>OY997266.1:462929298-467929298 GCA_963921465.1 Triticum timopheevii
ATGCTATCAAAATGGCCCAACAGATTAACGGTCCACAAACGGGCCTACTGTAACGATGGGCTGAATTTGGCCCCAAGCAGAAAATGACAGTAACGGGCCGTAAGTAACCGAATGCTGCAAATGAGCCCAAGAATAAATGGGCCCTCAGAAGGCCGAAAGTTAACTTGGGCTGGAAATGGCCCAAAGGAATAATGGGTCGTTAATGGGTATAAAGTGATACACTGTTCATTACGGGCCAGTTTCACCACGGGCCGTTAATGGGTGTAAAATGACACATTGTTCATTACGGGCCAGTTTCACCACGGGTCATTAATGGGCCAAGAGTTACAAAGGGCCTCATATGGGCCGAAAGACGTCATGGGCCATACATGGGCCAGAAGTGAAAACGGGCTGGAATCATATTGGATGGCCCAGATGACGCTACTAGGCCTAATTCGGATAGGGCGTAATGGGCCTTGGGTTAGCGGGCTGTAAATGGGCTATATGCGAACAGGCCGTTAACAGGCTTTCCATGGGCCGGCCTGCCAACTTTTGACCAAGTCAAACGGGCCTACCTTTTCACAGGAATGGGCCACTATTGGGCCGTGCCATGTGTCGACGTATCATAGGCGCCTTCTGTCCAATGAGTGGATGACATCTGTCCGAACAATGAGCCGACACGTGTTTCCTCCAGCCAATGATGATTTTACACATGGAAAATCCCCATTGGTCGGGGCTGTTAACGGGTTATCAGATCCAAAACCCGACCCGATAGCTTAACAGAGTTCCGTTACGGTGGATGCCACGTGTCGATCACCCTTGACGAAAGCACTTCTGTGACGCACGATTTATCGTCATGGAAGTGGACACTTCCGTGATGATAATTTTGGTAATGTCATGGAACACTTCTACGACAGCACAGGTATGACTATCTTGATTCTATCATAAAATCGTCATGGATGTACATGCATGACAAAAAACACGACCTACTGTGACAAACACGTATCATCACGGAAGTGTATTTTTTTGTAGTGGTACCTCATTTCTGTTTTGCAGGGCTTAATTCAAAAATATCACCAACCTACTTATGCATTGAATTGCGTTGACCGCGATGACCGTCACATTTCCCGCGACACACTGGTTCGCCTACCTTCCGCCGGACATGGATCCTCTGACTTTGTAATCCCTGCCATACCATGCCGTTTGGTCACTGACAGGTGGGCCCCATGCTTTGTGGGACCCATGTGTCAGTGACTCAAAGGTAGGCTAGGCCATGGCAGGGGATCCTCATCCCCTTTCGCCTATAATTATTGTTTCCCGGCCTTCTCCGATGGCACCATCACCCAACTCGCCCTATCCTCATAAGCCCCCACTGACCCGACGTCGCTCGCCACTTATCCTCTCTCTTGCCACGTCCGCCATGCCCCCGCTCGTCCGGGATAGGCGACGCCGGAGGCGGTCTTCGCTGGAACTAGTGTTCAGTTTTTCACCGGAAGGCAGACAGAGGGAGGAGGCATTCTATCGGTCTTTAGATGGCAATGCGGAGTATGACGAGTTGTTGGAGCGTGACCTCCTGGCGGAGGAGCAGCGTATCAACGATTTGCGCCACGGGACATGGAGCAGCAGCACAACGATGCACTGAGTCGCAAGCAGAGCGCCCGCAACTGGGCCGACTACATGGACGCCGGCGCCCGGCAAATAGCCGTGGAGGCTGTCGGGCACGTACGCGTTGGCGACGCCGAATTTTACTACTAGCTCGTCAAGTGGGTTTCCTGCTTAGAAGCCGAAGCTTTGGTGGACCACGTCGACATGGAAAGGGCCAACGCGCGCGAGCAACGCGCCCTATTGCACCTCTGGCAAGTCCGAGGCGAGGCGGAGGACGCCGGTGCTGGTGTTTAGCATGTACCGCGGATGGCGGCCGGCATCGTCTAGTTAGCTAAGAGTAAGTTAGTACTTGTACACTACTAGAGTATTAGTGGGAGTAGATAGTTAACTTGGCTATGATGGTTGTCAACGTGGAAGTTCAGTACTCTATATCTGGATCAGACTTGTTACTTTGCTTTGAATGTTGAACTTTCCGTTTGAACGTATGGAATGGGCTGTTATTTTTTTAAATGGGTTGTATTTGTCCACCACGGGTTTAGAGGCTGACTTGTGGGCCTACCAGGTTGACACGCACACAATCAGGAGATGATTGTACATGGAGAGGATGACAGCAGGGACCCACCAAGGTCATGGCAGTACGCAAGCAACTGCCTCCTTATTTCAAGAC
The DNA here is from genome assembly GCA_963921465.1 of Triticum timopheevii. Taxonomy (NCBI): domain Eukaryota; kingdom Viridiplantae; phylum Streptophyta; class Magnoliopsida; order Poales; family Poaceae; genus Triticum; species Triticum timopheevii. The sequence continues at coordinate 462,931,550 of OY997266.1, forward strand.
AATAAAAAATGGCTCCTCCTAATGGATTTCTGACATCTGGGTCCCATGCCATTGTCAACATAGTCAATAAACGAGAGAATTGCACAATGAGCGGCTGACACCATGGACCCAGCAGCTCGCCTAGTTATTTTTGTTTTGGGTTAATTTGATAAATGCCACTCCAAATCTGGTGATTCCGAGAAATGTTACTGCAATTTCCAAACTGTGAAAAATGCCATTTTATGCCATTTCCAGTGGCATTTTTCGAAGTCTGGAGTGGCGTTTTTAAAAGTTTGCATATTGTAGTGGCGTTTTTCAAAGTTTGCAAACAATGCAGTGCCATTTTTCAAAGTTTAGAAATTGCAGTGGCATTTTTATGAATTGCCATAATTGGAGTGGCATTTATCTAATTTGTTTTTGAGATGGAAGCAGGGTGTCAACTGGGCTGTGCGGGGCACTCTGGCCTGTCTAGACAACCTTTTCTTTTATGTTTACCACAAACCAGCCTAGTAGTTTTTTTCCTTCTGAAAATGGCTAGCCCAGTTTTATTGTGATTTGTCAAGTAAGTCGCTTTGTCAGGCCTGTTGGGCTGCAAATCTTTCAAGACGAGGAAAGCTTCATTTGGCTGGCCGAGAAAATGGCCTATCAGTAATGAGAAATGGGTTGTACATTTTTAAAACACATCAAACCGACAATTAGCTTCAAATTTCTTTTTTTCATTTCGAGATTTTAAATTGCATTGATTTTTATGGGTGGACAATTTGTTGGATTTTATATTGATATACATTATTTTGAAAATCAGTTTGAATGTGTCTCAAAATTTCGGGATTAAAAACAGTTCGGACCGCACTGAAATATGCAAAATTTCTTACAATTTTTTAACCATGGCCACATTATGGGTTGTAATGCTAACAAAAAGAATATGGGCTCATCAAAAAACCTTAAGAATTAGCAAATGGGTTGTAAATTATTAGAAATAATGGCGGATGGGCTGTATGCTGTTTTCCACAGATTTGAGGCTTTCCTAAAAAAAAGGTTGACGCACAAGCAGTGACTGTTGGATGTCCATCCAACGGCCGTCGTGCTTTTTCTATCTCTGCTCTTCCTACTCCAGCCGCTCAAACAAGCTACGGCGGGACTGCCTGCTCCCTCCTCCCGCGGTCGGCTGTGCTGCCGCGCAGGCCTCGCCGCCCCATCGTACTCCCATCGCTGGCCTAGCCATCCCTCTACTCACCCACACCTGCTGTTATTCTCCGGTGATGGCAGACAAACCAGTAAACCCTCGTACAGTCGTACTCCCCTCCGCATGGGAAACAACTGCCGAGTCTTCCCTGGCCCCATGTCGTTCCCTTCGTAGGCCTCGCTGTCGTCCACCACCTTGGTGCTCTCGGCGCGGCGTGGTCAACGTGGTCAACGACCGACATGCATCTGAAGTGGACTGTATGTGGAGAGGCTGACAGCTGGGTCCACGGCCGGACGCAAGGAAATGCCTCCTTATTACGTGCAAAATAATGATTCCTCCACCTGACGTCTGGGACCCACCTAAAGGGCCTATGTATTTCGTAAAAAAATGTTCCCACCGCTGACAGCTCGGACCCACCAGCTATATCTTCGCATGCAAGGAAGTGCCTCCTTATTACGCACAAAAAAATGAATACTCCCCCTGCTAGCTGGGACCCAACATAGTGGGAGACTGACTTGTGGGCCTACTAAGTTGACGGGGACGGAGGGATTTGTCAACTTAGTCAATATGAACGATTCTAGCTCCAGTGACCGTACGATGTCCATCCAACGGCCGTAGTGCTTCTTCAACCTTTGGTCTTCTTACTCCAGCCGCCCAAAGCAGCGCCGGTCGTGTCGCCTGCTCCTGCCTCCCGTGGTCGGCTGTGCTGCCGCGGAGGCCTCACCGCCCCTACTACTCCCACCGCTGGCCAGGCCATCCCTCCACTCACCCACACCCCCTGTTATTCTACGGCGATGGCAGCCTCGCACCGCAGCCAAACCGGTGAACCCTCGTACTGTATCGGTGAACCCCCTGTTATTCCGCGTGGGCATCCACTGCCGAGTCTTCCCCAGCTCCGCGTCGTTCCCTTCCTAGGCCTCACCGTCGTCCACCGCTTTGGTGCTCTCGGCACGGCGTGGTCAATGTGGTTAATGACCGACTTCCATCGGAAGAGTACTGTACATGGAGAGGCTGACAGCTGGGTCCACGGCCGTAGCAAGGAAGTGCCTCCTTATTACGCTGAAAATAATGATTCCTCCACCTGACAGCAGGGACCCACCGGACGGGCCACCGTATTTCGTGAAAAAAACGTTTCCCCCTGACTGCTGGGACCTACTAGCTACATCTTCGCACACAAGGAAGTGCGTCCATATTACAGGCAAAAAATGATTCGCCCCCTAACTGCTAGGACCCACCAGCTACATCTTCGCACGCAAGGAAGTGCCTGACAGTCGGGACCCTCCTATTCGAAGCGTACGTAGCATTGTCATTCTGGTCGCGAACGTATACGTACATACTGGTCGATGTAGAGGCGCGCACATGTCGTAGAGGCGCGCACGTATCATAGTAGAGGCGCGCATGTAGCATGTACACATACATACAACTCCCAGGGTGCAAGGAAGTAAATACGGTCATGTACGTACATACGGGCAGGGTCTCAAACGCTTACTCGCGCATACGTATGACCAGGGCTCATGTACATGGCTGGGTTGGAACGAGAAACTGTGTCATCGTCATGTTCATGGGGAGCCAACCGGCTGGGTCGGAACGAAATGCGTCTTCATGTTCATCGGGAGGGCTTGGACGGAACAACCGATGGAAATGAGGCCTGGCGTACCGCAGAACGAAGGAAACGGCCTTGCGTTCGACCGGCCACGGTCGAAACGGGATCCTATTCATCGGGAGGGGTCCGGCGTACCACAAAACGGAGGAAACGAACTTCTGTTGGACCCCCTATGGTCGAAACGAGGTCCTGTTGATCAGGAGGGGTGTGGCATACCGCAAAACGGAGGAAACAGACTTGTGTTGGAGCGCTACGGTCAAAACGGGGGTCCTATTCATCAGTAGGGGTGTGGCGTATCGCAAAACGGGACTCCACGGAATACTATTCATCTCCACCGTCGACCTCCTCCAGCCTCCACGGGCTACTGGTCATCCACCGTCGACCTCCTCGAGCCTCCACCTGCGACTGTTCATCCACGGGCTCCTGTTCATCCAGCCTCCACCATGCGCTCCTCCACCGGCTACTGTTCAACCGACCCTCTCCATGGGCTACTGTTAATCCAGCCCTCACCGGCTACTGTTCAACCAACCCTCCACCAGCTACTGTTCAACCTTCCTTCCACAGGGTCCTGTTCATACAGCCCTCCACAAGGTCATGTTCATCCACGCCTAACCGGCTCGATCGATCGAGGTCCTGTTCATCCAGCGGCAACATCACGGGGTCCTGTTCATCCAACCCCCACCAGGAACTGTTCATCCAAACCCCCCAAGCAACGCTCACTGTTCATCCAGAGGCAACATCGATCGGCTTCAATTAGCAGCAGTAGCGAAGGAATCGCACGATCGCTCGGGTTCAGTAACACGCAGCCTGCAGTGCAATCGCTCGGGTTCAGTTAGGCGACGCCTCGCTCGGTTCAGTTAGAGCCCAACACCTCGCACCCACGCGCATACGTGTACAAGAGAAACGCGCATCGCTGGGCCCCCGGCCACCCACCGTAACTGGGAATTCCCGGAAATTTTCCTCGCCCTCGCTTCTACCATGTTTTTTTCGTCATGGACGGCCCAAAGAATGTCATGCAGCTGTGTCTCCAACCCTACCAGGACGAAAATCCCATTTTCTGTCATGATTTTTTGTCATAGATGTAGGAGCCCACCACATCTATGATGATACCGGGTTTTGTCACAATTATCATCATAGAAGTGTCATAAGTATGACAGAAAAAATTTCGTCCGGCCCAAAATGTCACGGATGTGTCTTTTTTTGTAGTGAGAGGTTGCCATGCGCTTATTTGTTTGTATGCTCAACCCCTTAGTGCAAATGAACGTCACCTTATATTGCCCCTTGTGATAGCAACCTTTATTATGTAGTCTATCACTTTTATTCTTCGCCATCACAAGTTCATACAACGCTCAATTCTCTCTTACACTAAATGATCTAACACTTTTAGAAGCAATTTTTATTGCCTTATTGCACCGATGACAACTTACTTAAAGGATCTTGCTCAATCCATAGGTAGGTATGGTGGACTCTCAAAACAAGATTCGGGTTTAAGGGTTTTTGGATGCACAAGTAGTATCTCTACTTGGTGCAGAATTTTTTGGCTAGCAAAGATAGGGGGAAAGCACCACATGTTGAAGGATCTATGACAATATAACTTCTATGTGAATATGAGAAAACATAAATAATTACGTTGTCTTCCTTGTCGCACATCAACAATTTTGACATATTGATACGTCCATTTTGCATCATGCTTTTATATCAATATTTATCGCACTATGGGTTGTTACTTCACATTATGTCACATCACTTATGGCTATTGTCTCTTATTTTACAAGGTTTACCATGAAGAGGGGGAATGCCGGCAGCTGGAATTCTGGATGGAAAAGGAGCAAATATTGGAGACCTATTCTGCGCAACTCCAAAAGTCCTGAAACTCCACGGAATATCTTAAAAGAAATAAAGAAAAATCGTCGCCAAAGATGAAGGCCAGGGGGCCCACACCCTGCTCACGAGGGTGGGGGGCGCGCCCCTCCCCCCTGGGTGCGCCCCCTACCTCGTGGGCCCCCTGGTGGCTCTCCGACGCCCATATTCTGCTATATGAAGTCTTTTGATGAGAAAAAAAATCAGAAGCAACCTTTCAGGACGAGACTCCGCCGCCACGAGGCGGAACCTTGGCGGAACCAATCTAGGGCTTCGGCAGAGCTGTTCTGCTGGGGACACTTCCCTCCGGGAGGGGGAAATCATCACCATCGTCATCACCAACGCTACTCTCATTGGGAGAGGGCAATCTCCATCAACATCTTCACCAGCACCATCTCATCTCCAAACCCTACTTCATCTCTTGTATCCAATTCTTGTCTCCAAGTCCGGGATTGGTGCTAGTAGGTTGCTAGTAGTGTTGATTACTCCTTGTAGTTGATGCTAGTTGGTTTATTTGGTGGAAGATCATATGTTCAGATCCTTTATGCATATTATTACCCCTCTGATTATGAACATGAATATGCTTTGTGAGTAGTTACGTTTGTTCCTGAGGACAAGGGAGAAGTCTTGCTATTAGTAGTAATGTGAATTTGGTATTCGTTCGATATTTTGATAAGTTGTATGTTGTCTAACCTCTAGTGGTGTTATGTGAACGTCGACTACATAACACTTCACCATTATTTGGGCCTAGAGGAAGGCATTGGGAAGTAATAAGTAGATGATGGGTTGCTAGAGTGACAGAAGCTTAAGCCCTAGTTTATGCGTTGCTTCGTAAGGGGCTGATTTGGATCCATATGTTTCATGCTATGGTTAGGTTTACCTTAATACTTTTGTTGTAGTTGCGGATGCTTGCAATAGAGGTTAATAATAAGTGGGATGCTTGTCCAAGTAAGGGCAGTACCCAAGCACCGGTCCACCCACATATCAAATTATCAAAGTACCGAACGCGAATCATATGAGCGTGATGAAAACTAGCTTGACAATATTCCCATGTGTCCTCGGGAGCGCTTTTCCTATTATAAGAGTTTGTCCAGGCTTGTCCTTTGCTACAAAAAGGATTGGGCCACCTTGCTGCACTTTATTTACTTTCGTTACTTGTTGCTCGTTACAATTTATCTTATCACAAAACTATCTGTTACCACTTATTTCAGTACTTGCAGAGAATACCTTGCTGAAAACCGCTTATCATTTCCTTCTGCTCCTCGTTGGGTTCGACACTCTTACTTATCGAAAGGACTACGATAGATCCCCTATACTTGTGGGTCATCAAGACTCTTTTCCGGCACCGTTGCGGGGGAGTGTAGCGCCTTTGGTAAGTGGAATTTGGTAAGAAAAAATTTATATAGTGTGCTAAATTTTTTTGTTACTTGTTACTATGGAAACTGAATCTCTGAGGGGCTTGTTCGAGGTATCTTCACCCCGTCCAGTAGAGTAAAGAGTTGCTCCTCAACCTACTGAACCTATTGAAAATGAAACTCCTTTTGAATTTCCTTCGGGTATTATGGAAAACTGCTGGCTAATACTTTTACAGGAGATGGGACAAAGCATCCCGACGAGCATCTACGCTATTTGGATGATATTTGTGGATTATTTAAGCTTGCAGGTATACCCGATGATGTTGTTAAGAAGAAGGCTTTCCCTTTATCTTTGAAGGGAGATGCATCGACATGGTATAGGCTATGTGATGATACGAGATCATGGAACTATAAAAGAATGAAATTGGAATTTCATCAAAGTATTACCCTATGCATCTTGTTCATCGTGATCGCAATTATATATATAATTTCTGGCCTCGCGAAGGAGAAAGCATCGCTCAAGCTTGGGGGAGGCTTAAATCCATGTTATATTCATGCCCCAATCATGAGCTCTCAAAATTGAAAATTCTTCCGAATTTTTATGTCGGCTCTCTGATAATAATAAAACCATGCTTGATACTTCTTGTGCTGGCTCTTTTATGATGAAGCCTATTGAATTCAGATGGAATTTATTGGATAGAATTAAACGCAACTCTGAAGATTGGGACCTCGACGAAGGTAAGGAGTCAGGTATGACACCTAAGTTTGATTGTGTTAAATCTTTTATGGATACCGATATTTTCCGTAAGTTTAGCACTAAATATGGACTTGACTCTGAGATAGTAGCTTCTTTCTGTGAATCTTTTTCTACTTATGTTGATCTCCCCAAGGAGAAGTGGTTTAAATATCATCCTCCCATAGAAGTAAAAGTAGCTGCACCTATTAAAGTTGAAGAAGAAACCATCACTTATAATGATCCTATTGTTCCCACCTCTTATGTTGAGAAACCACCTTTCCCTGCTACAGTAAAGGATCATGCTAAAGCTTCAACTGTTGTTCGTAAAAGCAATACTAGAACTTATACACCTCCTGAGCAAGTCAAAGTAGAACCTAATATTGCTATTGTTAAAGATCTCTTGTTCGATAATATTGATGGGCATGTCATTGAATTCTCTGGTGAAACTGCTAGAATTGCTAAACCCTGTGATAGAGATAAACATAGACCTGTGGTAGGCGTGCCTGTTATTTCTGTTAAAATAGGAGATCATTGTTATCATGGCTTATGTGATATGGGTGCGAGTGCTAGTGTTATACCACATACTTTATACGAAGAAATTAAGAATGAAATTGCACCTGCTGAATTAGAAGGTATTGATGTCACAATTAAACTTGCCAATAGAGATACTATTTCACCAGTGGGAATTGTTAGAGATGTTGAAGTCTTGTGTGGGAAAACTAAATATCCCGCTGATTTTCTTGTTCTTAGTTCTCCACAAGATAGCTTTTGCCCCATTATATTTGGTACACCCTTCTTGAATACTGTTAATGCTAAGATAGACTGCGAAAAGGATGTTGTTACTATTGGCTTGGATAATATGGTTCATGAGTTTAATTTCTCTAAATTTAGTAAACAACATCGTGAGGAAGAATTGCCTAGTAAGGATGAAATTATTGGTCTTTCTTCTATTGTTGTACCTCCTAGTGATCCTTTAGAACACTATTTGCTAGACCATGAAAATGAGATGTTCATGAATGAAAGAAGGGAAATAGATGAGGTATTCTTTGAACAGAAACCTATTCTGAAACACAATTTGCCTGTTGAAATACTAGGGGATCCTCCTCCTCCCAAGGGTGATCCCGTGTTTGAGCTTAAACCGTTGCCTGATAATCTTAAGTATGCTTATCTTGATGAAAAGAAAATATATCCTGTTATTATTAGTGCTAACCTTTCAGAGCATGAAGAAGAAAGATTATTGAAAACTCTAAAGAAGCACCGTGCCGCTATTGGATATACTCTGGATGATCTTAAGGGCATCAGTCCCACTCTGTGTCAACATAAAATAAATTTGGAAGCTGATGCCAAACCAGCTCGTGATCCTCAACGACGTTTGAATCCTAAAATGAAAGAAGTGGTAAGAAAGGAAATACTCAAGCTTCTAGAGGCAGGTATAATTTACCCTGTTGCTGATAGTCAATGGGTAAGTCCTGTCCATTGTGTCCCTAAGAAGGGAGGTATTACTGTTGTCCCTAATGATAAAGATGAATTGATCCCGCAAAGAATTATCACAAGTTATAGAATGGTAATTGATTTCTGCAAATTAAATAAAGCTACTAAGAAAGATCATTACCCCTTACCTTTTATTGATCAAATGCTAAAATATTATGCAAACATACACATTATTGCTTTCTAGATGGTTATTCTGGTTTCTCTCAAATACCTGTGTCGGCTAAAGATCAATCAAAGACTACTTTTACATGCCCTTTTGGTACTTTTGCTTATAGACGTGTGCCTTTTGGTTTATGTAATGCACCTGCTACCTTTCAAAGATGCATGATGGCTATATTCTCTGATTTTTGTGAAAAGATTTGTGAGGTTTTCATGGACGACTTTTCTGTCTATGGTTCCTCTTTTGAGATTGCTTGAGCAATCTTGATCGAGTTTTGCAGAGATGTGAAGAAACTAATCTTGTCTTGAATTGGGAAAAGTGCCACTTTATGGTTAATGAAGGTATTGTCTTGGGGCACAAAGTTTCTGAAAGAGGTATTGAAGTTGATAAAGCCAAGGTTGATGCTATTGAAAAGATGCCATGTCCCAAGTACATCAAGGGTATAAGAAGCTTCCTTGGTCACGCCGGATTTTATAGGAGGTTCATTAAGGACTTCTCAAAAATTTCTCGGCCTCTGACTAATTTATTACAAAAAGATGTACCATTTGTCTTTGATGATGATTGTGTAGAAGCATTTGAAATACTTAAGAAAGCATTAGTCTCTGCACCTATTGTTCAGCCACTTGATTGGAATTACCCTTTGAAATTATGTGTGATGCTAGTGATTATGCTGTAGGTGCTATTCTAGGGCAAAGAGTTGATAAGAAATTAAATGTTATCCATTATGCTAGTAAGACTCTAGACAATGCTCAAAGAAATTATGCTACTACCGAAAAGGAACTTTTAGCGGTTGTATTTGCTTGTGATAAATTCAGACCTTATATTGTTGATTCTAGAGTAACTATTCATACCGATCATGCTGCTATTAAATATCTTATGGAAAAGAAAGATGCTAAACCTAGACTTATTAGATGGGTTCTCTTGCTGCAAGAATTTGATTTACATATTGTTGATAGAAAAGGAGCTGAGAACCCCGTTGCAGACAACTTGTCTAGGCTAGAGAATGTTCTTGATGACCCACTACCTATTGATGATAGCTTTCCTAATGAACAATTAAATGTCATAAGCACTTCTCGTAACACTCCATGGTATGCTGATTATGCTAATTATATTGTTGCTAAATTTATACCACCTAGCTTCACATACCAACAAAAGAAAAAGTTCTTTTATGATTTGAGACATTACTTTTGGGATGACCCGCATCTTTATAAAGAAGGAGTAGATGGTGTTATTAGACGTTGTGTACCTGAGCATGAACAGGAACATATCCTACGCAAGTGTCACTCCGAAGCTTATGGAGGACACCACGCTGGAGATAGAACTGCACATAAGGTATTGCAATCTGGTTTTTATTGGCCTACTCTCTTCAAGGATGCCCGTAAGTTTGTTTTGTCTTGTGATGAATGTCAAAGAATTGGTAATATTATTAGACGTCAAGAAATGCCTATGAATTATTCACTTGTTATTGAGCCATTTGATGTTTGGGGCTTTGATTATATGGGACCTTTTCCTGCCTCTAATGGTTACACTCATATTTTAGTTGCTGTTGATTATGTTACTAAGTGGGTAGAAGCTATTCCAACTAGTAGTGCTGATCACAACACTTCTATTAAAATGCTTAAGGAAGTTATTTTTCTGAGGTTTGGAGTCCCTAGATTCTTAATGACTGATGGTGGTTCACACTTTATTCATGGTGCTTTCCGTAAGATGCTTGCTAAATACGATGTCAGTCATAGAATTGCATCTCCTTATCACCCGCAGTCTAGTGGTCAGGTAGAATTGAGCAATAGAGAGCTCAAATTAATTTTGCAAAAGACTGTCAATAGGTCTAGAAAGAATTGGTCCAAAGAACTGAATGATGCATTATGGGCCTATAGAACTGCGTATAAAAATCCTATGGGTATGTCTCCATATAAAATGGTTTATGGAAAAGCATGTCATTTACCTCTTGAACTAGAACATAAGGCATATTGGGCTATCAAAGAGCTCAATTATGACTTCAAACTTGAACTAGAAGAGGTTGTTTGATATTAGCTCACTTGATGAATGGAGAACCCAAGCTTATGAAAATGCCAAGTTGTTTAAAGAAAAAGTTAAAAGATGGCATGACAAAAGGATACAAAAGCGTGAGTTTAATGTAGGTGATTATGTATTACTATACAACTCTCGTTTAAGATTTTTTGCAGGAAAACTTCTCTCCAAATGGGAAGGTCCTTACGTTATCGAGGAGGTCTATCATTCCGGTGCCATAAAAATCAACAACTTCGCAGGCACAAATCCGAAGGTGGTAAACGGTCAAAGAATCAAACACTATATCTCAGGTAATCCTATAAATGTTGAAACTAATGTTATTGAAACCGTAACCCTGGAGGAATACATAAGGGACACTTTCCGGAACGTTCCAGACTCCGAAAAGGAAAAGGTATGTGGTATGGTAAGTAAACCGACCCCAAAACAATTTTTAAAGCAATATTTCTCCGTTTTGGAATATTTAGAAAAATAGAAAAATAAGTAGCAGTCCGGGGAGGACACGAGGCCTCCACGAGGGTGGAGGGCGCGCCCTACCCCCTGGGCACGCCCCCCTACCTTGTGAGCACCCCGTGTGCCCTCCGGACTCCGTTTTCTTGCACGTTACGTATTTTGGTCGGTAAAAATTCATTATATATTCTCCCGAAGGTTTTGACGACCGTATCACGCAAATATCCTCTGTGTTTGTTTCGAGCTGTTTTCGTTGCAGATTTGAGGATTCCGGAGACTCAATCATCCTTCTATGAGGGTGAGCCTATGCCATGGAGGGTGGACGACAAGCTCCCATCATCAACAACACCTACACCGCCAACAACAAAGAAGGAGATATAATCACATGGGTATGGGCACTCCCCTTGGCAACTGCCAAGCTTGGGGGAGGTGCCCCGGTATCGTATCATATCACAACTCCTATCTTTATCGTTTTTCTTAGTTCGATCCTATTAGTAGTATGTTGATTTAGTAGAATAAAAGTCATGGCATGATCTAGTTTTGAAGTTTTGCTTTATGATCCCTCTATGCAATCGAGTCTGTGAGCTATATATAATAAAGTTTAGTGTTGAGTCAAGGGCTTGATTATTTTGCCATGATCTTGGGTAAATAAAAGAAAAGAATAAAAAGAAACAAAGAGTTTATATTGATCTTATTGAGAGTAATAACTTTACATAGAAAGAGTATGATGATTAAAAAGTTGTTTGGAGTTGGCAAATATAGCTTTGGTCATCGTAGCAATTAATAGGAAGTAATAAGGAGAGAGAGGTTTCACATATCGATATATTATCATTGACATCTTTTATGATTGGGAACACTCATTAGGATATGACATGCTAAAGAGTTGATGTTGGACAAGGAAGACAACGTAATGAGTTATGTTTTCTTACATCTGAGATAAAGTATGTTGTCATGGTTCCTCTAACATGTTGAGCTTGCCTTTCCCCCTCATGCTAGCCAAATTCTCAGCACCAAGTAGAGATACTACTTGTGCTTCCAAATACCCTTAAACCAGTTTAGCCATGAGAGTCCACCGTATCTACCTATGGATTGAGTAAGATGTAACGCCCCGGATTCGATGCGCCAGGTGTCTTCCAGTTATTTGCCGTCGTTGCCATGTCATTTGCTTGCATGTTGCTCTCTGCCTTGTCATCATCTGCATTTCATATCATGTCATCATGTGCATTTCATTTTGCATACGTGTTCGTCTCATGCATCCGAGCATTTTCCCCGTTGTCCGTTTTGCAATCCGGCACTCCTATGTCATCCGGCGTCCCCTTCTTGACTCTTTTCGTGTGCGGGTGTTAAACGTTCTCGGAATGGACCGAGGTTTGCCAAGCGGCCTTGGCATACCACCGGTAGACCGCCTGTCAAGTTTCGTGCCATTTGGAGGTCGTTTGATACTCCAACGGTTAACCGGGTAACCGTAAAAGCCTCTTTTGTTGCAGCCCAACACCCCTTTCAAAGTGGCCCAAAACCCAGCAAACTCCCCTCCATGCTCTCGGCCGTTCGATCACGATCGTGTGGGCGAAAACCGCTCCTCATTTGGACTCTCCTAGCTCCCTCTACCTATATAAACACACCCCCTCCCCGAAATTCGCGGATGAAACCCTAAAAATCATCCCCCCGACGCCACCGGACATGTCCGCCCGCCGCCGGACGAAACCCACCACCGCCCGCAGCCAGTGGCGTGCTGCCACGTCACCCCGCCGCCGTCCCCACGCCGCGGCCCGCCGGGGCCCGGATCGGGCCCTCCCGGCCCGAGGCGCCCGCGCCCGCCGGAGCCGCCTCGCTCCCTCCTCGCCGCCGCCGCGCATCCCGCCGCCGGCCAGCCCCCCCGCCGTGCGCCTCCGGCCGCCGCGGCTCCCTACCCCGCGCGCCGCCGCCCAGGCCCGAGCGTCGCCACCGCTCGCCCCCCCTCCCCCCGCCGGCGAGTCCCGCCGTTGCCCGCCGGGAGGCTCCCGCACCCCTCGGCCGCCGCCGCCGTCCGCTGGCGCCGCCGCGCCGCCCCTCGCCAGCGCCTCCCCGCGGCTCCTTACCCCGCGCCCCTCCGCCTGGCCCGCCGCCGTTGCCATCCCCGGCGCCGGCCGGCCAAATCCGCCGGATCCGACGCCTCCTCGGCGTCCGGGCCGGATCCCGCCGCCGTCCGGGTCCTGCACGCGGATCCGCTACGCCAGACCCGCCCGATCCGCTCCGCCCGACCCGATCCGCTCCGCCCGTTGACTTTTTCCCCGGGGTAAGAAATTTTGCCTAAGTCCCTGTTATTTTTGCATTATCATGCCATGTTCATCATGTTGTATCTCCGCATCCATAGCTCCGTTTCGTGCGTGTAATATGTAAAATTGTTCGTCTCAACAAGCACTACATTTTGTTCCATTGCATCATCTTCATTTGAGCTCATCTTGATGCCCGAAATGCTGTTGGAAGAGTGCATGTTGATGTTAATCTGCTGAAACTGTTATAACTTGCTCTTTTGGCATTTTTGCCATGTTTGATGTGTGCATCCTATGAGGTTGATGTCTACATGTGTTTTGATCTATGCCATGCCATCTTTCCAGAGGTTCCATCCATGTATTTTTGTGAGTTGTGTGCTGAGTGCATCGAGCTTGTTAAGTAGGGTACTTGCTGTTGCTGTTTTCCTGACAGATTCTGTTATATTTTGTTGCTATGTAAACATGCTTCTACTAATCATTCTATGCATAATCTGGAGATGTCCTATAAACATGTTTTGATCTACATGTCATGATCTATCCATTCATGCCCTTGGTTGAAATTATAGCCTGCTGTAGCTTGTTGTAATCTTGCTCCAAAGTTCCTTGAAAATGTTGCTGTCAACCTGTTAACATGAAGTTCAATGTTTCCATGATTGTTTGCTAGTGATCCATGCATCCTATGAACTTTCTCTTGCCATGAATAGCTTCATAAACGTGCCTTCTTACTGTTGGTTGCCTTGCCATGCCATGTATTGCTCTGTGGTGAGTGGTTCAAGCTCACCAACATGCCTACTTATTGTTGTTCCTGCCATGTATGAATCTGTCATATAACTTGCCATGTCTACATGGGCGCCATCATATTTTTCGTGCCCTTTTGGCTCATGGTCAGTAAGGGACTTTTGATCTATGAAATTTGTAGATTCAAGCCATACCTTTGTGTGCCATGATAAGTTCCCGTAACATACTGTTTGATAGCTCTAAACATTGCAACCTGATGTTATTTCCTGATAAGTCTGAAACTGTTATTATTTGCAATCTTTCCATGTGTTTTTGAGCATGTTCGAGTAGTTTATGGAGATAGCTCAGTGTTCATGTTTTGTTGTCCTTTACCTGTACTTCATGCCCATGCCTTTTGTTATTATGTTGGGGTGTTGTAGCATATTGTTCTGATGCTTGCAATATGCCTACTTGCTGTTTTGGACAGATTGTTGTTATGCTTTGTATAGTGTGCATGTGTTGAACCGTTGCTCCGTTTTGAGTGTGCTCTATTTGAAACTTGCTTGATTTTGCATGTAGCTTCATATTATCATGTTGCATCCATTTTGCTTGATGTTTGGGTGCATTTTGCATCAATGCCATGCTTAACTTGTTTTTCCCATATCTTCTAGGCCGTAGCTCCGAATCTAATGAACTTTATATGTAACTTGACTAGAATTTCGTGTAGATCATCTTGGTGCATCTTAACTTGCTATTTAACAACTTCAACGTAATGTTTGTTCAGGTCTGGACCAATTTCGAAATATGCATATGAGGACTTACCGGAATTGTTATATGTTGTTTCTGGCCTTATTTAAACTTGCCTTGATGTGTTGTTCTTGTTTGCATCATCTCTTGCCATGAGTAGCCTCATCTAGCTTTCTCATGCATCATGCTTGTTGTGCATCATGTCTTGTCATGTGTGGTGTGTTTACCATGTTGTGTGCTTCTTCTCGATAGTTCCCGTTTCGTTGCGATCGTGAGGATGCGTTCGTCTATGTGTGGTTCGTCTTCATGGCTTCATCTTCTTCATGGACTCGTTCTTCTTCCTTGCGGGATTTCAGGCAAGATGACCGCTACCCTGGATCTCACTACTATCATTGCTTTGCTAGTTGCTTCGTTCTATCGCTATGCTGCGTTACCCATCATTTGCTCTTCAAGCCTCCCAAATTGCCATGAACCTCTAACCTTTGACACCTTCCTAGCAAACCATTGATTGGCTATGTTACCGCTTTGCTCAGCCCCTCTTATAGCGTTGCTAGTTGCAGGTGAAGTTGAAGATTGCTCCATGGTGGACAGGGTTATGTTGGGATATCACAATATCTCTTATATTATTAATGCATCTATATATTTGGTAAAGGGTGGAAGGCTCGGCCTTATGCCTGGTATTTTGTTCCACTCTTGCCGCCCTAGTTTCCATCATACCGGTGTTATGTTCCCGGATTTTGCGTTCCTAACGCGGTCGGGTGATTTACGGGACCCCCCTGACAGTTCGCTTTGAATAAAACTTGTCCAGCAAGGCCCAACCTTGCTTTTTCCATTTGCCTCACCACCACCTATACCCTTCCCTTGGGTCGGCCAACCCAAGGGTCACCTTTATTTTAGCCCCCCCCCCCCCGCGCCAGTGCTTGTCTAAGTGCTGGTCTGAACTGAGCTGCCTGCGGGGCCACCTCGGGGAAACTCGAAGTCTGGTTTTACTCGTAGCTAGTCTCATCCGGTGTTTCCCTGAGAACGAGATATGCGCAGCTCCTATCGGGATTGTCGGCGCATCGGGCGGCTTTGCTAGTCTTGTTTTACCATTGTCGAAATGTCTTGTAAACCGGGATTCCGAGACTGATCGGGTCTTCCTGCGAGAAGGTCTATTCCTTCATTGATCGCGAGAGCTTGTCATGGGCTCAGTTGGGACACCCCTGCAGGGTTTAAACTTTCGAGAGCTGTGCCTGCGGTTATGTGGTAGATGGGAATTTGTTAATGTCCGGTTGTGGATAACTTGACACCAGATCCGAATTAAAATGCATCAACCGCGTGTGTAGCCGTGATGGTCTCTTCTCAGCGGAGTCCGGGAAGTGAACACGGTTTCTGTGTTATGTTTGACGTAAGTAGGTGTTCAGGATCACCTCTTGATCATTGCTAGCTTCACGACCGTTCCTTTGCTCTCTTCTCTCTCTTATTTGCGTATGTTAGCCACCATATCATGCTTAGTCGCTGCTGCAACCTCACCACTTTACCTTTTCCTTTCCCATTAAGCTTTGCTAGTCTTGATACCCATGGTAATGGGATTGCTGAGTCCTCGTGGCTCACAGATTACTACAACAACAGTTGCAGGTACAGGTTATGCGATGATCTTGACGCGAGAGCGATGCTTGCTTGCTTGAGTTCATCTTCTGCTTCTTCTTCGTTCAGGGGATAGGTTCCAGGTCGGCAGCCTGGGCTAGCAGGGTGGATATTGTTTGAGTTTCTGTTTATGATTCATCCGTAGTCGGATGTTGTTCTTGTATGTTGTGATGTTGTATTCATGTGACATTGTATGTATTGGATGTATCCCCACTATTATGTAATGTTGATGTAATGATATCCACCTTGCAAAAGCGTTCCAATATGCGGGTCTATCCTTGGTGGGACCTTCGAGTTCCTTTTGGATAGGGTCGCATATTGGGCGTGACAAGTTGGTATCAGAGCCTCGACCGACCCTAGGAGCCCCCCTTGATTGATCGTGTTGTTTGGCCGTTGTTGAGTCTAGAAGAAAACTATTTTTCGGAGTCTAGTTATATCGGAGAGTAGGAATTCTTTTTACTCCTCAGCCCCTTCGTCGCTCTGGTGAGGAATCTTGACGTAGGTGTTTTGAACTACTCCTCTTCCCCTTCAAATTTTTCTTTAGGATCACGTGGTTAGTTTCGTGAGTTGTCCATCCTCTTTTGTCCGGTGCATTTCTCGTCAAGTCGACTCGAACCACTTTGTCTTTTGCGAGTTCAATCCTCAGTTGTTTTATTTTTCCCACCCGCCCTCCCCTTTTTCTCCTCGGAACCGGAGTCTGTAATCGAGTATCCATCCTACTCGTGCGAAGTCTTTGCTTTCTTTCCTCAATGATTTCAACCAGTGTTTTCTCTTCAAGATATTCGTCGGTTTCCCCTTCCGAGTTTCTTTTGTTTTCCTGCCCTCCCACCCTTTTCTTCCCGGAGCCTGAGTTTGTTTCGAGCATCAATTTTCATTCGTGCGGAGCTTCTTCAGTCTTCGCTCAATTATTTCGACCGGTGAATTCTCTTTTATTCGAAATTCTTCATCTCTTTTCCGGTGGATTCAATTCAAGTTTTTCGGGTTGATCACATTCTTTTCCTTGGATCAAGTGTTTTCCCTGCTTGTTCGCCTCTCGCGAGTTTATCCTTCTGGAGTGTTCAAGACATCTTAAGAGATTCGTCCGTGTTCCAATTAATTCGAGGTTGTCACCTCATTCAAATATTTCAATTATTCCGGTGCATCATCTATCTGTTCAACATCTCTTTCCAACGGTGTTTTTTCTCTTTAGTGGGCCCTAACCCACAGGTCTTTTCCCAGGATCTTACCTGACTCTTCTAATTTCCCCGGAGTCATTCATAATTCTTTTCAAGTGTGACATAAGAATGAATTTCATCAGTCACATGCCTTTTCCAAGATCGCTTCCAAATTCTTTCATTGTTGGCTCAACCTCTTCGCTTTTCATTCTCCTGGAGTATCTCAGTAATTTTGGTGGTGTTTCTCGTCATCATTTGAAGAACAGTTTTTCCTCTAAATCTTGTCCGTTCTCCCGGAGATTCGCGGTGCTAGCTCGATGTTATCCTATCAAATTGTTTCAAGTCATGCAAATTCTTTTCACCCATCCGGAGTATTTCAGAAATTGTTTTCCATTTCATTTCACCGGAGGCCATCATTCCAGTTATCGTTCTTCTAATTCTTCCTGGTGATTCCTTCTCTTTCGTCATTCAATTTTTCGAATTCTTACGATGGTTCGTTCAAGATTCTTTTTCCTTGTTTATCATATTAATCCATTTGTTCTTTTCAACCCTACCGGCGGTTCATGAAGACTTTCTCAAGTTTTGTGCTATACCCCCTTAATCCTTTTTCAAGAAGAATAAGTAGTATGAAAAATCCATTGCTTGTCATCAATTTAATTTGATGAAGGATAAGCATACAATAAATCTTATTCTTATTTCATCCAAGTGAGTAATCCCTTTTCTTTGGAGTTTGTTCTTAAGGAATTAATTCTAGTTTCAAGAGTTTCATCTTTTCTCTTCCGGAGTTCAAATTTCCTCGACCATCTCGTTGGAACCTCCATCTAAATCACCGCAAGGCTCATCTTATTCTTTCTTCCTTCATTCTATCTCGTCATCTTTTTGTCACCGGAGTTCTTCATGGTGGTTCTTCATGATTTCATTCATTCTTCAAGAGTTCATCAAGTATCATTCCATCCTCTCAAGTTCGTTCTAATCCTCCCATTTTCAGCCGGAGTGCTGCCTAAATTCTTTTCAGTCTTATCCATTTCTTTTCTCATTCTAACCACTCCAGTTAGAACGAGTGGTTTCATAGTCTATCTCATTCCGTGAGCTTTCGATTCTCGTCATTCGCGTCGTTCCTCCCTTCTTCTCGAGTGCTCTCGATTCTTTGCTTCTTCTAGCGAGTTCTTGTTTCACCTCATTCCTTTTCCCTTCCGTCTCGGTCCTAAGATCTCGGGACGAGATCTCTTGTTAGTGGAGGAGTGTTGTAACGCCCCGGATTCGATGCTCCAGGTGTCTTCCAGTTATTCGCCGTCGTTGCCATGTCATTTGCTTGCGTGTTGCTCTCTGCCTTGTCATCATCTGCATTTCATATCATGTCATCATGTGCATTTCATTTTGCATACGTGTTCGTCTCATGCATCCGAGCATCTCCCCGTTGTCCGTTTTGCAATCCGGCACTCCTATATCATCCGGCGTCCCCTTCTTGACTCTTTTCGTGTGCGGGTGTTAAACGTTCTCGGAATGGACCAAGGTTTGCCAAGCGGCCTTCGTATACCACCGGTAGACCGCCTATCAAGTTTCGTGCCATTTGGAGGTCGTTTGATACTCCAACGGTTAACCGGGTAACCGTAAAAGCCTCTTTTGTTGCAGCCCAACACCCCTTTCAAAGTAGCCCAAAACCCAGCAAACTCCCCTCCATGCTCTCGGCCGTTCAATCACGATCGTGTGGGCGAAAACCGCTACTCATTTGGACTCTCCTAGCTCCCTCTACCTATATAAACACACCCCCTCCCCCGAAATTCGCGGATGAAACCCTAAAAATCTTTCCCCCGACGCCACCGGACATGTCCGCCCGCCGTCGGACGAATCCCGCCGCCGCCTGCAGCCAGTGGCGTGCTGCCACGTCACCCCGCCACCATCCCCGCGCCGCGGCCCGCCGAGGCCCGGATCGGGCCCTCCCGGCCCGAGGCGCCCGCGCCCGCCGGAGCCGCCTCCGCCGCCTCGCTCCCTCCTCGCCGCCGCCGCGCATCCCGCCGCCGGCCAGCCCCCCCGCCATGCTCCTCCGGCCGCCGCGGCTCCCTACCCTGCGCGCCACCGCCCAGGCCCGAGCGTCGCCGCCGCTCGCCCCCCCCCCCCCCCCCCCCCCCCGCCGGCGAGTCCCGCCGTTGCCCGCCGAGAGGCTCCCGCGCCCCTCGGCCGCCGCCGCCGTCCGCTGGCGCCGCCGCGCCGCCCCTCGCCAGCTTCTCCCCGCGGCTCCCTACCCCGCGCCCCTCCGCCTGGCCCGCCGCCGTTGCCATCCCCGGCGCCGGCCGGACAGATCCGCCGGATCCCACGCCTCCTCGGCGTCCGAGCCGGATCCCGCCGCCGTCCGGGTCCTGCGCGCGGATCCGCTGCGCCAGACCCGCCCGATCCGCTCCGCCCGTTGACTTTTTCCCCGGGGTGAGAAATTTTGCCTGTCCCTGTTATTTTCGCATTATCATGCCATGTTCATCATGCTGTATCTCTGCATCCGTAGCTCCGTTTCGTGCGTGTAATATGTCAAATTGTTCGTTTGAACGAGTACTACATTTTGTTCCATTGCATCATTTTCATTTGAGCTCATCTTGATACCCGAATTGTTGTTGGAAGAGTGCATGTTGATGTTAATCTGCTGAAACTGTTATAACTTGCTCTTTTGGCATTTTTGCCATGTTTGATGTGTGCATCCTATGAGGTTGATGTCTACATGTGTTTTGATCTATGCCATGCCATCTTTCCAGACGTGCCATCCATGTATTTTTGTGAGTTGTGTGCTGAGTGCATCGAGCTTGTTAAGTAGGGTACTTGCTGTTGCTGCTTTCCTGACAGATTTTGTTATATTTTGTTGCCATGTAAACATGCTTCTACTAATCATTCTATGCATAATCTGGAGATGTCCTATAAACAAGTTTTGATCTACATGTCATGCGCTATCCATTCATGCCCTTGGATGCAATTATAGCCTGCTGTAGCTTGTTGTAATCTTGCTCCAAATTTTCTTGAAAATGTTCCTGTCAACCTGTTAACATCAAGTTCAATGTTTCCATGATTGTTTGCTAGTGATCCATGCATCCTATGAACTTGCTCTTGCCATGAATAGCTTCATAAACGTGCCTTCTTACTGTTGGTTGCCTTGCCATGCCATGTATTTCTCTATGGTGAGTGGTTCAAGCTCACCAACATGCCTACTTATTGTTGTTCCTGCCATGTATGAATCTGTCATATAACTTGCCATGTTTACATGGGTGCCATCATATTTTCCGTGCCCTTTTGGCTCATGGTCAGTAAGGTACTTTTGATCTATGAAATTAGTAGATTCATGCCATGCCTTTGTTTGCCATGATAAGTTCCTGTAACATATTGTTTGATAGCTCTAAACATTGCAACCTGATGTTATTTCCTGATAAGTCTGAAACTGTTATTATTTGCAATCTTTCCATGTGTTTTTGAGCATGTTCTAGTAGTTTCTGGAGATAGCTCAGTGTTCATGTTTTGTTGTCCTTTTCCTGTAATTCATGCCCATGCCTTTTTTATTATGTTGGGGTGCTGTAGCATATTGTTTTGATGCTTGCAATATGCCTACTTGCTGTTTTGGACAGATTGTTGTTATGCTTTGTATAGTGTGCATGTGTTGAACCGTTGCTCCGTTTTGAGTGTGCTCTATATGAAACTTGCTTGATTTTGCATGTAGCTTCATATTATCATGTTGCATCCATGTTTTGAGGTGTTTGCTTGATGTTTGGGTGCATTTTGCATCAATGCCATGCTTAACTTGTTTTGCCCATATCTTCTAGGCCGTAGCTCCGAATCTAATGAACTTTATATGTAACTTGACTAGAATTTTGTGTAGATCATCTTGGTGCATATTAACTTGCTGTTTAACAGCTTCAATGTAATGTTTGTTCAGGTCTGGACCAATTTCGAAATATGCATATGAGGACTTACTGGAATTGTTATATGTTGTTTCTGGCCTTATTTAAACTTGCCTTGATGTGTTGTTCTTGTTTGCATCATCTCTTGCCATGAGTAGCATCATCTAGCTTTCTCATGCATCATGCTTGTTGTGCATCATGTCTTGTCATGTGTGGTGTGTTTACCATGTTGTGTGCTTCTTCTCGATAGTTCCCGTTTCGTTGCGATCGTGAGGATGCGTTCGTCTATGTGTGGTTCGTCTTCGTGGCTTCATATTCTTCATGGACTCGTTCTTCTTCCTTGAGGGATTTCAGGCAAGATGACCGCTACCCTGGATCTCACTACTATCATTGCTTTGCTAGTTGCTTCATTCTATCGCTATGCTGCCTTACCCATCATTTGCTCTTCAAGCCTCCCAAATTGCCATGAACCTCTAACCTTTGACACCTTCCTAGCGAACCATTGATTGTCTATGTTACCGCTTTGCTCAGCCCCTCTTATAGCGTTGCTAGTTGCAGGTGAAGTTGAAGATTGATCCATGGTGGACAGGGTTATGTTGGGATATCACAATATCTCTTATATTATTAATGCATCTATATATTTGGTAAAGGGTGGAAGGCTCGGCCTTATGCCTGGTGTTTTGTTCCACTCTTGTCGCCCTAGTTTCCGTCATACCAGTGTTATGTTCCCGGATTTTGCGTTCCTAACGCGGTCGGGTGATTTATGGGACCCCCCTCACAGTTCGCTTTGAATAAAACTTGTCCAGCATGGCCCAACCTTGGTTTTACCATTTGCCTCACCACCACCTATACTCTTCCCTTGGGTCGGCCAACCCAAGGGTCATCTTTATTTTAGCCCCCGCGGGCCAGTGCTTGTCTAAGTGCTGGTCTGAACTGAGCTGCCTGCGGGGCCACCTCGGGGAAACTCGAAGTCTGGTTTTACTCGTAGCTAGTCTCATCCGGTGTTGCCCTGAGAACGAGATATGCGTAGCTCCTATCGGGATTGTCGGCGCATCGGGCGGCTTTGCTGGTCTTGTTTTACCATTGTCGAAATGTCTTGTAAACCGGGATTCCGAGACTGATCAGGTCTTCCTGGGAGAAGGTCTATTCCTTCGTTGATCGCGAGAGCTTGCCATGGGCTAAGTTGGGACACCCCTGCAAGGTTTAAACTTTCGAGAGCCGTGCCCGCGGTTATGTGGCAGATGGGAATTTGTTAATGTCCGGTTGTGGATAACTTGACACCAGATCCGAATTAAAATGCATCAACCGCGTGTGTAGCCGTGATGGTCTCTTCTCGGCGGAGTCCGGGTAGTGAACACGGTTTCTGTGTTATGTTTGACGTAAGTAGGTGTTCAGGATCACCTCTTGATCATTGCTAGCTTCACGACCGTTCCTTTGCTCTCTTCTCGCTCTTATTTGCGTATGTTAGCCACCATATCATGCTTAGTCGCTGCTGCAACCTCACCACTTTACCTTTTTCTTTCCCATTAAGCTTTGCTAGTCTTGATACCCATGGTAATGGGATTGCTGAGTCCTCATGGCTCACAGATTACTACAACAACAGTTGCAGGTACAGGTTATGCGATGATCTTGACGCGAGAGCGATGCTTGCTTGCTTGAGTTCATCTTCTGCTTCTTCTTTGTTCAGGGATATGTTCCAGGTCGGCAACCTGGGCTAGCAGGGTGGATATTGTTTGAGTTTCTGTTTATGATTCATCCGTAGTCGGATGTTGTTCTTGTATGTTGTGATGTTGTATTCATGTGACATTGTATGTATTGGATGTATCCCCACTATTATGTAATGTTGATGTAATGATATCCACCTTGCAAAAGCGTTCCAATATGCGGGTCTATCTTTGGTGGGACCTTCGAGTTCCTTTTCGATAGGGTCGCATATTGGGCGTGATATAAGATCCTTCAAGTAAGTTGTCATCGGTGCAAGCAATAAAAATTGCTCTTTAAATATGCATGACTTATTAGTGCAGAGAAATAAGCTTTGTACGAACTTGTTGTGGACGCAATAAAAGCGACGGACTACATAATAAAGGTTCACATACAAGGGGCAATATAAAGTGACGTTCTTTTGCATTAAGATTTTGTGCATCCAACCATAAAAGCGCATGGCAACCTCTGCTTCTCTCTGCGAAGGGCCTATCTTTTATTACTCCCTCTGTAAAGAAATATAGGAGCGTTTAGATCACTACTTTAGTGATCTAAACGCTCTTTTATTTCTTTACGGAGGGAGTATTATCTTCTATCTTATGCAAGAGTCACGGTGATCTTCACATTTCCTTTTTCATTTTATCCTTTGGCAAGCTCAGCATGTTGGAAAGAACATGATATATATATATCCAACTGGATGTAGGGGAGCATGAATTATTATTGTTGACATTACCCTTGAGGTAAAAGGTTGTGGGGCAAAACTATAAGCCCCTATCTTTCTTTGTGTTCGATTAAAACTCCGTAACCACAAGTATTGCATGAGTGTTAGCAATTATGAAGGACTAAGTGATAGTTGAGTATGTGAACTTGCTTTTAAGCTCTGACATAGACTCTTTCCGCTGTTATGATAAATTGCCATTGCTTCAATGACTGAGGTTATAATTTGTTAGTGCCCAATAAGGTTTCCGATTCATACTTTTGCACTTTGTGAAAAGATCATCATTTGAACATGAGCAATCATATGACAAAATCTATTTATGTTGCTGTTATGAAAATAATCATGATGCCTTCATGTCCGTATTTTATTTTTATCGACGCCTCTACCTCTAAACATGAGGACATATTTATTGTTATCGGCCTTTCGCTTGAGGACAAGCGAGGTCTAAGCTTGGGGGAGTTGATACATCCATTTCGCATCATGATTTTATATCGATATTTATCGCATTATGGGCTATTATTTCACGTTATGTCACATCACTTATGGCTATTCTCTCTTATTTTACAAGGTTTACCATGAAGAGGGGGAATGCCGACAGCTGGAATTCTGGATGGAAAAGGAGCAAATATTGGAGACCTATTCTGCGCAACTCCAAAAGTCCTGAAACTCCACGGAATATCTTAAAAGAAATAAAGAAAAATCATCGCCAAAGATGAAGGCCAGGGGGCCCACACCCTGCTCATGAGGGTGGGGGGTGCGCCCCTCCCCCAGGGCGCGCCCCCTACCTCGTGGGCCCCCTGGTGGCTCTCCGATGCCCATCTTCTCCTATATGAAGTCTTTCGATGAGAAAAAATCAGAAGCAACCTTTCGGGATGAGACTCCACCGCCACGAGGCGGAACCTTGGCGGAACCAATCTAGGGCTCCGGCAGAGCTGTTCTGCTGGGGGCACTTCCCTTCGGGAGGGGAAAATCATCACCATCGTCATCACCAACGCTCCTCTCATCGGGAGAGGGCAATCTCCATCAACATCTTCACCAGCACCATCTCATCTCCAAACCCTAGTTCATCTCTTGTATCCAATTCTTGTCTCCAAGTCCGGGATTGGTGCTAGTAAGTTGCTAGTAGTGTTGATTACTCCTTGTAGTTGATGCTAGTTGGTTTATTTGGTGGAAGATCATATGTTCAGATCCTTTATGCATATTATTACCCCTCTAATTATGAACATGAATATGCTTTGTGAGTAGTTACATTTGTTCCTGAGGACAAGGGAGAAGTCTTGCTATTAGTAGTCATGTGAATTTGGTATTCGTTCGATATTTTGATAACATGTATGTTGTGTAACCTCTAGTGGTGTTATGCGAACGTCGACTACATAACACTTCACCATTATTTGTGCCTAGAGGAAGGCATTGGGAAGTAATAAGTAGATGATGGGTTGCTAGAGTGACAGAAGCTTAAGCCCTAGTTTATGTGTTGCTTCGTAAGGGGCTGATTTGGATCCATATGTTTCATGCTATGGTTAGGTTTACCTTAATACTTTTGTTGTAGTTGCGGATGCTTGCAATAGAGGTTAATCATAAGTGGGATGCTTGTCCAAGTAAGGGCAGTACCCAAGCACCGGTCCACCCACATATCAAATTATCAAAGTACCGAACGCGAATCATATGAGCGTGATGAAAACTAGCTTGACGATATTCCCATGTGTCCTTGGGAGCGCTTTTCCTATTATAAGAGTTTGTACAGGCTTTTCCTTTGCTACAAAAAGGATTGGGCCACCTTGCTGCACTTTATTTACTTTTGTTACTTGTTGCTCATTACAATTTATCTTATCACAAAACTATCTGTTACCACTTATTTCAGTACTTGCAGAGAATACCTTGCTGAAAACCGCTTATCATTTCCTTCTGCTCCTTGTTGGGTTCGACACTCTTACTTATCGAAAGGACTACGATAGATCCCCTATACTTTTGGGTCATCACATATAATATTTTGATTGGGGCTCACAATCACAAAAGATTTCCAAGATAGTGTATTTGCATGTGAATGTTCTCTTCCTTCTACTAGTCATTCATGAATTGCTTGTATGACCAATAGTGGAATCACGACATCTCGCATTGTGTGAGGGCGTGAGGAGAATACAGTGGCCCTAGTGGCTTCTTGGGGAGCATTGTGCCTCCACACCGCTCCAACAGAGACGTACTTCCTCTCAAAGGGAAGGAACTTTGGTAACACACCCTCGTCTCCACCGGTTCCACTCTTGGTTATCTCTCACCTTTACTTGTGCAAGCTCTTATTGTGTTGTATCCCTTGCTTGCATGTGTGCTTGTTGTTGTTGCATCATATAGGTGGCTCACCTAGTTGCATATCTAGACAACCTACTTTGATGCAAAGTTTACTTTGGTAAAGAAAAGTTAAAAATTGTTAGTTGACTATTCACCCCCTGTCGTGGAATAGTCACGTCAGATGTCCTCGTGAAAGGACTTAGTTGTGGAGCCATCGCAACTAGGAAGCTTGAAGGGGTTAAATCGGGACAAGGGACACGAGAGGGTTTATACTAGTTCGGCCCCTTACGGTGAAGGTAAGGCCTACGTCTAGTTGGGTTGGTATTGATGTTTCGATAACCAGGGAGCGAGATACGCTATGCCCGGCTCTCGATGAGTTGTTTTTTCTTACCCTAAGCCACCAGCAGGTCGTCCCCTTATATACACGGGTCGACGCCCTGTGGCTTACAGAGTCCCGGCCGGCTTAAACAGTGTCCGGCTCGGTGACTAGTTAAATCTACCTTATGCTACAAGTCATGCCATCTTGGCGGTTTACTACAACGGGCCTTAAGTCGCCTGTGGGCCTTGGGCCCCTTATAAACCGCCATCTTCACGCTTGGTATTGGGCTTCCTCTGATGAGTCCTCTTTGCGTAACCCGGCCCCTCCTGGGCGGCTTACACAAATAGTCATATCCCCAACATTAGGCCCCAGATTGATTTGAACCTGTTCATGTCAATCTAAAAAATATTTTTAAAGAATTAAATCTTCAGTCTTCTGACTATATAGAGGGTTTTTGTTAACCCGCCATGACGTCATCTTCTGGATCCGTCTAAACTCGGCGTGACGTCATTCATCCTTTAACTCATTTTTTATTCCACCGAATCCTTCAACGGATCTCTTCTTTACTGATTACTCCGAAAATCGAGGCGTCGGGGCTGCTGGATAATAATTGTTATCTCCTCGTTTCTCGCGTTGTATCAGTTATCTTCGCCCTATAAATAGCCACGACTTGGGTCTTTTCCTTTTTACCCTTTCAGTCGTCTTCTTCCTCTCCTCTCTGCTGCTCAAGCTCCGCCGCCGTCACCATCGACCCCCTCGTCTTCATCGACTCAGGCCGCTGCATCGACCTGACTTTAACCAGAGATCGACGGCGAGCCTCCGCAGCTCATCTTCATCCGTGAGTTCCTTTCTTCCCCTTTCTTAGACCTATCTTGAAGCTCTGCCAAGCTCATCGGGTTCATCACCGCCCGATGCGAATCCTTGCTAGTTTGCACTTCCACAGCCTGTTTAGATCGTAAAAACTGTGCAGAACTGCTGCGGTAGTTGTTTGTGTTGATCTTGCATAGAAATAGATCTCATTTCTCTTATTTGGAAATCTCCTTTTAATGCATGAACTTCTCTGCCCTATTTTTAGGTCTAGAAAATTTCTCCTTTAGAGCAGTAGTTTGATCCATAATAATAGCTGTTATCCATGAAACTTGTTTCTATCACCCGGAAAACTTCTTCTGGAAAACTTACTTTTATCACCACTGTCTAGGTGTCCGGTTTAAATAAGTGACACTGAACTGTAAGCCTTGCCTTCCTCTTATGATCTTAAAAATCTTTGAATGACTGTTGATCCTGATAGCGGCTTAAACTTTACTGCACAATCACCCTTATATCATTAGGCCCCTTTCTTAAGCCGCTACTTTAAATAATTTTGAATATTTCTCCCGGGTTAAACTTGAACCGGAGCTTTCTTAGTTTGTCGTAGGCCACTGCTGTTATGGATCCTAAGGCGGCCAAGGCCCCTGTGACTTGCAATTGGGTTCCATCCACAGTAACCAAAAGCAAACTTGCCGAGTTTGTAAAGTCTGGCCATCTGCCAAAAAAGGAGGCCATGTCCTATCGTGCTCCTCATCCGTCTGAGGAGATACCTCAACTCAAAGATGGGGAGGTAGTAGTTTTCACAGACCATATGAACCGGAGATTTGCCCCTCCCGGCTCCAAATTCTTCAGGGAAGTTCCGGATTTCTTTGACCGGAGGCCACAAGACATTGGACCCAATTCCGTGTCCAATCTGTGTAATTTCCAAGTCTTCTGAGAGGTATACCTAGGAGAGGAACCAAGTCTGCTGATGTTCAGAGAACTTTTTTACTTGAACCGGCAGAATGAACGTGCCAACGAGCTTGGTGACATCTCAATCCAGCGGCGGAGAGACTACCTTTTTCCTTACACTGAGCTGCCGAGTCACCCAAAAGACTGGAACCAGACGTCGTTCTACTGTCAAGACACCTCTCCAGCTAATGAGAAGCCTCTGCCCGGCTTTCGTGCCCTGCGTCTTGAGTCCAACCATCATCTGGCGGACAAGTTAACTGCCGTGGAGTGCCTGCCTCTTAACCCCACCATCAGGAAGATCAAAGCCCTTTTAGGCAACGGGTTAAATGGCATTGATTTGGTCCGGGTCTGGGTCACCTGGCGGATACTACCATTAAGCCGCCGCTCCGGCTTAATGTGTACTTACACAGGCGAACAGGAAGACCCAATGCGTCATATCCCTGAGGACTTACCAGATGATGTGGTAGATGCTACAGTCCAATCGCTATTGAAGGAGGGCACTGTAACCAGTAATACCATCAGTTTGCTTCCCTTCTGCAAGAAGAATCCGGCTCCTGCGGTAAGTTACTAATCTTCACAAATACTCTTTAATATGTTACCTTCTGGTACTTATGATTCTTTATATTTTCCCACAGGCCGATGATAATTTCTGGAAGGTCAAGTATGACCATGAGGCTGCAAAACAGGCCAGGGCGGCCAAGAAGACCGAAAGGAAAGCCGCCAGGACGGGTACCTCTAAGAAGAAGAAACCCAGCGCCTCTGACTTGCTTAAATTGGACGACTCTTCTTCGGATGAGGAAGAGGTAATCTTTTTCGATTTTCTTTAACCCCTTTGCCGTTACTTTACTGACATTTGATCCTTTCAGGAGGATACTGGAAACAGTCAAGCAGCTGGCGAAGAGGTAACTATAATTTCCTCCGACTCAGAGCCTTTGCCAACACAAAGAATCCGAAGGGTGACCCGGAAAGTAAGGTTTTCACACCCTCTCGCTTACCAAGATCCTCAATTTCTTTTGAAGCAACAGCAGCTTGAAAATCGGCGGCAGACTCGGGCCAACCAGGACGCAGAGCTTTCCTCCGGTTTACCCGACGTAACCAGGAAGCGTCGGATCGAGGTTATCTCTGACTTAAGTTTTGTTTTACCCTTGATGGGTTTGATTCGCCAACCTCTCAATTCATCTGACTCCGACTATCAGGATACCTCCCCTTCTTCTGATGAGTCGATGCAATCGAACATGCCGGCTTTCAAAACGGCTCCCGGGTAATATAACCTTTCTTACTTTAAGTTTATCCGTACTTATACTTTGATACTTATCCTTCCACTTTGATTGACAGCTTGCAAGTAAAGCCCAGCAAGAGGGCAAAGAAGAATAAGCCGTCCCAAGACCCGGTGGTTACTGAACCGGTGCTTGACTCATCCGTTCCTGACAGCTCCACTCATCAGCCACCGCCTGAACCGGCTTCTGATATTCCGGAGGCAACTTCTGACCCGCCTACAGAAGACGTTATTCACAACTCGGATGACCCGGAAACTCCTAGCCCAGCCAAGACGACTGACCCGAAGGTTGAAATTGTGAAGAGCCAATATGTTGAACCGGGCCGGCCTACTGCCCTTGCCCAATGCACCGCCGAGGAGGAGTTTTCCCAGCGTCGAAAGTCCAAACAAGACATCACTGATTACTCTCACCTAAGTATTGGTGATATAGTCTCAGGCTATCTGAACCAAGTACACAGTAGCCGTGACCTGGAAATTGACATGGTGAAGCAAATACAGCATAAATCTGAGGTAAAATTCAAGCTTTTACTCTGAATCTTACTTACTGTACTAGCCCCCAAGTCTATTGCTTATGAATGAATATGCTGTAGACTTAATAATCTACTTGCTATTAGTTTTGTCCGGTTTAAATTGAATATGTTTAACCCGGAGATAACATGAAACTTTGAATTTGGGTTACACATTAGCCCCCAAGTGTCAAGTACCTTTACTTGTAAAGTGCTTGAGACTTAATATGTGTGACTTGGTAAAATAGATTAAAAATTATTTAAACATACATTAGCTCCCAAGTGCCAAGTATCTTTACTTGTAAAATGCTTGGGACTTGAATGTCATCTTACCAAGATTCTTACCATAGCCTGATGTCAATGCAGGCCACCATAAGTCAATTTGAGGCGGAGATTGCCGATCTGAAGAGCCAGTTGAAAACCCAAGAGCTCGAAGCTCAGAAAGTCAATTCCAAGTTTGAATTAAGTGTCTCTGAACAAGAGAAGCTGAAGAAAAAATTTGAATCGGAAAAGAAGACTTGTGTTGATGAGAGGGCTTCACTGGTAACTCAGGCTGAAACAGCAGAGGCATCTCTTGCCGAGGCAACAAATGAGCTGTCCGACTTAAAACGGCAGATATCCCAAATGGTCTCAGCCATCTTCGGTAAGTCGCCCGCAAATATTGTAATCCTTCAAGAGTTATCGTAATAGTTACCTCCGGCTTTACTATTATACCTGTGAATATGCAGGCCCCAGGAGTACCAATCTGAAGGAAAATATGCTGGTCAAGCTTAAGGCAGTGTATACCTTAGTAGAGCAGTTGTACTCCAGGTCACAGCGTGCGTTGGCTGCTGTGGCCTTATCAAATACCTCTCCACGGCTCCTGCAAGACGTGTTGAGGCATCTTTCGGTGCTACCTCAACGCATTCAAGACTTAAGGCGGGCATCTGCGAGAGCCGGAGCCGTGGCTGCATTGAGTCGGGCAAGAGCATGGGTGCCAGAACATGACCTTGCTGATCTCTCTCTTGGATATCCAAGCCTTAAGGAGGACGGCACTGCTTTTGGCGAACAAGATTTCACTGCCTGTGTTAAAGTCGTACGCCCCCTGGCGACTCTCATTGGGGAGGATACTGATCTCACTAAGTATTCGCCGGGTTATGATAGCGAGAACCGGAGAATTCCAAACGCCCCATATGACCAAGTGAGCCTGATCCCTCCAACGCGTAAGCATACCTTTGCCCCTGAAGTGGACCCGGCCAGTTTAATAGATGATGAAGATGAATTTGAAGCTTTAAGCGGCATTGACTGGGCCTCGTCCACCTTCCAGGACAAAACAACCGAAGGAGAGGCGGGGAAGGATAACCCGGAGTCATCAAGCCAGCCGGAGGAATGAACCGCCAGCCGGGTTATAATTTTGCAAAGAACAATGCTTCACTTGTTTAGACTCGGGGAGTCTTGTAATAGGATAGAGAAAACTCCTTGATGCCTGTCATGCCTTATGGTACTTATTGCTTTTGTTAAGCCGCCATCACTAAATTCTTCTTGCTTATGGTAATCATGTGTTTCCTTGATATTTTACCTTGCTCCGTTTTATCCTGCATATAAAATAGGCAAGGTTTCCTGGACGGCTCACTGCGCCAGCGGGTTATATAATATTGATAACCCGGACATGATCAAAAAACCACACGTATAAGCCGGTTCATGATTAGTTAAAACATAACCATAACAGCATACCTGCGACCCTTTTGATAACCTCTCCGGCTCATATAAGTTTTTACCTGGCACTTTTTAGAACCTGAGGTAACCAATATAAAATCAGAAGGATCAAGAACCATCTCCTCAAGAAGGTTTCAATTATAGTTAAAATAATTATACTTGCAATGTTCATAGGCTCCTGATTCGAATACGATCAGAGAACCGTTCCAAAGGGTTTAAGCTAAGATTCGGATACGATCATATAGCCCCCAGTGGCTTTGGCGATGCCGATCAAGTGGGTATCGACAGCTATGTTTACTTTGGTTCGAATACGACCTATGTTTGAACAGGAAGCCCCCAAGTGAATATAAGAGTTGTTTAATGACGCTGATTCGAATACGAGCCACGTCAGACCCAAAGGGGTTAAGCTATGATTCAAATATGATCAGGAAGCCCCCAAGTGGGTTTGGCAGTATGCCGATCAAGTGGGTATCGACAGCTATGTCCTCTTTGGTTTGAATACGACCTATGTTTGAACAGGAAGCCCCCAAGTGACCATGGCTAGATTCAGATATGATCATAAGCCAGACCAAAGGGAAAGCCAGATTCAGATATGATCCGTCCCCTGTTGGTAGTGTCCATCACCTGATAAAGAAAACATGAAACATTCTTTATGGGGAAAAAAGGACAGAGGTCCTGCTTTATTGCTTTATATAATATGTACATCATAAAAAGGTGTCTTTAAAAACTGGTAACTTAGGTATAGTAAGGCCGGAGATGAGCTATGTTCCACGGCCGGTGGGTCTCTTCCTCCGATTTAAATGAGTCCTTGTGCTCTCGAATATCGATGAGATAATATGACCTGTTGTGTAGATTCTTGCTGACCACAAAGGGCCCTTCCCAAGGCGGGGATAGCTTGTGCATATCAGACTGATCCTGGATGAGCCAGAGCACCAAGTCGCCTTCCTGAAAGGTTCTGCTCCTAACCCGGTGGCTGTGATAGTGGCGCAGGTCTTGCTGGTAAATCGCCGAGCGGGCTATTGCCAAGTCTCGCTCCTCGTCCAACAAATCAAGTGCATCCTGACGAGCCTTTTCGTTATCCGCCTCAACGTAAGCCGCCACACGGGGTGAGTCGTGCTGGATGTCACTTGGCAGGACCGCCTCTGCTCCATAAACCATGAAGAAAGGTGTGTATCCCGTAGATCGGTTAGGCGTAGTGTTGATGCTCCATAACACGGAGGGTAACTCCTCCACCCAACAAACCGGAGTCCGCTGTAAGGGGACTAAGAGCCAGGGTTTGATACCTTTCAGGATCTCTTGATTAGCTCTCTCTGCTTGACCATTGGATTCAGGATGAGCAACGGCCGAAACATCAAGCCGGATATGTTCTCTTTGACAGGACTCTTCCATGGCACCCTTAGAGAGATTAGTGCCATTATCAGTTATGATGCTATGTGGAAAACCAAAACGAAAGATCACCTTTTTCATGAACTGAACCGCCGTGGCTGCATCACATTTACTGACCGGCTCTGCCTCAACCCACTTGGTAAACTTGTCCACTGCCACCAGTAGATGTGTCTTTTTGTCTTTAGACATTTTGAAAGGTCCAACCATGTCAAGCCCCAGACTGCAAATGGCCAAGTGATTGGGATCATCCTTAATTCTTGAGCCGGCACATGAGCTTGTCGTGAGAACTTTTGACACCCATCACATTTACTGACCAGGTCCTCCGCATCAGCATGAGCCGTCAACCAATAGAAACCATGACGAAAAGCCTTGGCTACGAGGGATTTTGACCCGGCATGATGGCCACAATCTCCTTCATGGATCTCACAGAGTATTTCTTGGCCTTCTGTAGGTGATACACAGCGTTGAAGCGTTGAAACGCCCCCGTGACGCTGAGGTGATGTAACTCGCCGTTAACAATCATCATGGATTTAGAGCGCCTGATGATTTGTCTTACGAATGTCTCATCCTCCCGCAATTCACCCCGGGTCATATAAGCCAAGTAAGGCACCGTCCAATCCGGGATAACATGAAGAGCCGCCACCAGCTGTGCCTCCGGGTCTGGCACTGCTAATTCTTCCTTGGTAGGCACCTTGACAGAAGGGTTATGTAACACATCGAGAAAGGTATTGGGCGGCACCGGCTTACGTTGGGATCCCAACCGGCTTAAAGCATCAGCCGCCTCATTCTTCCTTCGATCGATGTGCTCCACTTAATAACCCGTGAAGTGACCAGCCACAACATCTACCTCACGATGATAAGCTGCCATAAGGGGGTCCTTGGAATCCCATTTGCCTGACACTTGTTGAGCCACCAGATCTGAGTCGCCCAAGCATCGTACCCGGCTTAAGTTCATCTCCTTAAGTAGCCATCCGGAGACCATGGAGTAATGCCTCATATTCAGCTGCATTGTTAGTACATGGAAAGATAAGCCGGAGTACATAACAAAATTTGTCACCTCGAGGGGAAGTCAACACCACTCCAGCCCCCGAGCCTTCTAGCTGCCTGGACCCGTCAAAGTGAATAGTCCAGTATGTGTTATCCAGCTTCTCCTCAGGGGCCTGTAACTCTGTCCAATCATTGATGAAGTCCACCAAGGCCTGAGACTTAATAGCAGTACATGGCATGTACTTCAAATCGTGAGGCCCAAGCTCAATGGCCCACTTGGCGACTCATCCTGTGGCCTCCCAGTTCTGAATGATGTCTCCCAAAGGAGCAGAACTTACCACAGTTATAGGGTGGTTTGCCATGAACACCCCGTAAACAAGCTTCTGCCAATGCGGGTACCTTTGCTTGGATTCAATGAGCACCTCACTGATGTAGTAAACCGGCCGTTGAACCGGATGCTCCTTACCGGCTTCCTTACGCTCCACCATGATGGCAACGTTGACGGCTCGTGAATTGGCAGCCACATATAACAACAAAGGCTCTTTGTCAATTGGAGCTGCGAGAACCGGCGGCTCAGACAGTTGTCTCTTTAAGTCCTCAAAAGCAGCATCAGCGGCCTCACTCCAGACAAAAGTGTCAGTTTTCTTCATCATTTGATACAATGGGAGGGCTTTCTCACCAAGCTGACTTATGAATCGACTTAAGGCGGCAAGGCGACCCGCCAGTCGCTGAACATCATTGATGCACGCTGGTTTATCCAGGGAGGTAATCACCTTAATCTTCTCCGGGTTAGCTTCGATGCCTCTGTTGGACACCAGAAAACCCAAGAGCTTGCCCGCAGGAACGCCAAACACACATTTGGCCGGGTTAAGCATCATCTTGTAAACCCGAAGATTATCAAAGGTCTCCTTTAAGTCAGATATCAAGGTCTCCTTTTCTCTGGACTTCACCACATAGGCATGGACATTACGCCCAATTTGGTCGTGCAAACAGTTCTGCACACACCGCTGATAAGTCGTCTGGGCACTCTTGAGCCCAAATGGCATAGACACATAGCAGAAGGCTCCAAATGGAGTGATGAAAGCCGTCTTCTCCTGGTCCTTAACTGCCATCTTAATCTGATGATAACCGGAGTAAGCATCCAAAAAACTCAAACGCTCACAACCCGCCGTAGCATCAATGATTTGATCAATACGGGGAAGAGCAAAAGGGTCTGCTGGACAAGCCTTGTTTAAGTCCGTGTAGTTCACACACATCCGCCAGGTGCCATTCTTCTTGAGGACAAGCACCGGGTTAGCCAACCACTCCGGGTGAAAAACTTCAATGATAAACCCGGCCGCTAAGAGCCGGGCGACTTCTTCCCCAATAGCCTTCCGTCGTTCTTCATTAAAACGGCGAAGAAACTGCCTGACCGGCTTATACTTTGGATCAATATTGAGAGTGTGCTCAGCGAGTTCCCTCGGTACACCCGGCATGTCAGAAGGTTTCCATGCAAAGATGTCCCAGTTCTCGCGAATGAACTCGATGAGCGCGCTTTCCTATTTGGGATCCAAGTTGCTGCTGATGCTGAACTGTTTAGAAGAGTCACCCGGGGTAAAATCAACAAGCTTTGTCTCAGCTGCCGATTTAAACTTTAACGTCGGGTCGTGCTCTGTAGTTGGCTTCTTCAGGGATGTCATATCCGCCGGGTCAACATTATCTTGATAAAATTTGAGCTCCTCTGCTGCGCAGGCCGACTCAACATAAGCCGCATCAGCTTCTTCACATTCCAATGCTACCTTACGACTCCATGTACAGTGATGGTGCCCTTGTAACCCGGCATCTTGAGCTGTAAATAAACGTAACATGGACGGGCCATAAACTTAGCATAAGCCGTCCGTCCAAACAGAGCGTGGTATGGGCTCCTGATCTTGACCACCTCAAACATCAACTTCTCAGCTCTGGAGTCATGTTCGTCTCCAAAAGCCACCTCCAGCTCAATCCTGCCAACTGGGTAAGCCGACTTACCAGGGACAACTCCATGGAAAACAGTGTTGGATGTTCTCAGATTTTTATCAGTCAACCCCATGCGCTGAAAGGTCTCGTAGTAGAGGATGTTGATGCTACTACCCCCATCCATGAGCACCTTGGTAAACTTATACCCACCAACCTGAGGCGCCACTACCAAATCCAACTGGCCCGGGTTATCGACACGCGGAGGATGATCCTCCCTGCTCCATATGATGGGCTGCTCTGACCACCTTAGATAACGAGGAATTGCTGGCTCAACAGAATTCACAGCCCTCTTATGAACCTTCTGATCACGTTTGCACAAACTAGTGGTAAACACGTGATATTGTCCACCACTCAACTGCTTCGGATGGCTTTGATAACCTGACTGCTGCTGCTGCTGTCCACCTTGACCAGATTGCTGCTGATTATTACCACCTGGATGCCCCTGAAAACCGGAATTTGAGCCGCCGCCCGGGCCATGAAAACCGCCGGCCCCTAAGCCGCCGCCAGATCCATGACCGCCATCAAAGGTGTTGGAGTTTTTAAACGCCTTCATGATTGCACAATCCTTCCATAGATGCGTGGCGGGCCATTCCCTGGTGCTGTGTCTCGGGCAGGGCTCACTGAGTAGCTATTCCAAAGATGGGCCTGACCCACCGGATCGAGGCAGTTTACCCTTACGTCTCGGATTGTTACCCCGTACGTTGGCATTGGCCACAAAATCCGGGTTACTGTCTACCTTACGCTTATTTCCGCCTTGATTCCCCGGGTTATGCTGCTGACCCTTTCCATTGCCGTTCCTTTTTCCCTTCCCTGTCTTCTCATGGTCAGACGCGGGATCCTTGGTACTATCAGAACCGGCATATTTGACTAAAGCCGCCATCAGCGTACCCATATCCGTGAGATCACGTTTAAGGTGCCCTAGTTTCTGCCTCAGCGGCTCAAAACGGTACCGCAGAACCGACATCCATCTTATCGAAGGAATGAATTATCTCCTTGACCCGGCGTACCCAATGGGTGGTGGATTCACCTTTCTCTTGCTTGCAATCCATCAAGTCCACAATCGACATAGATTGCTTACAGGTGTCCTTGAAGTTCTGGATGAACCGGGCCTTTAACTCGCCCCATGAACCAATGGAATTGGGTGGTAAGCCCTTCAGCCAAGACCGGGCTGTTCCATCTAACATCATGGTGAAATACTTAGCCATTGCCATGTCACTGACCTCTAGCAGCTCCATGGCCATCTCATAACTCTCGATCCACGCCCCGGGCTGTAAGTCGGCCGTGTAATTTGGTACCTTTCGAGGTCCCTTGAAGTCCTTGGGCAGACGTACATCGTGCAGAGCCGGCACCAGGCAAGGGACACCGCCGGTTCTAATGGATACTCCCACCTCAACAGATGTCATTGGATACTCCGGGTGATCATTCTCCTGACGTACTTGGTCCTGCGCCGGATTATAGCCCCCGGGCTAGTTACGTCGTTGGGCATTGCTTGACAAAGCTTCCAACTCCATGCGTCTGCTGTAACTCGGGCTCCGGTTCTGGCGAGGTGGTGCTACCCAGGGCGGGGGAGTTGAATGAATCCTGTCCCGGCTATAAGAATAGGTCTCCTGCTGAGCCAGGGCTGTCTGGAGGAGCTCTCTGACCCTCCGGGTTTCCACTACCGTTGGGTCATCACCTTCCATAGGAAGAGCCGCTAAACGTGCTGAAGCTGCGATTAAATTCTCCATGGGGTTGGAAAAGTGACCCGGTGGAATCATCACATAACGCGGCGGTGGCATGCTCACATGAGGCGGCACCATATCCTGAGGCTGAGCCGGTCCTCCTGTTTCGGCTGTCATAAGCCGATCGGCCTCTGGCGGGTTACTAGGGCCAGCTCCGGGTGTAGCAAAGAGAACCCGGGGGTCGTAATTCGGAGGTAAATGAGACTGTGTTTTCTGATGTCTCCTCCTCATTACCTCATTGAATGCATTTAAGCTCATCGTGAGCTGGTAAGCTTCTGACTGCAAGCGCTGTGCCCGGGCGTCGAGAGCCGCCCGCTCTGTAGCTAGTCTAGTATCCTCAGCTGCCAAAGCCTCCTTGGCCTGAGCTATCTCCTCACGCACCTGTGCTACCGCTGCGTCATGCTCATCTTTGTCTGCGGGAATAACCGTGGCGGTTAACAGGGCCGTAAGCTTGTCCATGAGATCCATCAGCACCTAAGCCGGTGGGCGCACGGGGCCGCATGCCCCAGCTGCTCCTGATCCGGACGTGATCGTTGCGGCTGCTGTAGAGTTTGAACCGGGCTGAGTTCCAGCCATGAAGATTCCGGCCCATCTTGGCGGCTCATCGGGGTCCGGAATACTGATGTCATCGGAACAGCCCCCGAGCGCGCCGTCTTGTACCTGATACAACGAATCTGTTGTGCCAGCGGACGAATCACTGTCTGAAAGGACGGCCGTCTCACCCCCATCTTCAGATCCAGAAAGTTCCTCTCCGTGGACGCAGCCCACGAAGGCACGCCTCATGACCGGCTGAGTCCGGGTCTTCCTCGCATGCTGATCCGTCTCGACGAGGTCGGTGCAGTTGTCCGGCTCAGGGCCCGGCTCACTGATCCGGCCGATGAAGACGTGGATTCCATCGAAGGGGACCTGGTATCCGTACTCAATTGAGCCGGCGTCGGGACCCCAGCCTGCGTCGTCGATGTAGATCTTGCCGCGATGACTCTTGGTCATCCGGCCCACTACGTACCCCTTGAGCCCTTCAAAGTTGCCCTTCAAGAACTCAAATCCACCGTGTGCTCGCCCCAAGGTGGGCGCCAACTATCGTGGAATAGTCACGTCAGATGTCCTCGTGAAAGGACTTAGTTGTGGAGCCATCGCAACTAGGAAGCTTGAAGGGGTTAAATCGGGAAAAGGGACACGAGAGGGTTTATACTAGTTCGGCCCCTTACGGTGAAGGTAAGGCCTACGTCTAGTTGGGTTGGTATTGATGTTTTGATAACCAGGGAGCGAGATACGCTATGCCCGGCTCTCGATGAGTTGTTTTTCTTACCCTAAGCCGCCAGCAGGTCGTCCCCTTATATACACGGGTCGACGCCCTGTGGCTTACAGAGTCCCGGCCGGCTTAAACAGTGTCTGGCTCGGTGACTAGTTAAATCTACCTTATGCTACAAGTCATGCCATCTTGGCAGTTTACTACAACGGGCCTTAAGTCGCCTGTGGGCCTTGGGCCCCTTATAAACTGCCATCTTCACGCTTGGTCTTGGGCTTCCTCTGATGAGTCCTCTTTGCGTAACCCGGCCCCTCCTGGGCGGCTTACACAAATAGTCATATCCCCAACACCCCCCTGTAGTCAACTATATCGATCCTTTCAATTGGTATTAGAGCCTCATCTATTTATTAATGACTTTACCGTCCGAAGAGTATGGTTGACACCGTAGACGGTGGGGAGGAGCACCCCGGTGTGAATCCATCCTCGTCTACGGCTGATGGGGGATCCTCGGTCTCTCATGAGGAATTCAATGCGGCTTTGGACACATTGAAAACCTCCATGACGACCGAGGTCAAAGCCATGTTTAAGGAGTTTCTTGATGGTCTTAAATTATCCACCACACCGTTCGAAGTGGCCGATCCCACTAACAAGGTGACAGATGCTAACTCCGATAATGGGAAGCTTCTAGTGATAAAGTTCCTTTGCCTAGCGGTAGAAGTGGAAATGGAATCTTTGCCCATGTTGAACCACCCCTTACTTATGGAGGACTGGTTCCCTCCACTCATTTGAATCATGTTGGTCCTCCTCTGAAGTTTGTGAAAATGAGGATTTTGCCTCTTGGGTCTACCATTTTAAACGTCATTTAAATCATAGTTCTAATAATCTTTGGATAATTATTGAGCAAGGTTTCTACCCGCATGACCCAAGCAACCTCACTCCTAGAGAAGCCGCGGATTATCAATTCAATGAGTCCGCTCTCTTCATTATTCAAGATGCAATTCCACCCGAAGATATTGCGCATCTCCGACCTTTCACTGTGGCCAAGGAAGCATGGCAACATGTTGTTTCCATTTGTAAGGGAAGCGCAAGCATTCACCGCTCCAACTACGAAGTGGTGCAAGGTGAAGCCAATGAGTTTGCTATGAATGAAGATGAAGAACCTCGTGAGCTCTACCGGAGATTAACGACTCTCGCGGTCTCACTCTGAGATCATGGTAGCAAGGATACAGATGATAATTGGATCAAGCGCAAGTTTCTCAAGGCCATGATGCCCTACCATAAGGCCATGTCATCCGCCATCCGTCAAAGGTCGTACTTTCATACCTTGTCCTCAAGTGAAGTGTTGGATGAGTTTGTTGCTATGAGAATCTTGTATAAGACCGCCGACAATGCGGTGATGCGCTCTCAACGGGTAAAGAAACCCAACCTTGCTTTGAAGGCCAAGGCTAGTGTGGAAGAAGAGGATGAAGAGGAAGAAGAGGAGAGTAACCCCGAAGATACAAAATATGCTTATCATGAGCACATGGCTCTTGCCTCAAGGAAGTTTTGGAGCAAGAAGAACACAAGTCCCAACTTCAACAAGAACAACTCAAGTGGCACCAAGGGCAAGCAACATGTGAGGACATTCTATAATTGTGGCAATGTGAGACACTTTTTTGCAGAATGCCCTTACGAGAAGCGGGAAGACAATGGTGGCAAGCTTATCCGATAAGACAAAGCCAAGTCCTTCCCCAACAAGAACAACTTCACCAAGAAGACTCCTCCCAAGGGGTTGGTGGCACAAGAAGAGTACAATGAGGATGATGATGATGAAGACAGTGAGACGATGGCCATGGCCTCCGTTGCCATTGCCACAACTCCACGGGTGTCCGTCTTCGACTCACCCAACGAGAACATCACCGCAAAGTGCCTCATGGACAAAGCCACCAACAAGGTAACCCCCAACATCAAAACTACCATCACTACTAATCCTTCCTTGATGGATTGCATTGATGAAAGTGAGGGGTATAATGAGGAAGTAAATGAATTTGAGTTTTTTATGAGTAAGCTCAAGGGTAAATCCAAGAAGCACTCTGTTTCTCTCTTGGAACAACTTGGTGAAGCCAATGACATGATCGAGGCTCATGAAGAAACCATCTCTAAGATGGAAGGACATAGTTGTGACTATGCCGATGAGATATCGTATCTCTCTAATGCGCTTGAGGAAGAGCATGGTCAACGTTTGGCTCTTGAGGAGTCACACAACGATGATCATGCTAAATTAAAGAAAGATCTTGATCATGCTCTTGTTATATCTCGTGTGCTCAATTTTGAGAATGCTAAACTTGGGGTTGACCATGCTAGACTCAAGGAGGAGTTTTATATACTTGACAAGGCTCACAAGGCCTTTAAGGGTGCTCATTCTAGCCTCAAGGAGTCTCATGATCAACTCCAAGTGAAGCTAACCAAGGAGAAAGCCACTTTTCCTCATATGGTCTTAATTGATAATGCAAATGCTACTAACCCGTGTTGTGAGCATGTGCATCATGTGGAGGAGAATGCCATGTTGAAGGAGCAACTTGATAAAGGCCTTGTGTCTTGCATACAAGGTGAGAAGAACCTCAACGATCTTTTGAGCAATCAAAAGGAAGTTGTGGGCAAGGAGGGAATTGGTTTTGCACCCAAGTCCAAGAACAAGAAGAAGAATGACAAGGCCAGACAACCTCTTCCTCTCAAGCAAACTTTGTGAAGGAGGGATAGGGTGCTTCTAAGGAGAATAAGAACAATGTGAAGGGTGGTGGTGTCAAGAAGGGCATTGCCGCTCCTTCCAACAACGTCGGCGACTTTAACCCTTCTTATGTGCTATGTCGTGCTAGTGATGGCATGTTTATGCTAAATTTGTTGGTTCTCCTTATGAGTACATTGAATGGTCTGTTTGGGTTGCTAAGACCCTTGTTACTAACATCAAAGGACCCATTACTAAATGGGTACCTAAAACCAAGCATTGATCTCTTGTAGGTGTTTGCTTCCGGTGGGGGATCATGGTTGCTCGATAGTGGAGCCACAAATCATATGATCGGAAGCAAGGACTTGGTGGTGGACGTGCACAAGGTTTCATCTAGGCCCACCAATGTCGAGCGGGGTGATGCCTCGTCTTATAAGGTATTGGGTCTTGGCAAGGTTGTCATTTCTCATGATCTCACGATCGAGAAAGTCATGCTTGTTGAGTCCCTTGCATACAATTTACTTTCTGTTCGTCAACTTGCACTCATGGGCTTTGCCACTTTCTTTGATATTGATACCATGGCCCTCTTGTGGAGCAAGAGTCTTAAAGTAGCCTTTGTTGGGCATGTCGAGAACGGTCTTTATGTGATTAACTTTACAGAGCGACCCACTAAGACCGCAACATGCCTAATGGCTAAAGTTGACGTGGAATGGCTTTGGCATTGCCGTTTAGCCCACGTCAATATGAGATCTTTACAAAGTCTTCTCAAGGGGGCCATGTCTGTGGACTAACAAATGTTAGTTTTGCCAAAGATCGTGTTTGTAGTGCTTGTATCAAAGGAAAGCTACATGAGAAGGCTCACCCTCCCACTACTATCATCTACTCGAAGAGGCCCTTGGAGCTCCTTCACTTGGATCTCTTTGGACCTCCTTCGTTTGATGGTATTGGGGTAGTAAGTATTGCTTGATGATTTTGGATGATTATTCAAGATACACATGGGTATATTTCTTCAAGAGGAAGAGTGAGACTCAACAAACCGTCATCGACTTTGCAAATGAAGCTCAACGTCAACACAATGCAAAGATCTTGACAATAAGAAGTGGCAATGACAACGAGTTCAAGGACTACACCTTGGATGAGTTTCTTAGTGATGAGGGGATCAAGCATCAATATTCCGCACCTTACACCCCTCAACAAAATGGTGTAGCGGAGAGGAAGAACTAGATGTTGATGGACGCGGCAAGGACCATGATGGCGGAGTTCAAGTCTCCCTACAACTTTTGGGCCGAAGCCATCAACACCGCTTGTCATGCATCCAATCGGCTCTATCTCCGAAAAGGCTTGAACAAGACTCCATATGAGATACTTACCAGCAACAATCCCAACCTCAAGTACTTCTGGGTGTTCGGTTGTAAGTGTTTAATTCTCAAGAAAGGTGTTCGTTAGTCTAAATTTGAGGCTAGAGCTCATGAGGGCATAT
This sequence comes from Triticum timopheevii, assembly GCA_963921465.1. NCBI lineage: Eukaryota > Viridiplantae > Streptophyta > Magnoliopsida > Poales > Poaceae > Triticum > Triticum timopheevii. Next base: position 462,974,541 of record OY997266.1, read on the forward strand.
TTGTTGGTTATGCTTCAAACTCTCATGCTTACCGTGTCCTCAACAAGTCCACAGGACTCATTGAGGAGACGTGTAACATGAAGTTTGATGAGAATAACGGCTCCAAAGTGGAGCAAAGTGGTACTTGTGATGTAGGTGATGAAATTCCTCCCCAAGCCATAAGAAGAATGGGTGTTGGTCATATCCTACCCATTGAGGAACCCCTTGTGGCCAAAGGAGAAGGACAAAGTTCCACTCAAGTGGAGCCATCACCAACCCAAGACCCACACGCTTCCGAAGAACAAAGTTAAGGCCCTCAACCAAGTGAACAAGATCAAGGGCAAGATCAATCTCAAGATGGTGGTAAACCACCAAGTGATGCCCAAGGTCAAGTTCTCCCTCCCGAGCAAGTTCAAGATCAAGAACAAGCTCAAGATGATACTCAAGATGATCAAGTTACCGCTCCTCAACTATCTCCTGAGGAGGAATTGGAGCGTCATGCCGCCAAGATTGCTTCCAAGCTCACTACCAAAGATCATCTTATGAAGAATGTGCTTGGAAGTTTGAGAAAGGGGGTAATCACTCGTAGACAATTAGCAAACTATTGTGAACATCACGTGTTTGTTTCTTGTGTTGAACCCCAAAAGGTCTATGAGGCGCTCGAGGATCCAGATTGGCTCAATGCCATGCATGAAGAACTCAACAACTTCGAGCACAAACAAGGTGTGGAGATTGGTGCCAAGGCTAACGGGGAACTATAATGTCATTGGAACCTAGTGGATATTCAAGAACAAGCAAGATGCTCATGGAATTATCGTTCGCAACAAGGCTCGTTTGGTAGCACAAGGCTACTCCCAAGTCGAGGGTATCAACACGGTGAAACCTTTGCTCCCGTTGCTCGCCTTGAATCTATTTGTTTGTTGATTGCTTATGCTTCTCATCATAACTTTAAGTTGCAACAAATGGATGTGAAGAGTGCTTTTCTTAATGGTCCTATTAATGAGTTGGTATATGTCAAACAACCCTCGGGGTTTGAGGATCCCGAGTTTCCCAATCATGTGTACCAACTCGATAAGACACTATATGGCCTTAAACAAGCCCCACGTGCATGGTATGAGCACCTTACCGAGTTGTTGTAAGATTGTGGGTTTGAAATTGGGAAAATCGACCCCACTCTTTTTACAAAGAAGGTAAAAGGGGAATTGTTTTTATGCCAACTATATGTTGATGACATTATCTTTGGTTCCCCTAAAAAAGCTTTCAATGAGGAATTTGCCGCTCTCATGACCTCGAAGTTCTAGATGTCCATGATGGGAGAGTTGAAGTTCTTTCTTAGGTTCGAAATAAAGCAAAGAAGAGAAGGAACCTTCATCAACCAAGCCAAATACACTCAAGACATGCTCAAGAGATTCAAGATAAGTGATGTCAAGCCGGCTTCCACTCCAATGCCCGTCAAATGCCAACTTGACATTGATCTCAATGGTAAAGCGGTGGATCAAAAGGTATATCGTTCCATGATTGGCTCCTTGCTTTACCTTTGTGCATCTAGACCGGATATCATGTTGAGTGTGGGAATTTGTGCACGGTTTCAAGCCGCACCTAAGGAAAGCCACTATGTGGCGGTCAAGCAAATCTTTCGATATTTGGCTCATACCCCAAACTTTGGCTTATGGTACCCAAGAGGAGCTAACTTCAACCTTTTGAGCTATTAAGACTCGGATTGGGTGGGAGACAAAGTGGATAGGAAGTCAACCTCTGGAGGGTGCCAATTTCTTGGTTGCTCTTTGGTAAGTTGGTCTTCTAAGAAGCAAAGTTGTGTGTCTCTCTCGTCCACCTAAGCGGAGTATGTGGCCGCTAGTAGTTGTTGTGCTCAACTTCTAAGGATGAGCCAAACTTTAAAGGATTATGGTGTCATTTGTGACAAAGTTTCTCTTTGGTGTGACAATGAAAGTGCCATCAAGATCTCTCTCAACCTGATGCAACACTTCAAGACGAAGCATATTGAGATTTGTTATCACTTCATCCGGGATCACATTAGGGGAGGGGAGATCCAGCTCAAATATGTCAACACTCATGATAACCTTGCAGATATTTTCATGAAGCCCTTGGATGAAGCAAAATTTCGCGAGTTAAGGCATGAGCTAAATATCATTGATTCGAGCAATGCGGCTTGAACCCTTGCACACCCCACCATACTCATATTCATGTCTTGTTTAGGTGTAGGTATTGATCAACTCTTTCACATTAGCCATTTTTATGGTACTTGTGCTTCCAAGACGAGTATTGTTCATGGGCCCAAGGATAATTCGTCGCGATGCCATACTAATTGACTCAAACATAGGTGGCTCCGGCCACTGCCCTCTCCTTTTGAGAGGTTTGTTTCATGTTTGGTCCTCATTGTCTTTTGCCTTCTTTTGAGCCGTGTTTGTGTTTGAGTTGCCTCGTGTGTGTGCTCGTTTGTGTGTCCGATTGCTTGAAGTTTGCTTTGCAAAGGCCATGTTTTTCTGTTTTTGTCGAAACTTGCACTTTCTTCGGTTTACGGTACTACCGTGGCAGGCCACGGTACTACCGCATGAGATGGGTTGCCCTGTGCATGCATAGCTGCATCCTAGGCACAGTACTACCCCTTCCACTGCGGCAATAATTTTTTACTGCCGCTGGAAGAGCGGTACTACAACCCTGTGTGCGGTACTTCCGCCCGGGCGATACTACTGCGATGACACGTGGTACTACTGTGTCGTCGCCAGCGAGTAGGGGTTAAGGGCGGGCAGGAGGAGTTCCAACTCCCCCATACACATTTATCTCTTTTCCCCACTTCATCTCTCTCTCTCTCTCCTGTCCAAGAACGGCGCCGGAGGACCTCACCGGATCTCCGTCTCTGGCCGCTCTCCTCGCATTCCGACCGGTGGGATCAATCCCCACCTCGCCCTCTTGCCATGAAACCTGGTATCTCCCTTAGTCCTTCTCTTTTTGCCTCGTAATTTTGCTTCTAGGTTTTGGGAGATGCATGTGTAGTTCTTGAGTTTTTTGGCTAAATTGTTGAAAGAGGAGAGTGTAGGAGAGTGCTAGTGCTGTAGAGATGCTATTTGGTATGTTGCAACACTGTAATTTTGATCAACAGTAGTACCGATCTAAATTTCCGGATGTGCCTAGATCCGCGCTTGCTAGTTTCAAATCCATGCGGCACTACCACTCCTATCATGCGGTACTACCACTCTAGCGAGATCTGCCCCATACGATACTACCACCCGGCGTGTGGAAGTAAAAATTTACTTCCGCTCTAGGCGCGATACTACCGTGCCATCCCGGCGCAGTACTACCGCGGCTAGAGCAGCTGTAAATTTTTACGTCCGTCTCATGGTGTGGTACTACCGTTGACATATGAACTACCTTGTTGTGACTTCCCAATGTCATTTCTACATGTTTCGTATGGTTTGTCCTTGGTCTTTGCAATGACCCTTCTCGTTCTTCTCGTGTGTTTTGTGTTGTGTGTCTTAGGTGGTGGCTCCAATGTCCGTCACTAAAATCCCAGCCGCGACACGAGCTCCAAGCGGCTTCGCAATCAAGAAGAACTTGAGGGCTCCAATCCCCCACAACGCAACATCAAGAAGACCGCTAATAAGTTCAAGGATCCAACTGTTGGCATGGACGAGATGCCTCAAGCCGAGTTCATCACTCGAAGGAGGATTAACCCCTATGTGAACCCTCGTGAGAATGTCAGAGGGAATGAGTTGTTCTGGACCAAGCAGCAGAATCTCATCTACATCAATGTGATCTAGTCCAAGCACAACATCTATGTTCCAATGCAGTGGATTGATATGAATCATCTGAGGAAGGACCAAGCATACTTTGGTGAGGCGTTGGACTTGGTGGAGCAGTTTGGCATTGAAGAGTTTATCATGTTCCACATGGACTTTGACCCAGAGATCGTGGCTCAGTTCTTTGCTTCCGTCCACTTCCACACGGATGAGAAGCGGACTATGACTTGGATGACCAATGGGAAGAGGATGTCTGTTAAAGTGCAACTACCCTGGATAGTTTTGGTAATTCCTAACAACATATAGCTCATTGAGCTAATGCCATTTCAAGATAAATATTTCAGGAAAGCTCAATGTTTGGCATGGCATGGATGAGAAACGTGGACCCCTCAAAATGCTAAGGACAAAAGGATTGGCTCAAGCTCAAAGCACAAGACTCTACATTTTTCATTTTAGTGATCCAAGATCACATTGAGTCCATAGGAAAAGCCAATACTATCAAGAGGGGGTGAGGTGTTGCTTAATGAGTTTCTTGCTCAAAGTGCTTAGTGATATGCTCCAAAAACCCTCAACTACTTTCTCACATCCACATATGTCCCAAACCAAAAGTCAAACTCGGCCCCACCAAAACTTTCTATCCAGCGCCACCGAATTCAGTTGACATAGCCACTGCCAGAAACCCTAGTCTTTTCGGTCTCGCAAACTCTCTTTTTCCCTTTCGTAACGTTTAGGTCCAACCGAGATGAGCGAATCGGTCCCACCGAGTTTGCCTCACCAACTCTCTGTTTGTCTATTACCAAAATCGATCTCATCGAGTTTTTGTAATCGGTCTCACTGATATTACGTTATGCCCTAACCCTAACGATATCAGTCCCAACGAAATGCCTAACGGTCACATTATGAACTAAATCGTTCTGACCGAGTTTCACGATTCGGTCCCATCGAGTTTGGTAAATTGTGTGTAACAGTTAGATTTTGTGTGGAGGCTATATATACCCCTCCACCCACTCTTCATTCGTGGAGAGAGCCATCAGAACATGCCTACACTTCCAACATACATTTTCTGAGAGAGAACAACCTACACTTGTGTTGAGGTCAAGATATTCCATTCCAACCACATAAATCTTGATCTCTGGCCTTCCCCAAGTTGCTTTCCACTCAAATCTTCTTTCCACCAAATCCAAATCCTGTGAGAGAGAGAGTTGAGTGTTGGGGAGACTATCATTTGAAGCACAAGAGCAAGGAGTTCATCATCAACATACCATTTGTTACCTCTTGGAGAGTGGTGTCTCCTAGATTGGCTAGGTGTCACTTGGGAGCCTCCGTCAAGATTGTGGAGTTGAACCAAGGAGTTTGTAAGGGCAAGGAGATCGCCTACTTCGTGAAGATCTACCCGAGTGAGGCAAGTCCTTCGTGGGTGACAGCCATGGTGAGATAGACAAGGTTGCTTATTCGTGGACCCTTCGTGGGTGGAGCATTCCGTGGACTCGCGCAACCGTTACCCTTCGTAGGTTGAAGTCTCCATCAATGTGGATGTACAATAGCACCTCCTATCGGAACCATGGATAAAAAATCTCTGTGTCAACATTGCGTTTGCTTCCTCAAACTCCTCCCTTTACCTTCATATGCAATTGTTTTACATTCCGCTGCTATACTCTTAGAATTGCATGTGTAGGTTGATTGCTTGACTTGTTCTAAGTTGCTAAAATCTGCCAAGAACTAAAATTGGGAAAAGGCTAGATTTTTATTTGGTCAAGTAGTCTAATCACCCCCCTCTAGACATACTTCCGATCCTACAAGTGGTATCAGAGCTTTGGTCTCCATTTGCTTTGATTTCCATAGCTTCTGGTGGTCATAGCCTTGGTTTCACAACCTAGGAGAGTATGGCGTCTAGCGAGGGAAATTACCACCGTAGAGGTCCTTACTTTGATGGTACAAATTTTGCTAGTTGGAAGCATAAGATGAAAATGCATATTCTTGGACATAACCCCGCCGTTTGGGCTATTATGTGTATTGTCTTGCAAGGTGAATTCTTTGATGGGAGAGAACCGAACCGTGAAGCTAGCGCGGAAGAGTTGAAGATGCTGCAATACAATGCTCAAGCTTATGATATTCTCTTCAACGGAGTGTGCCCCGAAGAATTCAACAAAATCAGCCGTCTTGAGAATGCAAAGGAAATTTGGGATACTTTGATTGATATGCACGAAGGTACCAACTCCGTCAAGGAATCCAAATTGGATGTGCTTCAAAGTCAACTTGACAAGTTCAAAATGAAGGATGGTGAAGGCGTCGCTGAAATGTACTCTAGGCTTGCTCTCATCACAAATGAGATTGCCGGCTTAGGAAGTGAAGAGATGACCGATAAATTCATCATCAAGAAGATCCTAAGAGACTTGGATGGAAAATATGAAGCCGTGTGCACATTGATCCAAATGATGCCCAATTACAAAGATCTCAGGCCAACAGAAGTCATTGGAAGAATTGTTGCTCATGAGATGTCACTCAAGGATAAGGAAGAGCTCCACAACAAGTCAAGTGGTGCTCACAAAGCCTCATGTGAATCTCCCACATCATCAAGTGAGCAACAAACCTTCAATGATGAATTGAGCCTAATGGTGAAGAACTTCAACAAGTTCTATAAGAGTGGAAGCAAGGAAAGAAGTTCAAAGTCAAGGTCCTACAATAACAAAAGATCTTCTAGTCGTGAGCGTAATTGCTACAATTGTGGAAGACCCAGACACTATTCCAATGAGTGTACGGCTCCCTACAAAAGAAGAGAAGATTCTCCAAAAAGAAGAAGTAGAAGAGAAGAATCACCACCAAGAGAGAGGAAGAGTAGAGATGATCGTTATGAACAAAGAACATCCTGGAGAAGCAAGGATTCGGAAAGGAAGGACAAATCATCAAAGAGCTACACAAAACGAAGAAATCAAGCTCATGTTGGTAAATGGGTATCCAGCTCCGACTCCGACAATCACTCCGAGAGAAGCTATCACTCCGACTCCGAATATACTCAAGATGAAGGTGTTGCCGGTCTAGCACTTGTGTCAACCAACTCCTACGACATATTTGACTCACCAAATGAAGGAATTGGAAGATGCTTCATGGCTAAAGGCCCAAAGGTATCACACCCCGAGTATGTTGATTTCGATAGTGATGAAGATGACTTGTTAGGTGATGATGATTTACTTGTTGACAACTCTAGTGATGAATACTATGATGAAACGTCAATTAATCATGCTAATCAAGATAAAACGAATGACAATGATAAGGAGAAGATTGAGCGCCTAAGTAAAGAACTAAGCACTCTTAAGTTAGCTCATGAAACTATCTTGGAAGATCATCGAGAACTTTTAAAGACTCATGAGAAGTTACGCTTTGAAAAGCTCAACCTTGAGCAAGAGCATGAGTTTTTAAAGGCAATCAATGATGATCATCGCAAGAAAAGTTCTTCTTACATTGCCAAGCGTTTACTCTTGTCTACTTACATGCCACAAGTTAAATCTAACAACAAGAACAAGAAAGATTCTTCATCTAGTAGTAACAACAATCATGCTAAATCCAATGTTTTTGCTTCTAGTAGTTCTCTTGACTCCACTAATGATCCTCTTAGCCAAGTTACACTTGAGCAAGAAAATATCTTATTGAAGGGAATTATAGAGAAAGGTGTTTACAAGAGCCTTGCCGGAAGTAAGCAATTCGAGGAGATTGTACGCAAGCAAGGAAGGCACCGGAAGAATCAAGGTGTTGGTTTTGAACGAAAGTTCAATGCCAATGGAGTTGAGTGGGAAGAAGATCAATACCCCAAGACGAAGTTTATTCCTCAACAAGAGAAGTACGATCCTGCTTCTTTCAAAGGAACACAAGCTCAAGATGATCTTCTGTAAGTGCATCTAGTGCCCCTTAGTGATTTTGGTGTATTGAAGACTTATAGGTTAAGGGACTAATGTGTTTGTGAGTGTAAACATGTCTATAAGTCTATGAGGAGTTTGATATTTACAGAGAAAGTCGACCCCTAAAAATGAAGTTCTTCGACTGAAGACTTTGATATTCTGAAGACTTTCTGAAGACTTTGAAAGTGAAGAAATTGGTGTGACCTTGAAGACTTGGTATTCATTTGAGGAACATGAAGCGTGAAGACTTTTGTTTTCGTAGTTTCATTTTCTCTTTCTTGAGTCATAGGAAACACCGTACTGTTAAAGGGGGTCGAGGAAATACTAAGGAAAAAATTCCATGTGATGCTCAACTCAAAATCCTACACCTACCAATCCCTTCGAGGGAAGCCATTGGAAATCTCATACAGTTCAGTCAATTTCTTCAGTGACAGAGACGCAGTTCTTCTGGTCACTGAGGACTTTGCTCTGACTGAGGAGTTAGGAATTCGCCAGTGCGAATTGCCTACACAGTGAGGAACATGATAGCCCTGAGGAATTTGAGAGCCAAATTTCCGACCGTTGCTGTGCTGCGCGCCAGCTGTCCCAAAATATCCTATCCACCTAACGGTCATATCATTAAAGGGCATTTATGTCTTATCATGTCGGGCTGCTCCCTAGGCTATAAATAGCCGCCCCCCTACAACCACTAGTTGGTTGGCTGCTCCGAGAGAACTTGACACTTGTCATCTGAGAGCAACCCATCCTCCGAGGACTTTGAGCGAAAATCATCAAGTGAGGAAAACCCAAAACCAAACCCCCACAAACCCAAAGTGATTGAGCATCACTGAAGAAATTGATCCTGCGTGGATCCGACACTTGTTACCTTTGAAGACTGTGCTTCTTCCAGACGGTAGAAGTCATGGTCTAGAGCATCCAAGAGGAATTGTGGATCGCCGAGTGACCAAGTCTGTGAAGGTTTGGAAGTCACCTGAAGACTTACCACGAGTGATTGGACGAGGTCTGCGTGACCTTAGTTCAAGGAGAATACGGTGAGGACTGGGTGTCCTGAGCTGCGTGCTCAGTGACTAGGTGTCCGGGACTGCGTGTCCTCGAGTTTAAATACTCAGCCGCTCCAACCAGCCGCTCCAACCAGACGTACAACTGAGACAGCAGTTGGAAATGGTTTACCAAATCATTGTCTTCACCAACCTAACTGGTTCTATTTCCTCAACCCTTTCATTTCCTCATTACTGTGTTGAGTGTTTGTTCATATCTGTGTTTGAAGACTTTGACTGAAGACTTTCTCAATTTCCTCAGTTCAATTTCTTCAGTCTATTTGTCTTCATCTTGTGTTATCCTGTGATTACGCTTTCTGTACTCTGTGCTTGTCTTCATTTCATCATGATGACCGTGCTTGTATTCTATTATGCTTACTTCTGAGTACTAATTCCGCTGCAAGTAGTTCTTCGCTATGGAATTTCCTCACCAGCAAATTCCTCAGTGAAGAATTCATAAAAATCGCCTATTCACCCCCCTCTAGTTGATATAACGCACTTTCAATTGGTATCAGAGCAAGGTACTCCCTTGTTCTGTGTGATTTTGGTTTAACCGCCTGGAGTTTTAGTTATGTCGACCGCAGGTATGATCAAGGTCTCAGCTGGGTGTCCTACCTTTGATGGGACGGACTATCCCTACTGGAAGAACAAGATGCGAATGCATCTTGAGGCAATTGACAACGATCTCTGGTATGTTGTGGAAAATGGTGTTCCCTCTGTCACACCCTCACTGAACGCTACCGATGTGAAGAGATTCAAGCAACTCGATTCTCAAGCGAAGAATATCATATGTGGCCATCTGAGTAAAGGACAGTATGGAAGAGTGAGTGCTTTGGAAACTGCTAAGCTTATCTGTGATAGGCTGTCCAAAGTGAATGAAGGAGTCTCAACTCAGCGTGACTCTCGAGTTGATGTTCTTCGGAATCTCTTCAACCGCTTCAAAAGACTCGACAATGAAAATGTCCAACAAACCTTTGATCGCCTCACTGACATCTCAAATGAGCTTCAAGCCCTCGGTGCCACTGACATCACTGATCATGAGGTGGTGAAGAAACTGTTGAGATCGCTTGATTCCTCATTTGATACTCTGGGACTGATGATACAAGAACGTGCAGACTACAAGTCTCTTGATCCTGCCGATATCCTCAAAAGGCTAAATACTCACGAGTTCCAGCTTGCTGAAAAGAGAGATCTCTATGGTTCGAGCTATGGCAAACCACGTCCCTGAAGGCCAAGGCTGTTTCTGACTCTGAATGTGAGGATTCTAGTAGTAGCCTTGGTGATCCTGAAGAATTGAGCCAGGAGCTAGCACTGCTCATGAAGAAATTCCAGAAGTTCTCAAGACATGGTCGCTTTGGAAAATCCTCAAGAAGCAGTGATTCCTCATCCAGTGACTACAAGAGAAGGTTGTGCCACAAATGCAAGAAACCTGGTCACTATATTCAAGATTGTCCTCAATGGGAAAAGGAAATGAAGAAGAAGAAATACAAGGATTACAGTTCTGATGATGCGAAGAAGAAGAAGAAATCGTCAAAATCTTCGTCATCAAAATCCTCGAAGTCTTCATCTCACAAGAAGAGCAGCTCCAAGAAGGCTCGGGCATTCATTGGCAAGGAAATGGACTCTGAAGCTGAATCTGAGGAAAATGAGGAAGAGGAGGCGTCTGAAGAATCTGAATCTGGTATGGCGAGTCTGGCCTTCGCTACTGCTTTCGTCAGCAAGTCCATCTTCAACACTGAAGAAACTGACCCCACCGACAAGCCTGATGAAGATAATGATGGCTACGCTCCCACCTATTGCTTCATGGCGAAAGGTGCAAAGGTACTCAAATACAACTCCTCTGAATCTAGTGAAAATGAATCTGATGAGGATCTCAAGCCCAGCTACTCTAAACTTGTTAAGATTGCTGTAAAACAACAACGGGCTTTTGAAAAGGTTCAAAACATGCTAGACAAAAGTGATGATATGTTGGGTGAAGAAATGGATCGCACTAAAGCCCTGACTGAAAATCTTCAGAGACTTCAGTCTAGGTTTGATAACCTTCAAAGTCATCATAACACTCTCCTATCTGATCATGAGAAACGTTCTTATGAGTTTCTTCAAGGAAAGCAAGATCACGAGAAGCTTTCTTCTTAATCTCTTCAAAGAAAGGAAGATCTTGAAAAGCTAAGAGTGTGTATGAAGATCTTTAGAAGGAGCGCGATTCATTACTAGCTCAACAAATCAGCGCTTCTCAAGAAGAATTTGTTCCTCCATGCTTAAAGTGCATTGAACGTGAATCTGCTAATTCTTCACCTGAATGTTCAAATGCTTCAACTGTTACAAATTCTTCACCTGCCTCTGCTATCACTAATTCCTCATCTGAGGACATTGCTAGTATCACTGACAATGCAGGGCTGAAGGAATTGTACATGACAGGCATGTACAAAAGCCTCAAAGGGCATCAGACTCTTTGTGATGTGCTTAAAAAGTAGATCCTCAACAGAAACCCTAGGAAAGAGGGTATCGCCTTTGAGAAGAAACTTAATGCTGATGGAACATATTGGAAGCCTGAGCAGTACCCCAAAACCTCATGGGTTGCTGCAAAGGGACCTCCAGTTGATCCATCTAACTTATCTGGCTTTACATGTGAATCTCCTCATTCTTCTGATGAGTCATTTGACTCCAACTATAAACTGTTCAAAAATCAGAATGGTGAAGTATTTGCTAGATATGTTGGCACTAACTACAGGAATGGGTCTCCTATGAAGAAAATCTGGGTTCCCCAGAAGTGCCTTGAAAGTCTTCAGGTGAATGTCCTCATGACACCACCTGTGAAGAACAAGAACCCTAGATCAAATTCTTCATATGGACCAAATTCTTCATATGGATCCAAGTCCTCATACGGACCAAATTCCTCACATGGATCAAATTCCTCAAAAGGATCAAAGTCCTCATATGATTATCATCGTGCTAACAACTCTGTCTCGCAGGGTAGAGCTAAGGGCTATGAACATTATGTTCATAAGTCCTCGAAGAATTTCTCTGCTTATTCATATGCTTACCCTAACCCCTCTTATGTGAAACGAAATGGTTTGACATCTTTGCCACCTTTCTCGTATGGTGCTCGCAGAGTGATGAACTCTTTGCCACCCCTTAAGATGTGGGTGGTGAAGAAAAAGAACTAATCTCTTCTGCAGGGTCAGGTCTCCAGACGTGTTTTAACGTCTGAAGAATTTGCTGGGGACCTGACAAAAATGCCTGAAAGGACGCAGGCGAATCATGATGAAATGAACCTTCATTTCACAAGTCCTCATACTGCTATATCTATTTACTGCTTGATGGAATTCATCTGATGAACTTGATATCATATTCTTCACTGATGAAGCATATGAGATTGTAAGCTACACTAATTCATCTACAGGATGATCAACCCAAAACTACTGAATGGGTCCTCGATAGTGGATGTACGAATCACATGACTGGTGACAAGAATCTATTGATGGATGCTCCTTTATCACCGTCACATCTGAAGCATATCATCTTTGCTGACAAAGGCAAAAGTCAGGTATTGGGTCTTGGTAAGGTTGCAATCTCTAAGGATAAACACATGGACAAAGTCATGCTTGTTGAGTCCTTAGGATACAACCTCATGTCAGTCTCAATGATTTGTGATCTTGATATGGTTGTTGTCTTTGGCAAGTATCGCTGTGTTGTGATCATGGAAGCTGACAATTCCAAAGTCTTCGAAGGCTTTAGGAGAGGAGATTTGTATATTGTTGATTTCTCTACAGGACCACAACCAGCCGTGTGTCTACTTGCAAAAGCTTCAGAAGGCTGGCTATGGCATCGACGACTTGGTCACGCAGGCATGAGGAATTTGCACACGCTTGCAAAGAAGAATCATGTCATTGGCATTGAGAATGTCAAATTCCTCAAGGATCACTTATGCGGAGCCTGTGAAGCTGGAAAAATGACCAAGGCCAAGCATCCAGTGAAGACTATCATGACCACTACTCGTCTATTCGAATTACTTCACATGGACCTCTTCGGACCTAACCATTACTCAGTTGTCACTAATGATGCATCTCTATATGGTTTTGTCATTGTTGATGATTACTCTCGATATACATGGGTACACATTGCTACTTACAAACATGAAGTGCAGGAAGTCTTCAAACGATTTTCCTCGAGGGCTTCAACCAACTTTGGTGTGAAGATCAAGCACATCAGAAGTGACAATGGAAGTGAGTTCAAGAATTCCGGTCTTGATGACTATCTTGATGAACTTGGTATTACTCATGAGTTATCTGCTCCCTATACTCCTCAGCAAAATGGCGTCGTGGAGCGCAAGAACAGAACTCTTGTTGAGATGGCTTGCACTATGCTTGATGAATACAAAACGCCTCGGCATTTTTGGATTGATGCAATTGATACTGCGTGCCACATCATCAACAAAGTATATCTTCACAAATTCTTCAAGAAGACGGCCTATGAACTCCTCACTGACAAAAAACCCAATGTGAGTTATTTAAAAGTCTTCGGTGCTAAATGTTGGATTAGAGATCCTCACCATAATTCTAAATTTGCACCGAAAGCACATGAAAGTTTTATGCTTGGTTACGGAAAGGACTCGCACACCTACAGAGTCTTCAACATTGTTCTTCACAAGATTGTTGACACTGTAGATGTGCGGTTCGATGAAACTAATGGCTCGCAAAGAGAGAACCTACCTTCTGTGTTAGATGAACCAGCACCTGAGGATTCTGTCAAGTTCAAGGCAACTGAGGATGTCATTCCTACTGAAGAATCTGCTGAAGAACATGCCAGCACCGCTGATGACTTTCAGCCTGCTGAAGAAAATGCTAGTTCCAGGGCTGATGACTCCATTCCAGCCGCTGAAGAAATTGCCAGGGCATCCACTAGTGGTGCGCCTGAAGAAACTGAAGAAATCAGGGCAACTGCATCAGTTGCGCCTGAAGAAAATCAACCAGATTCCTCAGCTCCTCCCGCGCCTACACCAACTCCAATTCTTCCATCTGCCTATGAGGTGAAGAAGACCAAGGCTGCAGAGCGAGCTGCAGTGAAGAAAAGAAAGGCATCAGATGCGTCAGATTCTTCGGCTGCAAAGAAACTGAAGCCAATGACCAGCTCACTTGAACATCCAATTGATGCCGTTCCAATTTCCTCCATGTCATCAAAGGAAATTGTTCCTTTTGGAGAAGACTATAAGATCCCAAGCGGATCTGATGAAGAAAATCATTCTGCTGCTTCGTCAGAGCAGATTGATGAAGAAATTGAAGTGGATGCAATCCCTTCAACGACAGTCATTTCCTCACCTATGCCTCAGTTCACAGCTGAAGAGGCTGGTGTTGAGGAAATTGATGATGAAGATGTGGATATAGGATGCACCACACCTGTGATGAATGATGACTTTTGGGAAAGTCAGCATCCCAATACTCCTCTTTTCACACCTATCCAACAGATTCCTCAGTCCTCGGCAACAACTGTTCAACTGGGCTCTGAAGAAACTCATCCCACTCCCTCTGTTCATGAAGATATTCCAGCCGCTAGTGCTGAAGAACCTGCTGCTGCTGATCATAAGGTTGCACAAGAAGAGGAACCAGAAATTCCTCAGCCTGAAGAACCTGAGCTCGCGATTCCTGAGGTGGTGATGCAACTCACTGACATTCCTCTGCTGAAGCCGAAGAATCCGTTCTCAAGCAAACAGAAGTTCAAGGCTGAAGACTTCTTTTCCGAGCATGTATTGTTCACTGACAACAACCCCTATGACTCTGCTCGCATAAGGAAGAGGCGTTTCTGGACTGCTAGTCAAGCCAACTTCTATTCCTCAGTGCTGTTTGACAAAGACAAAATCTTCGATCATGAACATATTCCTCATGTGGATATGGAATCTCTGCCATGCTTCGAGCCAGTCCTCAGTGTTCTTCACGATGCAGGTTTACTGAATTTCTGCACTGACATTTGCGATTGGAATGAAGAACTCATTCTTCAGTTCTACGCTACACTGCATATCACTGGAGACGCTGAAAATGTCAACTCATGGGTGTTGGATTGGATGACTGAGAACACTCACTACAAGGCACCAGCAACTGAATTGCTTCGTGTCCTTCCTCTCGATCCTCCCCATGACAGTGCACGTTGCATCTACAATGACCCTGAACTGATAAATCACTATATGCAAGTGCTCATGAAGCCTTTGAAGCCTGGGCAGGCCCCACGAACCAAATTCCTCGTCAAGGAATTGCTCTATGTACCTGTAACATCCCAAATTTTCAATTTGGAATGTTATACATTAGATCATCATGCATCACATATTTTCTTGCATTTTGTGATCCTAGAAATTTCACGCGACTCAAGGACCCACGGAGAGAGTTGGAGATTTCGAAATTTTCATATTTGAGTTCTTTCAAATTTTGAGAAAAAAGGATCATTTGGATTATTTATTTTATTTTCAAATATTTTTCCAATATCAAAAAAAATGAGAGGGAATAATATGACTTTCCCAAAATTTAGGAAAAATGAAGAATTAATAAATAAATCCAATTTTGGATTTTTCTCGGAGTTTATTTGCCCTAGGAAAAATGCGTATTTTGAAAAATTGCATTTTCAGGCCCGAGTAAAAGTTCAATTTGTTCGGCTCATTTTTAGGAGTCGGGGGAAATTTACTTTATTAATTTTGGAGTCCGGTAGATTTTCTTTTCTGTATTTTCCGCGCACGAAACCGATTTAAAAAAAAAAGCCGGAGCGCGACTGGGCCAAAGGCCCAGCCGGCCGAGCCAGCCGCCGCGCCAGGCCACACGCGCGCGCGCCCGCGCCGCCGCGCCAGGGAGCCGCTTGCCGCCGCCCCGGTTTCCTTTTCTTTAGCAAATCCTAGTAGGATTTGGACCCGTTTCGTTATTCCGTTTTTGTTCCTAGGATTCCTATTCCTAGTCTAATTCTTGTCCCTTCTCCAAGCAAAACCCTCCCCTCCCAATATAAATACCCAAGCACCCCCCCTCTAAACATCAAACCAAAGCCCTCTCCTCTCCGCAGCAGCAGCAGTGCAGCACCGCCGCCGCCGCCGCCGCCCTACACTGCCGCCGCCGCCGCCCTACACCGCCGCCGCCGCCCCTCACCAGCGCCGCCGCCGCCGCTTGCCACCGCCGCCGCCAAGTGCCGCCGCCGCCGCCCAACGCCGCCGCCGCCGGAGCCCCTCGCCTCTTCGAGGTACTACCCCTGCGCCGCGTCACCTTTTTCCTCGGTTCGGTTTTTCTCGTAAACCGTTCCGGTTTTCTAGATCGGTTTTTCGTTTCGGTTTTCTTTTTCGAAACCCTAGATCGGTTTTTCTTGCCGGTTTTTCTTTCCAGTTTTGTTGTTTAGTGAGCGTTCGCCGGACCGTTCGTCTTAACGAACGTGATCACCGCTTATTCCCGGTTAACGAACGTCCGTTCGTTTGACCGTTCATCGTTCTCTTTTCTCGTCGGTTTGATTCCGCGATTCCTCCGATCGCGATTTCAGATCCGATTTTATTTCTAGTTTATCTTCTCGCTCGTTTATCGGAATCAGGTGATTCAAGCACCTGGAGTTTCGTCTCGAAACTGCCGTTCCGACTAACCAACTTAAACTACATTTTGCTACTGTAAAATTTTACCTAGTTTTCAACTTGCTAGAACCGAGTTGTTTTCTCTCACCGTTTGACTTTCGTTGCTTTATTCGATTGGATTCTTTTGCAACCAGGGTTCTTAAGTTGAACTTTCTGGTTAGATCTTTTATTCGAGATTTACCTATGCATTAGATGAGTACTTATTGTATGATTGTTGTTTTTCTACGATAGATCACCCGGAGTGCGCCGCTTGTTACTTCGAATCTCTAGGTTTCGCGGATCATCAGCAAGGCAAGTAACACTTGATCATACCTTTTCTACTACCCAGTTTTTATGCATTAGATCAATCCTCAAACATTGCATGATTAGGATCTAATTAAATTGTGGGATGGGAAGTAGATGAGGTAGTACCTATTACCTGTTTTACTTATGAAACCTTTGGGAGTTACTTCTACGTTTGCTTATTATGCCATGCTATGCTAGTAGACGTGGATTGGGTGAGTGAATTTCCATGACAGATGTGAGTTTGATAATTAATGGTTTATCTAAGGTGGCAACTTAAATACACATCTGGGTGGATTGAGGCACCTGGAGTTACCAGGACTTGCCTGTTTTTTTGGAAATCCCGGGGGTACCGTGTGATTTTCCTATGGACCGCCACCCAGGCTCAAAGGGATCATAAGATAATTCATGCTAGTAACTTACGTGTGCAGCCACAAGCCATTATGGGCTCTGGCATAGTTGACTAAGTTGTGCGAACTCTTATAGTGGTGGACTAGCAGATGTAGGGGATGTAGGTGTACCGGTCTACCCATCGTAAGGTGTTAGCGCTTCTGAAAGACTATGTCTCGGGCATCCGTTTCTCAAACACCATGTAGTGCGGGAAACCAAACGGAGGCGGTCGAGTCTTGTGGGTAAAAGTGCGCAAACCTCTGCAGAGTGTACAAACTAAACATGATTAGCCGTGTCCCCGGTTATGGACATCTTGAGTATCTAGTAATGGAAATATCATTTGTATCTCAACATGTTACTCTAATTTAATATTGATGGGTTTGTTAATGAGTAATTTTTAATTGGGATTGAGGATGTTGTCAACCATTCTCAATGTTTAACAATCACCATGATAGTTAAATAAATTTATTCCTTTGCAGTAGGGAAAAACTGGCTTTATGCAAAAACTGTAACCATAGAGCTTACCACCAGCCAAATATGCACGTAGTATAGCTTATTCTTTCATTACTCTCTATGTGTTACATTGCCAGCATATTCCATGTGCTGACCCGTTTTCGGGCTGCAACTTTCATGTTGCAGACTTTTCAGATGACGAGTAAGGTGCTTTTAGGTCGTGGTTCTATACTCAGTGATGCCGTTGGAGTTGATGGACTCACTTATCTTCCAAGTCTTCCGCTGTTATCGTTATTAGATGGCCTGAAGCCATGATTATTGTAATAAGTCCTCTTTTGGACAACGATGTAATAAGTGTGTGATTGCTACTCTATTATAAATCCTTCAAAGTACTGTGTGGTGTCAGCATTACTGATCCAGGGATGACACCGGAGCACAGAGACTTGACCATCTGAGGTCGGGTCGCTACAGAGATGGTATCAGAGCACACGCTGACTGTAGGACACGACCACTAAGTTAAAGCCATAGATCACTATTCTCTTCTCATTTTCTAACTCCTCATCTTTTCTACTCTTTTAGGATGACGGACGCAAAGATCAAGTACGCTCAACCGGATGAAGGCACACCTTTTGGATCCCACTTGAAGGAAGTCGCCAAGTACCTGAACATTGGCCTACCAAGCTTCACCGGGACTTTCAACGCCACTCTGCCTGAAGAGGAGCGCTGGAAGATTCAAGCTCATGTTCCGAGAAGGACATTCGCGCCAATCACCAAGCCCATAGATAGTATTTTCAGTGCACCAACCTGGAATCTGGGAAAGAGCATGGCAGCTCATATCACCATGGGATGCATTGGAGAAGCTTATCAAGAAGAACTCAAGGACACTATCTACCAGATTTGCGGACGCAGGAATGAAGACTGGGAGATAGTCAGCACCAGGAAGGATAGATCCATTGTAGCTTACATCCAGGAGTTAAACCAGCACCTTTGATGCCAGGAGAACCAGATGTGCAATGATATGATAGAGTTGAAGAATGCGAAGGGAAGGATCGTCGAACTTGAAGGAGAGCTGAAGTCTAAACGCAAGGAATACATGGACGATATCGTAGCCGTGGCAAGGCACAACAGCGATCTTAAGTGTGAGATTGCAGAACTCAAGAAGAAGTTGGAACTCAAGAATGAAGACAAGTACGTCGACTGTCCGAGCAACTACATCATCATCGACGACACCGATTCGGATCCAAGTGAACCCGATTTTGAAGATGAAGCTGGAGCAGACATCGTGGAATCTTCCACCGGTTCAAATTAATAGATGACCACCATACATTAGTAGTATTCCCTCCATGTAAACATTATAGTACACACACTTTTGCGATAGTTAGATCGTTGTATGCCCTTTGTTTGAATGAATGAAGTGATTTTGTGTGCATTTGTCTCATGAGCATTTGGGTAGTGTTTTCTCCGTAGACCTCACTCTATTCTTAATTTCTTGTCTTTTCTAAAACCCCTCAGATGCCTCCGAGACGCGACCCCGAGTTTTTCCCGCCAGAGATCACTCAGTTGATTCAGCAGCAGAATACTTTGATTCAGACATTGGTGCAGAACCAAGGCAACAACAACAACAACCCACCACCACCACCACCTGCGGACCACTTGACCCATTTCCTTAGGCTGAATCCGCCGGTGTATTCCAGTAGCACCGAGCCGATTGTAGTAGATGATTGGCTCCGCAAGATAGGAAGGGAGTTGACCACTGCAGGATGTACAGATGGTGAGAAGGTGAAGTTTGCTGGACATCAGCTTGACGGACCCGCAGCAGCATGGTGGGAGAATTTCACAGCCACTTACCCAGTAGACACTGTCACATGGGATCAGTTTCAACAAGCTTTCCTCACTGTCCATGTTTCAGCAGGAGCTATGGCCATGAAGAAGCGTGAGTTTCGCAACTTACGCCAAGGAGGAAGGACTGTTGGCCAGTATGTGGATGATTTTAGTAAGTTAGCACGTTATGCCCCAGATGACGTTGCTACAGATGCAGCAAAGCAGGAGAAGTTTCTGGAAGGACTGAATGATGAGTTAAGCATGCAGTTGATGGTAGCAAGATTTAATAACTACCAGGAGTTGGTAGACCGCGCCCTCATGATTGAAGGAAAGCAGCAGCAGATTGAGAATCGCAAGAGGAAGTATGGACAGGGGAAGTATAACTCTGGAGCCCAGCAGAAGCCCTGCTATAGCCCTAAACAGGGAGTTCAGTTTCAGCATACCCATGGAGGAGGTAGTTCGCACAATCATAATGGCCACAAGAATGGTAATGGGAATGGAGGAAGCAACGGCCAGAACTGGACCACGCCATCAACCCCAGCCAAGAAAGACTTGAGCCATGTCACCTGTTACAAGTGTTCCAAGATCGGACATTATGCAAATGACTGTCCCGAAGGCCAAGGTGGAAATGGAAGCTCTGGAAAGAAGCCAAACCCTTTCAACAGGGGACAGGTGAACCACATTGATGTGGAGGAGGTTGAAGCTCAGCCCGATGCAGTAATCGGTAAGTTTTTGGTTAAGTCATTTACTACACTTGTTCTTTTCGATACTGGTGCATCGCATTCATACATATCAAGGGGATTTGTAGAAAAGTATAGTCTACCTACTCAGATTCTTAAAACCCCTTTGCTAGTAAGTTCACCAGGAGCAGACTACATGACCAGACAAGGATGTTTTCAAGTGCCATTGAGTATAGGAAGGCATGTATTTCCATCAGATTTGATCATTCTGGAATCCCAAGGATTGGATGTGATTCTCGGAATGGATTGGATGTCGATGTATGGAGGAAACATCGATTGCGCGAGTAAGACTATTCTGCTCACGACGCCAGAAGGAAAAAGGATTAGGTATGTATCATGGCATGGACCAAATAGGAATCAAGTAAATTCCTTAACAGGAGTTGTGCAGGAAGAGGTACCAGTGGTGAAGGATTATCCTGATGTATTTCCTGAGGAATTGCCAGGAATGCCACCGGATAGAGACATTGAGTTTTTGATTGAGCTTTTGCCAGGAACATGCCCAATATCGAAGCGACCATACAGGATGCCCGCACAGGATTTGGTGGAAATCAAGAAGCAGATTAAGGAGGTATTTTATAAAGGTTATATACGCCCAAGTTCTTCGCCTTGGGGATCACCCGTACTTTTAGTGGAGAAGAAGGATGGATCGTTAAGGATGGTTGTTGATTACCGTGGATTGAATGCAGTAACAATCAAGAACAAGTACCCACTACCAATGATAAATGATCTGTTTGATCGTTTGCAAGGAGCTAAAGTGTTTTCCAAGATCGATTTGCGATCAAGGTACCATCAGTTGAAGATTCGAGAGCAGGACATACCTAAGACAGCATTTACCACAAGATATGGATTGTATGAGTATACCGTTATGTCATTTGGACTGACTAACGCACCTGCCTATTTTATGAACCTGATGAACAAAGTGTTTATGGAGTTTTTGGATAAGTTCGTCGTGGTGTTCATTGATGATATTTTAGTTTACTCGAAGAATGAAGAGGAACATAAGGAACATTTGCGATCGGTTTTGGAGAAGCTGAGGGAACATCAGTTATATGCCAAGTTCAGCAAATGTGAGTTTTGGCTAAAGGAAGTTGGATTTCTTGGACATGTTATATCCGGAGAAGGTATAGCAGTTGACCCCACAAAGGTTGAGACCGTAACCAAATGGGAAGCACCAACGACCGTTGGAGAGATCCGGAGTTTTCTTGGACTCGCAGGATACTACCGGAGATTCATTGAGAATTTCTCAAAGATTGCAAAGCCTATGACGGAGTTGCTGAAAAAGGATACCAAGTTCATATGGACTGAGGATTGTGAGGCCAGTTTCCAGGAGTTGAAGAAAAGATTGGTTACCTCACCAGTGTTAATTTTGCCAGATCAGACCAAGGATTATGAGGTGTATTGCGACGCTTCACGTCGAGGACTTGGAGCAGTGCTTATGCAGGAAGGAAGAGTTGTTTCGTATGCTTCACGACAACTGAAACCTCATGAATTAAATTATGCCACCCATGATTTGGAGTTAGCAGCCGTAGTGCATGCATTGAAGACATGGAGACATTTCCTCATTGGAAATCATTGTGAGTTGTATACGGATCATAAGAGTTTGAAGTACATTTTCACGCAGAAGGAGTTAAACCTTAGACAAAGGAGATGGTTGGAACTCATCAAGGATTATGATATGAGATTGCATTATCATCCCGGAAAGGCTAATGTAGTAGCTGACGCATTGAGCCGCAAGAGCCATGTCAACACGCTGATGACGGGAGAGATACCAAAGGAGTTAGCAGAAGACCTTCGTGAGCTATGTTTGGAAATAGTTCTGAGAGGCTATGTAGCAGCATTGGAGATTCAGTCTACCTTGATGGATAAAATCATAGAAGCTCAGAAAAAGGACAAAGAAATCGTAGATATAAAGGAGAAAATGAGCGAAGGAAAAGCAAAGGGATTTCGTGAGGATGAGCACGATACCCTATGGTTTGAGGACCGCTTGACGAAGGTAGCGCATTTCATTCCAGTCAAGACTACCTATAGCAGTGCTAAGTTGGCAAAGATATATATGACCAGAATTGTGTGTTCGCACGGAGTTCTGAGGAGTATCGTATCAGATAGAGGAACCCAATTTACCTCAAAATTTTGGAATCAGTTGCATGAAACATTGGGAACCAGGCTGGAATTCAGTACAGCTTTTCACCCACAGATAGATGGACGGACCGAGAGAGTCAATCAGATTTTGGAGGATATGCTGAGAGCTTGTGTACTAGATTATGGATCTAGTTGGGACGATAACCTGCCGTATGCGGAGTTTTCTTATAACAATAGTTACCAAACCAGCTTGAAGATGGCACCTTTCGAAGCTTTATACGGAAGAAGGTGCAGGACACCGTTGTCATGGGACGAAGTTGGAGATCGTCAGTTGTTTGGACCAGATTTGATTAAGGAGTCTGAACAGAAAGTTAAGTTGATTTGCGACAGGCTCAAGGTAGCCCAGTCCAGACAGAAGAGCTATGCGGATTCAAAACGCAAGGCGATAGAATATGAAGTTGGAGACAGAGTTTATCTTAGAGTATCCCCACTTCGAGGAGTGAAGCATTTTGGAGTTAAAGGAAAATTAGCACCACGTTTCGTTGGACCGTATAAGATCTTGCAACGCATGGGAGAAGTTGCTTATAAGTTGGAATTACCAGAAGGATTGTCAGGAGTTCATGACGTATTCCATGTTTCTCAGCTGAAGAAATGTCACGTCGAGATGGCAGAGGTACCGCTAAGAGATACAGTGCCACTGGAAGCAATTCAGTTGAAGGATGATTTAACATATGAGGAGAAACCAGTCAAGATTCTCGAATATGCCAGCAGAGTTACTCGCAGCAAGGTTATCAAGTTTTGCAAGGTTCAGTGGAGCCACCACACTGAGGATGAAGCCACCTGGGAGAGAGAAGAAGATTTGCTCAAGGACCACCCTCACCTATTTTCTAGCCAACCCGAATCTCGAGGGCGAGATTCATCTTAAGGGGGGTAGGTTTGTAACATCCCAAATTTTCAATTTGGAATGTTATACATTAGATCATCAAGCATCACATATTTTCTTGCATTTTGTGATCCTAGAAATTTCACGCGACTCAAGGACCCACGGAGAGAGTTGGAGATTTCGAAATTTTCATATTTGAGTTCTTTCAAATTTTGAAAAAAAAGGATCATTTGGATTATTTATTTTATCTTCAAATATTTTTCCAATATCAAAAAAATATGAGAGGGAATAATATGACTTTCCCAAAATTTAGGAAAAATGAAGAATTAATAAATAAATCCAATTTTGGATTTTTCTCGGAGTTTATTTGCCCTAGGAAAAATGCGTATTTTCAAAAAATGCATTTTCAGGCCCGAGTAAAAGTTCATTTTGTTCGGCTCATTTTTAGGAGTCGGGGAAAATTTACTTTATTAATTTTGGAGTCCGGTAGATTTTCTTTTCTGTATTTTTCCACGCGCAAAACCGATTTAAAAAAAAAGCCGCAGCGCGACTGGGCCAAAGGCCCAGCCGGCCGAGCCGGCCGCCGCGCCAGGCCGCACGCGCGTGCACGCCCGCGCCGCCGCCCCAGGGAGCCACTTGCCGCCGCCCCGGTTTCCTTTTCTTTAGCAAATCCTAGTAGGATTTGGACCCGTTTTGTTATTCCGTTTTTGTTCCTAGGATTCCTATTCCTAGTCTAATTCTTGTCCCTTCTCCAAGCAAAACCCTCCCCTCCCCAATATAAATACCCAAGCACCCCCCTCTAAACATCAAACCAAAGCCCTCTCCTCTCCGCAGCAGCCGCAGCGCAACACCACCGCCGCCGCCGCCGCCCTACACCGCCGCCGCCACCCCTCACCAGCGCCGCCGCCGCCGCTTGCCACCGTCACCGCCAAGTGCCGCCGCCGCCGCCCAACGCCGCCGCCGCCGGAGCCCCTCGCCTCTTCGAGGTACTACCCCCGCGCCGCGTCACCTTTTTCCTCGGTTCGGTTTTTCTCGTAAACCGTTCCGGTTCTCTAGATCGGTTTTTCGTTTCGGTTTTCTTTTCCGAAACCCTAGATCGGTTTTTCTCGCCGGTTTTTCTTTCCGGTTTTGTTGTTTAGCGAGCGTTCGCCGGACCGTTCGTCTTAACGAACGTGATCACCGGTTATTCCCGGTTAACAAACGTCCGTTCGTTTGACCGTTCATCGTTCTCTTTTCTCGTCGGTTTGATTCCGCGATTCCTCCGATCGCGATTTCAGATCCGATTTTCTTTCTAGTTTATCTTCTCGCTCGTTTATCGGAATCAGGTGATTCAAGCACCTGGAGTTTCGTCTCGAAACCGCCGTTCCGACTAACCAACTTAAACTACGTTTTGCTACTGTAAAATTTTACCTAGTTTTCAACTTGCTAGAACCGAGTTGTTTTCTCTCACAGTTTGACTTTCGTTGCTTTATTCGATTGGATTCTTTTGCAACCAGGGTTCTTAAGTTGAACTTTCTGGTTAGATCTTTTATTCGATATTTACCTATGCATTAGATGAGTACTTATTGTATGCTTGTTGTTTGTCTGTGATAGATCACCCGGAGTGCGCCGCTTGTTACTTCGAATCTCTAGGTTTCGCGGATCATCAGCAAGGCAAGTAACACTTGATCATACCTTTTCTACTACCCAGTTTTTATGCATTAGATCAATCCTCAAACATTGCATTATTAGGATCTAATTAAATTGTGGGATGGGAAGTAGATGAGGTAGTACCTATTACCTGTTTTACTTATGAAACCTTTGGGAGTTACTTCTACGTTTGCTTATTATGCCATGCTATGCTAGTAGACGTGGATTGGGTGAGTGAATTTCCATGACAGATGTGAGTTTGATAATTAATGGTTTATCTAAGGTGGCAACTTAAATACACATCTGGGTGGATTGAGGCACCTGGAGTTACCAGGACTTGCCTATTTTTTTGGAAATCCCGGGGGTACCTTGTGATTTTCCTATGGACCGCCACCCAGGCTCAAAGGGATCATAAGATAATTCATGCTAGTAACTTACGTGTGCAGCCACAAGCCATTATGGGCCCTGGCATAGTTGACTAAGTTGTGCGAACTCTTATAGTGGTGGACTAGCAGATGTAGGGGATGTAGGTGTACCGGTCTACCCATCGTAAGGTGTTAGCGCTTCTGAAAGACTATGTCTCGGTCATCCATTTCTCAAACACCATGTAGTGCGGGAAACCAAACGGAGGCGATCGAGTCTTGTGGGGAAAAGTGCGCAAACCTTTGCAGAGTGTACAAACTAATCATGATTAGCCATGTCCCCGGTTATGGACATCTTGAGTATCTAGTAATTGAAATATCATTTGTATCTCAACATGTTACTCTAATTTAATATTGATGGGTTTGTTAATGAGTACTTTTTAATTAGGATTGAGGATGCTGTCAACCATTCTCAATGTTTAACAATCACCATGATAGTTAAATAAATTTATTCCTTTGCAGTAGGGAAAAACTGGCTTTATGCAAAAACTGTAACCATAGAGCTTACCACCAGCCAAATATGCATGTAGTATAGCTTATTCTTTCATTACTCTCTATGTGTTACATTGCCAGCATATTCCATGTGCTGACCCATTTTCGGGCTGCAACTTTCATGTTGCAGACTTTTCAGACGACGAGTAAGGTGCTTTTAGGTCGTGGTTCTATACTCAGTGATGCCATTGGAGTTGATGGACTCACTTATCTTCCAAGTCTTCCGTTGTTATCGTTATTAGATGGCCTTAAGACATGATTATTGTAATAAGTCCTCTTTTGGACAACGATGTAATAAGTGTGTGATTGCTACTCTGTTATAAATCCTTCGAAGTACTGTGTGGTGTCAGCATTACTGATCCAGGGATGACACCGGAGCACAGAGACTTGACCATCTGAGGTCAGGTCGCTACAGTGCCTCGGACTGTCTTTCGCATTCTGACGAAGACAATGAGTCCTATTAAAGTCCACGACTCAAATGATGAAGATGTCGTTGGCATCATGAAGAACATGCTTTTCAACATCATTCATGGCGTTCCCATCAACTTCCATGATTTCTTCATGAGGACTCTGGCCAATGTTGCTATGTCACCTTTCGAGCTCAAGCCCTATGCGCCTTGTATTATGAGATTCATCAGGGCAAGATCTTCACTAAATTACAAAGCTGACACTCTGAACCACGGTAGCTACTTGCCTCCCATTGAAGTCCTCAAACGGACAGTTTCATCAGCTGATGATAAAGGCAAGGCAGCTGCTGTGATCGATGAAGGCATTCGTCCATTGGATGGTCAATTTCGCCTGGCTACATCTGACTCTACCAATGACGACTCTGCCACACATGACTCTGCCGCAAATACCTCAGCTAAGCAAAATCCTCAAGCCACAGCACCCAGGGTGATGACTGACCGTGAGTTACTCCTCAGTCTTCATCAAAAGGTTGATCGCAATCACAAATGGGTAAAGCGTCAGTTTGGTGCACTTCTTCACAATATGACCTCAACACACAATGAAGTGAAGAAGAACCACCACTACCTTCATGAAACCCTCAACCGCACCTGGGCTGTCCTCACTCATGTCTATAGCGCTGAAGAACTGAAGACTATGGGTCTCAAGGAAGAATTTGACTGGTCTGCACCTCCTCCGAAGAAATTCAAGAGGGTCAAAGTTCCTGATCTGGTGGCCAGCTCTTATTCTTCACCGCGAGACACTGATGAGTATGAAGATTTGGACGACACTGCAGCAGGCCCTGCTACAACAAACAACCCCGACAACGCTGGCGCTCCTCCATCAACTTGAAATTCTTCAGGGGCGTTAGTCCTCAGTTTCAATCCTTTTGGTCATTTGATGACAAAGGGGGAGAAATCTGAGTTAGTCTTCAAGCGGGTCTATATTAAGGGCGTTTTTTTTTTCTTAAGTTACAACTCTCGTTCTTCCGAAGGTTTTATTGGATCGAGTTGTAATCTTAAACTCGATGGTGCTCTGATACTTTTGGATGGTGCTCTCACACTTTTGATGCACTGTGCTCTGATACTTTTGATGTGCTATTCTGCATGCTTATTCCTTGTTAATATTATTGCACGCATGCTGAATCTCATCAGGCACCATTTTTCATCATGTATTTCAAATTCTTCATATTATATATCAAATGCGTGTATGAATTACAAGATATAGGGGGAGATCTCCATGATTAAACTCTTCAAATGTGCATTGCCTCAAACGCAAATTCCTCACTATGCACATCCTCAGGCGGAGTTCTTCTATATCTTGCAATCAAATTCCTCAATATCAGTATTTACACTTCATATGTTTATCCCCGTTGAAAACTTAGCCTATGTTGTCATCAATCACCAAAAAGGGGGAGATTGTAAGTGCATCTAGTGCCCCTTAGTGATTTTGGTGTATTGAAGACTTATAGGTTAAGGGACTAATGCGTTTGTGAGTGTACACAGGTCTATAAGTCTATGAGGAGTTTGATATTTACAGAGAAAGTTGACCCCTAAAAATGAAGTTCTTCGACTGAAGACTTTGATATTCTGAAGACTTTCTGAAGACTTTGAAAGTGAAGAAATTGTGTGACCTTGAAGACTTGGTATTCATTTGAGGAACATGAAGTGTGAAGACTTTTGTTTTCGTAGTTTCATTTTCTCTTTCTTGAGTCATAGGAAACACTGTACTGTTAAAGAGGATCGAGGAAATACTAAGGAAAAATTTCCATGTGATGCTCAACTCAAAATCCTACACCTACCAATCCCTTCGAGTGAAGCCATTGGAAATCTCATACAGTTCAGTCAATTTCTTCAGTGACAGAGACGCAGTTCTTCTGGTCACTGAGGACTTCGCTCTGACTGAGGAGTTAGGAATTCGCCAATGCGAATTGCCTACACAGTGAGGAACATGATAGGCCTGAGGAATTTGAGAGCCAAATTTCCGACCGTTGCTGTGCTGCACGCCAGCTGTCCCAAAATATCCTATCCACCTGACGGTCATATTATTGAAGGGCATTTATGTCTTATCATGTCGGGCTACTCCCTAGGCTATAAATAGCCGCCCCCTACAACCACTAGTTGGTTGGCTGCTCCGAGAGAACTTGACACTTGTCATCTGAGAGCAACCCATCCTTCGAGGACTTTGAGAGAAAATCATCAAGTGAGGAAAACCCAAAACCAAACCCCCACAAACCCAAAGTGATTGAGCATCACTGAAGAAATTGATCATGCGTGGATCCGACGCTTGTTACCTTTGAAGACTGTGCTTCTTCCAGACGGTTAGGTGTCATGGTCTAGAGCATCCAAGAGGAATTGTGGATCGCCGAGTGACCAAGTCTGTGAAGGTTTGGAAGTCACCTGAAGACTTACCACGAGTGATTGGACGAGGTCTGCGTGACCTTAGTTCAAGGAGAATACGGTGAGGACTGGGTGTCCTAAGCTGCGTGCTCAGTGACTGGGTGTCCGGGACTGCGTGTCCTCGAGTTTAAATACTCATCCGCTCCAACCAGACGTACAAATGAGACAGCAGTTGGAACTAGTTTACCAAATCATTGTCTTCACCAACCTAACTGGTTCTATTTCCTCAACCCTTTCATTTCCTCATTACTGTGTTGAGTGTTTGTTCATATCTGTGTTTGAAGACTTTGACTGAAGATTTTCTCAATTTCCTCAGTTCAATTTCTTCAGTCTGTTTGTCTTCATCTTGTGTTATCCTGTGATTACGCTTTCTATACTCTGTGCTTGTCTTCATTTCATCATGATGACCGTGCTTGTATTCTGTTATGCTTACTTCTGAGTACTTATTCCGCTGCAAGTAGTTCTTCGCTAAGGAATTTCCTCACCAGCAAATTCCTCAGTGAAGAATTCATAAAAATCGCCTATTCACCCCCCCTCTAGTCGATATAACGCACTTTCATCTTCCACCACAAGACCACAAGCAAAAAGGCAAGGACAAGCTTCAAGAGGAGATTGATGCATTTGAAGAAGCTCCTAAGGCCTTGGTCAAGTGGGTTCCCAAGACTACATCAAGTTCTACTTCATCAAGTACGACTACAACTCCAAGGATTCCCATCAAGATGGTGTGGATCCCTAAGAAGAAGAACTAGAGAGTTCTTGAGGGTGACTCCGCCAACATACTTCACTCTTATAATTTTGGCAAGGAAAAGTGCAAACAACTTCCATATATTTCACTAGTCCAAGGAGTCACAAACCCTCTTGTTGGTAAGACGAGGAACAAGGTAACCTAATGCTTTCATGGGCAACACCTTGTGTAAAAATCACTCTATGTCTATGGATATCTTTGCTTGTTCCTTGTGGGACTAACCCATGTAGGTATTGAAAGTGCAACTCACTCCAATGGATTGCTCCGAGTGATCCATATCAACATTGAGCATCCACATCTTCAACACCTACATGAAGTCATTATCGACAAAACCCAAGGTTAGTTCATCTCTCTTAGGGGGGATATCACATCTAGGGGGCTTTACTCTAAGAATTGAGCTAAAGCAACTCTAATGGTGTGAGCACAACAATGCTTTATGTAAAAGTGGTAACCCCACTTGTGCTTAAACGATGAGTATGACCTATGATCAAATGTTCTCATTTGATTCCTAAGTCAATATACTCATACATAGATGACCTAGTCATCGCCAATTGCTTGATAGATGCTAGAGTGTTTGTGCATGCTTTGTCACATATTTCATTTGTCATTTTATTGTGTGAGCATGTTGGATGCATATTTTACTCATTCGAGGACATCCATTTGTTTCTTTGATTGTTTGGCTTTTTCTCTTTTGCCAAATGGATGGACAAGAATGCCTAAGAACTCACTCTAGCTATCTATGCTTTCCTCGTCTCAAACTCTATTCATGCTACATCACAAAGTTTGGTCAAGTCAGATTCGAACCACTCTGTGCGAGGAGCACTCGGAGTCCCCGATTCGTCATAGACTTAAACTTCCAAAACCTCTTTGTGCATTTCGGTCTGACCGATTCACCCCTTTCGGTCATACCGAGATCACTAAGTTGATCTAGGTTTTCAATCTCGGTGCAACCGATTAGAACCTTTCAGTCACATCAAGTTGCAGTAACTGCTTGCAGTTTTGCATCTCGGTGCCACCGAGTTGTTCCACTCGGTCACACCGACAGGGTCTAGTTATATACACTGACGGGTCAAATTTTGGAAAATTTTCCGAAACCCTTCACTCGTGCGTAACCTGCTCTGCCTCTTCGGGTCTCCGGATCGTCTTCTCGCCACCAGCGACCTCCCGCCACTGGTCTCCACCACCGTCAACGACAATCTACCCCGCCGTTGCCGCCATAGCAAGTTCATCGCTGAGTTAGGGTATGAACTTGATACTTTGTGCTACTCATTAAGTCCGATTCGTAGCACATTGCTTTGCCATGATTCTTGCCACATATGAAATCATCCTGTCCAGCGAAAACTTCCTGTAGATCAGATTTGATTTGAAAATTTAGGGTTAGGTTTTCGCCGAACTCATCTCGGACTGACCGGGTTGTTGAAATCGGTCTCACCGATTTGGCTTAGGCCATTGCACATGCAATTTTCGGTCTGACCGTGAATTGCAAATCGGTGTGACCGAGTTCGATTCTCTGTGAAACCCTAGCAGTCTCGGTGCCAGCGAACTGTGACTCAGTCTAACCGAGTTCACTAGTTTAGGTTCCAAAAGCTTCTTCGGTATCACCGAGTTTACAAATCGGTAGCTCCAAAATGCTTTCTATGGAGAACTAAAACTAAGTTTTTGACTCAATTGTTTTGCAAAACCTCTGTACTTTGTGATGCTCATCTACTCTACCTCATCTACAACCTATTCACAGGGTCTGCTGACAATTGACTGCAGGATGTCTGACCAGATTGACAGCCAGAACAGGTCTGAACAGCCAGGAGATATGAGTGAGGGCACTAGTCCCTCCAGCAGCTATGATGAGGGCAGCAGGAGCACACCTAGTAACTTGCCCAAGGCAGCTACTAGAACAAGGAAGAAGAAAACTTCTGATTCAGAGGATGAAGATTATATTGCAGCTGATGATGAGGCCATTTCAGAGAGGAAAGTTGTGAAGAAAGAATTTGGCACTGCTGCATCAACTAAACCAGGCATGAACAAGAAGGCACCTGCTAGGAGAGTGCCTACATCCAAACCCAGGAAGGTTGCCATGGGTGAAACTATGAAGTTCACCATTGAATCTGGAGAAGAAGCAGCTGGTGAAGACAAGAAAAAGAAGAGGGTAAGAACAACTACAGCCAAAGTTCTTGGAAAGTCCACAATGGTGAGATCAGATGATGAAGAGGAAGAGGATGCTGCTCCAGCACCCAAAGCTCAGAAACTCATGGGAGATGCAATCATATCAGGGGTTGCTCCATCTAAGCCCAAAGCTTCTTCCAAGGCCGCTGCTCCAGCTCAAAAGTCTAAACCCAAGAGGAACACCAGAAGTATAACTGCTGAGGAGAAGAACAAGGCCCCAGTGCCTGAAGCTGCAGAAGAGGAAGCTGAAGCCCAAGTGCTAAGAAAGCTAAAGCCAAAGATCCCTAAGCATAATGATGGACATCTTGTTGCAGAGGACATGAGGATCAGGAAGGATGCAGGACTGAGATAGTGGAGAAAGGCTGACCCCTATGCTGTCAGAAGAAGAACTGCTGTGGATTACAGGTTCCACACAAAGTAACAACAAGATTTCTATGAGACAATCCTACTTGACAAGAAGCCCATAGTGTGACATGAGATGGGTGGACTGGACTTACATAAGAGAGAATGAAGAGCACTTCCCAGGTGTATATGACAGATTCAAGGAATGTGAGGTTGACAAGTTTGTTGGCCAGAAGCTTACCAAATGGAATGGTGAGCTGATCATGCAATTCTATTCAACTGCTCATTTCTATCCAGATGGAAAAATTGTGTGGATGTCAGAAGGCACAAGGTACCAATCTACAGTTGATGAATGGGCTAGATTGATCAATGCCCCAGAAGCTCATGAGGATGACTTGAATGTCTATGCCAAGAAGAAGAAGGATCACAACTCAACGGCCAGCATGTACAAAGAGATTCCTGATGCAGATCTAGAGACTCACAAGTTTGGCTTAGTGAAGCACTTGCTGTCAGGGCCGCCAACCATCAATACAATTCTGAGGCACACTCTGTTGCCAAAGTCAGGAGATGACAGAATGATCAGAGGACACTCCATCAACTTGCTGCATATATTTGATGTTCCTCAAAAGTTCAAAGTGATGAGTCTGATTGTGGAAACAATCAAGAGGACAGCTGCAAATCAGAAGAGATCTTGTGGGTATGCTCCACAGATTCAGACGCTCATCAACTCCAAGATGGGCACATGCACATATTTGTTGGACAAGGAGCACTTACCCCTCAAGCCAGACTTTGAGGACAACACTGTTGTTATGAATGAAGAACATCCATCATCTATGCAAGCACATGAGAAGAGAGAGAAGGCAAGGGCAGAGAAAGCTGCAAAGATGCCAACTGCTAAAGAAGCATCTCAGATATTCTTGAAGAGCAAGCAAGATCAGCTTGGATATCTGATTGCCTCCACTTTGAGGATTGAGAAGGGCTTGGCCACCCTGACTCAAAACCAGGAGAGCTTGGAGAGGATCATTGAGCAGAAATTCTATAATCTTGATGTCAAGGTAACTGAGATCCAGTCAGTAGTTTAGCAACTTCAGGAGGAAGTGGAGGAGAAGAAGGGCAAGTTTACTATAGATGCTTTCACTAGAGTGCCCAGGAGTCAGAGGTCTGCTGCAGTGTTAGTCACAGATACTAGAGCTATAGTATCAGCACCAGCTGCTACAGCTCCAGTGCCACCTCCAGCAGCCACTGCACTAGCTCCAGCTACATCAATAGAAGCGTTCGTCCTTGGAGCCATCTCTACACACCCTCCCGAAGACCAAGCCTGAGATTCGTTTAGCACTATGCATTTTTTGAACTTTTTGGTAACTTGTTGCCAAAGGGGGAGAAAATTTATAGATCATAGGCTTCGAGAGAGAGAGAGAGAGAGTGTTGCTTTTTATCTCTCTTGTTTTTGTTGAACTTCTTGATTGTGTGCTTGTGAGATACTTGTTTACTTGTTCGATCATGTGTTTGGTCATATGCTACCCTTCATGCTTGTTGGATGATATTATCTCTTATATCCTTATATGATCATTCACTTGCTTGGTGATGAGTGCATGCTTTTAACTTCTATCATTTCGCTCCACCAAGATGTATTTAACATGGAAGAGTGACCCATGATCCTAATCGATTGTGCATTTGCATTCAAAAGCAAATTTTAAATAATGAACAAATTTAGGGGGAGCCCTTGCTTATCACATACTTCTCAAAGCGACGATGTTTTTCAATCTTATTATCATTTTTTGAAGCTTTGATCTATATGTTGTCATCAATTACCAAAAAGGGGGAGATTGAAAGTGCAACTATCCCTGGGTGGTTTTGGTAATTCCTAACAACATATAGCTCACTGAGCTAATGCTATTTCAAGATAAATATTTCAGGAAAGCTCAATGTTTGGCATGGCATGGATGAGAAACATGGACCCCTAAAAATTCTAAGGACAAAAGGATTGGCTCAAGCTCAAAGAACAAGACTCTACATTTTTCATTTTAGTGGTCCAATATCACATTGAGTCCATAGGAAAAGCCAATACTATCAAGAGGGGGTGAGGTGTTGCTTAATGAGTTTCTTACTCAAAGTGCTTAGTGATATGCTCCAAAAACCCTCAACTACTTTCTCACATCCACATATGTCCCAAACCAAAAGTCAAACTCGGCCCCACCAAAACTTTCTATCCGGCGCCGCCGAGTTCAGTTGATATAGCCACTACCAGAAACCCTAGTCTTTCCGGTCTCACCGATAGGGATCTCGGTCTCACCAAGATGGGATTGTAATCTCTCTGTTTCCCTTCGTAACGTTTCAGTCAAACCGAGATGAGCGATCGGTCCCATCGAGATTGCAATGCAAACTCTCTGTTTCCCTTTCGTAATGTTTCAGTCCTACCGAGATGAGCGAGTCGGTCCCACCGAGTTTGCCTGACCAACTCTCTGTTTGTCTATTACCAAAATCGGTCTCACCGAGATTACGTTATGCCCTAACCCTAACGATATCGGTCCAACCGAGTTGACATGTCGGTCCCACTGAAATGCCTAACTGTCACATTATGAACTAACTCGGTCTAACCGAGTTTCACGATTCGGTCCCATCGAGTTTGGTAAATTGTATGTAAAGGTTAGATTTTGTGTGGAGGCTATATATACCCCTCCACCCACTCTTCATTCATGGAGAGAGCCATCAGAACATGCCTACACTTCCAACATACATTTTCTGAGAGAGAACTACCTACACTTGTGTTGAGGTCAAGATATTCCATTCCAACCACATAAATCTTGATCTCTGGCCTTCCCCAAGTTGCTTTCCACTCAAATCTTCTTTCCACCAAATCCAAATCCTGTGAGAGAGAGTTGAGTGTTGGGGAGACTATCATTTGAAGCATAAGAGCAAGGAGTTCATCATCAACATACCATTTGTTACCTCTTGGAGAGTGGTGTCTCCTAGATTGGCTGGGTGTCACTTGGGAGCCTCCGTCAAGATTGTGGAGTTGAACCAAGGAGTTTGTAAGGGCAAGGAGATCGCCTACTTCGTGAAGATCTACCCAAGTGAGGCAATTCCTTCGTGGGCGACAGCCATGGTGAGATAGACAAGGTTGCTTATTCATGGACCCTTCGTGGGTGGAGCATTCCGTGGACTCGCGCAACCGTTACCCTTCGTGGGTTGAAGTCTCCATCAATGTGGATGTACGATAGCACCTTCTATCGGAACCACGGATAAAAAATCTCTGTGTCAACATTGCGTTTGCTTCCTCAAACTCCTCCCTTTACCTTCATATGCAATTGTTTTACATTCCGATGCTATACTCTTAGAATTGCATGTGTAGGTTGATTGCTTGACTTGTTCTAAGTTGCTAAAATCTGCCAAGAACTAAAATTGGGAAAAGGCTAGATTTTTATTTGGTCAAGTAGTCTAATCACCCCCCTCTAGACATACTTTCGATCCTACAGTCTGCTAAGTGGAAGGAATTCATGGACATGCTGCATGTTTGTGATGAGGGCCTCAATGTGCCCGTTGGTGTCCGATCTCACGGCAACCCCGAGTCCGCCAACAAGAACAAGCTTCAACCGTTCCTTGTGGAGAAGAAGCTAGCCAATGGCACGCTGTCTTGGGTACTCAACCCTTTCCTTGACGTCATGCATCGGATCTTCCGCAACACTTTCTTTCCGCCCATTGGTGACAAGGATAAGGTGCATGCTTATCTCATGGATATGATGCTTCTTTGTGAGGAGGCGCGTCGTCAAGTTACCCAACCACTGGACATCTCCCTATCATGTGGGTTGAGCTCCATTTTGCAGTCTACAATCGCAAAGTTCCCATCTATGGTCCATACCTACACCTCTTGATCTCGAAGACTTGGGAGAAGCTCTTTCCAGATGAAGACTTTTCTGCTCCAAACTAGGTTCGCCACGAGCCTATCAAGCTGTGTTAGAAGAACAAGTGGGCCAATACCACTACCCAGGCTGAGGCTGAGGCTACTACGATGAATGTTGATGAGGACGAGGTTGTGGAGAAGGAGGTTGAGGACAGTTCTGCGGGGTACGCTCCTCCCTTTACTGAGCCCTTTTGGGCTAAGAGGCTAAAGGAAAATATGAAGGCTCTGTTCTGCATGCAGGACAAGGGGCCGTACAAGACCCATGTTGCACAGAAGGAGAGTCGCCAGCACGACAAGAGGATCTTGAGGACGTTCGGCGAGATCGTGTCGAGCGGGTCAGAGAAGAACATCACTCCTGAGGCTGACTGGATGAAGAAGCAGGGCTATCAGTGGACCGAGTCAAAGGAGGAGTCCATTCCCGTTGCTAAGACCGATGAGGAGATTGTTGTGTGATCTCTGCATAGGAAGCTACCACCTGTGTTTTAGGTGTCCTCTCTGCCTTTTTGGAGTCTCAATGCCAAAGGGGGAGAGAGTGTAGGATTTGTGAGTCGTGTCTCTTTGTTTTCGTTTCGTTGGACCTTCCTTCGTTGCTTTGGTTTGTTTGTTTGCGTTTGTGTTCATGTGAGACCCGAAGCCTATCATATGGTGTGAGACATATGCACTCAAGCTTATCTTATTGTTTATTATGCTTAGTAGTTTGTGAGCTTATGCTATCTTGTGCCCTTTCCTTTATGCTCATATACATTACCTTGACTCCATTCTTAGTGTCATTTATATTGTTGCAAGGAATGCCTTGTCTATAAAATATAGGGGAGTGTTGATCCTAGCATGTTTGCCATGCAGTCCAAAGCATATCTATAGAGTGCACACATCTAGGGGGAGCCTGTCTATACTTTATAGATGTTGTTTTTTCTTATGTTAATTTTTATATCCTTATGTGCAAATCCCATATTGTTATCAATCCACCAAAAAGGGGGATATTGTAAGGGCATATTTCTCCCTATGTGGTTTTGGTGATTGATGACAATACATTTGCAGACTAATAGTGTGAATTGAGCATTTCAGATATCTCATGTCTAGGCACAAGATGATTCGGTGCCCCTCGGAGCCTAGTAAAGACGACATTTCTCTATGTTTCTTTTCGGTGGATTTGAGTCGTAGGGAAGCCGTACTATTAAGAGGGCTCCGCTTCGGAAAGGTTAGGGTGGAATCAACACGTACACGTCTTTCCCTGTGCACCACCTTTACTTTGCTTCTTTGGAGCACCGACCGTTTATCCGTGTCTTTACAAAATGAAGGACTCCAAGTGCTATTGTGATGTGGCATGCGGTAGTACTGCTCAAGGGAGCAGTAGTACCGCAGTGGACCACGGTAGTACTGACCAGGGAAGCGTAGTACCACTCCTCAGGAGCGGTAGTACCGTGGCCTCTAGCCTAGCACACTGACGTGCACGGAAGTAGGCGCGGAAGTAATTTTTTACATCCGCGCCATACGCGGTAGTACCGCTCCCTGCATGCGGTAGTATCATGCCGGATTTTTGCACAAACCGAAACTCACCGGAGGTAGCCATGGATGTAATTTTATTAGTCCATGCCTTCCCATCCTAGTTAGACCCTGCCTTGCGGTAGTACCGCAAGGACGCGCGGTAGTACCGCTTCGGCGGCTCTACCTCTCGTTGCTTTAACACAATAGGGCCTCGTCTGGTCTTTGCCGCGGGAGCGGTAGTACCGCAAGTCGGTGCGGTAGTACCGCATGTCGTGGGCCGAGTTAGTGGGTAACGGTTGGATCTTTCCTCTCACTATATATGGGGGGTCTTCTTCCACAGGTTGATTGCCTCTTCTCTCCCTAAGATCCATTGTTGCTCGAAGCTCCATTTTCGCCCGATCTCTCTCCCTAGCCAATCAAACTTGTTGATTTTCTAGGGATTGGTCGAGAAGGCCCCGATCTACACTTCCACCAAGAGAAATTTGATTCCCCCCACTAATCCCTTGCGGATCTTGTTACTCTTGGGTGTTTGAGCACCCTAGACGGTTGAGGTCACTGCGGAGCCATATTCCATTGTGTTGAAGCATCATGGTGTTGTTGGGAGCCTCCAATTAAGTTGTGGAGATTGCCCCAACCTTATTTGTAAAGGTTCGGTCGCCGCCTCCAAGGGCACCAATAGTGGAATCACGACATCTCGTATTGTGTGAGGGCATGAGGAGAATACGGTGGCCCTAGTGGCTTCTTGGGGAGCATGGGGCCTCCACACTGCTCCAACGAAGACGTACTTCCTCTCAAAGGGAAGGAACTTCGGTAACACACCATCGTCTCCACCGGCTCCACTCTTGGTTATCTCTTAGCTTTACTTGTGCAAGCTCTTATTGTGTTGTATCCCTTGCTTGCTTGTGTGCTTGTTGTTGTTGCATCATATAGGTTGCTCACCTAGTTGCATATCTAGACAACCTACTTTGATGCAAAGTTTAATTTGGTAAAGAAAAGCTAATTTTTTTTCCTATTCATCCCCCCTCTAGTCAACTATATCGA
The DNA here is from genome assembly GCA_963921465.1 of Triticum timopheevii. NCBI lineage: Eukaryota > Viridiplantae > Streptophyta > Magnoliopsida > Poales > Poaceae > Triticum > Triticum timopheevii. The sequence goes on from OY997266.1 coordinate 463,012,501, forward strand.
TCCTTTCAGTAGCTAATTGTGGATTCTCTCTTATATAAAAACTTTCAGATCTAAGTATTTTATTCAAACAGCAAGCAAAACGAAACAAATGACATTCCAAGCATAGTACAACTCATGTGAAGAAGCAAAAACTTAGGTTCAACAAATAGTAACTGATAATTGTTGAAGAAGAAAGGTGGGATGCCTACCGGGGCATCCCCAAGCTTAGATGCTTGATACTTCTTGGAATATTAACTTGGGATGCCTTGGGCATCCCCAAGCTTGAGCTTTTGTGTCTCCTTAATTTCTCTCATATCACGGTTTCCCTAAATCTCAAAAACATCATCCACACAAAACTCAACAAGAACTCGTGAGATAAGTTAGTATAAATCAATGCAAAACATTATCATTCTCTACTGTAGCAATCACTAAAATTATTATTTGACATTGCATACTAAATGCCTATGCATATTTAATACTCCTATCCTCAAATAGAATCATTAAACAAGCAAACATATGCAAACAATGCATACATAACAGCAATCTGTCAAACAGAACAGTCTGTAAAGAATGCAAGATTCATCATACTTCCCTAACTCCAAGAATTATGAAAATTTACTACACTCTAGAAAATTTGTCAGATCTTATTATGCAAAAAAATCAGCATTTTATCACATTCTGACTTTTCTCGGGATTTTTTTTCAACAATGATAAACTTTCTATTTTGAAACAGCAACATGTAGACTTGCAAAATAAGCATGGTAAAGGCTATCCTTGAAACTTTTATTGAAAATAAAGATGAAAAACATTATTATAAATAATAGCAAGTAAATCCTAACAAAATAAAATTATGCTCCAAGTAAAACTATATGATGTGACGAATGAAAACATAGCTCCAAGTGAGGTTACCAATAATGTTGAAGACGAAAGAGGGGATGCCTTCCAGGGCATCCCCAAGCTTAGTTGATTGGATATTCCTTGGATATTATCTTGGGGTGCCTTGGGCATCCCCAAGCTTAGGGTCTTGTCACTCCTTATTCTCCTCATATCGACATCTCACCCAAAACTTGAAAACATCAATCACACAAAACTTAACGGAACTTCGTGAGATAGATTAGTATGATAAAGAGCAAACCATTTCACTTTGGTACTGTCAAAGACAAGATTCATAATTTCTTTTCATACAATGCCTACTGTATCATATCATTTCCACAATTTATATTGAGCAATATAAGCCATAGAAAGTAGGAAACAAGCAAACTATCCATTGAAAACAGAATCTGTCAAAAAACAGAACAGTCTGTAGTATTCTGTACTCCAACCATAGTTATGCTACTCGAAAAATTCTGAAAAACTAGGACAACGTGAGAAATTTGTTTATTAATCTTCTGCAAAAAGAATCAACTCAAAAGAACTTTTTTGTTAAAAATGGGAATTATTTTCGTGAGTGCAAAAGTTTCTGATTTTGCACACATTCAAGTCAACTATCATCCACACTATCCCAAAGGCTTTACTTGACATTTTATTGAAACAAAATCTATAAAAAATGATTACTATAGTAGGATAATCATGTGAACACACGAAAACTGTAGGGTTAAATGTTGGGTTGCCTCGCAACTGTCGGATTTCGGGTTCCGGCAGACCCTTGAGGTTCGAACACTGGGGTGCGCGCGGAGATTTCGCCCTCTATCTACCTGCTCCTCGCCGAATCGCTAGAATCTAACTACAAAAGAATCAACACAAGAGACACGGGGTTTATACTGGTTCAGGCCACCATTGTGGTGTAATACCCTACTCCAGTGTGAGGTGTGGTGGATTGCCTCTTGGGCTGATGATGAACAATACAAGGAAGAACAGCCTCGCGAGGGTCTGTTCTTGGCTTGTGCGACGAACTGCTAGGAGGAGTTCGGTCGCTCTATCTACTGGTTTCTTGGTGAGGATCCAGATTCGTCTACCCTGGGGGTGGCTAGTCCTATTTATAGGCAAAGGCCCTGGGCCTCTCCCCAAATATTGAGCGGGAAGGGCGCCAACAATTGGCCATTTTGAAGGGGAACAGCGGGTACACCTATCCTGACTAAAGTTGGTCCTCGCCTGTCAAAGGCTCTGGTGGTGACGCCTGCTTGGGCTCCACAATGACTTCCTCCCTGCCGTTGGGCTGGTCTTGGTCTTCTTGCACCGAAATGGGTGCCTTTGCTTGATGCTCTCGCCTGCGCTTGCTCCCTTTGCACCAAAGAGGAAAGGAGGACACTGCGCGGGCTGGCGTCCGACTAGCGCCCTTGGTCATCATGGCTTGTGTCATGGGCACCTCGCGAGGTACCCCGCCTTGAACTCTCCGCCTCCTCGTGAGCCAGCCTGATGCGGCTGCGCCTGAAGAAGCTCCTTGTCGTCCGCCCCGCAAGGCTTGGCCCCTCGCGTGGGTCTTGAGCTTGTGTTGATGAAGATGGGTTGTGCTGGGCCCCCCTTTGAGCCACGCCGCAGGCCGCAGGCAGGCAAGTCTAGGGACCCCCATTCCCAGAACATCGACAGTAGCCCCCGGGCCCACGGCGCGCCCGGACTTGGCCGAGCAGAGAAGCGAAAGGGCAAGTGCGAAGCGTCACGGGCCCTAACAGCCTACGGCCTTGGGCGCCGCGTGGCGGTTGATTGGACGTGGGCGCCTCCGCTTCCCCATGACGCCTCGGCAACTGCACGGATTCGATAAGTCCCTGCATGCAAAGCGGGTCATGATTACCTGTGATCGTGGTGGTCGACGGTTGGCCTTCTCCGGCTATAAGTACGGAATGGCGCGCGCCCTTCCAGTATGCCTCTCCTCACTTCTCCTTTTTCCTGGTCCTTGCTCCGTCTTGCTGTAATGGCTCCGATCCGCCGGTTCTCTGCGGAAGAGAAGGGAAAAGCTCCCCAAGAGGATCCTGACCCGCTTCCACCGAAGAAACAGCTTGCCCTCTACCATTGGGGTGAGGGCGCCCGCCAGGAAGCGCCGAGACCCTGGTGTGAGCGGCCACCACCAGGGTTCCCACTTCCCTTGTACACCCATATCGAGGGCTCTGAAGGAGCCGACGACGAACGCCACGAGCGGCGCCGCCGTTGGCACCGGCGGGTCACGAAGGTGTGCGTCTTCCCTCCTGGAGTCCACGCCGAAGGCTCCTCCCGAGAGTTCGTGCTTCGCACCGCCACGCCTCCTAAGTATTGGATTCGCCTTCCCCCTTTTTTCGCCTCCGCCATCCCGCAGGGGGGACCCCTGGGGCTTTGGCTGCAGCACACCGGCTGCAACACCCTCGCGACCGAGGCAGAGGTCGCGATCGTTGCCCCGGGCGAGGTCTTCATGACTCAAGGCTGGGGCGAGGTCGCCCGGGTCTGCAGGACAAGGGGCGCCCTCGCGATCCACCTGGAGTACGACGGTGCTTCGGTAATGTCCTTCAAGGTCTTCGATGCGGAGGGTCGCCGGCTGGAGTGCTGCCCCGGAAGAGGCGGTCGGGACCCTGCCGCGGCGAGACAGAGGCCGGCCAATCGCTCCCTTGGCAGCTCCTCAGGCAGTGGAGGTGCCGGTGGATCCAGCGACTCCGCCGGGCTCTTCGCGACTCCGGAGACGAGCGACGACAGCTACGAGCCCCCGAGCCTGCGCCGCTCCCGGAGTAGGGCGGGCTCATCAGGCCGTCGCCGCCCCTAATCTGGATGGGGTTGGCGCCGGTGCTGGGCGGCCCACTGTTGATGATGGCGTCTGCCGCGATGGCCCCTGTAGTTAGGGCTCCTTAGGATTCGCGTCTTTTGTTCCTACGAGAGGCCAAGAATATACCCCACGGGGGCTCGTAAGATGTTTGTAGCTTCGTTTGTTAATATGATCCTCATTGAGAAGCGGTGCGAGGTGCTTATCCTGTCTCAGCTTAGTTTCTTCCTTTCGGACCTCGTGAAGGCTTGATGCTCTGCGCCGACAGGTCCCAGTCCCAAGGCGGCTTCAGCCGTCGCTGGTATGCCAGGTCACGATGCCGTGGTCAAGGCCAGGAGGTGAGCGGCCCGAGGTCCGGTAAGAGCCCCTGAGTCGCGATGCTTAGGAGGTCCCCCTTGGCGCTCAAGCAGCCATCATTCGGTGAGAAAGGAGAGCAACGTTGCCAACACGGGATTTCATTAGGTACGGGGATGGTGCTGCGATAGCTAATGTTCTCGTAGGATGACTTATCTCGAGGGTCAGGAAATGCTTCCTGTTGGGGCGCTAGGTCCGTGCCTTGGCCGGCGAGGGGTTGCTTGGCGAGGTCCTCGCGTGCTCCTCCCCTCTCACCTTCGCTCCCCTTTCTGCTCTATGTCCTCGGGTCCCGGCCCTCGAGCTGGTCTCAGCCGTCACTGGTATGCCAGGTCGCGAAATGCTGTGGACAGGACCAGAGGGTGAGGGCTGGAGAGCCAGTAGGAGCCCTGAGTCGTGATGCTCAGGCACCCCCCCCTTTAACATGCAAGCGGTTTGCGCGGGCGAGAGTGAAGAAGACACCGTGAGGGCCTCGCCTGACGAAGCTCCTTGGAGGGACCCTACAGGCTCATCACAAAGGAACGAGAGTTTGCCGTGACAATCGACAGTTAGCCGTTAGTTGCTTTGGAGAGGTGACGAGGCACGAAAGGCCTGGCGAGGTGCATTGGGGTACCCGTGAGCCAGCGCGGGACTCACGGGGCCCTATCCCAAGGCGGGTTGCGCCCGGCACTGGGCCCTATCTTGGAGTGTGTTCCTGCAAATTTGGCTAGATGTCGGTGCTCTACGTCCTTGGGTCCCGGCTCTCGAGCTGGTCTCAGCCATCGCTGGCATGCCAGGTCGCGATGCCATGGAGAAGACCAGAGGGTGAGGGCTGGAGAGCCGGTAGGAGCCCTGACTCGCGATGCTCAGGCACCCCCCCTTTAACGCGCAAGCTTGGTTAGATGTTGAAACTCTACGTCCTCGGGTCCCGGCTCTCGAGCTGGTCCCAGCCGTCGCTGGCATGCCAGGTTGTGATGCCATGGACAAGACCAGATGGTGAGGGCTGGAGAGCCGGTAGGAGCCCTGAGTCGTGATGCTTAGGCACCCCCCCCCCTTTAACGCGCAAGCTGGGATAGATGTCGAAACTCTACGTCCTTGGGTCCCGGCCCTCGAGCTGGTCTCAGCCGTCGCTGGCATGACAGGTCGCGATGCCATGGACAAGACCAGAGGGTGAGGGCTGGAGAGCCGGTAGGAGCCCTGAGTCGCGATGCTCAGGCACCCCCCCTTCAACGCGCAAGCTGGGTTAGATGTCGAAACTCTACGTCCTCGGGTCCCGGCCCTCGAGCTGGTCTCAGCCGTCGCTGGCATGCCAGGTCGCGATGCCATGGACAAGACTAGAGGGTGAGTGCTGGAGAGCCAGTAGGAGCCCTGAGTCACGATGCTCAGGCACCCCCCCTTTAACGCACAAGCTTGGTTAGATGTCGAAACTCTACGTCCTCGGGTCCCGGCCCTCTAGCTGGTCTCAGCCGTCGCTGGCATGCCAGGTCGCGATGCCATGGACAAGACCAGAGGGTGAGGGCTGGAGAGCCGGTAGGAGCCCTGAGTCGCGATGCTCAGGCACCCCCCCTTTAACGCTCAAGCTTGCGACATCTAAGAAGAAAAGGTGCTACGGACAGGCACCGAATAACAAGCATGATGGGTCGAAAGCATGGCCCTAAGATAAACGCAAGAGGGGTACACTCCGCTGGGTCTGACCCAAGTGGCTTGGGGATGATGCATCCCGAGGGGCGCCCCCAATAAAGAAAGCTAAGAACATGAAATAAAAGGGATACATGCCGCAGGGACGGACCCACGCGGCCTAGGAATAATGCGGCCCAGAGGGCGCTCCCAGCTGGAAATGAAACTTGAGAGATGTCACCTGATGATGTTGGGGACGAAGGGGTGTCGGTGTAGCAGACTCGGTGGGCTGCGGGAGCCGATTCTCACGAGCCCCCAGGCCCAGGGGCCTCGGGAGGCCCCGGGGGCGCTGGTGGCTCCTCGCGGACCATCTCCATCTCTGCTAGGGCTGCGGCGCGCCTGACCTCTTGAGCCTCCAGGATGGCCCTCATGAGGCGCTGGTACGCGGCAGCCGTGTTCGGCAAGCCACAAGGCATGCGAACGTAGCTGTGGGGCGGACCCTCGCAGCGTCCCACTTGCGAGGGCCAGAGGCGCTCCTGAGACGCGGCTCGGTTGAGCCCTGGTATGTCAATGCAGACGCGCAACCCACCATCCTCGCCTGGATGGGGGGCCACATCGGGTAGGCGGCGGCTGCCTCTCATGACTCTTGACTCCTGTAGCTCCTGAATGCCTTGCTGACGAACTACTGAGGGTTTGGCCCTTCTTTCCTTGCTCCTTCTTGAGGGAAACGTGCTTCGAAGCACGCCTCCACGTGGTGCCCAAGCGCCTCCCTCGTGACCTTGGCGAGGTCGGCGGCCCTCTAGGGGAGAGCCCCTGAGCCCTGCCTGAGGAGGGCACCGGGCATGCTTCCCTATGCGATGGAAGGAGGTTCCCCCTGAGCAGGCGCGGGCCCTAAGGGGCCTGCCTCCTGAGGGGCCGGGCCAGACGATGTCTTCTTCTTCTTGGGGGCGGCCTAGGGAAGCCTCCTGCTTCCGCGATCCGGGTCTTCCAGTGATGCGGCCTGAAAGGCTCACTCCAGGGAGCACACTGCGTCTCTCTCTTTGCAGGGCACCATGATGACTCGGCCACTTCCTGGCATCTTGAGGACGTTGTAGCCATGGTTGATTACGGCCATGAACTTGGCCAGCACTGGGTACCTGAGGATGGCGTTGTACAGCAGGCAAATGTGAGCGACGTCGAAGTCGATGAGCTCGGTGCAGTAGTTGTTGCGTGCCCCGAAGGTGACAGGGAGGCGGACCTGCCCAATCGGGACCGTGGAGCCGTCGGTGACTCCGGAGAAAGGCTTGGTTGGCTGAAGCTGATTGTAGGGTACTTGGAGATTGTTGAACGTTTCCACGGACAGGACGTTGAGCCCTGCCCTGCCATCGACGAGGGTCCTGGTGACCAGCACGTTGCTGATGATTGGGGAGCAAAGAATCGGGAGGACTCCGGCCGTGGCCGCGCACTTGAGCTGATCCGCTGAGCTGAACGTGATGGCGCACGCCGACCACCTGAGAGGTCGCGTGGCCTCGAGCTTGGGGAGGACTGCTTTCACTTCGCGGGCGAACTGCTTGAAGATGCGCTGGGAGGCTGGGGCTTGGGCCCTGCCCAGGATGCAAGCGATCGCACGTGGTTCCTGGAAGCCCCTAGCCCCCTCGTCCTGATGACGGTCTTCATTTCTTCTTGGCTGCGGCGGCAGCGGAGGGAGGCCTGCGTTACCTTGCGGGCGGTCCTCGCGAGGCTGATCCCTCCAGCCTCCCTCGCGAGGCGGTTCCTGCCAACAATCCTCGCGAGGTTGGTCGCGCCACCCCTGGCGAGGGCCACGGTCTTCCCAGCATCCTGCGTTCCTTCCTCCTCCTCGGCCGTAGCTCCGGTCGCTGTGGTCGGGACGTCGGCCGACCCTTCCTTCACACACGGCCCGGAGCTCTTGGCATTCATTGGTGTCGTGGGTGTGGAGGTCGCGGTACACGCAGTACCGACTGCCTTTGGAGGGTTCGGGCTGATCTCTACCCCGTTTGGTGTCTGGCTCTGCCGCGAGCATGGCAGCCCCCTTGCACGTCACGTCCTTGGCCTTGGGCTTCTTCTCTTCTGGGTCTGCGGCAGGAAGCTCGAGGAGGGAGAGGCGCCCCTCCTCAGCTCTGGCACACTTGGTCGCCAAGTTGAACAGCTCCAAGGAGGTGCACAGGTCTTCATGCATCGCCAGCTCCTCCTTCATCTTGACGTCGCGCATGCTGTCGGAGAAGGCTGAGATGATGGCCTCCTCTGTCACCTTGGGGATCTTGAGGCGCGCATTGTTGAAGCGCTGGATGTACTTCTGCAGGGTTTCCCCTAGTTGCTGCTTGATATGGTGCATGTCGCTCACGGCGGGTGGCCGGTCGCGAGTACCCTGGAAGTTGGCGATGAAGCGGGTGCGCATCTCATCCCAGGAGGAGATCATGCCTGGAGCCAGATTCAGGAGCCAGGTGCGGGCCCGTCCTTGAGCGCCATGGGAAACCAGTTCGCCATGACCTTCTCGTCTCCGTTGGCGGCGTCGATGCCCAACTCATAGAGCTGGAGGAACTCTGCAGGGTCAGGCGTGCCGTCGTAGCGAGGACGCAAGTCTGGCTTGAACTTGCCGGGCCACGCGACGCTGCGTAGCTCGGTGGTGAAGGCGCGGCAGCCCGCCGTGGCCACGGGAGGCCTTGGGCGACGAAGAGGTTGGTCCTGCGGGTCCCCATGCGCTGCAGCTGGGAGCAGCGCGGGGTCTTGACGTGCTGGAGCAGGGAGCGCTCGGGCAGCTTCTCGAGGGCAAGGGACTTCTTGGCAGCTCTGCTCCTGCTGTGCTGGCGCCTGACGGAGCGGGTTCCGCTCAGGGGCCGCGCGCCTTGGGGCTAGGGCACCTTCTCGAGGGGGAGGCGGCTGAGGCGCCCCAGGAGATTCATTGCCCGTGCAGGGCGGGGTGCGGTGCAACGAGAAGGACGGCGTGGGGGAGCCCCCAGCGGCCCGGATGAGCTCGGCGACTCGGTCGAGCCACTCTTCGTAGACGTCGTCGATTGGGCGGTAGCGCAGGAGCTCATTTGCGGCGATGAGCGCAGCTCGAGCCTCCATGGCCGCGTGGGGTGCGCGGGACGAAGAACCAGCAGGGGCGAGCGAGGGTGTAGCAGTGCGGCCGTCTCGCCTCATGGATGGGTGCTGGGACGATGCTTGCTGCTCGTTCCCCGCCGGGCCGGTGGCGGCGTTGACGGCAGGTGAATGGGAAAGACGGGGGCGCCCGCCGACGGGAGCCATCTGGGCGACGCGGGAAGCGAGGGCAGCTCGGCGCTCGGCGCGAGCTCGACGAGCGTTAGACATGAGCGCGATGGTCGGAGAAGAACATGGCGACGGGAGGCAAATTCCGGCGCACCCCTACCTGGCGTGCCAAACGTCGGATTTCGGGTTCCGGCAGACCCTTGAGGTTCGAACACTTGGGTGCGCACGAAGATTTCGCCCTCTATCTACCTGCTCCTTGCCGAATCTCTAGGATCTAACTACGAAAGAATCAACACAAGAGACACGGGGTTTATACTGGTTTAGGCCACCATTGTGGTGTAATACCCTACTCTAGTGTGTGGTGTGGTGGATTGCCTCTTGGGCTGATGATGAACAATACAAGGAAGAACAGCCTCGCGAGGGTCTGTTCTTGGCTGGTGCGACGAACTGCTAGGAGCAGTTCGGTCGCTCTATCTACTGGTTTCTTGGTGAGGATCCATATGCCTCTACCCTGGGGCTGTCTAGTCCTCTTTATAGGCAAAGGCCCTGGGCCTCTCCCCAAATATTGAGCGGGAAGGGCGCCAACAATTGGCCATTTTGAAGGGGAACAGCAGGTACACCTATCCTGACTAAAGTTGGTCCTCGCCTGTCAAAGGCTTTGGTGGTGACGCCTGCTTGGGCTCCACAATGACTTCCTCCCTACCGTTGGGCTGGTCTTGGTCTTGTTGCACCGAAATGGGTGCATTTGCTTGATGCTCTCGCCTGCGCTTGCTCCCTTTGCACCAAAGAGGAAAGGAGGACACTGCGCGGGCTGGCGCCCGACTGGCGCCCTTGGTCATCATGGCTTGTGTCATGGGCACCTCGCGAGGTACCCCGGCTTGAACTCTTCGCCTCCTCGTGAGCCAGCCTGATGAGGCTGCGCCTGAAGAAGCTCCTTGTCGTCCGCCCCGCGAGGCTTGGCCCCTCGCGAGGGTCTTGAGCTTGTGTTGATGAAGATGGGCTGTGCTGGGCCCCCCTTTGAGCCACGCTGTAGGCCGCAGGCAGGCAAGTCTTGGGACCCCCATTCCTAGAACAGCGACAGCGACAAGTGCTTTTCTTTAAAGCCTTTTAGCTAGGCATGAAGATTTCAATGATGCTCGCATAAAAGATAAAAGTTGAAACATAACAAGAGCATCATGAATCATAAGTCCATCTCTCATGATAATTTTCAGTAGAATCCTAAATAGATTCATCCATATAACCATCACATAAAGCATTCTTTTCATGATCCAAAAGCATAGAAGATTTATCACTCTTTATGGCATACATGTCATCATACTAATCAACAAAATTAGCAACTTTGTTCTCATCATAGTCAATTGAAACCTCTTCCAAAATAGTGGATGTATCACTAAATAAAGTCATGACCTCTCCAAATCAAGTTTCATCAATATTGTAATAAGATTCAACACCCTCCAAAATAGTGAGATCACTACTACCTAGAGTTGACACTCTTCCAAACCCACTTTCATCGTTGTAATAATCATAAATAGGAGGCATGCTATCATCATAATAAATTTTCTTATCGAAAGTAGAAGGGATCAAATGATCATATTCATTATGCAAAGCATCCCCAAGCTTGGGACAAGCTTTATTTTTAGCAAATAAATCTTCAAACATTTCATACTCATCAAACATAGCATCCCCAAGCTTGTGGTTTTGCATATCATCATAATCATTCTTATCAATAGCATGAATGGCACCAATAGTATAGTAAACATTATTATCACATTCTTACAAGCAAGTGGCAAAAATATTTTCAAGATCATAAGAGACATCATTGTCTTCCCAATCAGAATCATCACAACATGTAGTAGGCATCACAAAATCATACTCAATATCATCATCCTTCATCAACATATTTGATTCACTTCATGAGGCACAATGGTGATATGAGCAATATTACTTGGGGGAGTTACCTTTTTACCTCTACTTTTTCTTCTTTTCTTCTTCTTCACCACATCATGTGTGGATTTAATTTATTTTTTCAAGCTTCTTATTGATGAGATTGATTGAATAGGGAGCTCATCCTCGTCACCTATTTCATCGTGAGAGACAATAGGAGGGAAAGTGGAAATCTTTACACTTTCATTAGTATTCCTTTTATATTCTATTGGCTTTCCCATCTTTCTATAGTTGGCAATATAAGCATTCTCATTGCAATTTACCATGCAAAACATATAGATATTCTTTAGCTTAGTTTCAATGTCGTCTGTGAGAATGAATACTGCAAACCAACTATTTTTATGTGTCAATTCATTACTCCCCCAAACTAAACAAAGTTCATTATAAAGTTCTTGGGTGATCAAGTTATTGCAATATTTGGACACGATTAGATCATGAAAAAGCATGCATTAGAAATTAAGATGACCATCTTTATTGCAAAGTTCACAAGTAATAGGACAGAGAGAACATAATTTTGTAGCAAATTCATCTATCTCTTTGAGCAAAGAATTGGTTCTATCATGCTTATGCTTCTTGCAAAATCTATCTTCCCTATAAGGCACGTCTTCACAAACTTTATGCACTCCACAAAAATTGGCATGCTTACGAGAAACATTTTTGTCATGACTTGTGCAATCATCATTAGCATTTTGGATATTCAAAGAATTCATACTAACAACATTGCAATCATGCTCATCATTCAAAAATTTTGTGCCAAACATTTTATTGACTTCTTCTTCTAACAAGTGAGCACCATTTTCCGATCCATCATTTTTTAGAAATATATTATAAAGATGATCAATAATATGATGCAACATCAATTCCATTTTTTGTAGTTTTTTTGTAAACCAAACTAGTGATAAAATAAGAAACTAAAAGATTCAATTGCAAGATCTAAAGATATACCTTCATGCACTCACCTCCCCAGCAATGGCGCCAGAAAAGAGCTTGATGTCTACTACGCAACTTTATTCTTGTAGACTCGTGTTGGGCCTCCAAGCGCAGAGTTTTGTAGGACAGTAGCAATTTTCCCTCAAGTGGATGACCTAAGGTTTATCAATTTGTGGGAGACATAGGATGAAGATGGTCTCTCTCAAACAACACTGCAACCAAATACAAGAAATCTCTTGTGTCCCCAACACACCCAATACAATGGAAAATTGTATAGGTGCACTAGTTTGGCGAAGAGATGGTGATAAAAGTGTAATATGGATGGTAGAAATATATTTTTATAATCTGAATAAATAAAAACAGCAAAGTAGCAAGTGATAAAAGTGAGCACAAATGGTATTGCAATGCTTGAAAGTGAGTCCTAGGGTCCATACTTTCGCTAGTGCAATCTCTCAACAATGCTAATATAATTGGATCATATAACCATCCCTCAAAGTGCGATGAAGAATCACTCCAAAGTTCCTATCTAGCGGAGAACATAAGACAGAATTGTTTGTAGGGTACGAAACCACCTCAAAGCTATTCTTTCAGATCAATCTATCCTAGAGTTCATACTAAAATAACACCAAAGCAAATTCAGATTCATAATACTCAATCCAACACAAAGAACCTCAAAGAGTGCCCCAAGATTTCTACAGGAGAAACAAAGACAAGAACAAGCATCAACCCCTATGCGTAGATTACCCCAATGTAACCTCGACAATCCGCGAGTTGAGTTCCAAAACATATATCAAGTGAATTAATATGATACCCCATTGTCACCACGAGTATTCATATGCAAGACATATATCAGGTGCTCTCAAATCCATAAAAGTATCCCAATCCGACAAAACGAAATCTCAAAGGGAAAACTCAATTCATCACAAGATAGAGAGGGGAAAACACCATATGATCTGACTATATTAACAAAGCCCGCGATACATCAAGATTGTGACATCTCAAGAACACGAGAGAGAGAGGGAGAGAGATTAAACACATTGCTACTAGTACAAACCCTAATCCCCGAGGGTGGACTACTCCCTCCTCATCATGCTGGCCGCCAGGATGATGAAGATGGCCTCCGGTGATGATTCCCCCTCCGACGGAGTGCCGGAATGGGGTCTAGATTGGATTTTTGTGGCTACAGAGGCCTGCAGCGGTGGAACTTCTGATCTAGGGTCTGCGTGAGGGTTTTTGGAATATTTGAGAATTTATAGGGCGAAGAGGGGGTGCGGGAGGCCACCGAGGTGGGCACAACCCACCAGGCACCCCCAGGTGCTACTCTGGCCCATTGGAAGTCTTCTGGTCCATAAAAAATTCACAAAAAGTTTCATGGTGTTTGGAGAACATTCATTTCTGCACAAAAAACAACACCACAGTAGTTCTGCTGAAAACAACGTCAGTCCGGGTTAGTTCCATGCCAATCATACCAAAACCATATAAAATTATTGTAAACATGGCATGAATACTTCATAAATTATAGATACATTGGTGACGAATGTAAAGAGTCAGGTATTGAACCTAAGTTTGATTGTGTTAAATCTTTTATGAATACCGATGCTTTTCAAAAGTTTAGCACTAAATATGGACTTGACTCAGAGATATTAGCCTCCTTTTTTGAATCCTTTGCTACTCATGTTGATCTCCCTAAGGAGAAGTGGTTTAAATACCAACCATCTATTAAACAAGAAGTTAAAGAACCGGTAAAAGCTAAAGAAGAAACTATCATTTACAATGTTGATCCCATTGTTCCCACTGCTTATATTGAAAAACCACCTTTCCCTGTTAGGATAAAGGAACATGCTAAAGTTTCGATTGTGGTTAAAGAAAGTTATATTAGAACACCCAAACCAGTTGAACAAATCAGAGTTGAACCTAGTGTTGCTATGATTAAAGATCTCTTTGTCGATAATATCGATGGGCATGTTATTTACTTCTGTGATGAAGCTACTAGAATTGCCAAACCCGATAAGAAAGATAAACATAGACCAGTTGTTGGCATGCCTGTTGTCTCAGTCAAGATAGGAGATCACTGTTATCATGGTTTATGTGATATAGGTGCTAGTGTGAGTGCTGTCCCTTTTTCCTTATATGAAGAAATTAAGAATGAAATAGCACCTACTGAAATAGAAGACATAGATGTTACTATCAAACTAGCCAATAGAGATACTATATCTCCAATTGGGATTCTTAGAGATGTTGAAGTCTTGTGTGGGAAAATAAAATACCCTATTATTTTCTTGTTCTTGGTTCCCCACGAGATGACTTTTGTCCCATTATCTTTGGTAGACCTTTCTTGAACACCGTCAATGCTAGAATAGATTGTAAGAAACAAACTGTTGGTGTTAGCTTTGGTGATGAATCTCATGAATTTAATTTTTCCAAGTTTAGTAGAAAACCTCATAAAAAGATTTGCCTAGAAAGGATAAAATTATTGGTCTTGCTTATATTGCCATACCTCCTACTGATCCTTAAGAAAAGTATTTGCTAGACCATGAAAATGATTTGCATATGTGTGAAAGAAATGAAATAGATAGAATCTTTTTCAAACAACAACCTCTGCTTAAACACAATTTGCCTATTGAAACTCTAGGAGGTCCTCCTCCACCTAAGGGTGATCCTGTGTTTGAATTGAAACAATTGCCAGACACTTTGAAGTATGCTTATCTTGATGAGAAAAAGATATATCATGTTATTATTAATGCTAATCTTTCAGAACACGAAGAAGAAAGATTATTGAAAGTTCTAAGGAAGCACCGAGCTGCTATTGGATATACTCTTGATGATCTTAAGGGCATTAGTCCCACTCTATGTCAGCAAAAGATTAATATGGAACCTGATGCTAAACCCATGGTTGATCACCAACGTCGGTTAAATTCGAAGATGAAAGAAGTTGTAAGAACGGAAATATTGAAACTTCTGGAAGCAGGTATAATCTATCCTATAGCTGCTAGTAGATGGTGAAGGAAATATGCCCTAGAGGCAATAATAAAGTTGTTATTTATATTTCCTTATATCATGATAAATGTTTATTGTTCATGCTAGAATTATATTAATTTGAAACTTAGTACATGAGTGAATACATAGACAAAACAAATTGTCCCTAGTATGCCTCTACTTGACTAGCTCGTTAATCAAAGATGGTTATGTTTCCTGACCATAGACATGTGTTGTCATTTGATGAATGGGATCATATCATTAGAGAATGATGTGATGGACAAGACCCCTCCATTAGCTTAGCATAATGATTGATAGGTTTTATTGCTATTGCTTTCTTAATGACTTATACATGTTCGCTGACTATGAGATTATGCAACTCCCGAATACTAGAGGAACACCTTATGTGCTATCAAATGTCACAATGTAACTAGGTGATTATAAAGATGCTCTAAAGGTGTCTCCAAAGGATCGAGAATAGGATTTGTCACTCCGTGTATCGGAGAGGTATCTCTGGGCCCTCTCGGTAATGCTCATCACAATAAGCCCTGCAAGCAATGTGACTAATGAGTTAGTTGCAGGATGAAGCATTACGGAACGAGTAAAGAGACTTGCTGTAATGCCCTCGATGCGGCTATATCTCCCACGTGTCGAAGCACGACTTAGAGGCATAACCGCATTGAAAGCAATGTCGCAAGTGAGGTAATCTTCACACAACCCATGTAATACATAAGGGAAAGAGATACATAGTTGGCTTACAATCGCCACTTCACACAATTACATGAATAAAGCATTACATCATCTAGATACAATCAAGGTCCGACTACGGAACCAAAATAAAAGAAGAACCCCAAATGCGACAAAGGTCCCCGATCGACCCCAACTGGGCTCCACTACTGATCAACTAGAACGAAACAACACAAAAGGCAAGATCTTCATCGAGCTCCTCCTTGAGCTTGGTTGCGTCACCTGCTCGGTAACATAGGCACCTGCAAACTGGTTTTGGAAGTATCTGGTGAGCCACGAGGACTCAGCAATCCCATTACCATGGGTATCAAGACTAGCAAAGCTTAATGGGAAAGGAAGGGGAAAAGTGGTGAGGTTGCAGCGGCGACTAAGCAAATATGGTGGCTAACCAACGCAAATAAGAGCGAGAAGAGAGCAAGCGGAACGGTCGTCAACTAGCAATGATCAAGAGGTGATCCTGAACACCTACTCACGTCAAACATAACCCAGAAACCGTGTCACTTCCCGGACTCCGCCAAAAAAAGACCATCACGGCTACACACTCGGTTGATGCATTTTAATTCGGATCTGGTGTCAAGTTATCTACAACCGGACATTAACAAATTCCCATCTGCCACATAACCGCGGGCACGGCTCTCGAAAGTTTATACCCTGCAGGGGTGTCCCAACTTAGCCCATGACAAGCTCTCGCGATCAACGAAGGAATAGACCTTCTCCCAGGAAGACCCGATCAGTCTCGGAATCCCGGTTTACAAGACATTTCGACAATGGTAAAACAAGACCAGCAAAGCCGCCCAATGCGCCGACAATCCCGATAGGAGCTGCACATATCTCGTTCTCAGGGCAACACCGGATAGGTCAGCCTACGAGTAAAACGAGACCTCGAGTTGCCCCAAGGGGGCCCCGCAGTCTGCCCGGTTCAGACCAGCACTTAGACAAGCACTGGCCCGGGGGGGGGGGGCTAAAATAAAGATGACCCTCGAGAGAGCGACTCCCAAGGGAAAAGTATAGGTGGTGGTGAGGCAAATGGTAAAACCAAGGTTGGGCCTTGCTGGACAAGTTTTATTCAAAGCGAACTGTCAGGGGGGTCCCATAAATCACCCGACCGCGTTAGGAACGCAAAATCCGGGAACATAACACCGGTATGACGGAAACTAGGGCGGCAAGAGTGGAACAAAACACCAGGCATAAGGCCGAGCCTTCCACCCTTTACCAAGTATATAGATGCATTAATAATATAAGAGATATTGTGATATCCCAACAAAATCCTGTCCACCATGGAGAAATCTTCAACTTCACCTGCAGCTAGCAACGCTATAAGAGGGGCTGAGCAAAAGCGGTAACATAGCCAAACAACGGTTTGCATAGGAAAGGTGTCAAAGGTGAGAGGTTCATGGCAATATGGGATGGCTTGATAAATAGGTAATAGGTAGCGCAGCATAGCGATAGAACGAAGCAACTAGCATAGCAATGATAGTAGTGAGATCCAGGGTAGCGGTCATCTTGCCTGAAATCCCGCAAGGAAGAAGAACGAGTCCAAGAAGAAGATGAACGGATGAAGCCGAACCAATCGTAGACGAACGAATCCTCACGATCGCAACGAAACAGGAACTAACAAGAAGAAGCACACAACATAGGTAAACACACCACACATGAACAAGGCATGATGCACAACAAGCATGATGCATGACCAAGCTACATGAAGCTACTCATGGCAAGAGATGATGCAAACAAGAACAACACATCAAGGCAAGTTTAAATGAGGCCGGGAACAACATATAACAATTCCGGTAAGTTCATATGCAAATTTCGAAATTGGTCCAGAACTGAATAAACCTTATGTTCAAGTTGTTAAACAGCAAGTTAAAGAGCACCAAGAGGATCTACACGAAATTCTAGTCAAGTTACATATAAAGTTCATTAGATTCGGAGCTACGGCCTAGAAGATATGAGCAAAACAAGTTAAACATGGCATTGATGCAAAATGCACCCAAACATCAAGCAAACACACCAAAACAAGGATGCAACATGATAATATGAAGCTACATGCAAAATCAAGCAAGTTTCATATAGAGCACACTCAAAACGGAGCAACGGTGCAACACATGCGCACTATACAAGTCATAGCAACAATCTGTCCATAACAGCAACTAGGCATATTGCAAGCATCAAAACAACATGCTACAGCACCCCAACATGAGAACAAAAGGCATGGGCATGAAGTACAGGTAAATCATAACAAAACATGAACACTGAGCTATCTCCAGAAACAACTAGAACATGCTCCAAAACACATGGAGATATTGCAAATAATAACAGTTTCAGACTTTACAGAAATAACATCAGGTTGCAATGTTTAGAGCTATCAAACAACATGTTACAGGAACATATCATGGCAAACAAACGCATGGCATGAATCTACTAATTGCATAGATCAAAAGTCCCTTACTGACCATGAGCCAAAAGGGCACGGAAAATATGATGGCACCCATGTAAACATGGCAAGTTATATTACAGATTCATACATGGCAGAAACAATAATAAGTAGGCATGTTCGTGAGCTTGAATCACTCACCACAGAGCAATACATGGCATGGCAAGGCAACCAACAGTAAGAAGGCATGTTTATGAAGCTAAGCATGGCAAGAGCAAGTTCATAGGGTGCACGGATCACCAGGAAAACACATGGGAACTAGTGAACTTAATGTTAACAGGCTGACAGCAACATTTTCAAGCAACTTTGGAGCAAGATATGAACATGTTCCAGCAGGCTATAATTGCAACCAAGGCCATGAATGGATATAGCATGACATGTAGATCAAAACATGTTTATAGAACATCTCCAGATTATGCATAGAATGATTAGTGGAAGCATGTTAACATAGCAACAAAATATAACAAAATCTGTCAGGAAAACAGCAACAGCAACTACCCTACTTAGCAAGCTTGATACACTCAGCACACAACTCACAAAAATACATGGTTGGCACCCCTGGAAAGATGGCATGGCATAGATCAACATTCATGTAGAGCTCAACCTCATAGGATGTACACGTCAATCATGGCAAAAATGTTAAAATAACAAGTTATAACAGTTTCAGTAGATTAACATCAACATGCACTCTTCCAACAGCATTTCGGGCATCAAGATGAGCTCAAATGAAAATAATGCAATGGAATGAAGTGATCTACTCCTCGATTCGAACAAATTGACATATTATACGCACGAAACGGAGCTACGGATGCAGAGATGTGATGCGATGAACATGGCATGTTTATGTTGAAATAAACGGGGACTTAGCAGTTTCGGGGAAGGGGAAAGTCAACCTTAGGGTTCGCACGGAAAACGAGGCGGTGGCGGATCTCGCCGGAGACCGGCCGGAGTTGGCGCCGGAGGTGGCGAGGAGGTGGCCGGAGGGGCTTGGGGCCGGCCGGGCGCGGCAGAGGGTGATGTGGCAGGGGGCGGCGGAGCCGACGGGAGGCCGAGGCCGGCGGACGGGAGAGGCGGCGGAGGGCGGAGCGCGCCGGCGGGTGAGGCGGGGCCGCGCTGGCGAGGAAGAGCTCGGGCGCCGGCGGGGCAGTCGGGCGGCGCCGGCGGAGGAGGCCGCGGGGCCGGGCGACGGCGGAGGCGGCGCGGCGTCGCGGGCGGGCGCGGGCGGCGCGGGACGGCGGGGCCGGCGGGCGGCAAGGTCGCCGGCGAGCGCGGGACGGCGGGCAGCGGGGAGCGCCGGCGAGGTCGGCGGCGGCCGGCGGCGTGAAGGGCAGCGGCGGCTGCGCGAGGCGCTCGGGCGGCGCGGGCCCGGGGCGGGCCTCGGATGGGCCCCGGCGGGCCTGGCGGCGGCGCGGAGAGAGAGATGCCGGCGGGGACACGTGGCGGCGTGGGATTGGGTGCGGGCGGCGGCGGAGCTGACGTGTCGGCTCCTGATTGGATGGAGTGAGGTGGAGGCTGGACGTGTCCGGCCGTCGGCAGACATGTCCGGCGGCGCGGAGGGAAGATTTAGGGTTTCATCTGCGATTTGGACGGGGGAGGCACATATTTATAGGTAGAGGGAGCTAGGAGAGTCCAAATGAGGTGCGGTTTTCGGCCACGCGATCGTGATCGAACGACCGAGAGCATGGAGGGGAGTTTGGTGGGTTTTGGGCCACTTTGGAAGGGGTGTTGGGCTGCAACTCAAAGAGGGCTTTACGGTTACCCGGTTAACCGTTGGAGTATCAAACGACCTCCAAATGGCACGAAACTTGAGAGGCGGTCTACCGGTGTTATACCAAGGCCGCTTGGCAAACCTTGGGCCATTCCGAGAAAGTTTAACACCCGCTCACAACAGGAGACGAAAGGGGGACGCCGGGGGACATAGTAGTGCCGGATTGCAAAACGGACAACGGAGAAAATGCTCGGATGCATGAGACGAACATGTATGCAAAATGGAATGCACATGATGACATGATAAAATGCAAATGATGACATGGTAAGGTGCAACACGCAAGCAAATGACATGGCAACGATGGCGAATAACTGGCGGACACCTGGCGCATCGAATCCGGGGCGTTACAACACTCCTCCACTAACAAGAGATCTCGTCCCGAGATCTAGGATGGCACCGGAGGGAAAACGGAAGAGGAAGAGAAGAGGTAAAACTAAGTTGCTTCTTTGACCAATGAGTGAAACCAAAGAACCTTGAGAGGTTGAACACATTGAAATAAACAAAATAACGGAGATGACCAAGATTGCAAACAATTCGTTGGCCAAGAGGAACAAGGAATATGATGAGAACCAAGAGGTTTAGTGATAAGATAGATATTGAAACCACTCCGGTTAAAACTAGATAGAGAAGGAATAAGATTGATATAATTTGGGCAGCACTCCGACTGAAAGAAGAAGGAAAACTTGATAGGATGAGATGATATTGAGGAGATGATACAACACTCCGGTTAGAAATGGCGGAATAGAATTTGAACTTGGCAAAATGAACGCACTTGGACGAGACTCCGGTTAAAAGAGGAACGATAGACACAACACTCCGGTTAAATAGATAACCAAGGAAAAAGGAACATGATCTTGGCAAAACGAGACTATTGGACGAAGGGAGCAACTTCACAATGCCTCCGGGACGGATGAATAGAAGATAGATCATCGGAATAAGAGAACGGAGAAGGAAATGCCAACTTCTGCCACGAATGAGCTTGGAAAGCACCCTTTCAAGAAGATTAGAACGGAGTTGTTGGAAAAAAACCAACAACGAAAAGAATAAGCTTGTTATGGGCTTATGGCAAACATCTCAAAATGATGAGGTGACAACCGGCCACTAATGGAAACAATTGATTGGTTGAGATCAATGAAGATAAGAGAAACTCTTCCACCAAGTGAATAGAGAGCAAGCTTGGGTCATGCATAATCACCACAAATAGCAACAACCCTTAAGGAAAGGCTTTAGGTGAAATATGACACAAGATAACTCCAACGAAGGATTGGTCGAAAAGATCTCTTGAACGAAGAGAAAATGATGGATTTAAAATACCTCATTCTTGACAACATATGAATCCTGAAACATGAATGGAAATTGCCAAGAATGATATAACACCACCTCAAAAGCTAAGGTAGAAAGAATTGCACTTTGGAATGCAAGATGAAGAATACTTGAACTCCTCAAAACAAAACATGTGTTAAGCACCATGTTTAATTTTTGAGTATAGCTTGGCGGGTCATAACTTCAAGAGAAATCTTGAAGAACAATTCGAGATTGAAAGGAATCCTTGACGAACCATCATGTAAAGCCTCCATGAAGAAATCCAGTAATAAAAGGATGATAAAAAGAAAGAGAAGTTGAAAACACAAGGTGAAGCCTTGCAATGATTTAGATGGAGCTTCGCGATGATATAACCAAGAGAACTTGGAACTCCGAAAAGAAAAGATGATCTTAGAACCGAGAATTTATTCCTGAAGAACAAACTCAAAAGGAAACAATTAATCACTTGGATGAAACAGTAATAATAATTACGTTATGCCTATCCTTCACCAATTTAAATTGATGACAAGCAACGGATTTGGCATACTGCTTATTCTTTTGCAAGGATTGAAGAGGGATATAGCGCCAACTTGAAGAAGTCTTCGATGAATCACCGAGAGGATTGGAAAGGACGAATGAAATGATATGGTAATAAAGGGAGAGGAATCTTGAACGGACCACCGTAAAAAATTGAAAATGAACATAGCAAAGGCACAATTCACCGGGAAGAATTTGAAAACGAATGAAGATACTTGAGGGGATTTAGATACCTGAGAACGAAGAGACCATGAACTAATTAGAGGTTATTTAAACGATGCACCGGAAGAATTCGAGAACGAGAGTTGAAAGCTGAGAATGAGTAATATTCAGAAAGGATGGCCTTCAGATGATCGAGAAAGGAAGCAACCCTTGAAATGCGTCGGATGGTTGAAAAGAATTCTCACAATCGAAAACAATTATGAGGATAGCATGAAGCTAGAACCATGAATATTCAAGAGAATGGACCAAGATTTAAGAGAAATCCTTCTTCGGTCTTCAAATGTTGAGAATGATGATGATAACCACCATGAATTGTTGAGATACTCCGGGAGAATTAAAAGAGGAAAAGTTGAGCCAAAGATGAAAATAATTTGAAAACAATCTTGGAGAAGGCATGTGACTGATGGAATCCATTCTTATGTCACACTTGAAAAGCATTTAAGAATAACTCCGGAATAATTAGAAGAGTCAGGTAAGATCCTGGGAAAAGACCTGTGGGTTAGGGCCCACTCAAAAGAACACAGTTGAAAAGATTTAAAAGAGATGTTCCACCGGTTGAATTAAATGGCTTGAATGAGATAACAATCTCCAAATGGCTTGAACGGATTAAGAATGGAAACACAAATCTTCCAAGATATCTTCAGTACTCCAGAACAAATGAATAACGAGAAGTGGAAGATTAAGAGGTGCACCGGTATTAAAAAGCATTTGAAACAAGGAAAGGGATATGATGAATATCGAAAGCTTGAATAGGATCCACCGGAGAAGAAACAACAATGAAGGATGATGAACTTGAAACTGTTGAGCATCTTCATGGGAAATCACCGGATAAGAACATTGATTGAAAAGAATGAAGAGACTTCACATGAATAAATGGATACTTGATTAAAATAAATGAGTCCTTGAAGAAAAGGGTGGTAGGGTGGGGAAAAACAAAGACAACTTGGGATGAACGAAACAAACACCGTTGAGAAAACTTAGAAATGATCTTGCGGATGGGGAGAATGATCGGATCCACTTGAAGAGAAGCACGCCGGTAGGAAAAGAATTAACATGACAACCTCAATGATCAAGAAGGATTAGCACTCACATAGAAATATGAGAACACCAATTAGGGAAGGTATGGATTCAACATTTGACATCGAAGCAACTCGAATACCACATATAACACAAAACAAAGGATTTGGCTTGCATAATAAGCCGGAACAAATACATATGATAGAGATTTACCCAATCCCATATCATGCATCTGTCGAAAAGATATTCTAGGAGCTACTTGAATTCCCACCTATAAACTCCCGAAACTTTCTGGTTATGCAATCTGGTGTTGGGGATACAGGGGAAGCAATATATCTCACCCAAACTAACAATCCCTACATCCAGCTGTATCCATCCGTCAACACATAACCAAGAAACCTTCGGAAATCGTGTACCTCAACCTTCGAAAAGCATCCGTTATACGAGTCATGGAAATACTCCCGTACTCACCTCAGTACTGGGTTATCGGGGTTATCTCACCAACAACTGCATAAAAGAGATTTTCGATGTTGGCATACTAAACTCAGGTATTCCAGAACTGCAACGATAAAATTATGACGACAACACCTCAGAGCTCAACTCCCCGGGACACTTCCACTAAACCCCTGACAGGAGGCACCAAGACAATGTTCTCATCATAAAACCATCGGAACGATTCCAAGATACCCGCGTGATCCTAAAAAAAAATTTAGTGAAATTTGAGAAGAGAAGAGTCAAAACTCTACGTCAGGATGCCTTACCAGAGCGATGAAGAGACTGGGGAGTAAAAAGAATTCCTAACTCTCTGATATATATAATCCTAAATGACTCAAAACATTTTTCTAGACACAACTCGACCGCTAAAAATGATCAAGCAGTGGGGCTCCTAAGGTCGGGGAAGGCTCTGATTACCAACTTGTAACGCCCTCGATGCGGCTATATCTCCCACGTGTCGAAGCACGACTTAGAGGCATAACTGCATTGAAAGCAATGTCGCAAGTGAGGTAATCTTCACACAACCCATGTAATACATAAGGGAAAGAGATACATAGTTGGCTTACAATCGCCACTTCACACAATTACATGAATAAAGCATTACATCATCTAGATACAATCAAGGTCCGACTACGGAACCAAAATAAAAGAAGAACGCCAAATGCGACAAAGGTCCCCGATCGACCCCAACTGGGCTCCACTACTGATCAACTAGAACGAAACAACACAAAAGGCAAGATCTTCATCGAGCTCCTCCTTGAGCTTGGTTGCGTCACCTGCTCGGTAACATAGGCACCTGCAAACTGGTTTTGGAAGTATCTGGTGAGCCACGAGGACTCACCAATCCCATTACCATGGGTATCAAGACTAGCAAAGCTTAATGGGAAAGGAAGGGGCAAAGTGGTGAGGTTGCAGCGGCGACTAAGCAAATATGGTGGCTAACCAACGCAAATAAGAGCGAGAAGAGAGCAAGCGGAACGGTCGTCAACTAGCAATGATCAAGAGGTGATCCTGAACACCTACTCACGTCAAACATAACCCAGAAACCGTGTTCACTTCCCGGACTCCGCCGAAAAGAGACCATCACGGCTACACACTCGGTTGATGCATTTTAATTCGGATCTGGTGTCAAGTTATCTACAACCGGACATTAACAAATTCCCATCTGCCACATAACCGCGGGCACAACTCTCGAAAGTTTATACCCTGCAGGGGTGTCCCAACTTAGCCCATGACAAGCTCTCGCGATCAACGAAGGAATAGACCTTCTCCCAGGAAGACCCGATCAGTCTCGGAATCCCGGTTTACAAGACATTTCGACAATGGTAAAACAAGACCAGCAAAGCCGCCCGATGCGCCGATAATCCCGATAGGAGCTGCACATATCTCGTTCTCAGGACAACACCGGATAGGTCAGCCTACGAGTAAAACCAGACCTCGAGTTGCCCGGAGGGGGCCCCGCAGTCTGCCCGGTTCAGACCAGCACTTAGACAAGCACTGGCCCGGGGGGGCTAAAATAAAGATGACCCTCGAGAGAGCGACTCCCAAGGGAAAAGTATAGGTGGTGGTGAGGCAAATGGTAAAACCAAGGTTGGGCCTTGCTGGACAAGTTTTATTCAAAGCGAACTGTTAGGGGGGTCCCATAAATCACCCGACCGCGTTAGGAACGCAAAATCCGGGAACATAACACCGGTATGACGGAAACTAGGGCGGCAAGAGTGGAACAAAACACCAGGCATAAGGCCGAGCCTTCCACCCTTTACCAAGTATATAGATGCATTAATAATATAAGAGATATTGTGATATCCCAACAAAATCCTGCCCACCATGGAGAAATCTTCAACTTCACCTGCAGCTAGCAACGCTATAAGAGGGGCTGAGCAAAAGCGGTAACATAGCCAAACAACGGTTTGCATAGGAAAGGTGTCAAAGGTGAGAGGTTCATGGCAATATGGGATGGCTTGATAAATAGGTAATAGGTAGCGCAGCATAGCGATAGAACGAAGCAACTAGCATAGCAATGATAGTAGTGAGATCCAGGGTAGCGGTCATCTTGCCTGAAATCCCGCAAGGAAGAAGAACGAGTCCAAGAAGAAGACGAACGGATGAAGCTGAACCAATCGTAGACGAACGAATCCTCACGATCGCAACGAAACAGGAACTAACAAGAAGAAGCACACAACATAGGTAAACACACCACACATGAACAAGGCATGATGCACAAGAAGCATGATGCATGACCAAGCTACATGAAGCTACTCATGGCAAGAGATGATGCAAACAAGAACAACACATCAAGGCAAGTTTAAATGAGGCCGGGAACAACATATAACAATTCCGGTAAGTCCTCATATGCAAATTTAGAAATTGGTCCAGAACTGAATAAACCTTATGTTCAAGTTGTTAAACAGCAAGTTAAAGAGCACCAAGAGGATCTACACGAAATTCTAGTCAAGTTACATATAAAGTTCATTAGATTCGGAGCTACGGCCTAGAAGATATGAGCAAAACAAGTTAAACATGACATTGATGCAAAATGCACCCAAACATCAAGCAAACACACCGAAATAAGGATGCAACATGATAATATGAAGCTACATGCAAAATCAAGAATGTTTCATATAGAGCACACTCAAAACGGAGCAACGGTGCAACACATGCGTACTATACAAGTCATAGCAACAATCTGTCCATAACAGCAACTAGGCATATTGCAAGCATCAAAACAACATGCTACAGCACCCCAACATGATAACAAAAGGCATGGGCATGAAGTACAGGTAAAGCATAACAAAACATGAACACTGAGCTATCTCCAGAAACAACTAGAACATGCTCCAAAACACATGGAGATATTGCAAATAATAACATCACGTTGCAATGTTTAGAGCTATCAAACAACATGTTACAGGAACATATCATGGCAAACAAAAGCATGGCATGAATCTACTAATTTCATAGATCAAAAGTCCCTTACTGACCATGAGCCAAAAGGGCACGGAAAATATGATGGCACCCATGTAAACATGGCAAGTTATATTACAGATTCATACATGGCAGAAACAACAATAAGTAGGCATGTTCGTGAGCTTGAATCACTCACCACAGAGCAATACATGGCATGGCAAGGCAACCAACAGTAAGAAGGCATGTTTATGAAGCTAAGCATGGTAAGAGCAAGTTCATAGGGTGCATGGATCACCAGGAAAACACATGGGAACTAGTGAACTTAATGTTAACAGGCTGACAGCAACATTTTCAAGCAACTTTGGAGCAAGATATTAACATGTCCCAGCTGGCTATAATTGCAACAAAGGGCATGAATGGATAGAGCATAACATGTAGATCAAAACATGTTTATAGAACATCTCCAGATTATGCATAGAATGATTAGTGGAAGCCTGTTAACATAGCAACAAAATATAACAGAATCTGTCAGGAAAACAGCAACAGCAACTACCCTACTTAGCAACCTTGATAAACTAAGCACACAACTCACAAAAATACATGGTTGGCACCCCTTGAAAGATGGCACGGCATAGATCAACATTCATGTAGAGCTCAACCTCATAGGATGCACACATCAATCATGGCAAAAATGTTAAAACAGCAAGTTATAACAGTTTCAGCAGATTAACATCAACATGCACTCTTCCAACAGCATTTCGGGCATCAAGATGAGCTCAAATGAAAATGATGCAATGGAATAAAATGATCTACTCCTCGAGACGAACAAATTGACATGTTATACGCAGGAAACGGAGCTACGAATGCAGAGATGTGATGCGATGAACATGGCATGTTTATGTTGAAATAAACAGGGACTTAGCAGTTTCGGGGAAGGGGAAAGTCAACCTTAGGGTTCGCACGGAAAACGAGGCGGTGGCGGATCTCGCCGGAGACCGGCCGGAGTTGGCGCCGGAGGAGGCGAGGAGGTGGCCGGAGGGGCTTGGGGCCGGCTGGGCGCGGCAGAGGGCGATGTGGCAGGGGGCGGCGGAGCTGGTGGGAGGCCGAGGCCGGCGGATGGGAGAGGCTGCGGAGGGCGGAGCGCGCCGGCGGGCGAGGCGGGGCCGCGCCGGCGAGGAAGACCTTGGGCGCCGGCGGGGCAGTCGGGCGGCGCCGGCGGAGGAGGCCGCGGGGCCGGGCTACGGCGGAGGCGGCGCGGCGTCGCGGGCGGAAGCGGGCGGCGCGGGACGGCGGGGCCGGCGGGCGGCAAGGTCGCCGGCGAGCGCGGGACGGCAGGCAGCGGCGAGCGCCGGCGAGGTCGGCGGCGGTCGGCGGCGTGGAGGGCAGCGGCGGCTGCGCGAGGCGCTCGGGCGGCGCGGGCCCGGCGCGGCCCGGGGCGGGCCTCGGATGGGCCCCGGCGGGCCTGGCGGCGGCGCGGAGAGAGAGAGGCCGGCGGGGACACGTGGCGGCGTGGGATTGGGTGCGGGCGACGGCGGAGCTGACGTGTCGGCTCCTGATTGGATGGAGTGAGGTGGAGGCTGGACGTGTCCGGCCGTCGGTGGACATGTCCGGCGGCGCGGAGGGAAGATTTAGGGTTTCATCTGCGATTTGGACGGGGGAGGCACATATTTATAGGTAGAGGGAGCTAGGGGAGTCCAAATGAGGTGCGGTTTTCGGCCACGTGATCGTGATCGAACGACCGAGAGCATGGAGGGGAGTTTGGTGGGTTTTGGGCCACTTTGGAAGGGGTGTTGGGCTGCAACTCAAAGAGGGCTTTACGGTTACCCGGTTAACCGTTGGAGTATCAAACGACCTCCAAATGGCACGAAACTTGACAGGCGGTCTACCGATGCTATACCAAGGCTGCTTGGCAAACCTCGGGCCATTCCGAGAAAGTTTAACACCCGCTCACAACAGGAGACAAAAGGGGGACGCCGGGGGACATAGGAGTGCCGGATTGCAAAACGGACAATGGAGAAAATGCTCGGATGCATGAGACGAACATGTATGCAAAATGAAATGCACATGATGACATGATAAAATGCAAATGATGACATGGCAAGGTGCAACACACAAGCAAATGACATGGCAACAATAGCGAATAACTGGCGGACACCTGGCGCATCGAATCCGGGGCGTTACACTTGCCGGTAACGATATTGAACTAGGTATGATGATACCTACGATCCAATCTCGGGCAAGTAACATACCGATGACAAAGGCAACAATGTATGTTGTTGTCCGGTTTGACCGACAAAGATCTTTGTAAAATATGTAGGAGCCAATATGAGCATCCAGGTTCCGCTATTGGTTATTCACCGGAGATGTGTCTCAGTCATGTCTACATAGTTCTCGAACCCATAGGGTCCGCACGCTTAACATTCGATGGTGATTTGTATTATGAGTTATGTGTTTTTGATGACCGAAGTTTGTTCGGAGTACCGGATGAGATCACGGACATGCCGAGGAGTCTCGACATGGTCGAGGGGTAAAGATTGATATATTGGAAGGTGGTATTCGGACAACGCAAGGGTTCCGGAGTGTATCGGGTACAAACTGGAGTACCGGAAGGTTTACCGGAAACCCCTTTTGGAAGATATGGGCCATATGGGCCATGGGAGGGAGGCTAACCAGCCCACAAGGGGCTGGTGCGCCCCCACAAGGGAGAAGGCCGAATTGGACTAGGGAAAGGGGGCGCCACCCCCCTTTCCTTCTCTTACTCCCTCTCCTTCCCCCTTTCCACCTCCGTAAGAAGGGAAAAAAGAGGGGGGGCCGAATCCTACTAGGAGTGGAGTCCTAGGAGGACTCCCCCCTCCCTTGGCGGGCCCCTAGTGGCGGGCCTCCTCCTCCCTCCTTTATATACGGGGGCAGGGTGGCACCCCAAAGGCACAACATTGTCTTAGTCGTGTGCAGTGCCCCCCTCCACCGTTTACTCCTCCGATAGTATCATCGTAGTGCTTGGGTGAAGCCCTGCGCGGATCACATCATCAACACCGTCACCACACCATCATGTTGATGAAACTCTCCCTCGACCCTCTGCTGGATAAAGAGTTCGAGGGACGTCATCGAGTTGAACGTGTGCTAAACTCGGAGGTGTCGTACGTTCGGTACTTGGATCGGTTGGATCATGAAGACGTTCGACTACATCAATCGCGTTAACTAACGCTTACGCTTTCGGTCTACGAGGGTATATGGACACACCCTCCCCCTCTCACTGCTATGCATCTCCTAGCTAGATCTTGTGTGATCGTAGGAAATTTTTGAAATTGCATGCTACGTTCCCCAACAGTGGTATCAGAGCCAGGTCTATGCGTAGATGATATGCACGAGCAGAACACAAAGAGTTGTGGGCGATAATAGTCATACTGCTAACCACCAACATCTTACTTTGATTCGGCGGTATTGCTGGATGAAGTAGCCCGGACCGACATTATATTACCGCGTTCATGAGACTGGTTCTACCGACGTGCTTTCCACATAGGCGGCTGGCGGGTGTCTATTTCTCGAACTTTAGTTGAATCGAGTTTGACTACGGCCGGTCCTTGTTGAAGGTTAAAACAGCACACTTGACGAAAAATTGTTGTGGTTTTGATGCATAGGTAAGAACGGTTCTTGCTAGAATCCCGTAGCACCCACGTAAAAACTTGCAACAACAAAATAGAGGACGTCTAACTTGTTTTGCAGGGCTTGTTGTGATGTGATATGGTCAAGACATGATGTGATATAAATTGTTGTAGCAGATGATCATGTTTTGTAACAGAGTTATCGGCAACTGGCAAGAGCGATATGGTTGTCGCTTTATTGTATGAAATGCAATCGCCATGTAATTGCTTTACTTTATCACTAACTGATAGCGATAGTCGTAGAAGCAATAGTTGGCGAGACGACAACGATGCTATGATGGAGATCAAGGTGTCAAGCCGGTGACAATGGAGATCATGACGGTGCTTTGGAGATGGTGATCAAAGGCACAAGATGATGATGGCCATATCATGTCACATATTTTGATTGCATTTGATGTTTATCTTTTATGCATCTTATTTTTCTTAGTACGGCGATAGCATTATAAGATGATCCCTCACTAAATTTCAAGGTATAAGTGTTCTCCCTAAGTATGCACCATTGCTACAGTTCATCGTGCTGAGACACCACATGATGATCAGGTGTGATAAGCTCTACGTTCACATACAACGGGTGCAAGCCAGTTTTGCACGTGCAGAATACTCGGGTTAAACTTGACGAGCCTAGCATATGCATATATGGCCTCGGAACACTGAGACCGAAAGGTTGAACGTGAATCTTATGGTAGATATGATCAACATAGAGATGTTCACCATTGGAAACTACTCCATCTCACGTGATGATCAGACATGGTTTAGTTGATATGGATCACGTGATCATTTAGATGACTAGAGGGATGTCTATCTAAGTGGGAGTTCTTTAGTAATATGATTAATTGAACTTTAATTTATCATGAACCTGATAGCATTTGAAAATTATGTTGTAGATCAATAGCTCGCGTTGTAGCTTCCCTATGTTTTTTATATGTTCCTAGAGAAAACTAAGTAGAAAGATGATAGTAGCAATGATGCGGACTGGATCCGTGATATGAGATTTATCCTCATTGCTGCACAGAAGAATTATGTCCTTGATGCACCGCAAGGTGACAAAACTTTTGCAGGAGCATATGCAGACATTATGAACGTTTGGCTAGCTCAATATGACGACTACTTGATAATTTAGTGCACCATGCTTTACAACTTAGAATCGGGACTTCAAAGACGTTTTGAACGCCATGGACCATATGAGATGTTCCAGGAGTTGAAGTTAATATTTCAAGCAAATACCCGAGTTGAGAGATATGATGTCTCCAACAAGTTCTATAGCTAAAAGATGGAGGAGAATAGCTCAGGCAGTGAGCATGTGCTCAGATTGTCTGGGTACTACAATTGCTTGAATGAAGTGGGAGTTAATCTTCCATATAAGATAGTGATTGACAGAGTTCTCTAGTCACCATCACCAAGTTACTGGAACTTTGTGATGAACTATAATATGCAAGGGATGACAAAAGCGATTCCCGAGCTCGTTGTGATGCTGAAATCAACGAAGGTAGAAATCAAGAAAAAACATGAAGTGTTGGTGATTAAACAAGATCACTAGTTTCAATAAAAGGGAAAAGGGAAAGAAAGGGAACTTCAAGAAGAATGGCAAGCAAGTTGTCATTCCCGTGAAGAAGCCCAAAGCTGGACCTAAGCCTGAAACTGAGTGCTTCTACTACAAAGTAAATGGTCACTGGAAGCGGAACTACCCCAAATGCTCGTAGTAACCCCCAGGTATTTGATACTTGTTCAGTTCCTAAGATTAGTAACTCGAACAGGAGTTGCAGAATAAATAGAGACTAGTTGAGGGTGAAGTGACAATGTATGTTTAAGTGGTTCCAAGATTGATATGATCATCATCGCACAACCCCTATACTTTCGGGATTAGAGTTGAACCTAAATGAATGTTATTTGGTGTTTGCGTTAAAGCATGAATATGATATGATCATGTTTATTGCAATATGTTTATTCATTTAAGACAGAGAATAATTGTTATTCTATTTACATGAATAAAACCTTCTATGGTCATACACCCAATGTTGATGGTTATTGAATCTCGATCATAGTGATACACATATTCATAATATTGATGCCAAAAGATGCAAAGTTGATGATGATAGTGCAACATGCTTGTGGCACTGCCGTTTAGGTCATATTGGTGTAAAGCGCATGAAGAAACTCCATGCAGATGGACTTTTGGAATCACTTGATTATGAATCATCTCATACTTACGAACTGTACCTTATGGGCAAGATGACTAAAACTCCGTTCTACGGAACAATGGAACGAGCTAATGACTTATTGGAAATAATAAATACTGTTGTATGCAGTCCGATGAGTGTTGAGGCTCGTGGCGGGTATCGTTATTTTCTGACCTTCATAGATGATTTGAGCAGATATGGGTATATCTACTTAATGAAACACAAGTCTGAAACATTTGAAAAGTTCAAAGAATTTCATACTGAAGTGGAGATTCATTGTAACAAGAAAATAAAGTTTCTACGATCTGATCATGGAGGTGAATATTTGAGTTACGAGTTTGGCCTTCATTTGAAACAATGTGGAATAGTTTCACAGCTCATGCCACCTGGAACACCACAGCGTAATGGTGTGTCCGAATGTCGTAACCGTACTTTATCAGATATGGTACGATCTATGATGTCTCTTACCGATTTACCGCTATCATTTTGGGATTATGCATTAGAGACACGACCCATGATGTCTCTTACTGATTTACCGCTATTGTTTTGAGATTATGCATTAGAGACAGCTGCATTCATGTTAAACAGGGCACCGTCAAAATCTGTTGAGACGACACCGTATGAACTATGTTTTTGGCAACAAACCTAAGCTGTCGTTTCTTAAAGTTTGGGGTTGCGACGCATATGTGAAAAGGCTTCAACCCAAATAGGAGAAATGCGTCTTCATAGGATACCCAAAGGAAACTGTTGGGTACACCTTCTATCACAGATCCGAAGGCAAGATATTCGTTGCTAAGAATAGATCCTTTCTAGAGAAGGAGTTTCCCTCGAAAGAAGTGAGTGGGAGGAAAGTAGAACTTGATGAGGTAATTGTACCTTCTCCCGAATTGGAAAGTACTTCATCACAGAAATCAGTTCTAGTGATTCCTACACCAATTAGTGAGGAAGCTAATGATGATGATCATGAAACTTCATATCAAGTTAACATTGAACCTCGTAGGTCAACCAGAGTACGGTTTGCACCAGAGTGGTACGGTAATCCTATTCTGGAAGTCATGTTACTAGACCATGATGAACCTACGAACTATGAGGAAGCGATGATGAGCCCAGATTCCGCGAATGGCTTGAGGCCATAAAATCTGAGATGGGGTCCATATATGAGAACAAAGTGTGGACTTTGGTAGACTTGCCCGATGATCGGCAAGCCATAGAAAATAAATGGATCTTCAAGAGGAAGACAGACGCTGATAGTAGTGTTACTATCTACAAAGCTTGACTTGTCGCAAATGGTTTTCGACAAGTTCAAGGTGCTGACTACAATGAGATTTTCTCAACTGTAGCGATGCTTAAATCCATCTGAATCATGTTAGCAGTTGCCATATTTTATGAAATCTGGCAAATGGATGTCAAAAAACTGCATTCCTTAAATGCATATTTCTTAAAGAAGAGTTGTATATGATGCAACCAGAAGGTTTTGTCGATCCTAAAGGTACTAACTAGGTGTGCAAGCTCCAGCAATCTATCTATGGACTGGTGCAAGCATCTCGGAGTTGGAATATACGCTTTGATGAGTTGATCAAAGCATATAGTTTTATACAAACTTGCGGTGAAGCCTGTATTTACAAGAAAGTGAGTGGGAGTGATACGTCTCCAATGTATCTACTTTTCCAAACACTTTTGCCCTTGTTTTGGACTCTAATTTGCATGATTTGAATGAAACTAACCCGGACTAACGTTGTTTTCAGCAGAACTGCCATGGTGTTATTTACTGTGCAGAATACCAAAGTTCTCGGAATGACCTGAAAATCCACGGAGATAAATTTTGGAAAATATAAAAAATACCGGCGAAATAATCAAGGTCAGGGGGCCCACACCCTGTCCACGAGGGTGGGGGCACGCCCCCTCCCCCTGGGCGCGCCCCTATCTCGTGGGCCCCCTGATGCTCCACCGACCTCAACTCCAACTCTATATATTCCGTTTCGCGGAGAAAAAAAATCAGA
Source organism: Triticum timopheevii (assembly GCA_963921465.1). Lineage (NCBI taxonomy): Eukaryota > Viridiplantae > Streptophyta > Magnoliopsida > Poales > Poaceae > Triticum > Triticum timopheevii. The sequence continues at coordinate 463,046,413 of OY997266.1, forward strand.
GAGAAAGTTTCATCAGGTTTTACGATATAGAGCCTCCGCCAAGCCCTAATCTCTCTTGGGAGGGCTGATCTGGAGTCCGTTCGGGGCTCCGGAGAGGGGGATTCGTCGCTATCGTCATCATCAACCATCCTCCATCACCAATTTCATGATGCTCACCGCCGTCTGTGAGTAATTCCATCGTAGGCTTGCTGCACGGTGATGGGTTGGATGAGATTTACCATGTAATCAAGTTTGTTTTGTTAGGGTTTGATCCCTAGTATCCACTATGTTCTGAGATTGATGTTTCTATTACTTTGCTATGCTTAATGCTTGTCACTAGGGCGAGTGCCATGATTTCAGATCTGAACCTATTATGTTTTCATGAATATATGTGAGTTCTTGATCCTATCTTGCAAGTCTATAGTCACCTATTATGTGTTATGATCCGACAACCCCGAAGTGACAATAATCGGGATACTTCTCGGTGATGACCGTAGTCTGAGAAGTTCATGTATTCACTATGTGTTAATGCTTTGGTCCGGTACTCTATTAAAAGGAGGCCTTAATATCCCTTAGTTTCCACTAGGACCCCGCTGCCATGGGAGGGTAGGACAAAAGATGACATGCAAGTTCTTTTCCATAAGCACATATGACTATATTCGGAATACATGCCTACATTACATTGATGAACTGGAGCTAGTTCCGTGTCACCCTATGTTATAACTATTACATGAGGAATTGCATATGACATAATTATCCATCACTGATCCAATGCCTACGAGCTTTTCACATATTGTGCTTTGCTTATTTACTTTTTCGTTGCTATTGTTACCATTGCTATCATACTACTTTGCTACTAAATACTTTGCTCCAGATACTAAGTTATCCAGATGTGGTTGACTTGACAACTCAACTGCTAATACTTGAGAATATTCTTTGGCTCCCCTTGTGTCGAATCAATAAATTTGGGTTGAATACTCTACCCTCAAAAACTGTTGCGATCCCCTATACTTGTGGGTTATCAAGACTAATTTCTGGTGCTGTTGCCGGGGAGCATAGCTCTATTTTTTGAGTCTCTTGGGATTTATATCTCCTGATCACTATGAAGAACTTGAAATACGCAAGAACTAAGATTTTTCCATCAACTATGAGGGGAGGTAAGGAACTTTCATCTAGCTGTGCACTAGATTCTCCATCTGTTTTGAGTAAGCTTGTGACACCTAAACCTGCTACTGCTATGAATTCTGATATGTCGCATGTTATTGATAATGCCACTTCTGCTCTGCACGATACTTATGATGAAACTACTTCTGTGCTTGATACTACTTTGCCATTAGGTGGATTTCTTGATGAACAACTTGCTAGGGTTAGAGAGAACAAAATTATTGAAGATGAAATTATTGATGATAGTGATGATGAAGGTTCTCCCCCTAATTATGAATTGCCTGTTGTTCCTGAGGGTGATGTTATGGATGAAGAAACTGCTAGAGATCTTTTTGCTTGCAATGATAGATCTGATCTTAAGAAATTACTAGCTAAACTTAAACAAAAAACTCTGAATGCTAGAATAAAATATGACCCTGCTTTTGCTACTTCACCTATCTTTGTTACTGATAAGGATTATGAATTCTCTGTTGATCCTGAGATAATTACTTTGGTTGAATCTGATCCTTTTTATGGCTATGAGTCTGAAACTGTTGTGGCACATCTTACCAAGTTGAATGATATAGCCACCCTATTTACTAATGATGAGAAGTCTCGCTATTATTATATCCTTAAGATATTTCCGTTCTCATCAAAGGGTGATTCTAAAACTTGGTTTAATTCTCTTGATCCTGGTTGTGTGCATAGTCCCCAGGATATGATTTATTACTTCTCTGCTAAATATTTTCCTGCTCATAAGAAACAAGCTGCCTTGCGAGAAATATATAATTTTGTGCAAATCGAAGTAGAGAGTCTCTCACAAGCTTAGGGGAGGATTCTCCGATTACTTAATGCCTTGCCTGATCATCCTCTTAAGAAAAATGAAATACTTGATATCTTTTATAATGGACTAACCGATGCTTCCAAGGACTACTTGGATAGTTGTGCTGGTTGTGTTTTCAGGGAAAGAACAGTCGACCAAGCTAAATTGGTATTGAATAATATGTTGACTAATGAAAATAATTGGACTCTTCATGAGCCAATTCCTGAGCCAATTGAGCCAACTCCTGAGCCTATTCCTAAACCAACTCCAAAGAAGAGGGGTGTTCTATTTCTCAATCCCGAAGATATGCAAGAGGCAAAGAAATCAACGAAAGAAAAAGGTATTAAAGCTTAAGGTGTTAAGAATTTACCTCGTATTGAAGAAATACATGGTCTTAATATACCGCCTGTTGAAGAAACACATTGTCTTGATAACCCGACACAGGTAGTACAGGTAAATTCTCTCTATAGATATGATAAAGTTGAAATCCCGTATACTAAATTTCATAGCCCATGCTTAGATGAATTTGATGACTTTATGGCTAGACAAGAAAGTTTTAATGCTTATGTTGGTAGAGAGTTAAAGAATGATGCTTTCGAGATAGGACACTTGAGTGATTATATGGCTAGAGTTAAAGGTGAACTTAAACTCATTAGCAAATATGCTTCTATGGTTACCACCCAAGCTGAACAAGTACTTAAAGCTCAAAGTGATTTGCTCGATGAATTAAATAATAACATGACTTTGCTGTTAGAGTGGCTAATAGAACTGGTAGAATGACTCAGGAACCTTTGTATCCTGAAGGCCACCCTAAGAGAATCGAGCAAGATTCTCAGAGAAATAATTTAGATGCACCTAGTCCTTCTTAAAAGAAGAAAAAGAAAAATGATAGGACTTTGCATGCTTCTAGTGAACCTGTTGTAGACACACCTGAGAATCCCAATGATATTTCTATTTCTGATGCTGAAACACAATCAGGTGATGAACATGAACCCAGTGATAATGTTAATGATAATGTTCATGTTGATGCTCAATGTCGGTGTCAAAACCGGCGGATCTCGAGTAGGGGGTCCCGAACTGTGCATCTAGGCGGATGGTAACAGGAGACGAGGGACTCGATGTTTTTACCCAGGTTCGGGCCCTCTCGATGGAGGTAAAACCCTACGTCCTGCTTGATTAATATTGATGATATGGGTAGTACAAGAGTGGATCTACCACGAGATCAAGGAGGCTAAACCCTAGAAGCTAGCCTATGGTATGATTGTTGTAATGTATGTTGTCCTACAGACTAAAGCCCTCCGGTTTATATAGACACCGGAGGAGGCTAGGGTTACACAGAGTCGGTTACAATGGTAGGAGATCTACATATCCGTATTGCCAAGCTTGCCTTCCACGCCAAGGAAAGTCCCATCCGGACACAGGCCGGAGTCTTCAATCTTGTATCTTCGTAGTCTTGGAGTCCGGCGGATAATGATAGTCCGGCTGTCCGGACACCCCCTAGTCCAGGACTCCCTCAGTAGCCCCTGAACCAGGCTTCAATGACGATAAGTCTGGCGCGCATAATGTTCGGCATTGCAAGGTGGGTTCCTCCCTTGAATAATCCAGAGAAGATCATGAACACCAGGATATTGTCCGGCTCTGAAAAATAATTTCCACATTCCACCGTAGAGAGAATAAAATGTACACTTTAGCTTAATTTGCTGACGTATTATGCGGTGTGACATCACACCGCCACCAAGCCTTTGTTTGAATCGTTTTTTACTATACCACCTCAGCACGTTTAGCGAAGCGGTTTCCTTGGCACGTCTTGTCAAAGTAGAGATCGTGTCCCCCTTATCCCGAGATTCTCATCAATACGTGTGTGGGTAACCCAACCGTTCCCGTCGCCACGCCTCCTCTATCGAAGGTGAATCTCGAACGGTCACGGAGACGGCTCTTGGTATTTTTTCCTCTTTATAAGAGGACCAAGGCTTGCCCTTGTTCTTCAATCTTGCATCGAATCTCTTCCTCGCTCTCAGTTCCCACACCCAGAGCCTCAGATTCGAGCGCTTCGGATCCTCAACCATGTCCGGCTCCGACCTCCAGGGCCGGTGGATGCCCTCCTCCGTCACGGAGGAGGACATATTGAAGTTGCGTGAGGCCAAGTACCTGGCCTACGAGGTTTCGCACAGGTTGCCTGCCCAAGGGCAGGCTGTGCCCGCCCCCAAGCCCGGTGAATACGTCGTCTTCGTATCCCACCTCCGTCGGGGTTTAGGCTTCCCGACGGACCCCTTCGTGAGAGGGCTCCTGTTCTACTATGGGCTGGACTTTCACGATTTGGCTCCGGAGTCCATCCTCCATATCTCCGCATTCATTATCATCTGCGAAGCCTTCCTCCGCGTCACTCCCCACTTCGGCATGTGGCTGAAGACCTTCAAGGTGGAGCCGAAGATAATCGGGGGGTGTCAAGCGGAGTGCGGCGGGGCAGCCATAAGCAAAAAGGCCGATGCCCCGTGGCCCGATGGTTCCTTCCAAGAGGAACTCGGACTATGGCAGCAGGAGTGGTTCTACATCACCGCTCCGAAGGGCAGCAGGCAAAAGCCGCCGCCTTCATTCCGCCCGGGACCTCCACGCCAGCTAATGTCCTGGGTCAACCAAGGGCTCAATTGGGGGCCGTCCGAAGACGTGCCCTCACTGCAGGGCCGGATTCGAGACCTCCAAGCGAGGGAGATCGACCTGGTCAAGGTGATGCAGGTTATGCTAATCAGGCATCTTCTGCCCTGCAAACGCCGTCCTCTCCGTCTATGGGAGTTCAACCAGGAGGGACCTTGAATTCTCCAACACTTTATGGGTGCGACACCCGTGGAGATGTACAAGTTGTTCTTCGGACCGCAGGTGGCGTGTCCGGATTTAGCCGAGGACGCAGGCCTAAGCCGCGATCGCCCGGATACTCAGGTAAATAGCTTAGAGTCCGGACATTCTGTTTATATGCCTTTCTAGAGTTCGCCTCCTGAACCCTTGTTCTTTACAGGAATGGGTGGCGCGATCAAGGCTGATAAGGTGTCCGGCCCCCCTCCCAGAGACCGCACTGGAGCCCGTGCTGGTCAGAATGTTGGAGGTCGCGCCCACAGAAGGGGGCGACAGGGAAAATAGAGGAGCTAATATTTCGCCCAAAGGGGCGACTGAAGAGGGGGGAACCAAGAACCCCTCCCTTCAGGGAGAGAAGAGGACCGCCTCTGAAGATCCGGAGGCCAAAGCCCCTAAGCGTGGGAAGAGATCTTCACCGGGGGGTCCGGCGTCCGGAGAGAATCCGGGCGCACAATCATCGCCAAAGGATCAGCCCTCCACCGAGCCGTGAGTATGAAAGAGGGAGTTAATTAGTAAGGAAATACCTTCATTTGTGCTTATGTGGGTAACCGAAATATTTATACTGCAGTTCGGATCCGCAGCCTTCTCAGATGAATTCATCTTCAGGGGACCTTCTTCCGGAGATAATGGAGAGCGAAACGCCTCCGTCTTCAGCGCCGTCAGATAAGGCGGGCGAGCCTGAAGTATCGTCACGGAGGGTATCCCCGAGTCCGGAGGGGCCAGAGAGTTCGGCACCTACTAGTATCCGGCCGGGGGAACTGAAGAATCTGCTTGAGAGGGCGTCCGTTTCAGAAGATCACCGTGCGTTGATGCGTATGGTGATTGGAAGGATTTCGTCCGCCGAGAGCAGATTGCGCAATGCCGCAATGACGCATCCTTTTGTCTTTTAACAGTTTCGCACATAAAAATGCACCCTGTATAGATAGTAGCCCCTGAGACTCAGTAGGTTGTCGGAAACGACAGCATACCGAGGATTGAAATCTAAAGTAATGAATTCCGTCGTTCCTATGCAGGTGGCGGATAGTCCGGGGGCTAGCCGGACTAGCGAGTTTGCCGAATTAAATCGGCAACTTGACTTGGCAGATGCGGACATCGCACTTGTCAACAGGCAACTTGACGAGTCGCAAGGTAAAAGAGTTCTCCCCAGTCACTTTATTAAGGGGATCGAAGCCCTCCTCTGATAAATTATATGCTGTTGTACAGACGGTGCTGCTGCTGTGGAGAGCCTTCGGGCCGAACTTGCTCGAGCTAAGGAGCAAGCCCGAAGGAGTGACGCGGCTGCCTCGAGGGCGGCCGAGGAGTTGAAAGCCGAAAGGGCTGCACACTGCCTAAGCAGGGCAGAGGTGGCCGAATTGGCCATGAAAGTAAAGGATGCTGCCGACCGCAATGAGGCTCTTGAAAAGGAGCGCTTATCGGAGCGGGAAGACCTGAAGAAGGCCACCGCCGAAGCCAAGGATGCCCGCTCTGCAATGCGGGCTATGAAGGAGGAACTGCGCCAGGCCGGAGATATCGTGGCTGGCAAGCCTTTTCTGCTGCGTCGCCAGTTTATGGATGGAAAGTATGCTCAATTTGAGCGGCTGTGGAGTCCGGAGGATCCGTATATGGACTTAGCTGCAAGTGCGGCCGATGCCGTTAAGCACTTCCGGAGCCAGGAGGATCACGAGACGGAAGATCTATATTGGTCTCAATTCCACAGTCCGGATTGCTCACTTCCGTTGACAGACCGGTTGGCCGAATGGGCCGAGCTAAATAGATTGTCCGGACTTGCCATGACTAACATTGTGGCCCATGTCTGGCCAGAGAGGTCCAAGGCGACGAGCTACTTCGGCTTACTGCAGCAATTCCTTGGAGCGGTGCCGCATATAAAGGAGATGAAGCGGTCGGCCTGCATCGAGGGCGCGCGGATGGCTCTTGCCCGTGTAAAGGCGCATTGTCCGGAGATGGATGCCACCGCTGTTGCCGCCCAGGGTTCGGATGAAAGCCGGCTCCCTGCCGAGCACTACTTCAGGGAAGTTATGCGTGGCGCTCGTGTAATAGAGTCGCAGTGCTCGAAAAATATCACGTTCAAATGAACGTATTAGCTTGTAAATCGATGATTATGTTGTAACTGCTTTTTATACTTGTGCGTCCCAAGTAGTAAAACTTCTCCCGTGCGGCCGTTTACGTATACTTTTGTATAACTTGAAAGATGGCAGTCTTCGGCTTCAGCCCCCACGCACAAGGTGCGGGGGTGTTCGCAAAAATAGCGCGTTTTCACACTTTAATCCGATGTCTCGGTCCTGTTATAAGGAGGTGGTAGCGTAGTGAACGAGGCAATCCGGACTATAATGCTTTATCACTTTCACTTAGGCAGTGCAGATCGAGGGTGGGGCTACGATATAGCCCCTGGTGGCATCGCCCTTCTCCGAAGTCGGAGCGCGTATGTGCCTGACCGGGAAACGGTCCTTCGTCAAAGCGGGGAATTCTAAACATTCCGATAGTCGATCGAGTGGTTGACCAGTCTCTCGCTGTATCATGACAATCAGTTTTCGGCTTTCTCTACTGAGGTGCTCGCCCAGCCGAACTGGGGCACAATCGCAGTAATTCTCCTGGTGCCGCGTTAGCCGATGATACGGAACGTAAGGCAGCAAAACACAGGAGCCGGGCAAACCCAACATTTGACCAAAGACATGATTCGGAGCTGATGCATATAATGCCTAACTCGAGACGCCGAACACTCCCTAAGGTGTTCGGTCTTTATAATAATGGGCAGAACGATGCCCTAAGCCCCTAGTGTCCAGGTACGGGCATGGTCTTCTGACGCGGCCGATGCCAAAGCGTCAGGCTCCACTTTGGCTATAGGAAGAAACCAAGGGAGAATAACAACAAGAGACAGTAAAAAAGGTTTACGCAGGGTCTTAATCTGAAAAGAATCCTCACAACGGGTCCCTACTGCACGTCTGCGCCTGTGTCTCCGTTGCGCCGTTATCCTGGACGGGTATGCACGTTGTTCATCTGTAGAAAGAGAGGAACGTTTAGTTTTAAAAACAATTCGTGTGAAAAATATGTAAAATAAGAAATATAAATAATTAAAGCAGGGTTTGTATGAACCCGCGGTTGTTTGTGCGCGCAGCCCCCTGTGAAGGGGTATGCGGCTAGGGAGCCCCTAGCCTACTGATGCCGGATTCGTCTATCCGAGTCCGGGGTCTTTGAGTGACCCTCGCACTAAAATGACGCCACGCGGACCGGGCATCTTGAGTGTAAGAGACGCGTAATGCGGTATGGCGTTGAAGCGGACAAAAGCCTTTTGTCCCAAGAGTGCTTGATATTCACTTTCAAATGGGACGATATGAAAAATTAATTTTTCTCGTCGAAAATTGTTCGGCGATCCGAACACGACTTCTAGTAATATGGAGCCTGTGCACTTGGCGTAAGGGCCTGGCATCACTCCTTTGAAGGAAGTGCGGCTGTGTCGGATTTTAGCAGGGTTTATCCCCATCCTACGGATTGTTTTTGAATACAGCAGGTTTAAGTCGCTGCCTCCGTCCATTAGGACATTAGTAAATTATAATCCGTCTATTATGGGATTCAATATTAGGGGAGTCCGTCCCGCATTTCGAACACTTCTGGAATAGTCCAGGTGGTCGAAAGTGATTGGTTTTGATATCCAATCTCTACGGTCTGCTGGGTTGGACCGCGCGAAGCTCTTTTTAGAAAGTGCTGCACTATTTTTCTGTATTATCACATGAAGTGAGTTTACTGCTTTGACCCCTTGTGGGAAAGTCTTTTGTTTTCCGGTGCTCTGCTGGTGGGGTTTATCTTCTTTGCTTGACGCGTTGAGCCCCTTGTGTTCGGCATTTAGTCGGCCGGACTGTTTAAAAACCCAACAATCCCTGTGGGTGTGATTTGCAGGCCTTCCGGGGGTACTATGGATTTGACATATCCGACCCAAAATCTTGTTTATGTTGGACAATTCGTCACTGTCATCCTTAAGAGGTTGTGTTTTATTATTGGGCCGCGAGCTTTTGAATCCGGCGTTGACTACCGTGCTCTTTGGGCTTTTCTCTTTATTCCGGCGCTGCTCTTTTCTGCGCCGTGATTTTCCGTTTCCGTCTCTTATCTCGGATGTACTTGGGTTGCTGGTGCTGCATCTTGCTAACCAGCTATCCTCTCCCGCACAGAAGCGGGTCATGAGGCTTGTTAGTGCGGACATTGTCCTCGGTTTCTCTTGACCGAGGTGCCTGGCGAGCCATTCGTCTCGGACATTGTGCTTGAAAGCTGCTAAGGCTTCGGCGTCCGGACAGTCGACTATTTGGTTCTTTTTGGTAAGGAACCTGTTCCAGAATTTCCGCGCTGACTCTCCGGGCTGTTGAGTTATATTACTTAGATCATCTGCATCCGGAGGACGGACATAAGTCCCTTGAAAATTTGCTCTAAACGCGTCCTCGAGCTCTTCCCAACTTCCAACAGTGTTTTCTGGGAGGCTTTTAAGCCAATGACGGGCTGGCCCTTTGAGCTTGAGGGGTAGGTATTTTATGGCGTGGAGATCGTCTCCTCTGGCCATATGTATATGTAGTATATAATCTTCTATCCAGACTCCAGGGTCTGTTGTTCCATCGTAGGCCTCTATGTTGATGGGTTTAAATCCTGCTGGGAATTCATGGTCCAGCACCTCATCGGTGAAACATAGTGGGTGTGCGGCGCCCCTGTATTTGTGTGTGCGGCTATCATCGGACACTTGACGTGTTGCCTTGCTTCTTGGGGCCTTCTCCTTTGGCCCGTAAATGGACCTGGCTGGGCCATCCATCCTTCCGAGTTCATTGGTGGATTTATGTGTGGCGCCGCTGTCATAATTTGGCCTGTCATCTGGCCGTCTATCCAACCAGGCGGCCCCTTTATTTTTGGACAGTGGAGGCTCTATGGCCTCCTCGTCGAATTCCGGTAGCAGCTTGCGCTTCGGGTAGCTCTTTGATTGGTGGCCATTGCCGTACTTATCTGCGGTTTTGAGCACTTTGCTCCATCTCATTCTGAGTGTGTCTTCCGCTGTTTTGAGCCTCCGTTTTTCCTTCTTCAGGCTTCTTGCAGTACTGACGAGTCTTTTCCGAAGGTTCTTACTCTCCGGCGGTGTGTCCGGCATGAGGTCGTCCGGACTGTTGTTTTCACCGGGCCTGGACTGATTATCTGACTCGTCATGTTCGGGCGGTTGCTCGTCGTCCACTTGTGAGCCCTGCCGTATTGCGGGCTCCTTTGGAGCATTGTTGTCGAGGCGGGACTTAGGGCGGCGTCTGCGCCGCCGTTTTGGTCGTTTATCGGCGGGGTCATCTTCTGCCGCGGCCCGTTGGTCCTCGTTATCGCTCTCCTTTGGGGTGTCCACCATATATATGTCATGTGACGACGTAGTCCTCCCGTGCCTTATAGGCTCTGTTTCTTGTTCGTCTCCAGCATTGTCGTCTATTCCTTCAATGTCTTCGGAGTCATAGTCTAGCATGTCGGTTAGGTCGTCGACAGTGGCTACAAAGTGGGTGGTGGGTGGGATCTGAATTTCTTCATCGTCCGTACTCCAACCATCCTGGCCATAGTCCGGCCAGGACTCTCCTGATAACGAGCGATGTTCTAGTGAATTCAGGATATCGCCAAAAGGCGAGTATTGGAAGATGTCTGCGGCGGTGAATTCCATAACCGGCGCCCAATCCGGATCGACTGGTAGGGGCGCGGGAGGTTCGGAGTCCGGCAAGGAGTCCGGCGCCTCAGAATCACGAGTTTCGCAGGGGACCAGATTAGTGTTCGGCTCCATCGCCGTGGATGTTGAAGCCCCCAGGGCGGCGTCTATCCACCGTCCCTCGATCTGGGCGATCGGCTCCGGGCTAATGACCGAAGCGGATCCATGTGCGGCCACCAAGGCACTGTTCGGTGGCAGAGCTAGATCATGCCCATCGTCACAGTGCGGCGCGCTTGGCTGTGGCTCGAGTTCGTCGAAGATCAAGTCTCCGCGGACATCGGCCGTGAAGTTCAAGCTTCCGAATCTGACCTGACGGCCAGGGGCGTAGCTTTCGATCTGCTCCAGATGGCCAAGTGAATTGGCCCGCAGTGCGAAGCCGCCGGATACGAAGATCTGTCCGGGGAGGAAAGTCTCACCCTAGACAGCGTTGTTGGTTGAATATGCCATCAAGCCTATCAGTGACCACACAGAGGAACTCTCAATGAAAGCACCAATGTCGGTGTCAAAACCGGCGGATCTCGGGTAGTGGGTCCCGAACTGTGCGTCTAGGCGGATGGTAACAGGAGACGAGGGACACGATGTTTTTACCCAGGTTCGGGCCCTCTCGATGGAGGTAAAACCCTACGTCCTGCTTGATTAATATTGATGATATGGGTAGTACAAGAGTGGATCTACCGCGAGATCAAGGAGGCTAAACCCTAGAAGCTAGCCTATGGTATGATTGTTGTAATGTATGTTGTCCTACGGACTAAAGCCCTCTGGTTTATATAGACATCGGAGGAGGCTAGGGTTACACAGAGTCGGTTACAATGGTAGGAGATCTACATATCCGTATTGCCAAGCTTGCCTCCCACGCCAAGGAAAGTCCCATCCGGACACGGGCCGGAGTCTTCAATCTTGTATCTTCGTAGTCTTGGAGTCCGGTGGATAATGATAGTCCGGCTGTCCGGACACCCCCCTAGTCCAGGACTCCCTCACTCAACCTAGCAATAATAATGATGTAGAGATTGAACCTGCTATTGATCTTGATAACCCACAATCAAAGAATCAACGCTGTGATAAGAGAGATTTTGTTTCTGGGAAGCACAGTAGAAAATGAGAACCATGGGTTCAGAAACCCATGCCCTTTCCTCCTAAACCATCCAAGATAAAGGATGATGAGGATTTTGAGCGCTTTGCTGAAATGATTAGACCTATCTTCTTACGTATGCGCTTAACTGATATGCTTAAAGTAAATCCTTATGCTAAATATATGAAAGATATCATTACAAATAAAACGAAGATACCGGAAGCTGAAATTTCCACTATGCTTGCTAATTATACTTTTAAAGGTGGAATACCAAAGAAACTTGGAGATCCAGGAGTACCAACTATACCATGCTCCATTAAAAGAAATTATGTTAAAACTGCTTTATGTGATCTTGGAGCCGGTGTTAGTGTTATGCCTCTCTCTTTATACCGTAGACTTGAATTGAATAAGTTGACACCTACTGAAATACTTTGCAAATGGTTGATAAATCAACTGCTATACCTGTCGGTATTTGTGAGGATGTGCCTGCTGTGATTGCAAATGTCACTATCTTAACGGACTTTGTTATTCTTGATATTCCTGAGGACGATAGTATGTCGATTATCCTTGGTACACCCTTTTTGAATACTGCAGGGCCTGTTATTGATTGCAACAAAGGAAATGTCACTTTTCATGTTAATGGTAATAAGCATACGGTACACTTTCCAAGGAAACAACCTCAAGTTCATAGCATCAATTCTATTGGAAAAGTTCCAACTATCATTATTGGAGGTTTCGAATTTCCTCTTCCTACTGTCAAGAAAAAATATGATATTCTTATTGTTGGGATGTTCATATCCCCGTTGAGGTAACCTAGTGTTATTCGAAATTTCTCCGGTTCCATGTTATTCGGAATGAGCTTGTTAACAAGACTTGATCAACCTTGTTAGTGGATTCATTTTGATGATCATGAGATGGATGAAACTAGAAGGCACAACCTTCTGTACCCTCTTTTTACTTTCTGTTATTTGGAATAAATAAAGAAAAAATAGTATTATCTGTCTGTTTTCTGAATTATCCGTGCAATAAAAAATATCATGAAAATAAAAGTGCTAAAAATGCTCTGCAAATTTAGTATGATTTTTTATGGAATATTTGAGGATATTAGGCACTGAGAACACTGCAGGGGGGAAAGCACCTGGCCACGAGGGTGGAGGGCGCGCCCACACCCCCTGGGTGTGCCCCCTGTCTCGTGGGCCCACGGTGGCCCCCTCCACTTATTCTTGCACCCACACACTCCATCTTCCTCCCAAAAAATCCCCATCCAGCTCAAGCACGAGTTCTAGCTCATTTTGCTGCGATTTTCGATCTCCTTGCTCAAAGCTTCATTCACAAAACTGCTTTGGGAGATTGTTGCTTGGTATGTGACTCCTCCATTGGTCCAATTAGTTTTTGTTCTAGTGCTTTATTCATTGCAAATTGTTGCTGCTTAGGTGACCCTGTTCTTGAGCTTGCATGTCAAATTTATGAGGTCGCAAGTAATTCTAATGCATGATATAGGCTCTAGGCACTTATGGGAGTAGTTGCTATCAATCTTGTTTACTTTGATTCACTTTTATTTTGAAGTTACTAAAAATTTCAGAAATTTTTAAGAGAAAAGAAATATGTCCAGGAGAATGTACCAAGGTGGTTCCTCAACAAAGAGAGGACCTAGGTGTGCTATGTGCGAGCAAGATGATGAACCACCAAGGGAAGCAGAAGTGTGGTCTTGTGAGTGGCCAACCGAAGAGTTTATGGTTAATGCAGGCATCAAGGATGAATTTGACGCATATGTGCGTAATGCCGATCTTGAGGACTTCATACAAGATAAGTGTCCTCAGTACTACCAATTGACTGATTCATTCGTGAGAAGATTTAAATTTACATCTTTGCGTGATTCTCAGAATGTCCTGTTTGATATTTATGATGAATCTTACACCATGGACCTAGAAGATTTTACTACTGCTTGCAAACTCCCCCAGTGGGGCAATGTTCATGAACCCCACAAATCTGAATATAAAGACTTTCTCGCTAGTATCACTGTGGGAGAATCTAGGGACATAGCACAAGCTACCGTAGGGAGCATTCATTTTCCTACTATACACTATTTTGCTCTCTTCATTGGTAGATGCATTAATGGTAAAGATGAAGCATGCCACATGTGTGTCCCTGATCTTTGTGTCCTCAAGAGTGTTGTATTAAGTAATAAAGATTACAACTTGGGGGCAATAGTTGCACGTAGGTTGCATGATAATGGTATATCTGGAGATTTATTTGGAGGAATTTATGCGACCCGTGTTGCTAATTATCTTGGTATATCTCCACGTGAGGGAGACATGGAGTTGCCTGCCACTTATTTAGACTTTGACGCTATGGTCAGGCACCATTTTCTTGTGAGGAATGAATAATTCCTCCAGTATCGACTAATCTTTGACAAACGTCATGTTGTCCATGTTACTCTCCCTGCTCCTTCCCTTTTTGATTACCAGGCAAAATGAAGATATGTTGTTACCAGGGAGGAGGCAGCCGAACACGAGGGGAGAGCGGAGGCAGCTCGCCAACATGCCACAACTCAGGAGACATTGGCTGTTGCATCTCAGTACGACCCCAGTTATAACTTCGGATATCAGCCAGGCAACCCCTGGCATTAGACCAACTTAGGCCAAAAGCCTAAGTTTGGGGGAGTACGTATTTCTCACCGACTTTACATTCATGTTCACACACTATTCTAGTTGTCGGTGCTCATACTCTTTCATTGTATTATCCATGGTAGTTTAATTTTCTTTTTCTAGCTTTCTTCTTGTGTGTTTGATAAACCTTAAGAAAAACCAAAAAAATTAGTTAGTTTAATTTCCATGCTTGTAGTAGTAATTAAAAAGAAAACCCAAAAAGATTTCTCGTTCTTCTTTTACTTGTTGGGAGCTTTCCCGTGTAAATAGTTTTATTTCTTTTCTTTCCTTTGGGGGTCGAGAGGAGAAGACCATAATGAAAATGTTTAGTGGCTCTCATATGCATGATTGTTGATTTAACTTAGAGCCCATATTACTTTGTCTTCTCTCTTGAATTGAATGCTTGCAGATTCCAGCTTAGTCCAATGCACGTGCACTATTATTATTATCCACACCATTCGGTCGTTCAAGTGAAAGGCAATAATGACGATATATGATGGTTTGATTGAGATGAGAGAAGCTGGTATGAACTCGACCTCTCTTGTTTTTGTAAATATGATGAGTTCATCGTTCCTGATTCAACCTATTATGAATAAACATATTTGCAGTGACATTTAGAGATTATAGTTGCTTATGCCATGCTTAATTAGCTATGAGTTTATAATGGTTTACCTTGCGTGCCAACATGCTATTAAAATGGTTATGATGTGGTATGATGGGATGGTATCCTCCTTTGAATGAATTGAGTGACTCGACTTGGCACATGTTCACGCATGTAGTTGAAAACAAATCAACATAGCCTTTACGGTATTTATGTTCATGGTGGATTATATCTACTCATGCTTGCACCTGGTGTAGATCAATTTTAATGCATGTTCATGACTATTGTCGCTCTCTTAGTTGGTCGCTTCCCAGTCTTTTGCTAGCCTTCACCTGTACTAAGCGGGAATACTGCTTATGCATCCAAACTCCATAAACCCCAAAGTTATTCCATATGAGTCCACCATACCTTCCTATATGCGGTATCTACCTACCGTTCCAAGTAAATTTGTATGTGCCAAACTCCAAACCTTCAAATGAAATTCGGTTTTGTATGCTCGAGCAGCTCATGTTTCAACTAGGGTTGTCTGTATCTTCCATGCTAGGTGGGTTATTCTCAAGGGGTGTGGACTCCGCTCCTCATTCACGAGAAAATGGCTGGTAACTGGGATGCCCAGTCCCATGATCAAAAAGATCAAAGCAAATCAAAATAATTAAACAAAACTCCCCCAGGGATGTTGCTAGTTGGAGGCACTCGTTGTTTCAAGCAAGCCATGGATTGATGCTTGTTGGTGGTGGGGGAGTATAAACTTTTACCATTCTGTTTGGGAACCGCCTATAATGTGTGTAGCATGGAAGATATCGCCATCTCATAGTTGTTGCGTTGACAGTGAAAGTATGCCGCTCAAAATGTTATTCATCTCTATTTTAAAATTGAGCTCTGGCACCTCTACAAATTCCCGCTTCCCTCTGTGAAGGGCCTATCTATTTACTTTTATGTTGACTCATCACCCTCTTATTAAAAAACACCCGCTGGAGAGCACACTGTCATTTGCATGCATTACTATTAGTCTATATTGGGTATGACTTGACTGGATCTCTTTTACCATGAGTTACAATGTTTAGTCAGTCCCTGATCTTTAAAGGTGCTCTGCATTTATGTTTTGCGGTCTCAAAAAGGGCTAGCGAGATACCATCTTCTTATATCATATTATGATTGTTTTGAGAAAGTGTTGTCATCCGAGTTTTATTATTATTGCTCGCTAGCTGATTATGCTATTGACATGAGTAAATATGAGACCTAAGTGTAATTGTGAATGCGGTTAGTTCATAATTTTTGCTGAAACTTGAATGCTGGCTTTACATATTTACAACAACAAGAGCAAACAGAGTTTGTAAAAGTTTTTCTTTATCACTTTCAGTTTATCAACTGAATTGCTTGAGGACAAGCAAAGGTTTAGGCTTGGGGGAGTTGATACGTCTCCAACGTATCTACTTTTCCAAACACTTTTGCCGTTGTTTTGGACTCTAATTTGCATGATTTGAATGAAACTAACCCGGACTGACGTTGTTTTCAGCAGAACTGCCATGGTGTTATTTATTGTGTAGAAAACAAAAGTTCTCGGAATGACATGAAAATCCACGGATATAACTTTTGGAAAATATAAAAAGTACTGGCGAAAGAATCAAGGCCAGGGGGCCTACACCCTGTCCACGAGGGTGGGGGGCATGTGACAGCCTGATTTTTGGCCCTTTCTTTTTCTTTTGTTTTTCTGAGGTTTTTGCCTAAGTTTTTCTTTTTCCGTGGCTTTGTGGTCTGGAAACTGAAGAAGATGACCTCTTCTTTGCTTCCAGAGTGGCTTGTCATTCCCAAATCTTTCCCTAGACCCTGTCGTTTTCATCCTAGCCCAAATCCCAATATTCTTTTTATTGGGAATATTCCTTTTCTATTGAAGGAATAACTCAAATTGCCCTAGGTTGTGAAGCAACCTATATTTCCATCACTCCAAAAATTCCCAAATAATTCTCATAAGTTGTTGGGTCATATCTTGATCAAATATGGCAAAACATTTCATTTCCATGTTCAAAAACAATTCCCCAATATTCCTTTTTCTATTCTGCCCTGAATGGCACTTTGTGAAGGAAGTGTCATTTGTATTTCTCCTATTGACTACCAACCTTTTTGATAATGATTATATGACCAAATAATTGCCTCATGCGCAAGTTCAAATTTATTTGCCTAGCCAAACTTCCTCAGTGAATTTTCAAATTTTCTGTCAAACAGAAGGCTTTGTGAAGGAAGTACTAGCTAGGACTACCCAAATTAGTTGAACTTTTGCACAATCCTTACTGTGCTCATTTTAATCCCCTCCACCGATTTTCAGCCCCATCCAATCATCTATGTGAGCACAGGAGCAAATCTTTGTTTCTAGCAATATTTTCAGGTTGTGAAGCAAGTATATTTTATATTGCTTTAAAACTCCTGATAAATTACCAGATCATTCTTATACCCATAAAACATCTCTCCACCCAATTTGGCATCATTTCATTGATCCATTTGATCACCATAACTATTCCAAGTTTCTGGTCAGCAGAGATGTTTGTGAAGCAAGTGTTATTTTAGTTTGTCCATTTGGCATGAGATTTTTACAGCATCTTCATATGACCGTATGACTCAGCTTTGCCCAATTTGAGCCCTATTTGACACTCCATGTGAGTGCACCATCATGATCTAGTTTCTGGACCATTTTGGTGAGTTGTGAAGCAACTGCAGTGAATCTTGATCCATTTACCCTCAAAACCTCCAGGACAAAAGTCCTTCGATAGATAAACCTCCCAGACAAGCTAGTTACTAAGTTACCAAGCTGGTGTCCCCACTGCACAGCACAAACACTTGGCTGCTGGTTTACTTTGGAGCTAACTGCAAATCACTTCTTTGCCCCTGGAATGATTTGTTTCCTCACTTATACTTAGGTCACAAAGGTCATTCCACTAGACATGGTCAGCCACGCCAAAACTAGCCATTTGCTCCAGTGCCGGTGGTGATCACGCTGATGTCAGGCAAATTTCATGCTCTGGCTTCTTCCCAGCCCTATGCTCGTCGTATCAGAAGCCTTCGTCCTTGGAGTTGTCCGGACACCACCACCTGAAGATCAAGCTTGAGAGTCGATCTAGCACTATGCATTTTCTATGAACTTTTTGGTAACTTGTTGCCAAAGGGGGAGAAAAATGTATAGATCATAGGCTTCGAGAGAGAGAGTGTTGCTTTTGTTCTCTCTTGCTTTATTTGGTGGTTTTATAACTTGTTTGCTTTTGATTGCCTGAGATGCTATTTTTGTGAGACATTGATGATCATGTGTTTGATCATAAGCTACACTTATGCATGTTTGATGATACTATCTTATCTATCCTATGTGATCATTCACTTTGCTTGGTGATGAGTGCATGTATTCAGTGTTTATTATTTTGAGCTCTCCACCAAGATGTATGTGACATGGAAGAGTAACCCATGAGCTTAATTCATTGTGCATTTGCAGTCCAAAGCAAATCTTAAACCATGCACAAATTTAGGGGGAGCTCTTGCTTATCACATACTTCTCAAAGCGACGATGTTATTCAATCTTATTATCATTTGTCGAAGCTTTGATCTATATGTTGTCATAAATTACCAAAAAGGGGGAGATTGAAAGTGCAACTATCCCTAGGTGGTTTTGGTAATTCATAACAACATATTGCTCATTGAGCTAATGCTATTCCAAGACTATTATTTCCGGAAAGCTCAATGAATGGCATGGCATGGATGATGAAAGTGGATCCCTCAAAATACTAAGGACAAAGGATTGTCTCAAGCTCAAAAGCTCAAGACTCTTCATTTTATATTTTAGTGATCCAAGATCACATTGAGTCTATAGGAAAAGCCAATACTATCAAGGAGGGATGAGGTGTTGCTTAAGGAGCCTCTTGCCTCATGTGCTTAGTGATATGCTCCAAAACCCTCAGCTACTTTCCCACATCCACAAATGACCTAAACCCAAAACCAAAATCGGTCAAACCGATTCTTCCTATCCGGCGCCACCAATTCCAAAAGTCATAGCCACTGCCACAAACCCTAAGCAAATCGGTCTTACCGATAGGGATCTCGGTCTCACCGAGATGGGATTGTAATCTCTCTGTTTCCCTTCGTAACGTTTCGGTCTAACCGAAGTGAGCGATCGGTCCCACCGAGATTGCAATGTAAACTCTCTGTTTCCTTTTTGTAACATTTCGGTCTCATCGAAAAGAGCAAATCGGTCCCACCGAGTTTACCTGACCAACTCTCTGGAAAGCTTATTACCAAATCGGTCTCAGCGAGTTTGTGTAATCGGTCTTACCGAGATTACATTATGCCCTAACCCTAACCGAATCGGTCTCACCGAGATGCATGTCAGTCCCACCAAAAATCACTAACGGCCACTAGGTTTACTAAATCGGTCCGACCGAGTCTATTGAATCGGTCCCACCTAGTTTGGTAAATTGTGTGTAACGGTTAGATTTTGTGTGGAGGCTATATATACCCCTCCACCTCCTCTTCATTCATGGAGAGAGCCATCAGAACAAACCTACACTTCCAACTTTCCATTTCTGAGAGAGAACCACCTACTCATGTGTTGAGGCCAAGATATTCCATTCCTACCATATGAATCTTGATCTCTAGCCTTCCCCAAGTTGCTTTCCACTCAAATCTTCTTTCCACCAGATCCAAAACCTATGAGAGAGAGTTGAGTGTTGGGGAGACTATCATTTGAAGCACAAGAGCAAGGAGTTCATCATCAACGCACCATTTGTTACTTCTTGGAGAGTGGTGTCTCCTAGATTGGCTAGGTGTCACTTGGGAGCCTCCGACAAGATTGTGGAGTTGAACCAAGGAGTTTGTAAGGGCAAGGAGATCGCCTACTTCGTGAAGATCTACCGCTAGTGAGGCAAGTCCTTCGTGGGCGACGGCCATGGTGGGATAAACAAGGTTGCTTCTTCGTGGACCCTTCGTAGGTGGAGCCCTCCGTGGACTCGCGCAACCGTTACCCTTCGTGGGTTGAAGTCTCCATCAACGTGGATGTACGATAGCACCACCTATCGGAACCACGCCAAAAACATCCGTGTCTCGAATTGCGTTTGAATCCTCCAAACCCTTCCCTTTACTTTCTTGCAAGTTGCATGCTTTAATTTCCGCTGCCTATATACTCTTTGCATGCTTGCTTGAATAGTGTGATGATTGCTTGACTTGTCCTAAAGTAGCTAAATTCTGCCGAACTCTAAAACTGGGAAAAGGTTAAGTTTTTAATTGGTCAAGTAGTCTAATCACCCCCCTCTAGACATACTTCAAGGTCCTACAAGTGGTATCAGAGCTTTGGTCTCCATTTGCTTTGATTTCCATAGCTTTTGGTGGTCATAGCCTTGGTTTCAGAACCTAGGAGAGTATGGCGTCTAGGGAGGGAAATTACCACCGTAGAGGTCCTTACTTTAATGGTACTAACTTTGCTAGTTGGAAGCATAAGATGAAAATGCATATTCTTGGACATAACCCTGCCGTTTGGGCAATTATTTGTATTGGCTTGCAAGGTGAATTCTTTGATGGGAGAGAGCCGAACCGTGAAGCTAATGCGGAAGAATTGAAGATGCTGCAATACAACGCTCAAGCTTGTGATATCATCTTCAACGGATTGTGCCCCGAAGAATTCAACAAAATCAGTCGTCTTGAGAATGCAAAGGAAATTTGGGATACTTTGATTGATATGCATGAAGGTACCGAGTCCGTCAAGGAATCCAAGTTGGATGTGCTCCAAAGTCAGCTTGACAAGTTCAAAATGAAGAATGGTGAAGGTGTCGCTGAAATGTACTCTAGGCTTGCTCTTAGGGAGTGAAGAGATGACCGACAAATTCATCATCAAGAAGATCCTAAGAGCATTGGATGGAAAGTATGATACCGTGTGCATGTTGATCCAAATGATGCCAAACTACAAAGATCTCAAGCCAACGGAAGTCATTGGAAGAATTGTTGCTCATGAGATGTCACTCAAGGATAAGGAGGAACTTCACAACAAGTCAAGTGGTGCTTACAAAGCCTCAAGTGAAGCCCTCACATCATCAAGTGAGAAACAAACCTTCAATGAAGAATTGAGCTTAATGGTGAAGAACTTCAACAAATTCTACAAGAGTAGAAGCAAGGAAAGAAGCTCCAAGTCAAGGTCTTACAATGACAAAAGATCTTCTAGCAGAGAGTGCAATTGCTACAATTATGGGAGACCCGAACACTATTCCAATGAGTGTACGGCACCCTACAAAAGAAGAGAATATTCTCCAAAAAGAAGAAGCAAAAGAGAAGAATCACCACCAAGAGAGAGGAGGAGTAGAGATGATCGTTATGAACGAAGACCCTGACGGAGAAGCAAGGATTCGGAAAGGAAGGACAAGTCATCAAGGAGCTACCCAAAACGAAGACATCAAGCTCATGTTGGTGAATGGGTATTCGGCTCCGACTCCGACAATCACTCCGAGAGAAGCTATCACTCCAACTCTGAATATACTCAAGATGAAGGTGTTGCCGGTCTAGCACTTGTGTCAACCAACTCCTACGACATATTTGATTCACCAAATGAAGGAATTGGAAGATGCTTCATGGCCAAAGGTCCAAAGGTAACACATCCTAAGTATGTTGATTTCAATAGTGATGAAGATGACTTGCTTGTGGATGATGATTTACTTGTTGACAACTCTAGTGATGAATACTATGATGAAATGTCAATTAATCATGCTAATCAAGATAAAACGAATGACAATGATAAGGAGAAGATTGAGCTTCTAACTAAAGAACTAAACACTCTTAAGTTGGCTCATGAAACTATCTTCGAAGATCATCGAGAACTTTTAAGAGCTCATGCGAAGTTACGCTTTGAAAAGCTCAATCTTGAGCAAGAGCATGAGTTCTTAAAAGCAATCAATGATGATCTCCGCAATAAAAGTTCTTCTTACATTGCCAAGCGTTTACTCTTATCTACTTACATGCCTCAAGTCAAGTCTAGTAACAAGTACAAGAAAGATACTTCCTCTAGTAGTAACAATAATAATGTCAAATCCAATATTGTTGCTTCTAGTAGTTCTCTTGATTCCACTAATGATTCTCTTATCAAAGTTACACTTGAGCAAGAAAATAGCTTATTGAAGGGAATTATAGAGAAAGGTGTTTACAAGAGCCTTGCCGGGAGTAAGCGATTTGAGGAAATTGTACGCAAGCAAGGAAGGCACCGGAAGAATCAAGGTGTTGGTTTTGAACGAAAGTTCAATGCCAATGGAGTTGAGTGGGAAGAAGATCAATACCCCAAGACGAAGTTTGTTCCTCAACAAGAGAAGTATGATCCTACTTCCTTCAAGGGAACACAAGCTCAAGATGATCTTCCACCACAAGACCACAAGAACAAAGGCAAGGACAAGCTTCAAGAAGAGATTGATGCATTTGAAGAAGCACCTAAAGCCTCGTTCAAGTGGGTTCCCAAGACTACGTCAAGTTCTACTTCATCAAGTACAACTACAACTCCAAGGATTCCCATCAAGATGATGTGGATCCCGAAGAAGAGGAACTAGAGAGTTCTTGAGGGTGACTACGCCAACATTCTTCACTCATATCATTATGGCAAGAACAAGTGCAATCAACTTCCACATCTTGCACTAGTTCAATGAGTCACAAACCCTCATGTTGGTAAGGCAAGGGACAAGGTAACCTAATGATTTCATGGACATCATCTTGTGTGTGCATCACTCTATGTCTATGGATATTCTTGTTTGTTCCTTGTGGGACTAACCCATGTAGGAAAGTTGAAAGTGCAACTCACTCCAAAGGATTGCTCCAAATGATCTACATCAACATTGAGCATCGACATCTTCAACATCTACATGAAGTCATCATCGACAAAACCCAAGGTTAGTTCATCCCTCTAAGGGGGGATCTCACATCTTGGGGGAGCTTAACTCTAAGAATTGAGTCAAAGCAACTCTAATGGTGTGAACATATCAATGCATTATGTAAAAGTGGTAACCCCACTTGAGCTTAAACGATGAGTATGACCTATGATCAAATGTTCTCTTTTGACTCCTAAGTCAAAATACTCATATATAGATGACCTAGTCATCGCCAATTGTTTGATAGATGCTAGAATTGGTTGTGCATGCTTTGTCACATATTTCATTTGCCATCTTATTGTGTGAGCATGTTGGTGCATATTTTACTCATTCAAGGACCTCCACTTGTTGTTTTGATTGTTTGGGTTCTTTTCTTTTTGCCAAGTGGATGGACAAGAATTCCTAAGAACCTTCTTTAGCTATCTATGCTTTTCTCGTCTCAAACTCTATTCATGCTACATCACAAAATTTGATCAAGTTAGATTTGAACCACTTTGTGTGAGGAGCACTCGGAGTCCCCGATTCGTCATAGACTTAAACTTCCAAAACCTCTTTGTGACTCTCGGTCTGACCGATTCCTCCATTTCGGTCCTACCGAGATCATTAAGTTGATCTGAGTTTTCAATCTTGGTGCAACCGATTTGAATTTTCGGTCACACCGATTTGCTGTAAATGAACACAGTTATGCATCTCGGTGCCACCAAGTTGTTCCACTCGGTCACACCGACAGGGTCGGGCTATATATAGTCACGGGCAAATTTTGGAAATTTCTCCGAAACCCTTCGCCCGCACAATAGCTCGCTCTGCCATCGGAGGTCTCTGGATCGTCTCCTCGTTGCCAGCAGCCTCCAGTAGCCGGTCTCCACCGCCATCAACGGATTTCGCCACCACCGTTGACGCCGTAGCGAGTCCACCGCCGAGCTAGGGTATGGACTCGATCTTTGTGCTATCCTCGTCTGATTCCTAGCACATTGTATTCTTATTGAATCTTGCCACGATTGCAACACTCCTATCCAGCCAAAGTAGTCCGTAGATTAGATGGGATTCAAATTTTTAGGGTTAGGTTTCCGCCGAAACCATCTCGGACCCACCGAGTTGAAAAACTCGGTCTCACCGATTTGGCTTATGCCATTGCACTAGTGACTCTCGGTCTGACAGAGAATTACTAATCGGTGCGACCGATTTTAGGATTCTGTGAAGCCCTAGCAGTCTCGGTGCCACTGAACTGTGACTCGGTCCAACCGAGTTCATCAGTTTAGGTTCCAAAACTGCTTCGGTATCACCGAGTTTGAAAATCGGTTGATCCGAAATGCTTTCTGTGGAAAAATAAAACTGAATTTTTGAATCATTCTTTTGCAAAAATCTCTGCATTTTGTGATGCTCATCCATTCTATCTCATCTATAACTCTTCACAGGGTCAGCAGTCAGCTTTTTGCAGCATGTCAGACCAGAGTGACAGCCAGAACAGGTGAGAAGAGCAGATTGACATGAGAAAGGGCACTAGTCCCTCAAGCTCTACAGATGATGGGAGTAGAAGCACTCCTAGCAACCTGCCCAAGGCTGCTACCAGGCAAAGGAGGAAGAGAACATCAGACTCAGAGGATGAGGACTACAAAGCTGAAGAAGATGAGGCTACTTCCAAGAAAGTAGTGCTCAAGAAGGAATATGGCTCTGCACATAGCACAAAGCCTGGTCTGAAAAAGAAAGTTCCTGCCAAGAGGACACCAATGCCTAAGGCCAGAAAGTCCACTCAAGTGCCAGCTCAGACTGAACCCAAGAGGCACCTACAAAGAAAGTCACATCTTCCAAACCTCAGAAAGTTCCCACTGGAGAGACTATGAGGTTCACCATAGAATCAGAGGATGAAGGTGCTCAGGACAAGAAGAAGAAGAGAGCAAGAACCACAACTTCCCAGGTTCTTGGAAAGCCCTCAATGAGAAGAGATTCTGAAGAAGAGGAAGAGGTTGTTGCACCAGCACCTAAGGCACCTAAGCTTATGGGTGATGCTATAAGGTCAGGGGCTGCAACATCTAAGCCCAAGGAAGCACGCAAAGCTGCCTCCAAGGCCAAGCAAGTACCAAAGAGGAATACTAGGATTATTCCAGCTGCTGAGAAGAACAAGGCCCCAGTGCCAAATGTTGCTGAAGAAGAAGATGAAGAAGGTCAGGTCCTAAGGAAGCTCAAGCCCAAGATACCAGACCACAATGATGCCCATCCTGTGGCTGAGGACTTGAGAATCAGGAAGGATTCAGGGCTGAGGCTGTGGAGGATGGAAGATCCCTATGCTTCAAGGAGAAGGACTGCTGTTGACTACAGGTTCCATACAAAGGAACAGCAGGACTTTTATGAGACAATTCTGTTGGATAAGAAGCCTATAGTTTGTGACATGAGGTGGGTCGACTGGACCTACATCAAGGACAATGAAGAGCACTATCCAGGAGTGCAAGACAGCTTTGTTGCTTGTGGAGTTGCTGATTTTATTGGACAAAAGTTCACTCACTGGAATGATGAACTCATCATGCAATTCTACTCCACAGCACACTTTTACCCAGATGGAAGAATTGCTTGAATGTCTGAAGGTACAAGGTACCAGTCAACTGTTGAAGAATGGGTAAGTCTGATAAATGCCCCTAAGGAAAATGAGGATGACCTGGATATCTATGCAAAGAAGAAGATGGATCACAATTCCATGGCTCACATGTACAAGGAAATCCCAGACAAGGCAGTTGAGACACACAAGTTTGGATCAGTCCATTTTCTGCTGTTAGGGCTGCCAACAATCAATTGGATTCTGAGGCATACTTTGTTGCCCAAGTCTGGTCACCATAACATGATCAGAGGGCATGCCATCAACATGTTGCATGTGTTTGATGTGCCACAAAAGTTTAAAGTCATGAGCCTGATGATTGAAACCATTAAGAGGACTGCAGCAGATCAGAAGAGGAGTTGTGGATATGCCGCTCAGATTCAGGAATTGATCAACTCAAAGATGGGCACAGGAAAATATCAATTGGATAAGGAACACTTTCCACTTTATCCAGACTTTGAGGACAATGAGGTTGTCATGAATGAAAATGATCCATCATCAGTTCAAGCTCAAGAGAAGAAGGAGAAGGCTGCCAGGATGCCAACTCAAGAGGAGGCATCTGAATATTTCTTGAAGAACAAGCAGGAGCAGCTTGGTTACTTGATAGCATCTACACTGAGGATTGAGAAGGGACTGGCCACCCTCACTCAGAATCAGGAGAGCTTGGAGAGAATCATGGAACTCAAATTCCATGACCTTGATGTCAAAGTAACTGAGATACAATCAGTTGTGGAGCAGCTGCAGGATGATATGCAGGAGAGGCAGGGCAAGACTACCACAAATGTGTTTGCCAGAGTGCCCAGAGCCCAGAGGTCAGTTGCAGTGCCAGTGACAGACACTAGAGCAACAACTTCAGCACCAGCTACAACCCCTTCAGCTCCAGTGCAACCAGCTCCAGCATCCACTCCAGCACCCTCTACTTCAATAGAAGCCTTAGTCCTTGGAGTTATCCGGAAACCACCACCTGAAGATCAAGCCTGAGAGTCATCTAGCACTATACATTTTCTATAAACTTTTTGGTAACTTGTTGCCAAAGGGGGGGGAATGTATAGATCATAGGCTTCGAGAGAGAGAGAGTTGCTTTTTTTCTCTCTTGCTTTATTTGGTGGTTTTATAACTTGTTTGCTTTTGATTGCCTGAGATGCTGTTTTTGTGAGACATTGATGATCATGTGTTTGATCATAAGCTACACTTATGCATGTTTGATGATATTATCTTATCTATCCTATGTGATCATTCACTTTGCTTGGTGATGAGTGCATGTATTCAATGTTTATTATTTTGAGCGCTCCACCAAGATGTATGTGACATGGAAGAGTAACCCATGAGCCTAGTTCATTGTGCATTTGCAGTCCAAAGCAAATCTTAAACCATGCACAAATTTAGGGGGAGCTCTTGCTTATCACATACTTCTCAAAGCGACGATGTTATTCAATCTTATTATCATTTGTCGAAGGTTTGATCTATATGTTGTCATCAATTACCAAAAAGGGGGAGATTGAAAGTGCAACTATCCCTAGGTGGTTTTTGTAATTCATAACAACATATAGCTCATTGCACTAATGCTATTCCAAGACTATTATTTCAGGAAAGCACAATGAATGGCATGGCATGGATGATGAAAGTGGATCCCTCAAAATATTAAGGACAAAGGATTGGCTCAAGCTCAAAAGCTCAAGACTCTTCATTTTATATTTTAGTGATCCAAGATCACATTGAGTCTATAGGAAAAGCCAATACTATCAAGGAGGGATGAGGTGTTGCTTAATGAGCCTCTTGCTTCATGTGCTCAGTTATATGCTCCAAAACCGTCAACTACTTTCCCACATCCACAAATGACCTAAACCCAAAGCCAAAATCGGTCACACCGATTCTTCCTATCCGGTGCCACCGATTCCAAAAGTCATAGCCACTGCCACAAACCCTAAGCAAATCGGTCTTACCGAGAGGGATCTCGGTCTCACCGAGATGGGATTGTAATCTCTCTGTTTCCTTTCGTAACGTTTCAGTCTAACCGAAGTGAGCGATCAGTCCCACCAAGATTGCAATGTAAACTCTCTGTTTCCTTTTTGTAACATTTCGGTCTCACCAAAAAGAGAAAATCGGTCCCACCGAGTTTACCTGACCAACTCTCTGGAAAGCTTATTACCAAATCGGTCTCACCGAGTTTGTGTAATCGGTCTTACCAAGATTACTTTATGCCCTAACCCTAACCGAATCGGTCTCACCGAGATGCATGTCAGTCCCACCGAAAATCGCTAACGGTCACTAGGTTTACTAAATCGGTCCGACCGAGTGTTGAATCGGTCCCACCGAGTTTGGTGAATTGTGTGTAACGGTTATATTTTGTGTGGAGGCTATATATACCCCTCCACCTCCTCTTCATTCGTGGAGAGAGCCATCAGAACAAACCTACACTTCCAACTTACCATTTCTGAGAGAGAACCACCTACTCATGTGTTGAGGCCAAGATATTCCATTCCTACCATATGAATCTTGATCTCTAGCCTTCCCCAAGTTACTTTCCACTCAAATCTTCTTTCCACCAGATCCAAAACCTATGAGAGAGAGTTGAGTGTTGGGGAGACTATCATTTGAAGCACAAGAGCAAGGAGTTCATCATCAACGCACCATTTGTTACTTCTTGGAGAGTGGTGTCTCCTAGATTGGCTAGGTGTCACTTGGGAGCCTCCGACAAGATTGTGGAGTTGAACCAAGGAGTTTGTAAGGGCAAGGAGATCGCCTACTTCATGAAGATCTATCGCTAGTGAGGCAAGTCCTTCGTGGGCGACGGCCATGGTGGGATAGACAAGGTTGCTTCTTCATGGACCCTTCGTGGGTGGAGCCCTCCGTGGAATCGTGCAACCGTTACCCTTCGTGGGTTGAAGTGTGGGGACCCCGACTCATAAGTCGTGATCACCGATTGCGCGTGTACAGTGATCCCAGAGATCAATGCTCACTGAACACACAGAAGCTGAATAACAAGAGTCTTACATCCATACATACCGTCTTACACAAGTAGGACCACTATGGTCAAGTCTTGAGTATAACATTGAAGCGGAAATCTTCGTCGATAACTTGGACCCATGCCATCTGCCTTAGCCCTACAGGCATTCTGACTGGGAAGCGTCCTAGCTCGCATGTTCGTCACCGAAGTATTCCTCATCATATCCTATTCTTTCATGCCTGGCCAATAAAATAACCAATGGCAAGCCAATGAGTACTTTGAATGTACTCGCAAGCAACCCATGTTTTGGTTCAAGATACAACAATGCATGATATAGGTAAATTTTTGCAGAAAGCTAGTTTTGAGTGCAATGACATGTTCAACAACTTGTAAGACATGCGTCAGGAGAATTCAAGTAACCATGAGGACAGGTTACAGATATCAACATAAATAGAGTGGGCACCAACCCATCTCAATCACGTCAAGTCCTTTGACTTGACCCAAGTAGTTATCCAAACCCACACACTGGTTTGTAAACTCTGGACATAGTTTAAGCAGCACCGCCCAACCGTCCTTGACCATGGACACGGCTATTCGAATAGTTTTACACTCTGCAGAGGTTGCACACTGTACCCACAAGATCCGGGGAACTTCCGTGTCAGCCACGACCCGCGGTACCTCAAGTACCCGGGGTAAGCACCCGATCACTACCTTTCCCTAGACGACACTAACATGGAGTCCACTCGATTGGTAGTAACCCCCGTGACCAACAATTCACATCATAAAGTTGTGGAGCCTCGCTCCCATATTCATCACATACCACAAGCACGGGGTACCAACTGTGTGTCCGGTGCCCTGTGAAAACAGTCATGGCCGCCCTACCTGGCACGACCCCATCCCGAGAGAGAGCACCAACTCTCCCCCGTCACTAGTAATCCGGGCTCAAAGCTAGTATCGATCTAGGTAATCAATAATGCCCTTTCCCATATAAGGGTAGAGTGGTTGCGCATGTAAGGTTGGGACAGTCATCAAATCTTAAATCTAATCCGTTTTCGAAAACAACACACACACTTGCCTCGGTACACCACTTTGTCATCAAGTGGTTACCCATCTCATCATCTCCCTCGGGCATAAGTGGCACCCGACGAGGTTTTCGAAAAGTCTTTTGAAAATACTCTGTCTCCTTCATCATGCATATACCCGTCCCTTTTTGCGTAGCATCTACTTTAGCATACTATCTACTCCCACCGGCATAACCCTCATAAGAAGGTAGGGTCATGCACAATGCAAGTATCAACGAGGAAGTACAATGGCAAACCATCAAAGTGGTTACCACCCCATCATGATTCTGTTGCAACAACAATATGGTGCTACATGACATGCATAAAAAGGGTTTCATAGACATGGTCAAAGGGCTTCTTGCCTGGTTCCTCAGAGTCTTCAAGCCTTCTAGTCCTTCTCCAAGTACTCCATCTACTTCGTCAACTAACGTCAGAAACAATCATAATAAGCAACACAACAAGGCAGGAAATAAAAGTGCTCTAAAAATATGAGTTGGACTTTTCTAGGATACCTCTAGTCATATGAGGGATGACCAAAGTGGTTTCATTAGGATTTGATCAATGGACATCTCTGAAGATTTCAATATGATGGAATCATGAGGTTTATGGATTTGCAAGAAGTGTACAGAAATATATTTTTGGAAAATGGGCAAAGATACCCATTTAACAAAGGATGATTTTAGAAACATTTAGGATTTGGTTTCACTGGATTTGGAGTTCAAATGAATTTCCTATGAATTTGCAAAGTTGACAAACATGAAGAAATGGCTCATTATTTTGTGGGGTACAGAAAGTATCAAGAAAAACGTTCATAAACTAGGTTATGAATTTAGAAGCATCTAGGGATTTGAATCATGGCATTTGGAGCAATCTTGAGCTCTCTGTGATTTTCTAAAGTTCATCACAGAAATAGGAAAAGTAGGATTTGATAAATATTTGTGAAGAAAAGGTCTCTGGAAAAATGTGCATGTTGCACCACCAGGTAGATCATGATTTATAGAGTCACTAGAAATTTGAATCATCAAATTTGGAGTCCATTTGAATTGTTTATGGATTTTTGAAGTTGACTGGAAAAAGAATAAGGAAAAGGCTGTACACTTATTCTGCGCGTTGGGCGAGGGATACTGACGGGCCGGCGCAGTGGCTCAGCTACGCGCGGGAAGGGCCACGTCGAAGGCGTACTCCGGGGAAACACGCCTTCCCCGAGTGAAGGCGTCAGCGGGCAGAGCCCGTGTCCACTTAACTCATGGGCCCGCCCCACTGTGCTGGTGACGCGCGGGGCCCACATGTCGGGTTCGTCCCCAACCTCCCGCTCGAACAGATGCAAGGCAGGGGAGGCAGGGACGAACACTTGTGGGCGTGGGCTCCGGCGGCACAGGTCATCTCCGGCGATGCCCGGCACACCGGCGGCTTCAGGAGAGCGTGACGCACCCGCCAAGGTGCGCCACGACTGCTAGGGCGGTCGGATGCGGCCGGTGCATCACCCGCGGTGGATGGAGGCGTCGGGCGAGATTGGGCACGGCGCTACGGTGCGTCCTCGGATGAGGGAAAGAGCGTGGGAGCTCCGCCTTGCTCAGGGGAGCCTGCTGGTGGAGAGAGGAGAGGGAGAAGAGCTCTGGCTCGGTTGAATTTAGGTGGAGGCCGGCGGCGG
Organism: Triticum timopheevii; assembly: GCA_963921465.1. Classification (NCBI taxonomy): domain Eukaryota; kingdom Viridiplantae; phylum Streptophyta; class Magnoliopsida; order Poales; family Poaceae; genus Triticum; species Triticum timopheevii. The sequence goes on from OY997266.1 coordinate 463,077,335, forward strand.
CTCTCTGGCCATGGAGGGCTATGGAGGGCGCGAGAGGAGGAGTGAGTTGGTCCAGGGGGTCTCTGGGAGGGAGAGAGAGGCAAAGGAGTAGAGAGGAGGCTCGGGGGTGGCCTTAAATAGAAGGGGGCGAGGTGCACAGCGGGGCCGTGCGCCCGCGAGGCTGTTGCCATCGCTGCAAGCCACGGGGGCTCGTGTGGGCGTGTCTGGGGTGTTCTTGGACGTCGACTACGTCAGGAGAGATAGAGAGAGGGAGTGGGGAGAGGTCAGAGGCGCGCGCGTGCGAGCCGCGCCATTGGCGCGCTCGGGCAGCCGGTGCTTGCTAGCACGGAGGCGCGGGGAGGAGGAGAGAGGAAGGGGACAGCACCGTGTCGTGACGCGGATGTCGAGGGGCGTTGGTTGGCGTGCTGGGGGGCTCGAGGTGGTCGGGGGACGCGGCGTCAACGGTCGCCTGCTCTGCCTCGCGCTCCAGAGTGCGTCTTTGGCCGGCATCCGCGGCTTTTCCGCGCGCACTCGCGCGTCCACTTGTGTCAAGTGGCTGCAGGAAGAATAAACAAGGGGGAGGAGGCCTTGGATGCTCTAGGACCTGGCAGGAGTGAGAGAGAGGTGAGAAAAGGGGAGAAATGCAGCTGTCCAGAGAGGAAAAATGGATCCCTGCCCCCCTTCATCATTGCCTCTCGGGCAGGGAAGCACAACAGAGGTAGAGGTAGACTAGGAGGGGGTAAAAAGCTCAGCTCATGGAGATGTGTGGAAATAGCTAAAACAAACATTTTAAATTTGTGCCAGAAGGTGTTTGATGGTGGTTTGGGCAAGCAAATGGATTCCAAATGATATGAAGATTAACAGGATCAAGTGTCATATAGAAATGGGGTTGATCACCAAGTTGGAGCTTATTTGGAGGAAGTTGACAATGCAACTTTGGTAAACCCTAGAAATTAGCAGAAATGGCTTTACCAAGATTTATTCATGCAAATCAATTCTCCTTGATGCACCACTTTGTGTAGTGTCATCATTTGAGGTTCTGAACATGCCCAAAAAAGTTGAGATGAAAAGGAGAAAGTTGCCAATGTAGAGTTGTTCAAATTTGGTTCTGGACAGGAAGGGTTTTGGGGCACTTTGATCAAGTTAACTTGTTCTCCAACTTGTGACATTTGGTCTAGATGAATCATTAGACCATTTGAGCATGTGAACCAAGTTTGAGAGCATTTGGACATGTTTGGCAATGTAAAGTTGCTCAAACTTCAAAATGGACAGAAATGGTTTTGAGGGGATTTGATGATGTTATATTGTTCTCCATGAGATGATACTTGTCAAGATCAACAAACATGTCATATGTCACATGCTAGAATTTTCTTGGAATTTTTGGAGAATATTTCCTTTGTAAATATTTCAAAAGCTTGAAATATTCAGAAAGGGTTTTTGAGGGATTTGACCAATATTTTGAACATTACCATGTGTTGAAACTCTTATATATGGACACTATATGTCCACTGAGTTTCCCTGATTTTTGTCAAATATTTTTAAAACAATAAAATAATTTTTCCCTATTAAAGACCATTTCTGGCCTTAAGAAAAAGCTTTTAAATAAAATAGGAAAATAACTTTTAAATTTATATTTTTGTGGTTTCTGGGTATCCTATATCTAATAGGAGTCAAATATATTTTTGGAAATATTTTTACTGCCCTTAATTGAGTACTTGCAGTGCAAACCTCAATTCAGGGGTTTTTGAGAAACTAACTTTTGAAAATACCATTTGGCCAAATTATTTTTGTAAGAAATTATTTTTATGTCCTATACACATGGCATGATCATTGGTTCAGGAGTTTGGAGCAAGGAGATGAAGTATAGGAGTTGGAGGATTTATTTGATTTTTAGAGCACTTGCAAACAGCAAACAAAAATCCAATCAAGCAAAGTCCAAAACACTCAAAAGTTTTTGTCAAAACACATTTTATCATGATTTATTAGCTTAAGTGTTGTGGCATGAAAAACAGGGTGTGACATGAAGTCTCCATAACCGTGGATGTACGATAGCACCACCTATCGGAACCACGCCAAAAACATCCGTGTCTCCAATTGCGTTTGAATCCTCCAAACCCTTCCCTTTACTTTCTTGCAAGTTGCATGCTTTAATTTCCGCTGCCTATATACTCTTTGCATGCTTTCTTGAATAGTGTGATGATTGCTTGACTTGTCCTAAAGTAGCTAAAATCTGCCAAACTCTAAAATTGGGAAAAGGTTAAGTTTTTTAATTGGTCAAGTAGTCTAATCACCCTCCTCTAGACATACTTCAAGGTCCTACAGTATCCCTCCTTGTCTCAACCTCAAACCTTGTCCTGGAGCTTTCCCGAGATGCCCTACATCGCCCTGCGTCGATGGCTCGTCGTGGTTCACCATGAATGCCTCGCTAGGTCCATGCCCGTGCCATGCCCAGCCACTGCCCTCCATTAATGCTTGGTCGGGAGCTCGCCCGTGAGCTCCAGAGCCCTCCTCCACGCCTATATAAGCATGACCCGAGTACTCCCGCATCTCACAAGCCCCTCCCCCGTATCATTTGCCCACTGGAGCCCTCGGCCCCCTCCTCGTTTCGCCGGAGTTCGCCTCGGCCACCACGAATCCTCCTTGGTTCCGGCGAGCTCGAGCCTCCTCTCCTCCTCCCAAGTTGTCCACGAGGTTCCCCACATTTCCGGGAGCCGCCCCACCCCTTGCCCCTCGCCGGAGCACTCTGCTTCGCCGGGAACCTCCTCCACCCGAAGCTCTCTGCCTCTCCCATGCTGCCGCCTCTCCCCTCCGTTCCACTCCTCCCCGGAGTCCCTTTCTCCTCTGAACGGGACCGCAGCGTTGCCCTGAAGACGCCGGTGCCCGTGCTTTGGATTGAGGTGGCATGTTCCGTCGCCGGCGCCCGCCCTCTGTACCCCTCCGGTTGCCGCTCGTCACCTTCGCTCCATGCCTCCCCCGCGCCTCTTCTCCCCTGGAGCGGGTGCGGCGCGGCTCCGCGATCTCGCCGGTGCCCTTGGCTCGGCTGGGGAGCGCCGAAGCCGGCCGGCCCCCTCACCACTTCTCTCCCCTGCTTAGCCTCTGCCTCACGCGAGGAACAGGGCGAGCGGGAGGAAGGGGACGAGCGCCCGAGCCCCTCCAGCTGGCCACGCGGGCCCCATCCCCTGCGCATGGACCCCTCCAGTCAGCCTCCCAGGCGCCCGGCCCCGCCTTTGCCCGTTGAATAGTTAAGGGCCACGTCAGATAAGTGGAGACGTAATCCCCAAAATACGCTTTCACTTTTTCTATTTAGGCCCTTGGTTGAAAAGATTTTCATTACAGATGGGTGCCTGGCAGAAAAACCTCCATAACTTTTTATCCGTAACTCCAAATGAGGTGATTCCAAAGCCTACTTCTTTGTTTTGTCGAGCCCTTTCTGTTAGTGTCACTTTCCTTATGTTTTGGTATTCTGAAAATGACCATTTTGCCCTTGCACGTAAACAGCCCCTCCGAGAGAGAACTATTTCCGGCAAATCTTTTCGCGGCTTCACCGCACTTCTCCCCGGTGCCTTCTTCATCCCCAGGCAAGCCACAATACCCACTTGCATGATATTCATGCAGTAGCCATGGTTTTCCACTTGAATCTTTATTAAATGTTTGCTTGTTGAGAAGATGGTTATCGTTGTTCCGGTAATGTTTAGAGTTGCATGTACACTTTTGTGCTATGTTGTCTTGTACTCTGTTACCATGTTCTACCTGCTGGTATCTCCTCTCATATGTTTATGCTTGCTAGTAGTACATGTTGATGTTGGTGATGGTCATGCTAGTCAGTATGCCGTGTTCTGTGGATATGATTTATTGTTGATATGGTGGATAGTTATGTGATACCCTCATGATTATGTTGATATCATGTTCATGCATTTTATCATGGCTCAGCATATTTGCATTCAAATTAACCGGATTAAATTGAACTTGAACACCTATTGGCAGAGTCATGGTGCCACTGATTCGATGCTGACCAGTGCAATCACGCTTACCGTTATGGGACGGTCCTAACTGGGTCTATTGTTGTGCCTCTCGCCGGTGCCTCCAACGAGGGAAGGTTATGGGCGCGCGCTACCCCTATCAGGTAGGCGGACATAAGCCCTCTGTGCCCGTTGTTGAGTTAGTTTTTGGATCCGGGTCCCAGAGTGGGACGGGCCACGACGGTGGTCATTGTGTCTGGAGGTAGGCACGGGGCCACCCATGACTTAGCCCAGTGGGGAGTGAGTCGGAGTGGCCGGGAGAGTGTCATGGCAGTAGGACGGTTTTGTCGGAACACTGTTGGTCCACCCGAATGGGAGTGCGAGGCCATGGGATCCGTAGTGTGGGTACAGTGTACTAACCTTTGCGGAGTGTATGTTAAATCTATCGATAGCCGTGCCCGCGGATAAGGGCCCAGTCAAAAGTAGGTCACACCATGAGTCAACAGTAATAAGAATAATGTGCTTAATAACAGTGAGATAAGTTGGTTGTGATCGTGGTAAGGATCACGGGCCAAGTGTTGGTTGGGTTGTGGTCGTCATAAGGATCACATGCCAAGTGTTGGTCGGGTTGTGATCGCCGTAAGGATCACTCTGGTATTGAGGATACCAAGATGTTGTATATTCGTGATGTTGTACGAGAATCGTGCGTAAAGGTTAAGCTCCTTATGGTTATTTACTGATTACTACGGTATTGTTGATACCAAGCTTGATTTGATCCTGAGATGATCGTGTGATGTACGAGGTTGGTAAGTTATGCATGTGTGGGTTACGAGGTAGCCCGAGCAGGAGAAGTGGTGCATGTAGTGGTTTCATGTTGCATGCTAGTGTTGTCGGATTAATATGTTCATGTTGTATTAGTTGTATCATGTTTATGTTGGTCATGTCATGCTATTCTGATGATCTCATGATAATTCCTGTTTAACATGTAATTGCCATGCTGTTGTCTATCTTGAATGCTTCTAGTTAATGTGAGCTTGCAAGTACATTCAATGTACTGACCTGGCGTGTCATGCCAGTTTGCAGGTCATGCTGGATTTGATTGCTTGCTTGTCGTGGTTTCCGTTCGTGCGAGCTAGGATAAGCGTTCCAGCCAGAGTCCCTGTGGAGTGGAGTTCACCACTGTTGTTGTTGTTCCGCTGCAAGAGTTATTCTGCTGATTCGAGTTGTTCTGCTGCTTGCATAGAGCAACTGAGGATGGCGTAGTGTCGCCGTGCCGGTGTTATTCATTATAATATCGCAGACCTTGTATTCATATCCGTGTAATAAAAGAAAGCTGGTTTGTTCTATGCTAAGTTGTGCTGTATTCCAGAAGACTTCATCTCGATCTCTGGGCTGGAATACGGGGCGTTCCGGTTTTATCTGAGCCGGGGTGCCATAGGGCGCGCCCCCTCCCCCTGGGCGCGCCCCATGTCTCGTGGGCCCCCTGATGCTCCACCGACCTCAACTCCAACTCTATATATTCCATTTTGCAAAGAAAAAAATCAGAGAGAAAGTTTCATCGCGTTTTACGATATGGAGCCACCGCCAAGCCCTAATCTCTCTCGGGAGGGCTGATTTGGAGTCTGTTCGGGGCTCCAAAGAGGGGGATTCATCACCATCGTCATCATCAACCATCCTCCATCACCAATTTCATGATGCTCACCGACGTGCGTGAGTAATTCCATCGTAGGCTTGCTGGATGATGATGGGTTGGATGATATTTACCATGTAATCAAGTTAGTTTGGTTAGGGTTTGATCCCTAGTATCCACTATGTTCTGAGATTGATGTTGATATGACTTTGCTATGCTTAATGCTTGTCACTAGGGCCCGAGTGCCATGATTTCAGATCTGAACCTATTATGTTTTCATGAATATATGTGAGTTCTTGATCCTATCTTGCAAGTCTATAGTCACCTATTATGTGTTATGATCCGACAACCCCGAAGTGACAATAATCGAGATACTTCTCGGTGATGACCGTAGTTTGAGGAGTTCATGTATTCACTATGTGTTAATGCTTTGGTCCGGTACTCTATTAAAAGGAGGCCTTAATGTCCCTTAGTTTCCACTAGGACCCCGCTGCCACGGGAGGGTAGGACAAAAGATGTCATGCAAGTTCTTTTCCATAAGCACGTATGACTATATTCGGAATACATGCCTACATTACATTGATGAACTGGAGCTAGTTCTGTGTCACCCTATGTTATAAATATTACATGAGGAATCGCATCTGACATAATTATCCATCACTGATCGAATGCCTACGAGCTTTTCACATATTGTGCTTTGCTTATTTACTTTTCTGTTGCTCTTGTTACCATTGCTATCATACTACTTTGCTACTAAATACTTTGCTGCAGATACTAAGTTATCCAGGTGTGGTTGAATTGACAACTCAACTGCTAATACTTGAGAATATTCTTTGGCTCCCCTTGTGTCGAATCAGTAAATTTGGGTTGAATACTCTACCCTCGAAAACTGTTGCGATCCCCTATACTTGTGGGTTATCAGGGAGCACGACAACCTTTCTGATAAGTATATGTGAATGACATATTGTTGATTGGAAATGATGTAGAATTTTCTTGAAAGCATAAAGGAGAGTTTGAAAGGATATTTTCAAAGAATGACCTCGGTGAAGCTGCTTACATATTGGGCATCAAGATCTATAGAGATAGATCAAGACACTTGATAAGATTTTTCAATGAGTACATACCTTGACAAGATTTTGAAAGAGTTCAAAATGGATCAGTCAAAGAAGGAGTTCTTGAATGTATTAAAAGGTGTAAAGTTGAGTAAGACTCAAAGCCCAACCACTGTAGAAGATAGAAACAGAATGAAAGTCATTCCCTATGCCTCAGTCCTAGGTTCTATAAAGTACGCCATGCTATGTACCAGACCAGTTGTGTGCCTTGCTATGAGTTTGGCAAGGGGGTACGATAGTGATCCAGGAGTGGGTCACTGTATAGCAGTCAAAGTTATCCTTAGTTACCTAAGAGGACTAAGGAAATATTTCTTGGTTATGGAGGTGATAAAGAGTTCATCGTAAAGAGTTACGTCGATGTAAGCTTTACACCAATCTAGATGACTCTGGGTCTCAATCTGGATACATATTGAAAGTGGGAGCAATTAGCTAGAGTAGCTCCATGCAGAGCATTGTAGAGATAGAAAATTTGCAAAATACACATGGATCTGAATTTAGCAGACCCGTTGACTAAACTTCTCTCACAAGCAAAACATGATCACACCTTAGTACTCTTTGGGTGTTAATCGCATAGCGATGTGAACTAGATTATTGACTCGAGTAAACCATTTGGTTATTGGTCACATGGCTATGTGAACTACGGGTGTTAATCACATACATATATGAACTATTGGTGTTAAATCACATGGCGATGTGAACTAGATTATTGACTCTAGTGCAAGTGGGAGACTGAAGGAAATATGCCCTCGAGGCAATAATAAAGTTGTTATATTTCCTTATATCATGATATATGGTTATTATTCATGCTAGAATTGTATTAACCAGAAACTTAATACATGTGTGAATACATAGAAAAAACAAAGTGTCCCTAGTATGCCTCTACTTGACTAGCTCGTTAACAAGATGGTTATGTTTCCTGACCATAGACATGTGTTGTCATTTGATGAATGGGATCATAACATTACAGAATGATGTGATGGAAAAGACCCGTCCATTAGCTTAGCATAATGATCGATAAGTTTTATTGCTATTGCTTTCTTCATGACTTATACATGTTCCTCTGACTATGATATTATGCAACTCCCGTATACCGGAGGAACACCTTGCGTGCTATCAAACGTCACAACGTAACTAGGTGATTATAAAGATGCTCTACAGGTGTCTCTGAAGGTGTTTGTTGGGTTGGCATATATCGAGAATAGGATTTCTTACTCTGTGTATCGGAGAGGTATCTCTGGGCCCTCTCGGTAATGCTCATCACTATAAGCCTTGCAAGCAATGTGACTAATGAGTTAGTTGCAGGATGAAGCATTACGGAACGAGTAAAGAGACTTGCCGGTAATGAGAATAAACTAGGTACGATGATACCGACGATCGAATCTCGGGCAAGTAACATACCGATAACAAAGGGAACAACGTATGTTGTTGTGCGGTTTAACGGATAAAGATCTTTGAGGGAGTCCTGGATTAGGGGGTGTCCGGATGGCCGGACTATAGCCTTTGGCCGGACTCCTAGACTATGAAGATACAAGATTGCAGAGTTCGTCCCGTGTTCGGATGGGACTTTCCTTGGCGTGGAAGGCAAGCTTGGCGATACGGATATGTAGATCTCCTACCATTGTAACCGACTCTGTGTAACCCTAACCCTCTTCGGTGCTTATATAACCGGAGGGTTTTAGTCCGTAGGACGAATAACAATCATACCATAGGCTAGCTTCTAGGGTTTAGCCTCTCTGATCTCGTGGTAGATCTACTCTTGTACTACCCATATCATCAATATCAATCAAGCAGGAGTAGGGTTTTACCTCCATCGAGAGGGCCCGAACCTGGGTAAAAACATCGTGTCCCTTGTCTCCAGCTACCATCCGCCTAGACGCACAGTTCGGGACCCCCTACTCGAGATCCGCCGGTTTTGACACCGACATTGGTGCTTTCATTGAGAGTTCCTCTGTGTCATCATCTTTAGGCATGATGGCTCCTCCGATCATCAACAACGATGCGGTCCAGGGTGAGACTTTTCTCCCCAGACAGATCTTCGTATTCGGTGGCTTTGCACTGCGGGCCAATTCGCTTGGCCATCTGGAGCAGATTGAAAGCTACGCCCCTGGCCATCAGGTCAGATTTGGAAGTTTGAACTACACGACTGACATCCGTGGAGACTTGATCTTCGACGGGTTCGAGCCACAGCCAAGTGCGCCGCACTGTCACGAAGGGCATGATCTAGATCTGCCGCTGGACAGTGCCCTGGAGGCCGCACAAGTGTCCGCTCCGACCCTTAGCTCAGAGCCGATTGCGCCGATCGAGGACGGGTGGCTGGACACCGCATCGGGGGCTGCTATCTCTATGGTGATTGATTCGAACACCAACCCTGTCCTTCGTGAAGCTCGTGACTCCAAGGTGTCGGACTCCTCTCCGGACTCCGAACCTTCCGCACCCCTGCCAATCGAATCCGATTGGGCGCCAATCATGGAGTTCTTTGCCGCGGACATCTTTCAGCACTCCCCCTTTGGCAACATCCTGAATTCACTAAAGTCTCTCTCTTTATCAGGAGAGCCCTGGCCGGATTATGGTCAGGAAGGTTGGGATGCGGACGACGAAGAAATTCAAAGCCCACCCACCACCCACTTAGTAGCCACTTTTGATGATTTAACCGACATGCTTGACTTCGACTCTGAAGACATCGACGGTATGAACGACGATGCAGGAGACGACCAAGAACAAGCGCCTATAGGGCACTGGAAGGCCACCTTGTCATACGACATTTACATGGTGGACACCCCAAAAGATGGGAATAGCGATAGAACAACGAAGGATGACCCCTCCAAGAAACAGCCTAAGCGCCGGCGTCAGCGGCGCTGCTCTAATTCCCGCCACAGCAAAAACGGTGATTCCGGCACGGGAGATAATAACACCCCGGACAGTGCCGAAGACAACCCCCTCCAGCAGGATTCAGCGCAGGAGGATGGAGAATCCAGCCCTCATGAGAGAGCGGCAGACAGAAAGGTAGAGGACGATAATTACATGCCTCCCTCCGAAGACGAGGCAAGCCTCGACGATGACGAATTTGCCGTGCCTGAGGATCCCGTCGAACAAGAGCGTTTCAAACGCAGGCTTATGTCCACGGCAAGCAGCCTCAAGAAAAAGCAGCAACAGCTTAGAGCTGACCAAGACTTGCTAGCCGACAGATGGACTGAAGTCCTCGCGGCCGAAGAGTACAAACTCGAACGCCCCTCCAAGAGCTACCCAAAATGCAGGCTGCTACCCCGATTAGAGGAGGAAGCACCTAAACCTACATTACCAGCGAATGATACGACCGACCAGCCACCTCGTGGCCACGACAGAGAGGCCTCTCGGCCCTCCACTTAAGCCGCACCCCGGCGCCGCTCAAAAAATACCAAGGCGCGGGGAAATGCGCCAGACCTGCGGGATATATTGGAGGACAAGGCAAGACAAACAAGATCGTTCTACGGATCGCTTGGGCACCCCACGATGCATGATGATAACCGTCACGCCGGATATGGCAATTCCGGCCGGGCCGAACACAGTAGACAAAGCTCATTTGAGCTACGTCGTGATATAGCCCAATACAGGGGCGCCGCACACCCACTATGCTTCACAGACGAAGTGATGGATCATAAAATCCCTGAGGGTTTCAAACACGTAAACATTGAATCATATGATGGAACAACAGATCCCGCGGTCTGGATTGAGGACTACCTCCTTCATATCCACATGGCCCGCGATCATGATCTACACGCCATCAAATACCTCCCACTCAAGCTTAAAGGGCCAACTCGGCATTGGCTTAACAGCTTGCCAGCAGAGTCAATTGGTTGTTGGGAAGACCTGGAAGCCGCATTCCTCGAAAATTTCCAGGGCACTTATGTGCGACCACCAAACGCCGATGACCTAAGCCACATAATTCAGCAGCCAGAAGAATCGGCCAGACAATTCTGGACACGGTTCCTAACCAAGAAAAATCAAATCGTCGACTGTCCGGATGCAGAGGCCCTTGCAGCATTCAAACATAACATCCGCGATGAGTGGCTCGCCCGGCACCACGGACAGGAAAAGCCGAAATCCATGGCAGCCCTCACAACACTCATGACCCGCTTTTGCGCGGGAGAGGACAGCTGGCTAGCTCGTAGTAACAACATGACCAAGAGCCCTGGTAGTTCGGATACCAAGGACAGCAATGGCAGGTCGCGTCGCAACAAACACAAGCGCCGCATTAATGGCGATAATGCTGAAGATACGGCAGTCAATGCCGGATTCAGAGGCTCTAAACCCGGTCAGCGGAAAAAGCCATTCAAAAGAAATACTCCGAGCCTGTCCAATTTGGACCGAATACTCGATCGCTCGTGCCAGATACACGGCACCCTCGAAAAGCCAGCCAATCACACCAACAGGGATTGTTGGGTGTTCAAGCAGGCAGGAAAGCTAAATGCCGAAAACAATGACAAGGGGCTGCATAGCAAAGAAGAGCAGGAGCCCCGGCCGCCGAACAATAGAGGACAGAAGGGCTTCCCCCCACAAGTGCGGACGGTGAACATGATATACGCAACCCACATACCCAAAAGGGAGCGGAAGCGTGCACTAAGGGACGTATATGTGATGGAGCCAGTCGCCCCAAAGTTCAATCCGTGGTCCTCCTGCCCGATCACTTTTGATCGAAGGGACCACCCCACTAGCATCCGCCATGGCGGATTCGCCGCATTGGTTCTAGACCCAATTGTTGACGGATTTCACCTCACTAGAGTCCTAATGGACGGCGGCAGCAGCCTGAACCTGCTTTATCAGGATACAGTGTGCAAGATGGGCATAGACCCCTCAAGGATAAACCCACAAAGATGACCTTCAAAGGCGTCATACCAGGTGTAGAGGCCAACTGTACAGGCTTAGTTACACTTGAAGTGGTCTTCGGATCTCCGGATAACTTCCGAAGCGAGGAATTAATCTTCGACATAGTCCCATTTCGCAGCGGCTATCACGCACTGCTCGGACGAACCGCATTTGCAAAGTTCAATGCGGTGCCGCACTATGCATAACTCAAGCTCAAGATGCTAGGCCCTCGAGGAGTCATTACAGTCAACGGAAACACCGAACGCTCTCTCCGAACAGAGGAGCATACGGCGGCCCTAGCGGCAGAAGTACAAAGCAGCCTCTTAAGGCAATTCTTGAGTCCGGCTATTAAACGTCCGGACACCATCAAGCACGCCCGGAGTAACCTACAACAAGACCGCCTGGCACGTTCCGAGCATGCGTAGCAATCCGGCCCCAACTCTAGCCCTCGCGAAATTGCGAAACCAGTACTACGCGTACATAATTACGCTCTGGAAATACCATGGGCATAGGGGGAGGGGCACGACCACGGCAGGCCCAGAATGCGGCTCAACCGCACCAGGGGCTCCCAATTGTGTCATTCTTCTTTTTTTTTCTTACTTTCAGGACTCCTTTCTCAAGAAGCCCTGTCCGGTAGTAGAATTGCCGAACACACGATGCAACAGCCAGGGAAGCAGAAAGCTACGTCAAATGTCCAGGTGGTCTCTATAACGAGCAGTATACCTGTTTTACATAACATCCCGCAGCTTGCTTCTGGAGGGGGACATGTCAAATAGTCCCGTCCCTTGCTTATCGCACCATTTGTATCGTTCTGCTTTTACCGCAGCTTTCTTGAATAAACAATGCATAGCTTTTGCCTATTATTGCATTCCTTTTTTTATCTATATATGTTCACTTACGACATGTTGCATCCGTACGCTTTGGTACGGCCAAATACACCAGGGGCTTAAGTACCCCAAAATATGGTGTGATAAGTCCGAACACTTTCACAAGTGCGGCACCCCGAACTTATAGCATTATATGCATCGGCTCCGAATCATGTCTTGGGTCAATAGTTGGGTTTGCCCGGCTACCATGTTTTGGTACCTTACGTTCCGTTATATCGGCTAAGGTAGCGCTGGGAGAACCACTGCGATTGTGCCCCGGTTGAGCTGGGTTGAGCACCTCAGTGGAGAAAGCTAAAACTGACCGTCATGATAGGGCGAGAGCCGGTCGCTGTTCGAGAGGTTTTTGAGTCCCTAAAGACTTATGCCGCTTAGAGCGAGGAGTCGGCGTTGTCCGACCCAAGCGTGGATAGCGCCCCGAATTCGGTCTTCCGAATACTAGGGGCTTCGCCGAAATTTAAAATTATAGAATTCTATGGCTAAGTGGGAGTGTTCAAGCATTATAGTCCGGTTGCCTTGTTCGTTGTGTTGAGCGCCTCCCTTGAAGGACCCAAGAATGGGAAAAAGAGCGCTCAAGTTTATCCCGAACACCCCAGCACTCGTGGCATGGGGGCAGAAGCCAACGACTCGCCATCTCTCAAATTTAATAAACGGCCGCACAGAAGGTAATATTTTAAATTCACAAGCGTTGCTTAGCGCATATGAACAAGTTTTCAGAGTACAGGATAACAAAGGCGAGTTTACTCAAAGATTACATCTTTGGAGCATTCACCCGCTATAAGACGGGCACCCTTCAGGACGTTCTCATAATACATCTCGGGCTTGCGATATTCCCTGCCCAGCGGTGGAGCGTCCGTCACAAGCTTCTCAGCGACCATCTTGCCCCAGTGCACTTTAGCATGGGCAAGGGCCCTACGGGCACCTTCGATACATACGGAGCACTTGACGACTTCAATCCATGGACAGGCGTCCACCAGCCGCCTCACCCGCCCAAAGTAGCTCCCAGGCATGGCTTCCTCGGGCCACAGCCGAACTATGAGGCCCTTCATGGCCTGTTCGGCCACCTTATGGAGCTCAACCAGCTGCTTCAGCTGGTCGCTCAAGGGCACCGGGTGTCCGGCCTCAGCGTACTGAGACCAGAACACCTTCTCCGTCGAGCTCCCCTCCTTGGCCCGGTAGAATGCGGTAGCGTCGGACACACTGTAGGGCAGATCTGCGAATGCTCCTGGAGAGCTCCGGATTCGGGTAAGTAACAAGTAATTCAATTTCACGTGCTTGCTTTGCATGAAGAATGCCTTACCCGCCGCTATCTTCTTTACTGCCTCAATTTCCTGGAGGGCTTTTTGGGCTTCGGCCTTAGCGACTTTGGCGCTCTCAAGAGCCAAGGCGAGCTCGGACTCTCGAGTCTTTGAGTCACGCTCCAAACTCTCGTGTTTTTCCACGAGAGCCTGGAGCTCTTGCCGCACCTCCGCCACCCGCGCCTCCTGCTTCTCTCGCTCGGTGCGTTCCGCGGCCGTACTACTTTCGGCCTTGGACACCGCCTCCTTCAGGGTTGCCACCTCGTTCGTGGCCCCTGCAATTCTCATGTTATTCCTGTTATTTTTTGCAACCATGTCTTTTATATACTTCCATAAGGTATTACTTACCTTCCTTGTCCTCGAGCTGCTTCTTGGCAAGGTCGAGCTCGTTCTCGGACCGCTCGAGGCTCTGCTTCAATGCATTGACCTCCGCAGTCAGTGCGGCAGAGGTCAGCAGAGCAGCCTGCATTCCCATATTGACATGCTTATGTTAGACTCATGCGTACATCTTTTTAGATCCTCAGTTCGGCTTTTCTTTCTGTCATGGAATTGTCACGTCAGATGTCCTCGTGAAAGGACTTAGTTGTGGAGCCACCGCAACTAGGAAGCTTGAAGGGGTTAAATCGGGACAAAGGACACGAGAGGTTTTATACTAGTTCGGCCCCTTACGGTGAAGGTAAGGCCTACGTCTAGTTGGGTTGGTATTGATGTTTCGATGACCAGGGAGCAAGATACGCTATGCCCGGTTCTCGATGAGGCGTTTCTTGCCCTAAGCCGCCAGCAGGTCGTCCCCTTATATACACGGGTTGACGCCCTGTGGCTTACAGAGTCCCGACTGGCTTATAAACAGTGTATGGCTCGATGACTAGTTAAATCTTTCTTACAATACAAGTCATGCCATTATGGCGGTTTACTTCAACGAGCCTTAAATTGCCTGTGGGCCTTAAGCCTTTTCTTGAACCGCCATCTTCATGCTTGGTCTTGGGCTTCTCTCTGATGAATCCTCTTTGTGTAACCCGGCCCCTCCTGGGCGGCTTACACAAATAGTTATATCCCCAACATTAGGCCCCAGATTGATTTGAACCTGTTCATGTCAATCTTAAAAATACCTTTAAAGAATAAATCTTCAGTCTTCTGACTATACAGAGGGTTTTCTTTAACCCGACATGACGTCATCTTCTGGATCCGTGTTAACCCCGCGTGACGTCATCCTTTCTTAAATTCCTTTTCTATTCCACCGTATATTTTAACGGATCTCTGCCTTTATTGACTGTTCCGAAAATCGAGGCATCGGGGCCGCTGGATAATAATTCTTATCTCCTCGTTTCCCGCACCGTCTCAGTTATCCTCTCCTTATAAATAGGCGCGACCTAGGTCTCCCATTCTCCTCCTTCCAGTCGTCTTCTTCCTCTTGCCTCCTCTCTGCCACTCGAGCTCCGCCGCCGCCGCCGCAGATCTCCTTGTCCTCACCAACTCAGGCCGCTGCATCAACCTGGTTGGACCAGAAAAAACGCGACGCCCTTCCGCGGAAACCTTGCATCGGTAAGTCTCCCCTTTCCTCCTCCTTAGATCTACATTGAGGCCTTCGAGTTCTTCGAGTTCTTCGCGGTTTAGTAGCTTTCTTTCATAGACTTCATTATCCTCGCTCTTCTTGATCTTGAAGATGATAAAACTGATGCGGTAGATGTTTTGCACTTACTTTGAAATGCACATGAACCCCTTTCAGTCGCACAGAAGCCTCATTCGAGCCTATGAACACGTCTGCGTCAGTTTTTAGGTCTAGATTTTTTTTATCAGAGCAGACCTTTGATCTCAAATATTAGCAGAAGATTATGAAACCTATTTTTATCACCTAGAAAACTTCTTCTGTTAAATGCCCTTAAACACAACTGTCCAGGTGTCCGGCTTAAATAAATAATACTAGTCTGTGAGCCTTGCTTGCTTCTCATAACCTTAAGAATTTTGAACTGCTCTTGATACTTGTAGCGGCTTAAATATTGGTGCACAGTCACCCTTATATCATTAGGCCCCTTCTTAAGCCACCACTTTAAATAATGTAGATATTTCTCTCGGGTTAAAGTTGAACCGGAGCTTCTTATTTTGCCGTAGGCCAACTGTTGTCATGGCACCTAAGGCGGCCAAAGCCCCTGTGACTTGCAATTGGGTCCCATCCACAGTTACCAAAAGTAAACTTGCTGAGTTTGTGAAGTCTGGCCACCTGCCCAAAAAGGAGGTCATGTCTTATCGTGCCCCTGATCCGTCTGAAGAGAGGCCTCATCCCAAAGAAGGGGAGGTGATAGTGTTGATGGATCACATGAACTGGGGATTTGCCCCTCCCGGCTCAAAATTCTTGAGGGAAGTTTTGAATTTCTTTGATCTTAAACCTCAAGAAATTGGACCCAATTCCATGTCAAATCTTTGCAATTTCCAAGTCTTCTGCGAGGTGTACCTGGGAGAGGAGCCAAGTCTGCTTTTGTCCAGAGAACGTTTTTACTTGAACCGGCAGAATGAACGTGCCAACCGGCCTAGTCTTGAGCTTGGCGGCATCTCAATCCAGCAGCAGAGAGATTGTCTTTTTCCTAATTAATGGTGAGCTGCCAAGTCACCCGAAAGATTGGAACCAGACGTGGTTCTACTGTCAAGACACATCACCGGCTGATGAGATGCCTCTGCCCTGCTTCCGCGCCCTGCGCCTTGAATCCAACCATCAGCTGGCGGATAAGTTGACCGCTGTTGAGAGCCTGCCTCTCAACCCCACCATCAGGAAGATCAAAGCTCTTCTAGGAAATGGGTTAAACGGCATCGCTCTGGTTCGAGTCTGGGTCACCTGGCGGATACTACCATTAAGCCGCCGCTCCGGCTTAATGTGTACTTACACAGGCAAGAAGGATGATCCAATGCGTCATAGTCCTGACGACTTACCAGATGATGTGGTAGATGCTACAACCCAGTCACTGCTGAAAGAGAGCAGGGTAACTAGCAATGCCTTCGGCTTACTTCCCTTCTGCAAGAAGAACCCGGCCCCTGCAGTGAGTTACCAATCTTAATAAACACTTTTTAACATGTTATACCTTCTTTGTACTTATGATTCCTTATCTTTTTCCACTGGATGGTGATAATTTCCGGAAGGTCAAGTATGACCATGAGGCTGCCAAACAGGCCAGGGCAGCCAAGAAAACCGAAAGGAAAGCCGCCAAGACGGGCACCTCAAAGAAGAAGAAACCCAGCGCCTCCGATACGCTTAAATTGGATGACTCTTCTTCGGATGATGAAGAGGTAATATTTTGATTTTCTTGACTCCTTTGTCGTTACTTTACTGACATTCTATCCTTTCAGGAGGATACAGGGAACAGTCAAGCAATTGAAAAAGAGGTAACTATAATCTCCTCCGACTTAGAGCCTTTGCCAAAGCCAAAAATCTGAAGGGCGACCCGGAAAGTAAGATTTTCACATCCTCTAGCTTACCAAGATCCTCAATTTCTTTTGAAGCAACAACAGCTTGAGAACCAGAGGCAGACTCGGGCCAATCAAGACGCAGAACTCTCCTCCGGCTTACCCGATGTAACCAGGAAGTGTCGGACCGAGGTTATCTCTGATTTACGTTCTGCTTTACCATTGGCAGGTTTGATTTGCCGACCTCTCAATTCATCTGACTCCAATTATCAGGATACCTCTCCTTCCTCTGACGAGTCGATGCAATGAAACGTGCCGGCTTTCAAAACGGCTCCCGGGTAATGTAACCTTTCTTACTTTAAGTTTTTTCATACTTATACCTTAATACTCATCCTTCTACCTTGATTGACAGCCTGCAAGTGAAGCTCAGCAAGAGGGCAAAGAAGAGTAAGCCGTCCCAAGACCCGGCGGTCACTGAACCGGCACTTGACTCATCCGCTCCTGACAGCTCCACTCATCAGTCACCGCCTGAACCGGCTTCTGATATTCCGGTGCCAACCTCTGACCCGCCTGCAGAAGATGTTATCCACAATTCTGATAATCCGGAAATTCCTAGCCCGGTCAAGACAACTGACCCCGAAGTTGAATTTCTAAAAAGTCAATATGTTGAACCGGGCCGGCCTACTGTTCTTGCCCAATGCACTGCCAAGGAGGAGTTTGCCCAACGTCGAAAAGCCAAACAGGACATCACTGATTATACTCACCTAAGCATTGGTGATATAGTCTCGGGCTATCTGAACCAAGTGCACAATAGTCGTGACCTGGAAATTGACATGGTGAAAAAAATACAACACAAATCTGAGGTATAACTTATGCTTTTTTTCTGAATCTTACTTACTGTACCAGCCCCCAAGTCTATTGCTTATGAATGAATATGCTGTAGACTTAGAAATCTACTTACTGTTAGTTTGTCCGGTTTAAAGTGAATACATTTAACCCGATGATAGCATGAGACTTTGAATTTGTGTTACACATTATCCCCCAAGTATCAAGTATCTTTACTTGTAAAGTGCTTAAGACTTAATATGTATGACTCGGTAGGATAGGTTAAAAAATTCTTTAAGCAAACATTAGCCCCCAAGTGCCAAGTATCTTTATTTGTAAAGTGTTTGGGACTTGAATGTTACCTTACCATAATTCTTACCATAACCTGATGTCAATACAGGCCACCATAAGTCAATTTGAGTCGGAGCTTGCTGACCTGAAGAGCCAGCTGAAAACTCAAGAGCTTGAAACTCAGAAAGCCAAATCCAAGTTTGAATTCAGTGTCTCTGAACAAGAGAAGTCGAAGCAAAAATTTTAGTCAGAAAAGAAAATTTGGGCTGATGAGAGGGCTTCACTGGTGACTCGGGCCGAGGCAGCAGAAGCATCTCTTACAGAGGCAACAACCGAACTGTCCGACTTAAAACGGCAGATATCCCAAATGGTCTCAGCCATCTTCGGTAAGTCACTCTGAAAAACCTTAAACATTGTAATCTTCCAAAGATTATTGTAATAGTTATCTCTGTCTCATTGTTATGCTTGTGAACCTACAGGCCCCAGGAGTACCAACCTCAAGCAAAACATGCTGATCAAGCTTAAGGCGTTTTATACCTTAGTAGAACAGCTATACTCCGGGTCACAACGTGCCTTGGCCGTTGTGGCCTTATCAAACACCACTCCCCACCTCCTTCAAGATGTACTGAAGCATCTCATAGTGCTGCCTCAACGAATTTAGGATTTAAGGCGGGCATCTTCAAGGGCCGGAGCCGTGGCCGCATTAAGCCGGGCAAAGGCATGGGTGCCAGAACTTGACTTGGCTGATCTCTCTCTTGGATATCCAAGCCTGAAGGAGGACGGCACTGCATTTGACGATCAAGACTTCACTGCCTGTGTCAAAGTCATACATCCCTTGGCGACCCTTATTGGGAATGATACTTATCTCACTAAGTATTCGCCGGGCTATGATAGCGAGAACCGGTGAATTCCAAATATTCCATATGACCAAGTCAGCCTGATCCCACCAACGCGTAAGCATACCTTTGTGCTTGAAGTGGACTCGGCCGGTTTAATAGATGATGAGGGTGAATTTGAAGCCTTGAGCGGCATTGACTGGGCCTCGTCCACCTTCCAGGACAAAGCAACCGACGGAGAAGCGGAGAAGGATAACCCGGAGTCTTCAAGCCCGCCCAAGGAATGAGTCGCCAGACATTTTATAACTTTGCCAAAACAATGCTTCACTTATTCAGACTCGGGGAGTCTTGTAATAGGATAGAAAAAACTTCTTAATGTTTGTCATGCCCTCGCGCATGTTTATGGTGCTTATTACTTTTGTAAGTCATTATCACTATCTTTCCCTGGCTTATGTTTACCATGTATTTCTTTGATGTTTAACTTGCTTTGCCTTATCCTACACATAAAACAAACAAAATTTTCTGGGCGGTTTACTGCGCCAAGGGTTTATAGAGTATTGATAAACCGCAACATGACCCAAAGACATCATATACAGGCCGGTTTATGATTATTTAAAATATAATCACAATAGCATACCTGTGACCCCTTTGATAGTCTTCCCGGCTCATTTGATGCTTTACCTGGCACTTACGAACCTGGGGTGATCAATATTAAACCGGAAGAATTAAGGACCATCTCTTCAAGAAGGTTTCAAGATAGTTAAAGTAATTATATGTATAAGCAATGTTCACAGGCTCCTGATATGAATATGATCAGAAAACCGTCCCGAAGGGGTTAAGCTAAGATTCGGATACGATCATATAGCCCCCAGTGGCTTTGGCGATGCCGATCAAGTGGGTATCGACAGCTATGTTCTCTTTGGTTCGAATACGACCTATGTTTGAACAGGAAGCCCCCAAGTGAACATAAGAGTTGTTTAATGACGCTGATTCAAATACGATCCACGTCAGACCCAAAGGGGTTAAGCAATGATTCAAATATGATCAAGAAGCCCCCAAGTGGGTTTGGCAGTATGCCGGTCAAGTGGGTATCGACAGCTATGTTCTCTTTGGTTCGAATACGACCTATGTTTGAACAGGAAGCCCCCAAGTGACCATGGCTAGATTCAGATATGATCATAAGCCAGTCCAAAGGGAAAGCCAGATTCAGATGTGATCCGCTCCCTGTTGGTTGTCTCCACTACCTGATAAAGAAGACACATAGAGTTTTGAGGGTAAAAAGGACGGAGGTCCTGCTTTATTTCTTTATATAATATATACATCATCAAAAAAAATATACATCTTGAAACCGGTGGCTTAAGTATAATAAGGCCGGAGATGAGCAATATTCCACGGCCGGCGGGTCTCCTCCTCCGACTTAAGTGAGTCTTTGTGCTCTTGAATATCGATGAGGTAGTATGACCCGTTGTGCAGATTCTTGCTGACCACAAAGGGCCCTTCCCAAGGTGGGGAGTGGTGCCATCTCTCGAGGCTGAGCTGGCCCTCCTGTTCCGGCTGTCATTAGCTGATTGGCCTCTGGCGGGTTACTTGGGCCGGCTCCGGGTGTATCAAGAAGAACCCGAGGGTCGTAATTCGGAGGTAAGCGGGACTGGGTTTTCTGATGTCTCCTCCTCATTACCTCATTGGATGCGTTTAAGCTCATGGTGAGTTGGTAAGCTTCTGACTGCAACTGTTGTGCCCGGGCATCGAGAGCCGCCCTCTCTATAGCTAATCTAGTATCCTCAGCCGCCAAGGCCTCCTTGGCCTGAGCTATCTCCTCATGCACCCGTGCTACCACCGCGTCGTGCTCATCTTTGTCTGCAGGAATAACCGTTGTGGTTAACAGGGTCGTAAGCCTATCCATGAGGTCTATCAGCACCTGAGCCGGTGGGCGCATGGGGCCGCCTGCCCCGGCTTCTCCTAGCCCGGACGTTACTGCTGCAGCAGCTGTAGAGTTCGAGCCGGGCTAAGTCCCAGCCATAAAGACTCCTGCCCATCTCGGTGGCTCACAGGGGTCCGGAATACTGATGCCATCGGAACAGCCCCCGAGCACGCCGTCTTGCACTTGGTACAACGAATCTGTTGAACCGGCGGACGAATCACCGTCTGAGAGGACGGCCGTCTCACCCCTATCTTCAGATCCTTCAGAAAGTCCCTCTCCGTGGATGCAGCCCAGGAAAGCATGCTTCATAACAGGTTGAGTCCGGGCCTTCCTCGCACGCTGAGCCGTTTCGACGAGGTCGGTGCAGTTGTCCGGCTCAGGGCCCGGCTCACCGATCCGGCCGATCAAGACGTGGATTCCACCGAAGGGGACCCGGTATCCGTACTCAATTGAGCCGGCGTCGGGACCCCGGCCTTCGTCGTCGATGTAGATCTTGTCGCGATGACTCTTGGTCATCCGGCCCACTACGTATCCCTTGAGCCCTTCGAAGTTGCCCTTCAAGAACTCAAATCCACCGTGCGCTGGCCCCATAGTGGGCGCCAACTGTCGTGGAATTGTCACGTCAGATGTCCTCATGAAAGGACTTAGTTGTGGAGCCATCGCAACTAGGAAGCTTGAAGGGGTTAAATCGAGACAAAGGACACGAGAGGTTTTATACTAGTTCGGCCCCTTACGGTGAAGGTAAGGCCTACGTCTAGTTGGGTTGGTATTGATGTTTCGATGACCAGGGAGCGAGATACGCTATGCCCGATTCTCGATGAGTTGTTTCTTGCCCTAAGTCGCCAGTAGGTCATCCCCTTATATACACGGGTTGACGCCCTGTGGCTTATGGAGTCCCGGCCGGCTTATAAACAGTGTCCGGCTCGGTGACTAGTTAAATCTTCCTTACAATACAAGTCATGCCATTATGGTGGTTTACTACAACGGGCCTTAAATCGCCTGTGGGCCTTAAGCCCTTTCTTGAACCGCCATCTTCATGCTTGGTCTTGGGCTTCTCTCTAATGAATCCTCTTTGTGTAACCCGGCCCCTCCTGGGCGGCTTACACAAATAGTTATATCCCCAACACTTTCCGAACACCAAACTGAGCATCAAGGGCTACTGTCTATGCGGTAATATTTTTACATATCTTAAATACATACCTCAAAGCCTGTTAGAAGGCTGGCACAGGCTTCAGTCAGCCCGCTCTTGGCGGACTGAACTTTCTGGATCACCACACTCATAATACTGCGGTGCTCCTTGTCGATGGAGGCGTCGTTAAGCGCCTCCAGCAAATTATCCGGTGCCTCCGGTTGGACGGAGGTCACCGGTGTCGTAGTCTCGCCCTTCTTACGAAGAGGCCGCCTGACGGACTCCGGAACCACTTAAGGTTCCGGTGCGGAGTCCGGCCCAGGGCCGGACTCAGAACCCTTCGGGGTTTGATCCCACTTGTGCCCGAAGTCCGGGAGGTTGCCTTGCGGCACCTCCGGAACCTCCTCCTCCTGGCTGGGCCCCTTTTGGGACCCCACCTCGGCGTCATCCACAGCGCAAGGAGAGGAGACGACCGGAAGTGAAGTGCTATTCACATCCGACGAAGCCAGGGAGCCGCCCGTTGAAGTGTGGAGCCCGTCCTTGGGCGGGCTGCAGGGTTATATTCGGCGTTAGGAGATTCTATGCGACAAACAAAACGCCATGAATTATTCTGGTATCCGGACACTTACAATGTCGCTAGGGGCTTAGTCCTCGGTGGCCACTCCTCTTCACCATCGTCGGCATTGGTGGAGTAGTCCGGAAGGAGGGTCCTTCCCTTCTTGGACCCTTCGGACTCCTCCGTTGGGGCGGCCTTCCTTTTCTTCTCTCCCCCCACTGGGGGAGAGGCCTCTTTTTCCTCCTCCTTGTCTTCGCGGGAGGAGTCCGCCTCGGAGACGTCGGACGATGAGTCCGACAACACCTGGCGCCGGGAACTCCTTCGAGTTCCCGTGGCCTTCTTCTTGGCCTTCTTCTCCGGCACCACGTGAGGTGCCGGAACCAGCAGCCCCGTCAATCGGGCGTCCGCTGGGTCTTCTGGCAAGGGAGCCGGACAATTAACCTGCCCGGACGTCTTTTGCCAGGCCTGTCAAAGGTAAACGAGTTTAGATCCCGCATAGAGTCAAACTATGGAAAAGTCCCATAAAGGGTAAAGTAGCTTACCTCGCTGGCTTGACGCTGCGAGCTGTATTCGCGATCTTTGGTAGCGGATGCGGGAGCCTCGGCGCCCTTGAACAGCACCTTCCAGGCATCTTCGTACGTAGTGTCGAAGAGCCTGCTCAAGGTTTGGTGCTGTGCCAGGTCAAACTCCCATAAGCTGAAGGCCCGTTGTTGGCACGGGAGGATCCGGCGGATGAGCATGACCTGGACTACGTTGACAAGCTTGAGCTTCTTGTTCACCAGGCTTTGGACACGGGATTGAAGTCCGGTCAGCTCTTCCGAATTACCCCACGTCAAGCTCGTCTCCTTCCAGGAGGTGAGCCATGTAGGGAAGCCAGATCGGAATTCGAGGGCCGCCACCCATTTAGGGTCGCGCGGCTCAGTGATGTAGAACCACCCCGATTGCCACCCCTTTATGGTCTCCACAAAAGAGCCCTCGAGCCATAGGACATTGGGCATCCTGCCCACCATGGCACCTCCACACTGCGCCTGGCGGCCGCCCACTACCTTCGGCTTGACATTGAAGGTCTTCAGCCATAAGCCGAAGTGGGGTTGGATGCAGAGGAAGGCCTCACACACGACGATGAATGCCGAGATGTTGAGGATGAAATTCGGGGCCAGATCGTGGAAATCCAGGCCGTAGTAGAACATGAGCCCCCGGACAAATGGGTGAAGTGGAAAACCTAGTCTGTAGAGGAAGTGGGTGAGGAACACCACCCTCTCATGGGGCCCAGGGGTGGGGATGAGCTGCCCCTTGTCGGGGAGCCGATGCGCGATGTCGCTGGACAAGTATCCGGCCTTCCGCAGCTTTTTGATGTGCCCCTCCGTGACGGAGGGGACCATCCACTTGCCTCCCCCTCCGGACATGGCTGGGGAAGGTTGAGGCGAGATGTGTGGACTTGGGCGCTGGAGCTCGAGTGCGAGGAAATGGATGAGCAAAGGAGGAAGAAGGCGTGTGTGAAAAAGTGGATCCTTATCCCCTTATATGGACGGACGAAACTATGCGTCCCCAGCAACCTTGTAAAACTCGCTTATCTCCCAAGCGTCGTAATCAATGGCGTGGTTGGTTTACCCACGCCCGTATTGATGAGAATCCTGGAATAAGGGGACACGATCTCTGCTTTGACAAGACGTGCCAAGGAAACCGCCTCGCTAAACGCGCTGAGGTGGGAGGGTAAAAACAATTCGAATAAAGGCTTGGCCGTGGTGTGATGTCACGCCATGAAATACGTCAGTAGATTGAACTTGTGTAAATATTATTCACTCTACGGTGGTATGTGGAACTTATTTTGCAGAGCCGGACACTATCCTTGTGTTCAAAATCTTCTATGAAGTATTCGGAGGAGGAACCCGCCTTGCAATGCCGAAGACAATATGCGCGCCAGACTCGTCGTCATTGAAGCCTGGTTCAGGGGCTACTGAGGGAGTCCTGGATTAGGGGGTGTCCGGATGGCCGGACTATAGCCTTTGGCCGGACTCCTGGACTATGAAGATACAAGATTGAAGACTTCGTCCCGTGTCCGGATGGGACTTTCCTTGGCGTGGAAGGCAAGCTTGGCGATACGGATATGTAGATCTCCTACCATTGTAACCAACTCTGTGTAACCCTAACCCTCTTCGGTGCTTATATAAACCGGAGGGTTTTAGTCCGTAGGACGAATAACAATCATACCATAGGCTAGCTTCTAGGGTTTAGCCTCTCTGATCTCGGGGTAGATCTACTCTTGTACTACCCATATCATCAATATCAGTCAAGCAGGAGTAGGGTTTTACCTCCATTGAGAGGGCCCGAACCTAGGTAAAAACATCGTGTCCCTTCTCTCCTGTTACCATCCGCCTAGACGCACAGTTCGGGACCCCCAACCCAAGATCCGCCGGTTTTGACCCCGACAATCTTCATAGAATATGTAGGAGCCAATATGAGCATATAGGTTCCACTATTGGTTATTCACCAGAGATGTGTCTCAGTCATGTCTACATAGTTCTCGAACCCGTAGGGTCTGCACGCTTAACGTTCGATGATGATTTGTATTATGAGTTATGTGTTTTTGATAACCAAAGTTTGTTCGGAGTCCCGGATGAGATCACGGACATGCCGAGGAGTCTCGAAATGGTCAATAGGTAAAAATTGATGTATTGGAAGGTGGTATTCAGACACCAGAAGGGTTCCGGAGTGTATCGGGTACAAACCGGAGTACCGGAAGGGTTACCGGAACCCCCCGGTGGAAGATATGGGCCATGGGAGGGAGGCTAACCCGCCCACAAGGAGCTGGTGTGGCTCCCACAAGGGAGGAGGCCGAATTGGACTAGGGAAAGGGGGTGCCACCCCCTTTCCTTGTCCTACTCCCTCTCCTTCCCCCTCTCCACCTCCGTAAAAAGGAAAAAAAGAGGGGGGGGAATCCTACTAGGAGTGGAGTCCTAGTAGGACTCCCCCCTCCCTTGGCGCACCCCTGGTGGCTAGCCTCCTCATCCCTCCTTTATATACGGGGGCAGGGGGCACCCCAGAGGAACAACATTGTCTTTGTCGTGTACGGTGCCCCCCTCGACCGTTTACTCCTCCGATATTATTATCATAGTGCTTAGGCAAAGCCCTGTGCGGATCACATCATCAACACCGTCACCACGCCATCGTGCTGACGAAAATCTCCCTCGACCCTTTGCTGGATCAAGAGTTCAAGGGACACATCATCGAGCTAAGCGTGTGCAGGACTCGGAGGTGCCGTACGTTCGGTACTTGGATCGATTTGATCGTGAAGACGTTCGACTACATCAATCGCGTTAACTAACGCTTCTGCTTTCGGTCTATGAGGGTACGTGGACACACTTTCCCCCTCTCGTTTCTATGCATCTCCTAGATAGATCTTATGCGATTGTAGGAAATTTTTGAAATTGCATGCTACGTTCCCCAACAGATGGGTAAGTCCTGTTCATTGTGTCCCTAAAAAGGGAGGTATTACTATTGTTCTAATGATAAGAATGAGCTGATTCCACAAAGAATTGTCACAGGCTATAGGATGGTAATTGATTATAGAAAATTAAACAAAGCAACTAGAAAAGATCATTACCCCATGCCTTTTCTTGATCAAATGTTAGAAAGATTATCTAAGCACACACATTTTTGCTTCCTTGATGGATATTCTGGTTTTTCACAAATACCTCTTTCACAACCTGATCAAGAAAAGACCACTTTTACTTGTCCTTTTGGAACTTATGCATATAGACGTATGCCTTTTGGTTTATGTAATGCACCTACTACCTTTCAAAGTTGTATGACTGCTATATTCTCTGATTTTTATGAAAAGATTGCTGAGATTTTCATGGATGACTTTTCTGTTTATGGGAAGTCTTTTGATGATTGTTTAGGCAATCTTGATTGAGTTTTGCATAGATGTGAAAAAACAAATCTTGTCTTGAATTGGGAGAAGTGCCACTTTATGGTTCACGAAGGTATTGTTTTGGGCCATAAAATTTCTGAAAGAGGCATTGAGGTGGAAAAAGCCAAGGTTGATGCAATAGAGAAAATGCCATGTCCTAAAGATATCAAAGGTATTCATAGTTTCCTTGGTCATGTTGGTTTGTATAGGAGATTTATCAAAGATTTTTCTAGAATTTCTAGGCCTCTTACTAATCTTTTGCAAAAGGATATTCCTTTTGTGTATGATGATGATTGTTTGGAAGCCTTCGAACACTAAAGAAAGCCTTAATTACTGCACCTGTTGTTCAACCACCTGAATGGAACTTGCCTTTTGAGATTATGTGTGATGCTACTGATTATGATGTTGGTGCTCTTCTAGGACAAAGAGTTGATAAGAAATTGAATGTTATCCATTATGCTAGTAAAACTCTAAACAGTGCTCAATGAAATTATGCTACTACTAAAAAAGAATTCTTAGCAGTAGTGTTTGCTTGTGATAAATTCAGATGTTCCATTGTTGATTCTAAAGTGATTGTTCACACTGATCATGCTGCTATACAATATCTTATGCAAAAGAAAGATGCTAAACCTAGACTCATTAGGTGGGTTCTTCTTCTACAAGAATTTGATTTGCATATCACTGATAGGAAAGGAGCAGAGAACCCCGTAGCTGATAACTTGTCTAGGCTTGAAAATATTCTTGATGACCCACAACCTATTAATGGTAGCTTTCCTGATGAATAGTTAGCTGCAATAAATGTTTCTAATAGTACACCTTGGTATGCTGACTATGCTAATTATGTTGTTGCTAAATGCATGCCACCTAGCTTTACATACCAACAAAAGGAAAAAATTCTTCCATGATTTAAGACATTATTTTTGGGATGACCCACATCTTTATAAAGAATGAGTAGATGGTATTATTAAACATTGTGTACCTGAGCATGAACAGGAACAAATCCTACGGAAATGTCACTTCGAGACTTATGGATGACATCACGCGGGAGACAGAACCGCTCATAAGGTATTGCAATCTGAATTTTATTGGCCTACTCTCTTTAAGGATGCCCGTAAGATTGTCTCATCTTGTTATGAATGTCAAAGAATAGGTAATGTCGGTAAGTGTCGGTGTCAAAACCGGCGGATCTCGGGTAGGGGGTCCCGAACTGTGCGTCTAGGCGGATGGTAATAGGAGACGAGGGACACGATGTTTTACCCAGGTTCGGGCCCTCTTGATGGAGGTAAAACCCTACATCCTGCTTGATTAATATTGATGATATGGGTAGTACAAGAGTGGATCTACCACGAGATCAAGGAGGCTAAACCCTAGAAGCTAGCCTATGGTATGATAGTTATAATGGAGGTTGTGTCCTACGGACTAAAGCCCTCCGGTTTATATAGACACCGGAGAGGGCTAGGGTTACACAGAGTCGGTTACAATGGTAGGAGATCTACATATCCGTATCGCCAAGCTTGCCTTCCACGCCAAGGAAAGTCCCATCCGGACACGGGACGGAGTCTTCAATCTTGTATCTTCATAGTCTTGGAGTCCGGCGGACGATGATAGTCCGTCTGTCCGGACACCCCCTAGTCAAGGACTCCCTCAGTAGCCCCTGAACCTGGCTTCAATGACGATGAGTCCGGCGCGCATAATGTTCAGCATTGCAAGGCGGGTTCCTCCTCCGAATAATCCAAAGAAGATTGCGAACACCAGGATAGTGTCCGGCTCTGCAAAATAAATTCCACATTCCACCGTAGGGAGAATAAAATGTACACAAGTTCAATCTGCTGACGTATTTTGCGGCATGACGTCACACCACTACCAAGTCTTTACTTGAATCTTTTTTATTATACCGCCTCAGCGCGTTTAGCGAAGCGGTTTCCTTGGCACGTCTTGTCGAAGCAGAGATCGTGTTCCCCTTATTCCGGGATTCTCATCAATACGGACGTGGGTAACCCAACCGCGCCCGTCGCCACGCCTCCTCTATCGAAGGTGAATCCTGAACGGTCACGGAGACGGCTCTTGGTATTCCCCCTCTTTATAACAGGACCAAGGCTCGTTTATTTTCTTTAATCTTCCATCGAATCCTCTCCTTGCTCCAAGTTCCAACACCCAGAGCCCCAGATTCGAGTGCTTCGGACCTTCAACAATGTCCGGCTTCGACCTTCAGGGCCGGTGGATGCCCTCCTCCGTCACGGAGGAGGACGTGCTAAAGCTACGTGAGGCCAAGTACCTGTCTTACGAGATTTCGCACAGGTTGCCCGCCCAAGGGCTGGCCATACCCACTCCCGAGCCCGGTGAGTACGTCGTCTTTGTATCCCACCTTCGTGAGAGGGCTCATGTTCTACTACGGGTTGGATTTTCATGACTTGGCTCCGGAGTCCATCCTCCATATTTCCGCATTTATTACCGTCTGCGAAGCCTTCCTCCGCGTCGCCCCCCCACTTCGGCCTGTGGCTGAAGACCTTCAATGTAAAGCCGAAGATGATTGGGGGGCGTCAAGCAGAGTGCGGCGGGGCGGTCATAAGAAGGAGGACCGATGCCCCATGGCCCGAGGGCTCCTTCCAAGAGGAGCTCGGCTTGTGGCAGCAGGAGTGGTTCTATATCACCGCTCCGAAGGGTAGCAGGCAAAAGCCGCCGCCTTCATTCCGCCCGGGACCTCCACGACGGTTAATGTCGTGGGTCAACCAAGGGCTCAATTGGGGGCCGTCAAAAGATGTGCCCCTATTGCAGGGCCGGATTCGAGACCTCCAAGCGAGGGAGATCGATCTGATCATGGTGATGCAGGTCATGCTAATCAGGCGTCTTCTGCCCTGCAAACGCCGTCCTCTCCGGTTATGGGAGTTCAATCCGGAGGGACCACGGATTCTCCAACACTTCATGGGTACGGCGCCCGTGGAGATGTACAAGTTGTTCTTCGGACCGCAGGTGGCGTGTCCGGAATTGACCGAGGATGCAGGCCTAAGCTGCAATCGTCCGGATACTCAGGTAAGCAGCCCAGTGTCCGGACGTACCATTTGTTTGCTTTTCTATAATTCGCCTCTTAACCCGTTATCCTTAACCAGGAGTGGGTAGCGCAAGCAAAGCTGATAAGGTGTCCGGCTCCCCTCCCAGAGACCGCACCGGAGCCCGTGCTGGTCAGAATGTTGGAGATCGTGCCTTCAGAAGAAGGCAAAGGGGAGAATAGAGGAGCTATCACCTTGCCCAAGGGGGCGCTTGAAGAAGGGGGGATCGAGAATCCCTCCCTCCAGGGGGAGAAGAGGACCGCCTCCGAAGACCCGGAGGCCCAAGCCCCTAAGCGGGGGAAGAAATCTTCACCGGAGGGTCCTGCGTCCGGGGAGGCCCCGGTCGCACAATCTTTTCAGCCCTCCAGCGAGCCGTGAGTAGAAAAAGGGGAGTTTATTAATAAGAAACATCCTTATTTGTGTTTCTGAGGATAACCAAAATTTTACCTTGTAGTTCAGATCTGCGACCTTCTCAGATGAGCTCCTCTTCGGGGATCTTCGTCCGGAGATGATGGAGAGCGAGACGCCTCCGTCTGCTGCGCTGTCGGATAGGGCGGATGAGCCTGAAGTGTCGTCACAGAGAGTGTCCCCGAGCCCGGCAGAGCCAAAGAGTTCAGTGCCGACTAGTGTTCGGCCGGGGGAGCTGAAGGATCTGCTTGAGAGGGCGTCCGTCTCAGAAGATCACCGCGCATTGATGAGCACGGTGATAGGAAGGATTTCGTCCGCCGAAAGCGGATTGCATAATGCCGTCAGAAGTTTGCTGGCGGGGTTTGAGGTACGTAAAAACGACGCGCCTTTTTGACAGTTTTGCACATGAAAGTGTGCCCTGTATAGATAGTAGCCCCTGAGACTCGGTAGGTTGTCGAAGGCGACAGCGTGCCGAGGATCAAAATCGCATGTATTGAGTGTCGCCTTTCCTGTGCAGGTGGTGGATAGTCCGGGGGCTAGCCGGACTGATGGAGTTGCCGAATTAATGCGGCAGCTCGATGTGGCGGATGTGGACATCACGCTAGTCAACAAGCGACTTGACGAGTCGCAAGGTAAGTTGTCTCTCCACAGTCACCTGTTTAAGGGAGTCAAAGCCCACCTCTTACAATATTTATGCTTGACGCAGATGGTGCTGCTGCTGTGGAGAGCCTTCGGGCAGAACTTACTCAAGCCAAGGAGCAAGCCAGAAGGTGTGATGCGGCTGCCTCGAGGGCGGCCGAAGAGTTAGAAGCCGAAAGGGCTGCACACTGCCGAAGCAGGGAAGAGATGGCCGAATTGGCCGTAAAATTGAAGGATGCTACCGACCGCAATGAGGCTCTTGAAAAGGAGCGCCTATCGGAGCGAGAAGACCTGGGGAAGGCCACCGCTGAGGCCAAGGATGCCCGTTCTGCAATGCGGGCTATGAAGGAGGAACTGCGTCAAGCCGGAGATATTGTGGCTGGCAAGCCTTTTCTGCTGCGTCGCCGGTTTACGGATCCAAATTATGCCCAGCTTGGCCAGCTGTGGGGTCCAGAGGATCCATATATGGACTCAGCGGCAAGTGCGGCGGATGCCGTTGTGCACTTTTGGAGTCAGAAGGATCACAAGACGGAAGAGCTATTTTGGTCTCAATTCCATAGTCCGGATCGTTCACTTCCGCTGACCGATCGGTTGGCCGAATGGGCTGAGCTGAACAGGTTGTCCGGACTTGCCATGACGGATGTCGTGACTCATGTCTGGCCAGAGAGGCCCAAGGCGACGAGCTATTTTGGCTTATTGCAGCAATTTCTTGGGGCGGTGCCGCATATCAAGGAGATGAAGCGGTCGGCCTGCATAGAGGGTGCGCGGATGGCCCTTGCCCGTGTGAAGACACATTGGACGGAGATGGATGCCACCGCTGTTGCAACCCAGGGTTCGGACGAAAGCCGGTTACCCGCCGAGCACTATTTTGGGGAAGTTATGCGTGGTGCTCGCGTAATAGAGTCGCAATGCTCGAAAAATGTCACGTTCAAATGAACGTTGTATTTTGTAAAACAATGGTTATGATGTAATCGCTTTTTATACTTGTGCGTTCCAAGTATTGAAATATCTCCTATGCGGCCGTTTATGTATACGTGTGTATAACCTGAAAGATGGCAGTCTTTGGCTTCAGCCCCCACGCATAAGGTGCGGGGGCGTTCGCAAAAATAGCGCATTGTCACTCTTAATCCGACGTCTCGGTCCTGTTGAGGAGGTGGTAGCGTAGCAAACAAGGCAATCGGACTATAATGCTTTATCACTTTCACTTAGCCATTGGAGTTCGAGGGTGGGGCTACGATATAGCCCCTGGGGGCACCTAGCTCTCCGAATTCGGGGTGCGTGTGTGCCTGACCGGGAAACAGTCCTTCGTCAAAGCGGGGGAATTCTAAACATTCCGGTGGTCGATCGAGTGGTTGACCAGTCTCTCGCTGTATCATGACAGTCAGTTTTCGGCTTCCTCTACTGAGGTGCTTCGCCCAGCTGAACTGGGGCACAATCGCAGTAGTTCTCCTGGTGCCGCGTTAGCCGATGATACGGAACGTAAGGCAGCAAAACACAGGAGCCGGGCAAACCCAACATTTGACCAAAGACATGATTCGGAGCTGATGCATATAAGGCCTAACTTGAGACGCCGAACACTCCCTAAGGTGTTCGGTCTTTATAATGATGGGCAGAACAATACCCTAAGCCCCTAGTGTCCAGGTACGGGCAAGGTCCTCTGACGCGGCCGATGCCAAAACGTCAGGCTCCACTCTGGTTATAATGAGAAACCAGGGGATTATAACAACAAGAGACAGTAAAAAAGGTTTACGCAGGGTCTTAATCTGAAAAGAATCCTTGCGACGGGTCCCTACTGCACGTCTGCGCCTGTGTCTCCGTTGTGCCATTATCCTGGACGGGTGTGCATGTTGTTCATCTGTAAAAAGAGAGGAACTTAGTTTGAAAGGAAATCGTGCGGAAAAAAAAGGTATATGAAAAATATTAATAAATAAGTAAAGCGGAGTCTATATGAGCTCGTTGTTGCTTAAATGCAAAGCCCCTTGTGAAGGGGTGTGCGGCTAGGGAGCCCCTAGCTTATTTATGCCGGACTCGTCTATCCGTGTCCGGGGTCTTTAAATGACCCTTGCAATGAAATGATGCCATGTGGACCGGGCATTTTAAGTGTAAGAGACGCGTAATGTGGTATGGCGTTGAAGCGGACAAAAGCTTCACGTCCCAATAGTGCTTGATAGCTACTTTGAACGGGGCGACATGAAAGATTAATTTTTCGCGTCGGAAGTTGTTCGGTGACCCGAACGCAACTTCTAGTAATAAGGAGCCTGCGCATTTGGCTTAAGGGCCTGGCGTCACTCCTTTAAAGGAAGTGTGGCTATGTCGAATTTTAGTACGGTCTATCCCCAACTTGCGGATTGTGTTTGGATATAGCAGGTTTAGATCGCTGCCTCCGTCCATCAGGACTTGTGTAAATTGTAGTCCGTCGATTATAGGATCCAATATCAGAGCAGTCCATCCTGCATTCCGGACACTTCTGGAATAATCCATGTGGTTAAAAGTTATTGGTTTTGACATCCAATCTCGACGTTCCGCTGGGGTGGACCGTGCGGGACCCATCTTAGCGGGTGCCGCATTTTCCCGTATTATCACATGAAGTGAGTTTACTGCTTTGACTTCTTGTGGGAAAGTCTTTTGTTTTCCGGTGCTCTGCTGGTGGGCTTTATCATCATCCTCGCTTGATGCGTCGAGCCCCTTGTGTTCAGCGTTTAATCGGCCGGACTGTTTGAAAACCCAACAATCTCGGTGGGTGTGGTTTGCAAGCCTTCCGGGGGTACTGTGGATTTGACATATCCGACCCAAGATTTTGTTTAAGTTGGATAGCTCATCACTGTTGTCCGTAAGAGGCAGTGTTTTGTTGTTTGGCCGCGAGCTTTTGAATCCGGCGTTGACCGTCGTGTTCTTTGGGCTTTTCTCTTTATTCCGGCGCTAATCTTTTTTGCGCCGTGATTTTCCGTTTCCATCTCTGATCTCGGATGTACTTGGGTCGCTGGTGCTGCATCTTGCCAGCCAGCTATCTTCCCCCGCACAAAAGCGGGTCATGGAGACTTGTTAGCGCGGACATTGTCCTCGGCTTCTCTTGGCCGAGGTGCCTGGCGAGCCATTCGTCTCGGACATTGTGTTTAAAAGCTGCTAAGGCCTCGGCGTCCGGACAGTCGACTATTTGGTTCTTTTTAGTAAGGAACCGGTTCCAGAATTTGCGCGCAGACTCTCCAGGCTGTTGAGTTATATGACTTAAATCATTTGCATCCGGAGGGCGGACGTAAGTCCCTTGAAAATTTGCTCTAAACGCGTCCTCAAACTCTTCCCAACTTCCAACAGTGTTTTCTGGGAGGCTTTTGAGCCAATGACGGGCTGGCCCTTTGAGCTTGAGGGGTAAATATTTGATGGCGTGGAGATCGTCTCCTCTAGCCATGTGTATGTGTAGTATATAATCCTCTATCCAGACTCCAGGGTCTGTTGTTCCGTCGTAGGCCTCTATGTTTATGGGTTTAAACCCTGCTGGGAATTCATGATCCAGCACCTCATTGGTGAAACATAGTGGGTGTGCGGCGCCCCTGTATTTGGGTGTACCGCTGTCTTCGGACACTTGGCGTGTTGTGTTGCTTCCTGGGCCCTCTTCTTTGGCCCGTAAATGGACCTGGCTGGGCCATCTGTTTTTCCAGGGTCATTAGTCGGCATGTGTGTGGCGCCGCTTTTAGATTTTGGCTTATCATCTGGTCGTCTATCCGACCAGGCGGCCTCTTTGTTTTTTGACTGTGGGGGCTCTATGGCCTCCTCGTCAAATTCTGGCAGTAGCTTGTGCTTCGGGTAGCTCTTTGATTGATGGCCATTGCCGTATTTGTCTGCGGTTTTGAGCACTTTGCTCCACCTCATTCTGAGTATATCTTCCGCTGTTTTGAGCTTCCGTTTTTCCTTCTTCAAACTTCTTGCTGTGGCGACGAGTCTTTTCCGAAGGTTTTTATTCTCCGGCGGTGTGTCCGGCGTGAGGTCGACTGGACCGTTGGTTTCGTCGGGCATGGATTGATTATCCGATTCGTCCTGTTCGGACGGTTGCTTGTCCGCATGTTCGTCGTCCACTGTTTTGCCCTGCTCTATTGCTTGGTCATGAGGAGCGCTGTTGTTGTCGAGGCGGGACTTAGGGCGGCATCTACGTCGCCATTTTGGTTGTTTATCAGTGGGATTATCCTTTGCTGCGTCCCATTGGTCCTCGTTATCGCTTCCTTTCGGGGTATCCACCATGTATACGTCATGTGTTGGGGTGGTCTTCCAGTGCCCTGTAGGCGCTGGTTCTTGATCGTCTCCGGCATCGTCGTCCATACCGTCGATGTCTTCGGAGTCATAGTCTAGCATGTCTGTTAGATCATCGACAGTGGCTACAAAGTGGGTGGTGGGTGGGCTTTGAATTTCTTCGTCGTCCGCATCCCAACCATCCTGGCCATGATCCGGCCAGGTCTCTCCGGATAGCGAGAGAAGTTTTAGCGAATTTAGGATGTCGCCAAAGGGCGAGTGTTGGAAGATGTCCGCGGCGGTGAACTCCATGACCGGCGCCCAATCAGATTTGATTGGAAGGGGCGCGGGAGGTTCGGAGTCCGGCAGGGAGTCTGGCACCTCGGAGTCACGAGCTTTGCAAGGGACAAGGTTAGTGTTCGGCTCCAACGCCGCGGAAGTTGCAGCCCTTGAGGCAGTGTCCAGCCACCGGTCCTCGATCTGGGCGATCGGCTCCAGACTAAGGGCCGGAGCGGATTCGTGTGCGGACACCAAGGCACTGTCCGGCTGCAGAGCTAGATCATGCCCATTGTGATAGTGTGGCACGCTCGGCTGTGGCTCGAGCCCGTCGAGGATCGAGTCCCCGCGGACGTCGGCCGTGAAGTTTAGGCTTCCGAACCTGACCTGACGGCCAGGGGCGTAGCTTTCGCTCTGCTCCAGATGGCCAAGTGAATTAGCCCGCAGTGCGAAGCCGCCGAATATGAAGATCTGTCCGGGGAGAAAAGTCTCACCCTGGACAGCGTTGTTGATTGAAGAAGCCATCGAGCCTATTGGTGACGACACAGAGGAACTCTCAATGAAAGCACCAATGTCGGTGTCAAAACCGGCGGATCTCGGGTAGGGGGTCCCGAACTGTGCGTCTAGGCGGATGGTAACAGGAGACGAGGGACACGATGTTTTACCCAGGTTCGGGCCCTCTTGATGGAGGTAAAACCCTACGTCCTGCTTGATTAATATTGATGATATGGGTAGTACAAGAGTGGATCTACCACGAGATCAAGGAGGCTAAACCCTAGAAGCTAGCCTATGGTATGATAGTTATAATGGAGGTTGTGTCCAACGGACTAAAGCCCTTCGGTATATATAGACACCGGAGAGGACTAGGGTTACACAGAGTCGGTTACAATGGTAGGAGATCTACATATCCGTATCGCCAAGCTTGCCTTCCACGCCAAGGAAAGTCCCATCCGGACACGGGACGGAGTCTTCAATCTTGTATCTTCGTAGTCTTGGAGTCCGGCGGACGATGATAGTCCGGCTGTCCGGACACCCCCTAGTCCAGGACTCCCTCAGTAAGCGTCCAGAAATGCCTATGAATTATTCACCTGTTGTTGAACCATTTGATGTTTGGTGATTTGATTTCATGGGACCTTTTCCTTCCTCTAATGGATACACTCATATTTTGGTTGTTGTTGCTTATGTTACTAAGTGGGTAGAAGCTATTCCAACTAGTAGTGCATATCACAACACCTCTATTAAAATGCCTAAGGAAGTTATTTTCCCAAGGTTTGGAGTCCCTAGATATTTAATGACTGATGGTGGTTTACACTATATTCATGGTGCTTTCCGTAAAATGCTTGCTAAGTATGATGTTAACCATAGAATTGCATCACCTTATCATCCTCAGTCTAGTGCTCAAGTTGAACTTAGCAATAGGGAAATAAAACTAATCTTACATAAGACTGTCAGTAGGTCCCGGAAGAATTGGTCTAAGAAACTAGATGATGCACTTTGGGCTTATAGAACAGCATATAGAAATCCTATGGGTATGTCTCCTTATAAAATGGTTTATGGAAAAGCTTGTCATTTGCCTCTTGAGTTTGAACATAAGGCATATTGGGCAATCAAAGAACTCAATTATGATTTCAAACTTGCTGGTGAAAAGTGGTCATTTGATATTAGCTCATTAGATGAATGGAGAACCCAAGCTTATGAAAATGCAAAGTTATTCAAAGAAAAAGTTAAAAGATGGCATGACTTCAAAGTTGGAGAATATATTATTTTGTACAACTCTCGTTTCAGATTCTTTGCAGGAAAACTCCTCTCCAAATGGGAAGGACCCTATGTCATCGAGGAGGTTTATCTATCTGGAGCTATCAAAATAAATAATGCTGAAGGTACTACCCGAAGGTTGTTAATGGGCAACGAATAAAACAATATATCTCAGGTACGCCCATTAATGTTGAAAGCAATACTATCCAAACTTACCGGAACACTCCAGAATTGTGAAAAAAGGGAGGTACGTGATACGGTAAGTAAACAGACTCCTAAAAATCCGCAAAAATATTTTTTGTTAGTTTGAAATAGTTAAAAAAATAGGAAAATAAGAAACTTCCAGGAAAGTGAACCTGGTGGCACGATACACCAGGGCGCGCCCCGGTGGGTTGTGCCCACCTCGGGTACTTTTCGGACTCCAATTTTGTTCTGTTCTGCTTGTTCCCCAAGATAAAAAAAATCTTTATATACCCCCCGAACCAGTTGACTTCTGTATCACGGAGAAGTTCCTATTTTGTTTTCTCGCTCTTTTCTGTCAGATCTGTTGAGCCAGGCATCATGTCTTCTTCTCCATCTGATCATATGGAAGAGGATGCTTGGTTGATGAAGATCGAGCTGAAGAGGGAGGTGTTGGGGAACGCAGTAATTTCAAAAAAAATCCTACGATCATGCAAGATCTATCTAGGTGATGCATAGCAACGGGGGGAGAGTGTGTCCACATACCCTCGTCGACCGAAAGCGGAAGCGTTATGTAACGTGGTTGATGTAGTCGAACATCTTCGTGATCCAACCGATCAAGTACTGAACGCACGTCACCTCCGCGATCTGCACACGTTCAGCTCGGTGACATCCCTAAAGCTCTAGTTCCAGCTGAGGCCGAGGGAGAGTTCCATCAGCACGACAGCATGGTGACGGTGATGATGAAGTTACCGGCGCAGGGCTTCGCCTAAGCACTACGACGATATAACCGAGGTGGAAACTCTGGTGGGGGGCACCGCACCCGGCTAAAAGATCAACTTGTGTGTCTATGGGGTGCCCCCTCTGCTACGTCTTGAGCTTGCATTGGTTTTCCTTGAAGAGGAAAGGGTGATGCAGCAATAGTAGCATAAGTATTTCCCTCAATTTTGAGAACCAAGGTATCAATCCAGTAGGAGGCTCATCAAAAGTCCCACGCACCTACACAAACAAACAAAGAACTCGCAACCAACGCAATGAAGGGGTTGTCAATCCCTTCACGGCCACTTGCGAAAGTGAGATCTAATAGAGATAGTACGATAAGATAAATATATTTTTGGTATTTTATAATATAGATGCAAAAAGTAAAGATGCAAATAAAAGTAGATTGAAAGCTTATATGATAAAAGATAGACCCGGGGGCCATAGGTTTCACTAGTGGCCACTCTCAAGATAGCATAAGCATTACGGTGGGTGAATAAATTACTGTCGAGCAATTGATAGAAAAGTGAATAATTATGAGATTATCTAGGCATGATCATGTATATAGGCATCACGTCCGCAACAAGTAGATCGACTCTTGCCTGCATCTACTACTATTACTCCACACATCGACCGCTATCCAGCTTGCATCTAGAGTATTAAGTTCATAAGAACAGAGTAACGCATTAAGAAAGATGACATGATGTAGAGGGATAAACTCAAGCAATATGATATAAACCCCATCTTTTTATCCTCGATGGCAACAATACAATACGTGCCTTGCAACCCTTTCTGTCACTGGGTAAGGACACCGCAAGATTGAACCCAAAGCTAAGCACTTCTCTTCAAGGATCAATCTAGTAGGCCAAACCAAACTGATAATTCGAAGAGACTTGCAAAGATAACTCAATCATACATAAAAGAATTCAAGGAAGACTCAAATATTATTCATAGATAAACTTGATCATAAACCCACAATTCACTCGGATCTCGACAAACACACCGCAAAAAGAGTTTACCTCGAGTAGATCTCCACAAGAGAGGGGGAGAACATTGTATTGAGATCCAAAAAGAGAGAAGAAGCCATCTAGCTAATAACTATGGACCCGAAGGTCTGTGGTAAACTACTCACAACTCATCGGAGGGGCTATGGTGTTGATGTAGAAGCCCTCTGTGGTCGATTCCCCCTCCGACAAAGCGTCGGCGAAGGCTCCAAGATGGGATCTCGTGGATACATAAGGTTATGGTGGTGGAAATTGTGTTTCATTGGCTCCCTGGATGTTTTCAGGGTACGCAGGTTTATATAGGAGGAAGAAGTACATCGGTGGCCGCCTGTGGGGCCCAGGAGATAGGGGCGCGCCCAGGAGGGGTGGGCGCGCCCTCCTGTGTCCTGGCCGCCTCGCAAGCTTCTTGACTTGCACTCCAAGTTTTCCGGATCATGTTCGTTCCAAAAATCACGCTCCCAAAGGTTTCATTCCATTTGGACTCCGTTTGATATTCCTTTTCTTCGAAATACTGAAATAGGCAAAAAAACAGCAATACGGGATGGGCCTCCGGTTAGTATGTTAGTCCCAAAAATGATATAAATGTGTAAAATAAAGCCCATAAACAACCAAAGGGGTAACATAATAGCATGGAACAATCAAAAATTACAGATACGTTGGAGACGTATCAAGCATCCCCAAGCTTAATTCCTGCTCGTCCTCGAGTAGGTAAATGATAAAAACAGAATTTTTGATGTGGAATGCTACCTAGCATAATTCTCAATGTAATTTTCTTTATTGCAGCATGAATGTTCAGATCCAAATGATTCAAAATAAAAGTTCACATTGATAAAAGAAATAGTAACACTTCAAGCATACTAATCAAAGCAATCATGTCTTCTCAAAATAACATGGCTAAAGAAAGTTCATCCCTACAAAATCATATAGTTAGGCTATGCTTCATTTTTGTCACACAAAGATGTTCCCAACTTCTATACCCCCGATGACAAGCCAAGCAATTGTGTGGTGCTTAAATAATCTCAAACTTTTTCAACCTTCACGCAGTACATGAGCGTGAGCCATGGATATAGCACTATGGGTGGAATAGAATATGATGATGGGGATTGTGTAGAGAAGACAAAAAAGGAGAAAGTCTCACATTGACGAGGATAATCAACGAGCTATGGAGATGCCCATCAATTGATGTCAACATGAGGAGTAGGGATTGCCATGCAACGGATGCACTAGAGCTATAATGAATGCTCAACAAAAGAAAACTAGTGGTGTGCATCCAACTTGCTTGCTCACGAAGACTTAGGGCATTTGAGGAAGCCCATCGTAGGAATATACAAGCCAAGTTCTATAATGAAAAATTCCCACTAGTATATGAAAATGACAACCTATGAGACTCACTATATGAAAAACATGGTGCTACTTTGAAGCACAAGATATGAGACTCACTACATGAAGAACATGGTGCTACTTTGAAGCACAAGTGTGGAAAAAGAGATAGTAACATTGCCCCTTTTTGTTTTTATTTTTTTTTCTTTTCCTTTTTTCTTTTTCTTTTTTTTCTTTGGCCTTTCTTTTTTTTCTTTTTGGCCTTCTTTTTTTCTTTTTTTTTCTTTTTGGGCAATGCTCTAATAATGATGATCATCACACTTTCATTGATTACAACATATGAATTACAACTCGAAACTAGAACAAGATATGACTATATATGAATGCCTCCGGCGGTGTACCGGGATGGTGCAATGAATCAAGAGTAACATGTATGAAAAATTATGCATGGTGGCTTTGCCACAAATACGATGTCAACTACATGATCATGCAATTGCAATATGACAAAAGTAAAGTATGTCATGATGATGATGAACGGAACGGTGGAAAGTTACATGGCAATATATCTCGGAATGGCTATGGAAATGCCATAATAGGTAGGTATGGTGGTTTTTTTGAGGAAGATATAAGGAGGTTTATGTGTGATAGAGCGTATCATATCACGGGGTTTGGATGCACCGGTGAAGTTTGCACCAACTCTCAGGGTGAGAAAGGGCAATGCACGGTACCGAAGAGGCTAGCAATGATGGAAAGGTAAAAGTGCGTATAATCCATGGACTCGACATTAGTCATAAGAACTCATATACTTATTGCAAAAATTTAGAAGTCATCAAAAATCAAGCACTACGCGCATGCTCCTAGAGGGATAGATTGGTAGGAAAAGACCATCACTCGTCCCCGACCGCCACTCATAAGGATGCACAAGCCAGGTACACTTCATGTTTCAAATTTGTTACACAACTTTAACCATACGTGCATGCTACGGGACTTGCTAACTTCAACACAAGCATTCTTTAAATTCATAATCAACCAACTAGCATGACTTTAATATCACTACCTCCATATCTCAAAACAATTATCAAGTATCAAATTGATCATAGCATCCAATTCACTTCCTATGATAGTTTTTATTATACCCAACTTGGATGCCTACCATTCTAGGACTAATTTATAACCATAGCAAATACCATGCTGTTCTAAAAGACTCTCAAAATAATATAAGTGAAGCATGAGAGACTAGCAATTTCTACAAAATTAAGCCACCTCCGTGCTCTAAAAGATATAAGTGAAGCACTAGAGCAAAAAACTATCAAGCTCAAAAGATATAAGTGAAGCACATAGAGTATTCTAGCAAATTCAAATCAAGTAGGCTTCTCCCAAAAGGTGTGTACAGCAAGGATGATTGTGGTAAACTAAAAGGCAAATGCTAATATCATACAAGACGCTTCAAGCAAAACACATATCATGTGGCGAATAAAAATATAGCTCCAATTAAAGTTACCAATGAACGAAAATGAAAGAGGGGATGCCTTCCCGGGGCATCCCAGAGCTTAGGATTTTGGCTATCCTTGAATATCTTGGGGTGCCATGGGCATCCCAAAGCTTAGGCTCTTGCCACTCCTTGTTCCATAGTCCACCAAAACTTTACCCAAAACTTGAAAACTTCACAACACAAAACTCAACAGGAAATCTTATAAGCTCCGTTAGTGAAAGAAAACAAAACCACCACATAAGGTACTGTAATGAACTCATTATTTATTTATTTTGGTGTTAAACCTACTGTATTCCAGCTTCTCTATGGTTTATAAACTATTTTACTAGCCATATATGCATCAAAATAAGCAAAAAACACACGAAAAACAGAATCTGTCAAAAATAGAACAGTTTGTAGCAATCTGTAACTAACGCAAACTTCTGAACTCTAAAAATCCTAACAAAATAGGAAGTCCTGTAAAATTTGTCTATTGGTCATTAGCAAAACGAATCAACACAAAATCACGTTTGTGTGATTTAACAAAACTAAATTCGTGCGCACAAAGTTTCTGTCTTTTAGCAGAATCAAATCAACTATCATCATAGGTTATCCTATAGGTTCTACTTGGCACAAACACTAATTAAAACATAAAAACACATCTAAACAGGAAGTACATGCAAAATTTATTACTAAACAGAAACAAAAACAAAAACACAAATAAAATTGGGTTACCTCCCAACTAGCGCTATCGTTTAACGCCCCTAGCTAGGCATAAAATCGAAGATGGATCTAAGTAGTGCCATCTTTGGCACTCAATTAAGTAGCACGCATGATAGATTCATAAGGTAATTTGACTTTATTTCTTGGAAAGTGCTCCATGCCTTTCTTTAATGGAAATTGGAATCTAATATTCCCTTCCTTCATATCAATAATCGCACCAATCGTTCTAAGGAAAGGTAAACCAAGAATAATAGGGCAAGGAAGATTGCAATCTATATCAAGAACGACAAAATCTACGGGCACCAAATTTCTATTTGCAATGATGAGAACATCATTGATCCTTCCTATTGGCTTTTTAATTGTGGAATCCGCAAGGTGCAAATTTAAAGAGCAATCATCAAGATCATGGAAACCTAGAATATCACATAAAGTTTTCCGAATCGTGGAAACACTAGCACCCAAATCACACAAAGCAAAACACTCATGATCTTTAATTCTAATCTTTATAGTAGGTTACCACTCATCATTAAGTTTTCTAGGTATAGAAACTTCCAAATTAAGTTTTCCATCATAAGATTGCATCAAGGCATCAACGATATGTTTGGTAAAAGCTTTATTTTGACTATAAGCACGAGGAGAATTAACAACAGTTTGTTACAAGGAAATACAACCTTCTAAAGAACAATTATCATAATCAAATTCCTTGAAATCCGAGATAGTGGGTTCAATGCTATTTAAAGTCATGACCTCTCCAATCCCACTTTTACCAAATTTAGCATCAAGATCTAAAAACTTCGAATTCTTGGGATGCCTTCTAACTAAAGTTGACTCATCTCCAGTCCCATTATTATCAAGATTCATATTGCAAAACAAAGATTTAATAGGAGACACATCAATAACTTTAAGATCTTCATCATTATTTTCATAGAAACTAGAAGAACACGCCTTTACAAAGCAATCTTTCTTAGCATGCAATCTAGCGGTTCTTTCCTGCACTCGTCAATGGAAATTCTCATTGCTTTGAGAGACTCATTGATATCATGCTTAGGAGGAGAAGATCTAAGTTTAAGAGAATCAACATCAAGCGAAAGTCTATCAACGTTCCTAGCCAAATCATCAACTTTGAGCAATTTTCCTTCAAGCAAAACATTTTCTTTTGAGAGATCATAAATTCTTTCACACTATTCTCAAAATCAGAGGGCATCTTATTAAAATTACCATAAGAATTATTGTAGGAATTTCCATAATTATTAGAGGAATTACTAGGGAACGGTCTAGAATTAAAGTTTCCTCTATAAGCGTTGTTTCCAAAACTATTCCTACCAACAAATTTCACATCCATAGATTCATTATTATTCTCAATCAAAGTAGACAAAGGCATCTCATTGGGATCAAGAGGAGTATTTCTAGTAGCAAACAACTTTATAAGTTCATCCATCTTTCCACTCAAAACAATGATTTCTTCTATAGCATGCACCTTTTTACTAGAAGATCTTTCGGTATGCCATTGAGAAAAATTAGCCATAATATTATCAAGAAGTTTTGTAGCATCTCCTAACGTGATTTCCATAAACGTGCCTCCCGCAGCCGAATCTAAAAGATTTCTAGAAGCAAAGTTCAAACCGGCATAAAAATTTTGTATGGTCATCCATAAATTCAAACCATGAGTAGGGCAATTGCGAATCATCAATTTCATTCTTTCCCAAGATTGGGCAACATGCTCATGATCAAGTTGTTTAAAATTCATAATATCGTTCCTAAGAGTGATAATCTTAGCGGGAGGAAAATACTTAGAGATAAAAGCATCTTTCCACTTTTTCCAAGAATCAATACTATTTTTAGGCAAAGACGAAAACCAAACTTTAGCACATTCTCTAAGTGAAAACGGAAATAACTTCAATTTAACAATATCGTTATCTGTATATTTATTCTTTTGCATATCACACAAATCAACAAAGTTGTTTAGATGAGTAGCGGCATCTTCACTAGGAAGGCCAACGAATTGATCTTTCATAACAAGATTCAGCAAAGCAGTATTGATTTCACAAGACTCAACATCATTAAGAGGAGCTATCGGAGTACTAAGGAAATCATTATAATTGGTATTGGAGAAATCACACAATTCGGTATTATCTTGCGCCATGGCAACAAGTAATCCAACACACAAGCAAACAGAAAAAGGCAAGCGAAAAAGAGAGGAGAAGATTGGGAAAGAGAGGGCAAATAAAACGGCAAGGGTGAAGTGGGGGAGAGGAAAATGAGAGGCAAATGGCAAATAATGTAAATGCGAGGGAGATGAATTTGTGATGGGTACTTGGTATATCTTGACTTGAGCGAAGACCTCCCCGGCAACGGCGCCAGAAATCTTTCTTGCTACGTCTTGAGCTTGCGTTGGTTTTCCTTGAAGAGGAAAGGGTGATGCAGCAATAGTAGCATAAGTATTTCCCTCAGTTTTTGAG
Organism: Triticum timopheevii; assembly: GCA_963921465.1. Lineage (NCBI taxonomy): Eukaryota > Viridiplantae > Streptophyta > Magnoliopsida > Poales > Poaceae > Triticum > Triticum timopheevii. The sequence continues at coordinate 463,122,165 of OY997266.1, forward strand.
AACCAAGGTATCAATCCAGTAGGAGGCTCCTCAAAAGTCCCACGCACCTACACAAACAAACAAAGAACTCGCAACCAACGCAATAAATGGGTTGTCAATCCCTTCACGGCCACTAGCGAAAGTGAGATCTGATAGAGATAGTATGATAAGATAAATATTTTTTTTGATATTTTATAATATAGATGCAAAAAGTAAAGATGCAAATAAAAGTAGATTGAAAGCTTATATGATAAAAGATAGACCCGGGGGCCATAGGTTTCACTAGTGGCTTCTCTCAAGATAGCATAAGCATTACGGTGGGTGAACAAATTACTATCGAGCAATTGATAGAAAAGTGAATAATTATGAGATTATCTAGGCATGATCATGTATATAGGCATCACGTCCGCAACAAGTAGATCGACTCCTGCCTACATCTACTACTATTACTCCACACATCGATCGCTATCCAGCATGCATCTAGAGTATTAAGTTCATAAGAATAGAGTAACGCATTAAGAAAGATGACATGATGTAGAGGGATAAACTCAAGCAATATGATATAAACCCCATCTTTTTATTCTTGATGGCAACAATACAATATGTGCCAACCCTTTCTGTCACTGGGTAAGGACACTGCAAGATTGAACACAAAGCTAAGCACTTCTCCCATGGCAAGAAAGATCAATCTAGTAGGCCAAACCAAACTGATAATTTTAAGAGACTTGCAAAGATAACTCAATCATACATAAAAGAATTTAGAGAAGATTGAAATATTATTCATAGATAATCTTGATCATAAACCCACAATTCATCGGATCTCGTCAAACACACCGCCAAAAGAGTTTACATCGAATAGATCTCCACAAGAGAGGGGGAGAACATTGTATTGAGATCCAAAAAGAGAGAAGAAGCCACCTAGCTAATAACTATGGACCCGAAGGTTTATGGTAAACTACTCACAACTCATCGGAGGGGCTATGGTGTTGATGTAGAAGCCCTCCATGGTGGATTCCCCCTCCGACAGAGCACCGGCGAAGGCTCCAAGATGGGATCTCGCGGATACAGAAGGTTACGGTGGTGGAAATTGTGTTTCGTTGGCTCCCTGGATGTTTTCGGGGTACGTAGGTATATATAGGAGGAAGAAGTACGTCGGTGGCTGCCTGTGGGGCCCAGGAGATAGGGGCGCACCCAGGAGGGGTGGGCGCGCCCTCCTGTCTCCTGGCCGCCTCGCAAGCTTCTTGACTTGCACTCCAAGTTCTCCAGATCACGTTCGTTCCAAAAATCACGCTCCCGAATGTTTCATTCCATTTGGACTCCGTTTGATATTCCTTTTCTTTGAAATACTATAATAGGCAAAAAAAAACAGCAATACGGGCTGGGCCTTCAGTTAGTAGGTTAGTCCCAAAAATGATATAAATGTGTAAAATAAAGCCCATAAACATCCAAAAGGGGTAATATAATAGCATGGAACAATCAAAAATTATAGATACGTTGGAGACGTATCACCCTCCCTCATATATAAAGGAGTGGAGGAAGGGGCTGGCCGGCCTCATGGGGTGTGCCCCAAGGGGGGATTGCTACTCCTACTAGGAGTAGGTTTCCCCCCTTTCCTAGTCCAGCTAGGAAGGGGAAGGAAGGGAAGAGGGGAAGAAGGAAAGGGGGGGCGGCCGCCCTCCCCAATTCAGATTGGGCTTGGGGGGTGCACCCCACCACTTGGCTGCCTCCTCCTCTCTTCCACTAAGGCCCATGAAGGCCCATTGAACCCCCGCAGGGTTCCGGTAACCCCCCGGTACTCCGGTTTTATCCGAAACTTCTCCGGAACACTTCCGGTGTCCGAATATAGCCGTCCAATATATCAATCTTTATGTCTCGACCATTTCGAGGCTCCTCGTCATGTCCGTGATCACATCTGGGACTACGAACAACCTTAGGTGCATCATATCACATAAACTCATAATACCAATCGTCATTAAACGTTAAGCGTGTGGACCCTATGGGTTCGAGAAGTATGTAGACATGACCAAGACACGTCTCCGGTAAATAACCAATAGCGGAACCTGGATGCTCATATTGGTTCCTACATATTCTACGAAGATCTTTATCGGTCAAACCGCATAACAACATACGTTGTTCCCTTTGTCATCGGTATGTTACTTGCCCGAGATTTGATCGTCGGTATCATCATACCTAGTTCAATCTCGTTACCGGCAAGTCTCTTTAATCGTTCTGTAATACTTCATCACGCAACTAACTCATTAGTCATAATGCTTGCAAGGCTTATAGTAATGAGTATTACCGAGAGGGCCCAGAGATACCTCTCCGAAACACAGCGTGACAAATCCTAATCTCGATCTATGCCAACCCAACAAACACCTTTGGAGACACCTGTAGAGCACCTTTATAATCACCCATTTACATTGTGACGTTTGGTAGCACACAAAGTGTTCCTCCGGTATTCGGGAGTTGCATAATCTCATAGTCTGAGGAACATGTATAAGTCATGAAGAGAGCAGTAGCAATGAAACTGTAACGATCATAATGCTAAGCTAACGGATGGGTCATTTCCATCACATAATTCTCCTAATGATGTGACCCCGTTCATCAAATGACAACGCATGTCTATGGTTAGGAAACATAACCATCTTTGATCAACGAGCTAGTCAAGTAGAGGCATACTAGGGACACTATGTTTTGTCTAGTTTCCGGTTAATACAATTTTAGCATGAATAATAAACATTTATCATGAAATAAGGAAATAAATAATAACTTTAGTATTGCCTCTAGGGCATATTTCCTTCAGGAGGATCCCGTTGGAGCAACCAAGGAGGACAAGAGCAAGGAGGCCACCAGAGATCAAGTGCCGATGGTCGAGCAAGCCTTGCCTGCCGACGAGGAAGAGGAAGATATCCTTAAACCCTACGATGCTCATCTTACCCCCACTGAGATTGCAGCCTTCAGGATCATTGAAACAGTTCGTGTGCAAAATAAGTATCTCACTTGTGAAAATATTCTGCATCTGGAGCACATTGCCTCCCTCCGGAGCATCAAGATTGGAGAGTCCCCTGGTCCTTAAGGACCGGATTGCCTCTACTTCATCATCACCACCTCCTTCTTCATCACCATAAGAAAATTGAGTATCGGGTATGGGAACTCCCCTTGGCTTTCGCCAAGCTTGGGGAGGTGCCCCGGTATCGTATCATCCCCACTATCTTTTGCCTTTACTTTTCTTAGTTCGATCCATAGTTATCATTTGCTTTAGATGAATAAAAGTTTGGTTCAATCCCTTCTTTTCGAGAGTTTGCTTAGTGATCTATATTTGTAATCATGTTCGAGATATATAATAAACTTTAGTTTGAGTTTTGATTTCTTTACTTTCTTGTTTCAATAAAAAGAAGATAAATAAATGAAAAAGATCATATGCTAATCTTATGGTAAGTGATCACATTACCCAAGGAAAAGTATAAGTTGAAAATTTTAGTAGATTGACAAACATAGCATTGGTCAATGATGCAACTCATGAAAGAATTAATAAGGGAAGAGAAGATTCACATGCAAATACACTTTCCTGGAAATCTTTTGTGATTGTGAGCACCCATCAAAATATTACTCCCTCCGTTTCTTTTTAGTCCGCATATAAGGTTTGGTCAAAGTCAAGCTTTGTAGAGTTTGACTAACTTTATATTTAAAAATACAAACATTCACAATATGAAATCAACATTATCAGATGCACCATGAAACATATTTTCATACTATATAGTTTTAGTATTGTAGATGTTCATACTTTTTTATATAAATTTGGTCAAACTTTGTGTAGTTTGACTTTGACCAAATATTATATGCGGAGTAAAATAACGGAGGGAGTATATGCCAAAATTGTTGATGTTGGACAAGGAAGACAACATAATGATTTATGTTTGTTCATATTCACATAGAAGTTATATTGTCATAGATCCTTCAACATGTGGTGCTTGCCCCTATCTTTGCTAGCCAAAAATTCCGCACTAAGTAGAGATACTACTTGTGCATCCAAAACCCTTAAACCCAAATCTTGTTTGAGAGTCCACCATACCTACCTATGGATTGAGTAAGATCCCTCAAGTAAGTTGTCATCAGTGCAAAAAGGCAATAAAAATTACTTCTAAAAGTGTAAGATCATTTAGTGTAAGGGAAAATTGAGCATTGTACGAACTTGTGATGGCCAAGAATAAAAGCGACAGACTGCATAATAAAGGTTGCCATCATAAGGGGCAATATAACATGGCGTTCTCTTGCACTAAGGGGTTGAGCATACAAACAAAAAGCGAATCACAACCTCTTCTTCCCTCTGCGAGGGGCCTATCTTTTACTTTCATGCAAGAGTCAAAGTTCTTCTCTCAATTCCTTTTTATTTTCTCCTTTGGCAAGCATCATGTGGTGACGAAAGATCTAGGCACATATATCCATTTGAATATGGGTAGCATGAGTTATTATTGTTGACATCACCCTTGAGGTGAATGCATTGGGAGACGAAACTATAAGCCCCTATCTTTCTATGTGTTCGGTTGAAACTTTTTGCTCATGTGTACGCGGTGAGTGTTAGCAATCATAGAAGACTAAATGATGGTTGAGTATGTGGACTTGCCTAAAGGCTCCGATATGTGACTCTTCCTGAAAAGATGATGAATTGTAGTTGTAAAGTTGACCGAGAACATAGTTTCCAATAGAGTTTATGCTTTATACTTCGATGTTGTAAGGAATTGTCACTTGCACTACAAAAAAATACACTTCCGTGATGATACGTGTTTGTCATAGTAGGTCGCATTTTTTGTCATGCGTGTACATCCATGACAAATTTATGACAGAATCAAGATAGTCATACATGTGCTGTCGTAGAAGTGTTCCATGACATTACCAAAATTATCATCACGGAAGTGTCCACTTCCATGACGATAAATCGCGTGTCACAGAAGTGCTTTCGTCAAGGGTGACCGACACGTGGCATCCACCGTAACGGAACGCCGTTAAGCTATCGGGTCGGGTTTTGGATCTGATAACCCATTAACAGCCCCGACCAATGGGGATTTTCCACATGTAAAATCATCATTGGCTGGAGGAAACACATGTCGGCTCACTGTTGGGACAGATGTCATCAGTTCATTTTACCGAAGTTGCCTATGATACGGCAACACGTGGCACGGCCCAACAGAGGCCCATTCCTGTGAAAAGGCCGGCCCGTTTGACTTGGTCAAAAGGTGGCGGCCCGGCCCACGGAAAGCCTGTTAACGGCCTGTTCGCATATAGCCCATTTACAACCCGCTAACCCAGGGCCCATTACGCCCTATCTGGATTAGGCCCAGTAGCGTCATCTGGGCCGTCCGATATGATTCAGCATGTTTTAACTTCCGGCCCATGAGTGGCCCATGACTTCTTTCGGCCCATATGAAGACCTTTGTAACTCTTGGCCCATTAACGGCTCGTGGTGAAACTGACCCATAATGAACAGTGTATCACTTTATACCCATTAACGGCCCGTTATTCCATTGGGCCATTTCCAGCCCAAGTTATCTTTTGACCTTCTCAGGTCCCATTGATTCTTGGGCTCATTTGCAGCATTCGATTACATACGGCCCGTTACTGTCATTTTCTGCTTGTGGGCCGAATTCAGCCCGTCGTTACAGTTGGCCCGTTTGCGGACCGTTAATACGTTGGGCCATTTTCATGTCAAAAGAACCCGTTGGGCTGTTTTCATAGAGTTATCAAATACGGCCTATTAACGGCCCGTTATGGTCCACGAATAGTACGGCCCATGATTGGCGAAATGATGATACACCACGTAGAAGGCCCATGGATCCTACGGCCTGTATGAGGCCCATGGATAATACGGCCCGTAGAAGGCCCATGGATCGTACGGCCCGTAGAAGGCCCATGGACCCCACGGCCCGTAGAAGGCCCATGGACCCTAAGACCCGTATAGAAGGCCGATGGATCCTACAGCCCGTATAGAAGGCCAATGGATCTTACGGCCGGACGAAGGCCCATGGATCATACGGCCTGCAGGAGGCCCATGGTTACAACAGTCCGTGTGTTGCCATGATTATTTTAGCCTAGTTACCAACAATAGGCTATTGTGGCCACTAGAAAAACACAGAAAAAGAACTGCAGTGACTACAAGCAAACAACTAAACAAGACAATAAGGAAATAAATAAGCAAGCAATTAAGGCTAGCCTATTACCGCTATTACACATATTACATCCACTGGGCATCAAAGTTCACCACCAGTGCAAATATAGGGAACAAAGCAGCATATTACATACACTGGCCGTCAGAATTGGCCACCGGTGCAAATAAACGTGGCAGCAAAACAAGAGCATAACTGAAACAACTTCAGAAGAGCTCAAGAAACGTTATCCTGGGTATCCACCATGCTGGGAATAAGCTTAGCAAGCTGATTAGCTTTGTCCTGTTTGGCGCTAAAATCCTTCAACGCTTGCTGTTGCACCAGAAAGTATGCATCTGAATGCTCCAGGGACTTCCGCAGTCCTTCCGCTTCTTGTCACAGCATTGTAGATCGATGTCTTTCAGCTTGTAGTTGAGACTCAGGAAACCGAACTGATTCAGACAGTGAGTTTGAATAGCTTGTGCAAGCGGTAGTGGACAATAACTCGAACACTAAACCAAGACAGGACTTTGGGGTTGTCTGTCTTCAAGATAGTCTTCCTTAGCTATTTTATCAGCTTTGTTGGAGACAAACAAGGATGTGTCACTATCCTGAACCTTATCTGCATTACTTTACCATTGCTTAATAAGGCACTCTTCCCCAATATTCTATCAGCATTCTAAAAGAAGAAACAAGCAGACACATAACAAGTTTAGCATGTACTAGTATATGAAACTCATTTCGGTGAACCAGTTCATTAGTAAGGTGGACAGGATTAAACTACCAAGTCTTCTATTGCCAAGTACTAGTACATAATAAAAGCATCAAACAAACATATATCTATGTCCTATGGTCACTGCATTGTCTTGCCAAATCAAAATAGAGACACGGTTCAAATCATATCAGTTCAAGACAAAGCAGCAGTGAAAGAATACAAAGCGTGGGAAACTACACGGCACAACAAGATTTCAGATGGGTACCACGGGTCTACATGTACAACAACACTATTGGCTCTATTGTGATGCTAGTAATGTGCATGATATGAAAGTCAACTGTATACACAATTGAAATTGAAATCAACAGAGTTAATGATAAGAGCAAACCTGTTAAAGAAACATGCATGAACATACCTGTTGTGCCATTGGAGTTTCGATTGGATCCTTCAATTAAAAAAAAGTTTGTATAGTAAATATAGTGATACAAGAGCAAAGCAATCATAGTTAAAAAGGCGTGCCTAAGTGAGCACTTAAGCGCGACTAGGCTCTAGGCGTTGGCAAAACGCATTGCGCATAATTACGCATAATCTGTGCATAATTGCACATAAGCAGGCGCTTTGGTCAGTAAAGCGCAAGGCGGTGGCAAAACGCACAATTAACGCCTAGCGCTTTTTTGAACTATGATAGCAATGGAATACTAAATTAGAACAGTTGTTCTTCAGGTTTAGGCACTTGTTCTACATGAACAAAGTACAGTAAGATGCAAGAATAAAATACTTAAAAATAGAAAATGAGCTCATAGACCTTACCACATTCTTGGTTCGGGACCAGTACAGAACAAGGCGTTCCCAGTCATCGTCCAGTAAATGTGTCTCAGGAGAATGTAAGGGAAGTTGATGAGTTTCTTTGTCGGTGAAGTACGTTTTCTTCAGGTAATTCCGATACTGCCACCAAGCATTCTTGAAGATAGCAGAGGTATTAGCACAGGTTACCTCATCCTGAGTTTCCAAATCGGTCCTTCTCTATAGAGAAAAATGGGAAAATTTGCTGTATTATAACCATCATGGAGGTAGGATGTATGGGACGAAGCAAAGTAATTGCCATGAATAACATTACTTACACATAACTCCTGGACAAACACCTGCAACTTGCATTTTCCTTCATCTTCAGTATAATATTTCCAAGATGGGAAGATACGCACATATGATTTAACAACATCAAATGCGATAGATGCTAAACTGCGACTGGCTGGTTGTGCTTCCTCCACAGGAATAGGCGTACTAACTGGTGGATTTGGGGTTCGCCGTGATAGTACTGGCCCTTTGGGCACTAGAGCTGCCTTACTAACTGCTCTTGTTTGGGAGCTCTGTGGTGGAGATGGTGCTGTGTCAACAGGAACTGGGTTACTATCGGCTGGGGTTGGGGTTAGATTGGGTGAAGCTGGTTCTCTGTCCATCGTAGTAGGGGTACAATCTGCGAGAGTTTGGGTTATGTGTGGTAGGGCTGGTTCTTGTGCATGTACAACCGGGGTGTTATCTCCACCAAGAGGTAGTACTGTTTTATTTGAAGACCGTGTTTTTATTCCGCTAGATACTGGCATCACCCGCTCCAATTCAAATGGCTGATAAACAGGAAACATAGTTGAATGTACGGACATTGTATGAGAGACAGATGCAATAGATAGTGTGGAAAAAAGAGGGCATGAAATAGTTGACATGTATATTGTTTAACTAAAATGGATAGCATGACATAATTTCACATATATGATGTCTATCTAAACTGGATAGCATAGCATAACATAATTCAAAGATACAATGAATAACTAAACAAGATCGCATGACATAATTCACCTACATGTTATCTAAGTAATTAGGATCGCATCAGTTAATTCACATATGTGATTTATATGCTAAACAGAGGGCATTCGATATGATGTCTGAACTAAGAACATGGTGTTGAATATTGTGTATATGTTGTCTAAACTATGCAATGCAAGACAATGTATGCATGATATGAGCAGTATAACCGTGCCAAGTTAGAGCATACACCTCAGTGGGGTAATAGGACTGGTCATCTGTCTCTGAATCCATCTCTGAGGAGCTATCGGGACCCAACAAGAGACCTGCTTCGACAGGTAGCACTGTTTGCTCTGAAGGCCTTGTTTTCACTCTAGATTTTTCCATCTCCCACCCAAATGGCTGATTCACAGGAACAGTAGTTTAATGTACAAACATTGTTGACAAATGGAAATGTAATGAAGAAAAGGATGGGCAAGATATCATTCAAATATATGATGCCTGGTTAAACAGGATGGCATTGCACATTTCACATATATTATGGCTGGCTAAAAGACATGGGACTGCATAATTCCCATATATGATATAGAAACTAAATAGGTGGCATTACAGAACATGTCTAAACTAAGAATATGACATATATGATGTCAAAAGTAGGCACTGCAAGGCAACATATGCATGATATGACTAACATCATCATGCCAAGGTAGAGCAAACACCTTGGGGGTAAATAGGAGTGGTCAGCGGCGTCTAAATCCGCCTCAGAACAGATATCTTCCTCTGGATTACAATCTGGAGAGGGGTGGGGAGGTTTTGCCATTGAACCCACCATGGAGCGATGTCTGCATGACATTGTATTGCCGCGCAAAACTCTTCTCTTTTTCTCTACATGTTCAGCATGACTGTGTACAATATCTGACATGCATACGAAAAAAATATGGTGAGATTATGTAAGGAGAGCATGCAGAAATTTAGAGTGATGGTAACAACCAGTGGATCGACGTTTTTCCGTTGAACCAAAATAGCCCTAGTGGATCGACGTGAATTCATAGTAATAAGTGATGCAACAAGTGTACAACCTCTTTGCCGTAGCTGTGTCGACCTCAGCATCATTGGGTTGGTCACTGAAGTAGTTGAGGCAGAGGTGGCTGTCGGAGGTGTGCAGGAAGATCTGAGGAATCTGTAGACAGCGTCCAGGGCACTGCTTTGTTGTGATGGATCGTTCTGTCGTTTGAGCAGCTCCGGTGAGCCGTAAGACGTCAAGGCTAAAGCAGCACAAGACAGAATCGTCAATCTCAAGTGGGATTCTAATAGCATCTCCAATAGATGATGTAAAATGGATGTAAAATTAACATCACCAAAAACCACCTGACTACAACAGATGAGGTAAAAACTGTTGACTCTGAACTTAACTGTCGAAACTGAAATTTATTGTGGAATCTGAATGCTACTGTCGAAATTGAACGCAATCGTAGCAGAGAGGCACTTGACATGTAGTTTAGGGAGGGCCTGCAGTTCATCTTCAACCTGCACCCCCCTGAGCTGCCTGCCACCACCGGCCGAACCGCCGGCCCCAGCGCCGCCCCGAAACAACTCGCCACCGCTGCCCCGGCCAGCCATCTAGGCCCCCCGCCCCCCACCCTGAACCCTATGATAGATAGTGGGGTACCTCTTCGGCGAGCCCCCATCCCTACCGCGAGTGGTTCTTCCTTAACTCCGGCGAGCCCCCCCCCCCCAACCCCTGAAAATTGACTGACCCAAACGTCGATTCAGTCGACTGAAATGTGGCTTAATCGGAGCAGAGCAGCAGCACGAGCAAGGGGGAGAGCAACAGCAGCAGCTGGGCGAGCGAGCGATCGAGCGAGAGCCGGAGCAGCAGCAGCAGATCCAGCTGGTATGGACGCCGCCGCCGAAGGGGCCTCGCACTGGGGGAGAGCCGCCGTGGAGATGTCGCCCGCAGAGCCGGCTTCAAGGTAGCCGCTCCATGGCGGTGCGGGATGTAGCACCGTCGGTGCCGGGAGGTCGAGTTAAGGAGAAGGTGCGATGCGATGAGTGTACAACCTCTTTGGTGGCGCCGAGTAGGCCTCGGCTTCGTCCGAGGAGTCGGTGAGGATGTTGCGGTTCCGGTGGAGCAGGTTAAGGCGGCGCTGTGGGGATGGAGCAGCCGCGATAGACGAGGCGATCATTGGAGCAGCTCCTTGGAGGTGGAGGACGGGGCGGCTAAACCGGCGGGACGGCGAGATGGATGACGGATCCTCATCCGGGGAGGTGGACGAGGGACGTCGAGCTGTTGCGGTGGACGACGTCGTCGAGGAAGAGGCTTCGGCTAGGCAGGCGATGACGTGCGGACGGAGGAGGGTGGGGTTTCGCGGCTGGAGCGGAGAGGTTATGGCGGCCTGGGATTTCGAATGGCGAAAAGGGGGAGATGTGAGGGGGTCACGCATAACTTAGGGACGTGCTTGTCCAAAATGTAGGGTGTGTTACAAAAGTACCCCCCACCGATTTGAACTAGCGGCCCTTCCGGCACAGGGTTAGAAGGGGGATTTCGCGTGTCAGGATTTGGCAGCTGGAGGGGGTTTTCACGCACGTTGTAATTTCGGGATAGCAAGGCGCGGGTTGTGAAGGCGCCAGTTTTGGGAGCATGATATCTGAATTTTCGGGATATAACAAGACGCGGGTTGAATTTTAGGGACAAGCCTACCGTGTAGTAATATTTTACTTGTACGTACCAAATCAATTCGCACTTCCCTCAACCAAAAAGAAAACAAAAAAAATAAAACTATTCACACCACACAAAGAGAGAGTCTTGCCCCGTCTTACTATACAAATGATATTCAAAGCTACTCCCTCCTTCCATCTATATAGGCCCTAATGCGTTTTTCGATGCTAACTTTGACCAAATATTAGAGCAATGATATATGACATGCAACTTACACAAAGCACACCGTTAACTTCGTCTGTGAAAGGTTCTTTCAATGATATAATTTTCACATTGTGCATGTCATGTACTATTAATCTTGTCAATAGTCAAAGGCGGTCTTAAAAATCTCATTACGCCCTATATAGATGGAAGGAGGGAGTATGAATCCATGTTATGTCTGATTAAATTTTTTCGCTTGCTGTATAATGCATGTAACCTACTCATACCAGCATTTTAGTGCGTTCAAAATGTCTATACTACCGCTGCAATTCGAACCAAATTTTTATTTGTTTCTCTATTTCAATAAGAATCTACAATCATGATTGTTACCAACTTCAACCATCATAGTTTCCTTGCTATCCGCCAGATATAAATCGGACGTCCTATAATGCAGGATGGCAGGCACACCATCATCAACAACTCCGTTTTTCATAAGAGTAGAGATAAAATATATTAAATGTAGTATAACATGTTCATAAACACACCATGTGTATCACTGTTATATATATTCACACACGCGTCGGTTTAAAACACTATGATAAATTCTTCAAATATCCGAATTCGCTTTTTATAATGAAGTATATATGATCACTATTCGTCTTTTACACCCACACAACCCTCTTATCTTTCTAGCTAGCGCTAACTTTCTCTTGTGCATGCACACGCCCGCATCCCTCTCACCCTCCCTCAGCATTCTCTAGCTCCATCGTGCAAATTCGTCTTTTCACTTTAGGTTGTTCACCCACGGTGTGTGTAGGCCCCCCAGCTCCTTCTTTACGGCACACATCGATCGATATGCCTCTCTAGCCAGGTGTGCCTAGCACAAACACAAGCTTCCCCTCTTCTCTTGTCACCGTCCATGCCTCACTCCCACCACTCTTTTCATCGTTCTCGTACTCGCACACTCCTCCCCGCTCGATATAGTATGCCTCTCGTACCACCTCCTACATGCATCCCTCTCTCTCTATCCTTCTCCTCGTGCCTCATTTGCTTCTAACACACACATGCACGTATACCGATCGATCTCCCAACATATACCTAGATCAACTTTAACTACCCCCCCCCCATCGATCGACGTACCTCACAAGTTATGTCTTTCCTTTCTCTAACAAAGTGCGATTGATCTTCCTATGTAGTTATGTCTGCTTACCACAACCACATCGTCCCCCCTCATCATTCGTGCATGCCTCCTGACCCGTCTCTCACACGCACGTGCACAGACAACAAGCAGCCATCTCCTCTCTTATTGATATTGCGGGCGTGCCCTCCGTTTGTCTAGCAAGCCTATCCCACCATTTTTTAGAATCAACTCCACTACCACCCCCTCCAACACTCTAGCTCTGTCTTTCTCCCAACCTTATTCCTCTCCTACACATATGCATGGATGCCTATCGATCTCCCTTAATACATGAGGCAGACCGATCTCCTTAATACATGAGGTAGGCCTCTCTCCTCCTCCACACATATACCAGCCATTGTACCTCTATAGTTAATTGGGCCTCCCTCTTCCCCCACCACAAACCGATAGTCGAGCGCTGCAGGTAGGTATCCATGCCACAGAGACAAACTACACATGTCCCCTCTCATGTTCCAGTAGGCCAGCCACTCTATATCTTTAATGTGGGCACACACAAATTCGATGGCACTCTTTATCGATCGCATGCGCGCGCACACACACACACGTCATCCCTCTTTTCAATTCTATGGACACCTCAAGCCAATGATACCTCCACTCTCTTCTCGTGGATCGCCCCCTCTATATATATGTTATATCCAGGACTCTATTTCACACACATTGCATATGTTACATTTTTTGATTGACCCCCCCCCCCCAAAAAAAAACTCTCAAGAACCCACACACTATATGTCTCTAGGTTTGTATCTCTCTCACACAACCCCACGTAGGTGGTGTACGTATACAAGAAGAGAATAGGTGCACCATGCACATACTCACGCTTCGTGCCCAGCCACACCCGCGCGGGTACACGGTGAAGCTCATTTCTTTATGAAATGGCAGCCCACGTGCTAATTTGAACGCCTGTAGCGGTTGTTTACCTAGGGAGGTCGTGTACCAGCCTGCACGAAACAAAGTTCGACTTGACGCGTTGCCGCGTTATTTTTAAATAAAGTTATAGCGCTCAATGGCACGTACACAGAATATAAAATGATTTTTATGGAGAAAAAGGTAGTCCGCTCACTATATACAATGGAGCCTTGCGTGCCTGGTTTTTCGCTCTTCAGAGTATCTCACACAAGGCTGCGGTGGCCTCTCTCTCTCTCACCGTTGGTCACTGATCTGGGCGCATCCCGTCCGCCGGGGGAAAGGGAGTGCGGTGGCCTCTCTCTCTCTCTCTCACTGTTGGTCACTGATCCAGCCGCATCCCGTCCGCCGGGGGAAAGGGAGGAAGTGCATCGTTTCTCCATTCGACGATACCGAGGCAGCACGTCCCGATCTACGATACACGTCGTTCTCTCTGACCAAGCTTCGGCGCGGCAGGGCCTATGCCACCTACTCGCAGATTCCGCCCGCCACCGCTCACCTAGTTACATCCCGACGACCTCCAGGTATCCCCTCCGGCCTTGCTCCAGTGCCCGTCGTCCCACGTCGCTGCATGTGGATCTTCCATAGTTCTTTGCCCAAAACGTAGCTCGTCCAGCGTACTTTCCATATTGCATTTTCATCCTCACATTGTTTTAGACAAACACAATTGTGTTGTTATCTTCCCTTAGGGCAAGGAATATGCTTCTTTTTTGTCATCGCATGTGTCATCAACTGTTATTGGCCAGTAATTGTTTCCTTTCTACCTCTTTTTTGCAAACAGGGCTATCCATTTCACCTCGTTGCTATCGCGATCTTTAGGTGAACTTCACAAATCACTTTTTTCTTAAGAGTGTTTTGTGCAGTTGTACTAAAATTTCACATGGGCAACGTCTCTACATTTCAATGTGACTGCACAAAGGGAGATTGGTTTTGCTCTATCCTCCTCATCCAACTCCGAGCCTAATCTTCTCCAACTAGTTAGTCTTAAGAGAGACTGCAAAGGTGATCGGCTTCTATTTATGTGTTTATTGTTTCATCAGCAGTCCTCTATTATCGTAATCACACTTAATATCTTTGGAACAGGGACGCTCAGCTCTATTTTAGTGGAACTGCACAAAATGATCGGAATGTTGCATGCTCCAGATAGCTACTTTTTTCCCAATATGCCTTGTTGATTTAGATAGAGCTGGGGGGACGTTGTTGCCAATGAAAGCATGGATCAATTTTGATTTAACACCTTCTCACAACTCTGTCTTCAGTTGTGATGTAATATTAGCTCTGATCTGCTAATAATTGACATGCATTAGCAAGGAAGTTAGTTTTTTATTGTTTCCGAAAGAGCATCGATGGCAAGACACACGAAACAAAAGCTGAAAGCTCACACCATTGTACAATTTCATGTCTCGCTGGAAAATTATTTGTATACTACGTCAATTATGTAAACAAATGATGGAAGCTTGATAGCATTGCCAGAAGCCTCTTCATCATCCGGGTCCATGTGCCATGCACAAAATTATACTCCTTCGTTCATAAATATTTGTCTTTTTACAAATTTCAAATGGGCATATTTTAGAGTGTAGATTCACTCATTTTGCTTCGTATGTGTACTCCCTCTGTTCCTAAATATTCTATTCGTCTTTCTAGAGATTTCAACAAGTGACTACATATGGAGCAAAATGAGTGAATCTACACTCTAAAATATGTATATAAATCCGTATGTGCCAGTCCATTTGAAATCTCTAAAAGACAAATATTTGAGTAGTCACTCGTTGAAATCTCTAGAAAGACAAATATACTCCGAAGTATATTTAAGAACCGAGGGGGTAGTGCACAACCGCATCCCGGTCATTGCGCCGCATTAATAGTGAGTAATGAGCAGTCAAATCGTAAGCCCCACCTTTCCCACTATAAGTTGCTCTGAAGAAGCAACCATCAATACGCTCTTCTTTGAATCCGCTCATACTACTCCATCCGTCACTGTTTATACAGCGCGCTTCAGAAAAAACAAAAAAGATCTGTGGGACCAAGGCGACTAGCGATCGGCCTGAAAAATAGCATTGGTAGTTATAGCACGGCGTCTATTAGGCTGGTCATAGTGGGGAGTAACTTAGACTAGTAACATGCACATGTTAATAGTCTATGTTACTACCTCTATAGTGCATAGTATCATAGATTGGTATCATAGGTGTTCTTATTTATTGCCATGCATGACACATAGTAGCATCACATTTATTATGTTACAGTATTTACCTCTGTTACTATAACCATCTCTCCCTTCTTTAATTGCCTGCCACATAAGCATGTTTGCGAGTCCCAAGTGCATGATACTACTTATATTACCCCCACTATGGCCAGCCTTACTAGAGGGAATAATGCGTACACACATGCATGCAGTGCTTCCACCCCGGGTACACACATGCATGCACTTACTCCACTCCGTAGTAGTACAGAGTACATGGAGAGAAAATTGTGGACTTGATTGCGTTTACCACGCCCTAATTAATTGAGCATTAAACCAAACGCGTCTAAAGTCTCTCTGGTGGTGGAAATGCATTGAGAGAAATGCATCATAATGAAGCGCGCCCTGTAAACTGTGACGGAGGGAGGAGGAGTATGAAGGTGCAAAACCAAGAACGTGTATGGCCAGTCGGTCAACGCACCTCCTCTTGGCATATCATTGACATGTGGGACAGGAGTGTGAGCAAACCGATCTCAATTGATGGCAAAGAGCCAACCCGCCGTTCCTTGAGAGAGACAAGGAGCAAGAACACACAGACGGGCTCGCATGGAGGCCAAGATATATTCGAGCATGGTTGGTTGATCGATATCATTCATTACATGTTGGGCTGCTGTTTTCCTCCCTTGTCCGGAATAAATGTGTACTTTATCAAAGATAAAAAAATAAGAGTACAGACGCTCCACCAAACGATTCTAGTTGTAGTACTACTCGTACTACTGCGCTTGGCTCTTCGCCTCTTCGTGAAGTCGAACAATGATGGTACTCCGCATGTTGGGTACTACAGTGTATGCCTCTAACAATCTGACACCGAATGGACTGATGCATGTCCACCGAGGGTAGGTTGCATTAGTCAAAAGGCGTAAGTGAGCTTCACCTTGTCCTGCAAGCTTCTCCTCATTCTGCGAGTTGATGGGACACACCAAAAAGTAGTGCTAGTCCATACTCCCTCCTTTCCGGTTAATATGGCTTAATATCTTTTGCGGGTAAATGAGAGAGCTTTATTCATATATAAGCATTCTTAGGACGATCAGCCAAGACACTGGTCACTAGGAAGCGAGGTACCCCGCAAAAAAAGAAGTAGGAAGCGAGGTGTTTCATCAAGCCAGCTCTCGGCCACATTTAAAGTGCAGCAAGCACGGTTCGCACGAAGATGCGCCGCAAGGTTTGCTGGCCTGTTTACATGCTGAGTAACAAAAAAAGAGGAGATATTACCGAGCGCTACTATTTGTAATAGGATATGAGCCAGAATTAAGCGAGAATTGTGGTGAGTGTTCCATGCAATCAACTTCCATTATCACATGCGAGAACCCTCGAAGAGAACCAAATGTGTTGAAGATTGCTTTATCACATTTGAAAATTATAATAAGAGTGCAGACGCTCCTCCATCCGGTTCCTAGTACTAGTATAGTACGTACCTTTATAGACTATAGTAGTAGTACTAGTACTAGTAAACTTTGTGCTTGGTTGTTCGCCTATTCGGGAAGTCGAATAATAGTAGCACTAGTAGTATAGTGTATGCTTCTGGCAATCTGACACCGAATTAACTGTTGCACATCCACCGCCTGAGTGAGGGAGAGCTTGTATTAGTCAAAAGTTTCTCCTTGTCCTGCGAGCCACCGCGCGCAAGCTTCTCCCGTCCTGCAACCTTCTCCTCGTTCGGCAAGTTGACGGGACACAGCAAAGTAATGCTAGTCCATACTGCCTCCTCTCCGGTTAATATGGATTAATTTCAAACGAGATAAATACACTGTCTGTCACAGTATATTTGTAAAAATACGCAGTGAACTTCATAATACGCTCATTGCGCTCAATATATATATTTTCCGGTGTTTATACGGTCACTAGCTCACCCTAGCTGAGTATGTGTGTGCATGCACGTGTAGGTTGAGCACTTAGCATGACCGTGCGTGTTCCGTCATGTGCTCGGACATGCATGCATTAGGGCGTCGTGCGCGTTTTTGCGTCCATGTGTACATGTGACTATTGCATACACGTAGGGGGAGTACGTGTAGGGGCCACTAAGGAGCAGTCAAATCACACAGTAAGTTAGTCGGAAGAAGCAACCATCATTTCAGTCTCGAATGACACATACGCAATATAAAATGGTTGATATGGAGAGAAAAAAAACCACTATATATACACTAGCAGGAGCCTAATCTACAAGCCTACTTGCTAAGGTTGCTCTCTTCACAAGCATAGAATGACGGGCCTGATCCCGCAGCTGGGGGAAGGGAACAATGTTCTGCGTAGACGCGGTCGACATTGGCGAGGGAGACAACCCACAGTCGGTGCGTCCCAATTGGGTGTCACCGCGGTATGGGCCGATGCCGCGTCCCAACCGCCCTTCTAGCTACAGCCCGACGTCCCAGGTAGTCCATCTTCCTTTTGGAGCCGGCTTGCTCCACTGTCGTAGCTCCATCTCGATGTCGATCTTTCTCTACTTCTACCGGATTCTACTTGTGATGAGTTTATGTCTCATGAACTAGTGCCAGTACTATTATTCTAATCACACTTCTTCAATATCTTTGCCATCAGGGATGCTCAGGTCGATTTTAGTGGAACTGCACAAATGCATCGTATGATCCGAGGGTGCCAGCCGTCTTTCCTTCGACAGATTCTACCTGGCCAGGGAATTAAATCATGTTTAGGGTTTAGGGTTTAAGTCATAGTGACCCCATCAGTAGTTTTTCTTTCGTACACGCTCTCACAACTTTTTTCTTTAGTTGTGAAGTAAATATTGCCTATGATCTGTGAATCATTGAGATGCATCAGCATGCGTATTAGTTTCCCTTTGTATTTGATGGAATGTTGTAACGGGGTAACCTTGGAATAGGAATAAAAATGGAGTGGAAAGTTTCCGTTTTTCCAGAGAAAAAATGGAAACGGAGAGAAACCAACGTTTCGTTTCGTTGGATCGCGCCATCGAGAAAAACCAACGTTTAAATCACGTTTGTCATGTTCGTGTGTCACCCTCCTCCACGGCTGGACCCCACATGGTCGCTCGGCATGCCACTCACCACAAACCGAGTATACGATAACTTTCCCGCCTGCTTGTCGATGGATCGCGCCATGGAGTACTAGCACTACTAGAAGAGATTGACGAGTTGGGGGAGGACAGCTAGCTGTAGCACGGACTCCCAAGAACTTTTTACATGCATGTTGTAGCCGGCTATTGCGACCTTTGAACGCGGAGCAGCCACGTGCACCCGGAAGCGGTGCGTGCAACGCTCTCTCGGCCGGCGTGCCGCTTCAATGCCGGCGCCAGTGAGAGGTCGCGTCCGCTCTGGCCGGGCATGAATGCGGCACTGACCGTTTCGGGCGGGAAGCACGCGCGGGTGATGAAGAGGGTTCGGGTTGGTCAGGACCGGCCGTGGCAGCGGTCCGGACGTGCGCAAACAAGAGATGTTGTACGTTAATATTGCTGCGTATATAATTAACAATGTAAATAATGTGCGAGTTGGACAAATATGATTGAAGATGGATATGGAAATGGAATTTTACGTAAACACGGATATGCATGTCTATGTCTATGTGTGTGTGCGCGACGACTCTCGTAACCTGGAAGCGGGGGCGTGTTTTTGATCGAGTTTTCTTTCTTGGTACGTTAGAAAATCAGTTTGTCTAATTCACATCTAGATGTTATTTACGGATATCACATCTAAGCTCCCACAAGTATATAATGTAGCAACAAGAAACAAAAAACTAGGACAAAAAAATAGACCACAAACAGAGTGGACATCAACTTAGATGTGACATAACTATGTCACATCTAGGTGTGTCCTAGACAGACCCTTAAAAAATTGTCCGCCAGTTTTCGTTTCTTTTTTCCGGGAACGCGCGTATTCTATTTAAAACCACTGCTATGGAGAGATTTTTTTACTCCATTATAGCCTCTTGTTTGATCGAGTTTCTCGCGTCTCGCTCTCTCACCCTCTCCATATCAAAACAAGATGACAGTGTCCACTCTATCTCTCTCCTCACCGGTGGTCACAGATCCGGCCGAATCCCGTCCGCTGCGGGAGGTGAGGAGGTGCAGCATTGACGTTGTCGCCGTCGGCAACAGAGGGAGCCGATGTGCACCGTCCTCTCGGAGCCGGTGCTGGCGCGGACGAAGATCCTTCGCGCCCTTGTTCGCTGCCGTCGTGTGGGCAGATCCCGCCCGCCCGCCTAAATGACATCTCGCCCACCTGAGGTATAACTTCTTGTACTGGTCCAGCTCCCCAGGTCACTGCGTGCGGGTTTTCCTCCATGCGACTACTCCCCAGCTCCCCATGCATAGTAGCAGGGTTCGTCGGCTGGTCCAACATCAGGTACTAGTACTATTATAGAGGAAATGCCACTCGAAAAGTTGTCCTGATTTATGCCTCAGTGGAGGTATACATGTTGTTTCGACATAAAGTACATGGTGGTTGTGCGGTCATTGTCCATATGGTGGTAGTACTATCACTGGTTAAATGAAGAAATGCTTTTTTTCTCGGGTATCCTTGTTTAGTTCCCATCAAGATATAATTATGATGCTTCTGTTTGTTGGTGTACTTTTCATTAGTTCTTATTGACAATTGAGATGTCGTTGCTAACCCTTTTTTATATTTTTGGAAACGGTGATGCGTGTCTCCATACCCGGGCATGTCTTCCTCAATTTTAGTGGAACTGCACAAAATTGGATGGCCATTGTTATTCCGCCTCACTGTCCTCTGCCACGTGGTTCTTCCTTCCTCGAGCTTGATTACTGAGAAGAAACAGACCACAGTGAGGATTTGTCGAACTTCATAGGTGCCTCACCCAAACTTGATGCCAAATGGATGATGCATCACCATGATGACCTAGCGATGCTCATGGTTGCGCCTCAAGGTTGCGTCGGCTAGTGAAGTTGATCGATTTTCAATGAAAAACAAGTTGTCTACCATCAGTGATTTTTGCTTGTTACACACAAAGATGATATCCTTCGTCAGTTCACCTTGGTTGTGTTGGAGACGGAGTCGTATTTCATGTTGATGCAATTTTGTCACACAATTGGCTATGAACCAAATGTTTCCAAGAAGAAGGATCGACGTTGGTACTAAGAGCATAAGTTTTGTATTGTTTTTTAAGCCTTCTCACAACTTTGTCTCCAGCTCCCCTGTAATTTTATTTGTCCAGCTATTAACTTTGATTTAAAAAATGGTGTGGACTAAAAACTCGGATGGATGTAGTAGCCCTCCATTTTTATTTACTCCGCATATTAGATTTGACTGAAATCAAACTTTGTAATACTCTCAAACCTTTCCGATAATTGAAATTAAAATTCTTTATTTATACACACTCTCACACGTTTCCGATAATTTGGCGCATGTGTGGTTGTTCACGTAAGGGAGGGTAGTGTACGACACGTGAAGGACAGGAAGTGCGACCAGGACGCGTGGGCGTGGATCGTTAGTTCATCGAAAGTAGTACTAGTTTTCTTCACTGTACATTAAATAAAGAGTTTTTTTTCGTACTTACACAATTTAAAACGATTGTTATGGAGAATAAGAAAACCACTGCACTATATATATTAGTCGTATACACACGAGAGTACTATATGGACGCTGCTTCATTGACTTAGTGCACCTGCCTTTGGGTTTATGACAGGTGGGCCCAAAATGTGGCTGGGTCACCTGTCATACAGCCAAAAGCAGATGCAGTGAAGGCACTGGAGCTCAGTCCGTACTACATTAGTATATATATAAGCGGGAGCCTCAGCGCTTGTTCGCTAGGGTTTGCACTCTCCACACGCTCGCCGCAATACATATATGTTACACGCTGGAGGCTCAGCGTTCATTTGCTAGGGTTTGCTATATTCACAGTCTCTCACCCTCTCTTCACCAGATCTAAACAAGACTGCATTGGCCTCTTGTCTCTCTCTCCCCCCTCACAGCTGGTGAAGGAGGCGTCCGTATCCCGTCGCACCGGGAAGGGGAGGAGGTGCAGCGTTAACTCTATCGCCTTCGTCGAGGGAGGCAATCCACTGCCGGCTGCGCTGTTCTCTTTCACCCAGCGCCTGTGCGGGAGGGCCACCGACCCCTTCTTCCTTGCTGTCGTACGTAGTGTGGGCAGATCCGGCCTCCCACCGCACGCCTTGCCACATCCCGATGACCCTAAGGTATAAGTTTCTTTGAAACCGTCGTTGCTCTAGCTGCATGTGGATCTTTTTCGATCTATAGTCGAATCTAGATCTTGGTTCAAAGAGGAAAGAAAGGTGCGGTGGGGTGGAACATGAATCTAGGACGTGGTTCAATGAGGAAAGGAGGGAGGAAAAGTAGTATAGACTGGCTATCCAGCCGCTTTGTTGGTCGAAAAGGGAAAAAGGGGGTAACCCAGTACACACATCTGTAAGGAACCGATCTCTTTGTTGAAAAGGGAAAGAAACTGGGGGGGTCGGGTAGTTTGTGCAGGACAAGATTTGCTGCCCTCACATAGGAAAAAAGTTCAAAGAGAACAAATATGGGACCAACACAGATATGCTGCTTGGCTACATACTCTGCATCACCCATTTATACGTGTGGACGCACATGGTGCTAGCATGTCCCATACAGCTCTAAGAATGCCGCCGGAAAATTGAAGCAATGCCACTGTTAAAAGTAAATTACATTTTTTAACGAATGTTGTTTCAAGAGAAAGTCTCTGTTAATATGAATCAATGCAATCGTATTAGAAATGCTACTATCCTACTTTGTTTTCCATCCAAGATAAGTTAGATGCTTCTTTCTGTCACCGTTTGTTTCATCCTCCTTTATCGGCAAGTAAGTGTTTCCTTTTTTGTCTCTGTTAAAACAGGGGTATCGATTCAACTTGTTGCTATTGCGACATTTTGCTTTGCTACTCGAAACACTTATGTTTTAAGAGTGTTTTGTGCAGTTCAACTTGAAAGTCACACCGGTGACTTTGCTTAATTTTGGTGGAACTGCACAAAAGGAGATCTAGATTTGTTTCCAGTCTTCGTGGCGAGTTGTTTCAAATCTTGGTCTCAACCACATGATGTGCAGTGTGCTTTGAGATGTTGTGCTACTAGTTTTGCTACTGTTTTAAATAAATGTTGAATTTAAGCTATTATACTACTGTCTTTTCCCATTAAGTAGTGAACAAAAATGGGACCAACCCAGGCATGATGCTTGTGGCTTTGTTACAACAAATTCAGCATCACCCCCTTTATAAGCCAGTAATTGATGCCACTCTCAGAATTAACTACAGAATCTTATTTCCAAACTACAACACTTGTTAGGGATTGGGATTACCATTTTTGTGGCCACATGTTTCATCCTCCTTTATTAGCCAGTAATAGATTCCTTTTTTTCCTCTGTTTAAACAGGGATATCTACTCAACTTGTTGCTATTGCGACATTTTGCTTCGCTATGCGAAACACTTTGCTTGATTTCAGTGCAACTGCACAAAACGAGATTGGATTTCCTATTCGTGTTGGCAGATTCGTTTTTATCCTGGTGTTCTCACGAAAGGTCAGTACAGGCCTTCATCCACATGATTGTGCAGTGTGCTTTGAGATGTTGTGCTACTTGTATTGGTACTGTTTTATATAAATGTTGAATTGAAGCTATTGTATTGCTGTCTTTTCCCATTAAGTAGTGAACAAAAATGGGACCAACCCAGACATGATGCTTGTTGCTCTGTTACAACAAACTCTACATCACCCACTTTATAAGTAGATGGAAGCACATATTGTCGTTGCGCCCACTCTCCCCTGGAACTATTTATGCTTTTCGTTAATCTATTGTCGCTGGTAAAATTAAGCAATGCCACTCTCAGAATTAATTAACTACTGAATCTTAGTTCAAAACTGCAACACATGTTAGGAATGGTACTATCCTGCTTTGTAGTTCTTCCTACATGTTTAACCAAGGTATTGTTAAGATAATGTCTCTTTAAAAATGAATCAGTTGCATTGTTTTAGGAATGGTACTTTTCTGCTTTGTCATTCCTTATACATGTTGAAACAAGGCATTGTTAAGATAATGTTTTAGTCAATATGAATGAATCACACTGATGGAGAATTGCTACTCTCCTGCTTTGTTTCCCATTAAGACAAGTCATCAACCGTTATTTCTCAGTAATTGTTTCCCTTATACCTATTGTTGCTTACAGGGATATCAAAATTAAAGCTCGGTTTTATTCCGACTTCGAGTTTAGTTGAACTGCACAAAAGGAGCCAATGTGTCCAAGGCAAACTGCTGCGTTACTGGGTCCAGTTGGTCATTCCACTTTGCAAAAAGAAGCAGTCACTGTTTGCGGTACATTACAGAAGGAATGACCGAGAAGCTTTACAGAGTATTATTAGACACCGGTGACATGACTAGTCTGTAGAGACCATTGGCAATTTAACAACACGTGGAGTGCCCTGGGCAAAAAGTGCCCAAACAAGTACAAGAAGCTACGACAGGACACAATCATAGGCATTACATATTTTGAATGGGAAAAGCTTGTCAAAGTTTAATCATTGATGTTAGCAAGAAGACGTTAGTTTAATATATTGGAATTGGAAAACCTTGTCAAAATTTGCTCATTGATGTTAGCCAGAAGACATGCATTTGATATTTTTGAGTGGGACACCCTTGCTATGAGCAGCGTCGAGTGTTATTTCCTATTCATGTGTTCAGTTTAGAAGTAAATAGTTAATTTGCAGAGATATTCCTATGTTAAAAGTTTGTTCTGAATATTTTCTATGTAATGCCAGGCCTTGTGTTTGATTGCAAAGTTGAGCTTGGAATGTTGTGGCATGCGGCATCACAAGCTGTTCACCGTGCCTCCTGAGAATAATGCTTCGTATTGTTTTGCATGTCGATCTAATGCCAGTGATTTCCTTGTTAAGAAGATCATCCTCTTCTGTTGTTTCCGTGCATAAGAAGTTCATCGTCTGATGTTTCATTCATAGCCTATACGACATGTCGGGTAGGTTAGACATGAAACCATATGATCTTCCGACCAACTCATGATATTAGGCCGTGATTGGATCATCATTTTCCAACCAAAACCGCTTGTAAAACTGACACTTGTAAATTAAAGCAGATGGTCTCGGGCGAAGGCGCTTGGTTGGTCGATTTTGACTAGTAAAATATCAGAAGTACTTCACACACGATAAAAATGCTGAACGACACTCGGACGATTGCTAATCCAGTCGTTACCTGCTGTTTCAGCCTTGCCCATGGATGGCATGATACGCACGTCGTGCATGTATCGTCTGGTAATGTCGTCCATATAGCAGTGCTCGTAAAATATACACTGGTCTCTCAAATTACACGCGTAACCCGCCGGTTTTACTTACAAACCTCGGGCCCTCGGTTTCATTACGCCTGTATTTTACGCGTTCTTTCCGATGATGAGTAAATTACACTTGTATGTTAATACAGGCTTGAAATAAACCAGAGCTCCCAAGCGCGGCCTTATCGTTTCATGTCGTCTCGGTTTCTCGAAGGTGCTCATAGGTGTCCGATGATCCTGGCTTCCTAAATGAGCAGCGGGCGCTGTATCAGACCTCCATAGGGCCCGCGAGGCCCTCTCCGTTGTCCTTCGAGTTGTTGCGCTCGTCGTGGCACCGAGCATTGTTAACATGGTCAACGAACATGAGGATTCAGGAGATGACTTTATTTTGACTGGAAGACACTAGGGACCCACTAGGGCCATAGCCGTACGTACGCAAGTGCCTCCTTATTATGTACAACTATATTTTTTTTGCTTTCTCCTGGTTTCCTGACATCACGGTCCCACACCATTGCCAACCTATGTAGTCAATATAAACGAGAGAATTGCACAAGGTGCGGCCAACAGCTGGGACTAAGCAGCTCGAGCAGTATTTGTGTTTTTGAGGCGTGAGCATTGCAGAGTTTTTCTTGGAGATTCGTTGTTGTTCAGAGGAGAGCAGGGTATTAACTGGGCGGGCTGTGGCCCGTCTAGCCCAGGCCAGATATCCAGCCCAGATACTAAGTTTTTCAAGATGAAAATGGCTAGCCCAGTTATACGTCTTTTTGAGGAATACCCAGGCAAGGTCAACTTGTTATTCTCTGCCCCGCTGGGCTGCAAATCTTTCCTAGGAGGATGCATTAGGCTTAACAGGAAAATGGGCTTTAAAAATAATAAATGGGATGTAATTATAAAAACTGCGCAGTAACTATAAAAAAATGCACCAAGCATGAAATTAGTTTATAAAATATTATTTATGGATTTTGAAAATCTTAAATTTTCATTGTTGCGCGCGCAATGTTTCGTTGGATTTTTACGTAATACAAATTTATATTTAATCTGACTAGAAATTTCGGGATACAAATATTTCGGATCCCATCAAAATGTGGGAAATTTTATTGAATTCTGTCTTCAACAGTTGGTTGAAAATATTAATCGTTGTCCTAGCTAGAAAATTGGTTGTACTTTTAACAAACTGTAAATGGGTTGTTGTAAATTCCATTAGAATTCAAAAATGGGATGTACATTCTTACAAAACACAAATGGGCTATAAGTTCTCTACCATACACTTGTGGGCTACTAAGTGACGCGTATGCAAGGCTTTATCAACGTATTATAGTCAACACACGGTTCTAGCAGCAGTGGCCGTTGGATGTCTATCCATCGGATGTCATGCTTCTTCTTCAATCTCGGATATTCTTAGCTTCGGCTGCCCAAAAAATGATTCCTCCCCCTGACATCTGGGGCGCACCGTTTCGGAGGCTAACCTATGGGCCTACTAAGTTGGAGCGTACCAAGGGCTTTGTCAACTTAGTCAATATAAATGATTCTAGCTTCAGTGATCGTACGATGTCCATCCAACGGCCGTAGTGCTTCTTCAACCTCTGTTCTTCTTGGTCCAGCCGCCAAAAGCAGCGCCGGTCGTGCCGCCTGCTGCTGCCTCCCGTGGCCGGCTGTGCTGCCGCGGAGGCCTCACCGCCCCCATACTACTCCCACCGCTGGCCAGGCCATCCCTCCACTCACCCACACCCCCTATTATTCTGCGGTGACAGCAGCCTCACACCGCTGCCGAACCAGTGAACCCTCGTACTCCTCTCCGTGCGGGCTTACACTGTTGCATCTTCCTCGGCTCCGCGTCATCCCCTTCCTAGGCGTCGCCGTTGTCCACCGCCCGGGTGCTCTCGGCGCGGCGTGGTCAACGTGGTCAACGACCGACTTCCATTGGAAGAGTACTGTACGTGGAGAGGTTGATAGTTGGGTCCACGGCGGCCGCAAGGAAGTGCCTCCTTATTACGCGCAAAATAATTATTCCTCCACCTGACAGCAGGGACCCACCAGACGAGCCACCTTATTTCGTGAAAAAATCATTTCCCCCCTGACTGCTGGGACCCACCGGACGGGCCACCGTATTTTGCGAAAAAAAGTTCCCCCCACTGTCAGCTCGGACCCACCGAAAGTGCCTCTTTATTACGCACAAAAAAATGAATACTCCCCCTGCTAGCTGGGACCCACCTTGGTGGGAGGCTAACTTGTGGGCCTACTAAGTTGACGGGGACGGAGGGCTTTGTCAACTTAGTCAATATGAACGATTCTAGCTCCAGTGACCGTACGATGTCCATCCAACGGCCGTAGTGCTTCTTCAACCTCTGGTCTTCTTGCTCCAGCCGCCCAAAGCAGCGCCGGTCGTGCCGCCTGCTCCTGCCTCCCATGGCCGACTGTGCTGCCGCGGATGCCTCACCACCCCCTACTATTCCAACCGCTGGCCAGGCCCTACGGCTACGGCAGCCTCACACCGCAGCCGAACGAGTGAACCCTCATACTCGTCTCCACATGGGCATCCACTACCGCGTCTTCACCGGCTCTGCGCCGTCCCCTTCCTAGGCCTCACCGTCGTCCACCGCCCTGGTGCTCTCGGCGCGGCGTGGTCAACATGGTCAAGGAACGACTTCCATCAGACGTGGACTGTACGTGGAAAGGCTGACAGCTGGGTCCACGGCCGCAGCAAGGAAGTGCCTCCTTATTACGCGGAAAATAATGATTCCTCCACCTGACAGCAGGGACCCACTGGATGGGCCACCGTATTTCACGAAATAAAACGTTTCCCTCCTGACTGCTAGGACCCACCAGCTACACCTTCGCACGCAAGGAAGTGAGTCCGGGCAAAAAATGATTCACCCCCCTGACTGCTGGGACCCACCAGCTACATCTTCGCACGCAAGGAACTGCGTCCGGGCAAAAAAAATGATTCGCCCCCCTGACTGCTGGGACCCACCAGCTACATCTTCACAGACAAGGAAGTTCGTGACAGTCGGGACCCACCTGGTCAAAGCATACGTAGCGTTGTTATTCTGGTCGCGAATGTGTACGTACATACTGGTCGATGTAGAGGCGTGCACATGTCGTAGTAGAGGCGCGCACGTGTCGTAGTAGAGGCGCGCACGTAGCATGTACACGTACGTACAGCGGCGAGGGTGCAAGAAAAAAATACGGCCACGTACGTACATACGGAGAGGGTCTCGAACGCCTACTCGCGCATGTGTACATGGCTGGGTTGGAACGGAGAAACAGCGTCGTCGTCGTGTTCATGGGGAGCCAACTGGCTGGGTCGGAACGAAATGCGTGGTCGTGTTCATCGGGAGGGCTTGGACGGAACAGGCGATGGAAACGAGGCCTGGTGTACCACACAACGGAGGAAACGACCTTGTGTTCAACCGGCCACGTTCGAAACGGGATCCTGTTGATCGGGACGGGCCTAGCGTACCGCAAAACGGAGGAAACGGACCTCCTACGGTCGAAACGGGGGTCCTGTTGATCGGGAGGGGTGTGGCATACCGCAAAACGGACGAAACGGACCTCCTACGGTCGAAACGGGGGTCCAGTTGATCGGGAGGGGTGTGGCGTACCGCAAAACGGACGAAACGGACTTGTGTTGGAGCGCTATGGTTGAAACAGGGGTCCTGTTCATCGGGAGGGGTGTGGCGTACCACAAAACGGGACTCCACGGGATACCGTTCATCTCCACCGTCGACCTCCTCCAGCCTCCACCGCGCGCTACTCCATCGGCTACTGTTCAACCACCCCTCCACGGGCACCCCTCCACCGTCTACTGTTCATCCAGCCCTCCACACCACGGGGTCCTGTTCAACCACCCCTCCACCATCTACTGTTCATCCAGCCCTCCACACCACGGGGTCCTGTTCATCCAGAGGCAATTCCACCGCTCACTGTTCATCCAACCCCCCCCCCCTCCCACAACACTCACTGTTCATCCAATCGATTGGCTTCAGTTAGCAGCAGTAGCGAAGGAATCGCTCGATCGGGTTCAGTTAAAAGCCATCGATCTATCGCTCGGGTTCAGTAACGCATAGCCTACAGTGCAATCGCTCGGGTTCAGTTAGAGCCCAACACCTCGCTCGGGTTCAGTTAGAGCCAACGCCTCGCACACACGCGCATACGTGTACGAGAGAAACGCGCATCGCTCGGCCCCCGACCTCCCACCGTAACCGGCAACTCCCCGAAATTTTCCTCCCCCTTGCTTCTACCACGGTTTTTTCCGTCATGGATGGCCCAAAGAATGTCATGCAGCTGCGTCTCCGACCCGCCCAGGACGAAAAGCCCATTTTCTGTCATTATTTTTTGTCATAGAAGTAGGAGCCCACCACATCTATGATTATACCGGGTTTTGTCACAATTATCGTCATAGAAGTGTCATATGTATGACAGAAAAAAATCATTCGGCCCAAAATGTCACGGATGTGTATTTTTTTGTAGTGTTGTTTCATGAGAAGTCTATGATAAATGCTCTATGATAAAAGTTTTATGTTAAAGTTTGTTGCTGTTATAATAAGTTACATGATGCAGCTATGTCCGTATTTTTGTTTTTATCGACACCTCTCTCTCTCTAAGCATGTGGACATGTTTTTCGATTTCAGTTTTCACTTGAGGACAAGCGAGGTCTATACTTGGGGGAGTAGATACGTCCATTTTGCATCATGCTTACCTACGTTCATTTATGTTGTTTTATTGTATGATAATGCTTTTTGGAGTAATTATAAAGCCTTTTCTCTCAAGATATGCAAGGTATACACAAAGGGGGAGAATTCTGGCAGCTGGAAATTTGGACCTGAAAAAGCTACGTCAGGCTACCTATTCTACACAACTCCAAATGAGTTGAAACTTTACGAGCAGTTTTTTATGGAATATTTGAGGAATATTGGAGCAAATAAGTACCAGAGGGGGCCCACCAAGTGGGCACAACCCACCTGGGCGCGCCAGGGAGCCCAGGCGCGCCGTGGTGGGTTGTGCTCACCTAGGCCCACCTCCGGTGCCCCTCTTCTGGTATATAAGTCATTTTGACCTAGAAAAAATAAGGAGAGGGCTTTCGGGGCGAACCGCCGCCGTCTCGAGGCGGAACCAGGGCAAGAGCACTTTTGCCCTCCGGCGGAGCGATTCCACCAGGGGAACTTCCTTCCGGAGGGGGAAATCATCGTCATCATCATCACCAACAACTCTCCCATCTTGGGGAGGGCTATCTTCATCAACATCTTCAACAACACCAACTCCTCTCAAACCCTAGTTCATCTCTTGTGTTCAATCTTTGTACCGGAACTATAGATTGGTGCTTGTGGGTGACTAGTAGTGTAGATTACATCTTGTAGTTGATTACTATATGGTTTATTTGGTGGAATATTATATATTCAGATCCATTATGCTATTTAATACCCCTCTGATCTTGAGCATGATTATCATCTGTGAGTAGTTACTTTGGTTCTTGAGGTCACAGGAGAAATCATGTTGCAAGTAATCATGTGAACTTGATATGTGTTCGATATTTTGATGATGTGTATGTTGTGATTCCCTTAGTGGTGTCATGTGAACGTCGATTACATGACACTTCACCATATTTGGGCCTAAGGGAATGCATTGTGGAGTAGTTATTAGATGATGGGTTGCGAGAGTGATAGAAGCTTAAACCCTAGTTTATGCGCTATTCCGTAAGGGGCCGATTGGATCCAAATGATTAATGCTATGGTTAGAATTTATTCTTAATACTTTTCTCGTAGTTCCGGATGCTTGCGAGAGGGTTAATCATAAGTAGGAGGTTTGTTCAGGTAGGAACAACACCTAAGCACCGGTCCACCCACATACCAAATTATCAAAGTAGCGAACACGAATTAAGCCAACATGATGAAAGTGACTAGATGAAATTCCTGTGTACCCTCAAGAACACTTTGCTTATCATAAGAGACCATGTTGGCCTGTCCTTTGCCTCTTGGGCTACCTTGTTGCACTTTTGTTACTACTACCGTTACTTGCTCGTTACAAATTATCTTGCTATCAAGCTACTCTGCTACTTACAATTTGAGCACTTGCAGATATTACCTTGCTGAAAACCACTTGTCATTTCCTTCTGCTCCTCGTTGGGTTCGACACTCTTACTTATCTAAAAGGCTACAATTGACCCCATATGCTTGTGGGTCATCAGGCACTTTATTGAAACAAAACCTATAAAACATGATTACTAAAGTATCTTAATCATGTGAACACACCAAAATAGTAAGGATAAATATTGGGTTGTCTCCCAACAAGCGCTTTTCTTTAATGAATTTTTAGCTAGGCATGATATTTCAATGATGCTCACATAAAAGATAAGAATTGGAACATAATGGGAGCATCATGAAGAATATGACTAGCACATTTATGTCTAACCTACTTCCTATGCATAGGGATTTTGTGAGCAAACAACTTATGGGAACAAGAATCACCTAGCATAGGAAGGCAAAACAAGCAATACTTCAAAATTTTCAACACATAGAGAGGAAACTTGATATTATTGCAATATGTAAGAGCACATGTTCCTCTCTCGTAGTAATTTTCAGTAGCATCATGAATGAATTCAACAATATAACTATCACAAAAAGCAATATTCTCATGATGCACAAGCATAGAAATTGTACTACTCACCACATAAACAAAATTCTTCTCATCCATAGTGGTGGGAGCAAACTCAACAAAATAACTATCATGTGAGGCATAATCCAATTGAAAATTAAAATTATGATGACAAGTTTCATGGTTATCATTATTCTTTCTAGCATGCATGTCATCACCATAATCATCATAGATAGCAACTTTGTTCTCATAATCAATTGGAACCTCTTCCGAAATAGTGGATTCATCACTAAATAAAGTCATGAACTCTCCAAATCGACTTTTATCATTATAATAAGATTCAACATCCTCTGAAATAGTGGGATAATTATTATCTAAAGTTGACACTCTTCCAAACCCACTTTCAATGATAGTCTTATTCATACTCCAAAAGATATAAGTGAAGTTCATAGAGCATTCTACAATTGATATAGATCAACCAATAACCAAGTTCAAAATATATAAGTGAAGCACACGAAGCATTCTATAAAGCCACTCAAAAGATTTAAGTGAAGCGTGAAGAGCATTCTATAAAGCCATCCTCAAAAGATTTAAGTGAAGCACATGAAGTATTCTATAAAGGCATACTCAAAAGATTTAAGTGAAGCACAAAGAGCGTTCCACAAATCAATGAAGGGCTATCTCACACTAACATGGAGCATATAGGAGAAGAAAAGATAAATAAACACAAAAGACGCATATCATGTGAACAAAACAAAAACCAAGGTATACCGATAATTGTTGAAGAAGAAAGATGGGATGCCAACCGGGGCATCCCCAAGCTTAGATGCTTGAGTATCCTTGAAAATATTTACTTGGGGTGCCTTGGGAATCCCCAAGCTTGAACTCTTTCCTCTCCTTATTCTTCTCATATCAGTAACTTCTCGTTCTTCAAACACTTCATCCACATAAAACCTAACAAAAACCTTGTGAGATCCGGATGTATAATAAATCAAATCACTACCTTTAGGTACTGTAGTTGTCACATCCCTAGCTTCTGGCAATGCACTAGACTAGCCTCATGAGTGCCATCATGTTTAAATTTCTCTTAAAATCTGAAATGGGGATCAACAAACCCCAGCACCCCCCCCCCCCCCCCTGAAAATACCAGGTTCAACTGAAAAAAATTTCAATGAACCCAAAATGCCCTTCACAAAAGTTCATCATTTTTACTTGGTCTATAACCTCTCCCAAAAATGGTGCACATTTTTCTAGGCCATTCTGGATTTTTGAATTAAATTATATGTCACTTGCATTTGGACATTTAAATGCTATAAAATATTTTAAATGTCCAAATAATCATAAACTTAAATGTTTACTGTTGGATATATTCCAAACAGTGGGCTTGAGCAAGTTTCATGATTTTTGAGAGTGCCTAAGTATTTTTAATAAAGCCCTGAAGTTGTAGAAGAAATAGAAAAGAGAAAGAAAACAAGAAAAGAAACTAACCTGGCTTACCTATCGCAGCCCAGCTAGCCAGCCCACCTAGCGGCCCAAGTAGCCTGCCCAGCCCACTAGGCCACCCCGTCCTGTCGTCTTCCTCCCCCTCGCTCTGAAGCAGCTCGGTGGCTAGCGCTGACATCGCCGTGGCCTCCTTCCTGCCTGGTTTCCCCCTCCCCGGCGCTTCTAGCAACCCGACAGGGACGCCCCATGACCCCTCTCTCCTCTCCTTCGCTCCCTGGCCTCTCTCCTCCTCTCTACCTCCTCCCTGAGCTCCACCGACCGCAGCCGTCGCCGCCGCTCACTGCTCCCGCAGCCACCGCCTCCCCCTCACCCCTCTGGCGTGTCCGTGAGCTCCGCCTCGACGCCCGCGTCCTCCCCGTCGACTCGCACAATGTTGGACGCCTCAGAACACCGTCCCCGACCTCGTCATCGTTGTTCGGCCGTCGAGATCGCCGGCGACCTCCCGTCCTCCTCAGCCCCTCCCCGAGCTCGCCGACCCGCTCTTCGTGTTCTCTGTGAGCCACTGATCATCCTCACACCTCTCCGTTCTCCCTCTCGCATGCCGTAGCTGCCGCACCTCTCTCGCCCAACTACGCTGCCGCCTGTGACTGCCGCCAACGTGCCTCCGGCCACCTAGCGGTCCGGTCGTCGTGCTCAGCTTCCTCCCCGCGTCGCGTAGAGCACGTAGTGCCCCGCACGAGCTACCTCGCCCACCATAGCGTCGACCACGAGCTCACCCGGGCTCCAGCGACCGCCAAGGTTCCTTTAGGTTATTAGTAACCTTTGCGATCACAATACCATGAACTGTGTATGGTAGAACTTCTTGAACCAAAAGATCACAATAAGAGTGCTCTCAATGAGTTCTTGATTCTATGTTGTGACTCTGCCAGTTCTACCTTCTCCGCATGGGTTATCCGGAAGAAATATGTTGAACTCGTTCGACATATTAATCTATGCACCCACAACTCAGAAAATCGCATGTTCTTTTGAGTTGTCCCTCTTTAGTTGTTTTCTGACCTACGTCTATCAGTCGATAGTCAAGTGTATGTGTGCATTCGTTCATCGATGCCTATTACTCTTGTGGTCCGTCAAGCCATTCCATTTCGGAATGACTGGGGAAAAACAAACTCCAGTACCTTATCCATTTCCAGGATTGGGTCAAAGCAGTCGTACTCTGCAG
This sequence comes from Triticum timopheevii, assembly GCA_963921465.1. Lineage (NCBI taxonomy): Eukaryota > Viridiplantae > Streptophyta > Magnoliopsida > Poales > Poaceae > Triticum > Triticum timopheevii. The sequence goes on from OY997266.1 coordinate 463,156,478, forward strand.
ATCAAATTGCTAATCCAGCTTTTGTTCTATTCTACCTTTGAGTATTACCATCTTTATATCAAGAATATCATGGGAATTGCACACCATCCTATGAACTCTTGATACAGCGATACTTCTCGCCCTCATTTCTCCGTATTATTGCAACCAGAATGCTGACATGTGAACTATGATGTGTGAAATCAATACTCCTAGCAACTCCGTTGCTTGGTGGTTAAGGGACAATAACTTCGTTCTTAGCGTGTTGGTTATTGAATCATCATTCTAAAATAGATTGTGCTACCTAGCCATTTTCCTGGTGCACTTCTCGATTAATGAGTTAGGATTATGTCAATCCCTCGCTCTATTGATCATATCGTCCTGCCCTGAAAAGCAAGATTGTTCTCGAGCTTAGTAACATATTGGTGGTTCGTGATTTTTCGAATATCTTCTCAGAAGTATTACTAGGTTGACACCTGACCGCTATGTTCAGTTCGTGATCAAGTTGGTTTCTCTATGAACCACCCTTTCTCCAATAATCTGTGTCGGATACCCTGAGCTAGTTGGATAAGCTAAACAACAACTTGGAGAGTTGGAAGATAAAAGCTTGTCCGATTTCGATCATTTTAAGGGGTATCTTGTACGTATGTTGAAGAAAGATGATATCTTCATCAACTGATCCCTGTGATCAGTTGTTGAGTTTACTGTCTTGTCCAAACTTTGATTTGAGTATGGGCTATCCTCAAATCAAATCAGAACTAACAATGTTCCTAATGTTGTCTTACTCGTGGTTGATTCCCCGAGCATACACCATTATATCCTTTGGTCTGACCAATGCTATCACCTTGTTCACATAGTTGTGGAATTCCATCTCCATGGGAATCTCGATGACTTGTTGTTGAGCTCATCAGCAACATTTTATCCTCTCCATGATTCATGTTGAACATCTAACTTAGTATTGGAAACTTGTGTAAGCATTTTCTTCATGGCCCGTTCATGAAGCATATGTTTGGACGAAAGAAGTGAGTCCCTCTAATTCATGTGCACTTGATGCAAGTTGCCGCCATGAATTTGAGAAGGCTTGTTTTATCTCCTCTGGAATCATCCCAAGTCAGCCATGCACGTGCAAAGTATTCTATGGTCTGTTAGACTGATCATCTTCATTCCATATGAATTCCGTAGCACACTAAGCCATTGATTGACTTTTTCAAGGAAAAGGAGTTGTTGTGCTATCCTAGGTCATGCACAAGACTATGTTATCCTCGTTGATGGTTCCCAACCTGAACTCAGTAGTGTTTTATTATAAGACTACTACGTGGTCATGCTTGTCTCGGACAGTGTGTTCACATGTATGTAGCAGAACCAACTCATGTTTTGCAGCTTGCTATCATAGTTTATTCCCCAAGAATCTCGCAACGCCATCTCGTCGATTTGTGTTGCAAACTTTCATTTTTCTTTCTAGACTCGAAGAGTCTGGATTATCCTGACACCAGCCAGATCTGAATCTCAGGCAGGTCTGATGGTTGGACGTTTTTCCAGGAACTATAATATTGGTCTCTCTGTAACCCGATAAAGTGGATGTCATGGCCAACACACCCAGCCGGAAGACCCATTATTGTAGTATCTTGATTGAGAAAGTTGGCCACCTCACCATGAGGATTTCACAGGATTTACTTCTATGGTTGTTCCTTATGGATTCCTGTGCTCCCGAAGTTCGACCTCTTACTTGATGTTCTAAATACCAAACCATTTTAATAAATGGGTTAAGCTAGCACATGAAGGGGAACATTAGAAGCAGAGTGCTAAATGTCTCTCGGTCGATCATCCAGATTTGGTTTCCTTGGCCTCGCTAAGGTGAAATCTGAGAAAGTGTTATCTTCCTTTGCATCTGCATCGTCCATCACTATTCATCATGGTAGTATGTTGTGTTGCCAGGGTCCTTGACACGGATATTTGTAAAACCTTGATGAATATGGAAACGCTCAAGTTCTTGAGAGCACGCGCAAGCCTAGGTGTTATCATCAGCACTAACTGGGATTGCTCTCAGTTCCCTCGGTTATGCTATAACCTTCCAAACAGTGGACTCACTCTCTACTGTTGAGTTTCTCCCCAGTTACTAGAATCATTCCCAGCATTTGCATTTTTGTTCCCAGCTTGCACCGTCATTGTGCCATCCAACCTTGGACTACCCTTCCCAGTAATTACTGACAAGGACCATCTTCAAAAGTGGTCCTACCAGGGGTCCCATCCATTTCCGGTGATAAGCAAAATCACCACTTGTGTTGTCTTCAACAAGGTAGTCCACATCATCTATCCTAGTCTGGGTATGCCATTCCTTCGCACTCCGCCAAACGATTGTTGGTGAATTGCCTCATGCTGGTATGAACGGTTACAATGAACTATGTATCAAAAGTAATTCTTTTTCCACTTAAGGTAATAATTATATGAGTCACCCTCCTCCAAGATGTCTCGTTATGGTACCATGGCAACTCAACTCCTCGCTACATTGACAACAGTTCACCACCTTCCTAAGTGTGGAATTTGTCAGCGTTCTCGGAACGGGGGTCCCCAGACTTGCCTGCCTGCGGCCTGCGGCGTGGCTCAAAGGGGGGCCCAGCACGGCCCATCTTCATCAACACAAGCTCAAGACCCTCGCGAGGGGCCAAGCCTCGCAGGGCGGACGACAAGGAGCTTCCTTAGCCACGGCCTCATCAGGCTGGCTCACGAGGAGGCGGAGAGATCAAAGCGGGGTACCTCGCGAGGTGCCACATGATGCAAGCCATGACGACCAAGGGTGCCAGTCGGGCGCCAGCCCGTGCAGTGTCCTCCTTTCCTCTTTGGTGCAAAGGGAGCAAGCGCAGGCGAGAGCATCAAGCAAAGGCGTCCACTTCGGTGCAACAAGACCAAGACCAGCCCAACAGCAGGAAGGAAGTCATTGTGGAGCCCAAGCAGGCGTCACCACCAGAGCCTTTGACAGGCGAGGACCAACTTTAGTCAGGATAAGTGTACCAGATGTTCCCCTTCAAAATGGCCAATTGTTGGTGCCCTTCCCGCTCAATATTTGGGAAGAGGCCCAGGGCCTTTGCCTATAAATAGGACTAGCCACCCCCAGGGTAGAGGCATCGAGAATCCTCACCAAGAAACCAGTAGAGAGAGTGACTGAACTCCTCCTAGCAGTTCATCACACGAGCCAAGAACAGAGCCTCGCGAGGCTGTTCTTCCTTGTATTGTTCATCATCAGCCCAAGAGGCAATCCACCACACCACACACTGGAGTAGGGTATTACACCGCCATGGTGGCCTGAACCAGTATAAACTCTGTGTCCCTTGTCTTGTTCCTTCCGTAGTTTAGATCCTAGTGAGGCGGCGAGGAGCAGGGAGGTAGAGGGCGAAATCTTCGTGCGCACCCGAGTGTTCGAACCTCAAGGGTCAGCCGGAACCCGAAATCCGACATTTCGTGCGCCAGGTAGGGGTGCGCCGGGATCCACCTTCTGCCACTTCGCGTCCCGTCGCATCGTCATCACCATGTCCGGCGACCAGGCGGGAAACCCTGATCCCTGGGCGGCTTGGCCCGCCCGCGCAGAGCCACTCGCCCCGGGCGACCCCATGCCCAGGCAGCTCGCGGTCCGCAGGGCGCTGCGGGCCGTGGGCGACGCGGACAGGCTCCGACAGCTGTCACACCGCGGTAGGCGCGGTCGGCAGCAAGGGCCTCCAACCACGCCGCGGCCATGACGCCGTACACCCGCCGGGAGCAGGCGAACTCAAGGGCCGCGCTCACGGTGGCCCGAGAGCTGCTGCAGTGCAGGCTGATGGAAGGCGGCCGCGACGTGCTGCTGGAGCGGGTGGCAGAGCTCTTGGGCTTTGCCGCCTCGGGGGCTCAGCCCTTCTGCACCCAGCTCCCGTCTCAGGCCCAGGGCGGCCCGCGCGGGGGCCCCATGCGTGCCCGCGGGCTCCAAGGCTACTCCAACACCAGCGAAGCTATCAGCACCGGGCTAGCGGCAGCGCTAACTCCGCTCCCGGCCAGCGAAGAAGGACTCGTCGCGACCCAGGGCCCCAGTGGGCCGCCGCGCTACCGCCCCCAGGTTGGCACATCAAGTAGAGCTGCATGGCACGCGGAGCACTACGGCGCGGCCTTCGGGATGACGGCCCCAGAAGAATACGTGTCCAATATCATGGACCAAGGGCACCCGCACGAGGGCGAACAAGGTTCGCTCCTCAGCCCAAGCTGGGGGGACGAGGCGCCTGAAGCTGAGCTCTTCCGGGAGCCCCGGGACGGCCCCACCAGCCACGCAGGAAGCGACGATTATCGAGTACCACTAATTCCTCAGGAGCAGGCATACGCTAATCATGGGTCGCAGGAGGTGCAGGTCGCCGCAGCAAGCAACTGTCCCTCTCCCGCAGTCTCCTACCCCTCAGGAGGGGGGCGTCGGGGGCTGCCAGAGAGGGGTCGGGATCCGGCATCACCACCGTGGCGTTCGGAGCAAGGCGTTCTCAGGAGGTAGGCCCTCCGCTGGGGAGGCGCCTCAGGGCCTGTCCCTGGCGGAGGACCCGTGGTCGTCGGGGGAACCGCTGGCGACCGCTCTACCCCATCGGCGGCGTCCTGGTTTCCGGTTGCCGTTGATGGCACTAGAGTGTGGTGCAAGGCAGGGCCCTCGTCTGGCGATATGAAGCAAGGCCGGTACCTGTGAAGAAGGCCCAGTTCCTGTGAAGCTCGCCACCCGGTGACACTCTCACGTAATAATGAGTGGGCTGTACACGCCCCGGAGTCTCAGGGGTGCCGGCCTCAGGCCCTGGGGCTCCCTCCCACGCCCAGTGGCAGCACTTAGCTCCGCGCTGGTGAGAAGACGTCCAAGACTAGACTAGGTGCTGGACGCGGCCTTTTTTCTGCTTTCATTGCTTTTCCCTTGGTTGTCTCTTTCCCCCGCTGGATTTAAGTTAGACTCGAATTTGAGATTTGCGTGTGTTTGGGGAAGGGGTGCTTAGTCTCGTTCGAGCAATCTCTCGCGTTTCGGTTACAACTTCGCTTCAGCTGCCTCCCCTCGTGAGCCCCTTGCGAGCCGGGTCTGGCCTAGCTTGCGTGCAGCCCAGACTACCGCTGCCGTATCCTCTCGGGAGGTTTTTCACTGCAGATCCTACGAATTCGATCAGGAGACACTCGAGACGCCACAGCCTCCCACAAGCTATCTCAGGGCCCGCACGGGACAAAGGTAAACTAGCCAGCCGGCTCGTCGCCTAGCCAACCACTTGGTGCGGGCATATGGGTGATGTAGCAACCGCTAGTACGCTGAACATGAGTTTTACATGAGGGGCACCCCCTCCCAAAATGCTCTTACAACCATTAGGTCAAAACCTGAGTTCTATTCATGCAGGGTAAGGAAACGGGAATGATACGCGGTCAGTCGGATAAATCCCCCAATGCATCCTCAGGAGCACCGCCCGAGCTGTCGCTGGCGTCGCTGGCCTCGCCATCACCCTCTGCGTTGTCACCAGCGGCGTCAGGACCGTTCACCATGCCTCCCTCGTCAGCGGCCACGATCGCGTTGTCGTTATCTGAAGCGAAGGCCCTGACGAGAGCGTCCATGTTATCTTCCACCCAGTACGCCAGGTCGTCCCGGACGGCCTGGGGGACTGGGGCGATGGCAGCATCGAAGTCGAAGTGGGGATCCATGTTCCGGAGATGGCTGAAGACGCGGGAAAAGGCGCGCCCGAGCAGGGAGCGGCTCCTCTCCTCCACCAACCTGCTGGCTCTGACCGACCGCGCCTCCAGCTGCGTCACCACGTCGGTGAAGAACTGAAGGTTTCCAGCATAGTTAACTGCGTGCGGCTCGCCAACAGCCGCCTCGCAGATGTTACCCAAGGCCGTGTTGGCTCTCTCCCGAAGCGTGGTGAGCATGGGGTGTGCTCATGTTCAAGGAGCCGCCGCTGGCGTATCTCGTCCGCATTCTGGCGCGTGACGGCCTCAGCCTCGTCCACCCGTTGGCGAAGGAGAAGCACCTCGGCATGGGAGGTAGTTGACTCCCCCTGCGCCACCTCCAGTGCGGCCCGCAAAGCATCGACCCGCCGCGTCGCTTCCTCTAGCTTGACCCTCAAGACAGTGGTCCTACCTTCAGCCTCGGTCCGGATCAGCACCAGCCTCTCCTCGAACTCGCGCTCAAGGTTCAAGCGCGCCGTCGCCACCCGACGTCCGACCTCCTCCAGGACACGGGCTTCCCGCGCAGCGACATCATCCTCCGCCCGCGTCACCAGGCGCTCCCTTGTCTCCAGGCGTTCATACTCGCGTGCGCGTTCAGCGGCTTCCAGCGTCAGCGCCTCCTCACGCTTCTGGAACTCCGCTAGGTCGCCTGAAGCCACCTTCATCGATGCGAGGGCCGCCTCGCGCAGCTCCACCTGCTCCTCCAGTGAGTGGCACCGGGCTAGGAGTTCCCGCGCCCGCTCCTCCGTCACCTCTCGCCGCCGGTCAGCTTCCCGGGCCTCCTCGACGGCCCGGGAACGGACCTCCCGAGAGGCCGCCAGCGACGCCTTGGCCTCCTCATCGCCAAGATCACACTGATGGTGCGCGAGGGCGACAGCCGCCTCCAGCTCGCGCCTCTCTACAACCAGGCGCAGGCCCTCGGCCTCAAGGCACGCGTCCTCATCAGCGAGCTCTTCACCAAGCAGGCTCACCGCGTCAGCCGCCCTCCGAAGAAACCCTTGGCGAAGAGCGCGACGCTCCCGGGCGCGCTCGAGTACGTCTTCCACACCATCATCCGCCCCAAGCGAGCGCCGGGGGGCACGAATCAACACTCCCCCTCCGAGCAGGGAGCTGGGGGTTGGCGCCCTCAAGGCGACCAGGCACGCCTCGCCAGAAGCCCGGCCTGGAGCCAGTCCACCCCCAAATGAAGAGCGCAAGGAGTACCCCAGCCAATCACGATCCACGACTAGACGAGAAGTCCACGGCAGGCTAGCTCTTCCACGAGAAGGCTCGCAAAGAAAGGTCGCGAGGCGCGCAGGGTCGCGAGGCACCTCAGGATGGTTCATCTCTCCAACCGGCCTCACAACAAGGGCTCTGCTGCTCGGAGCGATCAAAGACGATGGAGAGGGCGAAGACAAGGGGGATGGCTCCTCAGTCATCTCCGTGAGCTCGACGGGAAGGGCCCTGCGGAGCAAGGATCAGGAAAAGCAACGGAAGGATCACGAGCTGGGAAGGGAGAAGGCTTACTCATCGGTGGCGAAGTACTTCCTACGCTTCAGCAGTCACGCAGGGCCTCCCTTCTCTTCCGGAGGGCCTCGAAGTCCATGCGGAAGTGACCCAAGAGTCGAGCGCAGGGGTCAGCCTGCGGCGAGGAAGAGGCGTCAAGGCGACCCGCATCTGGGGCGTCTGCCTGATGCGCGCTGCCGGTCACCTCACCGAGAAGAGCAGCTAGGGCCTCAGGGGCCTCAGCCGCAGGCGCTGCGGGCGGCTGCTCGCCGCCCTCAGCCACGACAGCACGGGCCTCAGGGGTTGCTCCCTCATGAGCGCCGCCCAGCGTTGTCACCACGGCGGGGGCACCCTCGGCCTCCAGCAGCTCATACCTCCCTGCTCTGCCACTTGAGGAAGAGTCGCCCTGGCCGACTGCAAGGGCGGCCACCACCACTGGGTTCTCACGAGGCCCCTGGAGGCCAGCGGGGCGCAGCCCCCATTCGTCGGAGATGGGCATCTGATTCACAAAGTCGTTTCTATTCGGGCAGAGGTACAGCAAGGCCCGCAATTGCCGGATCCTGCCAGGGGTGGGGTCCCCAGTCAAAACCAAGAGCACCTTCCTCAGCGCTTCAGGCGTCAGGTCCTCTTCCTGGAGCCTCATACGATCCTCACGCCCGCTGAAAGCCCACATCCGGTGAGAATGGCGCTGGAGAGGGGCAACACGGCGTAGCAGGAACTCCTTCACCACCTTGGGCGCCGTCACGCCGAGCCCCCTCAAGAACGCGAAGCGACGCCAGACGAAGACGAGCCAGGAACTCGTGAGCGTCTCCTGGCCCCAGCCCGAGTTGGGGACAGCAGGCAAAGATGGCTCTGACAGCAGGGGGCTGGGCACCCCTACGTCCACATATAGCCACCGCTCGCGAAACCCAGGTGCGGGCGGAGGAAGACTGAAGTCGATCCCTGAGGCCGCTGTCTCAGGTGCAGCAATGAAGCTCACGCACCCCGAGCATTGGGTGGGGTCGACAAGGCGCAGAGAGAAGAAGTGGCGCAGCAAGGCAACCGAAGGAAGGATGCCCATCATTGCCTCACAAACGAAGGCGAAGACCGCAAGAAGAGTGATGGATTCAGGACCCAGATGCATCATGTGGATCTGATAGTGGGAGAGCACGGCCTTGAAGAAATCGGAAAAGGGGAGAACCAGTCCCACCCACAGGGCATCGGCGAAATACCGGACCTCGGTGACTATCCTGTCGATGGAGAAGCGGGACGCGAGCCAGGCCGTCGTCCTCCCGCATTCGTTGAAGATGGTGGTCAGAGCCGAGCTGACCTTGCCCAAGCCCTCTCGATTGGTTATGATCGACCGGTGGACGGTGGGGGCCGCCAGCAACGGCGAGCGAGGCGGAGGCATGGGTTTCTTTCCTCTTCCCTTCTTCGTCGGAGCCATGGCGATGGAGGGGGGGAGGTTCGATATTGGATTGAGAGCGGAAGCTGGAGTTTGAGAGGAGGAAGGGCAGCGGACGCTCGGGCGACAAAAAGGGGAGCGGCTGTGTGCGACTACGAGTCCGCCTAGCATGGCACAAAATAAGGAGGCGTGGGGGAACAGTGCCGCCCACATCCAATCAACCGCCACGCGGCGCCCAAGGCCGCGGGCTGTTAGGGCCCGCGGCGCTTCGCACTTGCCCTTTCGCCTCTCTGCTCGGCCAAGTCCGGGCGCGCCTTGGGCCCGAGGGCTACTGTCGGTGTTCTGGGAACGGGGGTCCCCAGACTTGCCTGCCTGCGGCCTGCGGCGTGGCTCAAAGGGGGCCCAGCATGGCCCATCTTCATCAACACAAGCTCAAGACCCTCGCGAGGGGCCAAGCCTCGCGGGGCGGATGACAAGGAGCTTCCTCAGGCACGGCCTCATCAGGCTGGCTCACGAGGAGGTGGAGAGATCAAGGCGGGGTACATCGCGAGGTGCCACATGACGCAAGTCATGACGACCAAGGGCGCCAGTCTGGCGCCAGCCCGCGCAGTGTCCTCCTTTCCTCTTTGGTGCAAAGGGAGCAAGCGCAGGCGAGAGCATCAAGCAAAGGCATCCACTTCGGTGCAACAAGACCAAGACCAGCCCAACGGCAGGAAGGAAGTCATTGTGGAGCCCAAGCAGGCGTCACCACCAGAGCCTTTGACAGGCGAGGACCAACTTTAGTCAGGATAAGTGTACCAGATGTTCCCCTTCAAAATGGCCAATTGTTGGCGCCCTTCCCGCTCAATATTTGGGAAGAGGCCCAGGGCCTTTGCCTATAAATAGGACTAGCCACCCCCAGGGTAGAGGCATCGAGAATCCTCACCAAGAAACCAGTAGAGAGAGCGACTGAACTCCTCCTAGCAGTTCATCGCACCAGCTAAGAACAGAGCCTCGCGAGGCTGTTCTTCCTTGTATTGTTCATCATCAGCCCAAGAGGCAATCCACCACACCACACACTGGAGTAGGGTGTTACACCGCCATGGTGGCCTGAACCAGTATAAACTCTGTGTCCCTTGTGTTGTTCCTTCCGTAGTTTAGATCCTAGCGAGGCGGCGAGGAGCAGGTAGGTAGAGGGCGAAATCTCCGCGTGCACCCCACTGTTCGAACCTCAAGGGTCTGCCGGAACCCGAAATCCGACAGAATTGTTGCCTACCTAATGAACCTTCGTGATCTGTTTCACCCCATCCCTCTGGATGTATGCTTTCTGTCTCAGCTCTAGAGACGTTCCTATATGTCTCACTTCACGGGCTGATCCTAAGTTGCTCAAACCTCAAGAAGATCGATTCTTCTAGAGCTTTTCCTTTCCTCTCATTGTCATGTTGGTTGGAGTTCTCAGAGCAAGACATTGAGACAAAGATGGTGATCGAATCAACGTTCTTATGAAGTGCAACCTGGATCGTGAAGATTGTTCTAGTTTGTGTCCCCTCTTCATCTTACCCTACGTTTGAATCTCGGGACGAGATTCTTGTTTAGTGGGGGTGAGTTGTCACATCCCTAGCTTCTCGCAATGCACTAGGCTATCCTCATGAGTGCCATCATGATTAAATTTCTCTTAAAACCTGAAATGGGGATCAACAAACCCCAGCACCCCCCTTGAAAATACAAGGTTCAACTGAAAAGCATTTCAATGAACCCAAAATGCCCTTCACAAAAGTTCATCATTTTTGAATTGGTCTAGAACCTCTCCCAAAAATGGTGCACATTTTTCTAGGCCATGCTGGATTTTTGAATTACATCATATGTTATTTGCATTTGGACATTTAAATGCTATAAAATATTTTCAATGTACAAATAATCATAAACTTAAATGTTTACTGTTGGATATATTCCAAACAGTGGGCTTGAGCAAGTTTCATGATTTTTGAGAGTGCCTAAGTATTTTTAATAAAGCCCTGAAGTTGTAGAAGAAATAGAAAAGAGAAAGAAAACAAGAAAAGAAACTAACCTGGCTTACCTGTCGCAGCCCAGCTAGCCAGCCCACCAGGCCACCCCCTCCTATTGTCTTCCTCCCCCTCGCCCCAAAGAAGCTCGGTGGTGAGCGGTGACATCGCCGTGGCCTCCTCCCTGCCTGCTTTCCCCCTTCCCGGCCCTTCTAGCGATGGCACGGGGACGCCTCCTTACCCGTCTCTCCTCTCCCTTGCTCCTTGGCCTCTCTCCTCCTCTCTAGCTCCACCCCTAGCTCCACCGAGCACAGCCGTCGCCACCGCTCGTTGCTGCCATAGCCACCGCCTCCCCCTCGCCCCTCTGGCATGTCCGTGAGCTCCGCCTCGACGCCCTCATCCTCCCCATTGACTTGCACGACGCCGGACGCCTCAAAACACCATCCCCGACCTTGTCATCATTGTTCGGCCATCGAGATCACCGGCGACCCCCGTCCTCATCAGCCCCTCCCCGAGCTCGCTGACCCGCTCTTCGTGTTCTCCGTGAGCCGCTGATCATCCTCCACCTCTCCATTCTCCCTCTCGCATGTCGTAGCCGCCACGCCTCTCTCACCCGACTGCGCCGCTGCCTGTGACCGCCGCCGACGTGCCTCCGGCCACCTAGCAGTCCGGTCGTCGTGCTCAGCATCCTCCCCGCGCCGCGTAGAGCATGTAGGTGCCCCGCATGAGCTACCCAGTCCACCGTAGCATCAACCACGAGCTCACCCGAGCTCCGGCGACCGCCAATGTCGACGCTGGTGACGACTCCAGCCATCCCATGCCCAACCACTGCCACCACTCAACGCGGACGAGTGCCCGCGTCACGTAGATGCCCTCTGTCGGTCATTTGATCGTCGGAGGAAGAATCCCGACGCCCTCCACCGTCTCTGGCGTCACCGGCGACGAGCCGCAGGTCAACTACGGCGAGTTGACCCGGGGTTTGACACCGTCTGACTAGGGTTTGACCGCCCTGGGTCACCGATGCATGGGGCCAGCCCTGCTAATTAACCTAGGTTAGTGTTAATTAACTAGGTTAGTTTAGTTAGTCACTGACGCGTGGGACCCATAGGTCAGGTTTGACCTGGACCGAGTCTGTTGACCTGTTGAGGTCAGCATGGCGCAGCACTGATGCAATAAACCCTTTTCTGGATTATTTCTATATTAGAAATATCTAAAAATTCCAAAAAATAGCTAAAACTTCTAAAATTCATCGAAATTAATTTTTAACTCCAAATGAAATAAATTATATATGAAAAATGATCAGAAAAATCCAATCTATCCTTGCTGTTTAGTTCAAAACATGATAATGCACTTTAAAAATTCATAATTTGACTTTGAACTTGAACCTCGGGTTCAAAATAACTAAAACCCTTCTCGTTCTAGTTGCATTAGCTCAAATCACAGCATATTACCATGTCATTATCATGCATCATAATTGTTGCATTGCATTGATTGTCTTCTTCCTTGTTTGCTGTTATTTGTCCCCTCTCAATAGACGTGGTTCCGACGATGAGTTCGATGACACCAACGAAGAGCTATACTATCTTCAAAAGTGCAGGCAAGCAAAACCCCCTTGTTCATTTCGATACAATCCCACTCTCTCGCTTCTGCTCTCTTTTACTGCATTAGGACAACAACGAAACATCTATTACATGTTGCAGTAGTTGAACCCCTCTCCTCTGCATGACCTGTCATTGCCACAGTAAATAGATGAAACCCACTAGCATGAGTAGGAGTTGTTTGAGCCCTGATGTGCCTACTCATTCATGCTTGTTTTTCATGCCTGCTACTGCTTAGAGTTGAGTCAGGTCTGATTCACCGGGGATGAATTGGAATGGTGTTGAACATGTCCTACTGTGTGTGAGCTAAGTGTGTCAACACGATTTGGTAAAGGTAGCAATGAGAGGCCATGTAGGAGTACATGGTGGGTTGTCTCATTGAAGCTGTCCTCAGGAACTGAGTTATGTGTTTGTGATCCCTGAACAGCTACTTCCACTCATTGGGATCCTTAATTGACCCTCTTGACTTATTAGCCGCCCTTGTCCTCTGTCCAGGAGTTGCTAGTAGTTTTTGGTGTTTGTAGTTGCTAGAGGTCGTGCGCCGCACTAGCCTGAGGGGTGGGCTGTGATGCGGTAGGCACGTGGCCGGGTATGCCGGGCGCCTGTTTGGTGTCGAGGAGCCCTGTACACATCGTTCGGGGCCGTATGTGGAAACCTCGGCAAGACTCCCTATAGATGGAACCTGAATAGGTGATAAACCTGGACTAGAGACTTGTGTGGTTAGTCAGGTCGTGGCCGACACCCTCGCCAGGCTTTCGCTTGAAGGTTGCCGAGATACATGACGTGTACATGGCGGTAAGTGGTGGGAGCGTGTGTGAAGAAGTACACCCCTACAGGGTTAACATCATCTATTCGAATAGCCGCGTCCACGGTAAAGGACCTCTGGGTTGCCTATACAGTTCATAGACAAGTGAAAGTGGATACTCTGAAATACACAAGATAAGCTTGACTGCTATGGATGGCGTTCTCATAGGGAGACAGGAGCGGATCCATAGTGGTGTATTGATATGGTGAATATGTGGACTCGTGTGCGCCACCTCAAAAGAGTTACTTGCAGTCGTAGTTCAGGATAGCCACCGAGTCAAAGCTGGCTTGCTGTAGTTAAACCCCACCATCCCTTTGTTGATAACGATGCATATGTAGTTAGCTCTGATGTAAGTCTTGTTTGGTACGTTTGTACTCACGTTTGCTTAATTTATGTTTTTGCAGAGAGACTTCAGTCTCGCAGGTAGTTCCGCGTGGACTTCGACATTTAGCTTCTTACCTCAGCTACGATCTTGTGCCCTCGGTAGGATCTGGTAGTTAGTCAGGCTTCTCAGCCTCTTTCATTTGTAGATGTCTGTACTCAGACATTTTAAGCTTCCGCGTGTGCTTTTGGCTTGTATGCTCTGAATGTTGGGTCATCAGACCCATGATTGTAATATCTTGGCTCCTCGGAGCCTAATGAATAAATACTTGAGTTGTAGAGTCATGTTGTGATGCCATGTTGTATTTGCGCATATCGAGCATACTGTGTGTATGATTATTGAAATGCTTGGTATGTGTGGGATCCGACAACCTGGTTGTTTATTCTTGGTAGCCTCTCTTACCGGGAAATGTCTCCTAGTGCTTCCACTGAGCCATGGTAGCTTGCTACTACTCCAGAACACTTAGGCTGGCCGGCATATGTCCTTCTTCGTTCCTGTGTCTGTCCCTTCGGGGAGATGTCATAGTTGATCCTTTAAGTCCCTGTAGCTTGCTACGACTTGGGTTCATACGTTGTTAATCGACACGTTCATTGCTGGGTCATGTATGCATGTCCTTGTAAGTTAGTGCCACCTTGGGTTTACGACTAGTCATGTCGGCCCGGGTTCTTTGTCATATGGATGCTAGCGACACTATCATATACATGAGCTAAAAGGCGCAAACGGTCCCAGGCCAGGTAAGGTGGCACCCGTGCGAATATCGTGTGTGAGGCCGCAAAGTGATATGATGTGTTACATGCTAGATCGGTGTGACTTAGGATCGGGATCCTAACAGTTGTAAACACATTCCAATTTCATATTAGCATTTCATACCCCCCCCCCCCCGATACAACCAATAGATTCATCAAAATAAGCAAACAACACATAGACAATAGAATCTGTCAAGAACAGGACAGTCTGTAGCAATCTGGAACTTTCGTATACTTCTATAACTCCAAAAATTCTAAAATATTAGGACAATCTAAATTTTTTGCAGAGAAGTACTATGTAAAAATTTCAAGATTTTATCATTCTCTAGTAAAAAAAAGAATTCAAACACTACAGCCAAAGTTGTTGTTTTCCGCAGCACACACCAAACAAGCAATTTAAACATTCTCAAACCAAACCTAGACATATTATTTTTATAATACAATGAATATATACAAGGGGATACTTATTTTTGAGAAACTTCCATGAACAATTCTACATTGTTTCCATGAGCAGGACCACAAGTGTTCAAGGTCGACCCTCACTTCTCCAATGCATAACCTTCCAATCACTTCTCTTTTTAAAAACATTTTTAACCATAAGAGGCAAGTAATTTTTTTAGCATTTTCATTCTTTTAATTTTTTTGTTTGTTTCACCCACAACTAAACAAAAACAAAAGGGAAAACAAAATCTACTTAGTGAAGAAAGCAAACAAGCATACACGAAAATATCAACCCCACGCTATTGCTCCCCGGCAACGGCGCCAGAAAAGAGCTTGATAATCCTCAAGTGCAAGGAATCATCGTAGTGTTGGGGAACGTAGTAATTTCAAAAAAAAATCCTACGCGCACGCAAGATCATGGTGATGCATAGCAACAAGAGGGGAGAGTGTTGTCCACGTACCATCATATACCGAAAGCGGAAGCGTTAGCACAACACGGGTGATGTAGTCGTACGTCTTCACGGCCCGACCGATCAACCACCGAAAGCACGGCACCTCTGAGTTCTTGCACACGTTCAGCTTGATGACGTCCCTCGAACTCCGATCTAGCCGAGTGTCGAGGGACAGTTCCGTCAGCACGCGGCATGGTGACGATGATGATATTCTACCGACGTAGGGCTTCGCCTAAGCACCGCTACGATATTATCGAGGTGGAATATAGTGGAGGGGGCACCGCACACGGCTAATAGATCTCAAGGATCAATTGTTATTGTGTCTAGAGGTGCCCCCCTGCCCCGTATATAAAGGAGCAAGGGGGAGGGGGCGGCCGGCCAGGAGGGGGCGAGCCAGGAGGAGTCCTACTCCCACCGGGAGTAGGACTCCCTCCTTTCCTTGTCCAAGTAGGAGAGGGGGAAGGAAGGGCGAGAGGGGAGGAAGGAAAGGAGGGCGCCGCCCCCCTCCTTGTCCTATTCGGACTAGAGGGGGAGAGGGCGCGCGGCCTGCTCTGGCCGCCCCTCCTCTTCTCCACTTTGGGCCCATGAGGCCCATTAACCCCCCGGGGGGGTTCCGGTAACCCCCCCCCCCCCCCCCCCGGTACTCCGGTATATATCCGATAACCCCCGGAACCATTCTGGTGTCCGAATATAGTCGTCCAATATATCAATCTTCATGTCTCGACCATTTCAAGACTCCTCGTCATGTTCGTGATCACATCCGGAACTCTGAACTATCTTCGGTACATCAAAACACATGAACTCATAATATAACTGTCATCTAACTTTAAGCGTGCGGACCCTACGGGTTCGAGAACTATGTAGACATGATCGACAGATGTCTCCGGTCAATAACCAATAGCGGAACCTGTATGCTCATATTGGCTCCTACATATTCTACGAAGATCTTTATCGGTCAAACCGCATAACAACATACGTTGTTCCCTTCATCATCGGTATGTTACTTGCCCGAGATTCGATCATCGGTATCTCAATACCTAGTTCAATCTCATTACCGGCAAGTCTCTTTACTCGTTATGTAATGCATCATTCCGTAACTAACTCATTAGCTACATTGCTTGCAAGGCTTATAGTGATGTGCATTACTGAGAGGGCCCAGAGATACCTCTCCGACAATCGGAGTGACAAAACCTAATCTCAAAATACGCCAACTCAACATGTACCTTTGGAGACACCTGTAGAGATCCTTTATAATCACCCAGTTATGTTGTGACGTTTGGTAGCACACAAAGTGTTCCTCCGGTAAACGGGAGTTGCATAATCTCATAGTTGTAGGAACATGTATAAGTCATGAAGAAAGCAATAGCAACATACTAAACGATCAAGTGCTAAGCTAACGGAATGGGTCAAGTCAATCACATCATTCTCCTAATGATGTGATCCCGTTAATCAAATGACAACTCATGTCTATGGTCAGGAAACATGACCATCTTTGATCAACGAGCTAGTCAAGTAGAGGCATACTAGTGATACTATTTTTGTCTATGTATTCACACATGTATTATGTTTCTGGTTAATACAATTCTAGCATGAATAATAAACATTTATCATGATATAAGGAAATAAATAATAATGTTATTATTGCCTCTAGGGCATATTTCCTTCAGTCTCCCACTTGCACTAGAGTCAATAATCTAGATAACACAGTAATGATTTTAACACCCATGGAGCCTTGGTGCTGATCATGTTTTGCTCGTGGAAGAGGCTTAGTCAACGGGTCTGCTACATTCAGATCCATATGTATCTTGCAAATCTCTATGTCTCCCACCTGGACTTGGTCCCGGATGGAATTGAAGCGTCTCTTGATGTGCTTGGTCCTCTTGTGAAATTTGGATTCCTTTGCCAAGGCAATTGCACCAGTATTGTCATAGAAGATCTTCATTCATCCTGATGCACTAGGTATGACACCTAGATCGGATATGAGCTCCTTCATCCAGACTCCTTCATTTGCTGCTTCCGAAGCAGCTATGTACTCCGCTTCGCATGTAGATCCCGCCACGACACTTTTTTTAGAACTGCACCAACTGACAGCTCCACCCATTAGTATAAACACGTATCCGGTTTGCGATTTAGAATCGTCCGGATCAGTGTCAAAGCTTGCATCGACGTAACCATTTACGACTAGCTCTTTGTCACCTCCATAAACGAGAAACATATCCTTAGTCCTTTTCAGGTATTTCAGGATATTCTTGACCGATGTCCAGTGATCCACTCCTGGATTACTTTGGTACCTCCCTGCTAAACTTATTGCTAAGCATACATCAAGTATGGTACACAACATTTCATACATGATAGAGCCTATGGCTGAATCATAGGGAACATCTTTCATTTTCTCTCTATCTTCTGCTGTGGTCGGTCATTGAGTCTGACTCAACTTCATATCTTGTAACACAGGCAAGAACCCTTTCTTTGCTTGATCCATTTTGAACTTTTTCAAAACTTTATTAAGGTATGTGCTTTGTGAAAGTCCAATTAAGCGTCTTGATCTATCTCTATGGATCTTGATGCTTAATATATAAGCAGCTTCACCGAGGTCTTCCATTGAAAAGCTTTTATTCAAGTATCCTTTTACACTATCCAGAAATTCTATATCATTTCCAATTAACAATATGTCGTCCACATATAATATCAGAAATGCTACAGAGCTCCCACTCACTTTCTTGTAAATATAGGCTTCTCCAAAAGTCTGTATAAAACCATATGCTTTGATCACACTATCAAAGTGTTTATTCTAACTCCGAGAGGCTTGCACCAGTCCATAAATGGATCGCTGGAGCTTGCACACTTTGTTAGCACCTTTTGGATCGACAAAACCTTCAGGTTGCATCATATACAACTCTTCTTCCAGAAATCCATTCAGGAATGCGGTTTTGACATCCATTTGCCATATTTCATAATCATAAAATGCAGCAATTGCTAACATGATTCGGACAAACTTAAGCATCGCTACGGGTGAGAAAGTCTCATCGTAGTCAACTCCTTGAACTTGTCGAAAACCTTTTGCAACAAGTCGAGCTTTTTAGACAGTAACATTACCATTAGCGTCAGTCTTCTTCTTGAAGATCCATTTATTCTCGATGGCTTGCCGATCATCGGGCAAGTCAACCAAAGTCCATACTTTGTTCTCATACATGGATCCCATCTCAGATTTCATGGCCTCAAGCCATTTTGCGGAATCTGGGTTCATCATCGCTTCCTCATAGTTTGTAGGTTCGCCATGGTCAAGTAACATGACTTCTAGAATAGGATTACCGTACCACTCTGGTGCGGATCTTCCTCTGGTTGACCTACGAGGTTCGGTAGTAATTTGATCTGAAGTTTCATGATCAATATCATTAGCTTCCTCACTAATTGGTGTAGTTGTCACAGGAACCGGTTTCTGTGATGAACTACTTTCCAATAAGGGAGCAAGTACAGTTACCTCATCAAGTTCTACTTTCCTCCCACTCACTTCTTTCGAGAGAAATTCCTTCTCTAGAAAGGATCCGAATTTGGCAACAAAAGTCTTGCCTTCAGATCTATGATAGAAGGTGTATCCAATAGTCTCCTTTGGGTATCCTATGAAGACACATTTATCCGATTTGGGTTCGAGCTTATCTGGTTGAAGTTTCTTCGCATAAGCATCGCAGCCCCAAACTTTAAGAAACGACAACTTTGGTTTCTTGCCAAACCACGGTTCATAAGGCGTCGTCTCAACGGATTTTGATGGTGCCCTATTTAATGTGAATGCGGCCCAAAATGATAGCGGTAAATCAGTAAGAGACATCATAGATCGCACCATATCTAGTAAAGTACGATTACGACGTTCAGACACACCATTGCGTTGTGGTGTTCCGGGTGGCGTGAGTTGCGAAACTATTCCGCATTGTTTCAAATGTAAACCAAACTCGTAACTCAAATATTCTCCTCCACAATCAGATCGTAGAAACTTTATTTTCTTGTTATGATGATTTTCCACTTCACTCTGAAATTCTTTGAACTTTTCAAATGTTTCAGACTTATGTTTCATTTAGTAGATATACCCATATCTGCTTAAATCATCTGTGAAGGTGAGAAAATAACGATACCTGCCGCGAGCCTCAATGTTCATTGGACCACATACATTTGTATGTATGATTTCCAACAAATCTGTTGCTCGCTCCATAGTTCCGGAGAACGGCGTTTTAGTCATCTTTCCCATGAGGCATGGTTCGCAAGTACCAAGTAATTCATAATCAAGTGATTCCAAAAGTCCATCAGTATGGAGTTTCTTCATGCGCTTTACACCAATATGACCCAAACAGCAGAGCCACAAATAAGTTGCACTATCATTATCAACTCTGCATCTTTTGGCTTCAACATTATGAATATGCGTATCACTACTATCGAGATTTAATAAAAACAGACCACTCTTCAAGGGTGCATGACCATAAAAGATATTACTCATATAAATAGAACAACCATTATTCTCTGATTTAAATGAATAACCATCTCGCATCAAACAAGATCCAGATATAACGTTCATGCTTAACGCTGGCACCAAATAACAATTATTTAGGTCTAAAACTAATCCCGAAGGTAGATGTAGAGGTAGCATGCCGACCGCGATCACATCGACTTTGGAACCATTTCCCACGCATATCGTCACCTCGTCCTTAGCCAATCTTCGCTAAATCCGTAGTCCCTGTTTCGAGTTGCAAATATTAGCAACAGAACTAGTATCAAATACCCAGGTGCTACTGCGAGCATTAGTAAGGTACACATCAATAACATATATATCACATATACCTTTGTTCACCTTGCCATCCTTCTTATCCGCCAAATACTTGGGGCAGTTCCACTTCCAGTGACTGGTCTGCTTGCAGTAGAAGCACTCAGTCTCAGGCTTAGGTCCAGACTTGGGTTTCTTCTCTTGAGCAGCAACTTGTTTGTCGTTCTTCTTGAAGTTACCCTTTTTCTTCCCTTTACCCTTTTTCTTGAAACTGGTGGTCTTATTGACCATCAACACTTGATGCTCCTTTTTGATTTCTACCTCCGCAGCTTTTAGCATTGTGAAGAGCTCGGGAATAGTCTTGTCCATCCCTTGCATATTATAGTTCATCACGAAGCTCTTGTAGCTTGGTGGCAGTGATTGAAGAATTATGTCAATGACACTATCATCAGGAAGATTAACTCCCAGTTGAATCAAGTGATTATTATACCCAGATATTTTGAGTATATGTTCACTGATAGAACTATTATCTTCCATCTTGTAGCTGTAGAACTTATTGGAGACTTCATATCTCTCAATCCGAGCATTTGATTGAAATATTAACTTCGACTCCTGGAACATCTCATATGCTCCATGACGTTAACGTCGTTGAAGTCCCGGTTCTAAGCCGTAAAGCATGGCACGCTGAACTATCGAGTAGTCATCAGCTTTGCTTTGCCAGATGTTCTTAACGTCGTCAGTTGCATCTGCAGTAGGCCTGGCACCCAGCAGTGCTTCCAGGACATAATTCTTCTGTGCAGCAATGAGGATAATCCTCAAGTTACGGACCCAGTCCGTGTAATTGCTACCATAATCTTTCAACTTAGCTTTCTCAGGGAACGCATTAAAATTCAACGGAACAACAGCACGAGCCATCTATCTACAACAAACATAGACAAGCAAAATACTATCAGGTACTTAGTTCATGATAAATTTAAGTTCAATTAATCATATAACTCAAGAACTCCCACTTAGATAGACATCCCTCTAATCATCTGAGTGATCGCGTGATCCAAATCAACTAAACCATGTTCGATCATCACGTGAGATGGAGTAGTTTTCAATGGTGAACATCACTATGTTGATCATATCTACTATATGATTCACGCTTGACCTTTCGGTCTCAGTGTTCCGAGGCCATATCTGTATATGCTAGGCTCGTCAAGTTTAACCTGAGTATTCCGCGTGTGCAACTATTTTGCACCCGTTGTATTTGAACATAGAGCCTATCACACCCGATCATCACGTGGTGTCTCAGCACGAAGAACTTTCGCAACGGTGCATACTCAGGGAAAACACTTATACCTTGAAATTTAGTGAGAGATCATCTTATAATGCTACCGTCAATCAAAGCAAAATAAGATGCATAAAGGATAAACATCACATGCAATCAATATAAGTGATATGATATGGCCATCATCATCTTGTGCTTGTGATCTCCATCTCCGAAGCGCCGTCATGATCACCATCGTCACCGGCGCGTCACCTTGATCTTCGTCGTAGCATCATTGTTGTTTCACCACCTATTGCTTCGACGACTATCGCTACCACTTAGTGATAAAGTAAAGCAATTACAGGGCGATTGCATTGCATACAATAAAGCGACAACCATATGGCTCCTGCCAGTTGCCGATAACTCGGTTACAAAACATGATCATCTCATACAATAAAATATAGCATCACGTCTTGACCATATCACATCACAACATGCACTGCAAAAACAAGTTAGACGTCCTCTACTTTGTTGTTGCAAGTTTTACGTGGCTGCTACGGGCTGAGAAAGAACCGTTCTTACCTACGCGTCAAAACCATAATGATAGTTTGTCAAGTTAGTGATGTTTTAACCTTCTCAAGGACCGGGCGTAGCCACACTCCATTCAACTAAAGTTGGAGAAACTGACACCCGCCAGCCACCTGTGTGCAAAGCACGTCGGTAGAACTAGTCTCGCGTAAGCGTACGCGTAATGTCGGTCCGGGCCGCTTCATCCAACAATACGGCCAAACCAAAGTATGACATGCTGGTAAGCAGTATGACTTGTATCACCCACAACTCACTTGTGTTCTACTCGTGCATATAACATCTACGCATAAAACCTGGCTCGGATGCCACTGTTGGGGAACGTAGTAATTTCAAAAAAATCCTACGTGCACACAAGATCATGGTGATGCATAGCAACGAGAGGGGAGAGTGTTATCCACGTACCCTCGTAGACCGAAAGCGGAAGCGTTAGCACAATGCAGGTGATGTAGTCGTACGTCTTCACGGCCCGACCGATCAACCACCGAAAGCACGGAACCTCCGAGTTCTTGCACACGTTCAGCTCGATGACGTCCCTCGAACTCCGATCCAGCCGAGTGTCGAGGGAGAGTTTTGTCAGCATGACGGTGTGGTGACGATGATGATGTTCTACCGATGCAGGGCTTCGCCTAAGCACCGCTACGATATTATCGAGGTGGAATATAGTGGAGGGGGGCACCACACATGGCTAATAGATCTCAAGGATAAATTGTTATTGTGTATAGAGGTGCCCCCCTGCCCCCGTATATAAAGGAGCAAGGGGGAGGGGGCGGCCGGCCAGGAAGGGGCGCGCCAGGAGGAGTCCTACTCCCAACGGGAGTAGGACTACCTCCTTTCGTTGTCCAAGTAGGAGAGGGGGAAGGAAGGGAGAGAGGGGAGGAAGGAAAGGGGGGCGCCGCCCCCCCCCCCCCCCCACCTCCTTCTCCTATTCGGACTAGAGGGGGAGGGGGCGTGTGGCCTGCTCTGGCCGCCCCTCCTATTCTCCACTTTGGGCCCATGAGGCCCATTAACCCCCCCGGGGGGTTCCGGTAACCCCCCGGTACTCCGGTATATATCTGATAACCCCCGGAACCATTCCGGTGTCCGAATATAGTCGTCCAATATATCAATCTTCATGTCTCGACCATTTTGAGACTCCTCGTCATGTCCGTGATCACATCCGGGACTCCGAACTATCTTCGGTACATCAAAACACATGAACTCATAATATAACTGTCATCTAACTTTAAGCGTGCGGACCCTGCGGGTTCGAGAACTATGTAGACATGACCAAGACACGTCTCCGGTCAATAACCAATAGTGGAACCTGGATGCTCATATTGGCCCCTACATATTCCATGAAGATCTTTATCGGTCAAACCGCATAACAACATACGTTGTTCCCTTTGTCATCGGTATGTTACTTGCCCGAGATTCGATCATTGGTATCTCAATACCTAGTTCAATCTCGTTACCGGCAAGTCTCTTTACTCGTTATGTAATGCATGATTCTGTAACTAACTCATTAGCTACATTGCTTGCAAGGCTTATAGTGATGTGCATTACCGAGAGGGCCCAGAGATACCTCTCCGACAATCAGAGTGACAAAAGCTAATCTCGAAATACGCCAACTCAACATGTACCTTTGGAGACACCTGTAGAGCTCCTTTATAATCACCCAATTATGTTGTGTCGTTTGGTAGCACACAAAGTGTTCCTCCGGTAAACGGGAGTTGCATAATCTCATAGTTGTAGGAACATGTATAAGTCATGAAGAAAGCAATAGCAACATACTAAAGAATCAAGTGCTAAGCTAACGGAATGGGTCAAGTCAATCACATCATTCTCCTAATGATGTGATCCCGTTAATCAAATGACAACTCATGTCTATGGTCAGGAAACATAACCATCTTTGATCAACGAGCTACTCAAGTAGAGGCATACTAGTGCCACTATGTTTGTCTATGTATTCACACATGTATTATGTTTCCGGTTAATACAATTCTAGCATGAATAATAAACATTTACCATGATATAAGGAAATAAATAATAACTTTATTATTGCCTCTAGGGCATATTTCCTTCACGTAGCACTTTCCAAAGGTCGAAGTGATAAGTATTGAGTGTCGAACCCATAAGGAGATAAAGGTAAGATCAATATTCTCTCAAGTCCTATCTACCATTGATACGACTCAACATAGACCGAACATTTGCTTCCAACTAGAAATGAGAAATAAAACTACGTTGTGGATATGAAGAGGATAACTTCACATGATATCGGAGAACTAAAATATAAAAGTAGGGATGTTAATATAAAGTTAGAATATATTACTGCATATTATAAATAGCGAGTTTGGAATAATGATGGACCGGTGTGCGGACTTGTCCTAGGCAATTGTTAACAAGATCGGTAGTCGTCATTGCAATTTTATATGAGGGAGAGGCATAAGCTAACATACTCTCTCTCCTTGGATCATATGCACTTATGACTGGAACTCTAGCAAGCATCTGCAACTACTAAAGATCATTAAGGTAAAACCAAACCATAGCATTAAAGTATCAAGTCCCCTTTATCTCATACGGAACAACCCCCTTACTTGGGTTTAAGCTTCTGTCACTCTAGCAACCCACTATAAGCAAATCATGAATGTATTGCAACACCCTACAGCGGGAATCCTTCATGTGTGCACGGCACGGAAGGCACCATAGGACATCACCAAAATGAAACATACAACTCAAACCAATCTATATCATCAATCAACCCAAAAGACAAAAGAAATCCACTCAAAACATCATAGGATGGCAACACATTATTGGATCATAATATGTGGCATAGAGCACCATGTGCAAGTAGGGGATTACAGCGAGGTGCGGGAGAGTGGACCGTGTAAAAGAGATGAGGATGGTGATGATGATGGTGATGTTGATGAAGACGATCACCGCAGCGATGATTCCCCCGATGGCACTCCGGTACCACCAAGAGAGAGAGAGAGAGGTTCTCCCCTTTGTGCTTCCTCCTCCATGGCGTCCCCCTTAGATGGGGAAAGGCTCTCCCTCTGGTCCTTGGCCTCCATGATGATGGAGACCCCCCCCCCCCCGGCTTCCTCCTCCATGGCTTCCGGTGATGTTGGCCCCCTCCGGTAGGGTGCCAGAGAGGGCCTAGATTGGTTTTTCGTGGCTACAGAGGCTTACAGCGGCGGAACTCCCGATCTCACTTCTGTTCTGGTTTTTTTTGGATTTATAGGAGGAGTTGGCGTCAGTTTCACGTCAGGGGACCCCACGAGGCGATCACAATGACGGGGGGCGCGCGCCCACCCTTGTGGTGGCCCTGGGACTCCTCTTCCGTATCTTTTCCTTCTAGTATTTTTTTTATTTTCTAGAAAAATTCTCCGTTAATTTTCAGCTCATTCCGAGAACTTTTATTTCTGCACAAAAACAACACCACGGTAGCTCTGCTGAAAACAGCGCCAGTCCGGGTTAGTTCTAATCAAATCATATCAAAATCATATGAAATTGTTGTAAATATGGCATGAATACTTCATAAATTATAGATACGTCAGAGAAGTATCATGCATCATCCCTTCCTCATTGGGGAAATACCGACGTAGTTCTAGCAGACATCAAAAGGTATTTCTGGCGCCGTTGTCGGGGAGGGATTCACGACCCCTTTATTACGTCGGGTTGCGAGTATTTATTATTTGTGTGCATGTGATGTTTACGTAGTGTTTCTTGGTTCTCCTACTGGTTCGATAACCTTGGTCTCATCACTTAGGGAAATACCTACCATCGCTGTGCTGCATCATCCCCTCCTCTTTGGGGAAATACCGACGTAGTTCTAGCAAACATCAAGCTCCATAGGAGTATCAACATCATGAGTAAGAACATCATGAATATACTTCTCTTGGTAAATAAAGAAGACATTAGAGGAAGAGGAACCTGCATTCCAAGAAAGTAGTCAAGAGGACCAACATCAGACATAGGAAACTGACACTAAGAGATGTATTAACAAAGGTGATGTACTCAGGGTCGTCTCCAGTGATGATCATGTCATCAACATATAGAAGAGTTCGGCCATGAATAGAAAGATGGACAAGCATCACAGGATCATGAGCACTGGTTGAAAAACTAGCGGTAGTCACCACAGAGGCAAAACACTCAAACCAGGCACGGGGGCTTTCTTAAGGCCATAGATAGAGCAACGAAGATGGCAGACCATGCCGCGAGGAACATTTTGTGATGTTTTGTGATGGCAGACCATTTTGTGATGGCAGACCATGCAGACCAAGGTGGTAGCTGCTGATGAGTCATTTTGTAATGTTTTGTGCCTACGAAGTAGGCTTTGTCAGATTTTATCGCGTTCGTGCATTTCTTTTTATCTGTTTTCACCAGGATGCTGTTTTCGGACGCGTTTGGGATTTTAAGTAAGGAACGCCGGAAAACGGTGATAAAATCACATCAATAAATGTGATAATTTATTTGTAGGGATACACAACGAAAAAAATTGTCCTGCGCACCAGCCCAGGACGACTATGAAGATGCATACAAGGTTTGATCTGATCATTACCAACTTTTAGCAACAGAGGAAGAAGAGTTGGTAACGATTGTCAGTGCAGATTTCCGCAACTACGATTTAACAAACTCCCAATCGCGATAATTTTTCCTTCCTTGAACATAAGATTGAATGTACAATTTCTCTACCGGGTAGCACACATACGGTGTCATTGATTCAGCAGTGCTTCGCCACCCAGAACTAATCGCCGCTAGAGACTAGGGAGCCTTGTAGCACTACTGAGCTATTTCGTATAGTAGCTAGAGAGAGAAGGCGGATCATTGCATGGATCAACTTGGTGTGGTGTTTGGAGGGATCCCTTCTTCCTCTATTTATATGAGAAGGAGTGGGGGAGGCAAGGAGGTGGCTGCCCCCCCCCCACCAACATTGCTCCACAAAAAAGGGGGAGCTTGTGGAAACCGAAATCTAACTGCTTCAACTACTAATACTCCACCCGAAAACCGCTATCCAGCATGCATCTCAGGGTATTAAGTTTACAAGAAATAGAGTATCGCAATAAGAAAGATGACATAATATAGATAGGAAGAAGTCAATCAATATGACTAAACCCCGTCAATTTATCCTTAGTGGCAACAATGCAATACGTGTCTTGGCTCTTTTTTCACTGGGTTAGAGCACCGCAAGATTTAACCCACTACAAAGCACAACCTCCTCTGAAGATAAATCAATCAAACTTGGCCAAAGAAGATAGACAGATCGGATGGCATACAAAGCTATTTAATTATGCAACAACCAAGATGAAATAGATTAAATTGATTCTAGAACAATCTGATCATAAAGTGACAATTCACCATATCCCAATAAACGCACCACCGATTACATCGAATTGATCTCCATCAAGAATGAGAACATGGTATTAAAGATCCAAAAAGAGAGAAAACCATCTAGCTACTATGGACTCGTAGGTCCAAAGGGAACTACTTACACATGGTCATCGAGGCAGCAAGGTTGATGGAGATGGATCCGGTAATGGCTTCCCCCTTCGATAGGGCCCCGGAAGAGGCCTCCAGATGGGATCTCATCGGAATACTGTCTTAAGGCAGCGATAAATTTCTTCTTGAGGTACAACGGATGGTTTCGGTATTTATAGGGAATTATGGTGGTGGAATCAAGTAAAGGCAGTGCCTATGGGCCCACATGGGCAAGGGGCACAATCACCCCTGGTTGTGCCACCTGTCTGTGTGAGCGCCTTGATGCTCGTCTCGATCTCTGTCAAAGCTTCTTGTGTTTCTTGATGTCCAAAAAATCATATTAAATTGGCAACATATTTTGTCCGTCGTAGATATTGATTTCCTGCGAAACAAAAAACAAATAAAAATCATGAACTAGCACTAGGCACTAAACTAACAGGTTAGTCTAGAAAATAATGTAAAAGGCTATACTAAGCATATAAAAATGATAATATAATAGCATGTAATAATAAACAATTATAGATACATTTGAGACGTATCACCCTGACATCATGCCTCGGGCTCATCTTACTAAGAACACAACTTCCTTGTACTTCGCTGGCGTCGAAGATGTCGACAGTGTCCTCCGAGCCGGACACGATGTCCCTCGTCTGGTCGATCCATGCTTCTCTGGCCACACTGCCCTTAATGCGCCAAACCTCCATCTCATGAAGGAAGAGTTGCATGCTGTGGAGATCATCGCAGAGCCATACGACATCAGGACATACGACCCAGAGGCGTCATCCATGGTCGGTTGCTCTACTGCTAAGCAAGGAGAGTAAGCCACGGATCAAAGAAGCAAGCGGCCATGGAAATATTGGACTTCCTTTCTATTGTTGAAGAAGGAAGGAGGAAGCTTCATCTGCTACCTATTTTCTGGTAAGGAATCAAGTTCAATGGGCAGTGTTGTAGCACCGATTAGAAGATATTTTCAGTCACTTTATGCCAAACTGAGATCCTTGGGTCCACTGGCAGTTCCCCATCAATCTGGGCCATCTATTCCCGGGTAAGCAAACACATCCTCCAATGAATCGGTCGCTTTCTTACAAATGTGCAAAAGAATATATAAAAATAGCTCTGACATTTCATTGAACAGATGTCAGCTGAGGTCTATGTTGGGAGGAGTAGGACATACCGAGGCGGCGACCATATCTGGGGTGACAAGGATGTCTGGGGCAGATGGAGGACGACGGTAGAGGCACTGCAGGTTGGGGCCATATAGGGGTATCGATGAAGCTAGGGTGGGAGAGCATGGCGGACAAGGGGCGATGTGGCGCGGACATACTATAGGGAGAGTGCAGGTCGGGCGAAGGTGGAGATCGATTTTAATGGGATTTGGCGTACGCGCATGTCGGATTTAACATGACAAACATGTTTCGTACGATTTCAAATATGTCTTTGGGTTTAAGGTTCCAAACAACCCGAATGTATGAACTGACTATTGAAAGTCCAGTTAGGTGATGTTTTTCGGTGAACTGAGAGTAACTTACGCCACAATTTAAGTCCTAGACTTGGCCTTGGTCCAATTTTTCCGAATTTATTTTAGTCCTTCTGAGTTCCGACGATGTGAATTCGGTGAGAGGAGATGTTCCCGTAAACTATGAAGGTGTTTGTGGCGACTTTGTCAATCTTAAGATGTTGTGCTGGCTCACTCTCTTGGAGATCCTCGTAAGGGTAGGATGCATGTACGTTAATATGGATGAGTGTGTGTGTATGAACGTCTGCGTCTTCGTACTATATTAAAAAAAAGTGATGTTTTTTGTTCCGAGCCGTGTCCAGACTGTCCGTCCGGAGTGTGGGTCCGGTTGGAGATGCTCAGGTTTTGGGCAAATTCCCAAACAGACAAACCGAGACAAATGTGGACTTAGGGCCGCCCTTGGAGATGCCGGTTTTTTTTTCTGGCCGCTGCTAGGCGTAAATCGGATGGTGGAGAAGATTTGTAAACCGCCTTGGCGACCGTTCGATGGAAGTCAGCGCGTCCATCCGATTTGTGACAACTGGAGCAGGCGCACTCTTTCCTCGACAACGCAACCTCGATCGTCTTCTCCATTGCTGCACTGCCATTGCTTCTCCATGGCTGCATCGAGCGAGGCAGAGCTCCAAAGCAACACCGACAACCGTGGAGTTCCATTGAAGCTCCATGGCAGCACCGCGCGGCATGGAAAAACTCCAATGCAACACCGATGGACATCCTGAGGAATCTCCATTGCAACACCACGTGGCACCCCATGGTCCCGGCGATGCTCCAATACAACACCGGCGGCCCAGCGATGTTTCATCGCGGCACCAGCGGCCTCCGGCGATGCTCCAATACAACATCGGCCACCTGACGACGCTCCATAGCAACACCAGCAGCCTCGGCGATGCTCCAATACAACATTAGCCACCTGACGACGCTCCATAGCAACACCGGTAGATCCGGCGTCCGCCACCGGCGCACAGAACCACGCCCCCATTGCACTGCAGCTCCGTCGCTCACCGGCGTGTTGCACCGCGCTACGTCTCCGTCGCCTACGCGTAGCACCATGGCCGCTGCACTGCAGCTCCTCCGCCCACCACCCCGCGCTGCAGCTCCACCATCGCCACGTAGCGGAATGTGTTAGAATATGTATAGGATAGAGATCATTCAAATTGTAATCTATCCCTATCTCTCTTTCTTCCTCCCTTCGGTGTCCTCCTGTACCGAACCGATTGGTCTCCTGATCGATCTCTTGTTCTTCTTGTACTCCAAGGCTTTGCCTCTATATATAAACATGCGGCCCGAGACAAAGGGTTCAACGCTTCCAACCCAATTCACATGGTCATCAGAGCATCTTCCTCTTAGATCGAAGATCGCATCTAGCTACCTTCCCGCGGCCGAGCCTATGTCTTCCTCCGCAGCCCTATCTTCCACCACGAGCGCGCTTTCCACCTCCATGGCCTCCACCTTCGCATCATCATCTAGCAGCAGCTCTATCCCCCTCGGACCGCCCCCACAGGAGAAGCTAACAAGAGGAAACTTCCTCTTATGGAAGGCCGTCGTGCTCCCGCAAATTCGAGGCGTACAGATGGAGCATCATCTTGATGGGAAGAGCCAGGAACCGCCGGCACCCTCACCATCACCAAAGAAGGAAAGGACGAACAGATCGTCAACTTCGCCCGAACCCTCTGGTACACGCAGCAGCAGCAGCTCCAGGGGTATCTGATGGGATCTCTGTCCCGTGAGATCCTCGCCCAAGTCGCCACCCTGCAGACTCCAGCGGAGGTCTGGAGTGCCATCACCGCCATGTTCGCCGCCCAGAGCCAGAGTCAGGCCATCAACACCCGCATCGAGCTCACAGATCTGAAGAAAGGTAACATGTCCATGGCAGAGTATCTTGGAAAAACTAAAACTCTCACAGATGAAATTGCATGCTGCACCGGAGCTCCTATGCCCGAGCCAGAGATAGTCTCCAAGATCATGGCGGGTCTTGATCTGGACTACAACCCAGTTGTGTCCGCTCTCTCTGCCAGGATTGAGCCCGTCTCGGTTCAGGAGCTGTACAGCCAGCTCTTGAGCTTTGACGCTCGCCTCAATCTTCTTCACGGCACCAACATCCGGCAGTCCTCCGTCAACTCAGCAGCTCGCGGGCGCGGTCGTGGGCGCGGTCACCAGGGACAGAACCGCAGCACCAACGGCGGCGGCCGTGGCCGCGGCAACTACCAGGGCGAGGGCGCTCGTTCTGGTGGTGGCAACTACTCCGGAGGAGGCGGCTTCAACAACAACACAGGAGGCGGCGGCTTCAACAACAACAACAGCCGCCGTGCCTCCTCCAATCGCCACCCTCGCTGCCAACTGTGCAAAAAGTCAGGCCATGAGGTCATGGACTGTTGGCACAGATATGATGAGGATTTCGTCCCCGACTCTCGTCACGTTGCTGCAGCTATACGTGAAGAAGGAGGAGGAGGAGACGGTGTTTGGTACGTGGACTCAGGCGCAACAGATCATGTCACCAGCGAGCTAGAGCAGCTTGCACTTCGTGAGAGATACCATGGAGGCGACCAGATTCACACCGCGGCTAGTGGTGGAGGTATGGACATTTGTCACATTGGACAAGCTTATATTAATTCCCCCAACCTTAAACGTGATCTAGTTCTTAAAGACGTTCTTCATGTCCCACAGGCTGACAAAAATCTTGCATGAATGTCTCGCTTAGCCACTGATAATAACGTCTTCTTTGAAACTCACCCTCGTTACTTTTTTATAAAGGACCGGGCAATGAGGGAACTTCTTCATCACGGTAGATGCGTTGGAGGGCTCTACCCCATCACATCCGGAGCATTCAGCCACAACCGTCGTCAAGTTTATTCTGCCACTAAACCTTCCTTGGAGAGGTGGCATCAATGATTAGGTCACCCATCATCAATCATAGTCAAGCAAGTAGTCAATAAAGACAAACTTTCTTTGTCACATAGTCAAAATAGTGAGTCAGTTTGTGAAGCTTGTCAGTGTGCCAAGAGCCACCAACTTCCTTATCCCAAGTCAAACAATGTGTCTCATGCTCCTTTAGAGCTCATTTTTAGTGATGTATGGGGTCATGCTAGAGATTCCTTTGGAAAAAATAAATACTATGTTAGTTTTATCGATGATTATAGCAAGTTCACTTGGATTTATTTACTCAAGTATAAATCTGAGGTTTTCTCTGTCTTCCAAGA
This sequence comes from Triticum timopheevii, assembly GCA_963921465.1. NCBI lineage: Eukaryota > Viridiplantae > Streptophyta > Magnoliopsida > Poales > Poaceae > Triticum > Triticum timopheevii. Next base: position 463,188,180 of record OY997266.1, read on the forward strand.
ATTTTAGAAACTTATTGAAAGGCACTTTAACAGAAAAATCCTAACAGTCCAAAGTGACTGGGGAGGGGAGTACGAAAAACTCAACTCCTTCTTTTGTAGCATAGGCATTCAACACCATGTGTCTTGTCCTCATGCTCATCAACAAAACGGTTCTGCCGAGCGCAAACACCGTCATTGTTGAAGTTGGCCTTTCTCTACTTGCTCATGCATCCATGCCTCTTAAATATTGGGATGAAGCGTTTATCACAGCAACATATCTTATTAATCGTCTTCCAAGTAAAGTCATTGGCAATTCTACACCTTTGGAACGTCTCTATCATCAAAAAACCAGACTACAACTCTCTAAAAAATTTTGGGTGTGCTTGCTACCCCAACTTACGTCCGTATAATCATCACAAACTCGATTTTCGTTCCACTCAATGTGTCTTTCTTGGCTACAGTAACCTACACAAGGGATACAAGTGCCTAGAAATTTCCACCAGACGTATATATATCTCTCGAGATGTAGTTTTTGATGAAACTCTTTTTCCTTTTGCCAAGCTTCATCCCAACGCAGGTGCTCTCCTCCGTCCTGAAATAGCACTTCTTCCGGATCTTGACAACTTACCTGATCACGGGGGTGAATTATCCAATGCTGACCGTGTGAACAAATCTGCAGAAAATTGCAACTCTAATGATGTTTGTACAAATGTAGTTCATGATTTTATGTGGCCAGAAACAGACAAGGCAGCCGGTGCTGATCGCGAGGAGGATCCAGGTGACAGGCGATCTGGCTTGCGATCCCAGGCGGATCCTGGCGCCAGCGCCAGCGCAATCATTGGCGCTCGATCCAAGGCTGATTCCGCCCAGCATGCGGCAGCGCGCGTGGAGACAGACAGCGACCGCGTGGAGCCCACCAGCTCAGGCGGGGCCGGGAGTGAATCTCCGCGTGCCATGAGCCCGCAGCCCGCGGAGGTGGCCGACCGGGCGACCGCGGCTGGGCCCAACCCACGGGCCCCGATGCGCACGCCCACCCGCGAAGATTCATCAGGCGACATGCGGCCTGATTTTGCTGGTGGATCGATCCTGAGGCGGATCTCGCTCGCAGAAGATCTGGCGCGTGATCCCGTGCGCGCTGAGTATGTCCAGGACGCTGGATCTTCTGTGGCTGCCTCCTCTGCTGCACAAATTGTTCCCCGGCGGCATACACGGTCACAATCAGGTATTGTCAAGGCAAAAGAATACAAGGATGGTACCATTAGGTATGATAAAAAAATGTGCTTTTCTCACTACTACTGGTGAACCAGTTAATCTTGTTGATGCTCTTGCTCACAAAGATTGGAAGGAGGCTATGGATAGTGAGTATGATGCACTTATGAAAAATAAAACATGGCACCTAGTACCATCAAAAAGTGGAATGAATATCATTGATTGTAAATGGGTGTATAAGATAAAAAGAAATCCAGATGGAAGTATAGACAGGTACAAGGCCAGATTAGTTGCAAAAGGTTTTAAGCAAAGGTTTGGGGTTGATTATGAGGATACTTTTAGTCTAGTTGTCAAATCAGCTACCATTCGACTTGTCTTGTCTATTGCTGTTTCCAGAGGATGGAGCCTAAGACAGCTAGATGTTCAGAACGCGTTTCTTCATGGTGTTCTTGAGGAAGAGGTATACATGCGGCAGCCACCAGGTTATGAAAACAAAGGTACACCACATTATGTTTGTAAATTGGATAAAGCCCTATATGGTTTAAAACAAGCCCCAAGAGCTTGGTATTCTCGGTTGAGCATGCAACTACAACAACTTGGATTTGTACCATCCAAGGTAGACACATCATTGTTCTTTTACAATAAAGGAAATATCACTATCTTTGTGTTAGTTTATGTTGATGATATTATTGTTGCTAGCTTGAGCTCAAGTGCCACTACTTGTTTGCTCAAAGATCTTAAGTTAGAGTTTGCTCTCAAAGACTTGGGAGATCTTCATTATTTTCTTGGAATTGAGGTCAAACAGATAAGAGATGGTATACTCTTGACACAGGAAAAATACACATCTGATATACTCAGAAGAGTAGGTTTGGAAAAATGTAAACCTGTGAGTACACCTATCTCAACTTCTGAAAAACTTTCTGTTGAAAGTGGAGAGCCACTTGGATCAGAGGATGCAACAAATTACAGAAGTGTTGTAGGTGCCTTGCAATATTTGACACTTACACGACCTGATATTTCTTATGCTGTCAACAAGGTGTGTCAGTATTTGCATGCTCCCAGTACTACTCATTGGACTGCAGTCAAGAGAATTTTGAGGTACCTTAAGTTTTCAGAGGGACTTGGACTTCAAATTACCAAGTCTTCTTCTATGCTTATTACTGCCTACTCTGATGCAGACTGGGCAGGATGTATTGATGATAGAAGGTCAACTGGTGGATTTGCTGTATTTCTGGGATCCAATCTTGTTTCATGGAGTGCAAGAAAGCAGGCTACAGTTTCTAGATCGAGTACTGAAGCTGAATACAAGGCTTTGGCAAATGCCACAGCTGAGGTAATGTGGATACAAACATTACTTTATGAACTTGGGATTGATACTCCAAGGGCTGCCAGACTATGGTGTGATAACATTGGTGCAACCTATCTGTCAGCTAATCCTGTTTTTCATGCACACACAAAGCATATTGAAGTGGATTTCCACTTTGTCAGAGAAAGAGTAGCTAGGAAGCTACTCGAGATTCAGTTCATTCCTACTGGAGATCAACTGGCTGATGGGTTTACAAAACCCCTCACAATGAGGAAGTTAGAAGAGTTCAAGTTCAATCTCAACCTTGGTCGAAGTCCATGAGGTTTAGATTGAGGGGGAGTGTTAGAATATGTATAGGATAGAGATCATTCAAATTATAATCTATCCCTGTCTCTCTTTCTTCCTCCCTTCGGTGTCCTCCTGTACCGAACCGATTGGTCTCCTGATCGATCTCTTGTTCTTCTTGTACTCCAAGGCTTTGCCTCTATATATAAACATGCGGCCCGAGACAAAGGGTTCAACGCTTCCAACCCAATTCACAGAATGCCCGTTGACCTGTAGCTCCGCCGCCCGCCGACGTAGCAGTCCGCGCCCTCGGCTCACAGCCCCGAGCCCGCCTTGCAGCACGGCGACGGCTTATGCTACGACGCAGCATTGGATTTACAGCGCAGGTGGCCAGCAATGGAAAGCAACCATGCTTCATCCCCTTGCATCTTCCGTGGCCGCTGGTGTCTCAATGTGCGTAGGGGAGAGAGAGAGAGAGAGAGAGAGAGAGAGAGAGAGGATGTTGGGGAGATAAGATGGAGAGAGCTGTGGTGGTCGCCGGCCTCTGGTGATCGCCGGCTTTATGCTAGAGAGGGAGCCGAGATAAAGAGGGGTGGGGATGACAGCGGCGACAGAGGTAGGAGACGGAGGAGACGAAAGAAAAAATGAGCGACTATTGAGGAGATAAGGCTGTGCGGGCGGTGGATGGGTTCGACGAAGACACGTGAAGGCCGCAGCACGCGGCTAATTTCCTGAGAAATTAGTCGGTTGGAAGCAATACTTTTCCTATTACTAAGTGTGCCATGAACATGCTTACTAATTTCAGAATTAGTAAATATTATCCTCTCAGTGATTTCTGTGATTTTTTTTTTTGCACGGTGGTTGTCATGATTTTGTTTTATTTTCTGGTATATATTTTCCTGATTTATTTTATTTCTCAAGTATATATTATTTCAAGTTTTTTTCAAAAAATATATTCAAAATGGCATCCGAATATTCAAATGGGGCGGAGCGGAATGCTTCTCTTCTACAACTCCAAATCAACTCTGCAAGTTGTGGCTCTAGTCTGCGATGGAGATCTACCATATTTGGTGGCCACGCATTCTGGTTCAACCCAAGTGATGATTTGGTTTTGTGTTGTTTCGCTGTGAAAAGCTTGTGGGTTGGATTGGTTTGGGTGCTGAGAATTTTCATGTGGCGGACATGGGTGTTGATCTTTTTAGTTATGGATTAGTGTGGGTATGGGGCAGGTCTCAAACCATTCATAGGTTGACTCCCCAATTTACCTTTAACTTTTTCTTGCGGTTGAAAAAAAGTTTATTCCACTGTAATAGTGTTACAATCTGCTAATACAAAAGTAGACACATTGTCTAGAACGCGGTGCAACCAATAGGCGGTGCTACCTCCAGAACAACCAATATTAGCAAGACAGTGAGCAACACTATTTTGATGCCGATCTAATTTTTGTAGAATAAACTCACGCTGTTCCAGGAGCCTCTTCATTTCCAAGATTAGATGTCCATGCGTAGATTTGTTCAAAGAGTCATCAATTAAAGCCGCCACCAGAATAGAGCAATCAGATTGAATGATGATTGGTAGCTCTGTCTTTGAAGGCTAAAAGAGATACCTTCCAGTATTGCCCTGATCTCGGCTTCAAGAGCATCCTTGCAATAGAATAGGTATCGATAGGCGGAGAAAATTACTTTGCCCATCGAGTCCTGCAGTGCCATACCTGTTCCCGCCCGTCCTGTGTCCTCAGTGTAGGAACCATCAATTGAAAGGGCCACCCATCCTGCAGGGGGTTTCGGCCAAGGTAAACTAACATTTGCCACTCAGGTAGGACTAATAGGGAGATCCACCACCGGCATCTTCCCTTTCAGAATCTCCTCAATGCCAAAATTTTGTGCTTGGTTATATGATGTCAAGTAACTGCATAAGAAGGTCTGTCAGATCTGTAAAGGGGGGCACATTAAACATTTCAGGTTGCGTTGGTCTCCACCTGCATGCACATTTGAGATTCTAAAGGGTACATCCTTACAATTACTAAGCTCCCTAGGAATAGAGGCATAGGAGAGATAAAAAGTTTTTTATTCAAAGTGGACCCATTTGTAAGTGTGTGGTCATGTGAAACGATCGATATAATTGACTAGAGGGGGGTGAATAGGCAACTAACAATTTTTAGCTTTTCTTTACCAAATTAAACTTTGCATCAAAGTAGGTTGTCTAGATATGCAACTAGGTGAACAACCTATATGATGCAACAACAACAAGCGGACAAGCAAGCAAGAGATGCAACACAAGTAATGCTTGCAAAAGTAAAGGCGCGAGATAACCAAGGGTGGAGTCGGTGGAGACGAGGATGTGTTACCGAAGTTCCTTCCTTTTGAAGGGAAGTACGTCTCCATTAGAGCGGTGTGGAGGCACAATGCTCCTCAAGAAGCCACTAGGGCCACTGTATTCTCCTCACGCCCTCACACAATGCGAGATGCCGTGATTCCACTATTGGTGCCCTAGAAGGCAGCGACCGAACCTTTACAAACAAGGTTGGGGCAACCTCCACAACTTAATTGGAGGCTCCCAACCACACCACGAAGCTTCACCACAATGGACTATAGCTCCGAGGTGACCTCAACCATTTAGGGTGCTCAAACACCCAAGAGTAACAAGATCCGCTAGGGATTAGTGGGGGAATTAAATTTCTCTTGGTGGAAGTGTAGATCAGGGCCTTCTCAACTAATCCCGAGTAAATCAGCAAGTTTGATTGGCTAGGGAGAGAGATTGGGCGAAAATGGAGCTTGGAGGAACAATGGAGCTTAGGGATGGAAGAGATAGTCAACTAGAGGTAGGAGACCCCTCTTTTGTAGCTATGGATAAAATCCAACCGTCATCCACTTATCCAGCCCGCGACATGCGGTACTTCCGCTCCAGAAACGCGGTACTACCGCAAGGTCACGTGGTACTACCGTAAGGGACCACGGTACTACCGCGGCAGCTGCAGAGACTAGAACATGCCTGACTGAGAGTGGTACTTCCGCGAGCGCGGTACTACCGCTCCACCTCGTGGTACTACTACAAGGCAGGAAAGTCCTAGCCTGAGAAGGGCGCGGATGAATAAAAATACATCCGTGCCTACTTCCGCTGGAAAACAAATGATGCAACAATTCGACACGGTACTACCGCTGGGGAGCGGTACTACCGCATGGCAGCTGAAACAGGCCGCGCGCGGTACTACCTCGCCGGAAGTGCGGTACTACCGTGGAGGCGCGGATGTAAAAAATTACATCCGCCCCTACTGAAGGAAATATGCCCTAGAGGCAATAATAAAGTTATTATTTATTTCCTTATTTCATGATAATTGTTTATTATTCATGCTAGAATTGTATTAACCGGAAACATGATACATGTGTGAATACATAGACAAACAGGGTGTCACTAGTATGCCTCTACTTGACTTGCTCGTTAATCAAAGATGGTTATGTTTCCTAGCCATAGACATGAGTTGTCATTTGATTAACGGGATCACATCATTAGGAGAATGATGTGATTGACATGACCCATTCAGTTAGCTTAGAACCCGATCGTTTAGTATGTTGCTATTGCTTTCTTCATGACTTACACATGTTCCTATGACTATGAGATTATGCAACTCCCATTTACCGGAGGAACACTTTGTGTGCTACCAAACGTCACAACGTAACTGGGTGATTATAAAGGTGCTCTACAGGTGTTTCCGAAGGTACATGTTGGGTTGGCATAATTCAAGATTAGGATTTGTCACTCCGATTGTCGGAGAGGTATCTCTGGGCCCTCTCGGTAATACTCATCACCTAAGCCTTGCAAGCATGTAACTAATGAGTTAGTTATGAGATGACATATTACGGAACGAGTAAAGAGACTTGCCGGTAATGAGATTGAACTAGGTATTGGATACCGACGATCGAATCTCGGGCAAGTAACATACCGATGACAAAGGGAACAACGTATGTTGTTATGCGGTCTGACCGATAAAGATCTTCGTAGAATATGTAGGAACCAATATGGGCATCCAGGTCCCGCTATTGGTTATTGACCGGAGACGTGTCTCGGTCATGTCTACATTGTTCTCGAACCGTAGGGTCCGCACGCTTAAGGTTTCGATGACAGTTATATTATGAGTTTATGAGTTTTGATGTACCGAAGGAGTTCGGAGTCCCGGATGAGATCGGGGACATGACGAGGAGTCTCGAAATGGTCGAGACGTAAAGATCGATATATTGGACGACTATATTCGGAGTTCGGAAAGGTTCCGAGTGATTCGGGTATTTATCGGAGTACCGGAGAGTTACGGGAATTCGCCGGGGAGAAGTATTGGGCCTTATTGGGCCCTGCGGGAAAGAGAGAGGGGCTGCCTAGGGCAGGCCGCCCCCCCCCCCCCCCCATGGCCTAGTCCGAATTGGACTAGGGGGAGGGGCCACACCCCCTCCTTCCTTCCCTTCTCTCTTCCCCTTCCTTGTCTCCTACTCCTAATACATGGAAGGACTCCTAGTTGGACTAGGAAAGGGGGAATCCTACTCCCGGTGGAAGTAGGACTCCCCTAGGGCGCGCCATAGTAGAGGGCCGGCCCTCCCCTCCTCCACTCCTTTATATACGGGGGTAGGGGGCACCCCCGGGACACACAAGTTGATCTACGGATCGTTCCTTAGCCGTGTGCGGTGCCCCCTTCCACCATATTCCACCTCGGTCATATCGACGCGAAGCTTAGGCGAAGCCCTGCGCCGGTAGAACATCAAGATCGTCACCACGCCGTCGTGCTGACGGAACTCTCCCTCGACACTCAGCTGGATCGGAGTTCGAGGGACGTCATCGAGCTGAACGTGTGCTGAACTCGGAGGCTCCGTACGTTCGGTGCTTGGATCGGTCGGATCGTGAAGACGTACGACTACATCAACCGCATTGTGCTAACGCTTCCGCTTACGGTCTACGAGGGTACGTGGACGAACACTCTCCCCTTTCATTGCTATATCATCACCATGATCTTGCGTGTGCGTAGGAATTTTTTTGAAATTACTACGTTCCCCAACAGTGGCATCCGAGCCTAGGTTTTATGGTTTGATGTTATATGCACGAGTAGAACACAAGTGAGTTGTGGGCGATATAAGTCATACTGCTTACCAGCATGCCATACTTTGGTTCGGCGGTATTGTTGGATGAAGCGGCCCGGACCGACATTACGCGTACGCTTATGCGAGACTGGTTTTACCGCCGTGCTTTGCACATAGGTGACTAGCGGGTGTCAGTTTCTCCAACTTTAGTTGAACCGAGTGTGGCTACGCCCGGTCCTTGCGAAGGTTAAAACAGCACCAACTTGACAAACTATCGTTGTGGTTTTGATGCGTAGGTGAGATTGATTCTTGCTTAAGCCCGTAGCAGCCACGTAAAATTTGCAACAACAAAGTAGAGGATGTCTAACTTGTTTTTGCAGGGCATGTTGTGATGTGATATAGTCAAGACGTGATAAGATATAAGTTGTTGTATGAGATGATCATGTTTTGTTGAAGTTATCGGCAACTGGCAGAAGCCCTATGGATGTCTCTTTGCTGCATAAGATGCAAGTGCCAAATAATTGCTTTACTTTATCGCTATGCGATAGCAATAGTTGCAAGAGCAATAGTTGGAGAGACGACCATGTGATGACAGATTGATATAGATCAAGATGATGAAGATCATGGTGTCGTGCCGGTGACGATAGAGATCATGACAGTACTTTGGAGATGGAGATCAAAGGCGCAAGATGATCATGGCCATATCATGTCACATATTTTGATTGCATATGATGTTTATCTGTTATACATCTAATTATGTTTTGTTTGACGGTAGCATTTTAAGATGATCTCTCACTAATTATCAAGAAGTGTTCTCCCTGAGTATGCACCGTTGCCAAAGTTCGTCGTGCCCAGACACCACGTGATGATCTGGTGTGATAAGCTCTACGTCCATCTACAACGGGTGCAAGCCAGTTTTGCACACGCGGAATACTCAGGTTAAACTTGACGAACCTAGCATATGCAGATATGGCCTCGGAACACGGAGACCGAAAGGTCGAGCGTGAATCATATAGTAGATATGATCAACATAGTGATGTTCACCATTGAAAACTACTCCATCTCACGTGATGATCGGTTATGGTTTAGTTGATTTGGATCACGTGATCACTTAGATGACTAGAGAGATGTCTGTCTAAGTGGGAGTTCTTAAGTAATATGATTAATTGAACTTAAATTTATCATGAACTTAGTCCTGGTAGTATTTTGCAAATTATGTTGATCAATAGCTCGCGTTGTTGCTTTTATATGTTTATTTTGATATGTTCCTAGAGAAAACTGTGTTGAAAAATGTTAGTAGCAATGTTGCGGATTTGATCCGTGATCTGAGGTTAATCCTCATTGCTGCACAGAAGAATTATGTCCTTAATGCACCGCTAGGTGAAAGACCTATTGCAGGAGCAGATGCAGACGTTATGAACGTTTGGCTAGCTCAATATGATGACTACTTGATAGTTTTGTGCACCATGCTTAACGGCTTAGAACTGGGACTTCAAAGATGTTTTGAACGTCATGGACCATATGAAATGTTCCAGGAATTGAAGTTAATATTTCAAGCAAATACCCGAGTTGAGAGATATGAAGTCTCCAACAAGTTCTATAGCTAAAATATGGAGGAGAATCGCTCAACTAGTGAGCATGTGCTCAGATTGTCTGGGTACTTCAATCGCTTGAATCAAGTGGGAGTTAATCTTCCAGATAAGATAGTGATTGACAGAATTCTCTAAGTCACCATCACTAAGTTACTAGAACTTCGTGATGAACTATAGTATGCAAGGGATGACGAAAACGATTCCCAAGCTCTTCGTGATGCTGAAATCAACGAAGGTAGAAATCAAGAAAGAGCATCAAGTGTTGATGGTTAGCAAGATCACTAGTTTCAAGAAAAGGGCAAAGGGAAAGAAAGGGAACTTCAAGTAGAATGACAAGCAAGTTGTCACTCCCGTGAAGAAGACCAAAGCTGGACCAAAGCCTGAAACTGAGTGCTTACACTGCAAAGGAAATGGTCACTGGAAGCGGAAATGCCCTGAATATTTGATGGGTAAGAAGGATGGCAAAGTGAACAAGTGTATATTTGATATACAGGTTATTGATGTGTGCCTTACTAGTGTTTATAGTAGCCCCTGAGTATTTGATACTTGTTCGGTTGCTAAGATTAGTAACTCGAAACGGGAGTTACAGAATAAACAGAGACTAGTTAAAGGGTGAAATGACGATGTGTGTTGGAAATAGTTCCAAGATTGATATGATCATCATCGCACACTCCCTATACTTTCGGGATTAGTGTTAAACCTAAATAAGTGTTATTTGGTGTTTGCGTTGAGCATGAATATGATTTGATCATGTTTATTGCAATACGGTTATTCATGTAAGTTAGAGAATAATTGTTGTTCAGTTTACATGAATAAAAACCTTCTATGGTCATACACCCAATGAAAATGGTTTGTTGGATCTCGATCGTGTGATACACATATTCGTAATATTGAAGCCAAAAGATACAAAGTTAATAATGATAGTGCAACTTATTTGTGGCACTGCCGTTTAGGTCATATCGGTGTAAAGCGCATGAAGAAACTCCATAAAGATGGATTTTCGGAATCACTTGGTTATGAATCATTTGATGCTTGCGAACCGTGCCTTTTGGGCAAGATGACTAAAACTCCGTTCTTCGAAACAATAGAACGAGCTACTGACTTATTGAAAATAATACATACTGATGTATGCAGACCAATGAGTATGAAGGCTCGTGGCAAGTATCGTTATTTTCTGACCTTCACAGATGATTTGAGCGGATATGGGTATATCTACTTAATGAAACATAAGTCTGAAATAGTTGAAAGGTTCAAAGAATTTCAGAGTGAAGTGGAAAATCATCGTAACAAGAAAATAAAGTTTCTGCGATCTGATCGTGGAGATGAATATTTGAGTTACGAGTTTGGTCTTCAATTAAAACAATGTGAAATAGTTTCACAGTTCACGCCACCTGGAACACCACAACGTTATGGTGTGTCCAAACGTCGTAGCCGCACTTTATTGGATATGGCGCGATCTATGATGTATCTTACTGATTTACCAATAACGTTTTGGGGTTATGCATTAGAGACAGCTGCATTCACATTAAATAGGGCACCATCTAAATCCGTTGAGACGACACCGTATGAACTATGGTTTAGCAATAAACCTAAGCTGTCGCTTCTAAAATTTTGGAGTTGCGATGCTTATGTGAAAAAGTTTCATCCTGATAAGCTCGAACCCAAATTGGAGAAGTGCGTCTTCATAGAATACCCAAAGGAAACGGTTGGGTACACCTTCTATCACAGATCTGAGGGCAAGATTTTCGTTGCTAAATTCGGATCCTTTCTAGAGAAGGAATTTCTCTCGAAAGAAGTGAGTGGGAGGAAAGTAGAACTTGATGAGGTAACTATACCAGCTCCCTTATTGGAAAGTAGTTCATCACAGAAATTGGTTCCTGTGACACCTACACCAATTAGTGAGGAAGTTAATGATATTGATCATGAAACTTCAGATTAAGTTTTTACTGAACCTCGTAGGTCTGCCAGAGTAAGATCCGCACCAGAGTGGTACGATAATCTTATTCTGAAAGTCATGTTACTAGACCATGATGAACCTATGAACTATGAGGAAGCGATGATGAGCCCAGATTCCGCGAAATGGCTTGAGGCCATAAAATCTGAGATATGATCCATGTATGAGAACAAAGTATGGACTTTAATTCACTTGCTCGATGATCAGCAAGCCATGCTAAATGAATGGATCTTCAAGAGGAAGACGGACACTGATAGTAGTGTTACTATCTACCAAGCTCGACTTGTTGCGAAAGTTTTTCAACAAGTTCAAGGTGTTGAATACGATGAGATTTTCTCACTCGTATCGATGCTTAAGTCTGTCTGAATCATGTTAGCAATTGCCACATTTTATGAAATCTGGCAAATGGATGTCAAAAATGCATTCCTTCATGGATTTATTGAAGAAGAGTTGTATATGATGCAACCAGAAGGTTTTGTCAATCCTAAAGGTGCTAACAAAATGTGCAAGCTCCAGCGATCCATCTATGGACTGGTGCAAGCATCTCGGAGTTGGAATATACGCTTTGATAAGTTGATCAAAGCATATAGTTTTATATGGACTTACGATGAAGCCTGTATTTACAATAAAGTGAGTGGGAGCACTACAGCCTTTCTGATTAGTATATGTGAGTGACATATTGTTGATCAGAAATGATGTAGAATTTTTCTGTATAGCATAAAGGAGTGTTTTAAAGGAGTTCTTTAAAAGAAAAGACCTCAGTAAAAGCTACTTACATATTGAGCATCAAGATCTATTGAGATAGATCAAGACACTTGATAAGATTTTCAATGAGTACATACCTTGGCAAGATTTTGAAATAGTTCAAAATGGAATAGTCAAAGAAAGAGTTCTTGCCTGTGTTGCAAAGGTATTGAGTAAGACTCAAATCCCGACCACAGCAGAAAATAGAAAGAATGAGAAGTCATTCCATATGCCTCGGTCATAGGTTCTATAAAGTATGCTATGCTATGTACCAGACCTATTGTATACCTTGCTCTAAATTTGGCAAGGGAGTACAATAGTGATCTAGGAGTAGATCACTGGACATTGGTCAAGAATATCCTTAATAAGGACTAAGGAGATGTTTCTCAATTATGGAGGGTGAGCCTTTTCGTGAAGCTTCCCTTCGATACAAGCACTGCAAGCACGATCTTTGGCAAAACTAACATTTGTTAGTCCACGGACATGGTCCCCCTTAAGGAGACTTTGCAAAGATCTCATATTGACGTGGGCTAAACGGCGATGCCAAAGCCATCCAACATCAACTTTAGCCATTAGGCATGTCGCGGTCTTAGTGGGTTGCTCTAAAAAGTTAATCACATAAAGACCGTTCTCGACATGCCCAACAAAGGCTACTTTAAGAGTCTTGCTCCACAAGAGGGCCACGGTATCAATATCAAAGAAAGTGGCAAAACCCATGAGTGCAAGTTGACGAACGGAGAGAAGATTGAATGCAAGGGACTCAACAAGCATGACTTTCTCAATCGTAAAATCATGAGAAATGACAACCTTGCCAAGACCCAATACCTTAGAAGACGAGGCATCACCCCACTCGACATTGGTGGGCATAGAAGGAATCTTGTGCACATCCACCACCAAGTCCTTGCTTCCGGTCATATGATTTGTTGCTCCACTATCGAGCAACCATGATCCCCCACCGAAAGCAAACACCTACACGAGATCAATGCTTGGTTTTAGGTACCCATTTTGTAATGGGTCCTTTGATGTTAGTAACAAGGGTCTTAGGTGTTGGGAAACGTAGTAATTTCAAAAAAATTCCTACGCACACGCAAGATCATGGAGATGATATAGCAACAAGAGGGGAGAGTGTTCGTCCACGTACCCTCGTAGACCGTAAGCGGAAGCGTTAGCACAACGCGGTTGATGTAGTCGTACGTCTTCACGATCCGACCGATCCAAGCACCGAACGTACGGAGCCTCCGAGTTCAGCACACGTTCAGCTCGATGACGTCCCTCGAACTCCGATCCAGCCGAGTGTCGAGGGAGAGTTCCGTCAGCACGACGGCGTGGTGACGATCTTGATGTTCTACCGGCGCAGGGCTTCGCCTAAGCTTCGCGGCGATATGACCGAGGTGGAATATGGTGGAAGGGGGCACCGCACACGGCTAAGGAATGATCCGTAGATCAACTTGTGTGTCTATGGGGTGCCCCCTGCCCCCGTATATAAAGGAGGGAGGGAGGAGGAGGCCGGCCCTAGTAGGGGCGCGCCATGGGGAGTCCTACTCCCACCGGGAGTAGGATTCCCCCTTTCCTAGTCCAACTAGGAGTCCTTCCATGTATTAGGAGTAGGAGACAAGGAAGGGGAAGAGAGAAGGGAAGGAAGGAGGGGGTGCGGCCCCTCCCCCTAGTCCAATTCGGACTAGGCCTTGGGGGGGCGTGCAGCCTGCCCTGGGTAGTCCCTCTCTCTTTCCCGCAGGGCCCAATAAGGCCCAATACTTCTCCCCGGCGAATTCCCGTAACTCTCCGGTACTCCGAAAAATACCCGAATCACTCGGAACCTTTCCGAACTCCGAATATAGTCGTCCAATATATCGATCTTTATGTCTCGACCATTTCGAGACTCCTCGTCATGTCCCCGATCTCATCCGGGACTCCGAACTCCTTCGGTACATCAAAACTCATAAACTCATAATATAAATGTCATCGAAACCTTAAGCGTGCGGACCCTACGGGTTCGAGAACTATGTAGACATGACCTAGAACTATTCTCGGTCAATAACCAATAGCGGGACCTGGATGCCCATATTGGTTCCTACATATTCTACGAAGATCTTTATCGGTCAAACCGCATAACAACATACTTTGTTCCCTTTGTCATCGGTATGTTACTTGCCCGAGATTTGATCGTCGGTATCCAATACCTAGTTCAATCTCGTTACCGGCAAGTCTCTTTACTCGTTCCGTAATACGTCATCTCATAACTAACTCATTAGTTACATGCTTGCAAGGCTTAGGTGATGAGTATTACCGAGAGGGCCCAGAGATACCTCCCCGACAATCGGAGTGACAAATCCTAATCTCGAATTATGCCAACCCAACATGTACCTTCGGAAACACCTGTAGTACTCCTTTATAATCACCCAGTTATGTTGTGACGTTTGGTAGTACCCAAAGTGTTCCTCCGGTAAACGGGAGTTGCATAATCTCATAGTTACAGGAACATGTATAAGTCATGAAGAAAGCAATAGCAACAAACTAAACGATCAAGTGCTAGGCTAACGGGATAGGTCAAGTCAATCACATCATTCTCCTAATGATGTGATCTCGTTAATCAAATGACAACTCTTTTGTCCATGGCTAGGAAACATAACCATCTCTGATAAACGAGCTAGTCAAGTAGAGGCATACTAGTGACACTATGTTTGTCTATGTATTCACACATGTATTATGTTTCCGGTTAATACAATTCTAGCATGAATAATAAACATTTATCATGAAATAAGGAAATAAATAATAAATTTATTATTGCCTCTAGGGCATATTTCCTTCAGTCTCCCACTTGCACTAGAGTCAATAATCTAGTTCACATCGCCATGTGATTTAACACCAATATTCATATCTGTATATGATTAACACCCATAGTTCACATCATCATGTGACCAACATCCAAAGGGTTTACTAGATTCAATAATCTAGTTCACATCGTTATGTGATTAACACCCAAAGATTACTAAGGTGTGATCATGTTTTGCTCGTGAGAGAAGCTTAGTCAACGGGTCTGTCACATTCAGATCCGTATGTATTTTGCAAATATTTTATGTCCACAATGCTCTGCACGGAGCTACTCTAGCTAATTGCTCCCACTTTCAATATGTATCCAGGTTGAGACTTAGAGTCATCTGGATCAGTGTAAAAGTTTGCACTGATGTAACTTTTACAACAAACTCTTTTATCACCTCCATAATCGAGAAACATCTCCTTAGTCCTTACTAAGGATATTCTTGACCAATGTCCAGTGATCTACTCCTAGATCACTATTGTACTCCCTTGCCAAATTCAGAGCAAGGTATACAATAGGTCCGGTACATAGCATAGCATACTTTATAGAACCTATGACTGAGGCATAGGGAATGACTTTTCATCCTCTTTCTATTTTCTGCTATGGTCGGGATTTGAGTCTTACTAAATTTCATATCTTTGCAACACAGGCAAGAACTCTTTCTTTGACTGTTCCATTTTGAACTATTTCAAAATCTTGCCAAGGTATGTACTCACTGAAAAATTTATCAAGCGTCTTGATCTATCTCAATAGATCTTGATGCTCAATATGTAAGTAGCTTTTACTGAGGTCTTTTCTTTTTAAAGAACTCCTTTAAAACACTCCTTTATGCTTTGCAGAAAAATTCTACATCATTTCTGATCAACAATATGTCACTCACATATACTAATCAGAAACGCTGTAGTGCTCCCACTCACTTTATTGTAAATACAGGCTTCATCGTAAGTCCATATAAAACTATATGCTTTGATCAACTTATCAAAGCGTATATTCCAACTCCGAGATGCTTGCACCAGTCCATAGATGGATCGCTGGAGCTTGCATATTTTGTTAGCACCTTTAGGATTGACAAAACCTTCTGGTTGCATCATATACAACTCTTCTTTAATAAATCCATTAAGGATTGCAGTTTTGACATCCATTTGCCAGATTTCATAAAATGTGGCAATTGCTAACATGATTCAGACAGACTTAAGCATCGATACGAGTGAGAAAATCTCATCGTATTCAACATTTTGAACTTGTTGAAAACCTTTCGCAACAAGTCGAGCTTGGTAGATAGTAATACTACTATCAGTGTCCGTCTTCCTCTTGAAGATCCATTTATTTAACATGGCTTGCTGATCATCGAGCAAGTCAATCAAAGTTCATACTTTGTTCTCATACATGGATCACATCTCAAATTTTATGGCCTCGAGCCATTTCGCGGAATCTGGGCTCATCATCGCTTCCTCATAGTTCGTAGGTTCATCATGGTCTAGTAACATGACTTCCAGAACATGATTACTACACCACTCTGGTGCGAATCTTACTCTGGAAGACCTACGAGGTTCTGTAGTAACTTGATGTGAGGTTTCATGATCAATATCATTAGCTTCCTCACTAATTGGTGTACTTGTCACAGGAACTGATTTTTGTAATGAACTACTTTCCAATAAGGGAGTAGGTACAGTTACCTCATCAAGTTCTACTTTCCTCCCACTCACTTCTTTCGAGAGAAACTCCTTCTCTAGAAAGGATCTATTATCAGCAACAAATTTGCCTTCGGATCTGTGATAGAAGGTGTGCCCAACAATTTCCTTTGGGTATTCTATGAAGACGCACTTCTCCGATTTGGGTTCGAGCTTATCAAGTTGAAAAACCTTTTCACATAAGCATCGCAGCCCCAAACTTTAAGAAACGACAACTTGAGTTTCCTGCTAAACCACAGTTCATATGTTGTCGTCTCAACGGATTTAGATGGTGCCCTTTTAATGTGAATGCAGTTGTCTCTAATGCATAACCCCAAAACAATATTGGTAAATCAGTAAGAGACATCATAGATCGCACCATATCCAATAAAGTGCGGTTACGATGTTCGGACACACCATAACGTTGTGGTGTTCCAGGTGGCGTGAGCTGTGAAACTATTCCACATTGTTTTAATTGAAGACCAAACTCGTAACTCAAATATTCCTCTCCGCGATCAGATCGCAGAAACTTTATTTTCTTGTTACGATGATTTTCCACTTCACTCTAAAATTCTTTGAACCTTTCAACTATTTCAGACTTATGTTTCATTAAGTAGATATACCCATATCTGCTCAAATCATCTTGTGAAGGTCAGAAAATAACGATACTTGCCACGAGCATCAACACTCATTGGATCGCATACATCGGTATGTATTATTTCCAATAAGTCAGTAGCTCGTTCCATTGTTCCGGAGAACGGTGTTTTAGTCATCTTGCCCAAAAGGCATGGTTCGCAAGTACAAAGTGATTCATAATCAAGTGGTTCCAAAAGTCCATCAGTATGGAGTTTCTTCATGCGCTTTACACCGATATGACCTAAACGGCAGTGCCACAAATAAGTTGCACTATCATTATTAACTTTGCATCTTTTGGTTTCAATATTATGAATATGTGTATCACTAAGATCGAGATCCAATGAACCATTTTCATTGGGTGTGTAACCATATAAGGTTTTATTCATGTAAACAGAACAACAGTTTATTCTCTTACTTAAATGAATAACCGTATTGCAATAAACACGATCAAATCATATTCATGCTCAACGCAAACGCTAAATAACATTTATTTAGGTTTAACACTTATCCCGAAAGTTTAGGGAGTGTGCGATGATGATCATATCAATCTTGAAACTACTTTCAACACACATCGTCACTTCACCCTTAACTAGTTTCTGTTTATTCTGCAACTCCCGTTTCGAGTTACTACTCTTAGCAACTGAACCAGTACCAAATACCGAGGGGTTGCTATAAACACTAGTAAAGTACACATCAATAACATGTATATCAAATATACGTTTGTTCACTTTGCCATCCTTCTTATCCGCCACATACTTGGGGTAGTTCTGCTTCCAGTGACCAGTCCCTTTGCAGTAGAAGCACTTAGTCTCAGGCTTAGGTCCAGACTTGGGCTTCTTCACTTGAGCAGCAACTTGCTTGCCGTTCTTCTTGAAGTTCCCTTCTATCCCTTTGCCCTTTTCTTGAAACTAGTGGTCTTGTTAACCATCAACACTTGATGTTCTTTCTTGATTTCTACCTTCATCGATTTCATCATCATGAAAAACTCGGGAATCATTTTCATCATCCCTTGCATACTATAGTTCATCACGAAGTTCTACTAACTTGGTGATGGTGACTAGAGAATTCTGTCAATCACTATCTTATCTGGAAGATTAACTCCCACTTGATTCAAGCGATTGTAGTACCCAGACAATCTGAGCACATGCTCACTAGTTGAGCGATTCTCCTCCATCTTTTAGCTATAGAACTTGTTGGAGACTTCATATCTCTCAACTCGGGTATTTACTTGAAATATTAACTACAATTCCTGGAACATCTCATATGGTCCATGATGTTCAAAACATCTTTGAAGTCCCGATTCTAAGCCATAAAGCATGGTGCACAAAACTATCAAGTAGTCATCATATTGAGCTAGCCAAATGTTCATAACATCTGCATCTGCTCCTGCAATAGGTCTGTCACCTAGCGGTGCATTAAGGACATAATTCTTCTGTGCAGCAATGAGGATAAACCTCAGATCGCGGATCCAATCCGCATCATTGCTACTAACATTTTTCAACACAATTTTCTCTAGGAACATATCAAAATAAACATATGAAAGCAACAACGCAAGCTATTGATCTTACAACATAATTTGCAAAATACCACCAGGACTAAGTTCATGATAAATTTAAGTTCAATTAATCATATTACTTAAGAACTCCCACTTAGACAGACATCTCTCTAGTCATCTAAGTGATCACGTGATCCAAATCAACTAAACCATAACCGATCATCACGTGAGATGGAGTAGTTTTCAATGGTGAACATCTCATGTTGATCATATCCACTATATGATTCACGCTCGACCTTTTGGTCTCCGTGCTCCGAGGCCATATCTGCATATGCTAGGCTCGTCAAGTTTAACCTGAGTATTCCGCGTGTGCAAAACTGGCTTGCACCCGTTGTAGATGGACGTAGAGCTTATCACACCCGATCATCACGTGGTGTCTGGGCACGACGAACTTTGGCAACGGTGCATACTCAGGGAGAACACTTCTTGATAATTTAGTGAGAGATCATCTTAAAATGCTACCGTCAATCAAAGCAAGAATAAGATGTATAATAGATAAACATCATATGCAATCAAAATATGTGACATGATATGGCCATGATCATCGTGCGCCTTTGATCTCCATCTCCAAAGTACTGTCATGATCTTTATCATCACCGGCACGACACCATGATCTTCATCATCTTGATCTATATCAATGTGTCATCACATGGTTGTCTCACCAACTATTGCTCTTGCAACTATTGCTATCGTATAGCGATAAAGTAAAGAAATTATTTGGCACTTGCATCTTATGAAACAAAGAGACATCCATAGGGCTTCTGCCAGTTGCCGATAACTTCAGCAAAACATGATCATCTCATACAACAACTTATATCTTATCACGTCTTGACCATATCACATCACAACATGCCCTGCAAAAACAAGTTAGACGTCCTCTACTTTGTTGTTGCAAATTTTACGTGGCTGCTACGGGCTTAGCAAGAACCGTTCTCACCTACGCATCAAAACCACAACGATAGTTTGTCAAATAGACTCTGTTTTAACCTTCGCAAGGACCGGGCGTAGCCACACTCGGTTCAACTAAAGTTGGAGAAACTGACACCCGCCAGCCACCTGTGTGCAAAGCACGTCGGTAGAACCAGTCTCGCGTAAGCGTACGCGTAATGTCGGTCCGGGCCGCTTCATCCAACGATACCGCTGAACCAAAGTATGACATGCTGGTAGGCAGTATGACTTATATCGTCTACAACTCACTTGTGTTCTACTCGTGCATATAACATCAACGCATAAAACCTGGCTCGGATGCCACTGTTGGGAAACGTAGTAATTTCAAAAAAATTCCTACGCACACGCAAGATCATGGTGATGATATAGCAACGAGAGGGGAGAGTGTTCGTCCACGTACCCTCGTAGACCGTAAGCGGAAGCGTTAGCACAACGCGGTTGATGTAGTCGTACGTCTTCACGATCTGACCGATCCAAGCACCGAACGTACGGAGCCTCCGAGTTCAGCACACGTTCAGCTCGATGACGTCCCTCGAACTCCGATCCAGCCGAGTGTCGAGGGAGAGTTCCGTCAGCACGATGGCGTGGTGACGATCTTGATGTTCTACCGGCGCAGGGCTTCGCCTAAGCTTCGCGACGATATGACCGAGGGTGGAATATGGTGGAAGGGGGCACCGCACACGGCTAAGGAACGATTCGTAGATCAACTTGTGTGTCTATGGGGTGCCCCCTGCCCCCGTATATAAAGGAGGGAGGGAGGAGGAGGCCGGCCCTAGTAGGGGCGCGCCATGGGGAGTCCTACTCCCACCGGGAGTAGGATTCCCCCTTTCCTAGTCCAACTAGGAGTCCTTCCATGTATTAGGAGTAGGAGACAAGGAAGGGGAAGAGAGAAGGGAAGGAAGGAGGGGGTGCGGCCCCTCCCCCTAGTCCAATTCGGACTAGGCCTTAGGGGGGCGCGCAGCCTGCCCTAGGCAGTCCCTCTCTCTTTCCCGCAGGGCCCAATAAGGCCCAATACTTCTCCCCCGCAAATTCCCGTAACTCTCCGGTACTCCAAAAAATACCCGAATCACTCGGAACCTTTCCGAACTCCGAATATAGTCGTCCAATATATCGATCTTTACGTCTCGACCATTTCGAGACTCCTCGTCATGTCCCCGATCTCATCCGGGACTCCGAACTCCTTCGGTACATCAAAACTCATAAACTCATAATATAACTGTCATCGAAACCTTAAGCGTGCGGACCCTACGGGTTCGAGAACTATGTAGACATGACCTAGAACTATTCTCGGTCAATAACCAATAGCGGGACCTGGAGGCCCATATTGGTTCCTACATATTCTACGAAGATCTTTATCGGTCAAACCGCATAACAACATACTTTGTTCCCTTTGTCATCGGTATGTTACTTGCCCGAGATTTGATCGTCGGTATCCAATACCTAGTTCAATCTCGTTACCGGCAAGTCTCTTTACTCGTTCCGTAATACGTCATCTCATAACTAACTCATTAGTTACATGCTTGCAAGGCTTAGGTGATGAGTATTACCGAGAGGGCCCAGAGATACCTCCCCGACAATCGGAGTGACAAATCCTAATCTCGAATTATGCCAACCCAACATGTACCTTCGGAAACACCTGTAGTACTCCTTTATAATCACCCAGTTACGTTGTGACGTTTGGTAGTACCCAAAGTGTTCCTCCGGTAAACGGGAGTTGCATAATCTCATAGTTACAGGAACATGTATAAGTCATGAAGAAAGCAATAGCAACATACTAAACGATCAAGTGCTAGGCTAACGGAATGGGTCAAGTCAATCACATCATTCTCCTAATGATGTGATCTCGTTAATCAAATGACAACTCTTTTGTCCATGGCTAGGAAACATAACCATCTCTGATAAACGAGCTAGTCAAGTAGAGGCATACTAGTGACACTATGTTTGTCTATGTATTCACACATGTATTATGTTTCCAGTTAATACAATTCTAGCATGAATAATAAACATTTATCATGAAATAAGGAAATAAATAATAACTTTATTATTGCCTCTAGGGCATATTTCCTTCATTAGGAACCCAAATAGACCATTCAATGTACTCATAAGAAGAACCAATAAATTTAGCATAAACATGCCCATCACTAGCACGGCACAACACATAGGAAGGGTTAAAGTTGTCGGCTTTGTTGGAGGAGGTGGTTTTGCCCTTTTTGACATCAACACCCTTCACATTTTCCTTCTTCTCCTTAGGAGCACCCTCTCCCTCTTTCACAAAAGTTTGCTTGAGAGGAGGAGGTCGTTTGGTCTTGTCGTTCTTCTTCTTGTTCTTGGACTTGGGTGCGAACCCAATTCCCTTCTTGGCCACAACTTCCTTTTGATTGCTCAAAAGGTCATTGAGGTTCTTCTCACCTTTTATGCATGTCACAAGGCCTTTCTCAAGTTGATCCTTCAACTTGGAATTCTCCTCCACAAGATGCACATGCTCACAACACGGGTTAGTAGCATATGCACTATCAATTAATACCATATGAGGAAAGGTGGCCTTTTCCGTGGTTAGCTTAACTTGGAGTTGAGCATGAGACTCCTTAAGGTTAGCATGAGTACCCTTCAAGACCTTGTGGGCCTTGTCAAGTACATAAAACTCCTCCTTGAGTCTAGCATGACCAATCCCAAGTTTAGCCTTCTCAGAAGTTAGCACCCGAGACACCACAAGAGCATGATCAAGATCTTTCTTTAACTTAGCATGGTCATCGTTGTGTGACTCCTCAAGAGCCAAACGATGCCCACGCTCTTGTTCAAGAGCATTAGAGAGATCTGATATCTCATCGGCATAGTCACGACTATGACCTTCCATCTTAGAGATGGTTTCTTCGTGAGCCTCGATCATGTCATTGGCGTCACCAAGTTGTTCCAAGAGAGCAACAAAGTGCTTCTTGGATTTGCCCTTGAGCTTACTCATAAAGGACTCAAATTCATTCACATCCTCATTAGACACCTCATGTTCATCAATGCAACCCGCCAAAGAGGGATTAGTAATGATGGTGGTTTTGATGTTGGGGGTTACCTTGTTAGAGGCTTTGGCCATGAGGCACTTGGCGGTGATGTTCTCGTTGGGTGAATGGAAGAGAGACATCCGGGGAGTTGTGGCAATGGCAATGGATGCCATGGCCACCGCTTCACTATCTTCATCATCATCGTCATCCTCACGGTATTCTTCTTGAACCACCAACCCTCGAGTAGGAGTCTTTTTGGTGAAGTTGTTCTTGTTGGGGAAGTACTTGGCTTTGTCTTTTCGGATGAGCTTGCCACCATTGTCTTCCCACTTCTCGTAAGGACAATCCGCAACGAAATGGCTCACATTGCCACAGTTGTAACAAGTTCTTACTCGTTGCTTGCCCTTGAGGCCACTTGAGTTGGTCTTGTTGAAATTGGGCCTTGAATTCTTCTTGCTCCAAAATTGTCCTGAAGCAAGAGCCATGTGCTCATGATAATCATATTTTGTATCTTCGGGGTTGCTCTCCTCATCCTCCTCTTCTTCCTCTTCTTCCATAATAACCTTGGCCTTCAAGGCAAGGTTGGGCTTCTTTGCCCTTTGAGAGCAGAGCACCGCATTGTCGGCGGTCTTGTCCAAGATGCTCATTGCAACGAACTCATCCAACACTTCACTTGAGGTCATGGAGTGGAAGTCCGGTCTTTGACGAATGACGGAGGACATAGCCTTGTTGCAGGGAATCATGGCCTTGAGGAACTTGCGCTTGATCCAATTGTCATCCGTGTCCTTGCTCCCATGATCTCGGAGTGAGACCGCAAGTTTGGTCACTCTTCGAAAGAGCTCACGAGGTTCTTCATCTTATTTCATTGCAAACTCATCGCCTTCATCTTGCACCACTTCATAGTTGGAGCATTGAATGCTAGCACTTCCCCGATAGAGAGATACAACGCATTGCCATGCGTCTTTGGCCATGGCATGGGGTCGAAGATGAGGGAGGTCTTCAGGAAGGATTGCATCTTGGATGATGAAGAGAGCATTCTCATTGAATTGATTATCCACTGCTTCTCTCGGGGTGAAGTTGCTTCGGTCATGTGGATAGAAACCTTCTTCAATGATTCTCCAAAGATTAGTATTCACATGATTTAAATGACGCTTGAAGCGATACACCCAAGAATCAAAATCCTCATTTTTCACAATCTTAGGAGGAGGACCAGCATGATTTAAATGAGTAGAGGGAATCGGTCCTCCATAAGTTGGATGTTCCACATGGGCAAAGATGCCGGTGCCATTTCTACCACTAGTAGAGCGACCCTTCTCACTATTAGCTTCCCCCTTGTCGGAGTTAGCATCCGTCACCTTGTTAGTGGGGTCACCCACTTTCAACGGTGAGGTAGGTAGTTTAAGTCCTTCTAAGAATTTATTAAACATGCTTTCAACCGTGGTTGTCATGGAGGTTTTCAATGTGTCCAAGGCCACATTGAATTCCTCACGGGACAACGTGGTTTCCCCATCACCCGTAGACGAGATGGGATTCACACCGGAGTGCTCCTCCTCCCCATGGTCTAAGGTGTCAACCATACTCTTCGGATGGCAAAATCCTTAATAAAGAGACGAGGCTCTGATACCAATTGAAAGGATCGATATAGTTGACTAGAGGGGGGGTGACTAGGCAACTAACAATTTTTCGCTTTTCTTTACCAAATTCAACTTTGCATCAAAGTAGGTTGTCTAGATATGCAACTAGGTGAACAACCTATATGATGCAACAACAACAAGCGCACAAGCAAGCAAGAGATGTAACACAAGTAATGCTTGCAAAAGTAAAGGCGCGAGATAACCAAGAGTGGAGCCGGTGGAGACGAGGATGTGTTACAGAAGTTCCTTCCTTTTGAAGGGAAGTACATCTCCGTTAGAGCGGTGTGGAGGCACAATGCTCCCCAAGAAGCCACTAGGGCCACTGTATTCTCCTCACGCCCTCACACAATGCGAGATGCCGTGATTCCACTATTGGTGCCCTTGAAGGCGGCGACCGAACCTTTACAAACAAGGTTGGGGCAATCTCCACAACTTAATTGGAGGCTCCCAACGACACCACGAAGCTTCACCACAATGGTCTATGGCTCCGAGGTGACCTCAACCGTCTAGGGTGCTCAAACACCCAAGAGTACCAAGATCCGCTAGGGATTAGTGGGGGAATCAAATTTCTCTTGGTGGAAGTGTAGATCGGGGCCTTCTCAACCAATCCCGAGCAAATCAACAAGTTTGATTGGCTAGGGAGAGAGATCAGGCGAAAATGGAGCTTGAAGCAACAATGGAGCTTAGGGATGGAAGAGATAGTCAACTAGAGGTAGGAGACCCCTCTTTTATAGCTATGGATAAAATCCAACCGTCATCCACTTATCCAGCCCGCGACATGCGGTACTACCGCTCCAGAAACACGGTACTACCGCAAGGCCACGCGGTACTACCGTGAGGGACCACGGTACTACCGCGGCAGCTGCAGAGACTAGAACATGCCTGACTGAGAGCGGTACTTCCGCGAGCACGGTACTATCGCTCGCCCTCGCGGTACTACCGCAAGGCAGGAAAGTCCTAGCCTAAGAAGGGCGCGGATGAATAAAAATACATCCGTGCCTACTTCCGCTGGAAAACAAACGATGCAACAATTCGACACGGTACTACCGCTGGGGAGCGGTACTACCGCATGGCAGCTGAAACAGGCCGCGTGCGGTACTACCGCGCCGGAAGTGCGGTACTACCGTGGAGGCGCGGATGTAAAAAATTACATCCGCCCCTACTACCGCGAAGCAGCGGCACTTGGCCTGGGAGCCACGGTACTATGACTCCAGAGGAGCGGTACTACCGTGGGCTCCCGCGGTACTACTGCGCAGTGGCATGGTACTACCGCAGGTGCCTGCGGTACTACTACTCCAGGGAGTAGTACTACCGCAAGCTCAGCAACAGCAGCCAGGACAATCGCATAGACGATAAATGGGGGATGCTCCAAAGTGCAAGGGAAAGGTGGAGACAAGGAAGGAAACGTGTACGTGATGATTCCACCCGAACCTTTCTGACGCGGACCACCTCTTAATAGAACGGCTCTCCTACGACTCAAATCCACCAAATAGAAACGTAGAAAAACGCCATCTTCAATAGTCTTCGAGGGGCACCGAACCGTCTTGTGCCTAGCGATGAAGCGTCTGAGAAACTCAGGGCACACGATTAGTCCGCAAAAGTATTGTCATCAATCACCAAAACACCTTAGGGATAAATATGCCCTTACATCATGTCACGGGTCCCGCATAACAGTTTCAGAACCGACATTCTATTAAAACACTTTTTTAATAAAACATTCAGGATTTTTTTTGTAAATGTCACAAATTTTAGAAAACATTCATGAATTAAAAAATGTTCATAAATTTGAAATTTTTCACGAATATGACAAAAAATATTCATGAATTCTAAAAAATGTTCACGAGTTGTATAATTGTTCATGATATTTTTAAATGGTCACAAGTTTTAAGTAATTCTCACTGATTTCAAAAAAAGTTTGTACATTTTAAAAATGTTCATGAATATGAATCTTCATTGATTTTTAAAACTGTTCATAATTTTGAAGAAAACATTTGTGAATTTTAAGTATATTCAAGAATTTAAGTTATGTACTCAAATTTCAAAAAAGTCATAAAATTAGAAAATATTCATGAATAAAAAATATATAAACACGAACAGGAAAATTAAACATCAAACTGGGAATGGGGGATTAGGGGAGCTAAAATGTTTTTATTCGAAGTGGGCCCATTTGTAAGTGTGTGGTCAGGTCATGCGTCCCGCATAACAGTATCGAAACCGACATTCCACTAAAACACTTCTTTTAGTAAAACTTTCGGGATTTGTTTTTTGTAAATGTCACAAATTTTAGAAATCATTCATGAATTTAAACAATGTTCTTAAATTTATAAATTCTTCAGGAATATGAAGCAATATTCATGAATTCTAAAAAATGTTCGCGAGTTGTATAATTGTTCATGATTTTTTAAATGGTCACGAGTTTTAAATAATTCTCACTGATTTTAAAAGATCTTTGTAAATTTTTAAAATGTTCATGAATATGAATCTACATTGATTATTTTTTTTCATAATTTTGAAGAAAGCAATTGCGAATTTTAAATATATTCAACAATTTAAATAATGTACTCAAATTTCAAAACATATTCATAAATTTGGAAATATTCATGAATGTAAATAAACAAATATAAAGTGAACAGGAAAATAAAACATGAAAAAAAATGAGACAGAAAAATAAAATAAAACAATGAACGGAACCTTCCTAGAACCAGAAGGACCGTCCTACATGGAATTAGTTCCAAAACCGAAGAACGGCGCGGCAAAGCGCGTGTGTGTTGGTGAAAACGATTCTTGGGCATTGTACGTAATCTTTCAGCTGTGTTCCACGGTTGAATTTGCTGCACGGAAACATTACAATGCTCCTTTCGACTACGTGCATCTCATGCCAAGGCCTCCTTTTTTTTTTTGCCTCCGTTTCCATTAAAAAAAGGCACAAGGTGCTTGGTGTGGTTTGTTTCTAGAAGTGCTGTGCTGGCTGTTCCGTAAACAAGGCCATGTTGATTCAATCCAACTTGGTGGAAAGAGCAATAAACAGAAGGAACAATGTTTTTTTTTTCAACGAAGAATGCTTGGTTTGGATAGGGCGCTGTCATCCAAGCTAGGGAGATTCAGAGTACCAGATGGGCCGGGCAGTGGGTGAGATCGAGAACAATCAAGTATCGATCTTCTCCCTCGGCAAGTGGCCTGTTCACTAACAACCAAGTAGGGCATATTGTACGTGCAAGATGCAACTGATGCAAGTGGCTCATTCCGACTGAGATTCTGGCGGTGGAAGATTAGCCGAAATTCCGCGAATCAGAGACGACAGATGTGTTTTGTTTTTAACTAGCAAGGGCGGTGATTTAGGCGGTGCATGTCTGCCGATACGATCAGACGAACGTTCCTGGAGATAATATTCTGATCGTCCTCGATCATGCTAAGTGCTGGCCGCTTTTGAGGGATGAGAGCAGAGAACATGCAGGGCGGCAGAAGGGATTTGCAGTCGCAGCGCTGTGTTAATTCCTGTCTGATGCGTTCTCTCTGTACAGTTTATTTACACTTCAACTCGCATCTGCATAGATGGATGCCGTCATGTTTGTAATCTAATAGCTGGACATGTCACGTGCAAGGTTTCGCGGGTCTTATCGTGTCGCACTGAACGACATGTTTGTGCCTAAAACAATAAACTACGTCTGCATGCAAGTGTGTATTGTCACATAATTAAGGTGGTCTCATGATCATCATCAGTTAGTTCCAGTTCCACCATATCTCACCCCACTGCAGCACTAGCTCATTCGTGCGGAGATCGATACTCTGCGCGATCGTCGTTCGATACGCGCCAGATAAAAACACGCCCTTTTCCCCTTTTCTTTTCCTTTCAGTTCCGTCTTTCCGTGGCGCCAATCGGGAACTCGGTTCGTGCATGCGTCGATCGCGAGAGCGACGCCACGAGATCGCGCGCTTTCCATCTTCTACTACTAGCGATCGAGGTAAGGCGCGCGTGCCCGGTAAAATATGCGCGTGTGGCGCTTTGTCCGGTGTGTGCCGTGTGCGTTGTTGCGGCCAGATTGCCGGCGCCCAGGGACCGGCGTGCATGTTGCCGATCGCGCTCTCCACTGCGCCGCGCTCCACGCCACGCCACGCTGACAACACAACTCCAACCCTTGGGACAAGATCGATCCTCCCCTTGCCGTATCTTCCTTGGTACTTCCAGATAAAAAGGCCCAACGATTCGTCGATTTCGAAATCAGTAATTAAGAGGTACTCTTTGCAAAAGTCATTTTCATCTTCGCTGGTGGTGACAACTGGTGCGCCGGATGTGCGACCTTCGTCGCAATCTAGAAATTTTAGTGTTTCCCTTTTTCATTCGCGTGATGGATGGATTGGTTTGTTTGTGCTTTTTCTTATAAGATCTGTCTTTTTTAAACGATACATCTTTTGAACTATGTGTCCAAATCATGAAACCTTCTCATCGTTGCACTACTCGCGTCGAGATCATCGAAACTAGATAAGATGGGTTTTGATGAACTCTTTTTGAGTGAAAATTATGTTTCCAAACTGAACTAACATATGCTTTCAATTTGTACTAACTCGTGCTCCCAAATTATACACTCGGGGCAGCAAACTAGGCTATCATGAGCACCAACACTGATGAGCACACATGCACTCCCCATGAGAGCACACCTATACCACGAGAAAACAAAAAAGAAATCCGATGAAATAAAAAAAACTGAGAACCAAGAAAAAAATGCCTAGTGGGAGATACGTCCGCGCTTGACACATGGTGGCTCTGGGGCAGACCACGTGAAGCACTGAAGCATTCCCACACGTGACCTCTGAGATGCTACCTAGAGGTACCTTCTAACTAGTTGTTCTTGATCTAAAACTGGCATAGACATATGTGGTCTTATGTTTTGATGCAAGCAATTATTCAATATGTTCAACTTTTCTTTTTTTGCGAAACATGGTACAGACGCCGACGAACACGTACATAGAGTCACTAGTATGAACCCGTCAAAAAAAATAATAGAGTCACTAGTATGAAGATTTGCACGCACACCATATCTCAATAAGCACATCTAAGATTTAACCGACAAGTCTTGAGATTAATGAAGTCACCATAATCCGTAGGTGTCCTTTGTGAAAAAAATAATCCATAGGTGTCTTGTTGTCGACGGATATGTCACTTACCACTGAAAGAATAAAACCATTACGTTGTGTAATAAATACATCAAAGTGTAAGCACCCATGCCAAATCTAGAACTTGAACTCGCGAAAATTCCATCACAAAGAACCAGGCCAATTGAGTTATGATCTGTTCGCTCAACCGGCCGAATAGGGGCTTTTCCTTAAGGATCCGATGTGATACCTCTATTTCTTGAACTAGATGGTGGTACCTTGCTCATTATTGCGAGAACATTGTTAAAACAAATGCATCAATACGTGCTATAAAACAATTAAAACTAATGCGAAAGCAAATGTAAGAATGATCTTAAATTACATTTTAAAAACAGTATAACTGATGAAACATGTGACAAAATATTTCATAAAGATAATTTTATTGAAGTTGGTGAAATGCCCTTTTAAATAAAAAATGTGAAACAATAAATGCATAAATTTGCTCCAACTGTCGAGCACATATATTGTTCATGGTCATACTCCATCTGGACTACTGACATGCATGATCGTGAGGTGGTACTTGCATGGATTGCTTACTGCGAAAATATACTAATGGGTGACCGCATGCATGACTTGGAGATGTGACATGACTGTGGGAAGAGAAAAGAATGGGCAGCGAGTTCCAACTATTTAGTACTTCCTCCATTCCAAAATATAGTGCGCCCGCGCTTCCCGAGGTCCAACTTTGACTGTAAATTTAACCAACAAGACCAACTGCGGCGGGAGAAAAAATTATATAATTGAAAACTTCTTTCGAATACAAATTCACTGATATAATTTTTGCTCCCGCCGCAATCGGTCTTGGTAGTTAAATTTACGGTCAAAGTTGAAGCACGTGGATAGAGGAAGTACTACATTGTGAAATGGAGGGAGTAGTAGAAGTCGACCTCTATCAAGCATCTCCTACACCAAGGTAGAAGCTACACCATCTGGACTATTCGGCGCTCGTGTAATGGTGTGGCATATGGTCTCGCTCAGTTAGGCTATCACAAAAAACGCACTGCAGTTTGGCTTAGATCGGATCCTACTGAGATTGTTGTGTACTCAAATGATAGCCACAATGGTTAAGCAATGAAATCTCTCTTTCTTTCTCAGCGAAAAAAGAAGAAGAAGAAATCGAGCTCTATATCTCGAGTGTTTGACAAAATCACTTTAGGGTTTTTTGTCCCATAGAACTGCCACTTTTTTAAAAAGTGACGAAACTACCAAAAATTCATACTTTTGTGACTAAAAACTATCACTTTCAGATAATAGCCAGTTTAAACGATTTAAACATGTCGACCATTCAGTTGACTGTTATTACGGGTGGGACCCACACGTCATTCTTCTTCCTCCTCTATCTATCTTTCTTTGGCATTTTCACAAACAGCTCATGTGCATGGGAGGGAAGGAGGTCAAAGTCCGGTGATGCGTCCGCCGGGGAGACGCCCCTGCTGCTCCTGACCGAGGAAAATGGCCCACAAGACGCCCATCATCGCGCGCCCAGAACGACCACCAAGGACGCCAGCGAGGTGTGCGCCCGCGCGTGCTGCGTCCTCTCCCTTGCGCGCCTGCGCGTGTTGCGTCGCGGACCCTGCGGTCAACCGCCGCCGGCTACATCGCCCCGCCGCCGCCCTATGCTGCCTCCAGCGGGCGCCCAGTCACCCCCTCATGCTCCTATGGCGTTTGCCGCCCTGTGCCCGGCGGCTTCGGAGGAGAAGCTCGCACAGCCGCACGCGAAGCCAAGGTGCTGCGAGCTCTAGGCCCTGCTGCCGTCGGCCTCCCTTCGAGCTGGAGTTCGTGGTCAGCGGCAAGGAGCAGCAGCACCACGGCTCCGGCCTCCCTCTCGCCTCCGGTGATGACCGCCGAGGAGTCGGAGCTCCGCAACACCCTCCTCCCATCCGCTGGAACATGACGTCGAGGCTCACGCCCGCCACGGGGCTGAAGGAAATATGCCCTAGAGGCAATAATAGAGTTATTATTTATTTCCTTATTTCATGATAAATGTTCATTATTCGTGCTAGAATTGCATTAACCGGAAACTTAGTACATGTGTGAATACATAGACAAAACATAGTGTCCCTAGTATGCCTCTACTTGACTAGCTCGTTAATCAAAGATGGTTTTGTTAACAATAGACATGTGTTGTCATTTGATGAACGGGATCACATCATTAGGAGAATGATGTGATGGACTTGACCCATCCGTTAGCTTAGCATTACGATCGTTACAGTTTCATTGCTATTGCTTTCTTCATGACTTATACATGTTCCTCAGACTATGAGATTATGCAACTCCCGAATACCGAAGGAACACCTTGTGTGCTATCAATTGTCACAACGTAACTGAGTGATTATAAAGGTGCTCTGCAGGTGTCTCCGAAGGTGTTTGTTGGGTTGTCATAGATCGAGATTAGGATTTGTCACTCCGTGTTTCGGAGAGGTATCTCTGGGCCCTCTCGGTAATGCTCATCACTATAAGCCTTGCAAGCAATGTGACTAATGAGTTAGTTGCGGGATGAAGCATTACGGAACGAGTAAAGAGACTTGCCCGTAACGAGATTGAACTAGGTATGATGATACCGACGATCAAATCTCGGGCAAGTAACATACCGATGACAAAGGGAACAACGTATGTTGTTATACGGTTTGACCGATAAAGATCTTCGTAGAATATGTAGGAGCCAATATGAGCATCCAGGTTCCGCTATTGGTTATTGAACGGAGATGTGTCTCGGTCATGTCTACATAGTTCTTGAACCCGTAGGGTCCGCACGCTTAACGTTCGATGACGATTGGTATTATGAGTTTATGTGATTTGATGTACCAAAGGTTGTTCAGAGTCCCGAATGTGATCACGGACATGACGAGGAGTCTCGAAATGGTTG
This sequence comes from Triticum timopheevii, assembly GCA_963921465.1. Classification (NCBI taxonomy): domain Eukaryota; kingdom Viridiplantae; phylum Streptophyta; class Magnoliopsida; order Poales; family Poaceae; genus Triticum; species Triticum timopheevii. The sequence goes on from OY997266.1 coordinate 463,220,580, forward strand.
AGACATAAAGATTGATATATTGGACGGCTATGTTCGGACACCGGAAGTATTCCGGATAAAACTGGAGTATCGAGGGTTACCGGAACTCCCCCGGGAAGCTATTTGGGCCTCATGGGCCTTAGTGGAGAAGAGAGAGGGCCGGCCAGGAGGTGGCGTGCGCCTCCAGTTGGAGTCATGTACCTAGGATAGGGTCATAGACCTGATCTAAGTACCCTACCCAAGGACACCATTATTAGAAGAGACTACCTTCCAGTCGACCAAGGAGGACTCCACTCGACAGACTCGAAGGACTCGACCATGAAGACGCACTCGACCACCAGAAGGTCAAGAAGCACTCTGTACCGTAACGGTCTGTAGTTAAGTAGACTTATGGTATTTAAGACACTTTATGTGGGGCGTTACCGGTAATGCCCCAGACTTAATGTACTTTAAACCCTGTATTACTGAGGGCCGGAGGGGGCTGGCAGGCACTATATAAGCCATCCCCACCTCAGTGTAAAGGGTTCGCACCCCTGTAATCCTTATACGCATAATCCACTCGACCGCCTCCGGGCTCCGAGACGTAGGGCTATTACTTCCTCCGAGAAGGGCCTGAACTCGTACATCTCTTGTGTTTACAACTGCTCCATAGCTAGGACCTTGCCTCTCCTTACCTACCCCCCACTCTACTGTCAGACTTAGAACCACGACAGTTGGCGCCCACCTTGGGGCAGGCGTCTTAGCGATTTTTGGAGAAGTTGCGATTCTTCCGAGTACTTTCATCATGGTTGCTGCTGGATTTTTGGTCGAGGGCCGCGAGATCCGTCTCGGCGCCCTCACCTTCATCGCCGACGACTCCGCTTGGCTCCAGGAGGCTCCACTCGACGTTGATGCGCTCCCCGTCCGCGGTGCGACGCATTTTCACGCATGTGTCCGCGGTGTTCTGCTGCGACAACCGTCGACCCCATATCAGTCGACTCCCCTATCGGTCACCCTCCCGGTCTCCCACCGGCGCAAGCGCTCTGGTCGGTCGAGGCTCCAGCGGTGGGTGAGGCACGCAGTGGCTCGCCAGACGGCCACCGCCCAAGTTGCGGCAATCGAGCCCGACGAATCCCTCTATGGCCTGTTCGATCTGTCAACTGGCTCCGTAGAGACTGCATCTGAATGCGATAGCAGTGATCCGGCGGCGGAAATCTTGATGGTCAACGGACCTCGCAGTCCTCCTGACTTCGCACATGAGGGCGGGGCAGGCGGTGGAGGCGACCCTGCACGAGACCACGAAGAGTACCAGCCCGAGCCACTCGACTCTCTGCAAAGGGAAGAGCTTCGCCGCAGGAGCATGGATGCCCTGCATACTCCCATCGCGGGAGAAACCCCCGAGGCTCGCGCCTTGGAGGAGGCATGTTTAGCCAACTTGGCTGAACGCGCTCGTCTGGAGAACCTTCAGCGAGCACTCGACGAGCGCGCGCGGCAACGAGTTCCCGACACCAATCGACGTTAACTCTTCCCGCCGACTCAGGTATATCGAACTCCGATTCAGAATTTAGCAGCTGCAACCCGTATAGCAGAGTCCATCCAGCCCTCTCAGTCGGAAGCTGGCAGAGGCTTGATGCAGATCAGGGATTTGCTCCGGGCAGCAGGAGATCAGAATTCAGGCGTGTCGCAGTCGCGCAACAGAATTCACAGTCGATCCGTCGCTGCGAATACGATTCAGTCGGCTCATAGCCCCAGATCGCCTCCGCGGCATGAAGGACGCGAGAATCGGCAAGACCAGTACGGTGACCGGCACGATCGTGATGATAGGCGTCGAGTGCCCACTCCCCCCCCCCCCCCGAGGGGTGGGTCTTACGCTCCTCGGCAGCAAGATGACAGGCGTCAACTCAGTGTGGGGCGAAGAGCTCCAGTCGACCCCCGGGAACCAGGCTTTGACGCGCGATCCATTATCGTGCAAGGCTTGGTCGACCGAAACAGAGCCCATCGGGGCGGGCCTGATAGAGATGCGCCCACAAGCAGTTGAGCGCATGTTTCTGGTCCAGAATGTTTCAGCAGGGCTATCAGAGCCGCGGTGATTCCCCCCAATTTCAGGTTGGCAACAGGAGTAAGCAAGTTCACTGGTGAGTCTAAGCCTAAAACTTGGCTTGAGGACTACCGAGTAGCGGTTCAGATTGGTGGTGGGAATGACGAGGTGGCCATGAAGCATTTGCCCCTCATGTTGGAAGGTTCTGCCAGAGCGTGGTTGAATCAGTTACCTCCTAGCAGCATTTACACTTGGGAAGATCTGTCCCGAGTGTTCGTCAGAACATTTGAAGGAACTTGCAAGCGACCAGCTGGATTGACGGAGCTGCAAGTCTGTGTGCAGAAGACAAATGAGACTCTCAGAGAGTATATTCAGAGATGGATCACTTTGCATCATACCGTGGAGAACGTGTCTGATCATCAGGCAGTCTGCGCCTTCAAGGATGGCGTCAAGAACAGAGAATTGAGTTTGAAGTTTGGTCGAACCGGAGACATGACCCTGAGTCGGATGATGGAGATTGCTACCAAGTATGCCAACGGCGAAGAAGAAGACCGACTCCGAAGCGGCAAGTACAAGCCGAGTCAATCGGAGAAGGGAAACACCAGTCGGAAACAGAAGCGGAAGGCCGAACCAGCAGCTCCTGGAGAGGCTCTGGCCGTGACTCAGGGAAAGTTCAAAGGGAAACCAAAAGTATCCTGGAACCCTAAGAAGGTGAAGGATAAAGAGGGAAACGACATGATGGATATGCCGTGTCACATCCACATGAAGAAAGATGAAGAGGGTAATATCATTTACCCGAAGCATACCACTCGCCAGTGTCGACTGCTGATCCAGCAGTTCCAAGGGAAACAGTCCAAGGACAAGGAAAAGGAGTCGGACAAGGCCGAAGACAAGGAGGACAGTGAGGGAGGATATCCACATGTCAACTCCACTTTGATGATTTTCGCGGATGTGGAAAGCAAGAGCCGACTGAAGGTCATTAACCGTGAGGTGAACATGGTTGCCCCAGCGAAACCAAGCTATCTGAGATGGTCCCAAACCCCCATCACATTCGACCAGTCTGATCACCCGACTCATATTGCCACCCCTGGGAGGCAAGCTTTGGTGGTCGACCCAGTTGTCGAAGGCACTCGACTGACGAAGGTGCTGATGGACGGTGGCAGCGGGCTGAACTTGTTGTATGCGGACACACTGAAGGGAATGGGCATTCCGATGTCCCAACTGAGCACCAGTAACATGAGCTTTCATGGAGTTATACCAGGAAAGAAAGCCGAGTCACTCGGTCAAATAGCTCTGGATGTGGTGTTTGGCGACTCAAAACATTTTCGCAAGGAAAAGCTGACGTTTGAGGTCGTGGATTTTCAGAGCGCGTACCACGCTATTTTGGGGAGACCAGCTTACGCACGGTTCATGGCTCGACCATATTACGTCTACCTCAAACTGAAGATGCCCGGCCCCAAAGGAGTGATCACTGTCACCGGTGATCGGAAAAAGGCAGAAGAGTGTTTCTAGAAAGGCTCAAAGATTGCCGATTCCCAGGTGACAGCGGTCGAGTTTGAAGAATACAAGCAAAACACAGATCCGAGTGATTTGCTGCGAGCCAAGAAACCCGCCACGGAATCTGCATTTCAGTCGTCCGGTGAGACGAAGCCTGTCCACATTCACCCGACCGACCCCAACGCAGCCCCGACCCACATCTCCACAACACTCGACCCAAAATAGGAAGAAGCGCTCATCCAGTTCCTCCGTGAGAACTGGGACATTTTTGCATGGAAGCCAGCTGACATGCCGGGTGTTCCCAGGGGACTGGCTGAGCATCACCTTAGAGTCGACTCATCAGCAAAACCAGTTAAAGAGCATCTTCGGCGGTCCGCCGTCCAGAAGAGAAAGGCTATTGGTGAGGAAGTGGCTCGACTGTTGGCGGCAGGATTTATCCGAGAGATATACCACTCCGAGTGGCTCGCTAATGTCGTCATGGTTCCTAAGAAGGACAAGTCACTCCGAATGTGCATTGATTTCAAGCACATCAATCGGGCCTGCCCGAAAGATCATTTTCCTCTCCCTCGCATTGATCAAATTGTTGACTCGACCGCGGGATGCGAGAGATTGTCTTTTCTAGACGCCTATTCCGGGTACCATCAGATCCGTCTGTACGGACCCGATGAGATAAAAACAGCTTTCATCACTCCATTCGGGTGCTTCTGCTATATCACCATGCCATTCGGCCTCAAGAATGCCGGAGCCACATTTATGCGAATGATTCAGAAGTGTTTGCTCACTCAAATCAGTCGGAATGTGGAAGCGTATATGGATGATATCATGGACAAGTCACGAAAAGGTTCCGACCTGCTCACTGACCTCGCCGAAACATTTACCAACCTCAGAAGGTATGATATCAAGCTCAATCCATCAAAGTGCACATTTGGAGTTCCTGGTGGCAAGTTACTCGGTTTTCTCGTTTTCGAATGAGGGATCGACGCTAATCCAGAAAAGATCGGCACTATACTCTGAATGAAACGCCCCGTGCGAGTGCACGATGTCCAGAAGCTTACTGGATGCTTGGCCGCATTAAGTCGATTCATCTCACGACTCGGTGAAAAGGCATTGCCTCTTTACCGACTAATGAAGAAGGCAGACAAGTTCGAGTGGACTCCAGAAGCTGATGCAGCGTTTGCCGAGCTAAAAGCTCTGCTCTCCACCCAGCCGGTGCTTGCTGCTCCAATCAGCAAAGAGCCTCTGTTGCTTTATATCGCAGCCACAAGACAAGTCGTCAGTACAGTACTTACGGTCGAGCGAGAAGAAGAAGGAAAAGCCTTCAAAGTTCAGCGCCCAGTGTATTATTTGTCTGAAGTTTTGACTCCATCCAAGCAGAGATACCCTCATTATCAGAAGCTTGTGTATGGGATATACATGACCACGAAGAAGGTTGCTCATTATTTCTCTGATCATTCCATCACAGTCGTCAGCGACGCTCCACTTTTAGAGATTTTGCACAACAGAGAAGCAACTGGTTGAGTGGCGAAATGGGCGATTGGACTTCTTCCCCTTGATATCAAGTTTGAGGCAAAGAAAGCCATTAAGTCCCAGGCAATAGCTGATTTCCTCGCCGAGTGGATTGAACAACAGTAGCCGACTGAGGTTCACTGGGAGCATTGGACCATGTTCTTTGATGGCTCTAAGATGCTGAATGGTTCCGGTGCTGGGGTGGTCTTGGTTTCCCCCAGAGGAGATAAGCTCAGATATGTGCTCCAGATTCACTTTGATTCCTCCAACAATGAGGCAGAGTACGAGGCCCTTCTGTATGGGTTGCGCATGGCCATTTCACTCGGCGTCCGTCGCCTTATGGTTTATGGTGACTCGGATTTAGTGGTCAACCAAGTGATGAAGGAGTGGGATGTGAGAAGCCCAGCCATTACTGTATACTGCAATGCAGTGAGGAAGCTGGAAAAGAAGTTTGAGGGGTTAGAGCTCCATCACATACCCCGACTGAAAAATCAAGCAGCTGATGATCTAGCAAAAATAGGTTCCAAGAGAGAAGCCATTCCGAGTGGTGTGTTCTTGGAGCATATCCATACTCCATCAGTCAAAGAAGATCCTTTCACCAAAGAAGCTCCACAGCCCAAGAGTGCTACAGATCCGACTGAAGTAGAAGTCCCAGCAGTGGTCGACTTGGTTATGGAGACCTTGATAGTCACTCCTGACTGGACAGTTCCATATATCGCGTACATCCTGAGAAAAGAGCTCCCAGAAGATGAGGAAGAGGCTCGGCAGATCGTCCGTCGATCCAAGGCCTTTACCGTAATTAAAGGACAGTTGTATAGAGAGAGAGCGACTGGAGTTGGTCAAAAGTGCATAACGCCAGAAGAAGGTCGAATCATCCTTGATGATATCCACTCGGGGACCTATGGTCATCATGCGTCCTCTCGGACCATCGTGGCCAAAGCATACCGAGCTAGATTTTACTGGCCGAAAGCGAATGAGATGGCAAAGGAAATAGTGGACAAGTGCGAAGGATGTCAGTTCTACTCAAATATGTCACACAAGCCTGCGTCGGCTCTGAAGACCATTCCACTCGTCTGGCCCTTCGCAATATGGGGGTTGGGTATAGTCGGCCCCTTGAGAACAGGTCGAAGCGGTTTCACGCATGTACTGGTGGCAGTCGACAAGTTCACCAAGTGGATTGAGGCTAAACCCATCAAGAACCTTGATGCCGATACTGCTGTTAGTTTCATCAGGGAACTGATATTCAGATATGGAGTCCCGCACAGCATCATTATAGATAATGGGTCGAACTTTGACTCAGAGGAATTCAGGGATTTCTGCAACTCTCAAGGCACACGAGTCGACTAAGCTTCAGTCGCCCATCCGCAATCGAATGGACAAGCAGAGCGAGCCAATGGCCTGATCCTCAAAGGGTTGAAACCTCGACTGATGCGTGATCTCAAACATGCAGCTGGAGCATGGGTCGACGAACTTCCCTCGGTGCTTCGGGGACTGCGGACCACGCCAAATCGGTCGACCGGAAGAACTCCATTCTTCTTGGTCTATGGAGCTGAAGCAGTTTTGCCGAGTGATCTTCTCCACAATGCTCCTCGAGTTGAACTCTACAACGAAGCAGAAGCTGAACAAGCGCGGCAGGACGCAGTCGACCTTTTAGAGGAGGAAAGGGAGATGGCCTTGATCCGATCGACCATCTACCAACAAGACTTGCGTCGCTTCCACGCCAGAAATGTGAAGAGTCGAGCCTTCCAGGAAGGAGATTTAGTTCTCCGAGTGGATCAATAGAAACAACACAAGCTTGCTCCTTCTTGGGAAGGACCCTTCATCGTCACTAAAGTTCTCCACAACGGAGCATACCGCATCTACAATGTCAAGAACAATATCGACGAGCCCCGGGCTTGGAACGCGGAGCTACTCCGCCCAATTTACACTCAAAGTTTTCACTCGGATGAGTTGTAATAAAATACTTCTGTAGTTCATGGATTACAAAATAATAGTGTCATAATTTCTCCATAATTTTTGTCACTTTTTATTTGTCCAATAAAATTTTCCCCTCAGTGGGTGACTTAGCTGCGAATCCGTTTCGCCTAAGTTTGTAAAAAATCCTTGTCGAGTGATGAGCCAGACTCCCACTCAGAAGGCTTAGCTGCGAATTCGTTTCACCTAAGTTTGTAAAAAATCCTTGTCGAGTGATGAGCCAGACTCCCACTCGGAAGGCTTAGCTGCGAATCCATTTCGCCTAAGTTTAAATAAAATCCTACCGAGTGGTGAGCCAGACTCCCACTCGGGGGCTTAGCTGCAGTCCAAGTACTCGCCTAAGTTTAAATAAAATCCTACCGAGTGGTGAGCCAGACTCCCACTCGAAGGCTTAGCTGCAGTCCAAGTACTCGCCTAAGTACAAGTACAACGTGCGCTCGCAAGGAGGACGAAGTGCAGGTCGACTGCGACCCTCTCCTCTGAGCTACGCCATAAGTACAATGAGCGGTCGTAAGGAGGACGAGGTGCAGGTCGACTGCGACCCTCTCCTCCGAGCTATGCCATAAGTACAATGTGCGGTCGTAAGGAGGACGAGGTGCAGGTCAACTGCGACCCTCTCCTCCGAGCTACGCCACAAATACAACGTGCGCTCGCAAAGAGGACGAGGTGCAGGTCGACTGCGTCCCTCTCCTCTGAGCTACGCCACAAATACAACGTGCGCTCACAAGGAGGACGAGGTGCAGGTCGACTGCGTCCCTCTCCTCTGAGTTACGCCACAAGTACAACGTGAAAATCCTACCGAGTGAAGAGCAAACCTCTCACTCGGGGGCTTAGCTGCAGCCCAGTGCTCGCCTAAGGTATAAAAATCCTACCGAGTGAAGAGCAAACCTCTCACTCGGGGGCTTAGCTGCAGCCCAGTGCTCGCCTAAGGTATAAAAATCCTACCGAGTGAAGAGCAAACCTCTCACTCGGGGGCTTAGCTGCAGCCCAGTGCTCGGCTAAGGTATAAAAATCCTACCGAGTGAAGAGCAAACCTCTCACTCGGGGGCTTAGCTGCAGCCCAGTGCTCGCCTAAGGTATAAAAATCCTACCGAGTGAAGAGCAAACCTCTCACTCGGGGGCTTAGCTGCAGCCCAGTGCTCGCCTAAGGTATAAAAATCCTACCGAGTGAAGAGCAAACCTCTCACTCGGGAGCTTAGCTGCAGCCCAGTGCTCGCCTAAGGTATAAAAATCCTACCGAGTGAAGAGCAAACCTCTCACTCGGGGGCTTAGCTGTAGCCCAGTGCTCGCCTAAGTGAATTTCGATTGCAATAGGCACCTTGTTTTAAAACTTGCAAAAGACATTTCAAGCCAAAAACAAGTATATTAAAACGTCGAATCCAAGTTCAAACGGATACCTAAGGGAACCGAAAGTGCTCAGGCACTAAGCCTGTTAAGGTTTATCGATTACAAAATCACTCGGCATACCGAGGCAAATTTAAAGTGTCAAGCTCAAAGAAGTTTTTTACCCCTCCTGTGGAGGGCTGGAAGGTGCAACAAACTCATCAAGGTCAATTCCGTCCGTGATCCGAGTGGCAGCAGCGATGAAGGTCTCCATGAAGGACCTGAAGTCGTGCTTCTTGGTGTTGGCCACCCGAAGAGCCGCCAACTTATCTTCTCGCGCATCCTTGCAGTGAACTCGAGCCAGACACAGAGCAACATCTGCGCCGCACCTCGCAGAGGACTTTTTCCACTCCTGCACTCGACCAGGAACTGTGTTCAGTCGAGCCATCAGAGACTCGAGGTCGTTCTAGAGTGTCTCCCTGGGCCAAAGCGTGCTGTCGATGCGGGAAGTGGCGACTTTCAGCCTTGCAAGATAGTCAACAACAGCAGCAACGCGGGACTCAAGTCGGAACACATTCATGGCAACTTCATCGTTCACTGGAGAGTTGACGGGGTCCAGGTTTGGTTCCAGTCGACTAGTTTCCTCTTTAAAGTTTTTGCAAAATTCTGCAAGTACAATTACTGAGTCAAGGCAATGGTCGAATGGAAAGATCACTGTAAAAATGGTTGTTTGACGCAAAGGATTACCTTCGAGCATGAGGAACAACTTCTTGGCAAGTCCACTCAGAAAGGCCTCCAGATCTTTCTTCTTCCCAGCCAATTGACTGGCCTTGTCATTCAGAGCAGCTTTGTCGTTTTTCAGTCGACTAACCTCCTTGTTGGCAATCTCAAGAGCAGCTTTCAGATTAGTGTTTTCTTCTTCGAGCTTGGTGACCGAAGCTAACTTCTCATCAGCAAGTTTGGTCTTCTCAGCCAGTTCAAGATCTTTCTTCTTCTGGGCCTCCTTCACCTTGCCTGTAAAGCAGATGAAGGTCAGATTTTTGAAACAGATGAAGGACAAAAACAGTCGTCGAGGTCTCACCGAACATACCTTTGGTCTGCTCCTTCGCCTTCGTCAGATTCTCCTAGACCAGCTTCAGATCCAGCTCGAGCTGGATGTGCTTGTTCTCCAGCTCGGTATAACGAGCCGCAAGGTCACAGGATTTCTGCGAAGAACCAATCGACAAAATGTCAAGGATAATTCACTTCCGAGTGGATAAGAGAAAATCATGCGTTTCTAAGACTACAGCCAAATACAAACATTCGACCGTAGTCTCGGGGACTACACCCAGTGGGTGCACTCAGCGTGCCCCCACTAGTTCTATTAAAGATAGAGTCGACCAGTCGACACAAAAAAAACACAAGACGTATTCTTCAGACTGTAATCGACTGCAAGCAGTCGACCACAGTCTCGGGGACTACACCCAGTGGGTGCACTCAGCGTGCCCCCACCGGTTTGAGAAATCCATTCGACTCAGTCGAATGATAGAAAGACTTAACTAATAAAGCCTAAGGCCGACTGCCAGCAGTCGACCTTAGCCTTGGGGACTACACCCAGCGGGTGCACTCAGCGTGCCCCCGCTAACACGAAGTTTCAATCGACACACCCACTGGGTGATTGCTATGGATTCCGGAAAGAAAAGCTTTTTGATAGCATATCCTAACAGAACAAGTGATTCGACTTACCTGAACATTGCTTTGAAGAGCAGAACTGGCGTCGTAGGCTGCTTGGCTTGCCTCACGGATGGCCTTCACCTGCTCCATCATGATCCCCGCCTGGCGTATCGCTTCCTTTGCAGCACTGGCTTGGTCTTCTGGGACGTGGTGCGTCGTGAAGAGGGAAGGCTGCGCAGCACTCGACGAAGCGGGGAGAGCACTCGTCAGTGGCACCGCGAAGGACACGGTGTGCCGAGTGGTGTCCTCCTCCCCCGCGACCAGAGTCTCGGGTGCCGTCACATCCTGGGCCACCCTGCCGGCAGACGCTTTCCTGCTCCTCCTGTGCTTCAACGGTTCCTCGTCGTCATCGTCGTCAGGAAGGGTGATAACGACATTGGATGAAGCTGTAGAAAAGAATCAGAATTAAAGACCAAGAGTCAATCGACTAAAAGACGGAATTAAGAGAGTGGTACCAGGTTTTGAGGTTGCGGCATCCTCCGTCTCATGATCGTCAGCCCTGGCTGAGGTATCGGAAGTAGCAGCACTGCAATTCCAAAAAATCAGTCGGCTAACTCAAGTGTTAATCAAAGATAAAGCTCGCACAAAACAGGAAGACTCAAGCAGCATGTTTACCCTGATATGGTGGGGATGGACACCTTCATCTTTGGCAGGACCTCGGTCGGCTTCGACGGTGCCACCCTGGACTGCTTCGGAGCCTTTTCAGTCGGCGCCAGAGAAGTGGTCCGAGGGCGCTTGGTCGACTGCGCGACAGTCGCAACCCCCTTACCACGCTCAGTCGCAGGGTCATGGGCAAGCTTCGACCGCCTTTCCAAGCGCGGTGGTGCGACCTCCTCCTCCTCCTCTTCTTCTTCATCCTCATCGTCATCATCATCATCATCATCTTCAGCAGCATCCGAGTCCCACTCCTCCTGGCTCTCGCCCCCGCTCACTTCCCCCTCTTCAGTCGGAGTCTGTGCTCCATTGGGCATCGAGCACAGTTCGGTGAGGGCCTGTTAGACATCAAGACAAAGATCAATCGACCAATTTGCGGAGAAAACGGAAATAAGTATGGCAAGAATACAATTGGAGGTAGAGTGGGCATACCTTGTCTGGAATACTGCGATGGTCGAGTGGAGGAATCCTCCTGGCTCCACGAGGGTTATCCTTGTTCCCAGTGACCGCGGCCATCCACCTTTCCAGCGTGGCATCGTCGACTGCTTCAGGATTGATCCGAGTCTCATCTTCAGTCCCGCGGTACAACCACATGCAATGGCTCTGGAACTGAAGAGGCTGGATACGCCGCCTAAGAAAAACCCCCAGGAGATCCATACCCGTCACTCCTTCCCGAACCAACTGGACTACGCGCTCCATCAGCATCTTCACGTCGGCTTTCTCCTCCGGAATCACCTTCAAAGAGGAGGATTTGTTGACTCGGTCCATGGTAAACTGAGGGAGTCCACTCGACTGCCCCGGCGTCGACTCATTCTGGCAGTAGAACCAGGTCGACTGCCAGCCTCTGACCGACTCGGGGAACGTCATGGCTGGGAAGGTGCTCTTGTTCCTCATCTGGATCCCCAGACCTCCACACATCTGGATAACTTTGGTTTTGTTGTCATCTGGACTCGCCTTCTTCACGGTCTGAGAGCGACACGTGAATATGTGCTTGAACAGGCCCCAGTGCGGTCGGCAACCCAGAAAGTTCTCACACATGGACACAAATGCGGCAAGGTAGGCGATAGAATTCAGGGTGAAGTGGTGGAGTTGCGCTCCAAAGAAGTTCAAGAAACCACGGAAGAAAACACTCGGTGGCAAAGAAAATCCGCGGTCGACGTGGGTAGCCAGAAGCACGCACTCACCCTCTTCCAGCTGGGGCTGCCACTCGTTCCTCGGAAGCCTTGCTGCTCCGTGGGGGATCAGACCATCGTTGGCCATGTCGAGGAGATCCTTCTCCGTGATGGTCGACTGGATCCAATCTCCTTGGACCCAGCCGTTCGACAGACGAGATCTAGACGAAGACCCGCCGCGACTGGTGGTCCTCCCTTTCGCCTTCCCCGTCGCCGACGCCTTCTTCGCGCGTTCCAGCGCCGCCGTCTTCTCCTTCACCATGGCTGCCAGCGAGACGCGCGAGGAGCGGTCGTGCGGAGGCGAGAGCGGGCGCGGTGGGAGGAGGCGAGGAGAGCAGAGAGAGAATGCAGAGATACTGTTCAAAGACACCCTCGCCAGGCACCTTTATAAGATCCCTTTCGAGTGGATGACAGGTGGGCCCGGCCGATCCAATCACATCCCGAAACAGTCGCGCGGACGCGATACATGGCGAAAAAGGTGGCGCGAGAATCGAGGCATTTATGCCCTATCCCATCCGAGCGCCGCGGTCCGCCCTGCTTCGCGCGCTTCCCCAAATTTCGTATCCCGCAGAATCCGCGAACAGCAGATCGGTCTGTCAAACGCGGGATTTCCTGCGATCCGTCGCTCGGAAATTGTCAAGTTCAAAAGGTCACTCGACGAAAAAAAAGAATGGATCAAGTCGACTGAAGAAAGGTTGATGATTATCAACGAAGAGATTATTGGTCCAAGACAACACATATCCAGAACGCAGAAGCCAGTCGGAAATAATATCAACTCCTTCCTCACTCAAGCCTCAATCCATTCGGGGGCTAATGTTGGAGTCATGTACCTAGGATAGGGTCATAGACCTGATCTAAGTACCCTACCCAAGGACACCATTATTAGAAGAGACTACCTTCCAGTCGACCAAGGAGGACTCCACTCGACAAACTCGAAGGACTCGACCATGAAGATGCACTCGACCACCAGAAGGTCAAGAAGCACTCTGTACTGTAACGGTCTGTAGTTAAGTAGACTTTATGGTATTTAAGACACTTTATGTGGGGCGTTACCAGTAACGCCCCAGACTTAATGTACTTTAAACCCTGTATTACTGAGGGCCGGAGGGGGCTGGCAGGCACTATATAAGCCGCCCCCCACCTCAGTGTAAAGGGTTCGCACCCCTGTAATCCTTATACGCATAATCCACTCGACCGCCTCCGGGCTCCGAGACGTAAGGCTATTACTTCCTCCGAGAAGGGCCTGAACTCGTACATCTCTTGTGTTTACAACTGCTCCATAGCTAGGACCTTGCCTCTCCTTACCTACCCCCCACTCTACTGTCAGACTTAGAACCACGACACCTCCCCCCCTTTCCCTAGTCCGAATTGGACAAGGGGAGGGGGGGCACCGCCCCCCTCCTTCCTTCCCTCCTCCTCCTCCTTCCCCCTTCTCCTTGTGGGAATAGTAAAGGGGGGGGGGGGGGGCGATTCCTACTTGGAGTAGGTCTCCCCCCTTGGGCGCGCGCCATCCCTGGCCGGCCTCCTCCTCCCTCCCTCCTTTATATACGGGGGAGTGAGGCACCCCATAGACACACAAGTTAATCAACTTGATCTTTTAGCCGTGTGCGGTGCCCCCCTCCACAGATTTCCACCTCGGTCATATCGTCGTAGTGCTTAGGCGAATCCCTGCGTCGGTAACTTCATCATCACCGTCATCACGCTGTCGTGCTGACGAAACTCTCCCTCGACATCAGCTGGATCTAGAGTTCGTGGGACGTCACCGAGCTGAACGTGTGCAGATCGCGGAGGTGCCGTATCTTCGGTGCTAGGATCGGTCGAATCGTGAAGACGTACGACTACATCAACCGCGTTGTCATAACGCTTTCGCTTTCGGTCTACGAGGGTACGTAGACAACAGTCTCCCCTCTCGTTGTTATGCATCACCTAGATAGATCTTGCATGATCGTAGGAATTTTTTTGAAATTACTGCGTTCCCCAACAGAGGCTCGGCCGCAGTGTGCGAGCACCACGGCGAGCAGCTCCTGCAGCGCGAGCACCTTGGCGAAGCACCTCAGGCAGGGGACGCGTGCACCTCGCTCTCGTCCTTGGTGGTCGTTCTGGGCGCGCGAGGATGGGGCGTCCCGTGGGCCATCTTCCTTGGTCATGAGCAGCAGGGGCGTCTCCCCGGCGGGCGCGTCACTGGAGTTTGACCTCCTTCCCTCCCATGCACAGAAGTTGTTTGTGAAAATGCCAAAGAAAGATAGAGAGAGAGGAGGAAGAAGAATGACGTGTGGGTCCCACCTGTAATAACGGTCAACTAAACGGTCAACATGTTTAAATCGTTTAAACTGGCTATTATCTGAAAGTGGTAGTTTTAGTCACAAAATTAAGAATTTTTGGTAGTTTTCGGCCACATTTTAAAAACTGGTAGTTCAGTGGGACAAAAACCCCTAAAGTGGTAGTTTTTTGTCAAACACTCCTATATCTCATATATTAATTATAGAAGTAGTGCCGTGCTGAATTCTTTTTTTGTGAAATTTTCTTAAACAATTACAATGATGCAGTAACAATCTTTAGCGAGTTTTTCCAGAAAGAAACTCGGCAAACAATTTGCCTAGCTGCACTCAACGTGCACTTGGGAAAGTATGGAACACGGCAATAAGGCAGTGCCACACGTCAGTCCTTTATTGGACAAAGTACTACCGAGTGCCATACTCGGCAAATAATTTGCCCAATTCTGCTGACCAAAGAACTCGGCACGCGAAATGTGGCGCAGGGTAATAATGCAGTGCCACGCGTCGGGCCCTTACTGGATGGGAGACTGCCGAGTTTCAAACTCGGCAAAGCATTTGCCCGGTTTTGTTTGTTATAAACTCGCCGAAATCTGGCAATCGGTAATAACGCAGTGCCATGGGTCGGGGCCTTACTGGATGGGAGGCAGCCGAGTTTCATACTCGGCAAAGCATTTGCCCAGTTTCGTTTGTTATAAACTCGGCGAAATGTGGCATTGGGTAATAACGCAGTGCCAGACGGTGGCCCTTACTGGATGGGAAACTACCAAGTTTGGAACTCGGCAAACAGTTTGCCTAGTTCTGCTGAATAAAGAATTCGACAGATATTTTGTACTGGGTAACGAGTGTTGGCATGTGGATAATTTCTATTGGCCTAACTTTGCCGAGTTTAGGGTGCCAAAACTCGGCAAACTGTGGTGACACGTGGCACTTTTGTTAACGGCCTGTCCTATCTGACGGTGTGGTTCGCCGATTTTTTTTTTTGACAGGAACTCGGCAAACATTGTTTAAATATTACTAAGTTCACGATAGAAAGAACTCGACAATATTAATGATTGTCGGGCCCCATCCATCTGAGTGTGTTGAGCTGAGTTTGGCACTCGACGAAGATTTCGCCGAGTTTAATATAGACTCTGCCGAGTTTATTTGAAACTCGGCAAAAAGGGCAATTCTAGTAGTGATTATGGAAGTACTGCCTAGCTGAAACTTTTTTTTTGTGAAATATGCTTAAACAATTACAACGATGCAGTAACAACCACCACCATATTGTTAAGACGGGATATCTCTATTTCCATTTGGAATCCACTGAGATATCCTGTCTTAACAATATGGTGGTGATTATGGAACACACCAAATTAAAAGGAACCGACGAGATTAACCTCTTCCAAAATGGTGAAGCATTCTGGTGTATTATAACGTGGATTGCGTGTAAGGAGAGGGAGTAGAAAATGGGTTTGTGTAAGGACGTGTAGTTTCTACAACCGAGCACACATGATCTGGATGAACAAAAAAATTCAAAAAAAAAAGTTAAAAAAAGAATATCTGTTTTTTTTTGTGATAAACATGTGTGTTTCACCTGTGTTCAAATTTCATGATGAAATGACATTTCTGAAGGTCTGGTTAATTTCAACATCCTCAATATCTCCAAAAGGACTTGTTTTGGAATCTTGTCTTGGCCCCTACGAATGTCGTTTCACCCACGAAAATTTGCACGCATGTGAACACTCGTCATTGTTTGTTGACAAAAAAATTTATAACGACTGGTTAATAGTTTCGAGTTCTCTATATATCATTTCATTGATCTCCTGTTAGTAGTATATATTGCTATTTAATATCCGTAATGAGTCAAAGTCGTGTTGCCGCCAAAGCTTCTCCCTCATCGAAGATGGGCAAACCTCGTTGAAGTGGAAGTTACCATGCTAGGGCCCAAGGGTCCAATATGAGAGAGGTTAATCTCGTCGGTTCCTTTTAATTTGGTGTGTTCGACAAACAGTCGAACCTACTCGCCTAAATTCGACACTCTCCGCATCAACATTTGTATTCCATCAAAAAGTATGCATAAAAAAAAAAAGAAACACTGTCCGATCAGTATTAGATCCGTTTCCACACACCCAAAGCAGCAACCACATTCCATCCATATCCCTGTTGAGCTTTCGGCGTGGCTCAGGACGAGATTGGTCATGCAACTTGACGGATTCCCATCAGAAACTGTACTTGTGCTCCCCAAATGGGCAGATAGACGCCCAGACAGATAAGGCCTGCTCAAAAAGCACATCTCTCGATCTCTCCTCCTGCGATGAGAAGATCGACAATGATATCGTATCCCTCCGTCCGTCTAATGGATCTCATCTCCACTCCGATCGCATCTCCCATCAGCTCACATGGCACTCTGATCCTGTCTTCTGAGGAAAGACTAGACTGTTCCATTGGATAGGCTCAACGTACGCTCGACCTCAACGCACGCACACCGATCGGTCTCCATGGCCAGTGGGTAGGCAAGGATATGATGCGGCATCTGCCGAGCCGATATATCTATCTATCTATCTAGCCCGGCAAGTACGTGCCTGATCAGATCGGTCACCCAAAGCCAGCGGCAACACTACCACCTTTGGTACGTAGCAATAGTAACGCATGTGGCAAGATCTTCGGTGGAAAAGCTCTTTTTGCTGGGATATGGTTCCTTGCGACCGAATTTTTATCCAGTGGCCCGAGGTGCCACCGTGACCTGAAAGATCATGCATGATCTAGAACTCGCTCTGAATGGATAGATGAACGGGCTGCATGCATGCGGCACAGCAGCGGCACGCGCGCTTTTGCATTTGCATGCATGGCGGTTGATGGAAGCACGAGCGAGGAGCATGCAGACGCGGAGGATCGGAGCTTTTGACGCGGCGGCCCATCTTATCGCCACCGGATATGGTGGCCGGCGCCCCGGTGGGCCGCGCGCGCGTTCGGTCCGGCCACGTGCCTGCGTGCGCCCGGCACGGTTTGGCACCGGCCGAGGGTAGCTCGTCGACGTCGTCGTCGGCCGGCAGCTAGCTGCCGTCGCCTGCCAAGAACCGTCGGCCTCATCGCGTCGTAGCGGCCGGTCATGGCGATCAACACGCGCAGCGCGCGGGAGGGCACAGCTAATTAACAAACGGGAAGTAATTAACTACTAAAATTAACGTGGTGTGCGTTTTTGCTGGCAGGAGCGTTGCAAGTGACACCTGCCTTTCTGTCATCGTCAGGAGCGTTGACCAGGAGTCAACGAGCAGTTTAGCTTGCCACGTACGCAGAGGACGGACCGGAGACCTTTGACTAGTCTTATTTATTTGTTTGGAATATCTTTGACCAGGAATATACGGTCGGGGACTTTGGACGACCCGGTCATGACAGCGAGTTATCTATGCTAAATCTAAGCACATTCTTCGCATGATTAAATTTAGAAGTAGGCATGGCTACCCAAGAAATTTTGCCTCTGGTGTCTCACGAGGGGCGGTTTGGATACGCTGAGCGAGTAAATCTTAGCTTCTAGGCCTAGCTGCTGCTGCTGCTGCTCCTCTTTTTTCCCCACAAAAAAAAAGGAAACTTAGGAAAAATAATACTTCCTATGTCTCAAAATATAAGAATGTTTTTAACACTACACTAGTGTCAAAAACATTCTTATATTATGGGACGGAGGGAGTAGTATACTTGAAGATTTGGATAATTGTGAAAAGTTCATGCGAGTTGAAAATGGTTAGTAGGTTATTCTTGTGAATTTTCGTTTCTACACATAGCAAAATATGGCAATTATAATGCAAAAGTTGTCGCTTTTGTTTTCTGTTTTGCCTTCATCGGCGTTGTAGCCCTTCTTTGGTGTTGTATCAGGTATCTTGCATTTTCTCTATGCTACCGGTGCACCCGACTTTGAGCGTATCCTTGGGATTTTTTTTTTTGCAGAATTGCACATAAATTACTTAACTTACTGTGCATATTTTTTTTCCATTCCTACGTATAGTATAAATGACTGCAATTTAAATAAATCTTATCATTATAAGTTCCTATTTATTCTCAAAATTCATGAATACTTTTATAAATTTTAAAACTATGCACTTTAATGATCAGAGAAAGGTTGTTGATAGAGTAATGTGCTTAGACTCACTGGCAACCCAATCTTGCATGTGTGGTCTCAATTATACTATACTGCTTGGCTTGATTGGTTTTGTCATTAGGTAATGATGATCTTGCAAATCTTAAAAGGCAGTCAATTTTGGCCATTTGTCACATTTCTTTGGTACGAGAGGCAAAAAGAAAGGGAGAACAGGTACGCAGGGAACACCTTTTGTGCAGTTGGGTCAAATTAAATATATGCTTAGTCACGCAATTATCAGCACGCAACTAAGATAGCAAAAGGCGCGCAAGCTAGCTAATCAGCAGGAATCCACTTATAATACCCACTTAGATACTCACAAGGAAATTAAGAAGGAACCCAAATTCGTCCGAGAGCACACAGCTTCATATGCTCGATGAGATTCAGGTGCGAGCTGCCCAAGCAAGTGGAGTGTTAAAGTTGGAGCTTTGTTTGACCTGTACTTTTTTGCACGTTGTTGGTGCATTGATTAGCAGATGGTCCTACGTACAACAGTGATGCATTGTGCATTTGCTCGCTAGTTGTGCCTTGTTCCGTAGCGCTGGCTGTGCTGGCATCACGTACTAGTACATGACATGAGCTGGCCCGGCCGTCCGAAGAGATCTCGGTTCCAGGCTTCCAGGTATGTGTGGCAAGTACACTCATTTAGGTTTCCCACGAGAGTACAATATTGAGTTGTTGGACTCCACAATAATTTCCTAGTCCCGGCTGAAAACCTCCGTGCCGCCATTCGAATCGAATCCATGTACTCATAATAAAGCTCTTGGTGGATATAAAGAAAACTAGGGTACTCCCCTGCTGTATTCTAATCCAAAATACGGAGTAGTATTTGGTGTGTACGAGGGATGCACCTGTGGCGGCACTACTCTTTTGGAAGAACACAATGGCGGCAGTATATATACCTACCAAAGGAAATATTTATATATATACAACGGAGGAAGTCGTTTTCTAGGGCCTAGACGTTGTCTTGTTTCTTGGTTCCGCGGGGAGCAAGGTGTTCCCTCCCTCCCTAGCTGAGCAAACCATGCACCTGGAGCCGTAGAAAGATAGACGAGGCGACAGTACAGTCATGCAACACCGAGAGTGCTATCTACACTCTAGAGGGCCGGGTCTACGACTACGATGGAGCTTTTAAATTAGGTCACGCGAGGCACTGGCCAACCAAATCTCGCATTCATGGCATATCCCTCCCAAGATCTCCCAGAAAACGATTGAAGTGCGTACCGTCACAAAATTACCTGGCCATAGGATTCTCTCAGAAAAAAGAGAACGAGGATCAGCGTTTGTCTTGTCCAGGTAGCTTTCCGGTTTAATATGCATGCATAAAAGTACTGCAGCAACCGTCACCATGCAAATGGCCGCCCCATGCTCTCCCTGCGGTGATTTTCATCAAACAGTGAGTGGCGACCTTGTCCATGTGTCTGGAGCCGGGATATGGAGCTGCATGCGCGTGCTGTTTAATGCGTGGAGCGGACGTGGCGCCATCACTGTCCGGCAAGCACCGATCGAAGGGACTGTGTGTCTGGTTGGCTGGCCGGGTCATCGTCGCAGGGTTTACTATTACGTACTCCCTCTGTTTTTATTTACTCTGCATATTAGAGTTGACTGAAGTCAAACTTCGAAAAGTTTGATCAAGTTTATAAAAAACGATATAGCCATTTATTATAATAAATCTATATGATGTGAAAGTACATTCAATAATGAATGTAATGTTGTTGATTTGTTATTGTATATTTTAATATTTTTGTTTATAAACTTGGTCAAAGTCTGCAAAGTTTGACTTTGACCAAAGCTAATATGCGAAGTACTCCCTCCGTCCGGAAATACTTGTCCCGGGATTGGATGTATCTAGATGTATTTTAGTTCTAGATACATCCATTTATATCCATTTCTTCGACAAGTATTTTCAGACGGAGGGAGTAAATAAAAACGGAGGGAGTACACACATCTCTCGGAACCTCAGGCTGACAGTGTCTTGATATTTTACACATTTTGTGTGGCCTAAGCCTTGCATCCATTGCTAGCCGCATGAACACACATGCATGAAGCATGCATGATCACTCCTGAATAAAGATTGATCCGGATAGCACGGTGAAGTTTCTACCCGACAGCATACGCGGAGCGGAAAATGACGTGTCCTCTTGCGTATATTTTGCTAATAATCAAGGCGGCCGGACAAGGTGGCATCGATCGGTGGAGACCGTGACGTGCAAGTTGGAGCAAGAGACCAAAGCAGACGTGACATGGTGAAATCGGGGAACCCGATCTCGCGACATCCTCGGTACACAGCGTGACGCGGACGCGATCGCCATGCATGCACCCGGCCCGCCAAAACTGCTCGTCTCACCCCCAGCTGGATCTCGCCGTTGGAACGCACGGGACGTGCGGTTTCTGGCCATACACGTACGCACGCGCGTGACGTCCCTTGCCGGAGCGTTTCGGCAAGAGATCGACCGGCGCACCGACGACGTCACATGTGCACACTTGTTCTGCAGGCCGAGATGCAATCCTGATGACATACTAGGTCGGCAATATTCATCCACATACGTAAGGTGACATGTCACATCTGTGTCTCTTATCTTTGTCCATGCATCCTTGCTGAGGCAATTGTTACGTACGACCATCGTCCATGCATGCATGGCACCGCGCGCACGGCCGATGAAACTCGTGCGTGCATTAGGCCGCCGGCCGGTCTTGCTTCTGGCACAAGGTTGCTAGTACTAGCTGCGACGATTTTAATTAAGAGTGAAGATGACCATTTAACCGATCGAATCCAATGCGCATGGCTTCCCATTGGCTACGCCGTGGAAAACGTACGTGCCGCGAGGGACCGTTTCGTGTTCCACATGCATTGCACGGGCACCGAACCTCGCCGTCCGGCCGGATCTCGCACGATCTGTCTGCGATCCCCCCCCCGGACGTCCTGGTCATCGTTGTAGTGATCAAACACGTAATGGATGTACGTACCGCCATAATTGTTTGACAACTCAAGCAGACATTTTTTCCACCAAGGCGGCGGTGCGAGTCAGTCAGATGAACGGATTCATCATCACCTACAAAATGTGACGAATGTGTTCCAAATCCTTGTGTATATACCACTCCTACTCTGTCTGTATGGTACTGAATGGTAAGGACATAACTAACTATCACGCCCGTTGCAGACCAAATTTTGTACTGCATCTTTGTGTTGTTTCGAAAATTCATGCTACCTCAAAAAAATAATCATGCTGTAGTTGTACTCTTCTGTGAAACCGTTCCACGAATTCGACATGACCAGAGGCTGGAAGCTGCGAATCAACCAATGGTTGAATGTTAGGAGGACTGTGGTATCCGAGCTCAACAGGGTTTAAATTCTGGTGCTCGTATTATTCTGAATTAATTTCAAAAAAATTGATGATGCGTGTTCAGTAGTAGGAGAAGTCCTCATCGGCCATGAGGCGACTGTGATGACTTCATCAATCTCACATGATATGTCGACTCAGTCTCTCGAAGGTACTCGTAGAGCTAGGGTATGCGTGTGTGTTTATAAAGATGAATGTACATGTGTATATATGAGCGTACGTGTCTGTACTATGTTTAAAAAAAACGCGAGCTACGGCAACGACGCGAGGTCATTAAACTCGGCGCCAGACGTATACCTACCTACGCCGCTCGGCACGGCACGGGAGCGGGGGCGTCGGCACATCACTAGCAAGCGAGAAATTCTGCGATCGAATCGCGCAGGGGATCCCAATGGATGGCGTATCCGGGGGATCCAGTCGCGCTCGCCAGGCAAACGCCCCGATCTTGGTTTGGACCACACGAGCGTAGCGTGGTCGGACCGCTGGGTGGGTCAGCTTGTCAACCGCATGCATGCATATGTGTTCGTCTGCTGCTGGTCCGATGGCCGATCGGGTGGTCCAAACCCAGCATCACAATAACTAGTTCGTGTGGTAGCCTTGCACTTGCGGGGTATGGAATGTGACCGATTTCTTTTGCAGGAACACGGCAATCAATGGCTTGCTTGTGCTGTCTGATCGCCATGTTTTACTTGTGTCGTTGATGCTGGCTTCCGGGCTTGTGCTCCCTCACTTACTATAACCAACCCCACCGACACGACACGGATGAAGAAAAAGAATCCCAAATTGAAGTAAGTTAGGAATTATAATGGCCAATAACAACCCTATCTATAAAGTACTCAAATATTACCTCTATCCCAAAGAGTTTGTCTTAGATTTATCTAATACCGAGTTCGTGGAAGGCCGTCATGGCTAGGTATGACAAACCAAACCACACTATTAAAATCAAAACACATTTACATCGTCCGCTAAGAAATAGACCATAAAGCTCGAAGATGAATCCATATCTAGACAAATCTAAGACAAGCTTTCTGGGACAGAGTAAGTACAAAACAATTTCGATGTAATTATTAATCAAGCTAGGGTCCTGTAGATATTGTGCAAGTAGATATGTGTGGCAAGTTATCGGAGTACCAATCATTTTCATTGCGAAAATCAGAGTAGCACATCTTTTTACAGTCATATTTGAAGGTTCAACAATCTGATGAGAGAGCAACACATGATGAAATCATGCATAACCATTGCTTCAACAGTTTGTTGTGAGAGTTAACACATATAATACAATCATACCAAGTGTAAACCTTTTTTTTTTACTATCTTTCTACTATTTATCAAGTTCAGTTTTGGTCCATGACCTCTAAATCAGATAATTTGATCCTTCACTTCCAGTGTCGGGGTAGGTGCCCTTAATCTTAGTGTCGTGGTGATCTCACAGCAGATGCCATAGGATAGCTAAAAGTGAGGGGCTACGTGAGGTGAGGATCAACATGGCACCCGCCGGGTTCGGGT
The DNA here is from genome assembly GCA_963921465.1 of Triticum timopheevii. Lineage (NCBI taxonomy): Eukaryota > Viridiplantae > Streptophyta > Magnoliopsida > Poales > Poaceae > Triticum > Triticum timopheevii. The sequence continues at coordinate 463,243,649 of OY997266.1, forward strand.
GCGGGTAATGGTTGCCCAAACCCTTACCCGTCTCAATATTTTTCGCCCAAACCCATACCCGTACCCGCACCTTGGGTTTCAAATAGTTCCCATACCCATACCCGGCCGGGTGCGGGTAATACCCACGGGTAAAAATACCCGTCTCGATCACTTTACCCAATTCACACTTCACCATGTAATTTTTAGCATTTTTCACACACACACACACACACACACACGCACACACACACACACACACACACACACACACATACATACACACACACACACACACACACAAAATTTCAGCATGTATACTGCAAAAATTGAACAAATATATACCATATTTTAGCATTTCAGCACATGCATATCACGATTTGTTGTGCGATGAAATAAAAAATGGTATTAATTTACAAAAGTGGGTAGCAATAAGTATGAACTATATGGTACCAATCAATTACATATGTAAGGGAACTTCTTAGAGAAACATTCACATATGTTCTTTCTTCTATTTTCTAATTACAAGACAGACAAGAGGGACACAATTTCCTATAATTTTCTTTTATTGAAGTTACTTCTGCAGCCCCTACTTTAAAATGATAAAATGAAGGAGACTATAATTAATAAGATGAAAACAAAACCACGAGTTCACAAAACAAGAACAATGCATTTAAATAAGATCATGCACATGGGTAAGGCTAGCGGTTGCATTTTCGTATGCGGGTATGCGGGCACATGGGTATGGGTATTGCCTTCCCATACCCATACCCGGCTTACCCGATGGGTATACTTTTTCTCATTTATGAACCCATGGGTATTATTTTCCCAACCCTTACCCTAATAGGGTTTTTACCCGTCGGGTTCCCGGGTTGCGGGTACCCATTGCCATGTTGACGTGAGGACGTCGGTGGGTTCCAGAGGCGAGGTTGGCACACACTGGAGTGTGACACGAGATGTACCCAGGTTCGGGGCCCTCCGTGGGAGGTAACACCCCTAGTCCTGTCGAATGGATGATATGCACTAGGTTACAGAGTTGCTCCTGGAGCTGTTTTGGGTGGAGGAGGAAGAAGAGCTAGGCCTCAATCTTGCCTCTCCAGTGTGTGTGAGTGTGTGTGTGTGTCTTACTGATCGGGCGACCCCTTGCATGGGGGCACCAGCGGGTCTTATAGGCTAGCCCCCGGGGTTACAATAGTAATGTTACATGGGCGCGGAGCCCTAGTGTCAGCGTCTGGGAGTCGGCGGTGGGGGCCGCCTGGTCCGTCGGGTGCGGGTCTTGCCGGGTCCGCCGGGCACGGGCCCTGCTGGCGGCATGGCACTGTGGCATGCCTCGTCCCACGTTACAGGGCAGTTGGCGCCGCCCAGCTACAACCTATAGGGTTGCGCAGCCTGGGCACCGCCCGCCTCGGGCGGGGGCGCAAGGCGCGCTGTAGCCACACCCGCCTAGGCCGACGTAAAGGAGGAGCGTTGTAGCCATGTTTGCTTGTCGTTCCGAGTTGTCTTATTATGGCGAGCCGGCACACGCTAGCTGGCTGGGCCAAGTGGCCGCACCCGGCCGGCTCGCGCTAGGGAGCCGGCAGGTGGGCAAGCCGGATTAAGGGGCCTGGCTTGCCCTGATGTACTAAAAGGGAACCCAGTTCCGTTGCCTGCCCCGGGGGGCATACTCCAACAGTAGTCCCTGAAGTTGTGAAGGCTTGCCAGCTCCAAGCAGGGGGGGCCTTCGCAGCTTACCCCCTCCCCCCGAGGAGGCGGTTCTATTGGAGAGGAACGCTACCCTGACCGGATGGCGCCTGACACCTGAGCGCCGACTTTGAGGTCACGGGTTCCGGCAACACCCACTCGATGCCGGCTTCCGGAAGCCGGATCACGGCACCCCGACTTGGGAGGGAAACTGAAGCGTCCGCCCGCACGGTCTTGCTTCATATGATGGTTCGCGCCCGCTGTGGCATAGCGGGCCGCCACATGGCGGCATATGGCAGACGAGGCGCTACCAGGCCACACGCGCGATGGAACGCAACAACGGGGTCAGGCCCTGAGGGAAAGATGCCCTAGAAGCAATAATAAAGTTGTTATTTATATTTCCTTATATCATGATAAATGTTTATTATTCATGCTAGAATTGTATTAACCGAAAACTTAGTACATGTGTGAATACATAGACAAACATAATGTCGCTAGTATGCCTCTACTTGACTAGCTCGTTGAATCAAAGATGGTTGTGTTTCCTAACCATAGACATGAGTTGTCATTTGATTAACGGGGTCAAATCATTAGAGAATGATGTGATTGACTTGATGTCGTGGTTCTAAGTCTGACAGTAGAGTGGGGGGTAGGTATGGAGAGGCAAGGTCCTAGCTATGGAGAGGTTGTAAACACAAGCGATGTACGAGTTCAGGCCCTTCTCGGAGGAAGTAAAAGCCCTACGTCTCGGAGCCCTGAGGCGGTCGAGTGGATTAAGTGTATATGTGTTACAGGGGTGCGAACCCTTCTGCCTGTGGAGGGGGTTGGCTTATATAGAGTGCGCCAGGACCCCTGCCAGCCCACGTAATGAAGGGTTTAAAGTACATTAAGTCTGGAGCGTTACTGGTAACGCCCCACATAAAGTGTCTTAACTACCATAAAGTCTATTCAATTACAGGCCGTTGCAGTGCAGAGTGCCTCCTGACCTTCTGGTGGTCGAGTGAGTCTTCATGGTCGAGTCCTTCAAGTCAGTCGAGTGGGTTCCTCGTAGGTCGACTGGAAGGTGATATCTTCTAAGGGTGTCCTTGGGTAGGGCACTTAGATCAGGCCTATGACCCTACCCTAGGTACATGAATCCATCATTAGCCCCCGAATGGATTGAGGCTTGAGTGAGGAAGGAGTTGGTGCTGTTTCTGATTGACCTTTGCATACTGGCTATGCGTTGTTCTGGATCAAGATCTTCTTTGTTGATAACGAGCAACTTTTCTTCAGTCGACTCGATCCATTCTTGTCTTTCGTCGAGTGATCTTTTGGACTTTGCCGGTTCCCGAGCGACGGATCGCAGGAAATCCCGCGTCTCACAGATCGGTCTGCCGTTCGCGGATTCTACGGGATACGAAATTTGGGGAAGCGCGCGAAGCGGAACGGACCGCGGCGCTCGGATGGGATAGGACATAGATGCCTCGATCTCCGTGCCGCTTTTTCCGCCACGTATCACGTCAATGCAACTGTTTCGGGATATCATTAGACTGACCTGGCCCACCCGTCATCCACTCGGAAGGGATCTTATAAATGCGGCCAGCGAGGGTTTTCTGAACAGTGCTTCATCATTTCCTCTCAGTTCTCCTCTTCTCCGCCCACCGTGCCCGCTTTCGCCTTTGCAAAGCTTCTCTTCGCGCATCTCGCCGGCAGCCATGGTCAAGGAGAAGACGGCGGTGCTGGAGCGCGCAAAGAAGGCGTCGGCGGTGGAGAAGGCGAAGGGGAGATCCACCAGTCGCAGCGGGTCTTCGTCTAGATCTCGCCTGCCGAAGGGCTGGGTCCAGGGAGATTGGATCTAGTCGACCATCACGGAGAAGGATCTCCTCGACATGGCCAACGACGGGTTGATTCCCCACGGCGTCGCAAGGCTTTCGGGGAAAGAGTGGCAGCCCCAGCCGGAAGAGGGTGAGTGCGTGCTTCTAGCCACCCATATCGACCGCGGATTTTCCTTGCCACCGAGTGTTTTCTTTCGTGGTTTTCTGAACTTCTTTGGAGCCCAACTTCACCACTTCACCCCGAACTCCATCGCATATCTTGCTGCGTTTGTATCCATGTGTGAGAATTTTCTGGGCTGTCGACTGCACTGGGGCTTGTTCAAGCACATATTCACGTGTCGCTCTCAGACCGTGAAGAAGGAGAGCCCAGGTGATGAAAGAACCCAAGTTGTCCAGATGTGTGGGGGCCTGGGAATCCAAGTGAGGAACAAGAGCACCTTCCCAGCAATGACGTTTCCCGAGTCGGTCAGAGGCTGGCAGTCGACCTGGTTCTACTGCCAGAACGAGTCGACGCCGGGGCAGTCGAGTGGACTTCCTCAATTCACCATGGACCGAGTGAACAAGCCCTCCTCTCTGAAGGTGATTCCGGAGGAGAGAGCTGATGTGAAGATGTTGATGGATCGTGTGGTGCAGATGGTCCGAGATGGAGTTACTGGCATGGACCTTTTGGAGGTTTTTCTTAGGCGGCGTATCCAGCCTCTTCAGTTCCGGAGCCATTGCATGTGGTTGTACTGCGGAACTGAAGACGAGACTCGGATCCACCCGGAAGCAGTCGACGACGCTACGGTGGAAAGGTGGATGGCCGCGGTCACCGGGAACAAGGATAATCCCCGTGGATCCAGGAGGATTCCTCCACTCGACCATCACAGCGTTCCAGATAAGGTACGTTCGCTCTACCTTCCATTGTATACTTGTCATGTTTGTTTCTGTATGCTTCGCAAATCGGTCGATTGATCTCTGTCTTGACGTCTCTCAGACCCTCACCGAGCTGTACTCGATGCCTATTGGGGCTCAGGCTCCGACTGAAGAGGGAGAAGCAAGCGCGGGCGAGAGCCAGGAGGAGTGGGACTCGGACGCTGCCGAAGATGACGACGATGACGACGACGATGATGAGGACGAAGAAGAGGAGGAGGAGGAGGTTGCTCCACCGTGCTCGGAAAGGCGGTCAAAACTTGTCCATGACCCTGCGACTGAACGTGGCAAGGGGGTTGCGACTGCCTTACAGTCGACCAAACGCCCTCGGACCACTTCTCCAGCATCGACTGAAAAGGCGCCGAAGCAGTCCAAGGTGGTTCCGTCAAAGCCAACCAAACTCCTGCCGAAGATGAAGGTGTCCATCCCCACCATATCAGGGTAAACATGCTGCCCGAGTCTTCTTGTTTTGTACAAACTTTATTTCTAGTTGATACTTGGAGTTAGCCGACTGATTCTTTGGAACTGCAGTGCTGCTACTTCTGAGACTTCAGGCAAGACTGACGACCATGAGATGGAGGACACAGCAACCTCAAATCCTGGTATTATACTCTTAATTCCGTCTTCAGTTGACTGATTCATGATCTCTAAATCTGACTCTTTTCTGCAGCTCCATCCAATGTCGTCATCACTCTTCCTGATGATGATGAGGATGAGGAACCGCTGAAGCACAGAAGGAGCAGTAAAGCATCTGCCGGCAGGGGTGGCCCAGGATGTGACGGCGCCCGAGACTCTGGTCGCAGGGGAGGAGAATGTCACTCGACACACCGTGTCCTTCGCGGTGCCGTTGACGAGTGCTCATCCTGCTTCGTCGAGTGCCGCACAACCTTCTCTTTTCACGACGCACCACGTCCCAGAGGACCAAGCCAGCGCTGCTAAGGAAGCGATACGCCAAGCAGGGATCATGATGGAGCAGGTGAAGACCATCCGGGATGCGAGCCAGGCAACTTATGACGCCAGCTCCGCCCTTCAAAGCAATGTTCAGGTCAGTCGACCATCGCCTGTTCTGTTAGGATATGCTATCAAAAACTTTTCTTTCTGGAATCCATAGCAATCACCCACTGGGTGCGACGTTTTAAAAAGCTCCGTGTTAGCGGGGGCACGCTGAGTGCACCCGCTGGGTGTAGTCCCCAAGGCTAAGGTCGACTGCTGGTAGTCGGCCTTAGGCTTTATAAGTAAAGTTGTTCCGTCATTTGACTGAGACGAATGGATTTCCGAAACCGGTGGGGGCACGCTGAGTGCACCCACTGGGTGTAGTCCCCGAGACTGTGGTCGACTGCTGGCAGTCGATTACAGTCTGAAAATACATCTCTCTTTTTTTTGGGTCGACTGGTCGACTCTGTCTTCGATAGAACTAGTGGGGGCACGCTGAGTGCACCCACTGGGTGTAGTCCCCGAGACTACGGTCGAATGCTTGCATTCGGCTGTAGTCTTAGAAACGTATAATTTTCTCTTATCCACTCGGAAGTGAATTATCTTTGATACTTTGTCGACTGGTTCTTCGCAGAAATCCTGTGACCTTGCAGCTCGCTATACCGAGCTGGAGCAGAAGCATATTCAGCTCGAGCTGGATCTAAAACTGGTTCAGGAGAATCTGACGAAGGCGAAGGAGGAGACCAAAGGTATGTTCGGTGAGACCTCGACGACTCCTTTTTCTCTTCATTTGTTTCAAAATCTGACCTTGCTGTAACTTGCAGGCAAGGTGAAGGAGGCCCAGAAAAGAAAAGACCTTGAGCTAGCTGAGAAGACCAAGCTTGCTGACGAGAAGTTAGCTTCAGTCACTAAGCTCAAAGAGGAAAATACCAATCTGAAGACTGCTCTTGGGATTGCTAACAAGGAAGTCAGTCGACTGAAGACTGACAAGACTGCCCTGACCGACACGATCAATCAGTTGACCGGGAAGAAAAATGACCTGGAGGCCTTCCGGAATGGACTTGCTAAGAAGTTGTTCCTTATGCTCGAAGGTAACCCTTTATACTCGACAATCATTTTCAACTGTGATGCTTCCATTCGACCACTGTCTTGACTCGGTGTTTGTCCTTGCAGAATTCTGTCGAAACTTTGAAGAAGAGACTAGCCAGTTGGAACCAAACCTTGACACCGTCAATTCTCCAGTGAATGTTGAAGTTGCCATGAATGTCTTCCGACTGGAGCCCCGTGTTGCAGCTGTCGTGGACTATCTTGCAAGACTGAAGGTCGCCACGTCTCGCATCGATTCGACGCTCTGGCCCAGGGCGACACTCCAGAATGACCTCGAGTCGCTGATGGCTCGACTGAACGCAGTCCCTGACCGAGTGCAGGAGTGGAAGAAGTCCTCGGCTCGTTGTGGTGCAGATGTTGCTCTGTGTCTGGCCCGAGTCCACTGCAAAGACGCGCGAGAAGACAAGCTGGCGGCTCTCCGGGTGGCCAACACCAAGAAACACGACTTCAGGTCCTTCATGGAAACCTTCATCGCTGCTGCCACTCGGATCGCAGACGGAATCGACCTTGATGAGTTCCTTGCTCCTTCCAGCCCTCCACAGGAGGGATAAAAAACTTCTTTTAAGCCCGACACTTTAAATTTGCCTCGGTATGCCGAGTGGAGTTGTAACCGATAAACCTTAATAGGCTTAGCGCCTGAGCACTTTCGGTTCCTTTAGGTATCGATCTAAACTTGGATTTGATGTTTGAATATGATTGCTTTTGGCTTGAAATGTCCTTTGCAGGTTCACAGCGAGATGCTCTCTGCAGTCGACTTATTCCTTAGGCGAGCACTGGGCTGCAGCTAAGCCTCCGAGTGAGAGGTTTGCTCTTCACTCGGTAGGATTTTTATATCTTAGGCGAGCACTGGGCTGCAGCTAAGCCTCCGAGTGAGAGGTTTGCTCTTCACTCGGTAGGGTTTTTATATCTTAGGCGAGCACTGGGCTGCAGCTAAGCCTCCGAGTGAGAGGTTTGCTCTTCACTCGGTAGGGTTTTTATATCTTAGGCGAGCACTGGGCTGCATCTAAGCCTCCGAGTGAGAGGTTTACTCTTCACTCGGTAGGATTTTTATATCTTAGGCGAGCACTGGGCTGCAGCTAAGCCTCCGAGTGAGAGGTTTGCTCTTCACTCGGTAGGATTTTCTCGTTGTACTTATGGCGTAGCTCAGAGGAGAGGGTTGCAGTCGAATTGCACCTCGTCCTCCTTGCGAGCGTACGTTGTACTTATGGCGTAGCTCAGAGGAGAGGGTCGCAGTCGACCTGCACCTCGTCCTCCTTGCGAGCGTACGTTGTACTTATGGCGTAGCTCAGAGGAGAAGGTCGCAGTCGACCTGCACCTCGTCCTCCTTGCGAGCGTACGTTGTACTTAGGCGAGTATTTAAACTGCAGCTATGCCCCCGAGTGGAAGTCTGGCTTACCACTCGGTAGGATTTTTTATAACTTAAGCGAGCACTGGGCTGCAGCTAAGCCCCCGAGTGGAAGTCTGGCTTACCACTCGGTAGGATTTTTTTTTATAACTTAGGCGAGCACTGGGCTACAGCTAAGCCCCCGAGTGGATGTCTGGCTTACCACTCGGTAGGATTTTTTTTATAACTTAGGCGAGCACTGGGCTGCAGCTAAGCCCCCGAGTGGAAGTCTGGCTTAGCACTCGGTAGGATTTTTTTTATAACTTAGGCAAGCACTGGGCTGCAGCTAAGCCCCCGAGTGGAAGTCTGGCTTACCACTCGGTAGGATTTGTTTATAACTTAGGTGAGCACTGGGCTGCAGCTAAGCCCCGAGTGGAAGTCTGGCTTACCACTCGGTAGGATTTTTACAAACTTAGGCGAAACGGATTCGCGGCTAAGCCACCCACTGGGGGGAAAATTTACTAGACAAAAATAAAAAGTGACAAAAATTATGAAGGAATTATGACACTATTATTTCGAAATCCATAAACTACAGAAGTACTTTATTACAACTCATCCGAGTGAAAAACTTTAAGTGTAAAATGGGCGGAGCAGATCCGCATTCCAAGCTCGGGGCTCTTCGATATTGTGTTCGACATTGTAAAGACGGTATGCCCCGTTGTGGAGAACCTTGGTGACGATGAAGGGTCCTTCCCAAGAAGGAGCGAGCTTATGTTGTTTCTGCTGATCCACTCGGAGAACTAGATCTCCTTCCTGTAAGGCTCGACCTCTCACATTTGTGGCGTGAAAGCGACGCAAATCCTGTTGGTAGATGGTCGATCGGATCAGAGCCATCTCCCTTTCTTCCTCTAGAAGGTTGACTGCGTCCTGACGCGCTTGCTCAGCTTCTGCTTCGTTGTAGAGTTCAACTCGAGGAGCATTGTGAAGAAGATCACTCGGCAAGACTGCTTCAGCTCCATAGACCAAGAAGAATGGAGTTCTTCCGGTCGACCGATTGGGTGTGGTCCTCAATCCCCAAAGCACCGAAGGGAGTTCGTCGACCCATGCTCCAGCTGCATGCTTGAGATCACGCATCAGTCGGGGCTTCAAACCCTTGAGGATTAAGCCATTGGCTCGTTCTGCTTGTCCATTCGACTGCGGATGGGCGACTGAAGCGTAGTCGACTCGTGTGCCTTGAGAGTTGCAGAAATCTCTGAATTCTTCCGAGTCAAAGTTCAACCCATTATCCGTAATGATGCTGTGCGGGACTCCATACCTGAACGTCAGCTCCCTGATGAAGGTAACAACAGTACCGGCGTCAAGATTCTTGATTGGTTTAGCCTCAATCCACTTGGTGAACTTGTCGACTGCTACCAGTACATGCGTGAAACCACTTCGACCTGTTCTCAAGGGACCGACCATGTCCAACCCCCATACTGCGAAAGGCCAGACGAGTGGAATGGTCTTCAGAGCCGACGTAGGTTTGTGTGACATATTGGAGTAAAACTGACATCCTTCGCACTTGTCCACTATTTCCTTCGCCATCTCATTCGCCCTTGGCCAGTAAAATCCGGCTCGGTATGCTTTGGCTACTATGGTCCGAGAGGACGCATGGTGACCACAGGTCCCCGAGTGGATATCATTGAGAATGATTCGACCTTCTTCTGGCGTTATGCATTTTTAACCAACTCCAGTCGCGCTCTCTCTATATAACTGTCCTTTGATAACGGTAAAGGCTTTGGATCGACGGACGATCTGCCGAGCCTCTTCCTCATCTTCTGGGAGCTCTTTTCTCAGGATATACGCGATATAGGGAATTGTCCAGTCGGGAGTGACCACTAAGACCTCCATGACCAAGTCGACCACTGCTGGGACCTCAACCTCAGTCGGATCTGTGGCACTCTTGGGCTGTGGAGCTTCTTCTGTGAAAGGATCTTCTTTGACTGACGGAGTGTGTATATGCTCCAAGAACACACCACTCGGAATGGCTTCTCTTTTGGAACCTATCTTTGCCAGATCATCTGCTGCCTGATTTTTCAGTCGGGGGATGTGATGGAGCTCTAACCCCTCAAACTTCTTTTCCAGCTTCCTCACTGCATTGCAGTATCCAGTCATGGCTGGGCTTCTTACGTCCCACTCCTTCATCACTTGGTTGACCACTAAATCTGAATCGCCATAAACCATCAGGCGACGGACGCCGAGTGAGATGGCCATGCGCAATCCATATAAAAGGGCCTCATACTCTGCCTCATTGTTGGAGGAATCAAAGTGAATCTGGAGCACATACCTAAGCTTATCTCCTCTGGGGGAAACCAGAACAACCCCAGCACCGGAACCATTCAACATCTTAGAGCCATCAAAGAACATGGTCCAATGCTCCGATTGAACTTCAGTCGGCTGCTGTTGTTCAATCCACTCGGCGAGGAAATCTGCTATCGCCTGGGACTTAATGGCTTTCTTTGCCTCAAACTTGATATCAAGGGGAAGAAGTTCAATCGCCTATTTCGCCACTCGACCAGTTGCATCTCTGTTGTGCAGAATCTCTGATAGTGGGGCGTCGCTGACGACTGTGATGAAATGATCAGAGAAATAATGAGCAACCTTCTTCGTGGTCATGTATATTCCATACACAAGCTTTTGATAATGAGGATATCTCTGCTTGGATGGAGTCAAGACTTCAGACAAATAATACACTGGGCGCTGAACTTTGAAGGCTTTTCCTTCCTCTTCCCGCTCGACCGTAAGCACTGTACTGACGACTTGTCCTGTGGCTGCGATATAAAGCAACAGAGGCTCTTTGCTGATTGGAGCAGCAAGCACCGGCTGGGTGGATAGCAGAGCTTTTAGCTCGGCAAACGCTGCATCAGCTTCTGGAGTCCACTCGAACTTGTCTGCCTTCTTCATCAGTCGGTACAGAGGCAATGCCTTTTCACCGAGTCGTGAGATGAATCGACTTAATGCGGCCAAGCATCCAGTAAGCTTCTGGACATCGTGCACTCGCACAGGGCGTTTCATTCGGAGAATAGTACCGATCTTCTCTGGATTAGCATCGATCCCTCGCTCGGAAACGAGAAAACCGAGTAACTTTCCGCCAGGAACTCCGAATGTGCACTTTGATGGATTGAGCTTGATATCATACCTTCTGAGGTTGGCAAATGTTTCGGCGAGGTCAGCGAGCAGGTCGGAACCTTTTCGTGACTTGACGACGATATCATCCATATACGCTTCCACATTCTGACTGATTTGAGTGAGCAGACACTTCTGAATCATTCGCATAAATGTGGCTCCGGCATTCTTGAGGCCGAATGGCATGGTGATATAGCAGAAGCACCCGAATGGAGTGATGAAAGCTGTTTTTATCTCATCGGGTCCATACAGACGGATCTGATGATACCCAGAATATGCGTCTAGAAAAGACAACCTCTCACATCCCGCGGTCGAGTCAACAATTTGATCTATGCGAGGGAGAGGAAAATGATCTTTCGGACAGGCCCGATTGATGTGCTTGAAATCAATGCACATGCGGAGCGACTTGTCCTTCTTAGGAACCATGACGACATTAGCGAGCCACTCGGAGTGGTATATCTCTCGGATAAAACCGTCCGCCAACAGTCGAGCCACTTCCTTACCAATAGCTTTTCTCTTCTGGACGGCGGACCGCCGAAGATGCTCTTTTACTGGTTTTGCTGATTTGTCGACTCTGAGGCGATGCTCAGCCACTCCCCTGGGAACACCTGGCATGTCAGCTGGCTTCCATGCAAAAATGTCCCAGTTCTCACGGAGGAACTGGATGAGCGCTTCTTTCTATTTCGGGTCGAGCGTTGTGGAAATGTGGGTCGGGGCTGCATTGGGGTCGGTCGGGTGAATGTGGACAGGCTTTGTCTCACCGGACGACTGAAATGCAGATTCTGAAATCCCCATATTTCCGACGGTGAAATCTAATAGCCGACGGACCATCGGGTATTACAGTAATAGCCGACGGTAGTTATAATGGCCGACGGTTACTATCGACTCACGAGTATTACCACTAATACCCGACGGTATACTAGAATGCCCGACGGTGAAAATTCACCCCTCAGATATCCAACTTAATGCCCGACGGTTCATCGTAAAGCCCGACGGTTTTTCCTACACCCACGAGGATTACATGTAATGCCCGACGGGTTTCCCTACACCCACGGGGATTACACGTAATGCCCGACGGGTTTCCCTACACCCACGGGGATTAGATGCAATGCACGATGGTTAATTGTAATGCCCGACGGTTTTTGGTACACCCTCGGGGATTACATGTAATGCCCGACGGTTTTTGCCACACTCACGGGGATTACATGTAATGCCCGACGGTGAAATTTAATAGCCGAAGGTGAAAACAAAACTCTCACCTATGAGGGGACATGGCTGGCGGTAGATATGTGCCTCTTGGTTATTTGAGAAAATACCCGATGGTGTATAGTGATAACCGGCGTTTGACTTTCCCTCTCGACGATATGTTTCAATGGACAACATGTAGAACGACCGGTGTTATATTCCAGATAATTCAGTATAAGAAGATTCCAAGAACTAACATCTAGCATTGCTATTGTAAGCGATTGCATTATGTTTTTTTTTCACAATTAATATATAGGATGCTTAAAAAAATTGGTACATGATAATACAAATATGATGTTTAAAAAAATTGCACTTACTAATTAAAGTCCTAGTTTGATAACTTCTTGGTCATGTACTTCTGTAACTTTTGCCTTGTATGTATCTTTAGTTTTTATAATAAATGCAACTTTGTCTAGAAGGACCCCGACCTTCATGTATATTATTAATTAAATGCAAATGTGTCGTGAAGTATTAATTACATCTTGAATTATAACGAGGATGAGTGTTGTATTTTAAAATTAAGAAAGTGGAATGCTATGCATACGATACTATACGTACACATGATCCTTTTTGTCGGAAGCAGTGCGACCATTCTTTTTCCTCCCAACCAAGAAAGTAAAAGGGAGGTATCACCCTTTCTACAAAGAGTCTGCCACATGGAGCCACAGAGGCCTTACCATTTTAAAGTGCTATCGTCCCCTGCATCGGTGAGGCTATGTTCGTACAATATGAACCCGTTCATATTTTTCATCACCATTTTAGGTCCTTAGTAAACACGTATGGCTGGTCATGAAGTACTAGTACTATCGTGACTTACAAGCCCGAGTTCCGTATTTCAAAACTAAAAAAAGAGTCATGATATTTACCCATTCCTACTACCGGGTGTAGTTACACCCATTTTTATTTACGGTTTAGGTAGTATCTACCATACCGCAGTGTATATATGCGTAGTATGTAGTATGTAACAATATTTAGGTAGTATATATACTATTTTTTGGTAGTATGTGGTATATTTTTAGCATACTTCTTTTTACGTACAAATATGTACATATTTTCATAAATATGGTAAAAACATGGGCTCACATGATTTTTTTTACATAACTCACTTTGGAGTATCTTAAATATAGTATATAAACATACTAAAAATGATAAAGTAGTATATACTATCACATAGTAGTATACGAGAAATGGGTGTAGCTACACCCGGTAGTAGGATGCATTTTCCCTATATATATATATATATATATATATATATATATATATATATATATATATATATATATATATATATATGATTCTCTACGTACAATCCTTATCAGACACCACAAACACAACAAATCAACCATTAAGCGGTGGTCATTCTTTCTTCCTCGGGAAGAAAAAGGGCTACCTCGCCAGCGTCTCTCCCAAGGAGAGTTCCTTCGATCGCCGCCGTCCTTCGGCGGCTCCCCTCCGCCGATGACCTCGATCGTTGGTGCTAGGGGGGTCGTCAGATCTCTCTCTCTCTCTCTCTGTGTGTGTGGGGGGGGGATAGTTTTAGGCTAAAGTAGCTTTGTTTTTAGGTTGCTCATCGTCTTGGCTTCGGCGGCGACAATGACGACGCTGAATAAAGATTCTTCAGATCCTTCTCCGACAAGTCAATCGGCCCTATGGTTGGGGGTGGTTTTGAAAACCAGCCTGTTCAAGCAAGGATGGTGTGGTGGCGGCATCCTCGTGGTGGACATGTGTCCTCGGGCCGGCGTCTGCCCCCACATCGGCACGGAGCTTGGGAGGTACGTAGTCCAGGAGCGGATGTAGATTGTGGACTGCATCGACGGCATTTGGAAGACGGAACGTGTGCTGGGTTCGTGGTTGATGGATGGAAAGTGTAGTTTCCTCCTTCAGCGTCTTAGTCGTGGTAGGGTGCCAGATCTTGAGTTCGATAGCGTGTCCGGGGGTGTTGCCTAGATCTGATTCATTCAACGACAATGACTTCAGTTTTGGTGAGCCACCTTGGAGGTCCACAAAGCTGCATATCAGCGATGGAGCCGCGTCGAGCTTGGGTGAGGAGGTGATCCGTCGTTCTTCTCTTCGGTGGCTGCTGTGGTCGTGTTGGGGGCATGTGATGGAGCGTTGGTGTCTAGCTCAAAGATGTTTTGCTATCTTTTCAGCTTTGTCATGTCGATCCTTACGTAGCTTGTAATTTGATCTTTATGATATGAATGAGACACGTATTACCATGCAAAAAAAAAAACGATGCGCGGTGGAACCAAATACAACACACCAATGGATCATCCAAGGTATTATGGCCATTTTTCGCAAAAAACGTATTATGATCATACCAAGAATCGTGTATGTGCCATGTCAAAAAAAAAGGAATCGTGTATGTGCCAGACGAACTGTGAGAAATCTAAGAATAAAAATAGGATTTAAAAAAAACAAATGGCCCAAAAATCAAAAGTTATTGTACTCCTATATGATTTCATACGTAATAATAATTAATCAATAACGCGTGTGCAAAATTTAAGTGCACCGCACAGTTCGAACCCAAGACCAAACAGGCTTGTCTAGCGTGCTATACCAGGTGGACATCAGACAAGTTGTGACATATGCCTCCTCAGATATTATCTATACTAGACCTTCTCAAAGCGCAGTTGACCAGCCCCGCCGCTTATTATCCCCTCAGTCCTGCGGCTCACATTCACCTCTCTCTCGACGCCGGTCGCCACCTAGATGTGTCACCTGACTTGCCACCGTCCTCCACTCTCGTCTCAGATTTGACCCCAAAGTCAAGCGGCAGGCAGCAGCAGCAGGTTCCCGTGTCTCCATGAGCTGGATGAGGAAGCGGGGGTTGGGTGGGGAGAGCCCGCACTGCCGGAGAAGAGGGACGAGGACTGGCGGCCTCGGAGCTACTCGCGGCCCCAGAGGTACCTCGCCGCCGCGTCCAGTTTGACCCTGCCTCCTGCAAGCACGGCGACTTCTTCGACACCGTCTGGGCGGGCCACGACCTAACCACGCCCAATCTCTTCAGGTCAGTACAACACAGTAGGCAATTTGGGATTTTTTTTGAAACTGAAATTGAGGAAATTTTGACACAAATAAATGTGGAGACTGAGTTGTTTGGTCAATTAGTTAATCAGCACGTACACCAAAGACAATTTGTTGCAACATTGACATGATTATGTGATCTAGAGATAATAACATATGTACCGTGGTTTTCGTGGGATAATATAATTGAGTCCGTTCATCCGTTGAGGAGGCCTCGTGGTTATCTATTTTTTTCACATTTCTCGCGTAGTGGTTAGTGCCCACTCCTGTTACCGAATTCTTTGGCGATCTGGCGCTGATTTCTTGGCGCGGCCACCAAAAACTTCTTGCGCGCCGGCGTACCACGCACCAAATTAGGTCCTAAACTAACCGCCATAGTCTCCTAGTCCTCTTTGAAAACAAACACATCCTCGTTCTCCAAACCAATCTAGCTCGAGGGGTGCCCGGCGTCCCTCTGCTTCCACTCCGACGGGTGGTAAGGAGTTCCTCTGCTTCCTCTGCGATGGCCGATCAATCGGCACACAGCGACAAGCCTTCGCTCAGAAGCTCTTTCTTCATCTAAGCTTTTAGTAACATTAGCCAGGGCGCCACGATATCATTCTCTTCTCCCTCCCCATTCCCCTCTCTGCTCGTCTCTGGCACACCCCCTTGAGTAATTTTCTTCTTTTCTATCTTACGTGATTGTCCTGATTGTCCATTATTTGTACATTGCAATTTCTTTTCTGCACGATCCATCAGTATTGGTTTGTTGGCGGTTCATAATTTTAGTTTGGCAAGTTTTCTTGTTGTACGAGTTGATCTTGTTTTCTTTCTTTTCTTTCTAAACCATGTTAGCCGGGAACTAATTATGTAAGTAACGGAGAGAATATTTGTAGAACCTTAAATCTAGGATTCAACTGGTATGCTCACAAAAAGGTTATGTTTTATGTGTTTACTACAGTAGCAACTTATGTCCAACTAGTATGTGCTTCTGATGGCCATGAATAACCTGAACAGTTCCCTCAGTTTCTGGTTCAGAAACTTGAAATAGGTATTAATAAACTTGCACATTAGTTAGCTTGTTTGGATAGAGCTCCTAATGACCATCTTGTTAGTTATGGCCAATGTAGGCCAAATATAGAATTGTTTGATTGATGTTCTCATTGTTACTATATAGTTAATATATATCACACTTTACGTTCATGATTAAATCCAATGCTTATACCATACCTCCTACTTCCATTCTACATTTTTGTAGCAATGTAGATGTCGACCGTAGTTGGATGTACAAAGAGAGACGAGGGAAGTTGATCAGTGATGCTTGGCAACATGGAGTAGATAATTTTCTAGATCATGCATTCTCATTGCCCGATGCTGCTGCAGACGGGAAATCCCGTTGTCCCTGCAGCAAGTGCTTTTGCGGTCATAAGTGCACAAGGGATGTCATGACCACACACTTGTGCAGCAATGGGTTCATGCTAGGATATGAGAGATGGACTAGCCACGGGGAGTCTGATGCACCTGAAAATGTAGAGCATGATAACGTGGGGGATGGAGATAGAATGAATAACATGCTAGTTGATGCAATTGTTGCTGAAGGAGTTTCTAAAGGTGATGAGCCAACAAAAGTTGCTAAAAAATTCTATGAAATGTTGATGGAAGCCGACAAACGTTTGCATGAGAAGACCACACAATCACGTCTATCCATTGTAGGAAGGCTAATGACTATTAAAACACAACATAATCTGTCAGAAGCTTGTTACAATGAGATGATGACTCTTATGCTTGACATTGTTGGGGATGATGCTGCAAAAGATCTCCCAGCAAACTTCCATAGGTCCAAGAAGCTTGTGCATAGTCTAGCAATGCCTTACGTCAAAATTCATGCATGCCCCAATAATTGTATGATTTATTATAAGGAGAATGAAAATAAAGAAAAATGCACTATCTGCAAAGAACCTAGATATGAGGAAACAACCGCAGGAAATAAATCTACGAAGATACCAAGAAAAGTTCTGCGCTATCTACCAATTACTCCTAGGCTACAACGGTTGTACATGTCACAAAGCACTGCCAAGCACATGGACTATCACGCAAGGCCTCATAACAGTGATGAAGTAATGGTTCACCCTTCTCATGGTGATGCTTGGAAGGAATTTAATAAGGAATTTAAATTGCTGAGGAAGTAAGGAATATAAGGCTATGTCTAGCAACTGACGGATTCACACCTTTTGGTATTACAGCAGCCTCCTACTCATGTTGGCCAGTATTTGTTGTGCCTTATAATCTTCCACTAGAAATGTGCATGAAGCAGAGTAACCTGATCCTTGCACTAGTTATTCCCGGTCCAGATCATCCAGGAAAGAACCTAAACGTTTTTATGCAATGAGGAGGATTTTGATAAGGCAATGAAAAATGCCCATGGAGAAAATTGGGAAGAGGAGCACCCGGATTTAGATGGACAAATCATCTACGAAGCAGCAGGCAGAATGCTACATGGCAGGCTGGGAATTGCTAATGAGTTGTTTAGCAAAGCAGAGAAGGCGAAGTTTAAGTCTAAAAAGGCGATGGCCTCACAGCCAGTGCAATCTGCTAAGGAGGAGCGTCTAGAAAGAGAAAACAAATATTTGAAGCAGGAGATCAAGCGTCTTCGAGGCATTGAGCTTGTTGTTCAGGTAATATTATCCTCTCTTGTAAATTGGAGTCTGAGTGAATAGGTATGTGCTGACATGCTAATGTTTGTAGTCTTTGGCTGAGAAAGGGGGAGTCGACTTTGATGGCATAATGCAATCAGCAACAGATGACTTGGTAAGTTATACCCATCTGAATTGTAGGCTTTCAGCAATTGAACCATTAAGTAATGTTTCTTTTGTGTATGATACATAGTCTTCATCATATTTTGAAGGCGGATTTCAAAGGGGACGAGGTGATGTGCCTCAACACCAAACCGAAAAGGTTAGTTCATTGTCGTCGTGCTCGCAAGTCTGGGGATTACCTCTCCTTGTTCCACCATTTATGTGTTTGTCTTTGCATATGTATTAGCACATCAAGAGAGAATTTGTGTGTGCAAGTCAGGTGCAGTATTTTTGGTCATGGAAAGTAGCAGCAGATGTAGATCCTTCATATATTTTAATTACAGATTTAGAAAAGAAATGCATGGTTAACTATATTGGCGCATTCCTCTAAAGGATTATATCACCCAAGAGAAATGACTAATGCTGCATGTAAATACCTGATGGTTGATAGGACAAGTTTATCTGCACATCTATGAGAAAAAAATGCAGTGAAGACCACACTTGATAGCCTACAGTTGTCATGCTTGTTTATCTGTACATATGCCTTGTTTGCTTGTTTCTCTGTACATATGCCTTGTTTGCTTGCATATCTAAATTTGCTATCATGTCTTATGTGCAAAACTAGATAAACTGAACCATGTTAATTCAAAAATCATTAATAGGAAAAATATGATAGTATGAACAATAATTTATTTGTACTTCATGTATAATTTATTGAGGACGCAGGGAACGAATTAGTAGACATGAAAGCATTTAGGCTAACCATCCGGAATATTTTTCTTACGGATACTCTTCCTTTATCTAAGCATTGTACCATGTTCGATAAAGCCTCTGTACATATGCATTTCAATTATAATACATATACATGCAAATGTTATTTCACCTTGGGGCACATGCTGCTAGTTTATGCTCTTTGTACATGCCATTCTTAATTAGTTTACTATATGCCCAAACTAGCCAATAGCGGTCTGTTAGTTTACTAATTCGGCTTTGTCATGTGACTGCGAAATGTAAACACTGTTGATAATGGGGTCGCAGATAGATATGCACAGTACTTGGTAAATGTGTATGGAATGTGTTCCTGCTGATTCATGTTTCCTTTAAAAATTTCATGTGAAGGAACGAAAGGTGAATAGGCATCATATTGTTGGATAATCATGCTGTCATATAGCAGTTCGCAGATAACCTCTCAATTAGAACAATTAAGTTTGATCCCTGTAGGTCACTTAAATTTCAGCTACATTATACTGACAACTAGTCTTGTCATTACTTAGGGAATGGGAAGCAGGACTGGAGGCAGTACGAGTCATGGAAATGATGATGAGGACGACGACTATGGCAATGGGGGATATGGTAACTATGGCGAGGGTGATCTGTATGGTGATGAGCACTATGATCACTATGGCGATGGGGAATATGATGACAATGGAGATGAGGATGACTATGGCTATGGCTATGGCGGTGGCGATGGCGATGATGATGATTGACTATAAAATCTAATGATCTTCAAGTCATGTCAAAATGTAGTTGTGTTAGATATTTGAAACACTTTATTATCTTATGGACAAATTTGTCTTAGTGGACAATTTATCTTAAGCAAAATGTGGCCTATCTCAGTTACTATTTTGTTCTGCATCCGACATTTGATAATTATGGTTAATGCAATTTGGATGCAACTCAATACCTTGTGCTTGTGTATGAGATGGAATGAAACACCCCTTGGTGAAAGAAATATACGAGGGGTGAGTAATGACCTATGGTGGAAAATATGCCTCGGTTATATAGAATGCCAATGGGGACTTCAGACTGTTGGTGAATTTATAAATTGTCGGTGTTTGCTCACCCTCGACTAACAGGTTTCCTGGCAGTGTTCGCTCACCCTAGGCTAACAGGTTTCCTGAAAGGCCGTATACACTGTCGACCATCTAATGAGCTGACGGTTTGGTTCTCCTCACGGTCATAAATAAGACCAGCGGGACAAATGTATCGTCGACTATTTTGAAAACCGACGGGAAGCAATAACCGTCGGAGAGTAAATGCCCGACGAGGAACCGTCGGCTATAAATGTCGTCGGGCTAAGATGAGCCAGCTGGTCACAATAACATGCCCGACGGCTCACCGTCGGCTTACTACCGTAGGTGACAATATTACCCGACTGTACCGTCGACCATTACTGTAATGGCCGACGGAGCAAGGCCGACGGGACATGGCCGACGGTGTACCGTCGGTTTTAGTAATAGTTGACGGTGATCAAAAATATCCGACGGTGATTGGACCCTCGGTTATAATGAAATATCTAGTAGTGTAGCTTTTCTCTTCTGGATGGCGGACCGCCGAAGATGCTCTTTTATTGGTTTTGCTGATTTGTCGACTCTGAGGCGATGCTCAGCCAGTCCCCTGGGAACACCTGGCATGTCAGCTGGCTTCCATGCAAAAATGTCCCAGTTCTCACGGAGGAACTGGATGAGCGCTTCTTCCTATTTCGGGTCGAGCGTTGTGGAAATGTGGGTCGGGGCTGCATTGGGGTCGGTCGAGTGAATGTGGACAGGCTTCGTCTCACCGGACGACTGAAATGCAGATTCTGTGGCGGGTTTCTTGGATCGCAGCAAATCACTCGGATCTGCGTTTTGCTTATACTCTTCAAACTCGACTGCTGTCACCTGGGAATCGGCAATCTTCGAGCCCTTCTGAAAGCACTCTTCTGCCTTTTTCCGATCACCGGTGACAGTGATCACTCCTTTGGGACCGGGCATCTTCAGTTTGAGGTACACGTAACATGGTCGAGCCATGAACCGTGCGTAGGCTGGCCTCCCCAAAATGGCGTGGTACGCACTCTGAAAATCCACGACCTCAAACGTCAACTTTTCCTTGCGAAAATGCTTTGAATCACCAAACACCACATCCAGAGCTATTTGGCCGAGTGACTCAGCTTTCTTCCCTGGTATGACTCCGTGGAAACTCATGTTACTGGTGCTCAGTCGGGACATCGGAATGCCCATTCCTTTCAGTGTGTCTGCATACAACAAGTTCAGCCCACTACCACCGTCCATCAGCACTTTTGTCAGTCGAGTGCCTTCGACAACTGGATCGACCACCAAAGCTTGCCTCCCAGGGGTGGCAATATGAGTCGGGTGATCAGATTGGTCGAATTTGATGGGTGTTTGGGACCATCTCAGATAACTTGATTTTGCTGGGGCAACCATGTTCACCTCATGGTTAATGACTTTCAGTCGACTCTTGCTTTCCACATCTGCGAAGATCATCAGAGTGGAGTTGACATGCGGATATCCTTCCTCACTGTCCTCTTTGTCTTCGGCCTTGTCCGGCTCCTTCTCCTTGTCCTTAGACTGTTTTCCCTGAAACTGCTGGATCAGGAGTCGACACTGGCGAGTGGTATGCTTTGGGTAAATGATATTGCCCTCTTCATCTTTCTTTGTGTGGATGTGACACGGCATATCCATCACGTCGTTTCCTTCTTTATCCTTTACTTTCTTAGGATTCCAGGATCCTTTTGGCTTCCCCTTGAACTTTCCCTGAGTCACGGCCAGGGCTTCTCCAGGAACTGCTGGTTCGGCCTTCCGCTTCTGTTTCCGACTGGAGTTTCCCTTCTCCGACTGACTTGGCTTGTACTTGCCGCTTCGGAGTCGGTCCTCTTCCTTGCCGTTGGCGTACTTGGTAGCAATCTCCATCATCCGACTCAAGGTCATGTCCTCGGTTCGACCAAACTTCAAACTCAATTCTCTGTTCTTGACGCCATCTTTGAAGGCGCAAACTGCCTGATGATCAGACACATTTTCCACAGTATGGTGCAAAGTGATCCATCTCTGAATATACTCTCTGAGAGTCTCATTGGTCTTCTGCACACAGACTTGTAACTCCGTCAATCCAGCTGGTCACTTGCAAGTTCCTTCAAATGTTTTGACGAACACTCGGGACAGATCTTCCCAAGTGTAGATGCTGCTAGGAGGTAACTGATTCAGCCATGCTCTGGCAGAACCTTCCAACATGAGGGGCAAATGCTTCATGGCCACCTCGTCATTCCCACCACCAATCTGAATAGCCACTCGGTAGTCCTCAAGCCAAGTTTCAGGCTTAGACTCACCAGTGAACTTGCTGACTCCTGTTGCCAATCTGAAATTGGGGGGGGGGGGGGATCACTGCGGCTCTGATAGCCCTGCTGAAACATTCTGGACCAGAAACATGCACTCGACTGCTCGTGGGAGCATCTCTCTCGGGTCCGCCTCGATGGGCTCTGTTCCGGTCGACCAAGCCCTGCACGATGATGGATCGCGCGTCAAAGCCTGGTTCTCTGGGGTTGACTGGAGCTCTTCGCCCCGCACTGAACTGACGCCTGTCATCCTGCTGCCGAGGAGCGTATGACCCATCCCTCGGAGGGGAAGCGGGCACTCGACGCCTGTCATCTCGGTCGTGTCGGTCTCCATACTGATCTCGCCGATTGTCGCGCCCTTCCCGCCGCGGAGGCGATCTGGGACTGTGAGCCGACTGAATCGTATTCGCAGCGACGGATCGACTGTGAATTCTATTGCGCGACTGCGACACGGCTGAGTTCTGGTCCCCTGCTGCCCGGAGCAAATCCCTGATCTGCATCAAACCTCTGCCAGCCTCCGACTGAGAGGGCTAGATGGACTCTGCTATACGGGTTGCAGCTGCTAAATTCTGGATTGGGGTTCGATATACCTGAGTCGGCGGAAAGAGTTGACGTCGATTGGCGTCGGGAACTCGTTGCCGCGCGCGCTCGTCGAGTGCCCGCTGGAGGTTCTCCAGACGAGCGCGTTCAGCCAGATTGGCCAAACGTGCCTCCTCCAAGGCACGAGCCTCGGGGGTTTCTCCCGCGATGGGAGTATGCAGGGCATCCATGTTCCTGCGGCGAAGCTCCTCCCTCTGCAGAGAGTCGAGTGTCTCGGGCTGGTACTCGTCGTGGTCTCGTACGGGGTCGCCTCCGCCGCCTGCCCCGCCGTCGTGGGCGAAGCTCGGAGGACTGTGGGGTCCATTGACCATCAGGATTTCTGCCGCCGGATCACTGCTATCACACTCGGATGCAGTCTCTACGGAGCCAGTCGACAGATTGAACAGGCCGTAGAGAGACTCGTCGGGCTCAATTGCCGCGACCTGGGCGGTGGCCGTCTGGCGAGCCACCGCGTGCTTCACCCACCGCTGGAGCCTCGACCGACCAGAGCGCTTGCGCTGGTGGGAGACCAGACGGGTGACCGATTGGGGAGTCGACCGATACGGGGTCGACGGTTGCCGCAGCAGAACGCCGCGGACACATGCGCGAAAATGCGTCGCACCGCGGACGGGGAGCGCATCAACGTCGAGTGGAGCCTCCTGGAGCCATGCAGAGTCGTCGGTGACAAAGGTGAGAGCGCCGTGACGGATCTCGCGCCCCTCGACCAAAACTCCAGCAGTTATCATGATGAAAGTACTCGGAGTATCGCAACTTCTCCACAAAATCGCTAAAACACCAGCCCCAAGGTGGGCGCCAACTATCGTGGTTCTAAGTCTGACAGTAGAGTGGGGGGTAGGTATGGAGAGGCAAGGTCCTAGCTATGGAGAGGTTGTAAACACAAGCGATGTACGAGTTCAGGCCCTTCTCGGAGGAAGTAAAAGCCCTACGTCTCGGAGCCCTGAGGCGGTCGAGTGGATTAAGTGTATATGTGTTACAGGGGTGCGAACCCTTCTGCCTGTGGAGGGGGGTGGCTTATATAGAGTGCGCTAGGACCCCTGCCAGCCCACGTAATGAAGGGTTTAAAGTACATTAAGTCTGGGGCATTACTGGTAACGCCCCACATAAAGTGTCTTAACTACCATAAAGTCTATTCAATTACAGGCCGTTGCAGTGCAGAGTGTCTCCTGACCTTCTGGTGGTCGAGTGAGTCTTCATGGTCGAGTCCTTCAAGTCAGTCGAGTGGGTTCCTCGTAGGTCGACTGGAAGGTGATCTCTTCTAAGGGTGTCCTTGGGTAGGGCACTTAGATCAGGCCTATGACCCTACCCTAGGTACATGAATCCATCACTTGACCCATTCCGTTAGCTTAGCACTTGATCGTTTAGTTTGTTGCTATAGCTTTCTTCATGACTTATACATGTTCCTATGATTATGAGATTATGCAACTCCCGAATACCGGAGGAACACTTTGTGTGCTACCAAACGTCACAACGCAACTGGGTGATTATAAAGGTGCTCTACAGGTGTCTCTGATGGTACTTGTTGAGTTGGAATAGATCAAGATTAGGATTTGTCACTCCGATTATCGGAGAGGTATCTCTGGGCCCTCTCGGTAATGCACATCACTATAAGCCTTGCAAGTAATGTGAATAATGAGTTAGTTGCGGGATGATGCACTACGGAACGAGTAAAGAGACTTGCCGGTAACGAGATTGAACTAGGTATTAAGATACCGACGATCGAATCTCGGGCAAGTAACATACCGATGACAAAGGGAACAACGTATGTTGTTATGCGGTTTGACCGATAAGGATCTTCGTAGAATATGTAGGGGCCAATATGAGCATCTAGGTTCCGCTTTTGGTTATTGGCCAGAGACATGTCTCTGTCATGTCTACATAGTTCTCGAACCCGTAGGGTCCGCATGCTTAACGTTCGGTGACGATCGATATTATGAGTTTATGTGTTTTGACGTACCAAAGGTAGTTTGGAGTCCCAGATATGATCACGGACATGATGAGGAGTCTCGAAATGGTCGAGACATAAAGATTGATATATTGGACGACTATATTCGGACACCGGATGAGTTCTGGGGGTCACCGGATATTTATCGGAGTGCCGGGGGGTTATCGGAACCCCCGGGGGATCTAATGGGCCAACATGGGCCTTGTGGGAGAGAGAGGAGAGGGCCTAGGGTTGGCCACACCCCCCCTTGGGAGTCCGAATCGGACAAGGAGGGGGCGGCGCCCCCTCTTTCCTCCCTCTCTTCCTCTCCTTCCTTCCCCCTTCCTCCTTCCCAGTTGGACTAGGAAAGGGGAGTCCTACTCCTACTAGGAGGACTCCCCCTCTCCTTGGCGTGCCCCAAGGCCAGGGTGGCTGAGGGAGTCCTGGATTAGGGGGTCCTCGGCCAGCCGGACTATATACTTTGGCCGGACTGTTGGACTATGAAGATACAAGATTGAAGATTTCGTCCCGTGTCCGGGTGGGACTCTCCTTTGCGTGGAAGGCAAGCTTGGCAATTCGGATACGTAGATATCCTTCTCTGTAACCAACTCTGTGTAACCCTAGCTCCCTCCGATGTCTATATAAACCGGAGGGTTTAGTCCGTAGGACAATAACAATCATAATCATAGGCTAGCTTCTAGGGTTTAGCCTCTACGATCTCGTGGTAGATCAACTCTTGTAATACTCATATCATCAAGATCAATCAAGCAGGAAGTAGGGTATTACCTCCATCGGGAGGGCCCGAACCTGGGTAAACATCGTGTCCCCCGCCTCCTGTTACCATTAGCCTTAGACGCACAGTTCGGGACCCCTACCCGAGATCTGCCGGTTTTGACACCGACATTGGTGCTTTCATTGAGAGTTCCACTGTGTCATCACGATAAGGCTTGATGGCTCCTTCAACCATCTTCAACGATGCGGTCCAGGGTGAGGTTTTCCCCCCGGGATAGATCTTCATATTCGGCGGCTTCGTACTGCGGGCCAACTCGCTTGGCCATCTGGAGCAGATCGATAGATACGCCCCTGGCCATCAGGTCAGGTTTGGAAGCTTGACCTATACTGCCGACATCCGCGGAGACTTGATCTTCGACAGGTTCGAGCCCATGTCAGGTGCGCCGAACAGTCACGATGAGCATGACTTAGATCTGCCATCAGACGGTGTGCGGGAGATCATGCCTGTGGGGGCCCCGGCCATCAATCCGGAGAAGATCGTGGCATCCGAGGATGGGTGGATGGACCCTGCCACGGAGGCCGCACACTCATCGGTGCTAGAGCCGAACACAGACTTCGCATCCAAAGAAAACTGTGTCATCAGACCCTCGGACTCGTCTCCGACCGCAGGCTCCGAACCGCGTGCATCCGTGCCTATCGAATCTGATTGGGCACCGATCATGGAGTTTACCCCCACAGATATCTTTCAACACTCGCCCTTGTGTGACGTGCTAAATTCATTAAAGTCTCTCTCTTTGTCAGGAGACTCTCGGCCGAACTATGTCCGGCTTGAGTGGGAAGCGGACGACGAAGAAATTCGTTCCCCACCCACCACCCACTTGATAGCCACTGTCGACGACTTAACCGACATGCTTGACTTCGACTCCGAAGACATCCACGGTATCTATGACGATGCAGGAGAAGAACAGGAACCACTGCCCACATGGCGTTGGACTGCCACCTCATCATATGATATATATATGATGGATATGCCAAAAGAAGGCGATGGCGATGATGCAACGGAGGATAATCCCCTCGAGAAGCCATCAAAGCGACAACGTAGGCGCCGCTCTAAATCCCGCCACAGTAAAAACAACGATAACAACACAAGAAAGAATAATACCTCGGTCGACTCGAAAGGAAACGACGACCCCATAGACCCAGCGATAGAGCAGGATGAGCCAAGGGACGGTGATCATAGTCCGGAGCCGACGTCCGATGACGCCGATCCCGAGGGTAAAATTCATCAACCTGTCTCCGAAGAGGAGAACAGTCCGGACGGTGATGCACTCATTATCCCAGAAAAACACTTGGAACAAGAGAACCTCCATAAAAGGCTTATTGCCACCGTGAGGAGCTTAAAGAAGCAGAAGCAAAGGCTTAAGGCCGCGCATGATACGCTCAACCGTTGATGGAACAAAGTGCTCGACACTGAAGAAAAATACGGTGGTGATCGCCACACAAAGAGCTATCCAAAGCGCAAGCTGCTGCCCGAATTCGACGACGAGGCTATAGAGCCCATCCAACCGAAAAACAAAACGGCTGATCAGCCGGACCGACCACCCCGTGGCCGCGACAGGGCGGCTAATGATGCCACACACAAGTCAGCACATGATTTACATGAGCTCCTGGACAAAAATTCCAGTATGGCCAGGTCCATCTATGGATCTAGGAAGCGTGCTCCGGCACATGATCACAACCACCAAAGCGATCATATTGATCGAATACCAGCTCAGAATCAACATCGAACACAACAACCGTCGACAACATGCCATGACACATCCAAATACAGGGGTGCCGCGCACCCCCTGTGCTTCACTGATGAGGTGCTGGATCACGAATTTCCAGAGGGATTCAAACCCGTGAACATAGAGGCATACGACGGAACAACAGACCCTGGGGTCTGGATTGAGTACTTTATCCTTCACATCCACATGGCTCGCGGAGATGATCTCCACGCCATAAAAGACTTGCCCCTCAACTTGAAAGGACCAGCTCGGCACTGGTTGAAAAGCCTCCCCGAAAACTCAATTGGTAGTTGGGAGGAACTTGAGGATGCTTTTAGGGCCAATTTTCAAGGGACCTATGTCCGACCTCCGGATGCAGACGATTTAAGTCACATAATTCAACAGCCCGGAGAGTCAGCCCGAAAGCTTTGGAACAAATTTCTCACCAAGAAGAATCAAATCGTCGATTGCCCGGATGCCGAAGCCTTAGCGGCTTTCAAGCACAGTGTCCGGGACGAATGGCTTGCCAAACACCTCGGCCAGGAAAAGCCGAGGACAATGGCAGCCCTAACAAGCCTTATGACCCGCTTTTGCGCGCGGGCGAGGACAGCTGGCTGGCCCATAGCGGCACCAGTGACCCAGGCACATCCGAAGTCAGGGATGGCAAAGGGAAGCCGCGACGCAATAAAAACAAGCGTCGAAACAATGAAGACAGCCCAGATAACACGACGGTCAACGCCGGATTCAGGGGCTCTCGACCCGGTCAACGGAAAAAACCATTTAAAGGCAGCAAAGATGGACTGTCCAGCCTAAATAAGATTCTAGACAGATTATGCCAGATTCACGGCACCCCCAAGAAACCTGCAAATCACACCCATAGAGAATGCTGGGTTTTCAAGCAGGCCGGCAAGCTAAACGCCAAACACAAAGGGAGGGAGACGCCAAGTGAAGACGAGGATGAGCCTCGCCAGCCGAACACTGGGAGACAGAAAAAATTCCCACCAGAAGTCAAAACAGTGAATATGATTTACGCAACTCAAATAGAAAAGGGAAGGCGCAAACGCGCACTCCGAGACGTATATGTTGTAGAGCCCGTCGCCCTCAAGTTCAATCCTTGGTCGGCCTGCCCGATCACTTTTGATCGCAGGGATCATCCGACCAATATCCGGCACGGAGGATCAGCTGCCTTGGTGCTCGACCCAATAATTGACGGACACCATCTCACCCGAGTCCTTATGGACGACGGCAGTATTCTTAATATGATATATCAGGACACCATCCGCAAAATGGGGATAGACCCTTCAAGAATCAGCCAAACTAATACTACCTTTAAAGGGGTAATACCACGCATCGAGGCCCGCTGCATGGGCTCTCTAGTACTAGAGGTTGTATTCGGTTCTCCCGACAACTTCAGAAGCAAAGAATTAATCTTCGACATAGCTCCATTCTGAAGCAGCTATCACGCACTACTCGAAAGAACGGCCTTCGCTCGCTTTAATGCAGTACCGCACTACGCCTATCTTAAACTTAAGTTGCCCGGTCCACGTGGCGTCATCACAGTTAGCGGAAATACAGAGCGTTCCGTACATGCGGAAGAATATGTGGCGGATCTAGCAACCGAACATTGAGTGGCCTCTCCAACCAGAATAAATGATCGGTCGTCAAGACCGCGGACACGGTTAGACGAGTCCGGCGCACCACCGGTTGTAACAGCACAGATAAACCTGAGCTTGGGTCTATGGATATACCCCCATAGGTGGTGCTAGGGGCTTCCGGCATGTAAAAAATGCCCATAGTTCGACTTGACCCTATTAATACAATAACAGATTGCATTTTCATGGTTCGTTCAGAATAACCAACTTATCGCACGAGGTCTTTCACTTGGGTTTCCCCCCTTTTTACAGATGATCATCGTGCTAAACCCTTCCAGGATATGGCACAACAGAGACAAAGGCGCAGACGTGCAGTAGAGCCCCGCTTGAAGGTTTCTTTTTAGATTAAGACCCTGCGTAAACCTTTTTTTAATGTATCTTGTTGCTTCATACCCCCCGGACACTTAACACAACCGAGAGGGATACTGGTGTTATTGGCATTCCGTCACGCCAGACGAATGCATGTACCTGGAAACTCAGGGCTCATTATCGATGGCGTTACTCAACCCAGTATATGTTGTAAAGTCCGAATACTTTAGGGAGTGTTCGGCCCGCGAGTTTGGCCTTATATGCATCAGCTCCGAATCATGCCTTTGGTAAAATGTTGGGTTTTCCCGGCTCCCGTGTTTTGCTACCTTACGTTCCGCTCTATCGGCTAAGGTGGCACCGGGAGAACTACTGCAATTGTGCCCTGGTTCATATGGATGAGCACCTAGCAGAGAAAGCCGAAAACTGACTGTCATGATACAACGCGAGACTGGTCAACCACTCGATGACTCAGCAGAATCTTCGCGATTCCTCTGCATTAACGAAGGGCCGGTTTCCTGGTCATGTACGTACGCGCACCGTATTTGGATGAACGCGGAAGTACCAGGGGCTATATAGTAGCCCCACCATCAAACTCCTATGGCTAAGTAAAAGTGTTAAAGCTATATAGTCCGATTGCCTGGTTCGCCGCACTATCAGCTCCTTAACGGACCAAGACGTTGGATCAAGTGTGATTACGCGCTTTTTCAAACACCCCCGCATTATATGCGTGGGGGCTGAAGCTGACGACCGCAAACTTTCAGGTTATATACATACATAAACGGTCGCACAGGAGGCACTATAATACTTTCTGGCAAAAGTATAAACACAGCCTTTATAATCAAAATAGCATTGTTTTTACAATTGAGATACATGTCACTCGAACATGGTACTCTTCGAGCACTGAGCCTCTATCAAACGGGCGCCTTCTAGGACTTCTTCAAAATAGTGCTCGGCCGGGTCCTGGCCTCCCGCCGGACCCCGGGTTGCAATAGCGGTGGCCTCCATTCCTGCCCAATATGTTTTAACACGGGCAAGAGCCATCCACGCACCCTCTATGCACGCCGATCTCTTCACAGCGTCAATATGCGACACAACACCAAGCAATTGTTGCACTAAACCAAAATAATTGTCCGGCCTTGGTCCCTTCGGCCAAAGATGATCCATGATAGACCTCATAGCAAGCCCGGACAACCTATGGAGCTCAGCCCATGCGGCCATCTTTTCATTCAACGGCAGCAGACGCGTCGGGGCACTGAACTGCGACCAGAACAACCTTTCCACCTCATGATCTTTTCGCATCAGCAGCACTCTTTGCCAAATCCGCATACGCGTCTGCAGCACTCCATAACTGATCCAGAGGGGCATACTTCGGATCTCTGAACTTCATCCGCAACAAAAAGGGCCTCCCAGCCGTGATATCCCCGGCTTCACGAAGCTCCTCCCTTATCCCTCTAATTTCCGAGCGAGTTTCCTTGGCTGCCTCCAAGGCCTTCTTCAGGTCAGCCGCTTTCGCTTGGCTTTCCTTTTCAAGGAGCTCATAGCGGTCGGCGACATCTTTCAGCTCAACAACCATCTTGGCTATTTTTTCTTCGCTCTGGCGATGAGCAGCCTGTTCGGCTCTGAACTCTTCGGCCGCCTTCAGGGCGGCCGCATCACTTATTCTGGCTTGTTCCTTGGCTTGGGCAAGTTCCGCCTGAAGGGTCTCCATGGCGACAGCTCCATCTACAGTCACAGCATACTATAGATACTAGCATCATGCTCCTCTTAATATTTGCTGATAAGCCGAAAACACATACCCTGTGCCTCGTCAAGACACTTGTTCACAAGCGTGATGTTGGCATCCGCCATGTCAAGCTGCCTCTTCAATTCGGCAAAATCAGCAGTCCGGTCAGCCGCCGGACCCTCCACCGCCTACACATAAAAGCAGCGCGATCATTACCTGGGACTACGATCCTCTGTTTGCCGCCTCTTGACGGCAACCTGAGTCTCAGGGGATACTACCTATATGGAGCACACCTAGCGTGTGCGGTACTGTCCAAAATACACATATATTACTCGGCGTACCTCAAAGCCTCTTAACAGGCTCGTAAAAGTTCATTCAACCCGCTTTTAGTAGATGAAATCCTCTCAACCATCGTACCCATTAGGGTACGATGCGCCTCTGAAATAGCCGCTTGCTCCAGAAGACCCATCAGTGTATCCGACAGTGCACCGGACGGTCCCGGACTCTTTCTGTTGCTCCCCTTTGGAGCCGAATACTCCGGACTTCGGGCGGCCGAAGAGTTAACTTCTGGCCTTAGCGGATCAGGAGAAATCCTCCATGACGACACCTCAGGGTCGTTCCTCCCATGAGGTGGGGAGGTAGGAGGAGGCATCTCGCTCTCCATCATCTCCGGAAGAAGATCCCCCGAAGACGAACTCTGTTGAGAAGGGCTGCGAGCCAGACTGCAAGATATACATTTCGGTTATTATTCTCAGAGATGAAGCAGGATATATTTACCAAATTAATTTTTGATCCTGTTGCAGCTCGGTGGAGGGCTGGCCCCCTTGCGGGCGCTGTGCGGTAAGGACGCCCTCTGGGGCAGGCCCCCCTGGCGAGGGTTTCTTCCCTCGTTTGGAAACCTCCGTTTCCAAGTCTTCAGAGGCGGCCCTTTTCTCCCCGTGAGGAGAGGGGATTTGAGATTCACCTCCCCAATTATCCTCCTTCGCGGGGGCACTTACTCCCCCGGTTTGGATGTGTAAAGTCTGAAGCCCGCCTATGGCTTCTCTATTCCTCCCCTCTTCTTCTCCTGATGGCCTCTGATATGGTGCACGCTCAAGCATCCTGGTTAATAAAGGATCCGGCGAGCCTTCGGGAAGAGGGGCCGAACACCTGATCCTCTCCGCCTTTCTTATCTAGCCCTAGCCGAGAGCAATGTTTCAGAATGATGTTGTAAAAAATATAAAGGACGACATGTTCGGTCGCAGAATTACTTACTTGGGTATCCGGACGGTTGCAGTTAAGACCCGCATCCTCGGTGGTGTCCGGACACTTTATTCGTGATACGAAGAACAATCCATACATCCCTTCGAGCGTCACACTGAAGAATTGTTGAATAGTTCGCGGTCCTTTCAGGTTGAACTCCCACATACGGAGATATCAACGTTGGCATGGCAGGACCCGACGAACTAGCATTACTTGCATTACCTTGACGAGACTGACATCCCTCTCGAGGAGATCTCGGATGCGGCTTTGCAATGTCAGCACATCATTAACTGGCCCCTAGTCCAGCCCCTTATTGACCCATGACGCCAGTTGAGGCGGAGGGCCCGGGCGAAAGACGGGGGGGGGGGGGGGGGGGGCGCCCGCTTTGTACCTTGGGGAGCTGTGATGTAAAACCACTCCCGTTGCCATAAATCAGACACCTCTGGGAAGGAACCCTTTGGCCATGGGGCTTCGGTGCCTTTGCTTATTGTGGCACCTCCGCACTCTGCGTGTTGCCCATCGATCATCTTCGGCTTCACATTGAAGGTTTTGAGCCACAGGCCAAAGTTGAAAGTGCGTTATATCGACTAGAGGGGGGGTGAATAGGCGATTTTTATGAATTCTTCACTGAGGAATTTGCCGGTGAGGAAATTCCTTAGTGAAGAACTACTAGCAGCGGAATAAGTACTCAGAAGTAAGCATAACAGGATACCAGCATGGTCATCATGATGAAATGAAGACAAGCACAGAGTACAGAAAGCGTAAACACAGGATAACAAGATGAAGACAAACAGACTGAAGAAATTGAACTGAGGAATTTGAGAAAGTCTTCAGTCAAAGTCTTCAAGCACAGATATGAACAACATTCAACACAGTAATGAGGAAATGGAAGGGTTGAGGAAATAGAACCAGTTAGTTGGTGAAGACAATGATTTGGTAAACCAGTTTCAACTGCTGTCTCAGTTGTACGTCTGGTTGGAGTGGCTGAGTATTTAAACTCGAGGACACGCAATCCTGGACACCCAGTCTCTGAGCCACAACTCAGGACACCCAGTCCTCACCATATTCTCCTTGAACTAAGACCACGCAGGCCTCGTCCAATCACTCGTGGTAAGTCTTCATGTGACTTCCAAACCTTCACAGACTTGGTCACTCGGTAATCCACAATTCCTCTTGGATGCTCTAGACCTTGACGCCTAACTGTCTGGAAGAAGCACAGTCTTCAAAGGTAACAAGCTTTGGATCCACGCGGGATCAATTTCTTCAGTGATGCTCAATCACTTTGGGTTTGTGGAGGTTTGGTTTTGGGATTTTCCTCACTCGATGATTTTCGCTCAAAGTCCTCGGAGGATGGGTTGCTCTCAAATGACAAGTGTCAAGTTCTCTCGGAGCAGCCAACCAGCTAGTGGTTGTAGGGGCCGGCTATTTATAGCCTAGGGAGCAGCCCGACATGATAAGACATAAATGCCCTTCAATGATATGACCGTTAGGTGGATAAGATATTTTGGACAGCCGGCGCGCAGCACAGCAACGGTCGGAAATTTGACTCTCAAATTCCTCAGGGCTATCATGTTCCTCACTGTGTAGGCAATTCGCACTGGCGAATTCCTAACTCCTCAGCCAGAGCAAAGTCCTCAGTGACTAGAAGAACTGCGTCTCTGTCACTGAAGAAATTGACTGAACTGTATGAGATTTCCAATGGCTTCACTCGAAGGGATTGGTAGGTGTAGGATTTTGAGTGGAGCATCGCATGGAAATTTTTCCTTAGTATTTCATCGACCCCCTTTAACAGTACGGTGTTTCCTATGACTCAAGAAAGAGAAAATGAAACTACGAAAACAAAAGTCTTCACGCTTCATGTTCCTCAAATGAATATCAAGTCTTCAAGGTCACACCAATTTCTTCACATTCAAAGTCTTCAGAAAGTCTTCAGAATATCAAAGTCTTTAGTCGAAGAACTTCATTTTTAGGGGTCGGCTTTCTCTATAAATATTAAACTCCTCATAGACTTATAGACCTGTGTACACTCACAAACGCATCAGTCCCTTAACCTATAAGTCTTCAATACACCAAAATCACTAAGGGGCACTAGATGCACTTACAATCTCCCCCTTTTTGGTGATTGATGACAACATAGGTTAAGTTTTCAACGGGGATAAACATATGAAGTGTAAATACTGATATTGAGGAATTTGATTGCAAGATATAGAAGAACTCCCCCTGAATATGTGCATAGTGAGGAATTTGCTTTTGAGGCATTGCACATTTGAAGAATTGAATCATGGAGATCTCCCCCTATATCTTGTAATTCATACACGCATTTGATATATAATATGAAGAATTTGAAATGCATGATGAAATATGGTGCCTGATGTAATTCAGCATGCGTGCAATAATATTAACGAGGAATAAGCATGCAGAATAACACATCAAAAGTATCAGAGCACAGTGCATCAAAAGTATCAGATCACCATGCACCGTTCAAAAGTATCAGGACACCATCGGGTTTAAGATTACAACTCGATCCAGTAAAAAGTTTCGGAAGAACGAGAGTTGTAACTTAACAAAACGCCCATAATATAAACCCACTTGAAGACTAACTCATATTTATCCCCCTTTGTCATCAAATGACCAAAAGGATTAAAACTGAGGACTAACGCCCCTGAAGAATTTCAAGTCAATGGAGGAGCGCCAGTGTTGTCGGGGTTGTTTGTTGAAGTAGGGCCTGCCGCAGTGTCGTCCAAATCTTCATGCTCATCAGTTTCACGCGATGAAGAATATGAGCTGGCCACCGGATCAGGAACTTTGACTCTTTTGAATTTCTTCAGAGGAGGTGCAGACCAGTCAAATGCTTCCTGGAGACCCATAGTCTTTAGTTCTTCCGCGCTATATACATGAGTGAGAACAGCCCAGGTGCGGTTGAGGGTTTCATGAAGGTGATAATGGTTCTTCTTCACTACATTATGTGTTGAGGTCATATTGTGAAGAACAGTAGCAAACTGACGCTTCACCCATTTGTGATTGCGATCAACCTTCTGATGAAGACTGAGAAGTAACTCATGGTCAGTCATCACCCTGGGTGCTGTGGCTTGAGGCTTTTGCTTGGCTGAGGTATTTGCGGCAGTGTCATGTGTGGCAGAATCGTCATTGGTAGAGTAAGATGTAGCCAGGCGAAATTGGCCATCCAATGGACGAGTGCCTTCATCGATCACAGCAGCTGCCTTGCCTTTGTCATCAGATGATGAAACTGGTCGCTTGAGGACTTCAATGGGAGTCAAGTAGCTACCATGGTTCAGAGTGTCAGCTTTGTAATTCAGTGAAGATCTTGCCCTTATGAATCTCATAATCCAAGGCGCATAGGGCTTCAGTTTGAATGGTGACATTGCAACATTTGCAAGAGTCCTCATGAAGAAATCATGGAAGTTGACGGGAACGCCATGAATGATGTTGAAAAGCATGTTCTTCATGATGCCGACGACATCTTCATCATTTGAGTCGTGGCCTTTGATAGGACTCATTGTCTTCGTCAGGATGCGATAGACAGTCCAAGGCACATAAAGCAATTCCTTGACGAGGAATTTGGTTCGAGGGGCCTGCCCTGGCTTCAAAGGCTTCATGAGCACTTGCATATAATGATTTGTGAGTTCAGGGTCATTGTAGATGCAACGTGCACTGTCATGGGGAGGATCAACAGGAAGGACACGTAGCAATTCAGTTGCTGGTGCCTTATAATGAGTGTTTTCTGTCATCCAATCCAGCACCCATGAATTGACATCTTCAGCGTCTCCAGTGATATGCAGTGTGGCGTAGAACTGAAGAATGAGTTCTTCATTCCAATCATAGATGTCATTGCAGAAGTTGAGCAATCCCGCATCGTGAAGAACACTGAGGACTGGCTCGAAGCACGGCAGAGATTCCATATCCACATGAGGAATATGTTCATGATCGAAGATTTTGTCCTTGTCAAAGAGCACTGAGGAATAGAAGTTGGCTTGAGTAGCAGTCCGGAATCGCCTCTTCCTTATGCGAGCAGAGTCATATGGATTATAATCAGTGAAGAACACATGCTCAGAAAAGAAGTCTTCAGCCTTGAATTTTTGCTTGCTTGAGAACGGATTCTTCGGCTTGGGAAGAGGAGTGTCAGTAATTTGCAGCACAACCTCAGGAATCACGAGCTCAGGCACTTCAGGCTGAGGAATTTCTGGTTCCTCCTCTTGTGCAACTTGAGGATCAGCAACAGCAGTTTCTTCAGCACTAGCGGCTGGAATTTCTTCATGAGCAAACGTTGTGGGATGAGTTTCTTCAGAGTCCATTAGAACAGTGGTTGCCGGGGACTGAGGAATCTGTTGGATAGGTGTGAATGGAGGAGTATTGGGATGCTGACTTTCCCAAAGGTCATCATTCATCACTGGTGTAGTGCATCCAATATCCACATCTTCATCTTCATTTTCAATTTCCTCGACACCTGCCTCTTCAGCTGTGAACTGAGGTATAAGTGAGGAAATGACTGGCGTTGAAGGGAATGCTTCCACTTCAATTTCTTCATCAAGCTGCTCTGACGTAGCAGCAGAATGATTTTCTTCATCAGATCCGCTTGGGATCTTGTAGTCTTCTCCATAAGGAACAATTTCCTTTGATGACATGGAGGAAATCGAAACGGCATCAATAGGATTTTCAAGAGAGCTGGTCATTGGCTTCATTTTCTTTGCAGCCGAAGAATTTGACGCAGCTGATGCCTTCCTTTTCTTCACTGTAGCTCGCTCTGCAGCCTTGGTCTTCTTCACTTCATAGGCAGAAGGAAGAATTGGAGTTGGTGTAGGCGCGGGAGGAGCTGAGGACTGTGGTTGATTTTCTTCAGGTGCAACTGATGCAGTTGCCCTGATCTCTTCAGTTTCTTCAGGCGCACCACTAGTGGATGCCCTGGCAATTTCTTCAGCGGCTGGAATGGAGTCATCAGCCCTGGAACTTAAATTTTCATCAGCAGGCTGAAAGTCATCAGCGGTGCTGGCATGTTCTTCAGCAGGCTGAGCAGAGTCTGCAACCTGAGGATTTTCTTGTTGCGATGGGGCTGCAACAGTTGACCTTTTCTTCGTCAGGTTGACGAATCGCACTTTGGCTCCTTGCCAATCAGCATTGTATGCATCGAAGTCTTTGCCGAGGGCTTGGATTTCAGATTGAGCCTGGAGAAGTTCCTCAGGTGTCATTCTGATAACGTTTTTCTTCAGGAGCTTCTCCTTCTTGTATTGAGCTCTCTTGATCTCTCTGGCCTTCTCAAATTTCCATTTCTCTTGAGAGATGAAATGGCTCAGCATGTGACTTTGACCGGGAGTCAGAGGCAGATCAGGCATTGGAGTGTTCGGATCCTTGTGCCATAGATCAATGTAGTCGAGGATCTTCTTCGGATCCAAAAGCAGTGGCACAGATGTGCCTTTGGCTCTAGCGGCCTTAACTTGTCTATCTCTGATGATTTCTGCAAGTTCTTCATCAGAAGCTTCATCATCAGATGGCACTTGGAATGCAACCTGTTTCTTCCTTGGACTTGGCCGAGGACCGCGTCCAGCTGTTGCTTTAGTCTTGAACAGTGTGGGGGCTGATGAGGACATTGGTGCAGCTGAGGAACTTGCTGAGACACCAGAAGCAATTGAGAAACCCTGAGTCCTTTGACATGTAGCCAGATGCACATGAGTTGAGGACTTTGAGGGAGCTGCTGAGGACTTTGGTGGAGCAGTAGCAGTCTGAGGAATTTGCCGTGAGGGCGTAGCTGAGGAACTTGGCCGTGAGGGTGCTGATGGTGAAGCACTTGGCTTACGAGCAGGCTTCTTCGGCATTGATTTCCTCGGTTTGACCGAGGTCTCAGCGGCAGCAGCAGCGGCAGAATCCTCATTGAATTTCCTCACTGCCTCCTTGGCTTGCCTTGCCAATTTTGCTTGGCGCCTAGCCCATTCTTCAGGAAAGTCCTCACCACGCTTGATGCTGGTGGGATCAGCTACTTGGCCAGGTGCCAGTGGAGCTCTTGGGCATGGAGGATTTAAAGCGAATTTCTTAATGTACTTTGGAGTAACATGTCGATATTCCCTCCATTCTCGTGCCCATCTTCATTCAATCCTCTGAATGCGCACTTTGCGCTGATTTTTGTTCTCTTTGCCAAACTTGGCTTCATCAGGTGTGCAATAATCCTTATAGAGTTCATCAGGGATTTCGAAAGCAGTCATGACCTCAGGCCTCTTTCCTCCTTTCTGCGGTCTCTTTCCTTCAGCCATATTCTTCAGATGAGGAATTTGAACAACTGAGCACTCTGAAGAAGTATGCAGTTTTTCTTCGAGGAACGCTGCAAATGAGTTTAGTTGATGAGAACCTAGTGATTTAGCAGCGGTCATGAGTACCTGTGAACATAGTGTAGGTGCGAGGAATTTGAAGAGGTCATATGCGTTCTCAGAAGGATTTTTCGAAAAGACAAGTTTTGAGGAATTTGACCAGTTGAGCCTTGAGGAATTTCACTAAGCGTTCTTGTCTTAGGTTCCAGAGTCGTACAGATTGAAAATCCGCACAATTGAGGAATCTTGAAGAAAATGAGTGCTTAGAGAAATGGATCAAGAGCATACAGTATGTGAGGTGTTCATATGTGTGAAGATTTGAAGAATAAAAACACCTTTGAAGATTTTCAGGAAAGTTTGAGAATCAAAGTGAGTAATAAAAGTAACTTTTAATTACCCGAACCGAAGAACACGACGAACTGAGATGAACAGATGTGAAGTTCGTCCGGTTCGATCTCCCACGCCCTAACTTGGCAGAGGGAAACAACTACGGCGGCGACGGAGTGAAGATTTCCGCAGCCGGCGTGAGTACGATGGCGACGAGGTCGAGGCAGTGAAGCTCTTCCTCACCGGTGATGATGGAGTAGCGGCGGCGCTAGGGTTTGAGGAGCTCGAGCGAGAGACAGCGACCGAGCAGAGTAAATAAAGTGAGGAAGGGGAGAGGGGTATTTAGAGCCACGGTGAAAACTGTTCGCCCGAAGATTTTGGGACGAACATGCCCCTGCCCTTTCTCCTTCACGCGACATGTGTCACTCACGTACTGTGCAGATGAGATCGTGTAAGATCGTGGGTGATTATAATAATGCATCGTGGGATGCGGAACGGTTTGAGCGGCAAAACCGAAAATCTGGATAAGATTTGTTTTAAAGTTTCGTTCGCAATTTCTTCAGCTGTCAAGGACACAGTGAAGACTTTGAACGAGTTTCAATTAGAACGCACATGAAGAATTTGTGAATAGACTGGGTTGAGTATAGCATAGAGGGGGAAGGGTCCGATCACATTCACTTAGCAGAAAAAACAACTTGAAGAATTAGCCATAAGTGAATGCTGCAGAGGACATAAACTTATATATATATATAGCCAATGAAGAAAAACGACGGAAACGGTGAAGATTTTGCAAAGTTGAAGAATTTGAAAAACTGAAGAATTTCAGAAGTGAGAAAAAAACTCAAATTGAAGATTTTCAACTTTTTGTGGTGGCGTGGCCCACCGTATAAGAATGATGATTTCAGACACCGCGTACAATTGTCGTAGGGTTCTGAGAATCAAATTCTTCATTAATTTCTTCACACTTAGAGTGTTATTCTTCATTGATTGAAGAAAAACGTTTCTTCATGTGTTGCACATCTAAGTCATCAATTTTGCATAAGTGTTAGGATGTGTGTCCTTTTCAAAGAACATTCGAAGATTCTAGGATATTTAGCTCACACCGCAACTTGCTAAATCTCTTCTCATCCAAGGGCTTAGTGAAGATATCAGCTAGCTGTTCTTCAGTCTTCACATGCTCGATGGAGATCTCGCCCTTCAACACATGATCACGAAGAAAATGATGATGAATCTGAATGTGCTTTGTCTTCGAGTGCTGAACTGGGTTGTGAGTAATCTTAATGGCACTCTCATTGTCGCAGAGGAGAGGCACATTCTTCAAGTTGATGCCATAGTCCTTGAGGGTTTGCTTCATCCAAAGCAGTTGAGCACAGCATGAGCCAGCAGCAATGTATTCAGCTTCAGCAGTAGACAGTGATACACAGTTCTGTTTCTTCGAGGACCAACAGACCAAAGATCGTCCGAGGAAATGACAAGTGCCAGATGTTGACTTGCGGTCCACACGATCACCAGCATAGTCAGAGTCAGAATATCCAATGAGATCAAAAGCAGAGCCCTTGGGGTACCATAATCCTAGTGTTGGTGTGTGAGCTAGATATCGAAGAATATGCTTCACAGCCTTATGGTGTGATTCCTTCGGTGCAGCTTGAAATCGGGCACACATGCAAACACTAAGCATTATATTTGGCCTAGATGCACATAAGTACAATAAAGAACCAATCATGGAGCGATATACCTTGTGATCGAAGTCAATACCATTTTCATCAGTGCATAGATGGCCATTTGTGGTCATAGGAATTTTGACGCCTTTGCAATCTTGCATGCCGAATTTCCTCAGTACATCTTTGAGGTATTTCTCCTGAGATATGAATATGCCATTGTGCTGCTGACAGATTTGAAGACCTAAGAAGAATTTCAACTCTCCCATCATAGACATTTGATATTCTTCACTCATCATATAGGCAAATTCATCACTATAACGTTGGTCAGTACTGCCAAAGATAATATCATCAACATATATTTGGCACACAAATAGTTCACCATCATAAGATTTAGTAAAGAGAGTAGGGTCGAGTGAACCAGGTGTGAAGCCATTCTTCAC
This sequence comes from Triticum timopheevii, assembly GCA_963921465.1. Lineage (NCBI taxonomy): Eukaryota > Viridiplantae > Streptophyta > Magnoliopsida > Poales > Poaceae > Triticum > Triticum timopheevii. Next base: position 463,284,401 of record OY997266.1, read on the forward strand.
GAAGAATTCCTTCAATGTATCATACCACGCCCGAGGGGCTTGCTTGAGGCCATAGAGAGCCTTATTGAGTCTGAAGACTTTGTCAGGATTCTTTGGATCTTCAAAACCTGGGGGTTGAGCAACATATACTTCTTCCTCAAGCTTACCATTGAGGAATGCACTTTTCACATCCATTTGATATAAGGTGATATCATGATGGTTAGCGTAAGCAAGTAATATGCGAATAGCCTCAAGTCTAGCAACAGGTGCAAAAGTTTCATCGAAATCAATTCCTTCAACCTGTGTGTAGCCTTGAGCTACTAGTCGTGCCTTATTCCTCACCACAAGGCCATTTTCATCTTGCTTGTTGCGGTAGATCCATTTTGTGCCAATGATATTATGCTTGCGAGGATCTGGGCGATTGACCAATTCCCAGACATTGTTAAGCTCGAACTGATGTAATTCTTCTTGCATAGCCTGAATCCATTCCGGCTCCAGAAATGCTTCATCTACCTTAGTGGGCTCTGTGATAGAGACAAAAGCATAGTGCCCACAAAAGTTAGATAAATGTGAAGCTTTTGAGCGTCTGAGAGGACCTGGTGCGCTAATGTCATCGATGATCTTCTCCACTTGCACTTCTTTTGCAACGCGAGTATGAGCCGGTTGTCGCTGAGGAATTTGATCAGCATTTTCTTCGGCACCATTTTCCTCATCATGTTCTTCAGGTGCATCAGCTCAACGTTCTTCATGACCAGGAATGAATTCTTCAGCAGATTCTTCAGTAGGAATGACATCCTCAGTCGCCTTGAGCTTGATAGCATCCTCAGGTGCTGGTTCATCTAACACAGAAGGTAGGTGCTCTCTTTGTGAGCCATTAGTTTCATCGAACCGCACATCTACAGTGTCAACGATCTTGTGAAGAACAATGTTGAAGACTCTGTAGGTGTGCGAGTCCTTTCCGTAACCAAGCATAAAACCTTCATGTGCTTTCGGTGCAAATTTAGAGTTGTGGTGAGGATCTCTAATCCAACATTTAGCACTGAAGACTTTGAAATAACTCACATTGGGTTTCTTGTCAGTGAGGAGTTCATAGGCCGTCTTCTTGAAGAATTTGTGAAGATATACTCTGTTGATGATGTGGCACACAGTATCAATTGCATCAATCCAAAAACGCTGAGGCGTTTTGTATTCATCAAGCATAGTGCGAGCCATCTCAACAAGAGTTCTGTTCTTGCGCTCCATGATGACATTTTGCTGAGGAGTATAAGGAGCAGATAACTCATGAGTAATACCAAGTTCATCAAGATAGGCATCAAGACTGGAATTCTTGAATTCAGTTCCATTCTCACTTCTGATATGCTTGATCTTCACACCAAAGTTGGTTGAAGCCCTCGAGGAAAATCGTTTGAAGACTTCCTGCACTTCATGTTTGTAAGTAACAATGTGTACCCATGTATAACGAGAATAATCATCAACAATGACAAAACCATATAGAGATGCATCATTAGTGACTGCTGAGTAATGATTAGGTCCGAAGAGGTCCATGTGAAGCAATTCAAATGGACGGGTAGTGGTCATGATAGTCTTTGCTGGATGCTTGGCCTTGGTCATTTTTCCAGCTTCACAGGCTCCGCATAAGTGATCCTTGAGGAATTTGACATTCTCAATGCCAATGACATGCTTCTTATTCGCAAGCGTTTTCAAATTCCTCATGCCCGCGTGACCAAGTCGTCGATGCCATAGCCAGCCTTCTGAAGTTTTTGCAAGTAAACACATGGCTGGTTGTGGTCCTGTAGAGAAATCAACAATATACAGATCTCCTCTCCTAAAGCCTTCGAAGACTTTGGAATTGTCAGCTTCCATAATCACAACACAGCGATACTTGCCAAAGACAACAACCATATCAAGATCACAAAGCATTGAGTCTGACATTAGATTGTATCCTAAGGACTCAACAAGCATGACTTTGTCCATGTGTTTATCCTTAGAGATTGCAACCTTACCAAGACCCAATACCTGACTTTTGCCTTTGTCAGCGAAGATGATATGCTTCAGAGGTGACGGCGATAAGGGAGCATCCATCAATAGATTCTTGTCACCAGTCATGTGATTTGTACATCCACTATCGAGGACCCATTCAGTAGTTTTGGGTTGATCATCCTGCAGATGGATTAGTGTAGCTTACAATCTCATATGCTTCATCAGTGAAGAATATGATATCAAGTTCATCAGATGAATTTCATCAAGCAGTAAACAGATATAGCAGTATGAGGACGTGTGAAATGAAAGTTCATTTCATCATGATTCGCCTGTGTCCTTTTAGGCAATTCGTCAGGTCCCCATCAAATTCTTCAGACGTTAGAGCACGTCTGGAGACCTGACCCTGCAGAAGAGATTAGTTCTTTTTCTTCACCACCCACATCTGAAGGGGTGGCAAAGAGTTCATCATTCTGCGAGCTCCATGTGAGAATGGTGGCAAAGATGCCAAATCGTTTCGTTTCACATAAGATGGGTTAGGGTAAGCATATGAATAAGCAGAGTAATTCTTCGAGGACTTATGAACATAATGGTTTGAAGAATAATGCACATATTCATAGCCCTTAGCTCTACCCTGCGAGACAGAGTTGTTAGCACGATGATAATCATATGAGGACTTTGATCCATGTGAGGAATTTGGTCCGTATGAGGACTTGGATCCATATGAAGAGTTTGGTCCATATGAAGAATTTGATCTAGGGTTCCTGTTCTTCACAGGTGGTGTCATGAGGACATTCACCTGAAGACTTTCAACATAACTTTTGGGAACCCAGATTTTCTTCATAGGGGAACCGTTCCTGCAGTTAGTGCCAACATATCTAGCAAATACTTCACCATTCTGATTTTTGAACAGTTTATAGTTGGAGTCAACTGACTCATCAGAAGAATGAGGAGATTCACATGTAAAGCCAGATAAGTTAGATGGATCAACTGGAGGTCCCTTTGCATCAACCCATGAGATTTTGGGGTACTGCTCAGGCTTCCAATATGTTCCATCAGCATTGAGTTTCCTCTCAAAGGCAATACCCTCTTTCCTAGGGTTTCTGTTGAGGATCTGCTTTTTAAGCACATCACAAAGTGTCTGATGCCCTTTGAGGCTTTTGTACATGCCTGTCATGTACAATTCCTTCAGCCCTGCATTGTCAGTGATACTAGTAATGTCCTCAGGTGAGGAATTAGTGATAGCAGAGGCAGATGAAGAATTTGTAACAGTTGAAGCATTTGAACATTCAGGTGAAGAATTAGAAGATTCACGTTCAATGCACTTTAAGCATGGAGGAACAAATTCTTCCTGAGAAGCGCTGATTTGTTGAGCTAGTAATGGATCGCGCTCCTTCTGAAGATCTTCATAACACACTCTTAGCTTTTCAAGATCTTCCTTTATTTGAAGAAATTCAGAAGAAAGCTTCTCGTGATCTTGCTTTTCTTGAAGAAATTCATAAGAAAGTTTCTCATGATCAGATAAGAGAGTGTTATGATGACTTTGAAGGTTATCAAACCTAGACTGAAGTCTCTGAAGATTTTCAGTCAAGGCTTTAGTGCGATCCATTTCTTCACCCAACATATCATCACTTTTGTCTAGCATGTTTTGAACCTTTTCAAAAGCCCGTTGTTGTTTTACAGCAATCTTAGCAAGTTTAGAGTAGCTGGGCTTGAGATCCTCATCAGATTCATTTTCACTAGATTCAGAGGAGTTGTATTTGAGTACCTTAGCACCTTTTTCCATGAAGCAATAGGTGGGAGCGTAGCCATCATTATCTTCATCAGGCTTGTTGGTGGGGTCAGTTTCTTCAGTGTTGAAGATGGATTTGCTGACGAAGGCAGTAGCGACGGCCAGACTCGCCACACCAGATTCAGATTCTTCAGATGCCTCCTCTTCCTCATTTTCCTCAGGTTCAGCTTTAGAGTCCATTTCCTTGCCAATGAATGCCCGAGCCTTCTTGGAGCTGCTCTTCTTGTGAGATGAAGACTTCGAGGATTTTGATGACGAAGATTTTGACGATTTCTTCTTCTTCTTCGCATCATCAGAACTGTAATCCTTGTATTTCTTCTTCTTCATTTCCTTTTCCCACTGAGGACAATCTTGGATATAGTGACCAGGTTTCTTGCATTTGTGGCACAACCTTCTCTTATAGTCACTAGATGAGGACTCACTGCTTCTTGAGGATTTTCCAAAGCGACCACGTCTTGAGAACTTCTGGAATTTCTTCACGAGCAGTGCTAGCTCCTGGCTCAATTCTTCAGGATCACCAAGGCTACTACCAGAATCCTCATATTCAGAGTCAGACACAGCCTTGGCCTTCAGGGCACGTGGTTTGCCATAATTTGAACCATAGAGATCTCTCTTTTCAGCAAGCTAGAACTCGTGAGTATTTAGCCTTTTGAGGATATCGGCAGGATCAAGAGACTTGTAATCAGCACGTTCTTGTATCATCAGTCCCAAAGTATCAAATGAGGAATCAAGCGATCTCAACAGTTTCTTCACTACTTCATGATCAGTGATGTCAGTGGCACCGAGGGCTTGAAGCTCATTTGAGATGTCAGTGAGGCGATCAAAGGTTTGTTGGACATTTTCATTGTCGAGTCTTTTGAAGCGGTTGAAGAGATTCCGAAGAACATCAACTCGTGAGTCACGCTGAGTTGAGACTCCTTCATTTACTTTGGACAGCCTATCCCAGATAAGCTTAGCAGTTTCCAAAGCACTCACTCTTCCATACTGTCCTTTATTCAGATGGCCACATATGATATTCTTCGCTTGAGAATCGAGTTGCTTGAATCTCTTCACATCGGTAGCATTCAGTGAGGGTGTGACAGAGGGGACACCATTTTCCACAACATACCAGAGATCGTTGTCAATTGCCTCAAGATGCATTCACATCTTGTTCTTCCAGTAGGGGTAGTCCGTCCCATCAAAGGTAGGACACCCAGCCGAGACCTTGATCATACTTGCGGTCGACATAACTAAAACTCCAGGCGGTTAAACCAAAATCACACAGAACAAGGGAGTACCTTGCTCTAATACCAATTGAAAGTGCACTATATCGACTAGAGGGGGGGGTGAATAGGCGATTTTTATGAATTCTTCACTGAGGAATTTGCCGGTGAGGAAATTCCTTAGTGAAGAACTACTAGCAGTAGAATAAGTACTCAGAAGTAAGCATAACAGGATACCAGCATGGTCATCATGATGAAATGAAGACAAGCACAGAGTACAGAAAGCGTAAACACAGGATAACAAGATGAAGACAAACAGACTAAAGAAATTTAACTAAGGAATTTGAGAAAGTCTTCAGTCAAAGTCTTCAAGCACAGATATGAACAACATTCAACACAGTAAAGAGGAAATGGAAGGGTTGAGGAAATAGAACCAGTTAGTTGGTGAAGACAATGATTTGGTAAACAAGTTCCAACTGCTGTCTCAGTTGTACGTCTGGTTGGAGCGGCTGAGTATTTAAACTCGAGGACACGCAGTCCCGGACACCCAGTCTCTGAGCCGCAACTCAGGACACCCAGTCCTCACCGTATTCTCCTTGAACTAAGACCACGCAGGCCTCGTCCAATCACTCGTGGTAAGTCTTCAGGTGACTTCCAAACCTTCACAGACTTGGTCACTCAGCAATCCACAATTCCTCTTGGATGCTCTAGACCTTGACGCCTAACCATCTAGAAGAAGCATAGTCTTCAAAGGTAACAAGCGTCGGATCCACGCGGGATCAATTTCTTCAGTGATGCTCAATCACTTTGGGTTTGTGGGGGTTTGGTTTTGGGATTTTCCTCACTCGATGATTTTCGCTCAAAGTCCTCGGAGGATGGGTTGCTCTCAAATGACAAGTGTCAAGTTCTCTCGGAGCAGCCAACCAGCTAGTGGTTGTAGGGGGCGGCTATTTATAGCCTAGGGAGCAGCCCGACATGATAAGACATAAATGCCATTCAATGATATGACCGTTAGGTGGATAAGATATTTTGGACAGCCGGCGCGCAGCACAGCAACGGTCGGAAATTTGACTCTCAAATTCCTCAGGGCTATCATGTTCCTCACTGTGTAGGCAATTCGCACTGGCGAATTCCTAACTCCTCAGTCAGAGCAAAGTCCTCAGTGACCAGAAGAACTGCGTCTCTGTCACTGAAGAAATTGACTGAACTATATGAGATTTCCAATGGCTTCACTCGAAGGGATTGGTAGGTGTAGGATTTTGAGTTGAGCATCGCATGGAAAATTTTCCTTATTATTTCCTCGACCCCCTTTAACAGTACGGTGTTTCCTATGACTCAAGAAAGAGAAAATGAAACTACGAAAACAAAAGTCTTCACGCTTCATGTTCCTCAAATGAATATCAAGTCTTCAAGGTCACACCAATTTCTTCACATTCAAAGTCTTCAGAAAGTCTTTAGAATATCAAAGTCTTCAGTCGAAGAACTTCATTTTTAGGGGCCGGCTTTCTCTATAAATATTAAACTCCTCATAGACTTATAGACCTGTGTACACTCACAAACGCATCAGTCCCTTAACCTATAAGTCTTCAATACACCAAAATCACTAAGGGGCACTAGATGCACTTACAAAAGTGTGGGGTGATGCGGAGGAAGGCCTCACACACGACGATAAATGTCGAGATGTGAAGGATGGAATCAGGAGCTAGATCATAGAAATCTAGCCCGTAATAGAACATGAGCCCTCTCACAAAGGGATCAAGACTAAAACCTAGCCCTCGGAGGAAGTGGGATACAAATACGACACTCTCGTTGGGTTCGGGAGTGGGGATGACTGAGGGAGTCCTAGATTAGGGGGTATCCGGACAGCCAGACTATGTACAACGTCTGGACTATTGAAGCGTGAAGATACAAGACTCAAGACTTCGGCCCGTGTCCGGATGGGACTCTCCTTTGCGTGGAAGGCAAGCTTGGCGATCCGGATATTGTATTTCCTTCCTTGTAACCGACTCCATGTAAACCCTAGCCCTCTCCGGTGTCTATATAAACCGGAGAGGTTGGTCCTTAGAAGGCCGATCACAATTACAATCATACCATCATAGGCTAGCTCTTAGGGTTTAGCCTCTATGATCTCGTGGTAGATCTACTCTTGTACTACCCATATCATCAATATTAATCAAGCAGGAAGTAGGGTTTTACCTCCATCGAGAGGGCCCGAACCTGGGTAAACATCTGTGTCCCTTGCTTCCTGTTACCATCAGCCTTGACGCACAGATCGGGACCCCCTACCCGAGATCCGCCGGTTTTGACACCGACATTGGTGCTTTCATTGAGAGTTCCTCTGTGTCGTTGCTGTCAGGCTCGATGGCTCCTTCAATCATCATCAACGACACTGTCCAGGGTGAGACTTTCCTCCCCAGACAGATCTTCGTGTTCGGCGGCTTCGCACTGCGGTTAAACTTGCTTGGCCACCTGGAGCAGATCGATAGCTATGCCCCCGGCCACCAGGTCAGGTTCGGAAACTGGAACTACACATCGGATATTCGCGGGGACTTGATCTTCGACGGATTCGGCCAGCGTCAGGAGCGCCGAACAGTCACGATGAGCACGGCTTAGACCTACTGTCAGACAATGCTCGGGATATCACCCCGGCAGAAGCCTTGGATCTAAATTCGGGGCAGGTTGCGTTGCCTAAGGACGGAGGGCTGGACCCCGCCCTACAAGCCGTACCCTCATCGGCGATGGAGCCGAACACAAGCCTCACTTCTGAGGGAACCTGTGACTCCGGACCCCCGGATTCATATCCGGTTGCAGGTTCCAGTCCGCGCGTCCCCGGGCCCGCCGAGCCTGGTTGGGCTCCAGTGATGGAGTTCACCGCTGCGGACATCTTTCAGCACTCTCCCTTTGGCGACATGCTGAACTTATTGAAGTCTCTCTCTTTGTCAGGAGACTCTGGGCCGAACTATGTCCGGCTTGAGTGGGAAGCAGACGACGACAGAATTCGTTGCCCACCCACCACCCACTTCATTGCCACGATCGATGAACTAACCGACGTGCTTGATTTCGACTCCGAAGACATCAACGGTATGGATGACGATGTAGGAGAATTACAGGAGCCACCGCTCATAGGGCGGTGGATGGCGACCTCCTCATACGATATATATATGGTGGACACTCCGAAGGAAACCAATGGGATGAGGCAACGGAGGATAACCCCTCGGGAAGAAAAACAAAGCATGGGCGTCGTCAGCGCCGCTCCAAGCCCTGCCACAGCAATACCGGCCCCGGAGATGAAAATAATCCGGATGGCGCTGAAGAAGAATATGACCCTGATCAGCCCGCCTTCGAGCAGGCCGAACAGGAAGATGAGCAGGTCAGCCCAGAAGAACAGGCGACGGACGGATACCCGGAGGAGGACAATTACATGCCCCCCTCCGAAGATGAGATTAGCCTCGGTGATGACGAATTCGGCATGCCTGAGGACCCCGTGGAGCAGGAGCGCTTCAAGCGTAGGCTTATAGCCACTGCAAGGAGCCTGAAGAAGAAGCAGCAGCAACTCCAAGCTAATCAAGACCTGCTCACAGATAGATGGACTGAAGTCCTTGCAGCCGAGGAATATGGACTCGAGCGCCAAACGGCTGACCGGCCACCCCGTGGCCGCGATAAAACGGGATATCAACCCGGACACCAGCCTGCACCCCACGCCGATACACTACGGCCCAGGGCAACAGGCAAGACCTGCAAGATATTCTGGAAAACAAAGCAAGACAGCCAAGATCGATCTACGGATCGCGGGGGCGTGCCCCAGCGCGCGATGATGATCGTCGCGCCGGATACATCACCAACAAGTCCGGCCGGGCCGAACACAGCAACCCAGACCAATTCGAGCTGCATAGCCACATAGCCCGGCACAGAGGCGCCGCACACCCCCTCTGCTTCACTGACGAAGTGATGGATCATGAATTCCCAGAAGGGTTCAAACCCGTAAACATCGAATCGTATGATGGCACAACAGACCCCGCAGTATGGATCGAAGATTTCCTTCTCCACATTCACATGGCCCGCGGAGATGATCTACACGCCATCAAGTATCTTCCCCTTAAGCTCAAAGGACCAGCCCGGCACTGGTTAAACAACATGCCAGCAAATTCCATTGGCAGTTGGGAGAACCTGGAAGACGCATTCCTCGATAACTTCCAGGGCACATATGTGCGACCACCAGACGCCGATGACCTGAGCCACATTACCCAATAGCCCGGAGAGTCAGCCCGGAAATTCTGGAGTCGGTTCCTTACTAAAAAGAACCAAATAGTCGAGTGGCTCGCTCGACACCTCGGCCAGGAAAAACCCAAGTCCATGGCAGCTCTCACGACCCTAATGACCCGCTTTTGTGCGGGTGAGGATAGCTGGTTGGCTCGCAGCGGCACCACACCACATTCCGGCACTTTGGATGGCTGCGATGCTAACGGCAAGCCACGGCGTAACATACATAAGAGATGGAACAACGGCGACAACACTGAAGACACGGCGGTCAATGCTGGATTCAGCGGATCTAAGTCCGGTCAGCGGAAAAAGCCGTTCAAAAGAAATAATAGGGACCGTCCAACATGGACCGCATACTGGGGCGCTCGTGCCAAACTCATGGCACCCCGGACAAGCCAGCCAACCACACCAATAGAGACTGCTGGGTGTTCAAATAGGCCCGTAAGATAAACGCCGAAAACAACGACAAGGGGCTGCATAGCAACGATGACGAAGAGCCTCGGCGTCCGAATACGGGGGGACAAAAGAAATTCCCCCCCCCCCCAGGTGAAAATGGTCAACATGATCTACGCCACCCACATCCCCAAGCGGGAATGGAAGCGGGCACTACGGGACGTCTATGCGATGGAGCCAGTCGCCCCCCAAGTTTAACCCATGGTCAGCTTGTCCGATCACCTTTGGCCGTAGGGATCACCCTACTAGCATCCGTCACGGCGGCTCAGCCGCATTGGTCTTAGACCCAATCATAGACGGATTCCACCTCACGCGTGTCCCTATGGACGGCGGTAGCAGCCTGAACCTGCTTTATCAGGACACAGTGCGCAAGATGGGCATTGACCCTTCAAGGATCATGTAACGCCCCGGATTCGTTGCGCCAGGTGTCCGCCAGTTATTCGCCGCCGTTGCCATGTCATTTGCTTGCATGTTGCATTTTATCATGTCATCATGTGCATTTCATTTTGCATACGTGTTCGTCTCATGCATCCGAGCATTTTCCCCGTTGTCCATTTTGCAATCCGGCACTCCTATGTCCCCCGGCGTCCCCCTTTTGTCTCTCGTTGTGAGTGGGTGTTAAACTTTCTCGGAATGGTCCGAGTCTTGCCAAGCGGCCTTGGTATAGCACCGGTAGACCGCCTGTCAAGTTTCGTGCCATTTGGAGGTCGTTTGGTACTCCAACGGTTAACCGGGTAACCGCAAGGCCCTCTTTTGTTGCAGCCCAACACCCCTTCCAAAGTGGCCCAAAACCCATCTAACTTCCCTCCATGCTCTCAGTCGTTCGATCACGATCGCGTGGCCGAAAACCGCACCTCATTTGGACTCTCCTAGCTCCCTCCACCTATAAAAACGTCTTCCCCTATCCATTTTCGGATCATTTCCCCCCGAAACCCTAGTCCCGCTCCTCTCCGCGCTGCCGGACATGTCCGGTCCGGCCGGACACGTCCACCGCCCCGCAGCCACATCGCCCCGACCAATGGTGGCCTGCCACGTCACCCCGCCGTCGCTCCCGGCCAGTGGCGTCGCGCCACGTCGCCCCGCGCCGCCCTCCACCGCGCTGGCCCGCCGGGCCCAGGCGGGGCCCGCCCGGCCCATCCGTCACGCGCCGCCCGCGCCTCGGCTCCCGGCCGCCGCCGGCGAGCGCCGCCGCCGCCCTCCGCATCTCCGCCCGCCGGCGACCCCGCCGCCCGGCGCCGGCCGCCCGCCGCACGCGCCCCCGCGCCTCGCCGGCGCCCGTCGCCTCCTCCCGCCGCCGCAGCCCGCGCCCCGCGCTGTCGCCTCCTCGCCGGAGTTCGCCGCCCGGCCCCGCGCCCTACTCCCCGATCAGCGCCGCCGCGCTGACCCTCCTCACCGCCGCCGCGCCCGAGGCGCCCCCGCGCGCCGCCGCTCCGGCGCGGCCCGGCCTCCTCGCCGGCGACCACGCCCGGCCGGATCCGGCTCCCCCTCGCCGGCGCAGCCCCGTCCCCGCCGGCCCTTCTCCTCCGGCCCTCTCCGGCGAGCCGGCCCGCCTCGGCGTCCATGCCCGCAGCCCCGATCCAGATCTGTGAAGTACGTGGTTGACCCCGAAATCTCTGTCCTGAAATTCTATCATAATCATGCCATGTTCATGCCATCACATCTCTGCATCCGTAGCTCCGTTTTGCACGTGTAATATGTCAAATTGTTCGCCTCGACAAGTACTTCATTTCATTCCATTGCATCATTTTCATTTGAGCTCATCTTGATGCCCGAAATGCTGTTGGAAGAGTGCATGTTGATGTTAATCTGCTGAAGCTGTTATAACTTGCTCATTTATCATTTTTGCCATGATTGATGTGTGCATCCTATGAGGTTGATGTCTACTTGTATGTTGATCTATGCCATGCCATCTTTCCAGGGGTGTATGCCATGTATTTTTGTGAGTTGTGTGCTGAGTGTATCAAGCTTGCTAAGTAGGGTAGTTGTTGTTGCTGTTTTCCTGACAGATTCTGTTATATTTTTTTTGCTATGTTAACATGCTTCCACTAATCATTCTATGCATAATCTGGAGATGTCCTATAAACATGTTTTGATGTACATGTCTTGCTCTATCCATTCATGCCCTTGGTTGCAATTATAGCCTGCTGGAACATGTTGTAATCTTGCTCTAAATTTGCTTCAAAATGTTGCTGTCAGCCTATTAACATTAAGTTCACTTGTTCCCATGTGTTTTCCTAGTGATCCATGCACCCTATGAACTTTCTCTTGCCATGCTTAGCTTCATAAACATGCCTTCTTGCTGTTGGTTGCCTTGCCATGCCATGTATTGCTCTGTAGTAAGTGGTTCAAGCTCACGAACATGCCTACTTATTGTTATTCCTGCCATGTATGAATCTGTAATATAACTTGCCATGTTTACATGGGTGCCATCATATTTTCTATGCCTTTTTGGCTCATGGTCAGTAAGGGTCTTTTGATCTATGCAATTAGTAGATCCATGCCATGCTTTTGTTTGCCATGATATGTTCCTGTAACATGTTGTTTGCTTGCTCTAAACATTGCAACCTGATGTTATTTCTGCTAAAGTCTGAAACTGTTATTATTTGCAATATCTCCATGTCTTTTTGAGCATGTTCTAGTTGTTTCTGGAGATAGCTCAGTGTTCATGTTTTGTTATGCTTTACGTGTACTTCATGCCCATGCCTTTTGTTATTATGTTGATATGCTGTAGCATGTTGTTTTGATGCTTGCAAGATGCCTAGTTGCTGTTATGGACATATTGTTGCTATGGCTTGTATAGTGTGTGTGTGTTGCACCATTGCTCCGTTTTGAGTGTGCTATATATGTAACTTGCTTGATTTTGCAAGTAGCTTCATAGTACCATGTTGCATCCTTGTTTTGGTGTGTTTGCTTGATGTTTGGGTGCATTTTGCATCAATGCCATGTTTAACTTGTTTTGCTCATATCTTCTAGGCCGTAGCTCCGAATCTAATGAACTTTATATGTAACTTGACTAGAATTTCGTGTAGATCCTCGTGGTGCATCTTAACTTGCTGTTTAACAACTTGAACTTAAGGTTTACACAGTTCTGGACCAATTTCGAAATTTGCATAAGGGGACTTACCGGAATTGTTATATGTTGTTCCCGGCCTCATTTAAACTTGCCTTGATGTGTTGTTCTTGTTTGCATCATCTCTTGCCATGAGTAGCTTCATGTAGCTTGGTCATGCATCATGCTTGTTGTGCATCTTGTCTTGTTCATGTGTGGTGTGTTTACCATGTTGTGTGCTTCTTCTCGATAGTCCCCGTTTCGTTGCGATCGTGAGGATTCGTTCGTCTACGGTTGGTTCGGCTTCATCCGTTCGTCTTCTTCATGGACTCGTTCTTCTTCCTTGCGGGATTTCAGGCAAGATGACCGCTACCCTGGATCTCACTACTATCATTCCTATGCTAGTTGCTTCGTTCTATCGCTATGCTGCGCTACCTATTACCTGTTTATCAAGCCATCCCAAATTGCCATGAACCTCTAACCTTTGACACCATTACTAGCAAACCATTGTTTGGCTATGTTACCACTTTGCTCAGCCCCTCTTATAGCGTTGCTAGTTGCAGGTGAAGTTGAAGATTTCTCCATGGTGGACAGTATTTTGGTTGGGATATCACAATATCTCTTATATTATTAATGCATCTATATACTTGGTAAAGGGTGGAAGGCTCGGCCTTATGCCTGGTGTTTTGTTCCACTCTTGCCGCCCTAGTTTCCGTCATACCGGTGTTATGTTCCCGGATTTTGCGTTCCTAACGCGGTCGGGTGATTTATGGGACCCCCTTGACAGTTCACTTTGAATAAAACTTGTCCAGCAAGGCCCAACATTGGTTTTACCATTTGCCTCACCACCACCTATATTTTCCCTTGGGAGTAATTAACCCAAGGGTCATCTTTATTCAGCCCCCCCCGGGCCAATGCTTGTCTAAGTGTTGGTCCAAACTAGAGCGCTTTGCAGCGCCACCTCAAGGAAACTTGAGGTCTGGTTTTAGTTGTACGGACTGCTCATCCGGTCGTGGCCTGAGACGAGATACGCGCGGCTACTATCAGGATGTCGGCACGCCGGGAGGACTTGCTGGTCTTGTTTTACCCTTGTCGAAATGTCTTGTAAACCGGGATTCCGATACTGATCGGGTCTTCCTGGGAGAAGGTCTATTCCTTCGTTGGTCGCGAGAGCTTGTCATGGGCTAAGTTGGGACACCCCTGCAGGGTATAAACTTTCGAGAGCCGTGCCCGCGGTTATGTGGCAGATGGGAATTTGTTAATGTCCGGTTGTAGATAACTTGACACTAGATCCGAATTAAAATGCATCAACCGCGTGTGTAGCCGTGATGGTCTCTTCTCGGCGGAGTCCGGGAAGTGAACACGGTCTTTGGGTTATGATTGACGTAAGTAGGTGTTCAGGATCACCTCTTGATCATTGCTAGTTGACGACCGTTCCTTTGTTTCTCTTCTCGCTCTCATTTGCGGATGTTAGCCACCATATCATGCTTAGTCGCTGCTGCAACCTCACCACTTTACCCCTTCCTTTCCCATTAAGCTTTGCTAGTCTTGATACCCATGGTAATGGGATTGCTGAGTCCTCGTGGCTCACAGATTACTACAACAACAGTTGCAGGTACAGGTTATGCGATGATCTTGACGCGAGAGCGATGTTTGCTTGTTTTGGAGTTTCTTCATCTGCTTCTTCGATCAGGGGATAGGTTCTAGGTCGGCAGCCTGGGCTAGCAGGGTGGATGTCGTTTGAGCTTCTATTTGTGTTTCATCCGTAGTCGGATGTTGATCTCTTGTATGATGATATTGTATTCGTGTGGCATTGTATGCCTCTTGTATGTATCCCCATCTATTATGTAATGTTGATGTAATGATATCCACCTTGCAAAAGCGTTCCAATATGCGGGTCTATCCTTGATGGGACCTTCGAGTTCCTTTTGGATAGGGTCGCATATTGGGCGTGACAAGTTGGTATCAGAGCCTCGACCGACCTTAGGAGCCCCCTTGATTGATCGTGTAGTTTGGCCGTTGTTGCGTCTAGAAGAAAACTGATTTCTGAGTCTAGTTATATCGGAGAGTAGGAATTCTTTTTACTCCTCAGCCCCTCCGTCGCTCTGGTGAGGAATCTTGACGTAGGTGTTTTGAATTACTCCTCTTCCCCTTCAAAATTTTCTTTTAGGTTCACGCAGTTGGTTTTCGATCGTTGTCCCTCAGCTCTTTTGTCCGGTGCATTTCTCGTTAAGTTGACTCGAGCCTCTTTATCGTTGTCAAGTTCAATCCTCAGTTATTTTCTTTTCCCACCCGCCCACCCCTTTTCCTTCTCGGAACCGGAGTCCGTAATAGAGTACCCATCCTACTCATGCGAAGTCTTTGCTTTCTTTCCTCAATTATTTCAACCGGTGTTTTCTCTTCAAGTTATTCGTCGATTTCCCCTTCCAAGTTGCCTTTGTTTTTTCCCGCCCTCCCACCCCTCTTCTTCCCGGAGTCTGAGTCTCTTTCGACCATCAATTTTCATTCGTACGGAGTTTCTTCAGTCTTCCCTCAATCATTTCAACCGGTGAATTCTCGTCTCGGTGGACATTCTTCATCTCTTTTCTGGTGGATTCAATTCAAGTTTTTCGGGTTGTTCATATTCTTTCCCTCGGCTCAAATGTTTTCCTTGCTCATTCGCCTCTCGCCAGTTTATCCTTCCGGAGTGTTCAAGACATCTTATAAGATTTGTCCGTGTTCCAATTAATTCGAGGTTGTCACCTCATTCAAATATTTCAAATATTCCGGTGCATCATCTATCTGTTCAACAATCCTTTCCAACGGTGTTTTTTTAGTGGGCCCTAACCCACAGGTCTTTCCCAGGATCTTACCTGACTCTTCTAAATTCCCCTGGAGCATTCATAATTCTTTTCAAGTGTGACGTAAGAATGAATTTCATCAGTCACATGCCTTTGCCAAGATCGCTTTCAAATTCCTTTCATCGTCGGCTCAACCTCTTTGCTTTTCATTCTTCCGGAGTATCTCAGTAATTTTGGTGGTGTTTCTCGTCATCATTTGAAGACCAAAGAAGAAGAGTTTTTCCTCTCAATATTGTCTGTTCTCTCGAAGATTCGGGGTTCTAGCTTCATGTTACTCTCTCGATTTATTCCATTTGTCAGTTATTCTTTTCATCCATCCGGAGTATTTTAGGAGTTGATTTCTTTTTCGTTTCACCGGAGGCCATCATTCCAGTTTAACGTTATCCAATTACCCCGGTGCTTCGTTCAAGTATTTTTCAATCAGTTCGCGATCCCTTCGTTATCTTGTCTCTTAATTCCCTCAAGCATATTCGTTCTTCTAATTCTTCCCGGTGATTCATCCTCTTTCGTCAGTCATTTTTAAATTCTTACGGTGGTTCGTTCAAGATTCTTTTCCTTGATTATCTTTTTAATCCATTCATTCTTTCCAATCATACCGGTGGTTCATGAAGACCTTCTGAAGTTTGCGATATGTCACTTCTCAATCCTTTTCAAGAAGAATAAGTAGTATGCAAAAATCCATTGCTTGTCATCAATTTAATTTGATGAAGGATAAGCATACAATAAATCTTATTCTTATTTCATCCAAGCGAGTAATTCCTTCCTTCGGAGTTTGTTGTTGATGGATAAATTCTAGTTCCAAGCGTTTTCATCTTTTCTTTTCCGGAGTTCAAATTTCCTCGGCCATCTCGTCGGAACCTCCATCTAAATCATCGTAAGATTTAATCTTATCCTTTCATCCTTCATTCTATCTCACCATCCTTTTGTTAACGGAGTTCTTCATGGTGGTTCTTCATGATTTAATTCATTCTTCAAGAGTTCATCAAGTATCATTCCATCCTCTCTAGTTCGTGTTCTATTCCTCCATGTTTCAGCCGGAGTGCTACCTAAATCCTTTCAGTCTTATTCGTTTCTTTTCACATTCTAACCACTCCGGTTAGAATGAGTGATTTCATAGTCTACCTGTTTCCTTGAGTTTTTGATTCTCGTCATTCCCCTCTTCTTCTCGAGTGCTCTCGATTCTTTGTTTCCTCTCTTGAGTTCTTGTTTCACCTCATTCCCCTTTTTCCTTCCGTCTCGGTCCTAAGATCTCGGGACGAGATCTCTTGTTAGTGGAGGAGTGTTGTAACGCCTCGGATTCGTTGCGCCAGGTGTCCGCCAGTTATATGCCGCCGTTGCCATGTCATTTGCTTGCATGTTGCATTTTATCATGTCATCATGTGCATTTCATTTTGCATACATGTTCGTCTCATGCATCCGAGCATTTTCCCCGTTGTCCGTTTTGCAATCCGGCACTCCTATGTCCCTCGGCGTCCCCCTTTTGTCTCTCGTTGTGAGTGGGTGTTAAACTTTCTCGGAATGGTCCGAGTCTTGCCAAGCGGCCTTGGTATAGCACCGATAGACCGCCTGTCAAGTTTCGTGCCATTTGGAGGTCGTTTGGTATTCCAACGGTTAACCGGGTAACCGCAAAACCCTCTTTTGTTGCAGCCCAACACCCCTTCCAAAGTGGCGCAAAACCCATCTAACTTCCCTCCATGCTCTCGGTCGTTCGATCACGATCGCGTGGCCGAAAACCGCACCTCATTTGGACTCTCCTAGATCCCTCCACCTATAAAAACGTCTTCCCCTATCCATTTTCGGATCATTTCCCCCCGAAACCCTAGTCCCGCTCCTCTCCGCGCCGCCGGACACGTCCGGTCCGGCCGGACACGTCCACCGCCCCGCAGCCACGTCACCCCGACCAATGGTGGCCTGCCACGTCACCCCGCCGTCGCTCCCGGCCAGTGGCGTCGCGCCACGTCGCCCCGCGCCGCCCTCCACCGCGCCGGCCCGCCGGGCCTAGGCGGGGCCCGCCCGGCCCATCCGCCGTGCACCGCCCGCGCCTCGGCTCCCGGCCGCCGCCGGCGAGCGCCGCCGCCGCCCGCCGCATCTCCGCCCGCTGGCGACCCGCCGCCCGGCACCGGCCGCCCGCCGCGCGCGCCCCCGCGCCTCGCCGGCGCCCGTCGCCTCCTCCCGCCTCCGCGGCCCGCGCCCCGCGCTGCCGCCTCCTCGCCGGCGTTCGCCGCCCGGCCCCGCGCCCTACTCCCCGACCGGCGCCGCCGCGCCGACCCTCCTCTCCGCCGCCGCGCCCGAGGCGCCCCCGCGCGCCGCCGCTCCGGCGCGGCCCGGCCTCCTCGCCGGCGACCGCGCCCGGCCGGATCCGGATCCCCCTCGCCGGCGCAGCCCCGTCCCCACCGGCCCTTCTCCTCCGGCCCTCTCCGGCGAGCTGGCCGGCCTCGGCGTCCGTGCCCGCAGCCCCGATCCAGATTTGTGAAGTACGAGGTTGACCCCGAAATCTCCTAAGTCCTGAAATTCTATCATAATCATGCCATGTTCATGCCATCACATCTCTGTATCCGTAGCTCCGTTTTGCGCGTGTAATATGTCAAATTATTCGCCTCAACGAGTACTTCATTTCATTCCATTGCATCATTTTCATTTGAGCTCATCTTGATGCCCGAAATGCTGTTGGAAGAGTGCATGTTGATGTTAATCTGCTGAAACTGTTATAACTTGCTCATTTATCATTTTTGCCATGATTGATGTGTGCATCCTATGAGGTTGATGTCTACTTGTATGTTGATCTATGCCATGCCATCTTTCCAGGGGTGTACGCCATGTATTTTTGTGAGTTGTGTGCTGAGTGTATCAAGCTTGCTAAGTAGGGTAGTTGCTGTTGCTGTTTTCCTGACAGATTCTGTTATATTTTGTTGCTATGTTAACATGCTTCCACTAATCATTCTATGCATAATCTGGAGATGTCCTATAAACATGTTTTTATATACATGTCCTGCTCTATCCATTCATGCCCTTGGTTGCAATTATAGCCTGCTGGAACATGTTGTAATCTTGCTCTAAATTTGCTTCGAAATGTTGCTGTCAGCCTGTTAACATTAAGTTCACTTGTTCCCATGTGTTTTCCTAGTGATCCATGCACCCTATGAACTTGCTCTTGTCATGCTTAGCTTCATAAACATGCCTTCTTGCTGTTGGTTGCCTTGCCATGCCATGTATTCCTCTGTAGTGAGTGGTTCAAGCTCACGAACATGCCTACTTATTGTTATTCCTGCCATGTATGAATCTGTAATATAACTTGCCATGTTTACATGGGTGCCATCATATTTTCTATGCCTTTTTGGCTCATGGTCAGTAAGGGTCTTTTGATCTATGCAATTAGTAGATTCATTCCATGCCTTTGTTTGCCATAATATGTTCCTGTAACATGTTGTTTGCTTGCTCTAAACATTGCAACCTGATGTTATTTCTGCTAAAGTCTGAAACTGTTATTATTTGCAATATCTCCATGTCTTTTTGAGCATGTTCTAGTTGTTTCTGGAGATAGCTCAGTGTTCATGTTTTGTTATGCTTTACGTGTACTTCATGCCCATGCCTTTTGTTATTATGTTGATATGCTGTAGCATGTTGTTTTGATGCTTGCAAGATGCCTAGTTGCTGTTATGGACAGATTGTTGCTATGGCTTGTATAGTGTGTGTGTGTTGCACCGTTGCTCCGTTTTGAGTGTGCTATATATGAAACTTGCTTGATTTTGCATGTAGCTTCATACTACCATGTTGCATGCTTGTTTTGGTGTGTTTGCTTGATGTTTGGGTGCATTTTGCATCAATGCCATGTTTAACTTGTTTTGCTCATATCTTCTAGGCCGTAGCTCCGAATCTAATGAACTTTATATGTAACTTGACTAGAGTTTCGTGTAGATCCTCGTGGTGCATCTTAACTTGCTGTTTAACAACTTGAACTTAAGGTTTATTCAGTTCTTGACCAATTTCGAAATTTGCATATGGGGACTTACCGGAATTGTTATATGTTGTTCCCGGCCTCATTTAAACTTGCCTTGATGTGTTGTTCTTGTTTGCATCATCTCTTGCCATGAGTAGCTTCATGTAGCTTGGTAATGCATCATGCTTGTTGTGCATCTTGTTTTGTTCATGTGTGGTGTGTTTACCATGTTGTGTGCTTCTTCTCGATAGTTCCCGTTTCGTTGCGATCGTGAGGATTCGTTCGTCTACGGTTGGTTCGGCTTCATCCGTTCGTCTTCTTCATGGACTTGTTCTTCTTCCTTGCGGGATTTCAGGCAAGATGACCGCTACCCTGGATCTCACTACTATCATTGCGTTGCTAGTTGCTTCGTTCTATCGCTATGCTGCGCTACCTATTACCTGTTTATCAAGCCATCCCAAATTGCCATGAACCTCTAACCTTTGACACCATTCCTAGCAAACCATTGTTTGGCTATGTTACCGCTTTGCTCAGCCCCTCTTATAGCGTTGCTAGTTGCAGGTGAAGTTGAAGATTTCTCCATGGTGGACAGGGTTTTGGTTGGGATATCACAATATCTCTTATATTATTAATGCATCTATATACTTGGTAAAGGGTGGAAGGCTCGGCCTTATGCCTGGTGTTTTGTTCCACTCTTGCCGCCCTAGTTTCCGTCATACCGGTGTTATGTTCCCGGATTTTGCGTTCCTAACGCGGTCGGGTGATTTATGGGACCCCCTTGACAGTTCGCTTTGAATAAAACTTGTCCAGCAAGGCCCAACATTGGTTTTACCATTTGCCTCACCACCACCTATATTTTCCCTTGGGAGTAATTAACCCGAGGGTCATCTTTATTCAGCCCCCCCGGGCCAATGCTTGTCTAAGTGTTGGTCCAAACTAGAGCGCTTTGCAGCGCCACCTCAAGGAAACTTGAGGTCTGGTTTTAGTTGTACGGACTGCTCATCCGGTCGTGGCCTAAGACGAGATACGCGCGGCTACTATCAGGATGTCGGCACGCCGGGAGGTCTTGCTGGTCTTGTTTTACCATTGTCGAAATGTCTTGTAAACCGGGATTCCGAGACTGATCGGGTCTTCCTGGGAGAAGGTCTATTCCTTCGTTGATCGCGAGAGCTTGTCATGGGCTAAGTTGGGACACCCCTGCAGGGTATAAACTTTCGAGAGCCGTGCCCGCGGTTATGTGGCAGATGGGAATTTGTTAATGTCCGGTTGTAGATAACTTGACACTAGATCCGAATTAAAATGCATCAACCGCGTGTGTAGCCGTGATGGTCTCTTCTCGGCGGAGTCCGGGAAGTGAACACGGTCTTTGGGTTATGATTGACGTAAGTAGGTGTTCAGGATCACCTCTTGATCATTGCTAGTTGACGACCGTTCCTTTGTTTCTCTTCTCGCTCTCATTTGCGGATGTTAGCCACCATATCATGCTTAGTCGCTGCTGCAACCTCACCACTTTACCCCTTCCTTTCCCATTAAGCTTTGCTAGTCTTGATACCCATGGTAATGGGATTGCTGAGTCCTCGTGGCTCACAGATTACTACAACAACAGTTGCAGGTACAGGTTATGCGATGATCTTGACGCGAGAGCGATGTTTGCTTGTTTTGGAGTTTCTTCATCTACTTCTTCGATCAGGGGATAGGTTCCAGGTCGGCAGCCTGGGCTAGCAGGGTGGATGTCGTTTGAGCTTCTGTTTGTGTTTCATCCGTAGTCGGATGTTGATCTCTTGTATGATGATATTGTATTCGTGTGGCATTGTATGCCTCTTGTATGTATCCCCATCTATTATGTAATGTTGATGTAATGATATGCACCTTGCAAAAGCGTTCCAATATGCAGGTCTATCCTTGGTGGGACCTTCGAGTTCCTTTTGGATAGGGTCGCATATTGGGCGTGACAGATCAAGCCCACCAAAACTACCTTCAAAGGTGTAATTCCTGGAGTAGAGGCCCACTGTACGGGCTCTATCACGTTGGAAGTAGTCTTCGGATCACGACAACTTCCGGAGCAAAGAGTTAATCTTCGATATTGTCCCTTTCCGTAGTGGTTACCACGCACTGCTCGGACGAACCGCATTTGCTAGATTCAATGCGGTACCACATTACGCATACCTCAAGCTCAAGATGCCAGGACCCGCGGGGTCATCACTGTAAATGGAAATATGGACCGCTCCCTTCGAACAGAAGAGCATACGGCAGCCCTCGCGGCAAAAGTACAATGCAGCCTACTCCGACAAACCAATCCGGTGACAACTTCGAGCACTGTCAAGCGAGTCCGGAGCACCCCGCAACAGGATCATCAGGAACGCCAAGTGCGTGATTAGCAGTCCGACCTCCGCTCAAGCCCCATCAAAGTAGCATTCGTGCCACGCGTACACAATTACGCACTCAAGATACCATGGGCATGGACAGAGGCGCATAAACGACCCAGTCAATAGTGCGGGTAACCACCAAATACCCTCATAATCTTTCCTTCTTACCTTTCAGGACATCGCTTTAGTGCAACATCCTCAGAAGAGCCATTTTGCCGGACTCACATGGGAGAGACATCCAAGGAGGCAGCTGACATTGTGCGCAGAAGGAAATACCCAGGTGGAATCTATTTACGATCATTATACCTACTTTATCTATCTGTACACAGCTTGCCCCTGGATAGGACATGTCAAATAGTCCTATTTATCTCCACTTAATGCATCCATTGTAAACATACGCTTAAATGTATTATTCGTCAATGGGAGATCATATATAGCATCAGCTTATTATTCTTATTTGAGCATTTTTTTTCTCTTATAAATGTTTATTCGATATTGCATCCGTACACTTTGGTACGGTCAGTTTGCCAGGGGCTTCTCATGACGCCCCGTAATATGGCAAGTCAAGTCCGAACACTTTCAACAGTGCGGCACCCCGAACTTATAGCACTATATGCATCAGCTCCGAATCATGTCTTGGGTCTATAGTTGGGATAGCCCGACTCCCTTGTTTTTGTGCCTTACTTTCTGTTATATCGGCTAAGGTAGCCTAGGGAGAACTATTGCGATTGTGTCCCGGTTCTTCCGGACGAGCACCTCAGTAGAGAAAGCCGAAAACTGACCGGCATGATGTGGCTGGTCGCTGTTCGAGAGGTCTTGAAATCCTTAAAGATTTTCCACTTTAGGCGATAAATCGGCTTTGTCCGATCTAGGCGTATATAGCGCGCCAATTCGGCCTTCCGGATTCTAGGGGCTTTGCCAAAATTTAAAATTGTAGACTTCTATGGCTAGGTGAAAGTTATAAAGCCGCATAGTCCGATTGCCTTGTTCGTTGCGTCGGACACCTCCTTAAGGGGCCAAACATTTGGATAAAGAGTGTACGGGTTTTCCACGAACACCCCAGTACTAGTTACGTGGGGGCGGAAGCCGACGACTGGCCTACTTTCAGAATTTTATAAACAACCGCACAGAAGGTAATATTTTAAATAACAAAAGCGCTACATAGCGCAAGTAACTTTGTCCTTAAAATACAAACATGACAAAAGTGAATTCATTCAAAAATGGTGTCCTTGGTACATTCGTTAGCCACGAGACGAGCACCCTTCATAACGCCATCATAGTACATCTCTGGATGGCGATGCGCCTTGCCCTCCGGCGACCCATCCTTGACCAGCTTCTCCGCATCCAGCTTGTCCCAATGCACCTTGACGCGGGCAAAGGCCCGACGGGCACCTTCGATACAAACGGATCGCTTGATCACCTCCTGCCGCGGGCAGGCATCCACCGTCCGCTTGATCAGGCTAAAGTAGCTACTGGGCATGAGCTCACCGGGCCACGTCCGGACTATGAAACCTTTCATAGCCAGTTCGGCCGCCCTGTGGAGTTCGACCAACTGCTTCAGTTGGTCACTCAGAGGCATCGGGTGTTCGGCCCCAGCATACTGGGACCAGAATAGCTTCTCCATTGAGTTCCCCTCCTGGGCACGGTAGAACTCCGCAGCTTCTGATACGCTGCGTGGCAGAACTGCGAATGCCCCTGGAGAGCTCCGAATTCGAGTAAGTAAAAGAAACGCCTCCTCCACATGTTTGCCTTGCATAAAGAACTTCTTACCCGCTGCTATCTTTTTGGCCTCCTGGATCTCCTGCTGTGCTTTCTCGGCTTCGGCCTTGGCGTCTTTTAAATTCACAAGGGCCTTCGTAAGCTCGACCTCTTTTGCCTTTAGATCATGCTCCACGGACTCGCACTTCTTGCCGAGGTCCCGGATCTCTTGCTGTACCTCGCCCAATCTGGCACATTGCTTTTCACGCTCCTTACATTGCGAGGCCACCTTGTCTTCAGCCTCGGACAGCACCTTCTTCAGGGACGCCACTTCGGCGGTGGCCCCTGTTGCATAGTCAAGACACGTAGGCATTAGACTCACCAATTTTGCCTATCCTTAAATGCATAAGAGCGGGAATCACTTACCCTTGTTCTCTTCGAGCTGCCTCTTCGTGAGGTTGAGCTCTCCCTGCGCCTGCTCTAGGTCCCGTTTCAGTTCGGCAACCTTGGCAGTTCGGGCAGCAGCAGCAAGCAGCACAGCCTGCTTATTCACAACAATACTTGTTATTAGGCTCCTGTGGATTATAATTGACCCTCCGTTTGGCTTTTCTTTCTGAACACCAAACAGAGTATCAGGGGCTACTACCTATCGGGTGGAAATTTTACACATATTTATTACTTACCTCAAAGCCTGTCAGGAGGATGGTGCAAGCTTCGGTTAGCCCACTCTTGGCAGACGAAACCTTCCGAAGCACCGTACTCATAAGAGTACAGTGGTCTTCATCCATTGAAGCGTCGTGAAGCGCTTCCAGCAGACAATCCGGCGCCTCATGCGCAATGCAAGTCCTCGACGCAGATGGCTCGCCCTCCCTAATGAGGGGCCGCCCGCCTGAGTCCGGAACCATCGAAGGTTCCGGAACTGTGTTCGGCTGAGAGCCTGGCTTGCCATGGCTCTCATCGACACGATCCGCGGGGATCTTGAACCCCGCGTGTCTGACATCTGGAATCCCGCCTTGGGGCGTCTCCAGAGTCACTGTCGGTGTGAAAACCGGCGGATCTCGGGTAGGGGGTCCCGAACTGTGCGTCTAGGCGGATGGTAACAGGAGACAAGGGACACGATGTTTTACCCAGGTTCGGGCCCTCTTGATGGAGGTAAATCCCTACGTCCTGCTTGATTAATATTGATGATATGGGTAGTACAAGAGTGGATCTACCACGAGATCAAGGAGGCTAAACCCTAAAAGCTAGCCTATGGTATGATTGTTGTAATGGAGGTTATGTCCTACAGACTAAAGCCCTCTGGTTTATATAGACACCGGAGAGGGCTAGGGTTACACAGAGTCGGTTACAATGGTAGGAGATCTACATATCCGTATCGCCAAGCTTGCCTTCCACGCCAAGGAAAGTCCCATCCGGACACGGGACGGAGTCTTCAATCTTGTATCTTCGTAGTCTTGGAGTCCGGCGGACGATGATAGTCCGACTGTCCGGAAACCCCCTAGTCCAGGACTCCCTCAGTAGCCCCTGAACCTGGCTTCAATGACGATGAGTCCGGCGCGCATAATGTTCAGCATTGCAAGGCGGGTTCCTCCTCCAAATAATCCATAGAAGATTGTGAACACCAGGATAGTGTCCGGCTCTGCAAAATAAATTCCGCATTCCACCGTAGAGAGAATAAAATGTACACAAGTTCAATCTGCTGACGTATTTTGCGGCATGACGTCACACCACTACCAAGCCTTTACTTGAATCGTTTTTTATTATACCGCCTCAGCGCGTTTAGCGAAGCGGTTTCCTTGGCATGTCTTATCGAAGCAGAGATCGTGTTCCCCTTATTCCGGGATTCTCATCAATACGGACGTGGGTAACCCAACTGCGCAATTGATGGTGGTGCTTGGGAGATAAGCGAGTTTTACCAGGCGAGTGGGGACGCATAGTCTTCGTCCGCCTATATATAAGGGATAAGGATTCACCTTTTCACCTACGCCCTCTTCCTCCTTTCCTTATCCATCTCCGTGCACTCGAGCTCCAGCGCCCAAGTTCGTGCATCTCGTCTCAACCTTCTCCGACCATGTCCGGAGCGGGAGGCAAGTGGTTGGCCTCCACCGTTAAGGAGGAGCACATCACAAAGCTGCGCAGCGCCGGATACCTTTCTGGCGACATCGTGCACCGGCTGCCCGACGAGGGGCAGCTCATCCCCACCCCCTGGCCCCATGAGAGGGTCGTTTTCCTTCCCCACTTCCTCCGCGGATTGGGCTTTCCACTTCACCCCTTTGTCCGGGGGCTCATGTTCTACTACGGCCTGGATTTCCATGATCTGGCGCCGAACTTCATCCTCAACATCTCGGTGTTTATCGTCGTGTGCGAGGCCTTCCTCTGCATCCAGCCCCACTTCGGCTTGTGGCTCAAGACCTTCAACGTCAAGCCGAAGGTAGTGAAGGGCACTCAAGCGGAGTGCGGAGGCGCCATGTTGGGAAAGATGCCCAACGTCCTTTGGTTCGAAGGGGCCTTCGTGGAATCCGTCAAGGGGTGGAAGTCGGGGTGGTTCTATATCACCGAGCCGCGCGACCCTAAGTGGGCAGCGGCCCCCGAGTTCAGATCTGGTATCCCTACGCAGCTCACCTCCTGGAAAGAGAAGGGCTTGCTGTGGGGTAATTCGAAGGAGCTAGCGGGCCCCCAAGCCTGTATCCAGAAGCTGGTGAACAAGAAGCTCAGGCTGGTCAACGTGGTCCGAGTCAAGCTCGTCCGCCGGATTCTCCCATGCCAAGAACGGGCATTCAGTCTGTGGGAGTTCGATCCGGAACAGCACCAGGCGTTGAGCGGGCTCTTCGACACGACGTACGAAGGCGCATGGAGGGTGCTGTTTAAGGGCGCCGAAGCCACCGCATCCGCGACGGAAGATCGCGGATTTCACTCGCAGCATCCAGCTGACGAGGTAAGTGATTCTACCCCTTTACAGGACACTTGTTGTCAATAGTTCGACCCTAAGCAGGTTTTAATCTCCCTTTTCCTTTGACAGGAATGGATGAAGAAGGCCGAGCAGCTCATCTGCCCGGCTCCCATGCCAGAAGACCCAGTGGACGCCCGTCTAGCGGGGCTGCTGGTTCCGGCACCGCACGTGGTGCCGGAGAAGAAGCCCAAGAAGGTGGCCACGGGTACTCGAAAGAGTTCCCATTTTCAGGTGTCCGACGACTCCGAGGCGGATTCCTCCCCCGAAGATGAGGAGGAGGAAGAAGACTCTCTCCCAGAGGAGGGAGAGAGAAAGAGGAAGGCCTCCCCAACAGGGAAGGCCAAGGGTCCAAGAGGGGAAGAACTATTCCCCCGGACAGCTCCGCCAACACCAATGTTGGCGATGAAGAGTGGCCCTCAAGGGCCAGGCCTCAGGCGAGATTGTAAGTATCCAGATCCCTGAATGATCTGCAATTTCTTTTGTGTCACATAGTGTCCTTCTAATGCCGCATACTGCCTGCAGTCCGGCCGACGATGATCTCCCTGCTTCGTCGAGCGGGTCGTTGGCTACGTCGGATGTGGAATCCATTCCGACTGCCTCCACCCCTCGCGCCGCTGAGGACGCCGAGGTGGGATCCTGGGAAGGGACCCATCAGGAGGAGGCTCCGGAGGCGCCGCAAGGCAGCCTCCCGGACTTTGCGCCGGACTCTACACCAGAACCTGCAGTGGTTCCAGAGTCCGGCGGGCGGCCCCTTCGCAAGAAGGGCAAGACCGTGACACCGGCGGCCCCCGTCCAACTGGAGGCACCAGACAACTTGTTGGAGGCGCTCAAAGGCGCTTCCATCGAGGAAGAACACCGCACTATCATGAGTGCGGTGATTCAGAAGATTCGGCTTGCCAAGAGCGGGCTGACCGAAGCCTGCAGCAGCCTTCTAACAGGCTTTGAGGTAAGAAGTTAAAATTATGCAATGTAATACCGCATAGACAGTAGCCCCTCATGCTCGGTTCGGTGTTCGGAAAGAAAAGCCGGACTGATGGTTGCTAAAATGTGTGTCAATATGGGTTTGCAGGCTGCGCTTCTGACCTCTGCCGCACTGACTGCGGAGGTCGGTGCATTGAAGCAGGATCTCGAGCGGTCCGAGAAAGAGCTCGGCCGTACCAAGAAGCAGCTCGAGGACAAAGAAGGTGAGTAACACCACTTTGAATAGTTACCTTACAGAAAAGGATTTAGGTTGCAATGAAAAAATAACAAGGATAACATGGGTACTGCAGGGGCCACGAACGAGGTGGCAACCCTGAAGGAGGCTGTGTCCGCGGCCGAACGCAATGCGGCCGCGGAACGGGTAGAGCGAGAGAAGCAGGAGGCGCGGGTGGCGGAGGTGCGGCAAGAGCTCCAGGCTCTCATGGAGAAGCATGAGAGTTTGGAGCGCGACTCAAAGACTCAAGAGTCCGAGCTCGCCTCGCCTCGACTCAAGAGTCCAAGTCCGCCAAGGCCGAGGCCCGTAAGGCCCTTCAGGAGGTTGAAGATGTGAAGAAGATAGCGGCGGGTAAGGCATTTTTCATGCAAAGCTAGCATGTTAATGTAAACTACCTGACACTTACCCGAATTCGGAGCTCTCCAGGGGCGTTTGCAGATCTGCCGCGCAGTGTGTCCGATGCTGCCGCATTCTACCGTGGCGAGGAGGGGAGCTGAACGGAGCAGGTCTTCTGGTCTCAGTACGCTGAGGCCAGCCATCCGGTGCCCCCTAGCGACCAGCTGAAGCAGCTGGTCGAGCTCCACAAGGTAGCTGAGGAGGCCATGAAGGGCCTTATAGTCCGGCTGTGGCCTGGACAGGCCATGCCTGGGAGCTACTTCGGCCTCGTTCGGCGGCTGGTGGATGCGTGCCCCTGGGTGGAGGTCATCAAGCGCTCCGCCTGTATTGAAGGTGCTCGTCGGGCCCTTGCCCGCGCAAAGGTGCACTGGGGAAGGCTGGATGCAGAGAGGCTCCTTACTGACCCACCGCCAGCGGGCAAGGAGTATCGTACGCCCGAAATGTACTATAAGACTGTCCTGAAGGGTGCCCGCAATATTGCGGATGAGTGCCCCAGAGATGTAATTATTGAGTAAACTCGCTATGTATTATCCTGTGCGCTGAAAACTTTGTTCATATGCGCTAAGCAACGCTTGTTTAATTTAAAATATTACCTTCTGTGTGGCCGTTTATAAGATCTGAGAGATGGCAAGTCGTTGGCTTCAGCCCCCAAGCCGCGAGTGCTGGGGTGTTCGGGATAAACTTGAGCACTCTTGTTCCCATTTTTCGGTCCATCTAGGGAGGCGCTCAACACAACGAACAAGGCAACCGGACTTATAGTGCTTGAACACTCTAACTTAGCCATAGAATTCTATAATTTTAAATTTCGGCGAAGCCCCTAGTATTCGGAAGACCGAATTCGGGGCGCTATCCACGCCTTCGTCGGACATTATCCGGTACTTCGCTCGAAGCGGCATGAGTCTTTAGGGACCCGAAAAGACCTCTCGAACAGCGACCAGTCTCTCACCTTATCATGCCAGTCAGTTTTAGCTTTCTCCACTGAGGCGCTCGCCCGGCTCAACCGGGGCGCAATCGCAGTGGTTCTCCCATTGCCACCTTAGCCGACAGAACGGAACGTAAGGCACCAAAACGTGGGAGCCGGGCAAACCCAACTATTGACCCAAGACATGATTCGGAGCCAATTCATATAATGCTATAAGTTCGGGGTGCCGCACTTGTGAAAGTGTTCCGACTTATCACACCATAATGCGGGGAACATAAGCCCCTGGTGTATTCGGCCGTACCAAAATATACGGGTGCAAGATGTCGTTAATGAACATATGTGGAAAGTAATGCAATAATAGGCAAAAAATGCTGCATTATTTATTCAAGGAATTCTGCTATGAGTGCGGAAGGATATAAATAGTGCGGTAAGCAAGGGATTGGACTAAATAAACATGTCCCCCTCCAGGGGTGGGCCGCGGACTGGTGTATATAATCGAATTTAATGCTCGTAATGGAGACCACCTGAGTGTTCGTCGCAGCCTTCTTCCCTCCCTGGCTATTGCATCGTGAGTTCGACAGGTTCGCCGCCGGACAGAGCCTCTGGTGAACGGAGTCCTGTGTATACAAATAAGGAAAATAGAAAAAAAAGCGACACGCTTGTAAGCCCCTGGTGTGGTCGAGCCGCACTCTGGGTCTGTTGTGGTCGTGCCCCTCCCCCTAGGCCCATGGTATCTCGAGAGCGTAATGATGTACGCGGAGGGTTGGTTTTGCAATCATGCGAAGGCTGGGGTTGGGGCCGCATTGCTACGCGTGCTCGGAACATGCCAGGTGGTCTTGGTTGATGTTGCTCCGGGCGCGTTTGGCCGTGTCCGGCCGTTTAACAGCCGGACTCGAAAATTGCCTTAGAAGGCTGCTCTGTACTTCTGCCGCGAGAGCCGCTGTATGTTCCTCCGTTCGGAGGGAGCGTTCCGTATTTCCGTTGACCGTGATGACTCCACGAGGGCCTGGCATCTTGAGCTTGAGCTATGCGTAATGCGGCACCGCGTTGAACTTTGCAAACGCGGTTCATCCGAGCAGAGCGTGATAGCCGCTGCGGAACGGGACTATGTCTAAGATTAACTCCTCGCTCCGGAAGTTATCCGGGGATCCGAAGACCACTTCCAGTGTGACTGAGCCTGTACAATTGGCCTCAATGCCTGGTATGACGCCTTTGAAGGTCGTCTTTGTAGGTTTAATCCTTGAGGGGTCTATGCCCATCTTGCGCACTGTATCCTGATAAAGCAGGTTCAGGCTACTGCCGCCGTCCATCAGGACTCTTGTGAGGTGAAATCCATCGACGATTGGGTCTAAAACCAATGCGGCAAATCCGCCATGGCGGATACTGGTCGGATGGTCTCTTCGATCGAAAGTGATCGGGCAGGAGGACCATGGATTGAACTTAGGGGCGACTGGCTCCATCGCATATACGTCCCTTAGTGCATGCTTCCGCTCCCTCTTGGGTATATGGGTTGCGTATATCATGTTCACCGTCCGCACTTGTGGGGGGAAACCCTTCTGTCCTCTATTGTTCGGCGGCCGGGTCTTTTCCTCGTCATCGCTATGCAGCCCCTTGTCATTGTTTTCGGCAATTAACTTGCCTGCCTGCTTGAATACCCAACAGTCTCTGTTGGTGTGATTAGCTGGCTTTTCGGGGGTGCCATGTATCTGGCATAAGCGGTCGAGTATTCGGTCCAAATTGGACGGACCCGGAGTGGTTCTTTTGAATGGCTTCTTCCGCTGACCGGGTTTAGAGCCTCGGAATCCGGCGTTGACTGCCGTATCCTCCTTGTTGTCGCCGTTAATGCGGCATTTATTTTTGCTTCGACGCGACCTGCCATTGTGGTCCTTAGTATCCAGACTGCCAGAATTTTTACTGAGGTTTTTTGCTGCGAGCTAGCCAGCTATCCTCTCCCACACAGAAGCGGGTCATTAATTATGTGAGGGCTGCCATGGATTTCGGCTTTTCCTGTCCTAGGTGCCGGGCTAGCCACTCGTCGCGGATGTTATGTTTGAAGGCTGCGAGGGCCTCTGCATCCGGACAGTCGACGATTTGATTTTTCTTTGTTAAGAACCGTGTCCAGAACTATCTGGCCGATTCGTCTGGCTGCTGAATTATATGGCTTAGGTCATCGGCGTTTGGTGGTCGCACATATGTGCCCTGGAAGTTGTCAAGGAATGCGGCTTCCAGGTCTTCCCAACACCCAATTGACTCTGCGGGCAAGCTGTTAAGCCAATGCCGAGCTGGTCCTTTAAGCTTGAGTGGGAGATATTTGATGGCGTGGAGATCGTCGCCGCGGGCCATATGGATGTGAAGGAGACAATCTTCGATCCAAACCGCGGGTTCTGTTGTGCCATCGTAGGATTCAATGTTTACGGGTTTAAACCCTTCGGGGATTTGATGATCCATTACTTCGTCAGTGAAGCATAGCGGGTGTGCGGCGCCTCTATATTGAGCAATATCACGATGTAGCTTGAGTGAGCGTTGTCTGCTGTGTTCGGCCCGACCGGAGTTGTTGTATCCGACGCGACGGTGTTCGTCGTGGGTCGTTGGGTGCCCACATGATCCGTAGATGGATCTGGATTGCCTTGCTTTGTCCTCCAATATATCTCGCAAGTCCGGCGCGTTCCCTCTTGGCTTCGTGCTTTTGGAGCGATGCCGGGGTACGGTCTTGGTGGAGGGCCTGGATGCCTCTCTGTCGCGACAACGGGGTGGTCGGTCGGCTGTATTGTGCGCTGGTGATGAAGGTATGTATGCTTCCTCCTCTAATCGGGGGAGCAACTTGCGTTTTGGGTAGCTTTTGGAGGGGCGTTCGAGTTCATACTCTTTGGCCGCGAGGACCTCGGTCCATCAATCGGCCAGCAGGTCTTGATCAGCTTGAAGCTGCTGCTGCTTTTTCTTTAGGCTATTTGCCATGGCCATTAGCCTGCGTTTGAAACGCTCTTGTTCGACGGGATCCTCGGCCACGACAAATTCGTCGTCGTCGAGGCTTGCCTCGTCTCCGTAGGGAGGCATGTAATTATCATCCTCGACCACTTCGTCTGCCGCTCTCTCGCGAGGGCTTGCTTCTGCATCCTCCTGCGCTAAATCTTGCTGGAGGGGATTGTCTTCGGCACTGTCTGGGGTGTTATTATCTCGTGTGCCGGAATCTCCATTCTTGCTGTGGCGGGATTTAGAGCGGCGCCGCTGACGTCGGTGCTTGGGCCGTTTCTTTAAGGAATCTGCCTCCGCTGCTTCTTCGCCGTCCCCATCTTTTGGGGTGCCCACCATGTATATGTCATATGACAAGGTGGTCTTCCAGTGCCCTGTAGGCGCTGGTTCTTGATCGTCTCCGGCATCGTCGTCCATACCGTCGATGTCTTCGGAGTCATAGTCTAGCATGTCGGTTAGATCGTCGACAGTGGCTACAAAGTGGGAGGTGGGTGGGCTTTGAATTTCTTCGTCGTCCGCATCCCAACCTTCCTGGCCGTAATCCGGCCAGGGCTCTCCGGATAGCGAGAGATGTTTTAGCGAATTTAGGATGTCGCCAAAGGGTGAGTGTTGGAAGATGTCCGCGGCAGTGAACTCCATGACCGGCGCCCAATCAGATTCGATTGGCAGGGGCGCGGGAGGTTCGGAGTCCGGCAGGGAGTCCGGCACCACGGAGTTACGAGCTTTGCAGGGGACGAGGTTAGTGTTCGGCTCCATCGCCGTGGAAGTTGCAGCCCCCGAGGCGGTGTCCAGACACCGGTCCTCGATCTGCGCGATCGGCTCCGGACTAAGGGCCGGAGCGGATTCGTGTGTGGCCACCAAGGCACTGTCCGGTGGCAGAGCAAAATTATGCCCATCGTGATAGCGCGGCATGCTCGGCTGTGGCTCGAGTCCGTCGAAGATCAAGTCCCTGCGGATGTCGGCCGTGAAGCTTAGGCTTCTGAACCTGACCTGATGGCCAGGGGCGTAGCTTTCGATCTGCTCCAGATGGCCAAGTGAATTGGCCCGCAGTGCGAAGCCGCCAAATACGAAGATCTGTGCGGGGAGAAAAGTCTCACCCTGGACATCGTTGTTGTTGATTGAAGAAGCCATCAAGCCTATCGGTGACGGCACAGAGGAACTCTCAATGAAAGCACCAATGTTGGTGTCAAAACCGGCGGATCTCGGGTAGGGCGTCCCGAACTGTGCGTCTAGGCGGATGGTAATAGGAGACAAGGGACACGATGTTTTACCCAGGTTCGGGCCCTCTTGATGGAGGTAAAACCCTACGTCCTGCTCGATTAATATTGATGATATGGGTAGTACAAGAGTGGATCTACCACGAGATCAAGCAGGCTAAACCCTAAAAGCTAGCCTATGGTATGATTGTTGTAATGGAGGTTATGTCCTACGGACTAAAGCCCTCCGGTTTATATAGACACCGGAGAGGGCTAGGGTTACACAGAGTCGGTTACAATGGTAGGAGATCTACATATCCGTATCGCCAAGCTTGCCTTCCACGCCAAGGAAAGTCCCATCCAGACACGGGACGAAGTCTTCAATCTTGTATCTTCGTAGTCTTGGAGTCCGGCGGACGATGATAGTCCGACTGTCCGGACACCCCCTAGTCCAGGACTCCCTCAGTCACCTCCCCCCGCTCCGGGAGCCTTCGGGACAACACCTCCGTGTCATCCGCGGGTTAAGGGGTAGTGGCCGTCGGAAGCGAATTTATCGCTGAATCGCTCAGGGACCTGGAGGAAGATACCTAGGGGTTAGCCCTGGCCGGACTGCATATATGTTCGGCAATATAAATACAAAAACTATGAAGTGAAACCATGATAGAATGCGGACACTTACGATCGCACTGGGGGCTTCCCCCTGGGCAGCCACCCCTCCTCGTTGTGAGCGGCCATGGCGGAATAGTACGGAAGGGATACCTTTCCCTTCTTGGACGCCCCAGCTGCCCCCTCTGGGGCGGCTTTTCTCTTTCTCTCCTCCCCAGTGCGGGGAGGTAGAGTTTCTTCTTGGTTCCTCCCGCCTCCGTGGGAAGAATCTGTCTCGTCGTCATCAGACGACAGGGGTATGATGGCCTTACGCCGAGGGCCTTTCCCGGCCCCTTGGTCCGCCTCCCCGGGCCCCTCATCCTCTCCGGATGGGGTGTCTTCTTATCCTTCCTCCTCCCCTTCATGGGAGGAGTGCACCTCATCGTCTTCGGACGAGGCCTCTGGCACAACCTTACGACGAAGACCCTTTCGGGTCCCCGGGGCCTTCTTTTCGGCCTTCTTCTCCGGCACCTTGTACGGTGCCGGGACCAGCATCTTCGTCAGGAGAGCATCAGCTGGGCCTTCTGGCAGCGGAGCCGGACAGTAAACCTGCTCCGCTGTCTCCACATAATCCTGAACAAACATGCATAACTGCTTACGGTTCTCCCGTGAATATATTGGAAAGAACCAAATCCGGTGGTAGTTTGAGAACTCACCTGGCTAGGAGCCCGCGCGGCGTGAAGCCCGCGGTCCTCGGATGTGGGAGGAGGTACTTCGGAGGCCTTGAACAACACCGTCCATGCGCCTTTGTGCATCATGTCATAGAGCTTTCGGAGCATCTGGTGTTCGGCCGGGACGAACTCCCATAGATTGACTGCCTGCCTTTCGCAGGGCAGGATCCGACGGATGAGCATGACCTGAATCACGTTGGCAAGCTTGATGTTCTTGTCCTTCATGCTTTTGATGCATGTCTGGAGTCCGGTCAGCTCCATAGAATCGCCCCATGACAGGCCCTTCTTTTCCCAGGAGGTGAGCCGCATGGGGGCTCCAGATCGGAACTCGGGGGCCGCCGCCCAGTTGGCGTTGCGCGGCTCGGTGATGTAAAACCAACCCGATTGCCATCCTTGACGGTCTCCGCAAAGGAGCCGTCGAGCCATGTGACATTAGGCATTCTGCCCACCATGGCCCCTCCGCACTCCGCTTGTTGGCCACTTACAACCTTTGGCTTCACGCAGAAGGTTTGCAGCCATAGGCCGAAGTGAGGTCAGATGCGGAGGAAGGCTTCGCATACGACGATGAACGCCGAGATGTTGAGGACGAAATTCGTGGCTAGATCATGGAAATCTAGCCTGTAGTAGAACATGAGCCCGCGAACGAAGGGGTGAAGTGGGAACCCCAGTCCACGGACTAAGTGGGCGACAAACACGACCCTCTCGTGGGGTCCTGGGGTCGGGATGACCTGCCCAGCATCCGATAGCCGGTGCGCAATGTATGCGGCCAAGTATCCGGCCGCCCGAAGATTTGTGACATGCTTCTCCTTGATGATGGAAGCCACCCACTTGCCTCCTATTCCGGACATGTTTGGCTGTGCGGAGAAGACTTGGGCTTGGGCGCTGGAGCTGTCGAGGGGGCAAGAGTGCGCAAGGAAGAAAGAAGGCGTGGGTAAAAATGTGGAAATCTTATCCCTTTATAGAGGCGATGAAAGCGGTGCGCCTCCCCACTTGCCCGTTGGGAATTGCTTGCTTCCCAAGCGCCATGATTGATGGCGTGGTGGGATTACCCATACCCGTATTGATGAGAATCCCACGATAAGGGGACACGATCTCTACTTTGACAAGACGTGTCACAGAAACCGCCTCGTAATATGCGCTGTAGCTGGTTGAGGGAAAACGGTTCGAGTAATGATCCGACTGTAATAACATGTCACGTCATCAGAAAAATTGTCAGCCGATTGCATTTGTGAAAATATCATTCTCTCTATGGCGGTGTGTGAAGATCATCTTATAGATCCGGACACGTCCTATGTGTCCGATAACCACTTTGGAGTATTCGGAGAAGGAACCCGCCTTGCAATGCCGAAGACAATACTGCACGCCAGACTCATCGTCATTGAAGCCTGGTTCAGGGGCTACTGAGGGAGTCTTGGATTAGGGGGTATCCGGACAGCCGGACTGTGTACAACGTCCGGACTATTGAAGTGTGAAGATACAAGGCTCAAGACTTCGGCCTGTGTCCGGATGGACTCTCCTTTGCGTGGAAGGCAAGCTTGGTGATCCGGATATTGTATTTCCTTCCTTGTAACCGACTCCATGTAAACCCTAGCCCTCTCCGATGTCTATATAAACCGGAGAGGTTGGTCCTTAGAAGGACGATCACAATTACAATCATACCATCATAGGCTAGCTCTTAGGGTTTAGCCTCTACGATCTCGTGGTAGATCTACTCTTGTACTACCCATATCATCAATATTAATCAAGCAGGAAGTAGGGTTTTACCTCCATCACGAGGGCCCGAACCTGGGTAAACATCTGTGTCCCTTGCTTCCTGTTACCATCAGCCTTGACGCACAGATCGGGACCCCCTATCCGAGATCCGCCGGTTTTGACACTGACAATGACCTGCCCTTGAGCAGGCAACCTGTGCGGGATTTCAGCGGTGAGATACCTGGCCTCCCTAAGCTTCTTGATGTCCTCCTCTGTGACAGAGGAGGCCATCCACTGGCCTTGAAGTTGGATCCAAACATGATTGAAGGTCCGAAGTGCTTAGCTTGAGCCTTGGGTGTTGGAACTCGAGGTGAGGGAAGGGAAGGATCGAGCGTGGGAAGAAAAGGACAGATGAGGGAGTCCTGGACTAGGGGGTGTCCGGATAGCCGGACTATCATCGTCAGCCGGACTCCAAGACTATGAAGATACAAGATTGAAGACTTCGTCCCGTGTCCGGATGGGACTTTCCTTGGCGTGGAAGGCAAGCTTGGCGATACGGATATGTAGATCTCCTACCATTGTAACCGACTCTGTGTAACCCTAGCCCTCTCCGGTGTCTATATAAACCGGAGGGTTTAGTCCGTAGGACAGACAACCATTACAACAATCATACCATAGGCTAGCTTCTAGGGTTTAGCCTCCTTGATCTCGTGGTAGATCCACTCTTGTACTACCCATATCATCAATATCAATCAAGCAGGAGTAGGGTTTTACCTCCATCGAGAGGGCCCGAACCTGGGTAAAAACATTGTGTCCCTTGTCTCCTATTACCATCCGCCTAGACGCACAGTTCGGGACCCCCTACCCGAGATCCGCCGGTTTTGACACCGACATTGGTGCTTT
The DNA here is from genome assembly GCA_963921465.1 of Triticum timopheevii. Lineage (NCBI taxonomy): Eukaryota > Viridiplantae > Streptophyta > Magnoliopsida > Poales > Poaceae > Triticum > Triticum timopheevii. Next base: position 463,321,494 of record OY997266.1, read on the forward strand.
CATTGAGAGTTCCTCTGTGTCGTCACCGATAGTCTTGATGGCTTCTTCAACCAACAACAACGCCGTCCAGGGTGAGACTTTCCTCCCCAGACAGATCTTCGTGTTCGGCGGCTTTGCACTACGGGCCAATTCACTTGGCCATCTGGAGCAGATCGAAAGCTACGCCCCTGGCCATCAGGTCAGATTTGGAAGCCTAAACTTCACGGCCGACATCCGCGGAGACTTGATCTTCGACGGATTCGAGCCACAGCCGAGCGTGCCGCACTGTCACGATGGGCATGATCTAGCTCTGCCGCCGGACAGTGCCTTGGAGGCCGCACACGAGTCCTCTCCGACCTATAGTTCGGAGCCGACCGCGCAGATCGAGGATAGGTGGCTGGACACCGCCTCGGGGGCTGCAACCTCTACGGCGGTGGAGCCGAATACCAACCTCGTCCCTTATAAAGCTCGTGACTCCGAGGTGCCGGACTCCTTGCCGGACTCCGAACCTCCTGCGCCCCTACCAATCGAATCCGATTGGGCGCCTGTCGGTGTCAAAACCGGCGGATCTCGGGTAGGGGGTCCCGAACTGTGCGTCTAGGCGGATGGTAACAAGAGACGAGGGACACGATGTTTTTACCCAGGTTCGGGCCCTCTTGATGGAGGTAAAACCCTACCTCCTGCTTGATTAATATTGATGATATGGGTAGTACAAGAGTGGATCTACCACGATATCAAGGAGGCTAAACCCTAGAAGGTAGCCTATGGTATGATTGTTGTAATGTATGTTGTCCTATGGACTAAAGCCCTCCGGTTTATATAGACACCAGAGGAGGCTGGGGTTACACAGAGTCGGTTACAATGGTAGGAGATCTACATATCCGTATTGCCAAGCTTGCCTTCCATGCCAAGGAAAGTCCCATCCGGACACGGGACGGAGTCTTCAATCTTGTATCTTCGTAGTCTTGGAGTCCGGCGGATAATTATAGTCCGGCTGTCCGGACACCCCCTAGTCCAGGACTCCCTCAGTAGCCCCTGAACCAGGCTTCAATGACGATTAGTCCGGTGCGCATAATGTTCGACATTGCAAGGCGGGTTCCTCCCTTGAATAATCCAGAGAAGATCATGAACACCAGGATAGTGTCCGGCTCTGCAAAATAAATTCCATATTCCACCGTAGAGAGAATAAAATATACACTTAGTTCAATCTGCTGACGTATTACGCGGCGTGACATCACACCGCTACCAAGCCTTTGTTTGAATTGTTTTTTACTATACCACCTCAGCACATTTAGCGAAGCAGTTTCCTTGGCACGTCTTGTCGAAGCAGAGATCGTGTTCCCCTTATTCCGGGATTCTCATCAATACGTGCGTGGGTAACCCAACCGTTCCCGTCGCCACACCTCCTCTATCGAAGGTGAATCCCAAACGGTCACGGAGGCGGCTCTTGGTATTTTTTCCTCTTTATAAGAGGACCAAGGCTTGTCCTTGTTCTTCAATCTCGCATCGAATCTCCTCCTCGCTCCCAGTTCCAACACCCAGAGCCTCAGATTCGAGCGCTTCGGATCCTCAACCATGTCCGGCTCCGACCTCCAGGGCCGGTGGATGCCCTCCTTCGTCACGGAGGAGGACATATTGAAGTTACGTGAGGCCAAGTACCTGGCCTACGAGGTTTCGCATAGGTTACCCGCCCAAGGGCAGGCCGTGCCCGTCCCCGAGCCCGGTGAGTTCGTTGTCTTCGTATCCCACCTCCGTCGGGGTTTAGGCTTCCCGACGGACCCCTTTGTGAGAGGGCTCATGTTCTACTACGGGCTGGACTTTCACGACTTGGCTCCGGAGTCCATCCTCCACATCTCCGCATTCATTATTGTCTGCGAAGCCTTCCTCCGCGTCACTCCCCACTTCGGCATGTGGTTGAAGACCTTCAAGGTGGAGCCGAAGATGATCGGGGGGCGTCAAGCGGAGTGCAGCGGGGCGGCCATAAGCAAAAAGGCCGATGCCCCGTGGCCCGAGGGTTCCTTCCAAGAGGAGCTCAGACTGTGGCAGCAGGAGTGGTTCTATATCACCGCTCCGAAGGGCAGCAGGCAAAAGCTGCCGCCTTCATTCCGCCCGGGACCTCCACGCCAGCTGATGTCGTGGGTCAACCAAGAGCTCAATTGGGGGCCGTCCGAAGACGTGCCCTCACTGCAGGGCCGGATTCGAGACCTCCAATCGAGGGAGATCGACCTGATCGTGGTGATGCAGGTTATGTTAATCAGGCATCTTCTGCCCAATCGAGGGAGATCTTCCGTCCTCTTCGTCTATGGGAGTTCAACCCGGAGGGACCTCGGATTCTCCAACACTTTATGGGTGCAACACCCGTGGAGATGTACAAGTTGTTCTTCGGACCGCAGGTGGTGTGTCCGGAATTAGCCGAGGACGCAGGCCTAAGCCGCAATCGCCCGGATACTCAGGTAAAAAGCTCAGAGTCCGGACATTATGTTTATATGCCTCTCTAGAGTTCGCCTCCTGACCCGTTACTTTTCACAGGAATGGGTGGCGCGATCAAGGCTGATAAGGTGTCCGGCCCCCCTCCCAGAGACCGCACTGGAGCCCGTGCTGGTCAGAATGTTGGAGGTCGCGCCCACAGAAGGGGGCGAAGGGGAAAATAGAGGAGCTAATATTTCGCCCAAAGGGGCGACTGAAGAGGGAGGAACCAAGAACCCCTCCCTTCAGGGGGAGAAGAGGACTGCCTCCGAAGATCCGGAGGCCAAAGCCCCTAAGCGTGGGAAGAGATCTTCACCGGGGGGTCCGGCGTCCGGAGAGAATCCGGACGCACAATCATTGCAAAAGGATCAGCCCTCCAGCGAGCCGTGAGTATGAAAGAGGGAGTTAATTAGTAAGGAAATACCTTCATTTGTGCTTCTGTGGGTAACCGAAATATTTATATTGCAGTTCGGATCTGCATCCTTCTCAGATGAGTTCATCTTCAGGGGACCTTCTTCCGGAGATGATGGAGAGCGAAACGCCTCCGTCTGCGGCACCGTCAGATAAGGCAGGCGAGCCTGAAGTATCGTCATGGAGGGTATCCCCGAGTCCGGAGGGGCCAGAGAGCTCGGCACCCACTAGTATCCGGCCGGGAGAACTAAAGAATCTGCTTGAGAGGGCGTCCATTTCAGAAGATCACCGTGCGTTGATGCGTATGGTGATTGGAAGGATTTCGTCCGCCGAGAGCGGATTGCGTAATGCCGCCATGAGTTTGCTGGCGGGATTTGAGGTATGCAAGAATGACGCACCCTTTTGTCTTTTAACAGTTTTGCACATAAAAATGCGCCCTGTATAGATAGTAGCCCCTGGGACTCGGTAGGTTGTCGGGAACGACAGCGTGCCGAGGATCGAAATCACAAGTAATGAATACCGCCGTCCCTATGCAGGTGGCGGATAGTCCGAGGGCCAGCCAGACTAATGAGTTTGCCGAGTTAAGTCGGCAACTTGACATGGCGGATGCGGACATCGCACTTGTCAACCGGCGACTTGACGAGTCGCAAGGTAAATAAATTCTCCGCAGTCACTTTATTTAAGGGGGTTGAAGCCCTCCTCTGATAAATTTTACGCTGTTGTACAGACGGTGCTGCTGCTGTGGAGAACCTTTGGGCCGAACTTGCTCGAGCTAAGGAGCAAGCCCGAAGGAGTGATGCGGCTGCCTCGAGGGCGGCCGAGGAATTGAAAGCCGAAAGGGCTGCGCGCTGCCGAAGCAGGGCAGAGGTGGCCGAATTGGCCATGAAAGTAAAGGATGCTACCGACCGCAATGAGGCTCTTGAAAAGGAGCACTTATCGGAGCGGGAAGACCTGAAGAAGGCCACCGCCGAAGCCAAGGATGCCCGCTCTGCAATGCGGGCTATGAAGGAGGAACTGCGCCAGGCCGGAGAGATCATGGCTGGCAAGCCTTTTCTGCTGCGTCGCTGGTTTATGGATGGAAAGTATGCTCAATTTGAGCGGCTGTGGAGTCCGGAGGATCCGTATATGGACTTAGCTGCAAGTGCAGCTGATGCCGTTGAGCACTTCCGGAGCCAGGAGGATCACAAGACGGAAGAGCTATATTGGTCTCAATTCCATAGTCTGGACCGCTCACTTTCGTTGACAGACCGGTTGGCCGAATGGGCCGAGCCAAATAGATTGTCCGGACTTGCCATGACGGACATCGTGGCCCATGTCTGGCCAAAGAGGCCCAAGGCGACGAGCTACTTCGGCTTACTGCAGCAATTCCTTGGAGCGGTGCCGCACATAAAGGAGATGAAGCGGTCGGCCTGCATCGAGGGCGCGCGGATGGCTCTTGCCCGTGTGAAGGCGCATTGTCCGGAGATGGATGCCACCGCTGTCGCCGCCCAGGGGTCGGATGAAAGCCGGCTCCCCACCGAGCATTATTTCAGGGAAGTTATGCGTGGCGCTCGTGTAATAGAGTCGCAGTGCTCGAAAAATGTCACGTTCAAATGAACGTATTAGCTTGTAAAATGATGATTATGCTATAACTGCTTTTTATACTTGTGCGTTCCAAGTAGTAAAACTTCTCCTGTGCGGCCGTTTATGTATACTTTTGTATAACTTGAAAGATGGCAGTCTTCGACTTCAGCCCCCACGCACAAGGTGCGGGGGTGTTCGCAAAAATAGCGCATTTTCACACTTAATCCGACGTCTCGGTCCTGTTTTAAGGAGGTGGTAGCGTAGCGAATGAGGCAATCCGGACTATAATGCTTTATCACTTTCACTTAGCCAGTGGAGCTCGAGGGTGGGGCTACGATATAGCCCCTGGTGGCACCGCATATCTCCGAATTCGAGGGTGTGTACGTGCCTGACCGGGAAACGGTCCTTCGTCAAAGCGGGGAATTCTAAACATTCCGGTAGTCGATCGAGTGGTTGACCAGTCTCTCGCTGTATCATGACAGTCAGTTTTCGGCTTTCTCTACTGAGGTGCTCGCCCAGCCGAACTGGGGCACAATCGCAGTAGTTCTCCTGGTGCCGCGTTAGCCGATGATACGGAACGTAAGGCAGCAAAACACAGGAGCCGGGCAAACCCAACATTTGACCAAAGACATGATTCGGAGCTGATGCATATAATGCCTAACTCGAGACGCCGAACACTCCCAAAGGTGTTCGGTCTTTTATAATAATGGGCAGAACGATGCCCTAAGCCCTTAGTGTCCAGGTACGGGCATGGTCTTCTGACGCGGCCGATGCCAAAACGTCAGGCTCCTCTTTGGCTATAGGAAGAAACCAAGGGAGAGTAACAACAAGAGACGGTAAAAAAGGTTTACACAGGGTCTTAATCTGAAAAGAATCCTCACAACGGGTCCCTACTGCACGTCTGCGCCTGTGTCTCCGTTGTGCCGTTGTCCTAGACGGGCATGCACGTTTGTTCATCTGTAAAAAGAGAGGAACGTTTAGTTTGAAAACAATTCGTGCGAAAAATATGTGTAAAAGAAGAAATATAAATAATTAAAGCGGGTTTTATATGAACCCGCGGTTGTTTGTGCACGCAGCCCCCTGTGAAGAGGTATGCGGCTAGGGAGCCCCTAGCCTGCTGAGGCCGGATTCGTCTATTCGAGTCCGGGGTCTTTACGTGACCCTCGCACTGAAATGACGCCCCGCGGACAGGTCATCTTAAGTGTAAGAGACGCGTAATGCGGTATGGCGCCGAAGCGGACAAAAGCCTTTCGACCCAAGAGTGCTTGATATTCACTTTCAAATGGGACGATGTGAAAAATTAATTTTTCGCGTCGAAAATTGTTCGGCGGTCCGAACACGACTTCTAGTAATATGGAGCCTGTGCACTTGGCGTAAGGGCCTGGCGTCACTCCTTTGAAGGAAGTGCGGCTGTGTCGGATTTTGGTGGGGTCTATCCCCATCCTTCGGATTGTGTTTGAATACAGCAGGTTTAATTCGCTGCCTCCGTCCATTAGGACGTTAGTAAATTGTAATCCATCTATTATGGGATTCAATATCAGGTGAGTCCGTCCCGCGTTTCGAACGCTTCTGGAATAGTCCAGGTGGTCGAAAGTGATTGGCTTTGATATCCAATCTCTATGGTTTGCTGGGTTGGACCGCGTGGAGCTCTTTTTAGAAAGTGCCGCCCTGTTTTTCCGTATTATCACATGAAGTGAGTTTACTATTTTGACCCCTTGTGGGAAAGTCTTTTGTTTTCCGGTGCTCTGCTGGTGGGGTTTATCTTCTTCGCTTGACGCGTCGAGCCCCTTGTGTTCGGCATTTAGTCGGCCGGACTGTTTAAAAACCCAACAATCCCTGTGGGTGTGATTTGCAGGCCTTCCGGGGGTACTGTGGATTTGACATATCCGACCCAAAATCTTGTTTAAGTTGGACAATTCGTCACTGTCATCCTGAAGAGGCTGTGTTTTGTTGTTGGGCCGCGAGCTTTTGAATCCGGCGTTGACTGCCGTGTTCTTTTGGCTTTTTTCTTTATTCCGGTGCTGCTCTTTTCTGCGCCGTGATTTTCCGTTTCCATCTCTTATCCCGGATGTACTTGGGTCGCTGGTGCTGCATCTTGCTAGCCAGCTATCTTCTCCCGCACAGAAGCGGGTCATGAGGCTTATTAGTGCGGACATTGTCCTCGGTTTCTCTTGACCGAGGTGCCAGGCAAGCCATTCGTCCCGGACATTATGCTTGAAAGCTGCTAAGGCTTCGGCGTCCGGACAGTCGACTATTTGGTTCTTTTTGGTAAGGAACCTGTTCCAGAATTTCCGCGCTGACTCTCCGGGCTGTTGAGTTATATGACTTAGATCATATGCATCTGGAGGGCGGACGTAAGTCCCTTGAAAATTTGCTCTAAACGCATCCTCGAGCTCTTCCCAACTTCCAACAGTGTTTTCTGGGAGGCTTTTAAGCCAATGACGGGCTGGCCCTTTGAGCTTGAGGGGTAGGTATTTTATGGCGTGGAGATCGTCTCCTCTGGCCATGTGTATATGCAATATATAATCTTCTATCCAGACTCCAGGGTCTGTTGTTCCATCGTAGGCCTCTATGTTTATGGGTTTAAATCCTGCTGGGAATTCATGGTCCAGCACCTCATCGGTGAAACATAGTGGGTGTGTGGCGCCCCTGTATTTGTGTTTGCCACTATCATCGGACACTTGACGTGTCGCCTTGCTTCTTGGGGCCTTCTCCTTTGGCCCATAGATGGACCTGGCTGGGCCATCTACCCTTCCAAGTTCGTTGGTTGGTTTACGTGTGGCGCCGCTGTCAGAATTTGGCCTATCATCTTGCCGTCTATCCGACCAGGCAGCCCCTTTATTTTCGGATGGTGGAGGCTCTATGGCCTACTCGTCGAATTCTGGTAGCAGCTTGCGCTTTGGGTAGCTCTTTGATTGGTGGCCATTACCGTACTTATCTGCGGTTTTGAGTACTTTGCTCCATCTCATTCTGAGTGTGTCTTCCGCTGTTCTGAGCCTCCGTTTTTCCTTCTTCAGGCTTCTTGCAGTACTGACGAGTCTTTTCCGAAGGTTCTTGCTCTCCGGCGGCGTGTCCGGCATGAGGTCATCCGGGCTGTTGTTTTCGCCGGGCCTGGACTGATTATCTGACTCGTCATGTTTGGACGGTTGCTTATCTGCGTGTTCGTCGTCCGCTTGTGAGCCCTGCCGTGTTGCGGGATCCTGGGGAGCGTTGTCGTCGTTGAGGCGGGACTTAGGGCGGCGTCTGCGCCGCCGTTTTGGTCGTTTATCGGCGGGTTCATCTTCTGCCGCGGCCCGTTGGTCCTCATTGTCGCTCTCCTTTGGGGTGTCCACCATATATATGTCATGTGACGAGGTGGTCCTCCCGTTCTTTATATGCTCTGTTTTTTGTTCGTCTCCGGCATCGTCGTCCATTTCGTCGATGTCTTCGGAGTCGTAGTCTAGCATGTCGGTTAGATCGTCGACAGTGGCTACAAAGTGGGTGGTGGGTGGGCTCTGAATTTCTTCGTCATCCATACTCCAACCATCCTGGCCATAGTCCGGCCAGGACTCTCCTGATAACGAGAGATGCTTTAGTGAATTCAAGATGTCGCCAAAAGGCGAGTATTGGAAGATGTCCGCGGCGGTGAATTCCATAACCGGCGCCCAATCCAGATCGATTGGTAGGGGCACGGGAGGTTCGGAGTCCGGCAAGGAGTCCGGCGCCTCGGAACCACGAGTTTCGCAGGGGACAAGATTAGTGTTCGGATCCATTGCCGTGGATGTTGAAGCCTCCAGGGCGGCGTCTATCCACCGGCCCTCGATCTAGGCGATCGGCTCCGGGTTAATGGCCGAAGCGGATCCGTGTGCGGCCACCAAGGCACTATTCGGTGGCAGAGCTAAGTCATGCCCATCGTGACAGTGCGGCGCGCTTGGCTGTGGCTCGAGTCCGTCGAAGATCAAGTCTCTGCGGGCATCGGCCGTGAAGTTTAAGCTTCCGAATCTGACCTGACGGCGAGGGGCGTAGCTTTCGATCTACTCCAGATGGCCAAGTGAATTGGCCCGCAGTGCGAAACCGCCGAATACGAAGATCTGTCCGGGGAGGAAAGTCTCACCCTGGACAGCGTTGTTGGTTGAAGATGCCATCAAGCCTATCGGTGACGACACAGAGGAACTCTCAATGAAAGCACCAATGTCGGTGTCAAAACCGGCGGATCTCGGGTAGGGGGTCCCGAACTGTGCGTCTAGGCGGATGGTAACAAGAGACGAGGGACACGATGTTTTTACCCAGGTTCGGGCCCTCTTGATGGAGGTAAAACCCTACCTCCTGCTTGATTAATATTGATGATATGGGTAGTACAAGAGTGGATCTACCACGAGATAAAGGAGGCTAAACCCTAGAAGCTAGCCTATGGTGTGATTGTTGTAATGTATGTTGTCCTACGGACTAAAGCCCTCCGGTTTATATAGACACCGGAGAAGGCTAGGGTTACACATAGTCGGTTACAATGGTAGGAGATCTACATATCCGTATTGCCAAGCTTGCCTTCCACGCCAAGGAAAGTCCCATCCGGACACGGGACGGAGTCTTCAATCTTGTATCTTCGTAGTCTTGGAGTCCGGCGGATAATTATAGTTCGGCTGTCCGGACACCCCCTAGTCCAGGACTCCCTCAGCGCCCATCATGGAGTTCACCGCAGCGGACATCTTTCAGCACTCGCCCTTTGGCGACATCCTGAACTCACTAAAGCATCTCTCATTATCAGGAGAACCCTGGCTGGACTGCGGTCAGGATGGTTGGGATGCGGACGACGAAGAGATTCAAAGCCCACCCACCACCCACTTTGTAGCCACTGTCGACGATCTAACCAACATGCTAGACTACGACTCCGAAGACATCGACAGTATGGACGACGATGCCGGAGACGATCAAGAACCAGCGCCTATAGGGCACTGGAAGACCACCTCTTCATACGACATATACATGGTGGACACCCCAAAGGATGGGGACAGCGAAGAAGCAGCGGAGGCAGATTCCTTTAAGAAACAGCCCAAGCGCCGACGTTAGCGGCGCCGCTCTAAATCCCGCCACAGCAAGAATGGAGATTCCGGCACACGAGATAATAACACCCCAGAGAGTGCCGAAGACAACCCCCTCTAGCACGATTCAGCACAGGAGGACGGAGTAGCCAGCTCTCAGGAGAGAGCGGCAGATGAGGAGGACGAAAATTACATGCCTCCCTCCGGAGACGAGGCAAGCCTCAATGACGACAAATTCGTCGTGCCCGAGGATCCCGTCGAACAAGAGCGTTTTAAACGCAGGCTAATGGCCACGGCGAACAGCCTAAAGAAAAAGCCGCAATAGCTTCAAGCTGATCAAGACCTGCTGGCCGACAGATGGACCGAGGTCCTCGCGGCCGAAGAGTATGAACTCGAACGCCCCTCCAAAAACTACCCAAAACGCAAGTTGCTCCCTCGACTAGAGGAGGAAGCATACAAACCTTCATCACTAGCGCACAATACGGCAGACCGACCACCTCGTGGCCGCAACAGAGAGGCATCCAGGCCCTCCGCCAGAGCCGTACCCCGGAACCGCTCGAAAAGCATGAAGCCACGGGGGAACGCGCCGGACTTGCGGGATATATTGGAGGATAAGGCAAGACAATCCAGATCCATTTACGGATCACGTGGGCGCCCCACGACCCACGACGACTACCGTCGCGCCGGATACAGCAACTCCGGCTGGGCCGAACACAGCAGACAACGCTCTCTTGAGCTACGTCGTGATATTGCTCAATATAGAGGCGCCGCACACCCACTATGCTTCATAGACGAAGTAATGGGTCATCAAATCCCTGAAGGGTTTAAACCCGTAAACATCGAATCCTACGATGGCACAACAGACCCCGCGGTTTGGATCGAAGATTATCTCCTTCATATCCATATGACCCGCGGTGACGATCTCCACGCCATCAAGTATCTCCCACTCAAGCTTAAAGGACCAGCTCAGCATTGGCTTAACAGCTTGCCAGAAGAGTCAATTGGGTGTTGGGAGGACCTGGAAGTCGCATTCCTTGACAACTTCCAGGGCACATATGTGCGACCACCAGACGCCGATGACCTAAGCCACATAATCAGCAGCCAGACAAATCGGCCAGACAATTTTGGACACGGTTCCTAACAAAGAAAAATCAAATCGTCGACTGTCCGGATGCAGAGGCCCTCGCAGCCTTCAAACATAACATCCGCGACGAGTGGCTGGCCCGGCACCTAGGACAGGAAAAGCCGAAATCCATGGCAGCCCTCACATCACTCATGACCCGCTTCTGCGCGGGAGAGGACAGCTGGCTAGCTCGTAGTAACAACCTCAGCAAAAATTCTGGCAGTCCAGACAGCAAGGACCGCAATGGCAGGTCGCGTCGCAGCAAAAACAAACGCCGGGTTAACGGCGATAACGTTGAGGATACGGCAGTCAACGCCGGATTCAGAGGCTCTAAACCCGGTCAGCGGAAGAAGCCATTCAAAAGAACCACTCCGGCAATGTCAAAAAAAAAGAACCACTCCGGGTCCGTCCAATTTGGACCGAATACTCGATCGCCCTTGCCAGATACATGGCACCCCCGAAAAGCCAGCTAATCACACCAACAGAGATTGTTGGGTATTCAAGCAGGCAGGCAAGCTAATTGCCGAAAACAATGACAAGGGGCTGCATAGCGACAATGAGGAAGAGACCCGGCCGCCGAACAGTAGAGGACAGAAGGGTTTTACCCCGCAAGTGCGGACGGTAAACATGATATACGCAACCCACATACCCAAGAGGGAGCGGAAGCGTGCACTTCGCGATGTATATGCGATGGAGCCAGTCGCCCCGAAGTTCAATCCATGGTCCTCTTGCCCGATCACTTTCGATCGAAGGGACCACCCCACCAGTATCCGCCATGGCGGATTCGCCGCATTGGTCTTAGACCCAATCGTCGATGGATTTCACCTCACTAGAGTCCTGATGGACGGCGGCAACAGCCTGAACCTGCTTTATCAGGATACAGTGCGCAAGATGGGCATAGACCCCTCAAGGATTAAACCTACAAAGACGACCTTCAAAGGCGTCATACCAGGTGTCGAGGCCAATTCTACAGGCTCGGTCACACTAGAAGTGGTCTTCGGATCCCCGGATAATTTCCGAAGCGAGGAGTTAATCTTCGACATAGTCCCGTTCCGCAGTGTCTATCACGCCCTGCTCGGACGAACCACGTTTGCAAAGTTCAACGCGGTGCCGCATTATGCATACCTCAAGCTCAAGATGCCAGGCCCTCGTGGAGTCATCACGGTCAATGGAAACACTGAACGCTCCCTCCGAACGGAGGAACACACAGCGGCTCTCACGGCAGAAGTACAGAGCAGCCTCTTAAGGCAATTTTCGAGTCCGGCCGTTAAAAGACCGGACATGACTAAGCACGCCCGGAGCAATATACATCAAGACCACCTGGCACGTTCCGACCACGCGTAGCAATGCGGCCCTAACCCCAGCCCTCGCATGATTGCAAGACAAGCTCTCCGCGTACATCATTACGCTCTGGAGATACCTTGGGCACAGGGGGAGGGGCACGACCACGACAGGCCCAGAGTGCGGCTCAACCACACCAGGGGCTCCCAAGTGTGTCGCTTTTTTTTCTTTTCCTTTTTTTTATCCACAGGACTCCATTTACCAGAGGCCCTGTCCGCCAGTAGATCTGCCGAACTCACGATGCAACAGCCAGGGAGGAACAATGGCTACGACGAACACTCAGGTGGTCTCCATTACGAGCATTAAATCTGTTTATTACACCATTCCGCAGCCTACCCCTAGAGGGGGACATGTCTAATAGTCCAAACCCTTGCTTACCGCACTATTTGTATCGTTCTGCACTCATAGCAGAATTGAAAGTGCGTTATATCGACTAGAGGGGAGGGTGAATAGGCGATTTTTATGAAATTCTTCACTGAGGAATTTGCCGGTGAGGAAATTCCTTAGCGAAGAACTACTTGCAGCGGAATATGTACTCAGAGGTAAACATAACAGGATACAGACATAGTCAGCATGATGAAATGAAGACTAAGAACAGAGTACAGAAAGCGTAAACACAGGATAACAAGATGAAGACAAACAGACTGAAGAAATTGAACTGAGGAATTTGTGAAAGTCTTCAGTCAAAGTCTTCAAGCACAGATATGAACAACATGCAACACAGAATGAGGAAATGAATGAGTTGAGGAAATAGAACCAGGCAGTTGGTGAAGACAATGATTTGGTAAACCAGTTCCAACTGCTGTCTCAGTTGTACGTCTGGTTGGAGCGGCTGAGTATTTAAACTCGAGGACACACAGTCCCGGACACCCAATCTCTGAGCCGCAACTCAGGACACCCAGTCCTCACCGTATTCTCCTTGAACTAAGACCACGCAGGCCTCGTCGAATCACTCGTGGTAAGTCTTCAGGTGACTTCCAAACCTTCACAGACTTGGTCACTCGGCGATCCACAATTCCTCTTGGATGCTCTAGACCTTGACGCCTAACCGTCTGGAAGAAGCACAGTCTTCAAAGGTAACAAGCGTCAGATCCACGCAGGATCAATTTCTTCAGTGATGCTCAATCACTTGGGGTTTGTGGGTTTGGTTTTGGGATTTTCCTCACTCGATGATTTTCGCTCAAAGTCCTCGGAGGATGGGTTGCTCTCAAATGACAAGTGTCAAGTTCTCTCGGAGCAGCCAACCAACTAGTTGTTGTAGGGGGCGGCTATTTATAGCCTAGGGAGCAGCCCGACATGATAAGACATAAATGCCCTTCAATGATATGACCGTTAGGTGGATACGATATTTTGGTCCGCCGGCGCGTAGCACAGCAACGGTCGGAAATTTGACTCTCAAAGTCCTCAGGGCTATCATGTTCCTCACTGTGTAGGCAATTTGCACTGGCGAATTCCTAACTCCTCAGTCAGAGCAAAGTCCTCAATGAACAGAAGAACTGCGTCTCTGTCACTGATGAATTTGACTGAACTGTATGAGATTTCCAATGGCTTCACTCGAAAGGATTGGTAGGTGTAGGATTTTGAGTTGAGCATCACATGGAAATTTTTCCTTAGTAATTCCTCGACCCCCTTTAACAGTACGGTGTTTCCTATGACTCAAGAAAGAGAAAATGAAACTACGAAAACAAAAGTCTTCACGCTTCATATTCCTCGAATGAATATCAAGTCTTCATGGTCACACCAATTTCTTCACTTTCAAAGTCTTCAGAAAGTCTTCAGAATATCAAAGTCTTCAGTTGAAGAACTTCATTTTTAGGGGTCGACATTCTCTGTAAATATCAAACTCCTCATAGACTTATAGACCTGTGTACACTCACAAACGCATCAGTTACTTAACCTATAAGTCTTCAATACACCAAAATCACTAAGGGGCACTAGATTCACTTACAATCTCCCCCTTTTTGGTGATTGATGACAACATAGGTTAAGTTTTCAACGGGGATAAACATATGAAGTGTAAATACTGATATTGAGGAATTTGATTGCAAGATATAGAAGAACTCCCCCTGGATGTGTGCATAATGAGGAATTTGCTTTTGAGGCAATGCACATTTGAAGAATTTAATAATGGAGATCTCCCCCTATATCTTGTAATTCATACACGCATTTGATATGTAATATGAAGAATTTGAAATGCATGATGAAATATGGTGCCTGATGAGATTCAGCATGCGTGCAATGATATTAACGAGGAAAAAGCATGCAGAATAACACATCAAAAGTATCAGAGCACAGTGCAAAGTCAGCACAATGCACCGTTCAAAAGTGTCAGGGCACCATCGGACTTAAGATTACAACTCGATCCAATAAAAGTTTCGGAAGAACGAGAGTTGTAACTTAAAGAAACGCCCATAGTATAGACCCGCTTGAAGACTAACTCAGATTTCTCCCGCTTTGTCATCAAATGACCAAAAGGATCGAAATTGAGGACTAACGCCCCTGAATATATTCAAGTTGATGGAGGAGCGCCAGCGTTGTCGGGGTTGTTTGTTGAAGTAGGGCCTGCCGCAGTGTCGTCCAAATCTTCATATTCATCAGTTTCACGCGATGAAGAATAAGAGCTGGCCACCAGATCAGGAACTTTGACTCTCTTGAATTTCTCCGGAGGTGGTGCAGACCAGTCAAAAGCTTCCTGAAGACCCATAGTCTTCAATTCTTCCGCGGAATATACATGATTAAGAACAGCCCAGGTGCGGTTGAGGGTTTCATGAAGGTAGTACTAGTTTTTCTTCACTGCATTATGCGTTGAGGTCATGTTGTGAAGAATTGCAGCAAATTGGCGCTTCACCCATTTCTGATTGCGTTCAACCTTCTGATGAAGACTGAGGAGTAACTCACGATCAGTCATCACCCTGGGTGCAATTGCTTGAGGCTGTTGCTTGGTTGAGGTATTTGCGGCAGTGTCATGCGTTGCAGAATCGTCATTGGTGGAGTAAGATGCAGCCTTGCGAAATTGACCATCCAATGGACGAGTGCCTTCATCAATTACAGCTGCTGCCTTGCCCTTATCATCAGATGATGAAACTGGTCGCTTGAGGACTTCAATGGGCGGCAAGTAGCTGCCATGATTCAGAGTGTCAGCCTTGTAGTTCAGTGAAGATCTTGCCCTTATGAATCTCATGATCCAAGGCGCATATGGCTTCAGCTCAAAAGGTGACATTGCAACATTGGCCAGAGTCCTCATGAAGAAATCATGGAAGTTGACAGGAACGCCATGAATGATATTGAAAAGCATGTTCTTCATGATGCCTACGACATCTTCTTCATTTGAGTCATGGCCTTTTATGGGACTCATTGTCTTCGTCAAGATTCTATAAACAGTCTGAGGCACATACAACAAATCCTTGACGAGGAATTTGGTTCGAGGGGCTTGACCTGGCTTCAGTGGCTTCATAAGCACTTGCATAAAGTGATCAGACAATTCGAGGTCATTGTAGATGCAACGTGCAGATTCATGGGGAGGATCAAGAGGAAGGACACGAAGTAATTCTGTTGCTGGTGCCTTGTAGTGAGTATTCTCTGTCATCCAATCCAATACCCATGAGTTGATATCTTCAGCATCTCCGGTGATGTGCAGGGTGGCATAGAACTGAAGAATGAGTTCTTCATTCCAGTCACATATATCAGTGCAGAAATCCAGCAGCCCTGCATCGTGAAGAACACAGAGTACTGGCTCGAAGCACGGTAGTGATTCCATATCCACATGAGGAATATGCTCATGGTCGAAGATCTTGTCCTTGTCAAATAGCACTGAGGAATAGAAGTTTGCTTGTGTTGGAGTCCAGAAGCGTCTTTTCCTCATTCGAGCAGAGTCATATGGATTATAAGCAGTGAAGAACACGTGCTCAGAAAAGAAGTCTTCAGCCTTGAATTTTTGCTTGCTTGAGAACGGATTCTTTGGCTTCGGCAGAGGAATATCTGTGATTTGCAGCACAACCTCAGGAATCGCGATCTCAGGTTCTCCAGGCTGAGGAATTTCTGGTTCCTCTCCTTGTGCAGTTTGAGGATCAGCAGTGGGTTCTTCAGCGCTAGTGGCTGGAATTTCTTCATTGACAGATGAAGTGGGATGAGTTTCTTCAGAGCCCATTTGAACAGTTGTAGCCGGGGACAGAGGAACTTGTTGAAGCGGAGTGAAGAGAGGAGTATTGGGATGCTGACTTTCCCAAAAGTCATCGTTCATCACTGGTGTAGTGCACCCAATATCCACGTCTTCGTCTTCTTTTTCAATTTCCTCAACACCTGCCTCTTCAGCTGTGAACTGAGGCACGGGTGAGGAAACAACTGGGGTTGAAGAGAAAGCTTCCACTTCAATTTCTTCATCAAGCTGTTCTGAGGTAGCAACAGATTGATTTTCTTCATCAGATCCGCTTGGGATGTTGTAATCTTCTCCATAAGGAACAATCTCCTTGGACGACATGGAGGAAATGGGAATGGCATCAATAGGATTTTCAATCGAGCTGGTCATTAGCTTCATTTTCTTTGCAGCCGAAGAATTTGACGCAGCTGATGCCTTCCTCTTCTTCACTGCAGCTCGTTCTGCAGCCTTTGTCTTCTTCACTTCATAGGCAGAAGGAAGAATTGGAGTTGGTGTTGGTGCAGGAGGAGCTGAGGATTGTGGTACAGTTTCTTCAGGCGCAATTGGTGCAGTTGCCCTGTTTCCTTCAGATTCTTCAGGCGCACCACTAGTGGATGCCCTGGGAATTTCTTCAGCAGCTGGAATGGAGTCATCAGCCCTGGAACTTGTGTTCTCATCAGCACGCTGAAAGTCATCAGCAGTGCTGGCATGTTCTTCAGCAGGCTGAGCAGAGTCTTCAGCCTGAGGATTTTCTTGTTGCGATGGAGCTGCAACAGTTGACATTTTCTTCGTCAGATTGACGAATCTCACCTTGGCTCCTTGCCAATCAGCATTGTAAGCTTCGAAATCCTTGCTGAGGGCTTGGATTTCAGATTGAGCTTTGAGAAGTTCTTCAGGAGTCAAGTTGACTAAGTTCTTCCTCAGAAGCTTCTCCTTTCTGACTTTTGCTCTCTTCAATTCACGAACCTTTTCAAATTTCCATTTCTCTTCAGCGATGAAATGGTTAAGCATATGACTTTGACCAGGAGTCAGTGGCAGATCCGGTATAGGAGTATTTGGATCCTGATGCCATAGGTCAATGAAGTCAAGGATCTTATTTGGATCCAAAAGCAGAGGCACACTTGTTCTTTTGGCTCTAGCGGCCTTGGTCAGTCTGTTTCTGATGATTTCTTCAAGTTCTTCATCAGAGGCTTCATCATCAGAAGGCACATTGAATGCAACCTGTTTCTTCTTTGGACTTGGCCGAGGACCGCGTCCAGCTGTTGCTTTTGTCTTCAGCAGAGTGGGGCATGTTGAGGACATTGGTGCAGCTGAGGAACTTGCTGAGACACCAGAAGCAATTGAGAAACCCTGAGTCATTTGACAAGTAGCCAGATGCACCGGTGTTGAGGACTTGGAGGGAGCTGCTGAGGATTTTGAATGAGCAGCAGCAGTCTGAGGAATTTGCCGTGAGGGCGCGGCTGAGGAACTGGGCCGTGAGGGCGCTGACGGTGAAGCACTTGGCTTGAGAGCAGGCTTCTTCGGCATTGATTTCCTCGGCTTGACCGAGGGCTCAGCAGCAGCAGCAGCAGCAGAATCCTCATTGAATTTCCTCACTGCCTCCTTGGCCTGTCTTGCCAATTTGGCTTGACGCCTGGACCATTCTTCAGGAAAGTCTTCACCACTCTTGATGCTAGTGGGATCAGCGACTTGGCCAGGTGCCAGTGGATCTCTTGGGCATGGAGGGTTTAAAGCGAATTTCCTCATGTACTTGGGAGTGACATAGCGGTATTCCCTCCATTCTCGTGCCCATCTTCTTTCTATCCTCTGTATGCGCACTTTGCGCTGATTTTTGGTCTCCTTGTCAAACTTGGATTCATCAGGTGTGCAGTAGTCTTTGTATATTTCCTCAGGAATCTCAAAGGCAGTCATGACTTCCGGTTTCTTTCCTCCCTTCTGTGGTCTCTTGCCTTCTGCCATTTTCTTCAGGTGAGGAATTTGAACAATAGAGCACTCTGAAGAAGTATGCAGTTTTTCTTCGAGGAACGCTGCAAATGAGTTAAGTTGATGAGAACCTAGTGATTCAGCAGCGAACATGAGTACCTGTGAACAGAGTGTAGGTGCGAGGAATTTGGAGAGGTCATATGCGTTCTCAGAAGATTTTTCAAAAGGAACAAGTTTTGAGGAATTTGACCAGTTGAGCCTTGAGGAATTTCACTAAGCGTTTCGTCTTAGGTTCCAGAGTTGTACAGATTGAAAATCCGCACAATTGAGGAATCTTGAAGAAATGAATGCTTAGAGAGATAAATCAAGAGCATATAGTGTGTGAGGTGTTCATATGTGAAGATTTGAAGAGCAAAAACACCTTTGAAGATTTTCAGAAAGATTTGATAATCAACGCGAGTAATAAAAGTGACACGATGAACAGGAGTGAACTGTAGTGAAGTTCGTCACGTTAGATCTCCCACGCCCTAACTTGGCAGAGGGAGACGGCTACGCGGCGGCGGAGTGAAGATTTCCGCGACCGGCGCGAGTACGACGGCGATGAGGTCGAGGCAGTGAAGCTTTTCCTCACCGGCGGCGATGGAGTAGCGGCGGCGCTAGGGTTTGAGGAGAGCTCGAGCTAGAGACAGCGATCGAGCGGAGTAAATGAAGTGAGGAGGGTAGAGGGGTATTTATAGCCACAGTGAAAAATTGTTCGCCCGAAGATTTTGGGACGAACGTGCCCCTGCCCTTTCTCCTTCACGCGACATGTGTCACCCACGTACTGTGCAGATGAGATCGTGTAAGATCGTGGGTGATTAAACTAATACATCGTGGGATGCGGAACGGTTTGAGCGGTAAAACCGAAAACTTGGATAAAATTTGTTTAAAAGTTTCGTTCGCAATTTCTTCAGCTGTCAAGGACCAGTGAAGACTTTGAATGAGTTTCAATCAGAACGCACATGAAGAATTTGTGAATAGATTGGATTGAGTATAGCATAGAGGGGGAAGGGTCCGATCACATTCACTTAGCAGAAATCGCAACTTGAAGAAATAGCAATAAGTGAATGCTGTAGAGGACATAAACTCATATATATATATATATAGCTAATGAAGAAAAACGACGGAAACATTGAAGATTTTGCAAAGTTGAAGAATTTGAAAAACTGAGGAATTTCAAAAATGAGGAAAAACTCAAATTGAAGATTTTCAACTTTTGTGGTGGCGTAGCCCACCGTATAAGAATGATGATTTCAGACACCGCGTACAATTGTCGTAGGGTTCTGAGAATCAAATTCTTCATTAATTTCTTCACACTTAGAGAGTTCTTCTTCATTGATTGAAGAAAAACGTTTTTTCATGTGTTGCACATCTAAGTCATCAATTATGCATAAGGGTTAGGATGTGTGTCCTTTTCAAAGAACATTCGAAGATTCTAAGATATTTAGCTCACACCGCAACTTGCTAAATCTCTTCTCATCCAAGGGCTTGGTGAAGATATCAGCTAGCTGTTCTTCAGTCTTCACATGCTTGATGGAGATATCGCCCTTCAGCACATGATCACGAAGAAAATGATGACGAATCTGGATGTGCTTAGTCTTCGAGTGCTGAACTGGGTTGTGAGCAATCTTGATGGCACTCTCATTGTCGCAGAGGAGAGGCACATTCTTCACATTGACGCCATAGTCCTTGAGGGTTTGCTTCATCCAAAGCAGTTGAGCACAGCATGAGCCAGCAGCAATGTATTCAGCTTCAGCAGTAGACAGTGATACGCAGTTCTGTTTCTTCGAGGACCAACAGACCAAAGATCGTCCGAGGAAATGACAAGTGCCAGATGTTGACTTGCGGTCCACACGATCACCAGCATAGTCAGAGTCAGAATATCCAATGAGATCAAAAGCAGAGCCCTTGGGGTACCATAGTCCTAGTGTTGGTGTGTGAGCTAGATATCGAAGAATATGCTTCACAGCCTTATGGTGTGATTCCTTCGGTGCAACTTGAAATCGGGCACACATGCAAACACTAAGCATTATATCTGGCCTAGATGCACATAAGTACAATAAAGAACCAATCATGGAGCGGTATACCTTGTGATCGAAATCAATACCATTTTCATCAGTGCATAGATGGCCATTTGTGGGCATAGGAATTTTGACGCCTTTGCAATCTTGCATGCCGAATTTCCTCAGTACATCTTTGAGGTATTTCTCCTGAGATATGAATATGCCATTGCGCTGCTGACGAATTTGAAGACCTAAGAAGAATTTCAACTCTCCCATCATAGACATTTGATATTCTTCACTCATCATATAGGCAAATTCATCACTATATCGTTGGTTAGTACAGCCAAAGAGAATATCATCAACATATATTTGGCACACAAATAGTTCACCATCATATGATTTAGTAAATAGAGTAGGGTCGAGTGAACCGGGTGTGAAGCCATTCTTCACGAAGAATTCCTTCAGTGTGTCATACCACGCCCGAGGGGCTTGCTTGAGGCCATAGAGAGCCTTATTGAGTCTGAAGACTTTGTCAGGATTCTTGGGATCTTCAAAACCTGTGTGTAGCCTTGAGCTACTAGTCGTGCCTTATTCCTCACCACAAGGCCATTTTCATCTTGCTTGTTGCGGTAGATCCACTTTGTGCCAATGATATTATGCTTGCGAGGATCTGGGCGATTGACCAATTCCCAGACATTGTTCAACTCGAACTGATGTAATTCTTCTTGCATAGCCTGAATCCATTCCGACTCCAGAAAAGCTTCATCTACCTTAGTGGGCTCTGAGATAGACACAAAAGCATAGTGCCCACAAAAGTTAGATAAGTGTGAGGCTTTTGAGCGGGTGAGAGGACCTGGTGCGCTAATGTCATCGATGATCTTCTCCACTTGCACTTCTTTTGCAACGCGTGGATGAGTTGGTTGATGCTGAGGATTTTGATCAGCATTTTCTTCAGCACCATTTTCCTCATCATGTTCTTCAGGTGCATCAGCTCGACGTTCTTCATGATCAGGAATGAATTCTTCAGCAGATTCTTCAGTAGGAATGACATCCTCAGTCGCCTTGAGCTTGATAGCATCCTCAGGTGTTGGTTCATCTAACACAGAAGGTAGGTGCTCTCTTTGCGAGCCATTAGTTTCATCGAACCGCACATCTACAGTGTCAACAATCTTGTGAAGAACAATGTTGAAGACTCTGTAGGTGTGCGAGTCCTTTCCGTAACCAAGCATAAAACCTTCATGTGCTTTCGGTGCAAATTTAGAATTGTGGTGAGGATCTCTAATCCAACATTTAGCACCGAAGACTTTGAAATAACTCACATTGGGTTTCTTGTCAGTGAGGAGTTCATAGGCAGTCTTCTTGAAGAATTTGTGAAGATATACTCTGTTGATGATGTGGCAGGCAGAATCAATTGCATCAATCCAAAAATGCTAAGGCGTTTTGTATTCATCAAGCATAGTGCGAGCCATCTCAACAAGAGTTTTGTTCTTGCGCTCCACGACGCCATTCTACTGAGGAGTATAGGGAGCAGATAATTCATGAGTAATACCAAGTTCATCAAGATAGGCATCGAGACCAGAATTCTTGAACTCAGTTCCATTGTCACTTCTGATATGCTTGATCTTCACACCAAAGTTGGTTGAAGCCCTCGAGGAAAATCGTTTGAAGACTTCCTGCACTTCATGTTTGTAAGTAACAATGTGTACCCATGTGTATCGAGAATAATCATCAACAATGACAAAACCATATAGAGATGCATCATTAGTGACTGCTGAATAATGATTCGGTCCGAAGAGGTCCATGTGAAGCAATTCAAATGGACGGGTAGTGGTCATGATAGTCTTCGTTGGGTGCTTGGCCTTGGTCATTTTTCCGGCTTCACATGCTCCGCATAAGTGATCCTTGAGGAATTTGACATTCTCAATGCCAATGACATGCTTCTTCTTCGCAAGCGTGTTCAAATTCCTCATGCCTGCATGACCAAGTCGTCGATGCCATAGCCAGCCTTCTGAAGCTTTTGCAAGTAGACACATGGTTGGTTGTGGTCCTGTAGAGAAATCAACAATATACAGGTCTCCTCTCCTAAAGCCTTCGAAGACTTTGGAATTGTCAGCTTCCATAATCACAGCACAGCGATATTTGCCAAAGACAACAACCATATCAAGATCACATAGCATTGAGACTGACATGAGATTGTATCCTAAGGACTCAACAAGCATGACTTTGTCCATGTGCTTATCCTTAGAGATAGCAACCTTACCAAGACCCAATACCTGACTTTTGCCTTTGTCAGCAAATATGATATGCTTCAGAGGTGACGGTGATAATGGAGCATCCATCAATAGATTCTTGTCACCAGTCATGTGATTTGTACATCCACTATCGAGGACCCATTCAGTGGTTTTGGATTGATCATCCTGCAGATGAATTAGTGTAACTTACAATCTCATATGCTTCATCAGTGAAGAATATGATATCAAGTTCATCAGATGAATTTCATCAAGCAGTAAACAGATATAGCAGTATGAGACGTGTGAAATGAAAGTTCATTTCATCATGATTCGCCTGCGTCCTTTCAGGCATTTTTTCAGGTCCCCAGCAAATTCTTCAGACGTTAGAGCACGTCTGGAGACCTGACCCTGTAGAAGGGATTAGTTCTTTTTCTTCACCACCCACATCTGGAGGGGTGGCAAAGAGTTCATCATCCTGCGAGCGCCATGTGAGAAAGGTGGCAAAGATGACAAACCATTTCGCTTAGCATGAGAGAGGTTATGGTATGCATATGAATAAGCAGAGTAATTCTTCGAGGACTTATGAACATAATGGTTTGAAGAATAATGCACATATTCATAGCCCTTAGCTTTACCCTGCGAGACAAATTTGTTAGCACGATGATAATCATATGAGGACTTTGATCCAGTTGAGGAATTTGATCCTCGTGAAGAATTTGGTCCATATGAAGAATTTGATCTGGGGTTCCTGTTCCTCACAGGTGGTGTCATGAGGACATTCACCTGAAGACTTTCAACACAGCTTTTGGGAACCCAGATTTTCTTCATAGGAGAACCGTTCCTGCAGTTAGTGCCAACATATCTAGCAAATACTTCACCATTCTGATTTTTGAACAATTTATAGTTGGAGTCAAATGACTCATCAGAAGAATGAGGAGATTCACATGTAAAGCCAGACAAGTTAGATGGATCAACTGGAGGTCCCTTTGCAGCAACCCATGAGGTTTTGGGATACTGCTCAGGCTTCCAATATGTTCCATCGGCGTTGAGTTTCCTCTCAAAGGCAATACCCTCTTTCCTAGGGTTTCTGTTGAGGATCTGCTTTTTGAGCACATCACAAAGTGTCTGATGCCCTTTGAGGCTTTTGTACATGCCTGTCATGTACAATTCCTTCAGCCCTGCATTGTCAGTGATACTAGCAAAGTCCTCAGATGAGGAAATAGTAATAGCAGAGGCAGATGAAGAATTTGTAACAGTTGAAGCACTTGAACATTCAGGTGAAGAATTTGCAGATTCACGTTCAATGCACTTTAAGCATGGAGGAACAAATTCTTCCTGAGAAGCGCTGATTTGTTGAGCTAGTAATGAATCGCGCTCCTTCTGAAGATCTTCATAACATACTCTTAGCTTTTCAAGATCTTCCTTTCTTTGAATAGCTTCAAGAGAAAGTTTCTCATGATCAGTCAAGAGGGTATTATGTTGATCTTGAAGGGCGTCAAGCTTGGAGTGAATTCTCTGAAGACATTCACCCAAGGCTTTTGACTGATCCATTTCCTTGCGCAACATATTATCACTTCTTTCTAGCATATCTTGAGTTTGTTCTAAAACCGTTTGTTGTTTAGTGGCAACACAAATGAGTTTAGTATAGCAGGATTCAATGTCATCATCAGATTCATCATTATCAGATTCATCATTATCAGATTCATCATCACAAGACTCGGATGAGGAGCATTCGGTTACCTCGGCACCATTTGCCATAAGACAAGGTGCAGACAATGATGATTCTGGCTCGAAAGTCATCGTTTTGAGAGATTCCTTGAAGTCCTCAAACCAGGGATCATGACAAGTTCGATGACCTTCATAGACATCAAAGATTCGGTCCCAGATGAGCTTTGAATTGCCAAGATGCATAATTCGCCCGAATTGGTCTCTGGATAGGCAGGAGCAGATGATATCCTTCGCTATGATATCCAGTCGAGTGTACTTGCGAATATCATCAGCATTCCCCATCTTGCATAGATCAGTAAGACCAATCTCAGTGACGGTCCACAGCTCGCTGTTCTTTGCCATGAGGCGCTTCTTCATAATGGCCTTCCACTTGGGATAGTCATGACTGTCAAAGATAGGGCATGTCACTTTCTTCATACCTGCGGTCGACATAACTAGAACTCCAGGTGGTTAAACCAAAATCACACAGAACAAGGGAGTACCTTGCTCTGATACCAATTGAAAGTGCGTTATATCGACTAGAGGGGGGGGGTGAATAGGCGATTTTTATGAAATTCTTCACTAAGGAATTTGCCGGTGAGGAAATTCCTTAGCGAAGAACTACTTGCAGCGGAATATGTACTCAGAGGTAAACATAACAGGATAAAGACATAGTCAGCATGATGAAATGAAGACTAAGAACAGAGTACGAAAAGCGTAAACACAGGATAACAAGATGAAGACAAACAGACTGAAGAAATTGAACTGAGGAATTTGTGAAAGTCTTCAGTCAAAGTCTTCAAGCACAGATATGAACAACATGCAACACAGAATGAGGAAATGAATGAGTTGAGGAAATAGAACCAGGCAGTTGGTGAAGACAATGATTTGGTAAACCAGTTCCAACTGCTGTCTCAGTTGTACGTCTGGTTGGAGCGGCTGAGTATTTAAACTCGAGGACACACAGTCCCGGACACCCAATCTCTGAGCCGCAACTCAGGACACCCAGTCCTCACCATATTCTCCTTGAACTAAGACCACGCAGGCCTCGTCCAATCACTCGTGGTAAGTCTTCAGGTGACTTCCAAACCTTCACAGACTTGGTCACTCGGCGATCCACAATTCCTCTTGGATGCTCTAGACCTTGACGCCTAACCGTCTGGAAGAAGCACAGTCTTCAAAGGTAACAAGCGTCGGATCCACGCAGGATCAATTTCTTCAGTGATGCTCAATCACTTGGGGTTTGTGGGTTTGGTTTTGGGATTTTCCTCACTCGATGATTTTCGCTCAAAGTCCTCGGAGGATGGGTTGCTCTCAAATGACAAGTGTCAAGTTCTCTCGGAGCAGCCAACCAACTAGTTGTTGTAGGGGGCGGCTATTTATAGCCTAGGGAGCAGCCCGACATGATAAGACATAAATGCCCTTCAATGATATGACCGTTAGGTGGATAAGATATTTTGGTTCGCCGGCGCGCAGCACAGCAACGGTCGGAAATTTGACTCTCAAAGTCCTCAGGGCTATCATGTTCCTCACTGTGTAGGCAATTCGCACTGGCGAATTCCTAACTCCTCAGTCAGAGCAAAGTCCTCAGTGAACAGAAGAACTGCGTCTCTGTCACTGATGAATTTGACTGAACTATATGAGATTTCCAATGGCTTCACTCGAAGGGATTGGTAGGTGTAGGATTTTGAGTTGAGCATCACATGGAAATTTTTCCTTAGTATTTCCTCGACCCCCTTTAACAGTACGGTGTTTCCTATGACTCAAGAAAGAGAAAATGAAACTACGAAAACAAAAGTCTTCACGCTTCATATTCCTCGAATGAATATCAAGTCTTCATGGTCACACCAATTTCTTCACTTTCAAAGTCTTCAGAAAGTCTTCAGAATATCAAAGTCTTCAGTTGAAGAACTTCATTTTTAGGGGTCGACATTCTCTGTAAATATCAAACTCCTCATAGACTTATAGACCTGTGTAGACTCACAAACGCATCAGTTACTTAACCTATAAGTCTTCAATACACCAAAATCACTAAGGGGCACTAGATGCACTTACAAGAATTCCTTGAATAAACAATGCATCATTTTTTGCTTATAATTGCATTCCTTTTCTTTATATATATGTTCATTTATGACATCTTGCATCTGTACAATTTGGTACGGCCGAATACACCAGGGGCTTATGTTCCCCGCATTATGGTGTGAAGTCCGAACACTTTCACAAGTGCGGCACCCCGAACTTATAGCACTATATGCATCGGCTCCGAATCATGTCTTGGGTCAATAGTTGGGTTTTCCCGGCTCCCATGTTTTGGTACCTTACGTTCCATTCCGTCGGCTAAGGTAGCACTGGGAGAACCACTGCGATTGCGCCCCGGTTGAGCTGGGCGAGCGCCTCAGTGGAGAAAGCTAAAACTGACCGTCATGATAAGGCGAGAGCTGGTCGCTGTTCGAGAGGTCTTTTCGAGTCCTTAAAGACTTATGCCACTTAGAGCGAGGAACCGGCTGTGTCCGGCCAAGGCGTGGATAGCACCCCGAATTCGGTCTTCCGAACACTAGGGGCTTCGCCGAAATTTAAAATTATAGAATTCTATGGCTAAGTGAGAGTGTTCAAGCATTATAAGTCCAGTTGCCTTGTTCGTTGTGTTGAGCGCCTCCCTAGATGGACCCAAAAATGGGAACAAGAGCGCTCAAGTTTATCCTGAACACCCCAGCACTCGTGGCATGGGGGCTAAAGCCGACGACTTGCCATCTCTCAGATTTGATAAACGGCCGCACAGAAGGTAATATTTTAAATCAAATAAGCGTTGCTTAGCGCATATGAACAAAGTTTTTAGCGCACAGGATAACACATTGCGAGTCTACTAAAAAATTACATCTCTGGGGCACTCATCCGCAATATTGGGGGCACCCTTCAGGACAGTCTTATAGTACATTTCGGGCGTACGATACTCCTTGCCCGCCGGCGGCGCGTCCGTTAGAAGCCTCTCAGCATCCAGCCTGCCCCAGTGCACCTTTGCGCGGGCAAGGGCCCGACGGGCACCTTCAATGCAGGCGGAGCGCTTGATGACCTCCACCCAAGGGCACGCATCCACCAGCCGTCGCACGAGGCCGAAGTAGCTCCCAAGCATGGCCTCCCCAGGCCACAGCCGGACTATGAGGCCCTTCATGGCCTGCTCGGCTACCTTGTGGAGCTCGACCAGCTGCTTCAGCTGGTCGCTAGGGGGCACCAGATGTCCGGCCTCAGCATACTGAGGCCAGAAGACCTTCTCCGTCGAACTCCCCTCCTTGGCTCGGTAGAACGCGGCGGCATCAGATACGCTGCGAGGCAGATCTGCAAACGCTACTGGAGAGCTCCGAATCCGGGTAAGTAACAGGTAATTTACATTCACATGCTTGCTTTGCATGAAAAATGCCTTACCCGCCGCTATTTTCTTCACTGCCTCAATCTCCTGGAGGGCCTTATGGGCCTCGGCCTTAGCGGCTTTGGCACTTTCAAGAGCCGAGCCAAGCTTAGACTCTCGAGTCTTCGAGTCGCGCTCCAAACTCTCATGCTTTTCCACGAGAGCCTGGAGCTCTTGCCGCACCTCCGCCACCCGCGCCTCCTGCTTCTCTCGCTCCGCTCGTTCCGCGGCCGCATTGCGTTCGGCCGCGGACACGGCCTCCTTCAGGGTCGCCACCTCGTTCGTGGCCCCTACAGTACCCATGTTATCCTTGTTATTTCTATCGCAACCAAAATCCTTTTCTGTAAGGTACAAATTTAATACGGTGTTCCTCACCTTCTTTGTCCTCGAGCTGCTTCTTGGCAAGACCGAGCTCGTTCTCGGTCCACTCGAGGTCCTGCTTCAAAGCACCGACCTCCGCAGTTAATGCGGCAGAGGTCAGCAGCGCAGCCTGCAAACCCATATTGACATAATTTTTAGTACTCCTGCGTATATCTTTTTTAGATCCTCAGTCCGGCTTTTCTTTCCGAACACCGAACCGAGCATCAGGGGCTACTGTCTATGCGGTATTACATTGCATATTTTAAAACTTCTTACCTCAAAGCCTGTTAGAAGGCTGCTGCAGGCTTCGGTCAGCCCGCTCTTGGCGAGCTGAACCTTCTGAATCACCGCACTCATAATAGTGCGGTGTTCTTCCTCGATGGAAGCGCCGTTGAGCGCCTCCAACAAGTTGTCCGGCGCCTCCGGTTGGACGGAGGCTGCCGGTGTCGCGGTCTTGCCCTTCTTACGAAGGGGCCGCCTGCCGGACTCCGGAACCACTGTGGGTTCCGGCACGGAGTCCAGCACGAAGTCCGGGAGGTTGCCTTGTGGCACCTCTGGAGCCTCCCCCTCCTGGCGGGTCCCCTCCTGGGATCCCACCTCGGCGTCCTCAGCATCGCGATAGGTGGAGGCGGTCAGAATGGAATCTACATCCGACGGAGCCAAGGACCCGCTGGATGAAGCGGGAAGATCTTCCTCGGCCGGGCTACAGGTAGTATGTGGCATTAGAAGGACACTACGCGGCACAAAAGAGAAATTACAAATCACTCAGGAATCCGGACACTTACGATCTTGCCAGGGGCTTGGCCCTTGAGGGCCATTCCTTGTCGCCATCGTTGGCGTTGGCGGAGCTGTCCAGAGGAAGGGTCCTTCCCCTCTTGGACCCTTCGGCCTCCCCCGTTGGGGAAGCCTTCCTCTTCCTCTCTCCCCCCTCCTGGGGAGAGTCTTCTTTCTCCTCCTCGCCTTCGGGGGAGGAGTCTGCCTCGGAGTCATCGGACGATGAGTCCGATACCACCTGGCGCCGGGAACTCCTTTGGGTTCCCGTGGCCTTCTTCTTGGCCTTCTTCTCCGGCACCACATAAAGTGCCGGGACTAGCAGCCCCGTTAAACGGGCATCCACTGGTTCTTCGGGGAGGGGAGCCGGACAGTTAACTTGTCCGGACGTCCTTTGCCAGTCCTGTTAAAGGCATTGGGAATTTTAGATCCCACATAGAGTCAAACTATGGAAGAAATACGTGTCCCATAAAGGATAACTTACCGCACCGGCCGGGCGTTTCATGCTGAATCCGCGATCTTCAGTCGCGGATGCGGGGGCTTCTCCCCCTTGAACAGCACCCTCCAGGCAGCTTCGTACGTTGTGTCGAAGTGCCCACTAAGGGTCCAGTGCTGTGCCGGATCGAACTCCCACAAATTGAAGGCCCGTTGTTGGCAGGGGAGAATCCGGCGGACGAGCATGACCTGGATCACGTTCACAAGCTTGAGCTTCTTGTTCACCAAGGTCTGGAGACAGGACTGGAGTCCGGTCAGCTCCTCCGAACTGCCCCATAGCAAGACCTTCTCTTTCCAGGAGGTGAGCTGCATGGGGGAACCAGATCTGAACTCGGGGGCCGCAGCCTATTTAGGGTCACGCGGCTCGGTGATGTAGAACCACCCCGATTGCCACCCTTTGATGGTTTCCACAAAGGCGCCCTCGAGCCAGAGGACGTTGGGCATCTTGCCCACCATGGCGCCTCCGCACTCCGCTTGGATGCCCTTCACTACCTTCGGCTTGACATTGAAGGTTTTCAGCCACAAGCCGAAGTGGGGCTGGATGTAGAGGAAGGCCTCACACATGACGATAAGCGCCGAGATGTTGAGGATGAAGTTTGGCGCCAGATCGTGGAAATCCAGGCCGTAGTAGTACATGAGCCCCCGGACGAAGGGATGAAGTGGGAAGCCCAGTCCGCGGAGGAAGTGGGGAAGGAATACGACCCTCTCATGGGGCCTGGGGGTGGGGATGAGCTGCCCCTTGTCGGGCAGCCGGTGCGCGATGTCGCCGGACAGGTATCCGGCGCCGTGCAACTTCTCGACGTGCTCCTCCGTAACGGAGGAGATCATCCACTTGCCTCCCGCTCCGGACATGGCTGGAGAAGGTTGAGACGAGGTGTGCGGGCTTGGGCGCTGGAGCTCGAGTGCGCGGAGATGGATAAGCAAAGGAGGAAGAAGGCGTAGGTAAAAGAGGTGGAGCTTTATCCCCTTATATATGGGCAGACGGAAACTATGCGTCCCCACCAGCCTGGTAAAACTCACTTATCTCCCAAGCGCCACCATCAATGGCGCGGTTGGGTTACCCACGTCCGTATTGATGAGAATCCCGGAATAAGGGGAACACGATCTCTGCTTCGACAAGACGTGCCAAGGAAACCGCTTCGCTAAACGCGCTGAGGTGGTATAATAAAAAACGATTCAAGTAAAGGCTTGGTAGTGGCGTGACGTCATGCCACAAAATACGTCAGCAGATTGAACTTGTGTACATATTATTCTCTCTACGGTGGAATGTGGAATTTATTTTGCAGAGCCGGACACAATCCTGGTGTTCACAATCTTCTATGAATTATTCGGAGGAGGAACCCGCCTTGCAATGCCGAACAATATGCATGCCGGACTCATCGTCATTGAAGCCTGGTTCAGAGGCTACTGAGGGAGTCCTGGACTAGGGGGTGTCCGGATAGCCGGACTATCATCGTCAGCCGGACTCCAAGACTATGAAGATACAAGATTGAAGACTTCGTCCCGTGTCCGGATGGGACTTTCCTTGGCGTGGAAGGCAAGCTTGGCGATACGGATATGTAGATCTCCTACCATTGTAACCGACTCTGTGTAACCCTAGCCCTCTCCGGTGTCTATATAAACCGGAGGGTTTAGTCCGTAGGACAGACAACCATTACAACAATCATACCATAGGCTAGCTTCTAGGGTTTAGCCTCCTTGATCTCGTGGTAGATCCACTCTTGTACTACCCATATCATCAATATCAATCAAGCAGGAGTAGGGTTTTACCTCCATCGAGAGGGCCCGAACCTGGGTAAAAACATCGTGTCCCTTGTCTCCTGTTACCATCCACCTAGATGCACAGTTCGGGACGCCCTACCCAAGATCCGCCGGTTTTGACACCGACAACAGGCCTTGGCCCTTTTATAAAGAGGACGAATATCAAGAGTCCCCTGCGTGGCCGTTTGGAACTTGCCTATAATCGAGGAGTCATATTAACAAGTGCGGTTGGGTTACCCACACCTGTATTGATGAGAATCCCGTGATATGGGGAACACGATCTCTGCTTCGACAAGACATGCCAATAAAACTGCCTCGCAACACGTGCACTGGCAGGCTAGGAAAAACGGTTCGAATAATGACTGGGCCGTGGCGTGATGTCACGCTATGAAAAGTTGTCAGCAGATTAGATTTGTGTAATATTGTGCTCTCTATGATGGTATGTGGAATTTGTTTTGCAGAGCCGGACATGATCCTTGTGTTCAAAATCTTCTATGGAGTATTCGGAGAAGGAACCCGCCTTGCAATACCGAACACAATCTACGCACCGGACTCATCGTCATTGAAGCCTGGTTCTGGGGTGATAATGCGCAAGTATACATGATAGTTGTAGCCTCTTTCGATAAGTAAGCGTGTCGAACCCAACGAGGAGCTAAAGGTAGAACAAATATTCTCCCAAGTCCTATCGGCCACTGATACGACTCTACGCACGCTTGACGTTCACTTTACCTAGAACAAGTATGAAACTAGAAGTACTTTGTAGGTGTTGTTGGCTAAGTTTGTAAGATAATAAAGAACACGTAAATAAAAACTATGGGCTGTTTAGATAAAGATGCAATGAAGTAAGTATTAGTAGAGAGCTTTTTGTTATGAGAAACTTATTTGTCCAAGGCAATCGATAACTAG
This sequence comes from Triticum timopheevii, assembly GCA_963921465.1. NCBI lineage: Eukaryota > Viridiplantae > Streptophyta > Magnoliopsida > Poales > Poaceae > Triticum > Triticum timopheevii. The sequence continues at coordinate 463,353,129 of OY997266.1, forward strand.
ACCGGTAATCACTATTGCAATTCTATTTGAGGGAGAGGCATAAGCTAACATACTTTCTCTACTTGAATCATAAGCACTTATGATTGGAACTCTAGCAAGCATCCGCAAATACTAAAGATTCATTAAGGTAAAACCCAACCATAGCATTAAAGCATCAAGTCCCCTTTTATCCCATACGCAACAATCCCCTTACTCGGGTTTGTGTTTCAGTGACTCACGCAACCCACTATAAACGAATCATGAATGCAATGCAACACCCTACAGCGGGAATCCCTCACGCTTGCGCGACATGGAGGGCACCATAGGACAGCACCAATAATGAAACATGCAACTCAAACCAATCACGATCATCAATTAACCCATAGGACAAAACAGATCTACTCAAACATCATAAGATAGCCATACATAATTGGGAAATAATATATAGCGTTGAGCACCATGTTTAAGTAGAGATTACAGTGGGTAAGAGAGAGGTTACACTGCTGCATAGAGGGAGGAAGAGTTGGTTATGAAGGCGGTGAAGTTGTTGGTGAAGATCGCGGTGATGATGATGTCCCCCGGCAGCGCTACGACGCCATCGGAAGCAAGGGGGGAGAGCCCCCCTTCTTCTTCTTCTTCTTCCTTGACCACCTCCCTAGATGGGAGAAGTCTTTCCCCTCTAGTCCTTGGCTCCCATGGCTTGGGAGGGGCAAGAGCCCCTCCGAGATTGGATCTATCTCTCTGTTTCTATGTTCTGGATTCCTTCCCCTTCACCATTTCTTTTATATCTGGAGATCCGTAACTCCGATCGGGGTGAATCTTTCGCCCAGATTTTTCTCGTAAAATTAGCTTTCTTGCGGCAAAATAAGAGCGTCAACCACCTTACGGGTGGCCCAAGAGAGTCCAGGGCGCGCCCAGGGGGAGGGCGTGCCCCCTATCTGGTGGCCACCCCGGACACCATTTTGCGTTGATTCTTCCTCCGGAAAATCCCAAATATTCCAAAATAATTCTCTGTCCATTTTTATCCCATTTGGATTCCGTTTGATATTGGGTTTCTGCGAAACATAAAACATGCAACAGATAGGAACTGGCACTGGGCACTGGATCAATATGTTAGTCCCAAAAAATAGTATAAAAAGTTGCCAAAAGTATAAGAAAGTTGTAGAATATTGGCATGGAACAATAAAAAATTATAGATACGATGGAGACGTATAAGCATCCCCAAGCTTAATTCCTGCTTGTCCTCGAGTTGGTAAATGATAAAAAAGATAATTTTTTATGTGGAATGCTACCTAGCATAATCTTGATCATATGTCTAATCATGGCATGAATATTAAGACACGAGTGATTCAAAGCAATAGTCTATCATTTGACATAAAAACTATAATACTTCGAGCGTACCAATAGAGCAATCATGTCTTTTCAAAACAACATGGCCAAAGAAAGTTATCCCTACAAAATCATATAGTCTGGCTGTTGCTCTATCTTCATCACACAAAGTATTTAATCATGCACAACCTCGATGACAAGCCAATCAATTGTTTCATACTTTAATAATCTCAAACTTTTTCAACTTTCACGCAATACATGAGCATGAGCCATGGACATAGCACTATAGGTGGAATAGAATATGATGGTGGAGGTTATGTGGAGAAGACAAAAAGGGAGAAAGTCTCACATCAACTAGGCGTATCAATGGGCTATGGAGATGCCCATCAATAGATATCAATGTGAGTGAGTAGGGATTGCCATGCAACGGATGCACTAGAGCTATAAGTGTATGAAAGCTCAAACTAAAACTAAGTGGGTGTGCATCCAACTTGCTTGCTCATGAAGACCTCGGGCATTTGAGGAAGCCCATCGTCGGAATATACAAGCCAAGTTCTATAATGAAAATTGTTGGGGAACGTAGCAGAAATTCAAAATTTTCCTATGTGTCACCAAGATCTATCTATGGAGAAACCAGCAATGAGGGGAAGGAGAGTGCATCTACATACCCTTGTAGATCGCTAAGCGGAAGCGTTCAAGAGAATGGGGTTGAAGGAGTCGTACTTGTCGTGATCCAAATCACCGGAGATCCTAGTGCCGAACGGACGGCACCTCCGCGTTCAACACACGTACAGCCCGGTGACGTCTCCCATGCCTTGATCCAGCAAGGAGAGAGGGAGAGGTTGAGGAAGACTCCATCCAGCAGCAGCACGATGGCGTGGTGGTGGTGGAGGAGCATGGCAGTCCCGCAGGGCTTCGCCAAGCACCGCGGGAGAGGAGGAGGACTTGGGAGAGGGGGAGGGCTGCGCCAGAACTTCGTGTCAAGCTCCCATGCGCCTCCCCACTATATATAGGGGTGGAAGGGCTGGTTTCTTGCCCTCCAAGTCCATTGGGGCGTTGGCCAAGGTGGGAGGAAAGAAATCCCATCATTTCCTTCCCCACCAATTCTTATCCCCCCTTTTTAGGGATCTTGATCTTATCCCTCCGGGATATGATCTTATTCCTTCTAAGGGGGGATCTTGGTGCGCCTTGACCAGGGGTGTGGGGCCTTTCCCCCACTACCCACGTTCATGTGGGTCCCCCCATGCAGGTGGGCCCCACTCCAGAACCTTCTAGAACCTTCCCGGTACAATACCGAAAAATCCCGAACATTTTCCGGTGGCCAAAATAGGACTTCCCATATATAAATCTTTACCTCCGGACCATTCCGGAACTCCTCATGATGTCCGGGATCTCATCCGAGACTCCGAACAACATTCGGTAACCACATACAAACTTCCTTTATAACCCTAGCGTCATCGAACCTTAAGTGTGTAGACCCTACGGGTTCGGGAGACATGTAGACATGACCGAGACGTTCTCCGGTCAATAACCAACAGCGGGATCTGGATACCCATGTTGCCTCCCACATGTTCCACGATGATCTCATCGGATGAACCACGATGTCAAGGACTCAATCGATCCCGTATACAATTCCCTTTGTCTAACGATATTGTACTTGCCCGAGATTCGATCGTCGGTATACTGATACCTTGTTCAATCTCGTTACCGGCAAGTCTCTTTACTCGTTCCGTAACACATCATCCCGTGATCAACCCCTTGGTCACATTGTGCACATTATGATGATGTCCTACCGTGTGGGCCCAGAGATACCTCTCCGTTTACACGGAGTGACAAATCCCAGTCTCGATTCGTGCCAACCCAACAGACACTTTCGGAGATACCTGTAGTGCACCTTTATAGCCACCCAGTTACGTTGTGATGTTTGGTACACCCAAAGCATTCCTACGGTATCCGGGAGTTGCACAATCTCATGGTCTAAGTAAAAGATACTTGACATTAGAAAAGCTTTAGCATACGAACTACACGATCTCTGTGCTAGGCTTAGGATTAGGTCTTGTCCATCACATCATTCTCCTAATGATGTGATCCCGTTATCAACAACATCCAATGTCCGTGGTCAGGAAACCATAACCATCTATTGATCAACGAGCTAGTCAACTAGAGGCTTACTAGGGACATGGTGTTGTCTATGTACCCACACATGTATCTGAGTTTCCTACCAATACAATTATAGCATGGATAATAAATGATTATCATGAACAAGGAAATATAATAATAACTAATTTTTTATTGCCTCTAGGGCATATTTCCAACAAAAATTCCCACTAGTATATGAAAGTGAAAGCATAGGAGGCTCTCTCTATGAAGAACATGGTGCTACTCTAAAGCACAAGTGTGGTAAAAGGATAGTAACATTGCCCCTTCTCTCTTTTTCTCTCATTTTTTCTTTTATTTTCTTTTTTTGGTGGGCTTCTTTGGCCTCTTTTTTTATTTGGGATTCTTTGGCCTCTTTTATTTTTCATAAAGTCCGGAGTCTCATCCTGACTTGTGGGGGAATCATAGTCTCCATCATACTTTCCTCACTGGGGCAATGCTCTAATAATGATGATCATCACACTTTTATTTACTTACAACTCAATATCTAGAACAAAGATATGACTCTATATAAATTCTTCCGGTGGTGTACCGGGATGTGCAATGATCTAGCGTAGCAATGACATCAAAAAATGGATGAGCCATGAAAACATCATGCTAGCTATCTTACGATCATGCAAAGCAATATGACAATGAATGCTCAAGTCATGTATATGATGACGATGGAAGTTGCATGGCAATATATCTCGGAATGGCTATGGAAATGCCATGATAGGTAGGTATGGTGGCTGTTTTGAGGAAGATATAAGGAGGCTTATGTGTGACAGAGCGTATCATATCACGGGGTTGCACCGGCGAAGTTTGCACCAACTCTCAAGGTGAGAAAGGGCAATGCACGGTACCGAAGAGGCTAGCAATGATGGAAGGGTGAGAGTGCGTATAATCCATGGACACAACATTAGTCATAAACAACTCATATACTTATTGCAAAAATCTACAAGCCATTGAAAACAAAGTACTACGCGCATGCTCCTAGGGGGATAGATTGGTAGGAAAAGACCATCGCTCGTCCCCGACCGCCACTCATAAGGAAGACAATCAATAAATAAAATTGTGTTCCAACTTCATCACAAAGTGGTTCACCATACGTGCATGCTACGGGAATCACAAACCTCAACACAAGTATTTCTACTAATCCACAACCACCCACTAGCATTACTCTAATATCACCACCTTTATATCGCAAAACTATTGCAAGGAATCAAAACATATCATATTTAGCGATCTACAAGTTTATGTAGGATTTTATGACTAACCATGTGAATGACCAATTCCTGTCATCTCTCTAAATAAATATAAGTGAAGCAAGAGAGTTTAATTATTTTTACAAAATATATTCCCATGCTCTAACAAATATAAGTGAAGCAAAAGAGCATTCTACAAATGGCGGTTTTCTATGTAAAGGGAAACAGGCAATCCAAACTTCAAATGATATAAGTGAAGCACATGAAGCATTCTATAAAGCCACACTCAAAAGATATAAGTGAAGTGAAATGAGCATTCTATAAATCAACCAAGGACTATATCATACCAGCATGGTGCATAAAAGAAAAATGAAAACTAAATGCAAAAGACGCTCCAAAACTTGCACATATCACATGAACGAAACGAATACGAAAACATACCGATACTCATTGAAGAAAGAGGGGATGCCTTCCGGGGCATCCCCAAGCTTAGACGCTTGAGTCTCCTTGAATATTTACTTGGGGTGCCTCGGGCATCCCCAAGCTTGAGATCTTGCCTCTCTTCCTTTTCCTCATATCGAGACCTCCTCGTTTAGACACTTCATCCACACAAAACTTCAACAGAAAACTCGGTAAGATCCGTTAGTATAATAAAGAAAATCACTACTCTAAGTACTATTGCAAACCAATTCATATTTTGTTTTTTCATTTTTTCTACTGTAGTATAACTTTTCCATGGCTTAATCCAGTAATATAAATTGATAGATTCATCAAAACAAGTAAACTATGCATCAAAAACAGAACAGTCTGTAGAAATATGAACATCCACCATACTTCTGGTACTCCAACAATTCTACCAAATTTAGGAAAATTAAAAAATTTGTACAGAAAGACAGTGCAAAAGGAATCAGAACCAATTGACGTTCCAGTTAAAAATGTAAAATCGCGCACTACAGACAAAGTTTCTATCCTGCACCGTACAAACCAACAAGCATTGTAAACATCCTAAAGGCAAACCTTAGCACATTATTTTTATAATACAATGGAATTGTACAAGGGGATAATTAATTTTTATGAAAATTTTCTTTAATTAATATTCACAAAGTTTCCGTGAGCATGAACAAAGTTCAAGGCTAGCTCCCACTTCAACAATCCTTGTCTTTCTCACTTTCACTTTCCTTTTTGAAAAGTTTTTAGATTCCCCTCTTTATTTTTTGTTTTTAAACTATATAAAAGCACTCGACAGAAATAAATGACTCTCTAAAACTTTCGGGTTGTCTCCCTGCAGCACTTTCTTTAAAGCCATTAAGCTAGGCATTTAGTGCTCAAGTAATGAATCCACCCGGGTCCCAAGGTATATCAAAGCCAATTTTAATTAACAATGATTTGTAATTTAGTAGTGAGCACAAAGTAACATATATCAAGCAATAATGAAGTCTAACTCTCTTCCTATGCATCGGCATGTCATAAAAGAACAATTCATGCACACCAAGTAAAGGCCAATGCATAGTATAAGCAGTTTCTTGCAATTCTATCATATTGGAAACATGGAGAGGTGGAGATATAGTTCCTCTTTCATAATAATTGCAAGTAGGAGGAGCAAGCACATGCATATTATATCTATCAAAATCATCATGTGCAATGGTAAAAGGCAACCCATCAATATAATCCTTACTAAGCGCAAACTTCTCCGATATAGTGTAGTTTGGAGAATTCAAAAAGATAATAGGACTATCATGCGTGGGTGCAATAGCAACAATTTCATGTTTAACATAAGGAACTATATCATGTTCATCTCCATAAGCACAATTCATATTGGCATCTTGGCCACAAGCATAGCAAGCATCATAAAAAAGGGATATTTCAAGAGAATCAACGGGATCATAGCAATCATCATAGCAATCATCCTTCGGTAAGCACGAAGGGGAATTAAACAATGTATGAGTTGAAGAGTTACTCTCATTAGAAGGTGGGCACGGGTGATCAATCCGCTCTTCCTCCTTTTGTTCTTTGCTCTCCTCATCATCTTTTTCATCCAATGATCTCACAGTTTCATCAATTTCTTTTTCCATAGCTTCCTGCAAAATGTTAGTCTCTTCTTGGACAGCGGAGAAGTCCTCAATATATGGTTTAACATAGGCATTAGAAGCATAATTATCATAACAATATTGAAATATAGCAAAATTTTCAGATTTGTAAAGAGTAGCATCATACTTTTCAATCAAAGAGGCAATCTCATAAGCACCTTTAAAAGCAACAAATTCTTCAATTTGTTGAACATCATAGTAATTGTAAACACCCTTAGCATACGAAGATACGATTCCATTATCACTAAACAAGCATTTATAGGGTAGGTGTTTCTTAGGGTCTTCAGAACAACAAGTAAACTCATATATTTCACATAAATTCCAAGCATAGCATTGCAAACATTGAATTTGATCCCATAATAGTTTCCCTTTTTCAGATATACGGTGTCGCACAAAACAATCATGCTCATCTAAAGATTTGGCCTCAACTAAACTAGTGGGGGTTTCAGCACGAGCACAAAGGGATCGAAGATGATCCAAGTAAAAAGCTTCAGGAGTGTGATAGATTTTGAGTGGTTCTTCAACCACTGGTTCAGTAGGTAAAACTAAATGTTTTCGTATTTTGTGTTTCCTACCCATAACTAAAGATAGAAAACAACTAAGAACAGCAAATAAAAATTACTTAGTGATAAAGCAAACAAGCACACACGAGAATATTCACCCCACGCTATGACTCCCCGGCAACGGCGCCAGAAAAAGGTCTTGATAACCCGCAAGTATATGGGATAGTTGTAGCCTCTTTCGATAAGTAAGAGTGTCGAACCCAACGAGGAGCTAAAGGTAGAACAAATACTCTCTCAAGTCCTACCGGCCACTGATACGACTCTACGCATGCTTGACGTTCGCTTTACCTAGAACAAGTATGAAACTAGAAGTACTTTGTAGGTGTTGTTGGATAAGTTTGTAAGATAATAAAGAACACGTAAATAAAAGCTATGGGCGGTTTAGATAAAGATGCAATAAAGTAAATATTACTAGAGAGCTTTTTGTTATGAGAAAGTTATTTGTCCAAGGCAATCGATAACTAGACTGGTAATCACTATTGCAATTCTATTTGAGGGAGAGGCATAAGTTAACATACTTTCTCTACTTGGATCATATGCACTAATGATAGGAAATCTAGAAAGTGTCCGCAACTACTAAAGATTCATTAAGGTAAAATACAACCATAGCATTAAAGCATCAAGTCTTCTTTTATCCCATACGCAACAATCCCCTTACTCGGGTTTGTGTTTCAGTCACTCACGCAACCCACTATAAACGAATCATGAACGCATTGCAACACCCTACAGAGGGAATCCCTCATGCTTGCGCGACACGGAAGGCACCATAGGATAGCACCAATAATGAAATATGCAACTCAAACCAATCACGGTCATCAATTAACCCATAGGACAAAACGGATCTACTCAAACATCATAAGATAGTCATACATCATTGGGAAATAATATATAGCGTTGAGCACCATCTTTAAGTAGAGATTACAGCGGGTAAGAGAGAGGTTACACCGCTGCATAGAGGGAGGAAGAGTTGGTGATGAAGGCGGTGAAGTTGTTGGTGAAGATCGCGATGATGATGATGGCCCCCGACAACGCTCCGGCGCCACCAGAAGCAAGGGGGAGAGAGCGCCCCTTCTTCTTCTTATTCTTCCTTGACCTACTCCCTAGATGGGAGAAGGGTTTCCCCTCTGGTCCTTGGCTCCCATGGCTTGGGAGGGGCGAGAGCCCCTCTGAGATTGGATCTATCTCTCTATTTTTGCGTTCTGGAATCCTTCCCCTTCACCGTTTCTTTTATATCTGGAGATCCGTAACACCGATTGGGGTGAATCTTAGGCCCAGATTTTTCTCATAAAATTAGCTTTCTTGTGGCAAAAGAAGAGCGCAAACCGCCTTACTGGTGACCCACGAGAGTCCAGGGCACGCCCAGGGGGGAGGGTGCACCCCCCTATCTCGTGGCCACCCCGGACACCATTTCGCGTTGATTTTTCCTCCGGAAAATCCCAAATACTCCAAAATAATTCTCCGTCCATTTTTATCCCGTTTGGATTCTATTTGATATTGGGTTTCTGCGAAACATAAAACATGCAACAGATAGGAACTAGCACTGGGCACTGGATCAATATGTTAGTCCCAAAAAATAGTATAAAAAGTTGCCAAAAGTATATGAAAGTTGTAGAATATTAGCATGGAACAATCAAAAATTATAGATATGACAGAGATGTATCAAGGGGCTACTGAGGGAGTCCTGGATTAGGGGGTCCTCGGACTGCCGGACTATATACTTTGGCCGGACTGTTGGACTATGAAGATACAAGATTGAAGACTTCGTCCCGTGTCCGGGTCGGACTCTCCTTTGCATGGAAGTCAAGCATGGCAATTCGGATATGTAGATCTCCTTCTCTGTAACCGACTCTGTGTAACCCTAGCTCCCTCCGGTGTCTATATAAACCGGAGGGTTTAGTCCGTAGGACAACAACAATCATAATCATAGGCTAGCTTCTAGGGTTTAGCCTCTACGATCTCGTGGTAGATCAACTCTTGTAATACTCATATCATCAAGATCAATCAAGCAGGAAGTAGGGTATTACCTCCATCGAGAGGGCCTGAACGGGTAAACATCATGTCCCCCGCCCCTGTTACCATTAGCCTTAGATGCATAGTTCGGGACCCCCTACCCGAGATCCGCCGGTTTTGACACCGACATCGGCCTCCCCCCTTGCTCCTTTATATACGGGGGCAGGGGGCACCCTAGGACACACAAGTTGATCATTGATCTTTTAGCCGTGTGCGGTGTCCCCCTCCACCATAATCCACCTCGGTCATATCGTAGAGGTGCTTAGGCGAAGCTCTGCGTCGGTAGCTTCATCAACACCTTCATCACGCCATCGTGCTGGCGAAACTCTCCCTCGAAGCTCTACTGGATCGTGAGTTCGTGGGACGTCACCGAGCTGAACATGTGCAGATTGCGGAGGTGCTGTACGTTTGGTACTAGGATCGGTCGATCGTGAAGACGTACGACTACATCAACCGCGTTGTCATAACGCTTCCGCTTATAGTCTACTACATGGATGACACTCTCCCCTCTTGTTGCTATGCATCACCATGATCTTGCGTGTTCGTAGGAATTTTTTGAAATTACTACGTTCCCCAACAGTGGTATCAGAGCCAGGTTATGCGTAGATGTTATATGCATGAGTAGAACACAAGTGAGTTGTGGGCGATACTAGTCATACTGCTTACCAGTATGTCATACTTTGAATCGGCGGTATTGTGGATGAAGCGGCCCGGACCGACATTACGCATACGCTTATGCGAGACTGGTTCTATCGACGTGCTTCGCACACAGATGGCTGGCGGGTGTCAGTTTCTCCAACTTTAGTTGAATCGAGTGTGGCTACGCCCGGTCCTTGTGAAGGTTAAAACAACACATACTTGACGAAATATCATTGTTGTTTTGATGCGTAGGTAAGAACGGTTCTTGCTTAGCCCGTAGTAGCCACGTAAAACTTGCAACAACAAAGTAGAGGACATCTAACTTGTTTTTGCAGGGCATGTTGTGATGTGATATCATGTTTTGTAACGGAGTTATCGGCAACTAGTAGGAGCCATATGGTTGTCGCTTTATTGTATGAAATGCAATCGCCATGTAGTTGCTTTACTTTATCACTAAGCGGTAGCGATAGTCATAGAAGCAATAGTTGGCAAGATGACAACAATGCTACGATGGAGATCAAGGTGTCGCGCCGGTGACGATTGTGATCATGACGGTGCTTTGGAGATGGAGATCAAAGGCACAACATGATGATGGCCATATCATATCACTTATAATGATTGCATGTGATGTTTATCTTTTATGCATCTTATTTTGCTTAGATCGACGGTAGCATTATAAGATGATGTCTCACTAAATTTCAAGGTATAAGTGTTCTCCCTGAGTATGCACCGTTGCAAAAGTTCGTCGAGCCGAGACACCACGTGATGATCGGGTGTGATAAGCTCTACATTCGCATACAACGGGTGCAACCCAGTTTTGCATACATAGAATACTCAGATTAAACTTGACGAGCCTAGCATATGGAGATATTGCCTCAGAACACTGAGACCAAAAGGTTGAACGTGAATCATGTAGTAGATATGATCAACATAGTGATGTTCACCATAGAAAACTACTCCATCTCACGTGATGATCGGACATGGTTTAGTTGATTTGGATCACGTGATCACTTAGATGATTAGAGGGATGTCTATCTAAGTGGGAGTTCTTAAGTAATTTGATTAATTGAACTTTAATTTATCATGAACTTAGTACCTAATAGTGTTTTGCATGTCTATGTTGTTGTAGATATATGGCCCGTGTTGTTGTTCCATTGAATTTTAATGCGTTCCTTCAGAAAGCTAAGTTGAAAGATGATGGTAGCAATTACACGAACTGGGGTTGTAACTTGAGGATTATCCTCATTGCTGCACAGAAGAATTACGTCCTGGAAGCACCGCTAGGTGCTAGACCCGCTGCAGGAGCAACGCCGGACGTTGTGAACGTCTGGCAAAGCAAAGTTGATGACTACTCGATAGTTCAGTGTGCCATGCTTTACGGCTTAGAACCGGGACTTCAACAACATTTTGAACGTCAGGGATCATATGAGATGTTCCAGGAGTTGAAGTTAATATTTCAAGCAAATGTCCGGATTGAGAGATATGAGGTCTCCAATAAATTCTACAGCTGCAAGATGGACCAGAATAGTTCTGTCAGTGAACATATACTCAAAATGTCTGGGTATAATAATCACTTAATTCAACGGGGAGTTAATCTTTTGGATGATAGTGTCATTGACAGAATTCTCCAATCACTGCCACCAAGCTACAAGAGCTTCGTGATGAACTATAATATGCAAGGGATGAACAAGACAATTCCTGAGCTCTTCGCAATGCTAAAGGCTGCGGAGGTAGAAATCAAGAAGGAGCATCAAGTGTTGATGGTCAACAAGACCACCAGTTTCAACAAAAAGGGTACAGGGAAGAAGGGGAACCTCAAGAAGAACGGCAAGCAAGTTGCTTCTCAAGTGAAGAAGCCCAATTCTGGACGTAAGCCTGAGACTGAGTGCTTCTACTGTAAAGGAACTGGTCACTGGAAGCGGAACTGCCCCAAGTATTTGGCAGATAAGAAGGATGGCAAGGTGAACAAAGGTATATGTGATATACACGTTATTGATGTGTACCTTACTAATGCTCGCAGTAGTGCCTGGGTATTTGATCCTAGTTCTATTGCTAATATTTGCAACTCGAAACAGGGACTACTGATTAAGCGAAGATTGGCTAAGGACGAGGTGACGATGCGCGTGGGAAATGGTTCCAAAGTTGATGTGATCGCGGTCGGCACGCTACCTCTACATCTACGTTCGGGATTAGTTTTAGACCTGAATAATTGTTATTTGGTGCCAGTGTTGAGCATGAACATTATATCTGGATCTTGTTTGATGCGAGACGGTTATTCATTTAAATCTAAGAATAATGGTTGTTCTATTTATATGAGTAATATCTTTTATGGTCATGCACCCTTGAAGAGTGGTCTATTTTTATTGAATCTTGGTAGTAGTGATACACATATTCATAATATTGAAGCCAAAAGATGCAGAGTTGATAATGATAGTGCAACTTATTTGTGGCACTACTGTTTGGGTCATATTGGTGTAAAGCGCATGAAGAAACTCCATTTTGATGGACTTTTGGAATCACTTGATTATGAATCACTTGGTACACGCGAACCATGGCTCATGGGCAAGATGACTAAAACTCCGTTCTCCGGAACAATGGAGCGAGCAACAGATTTGTTGGAAATCATACATACTGATGTATGTGGTTTGATGAATATTGAGGCACGCGGCAGGTATCATTATTTTCTCACCTTCACAGATGATTTGAGCAGATATGGGTATATCTACTTAATGAAACATAAGTCTGAAACATTTGAAAAGTTCAAAGAATTTCAGAGTGAAGTGGAAAATCATCGTAACAAGAAAATAAAGTTTCTATGATCTGATCGTGCAGGAGAATATTTGAGTTACGAGTTTGGTCTTCATTTGAAACAATGCGGAATAGTTTCACAACTCACGGCACCCGGAACACCACAGCATAATGGTGTGTCCGAACGTTGTAACCGCACTTTATTAGATATGGTGCGATCTATGATGTCTCTTACTGATTTACCGCTATTGTTTTGGGGTTATGCTTTAGAGACAGATGCATTCACATTAAATAGAGCACCATCTAAATCCGTTGAGACGACGCCTTATGAACTATGGTTTGGCAAGAAACCAAAGTTGTCGTTTCTTAAAGTTTGGGCTGCGATGCTTATGTGAAAAAGCTTCAACCTGATAAGCTCGAACCCAAATCGGAGAAATGTGTCTTCATAGGATACCCAAAGGAGACAGTTGGGTACACCTTCTATCACAGATCCGAAGGCAAGACATTCGTTGCTAAGAATGGATCCTTTCTAGAGAAGGAGTTTCTCTCGAAAGAAGTGAGTGGGAGGAAAGTAGAACTCGATGAGGTAACTGTACCTACTCCCTTATTGGAAAGTAGTTCATCATAGAAATCAGTTCCTGTGATCCCTATACCAATTAGTGAGGAAGCTGATGATAATGGTCAAGACACTTCAGATCAAGTTACTACCGAACCTCGTAGGTCAACCAGAATAAGATCCGCACCAGAGTGGTACAGTAATCCTGTTCTGGAGGTCATGCTACTTGACCATGGCGAACCTAGGAACTATGAGGAAGCGATGATGAGCCCCGATTCTGTGAAATGGCTTGAGGCCATGAAATCTGAGATGGGATCCATGTATGAGAACAAACTGTGGACTTTGGTTGACTTGTCCGATGATCGGCAAGCCATCGAGAATAAATGGATCTTCAAGAAGAAGACTGACGCTGACAGTAATGTTACTGTCTACAAAGCTCGACTTGTTGTGAAAGGTTTTTGACAAGTTCAAGGATTTGACTACGGTGAGACCTTCTCACCCGTAGCAATGCTTAAGTCCGTCCGAATCATGTTAGCAATTGCTGCATTCTATGATTATGAAATTTGGCAAATGCATGTAAAGACTGCATTCCTAAATGGATTTCTGGAAGAAGAGTTGTATATGGTGCACCCTGAAGGTTTTATCGATCCAAAGTATGCCAACAAATTGTGTAAGCTCCAGCGATCCATCTATGGACTGGTGCAAGCATCTCGGAGTTGGAATAAACGTTTTTATAGTGTGATCAAAGCATATGGTTTTATATAGACTTTTGGAGAAGACTGTATTTACAAGAAAGTGAGTGGGAGCTCTGTAGCATTTCTAATATTATATGTGGATGACATATTGTTAATTGGAAATGATATAGATTTTTTGGATAGCATAAAAGGATACTTGAATAAGAGTTTTTCAATGAAGGACCTCAGTGAAGCTGCTCATATATTGCGTATCAAGATCTATAGAGATAGATCAAGACGCTTAATTGGACTTTCACAAAGCACATACCTTGACAAAGTTTTGAAGATGTTCAAAATGGATCAAGCAAAGAAAGGGTTCTTGCCTGTGTTACAAGGTGTGAAGTTGAGTCGGACTCAATGCCCGACCAATGCAGAAGATAGAGAGAAAATGAAAGGTCTTCCCTATGCTTCAGCCATAGGCTCTATCATATATGCAATGCTGTGTACTAGACCTGATGTGTGCCTTGCTATTAGTTTAGCAGGGAGGTACCAAAATAATCCAGGAGTGGATCACTGGACAGCGGTCAAGAACATCCTGAAATACCTGAAAAGGACTAAGGATATGTTTATCGTTTATGGAGATGACAAAGAGCTCGTCATAAATGGCTATGTCGATGCAAGCTTTGACACTGATCCGGATGACTCTAAGTCACAAACCGGATACACGTTTATATTGAACGGTGGAGCTATCAGTTGGCGCAGTTCTAAATAAAGCGTCATGGCGGGATCTATGTGTGAAGCGGAGTATATAGCTGCTTCAAAAGCAGCAAATGAAGGAGTCTTGATGAAGGAGTTCATATCCGATCTAGGTGTCATACCTAGTGCATCGGGTCCAATGAAAATCTTTTGTGACAATACTGGTGCAACTGCCTTGGCAAAGGAATCCAGATTTCACAAGAGAACCAAGCACATCAAGAGACGTTTCAATTCCATCTGCGATCAAGTCAAGGAGGGAGACATAGAGATTTGCAAAATACACACGGATCTGAATGTTGCAGACCCATTGACTAAGCCTCTCTCACGAGCAAAACATGATCAACACCAAGACTCCATGGGTGTTAGGATCATTACTGTGTAATCTAGATTATTGACTCTAGTGCAAGTGGGAGACTGAAGGAACTATGCCCTAGAGGCAATAATAAAGTTGTTATTTATATTTCCTTATATCATGATAAATGTTTATTATTCATGATAGAATTGTATTAACCAGAAACTTAGTACATGTGTGAATACATAGACAAACATAATGTCACTAGTATGCCTCTACTTGACTAGCTCGTTGAATCAAAGATGGTTGTGTTTCCTAACCATAGACATGAGTTGTCATTTGATTAACGGGATCAAATCATTAGAGAATGATCTTATTGACTTCACCCATTCCGTTAGCTTAGCACTTGATCGTTTAGTTTGTTGCTATTGCTTTCTTCATGACTTATACATGTTCCTATGACTATGACATTATGCAACTCCCGAATACTGGAGGAACACTTTGTGTGCTACCAAACGTCACAACGTAACTGGGTGATTATAAAGGTGCTCTACAGGTGTCTCCGATGGTACTTGTTGAGTTGGCATAGATCAAGATTAGGATTTGTCACTCCGATTGTCGGAGAGGTATCTCTAGGCCCTCTCGGTAATGCACATCACTATAAGCCTTGCAAGCAATGTGACCATGAGTTAGTTGCGGGAAGATGCACTACGGAACGAGTAAAGAGACTTGTCGGTAACGAGATTGAACTAGGTATTAAGATACCGACGATCGAATCTCGGGCAAGTAACATATCGATGACAAAGGGAACAACGTATGTTATTATGCCGTTTGACCAATAAAGATCTTCGTAGAATATGTAGGAGCCAATATGAGCATCCAGGTTCCGCTATTGGTTATTGGCCGGAGACATGTCTCGGTCATGTCTACATAGTTCTCAAACCCGTAGGGTCCGCACGCTTAACGTTCGGTGACGATCGGTATTATGAGTTTATATGTTTTGGTGTACCGAAGGTAGTTCAGAGTCCCGGATATGATCACAGACATGACGAGGAGTCTCGAAATGGTCGAGACATAAAGATTGATATATTGGACAACTATATTCGGACACCGGATGAGTTCCGGGGGTTACGGGATATTTATCGGAGTGCCGGTGGGTTATCGGAACCCCCGGGGGATCTAATGGGCCAACATGGGCCTTGTGGGACAGAGAGGAAAGGGCCTAGGGCTGGCCATGTGCCCCCCTTGGGAGTCCGAAATGGACAAGGAGGGGGGGCCCTCTTTCCTCCCTCTCTCCCTCTCCTTCCTTCCCCCTTCCTCCTTCCTAGTTGGACTAGGAAAGGGGAGTCCTACTCCCACTAGGAGGAGGACTCCCCCTCTCTTGGTGCGCTCCAAGGCCAGGCCGGCCTCCCCCTTGCTCCTTTGTATACGGGGGCAGGGGGCACCCTAGGACACAGAAGTTGATCACTGATCTTTTAGCCGTGTGCGGTGCCCCCCTCCACCATAATCCACCTCGGTCATATCGTAGCGGTGCTTAGGAAAAGCTCTGCGTCGGTAGCTTCATCAACACCATCATCACATCGTCGTGCTGACGGAACTCTACCTCGAAGCTCTACTGGATCGTGAGTTCGTGGGACATCACCGAGCTGAACGTGTGCAGATCACGGAGGTGTCGTACGTTCGGTACTAGGATCGGTCGATCGTGAAAACGTACGACTACACCAACCGCGTTGTCATAATGCTTCCGCTTACGGTCTACGAGGGTACATGGATGACACTCTCCCCTCTCGTTTCTATGCATCACCATGATCTTGCGTGTGCGTAGGATTTTTTTTGAAATTACTACGTTCCCCAACAGGCCCTACCACACCGTGCCCTGTGCCCACGCGCGTCGGATTTATTGTGGTGGCACCGGAGGGTTGCATTCCCCGACATTGTTAATGCATGCGGGGAACGCGCCCTCACAGCACGGGGGAGTGGAGATCGCGGGCACAGTCGATCCCACTTCCCCACCTACTTCCTCGGCTATAAAGTAGGGAGAGAGAGCGCGGTGGGGGTGCCCACGCACACACCCCTGCTTCCCCTTCGTCTTCTTCTCCTCCTACTCCTCCGACCCCAGGCGAAGCCTTGCCGTGGCGCTGTCCTGCCGCCTGAGACGCCGCCCGTAGCACCACTTGACGCGACGCTCGCACGCGCACGACCCTTCTCCATCTCCTTCTTCTCCTCTCCCCCGCCCTCGAAGAACCCTAGAGATGGTGTGGCCCAAGGGCTCCTGGGAGGGCTCGGAGACAAGCGACGGCGACATTAAGTATCTCCGCGACACCAAGCGGTTGCCATCGACGGAGGCGATAGCTGCGCGCGTGCCAGGCGAGGAGAGGATCCCGACGACGCAAGAGGGCGAGGTCGTGGTGTTCTACACCCACTTTGCCCGCGGGTTCGGTCTCCCTGCGAGCCTCTTCTTCCGCGCGTTTCTCTAGTTCTTCGGCCTACAGCCGCACCATCTGGGGGCCAACGCCATGCTGCAGCTCGCCGGCTTCGCCACGCTCCGCGAAGGGTACCTAGTGCACCCATACAATTTTCCATTGTAATGGGTGTGTTGGGGACACAAGAGATTTTTTGTATTTGGTTGTAGGGTTGTTGGAGAGAGACCATCTTCATCCTATGCCTCTCACGGATTGATAAACCTTAGGTCATCCACTTGAGGGAAAATTGCTACTGTCCTACAAAACTCTGCGCTTGGAGGACCAACTGAAGGAAATATGTCCTAGAGGCAATAATAAAGTTGTTATTTTATATTTCCTTATTTCATGATAAATTTTTATTATTCATGCTACAATTGTATTAACCGGAAACTTGATACATGTGTAGATACATAGACAAAATACTGTGCCCCTAGTAAGCCTCTACTAGACTAGCTCGTTGATCAAAGATGGTTAAGTTTCCTAACCATAGACATATGTTGTCATTTGATAAATGGGATCACATCATTAGGAGAATGATGTGATGGACAAGACCCATTCGTTAGCTTAGCATTATGATCGTTCAGTTTTATTGTTATTGCTTTCTTCATGTCAAATACATATTCCTTCGACTATGAGATTATGCAACTCACGGATACAGGAGGAATACCTTGTGTGCTATCAAACGTCACAACGTAACTGGATGATTATAAATATGCTCTACAGGTATCTCCGAATGTGTTTGTTGGGTTGGCATGTATCAAGATTAGGATTTGTCACTCCGAGTATCGGAGAGTTATCTCTGGGCCCTCTCGGTAATACACATCATATGAAGCCTTGCAAACAAAGTGACTAATGAGTTAGTTACACGATGGTGTATTACGGAACGAGTAAAGAGACTTGCCAGTAATGAGATTGAACTAGGTACGGAGATACTGACGATCAAATCTAGGGCAAGAAACATACCAATAGACAAAGGGAATTACGTATGTTGTCATAACGGTTTGACCGATAAAGATCTTCGTAGAATATGTAGGAACCAACATGGGCATCCAGGTTACTCAATTGGTTATTGATTGGATAAGTGTCTCGGTCATGTCTACATAGTTCTCGAACCCGCAGGGTCGCACGCTTAACATTCATTGATGCTAGAGTACTATTGGGATATTTGATGAGTGGTAAAAAAATGTTGTTTGGAGTCCCAGATGAGATTTCGGACATCACGAGGAGTCTCGGAATGGTTGATAGGTAAAGATTTATATATAGGAAGTCATATTTTGGGTTCCGGAAAAAGGTGCAATTTTTTCGGTATTGTACCGGGAAGCTTCCAAAAGGTTTCGGAGGATTCCGGAGCGGTTCGGAAGTCCACAAGGGGTTCACCACGACCCAAGGACTAGCATGGTCTGCGGGGAGGTTCCCTGGCTTTATTGGGCTAGGTGCACCAAGTCCTCAAAAGCCCATGTGGCTAGGGAAGGCAATAAACGAAGGAGTCCTAGTAGGAATAGGATTGGACTTCGAGTCCAAGTCCTGTCCCCCTTAGCTGTGCCCCAGGTCTTGGAGCGGCTGTTTTCCACACCCCTCCACCTATATATATAGGGGAGGGGGCGCCCCAAGAGCACACACCGAGCCCTTGGCGCCCCTCTCTTTCCCATTACTCCGTAGTTCCACCGCCTCGTCCCGGCACGCTTAGCGAAGCACTGTCGGTGCTCCACCACCATCACCACCACGCTATCGTGTTGGTTGTGATCCCATCTACATCTCCTCTCCCGCTTGCTGGATCAAGAAGGAGGAGACGTCATTGAGCCGCATGTGTGCTAAACTCGGAGGTGTCGTCCGTTCGGCACTAGATCGGTTGGATCGTGATCGGATCGCGAAGAAAGTTTGACTACACCAACCGTGTTGTGAAACGCTTCCTCTTTCGGTCTACGAGGGTATGTAGACACACTCTCCCCCTCTCGTTGCTATGCATCTCCTAGATACATCTTGTGTGAGCATAGGATTTTTTTGAAATTGCATGCTACGTTCCCCAACACCAACACGAGTCTACAAGAATAAGTTGCGTAGTAGACATCAAGCTCTTTTCTCGCGTCGTTGCCGGGGAGGTAAGTGCTTGAAGGTATATCTTTAGATCTTGCAATTGAATCTTTTAGTTTCTTGTTTTATCACTAGTTTGGTTTATAAAAGAAACTACAAAAAAATGGAATTGAGGTGGTCTCATATTGTTCATCTTTATAATGTCTTTCTTAGAAATGATGGATCGGAAAATTGTGCACAATTAATAGAAGAACTCAATAAAATTTTTGGTATAAAAACCATGAATGATGAGCATGATGGCAATGTTTCTAGTATGGATTCTTTGAATATCCGTGATGCTAATGATATGTAAAGCCACAAGCTTGGGGATATTTTGTTTGATGAAGATGATATTTTTTGTCCCCCAAGTTTTGATGAGAAAATTATTATGATGATAGCATGCCTCCTATTTATGATGATTATATTGATGAAAGTGGGTTTGGAAGAGTGTCAACTCTAGGTAATGATCCCACTATTTTGGGGGGTGTTGAATCTTATCACAATATTGATAAAAGTGGATTCGGAGAGGTCATGACTTTATTTAGTAATGATTTCACTATTTTGGAAGAGGTCCCAATTGACTATGATAAAAAGATTGCTATCTATAATGGTTAGTGTGATGACATGTATGCTCAAAAAATAATGATATCCATGAAACTTGTCATATTCAATATGATTATTCCAATCATGTTTCTCATGATAGTTATTTTGTTGAGTTTGCTCTCACCACTATTATGGATGAGAAGAATTTTGCTTATGTGGCGAGTAATAAAAATTATATGCTTGTGGATCACGAAAAATAATGCTTTACGTGAAAGTTATATTGTTGAATTCATTCATGATTCTACTGAAAATTATTATGAGAGAGGAACATATGCTTTTACATATCTCAAAAATATCAAGTTTCCTCTCTTTGTGTTGAAAGTTTTGAAGTTTTGCTTGTTTTACCTTCCTATGCTAGTTGATTCTTGCTCCCATAATTTACTTGCTCACAAAATCCCTATGCATAGGAAGTGGGTTAGACTTAAATGTGTTTTTCATGTAATTCATGATGCTCTCTTTGTGTTTCAATTCTTATCTTTTAGAGAGCATCATCGAAATCATCATGCCTAGCTAAAAGGCATTAAAGAAAAGCGCTTGTTGGGAGACAACCCAACACTTATACCTACTGTTTTTGTGTGTTCGCATGATTAGGCCACTGTAGTAATCATGTTTATTGCTTTTGTTTCAATAAAGTGCCAAGTAAATCCTTTGGGATAGTGTGGATGATAGTTGACTTGATTCTATGAAAAAAAACAGAAACTTTTCTGCTCAGCCTAGGAATTTTAAAAATTCACTGGAACATGCTTTTGATTTGAATTTTGTACAGATGATTGACATACAAATTCTCTATGTTGTCCTAATTTTTCAGAATTTTTTGAGTAGCAGGAGTATGGTCTTTGTTCAGATTATTACAGACTATTTTTTGAGAAATTCTGTTTTCGATGCATAGTTTTCTTGTTTCCTAGTTTCAATGGCTTATATTGCCCAATATAAATTGTGGAAATGATAAGGTACAGTGGGCATTGCGTGAGAACAATTATGAATCTTGTCTTTGACATTACCAAAGTGGATGATTTGTCTTTATCATACTAACCTATCTCACGAAGTTCCGTTAAGTTTTGTGTGATTGAAGTTTTTGAATTTTGGGTGAGATATCAATATGAGGAGAATAAGGAGTGACAAGACCCTAGCTTGGGATGCCCAAGGCATCCCCAAGGTAATATTCAAGAAAGATCCAAACAACTAAGCTTGGGGATGCCCCGAAGGCATCCCCTCTATCTCCAACATTATCGGTAACCTCACTTGGAGCTATATTTTCATTTGTCACATGACATGTGTTTTGCTTGGAGCATCATTTTCTTTTATTAGGATTTGTTTCTGGTATTTAGAATAATTTTTTACATCTCTTACTTTAATAAAAATGTCAAGTATAGCCTTTGCCATGCTTATTTTTGCAAGTCTATATGTATCTGTTTGAAACAGAAAGTTGCACGCTAGGGTGTGAATTCTTGAGAAAAGTCGGAATTTGATAAAATGTTGAAACTTTTTGCACAACAAGCTATGATAAACTTTCTACAGTATGGTAATTTTTCAGAATTTTTGGAGTTAGAGAAGTATGAATCTTCTTGCATTCTTTTACTGGCTATCATGTTTAGACAGATTGCTGTTATGTTTGCATATGTTTGCTTGTTTAATGATTCTATGTGAGGATAGGCCTATTAAATACATAGAGGAATTTATTATGCAATTTCAAATTATAATTTTAGTGATTTGCTACAGTAGATAATGATAATGTTTTTAAATGATTTATACTAACTTATCTCACGAGTTCTTGTTGAGTTTTGCGTGGATGAAGTTTTTAAGATTTAGGGCAACCCTGATATAAAAGGAATTAAGGAGACACAAAATATCGAGCTTGGGGCATCCCAAGATAATATTTCAAGAAGTCTCAAGCATCTAAGCTTTGGTATGCCCCGGTAGGCATCCCACCTTTCTTCATCAACAATTATCAGTTAGTAACTGTTGAGTCTAAGTTTTTGCTTCTTCGCATGAGATGTGCTATTCTTGGAATGTCATTTTGTTTTGTTTTGCTTTCCGTTTTAATAAAATACTTAGATCTGAATGTTTATAAATAATAGAGAGTCCTCACATAGCTACCAATTTGCTTAACTACTTGTTTGATCTTCACTTATATCTTTTTGGAGTAGTTTGTCGAACACTCTTATGGTTCACTTATATTATTTTGAGAGTTGATAATAGTGGTGAAATTTTGCACAAGCTATGAAGTTGGTCCTAATATTATGAATATTCTGGAAGGATATAATAAAAACTTTCATGTAGATCATTGGATATGATAAGTTTGATTCCTTGCAATAATTTAGCGATATGGAGATAATAATATGTGAGCCATGTTGGTGAGTAATCATGCTTTAGGAAGAATATTGGTGTTAAGGTTTGTGATTCACTATGCAAGCATGGAAGTCAATAGTTATGCAATGAAATTACATCCTACTTGTGGTGCATTATTCGGTGTTACTTATGCTTAATGATCGCTGTGATTTTCCGTTTCTTGGTTGGTTGCTTCCCAATCTTTTTGCTGGCCTCCACTTGTACTAAGTAGAAATACTACTTGTGCATTCAAAATCCTTAAACCCAGTTTTACCATATGAGCCCACGATACCTACCTATATGCGGTATTTCCATGCCATTCTAAGAAAATTTGTACGTGTCATCTTTAATTTTCTTAATGAATTTACTTTTTGTGTGTTCGTACCGCTCATGAAGCGACAGGGGTTGGCCAATATTTTCCATGCTAGATGTGTATATTCTCAAGATGAGTGTTTATTCACTTGTCATTGCACAAGAGTACGGCAGTAATAGGGATGCCAAGTCCTAAAATGAAAAAGAAAGTTACTTTATATTGTCAAATAATAAATTCCTTGGAAAGTATTGGTATGGGAGGTTGAGAGAGTCCCGGATTAAGGGGTCCTCTAACAGCCGGACTATATGCATATGCTGGACTGTAGGAGTATGAAGATACAAGATAGAAGACTTCGTCTCGTGTCCAGATGGGACTCTCCTTTGCGTGGAAGGCAAGCTTGGCAATTCGGATAGGAAGATTCCTTTCTCTGTAACCGACTCTATGTAACACTAGCCCCCTCCGATGTCTATATAAGCTGGAGGGTTTAGTCCGTAGGACAAGAACAATCATAATCATAGGCTAGCTTCTAGGGTTTAGCCTCTATGATCTCCTGGTAGATCAACTCTTGTAATACTCATATCATCAAGATCAATCAAGCAGGAAGTAGGGTATTACCTCCATCGAGAGGGCCCGAACCTGGGTAAACATTGTGTCCCCCGCCTCCTGTTACCATTAGCCGAGATCCGCCGGTTTTGACACCGATAGCCACGCCCTGCCGCCACGATGAATATGACCTAAATATGTCATCGGACTATGTGCATGAGATAGCGGCTGTAATTGCTCTGGCCCTAGATCCAGAACAGAGCGCGCCATCCAAGGACAGGAAGTTCAACCTCGCCATGGAGGCCGCAGACTCAGCGGCGCTAGAGCCGAACACAGATCTGACCTCCAACGAGGCCTGTGTCATCGGAACCTCGGACTCATCTCCGGCCATAGGCTCCAAACCGCGTGTATCCGCACCAATCGACCGGGCGCCAATCTTCCAACACTCAAACCTAGGCCATGTGTTAAACTCATTAAAATCTCTCTCCTTGTCAGGAGATTCTTGGCCGAACTATGTCCGGCTTGAGTGGGAAGCGGACGACGAAGAGCTTCGTTACCCACCCACCACCCACTTGATAGCCACTGTCAACGATTTGACCGACATGCTTAATTTCGACTCCGAAGACATTGACGGTATGGACAACGATGCCGGAGAAGAATAGGAACCACCGCCCATAGGGCACTGGACAGCCACCTCATCATACGACGTATACATGGTGGATACACCCAAAGAAGACAATGGCGATGACATAAAGGATCTAGTGGAGGATAAAACTACTGAGAAGCAGCCAAAGCACCGACGTCAGCGGCGCCGCTCTAAATCACGCCATGATAAAAATAGCAATACCGGCACAAGAGAAAATAGCACTCTGGTCGATACCGAAGACAACGAAGACCCCGCCAAGCGAAGTTTCAAACAAGCTGAACGGGAAGACGGGTGAGCCAGCCCCGATGAACAGGCCGTGAATGATGACTCGGAGGACAGCAATTACATGCCTTTCTCCGAGGATGAGGTGAACCTCGGCGACAAAGAATTTATCGTACCAGAGGATCCTATTGAGCAGGAGCGTTTTAAGCGTCGGCTTATAGCCACGGCAAAGAGCCTGAAGAAGAAGTAGCAGCAGCTTCTAGCTGATCAAGATCTACTCACCGATAGATGGACTGAGGTCCTGGCAGCTGAGGAATACAGACTCAAACACCCAACCAAAAGTTACCCAAAGCGTAAATTGCTACCTCAATCCTACTAGCACATAATGCGGCTGACCGACCACCGCGTGGCCGAGATAAAGCGGCAATTCAGCCCGAACGCCAGCCGGCACCACGTCACCGAACAACAGAAGCACAACAGCTCGGGGATACACACATGACCTGCGGTACGACTTGGAGAACAGAGCAGGCCAGAGAAGATCGATCTATGGATTGAGGGGGGGGGGCTCCCCAATGCGCAACGACGACCACCACGCCAGATATAACAAATACACACCTGTCCGGGCCGAATACCGCAAAGAGGCTCCACCCGAGCTGCGTCGCGATGTAGCCCGACTCAGAGGCACTGCACACCCCCTATGCTTCACCGATGAAGTAATGGAACATGAATTCCCGGAAGGGTTCAAACCCGTAAACATTGAATCATATGATGGAACAACAGATCCCGCTGTATGGATCGAGGACTTCCTTCTCCATATACATATGGCCCGTGGCGATGATCTCCATGCCATCAAGTATCTCCTGCTGAAACTCAAGGGACCAGCTCGGCACTAGTTGAACAGTCTGCCCGAAAACTCCATTGGCAGTTGGGAGAACCTGGAAGATGCATTCCTTGACAACTTCCAAGGCACTTATGTCCGACCTCCGTATGCTGATGACTTAAGACATATAATCCAACAGCCCAGAGAGTCAGCCAGGAAACTCTGGACTTGGTTCTTAACTAGAAAGAACTAGATCGTCGACTATCCGGATGCCGAAGCCCTAGCGGCCTTTAAGCATAACATCCGTGACGAGTGGCTTGCCCGACACCTCCGCCAAGAGAAGCCGAAGTCCATGGCAGCCCTTATGACGCTCATGACCCGCTTTTGCACGGGCAAGGATAGCTGGCTAGCTCGTAGCAACAACACCTCAGATAAACCTAGCACTTCTGAAGCCAGAGATAGCAATGGCAAGCCCCGACGCAGTAGACACAAGCGTCAAAATAATGGCGATAACTCTGAAGACACGACCGTCAATGCCGGATTCAGTGGCTGCAAGTCCGGTCAGCGGAGAAAGCCATTTAATAGAAAGAATCCGGGCCCGTCTAGTCTAGACCGCATACTCGATCGTCCATGCGAAATCCACGGCACCGCCGATAAACCAGCCAATGATACCAATAGAGAATGTTGGGTCTTTAAACAGTCCGGCAAGTTAAACGCCGAAAACAAGGAAAAGTGATCACAAAGGAACGATGATGAGGGATCCCGGCCACCGAACACAGGGGGACATAAGAAGTTTCCTCCCCAAATCAAAACGGTGAATATGATATATGCTACCCATATCCCCAAAAGGGAGAGGAAGCGCGCACCAAGGGACGTCTACGCGATGGAGCCAGTCGCCCCAAAATACAACCCATGGTGCTCCTGTCCGATCACTTTTGATCGAAGGGACCATCTGACCAGTATCCATTATGGCGGTTCAGCCGCACTGGTGCTCGACCCTATCATTGACGGATTCCACCTCACACGCGTCCTCGTGGACGGTGGTAGCAGCCTAAACCTGCTCTATCAGGATACAGTGCGCAAAATGGGTATTGATCCCTCAAGGATCAAGCCCACCAAAACCACCTTTAAAGGTGTCATACCAGGTGTAGATGCTTGTTGTACGGGTTCAATCACACTGGAAGTGGTCTTCGCATCCCCGGATAATTTCCGAAGCGAATAATTAATCTTCGACATCGTCCCCTTCCGGAGTGGTTACCATGCACTGCTTGGACAAACCGCATTTGCTCATTTCAACGCGGTGCTGCACTATGCTTACCTTAAGCTCAAGATGCCTGGACCTCGCCGTGTTATAACAGTCAATGGAAATACGGAGCGCTCCCTCCGTACTGAAGAGCACACCGCAGCCCTTGCAGTAGAAGTACAGAGTAGCCTTCTTAGGCAAAACCTCAAATCGGCAATGAAGCCCCCGGACACCGTCAAGCGAGTCCGAGCTACTCTGCAGCAGGACCGTCCGACTCGTCCAAAGCTCAGCTAGCAACCCGGCCTTCGTCCCAGCCCCAATCAAGCTGTGAAATTCTTGCCGCGTGTACATAACTATGCGCTAAAAATACCATGGACACGGGCGGAGGCACGGCTAGACCGCGGTCCACAATGCGGCTCAACCGCTCCCGGATCCGCATACCTTCACTTTTTCTCTTTCTTTTAGGTTTTTTCTCCTCTCGAGGCTTCTTCTGATAAACCTGATCATCGGACCCATCGTGGGACGGATATGCCAAGAAAAGCTAGGGGCTTGGACGTACAAGGGAATACCTAGGTGGTCTCTACTAATGATCGTCATACGTGCTTTAAATACCCGCAGGCAGCTCGCTCTTGGTCGTGGCATGTTAAATAGCCTTATTCGCTTATTGCACAAATTGTACACATATGCCTTGACGTATTAATCAAAAAATAATTTGCAGCGTTAGCTTATTACTTAATTTCTCCCTTGTTTATTTATTCATTAGCAATTGCAACCGTACATTCTGGTACGCCTTAATTCCCCAGGGGCTTCATTGTACCCCATAACACGGCAAGAAAGTCCGAACACTTTTACAGTACAGTTCGGCACCCCAAACTTATAGAATTATATGCATTGGCTCCGAATCATGTCTTTGGTCAACAGTTGGGTTGCCTGGCTCCTGTGCTTGCTACCCTACGTTCCGCTATACTGGTTAGGGTATTAAAGGGAGAACTACTGCGATTGTGTCCCGGTTCTTCTAGACGAGCACCTTAGTAGAGAAAGCCGAAAACTGACTGTCATGATGCGGCGAGAGCTGGTCAGCTATTTGAGAGGTCAAAAAATCTTTATCGATTTCTTCCGCATTATGCATAACTAATGCATCGTGCGACGGATCAGTTTTTATCCGATCACGTGTCTTACAATACCCCAAGTTCGGTCTTCCGAACACTAGGGGCTGCGCCTACCTTTCTTTTGTCAAACTCCTATGGCTAAGTGAGGGTGATAAAGCCTTATAGTCTGATTGCCTGGTTCGTCGCGCTAAACACCTCCTTTAAGGACCAAAAATCTGGAGTAAAGGTTGTTTAGATTTATCCCGAACACCCCTGTACTTCCTATGTGGGGGCAGAAGCTGACGACTGGCCAACTCTTAGAATTAATTTAAAAACGGCCACACCGGAGGTAATAATTCAGATAACAAACATTATTTTACATAACGACCTTGTTTCATATTATAGCACAGGATAACATGCATACATTCATGGGAATATAATATCTTTGGCACATTGCTCTGCCACAAGGCGGGATCCCTCCAGGACACTGTCATAATACAGCTTGGGCTTGCGGTGCTCTTTCCCTTTGGGCGGTCCTTCGGTCATCAGCTTCACAGCATCCTTCTTCGCCCAATGCACCTTGACGCGGGCAAAGGCCATTCGCGCACCTTCGATGCAGACCGACCGCTTGATGGCGTCAAGCCGAGGGCACGCACTAACCAGCCGCTTCACGAGTCCGAAGTAGCTGCTGGGAATCGCTTCGGCAGGCCATAGCCGGATAATCAAATCCTTGAGGGCTAGTTCGGCCGCCCTATGCAGCTTGACCAACTGCTTCAGCTGATCGGTAAAGGGTACTGGGTATACTGGCGCAAGATATTGTGACCAGAACAACTTCTCCGTAGAGCTCCCCTCTTCGGCTCGATAGAATTGTGTGGCATCAGACACACTGCACGATAGATCCGCAAACACCCCTGGAGAACTCCTAATCCAGGTCAGTAAAAAAAATCTTTCCTTCGCGTATTTGCTCTGCACAATAAAGGCCTTACCTCCTGGATTTCCTGGAAGGAGACTTGGGCTTTAGCCCGGGCATCGTGCGCAGATTGACGAGCCTTGGTGAGTTCGGACTCTTGATCCATTATACCTTGCTCCAAGGTCTCGCACTTCTTTATGGCTTCTTGGAGATCTTGTTGAACTTCAATGACCCGGGCCTCGTGGTTTTCACGAGTGGCCTGCTCCTTGGCCGCCTTCTTCTCGGCCTCGGCTACCGCCTTCTTAAGAGCCTTGATTTCGGTCTCCTCTCCTACTACATATCATGACATTTTTTAGTCAAAATAACTATGCACTTGTATTTAAATACACACAAAGTTATCCCATACCTTGGTTATCTTCCAATTGCCTTTTTACTTGGCCGAGCTCCTTTTCAACCCGCTCCAGACACTGCTTCAGTCTGGAGACCTCTGCAGTATGAGTGGTGGCAGTCAATAACGACGCCTGATCATTCACATAGGTATTTCCTAATTAGTCTCCTACGAAATAAATTTGATCCTTTGTCCGGCTTTCTTTTCGAACACCGAACAGTGTATCAGGGGCTACTATGTATATAATGACATTCTTTTAACTTCATTACTTATGTCAAAGCCTGTTAGAAGGCTAGTGCAGGCTTCGGTCAGCCCGCTTTTGGCGGACTGGACCTTCTCAATCACCGCACCCATAAGGGTACGGTGCTCCTCAACGATAGAAGCACTTTGCAGCGCCGTCAATAAAGTATTCGGCACCTCTGGGTGGACTGAGGTCACCGGTGGAATAGTCGCACAACCTTTTGTTGAAGAAGGTTTCTGGCCTGATTTCGGAGCCATATTGGTCTCCGTCAGGAGGGTCTCATTGTCCATCGCATCCCGGTCCAACGAATCTTCTGACGAAGATCGCTTGATGTCGGACCCGGCTGGACTATAGGATATGTGACTCAATACATTAATGATATGCAAAAGTGAGGCTGGATATACGGATGTGTCCGGGTTTCTTGGTACTCACGATTTGGCCAGGGGCTTGACCCTGGGTTCCCACTCCGGGCTGCTGCCGGTGGCTGTGGCGGATTCGTCTGAAAGGGAGGCTTTCCCCTTCTTAGACGTTTTGGCCTCCAAACGTGTGGAGGCCGTCCTCTTCTTTCTCCCCCTCGCAGGGGGGGATTGGCTTTCCTCTTCTTCCTCCTCCTCTTCCTCATCTTTTTCAGCGGATGAGTGGGCCTCGATGTCTTCGGACATCACGTCTGAAGTACCCTTGCGATGGAGGCCGCCCCTGGTCTCCTTGGCCTCTTTCTCGGCCTACTTCTTCGGCGCCTTATATGGTGCCGGGACCAGCATCTTCATCAGAAGTGGGCCGGCTTGTTCTTCAGGCAGCAGAGCCGGATAGTAGATCTGCTCTGCGTTCTTTGTCCAGCCCTGGGAGAATCATTAGGGAAATATTAGGTGCTTTCCCCAAGGTATACAAATAAAGGATACACCTTGATAACATATAAAGACTTACCGAACTTGTGAGGCAGGACAATTTGTGCCCGCGATCCTTGGCGGTGTCCGGCCACGACTTGCCGGGCGTGAATAGCACCTTCCAGATGTCTTCGTGCGTCGTGCCGAAGAACTCCAGCAAGGTTTAGTTCTTGGCTAGATCAAACTCCCATAGATGCAAGTCCGGCGTTGACAGGGAAGGATCCGGCAAACTAGCATCACCTGGACCACATCGACAAGTTTGATGTCCTTGTCCTCCATGCTCTTGATACGCGCTTGGAGCGTCGTCAACTCGTTTGATGAAGGCCAGTCTAGACCCTTTTCGGGCCAGGAATGAGCCGCAGTGGGGCTCCGGATCGGAACTCAGGGGCGGCGGCCCATTTGGTGCCGCGTGGCTCGGTAACATAGAACCACTATTGTTGCCAACCTTTGACAGACTCGTTGAATTTACCCGATGGCCACTTGACGTTGGGCATCTTGCTCACTGTCGGTGTCAAAACCGGCGGATCTCGGGTAGGGGGTCCCAAACTATGCGTCTAGGCGGATGGTAACAGGAGACAAGGGACATGATGTTTTTACCCAGGTTCGGGCCCTCTCGGTGGAGGTAGAACCCTACTCCTGCTTGATTGATATTGATGATATGGGTAGTACAAGAGTAGATCTATCACGTGATCAAAGAGGCTAAACTCTAGAAGCTAGCCTATGGTATGATTGTTGTTCATCCTACGGACTAAAACCCTCCGGTTTATATAGACACCGGAGAGGGCTAGGGTTACACAGAGTCGGTTACAATGGTAGGAGATCTACATATCCGTATTGCCAAGCTTGCCTTCCACGCCAAGGAAAGTCCCATCCGGACACGGGACGGAGTCTTCAATCTTGTATCTTCATAGTCCAGGAGTCCGGCCGACGGTGATAGTTTGGCTATCCGGACACCCCCTAATCCGGGACTCCCTCAGTAGCCCCCGAACCAGGCGTTAATGACGATGAGTCCGACACGTAGATTGTCTTCGGCATTGCAAGGCGGGTTCTTCCCAAATTCCATATACTTGTCGAATAGTGTCCGGCTTCTTATAAATGCTGCGCTCCTTGGCTTCCACGCCCAATAATGGCCATCTTCCACGTGTCGAACGAATGGGAAAAGCCAGGGTATTTTTACACTTACCCCCCTAGCTGCGCAAATGAGCCACCTATAAAAGAGATGGGGATCTAGATCCGAATCACACCATCCTCCCTCCGCGAGCATTCATCGGAGCGCCTCTGACAAAAATCCATTCCATCATGGACAGTCGACGCGGCTCCTCCTCTCGCGCTCCCAGCTCTCAGCCTGGAGATTGGGAGAGATGCTCAGTCCCGCACAGTGAGTTAGTGACACTCCAAAACAAGGGATTTCTTCCCCCAGCCTTTATGGTTCCAGTTCGAGCCGGACTCGTCACCTACAAGGGCGGAAAGCAGGCGGAGAGCGTCCCCGATCCCTCCAAAGGAGAGCGGGTATGCTTCGTCTCTTATCTGATAAGAGGGCTCGGATTTCCAATTCATCTGTTTCTCCGGGGGCTCCTGGAGTTCTACGGCCTCCAGTTGCACAACCTTACGCCTGCCTCCATTCTGCATATTTCGGGCTTCGTGGCCCTTTGCGAGCTGTTTTTGGGCATCGAGGCTCATTTCGCGCTGTGGAAGAGATTGTTTTGCCTTGTACCCCGTTCTCATGAGGGTTCAATATATCAAGTGGGCGGAGCCGAACTATGGCGCATCGCCGGGACCGGATATCTATCCGGAACCCCGAAGAAGGCGTCCGAAGACTGGCCTTCGGAATGGTTTTACATGGAAGATGTCCCACTGCCGGATCCAATTCGGATTGGCCTCCCGGAGTTTAGTAATGCTCCTCTGAAGAAACGCCTAAGTTGGCGTCCGCGGAGCCCTCAACGGGAGAATGACAGGGACGTCCTTTACCTGATGGGCCGGATAAGATTATTGGCTCATTCTGGATTGACCATGATTGGGGTCATGGCGACATGCATTATGCGTGGGGTGCAGCCGCTCCAGTATAGGGGCCACCCCATTTGGGATTTCAACGGGGAGGATGATGTCACCCGTCATGGCCGTAAGGGGCTGGGATCGATCGCCGATCCGGTGAAGATCTTGTCCGCCCTGTACAAAGGGGAAAAGGAGGATTTTCTCCGTGTCAGTCCATTGAACGGGGTTTCTATGAACAATCCTCGAAGCTGGGTAAGCGGACATTTCTTTTTGCCTATCCGAACCACATTCCCATGGTTAAGTATCTCATTTTGTGATATCGACGCAGGAACTGCGCCGGGCCATAGAAGATATACACAGCCCGGCTCCACAACCCGAGGATCCGAAACGGTCCCTCGATCTGGCCTCCGAAGAGGATCCGGACATAAAGGTGGAGCTGATTGATGGGGTGTTCCACCAACTTAGCATCGACAATGCTTTGGTCGCCATTACGGCCGACTACCCCGGAATATTTCCAGCTTCCCAGGTAACTGTGACAGAAGTCCTGATACCATGACCCATCCATGCTTATTTCTGATCACCGCATACTAATGGTGTTCCACAGGAGGTGCCTTTGAGGCGGGAAGCTGAGCCCGCGGCGGCTGGCCAACAAGGGGCAGCTCAGCCTAGCAGGCAGAAAAGAAGTGCGGTGCGGATCGAGACATCACCGCAATGGTATGGCGCGCCATCGTGTTTCAAGGAAAGATTCCTGGAAGGCATACTAACGTCCGTGATCTTTTTAGGAAAAAGAGCGCTCGCCGGACTGTGTTCGGAGAGGTTGCCAGTCGAGCCTCCACCAGCCGGGCTCCAACGCCAGGTCCGGAGGGGGAGGCGAACACAAGGCGCGTGTCGGATGCTCCTCCAATAGAGGATGCCGACAGATTGTCCGCCACCAAATCTGAGGTGGAGAGTGCCATGAATCACAGGCGCCGCCGGACAATTCTTTGTGACGCATGTTTCTCCTAAGAGGCATTGAATGCCTTTAATTCGGGAGATGCGCACCTCCGTGCCGCTCAAGATGGTCTAGCCAGAGCCACGGAGCAGTATGTGAAAGACATACGGGTGAGGGATTTTGACAGTTATATATGCCAGTAGCCCCAGAGACTTAAAATAGTTAGAATAACTGATTTAAGGATCATTTGTTATGCAGGATCTTACAGAAAAGAATGCCCAACTGTCCCAGGAGCTTCAAGAGTGCAAGGCCCAACTTGAGGCCGCAGTAGCCTCGACAAGGGAAGCCACAGAGACCCCCTCTGGTAATATACGCTTTTAAAAGAGAAGTAGTTTGCGAAATGCGGCGTGTGTATAAGTCTGGCAATAACATTGCAGATGGCACCGGGGTAGATCCGGACAAGCAACAGCTCCTGCGCCGGTTAAAAGCCGGCGAGAATGTGCTTACAAGGGTGCGACAAGAGAAAAATAACCTTCAAGATGCCAACACCCAGCTGGGCGAGGAACTAAAAGATGTTCGTGCCCAACTGTCTGACTTCGTTAAGGAGAATCGGCGGCTTCGTCGCGACATTTATAGTAAGTGCTTGAGCGAACCTATGAAAAGAAGAGTTCGGCGAGGAAGTCGATTAACAGAAATATGTCTGTAGGTATGCTCACAGGTCGTCCTGCAGAGGAAACGCCCGGTTCAACGGGTGACCTACTTCCCAAGCTGCTGCAACTGCACGAACAAGTTCGACAGGTGATGAGGCGTCGCCCAGGCCTTGTGGCCATCCATCTCCCTACCCGAAGGCCTTGGAGAGCTTGCAGAGAAGCTTCAGGGAGCACGGCGGCGCTTCCGGCTATGGAAGATATCGGCCTGCCGTCAAGGCGCCAGGGAGGCCTGGGCCTTGGTGAAGACGCGGTACACGAAGGCTGACCCAAACCACATGGCCGAGGTCGGACCTATTGGGCCCGATGGGAAAGAGATCCCTGTGAGCTTAGTGTACGGCCAAGTAGAGTTGGCCGCAAAGTATTCCTAGCGGGACTGTAAACTAGACAGCCTATTAGATGGTATTGAAGAGGAATACGATCAGTCAATTTGACTATGTAATTTAAAATGACATGTAAAATGCCTTCTAGCCGGATTGTAGATCGTTTGTCATAGCGGACCTTTTCGCTTCAACCTCGGGACCCGACAGTCCGGAGTGTGTCCGAATACCCTCGCGGTTATGTAAGAACCGGGCATGCATGGAGACCAGGCGTAGGGGTCATGAGTGCTTTATCAGACAAGTGCCCAACTAGTTATGTTATATTACATGGTTAGTAAGAAACATCTTCCAGGGAGAATAGTTCCGTTAGGGGTTCCTTTCCCTGGGAGGCATGCCCTAAAGTGCATGTCTGGACTGCGAAAAAAGCAGAAAAACATCTGGGGGCAGATAAATGAATAAATAAGAATTCGGCTTTTAGTTCACTGATCGAATATTCCCTTAAGAACGCTAGCTTTCGGCTTCACCCAGTCTGAGGTACACGTCCGGCTGACCCGGCGGTAACAATCGCATAGCTGCTCCCTTTACCACCTAGCCGAACAATCGGGAACGTAGGGGTAAGCACAGGAGCCAGGCAACCCAGCTTGGCCAAAACTTAAGTCATATCGATGCATATGATGGTGAATAAAAGGTACATGTGGAAGTGTGACACATGTGTTGGGCATAAAGCCCGTATAAATAAGCTTCTATTAAAGAAGCCCCCAGGTATGCTTGAGCGCGGATAACGCGTCAAGTGTGTGCGAACAGTGCACAAATGAGCCTTCAACGGCTTCAGAAAAAAGGAGTGAGAAGGAGAGAAATAAAATACAATTAAAGTATAAAATATAGACGGAGGAAGGAGACGAACTCAGAGTCCGGCACTAGGCGTAGAATCTTCGGAGACGGGCTGCATTCCATGGGTTTGGCTCAAATCGGTTATCCGATGCGTTTCATAGACGGTATGCTCCACCGGTCAGGACTTGGTCGATGATGAAGGGACCCTCCCATTTGGGCTTGAGTTTGTCCTTTTTCTTGTCCAGCAGGCGTAGAACTAATTCGCCAACATTGTAAGCTTTGGCCCGTACTTCTCTGCTTTGGTATCTTCGAGCCTGCTGTTGATAGAATGCAGAACGAGCTTTTGCCACGTCACGCTCCTCCTCCAAGGCGTCCAAACCGTCCTGCCAATCCAGCTCGGCTTCTCTTTCTTCGTACATGCACACGCGAGGTGAGTCATGAATTATGTCGCAGGGCAAAACTGCCTCTGCGCCGTATACCATAAAAAATGGTGTGAATTCGGTAGTGCGATTCGGCGTGGTCCACAGCCCCCAGAGTACGGAGTCGAGCTCCTCTACCCAGTGCGTGTTAGATTCCTTGAGGGACCGCACTAGTCTGGGTTTAATGCCGCTCATGATTAGACCATTTGCTCGTTCGACTTGACCGTTAGTTTGAGGGTGATAGACTGAAGCGTAGTCGAGCTTGATGCCCATGTTTTTGCACCAGAGTTTAACATCGTCGGCCGTGAATTTCGTGCCGTTATCAGTGATGATTCTATGGGGAATGCTGTAATGGTGTACTACCCCTGATATGAAGTCTATCACGGGTCCGGATTCGTCCGTCTTAACTGGCTTGGCCTCTATCTATTTGGTGAATTTATCCACCATGATCAATAGGTATTTTTGCTTGTGGGTTCCTCCTTTAAGGGGTCCAACCATGTCAAGCCCCCAGACCGCGAACGGCCAGGTGATGGGTATAGTTTTGAGGGCGGTGGGTGGCATGTGGCTTTGATTAGCAAAGAGCTGGCAACCGACGCATCGTTGGGCTAAGTCCTGAGCATCTGCCCGGGCCGTCGGCCAATAAAATCCTGTATGGAAGGCCTTGCCTACAAGGGCCCGGGCTGCGGTGTGGTGCCCACCGAGTCCGGCGTGAATTTCAGCCAGAAGATTCCGCCCTTCTTCTTCGGAGATACACCTTTGAAGGACTCCGGTTGTGCTTTTCTTATAAAGCTCTCCCTCATGGACCTTATAGGCTTTAGATCGCCGTACTATGCAGCGGGCCTCGTTTTGGTCCTCAGGAAGTTCCTGCCTAGTTAAGTAGGCTAGGAATGGTTCTGTCCACGGGGCAATGACTGCCATTATTTCGTGGGCTGAATGTGTTATTTCATTGGCAGAACCACCGATTGTGTCAGAATGTTTGGTGTTGGGAGGTGCGGTTGTGTCCGGATTGTTGTTTCCGGACTCCCCTTCCCATAGTACGGATGGCTTGAACAGCCGCTCTAGGAAGATATTGGGAGGGACGGCATCGCGCTTTGCGCCAATGCGTGCCAATACGTCCACCGCCTGGTTATTATCCCGGGCTATATGGTGAAATTCAAGCCCTTCAAACCGAGCTGACATTTTTAGGACGGCGTTACGGTAAGCTGCCATTTTCGGATCCTTGGCGTCTAAGTCTCCATTTATTTGGGATATCGCGAGGTTCGAATCCCCGCGCACCTCTAGGTGTTTAATGCCCATGGAGACCGCCATCCGGAGGCCATGTAGAAGGGCCTCGTATTCGGCTGTGTTGTTGGAGTCCGTGTATATTATTTGGAGTGCGTATTGAACTATGTCTCCGGTTGGGGATGTCAGGACGATGCCAGCCCCCAGGACGGCCAACATTTTGGAGCCGTCGAAGTGCATGATCCAATTGGAATATGCGCCGTACTCTTTAGGGAGTTCGGCTTCAGTCCATTCAGCGACGAAGTCGGCCAAAACTTGCGACTTAATAGCTCGCCGTGGCTTGTAGGTTATGTCGAACGGGAGGAGCTCGATGGCCCATTTTTCAATCCGGTCAGTTACGTCGTGGTTGTTTATAATGTCATTAAGAGGTACTTCGGAGGCTACTGTTATCGAACACTCTTGAAAGTAGTGGCGCAGCTTCCGGGATTCCATGAACACCGCGTATGCTATCTTTTGATAATGTGGATACCAGGACTTGCATGCAGTTAGGACAGTGGACACGTAGTAAACTAGTTTTTGAAGGGGGAACTTGTGTCCGTCCGATTCTCGTTCGACGACGAGCACCGCGCTTACAACTTGATGTGTTGCCGCGATATATAATAACATTGGTTCGCCCATGTTGGGCGCTGCCAGGATTGGATTTGTTGCCAATACGGCTTTTATCTCTTCGAGTCCGGCCGTGGCAGCATCCGTCCACTCGAAGTGTTCGGTGCGCCGGAGGAGGCGATAAAGGGGTAATGCCTTTTCTCCCAAACGGGAGATAATGCGGCTTAGATCCGCCACGCATCCAGTCAATTTTTGTATTTGTTTGAGGTCTTTTGGGATATCCAATTGTGACAGAGCTCGGATCTTGGCTGGGTTTGCTTCAATTCCTCTACCGGATACAATGAAGCCCAAGAGCTTTCCGGCTGGTACCGAAGACGCATTTTCCGGATTCAGCTTAATGTCGTATGTTCGGAGATTGTCGAATGTGAGCCTCAAGTCGTCTACTAGAGTTTCGACATGCTTGGATTTGACGACCACATCATCTACGTATGCCTCCACTGTTTTGCTGATCTGGTTTGCCAGACATGTCTGAATCATGCGCTGATATGTTGCGCCGGCGTTTTTGAGCCCGAAGGGCATTGTGTTGAAGCAGAATGGGCCGTATGGAGTGATGAATGCCGTTGCGGCTTGGTCTGGCTCTGCCATCTTAATTTGGTGGTAGCCGGAGTATGCGTCGAGGAAGCACAATGAATCATGTCCTGCGGTAGCATCGATAATTTGATCAATGCAGGGGAGGGGGAAGGGGTCCTTTGGGCAAGCCTTGTTAAGGTCCTTAAGTCGACACATAGGCGCCAGGATTTATCCTTTTTTGGTACCATCACCAGGTTTGCTAGCTAGTCCGGATGTTTTATATCTCTGATGAATCCGGCTTCCAATAGTTTGGCTAGCTCCTCTCCCATTGCCTGTCTCTTGGGTTCGGAAAATCGCCGAAGAGCCTGTTTGACTGGCTTGAAACGTTTTAGGATATTTAGGCTATGCTCGGCCAGCCGGTGTGGGATTCCTGGCATGTCTGAAGGGTGCCAGGCAAAAATGTCCCAATTTTCCCGTAGGAATTCTCGTAGTGCGGCGTCTACATCAGGGTTTAACTATGCCCCAATGGAGGCCGTCTTTGCAGGGTCCGTTGGATGGACTTGGAATTTGACTATTTTGTCCGCTAGCTTAAAAGAGGTGGACTTGGATCTCTTATCGAGTATCACATCGTCCCTGTTCACCATGGAGCGCAGCACAGTGAGTTCCTCGGCCGCTAGGGCTTCGGTTAGTGCCGCTAGGGCTTCGGATGGTGCCTCTAGGGCTAGTGCAGCTATCTTATTTTCGGCGCAGAGTGCTATGTCCGGATCACTGGCAAGAGTGATGATTCCGTTGGGCCCGGGCATTTTGAGCTTCATGTACCCGTAATGGGGTATAGCTTGAAAAATTGTTAATGCCTCTCGCCCTAATAAAGCGTGATATCCGCTGCTGAACGGGGCCACTTGGAACGTGACCTCCTCGGACCTGTAATTGTCCGGCGAGCCGAACACCACATCCAGTGTGATTTTTCCTGTGCAGCATGCTTCCCGACTAGGGATTATTCCTCTAAAGGTTGTGCTGCTTCGCTTAATGCGGCTCCAGTCTATTTCCATTTTTCTAAGGGTTTCCTCGTAAATGATGTTTAATCCGCCGCCGCCGTCCATGAGTACCTTAGTAAGGCGAAAGCCGTCCACTATTGGACTATGGACCAATGCGGCTGGTGCTCGAGCTGTTCGGAATTTAGGTTCGTCACTGGCATTAAAGGTAATAGCCGTGTCACTCCATGGGTTTATTGTTGCTACTTGGTAGACTTCGGCAAGGCTGCGGAGTGTTCGTTTCCGCGTATTATTTGATGCGAAAGTCTTGAAGGCTGTTGATACCGTACTGGTGTTGCTGGGCTGGTTCTCTGGAGATAGAAGCTCTTCGCCACTTTTGGCCACCTGCCGTAGTATCCAACATGCTCGAAGGCTATGAGTTGGAGTGCCGCCCTCTGTACTATGAATTTTGCAGGGTCCATTGAGCCATCCCTCCAGTACGGTTTCGTGCCCTTTAGGGGTTTTTTGCTTTTTGGTATTTATACCAGGTGCATGGCGATGATGCACCATTTTATTTCGGACTAGGGTTGTATTCGGGGCCGAATTATCCCAAAATATGGTTTCAGTTTTCTAGGCACTCTCCATCGCATAGTACTTTCGTACTATGGACACCCAGTCGGCAAAACGTGTAATTTCACGATGACTTATGGCGTTTAGGATTCCCTTGTCCGTGCAATTATTGCAGAATAGTGAAATTGCGTCTTCCTCGCGGCAGTCCTTTATCCTATCCATAGCCAGGAGGAATCTGGCCCAGTAATGGTGTACTGTTTCAGCGGGCTCTTGCCAGATTCGGGATAGATCGCTTATGTTTGGGTGGGCGGGTGGAATTAAATTCGGAACCCCGTCCAATCTAAGACTCAAGGGGCAAAAAGTTTTCGAACTTGGAAGCTTGGGTTTTTGGATATTGTCCAATGAATCCAGCCCGCTGCCTGACTTTAGGTTCGGGACTTGATCGACGTCCGTCCCTCCGTGGGAATCCGGCACAGAGGGGTCGGGAATCCGGACATAGCTAGTCCTTAATATAGAAGAAGGGTCGCCGTACTGTTCCTCCACCACAGCAACGTGGTGGGTAGCCTGGGGAGAGTTGATCTCTCTCAGATCGGTTTTAGGCCCAGTCTGATCATAGTCTGTAGCGACTCCCAGGGCGGCGATGCGATCCAAGAGCTCGTTTAAGGAAGAGAGCTCCATTGGATCAAACTGCTCGGCGAGTCCCGAGTTGTCCTGAAGATTGCTTTTGATGACCCGAGAAGTCATCGTCGGCGCGGCGACCGAACAGGCGGTCATAAGAAAACCTCCTAGCCGGAGAGTTTGGCTGATGGCCAAAGCTCCTTTAGCAATGGTGCCATCTTTAAAGATGGGACGAGGCATCCTTCCTGATGGCGACGGCACAGAGGAACTCTCAATCAAAGCACCAATGTCGGTGTCAAAACCGGCGGATCTCGGGTAGGGGGTCCCGAACTGTGCGTCTAGGAGGATGGTAATAGGAGACAAGGGACATGATGTTTTTACCCAGGTTTGGGCCCTCTCGGTGGAGGTAAAACCCTACTCCTGCTTGATTGATATTGATGATATGGGTAGTACAAGAGTAGATCTACCACGAGATCAAAGAGGCTAAACTCTAGAAGCTAGCCTATGGTATGATTGTTGTTCGTCCTATGGACTAAAACCCTCCAGTTTATATAGACACCGGAGAGGGCTAGGGTTACACAGAGTCGGTTACAATGGTAGGAAATCTACATATCCGCATTGCCAAGCTTGCCTTCCACGCCAAGGAAAGTCCCATCCGGACACGGGACGGAGTCTTCAATCTTGTATCTTCATAGTCCAGGAGTCCGGCCGACGGTGATAGTTCGGCTATCCGGACACCCCCTAATCCAGGACTCCCTCACTCACCATGGCTCCTCCGCACTCGGCGTGTTCGCTGCCTACCACCTTTGGCTTCATGTTGAAAATCTTTAGCCACATTTCAAAGTGTGGCGGGATGCGGAGGAAGGCCTTGCACACGACGATGAATGTCGAGATTTTGAGGAAGGAATTGGGGGTAGGTCATGGAAATCTATCCCGTAGTACTACATAAGGCCGCGAACAAATGGGTGGAGGGGAAACCCCAGCCCGCGGATGAAGTGAGGGAGGAATACAACCCTCTCGTGGGGTTTCGGAGTAGGGACGGTCTGTCCCGCCGCCAAGAGATGGTGTGCGATCTTCTTGGCCAGGTATTCGGCCTCCCAGAGTTTCTTGATATCCTTCTCCTTAACGGAGGAGACCGTCCACTTGCCTTGCGCTCCGGATCCAGACATGGTTGGAGTGCTTTTTGGGCGGAAGGGATGGGTGCTTGGGTGCTGGAGCTCGAGAATGAATGAGCAGAGGAAGAAGAGCGCGTGGGTGAAAGAGGGGAGTCCTTATCCCTTTATAAAGGCCATAAAAATCATGCGCCTCCCCACTCTCCCTAAAGCTCGCTTATTTCCCAAGCGCCGTGCTGATAGCATGGTTGGGTTACCCGTACCCGCATTAATGAGAATACTGTGATAAGGGGACATGATCTCTGCTTCGACAAGACGTGCCAATGAAACCTCGCCTCAAAATACGGAGGGACAAGATAAAAACGGTTCGAATAAATACCGGGCCGTGGCGTGATGTCACGCTATGAGTTGTCAGCAGTTTGGACTCGTGGGATATTATACTCTCTACATTGGTATGTCGAATTTGTTTTGTGGAGCCGGACATGATTCTTATGTTCAAGATCTACTTTGGAGTATTCGGAGAAGGAACCCGCCTTGCAATGCCGAAGACAATCTGTGCGCCAGACTCATCATTGAAGCCTGGTTCCGGGGCTACTGAGGGAGTCCCAGATTAAGGGGTCCTCGGGCAGCCGGACTATATGCATATGCCGGACTGTTGGACTATGAAGATACAAGATAGAAGACTTCGTCTCGTGTCCGGATGGGACTCTCCTTTGCGTGGAAGGCAAGCTTGGCGATTCAGATAGGAGACTCCTTTCTCTGTAACTAGCTCTGTGTAACCCTAGCCCCCTCTGGTGTCTATATAAGCCGGAGGGTTTAGTCCGTAGGACAAGAACAATCATAATCATAGGCTAGCTTCTAGGGTTGAGCCTCTATGATCTCGTGGTAGATCAACTCTTGTAATACTCATATCATCAAGATCAATCAAGCACGAAGTAGGGTATTACCTCCATCGAGAGGGCCCGAACCTGGGTAAACATTGTGTCCCCCGCCTCCTTTTACCATTAGCCTTAGATGCACAATTCGGGACCCCCTACCCGAGATCCACCGGTTTTGACACCGATAGCGGTACCCGTGGATATGGCTAGCCATGGAGTGTGAAAGCATGATGAAAAAAGAAATAAACTTTATTTTCTATTTGGGAACCGCCTATGATATATCTAGCATGGAATGTGTTGGGAATTACTCGGTCGTTTTCGTTGACAGGAAAAATATGCCTCTCAAACTTTTTGATCTCTCAATTTAAGGTTTAAGTTTTGGCACCTCTACAAATCCCTACTCCCTCTCCGAAGGGCCTATCTATTTACTTTATGAAATTTTTATTTTTATTTGAGTCCCATCTTCTCTTATAAAGCACCAACTAAGGGACACTATCATCGTACTTGAGCATTGGATGTAGCTAATATGCAAGTGTGTTTCATGAATGGATCAATGATTAAGCATGATGGGCTAGGGATAACTTTCTTTAGTGTTGATATTTTGAAAGACATGGTTGCTTGTTGGTATCCTTGAGTATTGAAATCTTCATGTCAAAACTAGACTATTGCTTTGAACCATATAAAAGTCCAAACGTCCATGCTACAAAATAAAAAAAATATGTGATGGACATGTTAGGCAGCATTCCACATCAAAAATTATGTTTTTATCATTTATCTACTCGAGGACGAGCAGGAATGAAGCTTAGGGATGCTGATACGTCTCCAACGTATCTATGATTTTTGCTTGTTCCATGCTGTTATATTATCATTCTTGGATGTTTAATAATCATTTTATAGCAACTCTATATCATTTTTTTGGACTAACCTATTGACATAGTGATCAGTGCCAGTTGCTGTTTTTTGCTTGTTTTTTACTTCACAGAATATCAGTACCAAACGGAGTCCAAACGCAACAAAACTTTTTGTAGATTTTTTCTAGACCAGAAGACATACATTGGGCCAAAGAAGTACCAGAGGGGAGGTCCGAGGTGAGCACAAGACACCTAGGCGCGCCAGGAGACCCAGGCACGCCTAGGTGGGTTGTGCCCACCTCGGAGCCCCCCTGCACCGCATGTTCGCCCTATAAATTCCTAAATATTCCAAAAACCCTAGGGGAGTCGGTAGATCGGAAGTTTCGCCGCCGCAAGCATCTATAGCCACGAAAAACCAATCTAGACCCGGTTTCGATACTCTGTCGGAGGGTGGAATCATCGCCGGTGGCCATCTGATACATCGTAACTACTTTTCCAAACTCTTTTGCCCTTGTTTTGGACACTAATTTGCATGATTTGAATGGAACTCACCCAGACTGATGTTGTTTTCAGCAGAAGTGCCATGGTGTTATTTTTGTGTAGAAATAGAAGTTCTCGGAATGACCTGAAACTTCACGAAGAATATTTTTTGAATAAATAAAAAATATTTGCAAAAGAATAAACAAAGGGGGACCCACCTGCTGTTCACAAGGGTGGAGGGCGCGCCCCCTTCCTTGTGGGTCCCCTGGACCTCCACCGACCCCAACTCCAACTCCATATATTCACGTTCGGGGAGAAAAAAATTAGAGAGAAGGATTCATCGCGTTTTACGATATGGAGTCGTCGCCGCCTCCTGTTCTTCATCGGGAGGGCTGGTCGATCTGGAGTCCGTTCGGGGCTCCGGAGAGGGGAAATCGACACCGTCGTCATCATCAACCATCCACCATCACCAATTTCATGAGGCTCACCGCCGTGCGTGAGTAATTCCATTGTAGGCTTGCTGGACGGTGATGGGTTGGATGAGATTTATCATGTAATCGAGTTAGTTTTGTTAGGGTTTGATCCCTAGTATCCACTATGTTCTGAGATTGATGTTGCTATGACTTTGCTATGCTTAATGCTTGTCACTAGGGCCCGAATGCCATGAATTCAGATCTAAACCCTTTATGTTTCCATGAATATATTTGTGTTCTTGATCCGATCTTGCAAGCTATAGTCACCTTCTACGTGTTATGACCCGGCAACCCCGGAGTGAAAATAGTCGGGACACTTCCAGGTGATGACCGTAGTTTGAGGAGTTCATGTATTCACTAAGTGCTAATGCTTTGGTCTGGTCCTCTATTAAAAGGAGGCCTTAATATCCCTTAGTTTCCATTAGGACCCTGCTGCCACGGGAGCATAGGAAAAAAGATGTCATGCAAGTTATTTTCCATAAGCACGTATGACTATATTCATAATACATGCCTACATTATATTGATGAATTGGCGCTAGTTCTGTGTCACCCTAGGTTATAACTGTTGCATGATGAATCCCATCCGACACAATTATCCATCATTGATCCATTGCCTATGAGCATTTCACATATTGATCTTTGCTTAGTTACTTTTCCGTTGCCACTATTACAATTGCTACAAAACTGCTACTGTTACTTTTGCCACCGTTACTTCCTTATTACTTTGCTAACAAACACTTTGCTGCAGATATTAAGTCTTTCAGGTGTGGTTGAATTGACAACTCAGCTGCTAAAACTTGAGAATATTCTTTGGCTCCCCTTGTGTTGTATCAATAAATTTGGGTTGAATACTCTACCCTCGTAAACTGTTGCGATCCCCTATACTTGTGGGTTATCAAGACCTTTTTTGGTGCTGTTACCGGGGAGCATAGATCTATTCTCTGAGTCACTTGGGGTTTATATTTGTTGATCACTATGAGGAATTTGAAAGATACTAGAACCAGGATTTTTCCGTCGACTACGAGGGGAGGTAAGGAACTGCCATCTAGCTCTTCACTTGATTCACCTGCTACTGATTCTAATATGTCACATGTTATTGATGATGCTACTTCTGTTATGAATGATGCTTATGATGCTATGACTTTGCTTGTTAAACCTGTGCCATTGGGTGAATTACTTAATGAACATCTTGCTAGAGTTAGACAACTGATTATGCTGAAGATGATGATATTTGTGAAATTGACGAAAGTACTAAAACTGGAAACTTTGAAACACCTGTTAGACCTGATATGTCTCCAACGTATCTATAATTTTTTATTGTTCCATGATATTATATTATCTATCCTGGATGTTTTATATGCATTTATATGCTATTTTATATGATTTTTGGGACTAACTTATTAACCTAGAGGTCAGTGCAAGTTTTTGTTTTTTCCTTGCTTTTGAGTTTCATAGAAAAGGAATATCAAAAAGAGTCCAATTGACCTGAAAATTTAAGGAGATTATTTTTGGAAAATATAAAAAATATTGGAACGAAAAGATACCACAGAAGAGT
This sequence comes from Triticum timopheevii, assembly GCA_963921465.1. NCBI lineage: Eukaryota > Viridiplantae > Streptophyta > Magnoliopsida > Poales > Poaceae > Triticum > Triticum timopheevii. The sequence goes on from OY997266.1 coordinate 463,397,969, forward strand.
CCCGAGGCCAACACAAGGGTGGAGGGCACGCCCCCCTACCTTGTGGCTGCCTCGTGGGCCCCCCCTGACTTGTTCCCGACGCCAACACCTCTTATATATCCCCATACTTCCAGAAGAGAACCTAGATTGGGAGTTCTGCCACCGCAAACCTCTGTAGCCACGAAAAACCTCTAGGGACCCTATTCCGGTACCCTGCTAGAGGGGGAATCCATCACCGGCGACCATCTTCATCATCCCAGTGCTCTCCGTGATGAGAAGGGAGTAGTTCACCCTCGGGGCTGAGGGTATGTACCAGTAGCTAGGTGTTTGATCTCTCTCCCTCGCGTTCTTGATTTGGCACGATCTTGATGTATCGCGAGCTTTGCTACTATAGTTGGATCTTATGATGCTTCTCCCCCTCTACCTTCTTGTAATGGATCGAGTTTTCCCTTTGAAGTTATCTTATCGGATTGAGTCTTTAAGTATTTGAGAACACTTGATGTATGTCCTGCACATGCTTATCTGTGGTGACAATGGGATATTCGCGTGATCTACTTGATGTATGTTTTGGTGATCAACTTGTGGGTTCTGTGACCTTGTGAACTTATGCATAGGGGTTGGCACACATTTTCGTCTTGACTCTCTGGTAGAAACTTTGGGGCACTCTTTGAAGTTCTTTGTGTTGGTTTGAAGATGAATTTGAGATTGTGTGATGCATGTCGTATAATCAAACCCGCGGATGCTTGTGGTGACATTGGAGTATCTAGGTGACATTAGGGTTTTGGTTGATGTGTTTCTTAAGGTGTTATTTTGGTACGAACTCTAGGGTTGTTTGTGACACTTATAGGAATAGCCCAATAGATCGATTAGAAAGAATAACTTTGAGGTGGTTTCGTACCCTAAAATAATCTCTTCATTTGTTCTCCGCTATTAGTGACTTTGGAGTGGATCTTTGTTGCACGTTGAGGGATTGTTATCCGATCCAATTATGTTATCATTGTTGAGAGAACTTGCACTAGTGAAAGTATGAACCCTAGGCCTTGTTTCAAAGCATTGCAGTACCGTTTTCGCTCACTTTTTTTACTTGCTACCTTTATGTTTTTATATTTTCATATTATAAAAACCTATATCTACCATTCATATTACACTTGTATCACCATCTCTTCACCGAACTAGTGCACTTGTACAATTTACCATTGTATTGGGTGTGTTGGGGACACAAGAGACTCTTTGTTATTTTTTGTAGGGTTGCTTGAGAGAGACCATCTTCATCCTATGCCTCCCATGGATTGATAAAACTTAGGTCATCCACTTGAGGGAAATTTGCTACTGTCCTACAAAACTCTGCGCTTGGAGGCCCAACACGAGTCTACAAGAAGGTTGCGTAGTAGACATCATGACCTAGCTCTGCTAGATATGAACTTCCTGTTATGCCTGAGGGTTATGTTATGGATGGAGAGTTGGCCAAGGACTTTCTTGCTTGTAAGGATAGAGATGATATTAAGAAATTATTATGCAAGTGGAAAGAAAAGTCTTTCAATGCTAGAATGCAATATGATCCTAAGTTTGCTACTTCACCTATCTTTGTTACTGATAAGGATTATGAATCTCTGTCGATCCCGAGTTAATTACTTTGGTTGAATCTGATCCTTTCCATGGTTATGAATCTGAAACTGTTGTGGCACATCTTACTAAATTGAATGATATAGCCACCCTATTTGCTCACGAGGAAAAAATTCGCTATTACTATATTCTTAAGGAAAGTTGTTTCCTTTCTCATTAAATGGTGATGCTAAGATATAGTTTAATTCTCTTGATCCCGGTTGTGTGCGTAGTCCCCTGGATATGATTTACTACTTCTCTGCAAAATATTTTCCTGTTCATTAGAAACAAGCTGCCTTACATGAAATATTTAACTTTGTGCAAATTGAAGAAGAGAGTTTCCCACAAGCTTGGGGGGAGGCTTCTCCAATTACTTAATGCTTTGCCTGATCATCCTCTCAAGAAAAATGAAATACTTGATATCTTTTATAATGGACTAATCGATGCTTCTAGGGACCACCTAGATAGTTGTGTTGGTTGTGTTTTCAGGGAACGAACTGTTGAGCAGGCTGAATTGCTATTGAATAATATATTGAGTAATGATAATGATTGGACACTTCCTGAACCAACTCCTAAGCCAACTCCAAAGAAAAGAGGTATTCTATTTTCAGCCCTGAAGATATGCTAGAGCCAAAGAACTCTATGAAAGAAAAAGGCATTAAAGCTGAAGATATTAAGAATTTATCGTTGATTGAAGAAATACATGGTCTTGATAACCCGACACAGGTAGTAGAGCTAAATTATCTCTATAGATTTGATGAAGGTGATATTCCTCATAATAAGTTTGCTAGTCAATGCTCGGATGAGTTTGGTAATTTTATTCTTAAACAAGAAAATTTCAATGCTTATGTTAGTAGACAATTGAAATGTAACGCTTACATGCTTGACTGCTTGGGTGATTATATGAGTAGAACTGTCGGTGTCAAAACCGGCGGATCTCGGGTAGGGGGTCCCGAACTGTGCGTCTAGGCGGATGGTAACAGGGTACAAGGGACACGATGTTTTTACCCAGGTTCGGGCCCTCTCGATGGAGGTAAAACCCAACTCATGCTTGATTGATATTGATGATATGGGTAGTACAAGAGTGGATCTACCACGAGATCAAGGAGGCTAAACCCTAGAAGCTAGCCTATGGTATGATTGTTGTAATGGTTGTTGTCCTACGGACTAAAACCCTCCGGTTTATATAGACATCGGGGAGGGCTAGGGTTACACAGAGTCGGTTACAATGGTAGGAGATCTACATATCCGTATCGCCAAGCTTGCCTTCCACGCCAAGGAAAGTCCCATCCAGACACGGGACGAAGTCTTCAATCTTGTATCTTCATAGTCTTGGAGTCCGGCTGACAATGATAGTCCGGCTGTCCGGACACCCCCTAGTCCAGGACTCCCTCAGTAGCCCCTGAACCAGGCTTCAATGACGATGAGTCCGGCGCACATATTGTTCGGCATTGCAAGGCGGGTCCTCCTCCGAATAATTCATAGAAGATTGTGAACACCAGGATAGTGTCTGGCTCTGCAAAATAAATTCCACATTCCACCGTAGAGAGAATAATATGTACACAAGTTCAATATGCTGACGTATTTCGTGGCATGACGTCATCCCACTACCAAGCCTTTACGTTTTTTATTATACCACCTCAGCGCGTTTAGCGAAGCGGTTTCCTTGGCACGTCTTATCGGAGCAGAGATCGTGCTCCCCTTATTCCGGGACTCCCATCAATACGAGCGTGGGTAACCCAATCGTGCCCATCGCCACGCCCCCCCTATCGGAGGCGAGTCCCGAACGGTCACGGGGACGGCTCTTGATATTCTCCCCCTTTATAATGGTACCAAGGCTCGTTTCTTTTCTTCAACCCGCAATTGAATCTTCTCCGCACCCCGAGTTCCAACACCTAGAGCCCCAGATTCGAGCGCTTCGGACCTTCAACAATGTCCGGCTCCGACCTACAGGGCCGGTGGACGCCCTCCTCCGTCACGGAAGAAGACGTGCTAAAGCTACGAGAGGCTAAGTACCTGTCTTACGAGATTTCGCATAGGTTGCCCGCCAAAGGGCAAGTCATTCCTACCCCCGAGCCAAGCGAGCATGTCGTGTTTGTATCCCACCTCCATCGGGGTTTAGGCTTCCCGATGGATCCTTTTGTGAGAGGGCTCATGTTCTATTATGGGCTGGAATTCCACGACTTGGCTCCGGAGTCCATCCTCCATATTTCTTCATTCATTGTCGTCTGCGAAGCCTTTCTCCGCATTACCCCTCACTTCGGCTTGTGGCTTAAGACCTTCGACGTGGAGCCGAAGATGATCGAGGGGCGTCAAGCAGAGTGCGGCGGGGCGGCTGTGAGCCGAAGGGCCGACGCTCCATGGCCCGAGGGCTCTTTCCAGGAGGAGCTCGGCTTGTGGCAGCAGGAGTGGTTCTACATAACCGCTCCCAGGGGCAGCAGGCAGAAGCCGCTGCCCATCTTCCGCTCGGGCCCTCCACAGCGGCTGATGTCGTGGGTTAGCCAAGGACTCAACTAGGGGCCGTCAAAGGACGTGCCCCTATTGCAGGGCCAGATTCGAGACCTCCAAGCGAGGGAGATCAATCTGGTCCTGGTGATGCAGGTCATGCTGATTATGTGCCTCCTGCCCTGCCAACGTCGTCCTCTCCGGCTGTGGGAGTTTAATCTGGAGGGACCACGAATTCTCCAACACTTCATGGGTATGACACTCATGGAGATGTACAAACTGTTCTTTGGATCACGAGAGGCGTGTCCGGAATTGACCGAGGACGCCGGCCTAAGCTGCAATCGTCCGGATACACAAGTAAGTAGCTCCATGTCCAGACATACCGTTTGTTTGCCTTTCTATGATTCGCTTTTTGACCAACTGCCCTCTAAACAGGAGTGGATAGCGCAAGCAAAACTGATACGGTGTCCGCCCCCCCCCCCCAGAGACCGCGCCGGATCCCGTGCTGGTCAGGATGCTGGAGGTTGCACCTTCGGAGGAAGGCGAAGGGGAGAACAGAGGAACTACCGCCTCAACCAAGGAGGCTTTTAAGGAAGGGGGGGATCGAGAATCCCTCCTTCCAGGGGGAGAAGAGGACCGCCTCCGAAAACCCGGAGGCCAAAGCCCCAAAGCGGGGGAAGAGATCTTCACCGGAGGGTCCTGCGTCCGGAGAGGCTCCGGCCGCACAGTCTCCCCTAAAGGATCAGCCCTCCAGCGAGCTGTAAGTAGAAAAAAAGGGAGTTTTGTAATAAGGGACATCCCTATTTGTGCTTCTGAGGATAACTTAGGTTTTTACCTTGTAGTTCGGATCTCCATCCTTCTCAGATGAGCTCGTCTTCGGGGGAATTCCGTCCGAAGATGATGGAGAGCGAGACGCCTCCATCTGCCGCACCATCGGATAGGGCGGACGAGCCTGAAGTGTCATCACGGAGGGTATCCCCGAGTCCGGCAGGGCCGAATAGTTCGGTACCAACTGGTGTGCGGAGGGGGGAGCTGAAGGATCTGCTTGAGAGGGCGTCTATCTCAGAAGGTCACCGTATGCTGATGAGTACGGTGATTGAAAGAATCTCATCCGCTGAAGGTGGATTGCGTGATGCCGTCAGGAGTTTGCTGGCGGGGATTGAGGTACGTAAAAATGACATACCCTTTGACAGTTTTACACATAAAGTGCGTCCTGTATAGATAGTAGCCCCTGAGACTCGGTTTAATGGGTGTCGAGAACGACAGCGTGCCGAGGATAAAAATCCCAGGTATTGATTTTCGCCATTCCTATGCAGGTGGCGGATAGTTCGGTGGCTAGCCGGACTGATGGAGTTGCCGAACTAAAGCGGCAGCTTGACGCCGCGGATGCGGACATCGCGCTGGTCAATAAATGACTTGACGAGTCGCAAGGTAGGTTTTTTATCCATGGTCACCTAGTAAGGGAGCCGAAGCCCACTCCTTACAATATGTGTGCTAAGTGCAGATGGTGCCGCTGCTGTGGAGAGCCTTCGGGCAGAACTTGCTCAAGCCAAGGAGCAAGCCAGAAGGAGTGATGCGGCTGCCTCGAGGGCGGCCGAAGAGCTAGAAGCCGAAAGGGCTGCCCACTGCCGAAGCAGGGAGGAGATGGCCGAAATGGCCGTGAAGTTAAAAGATGCTACCGACCGCAATGAGGTTCTTGAAAAGGAGCGCCTAGCGGAGCGAGAAGACCTGGGGAAGGCCACCGCCGAAGCCAAGGATGCCCGTTCTGCAATGCGGGCTATAAAGGAGGAGCTGCGCCAGGCCGGAGACATTGTGGCTGGCAAGCCCTTTCTGCTGCGCCGAAGGTTTACAGATCCAAAGTATGCTCAGCTTGGCCAGCTGTGGGGTCCGGAGGATCCTTATATGGACTTAGCATCGAGTGCGGCGGGTGCCGTTGTGCACTTCCGAAGTCAGAAGGATCACAAGACGGAAGAGCTGTTTTGGTCTCAATTCCATTGTCCGGAGCATTCTCTTCCGCTGACCGATCGGTTGGCCGAGTGGGCTGAGCTGAATAGATTGTCCGGACTTGCCATGACGGATATCGTGACTCATGTTTGGCCGGATAGGCCCAAGCCGAAGAGTTATTTTGGCTTATTGCAGCAATTTCTTGGGGCGGTGCCGCATATCAAGGCGATGAAGAGGTCGGCCTGCATAGAGGGTGCACAGATGGCCCTCACCCGTGTGAAGACATACTGGACGGAGATGGATGCCACCGCTGTTGCGACCCAGGGTTCGGACGAAAGCCGGTTACCTGCCGAGCACTATTTTGGGGAAGTTCTGCGTGGTGCTCGTGAAATAGAGTCGCAGTGCTTGAAGAATGTCATATTCAAATGAACGTTATGGTTTGTAAAACGATGTTTATAATGTAAGCGCTTTTTGTACTTGTGTGTTCAAGTATTGAAATATCTCCTATGCGGCCGGTTATGTATACGTGTATATAACCTGAAAGATGGCAGTCGTCGGCTTCAGCCCCCACGCACAAGGTGCGGGGGTGTTTGCAAAAATAGCGCATTTTCACACTTAATCCAATGTCTCGGTCCTGTGAAGGAGGTGGTAGCGTAGAAAATGAGGCAACCGGACTATAATGCTTTATCACTTTCACTTAGCCATAGGAGTTCGAGGGTGGGGCTACGACATAGCCCCTAGGGGCACCGCGCTCTCCGCATTTGGGGCGCGTATGTGCCTGACCGGGAAGCGGTCCTTCGTCAAAGCGGCGGAATTCTAAACATTCCGATAGTCGATCGAGTGGTTGACCAGTCTCTCGCTATATCATGACAGTCAGTTTTCGGCTTTCTCTACTGAGGTGCTCGCCCGGCCGAACCGGGGCACAATCGCAGTAGTTCTCCTGGTGCCGCGTTAGCCGATGATACGGAACGTAAGGCAGCAAAACATAGGAGCCGGGCAAACCCAACATTTGACCAAAGACATGACTCGGAGCTGATGCATATAAGGCCTAACTCGAGATGCCGAACACTCCCTAAGGTGTTCGGTCTTTATAATAACAGGCAGAACAATGCCCTAAGCCCCTAGTGTCCAGGTACAGGCGAGAATTTCTGGCGCGGCCGATGCCAAACGCCAGCCTCCTCGTTGGTTATGGTGAAAAACCGTGGGATGTGATCAACAAAAGACGGTAAGAAAGGTTTACGCAGGGACTTAATCTGAAAAGAATCCTTGCGACGGGTCCCTGCTGCACGTCTGCGCCTGTGTCTCCGTTGTGCCGTATCTTGGACGGGTGTACACGTTGTTCATCTGTAAAAAGAGAGGAACTTAGCTTGAAAGGAAATCCTGCAAAAAATGTATTAAAAATCGAAATATGAATGAATGAATAATGCTGAGCCTATATTAGCTCATACGCACAGCCCCTTGCAAAGGGGTGTGCGGCTAGGGAGCCCCTAGCTTATTTTAATGCGGACTCGTCTAGCCGTGTCCGGGGTCTTGAACGACCTTTTAGTGAGATGATGCCGTGTGGACCGGGCATTTTAAGTGTAAGAGACGCGTAGTGTGGTATTGCATTAAAGCGGACAAAAGCTTCTCGTCCCAATAGTGCTTGATGGCTACTTTTGAATGGGGCGACATGAAAGATTAGCTTTTCGCGTCGGAAGTTGTCGGGTGACCCGAACACAACTTCTAGTAGTAAGGAGCCCGTGCACTTGGCATAAGGGCCTGGCGTCACTCCTTTGAAGGAAGTGCGGCTATGTTGAATTTTAGTAAGGTCTATCCCCAACTTGCGGATTGTGTCCGGATATAGCAGGTTTAAATCGCTGCCGCCGTCCATCAGGACTTGTGTAAATTGTAGTCTGTCGATTATAGGATCCAATATCAGAGCGGTCCATCCTGCATTTCGAATACTTTTGGAATAGTCCAGGTGGTCGAAAGTAATTGGTTTTGACATCCAACCTCGAGGTTCCGCTGGGGTGGAGCGTGCGATACCTACTTTGGCGGGTGCCGCACTGTTGCTCCATATTATCACATGAAGTGAATTTACTGTTTTGACTTCTTGTGGGAAAGTCTTTTGTTTTCCGGCGCTCTGCTGGTGGGGTTCGTCGTTATCCTCGCTTGACGCATCGAGCCCCTTGTGTTCGGCGTTGAGTCGGCCGGACTGTTTGATGACCCAACAATTTCGGTGGGTGTGGTTTGCAGGCCTTCCGGAGGTGCTGTGGATTTGACATATCCGATCCAAAATTTTGTTTAAGTTGGATAGCTCGTCACTGTTGTCCTTAAAAGGCAGTGTTTTGCTGTTCGGCCGCGAGATTTTGAATCCGGCGTTGACCGCCGTTTTCTTTGGGCTTTTCTTTGTTTCAGCGCTGGTCCTTTCTGCGCCGTAATTTTCCGTTTCCATCTCTGATCTCGGATGTACTCGGGTCGCTAGTGCTGCATCTTGCTAGCCAGTGTCTTCCCCCGCACAAAAGTGGGTCATGAGGCTTTTTAGCGCGGCCATTGTTCTCGGCTTCTCTTGGCCGAGGTGTCTGGCGAGCCATTCGTCTCGGACATTATGCTTAAAAGCTGCTAAGGCTTCGGCGTCCGGACAGTCGACTATTTGGTTCTTTTTGGTAAGGAACCTGTTCCAGAATTTGCGCGCTGACTCTCCGGGCTGTTGAGTTATATGACTTAGATCGTCTGCATCCGGAGGGCGGACATAAGTCCCTTGAAAATTTGCTCTAAACGCGTCCTCGAGCTCTTCCCAACTTCCAACAGTATTTTCTGGGAGGCTTTTGAGCCAATGCCGAGCTGGCCCTTTGAGCTTGAGGGGTAGATATTTTATGGCGTGGAGATCATCTCCTCTAGCCCTGTGTATGTGCAGTATGTAATCCTCGATCCAGACTCCAGGGTTTGTTGTTCCGTCATATGCCTCTATGTTTACGGGTTTGAATCCCGCTGGAAATTCATGATCTAGCACCTGATCGGTGAAACATAGTGGGTGTGCGGCTCCCCTGTATTTAGGCGTGCCGTTATCTTCGAACATGCGGCGCGTTGTGTTGCTTCCTGGGGCCCTCTTTTTTGGCCCATAAATGGACCTGACCGGGCCATCTGTTTTATGAGGGTTATGTGTCGTCTTGTGTGCGGCGCCGCCTGTCACCTTTGGCCTGTCATCTGGTCGTCTAGCCGGCCAGGCGGCCTCTTTTCTTTTTGACTATGGGGGCTCTATGGCGTCCTCGTCGAATTCTGCCAGCAGCTTGCGCTTCGGATAGCTCTTTGTTTGGTGGCCATTGCCATATTTGTCCGCGGTCTTGAGTACTTTGCTCCACCTCATTCCGAGTATGTCTTCCGCTATTTTGAGCTTCCGTTTTTCCTTCTTCAGACTTCTTGCAGTGGCGTCGAGTCTTTGTGAAGGTTCTTATGCTCCGGTGGTGTGTCCGGCGTGAGGTCGTCTGGACTGTTGTTCTCGCCGGGCATGGATTGATTATCTGATTCACCCTGTTCGGATGGTTGCTTGGTTGCATGTTCGTCATCCACTGGTTTGCCCTGCTCCATTGCTGGGTCATTGGGAATGCTGTTTTTGTCGAGGTGGGACTTAGGGCGGCGTCTGCGTCGCTGTTTTGGTTGTTTGTCGGCGGGATTATCCTTTGCCGCGTCCCGTTGTTCCTCGTTATCGCTTCCTTTTGGGGTGTCCACCATATATACATCATGGATTGAGGTGGCCTTCCAGTGCTCGGTAAGCGCTGGTTCTTGGTAGTCTCCGGCATCCTCGTCCATACTGTCGATGTCTTCGAAGTCGTAGTCTAGGATGTCGGTTAGATTGTCGACAGTGGCTACAAAGTGGGTGGTTGGTGGGATTTGAATCTCTTTGTCATCCGCATCCCAACCATCCTGACCGCAGTCCGGCCAGGGCTCTCCTGATAACGAGAGATGCTTTAGCGAATTCAGGGTGTCGCCGAAGGGTGAGTGCTGAAAGATGTCCGCGGCGGTGAACTCCATGATTGGCGCCCAATCGGATTCGATTGGCACGGGCGCAGGAGGTTCGGTGTCCGGCAAGGAGTCCGGCGTCTCGGAGTCATGAGCTTTATAAGGGACAAGGTCAGTATTCAACTCTATCGCCGTAGAAGTCGCAGCCCCCGAGGCGGTGTCCAGCCACCTATCCTCGATCTGCACGGTCTGCTCCCAACTATGGGTCAGAGCGGACTCGTGTGCGGCCTCCAGGGCACTGTCCGGCGGCAGAGCTAAATCATGCCCATCGTGACAGTGCGGCACGCTCGGCTGTGGCTCGAATCTATCGAAGATCAAATCTCCGCGGATGTTGGCCGTGAATTTTAGGTTTCCAAACCTGCCCTGATGGCCAGGGGCGTAGCTTTCGATCTGCTCCATATGGCCAAGTGAATTGGCCCGCAGTGCAAAGCCGCCGAACACGAAGATCTGTCTGGGGAGGAAAGTCTCACCCTGGACGGCGTTGTTGTTGATTGAAGAAGCCATCAAGCCTATCGATGACGACACAGAGGAACTCTCAATGAAAGCACCAATGTCGCTGTCAAAACCGGCGGATCTCGGGTAGGGGTCCCGAACTGTGCGTCTAGGCGGATGGTAACAGGAGACAAGGAACACGATGTTTTTACCCAGGTTCGGGCCCTCTCGATGGAGGTAAAACCCTACTCCTGCTTGATTGATATTGATGATATGGGTAGTACAAGAGTGGATCTACCACGAGATCAAGGAGGCTAAACCCTAGAGGCTAGCCTATGGTATGATTGTTGTAATGGTTGTTGTCCTACGGACTAAAACCCTCCGGTTTATATAGACATCGGGGAGGGCTAGGGTTACACAGAGTCGGTTACAATGGTAGGAGATCTACATATCCGTATCGCCAAGCTTGCCTTCCACGCCAAGGAAAGTCCCATCCGGACACGGGACGAAGTCTTCAATCTTGTATCTTCATAGTCTTGGAGTCCGGCTGACAATGATAGTCCGGCTGTCCGGACACCCCCTAGTCCAGGACTCCCTCAGTAGCCCCTGAACCAGGCTTCAATGACGATGAGTCCGGCGCACATATTGTTCGGCATTGCAAGGCGGGTCCTCCTCCGAATAATTCATAGAAGATTGTGAACACCAGGATAGTGTCTGGCTCTGCAAAATAAATTCCACATTCCACCGTAGAGAGAATAATATGTACACAAGTTCAATATGCTGACGTATTTCGTGGCATGACGTCATCCCACTACCAAGCCTTTACGTTTTTTATTATACCACCTCAGCGCGTTTAGCGAAGCGGTTTCCTTGGCACGTCTTATCGGAGCAGAGATCGTGCTCCCCTTATTCCGGGACTCCCATCAATACGAGCGTGGGTAACCCAATCGTGCCCATCGCCACGCCCCCCCTATCGGAGGCGAGTCCCGAACGGTCACGGGGACGGCTCTTGATATTCTCCCCCTTTATAATGGTACCAAGGCTCGTTTCTTTTCTTCAACCCGCAATTGAATCTTCTCCGCACCCCGAGTTCCAACACCTAGAGCCCCAGATTCGAGCGCTTCGGACCTTCAACAATGTCCGGCTCCGACCTACAGGGCCGGTGGACGCCCTCCTCCGTCACGGAAGAAGACGTGCTAAAGCTACGAGAGGCTAAGTACCTGTCTTACGAGATTTCGCATAGGTTGCCCGCCAAAGGGCAAGTCATTCCTACCCCCGAGCCAAGCGAGCATGTCGTGTTTGTATCCCACCTCCATCGGGGTTTAGGCTTCCCGATGGATCCTTTTGTGAGAGGGCTCATGTTCTATTATGGGCTGGAATTCCACGACTTGGCTCCGGAGTCCATCCTCCATATTTCTTCATTCATTGTCGTCTGCGAAGCCTTTCTCCGCATTACCCCTCACTTCGGCTTGTGGCTTAAGACCTTCGACGTGGAGCCGAAGATGATCGAGGGGCGTCAAGCAGAGTGCGGCGGGGCGGCTGTGAGCCGAAGGGCCGACGCTCCATGGCCCGAGGGCTCTTTCCAGGAGGAGCTCGGCTTGTGGCAGCAGGAGTGGTTCTACATAACCGCTCCCAGGGGCAGCAGGCAGAAGCCGCTGCCCATCTTCCGCTCGGGCCCTCCACAGCGGCTGATGTCGTGGGTTAGCCAAGGACTCAACTAGGGGCCGTCAAAGGACGTGCCCCTATTGCAGGGCCAGATTCGAGACCTCCAAGCGAGGGAGATCAATCTGGTCCTGGTGATGCAGGTCATGCTGATTATGTGCCTCCTGCCCTGCCAACGTCGTCCTCTCCGGCTGTGGGAGTTTAATCTGGAGGGACCACGAATTCTCCAACACTTCATGGGTATGACACCCATGGAGATGTACAAACTGTTCTTTGGATCACGAGAGGCGTGTCCGGAATTGACCGAGGACGCCGGCCTAAGCTGCAATCGCCCGGATACACAAGTAAGTAGCTCCATGTCCAGACATACCGTTTGTTTGCCTTTCTATGATTCGCTTTTTGACCAACTGCCCTCTAAACAGGAGTGGATAGCGCAAGCAAAACTGATACGGTGTCCGCCCCCCCCCCCCCAGAGACCGCGCCGGATCCCGTGCTGGTCAGGATGCTGGAGGTTGCACCTTCGGAGGAAGGCGAAGGGGAGAACAGAGGAACTACCGCCTCAACCAAGGAGGCTTTTAAGGAAGGGGGGGATCGAGAATCCCTCCTTCCAGGGGGAGAAGAGGACCGCCTCCGAAAACCCGGAGGCCAAAGCCCCAAAGCGGGGGAAGAGATCTTCACCGGAGGGTCCTGCGTCCGGAGAGGCTCCGGCCGCACAGTCTCCCCTAAAGGATCAGCCCTCCAGCGAGCTGTAAGTAGAAAAAAAGGGAGTTTTGTAATAAGGGACATCCCTATTTGTGCTTCTGAGGATAACTTAGGTTTTTACCTTGTAGTTCGGATCTCCATCCTTCTCAGATGAGCTCGTCTTCGGGGGAATTCCGTCCGAAGATGATGGAGAGCGAGACGCCTCCATCTGCCGCACCATCGGATAGGGCGGACGAGCCTGAAGTGTCATCACGGAGGGTATCCCCGAGTCCGGCAGGGCCGAATAGTTCGGTACCAACTGGTGTGCGGAGGGGGGAGCTGAAGGATCTGCTTGAGAGGGCGTCTATCTCAGAAGGTCACCGTATGCTGATGAGTACGGTGATTGAAAGAATCTCATCCGCTGAAGGTGCATTGCGTGATGCCGTCAGGAGTTTGCTGGCGGGGATTGAGGTACGTAAAAATGACATACCCTTTGACAGTTTTACACATAAAGTGCGTCCTGTATAGATAGTAGCCCCTGAGACTCGGTTTAATGGGTGTCGAGAACGACAGCGTGCCGAGGATAAAAATCCCAGGTATTGATTTTCGCCATTCCTATGCAGGTGGCGGATAGTTCGGTGGCTAGCCGGACTGATGGAGTTGCCGAACTAAAGCGGCAGCTTGACGCCGCGGATGCGGACATCGCGCTGGTCAATAAATGACTTGACGAGTCGCAAGGTAGGTTTTTTCTCCATGGTCACCTAGTAAGGGAGCCGAAGCCCACTCCTTACAATATGTGTGCTAAGTGCAGATGGTGCCGCTGCTGTGGAGAGCCTTCGGGCAGAACTTGCTCAAGCCAAGGAGCAAGCCAGAAGGAGTGATGCGGCTGCCTCGAGGGCGGCCGAAGAGCTAGAAGCCGAAAGGGCTGCCCACTGCCGAAGCAGGGAGGAGATGGCCGAAATGGCCGTGAAGTTAAAAGATGCTACCGACCGCAATGAGGTTCTTGAAAAGGAGCGCCTAGCGGAGCGAGAAGACCTGGGGAAGGCCACCGCCGAAGCCAAGGATGCCCGTTCTGCAATGCGGGCTATAAAGGAGGAGCTGCGCCAGGCCGGAGACATTGTGGCTGGCAAGCCCTTTCTGCTGCGCCGAAGGTTTACAGATCCAAAGTATGCTCAGCTTGGCCAGCTGTGGGGTCCGGAGGATCCTTATATGGACTTAGCATCGAGTGCGGCGGGTGCCGTTGTGCACTTCCGAAGTCAGAAGGATCACAAGACGGAAGAGCTGTTTTGGTCTCAATTCCATTGTCCGGAGCATTCTCTTCCGCTGACCGATCGGTTGGCCGAGTGGGCTGAGCTGAATAGATTGTCCGGACTTGCCATGACGGATATCGTGACTCATGTTTGGCCGGATAGGCCCAAGCCGAAGAGTTATTTTGGCTTATTGCAGCAATTTCTTGGGGCGGTGCCGCATATCAAGGCGATGAAGAGGTCGGCCTGCATAGAGGGTGCACAGATGGCCCTCACCCGTGTGAAGACATACTGGACGGAGATGGATGCCACCGCTGTTGCGACCCAGGGTTCGGACGAAAGCCGGTTACCTGCCAAGCACTATTTTGGGGAAGTTCTGCGTGGTGCTCGTGAAATAGAGTCGCAGTGCTTGAAGAATGTCATATTCAAATGAACGTTATGGTTTGTAAAACGATGTTTATAATGTAAGCGCTTTTTGTACTTGTGTGTTCAAGTATTGAAATATCTCCTATGCGGCCGGTTATGTATACGTGTATATAACCTGAAAGATGGCAGTCGTCGGCTTCAGCCCCCACGCACAAGGTGCGGGGGTGTTTGCAAAAATAGCGCATTTTCACACTTAATCCAATGTCTCGGTCCTGTGAAGGAGGTGGTAGCGTAGAAAATGAGGCAACCGGACTATAATGCTTTATCACTTTCACTTAGCCATAGGAGTTCGAGGGTGGGGCTACGACATAGCCCCTAGGGGCACCGCGCTCTCCGCATTTGGGGCGCGTATGTGCCTGACCGGGAAGCGGTCCTTCGTCAAAGCGGCGGAATTCTAAACATTCCGATAGTCGATCGAGTGGTTGACCAGTCTCTCGCTATATCATGACAGTCAGTTTTCGGCTTTCTCTACTGAGGTGCTCGCCCGGCCGAACCGGGGCACAATCGCAGTAGTTCTCCTGGTGCCGCGTTAGCCGATGATACGGAACGTAAGGCAGCAAAACATAGGAGCCGGGCAAACCCAACATTTGACCAAAGACATGACTCGGAGCTGATGCATATAAGGCCTAACTCGAGATGCCGAACACTCCCTAAGGTGTTCGGTCTTTATAATAACAGGCAGAACAATGCCCTAAGCCCCTAGTGTCCAGGTACAGGCGAGAATTTCTGGCGCGGCCGATGCCAAACGCCAGCCTCCTCGTTGGTTATGGTGAAAAACCGTGGGATGTGATCAACAAAAGACGGTAAGAAAGGTTTACGCAGGGACTTAATCTGAAAAGAATCCTTGCGACGGGTCCCTGCTGCACGTCTGCGCCTGTGTCTCCGTTGTGCCGTATCTTGGACGGGTGTACACGTTGTTCATCTGTAAAAAGAGAGGAACTTAGCTTGAAAGAAAATCCTGCAAAAAATGTATTAAAAATCGAAATATGAATGAATGAATAATGCTGAGCCTATATTAGCTCATACGCACAGCCCCTTGCAAAGGGGTGTGCGGCTAGGGAGCCCCTAGCTTATTTTATGCCGGACTCGTCTAGCCGTGTCCGGGGTCTTGAACGACCTTTTAGTGAGATGATGCCGTGTGGACCGGGCATTTTAAGTGTAAGAGACGCGTAGTGTGGTATTGCATTAAAGCGGACAAAAGCTTCTCGTCCCAATAGTGCTTGATGGCTACTTTTGAATGGGGCGACATGAAAGATTAGCTTTTCGCGTCGGAAGTTGTCGGGTGACCCGAACACAACTTCTAGTAGTAAGGAGCCCGTGCACTTGGCATAAGGGCCTGGCGTCACTCCTTTGAAGGAAGTGCGGCTATGTTGAATTTTAGTAAGGTCTATCCCCAACTTGCGGATTGTGTCCGGATATAGCAGGTTTAAATCGCTGCCGCCGTCCATCAGGACTTGTGTAAATTGTAGTCTGTCGATTATAGGATCCAATATCAGAGCGGTCCATCCTGCATTTCGAATACTTTTGGAATAGTCCAGGTGGTCGAAAGTAATTGGTTTTGACATCCAACCTCGAGGTTCCGCTGGGGTGGAGCGTGCGATACCTACTTTGGCGGGTGCCGCACTGTTGCTCCATATTATCACATGAAGTGAATTTACTGTTTTGACTTCTTGTGGGAAAGTCTTTTGTTTTCCGGCGCTCTGCTGGTGGGGTTCGTCGTTATCCTCGCTTGACGCATCGAGCCCCTTGTGTTCGGCGTTGAGTCGGCCGGACTGTTTGATGACCCAACAATTTCGGTGGGTGTGGTTTGCAGGCCTTCCGGAGGTGCTGTGGATTTGACATATCCGATCCAAAATTTTGTTTAAGTTGGATAGCTCGTCACTGTTGTCCTTAAAAGGCAGTGTTTTGCTGTTCGGCCGCGAGATTTTGAATCCGGCGTTGACCGCCGTTTTCTTTGGGCTTTTCTTTGTTTCAGCGCTGGTCCTTTCTGCGCCGTAATTTTCCGTTTCCATCTCTGATCTCGGATGTACTCGGGTCGCTAGTGCTGCATCTTGCTAGCCAGTGTCTTCCCCCGCACAAAAGTGGGTCATGAGGCTTTTTAGCGCGGCCATTGTTCTCGGCTTCTCTTGGCCGAGGTGTCTGGCGAGCCATTCGTCTCGGACATTATGCTTAAAAGCTGCTAAGGCTTCGGCGTCCGGACAGTCGACTATTTGGTTCTTTTTGGTAAGGAACCTGTTCCAGAATTTGCGCGCTGACTCTCCGGGCTGTTGAGTTATATGACTTAGATCGTCTGCATCCGGAGGGCGGACATAAGTCCCTTGAAAATTTGCTCTAAACGCGTCCTCGAGCTCTTCCCAACTTCCAACAGTATTTTCTGGGAGGCTTTTGAGCCAATGCCGAGCTGGCCCTTTGAGCTTGAGGGGTAGATATTTTATGGCGTGGAGATCATCTCCTCTAGCCCTGTGTATGTGCAGTATGTAATCCTCGATCCAGACTCCAGGGTTTGTTGTTCCGTCATATGCCTCTATGTTTACGGGTTTGAATCCCGCTGGAAATTCATGATCTAGCACCTGATCGGTGAAACATAGTGGGTGTGCGGCTCCCCTGTATTTAGGCGTGCCGTTATCTTCGAACATGCGGCGCGTTGTGTTGCTTCCTGGGGCCCTCTTTTTTGGCCCATAAATGGACCTGACCGGGCCATCTGTTTTATGAGGGTTATGTGTCGTCTTGTGTGCGGCGCCGCCTGTCACCTTTGGCCTGTCATCTGGTCGTCTAGCCGGCCAGGCGGCCTCTTTTCTTTTTGACTATGGGGGCTCTATGGCGTCCTCGTCGAATTCTGCCAGCAGCTTGCGCTTCGGATAGCTCTTTGTTTGGTGGCCATTGCCATATTTGTCCGCGGTCTTGAGTACTTTGCTCCACCTCATTCCGAGTATGTCTTCCGCTATTTTGAGCTTCCGTTTTTCCTTCTTCAGACTTCTTGCAGTGGCGTCGAGTCTTTGTGAAGGTTCTTATGCTCCGGTGGTGTGTCCGGCGTGAGGTCGTCTGGACTGTTGTTCTCGCCGGGCATGGATTGATTATCTGATTCACCCTGTTCGGATGGTTGCTTGGTTGCATGTTCGTCATCCACTGGTTTGCCCTGCTCCATTGCTGGGTCATTGGGAATGCTGTTTTTGTCGAGGTGGGACTTAGGGCGGCGTCTGCGTCGCTGTTTTGGTTGTTTGTCGGCGGGATTATCCTTTGCCGCGTCCCGTTGTTCCTCGTTATCGCTTCCTTTTGGGGTGTCCACCATATATACATCATGGATTGAGGTGGCCTTCCAGTGCTCGGTAAGCGCTGGTTCTTGGTAGTCTCCGGCATCGTCGTCCATACTGTCGATGTCTTCGAAGTCGTAGTCTAGGATGTCGGTTAGATTGTCGACAGTGGCTACAAAGTGGGTGGTTGGTGGGATTTGAATCTCTTTGTCATCCGCATCCCAACCATCCTGACCGCAGTCCGGCCAGGGCTCTCCTGATAACGAGAGATGCTTTAGCGAATTCAGGGTGTCGCCGAAGGGTGAGTGCTGAAAGATGTCCGCGGCGGTGAACTCCATGATTGGCGCCCAATCGGATTCGATTGGCACGGGCGCAGGAGGTTCGGTGTCCGGCAAGGAGTCCGGCGTCTCGGAGTCATGAGCTTTATAAGGGACAAGGTCAGTATTCAACTCTATCGCCGTAGAAGTCGCAGCCCCCGAGGCGGTGTCCAGCCACCTATCCTCGATCTGCGCGGTCTGCTCCCAACTATGGGTCAGAGCGGACTCGTGTGCGGCCTCCAGGGCACTGTCCGGCGGCAGAGCTAAATCATGCCCATCGTGACAGTGCGGCACGCTCGGCTGTGGCTCGAATCTATCGAAGATCAAATCTCCGCGGATGTTGGCCGTGAATTTTAGGTTTCCAAACCTGCCCTGATGGCCAGGGGCGTAGCTTTCGATCTGCTCCATATGGCCAAGTGAATTGGCCCGCAGTGCAAAGCCGCCGAACACGAAGATCTGTCTGGGGAGGAAAGTCTCACCCTGGACGGCGTTGTTGTTGATTGAAGAAGCCATCAAGCCTATCGATGACGACACAGAGGAACTCTCAATGAAAGCACCAATGTCGCTGTCAAAACCGGCGGATCTCGGGTAGGGGTCCCGAACTGTGCGTCTAGGCGGATGGTAACAGGAGACAAGGAACACGATGTTTTTACCCAGGTTCGGGCCCTCTCGATGGAGGTAAAACCCTACTCCTGCTTGATTGATATTGATGATATGGGTAGTACAAGAGTGGATCTACCACGAGATCAAGGAGGCTAAACCCTAGAGGCTAGCCTATGGTATGATTGTTGTAATGGTTGTTGTCCTACGGACTAAAACCCTCCGGTTTATATAGACACCGGGGAGGGCTAGGGTTACACAGAGTTGGTTACAATGGTAGGAGATCTACATATCCGTATCGCCAAGCTTGCCTTCCACGCCAAGGAAAGTCCCATCCGGACACGGGACGAAGTCTTCAATCTTGTATCTTCATAGTCTTGGAGTCCGGCTGATGATGATAGTCCGGCTATCCGGACACCCCCTAGTCCAGGACTCCCTCAAGAACTGTTAGTGATTTTTAGATTATTAGTAAGCATGCTTCCATGGTTAAAACTCAAGTAGAACAAGGACTTAAGGCTCAGGATGATTTGCTCAGTGAGTTGAATAGTAAGAATAATGATAATGTTGTTAGGGTTATGACTAGAGGAGGTAAAATGACCTAGTAACCTTTGTATCTTGAGGGCCATCCTAAGAGAGTCGAGCAATATTCTTAGAGAATTAATACTGATGCACCTAGTCCTAGTAATAAAAAGAGAAAAAAAACTGATAGGACTTCGCATTCTTCTAGTGAACCTGTTATATACACACCTGAGAATCCAAATGATATTTCTACTTTTGATGCCGAGACACAATATGGTGATGAACATGAACCTAGTGATAATGTTAATGATGATGTTCATGTTGATGCTCAACCTAGTAATGATAATGATGTAGAGATTGAACCTGCTGTTGATCTTGATAACCCACAATTAAAAAATCAACATTATCATAAGAGAGACTTCGTTGCTAGGAAGCATGGTAAAGTAAGAGAACCATGGGTTCAGAAACCCATGCCCTTTCCTCCTAAGCCATCCAAGAAAAAGGATGATGAGGATTTTGAGCGCTTTTTTTGAAATGATTAGACCTATATTTTTGCGTATGCGTTTGACTGATATGTTGAAAATGTCTCCTTATGCTAAGTATATTAAAGATATTGTTACAAATAAAAG
This sequence comes from Triticum timopheevii, assembly GCA_963921465.1. Classification (NCBI taxonomy): domain Eukaryota; kingdom Viridiplantae; phylum Streptophyta; class Magnoliopsida; order Poales; family Poaceae; genus Triticum; species Triticum timopheevii. The sequence goes on from OY997266.1 coordinate 463,417,702, forward strand.
AAAGATACTGGAAACTGAAATTTCCATCATGCTGGCTAATTATACTTTTAAGGGTGGAATACCTACGAAACCTGGAGATCCAGGAACACCAACTATACCATGCTCCATTAAAAGAAACTATGTTAAAACTGCTTTATGTGATTTGGGAGCCGGTGTTAGTGTTATGCCTTTGTCTTTATATCGTAGACTTGATTTGAATAAGTTGACACCTACTGAAATCTCTTTGCTAATGGTTGATAAATCAACTGCTATACCCATTTGTATTGTGAAAATGTGCCTGTTGTGGTTGAAAACGTTACGATCTTAACGGACTTTGTTGTATGTCGATCATCCTTGGTAGACCCTTTTTGAATACTGCAGGGCTGTTTGATTGCAACAAGGGCAATGTCACTTTTCATGTTAATGGTAATGAGCATAAGGTACACTTTCCGAAGAAACAACCTCAAGTTCATAGTATCAATTCTATTAGAAAAAATTCAACTATTACTATTGGAGGTTTTGAATTCCCTCTCTCTACTGTAAAAAAGAAATATGATATCTTATTGTTGGGGACATGCATACCCCCATTGAGGTAACCTAGTGTTATTTGAAAATTCTCCGGTTTCAAGTTATTCGAAAGAAGTTTGTTAATAAGACTTGATCAACCTTGTTAACGGATTCGTTTTGATGAGGATGAGATGGATGAATTTAGAAAGCACAGCTTCCTGTACCCACCTTTTACTTTCTGTTATTTAGATTAAATAAAGCAAAAATAGTATTATCTGTCTGTTTTCTGAATTATCCGTGCAATAAAAAATGCTCCCCAAAAAAGTTCTCCAAATGCCTTGAAAATTTAGTATTATCTTTTATAGAATATTTTAGAATTTCTGGGCCTGAGATTGCACAAGGGTGCTGCACTAGTGGACCAAAAGGGTGGAGGGCGCACCCTACCCCCCTGGGTGCCCCCTGCCTTCTGGGTCCCACGTGGGTCCCTGAACTCTTGATAGATCGATGGGAAATAATAACTTGGTGTTATCTTAGTATAAATTCTTAGATAGATCGATCAGAAAGAATAGCTACAAACAATTTCTTCTTATGTTCTCCGTTAGATAGGATCCTTAGAGTGATTCTTCATCGCACGTTGGGATGGTTATGTGATCCAATTATATTAGCATTGTTGAGAGGTTGCACTAGCGAAAGTACGGACCCTAGGCCTTGTTTTCAAGCATTGCAATACCGTTTGTGCTCAATTTTGTCACTTGCTACCTTGTTTTTATTTATTCAGATTATAAAAATATATTTCTACCATCCATATTACACTTTTATCACCATCTCTTCGCCGAACTAGTGCACCCATACAATTTTCCATTGTATTGGGTGTGTTTGGGACAGAAGAGATTTCTTGTATTTGGTTGCAGGGTTGTTTGAGAGAGACCATGTTCATCCTACGCCTCCCATGGATTGATAAACCTTAGGTCATTCACTTGAGGTAAAATTGATGTCCTACAAAACTCTGCGCTTGGAGGCCCAACACGAGTCTACAAGAATAAGTTGTGTAGTAGACATCACGGTCCGGACGCGATTTTTCACGCAAACCGGAGACATACGTGGGGAAGGTTTGCGGGAGTCTGGACCGCTGTCGCACCCGCTTCTGACCGCCCTGGCCCACCCAAACCCCTCCTTCCTCACTCATGTGTCAGCTGCCTGCATTCATGTCGTAGTAGAGCGCGCCGCTCAACTTTGATGATGGCTCAGGGCGGAAGCGACCTCCCACTGCCTTCGCCATTGAAGCGGCTTACCAGCCAAGGGCGCCACCCGATGCACGCCCGGCTGAAAATGCCTCCTTGCCGCTTTCAAACACCTCCATTAACCCCGTCTGGAAGCCAAGAAACCTACTCCAGCCACACGTCAGTTCACAAGCGTGCCCGCATGCAAAGCAACGTGGAGCATGCTCCTCCCGTTCGCCCTATATATATACCAAGCCAGACATAGGGCAACAATCGCACCACTCTGTCGCTCCCCATCTCCTCCTTCCACTATTTTCTCCAATATTTTGCCGCCGCTTGGGTCCCATGAAAGCCACCGAGGAGGCACTATACACAGCCGGTGTCTTACCCTCTCGCGGGCCACCGTCGTCCCCTTACCCAAAAACCAACCCTGATCCATGCAGCGTAGGGACCCTTCCCCTCCTGCTCAAGCATTAGGCGGCGCTTCCACTCCAATGAGCAGTGGGGAAGCGAGCCATCCTTTGCGCTGAAGCATATACCTCTAGAACTCACTGTTGCTGGTCATGGGGACGACGTTGGAGACCCGCCCGCGCTGGCTGTAGACTAGTCCGGTTTCATTTTTAGTTGAAAATGTGTCCAAAATGTAACCGTTTTTTGTCCGATTTGTATGAAATCCATCATGTTTATATGAAATCCGGCCAAATTTGCATAAATTTTACCTGGTTTGTTGAAAAAGAGTTTGTAATGGATAGAGTTTTTCCTTGAAGTTCTCTTATCAGAGTCTTTAAGGATTTGAGAACACTTGATGTATGTCTTGCACGTGCTTATCTGTGGTGACAATCGGATATTCACGTGATCCAGTTGATGTATGTTTTGGTGATCAACTTGCAGGTTCTGTGACCTTGTGAACTTATGCATAGGGGTTGGCACACGTTTTCGTCTTGACTCTCCGGTAGAAACTTTGGGGCACTCTTTGAAGTTCTTTGTGTTGGTTTGAATAGAAGAATCTGAGATTGTGTGATGCATATCGTATAATCAAACCCGCGGATACTTATGGTGACATTGGAGTATCTAGGTGACAGTAGGCTTTTGGTTGATGTGCGTCTTAAGGTGTTATTTTAGTACGAACTCTAGGGTTGTTTGTGACACTTATAGGAATGGCCCAATAGACCGATCAGAAAGAATAACTTTGAGGTGGTCTCGTACCCTACAAGAATCTCTTCATTTGTTCTCCGCTATTAGTGACTTTGGAGTGACTCTTTGTTGCACGTTGAGGGATTGTTATATGATCCAATTATGTTATCATTGTTGATAGAACTTGCACTAGTGAAAGTATGAACCCTAGGCCTTGTTCTGAATCATTGCAATACCGTTTTCGCTCACCTTGGTTACTTGCTACCTTGCTGTTTTTATATTTTCAGATTATAAAAACCTATATTACCATCCATATTACACTTGTATCACCATCTCTTCGCCGAACTTGTGCACCTATACAATTTACCATTGTATTGGGTGTGTTGGGGACACAAGAGACTCTTTGTTATTTGGTTCTAGGGTTGTTTGAGAGAGACCATATTCATTCTATGCCTCCCACGGATTGATAAACCTTAGGTCATCCACTTGAGGGAAATTTGCTATTATCCTACAAAACTCTGCGCTTGGAAGCCCAACACGAGTCTACAAGAAGAAGGTTGCGTAGTAGACATCAAGCTCTTTTCTGGTACCATTGCCGGGGAGGCTAGGTAAGTGCCACTCACATCCCATCAACGGAGCTCTTTTCTTGTGCCATTGCCGGGGAGCTGAGTGCTTGAAGGTATATCTTTAGATCTTGAAATTGAATCTTTTAGTTTCTTGTTTTATCACCAGTTTAGTTTATAAAATAAAACTACAACAAAAATGGAATTGAGGTTGCCTCATATGCTTCATCTTTTTAATGTCTTCGTGTAAATAAGGACTCCGATAATTGTGCCAGAGTGTTAGAAGAAGAATGCAATAAAATGTTTGGCATACAATATTTGAATGATGAGCATGATTGCAATGTTTTTAGCATGAATTCTTTGAATATCCATAGTACTAATGATGATTGCACTTGTCATGATAAAAATGTTTCTTATAAGCATGTCGACTTTTGTGGAGTGTACAGAGCTTGCTGTTACATACCAAAAAGGGAAGATAGGTTTTGCAAGAGGCATAAGTATTTAGAAACTAAATGGTTGCAAGAGAGGCTAGATACTTGTGCTGAAAGATTTAATTTTCTTCGCCATTCTTGTGAACTTTGCAATGAACGTGGTCATTTAAATCTCCAATGCAAATTGTTTCATGATCGAATCGTGTCCAAAAACTGTGATAACTTGATTTCCCTTGCGCATCATAATGAACTTAGTTTGCTTCTGGGTTATGAAGAAATGAAACATCTAACTAAGGATATTACAGAATTTTGCCTTGAGAGAGTTCTTGATTTTGATCTATGGGAAATTTATATGTATTGTGCGGTGAATTGCATTGAAAATCCTTATATTGCCAATTACATCTACTATGACTATAAAAGGACGAAGAAGCAGATCCAACTCACCATCTCAGCCGTCTAATTCTATCATCAATGGTCAAAAAACTGTTGGGGAACGTAGCATGCAATTTGAAAAAAAAAATCCTACGATCACGCAATATCTATCTAGGAGATGCATAGCAAAGAGAAGGGGAGAGTGTGTCCACGTATCGTCGTAGACCGAAAGCGGAAGCGTTTGTTAACGCGGTTGATGTAGTCGAACATCTTCACAATCCAACCGATCCAAGTACCGAACGTACGGTACCTCCGTGTTCAGCACACGTTCAGCTCAATGATGTCCCTCGAACTCTTGATCCAGTAGAGGGTCGAGGGAGAGTTCCGTCAGCACGACGGAGTGGCAACGGTGTTGATGATGTGATCCACAAAGGGCTTCACCTAAGCACTACGGCGGTATGACCGGAGGATTAAACTGTGGAAGGGGGCACCGCACACGACTAAGAGAATTCTTGGTGTGCCTTTGGGGTGCCCCCTGGCCACGTATATAAAGGAGGGGGAGGAGGAGGCCGGCGGCCAAGGAGGGTATGCCAAGGGGGGAGTCGTACTTGGACTCCTGGTCCAAGTAGGATTGGGCCTCCCTCCTACCAATCAACGAAGAGGGGAAAGGGGAAGGGAGAGAGGGAGAAGGAATAGGGGGGCCGCGCCCCCTCCCCTTGTCCAATCCTGATCGAGAAACATCTCTGATCAATAACCAATAGCGGAACCTGAATGCTCATATTGGCTCCTACATATTCTACGAAGATCTTTATCGGTCAAACCGCACAACAACATACATTGTTCCTATTGGAAATATGCCGTAGAGGCAATAATAAAATGGTTATTATTATATTTCCTTGTTCACGATAATTGTATATTCTTCACGCTATAATTGTATTAACCCAACATGTCCCTAGTGAGCCTCTAGTTGACTAGCTCGTTGACCAATACATGGTTATGGTTTCCTGACCATGGACATTGGATGTCATTGATAACGGGATCACATCATTAGGAGAATGATGTGATGGACAACACCCAATCCTAACCATAGCACAAGATCGTGTAGTTCGTTTGCTGAAAGCTTTTCTAATGTCAAGTATCATTTCCTTAGACCATGAGATTGTGCAACTCCCGGATACCATAGGAATGCTTTGGGTGTACCAAACGTCACAACATAACTGGGTAGCTATAAAGGTACACTACGGGTATCTCCAAAAGTGTCTGTTGGGTTGGCACAAATCGAGACTGCGATTTGTCACTCCGTATGACGGAGAGGTATCTCTGGGCCCACTCGGTAATGCATCATCATAATGAGCTCAATGTGACTAAGTAGTTACTCATGGGATCATGCATTACGGAACGAGTAAAGTGACTTGCCTGTAACGAGATTGAACGAGGTATTGGGATACCGACGATCGAATCTCGGGCAAGTAACATACCAATTGACAAAGGGAATTGTATTCGGGATTGATTGAATCCCCGACATTGTGGTTCATCCGATGAGATCATTGTGGAACATGTGGGAACCAACATGGGTATCCAAATTCCGCTGCTGGTTATTGGCCGGAGAGATGTCTCGGTCATGTCTGCATGATTCCCGAACCCGTAGGGTCTACACACTTAAGGTTCGGTGACGCTAGAGTTGTTATGGGAATTAGTTTGCGGTTACCGAATGTTGTTTGGAGTCCCGGATGAGATCCCAGACACCACGAGGAGTTCCAGAATGGTCCGGAGATAAAGATTTATATATGGGAAGTCCTTATTCGGTCGCCGGAAATGTTTGGGGGGTATATCGGTATTGTATCGGGACCACCGAAAGGGTTCCGGGGGTCCACCGGTAGGGTCCACTTGCCCCAAAGGGCCCTATGGGCTGAATATGGAAGGGAACCAGCCCCTAAGTGGGCTGGGTGCCAACCCCCCTAGGGCCCATGCGCCTAGGGTTGGGGGGGAACCTTAAAGGGGGTGCCCCCTTGGCTTGGGGGGCAAGCCTCCCCCCTTGGCCGCCCCCCTCTAGATCTATGTGGAGGGGGCCGGCCCCCTCTCCCTTGCCCCTATAAATAAAGGGTAGGTGGGAGGGCTGCCGCACCCTTCCCCTGGCGCAGCCCTCTCCCTCCCCAACACCTCCTCGTCCATAGTAGTGCTTGGCGAAGCCCTGCCAGATCTCACGTGACGATCGGACACGGCCTACTCGATTCGGATCATGTATCACTTAGATGACTAGAGGGATGTCTATCAGAGCGGGAGTTCATTAAATAATTTGATTAGATGAACCGAATTATCATGAACTTAGTCTAAAATTGTCTTTACAATTTATCTTGTAGACCCAATGGCCCACGCTAATGTTGCCCTCAACTTCAACGCATTCCTAGAGAAAACCAAGCTGAAAGACGATGGTAGCAACTATACGGACTGGGTTCGGAACTTGAGGATCATCCTCATAGTTGCCAAGAAAGCATATGTCCTTGAAGCACCGCTAGGTGAAGCACCCATTTTCCCAGCAACTCAAGATGTTATGAACACCTGGCAGTCGCATTGTGATGATTACTCTCCGGTTCAGTGCGACATGCTTTACATCTTAGAACCAGGGCTCCAAAAGTGTTTTGAGCAGCACGGAGCATATGAGACGTTCCAAGAGCTGAAAATGGTTTTCCAGGCTCATGCCCGGGTCGAGAGATATGAAGTCTCCGACAAGTTCTACAGTTGTAAGATGGAGGAAAACAGTTCTGTCAATGAGCATATACTCACTATGTCCGGGTTACACAACCATTTGTCTCAGTTGGGAGTTAATCTCTCAGATGACTCGGTCATTGACAGGATCCTCCAGTCGCTCCAACCTAGCTACGAGAGCTTTGTGATGAACTACAATATGCACGGGGTGGAGAAGTCCATTCCTGAGTTATATTCAATGCTGAAATCAGCGGAGGTGGAAATCAAAAAGGAATATCAAGTGTTGATGGTGAATAAGACCACTAGTTTCAAGAAGGGCAAGGGTAAGTAGAACTTCAAGAAGAACGACAAGGGAGTTGCCGCGCCCGGTAAATCAGCTGCCGAGAAGAAGCCAAACAATGGACCCAAGCCCGAGACTCAGTGCTTTTATTGCAAGGGAAATGGTCACTGGAAGCGGAACTGCCCCAAGTACTTAGCGGACAAGAAGGCCGGCAACACCAAAGGTATATGTGATATACATGTTATTGATGTGTACCTTACCAGTACTCGTAGTAGCTCCTAGGTATTTGATACCGGTGCGGTTGCTCATATTTGTAACTCAAAACAGGAGCTGCGGAATAAGCGGAGACTGCGCGTCGGGAATGGTTCCAAGGTCGATGTGATCGCCGTCGGCACGCTACCTCTACATTTACCTACGTGATTAGTTTTAAACCTCAATAATTGTTATTTAGTGCCAGCTTTGAGCATGAACATTGTATCTGGATCTCGTTTAATGCGAGATGGCTACTCATTTAAATCCGAGAATAATGGTTGTTCTATTTATATGAGAGATATGTTTTATGGTCATGCCCCGCTGGTCAATGGTTTATTTTTATTGAATCTCGAATGTGATGTTACACATATTCATAGTGTGAATACCAATAGATGTAAGGTTAATAATGATAGTCCCACATACTTGTGCCACTGCCGCCTAGGTCACATTGGTGTCAAACGCATGAACAAACTCCATGCAGATGGACTTTTGGAGTCTCTTGATTATGAATCATTTGACACATGTGAACCATGCCTCATGGGCAAGATGACCAAGACTCCATTCTCCGGAACAATGGAGCGAGCAACCAACTTGTTGGAAATCATACATACTGATGTGTGTGGTCCAATGAGCGTTGAGGCTCGCGGTGGCTATCGTTATGTTCTAACCCTCACTGATGACTTAAGTATATATGGGTATGTCTACTTGATGAAACACAAGTCTGAGACCTTTGAAAAGTTCAAGGAATTTTAGAGTGAGGTGGAGAATCAACATGATAGGAAAATAAAGTTCTTATGATCAGATCGTGGAGGAGAATATTTGAGTCACGAGTTTGGTACGCACTTAAGGAAATGTGGAATTGTTTCACAACTCATGACGCCCGGAACACCTCAGTGTAATGGAGTGTCCGAACATCGTAACCACACTATATTGGATATGGTGCGATCTATGATGTCTCTTACCGATTTACCGATATCAGTTTGGGGTTATGCTTTAGAGACATCCACATTGACTTTAAATAGGGCACCTTCTAAATCCGTTGAGACGACACCGTCTGAATTATGGTTTAGGAAGAAACCTAAGCTGTCGTTTCTAAAAGTTTGGGGATGCGATGCTTATGTCAAGAAACTTCAACCAGCTCGAACCCAAGTCGGAAAAATGCGTCTTCAAAGGATACCCTAAGGAAACCATTGGGTATACCTTCTACCTCAGATCCGAAGGCAAGATATTTGTTGCCAACAATAGATCCTTTCTGGAGAAAGAGTTTCTCTCGAAAGAAGTAAGTGGGAGGAATGTAGAACTTGATGAAGTATTGCCTCTTGAACCGGAAAGTAGCGCAACTCAGGAAGATGTTTCTGTGGTGCCTGCATCGACTAGAGAGGAAGTTAATGATGATGATCAAGGAACTTCGGATCAAGTTACTACTGAACTTCATAGGTCCACAAGGACATGTACCACACTAGAATAGTATGGCAACCCTATCCTGGAAATCATGTTGTTAGACAACGGAGAACCTTCGAACTATCAAGAAGCAATGGGGGGCCCGGATTCCAACAAATGGCTTGAAGCCATGAAATCCGAGATAGGATCCATGTATGAAAACAAAGTATGGACTTTGATAGACTTACCCGATGATCGATGAGCCATAGAAAATAAATCGATCTTTAAGAAGAAGACTGACGCGGATGGTAATGTGACCATCTATAAAGCTCGGCTTGTTGCTAAGGGTTATCGACAAGTTCAAGCGGATGACTACGATGATACCTTCTCACCCATAGCGAAGCTGAAGTCCGTCCGAATCATGTTAGCAATTGTCGCATTCTATGATTATGAAATATGGCAAATGGACGTCAAAACGGCATTCCTTAACAGTTTCCTTAAGGAAGAATTGTATATGATGCAGCCGGAAGGTTTTGTCGATCCTAAGAATGCTAACAAGGTGTGCAAGCTTCAGCGCTCCATCTATGGGTTGGTGCAAGCATCTCGGAGTAGGAACATTCACTTTGATGAAATGATTAAAGCGTTTGGGTTTATGCAGACTTATGGAGAAGCCTGCATTTACAAGAAACTGAGTGGGAGCTCTGTAGCATTTCTCATATTATATGTGGATGACATACTATTGATGGGAAATGATATAGAACTTTTGGAAAGCATAAAGGCCTACTTGAATAAGTCATTTTCAATGAAGGACCTTGGAGAAGCTGCTTACATATTAGGTATCAAGATCTATAGAGATAGATCGAGACGCCTCATCGGTCTTTCACAAAGCACATACCTTGATAAGATATTGAAGAAGTTCAATATGGATCAGTCCAAGAAAGGGTTCTTGCCTGTATTGCAAGGTGTGAGATTGAGCATGGCTCAATGCCCGACCACGACAGAAGATAGAGAAAAGATGAGTGTCATCCCCTATGCCTCAGCCATAGGGTCTATTATGTATGCCATGCTGTGTACCAGACCTGATGTAAACCTTGTCGTAAGTTTGGTAGGGAGGTACCAAAGTAATCCCGGCATGGAACACTGGACAGCGTTCAAGAATATCCTGAAGTACCAGACAAGGACTAAGGATATGTTTCTCGTCTATGGAGGTGAAGAAGAGCTTGTCGTAAAGGGTTACGTCGATGCTAGCTTCGACACAGATCTGGATGACTCCAAGTCACAAACCGGATACGTGTATATTTTGAATGGTGGGGCAGTCAGCTGGTGCAGTTGCAGGCAAAGCGTCGTGGCGGGATCTACATGTGAAGCAGAGTACATGCAGCCTTGGAGGCACCACATGAAGCAATCTGGATGAAGGAGTTCATTACCGACCTAGGAGTTATACCCAATGCATCGAGCCCGATGACTCTCTTCTGTGACAACACTGGAGCTATTGCCCTTGCCAAGGAGCCCTGGTTTCACACGAAGACCAGGCATATCAAGCGTCACTTCAAATCCATTCGTGAAAATGTTCAAGATGGAGACATAGATATATGTAAAGTACATACGGATCTGAATGTCACAGATCCGTTGACTAAACCTCTTCCCTGAGCAAAACAAGATCAACACCAGAACACTATGGGTGTTCAATTCATCACAATGTAACTAGATTATTGACTCTAGTGCAAGTGGGAGACTGTTGGAAATATGCCCTAGAGGCAATAATAAAATGGTTATTATTATATTTCCTTGTTCATGATAATTGTCTATTGTTCATGCTATAATTGTATTAAACGGAAACCATAATACATGTGTGAATACATAGACCACAACATGTCCCTAGTGAGCCTCTAGTTGACAAGCTCGTTGATGAATAGATGGTTATGGTTTCCTGACCATGGACATTGGATGTCATAGATAACAGGATCCAATCCTAAGCATAGCACAAGATCGTGTTGTTCGTTTGCTAAAAGCTTTTCTAATGTCAAGTATCATTTCCTTAGACCATGAGATTATGCAACTCCCGGATACCGTAGGTGTCGGTGTTCTGGGAACGGGGGTCCCCAGACTTGCCTGCCTGCGGCCTGCGGTGTGGCTCAAGTGGTGGTCCAGTACGACCCGTCTTCATTAGTGCAAGACTCAAGACCCTCGCGAGGGGCCAAGCCTCGCGGGGTGGACGATGCAAGGCTTCCTCAGGGACGGCCTCGCCAGGCAGGCTCGCGAGGAGGTGGAGAGATCAAGGCAGGATACCTCGCGAGGTGCTCATGACGCAAGCCATGACGATCGAGACAAGGCGGGCGCCAGGCGGGCGTCGGCTTGCGCAATGTCCTTGTTTCCTCTTTGGTGCAAAGGGGGCAAGCACAGACGTGGATTACTGAGGCATCAGGCAAAGGTTGCCATTTCAGTGCAACGAGACCAAGACCAGCAGAGCGGTAGGATGGAGGTCACCGTGGAGCCCAAGACAGCGTCACCGCCAGTGCTTTTGGCAGCCGAAGACCAAATTTAGTCAGGATAACTTGTACTAGATGTTCCCCTTTGAAATGGCCGTTGTTGGCGCCCTTCCCGCTCAATATATGGGAAGAGGACCAAGGCCTCTATAAATAGAGCTAGCCACCACAGAGTAGGGACGATCGGAGAGGGTCCTAGCCAGAGAGAGAGGCGATCGAACTCACCCAAGCAGTTCATCGCACCAGCCCAAGAACACCTCTCGCGTGGCTGTTCATCCTTGTACTGCTCATCATCATCCCCAGAGGCAATCCACCACACCACACACTGGAGTAGGGTATTACACCACAACGGTGGCCCGAACCAGTATAAATCTTGCGTCCCTTGTGTTGTTCATCGTTTTAGCTTAGATTCTCGTGAGGCGATCAGACGTGAATCGGTAGGGGAGAGATCTTCGTGCGCACCCCAGAGTTCGAACCTTAAGGGTCTGCCGGAATCCAACATCCTACATTTGGCGCGCCAAGTAGGGGTGAGCCGGAATCTTTCTTCTGCTATTTCGTGTTCGATCTTCCGTCGTGTCCATGGCTGACGCCCGCCGGGCTCGCACCAAGCGTCGGGATACTCTCGTCGCCCGCGTCGCCCACACGGCCCTTGTCGGTGGGTGTCCCTGTCATTCCCCATCGCCTGTCTCCAACGCCGCCACCGGCCCGTAGGGGAACGAGTAGCAGGCCTCGTCTCTGCATCCTTCGGTGCGGCGGGAAGGCCGCACCGCCACCCCGTCGCTGACCCCAGCTTGTTCGTCATCCCATGCCCGTCGTGCCCCCACGGACGCGCACGCCGTGTTGCTCCTGGTGCGTGAGCTCCTGCACTACCGTCCCGTCGATGACCTCTACGAGGACTGGCTCGTCCGCATCACCGAGCTCGTCAGCGCCGCAGGGGGCTCTCCTATGCCGTCCCTCTCGCTGCCTCGCCCTCCGTCCTACACTGGAGGCGCAGACTAGGAGGTGCCTCCGCCACCTCCTCCCCAAGAAGGCGCCCTAGCTCCAAGGCGCGCGGCCCCAGGACGGGATCCACCGCGTCCGGCACCCGCGCGACAAGAAAGGAGCTGCCAAGAGATCCCTCGTCCCCAAGATGGTGCTCGCGTGCTCCCGGCACCGGTGCGCCATGACCGCATCCCTGCGCCGCCACGTCAAGACCCAGCGCTGCTCCAGGCAGCGGGGCGCGGGAATCCCCAGGAGCAAGCCCAGCATCAGTAGAGGGCTCTGGTGGCCACCGCAGGCTGCCGCGCCTTCACCACCGAGCTATGTAGTGTCGCCTGGCTAGGCAAGTTCAAGCCTGACCTGCCTCCTCGCTACGACGACACTGAAGATCCCGCGAAGTTCCTACAGCTCTACGAGCTGGGCATCGAAGCAGCCAGCAGGGACGAAAAGGTCATGGCGAACTGGTTTCCCAGGGCACTCAAGGACGGCGCCCTGGTTCCTGAACCTGGCTCCTGGCACGATCTTCTCCTGGGATGAGATGAACACCCGCTTCATCGCCAACTTCTAGGGCACGTGCGACCGTCCGCCGGTCGTGCATGACCTGCGCCGCATCAAGAAGCAACCCGGAGAGACCTTGCAGACGTACATCCAGCGCTTCAACAATGCTCGCCTCAAGATTCCCAGGGTGACGGAGGAGGCCATCATTTCAGCGTTCTCTGACAGCGTCCGCGGCGTCAAGATGAAGGAGGAGCTGGCGATCCATGAAGATCTGTGTAAGTCACTGGAGTTGTTCAATCTAGCGACCAAGGGCGCAAGGGCAGAGGAGGGATGCCTCTCCTTTCTCGAGCTCCCGGCAGCAGACCCAGAAGAGAAGAAAGCCAAGGCCAAGGATGTGAAGTGCAAGGGAGCAGCTGTGCTCGCAGCAGAGCCGGACACAAAGCGCGGCAGGGACCAGCCGGAGTCGTCCAAGGGCAGTCGGTACTGTGTGTACCATGATCTCCATACTCACAACACCAACGAATGCCAAGAGCTCAGGGCCGTGCGAGAAGGCACTACTAGGAAAAGGGCTATAAATGGGATGGACACTAATGGCCACTGTACATGTGGTGCGTCATTACTAAATACTAATGGCGCACCATGTGTTGGTGCGCCATTAGTGTGCAAATACTAATGGCGCACCACATCCCACGGTGCGCCATCAGTAATTTTTTTTAATTTTTTCAAAACTACTAATGGCGCACCGTGGGAGTGGTGCGCCATTACAAACTTGACATAGTAATGGCGCACCACACCAACCGTGCGCCATTAGTAGTTTTGAAAAAAAAATAAAAAAAATAAAAAAAAATTTGTTAGTAATGGCGCACCTGTGGACAGTGCGCCATTACTAGTAACTAGTAATGGCGCACTGTCCACAGGTGCGCCATTACTAAGTTTTTTTCAAAAAAAATTCAATTTTTTTTCTTTTTTTCTTTTCAAAACTAGTAATGGCGCACCGTGGGGTGGTGGCGCAGCACGCCACGATGCGCCATTACTAACTTGGCCCAAAAGTTCCCGAATGCACCCCTCCCCCCGTGGACCGCCTTTTCAGTTTTAAAAAAATAAAAGAAAATGATAAAAATATCAAAAAAATAAAAGAAAATAAGTTTCCCATGTGAAATGTGGTCTAGTTGTTGGGAAAATTTACAAATATGAATTTTGACTTTATTTGTAAAATCTCTCTGGAAATTTGTAAAATGGCCATAACTTTTGCATACGAACTCGGATTAAAAAGTTTTTTATATGAAAAATCATCTACTCGAAAAGTTACATCCAAATTTAACCGGGGGGAACCCCGTTAAACATTTTCAAAATCCCCAAAAACCTAACAGAAAAAAGTTATGGGGCTTTCAAGATCTAGAGGCAAAAAAATTCAAAAAAATTCAAAAAATTTGGTTTTGAATTTTTTTTGAATTGTTTTTCAAAAAATGATACGTAATATGACCGGAAAGTTTGAAGTATTTTTCAAAATTTCATCATAGTCATGAACATGAACAAAGTCCTAGACATCAACAAGGTATAATAGGATTGATATGCTAGATATATCAACAAGTGCCTGGGAAGTGAGTTGTTGCTGTGGTTGGCTTTGAAGTAAAGCGTGCTTGAGCTGGAGTAGTGTGAGGATGGGTGACCTTTCGGGAAGTTTGACCACAGAGTGCGATTTGACTTGAGATTAAGCATATTGATCTGAGATTAAGCCATATTGACCCGAGATTAAGAAAAAAACGAAAAAAAAATTTGAATTTTTTTTAAAAAAAAATTCTGATTTTTTTTTGAAAAAATAAATGTTACTAATGCCGCACTTCTATGTGGTGCGCCATTAGTATACCAGATACTAATGGCGCACCGTGGGCTATACTAATGGCGCACGCGTGGTGCGCCATTAGTATACCAGATACTAATGGCGCACCAGTGGTGCGCCATTAGTAAAAAATACTAGTGGCGTGCTACTAATGGCGCACCAGTAGTGCACCATTAGTAGGCAAAACTGGTGCGCCATTAGTAGGCCTTTTTCTAGTAGTGAGGCCGTGTTAGTCAACGCCCCGAGCGCAACGATCGGGGCTACGGCCGAGGCGGAGCAAGAGGTGGAGGACAATGGGATGACCGTGGCCCTCGCCAAGGGTGGCGTGACCAACCTCGCGAGGACCGCTGGCAGGACCAGCCTCGCGAGGGAGCTTGGAGAGATCAGCCTCGTGAGGATCGCCCGCAAGGCAACGCAGGTCTTCCTCCTCTACCACCACCATCAAGAAGGAATGAAGACCATCATCAGGACGAGGCGGCTGGGGGCTTCCAGGAGCCGCGTGCAATCGCTTGCATCTTGTGCGACGCTCAGGCCCCAGCCTCTCAGCGTATCTTTAAGCAGTTTACTCGCAAGGTGCATGCAGTCCTCCCCAAGCTTGAGGCCACGTGCCCTCTCAGGTGGTCGGCGTGCGCCATCATATTCAGCTCAGTGGATCAGCTCAAGTGCGCGGCAACGGCCGGTGTCCTTCCAATGCTCTGCTCCCCAGTCATCAGCAATGTGCAAGTCACCAGGACCCTCATCGATGGCGGAGCAGGACTGAACGTTCTGTCCGTCAAGACGTTCAAGAATCTCCAAGTGCCATATGATCAGCTTCATTTTCAGGAGTCACTGATGGTTCCACTATCCCAATAGGGAAGGTCCGCCTACCTGTCACCTTTGGACAGCGCAACAACTACCGCACCGAGCTCATTGACTTCGACGTCGCTCACATTCGCCTGCCATACAATGCCATCCTCGGGTATCCGGCCCTGGCCAAGTTCATGGCAGTGAATCACCATGGCTACAACGTCCTCAAGATGCCAGGAAGTGGCGGGGTCATCATGGTCCCCTGTGAAGAGAAGGACGCGGTGTACTCTCTCGAGCGTGCCTTCCAAGCTGCGTCAATCATGGACCCGGACAGCAAGAGTGGAAACCTCCCTGGAGCAGCTCACAAGAAGAAGAAGACATCACCTGGCTCATGGCCTCAGGAGGCAGGCATCTCCGGAGGCGCCACATCCGGACATGCGTCCGTCAAAGGGGCGCCACCCTCCATCGCATAGGAAGACCCACCCGGCGCCCTCCTCGGGCAGGGCTCGGGGGCTCTCTCTTGGGGAGCCACCGACCTTGCCAAGATCACCAGGGAAGCGCTTGGGAACCACTTGGAGGCGTGCTTCGCGGCACGCTTCCCTCAGGAAGGCGTAAGGAAAGAAGGACCCAACCCTCAGGAGTTTATCACCAAGGCCGCTCAGGAGTTACAGGAATCGAGAGTCATCGCGGCAACCGCTGCCTGCCCAGCGTAGCTCCCCATCCAGGCGAGGATGGCGGGCTGCGCGTCTGCATCGACTACCCAAGGCTCAATCGAGTCGCCTCTCAGGAGTGTTTCTGGCCCTCACGCGTGGGGCATTGCGCGGGCCCACCGCACAACTATGTTCGCATGCCCTTCGGCCTGCCGAACGTAGCTGCAGTCCACCAGCGCCTGATGAGGAGCATTCTGGAAGCTCAGGTGGCCAAGCATCACGCGTTCCTGGAGGAGATGGAGATGGACATCAGCGAGCCGCCCGGACCTCCCGAGCCTCCCGAGGCTCGGAGTCCTGAGGGCTCGTGAGGATCAGCTTCTTCACCCTGCACCGCCAGCTACTCCGACACTCGTTCTGCAATGGTATCAGGTGACTTCTTCCAAGTTTCATTTCAGCTGGGAGCGCCCCCAGGGCTGCATCATTCCCAGGTCGCGTGGGTCCATCCCTGCGGCATGTATCCGTTTTGCTTATGTCTTCTGCTTACCTTGTTGGGGGCGCCGCTTGGGCTGCATCATCCCCAAGCCGCTCGGGCCTGACCTAGTGGTGTTTGCTTTCTCTGCATCTATCTAAGTTGATTTGCTTCTTCATGATTGACCTGCTTGAGATAATCGCCTGGTCGATTGACACCTATCTTTGGAGCCGCTCGCTCTGGCACGGCGCTTGCGCATGGGTCCGTCCCTGCAACACCGACAAGCCTGAGTGGTCGAGCTCTGGCCGCGGCAGCCCCGCATAGCGCTACCTCGCCAGGCCCTCATTGCCTCAATCACCCCCTCGGAGCAACGAATGGCTGGCTGGCAACCGTAACGGTAGACCTTGTTTTCCCTCATGATTGGTGTGCAGGACCCGCTTAAAGAATAGTGTGGGGGGCGTCATGAGCTCCCTCTCCCTCTCTCCCATACGATCCGCTCGCGCGTTAAAAGGGGGGCGCCTGAGCATCACGACTCATGGGCTCCTACTGGCTCTCCAGCCCTCACCCCCTGGCCTTGACCCACAGCATCGCGACCTGTCATACCAGCGGCAGCTGAGCTCGCTCGATGGCCGGGACCTGAGGACGTATAGCATGAAGGAAAGTGCGTTGAAGAGGGGAGAAGCTCACGAGGGCCTAACCCAGCAACACCTCAGCTGCCGGCACGCAGGGCCGACACCTCGCCAAAGAGCTACTCCAAACTTATGGGATAAGTCACGCAAAAGCTAAATGAACTCAACGCCAAACCCTCGCCTATTGCAGCTCCGTCACAGCAATGTTGCCTGCCTTTCTCGCCCAGCGAAGGCTGCTTGAGCGCTAAAGGGGACCTCCTGAGCACCGCAACTCAGGGGCTCTTACTGGACCTTGGGCCGCTCACCTCCTAGCCTTAACCACGGCATCGCGACCTGGCATACCAGCGACAGCTGAAGCCTGCCTGGGGACCAGGACCTGTCAGTGTAGAGCACCAAGACCTCGTGAGGAAAGAAAGGGAGGGCCGAGCCGGGACAGGACACGCATCTCGCATCGATTCAGAATAAGGATATACAATTCACAAAAGACATGGCAGGTGCCTTACATACCACCCGCGGGGTGCTACTATGATTCCTCGGAGGGAACAAAAGTTGTTAATCCTAAGGATTGTTAACTAAGCGCGCCTCCGCAAGAGACGCCATCATCAACAGTGGGCCGCCGGGTGCCGGCGCCAACCCCATCCAGATCAGTGGCGCCGACGGCCTAATGTAGCTGCCCTGCTCTAGGCGTGACGTGAGCTTGGGGGCTCGTAGCTGTCGTCGCTCGTCTCCGGAGTTGCGTGAAGCTCGGGGGAGTCGCTGGATTCTCCGGTTCCTCCGCTGCTACCTGAGGAGCTACTGGGGAGGCGATTGGCCAGCCTGGCCCTCGCCATGTCGGTACCCCGGCCGCTTTCCTTGGGGCAGCACTCCAGCCGGCGTCCTTCCGCGTCGAAGACCTTGAAGAACATGAAGGAGGCGCCATCGTATTCCAGATGAATTACGAGGGCACCCCCTGTCCAGCAGACCCGGGCAATCTCGCCCCAGCCCTGGGTCATGAAGACCTTGCCCGGAGCGACAACCGCAACCTCCGCACCGGTCGCAAGGGTGCTGCAGTCAGCGTGCTGCAGCCAGAGCTCCAGAGACCCACCCGGCGGCATCTCAAAGGCGAAGGAGGGAGGAAGGCGAATCCAAGAGCACGGAGGCATTGCGGCGTGAAGCGTGAACTCGCGGGAAGAGCCCTCGGCGTGGACGCCAGGGGTGATGATGCGCACCGCTGTCGGTGTCAAAACCGGCGGATCTCGGGTAGGGGGTCCCGAACTGTGCGTCTAGGCGGATGGTAACAGGAGACGAGGGACACGATGTTTTTACCCAGGTTCAGGCCCTCTCGATGGAGGTAAAACCCTACGTCCTGCTTGATTAATATTGATGATATGGGTAGTACAAGAGTGGATCTACCACGAGATCAAGGAGGCTAAACCCTAGAAGCTAGCCTATGGTATGATTGTTGTAATGTATGTTGTCCTACGGACTAAAGCCCTCCGGTTTATATAGACACCGGAGGAGGCTAGGGTTACACAGAGTCGGTTACAATGGTAGGAGATCTACATATCCGTATTGCCAAGCTTGCCTTCCACGCCAAGGAAAGTCCCATCCGGACATGGGACGGAGTCTTCAATCTTGTATCTTCGTAGTCTTGGAGTCCGGCAGATAATGATAGTCCGGCTATCCGGACACCCCCTAGTCCAGGACTCCCTCAGTAGCCCCTGAACCAGGCTTCAATGACGATTAGCCCGGCGCGCATAATGTTCGGCATTGCAAGGCGGGTTCCTCCCTTGAATAATCTAGAGAAGATCATGAACACCAGGATAATGTCCGGCTCTGCAAAATAAATTCCACATTCCACCGCAGAGAGAATAAAATATACACTAGCTCAATCTGCTGACGTACTATGCGGCGTGACATCACACCGCTACCAAGCCTTTGTTTGAATCGTTTTTTACTATACCACCTCAGCACGTTTAGCGAAGCGGTTTCCTTGGCACGTCTTGTCGAAGCAGAGATCGTGTTCCCCTTATTCGGGGATTCTCATCAATACGGACGTGGGTAACCCAACCGCGCCATTGATGGTGGCGCCTGGGAGATAAGCGAGTTTTACCAGGCGGTGGGGGACGCATAGTCTCGTCCGCCTATATATAAGGGATAAGGATTCACCTTCTCACCTACGCCTTCTTCCTCCTTTGCTTATCCATCTCCGCGCACTCAAGCTCCAATGCCCAAGCACGCGCATCTCACCTCGACCTTCTCCGAACATGTCCGGAGCGGGAGGTAAATGGTTAGCCTCCACCGCTAAGGAGGAGGACATCACCAAGCTGCGCAGCGCCGGATACCTTTCCAGCGATATCGCGCATTGGCTGCCCGACGAGGGGCAACTCATCCCTACCCCTGGGCCTCATGAGAGGGTCGTCTTCCTCCCCCACTTCCTCCGCGGACTGGGCTTTCCGCTCCATCCATTCGTCCGGGGGCTCATGTTTTACTACGGCCTGGATTTCCACGATCTGGCGCCGAACTTCATCCTCAACATCTCGGCGTTTATCGTCGTGTGCAAGGCCTTCCTCTGCATCCGGCCCCACTTCGGCCTGTGGCTCAAGACCTTCAACGTCAAGCCGAAGGTTGTGAAGGGCACGCAAGTGGAATGCGGAGGCGCCATGTTGGGCAAATTGCCCAACGTCCTTTGGCTCGAAGGGGCCTTTGTGGACTCCGTCAAGGGGTGGCAATCGGGGTGGTTCTACATCACCGAGCCGCGCAAGCCCACATGGGCGGCGGCCCCCGAGTTTAGATCTGGCATCCCCACGCAGCTCACCTCCTGGAAAGAGAAGGGCTTGAAGTGGGGAAATCCGGTGGAGGTGACGGGACTCCGAGCCTGCATCCAGAAGATGGTGAGCAATAGGCTCAGGCTCGTCGACCTGGTCCAAGTCATGCTCATCCGGCGGATTCTCCCATGCCAAGAACGGGCATTCAATTTGTGGGAGTTCAATCCGGAACAGCACCAGGCGCTAAGCGGGCTCTTCGATACAACATACGAAGGCGCCTGGAGGGTGCTGTTCAAGGGCGCCGAAGCCCCCGCGTTCGCGACGGAAGATCGCGGATTCAGCTCGTGGTATCCAACTGACGAGGTAAGTGATTCGTCCCCATCATGGGACACTTGTGATAATTAAATTGACTCTTAGTGGGATTTCATTCTGCCTCTTCCTTTGACAGGAATGGATGGAGAAGGCCAAGCTGCTTATCAGCCCGGCTCCCATGCCAGAAGACCCAGTGGACGCCCGCTTAGCAGGGCTGCTGGTTCCGGCACCGCACGTGGTGCTGGAGAAGAAGGCCAAGAAGGTGGCCGCCGGGACTCGAAAGAGTTCCCGCAATCAGGCGTCTGACGACGACGCGGACTCCTCCCCCGAAGACGAGGAGGAGGATTATTCTCTCCCGGAGGAGGGAGAGAAGAAGAGGAAGGCTTCCCCAATCGGGGAGGCCGAAGGGTCCAAGAGGGGGAGAACTATCCCCCCGGACAGTTTCGCCAACACCAGCATTGGCGAGGATGAGTGGCCTCCAAGGGCCAGGCGTCCGGCAAGATCGTAAGTATCCGGATCATTTATATGCAATATCTCCTATGTCACGTAGTATCCTTCTAACGCCGCATTCTGCCCGTAGTCCGGCCGATGACGATCTCCCCGACTCATCGAGCGGGTCGTTGGCCTCGTCGGATGTGAATTCCATCCCGACTGCCTCTACCCCACGCGCCGACGAGGATGCCGAGGTGGGATCCCAGAGAGGGACCCATCAGGAGGAGGCTCCGGAGGCGCCGTCAGGCAGCCTCCCAGACTTTGTGCCGGAATCTACATCGGAACCCGCAGTGGTTCCAGAGTTCGGCAAGCGGCCCCTTCGAAAGAAGGGCTGGACCGTGACGCCGGCCGCCTCCGTCCAACCGGAGGCGCCGGATAATTTGCTGGAGGCGCTTAAAGGCGCTTCCATCGAGGAAGAACACCGCACTATCATGAGTGCGGTGATTCAAAAGGTTCAGCTCGCCAAAAGCGGGCTGACCGAAGCCTGCAGCAGCCTTTTAATAGGCTTTGAGGTAAGAAGTTAAAATCATGTAATGTAATACCGCATAGACAGTAGCCCCTGATGCTCAGTTCGGTGTTCGGAAAGAAAAAGCCGGACAGAGGATCTAACAAGATATGCGCAGGGTTGCTAAAAATATGTCAATATGGGTTTGCAGGCTGCGTTGCTGACCTCTGCCACATTAACGGCGGAGGTCGATGTGCTGAAGCAGGATCTCGAGCGGTCCGAGCGAGAGCTCGGCCATGCGAAGAAGCAGCTCGAGGACAAAGAAGGTGAGTAACACCACTTTGAATAGTTACCTTACAGAAAAGGATTTTGGTTGCACTAAAATTAACTAGGACAATATGTGTATTGCAGGGGCCACTAACGAGGTGGCCGCCCTGAAGGATGCTGTGTCCGCGGCCGAACATAGTGCGGCCGCGGAGCGGGCAGAGCGGGAAAAGCAGGAGGCACGGGTGGCGGAAGTTCAGCAAGAGCTCCAGGCTCTCATGGAAAAGCATGAGAGTTTGGAGCGTGACTTGAAGACTCGAGAGTCCGAGCTTGCCTCGGCTCTCGAAAGTGCCAAGTCCGCCAAGGCCGAGGCCCATAAGGCCCTTCAGGAGGTTGAAGATATAAATAAAATAGCGGCGGGTAAGGCATTTTTCATGCAAAGCAAGCATGTTAATGTAAAATACCTGACACTTACCCGCATTCGGAGCTCTCCAGGGGCGTTTGCAGATCTGTCGCGTAGTGCGTCCGATGCCGCCGCATTCTATCGTGGCGAGGAGGGGAGCTCGACGGAAAAAGTCTTCTGGTCTCAGTATGCTGAGGCCGGACACCCGGTGCCCCCAAGCGACCAGCTGAAGCAGCTGGTCGAACTCTACAAGGTAGCTGAAGAGGCCATGAAGGGCCTCATAGCCCGGCTGTGGCCTGGACAGGCCATGCCTGGGAGCTACTTTGGCCTCGTGTGGCGGCTGGTGGATGCATGCCCCTGGGTGGATGTCATCAAGCGCTCCGCCTGTATTGAAGGCGCTCGTCGGGCCCTCGCCCGCACAAAGGTGCAATGGGGCAAGTTGGATGCGGAGAAGCTTCTCACGGAACCACCGCCGCCGGGCAAGGAGTATCGCACGCCCGAGATGTATTATAAAACTGTCCTGAAGGGAGCCCGCAATATTGCGGATGAGTGCCCCAGAAATGTAATCTTTGAGTGAATTTGCTATGTATTATCCTGCGCGCTGAAACTTTGTTTATGTGCGCGTTAAGCAACGCTTGTTTAATTTAAAATATTACCTTCTGTGCGGCCATTTATAAAATCTGAGAGATGGCAAGTCGTTGGCTTCAGCCCCCAAGCCACGAGTGCTGGGGTGTTCGGGATAAACATGAGCACTCTTGTTCCCATTGTTGGGTCCATCGAGGGAGGCGCTCAACACAACGAACAAGGCAACCAGACTTATAATGCTTGAACACTCGCACTTAGCCATAGAATTCTATAATTTTAAATTTCGGCGAAGCCCCTGGTATTCGGAAGACCGAATCCGGGGCGCTATCCACACCTTCATCGGACATTGTCCGGAACTTCGCTCGAAGCGGCGTGAGTATTTAAGGACCCGAAAAAACCTCTCGGACAGCGACCAGTCTCTCGCCTTATCATGCCAATCAGTTTTAGCTTTCTCCACTGAGGCGCTCGCCCGGCTCAACCGGGGCGCAATCGCAGTGGTTCTCCCAGTGCCACCTTAGCCGACGGAACGGAACGTAAGGCACCAAAACGTGGGAGCCGGGCAAACCCAACTATTGACCCAAGACATGATTCGGAGCCGATTCATATAATGCTATAAGTTCGGGGTGCCGCACTTGTGAAAGTGTTCGGACTTATCACACCATAGAATGGGGAACATAAGCCCCTGGTGTATTAGGCCGTACCAAAATATACGGGTGCAAAATGTCATATAATGAGCATATATATATATAAGGTAATGCAATTGCGATCAAAAAGGTGCTGCATTATTTATGAAAGAAAGTATGCTAGTGGAGCGGACTGATACAAATAGTGTGGTAAGCAAGGGATTTGGACTAAGTAAACATATCCCCCTCCAGGGATGAGCTGCGGACTTGGTGTATATAATCGAATTTAATGCTCGTAATTGAGACCACCTGAGTGTTCGTCGCGGCCTTCTTTAGTCCCTGACTATTGCATCATGAGTTCGGCAGGTTCGCCGCCGGACAGGGCTTCTGGTTAACAGAGTCCTGTGTACATAAAGGAAGAAAAATAAAAAAAATATAAAAAGGGGGCACACTTGCGAGCCCCCAGTGTGGCCGAACCGCACTGTGGGTCCGTTGCGATCATGCCCCCTCCCCTGTGCCCATGGTATCTCCAAAGCGTAATGATGTACGCGGAGTGTCATTCTTGCGATCATGCGCGGGCGAGGGTTGGGGCCGCATTGCTACGCGTGCTCTGATCGTGCCAGGTGGTCTTGGTTAGCATTGCTCCGGGCGCGTTTTGCTGTATTCGGCCTTTTAACGGCCGGACTCGAGAATTGCCTTAGAAGGCTGCTCTGTACTTCTGCCGCAAGAGCCGCTGTATGTTCCTTCGTTCGGAGGGAGCGTTCCGTATTCCTATTGACCGTGATGACTCCGCGAGGGCCTGGCATTTTGAGCTTTAGGTATGCATAATGCGCCACCACGTTGAATTTTGCAAACGCGGTTCGTCCGAGCAGAGCGTGATAGCCGCTGCGAAATGGGACTATGTCGAAGATTAAATCTTCGTTCCGGAAATTATCCGGGGATCCGAAGACCACTTCCAGTGTGGCTGAGCCTGTACAGTTGGCTTCCACTCCTGGTATGACACCTTTAAAGGTTGTCTTTGTAGGTTTAATCCTTGATGGGTCTATGCCCATTTTACGCACTGTATCCTGATAAAGCAGGTTCAGGCTACTGCCGCCGTCCATCAGGACTCTCGTGAGGTGAAATCCATTGACGATTGGGTCTAAAACCAATGCGGCGAATCCGCCATGGTGTATGCTGGTCGGATGGTCTCTTCGATCGAAAGTGATCGGACAAGAGGACCATGGATTGAACTTTGGGGCGACTGGCTCCATCGCATAAACGTCCCTTAGTGCGCGTTTCCTCTCCCTCTTGGGTATGTGGGTCGCGTATATCATATTCACCGTCCGTACTTGTGGGGGAAAACCCTTCTGTCCTCTGTTGTTCGGCGGTCGGGTCTCTTCCTCGTCGTCGCTGTTTAGCCCCTTGTCATTGTTTTCGGCAATTAACTTGCCGGCCTACTTGAACACCCAGCAATCTCTATTGGTGTGGTTAGCTGGCTTTTCAGAGGTGCCATGTATCTGGCATAAGCGGTCGAGTATTCGGTCCAGATTGGACGGACCCGGAGTGGTTCTTTTGAATGGCTTCTTCCGCTGACCGGGTTTAGAGCCTCAGAATCCGGCATTGACTGCCGTATCCTCCTTATCGTCGCTGTTAATGCGGCGCTTGTTTTTGTTTCGACGTGACCTGCCATTGTTGTCCTTGGTATCTGGACTGCCAGAATTTTTGCGAAGGTTGTTGCTGCGGGCTAGCCAGCTGTCCTCTCCTGCGCAAAAGTGGGTCATTAACGATGTGAGGGCTGCCATGGATTTCAGCTTTTCCTGCCCCAGGTGCCGGGCTAGCCATTCGTCCCGGATGTTATGTTTGAAGGCTGCAAGGGCCTCTGCATCCGGACAGTCGACGATTTGGTTTTTCTTTGTCAAGAACCGTGTCCAGAATTGTCTGGCTGATTCGTCTGGCTGCTGAATGATGTGGCTTAGGTCATCGGCGTCTGGTGGTCGCACATACGTGCCCTGGAAGTTGTCGAGGAATGCGGCTTCCAGGTCTTCCCAGCACCCAGTTGACTCTGCGGGCAAGCTGTTTAGCCAATGCCGAGCTGGTCCTTTAAGCTTGAGTGGGAGATACTTGATGGCATGGAGATCATCGCCGCGGGACATATGGATGTGGAGAAGATAGTCTTTGATCCAAATCGCGGGGTCTGTTGTGCCATCGTAAGATTCGATGTTTACGGGTTTAAACCCTTCGGGGATCTGGTGATCCATTACTTCGTCAGTGAAGCATAGCGGGTGGGCGGCGCCCCTGTATTGAGCAATATCGCGACGCAGCTCAAGAGAGCGCTGTCTGCTGTGTTCGGCCCGGCCGGGGTTATTGTATCCGGCGCGACGGTATTCGTCGTGGGTCGTAGGGCACCCACGTGATCCGTAGATGGATCTGGATTGCCTTGCTTTGTCCTCCAATATGTCTTGCAAGTCCGGCGCGTTCCCTCTTGGCTTCGTACTTTTGGAGCGATGCCGGGGTACGGTCTTGGCTGGGGGCCTGGATGCCTCTCTGTCACGACCACGGGGTGGTCGGTCAGCCATATCGTGCGGTGGTGATGGAGGTATGTATGCTTCCTCCTCTAGTCGGGGGAGCAGCTTGCATCTTGGGTAACTTTTGGAGGGGCGTTCGAGTTTATACTCTTCAGCCGCGAGGACCTCGGTCCATCGATCGGCCAGTAGGTCCTGATCAGCTTGGAGCTGTTGCTGCTTTTTCTTTAGGCTGTTTGCTGTGGCGATAAGCCTGCGCTTGAAGCGCTCTTGTTCGACGGGATCCTCGGGTACGATGAATTCATCATCGTTGAGGCTTACTTCGTCTTTGGAGGGAGGCATATAGTTATGATCCTCAACCTCTTCGTCTGCCGCCCTCTCGTGAGGGCTTGCTTCTGCATCCTCCTGCGCTGAGTCTTGCTGGAGAGGATTGTCTTCGGCACTCTCTGGGGTATTATTATCTCCTGTGCCGGAATCTCCATTCTTGCTGTGGCGGGATTTAGAGCAGCGCCGCTGACGCCGGCGTTTGGGCTGCTTCTTTAAAGAATCTGCCTCCGCTGCTTCTTCGCCATCCCCGTCTTTTGGGGTGTCCACCATATATATGTCGTATGACGAGGTGGTCTTCCAGTGCCCTGTAGGCGCTGGTTCCTGTTCGTCTCCGGCATCGTCGTCCATAGCGTCAATGTCTTCGGAGTCGTAGTCTATCATGTCGGTTAGATCGTCGACAGTGGCTACTAAGTGGGTGGTGGGTGGGCTCTGAATTTCTTCGTCGTCCGTACCCCAACCATCCTGGCCATAGTCCGGCCAGGACTCTCCTGATAACGAGAGATGCTTTAGTGAATTCAAGATATCGCCAAAAGGCGAGTACTGGAAGATGTCCGCGGCGGTGAATTCCATAACCGGCGCCCAATCCGGATCGACTGGTAGGGGCACGGGAGGTTCGGAGTCTGGCAAGGAGTCCGGCGCCTCGGAATCACGAGTTTCGCAGGGGACCAGATTAGTGTTCGGCTCCATCGCCGTGGATGTTGAAGCCCCCAGGGCGGCGTCTATCCACCGTCCCTCGATCTGGGCGACCGGCTCCGGGCTAATGACCGAAGCAGATCCATGTGCGGCCACCAAGGCACTGTTCGGTGGCAGAGCTAGATCATGCCCATCGTCACAGTGCGGCGCGCTTGGCTGTGGCTCGAGTCCGTCGAAGATCAAGTCTCCGCAGACATCGGCCGTGAAGTTCAAGCTTCCAAATCTTACCAGACGGCCAGGGGCGTAGCTTTCGATCCGCTCCAGATGGCCAAGTGAATTGGCCCGCAGTGCGAAGCCGCCGAATACGAAGATCTGTCTGGGGACAAAAGTCTCACCCTGGACAGCGTTGTTGGTTGAAGATGCCATCAAGCCTATCGGTGACAACACAGAGGAACTCTCAATGAAAGCACCAATGTCGGTGTCAAAACCGGCGGATCTCAGGTAGGGGGTCCCGAACTGTGCGTCTAGGCGGATGGTAACAGGAGACGAGGGACACGATGTTTTTACCCAGGTTCGGGCCCTCTCGATGGAGGTAAAACCCTACATCCTGCTTGATTAATATTGATGATATGGGTAGAACAAGAGTGGATCTACCACGAGATCAAGGAGGCTAAACCCTAGAAGCTACCCTATGGTATGATTGTTGTAATGTATGTTGTCCTACGGACTAAAGCCCTCCGGTTTATATAGACACCGGAGGAGGCTAGGGTTACACAGAGTCGGTTACAATGGTAGGAGATCTACATATCCGTATTGCCAAGCTTGCCTTCCACGCCAAGGAAAGTCCCATCCGGACACGGGACGGAGTCTTCAATCTTGTATCTTCGTAGTCTTGGAGTCCGGCAGATAATGATAGTCCCGCTATCCGGACACCCCCTAGTCCAGGACTCCCTCAACCGCCGTGACTCGGCAGCATCGCCACCGGCGTTGTCGATGTTGCTCGACGTCTCCTCTTCTAGGGCCCTCGATTCAGGCGTATAAGGGCAACGAAAACCCAGGCGGCAGCCGCTCGTACCAGGGCCGCGACGTCTTCTGCCATGCGATCGCGTCGCAGCGGCTGGGGACGGGGCGCTTCTTCGGCGGGAGAGGATCAGGACCCTCTCGGGGAGCCTTCCCCTTCTCTTCCGTAGAAAACCGGTGGATCGGCGCCATGGGCGTAAGGTGAAGCAAGGGCGAGGAAGAAGGAGAAGAAGAGAAGCAAGAAGAGATGGACTGCGGGGGCTCTCGCCCGTCCGTACTTATAGTCCGGAGGAGGCCAACCGTCGGCATCCACGATCACAGGTAATCATGACCCATTTCAGCATGAAGGGACTTGTCAAGTCGAGCGGTTGCCGAGGCAGCGTGGGGAAGCGGAAACACCCACGTCCAATCAACCGCCACGCGGCGCCCAAGGCCGCAGGCTGATGTGGCCCACGGCGCTCCGCACTTGCCCCTTCGCTTCTCCGCTAAGCCAAGTCCGAGCGCGCCTTGGGCCTGGGGGCTACTGTCGGTGTTCTGGGAACGGGGGTCCCTAGACTTGCCTGCCCGCGGCCTGCGGCGTGGCTCAAGTGGTGGCCCAGTACGGCCCGTCTTCATCAGCGCATGACTCAAGACCCTCGCGAGGGGCCAAGCCTCGCGGGGAGGACGACGGAAGGCTTCCTCAGGGATGGCCTCGCCAGGGAGGCTCGCAACGAGGTGGAGAGATCATGGCAGGGTACCTCGTGAGGTGCTCGTGACGCAAGCCATGACGATCGAGACCAGGCGGGCGCCAGCCTGCGCCGTGTCCTTGTTTCCTCTTTGGTTCAAAGGGGGCAAGCACAGACGTGGAGTACCGAGGCATCAGGCAAAGGTTGCCATTTCAGTGCAACGAGACCAAGACTAGCGGAGCGGCAGGATGGAGGTCACCGTGGAGCCCAAGACGGCATTATCGCCAGTGCTTTTGGCAGCCGAAGACCAAATTTAGTCAGGATAACTTATACTAGATGTTCCCCTTCAAAATGGCCGTTGTTGGCGCCCTTCCCGTTCAATATTTGGGAAGAGGACCAAGGCCTATATAAATAGAGCTAGCCACCATAGAGTAGGGACAATCGGAGAGGGCCCTAGCCAGAGAGAGAGGCGATCGAACTCACCCAAGCAGTTCATCGCACCAACTCAAGAACACCTCTCGCGAGGCTGTTCATCCTTGTACAGCTCATCATCAGCCCCAGAGGCAATCCACCACACCACACACTGGAGTAGGGTATTACACCACAACGATGACCAAAACCAGTATAAATCTTGCGTCCCTTGTGTTGTTCATCATTTTAGCTTAGATTCTCGCGAGGCGATCGGACATGAATCGATAGGGGAGAGATCTTTGTGCGCACCCCAGGGTTTGAACCTTATGGGTCTACCGAAACCCAATATCCAACAGTAGGAATGCTTTGGGTGTACCAAACGTCACAACGTAACTCGGTGGATATAAAGGTAGACTACAGGTATCTCTGAAAGTATCTGTTGGGTTGCCACGAATCGAGAATGGGATTTGTCACTCCGTATGAGATTGTGCAACTCCCAGACCATGAGATTGTGCAACTCCCGGATACCATAGGAATGCTTTGGGTGTACCAAACGTCACAACATAATTGGGTAGCTATAAAGGTACACTACGGGTATCTCCAAAAGTGTCTGTTGGGTTGGCACAAATCGAGACTGCGATTTGTCACTCCGTATGACGGAGAGGTATCTCTGGGCCCACTCAGTAATGCATCATCATAATGAGCTCAATGTGACTAAGCAGTTAGTCACGGGATCATGCATTACGGAACGAGTAAAGAGACTTGCCGGTAACGAGATTGAACAAGGTATTGGGATACCGACGATCGAATCTCGGGCAAATAACATACCGATTGAAAAAGGGAATTGTATACGGGATTGATTGAATCCCCGACATCGTGGTTCATCCGATGAGATCATCGTGGAACATGTGGGAACCAACATGGGTATCCATATCCCACTGCTGGTTATTGGCCAAAGAGATGTCTCGGTCATGTCTGCATGATTCCCGAACCCGTAGAGTCTACACACTTAAGGTTCGGTGACACTAGAGTTGTTATGGGAATTAGTATGCGGTTACCGAATGTTGTTCGGAGTCCCAGATGAGATCCCGGACATCACGAGGAGTTCCGGAACGGTTTGGAGATAAAGATTTATATATGGGAAGTCCTTATTCGGTCGCTGGAAATGTTTGGGGGTATATCGGTATTGTACCGAGACCACTAAAAGGGTTCTGGGGTCCACCGGGAGGGTCCACCTGCCCCGGAGGGCCCTATGGGCTGAATATGGAGGGGAATCAGCCCCTAAGTGGGTTGGGCGCCAACCCCCCTAGGGCCCGTGCGCCTAGGGTTGGGGAGGGGATCCTTAAGGGGGCGCCCCCCTTGGCTTGCGGGGCAAGCCTCCCCCCTTGGCCCCCCCCTCTAGATCCATTTGGAGGGGGCCGGGCCCCCTCTCCCTTGCCCCTATAAATAGAGTGGAGGTGGTACGGCTGCCGCACCCTTCCCCTGGCGCAGCCCTCTCCGTCCCCAACACCTCTTCCTCCATAGTAGTGCTTGGCAAAGCCCTACCGGAGAACTGCAAGCTCCACCACCACGCTGTCGTGCTGCCGGAGCTCTCCCTCAACTTCTCCTCTCCCCTTGCTGGATCAAGAAGGGGGAGACATCCCCGAGCTTTACGTGTGTTGAACGCGGAGGCGCCGTCCGTTCGGCGTTAGATTGGATCTTCCGCGATTTGAATCGCCGCGAGTATGACTCCCTCATCCGCGTTCTAGTAACGCTTACGCTTAGCGATCATTAAAGGTAGGAAGATCCACATCCTCTCTCTCTCTGTCGTTTCTAGAATCTCCTAGATTGATCTTGGTGTTCTAAGAATTTTTTTAATTATTGCTAAGTTCCTCAATAGTTCCCTTTGTCATCGGTATGTTACTTGCCCGAGATTCAATCGTCGGTATCATCATACCTAGTTCAATATCATTACCGGAAAGTGTCTTTACTCGTTCCGTAATGCTCCATCCCGTAACTAACTCATTAGACCCATTTCTTGCAAGGCTTATAGTGATGAGCACTACCGAGAGGGCCCGGAGATACCTCTCCGATACACAGAGTGACAAATCCTAATCTCGATCTGTGCCAACCCAACAAACACCTTCGGAGACACTGATAGAGCATCTTTATAATCACCCAGTTACGTTGTGATGTTTGATAACACACAAGGTGTTCCTCCGGTAATCGGGAGTTGCATAATCTCATAGTCAAAGGAACATGTATAAGTTATGAAGAAAGCAGTAGCAATAAAACTGTTATGATCATAATGCTAAGCTAACAGATGGGTCTTGTCCATCACATCATTCTCTAATGATGTGATCTCGTTCATCAAATGACAACACATGTCTATGGTTAGGAAACATAACCATCTTTGATTAACGAGCTAGTCAAGTAGAGGCATACTAAGGACATTATGTATTATCTATGTATTCACACATGTACTAAGCTTCTAGTTAATACAATTCTAGCATGAATAATAAACATTTCTCATGATATAAGGAAATATAAATAACAACTTTATTATTGCCTCTAGGGCATATTTCCTTCAAAAACATTGTTAACAAAATTGATCCCCTCGCTAATGAAACCCCCCGCTAATCCCACCGCTAACGAAACCTCTCGCTAGCGAAACCCCCACTCTCCATGCTGGGAACCACTCACATGCCTCCCACTCTCGCGAACTCGACCACTCGGCCCGCCCCCGCCTTGCGTAGCCGCCGCTCGCCTCCGCCTTGTGCAGCCACCGGTGCTGGCTGAGCCCGCGCCGGTGCCGCCTGAGTCCCTGCCCTCCCCCACACCCACCCCGTCCTACATCGTTGTTCCCCGCTGTCAATAGCTCCACGCGTTGGTGCCGTCGGCCGACACCAGGTGAGGGAAGGAGCCGACGCGGGGGGCACTAGGTAGCCGTCGATCAGCACGACCATGCCTGCAGCAGTGCATGTTCTCCAACAACAGTGCAATGCGGGATGTGAAGGTAAATCATATCATTGTTGATGGATTGTGGTCCACCTTTGGGCTGTCGGATTTTTCTATTCTGAGAATCAAGCGACAGGAAGAGAAAAGACAAATGCCGATAATGCTTTGTTGAAGTTTTTTCTATCGCACATCAGTTCAATCTATCTGATTTAGGCACACAATCGCTCATTTATAAGAAAATTGAAGAAAACACTTCTAGGATTTGTCGTGTACTATTTTGATAGATCTATGATCAGAAAGCACACTCGGATTACATGCTTTCATGTGTTGAGCCGACTTGTTTGCTGTTAATGTCCATCTTATTTGAGCTATCATGCAGAAATTTCAACCTACTATGTTGAATCTATTTCTTCAGATAATGTGTAATTGTGCAAAATTTATTTATACATAGATTGCGTTATTGTGTACAAACTACATCGAAGGCCTCGGCGGAGAAGAACCAATGAAATCAGCTACATCGGGATGGGTCAAAGTGTGTGGTACATTTTCCTAATCTGCATGCTATCTTAATATATTTCTGTTTAGAAACACATTTTGAAACTTGAGGCATGCCATTTGTTAATGAAATAGCAATGTTCAGGAGAAGATCCAGCGGCACAAACCACTCAGCAGTGATTATTGTATAGTGTATCTAGCAAATCATTGTATATTATGAGTTATATTTCTCTTCATATATAATGCTACTATCTTTGGGATAGGCAGAATATTTATTTCTCTTCTGTTGATATGAATGCTTAAATTTCAATAAAAGTCTTTTGGTTTGCAAGGTTTGTAATCTTCGGCATTTGAAGATTGCATATATTAGAAGAAATGGCTGGGATATTATTTTTGATGATTTGCCATCTCAGCGATAAATATGCAAGTGTGTCATGGCAAGTTATGTTATCTTCTGTTCTACTGTCCTTTCTCAATGTATATACAGGTGGAAACGAACAAGTTATTGCTCAGATTGTTGAGCTAAAGGCTAGAAGCATAGTGTCAGCGACAAGAATACTCACATTGTTAAAGGCTAGAAGCATAGTGTCAGTGACAAAAATCAATAGTGGTCTCCATGTTCATTAACGAGTAGCAATATATTGGTCATCACCTTTACAAAAGTGAACTCGCCTATCACTTCACAACTTATGGTTCAAAACTGGCAACTTCAAGAGATTAGTTTAGTTTGATTAGAACGGATGAAGCAGAATAAACCATTATGGTAACTATTGCAACTTCAAGAGAATGTTTTACTTTATTGTGTGAGTTCTAAGTATATTAGTTTTTCAGTGTCTAGGGGAGAAAAATGTGTATATGAAGTAGTAAAGAAACCTGGAGAGTTTCTAATTGTGAGAGGGAAGGAGCGAAATAGAAAGTGCCTTCGATAAGCAAGACATGTTTCTCTTAATATATAAAAGCACTCCTTACCGGAGGGAATGAGTAGATGTTTGATTTTACTTGTCTGATGGGTGCTCACATTTGCTGCTTTTTATGCTCCTTCTGCAGAGGACAAAGCAAAGTTGAAAGGATTTTGCGAATTTGAGAAAATATGTATTAAAAAGAACGAATATAATGACACGTGCAGATGTTGGTGCCATACTTTCGAAGTGTTAATGCAGACTAACAAACATTTGTATCATAAAGCAATAAATAAGGTACTGTCTTATACATGTTTCTAGCGTTTTCCTATTTTCATTTGCCACCGCCTCACGTTCAGGCCCTCGCCACCAAGCCGACAAACTTTTATCAGGTTTTTCTTTACCTTAACATCAAGCCCAGAGTTGGCTGTACTTCATACTCTATAGCACCTAGCTTTGTTTTTGTTAAGTCACATGTTTGAAAAACAACTGAACTATACAAATTTAACACGGTTGTATCTACAGTGCTTTTTTTACCGACCATATTCTACTAAATGTCTTGCTCTAACTCTTAGTTTTTGATTGGGATATAGTGGAGTAATAGTGGAAGCCAACTTTTGCTTTGGTCATTTCGTGAAGTTCAGATTTTGGTTTATCACTATTCAGCATATTCAGTGTAATGAGGGATATGGTGGGACACTGACGGGAGCGACATCATGTTAGTTCTTGGTGTGGTCAAATGTACTCCTCAACTTTAGCCTCGTGGCACGAACGCTAACGTGGCTACCCTAAGTGGGGATGTGCATCTACTAATACTGCTTCCGCAACGGCCACCACTTGCGGAGAATG
This sequence comes from Triticum timopheevii, assembly GCA_963921465.1. Lineage (NCBI taxonomy): Eukaryota > Viridiplantae > Streptophyta > Magnoliopsida > Poales > Poaceae > Triticum > Triticum timopheevii. The sequence continues at coordinate 463,451,473 of OY997266.1, forward strand.
CAACTAACATCAAGGGATGCTCTTTACCCTTTCGCCGCCTCCCAAACGCTGATGACTATCGCTCTCCCTTGCATCGACTATTTAGCTTTTCTTCTCTTACGCTCTCATTCCTTGAATTTCGTTCACCATCACCATCAATTTGGACTGCAGATGATTTGAGCGATCTTATAGACTTGGTTAAGAGTGCCCCATGGCATGCTGATGGAATGAACGGACATTAATCGCACAATCTGGAAAATGTGAGTTTGTATGCTAATGATTCAAATTTGTATGTTTCTTATCCTCATAACATGATTCGGTGTTTAGGACTCGGATCAAGTTATCCTCACAAGTTCATTTTTCTTGTTGTGCAGAACTAACATTCTTGTGTTGGGGATTCGGTTCCTGTCTTGCACGGATTCAGTTTATGTACCGCTGCTCCTAGAGGTTGCATTTGAGTGATGAGAAGTTGGATGTTAATAACTTCATGTGGCGATCTGGTTTTTCTACGAGTGATTTCTTTTGTTTTATTCAGGCAAGCTTGATTTATATGCAATCACCTAGTTAATGCTCTGTTGCAGTATATGCATGCAAAGCACTGTTTGGATTGACTTGCAGTTATAGGTATGTGATAAATTGGAAACAAACTTATGCCATGTACTAGCTGAAGTTTTTGCAGCCGTGTCGAATGTAGAACCCTTGAAAATTCTTTTGTACTTCTTATTTTCTCTGAGCTAAGACCTTGAATCTACTTAAGGACAAACATACATATATTTCCGCAAGTTATATTATGATCCATGTCATAAGAGTATTTTTGTCTACCAAACTATCTACTTGTCATGAACTGGAGTTATTGGTTTCTTTTAGAGAAAGGAAAGTTTAGTATGCTAAACAAGAGGACAGACTTACAAATAAAGAGGTGACAATAATTTGTTTACATTATAGCTTTTGTTCAATTGATTGAGTTTCACCATGCAGGTGGGCATGTATATGTGCATGACAATAATTGAAAGAAGATTCAGTTGTTGAGCATTAGGTACACTGCAATTACATTGATGCTCCTCCTCAAGATCATGCCACCACCGGGGGAAATTTTGGCCTACTAATCTGCAATGAATTTTATTGTCAATAAACCAACATCCTACTATTGTGAAATCAATTTTAGGTCACTCTTGTCTTACTATATATTGTAGGTTAATTCACTTTTGAATATTTTCATGGGCCTCCCTTATCCATTGCACAATCCCAAACCATGTTGGAATATTATTAGTTAAAAGGTTCATTGTGGATTTACTGGATTGATGGTATCATTTTAGAAAAGGTTTTTGCTATGTCATAATATACGTAAGTAGGCATGTCTGATTCTTTTTCGTTAAGAAGCATAGGTGCAGAGCTTGAAGGAAACCTTGAGATGGTCCAACTTTGCATAAGTGTGCTATTGTTAGGAAGTGTTTTGTATGGTATCGCAGATTTTCCTTTTAGGAAAGAACTGTTGTTATCACAACCATGCATGTATCAAGGTAATACACTTTATGTGTCATTATCGATCAACGGTAACTCTACCAAGATGAAGGCATTGCCTTTAAAAGCACTATGTCCAATGCTTCCATGTGTGAAATTGAATGACATTGTGATCAGTTAGATTGGTGAGTTGTTTCATGGCCCTGCACAATTATAACTGATGATTCATGTAGGATTCAAAGCCTTCAAGTGACATTGTTCTATTTGTGAATCTGGAGTTATTCTCATGCATGTACGACATAAGCTTGTTCTTAAATCAAATAATATATCATCATTTTTTCCTTATACTTTTTTGAAAAATTTGTGGTCCATCGTGTAATAACCATGAAGAATCATATTATGCTTTTCCTTCTTTTTTAAATGCTTTAAAAACCAGTGTTTATCCCATGCAACCATATATGGCGTTTATGAGTTATACCTGTGAGAAACTTTACAATTTTGTTCCTAGTTTGCCTCTCGGCCATGTTCATTTGGACAATTCTTACACGTTCCATAATTACTATGAAGTTTGCACTATAAAATATAGACATTCTTGGACATTTGACTCCTTTTTTACTATACACTAGACTAAATAGCATATGCCTCTATCTTCTCTATGGAGAAGTTCAACCAGTTGATTACAGTTGATGTGTGACATATACATATGATTGTGAGACCTCTTCTTATTTTATTTAAATAGTTGTCTATAATTATGACGAATGAGGAAATTATTTCCTATGATTATATGTGTGTTACACGTGCATGCTTACTAGTAAAGACAAGAAAACAAATCACTACAAAAAATACACTTCCGTGATGATACGTGTCTATCACAGTAGGTCACGTTTTCTGTCATGCATGTACATCCATGACGATTTTATGACAGAATCAAGATAGTCATACCTGTACTGTCGTAGAAGTGTTCCACGACATTACCAAAATTATCATCACAGAAGTGTCCACTTCCATGACGATAAATTGTGCATCACCGAAGTGCTTTTGTCAAGGGTGACCGACATGTGGCATCCACCGTAACAGGTCGCCATTAAGCTATTGGGTTCCGGTTTGGATCCGATAACCCGTAAATAGCCCGGACCAATGGGGATTTTCCACGTGTAAAATTCTCATTGGCCGAAGGAAAAACGTGTTGGCTCACCGTTGGGACACATTGTAACGCCCCGGATTCGTTGTGCCAGGTGTCTGCCAGTTATTCGCCATCTTTGCCATGTCATGTGCTTGCGTGTTGCATTTTGCCATGTCATCATCTACAGTTCATATCATGTCATCATGTGCATCGCATTGGCATACGTGTTCGTCTCATGAATCCGAGCATTTTCCCCGTTGTTCGTTTTGCAATCCGGCACTCCTATGTCCTCCGGCGTCCCCTTCTTGTCTCTTTTCGTGAGCGGGTGTTAAACATTCTCGGAATGGAACAAGGTTTGCCAAGCAGCCTTGGTATAGCACCGGTAGACCGCCTGTCAAGTTTCGTGCCATTTGGAGGTCGTTTGAACTCCAATGGTTAACCGGGTAACCGTAAAAGCCTCTTTTCTCTTGCAGCCCAACACCCCTTCAAAGTGGCCCAAAGCCCATCCAAACCCCCTCCATGCTCTCGGTCGTTCGATCACGATCGCGTGGCCGAAAACCGCTCCTCATTTGGACCTTCCTAGCTCCCTCTACCTATAAAATAGTCCCCTCCCCCGAAATTTTCGTCCAAACCCTAGCTCCTTCCTCTTCCTCGCGCCGCCGGACATGTCCACCCTCGCCGGACTTGTCCGCCCGTCCCCGCGCCCCCGCCCGCAACCAGTGGCGTGCCGCCACATGGCGGCCGCCGCCGCCCCGCCTCCGCCGCCCCGGGAGGCCCGCGCCAGGCCCGCGGGGCCCGGATCTGCTCCGCCGCCGCCAGGGGTCGCCCGCGCCCGCGACCGGTGCGCCTCACCGTCCGCACCGCGCCGCCGACCTCGCCGCCGTCCGGCGCCACACCTCCCGCCGCCGCCACCCGTCTCCCTCGCAGACCCCGTCAGCCCCCAGATCCGCCGCCCCCGTGCTGCCCGCGGCCGGATCCGGCGCCTCCATGGCCGGATCGGCCGTCCCCATCCACCGCCTGTCGTCGGCGTTCGTCTGCGCCTTCGCGCCTCACCTCGGCCTCGGCAGCAGGTCGGGGCCGAGCTCCTCCCTCGTGTGGGCCTTGCGCCCCCACAGCCCAGCCCCAGCCAGCCTGCATCCCCGTCTGGGCCAAGCCCACTTGGTGAGCGAGCCCTCTTTTCCCCGCCCTGTGCGCCATTTTGCTATATCCCGCTCACCTGTTTTTTTTCTGAAATCGGCCAAGTCCCTTATATTTTGACATTCTGGTGCCCTGTTCAACATGTCATAACTTGCTGTATACTGCTTCGTTTCATGCGTGTAATATGTCAAATTGTTCGCTTCGACAAGTACTTCATTTCATTCCATTGCATCAAGTTCATTTGAGTCCATCTTGATGCTTGAATCATCGTTGCAAGAGTGCTATATGATGTTAATCTGCTGAAACTGTTATAACTTGGTGTTTTGTCATTTTTGTTGCATTTGATGTGTGCATCTTTTGAGGTTGATGTCTACATGTGTTTTGATCTATGTCATGCCATGTTTACAGTGTTGCCATCCATGCAGTTTTTGGAGTCTTGTACTGAGTGCATCATGCTTGTTAAGTAGGGTACCTGCTGTTGCTGTTTTGCATGTCTGAATCTGCTATATCATGATGCTATGTAAACCTGCTTCTACAACTCATTCTATGCATAATCTGGAGATGTTCACTAAGGATGTTTTTCTATACATGTCATGCTCTATCCATCCATGCCCCTGGGTGCATTTATAGCCTGCTGTAGCTTGTTGTTTTCTTGCTCTCAATTTGCTAAATAATGTTGCTGTCAGCCTATTAACATTAAGTTCAGTTTTGCCATGATCTTTGCTAGTGATACATGTACCCTATGAACATGATATTGCCATTCTTAGCTTCATAAACATCTCTTCTTGCTGTTGGTTGCCTTGCCATGCCATGTATTGCTCTGTGGTGAGTGGTTCAAGCTCACCAACATGCCTACTTATTGTTGTTCCTGCCATGTATGTATCTGTCATATCTTTTGCCATGTTTACATGGGTGCCATCATATTTTCTGTGCCCTTTTGGCTCATGGTCAGTAAGGAACATTTGTTCTATGCAATTAGTAGATTCAGTCCATGCCTTTGTTTGCCATGATAAGGTCTTGTAACATGTTGTTTGATAGCTCTAAGCATTGCAACCTGATGTTATTTCTGCAAAGCCTGAAACTGTTATTATTTGCAATCTTCCCATGTCCTTTTGAGCATGTTCTAGTGATTTCTGGAGATAGCTCAGTGTTCATGTTTTGTCATGCTTTACCTGTACTTCATGCCTATGCCTTTTTTTTCTCGTTGGGATGCTGTAGCATATTGTTTTGATGCTTGCTAAATGCCTAGTTGCTGTTTTGGACAGATTGTTGTTATGACTTATATAGAGTGTATGTGTTGAACCGTTGCTCCGTTTTGAGTGTGCTCTATATGAAACTTGCTTGATTTTGCATGTAGCTTCGTATTATCATGTTGCATCCTTGTTTTGAGGTGTTTTCTTGATGTTTGGGTGCATTTCGCATCAATGCCATGTTTAACTTGTTTTGCTCAAATCTTCTAGGCCGTAGCTCCGAACTAAATGAACTTCATATGTAACTTGACTAGAATTTCGTGTAGATCATCTTGGTGCATCTTAACTTGCTGTTTAACTACTTGAACTTAAGGTTATTCAGTTCTGGACCAATTTCGAAATTTGCATATGAGGACTTACCGGAATTGCTATATGTTGTTTCCGGCCTCATTTAAACTTGCTTTGATGTGTTGCTCTTGTATGCTTCATCTCTTGCCATGAGTAGCTTCATGTAGCCTTGTCATGCATCATACTTGGTTGAGCATCATGTCTTGTCTATGTGTGGTGTGTTTACCATGTTGTGTGCTTCTTCTCGATAGTTCCCGTTTCGTTGCGATCGTGAGGATTCGTTCGTCTACGCTTGGTTCGTCTTCGTGGCTTCATCTGCTTCATGGACTCGTTCTTTTCCTAGCGGGATTTCAGGCAAGATGACCGCTACCCTGGATCTCACTACTATCATTGCTATGCTAGTTGCTTCGTTCTATCGCTATGCTTCATGCCTCCCAAATTCCCATGAACCTCTAACCTTTGACATCCTTCCCAGCAAACCGTTGCTTGGCTATGTTACCGCTTTGCTCAGCCCCTCTTATAGCGTTGTTAGTTGCAGGTGGAGTTGAAGATTGCCCCATGGTGGACAGGATTATGTTGGGATATCACAATATCTCTTATTTAATTAATGCATCTATATATTTGGTAAAGGGTGGAAGGCTCGGCCTTATGCCTAGTGTTTTGTTCCACTCTTGCTGCCCTAGTTTCCATCATACAGGTGTTATGTTCCCGGATTTTGCGTTCCTTACGCGGTCGGGTGATTTATGGGACCCCCTTGACAGTTCGCTTTGAATAAAACTCCTCCAGCAAGGCCCAACCTTGGTTTTACCATTTGCCTCACCACCACCTACTTTTCCCTTGGGAGTAATTAACCCAAGGGTCATCTTTATTTTAGCCCCCCCCGGGCCAATGCTTGTCTAAGTGTTGGTCTGAACCGAGTAGACTGCGGGGCCCCCTCGGGGAAACTCGAGGTCTGGTTTTACTCGTAGTATGTCTCATCCGGTGTTGCCCTGTGAACGAGATATGTGCAGCTCCTATCGGGATTGTCGGCGCATCGGGCGGCTTTGCTGGTCTTGTTTTACCATTGTCGAAATGTCTTGTAACCCGGGATTCCGAGACTGATCGGGTCTTCCTGGGAGAAGGAATATCCTTCGTTGATCGCGAGAGCTTATCATGGGCTAAGTTGGGACACCCCTGCAGGGTATTATCTTTCGAAAGCCGTGCCTGCGGTTATGTGGCAGATGAGAATTTGTTAATGTCCGATTCTAGATAACTTGACACCTGATCCGAATTAAAACGCATCAACTGCGTGTGTAGCCGTGATGGTCTCTTCTCGGCGGAGTCCGGGAAGTGAACACGGTTTCTGTGTTATGATTGACGTAAGTAGGAGTTCAGGATCACCTCTTGATCATTACTAGTTGACGACCGTTCCTTTGCTTCTCTTCTCGCTCTTATTCGCGTATGTTAGCCACCATATCATGCTTAGTCGCTGCTGCAACCTCACCACTTTACCCCTTCCTTTCCCATTAAGCTTTGCTAGTCTTGATACCCATGGTACTGGGATTGCTGAGTCCTCGTGGCTCACAGATTACTACAACAACAGTTGAAGGTGCAGGTTATGCGATGATCATGACGCGAGAGCGATGTTTGCTTGTCTGGTGTTCTTCTTCAGCTTCTTCGATCAGGGGATAGGTTCCAGCTCGGCAGCCTGGGCTAGTAGGGTGGATGTCGTTCGAGTTTCTGTTTGTGTTTCGTCCATAGTCAGATGTTGATCTTATGTAAGATGCGATGTTGTATTCGTGTGGCATTGTATGCCTCTTGTATGTACCCCCATCTATGATGTAATGTTGATGTAAGGATATCCACCTTGCAAAAGCGTTTCAATATGCGGTTCTATTCTTGGTGGGACCTTCGAGTCTCTTTAGGATAGTATCGCATATTGGGCGTGACAAGTTGGTATCAGAGCCTCGACCGACCGTAGGAGCCCCCCTTGATTGATTGTGTAGTTTGGCCATTGTTGAGTCTAGAAGAAAACTGTTTTCAGAGTCTAGTTATATCGGAGAGTAGGAATTCTTTTTACTCCTCAGCCCCTTCGTCGCTCTAGTGAGGAATCTTGACGTAGGTGTTTTGTATTACTCCTCTTCCCATTCAAATTTTTCTTTAGGTTCACGCAGTTGGTTTTCCGATCGTTGGTCCTCAGCTCCTTGCATCCGGTGCATTTCTCGTCTAGTTGACTCGAGCCTTTTCTTCTTCGTCAAGTTCAATCCTCAGTTGTTTTCTTTTCCCACCCGCCCACCCTTCTTCCTCTCGGAACCGGAGTCCGTAATCGAGTATCCTTCCTACTCGTGCGAAGTCTTTGCTTTCTATCCTCATTGTTTTCAACCGGTGTTTTCTCTTCAAGATATTTGTCGTTTTCCCCCTTCCAAGTTACCCTTGTTTTCCCGCCCTCCTACCCTTTTCTTCCCGGAGTCTGAGTCTCTATTCGAGCATCAATTTCATTCGTGTGGAGTCTCTTTAGTCTTCCCTCAGTTGTTCCAACCGGTGAATTCTCTTCTCGTTCGTCATTCTGCATCTCTTTCTTTTCTGGTGGACTCTATTCAAGTTTTTTCGGGTTGATCTCATTCTTTTCCTGGGATCAAGTGTTTTCCCTGCTCGTTCGCCTCTCGCCAGTTTATCATTCGGAGTTCGGAAGACATCTCAGGAGATTCGCCTGTGTTCGAATTAATTCGAGGTTTTCACCTCATTCAAATATTTTAATTGTTCCGGTGCATCATCTATCTGTTCAACAACCCTTTCGAACGATGTTTTTCTTTTAGTGGGCCCTAACCCACAGGTCTTTTTCCAGGATCTTACCTGACTCTTCTAATTCCCCCGGAGTATTGTCAATTCTTTTCAAGTATGACGTAAGAATGAATTTCATCAGTCAAATGCCTTCTCCAAGACCAATTTCAAATTCTTTCATTGTTGGCTCAACCTTTTCGGTTTTTCATTCTCCCGGAGTACCTCAGTAATTTTGGTGGTGTTTCCCGTCGTCTTTTGAAGACCGAAGAAGAGTTTTCTCTAAATCTTGTCCGTTCTCTCGAAGTTTCGTGGTTCTAGCTTCATGTTATCCTCGCGAATTATTCCATTTGTCAGATATTCTTTTCATCCATCCGGAGTATTTCAGTAGTTGTTTTTGCCGTCTCGATCATCCGGAGGCCATCTTTTCAGAATATTTCTCCTCTCCTAGTTTTCAGATTTGTTCTCCAATTATTCTATATCCGTACCCTTTCGTTCATCCCAATTATCCCGGTGCTTCGTTCAAGTCTTCTTTAATCAACTCTTGATCTCTTCGTTCTTGTTTGCATCTAAATTCCCTCTAGCATATTGTTCTTCGAATCCTTCCCGGTAATTCATTCTCTTTCATCAGTCATTTTCGAATTCTTACGGTGGTTCATTCAGATTCTTTTTCCTTTTGCATCATATTAATCCATTCGTTCTTTTCAATCCTACCGGTGGTTCATGAAGACCTTCTCAAGTTTGTGATATGGCACTTCTCAATCCTTTTCCAGAAGAATAAGTAGTATGCAAAATCCAATGCTTGTCATCAATTTAATTTGATGAAGGATAAGCATACAATAAATCTTATTCTTATTTCATCCAAGTGAGTAATCCCTTCCTTCAGAGTTTGTTCTTGAGGAATAAATTCTAGTTCCAAGTGTTTTCATCTTTACTCTTCCGGAGTTCAAATTTCCTCGGCCATCTCGTCGGAACCTCCATCTAAATCATTGCAAGGCTTGAATCTTTATTCTTTCATCCTTCATTCTATCTCATTGTCCATTTGTTACCGGAGTTCTTCATGGTGGTTCTTCATGATTTAATTCATTCTTCAAGTGTTCATCAAGATTTTGTTGGTGAAGCTCAAGTATCTTTCCTTCTTGCTTTTCGAAGTGCAATTAATTCTCCGAATTCTTTTGAAGTGGAGTTTTGCATTTCTTCGTTCTTCTAAGCTATCCAATCATTTCCGTTTGTGGCCGGTTATCACCTTATGATCTTGAGATGTTACCTATAAGACCACAACAAACTTATTCTTTTCGTTGTTGATTTTCTCAACAACTCCGTTCAATCCTTTCTTCTAAAGATGCTTTCAATTTCATTCGTGGCACAAGTTGTCATTTTCTTCTCCGTTCTTTTCATTCAACTATTTCAATTCTTTCCGGAGGTTTTTGCGCCATGTCTTCATCAAGTATCATTCCTTCCACTCAAGATCGAGTTCAAATCCTTCCATTTTCAGCAGGAGTGCTGCCTAAATCCTTTCAGTCTTACTCGTTTCTTATCTTGTTCTAACCAGACTGGTTTCATGGTCTATCTGATCCCGTGAGCTTTCGATTCTCGGCATTCTCGTCGTTCCTCTCTTCTTCTCGAGTGCTCTCGATTCTTTGCTTCTTCTCTTGAGTTCTTGTTTCGCCTCATCCCTTTTCCCTTCCGTCTTGGTCCTAAGATCTCGGGACGAGAACTCTTGTTAGTGGAGGAGAGTTGTAACGCCCCGGATTGGTTGCGCCAGGTGTCCGCCAGTTATTCGCCATCTTTGCCATGTCATGTGCTTGTGTGTTGCATTTTGCCATGTCATCATCTGCATTTCATATCATGTCATCATGTGTATCGCATTGGCATACGTGTTCGTCTCATGCATCCGAGCATTTTCCCCGTTGTCCGATTTGCAATCCGGTACTCCTATGTCCTCCGGCGTCCCCTTCTTGTCTCTTTTCGTGAGCGGGTGTTAAACATTCTCGAAATGGAACGAGGTTTGCCAAGCGGCCTTGGTATAGCACCGGTAGACCGCCTGTCAAGTTTCGTGCCAGTTGGAGGTCGTTTGATACTCCAACGGTTAACCGGGTAACCGTAAAAGCCTCTTTTCTCTTGCAGCCCAACACCCCTTCAAAGTGGCCCAAAGCCCATCCAAACCCCCTCCATGCTCTCGGTCGTTCGATCACGATCGCGTGGCCGAAAACCGCTCCTCATTTGGACTATCCTAGCTCCCTCTACCTATAAAATAGTCCCTTCCCCCGAAATTTTCGTCCAAACCCTAGCTCCTTCCTCTTCCTCGCGCTGCCGGACATGTCCACCCTCGCCGGACTTGTCCGCCCATCCCCGCCTCCGCCGCCCTGCGAGGCCCGCGCCAGGCCCGCGGGGCCCGAACCTGCTCCGCCGCCGCCAGGGGTCGCCCGCGCCCGCGACCGGAGCGCCCCCGCGCCTCCTCGCCGCCGCCTCGCCGTCTGCGCCGTGCCGCCGACCCCGCCGCCGTCCGGCGCCGCGCCTCCCGCTGCCGCCACCCGTCTCCCTCGTCGACCCCTTCGGGCCCCAGATCCTCCGCCCCCGTGCTGCCCGCGGCCGGATCCGGCGCCTCCATTGCCGGATCGGCCGTCCCCATCCGTCGCCCGTCGTCGGCGTTCGTCGGCGCTTTCGCGCCTCACCTCGGCCTCGGCAGCAGTTTGGGGCCGAGATCCTCCCCCGCGTGGGCCTTGCGCCCCCACGGCCCAGCCCCAGCCAGTCTGCATCCCCGTCTGGGCCTAGCCCACTTGGTGAGGAGCCCTCTTTTCCCCGCCCTCTGCGCCATTTTGTTAGTTGCAGGTGAAGTTGAAGATTGCCCCATGGTGGACAGGATTATGTTGGGATATCACAATATCTCTTATTTAATTAATGCATCTATATATTTGGTAAAGGGTGGAAGGCTCAGGCTTATGCCTGGTGTTTTGTTCCACTCTTGCCGCCCTAGTTTCTGTCATACTGGTGTTATGTTCCCGGATTTTGCGTTCCTTACGCGGTCGGGTGATTTATGGGACCCCCTTGACAGTTTGCTTTGAATAAAACTCCTCCAGCAAGGCCCAACCTTGGTTTTACAATTTGCCTCACCACCACCTACTTTTCCCTTGGGAGTAATTAACCCAAGGGTCATCTTTATTTTAGCCCCCCGGGCCAATGCTTGTCTAAGTGTTGGTCCGAACCGAGTAGACTGCGGGGCTCCCTTGGGGAAACTCGAGGTCTGGTTTTACTTGTAGGATGTCTCATCCGGTGTTGCCCTGAGAACGAGATATGTGCAGCTCCTATCGGGATTGTCGGCGCATTGGGCGGCTTTGCTGGTCTTGTTTTACCATTGTCGAAATGTCTTGTAAACCGGGATTCCGAGACTGATCGGTTCTTCCTGGGAGAAGGAATATCCTTCGTTGATCGCGAGAGCTTATCATGGGCTAAGTTGGGACACCCCTGCAGGGTATTATCTTTCGAAAGCCGTGCCCGCGGTTATGTGGCAGATGAGAATTGGTTAATGTCCGGTTGTAGATAACTTGACACCTGATCCGAATTAAAACGCATCAACCGCGTGTGTAGCCATGATGGTCTCTTCTCGGCGGAGTGCGGGAAGTGAACACGGTTTCTGTGTTATGATTGACGTAAGTAGAAGTTCAGGATCACCTCTTCATCATTACTAGTTGACGACCATTCCTTTGCTTCTCTTCTCGCTCTTATTCGCGTAAGTTAGCCACCATATCATGCTTAGTCGCTCCTGCAACCTCACCACTTTACCCCTTCCCTTCCCATTAAGCATTGCTAGTCTTGATACCCATGGTAATGGGATTGCTGAGTCCTCGTGGCTCACAGATTACTACAACAACAGTTGCAAGTGCAGGTTATGCGATGATCATGACGTGAGAGCGATGTTTGCTTGTCTGGTGTTCTTCTTCTGCTTCTTCTTCGATCAGGGGATAGGTTCCAGGTCGGCGACCTGGGCTAGCAGGGTGGATGTCGTTCGAGTTTTTGTTTGTGTTTCATCCGTAGTCGGATGTTGATCTTATGTATGATGTGATGTTGTATTCGTGTGGCATTGTATGCCTCTGGTATGTACCCCCATCTATGATGTAATGTTGATGTAATGATATCCACCTTGCAAAAGCGTTTCAATATGCGGTTCTATCCTTGGTGGGACCTTCGAGTCTCTTCATGATAGTATCGCATATTGGGCATGACAAGTTGGTATCAGAGCCTCGACCGACCGTAGGAGCCCCCTTGATTGATCGTGTAGTTTGGCCGTTGTTGAGTCTAGAAGAAAACTATTTTCGGAGTCTAGTTATATCGGAGAGTAGGAATTCTTTTTACTCCTCAGCCCCTTCTTCGCTCTGGTGAGGAATCTTGACGTAGGTGTTTTGTATTACTCCTCTTCCCATTCAAATTTTTCTTTAGGTTCACGTAGTTCGTTTTTCGATCGTTGTTCCTCAGCTCCTTGCATCCGGTGCATTTCTCGACTAGTTGACTCGAGCCTCTTCTTCTTCGCCAAGTTCAATCCTCAGTTGTTTTCTTTTCCCACCCGCCCACCCTTCTTCCTCTCGGAACCGGAGTCCGTAATCGAGTATCCTTCCTACTCGTGCGAAGTCTTTAATTTCTATCCTCATTGTTTCCAACCGGTGTTTTCTCTTCAAGATATTCGTCATTTTCCCCCTTCCAAGTTACCCTTGTTTTCCCGCCCTCCTGCCCTTTTCTTCCCAGAGTCCCAGTCTCTATTCGAGCATCAATTTCATTCGTGTGGAGTCTCGTCTGTCTTCCCTCAGTTGTTCCAACCGGTGAATTCTCTTCTCGTTCATCATTCTGTATCTCTTTCTTTTCCGGTGGACTCTATTCAAGTTTTTTCGGGTTGATCTCATTCTTTTCATGGGATCAAGTGTTTTCCCTGCTCGTTCGCCTCTCGCCAGTTTATCATTCCGGAGTTCGGAAGACATCTCAGGAGATTCGCCTGTGTTCAAATTAATTCAAGGTTGTCACCTCATTCAAATATTTTAATTGTTCCGGTGCATCATCTATCTGTTCAACAACCCTTTCCAACGATGTTTTTCTTTTAGTGGGCCCTAACCCACAGGTCTTTTTCCAGGATCTTACCTGACTCTTCTAATTCCCCCGGAGTATTGTCAATTCTTTCCAAGTATGACGTAAGAATGAATTTCATCAGTCAGATATGCCTTCTCCAAGACCAATTTCCAATTCTTTCATTGTTGGCTCAACCTTTTCGGTTTTTCATTCTCCTGGAGTACCTCAGTAATTTTGGTGGTGTTTCCCGTCGTCTTTTGAATTCCGAAGAAGAGTTTACACTAAATCTTGTCCGTTCTCTCGAAGTTTCGTGGTTCTAGCTTCATGTTATCCTCGCGAATTATTCCATTTGTTAGATATTCTTTTCATCCATCCGGAGTATTTCAGTAGTTGTTTTTGCCGTCTCGATCATCCTAAGGCCATCTTTTCGGAATATTTCTTCTCTCCTAGTTTTCAGATTCGTTCTCCAATTATTCTACATCCGTGCCCCTTCGTTGATCCCAATTATCCCGGTGCTTCGTTCAAGACTTCTTTAATCATCTCTTGATCTCTTCGTTCTTGTTTGCATCTAAATTCCCTCTAGCATATTGTTCTTCGAATCCTTCCCGGTAATTCATTCTCTTTCATCAGTCATTTTCGAATTCTTACGGTGGTTCATTCAGATTCTTTTTCCTTTGGCATCATATTAATCCATTCGTTCTTTTCAATCCTACCGGTGGTTCATGAAGACCTTCTCAAGTTTGCGATATGGCACTTCTCAATCCTTTTCAAGAAGAATAAGTAGTATGCAAAATCCAATGCTTGTCATCAATTTAATTTGATGAAGGATAACCATACAATAAATCTTATTCTTATTTCATCCATGTGTGTAATCCCTTCCTTCAGAGTTTGTTCGTGAGGAATAAATTCTAGTTCCAAGTGTTTTCATCTTTACTTTTCCGGAGTTCAAATTTCCTCGGCCATCTCGTCGGAACCTCCATCTAAATCATCGCAAGGCTTGAATCTTTATTCTTTCATCCTTCATTCTATCTCATTGTCCATTTGTTACCGGAGTTCTTCATGGTGGTTCTTCATGATTTAATTCATTCTTCAAGTGTTCATCAAGATTTTGTTGGTGGAGCTCAAGTATCTTTCCTTCTTGCTTTTCGAAGTGCAATTAATTCTCCGAATTATTTTGAAGTGGAGTTTTGCATTTCTTCGTTCTTCTAAGCTATCCAATCATTTCCGTTTGTGGCCGGTTATCACCTTATGATCTTGAGATGTTACATATAAGACCACAACAAACTTATTCTTTTCGTTGTTGATTTTCTCAACAACTCCGTTCAATCCTTTCTTCTAAAGATGCTTTCAATTTCATTCGTGGCACAAGTTGTCATTTTCTTCTCCGTTCTTTTCATTCAGCTCTTTCAATTCTTTCAGGAGGTTTTTGCGCCATGTCTTCATCAAGTATCATTCCTTCCACTCAAGATCGAGTTCAAATCCTTCCATTTTCAGCAGGAGTGCTGCCTAAATCCTTTCAGTATTATTCGTTTCTTATCTTGTTCTAACCAGACTGGTTTCATGGTCTATCTGATCCCGTGAGCTTTCGATTCTCGGCATTCTCGTCTTTCCTCTCTTCTTCTCGAGTGCTCTCGATTCTTTGCTTCTTCTCTTGAGTTCTTGTTTCACCTCATCCCTTTTCCCTTCCGTCTTGGTCCTAAGATATCGGGACGAGATCTCTTGTTAGTGGAGGAGAGTTGTAACACCCCGGATTCGTTGCGCCAGGTGTCCGCCAGTTATTCGCCATCTTTGCCATGTCATGTGCTTGCGTGTTGCATTTTTCCATGTCATCATCTGCATTTCATATCATGTCATCATGTGCATCGCATTGGCATACGTGTTCGTCTCATGCATCCGAGCATTTTCCCCGTTCTCCGTTTTGCAATCCAGCACTCCTATGTCCTCCGGCGTCCCCTTCTTGTCTCTTTTCGTGAGCGGGTGTTAAACATTCTCAGAATGGAACGAGGCTTGCCAAGCGGCCTTGGTATAGCACCGGTAGACCGCCTGTCAAGTTTCGTGCCATTTGGAGGTCGTTTGATACTCCAACGGTTAACCGGGTAACAGTAAAAGCCTCTTTTCTCTTGCAGCCCAACACCCCTTCAAAGTGGCCCAAAGCCCATCCAAAACCCCTCCATGCTCTCGGTCGTTCTATCACGATCGCGTGGCCGAAAACCGCTCCTCATTTGGACTATCCTAGCTCCCTCTACCTATAAAATTGTCCCCTCCCCCGAAATTTTCGTCCAAACCCTAACTCCTTCCTCTTCCTCGCGCCGCCGGACATGTCCACCCTCACCGGACTTGTCCGCCCGTCCCCGCGCCGCCGCCCTCAACCAGTGAGGTGCCGCCACGAGGCGACCGCCGCCGCCCCGCCTCCGCTGCCCCGCGAGGCCCGCGCCAGGCCTGCGGGGCCCGGATATGCTCCGCCGCCGCCAGGGGTCGCCCGTGCCCGCGATTGGAGTGCCCCCGCGCCTCCTTGCCGCCGCCTCGCCGTCCGCACCGCGCCGCCGACCCCGCCGCCGTCCGGCGCCGCGCCTCCCGCCGCGGCCACCCATCTCCCTTGCCGACCCCATCGGCCCCCAGATGCGCCGCCCCCGTGCTGCCCGCGGCCGGATCCGGCGCCTCCATGGCCGGATCGGCCGTCCCCATCCGCCGCCCGTCATCGGCGTTCGTCGGCGCCTTCGCGCCTCACCTCGACCTAGGCAGCAGGTCGGGGCCGAGCTCCTCCCCCGCGTGGGCCTTGCGCCCCCACGGCCCAGCCCCAGCCAGCCTGCATCCCCGTCTGGGCCGAGCCCACTTGATGAGCGAGCCCTCTTTTCCCCGCCCTCTGCGCCATTTTTCTATATCCCGCTCACCTGTTTCTTTTTCTGAAATTGGCCAAGTCCCTGATATTTTGACATTCTGGTGCCCTGTTCAACATGTCATAACTTGCTGCATACGGCTCCGTTTCATGCGTGTAATATGTCAAATTGTTCGACTCGACGAGTACTTCATTTCATTCCATTGTGTCATGTTCATTTGAGTCCATCTTGGTGCCTGAATCATCGTTGCAAGAGTGTTATATGATATTAATCTGCTGAAATTGTTATAACTTGGTGTTTTGTCATTTTTGTTGCATTTGATGTGTGCATCTTTTGAGGTTGATGTCTACATGTGTTTTGATCTATGTCATGCCATCTTTACAGTGGTGCCATCCATGCATTTTTGTGAGTCTTGTACTGAGCGCATCATGCTTGTTAAGTAGGGTACCTGCTGTTGCTGTTTTGCATGTCTGAATCTGCTATATCATGATGCTATGTAACCTGCTTCTACAAGTCATTCTATGCATAATCTGGAGATATTCACTAAGGATGTTTTTCTATACATGTCATTCTCTATCCATCCATGCCCCTGGGTGCATTTATAGCCTACTGTAGCTTGTTTTTTTCTTGCTCTCAAGTTGCTAAATAATGTTGCTGTCAGCCTGTTAACATTAAGTTCAGTTTTGCCATGATCTTTGGTAGTGATACATGTACCCTATGAACTTGATCTTGCCATTCTTAGCTTCATAAACATGTCTTCTTGCTGTTGGTTGCCTTGCCATGCCATGTATTGCTCTTTGGTGAGTGGTTCAAGCTCACCAACATGCCTACTTATTGTTGTTCCTGGCATGTATGTATATGTCATCTTTTGCCATGTTTACATGGGTGCCATCATATTTTCTGTGCCCTTTTGG
Source organism: Triticum timopheevii (assembly GCA_963921465.1). NCBI lineage: Eukaryota > Viridiplantae > Streptophyta > Magnoliopsida > Poales > Poaceae > Triticum > Triticum timopheevii. The sequence goes on from OY997266.1 coordinate 463,468,274, forward strand.
CTCATGGTCAGTAAGGGATATTTGTTCTATGCAATTAGTAGATTCATGCCATGCCTTTGTTTGCCATGATAAGTTCCTGTAACATGTTTGATAGCTCTAAGCATTGCAACCTGATGTCATTCCTGCAAAGCCTGAAACTGTTATTATTTGCAATCTTCCCATGTCCTTTTGATCATGTTCTAGTGATTTCTGGAGATAGCTCAGTGTTCATGTTTTGTCATGCTTTACCTTTACTTCATGCCCATGCCTTTTGTTTTCTCGTTGGGATGCTGTAGCCTTTGATGCTTGCTACATGCCTAGTTGCTGTTTTGGACAGAGTGTATGTGTTGAACTGTTGCTCTGTTTTGAGTGTGCTCTATACGAAACTTGCTTGATTTTGCATGTAGCTTCATATTATCATGTTGCATCCTTGTTTTGAGGTGTTTGCTTGATGTTTGGGTGCATTTCGCATCAATGCCATGTTTAACTTCCTTTGCTCATATCTTCTAGGCCGTAGCTCCGAACTAAATGAACTTTATATGTAACTTGACTAGAATTTCGTGTAGATCATCTTGGTGCATCTTAACTTGCTGTTTAACTACTTGAACTTAAGGTTATTCAGTTCTGGACCAATTTCGAAATTTGCATATGAGGACTTACCGGAATTGCTATATGTTGTTTCCGGTCTCATTTAAACTTGCTTTGATGTGTTGCTCTTGTATGCATCATCTCTTGCCATGAGTAGCTTCATGTAGCCTTGTCATGCATCATACTTGGTTGAGCATCATGTCTTGTCTATGTGTGGTGTGTTTACCATGTTGTGTGCTTCTTCTCGATAGTTCCCGTTTCGTTGCGATCGTGAGGATTCGTTCGTCTACGCTTGGTTCGTCTTCGTGGCTTCATCTTCTTCATGGACTCGTTCTTCTTCCTAGCGGGATTTCAGGCAAGATGACCGCTACCCTGGATCTCACTACTATCATTGCTATGCTAGTTGCTTCGTTCTATCGCTATGCTGTGTTACCTATCATTTACTCTTCATGCCTCCCAAATTTCCATGAACCTCTAAACCTTGACATCCTTCCCAGCAAAATGTTGCTTGGCTATGTTACCGCTTTGCTCAGCCCCTCTTATAGCGTTGTTAGTTGCAGGTGAAGTTGAAGATTGCACCATGGTGGACAGGATTATGTTGGGATATCACAATATCTCTTATTTAATTAATGCATCTATATATTTGGTAAAGGGTGGAAGGCTCGGCCTTATGCCTGGTGTTTTGTTCCACTCTTGCCGCCCTAGTTTCCGTCATACCGGTGTTATGTTCCCGGATTTTGCGTTCCTTACGCGGTCAGGTGATTTATGGGACCCCCTTGACAGTTCGCTTTGAATAAAACTCCTCCACCAAGGCCCAACCTTGGTTTTACCATTTGCCTCACCACCACCTACATTTCCCTTGGGAGTAATTAACCCAAGGGTCATCTTTATTTTAGCCCCCCCACCCCCCCGGGCCAATGCTTGTCTAAGTGTTGGTCCGAACCGAGTAGACTGCGGGGCCCCCTCGGGGAAACTCGAGGTCTGGTTTTACTCGTAGGATGTCTCATCCAGTGTTGCCTTGAGAACGAGATATGTGCAGCTCCTATCGGGATTGTCGGCGCATCGGGTGGCTTTGCTGGTCTTGTTTTACCATTGTCAAAATGTCTTGTAAACCGGGATTCCGAGACTGATCGGGTCTTCCTGGGAGAAGGAATATCCTTCGTTGATCGCGAGAGCTTATCATGGGCTAAGTTGGGACACCCCTGCAGGGTATTATCTTTTAAAAGCCGTGCCCGCGGTTATGTGGCAGATGGGAATTTGTTAATGTCCGGTTGTAGATAACTTGACACCTGATCCGAATTAAAACGCATCAACCACGTGTGTAGCCGAGTTGGTCTCTTCTCGGCGGAGTCCGGGAAGTGAACATGGTTTCTGTGTTATGATTGACGTAAGTAGGAGTTCATGATCACCTCTTGATCATTACTAGTTGACGACCGTTCCTTTGCTTCTCTTCTCGCTCTTATTCGCGTATGTTAGCCACCATATCATGCTTAGTCGCTGCTGCAACCTCACCACTTTACCCCTTCCTTTCCCATTAAGCTTTGCTAGTCTTGATACCCATGGTAATGGGATTTCTGAGTCCTCGTGGCTCACAGATTACTACAACAACAATTGAAGGTGCAGGTTATGCGATGATCATGACGCGAGAGCGAAGTTTGCTTGTCTGGTGTTCTTCTTCTGCTTCTTCCTCGATCAGGGGATAGGTTCCAGGTCGGTAGCCTGGGCTAGCAGGGTGGATGTCGTTCGAGTTTCTGTTTGTGTTTCATCCGTAGTCGGATGTTGATCTTATGTATGATGTGATGTTGTATTCATGTGGCATTGTATGCCTCTTGTATGTACCCCCATCTATGATGTAATGTTGATGTAATGATATCCACCTTGCAAAAGTGTTTCAATATGCGGTTCTATCCTTGGTGGGACCTTCGAGTCTCTTTAGGATAGTATCGCATATTGGGCGTGACACACATGTCATCCACTCACAGGACAGGAGGCGCCTATGATAGGTCTACACGTGGCATGGCCCAACAGTGGCCCATTCCTATGAAAAATGCCGGCCCAGTAAAAATTAGCAGGCCGACCCATATAAGGCCCACTTGTGTCAGGTCTATTTATGCCCACGGCCCATACGAGATGTGCCAATTCGGCATGTTAATGATTTGACAGCCCATTGCAGCCTATCGTCAGTTTGAGCCCGTTAAGAACCAGCTATATATTTGGTCTCAATATCGACCCAATGTGGTTTCGGCCTGTTAACGGCCCATTCAAGGGATGGGCCAATTTTCAGGATGTACATCTTTCAGCCTTTAGCGACCCATTTAAGTGTTGGGACAATTTCCGGCCCGGTGTGTCTTTCAGTCTGTTGATGGCCCATAAATGAGTTGGGCCATTTTCAGTCGGACCTGAGTTTTGGCCTTTTAATGGCCCATACTCTTCATGGTCAAATACCAGCCTGGTTTCTCTTTCGGCCTGCTAAAGGCCCACAACACAGTTCGTCCATATACAGTACGACCTGACTTTCGGCCTCTTAGCGGCCCATGCTCTTCATTGTCCAGTACAAGCCCGCTGTCTCTTTCATCCTCCTAAAGGCCCACAATATAGTTGGTCCATATGTAGCCCGACCTTAGTATCGGCCTGTTAACGGCCGGTGAAATCAAACGGGACCACCTATTGCCCGCTTTGATGGCGGCCTATTAACGACCCGGGAGGTCACAGGGCCGACCATTAACTTTCGGCCTGGTAACGACCCATTAACTGAACGGGCCCACTAAAGTTCCAACATTTCTGTAGGCCCAATTAGATAATTTGATCCCATTACGATGAGCAATTATGCACAAGACCAAAACCAATCAATCAAAGGCCTATGATAATTTTGGCCCCTGCAAGCCCATTAGGGAAGCTCATTAAGGCCATTGGGCTGCTTCCTTCATATAGGGCCCACGACTGTTCGTGCTAACTAATAATTTCACTGCTTTTTAGCTTCCTGGCAACCATTTAGCTGGAATGCGAGGCGCGTTAAGCAAAGGTATGACATACAGGGAAGCATATATTACAGGAAATTACATCCACTAGGTAATAAAAGATTGATGCCAGTGCAAATAAATGAACAAAACCTAACGATCTACAACGTCACGATCTGCAACCTCAACGCGGTTGACGACCATAGGCATGTGGGCAAGTTCTTGCTTCTTTGCTACACTGTCTCTGAAAATATTGATCAGTTGTTTTTGCGCACGAATGTGCAACTCTGATTCCTCCACCATTTCCATCATTGCTTCAGCCAGTAATCGGTTCACAAGCATACATTTTTTCTGTTGCATTCGAGACAGACGAAACTGAACAGATTCAGATGGCAATTTTGGCAGGATTGCATTATTGATAGTGGAGAGTGTCTCGACCACTTCATCCAAGAAATATAGGCCTGCTTGCCATCCACACCGGAATAGATAGAGTTTTCCGAAGAAACCTGCTAGTGGAGGAAGGCCTCCTAGGGATAAGAGACATAGGGCTAAAGAGAGAGCCAAAAAAGGATCTTTCATGTATAATCCTGCATAATCTCGAATGTTATCAGTTCCGGTACATAGACCAAATAATACAATGCAAGCAAAAGTTCCTAGATTCATAGAGATATAGAACAGCATATAAGTTATCATGCTTGCATATCCATCATTTGAGTCTCCAACAATTATTCCAATAATAACATTAATTATGAGGGGAACCGAATAGATTAATCAAGAATTATTGCCATATTACCTTACCTAGATTTATTGGAAAGAAACAATGGGGTTGCCTTGCTAATTTTAGAGTTTGTCTTCTTATCTTCAGCAGCCTGCACCAAATTAACACACTAGCATTGCTATCATTGGCCAGGTCAGATAATAGGAAAGCAACATTGACACAAGGAACGTTTGGGTAACTAGACCACACCAGCCTACACCAAATTAACACAATATGGCACAGGTATCATTAGCCAGGTAAGGTGATACGGAAGCAACATTGACACAATGAATGAATGGGCAACCTGAGCAACACTACAATTCAGTAATGTGCATGATATGAGATAGTACACTCATGCAGCTCAATATGCAAAACTACGAGGCAGTTTTCCTTACAAAAATCAACATTGCCGCCTATACATTTTGCTACAACTAAATTTAGATCAGATAAATGTTGGATTCACGATGATTAACAAAATACATGCTGATGTAAAAATATAGTGATATACAACAGGTACTTACATCAGCATTGGAGCACTGAGAATTCCCGCAAGATACTTTCCTCGAATACGATCCCAGTGCAAAAAAAATTCTATCCTTTAACCTTATTTTCTAAAAGAGAGATGGGTAAGAAACATGTAGAAAATATGATCAGAATGCTATAAAATTTCATGATGCGAGGATATGCACACGCTTCTTAGAATGGAATTAACATATTTTGGCTGGACTGGAGCGGACTAGTTCTTTGGCCACTGGAATCTGCTTATTATCAGTAGGAGTTGGGTTTCTCTGTTCTGGAGCAGTATCTATGAAAACTGGAGTTGGTTTACTATTTCCTGGCATTTGGATCTTTTGCAAAGACTTGGTTTGTAACCCTTCAGATTCTAACATAGTCGTCTTCCCCTTGCATGCCTTATATAGAAGAATGGTGCTTCAATTATAAAACATGCCACAACAGAGATGGAATAGGTACTGAAGAATAGAAAGGCATGACATATTGACATGTATTCCCTCCATCCAGAAATAAATGGATGGGTCTAGCCGTATTTCAATTCTAGATACATCCATTTTTATCCATTTCTGTGACATGTAATCCGTATAGAGGGAGTATGATGTAAGAGCTAGGGATACGACAGGACAACAGTGTAAAAAAACATTACTTGAATGTAAAATTGTATGCTAGCGGGATACATACAGAAAAACACTAAGGCAACATATGCGTGTATGATTGGGAAACTAAGATGGCATTGCGACAAACCACTATAACAACGCTTCAATGTAAAAAAAGAACATGGTATGGTAGAAAGATGAAGTACATACTGAAGAATAACAATGCATAAGATATTCAGAAGCATGATGTCCAAACTAAGCAGATGGCATTACGATAGAGTAGAATGACAGTACTTGAATTTGAAAACATGTTATCATTAATGGAATAGGTACTGAAAAACAGGAAGGCATGCCATATTTACATGCATTATCCGCAGGCTAAGCACAAGCATTGCAACAGAGTAGATGCACTCCAGGACATTATATGCATGTTGTACCCATATCACGGGCCAAGTTAGAGCAAGGACCTTGTGGGGTGAATAGGATTCATCATATTTCTGCAGTGTGAAGAACTGCCTTTACATGTTCCATCATATTGGGTATCATTGACATCATGTTTTTTGGCTGTTACATTGCTCCGTGAGGTTCTTGTGGATAAATTAGTGTGTGCAATTATATCTGACATGCATGGAAGACAACTAGTAGTTAGATTTATGTAATGATTGCCTGTAGGAGACGACATAAATAGTAGGACCGGGGTTAACTAGCAGCAACAGGTCTCAAAAACTAAAGGGAGAACACATATGAAAGCTACAGAATATGTATCGTTTGTACTCGAGATTAACTAGATGGCACACAATAGTATTAAAGAACAACATAGGTAATACTAGAAGTGGTATAATACTATAATCACCAGCCTGTGGGATAGCATTTACTAATGGATGATAACTATGGACCAGCGTTACCTAAAGAACAAATCTCTTAGCTGAACTACGGAACAACATTAACTCCTGAACAAGACCCGTAAGAGATCAACAAGAATATACAGTGTAATGTGATAATCTATTTTCCATGCTTAGATGAATAACAAAGCCATAAATATTGCACACAAGTAAGATGAGGGTACAACCTATCTGGCCGCCATCCATAGGAGTGAGCATCATGTGCTGACTTGTCGATGGCCCTGCAGTTGTTGTGGTTGTCCATGTCGGGCACGTGCATTCGATGCGGGGAACTGTTGAGTGGGGACTATAGCTCCCTTCTGGTGTTTGCTTCCCTTGTTGGAGCAGCTCCGGTGAGAAGGAAGACGGTGTGGCTAAAGATGCAGAAAACGCATAATTTTAAGAACGACACATATCTCCGATCTGAAGAAATACCCTAAGAGATCAACAGTAAGGTATGAGAGTGGTCACACGTCTATTGACTGAAGACTAAATTGGGGTCACACGAATTTATTTTATTTTGGTACTGTCCGATCTACACCGGATGGCTTGATGGCTGTCTTGTGCCTCCCAGCTGACACTGTTCATAATCTTCTCCGAAGAGCTAGCGACCACTGGCAGAGTAGCCTGCCTCCGCAGTCCGTGGCTGCGAGAGCTCCGACCAAAACCCCACTCCCCGCCCCACCGCACTGCAGTGGTTGCGCTGCCCCCGGCCAATCCACAAAGACTCGCCATCATCCAGATCTGGCGGCGGCAGTACCTTCAACCCATGCAACTCTAAGATAGCCATGTAAGCGCTACTTTCATGGCGAACTTGCGGCCCCACACACTAACGTTAGACACCAGCCAACCGGCAGCCTAGGATCTCCGCTGCCTCGAGGGGTGCTGCTTCCCATTGGGAATCGATTGGCCCAGAATAAAAATTCATACAATTGATGCCTAAATAAAGTGATTTGAGATGAGTCTACGACCTATCTTGTGGCCCGGTGAAGTAGGCAGCGCCAGCTGCCGAGTCGATGAGGCCGACACGGTTGCGGTGGCTACCGGCGGCAGGAAAGCAGAGATGTCGCGATGGTCGACGGCTACGGGGAAGCAGCGCCGGGGCCCTACTGGATGCTTCCGACGTTGGAGCCACTCCGGCGCCGTGCACAATGGCGGGAGTGAATCAGCTCCGTTACGATTCACGCGACCGTCGTCGGCGCAGCTCTGGCAGCACGGAGTAAGAGGCACACGGCCCAGTGCACGACGGCAAACGGACAGTGTCTCTGGCATTGGGGAGGAGGGCGGAGGTGAATTTGGTGTGGTGTGGGGCGCCATGGAGGAGGGGCTGAGGTTTCGCGGCTGGGGAGAAGGAAGCTTCTGGGGAGAAGGTGATTTGGCGCCCACGAGGTACGACTGAGAAATTGGGAGGGGGAACAATGTCTTACGGACGCATTTGTCTGAAATGTGAGGGGAGTTATAGTTCTACCCCTGCCTTAAGGCTTCTAGGCTTGGGTCTGTGTACTGAGGGTCAGGGATAGTAGAGTAACTGTGCTTCTCCCAAATAGTCGGCGCGAGGGATTTCGGGCGAGGAGGGGCGTGTTTTGAAATAGTGGGCGCGAGCGATTTCGGGCGGGGAGGGCGTGTTTTGAAATAGTCGGCACGAGCGATTTTGGGCGAGGAGAGGGTGTTTTGCCGCCCATAGTTTATGAATTATTCAGCACATGTCATTTCGGTCGAGGAGAAGGCGCGCTTGGATGAAGTTACAAACCTACCCTCGATGTACAACGGGCCAATTGATGTGTGTCCCACATAGGCCGGTAATTTCGCGCCTCCCATTTATTTGCTCGGGCGAATTCCACCGAGCAGAGGGTGTTTAGAGGCTCGTTCAAATTTTGGGAGAACGAGCATCCACATCTACCTTACCAAGTCGATTCCAATCAAATTTTGAAATATTAGCTTGCGGCTTCTTTTTTAGATGGAGAGATGATGCTCGGGACTGATGTGTGAGGGAGTCCTGGACTAGGGGGTGTCCGGACAGCCGGATTATCATCGTCCGCCGGACTCCAAGACTATGAAGATACAAGATTGAAGACTCCGTCCCGTGTCCGAATGGGACTTTCCTTGGCGTGGAAGGCAAGCTTGGCAATACGGATATGAAGATCTCCTACCATTGTAACCGACTCTGTGTAACACTAGCCCTCTCCGGTGTCTATATAAACCGGAGGGCTTTAGTCAGTAGGACATAACATCCATTACAACAATCATACCATAGGCTAGCTTCTAGGGTTTAGCCTCCTTGATCTCGTGGTAGATCCACTCTTGTAATATACATCATCAATATTAATCAATCAGGACGTAGGGTTTTACCTCCATCAAGAGGGCCCGAACCTGGGTAAAACATCGTGTCCCTCGTCTCCTGTTACCATCCGCCTAGACGCACAGTTCGGGACCCCCTACCCGAGATCCGCCGGTTTTGACACCGACATTGTGCTTTTACAAGCTCATTGCTAACGATTTACTATATGAAAACTAGTTGACCCACTCAAAAATGGGAATCAAACCCAAAATGAAACAGCTCGATTCAATGAAATAGCTCGTTCACCAGGTAAAAATAGTGAACTAAATCCAAAATTGAACACCTCAATCGAGTAGCATGTTGTACAGTATTATAGTACTCCATGAACATGTTGAAAGACAAATTAATGAACTTCTTTGATACGCATATCTCCGTTCATGTGTGGATTGCACACAACATGTTCTCCAATTTAAATATTTGAATGCAAGTTTATATTGAAACATGGTTTATATTAGTCTTTGATGCATAAAATGCGACATCCCCCTCTCCAGAACTCCTGCTCTCTCTCTCGCCGACAATCTTCAATTCTGTCGCACGCATCCAACACACAAACCTTGTTGGTCCCTCTCCCTCTCTCTCTATCTCCCTCTCTCCCTCTCTCTCTCTCTCTCTCTCCCTCCCTCCCTCTCTCTCTCTCTCTCTCTCCCTCCCTCTCTCTCTCTCTCTCTCTCTCTCTCTCTCTCTCTTTGTGTGTGTGTGTGGGGGGGGGGGGGGGCTTTCTAGTTCCCATGCATATATACTCCATGCATAGGTCTCTCTCGCACACTATGTATGATTCTCTAGTCCAAGATAAATATCTTGGGTGAGCTCATCGTACGCACACAAATTCCCTGGCTCGTTGCCTGTAACTCTCTCATGCACCACGCTGTTGTCTCAGAGCTCTTCCCTCTCTCTCTCAAACTCTCCATCTCCATGGGTCACACATACACATGCATATCTCACTCGCACTCGATATACCCATCTAAAACTCTATCTCTCTCCCATGTTCTCCCTCCATCGCACATGCACACACACACAATCTCATGCCTAGCCAAGTATGATGGTCTCTCACTCAATTATAGGCACGCGCAGTCCCCCCTATATGTATATGACTAGCTAATTCTTAGTCTCCATCACAAACATGTGCATGGTCTATCTCGATTTCTCTCGGGGCATCTTTCTATCGCACGCACACCTCATCCCTCGATCTCCCACCCATATAGTCCCCTCACGATCTCGAGGGGATCTCTCTATCACAAACACACCCTCTCTCCCTCCCCATGCGTCCATCTTCTCCATGCGTCCCTCTCGACCTTTGTTCCTTGTTGGGCAAACCTCTATTGGACATGTGCTATAGGGGTGTCTCTCTCCATTGAAAACAATCACGCACTAGCTATCTTCGTGTATCTCCTCACATCGCTTTTCTATCTTGGATATGCATGCGTGATATGTTTGCATAATAAATGAACACACACACTCTCTCTCTAATTTATCATTTGTTGTCCCTTTCTCTTTCACACACACATACTCTTTTTGCACACGCACTTGATCTCTCTCGACTTAGGCACTCTCTTCGTTCCATAGCATATAGATTTATTGAAAAGTCAAACATCACAAAGTTTGACCATGTACGTGGAGAAAAACATTTACATCTAGAACGGCAAACATATGCCACTAGATTCATCATGAGATGTAGTTTCATATGATGTATCTTTGGTATTGTACATATAAATAATATTTGCGTAAACCTGGTCAAATTTTCCAAAGTTCGACTTCTAAAAAATTTATATGCACAACATTATCGAGCGGATGGAATATCTCTTTCCCCCTCTCAGCTATCTGACGCACCACTCAGCCTTATCGGGGCTCCTCTATCTCTCTCAAACTTTATATCTCCCTGGTTCACACATACACATGTCTTGTTCACACTACATTGACCCATCTAACACTCTCCACCCTTGTTCTCTCTCTATGTGACACGCACCCCCTAAGTACCATAATCCCTCACTCCATCATAGGCGCACGCACTCCCCCCTATGTATGACTATCTCTCACTAGCCATCAGGAACACACATATTGTCTCCTTCCATCCATACGTCTATCTCGATATCTCTCGGGGTATATTCTATTGCGCACACACCTTGTTACTCGATCTCCCACCCAGGTAGTCACATCACGATCTCCAGGGGATCTCTCTATGACAAACAAAAACTCTCTCCTCCCCATGTCTGCATTTTCTCCGTACGTCTCTCTCGACCTCTCTCCCTTGTTTCTCATACCCCTCTTGCCCACGTGCTAGGGGTCTTTATCTCTCGGTTGCAAAAAACCACACACTATCTCTTCACCTTGCTTCCGCTCTCGAAGATGCATGTGTGATATGTTTTCATAAGACACACGCTTTTTCTATACTTTTATCGTGTGTTATCCATGTCTCTTTCACACACGCACGCACACTTTTTTCAGTCACTCTTTCCATTTCACGCTCTCTCTCTCTCTCTCTCTCTCTCTCTAGTTAGGTACTCTCTCACGTCCATAAGCATATGGATGTTTTGAAAAGTCACACCTCAGAAAAGTTTGACCAGGTATATGTGGAGAAAAACATTTACATCTGGAATGATCATTAGATTCATCACGACATGTACTTACTTCATACTATCATTTATCTTTGGTATTGTAGATATAAGTAATTTCTTTATAAACTTGGTCAAAGTTTCAAAAGTTTGACTTGACAAAATGTAGGCACTACATTATCGAACAGAGGGAGTAGCTCTTTCTCTCTCTGCTATCTCTCACGGGCCTCCCCTCTCACTCGAACTCTCTATACCAGAGGATTATACGGTCACTGTGTCAGCATATAGCTCCGTATATTGTTTAGTTGACCGGTCAACCAGTCCACATGCTGCCTTGTCAGCTCGTCTTCTCTATTTTCGTGTGCTGGCCCATGTGAAAGTGGGTGAAAATAAGTAAACTAGAGGCCCATCTAACACGCGGTGAAGTCAACAAAGTTGAAACCACTCGGGGTAGCACCCCGCATGCTATAAATTGAGGGCACACTTCTTCCGCGTGAAGGACGCACTCGCGCACACTTCACCACTTCGCAGCGGCATGCACAGAAGGACGCACTCACGCAAACCCAGCACACAACACACACCAGCACACGTGTGCACTGGCGTCACCGTCGGCTGAGATGGACGACGAGGCAGCCAACAAGCGGAGGCGTCTTGAGCCAAAACCGCATCGGCGGGCCTGGACTTCATCAGCAGCCTCCCCGGCAACATGCATCACGTAATAATCTATGCACGGGAAATTATGTCGAACACAGATAGTTGTAAGCAGGCTAGCTCTATAACCATGATGATAGTGACTGCAGACGTTGAGGCTGACTCTGGTATGTCGAAAATGGCACCTACACTCAGGTGTCATCTTCGGCGCAGGGTCTTGTAGCTTCACTCTGAGGAGCAGCACGTAATAATTTGACAAACGGGTAGTACAGTACTACTACATTGGTATTACTACTACTAGTACTAGTACCACCGTCTGGATTTAGTAGTACTACCACGTCCATCTGGATTTAGTATTTGACTAGCAATATATAGTAATGCATGTCATAAAAAATATACTACTCCCTCTGTAAATAAATACATGGTGTATTGTTTTATTCCTTCTGGTTGATGGCTCAAATCTGAAGTCTCATCAATCAGACTACTATCATACTCACCGAGCGCTCAGCTTGGTAAGCTACCAACAAAAAATGCAATTCAAAGACTACTATTGTACTCCCTCCGTACTGATGCATTAGTCACGTTACTTAAACCAAATAGTAATCCCAAAACTTTTAGGGGTGATGCATTAACTACCCACCTCATTCCCTGTTTTTGCCACGAAAAAAGAAATCACCCAATACGAGACGTGGGGTGCTTATGCATCCAATGACTTGAGACTACTTAGCACAACATTTTTGGTTGCATGGATTAACATTTTATTAGTTAAATCAAAGGTCAAAACTTGGCGCAAAATGCAAAGGCTACAAATAAACAAGTAAACATCAAAGTTCTCTCGTTTGGCCCCAACTAGAGGTCCAATGAGATGACTATACTGCACCGTCACGGAGGGGGATGCAGCTTCATTGACTTATTGCACCTTCCTTTGGGTGTATGACAGGCAGGCCCAATAGGTGGCTGGCCCACCTGTCATACTGCCAAAGGCAGGTGCAGTTAAGGCACTAGAGCTTAGTCCCACAGGGACGCAACTTCATTGACTTACTGCACCTACCTTTAGTGTATGACAGTTGGGCCCAACAGGTGGCTGGTCCGCCTGTCATACAGCCAAAGGTAGGTGCAGTAGAGGGCCAAGGAGTAGATGGCCAACACACACGTGAATGCAACGCAGTATGCACTTCTCATAAAAAGGCTCTTCGCCAGTCCAATCTGCGAAATACTACGCACCTATGCACCCTAACCAAGGGCAAGAGTGATTACTCCAATCGCAAGATCAGTTGACTAGAAGCTAGACCCATGGAGGTGATGAGCGTGAGCATCAGCCAGCTGTGCCAGATGGTCCATGATGCCGGCCTACGGCCCGGCACCGAGGAACGTCTCCAGGTCGTGCTCGAGACTGCCAGGGCGAGAGGCCGCTTGGACAACAGTTTCGTCTCCTTGTTCGATGAGGTCCTCGTCGGCTTCCTCGACAAGTTCACGATCGTCAAGAACCTCGCGGACGACCTTGACGTACGCCACCAACCCACGCGCCCAGGGTCTACGATGCCCACCACCCTCAACGACCTATATGGTGACAACCTCTTCGATGCACTGGTGGCCCTGCGTCTGCCTGCCGTCACGACGGAGAATGTCCACCTCGAGGTCGTGCTCGCCGCACAACGGCTGGCGCAGCAAGACACCGCCGACATAATCACCCACGTCTACGCGCAAATCATCCACAAGGACTACTACGTGTTAGAGGAGGACGATAGGTCGCTGGCCTTTTTGGACCGCTGGGCAAACTCACGTTGAGCTCGCCGCCAACGCCGTTGCTCCTCACATGTCGGTTGGTGACCCGGCGCACTAGGGTGTGGGGATGTCGTTGATGGATCCGTATGGATATTTATCTTTCTGTCAAATTCGTGTAGTAGTATATGGTACTACTATTAATTATCTTACCTTTCGCTTCAACTTCATAATTTTCGTACGTACTCCATGCATAAACCGCGCTAGAACCAAACTTCTCATTACTCTAGGGAAAATTGTTATTTCTATCTATCGGCCGCGCCATGGAGCAGAACCAAATTTTACAAGTTACAAGTTCAAAAGGAAAAGCCTGCCGTGTTCTCGTCGCACTCCAACACGGTTGGTCCGACACGCCGCTCAACGAGGAATGTGTGCTGTGTTGCATTTTCACTTATAAGTGGGACCGCAGTTGAGCAAACCGACTATTGGCAAACCCCCACCCCGCCTACCGCGTGATGGATGAGAAAATAGGAGGGAGAAGAGATGGCTGTAGAACGGACTCCAAGAAAATTGGTGTCAGAAGGGACTCATGTGGGTGGCGTGTGTCGTACTGCTAGACGTGAATGCTAGTTATGGCCCATGCCACCCCACTATATCGAGGTGCTGTTATGTAGAGCGAACACATTATCTCTCCAGGAGTACGATACACCACCAGTACTACTCCAACTCATTGTTGCAAAATTTCCTAGAGTCCGTGCTCAACCCTCCTCTCTGTCTCTTCTCAGCTAGCCAGCAGATGCGCGGAACCCATCGTCAGTTTGCTCAAATACGGTCCCACATGTCAGTGAAAACGCAAGATGACCCATTGAACCTGCACATCTTTGACCTCAACGTGCTGGTGGTGAAAAACAAATCCAATAAAGATCTCCGGTGTCTGCTTTTAGAGTTACTCAAGAGTAAGATTCTATTTACAGTTTAACCCAAGATGCACATCACGTGGCTTCAACTAGCACTCCATTTTCTTGCATGACATGACCTGGATGCTGGATGTCCCTGTTGGAAATGGAAGGAAATATGCCCTAGAGGCAATAATAAAATAGTTATTATTATATTTCCTTGTTCATCATAATTGCCTATTGTTCATGATAATTGTCTATTGTTCATGCTATAATTGCAGCTCAGGAAGAAGTCTGGATGAAGGAGTTTATCACCGACCTAGGAGTGATTCCCAATGCATCGGGCTCGATGACTCTCTTCTATGACAACACTGGAGCTATTGCCATTGCCAAGGAGCCCATGTTTCACAAGAAGACCAAGCACATCAAGCGCCGCTTCAACTCCATTCGTGAATATATTCAAGATGGAGACATAGATATTTGTAAAGTGCATACGGATCTGAATGTCACAGATCCGTTGACTAAACCTCTTCCACGAGATAAACATGATCAGCACCGTAAGTGCATCTAGTGCCCCTTAGTTATTTTGGTGTATTGAAGACTTATAGGTTAAGGGACTAATATGTTTGTGAGTGTACACAGGCAGTATAAGTCGATGAGGAGTTTGATATTTACGATGAAGGTCGACCCCTAAAAATGTTTGTCTTCAGCTGAAGACTTTCATTCTCCCGAAGATTTTGAAAGTGAAGAAATTGGTGTGACCTTGAAGACTTGGACATTCACGCAAGGATTATGAAGCGTGAAGACTTTTGTTTTCGTAGTTTCATTTTCTCTTTCTTGAGTGATAGGAAATGATACATCTCCAACGTATTTATAATTTTTGATTGTTCCATGCTATTATATTACCCATTTTGGATGTTTATGGGCTTTATTCCACACATTTATATCATTTTTTGGGACTAACCTACTAACCGGAGGCCCAGCCCGTATTGCTTTTTTTTGCCTATTTCAGTATTTCAAAGAAAAGGAATATCAAACGGACTCCAAACGGAATGAAACCTTCAGGAGCGTGATTTTTGGAACGAACGTGATCCAGAGGACTTGGAGTGCAAGTCAAGAAGCAGCCGAGGCCTCCACGAGATAGGAGGGCGCCCCCCCTATAGGGCGGGCCCCCCTGTCTCGTGGGCCCCTCGGGCGTCAACCGACGTACTTCTTCCTCCTATATAAGCCTACGTACCCCGAAAACATCCAGCGAGCCAACGAAACACAATTTCCACCGCCGTAACCTTCTGTATCCACGAGATCTCATCTTGGAGCCTTCGCCGGCACTCTGTCGGAGGGGAATCGACCATGGAGGGCTTCTACATCAACACCATAGCCCCTCCGATGAGTTGTGAGTAGTTTACCGCAGACCTACGGGTCCATAGTTATTAGCTAGATGGCTTCTTATCTCTTTTTGGATCTCAATACAATGTTCTCCCCCTCTCTTGTGGAGATCTATTTGATGTAAACTCTTTTTGCGGTGTGTTTGTTGAGATCCGATGAACTGTGGGTTTATGATCAAGTTTATCTATGAATAATATTTGAATCTTCTCTGAATTCTTTTATGTATGATTGGGTTATCTTTGCAAGTCTCCTCGAATTATTAGTTTGGTTTGGCCTACTAGATTGATCTTTCTTTCCATGGGAGAAGTGCTTAGCTTTGGGTTCAATCTTGCGGTGTCCTTACCCAGTGACAGAAAGGGTTGCAAGGCACGTACTGTATTGTTGCCATCGAGGATAAAAAGATGGGGTTTATATCTTATTGCTTGAGTTTATCCCTCTACATCATGTCATCTTGCTTAATGCGTTACTCTGTTCTTATGAACTTAATACTCTAGATGCAGGCAGGAGTCGGTCGATGTGTGGAGTAATAGTTGTAGATGCAGGCAGGAGTCGGTCTACTTGTTGCGGACGTGATGCCTATATACATGATCATGCCTAGGTAATCTCATAATTATTCGCTTTTCTATCAATTGCTCGACAGTAATTTGTTCACCCACCGTAATACTTATGCTATCTTGAGAGAAGCCACTAGTGAAACCTATGGCCCCCGGTTCTATCTCTTATCATATTTGCTTCCAATCTACTTTTATTTGCATCTTTACTTTTTGCATCTATATTATAAAATACCAAAAATATATTTATCTTATCATACTATCTCTATCAGATCTCACTTTTGCAAGTGGCCGTGAAGGGATTGACAACCCCTTGATTGCGTTGGTTGCGAGTTCTCTGTTTGTTTGTGTAGGTGTGTGGGACTTTTGAGGAGCCTCCTACTGGATTGATACCTTGGTTCTCAAAAACTAAGGGAAATACTTATGCTACTATTGCTGCATCACCCTTTCCTCTTCAAGGAAAACCAACGCAAGCTCAAGACGTAGCAAAAAGGATTTCTGGCGCCGTTGCTGTGGAGGTCTTCGCTCAAGTCAAAACATAACAAGTACCCATCACAAACCCATCTCCCTCGCATTTACATTATTTGCCATTTGCCTCTCGTTTTCCTCTCCCCCACTTCACCCTTGCCGTTTTATTCGCCCTCTCTTTCCCAATCTCCTCCTCTCTTTTCGCTTGCCTTTTTTTGTTTGCTTGTGTGTTGGATTACTTGTTGCCATGGCGCAAGATAATACCAAATTGTGTGATTTCTTGAATACCAATAATAATGATTTCCTTAGTACTCCGATTGCTCCTCTTAATGATGTTGAGTCTTGTGAAATCAATACTGCTTTGTTGAATCTTGTTATGAAAGATCAATTCGCCGGCCTTCCTAGCGAAAATGCCGCTACTCATCTAAACAACTTTGTTGATTTGTGTGATATGCAAAAGAAGAAAGATACGGATAACAATATTGTCAAATTGATGTTATTTCCGTTTTCACTTAGAGATCATGCTAAAGTTTGGTTTTCTTCTTTGCCTAAAAATAGTATTGATTCTTGGAACAAATGCAAAGATGCTTTTATCTTTAAGTATATTCCTCCCGCTAAGATTATCACTCTTAGGAACAATATTATGAATTTTAAACAACTTGATCATGTGCATGTTGCCCAATCTTGGGAAAGAATGAAATTGATGCTTCGCAATTGCCCTACTCATGGTTTGAATTTATGGATGATCATACAAAAATTTTATGCCGGTTTGAACTTTGCTTCTAGAAATCTCTTAGATTCGGCCGTGGGAGGCACGTTTATGTAAATCACATTAGGAGATGCAACAAAACTTCTTGATAATATTATGGCTAATTATTCTCAATGGCACACCGAAAGATCTTCTAGTAAAAAAGTGCATGCTATAGAAGAAATCAATGTTTTGAGTGGAAAGATGGATGAACTTATGAAATTGTTTGCTACTAAGAATACTCCTCTTGATCCCAATGATATGCCTTTGTCTAATTTGATTGAGAATAATAATGAATCTATGGATGTGAATTTTGTTGGTCGGAATAGCTTTTGAAACAATGCTTATAGTGGAAACTTTAATGCTAGACCGTTCCCTAGTAATTCCTCTAATAATTATGGAAATTCCTACAATAATTCTTATGGTAATTTTAATAAGATGCCCTCTGATTTTGAGAATAGTGTGAAATAATTTATGATTTCTCAAAAGAATTTTAATGCTTTGCTTGAAGAAAAATTGCTCAAAGTTGACGATTTGGCTAGGAACATTGATAGACTTTCGCTTGATGTTGCTTCTCTTCAACTTAGATCTACTAAGCATGATATCAATGAGCCTCTCAAAGCAATGAGAGTGTCCATTGATAAGTGCAAGGAAAGAACCGCTAGATTGCGTGCTAAGAAAGATTGCTTTTTACAGGCGTGTTCTTCTAGTTTCCATGAAAATAATGATGAAGATCTTAAAGTTATTGATGTGTCCCCTGTTAGATCTTTGTTTTGCAATATGAATCTTAATAATAATGGGACTGGAGATGAGTCAACTTTAGTTAAAAGGCGTCCCTATAATTCGGAGTTTTTAGATCTTGATGCTAAATTTGGTAAAAGTGGGATTGGAGAGGTCAAGACTTTAAATAGCATTGAACCCACTATCTTCTCCTCCTAAGCATGATATCAATGAGTCTCTCAAAG
This sequence comes from Triticum timopheevii, assembly GCA_963921465.1. NCBI lineage: Eukaryota > Viridiplantae > Streptophyta > Magnoliopsida > Poales > Poaceae > Triticum > Triticum timopheevii. Next base: position 463,486,819 of record OY997266.1, read on the forward strand.
CCATGAGAATTTCCGTTGATGAGTGCAAGGAAAGAACCGCTAGATTGCGTGCTAAGAAAGATTGCTTTGTAAAGACGTGTTCTTCTAGTTTCCATGAAAATAATGATGAGGATCTTAAAGTTATTGATGCGTCTGCTATTAGATCTATGTTTTGCAATATGAATCTTGATAATTATGGGATTGATGATGAGTCAACTTTACCTAGAAGGCGTCCCAAGAATTCGGAGTTTTTAGATCTTGATGCTAAATTTGGTAAAAGTGGGATTGGAGAGGTCACAACTTTAAATAGCATTGAACCCACTATCTCGAATTTCAAGGAATTTGATTATGATAATTGTTCTTTTTTTTCGAGAAAATGCAAAGGACCTTTGCGTTTCATTTCATTGAAAAGATAGGGAGTCGGTTACAGCCGTCCTAGGACAAATAAGCAGCGGGCAAATACAGTGCTCAGTGCACATCCCATGAAGGGGGCAGGACTACTCTAAGGCCCATCGCTCCGGCGCTAGCCCAGCAGGCGACCTCTTCCTTGATCCGGTCCATCAGCGTGCCAAGGCAGGGCTGCATATTGTCGAAGACGCATCTGTTCCTATGCTTCCAGACCAACCATGGCACAAGGAGTGCAAAGGAACGTAGGGCCTTGCGTTGTGCGTGCGGCGTGCTAGCCTTGGCGTGCTGCCACCACTCCTTGAGAGTTGCTTCCTGGGAGGGGGGGCGCTGGTATGCGCAGCCAGGCCAGGGTCTCATGCCAAGCCTGCCTGGAAAAGGGGCAGTCTAGCATAAGGTGTCGCATTGTTTTCGGTGCCTGGTCGCAAAGCAGGCAGCACGGATGGTGTTGCAATCCGTGGCGTGCCAGTCGGTCGGCAGTCCAGCAGCGATCCAGGTCAGTGAGCCAGTGGAAAAAATTAACCTGAGGGGGAGCCCATGCCTTCCAAATCAACTTCCAGGAGGAGGAGTGTAAGGATCCCTGGAAGGTGGCCTCGTAGCAGGACTGCCCCATGTATGTGCCGCTCGCCGTCCACTTCCAGATCAGCCGATCAGGGGCATCGCGGAGTGTGAGCTGCTGCGCCATGTGCCAGAGTTGTAGGTACTGACCAATCTCGTGGATGCCAAGGACGCCTTGGATGTCGCGGGCCCAGGAGTTGCCGTTGAGGCCTTCCGCCACCGTTCTGACCTTGCGCCAGCGCGAGGGGATGCACTTGTATAGAAGCGGCATGAGCTCACCAGCCGAGCGCCCATTGAGCCAACGATCTTCCCAAAACAGAGCCGTCGTGCCGTTTCCGATGGACATGTAAGTGGAGGCAAGAAACAGGGCACGCTCACTGCTGGAAAACTGGAGATCCAAGCCTTGCCAGGCGCGGTCGGCATCCGTGCGTGAGAGCCAGAGCCACCTCAGTCTGAGCGCGAGGCCGGCTCGCTCCAGGTCACGCACCCCAAGGCTGCCAAGTTCACGTGGTAGTGTCCGCCATTGGCGGCGGCTCGCCCGGCCCATAGGAAGCCTCTTTGGATCTTCGCGAGCTGCTATAGTGTCTTCTTCGGGGGTGCAAACGCAAGCAGCTGGTGCACCGGGATGGCGCATAGGACCGATTTGACAAGCGCCAGCCTGCCAGCCCGGTTCACGAGCCATGTTTTCCAGGCAGGGAGGTGCCCAGCGACTTTGTCGACAAGAGGTTGCAACTGTCCCGCGGACGGGCGGCACGTCGTGAGGGGTATGCCGAGGTAGGTGACCGGTAGCGCGGCGATAGCACATCCGAGGTTGGCGATCATCTCGTGGGCGGTCTGGTCCCCGTGCAAGATGGTGGCAGAGCTCTTGTTGTAGTTCACCTTCAGCCCCGATGCTCTGCCGAACAGGTCAAGGATTTCCTTGACAGCGGTCACGTCGCTCTCTGTTGCGTGGCAGAAGAGCATAACGTCGTCGGTGTATAGTGATATCGCCGGAATCGGTCTTCGCGGGTGCAGCGGCCTGAGGATGCCCAACCCATGGGCACGCAAAATCAGCCGGCCGAGGGTGTCGACCGCGAGCACGAACAACTGCGGTGACAAGGAGTCACCCTGCCGCAGGCCCTCTTTGTGCCATATCGGTGGTCCTGGCACGCCGTTCAGCAGGACCCGTGTGCTTGCCGAAGATAGCAGGATGGCGATCCATTCAAGGAACCGATGCCCGAACCCATATTGGCGCAGTACCTCAAAGAGGAACAGCCATGAGATGGAGTCGAAAGCGCGTGTGAGGTCGAGCTTGATCATCACCCTGGGTGCCCCAAGTTGGCTGAGCATCTTGGGGGACTGCCTGACGAGCACGAAGTTGTCGTGGAGGCTCTGTCCCATGATGAACGCGTTCTGGTTGCGGCTGACAAGGCGGTCGAGCTTTGGGGCGAGCCGGAGCGAGAGGGTCTTGGCGAATACCTTGGCGACAATGTGGATTAGGCATATCGGTCTGTAGTCGCGCAGTTCTAGGGCATCGGTGCGCTTCGGCAGAAGTGTGAGTAGGGCCTGGTTTAGCTTGCAGAATCCGCGACTGCACCGCTCGAAAAGCTGCTGGAATACATCCATGAAGTCCTGCTTGACGATACTCCAGCACGCGCGTATGAACTCGGCGTTGAAGCCGTCGGGGCCCGGTGCCTTGTGCGCGGGCAGGCGTTTCACCGCGTCCCAGACCTCCTCCGGACAGAAGGGCATTTCGAGGTCGGAGAGGTCGCTCCCTGCGATGAGCTGCGACAGGTCCATCATGTGGTCGCGCTCGGTCGTCGTGCCTAGCAGCGCGTCGTAGTGCTTGAATGTAGCCTCGGCCATCTCGTGGTGATCGGTGAGGAGGATGCTGTTTGCAGAGAGGCAGAATATGCGATTCTTCTGTCTTTGGAACAAGGATTGCCTATGGAAGAAGGCAGTGTTGGCGTCGCCGTCTTTGAGGGTGGCAATGCGGGCGCGCTGTCTGGCGATCGTCCGTTCCAGAGAGGCGAGCCCGAGGTACGAGACTTTCAGTTGTTTGCGCAGCCAGTCCTCAGGAGGGGTGAGGATGCGGTCGTCCTGGGCTTTGTTAGAAGGTTGTATTTCCTTGTTGCAATCCGTTGTTAATTCTCCTCATGCTTATAGTCAAAACAAAGCTTTTACCAAACATATTGTTGATGCCTTGATGCAATCTTATGATGAAGAACTTAATTTGGAAGTTTCTATACCTAGAAAACTTAATGATGAGTGGGAACCTACTATAAAAATTAGAATTAAAGATCATGAGTGTTTTGCTTTGTGTGATTTGGGTGCTAGTGTTTCCACGATTCCGAAAACTTTATGTGATATTCTAGGTTTCCATGATTTTGATGATTGCTCTTTAAATTTGCACCTTGCGGATTCCACCATTAAAAAACCTATGGGAACGATCAATGATGTTCTCATTGTTGCAAATAAAAATTTGGTGCCCGTAGATTTTATCGTTCTTGATATAGATTGCAATCTTTCTTGCCCTATTATTCTTGGTAGACCTTTCCTTAGAATGATTGACGCGATTATTGATATGAAGGAAGGGAATATTAGATTCCAATTTCCATTAAAGAAAGGCATGGAGCACTTTCCAAGAAAGAAAGTCAAATTACCTTATGAATCTATCATGCGGGCTATTTATGAATTTAATTCCAAAGATGACACTCGTTAGATCTATCTTCGCTTTTATGCCTAGCTAGGGGCGTTAAACGATAGCGCTAGTTGGGAGGCAACCCAATTTTCTTTGTGTTTTTTTGTTTTTTGTTCCTATTTAGTAATAAATCTTGCATATACCTTCTTTTTAGATGTTTTTTTATCTTTTAATTAGTGTTTGTGCCAAGTAGAACCTATAGGATAACCTATGATGATAGTTGATTTCATTCTGCTGAAAAACAGAAACTTTGCGCGCACGAATATAATTTTGTTAAATCACAGAAACATTCTTTTGCATTTATTCTTTTTCCTGCTGATCAATTAGCAAATTTTCCAGGACTTCCTATTTTGGTAGGATTTTTAGAGTTCCAGAAGTTTGCGTTAGTTACAGATTGCTACAGACTGTTCTGTTTTTGAGAGATTCTGTTTTTGTGTGTTGTTTGCTTATTTCGATGCATCTATGGCTAGTAAAATAGTTTACAAACCATAGAGAAGTTGGATTACACTAGGTTTAACACCAAAATAAATAAATAATGAGTTCATTACAGTACCTTATGTGGTGGTTTTGTTTTCTTTCACTAACGGAGCTTATAAGATTTCATGTTGAGTTTTGTGTTGTGAAGTTTTCAAGTTTTGGGTAAAGCTTTTATGGACTATGGAATAAAGGGTGGCAAGAGCCTAAGCTTGGGGATGCCCAAGGCACCCCAAGATATTCAAGGATAGCCAAAATCCTAAGCTTGGGGATGCCCCGGGAAGGCATCCCCTCTTTCGTCTTCGTTCATTGGTAACTTTACTTGGAGCTCTAGTTTTATTCGCCACATGATATGTGTTTTGCTTGGAGCGTCGTGTATTATATTAGTCATTGCTTTTTAGTTTACCACAATCATCCTTTCTTTACACACCTTTTGGGAGAAGACTATTTGATTAGAATTTGCTAGAATACTCTATGTGCTTCACTTATATCTTTTGAGCTTGATAGTTTTTGCTCTAGTGCGTCACTTATATTTTTTTGCGCACGGTGGTGACTTAATTTTGAAGAAATTGCTAGCCTCTCATGCTTCACTTATATATTTTTGAGAGTCTTTTAGAACAGCATGGTATTTGCTATGGTTATAAAATTGGTCCTAGAATGGTAGGCATCCAAGTTGGCTATAATAAAAACTATCATACGAAGTGAATTCGATGCTATGATCAATTTGATACTTGATAATTGTTTTGAGATATGGAGGTAGTGATATTAAAGTCATTCTAGTTGGGTGATTATGAATTTAAAGAATGCTTGTGTTGAAATTAGCAAGTCCCGTCGCATGAACGTATGGTTAAAGTTGTGTAACAAATTTGAAACATGAAGTGTACCTGGCTTGTGCATCCTTATGAGTGGCGGTCGGGGACGAGCGATGGTCTTTTCCTACCAATCTAACCCCCTAAGAGCATGCGCGTAGTACTTGATTTTTGATGACTTCTAAATTTTTGCAATAAGTATATGAGTTCTTTTGACTAATGTTGAGTCCATGGATTATACGCACTTTTACCTTTCCACCATTGCTAGCCTCTTCGGTACCGTGCATTGCCCTTTCTCACCTTGAGAGTTCGCGCAAACTTCGCCGGTGCATCCAAACCCCGTGATATGATACGCTCTATCACACATATACCTCCTTATATCTTCCTCAAAACAGCCACCATACCTACCTATTTTGGCATTTCCATAGCCATTCCAAGATATATTGCCATGCAACTTTCCACCATTTCGTTTATCATCATCATGACATACTTTACTTTTGTCATATTGCCATTGCATGATCATGTAGTTGGCATCGCATTTGTGGCAAAGCCACCATGCATTAATTTTCATACATGTCACTCTTGATTCATTGCAGCATCCCGGTACACCGCCGGAGGCATTCATATAGAGTCATATCATGTTCTTGTTTCGAGTTGTAATTCCTATGTTGTAATCAATAAAAGTGTGATGATCATTGTCGGTGTGAAAACCGGCGGATCTCGGGTAGGGGGTCCCGAACTGTGCGTCTAAGCGGATGGTAACAGAAGACAAGGGACACGATGTTTTTACCCAGGTTCGGGCCCTCTCGATGGAGGTAAAACCCTACTCCTGCTTGATTGATATTGATGATATGGGTAGTACAAGAGTGGATCTACCACGAGATCAAGGAGGCTAAACCCTAGAAGCTAGCCTATGGTATGATTGTTGTAATAGTTGTTGTCCTATGGACTAAAACCCTCCGGTTTATATAGACGCCGTGGAGGGCTAGGGTTACGCAGAGTCGGTTACAATGGTAGGAGATCTACATATTCGTATTGCCAAGCTTGCCTTCCACGCCAAGGAAAGTCCCATCCGGACACGGGACGAAGTCTTCAATCTTGTATCTTCATAGTCTTGGAGTCCGGCTGACGATGATAGTCCGGCTGTCCGGACACCCCCTAGTCCAGGACTCCCTCAGTAGCCCCCGAACCAGGCTTCAATGACGATAAGTCCAGCACGTATGTAGTCTTCGGCGTTGCAAGGCGGGTTCTCCTTTAAGTTCCATGTACCTGCCGAACAGTGTCCGGCTTCCTTATCAATGTCGCGCTTCTTGGCTTCCACGCCCAATAATGGCCTTCTTCCACGCGTCGCACGAATGCGAAAAGCCAGGGTATCTTTTATGTTTTACACCCTAGCTGTGCAAATAACCTGCCTATAAGAGAGGCAAGAATCCAGATCCAAATCACACCATCTTCCTTCCACGAGTACTCATCGGAGCGCTTCCGACCAAAAATCCATTCCATCATGGACCGTCGACGCGGATCCTCTTCTCGCGCTCCCAGCCCTCTGCCAGGAGATTGGAGGAGATGCTCTGTCCCGCACAACGAGCTGGTGACGCTCCAAGCGGAGGGATATCTCCCTCCGGCCTTCATGGTTCCGGTTCGAGCCGGGCTGGCCACCTACATAGGTGGGAAGCAAGCGGAGGCTAGCCCAAGTCCCAACAAAGGGGAGCGGGTCTGCTTCGTCCCCTATCTGAAAAGGGGGCTCGGATTTCCTATTCATCCGTTCCTCCGCGGGCTCCTGGAGTTCTACGGACTCCAGCTCCATCATCTCACGCCCGCCTCTATCCTGCATATCGCGGGTTATGTAGCTCTTTGCGAGCTATTTCTAGGCGTCGAGCCCCATTTCGCGTTGTGGAATAGGTTGTTCTGCCTTGTACCCCGCTCTCACGAGGGTTCCATATATCAAGTGGGCGGTGCCGAAATATGGCGCATCGCCGGGACCGGATATCCATCCGGAACCCCTAAGAAGGCGTCCGAAGACTGGCCTTCAGAATGGTTTTACGTAGAAGACGCTCCGCTGCCGGACCCTATTCGGATCGGCCTCCGGAGTTCAGTAATGCTCCTCTGAAGAAACGCCTTAGCTGGCGCCCACGGAGCCCCCAGCTGGAGGAAGACAAGAGCATCCATTATTTGATGGGCCGAATAAGGTTACTGGCCCATTCCGGGTTGACCATGATTGGAGTCATGGCAACATGCATTATGCGAGGGGTGCAGCCGCTGCAATACAGGGGCCACCCTATTTGGGATTTCAACAGGGAGGACGATGCCACCCGTCATGGCCGCAAAGGGCCGGGATCGGCCGAAGACCTGGCGAAGATCCTTTCCGGCCTGTACAAGGGGGAGAAGGAGGATTTCCTCTAGACGAGCCCGTTGAATGGGTTCTCCATGAATAACCCTCGGTGTTGGGTAAGCGAACACTTTGAGTGCCCGACCCATGCTTTCAAAGTTTAAGTTTCTTATATTATGCTTTCGACGCAGGAGCTGCGTCGGGTTGTGGAGGGCATGCTTAGTCCAGCTCCGCAACCCGAGGATCCAGAGAGATCCCAGGATCCGGCCTCCGAAGAGGACCCGGACATAAAGGTGGAGCTAATTGACGTGGTGTTCCACCAAGTCAGCATGGACAATGCTTTAGTCGCCATTACGGCTGACTACCCCGGCCTATATCCGGCTTCCCAGGTGATTGTGACTGAAGTCCTGACACCATTATTTCTTCCTTGCTCATTTCTGACCCCCGTATATGATGGTGTTTTTCAGGAGGCGCCTTCAAGGCGGGGAGCCGAGCCCGCGGCGGCTGACCAACAAGGGTCAGTCCGGCCCAGTAGGCGGAAGAGGAGCGCGGCGCGGATTGAAACGTCGCCGCAAAGGTATACCTCACAATACGTTATTTAGAGCAACGTTCCTAGGAAGCGTTTGAGCGCTCATGACTTTTGTAGGAGAAAAAGCGCCCGCCGGACTGCGGGTGTAGAGGTTGCCAACCCAGCCTCTACCAGCCAAGCTCCAGCACCTGGTCTGGAGGGGGAGGCGAGCGCAAGGCGCGAGCCGGATACTCCTCCAACGGAGGTTGCCGACAGACTGTCTGCCACCAAGTCTGAGGTGGAGAGCGCCATGAACCATAGGCGCCGCCGGACAGTTTTTCGTGACGCGTGCTTCTCCCCTAAGGCGTTGAATGCCTTTAACGCGGGGGACGCGCACCTCCGTGCTGCTCAAGATGGTTTGACCAGAGCCACGGAGCAGTATGTAAAAGACATACGAGTAAGAGATTTTAATAGTTGTATATGCCAGTAGCCCCCGAGACTTAAAGTAGTTATATTAATTGATTTAAGGATCATTTGAAATGCAGGATCTTACAAAAAAGAATACCCAACTGTCTCAGGAGCTGCAAGAGTGTAAGGCCCAACTTGAGGCCGCACTGGCTGCCGCAGGAGGAAACATAGGGATCCCTCCTGGTAACACATTATTTTTAAAAAGATAAGTGGTGTGCGGCATGCGCGCAAGTCTGATAATGACATTGCAGGTGCTGCCGGACAAGATCCGGACAGGCAAGAATTACTGCGCCAGCTGAAGGTCGGCGAGAGGGTGCTGAATAAGGTGCAGCAGGAAAGGAACAAGCTCCAGGATGCCCACGCCCAGCTTGGAGAAGAGCTGAAAGGTGTTCAGGCCGAGCTGTCAGCGGCTTCGTCGCGGCATCTATAGTAAGTGCTTGAGCGAACTCCTTTGAAAAGAAGAGTTCGGCGAGGAAGTCAATTGACAAAATATGTCTGTAGGTATACTCATAGGTCGCCCTGCGGAGGAGATGCCCGTATCAACGGGTGATCAAATTCCCGAGCTGTTGCAACTGCTCGAACGAGTTCGGCAGGCAATGAGCGGCATCGTCCAGGCTTTATGGCCAGCCCTCTCCCTACCCGAGGGCCTTGGGGAGCTTGCGGAGAAGCTTCAGGGAGTGCGGCAGCGCTTCCGTTTATGGAAGATTTCGGCCTGCCGCCAAGGTGCCAGGGAGGCCTGGGCCATGGTGAAGACGCGGTGCAAGAAGGCGGATCCCAACCACATGGCTGAGGTCGGACCTGTGGGGCCCGATGGGAAGGAGATCCCTATGAGTTTAGTATACAGCCAAGTAGAGTTGGCCGCTAAATTTTCCCAACGGGACTGTAAATTAGACAGCCTGTTAGACGGGATTGAGGAGGAATACAGTCAGTCGATTTGACAATGTATTTTAAAATGACATGTAAAATGCCTTCTAGCCGGATTGTAGATCGTTTGTCTTTGCCGACCTTTTCGCTTCAACCTCGGGACCCTAGAGTCCGGAGTGTGTCCGAATACCTTCTCGGTTAAGAAACAACAGGGGCATGCATGGAGACCAGGTGTAGGGGTCATTAGTGCTTCATCAGACAAGTGCCCAACTAGTTATGTTATATTACATGGTTAGTAAGAAACATCTTCCAGGGAGAATAGTTCCATTAAGGGTTCCTTTCCCTGGGAGGCATGCCCTAAAGTGCATGTCCGGACTGCGAAAAGAGCAGGATAACATCTGGGGGCAGATAAATAAATTGGTAAAAAAATAATCTTTCAAATCACCGACTGAATATTCCCTTAAGAACGCTAGCTTTCGGCTTCACCCAGCCTCAGGTACACATCCGGCTGACCCGGCAGTAACAATCGCAGAGGTGCTCCCTTTACCTCCTAGCCGAACAATCGGGAACGTAGGGGTAAGCACAGGAGCCAGGCAACTCAGCTTGGCCAAAACTTAAGTCATATCGATGCATATATTGGTGAATAAAAGGTACACGTGGAAGTTTGACACGCGTGCTGGGCATGAAGTCCTTATAATTAAGCTTCTGGTAAGGAAGCCCCCAGGTATAATGAGTGCGGATAGCACATCAATTGCGTGCGAACGATGCGCAAGTAAGCCTTTTAAGGCTTTGATGAATAGGGGTGAGAGAAAAAAGAGAAACAAAAGATAGCTGAAGTGTAAAAATTTGGACGGGGGAAGGGACGAACTCTTAGTCCGGCGCTAGGCATAGAATCTTCGGAGACGGGCTGCGTTCCATGGGTTCGGCTTGAGTCGGTTGTCCGACGCATTTCGTAGACGGTACGCTCCGCCGGTCAAGACTTGATCGATAAGGAAGGGGCCTTCCCATTTGGGCTTGAGCTTGTCCTTTTTCTTGTCCGGCAGGCGTAGAACTAGTTCGCCAACGTTGTAAGTCTTGGCCCGTACCTCTCTGCTTTGATATCTTCGAGCCTGCTGCTGATAGAATGCGGAACGAGCCTTGGCGACGTCGCATTCTTCCTCCAGTGCGTCCAAGCTGTCTTGCCGATCCAGCTCGGCTTCTCTTTCTTCGTACATGCGCACTCGAGGTGAGTCAAGAATGATGTCGGAGGGCAGAACTACTTCTGCACCGTATACCATAAAAAATGGTGTGAATCCGGTAGTACGGTTGGGCGTTGTCCGCAGCCCCCAGAGTACGGAGTCGAGCTCCTCTACCCAGTGCGTGTCAGATTTTGTAAGGGACCGCACTAGTCTGGGTTTGATGCCGCTGATTATTAGACCATTTGCTCGTTCCACTTGACCGTTGGTTTGAGGATGATAGACTGAAGCGTAATCAAGCTTAATGCCCATATTTTTGCACCATGATTTAACCTCGTCGGCCGTGAAGTTCGTGCCGTTATCGGTGATGATGCTGTGGGGGACACCATAACGGTGTACTACCCCGGATATGAAGTCTATCACTGGTCCGGACTCTGCCATTTTAACTGGCTTGGCCTCTATCCATTTGGTCAATTTATCCACCATGACCAATAGGTACCTTTGCTTGTGGGTTCCCTCTTTAAGGGGTCCAACCATGTCAAGCCCCCAGACCGCGAATGGCCAGGTAATGGGTATAGTTTTGAGGGTGGTGGGTGGCATATGGCTCTGATTAGCAAAGAGCTGACAACCGACGCATCTTTGGACTAAGTCCGGAGCATCTGCCCGGGCCGTCGGCCAATAAAATCCTGTATAGAATGCCTTTCCTACAAGGGCCCTGGCTGCGGCGTGGTGTCCGCCTAGTCCGGCATGAATTTCAGCCATAAGGTTTCGCCCTTCCTCTTCGGAGATACACCTTTGAAGGACTCCAGTTGTGCTTTTCTTATAGAGTTCTCCCTCATGGACCTTGTAGGCTTTGGATCGCCGAACTATGCAGCGGGCCTCATTTTGGTCTTCGGGAAGTTCCTGCCTAAGCAAGTACGCTAGGAATGGCTCTGTCCACGGGGCAATTACTGCCATTATGTCGTGGGCTGAAGGTGTTATTTCATCGGCTGAATCGCCGATTATGTCAGATTGCTCTGTGTCGGTTGGTGCGACTGCTTCCGGTTTGTTATTTCCGGACTCCTCTTCCCATAGTACGGATGGCTTAAACAGCCGTTCTAGGAAGATGTTTGGAGGGACAGCGTCACGTTTTGCGCTGATGCGTGCCAATACATCGGCCGCTTGGCTATTATCCCTGGCTACATGGTGGAATTCAAGTCCTTCGAACCGAGCTAACATTTTAAGGACAGCGTTACGATAGGCTGCCATTTTCGGATCCTTGGCGTCAAAGTCTCCATTTACTTGGGATATTGCGAGGTTTGAGTCCCCGCGCACCTCTAGGCGTTGAATGCCCATGGAGATTGCCATCCGGAGGCCATGTAAGAGGGCCTCGTACTCGGCTGTGTTGTTGGAGTCCGTGTACATTATCTGAAGTACGTATTGGACTGTGTCCCCGGTTGGGGACGTCAATACGACGCCAGCCCCCAATCCGGCCAACGTTTTGGAGTCGTCGAAGTGCATAGTCCAATTGGAGTATACGTCGTACCCTTTAGGGAGTTCGGCTTCAGTCCACTCAGCGACAAAGTCATCCAGAACTTGCGACTTTATAGCTCGCCGAGGTTTGTAAGTTATATCGAATGGTAAGAGCTCAATGGCCCATTTTGCAATCCTGCCCGTCGCGTCGCGGTTGTTTATAATATCATTTAGGGGTACTTCGGAGGGCACTGTTATCGAACACTCTTGAAAGTAGTGTCGGAGCTTCCGGGATGCCATGAACACCGCATACGCTATCTTTTGATAGTGCGGGTAACGGGACTTGCAGGGAGTTAAAACAGTGGATACGTAGTACACTGGTTTTTGAAGAGGGAATTTATGCCCTTCTGTCTCTCGTTCTACGACGAGTACCGCGCTTACAACTTGATGTGTTGCCGCGATGTATAACAACATTGGTTCGCCCAGGTTAGGCGCAGCCAGGACCGGATTTGTTGCCAATATGGCTTTTATTTCTTCGAGTCCGGCAGTGGCAGCATTCATCCACTCGAAGTGTTCGGTGCGTCTGAGGAGGCGATAGAGGGGTAATGCCTTTTCTCCCGAACGGGATATAAAGCGGCTTAGAGCCGCCACGCATCTAGTCAATTTTTGGATCTGTTTGAGGTCTTTTGGAATATCCAGCTGTGATAGAGCTCGGATCTTGGTCGGGTTTGCTTCAATTCCTCTACCGGATACAATAAAGCCCAGGAGCTTTCTGGCTGGTACGCCGAAAACGCATTTTTCCGGATTCAGCTTGATGTCATATGCTCGGAGGTTGTCGAATGTGACCCTCAAATCGTCTACTACAGTTTCGACGTGTTTGGTTTTGACGACTACGTCGTCTACGTATGCCTCTACTGTTTTGCCGATCTGGGTAGCCAGACATGTCTGAATCATGCGCTGATATGTTGCACCGGCGTTTTTAAGTCCGAAGGGCATCGTGTTGAAGCAGAATGGTCCATATGGAGTAATGAATGCCGTTGCGGCTTGGTCCGCTTCCGCCATCTTGATTTGATGGTAGCCGGAGTATGCGTCCAGGAAGCACAATGAATCGTGCCCTGTGGTAGCATCGATTATTTGGTCGATGCGGGGGAGTGGAAAGGGATCCTTTGGGCAGGCCTTGTTGAGGTCTTTAAAATCGACACATAGGCGCCAGGATTTGTCCTTCTTTGGAACCATTACTAGGTTTGCTAGCCAATCCGGATGTTTAATGTCTCTGATGAATCCGGCTTCCAATAGTTTGGCTAGTTCTTCTCCCATTGCCTATCTTTTGGGTTCGGAAAATCGTCGAAGAGCCTGTTTGACTGGCTTGAACCCTTTTAGGATATTTAGGCTATGCTCTGCCAATCTGCGTGGGATTCCCGGCATATCTGAAGGGTGCCAGGCGAAAATGTCCCAATTTTCCCGAAGGAATTCTCGCAGTGCGGCGTCTACATCAGGGTTCAACTGTGCCCCGATGGAGGCCGTCTTTGTCGGGTCCGTTGGATGGACCTGGAATTTTATTATTTCGTCCGCTGGTTTAAAGGAGGTGGACTTGGATCTCTTATCGAGTATCACATCGTCCCTATTCACCGTAGAGCGCAGCGCGGTGAGTTCTTCTGCCACTAGGGCTTCGGATAGTGCCTCCAGGGCTAATGCGGCTGTCTTGTTTTCGGCGCGGAGTGCTATGTCCGGATCACTAACGAGAGTGATTATTCCGCCGGGCCCAGGCATTTTGAGCTTCATGTACCCGTAATGGGGTACGGCCTGAAAAATTGTGAATGCCTCTCGTCCTAATATAGCGTGATATCCGCTGCTGAACGGGGCCACTTGGAACGTGACTTCTTCGGACCTGTAGTTGTCCGGTGAGCCGAACACCACATCAAGTGTGATTTTTCTGGTGCAGCGCGCTTCCCGGCTAGGGATAATTCCTCTGAAGGTTGTGCTACTTTGCTCAATGTGGCTCCAGTCTATTTCCATTTTTTGAAGAGTTTCCTCGTAGATGAGGTTTAATCCGCTGCTGCCATCCATGAGTACCTTGGTAAGTCGAAAGCCGTCCACTATTGGACTAAGGACCAATGCGGCTGGTGCTCGGGCCGTTCGGAATTTAGGTTCGTCGCTGGCATTGAAGGTGATGGCTGTGTTGCTCCAAGGATTTGTTGTTGCTACTTGGTAGAGTTCGGCGAGGCTGCGGATTGTTCGTTTCCGCATATTGTTTGATGTGAAAGTTTCGAAGACTGTTGATACCGTACCGGTATTGTTGGAGTGGTTTTCCGGGGCTAGAAGCTCCTCGCAACTTTTGGCCACCTGCCGTAATATCCAACATGCTCGAAGGCTATGTGTTGGGGTGGCGCCCTCTATACTGTGAATTTTACAGGGTCCGCTAAGCCATCCCTCCAGTACGGTTCCGTGCCCTTTATGGGGTTTTTGCTTTTTGGTTTTTGTACCTGGTGCCTGAGTGTAATGCACCCTTTTGTTGCGGACTAGGGTTGTATTCGGGGCCGGATTGTCCCAAAACTTATTTTCGGTTTTTCGGAAACTCTCCATCGCACAGTACTTTCGTAATATGGACGCCAGGTCGGCGAAGCGTGTGATTTCACGACGGCTGATGGCGTTCAAGATTCCCTCGTCCGTGCAATTATTGCAAAAAATTGAGATTGCGTTTTCCTCTCGGCAGTCCTTTATCCTATCCATAACCAGGAGGAATCTGGCCCAGTAATGATGTACTGTTTCAGCAGGCTCTTGCCGGATTAGAGATAGATCGCATATGTCTGGGTGGGTGGGTGGAATTGAGTCCGGAACCCTACCCATCTCAAGGCTCAAGGGCCGAGAAGTTTCCGAATTCGGAAGCTTGGAAAGTGGAACGTTGTCCAACGAGTCCGGTCTGATGCCTGACTTTAGGTTCAGCGCTTGATCGAAGTCCGTCCCTCCACGGGAATCCGGCATGGAGGGTTCGGAAGCCCGGACATGACTAGTTTTTAATATAGGAGAAGAGTCGCCGCGATGTTCCTCTACCACCGCAACGTGGTGGGTAACCTTGGGAGAGTTAATCTCTCTCAGATCGGTTTTAAGCCCGATCTGATTGTAGTCTGTAGCGACTCCCAGGGCGGCGATGCAATCCAAGAGTTCTTTTATGGACAAGAGCTCTGTTGGATCCAGCTGCTCGGCGAATTCCGAGCTGACGTGAAGATTGCTTTTGATGACCCGAGAGGTCATCGTCGAAGCGGTGGCCGAATAGGCGGTCATGAGAAAACCACCTAGCCGGATAGTTTGGCCGGCGGCCAAGGCTCCTTTGGCGAAGATACCGTCCTTGAAGACGGGAAGAGGCATCCTTCCTATCGGGGACGGCACAGAGGAACTCTCAATGAAAGCACCAATCTCGGTGTCAAAACCGGCGGATCTCGGGTAGGGGGTCCCGAACTGTGCATCTAGGAGGATGGTAACAGGAGACAAGGGACACGATGTTTTTACCCAGATTCAGGCCCTCTCGATGGAGGTAAAACCCTACTCCTGCTTGATTGATATTGATGATATGGGTAGTACAAGAGTGGATCTACCACGAGATCAAGGAGGCTAAACCCTAGAAGCTAGCCTATGGTATGATTGTTGTAATAGTTGTTGTCCTACAGACTAAAACCCTCCGGTTTATATAGACACCGGGGAGGGCTAGGGTTACACAGAGTCGGTTACAATGGTAGGAGATCTACATATCTGTATCGCCAAGCTTGCCTTCCACGCCAAGGAAAGTCCCATCCGGACATGGGACGAAGTCTTCAATCTTGTATCTTCATAGTCTTGGAGTCCGGCTGACGATGATAGTCCGGCTGTCCTGACACCCCCTAGTCCAAGACTCCCTCAATCATCATTATTAGAGCGTTGTCTTTTTCTAGTGGGAATTTTTCATTATAGAACTTGGCTTCTATATTCCTACGAAGGGCTTCCTCAAATGCCCTAGGTCTTCGTGAGCAAGCAAGTTGGATGCACACCCACTAGTTTTCTTTTGTTGAGCATTCATTTATAGCTCTAGTGCATCCGTTGCATGGCAATCCCTACTCCTCATGTTGACATCAATCGATGGGCATCTCCATAGCCCGTTGATTATCCTCGTCAATATGAGACTTTCTCATTTTTTGTCTTCTCCACACAATCCCCATCATCATATTCTATTCCACCCATAGTGCTATATCCATGGCTCACGCTCATGTATTGCGTGAAGGTTGAAAAAGTTTGAGATTATTTAAGTATGAAACAACTGCTTGGCTTGTCATCGGGGGTATAGAAGTTGGGAACATCTTTGTGTGACGAAAATGAAGCATAGCCTAACTATATGATTTTGTAGGGATGAACTTTCTTTTGCCATGTTATTTTGAGAAGACATGATTACTTTGATTAGTATGCTTGAAGTGTTACTATTTATTTTATCAATATGAACTTTTATTTTGAATCATTTGGATCTGAACATTCATGCCACATTAAAGAAAATAACATTGAGAATTATGCTAGGTAGCATTCCACATCAAAAATTCTCTTTTTATCATTTACCTACTCGAGGACGAGTAGGAATTAAGCTTGGGGATGCTTGATACGTGTCGTGGAATTAAGACGTCAGATGTCCTCATGAAAGGACTTAGTCGCAGAGCCATCGCAACGGGTTAGCTTGAAGGGGTTAAACCGGACAAGGGACACGGGAGTTTATAATAGTTCGGCCCCCTCGATGAAGGTAAAAGCCTACATCTAGTTGTGATGGGATTGATTGGGTTTCGATGACCAAGGAGCAAATACGCTTTTCCTGAGTCTCGAGTTGTTGTTTTCTTGTCCCTGAACCGCCGTCGGGTCATCCCTTTATATACATAGGTTGACGCCCGGCCGGTCTACAGAGTCCCGAGGCCGACTCATACAAGTGTCCGGCTCGGTCTCTCCTTTCCTAACTTATATTACAAGTTACATAACCATGGCGGTTTACCACTATGGGCCCTAAACCGCCTTTGGGCTCCGGGCTTCTAAGTTTCAGCAGTAAAACACCATCTTCTGGATCTTCGTGGGCTTCAACACAGTTGAGGGTGAACCGGGCCCTCCTGGTCGGTTTACACTCAGCAGTTATATCCCCAACATTAGGCCCCAGATTGATTTGAATCTGTTCATGTCAAGCTTCAATACTTAAAGAAATCTTGTGAACATCTCTTTATATTCTCGTAAACCGCCATGTTGTCTTCTCCTGTAAACTTTGTTAAACCGCCATGACGTCATCCTCTGGACACAGTAACAGACCATCATGACACCATCTCTGTATAAAAAGATTAAAAAGATTCCCTTCATTAATGGCATCTCGAAAATCGAGGCGACAGGCGCGCCCTCTTTGCCGCTTCAGGCTCCTCGATTCTTGTGCCTGCCATTTATCCCTTTCTCGTTATAAATAAAGCCCGAGGGTCCTCTTCTTTTTTCCCCTTCCATGCCTTCTTCTTCCTCCTCGCGACGCCCAAGCTCTGAAGCTCCGCCGCCACCCTCGACCCTTGAGAACTGCGGCCGCTGCATCAACCTGAATCGAACCAGAGTTCACAGCGTCCCTCCACAGTAGATCTGTACTGGTAAATTTTCCTTTCCTGCATCTTTAGATCTGTGCTAGGGTTAACGAGTTCATCCTTGTTCATAAGTGTTCATCGTAGCTCTTCGTATTTCGCTTCTGCCATAGTTTCTTTGATACAATCAGTAGCGTAAATCTCATGCGGTACTTGCTCCGAGTCCATTTTCAGTACTAGTAGATCTTCCTTCTTTGTATAGAATCCTCAGTAGAACATAGGACCTTCTCTGCTCTGCTTTAACGCCATTATAGGTCACAGAAATTTTTCTTTATAGAAGCATGGTAGATCCAATTTTATTTCATCATTGTGCGAAACCTGTTTCTGTCAATACTTAGCAGATTTTCATCTCTGGCTCCTCCACCTAAGGGTGATTTAAATCTTTAGTAGCTGGTAATCCGCCGTATATAATTAGTCCCCACTTTAAACCTCCATCTTGATATGAATAACAATTTCCTATTTATCTCACACATATGCCTTGATCAAATCTCCCGGTTTAACACCAACTAATACTTCTTAAACCGTCAATCGTAAACCGGCCTTCATTTTACCTTTATAGTTTGTTGTCCAAGATGACCAAGCAATTCGCCGCTTGCAACTGGGTTCCGTCCCGGATTATAGAAACGCAGATCAATGGATATGTAGTAACGGGCGCTTTAGCCTCAAAAAATGTCCTTCACTGCCGAGTTCCTGGCCTTGAGTGCCCTCCTGAGCTTCAGGATGGCGAAGTTATTGTTTTTATGCAGCACTTAGACCGGGGCTTCAGCCCTCCCGGATCAAAAAATTTCCGGGATGTCCTTGCGAGCTTTCAACTCCATCCTCAAGATATTGGCCAAAATTCTGTATCAAATATATGCAACTTTCAAGTGTTTTGTGAAGTTTACCTTCAAGAGGAACCATCCGTTGAGCTGTTCCGGGATTTTTTCCATCTGAACCGTCGGACTGAGTTTTCTGATGGTCCTAACATGGAACTTGGTGGGGTATCAATCCAGAAGAGGAAAGAAGTTGATTTCCCACATGCATCACACCACAGTCATCCCAAAGACTGGAACCAAACTTGGTTTTACTATCAGAACACTGCACCTGCTGAAGAGAATCCCTTGCCGGGTTACCGCCCTCACCAGCTTAGCAACGGCCACCCATTACCTCGACGATTAACTGCCAAAGAGAGGCAAACTTATGCTCCTCAACTCGCCAAGCTCCGGGCTCTCTTGGCCAACGGTTTGGCTGGGGTTGATCTTGTGCGCTATTGGGTTAAATGGCACATCCTACCCTTAAGCCGCCGCTCGGATTAATGCATGAGTATACCGGCAACACCAATGATCCTCAACGGTTTAATGAAATAGAGGTGACTGATGATGAAGTCACCGAATCGGTGAAGAAGATGTTGGATGAACCAATCGCCGCATGCAGCCAAACCGGGCTGGCCCCCTTTTACACCGCCAACAAACCACCAGCGGTAAATATTATAACTTTGTACTTTCTTGATCCGCCTCCACTTTAACATTGTTCTAATAAATCTTTGTTTAATCTTTACAGCCCAACATCTCCTTTTGGAAAAGAAAGACTTCAGATAAACCGGCAAGAGCTCCTCGTGCCAAGAGCAAAGCTACCAAAAGAGCAGCCAAGAAGAAGACCGGCGAAGCTGCTGATCCGCCCGAAGATGCTGAAGATTCGGATCAAGAGGTAGAACTTGACTCCCTTGTCTCCTTTTTCATACATCTTATTAACAATGACTATCATCAGGATGATGCAGAGTTCAGCCGTGCGGACCATGTCGAGGTAATCTCTCTTTCCTCCAATTCAGATCTTGTGCCGGTTCAAAGATTTCGTCGTGCAGTTCGGAAAGTGAAAATCCGTGACCCTCTTGCTTATTTGGATCCAAAATTTTCTTTGAAGACACAGCAACCTGAAGTGCGTCGCCGAACCCGACATAGTGGCCAGCAAGTCACCTCTTCCGGTTTACCGGATACACCAACCCGGAAGCGTCATCCAGAGGTTACTTGTTCTCCTGAAAAACGTTATCCTTTGAAGGGTTTCTTTCGATACCAACTTAATCCGTCTGACCTGAATTACCAGGCGTCTTCCAATTCATCTGGAAGTTCATCGACTACTCAACTGCCTCCCCTCAAGACCGTCACTGGGTATATTTTTCGGTTTGTCTCTTCATGCATCGGTTTATCATACTAATCTTTATTTTGACGTTGCAGTGCCAAGGCCTGATTGAGCAAGAAAGCCAAGACCAGCGGCCCCTCTGACGATGTTGAACCGGAGAAGACCCCAGACAATGCTGGTGAAAATCTTGATAATGTCATGGATGACTCTGCCCCGCAAGACCCAGCTATTGATGCTAATCCGCCAGAGGCTGACCTGGAAACACATGTTGAAACATCAAGTCCACATGCCATGCCTCCAAGTCCAGTTGCTGATCCGCTGAATTCGGCTGCTAATCCGCCAAGCCCTGCTGCCAAACCACCAAGCCCCGCGGCCAATCCGCCAAGCCCAGCCAAAGACAATGTCAATCCACCGAACCCAGCCAAAAATGATGATGATGTTGTTGTCACTGGTACTGCTTATACCGCCCCAGGCAATCCAATTGCTTTATCGAAGCATACTGCCAAGGATGAATTTGCTGCTATGGGCAAGGTGAAGGGGAAGACCGATTTGTCAGACTATGTTAACCTTTCTGCTCAGGATCTTCATTCCGGATTCCTGAACCGGCTTTACACCAGCCGAGATTATGAGGCCGGTTTGGTGAATCTGATGAACGAACGCTATGACGTAATCTTCCAAACACCATCTTCTTTCTGTACATTTATTGTATTGTAGCCCCCAAGGGCCGGTTTATCTCTTAAAGGTAAACCGGGTCTTTAAAGATAAAGAACACTTTGATGTCGTAGCCCCCAAGGGCCGGTTTGTCTTGTGAAGACAAACCGGGACTTTTATACTCCATTCTGTACTTTGTTGACTTTCCTTGTATATTTTCTTGATCAAACACACATTAGCCCCCAAGTGCCAAGATGAAAACTTGTATTGATCTTTGGGACTTCAAACAATCAATAGTAAAGAAGCAAGTCGCATTAGCCCCCAAGTGCCAAGTGTATAACTTGTTATATGCTTGGGACTTTTGATAAATTATTGACATGCTCCTCATCTTACTATGGTAGCCTGATATAAATCACCAAGGCTCTCAAATTGCCGATCTTCAAGAGAACCTCAAGACCCAACAAACAGAAATGTCCAAGGCAAAAGATGAGCTTAAAACCGCTTTGGCAGCCATGGAGCAATTCAAAGAAGGGTTCAAGACGAAGCGTGCCAACTGGGAGACTGAAAAGAATGCATTGCTAAAGCGGGCAGAAGACGTCGAGTCAGCTCTTAAACCGGTGGTGGAAGAGCTAACTGGGTTGAAGCGCTAAGTGAATGCCATGACTTCTGCAGTGTTTGGTAAGTAGTCTTGCCAAAGCTTCTTGAATGACCATGTTTGTAATTTGCTGGTTTAACATGAAATTCTTAAACCGTTGTAGGTGGCCGCATTGCTCATATGGGTTCTGATATGCGGATGAAGCTGAAGGCAGCATATACTCTGATTGAACAACTATATACCGGTGCCCAACGGGTTATCTGTGTAGCTTCATACAACAATCCGGCCCCCACATTGATCAAGGATACTCTAGCAAGGTTATCCATGACGCCAGCACATATAGAAGAGATGAAGCGATCCACTGCCAAGGCTGGCGCTTTATTGGCCCTTACTCGAGCTAAAGCCTGGATAGCTGATCTCGATCCGGTTGATATCGCCAAGGGCTTCCCTAGTGAACAAGAAAATGGGGCAGAGTTTGATAACGAAGCCCTCAAAAATGTGACAAGGGAGATGCATCCTCTGGCGAGTCAACTGGCGGAAGAAGCTAACTTCATGGTTCACCGGTCCTTCTACGATGCCAACAACAAACGGATTGACACTGTCATGCCAGAAGTGCAAAATCTTATTCCGCCAATGCGTAAGCACACTTATGCCCCTGACGTTGATCCGGCTGAACTTATAAGTGAAGAGGCTGTCTTTCAGGCTTTAACCCGGATTGACTGGACCACCACTGACTTCCAGCTACAGGATGAGGAGGAGGAGGTTGAACCGACGCCAGATGATCCATCAATATCACGTCAACATGGTGATGAGCCCTGACTCAACAATCTGATTGATGCATCATAAACTTTGCTCTGTGGAATGAAACACGTCCGTATTTTGGGTCGTAAAGCACCTTGTAATAGGCTAGTTAAAATACTGTGATTTGCTGCCATCGTGCACTGGGCTATACTTTGCTTGATCCGCCATGCCAATTTTAGTGCTGGCTTATATATCTTCATAATGTGATGCAATCCCTATGTCTGCAGAAAAACATCTGTCCGGGCGGTTTACCGCTGGATGGGTCATAATGCCCAAGATAAAGCCTGGCTAATAACCAAATCAGAATAAATATGAAATAACTCATACCTGTGATATGAAATCACTTAATAAGGGTGAAAACCCAAATCTTTGAGCTGTTAAAACCCTTACCTTATGATGAAAGGATGAATAAGTCATGCCGGGTTATAATGAACACCAGATGATCATACTGGCGACATATAGTCAAAGTCAGGCCGAGTTAACAAACACCGGTTTGATAAAATGGTCTGTCAACTTATAGCTGAAAGCCAAGCCGGGTTAACAAACACTGGGTTAACATGATGACTGAAAAGCCACACCGGGTCAAAGAACACCGGTTCAAGATAAATTCATCAAAAAGGTGAAAACTTGGCAAAAAAAGCAAACAAGAAAGCATGTAGTCAAGGCTTTTCAAGGGCTGCCAGGCCCAAATTCAAGGCTTTTCATGGGCTGCCAGGCCACTGAGTTAAACCATTTGCAAAGCCTTTTAAGATGGGCCTCCAACTAACCAATCGTGATTTTAACTTTGACAAGTTCAGGATATGTATAGGATTGACTTGTCAAACGTTCGGCGGGTCATGCTAGGATTACCTAGATAGGAGTGGCTTACTTGATGAAGGCAGGTTAACCCGGGGTTTTAGGTGAATACACCAGGCTTCCAAGCCGTTGGTCGATACCCAATTACAAGGGTCCTTTCAAACTCTTTGTGGCTTTTGCACAAAAGAGCCCCCAAGTAACTTTGTGAGCTATCCTCAATGGGTGCCTATGTTTGAGCTGTGCATAACATCCAGACTCTATTTAGCCCCTTGGGTGTGAAGCTCCCAAGTTGTGTTGCGGCATGATAGCCGGTTTAACAGGTAGTACTTTGCTTTGTCAGTTGAAGCCCGCATGTAAACAAATAGATTTAAAGGAAAAATGGCAGAGGCCCTGCTTATAGCAAGGATGCCGGTTTATTATATTGGTCATAATATATACATTGTTGAAATATGTACATAAGAGAAGCCTATGGCTCAAGTGTAGTAAGGCCAAACGAGAGCTATGTTCCACGGCCGCCGGGTCTCCACCTCAGAACTGCATGAGTCTTCTAAAACGTCAATGAGGTAGTATGATCCGTTGTGCAGATTTTTGCTGACCACAAAGGGTCCTTCCCAAGGTGGGGATAACTTGTGCATATCGGTCAGATCTTAGATGAGCCGGAGCACTAAGTCGCCTTCTTGAAAGGTTCGTGTCTTAACCCGGCGGCTATGCTAACGCCGCAGGTCTTGTTGATAAACCGCCGATCGAGCCAAAGCCACGTCCCGTTTCTCATCTAACAGGTCCAACGCCTCTTGACGTGCTTGCTCATTTTCTGCTATAATTGGCAACCCGGGGCGAGTCACGACGAATATCACTTGGGAGAACGGCCTCAGCCCCGTAAACCATGAAGAAAGGTGTATAACCCGTGGATCGGTTTGTGGTGGTGTTTATACTCCATAACACAGATGGTAACTCTTCCACCCAACAACCCGGCGTCCGCTTCAAAGGAACCATAAGCCTGGGCTTAATACCCTTCAAGATCTCTTGATTCGCCCTCTCAGCTTGACCATTAGACTGGGGATGAGCCACAGACGCTAATCAAGCCGGATGTGCTCTCCTTGACAAAATTCCTCCATCTCACCTTTAGAAAGGTTTGTGCCATTATCTGTGCTGATGCTGTGTGGAAAACCAAAACGAAAAATGATCTTTTTGAGAAATTGAACCGCCGTGGCTGCATCACACTTGCTGACGGGCTCCGCTTCAACCCATTTAGTGAACTTGTCAACCGCCACCAATAGGTGGGTCTTCTTATCCTGGGAGCGCTTAAAAGGTCCCACCATATCAAGCCCCCAAGTGGCAAACGGCCAAGTGATAGGAATCATCCGTAGCTCCTGAGCCGGAACATGAGCTCGACGTGAAAATTTCTGACAAGCGTCACACCGCTTTACCAGATCCTCCACATCCGCATGAGTTGTCAACCAATAGAACCCATGATGGAAAGCCTTAGCCACCACGGACTTTGAACCGGCATGGGGACCACAATCCCCTTCATGGATTTCACGTAGAATCTCTTGTCCTTCTTCAGGAGAAATACAACATTGCAAAACGCCTGAAACACTGCAACGGTGTAACTCGCCATTGTGAATAACCATGGACTTGGACCGCCGGATTATCTACCTGGCGAAGACCTCATCATCTGGTAACTCGCCCCGGTTTAAATACGCCAAATATGGAACCGTCCAATCCGGAGTGGTATGTAAAGCGGCCACCAATTGGGCCTCCGGATCAGGAACAGCTAAATCTTCCTCTGTAGGCAACTTAACAAACGGGTTATGCAAGATATCTAAAAAGGTATTGGGTGGTACCGGTTTACGCTGAGACCCCAGCCGGCTTAAAGCATCTGCTGCTTCGTTTTTGCACCGGTCAATGTGCTCAACCTGATAACCCTTAAAATGACCTGCCACAATATCCACCTCGCGTCTGTAAGCCGCCATGAGTGGGTCCTTAGAATCCCAAGTACCAGAGACTTGCTGAGCCACCCGATCAGAATCTCCAAAACAGCAAACCCGGCTTAAGTTCATTACCTTAGCCACACGGAGACCAGGGAGTAAGGCCTCGTACTCAGCTGCATTGTTAGTACAAGGAAACATTAAGCGGAGAACATAACAAATTTTATCACCTCGAGGGGAAGTAAGGACAACTCCAGCCCCCGAGCCTTCCAATTGTCTGGATCCATCAAAGTGAATAGTCCAGTACGTATTATCCGGTTTGTCCTCTCGTGCCTGTAACCCGGTCCAATCATTGATGTAGTCAACAAGCGCCTGTGATTTGATTGATGTCCGAGGCATATACTTCAAACCGTGTGGGCCAAGATCAATTGCCCACTTTGCAAACCGGCCAGTTGCCTCCCTATTCTGAATTATATCGCCCAAAGGAGCAGAACTGACCACTGTAATGGGATGGCCTTGAAAGTATTGTTTGAGCTTCCGACTTGCCATAAAAACCCCATAAACCAGCTTTTGCTAATGCGGATACCGTTGCTTTGACTCGATAAGTACTTCGCTGATATAGTAAACCGGCCGTTGAACCAGATATTCCTTACCAGCCTCCTTGCGCTCCACCACAATTGCCACACTGACAGCACGGGCATAAGCAGCCACGTACAACAACAAAGGCTCTTTGTCAACTGGAGCAGCAAGAATCGGCGGTTCAACCAACTGCCGCTTTAAGTCCTCAAATGCCGCATTGGCCGCATCACTCCAGACGAAATTGTCTGTCTTTTTCTACATCTGGTACAAAGGAATCGCCTTCTCTCCCAAACGGCTGATAAACCGGCTGAGGGTTGCAATTCGACCCGCCAAACACTGAACATCATTGATACACTTCGGTTTAGCCAAAGATGTAATTGCTTTGATTTTTCCGGATTAGCCTCAATGCCTCTGTTGGACACCAGAAAACCTAAGAGCTTGCCTGCCGGAACACCAAAAACACACTTGTCCGGTGTCACGTCCCTAGTTCTGGTATGATCTAGGCTTGCTTTGTGCATCATGTTTAAGTTCCAAATGAATTTGAAATGGGGAATGTTTCAAACCCTAGCACCAAAGAAAATTCAAATAGATGCAATTTAAAAATGGAATTTCAATTAACCCAAAATGCTTTTCAAAAATGTCCATGGTCTTTGGGAAATGTTGAAAACAACAACCAGAGGTGATGCACATTTTTGCTAAACATTTTGGATTTTTCAATGAACCTATATGTATTTGAATTGGAGTTGTTTAAAATAATATAAATATTTTGAAGGCTCCAAAAATGTTGGAAATTGGTGAGGGCCTCTGGTATTTTATAACCAGTGGTCACAAGGAATCTCAACATTTTTATAATTTGCTAGTATTTATTTTAATTCAAAAACAAATGTCAGAAATAGAAAAGAAAACAAGAGAGGGAAATACTTACCTGGGCCTCCTACCTGGCAGCCCAGCGGCCCAGCAGGCCAGCCCAGCCAGCTGGCCGACGCCAGTCGTCCCTGTCCTCTCGCCAGGAGGACACGGGCGCGTGCCCGACGCGCGCTCCGCCGCGCCGCGCCACCTCCTCCATCCCTGCCTGCCTGTCCCTCCGCTGAAGCGTCTGGACGACGCCACGCGCCGCCCCGGAACCCCTCTCACTCTCATCCCCCCTTCCCTGCCTCCTCTGCTCTCCTCTCTCTCGCCTTCTCTCTCGCGGCCGAAATCGCCGTCGCCGCCGTCCACAGCCACCGTGGCCTCGGCCACTGCAGCACCTCCCCGACACGCTCCCCAGCTCCGCCGCGACCCCCTCTCCCTCCTCACCGAGCAAAGCAACCCGGGCGACCTCCGCTTCGTCCTCGGCGCCATCGTCTTCATCTCCGGCCGCCGGAGATCGTCCTCACCGCCCCGCCGTCGTCCGGCCTTCCCCGAGCCCGCTTCGACGCCCGCTGCAACCGCTGTGAGCTGCTGCTCCTCCTCCCCCTCTCCGTTCTCGCCCCCGCACACCGCAGCCGCATCCCCGCTCGCGCCCGAACTCCGGCCGCCGCCCCGAGCTCCGCTCCGGCGAGCTCCGGCTGTCCCCGCCTCTCCCACTTACTCCAGATGACGCGGACGAGCGCTGGCTCCTCGCCAGTGGTCTCCGCCGTCCAAATGGTCGGCGGAGGGCCAAGATCATCCTCATCGCCCCGCCGTCGTCCGGCCTTCCCCGAGCCCGCTTCGACGCCCGCTGCAACCGTTGTGAGCTGCTGCTGCTCCTCCCCCTCTCCGTTCTCGCCCCCGCACACCGCAGCCGCATCCCCGCTCGCGCCCGAACTCCGGCCGCCGCCCCGAGCTCCGCTCCGGCGAGCTCCGGCCGTCCCCGCCTCTCCCACTTACTCCAGATGACGCGGATGAGCGCTGGCTCCTCGCCAATGGTCTCCGCCGTCCAAATGGTCGCCGGAGGGCGAAATCCGAGGCCCTCCGCCGCGTCTGGCCTCGCTGGCGTCGAGTCGCCGGCAGGTTTGACCGTTCGACCCGGGGTTTGACCTCCCTGGGGTTAACACACGTGGGTCCCGCCCCTAACTAGATTAGTTTAGGACTAATTACCCCTGCTGACACTGACCAGTGGGCCCAGTGCCACTAATCCTCTAATTAGGATTAAACTAACCCCTGTTTAACACCCTGTCACTGACGTGTGGACCCCACACGTCAGGTTTGACCCCAGGCAGCCGCAGTTGACCTGCTGAGGTCATGCTTACTCAATGCTGACGCAGTAATGGAATTTTCTGGATTTATTTTTAATCAGGAAAATCCAGAAAATGCCCAAAACTTCAAAAGTTCATATTAATTCAACCGTAACTCAGATTGAAATAAGTTATCTATGAAAAATTATCAGAAAAATGCAATCTATCCATCTGTACTATTTTCATGCATGAAAAACCAACTTATACCTACTGTATAAGTGAAAACACATAAATGGCATTTATAAAGACTTAGCTTGGAGTTGCATTTGAATTCTTGATCCAAATGGACTTCAAGCAAATGAATGCTAGCTGCATTAGCTCAAACAGCATCACATCTACATGCCATGATCATGCATCATATTGTTGCATATGCTTGTGTTTTGATTGTTGGCACCGTTCCTTCTCGATAGGTCCTGCTCCGGAGAGTGCTCGAGAGTACCTGTCTATGAAGCAGTGCCTTCCTTGTTGATCTACCAGGCAAGCAAACCCCCTTGTTCATTCCGATACAATCCTACTCTCTCGCTCCTTCTCTCAGTTATTGCATTAGGACAACAATGATTCATCTGCTACTTTGTGCTGCGGTAGTTGAACCCATTCGTCTGCATGACCTGTCATTGCCACAGTAAATAGTTGAAACCCACTAGCATGTGTAGGAGTTGATTGAGCCATGTTGTGTTCCTACCATGCCATGCCTGCTATTGCTTAGAGTTGTGTCAGGTCTGATTCATTGGGAATGAATTGGAGTGTTACGATATGTTCTGATGCTGTGGGTGAGGTGTGTGAACACGATTTGGTAAAGGTAGCGGTGAGAGGCCATGTAGGAGTACATGGTGGGTTGTCTCACTGGAACCGTCCTTAAGCACTGAGTTCTATGTATGTTGTCCAATGACTCGATACTACCACACATTGGGTTCCGGTAACTCGGCCCCTCTCGACTTATTAACCAACTTGGTCTCTGTCCAGGAGTCGCAACTAGTTTCTGGTGTTTGTAGGTAGTGTTAGTAGTCTACCAAGTGGCACCCGGCCAGGTGGGCTTGGGACAGACTAGGCACAGTGGCACGGTGTACCAAATGGCACTCGGATGGTGAGCTTGGGAACCCTGCTCACATCGTTTGGGGCCGTGAGCGACACCCCGGTCGGATTTCCTTGCGGATGGAACCCGAATAGGCGATAAACCTGGACTAGTGTCTTGTGTGGTTAGTGAGGTCGTGGTCGACTCCCTCGCTAGGCTTCCGCTTGAAGGTTGCCGAGATACATGACGTGTGCATGGCGGTAAGTGGCGAGAGCGTGTGTGAAGAAGTACACCCCTGCAGGGTTAACATGATATATTCGAATAGCCGGGTCCGCGGTTATGGACTTCTTGGATGCTTACATGGTACATAGACAACTTGAAGTGGATACTATAAAATGCTCAAGACAAGTGTGAGTGCTATGGATGGCCTTCTCGTAGGGAGACGGGGATGAATCCATAGTAGTGTATTGTGTGGTGATTAGTGGACTCGTGTGCGCCATATCACCTCAAAGAAGTTCTGGTAGTCGTAGAATACGATAGCCACAGAGTCAAAGCTGGCTTGCTGCAACTAAACCCCACATTACCCTCTTGATACAAATGCATGTATGATAGGATCTGATGTAAGTCTTGCTGAGTACCTTTGTACTCATGTTGCTTTATTTATGTTTTTGCAGCGGAGACTTCGGTCTTACTAGTGTCTTGTGGACTTCGACAAGTAGCTTGTACCTCAGCTACGATCTTGATCGGATGTTGTAGATAGTCAGGCTCTTCAGCCTTTTTCATTTGTAGATGTCTGTACCCAGACATGTAATGCTTCCGCTTGTTGCTTGTATGCTCTGTATGATGGGTCTTATGACCCCTATTTGCAATAAATGCTATGATGGCTCTTCTGACCCTTTATCTATATGAGTTGTTGAGTTATGCTGTGATGCCATGTTGTACAGCACATACTTGCATGTTATGCGTACGTGTAATGTGTATTGCTATGTGTGGGATCTGACTATCTAGTTGTTTATCCTTAGTAGCCTCTCTTACCGGGAAATGTCTCCTAGTGATTCCACTGAGCCATGGTAGCGTCCTACTGCTCCGGAACACTTAGGCTGGCCGGCATGTGTCCTTCTTCGTTCCTGTGTCTGTCCCTTCGGGGAAATGTCACGCGATGAATACCGGAGTCCTGTTAGCCCGCTACAGCCCAGTTCACCGGAGTCCTGTTAGCCCAGTGCTACAGCCTGGATTCACTCGCTGATGACCGACACGTTCGATGCTGGGTCATGGATGCATGTCCCTGTAAGTTTGTGCCACTTTGGGTTTACGACTAGCCATGTCAGCCCGGGCTCCTTATCATATGGATGCTAGCGACACTATCATATACGTGTGCCAAAAGGCGCAAACGGTCCCGGGAAAAGGTAAGGCGACACCCGTGGGGATACCGTGCGTGAGGCCGCAAAGTGATATGAGGTGTTACATGCTAGATCGATGTGGCATTGAGTCGGGGTCCTGACAGCTTTGGTATCAGAGCCTGACTGCCTGTAGGATTACCAAGCCAAACTGGTCAAAGTTGAGTCTAGAAATTCTTTAGTTATGTAAGGGAATTGATTGTGGGAAGGAACGTAAGGCTCTTTTTACTCCTTATACCTCATGGCCTTCTGATCTGTGTCATCCTATCGTTCCTGCGGGGTTAAGGAACTAGGCTTTCTCTTCCGTCTATCAGGATCACGTGTTACTACTCCGTAGTCCCATAGGATTGGTTGATCAGAGTCATACCCCAGTTTTGAGTACTTCCGGTGTAGCCTGTTTAGTATGATCTCAGAACCTTAACTGGTGATGTTGAGTATGTTACTACCCCATTTTAGCAGGATGTCTCATTCTGAGCATTTTACTGCCGTTATGCCGCCGGAATTGCCCTAGGAGTCCGAGAGTTATTAATTTCCTTGTCCTACATTCTATAGCCTATAGTTGATTCTGATTCCGTCCTTCGTTTCGTTTCTCAGGATGTCATCGGCTAAGCGAAGTTCTGTTGCTCGTAGCCAGAACCACGGAGATGGTAGGGATGAGGATCCTCCCGACCAGCCTTCGTTGGCAGAGTTCATGTTAGAGATGGAGAGAAACAAGCGTGAGTCTAACCGCTTGATGGCATGTATCGAGGAGAACACCGCACATTGTTTCAAAGGGTCTGCAACCATTCATGACTTCATTCGCTTGCACCCACCTACCTTCCATCATTCCATCGAGCCACTCGATGCAGATGACTGGCTCCGTAGTATCACACACAAGCTCCGTTCTGCGAACGTAGCTGAAAGTGACAAGGTCACCTATGCTGCATATCACCTAGAAGGTCCTGCTAGTCTTTGGTGGCAGAATTATGAGGCTATGCTTCCAGCTGGTCAGATTCCTACCTGGAGAGATTTCACTGAGGCTTTTCGCAAGCATCACATTCCTGAAGCCCTCATCGATCGCAAGAGAGAGGAGTTCTGTAGTTTCACCCAGGGTAAGATGGCTGTTGATGCTTACAGTAGAGAGTTTGAGAACCTTGCCCGCTATGCTTCAGAAGAGGTGTCCACGGAGGGCAAGAAGCAGGCTAGGTTCCGGAAGGGTCTCAACCCCAAGTTGCGTCGTGATCTCCACCTGCACCATTGTGATACATTCCAAGCTCTTGTGAACAAGGCCATCAATGCAGAGACAGCTCAGCTCACTTACGAGGAGTCTCGTAAGCACACCCATGATTTGGGATCTTCCTCCGGTTCTAGTTCCCAGAAGCGCCGGATTTGGGTTCCAAACTCCGCTCTTCCTTCTGGATATACACCGAGGCCATCCTTTGTGGTGCCTTCCCCAGCTCAGCAATATGTTCCACCCAGGCCTACTGGTAGACCGCTTGTTAGTGCAGGTCCACGTCCAACTTCAGGGACTTGCTTCACATGCGGGAAGCCAGGACACTATGCACGTGACTGCTCTCAGACTAGCTATGCTCCACCCCAGCCCGAGAAGTCTGTTGGCTGTGTTAAGCCACCATGCAAGATGATCAGTGTCAAGTCAGCTCCCACTGAACATGGACGCGTGCATCACGTCTCAGCCAGAAACGCTCATGATGATCTAGATGTCGTTCTTGGTACACTCCTTGTCAACTGTCATCCAACATCGGTTCTGTTCGATACTGGAGCGTCTCATTCCTTCATTTCTGAAAGCTATGCTAACTTGCACAACATGTCATTTTGTGATATGCCCTCTCCACTAGTCATTCAAACTCCTGGATCCAAATGGCAAACTTCTAGTGTAAGCCATGGTAACGAAATCCTTGTAGACAGACTTGTATTCCTCGCATCACTTATAGCCCTCAAGTCTACAGATATTAACATGATCTTGGGTATGGACTGGATGACAGCTCATTATGCCAAGATTGATTGTTACACTAGGTCCGTTCAACTTACACACCCATCTGGCAAGATAGTCTCTGTCTCCACTAGAGTTGCAAGGCGTCAGCTCTATTCTCTTAATGCCAGCCCTCTTCCAGACCTTGAAGATATCCTGGTAGTCCGTGACTTTCCGGATGTCTTTCCAGAGGAACTGCCAGGTATTCCACCTGACAGAGATGTAGAGTTCGTCATAGATCTTATCCCAGGAACTGCTCCAATCTCTAGGAGACCTTACAAGATGGCACCCTTAGAACTAGCCGAGCTTAAGAAACAACTTGATGAGTCCTTGCAAAAGGGTTTCATCCGTCCTAGTTCTTCTCCTTGGGCTTGCCCCGTCCTCTTCATCAAGAAGAAGGATGGTACGGACCGGATGGTTGTAGATTATCGTCCCGTTAATTTGGTCACGATAAAGAACAAATATCCGCTTCCCAGGATCAACGATCTGTATGATCAGCTCGCTGGATCCTCAGTCTTCTCCAAGATGGACTTGAGGTTAGGCTACCACCAAATCAAAATCAGAAATGGGGACATCCCCAAGACAGCCTTTCTCACTCGTTATGGCCAGTACGAGTACACCGTCATGTCCTTTGGTCTAACCAACGCCCCAGCCACATTCTCCCGCTTGATGAACTCGATCTTCATGGAGTACCTAGATAAGTTCGTCGTGGTTTACCTCGATGATATTCTTATTTACTCGAAGAACGAGGAAGAGCATGCCGAACATCTTAGACTTGTATTAGAAAAACTCAGAGAGCACCGCCTTTATGCCAAGTTCTCCAAGTGTGAATTTTGGTTACCAGAAGTGACCTACCTAGGCCACATAATCTCTGGTAAGGGCATTGCTGTCAATCCCGAGAGAGTTAAGGCCGTTCTCGATTGGACTCCACCCGAAACCGTTAAACAAGTTAGGAGTTTCCTTGGTCTAGCCAGCTATTGTCGCCGCTTTGTTGAAAACTTCTCTAAAGTGGCCAAACCCTTCACGGAACTTCTCAAGAAAGATAAAAAGTTTGAGTGGTCCCCATAGTGTGAGTACAGTTTTCAGGAACTGAAAAGACGCCTGACTTCTGCTCCCATACTTGTGCCACCGGATTTCACTAAAGATTTTATTATCTACTGCGACGCCTCACGACAAGGACTAGGTTGCATCCTTATGCAGGATCGTCATGTGATTGCCTATGCATCTCGACAGTTGCATCCACATGAGGAGAATTATCCTACACATGATCTAGAGCTTGCAGCCGTAGTCTATGCACTCAAGACCTGGCGACATTACCTTCTTGGTAAATGTTGCGAGATCTACACCGATCACCAGAGTCTCAAGTATATCTTCACCCAACCGGATCTGAACCTTAGGCAAAGACATTGGTTGGAGTTGATCTCAGATTACGACTTAGGGATCACCTACACCCCAGGCAAAGCCAATGTCACGGCTGATGCACTAAGTCGTAAATCCTATTGCAACAATCTCATGTTGCAGCAGGGTCAACCACTTCTCCATGAGGAATTCTGTAAGCTTAACCTTCACATTGCTCCTCACGGATTCTTTTCTACCTTGGTGGCGAAACCTACTATTGTGGATCGTATCATAGAAGTCCAGAAGCATGATACGGGAATCTCCCGAATCAAGAAAAATATCTCCAAGGGAGTAGCTGGTTGTTTCTCTATGGATGAACGAGGTGTTGTTTACTTTGGGAACCGCTTGGTAGTTCCCAAGAGTCAGCAGATGCAACAATTGATTCTTAAGGAGGCGCATGAATCCCCTCTCACGATTCATCCCGGTAGTACTAAGATGTATCAGGACCTACGCCAGAGGTTCTGGTGGACTAGGATGAAGAGAGAAATCGCCGACTTCGTTGCTAATTGTGACATTTGTCGTCGCGTTAAGGCAGAGCATCAAAGGCCTACTGGCACCCTTCAGCCTTTAGCTATTCCTGAGTGGAAATGGGATAAAGTTGGTATGGACTTCATCACCGGCTTTCCCAGGACCAAGAAAGGGAATAATGCTATCTTCGTAGTCATTGATCGTCTATCCAAAGTGGCGCACTTCCTTCCTGTTCGAGAGAGTATCACTACTAGTCAGCTCGCTGACTTATATATTTCTTGAATAGTGTCACTTCATGGTGTACCAGTAGAGATCAATTCAGACCGTGGCAGTCTTTTCACTTCTCATTTCTGGGAGAGTTTCCAAACTGCCATGGGAACCCATCTTTCCTTCAGTACTGCTTTCCACCCTCAATCAAGTGGTCAGGTGGAAAGGGTCAACCAAATTCTCGAGGACATGCTTAGATCTTGCGTTATCTAATTCGGAATGGATTGGGAGAAATGTCTTCCTTTTGCCGAGTTTGCTTATAACAATAGCTATCAATCCAGTCTCAAGAAAGCTCCTTTTGAGATTCTCTATGGGCGAAGATGTCAAACACCTTTGAACTGGTTAGAAACCGGTGAAAGACAGTTCTTTGGACCGGACATGATCCAGGACGCAGAAGAGAAAGTTCGCATCATTCGTGAGAATTTGAAAACAGCCCAGTCTCATCAAAAGAGCCAGTATGATCGTCATCATAAGGATATGACTTATGAAGTTGGCGACAAAGCTTACCTTCGGGTTACTCCCTTGAAGGGTACCCATCGTTTCGGTATCAAGGGCAAGTTAGCTCCTCGTTACATTGGTCCTTTTCGCATTCTCGCTAAGCGAGGAGAGGTTGCCTACCAGTTGGAACTACCCCCACATCCTTCCAGAGTGCATGATGTCTTCCACGTCTCTCAACTCAGGCGTTGCTTCTCAGATCCTATCCGCGGAGTGGACCACGAAACGCTTGATCTCCAAGATAACCTCACATATCGAGAGTATCCAGTTCGCATTCTTGATCAAGCAGAGCGTGCCACTCGACGACATAATATCAAGTTTCTCAAGGTTCAGTGATCTCATCATTCCGAGAGAGAAGCTACTTGGGAGCGAGAAGATCGTCTTCGACTGGAGTACCCCACCTTCTTTCCGTCGACCCCTGAATCTCGGGACGAGATTCTTTCAAGTGGGGGCGAGTTGTCACGTCCCTAGTTCTGGTATGATCTAGGCTTGCTTTATGCATCATGTTTAAGTTCCAAATGAATTTGAAATGGGGAATGTTTCAAACCCTAGCACCAAAGCAAATTCAAATAGATGCAATTTAAAAATGGAATTTCAATTAACCCAAAATGCTTTTCAAAAATGTCCATGGTCTTTGGGAAATGTTGAAAACAACAACCAGAGGTGATGCACATTTTTGCTAAACATTTTGGATTTTTCAATGAACCTATATGTATTTGAATTGGAGCTGTTTAAAATAATATAAATATTTTGAAGGCTCCAAAAATGTTGGAAATTGGTGAGGGCCTCTGGTATTTTATAACCAGTGGTCACAAGGAATCTCAACATTTTTATAATTTTCTAGTATTTATTTTAATTCAAAAACAAATGTCAGAAATAGAAAAGAAAACAAGAGAGGGAAATACTTACCTGGGCCTCCTACCTGGCAGCCTAGCGGCCCAGCAGGCCAGCCCAGCCAGCTGGCCGACGCCAGTCGTCCCTGTCCTCTCGCCAGGAGGACACGGGCGCGTGCCCGACGCGCGCACCGCCACGCCGCGCCACCTCCTCCCTCCCTGCCTGCCTGTCCCTCCGCTGAAGCGTCTGGACGACGCCACGCGCCGCCCCGGAACCCCTCTCACTCTCATCCCCCCCTTCCCTGCCTCCTCTACTCTCCTCTCTCTCGCCGTCTCTCTCACGGCCGAAATCGCCGTGGCCGCCGTCCACAGCCACCGTGGCCTCGGCCACTGCAGCACCTTCCCGACACGCTCCCCAGCTCCGCCGCGACCCCCTCTCCCTCCTCACCGAGCAAAGCAACCCGGGCGAGCTCCGCTTCGTCCTCGGCGCCATCGTCTTCATCTCCGGCCGCCGGAGATCGTCCTCATCGCCCCGCCGTCGTCCGGCCTTCCCCGAGCCCGCTTCGACGCCCGCTGCAACCGCTGTGAGCTGCTGCTCCTCCTCCCCCTCTCCGCTCTCGCCCCCGCACACCGCAGCCACATCCCCACTCACGCCCGAACTGTGGCCGCCGCCCCGAGCTCCGCTCCGGCCATCCCCGCCTCTCCCACTTACTCCAGATGACGCGGACAAGCGCTGGCTCCTCGCCAGTGGTCTCCGCCGTCCAAATGGTCGCCGGAGGGCGAAATCCGAGGCCCTCCGCCGCGTCTGGCCTCGCCGGCGTCGAGTCGCCGGCAGGTTTGACCGTTCGACCCGGGGTTTGACCTCCCTGGGGTTAACACACGTGGGTCCCGCCCCTAACTAGATTAGTTTAGGACTAATTACCCCTGCTGACACTGACCAGTGGGCCCAGTGCCACTAATCCTCTAATTAGGATTAAACTAACCCCTGTTTAACACCCTGTCACTGACGTGTGCTCCCCACACATCAGGTTTGACCCCAGGCAGCCGCAGTTGACCTGCTGAAGTCATGCTTACTCAATGCTGACGCAGTAATGCAATTTTGTGGATTTATTTTTAATCAGGAAAATCCAGAAAATGCCCAAAACTTCAAAAATTCATATCAATTCAACCGTAACTCAGATTGAAATAAGTTATATATGAAAAATATTAGAAAAATGCAATCTATCCATCTGTACTATTTTCATGCATGAAAAACCAACTTATACCTACTATATAAGTGAAAACACATAAATGGCATTTATAAAGACTTAGCTTGGAGTTGCATTTGAATTCTTGATCCAAATGGACTTCAAGCAAATGAATGCTAGCTGGATTAGCTCAAACAGCATCACATCTACATGACATGATCATGCATCATATTGTTGCATATGCTTGTGTTTTGATTGTTGGCACCGTTCCTTCTCGATAGGTCCTGCTCCGGAGAATGCTCGAGAGTACCTGTCTATGAAGCAGTGCCTTCCTTGTTGATCTACCAGGCAAGCAAACCCCCTTGTTCATTCCGATACAATCCTACTCTCTCACTCCTGCTCTCAGTTATTGCATTAGGACAACAACGATTCATCTGCTACTTTGTGCTGCGGTAGTTGAACCCATTCCTCTGCATGACCTGTCATTGCCACAGTAAATAGTTGAAACCCACTAGCATGTGTAGGAGTTGATTGAGCCATGTTGTGTTCCTACCATGCCATGCCTGCTATTGCTTAGTGTTGTGTCAGGTCTGATTCATTGGGAATGAATTGGAGTGTTACGATATGTTCTGATGCTGAGAGTGAGGTGTGTGAACACGATTTGGTAAAGGTAGCGGTGAGAGGCCATGTAGGAGTACATGGTGGGTTGTCTCACTGGAACCGTCCTTAAGCACTGAGTTCTATGTATGTTGTCCAATGACTCGATACTACCACACATTGGGTTCCGGTAACTCGGCCCCTCTCGACTTATTAACCAACTTGGTCTCTGTCCAGGAGTCGCAACTAGTTTCTGGTGTTTGTAGGTAGTGTTACTAGTCTACCAAGT
This sequence comes from Triticum timopheevii, assembly GCA_963921465.1. Classification (NCBI taxonomy): domain Eukaryota; kingdom Viridiplantae; phylum Streptophyta; class Magnoliopsida; order Poales; family Poaceae; genus Triticum; species Triticum timopheevii. The sequence goes on from OY997266.1 coordinate 463,523,703, forward strand.
GGCACCCGGCCAGGTGGGCTTGGGACAGACTAGGCACAGTGGCACGGTGTACCAAGTGGCACCCGGATGGTGAGCTTGGGAACCCTACTCACATCGTTTGGGGCCGTGAGCGACACCCCGGCCGGATATCCTTGTGGATGGAACCCGAATAGGCGATAAACCTGGACTAGAGTCTTGTGTGGTTAGTCAGGTCGTGGCCGACTCCCTCGCCAGGCTTCCGCTTGAAGGTTGCCGAGATACATGACGTGTGCATGGCGGTAAGTGGCGAGAGCGTGTGTGAAGAAGTACACCCCTGCAGGGTTAACATGATCTATTTGAATAGCCGGGTCCGCGGTTATGGACTTCTTGGATGCTTACATGGTACATAGACAACTTGAAGTGGATACTATAAAATGCTCAAGACAAGTGTGAGTGCTATGGATGGCCTTCTCGTAGGGAGACGGGGATGAATCCATAGTAGTGTATTGTGTGGTGATTAGTGGACTCGTGTGCGCCATATCACCTCAAAGAAGTTCTGGTAGTCGTAGAATAGGATAGCCACAGAGTCAAAGCTGTCTTGCTGCAACTAAACCCCACATTACCCTCTTGATACAAATGCATGTATGATAGGATCTAATGTAAGTCTTGCTGAGTACCTTTGTGATCATGTTGCTTTATTTATGTTTTTGAAGCGGAGACTTCGGTCTTACTAGTGTCTTGTGGACTTCGACAAGTAGCTTGTACCTCAGCTACTATCTTGATCGGATGTTGTAGATAGTCAGGCTCTTCAGCCTTTTTCATTTGTAGATGTCTGTACCCAGACATGTAATGCTTCCGCTTGTTGCTTGTATGCTCTGTATGATGGGTCTTGTGACCCCTGTTTGCAATAAATGCTATGATGGCTCTTCTGAGCCTTTATCTATATGAGTTGTTGAGTTATGCTGTGATGCCATGTTGTACATCACATACTTGCATGTTATGCGTACGTGTAATATGTATTGCTATGTGTGGGATATGACTATCTAGTTGTTTATCCTTAGTAGCCTCTCTTACCGGGAAATGTCTCCTAGTGATTCCACTGAGCCATGGTAGCGTGCTACTGCTCCGGAACACTTAGGCTGGCCGGCATGTGTCCTTCTTCGTTCATGTGTCTGTCCCTTCGGGGAAATGTCACGCGATGAATACCGGAGTCCTGTTAGCCCGCTACAGCCCGGTTCACCGGAGTCCTGTTAGCCCAGTGCTACAGCCTGGATTCACTCGCTGATGACCGACACGTTTGATGCTGGGTCATGGATGCCTGTCCCTGTAAGTTTGTGCCACTTTGGGTTTACGACTAGCCATGTCAGCCCGGGCTCCTTATCATATGGATGCTAGCGACACTATCATATACGTGTGCCAAAAGGCACAAACGGTCCCGGGCAAAGGTAAGGCGAAACCCGTGGGGATACCGTGCGTGAGGCCGCAAAGTGATTTGAGGTGTTACATGCTAGATCGATGTGGCATTGAGTCAGGGTCCTGACATCCGGATTAAGCATCATTTTGTAAACCTGAAGATTATCAAACGTTTCCTTGAGGTCATCTATCAAGGTTTCCTTCTTCCTGGATTTTACCACAATGTCATCCACATAGGCATGAACATTACGCCCAATCTGTGTGTGAAGACAATTTTGCACACAACGCTGATAAGTTGCCCGGGCACTCTTGAGCCCAAAGGGCATAGAAACATAGCAGAAGGCTCCAAAGGGAGTGATGAAGGTTGTCTTCTCCTGGTCCTTAACTGCCATTTTAATCTAATGATAACCTAAATAAGCATCCAAGAAACTCAGGCGCTCACAACCCATCGTTGCATCAATAATCTGATCAATACGCGTGAGAGCAAAAGGATCTGCCGGACAAGCCTTGTTCAAATCTGTGTAGTCCACACACATATGCCAAGTGCCGTTTTTCTTGAGAATGAGCACCGGATTAGCCAACCACTCGGGGTGAAACACTTCGATGATAAATCCAGCAGCCAACAGCCGGGCTACCTCTTCACCAATGGCCTTGCGTCTTTTCTCGTTAAAGCGGTGAAGAAATTGCTTGACCGGTTTAAACTTGGGATCAATATTGAGAGTGTGCTCAGCGAGTTCCCTTGGTACACCTGGCATGTCAGAAGGCTTCCATGCAAAAATGTCCCGGTTCTCACGGATGAACTCGATGAGCGCGCTTTCCTATTTTGGATCCAGATTGGTGCTGATGCTAAACTATTTGGATGAATCGCCAGGAACAAAATCAACAAGTTTAGTCTCATCGGCGGTTTGAACTTCAGGGTCGGGTCATGCTCAGTGGTGGGCTTCTTCAGAGCAGTCATGTCTGCCAGATCAACATTGTCCTTATAAAACTTCAGCTCCTCTGTAGCACAAACCGACTCAGCATAAGCCGCATCAGCTTCCTCACAATCCAAAGCGATCTTTCGCCTTCCGTGTACTGTTATAGTCCCCTTATGACTCGGCATTTTGAGCTGTAAATAGATATAGCAAGGCCTCGCCGTGAATTTTGTGTAAGCCGGTCGTCCAAATAGTGCTTGATACGGGCTGTGGATTTTCACCACTTCAAAGGTCAATTTTTCAGACCTGGAATCATGCTCATCTCCAAACACAACCTCCAAAGCGATCTTGCCAACAGGATATGCCAATTTACCTGGTACTACACCATGAAAAATAGTGTTGGACGGTTTAAGACTCTTATCTGTCAGCCCCATGCGACGAAAAGTCTCATAGTACAGGATGTTGATACTGCTCCCTCCATCCATCAGGACATTGGTAAACTTGTAACCTCACACCTGAGGCGCTACCACCAGAGCTAGTTGACCCGGATTGTCAACCCGGGGCGGATGATCCTCTCTACTCCACACAATGGGCTGTTCAGACCATCATAAATAGCGTGGCACTGCCGGTTCAACAGCATTAACTACCCTTTTGTGAAGCTTCTGATCGCGCTTACACAGCCTAGTAGTGAACACATGATACTGCCCACCATTCAACTGCTTGGGGTGACTCTGATAACCTGACTGCTGCTGATTTCCTTGATTATTCTGTTGGCTATTACCACCTTGGTTATTCTGGTTGCCCTGATTATTCTGAAATCCAGAGCTTGAACCGCCGCCACCATGAAAACCTGGACCTGAACCGCCCGACGGACCCTAATCATACTGGAAGACATCGGAATTCTTGAACTCCTTCATGATATAACAATCTTTCCAAAGATGTGTGGAAGGGGCCTCCTTGGTCCCATGCTTTGGGCAGGGCTGGTTTAACAAATGCTCCAGATTCACCCCTCCACTGCGCTGGGGCGGTTTACCTTTACGACGCTGCATATTCTGATGGAGGGCGATTCACTAGTGGCGATTGAAACGCGGCGGGCTAGGGACCTTCTTCAAACTGCCGTGCTGCAGCAGCAGGCTTATTCCTATAGCTGGGATAGAATTCATTCAACCCCTCGTCCGAGCCCAAGCTATAGCAGGCACATGGATGAATCGGAAGTGTCTAGCAGTGCGCGGCGTCGTAATGCTCAAGACGTGGTGGATAATGGCAGAGCACGAAGGAAGGACGCTTTGGGTCGGCATCAACCCGCCCCGGTTCAGCCAGCGACATCAGTAGAACGAGGCACCGGGCTTGCCTTTAGCTCCTGGGGAGTGCCGTGTCTCATTACGGCTCTCCGTAATGTGCGTCTGCCCAAGGATTTCAAGGGTCCATGTAAGGTTCCTAATTACACTGCGGATCAGCCACCTGAGGCATGGGTCGAGAGTTATGAGATGGCAATGGAGATGCTAGATGTGGATGAAGCGGCCTGTGCAAAGTACTTCAGGATGATGTTAGAAGGGACAACCCGTACTTGGTTGAAACTTTTACCAGCTAACTCCATCGAGTCATGGGAACAGTTGAAGGCCCGGTTTATAGCCAATTTCAAAGACACGTGCAAATAGCCTATGTCCATTGTGGATCTGGATGCTTGTGTTCAAGGGGAGAACGAGTCAACAACTCATTGGGTGCGCCGGGTTTCAGAATTGTTGCATTCGTCCGACCGGATTAACGCCGGGCAAGCGATTATAACGCTGGAGCGTAATTGCTAGTTTAAGTCACTGAAGATGAAGTTGGGACGGCTCAAGCGCCACTACAATGACATGGGAACCCTTAAGGCAGCCTTGGTCAAATATGCGGATTCTGATAATACCAAGGATCCTGATTCTGATGAGGAGAAACCGGAGAAGGGAAAGAAGAACGGCGGTGCAAAGGGATAGCATCACAACCAAGGAGGCCATGGGAATAATGGTAAGCGCAAGGCAGATAGTTCAGATCTTGTGGCTAACACCAATATGCAGCGTCGTAAAGGTAAACCGCCCCAGCGCGGTGGAGGGATGAATCTGGAGCGTTTGTTAAACCAGCCCTGCCCAAAGCATGGGACCAAGGAGGCCACTTCCACACATCTTTGGAAAGATTGTTATATCATGAAGGAGTTCAAGAATTCCGATGTCTTCCGGTATGATCAGGGGCCGTCAGGCGGTTCAGGTCCAGGTTTTCATGGTGGCGGCGGTTCAAGCTCTGGATTTCAGAATAATCAGGGCAGCCAGAATAACCAAGGTGGTAATGGCCAACAGAATAATCAAGGAAATCAGCAACAGTCAGGTTATCAGAGTCACCCCAAGTAGTTGAATGGTGGGCAGTATCATGTGTTCACTACTAGCCTGTGTAAGCGCGATCAGAAGATTCACAAAAGGGCAGTTAATGACGTAGAACCGGCAGTGCCACGTTATTTACAGTCGTCTGAGCAGCCCATTGTGTGGAGCAGAGAGGATCATCCGCCCCGGGTTGACAATCCGGGTCAACTGGCTTTGGTGGTAGCACCTCAGGTGGGAGGTTACAAGTTTAGCAAAGTCCTAATAGATGGAGGGAGCAGTATCAACATCCTGTACTATGAGACTTTTCGTCGCATGCGGTTGACAGACAAGAGTCTTAAATCGTCCAACACTGTTTTTCATGGTGTAGTACCGGGTAAATCGGCATATCTTGTTGGCAAGATCGCTTTGGAGGTTGTGTTTGGAGATGAGCATGATTCCAGGTCTGAAAAACTGACCTTTGAGGTGGTGAAGATCCAGAGCTCGTATGACGCACTGTTTGGACGGCCGGCTTACGCAAAATTCATGGCGAGACCCTGCTATATCTATTTACAGCTCAAAATGCCGGGTCACAAGGGGACTATAACAGTACATGGAAGTCAAAAGATCGCTTTGGATTGTGAGGAAGGTGATGCGGCTTACGCTGAGTCGGTTTGTGCTACAGAGGAGCTGAAGTTTTATAAGGACAATGTTGATCCGGCAGATATGACTCCTCTGAAGAAGCCCACCACTGAGCATGACCCGACCCTGAAGTTCAAACCGACTGATGAGACTAAACTTGTTGACTTTGTTCCTGGCGATTCATCCAAACAGTTTAGCATCAGCACCAATCTGGATCCGAAATAGGAAAGCGCGCTCATCGAGTTCATCCGTGAGGACATTTTTGCATGGAAGCCTTCTGACATGCCAGGTGTACCGAGGGAACTCGCTGAGCACACTCTCAATATTGATCCCAAGTTTAAACCGGTCAAGCAATTTCTTCGCCGCTTTAACGAAGAAAGACGCAAGGCCATTGGTGAAGAGGTAGCCCAGCTGTTGGCTGCTGGATTTATCATCGAAGTATTTCACACTGAGTGATTGGCTAATCCGGTGCTCGTTCTAAAGAAAAACGGCACTTGGCGTATGTGTGTGGACTACACAGATTGAATAAAGCTTGGCCGACAGATCCTTTTGCTCTCCCGCGTATTGATCAGATTATTGATGTGACGGTGGGTTGTGAGCACCTGAGTTTCTTGGATGCTTATTCAGGTTATCATCAGATTAAAATGGTAGTTAAGGACCAGGAGAAGACAGCCTTCATCACTCCCTTTGGAGCCTTCTGCTATGTTTCTATGCCCTTTGGGCTCAAAAGTGCCCAGGCAACTTATCAGCGTTGTGTGCAAAATTGTCTTCACACACAGATTGAGTGTAATGTTCATGCCTATGTGGATGACATTGTGGTAAAATCTAGGAGGAAGGAAACCTTGATAGATGACCTCAAGGAAACATTTGACAATCTTCGGGTTTACAAAATGATGCTTAATCCAGACAAGTGTGTTTTTGGTGTTCCGGTAGGCAAGCTCTTAGGCTTTCTGGTGTCCAACAGAGGCATTGAGGCTAATCCGGAAAAATCAAAGCGATTACCACTTTGGCCAAACCGAAGTGTATCAATGATGTTTAGCGTTTGGCAGGTCGAATTGCAGCCCTCAGCCGGTTTATCAGCTGTTTGGGAGAGAAGGCGATTCCTTTATACCTGATGTTGAAAAAGACAGGCAATTTCTTCTGGAGTGATGCGTCCAATGCGGCATTTGAGGACTTAAAGCGGAAGTTGGTTGAACCGCCGGTTCTTGCTCCTCCGGTTGACAAAGAGCCCTTGTTATTGTACATGGCTGCTAATGCACGTGCTGTCAGTGTGGCCATTGTGGTAGAGCGCAAGGAGGCTGGTAAGGAATATCTGGTTCAGCGACCGGTTTACTATATCAACGAAGTACTTATCGAGTCAAAGCAACGGTATCCGCATTGGCAGAAGCTGGTTTAGGGGGGGTTTTTATGGCTAGTCGGAAGCTCAAACAATACTTTCAAGGTCATCCCATTAGAGTAGTCAGTTTAGCTCCTTTGGGCGATATAATTCAGAACAGGGAGGCAACCGGCCGGGTTGCAAAGTGGGCGATTGAGCTTGGCCCGCATGGATTGAAGTATATGCCTCGGACATCAATTAAGTCACAGGCGCTTGTTGACTTCATCAATGATTGGACCAAGTTATAGGCACCACAGGACAAACCGGATAATACATACTGGACCATTCACTTTGATGGATCCAGGCAGTTGGAGGGCTCGGGGCTAGAGTTGTTCTTACTTCCCCTCGAGGTGATAAAATTTGTTATGTTCTCCGCTTAATGTTTCCTTGTACTAACAATGCAGCTGAGTACGAGGCTTTACTCCACGGTCTTCGTGTGGCTAAGGAAATGAACTTAAGCCGGGTTCACTATTTTGGAGATTCTGATCTGGTGGCTCAGCAAGTTTCTGGTACTTGGGATTCTAAGGATCCACTCATGGCGGCTTACAGACGCGAGATGGATATTGTGGCAGGACAGCTAAAGGGTTATCAGGTTTTGCACATTGACCGGCGCAAAAATGAAGCAGCAGATGCTTTAAGCCGGCTGGGATCTCAGCGTAAACCGGTACCACCCAATACCTTTTTACATATCTTGCATAACCCGTCTGTTAAGTTGCCTACAGAGGAGGATTTAGTTGTTCCTGATCTGGAGGCCCAATTGGTGGCCGCTTTACATACCACTCCGGATTGGACGGTTCCATATTTGGCGTATTTAAATCGGGGCGAGTTACCAGATGATGAGGTCTTCGCCAGACAGATAATCCAACGGTCCAAGTCCAGTTATTCACAATGGCGAGTTACACCGTTGAAGTGTTTCAGGCATTTTTCAATGTTGTATTTATCCTAAAGAAGGACAAGAGATTCTACGTGAAATCCATGAAGGGGATTGTGGTCACCATGCCGGTTCAAAGTCCCTGGTGGCTAAAGCTTTTCGTCATGGGTTCTATTGGTTGAAAGCTCATGCTGATGCAGAGGATCTGATAAAGTGATGTGACGCTTGTCAGAAATTTTCACGTCAAGCTCATGTTCCGGCTCAAGAGCTACGGATGATTCATATCACTTGGCCGTTTGCCACTTGGGGGCTTGATATGGTGGGACCTTTTAAGCGTTCCCAGGATAAGAAGACCCACCTGTTGGTGGCGGTTGAAAAGTTCACTAAATGGGTTGAAGCCGAGCCCGTCAGCAAGTGTGATGCAGCCACGGCGGTTCAGTTTCTCAAAAGGATCATTTTCCGTTTTGGTTTTTCACACAACATCATTACAAATAATGGCACGAACCTTTCTAAAGGTGAGATGGAGGAGTTTTGTCAACGAGAGCACATCCGGCTTGATGTAGTGTCCGTGGCTCATCCCCAATCCAATGGTCAAGCTGAGAGGGAGAATGAAGAAATCCCGAAGGGTATCAAGCCCCGGCTCATGGTTCCTTTGAAGCGGACGCCGGGTTGTTGGGTGGAAGAATTTCCATTTGTGTTATGGAGTATAAACACCACCCCAAACCGATCTACGGGTTATACACCTTTCTTCATGGTTTACGGGGCTGAGGCCGTCCTCCCAAGTGATATTCGTCATGATTCGCCCCGGGTTGCTAATTATGTTGAAGCGGATAATGAGCAAGCACGCCAAGAGGCGCTGGACCTGTTAGATGAGAAACGAGACATGGCTTTGGCTCGATCGGCGGTTTATCAACAAGACCTGCGGCGTTATCACAGCCACCGGGTTAAGACAAGAATCTTTCAAGAAGGCGACTTAGTGCTCGGGCTCATGCAGGATCAGACCGATATGCACAAGTTATCCCCACCTTGGGAAGGACCCTTTGTGGTCAGCAAAATCTGCACAACAGATCATACTACCTCATTGACGTTCAAGAAGACTCGCGTAGTTCTGAGGAGGAGACCCAGCGGCCGTGGAACATAGCTCTCCTTCGACCATACTACACTTGAGCCATAGTCTTTTCTTATGTACATATTTCAACAATGTATATATTATGATCAATATAATAAACCGGCATTCTTTCTATAAGCAGGGCCTCTGCCGTTTTCCTTCAAATCTCTTTGATTACATGGGGGCTTCAGCTGACAAAGCGAAGTACTACCTGTTAAACTGGCTATCATGCCACAACACAGCTTGGGAGCTTCACACCCAAGGGGCCAAAGAGAGTCTGGATGTTATGCACAGCTCAAACATAGGCACCCATTGAGCACATCTCACAAAGTTACTTGGGGGCTCTTTTGTCCAAAAGTCACAAAGAGTTTGAAGGGACCCTTGTAATTGGGTATCGACCCACGGCTTGGAAGCCTGGTGTATTCACCTAAAACCCCGGGTTAACCTGCCTTCATCAAGTAAGCCACTCCTATCTAGGTAATCCTGGCACGACCCGCCGAACGTTTGACAAGTCAATCTTATAAAGACCCTGAACTTGTCAAAGTTAAAACGACGATTGGTTAGTTGGAGGCCCATCTTAAAAGACTTTGCAAAATGGTTTAACTCGGTGGCCTGGCAGCCCATGAAAAGCCTTGAGTTTGGGCCTGGCAGCCCTTGAAAAGCCTTGACTACATGGTTTCTTGATTGCTTTTTTGCCAAGTTTTCACCTTTTTTGATGAATTTATTTTGAACCGGTGTTTTTTAACGTAGTGTGGCTTTTCAGTCATCATGTTAACCCGGTGTTTGTTAACCCAGATTGGCTTTCAGCTATAAGTTGACAGACCATTTTATCAAACCGGTGTTTGTTAACCCGGCCTGGCTTCGACTATATGTTGCCAGTTTAATCATCTGGTGTTCATAGTAACCCGGCATGACTTATTCATCACATCATTATAGGGTAAGGGATATAACAACTCAAGATTTGGGTTTTCACCCTTACTCAGTGATTTCATATCACAGGTATGAGTTATTTCATATTTATTCCACTTTGGTTATTAGCCATGCTTTACCTTGGGCATTATGACCCGTCCAGCGGTGAACCGCCGGGACAGATTTTTTTATGCAGACATAGGATTTGCATAATATTATGAAGATATATAAGCCAGCACTGAAATTCGCATCGCGGATCAAACAAAGTATATCCCAGTGCATGATGGCAGCAGATCAAAATATTTTAACTAGCCTATTACAAGGCGCTTCACGGCTAAAAATAGGGAATTGTTCTTTCCACAGAACAAAGTTTATGAAGCATAAATCAGATTGCCGAATCAAGCCTCGTCACCATGTTGACGTGAAGTTGATGGATCATCTGGCGTCGGTTCAGCCTCCTCCTCCTCATCAAGTGGCTGGAAGTCAACGGTGGTCCAGTCAATCCGGGTTAAGGCCTGAAAGACAGCCTCTTAACTTATAAGTTCAGCCGGATCAACGATAGGGGCGTAAGTGTGCTTACGGATTGGTGGAATAAGATTTTGCACTTCTGGCATGACAGTGTCAATCCGTTTGTTGTTGGCATCGTAGAAGGATCGGTGAACCGTCAAGTTAGCTTCTTCAGCCAATTGACTCGCCAGAGGACGCATCTCCCTTGTCACATTTTTGAGGGCTTCGTTATCAAACTCTGCCTCGTTTTCTTGTTCACTAGGGAAGCCCTTGGCGATATCAATCGGATCGAGATCAGCTATCCATGCTTTAGCTCGAGTAAGGGCCAACAAAGCGCCAGCCCTGGCAGCGGATCGCTTCATCTCTTCTATATGCACTGGCGTCATGGATAACCTTGCAAGAGTGCCCTTGATCAATGTTGGAGCCGGATTGTTATATGAGGCTGCACAGATGACCCGTTGGGCACCGGTATATAGCTGTTCAATCAGAGTATATGCTGCCTTCAGTTTCATCCGCATGTCAGAGCCCAGATGAGCGATGCGGCCACCTACATCGGTTTAAGATTGTGATGTTAAAGCGGCAAGATTACAAAGATGGTTATTCAAGAATTCTTGGCAAGAGTACTTACCAAATATTGCAGAGGTCATGGCATTCACTTGACGCTTCAACCCAGTTAGCTCTTCTGCCGCCGTTTAAGAGCCGACTCGGCATCTTCAGCCCGCTTCAGCAATGCATTCTTTTCAGTCTCCCAGTTGGCACGCTCAGTCTTGAACCCTTCTTTATGTTGTTCCATGGCTGTTAAAGCGGTTTTTACCTTGTCCTTGGCCTTGGAAGTCTCTGCTAGTTGGGATTTGATATTCTCTTGCAGATCAGCAATTTGAGTGCCTTGGCGATTTATATCAGCCTGTCACAGTCAGAGGAGCAGCATGTAAGTATTTTATCAAAATTCCCAAGCATATAACCAGTTACATACTTGGTACTTGGGGGATAATGCGGATTGCTTCTTTACTAATGATTGTTTAAAGTCCCAAGAATCAATACAAGTTTTAATCTTGGCACTTGGGGGCTAATGTGTGTTTGATCCAGAAAGTGCACAAGGAAAGTCAACAAAGTACAGTAAGGAATATAAAAGTCCCGGTTTGTCTTCACAAGACAAACCGGCCCTTGGGGGCTACGAAGTCAAAGTGTTCTTTATCTTTAAAGACCCGGTTTATCTTTAAAAGATAAACCGGCCCTTGGGGGCTACAATACAATGAATGTACAGAATAAAGATGGTGTTTTGAAGATTACCTCATAGCATTCCTTCATCATATTCACCAAACCGGCTTCATAATCTCGGCTGGTGTAAAGCCGGTTCAAGAATCCGGAATGAAGATCTTGAGCAGAAAGATTAACATAGTTGGACAAGTCGGTCTTCCCTTTTCCCATGCCCATAGCAGCAAATTCATCCTTGGCAGTGTGCTTCGATAAAGCAACTGGATTGCCTGGGGCGGTATAAGCAGTACCAGTGACATCATCATCTTTGGCTGGGCTCGGCGGATTGACATTGTCTTTGGCTGGGCTTGACAGATTGGCAGCAGGGCTTGGCGGTTTGGCAGCAGGGCTTGGCAGATCAGTAGCCGACCTCAGCGGATCGCAACTGGACTTGAAGGCATGGCATGTGGACTTGATGTTTCAACATGTGTTTCCGGGTCAGCCTCCGGCGGATTAGCATCGGTAGCTGGGTCTTGCGGGGCAGAGTCATCCATGAGAATATCAAGATTTTCACCAGCATTGTCTGGGGTCTTCTCCGGTTCAACATCGTCAGAGGGGCCGCTGGTCTTGGCTTTCTTGCTCAATCGGGTCTTGGCACTGTAACGTCAAAATAAAGATTAGTATGATAAACCGATGCATGAAGGGACAAACCAAAAAATAATGCACTTACCCAGCGACGGTCTTGAGGGGAGGCAGCTGAGTAGTTGATGAACCGCCAGATGAATTGGAAGATGCCTGGTAATTCGGATCAGACGGACTAAGTGGTTATCGGAAGAAACCCTTCAAAGGATAACGTTTTTCGGGAGAGCAAGTAACCTCTGGACGACGCTTCCGGGTTGGTGTATCCGATAAACCGGAAGAGGTGACTTGCTGGCCACTGTGTCGGGTTGTGCGGCGCCCTTCAGGTTGCTGTGTCTTTAAAGAAATTTTGGATCCAAATAAGAAAGAGGGTGAGAGTATTTCACTTTCCGAACTGCACAGCGAAATCTTTGAACCGGCACGAGATCTAAATCGGAGGAAAGAGAGATTACCTCAACATGGTCCGCATGGCTGACCTCTGCATCATCCTGATGATATTCATTGTTAATAAGATGTATGATAAAGGAGCCAAGGGAGTCAAGTTCTACCTCTTTATCCGAATCTTCAGCATCTTCGGGCGGATCAGCAGCTTCGCCGGTCTTCTTCTTGGCTGCTTTCTTGGTAGCTTTGCTCTTGGCACGAGGAGCTCTTGCCGGTTTATCTGAAGTCTTTATTTTCCAAAAGGAGTTGTAGGGCTGTAAAGATTAAACAAAGATTTATTCAAACAATGGTAAAGCGGAGGCGGATCAAGAAAGTACAAAGTTAAAATATTTACCGCTGGTGGTTTGTTGGCGGGGTAAAAGGGGGGCAGTCCGGTTTGGCTGCATGCGGCGATTGGTTCGTCTAACATCTTCTTCACCGATTTGGTAACTTTGTCATCAGTCACCTCTATTTCATTAAACCGTTGAGGATTGTTGGCATTGCCGGTATACTCATGCATTAATCCGGAGCGGCAACTTAAGGGCAGGATGTGCCATTTAACCCAACAGCGAACAAGATCAACACCAGTCAAGCCGTTGGCCATGAGAGCCCGAAGCTTGGCGAGCTGAGCAGCATAAGTTTGCCGCTCTTTGGCAGTTAATCGTCGAGGTAATGGGTGGCCGTTGCTAAGCCGGTGAAGGCGGTAACCCGACAAGGGATTCTCTTCAGCAGGGGCAGTGTTCTGATAGTAAAATCAAGTTTGGTTCCAGTCTTTGGGGTGAGTGTGGTGTGATGCATGTGGGAAATCAACTTCCTTCCTCTTCTGGATTGATACCCCGCCAAGTTCCGTGTTAGGACCATCCGAAAACTCAGTCCGGCGGTTTAGATGGAAAAAGTCCCGGAAGAGCTCAACAGATGGTTCCTCTTGAAGGTAAACTTCACAAAATACTTGAAAGTTGCATATATTTGATACAGAATTTGGGCCAATATCTTGTGGATGGAGTTGAAAGCTCGCAAGGACATCCCGGAATTTTTTTGATCCGGGAGGACTGAAGCCCCGGGCTAGAGCTGCATAAAAACAATAACTTCGCCATCTTGAGGCTCAGGAGGGCACTCAGGGCCAGGAACCCACCAGTGAAGGACATTCTTTGAAGCTAAAGCGCCCGTTACAACATATCCGTTGATTTGCGTTTTCATGATCCGGGATGGAACCCAGTTACAAGCGACAAATTGCTTAGTCATCTTGGAAACAAACTGTAAAGGGAAAAATGAAGGCCGGTTTACCACAGTTGGTTGGTGTGTACTAATTGGTGTTAAACCGGGGAGTTTGATGAAGGCATATAAGTGAGTTAAACCGGAGTTTATCATTCACGACAATACGGTGGTTTAAGAGAGGGCTAATGATATATGGCGGATTACCACCTACTGAAAGTTTAAACCGCCCTTAGGTGGAGGGGCCAGAGATGAAAATTTACTAAGTGTTGACAGAAATAGGTTTCACACAACGATGAAATTTATTTGGATGTACCATGCTTCAGTAAAAGAAAAATTTCTGCGACCTATAATGGCGTTTAGCAGAACAGAGAAGGTTGTGCGCTCTACTGAGGATTCTTTACAAAAAATAAAGGGAAGATCTACTAGTACTGAAAATGGATGCGGAGCAACTACCGCACGGAATCTACGCTATTGTTGGATCAAAGAAGCTAGGGCAGAAGCAAATAACGAAGAACTGAGATGAACACGGATGAATACAGAAACCCTAAATACAGATCTAGGGTTGAGAGGAGGAAACTTACCAAATGAACAGGGACAGTGGAGAAGAGCCGCAGGTTTCTGGTACGGTCAGGTTGATGTAGCGGCCTTTGATGATGCAGCGCTCTAAGGTTGAGGGCGGCGGCGGAGCTTGAGAGCTTGAGCGTCGCGAGGAAGAAGAAGGGGCAAGGGGAGAGAATGGAAAGACCCGTTGGCTTTATTTATAAGGAGAAAGGGATAAGTGGCAGGCGCAATAATCGAGGAGCCTGAAGCGGCAAAGAGGGCGTGCCTGTCGCCTCAATTTTCGGGATACCATTAATGAAGGGAATCTTTTTAATCTTTTTATACATAGATGATGTCATGATGGTCCATTGCTGTTTCCAGAGGATGACGTCACGGCGGTTTAACAAAGTTTACAGGAGAAGATAACATGGCGGTTTACGAGAATATAAGAAGATGTTCCCAAGATTTCTTTAAGTATTGAAGATTGACATGAACAGGTTCAAATCAATCTAGGGCCTAATGTTGGGGATATAACTGCTGAGTGTAAATCGGCCAGGAGGGCCCGGTTCACCCTCAACTATATTGAAGCCCACGAAGATCCAGAAGAAGGCGTTTTACTAACGAAGCTTAGAGGCCCAGAGCCCAAGGGCGGATTAAAGCCCATAGTGGTAAACCGCCATGGTTATGTAACTTTTAATGTAAGATAGGAAAGGAGAGACCGAGCCGGACACTTTTATAAGTCGGCTTCAGGACTCTGTAGACCAGCCAGGCATCAACCTATGTATATAAAGAGACGACCCGGCGGCGGTTCAGGGACAAGAAACAACAACTCGAGACTCAGGCAAAGCGTATTCGCTCCCTGGTCATCGAAACCCAATCAATCCCATCACAACTAGACGTAGGCTTTTACATTCATTGAAGGGGCCAGACTAGTATAAAACTCCCGTGTCCCTTGTCCGGATTAACCCCTTCAAGCTAACCCGTTGTGATGGCTCTGCGACTAAGTCCTTTCATGAGGACAGCTGACGTGTTAATTCCATGATAGGCGCGGCCCCCTGTCTTGTGGGCCCCTCGGGCGTCCACCAATGTACTTCTCCCTCCTATATAAGCCTACGTACCCCGAAAACATCCAGTGAGCCAACGAAACACAATTTCCACCGCCGTAACCTTCTGTATCCGCGAGATCTCATCTTGGAGCCTTCGCCGGCACTCTGCCGGAGGGGGAATCGACCACGGAGGGCTTCTACAACAACACCATAGCCCCTCCGATGAGTTGTGAGTAGTTTACCATAGACCTGCGGGTCCATACTTATTAGCTAGATGGCTTCTTCTCTCTTTTTGGATCTCAATACAATGTTCTCCCCCTCTCTTGCGGAGATCTATTCGATGTAAACTCTTTTTGCGGTGTGTTTGTCGAGATCCGATGAATTGTGGGTTTATGATCAAGTTTATCTATGAATAATATTTGAATCTTCTCTGAATTCTTTTATGTATGATTGAGTTATCTTTGCAAGTCTCTTCGAATTATCAGTTTGGTTTGGCCTACTAGATTGATCTTTCTTGCCATGGGAGAAGTGCTTAGCTTTGGGTTCAATCTTGCGGTGTCCTTACCCAGTGACAGAAAGGGTTGCAAGACACATATTGTATTGTTGCCATTTAGGATAAAAAGATGGGGTTTATATCATATTGCTTGAGTTTATCCCTCTACATCATGTCATCTTGCTTAATGCGTTACTGTGTTCTTATGAACTTAATACTCTAGATGCAGGCAGGAGTCGGTCGATGTGTGGAGTAATAGTAGTAGATGGAGGAAGGAGTCGGTCTACTTGTTGCGGACGTGATGCCTATATAATCTCATAATTATTCGCTTTTCTATCAATTGCTCGACAGTAATTTGATAACCCACCGTAATACTTATGCTATCTTGAGAGAAGCCACTAGTGAAACCTATGGCCCCCGGGTCTATCTCTTATCATATTTTCTTCCAATCTACTTTTATTTGCATCTTTACTTTTTGCATCTATATTATAAAATACCAAAAATATATTTATCTTATCATACTATCTCTATCAGATCTCACTTTCGCAAGTGGCCGTGAAGGGATTGACAACCCCTTTATTGTGTTGGTTGCGAGTTCTTTGTTTGTTTGTGTAGGTGCGTGGGACTTTTGAGGATCCTCCTACTGGATTGATACCTTGGTTCTCAAAAACTGAGGGAAATACTTACGCTACTATTGCTGCATCACCCTTTCCTCTTCAAGGAAAACCAATGCAAGCTCAAGACATAGCAGGAAACACTGTACTGTTAAAGGGGGTCGAGGTAATACTAAGGAAACTGATTTCCAATTGATGCTCATCTCAAAAAATCCTACACCTACCTAATCCTTTCGAGTGAAGCCATTGGAAATCTCATATAAGTTCAGTCATTTTCTTCAGTGATAGAGACGAAGATCTTCTGGTCTCTGAGGAATTTTTCTGACTCAGGAGTCAGGAATTCGCCAGTGCAGATTGCCTACACAATGAGGAACATGATAGCCCCGAGGAATTCGAACCTCAAATATCCGACCGTTGCTGTGCTACGCGCCAGCTGTCACAAAATATCTACCCACCTAAAGGTCATATCATTGAAGGGCATTTATGTCTTATCATGTCGGGCTTCTCCCTAGGCTATAAATAGCCGCCCCCTACAACAACTAGCTAGTTGGATGCTCCGCGAGAAACTGACACTTGTCATTGAGAGCATCCCATCCTCCGAGGACTTTGAGTGAAAATCATCAAGTGAGGAAAACCCAAACCCAAACACCTACAAACCCAAAGTGATTGAGCATCACTAAAGAGATTCTTCCTGTGTGGAACCGATGCTTGCTACCTTTCAGGACTGTGTATCCTCCAGATGGTTAGGTATCATGGTCTTAGCATCCAAGAGGAATTGTGGATCGCCGAGTGACCAAGTGTGTGAAGGTTTAGAAGTCACCTGAATACTGACCACGAGTATTGGGCCAGGTCTGTGTGACTTTAGCTCAAGGAGAATACGGTGAGGAGTTTGTGTCCGGGACTGTGTGTCCTCGAGTTTAAATACTCAGCAACTCCAACTAGACGTACAACTGTCACAGCAGTTGGAACTGGTCTACCAGATCATTGTCTTCACCAAGCCAACTGGTTCTATTTCCTCAACCCTTCCATTTCCTCATTCATGTGTTGATGGACCTGATCATTACTGTTTAAAGACTTTGACTGAAGACTTTCTCTATTTCCTCAATCCAATTTCTTTAGTCACATAGTCTTCAGCCTGCTTATCCTGTTATCATGCTATATGTACTTTGTGCTTGTTTTCATATTTCATCATGATGATTATGTTGTTGCTCTATTCTGTTTATACCTAAGTACTTATTCCGCTGCAAGTATGTCGTTGCTTAGGAATTTCTTCACCTAGAAATTCCTCAGTGACAAATTTGTAAAAATCGCCTATTCACCCCCCTCTAGTCGATATAATGCACTTTCAATTGGTATTCGAGCAAGGTACTCCCTTGTTCTGTGTGATTTTGGTTTAACCACTTGGAGTTTTAGTTATGTCGACTACATGAGTGAAGAAAGTGACATGCCCCATCTTTGACGGTCATGAGTATCCCAAGTGGAAGCGACTCATGGCGATGAACAGCGAACTATGGACCGTCACTGAGATTGGTCTTACTGATCTGTGCAAGATGGCGAAGGTGATTATATTTTCGCAAGTACACTCTACTTCACCTCACTTCAAAGGATATCATCAGCTCCTGTTTGTCACAAAATCAGTTCAGGAACATCATGCATCTCAACCATGCGAAGCTTATCTGGGACCGACTCTCTGAGGTCTATGAAGGTCATCAAACTCGTCATGATCCTTGATTTGTGGTTTACAAGGACTCACTCAAGGAGATGACTTTCGCTCCAGAATCATCATCCTCTGCACCATGACTTATGGCAAAAGGTGCCAAGGTAACTAAATGCTACCTTTCTGAATCTAATGATGATGAATCTGGTGATGAATTTGGACCCAGCTACACTAAACTTGCTTCCCTTGCCACTAAACAACAAAAGACTTTGGAAAAGATTCAAAATTTGCTAGACAAAAGCAATGACCTGTTGGGTGAGGAATTGAATCGAACTAAGGCTTTGACTAATAATCTTCAATGAGTTCAGTCTACGTTTGACAACCTTCAAAATCATAATAACACTCTCTTATCTGATCATGAGAAGCTTTCATATGAATTTCTTTAGAGAAAGCAAGATCTTGAGAAGTTAAAAGTGAGTTATGAAGATCTTCAGAAGGAAAACAATTCATTGCTTGCTCAACAGATCAGTTCCGCTCAGGAAGAATTTATTCCACCATGTCTGAAATGCATTGAGCGTGAATCTTCTAATTCTTCACCTGAATGTTCAAATGCTTCTATTACTGCAAATTCTTCAACTATCTCTGTGGTCACATATTCCTCATCTGAGGATACCACAAGTATCACTGACGATAATGCAGGGTTGAAGGAATTGTATGTGACAGGCATAGACAAAAGCCTCAAAGGGCATCAGACTCTTTGTGATGTGCTCAAAAAGCAGAGCTTGAACAGGAACCCTAGGAAAGAGGGTATTGCCTTT
The DNA here is from genome assembly GCA_963921465.1 of Triticum timopheevii. Classification (NCBI taxonomy): domain Eukaryota; kingdom Viridiplantae; phylum Streptophyta; class Magnoliopsida; order Poales; family Poaceae; genus Triticum; species Triticum timopheevii. The sequence continues at coordinate 463,542,363 of OY997266.1, forward strand.
GAGAGGAAACTCAATGCTGATGGGACCTACTGGAAACCTAAGCAGTAACCCAAAACCTCATGGGTTGCTGCGAAAGGACCTTACATAGATCCATGCACTTTAACTGGCTTCAATGCCATCTTTTTCTTATGGAGCGCACAGAATGATGAACTCTTTGCCACCCCTTCAAATGTGGGTAGTGAAGAAAAATAACTAATCTCTTATGCAGGGTCAGGTCTCCAGACGAACTTAATCGTCTAAAGAATTTGCTGGAGACCTGAATATGCTTGAATGGACACAAGCTAATCATGAAGATATGAGTTACTCATTTCGCACATCCTCATATTGCTATATCTATTACTGTTGATGAAATTGATATCATATTCTTCACTGATGAAGTATATGGATTCGTAAATTGCACTAATTCATCTGCAGGATGAACAACCCAAAGCTACTGAGTCGGTCCTCGACAGTGGATGTACAAATCACATGACCGGTGACAAGAACTTATTGATGGACACTGCTTTATCTCCATCTCATCTGAAGCATATCACCTACGCTGACAAAGGCAAAAGCAAGGTATTGGGTCTAGGTAGGGTTTCTATCTCAAAGGATAGACACATGGACAAAGTCATGCTTGTTGGTTCCTTCGGATTCAACCTCATGTCTGTCTTAATGCTTTGTGATCTTGATATGGTTGTCATCTTTGGCAAATATCGTTGCATTGTGCTAATGGAATCTAACAATTCCAAAGTCTTCGAAGGCTTTAGGAGAGAAGACCTGTATATTGTTGATTTCTCTACAGGACCACAGTCGGCCACATGTCTACATGCAAAAGCTTCAGAAGGCTGGTTATGGCATCGATGACTTGGTCATGCCGGGATGAGGAACTTGCATACACTCGCGAAGAAGAATCATTTCATTGGCATCGAGGGTGTCAAATTCCTCAAAGATCATCTTTGTGGGGCTTGTGAGGCTGGAAAGATCACCAGAGCCAAGCATCCCTCCAAGACTATCATGACCAGTTCTCGTCCCTTTGAATTATTTCACATGGATCTCTTTGGCCCTACTCATTATGCCATGTTCACTAATTCTGCATCATTATATGGCTTTGTCATTGTTGATGATTATTCTCGTTATACCTGGGTGCATATCATCAGTTACAAAAATGAAGTGCAGGAAGTCTTCAAACGATTTTCCTCAAGAGCATCTTTGAACTTCGGTGTGAAGATCAAGCATATCAGGAGTGATAATGGAACCGAGTTCAAGAACACTGGTCTCAATGAATATCTTGATATACTTGGTATTACTCACGAGTTATCTACTCCCTATACTCCTCAGCAGAATGGCGTCGTGGAGCGCAAGAACAAAACTCTTGTTGAGATGGCTTGCACTATGCTTGATGAATACAAGACTCCACAGCATTTTTGACCAGATGTTATTGATACTGCATGCCACATCATCAACAAGGTATATCTTCAAAAATTCTTCAAAAACACCTCATATGAACTCCTCGCTGACAAGAAACCCAATGTAAGTTATTTCAAAGTCTTCGGTGCTAAATGTTGGATTAGAGATCCTCACCACCACTTTAAATTTGCACCGAAAGCACATGAGGGTTTTATGCTTGGTTACGGAAAGGACTCGGACACCTACAAAGTCTTCAACACCTATCATCACAAGGTTGTTGAAACTGTAGATGTGCGGTTCCATGAAACTAATGGCTCGCAAAGAGAGCACCTACCTCCTGTGCTAGATGAAATGTCACCTGAGGAATCCATCAAGTTCAAGGCTACTGAGGATGTCATCCCTACCGAAGAATCTGCTGAAGAAATCATTCCGGATCATGAAGAAAATCGCGCTGGTGCTACTGAAGAAAATGGCCCTGAAGAAATTGCTGGGTCAAATCAAAGTCATCAACCTGCTCATCCTCGTGTTGCAAACGAAGTGCAGATTGAGAGAATCATCAACGACATCAATGCACCAGGTCCTCTCACGCGCTCAAAAGCTTCACATTTGTCTAAATTTTGTGGGCATTTTGTGTTTGTCTCTATCACAGAGCCCACCAAAGTTGATGAAGCATTCATGGAATTTGAGCGGATTCAAGCTATGCAAGATGAATTGAATCAATTCGAGCTCAACAATGTGTGGGAGCTTGTCAAGCGACCAGACCCACGCAAGCACAACATCATCGGCACCAAATGGATCTACCACAACAAACAAGATGGAAATGGCCTTGTGGTGAGGAATAAGGCTCGTCTTGTAGCTCAAGGCTACACACAGGTTGAAGGAATTGATTTCGATGAAACTTTTGCACCTGTTGCTAGACTTGAAGCTATTCGCATATTACTTGCTTATGCTAACCATCATAATACCATCTTACATCAAATGGATGTGAAAAGTGCATTCCTCAATGGTAAGCTTGAGGAAGAAGTATATGTTTCTCAACCACCAGGTTTTGAGGATCCAAAATTTCTAGATCACATCTACAGACTCAACAAGGCCCTCTATGGCCTCAAGCAAGCACCTCGGGCGTGGTCCGATACATTGAAAGAATTCCTCATGAAGAAAGGCTTCAAACCCAGTTCACTTGACCCAACTCTTTTCACCAAAGCATATGATGATGAATTATTTGTGTGCCAAATATACGTTGATGATATTATCTTTGGTTGTACTAACCAATGTTATAGTGACGAATTTGCCTATATGATGAGTGAGGAATATCAAATGTCCATGATGGGAGAGTTGAAATTGTTCTTAGGTCTTCAAATTCGTCAACAACACAATGACATATTCATATCCGAGGAGAAATACCTCAAGGATGTGTTGAGGAAATTCAGCATGCAAGATTGCAAAGGCGTCAAAATCCCTATGCCCACAAATGGCCATCTATGCACCGATGAAAATGGTAAAGACTTAGATCAAAAGGTATACCACTCTATGATTGGCTCTTTATTGTATCTATGTGCATCTAGGCCGGATATTGTGCTTAGTATTTAAATGTGTGCCCAATTTCAAGCTACATCGAAGGAATCACACCAAAAGGCTGTGAAGCATATTCTTCGATATCTAGCTCACACTCCAACACTTGGATTATGATATCCCAAGGGCTCTTCTTTTGATCTCATTGGATATTCTGACTCTGACTATGCTGGTGATCGGGTGGACCGCAAGTCAACATCAGGCACATGTCATTTCCTCGGACGATCCTTGGTATGTTGGTCCTTAAAGAAGCAGAACTACGTATCAGTCTCTACTGCTGAAGCTGAGTACATTGCTGTTGGATCTTGTTGTGCTCAATTGCTATGGATGAAGCAAACCCTCAAGGACTATGGCATCAATGTGAAGAATGTGCCACTCTACTACAACAATGAGAGTGCTATAAAGATTGCTCACAACCCGGTTCAGCACTCGAAGACAAAGCAAATCCAGATTCGCCATCATTTTCTTTGTGACCATGTGTTGAAGGGCGACATCTCCATCGACCATGCAAATACTGAAGATCAGTTGGCCGATATCTTCACAGAGCCCTTGGATGAGAAGAGATTTAGCAAGTTGCGGTGTGAGCCAAATATCTTAGAATCTTCGAATGTTCTTTAAAAAGGACACACATCCTAACACTTACGCAAATTTGATGACTTAGATGTGCAACACATGAAGTAAATTTTTCTTCAATCAATGAAGACTAACCCTCTAAGTGTGAAGAAATTAATGAAGAATTTGATTCTCAGAACCCTACGACAAATGTACCCGGTGTCTGAAATCATCATTCTTATACGGTGAGTTACGCCACCAACCATAGTTGAAAATCTTTGATTTGAGTTTCTGTGATTTCTTCAGATTTTCAATTTCCTTGGTCTTTCCATCGTTGTTCTTCATTGCTATATATATTTGAGTTTTTCATATCCTCTATAGAATTCACTGATAGCTAATTCTACAAGTTGTTTTTTCATCTAAGTGAATGTGATCGGACACGTTCCCCCTCTATGCTAAACTCAACCCAGTCTGTTCAAAAATTCTTCATGTGCATTCTATTTGAATCCCGTTCAAAATCTTCACTGTGTCCTTGACAGCTGAAGAATTTGCGAACGAAATGTTAAAATTTTCATATCTATTTTTTTTGGCTTTTTCCACGCAAATCCTTACGCATCCCACGATTGGATTAAACAACTGACCCACAATCTCACACGATCTCCACCTCTCTGTACGTGGGTGACACATGTCGCTAGGATAGCTAGGGTCGGGGGCACGTTCGTCCAAATTCTTTGGACGAACAGTTTTTCACTTCCTTATAAATACCCCTCCCCTTGCACCTCAGTTCATTTACTCCGCTCAACCTATCTCTCTCTTCCGCTCGAGATCTCTGACCTAGCACAGCCACTGATCTCCATCATCGCCGATGAGGAAGAGCTTAGCGTCCTCGACCTCGTCGCCGTCGTACTCGCGCCGGCCACACAAATCTTCACCTCCGCCGCCGTCGTAGATGTCTTCCTCTGCCAAGTTAGGGCATGGAAGATCTGAACCGACGAGCTTCCACAGTTCATCTCTCTATTTGTCGCGTTCTTCATCAAGTGTAAATAAAACTCGCTTTTACTGACCTCGTTGATTCTAATGATTTACACAAAATCTTCAAAAGGTGTTTATTCTTCAATCCTCACATTCTTAAACACCACAGTTGCATCTGTTCTTGATCTTTCTCTCTAAGATGTACTTTTCTTCAAGATTCCTCAATTGAGGAATTTGACCAGGGAGTCTTGAAGAATTTCACTAAGAGTTCTTGTCTTAGGTTCCAGAGTTGTACAGATTGGAAATCCACAAACTTGATTCCTTTTAAAAACAAATTCTGAGAACGCATATGACCTCTTCAAATTCTTCGCACCTATACTCTGTTCACAGGTACATGTGTCTGCTGCTGAATCACTAGGTTCTCATCAACTTAACTCATTTGCAGTGTTCCATGAAGAAAAATTGCATACTTCCTCAGAGACATCTATTGTTCAGAATCCTCAGCTGAAGAATATGGCTGAAGAAAAGCATCCTCAGAAGGGAGGCAAGAGGCCTGAGACTAACACAGTGTTTGAAATCCCTGAAGATATAAATATGCAGATTACTGCACTCCTGATGAGGCCACTCATGGCAAGGAGAATAAAAATCAGCGCAAGGTGAGCATTCAGCAGATTGAGCGTAGATGGGCACGGGAATGGAGGGAGTACTGCTATGTCACTCCTAAGTACATGAAGAAATTCGTTGTAAACTCTCCGTGCCCAAGACCTCCATTGGCACCAGGCCAAGAAGCTGATCCCTCTAGCATCAAAAGAGGTGAGGAATTTACAAAAAATGGGCCAAGCGCCAAAGGAAATTGTCTAAAGTAGCAAAGGAGGCAGTGAACAAATTCAATGAAGATTCTGCCACTACTGCTGCTGTTGCTGAAGCCTATGCTAGTCAGTCTAAGAAGGCTCTAAAGAAGAAATCTGTTGTAAAGCCATCTTCCTCTGCAATGCCCTCATGGCCCAGCTCCTCAATTCCATCACGTCCAGCTCCTCAAAACCCTGAGCTGCACCAACGAAGTCCTCAGTACCAGTGCATCTTGCCACGTGCCAAATGACTACAAGCTTCTCAATTGCTTTAGGAGCTTAAGCAAGTTCCTCAGCACAGCCGCAGCTGCTGAAGAAAAAGGTCACTACTGGACTCGGCACAAGGCTAAGTCTTCACAAGAAGTAGGTTGCCTTTGAAGTTCCGTCATCTTAAGACGAAGCTGATGATGAAGAACTGGCTCAAATCATCAGAGACCGACAAAACTGGGCCGCTAGTGCCAAAGGCAGTGCTGTGCCACTCTTGCTGGATCCGAAGAAGATCCTTGACTACATCGATCTTTGGCATAAAGATCCCAACACACCCCTTCCTGATCTGAACCTCACACCAGGCCAAAGTCACGTGTTAACTGCTTTCATTGCTGAAGAAAAATGGAAGTTTGAGAAGGCCAGATCAGTGAAGAAAGCTCTGCAAGAAGGAGCATTATCTGAAGAAGAATGTTCTGAAAATGACGACTGAATAACTTGTAACTATTCAGTCATAAATCAAAGCTCTCGGTGCTGAATTTGACGCATATAAAGCTGACCGGCTAGGAGCCAAAGTCGGATTCGTCAAGCTGGCTAAAGGCCTCAAGCCCAGTGTTGCTGCTAAAGCGCATCAAGAAGTTCCTAAGGGTGAAGCATTTGCTCAGCCCACTGAAGAACATGCCAGCACCGCTGATGAAACTCAGGATGCTGAAGAAACTTAGAGTGCGAGGGCTGATGATGATATTCCAGCTCCTGATGAAACTGCCAGGGCAACTACCAACATTGCGCCTGAAGACCAAGCCAGTCCAGCTGAAGAATCTGTCACTGCGCCTGAAGAATCTAAACTTGCCAGGGCAACTAGCATAGTTGTGCCTGAAGAAACTGTGCCTCTTTCATCTGCTCCTCCTGCAAAATCTTCACAGATGAAAAGCACTATCCTTCCTTCTGCATTAGAAGTGAAAAAAACCAAGGCTGCTGAAAGGGTAGCCACTAAGAAGAGGAAAGCATCAGATGCCTCAGAGTCTTCTGCTCCGAAGGAAGTGAAGACTTTGACGAGCTCTTTCGAGAATCCCATTGATGCTGTTCCACTGAATGTCATGCCATCAAAGGAAATTGTTCCTTTTGGTGAAGAATATGTCATCAATGATGACATTGATGTAGAAGATCCATCTGCTACTATGTCAGAGCAGTTGGATGAAGAAACTGAAGTGGATAATATCCCTTCACCGCTACAGGTATCATCGCCGCTGCCTCAGTTCACTGCTGAAGAGGCTGGTGTTGAAGAAGTTGAAGCTGACAAAGAGGATGTGGACATCGGGTCTACGACTCCAGTAATGAATGACGATTTTTGGGAAAGCCATCATCCCAATTCTCCTCTATTCACTCCTCTGCAGCAAATTCCTCAGTCCCCCGTGCACACTGAAGTCATTCACCCGGGTTCTGATCAAGGTCAAGCTTCACTTCACTCCATCCCGAAGAATAATCCATCCACTAGTGCTGATCAAATTGAGAAGAAGACAGCAGAAGAAACTGCTCCAGAGATTCCTCAGCCTGAGGCTCCAGAGGCTGCGCTTGAAACGGCTGTGAAGACTTCAACTATAAATCTTCAGCCCAATCCACATAATCCTCACTCCAAGAAGCATAAGTTCAAGGCTGATGACTTCTTTGTTGAGCATCATTTCTTCTTCGATTTCAATCCATATGACGCTGCTCGCCTTCGCTGCAAGCGCTTCAAGACTGCTTCTCACATGAACTTTTATTCCTCGCTGTTGTTTGCCAAGGACAAAGTGTTTGACCATGAGCATCTTCCTAATGTGGATATGGAGTCACTTCTGTGCTTACTCCAGTCCTCAGTGTTCTTCATGATGCGATTGGAATGAAGAGCTAATTCTTCAGTTCTATGCCATCTGCATCTGACGGGCAATTTTGACGATGTGAATTCATGGGTTTTGGACTGAATGACTGAAAATACTCATCACAAAGCTCCGGCCTCTAAATTGCTTCATGACATCCCTATCAGTCTGCCCACTGAAGGAGCATTGAAGCTATATGAAGAACCTGAATTGTCAAATCATCTGATGCAAGTGCTGATGAAGCCTTTGAAGGCTGGCCAAGCGCCAAGGACAAATTTCCTTGTCAAAGATCTGTTGTATGTGCCAAGGACTGTCTATCGCATTATGGCTAAAACCCTTAGTCACATTAAGGGCCACAACTCTGAAGAAGAAGAAGTTGTTGGCATCATTAAGAACTTGCTTTTCAACATCATGCATGGTATTCCAATCAACTATCATGATTTCTTCATGAGGACTTTGGCCAATGCTACTTTTTCACCCTTTGAGTTGAAGCTTTACACTCCCTGGATCATGAAATTCATCAAATCAAGGACTTCAATTCACTACAAGGCTGCTTTTCAAAACCATCTCAGCTATTTGCCACCGATTGAAGTCCTCAAACAGACTATTTCCTCAGTTGATGAGAAGGGCAAGGCTGCAGTTATTGATGAAGGCGCTCATTCTTTGGATGGATAGTTTCAAAAGGCAGTATCCTACTCCACTAATGATTACTCTGCCACACATGATACTGCTGCAAATGCTTCAAAGCAAAATCCTCAGGAAATAGCTCCACGTGTGATGACTAATTGTGAGCTGCTCCTAAGTCTTCATCAGAAGGTGGACAGAAATCACAAGTGGGTCAAGTGTCAGTTTGGTGCTATTCTTCACAGCATGACAGTCACTCAAAATACTATGAAGAAGAATCACTATTATCTACATCAAGTCTTCGACCGCACCTGGGCTATTCTTTCACATGTCTACACCGATGATGAACTCAAGAAGATGGAATTCCAACAGGACATTGACTAGTCTCAGCCACCTTTGAATATATTCAAGAAGGTCAAAGTTCCTTCGCTGGTCGTCAGCTCATATTCTTCATCATGCGAGACGGACGAAGCTGAAGATTTGGACGACACTGCAGCTCCTCCATCAACGGAAGACCCCAACAATGCTGGCGCTCCTCCATCAACATCATGATGATATTCTTCAGGGGCGTTAGTCCTCACTTTTCGTCCCTTTTGGTAATTTGATGACAAAGGAGGAGAAATTTGAGTTAGTCTTCAAGCGGGTCTATATATATGGGCGCTTTTTTTGCTAAGTTACAACTCTCGTTCTTCTGAAATATTTGTTGGATCGAGTTGTAAACTTAAGTCCGATGGTGGCCTGATACATTCGCACTGTTTTTTGCATGCTATTTCCTCATATATGTTCATGCACGTATGCTGAATTACATCAGTCACCATATTTCATCATGCATTTCAAATTCTTCATTCGATATGTTAAATGTGTGTATGAATTATAAGATATATTGGGAGATCTCCATGATATTACTCTACAATGTGCATTGCTTGTTGAAAGCAAATTCCTCACATATGCACATCTTCAGGGGGAGTTCTTCTATATCTTGCAATCAAATTCCTCAATTTTGAGCACTTTCAATTGATATGTTTATCCCCATTGAAAACTTAACCTATTTGTCATCAATCACAAAAAAGGGGGAGACTGTAAGTGCATCTAGTGCCTCTTAGTGATTTTGGTGTATTGAAGACTTATAGGTTAAGGGACTAATATGTTGGTAAGTGTACACGGGCTCTATAAGTCGATGAGGAGCTTGATATTTACGATGAAAGTCGACCCCTAAAAAAGTATGTCTTCAGCTGAAGACTTTGATTCTCCTGAAGATTTTGGAAGTGATGAAATTGGCGTGACCTTGAAGACTTGGATATTCATGCAAGGATTATGAAGCATGAAGACTTTTGTTTTCGTAGTTTCATTATCTCTTTCCTAAGTCATAGGAAACACCGTACTGTTAAAGGGGGTCGAGATACTATTAAGAAAACTGATTTCCATGTGATTCTCATCTCAAAATCCTACACCTACCCAATCCTTTCGAGTGAAGCCATTGGAAATCTTATATCAGTTCAGTCAATTTCTTCAGTGACAGAGACAAAGATCTTCTGGTCTCTGAGGAATTTGTTCTGACTGAGGAGTTAGGAATTCGCCAGTGCGGATTGCCTACACAGTGAGGAACATGATAGCCCTGAGGAATTCGAACCTCAAATATCCGACCATTGCTGTGCTACGCGCTAGCTGTCCCAAAATATCTACCCACCTAACGGTCATATCATTGAAGGGCATTTATGTCTTATCATGTCGGGCTGCTCCCTAGGCTATAATTAGCCACCCCCACAACCACTAGCTGGTTGGCTGCTCCGCGAGAAACCGACACTTGACATTGAGAGCATCCCATCCTCTGAGGACATTGAGTGAAAATCATCAAGTAAGGAAAACCCAAACACCTACAAACCCAAAGTGATTGAGCATCATTGGAGAGATTGTTCCTGTGTGGAACCGACGCTTGTTACCTTTGAGGATGTGTATCCTCCAGACGGTTAGGTGTCATGGCCTGAGCATCCAAAAGGAATTGTGGATCACCGAGTGACCAAGTCTGTGAAGGTTTGGAAGTCACCTGAAGACTTTAGCTCAAGGAGAATATGGTGAGGACTGTGTGTCTGGGACTGTGTGTCCTCGAGTTTAAATACTCAACTGCTCCAACCAGACGTACAACTGGCACAACAGTTGGAACTAGTCTACCAAATCATTGTCTTCACCAAGCCAACTGGTTCTATTTCCTCAACCCTTCCATTTCCTCATTCATGTGTTGATGGACCTGATCATTACTGTTTGAATACTTTGATTGAAGACTTTCTCTATTTTCTCAATCCAATTTCTTCAGTCACATAGTCTTCAGCGTGCTTATCCTGTTATCACGCTATCTGTACTCTGTGCTTGTTTTCATTTCATCATGATGACTATGATGTTGCTCTGTTCTGTTTATACTTGAGTACTTATTCCGCTGCTAGTGTGTCGTTGCTTAGGAATTTCTTCACCTAGAAATTCCTCAGTGATGAATTTGTAAAAATTGCCTATTCACCCCCCTCTAGTCGATATAATGCACTTTCAAGCACCAGAACTCTATGGGTGTTCGATTCATCACAATGTAACTACATTATTGACTCTAGTGCAAGTGGGAGACTTTTGGAAATATGCCCTAGAGGCAATAACGAAACAGTTAATATTATATTTCCTTGTTCATGATAATTGTCTATTGTTCATACTATAATTGTATTAACCGGAAACCGTAATACATGTGTGAATGCATAGACCACAACATGTCCCTAGTGAGCCTCTAGTTGACTAGCTCGTTGATCAATAGATGGTTGTGGTTTCCTGACCATGGACATTGGATGTCATTGATAACGGGATACAAGACCCAATCCTTAGCATAGCACAAGATAGCGTAGTTCGTTTGCTATAGCTTTTCTAATGTCAAGTATCATTTACTTAGACCATGAGATTGTGCAACTCCAGGATACCGTAGGAATGCTTTGGGTGTATCAAACTTCGCAACATAACTGGGTCGCTATAAAGGTGCACTGCAGGTATCTCTGAAAGTGGATGTTGGGTTGGCACGAATCGAGACTGGGATTTGTCACTCCGTATGACGGAGAGGTATCTCTGGGCCCACTCCGTAATGCATCATAATGAGCTCAATGTGACTAAGGATTTAGCCACGGGATCATGCTTTACGGAACAAGTAAAGAGACTTGCTGGTAATGAGATTGAACAAGGTATAGGGATACCGACGATCGAATCTGGGGCAAGTAACATACCGATCGACAAAGGGAATTGTATGCGGGATTGATTGAATCCCCAACATTGTGGTTCATCCGATGACATAATCATGGAACATGTGGGAGCCAATATGGATATCCAGATCCCGCTATTGGTTATTGGCTTGAGAGGCATCTCGGTCATGTCTGCATGGTTCCCGAACCCATAGGGTCTACAAACTTAATGTTCGGTGACGCTAGAGTTGTAATGGGAATTGTATGTCGTTACCAAAAGTTTTTCAGAGTCTCGGATGAGATCTCGGACATCACGAGAAGTTCCGGAATGGTCCGGAGGTAAAGATTTATATATGGGAAGTCCTATTGTGGCCACCGGAAAATGTTCGGTTTTTTCGGTATTGTACCGGGAAGGTTCTAGAAGGTTCCAGAGTGGGGCCCACCTGAATGGGGGACCCAGATGAACATGGGTAGTGGGGGCAAGGCCCCAACCCCTGGTCAAGGCGCACCAAGATCCCCCCTTAGAAGGAATAACATCATATCCCGAAGGGATAAGATCAAGATCCCTAAAGAAGGGGGATAACAGTCGGTGGGGAAGGGAAAGGATGGGATTTCTTTCCTCCCACCTTTGCCAACAGCCCAACGGACTTGGAGGGAAAGAAACCAGCCCTCTCCACCCCAATATATAGTGGGGAGGTGCATGGGAGCTGCACCCCAGCCCCTGGCGCAGCCCTCCCGCTCCAACTCCTCCTCCTCCTCCGTTGAGCGTAGCGAAGCTTTGCCGGAGAACCACGAGCTCCACCACCACGCCGTCTTTCTGCCGGAGTTCTCCCCCAACTTCTCCTCTCCCCTTGATGGATCAAGAAGGAGGAGAAATCCCCGGGTTGTACGTGTGTTGTACGCGGAGGAGCCGTCCGTTCGATGCTTGGATCGGATCTTTCACGATTTGAATCGCCGCGAGTATGACTCCATCAACTGCGTTCTTGTAACACTTCCTCTTAGCGATCTTCAAGGGTATAAAAATGCACTCCCTCTCTCTCATTGATAGCATCTCCTATATTGATCTTGGTGACACATAGGAATTTTTCTGAATTATTACTACGTTCCCCAACAGTGGCATCATGAGCTAGGTCTATCCGTAGATTCTATGCACGAGTTGAACACAAGTGGTTGTGGGCGATGATTTGTTCAATTTGCTTACCGTTACTAGTCCTATCTTGATTCGGCGGCATTGTCAGATGAAGCATCCCGGACCAACCTTACACGTACGCTTACGTGAGACGGGTTCCACCGACTGACATGCACTTGTTGCATAAGGTGGCTAGCGGGTGTCTGTCTCTCCCACTTTAGTTGGATCGGATTCAATGAAGAGGGTCCTTATGAAGGGTAAATAGCAATTGACACATCACCGTTGTGGCTTTTGCATAGGTAAGAAACGTTCTTGCTAGACACCCATAGCAGCCACGTAAAACATGCAACAACAATTAGAGGACGTCTAACTTGTTTTTTCAGGGTATGCTATGTGATGTGATATGGCCAAAAGGATGTGATGAATTATATATGTGATGTATGAGATTGATCATGTTCTTGTAATAGGAATCACGACTTGCATGTCAATGAGTATGACAATCGGCAGGAGCCATAGGAGTTGTCTTAATTTATTGTATGGCATGCGAGTCAATATAAACGCCATGTAGTTACTTTACTTTATTGCTAACTGTTAGCCATAGTAGTAGAAGTAATAGTTGGTGAGACAACTTCATGAAGACATGATGATGGAGATCATGATGATGGAGATCATGGTGCCATGCCGGTGACAATGGTGATCATGTCATGCCTCGAAGATGAAGATCAAAAGCGCAAGATGATATTGGCCATATCATGTCACTTTATGATTTGCATGTGATATTTATCATGTTTACATCTTATTTGCTTAGAACGACGGTAGCATAAATAAGATGATCCCTCACTAAAATTTCAAGAAATGTGTTCCCCCTAAGTGAGCACCGTTGCGAAGGTTCGTTGTTTCGAAGCACCACGTGATGATCGGGTGTGATAGAATCTAACGTTCGAATACAACGGGTGTAAGCCAGATTTACATATGTAAAACACTTAGGTTGACTTGACGAGCCTAGCATGTACAGACATGGCCTCGGAACACGAGAGACCGAAAGGTCGAACATGAGTCGTATAGTAGATACGATCAACATGGAGATGTTCACCATTGATGACTAGTCCGTCTCACGTGATGATCGGACATGGCCTAGTCGATTCGGATCATGTATCACTTAGATGACTAGAGGGATGTCTATCTGAGTGAGAGTTCATTAAATAATTTGATTAGATGAACTTAATTATCATGAACTTAGTCTAAAATTGTCTTTACAATCTATCTTGTAGACCCAATGGCCCACGCTAATGTTGCCCTCAACTTCAACACGTTCCTAGAGAAAACCAAGCTGAAAGGCGATGGTAGCAACTATACGGACTGGTTCCGTAACTTGAGGATCATCCTCATAGCTGCCAAGAAAGCATATGTCCTTGATGCACCGCTAGTTGACGCACCCATTTTCCCAGCAACGCAAGACGCTATGAACGCCTGGCAGTCGCGTAGTGATGATTACTCCCTGGTTCAACGCGGCATACTTTACAGCTTAGAACCGGGGCTCCAAAAGCGTTTTGAGCAACACGGAGCATATGAGATGTTCCAAGAGGTAAAAATGGTTTTCCAAGCTCATGCCTGGGTGGAGAGATATGAAGTCTCCGACAAGTTCTACAGTTGTAAGATGGAGGAAGACAGTTCTGTCAGCTAGCATATACTCAAAAAATATTCCAGATGACTCGGTCATTGACAGGATCCTCCAGTCGCTTCCACCTAGCTACAAGAGCTTTTTGATGAACTACAATATGCAAGGGATGGAGAAGTCTATTCCTAAGTTACATTCAATGCTGAAATCAGCGGAGGTGGAGATCAATAAGGAACATCAAGTGTTGATGGTGAGTAAGACCACTAGTTTCAGAAAGGCAAGGGTAAGAAGAACTTCAAGAAGGATGGCAAGGGAGTTGCCGCGCCCGGTAAGTCAGTTTCCGGGAAGAAACCAAAGAATGGACCCAAGCCAGAGACTCAGTGCTTTTATTGCAAGGGAAATGGTCACTGGAAGCGGAACTGCCCCAAGTACTTAGCGGATAAGAAGGCCAGCAACACCAAAGGTATATATGATATACATGTTATTGATGTGTACCTTACCAGCGCTCGTAGTAGCTCCTGGGTATTTGATACCGGTGCGGTTGCTCACATTTGTAACTCAAAGCAGGAGCTGCGGAATAAGCGAGACTGGCGAAGGACAAGGTGACGATGCGCGTCGGGAATGGTTCCAAGGTCGATGTGATCGCTGTCGGCACGCTTCCTCTGCATCTACCTTCGGGATTAGTTTTAAACCTCAATAATTGTTATTTAGTGCCATCTTTGAGCATGAACATTGTATCTGGATCTTGTTCAATGCAAGATGGCTACTCATTTAAATCCGAGAATAATGGTTGTTCTATTTACATGAGAGATATGTTTTATGGTCATGCCCCGCTGGTCAATGGTTTATTTTTATTGAATCTCGAACGTGATGTTACACATATTCATAGTGTGAACACCAAAAGATGTAAGGTTGATAATGATAGTCCCACATACTTGTGGCACTGCCGCCTTGGTCGCATTGGTATCAAATGCATGAAGAAACCCCATCTAGATGGACTTTTGAAGTCTCTTGATTACGAATCATTTGACACATGCGAACCATGCCTCATGGGTAAAATGACAAGGACTCCATTCTCCAAAACAATGGAGCGAGCAACCAACTTGTTGGAAATCATACATACTTATGTGTGCGGTCCAATGAGCGTTGAGGCTCGCGGTGGCTATCATTAAGTTCTCACCCTCACTGATGACTTAAGTATATATGGGTATGTCTACTTAATGAAACACAAGTCTGAGACTTTTTCATGAAAAGTTCATGGAATTTCAGAGCGAGGTAGAGAATCAACGTGACAGGAAAATAAAGTTCTTACGATCAGAGCGTGGAGGAGAATACTAGAGTAACAAGTTTGGCATGCACTTAAGGAAATGTGGAATTGTTTCACAACTCACGCTGCCTGGAACACCTCAGCGTAATGGTGTGTCCGAACGTCGTACTCGCACTCTATTGGATATGGTGTGATCTATGATGTCTCTTACTGATATATTGCTATTGTTTTGGGGTTATGCTTTAGAGATAGCCGCATTCACTTTAAATAGCTCACTGTCTAAATCCGTTGAGACGACACCGTATGAATTATGGTTTGGGAAGAAACCTAAGTTGTCATTTCTGAAAGTTTGGGGATGCGATGCTTATGTCAAGAAATTTCAACCTGAAAAGCTCGAACCCAAATCGGAAAAAACGCGTCTTCATAGGATACCCTAAGGAAACTATTGGGTATACCTTCTACCTCAGATCAGAAGGCAAGATCTTTGTTGCCAAGAATGGATCCTTTTTGGAGAAAGAGTTTCTCTCGAAAGAAGTAAGTGGGAGGAAAGTAGAACTTGACGAGGTACCCCCTCTTGAACCGGAGAGTAGCACAGCTCAGGAAGATGTTTCTGTGGTGCCTGCACCAAGTAGAGAGGAAGTTAATGATGATCATCATCAAACTTCGGGTCAAGTTGCTACTGAACTTCGTAGGTCCACGAGGACACATTCCGCACCAGAGTGGTACAGCAACCCTATCCTGGAAATCATGTTGTTAGACAATAGTGAACCTTTGAACTATGAAGAAGCGATGGCGGGCCTGGGTTCCAACAAATGGCTTGAAGCCATGAAATCCGAGATAGGATCCATGCATGAAAACAAAGTATGGACTTTGACAGACTTGCCCGATGATCGGCAAGCCATAGAGAATAAGTGGATCTTTAAGAAGAAGACTGACACGGATGGTAATGTGACCATCTATAAGGCTCGGCTTGTCGCTAAGAGTTGTCACCAAGTTCAAGGGGTTGACTAGGATGAGACCTTCTCACCCGTAGCGAAGCTAAAGTCCGTCTGAATCATGTTAGCAATTGTCGTGTTCTATGATTATGAGATCTGGCAAATGGACGTCAAAACGACATTCCTTAACGGTTTCCTTAAGGAAGAATTGTATATGATGCAGCCAAAAGTTTTTGTCGATCCTAAGAATGCTGACAAGGTATTCAAGCTCCAGCGCTCCATCTATGGGTTGGTGCAAGTATCTCGGAGTTGGAACATTCACTTTGATGAAATGATCAAAGCGTTTGGGTTTATACAGACTTATGGAGAATCTTGTATTTACAAGAAAGTGAGTGGGAGCTCTGTAGCATTTATCATATTATATGTGGATGACATACTGTTGATGGGAAATGATAGAGAACTTTTGGAAAGCATAAAGGCCTACTTTAATAAGTGTTTTTCAATGAAGGACCTTGGAGAAGCTGCTTACATATTTGGCATCAAGATCTATAGAGATAGACCGAGACGCCTCATTGGTCTTTCACAAAGCACATACCTTGACAAGATATTGAAGAAATTCAATATGGATCAGTCCAAGAAGGGGTTCTTGCCTGTATTGCAAGGTGTGGGATTGAGCACGGCTCAATGCCCGACCTCGGCAGAAGATAGAGAAAAGATGAGCGTCATCCCCTATGCCTCAGCCATAGGCTCTACTATGTATGCCATGCTGTGTACTAGACCTGATGTGAACCTTGAGGCAAAGGACAGGCCAAAACGGTTTCTTATGATAAGGAAAGTGTTCTTGAGGGTACACGGGAATTCATCTAGTCACTTTCATCATGTTGGCTTAATTCGTGTTCGGTACTTTCATAATTTGATATGTGGGTGGACCGGTTCTTAGGTGCTTTTCTTACTTGAACAAACCTCATACTTATGATTAACCCTCTCGCAAGCATCCACAACTACGAGAAAAGTATTAAGAATAAATTCTAACCATAGCATTAAACTTTTGGATCCAATCGGTTCCTTACGGAATAGCGCATAAACTGGGGATTAAGCTTCTGTCACTCTCGCAACCCACCATCTAATAACTAATCTACAATGCATTCCCTTAGGCCCAAATATGGTGTAGTGTCATGTAGTCGACTTTCACATGACACCACTAAGAGAATGGCAACATACATACCATCAAAATATCAAACACATATCAAGTTCACATGATTACTTGCAAGATGATTTCTCCTGTGACCTCAAGAACGAAAGTAACTACTCACAAATGATAAACATGCTCAAGATCAGAGGGGTATTAAATAGCATAATGGATCTGAACATATAATCTTCCACCAAATAAACCTTCTAGTAATCAACTACAAGATGTAATCAACACTACTAGTCACCCACGAGACCAATCTATAGTTTTGATACAAAGATTGAACACGAGAGATGAACTAGGGTTTGAGAGGAGTTGGTGTTGTGAATATGTTGATGAAGATGGCCCTCCCCAAGATGTGAGAGTTGTTGGTGATGATGATGACGATGATTTCCCCCTCCGGGAGGGAAGTTCCCCCGGCGGAATCGCTCCGCCGGAGGGCAAAAGTGCTCCTGCCCAAGTTCTGCCTCGAGGCGGCGGTGATTCATCCCAAATGTCCTCTCCTTATTTTTTTCTAGGTCAAAATTACTTATATACAAGAAGATGGGAACCAGAGGTGGGCCAAGGAGGGCAGCACCCACCAGGGCGTGCCTGGGCCTCCTGGCGCACCCAGGTGGGTTGTGCCCACCTGGTGGCCCTCCTCTGGTACTTATTTGCTCCAATATCTATTGAATATTCCATAAAAAATCCTCGGGGAGTTTCAGCTCATTTGGAGTTGTGCAGTATAGGTAGCTCGACGTAGCTTTTTCAGGTCCAGATTTACAGCTACCAGAATTCTCCCCCTTGGTGCATACCTTTCATATTATGTGAGAAAAGGCATTAGAATTACTCCAAAAAGCATTATTATACAATAAAACAACATAAATAACAGTAGGAAAACATGATGCAAAATGGACGTATCTAAGGTACCAAAGTGATCCCGGTATGGAACACTAGACAGCGGTCAAGAATATCCTAAAGTACCTGAAAAGGACTAAGGATATGTTTCTCGTTTATGGAGATGACGAAGAGATCGTCGTAATGGGGTTACGTCGATGCTAGCTTCGACACAGATCTGGATGACTCAAAGTCACAAACCGGATATGTGTAAATTTTGAATGGTGGGGCAGTCAGCTGGTGCGGTTGCAAGCAGAGCGTTGTGGCGGGATCTACATGTGAAGCGGAGTACATAGTTGCTTAGGAAGCAGGTCAGGAAGGAGTCTGGATGAAGGAGTTTATCACCAACCTAGGAGTGATTCCCAATGCGTTGGGCCCAATGACTCTCTTTTGTGACAACACTAGAGCTATTGCCATTGCCAAGGAGCCCAGATTTCACAATAATACCAAGCACATCAAGCGCCGCTTCAACTCCATTCGTGAATATATTCAAGATGGAGACATGGATATCTGTAAAGTGCATATGGATCTGATTGTCGTAGATCTGTTGACTAAACCTCTTCCACGAGCTAAACATGATCAGCACCAGAACTCTATGGGTGTTTGATTCATCACAATGTAACTAGATTATTGACTCTAGTGCAAGTGGGAGACTATTGGAAATATGCCCTAGAGGTAATAATAAAATACTCCCTCCGTCCCATAATATAAGAACGTTTTTGACACTACACTAGTATACAAAACGCTCTTATATTATGGGTCGGGGGGAGTAGTTATTATTATATTTCCTTCTTCATGATAATTGTCTATTGTTCATACTATAATTGTATTAACCGGAAACTGTAATACATGTGTGAATGCATAGACCACAACATGTCCCTAGTGAGCCTCTAGTTGACTAGCTTGTTGATCAATAGATGGTTGTAGTTTCCTGACCATGGACATTGGATGTCATTGATAATGGGATCACATCATTAGGAGAATGATGTGATGGACAAGACCCAATCCTAAGCATAGCATAAGATCGCGTAGTTCGTTTGCTAGAGCTTTTTTAATGTCAAGTATCATTTCTTTAGACCATGAGATTGTGCAACTCCCGCATACCGTAGGAATTCTTTGGGTGTATCAAACATCACAACGTAACTGGGTGGCTATAAAGGTGCACTACAGGTATCTCCGAAAGTGGTTATTGGGTTGGCACAAATCAAGACTGGGATTTGTCACTCCATATGATGGAGAGGTATCTCTGGGCCCACTCGGTAATGAATAATCATAATGAGCTCAATGTTACTAAGGAATTAGCCATTGGATCATGCGTTACGGAACGAGTAAAGAGACTTGCCAGTAATGAGATTGAACAAGATATAGGGATACCAACGATCGAATCTCGGGCAAGTAACACACAAAGAGAATTGTATACGAGATTGATTGAATCCCCGACATTGTGGTTCATCTGATGAGATCATCGTGGAACATGTGGGAGCCAATATGGGTATCCAGATCCCGCTATTGGTTATTAGCCGAAGAGGCATCTCGGTCATGTTTGCATGGTTCCCGAACCCGTAGGGTCTACACACTTAAGGTTCGGTGATGCTAGAATTGTAATGGGAATTGTATGTGGTTACCGAAAGTTGTTCGGAGTCTCGAATGAGATCCCAAACATCACAAGGAGTTCCATAATGGTCCGGAGATAAAGATTTATATATGGGAAGTCCTATTTTGGCCACCGGAAAATGTTCGGGATTTTTCGGTATTGTACTGGGAAGTTTCTAGAAGGTTCTGGAGTGGGGCCCACCTGCATGGGGGACCCACATGAACGTGGGTAGTGGGGGCAAGGCCCCACACCCCTGGTCAAGGAGCACCAAGATCCCCCCTTAGAAGGTCCCTAAAAAGGGGGAGCACAATCGGTGGGGAAGGGAAATGATGGGATTTCTTTCCTCCCACCTTTGCCAATGCCCCAATGGACTTGGAGGGCAAGAAATGAGCCCCCTCCACCCCTATATATAGTGGGGAGGCGCATGGGAGCAGCACCCCAGCCCCTGGCGCAGCCCTCCCCCTCCAACTCCTCCACCTCCATTGAGCGTAGCGGAGCTCTACCGGGGAACCACGAGCTCCACCATCACACCGTCGTGCTGCCAGAGTTCTTCCTCAACTTCTCCTCTCCCCTTTCTATATCAAGAAGGAGGAGATGTCCCCGGGCTGTATGTGTGTTGAACGCAGAGGCGCCGTCCATTCGGCGCTTGGATCGGATCTTCTGCGATTTGAATCGCCACGATTATGACTCCATCAACCGCATTCTTGTGATGCTTCCGCTTACCGATCTTCAAGGGTATGAAGATGCACTCCCTCTCTCTCATTGCTTGAATCTCCTAGATTGATCTTGGTGACACATAGGAATTTTTTTTTGAATTATTTCTACTTTCCCCAACAGTCCCACATGTCGGCAAAATAAGGATGAACTCGATCAAATCTTCTCCACATTTAGATCGGAGGAGTAGGAAACACTGCAATCCCTGTGCCTACATCATACTACGTACACGCCCACCTGACGCAGTCACGCTATCACCATATTTCTCGGCCTCCATGGGACACCTAGCTCTAGTTGATCTAACTAGAACTAACTATTGTGCTAGCATACTCCAATATTAGGTTGGATCTATGTGATGTCGCAACTTCATCTAACCGGATGTTGGCTATACTACTACCGACTCACACTCCAAGAAGTGACTCAAAAACCATTCATAAATTGAGTTTATGACATGCATTTGCAAATGTACCGTTCATTACATACAACAAGTCATCAACACACAACGACAACAAGGATACATGTTGGATTATAGATTAGTTCCAACAAAAAGTTCTAGTAAATACTAAAGTTTTCATCACACAACAAATGGCCTCTGTCCCCCACATGAGCGAAGCCACTTCACACCCCCCACACGATTATTCCACCACGCCGCTAGGGAGACGCGTGTTGTGTTGCATCTTCACTTAGGCCAACTCCAACGCGTGCAGCTCGGATGCGCACTCACCCAGCCCCCTTTCCCTCGACGCCCCCGAGCTACCCAACCCTGGCTACGTGTTTTGTGCACCCGACGGCCGAATTTGGAGCGAATCCGGTCGGGCTTGAGCTTGCCCGGCTGTGGGAGGCCGCGTCGTGCCATGGACTGACCGGGCACGGCAGGAAGGCCCCAGCAAGGCCACAAGGCTGCATGCAGGTACTGGCTCCTCCTCTATCTCCTCGGATCTAGACTGTCGGCGGTCCGCCAGCAGATACATAAATGGCGGTCGACCGGGCTCGGTGCTATCCCGAAAGCTCATCGGCGCACCATTGCCACTCATTACGTGCGACGACTACCCAAAAAGGTCTTGCGTCGTGTGTCTACAATGCTGGAACATCCCGGATGTGTGTTCATCAAGTTCTCAACCAATGGGGTATGTGCTACTTTAGCTTCGGTTTTGCTCTCGAATTTGACTAATTGTGCTAACTTAAAATTTATTGTGTAGAATGGATGCAAGTTTTGGTATTGGGAAGAACAGTACATCAATATATTGATAGAGAGCAATTTAGTAGATGTTCTAGCACTTTTAGCTAGCATAGAGGCTAGATATGAGACTAGTGCACTTGTTGAGTAGAGTAGAGGCTAGATATGAGACTAGATGTGAGGAAGCAACGTCTACTTCTTTACACTCCAAGAAGAAAGAAGCACATAAGATCGAGCCTCCGCAGATCAACAATGAATGCCTTGAGAAGGCAGTAATTCAACTTACAGGGGCAGTTATGGAAGTTGGATATCTTCTGAAATGTATTCTTGTGGTTCTTGTTTTCTTTGGTCTTGCTTTTCTAGTCAAAAATTGGTGATGTATTTCCATGTACCAAAAATCAATCATGAAAAAAAGATATGGGTTTGCAAAGAAAAATTTATGCTACTGGGATGCCTCTACGCGTTGGGCGCACGGCCACCGCATCCGAGAAATGGCCCGGACAGGACCCCATTGCCCTACCCAAACAGACAGAATTCGAGCAAAACGGACGTCTGTTTGGGGTCGTGCGTTGGAGTTGGCCTTACAAGTGGGACCGCAGTTGAGGAAACCGACTATCGGCAAACCCCCACCTCGCCCGCCGCGCGATGGCTGAGTTAGAGAAACGAAGCTGGAGGTTGAAGAGATAGTTGTAGCACGGACTCCAAGAAATATGGTGTCAGATGGAAGTCATGTTGGTGGCGTGTGCCGTACTCCTGGACGTGAATGCTTGTTTTGGCCCATGCCACCCTACTATATATCAAGGATTCGAGGTGCTGGTTACGTACATCGAACACATTACATATGGCCCACCTCACACTGTGGCAAAATTTCCTAGAGTCTGTGCTAGGTTAAAAAGTGTTCTTTGTGAGGGTGGATGCCTGGTCTCGAGTTTAAAACTTGTTGTATTACGTATACGTAGACGTAGAGATAGTGCGGCAGTTTTGGAAGTTTGAACCCAAACATCAGAATGCAATTTCTACTGGACTCATCCGAGGACCTAGGATGATGGGATTCGCAGCTATAGTAAAAACACCCGCCCGACGCGCGAAGCATGTGAAGCTAGTACAAATAGTAGTAGTCCCTCCATCTAGGTGTGTAAGTCATATTAGGAAGAGCAGCGCGACCTAGGTGGCTAGAGATTAGACGAGGAGGAGCCCCTCGACCAGGAAATTTCCAATCACTGTGTTGTTTTAAACGGAAGGAAAATCAACATTGATTCGATAGTTATTAGATGCCATTTGAGCTGTCCATGTAGGCCCACGTATATAATTGCATGCAAAACTGTTTCAATCTGTTGCCTAATCAACATCCAGCCATGATGCATGCAGTGGTCCTTTCCTTGCGGGCGCCTCCTCTTCTTGATTTTCATGGGCATTAGTACGAGGCTAAGAGGGAAGCGAGGAAGAAATTTAATGTATTGCGCATAAGACTTTCGGGGTACCTGGTTTTCATGAAGTGACTTGTACATCTAGACGGAGGGAGTACTATTGTTGATTGGACTCATCCGATAACCTGTTGCAATGCACGTACAATTATGTATTCGGAAAATATTTTTTTGCCTCGTCGTAGCACCCACTCTGAGAAGCGACTCCAAAGTCATTCCTAAATTTAGTAAGTTTATCATAGGCATATCATTTAGCATTACATACAACAGGTCATCAACCCACAACGACAATGAGGATACATTGTAAATACTAAAGTTTTCATCACATAACAAATAACAAGAAATGAAATGAACTTAAGCTCAACCACTCGTCGGCATTGGAAACGCTTGCTTTGAACCAGAAGTGATTCTCTAAGAAGGGCCAGCTACTGTCAATCTCAAGACCAACGCAGGACTGATCATCCAGGCTGAAGCGTCCTATGTCAGGACACATGTTGTGATAGCCACGGTAGGGAAGCATGGTAATGTCCGAGGTATAGATACAGTTGCTTCTCATAAATGGTAGTAATGTTGTGTCAATAGCAGCTGGATCGCCTTTCACCATCATTGGATAGTTTTGTCCAAGGAAGAGCGAGTTTCCTTCAAGACTATCAATACTGAACCAGGGAGAAGGTGTTGGTGCTAGCACACTAGTATCCATCCTGAATACCCTGCAATGGATGTTGGAATAGGTCCGGAGAGTGCGACCATGCGAGACAACACCTGCTTCCTTAGTAACATCAGCAGTGCCCTCTATACAGACAAGAAGAGGTGATCCATCAGAATAAGTTGCCAGGCACCACTGCGTATATGGGTCCTTCTCGTCCTCACGCTCGTGATCATCACCATCATCATCTCTCCCTTTGGTTATAAAGTTTTTCAAGTATAGGTGGTGGAATGTTCACAGGACCTTGGAAACACAAGAAGGTTAATTAGTAAAGGGAAACAAGCTAACCCGCATGCATGTGGATGAAACAATTATAATTACGATGGAAGACAAACGTGCCGAAAGCATAAGGATCCCATGCAAAAACAGTGCCACGAGTGGTGGCATCAAACACAAGACCCTCATATTAAATTGCATCACAGTACTCATCCATGTACAGAAATTGATTTTTGAGCAATATCCATCGAGGCGTGGAAGTAAGGACGGTGACAAGCTTGTCGAAGATAGCAACAACTTCATAGTTCATGTAATCCCAAGAGCGGTTGGGAACTCAACAAATTGCTATCTTCCATAGACGACAGTCACCGTGATCGTATTTGAACGTACGTAGAATACCAGTGTGCTCAACCTCTGGGCAGTCTAAGATTTTTGGAAGTGGAACCCGGTGATGAGTGTACACATTCACAAGTTCCCACTCACAGTTGTACCCAATATAAACAACCCAATCTCCATTTGCGCCCGCCCAAGCCTTACCCTCAAGCGATGACATCTTAACATCACACGTATCATTATCAAGCGGCATCAACTTGCACAAGGCGAGGCTTCCGTCGCCCGCGCGCCTGTCAGCAGGGTCACGGCGAAGAAGATAGGGGAGATCAAACCACTCCTGGACCCTTGGGTTCCTTGTAATGATGTTATTAGTTGAGTCAAGAATGGTCTTGAATGAACCTGCCATGCTAGCTGAGGTGATGACATTGCACCAATCATTGAGTTCCTCCACCACGTCATCTTTCAGATCGAGGCAAGAATAACGGGGTCGTTCTGGCCTGTTCCCTCCATGGAGAAGACAATTGAACAATGGCAGAAGGAAGGGTGAAGGCAAATGGAGGAGGGAGGAAGAGCGTGCGAGAACAGTTCCAAATCGAGAGAAGAGGCGGTGGACGGTTGCCACGGTACACGAAGAGGCGCCCCAGCCTACATAGACGTCCATTCTGAAATTGTACAAAAGGACTCGCCATCGTCTCAGGAGATGATTGTACATGTAGAGGATGACAGCAGGGACCCACCAGGGTCATGGCAGTACTCAAGCAAGTGCCTCCTTATTTCAAGCCAGAAAAATGGTTCCTCCTAATGGATTTCTGGGTCGCATGTCATTGTCAACGTAGTCAATAAACGAGATAATTGCACAACGAGCAGCTGACACGATGGACTCAGTAGGTTGCCCAGTTTTTTGTTGTTGAGGGAAGTAGCTTTTTTAAACAATTGAGGGAAGTAGCTTGCCCAGTTATCTTTGTTTTTTGAGACAGAAGCAGGGTGTCAATTGGGCTGTGCGGGGCACTCTGGCCTGTCTAGCTAGCCTTTTCATTTATGTTTACCACAAGACCAACCCAGTAGTTTTTTCCTTTCCGAAAATGGCTAGCCTAGTTTTTTTTGTTCTTTTGCAAAATACCCAACCAAAGCCTACTTGCTTTGTCAGCCCTGCTGGGCTGTAAATCTTTCAAGACGAGAAAATGGGCTATCAGTAATGAGAAATGGGTTGTACATTTTTAAAACAAATCAAACTGGCAATTAGTTTCAAATTTCTTTTTTTTCATTTTGAGACTTTAAATTCCATTGATTTTTATGCGTGAACAATTATTTGGGTTTTATATTGATAGGAATTTATTTTTCAAATTAGTTTGAATGTGACTCGAAATGTCGGGATTAAAAATAGTTGACTGCACCGATATATGCAAAATTTTGTATAATTTTTAACCGTGGCCATAATATGGGTTGCAATGCTAACAAAAAGAAGATGGGCTCCAACCAAATCCTTAAGAATTAGTGAGTGGGTTGTATATTATTAGAAATAATGGCAGATGGGTTGTATGTTGTTCTCCACACATTTGAGGCTGACTTGTGCGCCTGCTATAAGTTGACGCATACGCTTTCCTAAAAAAAGGTTGACGCACACACAACGTCGTGTCAACTTAGTCAACACACGAAAGCAGTGATTGTTGGATCTCCATCCAATGGCCATCGTGCTTCTTCAATCTTTGCTCTTCTTGCTCCAGCCGCTCAAACAAGTGCCGGCGGGACTGCTCCCTCCTCCCGCGGCCGGCTGTGCTGCCGCGCAGGCCTCACCACCCCATTGTACTCCCATCACTGGCCTAGCCATCCCTCTAATCAGCCACACCTGATGTTATTCTCCGGCGACGATAGACGAACTAGTAAACCCTCGTACTCCCCTCCGCATGGGAAACAACTTCCGAGTCTTCCCTAGCTCCATGTCATTCCCTTCCCAGGCCTCGCCGTCATCCACCGCCTTGGTGCTCTCAGTGCGGACCCCCCGCTGACAGCTCGGACCCACCAGATAGATCTTCGCATGCAAGGAAGTGCCCCCTTATTACGCACAAAAAATGAATACCCCCCTGCTAGCTGGGACCCACCATAGTGGGAGGCTGACTTGTGGGCCTACTAAGTTGACACGGATGGAGGGCTTCATCAACTTAGTCAATAAATATGAATGATTCTCGCTCTAGTGATCATACGATGTCCATCCAACGGTCGTAGTGCTTCTTCAACCTCTGGTCTTCTTGCTCCAGCCGCCCAAACCAGCGCCGGTCATGCCGCGTGCTCCTGCCTCCCATGGTCGGTTGTGCTGCAGCGGAGGCCTCACCGCCCCCTACTACTCCCACCACTGGCCAGGCCATCCCTCTACTCACCCACACCCCCTGTTATTCTGCGGCGATGACAGCCTCACACCACAGCCGAACCAGTGAACCCTCGTACTCCTCTTCGTGTGGGAGTCCACTGCCGCGTCTACCCTTTCCTAGGCCTCGCCGTCGTCCACCGCCTTGGTGCTCTTGGCGCGGTGTGGTCAATGTGGTCAAGGAACGACTTCCATCGAAAGAGTACTGTACGTGGAGAGGCTGATAGCTGGGTCCATGGGCGCAGCAAGGAAGTGCCTCCTTATTACGCGCAAAATAATGATTCCTCCACCTGATAGCAGGGACCCATCGGACAGGCCACCATATTTCGCGAAAAAAACATTTCCCCCTGAATTCTGGGACCCACCAGCTACATCTTCGCGTGCAAGGAAGTGCCTGACAGTCGGGACCCAACTGGTCGAAGCGTACATAGCGTTGTCATTTTGGTCGCAAACATGTACGTACATACTGGTGCTACCTCTTGAGCTTGCGTTGGTTTTCACTTGAAGAGGAAAGGGTGATGCAGCAAAGTAGCTTAAGTATTTCCCTCAGTTTTGAGAACCAAGGTATCAATCCAGTAGGAGAAAACGCACAAGTCACTGAATATCTACAGAAACAATCAACAACTTGCACCCAACGCGATAAAGGGGTTGTCAATCCCTTCACGGTCACTTGCAAAAGTGAGATCTGATAGACGTAGATAAACGGTAAAGTAAATATTTTTGGTATTTTTGATTTATAGATCAAAAAGTAAAAGATTGCAAAATAGTAGATCGGAAAGTAGTAAGATGTAAACGAGATTCAATATAATGGAAAATAGACTCGGGGGCCATAGCTTTCACTAGTGGCTTCTCTCAAGATAGCAGATATTACGGTGGGTGAACAAATTACTGCCGAGCAATTGAAGAAAAGCGCATAATTATGACGATATCTAAGGCGATGATCATGAACATAGGCATCGTGTCTGTGCCAAGTAGACCAAAACGATTCTGCATCTACTACTATTACTCCACGCATCGACCGCTATCCAGCATTCATCTAGATTATTAAGTTCATAAAGAACAGAGTAACGCATTAAGTAAGATGACATGATGTAGAGGAATTAACTCAAGCAATATGATGAAAACCCCATCTTTTTATCCTCGATGGCAACAATAGAATACGTGCCATGCTGCCCCTACTGTCAATGGGAAAGGACACCGCAAGATTGAACCCAAAGCTAAGCACTTCCCCAATTGCAAGAAAGATCAATCTAGTAGGCCAAACTAAACCGATAATTCGAAGAGACTTGCAAAGATATCAAATCATGCATATAAGAATTCAGAGAAGAACCAAATAATATTTATAGATAATTTGATCGTAAATTCATAATTCATCGGATCTCGGCAAACACACCGCAAAAGAATATTACATCGAATAGATCTCCAAGAACATCGAGGAGAACATGGTATTGAGAATCAAAGAGAGAGAAGAAGCCATCAAGCTACTAGCTATGGACTAGAAGGTCTGTGATAAACTACTCACGCACCATCGGAGAGGCAATGGTGTTGATGAAGAAGCCTTCCGTGATCGAATCCCCCTCCGGCAGGACACCGGAAAAGGCCCCTAGATGGGATCTCATGGGTACAGAAGGTTGCGGCGGTGGAAAAGTGGTTTCATGGCTCCCCTGGATGTTTTATGGGTATAAGAGTATATATAGGCGAAGGAGCTAGGTCATGGGAGCTACGAGGGGCCCACGAGGTAGGGGCGTTCCCTCCTGCCTCGTGGCCGCCTCGTTGCGTTTCCGATTCATCTTCAAGTCTTCTAGTTTCCTTCTGGTCCAAGAAAGATCATCGCAAAAGTTTCATTCTGTTTGGCCTCCATTTGGTATTCCTTTTCTGCAAAATTCTAAAATAGGCAAAGAAACATAAACTGGCGCTGGGCTCTCGGTTAATAGGTTAGTCCCAAAAATAATGTAAAATAGCATATAAATGCCCATTAAACATCCAAAACAGATAATATAATAACGTGGAACAATCAAAAAGTATAGATACGTTGGAGACGTATCAACTGGTCAATCGGTCTGTCTGCAGGCTGCAGCGATGAACCGTGGCCGAGTAAGGAAGGGCACATGTCGTAGTAGAGGTGCGCCCGTAGCATGTACACGTACGTACACCAGGGTGCAAGAAAGTAAATACGACCACATACGTACATACAGGCGGGGTCTCGAACGCCTACTCGCGCATACGTACGGCCAGGGCTTGTGTACATGGAGAGGCAGCGATGGCGTCCTATTCATCGGTAGCCAACCGGCTCGGTCGGAACGGAGAAACTGCGTCGTCGTGTTCATCGGGAGGCAACCGGCTTGGACGGAACAACCAGTCAAAACGAGGCCTAGCGTACCGCAGAACGGAGGAAATGGCCTTGTGTTCAACCGCCTACGGTCGAAACGGGATCCTGTTCATCGGGAGGGGTCTGGCGTACCACAAAACGGAGGAAACGGACTTGTGTTGAAGTGCCTATGATCAAAACGGGGTCCTGTTGATCGGGAGGCAGTGTGGCATACCGCAAAACGGAGGAAACGGACTTGTGTTGGAGCGCTACTATCGCAACGGGGTCCTGTTCATTGGGTGGGGTGTGGCATTCCACAAAACGGGACTCCACAGGCAATTGTTCATCTCCACCATCGACCTCCTCCAGCCTCCACGTGCTACTGTTCATCCACCGTCAACCTCCTCCATCCTCCACCTATGACTGTTTATCCATGGGCTCATGTTCATCCAGCCTCCGCCGCTCCTCCACCGGCTACTGTTCAACCAGCCCTCTCCACGAGGTCCTATTCAACCACCCCTCCACGGGCTACTATTCATCCAGCCCTCCCCACGGCTACTGTTCAACTAGCCATCCACGGGGGTGTCCTGTTCATCCATCCCTCCACGGGGTCATGTTCATCCACCCCCACCAGCTCGATCGATGGGGTCCTGTTCATCCAGCGGCAATGGCCTCTACTACCACGGGGTCCTATTCATCCAACCCCCACCAGGAACTGTTCATCCAACCCCTCCCCCCCACCCAACCAGGCTCACTTTTCATCAAGTGAAGGAGGAAGCAGGTTCGATCGACTACAGTTAACATAGTGAAGGAATCGCTCGATCGGGTTTAGTTAACAGCTAGATCGATCGCTCGGGTTCAGTAACGCGTAGCCTGCAGTGAAATCGCTTGGGTTCAGTAGGCGAAGGCCTCGCTCATGTTCAGTTAGAGCCCAACACCTTGCACCCACGTGCGTACGTGTATGAGAGAAATGCACATCGCTCGGCCCCCGACCACCCACCGTAACCAGGAACTCGCCGATATTTTGCTCGCCCTCGCTTCTACCATGGGTTTTTCCTTCATGGACGGCCCAAAGAATGTCATGCAGCTACGTATCCGGCCCGCCCAGGACGAAAAGCCCATTTTCTGTCATGATTTTTTTCATAGAAGTAGGAGCCCACTACATCTATGATGATACCGGGTTTTGTCACAATTATCGTCATAGAAGTGTCATAAGCATGACAGGAAAAAAATCATTCGGCCCAAAATGTCACAGATGTGTCTTTTCTTGTAGCGAATAGAAGATGAAGAGAATACTAATGAAAGAGAAAGAGGTTTCCCAACATCCTCCTATTCTTTCTTATGATGAATCTGGTAATGAGGAGGAGCTTTCTATTCAACCAATCTCATTAATAAGGATCTCCAAAAAGAGGATTAAACCCACACATAATGTGGAGAAGAAAAACAAAAGATGGAGAAGAAAAGGTAAAAAGGTATCCCTCCCAAATGATATTGCTCCTATTATTGTTATGCCTATTACTCATTGTGATGATAATAATTGCTATACTATTGGTGCTATCCATACTTAATGATGTGAGTGATTATGCTTATGATATGCAAAGGCCCAAGCTTGGGGATACTATGTATGATGAGAATGACATGTTTGAGAATTTATTTGCTGCAATTAATGTTTGTCCCAAGCTTGGGGATGCTATGCTTATTGAAGATGATATTTTTAGCCTCCCAAGTTTTGATATGTAAATTTATTATGATGATAGCATGACTCCTATTTATGATGATTATATTGATGAAAGTGGATTTGGAGATGTCATGACTTTATTTAATAATGATTCCACTATCTTAGAAGAGGTTTCTATTGATTATGATGAGAACAAAGTTGCTACTTATGATGATTATTGTGACGATACTTATGTTATAAAAAGTAGTGATGGTTATATTTATAAAACTTGTCATGATTATGATTACCCTTTTTCTGAATATTACTCTTTTAATGTGGAAACAATTTATAGTATTCGAGTTTCTTATGATACTCCCACTATTCCAAATGAAAGAATTTTGCTTATGTGGAGAGTAGTAAATTTTCCATGCTTGTAGATCATGAAAAGAATGACTTATGTGATGGTTATATTGTTGAATTCATTCATGATGCTACTGAAAATTATTATGAGGGAGGAATATATGCTTTTAGGAATTGCAATAATATCAAGTTTCCTCTCTATGTGTTGACAATCTTGAAGTTATGCTTGTTTTGCCTACCTATGCTAGTTGATTCTTGTTACCATAAGTTGTTTTCTCACAAAATCCCTAGGCATAGGAAGTGGGTTAGACTTAAAAGTGCTAGTAATATTCTTCATGATCCTCTCTTTGTGTTTCAATTCTTATCTTTCATGTGACCATCATTGAAATCATCATGCCTAGCTAGAAAGGCATTAAAGAAAAGCTCTTGTTGAGAGACAACCCAATATTTACACTTAGTATTTTTGTTTTTTCACATGATTATGCTACTATAATAATCATGTTTTATAGCTTTTTTTTCAATAAAGTGCCAAGTAAAGCCTTTGGGATAGTGTGGATGATAGTTGACTTGATTCCGTGCAAAAACAGAAACTTTTACGCTCAGTCCAGGAAATTTTAAAATTATCTAGAAAGTGATTTTGATCTGAATTTTTTACACAAGATTTATATACAAATTACCTAGATTGTACTAATTTTTCAGAAATTTTTGGAGTTACAGAAGTATGGAAAGTTTCCATATTACTATAGACTGTTTTGTTTTTGACAGATTCTGTTTTCTAAGTGTTGTTTGCTTATTTTGATGAATCTATGAGTAGTATCGGAGGGTATGAACCATGGAGAAGTTGGAATACAGTAAATATAACACCAATATAAATTTTGAATAAGTTCACAACAGTACCAAAAGTGGTGATTTTATTTTCTTATACTAAAGGAGCTTACGAGTTTTCTGTTGAGTTTTGTGTTGTGAAGTTTTCAAGTTTTGGGTGAAGTTTCGATGGACTATGGAATAAGGAGTGGCAAGAGCCTAAGCTTGGGGATGACCAAGGCACCCCAAGGTAATATTCAAGGACAACCAAGAGCCTAAGCTTGGGGATGCCCCGGATGGCATCCCCTCTTTAGTCTTCGTTCATCGGTAACTTTACTTGGAGCAATATTTTTATTCACCACATGATATGTGTATTGCTTGGAGTGTCATTTTATTTTATCAGGATTTGCTTGCTGTTTGAATAAAATATTAAGATCTGAAATTCTAAATGTTAGAGAGTCTTCACATAGTTATACAATTATTTGACTACTCATTGATCTTCACTTATATCTTTTGGAGTAGTTTGTCATTCTCTCTAGTGCTTCACTTATATCTTTTTGGAGCATGGAGGTGGTTTTATTTGGAAGAAATTGATGAATTCTCATGCTTCACTTATATTATTTTGAGAGTCTTTAACAGCATGGTAATTTTCTTTGGTTATGAATTTAGTCCTAATATGATGGGCATCCAAGAGGGATGTAATAAGAACTTTCATATAAAGTGCATTGAATACTATGAGAAGTTTGATTCCTTATGATTCTTTTGAGATATGAGGATGGTGATATTAGAGTCATGCTAGTGAGTAATTGTGGATTGTAGAAATACTTGCTTTGAAGTTTGTGATTCCCGTAGCATGCACGTATGGTGAATCCTTATGTTATGAAGTCGGAGCATGATTTATTTACTGATTGTCTTCCTTATGAGTGGCGGTCGGGGAGGAGCGATGGTCTTTTCCTACCAATCAATCCCCCTAGGAGCATGCGCGTAGTACTTCGTTTCGATAACTAATAGATTTTTGCAATAAGTATGTGAGTTCTTTATGACTAATGTTGAGTCCATGGATTATACGCACTCTCACCCTTCCACCATTGCTACCCTCTCTAGTATCGCGCAACTTTCGCCAGTACCACACACCCACCATATACCTTCCTCAAAACAGCCACCATACCTACCTATTATGGCATTTCCATGGCCATTCCAAGATATATTGCCATCCAACTTTCCACTGTTCCATTTGTTATGACACGCATCATCATTGTCATATTGCTTTGCATGATCATGTAGTTAACATCGTATTTGTGGCAAAGCCATCTCTCATAATTCTTTCATACATGTCACTCTTGATTCATTGCACATCCTGGTACACCGCCGGAGGCATTCATATAGAGTCATATTTTGTTCTAAGTACCGAGTTGTAATTCTTGAGTTGTAAGTAAATAAAAGTGTGATGATCTTCATTATTAGAGCATTGTCCCAGTGAGGAAAGGACGATGGAGAATATGATTACCCCACAAGTCGGGATGAGACTCCCGATGAAAAATAAAAAAATAAAAAAAGAGGCCAAAAAATAGAGAAGGCCCAAAAAATGAGAGAGAAAGAGAGAAGGAGCAATGCTACTATCCGTTTACCACACTTGTGCTTCAAAGTAGCACCATGATCTTCATGATAGAGAGTCTCCTATGTTGTCACTTTCATATACTAGTGGGAATTTTCATTATAGAACTTGGCTTGTATATTCCAATGATGGGCTTCCTCAAATGCCCTAGGTCTCCATGAGCAAGCAAGTTGGATGCACACCCAGTTAGTTTCTTTTTGAGCTTTCATACACTTATAGCTCTAGTGCATCCGTTGCATGGCAATCACTACTCACTCACATTGATATCTATTGATGGGCATCAACATTGCCCGTTGATACGCCCAGTTGATGTGAGATTATTCCCTTCTTTTTGTCTTCTCCACAGCCACCATATTCTATTCCACCTATAGTGCTATGTCCATGGCTCACGCTCATGTATTGCGTGAAACTTGAAAAGGTTTGAGAACATCAAAAGTATGAATCAATTGCTTGGCTTGTCATCGGGGTTGTGCATGATTTGAATACTTTGTATGATGAAGATGGAGCACTTTCTTTGGCCATGATATTTTGAGAAGACATATGATTGCTTTATTAGTATGCTTGAAGTATTATCATTTTTATGTCAACATTGAACTTTTGTTTTGAATCCTATGGATCTTAATATTCATGCCACAGTAGAGAAGATTACATTGATAAATATGTTAGGTAGCATTCCACATCAAAATTCTATTTTTATCATTTACCTACTCGAGGATGAGAAGAATTAAGCTTGGGGATACTTGATATGTCTCCAATGTATCTATGATTTTTGATTGTTTGCTATTATATTATCTATCTTGGATGTTTTATATGCATTTATATGCTATTTTATATGATTTTTGGGACTAACTTTTAACCTAGAGCCCAGTGCCAGTTTGTTTTTTTTCCTTGTTTTTGAGTTTCGCAGAAAAGGAATATCAAACGGAGTCCAATTGACCTGAAAATTTACGGAGATTATTTTTGGAAAATATAAAAAATACTTGAACGAAAGATACTGGAGAAGAGTCCCGAGGCCACCACAAGGGTGGAGGGTGCGCCCCCTACCTTGTGGCTGCCTCGTGGGCCCCCTGACTTTTTCTCGATGCCAACACCTCTTATATATCCCCAAACCTCCAGAACAGAACCTAGATCGGGAGTTCCACCATCGCAAGCCTCTGTAGCCACGAAAAACCTCTCGGGACCCTATTCCGGCACCCTGTCGGAGGAGGAATCCATCACCGGTGGCCATCTTCATCATCACTACGCTCTCCATGACGAGGAGGGAGTAGTTCACCCTCGGGGCTGAGGGTATGTACCAGTATCTATGTGTTTGATCACTCTCACTCGTGTTCTTGATTTGGCACGATCTTGATGTACCGCGAGCTTTACTACTATAATTAGATCTTATGATGCTTCTTCCCTCTACCTTCTTGTAATGGATTGAGTTTTCCCTTTGAAGTTATCTTATTGGAGTCTTTAAGGATTTGAGAACACTTGCACGTGCTTATCTGTGGTGACAATGGGATATTCACGTGATCCACTTGATGTATGTTTTGGTGATCAACTTGCGAATTCTGTGACCTTGTGAACTTATGCATAGGGGTTGGCACACGTTTTCGTCTTGACTCTCCGGTAGAAACTTTGGGGCACTCTTTGAAGTTCTTTGTGTTGGTTTGAATAGATGAATCTGAGATTGTGTGATGCATATCGTATAATCAAACCCCGTGGATACTTGTAGTGACATTGGAGTATCTAGGTGACATTAGGGTTTTGGTTGATGTGTGTCTTAAGGTGTTATTTTAGTATGAACTCTAGGGTTGTTTGTGACACTTATAGGAATAGCCCAATAGATCGATCAGAAAGAATAACTTTGAGGTGGTTTCGTACCCTACAATAATCTCTTCGTTTGTTCTCCGCTATTAGTGACTTTGGAGTGACTCTTTGTTGCACATTGAGGGATTGTTATATGATCCAATTATGTTATCATTGTTGAGAGAACTTGCACTAGTGAAAGTATGAACCCTAGGCCTTGTTTCGAAGCATTGCAATACCGTTTTTGCTCACTTTTGTTACTTGCTACCTTGCTGTTTTTATATTTTCAGATTATAAAAACCTATATATATCATTCATATTACACTTGTATCACCATCTCTTCGCCGAACTAGTGCACTTATACAATTTAGCATTGTATTGGGTGTGTTGGGGACACAAGAGACTCTTTGTTATTTGGTTGTAGGGTTGTTTGAGAGAGACCATCTTCATCCTACGCCTCCCACGGATTGATAAACCTTAGGTCATCCACTTGAGGGAAATTTGCTACTGTCCTACAAAACTCTGCGCTTGGAGGCCCAAACGAGTCTACAAGAAGAAGGTTGCGTAGTAGACATCAAGACCGAGCTCTCCTAGATATGAACTTCATGTTATGCCTGAGGGTTACATTATGGATGGAGAGGTAGCTAGGGACTTTCTTGCTTGTAAGGATAGAGATGATCTTAAGAAATTATTATGCAAGTGGAAAGAAAAGTCTTTCAATGCTAGAATGCAATATGATCCAAAGTTTGCTACTTCACCTATCGTTGTTACTGATAAGGATTATGAATCTCTGTCGATCCTGAGTTAATTACTTTGGTTGAATCTGATCCTTCCATGGTTATGTATCTGAAACTGTTGTGGCACATCTTACTAAATTGAGTGACATAGCCACCCTATTTGCTCATGAGGAAAAAATTTGCTATTACTATATTCTTAAGTTGTTTACTTTCTCATTAAATGGTGGTGCTAAGATATGGTTTAATTATCTTGATCCTGGTTGTGTGCATAGTCCCCGGGATATGATTTACTACTTCTCGGCAAAATATTTTCCTGCTCATAAGAAACAAGCTGCCTTACAGGAAATATTTAACTTTGTGCAAATTGAAGAAGAGAGTCTCCCACAAGCTTGGGGGAGACTTCTCCAATTACTTAATGCTTTGCCTGATCATCCTCAAGAAAAATGAAATACTTGATATCTTTTATAATGGACTAACCGATGCTTCTAGGGACCACCTAGATAGTTGTGTTGGTTGTGTTTTCAGGGAACAAACTGTTGAGCAGGCTGAATTGCTATTGAATAATATATTGAGTAATGATAATGATTGGACACTTCCCGAACCAACTCCTAAGCCAACTCCGAAGAAAAGAGATATTCTATTTCTCAGCCCTGAAGATACGCAAGAGACAAAGAAATCTATGAAAGAAAAATGTATTAAAGCTGAAGATATTAAGAATTTACCGTCTATTGAAGAAATACATGGTCTTAATAACCCGACACAGGTAGTAGAGGTAATTCTCTCTATAGATTTGATGAAGGTGATATTCCTCATAATAAGTCTGCTAGTCAATGCTTGGATGAGTTTGATAATTTTATTGTTAAACAAGAAAATTTCAATGCTTATGTTAGTCGACAATTGAAATGTAACATTTACATGCTTGACTGCTAGGGTGATTATATGAGTACAACTGTTAGTGATCTTAACATTATTAGTAAGCATGCTTCCATGGTTAAAACTCAAGTAGAACAAGTACTTAAGGCACATGATGATTTGCTCAATGAGTTGAATAGTAAGAATAATGATAATGTTGTTAGGGTTATTGTCGGTGTCAAAACCGGCGGATCTCGGGTAGGGGGTCCCGAACTGTGCATCTAGGCGGATGGTAATAGGAGACAAGGGACACGATGTTTTTACCAAGGTTCGGGCCCTCTCGATGGAGGTAAAACCCTACTCCTGCTTGATTGATATTGATGATATGGGTAGTACAAGAGTAGATCTACCATGAGATCAGAGAGGCTAAACCCTAGAAGCTAGCCTATGGTATGATTGTTGTTCGTCCTACGGACTAAAACCCTCCGGTTTATATAGGCACCAAAGAGGGTTAGGGTTACACAGAGTCGGTTACAATGGTAGGAGATCTACATATCTGTATTGCCAAGCTTGCCTTCCACGCCAAGGAAAGTCCCATCTGGACATGGGACGAAGTCTTCAATCTTGTATCTTCATAGTCCAGGAGTCCAGCCGAAGATGATAGTTCGGATATCCGGACACCCCCTAGTCCGGGACTCCCTCAGTAGCCCCCGAACCAGGCTTCAATGGCGATGAGTCCGGTGCGTAGATTGTCTTCGGCATTGCAAGGCGGGTTCTTCTCCAAATCCTGTGTACCTGTTGAATAGCGTCCGGCTTCCTGTGAATATTGCGCTCCTCGGCTTCCACGCCCAATAATGGTTGTCTTCCACGTGTTGAACGAATGCGAAAAGTCAGGGTATTTTTACATGTACCCCCCCCCCTAGCTGCGCAAATGAGCTGTCTATAAAGAGATGAGGATCTAGATCCGAATCACACCATCCTCCCCTCGCGAGCATTCATCAGAGCGTATCTAACAGAAATCCATTCCATCATCGACAGTCGACGCGGCTACTCCTCTCGCCCTCCCATCCCTTAGCCTGGAGATTGGGAGAGATGCTCCGTCCCGCACAGTGAGCTAGGGGCGCTCCAAACCAAGGGATTTCTTCCCCCAGCCTTCATAGTCCCGGTTCGAGCCGGACTCGCCACCTATAAGGGCGGAAAGCTAGCGGAGAACGACCCCAGCCCCTCCACAGGAGAGTGGGTATGCCTTGTCTCTTATTTGATAAGAGGGCTCGGATTTACAATTCATCCATTTCTCTGGGGGCTCCTGGAGTTCTATGGCCTCCAGTTGCACAACCTTACGCCTGCCTCCATTTTGCATATCGCGGGCTTCGTGGCCCTTTGCGAGCTGTTTTTGGGCATCGAGCCTCATTTTGCATTATGGAAGAAGCTGTTCTGTCTTGTGCCCCGTTCTCAAGAAGGGTCGATATATCAAGTGGGTGGAGCCGAACTATGGCGCATCGCCGGGACCGGATATCTGTCCGGAACCCCGAAGAAGGCGTCCGAAGACTGGCCTTCGGAATGGTTTTATATAGAAGATGTCCCCCTGCCGGACCCTATTCGGCTCGGCCTCCCCGAGTTTAATAACGCTCGTTTGAAGAAACGCCTAAGCTGGCATCCACGGAGCCCTCAGAGGGAAAACGACAGGGACGTCATTTACCTGATGAGCCGGATAAGGTCGTTAGCTCATTCCGGACTGACCATGATGGGAGTCATGGCCATATGCATTATGCGGGGGTGCAGCCGCTACAGTATAGAGGCCACCCCATGTGGGATTTCAACGGGGAGGATGATGCCACCCGCTGCGGCCGTAAGGGGGCGGGATCGGTCGCCGATTTGACGAAGATCTTGTCCACATTGTACAAGGGAGAAGAGGAGGAATTCCTCCGCATCAATCCACAGGGCGGATTTTCTATGAACAATCCTCCAAGCTGGGTAAGCGGACATTCATTTTTGCCTATACGATCCGTACTCCCATAGTCAAGTATCTCATTTTGTGATTTTGGCGCAGGAACTGCGCCGGGCCGTAAAGGATATAAACAGCCCGCCTCCACAACCCGAGGATCCGGAACGGTTCCTCGATCCGACCTCCCAAGAGGATTTGGACATATCGGTGGAGCTGATCGACGAGGTTTTCCATCAACTGAGCATCGATAATGCCTTGGTCGCCATTACGGCCGATTACCCCGGAATACTTCCCGCCTCGCAGGTAACTGAGACCGAAGTCCTGATACTTTGAAAATGACCCATCCATGCGTGTTTTCGATCACCGTATACTGATGGTGTTTCGCAGGGGGTGCCCTTGAGGCGGAAGGCCGAGCCCGTGGGGGTTGGCCAATAAGGGGCAGCACGGCCCAGCAGGCTAAAGAGAAGTGCGGTCCGGATCAAAACTCCGGCGCAACGGTATAGAGCGTCACCTTACTCCCCGGCTTTATTCCCGGGAGGCATACTAACGCTCGAGCCTTTTCAGGAAGAAGAGCGCTCGCCGGACTATATCCGGAGAGGTTGCCAATCATCCCTCCGCTCGCCAGGCTCCAAAGCCAGGTCCAGAAGCGGAGGTGAACACGCGGCGTGCCTCGGATGTTCCTCCGATAGAGGATGCCGACAGGTTATCTGCCACCAATTCTGAGGTGGAGAGTGCCATGAATCACGGGCTCTTCGTGACGCGTGTTTCTCCCCAGAGGCATTGGATGCCTTTAATTTTGGAGATGCGCACCTCCGTGCCGCTCAAAATGGTCTAGCCAGAGACACGGAGCAGTATGTAAAAGACATACGGGTGAGAAGATTTGACAGTTATATATGCCAGTAGCCCCCGAGACTTGAAATAGTTAGAATAACTGATTTAAGGATCATTTGTTGTGCAGGATCTTACTGAAAAGAATACCCAACTGTCCCAGGAGCTGGAGGAGTGCAAAGCCCAACTTGAGGCCGCACTAGCCGCAGCGGGGGAAGCCAAAGAGGCCCCCTCTGGTAATATATGCTTCAAAAGATAAGTAATTTGTGAAGTGCGGCGTGTGTATTAGTCTGATAATAATATTGCAGATGGCGCCGGGATAGATCCGGACAAGCAACAGCTCATGGCGCCGGTTAAAGGCCGGCGAGAATGTGCTTACAAGGGTGAGGCGGGAGAAAACTAATCTCCAAGATGCCAACACCCAGCTGGGTGAGGAACTAAAGGATGTTTGTGCCCAGCTATCTGACTCCGTCAGCGGCTTCGACGCGGCATGTTTAGTAAGTGCTTGAACAAACTTTGAAAAAGAGTTCGGCAAGGAAGTCGTCTAACAGAGTTATGTCTGTAGGTATGCTCACGGGCCGTCCTGCAGAGGAGATGCCCGGTTCTACGGGTGACCTTCTTCCCGAGCTCTTGCAACTGCACGAACGAGTTCGGCAGGTGATGAAAGGTGTCGCCCAGGCATTGTGGCCATCTGTCTCCCTGCCCTAAGGCCTTGGAGAGATTGTAGAGAGGCTTCAGGGAGCGCGGCAGCGCTTCCGCTTATGGAAGATATCGGCCTGCCGTCAAGGCGCCAGGGAGGCCTGGGCCATGGTGAAGACGCGGTACACGAAGGCTGACCCAAACCACATGGCCGAGGTCGGACCTGCGGGGCCCGATGGGAAGGAGATCCCCGTGAGCTTAGTGTACGGCCAAGTAGATTTGGCCACAAAGTATTCCCAGCAGGACTGTAAATTAGATAGCCTGCTGGATGGCATTGAAGAGGAATATGCCCAGTCAAGTTGACTATGTAATTTAAGATGACATGTAAAATGCCTTCTAGCCGGATTGTAGATCGTTTGTCATACCGGACCTTTTCGCTTCAACCTCGGGACCCAATAGTCCGGAGTGTGTCCAAATACCCTCGCGGTTATATAAGAACCGGGGCATGCATGGAGACCAGGCGTAGGGGTCATTAGTTCTTTATCAGACAAGTGCCCAACTAGTTATATTATATTACACAGTTAGTAAGAAACATCTTCCAGGGAGAATAGTTCCGTTAGGGGTTCCTTTCCCTGGGAGGCATGCCCTAAAGTGTATGTCTGGACTGCGAAAAAAGCAGAAAAGCATCTGGGGGCAGATGAATAAATAGGTAGGAAATCGTCTTTTAGTTCACCGACCGAATATTCCCTTAAGAATGCTAGCTTTCGGCTTCACCTAGTCCAAGGTACACATCCGGCTGACCCGGCAGTAACAATCGCAGAGGTGCTCCCTTTACCGCCTAGCCAAACAATCGGGAACGTAGGGGTAAGCACAGGAGCCAGGCAACCCAGCTTGGCCAAAACATAAGTCATATCGATGCATATAATGGCGAATAAAAGGTACATGCGGAAGTGTGACACATGTGTTGGGCATGAAGCCCGTATAAGTAAGCTTCTGTTAAAGAAGCCCCCAGGTATAATGAGCACGGATAGTGCGTCAAGTGTGTGCGAACAATGCACGAACAAGCTTTCAAAGGCTGTAATAGGAAAAAAGGGGGAGAAAGAGAGAAACAAAAGACAGCTGATATGTAAAATATAGACGGAGGAAGGAGACGAACTCAGAATCCGGCGCTAGGCGTAGAATCTTTGGAGACGGGCTGCGTTCCATGGGTTCGGCTCGAGTCGGTTATCCGATGCATCTCGCAGACGGTACGCTCCACCGGTCAGGACTTGGTCGATGATAAAGGGACCTTCCCATTTGGGCTTGAGTTTGTCCTTTTTCTTGTCCGGCAAGCGTAGAACTAACTTGCCAACGTTGTAAGTTTTGGCCTGTACTTCTCTACTTTGATATCTTCGAGCTTGCTGTTGATAGAATGCGGAACGGGCTTTTGCCACATCACGGTCCTCCTCCAATGCGTCCAAACTGTCCTGCTGATCGAGCTCGGCTTCTCTTTCTTCGTACATGCGCACGCGAGGTGAGTCATGAATTATGTCACAGGGCAGAACTGCCTCTGCGCCGTATACCATAAAGAATGGTGTAAATCCGGTCGTGCGATTTGGAGTGGTCCGCAGCCCCCAGAGTACAGAGTCGAGCTCCTCTACCCAGTGCGTGTTAGATTCCTTAAGGGAGCGCACTAATCAATGTTTGATGCCGCTCATGATTAGACCATTTGCTCGCTCGACTTGACCGTTAGTTTGAGGGTGATAGACTGAAGCATAGTCGAGTTTGATGCCCATGTTTTTGCACCAGAGTTTAACCTCGTCGGCCGTAAAGTTCGTGCCGTTGTCAGTGATGATGCTATGGGGGACGCCGTAATGGTGTACGACCCCTGATATGAAGTCTATCACCGGTCCGGATTCGGCCGTCTTGACAGGCTTGGCCTCTATCCATTTGGTGAACTTATCCACCATGACCAATAGGTATCTTTGCTTGTGGGTTCCTCCTTTAAGGGGTCCAACCATGTCAAGCCCCCAGACCGCGAAGGGCCAGGTTATGGTATAGTTTTGAGGGCGGTGGGTGGCATGTGGCTTTGATTAGCAAAGAGCTGGAAACCGGCGCATCGTTGGACTAAGACCTAAGCATCTGCCTGGGCCGTCGG
The DNA here is from genome assembly GCA_963921465.1 of Triticum timopheevii. NCBI lineage: Eukaryota > Viridiplantae > Streptophyta > Magnoliopsida > Poales > Poaceae > Triticum > Triticum timopheevii. Next base: position 463,584,793 of record OY997266.1, read on the forward strand.
CCAATAAAATCATGTACGGAAGGCCTTGCCTACAACGGCCCGGGCTGCGGCATGGTGCCTGCCGAGTCCGGCATGAATTTCAGCCAGAAGGTTCCGCCCTTCCTCTTCGGAGATACACCTTTGAAGGACTCCAGTTGTGCTTTTCTTGTAAAGCTCTCCCTCATGGACCTTATAGGCTTTAGATCGCCGCACTATGCAGCGGGCCTCGTTTTGGTCCTCGAGAAGTTCCTACCTGGTTAGGTAGGCTAGGAATGGTTCCGTCCACGGGGCAATGACTGACATTATTACGTGGGCTGAGAATGTTACTTCGTTCGCAGAACCGCCGATTGTGTCAGAATGTTCGGTGTCGGGTAGTGCGGTTGGGTCCGGGTTATTATTTCCCGATTCCCCCTCCCATAGTATAGATGGCTTAAAGAACCTCTCTAGGAAGATGTTGGGAGGGACGGCATCGTGCTTTGCACCAATGCATGCCAATACGTCTGCTGCCTGGTTGTTATCCCGGGCTATATGGTGAAATTCGAGCCCCTCAAACCGAGCTGACATTTTTAGGACGGCGTTGCGATAAGCTGCCATTTTCGGATCCTTGGCATCGAAGTCTCCATTTATTTGGGATATCGCGAGGTTCGAATCCCCGCACACCTCTAGGCGTTGAATGCCCATGGAGACTGCCATCCGGAGGCCATGTAGAAGGGCCTCATATTCGGCTGCGTTGTTGGAGTCCGTATACATTATCTGGAGTACGTATTGAACCGTATCTCCGGTTGGGGACGTCAGGACGATGCCAGCCCCCAGACTAGCCAACATTTTGGAGTCGTCGAAGTGCATGATCCAGTTGGAATATGCGTCGTACTCTTTAGGGAGTTCGGCTTCAGTCCATTCAGCGATGAAGTCGGCCAAAACTTGCGACTTAATAGCTCGCCGTGGCTTATAGGTTATGTCGAACGGGAGGAGCTCAATGGACCATTTGGCAATCTGGCCCGTCGCGTCGCGGTTGTTTATAATGTCATTAAGAGGTACTTCGGAGGCTACTGTTATCGAACACTCTTGAAAGTAGAGTCGCAGCTTCCGGGATGCCATGAACACCGCGTACGCTATCTTCTGATAATGCGGGTACCGTGACTTGCATGGAGTCAGGACAGTGGACACGTAGTAAACTGGTTTTTGAAGGGGGAACTTGTGTCCGTCCGTTTCTCGTTCGACAATGAGCACCGCGCTCGCCACTTGATGAGTTGCCGCGATATATAATAGCATTGGTTCGCCTATGTTGGGCGCGGCCAGGACTGGGTTTGTTGCCAGTATGGCTTTTATTTCTTCGAGGCCGGCCGTGGCGGCATCCGTCCACTCGAAGTGTTCGGTGCGTCGGAGGAGGCGATAAAGGGGTAATGCCTTTTCTCCTAAACGGGAGATAAAGCGGCTTAAAGCCGCCACGCATCCCGTCAATTTTTGTATTTGTTTGAGGTCCTTTGGTATGTCCAATTGTGACAGAGCTCGGATCTTTGCTGGGTTTGCTTCAATTCCTCTACCGGATACAATGAAGCCCAAGAGCTTTCCGGCTGGTACGCCGAAAACACATTTTTCCGGGTTAAGCTTAATGTCATATGTTCGGATATTATCGAATGTGAGCCTCAAGTCGTCTACTAGAGTTTCGACGTGCTTGGTTTTGACGACCACATCGTCTACGTATGCCTCCACTGTTTTGCCGGTCTGGTTTGCCAGACATGTCTGAAGCATGCGCTGATATGTTGCGCTGGCATTTTTGTGCCCAAAGGGCATTGTGTTGAAGCAGAATGGGTCGTATGGGGTGATGAATGCCGTTGCGGCCTGGTCGGGCTTTGCCATCTTAATTTGGTGGTAGCCGGATTATGCGTCGAGGAAACACAATGAATCGTGTCCTGCGGTAGCGTCGATAATTTGATCAATGTAGGGGAGGGGGAAGGGATCCTTTGGGGAACCCTTGTTGAGGTCTTTAAAATCGACGCATAGGCGCCAAGATTTGTCCTTCTTTGGTACCATCACCAGGTTTGCTAGCCAGTCCGGATGTTTTGTATCTCTGACGAATCCGGCCTCCAATAATTTGGCTAGTTCCTCTCCCATGGCCTGTCTCTTGGGTTCGGAGAAATGCCGAAGAGCCTGTTTGACTGGCTTGAATCCTTTTATGATGTTTAGGCTATGCTCGGCCAGCCGGCGTGGTATTCCTGGCATATCTGAAGGGTGCCAGGCAAAGATGTCCCAATTTTCACGTAGGAATTCTCGTAGTGCGGAGTCTACATCAGGGTTTAATTGTGCCCATATGGAGGCCGTTTTTGTAGGGTCCATTGGATGGACTTGGAATTTGACTATTTCGTCCGCTGGTTTAAAGGAGGTGGACTTGGATCTCTTATCGAGTATCACATCGTCCCTATTCACCGTGGAGCGCAGCGTAGTGAGTTCCTCGCCCGCTAGGGCTTCGGATAGTGCCTCCAGGGCCAGTGCGGCTGTCTTGTTTTTGGCGCGGAATGCTATGTCCGGGTCACTAGCAAGAGTGATGATTCCGTTGGGCCCGGGCATTTTGAGCTTCATGTACCCGTAATGGGGAATAGCTTAAAAATTGTGAATGCCTCTCGCCCCAGTAGAGCGTGATATCCGCTGCTGAACGGGGCCACTTGGAACGTGACCTCCTCGGACCTGTAATTATCCGGCGTGCCGAACACCACATCCAGTGTGATTTTTCCTATACAGCATGCTTCCCGACTGGGGATTATTCCTCTAAAGGTTGTGATGCTTCGCTCAATGCGGCTCCAGCCTATTTCCATTTTTCGGAGGGTTTCCTCGTACATGAGGTTCAGTCTGCTTCCACCGTCCATGAGTACCTTGGTAAGGCGAAAGCCGTCCACTATTGGACTGAGGACCAATGCGGCTGGTGCTTGGGCTGTTCGGAATTTAGGTTCGTCATTGGCATTAAAGGTAATAGCCGTGTCACTCCATGGGATTATTGTTGCTACTTGGTAGACTTTGGAAAGGCTGCGGAGTGTTTGTTTCTGCATATTATTTGATGCAAAAGTCTCGAAGACTATTAATACCGTACTAGTATCCTTGGACTGGTATTCTGGAGTTAGAAGCTCTTCGCCACTTTTGGCCACCTGCCGTAGTATCCAACATGCTCTAAGGCTGTGAGTTGGAGTGGCACCCTTTGTACTATGAATTTTGCAGGGTCCATTGAGCCATCCTTCCAGTGCGGTTCCATGCCCTATAGAGGTTTTTGCTTTTTGGTGTTTAACCCAGGTGCCTGGCGATAATGCACCCTTTTATTTCGGACTGGGGTTGTATTTAGGGCCGGATTGTCCCAAAAATTGATTTCGGTTTTCCAGGCGCTTTCCATCACACAGTACTTTCGTACTATTGATGCTAAGTCAGCGAAGCGTGTAATTTCACGACGACTTACGGCGTTGAGGATTCCCTTGTTCGTGCAATTATTGCAGAAGAATGAAATTGCATCCTCCTCGCGTCAGTCCTTTATCCTGTTCATAACCAGGAGGAATCTAGCCCAGTAATGGTGTACTGTTTCTACGGGCTCTTGCTGGATTTGGGATAGATCGCTTATGTTTGGGTGGGTGGGTGGAATTAAATTCGGAACCCCGTCCACTTTAAAACTCAGGGGCCAAGTAGTTTCCGAACTCGGAAGCTTGGGTTCTTGGATGTTGTCCAATGAGTCTAGCCCGCTGCCTGACTTTAGGTTCAGGGCCTGAGTAACATCCTCCCGTCCGCGGGAATCCGGCATGGAGGGATCGGGAATCCAGACATAGCTAGTCCTTAAGATAGAAGAAGGGTCACCGTATTGTTCCTCTACCACAGCAACGTGGTGGGTAACCTGGGGAGAGTTAATCTCTCTTAGATCGGGTTTAGGCCCAATCTGATCGTAGTCTGTAGTGACTCCCAGGGCGGCGATGCGATCCAAGAGCTCGTTTAAGGAAGAGAGCTCCATCGGATCCAACTGCTCGGCGAGTTCCGAGCTAACGTGAAGATTGCTTTCGATGACCCGAGAAGTCATCGTCGGCGTGGCGGCCGGACAGGCGGTCATAAGGAAACCGCCTAGCCGTAGAGTTTGGCCGATAGCCAAAGCTCCTTTAGCAACAGTGCCGTCTTTAAAGACGGGATGAGGCATCCTTCTTGATAGCAATGGCGCAGAGGAACTCTCAATGAAAGCACCAATGTCGGTGTCAAAACCGGCGGATCTCGAGTAGGGGGTCCCGAACTGTGCGTCTAGGCGGATGGTAACAGGAGACAAGGGACATGATGTTTTTACCCAGGTTCGGGGCCTCTCGATGGAGGTAAAACCCTACTCCTACTTGAATGATATTGATGATATGGGTAGTACAAGAGTAGATCTACCACGAGATCAGAGAGGCTAAACCCTAGAAGCTAGCCTATGGTATGATTGTTGTTCATCCTACGGACTAAAACCCTTCGGTTTATATAGGCACCGAAGAGGGTTATGGTTACATAGAGTCGGTTACAATGGTAGGAGATCTACATATCCGTATCGCCAAGCTTGCCTTCCACGCCAAGGAAAGTCCCATCCGGACACGGGACGAAGTCTTCAATCTTGTATCTTCATAGTCCAGGAGTCTGGCCGAAGATGATAGTTCGGCTATCCGGACACCCCCTAGTCCGGGACTCCCTCAGTTATGACTTGAGGTGGTAAAATAGCAACCTTTGTATCCCGAGGGCCATCCTAAGAGAGTTGAGCAAGATTCACAGTGAATTAATACTGATGCACTTAGTCCTAGTAATAAAAAGAGAAAGACAACTGATCGGACTTTGCATTCTTCTAGTGAACCTGTTATAGACACACCTGAGAATCCAAATGATATTTCTATTTCTGATGCCAAGACACAATATGGTGATGAACATGAACCTAGTGATAATGTTAATGATGATGTTCATGTTGATGCTCAACCTAGTAATGATAATGATGTAGAGATTGAACTTGTTGTTGATCTTGATGACCCACAATCAAAGAATCAACATTATGATAAGGGAGACTTTGTTGCTAGGAAGCATGGTAAAGAAAGAGAACCATGGGTTCAGAAACCCATGCTGAGGGAGTCCTGGATTAGGGGGTGTCCGGATGGCCGGACCATAGCCTTTGGCCGGACTCCTGGACTATGAAGACTTCGTCCCATGTCTGGATGGGACTTTCCTTGGCGTGGAAGGCAAGCTTGGCGATACGGATATGTAGATCTCCTACCATTGTAACCGACTCTGTGTAACCCTAACCCTCTTCGGTTCCTATATAAACCGGAGGGTTTTAGTCCGTAGGGCGAACAAAAATCATACCATAGGCTAGCTTCTAGGGTTTAGCCTCTCTGATCTCGTGGTAGATCTACTCTTGTACTACCCATATCAACAATATTAATCAAGCAGGAGTAGGGTTTTACCTCCATCGAGAGGGCCCGAACCTGGGTAAAAACATCGTGTCCCTTGTCTCCTGTTACCATCCGCCTAGACGCACAGTTCGGGACCCCCTACCCGAGATCCGCCGGTTTTGACACCGACATTGGTGCTTTCATTGAGAGTTCCTCTGTGTTGTCATCTTTAGGCCCGATGGCTCCTCCGATCATCAACAACGATGCTGTCCAGGGTGAGACTTTTCTCCCCGGACAGATCTTCGTATTCGGCGGCTTTGCACTGCGGGCCAATTCGCTTGGCCATCTGGAGCAGATTGAAAGCTACGCCCCTGGCCATCAGGTCAGATTTGGAAGTTTGAACTATACAGCTGACGTCCGCGATGACTTGATCTTTGACGGGTTCGAGCCACAGCCAAGCGCGCCGCACTGTCACGATGGGCATGATCTAGCTCTGCCGCCGAACAGTGCCCTGGAGGCCGCACAAGTGTCTGCTCCGACCCTTAGCTCGGAGCCGACTGCGCCGATAGAGGATGGGTGGCTGGACACCACCTCAGGGGTTGCAATCTCTATGGTGATTGAGCCGTACACCAACCCTGTCCTTTGCGGAGCTCGTGACTCCAAGGTGCCGGACTCCTCTCCGGACTCTAAACCTTCCGCGCCCCTGCCAATCGAATCTGATTGGGCACCGATCATGGAGTTCACTGCCGCGGACATCTGTCAGCACTCGCCCTTTGGCGACATCCTGAATTCACTAAAGTCTCTCTCTTTATCAGGAGAGCCCTGGCCGGATTATGGTCAGCAAGGTTGGGATGCGGATAACGAAGAAATTCAAAGCCCACCCACCACCCACTTCGTAGCCACTGTCGAAAGTTTAAACGACGTGCTCGACTTCGACTCCGAAGACATCGACGGTATTAACGACGATGTAGGAGATAAACATGAACCAGCACCTATAAGGCACTGGACAGCCACCTCATCTCACGATGTATACATGGTGGACACACCTAAAGGAAGTGACGACGAGGAACAACGGGACGCCACGAGGGATCATTCCCTCGAAAAGCAGTCAAAACGGCGACATAACCGCCGCTCAAAATCCCGCCTCGACAAAGACAGCAGCCATATAGACCCAGCCATAGAGCAGGGCGAACCGATGGACAATGAACATGCTATCGAGCAACCGTCCGAACAGGACAACCTGGATAAACAATCCGTCCCCGGCGAAGATAACAGTCCGGACAATCTCACGCCAGACAAGTTGCTGGAGTAGAAGAACCTCCACAAAAGGCTCGTCGCCACTGCGTGTAGCCTGAAAAAGCAGAAGCGGAAGCTCAAAACAGCGGAAGATGCGCTCAGAATCAGATGGAGCAAAGTACTCAACACCGCAGACAAATACTGCGATAGCCGCCGAACAAAGAGCTACCCGAAGCAAAAACTACTTCCCAAATTTGATGAGGAGGCCGTAGAGCCCCCGCAGTCAAAGAACAAGGAGACCACCCGGTCAGATAGACGACCCCATGCAAACATAGAGCGGCAAACAGCGCCGCACACAAGCCGGCACGTGATCCGCACACGGATTCGCATCAAAAGGATGGCCCAGTTAGATCTATCTACGGGCCAAGAAAGCAAGCTCTAGTAAGCAATGCAACACATCAAGTATCCGAATATTACGGTACACCTATATAGGGGTGCCGCACACCCCCTATGTTTCACCGATGAGGTTCTGGATTATGAATTTCCAGCGGGATTCAAGCCCGTAAACATAGAGGCATACGACGGAACAACAGACTCAGGAGTCTGGATTGAGGATTACATCCTCCACATACACATGGCTAGAGGAGATGACCTCCACGCCATAAAATACTTACCCCTCAAGCTCAAAGGGCCAGCCCGGCATTGGCTCAAAAGCCTCCCCGAAAACACCATTGAAAGTTGGGAAGAGCTCGAGGATGCTTTACGGGCAAATTTTCAAGGGACCTATGTCCGACCTCCGGATGAAGACGATTTAAGTCACATAACTCAACAACCCGGAGAGTCAGCCCAAAAATTCTGGAACAAATTCCTTACTAAAAAGAACCAAATAGTCAACTGTCTGGACGCCGAAGCCTTAGCAGCTTTCAAACACAACGTCCGAGATGAATGGCTCGCCAGACACCTCGGTCAAGAAAAGCCAAGAACAATGGCCGCATTAACAAGCCTCATGACCCACTTTTGCGCGGGAGAAGATAGCTGGCTGGCAAGATGCAGTACCAGCGACCCAAGTACATCCGAAGTCAGGGATGAAAACGGGAAACCGCGACGCAGCAAGGACCAGCGCCGGACCAAGGGAAACAGCCCGAAGAGCACGACAGTCAATGCCGGATTCAAAAGCTCCCGGTAGAATCATAAAAAACTGCCCCTTAAGGATAATAGGGACGATCTATCTAACTTAAACAAAATCTTGGACAAGATATGCCAAATCCATAGTACTCCCGGGAAGCCTGCAAACCAAACCCACAGAGATTGTTGGGTCTTCAAGCAGTCCGGCAAACTCAACGCCGAACACAAGGGGCTCGACAAACCAAGCGAGGACGATGACGAACCCCACAAGCAGAGCACCGGAAAACAAAAGAATTTTCCACAAGAAGTCAAAACAGTAAACTCACTTCATGTGACAAAAGGGAAAAATAGAGCGGCGCCCATAGAGGTACGCGCCATACGGCCTATCCCATAGGAGTCCCGCCACTGGTTGTTAAAACCAATCACCTTCGACCATCAGGATTACTCTAGAAGTATCCGGAATGCAGGATGGACTGCCTTGATATTAGATCCGATACTTGACAGACTCCAATTTACACAAGTCCTAATGGACGGCGACAGTGATCTAAACCTGCTATACCATGACACAATCCGCAAAGGGATAGACCCAACCAAAATTCACCATAGCAACACTTCCTTTCAAGGGGTAATGCCAGGCCCATATGCCCATTGTACGGGCTCTCTACTGCTAGAAGTTGTGTTCGGCTCAACCGACAACTTCCGCTGCTGTCGGTGTCAAAACCGGCAGATCTCGGGTTGGGGGTCCCGAACTGTGCGTCTAGGCGGATGGTAACAGGAGACAAGGGACACGATGTTTTTACCCAGGTTCGGGCCCTCTCGGTGGAGGTAAAACCCTACTCGTGCTTGATTAATATTGATGATATGGGTAGTACAAGAGTAGATCTACCACGAGATCAGAGAGGCTAAACGCTAGAAGCTAGCCTATGGTATGATTGTTGTTCGTCCTACGGAATAAAACCCTCCGATTTATATAGACACCGGAGAGGGCTAGGGTTACCCAGAGTCGGTTACAATGGTAGGAGATCTACATATCCGTATCGCCAAGCTTGCCTTCCACGCCAAGGAAAGTCCCATCCGGACACGGGACGGAGTCTTCAATCTTGTATCTTCATAGTCTTGGAGTCCGGCCGACGGTGATAGTTCGGCTATCCGGACACCCCCTAGTCTAGGACTCCCTCAGTAGCCCCTGAACCAGGCTTCAATGACGACGAGTCCGGCGCGCATATTGTCTTCGGCATTGCAAGGCGGGTTCCTCCTCCGAATAATTCATAGAAGATTTTGAACACCAGGATAGTGTCCGGCTCTGCAGAATAAGTTCCACATACCGCCGTAGAGAGAATAATATTTACACAAGTTCAATCTGCTGACGTATTTCGTGGTGTGACGTCACACCACGGCCAAACCTTTATTCGAATCATTTTTACTGTTCCACCTCAGCGCGTTTAGCGAAGCAGTTTCCTTGGCACGTCTTGTCAAAGCAGAGATTGTGTCCCCTTATTCTGGGATTCTCATCAATACGGGCGTGGGCAACCCAACCGCGCCCGTTGGCATGCCCCCCCTATCGAGGGCGAGTCCTAAATGGCCATGGGGAGGGCTCTTGGTATTCAACCTCTTTATAACGAGACCAAGGCCTGCTCCTTTCTTTCAATCTCAATCGAATCCGCCCCTCGCCTCGAGTTCCAACACCCAAAGCTTCAGATTCAGGCACTTCGGACCTTCGACAATGTCCGGCTCGGACCTGCAAGGCCGGTGGATGCCTTCTTCCGTCACGGAAGAAGACGTGCTAAAGCTGAGAGACGCCAGGTATCTAACCGGCGAAATTTCGCATAGGCTGCCTGCTCAAGGGCAGATTATTCCTTCTCCTGCACCTGGTGAGAGCGTGGTGTTCGTGTCTCACTTCCTTCGGGGCTTAGGCTTCCCGATGGACCCCTTCGTGAGGGGGATCATGTTTTATTATGGGCTGGAATTCCACGACTTGGATCCGGAGTCCATCCTCCACATCTCATCATTCATTGTCGTATGCGAAGCCTTCCTCCACATTACCCTTCACTTCGGATTGTGGCCCAAGACCTTCAGTGTGGAGCCAAAGATGATCGAGGGGCAGCAGGCAGAGTGCGGAGGGGCCGTTATAAGCAAGAGCGCTAACGCTCCATGGCCCGAGGGCTCTTTTCAAGAGGAGCTTGGTTTGTGGCAACAGGAGTGGTTCTACATCACCGCTCCCAGGGGCACCAGATGGGTGGCGCCACCTGCCTTTCGCTCGGGTCCTCCACAACGGCTGGTGTCATGGGTCAACAAAGGGCTTGACTGGGGGTCGTCCAAGGACGTACCTCTGTTGCAGGGCCGTATTCGAGACCTCCAAGAGAGAGAGATCAATCTGGTCGTAGTGGTGCAGGTCGTGCTGATTCGGCGCCTTCTGCCCTGGAAACGTCGCCCCCTCTGCCTGTGGGAATTCAATCCGGAGGGACCACGAGCTCTCCAACACTTCATGGGCGCGACGCCCGTGGATATGTACAAACTGTTCTTCGGATCACAAGAGATGTGTCCTGACTTGACCGAGGACGCGGGTCTGAGCTGCAATCACCCGGATACTCAAGTAAGTAGTCCTGTGCCCGGACACACTATCCATACATTTATCATAAACTTGCCCTTTAAAGAGCTGTCCCTTGAACAGGAGTGGATAGCAAAAGCAAAACTGATAAGGTGTCCGGCCCCCCTCCCTGAGACCACGCCGGATCTTGTGTTAACCAAGATGCTGGAGGCTGCGCCTTTGGAAGAGGGTGAAGGGGGGAACAGGAAAGCTACTGCCTCCGCTAAGGAAGCTTTCAAGAAAAGGGGGATCGAGAATCCCTCCCTCCAGGGGGAGAAGAGGACCGCTTCTGAAGATCTGGAGGCTAAGGCCTCAAAGCAGGGGAAGAAATCTTCACCAGAGGGTCCTGTGCCAGGAGAAGCCCCGGCCGCACTATTTCCCCAAGGGAATCAGCCCTCTAGCGAGCCGTAAGTAGAAAGGGGAGTTTTGTAGTAAGGGAAGTCCCTGTTCTTATTTCTGAAGATAATCGAAGTTTTACCTTATAGTTCGGATCTCAGCCCTTCTCAGCAGAGCTCATCTTCAGGGGATCTTCGTCCGGAGATGATGGAGAGCGAAACGCCTCCCTCTACCGCACCGTCAGGCGGGGCAGACGACCCTGAGGTGTCGTCGCGGAGGGTTTCCCTGAGTCCGGCGGGGCCGGAAGGTCCAGCACCAACTGGTGTACGGTCAGAGGAGCTGAAGGATCTGCTCGGGCGAGCGTCTATCTCAGAAGATCACCGTGCGTTAATGGGTGCGGTGATTGAAAGGATTTCATCCGCTGAGAGTGGATTGCATGAATCCGTCAGAAGTTTACTAACGGGGTTTGAGGTGCGCGAAAATGATATACCTTCTAACAGTTTTGCATATAGAATGCGCCCTGTATAGATAGTAGCCCCTGAGACTCGGTATGTTGTCAAAGGTGACAGCGTGCCGAGAATCATAATCTCAGTTGTAAGATGTCGCCTTTCCTATATAGGTGCCGGAGCGTTCGGTGGCCAGCCGGACTGATGGATTTGCCGAACTGAAGCGGCAACTTGACGTTGCGGATGTGGACATCACGCTGGTCAATAAGCGACTTGACAAGTCACAAGGTATGCGGCTTCTCTGCGGACACCTGGTAAGGGAGCTTGACGCCCGTTCCTTACAACAAAAAATGCAGATGGTGCCGCTGCTATGGAGGACCTTCGGGCGGAGCTCGCCCGAGCCAAGGAGCAAGCCAGAAAAAGTAATGCGGCTGCCTTGAAGGCGGCCGAAGAGCTAAAGGCCGAACAGGCTGCTCACTGCCGAAGCAGGGGGGAAATGGCCGAGATGGCCGTGAAGCTGAAGAATGCTACCGACGGCTGCGAGTTTCTTGAAAAAGAACGCCGAGCGGAGCAAGAGGACCTGAAGAAAGCCACCGCCGAAGCCAAGGATGCCCGCTCCGCGATGAGAGCTATAAAGGAGGAGCTACGTCAAGCCGGGGATATCGCGGCTGGAAAGCCCTTTCTGCTGCGGAGGAAGTTCACGGATCCGAAGTATGCCCAGTTGGGCCAGCTGTGGGATGCGGAGGATGCTTATCTGGATTTGGCAGCGAGTGCCGCAGACGCGGTCGCACACTACCGAGGCCAAAAGGATCACGGAATGGAGGAGCTTTATTGGTCGCAGTTCCATAGTCCAGAGCGTCCCCTTCCATTAACCGATCGGTTAGCCGAATGGGCTGAGCTGAATAGGTTGTCCGGACTTGCCATGAAGGATGTCGTGACTCATTTGTGGTCGAAAAGGCCCGAGCCAAAGAGTTATTTTGGCTTGGTGCAGCAGTTCCTTGATGCGGTGCCGCATATCAATGCAATGAAGCGGTCGGCATGCATAGAGGGTGCGCGGATGGCTCTTGCCCGTGTCAAAACATACTAGGCAGAGATGAAGGCCACCGACGTTGCATCCCGGGATTCGGACCAAAGCCAAGTACCTGCCGAGCACTATTCTGAGGAAGTCCTACAGGGCACTCGTTTGATAGAGACGCAGTGCTCGAAGAATATTATGTTCAAATGACATGTATGAATTGTGAAACCATGTTTCAAATATAATATAAGGGCTTTTTATACTTGTGCGTTCAAGTATTGAAGTACCTCCTATGCGGCCGTTAATGTATATGTGTATATAACCTGAAAGATGGCAGTCTTCGGCTTCAGCCCCCACGCACATAGTGCGGGGGTGTTTGCAAAAAGGTGCATTTTCACTCTTAATCCAATGTCTTGGTCCTGTGAAGGAGGTGATAGCGTAGCAAACTAGGCAACCAGACAATAATGCTTTATCACTTTCACTTAGCCATAGGAGTTCGATGGTGGGGCTACTATATAGCCCCTAGGGGCACCGCGCTCTCCGAATTCGGGGCGCGTATGTGCCTGACCGGGAAGTGGTCCTTCGTCAAAGCGGAGGAATTCTAAACATTCCTGTGGTCGATCGAGTGGTTCACCAGTCTCTCGCTATATCATGATAGTTAGTTTTCGGCTTTCTCTATTGAGGTGCTCACCTGGACGAACCGGGGCACAATCGCAGTAGTTCTCCTGGTGCTGCGTTAGCCGATAGAGCGGAATGTAAGGTAGCAAAACACAGGAGCCGGGCAAACCCAACATTTGACCAAAGACATCATTCGGAGCTGATGCATATAAGTCCTAACTCAAGACGCCGAACACTCCCTAAGGTATTCGGTCTTTATGAAAACGGGCAGAACAATGCCCTAAGCCCCTAATGTCCAGGTACGCGCAAAAATTTCTAATGCTGCCGATGCCAAAACGCCAGCCTCCTCCTCAGTTATAGTAAGAAACCGGGGGATGTGTATCAACAAGAGACAGTAAAAAAGGTTTACGCAGGGTCTTAATCTGAAAAGAATCCTTGCAACGGGTCCCTACTGCACGTCTGCGCTTGTGTCTCCGTTGTGCCGTATCCTGGACGGGTGTAGCACGGTGTTCATCTGTAAAAGAGAAGAACTTAGTTGGAAAAAGGATCGTGCGAAGAACGTATAAACAAAGTATAATTCCAATAAAGTGAATAAAATTGAGCTTTATTGTCTCTTATTGTACATGGATGCAGCCCCTTGTAAGGGGGTACGTGGCTAGTAAGCCCCTTGTTTATTTATGCTGGACTCGCCTAACCGTGTCCGGGATCTGAATGACCTGTTTAGGTGCTTTGATCAGCATAGCCGGATTAGTGTGTGGCTGTCAAGGCGGTCTCACGTTCTTCCGTATTCGAGGAACACTCGAAGTTTCCCTTTAATGAGATGATGTCGCGTGGACCGGGCATTTTAAGTGTAAGAGATGCAAAATGTGGTATTGCGTTAAAGCGGGCGAAAGCTTCGCATCCCAATAGTGCTAGCTACTTTTAAATGGGGCGATGTGGAAGACTAACTTTTCGCGACGGAAGTTGTCAGATGAGCCGAACACAACTTCTAGTAGTAGAGAGCCTGTACAATGGGCATATGGGCCTGGCATCACTCCTTTAAAGGAAGTGTTGCTATGGCGAATTTTGGTTGGGTCTATCCCCATTCTGCGGATTGTGTCCTGATATAACAGGTTTAGATCACTGTCGCCATCCATTAGGACTTGTGTGAATTGTAGTCCATCGATTATAGGATCTAATATGAAAGCAGTCTATCCTGCGTTCTGGATACTTCCGGCGTAGTCCTGATGGTCGAAGGTGATTGGTTTTGACAACCAGTGTTGGGGCGCCATTGGGGTAGACCGTGCGACGCGTACTTTAATGGGCGCTGAGGGAGTCCTGGACTAGGGGGTGTCCGGATAGCCGAACTATCATCATTGTCCAGACTCCAAGACTATGAAGATAGAAGATTGAAGACTTCGTCCCGTGTCCGGATGGGACTTTCCTTGGCGTGGAAGGCAAGCTTGGCAATACGGATATGTAGATCTCCTACCATTGTAACCGACTCTGTGTAACCCTAGCCCTTTCCAGTGTCTATATAAACCGGAGGGTTTTAGTCCATAGGACGAACAACAATCATACCATAGGCTAGCTTCTAGGGTTTAGCCTCCTTGATCTCGTGGTAGAACCACTCTTGTACTACCCATATCACCAATATCAATCAAGCAGGAGTAGGGTTTTACCTCCATCGGGAGGGCCCGAACCTGGGTAAAAACATCGTGTCCCTTGTCTCTTGTTACCATCCGCCTACACGCACAGTTCGGGACCCCCTACCCGAGATCCGCCGGTTTTGACACCGACATTGGTGCTTTCATTGAGAGTTCCTCTGTGCCGTCGCAATCAGGAAGGATGCCTCTTCCCGTCTTTAAAGACGGTACCGTTGACAAAGGAGCTTTGGCCACCGGCCAAACTATCCGGCTAGGTGGTTTTCTTATGACCGCCTGTTCGGCCGCTGCTCCGACGATGACCTCTCGGGTCATCAAAAGCGATCTTCACGTCAACTCAGAACTCGCCGAGCAGCTAGATCCGATGGAGCTCTCCTCCGTAAACGAGCTCTCGGATCGCATCGCCGCCCTGGGAGTCGCTACAGACTACGATCAGATTGGGCTTAAAACTGATCTGAGAGAGATCAACTCTCCCCAGGCTACCCACCATGTCGCTGTGGTAGAGGAACAGCACGGTGACTCTTCTTCTATATTAAAAACCAGTTATGTCCGGATTCCTGATCCCTCCATGCCGGATTCCCGCGAAGGGACGGACGTCAATCAAATACTGAACCTAAAGTCAGGCAGCAGACCAGATTCGTTGGAAAACATCCAGCAATCCAAGCTTCCAAATTCGGAAACTTTTCGGCCCTTGAGCCTCCGATTGGGCGGGGTTCCGAATTTAACTCCACCCGCCCACCCACATACAAGCGATCTATCTCAAATCCGGCAAGAGCCCGCTGAAACAGTACACCATTACTGGGCCAGATTCCTCCTGGTTATGGACAGGATAAAGGACTGCCGTGAGGGAAGCGCAATCTCAATTTTCTGCAACAATTGCACGGACAAGGGAATCATGAACGCCATAAGTCGTCGCGAAATTGCACGCTTCGCCGACCTGGCGTCAGTAGTACGAAAGTACTGTGCGATGGAGAGCACCTGGAAAACCGAAACCAAGTTTTGGGACAATCCGGCTCCGAACACAACCCCAGTCCGAAATAAAAGGGTGCATCATGCTCAGGCACGTGGGACAAAAACCAAAAAGCAAAAAACCCCTAAAGGGCATGGAACCGTACTGGAGGAATGGCTCAGTGGACCCTGTAAAATCCATAGTGCAGAGGGCACCACTCCAACACATAGCCTTCGAGCATGTTGGATACTACGGTAGGTGGCCAAAAGTGGTGAAGAGCTTCTAGCCCCAGAAAACTACCCCAACAGCACCAGTACAGTATCAACAGTCTTCGAAACTTTCGCATCAAATAATATGCGGAAACGAACACTCCGCAGCCTCGCCGAAGTCTACCAAGTAGCAACAATAAATCCATGGAGAGACACGGCTATCACCTTCAACGCCAGCGACGAACCTAAATTCCGAACAGCCCGAGCACCAGCCGCATTGGTCCTCAGTCCAATAGTGGACGGCTGTTGTCTTACTAAGGTACTCATCGATGGCGGCAGCGGATTAAACCTCATCTACGAGTAAACCCTTCGAAAAATGGAAATAGACTGGAGCCGCATTGAGCGAAGCAGCACAACTTTTAGAGGAATAATCCCTAGTCGGGAAGCACGCTGCACAGGAAAAATTACACTGGATGTGGTGTTCGGCTCGCCGGACAATTACAGGTCCGAGGAGGTCACGTTCCAAGTGGCCCCGTTCAGCAGCGGATATCACGCTTTATTAGGGTGAGAGGCATTCACAATTTTTCAAGCTATACCCCATTACGGGTACATGAAGCTCAAAATGCCTGGGCCCAATGTAATCATCACTCTTATCAGTGACCCGGACATAGCACTCCGCGCCGAAAATAAGACAGCCGCACTAGCCCTAGAGGCATTATCCGAAGCCCTAGCGGCAGAGGAACTCACTACGCTGTGCTCCATGGTGAACAGGGACGATGTGATACTCGATAAGAGATCCAAGTCCACCTCTTTTAAGCCAGCGGACGAAATAGTCAAATTCCAAGTCCATCCAACGGACCCCACAAAGACGGCCTCCATTGGGGCACAATTAAAACCTGATGTAGACGTCGCACTACGAGAATTCCTTAGGGAAAATTGGGACATCTTTGCCTGGCACCCTTCAGACATGCTAGGAATCCCACGCAGGTTGGCAGAACACAGCCTAAATATCCTAAAAGGATTCAAGCCAGTCAAACAGGCTCGTCGGCGATTTTCGGAACCCAAAAGACAGGCAATGGGAGAGGAGCTAACCAAACTATTAGAAGCCAGATTCATCAGAGACATAAAACATCCAGACTAGCTAGCAAACCTCGTAATGGTACCAAAGAAGGACAAATCCTGGCACTTGTGTGTCGATTTTAAAGACCTTAACAAGGCTTGTCAAAAGGATCCTTTCCCTCTTCCCCGCATCGATCAAATCATCGATGCCACCGGAGGGCACGATTCATTGTGCTTCCTCGACGCATACTCCGGCTACCACCAAATACAGATGGCGGAGACAGACCAAGCCGCAACGGCATTCATTACTCCATACGGACCATTCTGCTTCAACACAATGCCCTTCGGGCTCAAAAACGCCGGCGCAACATATCAGCGCATGATTCAGACATGTTTGGCAACCCAGATCAGCAAAACAGTGGAGGCATACGTAGACGATGTGGTCGTCAAAACCAAACACGTTGAAACTCTAGTAGACGATTTGAGGCTCACATTCGACAACCTCCGAGCATATGACATTAAGCTCAACCCGGAAAAATGCGTTTTCGGCGTACCTGCCGGAAAGCTCTTGGGCTTCATTGTATCCGGTAGAGGAATTGAAGCAAACCCAGCCAAGATCCGAGCTCTGTCATAGTTGGACATCCCAAAACACCTCAAACAAATACAAAAATTGACTGGATGCGTGGCGGCTCTAAGCCACTTCATCTCCCGCTTGGGAGAAAAGGCATTGCCCCTTTATCCCCTCCTCCGGCGCACCGAACACTTCGAATGGACGGATGCTGCCACGGCCGGACTCGAAAAAATAAAGGCCATATTGGCAACAAATCCGGTCCTGGCCACGCCCAACTTGGGCGAACCAATGTTATTATACATCGCGGCAACACATCAGGTTGTAGGCGCGGTGCTCGTCGTCGAACGAGAAACAGAAGGACATAAATTCCCTCTCCAAAAACCAGTGTACTACGTATCCATTGTCTTAACTCCATGCAAGTCCCGGTATCCACATTATCAAAAGACAGCATACGCGGTGTTCATGGCATCCCGGAAACTGCGACACTACTTTCAAGAGTGTTCGATAACAGTAGCCTCCGAAGTACCTCTCAACGACATTATAAACAACCGCGACGCGACGGGCAGGATTGCAAAATGGGCCATTGAGCTACTACCATTCGACATAACCTACAAACCACGGCGAGCTATAAAGTCACAAGTTTTGGCTGACTTCATCACTGAATGGACCGAAGCCGAACTCCCTAAAGAGTGCGGCACATACTCCAATTGGATCATGCACTTCGACAGCTCTAAAATGTTGGCCGGTCTGGGGGCTGGTGTCATCTTGACGTCCCCAACCGGAGACACAGTCCAATACGTACTTCAGATAATGTACACAGACTCCAACAATGTAGCCAAATATGAGGCCCTTCTACATGGTCTCCGGATGGCAATCTCCATGGGCATTCAACGCCTAGAGGTCCGCGGGGATTCAAACCTTGCAATATCCCAAGTAAATGGAGACTTTTATGCCAAGGATCCGAAAATAGCAGCCTACCATAACGCCGTCTTAAAAATGTCAGCTCAGTTCGAAGGACTCGAATTCCACCATGTAGCCCGGGATAATAACCAGGCGGCCGACGTGTTGGCACGCATCGGTGCAAAGCGCGACGCCGTCCCTCCAAACATCTTCCTGGAGCAGCTCTTTAAGCCATCCGTAGTATGGGAAGAGGAGTCCGGAAACAACAATCTGGAACCAACCGCACCGCCCAACACCGAACATTCTGACACAATCGGTGGCTCAGCCAATGAAATAACACTTTCAGCCCACGAAATAATGACAGTCATTGCCCCATGGACGGAACCATTCCTGGCCTACTTAATTAGGCAGGAACTCCCCGAAGACCAAAATGAGGCCCGCTGCATAGTACGGCGATCTAAAGCCTACAAGGTCCATGAGGGAGAGCTTTATAAGAAAAGCACAACCGGAGTCCTTCAAAGGTGCATCTCCGAAGAGGAAGGGCGAAATCTTCTGGATGAAATTCAAGCCGGACTCGCCGGGCACCACGCCGCAGCCCGGGCCCTTGTAGGCAAGGCTTTCCATACAGGATTTTATTGGCCGACGGCCCGGGCAGATGCTCAGGACTTAGTCCAATGATGCGTCGGTTGCCAGCTCTTTGCTAATCAAAGCCACATGCCACCCACCGCCCTCAAAACTATACCCATCACCTGGCCATTCGCGGTCTGGGGGCTTGACATGGTTGGACCCCTTAAAGGGGGAACCCACAAGCAAAAGTACCTGTTGGTCATGGTGGACAAATTCACCAAATGGATAGAGGCCAAGCCAGTTAAAACGGCTGAATCCGGACCTGTGATAGACTTCATATCTGGGGTAGTACACCGTTATGGCGTCCCCCACAACATCATCACTGATAATGGCACGAACTTCACGGCCGACAAGGTTAAACTTTGGTGCAAAAATATAGGCATCAAGCTCGACTACGCTTCAGTCTATCACCCTCAAACTAACGGTCAAGTCGAACGAGCAAATGGTCTAATCATGAGCGGCATCAAACCCAGGTTAGTGCGGTCCCTTCCGGAATCTAACACGCACTGGGTAGAGGAGCTCGACTCCTTACTCTGGGGGCTGCGGACCACGCCAAACCGTACTACCGGAATCACACCATTCTTTATGGTATACGACGCAGAGGCAGTTTTGCCCTGCGATATAATTCATGACTCACCTCGCGTGCGCATGTACGAGGAAAGAGAGGCCGAGTTGGATTGGCAGGACAGTTTGGACGCCTTAGAAGAGGAGCGCGACGTGGCAAAAGCTCGTTCTGCATTCTATCAGCAGCAGGCTCGAAGATATCAAAGCAGAGAAGTACGGGCCAAAACTTACAATGTTGGCGAACTAGTTCTACGCCTGCCGAACAAGAAAAAGGACAAACTCAAGCCCAAATGGGAAGGTCCCTTCATCATTGACCAAGTCCTAACCGGCGGAGCATACCGTCTACGTAACGCATCTGACAACCGACTCGAGCCGAACCAATGGAACGCAGCCCGTCTCCGAAGATTCTACGCCTAGCGCCGGACTCAGAGTTCGTCTCCTTCCTCCATCCACATTTTATACTTTAGCTGTCTTTTGTTTCTCTCCTTTTTCCCTCCCTTTTTGGTAAATCCTCTGAGGGCTAATCTGCGCATTCTTCGCACACACTTGACGTGCTACTCGCACTCATGATACCTGGGGGCTTCTTTAACAGAAGCTTATTTATACGGGCTTCATGCCCAACACATGTGTCAAACTTCTGCATGTACCTTTTATTCACCATTATATGCATCGATATGACTTAAGTTTTGGCCAAGCTGGGTTGCCTGGCTCCTGTGCTTACCCCTACGTTCCCGATTGTTCGGCTAGGAGGTAAAGGGAGCACCTCTGCAATCGTTACTGCCGGGTCAGCCGGATGTGTACCTCAGACTGGGTGAAGCCGAAAGCTAGCGTTCTTAAGGGAATATTCGGTCGGTGACTTGAAAGATGATTTCTTACTTATTTATTTATCAGCCCCCAGATGCTTTTCTGCTCTTTTCGCAGTCCGGACATGCACTTTAGGGCATGCCTCCCAGGGAAAGGAACCCCTAACGGAACTATTCTCCCTGGAAGATGTTTCTTACTAACCATGTAATATAACATAACTAGTTGGGCACTTGTCTGATAAAGCACTAATGACCCCTACGCCTGGTCTCCATGCATGCCCTGGTTTTTTATAACCGTGAGGGTATTCGGACACACTCCGGACTGTTGGGTCCCGAGGTTGAAGCGAAAAGGTCCGCAAAGACAAACGATCTACAATCCGGCTAGAAGGCATTTTACATGTCATTTTAAATTACATCGTCAAATCGACTGATTGTACTCCTCTTCAATCCCATCTAATAGGTTGTCTAGTTTACAGTCCCGTTGGGAATATTTCGCGGCCAACTCTACTTGGCCGTACATTAGGCTCACAGGGATCTCCTTCCCATCGGGCCCCACAGGTCCGACCTCGGCCATGTGGTTTGGATCAGCCTTCGTGTACCGCGTCTTCACCATGGCCCAGGCCTCCCTGGTGCCTTGACGGTAGGCCGATATCTTCCACAGACGGAAGCGCTGCCGTGCTCCCTGAAGCTTCTCAGCAAGCCCTCCAAGACCCTCGGGTAGGGAGATGGACGGCCATAAGGCCTGGACGACGCCGCTCATCGCCTGCCGAACACGCTCGTGCAGTTGCAGCAGCTCGGGAAGAAGGTCACCCGTGGAACCAAGCATTTCCTCCGCTGGACGACCTGTGAGCACACCTACAGGCACATTTCTGTCAATCGACTTCCTCGCCGAACTCTTCTTTCCAAAAGAGTTTGCTCAAGCACTTACTGTAAATGCCGCAACGAAGCCGCCGATTCTCCTTTACGGAGTCAGACAGCTGGACCCGAACATCTTTTAGTTCTTCACCCAGCTGGGTGTTGGCATCTTGGAGTTTGTTCCTCTCCTGCTGCACCCTCATAAGCACCTTCTCGTCGGCCTTCAGCTGGCGCAGCAGATGTTGCTTGTCCGGATCTAGTCCGGCACCCTCTGCAATATCATTGTTAGACTTACGCACACGCCGCACATCATAAACTACTTATCTTTTCGAAAGTATATATTACCAGAGGGGGTCTCTGTAGCTCCCCCTGCGGCGGCTAGTGCGGCCTCAAGTTGGGCCTTGCACTCTTGAAGCTCCTGAGACAGGTGGGCATTCTTCTCCATAAGATCATGCATAACAAATGATCCTTAAATCAGTTATTCTAACTATTTTAAGTCTCGGGGGGTACTGGCATATATAACTATTAAAAATACTCACCTGTATGTCTTTCATACTGCTTTGTGGCTCTGGTTAGACCATCTCGAGCGGCACGGAGGTGCGCGTCTCCCGCATTAAAGGCATTCAACGCCTCCGGGGAGAAACACGCGTCACGAAGAACTGTCCGGCGGCGCCTATGATTCATGGCGCTCTCCACCACAGACCTGGTGGCGGACAGCCTGTCGGCATCCTTCGTTGGAGGAGCATCCGGCTCACGCCTTGTGTTCGCCTCCCCCTCCGGACCAGGCGTTGGAGCCTGGCTGGCGGAGGCTTGATTGGCAACCTCTTCGGGCACAGTCCGGCGAGCGCTCTTTCCCCTAGAAAAATCATGAGTGTTAATATACCCCCCCAGGAATCTTTTCCTTAAATATGGTGGTGCGCCATACCATTGCGGCGACGTTTCGATTCGCGCCGCACTCCTCTTCCGCCTACTGGGCCGAACTGACCCTTGTTGGACAACCGCCGCGGGTTCGGCTTCCTGCCCTAAAGGCACCTCCTGCAGGGCACCGTTGGTATACGGTGGTCAGAAATAAGCATGGATGATTAATAATAACAGGACTCCGGTCACAGTTACCTGGGAAGCCGGAGATAAACCGGGGTAGTCGGCCGTAATGGCGACCAAAGCATTGTCCATGCTAAGTTGATGGAACACCCCATCGATCAGCTCCACCTCTATGTTCGGGTCCTCTTCGGAGGCCGGATCAAGGGATCGTCCCGGATCCTCGGGTTGTGGAGTCTGGCTGTGTATGCCCTCCACGTCCCGACGCAGTTCCTGCGTCGAAATCACAAAATAAGACACTTAACTTTGGAAATATGGATCGGATAGACAAACGTCCGCTTACCTAGCTACGAGGGTTGTTCATGGACAATCCATTCAATGGACTCACGCGGAGGAAGTCCTCCTTCTCCCCCTTGTACAAGCCGAACAGGATCTTCACCAGATCGGCAACCGATCCCGGCCCCTTGCGGCCATGACGGGTGGCGTCATCCTCCCCGTTAAAATCCCACATGGGGTGGCCCCTGTATTGGAGCGGCTGCACCCCTCGCATGATGTACGTGGCCATGACTTCGATCATGGTCAATCCGGAATGAGCCAGTAACGTTATCCGGCTCATCAGATATAGGACGTCCCTATCATTCTCCCGTTGAGGGCTCCACGAGCGCCAACTCAGGCGTTTCTTCAGAGGAGCGTTGCTCAACTCCGGAAAGGCCGATCCGAACTGGGTCCGGCAGAGGGGCGTCTTCCATATAAAACCATTCTGAAGGCCAGTCTTCAGACGCCTTCTTCGGGGTTCCGGATAGGTATCCGGTCCCGGCGATGCGCCATATTTTGGCTCCGCCCACTTGATATATCGACCCCTCGTGAGAACGGGGTACGAGGCAGAACAATCTCTTCCACAGCACAAAATGGGCCTCGATGCCCAAGAACAGCTCGCAAAGGGCTACAAAGCCCGCGATGTGCAAGATGGAGGCAGGTGTAAGGTGGTGAAGCTGGAGCCCATAGAACTCCAGGAGCCCCCGGAGAAACGGATGTATGGGAAATCCGAGCCCCCTTACTAGATAAGGGACGAAGCATACCCGCTCTCCTTTGGAGGGATTGGGGACGCTCTCTGCCTGCTTTCCACCCTTGTAGGTGGCCAGTCCGGCTCGAACCGGAACCATAAAGGCCGGGGGAAGGTATCCCTCCGCATGGAGCGTCACTAACTCGCTGTGCGGGACTGAACATCTCCTCCAATCTCCTGGCTGAGGGCTGGGAGCGCGAGAGGAGGAGCCGCGTCGACTGTCCACGATGGAATGGATTTTTGTCAGAGGCGCTTCGATGAGTACTCGCGGAAGGAGGATGGTGTGATTCGGATCTAAATCCTTGCTCCTCTTATAGGCAGCTTATTCGCGCAGCTAGGGGGTAAAACATAAAAATACCCTGGCTTTTCGCATTCATACGACACATGGAAGAGGGCCATTATTGGACGTGGAAGCCAAGGAGCGCAACATTTATAAGGAAGCCGGACACTATTCGGCAAACACATGGAAGTTGGAGGAGAACCCGCCTTTCAAAGCCGAAGACAATATATGCGCCGGACTAATCGTCATTGAAGCCTAGTTCGGGGGCTACTGAGGGAGTCCTGGACTAGGGGGTGTCCGGATAGCCGAACTATCATCATTGGCCGGACTCCAAGACTATGAAGATAGAAGATTGAAGACTTCGTCCTGTGTCCGGATGGGACTTTCCTTGGCGTGGAAGGCAAGCTTGGCAATACGGATATGTAGATCTCCTACCATTGTAACCGACTCTGTGTAACCCTAGCCCTTTCCGGTGTCTATATAAACCCAAGGGTTTTAGTCCATAGGACGAACAACAATCATACCATAGGCTAGCTTCTAGGGTTTAGCCTCCTTGATCTCGTCGTAGATCCACTCTTGTACTACCCATATCATCAATATCAATCAAGCAGGAGTAGGGTTTTACCTCCATCAAGAGGGCCCGAACCTGGGTAAAAACATCGTGTCCCTTGTCTCCTGTTACCATCCGCCTAGACGCATAGTTCGGGACCCCCTACCCGAGATCCGCCGGTTTTGACACCGACAGACGCCGCTCTATTTTTCCCTGTTGTCACTTGAAGTGAGTTTACTGTTTTGACCTCTTGTGGGAAATTATTTTGTTTCCCGTTGCTCTGCTTGTGGGGTTCGTCATCGTCCTCACTTGGTGTGTTGAGCCCCTTGTGTTTGATGTTAAGTCGGTCGGACTGTTTGAAGACCCAGCAATCTTTGTGGGTATGGTTTGCAGGCTTCCCGGGGGTGCTGTGGATTTGGCATATCTTGTCCAAGATTTTGTTTATGTTGGACAGCTCGTCGCTGTTGTCCTTAAGAGGCAGTTTTTCGTTGTTCTGCCGAGAGCTTTTGAATCCGGCGTTGACTGCTGTGCTCTTCGGACTATTTCCCTTGGTCCGGTGCTGGTCCTTGCTGCGTCGTGGTTTCCCATTTCCATCCCTGACCTCGGATGTACTTGGGTCGCTGGTGCTACATCTTGCCAGCCAGCTATCCTCTCCTGCGCAAAAGTGGGTCATGAGGCTTGTTAATGCGGCCATTGTTCTCGGCTTTTCTTGGCCGAGGTGTCTGGTGAGCCATTTGTCTCAGACGTTATATTTGAAAGCTGCTAAGGCTTCGGTGTCCGGACAGTCGACTATTTGGTTCTTTTTGGTGAGGAACCTGTTCCAGAATTTGCGGGCTGACTCTCCGGGCTGTTGAGTTATGTGACTTAAATCGTCTGCATCCGGAGGGCGGACATAAGTCCCCTGAAAATTTGCCCGAAATGCATCCTCGAGCTCTTCCCAACTTCCAATGGTATTTACTGGGAGGCTTTTGAGCCAATGCCAGGCTGGCCCTTTGAGCTTGAGGGGTAAGTATTTTATGGTGTGGAGGTCATCTCCTCTAGCCATATGTATGTGCAGGATGTAATCCTCAATCCAGACTCCAGGGTTTGTTGTTCCGTCGTATGCTTCTATGTTTACGGGCTTGAATCCCGCTGGAAATTCATGATCCAGCACCTCATCGGTGAAACATAGGGGGTGTGCGGTGCCCCTGTATTTGGGTGTGCCGTGATGTTCGAATACTCGACGTGTTGTATTGCTTTCTAGAGCTTGCTTTCTTGGCCCATAGATAGACCTGACTGGGCCATCCTTTTGGCACGGATCCTTATGCGGATCGCGTATCGACTTGTGTGCGGCGCCGCTTGCCGCTCTTTGTTTGTCGTGTGGTCGTCTATCCGACCAGGTGGCCTCTTTGTTCTTTGATCGTGGGGGCTCTACGGCCTCCTCGTCAAATTCGGGCAGTAGTTTGCGCTTCTGGTAGCTCTTTGTTTGGCGACTATCGTCGTATTTGTCTGCGGTGTTGAGTACCTTGCTCCATCTCATTCTGAGTGCGTCTTCCGCTGTTTTGAGCTTCCGCTTCTGCTTATTTAGACTACGTGCGGTGGCAATAAGCCTTTTGTGGAGGTTCTGCTGCTCCAATGATGTGTCCGGCGTGAGATCGTCTGGAATGTTATCTTCGTCGGGGACGGATTGTCTATCCAAGTTATCCTGTTCGGATGGTTGCTCAAGGGCATGTTCGTCGTCCACCAGTTCGCCCTGCTCTATGGCTGGGTCTGTATGGGTGCTGTCTTTGTCGAGGTGGGGCTTTGAGCGGCGCTTACGTTGCCGTTTTGACTGCTTTTCGAGGGGATTATCCTCCGCGGCGTCCCGTTGTTCCTCGTTATCGCTTCCTTTAGGTGTGTCCACCATGTATACATCGTGAGTTGAGGTGGCTTTCGAGTGCCCTGTAGGTGCTGGTTCTTGGTCATCTCCGGCATCGTCGTCGATACCGTCAATGTCTTCGGAGTCGAAGTCTGGCATGTCGGTTAAGTCATCGACAGTGGCTACAAAGTGGGAGGTGGGTGGGCATTGAATTTCTTCGTCGTCCGCATCCCATCCTACCTGACCGTAGTCTGGCCAGGGCTCTCCTGATAAAGAGAGAGACTTTAGTGAATTCAGGATGTCGCCAAAGGGCGAGTGCTGAAAGATGTCCGCGGCAGTGAACTCCATGATCGGCGCCCAATCGGATTCGATTGGCAGGGGCACGGGAGGTTCGGAGTCCGGAGAGGAGTCCGGCACCTCGGAGTCATGGGCTTTGCGAAGGACAGGGTTGGTGTTCGGCTCTATCACCGTAGAGGTAGCAGCCCCCGAGGCGGTGTCTAGCCACCCGTCCTCGATCGGTGCAGTCGGCTCTGAGCTAAGGGTCGGAGCGGACACTTGTGCGGCCTCCAGGGCACTGTCCGGCAGCAGAGTTAGATCATGCCCATCGTGACAGTGCGGTGCGCTTGGCTGTGGCTCGAACCCGTCGAAGATCAAGTCTCCACGGACGTCAGCCGTATAGTTCAAACTTCCAAATCTGACCTGATGGCCAGGGGCGTAGCTTTCGATCTACTCCAGGTGGCCAAGCGAGTTGGCCCGCAGTGCAAAGCCGCCGAATACGAAGATTTGTCCAGGGAGAAAAGTCTCACCCTGGACCGCATCGTTGTTGATGATCGAAGGAGCCATCGGGCCTATAGGTGACGACACACAAGAACTCTCAATGAAAGCACCAATGTCGGTGTCAAAATTGGCGGATCTCGGTTAGGGGGTCCCGAACTGTGCGTCTAGGCGGATGGTAACAGGAGACAAGGGACACGATGTTTTTACCCAGGTTCGGGCCCTCTCGGTGGAGGTAAAACCCTACTCCTGCTTGATTAATATTGATGATATGGGTAGTACAAGAGTAGATCTACCACGAGATCAGAGAGGCTAAACCCTAGAAGCTAGCCTATGGTATGATTGTTGTTCCTCCTACGGACTAAAACCCTACGGTTTATATAGACACCGGAGAGGGCTAGGGTTACCCAGAGTCCATTACAATGGTAGGAGATCTACATATCCGTATCGCCAAGCTTGCCTTCCACGCCAAGGAAAGTCCCATCCGGACATGGGACGGAGTCTTCAATCTTGTATCTTCATAGTCTTGGAGTCCGGCCGACGGTGATAGTTCGGCTATCCGGACACCCCCTAGTCCAGGACTCCCTCAGCCGCGAAAAGTTAACCTTCCACCTCGCCCCATTTACAAGTAGCTACCAAGCACTACTAGGACGCGAAGCTTTCGCCAGCTTTAACGCAATACCGCATTATGCATCCCTTACACTTAAAATGCCCGGTCCGCGAGGCATCATCTCCTTAAAGGGAAATACCGAGTGTTCCTCGAGCGCGGAAGATTGTGTGACTGCCTTGACAGCCACACACTAAACCGGCTTCACCAATCAAAGCACATAAACAGGTCGTTCAGACCCCGGACACGGCTAGAGCGAGTCTGGCGTAAACATACAAGGGCTTACTGGCCGCATATCCCTGTACAAGGGGCTCTGCGCATGTACAACAAGAGACAATAAAGCTCAATTTTATTCATTTTTTGAATTGTACTTTGTTTATTTAGTATAACGTATATTTTCGCAAGATCTTTTTCAACTAAGTTCCCCTCTTTTACAGATGAACACCGTGCTACACCCGTCCAGGATACGGCACAACGGAGATACAGGCGCAGACGTGCAGTAGGGACCCGTGACAAGG
The DNA here is from genome assembly GCA_963921465.1 of Triticum timopheevii. Lineage (NCBI taxonomy): Eukaryota > Viridiplantae > Streptophyta > Magnoliopsida > Poales > Poaceae > Triticum > Triticum timopheevii. The sequence continues at coordinate 463,612,348 of OY997266.1, forward strand.
ATTCTTTTCAGATTAAGACCCTGCGTAAACCATTTTTACTGTCTCTTGATGATACACATCCCCTGGTTTCTTGCTATAACCGAGGAGGAGGCTGGCGTTTTCGCATGGGCCACGTCAGAATTTTGCGCGTACCTGGACACCAGGGGCTTATTACCAAGGGCGTTGTTCGGCCCGTTTTCATAAAGACCGAATACCTTAGGGAGTGTTCGGCGTCTCGAGTTAGGCCTTATATGCATCAGCACCGAATCATGTCTTTGGTCAAATGTTGGGTTTGCCCGGCTCCTGTGTTTTGCTGCCTTACGTTCCGCTCTATCGGCTAGGCGGCACCAGGAGAATTACTGCGATTGTGCCCCGATTCAGCCAGGCGAGCACCTCAGTAGAGAAAGCCGAAAACTGATTGTCATGATATAGCGTGAGACTGGTCAACCACTCGATGACCCGCCAGAATCTTTAGGATTCCTCCGCATTGACGAAGGGCCGTTTCCCGGTCAAGCACATACGCGCCCCGAATTCGGGTGAGCGCGGTGCCCCTAGGGGCTATATAGTAGCCCCACTGTCAAACTCCTATGGCTAAGTGAAAGTGATAAAGCATTATAGTCCGGTTGCCTAGTTTGCCGCGCTACCACCTCCTTTATAGGACCAAGACATTGGATCAAGTGTGAAAATGCGCCTTTTGCAAACACCCCCGCGTTATATGCGTGGGGGCTGAAGCCAAAGACTGCAATCTTTCAGGTTATATATACATATACATTAGCGGCCGCACAGGAGGCATTTTAATTCTTGAAAGGCACAAGTATAAAAAGCTTTTATATTCCATCGATACATTGTTTCACAATAATACATGTTATTCGAACATAATATCCTTCGAGCACTGCGTCTCTATTAAACAAGCGCCCTGCAGAACTTCCTGAAAATAGTGTTCGACAGGTACTCGGCTTCCGTCCGAATCTTGGGATGCAACATCGGTGGCCTTCATCTCCGCCCAGTATGTCTTGACACGGGCAAGAGCCATCCGTGCACCCTCTATGCATGCCGACCTCCTCATTGCATTGATATGCAGCACCGCACCAAAGAACTGTTGCACCAAGCCAAAATAACTCTTCGGCTCGGGCCTTTTCAGCCACAAAAGACTCACGACATCCTTCATGCAAGTCCGGATAACCTATTCAGCTCCGCCCATTCGGCCAAGCGATCGGTTAATGGAAGTGGGCGCTCTGGATTATGGAACTGTGACCAAAAAACCTTTTCCATTTCGTGATCCTTTTGATCTCGGAAGTGTTCGGCCGCGTCCGCGGAACTTGCCGCCAAGTCCAGATAAGCATCCTCCTCACTCCACAGCCGGTCCAACTGAGCATATTTAGGATCCACGAATTTCCTCCGTAGCAGAAAAGGCTTTCCAGCCGCGATATCTCTGGCCTGACGCAACTCCTCCTTCATAGCTCTCATCGCAGAGCGAGCATACTTGGCCTCGGTAGTGGCCTTCTTCAGGTCCTCTTGCACCGCTCGATCTTCTTTTTCAAGAAGCCTGCAGCGGTCGGCAACATTCTTCAACTTCATGGCCATCTCGGCCATTTCCTTCTTGCTTCGGCAGTGAGCAGCCTGTTCGGCTTTTAGCTCTTCGGCCGCCTTTAAGGCAGCCGCATCACTCTTTCTGGCCTGCTCCTTGGCTCGGGCAAGCTCCACCCTAAGGTTCTCCATGGCAGCGGCACCATCTGCATCAAGCATACATGTCATAAGGCACGGGCATCAAGCTCCCTTACCAGGTGTCTGCGGAGAAATTGCATACTTTGTGACTCGTCAAGTCACTTATTGACAAGCGCGATGTCGGCATCCGCCACGTCAAGTTGCCGCTTTAGTTCGGCAAATTCATCAGTCCGGCTAGCCACCGGACACTTCGCCACCTACATAGGAAGGGCGACATATTATACCTGGGATTATGATCCTCGGCACGCTGTCATTTTTGACAACACATCGAGCCTCAGGGGCTACTATCTACACAGGGCGCATTTTATATGCGGAACTGTCAGAAGGTACATCATTTTGCGTACCTCAAAACCTGTCAGTAAACTTCTGACGGCTTCGTGCAATCCGCTCTCAGCGGATGAAATCCTTTCAATCACCATACCCATTAACGCACGGTGATCTTCTGAGATAGACGCTCGCCCGAGCAGATCCTTCAGCTCCTCCGACCGTACACCAGGTGGTGCCGGACTTGTCCGATGGCCTTTTTCGACGGCCGGACGCGGAGGGCTTTGGGGGGACATACGACTGCCTTCCGGCCCCGTCGGACTCGGAGAAACCCTCCGCGACGACACCTCAGGGTCGCCCGCCTCGCAAGACGGTACGGCAGGGGGAGGCGTTTCGCTCTCCATCATCTCCGGATGAAGATCCCCTGAAGACGAGCTCTGCTGAGAAGGGCTGAGATCCGAACAACAAGGTAAAATTTCGGTTATCTTCATCAGAAATAGGGCAGGGATATCCTTTATTTTAAAAAACTCCCCCTTTTACTTACGGCTCGGTGGAGGGCTGATCCCCTTGGGGGCACAATGCGGCCGAGGCATCTCTCGGCGCAGGACCCTCTAACGAAGATTTCTTCCCCCGCTTTGAGACCATGGTCTCCGGGTCTTCAGAGGTGGTCCTCTTCTTCCCTTGGATGGAGGGATTATCGATCCCTCCTTTCCTGACAGCCTCCTTCGCGGAGGCGGTAGCTTCCTTGTTCCCTCCTTCACCTTCTTCCGAAGGCGCAACCTCCAGCATCTTGGTTAACACGAGATCCGGCGTGGTCTCAGGGAGGGGGGCCGGACACCTGATTAACTTTGCTTTCGCTATCCACTCCTGTTCAAGGGACCGCTCTTTTAAGGGCAAATTCATGATAAATATGGGATAGCGTGTCCGAGTACAGGGCTACTTACTTGAGTATCCGGGCGATTGCAGCTCAGACCTGCGTCCTCGGTCAAGTCCGAACACATCGCTTGCGATCCAAAGAAAAGCTTGTACATCTCCACGGGCGTCGCGCCCATAAAATGTTGGAGAGCTCGTGGTCCCTCCGGGTTAAATTCCCACAGGTGGAGGGGCGACGTTTGCAGGGCAGGGTGCGACGAATCAACATGACCTGCGGTACTACGACCATAGTGATCTCTCTCTCTAGGAGGTCTTGAATGCGGCCCTGCAACAAGGGCACGTCCTTGGGCGGCCCCCAGTCAAGTCCTTTATTGACCCATGACGCCAGCCACGGTGGAGGACCCGAGTGAAAGGCAGGTGGCGCCACCCATTTGGTGCCCCTGGGAGCTGTGATATAAAACCACTCTTGTTGCCATAGGCTGAGCTCCTCTTGAAAAGAGCCCTCGGGCCATGGAGCATCAGCATTCTTGCTTATAACAGCCCCTCCGCACTCTGCCTGCTGCCCCTTGATCATCTTCGGCTCCACTTTGAAGGTCTTGAGCCACAATCCGAAGTGAGGGGTAATGTGGAGGAAGGCTTCGCATATGACAATGAACGATGAGATGTGGAGGATGGACTCTGGATCCAAGTCGTGAAATTCCAACCCATAATGAAACATGAGCCCCCTCACGAAGGGGTCCGTCGGGAAGCCTAGCCCTTGAAGGAAGTGAGACGCGAACACCACGCTTTCACCAGGCTTGGGAGTGGGAATAACCTGCCCTCGGGCAGGCAGCCTATGCGAAATTTTGCCGGTTAGATACCTGGCATCTCTTAGCTTTAGCACGTCCTCTGTCGTAACGGAGGAAGGCATCCACCGGCCTTGCAGGTCAGAGCCGGACATCATCGAAGGTCTGAAGCGCCTGAATCTGGAGCTTTGGGTGTTGGAACTCGAGGCGAGGGGCGGATTCGATTGAGATTGAAAGAAAGGAGCAGAGCCTTGGTCTCTTTATAAAGAGGTTGAATACCAAGAGCATTCCCCGTGACCGTTCGGGACTCGCCTTTGATAGAGGAGACGTGCCAACGGGCACGACTGGGTTACCCACGCCCGTATTAATGAGAATATCAGAATAAGGGGACACGATCTCTGCTTTGACAAGACGTGCCAAGGAAACCGCCTCGCTAAACGCGCTGAGGTGGGACAGTAAAAATGATTCGAATAAAGGCTTGGCCGTGGTGTAATATCACGCCACGGAATACGTCAGCAAATTGAATTTGTGTAAATATTATTCTCTCTATGGTGGTATGTGGAACTTATTTTGCAGAGCCGGACACTATCCTTGTGTTCAAAATCTTCTATGAAGTATTCGGAGAAGGAACCCGCCTTGCAATGCTGAAGACAATATGCGCACCGGACTCGTCGTCATTGAAGCCTGGTTCAGGGCTACTAAGGGAGTCCTGGATTAGGGGGTGTCCGGATGGCCGGACCATAGCCTTTGGCCGGACTCCTGGACTATGAAGATACAAGATTGAAGACTTCGTCCCGTGTCCGGTGGGACTTTCCTTGGCGTGGAAGGCAAGCTTGGCGATACGGATATGTAGATCTCCTACCATTGTAACCGACTCTGTGTAACCCTAACCCTCTTCGGTGCCTATATAAACCAGAGAGTTTTAGTCCGTAGGACGAACAACAATCATACCATAGGCTAGCTTCTAGGGTTTAGCCTCTCTGATCTCGTGGTAGATCTACTCTTGTACTACCCATATCATCAATATTAATCAAGCAGGAGTAGGGTTTTACCTCCATCGAGAGGGCCCGAACCTGGGTAAAAACATCGTGTCCCTTGTCTCCTGTTACCATCCGCCTAGACGCACAGTTCGGGACCCCCTACCCGAGATCCGCCGGTTTTGACACCGACACATGCCCTTTCCTCCTAAGCCTTCCAAGAAAAAGGATGATGAGGATTTTGAGCACTTTTGTGAAATGATTAGACCTATCTTTTTGCGTATGCGTCTCACTGATATGTTGAAAATGTCTCCTTATACTAAGTATATGAAAGATATTGTTACAAATAAAAGAAAGATACTGGAAGCTGAAATTTCCACCATGCTTGCTAATTATACTTTTAAGGGTGGAATAACTAAGAAACTTGGAGATCCAGGAATACCAACTATACCATATGCTCCATTAAAAGAAACTATGTTAAAACTGCTTTATGTGATTTGGGAGCTGGTGTTAGTGTTATGCCTTTCTCTTTATATCGTAGACTTATTTGAATAAGTTGACACCTACTAAAATCTCTTTGGAAATGGCTGATAAATCAACTGCTATACCCATCGGTATTTGTGAGGATGTGCCTGTTGTGGTTGCAAACGTTACTATCTTAACGGACTTTGTTATTCTTGATATTCCCAAGGATGATAGTTTGTCGATCATCCTTGGTAGACCCATTTTGAATACTACAGGGGCTGTTATTAATTGCAACAAGGGCAATGTCACTTTTCATGTTAATGGTAATGAGCATACGGTACACTTTCCGAAGAAACAACCTCAAGTTCATAGTATCAATTCTATTGAAAAAAATTCAACTGTTACTATTGGAGGTTTTGAATTCCCTCTCTCTGCTGTCAAGAAGAAATATGATATTCTTATTTTTGGGGACATGCTTATCCCCATTGAGGTAACCTAGTGTTATTCGAAAATTCTCCGGTTTCAAGTTATTCGAAAGGAGTTTGTTAATATGACTTGATCAACCTTGTTAACGGATCCGTTTTGATGAGCATGAGATGGATGATTTAGAAAGCACAACTTCCTTTACCCACCTTTTACTTTCTGTTATTTAGATTAAATAAAGCAAAAAATAGTACGGTCTATCTGTTTTCTGAATTATCCGTGCAATAAAAAATGCCCCAAAAATAAAAGTTCTTCAAATGCCCTGAAAATTTAGTATGATTTTTTATAGAATATTTTAGAATTTCTGGCACTCGGATTGCACCAGGGGGCTGCACTAGTGGACCACAAGGGTGGAGGGTGCACCCTACCCCCTGGGCGCGCCCCCTGCCTTTTGGGTCGCACGTGGGCCCCGAACTCTTGATAGATCGATCGGAAATAATAACTTGGTGTTATTTTAGTACGGACTCTTGGATAGATCGATCGGAAAGAATAGCTACAAACAATTTCTTCTTATGTTCTCCGTTAGATAAGAACCCTAGAGTGATTCTTCATCGCGCATTGAGGGTTGGTTATGTGATCCAATTATATTAACATTGTTGAGAGGTTGCACTAGCGAAAGTACGAACCCTAGGCCTTGTTTTCAAGCATTGCAATACCGTTTGTGCTCACTTTTGTCACTTGCTACCTTACTGTTTTTATTTGTTCAGATTATAAAAATATATTTCTACCATCCATATTACACTTTTATCACCATCTCTTCGCTAAACTAGTGCACCCATACAATTTTCCATGTATTGGGTGTGTTGGGGACAGAAGAGATTTCTTGTATTTGGTTGCAGGGTTGTTTGAGAGATACCATGTTCATCCTACGCCTCCCACGGATTGATAAACCTTAGGTCATCCACTTGAGGAAAAATTGATGTCCTACCAAACTCTGCGCTTGGAGGCCCAATACGAGTCTACAAGAACAAGTTGTGTAGTAGACATCACGGTCCGGATGTGATTTTTCCCAATAACCGGAGACATACATGGGAAGGTTTGCGGGAGTCCGAACCGCTGTCGCACCCGCTTCTAACCGCCCTGGCCCACCCAAACCCCTCCTTCCTCGCCCGTGCATCAGCTGCCCGCATTCATGTCGCGGTAGAGCGCCCCGCTCAACATTGATGATGGCCTAGGGCGGAAGCGACCTCTCACTGCCTTCGCCATTGAAGCGGCTTGCCGGCCAAGGGCGCCACCCGCTGCACGCCCGGCTGAACACGCCTCCTTGCCGCATTCAAACGCCTCCATTAACCCCGTGTGGAAGCCAAGAAACCTACTACAGCCACACGTCCGTTCACAAGCGGGCCCGCATTAAAAGCAACCGCGGAGCATGCTCCTCGCATTCGTCCTCTATATATATACCAGGCCAGACACAGGGCAACAATCGCACCACTCCGCCGCTCGCCATCTCCTCGTTCCACCATTTCTCCAATCTTTCGCCGCCGCTTGGGTCCCATGAAAGCCACCACGGAGGCACCGTACACAGCGGGTGTCTTGCCCTCTCGCAGGCCACCGTCGTCCCCTTGCCCAAAAACTAACCCTGATCCATGCAGCATAGGGACCCTTCCCCTCTGGCTCAAGCATCAGGCAGCGGTTCCACACCGATGAGCGGTGGGGAAGCGAGCCGTCCTTTGCGCTGAAGCATATACCTCTGGAGCTCACCGCTGCTGGTCATGGGGACGACGTTGGAGACCCGCCCGCACCGGCGGTAGACTAGTCCGGTTTCGTTTTTAGTTGAAAATGTGTCCAAAATGTAACCGTTTTCGTCGGATTTGTAGGAAATCTGTCATGTTTATATGAAATCCGACCGAATTTGCATAAATTTCATCTGGTTTGTTGAAAAAGAGCTTGTAATGTATGCGGCTAGCGTTGGATGGCAGCCTCCCGCATCCGTGTCTGCGGATTGGTCCCCTTGCCCGCGGACGGATGCGGTAGGAACTTTGCGGGTCGCCGTTCGAGACGCCCTTAGTTCCACTTAGGGCTCCTCTGATTCAGAGGACTTTCATAGGTATTTCAGAGGATTAGATTTTTTAGGAATTTTTCATATGTTGTTTGTTCGATTCTTCTAGAACCTTTTTCTAAGAAATCTTTTGCACTACATTCCATAAGGAATTTCAGCGTCCGCTCAAACCTTTGGGAATTCTTTGTTTTTGCAACCAAACAAAACAAAATGTGAAAATAATGTAGGATCCAAGTGAGCATGACATTGTAATCATATACTAGCTAAATAAAGAGGCATTTACCAGCAATGGCAACCCATGCATTCAGGCCTCCCATTTGGTTTACAATAATTTTTAGGAATCTATTAGATAATTTTTTGGAGTAATATCATATAGGATGATTTTCTTTTGAGCCTTTTTTTGACACTTTTGAGCCTTTTTTTGGACACTTCTGAGCCATTTGGTTTGTAAGAATGAATTTCTATTTTTATGTAGGATTGATTCATGCCTTCACATTTTAAAGGAAAGAAAAACATCAGCTCAGACCTAACGAAAGAACCTATCTCATCCTACGAATCAAATGACACTCTTTTTCTATAGAAATTGAAGTACATGTCATCTCATTTTCTAAGTATTTTCGTTCCTATTTCCTGTGAACAAAGAGTCCTCGCCTCATGCAGCGCTTTACCATCGTTCTCGTGGATCGTCGACATTGCACGAGCTAGTAGGAATAGGAGGTAGGGACTAGAGTGCCACGGCGTTTTGCGCCCTCACATGCACATCGTCCCAAACCCAAAGCAACCAAAACCACGTCCTCGCGCTGTGGAAAACCCATGGCTGCTGAATTTCGTGGCCGATGCGATACGAGCAGAAAGCAAAAGGAAATCAGCGTATCTTGATGCGATCCTGCGCAATCAGTCACGTGGGAGCGCGCGTCGACGCTTTAACCATTTTTATTTTCTTTGGCCGTAGGGCACTTGCCTAGCTGGCTGGCTAGGCAGCCTACGCGGCCGAGCCAAAGGTGAACCAGCGTGGAAGAACAGTACTACACCGTACCCGTGGTGAGCATACACGCCTTTGATTTTACTACAGCCAATTACACTGGCACCGGTATCTCGAGGACATCTGTTCGCTACAGTACCAGCGGTGCGCTTTTCAGACGCATTTTAATATCTGAAGATTTGGGCAGCACGTACTTTGGTAAATGCCGGATCAGAAAGCTGGTGTGGTGTGGTGTACTTTAGGCGGGGTGTCGCAGTAGTGTTGATTGGAAATTTGGAACGGTGCTGCTGCACTGTAGATTCTCACCATCTGCATGCATATGCATATGCATATGCATATGCATATGCCTCGAGCGGCGCTGGGATTGAGAGTGCACCCTCAAAAGCCGGTCAAGATACGGAAGGGGATCGTCTTTCTTTTGGCTCGGCGTTGATCCTCCATCTCCCCCTCAAAGCTTCTACAGATTGGCTCTTCTTCTTCCAGCTATGCGCTGCTAGTAGCTTTAAGAATTCCGCTCCAAAGCTCGCCGCACATGGCACGCAGGATGAAATCTGGGTCACTTTTCCTCCTAGTAGAATTTGGATCGACAAAGCGCGGAGCAGGGAGGGGGGTTCGATCTCAACATTCATTTAGTTGGGTAAGTAGGAGTAGTAGTACCACGGGACTTGAGTCTATGCTGCATATGCGTACTGGGTGAAGTGAAATCCGGCCGATCTTTGGGCGGCCACGCGATCCACTAAGTCTGACAGGGAAATTAAGAGGCCGCCGGCCCGCGACCGCGAGTGCATGAGTCGTGACGCGCCTCCGGATTTGTTTATTCTTGGGCGGCCCCAGCGGTCGTGCTCGGTTCCCGCGGCAGGCATGTTGGAGTCTCTCTCCTATCCTCCTCGGTCTCCTCCATTTCTCACTTTTGTCCAGCCCAAATTCCACCACCACCTCTCCCTCCTCCCGGGCTCCCACTATAAATACCGCCTGCTCACACCACAACGCCTCACACCTCCTCTCGTCCCTTCTGCATCCTCCCCTCCCCTGCAAGTACATATCAGCTACTCCATCGATCGTAAGGAGACCAAAGAATCGATAGACAGAGGATAGATAGTGGCAATGGCGCGGTGCTTGGTTTTCGTGGTGTTCCAGATATACTGCCTCATCTCGACCGTGGGCCTGCCGCTGGAGCCCGCGGAGCTGCTGCAGCTGGGCGGCGACGTCGGCGGCGGCCGCCTCAGCACCGACCCGGCCGACGTCCTGGAGGCGTCGCGCGACTTCGGCGGGTTCGCCCGGGGCGAGCCCTTGGCGGTGTACCACCCCAGCGGGGCGGGCGACGTCGCGGCGCTGGTCCGGGCGGCGTACGGGTCTGCCCGCGACATCCGCGTGTCGGCGCGCGGCCACGGCCATTCCATCAGCGGGCAGGCGCAGGTGCCCGGCGGCGTGGTCGTGGACATGAGCCGCGGGGGCAAGGCGCCCTCGCGCGCATTGCCGGTGTACTCGCCGGAGCTGGGCGGGCACTACGTGGACGTGTGGGGCGGCGAGCTGTGGATCGACGTGCTCAACTGGACGCTCTCGCACGGCGGGCTGGCGCCGCGGTCGTGGACGGACTACCTCTACCTGTCCGTGGGCGGCACCCTCTCCAACGCCGGCATCAGCGGCCAGGCCTTCCACCACGGGCCCCAGATCAGCAATGTCTACGAGCTCGACGTCGTAACCGGTACGTACACTACACACATGAGCCCATCCATCAGCCACCCCATCCGACCTCGGCCGGCATGCACGCGCGCCGGCGTCCTCTTCTCATGCGTGCGTGGCTACTGATCTGCTTGCAGGGAAGGGCGAGGCGGTGACCTGCTCGGAGGCGAAGAACCCGGAGCTCTTCTTCGGCGCGCTGGGCGGGCTGGGGCAGCTCGGGATCATCACGCGCGCTCGCATCGCCCTCGAGCCTGCTCCCCGCAAGGTAGCACCAGCACCCATGCCGGCGTCCTCACCTCCCCATACGCACGCATCAATCCTTTCTCTCTCTCTCTTTCTTTCTTTATGCCTGTCACTCTCCTCCTCGCCATTCTTTGTTTAATCCGTTCGCTCGTTCGTTAACCCACCTGGTCTGAACTCTGCAAGACGAAGGAAGGAATATCTCGTGCGCCTTATCCCCCTTTGGACCGCGCTCGCCCCCGCGTGACGAGGCGGAGGGGACGCGATATGTCGCCGCCCGACGGGGGAGCTCGACGCCAGCCGTGCAAGTGGCGGGCGCGCCGCCCTCAGCGCGGGCGGGCGACATCCATTTCCATTGTTAGGTGGAGACGGAATTACCGCACGTACGTTAACGAACCGATAAAGATACCGATAAGACCAACCGAACGTGTTTCTAATTATAGCCGGCCGATCCGTTTCACGGGGCTCGAGCACACTCTGTGCGACACGTATGCCAACTACTTTCAGCTCATGACACGTATGCTGATTGCTGTCCGCGTCAACAAGCAGTTTTTTTGCACTAGCAGCAGTCTTTTCGTCCGTTACTTATTAGCGTTAAATTAAATTAAAAAAAAGTCCACCCCATGGAAAAAGTCTCGGTCGAAATTAAAATATTGGGGTGTGCGTCTGGTCGATCAGGTGGTCCAGCCGCCCAGGTTGGTTGGCATCGATCGGTCGATCAATCGACCAACTTGCCTTGCTGACCAATTTGGTGGGTCTTGTACCGAGTAGTACGTGTTTTGTTTAGCTCACGCGATCTTTCGCAAGATTCTATTCTTTCCCGGCAGCTTAATTAGCTGACTATTTCCACGATAATGAACGGAGCTGTGATCTAAGCTGATTCAGCAGCCTCATCAGCCTTGGCCTTTGCTAATCAATTTTCTAATCATGTGCACGGTTGTACCTTGTACATACAGGTTCGCTGGATCCGGGCGCTCTACTCCAACTTCACCGAGTTCACGGCGGACCAGGAGCGGCTCATCTCCCAGCACGGCGGCCGCCGGTTCGACTACGTGGAGGGCTTCGTGGTCGCCGCGGAGGGCCTCATCAACAACTGGAGGTCCTCTTTCTTCTCGCCGCAGAACCCGGTGAAGCTCAGTTCGCTCAAGCACCACACCGGCGTGCTCTACTGCCTCGAGGTCACCAAGAACTACGACGACTCAACCGCCGCCACCGTTGATCAGGTCCGTCCCTCCCTCCGTCGGCGCCGCCTCTCTCGATCGTCCCCATTAATAGAACTGCTTGCTCTCCTGGCCGTCCCATTTGTTTATGACGGTAGTATTTCTTAATTAATTCCTGGCTTAGTTATGTACTGCTGCTGATCGGGGCCCTGGCTGGCCAATCATTGGGATATGTTAATTCGCATTTTGGAGTAGGTAGCACTAGTATAACCATGTTGATTAGTATATGATGGCACCCACATGCATAGCACACTCGATGTGTAGATCTTCCCATACGTACCACTAGATCTCAATTCCGTTAGCGATCGAGCACGCACTAATTTTATCGACTACTTTGCTTGATTTAATTATATGTATGTATCGATGTAGTGCACGAATTGAATTGCCAAGTCTTTGCTTCAAAAAAATAAAAAAATTCGCAAGTCTAAATCGTGCTAGTAATTATGTTTTGCAGGAGGTTGATGCGCTGCTGGGCGACCTGAGCTTCCTCCCCGGCACGGTGTTCACGACGGACCTGCCGTACGTGGACTTCCTTGACCGGGTGCACACGGCGGAGCTGAAGCTGCGCGGCAAGGGCATGTGGGAGGTGCCGCACCCGTGGCTGAACCTGTTCGTGCCGGCGTCGCGCATCGCCGACTTCGACCGCGGCGTCTTCCGCGGCATCCTCGGCAGCCGCACCTCCGGCGGGCCCATCCTCATCTACCCCATGAACAAGCACAAGTAAGCTACCAAGTCAACCTACCCTTCAGTTTGCTGCCCAAGTCAACCTAGCTACTCCTACATGCATCGTCTGTCCTGTCTAGCTGTTTCTGGGCGCTCCAGTTGACCAGTCGGGCGCACGACCAGCGCCCATCACCGCCCCGGCAGATGCAGGGCGGCTCATCACCGCCCACGCTCGCGCGCCTGCATGATCCACCTCCCGCCCGCCCGCCCGCCCGCCAAACCGCACATGCCAGCCAGAGACACGCGCACGCGCACGCGCACGATCCCGTCTCAGGGGCGGGCGGGGCGGGCGCCGCCCTTGGAAGCCGATCGATCATCGGCCTCACATGCGACGCGACACTGCGCAGGTGGTGGCCACTCATTGAGCGTCACCATGATTGGTGCCACGCACGCAGCGCCAGTAGTCTATTAGCATGTCGCTGCCGCCTAATTAGTTTCCGGATTGCCATCACCCTCGCCCGGGATCCGGTGACCGGTGAATGGCCGCGGACATATCGCGCACTGGGGTGACAGGGTCTGTTCTGAATTTTATAAAAACCTCCCGAGTGGCGCCGTGACGCGCCGTGCCCGCGATTAACCGGACACCGCTTCCCGGCCTGCGCCGACCGGTTATTTTAACCCGGCGTCGCCGCGTCTTTCCGCGGAACAGTCAGAATTTGGTTTCCTCTGCCGCCTTTGTGGGTTAGTGGCCAGATGCGCTGTCGCTTTCCTATGCTTAACACAAAAGGACGGACGCACCAGAATCAGCAGCAGCTACATGAGCTCTGTTGCTTTTCCTAGTCTGCTCCAACCTTTCGATGGAGCCGATTTGATGATCTGCCAACTGCGAGTAAAAATTTCTCATCTTTGTGTTGGTGGTGCAGATGGGACCCCAGGAGCTCGGTGGTGACGCCGGACGAGGAGGTGTTCTACCTGGTGGCGTTCCTGCGGTCGGCGCTGCCGGGCGCGCCGCAGAGCCTCGAGGCGCTGGCGCGGCAGAACCGGCAGATCCTCGACTTCTGCGCCGAGGCTGGGATCGGGGCCAGGCAGTACCTGCCCAACCACAAGTCGCAGCCCGAGTGGGAGGCCCATTTCGGGGAGAAGAGGTGGGCGCGGTTCGCGGGCCTCAAGGCCCAGTTCGACCCGAGGGCCATGCTGGCCACCGGGCAGGGCATCTTCCCGCCGCCGGCGCTCTTGTCCGATTTTTGAGAAGACTGATTGCTTGTCATGACATGTAGAAAGAGCTGTGTAGCTAGCTAGGCGTATGTACGTATGTATGTAATTGGCCATCATTCAGAGAGCAGGATTAGGTAGTGTGGAGATGTACAGACGTACTCACGTTGGTGTCATGTATGTGGCGCGCATTATCAACTTAATTAACACCCAATTGGTTTGTTATGTACTTATGTACAGAGGAATGCGTTGCGTCCATGTAACATCTCTGTGGTGTGCTGTTTCCACCTCCAGTTTCTCTCACTTCGTACTTCTTGATCCTACGGTGAGTCATGCTGACCATGGATTGGCAGCGTCTTAGACACAGGGTATTCCCCGTAACTGTGTTTCAAACAGAGGAAGTGAGAGAAACTGGAGGTGGAAAATTGTTTCAAACAGAAACAGGGTATTCCCCGTAAAAAAACAGAAACAGGGTATATCATTATTGGTGACAAGCATGACGTGGGGTAGATATCTTCTCTGTATACTCCAACAAGCAGAGCTACCATGCAGCCACAAGCTGGAAAATGGGAATAAACGAACAAGTTGCAGAATGCCTACGCCATATTGGTTTGCTTTATACAGATGACGTAATTAACACGACGATGTAATGCCTGCGTATTGTGCATGCACCAGACTAATCTGCACTGCCTGTCTTAGGACGTAAGCTAAGCTGTACTACACAACTCTTGCAGAAGTAGAGAAGTACAAAACTCTGCGAGATAAATGGTCATTTCTTTGCGCACAGAAAACACTCTTATATTTTGGGATGGATGGAGGGAGTGTCACTTGTCAATCAATCAGTCAGTGACATTACACAATCCGTGGGCCGCAGGGACAGATGTTCGGCAGGCTACTGTCGCAAGTGGCACGCGGAGGCACGCTCGGCTCCAAGGGAAACATGGCATGGCCCGCTCTCGAGCCTTTGCGTGCCCACCATTGGAGGGGAATAATGGGAAGGTGACACATAAATGTCAAAAGCCACGCAATGTGTTGCCCGACAAGGACGACTTTGGCATGGCAGCCAGCAGCTATGGCTCAGCACACGCACGAACGCGGCCAGGTTCATCCTCCTCCACCTCGGCACGCGCCGGTGGTCCTCCGGCCGCCGGTGTGTCATTCAGAAGAACAGAATCGGACAGTGCAGACTGGGGCGGGTCTCATCTTTTCATCAGTCTTTGACGCACGTACGCTACGGGCGTTGCATTGCATGCTTGCCGGCCAGCCGCGCATTCCACTTCCACGGTTGGCTGTTTGGCATCTCCAGGAGCCGCAGGAGGAGCGCGGACGAGATCGATGGGGGCCTTCCATATCTGATGAGCCAAGAACAAGACGTTAACTCAATGCGTACAATGCTGCAATGCATCCAGACGTAATAATGCGGTTCCGTCGTAAGCGAACAGAAAGAAAAGGGGCGAAAGGGGGTGCTCATGCCGCTCCCCCTCGTGGTGTGACCCCCACTATGTACGTACGTAATGGCGTTGTTATGCTAGATGTTCGATGCTGCACTAGCATGGTTGGTTGCTGTGATTGATGACTGGGAGTCTGAGATCTTAACTCGATGTGTTGGCACTGACGGGAGGACAATCCTGTTAGATAGATGTCCTCAGTGTTTGAACCTGATGCAACCTCGGACATGATGCACCTACACACAAAAATTACAAAGAGATGAGAAGTACGTACGTCAGGACTTTTTTTAACAGTGATGAAAGGCGGCAGAGGCACCAAATTCATTCAGCTCAACAACAGTCTGCAGCATGTAGAACAAATCCCTGGAAGTATGCAAGAACAGAGACCTGTATGGACTAAGGGAGTTACTTAGAAATTTAGAGTGTAGTGTATGAGTTTTCTTCCGTCCATTAGCAACTTTTGAGGCCCGGTCGAAGATGACAATGCACAACTCAAGGCTCAATGTAGACACACTGAAAGGCTCCAAAGATGGGCTCCAGTTTCAGCCCATGCTGACAGGCTGAGTGAGCCTAAAAATCCATTGTGCACTAGTGCCTTGCAGCCAGATCACCAAGGCCCATAAGCTTCTCCAGTGCTTGAAAGTTGAAACATCCAAAAAATATATCCTGCAAAAGAGCATCGTTGAAGTAAAAGCAGTAAGCACATGGTTTCCCCGAAAAAAAAGCAGCACCGTTCTGCCACCTAGTAGATGCTGCTCTCTGTAATCCCATATAAGTCACAGATCTCCCGAAAGAAATTAGTTCGGTTATGGATTGCTGAAGGGTTTGTGAAAGAAAAGGCTGATGAGACACTTGAAATTACTGCAGAGAAGTACCTCATGGAGCTGATCAACAAAAGCATGGTAGAAGTGGCAACGGCAAGCATCAGTGGGAGAGTAAAAGCATGCAGAGTTCATGATCTTGCCATTTGGCTGTCTGAAAATGAGAAATTTTCCATCATCTGCGCTGATAAAGGCCCAAGTGTTAGTGATCGGCGCGTATCACTGCAAATGCCTCATGTATCATTCAGCAATGAACGCAAGAAAGGATTGCGATCTGTTTTCATGTTCAACAACAGTGCACCAACTGCAATTAAATGCAATGTTATTTCAAGGAGCTTTGGTCTGGTAAGAATTCTGGATTTTGAAGATGGTAACATGCTAGAACTTCCAAAAGAGATCGGAGGCTTAGTTCACTTGAGGTACCTTGGACTAAGGGGAACGAAGTTGAAAAAGCTCCCAAGAACAATGAACAAGCTCTATCACTTGCAAACTCTTGATATCAGGAAGACTCAGATAAAGAGAATCACGTTTCAAATCAAATGTTTAAGAAATCTACGACATCTAGAGATGAAACAAGATGACCAATGCATCCAGATCCCGATAGGATTTAATCAGCTTGACAAACTCCAGATATTAACTGGGTTGCAAGCAAGCACAGCCGTGGTTTGTGAGATTGCAAGCCTTACCCAGCTGAAGAAGCTTTCGATAGAGGATTTAAAAAATGAAGATGCCAAAGAGCTATGCTCTTCCGTGAACAATATGAAGGAACTATCATACCTATCCATCTTCCCTAGCGATGGCACCAGGCCACTTGAACTTGCAATGTTGGAACCTTCTTCATGTCTAAAGAAGCTGCATCTAGCTGGATCTTTGCAGACATTGCCAAATTGGTTTGCTCAACTACACAACCTTACAAAGCTGCGCTTGAGCTTCTCACAGCTGGAGGATGACCCGCTTTCAGTTCTCGTTCGATTGCCGAATCTGCTGTTCCTCCAGCTGAACAATGCATACAAGGGGAAAGTAATGAGATGCTGCCGTTCCGGTTTTCTAAAGCTGAAAATCTTCATCATAACTGAACTTGAGGAACTGGAGCGGTGGGATGTTGTTGATGGAGCAATGCCATGTGTTCAAGAAGTGTGGATCATGTCATGTGCAAAGCTGGCAGCTATTCCTGCTGGGTTCCAGTCACTTGCTACATTGCAGAGATTGAGATTGGTGGGCATGCCAAGCTCCTTTCTTGGTAAATTGGGGGATAGTGGGGACGATTTTATAAGGGTCAAACATATTCCATCTATCCAGATCATTCAACAGTTTGGGCATCCCTAAAATTGTCCTGCAAATAGGTTTCCTACCACGAGCTGACAAGACTTGAAGATGATGATATCTTAAGAGTTTTTTTCCCTTTTGTGCGTGTGTGTGTCGCCATGACAGTGACAGCTTGGTTATTTTCCGTGTGCCATGCTTCACTTCCTATGATCAGCAGAGCCTCCACTGCCTCACTGCTCCCTCTACCGGTTAAAAACTATGTGTACATTTTAGCTGAAAGGTGCCCTTATGTTTAATCTTTAAGCCCCAATGTACCATAAACAAGCTTCTTCGAGTATGTCAGCAATCAGTAAAATTGCTTGTTGTAAATTTGTAATTATGAGATATTAGAAGGTTTTTATATTCAGGCAAACTGGATTGCACAACAATATTTAGACAGATACTGATATAGCATCAAGAAAAGTACATGTTTTATTCCGAAACTCATGTAAATTATGCATAACAAATGGCAGAGAATTCTATCTTCTGCAGTAGTTGTACATTACTAGTACCTCATGTTCCTCTTGACAAATGCTTCTCCGGTGAAGCAGCAAAGTATAGGT
Source organism: Triticum timopheevii (assembly GCA_963921465.1). NCBI lineage: Eukaryota > Viridiplantae > Streptophyta > Magnoliopsida > Poales > Poaceae > Triticum > Triticum timopheevii. The sequence continues at coordinate 463,630,035 of OY997266.1, forward strand.
GCGTTTGATATACTCATCCAAAGCTGATCAATTAACGCAGCAGAAGAGCAATTCATTCACGATTAGTAGGTTATCCATATCATCTAGCTTTCTCTTTTAGTAACCCAATTAGGTATTGTGCCGTGCTTCTTCCAAAAGTTTTTGCTGTCCTCTAATAACTTCAGATGTGTTAGCACGAGAGATGGTATATATAGAGAGAGGCATTTTAGCTCCCTGTCCAAAATTGTTTTCAATTTTTTTAGAAGTCAAATTTCAAAGCTTCCGAAATAAAACACACACATACATCTAGATGTGATATAGATATACCATATATGCACATTTTTTTTAATATGTTCATTTGTGGGCAGCACAAAAACAAAACAAACGTGTGGATCTATAACATTGACAGTACATCTATATAGATCCACATATTTGTCTTTTTTGTGTAACCTCAAATAAACATACTTATTTCTGAAAGTCTACAGGTATGTTACAAGTGTATATGTACTCGTGGGACGAAAAAATGGATTTCCTTTTCGAAACTTTATGAGAATGTGTTTTTCGATTTAAGAAAGAAAAACAGGCTCCAAGAAGCTCATTTGGTGATATTCGGGATAGTTTGTGCCTGCAATGAATAAGCTGTCAAGTGAGTGTGACAAATGCCCTGCTCACTAGCTGCTTTCACAGTTACCATAATCTGCATCCCTCTAATTTTCGTTTAAAAATAAATAACATGATCCGCAGCAGCAGTACACAAAACATAATAATCTGTGAAACAGTAGTAATCGCCTAGTTGTGATCAAACGGCGGTATTATGCCTATCATAAATTGCCAACAGACGATTCTCTTTCTGAACATTGTACTAGATTCGAATCACGTTTCTCAAGTCATGCGCATGGTCATACTCCCTCCCTTCCTAAATACTTGTCTTTCTAGAGATTTCAACAAGTGACTACATACTGTTGGAAATATGAGCAAATTACTACGAGATTTAATCCAAATAAACAGAAGATAAATCATGACTACAGTAGCAGAGATTGAACTAATCATGTGAACTAGCATAGCAGATGAACAGATCACATCTAGGGCACATACTAGAAACATGAATTCTACCAAGATCTCGAACAGGAAAGATAGAATCACGTACGGTGCAGCGGGAGCAGCACCGCCGGCGTTGACGTTGTCGCCCATGTCGTCGAGGATGAGGTTGCCGAGGTCGGGGAAGAAGTCGTCGTTCGCGAAGTCGTCACTGCCAGCAGTCGCGCGAGTGCGCTCCCCAAAAACCTGATCGCCCCTCTCCCGTACAAGATCACGAGAGGCGGGGTTCCGGAGGCCTGCTGTCCCTTCTCCCGGTGCACGCCGAAAGGAGGGATGGAGAAGACTTGATCGGCGGCGCAATGGACTGGAAAGGTGGTGAGAAACCATACGAAGCGGCGGCGGCTAGGGTAGACGTCTGCCTGTCCGAGTCGTCACGATCCAAAAGAATCGGAAACGCTTCAGTAATTAACGCGTCCGTTAATTATTAATTAATGACTCATTAATTTTTCCCGAGCAGCAAAAATATAGACAACGTGCATAGCTCTGTCCTCGGCTCGGCTCAATCCCGCAACCCGCGGCGCGGCGCGTCGTGACGTGGCGTGGCGTGGCGTGGCGAGGCGAGGCGAGCGAGGAGGAGGAGCGCGCATGTAGGTCTCCTCTTCTCATGCTCATACAAGTGGTAGGAGAGCTCACCTTATAATTAAGGAGGTGCAACTATCTCTCAACTTATGAGGTGTGACTAAACTTTAGCCTCACTCACTTCACTCACATGTCTGCATGAATGAGCCAAGAGAATTTCAGAATTTTAGTTGGGCTTTGGGCCAAAAACCCACTAGCAAATTCCAACAATCCCCCACAAAGTCTCATTGGCACATTTCATCATTTGGTTTCAAAACATTGTTTATATACCGGTGCTTAGTGGAGACTATGAAGTTGAACTCCCACTTAGAGATTTATGCCACACTAGATCACAACTTGAATAGTGGACTATGCCTTGAACTACAAGTTTTCTGCGAGACTAGTTTCACACAAATTCTTGACCGGTACTGGGCTGCCGCAAGGCTTCCCCGCGGGTGAAGCATATACGTCGTTCTCCAGGGCCTTTCATGAATTTATTAGAGAGCACCCACTTCTCACAGACTGCGACGTTAACAGTCAAATTCATATAGGTGTGTTCCTCAGGAGATGCTCTACAGGACAACATCTCTGCTTACTCAAATAAGCCACTTGGAACACATTAAGATAGATATCAACTTGCCATGCAGATCAGGAGAGTATTGCATCTTCACGGAGTGGGATAATTAAAATAAGGATACTCTCCTGTCAGCTGACCAACAGCTTGTCTCCCACTTCTACTTCACGGGATCTCCGATCACATAGAGTGGGTTACCACTATGGACAACTCATGCGGTGGGTCTCAAACCCATCTCCATCGATGCATTATCTATCACATTACGTGATAGACCCTTTGTGAAGGGATCTGCCAAGTTTTTCGACGTTTGGATATAATCCAACGTAATAACTCCGGAGTTCCTCAGTTTCCTGACAGATTTTAATCTCCTCTTCACATGCTTTGAGGACTTCATATTGTCCTTAGAACTGTTTATCTTGACGATCACAGTTTGATTATCACAGTTCATCAGGATTGGGGGTATTGGTTTTTCAACCATAGGTAAGTCCATCAATAGCTCACGAAGCCACTCTGCTTCAACAGTGGCAGTGTCTAATGCTGTGAGTTCTGCTTCCATAGTTGACCTCGTTAAGATGGTCTGCTTGCAAGACTTCGAGGAAACAGCGCCACCACCAAGTGTAAAAACATAACCACTTGTGGCCTTAATCTCATCAGCATCAGATATCCAGTTCGAGTCACTATAACCCTCCAGTACCCTTGGATACCCGGTGTAGTGAATCCCATAGCTCGCAGTGCCCTTCAAGTAGCGGATAACTCTCTCAAGCGCACGCCAATGATCATCTCCCGGTTTTGACACAAACCGACTCAGCTTGCTCACAGCAAAAGAGATGTCAGGCCTCGTGGCACTCGCCAAATACATAAGCGAGCCAATAATCTGAGAATACCTCAGTTGATCTCTAGCAATCCGTCGATTCTTTCGAAGCAACACACTAGCATCATATGGAGTTGGAGAAGGCATGCAGTCGCTATACCCAAAACGACTCAAAACCTTTTCCACATAGTGAGACTGAAGCAGTGTGATCCCACCATTCTCATCTCTCAATAGCTTGATGTTTAAGATAACATCAACTACTCCTAGATCCTTCATCTCAAAACAGCGAGATAAGAAATCCTTAACCTCCTTGATTAAATCAAGTTTGGTTCCAAAGATCAATATGTCGTCGACATACAGACAAAGAATAACTCCTTCGCCCCCACCATGGCGATAGTACACACACTTGTCCCCATCATTTACTACAAAGCCTGCAGCAGTTAATGTTCTTTCAAACTTCTCATGCCACTCCTTAGGAGCTTGCTTAAGGCCATATAAAGACTTTAATAACTTGCACACCTTTCCTTCTTGACCAGGTACTACAAAACCATCTGGCTGATCCATGTAAATTTCCTCCTTCAACTCTTCATTGAGGAAAGCCGTCTTAACGTCCATTTGATGAACGAGAAGACCATGTGAGGCAGCCAGTGATAGTAGCACCCGAATTGTGGTCAGTCTAGCCACGGGTGAGTAAGTATCAAAGAAGTCTTCACCTTCTTTCTGGGTATAACCCTTAGCCACAAGCCGTGCCTTGTACTTTTCAATCGCACCATCAGGTCTAAGCTTCTTCTTGAACACCCACTTACATCCTACAGGTTTGCACCCATAAGGACGGTCAGTGATCTCCCAGGTCCCGTTAGCTAAGATGGAATCCATCTCGCTACAAACAGCTTCCTTCCAGTAGTCAGCATCAGGAGATGCATAGGCTTCTGAAATAGTCCTGGGTGTGTCATCCACAAGGTACACAATGAAATCATCACCAAAGGACTTTGCAGTCCTCTGTCTCTTACTCCTTACAGGATTTTCATTGTCACCCTCAACAGGATTCTCAACGTGTTCCATCGCAATGGTGGGTTCAGGAATTACAGTGAGTTCCTCACTAGATGGAATAGGTATCTCCTGATTTGATGAACTTGACATATCCTTCATAGGAAATATGTATCACGCCCAATATGCGACCCTATCCAAAAGGGACTCAAAGGTCCCACCAAGGATAGACCCGCATATTGAAACGCTTTTGCAAGGTGGATATCATTACATCAACATTACATAATAGATGGGGTTACATCCAATACATACAAAGTCACATGAATACAACAATACAACATACAAGAACAACATCCGACTACGGATGAATCATAAACAGAAACTCAAACAATATCCATCATGCTAGCCCAGGCTGCCGACCTGGAACCTATCCCCTGATCGAAGAAGAAGCAGAAGAACTCCAAAACAAGCAAACATCGCTCTCGTGTCAAGATCATCGCATAACCTGTACCTGCAACTGTTGTTGTAGTAATCTGTGAGCCACGAGGACTCAGCAATCCCATTACCATGGGTATCAAGACTAGCAAAGCTTAAAGGGAAAGGAAGGGGTAAAGTGGCGAGGTTGCAGCAGCGACTAAGCATATATGGTGGCTAACATACGCAAATGAGAGCGAGAAGAGAAACAAAGGAACGGTCGTGAAGCTAGCAATGATCAAGAGGTGATCCTGAACACCTACTTACGGCAAACATAACCCAGAAACCGTGTTCACTTCCCGGACTCCGCCGAGAAGAGACCATCACGGCTACACACGCGGTTGATGCGTTTTAATTCGGATCTGGTGTCAAGTTATCTACAACCGGACATTAACAAATTCCCATCTGCCACATAACCGCGGGCACGGCTCTCGAAAGTTTATACCCAGCAGGGGTGTCCCAACTTAGCCCATGACAACGAAGGAATAGACCTTCTCCCAGGAAGACCCGATCAGTCTCAGAATCCCGGTTTACAAGACATTTCGACAATGGTAAAACAAGACCAGCAAAGCCTCCCGCTGTGCCGACAAATCCCGATAGGAGCTGCACATATCTCGTTCTCAGGGCACACCGGATGAGCCAGACGTCGGGTTGGCATAGACCCTGGTTGCCCAGGGGGCGCCGGACATCGCTCGGTTCGGACCAGCACTTAGACAAGCACTGGCCCGGGGGGGGGGGGGCTAAAATAAAGATGACCCTCGGGTTGGCCGACCCAAGGGAAAGGGATAGGTGGTGGTGAGGCAAATGGTAAAACCAAGGTTGGGCCTTGCTGGACAAGTTTTATTCAAAGCGAACTGTCAGGGGGGTCCCATAAATCACCCGACCGCGTTAGGAACGCAAAATCCGGGAACATAACACCGGTATGACGGAAACTAGGGCGGCAAGAGTGGAACAAAACACCAGGCATAAGGCCGAGCCTTCCACCCTTTACCAAGTATATAGATGCATTAATAATATAAGAGATATTGTGATATCCCAACATAACCCTGTCCACCATGGAGAAATCTTCAACTTCACCTGCAGCTAGCAACGCTATTAGAGGGGCTGAGCAAAGCGGTAACATAGCCAAACAACGGTTTGCTAGGAATGGTGTCAAAGGTTAGAGGTTCATGGCAATATGGGATGGCTTGATAAACAGGTAATAGGTAGCGCAGCATAGCGATAGAACGAAGCAACTAGCATAGCAACGATAGTAGTGAGATCCAGGGTAGCGGTCATCTTGCCTAAAATCCCGCAAGGAAGAAGAACGAGTCCATGAAGAAGACGAACGGATGAAGCCGAACCAACCGTAGATGAACGAATCCTCACGATCGCAACGAAACAGGAACTAACAAGAAGAAGCACACAACATGGTAAACACACCACACATGAACAAGGCATGATGCACAACAAGCATGATGCATGACCAAGCTATATGAAGCTACTCATGGCAAGAGATGATGCAAACAAGAACAACACATCAAGGCAAGTTTAAATGAGGCCGGGAACAACATATAACAATTCCGGTAAGTCCTCATATGCAAATTTCGAAATTGGTCCAGATCTGAATAAACCTTATGTTCAAGTTGTTAAATAGCAAGTTAAGATGCACCATGAGGATCTACACGAAATTCTAGTCAAGTTACATATAAAGTTCATTAGATTCGGAGCTACGGCCTAGAAGATATGAGCAAAACAAGTTAAGCATGGCATTGATGCAAAACGCATCGAAACATCAAGCAAACACACCAAAACAAGGATGCAACATGATAATATGAAGCTACATGCAAAATCAAGCAAGTTTCATATAGATCACACTCAAAACGGAGCAACGGTTCAACACATACACACTATACAAGTCATAACAACAATCTGTCCATAACAGCAACTAGGCATATTGCAAGCATCAAAACAATATGCTACAGCACCCCAACATAATAACAAAAGGCATGGGCATGAAGTACAGGTAAAGCATAACAAGACATGAACACTGAGCTATCTCCAGAAACAACTAGAACATGCTCAAAAGGACATGGTAAGATTGCAAAAATAATAACAGTTACAGACTTATCAGGAAATAACATCAGGTTGCAATGTTTAGAGCAAGCAAACGACACGTTACAGGAATATATCATGGCAAACAAAGGCATGGAATGAATCTACTAAAGGCATAGATCAAAAGTCCCTTACTGACCATGAGCCAAAAAGGCACGGAAAATATGATGGCACCCATGTAAACATGGCAAGTTATATTACAGATTCAAACATGGCACGAACAACAATAAGTAGGCATGTTCGTGAGCTTGAATCACTCACCACGGAGCAATACATGGCATGGCAAGGCAACTAACAGTAAGAAGGCATGTTTATGAAGCTAAGCATGGCAAGAGCAAGGTCATAGGGTGCATGGATCACTAGCAAAACACATGGGAACAAGTGAACTTAATGTTAACAGGCTGACAGCAACATCATTTAGCAAACTTTGGAGCAAGATAACGACATGTTCCAGCAGGCTATAATTGCAACCAAGGGTATAAATGGATAGAGCATGACATGTAGATCAAAACATGTTTATAGAGCATCTCCAGATTATGCATGGAATGATTAGTAGAAGCATGTTAACATAGCAACAAAATATAACAGAATCTGTCAGGAAAACAGCAACAGCAACTACCCTACTTAGCAAGCTTGATACACTCAGCACACAACTCACTAAAATACATGGTTGGCACCTCTGGAAAGATGGCATGGCATAGATCAACATTAATGTAGACATCAACCCTATAGGATGCACACATCAATCATGACAAAAATGATGAAACAGCAAGTTATAACAGTTTCAGCAGATTAACATCAACATGCACTCTTCCAACAGCATTTCAGGCATCAAGATGAGCTCAAAATGAAAATGACGCAATAGAATGAAGTGAAGTACTCGTCGAGGCGAACAATTTGACATATTACACGCACAAAACGGAGGTACAGATGCAGAGATACAGCAGGTCAAACATGGCATGATTATGTCAAATCAACCGGGGACTTAGCAGAATTTTGAAGGGGGAAAAGTCAACCTCAAACGGATCTCGCCGGAGACATCGCCGGAGAGGAGGGAGTTGGCCGGAGACGGGCGTGGGGGCGCCGGAAAGGGTCGGGGAGGACGGGGCCCCGCCGGATCTGGCCGGATACGGCGCGTGGCGGCGGCGGAGGAGGCCGAGGTGCGGCAGCGCGGCCGCGCAGGGCAGCGCCCGCGGGCGGCGGCCGGCGGAGGGAGGCGAACGGGGCGCGGCGGAGGGCGCCGGGGCGGGGCCGGCGGCGAGCGGGGAGGCGGCGGCTGGCGGGGCACGCCGGCGACCGAGGCGGCGGCGCGCGCGAGGCGCGGCGGCGGCGCGCGCGAGGCGCGGCGGCGGCGCGGGATCCGGCCGGGAGGCTCGGGCGGAGGCGCGCGGGCCTGGGCGGGCCCGACCCGGGCCTCGCGGGCCGGCGGCGCGGGGGCGCGGCAGAGGCCACGTGGCAGGCGCTGAATGGGCGTGGGCGGCGGCGCGGTTCGTCCGGCGAGGCCGGACGTGTCCGGCGGCGACGGGGGCGATTTGATCTAGGGTTTGATCCGAAAAATGGAGGAGGACGTTTTTATAGGTAGAGGGAGCTAGGAGAGTCCAAATGAGGTGTGGTTTTCGGCCACGCGATCGTGATCGAACGACCGAGAGCATGGAAGGGAGTTTGCTGGGTTTTGGGCCACTTTGGAAGGGGTGTTGGGCTGCAACAAAAGAGGCCTTTTGCGGTTACCTGGTTAACCGTTGGAGTATCAAACGACCTACAAATGGCACGCAACTTGACAGGCGGTCTACCGGTGCTATACCAAGGCCGCTTGGCAAACCTCGGGCCATTCCGATAAAGTTTAATACCCGCTCACAACAGAAGAGAAGAAGGGGACGCCGGAGGACATAGGAGTGCCGGATTGCAAAACGGACAACGGGGAAAAGGCTCGGATGCATGAGACGAACACGTATGCGAGTGCAATGCACATGATGACATGATAAAATGCAACACGCAAGCAAATGACATGGCAACAACGGTGAATAACTGGCAGACACCTGGCGCATCGGATCCGGGGCGTTACAATACTCCTCCACTAACAAGAGATCTCGTCCCGAGATCTTAGGACCGAGACGGAAGGGAAAAGGGATGAGGTGAAACAAGAACTCAAGAGAAGAAGCAAAGAAACGAGAGCATTCGAGAAGAAGAGAGGAACGACGAGAATGACGAGGATCGAAAGCTCACGGAATCAGATAGACTATGAAACCACTCGTTCTAACCGGAGTGGTTAGAATGAGAAAAGAAACGAATAAGACTGAAAGGATTTATACAGCACTCCGGCTGAACATGGAAAGAATAGAACACGAACTTCACAAGATGGAATGACACTAACTCTCGGCGAATGAATTAAATCATGAAGAACCACCATGAAGAACTCCAGTGACAAAAGGATGATGAGATAGAAATGAACGATGAAAGATTAAGATGAGCCTTGCAGTGAATTAGATGGAGGTTCCAACGAGATGGCCGAGGAAATAATTGAACTCCGGAAAAGAAAAGATGAAAACACTTGAAACTAGAATTTATTCATCAAGAACAAACTCCGAAGGAAGGAATTTGTCACTTGGAGGAAATAAGAATAAGATTTATTGTATGCTTATCCTTCATCCAATTAAATTGATGACAAGCAATGGATTTAGCATACTACTTATTCTTCTTGAAAAAGAATTGAGAAGTGACATATCTCAAACTTGAGAAAGTCTTCATGAACCACCGGTATGATTGACAGAACGAATGGATTAATATGATAAACAAGGAAAAGAATCTTGAACGAACCACCGTAAGAATTCGAAAATGACTGATGAAAGAGAATGAATCACCGGGAAGAATTAGAAGAACAAATATGCTAGAGGGGATTTAGATGCAAAAGAACGAAGAGATAACAAGCTGATTAAAGAACACTTGAACGAAGCACCGGGATAAATAGAGAACGATAACTGGAATGATGGCCTCCGGTGAAAAGAAATGGAAAACAACTTCTGACATACTCCGGATTGATGAAAAGAATTGCACGACTGGAAACAATTTGATAGGATAACATCGAGCTAGCACCGCGAATCTCCGGGAGAACGGACAAGATTTAGAGGAAAAACTCTTCTTCGGTCTTCAAATGGCGACGGAAAACAACACCAAAATTACTGAGATACTCCGGGAGAATGAAAAACCGAAAAGGTTGAGTCAACAATGAAAAGAATTTGAAAGCGATGTTGGAGAAGGCATGTGACTGATGAAATTCATTCTTACGTCACACTTGAAAAGAATTGAGAATAACTCCGGGGGAATTAGAAGAGTCAGGTAAGATCCTGGAAAAAGACCTGTGGGTTAGAGCCCACTCAAAAGAAAACACCGTTGAAAAGGATGTTGAACAGATAGATGATGCACCGGAATAATTGAAATATTTGAATGAGGTGACAACCTCGAATTAATTTGAAGACTGACGAATCTCTTGAGATGTCTTGAGCACTCCGGAGGGATAAACTGGCGAGAGGCGAACGAGCAGGGAAAACACTTTAACCAAGGAAAAGAATGTGATCAACCCAAAAAAAACTTGAATTGAGTGCACCGAAAAAGAAAAGAGATGAAGAATGTCAAACGAGACAAGAATTCACCGGTTGAAATAAATGAGGGAAGACTGAAGAGGCTCCGCACGAAAGAAATAGCTTCTCGAATAGATGCTCAGACTCCGGGAAGAAAAGGGGTGGGAGGGCGGGAAAAACACAGGCAACTTGGAAGGGGAAACCGACGAATATCTCGAAGAGAAAACACCGGTTGAAAACAATGAGGATAGAAACAAAGACTTCGCACGAGTAGGATGGATACTCGATTACGGACTCCGGATCCGAGAAGAAAAGGGTGGGCGGGTGGGAAAATAAAACAACTGAGGATTGAACTCAAAGATGAAGAGGCTCGAGTCAACTTGACGAGAAATGCACCGGATAAAAGAGCTGAGGAACAACTACCGGAAAACCAACTGCGTGAACCTAAAGAAAATTTTGAAGGGGAAGAGAAGTAATTCAAAACACCTACGTCAAGATTCCTCACCAGAGCGACGAAGGGGCAGAGGAGTAAAAAGAATTCCTACTCTCCGATATAACTAGACTCCAAAAACAGTTTTCTTCTAGACTCAACAACAGCCAAACTACACGATCAAACAAGGGGGATCCTAGGGTCGGTTGAGGCTCTGATACCAACTTATCACGCCCAATATGCGACCCTATCCAAAAGGGACTCGAAGGTCCCACCAAGGATAGACCCGCATATTGAAACGCTTTTGCAAGGTGGATATCATTACATCAACATTACATAATAGATGGGGTTACATCCAATACATACAAGGTCACATGAATACAACAATACAACATACAAGAACAACATCCGACTACGGATGAATCATAAACAGAAACTCAAACAATATCAATCCTGCTAGCCCAGGCTGCCGACCTGGAACCTATCCCCTGATCGAAGAAGAAGCAGAAGAAGAACTCCAAAACAAGCAAACATCGCTCTCGCGTCAAGATCATCGCATAACCTGTACCTGCAACTGTTGTTGTAGTAATCTGTGAGCCACGAGGACTCAGCAATCCCATTACCATGGGTATCAAGACTAGCAAAGCTTAAAGGGAAAGGAAGGGGTAAAGTGGTGAGGTTGCAGCAGCGACTAAGCATATATGGTGGCTAACATACGCAAATGAGAGCGAGAAGAGAAACAAAGGAACGGTCGTGAAGCTAGCAATGATCAAGAGGTGATCCTGAACACCTACTTACGGCAAACATAACCCAGAAACCGTGTTCACTTTCCGGACTCCGCCGAGAAGAGACCATCACGGCTACACACGCGGTTGATGCGTTTTAATTCGGATCTGGTGTCAAGTTATCTACAACCGGACATTAACAAATTTCCATCTGCCACATAACCGCGGGCACGGCTCTCGAAAGTTTATACCCTGTAGGGGTGTCCCAACTTAGCCCATGACAAGCTCTCGCGATCAACGAAGGAATAGACCTTCTCCCAGGAAGACCCGATCAGTCTCGGAATCCCGGTTTACAAGACATTTCGACAATGGTAAAACAAGATCAGCAAAGCCTCCCGCTGTGCCGACATATCCCGATAGGAGCTGCACATATCTCGTTCTCAGGGCACACCGGATGAGCCAGACGTCGGGTTGGCATAGACCCTGGTTGCCCAGGGGGCGCCGGACATCGCTCGGTTCAGACCAGCACTTAGACAAGCACTTGCCCGGGGGGGGGGGGGGGCTAAAATAAAGATGACCCTCGGGTTGGCCGACCCAAGGGAAAGGGATAGGTGGTGATGAGGCAAATGGTAAAACCAAGGTTGGGCCTTGCTGGACAAGTTTTATTCAAAGCGAACTGTCAGGGGGGTCCCATAAATCACCCGACCGCGTTAGGAACGCAAAATCCGGGAACATAACACCGGTATGATGGAAACTAGGGCGGCAAGAGTGGAACAAAACACCAGGCATAAGGCCGAGCCTTCCACCCTTTACCAAGTATATAGATGCATTAATAATATAAGAGATATTGTGATATCCCAACATAACCCTGTCCACCATGGAGAAATCTTCAACTTCACCTGCAGCTAGCAACGCTATAAGAGGGGCTGAGCAAAGCGGGAACATAGCCAAACAACGGTTTGCTAGGAATGGTGTCAAAGGTTAGAGGTTCATGGCAATATGGGATGGCTTGATAAACAGGTAATAGGTAGCGCAGCATAGCAATAGAACGAAGCAACTAACATAGCAATGATAGTAGTGAGATCTAGGGTAGCGGTCATCTTGCCTGAAATCCCGCAAGGAAGAAGAACGAGTCCATGAAGAAGACGAACGGATGAAGCCGAACCAACCGTAGATGAACGAATCCTCACGATCGCAACGAAACAGGAACTAACAAGAAGAAGCACACAACATGGTAAACACACCACACATGAACAAGGCATGATGCACAACAAGCATGATGCATGACCAAGCTATATGAAGCTACTCATGGCAAGAGATGATGCAAACAAGAACAACACATCAAGGCAAGTTTAAATGAGGCCGGGAACAACATATAACAATTCCGGTAAGTCCTCATATGCAAATTTCAAAATTGGTCCAGATCTGAATAAACCTTATGTTCAAGTTGTTAAACAGCAAGTTAAGATGCACCATGAGGATCTACACGAAATTCTAGTCAAGTTACATATAAAGTTCATTAGATTCGGAGCTACGGCCTAGAAGATATGAGCAAAACAAGTTAAGCATGGCATTGATGCAAAACGCATCCAAACATCAAGCAAACACACCAAAACAAGGATGCAACATGATAATATGAAGCTACATGCAAAATCAAGCAAGTTTCATATAGATCACACTCAAAACGGAGCAACGGTTCAACACATACACACTATACAAGTCATAACAACAATCTGTCCATAACATCAACTAGGCATATTGCAAGCATCAAAACAATATGCTACAGCACCCCAACATAATAACAAAAGGCATGGGCATGAAGTACAGGTAAAGCATAACAAGACATGAACACTGAGCTATCTCCAGAAACAACTAGAACATGCTCAAAAGGACATGGTAAGATTGCAAAAATAATAACAGTTACAGACTTATCAGGAAATAACATCAGGTTGCAATGTTTAGAGCAAGCAAACGACACGTTACAGGAACATATCATGGCAAACAAAGGCATGGCATGAATCTACTAAAGGCATAGATCAAAAGTCCCTTACTGACCATGAGCCAAAAAGGCACGGAAAATATGATGGCACCCATGTAAACATGGCAAGTTATATTACAGATTCAAACATGGCAGGAACAACAATAAGTAGGCATGTTCGTGAGCTTGAATCACTCACCACAGAGCAATACATGGCATGGCAAGGCAACCAACAGTAAGAAGGCATGTTTATGAAGCTAAGCATGGCAAGAGCAAGGTCATAGGGTGCATGGATCACTAGCAAAACACATGGGAACAAGTGAACTTAATGTTAACAGGCTGACAGCAACATCATTTAGCAAACTTTGAAGCAAGATAACAACATGTTCCAGCAGGCTATAATTGCAACCAAGGGCATGAATGGATTGAGCATGACATGTAGATCAAAACATGTTTATAGAGCATCTCCAGATTATGCATTGAATGATTAGTAGAAGCATGTTAACATAGCAACAAAATATAACAGAATCTGTCAGGAAAACAGCAACAGCAACTACCCTACTTAGCAAGCTTGATACACTCAGCACACAACTCACAAAAATACATGGTTGGCACCTCTGGAAATATGGCATGGCATAGATCAACATTCATGTAGACATCAACCCCATAGGATGCACACATCAATCATGGCAAAAATGATAAAACAGCAAGTTATAACAGTTTCAGCAGATTAACATCAACATGCACTCTTCCAACAGCATTTCGGGCATCAAGATGATCTCAAATGAAAATGATGCAATGGAATAAAGTGAAGTACTCATCGAGACGAACAATTTGACATATTACACGCATAAAACGAAGCTACGGATGCAGAGACACAGCAGGTCAAACATGGCATGATTATGTCAAATCAACCGGGGACATAGCAGAATTTTGAAGGGGGAAAAGTCAACCTCAAACGGAACTCGCCGGAGACATCGCCGGAGAGGAGGGAGTTGGCCGGAGACGGGCGTGGGGGCGCCGGAAAGGGTCGGCGAGGACGGGGCCCCGCCGGATCTGGCCGGATCCGGCGCGTGGCGGCGGCGGAGGAGGCCGAGGTGCGGCAGCGCGGCCGCGCAGGGCAGCGCCCGCGGGCGGCGGCCGATGGAGGGAGGCGAACAGAGCGCGGCGGAGGGCGCCGGGGCGGGGCCGGCGGCGAGCGGGGAGGCGGCGGCCGGCGGGGCACGCCGGCGACCGAGGCGGCGGCGCGCGCGAGGCGCGGCGGCGGCGCGGGATCCGGCCGGGAGGCTCGGGCGGAGGCGCGCGGGCCTGGGCGGGCCCGACCCGGGCCTCGCGGGCCGGCGGCGCGGGGGCGCGGTAGAGGCCACGTGGCAGGCGCTGAATGGGCGTGGGCGGCGGCGCGGTTCGTCCGGCGAGGCCGGACGTGTCCGGTGGCGGCGGGGGCGATTTGATCTAGGGTTTGATCCGAAAAATGGAGGAGGAGGACGTTTTTATAGGTAGAGGGAGCTAGGAGAGTCCAAATGAGGTGCGGTTTTCGGCCACGCGATCGTGATCGAACAACCGAGAGCATGGAGGGGAGTTTGCTGGGTTTTGGGCCACTTTGGAAGGGGTGTTGGGCTGCAACAAAAGAGGCCTTTTGCGGTTACCCGGTTAACCGTTGGAGTATCAAACGACCTCCAAATGGCACGAAACTTGACAGGCGGTCTACCGGTGCTATACCAAGGCCGCTTGGCAAACCTCGGGCCATTCCGAGAAAGTTTAATACCCGCTCACAACAGAAGAGAAGAAGGGGACGCCGGAGGACATAGGAGTGCCGGATTGCAAAACGGACAACGGGAAAAAGGCTCGGATGCATGAGACGAACACGTATGCGAGTGCAATGCACATGATGACATGATAAAATGCAACACGCAAGCAAATGACATGGCAACAATGGCGAATAGCTGGCAGACACCTGGCGCATCGGATCCGGGGCGTTACAATATGTCCTCAAAGAAAGTTGCATCATTAGACTCCATAATCGTGCAACATGCATGTCGGATACCTCAGATTTTATTATCAAAAATCTATAGCCAATGCTATGAAAAGCATAGCCCAGAAGAACACAATCCACGGTTTTTGGTCCAAGCTTGCGCTTCTTGAGAATTGGTATATTGACTTTCGCCAAACAACCCCAAGAACGTAGGTAAGAGAGTTTCAACCTTTTCCTTTCCCATTCCTCAAATGGAGTCATGGTCTTATGCTTTGTGGGAACTCGGTTTAGGACATGACACGCGGTCATTAGCGCCTCCCCCCACCATTCCTTGGAAAGACCCGATGTGTCTAACATGGCGTTAACCAAATCAGTTAGAGTTCGGTTCTTTCTTTAGGCCACCCCATTAGACTAAGGTGAGTAGGGAGGCGTCCTCTCATGGATTATACCATGTTCCGCACAAAACAGATCAAATTCATTGGAAAAATACTCTCCACCACGATCGGACCTAAGCCGTTTAATTTTTCGATCAAGTTGGTTCTCTGCCTCAGCTTTATAGTTTTTGAAGAAAGTTAAAGCCTCATCTTTTGATTTCAGAAGATACACATAACAATATCTAGTGGAGTCATCAATCAATGTCATGAAATATCTCTTTCCACCTTTTGTCAACACGCCATTCATCTCACAGAGATCAGAATGTATAAGCTCTAGTGGCGCCAAGTCTCTTGCCTCTGCAATCTTATGGGACTTGCGAGGTTGTTTAGCTTGCACACATACTTGGCACTTAGAGCCTTTGACAGTAGAGATTTTCGGAATTAAATTCAAATTGGCTAGCCGCGTCATGCAACCAAAGTTAATATGACAAAGTCGTGCATGCCAAATATCTGACTCATTATTGTGGCAAACATTATTAATAACTTTAGTGCAAATATCTGACAAAGATAGGCGGAACAAGCCTCCGCACTCATAGCCTTTTCCAACAAATTGCCCACACTTGGAAATTACAACTTTATTGGACTCAAAAACCAACTTAAAACCATCTCGACATAAACGGGAACCGCTAACGAGATTTTTATTGATGGACGGCACATGATGAACGTTCTTCAGACGCACGGTCTTCCCCGAAGTAAACTTCAGATCGACCGTACCAACACCTCGAACGATGGCATGTGACATGTTCCCCATCAGCACGGGAGAAGTCCCTGTGGCCTGGTAAGAAGAAAACATGGAGGCGTCAGCACAAACATGTACATTGGCACCGGTATCAATTAACCAATCAGGGGATTGAAATACTGAAAGGATGGTAGGAAAAATACCGTACCCTGATTCCTTCATATCAGTATCACCGATGACAACATTAGCGGACTTGCCGCCCTTCTCATGTTCGCTCTCCTCAAAGCGGTTAGGACACTTCGGAGCCCAGTGATTAGGATCACCGCAGACATGGCAAAGTCCCTTCCCCTTCTTATGAGAATTCTTCTTGAAGTTGGTAGAATGTGATGGCTTGTTCTTTGTATCAAACTTGCCTTTCCCCTGAGTTTTGTTCTTGTTGTTTTTGAACTTATTGGACTGGAAGTTCTTCTTCTGTACCATGTGGGCACTAGAAGCTCCCTCGGCAACTCGAGCACGTGTGTCCTTTGCTCTCGCCTTCTCTTCAACATCAAGAGTACCAATGAGATCCGCAACGAAAAACTCCTGTCTCTTGTGTTTCAGGGAAGTAGCAAAATTGTTCCACGAAGGTGGAAGCTTGGCAATAATGCCTCCGGCAACAAATTTGTCCGGCAACACACACTTGAAGTGCTCAAGTTCTTTTGCGAGCGACTGTATCTCATGAGCCTGCTGTACAACAGAGCGCTCATCAGTCATCTTGTAGTCATAGAATTGCTCCATGACGTACAACTCGCTGCCGGCGTCCGAGGCACCAAACTTGGCCTCGAGCGCAGCCCACATGTCCTTGCCGTTGTCAAACGACATATACGAATCCACAATGGAATCATCAAGAACACCCAGAAGAGCGCCTTTAAAGAGAGTATCGATCTTCTCAAAAGCTTCCAGCTGTGCTGGATTAAGATCGCCCTCAGGCTTGCCCTTAGTGGCGTCATAGCAGCCCATGGTCTGAAACCAGTAGACTGCTCTCATGCGCCACCTCTTATATTGCGCCCCCTTAAAGGCAGGCGGCTTCAGATGCGCAACAAAACCACTCGGAGTAAATTGCCTATAATCAGGTTTTTGGATTGTTGGAAATATGAGCAAATTACTACGAGATTTAATCCGAATAAACAGAAGATAAATCATGACTACAGTAGCAGAGATTGAACTAATCATGCGAACTAGCATAGCAGATGAACAGATCACATCTAGGGCACATACTAGAAACATGAATTCTACCATGATCTCGAACAGGAAAGATAGAATCACGTACGGTGCAGCGGGAGCAGCACCGCCGGCGTTGACGTTGTCGCCCATGTCGTCGAGGATGAGGTTGCCGAGGTCGGGGAAGAAGTCGTCGTTCGCGAAGTTGTCGCTGCCAGTAGTCGCGCGAGTGCGCTCCCCAAAAACCTGATCGCCCCTCTCGCGTACAAGATCACGAGAGGCGGGGTTTCGGAGGCCTGCTGTCCCTTCTCCCGGTGCACGCCGAAAGGAGGGATGGAGAAGACTTGATCGGCGACGCAATGGACTGGAACGGTGGTGAGAAACCATACGAAGCGGCGGCGGCTAGGGTAGACGTCTTCCTGACTATATAGTGCGGGCCGGGTAGGTCGTGGGAGTAAACCCCACGTCCGAGTCGTCACGATCCAAAAGAATCGGAAACGCTTCAGTAATTAACACGTCCGTTAATTATTAATTAATGACTCATTAATTTTTCCCGAGCAGCAAAAATATAGACAACGTGCATAGCTCTGTCCTCGGCTCGGCTCAATCACGCAACCCGCGGCGCGTCGTGACGAGGCGTGGCGTGGCGTGGCGAGGCGAGCAAGGAGGAGGAGCGCGCGTGTAGGTCTCCTCTTCTCATGCTCATACAAGTGGTAGGAGAGCTCACCTTATAAGGAGGTGCAACTCTCTCTCAACTTATGAGATGGGACTAAACTTTAGCCTCACTCACTCCACTCACATGTGTGCATGAATGGGCCAAGAGAATTTCAGAATTTTAGTTGGGCTTTGGGCCAAAAGCCCACTAGCAAATTCCAACACATACGGAGTAAAATGAGTGAATCTATACTCATATTTATGTCTACATGCATCCGTATGTTAAGTCCATTTGAAATGCCTAGAAAGACAAATATTTGGGAACGGAGGGAGTAGATTGCATCCTCTAACAGCATAGGGCCGGGCGGCTAGGGTTAACTACCTTTTGCCCCATCTGTGCAAACTATACAAATTTGTGCAAGAATTAGCAGCAGAGACTCACGGCGCGTGCAATGCAGAGTAAGGGCCCCGCCGATTGAAACGCTACCCTTCGCCCGGACGCCCCAAGCCCGAGGGCTCCGGCGAGTCTAACCGCTGGGTTGCGGCCGGCCACGCCGGCTTCAGTCGCACAACACGCTCGCTCGACTCCAGTTGACAAGCGGCGCGTGCCACCATCGCGAGCGTGAGAGGACAGGGCCAACGGCGGCTGTGGTTTCGACTTTCCTAAAAAAAAGTATTGCTTCCAACCGACTGATTTCTCAGGAAATCAGCCGCGTGCTGCGCCCTCCACCGCCCGCACAGCCTTATCAGTTATCTCCTCAACAGTCGCTCATTTTTTCTTTCGTCTCCTCCGTCTCCTACCTCTGTCGCCGCTGTCATGAAGCACAGCTGCTTTCCATTGCTGGCCACCTGCGCTGTAAATCCGATGCTACGTCGTAGCATAAGCCGTCGCCGTGCTGCAAGGCGGGCTCGGGGCTGTGAGCCGGGGGCGCGGGCTGCTACGTCGGCGGGCGGCGGAGCTACAGGTCAATGGGCATGCCGCTACGTGGCAATGGCGGAGCTGCAGTGCAGCGGGCATGGTGCTACGCGTAGGCAGCGGAGACACATCGCAGTGCAACACGCCGGTGAGCGACGGAGCTGCAGTGCAACGGGGGCGTGGTTCTGTGCGCCGGCGGCGGACGCCGGGGCTGCCGGTGTTGCTATGGAGCGTCATCAGGCGGCCGATGTTGTATTGGAGCGTCGCCGGGGCTGCTGGTGTTGCTATGGAGCTTCGTCAGGCAGCCGATGTTGTATTGGAGCATCACCGGAGGCCGCTGATGCCGTGATGAAACATCGCTGGGCCGCTGGTGTTGTATTGGAGCATCGTCGGGACCATGGGGTGCCGCGCGGTGTTGCAATGGAGATTTCCCGGGATGCCCATCAGTGTTGCATTGGAGTTTTGCCATGCGCGCGGTGCTACCATGGAGCTTTGGAGCTCTGCCTCGCTCGGTGCAGCCATGGAGAAGCAACGGCATTGCAACAATGGAGAAGACGATCGAGGTTGCGTTGTCGAGGAAAGAGTGCGCCTGCTCCAGTTGTCACAGATCGGACGAACGCGCTGACTTCAATCAAACGGTCGCCAAGGCGGTTTACAAATCTTCTCCATCATCCGATTTACCCCTAGCAGCGGCCTTAGTAATAACTGGTAGTTCATCCAAGGTAATATTGGTAGGACATCATATCTATACTCTAAATTAATATTGAACTACGGTACATTCAAAATACTTTGATGGTACATGAAATTGGGATCGTAATTTGCTGCATTCATGTTAAAATGGATGACCAATTCAGCTTTGGAAAGACATTCGGTTAGGGAGGAACAAGGCAGTGGAGAGATGAGTGGCGGCAACAGCGATGGGTCTGGAAGGATGCTCCTAGATTACCTAATCTTTTTTTGAACGCACAGGCAAAAGATTTGCCTCATTCATTAATTAAGGGAGGAGACAAGGTTTAAGTCGGAGCCACATGAGGCCACTGAATACAAAGACATTACTTTCGCGGCATCAAATTACCCACTCGTTTCGCACCCGCTAGCACCCAGAGCCTAGCTTCCTCCTTCAAGTTTCGCAAGATGATTTGGGGGGGGGGAGGCAACGATTTCTTCTGGAAGGCCCTTGCATTTCTCTCGTTCCAAATGGTCCAGGTGGTGAGCAAGGTGAGGGTCGCAATCGCCTTGCTGCGCCTGGCCATATGAGTCCACTAACTACTGAGAGAGTGATGAGCCGCCCACTAGTTGGTGTTGATACCACCAATTTGCAACCAATCTCTAATCAACCTCCACAACCGCATAGTGTACCGACATCTGTAGAAAGGGTGAGTGGCGGACTCGAATTCCCGCTTGCATAACAGGCAGAGACCACAATTTTGCATTCTGCGCCGCTCTAGGCGGTCAGCCGTCCACACCCTATTTTGGATGGCTAGCCATGCGAAGAATTTGACCTTGGGGGTGCCCAGACTTTACAAATGACCTTGTTCATGGGCTTGAGGGTAGCTCCCATGAATTGCGCCTTATATGCTGATTTGGCCGAGTATTCCCCATTAGGGGAGAGCTTCCAAATGATGGTGTCATGGACGTCTTGGGAGATGTTTATATGAGAGAGCAGAGACCACACTTCGATGAATTGAGTCACATGATTCCGAGTCAGCTCACAATGCATGTCGTCAATGGCCTTGATCCACGCATCATCGTGCAAGGCCCCACTAACCTTCCAACTTTTGCGCTTCGAGATCTTGTATATGAGGGATGCAATCAATTGGCTTCTTGCCGCTGAGCCACGGTGCGTCCCAAAATGGCGTCCTTTCCCCATTGCCAACTGTGATGGTGGTGAGAGCATAAAAAAGATCCATGTCCTCTTTGTCGCACGGGTTTCCCGAACCAACCCAAATCTTCGTTGGGTCATGCCACTCATACCATGGCCAACGCAACCGGAGAGCTCTAGCAAATTTGTCAAGATGTAGGACCCCCAATCCTCCTAGGTGAGTAGGCCTACAGACCGTTTCCCATTTAACCTTGCACTTCCCTCCAGAGACCTTTTTCGTGCCCGCCCAAAGGTAAGCACGCTCAATCTTGTTGATGCTCTGGGGAACGGGTGGTGGCACAATGAGCAGGGTGAGGTGGTGGATGGCCTAGGAGGTGAGGACCGACTTCACAAGAGCCCCACGTCCAATGGAGGCGATATGCATTTTTTTCGAAAAGGGGGGACTCCCCGGCCTCTGCATCAGAACGATGCATACGGCCAACTTTATAAATAAGCAAATAGGTTCAACAAGGTCTTAAAGTCTGGAACAAAAGTAAAGGCAAGCTCACAAAGAGCCACAGTGCCAAAAACATAAAATCCAAAAGGCCACAACCAGCTGGCATCCAAACTGGATCACTCCTTTTCTTGTAACACTTGTTACTGGTCTGGTTTTCGGCTCGGTTTTCCTCATAAACGGGGTCAATTTGTTAAGGTTTTCGATCCGGTTTTCCTTATAAACTGGATCACTCTCCTGGAATTATGGCCACTTCGAGCAATATATTCAGGTGGAGGGACTCCTCCCCCGGTTATTCTAAAAAACCAGCTGGCATAAGAAAGATAGGAAAACTAATTGCCTATCCTATTACATGATCGCTATCCAAACCGGTTGAAGATATCCCGTGCTACCATCTCCCACCAGATAGATCCAGTAACCAAATGCTCCCTGGCCTCCGTCGGAGTGAGTAACAACCACATACGGATCAGCGTAGTGGCTCGGAAGATAACCTGCAAAAAATGAATATTTCTTGTTCTGTTAAAAACCAAATCATTTCTGCAGTTCCAAATTGCCCACAATAAAGCACATACTCCTAGGCGAATGTGTCTAGCTGTTTCGGACTCTATCCCTATAAGCCACGTTCCAAATAACGTGCTGACAGAATTCGGAGGAGTAATGTTAAAGGCAATGTGAACTGTTTGCCACAAAACTTTGGCCAAGGGGCAATCAAGAAAAAGGTGTTTGATAGTTTCATACCGATCACAAAAACTACACCTAGTAGATCCTGTCCAGTTGCGCTTTACCAAGTTATTCTTTGTTAATATGACTTGTTTATGTACAAACCACATAAACACTTTAATTTTCAAAGGAACTTTGACTTTCCAAACATATTCTGAACTAGGAATGGCGCTAGAGTTGATAGCATCGAGATACATCGATTTAACTGTGAACTCTCTAGACCTAGTGAGCTTCCAGCGCAACTGATCGGCCTGTTGATATAGCTGAACCTCCATCAGTCTACTCAGTAAATGAAGCCACGCTTCCCAATGATTGCCGGCAAGCGTCCTCCTAAAATGAATATTAAAGGGGATGGAATGGAGGTGATATGCATGCCCTCCCAAGGCACAAGCTTGTTCGCAATTTTGTCCTCCAGGTGTTGATAGTCCACTCGCTTAAGTTGCCAAACGGAAAGCGGCAACCCGAGGTATCTCATAGGGAAAGAAGCTCTGAAATTGCATGCTGCCAAGAATCAGTACATGCATCAACCGTATCTGCATCTAAACTTGTTACAAAATCTAGAATTCATAAGTGTACAAAGGTTAAATTAGAACATAAATGAGTTACTATTTTAATAATAAGTGGTGATCAGCAAACAATAAGGAATGCCATTACATATGTACGCACTAACATTACATATGTATAAGGAGGTAGGAACAATGCATTACTATAGATTATGAACAAAATACAATGCTCACACGCTTAGATCTCATTGACAATGAGAGAATTCAGCAACTGCTAAGTCTAGGACATCATGAACAGGGCCATGATTGCCTATACCGAAAATGTTGAATGGTGCTAGTAACAGGAATGGTACATGCATACCTGAATTCAAAAATTTTGTGCGAGGAACAGGAAGAGTTGGAGCTTTCTGGAAGAAATAGTTGCCTATGGAACTGCTTGCTGGTCTGATTGTCATGCATTGTTTGTTAAGGAAATTTAACCTTCAAAATTCAGATATATCATGATTTTAGACAATAATTGTGTAGCATTCGTTCTTGCAGTGTGGTGTTGTCAGCGAACCACTATCTACCAAGGTGATTACTGACGAAGGAGGAACTGCTGCGACTACAACTGGTGTCGACAACAGCAAGACAGCTACAGCGCCAGAACCGAGGCCCAAGTCCACTCGGCCCAGGAAGATACCCCAGTGGCTTGCAAGCCCAAACTGGGCCCGTTGATTCGGGTGTAATAGTACTTATAGCCGTTAGTTGCTTTCCTTTTGCTTTTGGCGATGGACTCGGTGGCTACGGCCAACCTTGTATCTGATACACACGTGAGGGTGGTTGGGAGGAACACGCCTGTCAAATTCAAATTCTAGATCGAATCCCCAACTTTCACCATGGCCATGTGAGCTAGATCTAAGTGCCTCACAGTTGGTAATCAGAGCCATTCGACCTGGAGTTTCCGCTACACCACCACCGCACTAGATTCAGCGACCGCCGGCGACTCCAGGCCATGGAGGAGCTCAGCGACGAGAGTCGCGCTGTGTTTGATCTGCTTCGCCATGAAATCAACATCGACTTGGACCAGAAGCTCAAGGCGCAAGGTGAATCTCTCCTCAAATCCATGAGTAAGATGCTGGAAGCAAACAATTCGGCGCTCGACAACCTCATGTCGGCAAGAGCTGACGGCATCCGCGAGGAGATCGCCCTCGACATCGAGCAGGTGCGGGCCGACGTCAACAAGCTCGAGTCCGTGGATCAGGGGCCCAGACCGGAGGGGAGCTTGCCATCTCGCCAGGGTGGACCGTCTCGAGGAGGCGCAGCCAGCGATGGGCTGGGGTTCGAGAGCGACCACCGCGGCAAGTCCCATAACATCTATGTGCCTCCACCGGCGAGAGGTGCGCGAGATCTGAATCCTTCGCCCAAAAATTTTCCGCCTCGCGATTTCTCTGTTCTGGATACTGCTGAGTCGTCTCCTTTCTCTCTGCATCTGGAGATGCCCCGATTCGATGGTACCAATCCTCGATTATGGCAAAATCGCTGTGAGGATTAGTTCATATTGTGGAGCGTCCCTGCCCATAGGTGGATTTCTCTGGATACAGCGCAGTTTGAAGGAGCAGCAGCGCGTTGGGTGGAGTCTGTGCAGCGTCGCATGCCCAATTCCAGTTGGTCTGAATTCTGTTCTACTCTTCAAGCCAGGTTTGGCCGCAACCAGCACCAGACACTCCTGCGCAAGCTGTTTCGAATCACGCAGACAAGTACTGTAGAAGATTATGTGGATCATTTCGCCGAACTGTATGACCAACTGACAGCTTACGAAGATACACCAAATGACTTGCATTATACTACCAGATTCCTTGACGGCCTAAAACCAGGTGTATGAATTGTTGTCGCTCTGCAGAAACCTAAGAATCTAGATGCTGCTTATGAACTGGCCCTGTTACATGAGAAGCTTGGTGAAGGTTTCACACCGATCAATAGCTATTCAGCCAAGCGCATGTCAGCTCTACACCTACCACTTCTCCTTCCATTGTCAAAACTGCAGAAGAAAAGAGGAGGACTGAAACTGCCAAAACCAACCGAACTGAAGATAAGTGGTCAGCATTGAGAGAATTCAGGAGATCCAAGGGTCTCTGTTTTGTTTGTGGTGAGAAATGGTCCAGAGATCATGTGTGCAAGTCCACTGTGCAACTGCATTTTGTTCAGGAGATGATTGAACAATTGCAGATTAGCTCACGAGAAGAATCTGAAACTTCTGACAGTGAACCCCCTTCTTCTGTTTCATCTTCAGTACACTCCATCAGACTTTCTGCTGCTGCTATGGGAAGGGAACCTGAGGGTCCTGTTTTGCAATTACAAGTGGATATTCAGGGGCATAATTTGAGTTTCCTTGTGGATTCGGGCAGCACTCATTCGTTTATTGACAGCAAATTTGTAACATTGTCAGGTGTGGTTCCTATTGTTCCTGTTAAAGTTACAGTGGCAGGTGGGGCTGTTATATCGTGTCAGCACAGTATTGAGGCTTGTAGCTGGACCAGTAATGGGGTACAATTCCAATCCAACTTCAAACTCTTACCTCTCAACACGTATGATGGTATTCTTGGACTCGATTGGTTAGCCCATCATAGCCCTATGAAAATCGATTGGGTGGAACAGTGGATGTCTTTCAGTTATGAGGGAAGTGTGGTCATCTTACAGGGTATAAATGCAACAAAATACACTTATGCATGTGTGTCCATTTCAACCATCCAAGTCACAGAACCCTCTACAATTCCTGATGAGATGCAACAACTTATAGATGAGTTTGCTGATGTGTTTGCAGCTCCTACAGAGTTACCCCCCAGGAGAGAAAGTGACCATCACATTCCCCTGATTCCAGGGGCAAGGCCTGTTACTTCAAGACCTTACAGAATTGTTCCTCAGTTAAAGGATGAGCTTGAGAGGCAAATTAATGAACTGCTTGCAGCTGGACTGATCAGAGTTAGCAAAAGTCCTTTTTCTTCCCCAGTTTTACTTGTTAAGAAGAAAGGAGGAGAGTGGAGACTGGTTGTGGATTATAGGATGTTAAATGCCATTACTGTTACTGGTAAGTTTCCAGTCCCAGTTATAGATGAGCTACTGGATGAGTTAGCTGGTGCTGCATGGTTCACTAAGCTGGATTTGAGGGCTGGTTATCATCAGATTCGGTTAGCTCCTGGAGAAGAGTACAAGACTGCATTCTCTACACATATTGGTCACTATGAATTCAATGTGTTGGCCTATGGATTGAGTGGTGGTCCTGGCACTTTCCAGGGTTCTCTAAACAATACATTGAAACCTGTCAACAGAAAGAATACACTCTGTTTCTTCGATGATATCCTTGTCTTCAGCAAAACTTACAAGGAGCACCTTGCTCATGTTAGAAGAGTATTGGAATTACTCAGAGCTGACCAGTGGAAAGTTAAGTTGTCCAAATGTGCTTTTGCTCAACAACAAATTGATTATCTGGGCCACACTATTAGTGCTGCAGGTGTATCCACTGATTCTTCTAAAATATCCACTGTTCAGAACTGGCCTACACCTACTAATTTAAAGGAAGTGAGAGGATTTCTTGGTCTCAGTGGGTATTACAGGAAATTCATCCAGCATTATGGCATAATCAGCAAACCACTAACTGAACTCCTCAAGAAGGGAGTACCATTTGTATGGTCCCCAATTACTGCAGAAGCATTTGCTATCCTGAAGCAGAAATTGATTGAGGCCCCTGTTTTAGCTCTTCCTCAGTTTAATAAACCTTTTGTTATTGAAACAGATGTCTGTGACAAAGGGATTGGAGCAGTCTTAATGCAGGAAGGTCATCCCCTGGCTTATGTCAGTAAAGCTCTGGGGCCCAAAAACAGGGGACTGTCAGTCTATGAGAAGGAATACATGGCTATTTTACTAGTTGTGGAACAATGGAGACCTTACTTACAGATGCAACATTTTGTGATCAAAACTGATCAGAAAAGTTTGGTCCATCTGCAGAACCAAAAGCTGCATACTGTTTGGCAACAGAAATCTCTCACCAAGTTAATGGGGTTGGATTACGAGATTGTATATAAGAAAGGGGTTGAGAATTCTGCAGCAGATGCCCTATCCAGGAGACCACCAGATCAACAATTGTTTTCTATATCTAAGATACAGCCAATATGGATGGCTGAAGTAATTGACAGTTACAATGATGACAAGTCTGCTATTGAACTCCTGCAACAACTGGCTCTGGACCCTGTTGCTAAACCCAATCACCAATTGCTGCAAGGGATAATTAGATATAAAGGAGCCATATGGATAGGTAATAAGCAAGAATTACATGATAAATTTTTTATTCCTTGCATGACAGCCCAGTAGGTGGCCATTCAGGGTTCCCTGTTACCTATCACATGATACATTCTCTGTTTAGATGGTCAGGGATGAAGAAATTCATCAAAGATAAAGTACAATCTTGCATTATCTGTCAACAAGCTAAGCCAGAAAGGGTTAACTACCCAGGGTTGTTGTCCCCTCTGCCAGTTCCTAAGAAAGCTTGGGAATATGTTACTATGGATTTCATTTCTGGTCTGCCAGTCTCAGGTCAATTTGATTGCATATTCTTGGTTATTGACAAGTTCACTAAATATGGCCATTTCATGCCCTTGAAACATCCTTTCACTGCTGCTAAGGTTGCTGAAGTGTTCCTAGATAATGTGTACAAGTTGCATGGGATGCCAGAGTATATAGTGTCAGACAGAGACCCTGTTTTCACTAGTGCATTTTGGCAAACCTTGGTCAAAAGAACTGGCACCCAGCTTAATATCAGTACTGCTTACCATCCAGCTACTGATGGGCAGACTGAGAGAGTGAATCAACAAGTTGAGTGTTATCTCAGGAGTTTTATCAGTGCACATCCTAAACAATGGAGCAAGTGGCTTTCAATGTGTGAATTCTGGTATAATACTAACTGGCATTCTGCAGTGGGCAAGACTCCCTTTGAGATTTTGTATGGCCATTCTCCCAGGTACTTTGGCATCACTGCTAGTGACACTGTAGCTTCTCCTAATATCCAGCAGTGGCTATTAGAAAGGCAGACTGTGTTAGATTCTGTCACCCAACACCTGCACAGGGCTCAACAGAGAATGAAAGCTCAAGCTGATAAGCACCGGACTGAACGTGTCTTTGAAGTTGGTGAATGGGTTTTTCTCAAGCTCCAACCTTATGTCCAATCCTCAGTTGTTCGTCGAGCAAACCACAAACTCTCCTTCAAATACTTTGGTCCATATAAAATTCTGGGCAAGATTGGTGAAGTGGCATACAAGCTGGAGTTGCCTGCTACTAGCAAAGTCCATCCAGTTTTCCATGTATCGCAACTCAAAAAGGTGATCTCTCCTGGTACAACGGTTGTTCCTAATCTTCCGTCCCAGTTTTCTGATCTGCAGGTACCAGTGCAAGTGCTTCAGTCTCGAGTGCGTCAGGTTGGTCAGAAAACAGTGGCGCAGGGCCTGATACTGTGGAGTGGTTCTTCTCCGGACGAAGCTACGTGGGAAGACCTAGAGTCTCTGCGGCAACAATTCCCTCGCGCTACGGCTTGGGGTCAAGCCGCTACTCAACGAAGGGGGGATGTCAGCGAACCACTGTCTACCAAGGTGATTACTGGCGAAGGAGGAACTGCTGCGACTACAACTGGTGTCGACAACAGCAAGACAGCTACAGCGCCAAAACCGAGGCCCAAGTCCACTCGGCCCAGGAAGATACCCCAGTGGCTTGCAAGCCCAAACTGGGCCCGTTGATTCGGGTGTAATAGTACTTATAGCCGTTAGTTGCTTTCCTTTTGCTTTTGGCGATGGACTCGGTGGCTACGACCAACCTTGTATCCGATACAGACGTGAGGGTGGTTGGGAGGAACACGCCTGTCAAATTCAAATTCTAGATCGAATCCCCAACTTTCGCCATGGCCATGTGAGCTAGATCTAAGTGCCTATTGCAGTGTGGTGTAGTTACGGCCAAGCCCAAACTTCTTGCAGTGTGGTGTAGTTAAACATTCACAGTAAAGCGACAAAGTAATGGAACATCTGTTCTTGCAGCCTGATAACCTGATAAGTAATGAATCCTTCTAAATGATTAGAATACACGTATGCAAGCTCGAATTATAGGAAACAAGCAATGGACAGTGCCTATTGCATGATAACAGATGCACACAGCACTAAAGCATACTTATACTCTAACTATACTTAAATTGTTTTTTGGCAACATACTACACTGTCCATAAGATGTTGCAAGTGTGAGCTTTCCATCTTGTTTGATGTACTTTGCCGGATGTCAGCCATTACTAGCAGTGTGTTGCTGCCACACTGACTTTGATTATGACTGAAACCGGTCCAGTTCTGTTTGCAACTAGACACAAATTTACTACAATCTCCGCTAAGTACATCCTAGGAAAATAAAAGATGGATTAAAGTATATAGTGCTGCTGCCTAGATATCTAGCATTTGCAAGCTTCAATCTTTAGTTTGTCACGTGATTATTTGATTATTTTTGGCTTCTTACAGTATTACATCTAGTTGATGACCATTACCAGATGAGCGCCTAGCGTGGGAAAATATCCGGTGCTCCCAACATTTAGGTGATCCCATGCCCTAATGTGTAAATTTACATGTTTCAGAAAATTCTGATATTCTTTAATGTTCACAAGACAGATTTCCATAACCTATAAAATATTCAGATCCGAACTCAAAATACACATTAGGAAACAAAAAAGATAAATTCAACATGAATAGTATCACAATAAGATAAAAGCTAAATGACACGTACTATTCATATCAAGATTTCTCTTTTTTTTTTGTTTCTATTCATATCAAGATTTCTCTTTTTTGTTTCTCAATGCATATTTAAGTTTGGATCTGAAATTTGTAGGTGTTGTAGGCACATGTCTTGTGAAAATTCACATTTTTTCTGAAGTTTTTGAATCATCGAAAATTGAATTTTTAGGCATTGAAGCATGGGAGCACTACTACTAGTAGAGGGATTACATAAACTGTCACTGCCTTGAACAAACTCTGAGGATCTGCCTAGAATTTCCAAGTACTGTTCCTTGATCTTCGAAGGAAGGGTTTAAATCATCAAATGACACGTTGAGTCCTGTTCCTTCATCTTCGAAGGAAGGGTTTCAAATGTAGAGACTGTAAAGTGGACTATAAAATCAAATGACACGCTGATTGACAGTCAGGCACAACGTAGCCGAGGGACGGAAACGCACCTCCTCCTCCTGCTGCTACATTCCCGGCGCCACTGGGCGGTTCTTTCTCACATCGACGCACGCGATTGCCGCGGTGAGAGCGGTAAAAACCAGTGCGAGCAGTGTGGCGACGCACAAGGTTATCATGACAGGATCCTCTGCAGCCATTGATGAAACGCACTTAATTAGGACTCAGTTAATTAGTAGAACTTGCACGCATAGCATTAGCACACATGCTTGGAGGCACTGGCAGCTCTGCCTCTGTATGCATGCCGATCATCATACGCACAGATGCAATGTAAAGTTATTCATTCATGATGGCGTCCGTTCCCAATTTTGCTGTCTCCTTTCAGAAGATTTCCTCCCATTTGAACTTCCGAGAATCGGGAAGAGGAAGGACTGCTCGCTCATATATTTCGCCAGGCGCCGACCTGTCGGAACTGTAGCCTCGATCCGTAGGAAGCAGTTGTAGCCGACCACGTCGGCGGCCACATAAACATACTCGCCGTCAAGCCACCAGCTGCACGCCTCCAACACTCGCGCCAAGTACCCCAGGCACCGGGCGCACTCCGCCGCCGCGCGGTCCCTCGCGCACTGCGCCCGCAAGCTTACCCTGTTATTCTTATTCCCAGTGGCGTTGCTCGAGAGTGCGGCCGCGTCGGTGACGACGCGCGCGCCCGAGCTGTTGGCCGCGCCGCGCCGCGCCAGGGACTCCGCGAGCGCGACGAGCCTCCGCGGCTCGAAGCAGTCGGGGTCGGAAGTGTCTGCACTGAAGGAGATGTCGGGGCGTAAGACTTCCTCGCCGGAGTAGACGACCTGGAGGAAAGATTCCTCGTACGCAGAGGAGGTATTGTCGTCGGCGTAGGACAGGAAGCAGCCCTCGGCCCTCCACACGCCGGCGCTGTTGGAACCTCCAGTCCCTTGCCTCGCTTCTCCTAGCTCTACTCGACGCCGTGGCTCGAACCAACGAAGCAGAAAGGAGGGAGGAGGAAGAAGGTGGACACGGCGAGGTTGATTTTCCTGTGCACGAACACCTTTCCCTGAGCTCGAACTCAGCACACACACCACACAGCTGTTACAACGGCCCTCGCGCGGCTTTATAGCCCCGAGCCGGCGCACCTGGGCACGAACCCAACGCCTCCACTCGCCTCTGATCGCGCCCGCCCCACTCGCTCCGCTCGTGCCCGCGTCGCGCTCCGACGCGCGCGCCCCACGGCGAGCTCCAACGGCCGTGCCCTCGACCACCCGCGCGACTCGCCCACCAGCTGCTCCTACACCCACGCACACGACACACACGCGCACGGACACGCCCGTGCTGCACTTGTACGCACGCACGCACACACACCCGCGGTCCCGATGCACCCGACCCGGCCAGCTCGCGCCCATACACGCGCTGGTCGCGTCCGGTGCGTCGCCGCGGCTTATTTGCCCTACATTCGCGCCCTAAGCCGCGACTCAGAGCAGGCCAGCGTCCTCGACGTCGCCGCCGTCCGCCAGCAGGGCCCGCTCCGCCGCCGGCGCCTTCTTCCACTGCGGGCACTCGCGCTTGAAATGCCCGCGTTCACCGCACTTGTAGCAGCAGCCGCGCCGGTTCCCGCCGAAGTCCGACGCCTCGCTGCGCGCCCCGTCATCGTCGTCCTCTCCGCGCGCACCGCCTCGACGCCGCTCGCGCGCCCGCCACTGTGCCGCGGTGAACATCAGCTGCTCGCCGTCCGCCCGCTCGCCGCCTACCTGCCCGCGTCGCCGGAGCCGCTCGTCGAACGCCTTCAGGCGCCCGAACGCTTCCTCGAACGGCATTGCCGACACGTCGCAAAACTGCTCGATCCCGGCCACCGCGGCGTATAGGCGGTCCGGCACGGAGTCGAGCAACTTCTTCACCAGCGCGGCGTCCTCCAGCGTTGCTCCGAGCGCCGCGTAGCGTGCCGCCATCCCGCCGAGCTTGCCGGCGAACTCGTCCAGCGTGTCGCCGCTCGCCATGCGCAGGAGCTCGAACTCCCCGCGCAGAGTGCCAAGCCGCGCTGCCCGCACGCGGTCCGCGCCGACGAACCGCGCCTTCAGAGCGGCCCACACCTCCGCGGCGGTCTTCTTCCCCGCCACCTGCAGCAGCAAATCCTCTGCGAGCGCCCCCAGCAGATACGCCCGCGCCGGCTTGTCCTTCTTCGCGATCACGGCCGCCGCCGCGTCCATCGGTACCACCATGGCCTCCCACAGCCCGGCCGCATCAAGGTTTGCCTCCACCTTAATCCACCAGGCCGTGTAGTTGTCGCCGGTGAGCAGTGGCACCGACTGCGGCAGCGATCCGGTTGCTCCGCCGGCGTACGGGACGATGGACATCGCCGGCGCGCCCTGACCAGAACGTGGCTCTGATGCCAACTGTTGGAACCTCCAGTCCCTTGCCTCGCTTCTCCTAGCTCTACTCGACGCCGTGGCTCGAACCAACAAAGCAGAAAGGAGGGAGGAGGAAGAAGATGGACACGGTGAGGTTGTTTTTCCAGTGCACGAACACCTTTCCCTGAGCTCGAACTCAGCACACACACACCACACAGCTGTTACAACGGCCCTCGCGTGGCTTTATAGCCCCGAGCCGGCGCACCTGGGCACGAACCCAACGCCTCCACTCGCCCCTGATCGCCCGCGCCTCGCTCGCTCCGCTCGTGCCCGCGTCGCGCTCCGACGCGCGCGCCCCACGACGAGCTCCAACGGCCGCGCCCTCGATCACCCGCGCGACTCGCCCACCAGCTTCTCCTACACCCACGCACACGACGCACACGTGCACGGACACGCCCCGTGCTGCACATGTACGCACGCACGCACACACACCCGCGGTCCCGATGCACCCGACCCGGCCAGCTCGCGCCCAACACGCGCTGGTCGCGTCCGGTGCGTCGACGCGGCTTATTTGCCCTAACATTCGCGCCCTAAGCCGCGACTCAGAGCAGGCCAGCGTCCTCGACGTCGCCACCGTCCGCCAGCAGGGCCCGCTCCGCCGTCGGCGCCTTCTTCCACTGCGGGCACTCGCGCTTGAAATGCCCGCGTTCACCGCACTTGTAGCAGCGGCCGCGCCGGTTCCCGCCGAAGTCCGACGCCTCGCTGCGCGCCCCGTCGTCGTCGTCCTCTCCGCGCGCACCGCCTCGACGCCGCTCGCGCGCCCGCCACTGTGCCGCTGTGAACATCAGCTGCTCGCCGTCCGCCCGCTCGCCGCCTGCCTGCCCGCGTCGCCGGAGCCGCTCGTCGAACGCCTTCAGGCGCCCCAACACTTCCTCGAACGGCATTGCCGACACGTCTCAAAACTGATCGATCCCGGCCACCACCGCGTACAGGCGGTCCGGCACGGAGTCGAGCTACTTCTTCACCAGCGCGGCGTCCTCTAGCGTTGCTCCGAGCGCCGCGTAGAGCGCCGCCATCCCGCCGAGCTTGCCGGCGAACTCGTCCAGCGTGTCGCCGCTCGCCATGCGCAGGAGCTCGAACTCCCCGCGTAGAGTGCCAAGCCGCGCCACCCGCACACGGTCCGCGCCGACGAACCGCGCCTTCAGAGCAGCCCACACCTCCGCGGCGGTCTTCTTCCCCGCCACCTGCAGCAGCAAATCCTCTGCGAGCGCGCCCAGCAGATACGCCCGCGCCGGCTTGTCCTTCTTCGCGATCACGGCCGCCGCCGCGTCCTCCGTACCACCACGGCCTCCCACAGCCCGGCCGCATCAAGGTTTGCCTCCACCTTAATCGACCAGGCCGTGTAGTTGTCGCCGGTGAGCAGTGGCACCGACTGCGGCAGCGATCCGGTCGCTCCGCCGGCGTACGGGACGATGGACATCGCCGGCGCGCCCTGACCAGAACATGGCTCTGATGCCAACTGTTGGAACCTCCAGTCCCTTGCCTCGCTTCTCCTAGCTCTACTCGACGCCGTGACTCGAACCAACGAAGCAGAAAGGAGGGAGGAGTAAGAAGATGGACACGGTGAGGTTGTTTTTCCGGTGCACGAACACCTTTCCCTGAGCTCGAACTCAGCACACACACCACACAGCTGTTACAACGGCCCTCGCGCGGCTTTATAGCCCCGAGCCGGCGCACCTGGGCACGAACCCAACGCCTCCACTCGCCCCTGATCGCCCGCGCCCCGCTCGCTCCGCTCGTGCCCGCGTCGCGCTCCGACGCGCGCGCCCCACGGCGAGCTCCAATGGCCGCGCCCTCGATCACCCGCGCGACTCGCCCACCAGCTGCTCCTACACCCACGCACACGACGCACACGCGCACGGACACGCCCCGTGCTGCACCTGTACGCACGCACGCACACACACCCGCGGTCCCGATGCACCCGACCCGGCCAGCTCGCGCCCATACACGCGTTGGTCGCGTCCGGTGCGTCGCCGAGGCTTATTTGCCCTAACAGGCGCGCCTGCTGGCGCCGCAGCTGGTGAGGTTCTTGGCGCCCGCGGCGAGGCACGCGAGGCACTCTCTCGGTGCGGAGCCGCCCAGGCAGAAGCCGCGGGCAAACGCCCCGCCGCCAGACTGAAGGGTGGCGAACCCCCGTCGGCGCGGCAGCTGCGGGTAGCGCGGCCAGAAGTGGCAGGAGGCTGTCGCGGAAGGCAGTAGCGCTGTCGTCCGAGGAAGTCGGCGTCGTGGCGCAGTCGACCACAGCGTAGCTGGTCGGGACACGCAGCTACAAGGGACCAGCGATCAGTAGGAGGAGCGTGAAGAGGGTGGAGACGAGGATGGCTAAGGAGCTAAGTGCGAAGGTGAGCACTGTTAACGCATGAGCTGCGCGCGCGGTAGCCATGGCAGTGAGCCCGGTGGAGGAGACGGTGGGGAATAGTACGGGCTCGCTGCGTGATTGTTACGCACTTTCCTTTGCCATGGAATACGGTGCGGATGGGACATCGGCTGCCCACTGTGCGATGTGTTCCATCGGGAGCTAAAGTTAGGTCTGATGAAAACTGTGGTTGCTTTTTTTGCTGGGATGTGGCTGCTTTCCTTTTTTTAAGGGTCCGAATAACTGCCACACGTGTGGCGTCGACAGGAACTCGCCCGCACGCCTCGTGTGGCATGGACAGGAACAGGCCCGCGCGACCACGTCCACGCACACAAACGCACGGCCCGCACATCCATGTCGTGCCAACACCGCCCGCACTGCCCCGTCCGGGAAAGCCGACCCGCTGCCCGCACGACCAACCAGTTCCCGGCCTCCGATCCGTCCCCTCCCTCGTCTGCCGCCATCGTCCCGCACCTCTCGAACCCTGATCTCCGTCGTCGGCCTTCTCTGGTTGCCATGGCAAATGGAGCAGATCCGTAGGGCACTCCCACCTCAAAAACACACCCCAACCCTCCCCACCCCCAGCCCCAAACTCCAACCAAGCCATCCGGAGATGATCATCCAAAAACCAGGTGAAAAACTCCCGATCTCAACCTTCTCATCGTTAAGGCTGAAGATCTCCTGATCTTGTGCTGGATCTGTGCTATAGGGGTAGAACACTACATGGTTCAGTGTGTAATCGCAATTGCCAGGCAGAGTACACCAGATCTGCCATGTACTACGTTTGAAATTGACTTACTTTCCTAGTTTAATTGACGCAAGTAGTTTGGTATGAAAAATGGATGAGTAGGAATCACTAAAGAAATGGCGCCTGGGGCAAAAATTTGGAATGAGGAGGGCTCGAAGAAATTAATTGCCACTTGTGTATGATGACAGTTGCCACCTTCCGTTGTCAGTGGCTGCCACCTATTATGACCGTCGTTTGCCAGCCATATCTTCTATGTGCAAAGCAGCAGAAGAATGCAAATTCTTGTTGATTGTTGATGCCTTCTTGTTCATGCAGAGATTGAGAACACGTTGGAAAAGAAGGGAGACACGGAAAAGAATGAATCACGAAGGCGACGCTGGTGATTGGGGTTCTCAAAGGCCAGAAACAGCCCCTTGGGATGCAACAGAGTACAATCAGCTCATCTCTTCAGGGCCGTTGCTACCACTACTAGAACAGTATGCAGGCATAGGTATGATGCGTTCTAACAAAAAACTAGAGAAAAGTTGCCGTCTTCGCGACGATGAAGATGACATTCTACTTATGTCGTACACTGGCATTTTTTAGCAGGTTCTTATGACCAAAACACAATTAGGGAGGCCCCGTGGCAAGTTCAATCACAAGGCGCTAACACTGACAAGTGTACGGGCAGCCAACTTCAACTAGCTTGTATGGATAATCAAGGTAATGCGAAAACAAACAAAAAATAACCCCTACTGATGTGGACATGAAAAATGAACATGCAAAAAAACTGCAAAAGGACTCACGAGTTACCGCGGGGTGAAAATGCAGAGCCTTCATGCAGCGCGTGGCATCAGGCACCGCCAATGTACCTGCCATCGACGTCATACACAGGTCCGTCCATAAAAAAGGTGAAGTTGCGGATGATCAATTAGCAGAAGGAGCATAGTTGGCAACTACAATTGCCATGAATGGTCATCTATAGTTGCCATGTATTAGAAAAACTGCATTTGACATCTTTGCACAACTGTTGTTGCCATCCATGGACAACTGTAGTTGCCAGGGGAGAACAACTGCGGTTGCCATGCCAGTGCAACTACATTTGCCATGTCATGGCACTGCAGCCGCCATGGAGGAACAACTGCGGTTGCCATGCCGATGCAAATACATTTGCCTTGCCAATAAAACTGCAGTTGCCACATCAGGGGTAATTGCAGTTGTCGTGCTAGCACAAAATACAGTTGCCAGGTTATTACACTGGTGGTACCCCGGCAAACGTCTCGTGGCAAGCTTCACAAATTGCAGGTGGGGGGCGTCATTTTGGTGTCACAGGCCACACAGGAAGGTCTAATGCAACACACCAAGGTAAGGGAAAAAAATCTGAACCACGAAAAACAACAATACCTTTGATATTTGAAGTTGTTTGCATGCAAAAACAAAATAGTTTCCATGTGTGTTGAACAATAGTTGCCATCACTGGACAGCTATAGCTGCCGTGCATGCCCACGCGCAGACTCGCGGCTTGCTGTTTGAAAAATGATGTCCTGCAAAATCACTCGTAGATGGTGTGATCCATTGTGATACACATGTTATTCAAACAGAAAAAATCTCGTACCTGTTTTTCCTATTACAGGGCCTACAACTACAGTTAACAGCAGCGCAGGGACATCTACTGCGGGGAGCTCTGAGCGCACGGAAGACGCGTTCCACCAGCCAGCAGACACTCATGCCGCAGACAATTTCGAGTCACAGTCGGGAATGGCAATCATTCCAGCAATACAGACAAGCACCCCTTTGAACACAATCACTGCCAACACTCAAGTAGAAGGAACTGCCACCGATATTGAAGTGAATGATGAAAGTGACGACGAGGCAGAAGGTGATGAAGATGGTGGGCAATCAGAGATCGTGGTACCTCAGCCACCGTACATTGGGCAGAGATTTGAATCGTTCGAGGAAGCAAAGGAATACTACCAGACATATGCAAAGTTCCATGGATTTGCGGTCAACACCGAGTACCATAGGAAAATTAAGAAAACTAATGAGTACAGCAGAGGTGAGATGAGGTGCCACAAGGCACGGAGGAACAAGAAGGTGAAAGGTGTTGCGCCTGTCGTTCCGGAACGAAAAAGAGGAATCATTCTCAAGACGGGATGCCCTGTCCGGTGTAAGCTAAATGTAGATGGAACACAGTATGTGGTCACTGAATATTTTGACGAGCACAACCACAGTCTCATAAAGAAGTTCGACCTGGTCAAATTTCTGACCGCCCACAGGGGATTCACCCCAGTCGAAAGGCAATTCGTAAAGCTGCTACATGACTGTAACGTCGGTCCATCGAGAATGGTCCAGATACTATCACTCATCCACAGCAAAAAGGAGAAACTGAGTAGCATGCCCTACATACCAGCTGACGTCACAAACCTACAGGCCAAGTACCGTAGAGAGAGCAGGCTGGCTGCAATAGAGGCTACAATTGCCTACTTCGATGAGAAAGCAAAGGAAGATCCAGATTTCTTCTACAGGATAAGGTTGGACGATGAGGACCATGTCAGGAACATGTATTGGGTGGATGGCGCTGCAAGGAGAGCCTACAAACATTTCCGAGATTGCATTTCATTCTACGCGACGTACCTCACCAATATGTACAAGATGCCATGCGCTCCGTTCATAGGAATAAATAACCACAATCAGTCGTTGCAGTTCGGCTGCGGGCTCGTTCGGAACGAAGACACGGATGGGTACGTCTAGTTGTTCAAGACCTTCTTGGAGTGCATGGATGGACTTGCTCCGATGAACATAATAATAGACCAGGATTTTAGCATGCGTGCAGGCATAGAGGGGGTCTTTCCGTTGGCAGTGCACAGGCACTGCAGGTGGCACATAATAAAGAAGGCTGAGGAGACCCTAGGACCGTTCTTTGCTGACCGTCCAGAGCTGCACAAGGCATTCGAGCTATGCGTGGACCACAGCTTGACGGTCGAGGAGTTTGAAAGGAGCTGGATGGCCATGGTTGAGATGCATCAAGTCCAAGACAATGAGACGCTTGCTAGTCTGTGGGAGAAGCGAATGTACTGGGTGCCCGCCTACTTCATGCAGTGCTTCTTCCCTTTTCTACAGACTACACAGCGCAACGAGGGGTTCAATGCTGTGTTGAAGCGATACGTGAGCCCTGGCAACTCATTGCTACAGTTTGCCAAGCAGTACACGGCTCTGCAACAGAAAATCCTGGGATCTGAGCTACAGCAAGAAGCTACCACCGCGCTAAAGCAGCCGAAATTGCTAACGTACTTACCAATGGAGAGGCAAATGAGCAAGATATACACAAACAAGATCTTTAACAAGTAAGTCAGTTGCGTTACGGTCTTATTTGCGCAAAAAGCACTAGGGCAGTAGCTGCCATATGGAGTGCAAATGCAGTTGCCATGATATGCAGTTGCTATGTTTAATGGAATACTGTTTGCCATGCTTACTCAGCTGTAGTTGCCATGTTTTGATGAAATTTCTGCTTACAATGCTTACTCGGATACATTTTACATGTTCAATGAAGTGCCGGTGCCATGTTTAATGAACTGTACTTCCATTGGGGCATGTTGGTATGCAAATGCCACTCTCAACTGAAAAAATGTCATATTGTCAACACATATGCTGAATATACAAAATTTCCATGTTTAATAAAATGCAACTGCCATGTTTGTTGAAAATGCAATTCCCATGTTTACTGAAATGTAGATGCCCATGTTTGATGCAATGTGCTTCCATTGGGGAAAATATTGGTGTGGAAATGATGATGGCTAGTTTAAAATGTAATACAGTTGCCATGTCTGCTGTACTACAGTTGCCATGTCTAGTGTACTGCAGTTGCCATGCCTGGTGTGCTGCAGTTGCATGTATGGTGTACTGCAGTTGCCATGTTCAGTGTGCTATGTTTGCCATGTTCAGTATACTATGATTGCCATATTCAAAAACAAAAATCTATTCCTATTCCCATGACAGCTTAACGTGCTACAAAAAAAAAGATCGCACGATAGATTAACATAAAACACACAAAACTTGCAGATTCCAGGAAGAAATAAAGCGGGCCAGCATGTTCACGGCTTTCCAGGTGGACGAACATACGTTCAAGGTGTGTTCTATTTTGGGCATGTCGGATTCAGAACCTGAAGACCCAGACAAGGGAAGGAACTACTTCGTGAAAGCCTCGCTAGGCGAAGGCGAGTACTACTGCCAACGCTGCAAGTTCGAACGGGACGGCATTGTGTGTTGTCACATACTAAAAGTGATGGACATGAACGCTGTGACACGGATGCCCCGCCATTTCATAAGGCGACGATGGACTTGGGACGCTGACGACGCGTTGGCGCCGCAGACAACACACGCGGTTCTGGCTGTGCATGACGAGAGACCTGAGTCAACCATGGAAGCCGTGAGGCACGTAGTGCTGACAAAGAACTATGCTGAGCTAATTGATGAAGCGTGCAAAAGTGATGAGACAGCAAGAGTCGCAGAAAAACACAGGAAGGCGCTGAAAAGAGAGCTTGATGAGATCAAGAAGAGGAAAGCTGAGGAAGCCTTACACCGGTTCCCCCGCACATCAAGTGTGCCTTCATCGACGGGGCCATCATCTGAAAACTCGGAGATAGGATCTGGAACAGCAAGCACACAAACCCAGGTCAGGAACCCACCCCGTTCCATCACAAAGGGTCGCCCAAGAGAGATAAGGTACAAGTCAGGATTGGAGATTCAAGCAAAACACAAGAAAACGAAGAAAGGGGCGGGCAATCCATGAGCAGAAATTGGGGCACTGCGGCATGGTCCTTGTGGACATTTTGTTTTGTACCCTATATGATGAGATTTTTTATTTTTAAAATTGGGAGAATAACTACTGAGGAACATCAGAAATGGAAAGGAAAATTTCATTGAGTGCAGAAATGCAGTTGCCATGTTATGGGTGCTTAATCTGCCATGTTATGTGTATTAAATCTGCCATGTTATGTGTACTAAAAATATGCCATGCTATTTTATACTAAAAATATGCCATGCTACTTTGTACTAAATATGCCATGCTAGTTGTACTGGAGCTGCCATGTTAGTTGTACTGGATCTGCCATGTTAGTTGTACTGTATCTGCCATGTTAATTATGCTTGATCTGTCATGTTGTTTGAACTGTATCTGCCATGTTAGCTGTGCTGAAAATATGCCATGGTATTGAAATGACTGTGCATGACATATATTTCCATGACAAATACCACGCGATTTAGAGAAACATAGTGTGTTGTGGGCAATGTATGGGAAAACAAGTTGGACAAAGGCGTAACGTGCATAAACCGCAGCCAAGGTTGTGGCTGCATGATCAACCCTACCCCGTGCTAGCCGGTGCTACCCCATGTATGTTGAACTACATTTGCCATCTGTTTTAAAACATCATAGACGCAATCAAAAATAGAAAACTGGTGCTGTATGCGATGAAACCATTGTAATAATGATAAAACATAAAAACATATGTGCATTAACGCCTAAAATAGGTTCACGTCCACACATATATTACAGAACTACTAAAATGTCGCTCACAAACCACCACCACATAGTAGCATACGCTAGGTTGCAGTCGTAACATAGCACACAAACATAGTTTTCGACAATAACAAAATAGATAAGTACCTTACATTCCTCAGCAACAGAATGTAAGGTATGCGTCCGGTGTCTAACACCACATGATCACTTGTACTTCTTGTTGATTTTCTTGACAGCTTCCTCCACGAACTCGCGTGCTCCAGACCGCTTGTTGAAATCTTCATTCGTCAAACAGTTCCACGTGTGGATTTTCCGGAGCTCAACAATCGTTGCAGCTGTGATAGCGGGGACAATTCTGCCTTCCCACTTTGCAAAGTATTCCAGCGCGTGAAATCCGCAGTCCGTACTGCACGAGAAAAAGACTCAGATGAACACGCAAAAAAGGTTAGACGTAGCAAAGATAGACTTCAATTCAGATGTGACAACAAAAAGAGGGGTTGCATTGATGTAAACGGCACATAAAAGGAGGGGAAAAAGAAATTACGTGTTCCCTTGCTTCACAGTCACTACATACTCAATCGGGAAATGTCTGATCTGGACCTTTGAATTTTCGTAGTGATGGTTCCATGTCTCTTTGAGGTTGTTGATGAAGAATTCGGCATGCGTAGTAAGATCTGGATCAGCTCCCGAACGGATTGAATCAAGCACCTCGAAACGTTGGTTCTTCAGGTCAAGACAGATCGTGTAGTGGTGACCACACTTGTCGTGTTGGTCATGTGGTGCAAGCTCCTGGAACATGGGGAACATGACCTGCATTTAAAAAGTGAAGAAATGAGAAGCAGAGTTCACATAAAAAGAACAGCAGAGGGACAAAAAAATTAGAATCACGTAGAATGTTTTTGGGTTATGGGTGGGGGTAGTTGAAGGAAAGTTGCTGTCCATGTATGAACAAAATGTGCCGTGCATTTTACAATCAAATTGCCACATAGTTCGCACGGGATGCAGAAAACAAAAGAAGAAAAATGTGCATGGCAACTGTTGCCACATGAAAAACATCTGCCACACAATCACAAAGTGCAGAAGATGGCAAAAACCACACCATGTGAAAAAATAGTGCAGACAGGGGAGGAGTACTCACATATTTCTTCAGTGTTAGCTTGAATTCACTGTGCTGAGCGAAATTCTTCCTCAGAATTTTGTGGTGGAAGTCACCATCCCATATTTTGCATGTCACGCTGTAATGCATGATGACCTTGTCGGCACACACATCGATGTGATTGTTGATGTAGTCGATCCCGCATGCAATTACATTCGTCGACATATTACCGTTTGGCCTCACGGACCCGGCGAGATCACCCAGGTCGACGTACGTCGCTCCGCATTGAATGACTTTGGTTCTGTCCAAACATAAGCTGTATGAAAACGACATAACATGGAAGAATCATGCCTGCTAAGTAAAAAATGTATGAAAGAACTAAAACTTAAGCGCATCATGTATAGAGAGTACGAAGAAAAGATGAAATGTTAAAAAACGAACAAAGCAAAATGAGTGATTATAGGGTGTGGTCATTTACGCTTTCAGCTCCTTCATGTGCTTGCTGCTGGCCCTCGCATTTCCAAATCGCTTGATGATGTCGTACAGCTGGGTCTGTTCCTTAGTGGCCCTGAATTCGGGCTCGTAGTCTTCCGCGGGAGGTGCGTGAACTACCCTATGCTGTCTCACAGAACCAGGGGTCGCACTTCTGATGGTATCCTCAGTTGCCGTCTCTGCAGTCAAGTTGGAACTTGATTGCCTTGCCCTCGCGAGGTCCTCCTCTGCAATGCTGCCTCCTCGATCTTGCGGTAAGCTTCGTCAAGTGACGGTGAAATTTCCTCAGGGGTGCCTGCAATGATTCAAAAAAAATAAAAAGTGCGTTAGGATAAGGAGAAAGTCAGAAAACATATGGATTGTGAGGAAATAGGGTGTATGATGTGAGATGTAGGTAGAAAAAAGTGGGGAAATTGCCATGTGTGGTGCAACTACAGTGGCCATGTCATGGCAACTGCAGTTGCCATGCAGTTGTGATGAATTACCGTTCAGATGGCCTGTGGTTGCCATGTCACATCAAATGCAGTTGCCATGTTGTGCCAACTCCACTTGCCATGTGATTGCCGTATAGAAAAAATGCAGAATGGTAACAAAAAAATGCAGGTGACATGGTGTGGCAAATCCAGTTGCCATATGTAATGCACTATATTTTCCATGTGCCAGCAAATACAGTTGCCATGATGAATCAACTTCAGTTGCCACGTGTTTACCCAAATGTCAAAAATGCAGCATGGCAACAACCAAAAAAATGTAGGACATGGTGCATCAAAATCCACTTGCCATGTCATCACACCGCAGTTGCCATCGCAAGTGAGAACACCCCGAAAGAATATGATTGGGACAAAATTCAAACTACAAAGATGTAGACAGGAAAATCGTAAGGACATGACAAGTGTACCTTGCACAATTGGCTCCGCGAACTTGACAGCCTTCCTGCCCTCGACCATTGGCTGCGCCATCATTGTAGGCGTGCCTCCTAGGAAAGCAAAGGCAACTGGCATAGGATCATGCACCACCGGTTGATCTTGACTGATGCCAAGGCTGAACCTCGGTGGGGTAAATTCCATTGGGTGCCTCTCATTCCTACTGGCCGGACCACGAACGATTTGCGGGGCAGAATCCAATGGTGAAAGATCAACAAACATATCTGAATCGGCCGCTGCAGGATGTTCGGGCTTATTTGCAGGGCGGGGCGTGTTGTCAGCGTATCAGCAGCAGCTTTCATGGCAATCTTCTTGTTTGGGCTGTAGGGGACACCGACATTGACTGGCAGCCTGGAAGTGCGCAGATTTATGCTGGGGATTTCCACTGCAGGTAAAGGCGCAGTCTGCTCCGGTTGTTCACCTGCGTCACTCGTGCCCGCCTTGATACCTGCGTCAGTTGTGCTCCGGTCTTGCGGGTTCTCCATCACATTGCTTTGGGCGGTTGGCGGGAACAGTGTGGACGCAGGAACATACCCAGACTCATCTCTCCTGCTCCTAGATACAGCCGGTGCGTTGGGTATGCCTGTTGGTTGCTTGCGGGGGCTGCGACGCCTAGGTGGAAGACCAGCACGCGCCACGGTCACCTTAGCGGTATCTGCACCGACAGGGGCTGGAACTGTTGTGCCAGGACTCTCACCTGTAGATGGCACATCCTTATGAACTGCCGCCTCAGCGGCTTCTGTCGTGGACACAGGTGTGCCATCACGCACGCTCTTGGAGTCAGTGTCAG
Organism: Triticum timopheevii; assembly: GCA_963921465.1. Lineage (NCBI taxonomy): Eukaryota > Viridiplantae > Streptophyta > Magnoliopsida > Poales > Poaceae > Triticum > Triticum timopheevii. The sequence goes on from OY997266.1 coordinate 463,674,205, forward strand.
AAGAGCGGGAATCATCCTTGCCTAGGTTCGTCTCGGGAGCGTCCACTTCAACACTTGCTGATGGGGTGGCATGGCTCACTGCAACATCCTTCATTGCCAGAAGAGTTGGCAATATTTCAGCTGTCCTGGCAGATACCGACTCATCACTCCCCGATGTACGGATGCCTGTTGTTTTAGCCTGGGCATCCGCAGCCGGCGGAGATGGTCGGCCACTTGCATCAGAGTTGGTGGGAGCGGTCGACGGTGCAGCGGCAGTATTGTCGCCTGGTGCCTCATGTACATTTGAGTTGCCCCCCGTTGACAGCTTTGAATGTAGTCGTTCAAGCGGGTCATTACTGCTATGCTTGGCCCCGCGCGTAGTAGTCTTCTTCACCCTGCAAAAAGAAAAAAAATCACATGAGAAAGGTGTGAAAAAAATGAACAAAAATATGTTTGCAAAATGGTAGAAACCTTAAAAAGAATGAAAAACTAGTGGAAAAGTTGGTAGTTGCCATGTAATGGGAACATGAGTTGCCATGTGTCATGGTTAGCAGTTGCCATCCAGCAGCAGATGCCATGTTAGCAAACTTGAAGAATGAAACAAATGTATGTTCTGTCAGGAATGCAATTTGAAACCAGTGTGTGGGATGAGCTCACAAAGCCAAAGGTAAAAAATGGCGGTTGCCATTAGGTAGAGGGTTAGATGCCAGTTGCCCTAGATGCCAGTTGCCATGTAAAGACCAAAAAAGGAGTTGCCGTAAACTAAAAAAAATGAAGGAAGAAATCATTTGGGAAAAACAGCGGTTGCCGCGTGGGGGCGGTGACAGAAGAACATGTGACAAGCTGAACAGTAGCATTGGAAAATTCAAGGAAAAAAAACCACTATGTAAAATGAAAGCACATGGATAAACATACTTCTTGACTGGCTTCCTCAGGTCTGGCAACACAACACGATCCCCTGTGTTGGTCGTCGTCGTACGAGGAGAAGACCTGGTGGAAGGGGTGTCACCAGCAATGGGGGCACCTTTGTTCAAGCGAGCAGAAACACGGGTTGGCGTTGGCGCCTGTTTCTTCGTAACTTCTCGTCCACCAGCGGTCGGCTCGCTGCAAATAACAGATGGAGGGAAAAAGGGGAGGTGGCAAATGTCAGACAACAAACCCGTTGCCACGCTTGACAAAAAAAAGTGCAAAGAAAATGGATGAGATTGTTCCAAGAAAATAGACAAAGTGGAAAACTAAAATTGGAAGTCGAACCTCCTCCTGGCAGCTACGGGATCGGTCTTAGACTTCTTGCCATGAGAACCCTGACCAACATCATCTGGAGCCCTCCCCCTCCTTGATGGAAACACCCCCTGGCCTCTCGCAGCCGTCTGTTCTTTCACTTTCTCTGGTGGGGGGGCATTTGTTGCATCCTTGCCCCTGTTGCCGCCTCTGCGAACTTCAGCATGTTCATCGTCATCCGTGTCCTGATGCACATTGTCCATGTCGTCGTTGTCATCCTTGCTGAGGCCAGCGTCTCCATCTACATCATCTTGTGTGTCGCCGGGCTCTTGGGAACTATTGTAGTCATACCGGCCACGGCAACCGGTTGGCCGATGTGTACGTTCTGGGACAAATGAAGTGAACTGCCTCGCAACCGCGTCGCTGTCAGAGGCACTGAGGGACGTCCACCCCTCAACCAACTTCCCGAGCAATCCGGTCATTCCGTAAGCAAACTGCCCAATTAGATGCTCAACTAGTGCCCTCGCCTGTCCACGAAAACAAGAAGCATCAACAAACCACACCCGTACTGCATTTGCTTGCGCGACATCAACAAGTAATCCACAGCAAACCATGGATGTAGACATTTTGATTACCTCAGAAGGGCAAGATGGAGCTGAGTGCACGTCCATCCACTTTCCAAAATTTTGAGGCCCCCCAAACACGCTGTAGTCTATAGCATGCTTGGCCATCAGCTAGGAAAACACAAAAAAGAAAATTGTGAGCATGCCTTATAAACCATGGACGGTTGCCTCATGTCAAATTTGTAAGCATGCCGTGCAAAGAGATAAACAAAAACTAACCTGTAGTTTTCCATACGTGCCATCAGTTGCCCTGTCTGCGGCAAGCACAGCCTTGACAGCGCTGATGGTCCACGCAGAAACAGCAAACTTGTGTGTAGGCGGCGGGCCTCCTACCCTAGTGAAATCCACGGTGGACAGATCAAGACAGTCGACATATATGAGCTGATTTAAAACAATTTTACAAAGAAAAGAAATATCAGTTGCCATCATGGGGTACTTTGTAGTTCAAAAAAAGAGCAGGATAATGTATGATCAAATGATAATATGTATGTGCTAGTTGCCATCAAAGAGTGCTGGCAGTTGCCATCCTACTGTGATAGCAGTTGCCATGCTAATATAAAGGCAGTTGCCACATTGTCAGTATGACAGTTGCCACGTTGTCATTATGGCAGTTGCCACATTGTCACTATGGCAGTTGCCATCTTGTTATGACCAGATTGTCATGCATGAATAAAAGTGTGTTATAAACAAAGAGTTCACAGAGAGATCTGGTAAAAATAAATACCATTAAATGCAGACGACAACCCTTCTGGTACATCTTGTTTTTGAAAGCATCGTGGAGAAAGTCGGCAATAAACTTACACCAGTTCATGTTCTTCACATTTTTCAGATTCGCCTGCACCACACAAAATTTCAGGGCAAAAAGTTTGCCGCATCAGAAATCAGACGGAAAGAAACACAACGAAAACACTGGCAGTAGTAAGGATGGATCATTCACCAGGATGGGGAAACATTTGTTGCTTGGGCGAAGAGAAGTGGTCGGCGCAAAAACAGCTGAGATGAGGTACATGAGTAGCTTCATCTTGAAAACATCTCCGTGCGTCGTCATGGCCTGCAGCGAATCTGCCAGTACAGACGTGTTCGGCATGGACTCCAATCCAGGAAACAAACGGGCGAACAGTTCTTCCTCGATCTCATTATTGACCTCGTACGGGACTTTGATATGTCCACGAGGCACACCCAAAGTGCAGAACACGGATTCCTCATTCAACGGAAGTCTTCCCCGTCCCGGAATCACGAATTCCCTGGAGGCGGGCTCGTAGATCTCACCGAGCCAGTCGCATACAGGGTTGACAAGGTTCGTGCACCGGACATCCATCAGAACCTGCATACCCATCTCAGCAACAGCTCCCTTTTGATCGTCGGTGAATTTGTCAATCAACACAGTCAGACGTTCCTGGGAGGCTCTATTGCGAATACGTTTCTTCTTCTGCGACAAATAGACACAAAAGTGTTCAGCTGTTGCCATGTTTTTGCAATGTCATGAAAATGTGGTTCATGACAGACGACTACAAAACATATAGGTGCCAACCAATAAAAAAATCGGGAGAAGATGGGGCGGGTGTGTGGACAGTTACCTCGTCGCCCTCTTTTCTCCGTCCAGTTGCCCGGTTACGCTGTGGTGGATCCATGAAATCATCGTCATCATTTTGATGATCCCCACGAGCCATTCTGTTGTTGAGGGGGAAAATGTAAATGCAATAGGTAAGCATTTGCCACCTAACAGAAAATGTCAACTATTTGAATGCAAATGTGGTTGCCATATTATGCAGCCAGTTTGCAACACTGTCATATCTGTATTGTGGCAACAGACATTGTGTTCACATACTATTTGCCACATGATTATACAATCCAAGTGGCAAACACGGACACTCGATGTGCACATTAGTTCCGTCCAGTGCTACCGATTGTGGCAACTATCAAAGTGTGGAAACTGTCACAAATAATTCAGAAAAAAATAGATCTCACAAATGAAAAAGCATGTTTGTGGTTACTATCATGTAAATTCAGCAAAAAAATCAGTTTACCTCGTGGAAGAGCGTGTGTGTGGCAACTATCTCATTCATTCAATAAAAATTAGTTGCCCTATGTGAAAGCTTGAATGTGGCAACTATGACAGTCAGTTTCAGAAATCTGTTGCCGCAAAGGAGAACACATTTGTGGCAACTACCACATTTGTTCAGGTAGTTTAGTTGCCGCACATTTGTTCACGTTCAGTCATACTGCCATAGTTGCCATATTCAGAAAGCATATTTGTGGTTACTATCATACAAGTTCAGCAAAATTCAGTTTGCCACATGGGAAAAGCATGCGTGTGGCAACTGTCACAGTAGTTCAATAAAATTAGTTGCCCTATGTAAAAGCTTGAGTGTGGCAACTATGACAGTCATTTTCGGAAATCTGTTGCCGCAAAGGAAAACACGTTTGTGGCAACTACCAGATTTGTTCGGGGAGTTTAGTTGCCACACATTTGTTTCACGTTCAGTCATACTGCCAATTTCGCCACATTCTGCAGTTTCAAACCCAAACTAAACTAGATCTAGGTTTCAATGGCAACTACTTCGACCTCAAAATCACCCTTACAATTCTCGCACGAAATGAATGCAAACCCAAATTTCGAACCAATGCGCACCAAAACAACCCGGCGGACAACTCTCAAATCCAAACGCAAGACTATTGCGTGCCTTCCGAACAGGCATAACCGTACCGACGATGCCGCCGCAGCAGCGGCGACGAAACTGCCTACTCCCACCAAACAACGGCAAGCACACAACTACGGCGCCGGCGGGAACGCCGGCGCACCGCCGAATCGCCAGAATCTCTAGGAATCGGATCTAGAAATCGAACAGGGAGGGAAAGGGGAACAAATGCAGGGAGGGGATGCGAGAGATGAAGCAAGCATTACCTTCAACCCGCACGCGTTCCGGCGACGCCGCTCCGCTCCGGCGAGCACCACCGACGGCCGCAAACACTGTCGACTGTTCCGCCTCCGCCGTCGCCTTCTCCCCTTGCCTTCTCCTCCAGTGGTTTGAAGTGCGAGTGGGTTGTGCCAGTAAATGCGTCGCGGATGAGTAAATGGAACCGTGAGGGAGAGGGTGGAGGGGTGTGCGACGTGTTTGACGTCAACAGCGGTCGTAGCGTGGCGTGCGGGCGCATGGCAGTTCCACCGCACGCCTCTCAGTGGCAACCGCTGACCGCGGGATGGCAACCACCGTGCGGGCGAACCCACTCGAACACCGCACACGAGACTCGTCCTACGTGGCGCCGAAAACCGGCCTTTTTGCTCCAAGATTTGTGCGTACCGAAGCCAGCGGCGATGCTTGCGTGTGGACGGAGTGGTGAACGCCCACACGTGTGGGTGTTAACATTTCCGTTTTTTATGGGATGATTGCTTTCGAGCAATGCTACACGCACGGGCGTTATGATTATGGGGTTTACGGGGCTGCTTAGTTGGGCTACTTTAATTGGAGGAAATCAGCATGAGGGGCCCACACCCTTGAAAATTGGGGGGGGGGGCATAAATAGACCTGGCCATGGGAAGCCCGGCCCGGCCCGGCCCGAAAAAGCCCGACCCGACGCTGCCCCCGGGCCGGGCTCGGGCCTAGATTTTGAGCCCGAAGGCCGGGCCGGCCTAGGCCTGGGCCCGTCATTTTCACGTTTTTCTGAAGATCGGGCCGGGCCGGCCCGAAGCCCGACGGGCTTTTACGTGTTCGGGCCAGGCTCGGGCCCAGAAAACAGGCCCGATGGCCGGGCCGGGCCGGGCCCGGGCCTAGGTTTTTTCGTCGGGCTTGGCTAGGCCCGGCCCTGTCCGAGGTATGGCCAGGTATAGGCATAAAGATTAGTTATGGAAGGGGTCTGTAAAAGCCCCGTAAAGCTCGGTGAGTATAGAATTTTCGATTGCTTTAGTATTTGATTGCAGCGGAACGGCGATGCTACACTCGCGGGCAAATTTTTACAGGGTTTACGGACTGACACATGTGAAAGAATTTGATTGGGGCTCTCTCCGGAGAGGAAGGGCCCCACCTCCTGAAAATTAGGAGGAAGAGGTTAATTAGTGTTAAGGCACCCAGTAAAACGTCCGTCATTAGCCCGTGTGTAGGATTATTTGCAGCGAAACCAGATAGTAAGGGCATCAATATCCGGACACGCCATACCCGTCCCAAATGCCCGGGCAGGCTGTCGGTTAGTGCCCGGATGTATTTTTGCCATCAACCGGGTCCTCATAGCCGGCCCAAACGCCCGGAGTGACCGGCACTCCTCATACCCGGCACATATATGGGCGCTTATAGAGATGTCCAGATGTAGGCGTCACGTCAGAGTGACCGATAGGGCCCACACATGGACACAGAGAGACTGATGTTCCGACAGGCACCTCCTTTGAAAATTAGCTACCCCAATATGTAAAGAGAGATATAAGATTGGAATATCACCGAAGATTTAACCATGGACTCTGGTGCGTGAAAATTAGCTATCCACATAACAGAACCATGGCTTGGTTTTGATATTTTATGGGTTTCAACTCTGAGCTACCCCAACTTGTTATCTTTTTCTGTTGCCAATGAGATTTTTTTTTCTGGTTTTCTTTTTGTCACTTATGTGTATATCACAATGCAACAAATACATAGAAAAAAAAATGAACATCCTATAAATTTTTAGCAAAGCAATAACTCACATAACAACCCAACCCACAAAATGTCCCGCCCAACAAACAGATGATGTCATTTTAGATACAACTTAATTATGTCACCATTGGATGTGTCATAGACAAAGCCTTAAAATCCAATGAAGATTGACTTAGAAATTAGGACAAACTTAAAACTCAGCGAATTTAAAGGGCATCTTGGGACTCCCTTTGCATGTTGGTAGCTCTTGGTTAGTTTTACTGGAACAATCGGATCTACGTAACTACTCTCCGATGCTCCTTTTTTTGCTACTTGCAATCCTTCAAACATTTGGTACGTATGCCCTGGTTTTCCAGACCATCAGACTCGATGCTCCTCTCCTCTCCTCTCCATACAAATGATCAAGGCAGAGTAGTCAGAGTCGCGTCCGTGTTGTAATCAAACTCGGTCTATTTTCTAGTTTGGGGATGCTCAAGGCGGTTGATCGGAGGTAGCCATGCACGTTCATATAAACATGGGAATAGAAGACCCGGTTCCACAAAACGAGTAATATCTAGGGCATATATCAACAAAGACGAGAAGTTGGCGTTGCTTGGCGGCCTCCATCGGTCGATCAACAATGGCCGGCGACGATCGCCTGTCCGACCTCCCCGACGACCTGCTACGGTGCATCCTCAACTTAGCGCCGGCGAAGGAGGGCGCTATGACCAGCGCGCTCGCGCGGCGGTGGCGATCGCTCTGGCCCTCCTACGGCACCGTCAACCTCGACTCACGCTCCTACGACCACCTGGACAGCTATCTCAGGCGCCTTGCTATTGTGCGCGACGCCAAGAATTCTCTCGCCGCAGCCGACGGCGGCGGTTTCCCGGTGACGAAGCTCACCTTCTGGTACGTGGAAGGAGCGGACGACCCGTTGGGCTCCTCTAATATCGGCAGTTACTACGACGACATGCACGAGGGGCTACGCGATATGTCCGAAGACCTCACGGCCATGCTCTACGGCCCGGCGTCCCGCCACTTGGAGGAACTCCGTCTCGGGCTCTTCTTCGGTCCGCGCCACGAAGAGGAGAGGTACGATCTTAGTATCCCCGACCTGTCGTCGTCGCCGGTCCTCCGCGTGCTGCACCTCAGCCAGTGGGCGCCGATGGAGACGGTCCGTGAGTGGGGCCCTCGCAGGTCGTACAGGACACCCTCGTTCCCGCGGCTGGTGGAGCTACGGCTGCACCTGTGCTGGGTGTCCCTCCATGTACTCCAGGGCGCCATCGACGCCGCGCCTCTGCTCGCAACTCTGCAGCTCGACGGCGTCGACATCTGTTTACGACCAATGAAGGACCCCCCAGCTACACGTTCCCTCCATCTCCGCTGCCCCAAGGTCACCAGCCTCGTGCTAGTAGATTTCAAGTGCTGGGGCCGTCAAGGGAAGAACACCATGGAGCTCGACGCTCCGCTGCTGCGATGCTTCGCCTACAAGGGGCCTCCCCGGTCATTGTCGTTCAAATTACGGCCGCCGGACATGACACGGGTTGATTTGAGCTTCCAAGTTCCAGCTGCTCAAGTTGGTACAGACGACAGAATGTGCCGACTCTTCTGGAAATTTATTCACAACTTCAGCGGTGCAAACACCGTCAGCCTCAACTTTGAACTGTCAGACAGTGCATATCTAGGCGACTACTGCTACGAAATTGCTCTGTGAACGACACAGCCTACACGACAGCGGGACGATGCCCGATCCAGCCGTCGGCTGCACTTTACTAATTTCGACTGCCATTTTGCTTTCTACTCCCTCCGTTTCAAAATAGATGACCCAACTGTGTACGGATTTTAGTACAAAGTTAGTATAAAGTTGGGTCATCTATTTCGGAACGGAGGGAGTAATTTTCAAGCCCTTCCATTCAACCGAGGTGTTTATTAATTTTTGATACAACTCATGATTTTAATCGAGTCAGTTATTTCTTAAGAAGTTCTCTTATTCAATCAAGGTATCTAATTTTAAATTTGGTTCACGATTTTGATTGGATCAACGATTTCTCAAATTAAACGACAGCAATCAGACTGTAAAAACTCATCAGTCTTGTGCATCCTCTCATCATCTAAAACAGCACATCAGTCCTCATAACACTTATTTTTCTCTGAATCTCTTAATTCACTATGCTCCCAATTTTGGAGCCCTCTCATTCAGTTGAGGTGCTCAATTTTTGATTTGGTTCCCGATTTTGACCGGGTCAATGATTTCTCAAGTAGTTCTCTCAATAAGTTGAGCTACTCAATTTTAAATTTGATGCATCGTTTTGATTGGGTCAACAATTTTTCAAAGTAGTCGGCAGCAACCAACCTGCAAAATCACATTAGCCCATGCACCCTCTCACCACCCAAAAGAAGTGCCAAATTATGACACTATAACATCAATATAATGCATGCGATCGTCAATACAAGAAGCTTCCCCAAACATAGAATCACACTGCCAAAAATGTTCACAAAAACACTCATTATATATAAAAAAGAAAACACACACTTCTCCATCTTCCCCAAGCTTCAGAACAATTTTATCTTTATGAAATCCCAATAACACCAATGACGTAGCAACGTGTGTCCAACAATTTTTTTTATGCGATGGTCGCTCAATTTACACCAATTTTCAATTCTTGCTATGGGTAGCCTTTTTATTTTCTTGTAAAAAGAAAACATGAATACTATTTGGCGAATGTTCGCAGAGAAGGAGATGACATTGGTGAATGCTCTCTCCACCATTGCACAGATCTTGGCACAGGCCCGTGCCAACGTAGGATTACTCAAGTCGTTCGCTATCAGCTGACTCCTGCTGAACACGCTTTGTTTCTTTTACCAAAAATTACAAGGTTGTGCGTTGGATGGGGTTCGGATCTCGCGCCTCCTTCGTAGGGGGGGGGGGGGGGGGGGGCTTACCACTCTTATATGTGTTCTAAGCTAAATTTGTCGACAAATTCAACTTTTCATATAAAAAATTCTAAAAGTCCAATTTTCTTACATTTCCCGAAGAAGAAAAATCCATTTTTATAGGGATTTTTTCCCTAACTCGCCATCTGCATTTTTTATTTGTAGGTACTTGCCATTTTTTAATTTTTTATTACTGTAGGTACCATGGCACTTTTATTACAGGTCTGTTGGGAAAAGTAGTAGAAAACAAAAAAAAATGCCCTGCGATCATGAACCCAGGAACACTATGAAGATGCATATAATGTTACATCCGATCGCTACCAACTTCGAGTTGTAGCAGAATAAGAGTTGGTGTAGATCGAATTTGAAGTCCCTCGAACCGTCCACGACGATCCCTTGAACAAAAGACCGAAAGCACGACCTCTCTACGAATTGCAACCGTACATGCTTCACAATCTGGCATCACTTCACCGTCCAGAGCTAATCATTGCCGAAGAATTAGGGGAGGGAGAAGAGAACCTCATGGGGCTTCTCTTATAAGGATTAGAGAGAACTAGAACTAGATCTAGACTAGATGAAACTAGACGAGAACTAGAACTAGAGAGAACTAGAGAGGGGGTGCCGGAGGCAAAGGAACTCATTATTTCAAAGGACAAAATCCACTAGTACATATAGGTTGAGGCGAGAGGGAAGGGTGGCCGACTTGGGGAAGGGTTTCCCCTCACCTTGCATTGGCCTAGGGGGTGGTGGAGTCTAACTCCACCTCCCAATTCGGCATCCCCTTGGGGTGCCTCCACTAATGGGCCTTATGGCCCATTAACTCTCGTCCACATGGCCTTTTAGTATTTTCTTTAACCTATTTGAATTCCATTTGGTACTAAGGTTTGGACATCCCCATTTCAAGTTTCTATCAAAGTTTAAACATTATGCACACATGAAGTTAGCCTAGTGCAATGCCAGAAGCTAGGGATGTGACAACTCACCCCTACTAAACAAGAATCTCGTCCCGAGATTCAGGCGTAGGGTAAGATGAAGGGGAAACGCAACTAATGCAATCTTCACGATCCAGGTTGCACTTCAAATGAACGTTGATTCAATCACTATCTTTGTGTTGTCGTCTTGCTCTGAGAACTCCAGCCAACATGACAACAAGAGAAGGGGACTCTAGAAGGATCGATCTTCTCGAAGATCGAACAACTTAGGATCAACTCACGGAATGAGACATAGCAACATCACTCGAGCTGAGACACGAAACACACATCTAGAGGGAACGAGTGGAACAAATGATGAGGGTTCACTAGGTAGACAACAATTCCACGCTTAAAAGGGTGGTGAACGGTTGTCAACGTAGCGAGGAGTTGAGTTGCCATGATGCCAAAGCGGGACATCCTGGAGGAGGGTGATTCGTAGATTATTACCTTAAGTGGGCAAAAGAATTACTTTTGATCCATACATCATTGAAACTCTTCATACCAGCCTAAGGCAATTTACAAATGATCGTTTGAAAGAATTCAAAAGAATGGCACACTCGGTTTGGAAGGGAAACTATGGTTATAGAACAACTCGGCAAATGGAAGGCACATTCCAGTTGATACCAAGGATATAACCTAGTGACTGAGCGTGCTTTCAAGAACTTGAGCATCTCCATATTCATCAAGGTTTTACCAATATCCGTGTCAAGGATCCTGGCAACACAACATACTACCATGATGAATAGTGATGGATAATGCAGATGCAAAGGAAGATAACACCTTCTCGGATTTCACCTTAGCGAGGCCAAGGGACGAAATCTGAATGATCGACCGAGAGACATTTAGCACTCCGCTTTTAGTGTTCTCCTTGATGTGCTAGTGCAACCCATTTATTAAAATGGTTTGATACGTAGAACATCAAGTAAAGGTCGGACTTTGGGAGCACAAAAATCCATAAGGGACAACTAGGGAGTAAATCCTACGAAATCCTTATGGGGAGGTGGCCAACTTCCTCAAACAAGATACTACAATAATAGGTCTTACGGTTGGGTGTGTTTGCCACGACATCCACTTTACCGGTTATGAGAGACCAATATTATAGTTCTTGGGAGATGTTCCATCCATCATATCTGCCTGAGATTCAGATCTGGTTGGTGTCAGGATATTCCAGACTCATCAAGTCTAGAAAGCAAAATTAAAGTTTGCAACACAAATCGACGAGATGATGTTGCAAGATTCTTGGGAAATGAACTACGATAGCAAGCTCCAAAACATGAGTTGGTTCTGCTACACACATGTGAACATACTGTCCCAGACAAGCATGGCCATGTAGTAGTCTTATAATAAAACACTACCGAGTTCAGGTGGGGAACCATCAACAAGGATATTGAAGTCTTGTGCATGAACTAGTATTCACACATCAACTCCTTTTCCTTGAACAAATCAATCAGTGGCTTGGGGTGCTAGGGAATACATATGGAGTGGAGGTAATTAATCTACCAAACCATAGAATACATTCGCACATGCATAATTGACTTGGGACGATTCCAGAGGAAGCAAAACTAACTCTCTCAAATTCACGGCGGCAACTTGCATCGAATGCACATGAATTAGAGAAAGTCGCTCCTTTCATCCAAGCATATGCTTCATGAACGGGACATGAAGATAATGCTTATAAAGTTTCCAATACTAGCTGGATGTTCAACACGAATCATGGAGAAGATAACAATGTTGCTAATGGGCTCAACAACAATTCATCTAGATTTCCATATAATTGAAGTTCCACAATTGTGTGAACACGGGGATAGCATTGGTCAGACCAAAAGATGTAATGGTGTATGCTCGAGGAGAAACCAGCAGTAAGACAACATTACGAGCATCCTTGGTTCTGATTTGGTTTGAGGATAGCCCATGCTCAAATCAAAGTTTTGACAAGACAACAGATCCAACAACTGACCACGAGGATCAATCGATGAATATATCATCTTTCTTCAACACACACAAACGTAACGATATCCCTTTGGAACGAACTAAACTTGGCAAAGCTTTTATCTTCCAACTCTCCAAGTTGTTGTTTAGCTTAACCAACTAGCTCGGGGGTATCCAACACAGACTCTTGGAGAAGGGGTGGTTTACAAGAAACCAACTTGATCACGAGCTCAACATAGCGATCAGGTGACAACCTGGTAATACTTCCGAGAAGGTATTCGGAAAATCATGAACCACCGATATATCACTAAGCTCGAGAAAAATCTTGCTTTTCAGGGCAAGACGATATGGTGAAATAAGCAAGGGATTGGATAATCCTAACTCATTGATCAAGAGTGCACCAGAAATAAGGACTAGGTAGCATGATCAATCTTAGAATGATGATTCAAAAACCAACACGCCAAGAATGAAATTATTGTCCGTTAACTACCAAGCAACGGAGTTGCTAGGAGCATAGATTTCACACATCACGATTCACTTGTCGGTGTTCCGGGTACAAAAACACGGAACCGAGCAATGAATAATGATGTCAAGAAGTATCACTGTATCAAGAGTTCATAGGATGGTGTGCAATTCCTATGATGTTGCTGATACAAAAGATGGTAATACTCCAAGGTGGAACAGACCAGAAGCTGGATTGGCATTTTGATCTGTGGAATACAACTGCTTTGACCCAATCCTAGATATGGATGAGGTACTGGAGGTTGTTTCTCCTAGTCATTCTGGAATAGAACGGCTTGACGGACCACAAGAATAGTAAGCATCGTTGAACGAATGCATACATACTCTTGACTATCAACTGATAGACAAGGATCGGAATACAAGTACAGAGGGACAACTCAAAGGAACATATATCTTTCTGAGTTGTGGATGCATAGGTTAGTATGTCGAACAAGTTCAACATATTTCTTTCAGATAACCCATGCTGAAGAGGAAGGACTGGCAGAGTAACAACATAGAGAGAAGAACTCATCAAGAGCACTCTGGTTGTGATCTTTTGGTTCAACGAGGAACTGCTGCCATAAGTAGTTCATGGTATTTGGAAGAACGATATACCACGAACGTCGAGGCTATCGCAAAGGTTACTAATATCCTAAAGGTACGAGCAACACTAACAACATGAAGTAGGGAAATCTCGGGTTCAGAAATCCTGGAGTAGAATACCTACTACTAAGTGGCATCATGGGATGCTTTCGAGAATGAAGGCCAGAATCATCACACTGGGAACACAAAGCATGGCTGGATTACTAGGTGATACTCTAGACATCTAGGGTCATAATAATAGCTCCAACATAAATGTCGAGGCAATAGAATACCTCAACTCAACAATTAGTGTGTTTAACCTGGCCTAAAGGAACATCGAAACCAGAGGGGATTTGCAAATGCATCAGACTATTTAGAAACCTGGGATGACTCGGACAGCATAACGACTGTAAATGCTCAAAAGAATTTAGACATGCTACAAAAATGGTGGCGCCGCCACTCAGAAGCACAATATCAACATTTCGAGATCAACAATTAACATACGGAAGTAGTAGGAACTTAACTGAGGCTTGAAACCAACAATCCTATAAGTCTACGGATTAGTAACACGTGATCTTGATAGAAAGAAGAGAAGGCCTAGTTCTTAACCCCGTAGAGAAGAAGAGGGTGACTCAGATCAGAAGGACATAAGGTAAAGGAGTAAAAAGAGCCTTACGTTCCATCCCACAATCAATTCCCTTATATAACTAAGAATTTCTAGACTCAACTTCGACCAGTTTGGCTTGGTAATCCTACAGGCAGTCAAGCTCTGATACCAAAGCTGTCAGGACCCCGACTCAATGCCACATTGATCTAGCATGTAATACCTCATATCACTTTGCGGCCTCACGCACGGTATTCCCACGGGTGTCGCCTTACCTTTGCCCAGGACCGTTTGCGCCTTTTGGCACACGTATATGATAGTGTCGCTAGCATCTATATGATAAGGAGCCCAGGCTGACATGGCTAGTCGTAAACCCAAAGTGGCACAAACTTACAGGAACAGGCATCCATGACCCAGCATCGAACGTGTCGGTCATCAGCGAGTGAATACAGGCTGTAGCACTGGGCTAGCAGGACTCCGGTGAACCGGGCTGTAGCGGGCTAACAGGACTCCGGTATTCATCGTGTGACATTTCCCCGAAGGGACAGACATAGGAACGAAGAAGGACACATGCCGGCCAGCCTAAGTGTTCCGGAGCAGTAGCAAGCTACCATGGCTCAGTGGAAGCACTAGGAGACATTTCCCGGTAAGAGAGGCTACTGAGGATAAACAACTAGATAGTCAGATCCCACACATACCAAGCATTTCAATAACATACACACAATATGCTCGATATGTGCAAATACAACATGGCATCACAACATGACTCTACAACTCAAGTATTTTATTCATTAGGCTCCGAGGAGCGAGATATTACAAACATGGGTCTCATGACCCAACATTCAGAGCATACAAGTCAAGCCCAAGCGGAAGCTTAACATGTCTGAGTACAGACTTCTACAAAAGAAAAAGGCTGAGAAGCCTGACTATCTACCAGATCCTGCCGAGGGCACAAGATCGTAGCTGAGGTAACCAGCTAAACGTCGAAGTTCATGCGGAACTACTAGCGAGACGGAAGTCTCTCTACAAAAACATAAAATAGGCAAACTTGAGTACAAATGTACCCAGCAAGACTTACATCAGAACTAACTACATATGCATCATTATCAACAAAGGGGATGGTGGGGTTTAACTGCAGCAAGCCAGCTTTGACTCAGTGGCTATCCTAAACTACGACTGCAAGTAACTCTTTTGAGGTGGCGCACACGAGTCCACATATTCACCATATCAATACACCACTATGGATCCGCTCCCGTCTCCCTACGAGAACGCCATCCATAGCACTCACGCTTATCTTGCGTATTTTAGAGTATCCACTTTCACTTGTCTATGAACTGTACAGGCAACCCAGAAGTCCTTTACCTCGGACACGGCTATTCGAATAGATGATGTTAACCCTGCAGGGGTGTACTTATTCACACACGCTCTCACCACTTACCGCCATGTACACGTCATGTATCTCGGCAACCTTCAAGCGGAAGCCTGGCGAGGGTGTCGGCCACGACCTGACTAACCACACAAGTCTCTAGTCCAGGTTTATCGCCTATTCGGGTTCCATCCGCAAGGAGATCCGGCCGGGGTGTCGCTCACGGCCCCAAACAATGTGTGCAGGGTTCCCAAGCCCACCTCGATGGGTGGATCTACGCTTGGTACACCGTGCCACGGTGCCTAGTCTGTCCCAAGCCCACCTGTACCGGGTGCCACTTTTCAAACTACTAACACTACCTACAAACACTAGAAACTAGTTGCAACTCCTGGACAGAGATCAAGTTGATTAATAAGTCGAGAGAGCTTGGAGTGTCCGGAGCCCAATGTGTGGTAGTAACTGTTCATGGATCACAAACACAGAACTCAGTTCCTGAGGACGGTTTCAATGAGACAACCCACCATGTACTCCTACATGGCCTCTCACCGCTACCTTTACCAAATCGTGTTCACACACTTAGCTCACACACAGTAGGAGATGTTCACACACCTCTGATTCATCCCCGATGAATCAGACCTGACTCAACTCTAAGCAGTAGCAGGCATGACATACAAGCATGAATGAGTAGGCACAACAGGGCTCAAACAACTCCTACTCATGCTAGTGGGTTTCATCTTACTGTGGCAATGACAGGTCATGCAGAGGATAAAGGGGTTCAGCTACCGCAGCAAGTAACAGATGTATCATTGTTGTCCTAATGCAGTAAAAGAGAGCAGGAGCAAGAGAGTAGGATTGTATCGGAATGAACAAGGGGGCTTTTGCTTGCCTGGCACTTCTGAAGATAATATAGTTCTTCATCGGTGTCATCGAACTCATCGCCGGTACATCGTCTACTGAGAGGGGACAAACACCGGCAACACAGAAGGAAACACCTTCAATGCAATGCACAATATGATGCATGATCATGACATGGCAATATGCTGTGGTTTGAGCTAATGCAACTAGCAGCAGGTTAAATGAAGTTGGTTTGAACCCTAGGTTCAAATTCAAACTCCATATGTGAAGGTTTAAATGCCATTATAAGATTTGGCCTAAACAGCAGCCCTAAGTTGTTATATCATGCATGAAAATGGTACAGATGGATAGATTGGATTTTTCTGATCATTTTTCATATATAAATTTTACATTTGGAGTTATGGTTGATTTTCTATGATCTTTAGAAGTTTAGGCAATTTTCTGGATTTTCTGAATTATTTTAAATCCAGGAAATTATTAACTGCGTCAGCATTGCGTCACTATGACGTCAGCAGTCAACGAGGCCGGTCCAGGTCAAACCTGGCCAGTGGGGCCCGTGGGGTTAGTTTAGTCTAAACAGGAGCTAAGCAGGGTTAATTAGGCCGTGGGGCCTGGTAGTCAGTGGCTCTGGGGAGGGTTAGCTGGCCGTGGTTAGCGCTAATCACGCGGCCACGTCGGCTCGCCGGAGTTCAGCCGGCGGCGACCTCGAACCACGGCGGAGCCCGCTCGGAACTCGCCAGAGGCCATGGGTCGACGCGCCAGGGGCACCAGAAGGAAGCCCGTGCCCGTGCGCATCTGGGAAGACCAATGGGAGGGCGCAGGGTGGCCGGAGTATGCCGGAAGCGAGCTCCTGGCGGCAACCGGAGCTCGGGCAGGACCGGCTACTCGCTATGGTGCATGGGAAGGTGAGCTAGCAGGTGCGTTCGTCTCCTGGGAGCAGCACGAGCACGATGATGTGCTCAGGGGCAAGCTACGGCGTCTGTAGCCACGACAGCGACATGGCCGTCGGTGGTGAGCTTCGGGCACTTGTGGAACGACGGCTAGAGGATGGGAACGGAGGGGGCGAGCAAAGATGAGAGATGAGGAGCTCACAGGGAGGCGGCGCAGAAGGTTAGTGGGCTCGGGGGCGCGCCAGATATCGTGAATCGACGCCGGTGATCGGTGGCGCTCGAGCTG
This sequence comes from Triticum timopheevii, assembly GCA_963921465.1. NCBI lineage: Eukaryota > Viridiplantae > Streptophyta > Magnoliopsida > Poales > Poaceae > Triticum > Triticum timopheevii. The sequence continues at coordinate 463,691,547 of OY997266.1, forward strand.
GAAGACGAGCTCGAAGGCGTCACCATGGTGCTCTTGGGTTCGGGATCTACCGCGTGAAGGAGCTTTGCATCGTCACGGAGCTTTTGGACACGGGGAAGGGGCGAGAGGACCACAGTGGTCACGGTGGCAGCGAATGGCGGCGACGGTGGTGTTCGGTGGTGAGAGGGAGAGAGAACAGAGGAGGGGAATGAGCTCGAGAGAGAGTGAGAGGGGGTCAGCGGGATCGTGACGACACGGGGAAAATCGTCCACGCGTCCAGGGGCTCGTCGGCAAGCAGGAGGTGGCGCGGAGCGCATGTGCGTGCACGGCGGCCACACGCCCTCCTGCCTACTGGCAGGAGGTGGAAGACGACAGGGAGGAGCCCTGGTGGGCTGGGCTGGCTTTGCCTAGCTGGGATGCTACGGTACCAGGCCGGGTGGGCTTTGCCAAGTAAGTTCCTTTCTTCTCTTTTAAATTCTGTTTTTCTATTTTTCTGTAAGTTTGTGGCTTTATTAAAAATAGTTAGACACCTTAAAAAATCCTGAAAATAATCATAGGCTCTGTTTAGATTAATTCCAACAGCCAACACTTATTTCCAGAATTATTTGAGCATTTTAAAATATTTACTAGCATTTAAATGCCCAAATGCAAAGTACCTGTGATTCTATTCAGTGACCAAATATGTCATGGAAAAATGTGCAACACCTCTGGTTATGGTTTCTAGCATTTTCCAGAAATGATGAACATTTTTGAAAGCCATTTGGATTAACTGAAAATATTTTTAGGTTGAACCTATTTGAATTCCATTTGGTACTAGGGTTTGGACATCCCCATTTCAAGTTTCTATCAAAGTTTAAACATGATGCACACATGAAGTTAGCCTAGTACAGTGCCAGAAGCTAGGGATGTGACAACTCACCCCTACTAAACAAGAATCTCGTCCCGAGATTCAGGCGTAGGGTAAGATGAAGGGGAAACGCAACTAATGCAATCTTCACGATCCAGGTTGCACTTCAAATGAACGTTGATTCAATCACTATCTTTGTCTTGTCGTCTTGCTCTGAGAACTCCAGCCAACATGACAACAAGAGAAGGAGACTCTAGAAGGATCGATCTTCTCGAAGATCGAACAACTTAGGATCAACTCACGGAATGAGACATAGCAACATCACTCGAGCTGAGACACGAAACACACATCTAGAGGGAAGGAGTGGAACAAATGACGAGGGTTCACTAGGTAGACAACAATTCCACGCTTAAAAGGGTGGTGAACGGTTGTCAACATAGCGAGGAGTTGAGTTGCCATGATGCCACAGCGGGACATCCTGGAGGAGGGTGATTCGTAGATTATTACCTTATAAGTGGCAAAAAGAATTACTTTTGATCCATAGATCATTGAAACTCTTCATACCAGCCTAAGGCAATTTACAAATGATCGTTTGAAAGAATTCAAAAGAATGGCACACTCGGTTTGGAAGGGAAACTATGGTTATAGAACAACTCGGCAAATGGAAGGCACATTCCAGTTGATACCAAGGATATAACCTAGTGACTGAGCGTGCTTTCAAGAACTTGAGCATCTCCATATTCATCAAGGTTTTACCAATATCCGTGTCAAGGATCCTGGCGACACAACATACTACCATGATGAATAGTGATGGATAATGCAGATGCAAAGGAAAATAACACCTTCTCGGATTTCACCTTAGCGAGGCCAAGGGCCGAAATCTAAATGATCGACCGAGAGACATTTAGCACTCCGCTTTTAGTGTTCTCCTTGATGTACTAGTGCAACCCATTTATTAAAATGGTTTGATACGTAGAACATCAAGTAGAGGTCGGACTTCGGGAGCACAAAAATCCATAAGGGACAACTAGGGAGTAAATCCTACGAAATCCTTATGGGGAGGTGGCCAACTTCCTCAAACAAGATACTACAATAATAGGTCTTACGGTTGGGTGTGTTGGCCACGACATCCACTTTACCGGTTATGAGAGACCAATATTATAGTTCTTGGAAGATGTTCCAGCCATCATATCTGCCTGAGATTCAGATCTGGTTGGTGTCAGGATATTCCAGACTCATCAAGTCTAGAAAGCAAAATTAAAGTTTGCAACACAAATCGACGAGATGACATTGCAAGATTCTCGGGAAATGAACTACGATAGCAAGCTCCAAAACATGAGTTGGTTCTACTACACACATGTGAACATATTGTCCCAGACAAGCATGGCCACGTAGTAGTCTTATAATAAAACACTACCGAGTTCAGGTGGGGAACCATCAACAAGGATATCAAAGTCTTGTGCATGAACTAGTATTCGCACATCAAATCCTTTTCCTTGAACAAATCAATCAGTGGCTTGGGGTGCTAGGGAATACATATGGAGTGGAGGTAATTAATCTACCAAACCATAGAATACATTCGCACATGCATAATTGACTTGGAACAATTCCAGAGGAAGAAAAACTAACTCTCTCAAATTCACGGCGGCAACTTGCATCGAATGCACATGAATTAGAGAAAGTCGCTCCTTTCATCCAAGCATATGCTTCATGAACGGGACATGAAGATAATGCTTATAAAGTTTCCAATACTAGCTGGATGTTCAACACGAATCATGGAGAAGATAACAATGTTGCTAATGGGCTCAACAACAATTCATCTAGATTTCCATATAATTGAAGTTCCACAATTGTGTGAACACGGGGATAGCATTGGTCAGACCAAAAGATGTAATGGTGTATGCTCGAGGAGAAACCAGCAGTAAGACAACATTACGAGCATGGTTGGTTCTGATTTGGTTTGAGGATAGCCCATGCTCAAATCAAAGTTTTGACAAGACAATAGATCCAACAACTGACCACGAGGATCAATCGATGAATATATCATCTTTCTTCAACACACACAAACGTAAAGATATCCCTTTGGAACGAACTAAACTTGGCAAAGCTTTTATCTTCCAACTCTCCAAGTTGTTGTTTAGCTTAACCAACTAGCTCAGGGGTATCCAACACAGACTCTTGGAGAAGGGGTGGTTTACAAGAAACCAACTTGATCATGAGCTCAACATAGCGATCAGGTGATAACCTGGTAATATTTCCGAGAAGATATTCGGAAAATCACGAACCACCGATATGTCAGTAAGCTCGAGAACAATCTTGCTTTTCAGGGCAAGACGATATGGTGAAATAAGCAATGGATTGGATAATCCTAACTCATTGATCAAGAGTGCACCAGAAATAAGGACTAGGTAGCATGATCAATCTTAGAATGATGATTCAAAAACCAACACGCCAAGAATGAAATTATTGTCCGTTAACTACCAAGCAACGGAGTTGCTAGGAGCATAGATTTCACACATCACGATTCACTTGTCGGTGTTCCGGGTACAAAAACACGGAACCGAGGAATGAATAATGATGTCGAGAAGTATCACTGTATCAAGAGTTCATAGGATGGTGTGCAATTCCTATGATGTTGCTGATACAAAAGATGGTAATACTCCAAGGTGGAACAGACCAGAAGCTGGATTGGCATTTTGATCTGTGGAATACAACTGCTTTGACCCAATCCTAGATATGGATGAGGTACTGGAGTTTGTTTCTCCTAGTCATTCTGGAATAGAACGGCTTGACGGACCACAAGAATAGTAAGCATCGATGAACGAATGCATACATACTCTTGGCTATCAACTGATAGACAAGGATCGGAATACAACTACAGAGGGACAACTCAAAGGAACATATATCTTTCTGAGTTGTGGATGCATAGGTTAGTATGTCGAACAAGTTCAACATATTTCTTCCGGATAACCCATGCTGAAGAGGAAGGACTGGCAGAGTAACAACATAGAGAGAAGAACTCATCAAGAGCACTCTGGTTGTGATCTTTTGGTTCAACGAGGAACTGCTGCCATAAGTAGTTCATGGTATTTGGAAGAATGATATACCACGAACCTCGAGGCTATCGCAAAGGTTACTAATATCCTAAAGGTACGAGCAACACTAACAACATGAAGTAAGTAGGGAAATCTCGGGTTCAGAAACCCAGGAGTAGAATACCTACTACTAAGTGGCATCACGGGATGCTTTCGAGAATGAAGGCCAGAATCATCACACTGGGAACACAAAGCATGGCTAGATTTCTAGGTGATACTCTAGACATCTAGGGTCATAATAATAGCTCCAACATAATTGTCGAGGCAATAGAATACCTCAACTCAACAATTAGTGTGTTTTGTTGGGGAACGTAGTAATTTCAAAAAAATTCCTACGTACACGCAAGATCATGGTGATGGCATAGCAACGAGAGGGGAGAGTATTGTCCACGTACCCTCATAGACCGTAAGCGGAAGTGTTATGACAACGCGGTTGATGTAGTCGTACGTCTTCACGATCCGACCGATCCAAGTACCGTACGTACGGCACCTCCGAGTTCAGCACACGTTCAGCTCGATGACGATCCCCGGACTCCGATCCAGCAAAGTGTCGGGGATGAGTTCCGTCAGCACAACGGCGTGGTGACGATGATGATGCTCTACCGGCGCAGGGCTTCGCCTAAACTCCGCGACGATATGACCGAGGTGGAATATGGTGGAGGGGGGCACCGCACACAGCTAAGGAACGATCCGTAGATCAACTTGTGTGTCATGGGGTGCCCCCCTGCCCCCGTATATAAAGGAGCAAGGGAGGAGGTGGCCGGCCTAGGAGGAGGCGCACCAAGGAGGAGTCCTACTCCCACCGGGAGTAGGATTCCCCCCCTTCCAAGTAGTAGGAGTAGGAGTCAAGGAAAGGGGGAAGAGAAGAGAAGGAAGGAGGGGGCGCAGCCCCTCCCCCTAGTCCAATTCGGACTAGGCCTTGGGGGCGCCCAACCTCTCCTATCTCTTTCCCCTAAAGCCCAATAAGGCCCATATACTCCCCGGCGAATTCCCGTAACTCTTCGGTACTTCGAAAAATACCTGAATCACTCGGAACCTTTCCGAACTCCAAATATAGTCGTCCAACATATCGATCTTTACGTCTCGACCATTTCGAGACTCCTCGTCATGTCCCCGATCTCATCCGGGACTCCGAAATCCTTCGGTACATCAAAACTCATAAACTCATAATGTAATTGTCATCGTAACGTTAAGCGTGCGGACCCTACGGGTTCGAGAACTATGTAGACATGACCTAGAACTATTCTCGGTCAATAACCAATAGCGGAACCTGGATGCCCATATTGGCTCCTACATATTCTACGAAGATCTTTATCGGTCAAACCGCATAACAACATACGTTGTTCCCTTTGTCATCGGTATGTTACTTGCCCGAGATTCGATCGTCGGTATCCAATACCTAGTTCAATCTCGTTACCGGCAAGTCTTTTTACTCGTTACGTAATGCATCATTCCGTAACTAACTCATTAGCTACATTGCTTGCAAGGCTTATAGTGATGTGCATTTCCAAGAGGGCCCAGAGATACCTCTCCGACAATCGGAGTGACAAAACCTAATCTCGAAATACGCTAACCCAACATGTACCTTCGGAGACACCTGTAGTACTCCTTTGTAATCACCCAGTTACGTTGTGACATTTGGTAGCACCCAAAGTGTTCCTCCGGTAAACGGGAGTTGCATAATCTCATAGTTATAGGAACATGTATAAGTCATGAAGAAAGCAATAGCAACATACTAAATGATCAAGTGCTAGGCTAACGGAATGGGTCATGTCAATCACATCATTCTCCTAATGATCTGATCCCGTTAATCAAATGACAACACATGTCTATGGTTAGGAAACATAACCATGTTTGATTAATGAGCTAGTCAAGTAGAGGCATACTAGTGACGTTATGTTGGTCTATGTATTCACACATGTATCATGTTTCCGGTTAATACAATTCTAGCATGAATAATAAACATTTATCATGATATGAGGAAATAAATAATAACTTTATTATTGCCTCTAGGGCATATTTCCTTCATGTTTAACCTGGCCTAAAGGAACATCGAAACCAGAGGGGATTTGCAAATGCATCAGACTATTTAGAAACCTGGGATGACTCGGACAGCATAAGACATGCTACAAAAATGGTGGCATCGCCACTCAGAAGCAAAATATCAAGATTTCGAGATCAACAATTAACATACGGAAGTAGTAGGAACTTAACTGAGGCTTGAAACCAACAATCCTATAAGTCTACGGATTAGTAACACGTGATCCTGATAGAAAGAAGAGAAGGCCTAGTTCTTAACCCCGTAGAGAAGAAGAGGGTGACTCAGATCAGAAGGACATAAGGTAAAGGAGTAAAAAGAGCCTTACATTCCATCCCACAATCAATTCCCTTATATAACTAAGAATTTCTAGACTCAACTTCGACCAGTTTGGCTTGGTCATCCTACAGGCAGTCAAGCTCTGATACCAAAGCTGTCAGGACCCCGACTCAATGCCACATCGATCTAGCATGTAACACCTCATATCACTTTGCGGCCTCACGCACGGTATTCCCATGGGTGTCGCCTTACCTTTGCCCGGGACCGTTTGCGCCTTTTGGCACACGTATATGATAGTGTCGCTAGCATCCATATGATAAGGAGCCCGGGCTGACATGGCTAGTCGTAAACCCAAAGTGGCACAAACTTACAGGGACAGGCATCCATGACCTAGCATCAAACGTGTTGGTCATCAGCGAGTGAATCCACGCTGTAACACTGGGCTAGCAGGACTCCGGTGAACCGGGCTATAGCGGGCTAACAGGACTCCGGTATTCATCGCGTGACATTTCCCCGAAGGGACAGACACAGGAATGAAGAAGGACACATGCCGGCCAGCCTAAGTGTTCCGGAGCAGTAGCAAGCTACCATGGCTCAGTGGAAGCACTAGGAGACATTTCCCAGTAAGAGAGGCTACTGAGGATAAACAACTAGATAGTCAGATCCCACACATACCAAGCATTTCAATAACATACACACAATATGCTCGATATGTGCAAATACAACATGGCATCACAACATGACTCTACAACTCAAGTATTTTATTCATTAGGCTCCGAGGAGTGAGATATTACAAACATGGGTCTCATGACCCAACATTCAGAGCATACAAGTCAAGCACAAGCGGAAGCTTAACATGTCTGAGTACAGACTTCTACAAATGAAAAAGGCTGAGAAGCCTGACTATCTACCAGATCCTGCCGAGGTCACAAGATCGTAGCTGAGGTAACCAGCTAAACGTCGAAGTTCATGCGGAACTACTAGCGAGACAGAAGTCTCTCTACAAAAACATAAAACAGGCAAACATGAGTACAAATGTACCCAGCAAGACTTACATCAGAACTAACTACATATGCATCATTATCAACAAAGGGGATGGTGGGGTTTAACTGCAGCAAGCCAGCTTTGACTCAGTGGCTATCCTAAACAACGACTGCAAGTAACTCTTTTGAGGTGGCGCACACGAGTCCTCATATTCACCATATCAATACACCACTATGGATCCGCTCCCGTCTCCCTACGACAACGCCATCCATAGCACTCACGCTTATCTTGCGTATTTTAGAGTATCCACTTTCACTTGTCTATGAACTGTACAGGCAACCCAGAAGTACTTTACCGCGGACACGGCTATTCGAATAGATGATGTTAATCCTGCAGGGGTGTACTTCTTCACACACGCTCTCGCCACTTACCGCCATGTACACGTCATGTATCTCAGCAACCTTCAAGCGGAAGCCTGGCGAGGGTGTCGGCCACGACCTGACTAACCACACAAGTCTCTAGTCCAGGTTTATCACCTATTCGGGTTCCATCCGCAAGGAGATCCGGCCGGGGTGTCGCTCACGGCCCCAAATGATGTGTGCAGGGTTCCCAAGCCCACCTCGACGGGTGGATCTACGCTTGGTACACCGTGCCATGGTGCCTAGTCTGTCCCAAGCCCACCTGTACCGGGTGCCACTTGGTAGACTACTAACACTACCTACAAACACTAGAAACTAGTTGCAACTCCTGGACAGAGATCAAGTTGATTAATAAGTCGAGAGAGCTTGGAGTGCCCGGAGCCCAATGTGTGGTAGTAACTGTTCATGGATAACAAACACAGAACACAGTTCCTGAGGACGGTTTCAATTAGACAACCCACCATGTACACATGGCCTCTCACCGCTACCTTTACCAAATCGTGTTCACACACTTAGCTCACACACAGTAGGACATGTTCAGACACGTCTGATTCATCCCCGATGAATCAGACCTGACTCAACTCTAAGCAGTAGCAGGCATGACAAACAAGCATGAATGAGTAGGCACAACAGGGCTCAAACAACTCCTACTCATGCTAGTGGGTTTCATCTATTTACTGTGGCAATGACAGGTCATGCAGAGGATAAAGGGGTTCAGCTACCGCAGCAAGTAACAGATGTATCGTTCTTGTCCTAATGCAGTAAAAGAGAGCAGGAGCAAGAGAGTAGGATTGTATCGGAATGAACAAGGGGGTTTTGCTTGCCTGGCACTTCTGAAGATAATATAGTTCTTCATCGGTGTCATCGAAATCATCGTCGGTACGTCGTCTACTGAGAGGGGACAAACACCGGCAACACAGAAGGAAACACCATCAATGCAATGCACAATATGATGCATGATCATGACATGGCAATATGTTGTGGTTTGAGCTAATGCAACTAGCAGCAGGTTAAATGAAGTTGGTTTGAATCCTAGGTTCAAATTCAAACTCCATATGTGAAGGTTTAAATGCCATTATAAGATTTGGCCTAAACAGCAGCCCTAAGTTGTTCTATCATGCATGAAAATGGTACAGATGGATAGATTGGATTTTTCTGATCATTTTTCATATATAAATTGTTTCATTTGGAGTTATGGTTGATTTTCTATGATCTTTAGAAGTTTAGGCAATTTTCTGGATTTTCTGAATTATTTTAAATCCAGGAAATTATTAACTGCGTCAGCATTGCGTCACTATGACGTCAGCAGTCAACGAGGCCGGTCCAGGTCAAACCTGGCCAGTGGGGCCCGTGGGGTTAGTTTAGTCTAAACAGGAGCTAAGCAGGGTTAATTAGGCCGTGGGGCCCGGTAGTCAGTGGCTCTGGGGAGGGTTAGCTGGTCGTGATTAGCGTTAATCACGCGGCCACGTCGGCTCGCCGGAGTTCAGCCGGCGGCGACCTCGAACCACGACGGAGCCCGCTCGGAACTCGCCAGAGGCCACGGGGCGGCGCGCCAGGGGCACCAGAAGGAAGCCCATGCCCGTGCGCATCCGGGGAGACCAACGGGAGGGCGCAGGGTGGCCGGAGTTCGCCGGAAGCGAGCTCCTGGCGGCGGCCGGAGCTCGGGCAGGACCGACTACTCGCTATGGTGCATGGGAAGGTGAGCTAGCAGGTGCGTTCGTCTCCTGGGAGCAGCACGAGCACGATGACGTGCTCAGGGGCAAGCTACGGCGTCTGTAGCCACGACGGCGACATGGCCGTCGGCGGTGAGCTTCGGGCACTTGTGGAACGACGGCTAGAGGACGGGAACGGAGGCGGCGCAGAAGGTCAGTGGGCTTGGGGGCGCGCCAGACGTCGCGAATCGACGGCGGTGATCGGTGGCACCCGAGGTGGAAGACGAGCTCGAAGGCGTCACCATGGTGCTCTTGGGTTCGGGATCTTCCGCGTGAAGGAGCTTTGCCTCGTCACGGAGCTTTTGGACACGGGGAAGGGGCGAGGGGACCACGGTGGTCACGGTGGCAGCGAACGGCGGCAACGGTGGCGTTCGGTGGTGAGAGGGAGAGAGAACAGAGGAGGGGAATGAGCTCGAGAGAGAGTGAGAGGGGGTCAGCGGGATCGTGACGACACGGGGAAAATCGTCCACGCGTCTAGGGGCTCGTCGGCAAGCAGGAGGTGGCGCGAAGCGCATGTGCGTGCACGGCGGCCACACGCCCTCCTGCCTATTGGCAGGAGGTGGAAGACAACAGGGAGGAGCCCTGGTGGGCTGGGCTGGCTTTGCCCAGCTGGGCTGCTACAGTACCAGGCCAGGTGGGCTTTGCCAGGTAAGTTCCTTTCTTCTCTTTTAAATTCTGTTTTTCTATTTTTCTGTAAGTTTGTGGCTTTATTAAAAATAGTTAGACACCTTTAAAAATCCTGAAAATAATCATAGGCTCTGTTTAGATTAATTCCAATAGCCAACACTTATTTCCAGAATTATTTGAGCATTTTAAAATATTTACTAGCATTTAAATGCCCAAATGCAAAGTACCTATGATTCAATTCAGTGACCAAATATGTCATGGAAAAATGTGCAACACCTCTGGTTATGGTTTCTAGCATTTTCCAGAAATGATGAACATTTTTGAAAGCCATTTGGATTCACTGAAAATATTTTTAGGTTGAACCTATTTGAATTCCATTTGGTACTAGGGTTTGGACATCCCCATTTCAAATTTCTATCAAAGTTTAAACATGATGCACACATGAAGTTAGCCTAGTGCAATGCCAGAAGCTAGGGATGTGACACCTTGAAACGCTGCCACTATTGCAATAGTTTTGTAGTCGGTGAATACTAGATCTTTCTCAAGTACATCCTGAACCTGTCTACATTCAACACCGTGTCCCTACAGCCATTGCATTTCTGTAGCTTCTGTATCTTTTATTTTAAGGAGGAATACCGGTGGCCTCTGCATTAAGTATGCACACAACCATTTTATTAAATAATGTAGCAACAAATTACGTAGTTCAACATAAGTTCTCACAAGCGAAAGAAATAAAATGCATAACCGGCGAAAATAGTGCCAGGTGAATTGGATCGCCATTCAAACCGGTTGTATGTGTCCCGTGCTACTGTCTTCCGGCGGTTGTACCCATAAGCCATTACTACGAATAAGATCAGCGTCATTCACTTTCAATTATGAGAGATGTTGATCTGAGTGAGAGCGCACTTTATATTAAAATTTGTTTAAACACTAGTGCACATTAATTATAATTGGGACACTGGATGTTGTGTACAAGAAGCAGGCAATGACCAAACGTTTTGAAATAATCAAGGCCTTGATTGAGTGCAAGATGGCAGAACGTTCCTCAATGAGCATATAGTAAAATTGGCTGGCTATGTTGATAGACTTGCTGCTCTGGAATTTGGAATTCCTCCAACACTCGGTACATATATTGTGTTTGCTTCACTCCCCCTATCTTATGATGGTTTTATCATGAACTACAACATAAATGTGTTGGAGAAAAGTGCAAACGAGTTGTGTGCTATACTCAAAACTACGGAAGCTGGAATGCAGAATAACAAGCAAGTGTTGCTAGTCAATAATACCACCAGTTTCAAGACAAAGGGCAAGTCCAACAAGAAGTCTACTGGCTCCGGTGTGACCATCTTCCAAAAGAGGAATAAGGGCGGAGCCACTAAGAAGACTGAGTGTTTCTACTGCAAACAAAAGGGACACTGAAAACGCAACTGCAAGAAGTACTTGACGGATAAGAAGAACGGTTCTTCCGATAAAGGTATAAAAGTTATACAAGTTAATGTTATTAATATTCTACTTGCTAATAATTTTTGTAAGTCGTGGTTATTTGATACCAGATCGGTTGCTCATATTTGCAACACGATACAGGGACTGCAGAAAGTTCACAAGCTGGAAAGGAATGAAGTCGTGATGTGTGTCAAGAATAATGATGAGACCGCTGCTTAAGCCATCGGGGTCATGTCATTAAGTTTAGATTCAGGATTTATCTTAGAACTTAGTAATTATTATTTCGTTCCAAAGTTCTGTAAGAAGATTGTCACTGAATCGTGTTTAATAAACCACGGTTATTCTTATAAGTCTAAGAACAATGGTTGTTCAGTTATTATAAGAATATGTTTTATGAATTTGCACCTACTGTCGGCGGTTTATTCATTTTGGATCTTGAATGTGAAAAAGATATCTATAACACTAATGCTAAACGCCTTAAGAAAACTGATAGTACCACTTACATGTGGCACTTTCATCTTTGTCACATTGGAAAGATATGTACGCAAAAGCTTCATAAAGATGGACTGTTGACGTCTTTTGATTTTGAATCATTTGACACATGCGAGGCTTGTCTGATGGGTAAAAATGACTAAGACGCCATTCCTAGGTTATCCTGAACGGGCATGTGAATTATCGGAGATGATACATAGTGATGTATGTGATCCGATGAGCACACCGGCGCGAGTGGCTAAGTGTCTAAAAGCATGCGTCCACGCGTCGCCCGCCTGGGTCGGAAACTTGAAGCTCGCCCATGGGAGGTGGCTCTCATTTCTTCTTAAATGCCAACTCAGGATTTTAGTATCATGGAGTACTTTGCAATTGTTTGAAATGTATTATGTGACAAAGGATGGAAGATCATGTCACTGCACTAGTTATCCTCCCAGGAGTGCAAGAGAAGGTTTGCGGGCTACATATGTCATCTGATCTTGATGCTCGTTTGCAACAGTATGAGCTGTTCCTTTTAACTAGTCTTGTGAATTCTGACACTCTGATCCCGGTTGCCGTAACACACCCCAACCGGCTGTATAGCTCTGCCTTCGATACAAAATACTACTCCCCGGTAGAAAAAAAACACGCAAGAACACTCTCCTGCAAACTGAAATGGTAGGCGAAGCGAAATCAAAAGAGATACTTGGAGACGTAGTACTTGGTGGTAGAAGCAGCCCTGGGGTTATCCGAGCCAGTCTTGGGGTTGGGACCGACGATCTTGGGAACGGAGCTGGCCTTAGGTTTGGCGGCGGTGGCGGTGTTCCTGTCCCCCAGCCAGTGCTGCATGTGCACCCCGATGGCGTCCAGGTACATGGCGCTCCGGCCGTGGAAGCCGACCACCTTCCCCTTCGTGGTGGCGGAGGTGAAGTAGGTCCCGACCTCGTCGCCGAACGGCCCGTACTTGCCCCGGCTGCTGACGACGGTGATCGACCTCAGTACCCTGGGCCCTTCCCCCACGCAGGTGTTGTAGTAGCCGTATATGCAGATCAGCACCTCGTGTGGGTAGTCCAGCTTAATCTGCACGTACATTCGGTCAAGTGATGATCAGCAAAGTCTGCATAAGAGATGGGCAATTGGTCAAGTCGGCTCTGCTCTGCTGTGCTCTGCTCACCCTGTGTGTGATCTGACCGCCGTTGCCGTGCCTGGTAGACCAGACGGACTGCCCGCTCCGGTCATACTCGATCTGTATGGACCCGATGAAGTCGTCTCTGGTTACGTAGATCTGCTTGATGCCCGTGTAGACGCCATCGTCCCACGGCTTGCCCCCCTCCCCTCCCCACGGCCCGGGCCCTATCGGGATCGGTTCTTTCACCACGCCGTACGTAACCTGCAACATGAACCCTCCACAATCTCAGACACATTCTTGCCTCGGTACCATTATTGTTCAGTCGAGAAATTGATGTAACTCTACCTCGTCCCCGATATCCCTCATCGGCAGTGCAAGCATGTCGCCCAACGGGGTCGTGCCGGCGGATTTCTCCGACAGAACCTTGCCTTCCAGGACGTGAACCCCGATGCTGTCGACGTACCACGCTCCCCTGCCGTGGAACCCCACGATCCTCCCTTCCGTCAGGCAGCTGGAGAAGAAGGTGCCGGTCTCGTCCCCGAACGGCCCGTGGCTCTTCTTCGTGGTGTGGAAGGTGATGGACTTGATCGCCGTCGGGCCCATGATCATCGTCGGCCCGAAGTACCCGGTGACGTGCGTCAGGATCTCCGTCGGGAAGTCGAATATGATCTGCCCAAACAAAATTCCCATTTCATAAAAAAGTCTGAAACTCATCGATGCTCTGAAACTCTGAAGAGGAAATAGTGTTACCTTTTCTGGTCTAGCCGCCCCGCTGGAGCCGCGCTTGTCGCCCCAGATCGCCTGCCCGTTGCGGTCGTAGAGGACCTTCATGGAGGATATCCCCAGCCCCCGCGTGATGTTGATCTGCCGGACGCCGGTGAATATGCCGTCGTCGAATATGGTGCCGCCGGTGCCGCCCCACGGGCCGAACCTCACCGGAGTGCTTATGGTCATGGTCCCGTTGTCCGAGATGAAGCTAGGGAATGACACCATCTGTGGAGCAAGATGTTACAAGAAGAAATGGATGTTAAATAACTTGATTGCAGTTATCACTTATACAGAACAGACTGTAATAGATTACAAGGCTTTAGTTTGCCTGGATGGATTACCTTGTTTGAGAGGGTTGCAATGCGTGATGGATCAGGATTCTGATCCTTTGCAAGAACCATTTCATACCCAGCATTGCCATCCGCGTACTTATGGCCGTTTCTGTCGACGGACCTCGTTATGCTTCGGAGCGCCGACGGAGCGCTGGAAGGATTTGGATCCTTCCCGCTTAAGCTTGCAAGGCTCTGTGGAATACGAAAAGTAAGAAAGGGGTTGTCCAAAACACACAAAACAATTCTGAAACAGCTCTATTCTATTCTACCTAGAAATTTGTGACATTGAGAATATTTTTATGCAGACACTAATCCATACTTATGAGGTGATTTTGACCTCAGTGATATAACAAGTTGACATGCCAATTTGGGTCATGAACAATTCTGAAACAACATCCCTGAAGAACACAAGCATGCTACTGACAACTTAGTAAGCACTAGCAGTTCTGTCTTTGCAACCAAACACAAGTACAAGTGCACAACTAAGAACCTTCATTCCTCTAGGCAGACAAATAGGGAGGCAAACATGCAGAAACATACAGTACAAGCTAGCAAGTGATCACGATCAGACAGTAAGAGTTGCGGTACCATGTTCCGCTGTCCAAACAAAGCCCAGAAGCGCCTTCAAGGTACAGAGCTTTACAGACGGCGACGCCGGAACAGCGGAGCGCCTGCTGCTGCTGCAGTGCTGCTGGCGATCAGCTTGGTAGTCTGACAGGAAGCAGGGGCGTGTCTACCTATTTATAATACAGAAGAGTTATAAGTACAAGGGATGTCAAATGGAGTACACCACAATGCTCAGCGACAGCACCGTTCACGAGCGAGGACACCCCGACGAGAGCTGGGGGGAAAGCAACACGGCGCTCCGCTGACGGCTCGAGACGCCCGGCCCGGGGTCGAGCTAGAAGAGGGCGGGCAGAACTGGATTCGCTGACCATTGTGATCGCCGGTTACCAATATTATTCCGATCACGAGGAGACAAAAGGGGAACGATTTCTTGGATTGACACCAGCTGTGATTCCTCGAATTCACGGTGGGAAACTAAAGAGGCCGCCATTCCTGCTGCCCCCCTCTTTATTTCGATTCTTCAGAGAATGTTTCGCTTTTGTTCGCCGCTTTTCTTTCACCAGTTGTGTGCATCACGATGATGCAGAGGTCGGGACCTTCCACTTTTTGAGAAAAAAAAACCTCGTCACTACGTGTCGGAAGTCCGGAAGTCCGACACCGGCTCGGGCAACTTGATGGCCAACCCACAAGCTTTTTTTATAGAAATCTCGCCAACTTTATTAATTCTTAAAAAATGTTCATAAATACAATAATTGGGTCACAAGGAATGACCAACCAAACATGACAACTTATATGTAATGTACTACTCCCTTTGTAAAGAAATTGTTTAGATCACTACTTTCTTTACGGAGGGAGTAGCATACTTGACGAACTTGTGAGCTTCAAAACTAAAGTTCTTTCGTTCATGTATGAATTTGCATGATTGAAAATCAGTCATTCACCCTTTATTTCCGTGATGATCGCACCGTGAGTGCTCCCGGTTCCTTGATGAATATCCTGGATCACCCCTAGGCAGTCCGAAACCACACATATGTTGCTAAGACGGAGATCATCGGCATCGGCCAGACACAATGCTTCCCGACACGCATAGGTTTCTAGCATAGTTGGCCACCGCACGAGCAGGGAAAGGCAAGTTCCCTAGTGGGCTGTCTCTTGGTGTGTCGATGGAGTTGTGCGTGTAAACACTGTTTTGTTCTCAGTACTCATATTCCACACATGCGGGGGCACTTCACTATGATCTCACCGAGATTCATGGATTTATCAACGGCTTCCATCCGTTGTGGAGTTTGGATGTTGGTTCCATTAAACAATGGCGGTTCCTTTTGCTTTAAAAGCAACGAAATGAAACAGCTGCAATCTATTAATACACCACATTAACAAGACTTTGCAAAAGCGTTTGTTTGTTGCTCCCAGAAACCTCGACCCTCCTTTAAAATGCGGCAGAAAATTTGAAAGAGCCTCATTCTCGATCCTCCTACTACTCTCTACAAGGCACGGCACGTCAAGCATGGCACCCAAGGAATTACTCCTGTCCGCCACCCTCCTCTTGCTTCTTCTCCGAGCTGCCACCAGGAACCTCCGGCACGAAAACGTCATCGACCGGTGCTGGCGCGGCCAGAGCAACTGGGCCACCGACCGGCAGCGGCTCGCCATGTGCTCCGTTGGCTTCGCGGGGAAGATGCGGCAGAACCGCGGCCACGGGGTGACCATGTACACGGTGACCGACCCAAGCGACGACCCCGTGCGGCCCAGGCCCGGCACGCTGCGGTACGGCGCGACGGTGCTACCGGGGAAGGTCTGGATCACCTTCCAGCCAGGCACCATGCACATCAGGCTGGCGCAGCCGCTCTTCGTCAAGAGCTTCACCACGATCGACGGTCGTGGCGCCGACGTGCACGTCGCCGGGGGCGCCGGCATTGTGCTCTACGAGGTGAGGAACGTGGTCATCCACGGGCTCCACGTGCACGGCGTCCGCGCGCAGCCCCCCGGGCAGGTCGTCCGGCCCGGCGGCGCCGTGTAGAACATGGACGTCGGCGACGGCGACGCCATCCGGCTTCTGTCCAGCTCCAAGGTGTGGATCGACCACAACACGCTGGCGCGGTGCGAGGACGGCCTCCTGGACGTGACGCTCGGGTCCACGGACGTGACCGTCTCCAACAACTGGTTCCACGACCACGACAAGGTGATGCTGCTGGGCCACGATGACCAGCACGTCGCCGACCGCCGGATGCGGGTCACCGTGGCGTTCAACCGCTTCGGGCCCCACGTGAACCAGCGCATGCCGAGGATCAGGCACGGCTACGCCCACGTCGTCAACAACTTCTACGACGGGTGGAGGGAATACGCCATCGGAGGAAGCATGGGGCCGACTGTCAAGAGCCAGGGCAACCTGTTCATCGCCTCCACAACGGACAGCGCCAATGTTGGTGCCTGATTTTTTTTGAAATTGCCAGAGCTCGCCTTTTGATCTTGGTATATTCTTTGCAGGTGACGAGAAGGATGCCTCCGGTCGGACATGCCGCGGGTGAGGACTGGCATTTGCACTCCAGTGGGGACTCATTTGAGAACGGCGCCGTCTTTAAGCAGACCGGCAGCAGGGTGCGGCCGAAATACAACAGGCACCAGGCATTCCCGGCGGCGAGCTCCGGCGAGGTGAGATCGCTGACCAAGGACGCCGGTGCTCTGAGGTGCTCCGCCGGGGCCGCATGCTGAATCGGAGAGAATAAAGACTTGCAATGGAGTGTGTTATAATTTGCTCATGCAGCTTGTATCTATGAAAACGGTCGGGACTTTACTCCCTTCGTTTATTTTTTCTCCGTACATTAGGTTTGTCTTAAGTCAAATTTATAAAGTTTGATCAAATTTATTGTTAAAAAATAGCAAGATCCACAATACCAAATAAATATAATCCATGATGTATGATAAACTTTGTCAAACTTTTTGAAACAAAACCTAATATGCGAAGTAAAAAAAGTACTCCCTCTTCTGTTTACAAATGTAAAACGTTTCTGCAGAAGCGTCCTTTGCAAGCGCTTTTACCAACCGCTAACACTATCCAGCCTTCGCATAATTCCTGTAGTAAACTAAAGAAGCAAACGCCGCTTTATCTGGATTCTCGAATAGAAATTTCGTCTCTTTTGTTTTGGTATATACTACCGCCTTTCTTTTTCTCGGCACACTAGAATGCTGAAGGGATGGACAGAAGAGACATCCAGTGGACAGCAAACTGGCTCACACTAAAGCAATCTGAAGGAATAATACAGAATGACCCTGCGCTTCCATATGTACATGTTTAACGACGACTAAGGGGAAGCAGAATACCGACGGAAAAAAAAACACATACAACACCACTCTATCAAAGTACAACACTGTCAACAATGTCAGGTCGCTGCAGATATGTGCATCTCGCTGTTCTTTTAACGGAAAATGTGAAAAACTCTCGGTGTTGTTTCCGCACTCTCAAGGGCACACGAATCTAGGGGTGATGATAGCCCTTTCCTTTCTGATCATGGTTGCGCCTTACTTGTCCAGAAAGGCCTTCAAACAAAACGGTGGGTAAGAATCCTGCTCCAAGAGTTCAAATGTCATGTATGCATCATGATGCCGACAACACCAATAGTGAAATCTCAATTGAAGTCGAGAAAGAAGTGTTTCCTTTTGCAAGTAAAATAGCAATATTTGTGAAAATTATGTATTGAGCTAGAAAAGGAGTAAACAGGCTGTAGTACACCCATACAGAATCATGACTGATAATGAGAAAAACAAAGACAGGATTAGTGCTGCTATATATTATACCTTGTCAACTTCCTGCTGTAGATATTGTCTCACCACGGTCGACTGCTGTATAACTCTCTCCAATGATGAATATGCTGGTAGATTAGCATGTGCTGCCATTGATCGCCAGACAAACATCAAAATACAATCGTATATGGAGGTTACAGTACCAGAAGCTAAAGAGAGTATCTTAGAGCGTACCGAGAATAGCCCGATTCAAGCTATCTGCAACATTCTGCCTATACTCTGGGGCTAGTAGATGAAACATAGGTGACTTCTCAGGCTCTTCATAAGCTAGGAGGGCCATAAAGTCCTGCATAACAACACAAGGATCTCCATAGTTACTCACGCACAACAAAATCAAAACATCCCCATATGTGACATGCTAAAGAAGTTACATATAACTGGTTGAATGGTGCTTCTCTACTTCAACCATATGCAACTCATGCTGCGTAGAAAACCTAGCAGCACCCGGTCTCCGTGATGATAATGGGCTACTTCTCCGTACTTGGGCAACACAAAAGATCATGTTGTATTGATAGTATGTGACAAGCTAAAACTAATTCAATGCAAATATCATGCTGAAGTTGGATCTGTTGTGATCATTAAACATAATCAAACCACATCATAGTCTGGCAAATTCAACAAAGATGGTGATATCAATCAGAATCCAGATGACTACAACACAGGAGAAATTTCAGGTGGTCTGGCATCCGTGCTGTTTTGATATATCATTCCATACGAGTGCATAATATCTCATGTATCACAGACAACCAAATTCCTACTAGTATATGGAAACGAGATTTGAAGTTGTCTAATACGTCTAGGGTTATAAAAAGTTATACCTCTAATTTCTCAACATACTTGGAAACTTTACCAAAGGGTGTCAACTTTTTCTGGCCAAACTCAAGTGCTTCTGTGCTGCCAGTCAAAAATAGCCAGATTAATAAAACCATATAACCCAATTTCCCACCTCCAAAATAAATTCGGCCAGTTACCATTTTCTGGAATGAATTAGCTCAATGAAGTGAAGACTTATAAGATCAAAATGTAAATCCATGTCATTCTCTAGCAAGTTGGGCGCCAACTCTTCTGTCAGTTCTATGGCCTTCACGGCATCCCCTTCCACCACAAAATTTAAGATCGCTGAAACAAAATCCCAATACAGCATTAGAATATGAGATGCAAATAGCCCATGCATGTAGACAAATGGGGATGGAAATGGTCATTTTGTAAAACTGACATACTCCAAGGCACTATGGAAGAGCAAAGGGAGCAAATGAAAGCTACCGTTAAAAAGAAACTATAATGAGAGTATACCAAAAAAAAATGTAAAACATGAAGGAATTACCCTCAGGCCTCAGGTTTACTTAGGTATAACTAAGCAGCCTAATGTGACATGGTAAATCAAATCAATAGTAAAGTGCATGATAGAACTTGTATTTCTAATGGTGTCAAGTGTCAAGTGTCGAACAGGAATCACATCCAGCCACTAGTAACAAAGTACAAATGACAGTGAACAACAATTGTGTCTGAATTAGCTACATGTTGATATCCCATCCGCCAAATGAAGTGCAGTTCCATACTTGCATTGACCGGTTGACTCAGTAGGAGTATTTCAGTTAACTAAATTAGTAATTAGTACTATTAATACACATCTTTTCTTATAAGACGAAAATGGACTTCCTTCGTCATCTTTAATTAACATTGACATTGTAATGGACAGGTTTGAACGAATATAAGAATACAAAAATGGGAAAGTTAATGTACACCAGAACTGCAAGAAATTTGCAGAAATATACAGAGGTTCCTTGTATGCAATTTAACAAGTGCTCCCTCCGTAAAGAAATATAAGACGTTTAGATCACTACTAAACGCTCTTATATTTCTTTACGGAGGGAGTAATACACAATTACACATCCCTGAATAATACTAATAAAAGATTAAGTATTGACCTGCAAATATATACCTTTACGTTTATCCACATCTACAGTATAATCAACAGGTAACTTTAATCCAGTGCTGGATAGGAAGGTCTCTGCGGTCTCCTTAAAACAATTGTGCATAAGATAAGATAGCACTATGTTCCGAACATCGTTATCACTGACAGACTGCGGTTGAAAGAAATTTCAATGTCAGTAGCAAGCTATTACCAAAAGTAAGATGAAAGCATAATAATATCATCAAAATTTAAGGCGAATAACTCTAGTCATCTGCCTCAACAACGGTAATAGGTTATTTCCTTGAATTTGGCAACACCAAGACTACTTTATACTCATATCAGCAAGTATAGCTGCATTTATGGGCACAGTGAGATAACAGTGATCTCTTACCTAGTAGTGTCCAAATTGCTATTTGTTGTGCATATTAATCTCATAAAAGCATTTGTGTAGATATTTGTGGAATTACAAATGACAACTGAATATGTTCCGATTGAAAACAAATATGTTAATCGCTGGCGTGCTTTAATAGTTGTGAAATTACAAATGACAACTGAACCATTCCCTGTTGAGATGCAGGCATCTAGTTGAGTTGTAGTTTCAGGGAGGGTGCACACTTGGAAATTAAGGCGTAGTCAGAGTTCGCAAATGCATGAATACAACATAAATATGCATGGGTATCTAAGCAGCAAAGCACATCCATACGGATCGGGCATCTAGTGGCAAAAAGATGGGAAGTGGTAATGAGGTGATGTGATCCGCCAGCAACCGCTACATTGCGGTAAACTGGTGGCCGGCAACCAAAAGCACGCACAGGGCAGCAATGTTTGGGTTGCACTTGCATGTATAGATGTTTAATTTCAGGCCACTGATAAGATTCAGGTAATAAATATCAAAACTGCCTTGCGTAAGATGATTTTTGATACGATTTTCGTACGACAAGAGACAGGCCCATTTCCTGAGGTTCGGGCCCACAACACCAGATCAGTCAGCTCGTACAAAGATCGTACGAATTTTTATCGTGTGTATAGCAGCTCTCAATAAATATGGCATTGGGGTTTCGCCAGAATTAATGGCACGTAAATTCATGGATTCTAGTAAAACATCAGATATACTTTTTCTACTGACCGGATATCGTTTTAACATCACTACTACTACTACCACCGTGTTTACCATAAGGACAATACTACTTAGAGCACTCTAAAGTCCCCATTGACAGAATACCAGATTAAGAAGCATGTACAAGTGGTTCAATACTCTGCAACCTGTACTCTGCAACCTGTACTCATGTTGTTGAATGCTAAACTGGCTCGCTGCAGAATCGCCCCGATAGAGCGACCCGCCAAACACTCAGAAAGCTCCCTGTGCCACTTACCGCCAAGCAGAGCGTCTCTTTGATTCCACTGGACCGTAGGGTACCTTATCGACAAAGTTCCAATCTCTTCTTCACCAGAAACCCACGCAATTGACGAAGTCCCAATCTTCTGCACTACAAACCACCTTACTATCGGCAAAGAATCGATATCTCTTCTTTCCTACCACAACAACCCCATCCCCAAAGTTTGGACCTTCTCTCACTAAAAAAACCCTAGCACGAGCAGATCATCCAGTCAAGGCAGACCAGTACACGGAAATCTACGCAAGCGAATCCATTGGCCGAACACGAAGCAATGAGTACTTCGGAAGGAATTCCGCACGGACGGGAGAAATCACAAGAGCGCCCCACCTACCTCGCCGCCCTATCTCCCATACCAAACGGATTCGCGAACGGACAATAGCCAACACCAGAACCGAGGAAGTTATACGAGTGGTGGGGGGAGGGGGAAAGAATGAGGGGCGCGGAGAGCGAGCGTACGGCGTCCTCGTAGAGGCGGGGATCCAGGTCCATCATGGCGGAGGAGAGGTCCAGGAGGTCGGCGCCGGACGCTCGGAGGGGAGGCGGGCGCTGCCTGCCGCTGGGGGAGCCGAGATTCCCCGAAAAAGGGTTTTTTTCTATTCTATTTTTCTTTGTTTCCTCCTTTTCTTTGCCTGGCTGCTTTCTAGGGCCCGTGGTGACGGCGCATGAGAGGACTTCTTTTCTTGCCCTAGTAGGACTAGAGAAGTGCTGAGAGTTCGTCGGTTTTACAAGGTTTTTCTCAAAGGAGAAGTGAAGAGGTTACAGGATTATTAGGAAAATTTTCTACTATACCACAATTCCAGATTCAAAAGACCGTTCAATCATTTATTTCTTAATAAAAAATTGAATTTTCCGACGATACAATGCTTAAAATAGAATCCGGGGGACTCGAAACAAGACTTTAAATAGTAACTCTCCACTAACGCCCATCTTGGCTAGATGTGACGCTTCGTTTCCAGAATGGGCAGTGCTCTGCGCCAGCGCGCCGGCCCAGTTTTTCAGTCGGTCACATCTTGCGTTAGATTATGTTGTTAGCCATCGTCAGATTTGGCCCTTTGCATGTTTTTTTTCTTATAAACAAAGTGGCATCCAATCCAAAACAGTATCGCTGGACATCAGCGACGCTCGAGGCCGGACCTTGAAGCCCCCGCCGCTGGTCGCTGCCCCCGCCCCCGGTCGTCGTCCCCTTGAAGCATCACCAGCTCGCCGCTGGTCGCCATCCTCGCCGCCGGTCGTCGTCCTCGCAGCACTCGTTCAAAGGATCGAGAAGAGGTGTCTAGAGGGGGGTGATTAGACCCTCAACAAACAAAGTTGGCAGTTTTTAAGTTTTTCAAGTTGAGGTGGTAGATTAACACAATTTCAAGTATACACAATACAATTCAAGCAAGCATGCAAAGAGTATATGAGCAGCGGAAAGTAAAGCATGCAACTTGCGAGAAAGTAAAGGGATGGGATTGGAGTGTGCAAACGCAATTGGAGACACGGAGATTTTTGGCGTGGTACCGATAGGTGGTGCTATCGTACATCCACGTTGATGGAGACTTCAACCCACGAAGGGTAACGGTTGCGCGAGTCCACAGAGGGCTCCACCCACGAAGGGTCCACGAAGAAGCAACCTTGTCTATCCCATCATGGCCATCGCCCACGAAGAACTTGCCTCACTAGGTTAGATCTTCACGAAGTAGGCGATCTCCTTGCCCTTACAAACTCCTTGGTTCAACTCCACAATCTTGACGGAGGCTCCCATGTGACACATAACCAATCTAGCAGACACCACTCTCCAAAAGGTAATAGATGGTGTGTTGTTGATGAACTCCTTGCTCTTATGCTTCAAATGATAGTCTACCCAACACTCAACTCTCTCACACAAATTTGGCTATGGTGGAAAGATGATTTGAGTGGAAAGCAACTTGGGAAAGGCTAGAGATAAAGATTCATATGGTTGGATTGGAATATCTTGGTCTCAACACATGAGTAGGTGGTTCTCTCTTAGAAAATGACTAGTGGAAGTGTAAGTATGTTCTGATGGCTCTCCTCACGAATGAAGAATGGGTGGGGGGTATATATAGCCTCCACACAAAATCTAGCCGTTACACATAGATTCCCAAAGTCGGTGAGACCAAATCAGCAAACTCGGTCAGACCGATTCAGGTCAAAATATGAACGTTAGAGTTTTCGGTGGGATCGATATAGTCATCTCGGTGGGACCGATGTGCAGGTGTTAGGGTAAAACCTCAACTCGGTTTGACCGATTACTCAAACTCGGTGAGACCGATTTTGGTAATAAGCAAACAGAGGATTGGTCAAGCAAACTTGGTGGGACCGATTGCACAAACTCGGTGGGATCGATTTTGTTGCAATAGATCACAAAGAATTTGCAAGCCCATCTCGGTGAGATCGAGATCCCATCAGTGAGACCGAAGTGACTAGGGTTTGGCAGTGGCTGAATAAGATGAAACTCGGTGGCGCCGGATAGACAAAGTCGGTGGGCCGAGTTTGACATTTAGGTTTAGGACAAACGTGGATGTGAGAAAGTGGCTGAGGGTTTTGGAGCATATCACTAAGCACTTTGAGCAAGCAAGCCATTAAGCGACACCTCATCCCCTTTTAATAGTATTGGCTTTCCTATGGACTTGGTGTGATCTTGGATCACTAAAAATAGAAAATGTAGAGTCTTGAGCTTTTGTCAATATTTGTCCTTAGCATCTTTAAGGGGTTCCACATCCTCTTGTCCATGTCCATGCCACTTCAATGTTGAACTTATCTGAAATATACTAGGTAGAAGTATTAGTCCAACAAAAGATATGCTGTCATGAATTACCAAAGTCACCCAGGGAGCACTTGTGCTTTCAGTCTCCCCCTTTTTGGTAATTGATGACAACATACATCAAAGCTTTTAGATAAAGATATAAGGAAGTAGCAAGTAAAGCTTTGGAAAGACATGCAACATGCATTGTGTCAGGACCCCGACTCAATGCCACATCGATCTAGCATGTAACACCTCATATCACTTTGCGGCCTCACGCACGGTATTCCCACGGGTGTCGCCTTACCTTTGCCCGGGACCGTTTGCGCCTTTTGGCACACGTATATGATAGTGTCGCTAGCATCCATATGATAAGGAGCCCGGGCTGACATGGCTAGTCGTAAACCCAAAGTGGCACAAACTTAAAGGGACAGGCATCCATGACCCAGCATCGAACGTGTCGGTCATCAGCGAGTGAATCCAGGCTGTAGCACTGGGCTAGCAGGACTCCGGTGAACCGGGCTGTAGCGGGCTAACAGGACTCCGGTATTCATCGTGTGACATTTCCCCGAGGGGACAGACACAGGAACGAAGAAGGACACATGCCGGCCAGCCTAAGTGTTCCGGAGCAGTAGCAAGCTACCATGGCTTAGTGGAAGCACTAGGAGACATTTCCCGGTAAGAGAGGCTACTAAGGATAAACAACTAGATAGTCAGATCCCACACATACCAAGCATTTCAATAACATACACACAATATGCTCGATATGTGCAAATACAACATGGCATCACAACATGACTCTACAACTCAAGTATTTTATTCAATAGGCTCCGAGGAGCGAGATATTACAAACATGGTCTCACTACCCAACAATCAGAGCATACAAGTCAAAGCACATGCGAAAGCTTAACATGTCTGAGTACAGACGACTACAAATGAAAAAGGCTGAGAAGCCTAACTAACTACCAGATCCTGCCGAGGGCACAAGATCGTAGCTGAGGTAACAAGCTAAACGTCGAAGTTCATGCGGAACCACTAGTGAGACTGAAGTCTCTCTGCAAAAACATAAAATAGGCAAACGTGAGTACAAATGTACCCAGCAAGACTTACATCAGAACTAACTACATATGCATCATTATCAACAAAGGGGATGGTGGAGTTTAACTGCAGCAAGCCAGCTTGACTCGGTGGCTATCCTAAGCTACGACTGCAAGTAACTCTTTGAGGTGGCGCACACGAGTCCACATATTCACCAATCAATACACCACTATGGATCCGCTCCCGTCTACCTACGAGAATGCCATCCATAGCACTCACGCTTATCTTGCGCATTTTAGAGTATCCACTTCAAGTTATCTATGAACTGTATAGGCAACCCAGAAGTCCTTTACCGCGGACGGCTATTCGAATAGATCATATTAACCCTGCAGGGGTGTACTTCTTCACACACGCTCTCGCCACTTACCGCCATGTACACGTCATGTATCTCGGCAACCTTCAAGCGGAAGCCTGGCGAGGGAGTCGGCCACGACCTGACTAACCACACAAGTCTCTAGTCCAGGTTTATCGCCTATTCGGGTTCCATCCGCAAGGAGATCCGGCCGGGGTGTCGCTCACGGCCCCAAACGATGTGTGCAGGGTTCCCAAGCCCACCTCGACGGGTGGATCTACGCTTGGTACACCGTGCCACGGTGCCTAGTCTGTCCCAAGCCCACCTGTACCGGGTGCCACTTGGTAGACTACTAACACTACCTACAAACACCAGAAACTAGTTGCAACTCCTGGACAGAGATCGAGTTGATTAATAAGTCGAGAGAGCTTGGAGCGCCCGGAGCCCAATGTGTGGTAGTAACTATTCATGGATCACAAACACAGAACTCAGTTCCTGAGGACGGCTGCAATGAGACAACCCACCATGTACTCCTACATGGCCTCTCACCGCTACCTTTACCAAATCGTGTTCACACACTTAGCTCTCAACAGTAGGACATGCTCACACACCTCCGACTCATCCCCGATGAATCAGACCTGACACAACTCTAAGAAATAGCAGGCATGACAGACAAGCATGAATGAGTAGGCACATCAGGGCTCAAACAACTCCTACTCATGCTAGTGGGTTTCATCTATTTACTGTGGCAATGACAGGTCATGCAGATGATAAAGGGGTTCAGCTACCGCAGCATGTAATAGTTGAATCATTGTTGTCCTAATGCAGTAAAATAGAGCAGGAGCGAGAAAGTGGGATTGTATCGGAATGAACAAGG
The DNA here is from genome assembly GCA_963921465.1 of Triticum timopheevii. Taxonomy (NCBI): domain Eukaryota; kingdom Viridiplantae; phylum Streptophyta; class Magnoliopsida; order Poales; family Poaceae; genus Triticum; species Triticum timopheevii. The sequence continues at coordinate 463,718,357 of OY997266.1, forward strand.
GGTTTTTGCTTGCCTGACACTTCTGAAGATAGTATAGTTCTTCACCGGTGTCATTGAACTCATTGTCGGAACGCGTCTATCGAGAGGGGGCAATTACCGGCAACTGAGAAAGAAACACAATCAATGCAATGCACGGTATGATGCATGATCATGACATGGCAATATGCTGTGGTTTGAGCTAATGCAACTAGCAGCAAGTTAAATGAAGTTGGTTTGAACCTTAGGTTCAAATCCAAGCTCCATATGTGAAGGTTTAAATGCCATTATATGATTTGGCCTAAACAGTAGCTATAAGTTGTTCTAACATGCATGAAAATGGTACAGATGGATAGATTGGATTTTTCCGATCATTTTTCATATATAACTTATCTCATTCTGAGTTACGGTTGAATTTACATGAATTTTTGAAGTTTGTAACATTTTCTGGAATTTTCTGTATTATTTTAAATCCAGAAAATGGTTAACTGCGTCAGCATTGCATCACTCTGACGTCAGCAGGTCAGCTGTGGTTGACCAGGTCAAACCTGGCGTGTGGGGTCCACACGTCAGTGACACAGGGCAGGAACAGAGACTGACCAGTGGGTCCAGGTCAATGTTGACGTGGCAGGGTCAAACTGACACATGGGACCTGCTGTATTAACCTAAACTAAACAGGGAATAAATCAGGTTTTGATTAGGTCACGGGGCCCATATGTTAGTGAGGGAGGGGGTTAGTTAGTGCTAATGGTGGAGTTAACCAGCGGCTAACCGACGGCGCTAATCCGGCGCGGCGGTGATCGCCGGCCGGCCGTCTCCGGCGACGGATGGCCGCGCGGATGGGTTCTCTGGAACGCCCGCAGTGCGGCGCGTCCAGGGGTGGTCGTGGGGATGCCGGGGATGGGCTACAGCGGTGAGGGCGGCGAGCTTTGCGGCGGCGGTGCGTTCTCGGGTCCGGCGGAAACAGCGGCTAGAGTGTGCAAACGGCATGGGGAGAAGAGGGGAACGGGTCAGCGGCTCACCGCGATTCGGTGGAGAAGCACGACGTGGTCCGGGAGGAGCTGGAGCAAGCAAATCGACGACGGCGGTCATCGGTGCCGAAGCTTGAAGATGACGAAGATGCCGGCGATGAAGGGCTCCCGCAGTCGTGGACGTTGGCTTGTCGACGTGTGGTGATGAGGCGGAGCCTATGGATAGGCTAGATAGGTGAGGGAGGCTCGGTGGGCGCGGCGGCAGTGGATGGCGGCGACGGGGTCGCTCGGGTGCGTGCGAGGGAGAGAGCAGAGGAGGGGGAAGGGTCCAGGGAGAGTGAGAGAGGGGCCAGGGGTGTCGTGGCGTCTCCAGGTGCATCAGAGGAGCGGCGGGAAGCAGGAGGTGGCGCGCGCGTGTGCGCGCACGGCGGCCACACGCCCTCCTACCTACTGGCAGGAGGTTGAAGACGGTGGCGGCTTCGGTGGGCTGGGCTGGGCCTAGCAGGCCGGCTGTCTACTGAGCCGCTAGTGGGCTGCCAGGTAAGGCCAGGTTGGTTCTTTCTCTCTCTTTTCTATTTTCTGTTTTCTATTTCTGACATTTGTTTTAATTTGGTTTTTGAACCAAACTAATTTTGTTGCTTCTGATAAATTTTGCAGGGACTAAAAGGATTATTCCAAAGCCCCTAAAAAACAATCAGAATTATTGGAGCAATAAAGTATTTATAGTATTTATTTGCTCCAATTCAAAATACAATATGTGTTAATTCAACAATCCAAAATGTCATGCAAAAATGTGCCTCACCTCTGGTTGCTGTTTCCAGCATTTTCCAAAAATGATGAACATTTTTTAAGGCCATTTGGGTTCACTGGAAAATATTTTAGTTGAACCTGGTGGATTCCTTTTTATGCTAGGGTTTGAACATCCCCCATTTCAAGTTCATTTCAAAAGTTAAACATGATGCACACATGAAGGGCTAGCCTACTGCATACCAGGACTAGGGATGTGACAACTCACCCCCACTAAACAAGAATCTCGTCCCGAGATTCAGGACGTGAGGAAAGAAGACAAAGGGGACACAAACTAACACAATCTTCATGATCCAATTGCTCTTCTCGAAGATGTTGATTCAATGCTTCTAATTGATCTTGACGTCTTTGCTTCCGAGATCTTTATCCAACACGATGACGACAGACGAAACTCTACAGGAATCGATCTCCATGAAGATCGAGCGACTCATGACCAACTCACGAAATGAGACATAACAACATCTCTTGAGCTGAGACACAGAACATGACCAACTCACGAAATGAGACATAACAACATCTCTTGAGCTGAGACACAAAACATACCTAGGGAGGAGGTTGAGAGGAATAGATATCGACAACAATTCCACGCTTAGATAAGATGGTGCACTAGTTTCAGAGTAGCGAGGAGATATATTGCCCTTAATGCCACAGTGGGGCACCTTACGGAAGGTGACTCGTTGGATTGTTCCCTTAAGTGGCAAAAAGAATTACTTTTGATCCATAGATCATTGAAACTCTTCATACCAGCCTAAGGCAATTTACAAATGATCGTTTGAAAGAATTCAAAAGAATGGCACACTCGGTTTGGAAGGGAAACTATGGTTATAGAACAGTTCGGCAAATGGAAGGCACATTCCAGTTGATACCAAGGATATAACCTAGTGACTGAGCGTGCTTTCAAGAACTTGAGCATTTCCATATTCATCAAGGTCTTACCAACATCCGTGCCGAGGATCCTGGCAACACACCTTACTGCCATGTTGAATAGTGATGGATGATGCAGATGCAAAGGAAGATAACACCTTCTCAGATTTCACCTTAGCGAGGCCAAGGAATCAAAATCTGGAGGATCGACCGAGAGACATTTAGCACTCCACTTCTAATGTTCTCCCTGATATACTAGCGTAACCCATTCATAGATATGGTTTGGTATCTAGAACATCAGGTAAAGGTCGGACTTCGGGAGCACGAAAATCCATAAGGGACAACTAAGGAGTAAATCCTGCGAAATCCATATGGGGATATGGCCAACTTCTTCAGTCAAGATACTACAATAACAGGTCTTCCGGCTGGGTGTGTCAGCCACGACATCCACTTTACTGGGTTACACAGAGACCAATATTATAATTCTTGGGAAGGTTCCAATCATCATATCTGCCTGAGATTCAGATCTGGTTGGTGTTAGGATATTCCAGACCCATCAAGTCTAGGAAGAAAAATGAAAGTCTGCAACACAAATCGACGAGATGACGTTGCGAGATTCTCGGGGAATGAACTACGGTAGTAAGCTCCAAAACATGAGCTGGTTCCGCTACAAACATGTGAACACGTTGTCCCAGATAAGCATGGCCATGTAGTAGTCTTATAATAACATACTACCAAGTTCAGGTGGGGAACCATCATCGAGGATATCAAAGTCCTTGCATAAGGCATGCTCTTAGGAAGGAACTTCTTCTCCCCGAACAAATCAATCAGTGGCTTAGTATGCTAGGGATACATATGAAATGAAGGTAGCGAGCCTGTCAAACCATAGCATACTTCGCACGTGCATGACTGACTTGGGATGGTTCTAGAGAAAACAAAAACAATCTGTCTCGAACTCATGGCGGCAACTTGCACCGAATGCACGTGAATCTGAGAAAGTCACTTATTTCATCCAAACATATACTTCATGAACGGGACATGAAGAAAATGCTTACACAAGTTTCCAACACTAGCTGGATGTTCAACACGAATCATGGAGGAGACAAAATGCTACTGACGGGCTCAACAGCAACTCATCGGAATTTCCATATCACTGGACTCCCACCATTATGTGAACACGGTGATAGCACTGGTCAGACCCAACGATGTAATGGTGTATGCTCGAGGGATCAACCACGAGTAAGACAACATTACGAACATCGTTGGTTCTGATTTGACTTGACGATAGCCCATACTCAAGTCAAAGTTTTGACAAGACAATAGATCCAACAACTGATCACGAGGACCAATTGGTGAAGATATCATCTTTCTTCAACACACACACAAACACAAAGATATCCCTTTGGAATGAACTAAGTCGGACAAGCTCTTATCTTCCAACTCTCCAAGTTGTTGTTTAGCTTATCCAACTAGCTCAGGGTATCTGACATGAATTCTTGGAGAAGGGGGTGGTTACAAGGAACCAACTTGATCCCAAACTCAACATAGCGGTCAGGTGACAACCTGGTGATATCTCCGAGAAGATATTCAGAAAATCACAAACCACCGATATGTTACTAAGCTCGAGAACAATCTTGCTTTTCAGGGCAAGACGATATGATCAACAGAGCAAGGGTTTGACAAAATCCTAACTCATTGATCGAAGAGTGCACCAGAAATAAGGACTAGGTAGCACAATCTATCTTAGAATGATGATTCAAGAACCAACACACTAGGAATGAAATTATTGTCCTTTAGCTACCAAGCAACAAGGTTGCTAGGAGTATTGGTTTCACACATCACAGTTCACTTGTCGGTATTCCGGTTGCGACAACACGGAAACAAAGAAATGAATAATGATGGAGAGAAGTATCATTGCGTCAAGAATTCACAAGAGCTGGTGCAATTCTCATGAAAATACTGGCATAAAGGGGGTAATACTCCAGGGTAGGACAGAACAAAAGCTGGGTTGGCATTTTGATCTGCGAGGTACAACTACTTGACCCAATCCTGGATATGGATGAGGTACTGGAGTTTGTTTCTCCTAGTCATTCCGGAATAGAATGGCTTGACGAACCACAAGAGTAGTGGCATCGATGAACACGGATGCATAACTACCCCTGACTATCAATTGATAGACGAGGTCAGAAGACAACTAAAGAGGGACAACCCAAAGGAACATATGATTTACTGAGTTGTGGATGCATGGTTTAGCATGTCGAACGAGTTCAACATATTTCTTCCAGATAACCCATGCAGATAGGTAGAATTGGCAGAGTAACATCATAGAATCAAGAACTTATCAAGAGCACTCTGGTTGTGATCTTTTGATCAGCGAGGAACTGCTGCCATAAGTAGTTCATGGTATTTGGAAGAACGATATACCACGAACCTGTCGTGGGAACGAACACCTATGGGACCGGAGCCCCTTTCGGTCCGGCGGGGGGCGGAGATTGCACGAAGAGCGGATCGAGGCGAAGCACACGAGCGATTTTACCCAGCTTCGGAGCTCTCCGGAGAGATAATACTCCTACTGCTGCTTTGTGGTTGTATTCAGTTCTTGCTCGAGAGCGTGGGTGTTCCCTGGTTTCGAATGCTCCGACCTCCCTCTACGTTGCGCATGGGCCTCCTTTTATATGCTCAAGGGGTCACCGACAGGTGGCAACGCATGCAAGGGTAAAACTGGAAAGGAATTGTGGTTGGTACAACTACCTGAACAGTGTATCCTACCTAACCTTGACGGCAGGGGACAAAGGCATTAAATGCCCGTCTGTGTCGCCCAAACAGTGCAGAAAAGGGACCATCAGGGGCGCCACCGCCCGCCACAATGGCACTTTTGTCAGCTCCGCTCGCCACCTCGCACCGCTGGCTGCACAGCCTCTCGCCACGCGCGCCTGGAAAGGTCCCATGGCGACACGTTGACGGATGCGCTGGAGCGTGGGTACAGAGAGGTGGCTTGCCGCGGCAAGCGCCTTGCCGCGGTCGTTGTCTTGCCGCGCCCGGAAGCTCGTCGCTCGCCGGGCCTTGCCGGGACGTGCGGCGCGTCGCGGCAAGTTCCTTTAGATGCCTTGGTTGGCCTTCCCGGCAAGCTCCTCTTGCCGGGGCCTTGTCTCCTTCCCGGCAAGCTCCTCTTGCCGGGGCTTTGTCTCCTTGACTTGAACACTTTGTTCTTGAATGGCTCCAAAGGAACCACGGAGGACCTTGGCGGGCACCCGGCAAGCCTTGCCGCGGGGCGCTGCGACTGCCCGTGCACCAGTTCGGGATACTAGGGTACCCCTACTCTAGTACACCGACAGGAGCCCCCGGGCCTGGGCCACACACGGTGCCAAGCGCTGTTGGGCCAGGCCCAAAACAGGGCACGGGCACGCGCGGCTTGGGTCCACGCCGTATCTTACTCCGTATCCACCGCGCTCTCCCCTAACGGCATGCGTTGAATGCGGCGTCGTGGGAGAGATCGTGGGTGGTTCTTTATTCGAAAAAGCGGAACGTCCGCCCCCTCCCTCTTTATAAGCAAAGGAAACAGGGGCAGTTCCCCCATCTTGCCCATTGCTACTTCCAATCTCAGAAGTCTGCGCCGCTCCCCCCTTCTTCCAAAGCCAAGAAAGAGCAGCGCTCCGCCCCCATCGCTGCCGGCGCCACCAACGTCCTCGATCTCCCCCACCACCTCCGCCATGGCCCTGAAAGCCGGGAAGGGTGTGAAGTCGGCCGAGGCGCTGCGGCTCGAGGCGCTGCGAAAGGAGCGGGCAACTTCCCCCCCCCCCCCCCCCCCGAGCTCGCCGCGAAGGAGCTGAGGGAGTGGTACTACCTCTTCTGGTCGACGGAGACGCGAGCGCATCCGCGCACGAAGGGACTCTCCGCCGCCGCTTCCGAACGGGCTCCGAACGGATACCCTTTCTTCGCGCTGTTCTTCTACTGCGGGCTCTGCCCGCCCTTCTCTGAATTCTTCTGCGATATTATGAACACCTACGGGTTCCATCTCCTTGACTTCACCCCCAATGCTGTTCTGACCATGGCAGTTTTCGCACATCTCTGCGAAAACTTTGTCGGAGTCCACCCAAACGTAGCCCTTTTCCACCACTTCTTTATGCCCTGGGTCGAGAGAGGAGAACCTTTAGCCGGTGGAACCGCCTGGATCTCGAGAGCAGGCAAGAAGGAGGCCTATCTGGAGGGGGAGCTCCGCAGCAGATGGGAGGAGTGGAGAGCAGAATGGTGTTGGATTGTTGAGGAGAACCTGCAGCCGTTTACTGCCCTGCGCCAAGCCCCAGCAGTATGCAGCAATGATTGGAGCGCACTGGCCGCGGACGACGACAAGCTAAAGATTGCCATCACCCGGATCTTGCGGCTCAGGCTTGCCGGGCTCACTGTAGGCGCTGTTGGCGCGGATTTTCTTCGCCGCTGCATCGCCCCTCTGCAAGAGAGGAGAAGACCCGCCTGGGAGTTCGGGGGTCCGGCGGACATTATGAGGCTGCGCCCGGGCCTCAATTTTAACTTCACCGTCTTGGAACTGGATGCGATGCTCAAGGAGCTGTTCAAGCACGATCCCCAGCATCCCGAATGGTTTAGGCTGCCGCAGGGTGTCGTCCCGTTGTGCAACAATTCCTCGCTTGATCGCATCCGTGCAATGATGTCGCAGTGCGACTCGCATGGAATTGTTCCAACTTGGCAGGAGCCCGCAGACGATGTCATGCAGCAGTTCCTTGATGGCTTGGTGGAGGTGGCGGTCCGCGCTGACAAACAGAAGAGCCTCACCCGCGACACCACCGACGCAGAGATGCGGCGCATCGGCACCAGGGCGGAAGAGGCGGTGGCAGCCGCCGCCGCGGGCAAGTTTGGATTCACCGTGGAGGAGGCAGAGGCAGCCGAGGCGGCAAGCCTTGCCGATCGGGATGAGCTTGCCGGAGAGCTTGCCGGCGAGGGGGAGCTTGCCGAGCCCGAAGCAGAGTCGAGCGAGCCCGCCGAGGGTGCGAGTGGCCAGCCGTCTTCAAGTAGCTTGCCGCAAACAGAGCTCCCAGCGCAGCCCCCAGCTCCACCAAGAAGGCGCCTCCGCAGGACCGGGGACGTAGCGGGGCGGCAGACGAGTCAACAGCCATCGCGCCGCGGGACACGCTCCACCGCGACAAGCACCGTTGCCGTGGGAGCGTCTCACGCTGCTGCGGCAACTGGAGCGGGGTCCTCCCGGACCGCCGCTTCTGATCCTGCCGCTGCCCCCACCAAGCGACCAAGAGAGCCTACCCCTCCGCCTCGCCGCGCCGAAAGAGGGCCAGACTTCGACCTCTCCGCGCTCAGCTCCGACGAGGAAGAAGAAGGGTAAGATTCTTTGTTGCACTTGTAGTTCTTCAATTTTTGTTGTTTTTGTCTTGTATCTGATTTGCTTTACTCTGAATTCGTTCCTTTTCAGGACCCTGGCCCAGAGAGCAGCGAAGAGAGCCAAGGCTCCGGTGATTATCATCGAGGACGAGCCCACCGTGACAGCAGGGGGCGCGCCCGAGACCACCTTGCCGGACCCGGCAAGTACTCCCCGAAGCAGCCCCCAGCGCAGCCCCCAGTGTAAGTATCTGTTTACTTCTCGTTGTTGGGCGCGCATGGGTGCTCTTTATTTGCTGATATCTGTCTATTGATTTGTGTAGGAGCAGAACAGCCTCACCAGGAGCAACCGAAAGCCGCCCCTGAGATGCTATCTGCTTCAATAACGCCGCCAAGGGAGGATTCCCCGGCAAGGGAGCGCTCTCCGGCAAGGGACAGTTCTCCGGCAAGGGACGGCACCAGTGACCCCCCGGTGGTGGAGCCCATGACTGCAGATCCCAGTACAGGTAACCCTTCTTGCTTGAAAACTTCCCTTGTGTTCTTCTTCTTCTAATCTTCTTTTGGATATTTGCTTGACTTTTTCTCCCTCTTCCTGCCTTCAGATCCACCATCCACGGAGCCGATGGAGACCGAGGCCACCGGCGAGGAGAACGCACGCGGCGACACCAACGACGCCGCTGCCACCGAAGGAGAAGCTGGCGCTGAAGATCCCGCCGGCGAAGAGGCTACCAAAGTTGCCGACGCAGGAGCTGGCGAGGGGTCCGGCGATCGCACTGACGGCCCCGAGGCCGCAGGAGCGCAAGGTGCTACGCCGACCGCCGATCCCTCCGCCGCCGCTGCAGCGCCATGCTCCGAAGAGCCCCAGCCCGGCGCCTATCTGAAGGCCGGCGATGGCGTCTTCATCAAGCTTCCCTGGGCGTCAAGCTCCAGGGCGCCGGTCGAAGGAGAAGTCTTTGACAGAGAAGTGCTCGCCTCCGCTGGGTTGACACTGGTAGACGCGCCAAGCAGCAGCAGCGACGAGCCTGAGGAGGAATAGCTGCTGCAGAGGCTGCTGTCGCTCTACCGCGCCCGACAAGCCAAGCTGGAATCCCGGGAAGCGCTTGTCGCGCAGGCGGGAGTGGATATTGAAAAGCATGCGGAGGAGCTCCGGAGTCGCAACCAGGAAGCCCTCCGGTCCATTGTAGAGGAGCGGTCACAGCTCGTCGAGGCGCGGAAAGCCTTCCTTCTCGAGAAGGCTGAAGCTGAAGAGCAACAGCGGCTTGCTGCCGAGGAGCTGTTTAAGCGGGAAGGTGAGTTGGCGCAGCGGAAGGTCAATCTGGAAAGCCACGAGGAGGAGCTTGCCGCGCGCGAGGAAACATTTGGCGGGGCTCTCAAGGAAGCGAAGGATGCTGCCGCAGCTGCTGAGGCCGCCAAGAAGGAGCTGGAGACGAAGGTGGCGCAGCTGGAGTCCGATCTCAGGGCGAGGGACGAAGAGCTTGCCGCGCTCCAGCGCGAGCGCGAGAAGGACGCCCTCGCCCACGGTGAGCTGCAGGGTCGTCTCCTCGATAAGGGCAAAGAGCTGAGCGCCGCCAAGGACTCCAACGCTGATCTTGAGTTGAAGCTGGCTACTTTGACCGAGACGCTGGACGGCGCCAAGGAGCGGGAGGAGGCCTTGAAGGAGGAGATCAAGGCCAACGAAGCGCTGCTGACGAGGGCCGCCGAAACCCAGAACACCTTTAGGGAGACGGTGGAACTCTGGACAGAGGGTCTCGTGAATATCGCCGCAGTCATCGACGAGGAGCTGGCGCAGCTGGGGATGGAGGATTTCGGGTATTCCTCCGATGAGAACCTCCAGCCCAGCGTGAAGCTTACTTTGTTCTTCAAGGGCGTGGCAACGGCCCTCCAGCAACTCCGGGAAAGGATCCCAAAGCAGCTGGCCGACGAGTCACACACAATCTGCGCGAGAGTTCTTCAAAAGGTGTTGGTGAAGGTGGCCTTCCGCAACCCAGGCCTCAACCTCACCAATGTCCTCAGGAAGCTGCCTCCGGACACTGATCTGGAAGAGCTCAAGTCCCTTGTCGCACCCATTGTGGACAAGGTGAATGAAGTCAAGAGAGTTGACGGCGATCGCATAGATTAGGCTGCCTGTTTTCTCCTTTTCTTGCCGCTGCTAGACATGTTACGAGAACAATCTATTAGAGCTGCGACAAGTTATCTTTTGTAATATAACTTTATTTTGGGTATCAGTTGCTACGTTATCTCCTTTACTTGATTCCTTCCTTTGTATGTTTTTGCTCTGCGCTTTCAGGGAACTTGTCGGCGCGGGCACCCTTGCCGCGAGCGCTGAGTGCGGAACATCAGCAACCTGCTGGCGGTGCCGCTACCGACAAGAAACCTTGTCGCAACTAGTCGCATCACACTTAAGTTGTTGAGCGGACTCGAAACAAAGTAAGGGCGCAACTAGCTACGAGTTGGTTCCTCCGCGCACAGGTTTTCCATACAAAGCACGATCGTTCGAGGAAGATAACTTACAAAATTTTAAAACTGATTGCTCAAACTTTGGCAACTTAGCTTTTCTGTCGTTTGCGTCCCGGCAAGGTGAAACTTCCTTGAACGACGCCTGGTCCACACCATTATCTCCTCCTCCCCCCCGGCAAACTTGTGGGCGAGGGAACCTTCCTTTTGAGAAAAAGAAAGAAGAGAAAATAAAGATATGGAGCCTTAAGGCTCGTTATTGCTTACCGGGGGTAGGTGCTGCACAAAGTGTCAGATAACACATGCAAAAAATAGAAGGCATGAAATTGACAAGATGTGCGAAGCACATGAACTTTATTTATGCACGGGGTCTGCGCCCGGGTTTGTACAAAGGATTACATGCAACAGCGGCAAGACTTGTACAAAAGGTGGTTGCCGGAACAGGTTCCGGCAACCGCGCCTTACGGGTAAAACTTACGAAGATGCTCAATGTTCTAGGAGTTGCTCACCGGAAAGCCATCTTCGGTCTCAAGGCGGACAGCGCCAGGCCTAGTGACTCGTTTCACCCGGTAAGGGCCTTCCCACTTCGGCGTCAACTTGTTGGAATTCTTGGCGGACTGAACGCGCCGAAGAACAAGGTCGCCTTCCTCGAGACTTCTGGCATTAACTTTGTGGCTATGGTAGCGGCGCAAAGCTTGCTGGTATCGAGCAGCTCGTACAGCAGCCTAAATACGATCCTCCTCAAGGAGCAGCGCGTCATCTTGTCGCAGCTGCTCTTGCTCAAGCTCATCATAAGCGAGCACTCGAGGCGATCCATATACGAGTTCCGTGGGGAGAACTGCCTCTGCTCCATAGACTAGAGCGAAAGGTGTCTGGCCAGTGGCTCGATTTGGCGTCGTCCTGATCGACCAAAGAACCACCGGCAGCTCCTCGATCCAGTTCTTTCTGCACTTGTGCAGCCTGTCGAAAGTTCTGGTCTTGAGCTCGCGCAACACTTCAGCATTTGCCCTCTCCGCTTGACCGTTGCTTCTCGGGTGAGCAACAGAAGCGAAGCAGACCTTGGCGCCAAGATCTTGGACGTACTGCATGAAGGTGCGGCTTGTGAATTGTGTGCCGTTGTCGGTGATGATCCTGTTAGGGACCCCGAAACGGCAAACAATCGACCTGAAGAACTTGACTGCTGACTGTGTGTCACCTTCCTCACTGCTTCCACTTCCGGCCACTTTGTGAACTTGTTGATTGCAACGTACAAGTACTCAAAGCCCCCGACAGCTCGAGGAAAGGGGCCGAGGATGTCGAGCCCCCAGACCGAAAATGGCCAGGATAAAGGGATCGTTTGGAGAGCTTGAGCTGGCTGGTGTATCTGTTTGGAATGGAACTGGCACGCTTCACACTTGGTTACTTGTGCAGTTGCATCCTGGAGGGCTGTCGGCCAAAAGAAACCTTGCCGGAATGCTTTGCCGGCAAGTGCTCTTGCGCCAATGTGGTGACCACATATGCCTCCATGTATCTCCGCCAACAGCTTTTGTCCATCTTCCTGGGGAATGCACTTCAATTTCACACCGTTGAATCTTCTTCTGTACAGTGTGTCGTCGACAAACTGGTACATACTTGATTGCCGGGCTACTCTTTCCGCTTCTTCTTGCTCTTCGGGAAGTTCTCCTGTCTGAAGGAAACGGACAATCTGCTGTGCCCACGCTGGAGCCTGCGGCTCGACAATAAGGACTAAAGGCACATATGCTGCTGCGGGAACATCCGCTTCTACGGCGAGAACCTGCGACTCAGCCGGAGCTTGATGTTCCCCGGCAAGCTTGCCGGAGCAAAACTTGTCGGGAGCGTCTGCTTCAATGGAACAAACCCTAGGGCTTGTCGGAGCAGACTGCTCCTCAGCACCCTTGGTGTTGATCTTGGGGACCTTCTTGGCGGCGGCTTCAGGGAGCTCTGCCGGAAAATAGTCACCAGAAATCAACTACCTCTTCTTGCTCTGTCCAGTTGATGGTGTTACGGACGGTTGAGTCAGTTTGAGCACGAAAATCCCTGGTTCCACAGGTAACTTAAGTGCGGCGCACTTCGACAGGCCATCTGCAATGTCGTTCTGAGCTCTCGGAACATGTTCCATTTGTAGGCCGTCAAAGTGCTCTTCTAACTTTCTCACTTCATCAACGTAGGCTTCCATCAATGGACTCTGATAACTCTTGTTGACTTGGCGGATGACAAGCTGCGAGTCACCCCTGACAATGAGCTTCTTGATCCCAAGATCTGCTGCGATCCTGAGACCGGCAAGCAAACCTTCATACTCTACAGTATTGTTTGTTGCTTGCTCCTTGGGAAAGTGCATCTGGACTACGTACTTGAGGTGCTCTCCGGTGGGCGCGACAAGCAGCACGCCCGCACCGGCGCCTTGCAGTGAGAAGGCACCATCGAAGTACATCAGCCACTCTTTGCTTGCTTCCTTGACGGGGATGCTCGTCTCCGGAATTTCTTCATCTGGTGTTGGCGTCCACTCTGCTATGAATTCTGCCAATGCCCGGCTCTGGATAGTTGAAGTACTCTCAAACTTGAGACCAAAGCTTGACAGTTCCAGTGCCCACTCGACAATCCTGCCTGTTGCTTCTGGATTCTGCAGTATCCTCTTTAGCGGAAAACGAGTGACAACTGTGATCTCATGTGCTTGGAAGTAATGGCGCAGCTTTCTCGAGGCCATGAGAAGGCCGAGAAGCAATTTCTGCACACCAGAGTACCTCGACCTAGCCCCCTGCAGAAGGGAACTGACAAAGTAAACTGGGCGCTGCACCATTTTCTTCTATTTCTCCTCCTGTGTCTGCGCAGATCCATCCTTGTCGGGACCAGAGCTTGTCGGGGAAGCCCCCTGCTTGTCGCTGGATGCGTCTGCCGTGGTTGCTGGCTCATCATCCGCCTCCCTCTCCGCTACTAACGCAGCACTAACCACTTGATTGGTTGCTGCTAAATACAGCAGCAACTCTCTCTTGTGGTTTAGGTGCGACAAGTATTGGAGTGGAGGACAGGTATCTCTTCAAGTCTTGCAGCGCAGCCTCCGCTTTCGGAGTCCATTTCATTGGACCTGCCTTTTTCAATATTTTGAAAAATGGCAGGGCGCGCTCAGCAAACTTAGAGATAAACCTGCTGAGAGCAGCTCCACAACCAGCAAGCCTTCGTACATCCTTGACGCGCTTTGGTGCTTCTATCTGCTCAATGGCGTTAATCTTGTCGGGATTGGCCTCGATTCCCCGCTGAGACACGAAGAACCCGAGAAGCTTGCTGGAAGGAACTCCAAACACGCACTTCTCGGGATTGAGCTTGAGGTTGATCTTGCGCAGATTTGCAAAGGTCTCGTCCAAATCCTGGATCAGAGTTGCTTTGTCCTTGCTCTTGACCACTATGTCATCCATGTAGGCTTCCACATTTCTGTGTAACTGTGGCTCAAAAGCGTCATGGACTACTCTTGCAAATGTTGAACCAGCATTCTTTAATCCGAAAGGCATCCGTACGAAACAGTATGTGCCACATGGAGTAATGAATGCGGTCTTCTCCTCATCCTCTTCTGCCATGAAGATCTGATGATATCCTGAGTATGCATCAAGAAACGAAAGCAAGTCACATCCGGCCGTGGAGTCAACAATCTGGTCAATGCGTGGCAAGGGAAATGGGTCTTTGGGACAAGCTTTATTAACATCAGTAAAGTCAATACAAAGCCTCCATTTCCCGTTTGCCTTGCGCACGACTACAGGATTGGACAACCACGTAGGATGGAGCACTCCTCTGACAAGGCCTGCTGCTTCCAACTTCTTGATTTCTTCTGTGATGAATTCTTGGCGCTCCACTGCTTGTTTCCTGACTTTCTGCTTGACGGGCCGCGCATGAGGACAGACGGCAAGGTGGTGCTCAATTACTTTCCTGGGAACGTCGGGGATGTCAGACGGTTGCCACTCAAACACGTCAACGTTCACCCGCAGGAAAGCAAGGAGCACGCTTTCCTATTTGGGGTCGAGAGTGGCACTGATGGTGAAGGTACCACCAGTGCCGTCCTCCTTGGCGGGCACCTTCTTGGTCTCTGCGGAGCTGCCTTCGTCTTCTTACACTTGCCGGTGGAGCTCGATGGTGCGTCCTCGACGGTAGCGCAGCACTCCGAAGAGGTGCGCTTGCCGGAGTGGGCATCAGAACTCTTGCCGGACTTGGTCTTCTTCTTCCCCCCGGGAGCTTCAGCGGCAAGTGGCTTGCGTTCTGCTGCGGCTGCTGCTTCCCGGTAAATCTTGTCGGCGCAGATAAGAGCATCCTTCTTGTCGCCAGGGACAGAGATGGCACTTATCGGGCCTGGCATCTTGAGCATGTTGTAGGCATAGTGAGAGGCTGCCATGAATTTGGCGAGCGCTGGACGGCCGAGTATCCCATTGTATGGCAATGGAAAATCAGCAACGTCAAAAGTGACCCTCTCAGTCCGGAAGTTCAACTCGCTGCCGAATGTTACCGGCAACGTGATCTTTCCCTTCGGCTTGCTCCTTCCCGGGTTGACTCCTTGGAATGTGCCGGTCTCTTCGAGCTCGCTGTCAGGGATCTGGAGTTTCTGAAGTACCGCGGAGGAGATCAGGTTCAAGTCGGCCCCGCCGTCAACTAACATCTTAGTGACCTTGAGGTTGCGGATAGTTGGTGAAACCAACATCGGCAAGCACCCAACCGCAGTTATGCGATCAGGGTGGTCCTCAATATCGAAGATGATAGGCGTGTTGGACCATTTCAGAGGCTTGCATGACTCGACGGGTTGTTCTGCCGCATTGACTTCCCGCACCCACTTGAGCTGGCGGTGCAAAGTATGTAGAGAAGCACCGCCGTCAACGCACAAGACCTCTGTGGCTTTCTGAAACTCCTGCTCATCGGCCTCGTCATCATCAATGTCTTCGTCTTCATCGTCATCCTCATCCTTGTCGCAGCCACGGGGAGGTCTGTCTCCTTGCCGCTGCTTGGCCTTGCCGCGGCGTCCTCCCCGGCCGGGGAGTTTCTTGCCGGATCCTCCAGTACCTTCCTGGGCCTTCTCCTTGTCGCGTCGCTCGTACTCAGCCTTCTGCTGCTCGACAAGCTGCTCAACCTTCTTGCAACTATGGAGATCATGGCCCTTGGTGCGGTGGATCTTGCAGTACTTCTTGCCGGAGCCGTCCTGCTTGTCGGCGGCCGCCACAGCTTCGGCTTCCTTGGCGCCACCTCCATTGCCGGACTGCTCAACGACTAGCACATCTTTGCCTTTCTTCTTCCTGTTGTTCCGCCGCCGATTTTTCCTTGCCGGGGCGGCATCCTCGCTGTCAGATCCTCCTGCTCCTGTGTTCTCTCCGGGGAGTTTCCTCCCCTCCTCAGCACGTGCACACTTGTCGGCCAGGGCGTATAGCTCACTGACGTCTCTGATCTTGCACATCGCCATCTCCTCCCGCATCCTGCGGTTACGCACGTTCTGATGGAACACGCTAATGACCGTGGCAGGGTGGACATCTGGGATGTTGCGCTGTACTTGGCTGAATCTCTGAATATACTTGCGCAGGGGCTCTCCTTCCTTCTGGGCGAGCAGATGTAGATCGCTTTCTTGGCCATGAGGCTTGTGGCCGCCTGTAAAGGCGCCGACAAACTGATGGCACAGATCCGCCCATGAGGATATGGAGTTGTCCGGCAAGTGCATGAGCCAGGATGTAACATTGGGCTTAAGCACCAGCGGGAAGTAGTTGGCAAGGATCTTTTCGTCGCGCCCCCCGGCAACTTGCACCGTGATGGTGTAGATGCTGAGGAACTCCGACGGATGCAACCTGCCGTCGTACTTCTCTGGTACGTCTGGCTTGAAATTCTTTGTGCTGGGCCACTGGACTTGCCGCAGCTCACGAGTGAATGCAGGGCAACCTACCGCATACGGCAAGTCGCCTGGTTCCCCTGGCGCATGCATGTCGACAGTGGGCCCAGCGCGCTGGTCTGACTGACGCCGCGCTTCTCTTCGGCGCTCGATGCGTGTACGAGCGTCTTCTTGCTGTCGTTCTTGAAGAACTTGGCGCTGATCGCGATGAGCTCGTGGATCTGATGACGCTGTGGAGTCAGTGTCGAGGTTGACCCGGCGAGTCGGCGATCATGGCCTTCGGGGTGGAGAGTGCATGGTGGTTGCACCCCCACCGGTCTTGTCGCCATCGGCTCGTGCCTGGCAGTCTTGCCGCGGCTTCGATGTACTCGGTTGCCATGGAGTGTCGCCGTTGGCGAAGCCAATGAGACTCTGAATGGTGGCCCTCCAATCGTCGATCTTGTCCGCCGTTGGAGGGTAATCCAGGAGCAGTTGAGCTCGGGCTAAAGCTTCTGCTGGGGTCTTCGGTGGCGGCGGCAAACGGTGCGAGGAGCGGGATATGCTCGGACTTCTAACTATGTTAGGAGGAGCAGGATCCCGTCCAGGCGACCGTTTCTTGCTCGTGCCAGCAGGTTGGCGTGCATGCTGGTCTTGAGCACCCTGAGATCCACCAGCTCGATTTTGGTCCAACGAGCGTATGGTACCGCGAGTACCATGACGCTGTTGGCCCCGCACCTCCTGAGATGGGCGCGGTGCATGTACGGACGCCGAGGTTTGTGCAGCTTTGTCCTTGGACCTGGCAGTAGCGTGAGCTCCCTCATTGGCGCCCGTTCCTCCGCCGGCATCTACCCCACCACCCGTTTGCTCCGGTGGCGGTGGGATCTACGTGGACGGAGCAGCCACCTCCGAAGCCTTCTTCTTCGGTGGCATGTCGATGAAGATGATGAAGAAGATGAAGATCTAGCTCGCGTGAACGCCGGATCGGGTTCACACAACCTCGACGCCCCCTACCTGGCGCGCCAAAGATGTCGTGGGAACGAACACCTATGGGACCGGAGCCCCTTTCGGTCCGGCGGGGGGCGGAGATCGCACGAAGAGCAAATCGAGGCGAAGCACACGAGCAATTTTACCCAGCTTCGGAGCTCTCCGGAGAGATAATACTCCTACTGCTGCTTTGTGGTTGTATTCAGTTCTTGCTCGAGAGCGTGGGTGTTCCCTGGTTTCGAATGCTCCGACCTCTCTCTACGTTGCGCATGGGCCTCCTTTTATATGCTCAAGGGGTCACCGACAGGTGGCAACGCATGCAAGGGTAAAACTGGAAAGGAATTGTCGTTGGTACAACTACCTGAACAGTGTATCCTACCTAACCCTAACGGTAGGGGACAAAGGCATTAAATGCCCGTCTGTGTCGCCCAAACAGTGCAGAAAAGGGACCGTCAGGGGCGCCACCGCTCGCCACGATGGCACTTTTGTCAGAGCCGCTTGCCACCTCGCACCGCTGGCTGCACAGCCTCTCGCCACGCGTGCCTGGAAAGGTCCCATGGCGACACGTTGACGGATGCGCTGGAGCGTGGGTACAGAGAGGTGGCTTGCCGCGGCAAGTGCCTTGCCGCGGTCGTTGTCTTGCCGCGCCCGAAAGCTCGTCGCTCGCCGGGCCTTGCCGGGACGTGCGGCGCGTCGCGGCAAGTTCCTTGAGATGCCTTGGTTGGCCTTCCCGGCAAGCTCCTCTTGCCGAGGCCTTGTCTCCTTCCCGGCAAGCTCCTCTTGCCGGGGCTTTGTCTCCTTGACTTGAACACTTTGTTCTTGAATGGCTCCAAAGGAACCACGGAGGACCTTGGCGGGCACCCGGCAAGCCTTGCCGCGGGGCGCTGCGACTGCCCGTGCACCAGTTCGGGATACTAGGGTACCCCTACTCTAGTACACCGACAGAACCTCGAGGCTATCACAAGGTTACTAATATCCTGAAGGGACTAGCAAACACTATCAACATGGAGTAGGTGGAGTGAATCCCGGGTTCAAAACCCAGGACTAGAGTACCTGCTAGCTAAATGGCATCACGGGATGCTTTCGAGAATGTTGGCCAGAATGATCACACTGGGAACACAATAAATGGCTAGATTACTAGGTGATACTCTAGACATCTAGGGTCATAATAATAGCTCCAACATATACGTCGAGGCAATAGAGTATCTCAACTCACCGTTTAGTGTGGTTAATCTGGCCCAAAGGGACATCAAAACGGGAGGAAAGAATTTTGCAAATGCTTCAGACTATTTAGAAACCTGGGATGACTCAGACAGCATAACGGCTGTAAATGCTCAAAAAAAGATTTGAGACATCCTACAAAATGGTGGCATAACCACTCGATCATCACAATATCAAGAATCTGAGGCCATCTATGAATACACGAAAGTAGTAGAAACTGAACTGAGGCTTGGATCCAACAATCTGATGAGTCTACTGATTAGTAACACGTGATCCTGATAGAAAGAGGAGATAGCCTAGTTCCTTAACCACGTAGGAAAGATAAGGTGACTCAGATCAGAAGGCATAAGGTATAAGGAGTAAAAAGAGCCTTACGTTCCATCCCACAATCAATTCCCTTATATAACTAAAGAATTTCTAGACTCAACTTCGACCAGTTTGGCATGGTAATCCTATAGGCAGTCAAGCTCTGATACCAAAGCTGTCAGGACCCCGACTCAATGCCACATCGATCTAGCATGTATCACTTTGCGGCCTCACGCACGGTATTCCCACGGGTGTCGCCTTACCTTTGCCCGGGACCGTTTGCGCCTTTTGGCACACGTATATGATAGTGTCGCTAGCATCCATATGATAAGGAGCCCAGGCTGACATGGCTAGTCGTAAACCCAAAGTGGCACAAACTTAAAGGGATAGGCATCCATGACCCGACATCGAACGTGTCGTTCATCAGCGACTGAATCTAGGCTGTAGCACTGGGCTAGCAGGACTCCGGTGAACCGGACTGTAGCGGGCTAACAGGACTCCGGTATTCATCGCGTGACATTTCCCCGAGGGGGCAGACACAGGAACAAAGAAGGACACATGCCGGCCAGCCTAAGTGTTCCGGAGCAGTAGAAAGCTACCATGGCTCAGTGGAAGCACTAGGAGACATTTCCCGGTAAGAGAGGCTACTAAGGATAAACAACTAGATAGTCAGATCCCACACATACCAAGCATTTCATAACATACACACAATATGCTCGATATGTGCAAATACAACATGGCATCACAACATGACTCTACAACTCAAGTATTTTATTCAATAGGCTCCGAGGAGCGAGATATTACAAACATGGTCTCACTACCCAACAATCAGAGCATACAAGTCAAAGCACATGCGGAAGCTTAACATGTCCGAGTACAGACGACTACAAATGAAAAAGGCTGAGAAGCCTAACTAACTACCAGATCCTGCCGAGGGCACAAGATCGTAGCTGAGGTAACAAGCTAAATGTCGAAGTTCATGCGGAACCACTAGTGAGACTGAAGTCTCTCTGCAGAAACATAAAATAGGCAAACGTGAGTACAAATGTACCCAGCAAGACTTACATCAGAACTAACTACATATGCATCATTATCAACAAAGGGGATGGTGGGGTTTAACTGCAGCAAGCCAGCTTGACTCGGTGGCTATCCTAAGCTACGACTGCAAGTAACTCTTTGAGGTGGCGCACACGAGTCCACATATTCACCAATCAATACACCACTATGGATCCGCTCCCGTCTACCTACAAGAACGCCATCCATAGCACTCACGCTTATCTTGTGCATTTTAGAGTATCCACTTCAAGTTATCTATGAACTGTACATGCAACCCAGAAGTCCTTTACCGCAGACACGGCTATTTGAATAGATCATATTAACCCTGCAGGGGTGTACTTCTTCACACACGCTCTCGCCACTTACCGCCATGTACACGTCATGTATCTCGGCAACCTTCAAGCGGAAGCCTGGCGAGGGAGTCGGCCACGACCTGACTAACCACACAAGTCTCTAGTCCAGGTTTATCGCCTATTCGGGTTCCATCCGCAAGGAGATCCGGCCGGGGTGTCGCTCACGGCCCAAAAGATGTGTGCAGGGTTCCCAAGCCCACCTCGACGAGTGGATCTACGCTTGGTACACCGTGCCACGGTGCCTAGTCTTTCCCAAGCCCACCTATACCGGGTGCCACTTGGTAGACTACTAACACTACCTACGAACACCAGAAACTAGTTGCAACTCCTAGGCAGAGATCGAGTTGATTAATAAGTCGAGAGAGCTTGGAGCGCCCGGAGCCCAATGTGTGGTAGTAACTGTTCATGGATCACAAACACAGAACTCAGTTCCCGAGGACGGCTGCAATGAGACAACCCACCATGTACTCCTACATGGCCTCTCACCGCTACCTTTACCAAATCGTGTTCACACACTTAGCTCTCAACAGTAGGACATGTTCACACACCTCCGATTCATCCCCGATGAATCAGACCTGACACAACTCTAAGCAATAGCAGGCTTGACAGACAAGCATGAATGAGTAGGCACATCAGGGCTCAAACAACTCCTACTCATGCTAGTGGGTTTCATCTATTTACTGTGGCAATGACAGGTCATGCAGATGATAAAGGGGTTCAGCTACCGCAGCATGTAATAGTTGAATCGTTGTTGTCCTAATGCAGTAAAATAGAGCAGGAGCGAGAAAGTGGGATTGTATCGGAATGAACAAGGGGGTTTTGCTTGCCTGACACTTCTGAAGATAGTATAGTTCTTCACCGGTGTCACTAAACTCATCGTCAGAACGCGTCTATCGAGAGGGGGCAATTACCGGCAACTGAGAAAGAAACACAATCAATGCAATGCATAGTATGATGCATGATCATGACATGGCAATATGCTGTGGTTTGAGCTAATGCAACTAGCATCAAGTTAAATGAAGTTGGTTTGAACCTTAGGTTCAAATTCAAGCTCCATATGTGAAGGTTTAAATGCCATTATATGGTTTGGCCTAAACAGTAGCTATAAGTTGTTCTAACATGCATGAAAATGGTACAGATGGATAGATTGGATTTTTCTGATCATTTTTCATATATAACTTATCTCATTCTGAGTTACGGTTGAATTTATATGAATTTTTGAAGTTTGTAACATCTTCTGGAATTTTCTGTATTATTTTAAATCCAGAAAATGGTTAACTGTGTCAGCATTGCATCACTCTGACGTCAGCAGGTCAACTGCGGTTGACCAGGTCAAACCTGACATGTGGGGTCCACACGTCAGTGACACAGGGCAGGAACAGAGACTAACCAGTGGGTCCAGGTCAATGTTGACGTGGCAGGGTCAAACTGACACGTGGGACCTGCTGTATTAACCTAAACTAAATAGGGAATAAATTAGGTTTTGATTAGGGCACGGGGCCCATATGTCAGTGAGGGAGGGGGTTAGTTAGTGCTAATGGTGGAGTTAACCAGCGGCTAACCGGCGGCGCTAATCCGGCGCGGCGGTGATCGCCGGCCGGCCCTCTCCGGCGACGGATGGCCGCGCGGATGGGTTCTCTGGAACGCTTGCAGTGCAGCGCATCCAGGGGTGGTCATGGGGATGTCGGGGATGGGCTACAGCGGTGAGGGCGGCGAGCTTTGAGGCGGCGGTGCGTTCTCGGGTCCGGCGGAAACAACGGCTAGAGTGTGCAAACGGCATGGGGAGAAGAGGGGAACGGGTCAGCGGCTCACCGCGATTCGGTGGAGAAGCACGGCGTGGTCCGGGAGGAGCTGGAGCAAGCAAATCAACGACGGCGGTCATCGGTGCCGAAGCTTGAAGATGACGAAGATGCCGGCGACGAAGGGCTCCCGCAGTCGTGGGCGTTGGCTTGTCGACGTGTGGTGATGAGGCGGAGCCTATGGATAGGCTAGATAGGTGAGGGAGGCTCGGTGGGCGCGGCGGTAGTGGACGGCAGCGACGGGGTCACTCGGGTGCGTGCGAGGGAGAGAGCAGAGGAGGGGGAAGGGTCCAGGGAGAGTGAGAGAGGGGCCAGGGGTGTCGTGGCGTCTCCAGGCACATCAGAGGAGCGGCGGGAAGCAAGAGGTGGCGCGCGCGTGTGCGCGCACGGCGGCCACACGCCCTCCTGCCTACTGGCAGGAGGTTGAAGATGGTGGCGGCTGCGGTGGGCTGGGCTGGGCCTAGCAGGCCGGCTGTCTACTGAGCCGCTAGTGGGCTGCCAGGTAAGGCCAGGTTGGTTCTTTCTCTCTCTTTTCTATTTTCCGTTTTCTAATTCTGACATTTGTTTTAATTTGGTTTTTGAACCAAACTAATTTTGTTGCTTCTGATAAATTTTGCAGGGACTAAAAGGATTATTCCAAAGCCCCTCAAAAACAATCAGAATTATTGGAGCAATAAAGTATTTATAGTATTTATTTGCTCCAATTCAAAATACAATATGTGTTAATTCAACAATCCAAAATGTCATGCAAAAATGTGCATCACCTCTGGTTGCTGTTTCCAGCATTTTCCAAAAATGATGAACATTTTTTAAGGCCATTTGGGTTCACTGGAAAATATTTTAGTTGAACCTGGTGGATTCCTTTTTATGCTAGGGTTTGAACATCCCCCATTTCAAGTTCATTTCAAAAGTTAAACATGATGCACACATGAAGGGCTAGCCTACTGCATACCAGGACTGGGGATGTGACACATTGGGTCCCAAGACTAAAGAGCACAAGAATACCAAGACTGGGATGACATGTAGAGTGTGAGTACTAGGTACTCTATTTGGATATTGCCATGTCGCAAGAATAAAGATACGCAATGAATTCCAAAGATTTTCTTCCCTTAGATGTCTTTCTCCCCCTGAATCTGACATGGGATAATGGGAGTAGATAGGGTAGCAGAAAATCAGAGCAAACAAGAAAATAACCAGAGCAAGATAAAGTCATAACATATACTATCATGTCTTTCCCCTCTTGAAGACATGAGACAACTTTCCTCTTAAGACTAAGAGCATCAGGAGAAGCTTTTATGTGCACATTCTCTCTTATGTGATAAGCTTTGATGTGCTATCTCTCTCTCTCTCCCGCTTTGACATAAATTTCCAACAAGGGACTTCTGGAGCATGAGTCAAGTAGGTTTGGTCCTGGAGTCACATTTCAAAGCCACGTGTAATATTGATGCTGGTAGAGGAAAAATTTCAAAGAGTGGAGCTGGGACAAATATGCAGAATGCAAGTGACACAGATTTTGTCTCAGGACTAAAATTGGTAGCACCGAGCGGTTGCAATTGGTGGCACCAAGTTGATTTGGTTCAGCCGAAGAAATCAATCTGGTGAGACCGAGTTCAACCCAGAGAGTAACTTCTTGTCACCTCAGCTCACTAGGCAAATAAGATCTCACAAGGATATGCAAGGAATTAACTGAATGATTTGCAATGAATTGGATGCAGGGAAATGCAGAAAATAACATAGAAAATAAAAGACATCTAGATGAAGTTTTTTTTGAAAGGGGAACTAGCATGCATGAGACACATGCAAGAGCACAAAGAAACAATAGAGAACTTCATCTAGAATTGGTCGGCAACAAAGTCACCTATGTTAGAGTATATTGACTTAGGAGTCAAGTGAAGACACTTGATCATAGGTCATACTCATCATTTAAGCTCAAAATGGGGTTGCCATTTTTCGTTTAAGCATTCTGATGTATTTTCATCTTGTTGAGTTGCTTTGACCCATGTATTGGGGTTAAGCTTCTCTAAGATGGAATGACATACCTTGGGTGGTGGTGTTGAACTTGATCATGTAGTCGAACTTGTGTAAGGTGCTCAAGTTGAAGTAGATCATCAAGAAATGGGAGCACCCCTTGTAGTTGAAGTTCACCTTCCTACATGGATTAGTCTTGCAAGGAAGAGCACTTGTGTATCCAATGTAGCAATCATGAAATTTGATATATGGAATTTGTCAAAGGATATATTGAATGGATTCGTGCTTCCTTGTATTCATCCACCATTGTAGAGACTTGGAGATGTAGAGATTGATTAAAATGTGATTGAGTTGCAATCTCATAGAATTGGGCTTATCCAAGTTCCTACAAGGGTTAGATAGCATGCAAGAGTACAAGAGTATCCAAGACATATGATCATCATCATAAGAGAATGGTCAAGGATTAGTCATAGTAAGGCTCATGCCTTGCATGCATCCACATGGAGTTTCTATTACAAATTTGAGGCATCAATGATGTTCAATTCACCTCTCAACCTGCAAAACACTTTCTCATCAAGTGGTTTAGTGAATATATCTGCCAATTGCTTGTCGTATGAACATGCTTAAGTTTGATATCTCCCTTAGCAACATGATTTCGAATGAAATGATGACGAACTTCAATATGCTTAGTTCGAGAATGTTGCACGGGATTATGAGCAATCTTAATAGCACTTTCACTGTCGCAAAGCAATGGAACATGTTTCACATATATCCCATAATCTTTAAGAGTTTGGGTCATCCAAAGTAACTGAGCACAACATGAACCAGCGGCAATGTATTCCGCTTTGGCGGTGGATAAGGATACTGAGTTTTGTTTCTTGGAGGACCAAGACACAAGAGATCAACCGAGAAATTGACAAGTACCCGAAGTGGACTTTCTATCAACCTTGTCACCGGCATAGTCCGAGTCGGAATAGCCAACAAGATCAAAAGAAGACCTCTTAGGATACTAAATGCCAAAATTTGGTGTATGTATTAAGTATCTCACTATGCTTTTCACAACCTTAAGATGACACTCTTTGGGGGCTGCTAGATATCGTGCACACATGCACACACTTAGCATGATATCGGGACGGGAGGCACATCGGTATAACAATGAACCAATCATAGAGCGGTAAACCTTTTGGTCAACCCGTTCGCCATCCTTTGTCAAGTCAAGATGTCCACTAGTAGGCATGGGGGTATTCATACCTTTGCATTCTTGCATGTTGAACTTCTTGAATAAGTCCTTGGTATACTTTGTTTGAGAGATAAAGGTTCCCTCCTTAGTTTGCTTGATTTGCAAACCAAGAAAGAACTTGAGTTCACTCATCATAGACATCTCAAACTTCTTCGACATAAGCTTCCCAAACTTCTTACTAAAATGAGGGTTAGTTGATCCAAATATGATATCATCAACATAAATTTGGCACATAAATAATTCCCCATTAAGCCTTTTTGTAAAGAGTGTAGAATCAATTTTACCAATTTCAAACCCTTTATCAAGAATAAACTTAGTCAAGCATTTATACCAAGCTCTAGCATCTTGCTTAAGACCATAAAGAGCTCTGTGAAGTTTGTAAACATGGTCAGGTTTCTTAGGATTAACAAAGCCGGGAGGTTATTTAACATAAACTTCCTCCTCAATTTCACCATTAAGAAAAGCACTTTTGATGTCCATTTGATATAAGGTAATGTCATGATGATTGGCATAGGCAAGTAAGATGCGAATGGACTTAAGTCTAGCAACGGGGGCATAAATCTCATGATAACCCAAAAGTATAGGGGATCACAACAGTTTTCGAGGGTAGATATTCAACCCAAATTTATTGATTCAACACAAGGGGAGCCAAAGAATATTCTCAAGCATTAGCAGTTGAGTTGTCAATTCAACCACACCTGGATAACTTAGTATCTGTAGCAAAGTATTTAGTAGCAAAGTAGTATGGAAGTAACGGTAACAGTAGCAAAAGTAACAGTAGCGGTTTTGTAGTAATTGTAATAGTGGCAACGATAAAGTAAATAAGCAAAGGCACAATATGTGAAAAGCTCATAGGCATTGGATCAGTGATGGATAATTATGTCGGATGTGATTCCTCATGTAATAGTTATAACATAGGGTGACAAAGAACTAGCTCCAGTTCATCAATGTAATGTAGGCATGTATTCCGAATATAGTCATACATGCTTATGGAAAAGAACTTGCATGACATATTTTGTCCTACCCTCCCGTGGCAGCGGGGTCCTAATGGAAACTAAGGGATATTAAGGCCTCCTTTTAATAGAGTACCGGACCAAAGCATTAGCACTTAGTGAATACATGAACCCCTCAAACTACGGTCATCACCGAGAAGTATCCAGATTATTTTCACTTCGGGGTTGTTGGATCATAACACATAATAGGTGACTATAGACTTGCAAGATAGGATCAAGAACTCACATATATTCATGAAAACATAATAGGTTCAGATCTGAAATCATGGCACTCGAGCCCTAGTGACAAGCATTAAGCATAGCAAAGTCATAGCAACATCAATCTCAGAACATAGTGGATACTAGGGATCAAACCCTAACAAAACTAACTTGATTACATGGTAAATCTCATCCAACCCGTCACCGTCCAGCAAGCCTACGATGGAATTACTCACGCACGGCGGTGAGCATCATGAAATTGGTGATGGAGGATGGTTGACAATGACGACGGCAACAAATCCCCCTCTCCGGAGCCCCAAACAGACTCCAGATCAGCCCTTCCGAGAGAGATTAGGGCTTGGCGGCGGCTCCGTATCGTAAAACGCGATGAAACTTTCTCTCTGATTTTTTTCTCCGCAAACGTGAATATATAGAGTTGGAGTTAATGTCGGTGGAGGTCCAGGGGGCCCACGAGGTAGGGGGCGCGCCCCCACCCTCCTGGACAGGGTGTGGGCCCCCTGACATTGATTCTTTCGCCAATATTTTTTATTAATTCTGAAAAGTTGCTCCGTGGATTTTCGGGTCATTCCGAGAACTTTCATTTCTGCACAGAAATAACACCATGGCAGTTCTGCTAAAACCAATGTCAGTCCGGGTTAGTTCCATTCAAATCATGGAAGTTAGAGTCCAAAACAAGGGGCAAAAGTAGATACGACGGAGACGTATCAACTCCCCCAAGCTTAAACCTTTGCTTGTCCTCAAGCAATTCAGTTGACAAACTGAAAGTGATAAAGAAAAACTTTTACAAACTCTGTTTGCTCTTGTTGTTGCAAATATGTAAAGCCAGCATTCAATTTTTCAGCAAAGATTATGAACTAACCATATTCACAATAACACTTAGGTCTCATGTTTACTCATATCAATGGCATAATCAACTAGCGAGCAATAATAATAAATCTCGGATGATAACACTTTCTCAAAACAATCATAATATGATATAACAAGATGGTATCTCACTAGCCCTTTCTGAGACCGCAAAACATAAATGCAGAGAACCTCTGAAGATCAAGGACTGACTAGACATTGTAATTCATGGTAAAAGAGATCCAGTCATAGTCATACCCAATATAAACTAATAGTAATGCATGCAAATGACAGTGGTGCTCTCCAGCGGGTGCTTTTTAATAAGAGGGTGATGACTCAACATAAAAGTAAATAGATAGGCCCTTCACAGAGGGAAGCAAGGATTTGTAGAGGTGCCAGAGCTCGATTTTGAAATAGAGATAAATAACATTTTAAGTGCTATACTTTCACTGTCAACATAACAACTAAGAGATCTCGATATCTTCCATGCTACACACCTTATAGGAGATTTCCAAACAGAATGGTAAAGTTTATACTCCCCGCCACCAACAAGCATCAATCCATGGCTTGCCTGAAGCAACGGGTGCCTCCAGCTAACAACAATCCCGGGGGAGTTTTGTTTGCAATTATTTTGATTTGATTTGAGCATGGGACTGGGCATCCCGATGACCAGCTATTTTCTCATGAATGAGGAGCGGAGTCCACTCCTCTTGAGAATAACCCGCCTAACATGGAAGATACAAACATCCCTAATTGATACATGAGCTGTTCGAGCATACAAAACATAATTTCATTTGAAGGTTTAGAGTTTGGCGCATACAAATTTACTTGGAACGGCAGGTAGATACCGCATATAGGAAGGTATGGTGGACTCATATGGAACAACTTTGGGGTTTATGGAGTTTGGATGCACAAGCAGTATTCCCGCTTAGTACAGGTGAAGGATAGAAAGAGACTGGGAAGCGACCAACTTAGAGAGCGACAACAATCATGAACATGCATTAAATTAATCAACACCGAGTGCAAGCATGAGTAGGATATAATCAACCATGAACATAAATATCATGAAGGCTATGTTGATTTTGTTTCAACTACATGCGTGAACATGTGCCAAGTCAAGTCACTCGAATCATTCAAAGGAGGATACCACCCTATCATACTGCATCACAACCATTTTAATAGCATGTTGGTACGCAAGGTAAACCATTATAAGCTCCTAGCTAATTAAGCATGGCATAAGCAACTATAATATCTAATTGTCATTGCAAACATGTTTATTCATAATAGGCTGAATCAGGAACGATGAACTAATCATATTTACAAAAACAAGAGAGGTCGAGTTCATACCAGCTTCTCTCATCTCAATCAGTCTATCATATATCGTCCTTATTGCCTTTCACTTGCACGACCGAACGGTGTGGATAATAATAATAGTGCACGTGCATTGGACTAAGCTGGAATCTGCAAGCATTCAATTCAAGGGAGAAGACAAGGTAATATGGGCTCTTGGTTAAATCAACAATAATGTATATAAGAGCCACTCAACATTTTCATTATGGTCTTCTCCTCTCGACCCCTAAAGGAAAGAAAATAAATAAAACTATTTACATGGGAAAGCTCCCAACAAGCAAAAGAAGAACGAGAAATCTTTTTGTGTTTTCTTTTAATTATTACTACTACAGACATGGAAATTAAACTAACTAATTTTTTTGGTTTTTCTTAAGGTTGTTTAAACACACAAGAAGAAAACTAGAAAAGGAAATTAAACTAGCATGGATAGTACAATGAAAAAGTATGAGCACCGACAACTAGAATGAGTGTGTGAACATGAATGTAATGTCGGTGAGAAATGTGTACTCCCCCAAGCTTAGGCTTTTGGCCTAAGCTGGTATATGGCCATGGGTAGCCTGGCTGATATCCAAAGTTGTAACTGGGGTCGTACTGAGATGCAGCAGCCATTGCCTCCTGAGCTGCAGCCTGGCGGCTAGCTGCCTCCGTCCTCCTCTCGTACTCGTGCGCCTCCTCCCTGGTTATAACATATCTTCCTTTTGCCTGATAGTCAAAGAGGGCAGGAGCAGGGAGAGTAATATGGACAACGCAACGTCTGTCAAAGATTAGTCGATACTGGAGGAATTGTTAATTCCTCTCAAGAAAATAATGATTAAACATGGCATTATAATCTAAATAAGCGGGAGGCAACTCCATATCATTTTCATGTATGGGTACACCAAGATAATTAGCCACACGGGTCGCATAAATCCCTCCAAAGAAGTCTCCATCTAAACCATTATTATGCAACCTACGTGCAACAATTGCCCCCAAGTTGTATTGTTTATCGCCTAATAACACTCTTGAGAACACAAAGATCCGGCACACACATGTGACAAGCTTCATCTTTACCGTTAATGCATCTACCTATGAAGAGACCAAAATAATGTATAGCAGGAAAATGAATGCTCCCTATGGTAGTTTGTGCTATTTCTCTAGATTGCCCCACAGTGATACTAGCAAGAAAGTCTTTATATTCATATTTACGAGGTTCATTGACACTATCCCACTGAGGGAGTTTACAAGTAGTGGTAAAATCTTCTAGGTCCATGATATAAGATTTATCATAAAGGTCAAACAGGACATTGCGAGAATTGCGCGAAGATGTAAATTTAAACCTTCTCACAAAGTTATCAGTCAAATGGTAGTATTGAGGGCACTTATCTTGCATGAAGTCCTCAAGATTGGCATTACGCACATATGCATCAAATTCCTCCTTGATGCCTGCTTTGACCATAAACTCCTCTGACGACCATTCACAAGGCCGCACATAAGCTACCCTCGGTGGTTCATCGTCCTGCTCACGTATTGCGAGCCTGGGTCCTTGCTTCCTTGAAGAACCACCTTGGTACATTTTCCTAGACATATTTCTTCCTCTGATTTTTTTTGAAATTTTTAGTAACTCAAAATAAAAGTGAATCAAACTCAACAAAATTGATAGCAACTACTCCCACAAGTGCCTAGAGACTATATCATGCATTAAAATTACTTGGGACCACATAAATTTGACATGCATGCTCAAGAACAGGGTCACCTAGGCAGCAAAAATTTGTAATGAATAAAGCACTAGAACAAAAACTAATTGGACCATTGGAGGAGTCACATGCCAAGGAACAATCCCCCAAAGCAGTTTTGTGAAGGGATAATTAATTTTATGCCCCTAGTTGTGTCCCACTCGTCTGTTTTACCCCTAGTTTCAGAAACTCGCCTGTTCTGTCCAAGCCACTTTGGGATTATTTCGTTTTTGCCCTTCCGTCACGGTTCCGCTTGGTCAGCGCCGTTTGACCGTATACGACACTCCGTTTTGGACAATTTTGCCCCTGTGGCCATTGCCCCTTACCGCTTCGTCCTCCTCGAGCTCACTTGGGGAATCAGACAGAGGCGCTGGTGAAGAACAGATCCAGAGGCGTGGGAGAGGACTTAAGGGAGGAGGAGATGCGGACGACGAGCTTCGGGTCCTCGAGCTCATCGACCGTGGTTGGTTTGGAAGCAGAGGTAAGTGAAGCACTCCATTAGGATTCGACCCCAATATCATTCTAGGGTTTCTCTGATTTGTTTTTTTTTTGCTCTTTTTCGATTTAGATCGATGGGATTGGGATTGTGGAATTTGTCTCAGAGTACCATCACCTAGACGAATCATTCTGCGGCTTGGAATCGAGGTCGAAGCATCGATGCCCTGGTCATGGGCTAGTTCCTGCTCGCCGGGTGGCTTGGGGATGGTCTAGCACCGGCCGGCATTTTTTAGGATGCCCACTTGATGTAATCAACTAATATTGTCAATTTGTTTCCGATTTGGTTGCTGCTAATGTGAAATTTCTAAATCTGTTGTTCTTTTCTGATGTAACTAGTTACCAGATGAGTGCAAGTGGGTAGTTTGGGTTGACCCTCCTCCTCCACTACATGTGGCACTTGCATTTGAAGATCTACATGCAGAGGTTGAACGCAGCTGGATCAAGTCTCACAAATTGCAGAGGGAAAATATGGAGCTGACAAAGAAGAATCATGCTTTGAAGAATAAACTGAAGGAGAGAGATGAGATGCTCAATGTTTGGGTAGTGTTGTTTGCTGGAATTATTGTATGTGTTGTACTTGTTGCATTTTCAAGGCAGTGAGTGAATCAAGTATGTTTGTTGTAAGGGATCCCTTGTATTAATGTACCAACCTTAATGTAATGCAGTTTGTTGTTGAATGATGAAAGAAATTTGGTTCATATTGTTAGATGACTTAGGTACATGACCAAATTGTCGTCGACGATGACAATTTGGTTCGTTTTGTTAGATGACTTAGGTACATGACCAAATTGTCGTCGACGACGACAATTTGGGTCATATTGTTAGATGACTTAGGTACATGACCAAATTGTCGTCAACAACGACAATTTGGTTCATTTTGTTACAGTACTTATGTACATGACCAAATTGTCGTCGACAATGACAATTTGGTTCATATTGTTACATGACTTATCATTAAGGGAACAAGCATCAAATTAAAGCAAGCATCACATATCATTAAGGGAACAAGCATTAAATTCCAGAACTTGAAACAACTTCATCAGCTTCAAACACACAGTAGTTCAACAACTTAAAACACACAGTACTTCATCAACTTCAAACACACAGTAGTTCAACAACTTAAAACACACATTAGTTCAACAACTTCAAACAAGGTCATCACCTAGTAGTTCAACAGGACACACAATACTTCATCACCTAGCAGTTCAACAGGACACACAGAATGATATTGGGGCACAACAAGAACTATAACTTCAGTTTCTTGCTCCTGGTGTTCTCAGTTGGATTTGGAGCTAGCCTACTTCTGCTTCTGGTGTTCTTTGCTGGGTTGGGGGCTAGTACAGCAGGAACTTGAGGTGTTGTTGTCTGCTTCTTAACTGGAGAAGCTCCTCTAGCTGCTGCCCTCTTGTAATTCTTCCTGGGGCTGTCACAAGTGCAAACATATTACATTTCATCTTTTGTGCATGATAACAAACATAAACAAACATACACACAAACATAGATGTACCTAACTACACTAGCATTTGTGGATGATGGTGTTGACTCTCTAGCTGGCTCTTGTAGTGGATCTGCTGGTGGATGTACTTCCTCTCCTTCTGTTCCATCAACTACTTCTAGTGGATCTGCTGGTGGATATCCTTCCTCTCCATCTGTTCCATTAACTACTTTTAGTGGATCTGCTAGCTCTTTCACCATTGGCTCTTCTGCATTCTCTTCCCCCCAATGTTCATCTTCACCAAATGCTGCATCAACTGAATTTTTGCACTTGTTTGCATGGTGGCCTAGCCTTCCACATTTGCCACACTTGTACTTCCTAGGATCATGTCACATCCCTAGCTTCTGGTATTGCACTAGGCTAGCTTCATGTGTGCATCATATTTAAATTTTGTTTAATTTTGAAATGGGGGTGTTCAAACCCTAGCACCACTTGAATCAACTAGGTTCAACTAAAATTTGCATTAAATGAAACCAAAATGATCCTTATTGATATTTGGTATTTTTGGCAAGGGCTTTGTTCCAAACCAAAAATAATGAACATTTTTAAGGAATTATTTTGGGCATTGAATTTAAATCAATATTGTACTTGGATTTGGTTTTATATTCTTAATATGTGGAATATAATTTCAGATAACTCTGAAATAATTTATGTGCCTTTGGATAGTCCCATTGTGCAATATAAAATATTCAGAGGAATGTTGTCACTGTTTTCAATTTGTTTGGAGTTCAAAACAGTGGCAAAATGAATTAATAGAGGAAAACAGAACAGAAATAAAATAGAGCAGGGAAACCTACCTGGCCCAAACCTACCTGGCGGCCACTTACCTGGCCCAGCCCACCAGAGCCGCCACCGTCTCCCACCTCGCGCCAGAAGGACGCGAGGCGTGTGGCCACCACGCGCCGGCACGCGCCCGAGCCACCTCCTGCTTCCGCCGCTTCTGGAACCAGCCCCGAGCGCCACGCGGTCTCCTGCTTCCCTTGCACCTCTCCCCACTCTCCCCGTGCTCAATCCTCTCCCCTGTCTCTCCCCCTCGCGCGTAGTCCGAGCGATGCCGCCACCGCCGACGAGCACCACCGCAGCCAACGCCTCTCCCTCGTCCTCCCGAGCAGCCCAGAAGCTCCGCCACTTCGTCCTCGACCCCCTCACCGAGCCACGCCCCGCTCAGCTCCGGCCTTCCCCGAGCTCGCCGTCCGCACTGTTGCAACCGCCGTAAGCCTCTCCCTCGAACCCCCCTCTCTGTTGTCCCGTTTTCACACCGTGGCTCCTAGTTCACCGACGACCGAAGCCGTCGCCGCCATGGACGTTGAGCCACGCGCTCCCGAGCTTCGCTTGCTCGCCCCAGTGGCACAGACGTCCTCCTGGTGACCCCACGACGCCGTCCATGCCCTTGGTTGAGCTCCTTGTGCTCCGCCTCGCCGCGCCCGTGCAAACTCGAGCTCCGGCCGCCGCCAAACACGTCGCCGGCGCCTTTTCCGGCGACCCCAAGCCCAACTACCTGCACCACCCGCCGCGGCCCACTCCCAGCTATCCATAGAGGAGTACATGGTGGGTTGTCTCATTGCAGCCGTCCTCAGGAACTGAGTTCTGTGTTTGTGATCCATGAACAGCTACTACCACACATTGGAATGCTTAAGTGCCCCTCTCGACTTATTAACCGACTTGATCTCTATCCAGGAGTCGCAACTAGTTTCTGGTGTTTGTAGGTAGTGTTAGTAGTCTACCAAGTGGCACCCGGTACAGGTGGGCTTGGGACAGACTAGGCACAGTGGCCTGGTGTACCAAGTGGCACCCGGATGGTGGACTTGGGAACCCTGCACACATCGTTTGGGGCCATGAGCGACACCCCGGCCGGATCTCCTTGCGGATGGAACCTGAATAGGCGATAAACCTGGATTAGAGACTTGTGTGGTTAGTCAGGTCGTGGCCGACTCCCTCGCCCGGCTTCCGCTTGAAGGTTGCCGAGGTACATGACGTGTACAGGGCGATAAGTGGCGAGAGCGTGTGTGAAGAAGTACACCCCTGCAGGGTTATCATTATCTATTCGAATAGCCGGATTCCTCGGATATGGAAACTTGGACCCCTTGCATAGTTCATAGACAAGTGAAAGTGGATACTCTAAAATGCGCAAGATAAGCGTGAGTGCTATGGATCGCGTTCTCGTAGGGAGACGGGAGCGGATCCATAGTGGTGTATTGATATGGTGAATATGTGGACTCGTGTGCGCCACCTCAAAAGAGTTACATTGCAGTCGTAGTTCAGGATAGCCACCGAGTCAAAGCTGGCTTGCTGCAGTTAAACCCCACCACCCCCTTTGTTGATAATGATGCATATGTAGTTAGTTCTGATGTAAGTCTTGCTGGGTACATTTGTACTCACGTTTGCCTATTTTATGTTTTTTGTAGAGAGACTTCAGTCTCACTAGTAGTTCCACGTGGACTTCGACGTTTAGCTTGTTACCTCAGCTACTATCTTGTGCCCTCGGCAGGATCTGGTAGTTAGTCAGGCTTCTCAGCCTTTTTCATTTATAGTTGTCTGTACTCAGACATGTTAAGCTTCCGTATGTGCTTTGACTTGTATGCTCTGAGTGTTGGGTCATGATACCCATGTTTGTCATATCTCGCTCCTCGGAGCCTATTGAATAGATACTTGAGTTGTAGAGTCATGTTGTGATGCCATGTTGTATTTGCACATATCGAGCATATTGTGTGTATGTTATTGAAATGCTTGGTATTTGTGGGATCTGACTATCTAGTTGTTTATCTTTAGTAGCCTCTCTTACCGGGAAATGTCTCCTAGTGTTTCCACTGAGCCATGGTAGCTTGCTACTGCTCCGGAACACTTAGGCTGGCCGGCATGTGTCCTTTGTTCCTGTGTCTGTCCCTTCGGGGAAATGTCACGCGATGAATACTGGAGTCCTGTTAGCCCGCTACAGCCCGGTTCACCGGAGTCCTGTTAGCCCAGTGCTACAGCCTGGATTCACTCACTGATGACCGACACGTTTGATGCTGGGTCATGGATGCCTGTCCCAGTAAGTTTGTGCCACTTTGGGGTTACGACTAGCCATGTCAGCCCGGGCTCCTTATCATATGGATGCTAGCGACACTATCATATACGTGTGCCAAAAGGCGCAAATGGTCCCGGGCAAAGGTAAGGCGACACCCGTGGGAATACCGTGCGTGAGGCCGCAAAGTGATATGAGGTGTTACATGCTAGATCGATGTGGCATTGAGTCGGGGTCCTGACAGCTTTGGTATCAGAGCTTGACTGCCTGTAGGATTACCAAGCCAAACTGGTCGAAGTTGAGTCTAGAAATTCTTTAGTTATATAAGGGAATTGATTGTGGGATGGAACGTAAGGCTCTTTTTACTCCTTATTGAAGGAAATATGCCCTAGAGGCAATAATAAAGTTGTTATTTATTTCCTCATATCATGATAAATGTTTATTATTCATGCTAGAATTGTATTAACCGGAAACATAATACATGTGTGAATATATAGACAAAGAGAGTGTCACTAGTATGCCTCTACTTGACTAGCTTGTTAATCAAAGATGGTTATGTTTCCTAACCACGAACAAGGAGTTGTTATTTGATTAACAAGGTCACATCATTAGTTGAATGATCTGATTGACATGACCCATTCCGTTAGCTTAGCACACGATCGTTTAGTATGTTGCTATTGCTTCCTTCATGACTTATACATGTTCCTATGACTATGAGATTATGCAACTCCCGTTTACCGGAGGAACACTTTGTGTGCTACCAAACGTCACAACGTAACTGGGTGATTATAAAGGTGCTCTACAGGTGTCTCCGAAGGTACTTGTTGAGTTGGCGTATTTCGAGATTAGGATTTGTCACTCCGAATGTCGGAGAGGTATCTCTGGGCACTCTCGGTAATACACATCACTTAAGCCTTGCAAGCATTTCAACTAATGAGTTAGTTGTGAGATGATGTATTACGGAACGAGTAAAGAGACTTGCCGGTAACGAGATTGAACTAGGTATTGGATACCGACGATCGAATCTCGGGCAAGTAACATACCGATGACAAAGGGAACAACGTATGTTGTTGTGCGGTTTGACCGATAAAGATCTTCGTAGAATATGTAGGAACCAATATGGGCATCCAGGTCCCGCTATTGGTTATTGACCGGAGACATGTCTCGGTCATGTCTACATTGTTCTCGAACCGTAGGGTCCGCACGCTTAAGGTTTCAATGATAGTTATATTATGAGTTTATGTATTTCGATGTACCGAAGGTTGTTCGGAGTCCCGGATATGATCACGGACATGACGAGGAGTCTCGAAATGGTCGAGACATAAAGATTGATATATTGGACGGATATATTTGGACACCGGAAAGGTTCCGGAGAAGTTTGGAGCTCCGGGAGGTTACCGGAACCCCCCGGGAGGTATATGGGCCTTATTGGGCCCATGTAGGAGGAAGAGAGAAGGAGCAAGGGAGGGGGGCGCGCCCCCCCAAGCCCAATCTGAATTGGGGAGGGGGGCCGGCCCCCCCTTTCCTTTCTCCTTCCCCCTCTCTTCCTTCCTACTACTAGTACTACTTCCTAATACTAGTACTCCTTCCTTCCCCCTCCAAATAAGATAAGGAAAAGAGAGGGAAACCTACTTGGAGTAGGTTTCCCCCTCCCTATGGCGCGCCCCCCTTGAGGCCGGCCACCTCCTCCCTCCCTCCTTTATATACGGGGGTAGGGGGGCACCCTAGGACACACAAGTTGATCATTGGTCGTTCCTTAGCCGTGTGCGGTGCCCCCCTCCACGATATTACACCTCGATCATATTGTAGCGGTGCTTAGGCGAAGCCCTGCGACAGGAGAACATCAAGATCGTCACCACGCCGTCGTGCTGACGGAACTCCCCCTCGGAGCCTCTACTGGATTGGAGATCGAGGGTGCGTCATCGAGCTGTACGCGTGTCAAGAACTCGGAGGTGCCGGAGTAACGGTGCTTGGATCGGTTGGACCGGGAGGACGTACGACTACTTCCTCTACGTTACGTCAACGCTTCCACTTCGGTCTACGAGGGTACGTAGACAACACTCTCCCCTCTCGTTGCTATGCATCACCATGATCTTGCGTGTGCGTAGGAATTTTTTTGAAATTACTACGTTCCCCAACAATGGCATCCGAGCCAGGTTTTTATGGTTTGATGTTATATGCACGAGTAGAACACAAGTGAGTTGTGGGCGATATAAGTCATACTGCTTACCAGCATGTCATACTTTGGTTCGGCGGTATTGTTGGATGAAGCGGCCCGGACCGACATTACGCGTACACTTACGCGAGACTGGTTTTGCCGCCGTGCTTTGCACACAGGTGACTAGCGGGTGTCAGTTTCTCCAACTTTAGTTGAACCGAGTGTGGCTACGCCCGGTCCTTGCGAAGGTTAAAACATCATCAACTTGACAAACTATCATTGTGGTTTTGATGCGTAGGTGAGATTGGTTCTTGCTTAAGCCCGTAGCAGCCACGTAAAACTTGCAACAACAAAGTAGAGGACGTCTAACTTGTTTTTGCAGGGCATGTTGTGATGTGATATGGCCAAGACATGATGCTATATTTTATTGTATGAGATGATCATGTTTTGTAACCGAAGTTATCGGCAACTGGCAGGAGCCATATGGTTGTCGCTTTATTGTATGAAATGCAAACGCCCTGTAATTGCTTTACTTTATCACTAAGTGGTAGCGATAGTCGTAGAAGCAATAGATGGCGTAAACGACAATGATGCTACGATGGAGATCAAGGTGTCGCGCCGGTGACGATGGTGATCATGATGGTGCTTCGGAGATGGAGATCACAAGCACAAGAAGATGATGGCCATATCATATCACTTATATTGATTGCATGTGATGTTTATCCTTTATGCATCTTATCTTGCTTTGATTGACGGTAGCATTTTAAGATGATCTCTCACTAAAAAATTATCAAGTAGTGTTCTCCCTGAGTATGCACCGTTGCCAAAGTTCGTCGTGCCCAGACACCACGTGATGATCGGGTGTGATAAGCTCTACGTCCATCTACAACGGGTGCAAGCCAGTTTTGCACACGCAGAATACTCAGGTTAAACTTGACGAGCCTAGCATATGCAGATATGGCCTTGGAACACGGAGACCGAAAGGTCGAGCGTGAATCATATAGTAGATATGATCAACATAAGATGTTCACCATTGAAAACTACTCCATCTCACGTGATGATCGGTTATGGTTTAGTTGATTTGGATCACGTGATCACTTAGATGACTAGAGAGATGTCTGTCTAAGTGGGAGTTCTTAAGTAATATGATTAATTGAACTAAAATTTATCATGAACTTAGTACCTGATAGTATCTTGCTTATCTATGTTGTTTGTAGATAGATGGCCCGTGCTGTTGTTCCGTTGAATTTTAATGCGTTCCTTGAGAAAGCTAAGTTGAAAGATGATGGTAGCAACTACGCGGACTGGGTCCGTAACTTGAGGATTATCCTCATTGCTGCACAGAAAAATTACGTCCTGGAAGCACCGCTGGGTGCCAGGCCTGCTGCTGATGCAACTGACGACGTTAAGAACGTCTGGCAGAGCAAAGCTGATGACTACTCGATAGTTCAATGTGCCATGCTTTACGGCTTAGAACCGGGACTTCAACGACGTTTTGAACGTCATGGAGCATATGAGATGTTTCAGGAGTTGAAGTTGATATTCCAGAAGAATGCCCGGATTGAGAGATATGAAGTCTCCAATAAGTTCTATAGCTGCAAGATGGAGGAGAATAGTTCTGTCAGTGAGCACATACTCAAGATGTCTGGGTATTGTAATCACTTGATTCAACTGGGAGTTACTCTTCCGGATGATAGCGTCATTGACAGAATTCTCCAATCACTTCCACCAAGCTACAAGAGCTTCGTGATGAACTATAATATGCAAGGGATGGATAAGACGATTCCCGAGCTCTTCGCAATGCTAAAGGCTGCGGAGGTAGAAATCAAGAAGGAGCATCAAGTGTTGATGGTTAACAAGACCACTAGTTTCAATCAAAAGGGCAAAGGGAAGAAGAAGGGGAACTTCAAGAAGAACAGCAAACAAGTTGCTGCTCAAGAGAAGAAACCCAAGTCTGGACCTAAGCCTGAAACTGAGTGCTTCTACTACAAGCAGACTGGTCACTGGAAGCGGAACTGCCCCAAGTATTTGGCGGATAAGAAGGATGGCAAAGTGAACAAAGGTATATGTGATATACATGTTATTGATGTGTACCTTACTAGAGCTCGCAGTAGCACCTGGGTATTTGATACTGGTTCTGTTGCTAATATTTGCAACTAGAAACAGGGACTACGAATTAAGCGAACACTGGCAAAGGACGAGGTGACGATGCGCGTGGGAAATGGTTCCAAAGTCGATGTGATCGCGGTCGGCACGCTACCTCTACATCTACCTTCGGGACTAGTATTAGACCTAAATAATTGTTATTTGGTGCCAGCGTTGAGCATGAACATTATATCTGGATCTTGTTTGATGCGAGACGCTTATTCATTTAAATCAGAGAATAATGGTTGTTCTATTTATATGAGTAATATCTTTTATGGTCATGCACCCCTGAAGAGTGGTCTATTTTTGATGAATCTCGATAGTAGTGATACACATATTCATAGTGTTGAAGCCAAAAGATGCAAAGTTTATAATGATAGTGCAACTTATTTGTGGCACTGCCGTTTGGGTCATATCGGTATAAAGCGCATGAAGAAACTCCATACTGATGGACTTTTGGAACCACTTGATTATGAATCACTTGGTACTTGCGAACCGTGCCTCATGGGCAAGATGACCAAAACGCCGTTCTCCGGTACTATGGAGAGAGCAACAGATTTGTTGGAAATCATACATACAGATGTATGTGGTCCAATGAATGTTGAGGCTCGTGGCGGATATCATTATTTTCTCACCTTCACAGATGATTTAAGCAGATATGGGTATATCTACTTAATGAAGCATAAGTCTGAAACATTTGAAAAGTTCAAAGAATTTCAAAGTGAAGTTGAAAATCATCGTAACAAGAAAATAAAGTTTCTACGATCTGATCGTGGAGGAGAATATTTGAGTTACGAGTTTGGTTTACACTTAAAAACAATGTGGAATAGTTTCACAACTCACGCCACCCGGAACACCACAGCGTAATGGTGTGTCCGAACGTCGTAATCGTACTTTACTTGATATGGTGCGGTCTATGATGTCTCTTACAGATTTACCGCTATCGTTTTGGGGTTATGCTCTAGAGACAGCCACATTCACGTTAAATAGGGCACCGTCGAAATCCATTGAGACGACACCTTATGAACTATGGTTTGGCAAGAAACCAAAGTTGTCGTTTCTTAAAGTTTGGGGTTGCGATGCTTATGTGAAAAAGCTTCAACCTGATAAGCTCGAACCCAAATCGGAGAAATGTGTCTTCATAGGATACCCAAAGGAGACAGTTGGGTACACCTTCTATCACAGATCCGAAGGCAAGACATTCGTTGCTAAGAATGGATCCTTTCTAGAGAAGGAGTTTCTCTCGAAAGAAGTGAGTGGGAGGAAAGTAGAACTTGATGAGGTAACTGTACCTACTCCCTTGTTGGAAAATAATACATCACAAGAACCGGTTTCTGTGACGTCAAAACCAACTAGTGAGGAAGTTGATGATAATGATCATAGAACTTCAGATCAAGTTAATACAGAACCACGTAGGTCGAACAGAGTAAGATCCGCACCAGAGTGGTACGGTAATCCTATTCTGGAAGTCATGCTACTAGATCATGATGAACCTACGAACTATGAAGAAGCGATGGTGAGCCCAGATTCCGCAAAATGGCTTGAAGCCATGAAATCTGAGATGGGATCCATGTATGAGAACAAAGTATGGACTTTGGTTGACTTGCCCGATGGTCGGCAAGCAATTGAGAATAAATGGATCTTCAAGAAGAAGACTGACGCTGACGGTAATGTTACTGTCTACAAAGCTCAACTTGTTGCAAAAGGTTTTCGACAAGTTCAAGGGGTTGACTACGATGAGACCTTCTCACCCATAGCGATGCTTAAGTCTATCCAAATCATGTTAGCAATTGCCGCATTTTATGATTATGAAATTTGGCAAATGGATGTAAAAACTGCATTCCTGAATGGATTTCTGGAAGAAGAGTTGTATATGATGCAACCAGAAGGTTTTATCGATCCAAAGGGAGCTAACAAAGTGTGCAAGCTCCAACGTTCCATTTATGGACTGGTGCAAGCCTCTCGGAGTTGGAATAAACGTTTTGATAGTGTGATCAAAGCATTTGGTTTTATACAGACTTTTGGAGAAGCCTGTATTTACAAGAAAGTGAGTGGGAGCTCTATAGCATTTCTAATATTATATGTGGATGACATATTATTGATTGGAAATGATATAGAATTTCTGGATAGCATAAAGGGATACTTGAATAAAAGTTTTTCAATGAAAGACCTCGGTGAAGCTGCTTACATATTGGGCATTAAGATCTATAGAGATAGATCAAGACGCTTAATTGGACTTTCACAAAGCACATACCTTGACAAAGTTTTGAAGAAGTTCAAAATGGATCAAGCAAAGAAAGGGTTCTTGCCTGTATT
The DNA here is from genome assembly GCA_963921465.1 of Triticum timopheevii. NCBI lineage: Eukaryota > Viridiplantae > Streptophyta > Magnoliopsida > Poales > Poaceae > Triticum > Triticum timopheevii. The sequence continues at coordinate 463,760,276 of OY997266.1, forward strand.
GAAAGGTGTGAAGTTGAGTAAGACTCAAAGCCCGACCACTGCAGAAGATAGAGAGAAAATGAAAAGTGTTCCCTATGCTTCAGCCATAGGCTCTATCATGTATGCAATGCTGTGTACCAGACCTGATGTGTGCCTTGCTATAAGTCTAGCAGGGAGGTACCAAAGTAATCCAGGAGTGGATCACTGGACAGCGGTCAAGAACATCCTGAAATACCTGAAAAGGACTAAGGATATGTTTCTCGTATATGGAGGTGACAAAGAGCTCATCGTAAATGGTTACGTTGATGCAAGCTTTGACACTGATCCGGACGATTCTAAATCGCAAACCGGATACGTGTTTACATTAAACGGTGGAGCTGTCAGTTGGTGCAGTTCAAAGCAAAGCATCGTGGCGGGATCTACATGTGAAGCGGAATACATAGCTGCTTCGGAAGCAGCCAATGAAGGAGTCTGGATGAAGGAGTTCATATCCGATCTAGGTGTCATACCTAGTGCATCGGGTCCAATGAAAATCTTTTGTGACAATACTAGAGCGATTGCCTTAGCGAAGGAATCCAGATTTCACAAGAGAACCAAGCACATCAAGAGACGCTTCAATTCCATCCGGGATCTAGTCCAGGTGGGAGACATAGAGATTTGCAAGATACATACGGATCTGAATGTTGCAGACCCGTTGACTAAGCCTCTTCCACGAGCAAAACATGATCAACACCAAGACTCCATGGGTGTTAGAATCATTACTGTGTAATCTAGATTATTGACTCTAGTGCAAGTGGGAGACTGAAGGAAATATGCCCTAGAGGCAATAATAAAGTTATTATTGATTTCCTCATATCATGATAAATGTTTATTATTCATGCTAGAATTTTATTAACCGGAAACATAATACATGTGTGAATATATAGACAAACAGAGTGTCACTAGTATGCCTCTACTTGAATAGCTTGTTAATCAAAGATGGTTATGTTTCCTAACCATGAACAAGGAGTTGTTATTTGATTAACAAGGTCACATCATTAGTTGAATGATCTGATTGACATGACCCATTCCGTTAGCTTAGCACATGATCGTTTAGTATGTTGCTATTGCTTCCTTCATGACTTATACATGTTCCTATGACTATGAGATTATGCAACTCCCGTTTACCGGAGGAACACTTTGTGTGCTACCAAACGTCACAACGTAACTGGGTGATTATAAAGGTGCTCTACAGGTGTCTCCGAAGGTACTTGTTGAGTTGGCGTATTTCGAGATTAGGATTTGTCACTCCGAATGTCGGAGAGGTATCTCTGGGCCCTCTCGGTAATACACATCACTTAAGCCTTGCAAGCATTTCAACTAATGAGTTAGTTGTGAGATGATGTATTACAGAACGAGTAAAGAGACTTACCGGTAACGAGATTGAACTAGGTATTGGATACCGACGATCGAATCTCGGGCAAGTAACATACCGATGACAAAGGGAACAACGTATGTTGTTGTGCGGTTTGATCGATAAAGATCTTCGTAGAATATGTAGGAACCAATATGGGCATCCAGGTCCCGCTATTGGTTATTGACCGGAGACATGTCTCGGTCATGTCTACATTGTTCTCGAACCGTAGGGTCTGCACGCTTAAGGTTTCGATGACAGTTATATTATGAGTTTATGTATTTTGATGTACCGAAGGTTGTTCGGAGTCCCGGATATGATCATGGACATGACGAGGAGTCTCGAAATGGTCGAGATATAAAGATTGATATATTGGACGGATATATTTGGACACCGGAAAGGTTCCGGAGAAGTTTGGAGCTCCGGGAGGTTACCGGAACCCCCCGGGAGGTATATGGGCCTTATTGGGCCCATGTAGGAGGAAGAGAGAAGGAGCAAGGGAGGGCCCCCCCCCCAAGACCAATCCAAATTGGGGAGGGGGGCCGGCCCCCCCTTTCCTTTCTCCTTCCCCCTCTCTTCCTTCCTACTACTAGTACTACTTCCTAATACTAGTACTCCTTCCTTCCCCCTCCAAATAAGATAAGGAAAAGAGAGGGAAACCTACTTGGAGTAGGTTTCCCCCTCCCTATGGCGCGCCCCCCTTGAGGCCGGCCACCTCCTCCCTCCCTCCTTTATATACGGGGGTAGGGGGGCACCCTAGGACACACAAGTTGATCATTGATCGTTCCTTAGCCGTGTGCGGTGCCCCCCTCCACGATATTACACCTCGATCATATTGTAGCGGTGCTTAGGCGAAGCCCTGCGACAGGAGAACATCAAGATCGTCACCACGCCGTCGTGCTGACGGAACTCCCCCTCGGAGCCTCTACTGGATTGGAGATCGAGGGTGCGTCATCGAGCTATACGCGTGTCAAGAACTCGGAGGTGCCGGAGTAACGGTGCTTGGATCGGTTGGACCAGGACGACGTACGACTACTTCCTCTACGTTACGTCAATGCTTCCGCTTCGGTCTACGAGGGTACGTAGACAACACTCTCCCCTCCCGTTGCTATGCATCACCATGATCTTGCGTGTGCGTAGGAATTTTTTTGAAATTACTACGTTCCCCAACACTTATACCTCATGGCCTTCTGATCTGAGTCATCCTATCTTTCCTACGGGGTTAAGGAACTAGGCTATCTCTTCTTTCTATTAGGATCACGTGTTACTAATCCGTAGACCTATAGGATTGTTGGTTTCAAGCCTCAGTTCAGTTGCTACTATTTTCGTGTGTTCATAATTGGTCTCAGAATCTTGTTATTGAGGTGATCGAGTGGTTATGCCACCATTTTACAGGATGTCTCAAATCTTTTTCGAGCATTTACAGCCGTTATGCTGTCCGAGTCATCCCAGGTTTCTAAACAGTCTGATGCATTTGCAAATCCCTTCCTCCCGTTCCTGATGTCCTTTTGGGCCAAATTAAGCACACTAATCGGTGAGTTGAGGTACTCTATTGCCTCGACATATATGTTGGAGCCAGTATTATGACCCTAGGTGTCTAGAGTATCGCCTAGTAATCCAGCCATGCTTGTGTTCCCTGTGTGATGATTCTGGCCATCATTCTCGAAAGCATCCCGTGATGCCACTTAGTAGTAGGTATTCTATTCCTTGGGTTTTGAACCCGAGATTCACCCTACTTACCTCGTGTTGATAGTGTTGCTAGTTCCTTTAGGATATTAGTAACCTTTGCGATAGTCTTCGAGGTCCGTGGTATATCGTTCTTCGAAATACCATGAACAATTCTTGGCAGGAGTTCTTTTGAACCAAAAGATCACAACCAGAGTGCTCTTGATGAGTTCTTCATTCTACATTGTGAATCTGCCAGTTTAACCTTTCTGCATGGGTTATCCAGAAGAAATGTTGAGCTTTGCACGACATACTAATCTATGCATCCACAACTTAGAAAGATATATGTTCCTTTGAGTTGTCCCTTTTCAGTCGTATTCTGATCTTCCTCTATCAATTGATAGTCAGGAGTGGTTGTGCATTCGTGTTCATCGATGCCTTTTACTCTTGTGGTCCGTCAAGCCATTCTATTTCAGAATGACTAGGAGAAACAAACTCCAGTACCCTTTTCCATCCAGGATTGGGTCAAAGCAGTTGTGTTCCACAGATCAAAATGCCAATCCAGCTTCTGGTCTATTCTACCTTGAAGTATTACCTTCTTTATGTCAGGATTGTCATGAGAATTGCACCACCTCTTATGAATTCTTGACGTAGTGATACTTCTCGCCATCATTGTCATTTCTCGGTCCCCGTGTTGTTGCAACCGGAATACCGACAAGTGAACCGTGATGTGTGAAACCAATACTCCTAGCAACCTTGTTGCTTGGTAGTTAAAGGACAATAATTTCATTCTTAGTGTGTTGGTTCTTGAATCATCATTCTAAGATAGATTGTGCTACCTCGTCCTTATTTCTGGTGCACTCTTCAATGAATGAGTTAGGATTATTTCAAACCTTCGCTCTATTGATCATATCGTCTTGCCCTGAAAAGCAAGATTGTTCTCGAGCTTAGTAACATATCGGTGGTTTGTGATTTCCTGAATATCTTCTCGGAAGTATTACCAGGTTGTCACCTGACCGCTATGTTGAGTTCGTGATCAAGATGGTTTCTTGTAAACCACCCCTTCTCCAAGAATCTGTGTGGGATACCCCTGAGCTAGTTGGCCAAGCTAAACAACAACTTGGAGAGTTGGAAGATAAAAGCTTGTCTGACTTAGTTCATATTAAGGGTTATCTTGTATGTGTGTTGAAGAAAGATGATATCTTCATCGATTGATCCTCGTGACCAGTTGTTGGAGCTATTGTCTTGCCAAAACTTTGATTTGAGTATGGGCTATCCTCAAATCAAATCAGAATCAACGATGTTCGTAATGTTGTCTTACTCGTGGATTTTCCTCGAGCATACACCATTATGTCTTTTGGGTCTGACCAATACTATCACCTTGTTCACATAGTTATGGAATTCCATCTCCATGGGATTCTGGATGAAATGTTGTTGAGCCCATCAACAATATCCTTACCTTATCCATGATTTGTGTTGAACATCCAGCTAGTATTGGAAACTTTTATAAGCATTATCTTCATGACCCGCCCATGAAGCATATGCTCGAATGTAAGAAGTGACTTCTTCTAATTCATGTGCATTTGATGCAAGTTGCCGCCGTGAATTCGAGAAAGCAAGTTTTTTTACTTCCTCTGGAACCATCCCAAGTCAGTCATGCATGTGCGAAGTATTCTATGGTCTGATAGACTGATCATCTTCATTCTATATGTATCCCTAGCTCACCAAGCCACTGATTGATTTGTTCAAGGAGAAGAAGTTCCTTCTTAAGAGTATACCTTATGCAAGGACTTCGATATCCTCGATGATGGATTTCCCACCAGAACTCGGTAGTGTTTTATTATAAGACTACTAAGTGACCATGCTTGTCTGGGACAACGTGTTCACATGTTTGTAGCAGAACCAGCTCATGTTTTGGAGCTTGCTATCGTAGTTCATTCCCTGAGATTCTCGCAACGTCATCTCGTCGATTTGTGTTGCAAACTTTCATTTTACTTTCTAGACTCGATGAGTATGAATTCTGACACCAACCAGATCTGAATCTCAGGCAGATATGATGGTTGGAACATTTCCCAAGAACTATAATATCGGTCTCGCGATAACCGGTAAAGTGGATATCGTGGCCAACTCACCCAACCAGAAGACCTATTATTGCAGCATCTTGATTGAAGGAAGTTGGCCACCTCCCCATGAGGATTTCATAGGATTTACCTCCGTAGTTAATCCTTACGGATTCTTATGCTCCCGAAGTCCGACCTTTACTTGATGGCCATGTTGATGCTTTTAAGCATTGGCTGTGGTACCTAGTACATCAAGGAGAACATTAGAAGCGGAGTGCTAAATGTCTCTTGGTCGATCATCCAGATTTTGTTTCCTTAGCATTTCTAAGGTGAAACGTGAGAAGGTGTTATCTTCCTTTGCATCTGCATCGTCCATCACTATTCATCATGGTAGTATGATGTGTTGCCAGGATCCTTGACACGGATATTGGTAAAACCTTGATGAATATGGAAATGCTCAAGTTCTTGAGAGCACGCACAAGCGCTAGGTGTTATCATCGGCACTAACTGGGATTGCTCTCAGTTTCCTCGGTTATGCTATAAACTTTTCAAACAGTGGACTCACTCTCTACTGTTGAGCTTCTCCCTAGTTACTAAAATCATCCCTTGTGTTTTTTTCTACAAGGTAATCCACATCATCCATTCTAATCCGGGTATGCCATTCTACCGAACCCCTCCAAACGATCGCTCGAGATTTGCCCTAGGCTGGTATAGAGAGTCTCAATGATCTCTATATCAAAGGTAATTCTTTCTGCCACTTAAGGGATGATTCTACGAGTCACTTTTCCTAAGGTGCCCCGTTGGGGAATCATGACAGTTAACTCCCCACTACGTCGTGATCAAGCGTGGATTTGTTGCCTACCTAGTGAACCTTGATCATCTGTTACACCCCATCCCTCTGAATGTGTGTCTCGTGTCTCAGCTCAAGAGATGTTTATATCTCACCCCATGAGGATCCTGAGTTGTTCGGTCTTCGAGAAGATCGATTCTTCTAGAGTTTTCCTTTCCTCTTCTTGTCATGATAGTTGGAGTTCTCAGAGGAAGACATCGAGTCAAAGATGGTGATCGATTCAACGTTCTGATGAAGTGCCACCTGGATCGTGAAGATTATGTTAGTTTGCGTTCCCCCTTCATCCTACCCTATGCTTGAATCTCGGGACGAGATTCTTGTTTAGTGGGGGCGAGTTGTCACATCCCTAGCTTCTGGTATTGCACTAGGCTAGCTTCATGTGTGCATCATATTTAAATTTTGTTTAATTTTGAAATGGGGGTGTTCAAACCCTAGCACCACTTGAATCAACTAGGTTCAACTAAAATTTGCATTCAATGAAACCAAAATGATCCTTATTGATATTTGGTATTTTTGGCAAGGGCTTTGTTCCAAACCAAAAATAATGAACATTTTTAAGGAATTATTTTGGGCATTGAATTTAAATCAATATTGTACTTGGATTTGGTTTTATATTCTTAATATGTGGAATATAATTTCAGATAACTCTGAAATAATTTATGTGCCTTTGGATAGTCCCATTGTGCAATATAAAATATTCAGAGGAATGTTGTCACTGTTTTCAATTTGTTTGGAGTTCAAAATAGTGGCAAAATGAATTAATAAAGGAAAACAGAACAGAAATAAAACAGAGCAGGGAAACCTACCTGGCCCAAACCTACCTGGCGGCCACTTACCTGGCCCAGCCCACCAGAGCCGCCGCAGTCTCCCACCTCGCGCCAGAAGGACGCGAGGCGTGTGGCCACCGCGCGCCGGCACGCGCCCGAGCCACCTCCTGCTTCCGCCGCTTCTGGAACCAGCCCCGAGCGCCACGCGGTCTCCTGCTTCCCTTGCACCTCTCCCCACTCTCCCCGTGCTCTATCCCCTCCCCTGTCTCTCCCCCTCGCGCGCAGTCCAAGCGTTGCTGCCACCCCCGACGAGCACCACCGCAGCCAACGCCTCTCCCTCGTCCTCCCGAGCAGCCCAGAAGCTCCGCCACTTCGTCCTCGACCCCCTCACCGAGCCACGCCCCGCTCAGCTCCGGCCTTCCCCGAGCTCGCCGTCCGCACCGTTGCAACCGCCGTAAGCCTCTCCCTCGAACCCCCCTCTCTGTTGTCCTGTTTTCACACCATGGCTCCTAGTTCACCGACGACCGAAGCCGCCGCCGCCATGGACGTTGAGCCACGCGCTCCCGAGCTTCGCTTGCTCGCCCCAGTGGCACAGACGTGCTCCTGGTGACCCCACGACGCCGTCCATGCCCTTGGTTGAGCTCCTTGTGCTCCACCTCGCCGCGCCCGTGCAAACCCGAGCTCCGGCCCAGGCCCCCTGTTTAATTAGTACCAGGTTAAGTTAGTGTTAACTAACTTAGTTAAGTAGATAGGACACTGACATGCGGGCCCAGGCTCTAATTAAACTTAGGTTAGTTAACTGTGTCACTGACGTGTGGTCCCCACATGTCAGGTTTGACCTGGACCGAGCCGTTGACCTGCTGACATCACTATGAGGTCATGCTGACGCATTAATTCCTTTCTGGAATTTAAATAAATGTTAAATGATTTATTATTTTCAGAAAATACCCTAAACTTCTAAAAATCATAGAAATTCAACCGTAACTCCAAATGAAATAAATTATATATGAAAAATGATCAGAAAAATCCAATCTATCCATCTGTTCTGGTTTCATGCATGTTAGAACAACTTATGGCTACTGTTTAGGACAAATTAAATGAATGGCATTTAAATAATTACATGTGGAGTTTGAATTTGAATCTTGGATTCAAACCAACTTCATTTAACTTGCTGCTAGTTGCATTAGCTCAAACCACATCATATTGCCATGTCATGATCATGCATCATATTGTGCGTTGCATTGATTGTGTTTCTTCTTTGTTTGTCGGTGGTTGTTCCCTCTCGATAGACGTGTTCCGATGATGAGTTCGATGACACCGATGAAGGAACTATACCATCTTCAGAAGTGCCAGGCAAGCAAAACCCCCTTGTTCATTCCGATACAAACCCACTCTCTTGCTCTGCTCTCTTTTACTGCATTAGGACAACAACCATTCAACTGTTACTTGTTGCGGTAGTTGAACCCCTTATCCTCTGCATGACCTGTCATTGCCACAGTAAATAGATGAAACCCACTAGCATGAGTAGGAGTTGTTTGAGCCCTGATGTGCCTACTCATTCATGCTTGTTTGTCATGCCTGCTACTGCTTAGAGTTGAGTCAGGTCTGATTCATCAGGGATGAATTGGAGGTGTGTGAACATGTCCTACTGTTAAGAGCTAAGTATGTGAACACGATTTGGTAAAGGTAGCGGTGAGAGGCCATGTAGGAGTACATGGTGGGTTGTCTCATTGCAGCCGTCCTCAGGAACTGAGTTCTGTGTTTGTGATCCATGAACAGCTACTACCACACATTGGAATGCTTAAGTGCCCCTCTCGACTTATTAACCGACTTGATCTCTGTCCAGGAGTCGCAACTAGTTTCTGGTGTTTGTAGGTAGTGTTAGTAGTCTACCAAGTGGCACCCGGTACAGGTGGGCTTGGGACAGACTAGGCACAGTGGCCTGGTGTACCAAGTGGCACCCGGATGGTGGACTTGGGAACCCTGCACACATCGTTTGGGGCCGTGAGCGACACCCCGGCCAGATCTCCTTGCGGATGGAACCCGAATAGGCGATAAACCTGGATTAGAGACTTGTGTGGTTAGTCAGGTCGTGGCCGACTCCCTCGCCCGGCTTTCGCTTGAAGGTTGCCGAGGTACATGACGTGTACAGGGCGATAAGTGGCGAGAGCGTGTGTGAAGAAGTACACCCCTGCAGGGTTATCATTATCTATTCGAATAGCCGGATTCCTCGGATATGGAAACTTGGACCCCTTGCATAGTTCATAGACAAGTGAAAGTGGATACTCTAAAATGCGCAAGATAAGCGTGAGTGCTATGGATGGCGTTCTCGTAGGGAGACGGGAGCGGATCCATAGTGGTGTATTGATATGGTGAATATGTGGACTCGTGTGCGCCACCTCAAAAGAGTTACATTGCAGTCGTAGTTCAGGATAGCCACCGAGTCAAAGCTGGCTTGCTGCAGTTAAACCCCACCATCCCCTTTGTTGATAATGATGCATATGTAGTTAGTTCTGATGTAAGTCTTGCTGGGTACATTTGTACTCACGTTTGCCTATTTTATGTTTTTTGCAGAGAGACTTCAGTCTCACTAGTAGTTCCACGTGGACTTCGACGTTTAGCTTGTTACCTCAGCTACGATCTTGTGCCCTCGGCAGGATCTGGTAGTTAGTTAGGCTTCTCAGCCTTTTTCATTTATAGTTGTCTGTACTCAGACATGTTAAGCTTCCGTATGTGCTTTGACTTGTATGCTCTGAGTGTTGGGTCATGATACCCATGTTTGTAATATCTCGCTCCTCGGAGCCTATTGAATAGATACTTGAGTTGTAGAGTCATGTTGTGATTCCATGTTTTATTTGCACATATCGAGCATATTGTGTGTATGTTATTGAAATGCTTGGTATTTGTGGGATCTGACTATCTAGTTGTTTATCTTTAGTAGCCTCTCTTACCGGGAAATGTCTCCTAGTGTTTCCACTGAGCCATGGTAGCTTGCTATTGCTCCGGAACACTTAGGCTGGCCGGCATGTGTCCTTCTTCGTTCCTGTGTCTGTCCCTTCGAGGAAATGTCACGCGATGAATACCGGAGTCCTGTTAGCCCGCTACAGCCCGGTTCACCGGAGTCCTGTTAGCCCAGTGCTACAGCCTGGATTCACTCGCTGATGACCGACACGTTCGATGCTGGGTCATGGATGCATGTCCCAGTAAGTTTGTGCCACTTTGGGTTTACGACTAGCCATGTCAGCCCGGGCTCCTTATCATATGGATGCTAGCGACACTATCATATACGTGTGCCAAAAGGCGCAAACGGTCCCGGGCAAAGGTAAGGCGACACCCGTGGGAATACTGTGCGTGAGGCCGCAAAGTGATATGAGGTGTTACATGCTAGATCGATGTGGCATTGAGTCGGGGTCCTGACAGACCAAGTCCCTTTCCTTCACTGCTAGACCTTATCCTAGTTTTCCTAGGCCTGCCTGGTGCTCTGTTTTGAACTGGAGCACAGAGTTTAAATCCTGGATTCACAATTTCCCACTGTTGTTTTCCTTCCAAAGTTGGAAGGTTATCAGCATATGTAGCTCTGAATTTCTCAACAGAGTAAAAGTTGTGCACATACTGATCTATTGCACTAGCTTCACCTCTTAGAGCAGTGATAAAGAAGAGAGCATGGATGCATGGCTTACCAGTTATTTGCCACTGTCTGCAACTACAAGTCCAGTTCTCCAAGTCAACCGGGTACCTCCATTCTCTTTTTTCTTTGTCAGTAGCAGTAACTTCAGCCTCTTTTGGGCTTCTCCTAATCAAAGTCATCTCGAAACCTTTAGTTTTTGCCATTAAGGCCTTCATTACAGATGGAACAATTAAGTGGCCTTCAAAATGGTCAATGGCAATCCTGTTCCTGATATCAAATTCCTGCATAATATACTGCCTGATCTTGTCACACAAATCTACTATGTGAAGCCCCTTGTATTTCTTGATCCTTGAGTTGAAAGCTTCAGCTAGGTTGTTGTTCACATAATCCACTTTGCAAGTATCATTGAAGAGTGCCCTAGCCCATATTTTTGTGTGGTGCTCCTCTAAATATTCTTTAACTTTGGGCCTACTGTGCAACTGATTTAGATGGTAGTTATGATTCTTTATGCTGTATGTAAGTGAGCATGGCCACAAATTGTCATCATAGAACTTGCCTTTGAACTTCTTGCTGAAGTTCTGAGCAAAATGTCTCATGCACTCCCTGTGCTCTACTCCAGCAAATACATCATCAACAGCTGTCTCCAATCCTTTGCAAGCATCAGTATGTATGACTAAACCATCTGGATGCCCTATGAGTTTCTTCAGTTGTTGGAAAAATCAAGTACAGCTCTCAGTTGACTCTGCTTCTATGACACCATAGGCAATAGGGAATAACCAGTTGTGAGCATCAAGGGCACAAGCAGAAACAAGCTGACCCCTATACCTACCATTCAGTGCAGTTGCATCTACAGCAAGATAAGGCATGCACCCCTCCAAGAAACCTTTTTGACATGCCTTGAAACACACAAAAACTCTTCTGAAGCACTCCTTGTACATTTTCTTTCCTCTCACTGTGTACTCCACAGTGTGCTTGTCAATTTCAACTACACTGACTAATGATGTTCTCTCAACTTCAGCTTTGAATGAATAAATAAGACTGAAACTCTCACTGTACTTCCCAAACATCTTGTCTAGTGCCAGCTCTTTACCAAAATAACACCTACTGTATGGCACCTCCACTCCATATTTCTCAATCAACCTCCGCTGAATTTCCTTTGGGCCCATGCCTGGATTATTTCTAAGCCACTGCATACAAGCATCTGCTATCCATCTTCTCTTTGCAACCCTCAATCTCTGAGATCTATTAACACTTGGACAATTGTGAGGGTAAGGGTTGATCTTAATCTAAAAAGAAGAAGAACAAGCAATTAGTAAATGCAACAGAATTGTTTCACACTTACTATAGAAACTACAGAAATAAGAAAATGCATAAGTACCTGAAATAATGTGCTTCTCCTCATTAAAGAGGCATGTAGCCTCCTCTTACATCTCTTAGAGGCACATTTGACAGTAAACCTTGTTGGGTGACTTTTCAAAATAATGAACTCTGTTTCACTCTTAATTGAGAATGTTGCAACTGCATTTCTACACTCAACTGCAGAAGGAAGAACTACCCCCTCCTCAATAGAGGGATTTTCTCTGTCATACATCATTACAGGTATGTCCTCATCTTCAGTTCCAAATTCTGCATTGTCATTTTCCTCTAGCTTCTCATCTTCATCTGTATCTGAAAATTCAGCAGGAATGTAGGACTCATTTGCTTTATCTTCCTCCATGTTGTGCTCAGTATATCCTGGGCAAAGTTTCTCATCCTCTTCATCAGACAAAGGTACTGCATCAGGCTCTGCTTCCTCCATAACAAGATCAACAACTATGCTAGGTTTAGCTTGGGTTTTACTGCAAGAATGCTCTGACTGAACATTTGCACTAGGAGTTGTAGGTGGCTTGCAGCTGCTGCTTGTTGCCCTTGTTTTAGTCAGTTTTCCAGATGCTTTAGTACTAGAGGGCCTTGAACCAGTGGGATTGGAACTTTTTTGAATAACATTGATTTCCATATTGCATGACATGGTTTGTGCATTGGTAGCAAACATGACACCTAACTCACTATCAGACTGAATAGGAACCCAAGCAACTTTGGATGCATCCCAATACCTTATCTCCACAACATCATATAATCCCCAAGGATATTTGGCACCAATTGTTGCCCTTAACTGATCAAATGTGCTATTGTTGTCCACAACTCATGGAAACGTGAAGCCTTGTTCTTTTCCTTTTGTACCAGCACCAGATAAAATGCATGTCTCCATTCTAACACTGAGATTAAAAGCTCTAGCAGGATCCATCCTATGCAAACATGTCACAATATTAAAATACAGCAAGAGACTAGCCTAAATAAGATGCAAACATGTATATCCTAACCTAAATCCACCAAGAAACAGTAGATCTAGGGGACAGAGGCAAGAGAAAGCAGATCTGGAGGGGATGGGGCAACTTATTGTGATGTTCTCTAAGATGACTGTGTTCTCCGCTCGCAGGCGCCGCCTGTGGCAGTGCTGCCGTCAAGGTCGTCCCCCATCGCGAGCACGAGTGGATCTGCTAGGCGCTGATTCGGTCGCTGTCGCCGCCGCCTAGGTCGCTAGCAGGAGTGGATCTGGTGGGCGCTGATTCGGTCGCCGTCGCCGCCGCCTAGGGTTTGTGAGAGAGAGTGGGGAATAGGAGAGTGGGGATGAGAGTGAGCTGGTCCCGAGTGGGTTATGTCCAAGCCAGGGGCATCTGGTGTCCACAACGGAGCGTCGTATACGGTCAAACGGTGCTGACCAAGCGGAACCGTGATGGAAGGGCAAAAATGAAAGAATCCCAAAGTGGCTTGGACAGAACAGGTGAGTTTCTGAAACTAGGGGTAAAACAGACGAGTGGGACATAACTAGGGGCACAAAACTAATTATCCCTTTTGTGAATGGAGCTTTGAGCAAGGAGATCGAAAATGGCAGCAAAATGAGCTAGAACTCGTGCTTGAGCTGGATAGTGATATTTTTGGGAGGAAGAAGAAGTGTGTGGGTGCAGGAATAAGTGGAGGGGGCCCACCGTGGGCCCACGAGGCAGGGGGCGCGCCCAGGGGGGTAGGGCGTGCCCTGGACCCTCGTGGCCAGGTGCTTGCTCCCCCTGCTATGTTCTCACTACCAGATATTCTCAAATATTCCAGAAAAAATCATACTAAATTTGCAGGGCATTTGGAGAACTTTTATTTTCGGGGTATTTTTTATTGCATGGATAATTCAGAAAACAGACATAAAATACTATTTTTACTTTATTTAATCTAAATAATAGAAAGTAAAATGAGGGTACAGAAGGTTTTGTGCCTTCTAACTTCATCCATCGCATGATCATCAAAAGGAATCCACTAACAAGGTTGACCAAGTCTTGTTAACAAACTCATTCCGAATAACATGGAACCGGAGAAATTTTGAATAACACTAGGTTACCTCAACGGGGATATGCACATCCCCAATAATAAGAATATCATATTTCTTCTTGACAGTAGGAAAAGGAAATTCAAAACCTCCAATAATAATTGATGGAATTTTTCCAATAGAATTGATGCTATGAACTTGAGGTTGTTTCCTTAGAAAGTGTACCGTATGCTCATTACCATTAACATGAAAAGTGACATTGCCTTTGTTGCAATCAATAACAGCCCCTGTAGTATTCAAAAAGGGTCAACCAAGGATAATCGACATACTATCATCCTCGGGAATATCAAGAATAACAAAGTCCGTTAAGATAGTAACGTTTGCAACCACAACAGGCACATCCGCACAAATACCGACAGGTATAGCAGTTGATTTATCGGCCATTTGCAAAGATATTTTAGTAGGTGTCAACTTATTCAATTCAAGTCTACGATATAAAGAGAGAGGCATAACACTAACACCGGCTCCAAGATCACATAAAGCAGTTTTAACATAGTTTCTTTTAATGGAGCATGGTATAGTTGGTACTCCTGGATCTCCAAGTTTCTTAGGTATTCCACCCTTAAAAGTATAATTAGCAAGCATGGTGGAAATTTCAGCTTCTGGTATCTTTCTTTTATTTGTAATGATATCTTTCATGTATTTAGCATAAGGATTAACTTTAAGCATATCAGTTGAGCACATATGCAAAAAGATAGGTCTAATCATTTCAGCAAAGCGCTCAAAATCCTCATCATCCTTTTTCTTGGATGGCTTAGGAGGAAAAGGCATGGGTTTCTAAACCCATGGTTCTCTTTCTTTACTGTGCTTCCTAGCAACAAAGTCTCTCTTATCATAACGTTGATTCTTTGATTGTGGGTTATCAAGGTCAATAACAGGTTCAATCTCTACATCATTATTATTGCTAGGTTGAGCATCATTATGAACATTATCATTAACATTATCACTAGGTTCATGTTCATCACCAGATTGTGTTTCAGCATCAGAAATAGAAATATCATTGGGATTCTCAGGTGTGTCTACAACAGGTTCACTAGAGGCATGCAAAGTCCTATCATTTTTCTTTTTCTTCCTTTTAGAAGGACTAGGTGCATCTAAATTATTTCTCTGAGAGTCATGCTCAATTCTCTTAGGGTGGCCTTCAGGATACAAAGGTTCCTGAGTCATTTTACCAGTTCTAGTAGCCACTCTAACAGCAAAATAATGTTTATTATTTAATTCATCGAGCAAATCACCTTGAGCTTTAAGTACTTGTTCTACTTGAGTGGTAACCATAGAAGCATATTTACTAATGAGTTTAAGTTCACCCTTAACTCTAGCCATATAATCACTCAAGTGTCCAATAATATAAGCATTTTGTTTCAATTGTCTACCAACATAAGCATTGAAGTTTTCTTGTCTAGCCATAAAGTCATCAAATTCATCCAAACATTGGTTAGCAAACTTAGTAGACAGGATTTCAACTTTATCATATCTATAGAGAGAATTTACCTTTACTACTTGTTCGGGTTATCAAGACCATGTGTTTCTTTGATAAGTGGTATATTAAGGCCATGTATTTCTTCAACAGGACGTAAATTTGTTGGATGTTGGGTTCCGGCAGACCCTTAAGGTTCGAACTCTAGGGTGCGCATGAAGATCTTTCCCCTACCGATATACGTTCGATCGTCTCGCGAGAATCTAGGCTAGAACGATGAACAACACGAGGGACACAAGATTTATACTGGTTTGGGCCACCGTTGTGGTGTAATACCCTACTCCAGTGTGTGGTGTGGTTGATTGCCTCAGGGGCTGGTGATGAACAATACAAAGGATGAACAGCCTCGCAAGAGGTGTTCTTGAGCTGGTGCGATGAACTGCTTGGGTGAGTTCGATTGCCTCTCTCTCTGACTAGGGCTCTCTCAGATGCCCTCTACTGTGGTGGCTAGCTCTATTTATAGAGGTCCTCGTCCTCTTCCTAAAATATTGAGCGGGAAGGGCGCCAACAATGGCCATTTCTAAGGGGAACATCTAGTACAAGTTATTCTGACTAAAGTTGGTCTTCGGCTGCCAAAAGCACTGGCGATGACGCCGTCTTGGGCTCCACGGTGACCTCCATCCTGCTGCTCCGCTGGTCTTGGTCTCGTTGCACTGAAATGGCAACCTTTGCCTGATGCCTCGGTACTCCACGCCTGTGCTTGCCCCCTTTGCACCAAAGAGGAAACAAGGACACTGCGTAGGCCGGCGCCCGCATGGCGCCCGCCTAGCCTCGATCGTCATGGCTTGCGTCATGAGCACCTCGCGAGGTACCCTGCCTTGATCTCTCCGCCTCCTCGCGAGCTTTCCTGGCAAGGCTGTTCCTGAGGAAGTCGTGCGTCGTCCGCCCCGCGAGGCTTGGCCCCTCGCGAGGGTCTTGAGTCTTGTGCTGATGAAGATGGGCCATACTGGGCCACCACTTGAGCCACGCCGCAGGCCGCAGGCAGGCAAGTCTGGGGACCCCCGTTCCCAGAACGCCGATAGTAGCCCCCGGGCCCAAGGCACGCTCGGACTTGGCTTTGCAGAGAAGCGAAGGGGAAAGTGCGGAGCGACGCAGGCCCCATCAGCCTGCGGCCTTGGGCGCCGTGTGGCGGTTGATTGGACGTGGGCGTCTCCGCTTCCCCATGCTGCCTCGGCAACTGCTCGACTTGACAAGTCCCTGCATGCAGATATGGGTCATGATTATCTGTGATCATGGAGGCCGATGGTTAGCCTCCTCCGGACTATAAGTACGGACGGGCGAGAGCCCCCGCAGTCCATCTCTTCCTGCTTCTCTCCTTCTTCTTCTTCCTTGCCCTTGCTTCACCCTTCACCAATGGTGCCGATCCGCCGGTTCTCAGCGGAAGAGAAGGGGAAGGCCCCCCGAGAGGGTCCCGATCCGCTTCTGCTGAAGAAGCGGCATGTCCCCGGCCGCTGCGCCGTGGTCACATGGCAGGAGACGTCGCGGCCCTGGTACGAGCGGCCGCCGCCTCCCGCTGCCCTTGTAAACCCGAATCGAGGGCCCTGGAGAAGAAGACGTCGAGCGGCGCCGACGACGACGCCGGCGGCGCCGGCGAGTCACGGCGGTGCGCGTCGTCACCCTGGGAGTCCATGCTGTGGGCTCATCTCGCGAGCTTGTTCTTCACGCCGCCATGCCTCCACGCTCTTAGATTCACCTTCCTCCCTCCTTCGCCTTCGAGATGTCGCCGAGTGGGTCTCTGGAGCTCTGGCTGCAGCACGCTGACTGTAGCACCCTTGCGACCGGAGCGAAGGTCGCGGTCGTCGCTCTGGGCAAGGTCTACATGACCCGGGGCTGGGGCGAGATTGTCGGGTCTGCCGGACGGGGGGTGCCCTCGTAATTCATCTCAAATACGATGGCGCATCCTTGATATTCTTCAAGGTCTTCGATGTAGAAGGACGCCGGCTGGAGTGCTGCCCCAAGGAAAGCAGCCGGGGCATCGAGGTGGCAAGGACCAGGCCTGCCAACCGATTCCCCAGCAGCTCCTCAGGCAGCAGCGGAGGAGCCGGAGAATCCGGCGACTCCCCCGAGCTTCACGTGACTCCAGAGACGAGCAACGACAGCTATGAGCCCCCGAGCTCGCGTCGCGCTCGGAGCAGGGCACCTGCATCAGGCCGCCGACGCCACTGATCTGGATGGGGTTGGCGTCGGCGCCTGACGGCCCATTGTTGATGATGGTGTCTCCTGCGGAGGCGCGCGTAGTTAATGCTCCTTAGGATTAGCTCCTTTTGTTCCCTGCGAGGAATCGAACTAACACCCCGCGGGGGTATGTAAGGCGCCTGCCATGTCTTTTGTGAATATTATATCCTTATTATGAATCGATGCGAGATGCGTGTCCTGTCCCGTCTTGGCTCCCCTTTCTTTCCTCACGAGGGCTTGGTGCTCTACGCTGACAGGTCCTGGTCCCCAGGCAGGCTTCAGCCGTCGCTGGTATGCCAGGTCGTGATGCCGTGGTCAAGGCCAGGAGGTGAGCGGCCCAATGTCCAGTAAGAGCCCCTGAGTCGCAATGCCCAGGAGGTCCCCTTTAGCGCTCAAGCAGCCTCTGCTAGGCGAGAAAGGAAGGCATCGTCGTCGTGACAGAGCTGCACTAGGCGAGGGTTTGGCGTTGCGTTGATTTAGCTTTTGCGTGACTTATCTCATAAGTTTGGAGTAGTTCTTTGGTGAGGTGCTGGGCCTGCGCGCCGGCAGCTGGGGTGTTGCTGGGTCAGGCCCTCGTGAGCTTCTCCCCTCTTCCCCGCACTTTCTTTCATGCTCTACGTCCTCAGGTCCCGGCCCTCGAGCGAGCTCAGCCGCCGCTGGTATGACAGGTCGCAATGCTGTGGGTTAAGGCTAGGGGGTGAGGGCTGGAGAGCCAGTAAGAGCCCATGAGTCGCGATGCTCAGGCGCCCCCCTCTTAACGCACGAGCGGATCATACGGGAGAGAGGGAGAGGGAGCTCACGACGCCCCCCACGCTATTGCTTAGGCGGATCCTGCACACCAACACGAGGGAAAACAAGGTCTGCCATTATGATTGCCAGCCAGCCATTGGTTGCTCCAAGGGAGTGATTGAGGCAGTGAGGGCCTGGTGAGGTAGCGCTATGCGGGGCTGCCGCGGCCAGAGCTCGACCACTCAGATTTGTCGGTGTTGCAGGAATGGACCCATGTGCAAGCGCCGTGCCATAGCAAGCGGATTCAAAGGTAGGTGTCAATCGAGCAGGCGATTATCTCAAGCAGGTTAAGCATGAAGAAGCAAATCAACTTAGATGGATGCAGAGAAAGTCAAACGCCACTGGGTCAGGCCCAAGTGACTTGGGGATGATGCAGCCCGAGGGGCGCCCCCAACAAGGTAAGCTGAAGACGAAAACAAAAACGGATACACGCCGCGGGGATAGACCCACGCGACCTGGGAATGATGCAGCCCTAAGGGCACTCCCAGCTGAAACAAAACTTGAAAGAAGTCACCTGATACCATTGTAGAGCGAGTGTCGGAGTAGCTGACGGTGCGTGATGAAGAAGCCAATCCTCACGAGCCCTCGGGGCTCCGAGCCTCGGGAGGCTCAGGAGGTCCGGGCGGCTCGGCAAGGTCCATCTCCATTTCCTCCAGGAGCGCGCGATGCTTGGCCACTTGAGCTTCTAGAATGCTTCTCATCAGGTGCTGCTGGGCAGCAGCTGCGTTCAGCAAACCAAAGGGCATGCGAACGTAGCTGTGTGGTGGACCCTCGCAACGCCCCATGCGCGAAGGCCAGAAGCACTCCTGAGATGCGACTCGATTGAGCCCTGGGTAGTCGATGCAGATGCGCAGCCCGCCATCCTCACCTGGGTGGGGAGCTACGTTGGGCAGGCGGCGGTTGCCGTGCATGACTCTCGATTCCTGCAATTCCTGAGCGACCTTGGTGATGAACTCCTGAGGGTTGGGCCCTCCTTGCCTCACGCCTTCCCGAGGGAAACGTGCCGTGAAGCACGCCTCCAGCTGGTGCCCAAGCGCCTCCCACGTGAGCTTGGCAAGGTCAGTGGCTCCCCAAGAGAGAGCCCCCGAGCTTTGCCCGAGGAGGGCGCCAGGCGCGCCTTCCTATGCGACGGAGGGTGGCGCCCCTTGGATGGGCGCATGTCCGGATGTGGCGCCTCTGGAGGTGCCTGCCTCCTGAGGCCTTGAGCCAGGTGTCTTCTTCTTCTTCTTCGGAGCTGCTTTAGGAAGGTTTCCACTCTTGCTGTCTAGGTCCTCAATTGACGCGGCTTGGAAGGCGTGCTCGAGGGAGCACACCGCATCCTTCTCTTCATAGGGGACCGTGATGACCCTGCCGCTTCCTGGCATCTTGAGGACGTTGTAACCATGGTGAGTCACTGCCATGAACTTGGCCAGGGCTGGATACCCAAGGATGGCATTGTATGGCAGGCGAATGTGGGCGATGTCGAAGTCAATGAGCTCGGTGTGGTAATTGTTGTGCTGCCCAAAGGTGACAGGAAGGCGGACCTGCCTTATCGGGACAGTGGAACCATCAGTGACTCCTGAGAAAGGCTTGGTTGGTTGAAGCTGATCATATGGCACTTGAAGATTGTTGAACGTCTCGATGGACAGAATGTTGAGTCCTGCGCCACCATCGATGAGGGTCCTGGTGACTTGCACATTGCTGATGACTGGGGAACAGAGCATTGGGAGGACGCCGGCCATTGCCGCACACTTGAGCTGATCCGCTGAGCTGAATGTGATGGCGCACGCGGACCACCTAAGAGGGCGCGTGGCTTCAAGGTTGGGGAGGACTGCATTCACATCGCGAGCAAACTGCTTGAAGATGCGCTAAGAGGCTGGGGCCTGAGTGCCGCCCAAGATGCAAGCGATTGCATGTGGCTCCTGGAAGCCCCCAGCCCCTCGTCCTGATGATGGTCTTCATTCCTTCTTGGTGGTGGTGGCAGAGGAGGAAGTCCTGCGTTGCCTTGTGGGCAATCCTCACGAGGCTGATCTCTCCAAGCTCCCTCGCGAGGCTGGTCACGCCACCCTTGGCGAGGGCCACGGTCGTCCCAGCGTCCTCCACCTCTTACTCCGCCTCGTCCGTAGCCCCGATCGTTGTGCTCGGGACGTCGACCGACACGGCCTTCTCGCACGGCCCTGAGCTCTTGGCATTCGTTGGTGTTGTGGGTATGGAGATCGTGGTACACACAGTACCAGCTGCCCTTTGACGACTCCGGCTGGTCCCTGCCGTGTTTCGTGTCCGGCTCTGCTGCGAGCACAGCTGCTCCCTTGCGCTTCACATCCTTGGCCTTGGCTTTCTTCTCTTCTGGGTCTGCTGCCGGGAGCTCAAGAAGGGAGAGGCGTCCCTCCTCAGCCCTTGCGCACTTGGTCGTCAGGTTGAACAACTCCAGTGTTGTACACACATCTTCGTGGATCGCCAGCTCCTCCTTCATCTTGACATCGCTGACGCCATCAGAGAACGCCAAGATGATGGCTTCCTTGGTTACTCTAGGAATCTTGAGGCGAGCGTTGTTGAAGCACTGGATGTACTTCTGCAAGGTCTCTCCGGGCTGCTGCTTGATGGGGCACAGGTCACCCATGGCCGGCGGACGGTCGCCAGTGCCCTGGAAGTTGGCGATGAAGCGAGTGCACATCTCATCCCAGGAGGAGATCGTGCCAGGAGGCAGGTTCAGGAGCCAGGTGCGGGCGCCGTCCTTGAGTGCCATGGGAAACCAGTTCGCCATGACCTTTTCATCCCCGTTGGCGGCTTCGATGCCTAGCTCGTAGAGCTGCAGGAACTCTGCGGGGTCGGCAGTGCCGTTGTAGCGAGGAGGCATGTCAGGTTTGAACTTGCCTGGCCAGGCGACATTGCGTAGCTCGGTGGTGAAGGCGCGGCAGCCTGTGGTGGCCACCAGAGCTCTCTACTGATGCGGGGCTTGCTCCTGGGGGTTCCCGCGCACCGCTGCCTGGAGCAGCGCGGGGTCTTGACGTGGTGGCGCAGGGATGCGGTCGTGGCGCACCGGTGCCGGGAGCACACGTGCACCTTCTTGGGGACGAGGGATTTCTTGGCAGCTCCTTTCTTCTCGCGTGGGTGCCGGACGCGGTGGATCTCGTCCTGGGGCCACGCGCCTTGGAGCCAGGGCGCCTTCTTGGGGAGGAGGTGGCGGAGGCACCTCCTGGTCTGCGCCTTCTGCGCAGGACGGAGAGCGAGGCAGTGAGAGGAATGGCACAGGAGAGCCCCTTGCGGCGCTGACGAGCTCGGTGATGCGGGCAAGCCAATCCTCGTAGAGGTCGTCGACGGGACGGTAGTGCAGGACTTCATGCGCCCGGAGCAACGCGGCGTGTGCGTCCGTGGGGGCGCGACGGGCGTGGGATGACAACCAGCTGGAGTCAGCGACGGGGTGGCGGGTGCGGCCTTCCCGCCGCACTGAAGGATGCAGAGATGAGGCCTGCTGCTTGTTCCCCGCCGGGCCGGTGGCGGCGTTGGCGGCAGGCGACGGCGAACGACGGGGACACCCACCGACGGGAGCCGTCTGGGCGACGTGGGCGGCGAGAGCAACCCGACGCTCGGTGAGGGAGTCCTGGACTAGGGGGTGTCCGGACAGCCGGACTATAATTATCCGCCGGACTCCAAGACTACAAAGATACAAGATTGAAGACTCCGTCCCTTGTCCGGATGGGACTTTCCTTGGCGTGGAAGGCAAGCTTGGCAATACGGATATGTAGATCTCCTACCATTGTAATCGACTCTGTGTAACCCTAGCCTCCTCCGATGTCTATATAAACCGGAGGGCTTTAGTCCGTAGGACAACATACATTACAACAATCATACCATAGGCTAGCTTCTAGGGTTTAGCCTCCTTGATCTCGTGGTAGATCCACTCTTGTACTACCCATATCATCAATATTAATCAAGCAGGACGTAGGGTTTTACCTCCATCGAGAGGGCCCGAACCTGGGTAAAAACATCGTGTCCCTCGTCTCTTGTTACCATCCGCCTAGACGCACAGTTCGGGACCCCCTACCCGAGATCCGCCGGTTTTGACACCGACATTGGTGCTTTCATTGAGAGTTCCTCTGTGTCGTCACCGATAGAGCGGATGCCTCCACCCGTCTTTAAAAACGGTGTTTTCGCCGAAGGGGCCTTAGCCGCTGGCCAAACTATCCGGCTTGGTGGTTTTCTTATGACCGCCTGTCCGGCCGCCGCTTCGACAATAACTTCGCAAGTCGTCAGAAGCAATCTTCGCGTCAGCCCTAAAGCTGCCAAACAGTTGGACCCAATAGAGCTCTCATCTGTTAACGAGCTCTTGGATCGCATCGCCGCCCTGGGAGTCGCAACAGACTACAACCAGATTGGGCTTAAAACCGATCTGAGAGAGATTAACTCTCCCCAGGCCACCCACCACATCGCAGTGGTAGAGGAGCAATACGGCAACTCTTTGCCTGTGTTGAAAACAATTCATGTCCGGATTCCCGAACCCCCCATGCCGGATTACCGCGGGGGGACGGACTTCGATCGAGCATTGAACTTAAAATCATGCATCGCCCCGGACTCGCTGGATTGTGTCCAGCAAACCAAGCTTCCGAATTCGGAAACCCCTCGGCCTTTGAGCCCCAAGATGGGCAGGGATCCGGATTTTAGTCCACCCACCCGCCCAGACATATGCGATCTATCTCTAATACGGCAAGAGCCCGCTGAAACAGTACATCACTACTGGGCCAGATTCCTCCTGGTTATGGGCAGGATAAAGGACTGCCGAGAGGAAAACGCAATATCAATCTTCTGCAATAACTGCACGGACAAGGGAATACTAAACGCCATTGATCGTCGCAAAATTACGCGCTTCACCGATCTGGCATCCATTGTACGAAAGTACTGTGCGATGGAGAGCTTCCGGAAAACCAAAAATCAATTTTGGGATAATCCGGCCCCAAACCCAGTCCGCAGCAAAAGGGTGCCTTACACTCAGGCCCCAGATGCAAAAACGAAAAAACAAAAACCCAATAAGGGAAACGGAACCGTACTGGAGGGATGGCTCAATGGACCCTGTAAGCTTCATAGTACAGAGGGAGCCGTCCCAACACATAGCCTTCGAGCATGTTGGATATTACGGCAGGTGGCCAAAAGTGGCGAGGAGCTTCTAGCTCCGGGAAACCACTCCAACAATACCAGCACGGTATCAACAGTCTTCGAGACCTTCGCATCAAACAACATGCGAAAGCGAACAATCCGCGGACTCGCCGAAGTCTACCAAGTAGCAACAGCAAATCCATGGAGTGACACAGCTATTACCTTCAATGCCAGCGACGAGCCTAAATTCCGAACAACCAGAGCTCCAGCTGCACTGGTACTTAGTCCCATAGTGGACGGCTTTCGACTAACAAAAGTCCTCATGGATGGCGGCAGCGGACTAAACCTCATCTACGAGGAAACTCTGTGAAACATGGAAATCGATTGGAGCCGTATTGAGCGAAGCAGCACAACCTTTAGAGGAATAATCCCTAGCCGGGAAGCGCGCTGCACCGGAAAAATCACACTCGATGTGGTGTTCGGCTCTCCGGACAATTACAGATCCGAAGAAGTCACGTTCCAGGTGGCCCCGTTCAGCAGCGGGTATCACGCCATATTAGGACGTGAGGCATTCACAATTTTTCAAGCAGTACCTCATTACGGGTACATGAAGCTCAAAATGCCTGGGCCCAGCGGAATAATCACTCTCGCTAGTGATCCGGACATAGCACTCCGCGCCGAAAACAAGACAGCCGCACTAGCCCTCGAGGCACTATCCGAAGCCTTAGCGGCAGAAGAACTCACCGCGCTGCGCTCTACGGTGAACAGGGATGATGTGATACTCGATAAAAGATCCAAGTCCACCTCCTTCAAACCAGCAGATGAGATAATAAAATTCCAGGTCCATCCAATGGACCCAACAAAGACGGCCTCCATTGGGGCACAATTGAACCCCGAAGTAGACGCCGCACTGCGTGAATTCCTTCGGGAAAATTGGGATATCTTCGCTTGGCATCCTTCGGACATGCCCGGAATCCCACGCAGGTTGGCAGAACACAGCCTAAACATCCTAAAAGGATTCAAGCTAGTCAAATAGGCTCTTCGACGATTTTCCGAACCCAAAAGACAGGCAATGGGAGAAGAGCTAGCCAAACTATTGGAAGCCGGATTCATTAGAGATATCAAACATTCGGACTGGCTAGCAAATCTGGTGATGGTACCAAAGAAGGATAAATCCTGGCGCCTCTGTGTCAATTTTAAAGACCTCAATAAGGCTTGCCCAAAGGATCCCTTCCCTCTCCCCCATATCGATCAAATTATCGATGCTACAGCAGGGCACGATTCGTTGTGCTTCCTGGACGCATACTCTGGCTATCATCAAATCAAGATGGCGGAAGCAGACCAAGCCGCAACGGCATTCATCACTCCATATGGACCATTCTGCTTCAACACGATGCCCTTCGGACTCAAAAATGCCGGCGCAACATATCAGCGCATGATTCAAACATGTCTGGCCACCCAGATCGGCAAAACAGTCGAGGCATACGTAGACGATGTAGTCGTCAAAACAAAACACATCAAAACTCTAGTAGACGATTTGAGGCTCACATTCGACAACCTCAGAGCATATGACATCAAGCTGAATCCGGAAAAATGCGTTTTCGGCGTACCAGCCAGAAAGCTGCTGGGCTTCATTGTATCCGGTAGAGGAATTGAAGCAAATCCGGCTAAAATCCGAGCTCTGTCACAGTTGGATATTCCAAAAGACCTCAAACAAATACAAAAATTAACAGGATGCGTGGCAGCCTTAAGCCGCTTTATCTCCCGTCTAGGAGAAAAGGCGTTGCCCCTCTATCGCCTCCTCAGGCGCATCGAACACTTTGAGTGGACGGATGCTGCCACTGCCGGACTCGAAAAAATAAAGGCCATATTGGCAACAAATCCGGTCCTGGCTGCGCCCACTCTGGGCGAACCAATGTTGTTATACATCGCAGCAACGCATCAAGTTGTAAGCGCGGTCCTCGTCGTCGAACGAGCGACAGAAGGGCATAAATTCCCTCTTCAAAAACCAGTGTATTATGTATCCACTGTGTTAACCCCCTGCAAATCCCGTTACCCGCACTATCAGAAGATAGCATATGCGGTGTTCATGGCGTCCCGAAAGCTCCGGCACTACTTTCAAGAGTGTTCGATAACAGTGGCCTTTGAAGTACCACTCAATGACATTATAAATAACCGCGACGCAACGGGCAGGATTGCAAAATGGGCCATTGAGCTCTTACCATTCGACATAACTTACAAACCTCGGCGAGCCATAAAGTCACAAGTTCTGGCTGACTTTGTCACCGAATGGACCGAAGCCGAACTCCCTAAAGAGTACGGCGCATACTCCAACTGGACTATGCATTTCGACGGCTCCAAAATGTTGGCCGGACTGGGGGCTGGCGTCGTATTGACGTCCCCAACTGGAGATACAGTCCAGTACGTACTTCAAATAATGTACACGGACTCCAACAATGCAGCCGAATACGAGGCCCTGTTACATGGTCTCCGGATGGCAGTCTCCATGGGCATTCGACGCCTAGAGGTGCGCGGGGATTCAAACCTTGCAATATCCCAAATAAATGGAGACTTTGATGCCAAGGATCCGAAAATGGCAGCATATCGCAACGCTGTCCTAAAAATGTCAGCTCGGTTTGAAGGACTGGAATTCCATCACATAGCTCGAGATAATAACCAAGCGGCCGACGTACTGGCACGCATCGGTGCGAAACGTGATGTTGTCCCTCCAAATATCTTCCTGGAACGGCTCTTCAAGCCATCCGTACTATGGGAAGAGGAGCCCGGTAGTGACAAACCGGAGAAAACCACACCAACCGGTGATTCGGCAGATGACATAACACCTTCAGCCCACGTCACAATGGCAGTAATCGCCGCGTGGACAGAACCTTTCCTAGCCTACTTACTTAGGCAGGAACTTCCCGAAGACCAAAACGAGGCCCGCTGCATAGTCCGGCGATCGAAGGCCTACAAGGTCCATGAGGGAGAACTTTATAAAAAAAGTACAACCGGAGTCCTTCAGAGGTGTATCTCCGAAGAGGAAGGGCGAAACCTCCTGGCTGAAATTCATGCCGGACTAGGCGGACACCACGCAGCAGCCCGGGCCCTTGTAGGAAAGGCATTCCGTACAGGATTTTATTGGCTGACGGCCCGGGCAGACGCGCAGGACTTGGTCCAGCGATGCGTTGGTTGTCAGCTCTTTGCTAATCAGAGCCAAATGCCACCCACTGCCCTCAAAACCATACCCATTACCTGGCCGTTCGCGGTCTGGGGGCTAGACATGGTTGGACCCCTTAAAGGGGGAACCCACAAGCAAAGGTACCTATTGGTCATGGTGGATAAATTCACCAAATGGATAGAGGCCAAACCGGTCAAAACGGCAGAGTCCGGACCAGTGATAGACTTTATATCAGGGGTGGTACACCGTTACGTAGTCCCCCACATCATCATCACCGACAACGGCACGAACTTCACAGCCGACGAGGTTAAGTCATGGTGCAAAAATATGGGCATCAAGCTCGACTACGCTTCAGTTTATCACCCTCAAACCAATGGTCAAGTGGAAAGAGCAAATGGTCTAATAATGAGCGGCATTAAACCCAGATTAGTGAGATCACTTACTAAATCCGACGCACAATGGGTCGAGGAGCTCGACTCCGTACTCTGGGGGCTGCGGACAACGCCTAACCATACTACTGGATTCACACCATTTTTTATGGTATACGGCGCAGAGGCAGTCTTGCCCTGTGACATTATTCATGATTCACCTCGAGTGCGCATGTATGAGGAAAGAGAGGCCGAGCTTGATCGGCAGGACAGCTTGGACACATTGGAGGAAGAACGTGACGTCGCGAAGGCTCGTTCCGCATTTTATCAGCAGCAGGCCCGAAGATATCAAAGCAGAGAAGTACGGGCCAAGACTTACAACGTTGGCGAACTAGTTCTACGCCTGCCGGAGAAGAAAAAGGACAAGCTCAAGCCCAAATGGGAGGGCCCCTTCATTACCGATCAAGTCCTGACCGGCGGAGCATACCTTCTACGAAATGCGTCAGATAACCGACTCGAGCCGAACCCATGGAACGCAGCCCGCCTCCGACGATTCTATGCCTAGCGCCAGACTAAGAGTTCGTCCCCTTCCCCAGTCCAAACTTTTACACTTCGGCTGTCTTTCGTTTCTCTTTTTATGCCTTTTTATTTAAAAGCCCTTACGGGCCTATTTTCGCATTTTTTGCATACGCATGATGTGCCATCCGCACTCATTATTCCTGGGGGCTTCTTTTACAGAACCTCAATTAAACGGGTTTCATACCCAGCACATGTGTCAAGCTTCCACATGTACCTTTTACTCGCCATTATATGCATCGATATGACTTAAGTTTTGGCCAAGCTGGGTTGCCTGGCTCCTGTGCTTACCCCTACGTTCCCGATTGTTCGGCTAGGAGGTAAAGGGAGCACCTCTGCGATTGTTACTGCCGGGTCAGCCGGATGTGTACCTCAGACTGGGTGAAGCCGAAAGCTAGCGTTCTTAAGGGAATATTCGGTCGGTGACTTAAAAGATGACTTTTTACCTATTTATCTATTTGCCCCCAGATGTTTTACTGCTCTCTTTGCAGTCCGGACATGCACTTTAGGGCATGCCTCCCAGGGAAAGGAACCCTTAACGGAACTATTCTCCCTGGAAGATGTTTCTTACTAACCATGTAATATAACATAACTAGTTGGGCACTTGTCTGATAAAGCACTAATGACCCCTACGCCTGGTCTCCATGCATAACACGGTTGTTTTCTTAACCAAAGAGGTATTCGGACACACTCCGGACTCTAGGGTCCCGAGGTTGAAGCGAAAAGGTCGGCAAAGACAAACGATCTACAATCCGGCTAGAAGGCATTTCACATGTCACTTTAAAGGATAACATACATTATCAAATTTAATGATTGTATTCCTCCTCAATCCCGTCTAACAGGCTGTCTAGTTTACAGTCCCGTTGGGAAAATTTAGCAGCCAACTCTACTTGGCTGTATACTAAACTCACAGGGATCTCCTTCCCATCGGGCCCCACCGGTCCAACTTCGGCCATATGGTTGGGATCCGCCTTCTTGTACCACGTCTTCACCATGTCCCAAGCCTCCCTGGCACCTTGACGGCAAGCCGAAATCTTCCACAAACGGAAGCGCTGCAGCACTCCCTGCAGCTTCTCCGCAAGCTCCCCGAGGCCCTCGGGTAGGGTGAGGGCTGGCCATAAAGCCTGAACGACGCCGCTCATTGCCTGCCGAACTCGTTCGAGTAGCTGCAACAGTTCGGGAAGTTGATCACCCGTTGATATGGGCATCTCCTCTGCAGGACGACCCATGAGTATACCTACAAGACATATCATGTCAAAATACTTCCTCGCCGGACTCTTCTTTTCAAAAGAGTTCGCTCAAGCACTTACTATAAATGCCGCGACGAAGCCGCTGATTCTCCTTAACGGAGCCGGACAACTCGGCCCGAGTGCCTTTCAGCTCTTCTCCGAGCTTGGCGTTGGCATCTTGGAGCTTGTTCCTTTCCTGCTGAACCCTATTCAGCACACTCTCGCCGGCCTTTAGCTGGTGCAGCAATGCTTGCCTGTCCGGATCTTGTCCGGCGGTACCTGCAATGTCATTATTAGACTCACGCGCACGCCGCACAGCGCTTATATTTATTAATAAAAATGTGTTACCAGGAGGGGTCTTTGCGTTTCCTCCTGCGGCAGCAAGTGCGGCCTCAAGTTGGGCCTTGCAATCTTGCAGCTCCCGAGACAGCTGGGCGTTCTTCTCGGTAAATGCCTGCGTTTTCAAATGATCCTTAAATCAGTTAGCATAACTACTTTAAGTCTTGGGGGCTACTGGTATATACAACCATTGAAATTCCCTTACCCGTGTGTCTTTCACATACTGCTCCGTGGCTCTGGTAAAACCATCTTGAGCGGCACGGAGATGCGTGTCCCCTGTGTTAAAGGCATCCAATGCCTCAGGGGAAAAGCACGCTTCACGAAACACTGTCCGGCGGCGCCTATGGTTCATGGCGCTCTCCACCTCAGACTTGGTGGCGGACAGTCTGTCGGTGTCCTCCGTTGGAGAAGGATCCGGCCCGCGTCTTGCGCTTTCCCCCCTCCCCAGGCCGGGCGCTGGAGCCTGACCGGTGTAGGTCGGATCGGCAACTTCTGCGCTCGCAGTCCAGTGAGCGCTTTTTCTCCTACAAAGATCATGAGCACTCAGGCATTTCCTCGGAACGTTGCTCTGAAAATTCAAGCACGAGCTATACCTTTGCAGCGACGTTTCCGCCCGCACCGCGCTCCTTTTCCACCTGCTGGTTCGGACCGGCCTCTGTTGGTCAGCCGCCGCGGGCTCGGCTTCCTGCCGTAAAGGCACTTCCTGCAAAATACCATCGTTCGCGAAGGTTAGAAATGGGAAGGGAAGATATAATGGTGTCCGGACTTCGGTCGCGGTCACCTGGGAAGCCGGACTTAGTCCGGGGTAGTCCGCCGTAATGGCGACCAAAGCATTGTCTATGCTGAGCTGGTGAAACACCCCGTCGATCAGCTCCACCTTGATGTCCGGGTCCTCTTCGGAGGCCGGATCCAGGGATCTTTCTGGATCCTCGGGTTGCGGAGCAGGACTCACCATGTCCTCCATAGTCCGGCGTAGATCCTGCGCCGAAGACATAATGTAAGAAGCTTAAACTTCGAAAGCATGGGTTGAGCCCTTCAAGGTGTTCACTTACCCATCCTCTAGGGTTGATCATGGAAAACCCATTCAAAGGGTTCGTTCGAAGGAAGTCCTCCTTCTCCCCCTTGTACATGCTGGACAGGATCTCCACCAGATCCTCGGTCGAATCCGGCCCTTTGCGGCCATGTCGGGTGGCATCGTCTTCCCCGTTGAAATCCCACATGGGGTGGCCTCTGTATTGCAATGGCTGTACCCCTCGCTTGATGCATGTCGCCATGACTCCAGTCATGGTCAAGCCGGAGTGGTCCATTAATCTTATTCGGCCCATCAAGTAATGGACGCTCTTGTCTTCCTCCAATCGGGGGCTCCGCGGGCGCCAGCTGAGGCGTTTCTTCAAGGGAGCAGCACTAAACTCCGGGAGGCCGATCCGGACTGGGTCTGGCAGCGGAGCGTCTCCTATATAAAACCACTCCGAGGGCCAGTCTTCGGACGCCTTCTTGGGAGTACCGGATAGGTATCCGGTCCCGGCGATGCGCCATATTTCGGCACCGCCCACTTGATATATGGACCCCTCGTGAGAACGGGGTACGAGGCAAAACAGCCTCTTCCACAATGCAAAATGGGGCTCAATGCCCAGGAATAGCTCACAAAGAGCTACGTAGCCCGCGATATGCAGGACAGAGGCGGGCGTGAGGTGGTGGAGCTGGAGTCCGTAGAACTTCAGGAGCCCGCGGTGGAACGGATGTATTGGGAATCCGAGTCCCCTTATCAGATAGGGGACGAAGCATACTCGCTCCCCCTTATTGGGGCTTGGAGTGTCCTCCGGATGCCTCCCACCTTGATAAGTAACCAGTCCGGCCCGGACCGGGACCATGAAGGCCGGAGGGAGAAATCCCCCCGTTTGGAGCTTCACTAGCTCGTTGTGCGAAACAGAGCACCTCCTCCAATTCCCCGGCGGTGGGCTGGGAGTGCGTGAAGAAGAGCCGCGTCGACGATCCATGATGGAATGGATTTCTAGGTCAAAGGTGCTTCGATGGAGTATTCGCGGGAGGAAGACGGTGTGGTTTGGATCTGGATTCTTGCCTCTTTTATAGGCGGACAACTTGCACAACTAGGGGGTGAAATGTAAAAGACACCCTGGCTTTTCGCATTCGTGCGACGCGTGGAAGAGGGCCATTATTTGGCGTAGAAGCCGAGGAACACAGTATTCAAGATGAAGCCGGACACTGTTCGGCAGGTACATGGAATTTGAAGGGAGAACCCGCCTTGCAACGCCAAAGATTATAAACGCGCTGGACTTATCGTCATTGAAGCCTGGTTCGGGGGCTACTGAGGGAGTCCTGGACTAGGGGGTGTCCGGACAGCCGGACTATAATTATCCGCCGGACTCCAAGACTACGAAGATACAAGATTGAAGACTCCGTCCCGTGTCCGGATGGGACTTTCCTTGGCGTGGAAGGCAAGCTTGGCAATACGGATATGTAGATCTCCTACCATTGTAACCGACTCTGTGTAACCCTAGCCTCCTCCGGTGTCTATATAAACCAGAGGGCTTTAGTCCGTAGGACAACATACATTACAACAATCATACCATAGGCTAGCTTCTAGGGTTTAGCCTCCTTGATCTTGTGGTAGATCCACTCTTGTACTACCCATATCATCAATATTAATCAAGCATGACGTAGAGTTTTACCTCCATCAAGAGGGCCCGAACCTGGGTAAAAACATCGTGTCCCTCGTCTCTTGTTACCATCCGCCTAGACGCACAGTTCGGGACCCCCTACCCGAGATCCGCCGATTTTGACACCGACACTCGGCGCGAGCTCGGCGAGCGTCAGCCATCGACACGACGGAAGATCAAATGCGAAACAGCGAAAGAAAGATTCCGGCGCACCCCTACCTGGCGCGCCAAATGTCGGATGTTGGGTTCCGGTAGACCCTTAAGGTTCAAACTCTGGGGTGCGCACGAAGATCTTTCGCCTATCGATCTACGTCCGATCGTCTCGCGATAATCTAGGCTAGAACAATGAACAACACGAGGGACACAAGATTTATACTGGTTCGGGCCACCGTTGTGGTGTAATACCCTACTCCAGTGTGTGGTGTGGTGGATTGCCTCAGGGGCTAGTGATGAACAGTACAAAGGATGAACAGCCTCGCGAGAGGTGTTCTTGAGCTGGTGTGATGAACTGCTTGGGTGAGTTCGATCGCCTCTCTCTCTGACTAGGGCTCACTCAGATGCCCTCTACTGTGGTGGCTAGCTCTATTTGTAGAGGCCCTCGTCCTCTTCCCAAAATATTGAGCGGGAAGGGCACCAACAACGGCCATTTCAAAGGGGAACATCTAGTACAAGTTATCCTAACTAAAGTTGGTCTTCGGCTGCTAAAAGCACTGGCGATGACGCCGTCTTGGGCTCCACGGTGACCTTCATCCTGCCGCTCCGCTTGTCTTGGTCTAATTGCACTGAAATGGCAACCTTTGCCTGATGCCTCGGTACTCCACGCCTGTGCTTGCCCCCTTTGCACCAAAGAGGAAACAAGGACACTGCGTAGGCCACCACTTGAGCCACGCTGCAGGCCGCAGGCAGGCAAGTCTGGGGGGCCCCGTTCCCAGAACGCTGACAAAATTCTTAACATCTTCAACTTTAATACCTTTTTCTTTCATAGATTTCTTTGCCTCTTGCATATCTTTAGGTCTGAGAAATAGAACACCTCTTTTCTTCGGAGTCGGTTTAGGAGTTGGCTCAGGAAGAGTCCAATTATTTTCATCAGTCAACATATTATTCAATAGCAACTCAGCTTGATCAATAGTTCTTTACCTGAAAACACAACGAGCACAACTATCCAAGTGGTCTTTGGAAGCATCAGTTAGTCCATTATAAAAGATATCAAGTATTTCATTTTTCTTAAGAGGATGATCAGGCAAAGCATTAAGTAACTGGAGAAGCCTCCCCAAGCTTGTGGGAGACTCTCTTCTTCAATTTGCACAAAATTATATATTTCCCTTAAGGCAGCTTGTTTCTTACGAGCAGGGAAATATTTAGCAGAGAAGTAATAAATCATATCCTGGGGACTACGCACACAACCAGGATCAAGAGAATTAAACCAAGTTTTAGCATCACCCTTTAATGAGAATGGAAATATCTTAAGGATATAATAGTAGCGAGATTTCTCATCATTAGTGAACAGGGTGGCTATATCATTCAATTTAGTAAGATGCGCCACAACAGTTTCAGATTCATAGCCATAAAAAGGATCAGATTCAACCAAAGTAATTATCTCAGGATCGACAGAGAAATCATAATCCTTATCAGTAACAAAGATAGGTGAAGTAGCAAAAGCAAGGTCATATTTTATTCTAGCATTCAGAGTTTTCTGTTTCAGTTTAGCTAATAACTTCTTAAGATCAGATCTATCATTGCAAGCAAGAAAATCTCTAGCAGTTTCTTCATCCATAACATAACCCTTAGGAACAACAGGCAATTCATATTTAGGGGGAGAACCTTTATCATCACTATCTTCAATAATATCAGGTTCAAGAATTTAATTCTCTCTAACCCTAGCAAGTTGTTCATCAACATATTCACCCAATGGCACAGTAGTATCAAGCACATAAGTAGTTTCATCGTAAGTATCATGCATAGTAGAAGTGGCATCATCAATAACATGCGACACATTAGAATTAATAGCAAAAGCAGGTTTAGGTGTCGCAAGCTTACTCATAACAGAAGGAGAATCTAGTGTAGAGCTAGATGGCAGTTCCTTACCTCCCCTCGTAGTTGAGGGATAAATCTTAGTTCTTTCGTCTTTCAAGTTCCTCGTAGTGATCAGCAGATATAAATCCCAAGTGACTCAAAGAATAGAGCTATGCTCCCCGGCAACGGCGCCAGAAAATAGTCTTGATAACCCACAAGTATAGGGGATCGCAACAGTTTTTGAGGGTAGAGTATTCAACCCAAATTTACTGATTCGACACAAGGGGAGCCAAAGAATATTCTCAAGTATTAGCAGTTGAGTTGTCAATTCAACTGCACCTGGATAAGTTAGTATCTGCAGCAAAGTATTTAGTAGCAAAGTAGTATGGCAGTAACGGTAACAGTAGAAAAAGTAACAGTAACAATTTTGTAGTAATTGTAACAGTGGCAACGATAAAGTAAATAAGCAAAGCACAATATGTGAAAAGCTCGTAGGCATTGGATCAGTGATTGATAATTATGTCGGATGTGATTCTTCATGTAATAGTTATAACATAGGGCGACACAGAACTAGCTCCAGTTCATCAATGTAATGTAGGCATGTATTCGGAATATAGTCATACGTGCTTATGGAAAAGAACTTGCATGACATCTTTTGTCCTACCCTCCCGTGGCAGCGAGGTCCTAATGGAAACTAAGGGATATTAAGGCCTCCATTTAATAGAGTACTGGACCAAAGCATTAGCACTTAGTGAATACCTGAAACTACGGTCATCACCGAGAAGTATCCCGATTATTGTCACTTCAGGGTTGTCGGATCATAACACATAATAGGTGACTATAGACTTGCAAGATGCGATCAAGAACTCACATATATTCATGAAAACATAATAGGTTCAGATCTGAAATCATGGCACTCGGGCCCTAATGACAAGCATTAAGCATAGCAAAGTCGTAGCAACATCAATCTCAGAATATAGTGGATACAAGGGATCAAACCCGAACAAAACTAACTTGATTACATGGTAAATCTCATCCAACCCATCACCGTCCAGCAAGCCTACGATGGAATTACTCAAGCACGGCGGTGAGCATCATGAAATTGGTGATGGAGGATGGTTGATGATGACGACGGCGACGAATCCCCCTCTTCGGATCTCCGAACGGACTCCAGATCAGCCCTCCCGAGAGAGATTAGGGCTTGGCGGCGGCTCCGTATCGTAAAACATGATGAAACTTTCTCTCTGATTTTTTTCTCCACGAACGTGAATATATAGAGTTGGAGTTGATGTCGGTGGAGGTCCAGGGGGCCTACGAGGCAGGGGGCGCGCCCCCACCCTCGTGGACAGGGTGTGGGCCCCCTGACATTGATTCTTTTGCCAATATTTTTTGTTAATTCTGAAAAGTTGCTCCGTGGATTTTTAGGTCATTCCGAGAACTTTTATTTCTGCACCATGGCAGTTCTGCTGAAAACAGCGTTAGTCTGGGTTAGTTCCATTCAAATCATGCAAGTTAGAGTCCAAAACAAGGGCAAAAGTGTTTGTAAAAGTAGATACGGCA
Source organism: Triticum timopheevii (assembly GCA_963921465.1). Classification (NCBI taxonomy): domain Eukaryota; kingdom Viridiplantae; phylum Streptophyta; class Magnoliopsida; order Poales; family Poaceae; genus Triticum; species Triticum timopheevii. The sequence continues at coordinate 463,795,482 of OY997266.1, forward strand.
GAGACGTATCATCTCACCATAGTCCATACCTTCGACTTGAGTGTAGCCTTGAGCAACGAGACGAGCCTTGTTGCGTTCAACTTGTCGATCTTCATCTTGCTTGTTCCAAAATACCCATTTGGTTCCAATGACATTGTGCTTCTCATCGGGCTTCTCAACCAACGTCCATACTTGGTTCCTCTCAAAGTAGTGTAGCTCTTCGTGCATGGAATTTATCCAATTCGGATCTTCCAATGCTTCTTCAACCTTCACAGGTTCAATGCTAGAAATGAATGAGTAATGTTCACAAAAGTTAGCCAAATGAGTTTCAGAGCGAGTAATTCTCCCGGTTTGAATGTCATCAAAGATTTGCTCTTCGGGATGATCTCTTGAGACTCTTGCTCGAACTCGTGATAGCTTTTGTTTGGGTCAGGGTGGAACATCCTCTTCATTGTCTTGTTCTTCTTCTTGTATTTCTTCATTGTTGTTGGCATGGTCGTTCTCCCATGGAGGTGGAGAAGGAGGTCGTTGAGGTTCATCTTGTTGTACATCCTTGTTCCCATCGTCTTGACGTGTCCCACTTGTGGATGCCTCCAAGTCAACTCGTGATTCACCTTGGCGTGAGGTTGAGGCTTCCATTTGGACAGACGAGGTACTCTCCTTCACCTCCGTTGGGAGAATCTTGCTGATAGACAAGTCTTGGATTGCTTCTGAGGAATCTTTGTCACCTACATCAATTGGCAATTGCTCTACTTGAGAGCCGTTAGATTCATCAAACTTCACATCTACCGTCTCTTCAGCCTTTCGGGTGAAATTGTTGTAGACACGGTAAGTGTGAGAGTTTGAGCCTGAGTAGGAAACCTTCATGAGACTTAGGAGAAAATTTTGAATGATGATGCTTGTCAAGAATGTAACACTTTGAGCCGAATACACGAAAGTATCCAACTTGGGGTTTGTTCACAGTGAGGAGCTCGTATGTCGTCTTGCCGAGTAGCTTGTGAAGATGTAGACGATTCGTTGCATGACAAGATGTCTCAACCGCTTCTGCCCAAAAGCGTTTTGGCGTCTTGTATTCATCAAGCATCCTTCTCTCCATTTTGATGAGCGTCCGGTTCTTCCTCTCAACAACTCCATTTTGTTGAGGTGTGTACGTAGCCGAGAACTCATGTGAGATCCCTTCTTCGTCAAGAAAGGTGTCCACATTGGCGTTCTTGAACTCCATTCCGTTGTCGCTGCGAACCTTCTTGATCTTCACTTCAAATTGGTTTTGGGCCTTCCTAGCGAAGTTTTTGAAGATCTTTTGAACCTACAATTTATCATCGAGAAAGAACACCCACGTAAATCTTGAAAATCATCAATGATGACTAGTCCAAACGAGTTACCGCCGAGGCTTTTGTAAGCGTTGGGACCTAAAAGATCCATGTGAAGTAGCTCAAGTGGTCTTCTCGTGGTCATGATGTTCTTCACGGGGTGGCTTCCTCCAACATGTTTTCCTGCTTGGCAAGCATTGCAAAGTCTATCCTTATCAAATATGACATCTGCTACGTCTTGAGCTTGCGTTGGTTTTCCTCGAAGAGGAGAGGGTGATGCAGCAAAGTGTAGCGTAAGTATTTCCCTCAGTTTTGAGAACCAAGGTATCAATCCAGTAGGAGGCTCCTCAAAAGTCCCACGCCTACACAAACAAACTGAGACTCGCAACCAACGCAATAAAGGGGTTGTCAATCCCTTCACGGCCACTTGTGAAAGTGAGATCTAATAAAGATAGTATGATAAGATAAATATATTTTTGGTATTTTATGATATAGATGCAAAAAGTAAAGATGCAAATAAAAGTAGATTGAAAGCAAATATGATAGGAGATAGACCCGGGGGCCATAGGTTTCACTAGTGGCTTCTCTCAAGATAGCATAAGTATTACGGTGGGTGAACAAATTACCGTCGAGCAATTGATAGAAAAGCCCATAGTTATGAGATTATCTAGGCATGATCATGTATATAGGCATCACGTCCATAACAAGTAGACCGACTCCTGCCTGCATCTACTACTATTACTCCACACATCGACCGACTCCTGCCTACATCTAGAGTATTAAGTTCATAAAGAACAGAGTAACCCATTAAGAAAGATGACATGATGTAGAGGGATAAACTCATGCAATATGATATAAACCCCATCTTTTTATCCTCGATGGCAACAATACAATACGTGCCTTGCTGCCCCTGCTGTCACTGGGAAAGGACACCGCAAGATTGAACCCAAAGTTAAGCACTTCTCCCATTGCAAGAAAGATCAATCTAGTAGGCCAAACCAAACTGATAATTCAAAGAGACTTGCAAAGATAACTTAATCACACATAAAAGAATTCAAAGGAGATTCAAATATTTCTCATAGATAAACTTGGTCATAAACCCACAATTCATCAGATCTCGACAAACACACCGCAAAAAGAGTTACATTGAATAGATCTCCAAGAAGATCGAGGAGAACTTTGTATTGAGATTTAAAGACAGAGAAGAAGCCATCTAGCTAATAACTATGGACCCGTAGGTCTGTGGTAAACTACTCACAACTCATCGGAGGGGCAAGGATGTTGATGTAGAGGCCCTCCATGGTCGATTCCCCCTCCGACAGAGTGCCGACGAAGGCTCCAAGATGGGATCTCGCGGATACAGAAGGTTACGGCGGTGGAAATTGTGTTTTGTGGTGCCCCTGGATGTTTTCGGGGTACGTAGGTATATATAGGAGGAAGAAGTACGTCGGTGGCCGCCCGAGGGGCCCACGAGACAGGGGGGCGTGCCCTACAGGGGGGCGCGGCCCCCTATCTCGTGGGGCCCTCGGAAGCTTCTTGACTTGCACTCCAAGCTCTCCGGATCACGTTTGTTCCCAAAATCACGCTCCCGAAGGTTTCATTCCGTTTGGACTCCGTTTGATATTCCTTTTCTTCGAAATACTGAAATAGGCAAAAAAACAGCAATATGGGCTGGGCCTCCGGTTAGTAGGTTAGTCCCAAAAATGATATAAATGTGTAAAATAAAGCCCATAAATATCCAAAAGGGGTAATATAATAGCATGGAACAATCAAAAATTATAGATACATTGGAGACGTATCAAGCATCCCCAAGCTTAATTCCTACTCGTCTCAAGTAGGTAAATGATAAAAAAAGAAATTTGTGATGTGGAAGCTACCTAGCATAATTCATAATGTAATTTTCTCGTGGCATGAATGTTCAGATCCAAATGAATACAAAATAAAAGTTCATATTGACATAAGAAATAGTAATACTTCAAGCATACTAATAAAAGTAATCATGTCTTCTCAAAATAACATGACTAAAGAAAGTTATCCCTACAAAATCATATAGTCTGACTGTTGCTCTATCTTCATCACACAAAGTACTTAATCATGCACAACCCCGATGACAAGCCAAGCCATTGTTTCATACTTTAATAATCTCAAACTTTTTCAACTTTCACGCAATACATGAGCGTGAGCCATGGACATAGCATTATATGTGGAATAGAATGGTGGTTGTGGAGAAGACAAAAAGGAGAAGATAGTCTCACATCAACTAGGCGTATCAACGGGCTATGGGGATGCCCATTAATAGATATCAATGTGAGTGAGTAGGGATTGCCATGCAACGGATGCACTAGAGCTATAAATATATGAAAGCTCAACAAAAGAAACTAAGTGGGGTGCATCCAACTTGCTTGCTCACAAAGACCTAGGGCACTTTTGAGGAAGCCCATCATTGGAATATACAAGCCAAGTTCTATAATGAAAAATAACCACTAGTATATGAAAGTTACAACATATGAGACTCTCTAACATGAAGATCATGGTGCTATTTTGAAGCACAAGTATGGAAAAGGAGATAGTAGCATTGTCCCTTCTCTCTTTTTCTCTCATTTTATTTTTCTTTATTTTTCTTTATTTTTCTTTTCTTTTTTTCTTTTGGCCTTCTCTTTTTTTCTTTTTGGCATTTCTATTTTTTTTCTATTTGTAAAGTCCGAAGTCTCATCCCGACTTATGGGGGAATCATAGTCTTCATCATCCTTTCCTCACTAGGACAATGCTCTAATAATGAAGATCATCACACTTTTATGGATTTACAACTCAAAGCTAGAACAAGATATGACTCTATATGAATGCCCCCGCCGGTGTACCGGGATATGCAATGAATCAAGAGCGACATATATGAAAATTATGAAGGTGGCCTTGCCACAAACACAATGTCAACTACATGATCATGCAAAAAGCAATATGACAAAAGTAATGCGTGTCATATGAACGGAACGGTGGAAAGTTGCATGGCAATATATCTTGGAATGGCTATGGAAATGCCATAATAGGTAGGTATGGTGGCTGTTTTGAGGAAGGTAAATGGTGGGTATATGGTACCGGCGAAAGTTGCACGGTACAAGAGAGGCTAGCAATGGTGGAAGGGTGAAGGAGTGCGTATAATCCATGGACTCAACATTAATCAAAAGAACTCATATACTTGTTGCAAAAATTTAGAAGTCATCAAAAACCAAAGCACTACGCGCATGCTCCTAGGGGGATGGATTGGTAGGAAAAGACCATCGCTCGTCCCCGACCGCCACTCATAAGGAAGACAATAAATAAATAAAATTGTGCTCCAACTTCATCAAATCGGTTCACCATACGTGCATGTTATGGGAATCACAAACTTCAACACAAGCATTCTTTAAATTCATATTCACCCAACTAGCATGACTTTAATATCACTACCTCCATATCTCAAAACAATTATCAAGCATCAAGTTGATCATAGCATCCAATTCACTTTTTATGATAGTTTTTATTATATCCAACTTGGATGCTCATAATTCTAGGACCAACTTTAAGATCATAGCAAAAACCATGCTGTTCTAAAAGACTCTCAAAATAATATAAGTGAAGCATGAGAGACTAGCAATTTCTTCAAAATTAAGACACCACCGTGCTCTAAAAGATATAAGTGAAGCACTAGAGCAAAAACTATCAAGCTCAAAAGATATAAGTGAAGCACATAGAGTATTCTAGCAAATTCTAATCAAATAGGCTTCTCCCAAAAGGTGTGTACAGTAAGGATGATTGTGGTAAACTAAAAAGCAAAGACTAATATAATACACGACGCTCCAAGCAAAACACATATCATGTAGCGAATAAAAATATAGCTCCAAGTAAAGTTACCAATGAACGAAGACGAAAGAGGGGATGCCTTCCCGGGGCATCCCCAAGCTTAGGCTTTTGGGTATTCTTGAATATCTTGGGGTGCCATGGGCATCCCCAAGCTTAGGCTCTTGCCACTCCTTATTCCATAGTCCATAAAAGCTTTACCCAAAACTTGAAAACTTCACAACACAAAACTCAACAGGAAATCTTATAAGCTCCGTTAGTGAAAGAAAACAAAACCACTACATAAGGTACTGCCATGAACTCATTCTTTATTTATTTTGGTGTTAAACCTACTGTATTCCAACTTATTTATGGTTCATAGACTGAATTACTAGCCATAGATGCATTGAAATAAGCAAACAACACACGAAAAACAGAATCTGCCAAAAACAGAACAGTCTGTAGCAATATGTAACTAACACAAATCTCTGGAACTCTAAAAATCCTACCAAAATAGTAAGTCCTGGAAAATTTGTTTATTTAACAGCAGCAAAAATAATAAACGCAAAAGCATGTTCCTGTGATTTAACAAAATTATATTCGTGCGTGCAAAGTTTCTGTTTTTCAGCAGAATCAAATCAACTATCATCGTAGGTTATCCTATAGGTTCTACTTGGCACAAACACTAATTAAAAGATAAAAACACATCTAAACAGATGGTAGATGCAAGATTTATTACTAAACAGGAGCAAAAACAAAAAAACATAAAGAAAATTGGGTTGCCTCCCAACTAGCGCTATCGTTTAACGCCCCTAGCTAGGCATAAAAGCAAGGATAGATCTAAGTGGTGCCATAATAATAAGATAAATCTTGAAAGCTCATCTCATATTCTCTATGTTCAGCAGCAAGTTTTCTTTGAGGCAAGCAAAAGTAATCAAAAGGGCTAAATTTAGTGGGACAAAGCTCCCCAAGATCAATCACAGGAGGAACGGGTTCCTCCTTTGGCCCTTCATAGTGCACAACTATTTCATCACTAAAAGCATTCTTTTGGCAAAATCTTGTGAGCCTATACTCAAGAGAGTATCCTAGCTCATTGTTTCGAAGGGCAAAATCATTATTAAGCTCGTTAATGCAATCAACCAAGACATTGGTAGGAACCTTTTTTCTAAGGTTTTCATTAAAAGCGACATAGTCTGAAGATTGAAAACGTCTAATTTCCTCTTGATCATAGAGGATCGCTTCTATGGGAGGACGACCAGTGTCCACCCTATAGTGCGCAAAGATTTCTTTGGCCTCTCTTATGATAAATCTAAACTCATGAGCCAAAAAGATAGTAACAGCATGCTTAACAGAAGAATGCTCAATATTAGAGAATTCTAGGAAAATTCTTTGTACGCAAGGATGCAAATGCATAAATTGTCTTTCAAGTTCAACTACGAGCATAGCGATAGCGTCCGCAAGACTACTAGTTCTATGAAGAATAGAACTGCCCATGGAAGGTAAAGCACCGGCACAAGTAAAGAAATCTTGAATAACACCTTTGCCAATGATGTTACCACTACCTATTCGAAACCTTTTAGTATGCAAGATAGGGGGTTCATCGGCCGGAGCCTCTGGATTTTCCTTGTTATCATTATTGTCCATATCGACGATAATCTCCCCAATTTCAGACATAGCGGCAAACAAAAGCAAGGCGGAAGAAGGCAAGCGAAAAAGAGAGGAGGAGATTGGGAAAGAGAGGGCGAATAAAACGGCAAGGGTGAAGTGGGGGAGAGGAAAACGAGAGGCAAATGGCAAATAATGTAAATGCGAGGGAGATGGGTTTGTGATGGGTACTTGGTATGTCTTGACTTGAGCGAAGACCTCCCTGGCAACGGCGCCAGAAATCCTTCTTGCTATGTCTTGAGCTTGCGTTGGTTTTCCTCGAAGAGGAGAGGGTGATGCAGCAAAGTGTAGCGTAAGTATTTCCCTCAGTTTTGAGAACCAAGGTATCAATCCAGTAGGAGGCTCCTCAAAAGTCCCACGCCTACACAAACAAACTGAGACTCGCAACCAACGCAATAAAGGGGTTGTCAATCCCTTCACGGCCACTTGTGAAAGTGAGATCTAATAAAGATAGTATGATAAGATAAATATATTTTTGGTATTTTATGATATAGATGCAAAAAGTAAAGATGCAAATAAAAGTAGATTGAAAGCAAATATGATAGGAGATAGACCCGGGGGCCATAGGTTTCACTAGTGGCTTCTCTCAAGATAGCATAAGTATTACGGTGGGTGAACAAATTACCGTCGAGCAATTGATAGAAAAGCCCATAGTTATGAGATTATCTAGGCATGATCATGTATATAGGCATCACGTCCATAACAAGTAGACCGACTCCTGCCTGCATCTACTACTATTACTCCACATATCGACCGACTCCTGCCTACATCTAGAGTATTAAGTTCATAAGAACAGAGTAACGCGTTAAGCAAGATGACATGATGTAGAGGGATAAACTCATGCAATATGATATAAACCCCATCTTGTTATCCTTGATGGCAACAATACAATACATGCCTTGCAACCCTTTCTGTCACTGGGTAAGGACACCGCAAGATTGAACCCAAAGCTAAGCACTTCTCCCATGGCAAGAAAGACCAATCGAGTAGGACAAACCAAACTGATAATTCGAAGAGACTTGCAAAGATAACTCAATCATACATAAAACAATTTAGAGAAGATTCAAATATTATTCATAGATAAACTTGATCATAAACCCACAATTCATTGGATCTCGACAAATACACCGCAAAAAGAGTTTACATCAAATAGATCTCCACAAGAGAGGGGGAGAACATTGTATTGAGATCCAAAAAGAGAGAAGAAGCCATCTAGCTAATAACTATGGACCCGTAGGTCTGTGGTAAACTACTCACAACTCATCGAAGGGGCAAGGATGTTGATGTAGAGGCCCTCCGTGGTCGATTCCCCCTCCGGCAGAGTGCCGTCAAAGGCTCCAAGATGGGATCTCGCAGATACAGAAGGTTACGGCGGTGGAAATTGTGTTTCGTGGTGCCCCTGGATGTTTTCAGGGTACGTAGGTATATATAGGAGGAAGAAGTACATCGGTGGCCGCCCGAGGGGCCCACGAGACAGGGGGCGCGCCCTAATGGGGAGGCCCTATCTCGTGGGGCCCTCGGAAGCTTCTTGACTTGCACTCCAAGCTCTCTGGATCACGTTTGTTCCAAAAATCATGCTCCCGAAGATTTCATTCTGTTTGGACTCCGTTTGATATTCCTTTTCTTCGAAATACTGAAATAGGCAAAAAAACAGCAATATGGGTTGGGCCTCCGGTTAGTAGGTTAGTCCCAAAAATGATATAAATGTGTAAAATAAAGCCCATAAACATCCAAAAGGGGTAATATAATAGCATGGAACAATAAAAAATTATAGATACGTTGGAGACGTATCAACATCTTTAACAGCAAGAATATGATCACCTTTAATAAGCTTGTCAAGGTTCCGCATGCCCACATGACCTAACCATCTATTCCGCAACCATCGTTTGGAAGATTTAGCAATTAAGCAAGTTCTAGGTTGAGCCTTTTTAATGAAGTCAACAATGTATAGATCACCTCTACGTATGTCGGTAAAGATCATTTTATGATTATCTCCTCGAAACACTTGGCAATCTACTTTAGTAAAAAGGACATTGAAACCAAAGTTAGCTAGCCTAGATACAGTGTCGGGGCCGTTCCTCTTTCCTGCGGCCCCGGGCACCTATGGGGCACGGGGGGCCCCTTCTGGTCCGGCAAGGGGGGCGGAGGCCGCGCGCAGAGCAGATCGAGGTTGGGCGCGCGCGGGGAGAAGAGACGATTTTTACCCAGCTTCGGAGCTCTCCGGAGAGATAAAACTCCTACTGCTGCTTTGTGTTTGTATTTGATCTTGCTCGAGAGCGAGCGTATGGTGGTGTTGTGTGTGTGTCGACTGGACCGAACCTCCAAGCTGCGGAACCAAAATTCCGAACCTCCGAACCTCCGAACCCCCTCTACGTGCACATGGGCCTCCTTTTTATAGGTTAAAGGGGTCACCGACAGGTGACAGCATAGAAAGAGGGGTAGAAAGGTAAAAACGCGGGTTGGTACAACTGCTACCAACAGTGTCCCCTACCTAACTCTGACAGCAGGGGACAAGGGCATTTAATGCCCGTCTGGTCGCCCCAATAGTGCAAGGAAACGACCATTAGGGGCGCCACCGATTGCCACAATGGCGTCTCCGTCAGCTCCGTTTGCCACCTCGCTCTGCATGGCTACGCAACGCCCCGCCACGCGCCCCTGGGGTGGCCCTGGGGTGACACGTCGCTGGATGCGCTGGATTTTGGGTGGCCGCCTTGCCGCGGCAAGTGCCTTGCCGCGGCCCTTCTCTTGTCGTGCCGGCAAGCTTGCCGGCCGTCAGGCCTTGCCGGGACGCGCGGGGCGCCGCGGCAAGTCTTCTCGAGATACCTTGGTCGGCCTTCCCGGCAAGCTCCTCTTGTCGGGGCCTTTGTTTTCTTCCCGGCCAGCTTCTCTTGCCGGGACCTTGTATTCTTCCCGGCCAGCTTCTCTTGCCGGGGCCTTGGTTTGAGTACTTCGATCTTGAATGGCATCAAAGTAGCCGTGCAGGATCTTGGCGGACGCCCGGCAAGCCCTGCCGCGGGTCGTTGCGACTGCCGGTGCACAAGTTCGGGATACTAAGGTACCCCCCTACTTTAGTACACCGACAGGAGCCCCCGGGCCTGGGCCATACACGGTGCCGAGCGCTGTTGGGCCAGGCCCAAAACAGTGCACGGGCACGCGTGGCCTGGGGCCACACAGAATCGGACTCCGTGTCCACCGCGTCCTCCCGCAACGGCACGCGTCGATTGCGGCGTCGTGGGAGAGAACGTGGTCAATACTTAACTCCAGGAAATGCGTAACGTTCGCATCCCCTGTTTATAAGCAGAGGAAACGGGGCCGTTCCCCCACTTTCGCCACTTGCAGTTCCTTCCTCCAAAAGCTCCGCCTCTCTCCTCCGTCCCCTGAATCGAGAGAAAAACAGCACTCCGCTGCCCGTCGCCGCCGTCGCCGTCGTCGCCATCATCGCTTTCGCCTCCCCCTGCTGCCCCCGCCATGGCTCTGAAGGCCGGGAAGGCCACGAAGGCTGCGAAGGCCGCGAAGGCCGTGAAGTCGGCCGAGGCACTAGAGCTCGAGGCGTTGCGCAAGAAGCAGGTGCTTTTCTCCCCCGAGCTCACCCCGGAGGCATTGCGGTCGGGGTTCTACCTCTTTTGGTCGACGGAAACGCGGGCGCACCCGCGCACGCCGGTGCTTTCCGCGGAAGCCTCCAAATCGAAGAAGTGCCCCAGAGGGTACTACTTCTTCCCTGTGTTCTTCTATTGCGGGCTCTGCCCGCCTTTTTCCGATTTCTTTTGCGACATCATGAACACCTACGGGTTCCATCTGCTTGATTTCACCCCCAATGCCGTTCTGACAATGGCGGTTTTCGCGCACCTCTGTGAGAACTTCGTTGGTATCCTCCCCAATGTCGCTCTTTTTCGCCACTATTTTTCCCCTCGGGCCGAGAAAGGGGAGCCACTGGCTGGCAGAATTGCCTGGACCTCCCGGATGGGCATGAAGGAGGTGTACTTGACGGGCGAGCTCCGCGGCAAGTGGGACGAGTGGAGGGCGGAGTGGTGTTGGATCTGCGATGCCGATCCGCCGTCGTTCACCAAGCTGCGCAAGACTCGGGTGGTGCGCGGCGGCGACTGGAGCGCTCTGTCGCCGGAGGACGCCAAACTGACGATCGCCACCACCCGAATCCTCCGGCTCAGGCACGCCGGACTCACAACAGGGGCGGTCGGCGCAGATTTCCTTCGCTGTCGTATCGCCCCTTTGCAGGCAAGGGGGAGGCCCGCCTGGCTGTTCAGCGGCCCGGCGGATTTCATGAGGCTGCGCCCAGGCCTCAACTTCAACTTCACGGTCCTGGAGCTTGACGCGATGCTGAGGGAGACGTTCAAGCACGACGCCAATCATCCAGAGTGGTTCCGGCTGCCGCAGGGCGTCATCCCCTTGTGCAACAACTCCCAGCGCGATCGCATCTGCGCAATGATGCCAGAGTGCGACTCGCACGGGGTAAGTGCCAACTGGATAGAGCCCACCGCCGAGGTCGTGCAGCAATTCTTCGACGACTTGTCGGAGGCGGCAGTCAATTCTGACGAGCAGAAGCTCCTCACCCGCGCCACCACTGCCAACGAGCTGGCGTACATCGCTAGCAGGGCCGAGGAGGTGGCGGCAGCCGCTGCCGCGGGCGAGTTTGGCTTCACGCTGGCGGAGGCGGAAGTAGCTGAGGTGGCAAGCCTTGCCGCCTGGGAAGATCTTGCCGGAGAGGGCGACGGCGAAGGGGAGGCCGCGGCCGAAGCGAGCCAGCCCGCCGAGGGCGCGAGCGGCCAGCCGTATTCGAGCAACTTGCCGCCGATGGAGCCCTCAGCGCAGCCCCAGTTCCGACCGAGAAGGCGTCTCCATCGAGTTGGAGAGCTGGCAGAGGCGCAGGACGATCAGCAGCCGCGGCGCCGCGGGACGCGCTCTGCTGCGGCAAGTTTCGTTGCCGCGGGAGGGTCCCAAGCCGCGCCGGAAACTGAGGCGGGGTCTTCCCGGGCCGCCACGCCTGACCCTGCCGCAGCCCTTGGCAAGCGCCAGAGGGAGCCTACCCCTCCGCCACGCCGCGCAGGGAGGGCACCGGAGTTTGACCTCTCCGCGCTGAGCTCTGATGACGACGAGGAGGAGGAGGATGAAGAGGAGTAAGGCTTCCTCCGTACTGCACTCGCCTTTCGCTTGATCCTTGTTGTTGTTTGTCTTGTATCTAATCTGTTTTTCTCTCCAAACTCCTGTTCTGTCTCAGGACTTTGGCGGAGAGAGCGGCGAAGAGGGCCAAGGTCCCTGTGTTTAACATCGAGGACGATCCTGCTGTGGTGGCAGAAGATGCGTCCGAGACCACTTTGATGGACTCGGTCCCTTCCCCTCGTAGCAGCTCCCAGCACAGCCCCCAGCGTAAGTGCCTTGATTCACTTCCTGCCGTGGGGCACGCATGGTCGCCTCTTCTTCTGCCAATATCTTGGTTATTGACTCTTTTGTATACAGGAGAAGAACAGGCCCACCAGGAGCAGTCGGGGGCCGACCCGGAGGTGTCGTTGGCCTCGACTACGCCACCAAGGGCCGATTCCCCGATATGGGAGCCATCTCCGGCAAGGAAGGGGTCTCCGGCAAGGGGTGGGACCAGTGAGCCCCCGGTGGTGGAGCCCACGGTCTCAGAGCCCAGCACAGGTGACCCTCCTTGTCGGGGACTCTCCCTCGGGTTCTGCTGATCTCCCTTTTCCTTCTTTTGGGCATTTGCTTGACTGTCCCTTCCTTTCCCTGCCTTCAGATCCTCCCCTTGGGGACCCGATGGAGGCTGAGGCCACCGGCGAGGAGCGCGGGCGCGGCAACACTGGGGATGCCGCCGCCGCTGAGGAAGAGGCCGGCGCGGAGGAGCCCGCCGGCGAAGAGGCCGCCAAGGCCGCTGGCACAGGGGCCGGCGAGGGGTCCGGCGACCGCACTGACGACCTAGAGGACGCAGGAGCGCGAGGCGCTGCATCGACTGCCGACCCCTCCGCCGCTGGCGCGGCGCTGGGCTCCGAGGAGCCTCAGCCCGGCGCATATTTGAAAGCTGGTGAGGGCGTATACATCAAGCTCCCCTGGGCGTCGAGCTCCAGGGCACCGGTTGAAGGAGAGGAGTTTGACGGGGAGGTACTTGCCTCTGCCGGGCTGGCAGTGGTCAACAGGCCAAGCTGCAGCAGTGGCGAGTCCGAGGAGGAGCAGCTGCTCCGAAAGCTGGTGTCACTCTACCGCGTCCGGCAAGCGAAGCTCGAGTCCCGGGAAGCGCTTGTCGCGCAGGCGGGAGTTGACATAGAAAAGCATGCGCAAGAACTCAGGAGCCGCAACCAGGAGGCCCTCCAGTCCATTGCTGAGGAGAGGGCGCAGCTCGATGAAGCGAAGAAGGCGTTCATCCTGGAGAAGGCTAAAGCCGAGGAGCAGCAGAGGCTCGTCGCCGAGGAGCTGTTCAAGCGGGACGGCGAGCTGATACAGAGGAAGGCGTACTTGGATAGCCATGACGAGGAGCTCGACGTCCGGGAACAATCACTTGGCGGGGCACTCAAGGAGGCGAAGGATGCCGCCGCGGCTGCCGAAGCCGCCAAGAAGGAGTTGGAGGAGAAGGTGACGCAGCTGGAGGCGGACGCGACAAGGAAAAACGAAGAGCTTGCCGCACTCCAGCGCGATCGCGATAAGGATGCGCGCGCCCACGGTGATCTGCAAGTCCAGCTCTCCGAGAAGATCAAGGAGCTGAATGCCGCCAAGGACTCGAGCGCTGATCTAGAGCTGAAATTGGCCACCTTGACGGAGACGCTGGACGCCGCCAAGAAGCGAGAAGATATCCTGAGAAAAGACCTCAAGGGCAACGAGGAGCTGCTGACGAGGGCCGCCGAGACCCAGAACACCTTCAAGACCACGGTGGAGCTCTGGACGGAGGGCCTCGTCAACATCGCCGCGCTCATTGGCGAGGAGTTGGCGGAGCTGAACTTGACGGGTTTCGGGTACTCCACTGAGGAGAATCTCCAGCCCAGCGCCAAGCTCACGCTCTTCTTCAAGGATGTGGTGGCGGCTCTCCGGAAGCTCCGGGAAAGGATCCTGAAGCAGCTGGCCGACGAGTCGCGCGCGATCTGCGCCGGGGTCTTGGAGAAGGTGTTGGTGAAGGTCCTCTTCCGCAATCCGGGCATCGACCTCTCCCGTGTCACCAAGAAGCTGCCGGAGGGCGCCGATCTTGAAGAACTCAGGGCCATCGTCGCACCCATCGTGGACAAGGTGAACGAGGTCAGGAGGGTCGACGGCGGGCGCGCGGATTAGGCCGCCCTTCTTCTCCCGTTTTCTAGCTGCTGCTGTTTTGGTTACGAGAACAATTTAATCAGTGCCACAATAAGTCATTCTTGTAATATAACTCTATTCTGGGTACTGCTCACTATGTTATTCCCTTTACTCTGTTGCATCCCTTGTATGCTTTTGCCCTACGCTTCGAGGGATCTTGCCGGCGCGAGCACACTTGTTGAGTGCGGAACATCAACAGCCTGCCGGCGGTGCTGCCTCCGGCAAGAAATCTTGTCGGGACAAGTTGCAGCTCGCTTGTATTGTCGAGCGGGCTCGGAGACAATGCAGGGTCGCAACTTAGCCACGAGTCGATTCCTCCGCGCACAAGTTTTCCATACAAGGCACGAACGTTCAAGGGATATAACTCGAAAAATTTAAAATTGACTGGGCTCAAACTTTAGCCACTTAGCTTTTTTTTTGTCTTCTTCGTCCCGGCAAGGCTAGATTCTTTTGAACGGCGCCTGGTCCAGACCTGACCTTTATCCCTCCCCCTCTGGTGAACTTGTGGGCGGAGGAGTCTTCTCTTTTGGGAAGAAAGAAGAGAAAATAATGAAACAGAACCCTAAGGTTCTTTATTGCTTACCGGGGGAAAGTGCTGCATGAAGTGTCAGATATACATGCAAGAAAAATAGATATGCACTGAATTTGACAAGATGTGCAGGGCACATAGACTTTTATTTACGCACGGGAGCTGCGCCCGGCTTTGTACAAAGTGTCACATGCGACAGCGGCAAGGCTTGTACAAAAGGTGGTTGCCGGAACAGGTCCGGCAACCGCGCCTTATGGATAAAACTTGCGAAGATGTTCTATGTTCCAGGAGTTGCTCACCGGAATGCCATCTTCTGTCTGTAGGCGGACGGCGCCGGGCCTAGTGACTCGTTTCACCCGATAAGGGCCCTCCCACTTCGGCGTCAACTTGTTTGAATTCTTGGCGGATTGAACGCGCCGAAGAACAAGGTCGCCTTCCTCGAAGCTTCTGGCGTTAACTTTGCGGCTATGATAGCGGCGCAAAGCTTGCTGGTAGCGAGCAGCTCGCACAGCAGCCTGAAGACGATCCTCCTCGAGGAGCAGCGCGTCATCTTGTCGCAGCTGCTCTTGCTCAAGCTCATCATAAGCGAGCACTCGTGGTGATCCGTATACGAGTTCCGTGGGGAGAACTGCCTCTGCTCCATAGACAAGAGCAAAAGGTGTCTGGCCAGTGGCTCGATTTGGTGTCGTCCTGATCGACCAGAGAACCACCGGCAACTGCTCGATCCAATTCTTTCCGCACCTATGCAGTCTATCGAAAGTTCTGGTCTTGAGCCCACGTAGCACTTCAGCGTTTGCCCTCTCCGCTTGACCATTGCTTCTTGGGTGAGCAACAGAAGCGAAGCAGATCTTGGTGCCAAGATCTTGGACGTACTGCATGAAGGTGTGGCTCATAAACTGCGTGCCATTGTCGGTGATGATCCTGTTAGGGATCCCGAAACGGCAAACAATCGACCTAAAGAACTTGACTGCTGATTGTGCTGTCACCTTCCTCACTGGTTCCACTTCAGGCCACTTTGTGAACTTGTCGATTGCAACGTACAAGTACTCAAAGCCCCCGACAGCTCGGGGGAAGGGGCCGAGGATGTCGAGCCCCCAGACCGAAAATGGCCAGGACAAAGGGATTGTTTGGAGAGCTTGAGCTGGTTGATGAATCTGTTTGGAATGGAACTGGCACGCTTCACACTTGGTTACTTGTGCAGTTGCATCCTGGAGGGCTGTCGGCCAGAAGAAGACTTGCCGGAAAGCTTTGCCGGCAAGCGCTCTTGCGCCAATGTGGTGACCACATATGCCTCCATGTATCTCTGCCAACAGTTCTTGTCCATCTTCCCGGGAAATGCACTTCAATTTCACTCCGTTGAATCTTCTTCTGTATAGTATGTCATCGACAAACTGGTACGTACTTGATTGCCGGGCTACTCTTTCCGCTTCTTCCTGTTCTTCGGGAAGTTCTCCTGTCTGAAGGAAGTGGACTATTGGTCGTGCCCAGGCTGGAGCACTTGTGCTTTCACTCGTGCTCGACGGTTCTAGCAGGACCTCGTCGCAGCACCCTGCCGTCGTTCTATAGCAACATTGAACACCCGCCCCTTTCGTCGTTGCAGCAATTAGTCGCCGCCATCATAGCACCGCCATGCCGTCGGCCATAGCTCCCAGTGTTGTCGATCACACCATCGTCACCATGCCGGCACCCAGTAGAAGCTTTTTTCCTTGTTGATTGAAGCTCTTTCCTTGACAGTTGAAACTTTTTCCATGGTTCAAAGTTTTTCTTCCATGCCCATTGGAAGCTTTTCCATGGTTGAAGCTTCTTTGCCGGTTGAAATTTTTCTATTGCCGATTGTAACATTTTCTTCTGTGGGATGCATCTTCCTGGTCGCTGGTATTAGTCGTCTACCTCGACGGCCAAAAAATTCACCATCGTTGATGCAACAAAAATGGCCACTAGTTATAGCTTTTTTGCAAGCGGTTGTAGCTCTGGCGCATGAGGTTGCAGCTTCCACGCCCCACCGCCCGTCGCCGCAGCCCCGGTGCTTACCTTCGCCGTCCATAGCTTCACCTTGGCCGCTTGCATAAAAAATGCTCAGTGAGTTGTAGCTTTTTCGTTTGCTGGTAGTAGCTTTTTTCTTCTGGAGGATGCATCTTCATGGTTGCATGTAGCAAAACTCATCGTCGGTTGTAGCCGGACGAGAAGTCGGTTGTAGTAATTTGTGATGCCGGTTGTAGCTCGCAGATCCGGTGATGCCCCCCCTCCCATCCCATGTCAGGTAGACCCCCGTCGTCGCAACTTCTTGTGCCTTGGGTGTGCCTCGTGGTCACAATTATGCAACTCGTCCACCAGAGCTGGCAAAACTGCTGCACCTGGAGATGGTGTGCTGGGAGAATAGCCGGAGCTACGGATAAGTGGTGGTCGTCCGCGTGAAGAAATTGCCGGCCGTGCGGCTGATGACTTCACCGGCAAGATTGAGCTGCAGCGGGTAGGGATCGATGCAAGGGTAGACGGCGGTCTCATTGGCGAGATTGGGCTGCAGCGGGTAGGGGCAATGTGGGGCTCATCTCGCATGGATCCATGGTTGGAGGTTGAAGAAAGAGGAAAGGAGAAGAGCAGTTCTGCGAGCGGGCCCCACCATCTACACATGTCTCGCATGGAAATGGGTGCTTCGTGGGTGCGTGAGCGAGCGTGGCGTTGGAGCCAGCCGAAAGTTCGGCCGGCCTACCGGCTCCAAAAGTTTTCCTTCCAGAACACCGCACCCATCTAACACGAAATTATTGCCTTTCCGAAGCAAGGTCTTCGCGTCTTCTACCACAGGTCCAGTGCCTGACAAATTCCTCCTCGGGTCATTGAGCATACCCATTATTCCTTTGCAATCTATCTCAATAATCAACTTCTGAATGTCCCTCTTGATGGCTAGTTGAGTCGCACGTTCCACAATTCATCAATCCCTTAAAGGAATGGAGCAAGGGGGAATTTCTTTTATCTTTGATCCCAATTTCAAATGAAAACCAGACTTTGACCTCCTTTGTGAACTCCTATGCACAAAGAACCATACCAAGGTCTTTAGGGCTTGCCCAATGGTATGCCTCAACCTACAGCTATGTACAACAAGCTAGGATCGGATGCCACGCTGGCACGCATATACGACTTGCAGATGAGATGCAAAACATGCAGAGGAGGCACATTCCTTGACCATGGAAGTGAAGAAAAGGGAGAAAAGGCAAAACAGGACAGATGGGCACTAGTTTCTCATGTCCACTGTCCATCATGTGCTCGCGTCGCATCGATGACTGTGACAATTGGTCTTCCCATCCCTGAGTGCAACTACGACATATCCAACCTTGATGAGCACACCAGGGTGTTTCCATGGCACAAATGAACTAAAGGTGGTGTGTGGACGACATGACGATAGCTAATATAATAGATTGGTAATCTTTTGTTGTGGTTTTATATGTGAGAGATGCCTAAGCTAACATGCATGCAAACTCCATTGACAAACATGTTTTTATCATTAGAAACCTAAGCACGCATCCGCAACTGCTAAGACCTAAGAATTCATTAAGGTAAAATCCACCCATAACATTAAGATCTATGGGTCATCTTTACCCCCATATGCATGGACTCCTATACTCACATTCAATAATATTTGTTACTCTGACTGCCTTGTGCATAGTTATCTCAACATACTACTGACCCTAAAGTGTGATCCACACATGTGCACGCTCATATAATGAGCACCAAAGGACAATAACATATCATAACATGCAATCATATCAATCACAATAGATCAACAATCACCATAGGACAAAAATGATATACTTAGACATAATAGAAGTGCAACAAATCATTGGTAAAAATATTGTTGCATCAAAACACCATGTGTTAAGTAGGTGATTTATAAAGGTTTATGGGTGTCTGGAATACCATGGAGAGGGTAGAGATGGCGATGGAGATGATGGTAAAGTTGATGGGAGCGATGGAGACAATGTCGGTGATTGTTGGGGATATAACTACTGGGTATGAACCGCCCAGGAGGGGCCGGGTTATACCGCTGGTGACTTATCAATGAAGATGGCGGGTCATAGCAAGCCCATTGACGACCCAAGACCCGGAGGCAGCTGATAGCCCAAGGGGATGAACCGCCACATGAATAACTTGTATTGTAACGCAAGCTTAGTTAGTCACCGGGCCGGACATGATGTGTATGAGCCATCCGGGACTCCGTAAGCCGCCGGGCATCAACCTGTGTATATAAAGGGGTGACCCATCGGCGAGTTAAGGGCAGGAAACAACCAATCAAGAACTAGGTCAAGCATATTCGCTCCCTGGTAATCGAAACCCAAGCAATACAACTAAAGCAGGACGTAGGCTTTTACCTCATTGAGAGGGGGCCGAACCTGGATAAACCCTCTGTGTCCTTTGTCCCATTCAACCCCTTCAAGCTAACTACGTTGCGATGGCTCCACACCTAAGTCCTCATGCTAGGGCATCTGCCGTGACTATTCCACGACAGTTGGCGCCCACCATGGGGCCAACGCACGGTGGTTTCGAGTTCTTGAAGGGAAGCTTTGAAGGGATCAAGGGATACACTATGAGCCGGATGATCAAGAGTCATCGCGGCAAGCTCTACATCGGCGACACAGGCTGGGGCCCCGAGGTCGGCTCAATTGAGTACGGGCATCGGGTCCCCTTCGGCGGGATCCATGACTTCATCGGCAAGATCGGCGAGCCGGGCCCTGAGCCGGACACCTACACCACATCATCGAGACAGCTCAGCGTGTGCGACCTACCGTGAAGCACGCCTTTGTTGGTTTTATCCATGGGGCAGAATTTGAGGAAGGATCTGTGTCTGGTGGTGAGACGACCATCCACTCTAATGGTGAATCGTCAACCGGAGAGACCAATTTAATGTATCAGTTGCAAGACAGCCGACTTGGGGGTGTTCCGATGGTGACAGCATTCCGGACCCCTATGAGCCGCCGAACAGGGTGGCGATCTTCATGGCCGGTACACAGCCGGCACTTGGCTCAACAACCACCACAACTACGACCTCTAGCTCAATGGCTGCGGCGACGACTGGTGCTAGTGGCTCTGTGTGCCCGCCAGCTCAAGTTCTGACAGAGTTATTGGAGGCTTTGGCGACTTTTATGGGGGTGAAGGTAACCCCGGAAACTCAGGAGCAGCATAAGGTCGATGTGGCAAAGATGCAAGATGAGATAGCTCGAGCCAAGGAGGAACTAGCGGCTGAGAACGCTAGGATGGCTACGGAGCAGGTTGTTTTGGATGCTCAGACGCAACGGATTCAGGCAGAGTCTTTCCGGCTTACTTTGGATCAAAACGCTTCAAATGCTATCGTGAGAAGGAGACACCAGAGCCGTTTGCCTCCGGTTTATGATGTGAGAAACCTCTTAAACATGCCTGGGGCAGGGACCAGTGACCCGCCTATGGTGAACCGAGCGGTTATGGCACCGGTGGCTGGAGCGCCGATTCAGCCGCGTGCTGCAGATCCACTTCGATTGGATATGACTCCGCCTCGGCATGTTCCGACGCCATCGGGTCATTACTCTAACCCTTTGGAGAACATGATTATTGCAGCGATGCGATTGGCAGCTCTCCCACGTGAAGGAGAATCTCCAACGAGGATAGAGACACAGAGGGCCAGAGAACTTCTTGACAGGGCTGTGGCTCAACAGGCGGCTTATTCTTATAGTCGCGAGCAGATTCATTCAACCCCTCGACCAAGTCAGAGTTATAGCAGGCACATTGATTCTCAACAGTTTCAAGCAGTGAGCAACACCGTAACCAGCCTCGTGGACATGACCCGACGTGCGGCGGTAACAATGCCCAGGCTTTGGTTGACGAGGGCAGGGCGCGTCGGGAGGCAGAGCTGGCGGCTCAGCTAGAAGCTCAACAATAGTCTACGGTTTATCTGTTAGCATCTATGGAGGCAGGAGTGACCTCTAGGACCCTGGGTGTGCCTGAGGTCTGCTAGAACTACGACGGTATTGCCCCAAAGAGGAAGGGATGATGTAGTATAGAGAAGTAGGTATTTCCCTCAATGATCAGACCAAGGTTATCGAACTAGTAGGAGAACCTCCTCACGCCACGTAAACAGCACCTGCACACAAATAACAAATACCCACAACCCGGCGTGTTAAAGGAGTTGTCAATCCCTTTCGGGTACGGCACCTCAAGATAGGCAAAAACATGAGGTAAAAAGTGGTAGATAGGATAAATAGATCGCGAAACAAATAAATTGCAGCAAGGTATTTTTGTATTTATGGTTTAATAGATCTAAAAATAAATGCAAGAGAAAATAGATCGCAAAGGCAAATATGATGAAAAGAGACCCGGGGGCCGTAGGTTTCACCAGTGGCTTCTCTCGAGAAAAATAGCAAACACTGGGAAAACAATTATTGTTGGGCAATTGATAGAACTTAAAATAATCATGATGATATCCAGCAATGATCATTATATAGGCATCAGGTCCAAGATTAGTAGACCGACTCCTGCCTGCATCTACTACTATTACTCCACACATCGACCACTATCCAGCATGCATCTAGTGTATTAAGTTCATGAGAAAACGGAGTAATGCAATAAGAACGATGACATGATGTAGACAAGATTCGTTTACCTATTGCGGTAGATATAGATCTCATCTTGTTATCCTTGGTAGCAATGATACATACGTGTCGGTTCTCCTTTTGTCACTGGGATCAAGCACCGTAAGATCGAAACCACTACAAAGCACCTCTTCCCATTGCAAGATAAATAGATCAAGTTGGCCAAACAAAACCCAAATATCGGTGAGAAAAATACGAGGCTATAAGCAATCATGCATATAAGAGATCAAAGAAGACTCAAATAACTTTCATGGATAAAAACATAGATCTGATCATAAACTCAAAGTTCATCGGATCCCAACAAACACACCGCTAAAAGACTTACATCATATGGATCTCCAAGAGACAATTGTATTGATAATCAAGAGAGAGAGAGAGCGAGGAATCCATCTAGCTACTAACTACGGACTCGTAGGTCTACAAAGAACTACTCACACATCATAGGAGAGGCACCAATGTAAGTGGTGAACCCCTCCATGACGGTGTCTAGATTGGATCTGGTGGTTCTGGACTCTGCGGCGGCTGGATCAATATTTTGTCGACTCCCCTAGGGTTTCTGGAATATTTGGGTATTTATAGAGCAAAGAGGCAGTTCGGGGGGCACCCGAGGTGGGCACAACCCCCCAGGGCGCGCCTGGGCCTCCTGGCGTGCCCTGGTGGGTGCTGCTCCCCTCGAGCAGCTGCTCAGGTGCTTCCTTGGCCCATTGGCTTTCTT
Organism: Triticum timopheevii; assembly: GCA_963921465.1. NCBI lineage: Eukaryota > Viridiplantae > Streptophyta > Magnoliopsida > Poales > Poaceae > Triticum > Triticum timopheevii. The sequence continues at coordinate 463,817,397 of OY997266.1, forward strand.
CTGGCCCAAAAAATCCTCCAGGAGTTGCGTTGCATTTGGACTCCATTTGATATTGATTTCCTGCAATGTAAAAAACATGCAGAAAACAACAACTGGCACTGGGCACTATGCCAATAGGTTAGTACCAACAAATGATATAAAGTGACTATAAAATAATTGTAAAACATCCAAGAATGATAATATAACAGCATGGAACAATCAAAAATTATATATACGTTGGGGACGTATCAACATCCCCAAAGCTTAATTCTTGCTCGTCCTCAAGTAGGTAAATGATAAAAACAGAATTTTTGATGTGGAATGCTGCCTAACATGTTCATCATATTATTTTCTTTATAGCATGGACATATGGACTTTTATATGATTCAAAGTAATAGTCTAGTTTTGACATGAAGACTTTAATACTCAAGCATACCAACAAGCAACCATGTCTTTCAAAATATCAACACTAAAGCAAGTTATCCCTAGCCCATCATGCTCAATCATTGATCCATTCATGAAAGGCACTCGAATATTAGCTACACCCAATGCTCAAATACGATCATAGTGCCCCTTAGTTGGTGCTTTATAAGAGAAGATGGAGACTCAAATTCAAAATAAAAATTGCATAAGTAAAAGAAAGGCCCTTCGCGGAGGGAAGTAGGGATTTGTAGAGGTGCCAGAGCTCAAAGCTTAAATTGAGAGATAAAATTATTTTTGAGAGGCATACTTTTCCTACCAACAGAAACGACTTGGAGCATCCCAACACTTTCCATGCTAGATACATCATAGGTGGTTCCCAAACAGAAAATAAAGTTTATTCCTTTTTCCACCATAACTTTCACTTTCCATGGCTAGCCGTATCCACGAGTGCCCTCCATACCAACACCTTCCAAGGAATTTATTATTTGACAACATAAAGTAAATTCATTTATTTGTTTCGGGACTGGGCATCCCTAGTACCTTTGTCGTACCCTCGTCCAATGACAAGTGAATAAACACTCATTGTGAGAGTAACACATCTAGCATGGAAAATATTGGCTACCCTTTACCGCCTCGCGAGTAGTAGAGCACACAAAAGAGAAATTTATTTTGAACATTAGAGATGTCACATGCAAATTTGCTTAAAACGGCATGGAAATACCGCATATAGGTAGGTATAGTGGACTCATGAGGCAAAACTGGTTTAAAGGGTTTTGGATGCACAAGTAGTGATCATACTTAGTGCAAAATGAAGGCTACAAAAAGTTTGAGAAGCGACCAAGCAAAAAGCAAAAAATCTCATACCCAAGCATTAAGCATAAGTAACACCGAATAATGCACCATAAGTAGGATATAAATTCCATTGCATGACTATTGACTTTCGTGCTTGCATTGGGAATCACAAACCTTAACATCAATATTCTTACTAAAGCATAATTACTCATCAACATGACTCACATATCATATCGTCATATATCAAAACCATTACTAAGAATCAAGTTTATTTTGTCCAATGATCTTCGTGAAAGTTTTTAATATATCCTCCTTGGATATCTATCACTTTGGGACAACTTTCATATGTTGCTTTTGATGAGCTCAAACAAATATAAGTGAAGATCATGAGCATAATTTTTTTCTTTCTCTCAAAATAATCTAAGTGAAGCAAGAGAGAATTTCTTAAAAATTTAGTAACTCGCAAATAAATCTAAGTGAATCATGAGAGCATTTCTTCAAAATTAACAAAGAACACCGTGCTCAAAAAGATATAAGTGAAGTACTAGAGCAAGTCCATGGCTCTAAAAATTTAAGTGAAGCATAGGAGTAAGCATAGCATATTTTTGGCTCTCTAAAAAGGGTGTGTACAGCAAGGATTCAACACTTAAAACACAAAACAAAACAAGAAAAGACTCATATCATACAAGACGCTCCAAGCAAAACTCATATCATGTGATGAATAAAAATATAGTTTCAAGTAAAATACCGATCGATGGTTGTTAGAAGAAAGCGGGGATGCCACTCAGGGGCATCCCCAAGCTTAGTTTCTTGCTACTTCTTTGAATATTATCTTGGGGTGCCTCGGGACCTCCAAGCTTAGCCTTTTGCTTATCCTTATTCCTTCATCCATCGTAAGATAACCCAAAACTTGAAAACTTCAATCACACAAAACTCAAACAAAACCTTCGTGAGATCTGTTAGTATAAGAAACCAAACCACTACTATAAGTACGTTAGCAAACCTATTATTATTTTGTTTTTGCATTATATCTACTGTATTCCAACTTTTCTATGGCAAAAACTCATCAAAGAAAACCATAGAATCATCAAAACAAGCACACAACGCAAAGAAAACAGAATCTGTCAAAAACAGAACAGTCTGTAGCAATCTGAAAATTTCGAATACTTCTGTAACTCCAAAAATTATGAAATAAATTGGTGGACGTGAGAAATTTATCTATTAATCCAACTAAAAAAGAATCAACTTAAAATCACTCTTCTGTAAAAAATGACAACGAATCTCATGAGCGCAAAAGTTTCTGTTTTTCAGCAAGATCAAATAAACTTTCGCCCAAGTCTTCCCAAAGGCATTGCTTGGCACAAACACTAACTAAAACACAGAAACCACAATTATAACAGTAGCATAATTGTGCTAACACTCAATAACAGAAAGCAAAAAGCAAAAATAAATTTTATTCATTGGGTTGCTGTCGGATTTCGGGTTCCGGCGGACCCTTGAGGTTCGAACACTGGGGTGCGCGCGGAGATTTCGCCCTCTACCTACCTGCACCCCGCCGCCTTGCTAGGACCTAAACTACGAAAGGAACAACACAAGAGACACAAGGTTTATACTAGTTCGGGCCACCATTGTGGTGTAATACCCTACTCTAGTTTGTGGTGTGGTGGATTGCCTCTTGGGCTGATGATGATGAACAATACAAGGAAGAACAGCCTCGCGAGGGCCTGTTCTTGGCTGGGGCGATGAACTGCTAGGAGGAGTTCAGTTGCCCTTCTCTCTCGCTATGATGCTACTTGATTCTAGCTCCTGGATTCTAGATGCCTCTACCCTGGGGGTGGCTAGTCCTATTTATAGGCGAAGGCCCTGGGCCTCTTCCCAAATATTGAGCGGGAAGGGCGCCAACAATTGGCCATTTTGAAGGGGAACATCTGGTGCACTTATCCTGACTAAAGTTGGTCCTCGCCTGCCAAAGGCTCTGGTGGTGACGCCTGCTTGGGCTCCACAATGACTTCCTTCCTGCCGTTGGGCTAGTCTTGGTCTTGTTGCACCGAAATGGATGCCTTTACTTGATGCTCTCGCCTGCGCTTGCTCCCTTTGCACCAAAGAGGAAAGGAGGACACTGCGCGGACTGGCGCTCGCCTGGCGCCCTTGGTCGTCATGGCTTGCGTCATGGGCACCTCGTGAGGTACCCCGCCTTGATCTCTCCGCCTCCTCGTGAGCCAGCCTGATGAGGCCGTGCCTGAGGAAGCTCCTTGTCGTCCACCCCGCGAGGCTTGGCCCCTCGCGAGGGTCTTGAGCTTGTGTTGATGAAGATGGGCCGTGCTGGGCCCCCCTTTTAGCCACGCCGCAGGCTGCAGGCAGACAAGTCTGGGGACCCCCATTCCCAGAACGCCGACAGTAGCCCCCGGGCCCAAGGCGCGCCCGGACTTGGCCGAGCTGAGAGGCGAAAGGGCAAGTGCAAAGCGCCGCGGGCCCTAACAGCCTGCGGCCTTGGGCGCCGCATGGCGGTTGATTGGATGTGGGCGTCTCCACTTCCCCACGACGCCTCGGCAACTGCACGAATTGACAAGTCCCTGCATGCAGAGCGGGTCATGATTACCTGCAACAGTGGAGGTCGGCGATTGGTCTCCTCTGGCTTTAAGTACGGCACGGCGCGTCCCTTCCAGTCTATCCCCTCTCGCTTCTCCTTCTTCTTCATGGCTCCGTCGAGGAAGTTCTCGGCCGCAGAGAAAGGAAAGGCCCGCTAGGTTGAGCCTGCCTCTCCCCCGCCCAAGCGCGGTCGAGGCCGCCCTCGCAAACACTCTGTGGTCACCACAGCGGCTCCCCACGGTCGTGGAGGTGACTTCCAGCGCGGTGACGGGCGGCTGGCCGCGACTGATTTGTTCTTTCTTTTCCTTTTCCTGCGTAAAAAAGACAGTAGTGTGGGGCCCCGTGGGGGCGTGTTTGGGTTAGCGCTGTTAATCATCGCACTATTTCCGTTATTTCGGTATTGTGCTTTCGGGCCGCACGCCTGCGCGTAGGTAGTTCCCAGCCTCAGCCGTGGGGGGCGACCGACCCAGGTCCTGTGTTTGTGTCGCGGTGCCCGTGAGGCACGGACTGGAGGGGTGCTCTTGTAGCGGCCCCGGGTTGTGAAACCTTGAACGATAAGGACAGAAACACTCGCGAGGGCGCTCGGGCTGCCCCCTCGCGAGACCTTGCGCAAGAGAAATCGAGGCAGGAGGGCGAAAAGTCGGAGAGCCATAAGTCAAGGACGGCGACAGTTTCAATAAAACTTCAAATGAGAATGAACTAGCCAACCGCAGAAAGCAAATGAAAAAGCCGCATCCGGCACCTAGTCTAGTCTTCGACGTCTTCTCACCAGCGCGGAGATAAGTGCTACCACTGGGCGTGGGAGGGAGCCCCAGGGCCTGAGGCCGGTGCTCCTGAGACTCTGGGGCGTGTACAACCCCAACTCATTATTACGTGAGAGTGTTACGGGCAGCGAGCCTCACAGGTGTTGGCCTTCTTCACAGGCTCCGGGCCTTTCTTGGGGGAAGCAAGCTTCACGGGCATTGGCCCTCTTCACAGGCTTCGGGCCTTTTCCAAAAAGACAATCTTCACAGGCATTCGCCTTCTTCACAGGCTCTGGGCCTTTTTCCAAAAGATAATCTTCATAGGCATTCGCCTTCTTCACAGGCTCTGGGCCTTTTCCCAAAAGATAATCTTCACAGGCATTCGCCTTCTTCACAGGCTCTGGGCCTTTTTAGGGGTAAAACCTCCGGAGGTGCTAGATGTTCCACGCATTCTGGACTGGCACCCCCTCCTGAGTCTCCAAGCACGCAGAGCCGGGCCTGGAAACATGAACAACCTTGAACGGGCCCTCCCACATGGGAGAGAGCTTATGTAGTTCCTCCCCGGAGAGAACCCGCCTGAGCACGAGGTCCCCTACCTCAAGAGTCCTGGGGCGGATGTTGCGGCAGTGGTATCGCCGCAGTGCTTGTTGGTATCTCGCCGCTCGCAACACGGCTTCTCGGTGACGCTCCTCCCCTAGCACGAGGTCCATCCCCCGCATGGCGTCCTGCTGCGCCTCGTCGAACGTCAGGACCCGTGCGGAATGACGTTTGACCTCGTGAGGGAGGACCGCTTCGGCTCCATAGACCAGGAAGAACGGGGTCTCTCCAGTTGGCTTGGTTGCGGTCGTGCGGATGGACCACAACACGGACTGAAGCTCATCGTACCAACCTCTGCCGCAGGCTTCCAATTTCTTCTTGAATGTTCTGGTCTTGAGGCCCCTTTGGACCTCCGTTGGCCCACTCGGCCTGGTCGTTGCTTCGGGGGTTAGCCACCGAAGCGTAGCATATATGCGTTCCAAGGTTAGCACAGTATGTTTTGAAGAGGTTACTGGTGAACTGCGAACCGTTGTCGGTGATGATGCGGTTCGGCACCCCGAACCGGCTCACAATGCCCTTGATGAACTTGACCGCTGAACCTGCAGGGATGGTGCGGACGGCTTCCACTTGAGCCCACTTGGTTAACTTGTCCACGGCGACGTAGAGGTAGCGATAGCCCCCTGGCGCCCGAGGAAACGGGCCCAGGATATCCAGCCCCCAGACTGCGAATGGCCACGAGAGGGGTATAGTTTGCAGACCTCGTGCCGGCTGATGGATCTGCTTGGCGTGGAATTGGCAGGCTTCGCAAGCCTTCACTAGTTCGACAGCGTCATTGAGTGCAGTAGGCCAATAGAAGCCACTGCGGAATGCCTTGCCCACGAGGGTCCGTGATGATGAGTGGTGCCCACAGTCTCCACCGTGTATATCCGCCAGCAGCTCTTTCCCTTGCTCCATGGAGATGCAACGCAGGGACACATCATTTGGTCGCTTCCGGTAGAGTTCTCCATCCCTGATGCAGTACGCTATGGCTTGCCGCGCCACACGATCCGCTTCCTCCTCCTTCTCCGGCAGTGTCCCTTGCGTTAAGTAGCTCCGGAGCTCTGTGATCCAGCACCCCTCCTGAGGCTCCATCGTCAGGAGCAGGCGCGCTCCTGAGGCTGGGCCACAGACCGGGGCTCTCGAGGCAGGTGGCTGGGGGAGCTCCTCCCGAGGCTGCGCCATGTTTGATAGTGATGGCATGGCTGAGGGCTTGAAGAGCCGCTCCTCGAAGACGCCAGGCTCCTGAGGTAACCGCCTGGATGCTCGTTTGGCGATGTCATCGGCCTCCTGATTGGTGCCATGGGGCACATGCTGCAACTCCAACCCCCAGAACTGCTTTTCCATCCTGCGGACCTCTGCAAGGTAGGCTTCCATGTGCTCATCTTTTGGCTCGTACACTTTGTTGGAGAAATTGACGAGGAGCTGTGAATCGCCCTTGATGGTAAGGCGCTTTACCCCTAGGGCAGTTGCGGCCTTCAAGCCTGCTATTAGACCTTCATACTCCGCTATGTTGTTGGAGACCTTTTCACCTTGCTGGAAACAGAGCTGCACGGCATAGTAGAGCTTGTCTTCAGTGGGAGATATGAGCACCGCCCCAGCCCCAGTGCCATGCCTGGAGAACGCCCCGTCGAAGTACATGACCCAGCCTTCTGGCACCTCGCTTCCCGGGGAGAGGGATCGATCCTCGCCGGCCTTGAGGCCCGGTGCCTCCGTCCATTTGGCCACGAAATCCGCTAGCGCGGCCCCCTTGATGACTCTGGTCGTGCTGAATTCAAGTTGAAACGCTTGCAGTTTAATGTTCCACTCGGCGACCCTTCCGGCTAAGTTAGTGCTTCTGAGCACCCTTTCCAAGGGGTATGCTGAGACGACCTTGATAGGATGACCCTGAAAATAGTGCCGCAGCTTGTGCGACACCACCAGTAGCGCAAGGAGGAGTTTCTGAGGCATGAGGTACCGTGCCCTCACGTCCCGCAACACCGTGTTGACGAAGTACACTGGGTGCTCGACGAGGCTTGGAGCATCGGTGCCGGTGGCGTCCCCCGGAGACCGTGGCGCCTCCTGAGGCGACGGAGCCTCCATAAGCTGGTTGCCTGAGGGAGGGGCCTCTTCGCTCCTAGTGCGCTTCCCTGCGGCGGCTGATCCTTCTCAGCCGTGATAGCGGTCTCTACGAGTCCTCCTTGATCCTGCTTTGCCTTGATCCGGGTAGCTGCTGCGGCTTTGGTCCGACGCTCCTCCCTAACCGCCACCAGAGCTACGCTGGCGGAGTAGGGAGTGGCGGCAAGGTAGAGCACCAGGGGTTCTTGAGGGCGTGGAGCCACCATCACCGGAGGGCTGTTTAGGTATCTCTTGAGATCTTGGAACGCCTCGTCGGCCTCTTCAGTCCATTCAAAGGGCCCCCTTTTCTTCATTAGCTGGAAGAAAGGCAGTGCTTGCTCCCCCAACTTGGAGATGAAGCGCCCTAGCGCAGCCACGCACCCAGTGAGCTTCTGCATTTCTCTGAGGGTCTTTGGCGGGCTCATGTCCTTGACCGCCTTGACCTTTTCTGGGTTGGCCTCGATGCCTCGGTGGGACACGAGGAAGCCCAAGAGTTTGCCCGAGGGGACTCCAAACCCACACTTCTCCGGGTTGAGCCGCAGGTTCACTGCGTTGAGGTTTGCGAAGGTTTCCTCCAGGTCTTGTATCAGGGTCTTGGCCTCGCGAGACTTCACCACAATGTTGTCGACGTAAGCTTCCACATTCTTCCCGAGCTGGGGGCCCAAGGTGATGTGCATGAGCTGCTGAAAGGTTGCCCCCATGTTGCGCAGTCCGAACGGCATGCATGTATAGCAGTACACCCCACACGGGGTCAGGAAGGCCGTCTTTTCCACGTCTTCCACCGCCATCTTGATCTGGTGATACCCGGAGAAGGCATCCAAGAAGCATAACAGGTTGCACTCAGCGTTGGAGTCGACGATCTGATCGATGCGAGGGAGCGGGAACGGATCTTGCAGGCATGCTTTGTTGAGGTTGGTGAAGTTGACACACATGCGCTCCTTCCCTCCCTTCTTTGGCACAACCATGGGGTTGGCCAACCAATCTAGATATCGAACCTCGCGAATGACCCCCGCGGCTTCTAGCTTGCGGGTCTCCTGGACGATGAAGGCCTGCTTTTCAGTGGACTGCCGCCTCGCCTTCTGCTTCACGGGGCGCACGTTGGGGCACACATTGAGGTGATGCTGGATTACGCCCCGTGGGATCCCTGCCAACTGATCAGGCTCCCAGGCGAATACCTTCTTGTTGGCGCGCAGGAACTTGACCAGGGCTTCCTCCTGCTCGGGCTTGAGGTTGGCGCCTATGGTGAAAGTGGCGTCAGTGGACCCGTCCTCGTCGACGGGTATCTGCTTGGTCTCTGCCTTGTCTTGGGTGAACAACCGCTTCTTCTTGGTTGGCGCAGCTCCCCTGGGCTCGGGGGTCCCCGCGTCGGCGGGCCGTGCTGACGCCGCCGTCTTGAAGGCGAGCTTGAGCGCTCGCAGCGCATCCCCGGTGTCCCCAGGCACGGTGAGGACACCGCTACTCCCGGGCATCTTCATGAGGTTGTACGCCGGGTAAGTCGCGGACATGAATTGGGCCAGTGCCGGATAGCCGAGGATGGCGTTGTAGGGGAGGCCAATGGGGGCGATATCGAAATCGACCAGCTCCGTGCGGAAGTTGTCGTAGGTGCCGAAAGTTACTGGGAGTCGGATCTGTCCCAAGGAGCTGGACGACCCGCCCCCGACGCCTGAGAAGGGCCGGCTGGGCTGCAGCCGCTCCCGGGGTGTGCAGAGGAGGTTGAAGGCCTCAATTGAGAGCATGCTGAGGCCCGCGCCACCGTCGATGAGAGTCCTGGTGACGGCCACCTGGCAGATGGTGGGGGTGCACAGCATGGGGAGCGCACCCGAGCAGGCTGAGTTGGAGGGGTGGTCCTCCGAGCTGAAGGCCAGACTGGCCTATGGCGCCGACCGGTCCAGGGGAGCCCCCTGCCGCGTGGAGGTGGCACCGACCCGGCGGACGAATGGCTTGACGTGGTGACTGGAGGGCGGCGCCTGTGAGCCGCCCAGGAGGGCTGCGATGACCGGGGGTGCCGGCGCAGTGTGGTGGGCGAGGAAGAGGCCGCGCAGCTCTTCCCAAGAGGCCACGGAGGCTGCCGGCAGGTGGAGCAGCCATGCGTGTGGAGCGCCGGTGAGGGCCATGGGAAGCCAGTTGGCCATGACCCTGTCGTCACTTCCAGCTTCGAGGACGGCCTCCTCGTACGCCAGCAGGAAGGCCAGCGGATCGGCCGCGCCGTTGTAGCGCGGCGGCGTCGTCGGCTTGAACTTGTCCGGCCACCGCACCCGTTGCAAGGCTGGGGCCAGGGCTCGGAGCCCCCAGGCCCCAGCGCTGGCACTGGCGATCGGAGCGGGCGGCGTGCTGCCCATCGCGAGGCGGGTCGCGACGGTGGCGGAAGGGAAAACTCCGGCGTCCCCCTACCTGGTGCGCCAAATGTCGGATTTCGGGTTCCGGCGGACCCTTGAGGTTCGAACACTGGGGTGCGCATGGAGATTTCGCCCTCTACCTACCTGCACCCCGCCGCCATGCTAGGACCTAAACTACGAAAGGAACAACACAAGAGACACAAGGTTTATACTAGTTCGGGCCACCATTGTGGTGTAATACCCTACTCTAGTTTGTGGTGTGGTGGATTGCCTCTTGGGCTGATGATGATGAACAATACAAGGAAGAACAGCCTCGCGAGGGCCTGTTCTTGGCTGGGGCGATGAACTGCTAGGACGAGTTCAGTTGCCCTTCTCTCTCTCTATGATGCTACTTGATTCTAGCTCCTAGATTCTAGATGCCTCTACCCTGGGGGTGGCTAGTCCTATTTATAGGCGAAGGCCCTGGGCCTCTTCCCAAATATTGAGCGGGAAGGGCGCCAACAATTGGCCATTTTGAAGGGGAACATTTGGTACACTTATCCTGACTAAAGTTGGTCCTCGCCTGCCAAAGGCTCTGGTGGTGACACCTGCTTGGGCTCCACAATGACTTCCTTCCTGCCATTGGGCTGGTCTTGGTCTTGTTGCACCGAAATGGATGCCTTTACTTGATGCTCTTGCCTGCGCTTGCTCCCTTTGCACCAAAGAGGAAAGGAGGACACTGCGCGGACTGGCGCTTGCCTGGCGCCCTTGGTCGTCATGGCTTGCGTCATGGGCACCTCGTGAGGTACCCCGCCTTGATCTCTCCACCTCCTCGTGAGCCATCCTGATGAGGCCGTGCCTGAGGAAGCTCCTTGTCATCCACCCCGCGAGGCTTGGCCCCTCGCGAGGGTATTGAGCTTGTGTTAATGAAGATGGGTCATGCTGGCCCCCCTTTTAGCCATGCCGCAGGCCGCAGGCAGGCAAGTCTGGGGACTCCCATTCCCAGAACGTCGATAGTTGCCTCTCAACAAGCGCTATCGTGTTATGCCCCTAGCTAGGCATAACACGTAGGATCTAAGTGTTGTCATCTTTGGTTCTAGATCCATAAGATGCCCTCATGATTGATTCATATGGTAGCCTAATTCTTGTTCTAGGGAAGTGTTCCATTCCCTTCCTTGGTGGAAATTAAAATTTAATATTGCCTTCTTTCATATCAATCACATCACCAACAGTACACAAAAACGGTCTACCAAGAATAATTGTACAAGACGGATTGCAATCAATATCAAGAACAATAAAATCTATGGGCATATAATTCCTATTTGCAAGAATAAGAACATCATTAATTCTTTCCATAGGATTTTTAATAGTAGAAGCTGTTAAGTGCAAATTTAAAGAACATTCTTCAATATTGGTAAGACCAAGCACATCACATAAAGATTTCGGAATTGTAGAAACACTAGAACCCAAGTCACACAAAGCAAAACACTCATAATTTTTAATCTTGACCTTGATAGTAGGTTCCCATTCATCATGCAATTTTCTAGGAATTGAAATTTCTAATTCCATCTTTTCTTCAAAAGCTTTCATCATAGCATCAACAATATGTTTAGTAAAAGCTTTATTTTGTTCATAAGCATGGGGTGAATTTATCATGGATTGCAACAAATAAATACAATCAATCAAAGAGCAACTATCACAATTAAAGTCTTTGTAATCCAAAATAGTGGGCACATCACTAGTTAAAGTCTTGACCTCTTCAAACCCACTTTTATCAATTTTTTCAACAAGATTTTCACCCTCCAAATCATAGGGACACCTTCTAACTAAAGTTGACTCTTCTCCAGTCCCTTTTTCATCAATCTTAAATTTACAAAACAAAGAATCAATAACATAAACACCAATCACTTTAAGACCTTCATCACTTTTATGATAGTAATCACTAGAAAACGTTTTTTTCTAAAAATTCTCTTTTAGCTCTAAGCATAGCGGTTATTTTATTACTTCCATCCATAGGAACATAAAGAGCTTTAATTGATTCTTCAACTTTAGGCACAAAAAATTTCATCTTGAGAGTTTCTACATAATGAGAAATTCTATCAACACTTCTAGACAAACCATCAATCTTATTCAACTTTTCTTCTATTGAAGCGTTGAAAGACTTTTCGGTGTTGATAAATTCTTTAATATTGTTCTCAAGATCAGAGGTGTTTCTATTATTATTGTAGGTGGTATTACAATAGGAATTACCATAGCTATTAGAGGAATTACTAGGAAAAGGCGTAGGATTTAAATTACCTCTATAAGCATTGTTGTTGAAATTATTTCGCGAGACAAAATTCACATCTATGGCATCACTATTTTGCTCAATCAAAGTAGACAAAGGCACATCATTAAAATCAATAGGAGCACTTTTATTAGCAACCAACTTCATAAGAGCATCAACTTTTTCACTCAAAGAATTTATTTCTTCTACCGAATTGACTTTTTTACTAGTAGGAGCTCTTTCGTTATGCCACTGCGAATAATTTGCCATAATATTGTCTAGCAATTTAGTTGTTTGCAAAAAGTAATTTCCATAAAAGTACCCCCGCGGCGAAATCTAAAAGATTACGAGAAACAAAATTCACTCCCACATAAAAATTTTGTATGACCATCCAAAGATTTAACCCATGAGTTGGGCAATTTCTTAGCATCAATTTCATCCTTTCCCAAGATTGTGCAACATGCTCATGTTCAAGTTGCTTGAAATTCATGATTTGAGTTCTAAGGGAAATAATTTTTGCGGGCGGAAAATAGTTGGTGATAAAAGCATCTTTGCACTTGTTCCAAGAATCGATACTATTGCGAGGCAAAGAAGAAAACCAAATTTTTGCGCGATCTCGCAAAGAAAACAGAAATAATTTCAACTTCACAACATCATTGTCCACATCTTTTTTCTTTTGCATATCGCATAATTCCACGAATGTGTTAAGATGGGATGCGGCATCCTCATTAGGAGTACCGACAAATTGATCTTTCATGACAAGATTCAACAAAGCAGTATTAATATCACAAGAATCCGCACTAGTGGCAGGAGGAGCAATAGGAGTGCTAATAAAATGATTGTTGTTGGTATTTGAGAAATCACACAACTTGGTGTTCTCTTGAGTCATGATGACTACGCAACAAGATTGCACTCAAGAACAGATCTGACGAGAAAATGGCGAACGAAAAAGAGGGCGAATAAAACGGCAAATTTTTGTGAAGTGGGGGAGAGGAAAATGAGAGGCAAATGGAAAATAGTGTAAATTACGAGGAGATGAGATTTGTGATTAGGAACCTGGTTGATGTCGAAGATCCTCCCCGGCAACGGCGCGAGAAATTCCTTTTGATGTCTGCTAGAACTATGTTGGTATTTCCCCAAAGAGGAAGGGATGATGCAGTATAGGGATGGTAGGTATTTCCTCAGTGATGAGACCAAGGTTATCGAACCAGTAGGAGAACCTCCTCACACCACGTAAACATCACCTGCACACAAATAACAAATACTCGCAACCCAACGTGTTAAAGGGGTTGTCAATCCCTTTCGGGGACGTCGCCTCAAGATAGGCAAAAACCGTCGGCGTCCTGGATTTGGGGGTATCCAGCCCTGCCTGCCTGCGGCCCACCGTGTGGCTTCATCGACGGCCTGGTACGACCCAGCTTCAACATCAACAATGCAAGACCCTTGCAAGGGGCCAAGCCTCGTGACGTGGGCAACGCCAAGACCCCCGAAGGGATCGGCCTCCTCAGGCTGGCTCCTGAGGGTCGGAGAGTTCTATGCTGGTTGCCTCACGAGGCTCACCTGACATGAGCCATGATGACCAAGGCCAGGAGGGCGTCAGGCGGGCGTAGAGCGCAGGTTTCCTCTTCGGTGCAAAGGAAGTAGGGCGCAGGCGCGGAGTCCCGAGGAATCAGCCAAAGGTTTCCATTCTAGTGCAACAAGACCAAGACCGCCAGGACGACAGGACGGAGGTCATCGACGAGCCCACCGCAGCGTCATGACCAGAGGCTTTTCGCACGCGAAGACTACTTTTGTTAGGATAGGCTGTACTACTTGTCCCCCTTCAAATATGGCCGTTGTGGAACCCCTTCCTGCTCATATTTGGGAAGAGGACCAAGGCCACTAAAAATAGGACTAGCCACCACCACAGGAAGGGGCGGGATCAGAACAAGTAGAGCTAGCATACACCACACCACCCCAAGAACACCTCACCTCCTGAGGCTTGTTCATCCACTGTACTAGTTCATCTTCAGCCCTCCGAGGCAATCCACCACACCACACCAGATTAGGGTATTACACCACAACGGTGGCCCAAACCAGTATAAACTATCGTGTCTCTTTGTCCCTTTGAGCTCGAAGCGCTAGGCTTAGGAGGATCGCGAGTAGGCGGGCTGGATAGGTGGAGATCTCCGCATGCACCCCAGAGTTGGAACCTCTCAAGGGTTTGCGGATCCCACAATCCGACATTTGGCACGCCAGGTAGGGGTGCGTTGGAATCTTCTTCCTCGGCCTCTAGATCGAGCCGCTGACTCCTATGGCGGGCGCTCCTCTGTCGGCCCAGCCGACACGCGTTCCTGAAGAAGCGTCGGGGCTGCGGTGCTTCACTCTCCCCCTGCGGCAGGTGTAGTGGTCGCCCAAGTTCCGACCGGAGATGCCACCGCGCTACAACGGCACGGCAGATCTAGCCCCCTTTCTACAAGCATACGAGGAGGCAGTTTGGGTAGTTGGCGGAGACGACAAGGTAAAGGCCAACTGGCTCCCCATGGCCCTTATAGGCGCGCCACGTGCCTGGTTGCTCAACCTGCCGGCATCTTCTGTGGCCTCCTAGGAGGAGCTGCACGACCTCTTCCTCGCCCACTACGCGGCACCGGCGCCCCCTATCGTCGTAGCTCTCCTAGGTGGCTCGCAGGCACCACCTTCCGACCGCCACATCAAGCAGTTCTACCAGCGGGTAGGCGCCACTCAAGCGAGCACTGTGGCTCCCCCGGGCTGGGCGGCGCCCCAAGCTGACCTCACCTTTGGCCACAAGGACCACCCCGTCGCCACAACAGGAGCAGGCGTGCTCCCAATGCTCTGCACCCCCACCGTCTGCCACGTGGCGGTCACCAGGACCCTCATCGAAGGCGGAGCCGGCCTCAACATGCTCCCCTCGGAGGCATTCGGCCTGCTCCACGTGCCGCCTAGCCGGCTCCGCCCCTGCAAGCCCTTCTCCAGGGTCGGCGGCGGCCCTGCCAGGCCCCTGGGGCAGATCCGTCTCCCTGTCACCTTCGGGACCCGCGACAACTACCACACCGAGCTCATCGACTTCGACATCGCCAAGATCGACCTACCATACAATGCTATTCTGGGATACCCGACCTTGGCCCAGTTTATGGCGGCGACCCATCCCGCGTACAACCTCATGAAGATGCCTGGTAGCAACGGTGTCCTCACGGTGGCGCGGGACACCAAAGGTGCGCTGCAGGCCCTCAAGCTTGCCTTCAGGACAGCTGCGTCCGCGCTGCCCGACGAGAAGAAGGGCCAGGAGGCCCCAGAAGCAGCGCCGGCCAAGAAGAAGCAATTGTTCTCCCAAGACCGAGCTGAGAAAAAGCAAGTGCCGATCTGTGAAGATGGGACGGCCAGCGCCACCTTCACCATCGGCGCTGGCCTCCCTCAAGACCAAGAGGAGGCATTGATCAGCTTTTTGTGAGCCAACAAGGATGTATTCGCTTGGGAACCCAAACACCTGGCTGGGGTCCCAAGGGGGATAATCGAGCACCATCTAAGAGTATGCCCAAATGTGTGGCCAGTGAAGCAGAAGGCTCGCCGCTAGTCCATCGAGAAGCAGGCCTTCATCGTCCAGGAAACCCGTAAGCTACAGGCTGCAGGGGTCATCAAAGAAGTACGGTACCCAGAGTGGCTCGCGAACCCCGTCATCGTCCCCAAGAAAGGAGGGAAGGAACACATGTGTGTCGACTTCACCAACCTCAACAAGGCCTGCCCACAAGATCCTTTCCCGCTCCCTCGCATCGACTAGATTGTCGACTCCACTACCGAGTGCGACCTGTTGTGCTTCCTGGATGCCTTGTCCGGCTACCACCAGATCAATATGGCCTTGGAAGATGTGGAGAAGACGACATTCCTCACCCCATGCGGGGTGTACTGCTACACCTGCATGCCCTTCAGGCTGCGTAATGCCGGGGCAACCTTCCAGCGGTTGATGCATCTCGCCCTGGGTTTGCAGCTTGGGAGGAATGCGGAGGCCTATGTTGACGATATAGTGGTAAAGTCTCGAGAGGCCAGGACTCCGATAGAAGATCTAGAGGAGACATTCGCTAGCCTGCGCACGGTGGATCTGCGACTTAACCCCGAGAAGTGTGTGTTCGGGGTCCCTTCCGGCAAGCTGCTGGGCTTCTTGGTGTCGCACGGGGGGATCAAGGCCAACCCGGAGAAGGTCAAAGCGATAGAGGAAATGAACCCACCACAGACCCTGAAGGAGATACAGAAGCTGGCGGGATGTGTAACCTCACTTGGGCATTTTATTTCCAAGTTGGGGGAGCGTGCCCTCCCGTTTTTCAAGCTGATGAAGAGGAAGGAGCCATTGAAGTGGACCCCAGAGGCAGACGCAACCTTCCAGGGCCTCAAGAGATATTTGACCAGCCTGCCAGTAATGGTGGCACAGCGCCCTCTTGAGCCCTTGGTGCTCTATCTCGCAGCAACCCCTCACTCAACCAACACTGCCCTGGTGGCGCTAAGGAAGGAACGCCCGATTAAGAAGCCCCAGCAGGATGCACAACCGTCAAGCAAGGCGCAGCTCCCTCAGGGTGAGGCATCTGGAGTCTTGACCGGCGTAGTGGTCGACATTCCTCCTGAGGCCACAACTGACCCCGTGGCTGTCAAGGCTCCTGAGGACGGGCCTCATGAGGCCATGAAGGACCTGTGCCCTCATGAAGAACAAGATTCCACTGATGCCTCCCCCCTCGTCATACACTGCCACGTCTTGAGCTTGCGTTGGTTTTCCTTGAAGAGGAAAGGGTGATGCAGCAATAGTAGCGTAAGTATTTCCCTCAGTTTTTGAGAACCAAGGTATCAATCCAGTAGGAGGCTCCTCAAAAGTCCCACGCACCTACACAAACAAACAAAGAACTCGCAACCAACGCAATAAAGGGGTTGTCAATCCCTTCACGGCCACTTGCGAAAGTGAGATCTGATAGAGATAGTATGATAAGATAAATATTTTTGGTATTTTACAATATAGATAAGAAAAGTAAAGATGCAAATAAAAGTAGATTGAAAGCTTATATGATAAAAGATAGACCCGGGGGCCATAGGTTTCACTAGTGGCTTCTCTCAAGATAGCATAAGTATTACGGTGGGTGAACAAATTACTATTGAGCAATTGATAGAAAAGCAAATAATTATGAGATTATCTAGGCATGATCATGTATATAGGCATCACGTCCGCGACAAGTAGACCGACTCCTTCCTGCATCTACTACTATTACTCCACACATCGACCGCTATCCAGCATGCATCTAGAGTATTAAGTTCATAAAGAACAGAGTAACGCATTAAGAAAGATGACATGATGTAGAGGGCTAAACTCATGCAATATGATATAAACCCCATCTTTTCATCCTCGATGGCAACAATACAATATGTGCCTTGCTACCCCTGCTGTCACTGGGAAAGGACACCGCAAGATTGAACCCAAAGCTAAGCACTTCTCCCATTGCAAGAAAGATCAAACTAGTAGGCCAAACCAAACTGATAATTCAAAGAGACTTGCAAAGATAACTTAATCACACATAAAAGAATTCAGAGGAGATTTAAATATTTCTCATATATAAACTTGATCAAAAACCCACAATTCACTGGATCTCGACAAACACACCGCAAAAAAGAGTTACATCGAATAGATCTCCAAGAAGATTGAGGAGAACATGGTATTGAGATCCAAAAAGAGAGAAGAAGCCATCTAGCTAATAACTATGGACCCGAAGGTCTGTGGTAAACTACTCACAACTCATCGGAGGGGCTATGGTGTTGATGTAGAAGCCCTCCATGGTCGATTCCCCCTCCGGCGGAGCGCCGGCGAAGGCTCCAAGATGGGATCTCGCGGATATAGAAGGTTACGGTGGTGGAAATAGTTTTTCGTTGGCTCCCCTGATGTTTTCGGGGTACGTGGGTATATATAGGAGGAAGAAGTACATCGGTGGCCGCCGGAGGGGCCCACGAGATAGGGGGGCGCCCTGTAGGGATGGGCGCGCCCTCCACCCTCGTGGCCGCCTCGGCTGCTTCTTGACTTGCACTCCAGGTCCTCTAGATCACGTTTGTTCCAAAAATCACGCTCCCGAAGGTTTCATTCTGTTTGGACTCCGTTTGATATTCCTTTTCTTCGAAACACTGAAATAGGCAAAAAAACAGCAATACGGGCTGGGCCTCCGGTTAGTAGGTTAGTCCCAAAAATGATATAAATGTGTAAAGTAAAGCCCATAAACATCCAGAACAGGTAATATAATAGCATGGAAGAATCAAAAATTATAGATACGTTGGAGACGTATCTAGCATCCCCAAGCTTAATTCCTGCTCGTCCTCGAGTAGGTAAATGATAAAAATAGAATTTTTTATGTGAATGCTACCTAGCATAATTGTCAATGTAATTTTCTTTATTATGGCATGATTGTTCAGATCCAAATGCTTCAAGATAAAAGCTTATAAAACATAAATAATAATAATGTTTCGAAGCATACTAACAAATAATCATGTCCTATCAAAATAGCATAGCCAAAGAAAGCTTATCCCTACAAAATCATATAGTTAGGTCATGCTTCATTTTCATTACATAAAATACTCCCATCATGCACAACCCCGGTTTCAGCCAAGCAATTGGTTCATACTTTTTAACGCGCTTCAGCTTTTTCAACTCTTACGCA
Organism: Triticum timopheevii; assembly: GCA_963921465.1. Lineage (NCBI taxonomy): Eukaryota > Viridiplantae > Streptophyta > Magnoliopsida > Poales > Poaceae > Triticum > Triticum timopheevii. The sequence continues at coordinate 463,835,848 of OY997266.1, forward strand.
ATACATGAGCGCAAGCCATGGACATAGCACTATGGTGGTATATGGTGGTGGTCGTGAGGACAAAAAGGGAGAAGATAGTCTTACATCAACTAGGCGTATCAACGGGCTATTGATATGTCTCCGTCGTATCTACTTTTCCAAACACTTTTGCCCTTGTTTTGGACTCTAACTTGTATGATTTGAATGGAATTAACCCGGACTGAAGCTGTTTTCAGCAGAACTGCCATGGTGTTGTTTTTTGTGCAAAAAATAAAGATTCTCGGAATATCCTGAAACTCCACAGAACACCTTAGAAAAAATAAAGAAAAATCCTCGCAAAAGATGAAGACCAGGGGGCCCACACCCTGCTCACGAGGGTGGGGGGCGCCCCCCTGGGCGCGCCCCCTACCTCGTGGGCCCCCTGGTGGCCCTCCGACGCCAACTCCAACTCCATATATTCGCTTTTAGGGAGAAAAAAAATAAGAGAGAAGAAATCATCACGTTTTACGATACGGAGCCGCCGCCAAGCCCTAATCTCTCTCGGGATGGCTGATCTGGAGTCCGTTCGGGGCTCCGGAGAGGGGGATTTGTCGCCGTCGTCATCATCAACCATCGTCCATCACCAATTTCATGATGCTCACCACCGTGCGTGAGTAATTGCATCGTAGGCTTGCTGGACGGTGATGGGTTGGATGAGATTTATCATGTAATCGAGTTAGTTTTGTTAGGGTTTGATCCCTAGTATCCATTATGTTCTGAGATTGATGTTACTATGACTTTGCTATGCTTAATGCTTGTCACTAGGGCCCGAGTGCCATGATTTCAGATCTGAACCTATTATGTTTTCATGAATATATGTGTGTTCTAGATCCTATCTTGCAAGTTTATAGTCACCTACTATGTGTTATGATCCGACAACCCCGAAGTGACAATAATCGGGACCACTCCCGGTGATGACCATAGTTTGAGGAGTTCATGTATTCACTATGTGCTAATGCTTTGTTCCGGTTCTCTATTAAAAGGAGGCCTTAATATCCCTTAGTTTCCAATAGGACCCCGCTGCCATGGGAGGGTAGGACAAAAGATGTCATGCAAGTTCTTTTCCATAAGCACGTATGACTATATACGGAATACATGCCTACATTACATTGATGAACTGGAGCTAGTTCTGTGTCACCCTATGTTATGACTGCTACATGATGAACCACATCCAGCATAATTATCCATCGCTAATCTAGTGCCTACGAGTTTTCCATATACTGGTTTACACTTATTTACTTCTCCGTTGCTATTGTTACAATCTCTACAAAATACCAAAAACATTACTTTTACTGTCTTTACTTTTGTTACCGTTACCACCACTATCATATTACTTTACTACTAAACACTTTGCTACAGATACTAAGTTTCCAGGTGTGGTTGAATTAACAACTCAGCTGCTAATACTTGAGAATATTCTTTGGCTCCCCTTGTGTCGAATCAATAAATTTGGGTTGAATACTCTACCCTCGAAAACTATTGCGATCCCCTATACTTGTGGGTCATCAAGACTATTTTTTGGCGCCGTTGCCGGGGAGCATAGCTCTATTCTTTGAGTCACTTGGGATTTATATCTGTTGGACACTATGAAGAATTTGAAAGATGATCGAACTACTATTTTGCCCTCAACTACGAGGGGAGGTAAGGGATTGCCATCTAACCTTGCACTAGATTCTCCTTCTGTTATGAGTAAGTTTGCAACACCTAAACCTACTACTGCTATTGATTCTGATATGTCGCATGTTATTGATGATGCCACTTCTGCTATGCATGATACTTATGATGAAACTACTTCCATGCTTGATACTACTGTGCCACTTGGTGAATTTCTTGATGAGCAAATTGCTAGGTCTAGAGAAAGATAAATTATTGAACCTGAACACGATGATGTTAGTGATGATGAACCTATGCCCGCTATTCCTGAGGGTTATCTTTTTGATGTTGAATCTTCTGCAGCTATTTTTGCTTGCCAGGATAGACGTGAACTTAAGAGGTTGCTAATTAAATGGAGTAAAGAATCTTTTAGAGATAGGATGAAACCCGACCCTGCTTTTGCTACTTCACCTATCTGTGTTCCTGATCAGGACTATTATGATTTTTCTGTTGATCCAGATATAATTACTTTGGTTGAATATGATCCTTTTTATGGCTATGAATCTGAAACTGTTGTGGCACATCTTACTAAGTTAAATGATATAGCTGCCCTGTTTGCTAATAATGAGAGATCGTGCTACCTTTATTTACTTAAGATATTTCCGTTCTCATTAAAGGGTGATGCTAAGATATGGTATAATTCTCTTGATCCTGGTTGTGTTCAAAGTCCCCAGGATATGATTTATTACTTCTCTGCTAAATATTTCCCTGCTCATAAGAAACAAGCTGCTTTAAGGGAAATATACAATTTTTTGCAAATTGAAGAAGAGAGTCTCCCACAAGCTTGGGGGAGGCTTCTCAAGTTACTTAATGCTTTGCCTGATCATCCTCTTAAGAAACCTGAAATATTTGATATCTTTTATTATGGACTAACTGATGCTTCCAGAGATTACCTGGATAGTTTGCTGGTTCTCTTTTCAGGGAAAGAACACCGGATGACGCTGAAATTCTATTGAATAATATGTTGGCTAATGAAAATAATTGGGCACCTCCTGAGATACCTCCTGAGCCAGTTCCTGAGCCAATTACTGAGCCAATTACTGAGCCTATTCCTAAATCAACTCCGAAGAAGAGAGGTGTTCTATTTCTCAGCCCCGAAGATATGCAAGAGGCAAAGAAATCTATGAAAGAAAAAGGTATTAAAGCTGAAGATGTTAAGAATTTACCTCCTATTGAAGAAATACATGGTCTTAATTTACCTCCTGTTGAAGAAGTATATGATCTCAATTACTTATTTAATGAAGAACCTCCCGATATCCCGACACAGGTAGTAAAGGTAAATTCTCTCTATAGATATGATAAAGCTGAAGTCCCTCCTACTAAAATTGCTAGTCAGTGCTTGGATGAGTTTGATGACTTTATGTTTAAGCAAGATGATTTTAATTCTTATTTTGGTAGACAATTAAAACAGAATACCTTTATGATTAAACGCTTGGGTGATTATATGGCTGATATTAGAGGTGAACTTAAACTTGTTAGCAAACATGCTTCTATGGTTACCACCCAAGTAGAACAAGTACTTAAAGCTCAAAAAGAAGTGCTTGATGAAATAAATAGCAAGAAAAATGATTATGCTGTTAGAGTGGCTACTAGAACTGGTAGAATGACTCAGGAACCTTTGTATCCTGAAGGCCACCCTAAGAGAATCAAGCAAGATTCTCAGAGAAACAATATCGATGTACCTAGTTCTTCTAAAAGGAAGAAAAAGAAAAATGATAGGACTTTGCAAACTTCTAGTGAACCTATCGCTAAACCACCTAAGAATCCAAATGATATCTCTGTTTCTGATGTTGAAACACAATCAGGTGACGAACATGAACCTAGTGATAATGTTAATAAAAATGTTCATGTTGATGCTCAACCTAGTAATGATAATGATGTAGAAGTTGAACCTGCTGTTGATCTTGATAACCCACAATCAACGTTATGATAAAATAGATTTTGTTGCTAGGAAACATGGTAAAGAAAGGGAACCATGGGTTCGGAAACCCATGCCTTTTTCTCCGAAACCATCCAAGAAAAAGGATGATGAGGATTTTGAGCGCTTTGCTGAAATGATTAGACCCATCTTTTTGCGTATGCGATTAACTGATGTGCTCAAAACAAATCCTTATGCTAAGTATATGAAGGCTATTATTACTAATAAAAGAAAGATACCTGAAGCTGAAATTTCCACCATGCTTGCTAATTACACTTTTAAGGGTGGAATACCAAAGAAACTTGGAGATCCCGGAGTGCCTACTATACCATGCTCCATTAAAAGAATTTATGTTAAAACTGCTTTATGTGATCGCGGAGCCAGTGTTAGTGTTATGCCTCTCTCTTTATATCGTAGACTTGACTTGAATAAGTTGACACCTACTGAAATATCTTTGCAAATGGCTAATAAATCAACTGCTATACCTGTCGGTATTTGTGAGGATGTGCCTGTTGTAGTTGCGAATGTTACTATTTTAACGGACTTTGTTATTCTTGATATTCCCGAGGATGATAGTATGTCTATTATTCTTGGAAGACCTTTCCTTAATACTGCAGGGGCCATTATTGATTGCACCAAAGGCAATGTCACTTTTCATGTTAATGGCAATGAGCACACGGTGCATTTTCCGAGGAAACAACCTCAAGTTTATAGTATCAACTCTATTGGAAAAGTTCCATCGATTATATTTGGAGGTTTCGAATTTCCTCTCCCTACTGTCAAGAAAAAGTATGATATTCTTATTGTTGGGGATTTTCACATCCCCGTTGAGGTAACTTAGTGTCATTCGAAATTTCTTCGGTTCCGGGATTATTTGGAATGAGTTTGTTAACAAGACTTGATCAACCTTATTAGTGGGTTCATTTTGATGATCACGAGATGGATGAAACTAGAAGCACAACTTTCTGTACCCTCTTTATATTTTCTGTTATTTAGCAGAAATAAAGTAAAATAATATTTTTTCTATCTGTTTCCTGACTTATTCATGCAATATAAAAATATCCCGAAAATAAAAGTCCTCAGAATGCCATGCCAATTTAATATGATTTTTTCGGGAATATTTGAGAATTTACTATGCAAAAATTACCACGGGGGGAGCTGCCACCTGGCCACGAGGGTGGAGGGCGCGCCCTACCCCCTAGGCGCGCCCCCCTGCCTCATGGGCCCACGGTGGCCCTCCTCCACTTATTCCTGCACCCATCTTCTTCCTCTGCCTCACACAAACACGAAAAACCAACTCAAGCACGAGTTCCAGCCCCCGTTGTTGTGATTTTCGATCTCCTTGCTCAAAGCATCTCTCGCAAAACTGCTTGGGGAGATTGTTCCTTGGTATGTGACTCCTCCATTGGTCCAATTAGTTTTTGTCCTAGTGATTTATTCTTTGCAAATTTATGCTGCATAGGTGACCATGTTCTTGAGCTTGCATGTCAAATTTATATGGTTCCAAGTAGTTCCAATGCTTTATATAGGCTCTAGGCACTTGTGGGAGTTGTTACTATCAATTTTATTGAAGTTGATTCACCTTTATTTGAAGTTACTAAAAATTTCAGAAATTTTTCAGAGGAAACAATATGCTTAGGAGGATGTTCCAAGGTGATCCTTCAAGGAAGCAAGGTCCCAGGCTTGCAATACGTGATGCTGACGAGGAACCACCAAGAGACGCTCCTGTGAGGCCCTGTGAATGGCCATCAGAAAATTTTATGAATCAAGTGGGAATCAAAGAAGAATTTAGCGCATACTTGAGTAATGCCGGTCTTGAGGACTTTGAAGCTGACAAATGCCCCCAGTATCATGATCTCACAAGTTCATTTGTGAGGAGGTTTGAGTTTTCAACTTCGCAAAATTCTCCTTTAGTCATGTTTGACCTTTATGACAAATCTTATACCATGGACTTAGAGGATTTTACTTCTGCTTGCAAACTTCCATATTGGGATAATGTCAGGGATCCCCCTAAATCCGAATACAAAGACTTTCTTGCTAGAATAACTGTGGGGGAATCTAGAGATATAACACAAGCCACTATAGGGAGCATTCACTTTCCTGCTATACATTATTTTGCTCTCTTCATAGGAAGATGTATAAATGCTTAGGATGAAGCATGTCAAATGTGTGTCCCTGATCTCAGTATTCTCAGGAGTGATGTGTTAGAAGACCAATCTTATCATTTGGGAGCCATTGTAGCTCGCAGGTTGCATCAGAATAGACATAGCGGAGATTTCTTTGGAGGAATTTATGCAACCCATTTAGATAATTTTCTTGAGGTAGACATTCGTGAGGGTGACATGGAGTTACCCCCTTCTTATTTAGATTTTGATTCTATGGTTTCCCACCAGTTTGTTGAGAGGACTGAACCACCTCTCCAGTATCGACTAATCTTTGACAGACGTCGTGTAGTCCATATTGCTCTTCCTGCTCCTGCTTTCTTTGATTCACAGGCAAAAAGAAGATATATTATTACCAGAGAGGAGGCAGATGAGTACGAAAGGAGAGTGGAGGCTGCTTGGCTCCACGCTACAGCTCAGGCGGCGATAGCCGCTGCGTCACGATACGACCCCAACTTCACCTACGGATATCCGCCAGGCCATCCCTGGCAATAGACCAACTTAGGCCTAAAGCCTAAGCTTGGGGGAGTACGTATTTCCCACCGACATTACATTCATGTTCACACACACTCATTGCTAGATGTCGGTGCTCATACTCTTTCATTGTATTATCCATGCTAGTTTAAATTTCTTTTTCCTGCTTTCTTCTTGTGTGTTGTATAAACTTTAAGAAAAACCAAAAAATTAGTTAGTTTACTTTCCATGCTTGTAGTACAATTAAAAATAAAACCCAAAAATATTTCCCGTTCTTATTTTTACTTGTTGGGAGCTTTCCCGTGTAAATAGTTTTTATTTCTTTTCCTTTCTTTGGGGGTCGAGAAGACCATATTGAAAATGCTTAGTGGCTCTTATATGCATGATTGTTTATTTAACTTAGAACCCATATTACTTGTCTTCTCTCTTGAGTTGAATGCTTGCAGATTCCAGCTTAGTCCAATGCACGTGCACTCTTATTATTATACACACCGTTCGGTCGTGCAAGTGAAAGGCAATAATGATGATATATGATGGACTTATTGAGAAGAGAAAAGCTGGTATGAACTCGACCTCTCTTGTTTTTGTAAATATGATGATTCATCGTTCCTGATTCAGCTATTATGAAGTAAACATATTTGCAATGACATTTAGAGATTATAGTTGCTTGTGCCATGCTTGATTAGCTATGAGTTATAATGGTTTACCTTGCGTGCCAACATGCTATTAGAATGATTATGATGTGGTATGATGGGATGGTATCCTCCTTTAAATGCATTGAGTGACTCAACTTGGCACATGTTCACGCATGTAGTTGAATCCAATCAACATAGCCTTCATGATATTTATGTTCATGGTGGATTATATCCTACTCATGCTTGTACTCAGTGTGAATTAATTTTAATGCATGTTTACGACTGTTGTCGCTCTCTCAGTTGGTCGCTTCCCAATCTTTTGCTAGCCTTCACCTATACTAAGCAGGAATACTGCTTGTGCATCCAAACTCCTTAAACCCCAAGGTTATTCCTTATGAGTTCACTATACCTACCTATATGCGGTAATTACCTGCTGTTCCAAGTAAATTTGTATGTGCCAAACTCTAAACCTTCAAATAAAGATTCTGTTTTGCATGCTCGAATAGCTCATATGTCAACTAGAGTTGCCCTTATCTTCTGTGTTAGGCGGGTTATTCTCAAGAGGAGTGGACTCCGCTCCTCATTCACGAGAAAATGGCTGGTATCCAGGATGCCCAGTCCCATGCTTTGTGCAAACTAAATCAAAATAACTGCAAACAAAACTCCCCTTGGGACCCGTTGAATGTTGGAGGCACTCGTTGTTTCGAGCAAGCCATGGATTGATGCTTGTGGAGGAAGGGGAGTATAAACTTTACCATTCTGTTTGGGAACCGCCTATCAATTGTTTAGAATGGAATATATCGTTGTCTTTTAGTTGTTATGTTGACAATGAGAGTATGCCGCTCAAAATATAATTTATCTATGTTTCAAAATCGAGCTCTAGCACCTCTACAAATCCCTGCTTCCCTCTGCGAAGGGCCTATCTATTTACTTTTATGTTGAGTCATCACCCTTCTTATAAAAAGCACCCGCTGGAGAGCACACTGTCGCTTGCATTCATTATTATTGGTTTATATTGGGTATGACTTGACTGGATCTCTTTTACCATGAATTACAATGTTTAGTCAGTCCTTGATCTTTAAAGGTGCTCTGCATTTATGTTTTGCGGTCTCAGAAAGGGCTAGCGAGATACCATTTTGTTATATCATGTTATGATTATTTTGAGAAAGTGTTGTCATCCGAGTTTTGCTATTATAGCTCGCTAGCTGATTATGCTATTGATATGAGTAATTGTGAGACCTATGTGTCATTGTGAGTATGGTTAGTTCATAATAATTGCTGAGACTTGAATGCTGGCTTTCAATGTTTACAACAACAAGAGCAAATAGAGTTTGTAAAAGTTTTTCTTTTTCTCTTTCAGTTTGTCAACTGAATTGCTTGAGGACAAGCAAGGGTTTAAGCTTGGGGGAGTTGATACGTCTCCGTCGTATCTACTTTTCCAAACACTTTTGCCCTTGTTTTGGACTCTAACTTGTATGATTTGAATGGAATTAACCCGGACTAACGCTATTTTCAGTAGAACTGCCATGGTGTTGTTTTTTGTGCAGAAAATAAAGATTCTCGGAATATCCTGAAACTCCACGGAACACCTTAGAAAAGATAAAGAAAAATCCACGCAAAAGATGAAGACCAGGGGGCCCACACCCTGCTCACGAGGGTAGGGGGCGCGCCCCCTGGGCGCGCCCCCTACCTCGTGGCCCCGCTGGTGGCCCTCCGACGCCAACTCCAACTCCATATATTGGCTTTCGAGGAGAAAAAATAAGAGAGAAGAAATCATCGCGTTTTACGATACGGAGCCGCCGCCAAGCCCTAATCTCTCTTGGGAGGGCTGATCTCGAGTCCGTCCGAGGCTCCGGAGAGGGGGATTCATCGCCGTCATCATCATCAACCATCTTCCATCACCAATTTCATGATGCTCACCGCCGTGCGTGAGTAATTGCATCGTAGGCTTGTTGGACGGTGATGGGTTGGATGAGATTTATCATGTAATTGAGTTAGTTTTGTTAGGGTTTGATCCCTAGTATCCATTATGTTCTGAGATTGATGTTGCTATGACTTTGCTATGCTTAATGCTTGTCACTAGGGCCCGAGTGCCATGATTTCAGATCTGAACCTATTATGTTTTCATGAATATATGTGTGTTCTAGATCCTATCTTGAAAGTCTATACTCACCTACTATGTGTTATGATCCGGCAACCCCAAAGTGACAATAATCGGGACCACTCCCGGTGATGACCATAGTTTGAGGAGTTCATGTATTCACTATGTGCAAATGCTTTGTTCCGGTTCTCTATTAAAATGAGGCCTTAAGTGTTGGGGGAACATAGTAATTTCAAAAAAATTCCTACGCACACGCAAGATCATGGTGATGGCATAGCAACAAGAGGGGAGAGTGTTCATCCACGTACCCTCGTAGACCGTAAGCGGAAGCGTTAGCAGAACGCGGTTGATGTAGTCGTACGTCTTCACGATCCGACCGATCGAAGCACCGACCGTACGGGGCCTCCGAGCTCAGCACACATTCAGCTCGATGATGATCTCCGTGCTCCGATCCAGCAAAGCTCCAGAGATGAGTTCCGTCAGCACGACGGCTTGGTAACGATGATGATGCTCTACCAGCGCAGGTCTTCGCCTAAACTCCGCGACGATATGACCGAGGTGGAATATGATGGAGGGGGGCACCGCACACGGCTAAGGAACAATCCGTAGATCAACTTGTGTGTTATGGGGTGCCCCCCTGCCCCCGTATATAAAGGAGAAAGGGGAGGAGGGCCGGCCAAGGAGGAGGAGGCGCACCCAAGGGGGGCAATCCTACTCCAAGTAGGATTCCCCCCTCTTTCCAAGTCCAACTAGGTGAAGGGAAGGAAGGGGAGGGGAAGGAGAAGGAAGGAGAGGGAGGAGAAGAAGGAAAGGGGGGCCAGCCCCCTAGTCCAATTCGGTTTGGGCTAGGGGGGGCTGCGCGCCCTACCTCCTCTCTTCCACCACTTGGCCCATGAGGCCCAATGCTTCTTCCTCGTATTCCCGTAACTCCCCGGTACCCCCGAAAATACCCGAATCACTCGGAACCTTTCCGAACTCCGAATATAGTCGTCCAATATATCGATCTTTACGTCTCGACCATTTCGAGACTCCTTGTCATGTCCCCGATCTCATCCGGGACTCCGAACTCCTTCGGTACATCAAAACTCATAAACTCATAATATAACTATCATCAAAACCTTAAGCGTGCGGACCCTACGGGTTCGAGAACTATGTAGACATGACCTAGAACTATTCTCGGTCAATAACCAATAGCGGACCTGGATGCCCATATTGGTTCCTACATATTCTTCGAAGATCTTTATCGGTCAAACCGCATAACAACATACGTTGTTCCCTTTGTCATCGGTATGTTACTTGCCCGAGATTTGATCGTCGGTATCCAATACCTAGTTCAATCTCGTTACTGGCAAGTCTCTTTACTCGTTCTGTAATGCATCATCCCGTAACCAACTCATTGGTCACATTGCTTGCAAGGCTTATAATGATGTGCATTACCAGAGGGCCCAGACATACCTCTCCGACGATCGGAGTGACAAAACCTAATCTCAAAATACGCCAACTCAACATGTACCTTTGGAGACACCTGTAGTACTCCTTTATAATCACCCAGTTACGTTGTGACGTTTGGTAGTACCCAAAGTGTTCCTCCGGTAAACGGGAGTTGCATAATTCTCATAGTTACAAGAACATGTATAAGTCATGAAGAAAGCAATAGCAGTATACTAAACGATCAAGTGCTAGGCTAACGGAATGGGTCATGTCAATCACATCATTCTTCTAATGATGTGATCCCACTAATCAAATGACAACACATGTCTATGGTTAGGAAACATAACCATCTTTGATTAATGAGCTAGTCAAGTAGAGGCATACTAGTGACTATAGGTTTGTCTATGTATTCACACATGTATCATGTTTCCAGTTAATACAATTCTAGCATGAATAATAAACATTTATCATGGAATAAGGAAATAAATAATAACTTTATTATTGTCTCTAGGGCATATTTCCTTCAGTCTCCCACTTGCACTAGAGTCAATAATCTAGTTCACATCACCATGTGATTTAACACCAATATTCATATCTGTATATGATTAACACCCATAGTTCACATCGTCATGTGACCAACACCCAAAGGGTTTACTAGAGTCAATAATCTAGTTCACATTGCTTATGTGATTAATACCCAAAGAGTACTAAGGTGTGATCATGTTTTGCTCGTGAGAGAAACATAGTCAACGGGTCTGTCACATTCAGAGCCGTATGTATTTTGCAAATATTCTATGTCTACAATGCTCTGTACGGAGCTACTCTAGCTAATTGCTCCCACTTTTAATATGTATCCAGATTAAGACCTAGAGTCATCTGGATCGGTGTAAAAGTTTGCACCGATGTAACTTTTACAACGAACTCTTTTATCACCTCCATAATCGAAAAACATCTCCTTAGTCCTTACTAAGGATATTCTTGACCGCTGTCCAGTGATCTACTATTAGATCAAAATTGTATTCCCTTGCCAAACTCAGAGCAAGGTATACAATATGTCTGGTTCACAGCATAGCATACTTTATAGAACCTATGACTGAGGCATAGGGAATGACTTTTCATTCTCTTTCTATTTTCTGCCATGGTCGCGTCTTGAGTCTTACTCAATTTCACACCTTGCAACACAGGCAAGAACTCCTTCTTTGACTGTTCCATTTGAACTATTTCAAAAATTTATCAAGGTATGTATTCATTGAAAAATCTTATCAAGCGTCTTAATCTATCTATATAGATCTTGATGCTCAATGTGTAAGCAGCTTCACCGAGGTCTTGCTTTGAAAAACTCTTTTTCAAGTATCCTTTATGCTTTGCAGAATAATTCTACATTATTTCCAATCAACAATATGTCATTCACATATACTTATCAGAAATGCTGTAGTGCTCCCACTCACTTTCTTGTAAATACAGGCTTCACCGTAAGTCTGTACGAAACTATATGCTTTGATCAACTTATCAAAGCGTATATTCCAACTATGAGATGCTTGCACCAGTCCATAGATGGATCGCTGGAGCTTGCACATTTTGTTAACACCTTTAGGATTGACAAAACCTTCTGGTTGCATCATATACAACTCTTCTTTAAGAAAATCATTAAGGAATGCAGTTTTGACATCCATTTGCCAGATTTCATAAATTGTGGCAATTGATAACATGATTCGGACAGACTTAAGCATCGCTATAGTTGAGAAAATCTCATTGTAGTCAACACCTTGAACTTGTCAAAAACCTTTTTGTGACAAGTCAAGCTTTGTAGATAGTAACACTACTATCAGCATTGTCTTCCTCTTGAAGATCCATTTATACAATATGGCTTGCCGATCATCGGGCAACTCCACCAAAGTCCATACTTTGTTCTCATACATGGATCCCATCTCAGATTTCATGGCCTCAAGCCATTTCGCGGAATCTGGGCTCATCATCATTTCCTCATAGTTCGTAGGTTCATCATGGTCTAGTAACATGACTTCTAGAACAGAATTACCGTACTACTCTGGTGCGTACTGTACTTTGGAAGACCTACGAGGTTCTGTAGTAACTTGATCTGAAGTTTCATGATCATCATCATTAGCTTCCTCACTAATTGGTGTAGGAATCACTGGAACTGATTTCAGTGATGAACTATTTTCCAATTCGGGAGAAGGTACAATTACCTCATCAAGTTCTACTTTCCTCCCACTCACTTCTTTCGAGAGAAACTCCTTCTCTAGAAAGGACCCATCTTTAGCAACGAATGTTTTGCCTTCGGATCTATGATAGAAGGTGTACCCAACAGTTTCCTTTGGGTATGAAGATGCACTTTTTCCAATTTGGGTTCGAGCTTATTAGGTTGAAAACCGTTTTCATATAAGCATCATAACTCCAATCTTTTAAGAAACGGCAGCTTAGGTTTACTGCTAAACCATAGTTCATACGGTGTCGTCTCAACGGATTTAGATGGTGCCCTATTTAAACATGAATGCAACTGTCTCTAATGCATAACCCCAAAACGATAGTGGTAAATCAGTAAGAGACATCATAGATCGCACCATATCCAATAAAGTGCGGTTACGACGTTCGGACACACCATAACGTTGTAGTGTTCCAGGTGGCGTGAGCTGTGAAACTATTCCACATTGTTTTAATTGAAGACCAAACTCGTAACTCAAATATTCGTCTTCGCGATCAGATCGCGGAAACTTTATTTTCTTGTTACGATGATTTTTCCACTTCACTCTGAAATTCTTTGAACCTTTCAACTATTTCACACTTATGTTTCATCAAGTAGATATATCCATATCTGCTCAAATCATCTTGTGAAGGCCAGAAAATAACGATACTTGCCACAAGCATCAACACTCATTGGATCGCATACATCGGTATGTATTATTTCCAATAAGTCAGTAGCTTGTTCCATTGTTCCGGAGAACGGAGTTTTAGTCATCTTGCACAAAAAGGCACGGTTCGCAAGCATCAAATGATTCATAACCAAGTGATTCCGAAAATCCATCTTTATGGAGTTTCTTCATGCGCTTTACACCGATATGACCAAAACGGCAGTGCCACAAATAAGTTGCACTATCATTATTAACTTTGCATCTTTTGGCATCAATATTATGAATATGTGCATCACTACGATCGAGAACCAACAAACTATTTTTGTTGGGTGTATGACCATTGAAGGTTTTATTCATTTAAATAGAACAACAATTATTCTCTGATTTTAAATGAATAATTGTATTGCAATAAACATGATCAAATCATATTCATGCTCAACGCAAACGCCAAATAACATTTATTTAGGTTTAACACTAATCCCAAAAGTATAGGGAGTGTGCGATAATGATCATATCAATCTTGGAACTACTTCCAACACTCATCATCACTTCCCCTTCAACTAGTCTTTGTTTATTCTGTAACTCCTGTTTCGAGTTACTAATCTTAGCAACCAAACAAGTATCGAATACTCAGGGGCTACTATAAACACTAGTAAAGCACACATCAATAACCTGTATATCAAATATACCCTTGTTCACTTTGCCATCCTTCTTATCCACCAAATATTCAGGGCATTTCCGCTTCCAGTGACCATTTCCTTTGCAGTGTAAGCACTCAGTTTCAGGCTTTGGTCCAGCTTTGGTCTTCTTCACGGGAGTGACAACTTGTTTGCCATTCTACTTGAAGTTTCCCTTTCTTTCCCTTTGCCCTTTTCTTGAAACTAGTGGTCTCGTCTATCATCAACACTTGATGCTCTTTCTTGATTTCTACCTTCGTTGATTTCAACATCACGAAGAGCTCGGGAATCGTTTTTGTCATCCCTTGCATACTATAGTTCATCTCGAAGTTCTAGTAACTTAGTGATGGTGACTACAGAATTCTGTCAATCACTATCCTATCTGGAAGATTAACTCCCACTTGATTCAAGCGATTGAAGTATCCAGACAATCTGAGCACATGCTCACTAGTTGAGCGATTCTCCTCCATCTTTTAGCTATAGAACTTGTTGGAGACTTCATATCTCTCAACTCGGGTATTTGCTTGAAATATTAACTTCAATTCCTGGAACATCTCATATGGTCCATGATGTTCAAAACATCTTTGAAGTCCCGATTCTAAGCCATAAAGCATGGTGCACAAAACTATCAAGTAGTCATCATATTGAGCTAGCCAAACGTTCATAACGTCTGCATCTGCTCCTGCAATAGGTCTGTTACCTAGCGGTGCATTAAGGACATAATTCTTCTGTGCAGCAATGAGGATAAACCTCAGATCACGGATCCAATCCGCATCATTGCTACTAACATTTTTCAACACAATTTTCTCTAGGAACATATCAAAATAAACATCTGAAAGCAACAATGCAAGCTATTGATCTACAACATAATTTGCAAAATACTACCAGGACTAAGTTCATGATAAATTTAAGTTCAATTAATCATATTACTTAAGAACTCCCACTTAGACAGACATCTCTCTAGTCATCTAAGTGATCACGTGATCCAAATCAACTAAACCATAACCGATCATCACATGAGATGGAGTAGTTTTCAATGGTGAACATCACTATGTTGATCATATCTACTATATGATTCACGCTCGACCTTTCGGTCTCCGTGTTCCGAGGCCATATCTGCATATGCTAGGCTCGTCAAGTTTAACCTGAGTATTCTGCGTGTGCAAAACTGTCTTGCACCCGTTGTAGATGGACGTAGAGCTTATCACAGCCGATCATCACGTGGTGTCTGGGCACGACGAACTTTGGCAACGGTGCATACTCAGGGAGAACACTTCTTGATAATTTTAGTGAGAGATCATCTTAAAATGCTACCGTCAATCAAAGCAAGATAAGATGCATAAAGGATAAACATCACATGCAATCAATATAAGTGATATGATATGGCCATCATCATCTTGTGCTTGTGATCTCCATCTCCGAAGCACCGTCGTGATCACCATCGTCACCGGCGCGACACCTTGATCTCCATTGTAGCATCATTGTCGTTACACCATCTATTGCTTCTATGACTATCGCTACCGCTTAGTGATAAAGTAAAGCAATTACAGGGCGTTTGCATTTCATACAATAAAGCGACAACCATATGGCTCCTGCCAGTTGCCGATAACTTCGGTTACAAAACATGATCATCTCATACAATAAAATATAGCATCACGTCTTGACCATATCACATCACAACATGCCCTGCAAAAACAAGTTAGACGTCCTCTACTTTGTTGTTGCAAATTTTACGTGGCTGCTATGGGCTTAGCAAGAACCGTTCTTACCTACGCATCAAAAACCACAATGATAGTTCGTCAAGTTGGTGTTGTTTTAACCTTCGCAAGGACCGGGCGTAGCCACACTCGATTCAGCTAAAGTGAGAGATACAGACACCTGCCAGCCACCTTTAAGCACGAGTGCTCGTAATGGTGAAACCAGTCTCGCGTAAGCGTACGCGTAATGTCGGTCCGGGCCGCTTCATCTCACAATACCGCCGAACCAAAGTATGACATGCTGGTAAGCAGTATGACTTGTATCGCCCACAACTCACTTGTGTTCTACTCGTGCATATAACATCAACGCATAAAACCTTGGCTCGGATGCCACTGTTGGGGGAACGTAGTAATTTCAAAAAAAATTCCTACGCACACGCAAGATCATGGTGATGGCATAGCAATGAGAGGGGAGAGTGTTCGTCCACGTACCCTCGTAGACCGTAAGCGGAAGCGTTAGCACAACGCGGTTGATGTAGTCGTACGTCTTGACGATCCGACCGATCCAAGCACCGAACGTACGGGGCCTCCGAGTTCAGCACACATTCAGCTCGATGACGATCTCCGCGCTCCGATCCAGCAAAGCTCCGGAGATGAGTTCCGTCAGCACGACGGCGTGGTGACGATGATGATGCTCTACTGGCGCAGGGCTTCGCCTAAACTCCGCGACGATATGACCGAGGTGGAATATGGTGGAGGGGGGCACCGCACACGGCTAAGGAACGATCCGTAGATCAACTTGTGTGTTATGGGGTGCCCCCTGCCCCCGTATATAAAGGAGCAAGGGGAGGAGGGCCGGCCAAGGAGGAGGAGGCGCGCCCAAGGGGGGCAATCCTACTCCAAGTAGGATTCCCCCCTCTTTCCAAGTCCTACTAGGTGAAGGGAAGGAAGGGGAGGAGAAGGAGAAGGAAGGAGAGGGAGGAGAAGAAGGAAAGGGGGGCCGGCCCCCTAGTCCAATTCGGTTTGGGCTAGGGGGGCCGCGCGCCCTACCTCCTCTCTTCCACCACTTGGCCCATGAGGCCCAATGCTTCTTCCTCGTATTCCCGTAACTCCCCGGTACCCCGAAAATACCCGAATCACTCGGAACCTTTCCGAACTCCGAATATAGTCGTCCAATATATCGATCTTTACGTCTCGACCATTTAGAGACTCCTCGTCATGTCCCCGATCTCATCCGGGACTCCGAACTCCTTCGGTACATCAAAACTCATAAACTCATAATATAACTGTCATCGAAACCTTAAGCGTGCGGACCCTACGGGTTCGAGAACTATGTAGACATGACCTAGAACTATTCTCGGTCAATAACCAATAGCGGGACCTGGATGCCCATATTGGTTCCTACATATTCTACGAAGATCTTTATCGGTCAAACCGCATAACAACATACATTGTTCCCTTTGTCATCGGTATGTTACTTGCCCGAGATTTGATCGTCGGTATCCAATACCTAGTTCAATCTCGTTACTGGAAAGTCTCTTTACTCGTTCTGTAATGCATCATCCTGTAACCAACTCATTGGTCACATTGCTTGCAAGGCTTATAATGATGTGCATTACCGAGAGGGCCCAGAGATACCTCTCCGACGATCGGAGTGACAAAACCTAATCTCGAAATACGCCAACTCAACATGTACCTTCGGAGACACCTGTAATACTCCTTTATAATCACCCAGTTACGTTGTGACGTTTGGTAGTACCCAAAGTGTTCCTCCAGTAAACGGGAGTTGCATAATTCTCATAGTTACAGGAACATGTATAAGTCATGAAGAAAGCAATAGCAGTATACTAAACGATCAAGTGCTAGGCTAACGGAATGGGTCATGTCAATCACATCATTCTTCTAATGATGTGATCCCACTAATCAAATGACAACACATGTCTATGGTTAGTGTTGGGGATATTACCACTAGGCGTGAACCGGCCTATTTGGGCCGGGTTAACATCATTAGCAATGTAAGCAGATGAAGGCCCATGGCCTGTAGTCGGTTTAGAATCGTTAGCCGTAAACCGGCATGATAGGTAAACTTGTATTGTAAGTTAGGAATAGAGGGATACCAACCGGGATACGAGTATGAACCGGTTGGGACTCTATGGACCGACAGGCGTCACCCGTGTATATAAGGGGACGACCCGGCGGCGGTTCAGGACAGACAACCACAACTCGAGCCTAGGCGAAGCTTGTTTGCTCCCTAGCCATCGAGACCACGTCAATTCCATCACAACTAGACGTAGGATTTTACCTTCATCGAAGGGGCTGAACTAGTATAAACCCTCGTGTCTTTGTGTCCGCTTTAACCCCTTCAAGTTAAACCCGTAGCGATGGCTCCACGACTAAGTCCTTCCACTAGGACATCTGCCGTGACAAATCCACGACAGTTGGCGCCCACCGTGGGGCTATCGCACGATGGTTTGACGATCTTGGAGGGTAAGCTCAAAGGACTCGAAGGCTATGCTGTGGGCCGGATGACCAAGAGTCGTCGTGGCAAGATCTACATCGACGACGCAGGATGGGGTCCCGAGGCCGATTCGATCGAGTATGGGTACCGGGTCCCCTTTGGTGGCATACACGTTTTCATCGGCAAGATCGATGAGCCTGGGCCTGAGCTGGACATCTGCACCGACCTCGTCGAGACGGCTCAGCGTGCGAGATCTACCCAGGTTAAACCGGCCGTGAAGCATGCCTTCGTCGGAGTCATCCACGGAGGAGAGCGTGAGGATGAGTCAGAACACGGTAGCGAGACCGTCGTCTATTCCGGTGACGAGTCCTCGACCGGAGAGACCGAATCGCTATACCAGTTGCAAGACGACCAGGTTAGGGGCTGTTCTGATGGTGACAGTATTCCGGACCCCCCAGATCAGATCAACCGGGTTGGAATATTCATGGCCGGCACACAGGCGGCGAATCACTCTTCGACCGCCGCAGCAATGCTCTCCGGATCAGCAGCGGCAGCGGCAGCAGGGGCAGGAGGCCTTGTGCGCCCGCCGGTTCAAGTTCTGTCTGACCTGTTTGACGCACTAGCCTCGCTTATGGCAGAAGCCAATCCAGCAGATCAGAAGGCCCATAATGTAGAGATTGCAAAGGTGAGAGAGCAGATCGTACAAGCCAAAGCGGATCTGGTCGTGGAAAAGGACAGGATGGCTGCAGAGCGGGCCGCTTTGGACGCCCAGGCCTATAAGCTCATGCTTGACCAGAACGCATCACAGGAGGTCTTGAAGCGGAAGCACAGATCACGCCTGCCGTTAGGGTTTGACCCTCAAAATCTCTTTCACACTCCAGGAGCTGGACCCAGTAATCCGCCGGAGGCAAACCGGATCGAGGCACCAGGGCCAGGGGCGACGGTCCAACCCCGCCTGATGGAACCTCCTCAACAGAACATTGTGTTTCCTCCGCCGGTTCAGACACCTCCGGGTCATTATTCTAATCCTATGGACAATCTTGTTGCAGCTGCTGCGTGGTTAGAGGCTATCCCGGTCGAAGGGGATTCTCCGCAAGCGATAGAGACGCGCCGGGTTAAGGAACTTCTCCGGACCGCGCTGATTCAACAGGAGGCATATTCATACAGCCGCGATCGGATTCACTCCACACCTCATCCAAGCCGTAGCTATAGTAGGTGTATGGATGAACCGGCTATGTCGAGCAACGCGCGAGGCCGTGAAGCGGCCCGTGGCAATAACCCGGCAGGTGGTGTTCGCGATGCTCAGGATGTGGTGGACCGGGCCCGGGCACGAAGAGAGGCCGAGTTAGCAGCACAGAACGAGGCGGGTCAGCTTACACCGGTTCGCCCTACCACCTCTGCCGGGCCAGGGGTTGCATCCGCTTTGGGAGTACCTTGTTTAGTCCTCGCTTTACACAATGTACGCCTGCCCAAAGATTTCAAGGGTCCGCGCAAGGTGCCGAATTACACCGCTGATTTATCTCCGGAAGCGTGGGTAGAGAGTTATGAGATGGCCATGGAGATGCTAGATGTGGATGAGACCGTGTGTGCAAAGTACTTCACCATGATGCTTGAAGGCACGGCCCGTACTTGGTTGAAGAGCCTGCCGCCCAATTCTATCAACTCATGGGCCCAGTTGCGGGCCCGGTTTATCCAGAATTTCAAAGATACGTGTAAGCAGCCCAAGTCCATAGTAGACCTGGCGGCTTGTGTTCAGGAGGACGAAGAATCAACCACCCATTGGGTACGCCGCGTTTCAGAAGTCTTGCACTCGTCTGACAGGATCAATGCTGACTCTGTGATCTTAACCCTGGAGGGCAACTACCGGTTTAAGCCTTTAAAATTGAAATTGGGGCGCATGAAGAGGTTTTGTAATGACATGGGAACTCTCATGGCCGCTTTAGTGAAGTATGCCGATTCGGATAGTACCAAGGATCCCGAGACTGACGATGATGAAGCAGGGAAGGGAAAGAAGAATAGCAACTCCAAGGGGCAACAGTACAAACCGGCGGGTCATGGAAACGGAGGCAAGCACAAGGCGGATGGCAGTATGGACTTTGTGGCTAACACTAACGCACAGGACAGGGGTCAGCGGCGCAGAGGTAAAGCGGCAAATCGTAATGGGGCTCCAAATCCTAACGCGGATCGTTTGAATTATTTGTTGAATCAGCCTTGCCCAAAGCATGGGACGAAGGAGGCGCCGGCTAACCACCTTTGGAAGGATTGCTATATTATGCAGGAGTTTAAAAACTCTAATGCCTTCCGGTATGACCGCGGGTCAGGTGGCGGTTCAGGATCCGGTTTCCATGGGCCGGGTCACGATGGAGCTTCCGGTTCAGGTCTCAATCAGGGTGGTCACAACAACCAGAATAATCAGAACGGTCAGTAGCAGCAGTCGGGTTATTAGAGCCAGCCAAAACAGTTGAACAATGGGCAATATCATGTTTTCACAACTAGCTTGGATAAACGCGACCGAAAACTCCACAAGCGAGCAGTGAACTCTGTTGAACCGGCCGTACCACATTACTTACGCTGGTCGGAGCAGCCTATCGTGTGGAGCAGGGAGGACCACCCACCCCGGGTTGACAATCCAGGCCAGCTAGCATTAGTGGTAGACCCTCAGGTGGGAGGTTATAAATTCACCAAGGTACTCATGGATGGAGGGAGCAGTATTAACATCCTGTACTATGAGACATTCCGCCCCATGGGGCTAACAGACAAAGATCTCAGACCGTCTAATACAGTGTGCCATGGTGTGGTGCCTGGCAAATCAGCATATCCTGTTGGTAAGATAGCCCTGGACGTGGCTTTTGGGGACGAGCATGATTCCCGGTCCAAAAAGCTAACCTTTGAGGTGGTGAAGATCCGGAGCCCGTATCACGCCTTGTTTGGGCGGCCGGCTTATGCCAAATTCATGGCGCGGCCTTGTTATATCTACTTGCAGCTCAAGATGCCGGGTTACAAGGGGACAATAACAGTTCATGGGAGCCGTAAGGTTGCTTTGGAATGTGAGGAAGGTGATGCGGCTTATGCAGAGTCGGTCTGTGCCACGAAGGAGTTGAAATACTATAAGGACAATGTTGATCCGGCGGACATGACCCCTTTGAAGAAGCCAACCACGGAGCATGATTCGGATCTGAAGTTCAAATCGGCAGCTGAGACCAAGCTTGTTGACTTTGTGCCCGGCGATTCGTCCAAGTAGTTCACTGTCAGTGCCAACTTGGACCCTAAATAGGAAAGCGCGCTCATCGAGTTCATCCGTGAGAATCGGGACATTTTTGCATGGAAACCTTCTGACATGCCGGGTGTACCGAGGGAACTCGCTGAGCACACTCTTAATGTGGATCCTAAGTATAAACCGGTAAAGCAATTTCTCCGCTGGTTTAACGAAGAAAGGCGCAAAGCCATTGGAGAGGAAGTGGCCAGGCTTTTAGCAGCTGGTGTTATCATTGAGGTGTTCCATCCAGAGTGGCTTGCCAATCCGGTGCTGGTTCTTAAGAAAAACGGCACTTGGCGTATGTGTGTGGATTACACGGACCTTAACAGGGCTTGTCCAGCGGATCCTTTTGCCCTCCCCCGTATTGACCAGATCATTGATGCCATGGCGGGTTGTGAGCGTTTGAGTTTTTTAGATGCATATTCTGGATATCATCAGATCAAAATGGCGGTTAAGGACCAGGAGAAGATAGCATTTATTACTCCTTTTGGAGCCTTCAGCTATGTATCTATGCCCTTCGGGCTCAAGAGTGCCCAAGCCACTTATCAACGGTGTGTACAGAATTGCCTGCATAAACAGATCGGCCACAATGTGCACGCCTATGTGGATGATATTGTAGTCAAGTCAAGGCAGAAGGAGACGCTAGTGGATGATTTGAAGGAAACCTTTGACAACTTGCGAGTTTACAAGATGATGCTTAACCCGGCCAAGTGTGTCTTTGGTGTTCCGGCAGGCAAGTTACTGGGTTTTCTTGTGTCCAACAGAGGAATTGAGGCTAATCCGGAGAAGATTACGGCTATCACCTCCCTGGCTAAACCGAAGTGTATCAACGATGTTCAGTGTTTGGCAGACCAGATCGCCACACTGAGCCGGTTTATCAGTCGCCCCGGAGAGAAGGCTATCCCTTTGTACCAGATGCTGAGAAAGACAGATCAATTCATCTGGACTCCAGCTGTTGATGAAGCATTGGAGGACTTGAAGCGACAATTAGCCAATCCGCCCGTTCTTGCGGCTCCGGTCGACAAGGAGCCGTTATTATTATACGTAGCGGCCAATGCTCAGGCAGTTAGCGTGGCTATTGTGGTGGAACGCAAGGAGACAGGCAAGGAATATCCGGTTCAGCGGCCGGTTTATTATATCAGCGAAGTGCTTATTGAATCCAAGCAAAGGTATCTGCATTGGCAGAAGCTGGTATATGGAGTTTTCATGGCCAGCCGGAAGTTGAAGCAGTATTTTCAAGGGCACCCCATCACAGTGGTCAGTTCAGCTCCCTTGGGCGATATTATACAGTACCGGGAGGCGACTGGCCGGATTGCCAAGTGGGCTATAGAGCTTGGGCCGCAAGGATTGAAGTACGTGCCTCGGACGACGGTGAAATCTCAAGCACTTGTTGATTTCATCAATGATTGGACGGAGTTGCAAGCACCAGAGGAGAAGCCGGATCACACATATTGGACTATCCATTTTGATGGATCCAGGCAATTGGAAGGCTCGGGGGCTGGAGTCGTATTAACTTCCCCACGAGGTGATAAGTTTTGCTATGTTCTCCGCTTAATGTTCCCTTGTACTAATAATGCAGCTGAGTACGAAGCCTTGCTCCATGGTCTCCGGATGGCTAAAGAGATGAACTTGAGCTGGGTTAAGTGCTTCGGTGACTCCGACCTCGTGGCTCAACAGGTGTCTGGCACTTGGGATTCTAAGGACCCGCTCATGGCCGCATATCGTCGTGAGGTGGATAATATTGCAGGTCACTTCAAGGGTTATCAAGTAGATCACGTGGACCATCGAAAGAATGAAGTGGCGGACGCTTTAAGCCGGTTGGGTTCTCAACGTAAACCGGTCCCACCTAATGTCTTTCTTGATGTGTTGCACAACCCGTCAGTCAAGCTCCCAGGTGAAGCGGATTTGGCTATTCCTGATCCGGAGGCTCAATTGGTGGCAGCCCTGCATGTCATTCCGGATTGGACAGTTCCTTATCTTGCGTACATGAACCGGGGAGAGCTGCCAGAGGATGAGATTCTAGCCGGCAGATAGTCCGGCGATCCAAGTCTATGACGATTGTCAATGGCGAATTGCATCATTGCAGTGTATCAGGGGCGTTTCAATGTTGTGTTTCTCCTGAGGAAGGCTGTGAAATCTTACGAGAAATCCATGAAGGGGATTGTGATCATCACGCCGGTTCAAAGTCTCTGGTGGCAAAGGCGTTTCGTCACGGGTTCTACTGGTTGACAGCGCATGCTGATGCGGAGGACTTGGTTAAACGGTGTGATGGCTGTCAGAAACTTTCAAGGCGTGCTCATGTGCCGGCTCAAGAATTAAGGGTGATCCCAATCACTTGGCCGTTTGCAACTTGGGGGCTGGATATGGTCGGACCTTTTAAAAGATCCAAGGATAAGAAAACCCACCTTTTGGTGGCAGTTGACAAATTTACCAAGTGGGTTGAAGCGGAGCCTGTCCGCAAGTGTGATGCAGCGATAGCGGTACAGTTCATCAAAAAGGTGATTTTCCGGTTTGGCTTTCCACACAGTATCATCACTGACAATGGTACCAATTTATCCAAGGGTGCTATGAAGGAGTTCTGTGAACATGAGCACATCCGACTTGACGTATCATCAGTGGCTCACCCCCAGTCCAATGGACAGGCAGAACGAGCTAATCAAGAGATCTTGCGAGGCATCAAACCCTGGCTTATGGTTCCATTGCAAAGAACACCAGGATGTTGGGTTGAAGAGCTACCATCTGTGCTATGGAGTATCAATACTACGCCCAACCGATCCACAGGATACACACCGTTTTTTATGGTCTACGGAGCGGAGGCAGTTCTCCCTAGTGATATCCGGCACGATTCGCCTCGTGTGGCAGCTTATGTTGAAGCGGACAATGAGACAGCACGGTAGGACGCTTTGGACCTATTGGATGAGA
Source organism: Triticum timopheevii (assembly GCA_963921465.1). Lineage (NCBI taxonomy): Eukaryota > Viridiplantae > Streptophyta > Magnoliopsida > Poales > Poaceae > Triticum > Triticum timopheevii. The sequence goes on from OY997266.1 coordinate 463,860,120, forward strand.
AGCGTGATATAGCGGCTGCCCGTTCGGCGATTTATCAGCAAGATCTTCGTCTCTATCACAGTCGCTGGGTTAGAACCAGAACTTTTCAAGAAGGAGATTTGGTGCTTCGACTCATCCAAGACCAGACAGATATGCACAAGTTATCCCCACCTTGGGAGGGGCCTTTCATGGTCAGCAAGAATCTCCACAACGGCTCATATTATCTAATTGATATTCGAGAACATAAAGACTCACGCACATCAGAGGAGGAGACCAACAGGCCGTGGAACATAGCTCATCTTCGGCCTTACTACACCTGAGCCATTGGCTCTATCTATGTACATATTATGACAGTGTATATATTATCTTTGATATAATAAAACTGGAGCCTCAGCTAAAGCGGGGTCTCTGTCTTTTCTTATCATGTGTGGTTACATGGAGTGGGTCTGTTTTAAAGCGGCCTCCGGTTTACCCCTTGAAATTTGCTTTTTTTATATATCACTTGGGGCCTTGGTCGTGTCCGAACCAACGCGACACCTTTTGATAGGCGAAAGCCACCAGATCACTTGGGGACATGGTCAAGTCTGAACCAGTCACGCCTCTTGATCGGCCTAAGGCCACAAAATCACTTGGGGGCTTGGTCGAACCCAAACCATTGCCACGCCTTTTGATTGGCATATATGCCACTGTTTCATTTGGGGACCTGGCTGACTTGAACCATTGTCACTCCTATTGGGGGCTTGGTCCTGTCCGACCATGGTAACACCATCTGATCAGCTCAGTATAGCATATCTTTTGCAAACGGTTTTTATCATTGCCTTTGCTTCCATATTTCTTTAATGGCTATTTCTTAATTTTCGTTATGTTTCCTTTAAACCAACAACACTTTTTTGCCGGTTCAGCTGACGGATTCGGTTCATTTTTAATCCGGAGCAATATGCCCGGTTTACCTTTCCTGTTAACATCATGGAGTAACAGGGGGGCTTATAATGACCCAGCACGGTTTATATGGGAGTTGTTTTCTCCCCCTTTAACGATAATGGTTTATAAAACCTCCGCTTCAAGCCTGGCTAAGCCAGCTTTCATGCCCAGATATGGCAGGTACTTTGTATCGCCTATTTTGTTATATGTTTTGAGTACATTGCTGATATATATATCCAGATCATAAACCGGCTGGCGGTATAACCGCCACCGAAGTTCAAGTTTTTCTGATTGCAGGAAATATAAATTGAGGTTTTTTCAAGCAAAAGCATCAGTACTTATGCGCGAAGGCATATTCAAGGCAGAAGTATTAACTATCCTATTACAAGGCAACACGGTGCCCAAATAAGATCATTGTTATTTTGGCAGGTTATCGTAAGGCAGCTATCTAAACCGGCTTCCGGTTCAAGCCTGCTCATCGTCCTGCGCCGCTTCAGTTTCCTCGTCTCTATCCATTGGCTGGAAATCAACAGTGGTCCAGTCGATTCCCATTAAAGCTTGAAAAACAGCCTCTTCATGGATCAGAGAAGACGGTTCAATATCAGGAGCGTAAGTATGCTTACGGATTGGAGGAATCAGATTCTCCGCTTCAAGAGTTGGGGCAGGCACTCGCTTGTTCTGATCGTTGTATTGAGCTTGATAATGCGTCAAGTCTGCCTCTTCAGCTAATTGACAAGCCAGAGGCCGCACTGCAGGGTTTATCGCCCTCAAATCATCTTCATTGAACTCAGAGCCGTCTTCCTTCAGGCTGGGATAGCCTTGAGCTGCCTCCACAGGATCGAAATCTGGCACCCATGCCTTTGCCCGGATCAAGGCGTTAATGGCTCCGGTTCGAGCAGCAGATTTTTTTAGCTCTTCAATCCGGGCAGGAAGCATTGACAACCTATTAAGAGTGTCCTGAATTAGAGAGGGTGCCGGATTGTTATGAGAAGCTGTGGTGATAATCCGCTGCGCTTCGGTATACAATTGTTCCACTAACGTGTAGGCAGCCTTCAGCTTCTTCCGCACATCTGACCCTAAGTGCCCAATGCGTGTACCTGTAACAATACAGGGCCAGTCTCAAACCGGATTTATTATAAGCAAGCCAGAGTTGTAACAGAAACTAAAAGGAGCTTACCAAAGATAGCAGCGGTCATGGAGTGTATTTTCCGCTTTACGGCGGTCAGTTCATCTACTACCGGTTTAAGGGCAGCTTCAGCATTTTCATCTCTTTTTGTTAAAGCGGCCTTCTTAGTGGCCCAGTCAGCCCGCTCTTTCTTGAAGCCCTCCTTCAGCTGTTCAGTGGTGCTCAAGGCGCTGGTTAATTCTTCCCTTGCCTTGTCTGTTTCAGCCTGTTGGGTTTTCAAGGTTTCCTGCAGATCAGTAATCTGGTCCTCTTTGACCCTTACTTCAGCCTGCATACAGATAGTACTTGGCTTTAAACAAAATGGTACAAGAATTTGAAGTATCAACCACATAACAAGTTATACGCTTGATACTTGGGGGCTAATGCACCTTCAATTTTCATCTATTACAAAGTCCCAAGCTCAATACAGGTATTCAACTTGGCACTTGGAGGCTAATGGCTATTTGCTCAATTATGTTCTGATGTTACAATTATTATTGGAGTCCCGGTTTAACTATGTTAAGTTGAACCGGCCCTTGGGGGCTATATTGACGGATTTCAAAGTACTGAGGATTATGCTCAAGTCCCGGTTTGAAGAAGGTTACAAACCGGTCCTTGGGGGCTAGGAGGACTAATAAAGTGGCAGGAAGTAAAGAAGAAACACAACATAGTTACCTCAAATTTGTCTCTCATCATTTTTACCAGGCCAGCTTCATAGTCGCGGCTGGTATATAGCCGATTCAAGTAACCAGAATGCAGATCTTGGGCACTCAGAGAGCATATGTTTCCAGTTCTACATCCCACTTGCCTTTGTTCTTGGCAGAAAAATCCTCTTTCACTGTATGCTTGGTTAAAGCAACAGGATTCCCTGGTTCAAAGCGACCTACGCCGGTAATTACAACATCATCATCCTTAGACTCACCGGTTTGCGTTGGTGCGGTCGGTTTATCAGCAGGACTGCGGGATCTTTCAATTCGGACGGAGCTGGCAGGCGGATCAGCAGAGACTGAGGTATTGATAGGCCTTTCTTCAGGGATAGCATCGTCTTGCAAAGGAGGATCATTGGGAATATCCTCATGAGAAAACGCTTCAAGATCTGGCGCTTTATCCTGTTCTGGGGCGACATCTTCTTCAGCCGCTTTGTCCAGGCGGGCCTTCTTGCTCGGTTTAGGTTTAGCCCTGAAAGAAAAATAAAGAGTCAAGGAACAGCATAAGTTATTACACAGTATACCGGAAGCATATGTTCAGCCTAGCTTACCCAAGAACCGTTTTCAGTGGCGGCAGATGAGTGGCCGATGATTCACCAGAGGATGAATGAGAAGTAACCTGATAATCGGAGTCGGACGGATTAAGAGGTTGACGGAAGAAACCCGCTTTAGGATATAAATCAATAAAAAGGTCGGAGACCTCGGAGCGGCGTTTTCGAACCGGATTGTTTGGTAAACCGGCGGAGGTAACTACCTGGCCACTGTGCTGGGTTGTGCGGCGAGCTTCATGTTGTTGAGTCTTCATAAGAAATTTGGGATCCAAGTAAGCAAGAGGATGAGAAAATTTAACTTTCCGGTTTGCCTGGCGAAATTTTGGCAAAGGCAAAATTTCTGAATCGGAAGAGAGAATAGTTACCTCAGCGACTTCAGCATTGCTGGCTTCAGCGTCGTCCTGACAAGTATCATCATCAATAAGGCGTGTAAAAAGTAAGCCTAGTGAATCAAGTTCTACCTCAAGGTCCGTGTTACCCACATCATCATCAATAGCTGGATCAGATGAAGCGGTAGTTTTCCTTTTGTGAGCTGGCTTCTTGATAACCTTGGTCTTGGGCCGGGTTGACCGTCCGGCTTTCTCCGTTTTGTCTTGTGGAAGCTTCTTGCTCCAAAACGGATTATCACCCTGGTTCAGCAGTAATTAATGTCAGAAGGAGAAAGCAGTAACAGGTTCAATAACAGAATAATCAAAATCTTACAGCTGGCGGTTTGTTGGTGGCGCAGTAAGGAAGCAGACCGGTTTGAGCGCAGAGGTGCTCCGGTTCATTCAACATCTTCTTCACAGAATATGTGACTTCATCATCAGAGAGTTGGATTTTAGTGTGTCGGAGTGGGTCATCGACGCTATCAGTATACTTGCACATCAAACCGGAGCGCCTGCTGAGAGGCAGTATGCTCCATGATATCCAACAGCGTGCAAGGTCTATTCCCGTTAAACCATTTGCCATAAAGGCTCGAAGCTTGGACAGTTGCGGAGCATATTTACTTCTCTCCTTGGCACTTAATCTTTGTGGAAAGGGGTGAGTGTTGCTGAGTCGTTCCGGACGGAAGCCAGGCAAGGGATTTTCATTGTCAGGGGAGGTGTCTTTGCAATAAAACCAAGTTGCATTCCACTCCTTGGGGTGAGTATGTAGTTTGACGTGGGGATAAGTGATCTCTTTTCTTTTTTGAATTGCCATACCGCCAATTCGGTATTGGGGCCGTCAGTAAATTCAGTGCGGCGGTTTAGGTGGAAGCAGTCTCTAAATAGTTCGACTGAAGGCTCCTCTTGAAGGTATACCTCAGATAGCACTTGGAAGTGACATAAGTTGGTAACAGAATTGGGGCCAATATCTTGCGGACGGAGCTGAAAATTGGCTAATACATCCCGGTAAAACTTCGAACCAGGCGGTTTGAAGCCCCGGGCCAGATGATCTGCGAAGACCACAACCTCCCCCTCTTGAGGTGTGGGAGGACATTCATCACCAGGAACCCTCCAGTGGATAGTATCTTTGCTGTCTAAAGCGCCGATTAGGACTAAGTCATCCAGCTGAGTTTCTGTGACACGAGAAGGAACCCAATTGCACTCATATACTTGTTTGGCCATGGCGAGATCTACAAGAAATAGGTGATTCCGGTTCAAGAATATGTTGGATAAAAGAAGGTGCTGATCTGAGCAAATGTTAAACCGGGGGCAGTACACATAAACCGAATTTCTACGAAGTGGCATCATATGGATTCTGGCGGTTCAACAAGGGGACTAATGGTGTATACTGGTTTACTAACTTTTTCTATATTAAGTTAAACCGCCTGATCTAAACGTCGGAAGCTATCGAAGTTGTGGATGGCTAAGTATGCAGAAATAGGTTTCACAAGATCCTATTGCAGCAGTGGATCTAAAGCAAGCTCAGAAAAATAGAAAATATTCAAAAGAGTGAGGCAGAACGGAAGTGAAACAACGAGCGGATATGTATGTGAGATCTATGGGCTTAGGTGTGAAATTACAGGCGGATGCTAAAAGATTACTACTAAACGGAGCAGGGGTTCACAGATTCATTCAAGAGTCAGGGTACGAGTATGAACAAGCGACGAACACGGCGCGAATATGAAACCCTAAGGACAGATCTAGGTCAGGAAGAGAAGAAGGCTTACCGGAAATGAAGAAGATGCGGAAGGATACCGCAGTACTCTGGTGCGTTCAGGTTGATGCAGCGGCCCAAGACGAGGCAGAGGTCGACGGCAGCGGCGGAGCTCCAAGGCTGGCGACGCGAGGAAGACGAAGAAGAGGAGACGAAGGGAAGAAAAGGAAATGACCCTTCGATCTTATTTATAAGGCAACAGACGTAGGTCAGGCGCGCGAATCCAGGAGCTAAATTTTTGGAAGTGGAGCTGATGACTTGGATATCGCAGATCTATTAATAAAGGAGGGCGTCATAAATGATAGCTTCGTGATGACGTCATGCCGGTTTACAGCAACCAGAGATGATGATGTCATGCCAGTTTGCAGCAACCAGAGATGATGACGACATGGCGGTTTACCAATTACCAGAAGATGTCCAAGGCAAGATTTTGTGAAGGATTGACATGAACCAGTTCAAATCAATCTGGAGCCTAATGTTGGGGATATTACCACTAGGCGTGAACCGGCCTATTTGGGTCGGGTTAACATCATTAGCAATGTAAGCAGATGAAGGCCCATGGCCTGTAGTCGGTTTAGAAACTGTAGCCGTAAACTGGCATGATAGGTAAACTTGTATTGTAAGTTAGGAATAGAGGGATACCAACCGGGATACGAGTATGAACCGGTTGGGACTCTATGGACCGACAGGCGTCACCCGTCTATATAAGGGGATGACCCGGCGGCGGTTTAGGACAGACGACCACAACTCGAGCCTAGGCGAAGCTTGTTTGCTCCCTAGCCATCGAGACCACATCAATTCCATCACAACTAGACATAGGCTTTTACCTTCATCGAAGGGGCCGAACTAGTATAAACCCTCGTGTCTTTGTGTCCGCTTTAACCCCTTCATGTTAAACCCGTAGCGATGGCTCCACGACTAAGTCCTTCCACTAGGACATCTGCCGTGACAAATCCACGACAGTTAGGAAACATAACCATCTTTGATTAATGAGCTAGTCAAGTAGAGGCATACTAGTGACTATAGGTTTGTCTATGTATTCACACATGTATCATGTTTCCGGTTAATACAATTCTAGCATGAATAATAAACATTTATCATGGAATAAGGAAATAAATAATAACTTTATTATTGTCTCTAGGGCATATTTCCTTCATTAATATCCCTTAGTTTCCAATAGGACCCCGCTGCCACGGGAGGGTAGGACAAAAGATGTTATGCAAGTTCTTTTCCATAAGCACGTATGACTATATACGGAATACATGCCTACATTACATTGATGAACTAGAGCTAGTTCTGTGTCACCCTATGTTATGACTGCTACATGATGAACCACATCCGGCATAATTATCCATCGCTAATCCGGTGCCTACGAGTTTTCCATATACTGGTTTACACTTATTTACTTTTCCGTTGCTATTGTTACAATCTCTACAAAATACCAAAAACATTACTTTTACTGTCTTTACTTTTGTTACCATTACCACCACTATCATATTACTTTGCTACTAAACACTTTGCTGCAGACACTAAGTTTCCAGGTGTGGTTGAATTGACAACTCAGCTGCTAATACCTGGGAATATTCTTTGGCTCCCCTTGTGTCGAATCAATAAATTTGGGTCGAATACTCTACCCTCGAAAACTGTTGCGAACCCCTATACTTGTGGGTCATCAGCTATGGAGATGCCCATCAATAGATATCAATGTGAGTGAGTAGGGATTGCCATGCAACGGATGCACTAGAGCTATAAATATATGAAAGCTCAACAAAAGAAACTAAGTGGGTGTGCATCCAACTTGCTTGCTCACGAAGACCTAGGGCATTTTGAGGAAGCCCATCATTGGAATATACAAGCCAAGTTCTATAATGAAAAATTCCCACTTAGTATATGAAAGTGACAACATAGGAGACTCTCTATCATGAAGATCATGGTGCTACTTTGAAGCACAAGTGTGGTAAAAAGGATAGTAGCATTGTCCCTTCTCTCTTTTTCTCTCATTATTATTATTTTTCTTTCTTTTTTCTCTTTTTTTCTTTTTTTTCTTTGGCCTTTCTCTTTTTTCTTTTTGGCCTTTCTCTTTTTTTTTCTTTTTTTTATAAAGTCCGAAGTCTCATCCCGACTTGTGGGGGAATCATAGTCTTCATCATCCTTTCCTCACTGGGACAATGCTCTAATAATGAAGATCATCACACTTTTATTGATTTACAACTCAAGAATTACAACTCAAAACTAGAACAAGATATGACTCTATATGAATGCCCCGTGCGGTGTACTGGGATATGCAATGAATCAAGAGCGACATGTATGAAAATTATGAAGGTGGCTTTGCCACAAATACGATGTCAACTACATGATCATACATAGAGCAATATGACAATGATGGAGCGTGTCATAATAACGGAATGGTGGAAAGTTGCATGGCAATATATCTCGGAATGGCTATGGAAATGCCATAATAGGTAGGTATGGTGACTGTTTTGAGGAAGGTAAATAATGGGTGCATGATACCGGCGAAAGTTGTGCGGTATAATAGAGGCTAGCAAAGTGGAAGGGTGAGTGTGCGTATATCCATGGACTCACATTAGTCAGAAAGAACTCATATACTTATTGCAAAAGTCTACTTCCCTCGAAGCAAAGTACTACTATGCATGCTCCTAGGGGAAGGGTTGGTAGGAGTTAACCATCGCGCGATCCCGACCTCCACTCATAAGGAAGACAATTAAAAGAGCACCTCATGCAACAAATTTGTCACACAACTTTTACCATACGTGCATGCTACGGGACTTGCCAACTTCAACACAAGTATTTCTCAATTTCATAATTACCCACTAGCATGACTCTAACATTACCACCTCTATATCTCAAAACAATTATCAAGTGTCAAATTGATCCTAGTGTTTTATGCACTTTCTATGATAGTTTTTATTATACCCAACTTGAATGCTCATCATTCTAGGACCAAATTTATAACCATAGCAAGTACCATGCTGTTCTAAAAGACTCTCAAAATAATATAAGTGAAGCATGAGAGATCAACAATTCAAAATTAAGCCACCGCCGTGCTCTAAAAGATATAAGTGAAGCACTAGAGCAAATACTATCTAGCTCAAAAGATATAAGTGAAGCATATAGAGTATTCTAGTAAATTCTAATCAAGTGGGATTCTCCCAAAAGGTGTGTACATAAAGTATGATTATGGTAAACTAAAAATCAAAGACTAATATCATACAATACGCTCCAAGCAAAACACATATCATGTGGCGAATAAAAATATAGCTCCAAGTAAAGTTACCAATGAACGAAGACGAAAGAGGGGATGCCTTCCCGGGGCATCCCCAAGCTTAGACTTTTGGATATTCTTGAATATCTTGGGGTTTCATGGGCATCCCCAAGCTTAGGCTTTTGCCACTCCTTATTCCATAGTCCATCAAATCTTTACCCAAAACTTGAAAACTTCACAACACAAAACTCAATAGGAAATCTCATAAGCTCCGTTAGTGAAAGAAAGCAAAACCACCACATAAGGTACTGTAACGAACTCATTATTTATTTATAATGGTGTTAAACCTACTGTATTCCAAGTTCTCTATGGTTCATACCACTTAATACTAGCCATAGATGCATCAAAATAAGTAAACAACACACGAAAGGCAGAATCTGTCAAAAACAGAACAGTCTCTAGCAATCTGTAACCCTCGTATACTTCTGGGACTTTAAAAATCCTACAAAAATAGGAAGTCCTGGACAATTTGTCTATTGATCTGCAGAAAAAAGAATCAACGAAAACTCATGTTTCTGTTGTTTAACAAAACTAATTGCGTGCGCGCAAAGTTTCTGTTTTTCAGCAGAATCAAATTAACTAACACCATAGGTTATCCTATAGGTTCTACTTGGCACAAACACTAATTAAAACATAAAAACACATCTAAACAGAAGATAGATGAAATATTTATTACTAAACAAAATCAAAAATCAAGAAACTAAAATAAAATTGGGTTGCCTCCCAACAAGCGCTTTTCTTTAAAGTCTTTTAGCTAGACATTGATAATTTTAATGATGCTCACATGAAAGACAAGAATTGAAGCGCAAAGAGAGCATCATGAAACACATGACAAACACATCTACTTCTAACATACTTCCTATGCATAGGCATGTTATAAGCAAACAAATTTGCAAGGCAAGAAAAAACTAGCATATGCAAGGAAGAAGAAAGAGACGATAGCAATCCCAACATAATGAGAGGTAATTTAGTAACATGAAAATTTCTACAATCATATTTTCCTATCTCATAATAATTATATGTAGGATCATAATCAAATTCAACAATATAGCTATCATATAACATATTCTCAACACGATCCACATGCATGCGAAGTTGACACTCTTCCAAAATAGCGGGATTAACATTAACTAAAGTCATGACCTCTTCAAACCCACTTTTATCAAAAATTTCATAAGATTGAACATTCTCCAAATATGTGGGATCTAAAGTTGACACTCTTCCAAACCCACTTTCAATAATATTGCAAACACTATTATCAATCTCATATTCATCATGGGGCTTAAATAAATTTTCAAGATCATAAGAAACATCATCACCCCAATCATGATCATTGCAACAAGTAGTAGACATAGCAAAACTAGCATCCCCAAGCTTAGGGTTTTGCATATTATTAGCACAATTGACATCAATAGAATTTGTAGTAAAATCATTGCAATCATGCTTTTTATTCAAGGAGTTGTCGTGAATATCTTCATAAATTTCTTGATCACAATTTTTAGATTCACAAATTTCAAGCAAAACCTCATAAAGATAATCTAGTTGGCTCAACTCACTAGCAATAGGTTCATCATAATTGGATCTCTTAAAGAGATTAGCAAGCGGATGAGGATCCATAAACTTTTAGCAAGCGAAGATGCGAGCAAAAAGAAGATACATGGTAACACAAGATCGGACGGAAGAAGGGCGAATAAAACGGCAAGGGTGAAGTGGGGGAGAGGAAAATGAGAGGCAAATGGCAAATAATGTAATGCGAGGGAGATGAGTTTGTGATGGGTACTTGGTATGTCTTGACTTGAGCGAAGACCTCCCCGGCAACGGTGCCAGATATCCTTCTTGCTACGTCTTGAGCTTGCGTTGGTTTTCCTTGAAGAGGAAAGGTGATGCAGCAATAGTAACATAATTATTTCCCTCAGTTTTTGAGAACCAAGGTATCAATCCAGTAGGAGGCTCCTCAAAAGTCCCACGCACCTACACAAACAAACAAAGAACTCGCAACCAACACAATAAAGGGGTTGTCAATCCCTTCACGGCCACTTGCGAAAGTGAGATCTGATAGAGATAGTATGATAAGATAAATATTTTTGGTATTTTATAACATAGGTAAGAAAAGTAAAGATGCAAATAAAAGTAGATTGAAAGCTTATATGATAAAATATAGAACCGGGGGCCATAGGTTTCACTAGTGGCTTCTCTCAAGATAGCATAAGTATTACGGTGGGTGAACAAATTACTGTCGAGCAATTGATAGAAAAGCGAATAATTATGAGATTATCTAGGCATGATCATGTATATAGGCATCACGTCCGCGACAAGTAGACCGACTCCTGCCTGCATCTACTACTATCACTCCACACATCGACTGCTATCCAGCATGCATCTAGAGTATTAAGTTCATAAAGAACAGAGTAACACATTAAGAAAGATGACATGATGTAGAGGGATAAACTCATGCAATATGATATAAACCCCATCTTTTTATCCTCGATGGCAACAATACAATACGTGCCTTGCTGCCCCTGCTGTCACTGGGAAAGGACACCGCAAGATTGAACCCAAAGTTAAGCACTTCTCCCATTGCAAGAAAGATCAATCTAGTAGGCCAAACCAAACTGATAATTCGAAGAGACTTGCAAAGATAACTTAATCACACATAAAAGAATTCAAAGGAGATTCAAATATTTCTCATAGATAAACTTGGTCATAAACCCACAATTCATCAGATCTCGACAAACACACCGCAAAAAGAGTTACATTGAATAGATCTCCAAGAAGATTGAGGAGAACATGGTATTGAGATCCAAAAAGAGAGAAGAAGCCATCTAGCTAATAACTATGGACCCAAAGGTCTGTGGTAAACTACTCACAACTCATCGGAGGGGCTATGGTGTTGATGTAGAAGCCCTCCATGGTCGATTCCCCCTCCAGCGGAGCACCGGCGAAGGCTCCAAGATGGGATCTCACGGATACAGAAGGTTACGACGGTGGAAATAGTTTTTCGTTGGCTCCCCTGATGTTTTCGGGGTACGTGGGTATATATAGGAGGAAGAAGTACGTCGGTGGCCGCCCAAGGGGCCCACGAGATAGGGGCGCATCCTATAGGGATGGGCGCGCCCTCCACCCTCGTGGCCGCCTCGGCTGCTTCTTGACTTGCACTCCAAGTCCTCTGGATCACGTTTGTTCCAAAAATCATGCTCCCGAAGGTTTCATTCTGTTTGGACTCCGTTTGATATTCCTTTTCTTCGAAACACTGAAATAGGCAAAAAAAACAGCAATACGGGCTGGGCCTCCGATTAGTAGGTTAGTCCCAAAAATGATATAAATGTTTAAAGTACAGCCCATAAACATCCAAAACGGGTAATATAATAGCATGGGACAATCAAAAATTATAGATACATTGGAGACGTATCAAGCACCCTATCTACTTCGTCAGCACGGTGTCGAGGGAGGCCCGGGCACGCTACCCCATGCCCCAGAAGCTCTTGCTCGCACTCCTAGTCGCCTCGAGGAAACTGTGCCACTACTTTCAAGGCCACCCCATCAAGGTTGTTTTAGCGTACCCGCTGGAGAGGGTGCTTCGGAGCCCGAATGCAGCTGGGCGAGTTGCTGAATGGAACATTGAGCTTCAGGCATTCAACCTCGAGTTCAACACCACCAGGGTCATCAAAGTTGTGGCCCTCGCGGACTTCGTGGCCGAGTGGACTGACGCTCCCAACCACAGAGTAGGCGAGGACTGCTCCCTCCTGCCAGGAGACGAAGAGCCGGACGGATGGATCATGTACTTCGACGGGGCGTTTGCGCGACAAGGCGCAAGAGCGGGGGCCGTCCTCATCTCACCCACCAAGGACAAGCTCTGCTACGCAGTGCAACTCTGCTTCCAGCAGGGCGAGAAGGTCTCCAATAACATCGCAAAATTTGAAGGCTTGCTTGTTGGACTCAGGGCCGTGGCCGCGCTGGGAGTGAAGCACCTCACCATCAAGGGCGACTCTCAGCTTCTCGTCAACTTCTCCAACAAGGAGTACACGCCTAAGGACGAGCACATGGAGGCGTAACTAGAGGAGGTGCGCAAGATGGAGAAGCGGTTCATGGGCGTGGAGCTGCAGCACGTGTCGCGCGGGACGAACAAGGAAGCAGACGACATCACCAAAAGGGCCTCTCGCCGGCTCCATTAGGAGCCATGGGTGTTTGAGGAGCGGCTCTTCAAGCCGTCTGCAACCCCACACGCCACGACTCCAGCACCACCTCTGGAGGACTTGTGCAGGCACCCGAGACGGGCACCCCAGCCAGTGGTCACCCCTCGGGAGCCCGCCTACTTCTCGCGCTCGAGCCTCAGGAGGGGTGCTGGACCGAAGAGTTCAAGGCGTACTTGCTTCAAGGGACCCTGCTAGAGAAGGAGGAGGACGCCGAGCGCGTGGCCCGTCAAGCCACCGCGTACTGCATCAAGGACGGTGAGTTATATCGCAGGAGGCCCAATGACTTTTCGTTGCGGTGCATCTCCAGGGAGCAGGGGCTCGAGCTGCTGGCGGACATACATGGTGGGGACTGCGGGCATCATTCCTCGTTGCGCACCCTGGTGGGCAAGGCGTTCCGCAGCGGCTTCTATTGGCCCACCGCACTCAACGACGCTACAGAGCTGGTGCGCTCTTGTGAAGCATGCCAGTTTCACGCCAAGCAGATCCACCAGCCCGCGCAGGGCCTCCACACGATCCCGCTCACGTGGCCATTCACGGTCTGGGGGCTGGACATCTTGGGACCATTCCCTCGAGTGCCAGGGGGCTACCGATGCCTCTACGTTGCCATCGACAAGTTCACCAAGTGGGCGGAGGTAGAAGCCGTGCGCACCATCCCAGCTGGATCGGCCGTCAAGTTCATCAAGGGAATCGTGAGCCGGTTTGGGGTCCCCAACCGCATCATCACCGACAACAGCTCGCAGTTCACCAGCAACCTTTTCAAAACATACTGTGCTAACTTTGGAACGCAGATCTGCTACGCCTCAGTGGCACACCCACAGAGTAATGGACAGGCTGAGAGGGCCAATGAAGAAGTCCTGAGGGGCCTCAAGACCCGGACCTTCAAGAAGAAGCTCGAGGCCTGTGGCAGGGGCTGGCTCGACGAGCTGTAGTCCGTGTTGTGGTCCATCCGCACCACCGTGACCAAGCCACCAGGAGAAACGCCGTTCTTCCTCGTCTACAGAGCAGAAGCGATTCTCCCTCACGAGGTCAAGCATCGCTCCACGCGGTTCCTAGCATTCGATGAGACGCGGCAGGACGCCACGCGGGGGATGGATCTCGTGCTGGGGGAGGAACGACGCCATCAAGCCTCGCTCTGGGCAGCGAGGTACCAGCAGGCACTGCGGCGGTACCACTACCGCAGCTTCCGCTCCAGGACGTTAGAGGTGGGTGACCTCGTCCTGAGGCGGGTGCTCTCCAGGGAGGGGCTGCACAAGCTCTCTCCCATGTGGGAGGGCCCATTTAGGATTGCCCGTGTCTCCAGGCCTGGCACCGCGCGCCTGGAGACACAGGACGGGGTCCCCATCCAGAACACTTGGAACATCCAGCACCTCCGGAAGTTCTACCCCTGAAGAAAGGCTCCGGCCTATGAAGCAAGGCTCCGGCCTGTGAAGGTCTCCACTCGTGACACTCTCACATAATAATCAGTGGGGCTGTACACGCCCCGGAGTCTCCTGAGAGCCGCCCTTGGGCCTCATGGGGGCTCCCTCCGACGTCCTAGTGGCAGCACTTAGCTCCACGCTGGTGAGAAGACTAGATTAGGTACCGGACGCGGCTGTTCATTTGCTTTCTGAAGTTGCTTGCTGTTTTTAGTAATCTTTCAATGGATTTGGTATTCTCGAACGCTGGTTCCTCGAGCTGTTTCCTTCTCCTAAGCTGTTTTTGGTCTAAGGGCGTGAGAGAGGTGGCAGTCGCCCCCCACTTCTCCTCGCACTCCTCGCTCGTGGGGCTAGGTAGGTGTGTGTGCCCTGGGCTTGCCTTTGCGCGCACGCACCGCGCCGAACCCCGGTATTTTGGCTTCATCCTCGCGAGGAGCCCTCGATTAAGTCCCCGGGCACCAGCCCCCCTCATGTCTGTGCCCCCGGGCAGCGCGACGCGATGCGTCAGGTCCGAGCTAATCTATGGCAGGGGGCTCGCATAAGGGGGAGTGAGCCGCTCGACAAGTTTTTCTTCCTTCAAAGGATAGCTCTGCCCTGCCATGGCTCCTGAGAGCACAAGGCATGTCTTCTGGGGGCTGCGTCAAAGACCTCCCGAGGAAGGGGGCCCCGTCAAGTACCTGAGGTCAGGTTCTCGTGAGGCGAAAAAACGACTACACATACCAAGCTAAGCTTTCCTACCTTAACTCTCTCAGATCACAGCCATTATAGCACAGGATCAAGATGGTGATTATAGCATAACAGCAATAGTTCATTACACGCCCCCGCAGGGTACATCTTCCTTTTTTCAGATTGCAGGAGAAAGGAAAGGCTAAACAAAGAGGGCACGAAGGCGTACAAGCTCGGCACCAGCGCCACATCCTCAAGCAGCACCTCAAGGTGACCCGGCGCTCCACCAGTTCACCCATGGGTGACCTGGGGCCACCAGCCTTGAGTCCAAGTTTGCCGGCTCCCAAGTTCACGCCGGGCTCCTCTCCAGCTTCACTGTAGCGCCGCGGCAGGACGAACCCCCGACATCCTCGAACCGAGCACGGCGACGCAGGGGCCGGTCGTAGCCGCCACTGCTCAAGCTCTCATCCGAGGAAGAGCTGCCGTCATAGGAGGGGGAGTGCGTGTCGCCAAGACCAAGCTCGTTATCGCCACCATCATCCTCGCTGTCATCTTCCGGGCAGCACCCCACGCAACGGCCATCCTCCCTGAACACCCTCACGTAGAGGGTCGCCAGGCCGTCGTACTTGAAGTGGAGGGTGCACCTTCTGCCCAGGCCACACGCGTGGGTGAAGGTCTGCTAGCCGCGGGTCAGGACCGTGCTGCCGGAGGTGGTGACCTCGGTACCGAGCCACGAAGCCCTGCTGCAGCAACCGTCAGCTTGCAGCCAGAGACCATTGAGCCCCGAAGAAGGAAGCTCGCCAGAGAAGAAGCGCGGGAGGCGGAGCGAGGTGCCAGCCAGGTTCTCCGACCACACCACAAACTCAGGGAGCACGTCCAGCGAGGAAAAGCACGGCCGAGGCGGGCGCATGATCACGGCACACCTCCCTTCGTCATGGGGGCTGCTCCGAAGCCGGTGGCCCTCGCTATGGGAAGAGGTGCCATTGCGGGCGCCTGGAGCAACACCGCCTTTGGGTGGCGCATGCCCGCGCCCCCTAGAAGCTGCCGGAGGGACCGCGGGGTGCTTGCGGGGACGGCCGCGGCCCCTCTTGGGAGGAGGAGAGGCTGGCCCCTCCTTGGAGGCCTTCCCCTTCTCGGCCGCTAAAAACCTCTTCGGTGACGCCATAGGAGCAAGATGGAGAGGAGAAGAGCAGGCGGGAGCAAGATGAAGGAGAGATGGGCGGGGGCTCTGCCCCTCCCTCACATTTATAGCCAAGGAGGCCAACCGCTGGCCTCCGCGACCTCGCGCCATCATGACATTTTGCGTGCCGCATTGACCAGTCAAGTCGAGCAGTTGTCGAGGCAGCGTTGGGAAGCGAAGTCACCCACGTCCCATCAATCGCCACGTGTCATCAAGGCCGCGGGCAGTTAGGGCCCACGGTGCTCCACACTTGCCCTTTGCTTCGTCTGGAAGCCAAGTCCGAGCATGCCTTGGGCCCGGTGGCTACTGTCGGCGTCCTAGATTCGGGGGTATCCAGCCCTGCCTGCCTGTGGCCCACCGCCTGGCTTCATCGACGGCCTGGTACGGCCCAGCTTCAACATCAACAACACAAGACCCTCGCGAGGGGCCAAGCCTCATGAGGCGTGCGACGCCAAGACCCCTGAAGGGATCGGCCTCCTCAGGCTAGCTCCTAAGGGGCAGAGAGTTCTATGCAGGTTGCCTCACGAGGCTCAGCTGACGTGAGCCATGACGACCAAGGCCAGGCGGGCACCAGGCATGCGCCAGGTCAGCGCAGAGCGCAGGTTTTCTCTTCGGTGCAAAGGAAGCAGGGTGCAGGCGTGGAGTCTCGAGGAATCAGCCAAAGGTTTCCATTCTGGTGCAACGAGACCAAGACCGCTAGGACGGCAGGAAGGAGGTCATCGACGAGCCCACCGCAGCATCACGACCAGAGGCTTTTCGCAGGCTAAGACTACTTTTGTCAGGATAGACTGTACTACTTGTCCCCTTTCAAATCCGGCCGTTGTGGAATCCCTTCCCGCTCATATTTGGGAAGAGGACCAAGGCCACTATAAATAGGACTAGCCACCACCACAGGAAGGGGACGGGATTAGAACAAGTAGAGCTAGCATACACCACACGACCACATGAACACCTCACCTCCTGAGGCTTGTTCATCCACTGTACTAGTTCGTCTTCAGCCCTCCGAGGCAATCCACCACACCACACTGGATTAGGGTATTACACCACAACAGTGGCCCGAACCAGTATAAACTACCATGTCTCTTTGTCCCTTTGAGCTCGACGCGCTAGGCTTAGGAGGATCGCGAGTAAGCAGGCTGGGTAGGTTGAGATCTCCGCATGCACCCCAGAGTTCAAACCTCACAAGGGTTTGCGGATCCCACAATCCGACAAAAACGTGAGGTAAAAAGTGGTAGATAGGATAAATAGATCACAGAACAAATAAATTGCAGCAAGGTATTTTTGTATTTATGGTTTAATAGATCTGAAAATAAATGCAAGAGAATATAGATCGCAAAGGCAAATATGATGAAAAGAGACCCAGGGGCCGTAGGTTTCACTAGTGGCTTCTCTCGAGAAAAATAGCAAACGGTGGGAAAACAATTACTATTGGGCAATTGATAGAACTTCAAATAATCATGACGATATCCAGGCAATGATCATTATATAGGCATCATGTCCAAGATTAGTAGACCGACTCCTGCCTGCATCTACTACTATTACTCCACACATCGACCGCTATCCAGCATGCATCTAGTGTATTAAGTTAATGAGAAAACGGAGTAATGCAATAAGAATGATGACATGATGTAGACGATATCCGTTTATCTATTGCGGTAGATATAGATCTCATCTTGTTATCCTTAGTAGCAATGATACGTACATGTCAGTTCTCCTTCTATCACTGGGATCAAGCACCGTAAGATCAAACCCACTACAAAGCACCTCTTCCCATTGCAAGATAAATATATCAAGTTGGCCAAACAAAACCCAAATATCGGAGAAGAAATACGAGGCTATAAGAAATCATGCATATAAGAGATCGAAGAAGACTCAAATAACTTTCATGGATAAAAACATAGATCTGACTATAAACTAAAAGTTCATCGGATCCCAACATACACACCGCCAAAAGACTTACATTATATGGATCTCCAAGAGACCATTGTATTCATAATCAAGAGAGAGAGAGATAGGAAGCCATCTAGCTACTAACTACAGACCCATATGTCTACAAAGAACTACTCACGCATCATAGGAGAGGCACCAATGGAAGTTGTGAAACCCTCCATGACGGTGTCTAGATTGGATCTGGTGGTTCTGGACTCTACGACGGCTGGATCAATATTTTGTCGACTCCCCTAGGGTTTCTGGAATATTTGGGTATTTATATAGCAAAGAGGCAGTTTGGGGGGCACCTGAGGTGGGCACAACCCCCCAGGGCATGCCTGGGCCTCCTGGCACGCCCTGGTGGGTGCTGCTCCCCTTGAGAAGCTTCTCAGGTGCTTCCTTGGCCCATTGGCTTTCTTCTGGCCCAAAAACTCCTCCAGGAGTTGCATTGCATTTGGACTCTGTTTGATATTGATTTCCTGCGATGTAAAAAACATGCCAAAAACAGCAACTGGCACTGGGCACTATGTCAATAGGTTAGTACCAAAAAATGATATAAAATGACTATAAAATAATTGTAAAACATCCAAGAATGATAATATAACGACATGGAACAATAAAAAAGTATAGATACATTGGAGACGTATCAGTGCCGTGTATGGTGCCGGCTCTTTGCAACGAGCGTGTGCCTAAGGATTTCAAGGGCCCTCGAAAGGTGCCTAACTACACGGCAGATCAACCCTCAGAGGCTTGGATCGAAAGCTATGAGATGGCTATGGAGATGTTGGATGTTAGCGATGCTGCATGTGCTAAGTATTTCACCATGATGTTGGATGGGCCGGCTCATACTTGGTTGAAAGGGCTGCCTGCTAACTCCATTAGGTCATGGGCAGAGTTGAAAGCCCGGTTTATCCAGAACTTTAGAGACACGTGCAAGCAACCTGTGTCGATTCTGGATTTGGATTCTTGCATCCAAGGTGAGGGCGAGTCAACAACCAATTGGGTGCGCCGAATTTCAGCTGTCATACACCCATCGAACAGTATCAATGCTGGTTCAGCAGTCCTGATGTTGGAGAAGAATTGCCATTTTCTTCCCCTTAAACAAAAATTGGGGCGGCTTAAACGCCACTGCAATGACATGGAGGAACTCATGGTGGCTCTCGTCAAATATACTGACTATGATAGTACCAAAGACCCCGACTTTAATGAGGAGAAGGCGGGTAAACAGAAGAAGAGTGGCAGTGTGATGGGACAGCAGCATAACACAGCGGGTCACGGTGGCAATGGTAAGCGCAAGGCGAAGGGCGGTTTAGACTTTGTGGCCAACACTAATACGCAGAGCAATAATCAGTGTAAGAAGGGAAAGCCGCCCCGGCTTGGTGGGCCAAAGTTCAACCTGGAGGCGATGATGAATCAGCCTTGCCCAAAGCATGGAACGCATGAGAAGCCGACCAATCATCTATGGAAGGATTGCTTCATCATGAGGGAGTATAGAAATTCCAATTTTTCCAGAATAATCATGGCCCAAATGGCGGTTCAGGATTCGGCTCTCACGGGCCTAGCTTTGGTGGCGGCGGCTCAAGTTCTGTTTTCCAGGGCCAAGGAAATCAAGGTGGTTTCAATCAACAGTCTAGTCAAGGGAATCAGCAGCAGCAATCTGGTTATCATAGTAACCCGAAGCAGCTGAATAGTGGACAATATCATGTGTTCACTATGAGTTTGTGTAAACGTACCAAAAGATTCATAAAAGGGCGGTGAACGCAGTTGAGCCGGCGGTTCCCCATTTCTTGAGATGGTCTGAACATCCTATTCTTTGGAGCCGTGAGGATCACTCGCCCCGGGTTGACAATCTGGGTCAGTTGGCTTTGGTGGTTGCACCTCAGGTTGGAGGGTACAAGTTCACTAAAGTGCTCATGGATGGAGGCAGCAGTATCAATATCCTTTACTATGCAACTTTTTGTCGTATGAGTTTGACTGACAAGGATCTTAAGCCGTCTAACATTGTTTTTCATGGTGTGGTACCTGGAAATTCGGCGTATCTAGTGGGCAAGATAGCTTTGGAAGTGGCCTTTGGTGATGATCATGATTCCAGAGTTGAAACTTTGACCTTCGAGGTGGTTAAGATTAAGAGCCCTTATCATGCTTTGTTTGGGCGGCCGTCTTATGCCAAGTTTATGGCAAGGCCTTGTTATGTCTATCTGCAGCTCAAGATGTCGGGTTACAAAGGCACCATCACTGTGCACGGCAACAGGAAGATAGCCTTGGAATGTGAAGAAGGTGATGTTGCTTATTCTGAGTCTGTTTGCGCAACAGAAGAGTTGAAGTTTTACAAATATAATGTTGACCCAGAGGATATGTCGCCTCTGAAGAAGCCAACCATAGAACATGACCCCTTGTTGAAGTTTAAGTCGGCGGATGACACTAAGTTGGTTGACTTTGTTCTTGGCGACTCATCCAAGCAGTTCAGTATCAGTGCTAATTTGGATCCTAAATAGGGAAGCGTGCTCATCGAGTTCATCCGTGAGAACCAGGACATCTTTGCATGGAAACCTTCAGACATGCTAGGCGTACCGAGGGAACTCGCTGAGCACACTCTCAATATTGAGCCTACGTTTAAACCAGTTAAGCAATTCGTTCGTCGCTTTAATGAAGAGAGGCGTAAGGCCATTGGTGAAGAAGTGGCCCGGCTTTTGGCAGCTGGGTTTATTGCGGAAGTTTTTCATCCTGAATGGTTGGCTAGCCCGGTGATGGTACTCAAGAAGAATGGTACTCGGCGGATATGTGTTGATTACACAGACCTTAACAAGGCTTGTCCAGCCAATCCTTTTGCTCTCCCACGTATTGATCAGATTATTGATGGTACGGCGGGTTGTGAGTGTTTGAGTTTCTTGGATGCCTATTCAGGGTATCATCAGATCAAGATGGCAGTTAAGGACCAATAGAAGATGACCTTTATCACTCCCTTTGGGGCCTTCCGCTATGTGTCTGTGCCTTTTGGGCTCAAGAGTGCCCATGCGACTTACCAGCGGTGTGTGCAAAATTTCCTTCATGATCAGATTGGGCGCAATGTTCATGCCTATGTGGATGATATTGTGATGAAATCAAGGAAGAAGGAGACCTTGATAGATGATTTGAAAGATACCTTTGACAACCTTAAAGCCTACAAGATGATGCTTAACCCGGCCCAATGTGTCTTTGGTGTGCCAGCCGACAAGCTCTTAGGTTTTCTGGTTTCTGAATGAGGCATTGAAGCTAACCCGGAAAAAATCAAGGCTATTACTTCCTTGGCTAAACTGGCATGTGTTAATGATGTTCAGCGTGTGGCGGGTCGTATTGCGGCCTTAAGCCGGTTTATAAGCCGGTTGGGTGAAAGGGCTATCCCTCTATGCCAGATGATGAAGAAAATAGATCACTTTGTCTAGAGTGATGCTGTTGATCAGGCATTTGAAGCCTTGAAGAAACAGTTAGCTGAGCTGCCGATCCTTGCAGCTCCCACTGATAAAGAGCCCTTGTTGTTATATGCGGCTGCTAATGGCCGAGCTGTCAGTGTGGCGATTGTTGTGGAAAGGAAGGAATCTGGTAAAGAATATCTGGTTCAGCGGTCAGTTTATTACATCAGTGAGGTGCTCATTGAGTCCAAGCAGAGGTATCCACATTGGCAGAAGCTGGTATATGGGGTGTTCATGGCTAGTCGAAAGCTCAAGCAATATTTTCTAGGTCATCCCATCACTGTGGTTAGTTCTGCTCCTTGAGGGATATTATTCAAAACAGAGAAGTCACAGGTCGGGTAGCCAAGTGGGCCATTGAGCTTGGACCCCATGGTTTGAAATACATGCCTCGCACAGTCATCAAGTCTCAAGCACTTGTGGATTTCATCAATGATTGTACAGAGCTGCAGATGCCTGAGGAGAAGCCGGATAGCACATATTATACTATTCACTTAGATGGATCCAGGCAATTGGAAGGCTCGGGGGCTGGAGTTGTTTTGACTTCCCCACGAGGTGATAAATTTTGTTATGTTTTAAGGTTGACGTTCCCTTGTACTAAGAATGCAGCTGAGTATGAAGCCTTACTCCACGGTCTTCGGATGGCTAAAGAGATCAATCTAAGCCAGGTGAGGTGCTTTGGCGACACAGATTTGGTGGCTCGGCAAGTCTCGGGCACTTGGTATTCTAAAGACCCACTCATGGCGGCTTACCGCCGAGAGGTTGATGTTATTGCTGGTCATTTCAAAGGTTATCAAGTAGAACATGTGGATCGGAGGAAAAACAAGGCGGTTGATGCTTTGAGCCGACTAGGGTCCCAGCGTAAGCCGGTACCACCTAATGTTTTCCTTGATATTTTGCATAACCCTTCAGTCAAATTGTCTACGGAGGAGGATCTTGCTATTCCTGACCCGAAAGCGCAATTGGTGGCAGCTCTTCATGTTATTCCTGATTGGACAGTTCCATATTTGGCTTATATGACCCAGGGCGAGTTACCTGAAAATGAAACTTTGGCCAGGCAAGTAACACGGCGGTCCAAGTCAATGACTATTGTCAATGGAGAGTTACACCGATGCAGTGTCACTGGGGCATTTCAACGTTGTGTTTCTCCTGAAGAAGGCCGTGAGATTCTATGAGAGATTCATGAAGGGGATTGTGGCCATCATGCCGGCTCTTAATCTCTTGTGGCTAAGGCCTTCCGTCATGGGTTTTATTGGCCGACGGCTCATGCTGACGCACAAGATTTGGTCAGTAAGTGCGATGGTTGTCAGAAATTTTCAAGACGAGCTCATGTGCTAGCTCAACAGTTGAGGATGATTCCAATTATTTGGTCGTTTGCAGTCTGGGGGCTGGACATGATTGGGCCTTTTAAATGGTCCAAAGATAAAAAAGACCCACCTTTTGGTGGCAGTTGATAAGTTCACAAAGTGGGTTGAAGCAGAGCCGGTCAGTAAGTGTGACGCGGCAATAGGAGTTTACTTCATCAAGAAGGTGATTTTCCATTTTGGCTTTCCTCACAGCATCATAACTGACAACGGTAATAATCTATCCAAAGGTGCTATGAAAGAGTTCTGTCAACGGGAGCATATCCGTCTTGATGTATCATCAGTAGCACCCCCAGTCCAATGGCCAAGCTGAAAGATCCAATCAAGAAATTTTGAGAAGCATCAACCCCCGGCTTATGGTCCCTTTGCAGAGGACGCCGGGTTGTTGGGTGGAGGAATTGCCCTCAGTGTTATGGAGTATCAATACTACCCTCAACAGATCTACGGGTTACACGCCTTTCTTCATGGTTTACGGAGTAGAGGTGGTTCTCCCTAGTGACATCCGTCACGACTCGCCCCGTGTGGCGGCTTACTTTGAAGCTGATAATGAAAAGGCACGTCAGGATGCTCCTGACCTGTTAGATGAGGAGCGTGACCGTGCGGTGGCTCGTTCGGCGATTTACCAGCAAGATCTGCGTTGTTATCATAGCCGCCGGGTTAAAACCAGGACCTTTCAAGAAGGTGACTTGGTGCTCCGGCTCATCCAGGATCAAACTGACATGCACAAGCTATCCTTGCCTTGGGAAGGGCCCTTTGTGGTTAGCAAAAATTTGAACAATGGGTCATATTACCTTATCGATGTTTGAGACCACAAGGACTCACGCACGCCGGAGGAGGAGACCCGTCGGCCGTGGAATATTGCTCATCTTCGGCCTCATTACACCTGAGCCACCGGCTCTTGTGATGTACATACTTTATCAATGTATATATTATCATGAATATAATAAAGCCGGCATCCCTGATAATTCAAGGCCTCTGTCGTTTCATTTATGAGAACATGAGTGTTTATTATCACTTCATACGATCACTTGGGGGCTTCCTGCTCATTGAGCATAGCTATGACTACCCTCTTGGTCCGGCTTGTACGCCTTGATTACAAATTACTTGGGGGCTTACTGCTCATTGAGCGTACCTATGATTACCCTACTGGTCTGGCTTGTATGCCCGGATCAAAGTATTACTCGGGGGCTTTTTGTTAACTGAACAGAGCTTTGTTTTCCCTAGTAATAGGCTTGGACGCCAGGTGTATTCACCAAAAATCCGGGTTATCCTACATGTACATGCTTGCCACTCGACCAGGTAATCCTGGAATGACTCGCCGTACTCTTGATAGTCAATCTTATAAAGACCCTGAACTTGTCAAAGTTAAAACAGCGATTGGTCATGTGAGGCCCGGCTTACAGGTTTGAATTAAGGAGTAACTTAGAGGCTGTGCGGCCCTTGAATAGCACTTGATGTTGAGGCTTGGCAGCCTTTGAACGCCTTGTTTTTTCTGGTGTCTATTTTGACTTTGAATCGTTTTGGTGATTTCTGTTTATACCATATTGATATATGGTTAAAAATTGATTAAGGCCATGTTACCTTATGATCAATATATGAATCTATCCGGGATTTTGTTAACCCGGCCTGGCTATGGACTTTAAGTCGCCAACATATGATGGGTATGTGCTTGGAATTCTGGCTCTAAGCTTTGGGATATTACCCCTTGTTGCGTGTGGCGTTATAAGCCAGCGGTATGAATAAATTACATAGAGCGTTGTGCTCTCAATCTTTGGGTTGTGACTCTTACTGCATGATGCATGATAAGCCGGCAGTATGAATATGTATAATAGGTAAGATATTTACTCTGTTATGATTATGTAAGGTTTTGATAAACCGGCCCTGGTTATGGACTATTTAGTCATCAGTGGTTTCTATATAGGGTGTTGTGACCCGCCCTGGGGTAAACCGCCAGGGCACCTATTACCTGTTTCGGTGCCGGAAAAGATGATAAGCATGATCTGCATAATTGATGATAATATAATCATAAGTGGCAGATCTTCAAATGACGGATCAGCAGTGTTATGCTGATAAATGTGCACGATGGCACGACAGATCATTATTTTTAACTAGCCTATTACAAGGCATCTCATGGCCCAAAAGGACAAGTGTTTTTGAGGCATCACATCCAACTGATATGACTGATAAACCGGCTTATGAATAAGGACTTCTAGTCTTGGCGGGTCAAAGCTTCCGGGTCATCCTGCACTTCTTCATCTTCATCTTCTTGATTAACCATTGGCTAGAAGTCAGGCGTAGCCCAGTTGATACCAGCCAGAGCTCTAAACACAACTTCATCATCGATAAGATTGGATGGATCAATGTTAGGGGCGAAGGTGTGCTTACGAGTCGGTGGGATAAGATCCACCTCATCATGAACCGGCGCCTTACCCTTATTGTTTTCAGCATCATAAGCCGCTTGGTATTGGGATAAATTTGTCTCTTCGACCAGTTTGCTTGCTAGTGGACGCATTTCCCTTGCTATTTGTGCAAATTCATCAGCGCTGAAGGGAGACCCGTCTTCTTTTATACTAGGGCAACCATTGGCTAAATATGCTGGATCAAGATCTGCTTGCCACGCTTTTGCCCGATTTAAGGCAGTCATGGTGTTGGCTCTAGCAGATGCTACTTTAAATCATTAATCCTTTGAGGCAACATTGACAACTTCTTCAATGTGTCCTTAATGAGGGTGGGTGGATGTTTCTTATGCATAGCAGCGGCAATGGTCCGTTGAGCGCCGGTGTATAACTGTTCTACACGAGTATAGACAGCTTTAAGCTTGATGCGCATGTCTGAGCCCAACTTGACGCTTCGGGAGCCTGCATCAGTGAAGGTATGGATAAACCGGCAGAGGATTATGATACGCCTATTGATACAAAGGAAAGTTATTTTTTACTAATTACCAAAGATGGCCGATGTCATGCTGTTGATCTGATGCTTTAAACCGGACAACTCTTTAGTTATCGGTTTAAGGGCTGCTTCAGCATCCTATTCTCTCTTTAATAGGGCCGCCTTCTCAGTTTATCGGCCAGTTCTATCAGTGCTGAAGTTTTGTTTCAACTGCTCAATATTTGCCAATGCAGTCTTCAGCTCTGACTTGGCTTTTGCAGTCTCAGATTGTTGAGTTTGGATATTGGCCCTCAAATCTTTGACTTGGGATTCCTTCGCATTTAGTTCAGTCTGTGACATGAACAACATGGAAGGTATTATGATCGTGACTATTTATGAAGTCCCAAGCACAATACAAGTATTTTCCTTGGCACTTGGGGGGCTAATGCCTATTGCTCTTTTCAAGACAAATAGATATGATGGCCCGGGTAAAATGATATGATCTGGTTTGTAAGACTACATTCTTGGATTTTATTCAGCCATGGTGATAAGTCCCGTTTTATTCATGCTGATTAAACCGGCCCTTGGGGGTTGCAGATGCAAAGTTAGTCACTATTAATTGAAGTCCCGACTTAACTTGATAGTTTAAGCCGGCCCTTGGGGGCTACTAGTCCTGATCTTCGTCTATTTTTAACTATCTAAAAGTCTACAGTATATTCAATTCTATCATATTCTATAGACTTGTCGGCTGATAGAGATATAGTTATGAGGAGGATTTTTGTTGAGTTACCTCATAGCGCTCTTTCATTAAGTTGAATTAGTCGGCTTCAAAATCACGGCTGGGATACAAACGGTTCACATAACCGGATTGGATCTCTTGGGCGCCGAACTGAGCATAGCTCTCCAAGTCTACCTTCCACTTGCCTTTATCAGCAGCAGAAAATTCTTCCTTGGCATTGTGCTTGGATAAGGCAGTAAGGTTACCCGGTGATGTATAACCAAGCCCGGTGATGATGACATCGTCAGTTTTCTCTTCAGTGGGCTTGATGGGACTTGGCGGCTTAGAGATGACTGGCTCAACATCTATTTAATCCATGGTGATGTCGTGCTCTTCTGGTGGCGGGTCATCAATGGTGGCTTCAGCGGATGGATGAGAGGCTTCTGGCTGTTGTTTTTCTGGCTCAGAAGGGTTGGAATCTTCAGCCAGCTTGTTCAGTTTAGCCTTTTTGCTAGGCTTGGCCTAGCCACTGAGAATAAGAGATACACAGATGTCAACATATCAATCAGGCATGAAGTTTCAAGTGATGGAATACACCCATGGAATACACCCTTACCCAGGCACGGTCTTGAAGGCTAGGATTTGAGTTCCCGTTGAGTCGCCGGAGGAGGAATGAGATGTTCCCTGATAGTTTGAATCGGGCGGGTTAAGAGGTTGTCGAAAAAGACCCACCTTGGGATAACATAAGTAAGAAATATTTGAAACCTCTGGTCAATGTTTGCGAGGTGCTCGGGTGTTCGGTAAGCCGGAGGATAAGACTCCACCGCCGTTGTTCCGGGTTGTGCGGTGAACTTCATGTTGTTGTTTCTTCAAAATAAATTTGGGATCCAAGTGAGCTAAAGGGTGAGAAAATCTTACTTTTCGGCTTGCTTGTCGGGTTTTCTATGTAGGCAGAGGTTCTGAGCCGGATGAAAGAGTAATTACCTCTTCGTCATTTGCATGGCTGGCCTCTGCATCATCCTGATAATAGTCATTGTCAATAAGATGTATAAAAAACGAGCCAAGGGAGTCAAGTTCTACCTCCGACTCATCATCATCTTTATCATCCAAATCGAATAATTCAATAGTATTGTTTTTCTTCTTAGCAGGCTTTTTGATAATCTTGCTCTTCGTCTGGCTTTTCCTTGGTTTGTCTTGTAGCTTCTTGGTCCAAAAAGGTGAATCGGCATGTAAACATTGAATGAGTATGAACAGGCAGTACATATGAAAATATGATTCAAGTATGAACTTGGTTCAAAGCTTACAGCTGGCGGTTTATTCAGAACACAGAAAGGATTTAATCCCACTTGACTACAGTCTTCCAAGCTCTAATTCAATAGAGTTTTTGTCATATTATTGATGTCTTCCTCAGTCATTTCGATCTGACAATGGCGCTGGGGATCTGTTAACTTGCTAGTGTACTCGCACATTAAGCCGGGCCGGCGGCTTAGAGGCAAGACTCTCCGGGCAACCCAACATCAAACTAGATCAATGCCGGTCAAGCCGTTGGCCATCAAGGTTCGGATCTTGGCAAAAATCGGCACGTATTTTGTCTGCTCTGCTGTGCTGATACGGTCTAGAAGATGATGTCTGCTACTAAGCCGGCTGGCGCGATAACCCAGCAAGGGATTTTCCCCTTCTGGTGAAGTATCTTGATAATAAAACCAAGTCTGGTTCCAGTCTTTGGGGTGATTGGGAAGAGTGGCAGCTGGGAAGTGATAACCCACAAGTATAGGGGATCGCAACAGTTTTCGAGGGTAGAGTATTCAACCAATTTATTGATTCGACACAAGGGGAGCCAAACAATATTCTCAAGTAT
Organism: Triticum timopheevii; assembly: GCA_963921465.1. Classification (NCBI taxonomy): domain Eukaryota; kingdom Viridiplantae; phylum Streptophyta; class Magnoliopsida; order Poales; family Poaceae; genus Triticum; species Triticum timopheevii. The sequence continues at coordinate 463,888,484 of OY997266.1, forward strand.
TAGCAGTTGAGTTGTCAATTCAACCACACCTGGATAACTTAGTATCTGCAGCAAAGTATTTAGTAGTAAAGTAGTATGATAGTAATGGTAACAGTAGCAAAAGTAATGATAGTAGTTTTGTAGTAAGTGTAATAGTAGCAACGGTAAAGTAAATAAGCAAAGCACAATATGTGAAAAGCTCGTAGGCATTGGATCAGTGATGGCTAATTATGTCAGATGTGATTCCTCATGTAATAGTTATAACATAGGGTGACACAGAACTAGCTCCAATTCATCAATGTAATGTAGGCATGTATTCCGAATATAGTCATACGTGCTTATGGAAAAGAACTTGCATGACATCTTTTGTCCTACCCTCCCGTGGCAGCGGGGTCCTAGTGGAAACTAAGGGATATTAAGGCCTCCTTTTAATAGAGTACCGGACCAAAGCATTAGCACATAGTGAATACATGAACTCCCAAAACTACGGTCATCACCGAGAGGTATCCCGATTATTGTCACTTCGGGGTTGTCAGATCATAACACATAATAGGTGACTATAGACTTGCAAGATAGGACCAATAACTCACATATATTCATGAAAACATAATAGGTTCAGATCTGAAATCATGGCACTCGGGCCCTAGTGACAAGCATTAAGCATAGCAAAGTCATAGCAATATCAATCTCAGAACATAGTGGATACTAGGGATCAAACCCTAACAAAACTAACTTGATTACATGGTAAATCTCATCCAACCCATCACCGTCCAGCAAGCCTGCGATGGAATTACTCACGCACGGCGGTGAGCATCATGAAATTGGTGATGGAGGATGGTTGATGATGACGACGGCAACGAATCCCCCTCTTCGGAGCCCCGAACGGACTCCAGATCAGCCCTCCCGAGAGAGATTAGGGCTTGGCGGCAGCTCCGTATCGTAAAACGCGATGAAACTTTCTCTCTGATTTTTTTTCTTTGCGAAAGCAAATATATGGAGTTGGAGTTGAGGTCGGTGGACGCCCAGGGGGCCCACGAGGCAGGGGCGCGCCCAGGGGAGGGGCGCGCCCCCACCCTCTTGGATAGGGTGTGGGCCCCTTGATGCTATTTCTTTCACCAATATTTTTTATTAAATCTGAAAAGTTGCTCCGTGGATTTTCAGGTCATTCCAAGAACTTTTATTTATGCACAAATATAACACCATGGCAGTTCTGCTGAAAACAACGTCAGTCTGGGTTAGTTCCATTCAAATCATGCCAGTTAGAGTTCAAAACTAGGGCAAAAGTGTTTGGATAAGTAGATACGTTGGAGACGTATCAACTCCCCCAAGCTTAAACCTTTGCTTGTCCTCAAGCAATTCAGTTGATAAACTGAAAGTGATAAAGAAAAACTTTTACAAACTCTATTTGCTCTTGTTGTTGTAAATATGTAAAGCCAGCATTCAAGTTTTCAACAAAGACTATGAACTAACCATATTCACAATAACACTTAGGTCTCTCATGTTTACTCATATCAATGGCATAATCAACTAGTGAGCAATAATAATAAAACTCGGATGATAACACTTTCTCAAAACAATCATTATATGATATGACGAGATGGTATCTCGCTAGCCCTTTCTAAGACCGCAAAACATAGATGCAGAGCACCTTTAAAGATCAAGGATTAATTAAACATTGTAATTCATGGTAAAAGAGATCCAGTCAAGTCATACCCAATATAAACTAATAGTAATGCATGCAAATGACAGCGGTGCTCTCCCACGGGTGCTTTTTAATAAGAGGGTGATGACTCAACAAAAAAGTAAATAGATAGGCCCTTCACAGAGGGAAGCAGGGATTTGTAGAGGTGCCAGAGCTCGATTTTAAAATAGAGATGAATAACAATTTGAGCGGTATACTTTCACTGTCAACATAACAACTATGAGATCTCGATATCTTCCATGCTACACACATTATAGGCGGTTCCCAAATAGAATGGTAAAGTTTATACTCCCCCACCACCAACAAGCATCAATCCATGGCTTGCCCAAAACAACGGGTGCCTCCAACTAGCAACAATCCTGGGGGAGTTTTGTTTAATTATTTTGATTTGATTTGATCTTTTGATCATGGGACTGGGCATCCCTGTCACCAGCCATTTTCTCGTGAATGAGGAGCGGAGTCCACTCCTCTTGAGAATAACCCGCCTAGCATGGAAGACACAGACATCCCTAGTTGATACATGAGCTGCTCGAGCATACAAAACAGAATTTCATTTGAAGGTTTGGAGGTTGGCACATACAAATTTACTTGGAACGGCAGGTAGATACCGCATATAGGAAGGTATGGTGGACTCATATGGAATAACTTTGGGGTTTATGGAGTTTGGATGCATAAGCAGCATTCCCGCTTAGTACAGGTGAAGGCTAGCAAAAGACTGGGAAGCGACCAACTGAGAGAGCGACAACAGTCATGAACATGCATTAAAATTAATCAACACCGAGTGCAAGCATGAGTAGGATATAATCCACCATGAACATAAATATCGTGAAGGCTATGTTGATTTTGTTTCAATTACATGTGTGAACATGTGCCAAGTCGAGTCACTCAATTCATTCAAAGGAGGATACCACCCTATCATACAACATCACAACCATTTTAATAGCATGTTGGCACACAAGGTAAACCATTATAAGCTCCTAGCTAATTAAGCATGGCATGAGCAACTATAATCTCTAATTGTCATTGCAAACATGTTTATTCATAATAGGCTGAATCAGGAACGACAAACTCATCATATTTACAAAAACAAAAGAGGTCGAGCTCATACCAGCTTCTCTCATCTCAATCAGTCCATCATATATCGTCATTATTGCCTTTCACTTGCACGACCGAACGGTGTGTATAATAATAATAGTGCACATGCATTGGACTAAGATGGAATCTGCAAGCATTCAATTAAAGGGAGAAGACAAGGTAATATGGGCTCTTGGTTAAATCAACAATCATGCATATTAGAGCCACTAAACATTTTCATTATGTTCTTCTCCTCTCGACCCCCAAAGGAAAGAAAAGAAATAAAACTATTTACACGGGAAAGCTCCCAACAAGCAAAATAAGAACGAGAAATCTTTTTGGGTTTTCTTTTTAATTTACTACTACAAGCGTGGAAATTAAATTAACTGATTTTTTTGTTTTTCTTAAGGTTGTTTAAACACACAAGAAGAAAGCTAGAAAAAGAAATTAAACTAGCATGGATAGTACAATGAAAAAGTATGAGCACCGACGACTAGAATAGTGTGTGAACATGAATGTAATGTCGGTGAGAGATACGTACTCCCCCAAGCTTAGGCTTTTGGCCTAAATTGGTCTATGCCCATGGATCGCGGCTACTCTCCTTGGTGTACTGAGGAGTGTCATCGTACTGCCACTGGCTGGCGATCTGCTCCAGATCCCACTGATAAGATGAGGGACGATAAGGATCTAGTGGTGGTTCCGGCTCAGGCTCTGGAGCTGATGTCTGGCCTCGGTGCATGTACACGGCCGACGGCAAGATGAGGTAATGGCCTGTAGTTAAATCAAACAAAGAAGGCGCAGGCAAGATAATAATCTCATTGTGTTTCTTATTAAATCTCAAATTATACAAAAGCATCTTATCATCATTATTAACAATAAACTCATGTGCTACCATACTCTTATAATCTAGGAAAGTAGGAGGTAGCAGCTTTTCCTCTTTCTCAAAATGCGTAATGGGTATCCTGAAATGTTTAGCAAGGCGTGCAGCATAGATACCTCCAAATATGGAGCCCTTTGTACGGTTCAGACTTAGACGTTTAGCAATAATAGCACCCATACTAACGGAGTTGTCATGAAATAAAGAATGGAACAATATGATAATATCAGGAACACTAAGGTTTCCACAGTTTCCGCGACCAAATCGACTAGCAAATATTGCAAAGTAGCGTAAAACAGGAAAATGTATGCTAGTTATTCTTGCATCGGAAACCTTCCTCGATTCCCCTACAGAAATAGTATCAATAAAACCATCCACATCTTTACGATACGGTTCCTCTAAGGTGCCCTCGAAGGGTATTTTGCAAACCACGATCACGTAATGACATCTCCCTAGCCACATCATATAAATGAAAAGCTACTGAAGGAGGTGAATTCTTAGGATAAAAGTAGAAATTTTGCATGAAAGTATTGGTGAGTAAGAGATACGGTTCGATCCGGTCGTGGAGGAAGTCGGTGAGGCCCACATTATCAGCCAATGAATAAAAGTCACCATAGATCCCGTCTGCTCTCAAGAAATCTTCACAAGGCCATTCACACGGCCATACTTTTGCCACACGAGGAAGATTATACTTGGCCTTTTCTTTCTTCTTAGCTTTCTTGTCCTTGGAGCCTTGGCTAGAAGAGCCCCTCAAGAACAATCTCTTCATCTTTTTCTGAAAATTTCTGAAATTTTTAGTAACTCAAAATAGAAGTGAATTAAACCCAACAAAACTTATAGCAACTACTCCCACAAGTGAATTAAACCCAGATCCCGTTGTTGGTTATTGGCCGGAGAGTCGTCTCGGTCATGTCTGTGTGTCTCCCGAACCCGTAGGGTCTACACACTTAAGGTTCGATGACGCTAGGGTTGTAGAGATATTAGTATGCGGTAACCCGAAAGTTGTTCGGAGTCCCAGATGAGATCCCGGACATCACGAGGAGTTCCGGAATGGTCCGGAGGTGAAGATTTATATATAGGAAGTCCAGTTTCGGCCATCGGGAAAGTTTCGGGGGTCACCGGTATTGTATCGGGACCACCGGAAGGGTCCCGGGGGTCCACCGGGTGGGGCCACCTATCCCGGAGGGCCTCATGGGCTGAAGTGGGAGGGGAACCAGCCCCTGGTGGGCTGGTGCGCCCCCCTGGGCCTCCCCCTGCACCTAGGGTTGGAAACCCTAGGGGTGGGGGCGCCCCACTTGGCTTGGGGGGCAACTTCCCCCCTTGGCCGCCCCCCCCCCCCCCCTTGAGATTGAATCTCTAGGGGGCCGGCGCCCCCCTGGCCCCATATATAAAGAGGGGGGAAGGGAGGGCTGCACACCCAAGTCCATGGCGCCTCCCTCTCCCCTCGTAACACCTCTCCCTCTCGCTGATCTTGGCGAAGCCCTGCCGAGATCGCCGCTGCTTCCACCACCACGCCGTCGTGCAGCTGGATCTCCATCAACCTCTCCCTCCCCCTTGCTGGATCAAGAAGGAGGAGACGTCTTCCCCAACCGTACGTGTGTTGAACGCGGAGGTGTCGTCCGTTCGGCGCTAGGATCATCCGTGATTTGAATCACGATGAGTACGACTCCTTCATCCTCGTTCTCTTGAACGCTTCCGCTCGCGATCTACAAGGGTATGTAGATGCACTCCTCTCTCTCGTTGCTAGATGACTCCATAGATTGATCTTGGTGATGCGTAGAATTTTTTAATTTTCTGCTACGTTCCCCAACAGTGGCATCATGAGCTAGGTCTATGCGTAGTTTCTTTGCACGAGTAGAACACAAGATTGTTGTGGGCGTTGGTTTTGTCAATTTTCTTGCCACTACTAGTATTATCTTGTTTCGGCGGCATCGTGGGATGAAGTGGCCCGGACCGACCTTACACGTACGCTTACGTGAGACAGGTTCCACCGACTGACATGCACTAGTTGCATAAGGTGGCTAGCGGGTGTCTGTCTCTCCCACTTTAGTCGGATCGGATTCGATGAAAAGGGTCCTTATGAAGGGTAAATAGAAATTGGCATATCACGTTGTGGTTTTGGCGTAGGTAAGAAACGTTCTTGCTAGAAACCTATAGCAGCCACGTAAAAACATGCAACAACAATGAGAGGACGTCTAACTTGTTTTTGCAGCATATGCCTTGTGATGTGATATGGCCAAAAGGATGTGATGAATGAAATATATGTGATGTATGAGATTGATCATGTTCTTGTAATAGGAATCACGACTTGCATGTCGATGAGTATGACAACCGGCAGGAGCCATAGGAGTTGTCTTTAATTTTTTGTATGACCTGCGTGTCATTGAATAACGCCATGTAATTACTTTACTTTATTGCTAAACACGTTAGCCATAGAAGTAGAAGTAATTGTTGGCATGACAACTTCATGAAGACACGATGATGGAGATCATGATGATGGAGATCATGGTGTCATGCCAGTGAAGATGATGATCATGGCGCCCCGAAGATGGAGATCAAAAGGAGCAAATGATATTGGCCATATCATGTCACTATTTGATTGCATGTGATGTTTATCATGTTTTGCTTCTTATTTGCTTAGTACGACGATAGTAAATAAGATGATCCCTCATAATAATTTCAAGAAAATGTTCCCCCTAACTGTGCACCGTTGCGAAAGTTCGTTGTCTCGAAGCACCACGTGATGATCGTGTGTGATAGATTCTAACATTCACATGCAATGGGTGTAAGCCAGATTTACACATGCAAAACACTTAGGTTGAGTTGACGAGCCTAGCATGTACAGACATGGCCTCGGAAAACAAGAGACCGAAAGGTCGAACATGAGTCGTATAGAAGATACGATCAACATGAAGATGTTCACCGATGATGACTAGTCCGTCTCACGTGATGATCGGACACGGCTTAGTTGAATCGGATCATGGATCACTTAGATGACTAGAGGGATGTCTATCTGAGTGGGAGTTCATTATATAATTTGATTAGATGAACTTAATTATCATGAACTTAGTCTAAAATCTTTGCAATATGTCTTGTAGATCAAATGGCCCACGCTAATGTTGCCCTCAACTTCAACGCGTTCCTAGAGAAAACCAAGCTGAAAGATGATGGCAGCAACTATACGGACTGGGTCCGGAACTTGAGGATCATCCTCATAGCTGCCAAGAAAGCATATGTCCTAGATGCACCGCTAGGTGAAGCACCCGTTTTCCCAGCAACTCAAGACGTTATGAACGCCTGGCAGTCGCGTAGTGATGATTACTCCCTGGTTCAGTGCGGCATGCTTTACAGCTTAGAACCGGGGCTCCAAAAGCGTTTTGAGCAGCACGGAGCATATGAGATGTTCCAAGAGCTGAAAATGGTTTTCCAAGCTCACGCCCGGGTCGAGAGATATGAAGTCTCCGACAAGTTCTACAGTTGTAATATGGAGGAGAATGGTTATGTCAGCGAGCACATACTCAAAATGTCTGAGTTGCACAACCGCTTATCTCAACTGGGAGTTAATCTCCCAGATGACGCGGTGGTCGACAGAATCCTCCAGTCGCTCCCACCTAGATACAAGAGCTTTATAATGAACTTCAATATGCAGGAGATGGTGAAAACCATTCCTGAGGTATATTCAATGTTGAAATCAGCAGCGGTGGATATCAAAAAGGAACATCAAGTGTTGATGGTCAATAAAACCACTAGTTTCAAAAAAGGCAAGGGTAAGAAGAACTTCAAGAAGGACGGCAAGGGAGTTGTCGTGCCCGGTAAGCCAGTTGCCGGGAAGAAGCCAAAGCATGGACCCAAACCTGAGACTGAGTGCTTTTATTGCAAGGGAAGCGGACACTGGAAGCGGAACTGCCCCAAGTACTTAGCGGACAAGAAGGCCGGCAACACCAAAGGTATATGTGATATACATGTAATTGATGTGTACCTTACTAGTACTCGTAGTAGCTCCTGGGTATTTGATACTGGTGCGGTTGCTCATATTTGTAACTCAAAACAGGAGCTGCGGAATAAGCGGAGACTGGCGAAGGACGAGGTGATGATGCACGTCGGGAATGGTTCCAAGGTCGATGTGATCGCCGTCGGCACGCTACCTCTACATTTACCTACGGGATTAGTTTTAAACCTCAATAATAGTTATTTAGTGCCAGCTTTGAGCATGAACATTGTATCTGGATCTCGTTTAGTATGAGATGGCTACTCATTTAAATCCGAGAATAATGGTTGTTCTATTTATATGAGAGATATGTTTTACGGTCATGCCCCGCTGGTCAATGGTTTATTGTTAATGAATCTCGAACGTGATGTTACACATATTCATAGTGTGAATACCAAAAGATGTAGGGTTGATAATGATAGTCCCACATACTTGTGGCACTGCCGCCTTGGTCACATTGGTGTCAAACGCATGAAGAAGCTCCATTCTGATGGACTTTTGGAGTCTCTTGATTACGAATCATTTGACACATGCGAACAATGCCTCATGGGAAAAATTACCAAGACTCCGTTCTCCAGAACAATGGAGCGAGCAACCAACTTATTGGAAATCATACATACTGATGTGTGCGGTCCGATGAGCGTTGAGGCTCGCGGAGGCTATCGTTATGTTCTCACTCTCACTGATGACTTGAGTAGATATGGGTATGTCTACTTGATGAAACACAAGTCTGAGACCTTTGAAAAGTTCAAGGAATTTCAGAGTAAGGTAGAGAATCAACGTGACCGAAAGATAAAGTTCTTACGATCAGATCATGGGGGAGAATATTTAAGTCACTGATACGTCCATTTTGCATCATGCTTTTATGACAATATTTATTGCATTATGGGCTGTTATTTCACGTTATGTCACAATACTTATGGCTATTCTCTCTTATTTTACAAGGTTTACATGAAGAGGGAGAATGCCGGCAGCTGGAATTCTGGGCTGGAAAAGGAGTAAATATTGAAGGACTATTCTGTGCAACTCCAAAAGTCCTGAAACTCCACGGAATGTCTTAAAATAAATTAAAAAAATTGTCGCCAAAGATGAAGGCCAGGGGGCCCACACCCTGGTCACGAGGGTGGGGGGTGCCCCCCTGGGCGCGCCCCCCTACCTCGTGGGCCCCCTGGTGGCTCTCCGACGCCCATCTTCTCCTATATGAAGTCTTTCGATGAGAAAACAATAGAAGGCAACCTTTCGGGACGAAACTCCGCCGCCACGAGGCGGAACCTTGGCGGAACAAATCTAGGGCTCCGGCAGAGCTGTTCTGCCGGGGACACTTCCCTCCGGGAGGGGGAAATCATCACCATCATCATAACCGACGCTCCTCTCATCGGGAGGGTGCAATCTCCATCAACATCTTCACCAGCACCATCGCATCTCCAAACCCTAGTTCATCTCTTGTATCCAATTCTTGTCTCCAAGTCCGGGATTGGTGCTAGTAGGTTGCTAGTAGTGTTGATTACTCCTTGTAGTTGATGCTAGTTGGTTTATTTGGTGGAAGATCATATGTTCAGATCCTTTATGCACATTATTACCCCTCTGATTATGAACATGAATATGCTTTGTGAGTAATTAGGTTTGTTCCTGAGGACAAGGGAGAAGTCTTGCTATTAGTAGTCATGTGAATTTGGTATTCGTTTGATATTTTGATAAGATGTATGGTGTCTAACCTCTAGTGGTGTTATGTGAACGTCGACTACATAACACTTCACCATTATTTGGGCATAGAGGAAGGCATTGGGAAGTAATAAGTAGATGATGGGTTGCTAGAGCGACAGAAGCTTAAACCCTAGTTTATGCGTTGCTTCGTAAGGTGCTGATTTGGATCCATATGTTTCATGCTATGGTTAGGTTTACCTTAATACTTTTGTTGTAGTTGCGGATGCTTGCAATAGAGGTTAATCATAAGTGGGATGCTTGTCCAAGTAAGGGAAGTACCCAAGCACCGGTCCACCCACATATCAAATTATCAAAGTAGCGAACGTGAATCATATGAGCGTGATGAAAACTAGCTTGACGATATTCCCATGTGTCCTCGGGAGCGCTTTTCCTATTATAAGAGTTTGTCCAGGCTTGTCCTTTGCTACAAAAAGGATTGGGCCACCTTGCTGCACTTTATTTACTTTTGTTACTTGTTGCTCGTTACATTTATCTTATCACAAAACTATCTGCTACCACTTATTTCAGTACTTGCAGAGAATACCTTGCTGAAAACCGCTTGTCATTTCCTTCTGCTCCTCGTTGGGTTCGACACTCTTACTTATCGAAAGGACTACGATAGATCCCCTATACTTGTGGGTCATCAAGACTCTTTTCTGGCGCCGTTGCCGAGGAGTGAAGCGCCTTTGGTAGGTGGAATTTGGTAAGGAAAAATTTATTTAGTGTGCTGAAATTTTCTGTCACTTGTTACTATGGAAAGTAATTGTCTGAGGGGCTTGTTCGGGGTATCTTCACCCCGTCCAGTTGAGCAAAGAGTTGCTCCTCAACCTACTAAACCTACTGAACCTATTGAAAATGAAACTCCTTTTCAGATTCCTTCGGGTTTGATGGAAAAACTGCTAGCTAACACTTTTACAGGAGATGGAACAAAGCATCCTGATGAACATCTACGCTATGTGGATGATGTTTGTGGACTATTTAAGCTTGCAGGTATACCCGATGATGTTGTTCAGAAGAAGGCCTTCCCTTTATCTTTGAAGGGAGACGCATCGACATGGTATAGGCTATGTGATGATATGAGATCATGGAACTATAAAAGATTGAAATTGGAATTTCATCAAAAGTATTACCCTATCCAACTTGTTCATCATGATCGCAATTATATATATAATTTTTGGCCTCGCGAAGGAGAAAGCATCGCTCAAGCTTGGGGGAGGCTTAAATCAATGTTATATTCATGCCCCAATCATGAGATCCCAAGAGAAATAATTATGCAAAGTTTTTATGCTCGGCTTTCTGATAACAATCGCACCATGCTCGATACTTCTTGTGCTAGCTCTTTTATGATGAAGCCTATTGAATTTAGATGGAATTTATTGGATAGAATTAAACGCAACTCTGAAGATTGGGACCTCGACGAAGGTAAGGAGTCAGGTATGACACCCAAGTTTGATTGTGTTAAATCTTTTATGGATACCGATATTTTCCGTAATTTTAGCACTAAATATGGCCTTGACTCCGAGATAGTAGCTTCTTTCTGTGAATCTTTTGCTACTTATGTTGATCTCCCCAAGGAGAAGTGGTTTAAATATCATCCTCCCATAGAAGTAAAAGTAGCTGCACCTATTGAAGTTGAAGAAAAGACTGTCACTTACAATGATCCTATTGTTCCCACTTCTTATGTTGAGAAACCACCTTTCCCTGTTAGAATGAAGGATCATGCTAAAGCTTCAATTGTTGTTCATAAAAGCAATATTAGGACTTATACACCTCCTGAGCAAGTCAAAGTAGAACCCAATATTGCTACTGTTAAAGATCTCTTGTCTGATAATATTGATGGGCATGTTATTCAATTCTCTGGTGAAACTGCTAGAATTGCTAAACCCTGTGATAGAGATAAACATAGACCTGTGGTAGGCATGCCTATTATTTCTGTTAAAATAGGAGATCATTGTTATCATGTCTTATGTGATATGGGTGCTAGTGCTAGTGTTATACCCATTGACTTATACAAAGAAATTATGCATGAAATTGCACCTGCTGAGTTAGAAGAAATTGATGTCACAATTAAACTTGCCAATAGAGATACTATATCTCCAATAGGAATTGTTAGAGATGTTGAAGTCTTGTGTGGGAAAACCAAATATCCCGCTGATTTTCTTGTTCTTGGTTCTCCACAAGATAGCTTTTGTCCCATAATATTTGGTAGACCCTTCTTGAATACTGTTAATGCTAAGATAGACTGCGAAAAGAGTGTTCTTACTATTGGCTTGGATGATATGGTTCATGAGTTTAATTTCTCTAAATTTAGTAAACAACATCGTGAAGAAGAACTGCCTAGTAAGGATGAAATTATTGGTCTTGCTTCTATTGCCGTACCTCCTAGTGATCCTTTAGAACATTATTTGCTAGACCATGAAAATGATATGTTCATGAATGAAAGAAGGGAAATAGATGAAGTATTCTTTAAACAGGAACCTATTCTGCAATACAATTTGCCTGTTGAAATCCTAGGGGATCCTCCTCCACCCAAGGGTGATCCCGTGTTTGAGCTTAAACTGTTGCCTGATAATCTTAAATATGCTTATCTTGATGAAAAGAAAATATATCCTGTCATTATTAGTGCTAACCTTTCAGAGCATGAAGAAGAAAGATTATTGAAAACTCTGAAAAAGCACCATGCCGCTATTGGATATACTCTGGATGATCTTAAGGGCATCAGTCCCACTCTATGTCAACATAAAATAAATTTGGAAGCGGATGCTAAACCAGTTTGTGATCCTCAACGACGTTTGAATCCTAAAATGAAAGAAGTGGTAAGAAAGGAAATACTCAAGCTTCTGGAGGCAGGTATAGTTTATCCCGTTGCTGATAGTCAGTGGGTAAGTCCTGTCCATTGTGTCCCTAAGAAGGGAGGTATTACTGTTGTCCCTAATGATAAATATGAATTGATTCCGCAAAGAATTATCACAGGTTATAGGATGGTAATTTATTTCCGCAAATTAAATAAGGCTACTAAGAAAGAACATTACCCCTTACCTTTTATTGATCAAATGCTAGAAAGATTATGCAAACATACACACTATTGCTTTCTAGATGGTTATTCCAGTTTTTCTCAAATACCTGTGTCGGCTAAGGATCAATCAAAGACTAATTTTACATGCCCTTTTGGTACTTTTGCTTATAGATGTATGCCTTTCGGTTTATGTAATGCACCTGCTACCTTTCAAAGATGCATGATGGCTATATTCTCTGACTTTTGTGAGAAAATTTGTGAGGTTTTCATGGACAGCTTTTTCGTCTATGGTTCCTCTTTTGATGATTGCTTGAGCAATCTTGCTCGAGTTTTGCAGAGATGTGAAGAAACTAATCTTGTCTTGAATTGGGAAAAGTGCCACTTTATGGTTAATGAAGGTATTGTCTTGGGGCACAAAGTTTCTGAAAGAGGTATTGAAGTTGATAAAGCCAAGGTTGATGCTATTGAAAAGATGCCATGTCCCAAGGACATCAAAGGTATAAGAAGTTTCCTTGGTCACGCCGGATTTTATAGGAGGTTCATTAAGGACTTCTCAAAAATCTCTCGGCCTCTGACTAATTTATTACAAAAAGATGTACCATTTGTCTTTGATGATGATTGCGTAGAAGCATTTGAAATACTTAAGAAAGCATTAGACTCTGCACCTGTTGTTCAGCCACCTGATTGGAATTTACCCTTTGAAATTATGTGTGATGCTAGTGATTATGCTGTAGGTGCTGTTCTAGGGCAAAGAGTTGATAAGAAATTAAATGTTATCCATTATGCTAGTAAGACTCTAGACAATGCTCAAAGAAATTATGCTACTACCGAAAAGGAGCTTTTAGCAGTTGGATTTGCTTGTGATAAATTCAGACCCTATATTGTTGATTCTAAAGTAACTATTCACACAGATCTTGCTGCTATTAAACATCTTATGGAAAAGAAAGATGCAAAACCTAGACTTATTAGATGGGTTCTCCTGCTGCAAGAATTTGATTTGCATATCGTTGATAGAAAAGGAGCTGAGAACCCCGTTGCAGACAACTTATCTAGGTTAGAGAATGTTCTTGATGACCCACTACCTATTGATGATAGCTTTCCTGATGAGCAACTGAATGTCATAAGCACTTCTTGTAGCACTCCATGGTATGCTGATTATGCTAATTATATTGTTGCTAAATTTATACCACATAGCTTCACATACCAGCAAAAGAAAAAGTTTTTTTATGACTTGTGACATTACTTTTGGGATGACCCACATCTTTATAAAGAAGGAGTAGATGGTGTTATTAGACATTGTGTACCTGAGCATGAACAGGAACAGATCCTATGCAAGTGTCACTCCGAAGCTTATGGAGGACACCACGCTGGAGACAGAACTGCACATAAGGTATTGCAATCCGGTTTTTATTGGCCTACTCTCTTCAAGGATGCCCGTAAGTTTCTTTTGTCTTGCGACGAATGTCAAAGAATTGGTAATATTAGTAGACGTCAAGAAATGCCTATGAATTATTCACTTGCTATTGAACCATTTGATGTTTGGGGCTTTGATTATATGGGACCTTTTCCTGCCTCTAATGGATATACTCATATTTTAGTTGCTGTTGATTACGTTACTAAGTGGTTAGAAGCTATTCCAACTAGTAGTGCCGATCATAACACTTCTATTAAAATGCTTAAGGAAGTTATTTTTCCGAGGTTTGGAGTCCCTAGATATTTAATGACTGATGGTGGTTCACACTTTATTCATGGTGCTTTCCGTAAGATGCTTGCTAAATACGACGTTAATCATAGAATTGCATCTCCATATCACCCTTAGTCTAGTGGTCAGGTAGAATTGAGCAATAGAGAGCTCAAATTAATTTTGCAAAAGACTGTCAATAGGTCTAGAAAGAATTGGTCCAAGAAACTGAATGACGCATTGTGGGCCTATAGAACTGCATACAAAAATCCTATGGGTATGTCTCCGTATAAATGGTTTATGGAAAAGCTTGTCACTTACCTCTCGAACTAGAACATAAGGCATACTGGGCTATTAAAGAGCTCAACTATGATTTCAAACTTGCCGGTGAAAGAGGTTATTTGATATTAGCTCACTTGATGAATGGATAACCCAAGCTTATGAAAATGCCAAGTTGTTTAAAGAAAAGGTTAAAAGATGGCATGACAAAAGGATACAAAAGCGTGAGTTTAATGTAGGTGATTATGTATTGCTATACAACTCTCGTTCAAGATTTTTTGCAGGAAAACTTCTCTCCAAATGGGAAGGTCCTTACGTTATCGAGGAGGTCTATCGTTCCGGTGCCATAAAAATCAACAACTTCGCAGGCACAAATCCGAAGGTGGTAAACGGTCAAAGGATCAAACACTATATCTCAGGTAATCCTATAAATGTTGAAACTAATATTATTGAAACCGTAACCCCGGAGGAATACATAAAGGACACTTTCCAGAACATTCCAGACTCCGAAAAGGAATATGTATATGGTACGGTAAGTAAACTGAATCCAAAACAATTTTTAAGGCAAGATTTCTCTGTTTTGGAATATTTAGAAAAATAGAAAAATAAGTAGCAGTCCGGGGAGGACACAAGGCCTCCACGAGGGTGGAGGGCGCGCCCTACCCCCCTAGGCGCGCCCCCTACCTCGTGAGCACCTCATGTGCCCTCCGGACTCCGTTTCCTTGCACGATACGTATTTTGGTCAGTAAAAATTCATTATATATACTCCCGAAGGTTTTGACTCTCGTATCATGCAAATATCCTCTGTTTTCGTTTCGAGTTGTTGCTGTTACAGATTAGAGCAAGATGTCTTCCCAAGATTCGGAGGGAGAGAGCTACATGGCTGATTATATTGCAAATCCAAAAGTATATGGGGATGCAGAGCATTATGGCTGGACCACGGAGGAAGAAGAAGACTATGATCCAAAGAGGAAGGAGGAAATGAGTTCCGACGAAGAGGACCATCCCCTACCTCAACCTGGTGATATGCATGTGGAGTTCAAGAAATCGAGCCTCCCTAAGGTCCAATCTATCCCACCTCGTTTTTCTCAGGACAGCAAGGCAGCACTATGCAAAAAGATAATGAAACTTGAGCTCGAGAATGAGGATTTAAGGGAGGAAAATTTTAGCCTCAGACGCAAGCTGGAGAAGAAAAATGCAACACCTCCATCACCTCCGAGGACATAATCACATGGGTATGGGCACTCCCCTTGGCAACTGCCAAGCTTGGGGGAGGTGCCCTGGTATCGTATCACCATCACAACTCCTATCTTTACCGTTTTTCTTAGTTCGATCCTTTTAGTAGTATCTTGATTTAGTAGAATAAAGTCATGGCATGATCTAGTTTTGAGTCTTGCTTTATGATCCTTCTTTGTAATCGAGTCCATGAGCTATATAATAAAGATTAGTGTTGAGTCAAGGGCTTGAGTATTTTGCCATGATCTTGGGTGATTAGAAGAAAAAGAATCAAAGAGTTCATATTGATCTTAGTGAAAGTAATGACTTCACATAGAAAGAGTATGATGATTAAAAGTTGTTGGGAGTTGGCAAATATAGCTTTGGTCATCGTTGCAATTAATAGGCAGTAATAAGGAAAGAGAGGTTTCACATATAGATATATTATTATTGACATCTTTTACGATTGAGAGCACTCATTAAAATTTGACATGCTAAAGAGTTGATGTTGGACAAGGAAGACAACATAATGAGTTATGTTTTCTTACATCTGAGATAAAGTATGTTGTCATGGATCCTCTACCGTGTTGAGCTTGCCTTTCCCCCTCATGCTAGCCAAAATCTCAGCACTAAGTAGAAATACTACTTGTGCTTCCAAATACCCTTAAACCAGTTTTGCCATGAGAGTCCACCATATCTACCTATGGATTGAGTAAGATCCTTCAAGTAAGTTGTCATCGGTGCAAGTAATAAAAATTGCTCTCTGAATATGCATGACTTATTAGTGCAGAGAAATAAGCTTTGTACGAACTTGTTGTGGACGCAATAAAAGCGACGGACTGCATAATAAAGGTCCACACGCAAGGGGCAATATAAAGTGACGTTCTTTTGCATTAAGATTTTCTGCATCAACCCTAAACACGCATGACAACCTCTGCTTCCCTCTGCGAAGGGCCTATCTTTTATTATTATCCTCTACCTTATGCAAGAGTCACGGTGATCTTCACCTTTCCTTTTTCATTTTATCCTTTGGCAAGCTCAGCATGTTGGAAAGAACATGATATATATATCTAATTGGATGTGGGGGAGCATGAGTTGTTATTGTTGACATTACCCTTGAGGTAAAAGGTTGTGGGGCAAAACTATAAGCCCCTATCTTTCTCTGTGTCCGATTAAAACTCCGTAATCACAAGAATTGCGTGAGTGTTAGCAATTATGAAGGACTAAGTGATAGTTGAGTATGTGGACTTGCTTTTAAGCTCTGACATAGACTCTTTCTGATGTTATGATAAATTGCAATTGTTTCAATGACTGAGGGTGTAATTTGTTGGTGCTCAATAAGGTTTCTGATTCATACTTTGGCTTTGTGAAAAGATCATCACTTGAATATGAGTAATCATATGACAAAATCTATATATGTTGCTGTTATGAAATAATCATGATGCATTCATGTCCGTATTTTATTTTTATCGACGCCTCTACCTCTAAACATGAGGACATATTTATTGTTATCGGCTTTTCGCTTGAGGACAAGCGAGGTCTAAGCTTGGGGGAGTTATACGTCCATTTTGCATCATGCTTTTATGACAATATTTATTGCATTATGGGTTGTTATTTCATGTTATGTCACAATACTTATGGCTATTCTCTCTTATTTTACAAGGTTTACATGAAGAGGGAGAATGCCGGCAGCTGGAATTCTGGGCTGGAAAAGGAGCAAATACTGAAGGACTATTCTGCGCAACTCCAAAAGTCTTGAAACTCCACTGAATGTCTTAAAATAAATAACAAAAAATCGTCGCCAAAGATGAAGGCCAGTGGGCCCACACCCTACTCACGAGGGTGGGGGGCGCCCCCCCCCCCTGGGCGCGCCCCCTACCTCGTGGGCCCCCTGGTGGCTCTCCGACACCCATCTTCTCCTATATGAAGTCTTTTGATGAGAGAAAAATAGAAGGCAACCTTTCGGGACAAAACTCCGCCGCCACGAGGCGGAACCTTGGCGGAACCAATCTAGGGCTCCGGCAGAGCTGTTTTGCCGGGGACACTTCCCTCCGGGAGGGGGAAATCATCACCATCGTCATCACCGATGCTCCTCTCATCGGGAGGGGGCAATCTCCATCAACATCTTCACCAGCACCATCTCATCTCCAAACCCTAGTTCATCTCTTGTATCCAATTCTTGTCTCCAAGTCCGGGATTGGTGCTAGTAGGTTGCTAGTAGTGTTGATTACTCCTTGTAGTTGATGCTAGTTGATTTATTTGGTGGAAGATCATATGTTCAGATCCTTTATGCACATTATTACCCCTATGATTATGAACATGAATATGCTTTGTGAGTAATTATGTTTGTTCCTGAGGACAAGGGAGAAGTCTTGCTATTAGTAGTCATGTGAATTTGGTATTCGTTCGATATTTTGATAAGATGTATGTTGTCTAACCTCTAGTGGTGTTATGTGAACATCGACTACATAACACTTCACCATTATTTGGGCCTAGAGGAAGGCATTGGGAAGTAATAAGTAGATGATGGATTGCTAGAGTGACAGAAGCTTAAACCCTAGTTTATGCGTTGCTTCGTAAGGGGCTGATTTGGATCCATATGTTTCATGCTATGGTTAGGTTTACCTTAATACTTTTGTTGTAGTTGCGGA
Organism: Triticum timopheevii; assembly: GCA_963921465.1. Classification (NCBI taxonomy): domain Eukaryota; kingdom Viridiplantae; phylum Streptophyta; class Magnoliopsida; order Poales; family Poaceae; genus Triticum; species Triticum timopheevii. The sequence continues at coordinate 463,906,650 of OY997266.1, forward strand.
TGCTTGGAATAGAGGTTAATCATAAGTGGGATGCTTGTCCAAGTAAGGGCAGTACCCAAGCACCGGTCCACCCACATATCAAATTATCAAAGTACCGAACGTGAATCATATGAGCGTGATGAAAACTAGCTTGACGATATTCCCATGTGTCCTCGGGAGCGCTTTTCCTATTATAAGAGTTTGTCCAGGCTTGTCCTTTGCTACAAAAAGGATTGGGCCACCTTGTTGCACTTTATTTACTTTTGTTACTTGTTGCTCGTTACAATTTATCTTATCACAAAACTATCTGTTACCATTTATTTCAGTACTTGCAGAGAATACCTTGCTGAAAACCGCTTATCATTTCCTTTTGCTCCTCATTGGGTTCGACACTCTTACTTATCAAAAGGACTACGATAGATCCCCTATACTTGTGGGTCATCAGTCACGAATTTGGTATGCACTTAAGGAAATGTGGAATCGTTTCACAACTCACGCCGCCTGGAACACCTCAGCGTAACGGTGTGTCCGAACGTCATAATCGCACTCTATTGGATATGGTGCGATCTATGATGTCACTCACCGATTTACCGCTATCATTATGGGGATACGCTCTAGAGACAGCTACATTCACTTTAAATAGGGCACCGTCTAAATCCGCTAAGACAACACCGTATGAATTATGGTTTGGGAAGAAACCTAAGCTGTCGTTTCTAAAAGTTTGGGGATGCGATGCTTATGTCAAGAAACTTCAACCTAAAAAGCTCGAACCCATGTCGTAAAAATGCGTCTTCATAGGATACCCTAAGGAAACCATTGGGTATACCTTCTACCTTAGATCCGAAGGCAAGATTTTTGTTGCCAAGAACGGGTCCTTTCTGGAGAAAGAGTTTCTCTTGAGAGAAGTAAGTGGGAGGAAAGTAGAACGCAATGAAGTACTACCTCTTGAACCGGAAAGTAGCACAGCTCAGGAAGATGTTCCTGTGGTACCTGCACCGACTAGAGAGGAAGTTAATGATGATGATCAAGGTACTTCAGATCAAGTTGCTACAGAACTTCGAAGGTCCACAAGGACACGTTCCACACCGGAATGGTATGGCAACCCTGTCCTGGAAATCATGTTGTTAGACAACGGTGAACCTTCGAACTATGAAGAAGCGATGGCGGGCCCAGATTCCAACAAATGGCTTGAAGCCATGCAATCCGAGATAGGATCCGTGTATGAAAACAAAGTGTGGACTTTGATGGACTTGCCCAATGATCGGCGAGCGATAGAAAATAAATGGATAATTAAGAAGACGGACGCGGATGGTAATGTTACCATCTATAAGGCTTGACTTGTCGCTAAGGGTTATCGACAAGTTCAAGGGGTTGACTATGATGAGACCTTCTCACCCGTAGCGAAGCTGAAGTCCGTCCGAATCATGTTAGCAATTGCCGCATACTATGATTATGAGATATGGCAAATGGACGTCAAAACGGCATTCCTTAACGGCTTTCTTAAGGAAGAATTGTATATGATGCAGCCGGAAGGTTTTGTCGATCCTAAGAATGCTAACAAGGTATGCAAGCTCCAGCGCTCCATCTATGGGGTGGTGCAAGCATCTCGTAGTTGGAACATTCGCTTTAATGAAATGATCAAAGCGTTTGGGTTTATGCAGACTTATGGAGAAGCCTGCGTTTACAAGAAAGTGAGTGGGAGCTCTGTAGCATTTCTCATATTATATGTGGATGACATACTTTTAATGGGAAATGATATAGAACTTTTGGAAAACATTAAGGCCTACTTGAATAAGTGTTTTTCAATGAAGGACCTTGGAGAAGCTGCTTACATATTAGGCATCAAGATCTATAGAGATAGATCGAGACGCCTCATAGGTCTTTCACAAAGCACATACCTTGATAAGATATTGAAGAAGTTCAATATGGATCAGTGCAAGAAGGGATTCTTGCCTGTGCTGCAAGGTGTGAAATTGAGCTCGGCTCAATGTCCGACCATGGCAGAAGATAGAGAAAAGATGAGTGTCGTCCCCTATGCCTCGGCCATAGGGTCTATCATGTATGCCATGCTGTGTACCAGACCTAATGTAAACCTTACCGTAAGTTTGGTAGGAAAGTACCAAAGTAATCCCGGCATGGAACACTGGACAGCGGTCAAGAATATCCTGAAGTACCTGAAAAGGACTAAGGATATGTTTCTCGTATATGGAGGTGACGAAGATCTCGTCGTAAAGGGTTACATCGAAGCTAGCTTCGACACTGATTTGGATGACTCTAAGTCACAAACCGGATACGTGTATATTTTGAATGGTGGGGCAGTAAGCTGGTGCAGTTGCAAGCAAAGCGTCGTGGCGGGATCTACATGTGAAACGGAGTACATGGCAGCCTCATAGGCAGCACATGAAGCAATCTGGATGAAGGAGTTCATTACCGACCTAGGAGTTATTCCCAATGCGTCGGGGCCGATGACTCTCTTCTGTGACAACACTGGAGCCATTGCCCTTGCCAAGGACCCCAGGTTCCACAAGAAGACCAGACACATCAAGCGTCGCTTCAAATCCATTCGTGAAAATGTTCAAGATGGAGACACAGATATTTGTAAAGTGCACACAAATCTGAATGTCGCAGATCCGTTGACTAAACCTCTTCCACGAGCAAAACATGATCAACACCAGAACTCTATGGGTGTTCGATTCATCACAATGTAACTAGATTATTGACTCTAGTGCAAGTGGGAGACTATTGGAAATATGCCCTAGAGGCAATAATAAAATGGTTATTATTATATTTCCTAATTCATGATAATTGTCTATTATTCATGCTATAATTGTGTTATCCGGAAATCGTAATACATGTGTGAATACATAGACCACAACATGTCCCTAGTGAGCTTCTAGTTGACTAGCTCGTTTATCAATAGATGGTTACGTTTTCCTGACCATGGACATTGGATGTCATTGATAACGGGATCACATCATTGGGAGAATGATGTGATGGACAAGACCCAATCCTAAGCATAGCACAAGATCGTGTAGTTCGTTTGCTAGAACTTTTCTAATGTCAAGTATCATTTCCTTAGACCATGAGATTGTGTAACTCCCGGATACCGTAAGAGTGCTTTGGGTGTACCAAACGTCACAACGTAACTGGGTGGCTATAAAGGTATACTACAGGTATCTCTGAAAGTGTCTGTTGGGTTGACACGAATCGAGACTGGGATTTGTCACTCCGTATGACGGAGAGGTATCTCTGGGCCCACTCGTTAATGCATCATCATAATGAGCTCAATGTGACCAAGTGGTTGATCACGGGATCATGCATTACGGTACGAGTAAAGTGACTTGCCGGTAACGAGATTGAACGAGGTATTGGGATACCGACGATCGAATCTCGGGCAAGTAACGTACCGATTGACAAAGGGAATTGTATACGGGATTACTTGAATCCTCGACATCGTGGTTCATTCGATGAGATCATCATGGAACATGTGGGAGCCAACATGGGTATCCAGATCCCGTTGTTGGTTATTGGCCGGAGAGTCGTCTCGGTCATGTCTGCGTGTCTCCCGAACCCGTAGGGTCTACACACTTAAGGTTCGGTGACGCTAGGGTTGTAGAGATATTAGTATGCGGTAACCCGAAAGTTGTTCGGAGTCCCGGATGAGATCCTGGACATCACGAGGAGTTCTGGAATGGTCCGGAGGTGAAGATTTATATATAGGAAGTCCAGTTTCGGCCATCGGGAAAGTTTCGGGAGTCACCGGTATTGTACGGGGACCACCGGAAAGGTCCCGGGGGTCCATTCGGGTGGGGCCACCTATCTTGGAGGGCCCCATGGGCTGAAGTGGGAGGGGAACCAGCCCCTGGTGGGCTGGTGCGCCCCCCTTGAGCCTCCCCCTACGCCTAGGGTTGGAAACCCTAGGGCTGGGGGGGGCGCCCCACTTGGCTTGGGGGGCAAGTTCCCCCCTTGCCCCCCCCCCCTATTGGGGAACGTAGTAATTTCAAAAAATTTCCTACGCACACGCAAGATCATGGTGATGATATAGCAACGAGAGGGGAGAGTGTTCGTCAACATACCCTTGTAGACCGTAAGCGGAAGCGTTAGCACAACGCAGTTGATGTAGTCGTACGTCTTCACGATCCGACCGATCCAAGCACCGAACGTACGGAGCCTCCGAGTTCAGCACACGTTCAGCTCGATGACGATCTCCGGCCGTCCGATCTAGCAAAGGCTCCGTAGATGAGTTCCGTCAGCACGACGGCGTGGTGACGATGATGATGTTCTACCGGCGCAGGGCTTCGCCTAAGCTCCGCGACGATATGACCGAGGTGGAATATGGTGGAAGGGGGCACCGCACACGGCTAAGGAACGATCCGTAGATCAACTTGTGTGTCTATGGGGTGCCCCCTGCCCCCGTATATAAAGGAGCCAGGGGGGAGGAGGCCACCGGCCTAAGGGGGCGCGCCAAGGGGGGAGTCCTACTCCCACCGGGAGTAGGACTCCCCTTTTCCAAGTAGGATTAGGAGAGAGGGGGAAAGAGGAGGAAGAGGGGAAGGAAAGGGGGGGCGCCGCCCCCCTTCCCTTGTCCTATTCGGACTAGGAGGGGGAGGGGCGTGCGGCCCCCTCCTGGCTCCTTCCTCTTCTCCCTCTTGGCCCATGTAGGCCCATTAACCCCCCGGGGGGTTCCGGTAACCTCCCGGTACTCCGGTAAAATGCCGATTTCACCCGGAACCTTTCCGATGTCCAAACATAGGCTTCCAATATATCAATCTCTATGTCTCGACCATTCCGAGACTCCTCGTCATGTCCGTGATCACATCCGGGAATCTGAACAAACTTCGGTACATCAAAACTTATAAACTCATAATAAAACTGTCATCGAAAGGTTAAGCGTGCGGACCCTACGGGTTCGAGAACTATGTAGACATGACCTAGAACCATTCTCGGTCAATAACCAATAGCGGGACCTGGATGCCCATATTGGTTCCTACATATTCTACGAAGATCTTTATCGGTCAAACCGCATAACAACATACGTTGTTCCCTTTGTCATCGGTATGTTACTTGCCCGAGATTCAATCGTCGGTATCCAATACCTAGTTCAATCTCGTTACCGGCAAGTCTCTTTACTCGTTCTATAATACGTCATCTCACAACTAACTCATTAGTTATAATGCTTGCAAGGCTTAAGTGATGAGTATTACCGAGAGGGCCCAGAGATACCTCTCCGACAATCGGAGTGACAAAACCTAATCTCGAAATACGCCAACTCAACATGTACCTTCGGAGACACCTGTAGTACTCCTTTATAATCACCCAGTTATGTTGTGACGTTTGGTAGTACCCAAAGTGTTCCTCCGGTAAACGGGAGTTGCATAATTCTCATAGTTACAGGAACATGTATAAGTCATGAAGAAAGCAATAGCAGAATACTAAACGATCATGTGCTAAGCTAATGGGATGGGTCATGTCAATCACATCATTCTCCTAATGATGTGATCCCATTAATCAGATGACAACACATGTCTATGGTTAGGAAACATAACCATCTTTGATTAATGAGCTAGTCAAGTAGAGGCATACTAGTGACTATATGTTTGTCTATGTATTCACACATGTATCATGTTTCCGGTTAATACAATTTTAGCATGAATAATAAACATTTATCATGATATGAGGAAATAAATAATAACTTTATTATTGCCTCTAGGGCATATTTCCTTCAGTCTCCCACTTGCACTAGAGTCAATAATCTAGATTACATAGTAATGATTCTAACAGCCATGGAGTCTTGGTGCTGATCATGTTTTGCTCGTGAGAGAGGCTTAGTCAATGGGTCTGCAACATTCAGATCCGTATGTATCTTGCAAATTTCTATGTCTCCCACTTGGACTTGGTCCCGAATGGAATTGAAGCGTCTCTTGATGTGCTTGGTCCTCTTGTGAAATCTGGATTCCTTTGCCAAGGCAATTGCACCAGTATTGTCACAGAAGATCTTCATTGGTCCCGATGCACTAGGTATGACACCTAGATCGGAAATGAACTCCTTCATCCAGACTCCTTCATTTGCTGCTTCAGAAGCAGCTATGTACTCCGCTTCACATGTAGATCCCGCCACGATGCTTTGTTTAGAACTGCACCAACTTACAGCTCCACCGTTTAATATAAACACGTATCCGGTTTGCGATTTAGAATCATCCGGATCAGTGTCAAAGCTTGCATCGACGTAACCTCTTACGACTAGCTCTTTGTCACCTCCATATATGAGAAACATATCCTTAGTCCTTTTCAGGTATTTCAAGATGTTCTTGACCGCTGTCCAGTGATCCACACCTGGATTACTTTGGTACCTTCCTGCTAAGCTTATTGCTAAGCATACGTCAGGTCTGGTACACAGCATTGCATACATGATAGAGCCTATGGCTGAAGCATAGGGAACATCTTTCATTTTCTCTCTATCTTCTGCTGTGGTCGGGCATTGAGTTTGACTCAACTTCACACCTTGTAGCACAGGCAAGAACCCTTTCTTTGCCTGATCCATTTTGAACTTTTTCAAAATTTTGTCAAGGTATGTGCTTTGTGAAAGTCCTATTAAGCGTCTTGATCTATCTCTATAGATCTTGATGCCCAATATATAAGCAGCTTCACCAAGGTCTTTCATTGAAAAACTTTTATTCAGGCATCCCTTTATGCTATCCAGAAATTCTATATCATTTCCAATTAACAATATGTCATCTACATATAAAACTAGAAATGCTACAGAGCTCCCACTCACTTTCTTGTAAATACAGGCTTCTCCAAAAGTCTGTATAAAACCATATGCTTTGATCACACTATCAAAGCGTTTATTCCAACTCCGAGATGCTTGCACCAGTCCATAAATGGAACGCTGGAGCTTGCACACTTTGTTAGCACCTTTTGGATCAACAAAACCTTCCGGCTGCATCATATACAACTCTTCTTCTAGAAATCCATTCAAGAATGCAGTCTTGACATCCATTTGCCATATTTCATAATCATGAAATGCAACAATGGCTAACATGATTCGGACAGACTTAAGCATCGCTACGGGTGAGAAAGTCTCATCGTAGTCAACCCCTTGAACTTGTCGAAAACCTTTTGCAACAAGTCGAGCTTTATAGACAGTTACATTACCATCCGCGTCAGTCTTCTTCTTAAAAATCCATTTATTCTCAATGGCTTGCCAATCATCGGGCAAGTCAACCAAAGTCCATACTTTGTTTTCATACATGGATCCCATCTCAGATTTCATGGCCTCAAGCCATTTTGCGGAATCTGGGCTCATCATCGCTTCCTCATAGTTCGTAGGTTCATCATGGTCAAGTAACATGACTTCCAGAATAGGATTACCGTACCACTCTGGTGCGGATCTTACTCTGGTAGACCTATGAGGTTCTGTAGAAACTTGATCTGAAGTTTCATGATCAACATCATTAGCTTCCTCACTAATTGGTGTAGTTGTCACAGGAACTGGTTCTTGTGATGAACTACTTTCCAATAAGGGAGTAGATACAGTTATCTCATCAAGTTCTACTTTCCTCCCACTCACTTCTTTCGAGAGAAACTCCTTCTCTAGAAAGGATCCGAATTTAGCAACGAAAATCTTGCCCTCAGATCTGTGATAGAAGGTGTACCCAATAGTCTCCTTTGGGTATCCTATGAAGACACATTTCTCCGATTTGGGTTCGAGCTTATCTGGTTGAAGTTTCTTCACATAAGCATCGCAGCCCCAAACTTTAAGAAACGACAACTTTGGTTTCTTGCCAAACCATAGTTCATAAGGCGTCGTCTCAACGGATTTTGATGGTGCCCTATTTAACGTGAATGCGGCCGTCTCTAAAGCATAACCCCAAAACGATAGCGGTAGATCAGTAAGAGACATCATAGATCGCACCATATCAAGTAAAGTACGATTACAACGTTCGGACACACCATTTCGTTGTGGTGTTCCAGGTGGCGTGAGTTGCGAGACTATCCCGCATTGTTTCAAGTGTAGACCAAACTCGTAACTCAAATATTCTCCTCCACGATCAGATCGTAGAAACTTTATTTTCTTGTTACGATGATTTTCCACTTCACTCTGAAATTCTTTGAACTTTTCAAATGTTTCATACTTGTGTTTCATTAAGTAGAAATACCCATATCTGCTTAGATCATCTGTGAAGGTGAGAAAATAACGATGTCCGCCACGAGCCTCAACATTCATTGGACCGCATACATCTGTATGTATGATTTTCAACAAATATGTTGCTCTCTCCATAGTACTGGAGAACAGTGTTTTAGTCATCTTGCCCATGAGGCACGGTTCGCAAGTACCAAGTGATTCATAATCAAGTGATTCCAAAAGCCCATCAATATGGAGTTTCTTCTTGCGCTTTACACCGATATGACCTAAACGGCAGTGCCACAAATAAGTTGCACTATCATTATCAACTCTGCATCTTTTGGTTTCAACACTGTGAATATGTGTATCACTACTATCGAGATTCAATAAAAATAGACCACTCTTCAAGGGTGCATGACCATAAAAGATATTACTCATATAAATAGAACAACCATTATTCTCTGATTTAAATGAATAACCGTCTCGCATCAAACAAGATCCAGATATAATGTTCATGCTCAACGCTGGCACCAAATAACAATTATTTAGGTCTAATACTAATCCCGATGGTAGATGTAGAGGTAGCGTGCCGACCACGATCACATCGACTTTGGAACCATTTCCCACGCGCATCGTCACCTCGTCCTTAGCTAATCTTCGCTTAATCCGTAGTCCCTGTTTCGAGTTGCAAATATTAGCAACAGAACCGGTATCAAATACCCAGGTGCTACTGCGAGCATTAGTAAGGTACACATCAATAACATGTATATCACATATACCTTTGTTCACTTTGCCATCCTTCTTATCCGCCAAATACTTGGGGCAGTTCCGCTTCCAGTGTCCAGTCTGCTTGCACTAGAAGCACTCAGTTTCAGGCTTAGGTCCTGACTTGGGTTTCTTCTCTTGAGCAGCAACTTGCTTGCCGTTCTTTTTGAAGTTCCCCTTCTTCTTCCCTTTGCCCTTCTTCTTGAAAATAGTGGTCTTGTTGACCATCAACACTTGATGCTCCTTCTTGATTTCTACCTCCGCGGCTTTCAGCATCGCGAAGAGCTCGGGAATAGTCTTGTTCATCCCTTGCATATTATAGTTCATCACGAAGCTCTTGTAGCTTGGTGGCAGTGATTGGAGAATTCTGTCAATGACACTATCATCAGGAAGATTAACTCCCAGTTGAATCAAGTGATTATTATACCCAGACATTTTGAGTATGTGTTCACTGACAGAACTATTCTCCTCCATCTTGTAGCTATAGAACTTATTGGAGACTTCATATCTCTCAATCCGGGCATTTGCTTGAAATATTAACTTCAACTCCTGGAACATCTCATATGCTCCATGACGTTCAAAACGTCGTTGAAGGCCCGGTTCTAAGCCGTAAAGCATGGCACATTGAACTATAGAGTAGTCATCAGTTTTGCTCTGCCAGACGTTCTTAACGTCGTCAGTTGCATCAGCAGCAGGCCTGGCACCCAGCGGTGCTTCCAGGACGTAACTTTTCTGTGCAGCAATGAGGATAATCCTCAGGTTACGGACCCAGTCCGTGTAATTGCTACCATCATCTTTCAACTTTGCTTTCTCAAGGAACGCATTAAAATTCAACGGAACAACAGCACGAGCCATCTATCTACAAACAAACATAGACAAGCAAGATACTATCAGGTACTAAGTTCATGATAAATTTAAGTTCAATTAATCATATTACTTAAGAACTCCCACTTAGACAGACATCTCTCTAGTCATCTAAGTGATCACGTGATCCAAATCAACCAAACCATGTCCGATCATCACGTGAGATGGAGTAGTTTCAATGGTGAACATCGTTATGTTGATCATATCTAATATATGATTCACGCTCGACCTTTCGGTCTCCGTGTTCCGAGGCCATATCTGTATATGCTAGGCTCGTCAAGTATAACCTGAGTATTCCGCGTGTGCAACTATTTTGCACCCGTTGTATTTGAACGTAGAGCCTATCACACCCGATCATCACGTGGTGTCTCAACATGAAGAACTTTCGCAACGGTGCATACTCAGGGAGAACACTTCTTGATAATTAGTGAGAAATCATCTTAAAATGCTACCGTCAATCAAAGCAAGATAAGATGCATAAAGGATAAACATCACATGCAATCAATATAAGTGATATGATATGGCCATCATCATCTTGTGCTTGTGATCTCCATCTTCGAAGCACCGTCATGATCACCATCGTCACCGGCGCGACACCTTGATCTCCATCGTAGCATCGTTGTCGTTACGCCATCTATTGCTTCTACGACTATCGCTACCGCTTAGTGATAAAGTAAAGCAATTACAGGGCGTTTGCATTTCATACAATAAAGCGACAACCATATGGCTCCTACCAGTTGCCGATAACTTCGGTTACAAAACATGATCATCTCATACAATAAAATATAGCATCACGTCTTGACCATATCACATCACAACATGCCCTGCAAAAACAAGTTAGACGTCCTCTACTTTGTTGTTGCAAATTTTACGTGGCTACTACGGGCTTAGCAAGAACCGTTCTTACCTACGCATCAAAAAACCACAACGATAGTTCGTCAAGTTGGTGCTGTTTTAACCTTCGCAAGGACCGGGTGTAGCAACACTCGATTCAGCTAAAGTGAGAGAGATAGACACCCGCCAGTCACCTTTAAGCACGAGTGCTCGTAACGGTGAAACCAGTCTCGCGTAAGCTTACGCGTAATGTCGGTCCGGGCCGCTTCATCTCACAATACCGCTGAACCAAAGTATGACATGCTGGGAAGCAGTATGACTTGTATCGCCCACAACTCACTTGTGTTCTACTCGTGCATATAACATCAACGCATAAAACCTAGGCTCGGATGCCACTGTTGGGGAACGTAGTAATTTCAAAAAAATTCCTACGTACACGCAAGATCATGGTGATGATATAGCAACGAGACGGGAGAGTGTTCGTCCATGTACCCTTGTAGACCGTAAGCGGAAGCGTTAGCACAACGCAGTTGATGTAGTCGTACGTCTTCACGATCCGACCGATCCAAGCACCGAACGTACAGAGCCTCCGAGTTCAGCACATGTTCAACTCGATGACGATCTCCGGCCCTCCGATCCAGCAAAGGCTCCGGAGATGAGTTCCGTCAGCACGACGGCGTGGTGACGATGATGATGTTCTACCGGCGCAGGGCTTCGCCTAAGCTCCGCGACGATATGACCGAGGTGGAATATGGTGGAAGGGGGCACCGCACACGGCTAAGGAACGATCCGTATATCAACTTGTGTGTCTATGGGGTGCCCCCTGCCCCCGTATATAAAGGAGCCAGGGGGGAGGAGGCCGTCGGCCTAAGGGGGCGCGCCAAGGGGGGAGTCCTACTCCCACCGGGAGTAGGACTCCCCTTTTCCAAGTAGGAGTAGGAGAGAGGGGGAAAGAGGAGGAAGAGGGGAAGGAAAGGGGGGCGCCGCCCCCCTTCCCTTGTCCTATTCGGACTAGGAGGGGGAGGGGCGCGCGGCCCCCTCCTGGCTCCTTCCTCTTCTCCCTCTTGGCCCATGTAGGCCCATTAACCCCCCGGGGGGTTCCGGTAACCTCCCGGTACTCCGGTAAAATGCCGATTTCACCCGGAACCTTTCCGATGTCCAAACATAGGCTTCCAATATATCAATCTTTATGTCTCGACCATTCCGAGACTCCTCGTCATGTACGTGATCACATCCGGGAATCCGAACAAACTTCGGTACATCAAAACTTATAAACTCATAATAAAACTGTCATCGAAACGTTAAGCGTGCGGACCCTACGGGTTCGAGAACTATGTAGACATGACCTAGAACCATTCTCGGTCAATAACCAATAGCGGGACCTGGATGCCCATATTGGTTCCTACATATTCTACGAAGATCTTTATCGGTCAAACCGCATAACAACATACGTTGTTCCCTTTGTCATCGGTATGTTACTTGCCCGAGATTCAATCGTCGGTATCCAATACCTAGTTCAATCTCGTTACCGGCAAGTCTCTTTACTCGTTCTGTAATACGTCATCTCACAACTAACTCATTAGTTATAATGCTTGCAAGGCTTAAGTGATGAGTATTACCGAGAGGGACCAGAGATACCTCTCCGACAATCGGAGTGACAAAACCTAATCTCGAAATATGCCAACTCAACATGTACCTTCGGAGACACCTGTAGTACTCCTTTATAATCACCCAGTTACGTTGTGACGTTTGGTAGTACCCAAAGTGTTCCTCCGGTAAACGGGAGTTGCATAATTCTCATAGTTACAGGAACATGTATAAGTCATGAAGAAAGCAATAGCAGAATACTAAACGATCATGTGCTAAGCTAATGGGATGGGTCATGTCAATCACATCATTCTCCTAATGATGTGATCCCATTAATCAGATGACAACACATGTCTATGGTTAGGAAACATAACCATCTTTGATTAATGAGCTAGTCAAGTAGAGGCATACTAGTGACTATATGTTTGTCTATGTATTCACACATGTATCATGTTTCCGGTTAATACAATTTTAGCATGAATAATAAACATTTATCATGATATGAGGAAATAAATAATAACTTTATTATTGCCTCTAGGGCATATTTCCTTCACCCCCCCCCCTTGAGATTGAATCTCTAGGTGGCCGGCGCCCCCCTGGCCCCTATATAAAGAGGGGGGAAGGGAGGGCTGCGCACCCAAGTCCCTGGCACCTCCCTCTCCCCTCGTAACACCTCTCCCTCTCGCTGAGCTTGGAGAAGCCCTACCGAGATCGCCGCTGCTTCCACCACCACGCCGTCGTGCTGCTGGATCTCCATAAACCTCTCCCTCCCCCTTGCCGGATCAAGAAGGAGGAGACGTCTTCCCCAACCGTACGTGTGTTGAACGCGAAGGTGCCGTCCATTCGGTGCTAGGATCATCGGTGATTTGAATCACGGCGAGTACGACTCCTTCATCCCCGTTCTCTTGAACACTTCCGCTCGCGATCTACAAGGGTGTGTAGATGCACTCCTCTCTCTCGTTGCTAGATGACTCCATAGATTGATCTTGGTGATGCGTAGATTTTTTTTATTTTCTGCTATGTTCCCCAACACAATCCCCCAAAGCAGTTTTGTGAATGGAGCTTTGAGCAAGGAGATCGAAAATGGCAGCAAAGTGAGCTAGAACTCGTGCTTGAGCTGGATGGTGATTATTTTGGAAGGAAGATGAAGTGTGTGGGTGCAGGAATAGTGGAGGGGGCCACCATGGGCCCACGAGGCAGGGGGCGCACCCTCTAGGGGTGGGCGCGCCCTGGACCCTCGTGGCCAGGTGCCAGCTCCCCCTGTTGTGTTCTCAGTGCCAAATATTCTTAAATATTCCAGAAAAAATCATACTAAATTGGAAGGGCATTTGGAGAACTTTTATTTTCGGGATAATTTTTTTATTGCATGGATGTAGGATCAAAAGTATGTATAGAGGTGGGTGATTAGACTACTTGACCAAATAAAAATCTAGCCTTTTCCCAATTTTAGCTCTTGGCAGATTTTAGCAACTTAGCACAAGTCAAGCAATCAACCTACACATGCAATTCTAAGAGTATAGCAGCGGAATGTAAAACAATTGCATATGAAGGTAAAGGGAGGGGTTTGAGCAGGCAAATGCAATGTTGACATGGAGATTTTTTATCCGTGGTTCCGATAGGTGGTGCTATCGTACATCCACGTTGATGGAGACTTCAACCCACGAAGGGTAACGGTTGCACGAGTCCACGGAGGGCTCCACCCACTAAGGGTCCACGAATAAGCAACCTTGTCTATCCCACCATGGCCTCGCCCACGAAGGACTTGCCTCACTAGGGTAGATCTTAACAAAGTAGGCGATCTCCTTGCCCTTACAAACTCCTTGGTTCAACTCCACAATCTTGTCGGAGGCTCCCAAGTGACACCTAGCCAATCTAGGAGACACCACTCTCCAAGAAGTAACAAATGGTGTGTTGATGATGAACTCCTTGCTCTTGTGCTTCAAATGATCGTCTTCCCAACACTCAACTCTCTCTCACGGGATTTGAATTTGGTGGAAAGAAGATTTGAGTGGAAAGCAACTTGGGGAAGGCTAGAGATCAAGATTTATGTGGTACGAATGGAATATCTTGACCTCAACACAAGTGTAGGTGGTTCTCTCTCAGAAAATGTATGTTGGAAGTGTAGGCATGTTCTGATGGCTCTCTCCATGAATGAAGAGTGGGAGTATGGGTATATATAGCCTCCACACAAAATCTAACTGTTACACACAACTTACCAAACTCGGTGGGACCGAATCGTGAAACTCAGTCAGACCGATTTAGTTCATAATGTGACCATTAGGAATTTCGGTGGGACCGACATGTCAACTCGGTGGGACCGATATGGTTAGGGTTAGGGCATAACGTAATCTCGGTGAGACCGATTACACAAACTCGGTGAGACCGATTTTGGTAATAGACACACGGAGAGTTGGTCAGGCAAACTCGGTGGGACCGATTCGCTCATCTCGGTTGGACTGAAACATTACAAAAGGGAAACAGAGAGTTTGCATTGCAATCTCGATGGAACCGATCGCTCATCTCGGTTTGACCGAAACGTTACGATGGGAAACAGAGAGATTACAATGCCATCTCGGTGAGACCGAGATCCCTATCGGTGAGACCCAAAAGACTAGGGTTTCTGGCAGCGGCTATGTCAACTAAACTCGGTGGCGCCAGATAGAAAGTTTCGGTGGGGCCGAGTTTGACTTTTGGTTTGGGACATATGAGGATGTGAGAAAGTAGTTGAGGGTTTTTGGAGCATATCACTAAGCACTTTGAGCAAGAACCTCATTAAGCAACACCTCACCCCCTCTTGATAGTATTGGCTTTTCCTATGGACTCAATGTGATCTTGGATCACTGAAATGGAAAATGTAGAGTCTTGTGCTTTGAGCTTGAGCCAATCCTTTTGTCCTTAGCATTTTGAGGGGTCCATGTTTCTCATCCATGCCATGCCAATCATTGAGCTTTCCTGAAATATTTATCTTGAAATAGCATTAGCTCAATGAGCTATATGTTGTTAGGAATTACCAAAACTACCCAGGGATAGTTGCACTTTTGATCTCCCCCTTTTTGGTAATTGATGACAACATATAGATCAAAGCTTCGACAAATGATAATAAGATTGAAAAACATCGTCGCTTTGAGAAGTATGTGATAAGCAAGAGCTCCCCCTAAATTTGTGCACTATTTAAAATTTGCTTTGGACTGCAAATGCACAATGTGTTAGGATCATGGGTTACTCTTTCATGTCACATACATCTTGGTGGAGCGCTCAAAATGATAATAATTGAACTCATACACTCATCACCAAGCAAAGTGAATGACCGTATAAGGATATAAGAGATAATATCATCCAACAAGCATTAAGGGTAGCATATGATCAAACACATGATCAACCAAGTAAACAAGTAGCTCACAAGCACACAATAAAGAAGTTCAACCAAAAACAAGAGAGATAAAAAGCAACACTCTCTCTCGAAGCCTATGATCTATACATTTTCTCCCCCTTTGGCAACAAGTTACCAAAAAGTTCAAAAGATGCATAGTGCTAAACGACTCTCAGGCTTGGTCTTCATGAGGTGGCGTGGAGATGACTCCAAGGACGAAAGCGTCTGTAGATGTAGCTGGAGCTGGTGGAGTGGCTGCTGGAGCTGGTGGCACTGAAACTGTGGCAGCTGGTGCAGATGTTGTAGCTCTAGTATCTGTGACTGGCACTGCAGCAGATCTCTATCCTCTGGGCACTCTAGCAAAAGCATCTGTTGTAGACTTACCCTTCTTCTCCTCCACATCCTCCTAAAGTTTCTCAACTGCAGTTTGGATCTCAGTTACCTTGACATCAAGAGCATAGAGTTTCTGCTCAATGATCCTCTCCAAGCTCTCCTGGTTTTGAGTCAGGGTGGCCAAGCCCTTCTCAATCCTCAAGGTGGAGGCAATCAGATAGCCAAGCTGATCTTGCTTGCTCTTCAGGAATACTTGAGATGCCTCTTGAGCAGTTGGCATCTTTGCAGCTTTCTCTGCCCTTGCCTTCACTCTCTTCTCATGTGCTTGAGCTGATGATGGTTCATTCTCATTCATAACAATAGTGTTGTCTTCAAATTCAGGGTAGATGGGCAGGTGCTCCTTATCCAATAGATATTTGCATGTGCCCATCTTGGAGTTGATGAGCTCCTAAATTTGTGGGGCATACCCACAAGATCTCTTCTGATCAGCTGCTGCTCTTTTGATTGTCTCCACAATCAGACTCATGACTTTAAACTTCTGAGGCACATCAAACAAATGTAGCAAATTGATAGGATGTCCTCTGATCATCTTGTGATCACCTGACTTGGGTAGCAATGTGTGCCTTAGAATCCAGTTGATGGTAGGCAAACCAGACAACAAGAAATGGACAGATCCAAACTTATGAGTCTCTAAAGCATCATCTGGGATCTCTTTGTACATGTGTGCCATAGTGTTATGGTCTTTCTTCTTTTCAGCATAAACATCCAAGTCATCTTCAGTTTCTTCTGGAGCATGGATCAATTGAGCCCATTCTTACACAAAGGATTGGTACCTAGTACCTTCTGACATCCATATGATCTTCCCATCTGGGTAGAAGTGGGCAGTGGAGTAAAACTGCATGATCAGCTCATCATTCCACTTGGTGAGCTTCTGGGCAACAAATGCATCAACTCCACATGCTTTGAAGATGTCATATACTCCTAGATAGTGATCTTCATTCTCCTTGATGTACTCCCAGTTAACCCATCTCATGTCACAGACAATAGGCTTCTTGTCAAGCAAAACTATCTCATAAAAGTCTTGATGTTCCTTAGTGTGAAACCTGTAATCAACAACAGTTCTTCTCCTGACAGCATATGGATCAGACTGTCTCCATAATCTCAGTCCTGAATCCTTCCTGATTTTCATGTTCTCTGCAACAGGATGTGCATCATTGTGGTCAGGGATCTTGGGTTTCAGTTTTTCTCAAAACATGTGAATCATCTTTTTCTGCAGCTTCAGGCACTGGGCCTTGTCCTTCTCCTCAGCAGGTATACTTCTGGTGTTCCTCTTGGGTTTAGGCTTTTGAGCTGGAGCAGCAGCCTTGGGAGTAGCTTTGGGCTTAGAAGCAGCCCCTGACTTAATTGCATCTCCCATGAGCTTCTGAGCCTTAGGAGCTGGAGCAGCATCCTCTTCCTCTTCATCTTCCTCATTAGAATCTCTCCTCATGGAGGTCTTGCCAAGAACTTTGGCAGTAGTTGTTCTTGCCCTCTTCTTTTTCTTGTCTTCACCAACAGCTTCTCCTTCAGACTCAATGGTGAACTTCATAGTTTCACCTGTGGCAACTTTCCTGGGTTTGGATGTAGGCACTCTCCTGGCTGGTGCCTTCTTGTTCATGCTTGGTTTAGTTGCAGCAGCTATGCCATATTCCTTTTTCAACACTTTCTTCCTTGAAGTGGCCTCATCCTCAACAGCAACATAATCCTCATCTTCAAAATCTGAGGTTTTCTTCTTCCTGGTCCTCGTGGCTGCCTTTGGCAAGTTACTGGGTGTGCTCCTACTGCCCTCATCATAGCTGCTTGAGGGACTAGTGCCCTCACTCAATTGAGCTTGCTCTTCAGACTTGTTCTGGCTATCACTTTGATCAGATATTTCTACAAACTCACTGACAGCAGACCCCGTGAATAGATATAGATGAGGTAGAGTGGATGAGCATCACAAAGTGAAGAGGTTTTGCAAAACAATTGAGTCAAAAACTTAGTTTTAGTTCTCAACAGAAAGCATTTCGGAGCTACCGATTTGTAAACTCGGTGATACCGAAGCAGCTTTTGGAATCTAAACTTATGAACTCGGTCAGACCAAGTCACAGTTCGGTGGCACCGAGACTCCTAGGATTTCACAGAGAATCGAACTCGGTCACACCAATTTGCAATTCTCGGTCAAACCGGAAATCACATGTGCACTGGCCTAAGCCAAATCGGTGAGACCGATTTCAACAACTCGGTCGGTCCGAGATGAGTTCGGCGGAGACCTAACCCTAAATTTTCAAATCAAATCTAATCTATAGGATGTTTTCGCTGGATAGGATGATTTCATAGGCAAGAATCATGGCAAAGCAATGTGCTAGGAATCGGAGTTAATGAATAGCACAAAGTATCAAGTTCATACCCTAACTCGGCGGTGAACTTGCTACGGTGGCAACGGCGGGGCAGATTGTCGTTGACGGCGGCGGAGACCAGCGGCAGGAGGTCGCTGGCGGCGAGAGGACGATCCGGAGACCCGAAGAGGCAGAGCAGGTTACGCGCGGGCGAAGAGTTTCGAAAAAAATTCCAAAATTTGACCCCTCAGTATATATAACCTGACCCTATCGGTGTGACCGAGTGGAACAACTCAGTGGCACCGAGATGCAAAACTGTGAGCAGTTACTGCAACTCAGTGTGACCAAAAGGTTCTAATCGGTTGCACCGAGGCTGAAAACTTAGATCAACTTCATGATCTCGGTATGACCGAAAAGGGTGAATCAGTCAGACCGAAATGCACAAAGAGGTTTTGGAAGTTTAAGTCTATGACGAATCAGGGACTCCGAGTGCTCATCATACAGAGTGGTTCGAATCTGACTTGATCAAACTTTGTGATGTAGCATGAATAGAGTTTGAGACGAGAAAAGCATAGATAGCTAGAGAAGGTTCTTAGGCATTCTTGTCCATCCACATGGTAAAAGGAAAGAAACCAAACAATCAAAACAACAAGTGCATGTCCTCGAATGAGTAAAATATGCAACCAACATGCTCACACAATAAAATGGCAAATGAAATATGTGGCAAAGCATGCACAAACACTCTAGCATCTATCAAGCAATTGGCGATGACTAGGTCATCTATATATGAGTATATTGACTTAGGAGTCAAATGAGAACATTTGATCATAGGTCATACTCATCGTTTAAGCACAAGTGGGGTTACCACTTTTACATAAAGCATTGTTGTGATCACACCATTAGAGTTGCTTTAGCTCAGTTCTTAGAGTAAAGCTCCCCCTAGATGTGAGATCCCCCCTAAGAGGGATGAACTAACCTTGGGTTTTGTCGATGATGACTTCATGTAGGTGTTGAAGATGTGGATGCTCAATGTTGATGTAGATCATTTGGAGCAATCCATTGGAGTGAGTTGCACTTTCAATACCTATACGGGTTAGTCCCACAAGGAACAAGCAAGGATATCCATAGACATAGAGTGATGCACATACAAGATGATGTCCATGAAAGCATTAGGTTACCTTGTCCCTTGTCTTACCAACAAGAGGGTTTCTGACTCCTTGAACTAGTGGAAGTTGATTGCACTTGTCCTTGCCAAAATGATAAGAGTGAAGTATGTTGGCAAAGTCACCCTCAAGAACTCTCTAGTTCCTCTTCTTTGGGATCCACATCATCTTGATGGGAATCCTTGGAGTTGTAGTTGTACTTGATGAAGTAGAACTTGATGTATTCTTGGGAACCCACTTGACCAAGGCCTTAGGAGCTTCTTCAAATGCATCAATCTCCACTTGAAGCTTGTCCTTTCCTTTTTGCTTGTGGTCTTGTGGTGGAAGATCATCTTGAGCTTGTGTTCCTTTGAAAGAAGTAGGATCGTACTTCTCTTGTTGAGGAACAAACTTCGTCTTGGGGTATTGATCTTCTTCCCACTCAACTCCATTGGCATTGAACTTTCGTTTAAAACCAACACCTTGATTCTTCCGGTGCCTTCCTTGCTTGCGTACAATTTCCTCAAATTGCTTACTTCCGACAAGGCTCTTGTAAACACCTTTCTCCATAATTCCCTTCAATAAGCTATTTTCTTGCTCAAGTGTAACTTGGCTAAGAGAATCATTAGTGGAATCAAGAGAACTACTAGAAGCAACAACATTGGATTTAGCATGATTATTGTTACTACTAGAAGAAGAATCTTTCTTGTTCTTGTTACTAGACTTAACTTGTGGCATGTAAGTAGATAAGAATAAACTCTTGGCAATGTAAGAAGAACTTTTCTTGCAAAGATCATCATTGATTGCCTTTAAAAACTCATGCTCTTGCTCAAGGTTGAGCTTTTCAAAGCGTAACTTCTCATGAGTCTTTAAAAGTTCTCGATGATCTTCCAAGATAGTTTCATGAGCTAACTTAAGAGTGTTTAGTTATTTAGTTAGGCGCTCAATCTTCTCCTTATAATTTTCATTCGTTTTATCTTGATTAGCATGATTAATTGATGTTTCATCATAGTATTCATCACTAGAGTTGTCAACAAGTAAATCATCATCACCTAACAAGTCATCTTCATCACTATTGAAATCAACATACTCGGGGTGTGATACCTTTGGGCCTTTAGCCATGAAGCATCTTCCAATTCCTTCATTTGGTGAGTCAAGTATATCGTAGGAGTTGGTTGACACAAGTGCTAGACCGGCAACACCTTCATCTTGAGTATATTCGGAGTCGGAGTGGTAGCTTCTCTCGGAGTGATTGTCGGAGTCGGAGTCGGATACCCATTCACCAACATGAGCTTGATGTCTTTGTTTTGAGTAGCTCTTTGATGACTTGTCCTTCCTTTCCGAATCCTTGCTTCTCCGGGGTGTTCTTTGTTCATAACGAGCATCTCTACTCCTTCTTTCTCTTAATGGTGATTCTTCTCTTCTACTCCTTCTTTTTGGAGAATCTTCTCTTATTTTGTAGGGAGCCGTACACTCATTGGAATAGTGTCCGGGTCTTCCACAATTGTAGCAATTACGCTCACGACTAGAAGATCTTTTGTCATTGTAGGACCTTGTCTTGGAACTTCTTTCCTTGCGTCTACTCTTGTAGAACTTGTTGAAGTTCTTCACCATTACGCTCAATTCTTCATTGAATGTTTGTTTCTCACTTCATGGTGTGGGAGCTTCACATGAGGCTTTGTAAGCACCACTTGACTTGTTGTGGAGATCTTCCTTATCCTTGAGTGACATCTCATGAGCAACAATTCTTCCAATGACTTCAATTGTCTTGATATCTTTGTAATTGGGCATCATTTGGATCAACGTTCACACGGTATCATATTTTCCATCCAAGGCTCTTAGTATCTTCTTGATGATGAATTTGTCGGTCATCTCTTCACTTCCTAAGCCGGCAATCTCATTTGTGATGAGAGCAAGCCTAGAGTATATTTCAGCGACGCCTTCACCATCCTTCAATTTGAACTTGTCAAGTTGACTTTGAAGCACATCCAATTTGGATTCCTTGACGGAGTCGGTACCTTCATGCATATCAATCAAAGTATCATTTCCTTTGAATTCTCAAGATGGCTGATTTTGTTGAATTCTTCGGGGCACAATCCGTTGAAGAGAATATCACAAGCTTGAGCATTGTATTGCAGCATCTTCAACTCTTCCGCGGTAGCTTCACAGTTCGGTTCTCTCCCATCAAAGAATTCACCTTGCAAGCCAATACACAGAATAGCCCAAACGGCGGGGTTATGTCCAAGAATATGCATTTTCATCTTATGCTTCCAACTAGCAAAATTTGTACCATCAAAGTAAGGACCTCTACGGTGGTAATTTCCCTCGCTAGACGCCATACTCTCCTAGGTTGTGAAACCAAGGCTATGACCACCAAGAGCTATGAAAATCAAAGAAAATGGAGACCAAAGCTCTGATACCACTTGTAGGATCAAAAGTATGTCTAGAGGGGGGTGATTAGACTACTTGACCAAATACAAATCTAGCCTTTTCCCAAATTTAGTTCTTGGCAGATTTTAGCAAGTTAGCACAAGTCAAGCAATCAACCTACACATGCAATTCTAAGAGTATAGCAGCGGAATGTAAAACAATTGCATATGAAGGTAAAGGGAGGAGTTTGAGGAGGCAAACGCAATTTTGACATGGAGATTTTTTATTTGTGGTTCCGATAGGTGGTGCTATCGTACATACACGTTGATGGAGACTTCAACACACGAAGGATAACGGTTGTGCGAGTCCACGGAGGGCTCCACCCACGAAGGGTCCACGAAGAAGCAACCTTGTCTATCCCACCATGGTCGTCGCCCATGAAGGACTTGCCTCACTAGGGTAGATCTTCACGAAGTAGGCAATCTTCTTGCCCTTACAAACTCCTTGGTTCAACTCCACAATCTTGTCGGAGGCTCCCAAGTGACACCTAGCCAATCTAGGAGACACCACTCTCCAAGAAGTAACAAATGGTGTGTTGATGATGAACTCCTTGCTCTTGTGCTTCAAATGATAGTCTCCCCAACACTCAACTCTCTCTCACGGGATTTGGATTTGGTGGAAAGAAGATTTGAGTGGAAAGCAACTTGGGGAAGGCTAGAGATCAAGATTTATGTGGTAGGAATGGAATATCTTGACCTCAACACAAGTGTAGGTGGTTCTCTCTCAGAAAATGTATGTTGGAAGTGTAGGCATGTTCTGATGGCTCTCTCCATGAATGAAGAGTGGGTGGAGGGGTATATATAGCCTCCACACAAAATCTAACCATTACACGCAACTTACCAAACTCGGTGGGACCAAATCGTGAAACTCGGTCAGGCCGATTTATTTCATATTGTGACCGTTAGGAATTTTGGGGGACTGGCATGTCAACTCGGTGGGACCGATGTGGTTAGGGTTAGGGCATAACATAATCTCGGTGAGACCGATTACACAAACTCGGTGAGACCAATTTTGGTAATAGACACACAGAGAGTTGGTCAGGCAAACTCGATGGGACCGATTCGCTCATCTCAGTTGGGCCAAAATGTTACGAAAGGGAAACAAAGAGTTTGCATTGCAATCTCGGTGGGACCGATCGCTCATCTCGGTTTGACCAAAATGTTGCAAAGGGAAACAGAGAGATTACAATCCCATCAACCCCTTGAAGCTAACTACGTTGCGATGGCTCCACACCTAAGTCCTCATGCTAGGGCATCTGCCGTGACTATTCCACGACAGTGATGATGATTCCCCCAGCGGCACTCTGACACCACCAAAAGATAGAGGGGAAAGACCCCCCCCTCCGTCTTCTTCCTTGGCCTTCTCCCTAGGTGGGAGAAGGTTTCCCCCTTTGATCAAGTTGACCAAACACCTAGGTTTAACAGAACCATGTGTTCCCCATGTTGTGGTTTGCATGTGTATTCCTAGCATAATCTTGTGTTTTTTTCTATTATCATGTTTTTTAAATCCTTCAAACATAAGGACCCATCCATGTCTTGTGGCAATCCTGCGATCAACATCATAAGCATGGACAAGGGAAGTCGTAGCAGCCAGCTGCTTCAACATGACACGTAGATATCTAGCATTGAAGTCACCATATAATAACACCTAGTGTGCTAATAGCCTCGTTGGGTCCACCCTTCATTTCTGTCTCTCTTATTTTCTCTTACTTTCCCCAAATTATATTGAAACCAAATCGTCAATGATGGCATGGCTTTGTGCTTCATGCCCGAGAAAACCCTAGATCATGCGTACGTTTTTGCCCTAAGCCCGAACAGCCTCCACACAAGGACGACAAAGCTGGAGGGCAAGAAACTATGTGTTGTTGTGATATCGTGGAGGACGATGAGGTGGAGGATGCAACCATCTTGAACTTCCTAAGAGGCGATGACCATGGAGAATGGCAGCTCAACACAAGATGGTCAAAGGGCACAATAACGTTGGTGAGGGCGCATGGGGAGTGGTGAGATCGCCTGGGGAGTATCTTCATTAGTCGGTACCAATTAACTAACATCATAATGTCACCCATGTACCACCGCTTCTGGATCGTCAGTGCCATGGAAGCACCTATGATGTGCTTAGTGTGTCTAGATACAACATCATCACACTTAGGAATGCCCAGTTCGACACCCACAATTGTTAGTGTCCAAAAAAAGCATAATTGAGTTTGCTCTTCCCATGAGCACTAAATCAAAGAAACATCCACGAGGGTCACATGGCGACTAGTTGGTACACGTGACTGCATGACCTAACTCTTGGGAAACGTTGCATGGAAAACCAAAAAAAATTCTATGCACACGCAAAGATCTATCCATGGAGATGCATAGCAACGAGGGGGAGAGTGTGTCTATGTACCCTCGTAGACCATAAGCGGAAGCGTTTTCACACCGCGGTTGATATAGTCGAACTTTCTTTGCGCTCCACCGGCCGAGTACCGAACGTACGACACCTCCGAGTTCTGCACACGTTTAGCTCGGTGATGTCCCTCGCCTTCTTGATCCAGCAAGGTGTCGAGGTAGTAGATGAGTTTCGTCAGCACAACGGTGTGGTGACAGTGATAGTGAAGTGATTCTCGCAGGGCTTCGCCTAAACACCGCGAAAATATGACCAGGGGTGTAAACTGTGGAGGGGGGCGACACACACGGCTAACAATTGATGTTGTGTGTTCTAGGCGCCCCCTCCCACATATATATAGGTGGGAGGGAGAGGGGAGAGGCCAAGGGGCGCCCCAAGTGGGTCCGAATCCTACTTGGGCTTCTACCCTGGTTCGGCCCCCCTTCCTTATATAGGCGCCAAGGGAAGGAAGTGGAGGTGGCGCCCCCCTTTCCTTCCTCCCTTGAGGAGGGGAAGGAAGGAGGGACTTGCCCTCCCCCCTTTCCTTCCCTAGGGCTGGCCGGCCTGGTGGAGGGGTGCACCAGCCCCTTGTGGGCTGGTCTGTCCCTCCCTTGGCCCATTAAGCCTATATCTCCGTCGGGGTTGCCCGGAACCCCTTCTGGTGTCCCGATGCGTACCCGGTACCCTCCGGAACACTTTTGGTGTCCGAATACCATCGTCCTATATATCAATCTTTACTTCTTGACCATTTAGAGACTCTTCATCATGTCCATGATCTCATCCGGGACTCCGAACAACATTAATCACATAACTCATATAATACAATATCGTTATCAAACTTTAAGTGTGCGGACCCTACGGGTTCGAGAACTATGTAGACATGACCGAGACACCTCTCCGATCAATAACCAATAGCGGAACCTAGATGCTCATATTGGCTCCTACATATTCTATGA
This sequence comes from Triticum timopheevii, assembly GCA_963921465.1. Taxonomy (NCBI): domain Eukaryota; kingdom Viridiplantae; phylum Streptophyta; class Magnoliopsida; order Poales; family Poaceae; genus Triticum; species Triticum timopheevii. Next base: position 463,931,765 of record OY997266.1, read on the forward strand.
AAATCTTTATCGGTCGAACCGTTATGACAACATACGTAATTCCCTTTGTCCATCGGTATGTTACTTGCCCGAGATTCGATCATCGGTATCTTCATACCTAGTTCAATCTCATTACCGGCAAGTCTCTTTACTCGTTCCGTAATACATCACCTCATGACTAACTCCTTAGTCGTTTGCTTGCAAGCTTATGATGTGTATTACCGAGAGGGCCCAGAGATACCTCTCCAATACTCGGAATGATTGATACGTCTCCAATGTATCTATAATTTTTTATTGTTCCATGCTGTTATATTATCATTCTTGGATGTTTTATAATTATCTTATAGTCATTTTATATCATTTTTGGTACTAACCTATTGACATAGTGCCCGGTGCCAGTTGATGTTTTCTGCATGTTTTTTACATCGCAGGAAATCAATATCAAACATAGTCCAAATGCAACGCAACTCCTGGAGGATTTTTTTGGGCCAGAAGAAAGCCAACGGGCCAAGGAAGCACCTGAGGGGCTGCTCGAGGGGAGCAGCACCCACCAAGGCGTGCCAGGAGGCCCAGGCGCGCCCTGGGGGGTTGTGCCCACCTCGGGTGCCCCGCGAACCGCCTCCTTAATTTGCTCTATAAATACCCAAATATTCTAGAAACCCTAGGGGAGTCGACGAAATATTGATCCAGCCGCCGCAGAGTCAAGAACCACCAGATCCAATCTAGACACCATTATGGAGGGGTTCACCACTTCCATTGGTGCCTCTCCTATGATGCATGCGTAGTTCTTTGTATACCTACGTGTCCGTAGTTAGTAGCTAGATGGCTTCCTCTCTCTCTCTCTCTTTCTCTCTTGATTATCAATACAATGGTCTCTTGGAGATCGATATGCTGTAAGTCTTTTGGCGATGTGTTTGTTGGGATCCGATGAACTTTGAGTTTATGATCAGACCTATGTTTTTATCCATGAAAGTTATTTGAGTCTTCTTTGATCTCTTATATGCATGATTGCGTATAGCCTCATATTTCTTCTCCGATATTTGGGTTTTGTTTGGCCAACTTGATCTATTTATCTTGCAATGGGAAGAGGTGCTTTGTAGTGGGTTTGATCTTACGGTGCTTGATCCCAGTGACAGAAGGGGAACCGTCATGTATGTATCGTTGCTACTAAGGATAACAAGATGAGAACTATAGCTGTCGCAATAGATAAACTGATCTTGTCTACATCATGTCATCGTTCTTATTGTATTACTCTGTTTTCTCATGAACTTAATACACTAGATGAATGCTGGATAGCGGTCGATGTGTGGAGTAATAGTAGTAGATGCAGGCAGGAGTCGGTCTACAAATCTTGGACATGATGCCTATATAATGATCATTGCCTATATATCGTCATGATTATTTGAAGTTCTATCAATTGCCCAACAGTAATTGTTTTCCCACCATTTGCTATTTTTCTCGAGAGAAGCCACTAGTGAAACCTACGGCCCCGGGTCTCTTTTCATCATATTTGCCTTTGCGGTCTATTTTCTCTTGCATTTATTTTCAGATCTATTAAACCAAAAATACAAAAATACCTTGTTGCAATTTATTTGTTTCGCGATCTATTTATCCTATCTACCACTTTTTACCTCACGTTTTTGCCTATCTTGAGGCGCCGTACCCGGAAGGGATTGACAACCCCTTTAACACGTCGGGCTGCGAGTATTTGTTTTTTGTGTGCAGGTGCTATTTACGTGGTGTGAGGAGGTTCTCCTACTAGTTCGATAACCTTGGTCTCATCATTGAGGGAAATACCTACCGTCGCTATACTGCATCATCCCTTCCTCTTTGGGGAAATACCGACGTAGTTCTAGTAGACATCAGTGACAAATCCTAATCTTGATCTATGCCAAATCAATAAACACCTCCGGAGATACCTGTAGAGCATCTTTATAATCACTAGTTGCATTGTGACGTTTGATAGCACACAAGGCATTTCTCCGGTATCCGGGAGTTGCATAATCTCATAGTCAAAGGAATATGTATTTGACACAAAGAAAGCAATAGCAACAAAACTGAACGATCAATATGCTAAGCTAACGGATGGGTCTTGTCCATCACATCATTCTAGCATGTCCATGGTTAGGAAACCTTAACCATCTTTGATCAACGAGCTAGTCAAGTAGAGGCTCACTATGGACACAGTGTTTGTCTATGTATTCACACATGTATTTGGGTTTCCGATCAACACAATTCTAGCATGAATAATAAACATTTATCATGAATAAGGAAATATAAAATAACAACTTTATTATTGCCTCTAGGGCATATTTCTTTCACCAACTCTTATCCCTCTTCCTCCATTATCTTATCTCTCCCATCTCCTCTTCACCTTTCTAATGGATAACCCGTATCCTCCATAGCCTCTAGTTGACACCTGCAAGCCATCATTGGTCAACCACCATGGCATTTGAGCCTAGCTAGATAGCTTTGTTGTACAATGGTCTTGGATATCTAGTGTAATAAAGGACAAAGAAGGGCACAAGATCTAAAGGATGATGTCAAGACTAAATGACCAATGGATCCTCAATGCAGGCTGCCAAGTCTCGAGTTCCTCGAAGACGATGACTTGGACCGGGCTATGATTTTCATTATGAATGCTCACACGGCTTGTCAAGGGAAAATTGTTCTACTATATCCTTGTGCCACTAAAACTGTTTGTTGGGTCATATAAGACCATATCCATGTGGGTATGGGACCCATACGTAGGTGCCCGATTTCCTTACACTGTGCTAAGAGGGAGCTATTGCATGCCAACTAGGAGGAGTCCTACTCGTGGAAGATCTGGAGTACCGTACGAAGAGGCAATGCATCCCATCTCTGAATTCAAGCATCCTTGCATAATTGAGGGATCTTCTCATAGTTGACTTGGAAACTCGAACACTCACACCCTTCTGGTGTCAGGCCAACATAGCACATTAATGGAAGTGCGACATCGAGGATGACTCTCACTCTCACAAAATCTACACCTGACACACGTAGCCATCTCCACTGCTCGCATCTTACCCACATGAGAAGGTAAAACCTCCACCACTTGTTCAACACGGTATAGTGGACGAATGTTGTGGATTTGCACCCGCACCGATACGTGAGTCAACTTGACACAAGGTGGTTGCATGGATCCATCAAAAGGATGCATTTATAACTCCACCCCGACGAAAGATCCATGGTCGACATGTGTAGACAAACATATCGACCTCTACAACCCTGAACGAGAATTCACATGCTAATCCCCACACACATGTCATCGTGTTCATAACGAATTCAAGCCGAACAACATCACCTTATGCACTTTTGTAACCACCATCCATCGCAAATTCTGCTTCATGGCGTTTACCTCTCCCCTTCCTAGGAAAACATCATCGATCTCACTGTTCTTCAAGTTGAGATTCTTCATTACTTCATAAATATCTACTCCCTTCGTCCCATAATATAAGAATGTTTTTTACACTACACTAATGTCAAAAACATTCTTATATTATGGGACAGAGGGAGTACCTTAGGTTTCAACCCTTTGTCCACCATTGCTCACACCGAAGACGAATTCTCCATGGTGCCTTGAACCAACCAGTCTAATCTGCCCCAAACCCCATATCACCTTGACCTTGCCACACCGGGGGACATGGATAGAGTCGTCCCCTTATCATCCCGAAACGGGACGGCAGGGGAGGGCATGCGTCGATATAAGACCAACAAGAAATCTCGTTGGATAAGGTTTTCGCAGATAAAGCTTTAAACCCGTTTCTTAGGTATTCATTTTTTAGGAAGTTTCCTAGGTTGATTTCTTTACTTTTTAAGCAAAGTTTCCATTTTTTTAGGCTTTAGCATAGTTTTTTTTTTTGAACAAGGCTTGAGGATAGTTTTTTTTTCGAGACAAGCTTGAGGATAGTTTCTAGGTTTATAATACTATTTACCGTTCCAAATACCGAGCCTAGCCCAGCAAGGCCCACGATCAATCTTGCCAGGGATCCAAACGCGCCCTAATTTTCTCTCCCCTGCTCTATCACCAAGCGAGCCCTACACCTGCCGCCGTGCCGTTCCACAGCGGCGTCACCGCGGGCGCCCCAATCCCATCCCCCATGCCCCCCATCCTCACCCACCACGGCCTCTCACGCGCGCGGCCGCCATCGCCGTTCCCGTTCCTCCTCGTCGGGACATCGCGTTCTTGCCGTCTCCGCCCCGTCCGCAGTTGAGTTTTGAGGTATGCGTTTATTTTCCCATCCAACGATTAGTTAAGCCTCACTGACCTTCACAACTTCTGGCTGTGCAGGTGCGCGCCCGGCAGAACTTCTAGATTCGGCCCCGCGGCGGCGCCCGACATGTCGACGCCCTCCGGCTCCGGGGAAGCCGACGGAGCCATCCCCGCTGCCTCTACGTATTACGACGTCTTCGGTCCCGACGTACGTGATTTCTTCCCGTCCTCTTCTCTTCTCCATTCACTGTTTTAGAGAGGTAGGAAGTTTTTAACCACCTGGAGCTGTGTTAGTCTGCTACTAGGAAACTCCAAAGTAAGTTTTGGAGTTTTAGTTTGTTGGATAGAGGGTCATGCAATTGCAACATTGTACTGTTCATTTAACTTTATATAGTGGCTCATGGTGAAGATGACATTTTTGGGACTGTTGCTAGTGGAGCTGGGCCAAATTGTGTATTGAGGCTTCAGTCCATATTCTGGGAGAGATTTCTCAAAGGGTTGAAGTTTGGATACCTATAGGTGGCGATATGGTACAAATACAACATAGAGATGTTGGATTTTTTCTGTGAGGCAAAAACCTAGACTGATTGCTTGTTGAGCAGAAGAGTGTTTCTTCTGTCAAATAAAAGGAAGTCACCCCACCTGGAATTCGATGAGTACGATGTGTATTTTGTTATCAGAGTTTGCTCTTAACACTAGAAACCTTCTATGTTTTCAGTGTGATCAAATATTTGAATTACGTCTACATGATATAAATGGACTATTAGGTGAAAAAGCAGGTAAATATTGTTTATATTCAACAATTTTATCACAGACGTGTGTCTAGTTGGACATGTGGATATTTGCTTATTTGTTATTTGGTCAGAGTACTCTTGTGCTGCTTACTTTACTCATTAATGCATTTGCTACTTGAAGCTATGCCTTATTTCTTACAGAACTAATCCTTGTCTCATAATTTTTTTTTACATTCTATCCAGGCTAAACCTGATGTTATTTTTAAGGAGGTCACTTCAGATTCCACATTGAATTTGCAGGTCCTTTCATAGCAAAAACATGATGCAAATTGACTACTGGCTTTTCTTTCTTTGTTGTAACACACCATTTGGTTGTAACACAGGATGTCCAGGGGCTAGTAACTTGGGTTATTGGTGAAGGCATGCCGCCTTCATGGGTGTTTGTTAAAGTAAATTCTGTTCCCTTGCCCTTCTTACTTTGTGGAGAACATGATTTTCTTTTTTCTTTCCACTGTTTCAGTCATTATCAATGAAGAATAACTGAGTTTTTCTGGTTCATAATTTTCATAACTGCACTTTGGACTGAGAACAACCTGTTCTATAATTACAAAAGTAAAAATGTAAGATGTTTTAGGTCACTAGTGACCTAAAACGTCTTACGTTTGTTTACAGAGGGAGTATCTCAAAAACATGCAGCATTTTTTAACCTAGTGAAAACCATAAAATAATAATTACTGGCAACTCGTGATGACAATAAGTGAATTATAGATGCCGATTTGCAGTAAGCATCGATATGCACACGTAATGTGGACTTCCGTGAGTATCATTTGCTGCTTTAGAAACCCTACCCGTACTTAGCTCTAAAACTATGTTTTCTTTGGTGTTCAGAACAAGCCTCTTATCCCAAAAGTTATCCTTCTCTATGTTCCTGGCCTCGATGCAGCTTTATACATGTCTCAGTCCCGCCTCCTTTCTTCTTTGAAAGGATTGTGTGGCAATCCAAAACCTGTTCTAGCTTCAAGGTTTGTGCTTTAAACAGAGACTTTGAATTTTTTGTCTACAGTTTTTTGTATTCTATTATATCAGTATAATAGCGACACTGTTCTCATATCTATTCAGTACACTCATTATAGCTAACTTAATTTTCTTTTGGCAGCTGTATACCAGATGAAAGGCATACCATTGATGCACTCCTGACATGCAGAGTAAAGCGAAAGCGGCAGTCACAAACATCAAACCAATCATATGAATCCGATGGAGGTATGAGATCATGACTCCTAAAAATTGTGTCTATTGTACCTTTTCGGCCCCGCACTATGTGATTTGGTCTGCTGTTATGGGAGTAGTCACTAGGCACTGAAAAGATCTGATGTTGGATTTATGGTTAAGATTCTAGTTTGGAAGATCACATGGTTCATTTGACTATTCCCATCCTTTTTGATGACGTTTATTTCCTACAAAAATGCCATTTTAACTTGCAATATGAACAGTTGTTACATTTTCATGAATACACTGTTTTTACTGTTGTCTACTTGTGCATTTCCCAAACATATATTCCTTTTTATATTTTAAATGTCACATGGCAGCTAGCATAATCTAAAGTCATGTCACATCAGAAGTTTCTCACCAGGCTGAAGTTGACAGTATAGCGAACTAACTGGATATATTTCTTGCTGAGCATCTATCATTTATTTCCCTAAGCTCGGTTCTTCTATTTATTTGTTGTTTATGTACATCTAGCCATTCACTAAAATTAGTGTATTGATTCCTTTCCTATGACAAGTGGGCACTACTGATTCCTGAACCAAATCGATTTTATAATTTATTTTGGGTGATTTGTTAACCTTTTTTTTGTTTCAGGTAAATTATCGAGTCTGGCGGACCTAAAAGATATACCATTTCCTGTTAAATATTACACACTTTCTAAAAAGGACTTGGAAGATAATGGCTACACACTCGATTTACCAGGTTAGTTTATTTATTGACTCTGCCTTCCAATTTTATGCCCTGATGTTAAAATGGATGTTTGTTCCTTTTTCTGCCAAAATTTTCAGGTTTTGTCCCTACGGTTGCAGCTCCTAGAGGCTCTTCCCCATACGAAATTCTCGCACTTGATTGTGAGATGGTAATAAGATTTTCTGTTTCTTGAATTTTAAAATACTGCTGTATATTTTGAGGCCCTTGTTTGATTTGTTCATCCAAGAAAAAAAAAGAAATATTAGGTTTATCTAGTGGATAGGTTCCTAGGTACATTTATGCCACCTTTTTATTCTTGTTCTGATATTCATTAAAAATATTTCATGTACTTTATTATTTTTCACTTTTCAGTGTGTGACAGCAGCTGGATTTGAACTTACAAGAGTGACATTAGTCGATATTAAAGGAGAGGTATGTGTACTTCCCTTCCCAAAGCTTGGCTAGAGCATCCTAACAAAAATCGTCCCTATCACAATAATGCTGGACTCAGATTTCTGTTTTCTTTTGATCAAAGTGATCTTAATAATTTGACCAAATACATAATTCTTCTCTATAACATGTGCTGGCATGAACCATTATTTTTCTTCACAGTTCAGTCTACTTTTTTTTTTTGTAATCTCTTCAGGTGATACTGGATAAACTAGTCAAGCCTACTAATCCAATAACTGATTACAATACAAGGTACAGGATGCCTTACTTTCCTTTCTGGTAGGGCTAGCTAGCCTGAACCTGAACTATGCTATATTTTCCAGCCAGTTTTCCTTAGCGTATTTAGGTTAGAACTTGGTTGTGATTTGTGAGGATGCTAGGATTTGGTACCTCTATTTGAAGCACATGTATACATAGTTCAAAAAAGCGCTAGGCGTTAATTGTGCGTTTTGCCACCGCCTTGCGCTTTACTGACCAAAGCGCATGCTTATGCGCCATTATGCGCAGATTAAGCGCAGTTATGCGCAATGCGTTTTGCCAACGCCTAGAGCATAGGCGCGCCTTTTTTAACTATGCATGTATATTAGTAATATTATTAATTTCTTATTTTAATTGAAATTCCACTTTCCTAATTTATGCCTTTATATATTCTTAGGTGCTGAATGATAGCTTTGAGTATAAATATTCTTAATAGTGCAGGTTTAGTGGAATCACTGCTGAGATGCTATCCGATGTGACAACAACCCTCCAGGAGATTCAGGTCAACTGTTTCTAATTTTCTCATGATTTTTTAGTTTTTGTCATCATTTCATCCTACTTTAGCTGAGACCATTGTGTCTCTTTCAGGAAGAGTTTGTTGGACTTGTGTATAAAGAAACCATTCTTGTTGGGCATTCTTTGGAAAATGACCTTTTGGCATTACGGATATCTCATGACTTGGTCATCGATACTGCTGTTTTGTACAAATATAATCGTGGCCCGCGCTGTAAAATTGCTTTACGTGTCCTTGCAAATAAATATCTTAGCCGGGTGATCCAGAACACAGGGTCTGGGCATGACAGCGCGGAAGATGCAAGAGCTGCTCTGGATCTTGCCTTTTTGAAAATCAAATACGGTAAATCATACTTTTCAGTACTGTTTTTATTGCTTTTCCAACGGTTAGGCATGGACAGGTCATTACAAGCACATGTTTTTTGGTATTTGATTTGTCTGATTTGTTGCCTTTCTGTGGTAATGTTTATCATCTTATTTTGCAGGTCCTGATTTTGGCTCTCCACCATCGTTTTCACGAAGAAAGTTGTCTTCCATTCTGCATGAATGTGGGAAAAGGAGTTCCCTCATTGATGAAGTGTTTGTTCTTGACCGCTATTCAGATGCTTCCTGCAATTCAATTGCAGTTTTCTCAGATGATGATGCCCTCTCCAGATCAATGAAAGAGGTTAATACTATTGTTTTTTGTTAGTGGTAGGCTGGTAGCATTGCTTTCAGTAACTTTTTAAAAGTTCTCATTAGTTCCTACAATCATTCTGCAGGTAAAGAATGACAAAATCAGCTTTGTCTGGACTCAGTTTTCAGGATTGATCTCTTATCTACGTAAAAGAGCTGAAGATCCTGAAAAATTGAAATCCTGTGTTGCAGAGGCTATTGCATTGAAAACCTGTGATAGAAAAACTGCCCGGAAAAGAGCAAAGCAAATTTGTCCAGAGCTGAAGGCAATTTTGAGTGAATTGGACAAGAAAATAAAAAAACTATATGATACACTGCCTGAAAATGCAATGTTTGTTATATGTACTGGTCACGGGGATACTCCTTTGGTCCAAAGGTAAATTCATATTCAGAAAGAAAGCATTTCCTGTTTTCCATCCTAGTTTGAGTTTGTCCTCGAGCTGGCTATAGTCTGTTGCTTAAACTGTGTGCCATGTTACCTACTAACCTTTAGTAACCGTGGTATGACATGCAGATTAAAGAAAATGCTCAACAACGGAGAAGAAACAGTCGATAGCCGGGAAAATATTGTCCATGCATTGGAAGATTTACAGGCTCAAGCAGAAGTTGCTCTATGCTTCTGCTGTGTCAAGCATTAGCTGTAAGCAACTTGTCCTTTTCCCCACATGTTCCGGAGATGGAACTCGATGCACCATTCTGAGCTTGCACTGTTAACAACCATTTTTGAAGATGGGTGTAACTCACAAACACCCCTTCAGTAGTTGCAGCCTTGCTCGAAGGATGGATTCAGGTGTGCATCCTGACAGTCACTATCACTTTTGAAGATTGATGATGTACCTGCAAACGGCTTCGTTAATTTTAGGAAGGATGGAGTCGTGCATGGACTGGATCCTAACCGACTGACATGAAAACTTGAGGCTATTACATGGATTCAGCTTTGAAACACGGCTTTGAAGTCCGAGGCGTGCCTTATGATTTTTTGTTGGCTGGGACGATAGGTTGTACTGTAGATCATTTGCATCACTTTTCGGATTTCAGGCATACTAATTTGGTGGGCTGGGATGGTAATTTCCAGTAATTGTTTGTATTTTGCACCTGGGTAAATTCTGAAATCACCCAAAAACTAAAATTGCACTGATTTTAGTCTAGTAATGACAATGTAGTGCACATGCCTCCACGAAGTAGTCCCGAGCATCATAGCGTACGACGGCGCCACAAGCCCCTGCGCTTTCGTCAGAATATTCGGGCGTTGTGGCGCAAGCTTCAGACTAACCGCTTGAAACAAAGTGAGAACGAACATACAGGTTACTAGGTGCTACGGATGCTTGGGTTGGTGCTGCAATCAACAGAAAAGCTAAGCCTGCAAGTATGTAAAATACTTGGCACCATGAATTTATTGTCAAACCAACACCGGAATGTACTCTGTAGACTGATCTGAAAGCATTACCAACAACGGGCTGCTCCCTCGGAGTTCCCGTATGGAAACAAGCCAACCGCCGTTACCAAACTGAGATAAGCGGGTTAAGGAAATCTCCAAAATGGACCCTTAAATTGCTAGTAAACGTTCATACCGTTTGTTTGGATACACTTTGCCATCCAACGCCGTAACGCATCAGTTTGCGGACCGGTCTGTTTTTACTCCGACACCTCTAACCCACCTAAAACCTCCGCCCGGACACCGCGTTTCCATCCTTCCTTATTTCTTGGCATCCTTTTCCTCCCCCGCCGCCGCCGCTCTACCATACCGGCTGCCCGACCTCCGTGGCTTCCATTGCTACACATGGTCGCCACGCCATTTGTCCTCCGTCGCTAGTCCACACCTCTAGTCTGTCGGCTGCACATGTACCATCCGCCCTACAGGGATCACCACGCATGGCAAGTGTTTGGTGAAACACGATGGACGACTACTTTGCCCCAATGCTCTTTTCACAGACGATTTTTGCCGGCGCTTTCAGATGCGAAAAAAATGTCTTCGATGGCCTCTACAATTGCATTCGGTCCTACAACAATGACTACTTCATCTTAAAGAAGAATGTCGTAGGAAGGATTAGATTCTCTGCTCATCAGAAGTGCAATTGCAGGAGCCATTCTAATACTTAGGTTTTAAACAATTTGGTCTTGCACATGTAGGTCATGCTGTCAGAGGTTTTGACCCACTGTTCAACACTTTTTGCATATGGGGAAATGAGTTTTTCATTAATGTCAGTCAAGTCAAGAAACTCAGAAAGATTGTTAGGATAAAGAAATTAGCGACAAAAAACAACAAGATCTTTGTCTGCACAATGAAGAAGACATCAGTTCACTACAAGATGGTACTAACTATTATACCTTGTCTTTTTATTCCTTTGCCCCATTTTCAGTATAGAGAAGATATTTATGCACACCCTTATTTTCAGGCCTTTCCAAAGCAGTTCACTGATGATTACCTCTCAAACCACCTGTATGGTCAGGAGGCGATGAAAGTATTCATACAACACCCGCGGTTCAATATTGAAGTATTCCTGAAGAGGACGAAGGATGGACGGTCAATCATCCACATGCACTGGCCTAAAGTTGCAAAGACCTTCAACATCAATGAAGGCTCAATATTCGCCTTCCGTTTCAGCAGTTTTCCAGATGAGATGCATTTGTCTATGTAACGTCTATCATGCTAATTTCGAAAGGTTCTAGATGTTGCATGTGAAACTTGATGCTGGTCCAGTTGTGTGTAATGGGGTAGCTGAGTGCTGAAGCTATATCATGTTGTATTCTGATGTATTTCAATTATGAAATCCCGCTTCCTTAATATGGGAATGAAATATATTATATTCAATTAGATTAATAAATGGATTATTAATAATAAGGCAATTAGCATGCTAATTGGTTTTTGCGATTGCAAACGGTTATTGAGAAAATACCGTGGCGATGACCTAAGGCAACGCACACAGTTTCTAGGAATAAACCGTGTTGGATCGATGAACAATCACACACGACATTCTCTTTAAAACTGTTTGCGTTAGGCCACCTTGCGCAAATGTTTACCACATAAAAACTGTGTGTGATGGAGAGCCTTTGCCACACAATTCTTCTATGCACCGTGTGAGATGCATTCAATAACGCAAACGATAAAATTGTTAATGTTGTGTGCGATGGCAACGCTATCACAAACGATTTAACGGGGAAAATTGTGTGTGATGTACCTGCTAACGGAAACGGTTTCCTTGGAGCGACTGTGTGGGATGTATATATGAACGAAAAAGTTTAGCGGGGACTGACTGTGTGGGATGTACTTACGACCGGAAACAATTTCGCCTATATAATTGTTTTTTAGCACTACTATACGTATAACCGTATTTGCTCGCTCGCCGGTCGCACACGACCTCATTTTGCCGAGCGTGTGTGCCAGGAGGGCATATTCCCGACGGTTTTTGGGTTGTGTGGGAAGGACCCCCCCTATCGCCCACACTCGCTTGCCGACGGTTCTAAATGCCGTCGCGAAAAGGGGTTAAAAATCATTTGTATAGCACCGACACGTACCAGTGCTTGCTGGTGAAAAGAGGTTATTTGATATTAGCTCATTAGATGAATGGAGAACCCAGACTTATGAAAATGCAAAGTTATTCAAAGAAAAAGTTAAAAGGTGGCATGACAAAAGAATCCAAAAGTGTGAGTTCAAGGTTGGAGAATATGTTCTTTTGTACAACTCTCGTTTCAGATTCTTTGCAGGAAAACTCCTCTCCAAATGGAAAGGACCCTATGTCATCGAGGAGGTCTATCGATCCGGAGCTATCAAAATAAATAATGCCGAAGGTACTAACCCGAAGGTTGTCAATGGGCAACGAATAAAACACTATATCTCAGGTGCGCCCATTAATGTTGAAAGCAATATCATCCAAACTTTGACACCGGAAGAACACATAAAGGGAACTTCCGGAACACTCCAAAATCATGAAAAAAGGAAGGTACGTGATACGGTAAGTAAACGGACTCCGAAAAATCCGCAAAAATATTTTTTGTCAGTTTTGGAATATTTAAAAATTTAGGAAAATAAGAAACTTTCAGGAAAGTGACCCTGGTGGGCACAATTCACCAGGAGGTATATAAAGATTTTTTTATCTTGGGGAACAAGCAGAACGGAAGAAAAAAAGAGTCTGGTGGGTTGTGCCCACCTCGGGTACTTTCCTGACTCCATTTTTCTTCCGTTCTGCTTGTTCCCCAAGATAAAAAATCTTTATATACCTCCCGAACTTGTTGACCTCTGTATCACGGAGAAATCTCCTGTTTTCTTTTCTCTCCGTTTTCCTGTCAGATCTGAAATTATGTCGCCCCAAGACTCGGAGGGTGAGAGCTACGTTGCAGATTATATCGCAAACTCCAAGGTCTATGGGGTGTTGGGGAACGTAGCATGCAATTTCAAAAAATTTCCTACAATCACGCAAGATCTATCTAGGACATGCATAGCAACGAGAGGGGGAGAGTGTGTCCACGTACCCTCGTAGACCGAAAGCGGAAGCGTTAGTTGCGGTTGATGTAGTCGAACGTCTTCACGATCCAACCGATCCAAGTACCGAACGTACGACACCTCCTGTTCAGCACACGTTCAGCTTGATGGCATTCCTTGAACTCTTGATCCAGTTGAGGGTCGAGGGAGAGTTCCGTCAGCACGACGGCATGGCAACAGTGTTGATGATGTGATCTGCGTAGGGCTTCGCCTAAGCACTACGACGCTATGACCGGAGGAGTAAACTGTGGAGGGGGGCACCGCACACGGCAAAGAGAACAATTGATGTCCTTTGGGGTGCCTCCTGCCCCCGTATATAAAGGAGGAGAGGGAGGAGGCCGGCGGCCTAGAGGCGGCGCGCCAATAACTCCAACTAGGATTCCCAATCCTAGTTGGTCTCCCTTTCCTATTCCAAGAAGGGGAAAGAGGGAAGGAGAGGGATAGGGAGAGGGAAAGAGGGGGCCGCGCCCTCCCCCTTGTCCAATTCAGACTCCTTGGGGGGGGGGGGGGGGCGCCACCCTGCGGGCTACCCTCTCCTACTCCCTTATGGCCCATAAAGGCCCATAACTTCCCCGGGGGGTTCCGGTAACCCCTCGGTTGCCCGATAAATATCCGAAACGTTCCGAAACCATTCTGGTGTCCGAATAACTTCGTCCAATATATCATTCTTTATGTCTCGACCATTTCGAGACTCCTCGTCATGTCCATGATCTCATCTAGGACTCTGAACAAACTTCAGTCATCAAAAACACATAACTCATAATACAAATCGTCATCGAACGTTAAGTGTGCGACCCTACGGGTTCGAGAACTATGTAGACATGATCAAGACACATCTTTGATCAATAAACAATAGCAGAACCTGGATGCTCATATTGGCTCCTATATATTCTACAAAGATCTTTATCGGTCAAACCGCACAACAACATACGTTGTTCCCTTTGTCATCGGTATGTTACTTGCTCGAGATTCGATCGTCGGTATCATCATACCTAGTTCAATCTCGTTACCGGCAAGTCTCTTTACTCGTTTCGTAATGCTTCATCCCACAACTAACTCATTAGTCACATTGCTTGCAAGACTTATAGTGATGAGCATTACCGAGAGGGCCTAGAGATACCTCTCCGATACATGGAGTGACAAATCCTAATCTCGATCTATGCCAACCCAATAAACACCTTCGGAGACACCTGTAGAGCATCTTTATAATCACCCAGTTACGTTTGTGACGTTTTATAGCACACAAGATGTTCCTCCGGTATTTGGGAGTTGCATAATCTCATAGTCAGAGGAACATGTATAAGTTATGAAGAAAGCAGTAGCAATAAAACTTAACGATCATTATGCTAAGCTAACGGATGGGTCTTGTCCATCACGTCATTCTCTAATGATGTGATCCCATTCATAAAATGACAACACATGTCTATGGTCAGGAAACATAACCATCTTTGATTAACGAGCTAGTCAAGTAGAGGCATACCAGGGAAACTTTGTCTATGTATCCACACATGTACTAAGTTTCCGGTTAATACAATTCTAGCATGAATAATAAACATTTATCATGATATAAGGAAATATAAATAACAACTTTATTATTGCCTCTAGGGCATATTTCCTTCAGTCTTCCACTTGCACTAGAGTCAATAATCTAGTTCACATCGGCATGTGATTTAACACCAATAGTTCACATCTGTATGTGATTAACACCCATAGTTCACATCGCCATGTGACCAACAACCAACGGGTTTACTAGGGTCAATAATCTAGTTCACATCGCTATGTAATTAACACCCAAAGAGTACTAAGGTGTGATCAAGTTTTGCTTGTCAGAGAAGTTTAGTCAACGGGTCTGCAATATTCAGAGCCGTATGTATTTTGCAAATTTTCTATGTCTACAATGCTCTGCATGGTGCTACTCTAGCTAATTGCTCCCACTTTCAATATGTATCCAAATTGAGACTCAGAGTCATCTAGATCGGTGTAAAAGCTTGCATCGACGTAACTCTATACTTCCTTAGTCCTCTTAGGTAACTAAGGATAACTTTGACCGCTATCCAGTGATCCACTCCTGGATCACTATCTTACCCCCTTGCCAAACTTATGATAAGGTACACAATAGGTCTGGTACACAGCATATCATACTTTATAGAACCTATGGCTGAGGCATTGTGAATGACTTTCATTCTCGTTCTATTTTCTGCTGTGGTCGGGTTTTGAGTCTTACTCAACTTTACACCTTGCAACACAGGAAAGAACTCCTTCTTTGACTGCTCCATTTTGAACTACTTCGAAATCTTGTCAAGGTATGTACTCATTGAAAAATCTTATCAAGCGTCTTGATCTATCTCCATAGATCTTGATGCCCAATATATAAGCATCTTCACCAAGGTCTTTCATTGAAAAGTTCTTATTCAAGTATCCTTTTATGCTATCCAAAAATTCTGTATTTTTTCCAATCAACAATATGTCATCCACATATAATATTAGAAATGCTACAGAGCTCCCACTCACTTTGTTGTAAATACAGAGTTCTCCAAAAGTCTGTATAAAATCATATGCTTTGATCACATTATCAAAGCGTATATTCCAACTCTGAGAGGCTTGCACTAGTCCATAAATGGATCGCTCGAGCTTGTACACTTTGTTAGCACCTTTTGGATCGACAAAACCTTATGGTTGCATCATATACAACTGTTCTTTAAGAAATCCATTAAGGAATGTAGTTTTGACATCCATTTGCCAAATTTCATAATCATAAATGCAGCAATTGCTAACATGATTCAGACAGAGTTTAAGCATCGCTATGGTTGAGAAAATCTCATTGTAGTCAACATCTTTGAACTTGTCAAAAACCATTTTGCGACTAGTCGAGCTTTGTAGATAGTAACAGTACCATTAGCGTCCGTCTTCCTCTTGAAGGTCCATTTATTCTCAATGGCTTGCCGATCATCGGGAAAGTCCACCAAAGTCCACACTTTGTTCTTATACATGGATCCTATCTCAGATTTCATGGCCTCAAGCCATCTGTCGAAATCTGGGCTCATCATAGCTTCTTCATAGTTCGTAGGTTCATCATGATCAAGTAGCATGACTTCCAGAACAGGATTACCGTACCACTCTGGTGCGGATCATGCTCTGCCAGACCTATGAGGTTCCGTAGTAACTTGATCTGAAGTTTCATGATCTCTAGCATTAGCTTCCTCTCCAATTGGTGTAGGCATCACGGAAACTGATTTCTGTGATAAACTACTTTCCAATTCAGGAGAAGGTACAACTACCTCATTGAGTTCCCAATCTTTAGAGTTGTGTTTAATCCTTTCTAAAAGATCTCACCTGAATTCAATAGTCTTTTTCGTAAAAGAACAAGTACAAGAAGTATCGAGCATGGACCGATCATCATGAGAAAGCCGAGCATAAAAATTCTGAATAATAATTTCTCTTAAGAGCTCATGATTGGGGAAGATAAGCAGTCCTTTTGATAAGTAAGAGTGTCGAACCCAACGAGGAGCAGAAGGAAATGACAAGTGGTTTTCGGCAAGATATTAACTACAAGCACTGAAATAGTCGGTAACAAGTTGTTTGATAGCAAGATAATTTGTAACAAGTAAATAATGATAATGGTAACAAAAGTGTAGCAAGGTAGCCCAGTCCTTTTGAGGCAAAGGATAGGCCAAGACGGTCTCTTATAATAAGCAAAGCATTCTTGAGGGCACACGGAAATTTCATCATGTCACTTTCATCATGTTCGCTTGATTCGTGTTCGCTACTTTGATAATTTGATATGTGGGTGGACCGGTGCTTAGGTGCTGTTCTTACTTGAACAAACCTCCTACTTATGATTAACCCCCTCGCAAGCATCCGCAACTACGAGAAAAGTATTAAGATAAAATCTAACCATAGCATTAAACTTTTGGATCCAAATCGGCCCCTTATGAAGTAGCACATAAACTAGGGTTTAAAATTTTGTCACTCTCGCAACCCATCATCTAATAACTACTCCACAATGCATTCCCTTCGGCCCAAATATGGTGAAGTGTCATGTAGTCAACGTTCACATGACACGACTAAGGTAATCACAACATACATATCATCAAAATATCGAACACATATCAAGTTCACATGATTACTTGCAACATGACTTCTCCCATGACCTTAAGAACAAAAGTAACTACTCACAAATGATAATAATGCTCAATATCAGAGGGCTATTAAGTACCATAATGGATCTGAACATATAATCTTCCACCAAATAAACCATATAGTAATCAATCACGAGATGTAATCAACACTACTAGTCACCCACAAGCACCAATCTAAGGTTCCGATACAAAGATTGAACACCAGAGATGAAATAGGGTTTGAGAGGAGATGGTGCTGTTGAAGATGTTGATGGAGATGGCCCTCCTAAAGATGGGAGAGTTGTTGGTGATGACGGCAACTTCCCCCTCCGAGAGGGAAGTTCCCCGATGGAATCGCTCTGCCGGAGGGCAAAAGTGCTCCTACCCAAGTTCTGCCTCGAGACGACGACGCTTCATCCTGAAAGTCCTCTCCTGATTTTTTTCTAGGTCACAATGACTTATATAAAAGAAGAGGGGCATCGGAGGTGGGCTGAGGAGGGCACAACCCACCAGGGCGCGCCTAGGCTCCCTGGCGTGCCCAGGTGGGTTGTGCACACCTGGTGGGCCCCCTTTGGTAGTTATTTGCTCCAATAATTCTTAAATAATCCATAAAAAATCTTCATGAAGTTTCAGCTTATTTGGAGTTGTGCATAATAGGTAGCTTTGTCGTGCCTTTTCAGGTCCAGAATTCCAGGTGCCGGTATTCTCCCTCTTTGTGTAGACCTTGCATATTATGAGAGAAAAGACATTAGAATTACTCCCAAAAGCATTATTATGCATAAAAACATTATAAATAACCGTAGGAAAACATGATGCAAAATGGACGTATCAACGACTACATCAACCGCGTTGATAAACGCTTCCGCTTAACGGTCTACGAGGGTACGTAGACACACTCTCCCCTCTCGTAGCTGTACATCTCCATTGATAGATCTTGCATGTGCATAGAATTTTTTTGTTTTCCATTCAACGTTCCCCAACAAATGCTCCACCCATTCAACCTCCCATGTTTTTTTGTTTTGGCGTTTAAATTTGAATCTATCTTTTGAAGTGAAAGTTAAATTTATATTTTGTTTGCATATTTGTGTTCGTTGCAATGTGATTATGAACAAGACCACTCTTGAATACGTTTCGACAAGTTTTAAAATTTTCATCGAATTTCATCTAATAAAACTTGATACGACGAAGGATAAAATAACCAAGTTTCAAATAATAAAACTAAAAACCCTAAACCCTAAGCTCTAAGCCCTAAACCTTAAACAATAAACCCTAAACTCTAAAAACAGTAAATTGTCTGTCCACCTGCCAACATTAAGCACGCGCGGCGGCCATGAAACCCACTATGGCGCCTCCACTGAAACAACCCGCCTCTTGGCAGGCGGGCGCCCGCTATATAAACATGGCTGAGCACAACATGATCCGCACATCACCACCTCCCCTCACATTCCTCCTCCGTGCACCTCCAACACAATGTCAGTGAGCTCTAGCGCATTGTGGGAGAGCCTTTCGACAGAGTAGAAACTCAAGTTTACTGTCCTTGCGGCCGGCTAGAAGGCCCGTCGTGCGCGACAGATAGAGGCCATGCACCCGTGATCTCACCAAAGGTGAGCGACGATGACCCGACGATGGAGGAGAGCCGGCGCCCGCGCTGGTCCTTGCCATCTTCACCATGGAGCAGACACATGTGCACTTCAACATCGTCATGGCGTAGACTATGTCACCGATGTTGGCGATTCAAAGGGTGCAAGAGGACCAACACTTCAACCTCGACCTCCTCGCACATCATCGGCTGGCGGAGGGGAAAAATCTATGACTAACAGACGAGCGAGGAGGTCGTGGTGGCAGTGGTCGCGGATGACCCGAGCTTTGTCGACTAGCAGCGGACGCTCTTCAATTTCGTGTGCGGCTCTTGCGCTGACTGGCACGCATGGTGGCTCCGCATCCTCAACACGGAGGAGTGTGTCGCATACAACGTGATCACGACAGAGACAAGGCATGTGATTGTGGATGGAGACACTGTGACCACCAGCATCAGGGGGTCCTTGTTCGCGCCGGCTCACAACGACTGGGAGGTGAGGCCATCCGGGTCGATCATCAACCTCACCTCCACCGGCAACATCGATGACCAGGCGGCGGACTCCGGCGAAGAGTAGGACGTGGGACACGGACGTGCCCATGTCCGGCGAAGCGTAGATTAGGCTCGATTAACTTCGTGCTATGTAAAACAAAGAATATTATGAAATTTATCCGGTCTGCATGAATTTTGTTCGGTTTATATGAAATTTGTCTGGTTTGTTCAATTCTATTTGAAATGTGTCCGGGCGTTTAGGGGTTTTGGTTGGATGGTCGGCTTCCGTATCTGTGTCCGTCGATTGATACTGTGTCCATTTGAGGGGATAGCGTAGGAGATGACCTTACATGGTAAGAGATACTATATCCAGGTGTTAGAGATATGTTTGCATTACATGTATTTGGTAGTTTAGGATCTGTAATCCATCTCCTACCTTATCTCTAGGAGAGACTTCTTTCCCTTAAAGTCTTTACTCCTATATATACTCCCCGTGAGGCTCAATACAACATCCATCATATTCTGCCAATCCTTCTCTATTCCCTTCTAATATGGCATCAGCTGCAAGTTCCTAGACCTAGCCGCCACACGCTTTCGCACGGCGCCGCCCCCGGGAAGATCGTTCTCCATGATGTTCACCAGGGGACGCGCGACCCGTAGCAGGGTTCGTCCGTCGATCTTTGATCGGCTGCCCTGGTGAGTTTTTTCGATCTCTTGATCGGTTTTCTCTCCATCGTTCATTTTGGCTGGTATTTTCTTTTTTGGTTCACCGATCATAAATCGATTGTGTCGCCCATCGCCGCCATCGACCCCCTCGCGCCTCTACTCCAACATCAGCGCGACCTCCCGGCTTTCACTCCGACCCGGAGGCCTCGCGCAACACGCCTGCCTGTCAAGGCCGTCGTCCGTGTTCTACTGCCCGTCGGTCTATGCCGGCCGTCACCGCCTTTACTCCGACATCAGCGCAACCACCCGACCTTTTCTCCAACCCGACGGCCTCATGTGATGCGGCGGCCTTCACGGTCGTCAGCCATGCATCTTCCCTTGGTCGCGTTGCGTTGGCCGTCGCCGCCCTGCTCCGAACGGACGCCTGCATCACCTATCGTCTCCGTCTCTATTGTATGGCCATCTCACGCATGGCGTTGCAGTCACCGCTCGGGCTTGTCGCTCAAGCATCGGTGCCACCTTGGTCGCTCGGGCTTAACCACATGGGCGCTGGCGTTGCGTTGATCGCTTGGGCGCCGGGCACTAGCCGCTCATCCACACGCCGTTCCCCATTGGCCGCCATCGCATAGGTCTGCTCAACCACCTCGCTTCACCGTCTGCATTGCCGTCATCATCACCGAGCAGCGTCCCCAACCTCGTGTGCGGTTGGATTGATCACCCTCCCGCCTGCGATCCGCTCCATACGCGCCGCGCCACCGACCTGATCAGTGGTTGCACGCGCCTCTTCATGTCCCGTGAAGCTGTCCCCGAGTACGGCACACCCCTCAACTGATCGAGCAACAGGTTGCGTTGCGTCGCCCCGTCGGGCCGCAGCGCCGCCGCCCCGTGGTTCTCCCCGCGGCTGCACCGACTCGCGCGCCGCCGCTACGTCACCTCTTCGGGCTGTAGCGCCGCGTCACACGGTCCCCGCCACCGCCCGAGGCCGTTCCCGTGACTGCGCCGACCCATGCACCGCCACTGCGCCACCCCTTTGGGCCATAGCGCCGCCGCCCAGAGGTCTTCCCGCCGTCGCCCTGACCCACCTGATGTCACTGCGTCGCCCTTTCCGGCCGTAGCGCCTCGGCCCCCGGCCCGCTTCATCGTCCCCGCGCGTCAACTTCCAGTGGTATGCGTTGTGCTGCCTCCCTTAGCGCGGGAACGCCGCCGTCCATGCTGGTCTTCGCCATGTTATCGGGTTCTTCCTCGCCTACTCCGAGCATCGCCGCCGCGCTCCTAACCCAACCCCCGTCGCCGCCGTCAGGCCGCCGCTCTTCCTCGGGTGCCGCTGCCGCTCGCTCACCTGAGCAGCGCCGCCTCTCCACCCCCTTCGTTTTCGTCCAGCACCAGCTTATCGCCAGCTCGCCGTCATCTTCCCCGGCCACTTCGTCTACTCCGACCACCATTGGCGACATCGGCCCCGCGCCGATTGGCGCCACAACTGTCGTCAAGTCCATCTCTGCTGGCCCCTTCGGTTTCTCCGACATGGCGTACAACTCATGCAGGTCCCCATCTACGCATGCTCGATGCTGGCAACACCGACGCGTGCCTTCGTCCCTGGTCTATTCCCAGACCTGGCAAGCCTGGAGCGGCGCATCATCAACATCGACTTCGTCCGTCTACGCATGCCCGGTGCTGGCAACACCGATGCGCGCCATCGTCCATGATGTGTCCCCGGGCTTGGCAAACTCGGCGCAACGCTTCGTCAACACCGACTTCTTCCTAGCGCACCACTACTTCGACACCACTGCGCCCATGACTAACTCGGCGCCTCCTTGCGCCCAAGGCTCCATGACGACTCCCTCGACACCGGCCACCTCGACTCGACATCGACCACGACATTCTTCGCACGGCTACCTCGTCACGGCTACGCTACTCACGCTCTCGACTACCTAGACAACGACACAAAGGGCTATCACCTCGCTTGAGCAATTCATCGGCTTTCTCTACAGTCCACGCGTCCGCGATGCGACACCGTCCCCGACGCTCCCGCTGCGACTGCGGGGGGATGTCAGCCCGCCGGCTGCTATTCTCTCTAGTATGTCTATCCGTGATGCTCCTGTTGTTCGCACCGCTACCACTACGACTGTGGGGGATGTTAGAGATATATTTGGGTTGCATGTATTTGGTAGTCTAGAATTTGTAATCCGTTTCCTACCTTATCTCTAGGGGATAAGTATATTTTTCGTCTTCGAACTCTTCCGAGAGTTTAGAATTCGTCCCTCAATTCTAAACCGGAGAGTTTTTGTCCCTCAACTATCAAAACCGGGAAGTTTTCGTCCCTCAATTCTAAACCGGAGAGTTTTTGTCCCTCAACTATCAAAACCGGGTAGTTTTCGTCCCTCATGTCGCTTCAGGCGGTTTTAGTCCGGGATGAACATTAAATCTGTGAACAGTAAAATCGAAAAAATAACAAAAAAACGAAAAACAAAAAACCCTGAAATTTTACAGCATCTAAGATAGTTTGGTGCGCAAGACACGTGCAAAATTTTGTGGTATTTTGACATTCGAGCAGCTCGTGGCAAACAAAAAACTATAAATATGTACGTCAGTGAACAGTAAATTCAAAAAATAGCAAAAAAATTCAAAACATTATGAATTTTTTTGGCATCAAAGAGCCTTGGACACACAACATGCGTGCAATTTTTCGTGGTTTTTGGGCATTGTACGAACTCGTGACAAAAAAACAAAATTTGGCTCAGATTTATTTTTCTGAAAACGTGCGCTATTTTTTTTTTTGGCTAGAGCTCCTCATATGTCATTTGATCACGAAATTTTGCACGCATCTTGCGTACCTGAGCATCTTTGATGCCAAAAGTTTCATGTTTTTTAATTTTTTTTTTGCTTTTTTTTGAATTTACTGTCCACCAACGTACATATTTATAGTTTTTTGTTTGCCACAAGCTGTTCGAATGTCGAAACACCATGAAAGTTTGCACGGGTCTTGCGCACCAGAGTTTATTTGGTGCTGAAAAATTTCAGATTTTTTTTGCTATTTTTTTTATTTTACTGTTCACTGATTTACTGTTCATCCCGGACTAAAACCGCCCGAAGAGGCACGAGGGACAAAAACTATCCGGCTTTGATAGTTGAGGGATGAAAACTCTCCGGTTTAGAGTTGAGTGACGTTTCCTAAACTCTCGGAAGAGTTCGAGGACCAAAAATATACTTATTCCTATCTCTAGGAGAGACTTCTTACCCTCCAAGTCTATACTCCTAGATACAATATCCATCATATTGCGCCAATCCCTCTCAATTCCCTTCTAACAACAGGCTATATGTCGTTGCTTTATTAATGTTTGGCCCACCTCACTCTCATAAAGTTTTTTAGAGCTGACTGTTAATCTACAACCTTATTCATATTTTCTCTCATTCAACTCAACATAAAAAATATTATTTTAGTCTTTATGGCATGCTTACATCACCTTATCACATTACACCTGCTCTAAAAAGATGACGGGAGTTGCGAGGAAGTTTCTATGGGTAATTCGCAAAGAGACACACCTCCCATTTCAGTACCAACAACGCTACAGTCATCAGAGCCGATTTCAGCTATTGATCCAGCACCTCACGAGGCGCGCAGTAGGGAGTGTTGCACAGAAAAGGAACGCCCGTAACAATCACGCAGCAGCGAGCCCGAACCCAAGCTTTTTTTGCAAATCGGTGCGGTCCGTCGTTCACTTGTTCACTGCCTCCGATCGGCGTCCCTCCTCCACCGGCTCTGCCGCTGTCACCGCCGGCCCGCGGGGCTGCCAGGTCCATGGCGCCAGCGTGCGCGCTCACCACCATAGCCATCCTCGCCACCCTCCTCTTCTTCGTCCTCCTGCTGCTCAGCCGCGCCATGGAGCTGCGTTTCACGGCGAGCTATGCCATGGTCGACTGCGCCCCGCCCCCTGCCTCGGACGACACCGCTGCCGCCGCCTTCCGGGACACCCTCCTGCCGCTCCTGGCCGCGCTGCCCGCAGCCGCCGCGCCGACGGGGTTCGCGTCCCTGCAGTCCGGCGGCGGGGCGTTCGCCCGCGGCCTCTGCCTGGGCGACCCCGCGCCGAGAGACTGCCTGGCGTGCCTCGCTGCGGCCGCCAAGAAGCTCACCGGCTGCGGCGCGAGCAGGCGGGCCGGAGTCTGGAGGAGCGAGGGCTGCTTCCTGGCCTATGCCGACGGCAACACCTCCTCCACGCACGAGGACGTGTTCCGCGACGTCGTCTCCTTCGACGACGGCACTCCGTCCTCCTACCCCAACTGCTTCGACACGCGGGCGCTCGTGGCGCTCGCGCAGTCCCTGGCGAGGCGCGGCGCGGCCAACAGCTCGGGGGCGCGCGTCGTCACCGACGCGGCCGCGCTCTCGAGGAACGCCACCGGGAAGAACGCGGTGACGTTGCGGGCGCAGTGCGCGAGGGACCGCGCGGCGGCGGCGGAGTGCGCCCGGTGCCTGGGGGGCTCGGCGCGGGAGGTGCGGGCGTGCGGCTGGGGCCTCGACGGCGAGCACGAGCGCGTGGCCGACGTGCTCGGCTACAACTGCTTCTTACGGATCGAGACCTCCGTCCCACCACGGCCCGTGGCGAAATATGTCAGTGAGTAGTTCTTCCTCTTCTCACAAGTTGATACAAGTTCCCTTTTTTTTCAGAGGGCAAATGGAAGGAAATCTGATAAAAGAGAAAGCAAAATGTGGAATGAACGGCCACCGTGAATGCAATGTTTGGCATTTCATGGAGCATTTTACTCCCTCCGTTTCAAATTACTCTTCGTGGTTTTAGTTCAAATTTGAACTAAAACCACGACAAGTAATTTGGAACGGAGGGAGTAGTAGTTAATGCCATCTGTTCGTAAGATGATCGGCATGCAGATTTGGACTCATCGAGCATGTGTGGTATGAGTTGTACTCCAGTTCTAATAATCAAGTGCGTCTCATCAACGTGCAGAGCAACCTGTGGTTTTGGCCCTGTGCGCCGCCATACTGCTGGTGCTGGTTGTAACAGCGGTGAGCGCGTGCGTGAGAAAGAAGAGGGGCACCGGGAATGTGGCGGCGGCAGCAGCATCAGGTTCGTCTTCTGTCTCTCGGCTACATTCATGGCTGACTGTCAATTATCAGTCTGTCATTCGATTTGAATGTTGAGCACGGTCTAACTTGGGACTCGCCGATGCAAAATGAATAAAGCAGGTCAGCAAACGAGCGCTGCTGCGAACTGAGGGAGATGGAGTCACCGGTCACCACCACCTTTGGAGTCATACGATCACCCTGCTGATCTGTTTCGCCGCGTGCGGATGAGATCGATCGTCAATGTTTTTTTTTCTGTTTGAAATTTCATTCTTCCGTTGACTCTGTCGTCCTGGGTGATACCAACATGAGCCCATGTGTGTGCCCATGTACTGATTGTCAGCTTTGTGTCCTAGAAGATCAGTTTCAGTAGTTAGCCATGTGTGTGCCTATGCGTTCCTTGAGCTGCAGGCGAGATTTAAAGCAATTCTAGCGGTAGTACCCTATGTCGCCCTACTGTAAAATCAGTTTACGGGTCACGGTAAACTGTTTTTGCGGTACGAAATTGGGTCTCCGCTTGCTCCGGTGACGCTCCTCCGCTTGCTCTCGTCACGGTCCGGCGGCCGCGGCCGAGCTCATCCGTTTGCTCCGACGATCCGGCAGCCTGTGCATTTTTTTTATGGGATTCATTCGGTTTGGGATGTGAAATATGCCATGGACAGCACATGAGTAGCTCTCAGATCTTCCCAATCACTTTCATATTCCTCTCAACATTAGATGAATAAAGTGTGTTCTTCTGGAAAAAAAAACTTGGCATCATCTATACTACTTATAAAAAGCAAACATAATCTTCTTTAAGTGCACCCCACAAAACGTACACGGATACACTACCACCGCATGATTAGTCCCACTAAACTTAATCTAACGGCTAGCCTTAACCTAATCTGTTCTCTGTGTGCACTTAGTAATTTACATTGACTGACCGTACTCCACCGTGGAGGAAAATATGAAGTCCACGCCTGGTTAATTAGGAAACTATAATCACGGACACATCCTATTAAGAAACTAATCACGGATGCATCTAATTATTAGGAAACTAATCACAAACACATCCTATTATTAGGAAACTAATCACGGGTGCATCCTATTAGGAAATTAATCACGAACACATCTAATTATTAGAAAACTAATCACGGACGCATCCTATTAGATAACTAATCACGAACGCATCTAATTATTAGAAACTAATTGCGAGCGCATCCTATCGTCTCCTATCAGGGAATCGCGATCGCGAGTCGCCTGTCGTCACCAGCCTACCACCCACGCGAGCCACAATGGGAGACATGCGAAGAGGAGCTGCGGCTTCCTCCGAACACGCACACGTGCCGTCGCCGCCTTCGTCTTCTGCCTGGAGGGCAGGTCACTCTTCTACTGACTACAACGACTTTGCATCATACAGAGAGACCAACCATGTTTCTCCGAATATCTTGAATCATGATCCTTATGACTTCATCTCTACTACTAATAAGAAGTACATTTTTTTCATTTAACTATTTTCCTTGACTTGGGGGGTAAGGTATGTTTTATCCACTAGAGTTGTTAAAATTGGAAGCATATCTGCAGTTTTTTCTTTCTAAACCGGCATTTGTTGGCCCTTTTTGCCACTGTTATTATTACAGGTGGTAGCCTACGTATCATTATTACTACAAACTGAGAGGATATTTGTTACATTGTCAAAATTTTAGAATGTTGAGCCCTTAAAGAAATGTGTAGTACTCAAGTAACTGTTCCAAGTTGTCATATTAATGCTTTTGTCCAGTGATTAACAAGTATAATTACGCAATTTATCAATGTAATTTTTATTTGGTTTACATGTTCTATTTTCATAATAAAGTAAGTCACTTTTCTTGCTTCCAGACATTACAACACTTGTGGTGTAATAGTAGAATCGGATGGTCCAACTAGCATTTTCTTGTCTTGTTTCACAGCTGATTCTATGCAGTCAAGACATCTCTACACTTCTCTATGTGACAATGGCTTCCTCTTTTCAACAAACCATAGAGGTCTCTTCCCGCTATTGTGTGGTTGACACTCAATTGTAATAATAATTCTTGACTGGAGTTTGTTGGCACTGAAACGGTTCCTTAGCTTGTCCTAAGTGGCATTTTCATGTGTGATTATACTTGCATAAATGTGTGCATATGGAGAATCATGATGAATCTTCTAAATAATTTTGAGTTTTATACATTGGGAAAAGTGGGTGGTCTTTTAATACAGGAGACATGTTGATTAAGGAGAAACGATATTTCAAATTATTTGTATGAGTTGGGAATAAGAGATTGTGTACTTTATAGGAAAATTTCAAATTTATGAATAAATTGTCTTGTATTAAGTATAGTATAATATGTTAATCCAAATAGACGCGTGTTGCACGTGCACACTTATTAGTCCAAATAGACGTGCGTTGCACGTGCATATTTAGTAGTGAATAATTAATAGTTAAATGGACACCGGAAATGTATTCTCTAGACTGATCTGAATTCTGAATTCTGAAAGCATTATCAACGGCTGTCATGGTATGTAGTGATACCGAGTGTACCCGGATATATTTTGGCTCCTTTTGAACTGTGTTGCGTTGTACTTCTTCTACAATTGACTGTGCTGCTGAAAAATATGCACGAAACTAGACATAATAAGTTGGAGCACTGAAATAGACAAAAACTGGTTGGATAAGCTGGATTATCATAATTCCCGGTAATTCACACACACTCCGGACTTCAGTGTTTCGTTAGGATTTTTTTGTTTTGTTTCGGAAAACGTTGGGAAAAGAGAGGTTTAGCATTATGAAATGCCAGAGGCTGACACGTGCATGTGCAAGTGTAGTTCATTTGGTTACGGAGAAAGTTATATGGCAAAATGCTTAGGTGGCGGAAGTTTTCCCCTCAAAATGCCACCAAAGATCAAAATCTTTATGTGGTAATTGTCGTGGGATCGACTTTCATCTGGGACCTAAGGCATGACACTGGAACTGGGTTGTGCCCCTTGTGTGGTCTTCCGGAGACAGGGACCCATATCTTCTTCTCTTGCACGACAGCGTGAGCTCTCTGGAGCTTTGCCAGTGAGGCTGTGAGGCCTGACTGGAAGGCCCTGGACCTGGCCGGGTTTCTCTAAACCAGGGCCAATCAGACAGGTAGGAAGAGGCGATTGCTTTGACTTGTGTTTATGATGTTAGCTTGGACCCTATGGGCCACATGTAAGATGATGATTGAGAAGGTTTTTTCTTCACGAGCCTCTGTCTCTTTCTTTAAATTGCTTACTTTTCTGCTCTGTCTAGTCAGCACGATCGTGATCATCTAGGACTCATGCTAGATGTGTTGCATGCTAGCGAGCTCGTCGGCTATTCTTGCAGCGGGCTTCTTGCGACTATGACCACTTGGTGGTCTTCTTTTTGTGTGTGTGGGGACATTTGGTGGTCTTATTTACCCTTTTTCTCTTGGATTTGTCCCGGCAGACTTGCTTTTGAATTTATTGTATGAATGCGTTATTGGCTTTATTTATAAAGTGATGCGAAATCATGTTTCTCCACGGAAAAAGAGAGAGGTGGCGGGAAGTTGCGGGGAACTTTCGGTGTGTGGATTGTAGACCGATGAGAAGAACACATTCTATTTCAGTACCGGCCACGCAGCAATCACAGTTTTCAGAATTTAGCTATCGATGGAACACATCCACACCGTATTGCATGGCAAAGGAAATCCCTTGCTCAGCGTCTCCTCCACGCAGCCAGCCGACCCGGTGCAGTGCATATGAACTGAGTCTGGTGGTCGTGGTTCCCTTGCTCTCAGCGTCTCCTCCACCGGCTCACTGACATGGCCACCGCGCGCGCAGTTGCCGCGTCCATGAGGCTCACCTGCGCGCTCAGCACCTTAGCCATCCTCGCCGCAATCCTCTTCATGTTCCTCCTGCTGCTCGCTGGTGCCTTGCAGCTGCGTGTCCCGACCGGCTACGCGGTGGTCGACTGCGCCCCGCCCCCGCCCTCGGACGACGGCGCTGCTGCCTTCCTCGACAGCCTCCTGCCGCTCCTGGCCGTGCTGCCCGCAGCCGCCGCGCCGACGGGGTTCGCGGCCGTTCATTCCGACGGCGCCCAGGCGTTCGCCCGCGGCGTCTGCCTGGGCGGCTCCGCGCCCAGGGAGTGCCTCGCGTGCCTCTCCGCCGCCGCCAAGAACCTCACCGGCTGCGGCGCGAGCAGGCGCGCCGGCGTCTGGAGGGGCGAGGGCTGCTTCATGGCTTACGCCGACGGCAACGTTTCCTCTCCGCACGAAGACGTCTTCCGCGGCGTCGTCGCCTTCGGCGAAGACGTCTTCCCCGCCGTCATCTCCTTCGACCACGGCACGCCGCCCTCCAACCCCAACTGCTTCGACACGCGGGCGCTCGTCGCGCTCGCGCAGTCCCTGGCGGGGCGCGGCGCGGCCAACAGCTCGGGGGCGCGCGTCGTCACCGACGCGGCCGCGCTCTCGAGCAACGCCACCGGGAAGACCACGGTGACGCTGCGGGCGCAGTGCGCGAGGGACCGCGCGGCGGCGGCGGCGGCGGAGTGTGGCCGGTGCCTGGGGGGCTCAGCGCGAGAGGTGCAGGCGTGCAACTGGGGCCTCGACGGCGAGCACGTGCGTGTGGCCGACGTGGTCGGCTACAACTGCTTCCTACGGATCGAGACCTCAGTTCCGACGGGTTGGCCCGTGCCCGTGACGAAATATATGAGTGAGTATAGTCCTTCCCCTTCCTAATTCTTGGAAGTTGCTGTAGTTCTTGCTGGTTAGTGGCATCGAGCCCCAGTGTGTTGCTTGTGAATTTGATGGACGCGCAGAGCAGCCTGCTAAATAAAGTGGGTCTCATCAATGGCTGCAGAGGATCCCGTCCTGATCACCTTGTGCGCCGGCATGCTGCTGGCAGCCCTCGCCGCGGTAATCGCCTGCGTCGATGGGAGAAAGAACAGGGGCACCGGGAACGCGTAGCTGCTGCTGCAGCAGCAGCAGCATCAGGTGCATTTCTGCCTTTCCCAAAATCAATCTACTCTACATTACTGTCAATCAGAAATTCAGAATGTCATCCAATTTTGCTGTTGAGCTCGGTCTAATTTCAGGCTGTAAGTGGGACGCTCCGCGGGAGGCCCGCGTCCGCCCCACATCTGCCGCGTAGATTAAATGGGATACCCGCCAAAGCCCATATATTATTATGTGGGATAAGTGGGTTTAGTGGAATACCCACTTAATTGATGCAGATGTATCTGTTGAAATACATTCGCACTGTCATCTTGAGGTGGTGAGCTACCATCACTGGTTCCTTGGGAGCTCTAACAGCTCGTCTGCATAATGCGCACGTACAGCCGGCATGCACGGCATGCCTTGGCCTAGTGCTCTAGTGCCGTTGTACTTGCAGCACCAACAAACAATGCTATAATTAACTGGCTGTATAATTAACTCTTCAGTAGCAAGACAAATAGAGAGGCAAAATTTAAACAGTACAATGCCCACCTAGTCCATACAGAAACTTAATTATAGTTCATACAGAAACAGAGAATAGATTATTTGTCATGCAGAGAAACAGAGAGCAGGCACAGTGCAACCACCATTCTTAGTCTCTCAAAAGGATCTACTAGTAGTTAATCATGCCGGAACTTAACATCACACACATAGCAGCAGCGCATACATGCATAAAATCATTTTTTTCAGCTCTTCAAGATCTTCCATCACCATCAACCTGCCGTCTTTTTATTTGCAGCAAGACTAAAGACAAAATCAATTGCAATAAGACTAGAGGCTACAGCAAGATGAATTTTTTCAGCTCTTCAAGATCTTCCATCACCATCAACCTGCCATCCTTTCTTCAAGTAGCAAACTAGCAACCCATATTTCCTGTCAAAAAATATGTCTGTCAGTCCATTTGCATCATAAGAATCCATTTTACAGGATAACTTAGGACTTTACAAGAAACATTGGAAGTCAAACAAGTAGCAAACTAGAAACATTCAGCTTTTCTTCAGAACAGAGGGCAGATGAACATTTTGCAGTAAGAAGAATGCTGCTTGTTGCACAGTAGCTTAAATGATTCAAGGCAAGCACTGCAGCCAATAGCTAGCTGATAAATAGAAATAGTGATTATCATGGGGGCATCACATATACCTTGATCTTCTTCATCTGTCTCCAATGATACGCCTTTGTATCTTTCTGGATCTGCAAAACACAAAACACATAAATTATTAGATTAACTATGGTTATCAATTTTTGTGAGCAATAAAAGAAAGCCTTACTAACCATCAGTTCTCAGCCAGTCTTGTAGGCAAATCAAAGCTTCGACGGTGGAGCAAGAAAGACTGCTCCTATAGTCGCTGACAATGCGTCCTCCAGAACTAAAAGCAGACTCGGATGGCACTGTGGACGCCGAAATAGCCAATATGTCGCGAGCAATCGTAGAGAGTACCGGATACTTGGGAGAGTTGATTTTCCACCATTCTAATATGTCCAACTCTTTCTTCCGTGGATACAACTCCTCTTTCAAATACTGATCCAGCTCATTATTTGCTTGTCCTTTTTTGCAACGGATATAATGATCCCACTCTGCAAGTGGATCATCGTCTTCTTCATCCTCCTCGGCACCAGGACTCCCACAATCTTCTTGTTGGTGATGAACAGGAATCTCTAGAGAGTACTGATCGAAAAGCTTTTGGATTGCTTTCTTTAATTTAAGCATCCATTTATTGGCTTCAATTTCACTTCCAAAGTCTTTTAACATATATTCAAGTAGATCAAACTTAAACCTTGGATCAAATACAACCGGAACACAAATCGACTTGTAGGACTCCTTCCAATACTTCTCTAACTTTATTTCCATTTGCTGCACCATATGCGCAATGATGGTGTTCTTACTTGATGACTCTCTCTTCAAGATCTTCTTAATCTTACATAGCTGGGGGAAGTAGAGATGACTAGTCGGATACTTAGATCCATAGAGAAGGTTGGTTGCTATGTAAAATCCTTTTAGCAATTTGCATGCAGATTCAGCCATTTTCCATTCAATAGGTGTTGGACAAAACTCGTACTCCTTGTCTTGCTGCCCTAAGGCATCAAATGCACTTCTAAATGGTATAGCTGATTCAAGCATCAAATATGTGGAATTCCAACGAGTTTGTACATCTACAGAAGGCCGCCTAACAAAACAACACCCCACTTGATTGATTATCTCTTGAAATTGTTGGCCTCTTGATTGCGAACTCTTTACGAATTGGACAGATTCTCGAATGTTGTTGACCACAGATTTCATTGCGAGAAGAGCATCTTGAACCATCAAGTTGAAGACATGAGGAGCACATCGACAATGGAATAATTTTACTTTCAAGAGAAGACAACCTTTTTTAACCAAATTCTCTCTTAAGTGGTTTATCATCGCGGTATTCACCGGTGCATTGTCTAACGTGAAACTGTAGGATCGAAAGTATGTCTAGAGGGGGGGTGATTAGACTACTTGACAATATAAAAATTCTGCCTTTTGACAAAGAACAGTTTTTGGCAGATTCACACTTATGATCAAGTCAAGCATCACCCTACACATGCAATTCTAGAGTATAGGCAGCGGAAAGTAAATTGCACATGTAGTAAAGAGAGGTGGAGAAGAGCAAACGCAATTTTGGAGACGCGGTGATTTTTCTCGTGGTTCCGATAGGTGGTGCTATCGTACTTCCACGTTGATGGAGACTTCAACCCACGGAGGGTAACGGCTGCGCGAGTCCACGGAGGGCTCCACCCACGAAGGGTCCACGAAGAAGCAACCTTGTCTATTCCATCATGGCCTACGCCCACGGAGGGCTAGCCTTACTCGGGGTAGATCTTCACGAAGTAGGCGATCTCCTTGCCCTTACAAACTTCTTGGTTCAACTCCACATCTCGATGACGGAGGCTCCCAAGCGACACCTAACCAATGTAGGAGGCACCACCCTCCAAAAGGTAATAGATGTTGTAGATGATGATGAACTCCTTGCTCTTGTGCTTCAAATGATAATCTCCCCAACACTCAACTCTCCTCACTGATTTGGCTGTGGTGGAAGAAAGGATTGAGTGGAAAGCAACTTGGGAAGGCTAGAGATCAAGCTTCATATGGTGGGAGTGGAGCAACTTGATCTCAACACAAGGGTAGGTAGTTCTCTTCTCAGAAATATAAGGTAGGAGTGGTAGTTCTTTCTGATGGCTCTCTCCACGAATGAAGAGGGGGTGGAGGGGTATAAATAGCCTCCACACAAAATCCAACCGTTACACACATTTGAGCAATCTCGGTGGGACCGAAGTGGACAACTCGGTGAGACCGATAGTTCAAATAATGTGAACGTTGGGATTTTCGGTGGGACCGAAAATACAATCTCGGTTAGTCCGATTCGTGCAATGACAAGAGCATGCCAGTTTCGGTGGGACCGACTTCATCATCTCGGTGACACCGATTTGATGACAGAAGGTTACAGAAGCTTGGCAACTCATGTTTCGGTGAGACCGAGTTCAGAATCGGAAAATCCGAGTTTTCTAGGGTTTGGCTTATGGCTGAGGTGGTTCATCTCGGTGTGACTGAGTTTGGAATATCGGTGGGACCGAGACTACTTATGAGTGTATATGGCAGTGAAAATTGCTGATAGTTTAGGAGATGTATCACTAAGCACTTGAGCAACCAGATCATCATCATAACCTCATCCCCTTTTAATAGTATTGGCTTTTCCTATGGACTCAATGTGATCTTGGATCACTAAACCAAAAATGGAGTCTTGAGCTTTTGCCAATGCTTGCCTTAGCATTTTGGGGGGTCCACTTCTTCAGTCCTTGCCATACCCATATCACTGAACTCTCTGAAATGATTCTCAAGTAACTATTAGTTCAATGATATATATGTTGTTATTAATTACCAAAACCACCCGGGGATTAGTTGCACTTTCAATCTCCCCCTTTTTGGTAATTGATGACAACATATAGATCAAAGCTTCGACAAAGGATATAATCAATGAATAATATCGTCGCTTTGAGAAGTATGTGATAAGCAAGAGCTCCCCCTAAATTTGTGCATTATTTAAGATTTGCGTTTGAATGCAAATGCACAATCGATTAGGATCATGGGTCACTCTTCCATGTCACATACATCTTGGTGGAGCGCACAAAATGATAAGAATGAACAGCATGCACCCAATCACCAAGACATGAGTAAATGGTCATACGAGATGGGAATGGCATATGATAAGCATTAAGCACACATTAAAGCATAGTACGACCAAGCACTCATTAAGGTAGAATCAAACGGAGTATCAAACACACTGAATGTCTCGAAAACCAAAAGTATCTCAAAGAAACCGCAAAAGAACGAAAGAGCAAAAGCGCAAAGACAACAGCACTCTCTCTCTCGAAGTCCTATGATCTATACAATTTCTCCCCCTTTGGCAACAAGTTACCAAAAAGTTCGAAAAAGCATAAAGCTAAGCGTCACTGTGGACTCTGCTGGCGGCTCCCGTCTGGGTTGATGTCGTAGTGGATATGACAGCATCGGCGAAGACTTCAGCTGATGTCTGTGCTGGAGGAGTGGTCACTGGAGCTGGAGTTGGAGTAACTGCTGGAACCGTGGGAGGTGCTGAAGCTGTAGTCCTGGTGTCAGTCACTGGAATAGCAGCTGATCGGGGTCCTTTGGGAACCGGAGCAGTCTGTCGATGAGAATCCTGGACTAAGTCATCCTGCAACTCACGCATAAGCTCTTCCTTCTCCTGCTTTGCTTCCTCAATGTCTGCCTCGAGCTTGTTGACGGTCACTTGTACTTCAGTCAGCTTCATGTCCAGAGCGTGGATCTTGTCCTCAACAATCCTCTCTAAGCTCTCCTGAGACTGTACAATGCTGGCCAGGCGTTGTTCAATCCTTTGAGTAGCTTCAAATATTTGCTCTCCGAAACTCTTTGGTTTAGCTGCTGCTGCTGCTGCTTCCTTGTCAGCTTTGGCTTTCTTAGCAGCTTCGATCTTGGCTTGACCTTCAACAGATGTCGGATCCTCCTCATCCATCACAACAACATTGTCTTCATGCTCTGGCTGCAACGGTAAATGTTCTCTATCCAACAAGAATGTGCCCATGCCAAACTTGGCATTGATAAGCATCTGAATCTGCGGGGCAAATCCACATGACCTTTTCTGGTCAGCTGCAGTCCTCTTAATGGTCTCTACCATCAAGTCCATCACCTTGAAAGGTGCTCTCTCATCAAATATGTGCAGCATGTTGATAGAGCATCCTCTGATCATGCGATCATCTCCAGATTTGGGCATCAAGGTATGCCTCAAAATGGTATTAGTGGTAGGTAAGCCTGCCTGGAGATAGTAGACTGAGCCGAGCTTCCAGATTCCCAAATCCTCTGCTGGAATCTCTTTGTACATGTTCTTCATGGATTCATGATTCTTCTTTGGAATCCCATATACATCAATATCATCTTCTCGTTGCACTGGAGCATTCAGAATTTCTGCCCATTCTTCAACAGAAGAAGAAAACCTTTGACCTTCAGTCATCCATGTAATCTTTCCATCAGGGTAGAAGTGAGCTGTGGCATAGAATTGCATTATCATCTCATCGTTCCAACTGGTCAATTTCTGACCTACAAAGTCTGCAACGCCACATGCAGTGAAACTTTCATGCACATGTGGAAAGAAATCTCTGTGCTCTTCGCTGTCAATGTACTTCCAGTCAACATATCGGGTGTCTGCGACTATGGGCTTCTTGTCCATCAGCACGGTCTCATAGAAGTCCTGCTGCTCTCTGGTGTGAAATCTGGGATCTACAGCAGTTCTTCTCCTCATGGCATATGGGTCAGTTTGTCTCCATAGCCTGAGACCTCTATCTTTCCTTGCCTTCATATCCTCAGCTTGAGGATGAGCATCATCATGGAGTGGCAGTTTTGGACGAAGTTTCAGCAAAACTGGTCCTTCATCGTCTGACTCAGCTGGTGGCACATCATCCTTGTTCTTTTCAGACGCTGGAATGTTTCTGACGGTCTTCTTGGGCTTGGTAGCAGGCTTTGCTGGAGCTGCCTTAGCTGGAGCAGATTTCTTGGGCTTTGATGTGGCTCCAGCCTTAATGGCATCACCCATGAGCTTCGGCTTCTGAGGAGGCTGGGGTGCTTCCTCATCCTCATTCTCTACTGCTGCAACATGCACTATCCTCTTTCTCTTGGAGGTTTTCTTCACTTTGCTTGCAGCTGCCTCTCCCAAATTCAGCTTCTTAGCAACAGTTGACTGCTTGACTTTGCTGGTGCCCTTCTTAGATTGTTGACCTTGTTGCTCTTTGGCAACAACCTTTCTTTTAGGCTTTGAGGTCACCTCTTCCTCAACAACAAAATTTGAATCCTCATCATCTGAATTCCTCTTCTTTCTAGCTCTGGTGGCTGCAGGAGGCAAGCCACTTGGTGTACTCCTCTCACCATCATCAGATGAGCTACTAGGATCAGGACTAGTGCCTGCCTCTGGAATGTCTGCAATGGGTGTCTCTGACCTGTTCTGACTGTCACTGGCATCTGACATGGCTGACAACCTGTGAATAGATAAGGTGTAGGCAGAGAAGAAGAGTCATCACAAACTGCAGAAGTTTTTGCAAAAAAAAAATGAGTTCAAATTCTAGTATTAGGTTTTCACAGAAGACATTTCGGTCAGATCGAGTTTAAGGTTCGGTGAATCCGAAGTGTTAAACAGGATCTTGGCACACCACTTTCGGTTTGACCGAAGTGGGTTTCGGTCCTGCCGAAAACACTAGGGTTTCACAGAATCTTCATTTTGGTCACACCGATTTTGCACAACTCGGTTGGACCGAAAGGTGCAGTGCAATGGCCATAGGCCAAATCGGTCATACCGAAATTATAAAATCGGTCTCACCGAGATGTGTTCCGCGGAAACCTAACCCTAAAACTTTTACTCGAATCTAGTTCAAACGAACTAATCTGGTGTACAGGAGGATTTCAATCGTGGCAAGATACTAGGCAATCCAAACGTGCATTGAATCGGAGATGGGAGCACGAGTGGGATCAAAACTCACCCTAACTTGGTGGAGTTTTTCTACGGCGGCAACGGCGCGGAGGAGATGTCCGTTGACGGCGACGGAGACCTGCGGCGAGGGTGCATAGGCGACGACGGCGACGATCCGGAGACCAAGGCGACGACAGCAAGGGGTGTGGGCGCGAAACGTTTGAAGGAGGAATCAACGCGCGCGGCCCTCGGAATATATACCCCTTCGCTGTTGGTGGGACCGAGTTGTAAAACTCGGTGGCACCGAGATGGATAACTGCTAGGCAGTTATGCACTTCGGTCACGCCGAAAATCACAACTCGGTTTCACCGAGATGAAAACCTAGATCAGTCTAAATGCTTTCGGTTCGACCGAGTTTGAGTGAGTTGGTCTGACCGAAATCAATTAGAAGGTTTTGGAAATTAGCCCTTGACGGATCGGTGGCTCCGAGTGCTCCTCACCCGGAGGGTCCGAAAATGACTTGTTCAAAATTTGTGATGTAAGCATGAATAGAATTTGAGACAAGAAAGCATAGGTAGCTAGGGGAGGTACTTAGGCATTCTTGTCCATCCATTTGGTCAGAAAAATCAAAACGACCAAAACAACAAATGGATGTCCTCGAATGGATAAAATCATGCATCCAACATGCTCACACAATAAGATAGCAAATGAAATATGTGTCAAACATGCACAACCAAAACTCTAGCAACTAACACACAATTTGTCGATGACTAGGTCATCTTTATATGAGTATATTGACTTAGGAGCCAAATGAGAACATTTGATCATAGGTCATACTCATCGTTTAAGCACAAGTGGGGTTACCACTTTTACATAAAGCATTGATGTGTTCACATCATTTGAAGATGCTTTAGCTCAATTTTTAGAGCAAAGCTCCCCCTAGATGTGAGAACCCCTTTTAAAGGGTCAAACTAACCTTGGGTTGTCGTAGAAGACTTCATGTAGATGTTGAAGATGTAGATGCTCAATGTTGATGGAGATCATCAAGAGTTGGGAGCTATCCTTTGGATTCGGGCACTTTCAATACCTACATGGGTTAGTCCCACAAGGAACAAACAAGGATATCCATGGACATAGATTGAAGTTCACAACAGATGATGTCCATGAAAGCAATGATTACCTTGTCCCTTGACATACCAACAAGAGGGTTTGTGACTCCATGAACTAGTGCACGATGTGGAAGTTGATTGCACAAGTTTTTGCCAGAATGAATGTGAGTGAAGTATGTTGGCGGAGTCACCCTCAAGAACTTTCTAGTTCTTCTTCTTCGGGATCCACATCATCTTGATGGGAATCCTTGGGGTTGTAGTTGAGCTTGACGAAGTAGAACTTGACGTTTCCTTGGGAACCCACTTGACCATGGCTTGAGGTGCTTCAACAAATGCATCAATCTCCTCTTGAAGCTTGTCCTTGCCTTTTAGCTTGTGGTCTTGTGGTGGAAGGTCATCTTGAGCTTGTTCCGCATTGGAAGAAGTAGGATCATACTTCTCCTTTTGAGGAACAAACTGTGGAGTAGGATATTGACCTTCTTCCCACTCAACGCCTTCGGCGTTGAACTTTCGCTCAAAACCAATTCCTCGATTCTTCCGGTGCCTTCCTTGCTTGCGAACAATTTCCTCAAAGTTCTTGCTTCCGGCAAGGCTCTTGTAGACACCTTTCTCTATGATCCCTTTCAATAAACTATTTTCTTGCTCAAGTGTAACTTGGCTTGAAACATTGTTAGTGGAATCAAGAGAACTACTAGAAGCAACAACATTGGATTTAGCATGGTTATTGTTACTGCTAGAGGAAGAATTTTTCTTATGCTTGTCATGCTTAGTCTTAATGGGTGGCAAGAAATTAGACAAGAGAAGTCGTTTGGCAAGATATGAAGAACTCTTCTTTCGAAGATCGTCATTGATTGCTTTTAGAAACTCATGTTCTTGCTCTAGAGTGAGCTTCTCGAACTGTAGCTTCTCATGAGATCTTAGGAGCTCTCTATGATCTTCTTGAGTTGTTTCATGAGCTAACTTAAGAGTGTTTAGTTCTTTAGTTAGACGCTCAATCTCCTTCATAGCATTGTCATTCGACTCTTCTCGACTATAAAGACTATTAGCATGTTCATCGTTACTAGGCTCACTGGATTTATCAAGCAAGAGCTCATCTTCACCAAGCAAGTCATCCTCATCACTATTGAAGTCAATGAATTAAGGGTGTGATACCTTGGGGCCTTTAGCCATGAAGCATCTTCCAATTCCCTCATTTGGTGAATCAAATAAGTCGTAGGAGTTGGAGTTGGAGGATACGAGAGCAAGACCGGCAACACCTTCATCTTGACTGTAGTCGGAGTCGGAGTGATAGCTTCCTTCGGATTGATTGTCGGAGTCGGAGCCGGAGACCCATTCACCTACATGAGCTTGATGTTTTCTTCTTGTGTAGCTCCTTGATGACTTGTCTTTCCTCTCCGAATCCTTGCTTCTCCGAGAGGGTCTTCGTTCATAACGATCATCTCTGCTCCTTCTCTCTTTCCGAGGTGACTCATCTCTTGAGCTTCTTCTTCTTGGAGATTCTTCTCTTCTCTTGTGGGGAGCCGTACACTCATTTGAGTAGTGTCCGGGTCTTCCACAATTGTAGCAGTTTCAATCACGACTAGAAGATCTCTTTTCATCATATGATCTAGACTTTGAGCTTCTCTCTTTGCCTCTATTCTTGTAGAATTTGTTGAAGTTCTTGACCATTAGGCTTATCTCTTCATTGGAAACTAACTTGTCACTTGAGGTTGTGGGAGCATCACTTGTAGCTTTGTAAGCACCACTTGACTTGTTGTGAAGCTCTTCCTTATCCTTAAGTGTCATCTCATGAGCAACAATTCTTCCAATGACTTCGGTTGGCTTGAGATTCTTGTAGTTTGGCATCATTTGGATCAAAGTGCACACGGTGTCATACTTTTCATCCAAAGCTCTGAGAATCTTCTTGATGATGAATCGGTCGGTCATTTCTTCGCTTCCTAAGCTGGCAATCTCATTTGTGATGAGAGCAAGCCTAGAGTACATTTCAGCGACTCCTTCACCATCCTTCATCTTGAACTTGTCAAGTTGACCTTGAAGAATATCTAGCTTTGATTCCTTCACGGACTCGGTACCTTCGTGCATTTCAACCAAAGTATCCCAAATCTCTTTTGCATTCTCAAGACGGCTGATTTTGTTGAACTCCTCGGGACACAAGGCATTAAAGAGAATGTCACAAGCTTGAGCATTGTTTTGCAACATCCGCAATTCTTCCGTTGTAGCTTCGCGATCCGGAACTTTTCCTTCCTCAAAGAATTCACCCTGCATACCAACACAAATAATGCCCCATGCGGCTGGATTATGACCAAGAATATGCATTTTCATTTTATGCTTCCAACTAGCAAAATTTGTACCATCAAAGTAAGGACCTCTACGAAAATTACCCTCACTAGACGCCATACTCTCCTAGGTTGTGAAACCAAGCTTATGGAGTCCAATGCAATGGAAACCAATACAATGGAGACCAAAGCTCTGATACCACTTGTAGGATCGAAAGTATGTCTAGAGGGGGGGGTGATTAGACTACTTGACAATATAAAAATTCTGCCTTTTGACAAAGAACAGTTTTTGGCAGATTCACACTTATGATCAAGTCAAGCATCACCCTACACATGCAATTCTAGAGTATAGGCAGCGGAAAGTAAATTGCACATGTAGTAAAGAGAGGTGGAGAAGAGCAAATGCAATTTTGGAGACGCGGTGATTTTTCTCGTGGTTCCGATAGGTGGTGCTATCGTACTTCCACGTTGATGGAGACTTCAACCCACGGAGGGTAACGGCTGCGCGAGTCCACGGAGGGCTCCACCCATGAAGGGTCCACGAAGAAGCAACCTTGTCTATTCCATCATGGCCTACGCCCACGGAGGGCTAGCCTTACTCGGGGTAGATCTTCACGAAGTAGGCGATCTCCTTGCCCTTACAAACTTCTTGGTTCAACTCCACATCTCGATGACGGAGGCTCCCAAGCGACACCTAACCAATGTAGGAGGCACCACCCTCCAAAAGGTAATAGATGTTGTAGATGATGATGAACTCCTTGCTCTTGTGCTTCAAATGATAATCTCCCCAACACTCAACTCTCCTCACTGATTTGGCTGTGGTGGAAGAAAGGATTGAGTGGAAAGCAACTTGGGAAGGCTAGAGATCAAGCTTCATATGGTGGGAGTGGAGCAACTTGATCTCAACACAAGGGTAGGTAGTTCTCTTCTCAGAAATATAAGGTAGGAGTGGTAGTTCTTTCTGATGGCTCTCTCCACGAATGAAGAGGGGGTGGAGGGGTATAAATAGCCTCCACACAAAATCCAACCGTTACACACATTTGAGCAATCTCGGTGGGACCGAAGTGGACAACTCGGTGAGACCGATAGTTCAAATAATGTGAACGTTGGGATTTTCGGTGGGACCGAAAATACAATCTCGGTTAGTCCGATTCGTGCAATGACAAGAGCATGCCAGTTTCGGTGGGACCGACTTCATCATCTCGGTGACACCGATTTGATGACAGAAGGTTACAGAAGCTTGGCAACTCATGTTTCGGTGAGACCGAGTTCAGAATCGGAAAATCCGAGTTTTCTAGGGTTTGGCTTATGGCTGAGGTGGTTCATCTCGGTGTGACTGAGTTTGGAATATCGGTGGGACCGAGACTACTTATGAGTGTATATGGCAGTGAAAATTGCTGATAGTTTAGGAGATGTATCACTAAGCACTTGAGCAACCAGATCATCATCATAACCTCATCCCCTTTTAATAGTATTGGCTTTTCCTATGGACTCAATGTGATCTTGGATCACTAAACCAAAAATGGAGTCTTGAGCTTTTGCCAATGCTTGCCTTAGCATTTTGGGGGGTCCACTTCTTCAGTCCTTGCCATACCCATATCACTGAACTCTCTGAAATGATTCTCAAGTAACTATTAGTTCAATGATATATATGTTGTTATTAATTACCAAAACCACCCGGGGATTAGTTGCACTTTCAGAAACCAAAGAGCTTATCCTCTAAATTAAACTCTTGAATAGTCTTTAGTATCACACCATACATGTTCATAGCATTGTGAGGTGTCTGCATCATGAAGAATCTTATGACAATTTTTTTAATTTGCCAATCTGAATCAATCAAGTGGCAGGTGATGCAAAGATAACCCAATTTTTGGTTTGACGTCCACATATCTGCTGTCAAAGATACTCTACTAGTAGACTTCTCAAAATATTGTTGCACTTTTAGTCTGTTTCTCTTAAAATTTCCCATGCAATCATTTTTGACTGTTGTTCTCGAGGGCACTTTGAACCACGGATTTAAGGAAGCAGCAAAGTCCCGAAATGGTTTGTACTCCGCGAGAGAGAACGACAATTCATTAACAACAATCAACTTGACTAATTCAAACCGTGAGACTTTAGCATCAAATTTCCAATTAGGATCTACCACCTCAGGAGGACCCAACTTGTCAATCATTTCATTCATAGCAATTTTCATTGGGCATACCTTCAGGTGCCGACGTAAGTGGCTGGTCCCACTGTCTCATGTGGCCGGAAAAATTTGTTCACAATGGTTACACTGGCCTTCCACAAGCATTCGACCATCATAGATTGGCTTGGCCTCCTCCCAAATGCGAGATGTTAGCTTGCAGCGTCTACGCTTTGACCCTGCATGCATGACAAAAGAACACCTTAAAGGTTTAAACATAGAGGAATCTCGTGTTACTCTACAAAGTCGACCATAGGAATATCCGGAAGCAAATCTTACCATGGGAACTAGGTCTTCTCGCTGCAGGAGACAGATTTTGAAGCGAAGGGGTGTTCTGTAGCAGCGTCCGCTGTGATTCAGGTGTCTCTAGTTGATCTGCTAACTTTGCTCTTTTTGCGGAAGCGTGCCTCACCGCCGATGACACCCTCTTCAATGCAGCTGATCTTGCTAACATATTGACCCCTGGGGAGCTCGCCACAATCTTTGGAGAATAAACTCGTGGACTAGCTCTCTAGAACAATGTAAACAATAATAGGTCAGAATCAAAGCAGGTTAAATGACTGGATATGTCAAATAAAAATAGAACAAACACCAGATTTATATCAGAGAAAACATTAACTACTAATATTGTTGGTAGACCATAGTTCGTACCTTGCAAGGTTTAGCTTCCTTTGCAGCAACCTCCTTTGCTTTACGAACATTTTCCGCCTTCAATTTAGCATCATCCTCAATCAGATTTTTCTCCAAGAGCTGGAGACCCTCAAAATCTACATCAGCAACCCTCCTCTCCTCTGGTTTAGAGGCCTCCAGAGACTTCTTCTTTTCTTGCGCCTTCTCATAATCTTCAAGGGTCATCTCCTGCTCCAAAGTAACGCATCAGTAAAAAGCTTGAAAAACAACTAAAAGTGAGGAGAGCATAGGAAA
The DNA here is from genome assembly GCA_963921465.1 of Triticum timopheevii. NCBI lineage: Eukaryota > Viridiplantae > Streptophyta > Magnoliopsida > Poales > Poaceae > Triticum > Triticum timopheevii. The sequence goes on from OY997266.1 coordinate 463,975,408, forward strand.
GTACAATTTTCTCTTGTTCAATGGGAGCCTCTTGCTCTTTCTCAGCAGTGGTCGCATTAGGAGCATCCCCATTAGAGTCTTCCTTCTTAGGCTGTTGCTTCTTCAGCTTCCTCTTGACAGAGCCACTGAGGCACTTGGTCTTGTCAGATTCAGAAGCAAGGACGGCTTCAACAGCATTCTCAGCAGGGGCTTCATGGACAGCAGCTATCTTCTTCTTCTTCTTGGAGCCAGACCTTGGGAGTTCATGCCCAGGTCGCTTCTTGCGTGCCTCGCCGGTGAGGGTCATGGTGGAGGTTGACGGCGGCATTGGGGCTGGCATGGAGGATATGGACAACTGCACTGGTCCGACCGTAGGGGAGTTGGAGGGATGCGCCGGTCCCGCCGTGGTGGAGTTGGACAGCTGCGCTGGTCTGGCCGTGGAGGAGTTGGACGGCGGCGCTGGTGCAGCTGTGGGGGAAGTGGACGACGGCATTGGTGCGGCGACGTTGGAGGTGGAAGGCGGCGCTGCGGCGTCCACGGAGATGATGGATGGCGGCGCAATCTGACAGAAGGTTAAATGACTAGATATGTCAAATAAAAGTAGAACAAACACCATATTTATATCAGAGAAAACATTACAGATTACACAAAATAAAAACTGCTACATCCTGGAAGGGCCCGGAAGCACGTCTCTTCTCCCGTGAACACAATAAAGATATTTAGTTAAGAAGTCAGCATCAATCAGCACTGATGCTGTTTCACAATAGTAGTAAGAGAAGATAACGATACAGTTTATCGTTTGGAAACTCCAGCTTGTTTCATATGAGACAAGATACAGGCACATTCAAAGGTACATCTTTCATTTGTGGCTTGCATTTCAGTTAAGTCTATCTGAACTTACCTATTTTACAGTATTTGTGGCTTTATCATCCACTTGAGGTAGCTGCTACAGCTCCCGAGAGGGTTGTACAAGATAGAAAGTGTTTGGTTTTAAGGTAGATCAGCTAGCCTTTGTCAGTAAGCCTCGATCACTACTGATTTAAAAGTGAGGCCCCGAGCCCATCAATGTAATCCATTCACATCATCTCTCTACTTTCTTTAGGAAATAGAAGTTTTATTAATCTCGGTCTCTGCATCTCTCTGCTGCAGTGCTGCTGGACAATACTTCTTAATTAGCAAGAACATCAAAAAAATCACGTTGTAGGGGTATTGATTCTAGTGATTAATTAGTACGAACAGGAGGCCTCGTACTGATTTTCTGCGGCACTGCCCCACTCCATTACTCTATTATCTCAAAAGGAAAAGCAAACACAATTATTGATGTGCATTCTACAAGCCCAAACTCATCTAAGACATGGTCACCTCTCTCATCTAATGATTCATCAGTTTCCTGCTGCTTGAAGGACATACAATTGGCCTCAACCTGGTGGTTTCGTCAGTAGGGCGAGAACTAAATGAGAACTGAAAGATGACATTTAGGATAAGAAGTTGAGATGATGACCGGCTGAAGTTGAGCACCATGCTTCAGTAGGCCAAGAAGGCAAGAACACATGTGGCAGTTTACATACCCACACTGTTTCAGAAGCAAATACAGGCGACAGAGATCCACTAGATTCACAGTAGAATTAAGATTGAAAGGATTGCATCTTCAGCCGGTCTCACAAGGCCAGATCTCAAGGGGATAACCGGATAGCTACCTTGGCAGGTTCTTCTTGGACAGCAAGAATCTTCTTCTTCTTGTAGGGAGGTCGCTTCTTGCGAGCATCGCTGGTGACAGCCATGGTGGTGGCTGACGGCGGCGCCGCTGGGGCGGACATGGAGGAGGTGAATGGTTGCTCTGGTCCGGCAGTGGGGGAGTTGGAAGGCGGCGCTGGTACAGCCGTGGGGGATGTGGACGGCGGCGCTGGTGCGGGTACGATTGAGGTGGAAGGCGGCGCTGCGGCGTCCATGGAGATGATGGATGTGGGCGTTGCGGCTTCTATGGGGTAGGTGGACGGCGGCGCTAGATCAGCCATTGGGAAGGTGGACGGCAGCGCTAAGCCGGCCATGGGGAAGCGGCGGCGGCGGCGTGCCTTATCCTAGCATCGTACGAAGAGGGGAACGAGGAAGACAGGAAGATGGGAATTAAGTGGGTCATACGTGAAAAACGTGGGTCAGCCCACTTAGCCCACATTCTAAGTCGCAGGTTACGCGGGCGTCCACGAGCACAAATTAAGTGGGTTTTTATGCGGGCGCCGTGGACGGTCCGTGTCCACTTGCAGCCTGAGTCTAATTTGTGCCTTGCCGATGCAAAACAAATGAAGCAGGTCAGCAAGTGAACGCTGCTGCAAACTGAGGGAGATGGAGTCACCGGTCACCACCACCTTTGTAGTCATACGACCACCCCGCCCTGCTGCTGCTCTGCTTCACCGCGTGCGCGCGGATGAGACCGATCGTCGTCGATGCTCTCGTAGCTGGTACTAGCTGGGGTAGTAGTAGCGTGGCCACTGCGTTGGCTGTCCTATGGGGCGATATGAACCCTATGTAATTATTACTGATCCGTCGGTTTTCGCCCGGTTTTCCGTTAATTAACCGGACAATTCTTTTCTTCTTAATTAATAGATGAGGCAAATCTTTTGCCTCCGTTTTAAAAAAAAATTTACCGATCCACAACTTTATATCTTAGATTAGTTTAAGTAGTCATGCGTGCGTTCCTTGAGCTACAGGTGACACTTACTGTCGTTGCAATTAGACTTCCGCAGCGTGATTGCTGATCTCTGCATGTTTTGGAAGGAAAAATTAGACGTGGCGCTGCGCGAGAATACACCTTATTTGGTGATCGGTCTCCACTAATGGTCTCCACTAATGCTAGAGTTTTCCGCAACACCGCCGCACCTACGACGGTCGTCATTAGTAAGATAAAAGAGGAGTTGTCGCTTTGGGCGTTGGCGGGCGCCAAGCATTTGAGTGTTGTAATGCCGCGAGAGTAGATTTTATTTCTTGCCACTTCGTGGCCTGTCTAAACCTTCTTCTTAATCAATGAAATGACAAATCTTTTTCCTTGTTTCAAAAAAAAAACGTTAGTACAAGGGATACCACTGACATCCATCGATGATCTGTTGGTGGAGACCGATCCAACGACGGGCGTCACTTTGTGTCTCTCTGGTGATGAACTTGAATTTGTGTCCATTACTCATCATGCATGCATGCAGCCGAACAACTGCCGGGCGAAATTGTGTCAACCGCTAGAAAATTCAAATCCAAAATCCAAATAAACATTGAGAAACAAAAGGAGAAATCTTGGTGTGAATAGTGTGTCATTTTTGCTTTTGTCTTTTGTGACACTATTCATGTTGAACTTCTAGATGCCAGAGCATCTACAACCGGCATCATCAAATCGTCCTCAAACGTCTATGGACGCGCCCGATCAGTAGAGAGAAGGAAAAAAGTGATTTAACTGGACCCCTCATATCATTCCTATACATTCCGGTTGTCCGCAAACCCTCATATTGAGGACAAATGTAGGGAGGATATGAGAGCTTGCGGACGCGTCCAGACGCGCCCGGTCAGTCCGCCACGTAGGACGCGGCCCCACCCCGGTCCGCCTTTCCCTCTTTCTTTATTCGTTATTTCCTTCTCTCTCTTCATCTTCACCAATCATGTCGAGGAAGAAAATGAGAAGTGTGGTTGTATATGCTCTCATGGACAAATAGGGGCTCAAAACGGACCGGGCGTGCCCGCGGACGTTTGAGGGGTCGAATTAAAGGGGTGCGGCTGTAGATGCTCTCATGGACACATGTCTCGGGAACATTCACAATTTTTCAGAAATTTTAAACACTTGAAATTTATTTTTTAGACATTGGGACAATGGCCCGGCACCAGTTGGGCGGGCTGCGGGGTCAATGGGCCTGGCCCATTTTCCCCTAACTTGTACCTCCACTAGCCTGGTTCCTCCCGTTGGTGCTATTTTTTGCGGGGAGTTTCTACTGTGCGTGTCAACCCTGACAAAAACCCCAATCAACGTGATTTGTATGGGGCTGGCTAGGAGTCAGGTGACTGAATTTAAATTTTGGCTCAGTCATGTTTTTTCCTTCGTGCACTTGCTACACTTGTTCGCTGTTCCGAGCTATAACTGCGTCTTTTTTTTTATCTCTGGCCGTCGTCCCATTAGCGACGCATGGCATTGACAGCTACGCTACTCTAGTTAGCATTGCTCGTGCCTTTTGTTTGAGGAGCGTCATGCATGCATGTGGTTATCCTCCACGATTTCTTTTCAACGCTGGCAACAATACTACCGTACTACGCTATTAGTAAAAGGTACCAGTGCACATGCATCGCTCAACGATCCAGGTGCGTTCAACTATGGAAGCTAGCTGGGGCCCGTACGTGCGTTAAATGAAGATGCAAGCAGTCGATCGTCGATTTGTTGCGTGACGAAACAATGGAATTAGTGGCCTTGGCCGGTCCGTCAGGGACCGGAATATCGAGTACTACATCTAGAAAATAATGAAAATGAAATAGTGGCATTCATATTATTCTTAAAGAAGAAAATAAAATAAAAAGTAAAACATAATCAAAACAATGGTTTTTTCTAAACTACTCCCTCCGTTCCGTAATATAAGAATGTTTTTGATACTACACTAGTGTAAAAAACATTCTTATATTATGGGACGCAGGGAGTAGAAAATAAAATATTATTCTCACAGAAATTACACATTTTTTAACATGTAAATATAAGCATATAATAATGGATTTTTTGTAAAGAAACAAGTAACGTAAGAAGGAACGAAATAGTGGCGTTATTACCCTTAAAAATAAATAAAATAGAATAAACACTACAAATAAAAATAAATTTAGAATAAATAATGAATTAGTGGCATTGGTTATGGAAAAATAAAATAAAAACAAACAAACAATGAAAGAATGTGCACACAATTTACAAAAAATTGCACCTTTTTGTAATATGCAACAATAAGCTTATGATAGTAATTTTTTTCTCAAGAAACTAGTTTCCTAAGAATGAATGAATTAGTGGCATTCATATTACCCTTAAAAAATAAAATAAAATATAAAATAAAACAAAATCAAAATAATTAAGTTTTTCTAAGAAAGAGTAAATTTCTAGATTTGGTATTAACCTTTAGAAGAAATAAAATAAAAACTAAAACAAAATAAAAATAATAAATATTTATAAGAGAAAATAAATTAATGGCACTTCTATTACCTAAATCCCTTTAAGAAGAAAGACAGAAAATAAAAAAAATAAACAATGACAAAATTTGCACACAACGTACATAAAAATGTGCTTTTTATAATATGCAAAAATAAACATATAGTAAAATTTTCAAAAAAAATAACTTTGTAAGAAGGAATGAATTAATGGCATTGGTATAGGGTGGGCGTCGGTTCGGTACTTCGGTGTTTTAATTTTCTCGGTTCCTAGAAAACATGGACCGATCGGTCTCTAGCAATAAATAAAACCGAGGCCTCGGTGTCCTCAACGGTCGGTTCGGTACTCGGTTTTGCACCGAACAGACCAAACAGCTGGTGATGAGGCCACGACCTCGTACGTGCCGCTGATTTGGCCCGATCTTTTACGATGCAATAACTTTCTAGATCCACCGATAAAAAGTACTCCCAATTACACGAGCAGTATGCATAACCTGAAGTAGGGGTGACGACGACCAACAGAGAATCTCTCGACACATGAGGAACCTCCCGCTGTAGTAGACGTAACCAGCGCGCAACCCGTCGATGACGACGAACCTCGAGCCAAGCGCAACTTTCAAACAGTAAAATCACGTGAAATAAATAGCAACGTCACCCAAAAAGGGCCGCTTCATAGTCGATACAATAGATTGTCTAAACTCTAGAAAATAGTCCCCGTACATGGCCGAAACCAGCCCTTTATACCCAAGCCTCTATTTCAGGCAAGATTTTTGCTCCAAGATTCACCCACTTGTGTGAAAATGACCCCTGGTGAATTGTGGATGTGGCACGTGCTACTTTTTTGGTACCTGGCCGTGTAAAAACATGTGGTGGATTCAGATTTTTGTTTGAAATTTTCTCAACGTGTGTAACTGTTCTTTTGGTTCGGCTAGCGTTTATGTTATAGGTGGGCCATCTAGGTTGGTTGACTTTGCAGCCCAAGATTTCCTCTGTGCTTCTGCGGGCTTGCTTTGCCTTTCGGTCTCTTCCTTTCTTATCTGGGCTGCACGTGGCGTCTTCGCACGGGTAAAAATACTTCAGACTCCTTCTGGTCTGGTCGTTTTCTTCGGCTGCATGCATGCGCTGTTGCTGCCGTGTGATCGCTCGCTTGCGTGTGTCCGTCCTCTTGTGCCACATCTGCGCGCTCGATCCTTCCATCGGTGCCGCCTTGGTCGCGCCCTCCAGAGACGCCCTCGCTCGATGCATTGCCTCTCTTTTTACATGCGGCCACCGCCTTGTCGCCCTGCCGCGCTTCCCATCCTGAAGGCTCCGGCAGAATCCAGTGCCACAACGTTCCACCGTCTTGTCCGGCTATAAAATCCTCTCTGCCTCTCCTCTGGATCCCACAGCATCGCCCGTGTTTTGCAAATCCTCATGATGCAACAACCATCATCCCCTTCCTGGCCACCGGCCCATTCCTCGCCGGAGCCTCAACCGCCAGGTTCCGTCTCTCCTCCCAGCGCCGCCGTTGTATGCCCTCCGCGTGACCAGGTTGATGGCCGGCGAGGCTGCCCGAGGAGGCCATGCCATGAAGGGCCTTTCTGCCACGGCCAGGTCGCTGCAGATCCCCGTCACTACCGTCGCAAACCCCAACTCCTGTCGATACACGCCCATAGGCCATGGTCACCGCCTGCGGCGGCGTCTTGAGGCGCTTTTGCTAGGATGGTGGAGGCTACTGTGGAGGCATGGGCGATGGTGGGACGAACAGAGGCGGCGTGATGGTGGACCTGGTGGCTTCCGGTTCGTCTGGCTTCTGCCAGGGGCGTATTTGCGTCATCCTCCTGGGGTTCAAGCGGCCGTCATTAATCGTGTGCGTAATGGCGGAAGGCGTCCTGCTGCTCGAGATGCTGTCGTTCTGCTGCGTTAATGAGGGAGGGTGCGTCAATGATCAGCTGTCCGGTGTTCACTCATCGCGTCGGGCTTGGCATGCCGGTCGGCGTTCTGCTCGCCACGTAGATCGTGGCTAGTTTAGTCTAGCTGTTTGCTTCTGCGTTATTTTTTCTTCTTTCTTTTCTTGCGTGATTATTGAGTGTTGCGTGTTTGTTTTCTTGTTTTGTGCAGGAGCTGCGTCTTCATCGCACGAAGATTTTCCCGTTAATAGTTCGTACCATTGACGTCGTCGCGGCGGCGGCTACACATGAAGCTGAGCGGGAGGCTGAAGGGGAGGACAGCAGCTGAAGCACAGACTCCGGCGGCGACTACCATGCTACAGAGGCGACGCTGAGGCATCGGCTCTGGCTGCAGGAAAGCTTTGTGGTGGTGAAGGAGTTGGCAGACCAGACAGCTAGAGAACAAAACAATCTCTAATTCATATGCATGTAGACACATCATCTCCTACTCCCATGCACGTGGTCACATCAATCCAAAATTCACGCTCAGCCAATGCATGCAACAACTAATCCTGTAGAGTGGACAAAGATCATTTAACAAAACAAAAAAAGACACGAATTGCTTGGTGCATGCAACAACCGTGCCATCAAGCATCCCAGATTAGAATGGCGGCTCCACAATTTTCATCTACTATCCAAAATATAACAAAAAAAATCAGTCACTTTAATTAGAAAGAAAGAAACACACGACTATGATATGTCGTGATAAATACTAGACCAACATATCTAGCTCATATATTCCCAAATGACCAATAGATTTTTCATTCTCTCTACCATGAACCTATTTAATTTACCAAATAATCTCAGTATAAATAGGTGAAGCACAAAAATACTTCACTATCTTCAATCCATTTGACAAACTTGCTTTCTGAACATTTCAACAATACCACCAGAGTCTTTATCAACATCAAATTCCATAAATGATTTTGGAAACACAACACTATAAGTAACAGGTGTGATAGGAACCAGGATGTGAAAGTGATGCATTAGGAGTAGAACCATGTTCATGTGCTTGAGCAAATTTTCAGCTAAAATTCCAGATAAAGAAGGCCTTCTGAAGACATAGGCATGTCATCATTAATTGATAACATCGTAGAAGGTTATGTGTTCATTGATGGATCTGGTAGTGGAGTAGTCAAACGACCTAAAACAAATGGAGAATCTAAATGCGTTTTTACTAGAAAAAATTAGCACGGGTTCTAGTAGCGAATGATACAATTTTAACCTTTGCATCTTTAGTGTTTCCTAGTATGGATAATAAATTTGGTTTTTTTTAGACAAAGATAATAAATTTAGTAAGCACACTAAAATATAAATGGACTTACCAATAGAGTTATGTTCCTCGGCAATGACATCCAAAAATAGTCCCCATACCCTCAAGTGTATGAGATCGAAACAGTCTTCAGTGGACAATATTTCACTTTATTTCTTCTTAGACACGATGGGAGCTGGACAATATTGATCAGGCTTTAGTAGCTAAAGCATCACTCTCAACCACACTGTAAAAAAATATACTTGCTAAGTAGAATCTATTGGTAGTAGTGGCATTTTTTTAGAAATGGAGGAGGACCCCCGGCCTTTTAGTAGTGGCAATTAAAGTAAATTAGAACGGAAATTACCTGCCAGTTGACAAGTAACAAGAAGTAAGGAGAGCTTAACAATATTAAATAGCAGGCATGTGAATGAATATTAATCCACAATTGTGTGTGCTATCACTTTTGTGGGCATGTGTTCTGTATGTAGTTGAATGTATCGATAAAGGAATTGTCCAACATATATTGTCCTACACTTCCAGGTCACGAGGAACCTCAAGTAATTCAGGGTAATTAAAATGTTCTCTTACGGGATCATGTGAGCAACAGATTAACACATTATGAACACACGTGATCATAAAATTTACAGCCTCCTTATTGATATCCCATTCTGTCATTCACGGGGTCGTGAGATTGAACTGTAATAGGCGAAACAATTAGCAGGTCTGATCCAAGCAAATGAACGCCATGTCAACATAAGCGGTTTGGATCTGAAAACATATATTGCGGGCCTTAGTAATAGGAATTAAGCATATCATAGTTGTATCAAAAATAGTTCAAGAACAATAGTCAAACTAGGGATCAAAACCCTAAAATGGTAGAACTGTTACATGATTAGCATGAACCATTCCTATCCAACCCAAGTGCCTTGAGTTGTTTACTCTCATATGGATGGGGGAACATGATGGCGGTGATGTAGACGTGTGTGGTGTATTTAATCCTACAAATTCATGATTCAGGTCAGACAAAATCAAGACTATAATACAACATATTAGGGGTTATAAGAATTGACGTGCTTATGTATGCCCCTGATAAGGAGGTCCGTGTCCTCTCTCCTTTCTTTCCCGTCCCACTCACTCTCATTGATGAGCTATTTCCTCTTTAACCATAACTTTGACATGGCCCAAACTTGAACAACACATTAACATGAACATGTTTGATGTTGAAACTTTTATAGATATTTTTGGACAGTTTGAATTTTTTTCACACATTTGAGATTTTGAATGTGCAAATATTAGTTGACCTTGAACCATAACTTAGAATAGGTTGAAACTTTAATAAGCTTACTCACATGGATATGCTTGTTTTGTGCAACGTTTTCAGGTTTTCGGTTTGAAATTTTGATCAAAATCTGAGCTGCAATCTATCAGAATTTGTAGAAACTTTTGACAATGTTTTCCTAACGCATTAATAATTGAAAGAAATAATCAACAACAATTAAACAGTTGCATCATTTCATCATACCTTGTCGCACACCTTCCACGCACCCAGCAGGCCTGGCCTTACAGAAACAGGAGATTCGGGTTTTTTGGTTGTGGCCTAGCTGAGGGATGCCCCAACCCCAAGTACTGTGTGAACCTATCTGAGGGGGTCACACGGGCACGTAACCAACAAAAACTTTATATCTAGCATGCCAGGTTAAACGTCAGACAATCTTCCAATTATGCCACAAATGATTCATGCGGCAAGCACAAGAGGTCTCCTTGATGGATATGAACCTGGTAAATTGAAATTTTGTGAGCATTGTATCTTCGGCAAGCACAAGAGGGTGTGAAGCAAAAATTATTCTTGCACAGGTTACCCGAGGGAGGTAATGTTTTGAATCATATTTCAGAATTTAAAGAGATCATATCTGATCTAGCTGCAATGGAGGTTAAGTATGAAGAGGAAGATACTGCTTTAATGTTACTTCGTTCACTGCCAAGTTCTTATACCAATTTTAGAGACACCATATTATACAGTCGTGATACTCTCACGCTTAATGAAGTTTATGAAGCTTTGAACTCCAAGGAGAAGATGAAATTAATGGTGCCTCATGATGGTTCGAGTTCATCCCAAGCCGAGGGATTATCTGTTCGTGGCAGGACAAAGGAGAAGAACTCCAATAATGGAAACAGAGGCGAAAGTAAGAACGGCCACAGGGGCCGGTCGCAATCCAGAGACAAGAAGTATTGCAGATATTGCAGGAGAGACGGGCATGCCATCTCAGAGTGTTTCAAGTTGCAGAATAAAGAAAAGAGGAAAGGTAACAAACAAGGTGAAAATTCTGCTAACGTTGCTCGTGATGATAGTTCCGATGATGCTCTTGTCGTTATTGCTGGATGTGCTGAGACCAATGATGAGTGGGTACTTGACACTGCATGTACTTTCCATATGTGCCCGCATAGAGATTGGTTTAATACTTTTGATTCCACTACTTCTGCTGGTTCCGTTTTGGGTTTTGATAATTCACCATGCAAGATTGAAGGCATAGGTTCTATTCGAATCAAGATGTTTGATGGCATAATCAGAACTTTGATAGATGTTCGGTATATTCCGAAGATGAAGGGAAATCTTATTTCTATGAGTGCCCTGGATGCAAAGGGATACAAGTATTCAGGTGGAGATAGTGTTTTGAAGGTCACCAAAGGCTCCCTTGTTGTGATGAAAGGTGACTTAAGTTCGACCAATGGTCTTTATTACCTTCGAGGTTCTACCGTTTCAGGTAACGCTACTCCAGTTGTTTCAAAGAATTCTGATTGTGATGTTGCTAACCTTTGGCATATGCGTCTTGGACATATGAGTGAACTTGGTTTAGCAGAGTTAAATAAGAGAGGTCTTCTTGATGGATATGAACTTGGTAAATTGAAATTTTGTGAGCATTGTATCTTCGGCAAGCACAAGAGGGTGAAGTTCAATACTTCGACCCATACAACTGAAGGTATTCTTGATTATGTGCATTCTGATTTATGGGGACCATCTCGCAAGAAGTCACTAGGTGGTGCTAGTTACATGCTGACTATTATCGATGATTATTCGAGAATATGAAGCATTCTCAGCTTTTAAGGAGTGGAAGATTATGGTTGAAAGACAAACTGAAAGGAAGGTAAAACTACTTCGCACTGATAATGGTATGGAATTCTGTTCTAAGCAATTTAAGAATTATTGCAAGTCTGAAGGCATTGTCAGACATTACGCCGTTCCTTATACTCCTCAACAAAACGGTGTTGCTGAGCGTATGAACATGACCAATATTTCCAGAGCCCGTTGCATGTTGTCCAATGCAGGTTTGCATAGGCGTTTTTGGGCTGAGGCCGCTTCCGTTGCTTGTTATCTCATTAATCGTTCACCATCTATTGCTCTTAATAAGAAAACTCCAATTGAGGTATGGTCTGGTTCACCTGCTGATTATTTACAGTTGAGAGTTTTTGGTTGCACTGCTTATGCTCATGTTGATAATGGAAAGTTGGAGCCTAGGGCTGTTAAGTGCATCTTTCTTGGTTATAAGTCTGGTGTTAAAGATTTTAAATTATGGAATCCTAAAACTCAGAAGGTTGTTATTAGCAGAAATGTTATCTTTAATGAATCTGCTATGTTACATGATGTTTCATCTACTAATGTTCCTGTTGAGAGTGAACAGCAGCCTACTATTCAGCAGCCTACTGTTCAGGTGGAGCATGTTATTGATTCAGGTGATACATCTGGTAATGAAAATGTTGATGCACATGATGAACCCGTCGTTGATGATGAACATGTCACTCCCACTCCAAATCAGCCTATTGTTCCACCTAGTTGGAATCTTGCACGTGACAGAGTTAGGCGGGGTACTAATAAACCTGACAGGTTAATTGAAGAGTGCAATATTGTTTCTTTTGCTTTATCTGTTGCAGAAGAAATTGAAGGTAATGCTGAGCCTTCTTCATATTCCGAGGCTATTATTTCTGGTGATAGTAATAAGTGGATGGCCGCTATGCATGATGAGATGGAATCACTTGAAAAGAATGGCACTTGGGATTTAGTAAAGTTGCCTAGAGAGAAGAAACCTATTCGTCGCAAGTGGGTTTTCAAGAGGAAAGAAGGTGTTTCTCCTAATGATGAGACAAGATATAAAGCAAGGTTAGTTGCTAAAGGTTATAGCCAGATTCCAGGTATTGACTATAACGAAGTCTTTTCTCCTGTTGTGCAGCATAGCTCTATTCGCACTTTACTCAGTATTGTTACCATGCATAATCTTGAGCTTGAACAATTGGATGTTAAAACTGCATTCTTACATGGAGAATTAGAAGAGGATATTTATATGGAACAACCTGAAGGTTTTGTTATTACTGGAAAAGAAAAGCTTGTCTGTAAGTTAAAGAAATCTCTTTTTGGATTGAAGCAATCCCCTAGACAGTGGTACAAGAGATTTGACACCTTTATGCTCTCTCAAGGTTTCAAAAGGTCTAATTATGATAGTTGTGTTTATTTGAAAACTGTCAATGATTCAACTATTTATTTGCTCCTTTATGTTGATGATATGCTTATTGCTGCAAAGAGTATGTCAGATATTGATGAACTAAAGAAGCAATTGAGTAATGAATTTGAGATGAAGGATTTGGGTGCAACAAAGAAAATACTTGGCATGGAAATATCTAGAGATAGACCGTCTGGAAAAGTATATCTAAGTCAGAAGGGATATATTGATAAAGTTCTTCGTTGTTTTAATATGCATAATGCCAAGCCGGTGAGTACACCGTTAGCTGCACACTTTAAATTGTCATCAGCTTTATGTCCTAAGTCAGATGCAGATATTGAGTACATGTCTAGAGTTTCCTATTCAAGTGCAGTTGGTTCACTTATGTATACCATGGTTTGTTCTCGTCCTGACTTATCATATGCATTGAGTGTTGTCAGTAGATACATGGCTAATCCTGGAAAAGAGCATTGGAGAGCAGTTCAGTGGATTCTCAGATACCTGCGTGGTACTTCTAATGCTTATTTACAGTTTGGGAAAACTAGAGATGGACTTGTTGGTTTTGTTGATTCTGATTTTGCTGGTGATTTGGATAAGAGAAGATCACTCACAGGTTATGTTTTCACCATTGGTGGTTGTGCTGTGAGTTGGAGAGCAACTTTGCAGTCTATTGTGGCTTGTTACACTACTGATGCCGAGTATATGGCTATTTCTGAGGCATGCAAAGAAGCTATCTGGTTGAGAGGTTTGTACACTGAGCTTTGTGGAGATTCATCTTGTCCTACCATATTTTCTGACAGTCAAAGTGCCATATATCTTACAAAGAATCCAATGTATCATGAGAGGACAAAGCACATTGATGTTAGATTTCATTATATTCGAGATGTTGTTGCTGAAGGCAATTTGAAGGTATGCAAGATAAGTACTCATGATAATCCTGCTGATATGATGACAAAGCCAGTTCCTACCAATAAGTTTGAGCTTTGCTCAGGCTTAGTTGGTATCTCTCACTAGTCCTATGGACTTTGACGCACAAGGTGTTTATGCTGATTTGGATGGAGTTATCTACTTTCTTCGACTACTTGAGGGAATTTGGATCAAGGTGGAGATTGTTAAATTGTGATCCAAATTATACCATGTTCGACTTGACGTAGTACAACCGTTGTGGGCCTTTGCGTTGATGTCGAGCGTACGAGTACAACTCGTTACTTGTCCTCCAAGGACTCTCATGTATTGCCCTCTTATATACCCATGTAGTCGCACCTCAGACGGTCTGTTGTCTCGTGCTTGTAATACTCCTCCATCATAGTGATTGCACCTTCGTGTGTCCGTGGTTTTCTCCCGCAAGGGTTTCCACGTAAAAATCCGTGTCTCTTTGTCTCGTTTATTTCTCGTTATTATCTAACAGCAACCTTGCGCAGATGCCCATGCTGCCATTTCTTGCGGTCATGACCGCACCTGGTGCATCACAATTTTGATATGTTATTGATTGATTAATTGGCTTGTGTGATGGCCGATACTGATGGTGATAAATCATTTCAAAACATGCAGGAAGGAGGAGGAGATTACAACATGTCATCCTTGCTGTTGCCATTTCTCTTGGAACACTATTTGTGCTAGTCGTCATGCTTGCTTGTGTTCGCTGACAGAGGAGAGGGATCAAGTAGGTGAACAAGGAAGAACAAGGTATATTACATTTCCAACAGAGCACAGGGATCCAAGGGAACAAGAGGAGGCGATGCTTACTCGAATCACGGGTTTCTTATTGCAGACAATGCAGGGGAGGGCATGAACTATATTAGTTTGCAAGTGTTGAGAGCTGCAACATCCAATTTTTCTGTAAACAATAAATTGGGGGAGGGAGGATACGGAGAGGTTTTTAAGGTATGTATTCTATGTTGTTATGAATATTACATGAGAATACAAATCCATACTACACCCTCTGTTCCTAAGCAGCTAAACATAAGATGTTTTGGCAGTTCCTAAACGTCTTACATTTAGAAACATAGTCAGTAGTAATAATTTGGTGAATTATGTAATTTCATCCAAGATCAAACTTGCTTCTACACAGGGCGAATTGCAGGACGGAAATGAAACAGCTGTCAAAAGGCTGTCAGCAAACTCTGCTCAAGGGTTCAATGAGCTGAAAAATGAGCTAGTGTTAGCTAACAAACTGAAGCACAAGAATTTGGTGCAGCTTCTCGGTGTTTTCTTGCAAGAGAAACTGCTGGTGTACGAATATATTGTTGGAAATATGAGCAAATTACTACGAGATTTAATCCGAATAAAGAGAAGATAAATCATGACTATAGTAGCAGAGATTGAACTAATCATGCGAACTAGCATAGCAGATGAACAGATCACATCTAGGGCACATACTAGAAACATGAATTCTATCACGATCTCGAACAGGAAAGATAGAATCACGTACGGTGCAGCGGGAGCAGCACCGCCGGCGTTGACATTGTCACCCATGTCGTCGAGGATGAGGTTGCCGAGGTCGGGGAAGAAGTCGTCGTTCGCGAAGTCGTCGCTGCCAGCAGTCGCGCGAGTGCGCTCCCCAAAAATCTGATCGCCCCTCTCCCGTACAGGATCACGAGAGGCGGGGTTCCGGAGGCCTGCTGTCCCTTCTCCCAGTGCACGCCGAAAGGAGGGATGTAGAAGACTTGCTTGGCGGCGCAATGATCTGGAGCGGTGATGAGAAACCATACGATGCGGCGGCGGCTAGGGTAGACGTCTGCCTGACTATATAGTGCGGGCCGGGTAGGTCGTGGGAGTAAACCCCACGTCCGAGTCGTCACGATCCAAAAGAATCGGAAACGGTTCAGTAATTAACGCGTCCGTTAATTATTAATTAATGACTCATTAATTTTTCCCAAGCAGCAAAAATATAGACAACGTGCATAGCTCTGTCCTCGGCTCGGCTCAATCCCGCAACCCGCGGCGCGGCGCGTCGTGACGAGGCGTGGCGAGGCGAGCGAGGAGGAGGAGCGCGCGTGCCGGTCTCCTCTTCTCATGCTCATACAAGTGGTAGGAGAGCTCACCTTATAAAGAGGTGCAACTCTCTTTCAACTTATGAGGTGAGACTAAACTTTAGCCTCACTCACTCCACTCACATGTGTGCATGAATGGGCCAAGAGAATTTCAGAATTTTAGTTGGGCTTTGGGCCAAAAGCCCACTAGCAAATTCCAACAATCCCCCACAAAGTCTCATTGGCACATTTCACCATTTGTTTCCAAAAGATTGTTTATATACTGGTGCTTAGTGGAGACTGTGAAGTTGAACTTCCACTTAGAGATTTATGCTACACTAGATCACAACTTGAATAGTGGACTATGCCTTGAACTACAAGTTTTCTGCGAGACTAGTTTCACACAAATTCTTGACCGATACTTGGCTGCCGCAAGGCTTCCCCGCGGGTGGAGCGTATACGTCGTACTCCAGGGCCTTTCATGAATTTATTATAGAGCACCCACTTCTCATGGACTGCGACGTTAACAGTCAAATTCATATAGGTGTTTTCCTCAGGAGATGCTCTGCAGGACAACATCTCTGCTTACTCAAATAAGCCACTTGGAAAACATTAAGATAGATATCAACCTGCCATGCATATCAGGAGAGTATTGCATCTTCACGGAGTGGGATAATTAAAATAAGGATACTCTCCTCTCAGCTGACCAACAACTTGTCTCTCACTTCTACTTCACGGGATCTCCGATCACATAGAGTGGGTTACCACTATGAACAACTCATGCGGTGGGTCTCAAACCCATCTCCATTGATGCATTATCTAACACATTACGTGATAGACCCTTTGTGAAGGGATCTGCCAAGTTTTTCGACATTTGGATATAATCCAACGTAATAACTCCGGAGTTTCTCAGTTTCCTGACAGATTTTAATCTCCTCTTCACATGACTTGAGGACTTCATATTGTCCTTAGAACTGTTTATCTTGACGATCACAGTTTGATTATCACAGTTCATGAGGATAGGGGGTATAGGTTTTTCAACCATAGGTAAGTCCATCAATAGCTCACGAAGCCACTCTGCTTCAACAGTGGCAGTGTCTAATGCTGTGAGTTCTGCTTCCATAGTTGACCTCGTTAAGATGGTCTACTTGCAAGACTTCCAGGAAACAGCGCCACCACCAAGTGTAAAAACATAACCACTTCTGGCCTTAATCTCATCAGCATCAGATATCCAGTTCGAGTCACTATAACCCTCCAGTACCCATGGATACCCGGTGTAGTGAATCCCATAGCTCGCAGTGCCCTTCAAGTAGCGCATAACTCTCTGAAGCGCACGCCAATGATCATCTCCCGGTTTTGACACAAACCGACTCAGCTTGCTCACAGCAAAAGAGATGTCAGGCCTCGTAGCACTTGCCAAATACATAAGCGAGCCAATAATCTGAGAATACCTCAGTTGATCTCTAGCAATCCGTCGATTCTTTCGAAGCAACACACTAGCATCATATGGAGTTGGAGAAGGCGTGCAGTCGCTATACCCAAAACGACTCAAGACCTTTTCCACATAGTGAGACTGAAGCAGTGTGATCCCACCATTCTCATCTCTCAACAGCTTGATGTTTAAGATAACATCAGCTACTCCTAGATCCTTCATCTCAAAACAGCGAGATAAGAAATCCTTAACCTCCTAGATTAAATCAAGTTTGGTTCCAAAGATCAATATGTCGTCGACATACAGACAAAGAATAACTCCTTCACCCCCACCATGGTGATAGTACATACACTTGTCACCATCATTTACTACAAAGCCGGCAGCAGTTAATGTTCTTTCGAACTTCTCATACCACTCCTTAGGAGCTTGTTTAAGGCCATATAAAGACTTTAATAACTTGCACACCTTTCCTTCTTGACCAGGTACTACAAAACCATCTGGCTGATCCATGTAAATTTCCTCCTTCAACTCTCCATTGAGGAAAGCCGTCTTAACGTCCATTTGATGAACGAGAAGACCATGTGAGGCAGCCAGTGATAGTAGCACCCGAATTGTGGTCAGTCTAGCCACGGGTGAGTAAGTATCAAAGAAGTCTTCACCTTCTTTCTGGGTATAACCCTTAGCCACAAGCCGTGCCTTGTACTTTTCAATCGTACCATCAGGTCTAAGCTTCTTCTTAAACACCCACTTACATCCTACAGGTTTGCACCCATAAGGACGGTCAGTGATCTCCCAGGTTCCGTTAGCTAAGATGGAATCCATCTCGCTACGAACAGCTTCCTTCCAGTAGTGAGCATCAGGAGATGCATAGGCTTCTGAAATAGTCCTGGGTGTGTCATCCACAAGGTACACAATGAAATCATCACCAAAGGACTTAGCAGTCCTCTGTCTCTTACTCCTTATAGGAGTTTCATTGTCACCTTCAACAGGATTCTCAACGTGTTCCATCGCAATGGTGGGTTCAGGAATTACAGTGAGTTCCTCACTAGATGGAATAGGTATCTCCTGATTTGATGAACGTGACATATCCTTCATAGGAAATATGTCCTCAAAGAAAGTTGCATCATTAGACTCCATAATCGTACCAACATGCATGTCGGATACCTCAGATTTTATTATCAAAAATCTATAGCCAATGCTATGAAAAGCATAGCCCAGAAGCTTGCGCTTCTTGGGAATTGGTATATTGACTTTCGCCAAACAACCCCAAGAACGTAGGTAAGAGAGTTTCAACCTTTTCCTTTCCCATTCCTCAAATGGAGTCATGGTCTTATGCTTTGTGGGAACTCGGTTTAGGACATGACACGCGGTCATTAGCGCCTCCCCCCACCATTCCTTGGAAAGACCCGATGTGTCTAACATGGCGTTAACCAAATCAGTTAGAGTTCGGTTCTTTCTTTCGGCCACCCCATTCGACTAAGGTGAGTAGGGAGGCGTCCTCTCATGGATTATACCATGTTCCACACAAAACAGATCAAATTCATTGGAAAAATACTCTCCATCACGATCGGACCTAAGCCGTTTAATTGTTCGATCAAGTTGGTTCTCTGCCTCAGCTTTATAGTTTTTGAAGAAAGTTAAAGCCTCATCTTTTGATTTCAGAAGATACACATAACAATATCTAGTGGAGTCATCAATCAACGTCATGAAATATCTCTTTCCACCTTTTGTCAACACGCCATTCATCTCACAAAGATCAGAATGTATACGTTCTAGTGGCGCCAAGTCTCTTGCCTCTGCAGTCTTATGGGACTTGCGAGGTTGTTTAGCTTGCACACATACTTGGCACTTAGAGCCTTTGACAGTAGAGATTTTCGGAATTAAATTCATATTGGCTAGCCGCGTCATGCAACCAAACTTAATATGACAAAGTCATGAATGCCAAATATCTGACTCATTATTGTGGCAAACATTATTAATAACTTTAGTGCAAATATCTGACAAAGATAGGCGGAACAAGCCTCCGCACTCATAGCCTTTTCCAACAAATTGTCCACACTTGGAAATTACAACTTTATTGGACTCAAAAACCAACTTAAAACCATCTCGACATAAACGGGAACCGCTAACGAGATTTTTATTGATGGACGGCACATGGTGAACGTTCTTCAAACGCACGGTCTTCCCCGAAGTAAACTTCAGATCGACCGTACCAACACCTCGAACGATGGCATGTGACCCGTTCCCCATCAGCACGGGAGAAGTCCCTGTGGCCTGGTAAGAAGAAAACATGGAGGCGTCAGCACAAACATGTACATTGGCACCGGTGTCAATTAACCAATCAGGGGATTGAAATACTGAAAGAATGGTAGAAAAAATACCGTACCCTGATTCCTTCATATCAGTATCACCGATGACAACATTAGCGGACTTGCCGCCCTTCTCATGTTCGCGCTCCTCAAAGCGGTTAGGACACTTCGGAGCCCAGTGATTAGGATCACCGCAGACATGGCAGAGTCCCTTCCCCTTCTTATGAGAATTCTTCTTGAAGTTGGTAGAGTGTGATGGCTTGTTCTTTGTATCAAACTTGCCTTTCCCCTGACTTTTGTTCTTGTTGTTTTTGAACTTATTGGGCTGGAAGTTCTTCTTCTGTACCATGTGGGCACTAGAAGCTCCCTCGGCAACTCGAGCACGTGTGTCCTTTGCTCTCGCCTTCTCTTCAACATCAAGAGTACCAATGAGATCCGCAACGAAAAACTCCTGTCTCTTGTGTTTCAGGGAAGTAGCAAAATTGTTCCACGAAGGTGGAAGCTTGGCAATAATGCCTCCGGCAACACACACTTGAAGTGCTCAAGTTCTTTTGCGAGCGACTGTATCTCATGAGCCTGCTGTACAACAGAGCGCTCATCAGTCATCTTGTAGTCATAGAATTGCTCCATGACGTACAACTCGCTACCGGTGTCCGAGGCACCAAACATGGCCTCGAGCGCAGCCCACATGTCCTTGCCGTTGTCAAACGACATATACGAATCCACAATGGAATCATCAAGAACACCCAGAAGAGCGCCTTTAAAGAGAGT
The DNA here is from genome assembly GCA_963921465.1 of Triticum timopheevii. NCBI lineage: Eukaryota > Viridiplantae > Streptophyta > Magnoliopsida > Poales > Poaceae > Triticum > Triticum timopheevii. Next base: position 463,995,692 of record OY997266.1, read on the forward strand.
ATCGATCTTCTCAAAAGCTTCCAGCTGTGCTGGATTAAGATCGCCCTCAGGCTTGCCCTTAATTAGTGGCGTCATAGCAGCCCATGGTGTGAAACCAGTAGACTCCTCTCATGACCCACCTCTTATATTGCGCCCCCTTAAAGGCAGGAGGCTTCAGATGCGCAGCAAAATCACTCGGAGTAAATTGCCTATAATCAGTTTTTTGGATTGTTGGAAATATGAGCAAATTACTACGAGATTTAATCCGAATAAATAGAAGATAAATCATGACTACAGTAGCAGAGATTGAGCTAATCATGCGAACTAGCATAGCAGATGAACAGATCACATCTAGGGCACATACTAGAAACATGAATTCTATCACGATCTCGAACAGGAAAGATAGAATCACGTACGGTGCAGCGGGAGCAGCACCGCCGGCGTTGACGTTGTCGCCCATGTCGTCGAGGATGAGGTTGCGGAGGTCAGGGAAGAAGTCGTCGTTCGCGAAGTCGTCGCTGCCAGCAGTCGCGCGAGTGCGCTCCCCAAAAACCTGATCGCCCCTCTCCCGTACAGGATCACGAGAGGCGGGGTTCCAGAGGCCTGCTGTCCCTTCTCCCAGTGCACGCCGAAAAGAGGGATGAAGAAGACTTGCTTGGCGGCGCAATGATCTGGAGCTGGGTAGGTCGTGGGAATAAACCCCACCCCACGTCCGAGTCGTCACAATCCAAAAGAATCGGAAACAGTTCAGTAATTAACGCGTCCGTTAATTATTAATTAATGACTCATTAATTTTACCCGAGCAGCAAAAATATAGACAACGTGCATAGCTCTGTCCTCGGCTCGGCTCAATCCTGCAACCCGCGGCGCGTCGCGCCGAGGCGTGGCGAGCGAGGAGGAGGAGCGCGCGTGTAGGTCTCCTCTTCTCATGCTCATACAAGTGGTAGGAGAGCTCACCTTATAAAGAGGTGCAACTCTCTTCAACTTATAAGGTGAGACTAAACTTTAGCCTCACTCACTCCACTCACATGTGTGCATGAATGGGCCAAGAGAATTTCAGAATTTTAGTTGAGCTTTGGGCCAAAAGCCCACTAGCAAATTCCAACATATATGCCTAGTGGAAGCCTAGACACGATCCTTTTCGGTAATTCTCCCAACTCTTATTAAAACTTTGGCACACTACTCTGGGTATATTCTTCTGTTGTTTTTAGTTCCAGTGGTGCATGTGTGTAGCAGATCCTGAGAAGGCAAACCAACTGGACTGGACCAAAAGAAAAGGTATCATCTCCGGGATTGCTCGAGGTCTACTGTATCTCCACGAGCACTGGCGGAGCCTCTTGGAGGCCAAACGGGGCCATGACCCCCCCTTCCAAAACTGCAAATCAAAATTTAGTACTAGTAATCATTCAGGTCTAGCCCAGTGTAGAAAACGTCCTAACCCAAAGCACCGATCAGCCTCCCACCGTCCAAATTTACGCTCGTCCCTCCTCCTTATTGCTGAATCGACGAAAACTTCCTCTCCCGACTCGCCTCCATGGACCATACAGATTTAGTTCTAGGCCTTTGACAGCCAACCATTGCCACCCGCCAGCCTACTGTGCTGGCTGCCGACCGCCGCGGGCCTCCTGCCCGCTGCACCGGCTGCTTGCTGCTGCCGTGGTTCTCCAATTTGCACGCTACAGCTCTTGTTTTCATACATATTTTTCCTTTAGTTTGAAATTGACCCCCTCTTAGTTCCTTGTCACGCTCCGCCACTGTCCACGAGGACTCTCGGCTTAAAGTCATACACCGTGACCTGAAGCCAAGCAATGTCTTGCTGGATGTGGATATGAATCCCAAGATCTCCGACTTTGGTCTGTCTAGGGCTTTTGGTGGAGATCAGTCGATCGACATAACAAAACGGCCTGTCGGCACGCTGTAAGTCTGTCCTTATCTACTTTCTCTGCAGACGTACATTTGATAAAAATGGCATGCACATCATTATTGCAGTATAAGTATCACCATAGACCATCTTGTTGGCACTAATTGACCACTGACCGTAGTATTTGTTTCGGAACTAATTCATGCATGCAGTGGATACATGTCTCCGGAGTATGCCTACTGCGGCCAAGTCTCTACCAAGTCAGACATGTACAGCTTCGGTGTCATCGTTCTAGAGATTGTGACTGGCCGGAGGAACAATAGGTCACTCGAGGATAATAACACGGCCGCCAGATCTCTGCTCAGCTACGTACGTAAGATCCGTAGACATATGTTAATATGTCTAGTGTACGTTGCCTCCCTCGTATGTAGGGACAACTGCTCAGCCAGCTGCAATAATATACTCCCTCCGTTCCTAAATATTTGTCTTTCTAGACATTTCAACAAGTGACTACATACAGAGCAAAATGAGTTAATCTACACTCTAAAATTTGTCTACATACATCCGTATGTGGTAGTCCATTTGCAATGTCTAGAAAGACAACTATTTAGGAACGGAGGAAGTATCTTCTTGCAGGTATGGGATAAGTGGAGCGCAGGGACGACGCAGGAGGTGGTGGATCCTTCCCTGCGCGGACGTTACCTCGAGGGCGAGGTGGTCAGCTGCGTGCGGTTCGGGCTGTTGTGCGTCCAGGAGGACCCGAGTGCCAGGCCGGACGCGGCGAAGGTGGTCCTCATGCTTGTTATATTTGTGTCGAATATACTATGTACGCAAGGGGTTACGTGGACTTGGAGTTGTAATTGGTGTGGTTAGGTACGAGTTGTGTAGGAGTCGGACACTTGTATCCTAGGCCTCTTATATACGGAGGGGCACCACACGTTGTAACCCATGACGACTTGATAGCAACAGGTACGCGGGGGAGCCGGCAGCTTGTGCCGGCGCCCGGGCGGCCGGTGTTGCGGTATCTTGGGGAGGAGCGCCCGTAGTCATGCCCCGGGGATGTAGCCATATCGGTGAACCTCGTTAACAAATATCGTGCCTCGGTGTGTCGTCTATGATTTTGCATTAGCGTTTTATTCTAACAAGTGGTATCATGAGCAAGGTTGCGAGAAGGCTATGCGGAAGATCATCCGGAGGTGCGAGGATCATGCTCGACGGGTGCCAGGGAACGTCCGATTGGTGCAAGGTGGAGCATGCCGGCGATCGCGGATGCGGTCGGTGGTGTCGGACACTTCAGGCGGGAGGCTTGAACCGTTCGATGGGCTGCGGTCGGTAAAGATCGGCTAGACGTGGCGATCGGACCGGCGCAGTGGCTGTTGAAGACGTTGCGGAGGCGACGGATTCGGCTCGCGATCAGACCGGCGACCAGACGTGGGGGACGGCCGGATAGATCGGAGTGTGAGAGCATCGAGATGATGCGCTCGGTGTTGTACAAGGGTGGCGGCGCGGCACTGCGGACGGATTGTGTCGGCGACACGGCTGGCCAGGATACGGCACGGCTCGTGCACGGACGATGCGCGAGGTGGCGATTGTTACAGCAGGGTTGGCGTTGGTGACTACGCGCGACGGAGCAGTACAGATCGCTGGCGAGAACCAAGGTCAGAGTTGACAACGTGAGCTGTTCGTCGGATACGGCGGCAAGTTTTTTCCGAGATGCACGGCTCGAGAGAAGGAAGGTTACGGTGCAAGGCTGCGTACGCGGTGGCGTTCGGTAGCAGGGCTCCTCAGAATGGGTGCAGCGCAAGGAAAGAAAATCGTGCTGAGGCAGGAGTCTGGGGACTAGCGTACATGCAAACAGTGGCGGATCAAGCTAACTTTAAAAGGCAGTCATGTATGTGCATGTGGGTCCAGGAGACAAGCCTGCTGGTTACGATTAGATATGTCCGCGCATGCTTTGGTCCGTTGGATATTGGAATTGATTCAATACATGCAAACCGGAGTGGCCCACGACTCAGTTTCCGTGTACGAGAAGGAAAAGGCAACGCCGGGTGATCCAGCGTAAATAAAAGGATGGGGTCGACGAGGCAAACAGGCACAAAATTGTCTGCAGGTTCAGGAAAAGGTGGAGCAGTTAGTTCTGGCAAAGATATTCATCTGCGCGTTTTGGCGACAGGTTCCACGGGAATTTTCTGAAGGGCGGACAGGGACGTTGTGCTGGTCGTATTTCTTGGTAAATCGCGGACTGCGGCGTGGCTTCAGACGAGGAATACGGGATCAGTGATCTTTTTCGTGAGGAAGTCGCAGAAGAAAACAAGGGTGGTCAGACCGGCGGCAACAGGTCGGTTAGATCACGGCTCGGCATGGCGCCAGGGTTCACCAAGTTTGATGTGGAGAAATTCGATGGCACGGGTAACTTCGGTCTATGGCAGACAAGAGTCAAGGATATTCTGGCGCAGCAGGGAATCTTGACGGGTTTGCAGGAGACGAAGCCGACCAAGGTTGACAATGATGCATGGGAGGATATGCAAGTGCAGGCGGCCGCTACCATACGGCTTTGTCTTGCGGATCAGGTCATGTATCATGTCATGGACGAAGATACTCCTAAGGGAATTTGGGACAAGTTGGCAAATCGTTATATGTCCAAGTCAGCGACCAATAAGCTGTATTTGAAGCAAAAGTTCTATGGGCTGAAGATGCAGGAGGGGTCGGATCTTGTGGAGCATGTGAATGCCTTTAATCAGTTGGTCACGGATCTAGCGCGTCTGGATGTGAAGATTGAGGATGAGGATAAGACACTACTTCTTCTTGTTTCGTTGCCACCGTCCTATGAGCATTTGGTCATTACATTGACACATGGAAAGACAACCATCAATAATGAGGAAGTTACTGCAGCGTTACTCGGACATGAGTTGATGAAGCAAAAAGATGCTGCAGAAAGGGAGAGTACTCAAGGTTTGGGGTTGGCAGTTAAAGGTTATCAGCTCAGGAAGGGACAAGAGGCGGAGAAGAAAAAGAAGAAAAAGGTGCAGTGCTACAGGTGCAAATACTGGGGACATATAAAGAGGGAATGCCCGGAACTGAAGGGTGGGGCAAGTGCTAATGCGGCTACTCGTGGTGATGACTCAGACAGCAGTAGTGATGTTCTCATAGTATCAAACAGGCGGTCAACAAAAGCTGAAGCGTGGATGTTGGATTCAGCTTGCTCTTTTCATGCGACGCCCAACAGGGAGTGGTTCTCTTCATACAAGTCTGGTGAGTTTGGTTTAGCCTATGTGGGCGATGACACATGTTATCGTGTTGCTGGAGTAGGTGACATCAAAATCAAGATGGTTGGCGGAGTCGAGCGGATGCTTCGGGGAGTCAGGCATGTGCCAGGGCTAAGGAGGAATCTAATTTCGCTTGGTGTTCTTCATGATGGTGGTATGGAATTCCGTTGTGATCGGGATACGAAGACCATGAAAATCATGGAAGATGGGGTGACTGTGATGATAGGAGAGAGGACGGCTTCGCATCTTTACAAGTTGCAAGGGAGCACTATTGCAGGTGGAGCCATGAAAAGTGGAGCTGCAGGAGTAGCAATGGAGTCTCACGGTGGCGGCGGGTCTGGCCCGTCGGGTAGCTCTCAGTAAGCTACAAAGGAGACAACCCAAGTCCGGAGTACATGAAGGTTCGAGCATGGATGACTTCTAAGTGGTGGAGAATATTCGCCAAGATGGAGTTTGTCATATTTGTGTCGAATATACTATGTACGCAAGGGGTTACGTGGACTTGGAGTTGTAATTGGTGTGGTTAGGTACGCGTTGTGTAGGAGTCGGACACTTGTATCCTAGGCCTCTTATATACGAAGGGGCACCACACGTTGTAACCCATGACGACTTGATAGCAACAGGTACGCGGGGGAGCCGGCGGCTTGTGCCGGCGCCCGGGCGGCCGGTGTTGCGGTATCTTGGGAAGGAGCGCCCGTAGTCATGCCCCGGGGATGTAGCCATATCGGTGAACCTCGTTAACAAATGTCGTGCCTCGATGTGTCGTCTATGATTTTGCATTAGCGTTTTATTCTAACAATGCTCGACAGCCACTCCACGTCCATCACCATGCGGACTCCCTCCAGGCCGGCCTTCTGCTTCACACAGCCTGGCGTCGTCAACCCGGCGCTCGGTTACCATGGCACCCGGGATGCTAATGCTATGGCCACCGGCCACCTGCCAACGCCCGGTTCAGATAATGAAGTGACCATCTCCCATCTCCAGCCTAGGTAGGAGTAGGACCATCTACGCAGCACAAGTTTGTATAGTTGATAATGCGAGAATACCTGCTGTTTCAGAGGACGATATATATGGCAGCGTTGTGTTGGACCTTCACTTGTTATTGAAGAAGATGCCAAGCTGTGAACCGTACATAAACGTGTGATGCGTTGGAAACTCGGAATTATTATAAAGCATAAATTGCGAACCTTCGAAGTGTGGAATTGATTATTGCTGAACCTGTCGAATAAATAATGCAACGATTCCATTTCAACTCATGAACATTGGTTTGAAGAGAAACATCATAATGCACCAAATGGATTCTGAAGACCCAGGGCACTGTTTCCACTATACCTTTCAACATTGAACAACAAAATCAATGTAATTAATCTGGGGCAAAATCATGAAACGAATGATACAACGGGAAAAAATGATTTAAACTCTACTAAAAGACCTATGCTTCTTTAAATACTCCGTCCCGAATTACTTGTGAAGTAATTCAGGACGGAGGTTGTACAATTGAAGTAGTATGTTACAAACAACGTGATGACAGGTACAGTGCGTGTAGGCAATGCCTCTGTTGGGGCAATGATGAGAAATTCAAAGATGTTGGTATTGTTAGAGACACACACGAGGAACATGGTGTATTAATTAGCAGTTCCACAATACAAGTAACTAGTTATTTCTATTTCTAACATTTCATCACATTTCACAGTAGATGTGGTCATGGTAGCTAGTTACTCACTACTTTGAGAAATGCAATGACCACATGAAGGGAAAATTCGAAAAACAGTAAATGTGCTGCTAGTCAACAGAGCAGAACAATGCAACTTATATAGCATAGGTTAATATACAGGGTGGTCCATTATATGACATCGAAGACATACACTTTGAGAAACTTACCCTTTTACAAAAGATCTTTGAGAACATAAGAAATAGGCAGACTAATCCCAGATTGCTACGGTCTCAACTTAACTAACTACACTCTCCTATGGTCAGCATACTAAATTCTGCGAGTCTTAGCTGCTTTCTCCAATATATCAGCAATGACAGAAGGACATGTCCTTTTCAGGGACTCATACCCTTTACTTGCCATCACACCAACCATTCTATTTGAAGAGTTGATAAATCCAATGCAGGCATCTTTGAGCTTGCTGCAATGATGCTGATCGGCTAAAGCTAAGGTGGTCGCAACAGTCCCGGTATGAAGAACCCCACAAAGTTTGATCTCGCACATGTACTTCATCCTTTCCATGGCGTACCTATCTGCGGCCACCAGCAAATGCCTGACCATTTCTTCATACTCATCATCATCTAGGTAATCCAATGGAGGCAACGAATCAATGTAGATGAAGTGAAGCAGTCCTCTGAAAACAACGGGTTGCATGTCGTCGACGGTTATGCTGCAGCTACTCTCGTCCCTCATCGGGCCGTAGAACTTCACCCTGAAGACTGGGGACCGCATTGCGAGGATGATCTTATGAGCTGGGAAAACCTCCTCTTTGACCTTGAAAGACCCATCAGATCCCTCTGTAGCCTCCAGCAAGCTGCTAAGGTTATGAACCAATTCGGACGGCGGCGCCTGGGCCTCAAAGTTAATCTTGACATCAGCCTCTTGTGCGTCCTTCAACTCGACGATGGCAAGATTGCACTCGAGGATAAGGGTGCCCTCCAGAACGTACGACCACAGCTTGGTCTTCCTCATGAAATGGGTGTAGCCCCAGCAGCGGTCATCGTCGGTGGAGTTAAACACCAGCGGCTCGTACTGGCTGGGGATCGGCCACGTGAAAGGTGGCGGCGGCCAGGCCTGGTCGACCACCCTCACATGGTAGAGCGCCCTCGCCTCTTCTTTCTCGGTCTTGAGCTCGACGAAGACTGAAACGTAGTCCTTGCTGTCCTCCCTGATGCCGTCGGGGTAGAAGTGGACGCACCAGTCGTGGCCGCCGACGCGGAAGGTGGCGGACTGGATGGACTTGCCGACGCCGAGGCCCCTGCACAGGCTGTAGCCGTCGATCTTGAACAGGTGCGTGCCCTGCGCGGTCTCTGGGGCGCAGGCCGACGCCGACATCGTCCGTGGTGGGATCCCGGATGAGGACATTGTTCGACCGGCGCAGCGGGAAAGGAGAACCAGGACGAGGCGATCCGGGCCGGAGGAGGGGAACGGCGGGCGGCGGTGGGGCGATTCGGGAGGTGGGGAACGGCGGCGCGGCGAGGCGATTTGTGAGTTTTTTGTTTTGTGCTGTTTGAGCTGTTAAGATTTGACGATTCGTGTGGGGCTTCTGCTTTGTACTACTTGGAAGGCTCTTGTACTTATTATTGCGCGTGGCTTTTTCCGATTCGGGCACAGCAGTCCGTCCTTGTTCTACCTTTTCCGATTTAAACCCGGTCAGATTTGAACATCTAGCTGTTTTCAGCTTCCTCCCCGTTCTGCAATTCCTCGTGTTCATCCGTAATTGGGAAACAACGGCGAGTATACGGAGTGGCATCATAAACAAAAAGAGCAGCATTCTCAAAAAAGAGAGAGCGTAATACTCAGCATCGGCCGATCGATGGGGTGCCCAGATCGGTCACCTTCTCCCATTGTTGATCCTGCACCATGTGACCGTCTGATTTGTCGATTCCTTTGTTCCTTCCCCATACAAACGGAAGAGAGAAGGGGGGGGGGGGGGGGGGGGGGGGGGGGCGAGAGAGAGAAGGAGCCGTGCCCTAGCTCATAGGCTCGCGGGCCTCACCCCTCCCCTCTCCAGGACCATCGGTGCGCCGCACTCCGCCTTGTCGTCGACGGCGCGACAAGTTGGCTAGACATGCTTTTACTTCGACTCTACTGTTTTCTAGGATGATATTCCCCCTAGTTTTATTGTTTCGGATGTAATAGACGACTCCTTGTTTGTGATGAAATAAAGTGCGGCATGAAGGCTTTTCCCTTAAAAAAAATTGCCTCCATAGCACTAAAAGTTGTTCTTGAGGAAAAAGTCAAAACATACCCATGTGGGATCTAGTTTCGAAGAACTCGCCACAAATAATCTAATGATAAAAACGAATCTGAATTTCGATGGTCAAATTAAAAGTTACGGGGGCTAATGATGAAAACGGATCTAAGTTCCAACGGTCAAATTAAAAGTTACATGGGCTAGTGTACCAGAGACAGGGATCATACCCATGCAGGTGCAACGCAGCTTCAGTGCCATAAAAGGCACCTGCCTTTGGGTCCCTAACATGTGGGCGAGCCACCTGTTGGGCCCACACGTCATAGGCACAAAGGCAGGTGCCTTAAGGCACCGAAGCGCAGTCCATGCAAGTGCTCTCTTTCCTTCTATGAAAGGGTGTGGCTAGGTCTCAGTCGACTGAGATTTAACCATGTCTCAGTCAAGTGACATAACATATGCAAGAGAGAGAGAGAGAAATTGCACGGATCTCAATGTAAATCTTATGGATATAGCATCGAGAGACTTAGCACAACTGTTTATGAAAAGTCTGCTCCAACGCGCGCAGGCAGACCCAAAAAGTGAAACCGAAGGAAGTGCGTACCTTGTTATCCTACTAAACGTGCCAATTTGTGAACGTTACATACATATGTTAGATGTGTTGGTAACTTGGAATAATACGTAAATTGCAACCATCAGAATGGAACTCAGTAATGCTGAACCTGTCGAATAATGCAGCAAATCAATTTCAGTTCATAAACTTTGTTTTGAAGAGCAACATCATGATGCACCAAATGGATTTGAAAACCCAGGGTACTATTTCCACTATACCTTTCAGTATTGAACAACAAAATCAATGTAATTGGGGGCAAAAGCATGAAATGATACAAGATACACTAGGGAAAAAAATGATTTACACTCTACTGGGAGACCTATACTTCTGTAAATATAATTGAAGGCTGGTCCATCTTCTTGCCCAGGCCTTGTGGTATGTTACAAACAACATGGTGGCGGGTACAATGCGCGCTAGGCAATGCCTCTGTTGGGACAATGTATCAGCCTCTACAATTGCTGTATACAAGCATCCTCGAGATGTGGCGTTCACTCTAATTAGTTTTTGCTCGTTTCCATACAATAACTGTACCGTCTGAATCGGATGAGGCGAGCAAATTTTCCCCGTGATTCCAGGCTACTCCCATTACTGGAGAGCCGTGTCCCTTCAGGGATGTAAATGGCTTCATCAATACCTCAACTTGTAACCAAATTTTAAGATGCAAAAAGTATAGGGACACTAAGCATACCTGCAGTTTATTTACACATGAATTCTTTGGCCGAGCCAAATCATAGAAGTAAACATTCGAATCTCCACTGCCAGTAACTTCATAGTCAGAAGAAAATACAAGTCAGCTACATTTATTTATTTAATTTTCAAAAGTTCAGGAATGCATTTGTCTTATAGGTGGTAGACAAAAGGGTTGCGACTGGTGAATGACAGATGGTGTATTTATTCTTGGAAAAGCAAGCACACTCAGTTGCCAAAGATATCCATCACAGGTTATTAATTTGTTTCAAAAGTTCAACTCAACAGTCTAAAAAAGTAGTGTAACAAAGTTTGACCAGGAAAACTTGGCATTAAGTGGCAATTGTGATTGCCTTGATACTTCACTGGACTAAACTATGACTCAGCATTCATAGCGATTAATGAAATAGTTAAGCAAAAGTTGAGGGCAGGCAATACAAAAGTGCAGTGGCAATTCGGTGCAAACCGCTTAAGTTTCAGCTAACCAGAGCCAAGAACTATGGTTTCTCGGAAAAAAGCAACTACAAACAGTTCCAACTCACCTATGAATTCCCCTTTCTCAAGGGAAAGAAGTGGACAGAAAGAAGCACGGATATTCTGCACTGGTGAAGCCAATTTTAGAGAGCATATGAGAGTCAAGTATCCATGGGAATTTGTTGCAATGCTGAAATGCCAATAACAGAATACTGGTGAGATAAAAGTGGAAGCCACAACAGGATGGACTGTAATAAAGTACACACCTGAAGAAATACAGGTTTCCATCTTGAGCACAAGAGAGAAGTACTGGACAACGTGCTACGAGAGAGAAGGTACGGTACTGGATGGTTGTAATGGAAGATTTGCTCTTACAACTCTTGTTCTTATGAGTTCTAGATAAAGACCCTGTGTGAGAGTTCACACTAATAGTGTATATGTAACCCTGCACATTTCAAGCACCAATTCAAAACTATGAAATTTAAATTCCACATTAATATTTAGCAAATCAAATTATTTGATACCTGCGCATCACCAGCAAAAATAAGCTGACCAGTGTGGTCGATATCCAACGCTGTAACCGCATTGTCACAGGTGAGTTTGCTGATTACTCTCCCAGTACTAAAATTAATTGCCTAGGTTGGAAAGAAAATTGGATCACACGGCCGTTAAAGCAATTGATGGAAATGTTTCTGATTACAAAGGTTGATGTGATTTAAAATTATTTAACAGACAACAGGTACATCATTTTCACTGATAAATACCAGAACAGACAAACATCATTTTTCTTATTATTGTACAACAGAAAATTGATCAGAGGACCAGCCAACAAGCAACATATGCAAAAGCATACTATTGTATATAGATTGTAAGAGCGACAGGGCAGGAAGTTTACATTGATTTCCCTGTTTGCATTGCCAACTAACAGCAAATTATTGTTCACCTGCAATAAAGTGTTTGAAAGGAACCACCAGTAAATATATGATACGAGAGATAATTTATGTTGGTTATTGTAAAAGGAATAGTGACTTATTAGCACTGCAGATGCAGGCAAAAATCATTGGTGAAAGGAATAGGAAAAAGTAACAATCATACTTTTCTGCTAAGTTTGGACTTACGGGATGAAAGCAGATGCATAGCTGGGAAGAAACTCCATATACGACTCTGATACAAGTGCCTTTAGAGATCTCCCACACTCTCACAGTTTTATCCATGGAGCATGAAGCTATGTACTGGTTATTAGATGAAAAATCAAAATCTGTAATGCCGTTAGAATAATAATAAACTCAAGATACGGGAATAGACAGGAAAGTACAGCTTGAATTGATCATGCTTCGCTTACATTCACAAAGTACATACAATATCATATCTTTTCGAGTCTTGCACTACCATTTTAGCTATCACAAGCCCAAATTCATTTAGTTATAGTATTACTTCTGTGCATAATGATTCTATATGCTCAGCACTAGGGTTTGTCCTCTTGACCAGAGCGGAATGTATTATTTATAACAGGAAACCACAATTAACGAATCAGTATCTTTGCTAAATGTGACAGCAGTGGGAACCAAAAGCTTTGGGCATGCATAGCAAGCCTTCATTAACTTGCATGAGAACTACAAAGTTATTTTGTAACATTAAATGGCCTAAGTAAGTAGTTCTTGGTTACTGAGCCCATAAACACCAGGAGATGGCACGACACAAGGGACATGGTCCTATGCAGATTTTATGCACATAGGAATGTATGCTACTAGGTGGAGATCTCAGTTTTCTTAGCCCTTGAAACCAAATAATTTGTTGAAAGTAAAAGTGAAGGTAGATATACAAAAAACAAAAGATAGTTTTACAAATACGATTAAGTGGTCTAACCTGTGATATCTTTTGAATGTCCTGTTAATTTTTGAAGAACAGAGGGTGGCTCAGAAACCTGGCAAACCGTCAAACTGCCATCGGATGAACCATAAGCAAGCAGATCTGAATTCGTGCGGCCAAATTGCAATACGGTAACTGCCAAGGGTAAAATCGATACTATTCAATTAGCTCATAGGAGAATACTTCATCATTGACACAGAAGACACTGTCTAGCATGACTACGAGCAAATAACCTGATGCTTTGCAGTTGTCAAAGATGCAATGCATTCCAACAAACGAGTACGCAGGTTCGGCGAATCTGACATGGCGCTCAGGTTCGCTATGCTTTGAGCTGACACTCAAGGTGCGGCTTAACTTACCGCTGTTACTTCTGAGGTCCTGCGGCAAAGAAGTAACATCAGACTTCACGGCAACATGTGTACACACACTTCTTCAGGAACAGAACAAGCTTCATGGGAAAAACTAGAAGAACAAACCCTGATAGAACTCCAGCTGTCTGCTTCAGAAAATGTAGTAGGGCTAGCAAACCACCTCCCACTGGTCAATCAGAAAGCCCAAGATGTTAGATTTCACCTTTCGTACTATCAGACTTCATGCTTAAACGATTGGGCTTGAGAAGAAACTAGCTGACAAGCATGAGCAGTACTTCGAAATTACATTAATTACAGCACCGTACACAAACTTAGCAACGTTTTGGTCTCGTTTCGTCTAAGGTAGGGACGTGTCAGGCGACTGAAGCACAGAGCAATCAGAGGCGTCACCTGTTGCTGGGCGTGCTGTGGGCGCTGCTTGAGGCGGCGTCGATACGGCGGAGGAGGAAGTTCCGGTAGGCGACGTAGCCCTTGCCGTTGCACCGCCACTCCTGCAGCATCCCCATAGCAATCCATCCAATCATACATTGTCCCCGACGCATGAAAACGAACATGATGCCAATGGCAGGAGGAGGGATCTAGGGGCGGGTACCATGCGGTGGTTGAGCGCGGAGGAGGACTTGCGGCGGAGGAGGAGGCGGCGGAGGGCGGCGTAGTCGGGGTCGGGGCGGGAGGTTGAGGAGGAGGGGGTCGGGGGCTGGAGGACGCAGCTGAGGAAGTCGGGGTCCGTGGGCCGGGAGGGGGGCGGGCACGGCGACGCCGGGGCGGGGGCGGGGGCGGAGGCGGAGGCGGTGGCCGTAGAGTCGTCCGCCATTTCCACGGCCGCGTGCGTGCGTGCGCGCCGGCGAGCTGGCGCGCGCGACGGGGAGAGATCGGGGAAAGGGGGCTTTGGATCTCGGGCGGGCGTACGGGGCCTGAGCTGGCAAAGTGGTTTTTTTTTTTTCACTTTTTTTTCCTATTTTTCTTGTCCGTGAGCACACCGGCGTTGGGAGTGTCCGGCTCGTGCTCCTGTCCAAACCTGGTCTTCAACATTAACATTCGCAGGAAAAACAGAAATAAATCCAATACAACATTAGTGTCAATACTAAGTCTACTTTTTTTAAAAAAAATCCGATCTATTCATCTTCAATCATGACAGTACGACGGTTCAAAAAAAATCATGTTAGAACAATGAAATTCAGAAATAATAAAAACTACATCCAGATCCATAGACAACCTAGCGACGACTATAACCAATACTAAGTCTATGACTTAAACGTTTAGGCTTGTTCCACGACAAAGAACCGAACCATTTAAGCCGCCCTTAGTTCGTGTCCTTCTTCCAACTTGTGACGTATTTGTTGGGGAGTCAAAAATCATGCCGATATGAAGCATTTTAAGATTTTTTTTATTTGATAGCGCAGTTGTAAAATTGATTCGAATGAACTGTCATCCTTGCAATGCTTGCGAACCAAATATGTACTACATACTTTTTTATGAAAAATGATATATGAATATATGAACAGAACATGAGACATAGTAATAGTAGTACTATTGATCTTTGGAAAATTGCAAAGACGAGCATTTTTGTGTGTGTTTCCACACAGATTATCTACTCTCCGTGTTTGTTGGAGAGAACACCAACTATCTATTGTAGCCAATGAGTTTATTAGTGTACCGCGAGTAGTTGGTGTCCAGATCCTCCAAAGAATGTCTGTTGTGCTCTGTAATAAACACAAATAACAGGTAAAGCATTCAAAAATAACCCAAAAAGATGGTGGTTTCTGCAATTTCATCTATAGTCATTGCCATTGAATCGTTTAAATTGATCGTCTTCCACTGCTGCAATGATGTCGCGTAAAACATGACAACTAAATATTGTCCAACTTACAAACCCTTAATTATGCTCGCATCCCACCTATCCATTCCATTTATCCCTAGAAACACCAGATCCATTTTCTACTCTAAACCACCTTAGTTGTGCCCATCCACCACCTAACGCAGTCTCCTATAATCACAAAGAACGGCATCACCTGGCAAGAGGGCCAAGAGAACGCACAAGTGATGGCGCAGAGCGAGTAGTGCAGATGCACATCGGAACGGAGAAGAGCAAATCAAACGCGTGAAAAACTTTAGCAATACAGATACAGTTGAGAGTAACATTTCTACATTTTCTCAATGCAGTTGAGAGTTCTGTCGATTCTTAGACATATTCAAGTATAGATTCAAGGGGTACAATACAGATACCTCTCCCCCTTCTGCATTGGGGGAGGTGGGAGTCCGGAAATCCTTGTATAATCATAGGTGGTGTCTATGCTATTGTACAATTTTGTATTTTTGGATATTTAAAGGAGGCAGCTACGCGTTGGCTAGCGGATCTCTTAAAAACGGGCATGTTGCGCATTACTTTGCAACAGTGAGCATGTTGCGCAAGTCCCTTTGCAACATAACCTTTGTTGCAATTCTTTGCAAACAGGGCTATTGTTGCGGAAAGGCCCTTTGCATGACAGGCGACGTTCTGAAGCCCACAGATAACTTGTGAAGTTCTTTGCAATAGAGACATTGTTGCAAAAGCCCCTTTGCAACATTATCCTTGTTGCAAAAAAAATCTCCGCCAGTGCCCCGTCACTATTGCAACCCTTTTGCAATTACAACAGGGGTCTTGTGGCAAAATTGTGTTGGGCATCACGTGGGAAGCGTGCGCGCAATGGGAAGAAGGTTGACACCCGACACGTTATCCGCCGGCTGAACCATATTGTTTCCCATATTTAAATGATAAAGAAGAGAGCTCATGACTTAGGTTGTTGCACCACCAATCTATTTGGATGATTTTCTCAGTGAGGTTACTCGTGTGGTTCCATGTCATCTGCTTGGGACTCCGACACCCTTACAATCAAAGATAGATGGTGCCTTCCTCTCAAAGTTGTTTAGCGGGCGTCTAGAAAAGAAGAACAATGTGTGTGTCATCTGATATGGGACTAGCCTCTAAGGTGGCCCGGTCTTCACGGATTGAAGGTGGATTTGAGGAAGACCACAATAAACATGAGGGGAAACATGAAAATCAACACATGTAGATGCAAATAAAGATACACATAGATAGATCAGATCCAAAACACCCAAAGAAAGAGATGGAACAAGATATGACCCTTTCCTGAGTCCTAGGACAAGGAGGCTTCATTCTTCTATGAAGCATTTCTTCTCCACAAGTGGAGGTCTTGATAGCTACATCTTTAGCTTTTCCTCCATTGTACCTCGGCGGCTAGGGCAAAGTCTTCCCTCCAGATTTCGTCGATGAGCCCATAGATTCGCCTCCCCTCTGCCTGCCGCTCCAATAGCCAATGGCGAGAAGGGGAATCCCGGTGCCTCCTCTCCAATTAGTAGTTTAGGCTAGGGTTTTTTAGTAGGTGCGGCGCTCGGGCGGATGGCGGCGCTTCTTCGTCAAGATTGTCCTCCGGGCTTCGATCCTCCTCGAGTTCATCCATCTAGACGTAGTCGATGGAGCTCTGGCGTAGATTCCCTTGGATGGTGAGGTTAGGGTTTCCCATCGCATGGCGAGATTCGGTGCCGGGTGATTTAGATCTATTCAAGGGACCAATGGTGCCGATGATGTCTACTACACAACCTTCTTCTTGTAGACGTTGATGGGCCTCCAAGTGCAAAGGTTTGTAGGACAGTAGCAAATTTCCCTCAAGTGGATGACCTAAGGTTTATCAATCCGTGGGAGGCGTAGGATGAAGATGGTCTCTCTCAAACAACCCTGCAACCAAACAACAAAGAGTCTCTCGTGTCCCCAACACACCCAATACAATGGTAATTTGTATAGGTGCACTAGTTCGGTGAAGAGATGGTGATACAAGTGCAATATGGATGGTAGATATAGGTTTTTGTAATCTGAAATAATAAAAACAGCAAGGTAACTAATGATAAAAGTGAGCGCAAACGGTATTGCAATGATAGGAAACAAGGCCAAGGGTTCATAATTTCACTAGTGCAAGTTCTCTCAACAATAGTAACATAACTGGATCATATAACTATCCCTCAACATGCAACAATGAGTCAGTCCAAAGTCACTAATAGCGGAGAACAAACGAAGAGATTATTGTAGGGTATGAAACCACCTCAAAGTTATCCTTTCTGATCGATCTATTCAAGAGTCCGTAGTAAAATAATACGAAGCTATTCTTTCTGTTCGATCTATCCTAGAGTTCGTACTAGAATAACACCTTAAGACACAAATAAACCAAAACCCTAATGTCACCTAGATACTCCAATGTCACCTCAAGTATCCGTGGGTATGATTATACGATATGCATCACAAATCTCAGATTCATCTATTCAACCAACATAAAGAACTTCAAAGAGTGCCCCAAAGTTTCTACCGGAGAGTCAAGACGAAAACGTGTGCCAACCCCTATGCATAAGTTCACAAGGTCACTGAACCCGCAAGTTGATCACCAAAACATACATCAAGTAGATCACGTGAATATCCCATTGTCACCATAGATAAGCACATGAAAGACATACATCAAGTGTTCTCAAATCCTTAAAGACTCAATCCGATAAGGTAACTTCAAAGGGAAAACTCAATCCATTACAAGAGAGTAGAGGGGGAGAAACATCATAAGATCCAACTATAATAGCAAAGCTCGTGATACATCAAGATCGTGCTGAATCAAGAACACGAGAGAGAGAGAGAGAGAGAGAGAGAGATCAAACACATAGCTACTGGTACATACCCACAGACCCGAGGGTGAACTACTCCCTCCTCGTCATGAAGAGCGTCGGGATGATGAAGATGGCCACCGATGAGGGATCCCCCTCCGGCAGGGTGTCGGAATAGGGTCCTGATTGGTTTTTGGTGACTACAGAGGCCTGCGGCGGCAGAACTCCCGATCTAGGTTATTTTCTGGAGGTTTTTGTATTTATATGAATTTTTGGCGTAGGTCTCACGTCAGGGGGGTCTCCGAGTCGTCCACGAGATAGGGGGGCACGCCCAGGGGGGTAGGGCGCGCCCCCCACCCCCGTGGATGGCCCGGGACTCTTCTGGCCCAACTCTTTTACTCTGGGGGCTTCTTTTGGTCCATAAAAAATCATCAAAAATTGGCACATCAATTGGACTCCGTTTGGTATTCCTTTTCTGCGATACTCAAAAACAAGGAAAAAACAGAAACTCGCACTGAGCTCTAGGTTAATAGGTTAGTCCCAAAAATCATATAAAATAGCATATAAATGCATATAAAACATCCTAGATGGATAATATAATAGCATGGAACAATCAAAAATTATAGATACGTTGGAGACGTATCAAGCATCCCCAAGCTTAATTCCTGCTCGTCCTCGAGTAGGTAAATGATAAAAACAGAATTTTTGATGTGGAATGCTACCTAACATAATTATCAATGTAATTTTATTTATTGTGGCATGAATGTTCAGATCCGAAAGATTCAAGACAAAAGTTTAATATTGACATAAAAATAATAATACTTCAAGCATACTAACCAAGCAATTATGTCTTCTCAAAATAACATAGCCAAAGAAAGCTCATCCCTAAAAATCATATAGTTTGGCCATGCTTCATTTTCGTCACTCAAAATGCTCCCATCATGCACAACCCTGATGACAAGCCAAGCAATTGTTTCATACTTAGTATTCTCAAACTTTTTCAACTTTCACGTAATACATGAGCGCGAGCCATGGACATACACTGGTGCGCGTTGGTCCTAAACAAACAGTTTAAAACCCCTTTCCGCGATGGCATCTGGAACTGTCTCCAAGTGAGTGTGGGCGATAGAGGGGTATGCCCTCCTGGCACACACGTTCAGCAAAATGAGGTCGTGTGCGACCGGCGAGCGCTCAAATATGGAAATATGTATAGTACAGATAAAAAAATACAATTATACGGCAAAATTGTTTCCGCTTGCAAGTACATCCCACACAATCAGTCCCCGCTAAAAGTTTCCGTTCGTATGCACATCCCACACAGTCGCTCCAAGGAAAACGTTTCCGTTCACAGGTACATCACACACAATTTTTCCTGTTAAATCGTTTGCATTATTGAATGTAGCACACACGGTCCATAGAAGAAACTGTGTGGCAAAGGCTGTCCATGACACACAGTTTTTATGTGGTAAACGTTTGCGCAAGGTGGCCTAATGAAAATAGTTTTCAAGAGAAAGTCGTGTGTGATTGTTCATTGATCCAACACGGTTTCTTCCTAGAAACTGTGTGCATTGCCTGAGGTCATCACCCACGGTATTTTTCCAACAACCTTTTGCAATATCAAAACCCAATTAGCATGCTAATTGCCCTATTATTAATAATCCATTTATTAATCTAATTGACATCCATATTAAGCACACAATATATTTCATTTCCATATTAAGGAAGCAGAATTTCATGATTGAAATACATCAGAGTACAACATGATATAGCTTCAGCACTCAACCACCACATTACACAAGTGCACCAGTAGCAAGTTCCACATGCAACATGTAGAACCTTTCGAAATTAGCATCATAGACGGTATATATACAGATGCATCTCATTCGGAAAACTGCTTAAGCGGAAGGCGAATATTGAGCCTTCATTCATATTGAAGGTCTTTGCAACTTTGGGCCAGTCCCTTTGGATGATTGACCATCCGTCCTTCAACCTCTTCAGGAACACTTCAATATTGAACCGTGGGTGTTGTATGAAAGCCTTCCTCGCCTCCTGACCATAGAGGTGGTTTGAGAGGTAATCATCAGTGAACTGCTTTGGAAAGGCCTGAAAACAAGGATGTGCATAAATATCTTCTCTATATTGGAAATGGGGCAAAGGAATAAAAAAGGCAAGGTATAATAGTTAGTACCATCTTGTAGTGAACTGATGTCTTCTTCATTATGCAGATAAAGATCTTGTTGTTTTTTGCTAATTTCTTTATCCTAACAATCTTTCTGAGTTTCTTGATTTGATTGATATTCATGGACAACTCATTTCCCCATATGCAAAAAGGGTCGAACAGTGGGTCAAAACCTCTGACAGCAGGACTTACATGTGCAAGACCAAATTGTTAAAAACCAAAATATTAGAATGGTTCCTGCAATGTGCTATTAGACAACGGACCATGCACGTGCTAACCTCGATTGTAAACCTCGGTGCTTCCCATTGTTTCCCTGCAACACATATAAGGTAGTTAGTCATCAGGTTAAGTAAGGGTTCGCATGCTATCAGTAAAATATGTTGATGAAAAATAAGCACATTGCAAATTCATCAGATTAATTGAAGCCACACGGAAAACCCATTTACCCAAACCAAGCATGATTAAGAACTAGGAAATATAGCACTTGTATATGTTTCTCATGTATTAAGTGCAGCCAAATTCGATTTATTCCTCACATGCACAACAATACAAAATTCTACCCACGACAATTGGACATCGCATTGTAGAATTGAACCAAGCAGTTAACTAAACACCACAGCAAATGAACCAAACATTAACTGAGCACCACATTGCACAATATAACATTGAACCAATCAGTTAACTAAGCACCACAACAAATGAACCAAACATTAACTAAGCACCACATTGCACAATATAACATACTCCTAATAGAAGATCAGAGAGTTAACCAAACAGTTAACTACATCCAATTGTAGCAATTGTATTTGTTTCTCATGTATTTACTACAGCCAAATTCAATTTATTCCTCACATGGTATACAATAACAGAATGCGCCCACAATTTTGTAAAGATAAAGTCGATTTATTTCTCACATGGAAGACTACAAAATTGCAGCCTGAAGAGTTGAACATCACATTTGCAGAATTGAACCAAATAGTTAACTGAAGACGACAACTAATTAACAAAATAGTTAATAAGTGAGCACCACACTGCACGACATATAGAACATATACACTAGAGCAACAGATTGCAAGGTGAAATTAGATAGCACAATTCACTAGATTTTGTGAAGGAAAGGCAGGAACAGCACACACAACGGGTAAACCGAGCATGGTTAACCGGCGTAGATAGCAATTGGCAAGGTGCTCCTCCAAGATCTAGGGGTCGGCACGAATGGCAGCCATCGCGACCTCATCCGCGCGTGCGACCGCGATTTGCTTCTCCGCTGCCAAATGCTCCTTGAGGTCCTGGCTATACTACATGCACCATAGCTTAGGCCGGCGCTTATTTGGTGGAGGGGTCGGTGATTTGGGTGGAAGGTGTCGCGCTCGCGCTGGCAGTCGGGGCATGTGGGATGTGGAAGGAGGAGGAGGATGGGGGTCGGGTGTGGATTACCTGCCTGGATAGAGGAGGCCGAGCAGCGTGAAGGAGGGTCACCGGCGAGGAGGCGGCGGTGCTGCAAGCAAGGAGTGAAGGTTTCAACTTGGAAAGGAAGGCAGAAAGAGGGGAAATGTGGCTTTTGGTAAGGGGGAGGGGGCGGGGAGTGTCAGTGTCAGAACCGGCGGATCTCGGGTAGGGGGTCTCGAACTGTGCGTCTAAGGCTAATGGTAACAGGAGGAGGGGGACACGATGTTTTACCCAGGTTTGGGCCCTCTCGAGGGAGGTAATACCCTACTTACTGCTTGATTGATCTTGATGATATGAGTATTACAAGAGTTGATCTACCACGAGATCGTAGAGGCTAAACCCTAGAAGCTAGCCTATGATTATGATTGTTGTTGTCCTACGGACTAAACCCTCCGATTTATATAGACACCGGAGGGGGCTAGGGTTACACAGAGTCGGTTACAGATAAGGAGATCTACATATCCGAATTGCCAAGCTTGCCTTCCACGCAAAGGAGAGTCCCATCCGGACACGGGACGAAGTCTTCAGTCTTGTATCTTCATAGTCCAACAGTCCGGCCAAAGTATATAGTCCGGCTGTCTAAGGACCCCTTAATCTCGGACTCCCTCAGTAGCCCCTGAACCAGGCTTCAATGACGATGAGTCTGGCGCGCAGATTGCCTTCGGCATTGCAAGGCGGGTTCCTTCTCTGAATACTCCATAGAAGATTTTGAACACAAGAATCGTGTCCGGCTCTGTAAAACAAATTCCACATACCACCATAGAGAGCACAATATTCCACAAATCTAATCTGCTGACAACTTTTCATAGCGTGACATCACGCTCCGGCCCGGTCATTATTCGAACCGTTTTTCACAACCAGGCACTACACGTGCTGCGAGGCGGTTTTATTGGCACGTCTTGTCGAAGCAGAGATCGTGTTACCCTTATCATGGGATTCTCATCAATACAGGTGTGGGTAACCCAACCGTGCTTGTTTAATACACTACAAAAAAAGACATATCCATGACATTTTGGGCCGAACAAAAAAAATTTCTGTCATACATATGACACTTCTATGATGATAATTGTGACAAAACCCGGTATCATCATAGATGTGGTGGGCTCCTACTTCTATGACAAAATATCATGATAGAAAATGGGCGTTTTGTCCTAGGCAGGCCGGAGACGCAGCTGCATGACATTCTTTGGGCCGTCCATGACGGAAAAACCGTGGTAGAAGCGAGGGCAAGGAAAATTTCGGGGAGTTCCCGGTTACGGTGGGAGGTCGGGGGCCGAGCGATGTGCGTTTCTCTCATACACGTACGCGCGTGTGTGTGAGGCATTGGCTCTAACTGAACCCGAGTGAGGCGTTGGGCTCTAACTGAACCCGAGAGATTGCACTGCAGGCTACGCGTTACTGAACCTGAGCGATCGATCGATGGCTGTTAACTGAACCCGATCGAGCGATTCCTTCGCTACTGCTGCTAACTGAAGCCGATCGATGCTGCCTCTGGGATGAACAGTGAGTGTTGCGGGGAGGGGGGGCGGGGGGTGGATGTACAGTGAGCGGTGGCGTTGCCTCTGGATGAATAGGACCCCGTGGTGTGGAGGGCTGGATGAACAGTAGACGGTGGAGGGCTGGATGAACAGTAGACGGTGGAGGGGTGGTTGAACAGTAGCCGGTGGAGTAGCGCGCGGTGGAGGCTGGATGAACAGGAGCCCGTGGAGGCTGGAGGAGGTCGATGGTAGCCCGTGGAGGCTGGAGGAGGTCGACAGTGTTGATGAACAGTATCTCGTGGAGTCTCGTTTTGCGGTACGCCACAACCCTCCCGATGAACAGGACCCCCGTTTCGACCGTAGCGCTCCAACACAAGTCCGTTTCGTCCGTTTTGCGGTATGCCACTGTAGGACCTTGAAGTATGTCTAGAGGAGGGGGGTGATTAGACTACTTGACCAATTAAAAACTTAACCTTTTCCCAATTTTAGAGTTTGGCAGATTTTAGCTATCTTAGGACAAGTCAAGTAAAGGGAAGGGTTTGGAGGATTCAAACGCAATTGGAGACACGGATGTTTTTGGCGTGGTTCCAATAGGTGGTGCTATCGTACATCCATGTTGATGGAGACTTCAACCCACGAAGGGTAACGGTTGCGCGAGTCCACGGAGGGCTCCACCCATGAAGGGTCCACGAAGAAGCAACCTTGTCAATCCCACCATGGCCGTCGCCCACGAAGGACTTGCCTCACTAGGGGTAGATCTTCACGAAGTAGGCGATCTCCTTGCCCTTACAAACTCCTTGGTTCAACTCCACAATCTTGTCGGAGGCTCCCAAGTGACACCTAGCCAATCTAGGAGACACCACTCTCCAAGAAGTAACAAATGGTGCATTGATGATGAACTCCTTGCTCTTGTGCTTCAAATGATAGTCTCCCCAACACTCAACTCTCTCTCATAGGATTTGGATCTGCTGGAAAGAAGATTTGAGTGGAAAGCAACTTGGGGAAGGCTAGAGATCAAGATTCATATGGTAGGAATGGAATATCTTGGCCTCAACACATGAGTAGGTGGTTCTCTCTCAGAAATGGTAAGTTCGAAGTGTAGGTTTGTTCTGATGGCTCTCTCCACGAATGAAGAGGAGGTGGAGGGGTATATATAGCCTCCACACAAAATCTAACCGTTACACACAATTTACCAAACTCGGTGGGACCGATTCAACAGACTCGGTCGGACCGATTTAGTAAACCTAGTGACCGTTAGGATTTTCGGAGGGACCGACATGCAACTCGGTAGGACTGATATGGTTAGGCTTAGGGCATAACGTAATCTCGGTGAGACCGATTTTGGTAATAAGCTAACCAGAGAGTTGGTCAGGTAAACTCAGTGGGACCGATTCGCTCATTTCGGTGAGACCGAAATGTTACGAAAGGGAAATGGGGAGTTTACATTGCAATCTCGGTGGGACCGATCGCTCACTTCAGTTAGACCGAAACGTTACGAAGGGAAACAGAGAGATTACAACCCCATCTCGGTGAGACCGAGATCCCTATCGGTAAGACCGATTTGCTTAGGGTTTGTGGCAGTGGCTATGACATTTGAACTCGGTGGCGCCGGATAGAAAGAATCGGTGGGACCGATTTTGACTTTGGGTTTAGGTCATATGTGGATGTGAGAAAGTAGTTGAGGGTATTTGGAGCATATCACTAAGCACATGAAGCAAGAGGCTCATTAAGCAACACCTCATCCCTCCTTGATAGTATTGGCTTTTCCTGTAGACTCAATGTGATCTTGGATCACTAAAATGTAAAAAGAAGAGTCTTGAGCTTTTGAGCTTGAGCCAATGCTTTGTCCTTGATATTTTGAGGGATCCACTTTCATCATCCATGCCATGCCATTCATTGAGCTTTCCTGAAATAATAGTCTTGGAATAGTATTAGCTCAATGAGCTATATGTTGTTATGAATTACCAAAACCACCTAGGGATAGTTGCACTTTCAATCTCCCCCTTTTTGGTAATTGATGACAACATATAGATCAAAGCTTCGACAAATGATAATAAGATTGAAAGACATCGTCGCTTTGAGAAGTATGTGATAAGCAAGAGCTCCCCCTAAATTTGTGCATAGTTTGAAATTTGCTTTGGACTGCAAATGCACAAGGAATTAGGCTCATGGGTTACTCTTCCATGTCACATACATCTTGGTGGAGCGCTCAAAATGATAAAGATTGAATACATGCACTCATCACCAAGCAAAGTGAATGATCATATAAGGATAGGTAAGATAATATCATCTAACAAGCATAAGTGTAGCTTATGATCAAACACATGATCATCAATGTCTCACAGATAATAGCATAGTATCTCAAGCAATCAAAATCAAACAAAAGTTTAACCACCAAAGCAAGAGAGAACAAAAGCAACACTCTCTCTCTCGAAGCCTATGATCTATACATTTTTCTCCCCCTTTGGCAACAAGTTACCAAAAAGTTCATAGAAAATGCATAGTGCTAGATCGACTCTCAGGCTTGATCTTCAGGTGGTGGTGTAGAGATGGCTCCTTGAACGAAGGATTCAGTTGAAGTGGATGGAGCTGGAGGAGTTGGTGCTGGAGCTGGTTGCACTGGAGCTGTAGGAGCTGTAGCTGGTGCAGATGATGTGGCTCTGGAGTCTGTCACAGGCACTGCAGCTGACCTATGAGCTCTAGGCACTCTGGCAAATGCATCAGTGGTTGTCTTGCCCTTCCTCTCCTGCATGTCATCCTGGAGCTGCTCCACAACTGACTGAATCTCAGTTACTTTGACATCTAGTTCATAGAATTTTTGTTCCATGATTCTTTCCAGGCTCTCCTGGTTTTGAGTTAGGGTGGCCAACCCCTTCTCAATCCTCAGTGTTGATGCTATCAAGTAACCAAGCTACTCCTGGTTGTTCTTCAAAAAGTACTCAGATGCCTCCTCTTGAGTTGGCATCTTGGCAGCCTTCTCTCTCTTTGCCTTCTCCTTCTTCTCTTGAGCTTGCACTGATGATGGTTCATTCTCATTCATGACAACTTGATTGTCCTCAAAGTCTGGATAGATAGCAAAATGTTCCTTATCCAGCAAGTAAGTTCCTGTGCCCATCTTTGAGTTAATGAACTCCTGAATTTGTGGGGCATACCCACAACTTTTCTTCTGGTCTGCTGCTGTCCTCTTAATGGTCTCAACAATGAGGCTCATGACCTTGAATTTTTGTGGCACATCAAACAGGTGTAGCAGGTTGATAGCATGCCCTCTAATCATGTTGTGGTCTCCTGACTTGGGCAACAGAGTGTGCCTTAGGATCCAGTTGATGGTTGGCAGCCCTGATAGAAGAAAGTGGATTGACCCAAACTTAAAAGTCTCAAGAGCTTTGTTTGGGATCTCCTTGTACATATGAGCCATGGTATTGTGGTCCATCTTCTTCTTGGCATAGACATCCAAGTCATCTTCACTCTCCTTTGGGGCATTGATCAGACTGGCCCATTCCTCAATTGTTGACTGGTACCTTGTACCTTCAGACATCCAAACTATCCTGCCATATGGATAGAAGTGTGCTGTGGAGTAGAATTGCATAATGAGCTCATCATTCCACTTTGTGAGCTTCTGCCCAACAAAGTCTGCAACTCCACAAGCAAAAAAACTGTCTTGCACTCCAGGATAGTGTTCCTCATTTTCCTTCATGTAGGTCCAGTCGACCCACCTCATATCACACACTATTGGTTTCTTGTCCAACAACACTGTCTCATAGAAGTCCCGCTGTTCCTTGGTGTGGAACCTGCAATCAACAGCAGTCCTTCTCCTGGTAGCATATGGATCTGACAGCCTCCACAGTCTGAGTCCTGCATCCTTTCTCAACTTCATGTTCTTAGCCACAGGATGAGCATCATTGTGGTCTGGAATCTTGGGCTTTAGCTTCCTCAGGACTTGTCCTTCATCATCTTCCTCATCAACAACTTCAGGCACTGGGGCCTTGTTCTTCTCAGCAGCTGGAATACTCCTGGCATTCCTCTTTGGTGCAAGCTTGGGCTTGGGGGCAGCTTTGGGTGCTTCCTTGGGCTTTGATGTTGCAGCCCCTGACTTTATAGCATCACCCATTAGCTTTTGTGCCTTGGGTGCTGGTGCAGCAACCTCTTCTTCCTCTTCAAAGTCTCTCCTCATAGATGGATTTCCAAGAACCTGGGCAGTAGTGGTTCTGGCTCTGTTCTTCTTCTTCTTATCTTGACCAGCAGCTTCATCTTCTGATTCAATGGTAAACTTCATAGTTTCTCCAGTGGGAACTTTCTTGGGTTTGGAAGTTGTGACTCTTCTTGCAGGTGCCTCTTTAGGATCAGACTTTTCAGGCACTTGAGTTGATCCTCTGACCTTCAGCATAGGTGTCCTCTTGGCAGGAACCTTCCTATTGAGTCCAGGCTTTGTGTTCTTTGCTGAGGCATACTCCTTTTTGAGCACTACCTTCTTGGAAGTAGCCTCATCTTCTTCTGCCATATAGTCCTCATCCTCAGATTCTGAGGTTCTCTTCTTCCTTGTCCTGGTGGCAGCTTTAGGCAGATTGCTTGGTGTGCTCCTGCTGCCATCATCTGAAGTGCTAGAGGGACTAGTGCCCTCACTCATGTGATTGTGCTCTTCTGACTTGTTTTGACTATCACTTTGGTCTGACATGCTGCAAATCACTGATTGCTAACCCTGTGAATAATTAGAGATGAGATAGAATGGATGAGCATCACAAAATGCAGAGATTTTTGCAAAAGAATGATTCAAAAATTCAGTTTTAGTTTTCCACAGAAAGCATTTCGGATCAACCGATTTTCAAACTCGGTGATACCGAAGCAGTTTTGGAACCTAAACTGGTGAACTCGGTCGGACCGAGTCACAGTTCGGTGGCACCGAGACTGCTAGGGTTTCACAAAGTTTTAAAATCGGTCACACCGATTAGCAATTCTCGGTCAGACTGAGAGTTACTAGTGCAATGGCGTTAGCCAAATCGGTGGGACCGAGTTTTTCAACTCGGTGGGTCCGAGATGGTTTCGGCGGAAACCTAACCCTAAATTTTCAAATCGCATCTAATCTAAGAATTGTATTGACTGGATAGGAGTGTTTCAATCATGGCAAGAATCATAATGAACACAATGTGCTAGGAATCGGACGAGGATAGCACTGTGATCGAGTCCATACCCTAGCTTGGCGATGAACTCGCTACGGCGGCAACGGCGGTTTGAATTCCGTTGACGGCAGCGGAGAGCAGCAACAGGAGGCGGCTGGCGACGAGGAGACGATCCAGAGACCCTGGTGGCAGAGCGAGCTATTGCGGGCGAAGAGGTTCGGAGAAATTTCCAAATTTTTGCCCGTGAGTATATATAGCCCGACCCTGTCGGTGTGACCGAGTGGAACAACTCGGTGGCACCGAGATGCATAACTGTATAAAGTTACAACAACTCGGTGTGACCGAAAAGTTCAAATCGGTTGCACCGAGATTGAAAACCTAGATCGACTTAGTGATTTCGGTAGGACCAAAATGGAGGAATCGGTGACCGAGAAACACAAAGAAGCTTTGGAAGTTTAAATCTATGATGAATCAGGGACTCTGAGTGCTCCTCACACAGAGTGGTTCGAATCTGACTTGATCAAATTTTGTGATGTAGCATGAATAGAGTTTGAGACGAGAAAAGCATAGATAGCTATATAAGGTTCTTAGGCATTCTTGTCCATCCACTTGGCAAAAGGAAAAGAACCCAAACAATCAAAGCAACAAGTGGATGTCCTCGAATGAGTAAAATATGCAACCAACATGCTCACACAATAGAATGGCAAATGAAATCTATGGCAAAGCATGCACAACCAATTCTAGCATCTATCAAACAATTGGCGATGAATAGGTCATCTATATATGAGTATATTGACTTAGGAGTCAAATGAGAACATTTGATCATAGGTCATACTCATCATTTAAGCTCAAGTGGGGTTACCACTTTTACATAATGCATTGATGTGTTCACACCATTAGAGTTGCTTTGACTCAATTCTTAGAGTTAAGCTCCCCCTAGATGTGACATCCCCTTTTAGAGGGATGAACTAACCTTGGGTTTTGTCGATGATGACTTCATGTAGGTGTTGAAGATGTGGATGCTCAATGTTGATGTAGATCATTTGGAGCAATCCTTTAGAGTGAGTTGCACTTTCAACATACCTACATGGGTTAGTCCCACAAGGAACAAACAAGAATATCCATAGACATAGAGTGATTCACACACAAGATTATGTCCATGAAATCATTAGGTTAACTTGTCCCTTGCCTTACCAACATGAGGGTTTGTGACTCCTTAAACTAATGCAAGATGTGGAAGTTGATTGCACTTGTCCTTGCCATAATGATATGAGTGAAGAATGTTGGCGGAGTCACCCTCAAGAACTCTCTAGTTCTTCTTCTTTGGGATCCACATCATCTTGATGGGAATCCTTGGAGTTGTAGTTGTACTTGATGAAGTAGAACTTGACGTAGTCTTGGGAACCCACTTGACCAAGGCCTTAGGTGCTTCTTCAAATGCATCAATCTCCTCTTGAAGCTTGTCCTTGCCTTTGTTCTTGTGGTCTTGTGGTGGAAGATCATCTTGTGCTTGTGTTCCCTTGAAGGAAGTAGGGTCATACTTCTCTTGTTGAGGAACAAACTTCGTCTTGGGGTATTGATCTTCTTCCCACTCAACTCCATTGGCATTGAACTTTCGTTCAAAACCAACACCTTGATTCTTCCGGTGCCTTCCTTGCTTGCGTACAATTTCCTCGAATTGCTTACTCCCAGAAAGGCTCTTGTAAACACCTTTCTCTATAATTCCTTTCAATAAGCTGTTTTCTTGCTCAAGTGTAACTTGGCTAAGAGAATCATTAGTGGAATCAAGAGAACTACTAGAAGCAACAATATTGGATTTGGCATTATTATTGTTACTACTAGAGGAAGGATCTTTCTTGTACTTGTTAATAGACTTGACTTGAGGCATGTAAGTAGATAAGAGTAAACGCTTGGCAATGTAAGAAGAACTTTTCTTACGAAGATCATCATTGATTGCTTTTAAGAACTCATGCTCTTGCTCAAGATTGAGCTTTTCAAAGCGTAACTTCTCATGAGCCCTTAAAAGTTCTCGATGATCTTCGAAGATAGTTTCATGAGCTAACTTAAGAGTGTTTAGTTCTTTAGTTAGAAGCTCAATCTTCTCCTTATCATTATCATTCGTTTTATCTTGATTAGCATGATTAATTGATGTTTCATCATAGTATTCTTCACTAGAGTTGTCAACAAGAAAATAATCATCACCTAGCAAGTCATCTTCATCACTATTGAAATCAACATACTCGGGATGTGTTACCTTTGGACCTTTGTCCATGAAGAATCTTCCAATTCCTTCATTTGGTGAGTCAAATATGTCGTAGGAGTTGGTTGACACAAGTGCTAGACCGGCAACACCTTCATCTTGAGTATATTCGAAGTCGGAGTGATAGCTTCTCTCGGAGTGATTGTTGGAGTCGGAGCCGGATACCCATTCACCAACATGAGCTTGATGTCTTCGTTTTGTGTAGCTCCTTGATGACTTGTCCTTCCTTTCCGAATCCTTGCTTCTTCGTGAGGGTCTTCGTTCATAACGATCATCTCTACTCCTCCTCTCTCTTGGTGGTGATTCTTCTCTTTTGCTTCTTCTTTTTGGAGAATCTTCTCTTCTTTTGTAGGGTGCCGTACACTCATTGGAATAGTGTCCGGGTCTCCCACAATCGTAGCAATTTCGCTCTCGACTAGAAGATCTTTTGTCATTGTAGGACCGTGACTTAGAGCTTCTTTCTTTGCTTCTGCTCTTGTAGAATTTGTTGAAGTTCTTCACCATTAAACTCAATTCTTCATTGAAGGTTTGTTTCTCACTTGATGATGTGGGGGCTTCACATGAGGCTTTGTAAGCACCACTTGACTTGTTGTGAAGTTCCTCCTTATCCCTGAGTGACATCTAATGAGCAACAATTCTTCCAATAACTTCCGTTGGCTTGAGATCTTTGTAGTTTGGCATCATTTGGATCAATGTGCACACGACATCATACTTTCCATCCAATGCTCTTAGGATCTTCTTGATGATGAATCTGTTGGTCATCTCTTCACTCCCTAAGCCGGCAATCTCATTTGTGATAATAGCAAGCCTAGAGTACATTTCAGCGACACCTTCACCATCCTTCATTTTGAACTTGTCAAGTTGACTTTGGAGCACATCCAACTTGGATTCCTTGACGAAGTCGGTACCTTCATGCATATCAATCAAAGTATCCCAAATTTCCTTTGCATTCTCAAGATGGCTGATTTTGTTAAATTCTTCAGGGCACAATCCGTTGAAGAGGATATCACAAGCTTGAGCGTTGTATTGCAACATCTTCAATTAATCCGCGCTAGCTTCACGGTTTGGTTCTCTCCCATCAAAGAATTCACCTTGCAAGCCAATACACACAATAGCCCAAACGGTGGGGTTATGTCCAAGAATATGCATTTTCATCTTATGCTTCCAACTAGCAAAATTAGTACCATCAAAGTAAGGACCTCTACGGTGATAATTTCCCTCACTAGACGCCATACTCTCCTAGGTTGTGAAACCAAGGCTATGACCACCAAAAGCTATGGAAATCAAAGCAAATGGAGACCAAAGCTCTGATACCACTTGTAGGACCTTGAAGTATGTCTAGAGGGGCGGTGATTAGACTACTTGACCAATTAAAAACTTAACCTTTTCCCAATTTTAGAGTTTGGCAGATTTTAGCTATCTTAGGACAAGTCAAGCAATCATCACACAATTCAAGCAAGCATGCAAAGAGTATATGAGCAGCGGAAATTAAAGCATGCAACTTGCAAGAAAGTAAGGGGAAGGTTTTGGAGGATTCAAACGCAATTGGAGACATGGATGTTTTTGGCATGGTTCCGATAGGTGGTGCTATCGTACATCCACATTGATGGAGACTTCAACCCACGAAGGGTAACGGTTGCGCGAGTCCACGGAGGGCTCCACCCACGAAGGGTCCACGAAGAAGCAACCTTGTCTATCCCACCATTGCCGTCGCCCACGAAAGACTTGCCTCACTAGCGGTAGATCTTCACGAAGTAGGCGATCTCCTTGCCCTTACAAACTCCTTGGTTCAACTCCACAATCTTGTCGGAGGCTCCCAAGTGACACCTAGCCAATCTAGGAGACACCACTCTCCAAGAAGTAACAAATGGTGCGTTGATGATGAACTCCTTGCTCTTGTGCTTCAATGATAGTCTCCCCAACACTCAACTCTCTCTCATAGGATTTGGATCTGGTGGAAAGAAGATTTGAGTGGAAAGCAACTTGGGGAAGGCTAGAGATCAAGATTCATATGGTAGGAATGGAATATCTTGGCCTCAACACATGAGTAGGTGGTTCTCTCTCAGAAATGGTAAGTTGGAAGTGTAGGTTTGTTCTGATGGCTCTCTCCACGAATGAAGAGTAGGTGGAGGGGTATATATAGCCTCCTCACAAATCTAACCGTTACACACAATTTACCAAACTCGGTGGGACCGATTCAACAGACTCGGTCAGACCGATTTAGTAAACCTAGTGACCATTAGAATTTTCGGTGTGACCGACATGCAACTCGGTAGGACCGATATGGTTAGGGTTAGGGCATGACGTAATCTCGGTGAGACCGATTACACAAACTTGGTGAGACCGATTTTGGTAATAAGCTAACTAGAGAGTTGATCAGGTAAACTCGGTGGGACCGATTCGCTCATTTTGGTGAGACCGAAATGTTACAAAAGGGAAACAGGGAGTTTACATTGCAATCTCGGTGGGACCGATCGCTCACTTCGGTTAGACTGAAATGTTACGAAGGGAAATAGAGAGATTACAACCACATCTCGGTGAGACCGAGATCCCTATCGGTAAGACCGATTTGCTTAGGGTTTGTGGCAGTGGCTATGACATTTGAACTCGGTGGCGCCGGATAGAAAGAATCGGTGGGACCGATTTTGACTTTGGGTTTAGGTCATATGTGGATGTGAGAAAGTAGTTGAGGGTATTTGGAGCATATCACTAAGCACATGAAGCAAGAGGCTCATTAAGCAACACCTCATCCCTCCTTGATAGTATTGGCTTTTCCTGTAGACTCAATGTGATCTTGGATCACTAAAATGTAAAAAGAAGAGTCTTGAGCTTTTGAGCTTGAGCCAATCCTTTGTCCTTGATATTTTGAGGGATCCACTTTCATCATCCATGCCATGCCATTCATTGAGCTTTCCTGAAATAATAGTCTTGGAATAGTATTAGCTCAATGAGCTATATGTTGTTATGAATTACCAAAACCACCTAGGGATAGTTGCACTTTTAGCCACACCCCTCCCGATCAACAGGACCCCCGTTTCGACTGTAGGAGGTCCATTTCCTCCGTTTTGTGGTACGCCACACCCCTCCTGATCAACAGGACCCCCGTTTTGACCATAGGAGGTCCGTTTCCTCCGTTTTGCTGTACGGCACACCCCTCCCGATCAACAGGACCCCTGTTTCGACCATAGGAGGTCCGTTTCCTCCGTTTTGCGGTACGCCACACCCCTCCCGATGAATAGGATCCCATTTCGAATGTGGCCGGTCAAACACAAGGCCGTTTCCTCCATTCTGCGGTACGCCATGCCTCGTTTCCATCGCCTGTTCCATCCAAGCCCTCCTGATGAACACGACGACGCATTCCATTCCGACCCAGCTGGTTGGCTCCCCATGAACACGACGATGACGCTGTTTCTCCATTCCGACCCAGCCATGTACACGAGACATGGCCTTATGTATGCGCGAGTAGACGTTCGAGACCCTGCCCATATGTACGTACGTGGCCGTATTTTCTTTCTTGCACCCTGGCCGTTGTACGTACGTGTACATGCTACGTGTGCGCCTCTACTACGACACGTGCGCGCCTCTAGAACGACTAGTATGTACATACACGTTCGCGACCAGAATGACAACGCTACGCACGCTTCGACCAGGTGGGTCCCGACTATCAGGCACTTCCTTGCCTGCGAAGATGTAGCTGGTGGGTCCCAGCAGTCAAGGGGGCAAATCATTTTTTTTTGCACAGACGCACTTCCTTGCGTGCGAAGGTGCAGCTGGTGGGTCCCAGCAGTCAGGGGGGAAATGTTTTTTCACAAAATACGGTGGCCCGTCCGGTGGGTCCCTGCTGTCAGGTGGAGGAATAATTATTTCGTGGGTAATAAGGAGGCACTTCCTTGCGGTCGCCGTGGACCCAGCTGTCAGCCTCTCCATGCACAATACTCTTCCGATGGAAGTTGGTCGTTGACCACATTGACCACGCCACGCCGAGAGCCAGGGAAGACGCAGCAGTGGATGCCCACGCGAAGAGGAGTACGAGGGTTCACTGGTTCGACTACGGTGTGAGGCTGCCGTCGCTGCAGAATAACATGGGGTGTGGGTGAGTAGAGGGATGGCTTGGCCAGCGGTGGGAGTAGTAGGGGCGGTGAGGCCTCCGCGGCATCATAGCCGGCCACGGGAGGCAGGAGCATGTGGCACAACCGGCGCTGCTTTGGGCGGCTGGAGCACGAAGACTAGAGGTTGAAGAAGCACTACGGCCGTTGGATGGACATCGTACGGTCACTGGAGCTTGAATCGTTCATATTGACTAAGTTGACAAAGCCCTCCGTCCCCGTAAACTTAGTAGGCCCACAAGTCAGCCTCCCACCAAGGTGAGTCCCAGCTAGCAGGGGGAGTATTCATTTTTTTGTGCGTAATAAGGAGGCATTTCCGGTGGGTCCGAGCTGACAGCGGAGGGAATGTTTTTTTCATGAAATACAGAGACCCTTTCGGTGGGTCCCAGCTATCAGGTGGAGGAATCATTATTTTGCGTGTAATAAGGAGGCATTTTCCTGTGTGGGCCCCTACTGTCAGCCTCTTCCGATGGCTGTTGTTTGTTGACCATGTCACCGCGCCGAGAGCACAAACGCGGTAGACAAGGGCGAGGCCCAGGAAGAGAGCCAGCCGGAGCCGGCTAAGCCACCGCAGTGGATGCCCACGCTGAGGGGAGAATGAGCGCTGACTGGTCGGCTGCGGGGTGAGGCTGACATCGCCCAAAAATAACAGGATGTGTGGGTGGTTAGAGGGATGGCCTGGCGGTAGCACAGCCAGCCATGGGAGGAGGGAGCAGGCAGTCCCGTCGGCGCTGGTTTGGGCGGCTGGAGCAGGAAGATCAGAGAATGAAGAAGCACGGCGTCCGTTGGATGGACATCCAAAAGTCACCGCTGTGTGTTGACTAAGTTGACAAAGCCTTGCGTACGCGTCAAAATTTCTTTTAGGACAACATCATCGTCAACCTAGTAGGCCCAGAAGTCAGCCTCCAAATCTGTGGTAAATAGCATACAGCCCATTAGCCATTATTTTCAATAATTTACAGCCCATTTGCTAATTCTTAAGGATATTTGAAGCCCATATTCTTTTTATTAGCATTACAGACAATATATTCTGGGCAGTGCTAAAAAATTCAACGAAATTTTGCATATTTCGGTGGGGTCCGAACTCTTTTAATCACGAAATTTCGAGTCACGTTAAAAATAATTTTCAAAAAGTTATATCAAAATAAAATTTAAAAAACAATTCTCCACAAAAAAAATGAATGAAATTTAGAATCTTAACTAGCAAGATGCCCGTTCATTGCACGGAACATGAAGATGCATTTGTATGAGTAGTTTATCTTGTGGGAGAAAAGATGATATTTTAATGTAATTGCCAGTTGACTTTGGTTTTTATAAGAGTAGAGAGTAGAGAAATCCTGAAAAAAATTGATATTTTAATGCAATTGCCAGTTGGCTTTGGTTTAAAAATTTACAGGCCATTTCTTACAACTTATAGCCCATTTTCTGGGGAAGCCCATTTCCTACTACTTACATCCCTCCTCGTCTTGAAAGATTTGCAGCCCAGCAGGGCTGAGAAAAGCAAGTAGGCCTCGGTTTTGGTATTCTCCAAAAAAAAGAACTGGGCTAGCCAATTTCAGAAAGAAAAAATATATCAACTGGGCTCATCATGTGCTTAATAAAAGCGTAAGCGTGGGCTAGATGGGCCACAGCCCCCGCACATCATGCAGTTGAGCTCCGTCTCTGAAACTGAAAAGCAACTGGGCGAGCTGCTGGGTCCCTGGTGTTATCCGCTCGTTGTGTAATTTTCTCGTTTATTGACTACATTGACAATGGCGTGGAACCTAGTTGTCAAACAATTAGGAGGAAGTATTTTTTTGGCTTGTAATAACGAGGCACATGCTTGCGAAATGCAATGACCCTGGTGGGTCCCTACTGTCAGCCTCTCCACGTACAGTCATCTCCTGATTCCTCTTGGTTGTTGACCATGTTGACAACGCCAGACGGCGGCGGGCACAGCGAGCTAACCAAGGCGGAGAACGACGGCAAGGCCTCGGACGGGAACGGACACCAGCCATGGAAGATGCGGCAGTGTAGTGGCAGGTGGAGGGGAGTACGAGGGCAACAACATGCAAGTCAAGCATACAAATGGTACAAAAAGCCCAAGGATTAATTGTTCATCAAATTTTTAGACAAAACCCAGATTGAACATGACAGTAACATCTAACCCAACCACTCTTTTTTGCAGTCACAAACAAATGGATCGGTATGATCCATAAAATCAACATCCTGTGTAAAAAAATTTATTTCAAGATGTCTACAACTTATTGTAAATAGAAGCCGAGCACGTTTAGAAGCCCATTTGTCCACCTGAAACTTTTTTTTTGCTGTTCAACATGTTCGTCCGTGAGAAATCTCTTGTTGTACAAATTAAGCCTCATGGACAATAGTAACCTCGCATTCAACAGGAAGAATGTGACAAAGCTTCTGTTTGCCTGGTTGGATGCATATCGTCCCATCGTTATTGTCCTCAAACGAATGTCATGAGAACTGAGAAAATCCTTGTGCTTATTACACCAACGATTGGTTATATGTTTTTCTCCATGTGGTTCTGCCTAAGTAGACATGAAGATTGAAAACAGTTAAGGTCTGAAAAAAGAGTATGTCGAAAGAACAACGGCTGGACAGTTAATTCTAGTACAATATATACGGGCTTTCAATGTGCATGAAATCATCACCTCTATGTATAAATTCTCCAGAGATCGAAAGCATCGCAGCAAGCCAATAATTATGTCCAGATCAAAACTATACATTCTGATATATATGATCTTGATAGAATCCAGCAGCATTGATAGGCTATCAATGGACGAACTCTTCATTGAGCATATAACATAATATTAGTACCCAAAGTGTACTCCAAGATGATATAAAACTTATGCGCACAAATGAAAAATGCAGCATATGATTACAAATGTGTAGATGATAATATACGGTACCTGAAAAAGTGAGGAGCCAAACACCAACTCCTTGTGATGATTAAACGGGTCACGAATTACACCCAAGGTCTCCAGTTTGGGCGTAGAGACGACATTTATTTCTGAATGTGTATAACAATTATGAAGGAGCAACCTTTCAAGTGAAGGGGCATCTTCAATGATGAGCTGCTGTCCTTTAAAACAAATTCCAATGCTTTTAAGGTGAGGCGACTTTATTTGGAGACAACGATTTCTATTCCCAAAACAATCAGCAAGTGCTCCAGGGCAGGGCAACTGGAGTGGATGATGCTGTGCAGTGAGGCCTCTGACAGATAAACCACCACAAGCAAAAGTTTTCTTAGCAGTGGGAGTCGAAGCATTTGTACCAGATCGTCTGGTAGATGGCACCGGGCGAAGGTGGCAGTGTGGAGAGAGGAGGAAAACCGCGAGATGGACAACGGTGGTGTGGGCACGAATTCTTGGTATGTTCGTGGTATGAAACTTTCGTGGTAATGGTAGAACTCAAACTGCTGGAGTTTTCCGAATTCAGGGGATGTCAGCCAAGCGTCCACCTTGTCGAGTATGGACAACAGGTAGCTTGTCGGGATGCAGAGGCATTGAACGGGGCCCTGCTGGTGAGAAGAGACGATGGCTTTGAGGAGATCAAACTCAGGAAGGACAGATATCTGACAACAGTCGAGATTGAGGGGCGCGGTGCGCCATAGAGGGCGCCACCGAGTTGAGAGGACTTGTGTGCGGCAGCAATCCTTGGTGGGGAGAAGCGAGATGATCTCCTCAAGGATGACGTCCGGGAGATCACTGATGCGGTCCACCGGAGATTCTACTGGTTCCTCAGATCCGGGTGGGGGGGGGGGGCTTGCCGCTTCTCCCCGCGCTACCGGGTGCGGGATCTACAACCGGCGTCGCCGCTGGTGTGAGCCTCATCTTCTTGGCGCTGGGGCCAGCCGACTCCATTTTCCTTGTGGGTGTCGCGCCGAGCTCACGGGTTTGAGCAGAGTAGCCAGAGACGAGCCTAGTGGCAGTGCGAGTGGGGAAGAAGGAGGGCTGGGGATTTCTGTAGGAGTGGAAGAAGAGGAGCATGTGTTTTCTATACGAGTGAGGAAGAAGGTGAGTGGGGTTTTCTGCACGAGTGAGGAAGATTGGGGAGCAGGGGGAATTGGATGGGGAGACGGAAGCGGGAGAGCGAGCCGTTCGTGTTTATAAGGCTGATGTCTACTACACAACCTTCTTCTGGTAGACGTTGTTGGGCCTGCAAGTGCACATGTTTGTAGGACAGTAGCAAATTTCCCTCAAGTGGATGACCTAAGGTTTATCAATCCGTAGGAGGCGTAGGATGAAGATGGTCTCTCTCAAGCAACCTTGCAGCCAAATAACAAAAAGTCTCTTATGTCCCCAACACACCCAATACAATGGTAAATTGTATAGGTGCACTAGTTCGGCGAAGAGATGGTGATACAAGTGCAAAATAGATAGTAGATAAAGGTTTTTGTAATGTGAAATAATAAAAACAACAAGGTAACTAATGATAAAAGTGAGCGTAAACGTTATTGCAATGATAGGAAACAAGGCCTAGGGTTCATACTTTCACTAGTGTAAGTTCTCTCAACAATAATAACATAGATAGAACATATGACAATCCCTCAACATGCAACAAAGAGTCACTCCAAAGACACTAATAGCGGAGAACAAACGTAGAGATTATGGTCGGGTACGAAACCACCACAAAGTTATTCTTTCAGATCGATCTATAAAAGAGTTCGTACTAGAATAACACCTTAAGATACAAATCAACCAAAACCCTAATGTCACCTAGATACTCCATTGTCACCTCAAGTATCCGTGGGCATGATTATACGATATGCATCACACAATCTCAGATTCATCCAACCAACATAAAAGTACTTCAAAGAGTGCCCCAAAGTTTCTACCGGAGAGTCAAGAACATGTGCCAACCCCTATGCATAGGTTCCCAAGTGTCACGAAACCCGCAAGTTTATCACCAAAACATACATCAAGTGGATCAATAGAATAACCCATTGTCACCACGGTTATCCCACGCAAGACATACATCAAGTGTTCATAAAAGACTCAATCCAATAAGATAACTTCAAAAGGGGAAACTCAATTCATCACAAGAGAGTAGAGGGGGAGAAACATCATAAGATCCAACTACAATAGCAAAGCTCGGGATACATCAAGATCGTGCCATAGAGGGAACACGAGAGAGAACACGAGAGAGAGAGAGAGAGATCAAACACATAGCTACTGGTACATACCCTCAGCCCCGAGGGTGAACTACTCCCTCCTCGTCATGGATAGCGCCGGGATGATGAAGATGGCCTCCGGTGATGGGTTCCCCCTCCGGCAGGGTGCCGGAACAGGGTCCCGATTGGTTTTTGGTGGCTACAGAGGCTTGCGGCGGCGGAACTCCCGATCTATCTTCTGTTCTGGAAGTTTTATGGTACGTAGGTATATATGGGTGCAGGGGGTACGTCGGTGGAGCTACGGGGGCCCCACGAGGCAGGGGGCGCGCCCGGGGGGGGGGGGGGGGGCGCTCCCCACCCTCGTGGGCAGCCCGTATCTCCCCTGACGTGCACTCCAAGTTCCCTGGGTTGCTTTCCTTCCAAAAATAACTTCTCCAATTGATTTTGTTCCGTTTTGACTCCGTCTGATATTCCTTTTCCTCGAAACACTGAAATAGGCATAAAACAGCAAATCTGGGCTGGGCCTCCGGTTAATAGGTTAGTCCCAAAAATAATATAAAAGTGGATAATAAAGCCCAATATTGCCTAAAACAGTAGATAAGTAGCATGGAGCAATCAAAAATTATAGATACGTTGGAGACGTATCAAGCATCCCCAAGCTTAATTCCTGCTCGTCCTCGAGTAGGTAAATGATAAAAAAGAATTTTTGATGCGGAGTGATACTTTGGCATAATTTCAATGTAAGTCTTCTTAATCGTGGCATGAATATTCAGATTCGAAAGATTCAAGACAAAAGTTCATATTGACATAAAAGATAAAAATACTTCAAGCATACTAATCAAAGCAATCATGTCTTCTCAAAATAACACGGCAAAATAAAGTTCGTCCCTACAAAATCATATAGTCAGGCTATGCTTCATTTTTGTCACACAAAGATGTTCCCAACTTCTATACCCCCGATGACAAGCCAAGCAATTGTTTCATACTTAAATAATTTCAAACTTTTTCAACCTTCACGCAATACATGAGCATGAGCCATGGGTATAGCACTATCGGTGGAATAGAATATGATGATGGGGATTGTGTGGAGAAGACAAAAAAGGAGAAATTCTCACATCAACTAGGTGTATCAACGGGCTATGGAGATGCCCATCAATGGATATCGATGTGAGTGAGTATGGATTGCCATGCAACGGATGCACTAGAGCTATGAATGCTCAACAAAAGAAAACTAGTGGGTGTGCATCCAACTCGCTTGCTCACGAAGACCTAGGGCATTTGAGGAAGCCCATCGTAGGAATATACAAGCCAAGTTCTATAATGAAAAATTCCCACTAGTATGAAAAGACAACTTATGAGACTCACTACATGAAGAACAAGGTGCTACTTTGAAGCACAATATATGAGACTCACTACATGAGGAACAAGGTGCTACTTTGAAGCACAAGTGTGGAAAAAGAGATAGTAGCATTGCCCTTTTTTTGGGCCTTACTTTTTTCTTTTTTTGACCTTTCTCTCTCTTTTTTTGGGCAATGCTCTAATAATGATGATCATCACACTTCTATTGATTACAACATAAGGATTACACTCGAAACTTAGAACAAGATATGACTCTATATGAATGCCTCCGGCGGTGTACCGGGATGGTGCAATGAATCAAGAGTGACATGTATGGAAAATAATGCATGGTGGCTTTGCCAGAAATACGATGTCAACTACAAGATCATGCAATGGCAATATGACAAAAGTAATGTATGTCATGATGATGATGGTGGAAGTTGCATGCCAATATATCTCGGAATGGCTATGGAAATGCCATGATAGGTAGGTATGGTGGCTGTTTTGAGGAAGATATAAGGAGGTTTATGTGTGATAGAGCGTATCGTATCACGGGGTTTGGATGCATCGGCGAAGTTTGCACCAACTCTCAAGGTGAGAAAGGGCAATGCACGGTACCGAAGAGGCTAGCAATGGCGAAAAGGTGAGAGTGCGTATAATCCATGGACTCAACAGTAGTCAAAAGAACTCATATACTTATTGCAAAAATTTAGAAGTCATCAAAAACCAAGTACTACACGCATGCTCCTAGGGGGATAGATTGGTAGGAAAAGACCATCGCTCGTCCCCGACCGCCACTCATAAGGATGCACAAGCCAGGTACACTTCATGTTTCAAATTTGTTACACAAATTTAACCATACGTGCATGCTACGGGATTTGCAAACTTCAACACAAGTATTTCTCAAATTCATAATCACCCAACTAGCACGACTTTGATATTATCACCTCCATATCTCAAAACAATTATCAAGCATCAAACTTTTCTTAGTATTCAACACACTCAAAAGAAAGTTTCACATATCTTGAATACCAAGTATATTAACATTAAGCAAATTACCATGCTATTAACGACTCTCAAAATAATATAAGTGAAGCATGAGAGTTCATCTATTTCTTCAAAATAAAACTACCACCATGCTCTAAAAGATATAAGTGAAGCACTAGAGCAACAACAAACTACTCCATCAAGATATAAGTGAAGATCAATGTGTAGCTAAATAATTAAGCAACTATGCGAAGACTCTCTCTCATTTAATAATTTCAGATCTTGATACTTTATTCAAACAGCAAGCAAATATAAAGAAAACTACATTGCAAGGATAGCACAACTCATGTGGAGAAGCAAAAACTTAGGCTCAACCGATACTAACCGATAGTTGTTGAAGAAGAAAGGTGGGATGCCTACCGGGGCATCCCAAGCTTAGATGCTTGAGACTTCTTGAAATATTATCTTGGGGTGCCTTGGGCATCCCCAAGCTTGAACTTTTGTGTCTCCTTAATTCCTGTCATATCATGGTTTGTCTTTTTATCAAAAGCTTCATTCACAACAAACTCAACAAGAACTCGTGAGATAGGTTAGTATAAACCAATGCAAAACCTTATCATTTTATACTGTAACAAATCACTAAAACTATTATTCAACATTGAATATTAAATGCCTCTGCATATTTAATACTCCTATCCTCAAATAGAATCATTAATTAAGCAAACATATGCGAACAATGCAACCATAACAGCAATCTGCCAAAACAGTACAGTCTGTAAAGAATGCAAGAGTATCAATACTTCCATGACTCCAAAAATTATGAACTAAAATTCCCACTGTAATAAATTTATCAGATCTCAATATGCAAAAATATTCAACAATATACCATTCTCTGACTTTTCTAGGGAATTTTTGCAACAGCAGTAAACTTTCTGTTTTCAAACAGCAACATGCAAACTAGCAAAATAAACATGACAAAGGCTATCCTTGACTTTTTTATTGAAACTAAAGAGGCAAAACACAATTCTAACTAACAGCAAGCAAAAACTAACAAAAGAAATTGACGCTCCAAGCAAAACACATGTCATGTGGCGAATAAAAATATAGCTCCAAGTAAAGTTACCGATGAACGAAGACGAAAGAGGGGATGCCTTCCGGGGCATCCCCAAGCTTAGTTGCTTGGTTGTCCTTGAATATTACCTTGGGGTGCCTTGGGCATCCCCAAGCTTAGGATCTTTCCACTCCTTATTCCATTGTCCATCGAATCGTTACCCAAAACTTGAAAACTTCAACCACACAAAACTCAAAACAAAACTCGTAAGCTCCGTTAGTATAAGAAGATAAAACCACCACTTAGGTACTGTAATGAACTCATTCTAAATTCATATTGGTGTAATATCCACTGTACTCCAACTTATCTATGGTTCATACCCTCCGATACTACTCATAGATTCATCAAAATAAGCAAACAACACATAGAAAACAGAATCTGTCAAAAACAGAACAGTCTGTAGTAATCTGTATAAAACGTATACTTTTGGAACCCAAAAAATTATGAAATAAATTGCTGGACATGATTAATTTGTCTATTAATCATCTGCAAAAAGAATCAACCTAAAATCACTCTCCAGTAAAAAATGGCAGCTAATCTCGTGAGCGCTAAAGTTTCTGTTTTTCACAGCAAGATCATATAAACTTCACCCAAGTCTTCCCAA
This sequence comes from Triticum timopheevii, assembly GCA_963921465.1. Taxonomy (NCBI): domain Eukaryota; kingdom Viridiplantae; phylum Streptophyta; class Magnoliopsida; order Poales; family Poaceae; genus Triticum; species Triticum timopheevii. Next base: position 464,039,100 of record OY997266.1, read on the forward strand.
AGGTTCTACTTGGCACTTTATTGAAACAAAAGCTATAAAACATGATTACTACAGTATCATAATCATTTTTACACACAAAAACAGTAAGGATACATATTGGGTTGTCTCCCAACAAGCGCTTTTCTTTAATGCCTTTTAGCTAGGCATGATGATGACAATGATGCTCACAAAAAAGATAAGAATTGAAACATAACGGGAGCATCATGAAGCATATGACTAGCACATTTAAGTCTAACCCACTTCCTATGCATAGGGATTTTGTGAGAAAACAACTTATGGGAACAATAATCAACTAGCATAGGATGGCACAACAAGCATAACTTCAAGATTTTAAGCACATAGAGAGGAAACTTGACATTATTGCAATTCCTACAAGCATATGTGCCTCCCTCATAATAATTTTCAGTACCATCATGAGTGAATTCAACAATATAACTAGCACCTAAAGCATTCTTTTCATGATCTACTAGCATAGAAAATTTACTATTCTTCACATAAGCAAACTTCTTCTTTATAGCATACGTATCTTCACAATAATCATCATAGATAGGAGGCATGCTTTCATCATAGTAAATTTGCTCATCAAAGCTTGGGGGACAAAAAATATCGTCTCCATCAAACATAGCTTCCCCAAGCTTGTGGCTTTGCATATCATTAGCATCATGGGTATTCAAGGAATTCATACTAACAACATTGCAATCATGCTCATCATTCACATATTTTATGCCAAGAATTTTATGTAATTCTTCTTCTAGCACTTGAGCACAATATTCCTTTCCATCATACTCACGAAAGATATTAAAAAGGTGAAGCGTATGAGACAAACTCAACTCCATTTTTTTGTAGTTTTCTTTTATAAACTAGACTAGTGCTAAAACAAGAAACAAAAAGATTCAATTGCAAGATCTAAAGATATACCTTCACTTACCTAGCCTCCCCGGCAACGGCGCCAAAAAAGAGCTTGACGTCTACTACACAACCTTCTTCTTGTAGACGTTATTGGGCCTGCAAGTGCATAGGTTCGTAGAACAGTAGCAAATTTCCCTCAAGTGGATGACCTAAGATTTATCAATCCGTAGGAGGCGTAGGATGAAGATGGTCTCTCTCAAGCAACCCTGCAACCAAATAACAAGAACTCTCTTGTGTCCCCAACACACCCAATACAATGGTAAATTGTATAGGTGCACTAGTTCAGCGAAGAGATGGTGATACAAGTGCAAAATAGATAGTAGATAAAGGTTTTTGTAATGTGAAATAATAAAAACAGCAAGGTAACTAATGATAAAAGTGAGCGTAAACGTTATTGCAATGATAGGAAACAAGGCCTAGGGTTCATACTTTCACTAGTGTAAGTTCTCTCAACAATAATAACATAGATAGAACATATGACAATCCCTCAACATGCAACAAAGAGTCACTCCAAAGACACTAATAGCAGAGAACAAACGTAGAGATTATGGTCGGGTACGAAACCACCACAAAGTTATTCTTTCGGATCGATCTATAAAAGAGTTCGTACTAGAATAACACCTTAAGATACAAATCAACCAAAACCCTAATGTCACCTAGATACTCCATTGCCACCTCAAGTATCCGTGGGCATGATTATACGATATGCATCACACAATCTCATATTCATCCAACCAACATAAAAGTACTTCAAAGAGTGCCCCAAAGTTTCTACCGGAGAGTCAAGAACGTGTGCCAACCCCTATGCATAGGTTCCCAAGTGTCACGAAACCCGCAAGTTGATCACCAAAACATACATCAAGTGGATCAATAGAATAACCCATTGTCACAACAGTTATCCCACGCAAGACATACATCAAGTGTTCATAAAAGACTCAATCCAATAAGATAACTTCAAAAGGGGAAACTCAATTCATCACAAGAGAGTAGAGGGGGAGAAACATCATAAGATCCAACTACAATAGCAAAGCTCGGGATACATCAAGATCGTGCCATAGAGGGAACACGAGAGAGAACACGAGAGAGAGAGAGATCAAACACATAGCTACTGGTACATACCCTCAGCCCCGAGGGTGAACTACTCCCTCCTCGTCATGGATAGCGCCGGGATGATGAAGATGGCCTCCGGTGATGGGATCCCCCTTCGGCAGGGTGCCGGAACAGGGTCCCGATTGGTTTTTGGTGGCTACAGAGGCTTGCGGCGGCGGACTCCCGATCTATCTTCTGTTCTGGAAGTTTTAGGGTACGTAGGTATATATGGGTGCAGGGGGTACGTCGGTGGAGCTACGGGGGCCCCATGAGGCAGGGGGCGCGCCCGGGGGGGGGGGGGTGCCCCCACCCTCGTGGGCAGCCCGTATCTCCCCTGACGTGCACTCCAAGTTCCCTGGGTTGCTTTCCTTCCAAAAATAACTTCTCCAGTTGATTTCGTTCCGTTTTGACTCCATCTGATATTCCTTTTCCTCGAAACACTGAAATAGGCATAAAACAACAAATCTGGGCTGGGCCTCCGGTTAATAGGTTAGTCCCAAAAATAATATAAAAGTGGATAATAAAGCCCAATATTGCCTAAAACAGTAGATAAAGTAGCATGGAGCAATCAAAAATTATAGATACGTTGGAGACGTATCAAAGGCCCGCTGCACTAACTACTCGCTTTTTCCCAAGAACCACTCTCTTCTTTTGCGTTGCTGCATTGTAGCTGGCGCATGGGCTTGGCTGACTGGCCATGCATGTAGGATGCATGTGCCTGCCGGCCACTGCATGCGCCTGGTTTATTACTAGGCCTATTTAATAGGGTTGTTATGGAGTAAATTAAGGAGATTTATTTTCTCTGTGTGCATCCACCAAATTAGAGGATGCGGTACTGGATGCAGACACTCACATTAAACTAACATTCGGAAGAACAAAAGTTCAGCATGTCTATGTATCTCAATGATTCACCATACTATAACCAATACAAAGTTGTGAGAAGGTGTGGAAATAAAGAAAATCCGTCGATGCTTCTTTGAGCAAAGGGCCTCCCTGCGCACGCATTAATTTCCTGGGCATGCTTGTTTCTTCTCAATGTTGCGAGCACTTTGAGCATGTTGGCAACTCCACAGCTAGCTAGCTACCTCATCTTGCAATTGATGCTGACACATTTGCAGCAAACACATGAGGCAATAGAGATGACTCAACATGGGTCCATATTGTGCAGTTCCCCTGAAATCATATTCATTGTCCTGAATTTGAAAAGATAGGAAAATAGTAGCTATACTTAAACGGTGTTGCAAAACAATAGCACATATCAATAGCTCGGCATGACAAAACACGATCATCTGGACGAAGGGGATACTGACCTGCCTGAGCAAGATTATATATAATTTCATAAGTCCTTGGTTGATTCCACCTTCGGCTGCACTGCTTGTTTGCTCCTCCACACATGACAGGATCGTTCCGCACTGCATTCAGCAAGTCAATCACTAGTAGAAAAGGGGCCAATGGTCCAGGCCGGTCCAGCCCATTAGTCCCGGTTCAACCCAGAACTGGGACCAATGGGGGCATCGGACCCGGTTTGTGAGGGCCGGGCCACGTGGGCCATTGGTCCCGGTTCAACCCAGAACTGGGACCAATGGGGGCATCGGACCCGGTTTGTGAGGGCCGGGCCACGTGGGCCATTGGTCCCGGTTCGTCTGGACCTATTGGTCCCGGTTGGTGGGACGAACCGGGACCAATGGGCCTCGCTCCTGGCCCAACACCATTGGTCCCAGTTGGTGGCTTGAACCGGGACCAAAGGCTGCCTATTAGGTCCCGGTTCGAGCCATCAACTGGGACTAAAGGGTTGGTCCCCGTTGCGACCAGAGTTTAGTCCCACCTCGCCAACCGAAGGGGAATCGGACCGGTTTATAAGCCCCTCCCTCTCTACCTTATTGAGCTCCTCTGAAAATGAAAATAGATGCCCTTATATAGGGAATTTAGCATAAATTCATATGGATTTCCCTTGAAATTCGTTATGAATTTAAGTTGAATTTCCTCTATAAGCGCATCTCTGCTCATTTCTGAGTAGTTTTTTTTCTTTTTCTGCTATATTTATTTTTTTCTTTTTATTTCTGAGTTGTAATAAGCCATTAAAAATAAGCATATATGCTCCTTTTTTAGTACAGTTAATCACAACTATTTTTTGCTTCTATTCATTTGTGAGTAGTTTTTTATATAGTTTTTTTTCTTTTTCTGCTATATTTATTTTTTTCTTTTTATTTCTGAGTTGTAATAAGCCATTAAAATCCTTTTTTAGTACAGTTAATCACAACTATTTTTTGCTTGTATTCATTTCTGAGTAGTTTTCTATATTTTTTTTCTTTTCTGTTATATTTATTCTTTTGTTTTTATTTCTGAGTTGTAATAAGTCTTTAAAAATAAGCATCTATGCTATTTTTTTAGTAAAGTTAATCAAAATTATTTTTTCTTCTATTTATTTCCGAGTGGTTTTATATATATTTTTTTCTTTTCTGCTACATTTATTTTTTCTTTTTATTTCTGAGTTGTAATAAGTCATTAAAAATAAAAAAGAGGCGCAATGCTCGTTAATTTGCTTCAAGCCTTTCGGAATAGTGTCAACTGCACTGCACATAGCTCTGTGCAGTCTACCGTATTCCTCAAGGCTTGAAGCTAACCAACGTGCAGGAGCATTGAGCCTCTTCGTCATCGTCTCTGCACTCAGGGCTTATAAACAGCTGCGAGTGCCTCTCGCTTGGCGAGGTGGGACTAAAAAAAACAGCTGCAGGAAGAATCAATAAAAAAATAGCTGCAGAAAATAAAAAAGTAGTTACACGGGTCCATTGGTACCGGTTCATGGCACCAACCGGTACCAATGCCGCTCTTTGGTCCCGGTTGGTTGGACCAACCGGGACGAATGCTCATCTTTAGTCCCGCGCAAACAGCTGAACACGTCACGGTCGCCACTGATACACCTTAGCGCCATGCTGGCAAGTACCACCAGCCGACACAGCTTGAAGCCCTTGGTGGATCTGTCGTGCGTAGCACCTCCGACCAGGCATGACCAAGCATAGCACCTGTCGGCCAGGCATGACTTGACAGCTCCACCGAAGCTCCGTGCAAGACGAAGCCGCTCCACCTCCTTCCTCTGACTTCCAGCGCTGCTCCACAAAACAATGCTCCCAAGAGAGAAACAACACCGCAGTACCGCCATCGTCCGGTCTGGAACAGCAGATCCTAGGGTTTCCCCGGAGCAATACGAGTGGGTCAACGGTAGTCACACGACGATGCCTTCATCATGGTAACGACATGGAACGCCGCCATCGCCCGCCGTCAGCTCGGTTTCACCGGCAACTACGTCTCCCCGACTCGCAGCTGGTGCCAGATGACGGATCCCGAGATCCGAACAACCAGCCTCAGGCCGACCACCTCTGACGGAAGAGATGACCACCATCGCCGGCTGCAACGGTCAGAATAGATCTGATCTATGCTATTCTTTTAGTAAAGTAAATCAAAATTATTTTTTCTTCTATTTATTTCTGAGTGGTTTTTATATAGTTTTTTTCTTTTCTGCTACATTTATTTTTTTCTTTTTATTTCTGAGTTGTAATAAGTCATTAAAAATAAAAAAGAGGCGCAATGCTCGTTAATTTGCTTCAAGCCTTTTGGAATAGTGTCAACTGCACTGCACATAGCTCTGTGCAGCCAACCGTATTCCGCAAGGCTTGAAGCTAACCAACGTGCAGGAGCATTGAGTCTCTTCATCATCGTATCTGCACTCAGGGCTTATAAACAGCTGCGAGTGCCTCTCGCTTGGCGAGGTGGGACTAAAAAAACAGCTGCAGGAAGAATCAACAAAAAAATAGCTGCAGAAAATAAAAAAGTAGTTACACGGGTCCATTGGTACCGGTTCATGGCACCAACCAGTACCAATGCCGTTCTTTGGTCCCGGTTGGTTGCTCCAACCGGGACCAATGCCCCCCCTTTAGTCCCAGTTGGGGCCACCAACCGGGACCAAAGGTCTTCGTTTCCCGCCCTTTGGGCTGCTGAAAAGAGGCCTTTGGTCCCAGTTGGTGGCAACAACCGGGACTAAAGGGGGCATTAGTCCCGGTTGGAGCCACCAACCGGGACCAATGCTCTTGCTATATATACTGGACTTAGCAGTTTTCGCCAAATCCCATCTCTTTCTCGCCCCTGCCCCGAGCCTCTGCTCCTCGTCGCCGTCGCTGCCAAGCCCGCCCCGAGCCCGCCGTCCCCGTCGCCGCCCCGATCCCGCCGTCGTCGCCGCCCCCATCGCCGCCCGCATCCCGCGCCGCCCCGTCATTGCCGCCCACGTCCCGCGCTGCCGCCCCGACGTCGTCGCCAGCCGTCGCCCCTGCCCCGAGCCCGCCGTCCCCGTCGCCGCCCCCGAGCCCGCTGTCCTCGTCGCCCCTGCCCCGCGCCGCCCCGAGCCCGTCGTCGCCCCTACACCGCGCCGCCTCGACGCCGACGTGAGCGCTTTTTTATTTTTGTTAGATTTTTTTAGATTCTTTCTGTAGTTCATAGATTTTTTTGTTAGGTTAGATGTGTAGTAATTTAGATATGTAGTTCATAGATTTTTTTGTTAGATTAGATTTTTTTGTTAGATTACATGTGTAGTAATTAATTTGTTCATATTATGTTAGATTTTTTTGTTAGATTAGTTAGATTTTTTTGTTAGATTAGATATGTGTAGTAATTAATTTCTTCATATTATGTTAGATTTTTTCTGTTAATAGATTTTTTTGGTGATATTATTATTGAATATGCATGTTTGGTGATATTATTGTTAATAGATTTTTTTGGTGATATTTAGATTGTGTAATTAATTTTGTTCATAGAATTTTAATGATTTTTTTGTTCATAGTATTTAGAAAAAGGAAAAAAAATAAGAAGTAGTTTATATATAGTTGAACTAGCTAGTTGATTTAATAAATTAATTTGTTTTACTATATAATGAAGTAGTTTGTTTTTAGTAAGTACTACTTATTTATTTATAGTAAGTGCTTAGTAGTTGAACTAGATAGTTGATTTAACTAATAAAACTACTTTTATTTAACTATATATAGAAGTAGTTCCCGCGTCGACGTCGACGATGCCTATCCCGCATCCTCGTCGTCATCGACTCGGTGGTGGAGGCCTGCTTGATCAGGGCCATGTTCGGGACTGGGCTCCGCCGGGTTGGTATTGGGAGGTGCTACCTTCCGGGGGACGTAGGTTGGTGAGGAGGTAGCCCGTTGTTGACCCGATCCTTGTTTGGTGGCGGTCGCGTGGGCCAGTGACGGTGGTGAGGCATCCGGACACCGCGGAGGTGGTACGTCACCGTGTCAGCGAGGAGGACGAGCACGTCCGTCGCTACATGGTTGCATTGGAGGGGAGGTTCGACAATACCTGGCAGGTTCTTCAGGGATCTCACTGGAGCTATGATCCTGTGATGGTTCCTTATCTTTGGGTGTCCACCGCCCGCGGCGATACCCGTCGGGCGCTACGGTTCTAGTTGTATTAGTGATAATATTCGACGATGTACGGACACCAAGAGATGATGTACTTTTGCTTATAATTATTGAATGCATGCTAATTTGAATACTATACTTTATTTTATGATTTGGTTTTGCTTATTTTATGATTTGGTTTTGCTTATTGAATGCTCATATTGGATAAGTTCTCCTTCATTCCCGTGTGCTACACAATTTGGTATAATAATGCATTCGGGAATGAAAGAGGAGCTATGTACGTACATCGATCATTGATAGTCAACCCGTGATTAATAATAATGATCTAGTTTAATATTTGAATTATGAACATAGGTCGGAAATGTCGTACTCATCAGACGACGAAAACCGCCCGGGGGAGTGCGACAGGTGCCACGACGACCGAGGTATGTGCGACAGGTTCATTGAGCTGGACGAAGATCGGCGCTTCAGCATGAAGCTCGAGGAGACCTGCGATGTTCATACGGTACGCAATTTCGACAATAGTTTTTTTCGTAATTAAGCACGACTTCAACTATTTTAACGTGTATTTTTCATATTTTCTAGTTCGACTAGGTTATCCCATGCTTTGCAAGACGCTATGTCTTGGAGAGGAAGGGTTTTGAAGACCATGAAAGTTTCGAAACCAAAAAAATTATCCTAAGTACCCATCATGGTGTGGATTTTCAAGTAAAGCTGTACAATGCTCAGAGTGTAACCCATTTTGGTTGCAAAAATTGGGATGCATTTTGCAAGATGTATGGTCTTGATGAGGGTATGCTTGTCACCATGGATCTTGGTGATCCTACAATCGAGCAAGAGACACCTTCGATTTGGGTCCTTGTGGATACACCTCCAGTTCTTCCCTCATGTGAGCTAAACATAGTTATTAAGTAATTTATATTTTTTATTTGAAAATATATAGTTGACAACTTATCTCCATTGACAGCTTATTTTCATTCTTCAAAGAATGTGCGGAAGATGGTAGACAGAACGTACTACACCGAAGGCTCCGAATTAACTTATCAGGAGAAAAATCATCTGGTCGGATTTTGTACTGATCTTGAGAATTACAATATCTACAATCAAACTCCTCAACATTATGGTCAATACGTGCCACTAGTGCACGTGTTGAACTACGGTAACTACCATGGAGATATCCTAGTAAGATTATTTTTTACTATTACAACATCCGTGCATCTTTTTGCACACTTCTAAAACTAGTACATCATTGCTAACTACAAAGTTATTACTATGTTTTTCAACAGATAATCCCGAATGATTGTGTGCCTCATCTGATGTATACGCATGGTAGCCTTCATGTTTTGAACATACGACCAGGTCGTCCTACGAATCTCAACTGTCCATACCAGGTTTCTAAAAGAAATGGAGACATAACAATCAAAGAATGGAAAAAATGTATGGACAGTCATAAGGAGCTTCTTGGAAGCAATAAGCAGCGAAGGGCAAGAATTGGAGACAGGATGATCGCCATTCTTCATAATGGAGAGTTAGGGTCTATATTGTTTTATGCTATTTTACCTTAAGGGTGTAGGTCCTACCTGATACTGATGATCATGTGCTAAGAACAATTATGTAGGGTTGGGTTCGATGACTGTGAGGATGATGATCGTTTGACTTATTATTAATAACGAGTAGAAGTTGTATGATGATGCATGATTAGTAGGACTTGTTATTATATACATATATGATGATGTATGATGCAAAGCATGCATGAGCATGTTATATCTGCGGGTGCAATGAACATAGTAGCAGCGTTGATAAACCAAGGACGAAGATAAGAGAGGACACTTCTCTCTATTAGCTAGCTATAATAACAACCTAAAAATAACCCCCAAAACCCCTAAAGCAGCCACTTTTGTAAAAAAAATATTGACTTTTGGTCCCGGTTGGAGCCACCAACCGGGACCAAAGGCCCCCTGATTGGGCTCGGTGCACAGGGCCACGTGGAGGCACATTGGTCCCGGTTCGTGTTTGAACCGGGACCAATGGGTGGTGGCATTACTAAAGACCCATTAGTCCCGGTTCATGAACCGGGACTAAAGGCCCTTACGAACCGGGACTAATGGGTGGTTTTCTACTAGTGAATGTACGAATAAGCTAATTTCATCTTGCGGTGGTCATTGTACCTAGTTACGAATGTAGGAATACCTGGAGCACCATGAGGTTAGCTGACAGCAGGTAGATGCAGCCATATAAATTTTGTGCGGTGCTACCAAAATTGAAGTTTGTATCCCTTCCCGTTATGAGAATTCTTCTTTGAAGTTGGTAGAATGTGATGGCTTGTTCTTTGCATCAAACTTGCCTTTCCCCTGAGATTTGTTCTTGTTGTTTTGGGGCTGGTTGCGCTGGAAGTTCTTCTCGTGTACCATGTGGGCACTAGAAGCTCCCTCAGCGACCCGAGCACGTGTGTCTTTTGCTCTCGCCTTCTCCTCAAAATCAAGAGTGCTAATGAGATCCAAAACAGAAAACTCATGTCTCTTGTTTTTCAGAGAAGTAGCAAAATCTTTCCACGAAGGTGGAAGCTTGGCAATGATGGTCCCAGCAACAAATTTGTCCAGCAACACACACTTAAAGTACTCAAGTTCCTTAGAGAGTGACTGTATCTCATGAGTCTGCTGAACAACAAAGTGCTCATCAGTCATCTTGTAGTCACAGAATTGCTCCATGACGTACAACTCGTTGCCAGCTGTCGGTGTCAAAACCGGCGGATCTCGGGTAGGGGGTCCCGAACTGTGCGTCTAGGCGGATGGTAATAGGAGACAAGGGACACGATGTTTTTACCTAGGTTTGGGCCCTCTCGATGGAGGTAAAACCCTACTCCTGCTTGATTGATATTGATGATATGGGTAGTACAAGAGTGGATCTACCACGAGATCAAGGAGGCTAAACCCTAGAAGCTAGCCTATGGTATGATTGTTGTAATGGTCGTGTCCTACGGACTAAAACCCTCCGGTTTATATAGACACCGGAGAGGGATAGGGTTACACAGAGTCGGTTACAATGGTAGGAGATCTACATATCCGTATCGCCAAGCTTGCCTTCCACACCAAGGAAAGTCCCATCCGGACACGGGACGAAGTCTTCAATCTTGTATCTTCTTAGTCTTGGAGTCCGGCTGACGATGATAGTCCGGCTGTCCGGACACCCCCTAGTCCAGGACTCCCTCAGTAGCCCCTGAACCAGGCTTCAATGACGATGAGTCCGGCGCGCATATTGTTCGGCATTGCAAGGCGGGTTCCTCCTTCGAATAATTCATAGAAGATTGTGAACACCAGGATAGTGTCCGGCTCTGCAAAATAAATTCCACATTCCACCGTAGAGAGAATAATATGCACACAAGTTCAATCTGCTGACGTATTTCGTGGCATGACGTCATCCCACTACCAAGCCTTTACTTGAATTGTTTTTTATTATACCACCTCAGCGCGTTTAGCGAAGCAGTTTCCTTGGCACGTCTTGTCAAAGCAGAGACCGTGTTCCCCTTATTCCGGGATTCCCATCAATACGGACGTGGGTAACCCAATCGTGCCCGTTGCCACGCCCCCTCTATCGGAGACGAGTTCCGAACGGTCACAGGGACGGCTCTTGGTATTCTCCCCCTTTATAATGGGACCAAGGCTCATTCTTTTCTTCAACCCTCAACCGAATCTTCTCCTCGCCCCGAGTTCCAACACCCAGAGCCCCAGATTCGAGCGCTTCGGACCTCCAACAATGTCCGGCTCTGACCCAAAGGACCGGTGGATGCCCTCCTCTGTCATGGAAGAGGACGTGCTAAAGCTGCGAGAAGCCAAGTACCTGACCTATGAGATTCCGCACAGGCTGCCCGCCAAAGGGCAAGTCATTCCCACCCCCGAGCCCGGCGAGTATGTCGTGTTTGTGTCCCACGTCCGTTGGGGTTTAGGCTTCCCGATGGATCCTTTTGTGAGAGGGATCATGTTTTATTATGGGTTGGAATTCCACGACTTGGCTCCGGAGTCCATCCTCCATATTTCTTCATTCATTGTCGTCTGCGAAGACTTCCTCTGCATTACCCCTCACTTCGGCTTGTGGCTTAAGACCTTCGACGTGGAGCCGAAGATGATCGAGGGGCGTCAAGCAGAGTGCGGCGGGGCGGTTGTAAGCAGAAGGGCCGACGCTCCATGGCCCGAGGGCTCTTTCCAGGAGGAGCTCGGCTTGTGGCAGCAGGAGTGGTTCTACATAACCGCTCCCAGGGGCAACAGGCAGAAGCCGCTGCCCATCTTCCGCCCGGGCCCTCCACTGCAGTTGATGTCGTGGGTCAGCCAAGGACTCAACTGGGGGCCGTCAAAGGACGTGCCCCTATTGTAGGGCCGGATTCGAGATCTCCAAGCGAGGGAGATTGATCTGGTCGTGGTGATGTAGGTCATGCTGATTAGGCATCTCCTGCCCTGCAAACGCCGTCCTCTCCGGCTGTGGGAGTTTAATCCGGAGGGACCACGAATTCTCCAACACTTCATGGGTATGACACCCGGGGAGATGTACAAACTGTTCTTCGGATCACGAGAGGCGTGTTCGGAATTGACCGAGGACGCTGGCCTAAGCTGCAATCGCCCAGATACACAAGTAAGTAGCTCCATTTCCGGACATACCGTTTGTTTGCCTTTCTATGATTCGCTTTTTGACCTACTGCCCTCTAAACAGGAGTGGATGGCGCAAGCAAAACTGATACGGTGTCCGCCCCCCTCCCAGAGACCGCGCCGGATCCCGTGTTGGTCAGGATGCTGGAGGTTGTGCCTTCAGAGGAAGGCGAAGGGGAGGACAGAGGAACTACTGCCTCAACCAAGGAGGCTTTTGAGGAAGGGGGGATCGAGAATCCCTCCTTCCAGGGGAAGAAGAGGACCGCCTCCAAAAACCCGGAGGCCAAAGCCCCGAAGCGGGGGAAGAGATCTTCACCAGAGGGTCCTGCGTCCGGAGAGGCTCCGGCTGCACAGTCTCCCCTAAAGAATCAGCCCTCCAGGAAGCCGTAAGTAGAAAAAAGGGAGTCTTGTAATAAGGACATCCCTATTTGTGCTTCTGAGGATAACTTAGGGTTTTACCTTGTAGTTCGGATCTCCGTCCTTCTCAGATGAGCTCGTCTTCAGGGGAACTCCGTCCGGAGATGATGGAGAGCGAGACGCCTCCATCTGCCGCACCATCGGATAGGGCGGACGAGCCTGAAGTGTCATCACGGAGGGTATCCCCGAGTCCGGAAGGGCCGAATAGTTCGGCACCAACTGGTGTGCGGCCGGGGAAGCTGAAGGATCTGCTTGAGAGGGCGTCTATCTCAGAAGGTCACCGTACACTGATGAGTACGGTGATTGAAAGAATCTCATCCGCCGAAGGCGGATTGCGTGATGCCGTCAGGAGTTTGCTGGCGGGGTTTGAGGTACGTAAAAATGACATACCCTTTGACAGTTTTACACATAAAAGTGCGCCCTGTATAGATAGTAGCCCCTGAGACTCGGTAGGGTGTCGAGAACGACAGCGTGCCGAGGATCAAAATCCCAGTTATTGATTTTCGCCTTTCCTAAGCAGGTGGCGGATAGTTCGGTGGCTAGCCGGATTGATGGAGTTGCCGAACTAAAGCGGCAGCTCGACGTTGCGGATGCGGACATCGCGCTGGTCAATAAACGACTTGACGAGTCACAAGGTAGGTTTTTTCTCCGTGGTCACCTAGTAAGGGAGCCGAAGCCCACTCCTTACAACATGTGTGCTTAATGCAGATGGTGCCGCTGCTGTGGAGAGCCCTCGGGCAGAACTTGCTCAAGCCAAGGAGCAAGCCAGAAGGAGTGATGCGGCTGCCTCGAGGGCGGCCGAAGAGCTAGAAGCCGAAAGGGCTGCACACTTCCGAAGCAGGGAGGAGATGGCCGAGATGGCCGTGAAGTTGAAAGATGCTATCGACCGCAACGAGGTTCTTGAAAAGGAACGCCTAGCGGAGCAAGAAGACCTGGGGAAGGCCACCGCCGAAGCCAAGGATGCCCGTTCTGCAATGCGGGCTATAAAGGAGGAGCTGCGCCAGGCCGGAGACATTGTGGCTGGCAAGCCCTTTCTGCTGCCCCGGAGGTTTACAGATACAAAGTATGCTCAGCTTGGCCAGCTGTGGGGTCCGGAGGATCCTTATATGGATTTAGCGGCGAGTGTGGCAGATGCCTTTGTGCACTTCCGAAGTCAGAAGGATCACAAGACGGAAGAGCTGTTTTGGTCTCAATTCCATAGTCCGGAGCGTTCACTTCCGCTGACCGATCGGCTGGCCGAGTGGGCTGAGCTGAATAGATTGTCCGGACTCGCCATGACGGATATTGTGGCTCATGTCTGGCCGGATAGGCCCAAGCCGAAGAGTTATTTTGGCTTATTGCAGCAATTCCTTGGGGCGGTGCCGCATATCAAGGCGATGAAGCGGTCGGCCTGCATAGAGGGTGCACGGATGGCCCTCGCCCGTGTGAAGACATACTAGACGGAGATGGATGCCACCGCTGTTGCGACCCAGGGTTCGGACGAGAGTCGGTTACCCGCCGAGCACTATTTTGGGGAAGTTCTGCGTGGTGCTCGTGAAATAGAGTCGCAGTGCTCAAAAAATGTCATGTTCAAATGAACGTTATGGTTTGTAAAAACGATGTTTATAATGTAAGCGCTTTTTGTACTTGCGCGTTCAAGTATTGAAATATCTCCTGTGCGGCCGTTTATGTATACGTGTGTATAACCTGAAAGATGGCAGTCGTCGGCTTCAGCCCCCACGCACAAGGTGCGGGGGTGTTTGCAAAAATAGCGCATTTTCACACTTAATCCGACGTCTCGGTCCTGTGAAGGAGGTGGTAGCATAGCAAACGAGGCAACCGGACTATAATGCTTTATCACTTTCACTTAGCCATAGGAGTTCGAGGGTGGGGCTACGACATAGCCCCTAGGGGCACCGCGCTCTCCGAATTTGGGGCGCGTATGTGCCTGACCGGGAAACGGTCCTTCGTCAAAGCGGCGGAATTCTAAACATTCCGATAGTCGATCGAGTGGTTGACCAGTCTCTCGCTATATCATGACAGTCAGTTTTCGGCTTTCTCTACTGAGGTGCTCGCCCAGCTGAACTGGGGCACAATCATAGTAGTTCTCCTGGTGCCGCGTTAGCCGATGATACAAAACGTAAGGCAGCAAAACACAGGAGCCGGGAAAACCCAACATTTGACCAAAGACATGACTCGGAGCTAATGCATATAAGGCCTAACTCGAGACGCCGAACACTCCCTAAGGTGTTCGGTCTTTATAATAACAGGCAGAACAATGCCCTAAGCCCCTAGTGTCCAGGTACAGGCAAGAATTTCTGGCGCAGCCGATGCCAAAACGCCAGCCTCCTCGTTGGTTATGGTGAAAAAACCGTGGGATGTGATCAACAAAAGACAGTAAGAAAGGTTTACGCAGGGACTTAATCTGAAAAGAATCCTTGCGACGGGTCCCTGCTGCACGTCTGCGCCTGTGTCTCCGTTGTGCCGTATCCTGGACGGGTGTACACGTTGTTCATCTGTAAAAAGAGAGGAACTTAGCTTGAAAGGAAATCGTGCAAAAAATGTATTAAAAATCGAAATATGAATGAATGAATAAAGCTGAGCTTATATTAGCTCATACGCACAGCCCCCTTGTAAAGGGGTGTGCGGCTAGGGAGCCCCTAGCTTATTTTATGCCGGACTCGTCTAGCCGTGTCCGGGGTCTTGAAGGACCTTTTAGTGAGATGATGCCGCGTGGACCGGGCATTTTAAGTGTAAGAGACGCATAGTGTGGTATTGCATTAAAGCGGACAAAAGCTTCACGTCCCAATAGTGCTTGATGGCTACTTTTGAATGGGGCGACATGAAAGATTAGCTTTTCGCGTTGGAAGTTGTCGGGGTGATCCGAACACAACTTCTAGTAGTAAGGAGCCCGTGCACTTGGTGTAAGGGCCTGGCGTCACTCCTTTGAAGGAAGTGCGGCTATGTCGAATTTTAGTAAGGTCTATCCCCAACTTGTGGATTGTGTCCGGATATAGCAGGTTTAAATCGCTGCTGCCGTCCATTAGTACTTGTGTAAATTGTAGTCCGTCGATTATAGGATCCAATATCAGAGCATTCCATCCTGCGTTTCAAATACTTCTGGAATAGTCTAGGTGGTCGAAAGTAATTGGTTTTGACATCCAACCTCGGGGTTCCGCTGGGGTGGACCGTGCGATACCTACTTTGGTGGGTGCCGCACTGTTGCTCCGTATTATCACATGAAGTGAGTTTACTGTTTTGACTTCTTGTGGGAAAGTCTTTTGTTTTCTGGCACTCTGCTGGTGGGGTTCGTCGTCATCCTCGCTTGACGCGTCGAGCCCCTTGTGTTCGACGTTGAGTTGGCCGGACTGTTTGAAGACCCAACAATCTCGGTGGGTATGGTTTGCAGGCCTTCCGGAGGTGCTGTGGATTTGACATATCCGATCCAAAATTTTGTTTAAGTTGGATAGCTCATCACTGTTGTCCTTAAGAGGCAGTGTTTTGCTGTTCGGCCACGAGCTTTTGAATCCGGTGTTGACCGCCGTGTTCTTTGGGCTTTTTTCTTTGTTTCGGCGCTGGTCCTTTCTGCGCTGTGATTTTTCGTTTCCATCTCTGACCTTGGATGTACTCGGGTCACTGGTGCTGCATCTTGCTAGCCAGCTGTCTTCCCCCGCGCAGAAGCGGGTCATGAGGCTTGTTAGCGCGGACATTGTTCTCGGCTTCTCTTGGCCGAGGTGTCTGGCGAGCCATTCATCTCGGACATTATGTTTAAAAGCTGCTAAGGCTTCGGCGTCCGGACAGTCGACTATTTGGTTCTTTTTGGTAAGGAACCTGTTCTAGAATTTGCGCGCTGACTCTCCGGGCTGTTGAGTTATATGACTTAGATCGTCTGCATCCGGAGGGCGGACATAAGTCCCTTGAAAATTTGCTCTAAACGCGTCCTTGAGCTCTTCCCAATTTCCAACAGTATTTTCTGGGAGGCTTTTGAGCCAATGCCGAGCTGGCCCTTTGAGCTTGAGGGGTAGATATTTTATGGCGTGGAGATCATCTCCTCTAGCCATGTGTATGTGCAGTATGTAATCCTCGATCCAGACTCCAGGGTCTGTTGTTCCGTCGTATGCCTCTATGTTTACGGGTTTGAATCCCGCTGGAAATTCATGATCCAGCACCTCATCGGTGAAACATAGTGGGTGTGCGGCGCCCTTGTATTTAGGCGTGCCGTTATCTTCGAACATGCGGCGTGTTGTGTTGCTTCCTGGGGCCCTCTTTTTTGGCCCACAAATGGACTTGACCGGGCCATCTGTTTTATGAGGGTCATGTGTCGTCCTGTGTGCGGCGCCGCTTGTCGCTTTTGGCCTGTCATCTGGTTGTCTATCCAGCTAGGCGGCCTCTTCGCTTTTTGACTGTGGGGGCTCTATGGCTTCCTCGTCAAATTCTGGCAGCAGCTTGCGCTTCAGGTAGCTCTTTGTTTGGTGGCCATTGCCATATTTGTCCGCGGTCTTGAGTACTTTGCTCCACCTCATCTTGAGTATGTCTTCCGCTGTTTTGAGCTTCCGTTTTTCCTTCTTCAAGCTTCTTGCGGTGGCGACAAGCCTTTTTTGGAGGTTCTTGCGCTCCGGTGGTGTGTCCGGCGTGAGATCGTCCGGACTGTTATTTTCGCCGAGGATGAGCTGATCGTCCGGTTCATCCTGTTCTGATGGCTGCTTGGTTGCGTGCTTGTTGCCCATTGGTATGCCCTGCTCTATGGCTGGGTTATTATGGGTACTGTTGTCATCGAGGCGGGACTTGGGGCGGCGCTTGCGTCGCCGTTTTGGTTGTTTTTCGGATGAATTATCCTTCGCCGTGTCCCGTTGTTCCTCGTTGTCGCTCCCCTTCGGAGTGTCCACCATGCATACATCATGAGTTGAGGTGGCCTTCCACTGCCCCGTAGGCGCTGGTTCTTGATCGTCTCCGGCGTCGTCGTCCATACCGTCGATGTCTTCGGAGTCGTAGTCTAGCATGTGGGTTAGATCGTCGACAGTGGCTAGAAAGTGGGTGGTGGGTGGGCTTTGAATTTCTTCATTGTCCGCATCCCAACCATCCCGACCGCAGTCCGACCAGGGTTCTCCTGATAACGAGAGATGCTTTAGCGAATTTAGGATGTCGCCAAAGGGTGAGTGCTGAAAGATGTCTACGGCGGTGAACTCCATGATCGGCGCCCAATCGGATTCGATTGGTAGGGGCGCAGGAGGTTCGGAGTCCGGCAAGGAGTCCGGCACCTCGGAGTCACGAGCTTTATAAGGGACAAGGTCAGTATTCGACAATATCGCTGTAGAAGCCGCAGCCCCGGAGGCGGTGTCCAGCCACCTGTCCTCGATCTGCGCGGTCTGCTCCGAACTATGGGCCAGAGCGGACTCGTGTGCGGCCTCCAGGGCACTGTCCGACGGCAGAGCTAAATCATGCTCATCGCGACAGCGCGGCACGCGCAGCTGTGGCTCGAATCCGTCGAAGATCAAGTCTCCACGGGTGTCGGCCGTGAAGTTTAGGCTTCCAAACCTGACCTGATGGCCAGGGGCGTGGCTTTCGATCTGCTCCAGATGGCCAAGTGAATTGGCCCGCAGTGCGAAGCCACCGAACACGAAGATCCGTCCAGGGAGAAAATTCTCACCCTGGACTGTGTTGTTGTTGATTGAAGAAGCCATCAAGCCTATTGGTGACGACACAAAGGAACTCTCAATGAAAGCACCAATGTCGGTGTCAAAACCGGCGGATCTCGGGTAGGGGGTCCCGAACTGTGCGTCTAGGCGGATGGTAACAGGAGACAAGGGACACGATGTTTTTACCCAGGTTCAAGCCCTCTCGACGGAGGTAAAACCCTACTCCTGCTTGATTGATATTGATGATATGGGTAGTACAAGAGTGGATCTACCACGAGATCAAGGAGGCTAAACCCTAGAAGCTAGCCTATGGTATGATTGTTGTAATGGTCGTGTCCTACGGACTAAAACCCTCTAGACACCGGAGAGGGCTAGGGTTACACAGAGTCGGTTACAATGGTAGGAGATCTCCATATCCGTATCTCCAAGCTTGCCTTCCACGCCAAGGAAAGTCCCATCCGGACACGGGACGAAGTCTTCAATCTTGTATCTTCTTAGTCTTGGAGTCCGGCTGACGATGATAGTCCGGCTGTCCGGACACCCCCTAGTCCAGGACTCCCTCACCAGCGCCCGAGGGCCCAAATGTGGCCTCGAGCGCAGCCCACATGTCTTTGCCACTGTCAAACGACATATATGAATCCACAATGGAATCATCAAGAACACTCAGCAGGGCGGCTTTGAAGAGGGTATCCATGTTCTGAAAAGCTTCCTGCTGTGTAGGATTAAGATCGCCCTCAGGCTTACCCTTAGTGGCGTCATAGCAGTACATGATCTGAAACCAATATACTGCTCTTGTGCGCCACCTTTTATATTGCACCCCCTTAAAAGTAGGCGGCTTCAAAAGCGCAGCAAAACCACTCGGAGTAAATTGCCTGTAATCAGTTTTTGGATTGGATTGTTGAATATATGAGCAATTTAGTATGAGATTTAATCCGAATTAGCAGTAAATAGATCATGACGACAATTGCAAACATCAAAGTAATGATGCAGACTAAACCAAGAGGACAGAATCACATACTGTACAATGGGAGCAGAACCGATGTGGTTGATGTTGTCACTCATGTCGTTGATGAAGAGGTTACCGAGGTCGGGGAAGAAGGCTGTCGTTGAGGAAGTCGTCGCTGGCAGCAGTCACAGGAGTGTGCTCCCCAAAACCTGATCGCCCCTCTCCCGTACAGGATCACGAAAGGCGGGGTTTGGAGGACTGCTGTCCCTTATCGAGGTGCACGCCGGAAGGAGGGCTGGAGAAGAATTGTGTGGCATCTCTAAGATCTGGAACGGTGCGAAACCATATGATACAGCGGCGGCTAGGGTAGAGCATGTCAGGTCGCTCGTGCGAGTATAATAGTAGGACTTTGGCCCCCAAACCCCACGTCCAAGTCAATAATAGCTCAAAAAAGTCAATAATAGTCCCACCAAGGTTTGTCTCAAAAAACGGAGTAATTAAGGCGTCCGTTAGTCCCTTTAGTGTAAATACAATATCATTAATAATGGCCCCACCTTTTGTCTCACAAAGTATGTTGGAGTACAACCGGCCACACGTTTACAATCCGCTTCTCTTCTCTCTCCTTCAACTAAGCACAAATACTATATTTAAATCCTTATAGTCTGCTTATGTCATCTAATTGTAGTTCTTGCTCTAAAGTTACTATCCACTGTGTAGTCTGGAATGCCGGGCGTGCAGCGAACGGTGCCCTCGGTCGGCGCGCCGCTTCAACGGAGGAAGCAGTGAGAGGTCGCGTCGCCCTGACTTGCCATCAATGTGGAGTGACGGGCTCAGCTGGCGCCGGGTGGGAAGCGCGCGCAGGAGGGGGGAGGGGTTTTTGTTGGTCCAAGAAGGTGAGAAGCCAACTTGGGATCGGTCCGGACGGGGAAATATCATGTGCTCCCATACTCTGCATATGACACTAGTCTATGTTACTACTCCCTCCTTTCCGGTTTATAGAGATGTTTAGAGTAACATAGTAATATGTTACAGTACAAGTTACTCCCCACTATGACCAGCCTTGGCCTCTCCCAGTGCTCCACCATGTATAGCTGCTAAGCCTGCCACGTAGGCATAAAATATGATGTGGTACCAATAAACTAAGCACCTATGCATCGAAGACTTGAGTTACTAAGCCATTTAATGCACTTAGCACCTCATCTAAAGAGCATTAATAGTATAGCCAGCTGCTGGCTATAAGCAAGTGCCATGTCATATACAGCCCAACTTATAGTCAACATGTACAATAGTAGATCAAAAGAGTGTACTACTTTTTTATTATGTGGCCCACCTTTCATTCTCACAAAGTGCCTAGGAGCACGTGCTAGAGCTGGCTCTTCACGAAGAGCCCGCTTACCTTCTCTCTCCTCTTCTCTTTCCTCCAACTAAGCAGAAATATACTAGTTTATTCCTTATAGCCCGCAGACTCAGCTCTATTGTACTTGCTCTAAGCACATCTAAGCACTTACTAGCACCCCCTTGACCGTGGACCTGGACGGTGTACGTCACCTTGTGTCTCATAATTTTCCTCGTCATCATCTGAGTCCTAGAAAATCTCACCCACATCATCATTAGCATGCAACCGCCTTGATAGACAACGTGCACAGAAGGAGTAGAGGCGACTGGGGATGCACCACCACCACATCGTGGGCACTCCGTATGTGCTCGTGTGAGCGTGTTTTTCCATCAGTGCTAACTCTAAGGTCGAGGCTGTGGTCGTCTTCGTCTCCGACTAGTAGTTGAGCAACGACGACAAAGAGGTGCTGCAAGAGATGCGTATGCGCCGTTGCGTGCAAGCTTCGCTGTAGCACGACGAACCGGATGTCGCCGCGGATTGCACATGCCTCCATGCAGCCGAGTGTGTGCGCATGCATGTGTTATTCACGTGCATTCTGTGGCCGAGCGTGTGTGCATGCACGTCTTGTGTACGTGCGTTGTGTGCTCCATGCTGTGCGCGTATGTGCATGTGTTGGATTGGATGGAGTTAGTGCGTTGGCTTGTGTACATGTGTGGCTGCATGCGTCCTGTACATGCGTGGCTTGTTGCAGGGTTATCAACAATTCAATATAAACTACTCCCTCCGTCCCTAAATATAAGTCTTTCTAGCCATTTCAAATAGACTACAACATACGGATGTATGTAGACATATTTTAGAGTGTAGATTCACTCATTTTGTTTCGTATGTAGTCCCTTATTGAAATCTCTAAAAAGACTTATATTTGGGAACGGAGGGAGTATAAAACATCTTCAACTTAGCATCCTGATGTACCGTTTCTAGTGGTTAGCAAAAAGTTCATGTTCTTTTATTTGTTTATAGGTGGGCAGGCGCCAGGCGGCAACAAACAGGGGAAAACGTGCAAGGTTCCTTGCAGACGCTCCACCACGAGGTTCCTTGCTCCTCCTCGGTCATCGGGAATCTATGCTCTTCAACTCTTTTCTTTTACGTGAGCTTTGTTCATCCTTTTCCCAACACGCGAGACATCTAGCATCAAGGTGCACGTTGCAAGAAAATGGAGATAATCAGATAAGCAGTGCGTAAGTGAGTCATGCGGGGGGAAAAGAGGGGGGGCCCTTTTTTGTAAGTGAGTAGTGCACTTCGATGGCACCTACGCAATATTTTTTCTCCTCGATGGCACGTGAACAGTGCACGTACTCAACGACGGAGCACGGGATGGTAGCAATGACATGGTCAGCCCTTTTTTGGAGAGAGTACGTACTACTAGTAAATAACTTTGATGTGTCCTGTCAACTCGCAGAACGACGAGAAGCTTGATTACGCCTTCTCCCTCGCCAACGCGTGCGCGGTGGCTCACAGCACGAGGAGAAACTTTTGCTTACAAGCGGTGGACGTGCAGCAGTTCATTTGGTGTCAGATTGCCAGAAGCACTACTGTAGAACCATCGACTTCTGGAAGAGGCGAAGAGCCAAGCGCAAGGGCACCTACTAACCTTAGGCTAGTCGTAGTGGGAGTAACATAAGTAGGGGTACCTCCTTTTTTTTATTCTAGAAACAACCACACGTGAATATCAAGGTGCTGGTTACGTAGAACAAATTTCCTGCAGTCTGTGCTCAGCCTTCCTCTATCTCTCTTCGCAGCCAGCTAGCGGACGCGCGGAGCCAATCGTCTGTTTGCTCACATGCGGTCCCACATGTCAGTGAAAACGCAAGAGGACCCACTAAACCTGCACATCTTTCACCTCGACGTGCTGGTGATGAAAAACAAATCCAATAAAGATCTTCGGTAGCCGCTTTTGGAGTTACTCAAGAGTAGTAAGATTCTATTTACAGTTTAACCCAAGATGTACATCTCGTGGCTTCAACTACCTCTCGATTTTCTTTCATGACACGACCTGGATGCTGGATGTCCCACGTGTCGGCAAAAGGAGGAAGAACCCGACCAAATCTTCGGTTGTGCTCTCGGATTAGACTAGTTGTGCTAACTTAAAAATTTTATTGTGTACTCCCTCCGTTCCAAAATACTTGACTTCCATTTTTCCAAAAATGGATGTACCTATATAATAAAACATGTCTAGATACATATATATTTTGACAAATAGAAGGCTTGTATTGTGCAACGGAGGGAGTAGAATGGATGCAAGTTTTTGTATTGGGAAGAAGAGTACATCCATATATTGATAGAGCATTGGAGTTGGCCTTACAAGTGGGACCGCAGTTGAGGAAACCGACTATTGGCAAACCCCCACCTCGCCCGCCGCGTGATGGCTGAGTTAGAGAAATGATGAGGTTGAAGAGATTGCTCTAGCACGGACTCCAATAAATATGGTGTCAGATGGAAGTCGTGCTGGTGGCGTGTGCCGTACTCCTGGACGTGAATGCTTGTTCTAGCCCATGCCACCCTACTACTCCTACTACTTACTATATAGTACTAGTATCGAGGATTCGAGGTGCTGGTTACGAACAATATGGCTACAGTAAAAACACCCGCACGACGCGCGAAGCATGTGAAGCTAGTACAAATAGTGTACTACTATTGTTTATTGGCCTCATCCGATAACCTGTTGCAATGCACGTACAATTATGTATTCGGAAAATATTTTTTTGCCTCGTCACACCACTCACTCACAGAAGCAACTAGAAAGCCATTCATAAATTTAGTAAGTTTATCACAGGCATATCATTTTATTGCATACAACAGGTCATCAACCCACATCGACAACGAGGATACATTATAAATACTAAAGTTTTCACCACACAACAAATAACAAGCAATGAAATGAACTTCAACTCAACTAATCCGCGGCGTTGGAAACGCTTGCTTTGAATGACAAGTGATTCTCTGGGACGGGCCATCTATTGTCGATCTCGAGACCAATGCAGGACTGATCATCCAGGCTGAAGCGGCCTACTATATCAGTACCAGGGTAGGGAACCACCCAAATGTCCAAGGTATAGACACAGTTGCTTCTCATAAATGGTACTAGTAACATTGTGTCAACAGCAGTTGGATCGCCTTTCACCATCATTTGATAGTTTTGTCCAAGGAAGAGCGAGTTTTCTCCAAGACTATCAATTCTGTACCAGGGAGAAGGAGTTGGCGCTAGCACACTAGTATCCATCCCGAATACCATGCAACGGGTGTTGGAATAGGTCCGGAGAGTGCGACCATGGGAGACAACACGTGCTCCCTCAGTAGTAACAAACTCAGTGCGCTGTATACACACAAGAAGAGGTGATCCATCGGAATTAGTTGCCATGCGCCACTGAGTATATACATTCTGCTCGTCCTCATGCTCGTGATCATCACCATTGTCATCTTCCCCTTGGTTATAAAAATTTTCAAGTATAGGTGGTGGAATGTTCACAGGACCTTGGAAACACAAGAAGAAGGTTAATTAGTAAAGGGAAACTTGCTAACCCGCATGCATGTGGATGAAACAATTATAATTATGGTGGAAGACAAACGTACCGAAAGTATAAGGATTCCATGCAAAAACAGTGCGATGAGTGGTGGCGGCAAACACAAGGCCCTCGTATTGAATTGCATCACAGTACACATCCGTGTATAGAAACTGATTTTTGAGGAATATTCATCCAGTCGAACCACGAAGGACGGCAACAAGCTTGTCGAAGATAGCAACAACTTCATAGTTGTTGTAATTCCAAGAGCGGTTGGGAACTCGACAAATTGTTATCTTCCGTAGAAGACAGTCACCATGATCGTATTTGAACATGCGTACAATACCGGTGTGCTCAACCTCTGGGCAGTCTGCTAAGATTTTTGGAAGTGGAACCCGGTCACAAGTGTACACATTCACAAGTTCCCACTCGCAGTTGGACCCAATATAAACAACACAATCTCCATTTGCGCCTGCCCAATTCTTGCCCTCAAGCGATGGCATCTTAACATCATACGTATCATTATCAAGCGGCATCAACTTGCACAGGGGGGGCCTCCGTCGTCCCCGCGCCAGTAGTCATCAGGGTCACGACAAAGAAGATAGGGGAGATCAAACCGCTCCTTGACTCTTGGGTTCCTTGTAATGATGTTATTAGTTGAGTCGAGAATGGGCTTGAACGAACCTGCCATGCTAGCCGAGGTGATGACGTCGCACCGATCAATGAGTTCCTCCACCACGTCATCTTTCAGATTGGGGCTAGAATTACGGGGTCGTTTCCGACCTGTTTCCTCCATGGAGAAGACGATCGAACAATGGCAGAAGAAAGGGTGAAGGGATGAAGGAAAATTGAGGAGGGAGAGGAAGAGCGTGCAACAGTAGTTCCAAATCGAGAGGGAAAGGCGAAGAGTCGGTGGACGGTTGCCAATTTTCCACGGTTCACGAAGAGGCGCCCCAGCCTACACGTCCGTTCGGAAATACTCCTACTACTCGCCGTCGTCTCACTGATATGTTGGAACGGGACCACATGTCAACGAAACGTGGTGTGTAATTTCTCGTGCAAAATGCAATCTGGCCGTTTCTTGGCACTGAGTAATTGCCATGCCATTTCTTGGCACTGTATTGTAACAAACTCTTTCTCCTCCTCATTTATTATATGAGGCAAATATTTTGCCTCCGTTTAAAAAAAGATATAGTGATGGTTGATTCGCCCGAGCAACTTATTACTGTGGGAATATGGGAGTACCTGCGGATTCAAGGAACAGAGAAATGATGGTTGCTTTGTCCGAGCAGCTTACTGTGGCGAAGGTGGGGCCCTGTGATTTGACTGCTCACTAGTCATTACTACTATGGCGCAACGACCAGGGTGAATCTTTCCCTGAAGTTGTGTTGTGCACTCAATATTGCTGCATGGCAGGTGGAGCCGGATGAAGGATGTCCAACATGTCGGTGAAACGAAGTTGAATTGTTTCTGGCATTGCTATCAATCCTTCAGGATTTGTTTATATGTACGCATAATTTTGATGAAATTGTACTGTGATGCTACGAAGGTTTCAACTTTGGTTCCCGCAGGAAAAAAAGGTTTCAACTTAGGATTCATGTGTCTTGCCTTGAGATTATCCCGTTACAACATTCCATCAAATACAAATGAAACTACCATGGCTAATGCATCTCAATGGTTCGCAGATCAGCGCCAATATTCACATCACAACTGAAGACAAAGTTGTGAGAAGGTGTACAAATAAAGAAAAAAAATAATTGATCGATGTTGTTCGTAGGCATGGCTCCATTTCCATGGCACAGTGTTCATTGCTTGGCAGCTAGTTTCACCCAGCTCTGTAGCCAAAAAAGAGGTGTATGAAGGACACCACAATCCGATCATTTTGTGCAGCTCCACTAAAATCGAGCGGACCATCCCTGTTTGCAAAGATATCCAGTCAGTGTGATTACAATAATAGTGGAACTAGATGATGAAACATAACACACATAAATAGAAGCCGATCACCTCTACGATCTCTCTTTAGGACTAACTTGTTGTTGGAGAAGATTAGGCACGGAGTTGGATGAGGAGGATAGCAAAACCAATCTCCCTTTCCGCAGTCATACAAAAATGTAAAAATGTTGCCTGTGTGACATTTTGGCAGAACTGCACAAAACACTCTTCAGAAAAGTGATTTGTGCAGTTCACCAAAAGGTCGCAATAGCAACGAGGTGAAAATGCATAGCCCTGTTTGCAAAAGGAGGTCGAAAGGAAACAATTACTGCCCAGTAACACGAGTTGAAGACACATACGCCGACAAAAAAGAAGCATGTTCCATGTAATAAGGGAAAGATAGCACATGGTGGTTTATCAGAAATGGTTTGAGGACGAGATTGCAAGATGGAAAGTACGCCGGCCGAGATACGATTTAAGCAAACAACTAAAGAAGATCCACATGCAACAATGTGGGAAGATGGGCAGTGGAGCAAGGCTGGAGGAAGCTATACCTGAGGGTCGTCGAGGTGTTACTAGGAGGGCACTGGCGACCGGGATCTGCCCATACTGCGGCAGCGAGCAAGTGGCGAAGGCCCTACCGCGCCGGAGGTTCGTCAGAGAGAACGGCAGGTACCGCAGATTGGGACGTGCTGCCTCAACGCCGTCGAACGGAGAGACGATGCACCTCCTCCCTTTCTGCCGGCAGACGGGATGCGGGCCGGATCACTGACCAATGCTGAGAGAGAGAGGCCACGGCGGCCTATGTGAGATGGTGTGACGAGAGACAAACCCATTTTTCCATTTTCCCCACGGCAATCGTTTTATATTCTAGGCGTGGTACCCGACCCTCCTTCGAGTAAACAACCGCTACACGCGTCAAATTATCATGTGGGCTACCTTTTCGTACAGAAACGAACTCCACTGTGTACCCACGCGGGTGTGGCCGGGAACGAGACGTGAGTACGTGCGTCCTGCGTGCACTTCTTCTTTAGGTGCAGGTACGTACGTGGGTGGGTGTGAGAGAGATGGTTTGTGCGAAACAGAGGCAATGTGTTGATGATATCTCAATCAGAAAACCGTAGCATATGTAGTGTGTGTGAAACGGAGTCATGGACGTGAGATATCGATAGAATTGAAAACAGGGATGAAGTGTGTGGCTACGCGATCGATAAAGAGTGCCATCGAATTTGTGTTTGCCCACGTCAAAGATATAGGGCGGCTGGCCTACTGGAATTTGAGAGGGCAGAGGTGCAGTTCTTCTCTGTGGCATGGATACCTACCTACAATGTTCGACTATCGGTGTGTGTGTGTGGGGGGGGGGGGGTAGAGACCGGTCGACTAGTATATGTGTGGGGAAGGAGAGATACCTAGCTATGTATTGAGGGAGATCGATCGACATCCATGGATATGTGTAGCAGAGGAATAAGGTTGGGAAAAATACAAAGGTAGAGGGAGGGTTGGTGGTGGAGTGGCGTCTCACAAATGGTGGGAGAGGCCTGCTAGACAAATGGAGGGTATGAGTGCAATATCAATAAGAGAGGGTGGGGGATGTCTGTCTGTCTATGCACGTGCGTGTGAGAGACGGGTCGGGAGGTATTCAAGGATGATGAGGGGAGAAGATATGGTTGTGGTAAGCATACATAACTACATAGGAAGATCACTCGTCGTGTGTCCGAGAAAAGGAGAGACATAACTAGCGAGGTAAGTGTATTGGTGCTTGGTGAAAACGAATTATAGTCAACCTGGCTATATGTAGGGAGATCAGTTCATATACACGCCTGCATGTGTTAGAAGCAAATAAGGTCCGGAGAGGCAGACAGGGGGAGAGGGTGTGGCTAGGAGGTGGTGCGAGAGGCCTACCATGTCGAGGGGGAGGAGTGTGCGAGTATGTGATAAATGAAAAGAGGGGAGGGAGTGTGCACCTACGTGGAATCGTATTGGACATATGGGGGCATGGACGGTGAGAAGAGAAGAGGGGAAGTATATATGAGTTTGTTGTAGGCACACTTGGCTAGAGAGGTATATCGACCAGTGTGTGCCGGAAAGAAGGATCCGGGGGCCTACACACACTGCTGGTGGACGACCTAAAGAGAAATAATGAACGTGTGCGATGGAGGGGACGCTAAGGGTGTGTGAGAGGGGGGCGGGCGTGTGCATGCACGATAGAAAGTTAGCGCTAGCTAGCTACAAATAGAAGAGGATCGTGAAGGTGTAAAAGACGAACAAAGATCATAATTCATTATAAAAAAGTGGATACGGATACTTGAAGAAGATATCATAATGTAGAACATTGATTATAATTTGGGCTAATGTGTGGCTTTTGCAACTCAGGTCTAAATACTTGTCATAATGTAGGGGGCGGGGCACTATACTTTGTGTGATAAACACGGTGTACGTATGGAACATGGTTTAGATTATGAATATATAGTTAGTACATCAAATGTACTATTATTTGGAATCAACATCAAGTGTATTCAAAAAATAGAATTCGAGTTCATGTAGTACACATAGTCCATATCTATCTCTATAGTAATCATGTGGTGTGTTATTAAGGTAATACACGAATGATGGTTGAAGTTGGCAACAACCACGATTGTAGATTCTTATTGAAATAGAGAAACAAATTCAAATTTAGTTCGAATCGCAGCGGTAGTATAGACGTTTGGAATGCACTAAAATATTGGTATGAGTAGGTTACATGCATTATACAGCAAGCGAAAAAATTTAATCGGACATAACATGGATTCATACTCCCTCCTTCCATCTATATAGGGTGTAATGAGATTTTTAAGACCGCCTTTGACTATTGACAAGATTAATAGTACATGACATGCACAATGTGAAAATTGTATCATTGAAAGAACCTTTCACAGACGAATTTAATGGTGTGCTTTGTGTAAGTTGCATGTCATATATTATTGCTCTAATATTTGGTCAAAGATAGCATCAAAAAACGCATTAGGCCCTATATAGATGGAAGGAGGGAGTAGCTTTGAATAGCATTTGTATAGTAAAACGGGCCAAGACTCTCTCTTTGTGTGGTGTGAATAGTTTTATTTTTTTCGTTTTCTTTTTGGCTGAGGGAAGTGCGAATTGATTTGGTACGTACAAGTACAATATTACTACACGTTAGGCTTGTCCCTAAAATTCAACCCGCGTCTTGTTATATCCCGAAAATTCAGATATCGTGCTCCCAAAACTGGCGCCTTCACAACCCGCGCCTTGCTATCCCTAAATTACAACGTGCGCGAAAACTCCCTCCAGCTGCCAAATCCCGACACGCGAAATCCCCCTTCTAACCCTGAGCCGAAAGGGCCGCTAGTTCAAATCGGTGGGGGGGGGGGTACTTTTGTAACACACCCTACATTTTGGACAAGCGCGTCCCTATGTCATGCTTCACCCCCTCCCATCTCCCCCTTTTTGCCATTCGAAATCCCAGGCCGCCATAACCTCTCCGCTCCAGCCGCGAAACCCCAACCTCCTCCGTCCGCCACGTCACCGCTGCCCAGCCGGAGTCTCTTCCCCGACGATGTCGTCCACCGCAACAGCTCGACGTCCCTCGTCCACCTCCTCGGATGAGGATCCATCATGCATCTTGCCGTCCCACTGGTTTAGCCGCCCCGTCCTCCACCTCCAAGGAGCTGCTCCGACAATCGCCTCGTCTATCGCAGCTGCTTCATCCCCACAACACCGCCTTAACCTGCTCCACTAGAATCGCAGCATCCTCATCGACTCCTCGGACGAAGCCGAGGCCTGCTCGGCGCCACCAAAGAGGTTGTACACTCATCGCATCACACCTTCTCCTTAACTCGACCTCCCGGCGCCGACGGTGCTCCATCCCGCACCCCCATGGAGCGGCTACCTTGACGCCGGCGCCGCAGGTGACATCTCGACGGCGGCTCTCCCCCAGTGCGAGGCCCCTTCGACGGTGGCGTCCATACCAGCCGGATCTGCTGCTGCTGCTCCGGCTCTCGCTCGCTCGCTCGCTCGCGCTGCTGCTGCTGCTTCGGCTCTCGCTCGATCGCTTGCTCGCCCAGCTGCTACTGCTGCTCTCCCCCTCGCTCGTGCTACGGCTCTGCTCCGATTAAGCCACACTTCAGTCGACTGAATCGACTTTTGGGTCAGTCGATTTTCAGGGGTTGGGGGGGGGGGGCTCACCGGAGTTAAGGAAGAACCACCCGCAGCGGGGACGGGGGCTCGCCGGAGAGGTACCCCACTATCTATCTTAGGGTTAAGGGTGGGGGCGAGGGGCCTAGAGGGCTTGCCGGGGCGGCGGTGGCGAGTTGTTTCGGGGTGGCGAGGCGGCGCTGGGGCCGGCGGTTCGCCGGTGGTGGCTGGCGGCTCAGGGGGGTGCAGGTTGAAGATGAACTGCAGGCCCTCCCTAAAATACATGTCAAGTGCCTCTCTGCTACCATTGCGTTCAGTTTCGACAGTAGCATTCAGATTCCACGGTAAATTTCAGTTTCGACAGTTAAGTTCAGAGTCAACAGTTTTTACCTCATCTGTTGTAGTCAGGTGGTTTTTGGTGATGTAAATTTTACATCCATTTTACATCATCTATTGGAGATGCTATTAGAATCCCACTTGAGATTGACGATGTCTGTCTTGTGCCGCTTTAGCCTTGACGCCTTACGGCTCATTGGAGCTGCTCCAACGACAGAACGATCCATCACAACAGAGCAGTGCCCAGGACGCCGTCTACAAATTCCTCAGATCTTCCTCCACACCTCTGACAGCCACCTCTGCCTCAACTGCTTCAGCGACCAACCCAATGATGCTGAGGTCGACACAGCTACGGCAAAGAGGTTGTACACTTGTTGCATCACTTATTACTATACATTCACGTCGATCCATTAGGGCTATTTTGGTTCAATGGAAAAACATAGCAATAGGGAATTTTCCAACGGCACTCTACTATTCAATTATTCATGCATTTTGTTGAAAGGAATGAAGCAAAACATCCACCTGGACCTACTTTTCAAAATCCTGTGCATGAAAACAAGACCAAGTGCATTAGTGCCAGAATAACATTCTAACTGTACACGCTTTCATATGGTTTCACTTTATTTTGGCCATGTTTCTTTGCATTCCTCTGCTCTTCCAATTCCTGTAAACCAAATACGCAAGTTGACAGAAATCCTATGTTTACAAATGCTCTGTTTACCATGTGCATTTTCCTATCCTATTCCGGTGTTTTTCCTATCCCTGCATTTTAAGAATCATGCAAGCCAAATGAGCCCTTACAGAATTACTTCAGTTAGAGGTACGTGTCGAAGGGAACTTTGTGTGGTTTGTCCTGCTCCTGCCGCGACGTCGTCCAACTCACCTGAGTTGCTCCATCGACAGAAGCATCCACCAAACCAGACACCATGACTCCTGACCGTCTTTCGCCGCCTCAGATCTCCTTCCCTGCCGCCGGCACCCACCGCAACGGCATCACCATCATCGACTCAGCAGATGAACCTGAGGAGTACACGGGTCCACAAGAGAGGTCGCACTCTTTTGTTTTTGCTTATGTTATGCATTGCTTAAACTTACCTGCTACTTTATCGTCCTGTTCTGCTCTTGGACTCCCAAGTCAGGTCCAAATTAATGTTCAAACTTGAGTTCTAAATTAGTTGTGGGGCACATATCGAGGCAGCAATGAATAGTATGTCTGTCTAATATCTGGTTCACCTAGGGTATGCCTATGTTGTTCATCTTGGGTGGGAAACAAATAGTAAAGCAATCATCATCTGTCTTTTTATTAATTTAAAGCAACCATCAGCCTGCTATCATTATTTTTGGATCCATCCACTAGTTGTTACCATCACTCTAAATTTCTGCATGCTCTCCTTACATAATCTCACCATATTTTTTTTGTATGCATGTCAGATATTGTACACAGTCATGCTGAACATGTAGAGAAAAAGAGAAGAGTTTTGCTTAGCAATACAATGTCATGCAGACATCGCTCCATGGTGGGTTCAATGGCAAACCCTCCCCACCCCTCTCCAGATTGTAATCCAGAGGAAGATATCTGTTCTGAGGCGGATTCAGATGCCGCTGACCACTCCTATTTACCCCCCAAGGTGTTTGCTCTACCTTGGCATGATGATGTTAGTCATATCATGCATATGTTGCCTTGCAGTGCCTACTTTTGACATCATATATGTCATCTGCTTAGTTAAGTCATGTTCTGTAATGCCACCTGTTTAGTTTCTATATCATATATGGGAATTATGCAGTCTCATGTCTTTTAGCCAGCCATAATATATGTGAAATGTGCAATGCCATCTTGTTTAACCAGGCATCATATATTTGAATGATATCTTGCCCATCCTTTTCTTCATTACATTTCCATTTGTTGACAATGTTTGTACATTAAACTACTCTTCCTGTGAATCAGCCATTCGGGTGGGAGATGGAAAAATCTGGAGTGAAAACAAGGCCTTCAGAGCAGACAGTGCTACCTGTCGAAGCAGATCTCTTGTTGGGTCCCGATAGCTCCTGAGAGATGGATTCAGAGACAGATGACCAGTCCTATTCCCCCACTAAGGTGTATGCTCTAACTTGGCACGGTTATACTGCTCATATCATGCATATGGTGTCTTGCATTGCATAGTTTACACATCATATACACAATATTCAACACCATGTTCTTAGTTCAGACATCATATCGAATGCCCTCTGTTTAGCATATAAATCACATATGTGAATTAAATGATGCGATCATGATTACTTAGATAACATGTAGGTGAATTATGTCATGCGATCCTGTTTAGTTATTCATCATATCTTTCAATTATGTTATGATATGCTATCTAGTTTAGATAGACATCATATATGTGAAACTATGTCATGCTATCCATTTTAGTTAAACAATATACATGTCAACTATTTCATGCCCTCTTTTTTCCACACTGTCTATTGCATTTGTCTCTCATACAATGTCTGTACATTCAACTATGTTTCATGTTTATCAGCCATTTGAATTGGAGCGGGTGATGCCAGTATCTAGCGGACTAAAAACATGGTCTTCAAATAAAACAATGCTACCTCTTGGTGGAGATAGCACCCCGGTTGTACATGCACAAGAACCAGCCCTACCACACATAACCCAAACTCTTGCAGATTGTACCCCTACTGCGATGGACAGAGAACCAGCTTCACCCAATCTAACCCCAACGCTAGCCGATAGTAACCCAGTTCCTGTTGACACAACACCATCTCCACCATAGAGCTCCCAAACAAGAGCAGTTAGTAAGGCAGCTCCAGTGCCCAAAGGGCCAGTACTATCACGGCGAACCCCAACTCCACCAGTTAGTACGCCTATTCCTGTGGAGGAAGCACAACCAGCTAGTCGTAGTTTAGCATCTATCGCATTTGATGTTGTTACATTGTATGTGCATATCTTCCCATCTTGGAAATATTATACTGAAGATGAAGGAAAATGCCAATTGCAGGTGTTTGTCCAGGAGTTATGTGTAAGTAATGTTATTCATGGCAATTACTTTGCTTCGTCCCATACATCCTACCTCCATGATGGTTATAATACAACAAATTTTCCCATTTTTCTCTATAGAGAAGGACCGATTTGGAAACTCAGGATGAGGTAACCTGTGCTAACCTCTGCTATCTTCAAGAATGCTTGGTGGCAGTATCGGAATTACCTGAAGAAAACGTACTTCACCGACAAAGAAACTCATCAAATTCCCTTACGTTCTCCTGAGACACATTTACTGGACGATGACTGGGAACGCCTTGTTCTGTACTGGTCTCGAACCAAGAATGTGGTAAGGTCTATGACCTCATTTTCTATTTTTAAGTATTATATTCTTGCGTCTTACTGTACTCTGTTCATGTAGAACAAGTGCCTAAACCTGAAGAACAATTGTTCTAATTTAAGATTCCATTGCTATCATAGTTCAAAAAAGCGCTAGGCACTAATTATGCGTTTTGCCACCGCCTTGTGCTTTACTGACCAAAGCGCATGCTTATGAGCAGTTATGCATAGATTAAGCTTAGTTATGCGCATTGTGTTTTGCCAACGCCTAGAGCCTAGGCGCGCTTAAGCGCTCGCTTAGGCGCGCCTTTTTTAACTATGATTGCTTTGCTCTTGTATCACTGTATTTACTCATACAAACTTATTTTTAAATTGAAGGATCCAATCGAAACTCCAATAGCACAGCAGGTATGTTCACGCATGTTTCTTTAACAGGTTTGCTCTTATCAATAGCCCTTTTGGTTTCAATTTCAATTGTGTATACAGTTGACTTTCATATCATACACATTACTAGCATCACAACAGAGCCAATAGTGTTGTTGTACATGTAGACCCGTGGTACCGATCTGAAATCTTGTTGTGCCGTGTAGTTTCCCACGCTTTGTATTCTTTCACTGCTGCTTTGTCTTGAACTGATATGATTTGAACCGTGTCTCTATTTTGATTTGGCAAGACAATGCAATGACCATAAGACATAGATATATGTTTGTTTGATGCTTTTATTATGTACTAGTACTTGGCAATAGAAGACTTGGTAGTTTAATCCTGTCCACCTTACTAATGAACTGGTTCACCGAAATGAGTTTCATATACTAGTACATGCTAAACTTGTTATGTGTCTGCTTGTTTCTTCTTTTAGAATGCTGACAGAATATTGGGGAAGAGTGCCTTATTAAGCAATGGTAAAGGAAGTAATGCAGATAAGGTTCAGGATAGTGACACATCCTTGTTGGTCTCCAACAAAGCTGATAAAACAGCTAAGGAAGACTATCTTGAAGACAGCGAGACAACCCCAAAGTCATGTCTTGGTTTAGTGTTTGAGTTACTGGCCACTACCGCTTGCATAAGCTATTCAAACTCACTGTCTGAATCAGTTCGATTTCTTGAGTCTCAACTACAAGCTGAAAGACATCGATCAGCTGTGCTGCGACAAGAAGCAGAAGGACTGCGGAAGTCCCTGGAGCTTTCAGATGCATACTTTCTGGTGCAACAACAAGCGTTGGAGGATTTTAGTGCCAAACAGGACAAAGCTAATAAGCTTGCTAAGCTTATTGCCAGCATGGTGGATACCCAGGATAACGTTTCTTGAGCTCTTCTAAAGTTGTTTCACTTATGCTCTTGTTTTGCTGCCGCGTTTATTTGCACTAGTGGCCAATTTTGACGGCCAGTGTATGTAATATGCTTCTTTGTTCCCTATATTTGCACTGGTGGCGAACTTTAATGCCCAGTGGATGTAATATGTGTAATAGCGGTAATAGGCTAGCGTTAATTGCTTGCTTATTTATTTCCTTATTGTCTTGTTTAGTTGTTTGCTTGTAGTCACTGCAGTTCTTTTTCTGTGTTTTTCTAGTGGCCACAATAGCCTATTTTTGGTAACTAGGCCAAAATAATCATGGCAACACACGGACTGTTGTAACCATGGGCCTCCTGCAGGCCGTATGATCCATGGGCCTTCTTCCGGCCATAGGATCCAATGGCCTTCTATATGGGCCGTAGGATCCATTGGCCTTCTATACGGGCCTTAGGATTCATGGGCCTTCTACGGGCTGTAGGGTCCATGGGCCTTCTATGGGCCATACGATCCATGGGCCTTCTACGGGCCGTACTATCCATGGGCCTCATACGGGCCGTAGGATCCATGGGCCTTCTACGGGGCGTACCATCATTTCGCCAATCATGGGCCGTACTA
This sequence comes from Triticum timopheevii, assembly GCA_963921465.1. Taxonomy (NCBI): domain Eukaryota; kingdom Viridiplantae; phylum Streptophyta; class Magnoliopsida; order Poales; family Poaceae; genus Triticum; species Triticum timopheevii. Next base: position 464,074,674 of record OY997266.1, read on the forward strand.
TTCGTGGACCATAACGGGCCATTAATAGACCATATTTGATAACTCTATGAAAACAGCCCAGCAGGTTTTTTGGACATGAAAACGGCCCAACGTATTAACGGACCGCAAACGGACCGACTGTAACGACGGGCTGAATTTGGCCCACAAGCAAAAAAAGACAGTAATGGGCCGTATGTAACCGAATGCTGCAAATGAGCCCAAGAATCAATGGGCCCTGAGAAGGCCGAAAGATAACTTGGACTAGACAGCCCAATAGAATAACGGGCCGTTAATGGGTATAAAGTGATAAACTATTCATTACGGGCCAGTTTCACCATGGGCCATTAATGGGCCAAGAGTTACAAAGGGCCTCATATGGGCCGAAAGAAGTCATGGGACACACAAGGGCCGGAAGTTAAACGGGCTGGAATCATAGTGGACGGCCCAGATGACGCTACTGGGCCTAATTCGGATAGGGCGTAACGGGCCCTGGGTTAGCGGGCTATAAATGGGCTATATGCGAACAGGCCGTTAACAGGCTTTCCGTGGGCTGGCCCGCCACCTTTTGACCAAGTCAAACGGGCCGGCCTTTTCATAGGAATGGGCCTCTATTGGGCCGTGCCACGTGTCGCCGTATCATAGGCGCCTTCAGTCCAGTGAGCGGATGACATCTGTCCCAACGGTGAGCCGACACGTGTTTCCTCCAGCCAATGATGATTTTACACGTGGAAAATCCCCATTGGTCGGGGCTATTAACGGGTTATCGGATCCAAAACCCGACCCGATAGCTTAACGGCATTCCGTTATGGTGGATGCCACGTGTCGGTCACCCTTGACGAAGCACTTCTGTGATGCGCGATTTATCGTCATGGAAGTGGACACTTCCGTGATGATAATTTTGGTAATGTCATGGAACACTTCTACGACATCACAGGTATGACTATCTTGATTCTGTCATAAAATCGTCATGGATGTACATGCATGACAAAAAACGCGACCTACTGTGACAAACACGTATCATCACAGAAGTGTATTTTTTTGTAGTGATATGACTCCTCGATTTTAGGCAAGTCCCAAATGGTCATGCGGGGGACGCTTGATATTCGTCCTCTTTATAAGGGGGCCAAGGCCTATCCTTTTCTTCCCACGCTCGATCCTTCCCCTCCCGCACCTCGAGTTCCAACACCCAAGGCTCAAGCTAAGCGCTTCGGACCTTCAACCATGTCCGGATCCAACCTTCAAGGCCGGTGGATGGCCTCCTCTGTCACAGAGGAGGACATCAAGAAGCTTAGAGAGGCCAGGTATCTCACCGCTGAAATCCCGCACAGGCTGCCTGCTCCAGGGCAGGTCATCCCCACTCCCGAACCCAACGAGAGTGTCTTATTTATTTCCCAGTTCCTCCGAGGGTTAGGTTTTAGTCTTGATCCCTTTGTAAGAGGGCTCATGTTCTATTACGGGCTAGACTTCCACGATCTAGCTCCGGATTCCATCCTTCACATCTTGTCGTTTATCGTCGTGTGTGAAGCCTTCCTCCGCATCACCCCCCATTTTGGCTTATGGCTCAAGACCTTCAATGTGAGGTCGAAGATGATTGACGGGCGCCACGCGGAGTGCGGAGGTGCTATAATAAGCAAAGGCGCAGATGCCCCATGGCCAAAGGGTTCCTTCACGGAAACTTTCGACTTATGGCAACGGGAGTGGTTTTATATCACAGCTCCCCGAGGTACAAAACGGGCGACCGCTCCAGCGTTCCGCTCGGGCCCTCCGCTTCAACTGGCATCATGGGTCAATAGGGGGCTGGACTGGGGGACAGTTAACGATGTGCCAATGCTGCAAAGCTGCATCCGAGACCTCCTTAAGAGGGATGTCAGTCTTGTCAAGGTAATGTAAGTTATGCTTGTTTGTCGGGTCCTGCCATGCCAACGTCGACCTCTCTGTATGTGGGAGTTCAACCCAGAAGGACCGCGAACCATTCAACAATTCTTCGGCTGCCCGAAGTCCGGAATATTCGGCTCCCAAGGGGAGCAACAGAAAGAGTCTGGGATTGTCCGGCACACAGCCGGACACACTGATGGGTCTTCTGGAGCGAGCGGCCATCTCAGAGACGCATCGTGCCTTAATGGGTACGATGGTTGAGAGAATTTCATCCACCAAAAGCGGTTAGAATGAAGCTTTTACGAGTCTGCTGAGAGGCTTTGAGGTACGCAAGAAATAATATATTTATTTTTGACGGTACTTCACATGCTAGGGGTGCTCTCTATAGCTAGTAGCCCCTGAGACTCTGGTTGCCATCTAGAGGTGGCAAACAGAGGATCATAATCCCAGGTACTAATGGCGCTGCTTTTAAGTGCAGGCGGCTGAGGGTCCGGCAGCCTACCGGACTGCTGATTTTGCCAAAATGAAGCGGCAGCTTGATGTGGCAGATGCCGACATCGCGCTTGTTAACAAGCGACTTGACGAGGCCCAGGGTATGTATATTCAGCTTGTCAGAAAATGTTAAGAGGAGCATGATGTGAAGGAAATATGCCCTAGAGGCAATAATAAAGTTATTATTTATTTCCTTATATCATGATAAATGTTTATTATTCATGCTAGAATTGTATTAACCGGAAACATAATACATGTGTGAATACATAGACAAACATAGTGTCACTAGTATGCCTCTACTTGACTAGCTCGTTTATCAAAGATGGTTATGTTTCCTAGCCATGGACAAAAGAGTTGTCATTTGATTAACGGGATCATATCATTAAGAGAATGATGTGATTGACATGACCCATTCTGTTAGCCTAGCACTTGATCGTTTAGTATGTTGCTATTGCTTTCTTCATGACTTATACATGTTCCTGTAACTATGAGATTATGCAACTCCCGTTTACCGGAGGAACACTTTGGGTGCTACCAAACGTCACAACGTAACTGGGTGATTATAAAGGAGTACTACAGGTGTCTCCAAAGGTACATGTTGGGTTGGCGTATTTCGAGATTAGGTTTTGTCACTCCGATTGTCGGAGAGGTATCTCTGGGCCCCCTCGGTAATGCACATCACTATAAGCCTTGCAAGCAATGTGACTAATGAGTTAGTTGCGGGATGATGCATTACATAACGAGTAAAGAGACTTGCTGGTAACGAGATAGAACTAGGTATTGGGATACCGACGATCGAATCTCGGGCAAGTAACATACCGATGACAAAGGGAACAACGTATGTTGTTATGCGGTTTGACCGATAAAGATCTTCGTAGAATATGTGGGAGCCAATATGAGCATTCAGGTTCCGCTATTCGTTATTGACCACGAATAGTTCTAGGTCATGTCTACATTGTTCTCGAACCCGTAGGGTCCGCACGCTTAAGGTTTCGATGACAGTTATATTATGAGTTTATGAGTTTTGATGTACCGAAGGAGTTCGGAGTCCCAGATGAGATTGGGGACATGACGAGGAGTCTCGAAATGGTCGAGACGTAAAGATCGATATATTGGACGACTATATTCGGAGTTCAGAAAGGTTCCGAGTGATTCGGGTATTTTTCGGAGTACCGGAGAGTTACGGGAATTCGCCGGGGAGCATATGGGCCTTATTGGGCCATACGGGAATAGAGGACAGAGGCCGAAAGGAAGGAGGCGCGCAGCCCCCCTCTGGTCCGAATTGGACAAGGGGTGCAGCCCCCTTTTCCTTCCTCCTCTTCCCCTCTTTCCCCCCTTCTCCTACTCCAACAAGGAAGGAGGGAGTCCTACTCCCGGTGGGAGTAGGACTCCCCTTGGCGCGCCCCTCCTAGGCCGGCCGTCCCTCCCCCCTTGCTCCTTTATATACGGGGGCAGGGGGCACCTCTAGGCACAACAACAATTGATCCCTTGGATCTCTTAGCCGTGTGCGGTGCCCCCTCCACCATATTCCACCTCGGTCATATTGTCGCGGAGTTTAGGCGAAGCCCTGCGCCGGTAGAACATCATCATCATCACCACACCGTCGTACTGATGGAACTCATCCCCGACACTTTGCTGGATCGGAGCCCGGGGATCGTCATCGAGCTGAACGTGTGCTGAACTCGGAGGTGCCGTACGTTCGGTACTTGCATCGGTCGAATCGTGAAGACGTACGACTACACCAACCGCATTGTCATAACGCTTCTGCTTACGGTCTACGAGGGTACGTGGACAATACTCTCTCCTCTCGTTGCTATGCCATCACCATGATCTTGCGTGTGCGTAGGAAATTTTTTGAAATTACTACGTTCCCCAACAGTGGCATCCGAGCCTAGGTTTTATGCGTTGATGTTATATGCACGAGTAGAACACAAGTGAGTTGTGGGCGATACAAGTCATACTGCTTACCAGCATGTCATACCTTGGTTCGGCGGTATTGTTGGATGAAGCGGCCCGGACCGACATTACGCGTACGCTTACGCGAGACTGGTTCTACCGACGTGCTTTGCACACAGGTGGCTGGCGGGTGTCAGTTTCTCCAACTTTAGTTGAACCGAGTGTGGCTACGCCCGGTCCTTGCGAAGGTTAAAACAGCACCAACTTGACGAACTATCATTGTGGTTTTTGATGCGTAGGTAAGACCGGTTCTTGCTCAGCCCGTAGCAGCCACGTAAAACTTGCAACAACAAAGTAGAGGACGTCTAACTTGTTTTTGCAGGGCATGTTGTGATTTGATATGGTCAAGACGTGATGAGATATAAGTTGTTGTATGAGATGATCATGTTTTGTTGAAATTATCGGCAACAGGCAGAAGCCCTATGGTTGTCTCTTTGTTGCATAAGATGCAAGTGCCAAATAATTGCTTTACTTTATCGCTATGCGATAGCAATAGTTGCAAGAGCAATAGTTGGCAAGACGACCATGTGATGACACATTGATATAGATCAAGATGATGAAGATCATGGTGTCGTGCCAGTGATGATAGAGATCATGACAGTACTTTGGAGATGGAGATCAAAGGCTCAAGATGATCATGGCCATATCATGTCACATATTTTGATTGCATATGATGTTTATCTGTTATACATCTTATTCTGTTTTGTTTGACGGTAGCATTTTAAGATGATCTCTCACTAATTATCAAGAAGTGTTCTCTCTGAGTATGCACCGTTGCGAAGGTTCTTCGTGCTGAGACACCACGTGATGATCGGGTGTGATAGGCTCTACGTTCAAATACAACGGGTGCAAAACAGTTGCACAAGCGGAGTACTCAGGTTAAACTTGACGAGCCTAGCATATACAGATATGGCCTCGGAACACGGAGACCGAAAGGTCGAGCGTGAATCATATAGTAGATATGATCAACATAGTGATATTCACCATTGAAAACTACTCCATCTCACGTGATGATCGGACATGGTTTAGTTGATTTGGATCACGTGATCACTTAGATGACTAGAGGGATGTCTATCTAAGTGGGAGTTCTTTAGTAATATGATTAATTGAACTTAAATTTATCATGAACTTAGTCCTGGTAGTATTTTGCAAATTATGTTGTAGATCAATAGCTTGCGTTGTTGCTTTCATATGTTTATTTTGATATGTTCCTAGAGAAAATTGTGTTGAAAAATGTTAGTAGCAATGATGCGGATTCGATCCGTGATCTGAGGTTTATCCTCATTGCTGCACAGAAGAATTATGTCCTTAATGCACCGCTAGGTGACAGACCTATTGCAGGAGCAGATGCAGAAGTTATGAACGTCTGGCTAGCTCAAAATGATGACTACTTGATAGTTTAGTGCACCATGCTTAACGGCTTAGAATCGGGACTTCAAAGACGTTTTGAACGTCATGGACCATATGAGATGTTCCAGGAGTTGAAGTTAATATTTCCAGCAAATACCCGATTTGAGAGATATGAAGTCTCCAACAAGTTCTATAGCTAAAAGATGGAGGAGAATCGCTCAACTAGTGAGCATGTGCTCAGACTGTCTGGGTACTTCAATCGCTTGAATCAAGTGGGAGTTAATCTTCCAGATAAGATAGTGATTGACAGAATTCTCTACTCACCATCACTAAGTTACTAGAACTTCGTGATGAACTATAGTATGCAAGGGATGACGAAAACGATTCCCGAGCTCTTCGTGATGTTGAAATCGACGAAGGTAGAAATCAAGAAAGAGCATCAAATGTTGATGATTGATAAGACCACTAGTTTCAAGAGAAGGGCAAAGGGAAAGAAAGGGAACTTCAAGTGGAAAGACAAGCAAGTTGTCACTCCTGCGAAGAATCCCAAAGCTGGACCATAGCCTGAAACTGAGTGTTTACACTGCAAAGGAAATGGTCACTGGAAGCGGAAATGCCCTGAATATTTGGTGGATAAGAAGGATGGCAAAGTGAACAAGGGTATATTTGATATACAGATTATTGATGTGTGCCTTACTAGTGTTTATAGTAGCCCCTGAGTATTTGATACTTGTTCGGTTGCTAAGATTAGTAACTCGAAACAGGAGTTACAGAATAAACAGAGACTAGTTGAAGGGAAAGTGACGATGAGTGTTGGAAGTAGTTCCAAGATTGATATGATCATCATTGCACACTCCCTATACTTTCGGGATTAGTGTTAAACCTAAATAAATGTTATTTGGCGTTTGCGTTGAGCATGAATATGATTTGATCATGTTTATTGCAATACGGTTATTCATTTAAAATCAGAGAATAATTGTTGTTCTGTTTACATGAATAAAACCTTCAATGGTCATACACCCAATGAAAATAGTTTGTTGGATCTCGATCGTAGTGATACACATATTCATAATATTGAGGCCAAAAGATGCAAAGTTAATAATGATAGTGCAACTTATTTGTGGCACTGCCGTTTGGGTCATATCGGTGTAAAGCGCATGAAGAAACTCCATAAAGATGGATTTTCGGAATCACTTGGTTATGAATCATTTGATGCTTGCAAACCGTGCCTTTTGGGCAAGATGACTAAAACTCCGTTCTTCGGAACAATGGAACGAGCTACTGACTTATTGGAAATAATACATACTGATGTATGCAGACCAATGAGTATGAAGGCTCGTGGCAAGTATCATTATTTCCTGACCTTCACAAGATGATTTGAGCAGATATGGGTATATCTACTTGATGAAACATAAGTCTAAAATAGTTGAAAGGTTCAAAGAATTTCAGAGTGAAGTGGAAAAATCATCGTAACAAGAAAATAAAGTTTCTGCGATCTGATCGCGGAGACGAATATTTGAGTTACGAGTTTGGTCTTCAATTAAAACAATGTGGAATAGTTTCACAGCTCACGCCACCTGGAACACCACAACGTTATGGTGTGTCCGAACGTCGTAACCGCACTTTATTGGATATGGTGCGATCTATGATGTCTCTGACTAATTTACCAATATTGTTTTGGGGTTATGCATTAGAGATAGCTGCATTCACATTAAAAGGGCACCATCTAAATCCGTTGAGACGACAACATATGAACTATGGTTTAGCAAGAAACCCAAGTTGTCATTTCTTAAAGTTTGGGGCTGCGAAGCTTATGCGAAAAAGTTTCATCCTGATAAGCTCGAACCCAAATCGGAGAAGTGCGTCTTCATAGAATACCCAAAGGAAATTGTTGGGTACACCTTCTATCACAGATCCAAAGGCAAGATATTTGTTGCTAAAAATGGATCCTTTCTAGAGAAGGAGTTTCTCTCGAAAGAAGTGAGTGGGAGGAAAGTAGAGTTTGATAAGTTAATTTGTACCTTATCCCGAATTGGAAAGTAGTTCATCACAGGAATCAGTTCCAGTGATTCCTACACCAATTAGTGAGGAAGCTAATGATGATGATCATGAAACTTCAGATCAAGTTACTATAAAACCTCGTAGGTCTTCCAAAGTACAGTCCGCACCAGAGTAGTACGGTAATACTGTTCTGGAAGTCATGTTAGTAGACCATGATGAACCTACAAACTATGAGGAAGCGATGATGAGCCCAGATTCCGCGAAATGGCTTGAGGCCATAAAATCTGAGATATGATCCATGTATGAGAACAAAGTATGGACTTTGATTGACTTGCTCGATGATCAGCAAGCCATGTTAAATAAATGGATCTTCAAGAGGAAGACGGACACTGATAGTAGTGTTACTATCCACTAAGTTTGACTTGTTGCAAAAGGTTTTCAACAAGTTCAAGGGGTTGAATACGATGAGATTTTCTCACTTGTATCGATGCTTAAGTCTATCCGAATCATGTTAGCAATTGCCACATTTTATGAAATCTGGCAAATGGATGTCAAAACTGCATTCCTTAATGGATTTATTAAAGAAGAGTTGTATATGATGCAACCAGAAGGTTTTGTCAATCCTAAAGATGCTAACAAAGTGTGCAAGCTCCAGTAATCCATTTATGGACTGGTGCAAGCCTCTCGGAGTTGGAATATATGCTTTGATGAGTTGATCAAAGCATATGGTTTTATAAAGACTTTTTGAGAAGCCTGTATTTACAAGAAAGTGAGTGGGAGCTCTGTAGCATTTCTAATATTATATGTGGGTGACATATTGTTGATTGGAAATGATATAGAAATTCTGAATAGCATGAAAGGATACTTGAAAAAGAGTTTTCAAAGCAAGACCTCGGTGAAGCTGCTTACACATTGAGCATCAAGATCTATATAGATAGATCAAGACGCTTGATAAGATTTTTCAATGAGTACATACCTTGATAAATTTTTGAATAGTTCAAAATGGAACAGTCAATGAAGGAGTTCTTGCCTGTGATGCAAAGGTGTGAAGTTGAGTAAGACTCAAGACCCGACCATGGAAGAAAATAGAAAGAGAATGAAAAGTCATTCCCTATGCCTCAGTCATAGGTTCTATAAAGTATGCTATGCTGTGAACCAGACCTGTTGTATACCTTGCTCTGAGTTTGACAAAGGAATACAATTTTGATCTAAGAGTAGATCACTGGACAACGGTCAAGAATATCCTTAGTGAGAACTAAGGAGATGTTTCTCGATTATGGAGGTGATAAAAGAGCCCGTCGTAAAAAGTTACAACGATGCAAGCTTTTACACCAATCCAGATGACTCTAAGTCTCAATCTGGATACATATTGAAAGTGGGAGCAATTAGCTAGAGTAGCTCCGTGCAGAGCATTGTGGACATAGAATATTTGCAAAATACATACGGCTCTGAATATGACAGACCCATTGACTAAACTTCTCTAACAAGCAAAACATGATCATACGTTAGTACTCTTTGGGTGTTAATCACATAGCAATGTGAACTAGATTATTGACTCTAGTAAACCCTTTGGGTGTTGATCACATGATGATGTGAAATATGGGTATTAATCACATACAGATGTGAATATTGGTGTTAAATCACATGGCGATGTGAACTAGATTATTGACTCTAGTGCAAGTGGGAGACTGAAGGAAATATGCCCTAGAGGCAATAATAAAGTTATTATTTATTTCCTTATATCATGATAAATGTTTATTATTCATGCTAGAATTGTATTAACCGGAAACATAATACATGTGTGAATACATAGACAAACATAGTGTCACTAGTATGCCTCTACTTGACTAGCTCGTTTATCAAAGATGGTTATGTTTCCTAGCCATGGACAAAAGAGTTGTCATTTGATTAACGGGATCATATCATTAAGAGAATGATGTGATTGACATGACCCATTCCGTTAGCCTAGCACTTGATCGTTTAGTATGTTGCTATTGCTTTCTTCATGACTTATACATGTTCCTGTAACTATGAGATTATGCAACTCCCGTTTATCGGAGGAACACTTTGGGTGCTACCAAACGTCACAACGTAACTGGGTGATTATAAAGGAGTACTACAGGTGTCTCCAAAGTTACATGTTGGGTTGGCGTATTTCGAGATTTGGTTTTGTCACTCCGATTGTCGGAGAGGTATCTCTGGGCCCTCTCGGTAATGCACATCACTATAAGCCTTGCAAGCAATGTGAATAATGAGTTAGTTGCGGGATGATGCATTACATAACGAGTAAAGAGACTTGCCGGTAACGAGATTGAACTAGGTATTGGGATACCGATGATCGAATCTCGGGCAAGTAACATACTGATGACAAAGGGAACAACGTATGTTGTTATGCGGTTTGACCGATAAAGATCTTCGTAGAATATGTGGGAGCCAATATGAGCATCCAGATTCCACTATTCGTTATTGACCAAGAATAGTTCTAGGTCATGTCTACATTGTTCTCGAACCCGTAGGGTCCGCACGCTTAAGGTTTCGATGACAGTTATATTATGAGTTTATGAGTTTTGATGTACCTAAGGAGTTCGGAGTCCCGGATGAGATCGGGGACATGACGAGGAGTCTCGAAATGGTCGAGACGTAAAGATCGATACATTGGATGACTATATTCGAAGTTCGGAAAGGTTCCGAGTGATTCGGGTATTTTTCGGAGTACCGGAGAGTTACGGGAATTCGCCGGGGAGTATATGGGCCTTATTGGGCCATACGGGAATAGAGGAGAGAGGCCGAAAGGAAGGAGGCGTGCAGCCCCCCTCTGGTCCGAATTGGACAAGGGGTGCGGCCCCCTTTTCCTTCCTCCTCTTCCCCTCTTTCCCCCCTTCTCCTACTCCAACAAGGAAGGAGGGAGTCCTACTCCCGGTGGGAGTAGGACTCCCCTTGGCGTGCCCCTCCTAGGCCGGCCGCCCCTCCCCCCTTGCTCCTTTATATACGGCGGCAGGGGGGCACCTCTAGGCACAACAACAATTGATCCCTTGGATCTCTTAGCCGTGTACGGTGCCCCCCTCCACCATATTCCACCTCGGTCATATCGTCGCGGAGTTTAGGCGAAGCCCTGCACCGGTAGAACATCATCATCGTCACCACGCCGTCGTACTGACGGAACTCATCCCCGACGCTTTGCTGGATCGGAGCCCGGAGATCGTCATCGAGCTGAACGTGTGCTGAACTCGGAGGTGCCATACGTTCGGTACTTGGATCGGTCGAATCGTGAAGACGTACGACTACACCAACCGCGTTGTCATAACGCTTCCGCTTACGGTCTACGAGGGTACCTGGACAATACTCTCCCCTCTCGTTGCTATGCCATCACCATGATCTTGCGTGCGCGTAGGAATTTTTTTGAAATTACTACGTTCCCCAACATGATGCTAGTATCTACAATATGGTATGACTGCAGATGGAGTTGCTGCCGTAGAGACCCTTCGGGCGGGGCTTGCCCGAGCCAAGGAACAAGCCCGAATAAGTGATGCGGCCGCCCTGAAGGCGGTCGAAGAGTTGATAGCCGAACATGCTGCTCATCGCCAGAGCGAAGAAAGGATAGCCAAGATGGTTGTTGAGCTGAGAGATGCCACCGACCGCTATGAGCTCCTTGAAAAGGAAAGCCAAGCGAAAGAGCCTGACCTGAAGAAGGCCCTGGAGGCAGCCAAGGAAACCCGCTCTAAAATGAGAGGGATAAGGGAGGAGCTTCGTGAAGCCAGAGATATCACGGCTGCGAGGCCCTATTTGTTGCGGATGATGTTCGGAGATCCAAAGTATGCCCCTCTAGACTAGTTGTGGAGTGCTGCAGATGCGTATGCGGACTTGGCAAAGAGTGCTGCTGATGCGACTGAGTTCTACAAAGATCGGAAAGACCATGAGGTAGAAAGGTTGTTCTAGTCGCAGATCAGTGCCCCGACGCGTCCGCTGCTATTGAATGAGAGAATGTCCGCATGGGCCGAGCTCCATAGGTTGTCCGGGCTTGCTATGAGGTCTGTCGTGGATCATCTTTGGCCGAGGGGACCAAGGCCGGACATTTATTTTGGTTTGGTGCAACAATTCCTTGGTGTTGTGTCACATATCGATGCTGTGAAGAGGTCGGCGTGCATGGAGGGTGCGCGGATGGTTCTTGCCCGTGTTAAGACATACTGGGTAGGGATGGAGGCCACCGCTATTGCAACCCGGGGTCCGGCGGGAGGCCAGGACCCGGCCGCGCACTATTTTGAAGAAGTCCTAGAAGGTGCCCGTTTAATAGAGGCTCAGTGCTCGAAGAGTACCATGTTCGAGTGACATGTATCTGAATTGTAAAAACAATGCTATTTTGATTAGAAAGGCTATGTTTATACTTTTGCCTGAAATTATTATAGTGCCTCCTGTGCGGCCGTTTATGTATGTATGTATATAACCTGAAAGTTTGCAGTCGTCAGCTTCAGCCCCCACGCATATAATGCGGGGGTGCTCGGAAAAGCGCATAATCACACTTGATCCAACGTCTTGGTCCATTAAGGAGGTGATAGCGCGGCGAACCAGGCAATCGGACTATATAGCTTTAACACTTTCACTTAGCCAAAGGAGTTTGACGGTGGGGCTACTATATAGCCCCTGGTACTTCCGCGTTCATCCGAATGTGGTACACGTACGTACATGACTGGGAAACCAGTCCTTCGTTAATGCGGAGGAATCGGGAAGATTCCGCTGAGTCATCGAGTGGTTGACCAGACTCGCGCTATATCATGACAGTCATTTTTCGGCTTTCTCTACCGAGGTGCTCGCCCAGATGAACCAGGGCACAATCGCAGTAGTTCTCCCGGTGCCCCCCTAGCCGATAGAGCGGAACGTAAGGTAGCAAAACACGGGAGCCGGGCAAACCCAACATTTGACTAAAGACATGATTCAGAGCTGATGCATATAAGGCCAAACTCGCGACGCCGAACACTCCCTAAGGTATTCGGACTTTACGACATATACTGGGCTGAGTAACACCCTCGATAATGAGCCCTATGTTTCCAGGTACATGCATTAGTCTGGCGTGACAAAGTGTCAAGAACGCAAGTATCCCTCCCAGTTGTGTTAAGTGACCGGAGGGTGTGAAGCAACAAGATACATTAAAAAAGGTTTACGCAGGGTCTTAATCTGAAAAGAAACCTTTGAGCGGGGCCCTGCTGCACGTCTGCGCCTTTATCTCGGTTGTGCCGTATCCTGGAGGGGTGTAGCACGATGATCATCTGTAAAAAGGGAAAAGCCCGGGTGAAAGACTTCGTGCGAAGTGTTGGTTAATCTGAACGAACCATGAAAATGCAATCTGTTATTGTATTAATGGGGTCAAGCCGAACTATGGGCTTCTTCTTTTGCGAGCAGCCCCTAGCACCACCTATGGGGGTATATCTATCAACCCAAGCTCCGGTTTATCTGGGCTGTTACATCTGGTGGAGCGCCGGACTCGTCTAACCGTGTCCGTTGTCTTGACGACCGACCGTTTATTCTGGTTGGAGGGGCCGTTCAGTGTTTGGTTGCTAGAGCCGCCACATATTCTTCTGCGCATAAGGAACGCTCTGTATTTCCGCTAACTGTGATGACACCACGTGGACCGGGCATCTTAATTTTAAGATAGGCGTAGTGCAATACTGCATTGAAACGAGCGAAGGCCGTTCTCCCGAGTAGTGCGTGAAAGCCGCTTCGGAATGGAGCGGTGTCGAAGATTAGTTCTTCGCTTCTAAAGTTGTCGGGAGAACCGAATACAACCTCTAGTACTAGAGAGCTCGTGCAGCGGGCCTCGACGCCTAGTATCACTCCTTTAAAGGTAGTATTGGTTTGGCTGATTCTTGACGGGTCTATCCCCGTTTTGCAGACAGTGTCCTGATATATCAGGTTAAGACTACTGCCGCCGTCCATAAGGACTCGGGTAAGGTGGTATCCATCAATTATTGGGTTGATAACCAAGGCAGCCGATCCTCCATGCCGGATACTAGTCGGATGATCCCTGCGATCAAAAGTGATCGGGCAGGCCGACCAGTGATTGAATTTAGGGGCGGCGGGTTCTACATCGTATACGTCTCGGAGTGCGCATTTGCGCCTTTGGAATGTGAGTTGCGTAAATCATATTCAATGTTTTGACTTCTGGTGGGAATTTTTTCTGTCCCCCAGTGTTCGGCTGGCGAGGCTCATCCTCGTCTTCACTTGGCGTCTCCCTCCCCTTGTGTTCGGCATTTAGCTTGCCGGCCTGCTAGAAAACCCAGCACTCTCTGTGTGTATGATTTGCAGGTTTTTCGGGGGTGTCGTGAATCTGACATAATTTGTCTAGTATCTTATTTAGGTTGGACAGTCCATCTCTGCTGCCTTTAAATGGCTTCTTTCGTTGACCGGGTCGAGATCCCCTAAATCCGGCGTTGACTGTCATGTTATCTAGGCTGTTTTCATTGTTTGGATGCTTGTTTTTATTGCGTCACGGCTTCCCGTTGGCATCCCTGACTTTGGATGTGCCTGGGTCGTTGGTGCCACTACGGTCCAGCCAACTGTCCTCGCCCATGCAAAAGCGGGTCATAAGGCTTGTTAAGGCTGCCATTGTCCTCGGCTTTTCCTGGCTGAGGTGTTTGACAAGCCATTTGTCCCGGACACTGTGCTTGAAGGCCGCTAAGGCTTCGGCATCCGGGCAGTCGACGATTTGATTCTTCTTAGTAAGAAATCTGTTTCAGAATTTTCGGGCTGACTCTCCCGGCTGTTGAATTATGTGACTTAAGTCGTTTGCATCCGGAGGTCGGACATAGGTCCCTTGAAAATTGGCCCTCAAAGCATCCTCAAGTTCTTCCCAACTTCCAATTGAGTTTTCGGGGAGGCTTTTCAACCAATGCCGAGCTGGTCCTTTCAACTTGAGGGGTAGGTATTTAATGGCGTGGAGATCATCTCCGCGGGCCATATGGATGTGAAGGATAAAGTCCTCGATCCAGACACCAGGGTCTGTTGTTCCATCATATGCCTCTATATTCACGGGTTTAAATCCTTCCGGAAATTCATGGTCCAGCACCTCATCGGTGAAGCACAGGGGTGTGCGGCACCCCTGTATTTGGACGTGTCATGGCATACTGTCAACGGTTGTTGCGTTCGGTGTTGATTCCTAGCTGGTATTCGATCAATATGCTCATTTTGGTAGCCCTGATCATGTGCCGAAGCGCGCTTCCTAGATCCATAGATGGACCTGGCCATACCAGATTTTTTGTCCAGGAGCTCACGTAAATTGTGTGCTGACTTGTGTGTGACATTATTAGCCGTCCTGTCGCGGCCACGGGGTGGTCGGTCTGGCTGATCGGCCATTTTATTTTTTGGCTGAATGGGCTCTGTGGCCTCGTCGTCGAATTCGGGCAGCAGCTTGCGCTTTGGATAGCTCTTTGTGTGGCGATCGCCACCGTATTTTTCTTCAGTGTCCAGCACCTTGTTCCATCTGCAGTTGAGCGTATCCTGTGCGTTCTTAAGCCTTTTCTTCCGCTTCTTCAAGCTCCTCGTAGTGGCAATAAGCCTTTTGTGGAGGTTCTCTTGTTCCAAGTGTTTTTCTGGGATGATGAGTGCATCATCGTCCGGACTGTTCTCCTCTCCGGAGACAGGTTAATGAATTTTACCCTCGGGATCGGCTTCATTGGACGTCGGCTCCGAACTATGTTCAGCGTCCCCTGGCTCATCCTGCTCCATCGCTGGGTCCATGGGGTCATTGTTTCCTTTGGAGTCGACTGGGGTATTATTCCTTCTTGCGCTGTTGTCGCTGTTTTTATTGTGGTGGGATTTAGAGCGGCGCCTACGGTGTCGCTTTGGTCGCTTATCGAGGGGATTATCCTTTGTTGCATCATCGCCATCGCCTTCTTTTGGTGTGTCCACCATATATATATATATATATATATATATATATATATATATATATATATATATATATCATATGACGTAGCGATCAGACCTCAAACAGTATGATCTCTGTGCTTTAGTGTCATCCCTGGATCAGTAATGCTGACACGCACAGTACTTGAACAATTTATAACAGAGTAGCAATCACACACTTATTACATCGAATGTCTCAAGAGAGAGCTTATTACAATAAATATGGCTTAAGGTCATCTAGAAACGATAATAGCGGAAGGCTTGGAAGATAAGCGAGTCCATCAACTCCAACGGCATCACTGAGTATAAGACCACGACCTAAGGCACCTTACTCGTTGTCTGAAAAGTCTGCAACATGAACGTTGCAGCCCGAAAACGGGTCAGCACATGGAATATGCTGTCAATGTAACACATAGAGAGTAATGAACAGAATAATGCTATCACTACATGGATATATGGCTGGTGGAAAGGAATAAAGCCAATTTTCCCCTACTGCAAAGGAATAAATTTTATTTAACTATCATGCTGGTTGTTAAACATTGAGAAGGTTCACCCAACTCAATCCCAATTAAGCATCATCTTTAAACCCAACAAAATTAATTACAGTAACATGATGAGATTCACATGATAATCCAAGTACTAGATACTCAAAACGTCCATAACCGGGGACACGGCTAACCATGATTAGTTTATACACTCTACAGAGGTTTGCGCACTTTTCCCCACAAGACTCGATCTCCTCTGTTGGAATTCTCGCACTACATGGTGTTCGAGAAACGGATGACCGAGACATAGCCTTTCAGAAGTGTTTGCACCTTACGATCGGGTAGACAGTTACACCTACTTTCCCCTACATCTGCTAGTCTACCACTGTAAGAGTTCACACAACTTAATCAACTATGCTAGAGCCCATAGTAGCTTGTGGCTGCACACGGAAGTTTCTAGCATGAATAATCTCATGATCCCTTTGAGCCTGGGTGGCGGTCCATAAAGAAAAACAGGCAATCACTAGAATCCCAGGTGCCTCAATCCACCCAGATGTGTATTAAAGTTGCCACCTTAAATAAACCATTAATTAATAATCTCACATCCGTCATGGATACACTCAAACCCAATCCACGTCTACGAGCGTAGCATGGCAATATAAGCAAACGTAGAAGTAACTCCCAAGGGTTTGAAAATAAAACAGGTAATAGGTACTACCTCAACTACTTCCCAAAACCCACATGTTAATCAGATCCTAATCATGCAAATGTTTGAGGATTGATCTAATGCAATAAAACTGGGTAGTAAATAGGTATGATCAAAGTGTTACTTGCCTTGCTGATGATCCGCGAAACCTAGAGATTCGAAGTAGCAAGCGGCGCACTCCGGGTACTCTATCGCAAACAAACAAGCATACAATAAGAACTCATCTAATGCACAGGTAAAACTCAAATAAGATAACTAACCAAAAAGTTCAACTTAAGAACTCCGGTTTGCCAAAATAATCAAATCAAACGAAGCATCGAAAGTCAAACGGCGAAAGAAACAAGCTTCGTTTACTAATCTGGACCTAAGTCAAATTTTACAGTAGCAAAAACTTGTTTGAGTTGGTTAAACGGAAAGAGGGTTTCGAGACAAAACTCTAGGCGCTTCTATCGCCTGATTCTGATAAATGAGCGAAAGATAAAGTAAAACGAAAATTGGATCAGAAATTGCGATCGGAAATAATCGCGGAAAATCTGAGAATAAGAAAAACGGACGAACAGACTAACGAACGAACGTTTGCTGTCTGTGGCTAAACGACGAAAACCGTTCGTTAACACGAACGTATGGACGAACGTCCGTTAAATAGGTAAACGGAGAAAACCGATGAACCGATCTAATAAAAAAACGAACTAGGGTTTCTAAAAAAACCAAATTAGTTTTCTAAAAAAACAGCGGCGGCGAACGACGGCTACCTCATCGGGTGCGGCGGGGCTCGGGGCTGTGGTGGGGCGGCGTGGGTGGCGTGGGGCGGCGGTGATGGGCGTCGGCGGCGGCGGGCTCCTGGCGGCGTCGGCGGGCTTTGGCGGTTGCGGGCTCCGGCGGCGGCGACTTCTGCGGCGGGGCAGGACGGGGTGAGGCGGCGGGGTTGGGGGTACTTAAGAGGGGGAGGGGCGGCTTGGAGGAGGGGGCAAGGCGGCGAGGAGGTGGAATCCGGCTCAGACTCCGGTCCGAGTCAGCGGTGGCGGCGCGCGGTCTCCAGGAGGGAGACGACGGCGCGGGGAGGTGGGTCGGCTGGGCTGGGCCTCGACCCAGTCGAGCGCTGGAAGTTTTTTTTAAAATAAATTCCACTGAAACTAAGAAAAATCCTAGAAAATAAAATAAAATTCTAAAAATGCCAAAATAAATTTTCACTGTCTAAATAAAATATTTAGAAGAAGCTGAACATTTTCTTGGCCCTAGAATGCAGTTCTGAAAAACGTGCAATTTTCCTAATTTCAAATAAAAAGGCGAAAAACTCTGAAACAGAAAGTTATTTGATTTTATCATTAAATCCTCAATATTTCTTTATTTTGGGAAAGTCATTTATTCCCTCTCTCATATTTTTATAATAGAAATAATTGAAGCTAAAATAATTAAAATCAAATGATCCTATTTTCAAAATTTGAGAAAACTCAAATATGGAAATAACGAAATTCCCAACTCTCTCCGTGGGTCCTTGAGTTGCGAAAAATTTCTAGGATCGAGCCAAAATGCAATAAAATATGATATGCAATGATGATCTAATGTATAACATTCCAAATTGAAAATTTGGGATGTTACAAACCTACCCCCCTTAAGATGAATCTCGACCTCGAGATTCGGGTTGGCTAGAAAATAGGTGAGGGTGGTCCTTTAGCAGATCTTCCTATCGCTCCTAGGTGGCTTAATCCTCGGTGTGGTGGCTCCACTGAACTTTGCAAAACTTGATAACCTTGCTGCGGGTGACTCGGCTGGCATACTCAAGAATTTTGACTGGTTTCTCCTCGTAAGTTAAATCACTATCCAACTGAATCACTTCCAGCGGCACTGTATCCCTCAGCGGTATATCAACCATCTCTGCGTGACACTTCTTCAACTGGGAAACGTAGAACACGTCATGAACTCCTGACAATCCTTCGGGCAATTCCAACTTGTAAGCAACTTCTCCCATACGCTCCAAAACTTTGTATGGTCCCACAAAACATGGCGTTAACTTTCCCTTAACTCCAAAGCGCTTAACTCCTCGAAGTGGAGATACACGAAGATAAACTCTGTCTCCAACTTCGTAAGCTGTCTCCTTGCGTTTTGAATCTGCATAGCTCTTTTGCCTGGACTGGGCTACCTTGAGCCTATCGCGAATCAACTTCACCTTCTGTTCAGACTCCTTAATCAAATCTGGTCCAAACAACTGGCGATCTCCAACTTCATCCCACAACAGCGGGGTTCTGCACCTCCTTTCATACAAGGCTTCGAAAGGGGCCATCTTCAAACTGGATTGATAACTGTTGTTGTAGGAGAACTCTGCATATGGCAAATTGTCGTCCCAACTAGATCCATAATCTAGTGCACAAGCTCTCAGCATATCCTCCAAAATCTGATTGACTCTCTCGGTCTGTCCATTTGTCTACGGATGAAAGGTTGTACTGAACTCTAGCCTGGTACCCAATGTTTCGTGCAACTGATTCCAGAACTTTGAGGTAAACTGGGTTCCTCTATCTGATACAATGTTCCTCGGAACTCCATGCAGACACACGATCCTGGTCATGTATATCTTTGCCAACTTAGCACTGGTGTAAGTGGTCTTCACTGGGATGAAATGAGCTACCTTGGTCAAACGATCAACTACAACCCAAATTGAGTCATAGCCTGAACGAGTCCTGGGCAATCCTATGATAAAATCCATGCCTAGTTTTTCCCACTTCCATTCGGGTATTGACAATGGCTGTAGCAATCCTGCTGGCTTCTGATGCTCTGCCTTCACTCTCTGACATACATCACAAACTGTTACGTACCCTGCAATATCCTTCTTCATTCCGGTCCACCAGAAAGTTTCTTTCAAATCCAGATACATCTTGGTATTTCCTGGGTGAATCGAGTATGGCGAATCATGGGCCTCCTACAGAATCAACTTCCTGATCTCCGGGTCATTAGGCACATAAACGCGGTCCTCAAACCATAAGGTATCGTGCTCATCCTCATGAAATCCCTTAGATTTTCCTTTGCTCATCTTCTCCTTTATCCCGGCAATCTCCTTGTCGGTCTTCTGAGCTTCTCTGATCTTATCCATCAAAGTAGGCTGAATCTCCAATGCTGCTACATAGCCTCTCGGAACTATCTCCAAACATAGCTCGTGAAGATCCTCGGCTAACTCCTTGGGTAACTCTCCAGTCATGAGTGTATTGACATGACTCTTGCGGCTCAATGCATCGGCTACTACATTAGCCTTTCCTGGATGATAATGCAATCTCATATCATAATCCTTAATGAGCTCCAACCATCTCCTTTGCCTGTAATTCAACTCCTTTTGTGTGAATATGTACTTCAAACTCTTGTGATCCGTGTACACCTCACAATGGTTTCCGATGAGAGAATGTCTCCAAGTCTTCAATGCGTGCACTATGGCTGCTAACTCCAAATCATGGGTAGCATAATTCAACTCATGGGTCTTAAGTTGTCGTGAGGCATATGAAACAACTCTTCCCTCCTGCATAAGCACCGCTCCAAGTTCTCAACGAGAAGCGTCGCAATATACTTCATAATCCTTGCGCTGATCTGGCAGAATCAACACTGGTGATGTAACCAAACGTTTCTTCAACTCCTGGAAACTGGCCTCACATTCCTCAGTCCATTTGAACTTGGTATACTTCTTCAACAACTCCGTCATGGGCTTAGCAATCTTCGAGAAATTCTCAATGAATCTCCATAGTATCCTGCAAGTCCAAGAAAACTCCGGATCTCTCCAACTGTTGTTGGTGCTTCCCAATTTGTCACAGTGACAACTTTGGTGGGGTCTACTGCTATTCCTTCTCCGGATATAACATGTCCGAGGAATTCAACTTCTTTCAACCAAAATTCACACTTGCTGAACTTGGCATATAACTGATGTTCTCTGAGCTTCCCAAGTACCAAACACAAATGCTCCTTATGCTCCTCTTCATTCTTGGAGTAGACCAGAATATCATCAATGAACACCACGACGAACTTATCCAGAAACTCCATAAACACCTTGTTCATCATGTTCATGAAATAGGCAGGTGCGTTAGTCAACCCAAATGACATAACGGTATACTCATACAGCCCGTACCTGGCAGTAAAAGCTGTCTTAGGTATATCCTGCTCCCGAATCTTCAACTAGTGGTATCCTGATCGCAAATCGGTCTTGGAAAATACCTTAGCTCCTTGCAACTGGTCAAACAAATCATTGATCATCGGCAACGGGTACTTGTTCTTGATTGTCACTTCATTCAATCCTCGATAATCAACAACCATCTTCAATGATCCATCCTTCTTCTCCACTAGAAGCATTGGCGATCCCGAACTTGGGCGAATATAACCTTTATCCAGTAACTCCTTAATCTGCTTCTTAATTTCCTCCAAATCTTGTGCGGGCATCCTGTACGGTCTCTTAGATATCGTCCCTGTGCCTGGCAAAAGCTCAATAAAAAACTCAATGTCTCTATCTGGTGGCATGCCTGGCAACTCTTCTGGAAATACATCAGGGAAATCCTTCACCACTGGTACTTCCTCCTGTACAACTCCTGATAAGGAATTTACTTGGGTCCTCTTCGGCTCATGCCGTGATACATACTTAATCCTTCTTCCTTCTGGGGCGGTAAGCAAAATTGACTAACTGGCGCAATTGATGTTTCCTCCATACATCGATAGCCAATCCATACCCAGTATCACATCCAAACCTTGCGATTCCAAAATGATTAAATTCGAGGGGAAAACATGCCTACCTATACTCAATGGCACTTGATACATCCTTGACTGGCCATATACTCCGCTCCTGGTGAGCTTACTAACATAGGTATTCTAAGAACCTTGGTGGGCAGTTTATACTTATCCACAAATCCCCTTGATATGTATGAATGCGATGCACCAGTATCAAAAAGAACGATTGTAGTAAATGACTTAACCAAAAACTTACCTATTACTGCATCTGGCTGGGCTTCAACCTCCTCCACATTAACGTGGTTCACTTATCCCCTGTTGAAAGGATTCGGCTTCTTCCTAGAGCTTCCATTTCGATTTCCATTCTTAGCTTCAGGACATTCATTGGCATAATGTCCAGTCTTCTAACACTTGTAGCAAGTGACTTGGCTCAGATCCCTCTTGGCTGGGGTAGATGGGTTGGTACGGTTCTGGCCGTTGCTTCCTCCATTCCCATTACCATTCTTGGGCCCACTATGATTGTGTGAGCTCCCTCCTCCATGGGTATGCTGAAAATGTCATCCCGAATTCGGGGTAAAACAGGGCTTCTACTGAGCTCCGGAATTGTACTTCCCTTGTCCATACTTCCTCTTGCGGTTGTCAATCTGCTGCTGCTTCCCTTCAATCATGAGAGCACGATCTACCAACTCCTGGTAGTTGTTAAAAGTTGCTACCATCAACTGCATGCTCAGCTCATCATTCAGTCCTTCCAGAAACTTCTCCTGCTTAGCTACATCCGTAGCAACGTCATCTGGGGCATAACATGCTAGCTTACTAAAGTCATCCGCGTACTGGCCAACAGTACGTCCTCCTTGGCGCAAGTTGTGAAACTCACGCTTCTTCATGGCCATAGCTCCTGCTGAAACATGGGCAGTACGGAAAGCCTGCTGAAACTCGTCCCATGTGACAGTGTCGATAGGATAAGTGGCTGTGAAATTCTCCCACCATGATGCTGCAGGTCCATCAAGCTGATGTGCGGCAAAACGCACCTTTTCCACATCTGTGCATCCTGCAGTGGTCAAATCCCTTCCTGTCTTGCGGAGCCAACATCTGCAAATATCGTCTCGGTGCTGCTGGAGAACACCAGCGGATTCAGTCTAAGGAAACGGGTTAAATGATCAACAGGTGGTGGTGGTGGGTTGTTGTTGTTGTTGTTCCCCTGATTTTGATTCTTAACTAGAAGTTGCATCAATGCATTCTGCTGCTGGATCAACTAAGTGAGCTCCGGTGGGAAGGCAAATCCATTGTCACGTCTCGGAGGCATCTGAGGGTTTAGAAAGGATGAGAATACAGAATAGAATGAGGTCTAGAGATAAAACACTACCCCATATGCACATGAGACAAATCAATCAATATCACTTCAATCAATTCAAACAAAGGCATACAACGGTCTAACTATCGTTATAAAAGTGCTTCGACTATACTAGATTCATGGGGGAATACTACTACTGTTATGGTGGATGTCGGTGTCAAAACCGGCGGATCTCGGGTAGGGGGTCCCGAACTGTGCGTCTAGGCGGATGGTAACAGGAGACAAGGGACACGATGTTTTTACCCAGGTTCGGGCCCTCTCGATGGAGGTAAAACCCTACTCCTGCTTGATTAATATTGATGATATGGGTAGTACAAGAGTGGATCTACCACGAGATCAAGGAGGCTAAACCCTAGAAGCTAGCCTATGGTATGATTGTTGTAATGGTTGTTCGTCCTATGGACTAAAACCCTCCGGTTTATATAGACACCGGAGAGGGCTGGGGTTACACAGAGTCGGTTACAATGGTAGGAGATCTACATATCCGTATTGCCAAGCTTGCCTTCCACGCTAAGGAAAGTCCCATCCGGACACGGGACGAAGTCTTCAATCTTGTATCTTCATAGTCTTGGAGTCCGGCCGATGATGATAGTCCGGCTATCCGGACACCCCCTAATCCAGGACTCCCTCAGTAGCCCCCGAACCAGGCTTCAATGACGACGAGTCCGGCGCGCATATTGTCTTCGGCATTGCAAGGCGGGTTCTCCTCCAAATTCCATGTGCTTGCCGAATAGTGTCCGGCTTCCTTACAAATGTTGCGCTCCTTGGCTTCCGCGCCCAATAATGGCCCTCTTCCACGTGTCGCATTAATGCGAAAGGCCAGGGTATTTTTATATTTTACCCCCTAGCTGCACCAATAATCTGCCTATAAGAGAGGCAAGAATCCAGATCCAAATCACACCATCTTCCTTCCGCGAGTACTCATCGGAGCGCTTCTGACCAAAAATCCATTCCATCATGGACTGTCGACGTGGCTCCTCCTCTCGCGCTCCCAGCCCTCAGCCAGGAGATTGGAGGAGAAGTTGAGTTCCGCAGAACGAGCTGGTGACGCTCCAAGCGGAGGGATACCTTCCTCCGGCCTTTATGGTCCCGGTTCGAGCCGGGCTGGCCACCTACAAAGGTGGAAAGCAAGCGGAGGCCACCCGTAGTCCCTCCAAAGGAGAGCAGGTGTGCTTTGTCCCTTATCTAATAAGGGGGCTCGGGTTTCCCATACATCCGTTTCTCCGGGGGCTTCTGGAGTTCTACGAACTCCAGCTTCATCACCTCACGCCCGCCTCTATTCTGCACATCGCGGGTTTCGTGGCTCTTTGCGAGCTGTTCCTGGGCATCGAGCCCCATTTTGCGCTGTGGAAGAGACTATTTTGCCTCGTACCCCGTTCTCACAAGGGGTCAATATATCAAGTGGGCGGAGCCGAAATATGGCGCGTCGCCGGGACCGGATATCTATCCGGAACCCCAAAGAAGGCGTCCGAAGACTGGCCTTCGGAATGGTTTTATGTAGAAGATGCTCCACTACCGGACCCAGTTCGGATCGGCCTCCTGGAGTTCAGCAAGGCTCCTCTGAAGAAACGCCTAAGTTGGCGCCCGCGGAGCCCTCAACAGGAGGAAGACAGGAGCGTCCATTATTTGATGGGCCGGATAAGGTTGCTGGCCCATTCCGGATTGACCATGATTAGAGTCATGGCCACGTGCATTATGCGAGGGGTGTAGCCACTCCAATATAGGGGCCACCCTATGTGGGATTTCAACGGGGAGAATGATGCCACCCGTCATGGCCGCATGGGGCCGGGATCGGCCGTAGATCTGGTGAAGATTCTGTCCGGCCCGTACAAGGGGGAGAAGGAGGACTTCCTCCAGACGAGCCCATTGAATGGGTTCTCCATGAATAACCCTCGAAGCTGGGTAAGCAGACATTTATTTATCCGGCCCATGCTTTCAAGGTTAAGTACCTTACTTTATGATTTTGACGCAGGAACTGCGTCGGGATGTGGAGGACATACACAGTCCGGCTCCACAACCCGAGGATCCGGGAAGATCCCTTGATCCGGCTTCCGAAGAGGATCCGGACATAAAGGTGGAGCTAATTGACGGGGTGTTCTATCAACCCAGCATGGACAATGCTCTAGTCGCCATTACGGCTGACTACCCCGGCTTACCTCCGGCTTCCCAGTTAATTATGACCGGAGTCCTGACACCACTATTTCATCCTTGCGTATTTCTGACCACCGTATACAACGGTGTCTCGCGGGAGGTGCCTTCAAGGCGGGAAGCCGAACCTGCGGCGGCTGACCAACAAGGGTCAGTCCGGCCCAGCAGGCGGAAGAGGGGTGCTGTGCGAGTCGAAACGTTACCGCAACGGTATAGCTCGCGTCCGTTATTTAGGGAAAAGCTTCCTAGGAGGTGTATTAATGCTCATGACTTTTCCAGGAGAAAGAGCGCTCGCCGGGCTGTGCCCGGAGAGGTTGCCAACCAAGCCTCTGCCAACCAGGCTCCACCACCTGGTCCGGAGGGGGAGGCGAGCGCAAGGCGCGAGCCGGGTACTCCTCCAACGGAGGATGCCGACAGGCTGTCCACCACCAGGTCTGAGGTGGAGAGCGTCATGAATCATAGGCGCCGCCGGACAGTTCTGCGTGACGCGTGTTTCTCCCCAGAGGCGTTGAATGCCTTTAACGCAGGAGACGCGCACCTTCATGCCGCTCAAGATGGTTTAACCAGAGCCATGGAACAGTATGTAAAAGACATACGGGTAAGGGATTTTAATAGTTGTATATGCCAGTAGCCCCCGAGACTTAAAGTAGTTAAAATAACTGATTTAAGGCTCATTTAACATGCAGTATCTGACGGAGAAAAATACCCGATTGTCCCAGGAGCTACAAGAGTGCAAAGCCCAACTTGAGGCCGCACTGGCTGCCGCAGGAGGAGACACAAAGACCCCCTCCGATAACACATTATTTCAAAAAGATAAGCAGTGTGCGGCGTGCGTATAAGTCTAACAATGATATTGCAGATGTTGCCGGACTTGATCCGGACAAGCAACAGCTACTGCGCCAGCTGAAGGCCGGCGAGAGGGTGCTTATGAAGGTGCAGCAGGAGAGGAACAAACTCCAGGATGCCCACACCCAGCTTGGAGAAGAGCTGAAAAGTGTTCGGGCCGAGCTGTCTGGCTCCGTGAAGGAGAATCAGCGGCTTCGTCGCGGCATCTATAGTAAGTGCTTGAGCGAACTTTTGAAAACAAGAGTTTGGCGATGAAGTCAATTGACAGAAATATGTTTGTAGGTGTGCTCACAGGTCGCCCTGCGGAGGAAATGCCCGGTTCAACGGGTGACCAACTTCCCGAGCTGGTGCAACTGCTCGAACGTGTTCGGCAGGCGATGAGTGGCGTCGTACAGGCCTTATGGCCGTCCGTCTCCCTACCCGAGGGCCTTGAAGAGCTTGTGGAGAAGCTTCAGGGAGCACGGTAGCGCTTTCGTTTATGGAAGATATCTGCCTGCCGTCAAGGTGCCAGGGAGGCCTGGGCCGTGGTGAAGACGCGGTACAAGAAGGCGGATCCAAACCACATGGCCGAGGTCGGACCTGTGGGGCCCGATGGGAAGGAGATTCCCATGAGCTTAGTGTACGGCCAAGTAGAGTTGGCCGCTAAGTATTCCCAACGGGACTGTAAATTAGACAGCCTGTTAGACGGGATTGGGGAGGAGTACAGTCAGTCGATTTGACGATGTATTTAAAATGACATGTAAAATGCCTTCTAGCCGGATTGTAGATCGTTTGTCTTTGCCGACCTTTTCGCTTCAACCTCGGGACCCTAGAGTCCGGAGTGTGTCCGAATACCCTCTCGGTTATGAAAAAACCGGGGCATGCATGGAGACCAGGCGTAGGGGTCATTAGTGCTTTATCAGACAAGTGCCCAACTAGTTATGTTATATTACATGGTTAGTAAGAAACATCTTCCAGGGAGAATAGTTCCGTTAAGGGTTCCTTTCCCTGGGAGGCATGCCCTAAAGTGCATGTCCGGACTGCAAAAAGAGCAGGAAAACATCTGGGGGCAGATAAATAAATAGGTAAAAAATCATCTTTCAAGTCACCGACCGAATATTCCCTTCAGAACGCTAGCTTTCGGCTTCACCCAGTCTGAGGTACACATCCGGCTGATCCGGCAGTAACAATCGCAGAGGTGCTCCCTTTACCTCCTGGCCGAACAATCGGGAACGTAGGGGTAAGCACAGGAGCCAGGCAACCCAGCTTGGCCAAAACTTAAGTCATATCGATGCATATAATGGTGAATAAAAGGTACATGCGGAAGTTTGACACATGTGTTGGGCATGAAGCCCGTATAAGTAAGTTTCTGTTAAAGAAGCCCCCAGGTATAATGAGTGCGGGTAGCACATCAAGTGTGTGTGAACAATGCGCAAATCGGCCCTCAAGGGCTTTATGAAAAAAGTGGGATAAAAGAGAGAAACAAAAGGCAACTGAAGTATAAAATGTGGACGGGGGAAGGAGACGAACTCTGAGTCCGGCGCTAGGCGTAGAATCTGCGGAGGCGGGCTGCGTTCCATGGGTTTGGCTCGAGTCGGTTGTCCGATGCGCTTCGCAGACGGTATGCTCCACCGGTCAGGACTTGGTCGATGATGAAGGGACCTTCCCATTTGGGCTTGAGTTTGTCCTTTTTCTTGTCCGGTAGGCGTAGAACTAGTTCGCCAACGTTGTAAGTTTTAGCCCGTACTTCTCTGCTTTGATATCTTCGAGCCTACAGCTGATAGAATGCGGAACGAGCCTTTGCCATGTCGCGCTCCTCCTCCAATGCGTCCAAGCTGTCCTGCCGATCCAACTCGGCTTCTCTTTCTTCGTACATGCGCACTCGAGGTGAGTCATGAATTATGTCGCAGGGCAAAACTCCCTCTGCGTCGTATACCATAAAGAATGGTGTGAACCCGGTAGTACGGTCTGGCATGGTCCGCAGCCCCCAGAGTACGGAGTCGAGCTCCTCTACCCAGTGCGTGTTAGATTCCGTAAGGGACCGCACTAATCTGGGTTTGATGTCGCTCATGATTAGACCATTTGCTCGTTCAACTTGACCGTTGGTTTGAGGGTGATAGACTGAAGCGTAGTCGAGCTTAATGCCCATATTTTTGCACCAAAGTTTAACCTCGTCGGCCGTGAAGTTCGTGCCGTTATCGGTGATGATGCTGTGGGGGACACCGTAACGGTGTACTACCCCGGATATGAAGTCTATCACCTGTCTGGATTTGGCTGTTTTAACTGGCTTGGCCTCTATCCATTTGGTGAATTTGTCCACCATGACCAATAGGTATTTTTGCTTGTGGGTTCCCCCTTTAAGGGGTCCAACCATGTCAAGCCCCCAGACCGCAAACGGCCAGGTGATAGGTATAGTTTTGAGGGTGGTGGGTGGCATGTGGCTCTGATTAGCAAAGAGCTGACAACCGACACATCGTTGGACTAAGTCCTGAGCATCTGCCCGGGCCGTTGGCCAATAAAATCCTATACGGAAGGCCTTACCTACAAGGGCCCGGGCTGCAGCGTGGTGTCCGCCTAGTCCGGCGTGAATTTCAGCCAGAAGATTTCGCCCTTCCTCTTCGGAGATACACCTTTGAAGGACTCTGGTTGTGCTTTTCTTATAAAGTTCCCCCTCATGGACCTTGTAGGCTTTAGATCGCCGAACTATGCAGCAGGCCTCATTTTGGTCTTCGGGAAGTTCCTACCTAATTAAGTAGGCTAGGAATGGTTCGTCCACGGGGAAATGACTGCCATTATTTCGTGGGCAGAAGGTGTTATGTCACTGGCTGAGCCACCAGTTGTGTCAGAATGTTCAGTGTTGGGAGGTGTGGTTGGTTCCGGATTGTTGTTTCCGGACTCCTCTTCCCATACAACGGATGGCTTAAAGAGCCGCACCAGGAATATGTTTGGAGGGACGGCGTCGCATTTTGCGCCGATGCGTGCCAGCACGTCGGCCGCCTGGTTATTATCCCGGGCTACATGGTGGAATTCGAGTCCTTCAAACCGAGCTGACATTTTTAAGACAGCGTTACGGTAGGCTGCCATTTTCGGATCTTTGGCATCGAAGTCTCCGTTTACTTATGATATTGCGAGGTTTGAATCCCCGCGTACCTCAAGGTGTTGAATGCCCATGGAGATTGCCATCCGGAGGCCGTGCAGAAGGGCCTCGTATTCGGCTGCCTTGTTGGAGTCTGTGTACATTATTTGAAGTATGTATTGGACTGTGTCTCCGGTTGGGGACGTCAAAACGACGCCAGCCCCCAAGCCGGCCAACATTTTAGAGCCGTCGAAATGCATGATCCAATTGGAGTATGCGCCATACTCTTTAGGGAGTTCGGCTTCAGTCCATTCAGCGACCAAGTCAGCCAGGACTTGCGACTTTATAGCTCGCCGTGGTTTGTAGGTTACGTCAAATGGTAAGAGCTCAATGGCCCATTTGTAGGTTATGTCGCGATTGTTTATGATGTCGTTGAGGGGTACTTCGGAGGCCACTGTTATCGAACACTCTTGAAAGTAGTGTCGCAGCTTCCGGGATGCCATGAACACCGCGTATGCTATCTTTTGATAATGCGGGTACCGGGACTTGCAGGAAGTTAAGACAGTGGATACGTAGTACACTGGTTGTTGAAGAGGGAATTTATGCCCTTCTGTTTCTCATTCGACGAGGAGTACCGCGCTTACAACTTGATGTGTTGCCGCGATATATAACAACATTGGTTCTCCCAGGTTAGGCGCGGCTCGGACCGGATTTGTTCCCAATATGGCCTTTATTTCTTCGAGTCCGGCAGTGGCAGCATCCGTCCACTCGAAGTGTTCGGTGCGCCTGAGGAGGCGATAGAGGGGCAATGCCTTTTCTCCCAAACGGGAGATGAAGCGGCTTAGAGCCGCCACGCATCCAGTCAATTTTTGTATTTGTTTGATGTCTTTTGGAATATCCAGCTATGACAGAGCTCAGATCTTGGCTGGGTTTGCTTCAATTCCTCTACCGGATACAATGAAGCCCAGGAGCTTTCCGGCTGGTACGCCGAAAACGCATCTTTCCGGGTTCAGCTTAATGTCATATGCTCGGAGGTTGTTGAATGTGAGCTTCAAATCGTCTACTAGAGTTTCGACGTGTTTGGTTTTGACGACCACATCGTCTACGTATGCCTCTACTGTTTTGCCGATCTGGGTAGCCAGACATGTCTGAATCATGCGCTGATATGTTGCGCCGGCGTTTTTGAGTCCGAAGGGCATCACATTGAAGCAGAATGGTCCGTATGGGGTAATGAATGCCGTTGCAGCTTGGTCCGCCTCCGCCATCTTGATTTGATGGTAGCCGGAGTATGCGTCAAGGAAGCACAATGAATCGTGCCCTGCAGTAGCATCGATTATTTGGTCGATGCGGGGAAGGGGGAAAGGATCCTTTGGGCAAGCCTTGTTGAGGTCTTTAAAATTGACACATAGGCGCCAGGATTTGTCCTTCTTTGATACCAATACCAGGTTTGCTAGCCAGTCCGGATGTTTGATGTCTCTGATAAATCCGGCTTCCAATAGTTTGGCTAGCTCCTCTCCCATTGCCTGTCTTTTGGGTTCGGAAAATCACCGAAGAGCCTGTTTGACTGGCTTGAATCATTTTAGGATGTTTAGGCTGTGTTCTGCCAATCTGCGTGGGATTCCTGGCATATCTGAAGGGTGCCAGGCAAAGATGTCCCAATTCTCCCGAAGGAATTCTCGTAGTGCGGCGTCTACATCAGGGTTCAACTGTGCCCCGATGGAGGCCGTCTTTGTTGGGTCCGTTGGATGGACCTGGAATTTGACTATTTCGTCCGCTGGTTTAAAAGAGGTGGACTTGGATCTCTTATCGAGTATCACATCATCCCTGTTCACCGTAGAGCACAGCGCAGTGAGTTCCTCCGCCGCTAGGGCTTCGGATAGTGCCTCTAGGGCTAATGCGGCTGTCTTGTTTTCGGCGCGGAGTGCTATGTCCGGATCACTGGCAAGGGTGATGGTTCCATTGGGCCCGGGCATTTGAAGCTTCATGTACCCGTAATGGGGTATGGCTTGAAAAATTGTGAATGCCTCTCATCCTAATAAAGCGTGATATCCGCTGCTGAACGGGGCCACTTGGAAAGTGACCTCCTCAGACCTGTAATTGTCCGGCGAGCCGAACACCACATCAAGTGTGATTTTTCCTGTGCAGCGTGCTTCCCGGCTAGGGATTATCCCTCTAAAGGTTGTGCTGCTTCGCTCAATACGGCTCCAGCCTATTTCCATTTTTCGAAGGGTTTCCTCGTAGATGAGGTTTAATCCGCTACCGCCGTCCATGAGCACTTTCGTAAGACGAAAGCCGTCCACTATTGGGCTGAGGACCAATGCGGCTGGTGCTCTGGCAGTTCGGAATTTAGGTTCGTCGCTGGCGTTGAAGGTGATAGCCGTGTCGCTCCATGGATTTGTTGTTGCTACCTGGTAGACTTCGGCGAGGCTGCGGATTGTTCGTTTCCGCATATTATTTGATGCGGAAGTCTCGAAGACTGTTGATACCGTACTGGTACTGTTGGAGTGGTTCTCCGGGGCTAGAAGCTCTTCGACACTTTTGGCCACCTGCCACAGTATCCAACATGCTCGAAGGCTATGTGTTGGAGTGGCGCCCTCTGTACTGTGAATTTTTCAGGGTCCGCTGAGCCATCCCTCCAGTACGGTCCCGTGCCCTTTGTGGGGTTTTTGTACCGGGTGCCTGAGCATGATGCACCCTTTTGTTTCGGACTAGGGTTGTATTCGGAGCCGGATTGTCCCAAAACTTAGTTTCGGTTTTCTGGAAACTCTCCATCGCACAGTACTTTCGTACTATGGACGCCAGGTCGGCGAAGCGTGTAATTTCACGACGACTTATGGCGTTCAAGATTCCCTTGTCCGTGCAATTATTGCAGAAAATCGAAATTGCGTTTTCCTCACGGCAGTCTTTTATCCTGTCCATAACGAGGAGGAATCTGGCCCAGTAATGATGTACTGTTTCAGCGGGCTCTTGCCGGATTTGATATAGATCGCATATGTTTGGGTGGGTGGGCGGAATTAAGTCTGGAACCCTGCCCATCTTGAGGCTCAAAGGCCGAAAAATTTCCGAATTTGGAAGCTTGGATTGCTGGACGTTGTCCAACGAGTCTGGTCCGCTGCCTGACTTTAGGTTCAGTACTTGATCGACGTCCGTCCCTCCGCAGGAATCCGGCATGGAGGGTTCGGGAGTCCGGACATAACTGGTTTTTAATACAGAAGAAGAGTCGCCGCGTTGTCCCTCTACCACCGCAACGTGGTGGGTAACTTGGGGAGAGTTAATCTCTCTCAGATCGGTTTTAAGCCCAATCTGACTATAGTCTGTAGCGACTCCCAGGGCGGCGATGCGATCCAAGAGCTCGTTTACAGAAGAGAGCTCCATTGGATTCAGCTGCTTGGCGAATTCCGAGTTGACGTGAAGATTGCTTTCGATGATCCGAGAGGTCATCGTCGAAGCGGTGGCCGAACAGGCGGTCATGAGAAAACCACCTAGCCGGATAGTTTGGCCGGTGGCCAAAGCTCCTTTGGTGATGGTACCGTCTTTAAAGATGGGAGGAGGCATCCTTCCTGATCGTGACGGCACAGAGGAACTCCCAATGAAAGCACCAATGTCGGTGTCAAAACCGGCGGATCTCGGGTAGGGGGTCCCGAACTGTGTGTCTAGGCGGATGGTAACAGGAGATAATGGACACGATGTTTTTACCCAGGTTCGGGCCCTCTCGATGGAGGTAAAACCCTACTCCTGCTTGATTAATATTGATGATATGGGTAGTACAAGAGTGGATCTACCATGAGATCAAGGAGGCTAAACCCTAGAAGCTAGCCTATGGTATGATTGTTGTAATGGTTGTTCGTCCTACGGACTAAAACCCTCCGGTTTATATAGACACCGGAGAGGGCTAGGGTTACACAGAGTCGGTTACAATGGTAGGAGATCTACATATCCGTATTGCCAAGCTTGCCTTCCACGCTAAGGAAAGTCCCATCCGGACACGGGATGAAGTCTTCAATCTTGTATCTTCATAGTCTTGGAGTCCGGCCGATGATGATAGTCCGGCTATCCGGACACCCCCTAATCCAGGACTCCCTCAGTGGTCGACTAGAAAAACTGCTCCGTTGAAGACTCCATGATATCTGCTCCAGCTTCGTCAACATAGTCATCATCGCTATCGTCTGGGTCTGAGTCGGTGTCGTCGATGATGATGTAGTTCTCTGGACAAGTGCAATCATCGTCTTCTCCTCCAGTCGCGGGAAATCCCATGAATACTTTTAGCTTCTTCTTCAGATCATCATTCCTCTCCACGAGTATTGCTATTTCCTCCTCATATCCATTGCGTGTAGACTTGAGTTCTTCCTCCAGTTCCATGATCTTGGTCATAGCCTTCTTCAGATCTATCATGCCTGCGCACATCTGGTTCTCCTGGCGACGAATGTGCTGGTTTAACTCCTGGATGTAAGCTGCGATTGACCTATCCTTCCTGGTGCTGATCATCTCCAATTGCTCATCTCGGCGCCCACAAATCTGGTAGATAGTATCCTTAAGATCCTTGTGGTATACTTCTCCAATGCGTCCCATGGTAATGTGAGCAGCCATGCTCTTCCCTAGACTCCAGGTCGGTGCATCAAAGGAAAACTCTATGGGCTCAGTGACGGGCATGAGCGTCCTTCCTGGTACTTGAACTTGAATCATCCAACGCTCCTCTTCTGGTAAAGTGGCGATGTAGGTCCCGGTGAAACTTGGTACTCTGATGTTCAGGTACTTAGTGACTTCCTTCAAGTGGCGTCCAAAGGGTGTATCTTCATCCGGCTGCGTGAACTTGTTCCTTGCATCCGCCATCCTAAAGAGTAGAAAAGATGAGGAGTCAGAAATGAGAAGAGTGAGTAGTGATCTAGGGCTTTGAGCTTAGTGGTCGTGTCCTACAGTCAGCGTGTGCTCTGATACCATCTTGTAGCGACCAGACCTCAACAGTCTGATCTCTGTGCTCTAGTGTCATTCCTGGATCAGTAATGCTGACACGCACAATACTTGAAGGATTTATAATAGAGTAGCAATCACACACTTATTACATCGAATGTCTCAAGAGAGAGCTTATTACAGCGGAAGGCTTGGAAGATAAGCGAGTCCATCAACTCCAACGGCATCACTGAGTATAAGACCACGACCTAAGGCACCTTACTTGTTGTCTGAAAAGTCTGCAACATGAACGTTGCAGCCCGAAAATGGGTCAGCACATGGAATATGCTGGCAATGTAACACATAGAGAGTAATGAACAAAATAAAGCTATCACTACATGCATATATGGCTGGCGGAAAGCTCTATGGTTACAGTTTTGGATAAAGCCAATTTTCCCTACTGCAAAGGAATAAATTTTATTTAACTAACCAGAAATTTCAACTTAAGAACTCCGGTTTGCAAAAAGAATCAAATCAAACTAAGCAACGAAAGTCAAACGACGAAAGAAACAAGCTTCGTTAACTAATCTGGACCTAAGTCAAATTTTACAGTAGCAAAAACTTGTTTGAGTTGGTTAAACGAAAAGAGGATTTCGAGACGAAACTCTAGGCGCTTGAATCGCCTGATTCCGATAAACGAGCGAAAGATAAACTAAAACGAAAATCGGATCAGAAATCGCGATCAGAAATAATCGCGGAAAATCCGAGAAAATGAAAATCGGACGAACAGACTAACGAACGAACGTTCGCTGTCTGCGGCTAAATGATGAAAACCGTTCGTTAACACGAACGTACGGACGAACGTCCGTTAATTAGGTAAACCGAGAAAATCGGTGAACCGATCTAAAAAACGAACTAGGGTTTCTAAAAAATGAATCGGTTTTCTAAAAAAACCGGCGACGGCGAACGACGGCTACCTCGTCGGGTCCGGCGGGGCTCGGGACTTCGGCGGGACGGAGTGGGTGGCGTGGGGCGGCGGCGACAGGCGTCGGCGGCGGCGGGCTCCTGGCGGCGACGGTGGGCTTTGGCGGCTGCGGGCTCCGGCGGCGGCGACTTCGGCAGCGGGTCGGGACGGGGTGAGGTGGCGGGGTTGGGGGGTATTTAAGAGGGGGATGGGGCGGCTTAGAGGAGGGGGCAAGACGGCGGGGAGGTGGAGTCCGGCTCGGACTCCGGTCCGAGTCGGCGGCGGCGGCGCGCAGTCTCCAGGAGGGAGACGGCTGCGTGGGGAGGTGGGCCGGCTCGGCTAGGCCTCGGCCTAGTCGGGCGCTGGAAGTTTTTTTTAAATAAATTCCGCCGGTACTAAGAAAAATTCTAGAAAATAAAATAAAATTCTAAAAATG
Source organism: Triticum timopheevii (assembly GCA_963921465.1). Taxonomy (NCBI): domain Eukaryota; kingdom Viridiplantae; phylum Streptophyta; class Magnoliopsida; order Poales; family Poaceae; genus Triticum; species Triticum timopheevii. The sequence goes on from OY997266.1 coordinate 464,109,793, forward strand.
CCAAAATAAATTTTCACTGTCTAAATAAAATACTTAGAACAAGATGAACATTTTCTTGGCCCTAAAATGCAGTTTTGAAAAACGTGCAATTTTCCTAAATTCAAATAAAAACGCGAAACTCCGAAACAGAAACTTATTTGATTTTACCATTAAATCCTCAATATTTCTTTATTTTGGGAAAGTCATTTTATTCCCTCTCTCATTTTTTTATAATAGAAATAATTGAAGCTAAAATAAATAAAATCAAATGATCCTATTTTCAAAATTTGAGAAAACTCAAATATGAAAATAACGAAATTCCCAACTCTCTCCGTGGGTCCTGAGTTGCGAAAAATTTCTAGGATCGAGCCAAAATGCAATAAAATATGATATGCAATGATGATCTAATATATAATATTCCAAATTGAAAATTTGGGATGTTACATATGATGAGGTGGCTGTCCAGCGCCTTATAGGCGGTGCTTCCTGTTCTTCTCCTACATCATCGTTCATACCGTCAATGTCTTCGGAGTTGAAGTCAAGCACGTCGGTTAAGTCATCGATAGTGGCTATTAAGTGGGTGGTGGGTGGGGAACGAATTTTTTCGTCGTCCGCTTCCCACTCGAGCCGGACATAGTTCGGCCAAGAGTCTCCTGACAAGGAGAGAGACTTTAATGAATTTAGCACATCACCCAAGGGTGAGCGCTGAAAGATATCCGCGGAGGTGAAATCCATGACCGGTGCCCAATCAGATTCGATAGGCATAGACGTACGCGGTTCGAATCCTGTAGCCGGAGATGAGTCCAAGGGTCCGATGAGACCGGCCTCATAGGAGGTGGGGTCAGTGTTCAGCTCCAAGGCCGATGAGTGTGCGGCCTCCGTCGCGGGGTCCATCCACCCGTCCTTGGATGGCACAATCTGCTCCGGATTGATTCCCGGGGCCACCGCAGGCGTGATCTCCTGAACACTATCTGATGGCAGATCTAAGTCATACTCATCGTGACTGTTCGGCGCACCTGACACAGGCTCAAATCCGTCGAAGATCAAGTCTCCGTGGATGTCGGCAGTATAGTTCAAGCTTCCAAACCTGACCTGATGGCCAGGGGCGTAGCTATCGATCTGCTCCAGATGGCCAAGCAAATTGGCCCGCGGTACGAAGCCGCCGAATACGAAGATCTGTCTGGGAAGGAAAACCTCCCCTTGGACCGCGTCGTTGAAGATGATTGAAGGAGCCATCAAGCCTTATCGCGACGACACAGCGGAACTCTCAATGAAAGCACCAATGTCGGTGTCAAAACCGGCAGATCTCGGGTAGGGGGTCCCGAGCTATGCGTCTAAGGCTAATGGTAACATGAGGCAGGGGACACGATGTTTTACCCAGGTTCGGGCCCTCTCGATGGAGGTAATACCCTACTTCCTGCTTGATTGATCTTCATGATATGAGTATTACAAGAGTTGATCTACCACGATATCGTAGAGGCTAAACCCTAGAAGCTAGCCTATGATTATGATTGTTGTTGTCCTACGGACTAAAACCTCTGGTTTATATAGACACTGGAGGGGGCTAGGGTTACACAGAGTCGGTTACAGAGAAGGAGATCTACATAACGAATTGCCAAGCTTGCCTTCCACACAAAGGAGAGTCCCATATGGACACGGGACGAAGTCTTCAGTCTTGTATCTTCATAGTCCAACAGTCCGGCCAAAGTATATAGTCCGGCTGTCCGAGGACCCCTTAATCCCGGACTCCCTCAGGGAGGTAGATATTTCCGCGGAAGCCGAAAATTTGGAATCGCTTCAGCCAAAAAACTGGCGTGCAAAGTGTCATTAGACAGACACGGTCCCTTATTTAGAACTGTGTACGATATGTGGACATCACAAACGATTCAGATAGCTTAACCCGTGTGTGATGAGTTTGAACGTCAAAAGTTTTGGTTCAAATTTCCATGGTTACAATGGTCATCCCCGTCATTGCATAATTTGGGTACACAAAGGAGACTACAGCACACCCACACTTCTTAATTGAGCAAGTTCAGCAATTAAATAGAGCTAGCTGACCTAAACATTACTCTAACAAATTAAAGACCAGCGCTCTTAATTAAACAAAACATATAGTACTACTACGGCTGGTGCTCATCGATCTCCGCTGCCACCTCCATGTCTAGCTCGCGCCCGACGGTTGATACATCTCCAACGTATCTACACCTTAAGTCATCCACTTGAGGGAAATTTGCTACTGTCCTACAAACCTGTGCACTTGCAAGCCCAACAACGTCTACAAGAAGAAGGTTGTGTAGTAGACATCAAGCTCTTTCCTGGCGCCATTGCCGGGGAGGCTAGGTAAGCGGCACTCACGCCCCGTCAACTAAGCTCTTTTCTGGCACCATTGCCAGGGAGGTGAGTGCTTGAAGGTATATCTTTAGATCTTGCAATCAAATCTTTTTGTTTCTTGTTTTATCGCTAGTTTAGTTTATAAAAGAAAACTACAAAAAATGCAGTTAAGTTGGTCTCATACGCTTCGTCTTTTTAATATCTTTCGTGAGTTTGATGGAAAGGAAAATTGTGCTCAAGTGCTAGAATAAGAATGCATTAAAATGCTTGGTACTGAATCTTTGAATGATGAGCATGATTGCAATGTTGTTAGTATAAACTCCTTGAATATCCATAGTACTAATGATGATTGCTCTAGTCGTGATGAAAATATCTCTTATAAGCATGTCAACTTTTGTGGAGTGCATGTTTGCATGAACACACCTAATAGAGAAGATATATATTTCAAGAGGCATAAGCATTTAGAAACTAAATGGTTGCAAGAAAGACTAAATGCGAGTGCTGAAAATTTAAATTTCCTTTGCCGTACTTGTGAACTTTGCAATGAACATGGTCATTTACATCTCCGATGCAAATTGTTTCATGATCGAATCGTGTCCAAAAATTGTGATGATTTGATTTCCCTTGCACATTATAATGAACTTAGCTTGCTTTTGGGTCATGGAGAGTTGAAACGTTTAACTAAACATATTCCAGAATTTAATCTTGAGCATTTCCTTGATATTGATCTAGAAAAGATTTATATGTTTTGTGCGGTGAATTGCATTGAAAATCCTTATATTGCCAATTACCTAAAGAAAATAAAGCAAATAGAAGATGATTAGAATACTAATGAAAGGGAAGAGACTTCCCAATATCCTCCTATTATTTCTTATGATGAATCAGGTAACGGGGAGGAGCTTTCTATTCAACCAATCTCGCCCATAAGGAGCTCAAAGAGGAAGGTTGAACCCACACATAATGTGAAGAAGAAAAGGAAAAAAGGGGCAACAAAGGTAAAAAGGTATCCCTCCCAAATGATGTTGCTCCTACTACTCATTGTGATGATGATAATTGCTATACTATTGGTGCTATCCATACTATTAATGATGAGAGTGATTATGCTAATGATATGCAAGGCCACAAGCTTGGGGAAGCTATGTTTGATGAAGATGATATTTTTTGTCCCCCAAGTTTTGATGAGCAAATTTTTTATGATGAAAGCATGCCTCCTATTTATGATGATTATATTGATGAAAGTGGGTTTGGAAGAGTGTCAACTTTAGGAAGTAGTGATCCCACTATTTTGGAGGATGTTGAATCTTATTGTGATGAACATGAAAGTGGATTTGGAAGAGTGTCAACTTTATTTAGTGATGATTCCACTATTTCGGAAGAGGTTCCAATTGATTATGAGAACAAAGTTGCTATCTATGATGAGTATTGTGATGACTTGTATACTATTAAGAATAATGATAACCATGAAACTTGTCATCATGATTTTAGTTTTCAATTGGATTATGCCTCACATGATAATTATTTTGTTGAGTTTGCTCCCACTATTATTCATGAGAAGGATTTTGCTTATGTGGAGAGTAGTAAATTTTCTATGCTTGTAGATCATGAAAAGAATGCTTTAGGTGCTGGTTATATTGTTGAATTCATTCATGATGCTACTGAAAATTATTATGAGGGAGGAATATATGCTTGTAGGAATTGCAATAATATCAAGTTTCCTCTCTATGTGCTTAAAGTCTTGAAGCTATGCTTGTTTTACCTTCCTATGCTAGTTGATTATTGTTCCCATAAGTTGTTTGCTCAAAAAATCCCTATGCATAGGAAGTGGGTTAGACTTAAATGTGCTAGTCATATGCTTCATGATGCTCCCGTTATGTTTCAATCCTTATCTTTTATGTGAGCATCATTGTCATCATCATGCCTAGCTAGAAAGGCATTAAAGAAAAAGTGCTTGTTGGGAGACAACCCAATATTTAACCTTACTGTTTTTGTGTGTCCACATGATTATGCTACTATAGTAATCATGTTTTATAGCTTTTGTTTCAATAAAGTGCCAAGTAAAACCTTTAGGATAGCTTACGGTGATAGTTGTGTTGATCCTGCTGAAAGTCAGAAACTTTTGCACCCAGTAAATTAGTTTTGTTAATTCACAGAAACGCGATTATGATCTGACTCTTTTTGCCCTGGATTGGTACACAAATTTCTTAGGACTTCCTAATTTTGTACGATTTTTGGAGTTCCATAAGTATACGTTGGATACAGATTACTACAGACTGTTCTGTTTTTGACAGATTCTGTTTTCTATGTGTTGTTTGCCTATTTTGATGAATCTATGAGTAGTATCGAAGGGTATGAACCATATATAAGTTGGAGTACATTAGATATTACACCAATATGAATTTATAATGAGTTCATTACAGTACCAAAGTGGTGGTTTTATTTTCTTATACTAACGGAGCTTACGAGTTTTCTGTTGAGTTTTGTGTTGTGGAGTTTTCAAGTTTTGGGTAAAGATTCGATGGACAATGGAATAAGGAGTGGCAAGAGCCTAAGATTGGGGATGCCCAATGCACCCCAAGGTAATATTCAAGGACAACCAAAAGCCTAAGCTTGGGGATGCCTTCCGCTCTTTCGTCTTCGCTCATCGGTAACTTTACTTGGAGCTATATTTTTATTCACCACATGATATGTGTTTTGCTTGGAGCGTCATTTTATTTTGTTAGTATTTGATTGTTGTTATTTATATTAATGTTTTTCATATTTAGTTCCAATAAAAATGTCAAGGATAGCCTTTACCATGCTTATTTTGCTAGTATACATGTTGCTGTTTGAAAACAGAAAGTTTACCGCTGTTGCAAAAATTCCCTAGAAAAGTCAGAGCATGATATAATGTTGAAACTTTTTGCATAATGAGATATGATAAATTTACTACAGTGGGAATTTTATTTAATAATTTTTGGAGTTAGGGAAGTATTGATACTCTTGCATTCTTTACAGACTATACTGTTTTGGCAGATTGCTGTTATGGTTGCATTGTTTGCATATGTTTGCTTGTTTAATGATTCTATTTGAGGATAGGAGTATTAAATATGCAGAGGCACTTAGTATGCAATGCTGAACAATAATTTTAGTGATTTTTTACAGTAGAAAATGATAAGGTTTTGAATTGGTTTATATTAACCTATCTCATGAGTTCTTGTTGAGTTTGGTGTGGATGAAGCTTTTGATAAAAACAGAAACCATGATATGAGAGGAATTAAGGAGACACAAAAGTTCAAGATTGGGGATGCCCAAGGCACCCCAAGATAATATTTCAAGAAGTCTCAAGCATCTAAGCTTGGGGATGCCCCGGTAGACATCCCACCTTTCTTCTTCAACAACTATCGGTTAGTATTGGTTGAGCCTAAGTTTTTGCTTCTTCACATGAGTTGTGCTATCCTTGCATTGTCATTTTATTTTGTTTTGCTTTCTGTTTGAATACAATACCAAGATCTGAAATTCTTAATTGAGAGGGAGTCTTCGCATAGTTACATAATTATTTAGCTACTCATTGATCTTCACTTATATCTTTTTGGAGTAGTTTGTCATTTACTCGTGTGCTTCACTTATATCCTATGAGTAAATGGTTGAATCAGTTGAATGTAATAAATCTGAAATTATATATGTCTCATTTGCTTATCCCATGGGGAGTTATGACTTCACATCTAAGAAGTAGAGGTTGTAAATTTATTGAAGGTTAGCAAGCATTGTATTGGTCATTTGAACAATTCATGAAAGAATATTGAAGGAAGAGAGATTCCACATATAAATATACTATCCTAGACATCTTTTATAATTGGGAGCACTCATTAAGTATGACATGCTAAAGAGTTGATGTTGAACAAGGAAGAGAACGTAATGGTTTATGTTTTCCGACATCTCAGTTAAAGTATATTGTCATGGATCATTCAAACATGTTGAGCTTTACTTTCCCCCTCTTGCTAGCAAAAATTCCTTGCACCAAGTAGAGATACTACTTGTGCTTCCAAATATCCTTAAACCCAGTTTTGCCATGAGAGTCCACCATACCTACCTATGGATTGAGTAAGATCCATCAAGTAAGTTGTCATCGGTGCAAGCAATAAAAATTGCTCTCTAAATATGTATGATATTTTGGTGTGAAGAAAATAGCTTTATACGATCTTGTTATGGAAGCAATAAAAGCGACAGACTGCATAATAAAGGTCCATATACAAGTGGCAATATAAAGTGACGTTCATTCGCATTAAGATTTTGTGCATCCAACCCTAAAAGTGCATGACAACCTCTGCTTCCCTCTGCGAAGGGCCTATCTTTTACTTTATGTCTTTTACTTTATGCAAGAGTCAAGGTGATCTTCACCTTTCCCTTTTTTCATTTTATCCTTTGGCAAGCACTTTGTGTTGGGGTGATCCTGATATATATATATATATATATCCAATTGGATGTAAGTTAGCATGAACTATTATTGTTGACATCACCCAAAGGTGAATGCGTTGGGAGGCAACACTATAAGCCCCTATCTTTCTCAGTGTCCGATTGAAACTCCATAACCATTAGTATTGCGTGAGTGTTAGCAATTGTAGAATACTATTTGATAGTTGAGTATGTGGAGTTTGCTATTCCTGAAAATAAGATGAATTGCAATTGTTTGATGACTGAGAATGAAGTTTGCTAGTTTGCAAGAAAGTTTATAGTCTATGCTTTGACATGTGATTTGCTTGTTAATTTATCGTGGGAAGTTTTATGAGATGAACTACTGTTATGACATATTATCATGCTAGAATAGGTGATTGAAATTATCATTGATCAAACTTGTGCACCTTCTAGCATTCACACTTCATAAATTCTTTCTTTATCATTTACCTACTCGAGGACGAGTAGGAATTAAGCTTGGGGATGCTGATACGTCTCCGACGTATCTATAATTTATGAAGCATTCATGCTATTTTATTATCTGTTTCGAATGATTACGAGCTTTATTATACAATTTTATATTACTTTTGGGACTAACCTATTAACCGGAGGCCCAGCCCATATTGCTGTTTTATTGCCTGTTTCAGTATTTCGAGGAAAAGGAATATCAAACGGAGTCCAAACGGAATGAAACCTTCGGCAGCGTGATTTTTTGGAAGAATATGATCCTGGAGACTTGGAGTTCACGTCAGAAGATCCTCGAGGAGGCCAGGAGATAGGGGCGCCCCCCCCTACTTGGCGCGCCCCCTGTCTCGTGGGCCCCTCGAGCACCCCCCGACTGACTTCTTTCGCATATAAAGTCCCACGCACCCGAAAAACATCCAGGGAGAAGATAGATCGGGAGTTCCGCCGCCGCAATCCTCCGTAGCCACCAAAAACCTCTCGGGAGCCCGTTCCGGCACCCTGCCGGAGGGGGAACCCATCACCGGTGGCCATCTTCATCATCCCGGCGCTCTCCATGACGAGGAGGGAGTAGTTCACCCTCGGGGCTGAGGGTATTTACCAGTAGCAATGTGTTTGGTCTCTCTCTCGTGTTCTCTCTATGGCACGATCTTGATGTATCACGAGCTTTGATATTATAGTTGGATCTTATGATGTTTCTCCCCCTCTACTCTCTTGCGATGAATTGAGTTTCCCTTGAAGTTATCTTATCAGATTGAGTCTTTGATTTGAGAACACTTAATGTATGTCTTGCCGTGTTTATCTGTGGTGACAATGGGATATCACGTGCCACCTGATGTATGTTTGGTAACCAACTTGCGGGTTCCGCCCATGAACCTATGCATAGGGGTTGGCACACGTTTTCTTGACTCTCCGGTAGAAACTTTGGGGTACTCTTTGAAGTACTTTGTGTTGGTTGGATGAATTTTAGATTGTGTGACGCACATCATATAATCATGCCCATGGATACTTGAGGTGACAATGGAGTATCTAAGTGACATTAGGGTTTTGGTTGATTTGTGTCTTAAGGTGTTATTCTAGTATGAACTCTATGATGGATCGAGCGGAAAGAATAGCTCTATGTTATTTTACTACGAACTCTTGAATAGATCGATCAAAAAGGATAACTTTGAGGTGGTTTCGTAACCTACCATAATCTCTTCGTTTGTTCTCCACTATTAGTAGCTTTGGAGTGACTCTTTGTTACATGTTGAGGGATTGTTATATGATCTATCTATGTTATTATTGTTGAGAGAACTTGCACTAGTGAAAGTATGAACCCTAGGCCTTGTTTCCTATCATTGCTATACCGTTTATGCTCACTTTTATCATTAGTTACCTTGCTGTTTTTATTATTTCAGATTACAAATACCTATATTTACCATCCATATTTCACTTGTATCACCATCTCTTCGCCGAACTAGTGCACCTATACAATTTGCCTTTGTATTGGGTGTGTTGGGGACACTGAAGGAAATATGCCCTAGAGGCAATAATAAAGTTATTATTTATTTCCTCATATCATGATAAATGTTTATTATTCATGCTAGAATTGTATTAACCAGAAACATGATACATGTGTGAATACATAGACAAACATATAGTCACTAGTATGCCTCTACTTGACTAGCTCATTAATCAAAGATGGTTATGTTTCCTAACCATAGACATGTGTTGTCATTTGATTAATGGGATCACATCATTAGGATAATGATGTGATTAACATGACCCATTCCGTTAGCTTAGCACTTGATCATTTAGTATACTGCTATTGCTTTCTTCATGACTTATACAAGTTCCTGTAACTATGAGAATTATGCAACTCCCGTTTACCGAAGGAACACTTTGGGTACTACCAAACGTCACAACGTAACTGGGTGATTATAAGGGAGTACTACAGGTGTCTCCGAAGGTACATGTTGAGTTGGCATATTTCGAGATTAGGTTTTGTCACTCCGATTGTCGGAGAGGTATCTCTGGGCCCTCTCGGTAATGCACATCACTATAAGCCTTGCAAGCAATGTGACCAATGGGTTGGTTACGAGATGATGCATTACAGAACGAGTAAAGAGACTTGCCGGTAACGAGATTGAACTAGGTATTGGATACTGACGATCGAATCTCGGGCAAGTAACATACCGATGACAAAGGGAACAATGTATGTTGTTATGCGGTTTGACCGATAAAGATCTTCGTAGAATATGTAGGAACCAATATGGGCATCCAGGTCCCGCTATTGGTTATTGACCAAGAATGGTTCTAGGTCATGTCTACATAGTTCTCGAACCCGTAGGGTCCGCACGCTTAACGTTTCGATGACAGTTTTATTATGAGTTTATAAGTTTTGATGTACCAAAGTTTGTTCGGAGTCCCGGATGTGATCACGGACATGACGAGGAGTCTCGAAATGGTCGAGACATAAAGATTGATATATTGGAAGCCTATGTTTGGACATCGGAATGGTTCCGGGTGAAATCGGCATTTTACCGGAGTATCGGGAGGTTACCGGAACCCCCCAGGGGGGTTATTGGGCCTACATGGGCCTCGAGGGAGAAGAGAAAAGGAGGCAGGAGGGGGCCGCGCGCCCCTGCCCTTCCTAGTTCGAATAGGACAAGGGAAGGGGCCGGCGCCCCCCTTTCCTTCTCCTCTTCCTCCTCTTTCCCCCCTTCTCCTACTCCTACTTGGAAAGAGGGAGTCCTACTCCCGGTGGGAGTAGGACTCCCCCCTTGGCGCGCCCTCCTTGGCCGGCGGCCTCCTCCCCCCTGGCTCCTTTATATACGAGGGCGGGGGGCACCCCAAAGACACACAAGTTGATCTACGGATCGTTCCTTAGCCGTGTGCGGTGCCCCCCCCCCCCCCTCCACCATATTCCACCTCGGTCATATCGTCGCAGAGTTTAGGCGAAGCCCTGCGCCGGTAGAGCATCATCATCGTCACCACGCCGTCGTGCTGACGGAACTCATCTCCGGAGCTTTGCTGGATCGGAGGCCGGAGATCGTCATCGAGCTGAACGTGTGCTGAACTCGGAGGCTCCGTACGTTCGGTGCTTGGATCGGTCGGATCGTGAAGACGTACGACTACATCAACCGCGTTGTGCTAACGCTTCCGCTTACAGTCTACGAGGGTACGTGGATGAACACTCTTCCCTCTCGTTGCTATACCATCACCATGATCTTGCGTGTGCGTAGGAATTTTTTTGAAATTACTACGTTCCCCAACAGTGGCATCCGAGCCTAGGTTTAATGCGTTGATGTTATATGCACGAGTAGAACACAAGTGAGTTGTGGGCGATACAATTCATACTGCTTACCAGCATGTCATACTTTGGTTCGGCGGTATTGTGAGATGAAGCGGCCCGGACCGACATTATGCGTACGCTTACGCGAGACTGGTTTCACCGTTACGAGCACTCGTGCTTAAAGGTGGCTGGCGGGTGTCTGTCTCTCTCACTTTAGCTGAATCGAGTGTGGCTATGCCCGGTCCTTCCGAAGGTTAAAACAGCACCAACTTGACGAACTATCGTTGTGGTTTTTGATGCGTATGTAAGAATTGTTCTTGCTAAGCCCGTAGCAGCCACGTAAAATTTGCAACAACAAAGTAGAGGACGTCTAACTTGTTTTTGCAGGGCATGTTGTGATGTGATATGGTCAAGACGTGATGCTATATTTTATTGTATGAGATGATCATGTTTTGTAACCGAAGTTATCGGCAACTGGCAAGAGCCATATAGTTGTCGCTTTATTGTATGAAATGCAAACGCCCTGTAATTGCTTTACTTTATCACTAAGCGGTAGCGATAGTCGTAGAAGCAATAGATGGCGTAACGACAACGATGCTACGATGGAGATCAAGGTGTCGCGCCGGTGACGATGGTGATCATGACGGTGCTTCGAAGATGAAATCACAAGCACAAGATGATGATGGACATATCATATCACTTATATTGATTGCATGTGATGTTTATCCTTTATGCATCTTATCTTGCATTGATTGACGGTAGCATTTTAAGATGATCTCTCACTAATTATCAAGAAGTGTTCTCCCTGAGTATGCACCATTGCGAAAGTTCTTCGTGCTGAGACACCACGTGATGATCGGGTGTGATAGGCTCTGCGTTCAAATACAACGGGTGCAAAACAGTTGCACACGCGGAATACTCAGGTTATACTTGACGAGCCTAGCATATACAGATATGGCCTCGGAACACGGAGACCGAAAGGTCAAACCTGAATCATATAGTAGATATGATCAACATAGCGATGTTCACCATTGAAACTACTCCATCTCACGTGATGATCGGACATGGTTTAGTTGATTTGGATCACGTGATCACTTAGATGACTAGAGAGATGTCTGTCTAAGTGGGAGTTCTGAAGTAATATGATTAATTGAACTTAAATTTATCATGAACTTAGTACCTGATAGTATTTTGCTTGTCTATGTTTGTTTGTAGATAGATGGCTCGTGCTGTTGTTCCGTTGAATTTTAATGCATTCCTTGAGAAAGCAAAGTTGAAAGATGATGGTAGCAATTACACGGACTGGGTCCGTAACCTGAGGATTATCCTCATTGCTGCACGAAAAAGTTACGTCCTGGAAGCACCGCTGGGTGCCAGGCCTGCTGCTGATGCAACTAACGACGTTAAGAACGTCTGGCAGAGCAAAGCTGATGACTACTCGATAGTTCAGTGTGCCATGCTTTACGGCTTAGAACCGGGTCTTCAACGACGTTTTGAACGTCATGGACCATATGAGATGTTCCAGGAGTTGAAGTTAATATTTCAAGCAAATGCCCGGATTGAGAGATATGAAGTCTCCAATAAGTTCTATAGCTGCAAAATGGAGGAGAATAGTTCTGTCAGTGAACACATACTCAAAATGTCTGGGTATAATAATCACTTGATTCAACTGGGAGTTAATCTTCCTGATGATAGTGTCATTGACAGAATTCTCCAATCACTGCCACCAAGCTACAAGAGCTTCGTGATGAACTATAATATGCAAGGGATGAACAAGACTATTCCCGAGCTCTTCGCAATGCTGAAAGCTGCGGAGGTAGAAATCAAGAAGGAGCATCAAGTGTTGATGGTCAACAAGACCACCAGTTTCAAGAAGAAGGGGAACTTCAAAAAGAACGGCAAGCAAGTTGCTGCTCAAGAGAAGAAACCCAAGTCTGGACCTAAGCCTGAAACTGAGTGCTTCTACTGCAAGCAGACTGGACACTGGAAGCGGAACTGCCCCAAGTATTTGGCGGATAAGAAGGATGGCAAAGTGAACAAAGGTATATGCGATATACATGTTATTAATGTGTACCTTACTAATGCTCGCAGTAGCACCTGGGTATTTGATACTGGTTCTGTTGCTAATATTTGCAACTCGAAACAGGGACTACGGATTAAGCGAAGATTAGCTAAGGACGAGGTGACGATGCGCGTGGGAAATGGTTCCAAAGTCGATGTGATCGCGGTCAGCACGCTACCTCTACATCTACCATCGGTATTAGTATTAGACCTAAATAATTGTTATTTCGTGCCAGCGTTGAGAATGAACATTATATTTGGATCTTGTTTGATGCGAGACGGTTATTCATTTAAATCAGAGAATAATGGTTGTTCTATTTATATGAGTAATATCTTTTATGGTCATGCACCCTTGAAGAATAGTCTGTTTTTATTGAATCTCGATAGTAGTGATACACATATTCATTGTGTTGAAACCAAAAGATGCAGAGTTGATAACGATAGTGCAACTTATTTGTGGCACTGCCGTTTAGGTCATATCGGTATAAAGCGCATGAAGAAACTCCATACTGATGGGCTTTTGGAATCACTTGATTATGAATCACTTGGTACTTGCGAACCGTGCCTTATGGGCAAGATGACTAAAACATCGTTCTCCGGTACTATGGAGAGAGCAACAGATTTGTTGGAAATCATACATACATATGTATGTGGTCCAATGAATGTTGAGGCTCGTGGCGGATATCGTTATTTTCTCACCTTCACAGATGATTTGAGCAGATATGGGTATATCTACTTAATGAAACACAAGTCTGAAACATTTGAGAAGTTTAAAGAATTTCAGAGTGAAGCGGAAAATCATCGTAACAAGAAAATAAAGTTTCTACGATCTGATCGTGGAGGAGAATATTTGAGTTACAAGTTTGGTCTACACTTGAAACAATGCGGAATAGATTCGCAACTCACGCCACCCGGAACACCACAACGAAATGGTGTGTCCGAACGTCGTAATCGTACTTTACTTGATATGGTGCAATCTATGATGTCTCTTACTGATTTACCGCTATCGGTTTGGGGTTATGCTTTAGAGACGGCCGCATTCACATTAAATAGGGCACCATCAAAATCCGTTGAGACGACGCCTTATGAACTGTGGTTTGGCAAGAAACCAAAGTTGTCGTTTCTTAAAGTTTGGGGCTGCGATGCTTATGTGAAGAAACTTCAACCAGATAAGCTCGAACCCAAATCGGAGAAATGTGTCTTCATAGGATACCCAAAGGAGACTATTGGGTACACCTTCTATCACAGATCTAAGGGCAAGATTTTCGTTGCTAAAATCGGATCCTTTCTAGAGAAGGAGTTTCTCTCGAAAGAAGTGAGTGGGAGGAAAATAGAACTTGATGAGATAACTGTATCTACTCCCTTATTGGAAAGTAGTTCATCACAAGAACCGGTTCCTATGACAACTACACCAATCAGTGAGGAAGCTAATGATATTGATCATGAAACTTCAGATCAAGTTTCTACTGAACCTCGTAGGTCTACCAAAGTAAGATCCGCACCAGAGTGGTATGGTAATCCTATTCTGGAAGTCATGTTACTTGACCATGATGAATCTACGAACTATGAGGAAGCGATGATGAGCCCAGATTCCGCAAAATGGCTAGATGCCATGAAATCTGAGATGGGATCCATGTATGAAAACAAAGTATGGACTTTGGTTGACTTGCCCGATGATCGGCAAGCCATTGAGAATAAATGGATCTTTAAGAAGAAGACTGAAGCTGATGGTAATGTAACTGTCTATAAAGCTCGACTTGTTGCGAAAGGTTTTCGACAAGTTCAAGGGGTTGACTACGATGAGACTTTCTCACCCGTAGCGATGCTTAAGTCTGTCCGAATCATGTTAGCTATTGCTGCATTTCATGATTATGAAATTTGGCAAATGGATGTCAAAACTGTGTTCTTGAATGGATTTCTAGAAGAAGAGTTGTATATGATGCAGCCAGAAGGTTTTGTTGATCCAAAAGGTGCTAACAAAGTGTGCAAGCTCCAGCGATCCATTTATGTACTAGTGCAAGCATCTCGGAGTTGGAATAAACGTTTTGATAGTGTCATCAAAGCATATGGTTTTATACAGACTTTTGGAGAAGCCTGTATTTACAAGAAAGTGAGTGGGAGCTCTGTAGCATTTCTGATTTTATATGTAGATGACATATTATTAATTGGAAATGATATAGAATTTCTGGATAGCATAAAGGGATACTTGAATAAAAGTTTTTCAATGAAAGATCTCGGTGAAGCTGCTTACATATTGGGCATCAAGATCTATAGAGATAGATCAAGACGCTTAATAGGACTTTCACAAAGCACATACCTTGACAAAATTTTGAAAAAGTTCAAAATGGATCAGGCAAAGAAAGGTTTCTTGCCTGTGCTACAGGGTGTGAAGTTGAGTCAAACTCAATGCCCGACCACAGCAAAAGATAGAGAGAAAATGAAAGATGTTCCCTATGCTTCAGCCATAGGCTCTATCATGTATGCAATGCTGTGTACCAGGCCTGACGTATGCTTAGCAATAAGCTTGGCACGAAGGTACCAAAGTAATCCAGGAGTGGATCACTGGACAGCGGTCAAGAACATCCTGAAATACCTGAAAAGGACTAAGGATATGTTTCTCATATATGGAGGTGACAAAGAGCTAGTCGTAAATGGTTACGTCGATGCAAGCTTTGACACTGATCCGGACGATTCTAAATCACAAACCGGACACGTATTTTTATTAAATGGTGGAGCTGTAAGTTGGTGCAGTTCTAAACAAAGCGTCGTGGCGGGATCTACATGTGAAGCGGAGTACATAGCTGCTTCTGAAGCAGCAAATGAAGGAGTCTGGATGAAGGAGTTCATTTCCGATCTAGGTGGCATACCTAGTGCATCAGAACCAATGAAGATCTTCTGTGACAATACTGGTGCAATTGCCTTGGCAAAGGAATCCAGATTTCATAAGAGGACCAAGCACATCAAGAGACGCTTCAATTCCATTCGGGACCAAGTCCAAGTGGGAGACATAGAGATTTGCAAGATACATACGGATCTGAATGTTGCAGACCCGTTGACTAAGCCTCTCTCACGAGCAAAACATGATCAGCACCAAGACTCCATGGGTGTTAGAATCATTACTATGTAATCTAGATTATTGACTCTAGTGCAAGTGGGAGACTGAAGGAAATATGCACTAGACGCAATAATAAAGTTATTATTTATTTCCTGATATCATGATAAATGTTTATTATTCATGCTAGAATTGTATTAACCGGAAACATAATACATGTGTGAATACATAGACAAACATATAGTCACTAGTATGCCTCTACTTGACTAGCTCATTAATCAAAGATGGTTATGTTTCCTAACCATAGACATGTGTTGTCATTTGATTAATGGGATCACATCATTAGGAGAATGATGTGATTGACATGACCCATTCCGTTAGCTTAGCACTTGATCGTTTAGTATACAGCTATTGCTTTCTTCATGACTTATACAAGTTCCTGTAACTATGAGAATTATGCAACTCCCGTTTACCGGAGGAACACTTTGGGTACTACCAAACATCACAACGTAACTAGGTGATTATAAAGGAGTACTACAGGTGTCTCCGAAGGTACATGTTGAGTTGGCGTATTTCGAGATTAGGTTTTGTCACTCCGATTGTCGGAGAGGTATCTCTGGGCCCTCTCGGTAATGCACATCACTATAAGCCTTGCAAGCAATGTGACCAATGGGTTGGTTATGAGATGATGCATTACAGAACGAGTAAAGAGACTTGCCGGTAACGAGATTGAACTAGGTATTGGATACCGACGATCGAATCTCGGGCAAGTAACATACCGATGACAAAGGGAACAACGTATGTTGTTATGCGGTTTGACCGATAAAGATCTTTGTAGAATATGTAGGAACCAATATGGGCATCCAGGTCCCGCTATTGGTTATTGACCAAGAATGGTTCTAGGTCATGTCTACATAGTTCTCGAACCCGTTGGGTCCGCATGCTTAACGTTTCGATGACAGTTTTATTATGAGTTTATAAGTTTTGATGTACCGAAGTTTGTTCGGAGTCCCGGATGTAATCACGGACATGACGAGGAGTCTCGAAATGGTCGAGACATAAAGATTGATATATTGGAAGCCTATGTTTGGACATCGGAATGGTTCCGGGGTGAAATCGGCATTTTACCGGAGTACCGAGAGGTTACCGGAACCCCCCAGGGGGGTTATTGGGCCCACATGGGCCTCGAGGGAGAAGAGGAAAGGAGGCAGGAGGGGGCCGCGCGCCCCTCCCCTTCCTAGTCCAAATAGGACAAGGGAAGGGGGCGGCGCCCCCCCTTTCCTTCTCCTCTTCCTCCTCTTTCCCCCCTTCTCCTACTCCTACTTGGAAAGAGGGAGTCCTACTCCCGGTGGGAGTAGGACTCCCTCCTTGGCGCGCCCTCCTTGGCCGGCGGCCTCCTCCCCCTGGCTCCTTTATATACGGGGGCGGGGGGGCACCCCAAATACACACAAGTTGATCTACGAATCGTTCCTTAGCCGTGTACGGTGCCCCCCTCCACCATATTCCACCTCGGTCATATCGTCGCAGAGTTTAGGCGAAGCCCTGCGCCGGTAGAGCATCATCATCGTCACCACGCCGTCGTGCTGACGGAACTCATCTCCGGAGCTTTGCTGGATCGGAGACCGGAGATCGTCATCGAGCTGAACGTGTGCTGAACTCGGAGGCTCCGTACGTTCGGTGCTTGGATCGATCGGATCGTGAAGACGTACGACTACATCAACCGCGTTGTGCTAACGCTTCCACTTACGGTCTACGAGGGTACGTGGACGAACACTCTCCCCTCTCGTTGCTATACCATCACCATGATCTTGCGTGTGCGTAGGAATTTTTTTAAAATTACTACGTTCCCCAACAGACACAAGAGACTCTTTGTTATTTGGTTGCAGGGTTGTTTGAGAGAGACCATCTTCATTCTATGCCTCCCACGGATTGATAAACCTTAGGTCATCCACTTGAGGGAAATTTGCTACTATCCTACAAACCTGTGCACTTGCAGGCCCAACAACGTCTACAAGAAGAAGGTTGTGTAGTAGACATCAACGGTCTCCTGGGGAAGGGGCTCCATGGCATCCATCGCACCATACTTGACAAGCATCTCGCCATCCGTATCCGCCATCTATTTGGAAAAGGCTGCCACGAGCTGGGTGTGGGCGGACGTGATCTGGGCTTGGACGGGCTCCATCGTCCCAAGGTATGCGGCAGAGGAACGGACGGCTGCTCGAACGCTCTCGGCGATTGCCAGCTCTTCGGTCGTGGGTTGCCGACCATTGTCAGAGAAGCTTCGTTCGATTTGTGCGGTGACCGCTAGGAGCTGGGCGTGGGTGTCGGTGTCAAAACCGGCAGATCTTGGGTAGGGGGTCCCAAGCTGTGCGTCTTAGGATCGATGGTAACATGAACACGGGATTTTGCCCAGCTTTGGGCTCTCTTGAAGATATAATACCCTACATGCTGCTTGATTGACTATAATGAATATAGGGGTTACAAGATTTGATCTACCTCGAGATCATATGTTGTGGTCTAAACCCTAGAGGTATGATGAGTAATGTCATAATGATCTAGCATATATCTATCGACTAGCCCGGCCTCGGCTTATATAATGTACCAGAGGCCTAGGATAACAAGAGTCCTAGACGAATATGCCGGTGGAGAGGAGTCCTTGTATTGATCGCCAAGTCTTGTGGAATCTTCCTCGTGTATACTTTGACTGTCCGAACTGGCCCATGAGTAAACGGCCATTGGGGTCCTTGGCCCAATCCAACTGATCGAGAGACGACGTGGTGAGTACCCCTAGTCCAGGACACTGTCAGTAGCCCCCTGAACCGATCTTCAAGTTGGGGACGCTCCTCGATTCTTCCAAATTGTTCTTCATGTTCGGCCGTCGGTCTTGAAAACTAGTTCAGCAAATCTTCCCATCTTCGATCTTGAGGATCGCCGTAGTGAATCTGAAGAGTTTACACGTCGGGTATCCGAGGAGCCCTTGAAGTCTTCGACCTTTATCAATGCCTTGTTATTTTTATGCCACGTCTCGGGTTTGAAGTTGTTCCCGTGCGGCGGTGTCCTCTTGCGTCCGAGCTCCAACGCCGGACTGCTTTCGAGGTATCTTTTGCAGGCGAGCACCAACGCTGGACCGCTTCCGAGCTCCAACGCCGGAATGTATCTGAGCTCCAACGCCGGACTGTATCCGAGCTCTAACGCCAGACTATGTCCAAGCTCTAACGCCGGACTGTATCCGAGGTTTCATAGATCAGCTTGGTTCAAAAAATTTGAAGGAGTTTAGCTGAGCTTAATGCCGGAAATGCCCTCTATGGAGCCAGCCATTGGTGCCCGAGTTTTATGCCAGACTACTTCTGAGGTGGTGCACCACCCCGACTGCGGGCTGATTTTTTGATTGGTGCAATTTATTCTTTGCCGAGATATATAACGAGTAGCCCTCAAGGTGTGTGTATCGGTCTAAAACCCGAGATGCACCTGAAGGATGACATAAGACCGTTGATCCCAGTAGCCCCTGAGACTCAGGTTGATTCGCAAAATCAGCCTGAGGATCAAGTCCTAGCTCGGCAGAATACTTTGGGACACAAAAAGCGGCGTGCTCAGTCCTCGAGACTCAGGTTGGGTGCGGCCGACCAACCTAAGGATCATAATCTCCTCGGAAACTGTATTGCACTTAAAACTTTCTGCATTGAATAGGCAATGCAGTAGCCCCCGAGACACTGGTCGGGTGGCAACACTAGATCAGGGGATCGATGTGCCTCTTTAATATTTATAAATAATGATAAGCCCGAAGCCCAGTAGCCCCTGAGCCTTAATGCGGACACGGGTGGCCGAATTGAGGATCGATATCCAGAGTAAAATCACAAATTATGTGTAATGACTCTATGTATCCAAGTACTTTACGTCATTAATGCTCAGATCCGCATTGTACAAAACATTGTTGACCAACCGTCGGCTTCAACCTCCTCGGCCAGCAGCCGAGGAGTGTTTGTCCTACTTTATAAAGCTTCTATGAGAGCAAAGATTTACGGCAAACAAGGCAATCCGGCCATACGGTTTTATAAACAAAGGTACGCAGAGAGATATGTTATATTATTGTATAAGAAACATCGTCCAAAGAAAATAGTCCCGCTATCGGTTCCTTTCTTTGGGTTGTCATGCTAAGCATGATCATGAAACCTCAGCTCGGATCTATGTGGGAGGAAAATACTGAGGATTTAGTTTGGGGAAAGCTTCCAAACTCTATGGTCTAAATGAACCCAAATTTTCACTTCCGTTGCGATATAATCTGAAAGTGGCCCATCGTCGGCTTCTACCCCCTTGTAGATGCTATGCAGGGTGTTTCCGCAATAACAAAACAACCCTTAGCCGACGTCTCGGTGCCCGAAGGTGGTTGTGTTAGCGGAAACGAGGCAATCAGATATGCGGGCTTTATAACTTTCACTTAGTCATAGGAGCTTAAAGTTGGCAGGCCAGCAAGTAGCCCCCCAGTTAGTGTTCGGTGACAGCCGAGGTCAAGCCGTAAACACTTCGGCCAATGTTAGGACCCGTCATTTAATACAGTCATCGGACCGCTGACCAGTTTACGCTTATTGTGAAAGTCAGTTTTTGGCTTTCTCCACTAAGGTGCTTAACCATGCGAGCTAGAAGCACAATTGCAGTGGTTCTCCCTTTGCACACCTAGCCGAACAAAGCGGAGCGTAGGAGGCAAGCATAGGAGCCGGGTAACCCGACTATTGACCGAAGACACAATTCGAAACTGATGCATATATAGCAATATCCGAGAATTTTGGCCGAATCTCTAAAGGTGTCCGGCGTTGCACTGCAAGACTTAAGCTAAAAACACACAAATAGTTTAAAAGTGCCATAGGCTTGGAAAACCAAAAACGTCAGTAAAAACTTGACGTCCGAACAAGATCAAGTGTTCGTTGCCAATCCGAAAATTGTTCTTAGAAAAGAAAAAAATTGTGCTTCTGTCGTGATTTAACATGACACACCCTATCTCAAGACTTCAAGCGGGTCAGCCTATGGCTTCAACCTCCTATCCTGAAGGCAGAGTACTTCTCATTAGGCCAGTTTAGCAAACTTTAGCGGCTTTGAGAGAGAAATTAGGCTCCCCGGCTATTGACCACACACTCACGTCAAAAAAAGGAGTGATAGAAAAAAGACTTTGCAATGACTAAGAAGAAGAACACTTACTATAAAACAGCTCACATAAATTTAAGAGCCCCCGAGTGACTTGGGTAAAAGAATTTTATGTATAATGATTGTATATACCGAAGCACTTATATCATATATGTGTTCACCCGAACTTTAAACGCGTCTTAACCGACCGTCGGCTTCTCCCTCTTCGGCCAAGGGCCGAAAAGTGTTATGTACTCCACCTATCAAGAATATCGACGGTGTTTCCGATAACCAGGCAATCAGGGCATAAGGCTGTAACAGATAAAGCGCGCTCAGGGAACTTGTGCTATATTACTAACAAAGTGTAAGAAGCATCTTCGAAGAAAATAGTATCTCCACCGATACCTTTCTTCGGTTCCTCATTGTTACTATGAGACTTGTGCAATAGATTTTTTGTACTTATGAGTTCCGTTGTGTGCCGACCATCATTGAAAACAATAAGAGCGCTAGCTTTCGGCTTCACCCAGTCTGAGGTCCGAGCTCGGATGACCCGATCGTGACAATCGCAGAGGTGCTCCCTTTACTCCCTAGCCAAACAACCGGGAACGTAGGGGTAAACACAGGAGCAAGGCAACCCAGCTTGCAAATCGCTTAAGTCAACATGGTGCATATTGTGGCGTAATACATGAACAAGGAATGAAGCCGTACAAGCAAAAATCATTTGCAAGAGGAAAGGCTTCAGAAAGGAAGCCCCCAAGTAAACGGGGTGTTTGAATTTGTGTGTCATAAGCAAAGTTTTGACAAGGAAGTTTTTCACAAACAACCTTTGCCAAAAAAGTATAATGCTTGGTCGAACCAAACAAAATTTAAAACTGAAAGTTTTTGAGCATGAAAGCGACTTAGCTGGTTAATGTTTTCAGAATTGATGATGCGGTCCGAGCTTGATGCGGGAAAAAGTCCCAGCCCCCGAGCCGGTCCCGAGGTGGCGGGGCGAAGAGCTCGACACTCCGAAGTGGTGACATAGCATGGCCAATGCAGGCTGGCAGAGTGACGCCGAAGCCCCGGCATGGGTTATTGAAGTGTTGGCGAAGCCCCCCCGTCCAGCCGAGGTGACGTGGTATGTCAGTACGCTGAGGTGACAACACTGCCCGACCTGAATCATTCTCCTGTGCACAAAAAATAGCGCAAACCGGAGATAATAGAAATAATAATAAAATTAAAAAATCATAATAAATAATTTATGCAAAGTGAGTAATAAAAGAAATAAGGCGTGTGCGTCGAACACTCGATGAGGTAGAGCTCTCTCGGCGATGCCGAAGTCTCCGAGGCAACCGAACACGTCGGTATGGCAACACGACCAACAAGGAGATTACGCGAGCCAATTTACGCCGATTGGGACGATGACGTCGGCTTGCTGAAGAGACCACGTGACGCAGTCAAACTCGATTACCTACACAAGTAAAATAGTGCAGGCCAACAATAATAATATAAATATATAAAAATCCTCACGTAATTTATTTACGCAAAATAATTTATTTAAAGAGATGTGGCCTGGCGCCGAAGTTAATGTTGATGCAGGGTGTCGGCGTGATGCGGTGAAGGTGTGACAAAGCCTGAATTTGTAGGGCGGTCCGAGTTCCGGATGCGGCATTTGCCGAACTGTTTACGGAAACTAATCGAACCAGCACGCGACCGTCGTTAATGCGTCCACCATTTGATAGACCTGTGTACAGATGATGGAACAAACCAAAGTAATAGTTCTTCGGGAAAAATAAACCCGGACAAGCAAAAATTCTAGGATTAATAGCACCTCGTTTGTTTGTTGTAGCCATCCGAAGGAAGGTGACTCCCAAAATTGGGACTCGATCCGCACACCCATTGCCTGATGGGGGATGAAGCGACAGCATGGCTATGCTGGCCAAGGTTGGCTTGCCGAGGCGAAGCCCCCGGTCCAGCTAACGTCACGAAGCCGATCGGTTGGTGATGCCGAAGTCACTGGAGTATGTTGATGAAGAAATAGCAAAGTCCCCGGTCTAGCCGAGGTGTCGAAGCAGGTCGACTGTGATGCCAAAGTCACCGGAGTAGGTTTGACGAAGATGAGGTGAAGCCCTTGTGATGCGGTCAATGCGGATATTGCTAAAGTGACCATGCGGTGATGCCGGTGTGCCCGCTCCGTGTAATCCGTGGGGCGGCGATGTTGGTGATGATTTTATCCTTGGTGATTCTGAACTCTTGTTCGGCTCGCCGAGATGAGGATCCGAAGAAGTTGAGCTCGCCTCAAAAAGCGACGACGTGTCCAATGCAGGTCGGCAGTCGTGGAGCAATATTGCCGGACTGGTTTGACACCAGCGTGATGGCGTAGATTACCTCATACGAGGCCTAAAATTTTACAGGCATGTGTTGAAGAACAATAGACAATATGCCAGAAGAAAATTCCTTTGAAAAGGTTGTCCAATGTCACATTCATAAAGAAACATGAGTTCCGGTTGGATCCGTATTCACGCAGAAAACGGACCCAAAAATTGGTCTACTCATCGGAAGGTTACCGGAGTTTGAACCGTCGGATCGAGCTAAAATTTGGAGGGGTGGTAGATATGGGAATTCCGCAGTAGATGAACGGTTGGATCTTCCAAAGGACCTTCGAGCTCGGCTCTGGAGACCACGCCCTAAACTCGTCCCGATTTGACAGGGCTCCAGTAATATCGTTGATCGTCAGAGATTCCTCCATCGGAACGTGACGAAATTTTGCGGGGTTGTTATATACTTAATTCCACACAATTCCACTGAAGCAATCGTTAAACCGACACTTCAGGAAGCGGTGGCGGGGGATACAAGTTTGCCATCCAAAAAACAGTGCGGTCGCTTAAGGGCGATGCTGACGCTGAGCCCCTGAGCTCCATGGACAATTCCTCCATGATCTCGATAGAGATCGGAGTTGATGATGACGAGGACATATGTCTGATCTTGATGATCCGAAGAGGACCCTGGTCCTCGGCCCAGTCGAGGTGACCAGTCGAGCAGGCGATGAAGATGCCGACGTTGTAGTTGATCTGCAAGCGAGCCATTGATCCTTTTGCCGATCACACAGCGGAACTTTCAATGAAAGCACCATTGTCGGTGTCAAAACCGGCGGATCTCGGGTAAGGGGTCCCAAGTTGTGCATCCTAGGATCGATGGTAACATGAACACGTGATTTTACCCAGCTTCGGGATCTCTTGAAGAGATAATACCCTACATGCTGCTTGATTGACTATAATGAATATAGGGGTTACAAGAGTTGATCTACCTCGAGATCATATGTTGTGGTCTAAACCCTAGAGGTATGATGAGTAATGTCATAATGATCTAGCATATATCTATCGACTATCCCGGCCTCGGCTTATATAATCTACCAAAGGCCTAGGATAACACGAGTCCTAGCCGAATACGCCAGTGGAGAGGAGTCCTTGTCTTGATCGCCAAGTCTTGTGGAATCTTCCTCGTGTATACTTCGGTTGTCTGAACTGGCCCATGAGTAAACGGCCATTGGGGTCCTCGGCCCAATCCAACTGATCGGGAGATGACGTGGTGAGTACCCCCTAGTCCAGGACACCATCAGTGGGCGGCCTCGACATGGTCGTGGGCGGCCTCCATCAGGGCTTACGCCACCGCTGCACAACGGATAGCTGTTGTGCCGCTCTCGCCAGTTGCTATCCGCGAGGCAGATGTTGCTGCCGCCACCTGAGAAGCAACATCGACCGTTTGGGCTTCCTTTACCGCCCGGTCACAAATTGCGGCCGCGCTAGTGCACCTTGTTAGCATGCGCATGGCGGCTGCGGCCGCGCTCACGCCGGAGTGGGCCACCGAAGTTGCCCTCACGACGCGGGTCCACGTGCCCATCTTTCACCGGCGACGATTGAACAGTGAAATGATATTTGGGGAGCGAGCTAGTGTGTTTGAGAGCCGGCTGTGGACTGTAGCCGACGCACCTTCTCGCGTAAGCCATAGGCGTATATACACCGACGGTGCTCCAAGAAATTTTGTAGTACATCTCACATGGTTGCTGATAATAAACTGTGTGCGATCTACTTGATTTTTCATCTTGATTTGAATTACATAATGGGGTCACAGCGGCAATGGACGGTGTTTGAATTGATAGACCTTTTATCTGGAGTGAACATGTAGCTATATGTGTGTCGTAAAAGAATTGGAATTATTCGGGGTTCGTTTGAACATTTTATACATTAAATTTGTTTTCTAGCCATTTCAGGTGAACAATTCAAATTTGAACTACATGCACATGCTCCAGTGCATATAAATTGGTTGAAAAATCAAATCTGTCTCCTTGGGTGCATGCTTAGGTCCCATGCAAGAAATGGGAATGAATTTCAAACACCGGGGCACCGTTGATTGCCGGCAAAACATTGAGATGCCTGGTTTTAAATTCTAGTAAATCCAAAACTCTTCTGAAATTCATGAAACTTGGCATGCTATCATGGAGCGGCATCAACATGCCGTGGTACAAATTTTGTCCCATTTGGGGCAGGTTTGGGTATATGCTTCTCACAAACCGGAGCTTCTAACAACAAGCATGATGGTTTTCGGTAGGGAACGTCCCACCTTTGGGGACGAAACGATATCCATTGCCTCTTATTTCTTTCAAAAAAAATTCTTGTGGCAACATAGAACAACAGGAGTGTTGTGTGACTTTTCGGGGTTCGTTTGGACATTTTTATGCGTTAACTGAGTTTTTAATGCATTTTATGTGCATAATTCAAATTTGAACTACATGCACATGCTCCAGTGCATTTAAATTGGTTGAAAAATCAAATTTGTGTCCTTGGGTGCATGCTTAGGTCCCATGCAAGAAATGGGAATGAATTTCAAACACCGGGGCACCGTTGATTGTCGGCAAAACATTGAGATGCCTGGTTTTTAAATTCTAGTAAATCCCAAACTCATCTGGAATTCTTGAAACTTGGCATGCTATCATGGAGCGGCATCAACATGTCATGGTACAAATTTTGTCCCATTTGGGACAGATTTGGGTATATGCTTGTCACAAACCGGAGCTTCTCACAACAAGCATGATGGTTTTCGGTAGGGAACATCCCACCTTTGTGGACGAAACGATATCTATTGCCTCTTATTTCTTTCAAAAAAATTCTTGTGTCAACAAAGAACAACATGAGTGTTGTGTGATTTTTTCGGGGTTCGTTTGGACATTTTTATGCATTAACTGAGTTTTTAATGCATTTATGTGCATAATTCGAATTTGAACTACATGCACAGGCTCTAGTGCATATAAATTGGTTGAAAAATCAAATATGTGTCCTTGGGTGCATGCTTAGGTCCCATGCAAGAAATGGGAATGAATTTCAAACACCAGGTCACCGTTGATTGCCGGCAAAACATTGAGATGCCTGGTTTTTAAATTCTAGTAAATCCAAATCTGTTAACCATTCACGTGACACCATGTGTCTTGGTTTTAATGACTGTAGGAGGTGCCATGCGGACAGCTGCTTGAGCTTGACTGAACGGGAGGTGTGTGAGCGCCGTCCGGTGCGCAGGCTGAGTGAGAGGTGTGCAAGCTGTCCTTGATGCGCAGGCTCACTGGGAAGCGTGCGAGATGTACGCTGCACAGGCTCACTGGGAAGCAAGCCCTTTGACTTCCACGGCCGCCCGCCTTGCTCGCATCCCCTCCATTAATGGCGCCCAAGCCGCAGTTTAATTCGCTTTTTAAATATAAAACACTCATCGCAAACGTTTTAGTTAGAACACCCGTATGCAAACCGAAAGTTTCCCCAGGAAGCCAAGAGAAAATGTGTCGAGCAGGATTTATGTAGCTCTTGATCGCAAACGTTTTAGATAGAACACCCGTATGCAAAGTGAGAGCAGCGCAGGATTCGTGCATCCCTTTAACGCAAACCGTTGTTTTGGATGACTAGTGTGGAACCACGCACAAACAATTTGGTAAGATTTGTCAATCCTTGTAACACTGCGATTTGTCAAAATATGAAGCTAAAAATCACTAGCAGTATCTAATTTTTGCAACTAAAATTCAGTAATTAAGCATAGATTTCATTCATAGATTAAGAGTTGTTCTTAATTTATACAAATAGTTCAACTCGACAATTGAACCGACCAAAATTTTCCCCAATTGTTGCCAACCACGTACTAAAATAGCTTGTTCAACTATATATACTAGCTAATTTTAAGTACGTTGTACAGTTCCACCACATCTATAGTCAGATGAACTGAACAAAATAGCCCCTAAATACTACTACTACTACTACTACTACTACTACTACTACTACTACTACTACTACTACTACTACTACTACTACTACTACTACTACTACTACTACTTCAGAGGGCCTTTGTACTACTTTCGGCTGCCTCTCCTCTGCCGAGCGCGCTCAGTAAAAGGCGGAGGAGGAGGAGCCTATCGACGAGCTGGGCAACCGCAATGCGGTGCCTGCCGCTAATGAAGCTTCAGCGATGCTCGCCTTGAATGCCCTCTGCTGCTCCAGACGACCCCTCTCAAAGCGGTGGTTCTCCTCGTAGATCTCCTGATTCCTCGCCTCTGAAGCGGCATGTGCCAGTGCCACTGCTGCGGTAAGGCTCTTTGCATGCTCGACGAGGCGCTCCTCCTCCTCCCATAGGAACTTGGTGTAGTGCGCAAGGTCGCTGTCGCGCGTGCGGGCATCCAACTCCGCCTCCCACCTTTGGGCGGTGGTGGTGGAGCGAGTAATGACCCCGGCGGTCAGAGTCGGCTGGCGGCCACGACAGTAAACGATGGGGTGGCGGCCACGACCACCACCTCCCGCCTTCGGGCCGCGGTGGCGGAGCGGGTGATGGCCACAGTGGCTGGCAGTGGGGTGGCGGCCACGATGTCCATCTCCCGCCTTCGGGACGCGGCGGCAGAGCGGGCGATGGCCTTGGCTTTTGACGGTGGTGTGGCGGCAACGGCGGCTGGCAACAGGTGCCGACGGGCACCGACGGTGGAGCGTGTAGTGGGTGTTCCACGCACACCCAACAAAGACGCCACACGCAATACACTACGCCGGGGACTGCGCCGCCGCCGTGGTGTAGCCTCCCAGCTGGAGCTGTCCTCTGATGACGGCGGAGTGGCTGAGCGACGACGACGGACCGGTGCCATTGGTGAATGTGGGACAAGCAGATGAGATAAGCTATAGGGATGGAGGGGAAATGCGACGTAGGACTCGCCGACCGTGAGGGGTTTTATAGAAGGCCGGTAAGCATTGGGATTTTGGGGGATTTCACCGAGTCGGGCGGGAAGCTTGCACGGGAACCTGCGAGGTTGTGCGGGAACGGGCTCACCGACGATTCATTGGCGCAACCATTTGGCTAAAAGAACACCCCCGCGCGCTGCGCAAGCTTGCGCTATAAGCCGTCTGCAGCAGCGGGGTGACAAGATGTGCGAGAGGAGGACGAAAGGCCACGTACACATACGGTTAATAAAAAATGTTTGTGATTTAATTACCTACTATACCACCGTGCTGGTTTATGAGTATGATTTAACTAATAAAATATGAATGCATGTCGCCAAAGATTATATAGTTGGATTTGTATTTGAACATAGTTTCCAATTATATAATTTTTTAAACATGAATTAACATTTTGTTGGTCAAATTTGAGGGCAAAGTATGGCACGGAATATAAAGGAGACTATAGACTAGAAGGAGGTGGTACCACGCGGCCGCTCTCTATGCAGCGAGGCAACTGTCGGCCGGCTTGTAGGCGACCATTTGCTGCGTGTTCAACTGCTCCATGCGTGTGGTTGCTTGCGGTTTAGGCGGCCGCCGCGCGCTCTTCTCGCATCCCGACGCGCGCGCTCTGCTCTCGCGTCCCTTCGGGTGCTCTGCCCTCGTCCCTCCACACGGGCTGCCAGTGTTTTGGGACGGTGCACGATCACGCACATTCGTGTGCAAGCGGTTGCGCCGGGCGCGGCGCGATGATGCAGTTACCCGCTGCAAAAAGTGCCATGCAGACGCGCTGAGAATCCATGCTGCCCGACCCCCTTTTATTCCTGTGTCCATTTACCTTCATCTCTCGTCTCACACATCAAAAATAAGCACACCCGCGAGGACATATACAGAGAGGACATCCAGCGGTTCCAATGGTGCTCCCCGTGGTTCCAATGGCGCTCCCAGTGGCCGACGACGACAACGGCGGGCAGTTCACCATGCATCATGTAGTGGACACCCACATGAGGGGGAAGGCCCTCTCAGTGGTGTACACGAACGATCCGGTTTCGGTGGAGAGCTCCATCCAAACTATGGAGCAGTTCCTTGCGGAGGACAAGTACCGAGTGCTCGGCTTCGACCTCGAGTACACCATTGGCCATGCCGGGCATGATCAGAAGGTTGTCATCGCCCAGTTGTGCGTGCGACATGATGTCCTCATCTACCACTTCCACCTTGCCACAAGGCCTTGCGAGCGTTTCTCCAGGTTTATCAAGAGCTCCGACTATAGTTTCGCTACGGTGGACACCACCAACGATCTAAAAGCGCTCAAGGTTTCGGACTTGAAATGCCCGAATCTTGTCAACATCTGGCACCACTACAAGGTCTGGGGCACCGACAAAAGCAAATTGAACTCCCTGGTTAACCTCGCCTCAGCCATCATCGAACCCTACTATGCGAAGATGAAGCAAGAGAGCAATAAGGACAAGAATGCCTAGCACAGTGTGTGGCATAATAGAATGGATGAACAACATGTCAAGTACGCGGCCATGGACGTGTACACAAGCTACGAGATGTACAGGCGGATCGTTGACATGAGGAACTGTCTTCTTCCTAACCCAGACGAGGAATCGAGCCACATAGCAATGGCGGGAGCGTCACAAGAAGTAGATGACTAGACGATCGTTTCTCCTACTTTAGAATGCATGCAATTGTTTATTGAGGTGTGTGCGAATAATCTATATAGTCACTTATGTAACTGGATGTTTATTTCAGTTATATATATACATGTTATTCTACTGTAGACAGAGCAATTCACATGGCTTATTAGCAGCAATCGTCTGTGTTATTATTGGTCTTTGCACACATTTCAGATTACGGACCTGTTTTCCGCGTATCACACACATCTTATTCAGTTGAACCATTTCCATTGTGTTGCCTAATCACACACAGTTCATCCCAGTGAATCGTATGCTGTATATCACACTGATAACCCGAATGTATAGGGGATCGCAACAGTTTTCGAGGGTAGAGTATTCAACCCAAATTTATTGATTTGACACAAGGGGAGCCCAAGAATATTCTCAAGTATTAGCAGCTGAGTTGTCAATTCAACCACACCTGAATAACTTAATATCCGCAGCAAAGTGTTTAGTAGCAAGGTATGGAAGTAACGGTAACAGTGGAAAAATTAATGATAGCAGTTTTGTAGTAATTGTAACAGTAGCAACGGAAAAGTAAATAAGCGAAGAGCAATATGTGAAAAGCTCGTAGGAATTGGATCGGTGATGAATAATTAAGCCGGATGCGATTATTCATGCAACAGTTATAACATAGGGTGACACAGAACTAGCTCCAATTCATCAATGTAATGTAGGCATGTATTCCGAATATAGTCATACGTGCTTATGGAAAAGAACTTGCATGACATCTTTTGTCCTACCCTCCCGTGGCAGCGGGGTCCTATTGGAAACTA
This sequence comes from Triticum timopheevii, assembly GCA_963921465.1. Lineage (NCBI taxonomy): Eukaryota > Viridiplantae > Streptophyta > Magnoliopsida > Poales > Poaceae > Triticum > Triticum timopheevii. Next base: position 464,140,164 of record OY997266.1, read on the forward strand.
AGGGATATTAAGGCCTCCTTTTAATAGAGTACCGGACCAAAGCATTAACACATAATGAATACATGAACTCCTCAAACTACGGTCATCAATGGGAGTGGTCCCGATTATTGTCACTTCGGGGTTGCCGGATCATAACACATAGTAGGTGACTATAGACTTGCAAGATAGGATCAAGAACTCACATATATTCATGAAAACATAATAGGTTCAGATCTGAAATCATGGCACTCGGGCCCTAGTGACAAGCATTAAGCATAGCAAAGTCATAGCAACATCAATCTCAGAACATAGTGGATACTAGGGATCAAACCCTAACAAAACTAACTCGATTACTTGATAAATCTCATCCAACCCATCACCGTCCAGCAAGCCTACGATGGAATTACTCACGCACGGCGGTGAGCATCATGAAATTGGTGATGGAGGATGGTTGATGATGACGGCGACGACGGATTCCCCTCTCCGGAGCCCCGAACGGACTCCAGATCAGCCCTCCCAAGAGAGATTAGGGCTTGGCGGCGGCTCCATATCGTAAAACGCGATGAATCCTTCTCTTTGATTTTTTTTCCTCCCCGGACGTGAATATATAGAGTTGGAGTTGAGGTCGGTGGAGCTCCAGGGGGCCCACGAGGTAGGGGGTGCGCCCAGAGGGGGTAGGCGCGCCCCCCACCCTCGTGGATAGGGTGTGGGCCCCCTGGACTTGATTCTTTCACCGGTATTATTTGTTATTTCCAAAAATAATCTCCATGAAGTTTCAGGTCATTCCGAGAACTTTTATTTCTGCACAAAAATAACACCATGGCAATTCTGCTGAAAATAGCGTCAGTCCGGGTTAGTTCCATTCAAATCATGCAAGTTAGAGTCCAAAACAAGGGCAAAAGTGTTTGGAAAAGTAGATACGATGGAGACGTATCACGCACACGCGTTCATCTGGCTGCCCGTTTCTTTTGTGCCTCCTCATCACAAACAGTTCATTGAGCTGAACCGTATGCCCTGCATCGCACACGCAACTAAATTCTGAACCATGTTTGATGCATCTGTCATCGCAAATGTTTTGCACCTTTTTTGACGGTTTTTTACACCACCGTTTGTGATTATGGCATCGCACACAGTTTCGTCGAAGGTTCTCTGATCGTAGTGTCGCGTTTGGACCATCCTGCAGTAGTGATAGCACTATGGGTGGAATAGAATATGATGATGGAGGTTGTGTGGAGAAGACAAAATAGGAGAAAGTCTCACATTGATGCGGCTAATCAACGGGCTATGGAGATGCCCATCAATTGATATCAATGCGAGGAGTAGGGATTGCCATGCAATGGATGCACTAGAGCTATAAATGTATGAAAGCTCAACAAAAGAAACTAAGTGGGTGTGCATCCAACTTGCTTGCTCACGAAGACCTAGGGCATTTGAGGAAGCCCATTGTTGGAATATCCAAGCCAAGTTCTATAATGAAAAATTCCCACTAGTATATGAAAGTGACAAAATAACAGACTCTCTATCATGAAGATCATGGTGCTACTTTGAAACACAAGTGTGGAAAAAGTATAGTAACATTGCCCCTTCTCTCTTTTTCTCTCATTATTTTGGGCCTTCTCTTTTTTTGGCCTTTCTCTTTTTCTTTTTTTATTTCCTCACATGGGACAATGCTCTAATAATGATGAGCATCACACTTCTATTTATCTACAACTCAAGGATTACAACTCGATACTAGAACAAAATATGACTCTATATGAGTGCCTTCGGTGGTGTACCGGGATGTGCAATGAATCAGGAGAGACATGTTTGAAAAATTATGCATGGTGGCCTTGCCACAAATACGATGTCAACTACATGATCATGCAAGGCAATATGACAATGATGAAGCGTGTCATAATAAACGGAACGGTGGAAAGTTGCATGGCAATATATCTCGGAATGGCTATGGAAATGCCATAATAGGTAGGTATGGTGGCTGTTTTGAGGAAGATATAAGGAGGCTTATATGTGATAGAGCGTATCATATCACGGGGTTTGGATCCACTAGCGAAGTTTGCGCCAACTCTCGAGGTGAGAAAGGGCAATGCACGGTACCGAACAGGCTAGCAATGATGGAAGGGTGCGAGTGCGTATAATCCATGGACTCAACATTAGTCATAAAGAACTCACATACTTATTGCAAAAATCGACAAGTCATCAAAACCAAGCACTACATGCATGCTCCTAGGGGGATAGATTGGTAGGAAAAGACCATCTCTCATCCCCGACAGCCACTCATAAGGAAGGCAATCAAAGAACACCTCTTGCTTCAAATTTGTCACACAACAGTTACCATACGTGCATGCTACGGGACTTACAAACCTCAACACAAGTATTTGTCAATTTCACAATTACTCAACTAGCATGACTCTAATATCACCATCTTCATATCTCAAAACAATAATCAAGTATCAAACTTCTCATAGTATTCAATGCACTCTATATGAAAGTTTTTATTATACCCATCTTGAATGCCCATCATATTAGGACTAATTTTATAACCAAAGCAAATTACCATGCTATTCTAAAAGACACTCAAAATAATATTAGTGAAGCATGAGAGATCATCTATTTCTTCAATATAAAACCACCGCACGTGCTCTAAAAAGATATAAGTGAAGCATTAGAGCAACAACAAACTACTCCGAAAGATATAAGTGAAGATCAATGAGTAGTTGAATAATTATGTAACTATGTGAAGACTCTCTAACATTAAGAATTTAAGATCTTGGTATTTTATTCAAACATCAAGCAAAACAAAAGAAAATAAAATGATACTCCAAGCAAAACACATATCATGTGGTGAATAAAAATATAGCTCCAAGTAAGGTTACCGATGAACGAAGACGAAACAGGGGATGCCATCCGGGGCATCCCCAATCTTAGGCTCTTGGTTGTCATTGAATATTACCTTGGGGTTCCTTGGGCATCCCCAAGCTTAGGCTCTTGCCACTCCTTATTCCATAGTCCATCGAATCTTTACCCAAAACTTGAAAACTTCACAACACAAAACTCAACAGAAAACTCATAAGCTCCGTTAGTATAAGAAAATAAATCACCACTTAGGTATTGTTTTGAACTCATTCTAAATTCATATTGGTGTAATATCTAGTGTATTCCGACTTCTCTATGGTTCATACCCTCCGATACTACTCATAGATTCATCAAAATAAGCAAACAACACAATGAAAACAGAATCTATCAAAAACAGAACAGTCTGTAGTAATCTGTATCATTCAAATACTTCTGTAACTCCAAAAATTCTGAAATAAATTGACCCGAGGAATTTTTCTATTAATCATCTGCAAAAATAATCAACCTAAAATCACTCTCCAGTAAAAAAAATGGAAGCTAATCTCATGAGCGCAAAAGTTTCTATTTTTTAAAGCAAGATCGCATAGACTTCACCCAAGTCTTCGCAAAGGTTCTACTTGGCACAAAAACTAATTAAAACATAAAACCACATCTAACCAGAGGCTAGATAGATTATTTATTACTAAACATGAGCAAATGGAAAAGATCAAAAAAAATTGGGTTGCCTCCCAACAAGCGTTAACGTTTAACGCCCCTAGCTAGGCATGCTGATTTCAATGATGCTCACATAAAAGATAAGAATTGAAACATAAAGAGAGCATCATGAAGAATATGACTAGCACATTTAAGTCTAACCCACTTCCTATGCATAGGGATTTTTTGAGCAAACAACTTATGGGAACAATAATCAACTAGCATAGGAAGGCAAAACAATCTTAACTTCAAGATTTTAAGCACATAGAGAGGAAACTTGATATTATTGCAATTCCTACAAGCATATATTCCTCCCTCATAATAATTTTCAGTAGCATCATGAATGAATTCAACTATATAACCATCACATAAAGAATTCTTTTCATGATCTACAAGCATAAAAAAATTATTACTCTCCACATAAGCAAATTTCTTCTCATTCGAAATAGTGCGAGTATCATAAGAGACTCGAATACTATAAAATGTTTCCACATTAAAAGAGTAATGTTCAGAAAAAGGGTAATCATAATCATGAAAAGTTTTATAAATATAATCATCACTACCTTTTATAACATAATTTTCATCACAATAATCATCATAAATAGGAGGCATGCTATCATCATAATAAATTTGCTCATCAAAAGTTGGGGGGCTAAAAATATCATCTTCATTAAACATAGCATCCGCAAGCTTGGGACAAACATTAATTGCAGCAAATAAATTCTCAAACATGTCATTCTTATCAAACATAGCATCCCCAAGCTTGGGCCTTTTCATGTCATAAGCATAATCACTCTCATCATTAATAGTATGGATAGCACCAATAGTATAGCAATTATCATCATCACAATGAGTAATAGGAGCAACATCATGTGGGAGGGATACCTTTTTACCTTTGCTTCTCCGTCTTTTGTTTTTCTTCTTCACATCATGTGTGGGTTTAATCCTCTTTTTGGAGCTCCTTATTAATGAGATTGGTTGAATAGAAAGCTCCTCCACGTTACCTGATTCATCATAAGAAAGAATAGGAGGATATTGGGAAATCTCTTCCCTTTCATTAGTATTCTCTTCATCTTCTTTTTTTTCTTGTCTTTATGTAATTGGCAATATAAGGATTTACAATGCAATTCACCGCACAATACATATAAATTTCCTCTAGATCAGAATCAAGAACTTTATCAAGGACAAATTCTGGCATATCCTTAGTTATACGTTTCATTTCTTCATAACCCACAGGCAAACTAAGTTCATTATGATGCGCAAGGGAAATCAAGTCATCACAATTTTTGGACACGATACGATCATGAAACAATTTGCATTGGATATTTAAATGACCATGTTCGTTGCAAAGTTCACAAGGATGACTAAGAAAATTTAATGTTTTAGCACAAACATCTAGCCTTTCTTGTAACCATTTGGTCTCTAAATACTTATGCCTCTTGCAAAATCTATCTTCCGTATTTGGCGTGTACTTGCAAACTTTATGCACTCTATAAAAATTGAGATGCTTATAAGAGACATTTTCATCATGACTAGTGCAATCATCATTAGTAATATGGATATTCAAAGAGTTCATACTAACAACATTGCCATCATGCTCATCATTCAAAGATTTAGTGCTAAACATTTTAATGAATTCTTCTTCTAGCATTTTGGCACAATTATCGGAATCCTTATTTTCATGAAAGATATTAAAAATATGAAGCATATGAGGCACCGTCAATTCCATTTTTTTGTAGTTTTCTTTTATAAACTAAACTAGTGATAAAACAAGAAACTAAAAGATTCAATTGCAAGATCTAAAGATATACCTTCAAACACTCACCTCCCCAGCAACGGCGCCAGAAATTGCTTGATTGACGGGGTGTTAGTGCCACTTACCTAGCCTCCCCGGCAATGGCGCCAGAAAAGAGCTTGATATCTACTACACAACCTTCTTCTTGTAGACGTTGTTGGCCCTCCAAGTGCAGAGGTTTGTAGGACAATAGCAAATTTCCCTCAAGTGGATGACCTAAGGTTTATCCATCTGTGGGAGGCGTAGGATGAAGATGTTCTCTCTCAAACAACCCTGCAACCAAACAACAAAGAGTCTCTTGTGTCCCCAACACACCCAATACAATGGTAAATTGTATAGGTGCACTAGTTAGGCGAAGAGATGGTGATACAAGTGCAATATGGATGGTAGATATAGGTTTTTGTGATCTGAAAATATAAAAACAACAAGGTAACTAATGATAAAAGTGAGCACAAATGGTATTGCAATGCTTTGAAACAAGGCCTAGGGTTCATACTTTCACTAGTGCAAGTTCTCTCAACAATAGTAACATAACTGGATCATATAACTATCCCTCAACATGCAACAAAGAGTCACTCCAAAGTCACTAATAGCGGAGAATAAACGAAGAGATTATTGTAGGGTACGAAACCACCTCAAAGTTATCCTTTCTGACCGATCTATTCAAGAGTCCGTAGTAAAATAACACGAAGCTATTCTTTCCGTTCGATCTATCCTAGAGTTCATACTAGAATAACACCTTAAGACACAAATCAACCAAAACCCTAATGTCACCTAGATACTCCAATGTCACCTCAAGTATACGTGGGTATGATTATACGATATGCATCACACAATCTCAGATTATCTATTCAACCAACACAAAGAACTTCAAAGAGTGCCCCAAAGTTTCTACCGGAGAGTCAAGACGAAAACGTGTGCCAACCCCTATGCATAAGTTCACAAGGTCACTGAACCCGCAAGTTGATCACCAAAACATACATCAAGTAGATCACGTGAATATCCCATTGTCACCACAGATAAGCACATGAAAGACATACATCAAGTGTTCTCAAATCCTTAAAGACTCAATCCGATAAGATAACTTCAAAGGGAAAACTCAATCCATTACAAGAGAGTAGAGGGGGAGCAACATCATCAGATCCAACTATAATAGCAAAGCTCGCGATACATCAAGATCGTGCCGAATCAAGAACACGAGAGAGAGAGAGAGAGAGAGAGAGAGAGAGAGAGAGAGAGAGAGATCAAACACATAGCTACTGGTACATACCTACAGACCCGAGGGTGAACTACTCCCTCCTCGTCATGAAGAGCGTCGGGATGATGAAGATTGCCACCGATGAGGGATCCCCCTCCGGTAGGGTGCCGGAATAGGGTCCTGATTGGTTTTTGGTGACTACAGAGGCTTGCGGCGGCGGAACTCCCGATCTAGGTTATTTTTTGGAGGTTTCTGTATTTATAGGAATTTTTGCGTAGGTCTCACGTCAGGGGGTCTCTGAGTTGTCCACGAGATAGGGGGCGCACCCAGGGGGTAGGGAGCGCCACCCACCCTCGTGGACGGCCCGGGAATCTTCTGGCCCAACTCTTTTACTTCGGGGGCTTCTTTTGGTCCATCAAAAATCATCAAAAATTGGCACGTCAATTGGACTCCGTTTGGTATTCCTTTTCTGTGATACTCAAAAACAAGGAAAAAACAGAAACTAGCACTGGGCTCTAGGTTAATAGGTTAGTCCCAAAAATAATATGAAATAGCATATAAATGCATATAAAACATCCTAGATGGATAATATAATAGCATGGAGCAATAAAAAATTATAGATACGTTGGAGACGTATCAGCCGACTGCGACTCCAGGGTGCTGGTTCATAGGGGCACGTGCATGGAGACTTCTAGGTTGTCACCAACAAGGTCAAGCCAACTCTGGCAGGGAGCGGCGACGGTTGCGTGCCTACGGCTCATTCTAGCAATGATAGTGGTCGTTCGGTGGTCTTAGAATCTCGATGTAATTTTTATTATGTTTGAGGTGATTTGTACTTTCGGTAAACTTTGATAATAGATCTGAATAATTTTCCATAAAAAAGGTGGAGGTCTTGATATTCCCAAAGGAATCTACTACTATGGAGGTCCTGTGCTCCTTTTGAGTCTTCTCAAGAGGAGGCCATGATTCCACTAGGGAAGATAAATGCCATAAAGGGAAGATACATGAGCAAAGCTCTATAATTTTAGTTCTAGTCTTTGATAACCCTAGAATGGAGATGGGGGAAGGTATTGTTGGGGAACATAGTATTTCAAAAAAAATCCTACGATCACGCAAGATCTATCTGGGAGAAGCATAGCAACGAGCGGGGAGAGTGTGTCCATGTACCCTCGTTGACCGAAAGCAGAAGCGTTAAGTAACATGGTTGATGTAGTCGAACGTCTTCGCGATCCAACCGAACGCACGACACCTCCGCGATCTATACACGTTCATCTCGGTGACATCCCTCGAACTCTAGATCCAGTTGAGGCCGAGGGAGACTTCCGTTAGCACAACGGCGTGGTGACGGTGATGATGAAGTTACCGGCGCAGGGTTTCGCCTAAGCACTACGCCGATATGACTAAGGTGTAAAAAACTGTGGACGGGGGCACCGCACACGGCTAAAGATGGACTTGTGTGTCTATGGGGTGCCCCCTCCCCAGTATATAAAGGAGGGGAGGAGGAGGCTGGTCGGCCACAAGGGGCGCGCCAAGGGGGAGGAATCCTAATCCTAGTAGGAGTAGGTTTCCCCCTTTCCTAGTCCAACTAGGAGGAGAAGGAAGGAGAGGGAGAGGGAAAGAGGGGCCGTGTCCCCTCCCCTAGTCCTATTCGGACTCCCCTTGGGGGGAGCGCCACCTCTTGGCTGTGGCCCTCTCTCTCTCCCCTAAGGCCCATAACTTCTCGGGGGGGGGGGGGGGTCCGGTAACCCTCCGGCACTCCGGTTTTATCCGAAACTCTCCGGAACACTTCCGGTGTCCGAACAACATGGTCCAATATATCAATCTTTATGTCTCAACCATTTTGAGACTCCTCATTATGTCCATGATCACATCCGGGGCTTTGAACAACCTTCGGTACATCAAATCACATAAACTCATAATACCAATCGTTATCAAATGTTAAGCGTGAGGACCCTGCGGGTTCGAGAACTATGTAGACATGACCGAGACACCTCTGCGGTCAATAACCAATAGGGGAACATAGATACTTATATTGGTTCCTACATATTCTACGAAGATCTTTATCGGTCAAATCGCATAACAACATACGTTGTTCCCTTTGTCATCGGTATGTTACTTTCCCGAGATTCGATCGTCGGTATCACCATACCTAGTTCAATCTCGTTGCCGGCAAGTCTCTTTACTCGTTTCGTAATGCTTCATCCCGCAACTAATTTATTAATCACATTGCTTGCAAGGCTTATAGTGATGTGCATTACCGAGAGGGCCCAAAGATACCTCTTCGACAATCAGAGTGACAAATCCTAATCTCGATCTATGCCAACTCAACAAACACCATCGGAGACACCTGTAGAGCATCTTTATAATCAGCCAGTTAGGTTGTGATGTTTGATAGAACACTAAGTGTTCCTCCAGTATTCAGGAGTTGCATAATCTCATAGTCAGAGGAACATGTATAAGTCATGATGAAAGCAATAGCAACAAACTAAACGATCATAGTGCTAAGCTAACGGATGGGTCTTGTCCATCACATCATTCTCTAATGCTGTGATCACGTTCATCAAATGACAACACATGTCTATGGCTAGGAAACATAACCATCTTTGGCAAACAAGCTAGTCAAGTAGAGGCATACTAGGGACACTCTGTTTGTCTATGTATTCAACATGTACTAAGTTTCTGGTTAATACAATTCTAGCATGAATAATAAACATTTATCATGATATAAGGAAATGTAAATAACAACTTTATTATTGCCTCTAGGGCACATTTCCTTCAATCTCCCACTTGCACTAGAGTCAATAATCTAGATTACATAGGAATGATTCTAACACCCATGGAGTCTTGGTGCTGATCATATTTTGCTCGTGAGAGAGGCTTAGTCAATGGGTCTGCAACATTCAGATCTGTATGTATCTTGGAAATCTCTATGTCCCCTTCCGACACTTGATGACGGATGGAATTGAAGCGTCTCTTGATGTGCTTGGTCTTCTTGTGAAACCTGGATTCCTTTGCCAAGGCAATTGCACCAGTATTGTCACAAAACATTTTCATTGGACCCGATGCACTAGGTATGACACCTAGATCGGATATGAACTCCTTCATTTGCTGCTTCTGAAGCAGCCATGTACTCCGCTTCACACGTAGATCCCGCCACGACACTCTGTTTGGAATTGCACCAACTGACAGCTCCACCATTCAATATGAATACGTATCTGGTTTGAGACTTAGAGTCATCCGGATCAGTGTCAAAGCTTGCATCGACATAACCATTTACAATGAGCTCTTTATCACATCCATAAATGAGAAACATATCCTTAGTCCTTTTCAGGTATTTCAGGATGTTCTTGACCGCTATCCAGTGATCCACTCCTGGATTACTTTGGTACCTCCCTACTATACTTATAACAAGGCACACATCAGGTCAGGTACACAGCATTGCATACATGATAGAACCTATGGCTACGGCATAGGGAATGACTTTCATTTTCTCTCTATCTTCTGCAGTGGTCGGACATTGAGTCTCACTCAACTTCACACCTTGTAATACAGGCAAGAACCCTTTTGTTGACTGATCCATTTTGAACTTCTTCAAAATCTTATCAAGGTATGTGCTTTGTGAAAGTCCAATTAAGCGTCTTGATCTATCTCTATAGATCTTGATGCCCAATATGTAAGCAGCTTCACCGAGGTCTTTCATAGAAAAAATCTTATTCAGGTATCCTTTTATGCTTTCCAGAAATTCTATATCATTTCCAATCAGCAATATGTCATCCACATATAATATTAGAAATGCTACAGAGCTCCCACTCACTTTCTTGTAAATACAGGCTTCTCCAAAAGTATGTATAAAACAATATGCTTTGATCACACTATCAAAATGTTTATTCCAACTCCAAGAGGCTTGCACCAGTTCAGAAATGGATCGCTGGAGCTTGCACACTTTGTTAGCACCATTTGGATCGACAAAACCTTCTGGTTGCATCATATACAACTCTTCTTCCAGAAATCCATTCAGGAATGCAGTTTTGACATACATTTGCCAAATTTCATAATCATAAAATGCGGTAATTGCTAACATGATTCGGACAGACTTAAGCATCGCTATGGGTGAGAAAGTCTCATTGTAGTTAACTCCTTGAACTTGTCGAAAACCTTTCGCAACAAGTCGAGCTTTGTAGATAATAACATTACCGTCAGCGTCAGTCTTCTTCTTGAAGATCCATTTATTCTCTATGGCTGGCCGATCATCAGGCAAGTCAACCAAAGTCCATACTTTGTTCTCATACATGGATCCCATCTCAGATTTCATGGCCTCAAGCCATTTCGCGGAATCTGGGCTCATCATCGCTTCCTCATAGTTCGTAGGTTTGTCATGGTCAAGTAACATGATGTCCAGAACCAGATTGTCATACCACTCTGGTGCGGATCTTACTCTGGTTGACCTACGAGGTTTGGTAGTAACTTGATCAGAAGCTTCATGATCATCATCATTAGCTTCCTCACTAATTGGTGTAGGAATCACTGGAACCGATTTCTGTGATGAACTACTTTCCAATGAGGGAGCAGGTACAATTACCTCATCAAGTTCTACTTTCCTCCCACTCACTTCTTCCGAGAGAAACTCCTTCTCTAGAAAGGATCCATTCTAAGCAACGAAAATCTTGCCTTCGGATCTGTGATAGAAGGTGTACCCAATAGTTTCCTTTGGGTATCCTATGAAGACACATTTCTCTGATTTGGGTTCGAGCTTATTAGGTCGAAGCTTTTTCACATAAGCATCGCAGCCCCAAACTTTAAGAAACGACAACTTGGGTTTCTTGCCAAACCACAGTTCATATGGTGTCGTCTCAACGGATTTAGATGGTGCCCTATTTAACATGAAGGCAGCCATCTCTAAAGCATAACCCCAAAACGATAGCGGTAAATCAGTAAGAGACATCATAGATTGCACCATATCTAATAAAGTGCGGTTACGATGTTCGGACACACCATTACGTTGTGGTGTTCTGGGTGGCGTGAGTTGCGAAACTATTCTGCATTGTTTCAAATGAAGACCAAACTCGTAACTCAAATATTCACCTCCACGATCAGATCGTAGAAACTTTATTTTCTTGTTACGATGATTTTCCACTTCACTCTGAAATTCTTTGAACTTTTCAAATGTTTCAGACTTATGTTTCATCAAGTAGATATACCCATATCTGCTCAAATCATCTGTGAAGGTCAGAAAATAACGATACCCGCCGTGAGCCTTAACACTCATTGGACCGCATACATCGGTATGTATTATTTCCAACAAGTTTTTAGCTCGCTCCATTGTTTCGGAGAACGGAGTCTTAGTCATCTTGCCCACGAGGCATGGTTTGCAAGCATCAAGTGATTCCAAAAGCCCATCAGCATGGAGTTTCTTCATGCGCTTTACACCAATATGACCTAAACGGCAGTGCCACCAATAAGTTGCACTATCATTATTAAACTTATATCTTTTGGCTTCAACACTATGAATATGTGTATCACTACTATCGAGATTCGATAAAAATAGACCACTCATCAAGGGTGCATGACCATTAAAAGATATTACTCATATAAATAGAACAACCATTATTCTTTGATTTAAATGAATAACCGTCTAGCATCAAACAAGATCCAGATATAATGTTCATGCTTAACGCTGGCACCAAATAACAATTATTTAGGTCTAAAACTAATCCCGAAGGTAGATGTAGAGGTAGTGTGCCGATGGCGATCACATCGACTTTGGAACCATTTCCCACGCGCATCGTCACCTCGTCCTTAGCCAATCTTCGCTTAATCCGTAGCCCATGTTTCGAGTTGTAAATATGAGCAACAGAACCAGTATCAAATACCCAGGCACTACTGCAAGCATTAGTAAGGTACACATCAATAACATGTATATCAAATATACCTTTCACTTTGCCATCCTTCTTATCCGCCAAATACTTGGGGCAGTTCTGCTTCCAGTGACCAGTCCCTTTGCAGTAGAAGCACTCAGTCTCAGGCTTAGGTCCAGACTTGGGTTTCTTCACTTGAGCAGCAACTTACTTGCCATTCTTCTTGAAGTTCCCCTTCTTCCCTTTACCCTTTTTCTTGAAACCAGTGGCCTTGTTGACCAACAACACTTGATGCTCCTTCTTGATTTCTACCTCCATAGCCTTTAGCATTGCGAAGAGGTCGGGAATTGTCTTATCCATCCCTTTCATATTATAGTTCATCACGAAGCTTTTGTAGCTTGGTGGCAGTGATTGAAGAACTCTGTCAATGACACTGTCAACCGGAAGATTAACTCCCAGTTGAGTCAAGTGATTATGATACCCAGACATTTCGAGTATATGTTCACTGACAGAACTATTCTCCTCCATTTTGCAGCTGTAGAACTTATTGGAGACTTCATATCTCTCAATCCGGGCATTTGCTTGAAATACTAACTTCAACTCCTGGAACATCTCATATGCTCCATGACGTTCAAAACGTCGTTGAAGTCCCGGTTCTAAGCCGTAAAGCATGGCACACTGAACTATCGAGTAGTCATCAGCTTTTCTCTGCCATGCGTTCATAACGTCTGGCGTTGCTCCTGCAGTGGGTCTTGCACCTAGCGGTGGTTCCAGGACGTAATTCTTCTATGCAGCAAAGAGGATAATCCTCAAGTTATGGACCCAGTCCATGTAGTTGCTACCATCATCTTTCAACTTAGGTTTCTCTAGAAACGCATTAAAATTCAACGGAATAGTAGCATGGGACATTTATCTACAACAACATAGACATGCAAAATACTATCAGGCACTAAGTTCATGATAAATTAAAGTTCAATTAATCATATTACTTAAGAACTCCAACTTAGATAGACATCCCTCTAATCATCTAAGTGATCACGTGATCCATATCAACTAAACCATGTCCGATCATCACGTGAGATGGAGTAGTTTTCAATGGTGAACATCGCTATGTTGATCATATCTACTATATGATTCACGCTCGACCTTTCAGTCTCAGTGTTCCGAGGCCATATCTGCATATGATAGGCTCGTCAAGTTTAACCCGAGTATTCTGCGTGTTTAAAACTGGCTTGCACCCGTTGTATGTGAACGTAGAGCTTATCACATCCGATCATCACATGGTGTCTCGGCACGACGAACTGTCGCAACGGCGCATGCTTAGGGAGAACACTTGTACCTTGAAATTTAGTGAGAGATCATCTTATAATGCTACCGCCGTACTAAGCAAAATAAGATGCATAAAGGATAAACATCACATGCAATCAATATAAGTGATATGATATGGTCATCATCATCTTGTGCCTTTGATCTCCATCTCCAGAGCACCATCATGATCACCATCGTCATCGGCTTGAAACCTTGATCTCCATCGAAGCATCGTTGTCGTCTCACCAACTATTGCTTCTACGACTATCGCTACCGCTTAGTGATAAAGTAAAGCAATTACATGGCGATTGCATTTCATACAATAAGGCGACAACCATATGGCTCCTGCCAGTTGCCGATAACTGTTACAAAACATGATCATCTCATACAACAATTTATATATCATCACGTCTTAACCATATCACATCACAACAAGCCCTGCAAAAACAAGTTAGACGTCCTCTACTTTGTTGTTGCAAGTTTCACATGGCTGCTACGGGCTTAGCAAGAACCATTCTTACCTAGGCATCAAAACCACAACGATTTTTTGTCAAGTGTGCTGTTTTAACCTTCAACAAGGACCGGGCGTAGTCACACTCGATTCAACTAAAGTTGGGAAAACAGACACCCACTAGCCACCTGTGTGCGAAGCATGACAGTAGAACCAGTCTCATGAATGCGGTCATGTAATGTCAGTCTGGGCCGCTTCATCCAACAATGCCGCTGAATCAAAGTATGACATGCTGGTAAGTAGTATGACAATTATCGCCCACAACTCTTTGTGTTCTACTCGTGCATATAACATCTACGCATAGACCTGGCTCGGATGCCACTGTTGGGGAACGTAGTATTTCAAAAAAATTCCTACGATCACGCAAGATCTATCTAGGAGAAGCATAGCAACGAGCGGGGAGAATGTGTCCACGTACCCTCGTAGACCGAAAGCGGAACCGTTAAATAACACGGTTGATGTAGTCGAACGTCTTAGCGATCCAACCGATCAAGTACCGAACACACGCACCTCTGCGATTTGCACACGTTTAGCTCGGTAATGTCCCTCGAACTCTAGATCCAGCTGAGGCCGAGGGAGAGTTCTGTCAGCACAACGGCTTGGTGACGGTGATGATGAAGTTACCGACACAGGGCTTCGCCTAAGCACTACGACGATATGACCGAGGTGTAAAAATTGTGGAGGGGGGCACCGCACACGGCTAAAGATCAACTTGTGTGTCTATGGGGTGCCCCCTCCCCCGTACATAAAGGAGGGGAGGAGGAGGCTGGCCGGCCACAAGGGGCACGCCAAGGGGGCGGGAATCCTACTCCTAGTAGGAGTAGGTTTCCCCCTTTCCAAGTCCAACTAGGAGGAGAAGGAAGGAGAGGGAGAGGGAGAGGGAAAGAGGGGCCGCGCCCCCCTCCCCTAGTCCTATTCGGACTCCCCTTAGGGGGGAGGGCACCTCTTGGCTGCGGCTCTCTCTCTCCCCTAAGGCCCACTAAGGCCCATAACTTCCTGAGGGGGGGGTCCGGTAACCCTCCGGCACTCCGGTTTTATCCGAAACTCTCCGGAACACTTCCGGTGTCCGAACAACATGGTCCAATATATCAATCTTTATGTCTCGACCATTTCGAGACTCCCCGTCATGTCCGTGATCACATCCGGGACTCCGAACAACCTTCGGTGCATCAAATCACATAAACTCATAATACCAATCGTCATCGAACGTTAAGCGTGCGGACCCTACGGGTTCGAGAACTAGGTAGACATGATCGAGACACCTCTCCGGTCAATAACCAATAGCGGAACCTGGATGCTCATATTGGTTCCTACATATTCTACGAAGATCTTTATCGGTCAAACCGCATAACAACATACGTTGTTCCCTTTGTCATCGGCATGTTACTTGCCCGAGATTCGATCATTGGTATCACCATACCTAGTTCAATCTCGTTACCGGCAAGTCTCTTTACTCATTCCGTAATGCATCATCCCGCAATAATACATTAGTCACATTTCTTGCAAGGCTTATAGTGATGTGCATTATCGAGAGGGCCCAAAGATACCTCTCCGACAATCGAAGTGACAAATCCTAATCTCGATCTATGCCAACTCAACAAACACCATCGGAGACACCTGTAGAGCATCTTTATAATCACCCAGTTATGTTGTGACGTTTGATAGCACACTAAGTGTTCCTCCGGTATTCGGGAGTTGCATAATCTCATAGTCAGATGAACATGTATAAGTCATGGTGAAAGCAATAGCAACAAACTAAACGATCATAGTGCTAAGCTAACGGATGGGTCTTGTCCATCACATCATTCTCTAATGATGTGATCCCGTTCATCAAATGACAACACATGTCTATGGCTAGGAAACATAACCATCTTTGATAAACAAGCTAGTCAAATAGAGGCATACTAGGGACACTCTGTTTGTCTATGTATTCACACATGTACTAAGTTTCCGGTTAATACAATTCTAGCATGAATAATAAACATTTATCATGATATAAGGAAATGTAAATAACAACTTTATTATTGCCTCTAGGGCACATTTCCTTCAGGTATATATAGTCCTCCCGTGAAGGGGTAAGTGAGGAATAGAAAGGTACATGAGTCGAGCCCAACTGACTTCACGCGGGAAGGGGCTGGAAGTTTCGGGCAAGTTTCGGTATTCCGAGAAGGTTTGCAAATGTTGGCGTAGGCAAGGCTGAAAGTTCCAGGGGCCGGAAGCTCTGAGGCGTTGGCCGGAGCTTTCGGGGTCTCCTGGAATCTTCTCCTTGTTTCTTCTTCCTTTTTTTGCATACTTCCCTCGTGCATGATGTCGTCGTACTCTTGTGCTTGCACTCCTCAACACGTGTGGTGCGCAGCTCAAACCTATGTATGCATGAGGAAGGATGGTCAAGTAGTATACCATCCGAGAGAGAACCAAGTTGACACGCATAAAGGATAGAATTCACCTTAGTGTTTTTTATTCTCCCTTGGCAATGGAGCCAAGTCCATGGTGATGACCCTATGGTGCTTTGCACCAACATCCCAACGGCCAAGCATTCTGAGCATAGCCTGTTGGATGCTTTTGGGGAATTGCCTGAAGTGAGCAAAGAGGAGGATGTTGAGCTCAAGATGAAGGCCTATCCCCACCTCTAGTGTCTTTTTTCTATATATATTTTTTTGCTCGGACTTCTTTTTGGGCATTGTGGTTTTTGGCCGAAACCGGGTCACTCTGTGTTTTCTTCCATCCTAATGAAATCGGCAGAGCTCCTGTCTTGCACCGTCAAAAGAAGAAGAGAACTCCACCATCTATGTGTGTCTATTTTCTTTCACGTGTGTTCACCCTAAAGCACGACATACGATGTGCCTCCAAATCAAATCATTACTGGCGCGTATACAAGAATCGGCTAATACAATCCACACGGTGCGTGCCTTGCTCACTCTCACGTAATAATCTGCAGCTGCACGCACGGCAACTTCTCCTCTCTATACACAGTTTTGGGGTACAGATTGAGCAGCGACTCTAACCCGTAGTACCCTCTATACGCGTTGGAGGCGAACGATGCTTATTCAACGAGAGGAAGCGTGGACCATCCAACCCCACCGTTTGTTTCAGGCATCGTCGAAGGAGTCGTCGGTGGGCATCCAGTACCTGTTGGTGAACCAGAGGGCGTCTGCCGCCACGGCGGCGCCGTCCTGGTTGCGGTGCCAGGCGTAGTAGGCGTGCGTCCGGTTCTTGATGTCCAGGATGGCGTGCCCGAAGCTCGCCTCCCTGAAGGCCGAGTAGCTCGGCTGCGGCTCCGACATGCTGCACCATCGATCCCCACAAACAAATTATTCCAAATTACTCTTGATCACTGATTAGAGGATGCAAGTTGTGTTCGATCTTACTTGGTGGCCAGCCCTTCCTGGTTCCCCCCGTCGCCGATGGTTATGTAGACCGGCGCCGACTGGTCCGGGATCGGAGAGCACAGCCCGTTTATGATGTTGTATGCAACATTTGAAATCCTATGCTGCAGCCACACAACAAAGCAGGCTCTATGTAAGGAAGTCATGACTGAAGTGTAGCTCTTAAGCATAAGAATGGAGCTTGCGCACTGAACTAATACAGCCAGTATTGGATGCAAAAATAAACAGATAGAAAGAGCTGTGGGGAGAGATATTTGAGTCATGAAACACAATGAGATGCACCGAAAATTGCTCCAATTTGAAATCAAACTGAATTCAACAAAATGATAAGTTATCCTCGGAGAATAACTTGGAATGTAAACAAAGATAGCAATAGCAAGCAAGCCTTGGAGAGGATTTGTCCACTTACTGTCCGTTCGTAGGCGTGGACATGCCCTGCAAACACAAGATCCACTTTGTACTTCACGAACCACGGCTCGTACATCACTCTCATGCTTTCACCTTCCATGTAATGGTAGTTGTAGCTGTTGTACCATGGGGCGTGCATCAGAACGATCAGCCATGGCGTCTCGCTCCTGTTCACCTTGGGGAACTCGGATTCAAGCCACTTGTACTGAGGGGTGTATTTTCCTGGGAAAAAGCAACAGACCTGTCAACTCACCTTCAGCTTTGGTACTGGCTTATCTGCAAATATGCCGCAGATTCCGCACTAGTATATGCTGAACTTGCTAAAACATGGAGTCAGAAGAACAGAACATACCGTATGCGGAGTATGATGCCAGGACAATGATATATGCTGAGGCTCTTTTGATGGAATACCAGTAAGGTGCCGTGCTACCGGAAGACTTATAGGGTGTGTGATACCTGCTGCTGTATGGCTTGAATGGCTTCGTTTCGCCCTGCAAATACGTGTGATATTCTTTTTTAACTAGCAATATGATTTATTAAATGAGCTTTTAAATGTAGCATGGTGTAATTCAGTGAGCGCTTAAAAATATAGCATGGCTCCACTGGATTGTTTTCTACTTGGTGCTTCTATTTGAACTGTAAAAGTACCCACTGAATCATAAGAAATGTGAATAAAGTATCAGAGAGAACAATCCTTACAAGTTCCGGAGCGAAATCTATCTCATGGTTTCCAGCTGTCCAGATCCAAGGCTGGTATGCAAGATTCCGCTCTACAAATCTTGCCCACGTATCCCACCTTGTATTATCATGATATGGGTAATTATCTGCATATGTCAGATCCCCGACGAAAAGCACCGCCTGGGCTTTTGAGTTGGACTCGTAATGAGCGAGTGTGACATTCGAGTCGAAACTCTGACCGAGATCACCTAAACACAATAGTAAAATTCTCAGTAATATTACTCATAAACCACAGTAGTAGAATTATGTTGGAGTTCAAACATGAGCATGCAAGCTATATCCTGAGCAAATTAGATAATAGTACCTATCAGACCAAATGTATATGGAACATCTGGGCCACTTTTCGGAGGGGTCCTGAACCAAAACTTCCTCAGCGTCTCTTCAGTTCCAACGGCATAGTAATACTTTGTGTCAAACTGCAACAAAGTCATATTAAGTTTTGAATCAAGATTCCAGCCTTCATGAAACATAAGCATCAAATGTTTGAAAAGCCGGTAACCTTCAGCTTCTTGATTGTACAATGATGAATGTATCCTGAGGTATATTTGTAGAATGTATACTGCGAATACTTCCCCTTTTCAGAACAATTGAGATTATCTTCTGAAGTACCGTAAAGCACCGTGCTTGATCCAGGTTCGACTGTTGTCACCCACGAGATTATCATGGCTGTACCGTCATGGTTGCCTTGTGTGATATGAACCTGTTAGAGCACCTCATCAATCAGTATGAGAGTGGAGAATACACCATGGAGCGTGGGCACGCGTTTTGTACTATTTGTTTATGCGACAGCGATGTTAAGTAACTATATGGAGTAAGAAATAACACACATCAGTGTCATGGAAAAGGCACCGAATTATAAAATTGTGAACTAAGATAAAGAATGATCGGAGAAGTACTTGTCATGGAAAAGGTGTCATACTAATTAATTCTATGGAGTAAGACTAAGAATAAATAATTTCTTAGAAAGGGCCTCCGCAACCAATAAGCAGCAGTAGAACAGAAATATATGATGGCAGAGTAACCCCAAAGTTGCCTTTAGAACTGACTAAAGTAAAGATGAGACGAACAACAATTACTTTAAACCAAGATCGCTGATTTGTGAGGTTAAACTGTGGACTGGCATTAAGTAAGTGTGGGAAGTAGCTCAAGAAGCACAACACATAATTGGAAGCCACCGAACCCATCCGCAGAGTATCAGAGTACACTGAAAATCTGCTACACAATCACTGAGTTAACTGGAAACTGTTTCGAGACCATGAGGTTAACTGGAAACTGTAGATCTCCTGAGAGCATAGCATAGGTCAATGAAACAGTAAAACAGTGATTGTATTTACACATGTTTTTGAAGAAGTTTTCATGGAGAAGCTGGTTTACACCAGATACAAAAAATGCACACTTAATGAATTGGAAAAACTGAACTTGTTGAAGCGCAACTGTGCCAACAGCCAAACATAAAGGAACCATACGAAATTTTCAATAATAGGTTGAGAGCGATGACTATCCACTTTAAATATCACAAAAGGCTCACTGGTAAACTGATGAAAAGAACTAAAAATGAACACAAGTATAAGTCCATTTAGGAGGCATAGTTTATGCAGCAGAAATGCTCGAACTCAGGAAGATATGAGTTTAGAGGAGGAAAATAAAAGTACTGAAATGCCAATCAACCGGAAGTTTTGGAGTCATGCAGAAAGTCTTTGGCTGTATCATAGTATCGACAAGTAACAGCTACTGTAAGACCAACATGTAAAACAAGTACTGCATGTAATTACAGCTTGAGTTCACGACAACTGCAGGATATATACCAACCACATGGCGAGAAGGGCAAATGAATCCACAATTATATGTTTCACTGAAGAATAAGGACAGAAGAATCCACGATAGTATATCCATCTCATGCTTGCAATTACCAGCTGTGTGGTCAACTGTTCGCCAAACGCCAGGTAGACTCTAGCCTAAACAGATGGCAGTACTGTATCAACGGAGGCAGAAGCGCAGTCTGCGGTTGGTTACCTGCTGCGGCGCATTGTGGCCGGGCGGAGCGCGGAAGACGTCGGCGTCGAGCGGCATGTCGATGGCCTGGCCGAGCAGCCGCCGGTACTCGCTGGTCTGGCCGGCCCGGCAGGCGACGCCCAGCAGCAGGACGGCGCAGGCGACGGCCAGGGCCACCGCGCCGATCCGGTTGGCCAGCCCCATTCCCGCGGGGCTCGCCTCCTCCTCTGCTCCGCGCCGCTCTGGTTCTTGGTTTTCTTCCTCTCGCGGCTTCTTGGAGGTTGTACTCCGGGGACGGGAATGGGATCGCTTGTTCGATTTCTTGACCGATAAATAAAGATGGGTCAAGGCAAGAAGGCAGGGGATATGTAGGGGGAATGGAATATGCTCATCCGGGCTGCCAAGAAATAAAATCGGGGATGGCGACCGCCGGCGAGCATTGATTGATTACTTCATGGTTTGAACTTCGAACACGCACGCGGGTTGAGGTGGGACGGGGATTGTAGGGAGCGGCCAGGTTGGGATTTGTCGGCGATCGGAAGCCGCCAAGTGGAAGAGTGGGCCGGATTTTGGAGGGGACAAGAACTTCAGCTGTTTTATTTATTTTCTTTATATTACTTTTTGCAGGCAAGGACCTTCAAGCAATTGATTTTATATAGAGCATGTACAGCGACTTGGCAAATACATCCCCTCAAACGCCCGTGGACGTGTCCGGCCACACTCGCGGGCGCATCCGGATGGGCCCTCGTATTTCCGTCCCGACATCCATATATCTCAAATTCGGACTCTCGAATCCATGCAATACATGCACGTCGATCATACAAGACAATGTCGCACGTAGATAGCAAATGTTGGTACGAAGTATAGATAGCGTTTACATAAAATTTATATTAAGTGCCAAACTCAAGCATTGTCTGGTTGGTTGTCATTATGGGTCCACATGTGCTCCACAAGATCATTGAGTAGTTGTGTGTGCACCTGCTGATCTCGAAGAGTATGATGCATCTGCAGAAAGTTCATTAGCTCAGCCGCATCTTGATCTTCCCGGATTTCAACTTGTTCTCCAGGTGCTTCAAAATAATGGATTTGGACTACACCATCACCCTCATCCTCGACAATCATATTGTGCAGAATAACACAACATATCATTAGCTGCCACAAAGTTTCTGATTCTCGCATCATTCAGCGCTCCGTACAATTCCCCAACGAGGTTGAAGCACACCAAATGCCCTCTCCATATCCTTCCTAACCGCTTCCTGCATTGTTGCAAAGTGGCTTTGTTTATTGCCACGCAGCTCAGATATGGTTTTCACAAACGCCGCCCACTGAGGATAGATACCATTGGCAAGATAGTACCCTATGTTGTAGTCTCGATTGTTGACGATGTAGTTGCACGACGATGATTTCCCATTGCAAAGCCTCCTGAACACCGGAGATCGTTGAAGCACGTTGATGTCGTTGTGAGAAACCGACATTCCAAAGAAAGCATGCAAAATCCATAAGTCATGTGATGCCACCACTTCTAGTATGATGGTGGCCTCTCTGATGTGACCTTGATACATTCCCCGCAGACCTTTGGGGCAGTTCTTCCATTGCCTCTGCATGCAATCAATTGCTCCAAGCATTCCTGGAAACCCCCTTGCCTCTCCAATAGCCAACAATCCGTGTCCTGCGCATTTGGTTCTCTAAGATACTCAGGTCCAAACACCTCCACCACGGCGCGGGAAAATTTAACAGTAGTCTTCAGGCATGTGCTCTCCCCATCCTGACCATCTCACCAACGATTTCTACAGCAGTACCAAGTGCAAGCATCCTCAGAGCAGCCGTGCACTTCTGCTTGGCCGAGAAAGAAAGTTGGTCGTAGAAATCCCTTGTGAGCTTGAAGTAGTCGTCGTGTGCCTCCACTCCCTCCACAGTGCGCAAAAACAATGGTTTCCACATGCGAAAACGGCGACGAAACCATGGATCATCCGAGAAAGTAGGTTTGGGAGCAAAGTAGTCCTTGTGTAGTAGCTTTTCTCCGAACACCCTGTCCCGGTTGATCACTCTTCTCCCTTTGATTAAGCCTTTGAAGTTGAGAATATGCTCCACTTGCCTGTCCATTTTCTCTTGCATGCTCATGGGCATAATCATGTCCACTTGTTCGTCTGAATCCGACAAATCGAAGAACTCATCTTGAATCATTTGGTCAAGCTCCGTCGGTCCATACTACTTATCTGACGAAGCATCGAAATCCATCATTTTACCTAACAAAATCACAAAAAATCTGGTCGGACAATATGTCGAACACATCAAGCGCAAGGCGGGAGCCAGAGAGTTGTCGGAAGTACCAGGGTGGCGTCCGGACCGGCGATGACATCCCCCGCTGCGAGGGCAGGAGGGCTCTTTTCGAGCTGGCGGCAGAGAGCCTGGGAACTACTGCGCGGCTAGCGGAGCGCAAGATGGATGGCGCGGAGGAGGAAGAAGAGAGGAGATAGAAAATGGATCCGGCTGGTCTTCGTGGTGGATTTGGTGCAATTTGGGGTGGGGTCGGGCTGTCGGGTCTGACGTGGCGCGTGTGCCCGGGCGTTTGAGTGCCGTTTAAGGGACCCGTCTGGGTCAAAAAATAGTTACCGGGCGGCCCGCCCGGGCATATGTGGCGGGTTTGAGGCGTCCGGCCGTAGATGCTCTTACTACCCTCATTTGTTTGAGCGTCAACTAATTCGGACGAAGAAAGTACCTAATTTGATTTTGTTTTTGTTTTGTGAATGATTTGAAGGTGGATTGGCCAAGCACAATTTGTTGATTACTAAAAAATAAAATTGGGATTGGCCGCCTTGGTTGGGGCAGATGTAAGTGGTTGTTGCATGCATGGAAGGAGAAACAACTATCAATGGGAGGCAAATATATTCTACTCTTATCATATGCCAATTTTGAAAGCTCCAAAGGGGTATGTGAGAGTGTCGTGGATGTTATGCATTGATATGCTTTGGCCAAAATTGAGTTTTCCTACGAGAGAGGGTGGTCATGATTTTCCATATTTACGCTCATTTTATTCGGTAATCTTTGATAATCCACTATCAAAAAAATTCTGAAGTGTGATGTTATCGAAGGCTACGTAGGAGCAGTTCAAATGCTTACTTCAAATCATGGTTGCCTCGATCTAAACTTTTAAATACAGATTTATTTGGAGAATCCGGGGATAGCATTTCATTTCGGAAGACCCTGGAGTCCACCAAGCTCATCAAGGAAATACTAACCCTAGGAGGGAGGGGTTGTCATTAGAAAAGTGAATAATCCCATACACCCATTGACTGCAAAAATGGGTTGAATATCTTATAAGGTGGATGTAAGAAAAATATTACAAACAATGTTTAACGTAAAGATTTTTGATGATTTCGTTACACGGCAATATACAAGGTAGAAGAAATTCTCGGTCCAATCTCTTATCATGTAGAGTGACGACATCGATTTGGCCACATAAATCTATCGGCTTGACCATCGACAACTGATTCTGCACTGGATACTCTTTGGAACGTGTTCGTGTCGGACAAGGTAAAAGTTCATTATTGGAGGGCGCTACAAGGTGTTACCTATCAAGTCTATTGTTGTTTCGCGGCACATTGGAAAAAGCGATCAATACCCTAGGCATGGCAGCTTCAGAACACATAACATTAGTTGTTTGGCTTTCCAATGACAAAGGAATTTGGCGTGCATTTTGTTTTTCGAAATGGACCAAAAGAGTCGCCTCATCTCATTAATTAAGGAGATGAGTCACAAAGTAAGAAAGAAAAAAGGAAACAAAGGCATGTGCAGAAGGATTACTCTCCTAATAAAATAGCACTCGAGTGCTTAACATAATCCAATTTCTCATGCCGCTCTTGATCCGACAAACAATGGTCGAAGCAAGGTGGCAATGTTGTTGAAGCCTTTGATGACCCACAAATATAGGGAATCCATCGTAATCCTTTCGATAAGTAAGAGTGTCAAATCCAACGAGGAGCAGAAAAAATGACAAGTGGTTTTCAGTAAGATATTTTTTGCAAGCACTGAAATTATCGGTAACAAATAGTTTGGTAGCATGGTAATTCGTAACGGGTAACAAGTGAAAAGTGTAGCAAAGGTGCAACAAGGTGGTTCAATCCTTTTATAGCAAAGGACAAGCCTGGACAAACTCTTATATAAAGCAAAGCGCTCCCGAGGACACATGGGAATTATTGTCAAGTTAGTTTTCATCATGCTCATATGATTCAGGTGTTCGCTACTTTGATAATTTGATATGTGGGTGGATCGGTGCTTGGGTGGTATCCTTACTTGGACAAGCCTCCCACTTTTGATTAACCCCTCTCGCAAGCATCCGCCTTTACGAAAGAAGAGTTAAGATAAATCTAACCATAACATTAAACATGTGGATCCAATTCAGCACCTTACAAAGCAATGCATAAATTAGGATTTAAGCTTTTGTCACTCTAGCAACCCATCATATACTTGCTACTTCCCAATGCCTTCCCCTAGGCCCAAATCATGGTGAAGTGTTATGTAGTTGACGTTCACATAAAACCACTAGAGGAAAGATAACATACATCTCATTAAAATATCGAACGAATACCAAATTCACATGATTACTTATAACAAGACTTCTTCCACATCCTCAGGTACAAAAGTAAAACTCACAAAGCATGTTCATGTTCATGATCAGAGGGGTATTGAATATCATTAAGGATCTGAACATATAATCTTCCACCAAATAAACCAACTAGCATCAACTACAAGGAGTAATCACCACTACTAGCAACCCACATGTAACAATCTGAGGTTTTGAGACAAAGATTGAATACAGGAGATGAACTAGGATTTGAGATGAGATGGTGCTGGTGAAGATGTTGATGAAGATTGGTCCTCCCGTGATGAGAGGATCGTTGGTGATGACGATCGCTTCGATTTCCCCCTCCCGGAGGGAAGTTTCCCCAGCGAAATTGCTCCACCGGAGCCCTAGATTGCTTCTGCCCAGGTTCTGCCTCGAGATGGCGGAGCTCCGTCCCGAAAGCCTTCTCTTTATAACAGAAGATGGCACCAGAGGCTGGCCAGGAGGCCCACAAGCTCAGGGGGTGCGCCCCTAGGGTAGGGTGTTGGGGAACGTAGCAGAAATTCAAAATTTTCTACGCATCACCAAGATCAATCTATGGAGTAATCTAGCAACGAGAGGAAGGAGAGTGCATCTACATACCCTTGTAGATCGCTAAGCGGAAGCGTTCAAGTGAACGGGGTTGATGGAGTCGTACTCGTCGTGATCCAAATCACCGATGATCCTAGTGCCGAACGGACGGCACCTCCGCGTTCAACACACGTGCAGCCCAGTGACGTCTCCCATGCCTTGATCCAGCAAGGAGAGAAGGAGAGGTTGGGGAAGACTCCATCCAGCAGCAGCACGATGGCGTGGTGGTGGTGGAGGAGCGTGGCAATCCTGCAAGGCTTCGCCAAGCACCGCGGGAGAGGAGGAGTACTTGGGAGAGGGGGAGGGCTGCGCCAGAACTTGGGGTGCGGCTGCCCTCCCACCCCTCCACTATTTATAGGTGGGGAGAGAGGGGGCCGGCCCCCCCTATATCTCATCTAGGGTTGGGGGCGGCGACCAAGGGGGGGAGGAGTGCCTCCCAAGTCAAGTGGAGGCCCTCCCCCTTAGGGTTTCCCCTCTCCCATGCGCATGGGCCTTGGGGGGGCTGGTTCCCCTGGCCCATTAAGGCTAGGGCGCCCCCTTACAGCCCATGCTACTGTATTGGACGTGGTGGAACATTTTCCGGACCTTCGGACCCCTATGGAATCCTCCGGAACCTTCTGGAAGATTCCCGGTACAATACCGGAAAAACCCGAACTTTTCCCGGAACCCGAACAACAACTTCCCATATATAAATCTTTACCTCCGGACCATTCCGGAACTCCTCGTGATGTCCGGGATCTCATCCGGAACTCCGAACAACATTTGGTAACCACATACAAACTTCCTTTATAACCCTAGCTTCATCGAACCTTAAGTGTGTAGACCCTACGGGTTCGGGAGACACGTAGACATGACCGAGACAACTCTCCGGCCAATAATCAACAGCGGGATCTGGATACCCATGTTGGCTCCCACATGTTCCACGATGATCTCATCGGATGAACCACGATGTTGAGGATTCAATCAATCCCGTATTCAATTCCCTTTGTCTAGCGGTATAGTACTTGCCCGAGATTCGATCGCCGGTATCCCGATACCTTGTTCAATCTTGTTACCGGCAAGTCTCTTTACTCGTTCCGTAACACATCATCCCATGATCAACCCCTTGGTCACATTGTGCACATTATGATGATGTCCTACCGAGTGGGCCCAGAGATACCTCTCCATCACACGGAGTGACAAATCCCAGTCTCGATTCGTGCCAACCCAACAGACACTTTCGGAGATACCCATAGTGCACCTTTATAGCCACCCAGTTACGTTGTGACGTTTGGTACACCCAAAGCATTCCTACGGTATCCGGGAGTTGCACAATCTCATGGTCTAAGGAAATGATACTTGACATTAGAAAAGCTTTAGCATACGAACTACACGATCTTTGTTCTAGGTTTAGGATTGGGTCTTGTCCATCACATCATTCTCCTAATGATGTGATCCCGTTATCAATGACATCCAATGTCCATGGTCAGGAAACCATAACCATCTATTGATCAACGAGCTAGTCAACTAGAGGCTTACTAGGGACATGGTGTTGTCTATGTATCCACACATGCATCTGAGTTTCCTATCAATACAATTATAGCATGGATAATAAATGATTATCATGAATAAGGAAATATAATAATAATAACTAATTTATTATTGCCTCTAGGGCATATTTCCAACATAGGGCACGCCCCCAGGCTTGTGGCCACCTGGTGGGTTCTCTTCTGGTTTTTCTTCGCTCAATATTTTTTATATATTCGAAAATAATTCTCCCTAAAATTTTAGGACATTTGGAGTTGTGCAGAATAGGGGTCTTTGATTTGCTCCTTTCCGGTCCAGAATTCCACCTACCGGCATTCTCCCTCTTGATGCGAATCTTGCAAACTAAGAGAGAAAGGACATAAGAATTGTATCATAAAGTGTAATAACAGTCCACAATGCAATAAATATCAGCATAAAAACATGATGCAAAATGGATGTATCAACTCCCCCAACCTTAGACCTCGCTTGTCCTCAAGCGAAAAAATGAAATCGATAATCATGACCACATGTTTAGAGATAGAGGTGTCGATAAAACAAAATATGGACATGAAGGCATCATGATCATCATTAGAATAGCATTCTATTGTCATATAACTTCTCATGCTAAAGTGATAATTTGTTCACAAGGTAAAGTATGAACCATAAACTTCATTGAAAACTAACAAACTATGGTCTGAATCATTGATGCAATTGCAATTTGTCATAACGTCAAAAAGAGTCTATATAAGAGCTTCTATTTAGCAAGTTCACATACTCAACCATCTTTAAGTATTTCACAATTGCTAACACTCACGCGATACTTATGATATCAAAGTTTCAGTTAGACACATAGAAAGATAGGGGCTTATTATTTCGCCCCCCAACAATTTACCTCAAGGGTAATGTCAACAATAATAACTCATGACCACCTACATCCGACTGGATATGTATGCCTAGATCTTTCCGCAACACATGATGCTTGCCAAAAAAGTAAAAGGAATGGTGAAGATCACCATGACTCTTGCATATGGGTAGGTAATTAAAATAAAGGATAGGCCCTTTGCAGAAGGAAGCAGAGGTTGTCATGCGCTCTTATTTGGATGCACAAAATCTTAATGCAAAGGAACGTCACTTTTATATTGCCATTTGTGATAGTGACTGTCGGTGTCAAAACCGGCGGATCTCGGGTAGGGGGTCCCGAACTGTGCGTCTAGGCGGATGGTAACAGGAGACAAGGGACATGATGTTTTACCCAGGTTCGGGCCCTCTCGATGGAGGTAAAACCCTACGTCATGCTTGATTAATATTGATGATATGGGTAGTACAAGAGTGGATCTACCACGAGATCAAGGAGGCTAAACCCAAGAAGCTAGCCTATGGTATGATTGTTGTAATGGAGGTTATGCCCTACGGACTAAAGCCCTCCGGTTTATATAGACATCGGAGAGGGCTAGGGTTACACAGAGTCGGTTACAATGGTAGGAGATCTACATATCCGTATCGCCAAGCTTGCCTTCCACGCCAAGGAGAATCCCATCCGGACACGGGACGGAGTCTTCAATCTTGTATCTTCGTAGTCTTGGAGTCCGGCGGACGATGATAGTCCGGCTGTCCGGACACCCCCTAGTCCAGGACTCCCTCAGTAGCCCCTGAACCTGGCTTCAATGACGATGAGTCCGGCGCGCATAATGTTCGGTATTGCAAGGCGGGTTCCTCCCTTAAATAATCCAGAGAAGATCATGAACACCAGGATAGTGTCCGGCTCTGCAAAATAAATTACACATTCCACCGTAGAGAGAATAAAATGTACACAGGTTCAATCTGCTGACGTATTTTGCGGCATGACGTCACACCACTACCAAGCCTTTACTTGAATCGTTTTTTATTATACCGCCTTAGCGCGTTTAGCGAAGCGGTTTCCTTGGCACGTCTTGTCGAAGCAGAGATCGTGTTCCCCTTATTCCGGGATTCTCATCAATACGGACGTGGGTAACCCAACCGCGCCATTGATGGTGGCGCTTGGGAGATAAGCGAGTTTTACCAGGCTAGTGGGGACGCATAGTTTCGTCCGCCTATATATAAGGGATAAGGATTCACCTTTTCACCTACGCCTTCTTCCTCCTTTGCTTATCCATCTCCGCGCACTCGAGCACCAGTGCCCAAGTTCGCGCATCTCGTCTCAACCTTCTCCGACCATGTCCGGAGCGGGAGGCAAATGGTTGGCTTCCACCGTTAAGGAGGAGCACATCACAAAGCTGCGCAGGGCCGGATACCTTTCCGGCGACATCGCGCACCGGCTGCCCGACGAGGGGCAGCTCATCCCTACCCCCGGGCCCCATGAGAGGGTCGTTTTCCTGCCCCACTTCCTCCGCGGACTGGGCTTTCCACTTCACCCCTTTGTCCGGGGGCTCATGTTCTACTACGGCCTGGATTTCCATGATCTGGCGCCGAACTTCATCCTCAACATCTCGGCGTTTATCGTCGTGTGCGAGGCCCTCCTCTGCATCCGGCCCCACTTCGGCTTGTGGCTCAAGACCTTCAACGTCAAGCCGAAGGTAGTGAAGGGCACGCAGGCGGAGTGCGGAGGCGCCACGTTGGGCAAGATGCCCAACGTCCTCTGGTTTGAAGGGGCCTTCGTGGACTCCGTCAAGGGGTGGCAATCGGGGTGGTTCTACATCACCGAGCCGCGCGACCCTACGTGGGCGATGACCCCCGAGTTCAGATCTGGTATCCCTACGCAGCTCACCTCCTGGAAAGAGAAGGGCTTGCTGTGGGGTAATTCGAAGGAGCTGACGGGACTCCAAGCCTGTATCCAGAAGCTGGTGAACAAGAAGCTCAGGCTTGTTGACGTGGTCCAAGTCATGCTTGTCCGCCGGATTCTCCCATGCCAAGAACGGGCATTCAATTTGTGGGAGTTCGATCCGGAACAGCACCAGGCGCTGAGCGGGCTCTTCGACACGACGTACGAAGCTGCCTGGAGGGTGCTGTTTAAGGGCGCCGAAGCCCCCGCATCCGCGACGGAAGATCGTGGAATTCACTCGCAGCATCCGGCTGACGAGGTAAGTGATTCTACCCCTTTACGGGACACTTATTGTAAATAGATTGATTCTAAGAGGGTTTGAATCTCCCTTTTCCTTTGACATGAATGGATGAAGAAGGCCGAGCAGCTCATCTGCCCGGCTCCCATACCAGAAGACCCAGTGGATGCCCGTCTAGCGGGGCTGCTGGTTCCGGCACCGCATGTGGTGCCGGAGAAGAAGGCCAAGAAGGTGGCCACGGGTACTCGAAAGAGTTCCCGTTATCAGGTGTCCGACGACTCCGAGGCGGACTCCTCCCCCGAAGATGAGGAGGAGGAAGAAGACTCTCTTCCAGAGGGGGGAGAGAGGAAGAGGAAGGCTCCCCCAACAGGGGAGGCCGAAGGGTCCAAGAGGGGGAGAACTATTCCCCCGGACAGTTCTGCCAACACCAACGTTGGCGGCGAAGAGTGGCCTTCAAGGGCCAGGCCTCCAGCGAGATCGTAAGTATCTGGATTCCTGAATGATTTGTAATTTCTTTTGTGTCACATAGTGTCCTTCTAATGCCGCATACTGCCTGCAGTCCGGCCGACGATGATCTCCCCGCTTCATCGAGCGGGTCATTGGCTCCGTCGGATGTGGATTCCATCCCGACCGTCTCCACCCCTCGCGCTGATGAGGACGCCGAGGTGGGATCCCAGAAAGGGACCCATCAGGAGGAGGCTCCGGAGGCGCCACAAGGCAGCCTCCCGGACTTTGCGCCGGACTCTACGCCGGAACCTACAGTGCTTCCAGAGTCCGGCAGGCGGCCCCTTCGCAAGAAGGGCAAGCCCGTGACACCGGCGGCCCCCGTCCAACCGGAGGCGCCGGACAACTTGTTGGAGGCGCTCAAAGGCGCTTCCATCGAGGAAGAACACCGCACTATCATGAGTGCGGTGATTCAGAAGGATCAGCTCGCCAAGAGCGGGCTGACCGGAGCCTGCAGCAGCCTTCTAACAGGCTTTTAGGTAAGAAGTTAAAATTATGCAATGTAATACCGCATAGACAGTAGCCCCTGATGCGCAGTTCGGTGTTCGGAAAGAAAAGCCGGGCTGAGGATCTAAAAAGATATACGCAGGATTGCTAAAAGATATGTCAATATGGGTTTGCAGGCTGCGCTGCTGACCTCTGCCGCACTGACTGCGGAGGTCGGTGCGTTGAAGCAAGATCTCGAGCGGTCCGAGCAAGAGCTCGGCCGTGCGAAAAAGCAGCTCGAGGACAAAGAAGGTGAGTAACACCACTTTGAAAAGTTACCTTACAGAAAAGGATTTAGGTTGCAATAAGAGAATGACAAGGATAACATGGGTACTGCAGGGGCCACAAACGAGGTGGCAGCCCTGAAGGAGGCTGTGTCCGCGGCCGAACGTAATGCGGCCGCGGAACAGACAGAGCGAGAGAAGCAGGAGGCACGGGTGGCGGAAGTGCGGCAAGAGCTCCAGGCTCTCATGGAGAAGCATGAGAGTTTGGAGCGCGACTCCAGGACTCGAGAGTCCGAGCTCGCCTCGGCTCTCGAAAGTGCCAAGTCCGCCAAGGCCGAGGCCCGTAAGGCCCTTCAGGAGGTGGAAGATGTGAAGAAGACAGCGGCGGGTAAGGCATTTTTCATGCAAAGCAAGCATGTTAATGTAAACTACCTGATACTTACCCGAGTTCGGAGCTCTCCAGGGGCGTTTGCAGATTTGCCGCGCAGTGTATCTGTTGCCGCCACATTCTACCGTGGCGAGGAGGGGAGCTCAACGGAGAAGGTCTTCTGGTCTCAGTACGCTGAGGCCGACCATCCGGTGCCCCCTAGCGACCAGCTGAAGCAGCTGGTCGAGCTACACAAGGCGGCTGAGGAGGCCATGAAGGGCCTCGGCTGTGGCCTGGACAAGCCATGCCTGGGAGCTACTTCGGCCTCGTGCGGCGGCTGGTGGATGCGCGCCCCTGGGTGGAGGTCGTGAAGCGCTCCGCCTGTATTGAAGGTGCTCGTCGGGCCCTTGCCTGCGCAAAGGTGCACTAGGGCAGGCTGGATGCGGAGAGGCTTCTTACTGACCCGCCGCCGGCGGGCAAGGAGTATCGTACGCCTGAAATGTACTATAAGACTGTCCTGAAGGGTGCCCGCAATATTGCGGATGAGTGCCCCAGAGATGTAATTCTTGAGTAAACTCGCTATGTATTATCCTGTGCGCTGAAGACTTTGTTCATATGCGCTAAGCAATGCTTGTTTAATTTAAAATATTACCTTCTGTGCGGCCGTTTATAAAATCTGAGAGGTGGCAAGTCGTCGGCTTCAGCCCCCATGCCACTAGTGCTGGGGTGTTCGGGATAAACTTGAGCACTCTTGTTCCCATTTTTGGGTCCATCTAGGGAGGCGCTCAACACAACGAACAAGGCAACCGGACTTATAATGCTTGAACACTCTCACTTGGCCATAGAATTCTATAATCTTAAATTTCGGCGAAGCCCCTGGTATTCGGAAGACCGAATTCCGGGCGCTATCCACGCCTTCATCGGACATCATCCGGTACTTCGCTCGAAGCGGCATAAGTCTTTAGGGACCCGAAAAGACCTCTCGAATAGCGACCAGTCTCTCGCCTTATCATGCCAGTCAGTTTTAGCTTTCTCCACTGAGGTGCTCGCCCAGCTCAACCGGGGCGCAATCGCAGTGGTTCTCCCAGTGCCACCTTAGCCGACAGAACGGAACGTAAGGCACCAAAACGTGGGAGCCGGGAAAACCCAACTATTGACCCAAGACATGATTCGGAGCCGATTCATATAATGCTATAAGTTCGGGGTGCCGCACTTGTGAAAGTGTTCGGACTTATCACACCATAATGCGGGGAACATAAGCCCCTGGTGTATTCGGCCGTACCAAAATATACGGGTGCAAGATGTCATTAGTGAACATATATGTAAAGTAATGCAATTACAGGCAAAAAGTGCTGCATTATTTTTTCAAGGAATTCTGCTATGAGTGCGGAATGATACAAATAGTGCGGTAAGCAAGGGATTGGACTAATTAAACATGTCCCCCTCCAGGGGTGGGCTGCGGACTGGTGTATATAATCAAATTTAATGCTCGTAATGGAGACCACCTGAGTGTTCGTCGCAGCATTTTTCCCTCCCTGGCTGTTGCATCGTTAGTTCGGCGGGTTTGCTGCCGGACAGGGCCTCTGGTTAACGGAGTCCTGTGTATACAAAGAAGGAAAATAAAAAATAAAAAGAGCGACACACTTGTGAGCCCCTGGTGTGGTCGAGCCGCACTCTGGGTCTGTTGTGGTCGTGCCCCTCCCCCTAGGCCCATGGTATCTCCAGAGCGTAATGATGTACGTGGAGGGTTGGTCTTGCAATTATGCAAGGGCTGGGGTTGGGGCCGCATTGCTACGCGTGCTCGGAACGTGCCAGGTGGTCTTGGTTGATGTTGCTCCGGGCGTGTTTGGCCGTATCCGGCCGTTTAACGGTCGGACTCGAAAATTGCCTTAAAAGGCTGCTCTGTACTTCTGCCGTGAGAGCCGCTGTGTGTTCCTCTGTTCGGAGGGAGCGTTCCGTATTTCCATTGACCGTGATGACTCCACGAGGGCCTGGCATCTTGAGCTTGAGGTATGCGTAATGCGGCACCGCGTTGAACTTTGCAAACGCGGTTCGTCCGAGCAGGGCGTGATAGCCGCTGCGGAATGGGACTATGTCGAAGATTAACTCGCTCCGGAAATTGTCCGGGGATCCGAAGACCACTTCCAGTGTGACTGAGCCTGTACAATTGGCCTCAACACCTGGTATGACGCCTTTGAAGGTCGTCTTTGTAGGTTTAATCCTTGAGGGGTCTATGCCCATCTTACGCACTGTATCCTGATAAAGCAGGTTCAGGCTACTGCCGCCGTCCATCAGGACTCCTGTGAGGTGAAATCCATCGACGATTGGGTCTAAAACCAATGCGGCGAATCCGCCATGGTGGATA
This sequence comes from Triticum timopheevii, assembly GCA_963921465.1. Lineage (NCBI taxonomy): Eukaryota > Viridiplantae > Streptophyta > Magnoliopsida > Poales > Poaceae > Triticum > Triticum timopheevii. The sequence goes on from OY997266.1 coordinate 464,174,564, forward strand.
CTGGTCAGATGATCTCTTCGATCGAAAGTGATCGGGCAAGAGGACCATGGATTGAACTTAGGGGCGACTGGCTCCCTTAGTGCACGCTTTCGCTCCCTCTTGGGTATATGGGTTGCGTATATCATGTTCACCGTCCGCACTTGTGGGGGGAAACCCTTCTGTCCTCTATTGTTCGGCGGTCGGGTCTCTTCCTCGTCGTCACTGTGCAGCCCCTTGTCATTGTTTTCGGCAATTAACTTGCCTGCCTGCTTGAATACCCAACAAACTTTGTTGGTGTGATTAGCTGGCTTTTCGGGGGTGCCATGTTCTGGCATAAGCGGTCGAGTATTCGGTCCAAATTGGACGGACTCGGAGTGGTTCTTTTGAATGGCTTCTTCCGCTGACCGGGTTTAGAGCCTCGGAATCCGGCGTTGACTGCCGTATCCTCCTTGTCGTCGCCGTTAATGCGGCGTTTATTTTTGCTTCGACGCGACCTGCCATTGTGGTCCTTGGTATCCGGACTGCCAGAATTTTTACTGAGGTTGTTGCTGCGAGCTAGCCAGCTATCCTCTCCCGCACAGAAGCGGGTCATTAATGATGTGAGGGCTGCCATGGATTTCGGCTTTTCCTGTCCTAGGTGCCGGGCTAGCCACTCGTCGCGGATGTTATGCTTGAAGGCTGCGAGGGCCTCTGCATCCGGACAGTCAACGATTTGATTTTTCTTTGTGAGGAACCGTGTCCACAATTGTCTGGCCGATTTGTCTGGCTGTTGAATTATGTGGCTTAGGTCATCGGCGTCTGGTGGTCGCACATATGTGCCCTGGAAGTTGTCGAGGAATGCGGCTTCCAGGTCTTCCCAACACCCAATTGACTCTGCGGGCAAGCTGTTAAGCCAATGCAGAGCTGGTCCTTTAAGCTTGAGTGGGAGATACTTGATGGCGTGGAGATCGTCGCCGCGGGCCATATGGATGTGAAGGAGATAATCTTCGATCCAAACCGCGGGGTCTGTTGTGCCATCGTAGGATTCAATGTTTACGGGTTTAAACCCTTCAGGGATTTGATGATCCATTACTTCGTCAGTGAAGCATAGCGGGTGTGCGGCGCCTCTATATTGAGCAATATCACGATGTAGCTCGAGTGAGCGTTGTCTGCTGTGTTCGGCCCGGCCAGAGTTATTGTATCTGGCGCGACGGTATTTGTCGTGGGTCGTGGGGCGCCCCCGTGATCCATAGATGGATCTGGATTGCCTTGCTTTGTCCTCCAATATATCTCGCAAGTCCGGCGCGTTCCCTCTTGGCTTCGTACTTTTGGAGCGATGCCGAGGTACAGTCTTGGTGGAGGGCCTAGATGCCTCTCTGTCGCGACCACGGGGTGGTCGGTCGGCCGTATTGTGCGCTGGTGATGAAGGTATGTATGCTTCCTCCTCTAATCGGGGGAGCAACTTGCGTTTTGGGTAGCTTTTGGAGGGGCGTTCGAGTTCGTACTCTTCGGCCGCGAGGACCTCGGTCCATCGATCGGCCAGCAGGTCCTGATCAGCTTGAAGCTGCTGCTGCTTTTTCTTTAGGCTATTTACCGTGGTGATAAGCCTGCGTTTAAAACGCTCTTGTTCGACGGGATCCTCGGGCACGACGAATTCATCGTCGTTGAGGCTTGCCTCGTCTTCGGAGGGAGGTATATAATTATCATCCTCGACCTCTTCATCTGCCGCCCTCTCGTGAGGGCTTGCTTCTGCATCCTCCTGCGCTGAATCTTGCTGGAGGGGATTGTCTTCGGCACTTTCTGGGGTGTTATTATCTCCTGTGCCTGAATCTCCATTCTTGCTGTGGCGGGATTTAGAGCGGCGCCGCTGACGTCGGCGCTTGGTCTGTTTCTTTAAGGAATCTGCCTCCGCTGCTTCTTTGCCGTCCCCCTCTTTTGGGGTGTCCACCATGTATATGTCATATGACGAGGTGGTCTTCCAGTGCCCTGTAGGCGCTGGTTCTTGTTCGTCTCCGGCATCGTCGTCCATACCGTCGATGTCTTCGGAGTCGTAGTCTAGCATGTCTGTTAGATCGTCGACAGTGGCTACAAAGTGGGTGGTGGGTGGGCCTTGAATTTCTTCGTCGTTCGAATCCCAACCGTCCTGGCCATAGTCCGGCCAGGTCTCTCCGGATAGCGAGAGATGTTTTAGCAAATTTAGGACGTCGCCAAAGGGCGAGTGTTGGAAGATGTCCGCGGCGGTGAACTCCATGACCGACGCCCAATCAGATTCGATTGACAGGGGTGCGGGAGGTTTGGAGTCCGGCAGGGAGTCCGGCACCTCGGAGTCATGAGCTTCGCAAGGGACGAGGTTAGTTTTCGGCTCCATCGCCGTTGAAGTTGCAGCCCCCAAGGCGGTGTCCAGCCACCAGTCCTCGATCTGGGCGATCGGCTCCGGACTAAGGGCCGGAGCGGATTCGTGTGCGGCCACCAAGGCACCGTCCGGCGGCAGAGCTAGATCATGCCCATCGTGACAGTGCGGCACGCTCGGCTGTGGCTCGAGCCCGTCGAAGATCAAGTCTCCGCGGATGTCGGCCGTGAAGTTTAGGCTTCCGAACCTGACCTGACGGCCAGGGGCGTAACTTTCGATCTGCTCCAGATGGCCAAGTGAATTAGCCCGCAGTGCGAAGCCGCCGAATACAAAGATCTGTCCGGGGAGAAAAGTCTCACCTTGGACAGCGTGGTTGTTGATTGAAGAAGCCATCGAGCCTATCGGTGACGACACAGAGGAACTCTCAATGAAAGCACCAATGTCGGTGTCAAAACCGGCGGATCTCGGGTAGGGGGTCCCGAACTGTGCGTCTAGGAGGATGTTAACAGGAGACAAGGGACACGATGTTTTACCCAGGTTCGGGCCCTCTCGATGGAGGTAAAACCCTACATCCTGCTTGATTAATATTGATGATATGGGTAGTACAAGAGTGGATCTACCACGAGATCAAGGAGTCTAAACCCTAGAAGCTAGCCTATGGTATGATTGTTGTAATGGAGGTTATGCCCTACAGACTAAAGCCCTCCGGTTTATATAGACACCGGAGAGGGCTAGGATTACACAGAGTCAGTTACAATGGTAGGAGATCTACATATCCATATCGCCAAGCTTGCCTTCCACGCCAAGGAGAATCCCATCCGGACACGGGACGGAGTCTTCAATCTTGTATCTTCGTAGTCTTGGAGTCCGGCGGACGATGATAGTCCGGCTGTCCGGACACCCCCTAGTCCAGGACTCCCTCAGTGACCTTTATTATGCAGTCCGTCACTTTTATTTCTTCCCAATCACAAGTTTGTACAAAGCTTATTTTCCTCACACTAAAAGATCACACATATTTAGAGAGCAATTTTTATTGCTTTACACCGTTGACAACTTACTTGAAGGATCTTACTCAATCCGTCGGTAGGTATAGTGGACTCTCATGACAAAACTAGGTTTAAGGATTCCGGATGCACAAGTAGTATCTCTACTTAGTGCAAATTTTTTGGCTCGCATGAGGTAGAAGCAAGCTTCACATGTTGGAGGATCCATGACAATATAACTTCTATTCGGATATAAGAAAACATAACTCATTATGTTGTCTTCCTTGTCCAACATCAACTTATTAGCATATAATATTCTAATGAGTTCTCACAATCATAGAAGATGTTAAATATAGTATATTTATATGTGAATCTCTCTTTCTTTATTACTTCTAATTAATTCCAACAATGACCAATACTGTCTTTATCAACCTTCAATGAGTTTCATGCATTATACTTCTTATATGTGAAGTCATCACTCTCCATGAGATTATTATATAATATTTTATTTCCTTTATTCATTTTCATCTTCAAGATCAAGAAAGCAAAACACTCAACTTAAAACTAATCTTTATTATATAACTCTCATACTCAATTACATAGATAGATCAAGAAGCAAAAACTTAAAGACTAGATCATACTAAAAATTTTATTCTACTAGATCATGATTTAACCAAAAGGATTGAACTAAAATAGATGATAATGATAAAGACGTGATGGTGATACGATACCGAAGCACCTCCTCTAAGCTTGGCTAAGCCAAGGGGAGTGCCCATACAAGTGTACTCAAGTCTCCTTCTTCGGGGGTGGTGATGAAGTTTGATGATGTGGGATGCTTCTCCAGCTTACATTTGTGGATGAAATTTTCCTCCCTCAAATCATCATTTTCTTGCTCGAGCTTCAATATCTTTTTTACATAATGCCTCTTTGCTTTCCTGCAGAAAATGGGAAGGGATAAATTCGACCTTAGATTTGTTTACTGTGTTTGGAAGGCTCGACTTCTTGAACTCATATGCATATCCCCTGGTTGAGGTAGGGGGACATCGACTTCATCTGAGCTCGTGTCTTCCGTCTCCTCCAAGTTGGCATCTTGCTCCTCATCTGTGGATCATAGATAGGGATATATATCCCCAAAGATCCTTGGATCTGCAACATAGTGGGAAACATAGCTCTCTCCATCTGAATCATGCGACGACATACTTCCAGATCTGCCAGAAAAATAGCTCGAAACAAGAACAAAGGACATTGTCATGATTCGTTGGTCAAAGCCTCGAGGAGATTATATAATGAATTTGTACCATGCAAAACTAGTAACCTAGGATAAAACAGAGTCCAGATGGGGCACAAGGGCTCCACAAACTCGGGAGGCGCACTCAGGGGGTAGGGCGCGCCCCCCAGGCTTGTCACCTTCTCGTGCGCTTTCCAGACTACTTATTATTTTCCTATCTTTTTAAATATTCCAAAACGGAGTAAAATTGCTTTTTTGGAACTTTTGGAGTCGGTTTACTTACTATATCATATATATATATATATATATATATATATATATATATATATATATATATTCCTTTTTAGGGTTCTAGAGCATTCCGAAAAGTTTCCTTTATGTACTCCTCCTGTGTTATGGAATGAATAATATTAGTTTCAATATTTATAGGTGTACTTGAGATATAATGTTTAATTCTTTGTCCATTCACCACTCTCGGGTTGGTGCCTTCTGTGTTGTTGATCTTGATTGCACCGGATCTATAAAATTCTTCAATAATGTAGGGTGCTTCCCATTTGGAGAAACGTTTTTCTACAAAAAAATCTTAAACGAGAATTGTATATCAAGACTTTGTCACCCACATTGAATTCTCACTTTTTGTATTCTTTTTTCATGCCATCTTTTAAGCTTTTTTTAAAATAGTTTAGCATTTTCATAGGCTTGGGTTCTCCACTCACCAAGTGAGCTAATCTCAAATAACCTGTTTCATCAGCAAGTTTAAAATCATAATTGAGCTCTTTAATTGCCCAATATGCTTTGTGTTCTAATTCAAGAGGTAAATGACATGCTTTTCCATAAACCATTTTATATGGGCACATACCCATAGGATTTTTATAAGCAGTTCTATAAGCCCATAGTGCATCGTCAAGTTTCTTAGACCAATTCTTCCTAGATCCGTTAACATCTTTTGCAAGATCATATTTATTTCCCTATTACTTAATTCTACTTTACCACTAGACTGAGGATGATACGGAGATGCAATTATATGGTTAACATCATATTTGACAAGAAGTTTATGGAAAGCACCACGAATGAAGTGTGAACCATCATCTGTCATTAAATATCTAGGGCGGACTCCAAACCTCGGGAAAGTAACTTCTCTAGGCATTTTAATAGAAGTGTTGTGGTCAGCACTACTAGTTGGAATAGCTTCTACCCGTCTAGTAACATAATCCACAACAACTAAAATATGATTATACCCATTGGAGGAAGGAAAAGGTCCCATGTAATCAAATCCCCAAACATCAAATGGTTCAATAACAGGTGAATAGTTCATAGGCATTTCCTAACGTCTTCCAATATTACCGATTCTTTGACATTCATCACAAGATAGAACAAACTTGCGTACATCTTTGAAAAGAGTAGGCAATTAAAACTGGATTGTAATACCTTGTGTGCACTTCTGTCTCCCGCATGGTGTCCTCTGTAAGCCTCGGAGTGACACTTCCTTTGGATTTGTTCTTATTCATGCTCAGGTATACAACGTCTAATAATACCATCTACTCCTTCTTTATAAAGATGTGGGTCATCCCAAAAGTAATGTCTTAAATCAAAGAAAAACTTTTTCTTTTGTTGGTATGTGAAACTATGTGGTATATATTTTGCAACAATGTAATTAGCATAGTCTGCATACCAAGGGGTACTACGAGAAGCATTGATAACAGCTAATTGTTCATCGGGAAAGCTATCATCAATAGGGACTGGGTTATTAAGAATATTTTCTAAACTAGACAAGTTATCAGCTACTCGGTTTTCAACCCCCTTTCTATCGATAATATGCAAGTCAAATTCTTGTAACAAAAGAACCCACCTAATGAGTCTAGGTTTAGCATCTTTATTTTCCATTAGGTATTTAATAGCATCATGGTTGATGTGAAGATTACTTTAGAGTTAACTATGTAAGATTTGAATTTATCACAAGCAAACACAACTGCTAGAAATTCTTTGTCAGTGGTAGCATAATTTCTTTAAGCACTGTCTAGAGTTTGCTAGCATAATGGATAACATTTAATTTCTGCTCAACCATTTTCCTAGAACAGCACCGTTAGCATAATGACTAGCATCACACATAATTTGAAAAGGTAAGTTCCAATCAGGTGGTTGAACAATAGGTGCAGAGATTAGGGCTTTCTTGAGTATTTCAAAGGCTTCTACACAATCATCATCCAAAACGAATGGAACATCTTTTTGCAAGAGGTTAGTAAGAGGCCAAGAAATTTTAGAGAAATCTTTAATAAATCTCCTAAAGAAACCAGCATGACCAAGAGACACTACTAGGAGAAAGCTTATAGATAGAAATTTAGTAGTAGCGCTAGTTATGGGGCTAGTGCTACTGCCACTTAGTCGTAGCGCTGGGTGCCAACAAGCGCTACAGGTACCAAAGTAGCAGTAGCGCGGGGCCCCCTGGCAGCGTTACTGCTAAGTGGTCCCATCACCACCGACAGGGGCTACATGTAGTAGTAGCGGTTGGATGGAACCAACGCTACTACTAGAGACATAGCAGTAGCGCTGGGCCACCAGCCCACCGCTACCGCTAAGTCTCCATGGTGGGCCCAACTTAGCAATAGCACTGGGCCACTAGCCAGCACTACTGCTAATGCTACCTTATCCTCCTCGCCCGGCCCGATCACTCTCCCTTCCTACACTCTCATCATCTAACCCCCGCTGCTGCCGCCCATTGCCGTCGTCGCGCCGCTATTGTCGCCCGGTATGTCTCCCTCCCTCCCTTCTCATTCCACCCATCCCTTCTCCCTCCCCTCCCTTCTCCTTCCATCCCTCCCTTCTCCCTCCCTCCCTCCCTTCTCCTTCCATCCCTCCCTCCCTCTGACCTTGCCTCTCCCTCCATCCCTCGCCCTTCTCCCTCCCTGCTCCCTCCGATCGACCCCTCTCCCTCCATCCCTCTCTCCCTCCGAGCCCTCTCCCTCCCTCCGATCGACCCCTCTCCCTCCATCCCTCTCTCCCTCCGAGCCCTCTCCCTCCCTCCGATCCCTCCTGCATTGCATAGATAGAAGGATAGATAGATGGTTAGAACTATGGTATTTTTGATTTATTGCATAGATAGACAAATGGATGGATGGATGGATAAATTGATGGATATATAGATAGATGTATGGATGTATGGATAGATGTTAGGGCTAGAACTAGGGTATTTTTAGTAAATGTATATGTATTTTCAATTTTTAGGGTTAGAACAAGGTTTTAGAAAAAATTTAGGGTCAGAACTAGGTTTAGACAAATGGATGGATAGATGGGCACTACAAATTATTAGGGTTAGAACTAGGTTTTACAAATTTTGTTTTTGTTTTAGACATAGGGTTTCACTAAGTCCTAAGATGAGGATAATAATGTTTTTGTTTATATTTTGTTTATGTAGAAATCAAGGGCCCCTTGCATCATCCCTGTCGTTGTCCCCGTCACCGACCCCCTCCGACCTCGAGGTGAGACCATCCAAATCCCCATGTCGAGATGTAGATGTTTTGATAGACGTAGTAGAGTAGTAGCTAGAAGAGTAGCTGTGAAAATTTCCATGGAATAGAAAATTTTCAATGTAGGTCATTCAAATATGATGGAGATTTAGACATGTCATATGTACTGTTGTGTAGTACTAGTGTTTGCCCAAGTGGCCTATGTTTGCAGGGAACACTCACAGTGGCCTATGTTTTGCCGGAGTGTTGATTAATTTCCATTCTGGCACTTGAATCTAATCCACGTTCATTTCACCTACTAATATATATAATAACTCATCATGGTCATAAAATCATATGATGAAACTACCGGATATAAAAGCTATACAAATACAGAGCCAATAAGCTACAGGAAAAAATTACAGGAAAATTTAGCAGTAGCGCGGTTCATAAGAAGCGCTACTGCTATTTACGGTTATCAGTAGCCCTAGTTTGCAGGGCGCGCTACTGCTAATTAGGTATATCAGCACTGGAAAACCAGCACTACTGCTACCAGTTAGCTGTAGTGCCTTAGATGGTAGTGGTTGTACCAGCGCTACTGATAGCTCTAATTCCAGCGCTACTACTAGGGTTATCCCTAGTAGTGAAAGCTTCTTATACCTTTAATATCTTTAGGACATGGAATTTTCTCAATTGCATCAACTTTAGCCCTATCAACTTCAATACCTCTTTTAGTAATTTTATGCCCCAAGACAATGCCTTCATTCACCATAAAGTGGCACTTCTCCCAATTCAAGAAAAGATTAGTTTCTTCACATCTCTGCAAGACTCGATCAAGGTTGCTTAAGCAATCATCAAAATAAGCTTCATACATGGAAAAGTCATCCATGAAAATCTCAACAATCTATTCACAAGTCATAGAATATAGCAGTCATACATCTTTCAAAAGGTAGCAGGTGCATTGCATAAACCAAAATGAATACATCTATAAGCAAAAGTACCAAAAGGGCACGTAAAAGTAGTTTCCTCTTGATTCTCCCGTGGCACAGTTATTTGGGAAAAACAAGAGTATCCATCTAGAAAACAGAAATGTATATGCTTTGATAACCTTTCTAGCATTTGATCAATAAATGGTAAAGGGAAATGATCCTTCCTAGTAGCTTTGTTTAGTTTTCTAAAATCAATTACTATCCTATAGCCTATTATAAATCTTTGTGGGATAAGTTCATTCTTATCATTAGGGACGACAGTAATACCTCCCTTGAACGGGACTTAACCATCTACTATCATCTATAGGATAGATTATACATGTTTCCAAGAGCTTTAATATTTCATTTCTGGCCACTTCCTTCATCTTAGGATTTAATAGTCGCTGCTGATCAACAACTGGCTTAGCACCAGGTTGCATATTAATGTTGTGCCAGCATAGAGTGGGACTAATGCCCCTAAGATCATTAAGAGTATATCCAATAGCGGCACGGTGCTTCCTCAGAGTTTTCAATAGTCTTTTTTCTTCATGCTCTGAAAGGTTAGCACTAATAGTAACAGGATATATTTTCCTTTCATCAAGGTAACATATTTCAATGTATTAGGAAATTGCTTAAGTTCGAACACGGGGTCACTCTTGGGTGGAAGTGTTGAAAATATGCCCTGGAGGCAATAATAAAGTGGTTATTGTTATATTTCCTAAATCATGATAAAGGTTTATTGTCATGCTATAAGTGTATTGATTAGAAACTTAAATACATGTGTGAATACATAAACAAATACCAAGTCCCTAGTGAGCCTCTACTAGACTAGCTCGTTGATCAAAAGATGGTTAAAGGTTTCCTAGCCGTAGACATGAGTTGTCATTTGATAACGGGATCACATCATTAGGAGAATGATGTGATGGACAATACCCATTCGTTAGCATTGCATATGATCGTTCTGTTTTTGCTACTGCTTTCTTAATGTCAAATACATGTTCCTTCGACCATGAGATCATGCAACTCCCGGATACCGGAAGAATACCTTGTGTGCTATCAAACGTCACTTCATAACTGGGTGGTCATAAAGGTGCTCTATGATACGTCTCCATCGTATCTACTTTTCCAAACTCTTTTGCCCATGTTTATGACTCTAATTTGCATGATTTGAATGGAACTAACCCGGACTGACTTATTTTCAGCAGAATTGCCTTGGTGTTATTTTTGTGCAGAAATAAAAGTTCCCGGATTGACTTGAAAATTTACGGAGAATACTTTTGGAATAAATAAAAAAATATTGGCGAAAGAATCAACCAGAGGGGACCCACCACCTGCCCACAAGGGTGGGGGTGCACCCTACCCCCTGGGCGCGCCCCCCTGGCTTGTGGGTCCCACGAAGCTCCACCGACCTCAAGTCCAACTCCATATATTCATGTTCAGGGAGAAAAAATAAGAGAGAAGGATTCATTGCGTTTTACGATATGGAGCAGCCGCCACCTCCTGTTCTTCCTCGTGAGGGCACATCTGGAGTCCGTTTGGGGCTCCGGACAGGGGAAATCATCATCGTCATCATCATCAACCACCCTCCATCACCAATTTCATGATGATCACTGCCGTGTGTGAGTAATCCATCGTAGGCTTGCTGGATGGTGATGGGTCGGATGAGATTTACCATGTAATCGTGTTAGTTTTGTAAGGGTTTGATCCCTAGTATCCACTATGTTCTGAGATTGATGTTGCTATGACTTTGCTATGCTTAATACTTGTCACTAGGGCCCGAGTGCCATGATTTCAGATCTGAACCTATTATGTTTTCATGAATATATTGTGTTCTTGATCCTATCTGGCAAGTTATTGTCACCTACTACGTGTTATGATCCGGCAACCCCAGAGTGACAATAGTCTGGACACTTCCCGGCGATGACCGTAGTTTGAGGAGTTCATGTATTCAGTGAGTGCTAATGCTTTGGTCCAGTTCTCTATTAAAATGAGGCATTAGTATCCCTTAGTTTCCAATAGGACCCCGCTGCCACGGGAGGATAGGACAAAAGATGTCTTGCAAGTTGTTTTCCATAAGCACATATGACTATATTCGGAATACATGCCTACATTATATTGATGAATTGGAGCAAGTTTTGTTTCATCCTAGGTTACAACTGTTGCATGATGAATGCCATTCGACATAATTATCCATCATTGATCCATTGCCTACGAGCTTTTCACATATTGATCTTTGCCGAGTTACGTTTCCATTGCCACTCTTACGGTTTCTACAAAACTGCTACTGTTTCTTTTGCCACCGTTACCGTTAGTTCCATATTACTTTGCTACTAAACACTTTGCTACAGATATTAAGTCATTCAGGTGTGGTTGAATTGACAACTCAGCTGCTGTCGGCGTTCTAGGAACGGGGGTCCCTAGACTTGCCTGCCTGCAGCCCGCAGTGTGGCTCCACTAGCGGCCCAGTATGGTCTGTCTTCATCAGCCAGCACTCAAGACCCTCGCGAGGGGCCAAGCCTCATGGGGCAGACGACACAAGGCCTCCTCAGGAGTGGCCTCACCAGGCAGGCTCGCGAGGAGGTGGAGAGATCAAGGCAAGGGGTACCTCGTGAGGTTCCCCTGTCGCAAGCCATGACGACCAAGGCCAGGCGGGCGCCAGCCCGCGCAATGTCCTCGTTTCCTCTTTGGTGCTAAGGGGGCAAGCGCAGGCGCGGAGTACCAAGGCATCAGGCAAAGGTTTCCATATCGGTGCAACAAGACCAAGACTAGCAGGACGGCAGGATGGGGGTCATCGTGGAGCCCAAGACGGCGTCACCACCAGCGCCTTTGATAGGCGAAGACCGCCTTTAGTCAGGATAGCTTGTACTAGTTGTCCCCTTCCAAAATGGCCGTTGTTGGATCCCTTCCCACTCAATATTTGGGGAGAGGACCAGGGCCTTTGTAAATAGGGCTAGCCACCACAGTAGAAGAGACGGATCGATTCCTCCCCGAGCAAACCACCAAGCACAAGAACACCTCTCCTCGCGAGGCTGTTCTTCCCGTGTACTGTTCATCATCAGCCCAAGAGGCAATCCACCACACTGCACACAGGAGTAGGGTATTACACCACAACGGTGGCCCGAACCTGTTTAAATCTTGTGTCCCTTGTGTTGTGAGTTCATCGAGCTAGCTACAGATCGCGGTGAGGCTGAGGGCGTGTTTCGGTGGGGGAAATCTTCGTGCGCACCCCAATGTTCGGACCTTAAGGGTTTTGCCGGAACCCGATATCCGACATTTGGCGCGCCAGGTAGGGTGCGCCAAAATCTCCTCTCCGCTGATCCGCGTCCCATCACTTCGTCGCGTCCATGTCCGGTAACCTGATGACTGGTGCCGACCACTGGGCGGCCTAGCCAGCTCGGGCCATGCCGCCTGCCTAAGAAGACCTCAACCCCGAGCCTCAGGCAGCCCGCGCACTGCAGAACCCTGCAGGGCACGGGTGGCGTGGTCACGCACTTCCCGCCCTTACTCCGCGGCAGGTGTGATCAGCCGCAAGGGCCTCAAGCCACGCCGCGGCCACGATGCCGCACACCCGACAGGAACAAGTAAACATGAGAGCCGCGCTCACTGTGGCTCGTGAGCTGCTACGATGTAGGTTGATGGAGAGCGGTCGGGATGCGTTGCTGGAGCGCGTCGCCGAGCTCCTGGATGTCGCGGCCTCGGGGGCACCACCCTTCTGCTTCCAGTTTCCACCCATGGCCGCGGTTGGATCACGCGACGGGCCTCTCCGCGCCCGCGTGCCCCCAGGCATGCCCCAAGGCTTCGTCTACACCAGCTCAACTGTCAACGCCGGATGCCAGGCTGCACCAAATCCACCTCCGGTGAACGAGGGCATGCACATCGCCGCCTACGGCCCGGGCGGGCTGCTGCCCTACCATCCTCAAGACGGCGCGCTAGGCCAGGCAACATGGAGCGTGGGGCACTACAGCGAAGTCTTCGAGGCGGCGGCCCCGGAGGCTTACGTGCCCCGCATGGTGGATCGGGAGTACGCACTAGAAGACAACCCTGGCTCGTTCCTCGGGCCAGGCTGGGAGGAAGAGAAGCCAGAAGCGGAGCCTTTCCAGGAGCCTCAAGGGAGCCTCACCAACCGTGCTGGCAGCAGCGGCTACCGGGTACCGCTAATTCCTATGGAACAAGCTTATGCTAACCATGGGTCGCAGGAGGTTCAGGTCACAGCAGCGGATGGCGGCCCCATCTCGGCAGCCTTCCTTCCACAAGGAGGAGCGCACTGGGGGCTGCAAGAGAGGGGCCGGGAGCCAGGCCCCTCCCCACAGCGCACGGAGCAAGGCGTCCCCCGGAGGTAGGCCCTCTGCCGGGGAGGTGCTGCAAAGCCTACCCCCGGCAGAGGACCCGTGGTTGCCGAGGGCGCCGCTGGCGTCCCCTTTGCCCCATTTGGCGTCATCCTCGGTCTCCGGTCGCTATCAATGGTGGTCGAGGGTGGCGCAAGGCGGGGCCCTCGTCTGGCGATATGAAGCAAGGCCCGGTGCCTGTGAAGAAGGCCCAGTGCCTGTGAAGCTCGCCGCCCGTGACACTCTCACGTAATAATGAGTGGGGCTGTACACGCCCCGGAGTCTCCAGAGATCCGCCCTTGGGCCTCGGGGACTCCCTCCCACGCCCAGTGGTAGCACTTAGCTCCGCGCTGGTGAGAAGACGTCAAAGACTAGACTAGGTGCCGGACGCGGCCATTTGCTTTTTAACTCCCTTTCTGTAGTCGTGCTTCCTTGCTTCGGATTTAAGTTGGATTTGAATTTTTGTTTGTGTGTGCGGGGAGGGTGTCTTTTCTCGTTCGTGTGTTTTCTTGCGTCCTGGTCCTTGCCTTAATTTGGAGCTCGCACCAGCTGCCTCCCCCTCGCGAGCCTCTCACGGGTGGGGCTGGGTGAAGCGCACGCACACTGCACGCATGCCATACCACGGCCGGCACAAACTCTCGCGAGGCCCTCTCGACCGAGTCGACAGGTCCCTCAATGGATCCTCGGGGGCTCGCGACCTCGCGAGCCTATTTAGGACTTGTCTTGGATAAAGGTAAACCACAACAACAAGCTCGCCGTAGGGCCTGTAGGATCATGGAGGCACATGTTCAGCATCATTCCTAAAAGCATACGGACGACAATCTTTTTAGATGAGGGGTTTCCCCTCCCAAAATGCTCTTACAACCTTCGGGGCCGCATCCGAGCTTTTGTATGCAGGATAAACAACAGAGAAACACGGGATCAACCAGATATCGCTCACCGCATCCTCCTGGTCGCCTCCAGACGCATCGCTGGCGCCGCTGTCGCTGTCACTGGCATCACCATCATCATCACCGGCGCCACCGTCACCACCATCGACCACATCGCCACCATCCGCCATGACTACCACCCCGTCGTCGTTGGAAGCAAAGGCCCTAACAAGCACATCCATGTTGTCATCCACCCACCGCGCCAGGTCACCCCAGATGGCCTCGAGCACCGGGGCGATGATGGCGTCAAAGTCAAAGTTAGGATTGGTGTTCTGAAGATGGCTGAAGACGCGGGAAAACGCACGCCCAAGCAGGCTGCAGCTCCTCTCCTCAACAAGTTCGTGAGCTCTCTCAGAGCGGTTCTCCAGGCGCGTCACCACGTCAGTGAAGAAGCAGAGATGACTGGCATAGTTGGTCACGTGGGGATGCGGGGTGTTCTCATTACAGATGTTGCCCAGGGCTGCGTTGGCCCTATTTCTGAGATCCTGGAGCATGGGGCCGTGCATGTGCTCCAGCTCCTGCCGTCGAAGCACTTCCTCTCTGTTCTGCCGCATGATGGACTCGGCATCGGCAACCCGCTGCTGAAGAGGAAGCAGCTCGGCGCGGGTGGAGGCCAGCTCGGCCTGCGCCGAGACCAGGGCAATTGCGGTGGCCTCCACACGCTGTTCCTCTTCGGTTAGCCTGGACCTGAGGGTGGCAGTCCTGCCCTCGACCCCGGCTTCAACCAGCTTCAGCTTCAGTTCATATATGCCCGCAAGGTCCGCACGAACCTCGTCCACGTGGCAGTCGACCTCTTCCTGGATTCGGGCCTCGCGTGCGCCAACATCATCCTCCGCTTGGGCAACCTGGCGCTCCCTCGTCTCCAACCGTTCAAGATCAAGACTGCATTCGGCAGCCTCCAGTGTCAGTGTTTCCTCGCGCTTCCGGAGCTCCTCCTTATCGACAGGCGTTCCCATCAGGGATGCAAGGGCGGCTTGGTGCATCTCCACTTGCTACTCCAGGGAGGCGCTCCAGGCTTGGAGCTCCCACACACGCTTCTCCGCAGCCTCGCAGCGACGATCTGCTTCCCGGGCCTCCTCCAAAGCTCGAGAGCAGGCATCTCGCAAGGTCGCAAGGGACGCCTCGGCCTTCGCATTGTCAAGCTCGCACTGGTGGCGCGCGAGGTTGATGGCCACCTTCAGCTTGTGCCGCTCCTCGATCAGCCGCAAGGCCACGACTTCAAGGCGCACATCAACATCCGCAAGTTCTCCACCAAGTCGACCCATCGCGTCCATCGCCTTCTGGAAGGACTCGAGGCGGATGACGCTTTGTTCGCGCGCGAGCTCGAGCATTCTGCTGATGTCGTCCCCCGTCACGGGCGTCGGCGGCGGGGCACGGAGCGGTTCGCCCCCTCTCAGCAGGGGGCTGGGGGCTGGCACCCCCGCGGTCGCTGTCCAGGCCCTGCAAGGGGCCCAGACTGGCGTGGACTCGCCGCTTGAAGAGGAGCCCAGGACGGACGCCAACCAGTTATCGTCCACGACTAGAGGAGGATCCCTGGGCAGGCTGGCCGCACTCCAGGCGGGGTCGCGAAGGGCACAGGCTCAAGGCACCTGGCAGGCAAGCTTGCTTCTCCAGTTGGCCCCGCTCCAGGTGCGGCGTGCAGGCTTGGGATGCTCAAGGCCAGCGATGATGGCAAGGCCGGAGGAGGCTGCTTCTTAGGGGACTCCGTAGGCTTGACAGGAGGGATCCTGGAGAGCCACAGTCAGGAGAGGAAGCAGCGATTGGGGAATCACGAGGATAAGGTACTTACTCGTCTATGGCGAAGTACTTCCTATGCTTCACGGTCGGATGGTGCAACCACTGCAGCTCGAAGATTCCTTACTTTTGTGGAGCACGGCGAACTCCACGCGGAACCGGCCCAGGCGCTGGACATGGGGGCCAGCGCGGCGCATGATGGGAGAAGCATCTAGGCGGTTGACCTCAGGAGTGCCAAGCTGGGAAGAGCAGTCAGGCTCCGCCTTGTGCTAGCTCACCAAGGCCTCAGGAGCTCCGACCTCAGGAGCCGCAAGTTGCCTCTCCCCCTCAACAACCGCCTCAGGGCGAGCCTCACGAGTTCCGAAGGATGATGCCTCGGGAACCCCAAGCGGCGTCGGCACCTCGACACCCACACCACCGGCCTCAAACAACGCTTGCCTCCCTACAACCACTCCTGGGGCAAGCTCGGTGCTAGCAGTAAGGAGGGGAGCCACGACAAAAGGATTCTCGCGAGGCCCCACAAGGCCAACTGGACGCAACCACCATTTGTCAAAGGAAGGCATCTGTCTCGCGAACTCAACCCTGTTCGAGCAGAGATACAAGAGACCACCCCCTTGCGACATGTCGCCCGGAGGGGTTGCCAGTCAAGACCTCAAGCATCGTCCTCTGAGCTTCGGGCGAGAGCTCCGACTCCTGAAGCCTCATGCAATCCTGGTCACCAGTCAGGGCCCACATCGGCCAGGAATGGCGCTGGAGAGGGGCAATGCAAAACCGGAGGAACTCCTTCACCACCCGGGGCGCGGTCATGCCAAGATCTCTCAACCTTCTCAACCGGAGCCAAAGGAAGGAAAGGCGAGGGCTCACGAGCCTCTCATGGCCCCAGCCGGGGTTGGGGACAACAGGCAGCGACGGAGGCGAGAGCAGGGGCTGAGCACTCCGACATCCACATACACCCACCGTGTCCGAAATCCGCTCGTGGACGGTGGGATATCAAAATCAATCCCCGAGGTGGCCGTCTCTACCACAGCCTGGAAGCTCACGCACCCCGAGCGCTGCGAGGGGTCGGTCAGGTGCAGCGAAAAGAAGTGGCACAAGAGGGCGACGGAAGGGGCAATGCCCACTATGGCTTCACAAACAAAGGCGAAAACGGCAAGAAGGGCAACAGATTGGGGATCAAGATGCATCATGTGGATCTGGTAATGGGAAAGCACTGCGTTGAAGAGGGCGGAGAATGGGGGAACTAGGCCGGCCCATAGGGCGTCGATGAAGAACCGAACCTCAATGACTGTCCTGTCAATGGAGGTGCAGGACGCAGGCCAAGCCACCGTATTTCCCACTTGTTGAAGCTGGAGGAGAGAGCAGGGCAAACCTTGCCCATGGCCTCCAGGTTGAGCACCAGCGACCGACCGACGGCAGGCTCGATTGTCGGGGACGGATTGGCTGAGGGCAGAGGCTTCTTCCCCTTCTCCGCGCTGGACGGCACCATGGCAATGGAGGGTGCAGAGCTCAAGTCAGTTTGGGAGCAGAAGCAGGAGCTCGAGGGAGAAGGGGGAATAGGAAGCACGCTGCCTGCAAGGAGGAAATAACTGTGTAGGGCGTCGTGGCCGCCTAGCCAGGCGGATATTGGGGCAGCATGGGGAAGCGGAGACGCCCACGTCCAATCAGTCGCCACGCATCAACCAAGGCCGCAGGCTGTTGGGGCCCGCGGCGCTCCGCACTACCCCTTTGGCTTTGCCGCTAAGCCAAGTCCGAGCGTGCCTTGGGCCCGGGGGCTACTGTCGGCGTTCTGGGAACGGGGGTCCCCAAACTTGCCTGCCTGCGGCCCGCAGCGTGGCTCCACCAGCGGCCTAGTACGGCCCGTCTTCATCAACCAGCACTCAAGACCCTCGCAAGGGGCCAAGCCTCACGGGGCAGATGACACAAGGCCTCCTCAGGAGTGGCCTCACCAGGCAGGCTCGCGAGGAGGCGGAGAGATCAAGGCAAGGGGTACCTTGCGAGGTTACCGTGATGCAAGCCATGACGACCAAGGCCAGGCGGGTGCCAGCCCGCACAGTGTCCTCATTTCCTCTTTGGTGCTAAGCGGGCAAGCATAGGCGCGGAGTACCGAGGCATCAGGCAAAGGTTTCCGTATCGGTGCAGCAAGACCAAGACCAGCAGGACGGCGGGATGGAGGTCATTGTGGAGCCCAAGACTGTGTCACCACCAGCGTCTTTGACAGGCGAAGACTGCCTTTAGTCAGGATATCTTGTACTAGCTGTCCCCTTCCAAAATGTCCGTTGTTGGATCCCTTTCCGCTCAATATTTGGGGAGAGGACCAGGGCCTCTATAAATAGGGCTAGCCACCATAGTAGAAGAGACAGATCGACTCCTCCCCGAGCAAACCACCAAGCACAAGAACACCTCTCCTTGCGAGGCTGTTCTTCCTATGTACTGTTCATCATTAGCCCAAGAGGAAATCCACCACACCACACATAGGAGTAGGGTATTACACCACAACGGTGGCCCGAACCTGTATAAATCTTGTGTCCCTTGTGTTGTGAGTTCATCGAGCTAGCTATAGATCGCGGCGAGGCTGAGGGCGTGTTTCGGTAGCGGGAAATCTTCGTGCACACCCCAGTGTTCGAACCTTAAGGGTTTTGCCGGAACCCGATATCCGACAGCTGCTAATACTTGAGAATATTCTTTGGCTCCCCTTGTGTCGAATCAATAAATTTGGGTTGAATACTCTACCCTCGAAAAATGTTCTGATCCCCTATACTTGTGTGTTACCAAGACTATTTTCTGGCGCCGTTGCCGGGGAGCATATCTCTATTCTCTGAGTCACTTGGGATTTATATCTGCTGATCACTATGAGGAATATGAAAGATACTAGAACCAAGATCTATCCCTCTACTACAATGGGAGATATGGAACTGCCATCTAGCTCTGCACTTGATTCACCTTCTGTTTTGAGTAAACTTGCGACACCTGCACCTTCTATTGATTCTGATATGTCGCATGTTATTGATGATGCCACTTCTTCTATGCATGATGCTTATGATGATACTACTTCTTTGCTTGATAATACTGTGCCACTAGGTGAATTTCTTGATGAACAACTTGCTAGGGTTAGAGAGAATGAAATTGTTGAAACTAATGATATTATTGAAACTGAAGATTATTGTCGGATTAAGGGATCTGCAAACCCTTGAGAGGTTTGAACTCTAGGGTGCGTGTGGAGATCTCAACCTACCCAGCCTGCCTACTCGCGATCCTCCTAAGCCTAGCGCATCAAGCTCAAAGAGACACAGAGACACAACAGTTTATCCTGGTTCGGGCCACCTTGCGGTGTAATACCCTACTCCAGCGTTTTGGTGGATTACCTCGGAGGGCTGAGGATGAACTAGTACAGTGAATGAACTGGCCTCAGGAGGTGAGGTGTTCTTGAGCTGGTGTGGTGCGTGCTAGTTCAACCTGTCCCCTTATACGGTGGTGGCTAGTCCTATTTATAGTGGCCTTGGTCCTCTTCCCAAATGTTGGCGGGAAGGGATCCCACAATGGCCGGATTTGAAAGGGGACAAGTAGTATAGATTATACCGACAAAAGTAGTCTTCTCCTGCGAAAAGCCTCTGGTCATGACGCTGAGGTGGGCTCGTCGATGACCTCCGTCCCGCCGTCCTGGCGGTCTTGGCCTCGTTGCACCGGAATGGAAACCTTTGGCTGATTCCTCGGGACTCTGCGCCTGTGGCTTGCCTCCTTTGCACCAAAGAGGAAACCTGTGCTCTGCACCCGCCTGGCGCCCGCTTGGCCTTGGTCGTCATGGCTCACGTCAGCCGAGCCTCGTGAGGTGAACCTTGCATAGAACTCTCCTCCCCTCGGGAGCCAGCCTGAGGAGGCCGATCCCCTCGGGGGTCTTGGCGTCGTCTGCCTCGCAAGGCTTGGCCCCTCGCGAGGGTCTTGTGTTGTTGATGCTGAAGCTGGGCCGTACCAGACCGTCGATGGAGCCACATGGTGGGCCGTAGGCAGGCAGGGATGGATACCCACATATCCAGGACACCGACAGTAGCCCCTGGGCCCAAGGCACACTCGGACTTGGCTTCCAAGCAAAGCCAAAGGGCAAGTGTGGAGCGTCGCGGGCCCTAACTTCCTGCGGCCTTGATGACACGTGGCGGTTGATGGGTCGTGGGCGTCTGCACTTCCCGATGCCGCCTTGATATCTGGCTGGCCCAGCAGTCGCCCATTGCCAGTGCAGCTCGGCCCTTGTTTCCTCCTTTCCAACCTTGTCGCCACGTTCATAGATCCGGTGTCGGTGCCTCGCCCTTCTTTTGGCGCTCGCCATGGCCCCCAAGCCGAGGAAGAAGAAGGGGAAGCCGCTCGCCCCGGCCGGTCCCCCGCCGGCCCTGGAGCCAGCCCTTGAGCAGTCGACGGTGATCAATCAGGAGGGGCTGGACAAGCTTCGCCATGCGCTTGCCGCCGATTCGAATGAAGGGAGGGAGACGGTCGTCCGCCCTGCATCTTGGCAGGTGAAAGAGATGAGTGCCACCGAGATCCCCATTTATCTCCATGCTCTTCTCGCGGGGTTGATTCCTCCCTTCTCCCCTTTCTTCAATGAAGTGATATCACATTACCAGATCCACCTGCAGCATCTGGACCCCCACTCTGTTATCCTTCTTGTCGTCTTCGCCTTCGTCTGCGAGGCCATGGTCGGCGTCACTCCTTCCTTGGCCTTATTTTGCCATTTCTTCTTGCTTCGGTTGGTCGATGCCCACCAATGCTCTGGGTGTGCGACCTTCAAAGTTGTGGCCGCAACCGCTGGTTTGGGGATCAATTTCGAGCTCTCGCCTGCAGCGAAGGGATTCCGAAAGCAGTGGATGCTTATAGATGCCCGCGCATTCAACCCCCTGCTCTTGACTCCTAGGGCACCGGCCTCGCCTAGCTCCGGTTGGTGCCACGAGAGGCTCTCCGACCGGCGTCTTGCTTTCATCTGGAAGAGATTGGCGAGGCTTCAGGAACCGGAAGTGGCGGCGCCGATGGTGGTGATGGAATTCGTCAGGCAGCGCATTGCTCCGCTCCAGCGCCATTCTCGCCCAATGTGGGACTTCGCAGGTGTCGGAGATCCGATGAGGCTGCAGAGGCCATCGCTGGCTGCCGACACTTTGAGCATGGTGCTCAAACTCCTGACCGGCGAGCCCAAGCCCGCTGACATTTCGGGCGGTGTCTGCCTTCTCTTCTGTGCTCGAACAAGGCAGCCTTTGCTGGGCAGATGCCTCTGTTCGATGAGTGGGGGCTGCTTCCAGAGGGCCTTGAGGGGCCCCGCAAGAACCCGTCTTCGTGGCTCCTCTCCTGATCAATCCTGTCGCGTGCGCCTCGAGTGTGGAGGCAGGGGGCGCGCGCGTCCAGCACCTATCGAGAGCTCCTCCAGAGGCCGGGTGTCGTTCGTGGCCCAGGGGCCAAGGCTCCTGGGGCCTTGGAAGGAGCTGCCGCAGGACTGATGCAACCCCAAGCTCCGAAGGCGGAGGCTCATGATGCCCAGGGTGGTGGCCCCAGAGTGGCTGCTGATGACGAGGAGCCCACCAATGGCTCCGGAGCCATGAGCCGGAAGATCTCGCTGGGCGCCCCTGCTATTGGTACCCCTGCCCCGGCTGCCCCGCCAAGCGCTCCCCCTCCTGAGGATCGCCCGTCGAGGTTCGGTCGGCCCCGCCTATGCCTTCAGTCGCTCCTGAAGAGGAAGAGGTCCCCGTGCCGCAATGATGGCACCCGTCGGCCGCTGAAGCCGAGGAGATACGTGGATGCCGATGAGTAAGTACCTTTGCCCTTGACCTCCTTGCACACCGTGTTTTCTCACGGCTGGGGTTTTGCGGGGCTCCCACGAAGGCGAAACCTCGGGAAGCAGGCATCCCCAAGGATTCTAGCTTGACGCCCGCACACAGCCCCCGGCGCCCTGATCCTGCATAGGGCGTAGGGCCGACTCCAGTTGCCGCGACATCGCGAGGGTGCCCCGGAACCGGCCCCCCTACTCTCTCCCCCCGCGACTCAGCCCATGAGATGGAGGATGCACCGGCGATCCTTCCTCTTGCCGTTGCCGGCAGGGGGTTCCCCCTGGGCGGCCTTTGTCTTTGAGTTCTGGGGCTACACCAGCCAACCCACGGCCGGCAGCTGGCGGGGACCCATCGCCTCCTGAGCGGCCTCCGGGGCCGACGAAGATCTTGGCAACGAGCTTGCGCTCGCTCATGGGCACAGTGCCATGCACTTCGGGCTCTTCGGTGACGTGATGCATGCGATGATCCATCTTGGCGGGGAGCTCCCAGCATCGACACCAGGATCGAGGCGGAAAACCGCCGCCTGGAGCATGAGTGGCAGTGGCTGAAGGTTGCCATTAACCTTGGGAAACTTCAGCGTGACGAGGCCGAAGAGCGCGCGGTGGCCTCACTCGTGATTTCTTGCGAAGCTTGTGCCCGCGCCATGGAAGAGGCCGAGGCAGCCAACCGCCACCGCGAGGCGGCCGAGGATTGGGAGCGAGATCTTCAGTCTTCAAATGCGGCTCTTGAGTGTGAAGTCGAGGAGCGTCGCGCCCTTCTGGCCTCCTCACCAGGCAAGGCGGCCCTTGCGGAGGCGGAGCTCCTAAGGTTCCATGAAGATTTGATGTTGGAGACCGTGGAGCATAGCATGGCATTGGAGAGGCTAGAGGTGAGGGAGCAGCAGGCTGCCGCGACTGAGGACGCCATCACCGACCGAGAAGCTCAGCTCCAGCTGGAGGTGGAGGAGAGGGTGTTGAAGGCACGTGCTGAGTTGGCTGGGAGACACCGCCTAGATCTGGAGCTGCTCAAGGCTGAGCTTGAGGGGCGGACCTCCGCCCTGAAGGCTGAGCTGCAGTCTGTGGAGCAGCGTGAGAGCGCTGCTCGAGAAGCCCTGATCTCTTCCAAATTTGCCTTGGCCTCCGTCCAAGCTGAGCTGTCTTCCCTTCGGCAGCAGATCAAGGACACCACGTCCCTGGCGGAGAGGACCGCGGGCGAAGCGAATCGCCGCCAGGCGCTGCAGCGCGAGCATGCCTCGATGATCCAGGGCCTCGGACTCAGAGCTAATTCTGCCTTGGGCACCATCTGCGACGAGAGCGCTCCTGACCCGCACAAGAACGACTACGCCAGCCACCTGAACTTCTTCACTGACATCATGACCCGCTTGGAGGCTCGGGCTGCAAGATCTCGCGAGCTTGTAGCAAAGAGGAGCCTTGGTCTTCTAGGGCGTGTGTTCTCGCGTGTCTTCAGCCACCTCCTCAACCGCGATCCCCACTTTGACTTCGATGTTGTGTTAGTCCCCGTGCCCCCGGTTGTCCAGGACAACCTGGCCGGGTGGGTGGATGACCATGTGGATGCCTTGGTAGCAGAATTCGCCCCTAAGGACGACACAGTCATGATCGTGGCCAAAGAAGTTGCCGCGGATGGTGATGACGAGGAGGACGGCAACCTCGACGCAAGCAGCGCGGATGGAGGTGATGATGAAGGGGCATCCAGCTAGGCCCGTGTTTCTTTTGCTTTGACCTGTATGACAAAAACTCGAACGCATCCTTGTGAGAGCCTTTTGGAAAGGGGGTGCCCCTTATGATGTGTGAGATTGCTAAATGCTTTTGAAGTAGCACCCAGAGCGGGGCCCCGCATGGCTGCGGGCCAATGAGTGAGGTAGTTGTATATGACTTATCTTGGGTTTCGTGGGTCTTGAGTGAGGCTTGGTGTCGCGGTGGCGCTCCTTCTCCTGAGGCGAGCCTGCTGCGGGCTCGCGAGGTTTTGCGCCTCTCGAGGGGCCTGTCGGCCTGCCATAGAGTGCCTCGTGAGAAGCCAACTGCCAGACCATGACAAGGTGGGCGCGCGGGGCGGCCGCACCATCGAGCCCCCGGGGGGAGCGATCGGCACTAGCGGGTGCACCGTACCCTGCCCCCGCTCACAAGCCGCTTGAGGGCAGGGCAACAGTTATGAGCTCCAGAAAGAATGCAAGAACTGAAGGCAAGAGAGCGACACGAAACGAGAAAAACTCCCCCCATTTTAATAAACACACGAAAAACAAACTGCTCCAAAAAGTCGACAAGCAAGTACAAAAAGGAGGCAAAAGCAAATGGCCGTGTCTGGCGTCTAGCTAGTCTTCAGTCTTGAGTCTTCTCACCAGCGCGGAGCTAAGTGCTTCCACTGGCTGGGGATAGTCATTGGGGACGGTGTCGACGGCCAGCGCGGAGCATGGTGCTCCCACTAGGACGTGGGCAGGAGCCCCCGTGAGGCCCCAGGGCGGCACTCTGGAGACTCTGGGGCGTGTACAGCCCCACTCATTATTACGTGAGAGTGTCACGAGCGGAGACCTTCACAGGCCGGAGCCTTGCTTCATGTCGCCCGACGAGGACCCCGCCGTGCGCCACCCATGACCACCGTTGGGGAGACCGGAAACCAGGACAAGACCATGGGGTCAGGGGGACGCTAGCGGCGTCCTCGGCGACCGTAAGCCCCCCACCGGGGGGAAGGGCTCGCCGGCGCCTTCCCCGGCGGGGAGCCTACCTCCAGGCAGGGCCCTGCTCTGTGCAGCGCGAGGAGGGCCCTGCCGCTAGGCTTCCCTCGCGCTGCTCCCAATGTCCTTCGCGCTCCTGTGGGGGATCCGTCGGCCTGAGAGTCCTAGTGGCAGCCGCACCCTGGTTCACCTGCGATCCATGGTCAGCGTAAGCATGCTCCTGCGGCATTAGCTGTAACCAGAGGCTGTCGCCATTTTGAGATGTTGGTGGGGCTTGGCGGTGGCCCGAAGGAGAGTTCGGCCTCATGTATATCCAGCGCCCAGCCTGGCGTGGGGGATCGGCTGGGCCCTCTCCCCGCGCGTGCCTTGGATCCATTGCGACGCGGACGTAGGCCTCCGGGCTACCCGTACCAGGAGCGCAGCCCAGTTGCCTCATGTTCCCGCCTTCTTCAGTCGCCCTCTGGTCCTGTCGGCCAGGGGCCGATACCCCAGCGCAGCCCCTGCTGACGTCACTTGGAGCAGCCCCGCACCGAGATGGCACGTTCGGAGTGGCGCGGGCTGCTCCGCGGGGCTGGTCGGCATCGAGAGGCTATCCAGGGGCCCTGGGAGGGGGCGCGCGGTTGTGTCGCGGATGAGAGCGCGCCCCCACCATTGCCTGCGATGTGAGTAGGGTGCAGAACAGCGCCGCCCCCCTGCATGCTGCATCTAGCAGCTTAGCGACCCGTTCCAGCAGGGCGTCGCGGCCACTTTCTAGCAACCTGCATCGTAAGAGCCCTCGGGCCACGATGACCACTGCCCGTATGTTTGCTTGTTCCATGTGCGTGTGTGGAGCGATTGCTGCAGCATAGTTCATAGATCGCGCGGTGGTGTGGTGCCAGTGGAGAAGGTTGCTCCGCGCGCCCTCCACGGTCGGTCGCCCCCGGCGGAGCGCGGGCCACGAGCAGAGCGGAGTGGAGGTCTTCCTCGTTGGTGGGTGTTGCCGAGGAGGCCTGGATGACCTAGTGCTGGACGTGCACCCTCGAGGTATCGGCCATGGCGCCGGTGGAGCGGTGGAGAACTGGTTGACAGAAGAGAAGATCCGATGCACACCTACCTGGCGCGCCAAATTTCGGATTAAGGGATCCAAAAACCCTTGAGAGGTTAGAACTCTAAGGTGCGTGCGGAGATCTCAACCTACCCAGCCTGCCTACTTGCGATCCTCCTAAGCCTAGCACGACAAGCTCAAAGAGACATAGAGACACAACAGTTTATCCTGGTTCAGGCCACCTTGTGGTGTAATACCCTACTCCAGCGTTTTGGTGGATTGCCTCGGAGGGCTGAGGATGAACTAGTACAGTGGATGAACTGGCCTCAAGAGGTGAGGTGTTCTTGAGCTGGTGTGGTGCGTGCTAGTTCGACCTGTCCCCTTCTACGGTGGTGGCTAGTCCTATTTATAGTGGCCTTGGTCCTCTTCCCAAATGTTGGTGGGAAGGGATCCCACAACGGCCCGATTTGAAAGGGGACAAGTAGTATAGCTTATCCTGACAAAAGTAGTCTTCGCCTGCGAAAAGCCTCTGGTCGTGACGCTGCGGTGGGCTCATCGATGACCTCTGTCCTACCGTCCTAGCGGTCTGAGTCTCGTTGCACCAGAATGGAAACCTTTGGATGACTCCTCGGGACTCTGCACCTGTGGCTTGCCTCCTTTGCACCAAAGAGGAAACCTGCGCTCTGCACCCGCTTGGCGCCCGCCTGGCCTTGGTCGTCATGGCTCACATCAGCCGAGCCTCGTGAGGTGAACCTTGCATAGAACTCTCCGCCCCTCGGGAGCCAGCCTAAGGAGGCCGATCCCCTAGGGGGTCTTGGCGTCGTCCGCCTCGCGAGGCTTGGCCCCTCACGAGGGTCTTGTGTTGTTGATGCTAAAGTTGGGCCATACCAGGCTGTCGATTGAGCCACGTGGTGGGCCGCGGGCAGGCAGGGCTGGATACCCCCATATCCAGGACGCCGACAATTATGATTCTCCCCCTATATATGAATTGCCTATTGTACATGAGGGTTATATTGTGGATGAAGAAACTACTAGAGACTTTATCGCATGTTATTATGGATGATCTTAAGAAACTGTTAGCTAAGCTGAAAGAAAAATCTTTGAATGCTAGAATGCAATATGATCCTAAGTTTGCTAATTCGCCTATCTGTGTTACTAATAAGGATTATGAATTCTCGGTCGATCCTGAGTTAATTACTTTGGTTGAATCTGATCCTTTCCATGGTTATGAATCTGAAACTGTTGTTGCACATCTTACTAAAATGAATGATATAGCCATCCTATTTGCTCATGAGGAAAAAATCGCTATTACTATATTATTAAGTTGTTTCTTTCTCGTTAAAGGGTGATGCTAAGATATGGTTTAGTTATCTAGCTCCTGTTGTGTGCGTAGTCCCTAGGATATGATTTACTACTTCTCTACAAAAAAAATCCTGCTCATAAGAAACAAGCTTCCCTACAGGAAATATTTAACTTTGTGCAAATTGAAGAAGAGAGTCTCCCATAAGCTTGGGGGAGGCTTCTCCAATTACTTAATGCTTTTCCTGATCATCCTAAAATGAAATAATTGATATCTTTTATATTGGACTAACTGATGCTTCTAAGGACCACCTAGATAGTTCTGCTGGTTGTGTTTTCAGGGAACAAACTGTTGAGCAGGCTGCATTGCTATTGAATAATATATTGTGTAATGATAATGCTTGGACACTTCCTGAACCAATTCCTAAGCCAACTTTAAAGAAAAGAGGTATTCTATTTCTCAGTCTTGAAGATATGCAAGAGGCAAAGAAATCTATGAAAGAAAAAGGTATTAAAGCTAAAGATGTTAAGAATTTATCGCCTATTGAAGAAATACATGGTCTTGATAACCCGACACAGGTAGTAGAGGTAAATTCCCTCTATAGATTTGATGAAGGTGATATTCCTGATAATAAGTCTGCTAGTCAATGCTTGGATGAGTTTGATAATTTACTGTTAAGCAAGAAAACTTCAATGCTTATGTTAGTAGACAATTGAAACACAATGCTCACATGCTGGACTGCTTGGGTGATTATATGAGTAGAACTGTTAACGATCTTAAGCTTATTAATAAACATGCTTACATGGTTAAACTCAAGTAGAACAAGTACTTAAGGCACATGATGATTTGCTCAATGAGTTGAATAGTAGGAATAATGATAATGCTGTTAGGGTTATGACTAGAGGTGGTAAGATGACTCATGAACCTTTGTATCTTGAGGGCCATCCTAAGAGAGTTGAGCAAGATTCTCAAAGAATTAGTACTGATGCACCTAGTCCTTCTAATAAAAAGAAAAAGAAAATTGATAGGACTTTGCATGCTTCTAGTGAACCTGTTATAGACA
Organism: Triticum timopheevii; assembly: GCA_963921465.1. Taxonomy (NCBI): domain Eukaryota; kingdom Viridiplantae; phylum Streptophyta; class Magnoliopsida; order Poales; family Poaceae; genus Triticum; species Triticum timopheevii. The sequence goes on from OY997266.1 coordinate 464,202,335, forward strand.
CACCTGAGAATCCAAACGATATTTCTATTTCTGATGCTGAGACACAATCTGGTGATGAACATGAACCTATTGATAATGTTAATGATGATGTTCATGATGATGCTCAACCTAGCAATGATAATGATGTAGAGATTGAACCTGTCGTTGATCTTGATAACCCACAGTCAAAGAATCAACATTATAATAAGAGAGACTTCGTTGCTAGGAAACATGGTAAAGAAAGAGAACCATCGGTTCAGAAACCCATGCCCTTTCCTCGTAAGCCATCCAAGAAAAAGGATGATGAGGATTTTGGTCGCTTTGCTGAAATGATTAGACCTATCTTTTTACGAATGCGTTTGACTGATATGCTTAAAATGCCTCCTTATGCTAAGTATATGAAAGATATTGTTACAAATAAAAGACAGATATCGGAAGCTGAAATTTCCACCATGCTTGCTCATTATACTTTTAAGGGTAGAGTACCTAAGAAACTAGAAGAGCCGGGAGTACCACTATACCATGCTCCATTAAGAGAAACTACATTAAAACTGCTTTTTATGTGATCTTGGAGCCGTTGTTAGTGTTATGCCTTTCTCTTTATACCATAGACTTGATTTGAATAAGTTGACACCTATTGAAATCTCTTTGCAAATGGATGATAAATCAACTGCTATACCCATCGGTATTTGTGAGGATGTGCCTGTTGTGGTTGCAAACGTTACTATCTTAACGGACTTTGTTATTCTTGATATTCCCGAGGACGACAATATGTCGATCATCCTTGGTAGGCCCTTTTTGAATACTGCAGGGGCTGTTATTGACTGCAACTAAGGCAATGCCAATTTTCATGTTAATGGTAATGAGCATACGGTACACTTTCTGAAGAAACAACCTCAAGTTCATAGTATCAATTCTATCAGAAAAATTCAACTATTGTTATTGGAGGTTTTGAATTCCCTCTCCCTACTGTCAAAAAGAAATATGATATTATTATTGTTGGGAAGATGCATATCCCCTTTGAGGTAACCTAGTGTTATTAGGAAATTCTTTGGTGTCATGTTATTCGAAAGAAGTTTGTTAACAAGACTTGTTCAACCTTGTTAATGGATTCCTTTTGATGAGCATGAGATGGATGAATTTCGAAAGCACAACTTCCTCTACCCACCTTTTAATTTCTGTTATTTAGAATAAATAAAGTAAAATAGTATTATCTGTATGTTTTTTGAATTATCCTTGCAATAAAATAATATCTCGAAAATAAAAGTTCTCCAAATGCCCTAAAAATTTAGTATGATTTTTTATAGAATATTTTAGAATTTCTGGCACTGAGAATGCACCAGGGGGATGCACCAGTGGGCCACAAGGGTGGAGGGCGCGCCCTACCCCCTGGGTGCACCCCCTACCTTACGGGTCCTGCGTGGGTCCCCTTCACTTATTCCAGCACCCATCCACTTTGTCTTCCTCCAGAAAAAAATCATCCCATAGCTCAAACCTGTGTTCTTGCTCATCTTGCTGCCATTTTCGATCTCCTTGTGCAAAGCTCCATTTGCAAAAATATTTTGGGGGATTGTTCTTTGGTATGTGACTTCTCCGATGGTCCAATTAGTTTTTGTTCTAGTGCTTTGTTTATTGCAAATTTTGCTGCTTTGGTGACCCTGTTCTTGAGCTTGCATGTCAAATTTATATGGTCCAAAGTAGTTTTGATGCATGATATAGCCTCTAGGAACTTGTGGGAGTAGTTGCTATCAATGTTGTTGAGTTTGGTTCACTTTTATTTCGAGTCACTAAAAATGTCAGAATTTTTCAGAGGGAGAAAATGATGAGGAGATTGTTGATAGGCTATTCAAGCCGGGGTTCGAAGGAAAATGAGAATGAAGAGAAGAAGAAGCCCAAGTATAACCTTCCTTGCACCACGGTGGTTTGACCGTGTGAATGCCATTTGATGCATTCTTGGAGGCGGCCGGAATTTATGAGGATTTCTATTATTTGGCTGAGAATGCAGGCATCACCGACTTTCTCCATGATAAGTGTGATTAGTACCTCCTACTCACCAATACTTTTGTGAAAAAAAAATTATTTTCATGCTAGGAGATCACCGCCCACGGTAGAATTTCACTTAGATGATGAGCATAAGGAGATGACGCTTTATGACTTTTGTGAGGTTTGTAAATTACCTCATGAGGGCATCGTCGACGAGCCACGTCCTAGAGATGTGGAAGATTTTATTGATGAAGTTGTTGTAGGGGAAAGGAGAAAGGTGTCGGAAGCGAGAGTGTCTAGTTTACATTTTCCAGTTTTGCGCTACTACTCATTATTTGCTGGGAGATGTTTAATTGGCCGCGGGGAGAGTGGAGGCCTTAGTGCTCCTGACCTTGCAATTTTGTACCATGCTTTACTTCGTGATAAAACTTTTAGTTTGGGTGCTATGGTTGCTCGACGGTTGAGTTTAAACCATACAAAGGGTCCTATCTTTGGAGGTATCTATGCCTCCCACCTCTCGCTAAATGCTTTGAAATACCCATTAGGCACGATGAAAAAAAGGAGAAGTTGCTGCCCACTATATATCTAGATTATGACAGTATGGTAGCACATGATTTTATTAAGAAAGACAATGACAAGAGACTCATCTATAACCTGGTATTTAGCGAGAAGACTTGTCAGATTATTACCTTGCCTGCACCTTATTTGTTCGATAATCATTCAGCCAGGTACTTCATTTTGCCTGCGGACATCTACGCATACTAGGAGGAACGCGATCCCCAATTCTTGAGCCAGAGCCATCACCTGATCCGTATCAGGAGTCTATCTATCAGTGGGAGCCGCAGGAGCTCGCTAACCAGTGGAACGCCCAGGATCCTCCTCAGTACACCGGAGAGGGATACTTTGATCGATGGCCCTAGACCAACTTAGGCCAAAAGCCTAAGCTTGGGGGAGTACATATTTCTCACCACATTACATTCCTGTTCACACACTCACCCTAGTTGTCGGTGTTCATACTTTTTCATTGTAATATCCATGTAAGTTTATTTTATTTCCCCTGCTTTCTTCTTGTGTGTTTGAATTTTTTTGAGAAAACAAAAAAAATAGTTGTAGCTTCTATTTAGCTTCGTTTCCATGTTTATGTAGTAGTACTATTAAGAGAAAAACCAAAAAGATCTCTCGTTCTTCTTTTGCATGTTGGGAGCTTTCCCCTGTAAATAGTTTTTCTCAATCTTGTTCTTCTTGCTTTAGAAAAACAAAAATTCCAAAAACATTTCAGTGTGTTTCTTTGAAAAAATGTCTTTTCTTTGGGGGTCGAGAGGAGAAGACCATGATGAAACTGTTGAGTGGCTCTCATATGCATTATTGTTAATCTATCAAAGAGGCCATATTACCTTGTCTTCTCCTTTGAATAAATGTTTGCAGATTCCAGCTTAGTCCAATGCACGTGCACTATTATTATTATTATTATTATTCACATCGTTCAGTCGTGCAAGTGAAAGGCAATAATGATGATATATGATGAAATGATTGAGATGAGGAAAAGCTGGTATAAACTCGACCTATCTTGTTTTAGTAAATATGATTAGTTCATCGTTCTTGATTCAGCCTATTATTAATGAAACATGTTTGCAATGACAACTAGAGATTATAGTTACTCATGCCATGCTTAATTAGCTAGGAGTTTATAATGGTTTACCTTGCGTGACAACATGCTTTTAAAATGGTTGTGATCTAGTATGATAGGATGGTATCCTCCTTTGAATGATTCGAGTGGCTTGACTTGGCACATGTTCACGCATGTAGTTGATACAAAATCAATATAGCCTTTACGATATTTATGTTCATGGTGATTTATATCCTACTCATGTTTGCACTCAATGTTGGTTAATCTCAATGCATGTTTATGACTGTTCTCACTGTCTAGTTGGTCGCTTTCCAGTCCTTTTTGTAGCCTTCACTTGTAACAAGTGGGAATACTGCTTGTGCATCCACTTCCAAAAACCCAAAGTTGATCCATATGAGTCCACCATATCTACCTATATGCAGTATTTACCTACCGTTCCAAGTAAATTTGCATGTGCCAAACTCTAAACCTTCAAATGATAATCTGTTTTGTATGCCCGAATCGCTCATGTAGCGGCTGGGGGCTGACAGTATCTTCCATGCTAGGTGTGTTATTCTCACGATAAGTGGACACCGCTCATCATTCACAAGAAAATGGCTGGTAATCGGGATGCCCAGTCTCATGCTCAAATCAAATCAAAATAATTGCAAACAAAACTCCCCCCGGATTGTTGTTAGTTGGATGGTACTCGTTGTTTTGGACCAGCCGTGGAGTGTGCTTGTTGGTGGTGGGGGAGTATAAACTTTACCATTCTTTTTGGGAACCGCCTATAATGTATCTAGTATGAAAGATACCGAGATCTCTTGGTTGTTATGTTGACAATGAAAGCATACCGCTCAAAATATTATTTATCTCTGTATCAAAAACTCGAGCTCTGGCACCTCTGCAAATCCCTGCTTCCCTCTGCGAAGGGCCTATCTATTTACTTTTATTGCTAAGTCATCATCCTCTTATAAAAAGAACCAGTTAGAGAGCACCACTGCCATTTGTATGCATTGTTATTAATTGATATTGAGTATGACTGTGATTGGATCTCTTTTACCATGAATTACAATGTCTAGTCAATCCTTGATCTTCAAGGCGCTCTGCATTTATGTTTTGCGGTCTCAGAAAGGGCTAGCGAGATACCATCTTGTTATATCATATCATGATTGTTTTGAAAAATTGTTGTCATCCGAGATTTATTATTCTTGCTTGCTAGTTGATTATGCCATTGATATGAGTAAACGTAAGACCTAAATGTTATTGTGAATATAGTTAGTTTATGATCTTTGTTGAAAACTTGAATGTTGTCTTTATAGATTTGTAATAACAAGATCAAACAAAGTTTGTAAAAGTTTTTCTTTATCACTTTCAGTTTGTCAACTGAATTGCTTAAGGACAAGCAATGGCTTAAGCTTGGGGGAATTTATACGTCTCCATCATATCTACTTTTCCAAACTCTTTTGCCCTTGTTTTGGACTCTAATTTGCATGATTTGAATGGAACTAACACTACCAGGAAAATGCTTATAGATAGAAGTTTACCAGTAGCGTTTGTTTATGACCCCACGCTACTAGTAGTTAGTAGTAGCGCTGTGTAAAAAGAGCACTATTGGTAAACATTAGCAGCAGCACTGGTTTCCCTGTACCACGCTACTGGTAAGTGTGTCACACCACACCACCTGATCAATAAAAATTAGTAGCGCAGGTAGTGGAATTTAGCAGTAGATATTTTGGCTGGCGACCATAGCAGTAGCGTGCATATGTGCTCCGCGCTACTGCTATGGTCACCAGCCACCTACCACCTTTCCCCTTCTTCCTCCTCTCTTCTTCCTCCCCCTTCCTTTCTCCACCTTTCCTTGCACTTGCTTGTTCCTTTCAATGCTCCCCCTCCTGCCCCTCTAGCCCTCCACCATCCCCCTCTTATTTTCCCCTCCACCACCCCTCCATTAGCTAGAGCTAGCCCTCCCTCCCCCTCTTCTTTGCCCTCCACCACCCCACCCCTCTCTCTGCCCCCCTCCACCACCCTCTCTGAGGGAGTCCTGGACTAGGGGGTGTCCGGACAGCCGGACTATCATCGTCCGCCGGACTCCAAGACTATGAAGATACAAGATTGAAGACTCCGTCCCGTGTCCGGATGGGACTTTCCTTGGCGTGGAAGGCAAGCTTGGCGATACGGATATGTAGATCTCCTACCATTGTAACCGACTCTGTGTAACCCTAGCCCTCTCCGTTGTCTATATAAACCGGAGGGTTTTAGTCCGTAGGACACAACAACCATTACAACAATCATACCATAGGCTAGCTTCTAGGGTTTAGCCTCCTTGATCTCGTGGTAGATCCACTCTTGTACTACCCATATCATCAATATCAATCAAGCAGGAGTAGGGTTTTACCTCCATCGAGAGGGCCCGAACCTGGGTAAAAACATCGTGTCCCTTGTCTCCTGTTACCATCCGCCTAGACGCACAGTTCGGGACCCCCTACCCGAGATCCGCCGGTTTTGACACCGACATTGGTGCTTTCATTGAGAGTTCCTCTGTGTCGTCACCGATAGGCTCGATTGCTTCTTCAATCAACAACAACGCCGTCCAGGGTGAGACTTTTCTCCCCGGACAGATCTTCGTATTCGGCGGCTTCGCACTGCGGGCTAATTCACTTGGCCATTTGGAGCAGATCGAAAGCTACGCCCCTGGCCGTCAGGTCAGATTTGGAAGCCTAAACTTCACAGCGGACATCCGCGGAGACTTGATCTTTGATGGATCCGATCAGCAGCCGAGCGTGCCGCACTGTCGCGATGGGCATGATCTAACTCTGCCGCCAGACAGTACTTCGGAGGCCGAACACAAATCCGCTCTGACCCATAGTCCGGAGCCGATCGTGCAGATCGAGGACGGGTGGCTGGACACCGCCTCGAGAGCTGCGACTTCCACGGCGATGGAGCCGAACACTGGCCTTGTCCCTTATAAAGCTCGTGACTCCGAGGTGCTGGACTCCCTGCTGGACTCCGAACCTTCTGCGCCCCTGCCAATCGAATCCGATTGGGCGCCGATCATGGAGTTCACCGCCGCGGACATCTTTCAGCACTCACCCTTTGGCGACATCTTAAATTCGCTAAAGCATCTCTCGCTATCCGGAGAGCCCTGGCCGGATTACGGCCAGGATGGTTGGGATGCGGACGACGAAGAAATTCAAAGCCCACCCACCACCCACTTTGTAGCCACTGTCGATGATCTAACCGACATGCTAGACTATGACTCCGAAGACATCGACGGTATGGACGACAATGCCGGAGACGAACAAGAACCAGCGCCTACAGGGCCCTGGAAGACCACCTCGTCATATGACATATACATGGTGGACACCCCAAAAGATGGGAACGGCGAAGAAGCAGCGGAGGTAGATTCCTTAAAGAAACAGCCCAAGCGCCGACGTCAGCGGCGCCGCTCTAAATCCCGCCACAGCAAGAATGGAGATTCCGGCACAGGGGATAATAACACCCCAGAGAGTGCCGAAGACAATCCCCTCCAGCAAGATTCAGCGCAGGAGGATGCAGAAGCAAGCCCTCACAAGAGAGCGGCAGACGAAGAGGTCGAGGATGATAATTACATACCTCCCTTCGGAGACGAGGCAAGCCTCGACGATGATGAATTTGTCGTGCCTGAGGATCCCGTCGAACAAGAGCATTTCAAACGCAGGCTAATGGCCACAGCAAATAGCCTAAAGAAAAAGCAGCAGCAGCTTCAAGCTGATCAAGACCTGCTGGCCGACAGATGGACCGAGGTCCTCGCGGCCGAAGAGTATGAACTCGAACGCCCCTCCAAGAGCTACCCAAAACGCAAGTTGCTCCCCCGATTAGAAGAGGAAGCATACATACCTTCATCACCAGCGCACAATACGGGCGACAGAGAGGCATCCAGGCCTTCCATCAAGACCGTACCCCGGCATCGCTCGAAAAGTACGAAGCCACGGGGGAACGTGCCGGACTTGCGGGATATATTGGAGGATAAGGCAAGACAATCCAGATCTATCTATGGATCACGTGGGCACCCCACGACCCACGACGAATACCATCGAGCCGGATACAACAACTCCGGCCGGGCCGAACACAGCAGACAACGCTCCCTTGAGCTACGTCGTGATATTGCTCAATACAGAGGCGCCGCACACCCGCTATGCTTCACTGACGAAGTAATGGATCATCAAATCCCTGAAGGGTTTAAACCCGTAAACAGTGAATCCTACGATGGCACGACAGACCCCGCGGTTTGGATCGAAGATTATCTCCTTCACATCCATATGGCCCGCAGCGACGATCCCCACGCCATCAAATATCTCCCGCTCAAGCTTAAAGGACCAGCTCGGCATTGGCTTAACAGCCTGCCCGCAGAGTCAATTGGGTGTTGGGAGGACCTGGAAGCCACATTCCTCGACAACTTCCAGGGCACATATGTGCGACCACCAGACGCCGATGACCTAAGCCACATAATCCAGCAGCCAGACGAATCGGCCAGGCAATTCTGGACACGGTTCTTAACAAAGAAAAATCAAATCGTCGACTGTCCGGATGCAGAGGCCCTCGCAGCCTTCAAACATAACATCCGCGACGAGTGGCTAGCCCGGCACCTAGGACAGGAAAAGCCGAAATCCATGGCAGCCCTCACATCATTAATGACCCGCTTCTGTGCGGGAGAGGATAGCTGGCTAGCTCACAGCAACAACCTCAGCAAAAATGCTGGTAGTCCGGATACTAAGGACCACAATGGCAGGTCGCGTCGAAGCAAAAATAAACGCCGCGTTAACGGCGACGACAAGGAGGATACGGCAGTCAACACCGGATTCCGAGGCTCTAAACCCGGTCAGCGGAAGAAGCCATTCAAAAGAACCACTCCGGGTCCATCTAATTTGGACCAAATACTCGACCGCTCATGCCAGATACATGGCACCCCCGAAAAACCAGCTAACCACACCAACAGAGATTGTTGGGTATTTAAGCAGGCAGGCAAGTTAATTGCCGAAAACAACGACAAGGGGCTGCACAGTGATGACGAGGAAGAGACCCGACCGCCGAACAGTAGAGGACAGAAGGGTTTCCCCCCACAAGTGCGGACGGTAAACATGATATACGCAACCCATATACCCAAGAGGGAGCGGAAGCGTCCACTAAGGGACGTATGTGCGATGGAGCCAGTCGCCCCTAAGTTCAATCCATGGTCCTCTTGCCCGATCACCTTCGATCAAAGAGACCATCCGACCAGTATCCGCCATGGCGGATTCGCCGCATTGGTTTTAGACCCAATCGTCAATGGATTTCACCTCATGAGAGTCCTGATGGACGGCGGCAGTAGCCTGAACCTGCTTTATCAGGATACAGTGCGCAAGATGGGCATAGACCCCTCAAGGATTAAACCTACAAAGATGACCTTCAAAGGCGTCATACCAGGTGTTGAGGCCAATTGTACAAGCTCAGTCACACTGGAACTGGTCTTCGGATCCCCAGATAATTTCCGGAGCGAGGAGTTAATCTTCGACATAGTCCAGTTCCGCATCGGCTATCACGCTCTGCTCGGACGAACCGCGTTCGCAAAGTTCAATGCGGTGCCGCATTACGCATACCTCAAGCTCAAGATGCCAGGCCCTCGTGGAGTCATCACGGTCAACGGAAAAACGGTACGCTCCCTCCGAACGGAGGAACATATAGCGGCTCCCGCGACAGAAGTACAGAGCAGCCTTCTAAGGCAATTTTCGAGTCCGGCCGTTAAACGGCCGGACACGGCCAAACGCGCCCGGAGCAACATCAACCAAGACCACCTGGCACGTTCCGAGCACGCGTAGCAATGCGGCCCCAACCCCAGCCCTCGCATGATTGCAAGACCAACCCTCCGCGTACATCATTATGCTCTGGAGATACCATGGGCCTAGGGGGAGGGGCACGACCACAACAGACCCAGAGTGCGGCTCGACCACACCAGGGGCTCACAAGTGTGTCGCTCTTTTTTATTTTTTATTTTCCTTCTTTGTATATACAGGACTCCGTTCACCAGAGGCCCTGTCCCGCAGCGAACCCGCCGAACTCACGATGCAACAGCCAGGGAGGGAAAAAGGCTGCGATGAACACTCAGGTGGTCTCCATTACGAGCATTAAATTTGATTATATACACCAGTCCGCAGCCCACCCCTGGAGGGGGACATGTTTAATTAGTCCAATCCCTTGCTTACCGCACTATTTGTATCATTCCGCACTCATAGCAGAATTCCTTGAATAAATAATGCAGCACTTTTTGCCTGTAATTGCCTTACTTTACATATGTGTTCACTAATGACATCTTGCACCCGTATATTTTGGTATGGCCGAATACACCAGGGGCTTATGTTCCCCGCATTATGGTGTGATAAGTCCAAACACTTTCACAAGTGCGGCACCCCGAACTTATAGCATTATATGAATCGGCTCCGAATCATGTCTTGGGTCAATAGTTGGGTTAGCCCGGCTCCCACGTTTTGGTACCTTACGTTCCGTTCTGTCGGCTAAGGTGGCACTGGGAGAACCACTGCGACTGCGCCCCGGTTGAGCTGGGTGACCGCCTTAGTGGAGAAAGCTAAAACTGACTGTCATGATAAGGCGAGAGACTGGTCGCTGTTCGAGAGGTCTTTTCGAGTCCTTAAAGACTTATGCCGCTTCAAGCGAAGAACCGGATAATGTCCGGCCAAGGCGTGGATAGCGCCCCGAACTTGGTCTTCCGAATACTAGGGGCTTCGCCGAAATTTAAAATTATAGAATTCTATGGCTAAGTGAGAGTGCTCAAGCATTATAAGTCTGGTTGCCTTGTTCGTTGTGTTGAGCGCCTCCCTAGATGGACCCAAAAATGGGAACAAGAGTGCTCAAGTTTATCCCGAACACCCCAGCACTCGTGGCTTGGTGGCTGAAGCCGACGACTTGCCATCTCTCAGATTTTATAAACGGCCGCACAGAAGGTAATATTTTAAATCAAACAAGCGTTGCTTAGCGCATATGAACAAAGTTTTCAGCGCACAGGATAATACATAGCGAGTCTACTCAATAATTACATCTCTGGGGCACTCATCTGCAATCTTGCAGGCATCCTTCAGGACAGTCTTATAGTACATCTCGGGCGTACGATACTCCTTGCCCGCTGGCGGCGCGTCAGTGATAAGCCTCTCCGCATCTAGCCTGCCCCAATGCACCTTTGCGCGGGCAAGGGCCCGACGAGCACCTTCAATACAGGCGGAACGCTTGATGACCTCCACCCAGGGGCACGCATCCACCAGCCGCCGCACGAGGCCGAAGTAGCTCCCAGGCATGGCCCCTCCAGGCCACAGCCGGACTATGAGGCCCTTCATGGCCTGCTCGGCTACCTTGTGGAGCTCGACCAACTGCTTCAGCTGGTCGCTAGGGGGCACCGGATGGCCGGTCTCAGCGTACTGAGACCAGAAGACCTACTCCGTTGAGCTCCCCTCCTCGGCTCGGTAGAATGCGGCGGCATCGGACACACTGCGAGGCAGATCTGCAAATGCCCCTGGAGAGCTCCGAATTCGGGTAAGTGTCAGGTAGTTTACATTAACATGCTTGCTTTGCATGAAAAATGCCTTACCCGCCGCTATTTTCTTCACCGCCTCAATCTCCTAAAGGGCCTTATGGGCCTCGGCCTTGGCGGCTTTGGCACTTTTGAGAGCCGAGGGAAGCTCGGACTCTCGAGTCTTTGAGTCGCGCTCCAAACCCTCATGCTTTTCCATGAGAGCCTGGAGCTCTTGCCGCACTTCCGCCACCCACGCCTCCTGCTTCTCTCGCTCCGCTCGTTCCACAGCCGCATTGCGTTCGGCCGCGGATACGACCTCCTTCAGGGCCGCCACCTCGTTCGTGGCCCCTGTAGTACCCACGTTATCCTTGTTATTTTTTGCAACCGAAATCCTTTCCTGTAAGGTAAATATTCAAAATGGTGCTACTCACCTTCTTTGTCCTCGAGCTGCTTCTTGGCACGGCCGAGCTCTTGCTCGGACCGCTCGAGATCTTGCTTCAATGCACTAACCTCCGCAGTCAGTGCGGCAGAGGTCAGCAGCGCAGCCTGCAAACCCATATTGACATAATTTTTAGCAACCCTGCGTGTATCTTTTTAGATCCTCAGTCCGGCTTTTCTTTTCGAACACCGAACCGAGCATCAGGGGCTACTGTCTATGCGGTATTACATTACATAATTTTAACTTCTTACCTCAAAGCCTGTTAGAAGGCTGCTGCAAGCTTCGGTCAGCCCGCTCTTGGCAAGCTGAACCTTCTGAATCACCGCACTCATAATAGTGCGGTGTTCTTCCTCGATGGAAGCGCCTTTGAGCGCCTCCAGCAAGTTGTCCGGCGCCTCCGGTTGGACGGGGGCCGCCGGCGTCACGGTCTTGCCCTTCTTGCGAAGGGGCCGCCTGCCGGACTCCGGAACCACTGCGGGTTCCGGCGTGGAGTCCGGTGCAAAGTTCGGGAGGCTGCCTTGCGGCGCCTCCGGAGCCTCCTCCTGATGGGTCCTTTCCTGGGATCCCACCTCGGCATCCTCAGCGGCGCGAGGGGTGGAGGCAGTCGGGATAGAATCCACATCCGACGGAGCCAATGACCCGCTCGACGAAGCGGGGAGATCATCGTCGGCCGGACTGCAGGCAGTATGCAGCATTAGAAGGACACTACGTGACACAAAAGAAATTATAAATCATTCAGGAATCCGGATACTTACGATCTTGCCGGAGGCCTGGCCCTTGAGGGCCACTCTTCATCGCCAACGTTGGCGTTGGCGGAGCTGTCCAGGGGAATAGTTCTTCCCCTCTTGGACCCTTCGACCTCCCCTGTTGGGGAGGCCTTCCTCTTTCTCTCTCCCTCCTCTGGGAAAGAGTCCTCTTTCTCCTCCTCGTCTTCGGGGGAGGAGTCCGCCTCGGAGCCATCGGATGATGAGTCCGATACCACCTGGTGCCGGGAACTTCTTCGAGTTCCCGTGGCCTCCTTCTCGGCCTTCTTCTCCGGCACCACATGGGGTGCCGGAACCAGCAGCCCCGCTAGACGGGCGTCTACTGGGTTTTCTGGCATGGGAGCTGGGCAGATGATCTGCTTGGCCTTCTTCATCCAGTCTTGTCAAAGGAAAAGGAAGATTGAAACCCGTGTAGGGTCAAACTATTGAAAACAAGTGTCCCGTAAAGGGGTAGAATCACTTACCTCGTCAGCTGGATGTTGCGAGCGAAATCCGCGATCTTCAGTGGCGGATGCGGGAGCCTCGGCGCCCTTGAACAGCACCCTCCAGGCGCCTTCGTACGTCGTGTCGAAGAGCCCGCCCAATGCCTGGTGCTGTGCCGGATTGAACTCCCACAAATTAAACGCCCGTTGTTGGCAAGGGAGAATCCGGCGGACGAGCATGACTTGGACCACGTTGACAAGCCTGAGCTTCTTGCTCACCAGCTTCTGGATACAGGCTTGGAGTCCCGTCAGCTCCTCCGAACTACCCCATAGCAAGCCCTTCTCTTTCCACGAGGTGAGCTGTGAAGGGATACCAGATCTGAACTCGGGGGCCGCTGCCCACGTAGGGTCGCGCGGCTCGGTGATGTAGAACCACCCCGATTGCCACCCCTTGACGGACTCCACAAAGGCCCCTTCGAACCAGAGGACATTGGGCATCTTGCCCAACATGGCGCCTCCGCACTCCGCTTGAGTGCCCTTCACTACCTTCGGCTTGACATTGAAGGTCTTGAGCCACAAGCCGAAGTGGGGCTGGATGCAGAGGAAGGCCTCGCACACGACGATAAACGCCGAGATGTTGAGGATGAAGTTCGGTGCCAGGTCATGGAAATCTAGGCCGTAGTAGAACATGAGCCCCCAGACAAAAGGGTGAAGTGGAAAGCCCAGTCCGCGGAGGAAGTGGGGAAGGAAAACGACCCTCTCATGGGGCCTGGGGGTGGGGATGAGATGCCCCTTGTCGGGCAGCCGGTGCGCGATGTCGCTGGAGAGGTATCCGGCGCCGCGCAGCTTTTCGATGTGCTCCTCCTTAATTGCGGAGGCCATCCATTTGCCTCCCGCTCCGGACATGGTCGGAGAAGGTCGAGGCGAGACGCACGGACTTGGGTGCTGGAGCACGAGAGTGCGCGGAGATGGATAAGCAAAGGAGGAAGAGGGCGTAGGTGAAAAGGTGGATCCTTATCCCCTTATATATAGGCGGACGAAGACTATGCGTCCCCACCGGCCTAGTAAAACTCGCTTATCTCCCAAGCGCCACCATCAATGGCGTGGTTGGGTTACCCACGTCCGTATTGATGAGAATCCCAGAATAAGGGGAACACGATCTCTGCTTCGACAAGACGTGCCAAGGAAACCGCTTCGCTAAACGCGCTGAGGTGGTATAATAAAAAACTATTCAAGTAAAGGCTTCGTAGTGGCGTGACGTCACGCTACAAGATGCGTCAGCAGATCGAACTTGTGTACATGATATTCTCTCTACGGTGGAATGTGGAATTTATTTTGCAGAGCCGGACACTATCCTGGTGTTCACAATCTTCTACGGATTATTCGGGGGAGGAACCCGCCTTGCAATGCCGAACATTATGCGTGCCGGACTCATCATCATTGAAGCCAGGTTCAGGGGCTACTGAGGGAGTCCTGGACTAGGGGGTGTCCGGACAGCCGGACTATCATCGTCCGCCGAACTCCAAGACTATGAAGATACAAGATTGAAGACTCCGTCCCGTGTCCGGATGGGACTTTCCTTGGCGTGGAAGGCAAGCTTGGCGATACGGATATGTAGATCTCCTACCATTGTAACCGACTCTGTGTAACCCTAGCCCTCTCCGTTGTCTATATAAACCAGAAGGTTTTAGTCCGTAGGACACAACAACCATTACAACAATCATACCATAGGCTAGCTTCTAGGGTTTAGCCTCCGTGATCTCGTGGTAGATCCACTCTTGTACTACCCATATCATCAATATCAATCAAGCAGGAGTAGGGTTTTACCTCCATCGAGAGGGCCCGAACCTGGGTAAAAACATTGTGTCCCTTGTCTCCTGTTACCATCCGCCTAGACGCACAGTTCGGGACCCCCTACCCGAGATCCGCCGGTTTTGACACCGACACCCTCCATTAGAGCCCTCCCTTCCCCTCTTCTTTGCCCTCCACCCCCCTCCACCACCCCTCCATTAATTAACCACCGTACCCTCTTCCACTAATGCCTTCCCTCTCTCCTCTCCCTCTCCTCCCACTCTCTCCCTAGCTCTCTCTCTATCCCTAACTAGCTATCTAGCTAGTTAGAGCTATATATCTAGAGCTACTAGGTAATTAATAAGAAAGGTGCTCGATATCCCTCTCGACAAATATGTGAGCAAAAAAAGAGTTGTGCAAGAATGGAAATATGCGTGTTTGCGATTAGGACCGAAACTATGTGCGATATGAATATTACCGAATTGTGTGTGGCATGTGAGTGACATGAGTTGCCTATGTTTTGCCGAAATGTCGATTCAATTCCATTTCGGCGAATTTCGGGCATGCAAACTCAATATGTCCTATGTTTAGGGAAGGTCATGCCAAATTTTTGTATGAATTTGATCCATGCATGCATATATACGTGGTTATAATATTTTCTCTGCGCGCAGGTGATCATGAAGGTCAATGGAAGGATGGTGGAAAGATACTGGCAATCCGCTGTGGATGACATGTATGAGAAAAGACTGAAGGATGTTTTATGTCCGTGTCGAAAATGCAAAGGAAGAGTCAGGCTCGACCCCTTTCAGGGTGGTAAATTCAAGGTGCACCTGCTCATGCATGGTTTCATGCATGGCCATACTCGGTGGATAAGTGAAGGTGATGATGAGGAGGAGGAGGACGTCGACGGGGTAGGAAATAACAACATGGGTGTCGGTGTCAAAACCGGCGGATCTCGAGTAGGGGGTCCCGATCTATGCGTCAAGGCTGATGGTAACAGGAAGTAAGGGACACAGATGTTTACCCAGGTTCGGGCCCTCTCGATGGAGGTAAAACCCTACTTCCTGCTTGATTAATATTGAAGATATGGGTAGTACAAGAGTAGATCTACCATGAGATCGTAGAGGCTAAACCCTAAGAGCTAGCCTATGATGGTATGATTGTAATTGTGATCGGCCTTCTAAGGACCAACCTCTCCGGTTTATGTAGACACCAGAGAGGGCTAGGTTTTACATGGAGTCGGTTACAAGGAAGGAAACACAATATCCAAATCGCCAAGCTTGCCTTCCACGCCAAGGAGAGTCCCATCCGGACACGGGCCGAAGTCTTGTGTCTTGTATCTTCACGCTTCAATAGTCCGGACGTTGTACACAGTCCGGCTGTCTGGATACCCCCTAATCCAGGACTCCCTCAGTAGCCCCTGAACCAGGATTCAATGACAATGAGTCCGGCGCGCAGTATTGTCTTCGGCATTGCAAGGCGGGTTCCTTCTCCGAATACTCCAAAGTAATTATCGAACACTTGAATCGTGTCCGGATCCACAAAGTGATCTTCACATGCCACCGTAGAGAGAATGATATTTCACAAATGCAATCTACAAAAAACTTTTTAGATAACGCGTCGTGTCATTACGGTCGGGTCATTATTCGAACCATTTTCCTACAACCAGCCACGGCGCATATTTCATGGTGGTTTCCTTGACACATCTTGTCAAAGCAGAGATCGTGTCCCCTTATCATGGGATTCTCATCAATACGGGTATGGGTAATCTAACCATGCCGCCAATCGCGATGAGTGGGAGGCAGACGGGTTCCACCAGGCAAGTGGGGAGGCGCAAAAAAGCATTTGCCGCCCTATAAAGAGGTTAGGTCTCTTCCTCTCTATCCACGCCTTCTCCTTCCGTTAGCTCATTCCCCTCTGTTCGAGCCCTAACGCACGAGTACCCTTCTTCTCCATCGAAGAGAGGTTTCCCAAAGATGTCCAGATCCGGAGCAGGAGGCAGGTGGATGGCCTTGACCGTCCAGGAGAAGGACATCAAGAAGCTCCGGGGAGCCGGGTATCTGGCCCAGAAGATCGGCCATCGTCTCCCACCGGCGGGACAGGTCGTCCCCACTCCGGAACCTCACGAGAGAGTCGTGTTCCTTCCCTATTTTGTCTGCGGGCTTGGGTTTCCCCTTCACCCTTTTGTTCATGCAGTCATGTATTACTACGGGATCGATTTCCATGACCTTTCCCCCAACTCCTTCCTCAATATCTCGATGTTCATCGTCGTGTGCGAGGCTTTTCTCCGGATCCCACCTCACTTCGGCCTGTGGCTGAAGATTTTCAATGTGAAGCCCAAGGTGGTGAGTGGCGAACATGCCGAGTGCAGCGGCGCCATGGTAAGAAAGATGCCCAAGGCCGTCTGGCCGAAAGGCACTTTCAACGACTCCGTCAAGGAGTGGCAGCAGCAGTTGTTCTATATCACCGAACCACGCGGCAAAAAGTGGGCAGCAGCTCCAGAGTTCAGATCCAGAGCTCCTCTGCGACTCACGTCCTGGCCCAAGAAGGGCCCAAACTGGTCCTCATCCGATGAGCTGTCACTGCTCCAGACGCGCGTCCAGGGTGTGGTTGACAGGGACGTCAAACTCGTCGACGTAGTCCAGTTGATGCTAGTTCGCCTGGTTCTCCCCTGTCAGCGCCGAGCTTGCACTCTATGGGAGTTCGACCCAACCGAGCACCAAACCCTTCAGGGGCTTTATGATTCCTCCCACAAGGATATCTAGAAGGTGCTCTTCAATTCCGGCAAATCGTGGCCGGGCCCCGCGGAGGACCGTGGGTATCAATTATCCCATTCTGCATGCTCGGTAAGTTATAGCCATGCTCTGTCCATTCATGCTTCAGCTGGCATGTCGTGAGGGAGACATCTTAATCGTGTTTCATTGTGACCTCAGGGATGGATAAAGAAGGTGGAGTGGATACATTGCCCAGCCCCACTGCCGGAGGAACCGGCCGGACCTCTTCTGACGAAGATGCTAGTCCCCGCGCCTTACGAGGCGCCAAAGAAAGAGACCTCCAAGAAGGTCAAGAAGACCCGGAGTGGCCTTCGCCGTCGCGAGGCTTCGGACGCCAAATCCCAAGACTCCGGCGATGATCCTTCGTCTGAGGACGAAGAGGAGGAAGCAGAGGAGGATGAGCCTCACTCTGATGGCGGGAGGAAGAGGATGGCCTCCAGATCTCTGGAGGCCAGATCGCCCAAGAGGGGGAAGATTCCCTCCCAGAGGCATCCACCACGGCTGCCGATAGCAGCCCGGAATGGGATCCCAGGGCCCAGCCCCTGGAGAAGTCATAAGTATCCGAATATGCATATGCGTCCGGGATTGTTTTTGGGTATAGTAGTTTTAACTGTTGCCATACATTGCACAGTCCGGCAAGGTCTCACGCCGGCCGGTCCTCGTCGGAGGATTCGCTGGGCTCAGACGCCTTGGCGAGCGAGACGCCTCCGCAGGCCCCTTCCCCAAAGTCCGGGCGCGACACTGAGGTGTCATCTCGACAAGACCCAGACCAGGGAGGACATATCCTTGGAGCCGGACACGCGGGGATGGATACGGCCCCCGGGACCTCTAGGGTTCCGGGATCGTGCGAGCAGCCACCCTCGATGGTGGGGGCCTACCTACCCCATCGGCGTACTCTGTTCGAGCAGAGCTACCTGGCGGTCTATCGACAGCGTTGAAGAACGCGTCTATCGTCGATGAGCATCGGGCCCTCATGGGCACGGTGGTCGAGAAGATTCAGTCCGCCGAGAGCGGGCTGAATGAGTCCTCCTTTGGCCTTATAAAGGCTTTTGAGGTATGTTTCCTAGGAAACCTTTGAGGAATTTTCATAATATGAGTAGTAGCCCCTGATGCACTGTCCGGTGGAGGAGACAGAGCCGGGCAGGGGATCAAATCCTCTACTCTCGCAGGAGCCTATGTGAATGACGTATACCCTTTTGTGTGAAAACAGGCGTCTGCAGAGAGGACGGCCGCTTATAATGCGGAAGTGTCCGAACTGAAGCAGAGCCTTACACAGGCCGAGGAGGAACTCAGCCGTGTGAAGAAGCAATTGGAAGACAAGCAAGGTATGTTGAAAACATTTATCTTGTAGTTTGCTCGATTGAATAGTTGTGCTTAGTGAAAAGTATTTGTATTGTATGCTCTAGGAGCGAGTGCCGAATACATGGCACTAAAGAAGGATGTGGCCGATGCCAACAAGAAGGCTGCCGCCGAACAGGCGCTTCGTGAAAAACACGAGGCCAGGGTCATCGCAGCTGAGCGGGAGCTCCAGGAAGCTGTGAAGAAGAGCGAGGGCTTGGAGCAGAGTCTAGTAGGGAAAGAATCCGAACTCGCCCAAGCTCTCGAGGCTGCGGAAGGTGCTCGGGAAGAAGCCCGAGGTGCAGCGCGGGACATTAAGGAGGCCCGGAAAGTTGCGGCTGGTAAGGCCTTCTGTATTCTTAGCCTTTGTACATGATAATAGGAAGAAACCTAAGTGGCAAGCTGAATTCTTATGTTTCCAGGGGATTTTGCGGATCTTCCTCGCAGCATATCAGATGTCGCCCAATTCTACCGAACCGCGGAGAAGAAGTCTGCGGAGAGGGATTTCTGGTTGCAGTATTTGGCGCTGAACTATCCGGTGCCTTTTATCGATCAGCTGAAACAGCTGGTCGAGCTGCACCAGGCGGCCGAACTAGCCATGAAGGACTTAGTTGTTCAGCTGTGGCCTACGGAGCCAATTCCAAGCAGTTACTTCGGACTCGTCAAGCGGATTGTGGGTGCATGTCCTCGGCTTGATGCTATCAAGCGGTCAGTCTGTATAGAAGGCACGCGCATGGCGTTTGCCCGTGCAAAAGTGCATTGGGGGAAGCTTGACGCGGAGAAGCTGATGACTGAGGGGCCGCCGGAGGGTCAAGAGCACCGCAAGCCCGAGCTGTACTATGAAGGTGTAATGAAAGGGGCCCGCCTTGCAGCGGATAAGTGTGCCAAAGACATTATATTTCCCTGAGGGCATTTGTGCCGGCTTTTGTAATATGGGATAATGGCATTTTTCATTATATATTGCCTGTTTTGTTTGAACATATGTTCTTCCTGTGTGGCTGTTTATTGTATGCAAATCCTGAGAGTTGGCAAGTCGTCGGCTTCTGCCCCCTCGTAAAAAAGAATACGGGGGTGTTCGGGATATATCTGAACGCTCTTTATCCCATAGTTGGGTCCTTTTAAGGAGGTGTTTCTCTCCACAAACCAGGCAATTGGACTATAAGGCTTTATTACTCTCACTTAGCCATAGGAATTCGTGTATGGTCGGCGCAGCCCCTAGTGTTTGGAAGGCTGAACTAGGGGCTCTATTGGCGCCTGATCAGAAGTCCGATCCGTCACACTCTGCATTTATAATGGCGTTGTGCGGAATAAATCTTTAAGGATTTTACAACCTCTCGAACAGCTGACCAGCTCTCGCATAATCATGACGGTCGGTTTTCGGCTTTCTCTACTGAGGTGCTCGTCCGGCTGAACCGAGACACAATCACGGTAGTTCTCCCAGCGTTACCTTAGCCGACAGAATGGAACATAAGGTACCAAAACATGGGAGCCGGGCAAACCCAACCAATGACCCAAGAGATGATTCGAAGCTGATGCATATAGTGCTATAGGTTCGGGGTGCCGAGCGACCGAAAAGGTGGTCGGACTTTATTGCCGTACTGTGAAGCCCCAGGTGTAACCGGGCGAACGCGAAGCATGGCTGTCATTTTCGGCAAAGAGGCGTCGGTGATAAATGACAGCCGGCAAGTGTTATCTAAGTCTATGCACCATAGTAGGATGATATGTCTATGCATATGAGTATGATGTATGAAAAGAGGTGTTATTTGGCGGAACCTGTGGTGACCGGACTGGAGGGGGTTGTGAGTGGATCAAGGTTAAATCCGAATTGCCTTCTATCTGCATGTTCCTGCCATTGCGTGTCCAGGCTGGTTCCACGCCGCCAATCCTATTCTGCGTCAATCGTTAGTATGTAAAGGCAAATGCTTGAAGGTAGTTGGGCGTCCTCTTGTGGTTGGTCCAAGGGTCCCTGATCGGACCCCGGTGTGCCCAGCCGTTATACCGTGAGGTAGCGCAGACTCCTCAATGGGTGTCCAGATAATTGGCCTGAGTGATTTACCACGTGGAATCTAGTCAACGTGGTTTATCTCGTTGGCATACGGTAAACTGCCGCATGGTGGGATGGTGCCGAAGATTTATTCTTTGGCATAGCATTTTTTGGGTGATCCGAAGAAAACTGTTAGAGTTGTGGGCCAATAAAACTTGGCCTTTGGTCCTTACATCTTTTAGGGATGTTATTCATGGATTCATGCCCGTGTGGGCTTTGTGTGTTATAGAGCCCCTGGACTACTAGGTCTAGGGGTACTACAATTGACTTGCTATGGTTGATGTGATCATGGGCGGTCGGACGTACTTTTATGCCCTGGGGGGATCTTTGACGAGGCGCCTCCCCTTATTGCTTCTGGTGCATGACCAGCCGCTTTGTTTTGAGGATCCGACATTCTCTATTGGTATGCTTTGCCGTCCTTCTAGGGGTACCATGAATTTCACATGGTTGATCCAGTGTGTGGCTTTGGTCGAGTAGGCTTGAGCTGTTCTTTGTCCGTTTACCGGACTGAGAGTTGCTGGACATGGCGCCGGTTTCCTTGTCTTGACGTTTATGACCTTTGTGCCGAGGCTTGAGGGTGTCTCTTCGTGTATGCTTCTTACTGTCTTGGACCATAGTGATGTGTGGACGTCTGGGTGTGTGCCTGTGGTTTTCCTGCTTGAGTTGAGGTAGCCAGATGTGCCGTGTATGCCCTTTGCTGGGGCTGTCTAGTTCGTACTTTTCGGTGGCCAGTACCTTGGTCCACCTGTCCACTAGCACGTCTTGGTCAGCTCTAAGCTGCTTTTGCTTCCTTTGCAGGCTCCTTGCCGTGGCCATGAGCCGTCGCTTGAAGCGAACTTGTTCCACTGGGTCTTCAGGTACGCCAAATTCGTCATTGTCGAGGCTTACCTCGTCGTCGGAGGGGGTGTATAATTGCCCCTCTCCAAGTATCCCATCATGACCGGTCCGGCCTGCTTGAGGGTAGGCTGGTCAGGGCTGTATTCCTCTTCGGCACCATCCAGACTGCTTTCGTCTCCGGGGCCGGTGTTGATGTGGCGGGGCTTGGAGTGGATGACGCACATGTTTTTCTTTTCTCCCTGAGGGGTTATCCTCCGTTGCCTCGCCGCCATTGGTTTCCTTTGGAGTGTCCACCATATATATATCGTATGGGGAGGTGGCCGTCCACCCCACTGTGAGCGGTGGCTCCTGTAGTTCTCCTGCATCGTCGTCCATACCGTTGATGTCTTCGGAGTCGAGGTCAAGCACGTCGGTTAAATCATCGACCATGGCAATGAAGTGGGTGGTGGGTGAGCAACGAATTCCGTCGTCGCCGGCTTCCTGCTCAAGTCGGACATAGTTCGGCCCAGAGCCTCCTTACAAAGAGAGAGACTTCAATGAGTTCAGCATGTCGCCAAAGGGCGAGTGCTGAAAGATGTCCGCAGCGGTGAACTCCATTACCGGAGCCCAGCCAGGCTCGGCGGGCTCAGAAGCACGCAGACTAGAACCTACATCCGGATACGAATCCGGGGGTCCGGAGTCACAGGCCTCCTCAAAGGTGAGGCCTATGTTCGGCTCTACCGTCGATGAGGGTACGGCCTGCGGGGCGGGGTCCATCCCTCTGTCCCCAGAGAACGCAGTCTGCTCCGGATTTAAGTCCAGGGCTACTGCAGGGGTGATATCCCGAGCGTTGTCCGTCAGCAAGTTCGCGTCTTCCTCGTCACGACCGTCTGGTGCTCCTGGCGCTGGCTCGAATATGTCGAAGATCAAGTCCCCGCGGATATCCGCCGTGTAGTTCAGGCTTCTGAATCTGATTTGATGGTCAGGGGCGTAGCTGTCGATCTGCTCCAGATGGCCAAGCGAATTGGCCCACAGTGCGAAGCCACCGAACACGAAGATCTTACCGGGGAGGAAAGCCTCGCCCTGGACCGCGTCGTTGATGATGATTGTAGGGGCCATCGAGCCCGACAGCGACGACACAGAGGAACTCTCAATGAAAGCACCAATGTCGGGGTCAAAACCGGCGGATCTCGGGTAGGGGGTCCCGATCTGTGCGTCAAGGCTGATGGTAACAGGAAGCAAGGGACACATATGTTTACCCAGGTTCGGGCCCTCTCGATGGAGGTAAAACCGTACTTCCTGCTTGATTAATGTTGAAGATATGGGTAGTACAAGAGTAGATCTACCACGAGATCATAGAGGCTAAACCCTAAGAGCTAGCCTACGATTGTAATTGTGATCGGCCTTCTAAGGACCAACCTCTCCAGTTTATATAGACACCGGAGAGGGCTAGGGTTTACATGGAGTCGGTTACAAGGAAGGAAACACAATATCCGAATCGCCAAGCTTGCCTTTCACGCCAAGGAGAGTCCCATCCGGACACGGGCCGAAGTCTTGAGTCTTGTATCTTCACGCTTCAATAGTCCGGACGTTGTACACAGTCCAGCTGTTCGAATACCCCCTAATCCAGGTCTCCCTCAATGGGGCCACCAGACGAAGAGATGACCGATTATGTGCCCGAAGAGGAAGACGGCCTCGGAAATGTCGATGGCAAAGAGGTGGTTCAAGGCAGAGAAGACGCGTACACACCCGTTTTTGTATGGATGTACAACCTCCCCCCTGGTTGTGCATGAAGGAAAAATACATACACATGGCTATGCCTATTGAAGGGCCGAGACAACCGGGAAATGATATAAATCTGTATCTCGGGTTACTGAAAGAGGATCTACATACCTTATGGAAAACGCCGGCCAAGACATGGGATGTAAGCAAAGGAGAATATTTCTACATGAGAGCCGCGCTGATCATGATGGTGCAGGACTATCTCGGTTACGGCTATCTCTCCGGCCAGGTGTGCCACGAATATTGCGGATGAACGAGGTGCATGGATGATACAACTTCTCTTCAGCTATCGAAAGATGGCGGGTCTTCAAAAATCGTGTACATGAGGCATCGAAGATGGCTCGAGAAGGATGACCCATGGAGAAAGCGTGGAGATCTATTCAATGGTAAGGCTAAGCATCGAGGTCCTCCACGTAAGCATAGCGGTGCAGAAATATAAGAGTTATTGAAGAACTGGGAAGAGTGCCCCTCGCGAGGAAAGACAAAGAAAAAGGCGTCGTAGCCCCTCCTGAAGATATGGAAGACGAGATCTGTTTTCTGGGACTTGGAATACTGGCCCATACTCGACAAGCCTCATAGCCTTGATCAAGTGCATATCACAAAAAATATCCTTGAGAGTTTGCTTGGAACATTGATGAACATGCCGGAGAGGACCAAGGATGAGCCGAAGGCAAGAAAACACTTGGAATTTTTGAAAATCAGGAAAGATCTCCAAATGCCCTGTAAAAGGTCAGAGGAGACCGAGACGGAGACGGAGACGGAAGATAGGGGCAAAAAAGTAAACAAGAAGGAAGAACAATATCCCCCCCCCTATTGCTTCACCTTAGATCTGAAGGAGGTCGATCAATTGTTCAAGTGCCTTGCCGGAATCAAAGTTAGTTCCGGATACTATGGGAGGATAAGCATATATCTGGACACTAAGAAAAAAGGTTTAGTGGGATGAAGTCTCACGACTTTCATGTGATGACGATGCAGTTACTCCCGGTTGCACATAGAGGGATTATGGACACACATGTGCATGAGACGCTTACTGACCTATGCCACCTTTTTGATGCTATCTCTCGAAAGTCGATCAGTGTGAAGCAACTCCATAGGTTACAGGAAGAGATCGTTGTCATACTGAATGAGCTAGAGATGTACTTCTCGCCCGCGTTCTTTGATGTCATGGTGCATCTATGTGTCCACATTATGGACGACATCATCGACCTAGGGCCGACATTCCTGCATAGCATGATGCCATTCGAGAGGATGAATGGGGTCATCAAAGGATTTGTTCGTAACATGTCCCGTCCAGATGGAAGCATAGCCCAGGGATATCTGACCAAAGAGTGCATCTCTTTCTGTGAGAGTTATCTAGTAGGCACCGGAGACCCTGTTGTTGGTTTGCCCGTCAACAAGCACTATGGAAGGCTCGAAGGCGAAGGTCACACCAACGTTCATAGGGATCTGAATGTGTTACGCTCGGGCCGAAAAAACCACCTTGGCAGGGCAAACTTAGTAGTGCTACAACACCTAGATGTGCTAGAAGATTTCGTGACACTGCACAAAGAGACCATCGCAAAGAAGTACCGTGACCGTGGGGTGCACAGGACGGACGCTGAAGTTATTAGAGAGCACAACTCCACTTTCGTGCATTGGTTCAAAGATCGAGTTCCGGCTAATCCCCGGGAAGAGGGCTATCCGAATGGAACACTCATATACGCCTTAGCACATGGCCCCTCGACCAACCTCGCGACTTATCAAGCATACGATATCAACAGATACACATTCTACACGGAGGAGAAAGATATAAACAGTGATGACCAAAACTCAGGGGTGACGATGGAAGCCATGACTGGGAATGTAATTTAAAGATATTACGGAAGGGTCGAAGAGATATGGGAGCTTAACTACTCTGGATTGCATAGCACGACGATGTTCCGAGTCCGATGGGCTAAGAATGTACACAGAGAAAACCGACATTTCACTACCATGTGTATACCCGACTCCGATAGTGGTACCGTCAACGCCATCGCCAAAAATGAGCCATGGGTACATGCTAAACACGTGACATAATGTTTCTTCATAATTGATCTGATCAATCCCAGCCGTGTTGTCATGAGGAGAAGCAAAAGGAGCATCGCCGGAATGGATGGAATCGCCAACGAGGAAGTCTATGACCAGTACGGTGATTCGATGAGGGAAGATGATGCTGATGATGATGAAACATACGTCAAAAGAAGAATGAAGACTACATTACCTATGAAAGATCGTAATCCCTGGAGAAGGAAAAGTCATGACAATGGGCTCAACTATTCGACAACGAACAAAAGAGCGAAGAAGATCAATCCGAAGCGTCGTCGTCGCCCAAGCTGACAAACTAATCCCCAAAGTTTGTGTGTGTCTAGCTATTTTGTATACCGCCGATAGCGGTGAAATGATGTAAGATATATTATACTAATTATTATCCAGAGGGTAACAGTGGTATTGCTCAAATGACAGACCAAATTAAAGGAAGGAAAGTGCAAAAGAAAGATAAGAAAAAGAAAAGTGCAAATGAAAGAAAAAGAAAAAGAAAAAGAAAGAAATATTTGCAAAATGAAATGAAAAGAAAAAGAAAAAGCAACTAATAAGTTGTGGAAAATGAAATGCAAGAAAAATAAAAAAAGAAAGAAAAGGAAAAAAAGAAAAAACTTAGCACTAGCGCGTTTTGGCGTGGGCAGCGCTATAGCTAAGAAAAAGAAAAAGAAAAAGAAAAAGAAAAAAGAAAAAAATTAGCAGTAGCGCGTTTTGGCCTGGGCAGCGCTATAGCTAAGAAAAAGAAAAAGAAAAAAAGAAAAAATAATAAAGAAAAAAAGTTAGCAGTAGCGCTTTTTATCTTGGGCAGCGCTATAGCTAAGAAAAAGAAAAAGAAAAAAAGAAAAAGAAAAAAAGTTAGCAGTAGCGCGTTTTGACTAGGCCAGCGCTATAGCTAACTTAGCTATAGCGCGTTTTGCCAACACACGCTATAGCTAAGTTGCCTACAACACCGGTCCGCTAGCTCCCATCTCTTTCCTGTCTCTCACTTGCGCCGCTCGTTGATCCCCTTTTCTCTGACGCCACCGCCGACGCCACACCGCCCACGCTGCTGCCGACGCCGCACCGCCCACGCTGCCGCCAACGCCGCCCCGCCCATGCCGCCGCCGACACCGGACTCGACCTCAGCCCCGACCCTGACGCCGGCCATAGACCCCCTCCTACTCCGGTATGGCCCCCCACCCCTCTTCCTTCCTCTCCGACCCCTCAGCCTCGGCTCTCTCTCTCTCTGACCCCCTCCCGCTCCGGTATGTCTCTGCAGATCAAGAAGGCTTAGTGACCCCGACCCCTCAGCCCCGGCGACCCCGACACCGGCCACCGACCCCCTTCTTTCTGCTGCTGGTCTCTTTCTTCATGGATTTTCTTGCTTGCTTGTTTGTTTCTTCTTTCTACTGAAGAAGCCGAGTTGATTTTCTACTCTTCGTTTCTGCAGCGATTGGAGGAGTTGGTGCCAAGGACTGGACCAGATGCGCCTTGATACGGGATCTGCAACGCCCTTGATCTCAGGTGCGTGGATGGGTAACCCTAACCTTGTGACCGATTTAGTTATTAGTGGTTGGTTATTTTGGAGGGAAGTGGATGATGCTTGGAAGGAATGTAGTAGCAAGAAGCAAACTTGTTTGCCTTCTGAAGTGCCTGGTATGCTAGTTGCTTAGCTTGATTGCTATTAGTGTTAGTTAGTGTATTCTGCTGCTTTCTGTGGTGGTAGCCCAGTGGTGGTGCTATTCTTCTAGTTCCAGTTTCAGACTTTCAGCTGTGCAAGGACTAAGTTCAGTAGTTGGCAGTTTAATCTATGTGATGATGAAAGGAAGACAAAGTTTAGTACATTGTTGTTAATCTGTGTGGTGATGATGTGTCGATGAAATAGCCAGGTTTAATCTACAATTGAAAAACTGGTGTTATGTAATGTATGTTGTTTCTTTTATTCTATTATAGCAGTAGCAGAGTAGCAGAATTGGTTCTACTGTTGCTAGCAGAGCAGCTCAGTGTTGGAGGAGAGGTGCTGTTCTTGTAGGCCCGGCAGTTAGTGGTCTATGTGATGATGGGCAGTTGATGAGCAAGTTTAATTTACTGTTACTACTGTTCTGACTAAATTCAGTTAGAACAAGCTAAGCTTCAGACTGCATAAAATGCTTCAGAACAAAATGCATAAAAATTTAACCACAGCCTGCATAAGATGCTTCAGGCTGCAGAGCCCTGAGCTTTATGTCTAAACATTACAGTATTTCTGCACCATCGATGGACATTTCAGAACAAAAGAAAGGAATAAAAGCAATCAAGAACCATAGAGGTTACTGTATTTTGAAGCTACCACTTGCATTATCTTCTTCCATTTAAACTGAGTTCAAACATTACAGTAGAAAAGGATTCAATTTCTTTACTGCATAAAAATGCTTCAGACTGCATAAAATGCATTTTCTTCTAATTAGTCTTCCATCTTTTTATCTTCTGATTATTAAGAAAGGAAAAAAGCAGTGTTCAAAAAAAGGAAAACAGAAAAAAGCATCATTGCAAAAAAAACAATGCTCAAAAAACATGTTGTTCAAATGCTTGTTGTTAAAATGCCTATTGTTAGATTGCAGAGTCTGGAGCGGGCCGAAGAAGAACTCGGCCAAGTGAAGAGGCAGTTGGAGGATAACCAAGGTATGCAAAAAACCTTGTTCACATTCAGCGCGAATGAATAATTGAGTATGACAAAAAAATTTCATGAGGTGCTCTAGGAGCGACGGCCGAAGTCGAAGCTCTTAAGAAGGTGGTGGCCGAGGCCAAGAAGAAGGCGGCCACTGAGCAGGCCCTTCGTGAAAAGCACGAGGCCAGGGTTACTGAAGTGCATCAAGAACTCCAAGAGGCCGTGAAGAAATGCGAGACCTTGGAGCAGATTTTAACGGAGAAAGAATTCGAACTCACCAAGACTCGTCAAGCCGCACACGATGCCTGGAGCGAAGCCCAGGGCGCCCTGCAGGAAATCCAGGAGGCCAGAAAGATTGCGGAGGGTAAGGCTTCGTCTATGCAAAGCAAGTATTTAAAGGGAGAAAATCTCGTTACTAATTCGAATTCGGATTTCTCCAGGGGTGTTTGCGGAGCTGCGGCGCAGCGTATCTGATGCCGCACAATTCTACCGAGCCGAGGAAGGGAGCTCTACGGAGAAGCTCTTTTGGTCGCAATATCTGGCGCCAGAGTATCCAGTGCCCTTTGCCGATCAACTCAAATAGCTGATCGAGCTGCATAGGGCGACCGAACTAGCCATGAAGGAGTTAATTATCTGGCTATGGCCCACCGAGGCGATTCCTAGCAGCTACTTCGGGCTCGTGAAGCGGCTTGTAAGTGCCTGCCCTCGACTAGAAGTCATCAAGCGGTCAGTCTGTATGGAAGGTGCGTGAATGGCCTTTGCCCGTGCAAAGGTGCATTGGGCGAAGATGGATGCCAAAAAGCTGATGACCAAAGGACCGTCTGTGGGCAAGGAGCACCGCAAGCCCGAGTTATATTATGACAGTGTCCTGAAAGGATCCCGCCTTGTAGCGGAGCAATGTGCCAAGGACTTTATATTCCCATGAATACATTCATGGTGTCCTATGTAATGTTTAAACAAGGTCATTTATATTATATAGTGCCTGTTGTTTGCGAGTTTTACCTCCTGTGCGGCCGTTTTTATATATTAATCCTGAGAGTTGGCCAGTCGTCGGCTTCTGCCCCCATGTAAGAAGTACGGGGGAGTTCGGGATAAACCTGAACACTCTTTACCCCAGTTTTGGGTCCTTGAAGGAGGTGTTCAGCACAAGGAACCAGGTAATCGGACTATACGGCTTTATCACCCTCCCTTAGCCATAGGAGTTTGACAAAAGAAAGGTAGGCGCAGCCCCTGGTGTTCGGAAGACCGCACTAGGTGCTCTAAAAGCACCTGATCGGAAGAAAAAGCCGATCCATTGCATGCTGCATTAGTTTCGCATAATGCGGAAGAAATCCTTAAAGATTTTGTAACCTTTCGAACAGCTGACCAGCTCTCGCCGTATCATGACGTCAGTTTCCGGCTTTCTCTACTGAGGCGCTCGTCCGGAAGAACCGAGACGCAATCGCAGTAGTTCTCCCTTTACTACACTATCTGATATAGCGGAACGTAGGGTAGCAAGCACAGGAGCCGGGCAACCCAACTATTGACCCAAGACATGATTCGGAGCCGATGCATTAATGCTATAAGTTCGGGGTGCCAAACGACCGTGAAGGTATTCAGACTTTATTGCCGTATTATGGGTACCACGAGGCCCCTAGCATATTAAGGCGTGTCGTAGTGTATGGGTGCCATTTGACAAAGAATATTATTAAGAAAGAACAGCAAGTAAGCGTCATATAAAGCTACATGTTGTAATTGAATAATACGTCGAGGCGTACGAGTACAAGTAGTGCGATAAAGAGAAATATGACTTCAGAGCCTACTGAGACCAGGTGGGGGAGGTTGTGTGCGGATACGGGTTATAATCGGATGATCATCGAGGGGAATATCTAAGGATTCCTTTACGCATTCGAGTTGTTTCCCTCCTTGGTATATTCGTCCCCTCATGGGTCTGGTCGCCATGTTGCCAGTGATGGCCTACGCAAAAGTGGACCTGTAAAGAAAATGCAAAAATGTTTGTGTGCCACAGAGTGGCCTATCCTAGCTTTGCCTCCGTCTGCCGCCGGAGTGGTTAATTGAGCTCTTGACGAGCTGGGCTATCCTGCCGCAGAGTAGTTTGAACTCTTTTGACGGTGTCCGGGAACCTGGCTGTCGAGTGAAGGTTCGATTGAAAAATGCCACTCTGCACTTGTTAAGGCGGCGGTGTGCTCTTTAGTACGGAGGGAGCATTCGGTTTTGCCATCAACTGTTATGACGCCGCGTGGACCGGGCATCTTGAGCTTAAGATAAGCGTAATGGGGCACCGCCGTTGAATTGAGCGAACGCGGTTCATCCGAGCTGTGCATGATAGCTGCTGCGAAAAGGGACGATATCAAAGATTAACTCTTCGTTGCAGTAATTATCCGGGGGTCCGAAGACTACTTCCAGAGTGATGGAGCCTGTACAGCGGGCTTCCATGCCTGGTATAACACCTTTAAAGGTGGTTTTAGTGGGTTTGATCTTTGAAGGATCGATACCCATTTTGCGCATTGTATCCTGATAAAGCAGGTTCAGGCTGCTGCCTCCATCCATAAGGACTCGTGTCAGGTGGAATCCGTCAATTATTGCGTCAAGGACTAGTGCGGCTGAGTCGCCCTGTCTGGTATTGGTCGGACGATCCTTGCGGTCAAAGGTGATTGGGCCGGATGACCATATGTTATATTTTGGGGCGACTGGCTCAGTTGCGTCGACATCCCTAAGTGTGCGCCTCCACTCCCGCTTGGGAATGTGGGTGGCGTTTATCATATTCACCGTTTTAATTTGCGGGGGAAACTTCTTTTGCCCTCTTGTGTTTTGTGGTCGGGGCTCCTCGTCATTGTCCTTGCTTTGCGACCCCTTCTCCTTGTTTTCGGCACCTGACTTGCCGGCTTGTTTGAAGACCCAGCATTCTCTATTGGTATGATTGGCTGGTATCCCTGGGGTGCCGTGAATTTGGCATGCACGGTCGAGTATATGGTCCAGACTAGACGCGCCCGGACTGTTTCTTTTGAATTGTTTCTTCCTTTGACCGGTATTAGAGCCGTTGAATCCGGCATTGACGGTCATGTCTTCGGCGTTGTCGCCATTATTTCTATGCTTGTGTTTGCTGCGTCGGGGCTTGCCGTTGTTTATCTCTTGGTTCAGAAGCCCCAAGCTAGCCAGCTGTCCTCGCCCGCACAGAAGCGGGTCATGAGTGTTGTAAGGGCTGCCATGGATTTCGGCTTCTCTTGGCCAAGGTGTCGGGCAAGCCACTCGTCACGGATGTTATGCTTAAAGGCCGCTAGGGCTTCGACATCTGGACAGTCGACAATTTGGTTCTTTTTAGTTAGGAACCGAGTCTAGAATTTCCTGGCTGACTCTCCGGGCTGTTGGGTTATGTGACTTAAGTCATCAGCGTCCGATGGTCGCACATAAGTGCCCTAGAAGTTGTCAAGGAATGCGTCTTCCACGTTCTCCCAACTGCCAATGGAGTTTGCCGGCAGACTTTTCAGCCAATGCCGAGCTGGTCCCTTGAGTTTTAGTGGGAGGTACTTGATGGCATGTAGATCATCATCGTGGGCCATGTGAATGTGGAGAAGGAAATCTTCGATCCATACCGCGGGATCTATTGTCCCATCATATGGTTCGATGTTCACGGGCTTGAACCCTTCTGGGAATTCATGCTTCATTACTTCGTCAGTGAAGCATAGGGGGTGTGCGGCGCCTCTATGGCGGGCTACATCGTGACGCAGTTCGGATGAGACTGGTTTGCTGTATTCAGCCCGGACGGATTTGTATTTAGTATATCCGGCATGGCGGTCATCGTCACGCGTTGGGGCACGCCACCGCGATCCGTAGATCGATCTTGACTGTCCTGCTTTGTTTTTCAATTCGTCTTGCAGATCATGCGTGTAGCCCCGGGCCTTCGTGTTTTTGTTTGTTTGGCGACGGGGTGCGGGCTAGTGTTCAGGCTGATATGCCGCTTTGTCTCAGCCACGAGGTAGTCGGTCCGCCGTATCCTGCGCTGGTAGTATAGGCTCTAGTGCCTCGTCCTCGAATTGAGGCAACAACCTGCGCCTCGGGTAGCTTTTGGTTGGGCGCTCGAGTCCATATTCCTCGGCTGCCAGGACCTCGGTCCATCTGTCAGTGAGCAGATCTTGATCTGCTTGAAGCTATTGTTGTTTTTTCTTCAGGCTCTTTGTAGTGGCCATAAGCCGGCGCTTGAAGCGCTTCTTCTCGACGGGATCCTCAGGCATGATAAATTCTTCATCACCGAGGCTCACCTCATCTTCGGAGAGGGGCATGTAATTGTCGTCCTCTAAGTCTCCATCCATTGCCTGTTCATCAGGGCTAGCTTGCCCATCCTCCCGTCTGGCTTGCTCGAAGCTTGGCTGGGCGGGATTGTTTTCGTCTTCGGCATCATCTGGAGTGCTATTGTCTGTTGTGCCGGTATCGCTATTTTTGCTATGGCGGGGTTTAGAGCGGCGCCACTGACGTCGACACTTAGATTTCTTCTCAAGAGGGTCCCCTCCGTTGCATCCTTTTGATCCTCGCCATTGTTTTCTTTGGGAGTGTCCATCATATATATATCATATGATGAGGTGGCTGTCCAGCGCCCTGTGGGCGGTGGTTCTTGTTTTCTCCGGCATCGTCGTCCATACCGTCGATGTCTTAGGAGTCGAAGTAAAGCATGTCGGTTAAGTTGTCGACAGTGGCTATTAAGTGGGTGGTGGGTGGGTAATGAATTCCTTCGTCGTCCGCTTCCCACTCGAGCCGGACATAGTTCGGCCAAGAGTCTCCTAACAGGGAGAGGGATTTTAATGAGTTTAGCATGTCGCCCAAGGGCGAGTGCTGAAAGATATCCACGGAGCTAAACTCCATGATCGGTGCCCAGTTAGGTCTGATGGGCCCAGATGCACGCGGTTCGGAGCCTGTGGCCGGAGATGAGTCCGAGGGTCCGATGACACAGACCTCATTGGAAGTGAGATCTGTGTTCGGCTCTTTCGCCGCTGAGTCTGCGGCTTCCGTGGCGGGGTCCATCCTCCCGTCCTCGGATGGTGTGATCTGCACTGGATTTAAGGCTAGGGCAGCTGCAGGTGTGATCTCCTGAACACTGTCCGATGGCAGATCTAGGTCATGCTCATCGCGGCTGTAGGGTGTACCCGTCATGGGCTCGAATCCGTCGAAGATCAAGTCCCCGCGGATGTCGGCAGTGTAGTTCAGGCTTTCCAAACCTGACCTGATGGCCAGGGGTGTTGCTATCGATCTGCTCCAGATGGACAAGCGAGTTGGCCGAAGAGCGAAGCCGCCGAATACGAAGATATGTCCGAGGAGGAAAACCTCACCCTGGACCGCATCATTATAGATGATTGAAGGAGCCATCAAGACTTACCGTGACGACACAGTGGAACCCTCAATGAAAGCACCAATGTCGGTGTCAAAACCGGCGGATCTCGGGTAGGGGGTCCCAAACTGTGCGTCTAAGGCTAATGGTAATAGGAGGTGGGGGACATGATGTTTACCCAGGTTCGAGCCCTCTCTATGGAGGTAATACCCTACTTCCTACTTGATTGATCTTGATGATATGAGTATTACAAGAGTTGATCTACCACGAGATTGTAGAGGCTAACCCTAGAGGCTAGCCTATGATTCTGATTGTTCTTGTCCTACGGATTAAACTCTCCGGTTATATAGACACCGGAGGGGGCTAGGGTTACATAGAGTCGGTTACAGAGAAGGGAATCTACATATCTGAATTGCCAAGCTTGCCTTCCACACAAAGGAGAGTCCCACCCGAACACGGGACAAAGTCTTCAATCTTGTATCTTCATAGTCCAACAGTCTGGCATAAGCATATAGCCCAGCCGTCTGAGGACCCCTAATCCAGGACTCCCTCAACTACCTTTACAAGCTTGATTCCAACTGTGGTCACATGGGCGCAACAAAACCCAAACGCGCCACCAAGTGATTTTCACATGCCCAGCTTCATCGGGAGCAGCTCAATGAACACCAGACCCATACCCGTACCTAGTATGGCAACCGCACCCGCACCTGCACCCACACCCACACCTCCTCCAGCACCTGCCCCTGCACCCAGCTGTCACAGCAGCCCTAGCTCCATCTCTGGCTTGAACGTCGGGCTGTCGACATTGGCTAAGCTCGAAGCCCTCACGGTAAATACGCGTCGCACCTTCATCAAGTCAACTAATTAATTAATCTTCAGTTGCCGTTCTTTTTGGATCTCTGATGCTGCACATATATGTCTTTGTAGGCCGACTCCACTCCGTGCACCCTCCTTTACCAGATGAAGGGTGGGTTGGTGGATGTGGGGAAGGGTACTATAGTGAAGCCCAAGGATCGATTGTTCCACCACCGGCAGATGCCTGATAACGCCTTAAGGGTCTCCATGGCAAGTGTGAAAGCGAGCTACAAGGGTTTCCCTCGTCCGATACAAACCGTTGGAGAGGATGACAAGACCCCCACGCAGGTTGGCCAATGCAAAAATTGGCCGATCATGTGGCCGAAAAATCTTCTTCGTGTCGAGGTGGCCGGGACCACACCAACGGGACCTCAGGAAGGTATGACCATAACCCCTCCTACACAAGTACAACCATCGTCTGTGCTTCTTGCTGAGATCGAGAGACATGAGGAAGGAGGGCCAACCGTTCCGGCAAATGATGCCATCTGCCCCATGGAAGAGGATATGGATGATGACATGGAGGAGGCCGAGAACCCTCTCCAGTATATCAATACCGGCTATGACATGGAAGTAACACTGAGTCAACCATATGAATATGAGATGCATGTACCAGAGCCGGTACGTCCTCGGGAGTGCAAGAAGTCTTTCTTCATGCAATCCTCGCAGGACACGCCTCCAGATGCCGGTTCCACCCAAGCTAAACTACTTAGCCAGAGTCGTCCAATGCTGAGCCTGGCAACACTAGGGGTGGTGCTCAGGGAGGGTCTAACAGACCCACCAGCACCTCATCCCACTAAGAAGTAGCAGAGGAAGAGACCGATGGCGAGAAAATCCAATAAAGCTGGCAATGTTGGTTCTAGCAGCCAGCTACCTTCGACCAAGGTTGACAGTGTACCGATGAAACATGCGCCATTAATCCATGTCACGGGAGAGCCAATGGTACCAACGAATGCACTAGCCGCCATAACAGGGGATCTCAGGAGACTCCATGACCATGTGCTTTCGACAGAGAGAAGCCTCCTCGCCTCGGATGATCCAGGATACACACTTTATACGGTTCATGTGCCGAGCAGTTGCAAGATGTACATCCACACATGCCCCGCGGACCTCTTCTTCCTGAGGTATGATTACATCTTCCAGATGTTTTGAATGAGGACACTCGATTTTACATTCGTCTGCCTGTATGCGCTGCACATGAACTACATCGTCAAGAGAGAGCAAGTCACCAGTCCTGCGGTCGCGGACCCATACTACATGCATGAGGGCTTCTTGTCAATCAATGATACCAACCGTCAATATGCGAGTTAGTACATCGAAGAATTCTTGGTCAGCAATAAGGACAAAGAAATGATTCTCCTACCTTATCATCCCAGGTAAGTCATCCGCGGATAGCACTATAACACATAGATCCTTTCGTGCATTTCAATAATTACTTTGCACGCATGGAGGCTAACTTGATCGTGTTTTTGCGGATTGGGGGGTGTCGTGCCATTCTCATCGTTCTTTACCCTCGTTACTCCCGCGCTCTATATTTGGACCCATCGAAGAACATACAGAAGAAAGATTACACACACATAAAGTATGTTCTGGACAGAGCTATGCTGGGCTTCAGCATGTGGGGTGGCTACATCCAAAGCAAAAAAACAAGTAAGGTCGGGGTTTGTTTCGGCCACAAGACTGACTTCTGTTGCATTCAGCAACCGGCAAGAAGTGAGAATGATGGATTCTACGTCATCCATCTAATGATGGTGTACAGAAGGGATGTGCAATCACTTTGCATGAAATCTTCATCTGATACCCATATCCAGAGATGGGTCGAAGCCTTTGGAGCTGTGCCGGATAATCGACTTTGAAATGATTTCTACTGGATCCAGCAGGAAATTGCGTCCATCTTCATGAAAGATGTCCTCGAAGAGAATGGGATGTTCTACGGTGGCCAAATATCGCGAGCTGACGTCCGAACCCGCATTGCCCTACAACATCGGTACATGACGCCTTTCACAAAGCTTGGGTCCGTCCTCCCGGATATGGACAGATGGGAAGAGTGCACTGCTTAAAAACAATGTGTCTGTTTAGTTACTTGTTACTCCCTCCGTTCGGAATTACTTGTCGTGAAAATGGATGTATCTTGAACTAAAATATGTCTAGATACATCCATTTCTGCGACAAGTAATTCCGAACGGAGGGAGTACTTTCAATGTATGATGAAACTTCGAATGTCTCAGTACGACAAAATTATTAGATGTATGGTGTCGCGCTCTAGTTAATTAATTACTTTCGGTACGATGAAATTTGTTAACTATGTTTACTATATATGTTGCTTCTATTTCATAACTATTTTGTTCAATTTGCTTCATGATATATATATATATATATATATATATATATATATATATATATATATATATATATATGCATCTCTGACAGGTATATAGATCAACGATGGCGAGGAAGTGGTATGCCGTGTATGTAGGGCATGTTCCGGGTGTGTATGATGAGTGACCAGAGTGTCAGGCCTAGGTCTCTAGCTTCTCCGGCGGAAGCCAGAAAGGGTTTGATAGCAGAGCGGAAGCCGAAGCTAGTTACTTGAGATTCATGGCACAACAGGGGATTCAGAACCAGCGCCGCTGCAAAGACTACTACATTGTACCACTTTTGATCATCGTGATTGCTCTTATCTCATATGTCATAGTTTAGGTAGATGATGAAACATGTGTCTACGGTGACAATGTAAGAGACATGTGATCATTAACTTGTATCGCTATTTGGAGATGATGATGAGATCGACATCATTTGTGTTGAGACTATGTTGTACCACTTCGATGATGATGATGAGACATTCCTTTTTCATATAGTTTCAGTGTATGTGTATGTTGTAATTGTATAAAACATGTAAAAATACGAATACATCAACATAAAAAATACTAGCAGTAGCGTGGGGTATTGGAGTAGTAGCAGCGCTGCCTTACCAGTAGCGGTGGTTGCAGGGGCACGCTACTAGTATTAGCAGTAGCGATGGACAGAGGCGCGGTACTACTAGATATAGATAGCAGTAGCGCTGGTTCAAACAAGCGCTACTGCTAAAAAATAGTTGTAGCGTCATAGAAGTAGCACGCCTGCCCGCGCTACTAATAGCCAAAAAAACAACGCTACTGGTAAGGGTTTTCCTAGTAGTGTAACCCAGACAGACGATGTTTTCAGCAGAATTACCTTGGTGTTTTTTTGTGTGCAGAAATAGAAGTCCTCGGATTGACCTGAAAATTTACGGAGAATACTTTTGGAATAAATAAAAAATATTGGCGAAATAATCAACCAGAGGGGACCCACCACCTGCCCACAAGGGTGGGGGTGTGCCCTACCCCCTAGGCGCGCCCCCTGGCTTGTCGGTCCCACGAAGATCCACCGACCTCAACTCCAACTCTATATTCACTTGGCCCATTCTTCTGGAGCATTGATTAACTTGGCCCATTCTTCAACAGTTGACTGGTACCTTGTACCTTCCGACATCCACACTATCCTACCATCTAGATAGAAAAGAGCAGTGGAGTAGAATTGCATGATTAGCTCATCATTCCATTTGGTGAGCTTCTGTCCAACAAACTTGTCAACTCCACAAGCTTTGAAACTATCATATACACCTGGAAAGTGGTCTTCATTCTCTCTGATATATGTCGAGTCAATCCATCTCATATCACAGACAATTGGCTTCTTGTCAAGCAGAATGGTCTCATAGAAGTCTTGTTGTTCTTTGGTGTGGAATCTATAGTCCACAGCAGTTCTCCTAGTCACAGCATAAGGATTATTCTTCCTCCAAAGTCTCAGACCTGCATCCTTCCTGATGTTCAAGTCCTCTGCCACTGGATGAGTGTCATTGTGGTATGGAATCTTTGGTTTGAGCTTTCTCAGCACTTGGGCTTCAGCATCTTCTTCAACTTCAGGTACTGGGGCCTTGTTCTTCTCTTCAGCTGGGATGTTTCTGGTGCTTCTCTTGGGTGCAGACTTGGTGGTTTGAGCAGCAGCTTTAGGAGCGGGTTTGGGCTTAGAAGTAGCCCCTGACTTGATTGCATCTCCCATAAGCTTTTGAGACTTAGGTGCTGGTGCAGCATCCTCTTCCTCTTCCTCTTCAAAATCTCTCACCATAGTTGACTTTCCAAGAACTTTTGCAGTTGTGGTTCTTGCCCTCTTCTTCTTCTTCTGGCCATCTCCAACTGCTTCACCATCATCTGATTCTAATGTGAATTTCATGGTTTCTCCCGTTGCAACTTTCCTTGGCTTAGATGCTGGCACTCTCCTTGCTGGTCCCTTCTTGTTGATACCAGGCTTTGTGGTAGCAGCAGTGCCATACTCCTTCATCACCTTCTTCTTCTTTGAGGTGGCCTCATCCTCAATAGCAACATAATCCTCATCCTCGGAATCTTAGGTTCTCTTCTTCCTTGCTCTAGTGGCTACCTTGGGAAAGTTACTTGGTGTGCTCCTGCTGCCCTGATCATAGCTGCTTGAGGTACTAGTGCCCTCACTCATTTGCACTTGCTCTTCAGATTTATTCTGGCTATCACTCTGGTCAGACATCTTGGCAGGCAAACTGACAGCAAGCCCTGTGAATAGATATAGATGAGGTAGAGTAGATGAGCATCAAAAAGTGCAGAGATTTTTGCAAAACAAATGAGTCAAAAACTTAGTTTTAGTTCTTTACTGAAATGATCTCGGAGCTACCGAATTGATAAACTCGGTGATACCGAAGCAACATTTGGAACCTAAACTAGTGAACTCGGTCAGACCGAGTCACAGTTCGGTGGCACCGAGATTGCTAGGGTTTCACGGAGAATTGAACTCGGTCACACCGATTTGCAGTTTTCTGTCACACTAAAAAGCGCATGTGCAATGGCCTAAGCCAAATCGGTGAGACCGATTTCTACGGGTCGGTCCGAGATGAGTTCAGCGGCGAGCTAACCCTAAATTTTCGAATCAAACTTAACCTAAGGAATTTTTCTCTTGATAGATTGATTTCATACGTGGCAAGAATCATGGCATTGACCTTGTGCTTCAAATCGGAGGTAAATAGAGAGCACAAGGGGTCGAACACATACCCTAGTTCGACGGGTGTTCTCTACGGCGGCAACGGCGGAGTAGATTCCGTTGACGGCGACAGAATCCAGCGGCGGGAGGTCACTTGTGGCAAGGAGGCGATCCAGAGACCCAAGGAGGCAGAGCAGGATATGCGCGGGCTGAGGGGTTTTGAAGATATTTCCAAAATCTCACCCGTGGGTATATATATCCTGACCCTGTCGGTATGACCGAGTGGAACAACTTGGTGGCACCGAGATGCAGAATCGCAAGTGGTTACTGCAACTCGGTGTGACCGAAATGTTCAAATCGGTTGCACTGAGATGAAAACCTAGATCCACTTAGTGAATTCGGTTTGACCGAAATGGATGACTCGGTCATACCGAATTAACAAAGAGGTTTTGGAAGTTTAAGTCTATGACGAATCGAGGAATCCGAGTGCTCCTCACACAGAGTGGTTCGAATCTGACTTGATCAAACTTTGTGATGTAGCATGAATAGAGTTTGAGACGAGAAAAGCATAGATAGCTAGAGAAGGTTCTTAGGCATTCTTGTCTGTCCACTTGGCAAAAAGAGAAAGATCCAAACAATCAAAGCAACAAGTGGATGTCCTCGAATGAGTAACATATGCAACCAATATGCTCACATAATAAAATGGCAAATGAAATATGGAAAAGCATGCACAAACACTCTACCATCTATCAAGCAATTTGCGATGACTAGGTCATCTATATATGAGTATATTGACTTAGGAGTCAAATGAGAACATTTGATCATAGGTCATACTCATCATTTAAGCACAAGTGGGGTTACCACTTTTACATAAAGCATTGTTGTGTTCACACCTTTAGAGTTGCTTAAGCTCAATTCTTAGAGTAAAGCTCCCCCTAGATGTGATATCCCCCTAAGAGGGATGAACTAACCTTGGGTTTTGTCGATGATGATTTCATGTAGGTGTTGAAGATGTGGATGCTCAATGTTGATGTAGATCATTCGGAGCGATCCATTGGAGTGATTTGCACTTTCAATAGCTACACGGGTTAGTCCCACAAGGAACAAACAAGGATATCCATAGACATAGAGTGATGTACACACAAGATGATGTCCATGAAAGCATTAGGTTACCTTGTCCCTTGTCTTACCAACAAGAGGGTTTGTGACTCCTTGAACTAGTGCGAGATGTGGAAGTTGTTTGCACTTGTTCTTGCCAAAATGATATGAGTGAAGTGTGTTGGCGGAGTCACCCTCAAGAACTCTCTAGTTCTTCTTCTTCGGGATCCACATCATCTTGATGGGAATCCTTGGGGTTGTAGTCGTACTTGATGAAGTAGAACTTGATGTAGTCTTGGGAACCCACTTGACCAAGGCCTTGGGAGCTTCTTCAAATGCATCAATCTCCTCTTGAAGCTTATCTTTGCCTTTTTGCTTGTGGTCTTGTGGTGGAATATCATCTTGAGCTTGTGTCCCTTGGAAAGAAGTAGGATCATACTTCTCTTGTTGAGGAACAAACTTCATTTTGGGGTATTGATCTTCTTCCCACTCAACTCCATTGGCATTGAACTTTCGTTCAAAACCAACACCTTGATTCTTCCGGTGCCTTCCTTGCTTGCATACAATTTCCTCAAATTGCTTACTTTCGGCAAGGCTCTTGTAAACACCTTTATCTATAATTCCCTTCAATAAGCTATTTTCTTGCTCAAGTGTAACTTGGCTAAGAGAATCATTAGTGGAATCAAGAGAACTACTAGAAGCAATTGGATTTAGCATGATTATTGTTACTACTAGAAGAAGAACCTTTCTTACTTTTGTTGCTAGATTTAACTTGTGGCATGTAAGTAGACAAGAGTAAACGCTTGGCAATGTAAGAAGAACTTTTCTTGCGAAGATCATCATTGATTGCCTTTAAAAACTCACGCTCTTGCTCTAGGTTGAGCTTTTCAAAGCGTAACTTCTCATGAGTCTTTAAAAGTTCTCAATGATCTTCCAAGGTAGTTTCATGAGCTAACTTAAGAGTATTTAGCTCTTTAG
This sequence comes from Triticum timopheevii, assembly GCA_963921465.1. NCBI lineage: Eukaryota > Viridiplantae > Streptophyta > Magnoliopsida > Poales > Poaceae > Triticum > Triticum timopheevii. Next base: position 464,243,564 of record OY997266.1, read on the forward strand.
TTAGACGCTCAGTCTTCTCCTTATCATTGTCATTCGTTTTATCTTGATTAGCATGATTAATTGACGTTTCATCATAGTATTCATCACTAGAGTTGTCAACAAGTAGATCATCATCATCTAACAAATCATCTTCATCACTACTGAAATCAACATACTCAGGGTGTGATACCTTTGGGCCTTTAGCCATGAAGCATCTTTCAATTCCTTCATTTGGTGAGTCAAATATGTCATAGGAGTTGTTTGACACAAGTGCTAGACCGGCAACACCTTCATATTGAGTATATTCGGAGTCGGAGTGATGGTCGGAGTCGCAGCCGGATACCCATTCACTAACATGAGCTTGATGTCTTCATTTTGTGTAGATCTTTGATGATTTGTCCTTCCTTTCTGAATCCTTGCTTCTCCGGGAGGTTCTTCGTTCATAACGATCATCTCTACTCCCTCTCTATCTTGGTGGTGATTCTTCTCTTCTACTTCTTCTTTTAGATGAATCTTCTCTCCTTTTGTAGGGAGCCATACACTCATTGGAATAGTGTCCGGGTCTTCCACAATTGTAGCAATTACGTTATCGACTCGAAGATCTTTTGTCATTGTAGGACCTTGACTTGGAACTCCTTTCCTTGCTTCTACTCTTGTAGAACTTGTTGAGGTTCTTCACCATTAGGCTCAATTCTTCATTGAAGGTTTGTTTCTCACTTGATGATGTAGGAGCATCACATGAGGCTTTGTAAGCACCACTTGACTTGTTGTGAAGTTCCTCTTTATCCTTGAGTGACATCTCATGAGCAACAATTCTTCCAATGACTTCCATTGGCTTGAGATCTTTGTAATTGGGCATCATTTGGATCAATGTGCACACGATATCATATTTTCCATCCAAGGCTATTAGTATCTTCTTGATGATGAATCTATCGGTCATCTCTTCACTTCCTAAGGCGGCAATCTCATTTGTGATGAGAGCAAGCCTAGAATACATCTCAGCGGTACCTTCACCATACTTCATTTTGAACTTATCAAGTTGACTTTGAAGCACATCCAATTTGGATCCCTTGACGGAGTCGGTACCTTCGTGCATATCAATCAAAGTATCCCAAATTTCCTTTGCATTCTCAAGGCGGCTGATTTTGTTGAATTCTTCGGGGCACAATCCATTAAAGAGAATATGACAAGCTTGAGCGTTGTATTGCAGCATCTTCAACTCTTCCGCGGTAGCTTCACGGTTCGGTTCTCTCCCATCGAAGAATTCACCTTGCAAGCCAATACACACAATAGCCCAAACGGCGGGGTTATGTCCAAGAATATGCATTTTCGTCTTATGCTTCCAACTAGCAAAATAAGTACCATAAAAGTAAGGACCTCTACGGTGGTAATTTCCCTCGCTAGATGCCATACTCTCCTAGGTTGTGAAACCAAGGCTATGATTACCAAAAGCTATGGAAATCAAGGCAAATGGAGACACTAGCTCTGATACCACTTGTAGGATCGAAAGTATGTCTAGAGGGGGGGTGATTAGACTACTTGACCAAATAAAAATCTAGCCTTTTCCCAGTTTTAGTTCTTGGCCGATTTTAGCAACTTAGCACAAGTCAAGCAATCAACCTACACATGCAATTCTAAGAGTATAGCAGCGGAATGTAAATCATTGCATATGAAGGTAAAGGGAGGAGTTTGGAGGGAGCAAACGCAATGTTGACACGAAGATTTTTGGCGTGGTTCTGATAGGTGGTGCTATCGTACATCCAAATTGATGGAGACTTCAACCCACGAAGGGTAACGACTGCGTGAGTCCACGGAGGGATCCACCCACGAAGGGTCCACGAAGAAGCAACCTTGTCTATCCCACCATGGCCATCGCCCATGAAGGACTTGCCTCACTAGGGTAGATCTTCACGAAGTAGGCGATCTCCTTGCCCGTACAAACTCCTTGGTTCAACTCCATAATCTTGACGGAGGCTCCCAAGTGACACCTAACCAATCTAGGAGACACCACTCTCCAAAAGGCAATAGATGGTGTGTCGATGATGAACTCCTTGCTCTTGTGCTTCAAATGATAGTCTCCCCAACACTCAACTCTCTCTCATAGGATTAGATTTGGTGGAAAGATGATTTGAGAGGAAAGAAACTTGGGCTAGAGATCAAGATTCATATGGTAGGATTGGAATATCTTGGCCTCAACACATGAGTAGGTGGTTCTCTCTCAGAAAATGAATGCTGGAAGTGTAGGCACGTTCTGATGGCTTTCCTCACGAATGAAGAAGGGTGGAGGGGTATATATAGCCTCCATAAAAAATCTAACCATTACACATAATTTACCAAACTTGTTGGGACCGAATCAGAAAACTCGGTCAGACCGATTTAGTTCATAATGTGACCATTAGGCATTTCGGTGGGACCGACATGTCAACTCGGTGGGACCGATTTATTTAGGGTTAGGGCATAACGTAATCTCGGTGAGACCGATTACACAAATTTGGTGGGACTGGCTTTGGTAATAAGCTAACCAGAGAGTTGGTCAGGCAAACTGGGTGGGACCGATTCGCTCATCTTGGTGGGACCGAAATGTTGTGAAAGGGAAACAGGGAGTTTGCATTGCGAACTCGGTGGGACCGATCGCTCATCTCGGTTAGAGCAAAATGTTACGAAGGGAAACAGAGAGTTTACAATCCCATCTCGGTGAGACCGAGATCCCTATCGGTGAGACCGAAGTCTAGGGTTTCTGGCAGTGGCTATGTCAAATGAACTTGGTGGCGCCGGATGGATCAAATCGGTGGGGCCGAGTTTGACTTTTGGTTTGTGACATATGTTGATATGATAAAGTGGTTGAGGGTTTTTGGAGCATATCACTAAGCATTTTGAGCAAGCAAGCCATTAAGCAACACCTCATCCCCTTTTAATAGTATTGGCTTTCCTATGGACTCAATGTGATCTTGGATCACTAAAAGTAAACTGTAGAGTCTTGAGCTTTTAGAGCTTGAGCCAATTCTTTGTCCTTAGAATTTTGAGGGGTCCACATTCCTAATCCATGCCATGCCAAACATTGAACTTTCCTGAAATATTCATCTTGAAATAGCATTAGTTCAATGAGTTATATGTTGTTAATCATTACCAAAACCACCCAGGGATAGTTGAAATTTCATTGTGAACTCATTATTTATTTATATTGGTGTAATATATATTGTATTCCAACTTTTCCAAGGTTCATACCCCCCGATACTACTCATAGATTCATCAAAATAAGCAAACAACACAAAGAAAACGGAATCTTTCAAAAACAAAAAAGTCTGTAGAAATCTAGAAACTTCGAATACTTATGTAACTCCAAAAATTCTGAAAAATTAAGACAACCTGGGAAATTTGTTTATCAATCTTGTTCAAAAAGAATCAGATAAAAAGCACGCTCCTGTGAATTTTCCTGGGTGCAAAAGTTTCTGTTTTTCAGCAAGATCAAAACAACTATCACCATAAGCCATCCTAAAGGTCTTACTTGGCACAAACACTAATTTAAACACAAAATCACATCTAACCAGAGGCTAGATGAATTATTCAAATCAAAATAGGAGCACAAATCAAAGAACAAAAATAAAATTCGGTTACCTCCCAACAAGCGCTATTCTTTAACGCCCTTAGCTAGGCATAAAAACACGAATAGATCTAGGTATTGTCATCTTTGGTATGCAATCCATAAGTAGCTCTGATAATAGATTCATATGGGAACTTAATTTTCTTTATAAGAAAGTGTTACATGCCCTTCCTTAACGAAAATTGAAATCTAATGTTTCCTTCTTTCATATCAATAATTGCTCCATTCGTTCTAAGGAAAGGTCTACCAAGAATAAGGACATGTAGGATTGCAATCTATATCAAGAACAATGAAATCTACTAGCACATAATTCCAATTTGCAACAATAAGAACATCATTAATCTGTCCCATAGGTTTCTTAATAGTGGAATCCGCAAGATGAAAATTTAAAGATCAATCATCAAGTTCACGGAAACCTAACACATCACATAAAGTTTTTGGAATCGTGGAAATGCTAGAACCCAAATCACACAAAGCATGGCACTCGTAATCTTTAATCTTAATCTTAATAGTAGGTTCCCACTCATCATAAAGTTTTCTAGGGATAGAGACTTCCAATTCAAGATTTTCTTCAAAAGATTTCATCATAGCATCAACAATATGTTTAGCAAAAGCTTTGTTTTGATTATAAGCATGAGGACATGGATTGCAACATGGAAATATAATCTATTAAAGAACAATTATCATAATTAAATTCCTTGAAATCCAAAAGAGTGGGTTCATTGCTACTTAAAGTCTTGACCTCTCCAATCCCACTTTTTTCAATTTTTGCATCAAGATCTAAAAACTTTGAATCATTGGGACGCCTTTAAACTAAAGTTGACTCGTCTCCAGTCCCACCTTTATCAAGATTTATATTGGAAAACAAATATTCAATAGGAGTTGCATCAATCACTTTAAGATCTTCATCATTATTTTAAAACTCTAGTTTAGCGGCCATCTTATTTACTAAAGTAGCTTGTTTATCCGAAAATTGGCCTACTAAATTTTCAAGGTGAGCAAACTGAGATTTCAAACCATAAAATTCCTTAGACATATCATCAAGCTCTTTATTCATGTATTCCATAAAACTTTTCTGCTCCTTAAGCTCGTTTGTAAAGAAATTATTATGCTCAAATTGCAAAGACATGAAGCTCCTAACGTTATTTTCAATTTCTTCCAACCTCCTAAAGTAAGGATCAACATCCTTTGGTTGAGCCATGGGGGCAGGCAAGCACACCAACACACGGACCAGTGAAAAGCAACGAAGGAGACGAATGGAAGAGGGGCGAAGAAAAAGGGCGAACCTTTTCAAAAATCATTTTAGAAGTGGGGGAGAGGAAAACGAGAGCCAAATGGTGATTAATGTAATGCAATAGATGAGAGTTTTATGATGGGTACTTGGTATGTCTTGACTTGGCATAGATCTACCGGCAACGGCGCCAGAAATTCTTCTTGCTACTTCTTGAGCTTGCGTTGGTTTTTCCCTTGAAGAGGAAAGGGTGATGTAGCAAAGTAGAGATAAGTATTTCCCTCGGTTAGAGAACCAAGGTATCAATCCAGTAGGAGACAACGCACAAATCACCAAGACCTGCACAAACAATCAAACAACTTGCACCCGGGTTGTCAATCCCTTCAGGTTACTTGGAAAAGTGAGATCTGATAGAGATAGATGAAACTGAACAAAAGATAAAGTAAATACTTTTGGTATTTTTGGTTTATAGATCGGAAAGTAAAAGATTGCAAAATAGTACATCGGAAACTTATATGATGGAAAATAGACCCGGGGGCCATAGGTTTCACTAGTGGCTTCTCTCAAGATAGCAAATAATACGGTGGGTGAACAAATTATTGTCGAGAAATTGATAGAAAAGTGCAAGGTTATGATGATATCTAAGGCAATGATTATGGAATATAGGCATCACGTCCGTGTCAAGTAGACCGACTCATGCCTGCATCTACTACTATTACTCCACACATCGACTGACTCCTGCCTGCATCTAGAGTATTAAGTTCATGAAGAACAGAGTAACACATTAAGTAAGATGACATGATGTAGAGGAATAAACTCAAGCAATATGATGTAAACCCCATCTTTTTATCCTTGATGGCAACAATACAATACGTGCCTTACTGCCCCTACTGTCACTGGGAAAGGACACCGCAAGATTGAACCCAAAGCTAAGCACTTCTCCCATTGCAAGAAAAATGCCAAACTAAACCGATAGTTCGAAGAGAATTACAAAGATATCAAATCATGCATGTAAGAATTCAGAGAAGATTCAAATAATATTCATAGATAAGCTGATCATAAATCCGCAATTCATCGGATCTCGACAAACACACCGCAAAAGAAGATTACATCGGATAGATCTCCAAAAACATCGAGGAGAACATGGTAATGAGAATCAAAGAGAGAAGAAGCCATCTAGCTACTAGCTATGGACCCGTAGGTCTAAGGCAAACTACTCACGCTTCATCGAAAGGGCAATAGAGTTGATGTAGAAGCCCTCCGTGATCGAAACCCCCTCCGGCAGGATGGCGGAAAAGGCCCCTTGATGGGATCTCATGGGTACAGAAGGTTGCGGCGGTGGAAAAGTGTTTTCGTGGATGCTTCTGGTGGTTTGGGGATATTTGGGAATATATAGGACGAAGAATTAGGCCAGGGGAGTCACGGGGGGCCACAAGGCAGAGGAGCGCCCTACCCCCCTGGCGCGCCCTCCCCCCTTGTGGCTGCCTCGTGGCTCTTCCGACTTGATCTCCAAGTCTCCTGGGTGTCTTCTAGTCCAAGAAAAATCACCGCGAAGGTTTTATTCCATTTGGACTCCGTTTGGTATTCCTTCATTGCGAAGCTCAAAAACAAGGAAAAAACAGAAACTAGCACCGGGCTCTAGGTTAATAGGTTAGTCCTAAAAATAATATAAAATAGCATATTAATGCATATAAAACATCCAAAACAGATAATATAATAGCATGGAACAATAAAAAATTATAGATACGTTAGATACGTATCACTATACCAAACACCGATGATAGTAAGGGCGTATGGTAGTTGAAAGTGACTCCCTGGGGAAACAAGATGTGCAGTCATTAAACGGCCAATATGTTCATCTAGAGAAATCCTTCATACTCAAGGTAACCTTGTGATACAACAAGGGCCTTGGTTGGACAATGGAATCACGATGAATCGACGTGTCGGTCATGAGGTTATTAGGACGCATCCCCCATACATACATGTTGACAACACATAGTAATAGTGTTTACCAGGACCATGTTGGATATCCAGATGAGATCCCCAGTGTAACTATAATGTTGCGTGTGAAGATCTTAAGCTCTAGCCTATTTTTCTATTATTGATTCTCAGTTTAAACTTTGGTCCGAAAAGCTGGATCTTTTAACGATTACTTGTCAGAATCACCTTTCAATTAGCAATTTTTCTCGTGGGTTCAATAATCTAGGGTCACCTCTAGGGGAAAAGACACCATTATCTACAACCGAAACTGTATCAAAGGTAATCAACTCCCTTGTTGGCGCTTCAGAAGATAATTTTCTCCACACTAAAACTCTCATGGGATAGATCCAGGGGTTAGAGAGGTTGGGTGTTCGAAAGATAGGATTTGCAGCAAAGAGGAGGAGGGCTCAAAGAAGCGGCATGCGAGTGAATGTAGAATGTCCTTTGCATCTCAACACAAGACTTAGTGTGTGTTTACTGAAATTAACGGTGGGACGTGTTGGATATTCAAAAGGCGGACCCAAAAATCTGCCATGACATATTTTTTTACGCACAACTCATAAGGTAGCTAATTTTGTTTCTTGAATAAATTATCATGTAACTGGGTCGATGAGTTCATTAATTTTATTTTTAATGAAGCTACTCATGATGCCATTCCCTAAATAAAAATAACACTATCAGTGGATGAACTGAGCCTAGCCGCTTATTGCAAAAAAGAACTTACTTGCTTGATTTAAGTTATCGATGTTAGTGTTAGAGTCGCCTTTGCACCTTGGACTTGGAAGTATGACCAACAAGAAGAACATACAGTTGTGGAGGACGAGAGATAAGAGTTGGGAAACTGATGGCGAAGTGGTGGCAAGTGAAGAGGAGGGGCGGCGGCAACACGCGAGACTAGATCGGGAAGGTAGAAGAAGGCTAGGGGGCTAGCGCCCATGAACGACACACGACAACTTCGAATTGAGAAGGAGAAATTAAAGAGTCTGTCATGAAGGATTCAGACCAATAACTCGAGGTCCAAATTTGCCTCTTAGAGTTTGTCATGACTGCCGCTTTGTGATGTTGGTCCTTATGGGTACGTGCACGAAGACTTCCCAACTTTCATTGACAAGGTCAAGCAGACTTTGGTACGAGAGCGGCGATATCAACACGGCGGCGGCCCGTTCTGACGTTAGCAGCGGTCATTCGGTGGTCCAGAGATCTTGATATAATTTTTATTACATTTGAGTTGCTTAATACTCCCTCCGTTCCTTTATATAAGGTGTATTTGTTTTTTGATAAAATTCCAGAATGTAAGGTGCATTTCTTGTAATTCCTCATAATTCCCTTGTTAGCCTCCAAAAAAGGAAAGTATCTCTCTCCTGATTGTCTGGATCTCTACTTGTAGAAAAAGAAGGAAACTATCTCTATGTCGATTGCATGCATCTCTTACTTTCAAAGACTAACTGATTTACTTTGCACTAACCAATAAATTTGCCAAGGATAATTTCGTCCTAACACGTTCATAATTATGTGCCTTGGTCACCGTGCCAAAAATAATACACCTTAGATAAAGGAACGGAGGGAGTACTACTTCTGATGAACTTTTACACTTAAAAAAGATAGTATCCTTAAAAGAAGATTGAGCACAGTTGATAGATCCCAGATCCCAGATTTTGTTTTTCCTTTCGGGAAACCCAGATCCAGACTTGGGAGCGGATCATTCTCACGTTTATAGGCGTGGAAAGAAGCCTCCCAAGTCCACGCCGCAGCAACGCGTGGTGCCACAGCACGTTGGCGAGGGAGTCGCGTGCACGCGCCCACACTACACAGCGCGTGCATATTCGGTCTCCGGACCGAGGATATGCCACTGCTGCTGAATGCCGATACGCCGGTGCGGTGGTGCCCATCGGTTCGCTAGCTTGCGTTGCATGGTCCCCGTCCGTACCGGCGTGCAGTGCACAGGACGCCGTAGTGAGCGATGGTCCACCGGGCCACATGGACCGGGCACGATCGTGAGTAGCAGACCGTCGTGTTCCTCTGGCATATGTTTCACGCATCAATCCATCCGCTGGCCGTGATTCGCATCCATGGGAATTGAGGACACACATGCGGTAGGCAGTTTAGAACGGAGCGAGCGTGCTAATTTTGGCCGTGTGGATGGAGCTTTCGATCCCGGTGTTTCCGGTGCGTAGGGAGGGGGAGCACCACCCCAAGGACTAGGGGCCTGTGTTGTGGCCACGCCCACGGGAGACCGGAGCATTCTCGAGAATTCGAGATGAAAGGAACTCGCGTCACCAGTTCATACCCAAGTCTCTATCTAATTCAACTAACAATTCAGTCAATCACCCGTTTCTTGAGCGCTCGATTCCATGCTTTGTAGTATTCGTGTACAAGTCGCACTCCGACAATAACAAACCCATACGGGAGGGGAGCTGCATTCGTACTAGTGCAGTATTGCGCACACGCTTTCGTCATACAAGAGAAACGCCAAAAATGTTTCACAGATATTTTTTGATTAAGATATTTTGAGTAGATCACAAAACCTAGCACTCTCCCACGGTCCCACACAACGCAACACGAAAGGTGAAGGTATGCCCAGTTCGCCATCTCACCTGCCATTGTGGCGAAAAAGTTTGCTCTCGCATATAAGGCAGTAACTTAACACATCCCAAGACAATTTTGCTTATGTGGCACGTATTTAATGAGAAAAGTGGTGCTTGTGGTAACATAATACTTCCTCCGTTCCTAAATATAAGGTGTATTAGTTTTTCAAAAAGTCAAACGGTCTATGCATTTGACCAACTTTATAGCAAAATATATAAAGAGTAACAATACTAAATATATCAAATACAAAAATATATTTCATGGTGAATCAAGTGATGATGATTTGGTATTTTAGATATTGATGGTTTTTTCTATAAGCTTGGTCAAAGTTGGAGAAGTTTGACTTTTTCAAAAAATAATACACCTTATATTTAGAAACGGAGGGAGTATGTTATTGTAACATAGCGCTTCCCAAGGCAAAATGGGTCTATGAGCTAATAAATAAAGTCATCATGACACTAATCCTAACCAGCCTAAGTAGGACGCCGATAAGTGCCACACGTGTGGGCGTTAGGGAGTCCGCTCACACATTTTGTGTGGTGTATAACAGGAACAGCCCACACACCTATATGTGGGCAAAATAAGCAATGCCCACACATCTTTTTTTCCCTTCCGATCCCTCTCACGCGCGTGCGTGTGGGCGAAGTTGATAACGCCCACACGCCCATATGTCAGGCCTCGTACCTCCTAGTCCCGCACGCCACGCGTGACGGTCACCGCGCCCGCAATTGCCATGGTCCACACCCTCGTCCATCTTCGTTTAACTGCAGTTGCCATGTCACTGAACTACGGTTGTCATGTCGGACAACTGCAGTTGCCATGGTTGCTCAACTGCAGTAGCCATGTATGGTCTGATCTAATGTAGTTGCCATGATTTCATAACTTTAAGAGTTGCCGCATACTAACACTAGGCAGTTGAGAGAGTTGCCATGTGCTCACAAGCATGCTAGGGCAGTTGCCATGTAAAAGGAAGAGTTGTCATCTGCTTACGTGCACGTTAGGGCAGTTGCCATGTACCATGCAAAAACACATGGCAACTCGGTAAAAAGAGAGTCTGCTTACATGCACACTAGGCAGTTGCCGTGTACCCTGGGTAAAGAGAGAGTTGCCACTTGCTTATAAAGCACACTAAGGACAGTTGCCATGTGCACTGCGAACACATGGCAACTAGCAGCTTGGGTGTGGGAGAGGAGACGGGCGTGTGGGCGAGATGGCAAGTGCCCATACACTAGCCCTTGTGTGTGCGTGCAAAGTGGCATGTGGGCGAACTGCTGAATGCCCACACACCATCCCCTCCTATGTGGTGAAACGGCCGTGTGGGCGACCGGATGAACGCCCACACACCATGCCAGTCCTATGTGGCACTAAAAACATGCCAAGATTTGTGCGCTCACGAACGGACGCGGATCCACGCGTGTGGGCGAGATGCAAACGCCCACACATGTGGGCGTTAACATTTCCGTGTAAGTATTATTTTGTACTCCCTTACGCTCTTATATTTCTTTACGGAAGGAGTAGTGCTTATATATATAAACTGAATTTTCAAGCATAGGGTTGCAGTTTTTTTTAGCATGCTTAGTTTGCTTAACCCTTGATGTAATCGAACGACTTCTTTTTAAGGGCACAAAGAGAGATGGTGATTTGTACCACACTTTTTGATTCTCTTGGCAACTCAGCACTGTATTCTCAACGGTTCATGAATATAACAAATGTATTACATGTTGAAAACAATTTATCACGGCGCAAACTGAGCCCAGGGCGCATACAAGATTACTCTCGAAATTACTTGCTAATCCTGCTGTGTCCCCGACACCATATCTCGTTCCATCAAGTGATGCAGCAGCTCAAGATACACAAGGATGTAGTTTCTCCGTGGGCTCGTCTATTTGCGACTCTTGTAGCTTCATCAGGCACTGTGGGTAGTCTGGGTACAAACAACATCAGCTAGGTAGTGGAAGGAACCAATCTGGCATGCGCGCCTACTTATGTGCTATAGAAGATGAGTCCATGACGCTGCATGATTTGTCCATGAACTGCAAAATGGGCACAAGGAAGTGAAGATCAGTACTTGTCGACCAAGTAGGCCGATATCACAGCGTATCTATCATACGCGTGCACGTTTCTTACCAAAACAATCCACAATATAAGGAGGTCAAAATAAAGATTAGTTCTTCAACAACTACCAAGAAAACCTACAAATTCTATTGGGGTGATAAGAAGCGAGCATACAACCCACTGGAGAGAACCAATTACTGACAGAATACTGACACTACCACAGGGTGTGCGTGAACCCCACTCAGAATTCAGATCAAACCATGTGTATATAAGCATTCCAACAACTGAGTAACTAATGAAACTTATCATGACAAGAAACCAAAAGCTATACACAACGACCTCTAATCTTTTTATTTATCGGGGATTAACCACCAATAGTTGATAAGTCCTAAACCACACACCAAGAATACAAGTGCTTAAACCAGAAATTGCACAGGATTATGGTTGGCTGAGCCCACTGCGAATGAAAGGTTCAATGGCCCTACCGATCAAACAGTCATTACCAGCATATTTCTCTCAGGCATTTAACACTGTATTCACACCCACTGAGATTTCTTAACATACATTTGAGAGGAAAATTCAGCAAAACATTGCTCAGGCTGTCAGGCATGTATATGAATTAATTCGGCATAACAAGACCAGCATCTTAAGAGGACATTAAGACAAAGTTTGAAGAGGACCACATATTTGTAATGAGTCGTGCTATGCAGACAAAACAATCGAACAAAACCCCTTCTGTAAGATTGTTAAGGTATTGTTGCATGCTTGCATACTAAATTACATTTCGTTAACACATACTTGGAGTTCTAATAAAGATAAAGATACTCCCTCCGTAAAGAAATATAAGAGCGTTTGGGAGTACTTCATAACTCATCAAAACACAAAATGCAAGTATGTAACCGAACTACAGAAGGGAAAATATCAAGTTAAAGTCATACCTTCTTCATGGAGTGTAATTCCCGGCCAAATGGTTCCAAGAACTTCATCTCTATATCTAGGGGCCAAACCTGCATAGAGATAACAAATAGTAAATATCAAAATTAGCAAATGACTTTTGACTGCTTATGATCTGCAACATTTCAGGCTAGCCACATTTTGGATATACATACTATTGGCGCTATACAAAAATAGTAAACATGCAGAAAATGGAAGATAAACAAGCAAAAGAAAAACACTGCGTGTGTGTATATAACTATATATGTAAACACCGGTCAGGCTAAAGGCACAGCTAACTGAACTTCTCAAGTATTTGGATGCCATATATGTGACAATTTATTTAGCCATCCATTTAGAAGCTTGAAACCATCAACAAGAGAATGAAATGGCTATAGTACTCCCTCCGATACATATTACTTGTCACAGTCCTAGTGCAAATTTGTAGTGCAGTTGTACTAAGACTGCGACAAGTAATATGGATCGGAGAGAGTATAAGAGTTCTGACGTAAACATACACACCATGATATGCAAACAAACAATGATCTCAGACAATTGCCGGTGGTTTCTTTTATCAAATTAGAGATACTGTAAAACATGAACCGTATAATGCTAACCGTATCCAGTGGTCATAGACTAGTTTCCCACAACAGAAGCAACACATCACTAATTACATGATTGCTTTCCAACAAGTGAACGTCATCTTTTTTCTTTCAATTGGTGTGACTAGGAAACCTGGAAACAAACTAACAGAACATGTGCGGGCTAATAAAAGTATAGCGCACACAACTACAGATGATAACCAACGAACAACCACTATCACCAAAGTATCCAATCAGAGGCGGAATCAACCTAATATCAACTTATGGCATGGAATCAAGTGGATTTATTCAACCATGATGCATAATTGAGCGAATCTATTCGATCATGATGCAGAATAGAAGAGAAACATGGCACGCTTCACCTCAAAAACTATGATCACACCATTCAACAGCTAGATCGACAACATAGGCGTAACGATCAGATACTGCTAGACAGCTACTAGATCAAAACGTGGGCGTAACGATGAGATAAGGAGAGGGATAGATGGATTTGTACCTTGAGTCCCATCAGCCGCAGAGGCGCCTGCTGGCCGGGCACGAGGCACTCCGGGCCAGCAGCCTCAGCTACGGCCTCCATGGCCAGCCCCATCCCTATCGGATCCGGATTCTGCATAGAGAGATGGGGATCAAAATCAGGCCTCCCCTCACCTACCCACCAACCGACGAAAATTGAACCAAACCAAAACCAAGGCGGAGCGGTACGTACCCTCATGATGGCGAGGGCGTAGGCGGAGGAGTCGTCCTGGGCGACGCGGAGGACGGGGGCGTGGTGGATGCGCGGGACGGGGCGGATTCCGGCGGAGCCGGCGGCCGCGACGCGCCAGGGCGCGTCGTCGCCGGCGAGGTGCGGGCGCTTGGAGGCGGCCGCGGTGGGCGAGACGGACGAGGCCGTGGCCGGGGCGGCGGAGGCCGCCGCGGGCAGGGCGGCGGGCGAGGAGGCGGTGGTGGTGGTGAGGGACGCCATCGGGAGGGAGGGGGGAGCAGGGAGCGGTGGGGCGCTCGCTCGCTCCGGTCCGGAGAGGATAAGGCGGGGGGAGGGACGGAGGGGGAGACGAGGCCCGTTCCGTATGCGTGTTGGCTCGCTCGCGTGTGTGGAGCGACGCGAGGGTGCGGTGGGGAGGGGGAAGGGATCTTATACGGCGGGGCCACTTTATGCGACGTGGGTTGGGGCCTTGGGGTGGGTCGGCCCGGGCCGCGACGCGGTAGCGGTGCGTCCGGTTCTGGGAAGGCGGCTGGTGGGGGGTGGGATGCGGTGCCGGGTCCGTGACGCGTGGGGCCGGTGGCGTGTTGGGAAGTCCGGACTACGGAGCCGTTTCCTGGAAGGAAGAGTTGGAGTTCGGCTTTGGGGCCGTCCGGTGGCGAATGATCTGTCTTTTTTTTTTTGAGGGTCCGAATGATCTGTCGAGAAGTGTTGTTTACTATTGTTGTTTTCTCTTGGACGTTTATATTGGTCAAGGTATTAGTGCTAGTTAGAGTTTTTATAACGAGATATAAGGAGAGTTGTTTATTTTGTGGGAAAAGTGCACCGGAGGAGGGGGTGGCTTACCATCGAAGTTTACCTTTCTTTTTTAAACACGGGAAGGGATTCTAGATCTGGTATTAAAATAAAAAAATAGTAGCCCTCTGTAAATATAATATAAGAGCGTTTAGAGTATATAATATGACGATTGCTGCGAATCCGGCTGGGTAGCCGTTCGATCGATCAGTGCGCTGGTGCCGTTGGATCACAACGACGTCACGGAACCAGCAAGGCCTGCGACTGCTTTGACGTAACGATGCTGCACCTCGGCAGAACCTCCACCGCAGCTCTCATGGCGCACCACCGCGCGTCCGGCGAAGCTCCAACGCAGCACCGACGACGTCCGGCGAAGCTCCAATGCAACTCCAATAGAGCTCCAATGCAGCACCCGCGACGTCCGGCAGAGCTCCGAAGCAGCACCGACGGCGTCCGGCGAAGCTCCAATGCAACTCCGACGGCTCCGGTGAAGCTCCAATGCAACTGCGGCAGAGCTCGATGAAAGCACAAGTGCTCCCTAGGTGGTTTTGGTAATTAATGTTAACATATCTCTTGTTGGACTAACACTTTTATCTAGCATGTTTCAGATAAGTTCAACAATGGAGTGGCATGGACTAAAGGATATGGGAACTCCTTGCGGATGCTAAGGACAAAGGATTGGCTCAAGCTTCAAGCTCAAGACTCTTCATTTTACATTTTAGTGGTCCAAGATTACATTGAGTCTATAGGAAAAGCCAATACTATCAAGGAGGGATGAGGTGTTGCTTAATGAGCCTCTTGCTTCATGTGCTTAGTGATATGCTCCAAAACCCTCAACTAATTTCCCACTTCCACAAATGACCTAAACCTAAAGCCAAAATCGGTCACACCGATTCTTCCTATCCGGCGCCACCGATTCTAAAAGTCATAGCCACTGCCACAAACCCTAAGCAAATCGGTCTTACCGATAGGGATCTCGGTCTCACCGAGATGGGATTGTAATCTCTCTGTGTATGTCCATTACCAAAATCGGTCTCACCGAGTTTGAGCAATCGGTACTACCGAGATTACAATGCAAACTCTCTGGATAACTTATTACCAAAATCAGTGCCACCGAGTTTGAGTAATCGGTCCCACCGAGTTTGCCTGACCAACTCTCTGGAAAGCTTGTTACCAAAATCGGTCTCACCGAGTTTGTGTAATCGGTCTTACCGAGATTACGTTATGCCCTAACCCTAACCATATCGGTCTCACCGAGTTGCATTTCGGTCCCACCGAAAACCCTAATGGTCACATTATTTGCTAAATCGGTCTGACCGAGTTTAACGATTCAGTCCCACCGAGTTTGGTAGATTGTGTGTAATGGTTAGATTTTGTGTGGAGGCTATATATACCCCTCCACCTCCTCTTCATTCATGGAGAGAGCCATCGGACTGAACCTACACTTCCAGCATACATTTTCTGAGAAAGAACTACCTACTCATGTGTTGAGGCCAAGATATTCCATTCCTACCATATGAATCTTGATCTCTAGCCTTCCCCAAGTTGCTTTCCACTCAAATCTTCTTTCCACCAGATCCAAAACCTATGAGAGAGAGTTGAGTGTTGGGGAGACTATCATTTGAAGCACAAGAGCAAGGAGTTCATCACCAACACACCATTTGTTACTTCTTGGAGAGTGGTGTCTCCTAGATTGGCTAGGTGTCACTTGGGAGCCTCCGACAAGATTGTGGAGTTGAACCAAGGAGTTTGTAAGGGCAAGGAGATCGCCTACTTCGTGAAGATCTACCGCTAGTGACGCAAGTCCTTCGTGGGCGACGGCCATGGTGGGATAGACAAGGTTGCTTCTTCATGGACCCTTCATGGGTGGAGCCCTCCGTGGACTCGCGCAACCGTTACCCTTCGTGGGTTGAAGTCTCCATCAACGTGGATGTACGATAGCACAACCTATCGGAACCACGCCAAAAACATCCGTGTCTCCAATTGCGTTTGAATCCTCCAAACCCTTCCCTTTACTTTCTTGCAAGTTGCATGCTTTACTTTTCGCTGCTCATATACTCTTGCATGCTTGCTTGATATGTATTGTGAATGTTAAACTTGTGCCTAAACTCCACTTAAACTTAAGAAAACTTAAAAATTGCAACTTTGGTACTTAGTGTCTAATCAGCCCCCCTCTAGACACCTCTTCTCAAGGTCCTACAAGTGGTATCAGAGCATTGGTCTCCATTGGAGGAAGATGGATGAGTCTACTATTGGGAGTCTTAGTGAGGGAGTCCTGGACTAGGGGGTGTCCGGACAGCCGGACTATCAATATCCGCCGGACTCCCAGACTACGAAGATAGAAGATTGAAGACTCCGGCTCGTGTCCGGATGGTACTTTCCTTGGCGTGGAAGGCAAGCTTGGCAATACGGATATGTAGATCTCCTACCATTGTAACCGACTCTGTGTAACCCTAGCCTCCTCCGGTGTCTATATAAATCAGAGGGCTTTAGTCCGTAGGACAACATACATCTCAACAATCATACCATAGGCTAGCTTCTAGGGTTTAGCCTCCTTGATCTCGTGGTAGATCTACTCTTGTACTACCCATATCATCAATATTAATCAAGCAGGACGTAGGGTTTTACCTCCATCGAGAGGGCCCGAACCTGAGTAAAAACATTGTGTCCCTCGTCTCCTGTTACCATCCGCTTAGACGCACAGTTCGGGACCCCCTACCCGAGATCCGCCGGTTTTGACACCGACATTGGTGCTTTCATTGAGAGTTCCTCTGTGTTGTCGCCGATAGAGCGGATGCCTCCACCTGTCTTCAAAGACGGTGTTTTCGCCGGAGGGGCCTTGGCCGCCGGCCAAACTATCCGGCTTGGTGGTTTTCTCATGACCTCCTGTCCGGCCGCCGCTTCGGCAATGACTTCTCAAGTCGTCGGAAGCAATCTTCGCGTCAGCCCTAAAGCTGCCGAACAGTTAGATCCAATAGAGCTCTCGTCTGTTAACGAGCTCTTGGATCGCATCGCCGCCTTGGGAGTCGCTACGGACTACAACCAGATTGGGCTTAAAACCGATCTGAGAGAGATTAACTCTCCCCAGGCCACCCACCACGTCTCCGTGGTAGAGGAACAATACGGCAACTCTTTGCTAATGTTGAAGACAATTCATGTCCGGATTCCCGAACCCTCCATGCCGGATCCCCGCGGAGGGACGGACTTCGATCGAGCATTGAACTTAAAATCATGCATCGCCCCGGACTCGCTGGATTGCGTCCAGCAAACCAAGCTTCCGAATTCGGAAACTCCTTGGCCTTTGAGCCTCAAGATGGGCAGGGATCCGGATTTTGTTAAGCCCACCCGCCCAGACATATGCGATCTATCTCTAATACGGCAAGAGCCTACTGAAACAGTACATCACTACTGGGCCAGATTCCTCCTAGTTATGGACAGGATAAAGGACTGCTTAGAGGAAAACGCAATATCAATCTTCTGCAATAACTGCACGGACAAGGGAATACTAAACGCCATTGATCGTCGCAAAATTACGCGCTTCACCGATCTGGCATCCATTGTACGAAAGTACTGTGCGATGAAGAGTTTCCCGAAGACCGAAAATCAATTTTGGGATAATCCGGCCCCAAACCCAGTCCGCAGTAAAAGGGCGCCTTACAATCAGGCCCCAGATGCAAAAACGAAAAAACAAAAACCCAATAAGGGAAACGGAACCGTACTGGAGGGATGGCTTAATGGACCCTATAAACTTCATAGTACAGAGGGAGCCGTCCCAACACATAGCCTTCGAGCATGCTGGATATTACGGCAGGTGGCCAAAAGTGGCGAAGAGCTTCTAGCTCCGGGAAACCGCTCCAACAGTACCAGCACGGTATCAACAGTCTTCGAGACTTTCACATCAAATAATATGCGAAAACGAACAATCCGCGAACTCGCCGAAGTCTACCAAGTAGCAACAGCAAATCCATGGAGCGACACAGCTATTACCTTCAATGCCAGCGACGAGCCCACATTCAGAACAACCAGAGCCCCAGCCGCACTGGTACAAAGTCCCATAGTGGACGGCTTTCGACTGGCAAAAGTCCTCATGGATGGTGGCAGCGGACTAAACCTCATTTATGAGGAAACTCTGCGAAAAATGGAAATCGATTGGAGCCGTATTGAGCAAAGCAGCACAACCTTTAGAGGAATAATCCCTAGCCGGGAAGCGCGCTGCACCGGAAAAATCACACTCGATGTGGTGTTCGGCTCTCCAGACAATTACAGATCCGAAGAAGTCACGTTCCAGGTGGCCCCGTTCAGCAGTGGGTATCACGCCATATTAGGACGAGAGGCATTCACAATTTTTCAAGCAATACCTTATTACGGGTACATGAAGCTTAAAATGCCTGGGCCCAGCGGAATAATCACTCTCACTAGTGATCCGAACATAGCACTCCGCACCGAAAACAAGACAGCCGCACTAGCCCTCGAGGCACTATCCGAAGCCTTAGCGGCAGAGGAACTCACCGCGCTGCGCTCTACAGTGAACAGGGACGATGTGATACTCGACAAAAGATCCAAGTCCACCTCCTTCAAACCAGCAGACGAGATAATAAAATTCCAGGTCCATCCAACGGACCCAACAAAGACGGCTTCCATTGGGGCACAGTTGAACCCCGAAGTAGACGCCGCACTGCGCGAATTCCTTCGGGAAAATTGGGATATCTTCGCCTGGCATCCTTCGGACATGCCCGGAATCCCTCGCAGGTTGGCAGAACACAGCCTAAACATCCTAAAAGGATTCAAGCCAGTCAAACAGGCTCTTCGACGATTTTCCGAGCCCAAAAGACAGGCAATGGGAGAAGAGCTAGCCAAACTATTGGAAGCCGGATTCATTAGAGATATCAAACATCCGGACTGGCTAGCAAATTTGGTGATGGTACCAAAGAAGGATAAATCCTGGCGCCTCTGTGTTGATTTTAAAGACCTCAATAAAGCTTGCCCAAAGGATCCCTTCCCTCTCCCCCGCATCGATCAAATTATCGATGCCACAGCAGGGCACGATTCGTTGTGCTTCCTGGACGCATACTCTGGCTATCATCAAATCAAGATGGCGGAAGCAGACCAAGCCGCAACGGACTCCATATGGACCATTCTGCTTCAACACGATGCCCTTCGGACTTAAAAACGCCGGCGCAACATATCAGCGCATGATTCAAACATGTCTGGCCACCCAGATCGGCAAAACAGTCGAGGCATACGTAGACGATGTAGTCGTCAAATCAAAACACGTCGAAACTTTAGTAGATGATTTGAGGCTCACATTCGACAACCTCAGAGCATATGACATCAAGCTAAATCCGAAAAATGCGTTTTCGGCGTACCAGCCGGAAAGCTGCTGGGCTTCATCGTATCCGGTAGAGGAATTTAAGCAAATCCGGCCAAAATCCGAGCTCTGTCACAGTTGGATATTCCAAAATACCTCAAACAAATACAAAAATTAACAGGATGCGTGGCAGCCTTAAGCCGCTTTATCTCCCGTTTAGGAGAAAAGGCGTTGCCCCTCTATCGCCTCCTCAGGCGCACCGAACACTTCGAGTGGACGGATGCTGCCACTGCCGGAATCGAAGAAATAAAGGCCATACTGGCAACAAATCCGGTCCTGGCTGCGCCCACTCTGGGCGAACCAATGCTGTTATACATCGCAGCAACACATCAAGTTGTAAGCGCAGTCCTCGTCGTCGAACGAGCGTCAGAAGGGCATAAATTCCCTCTTCAAAAACCAGTGTATTATGTATCCACTATGTTAACCCCCTGCAAATCCCGTTACCCGCACTATCAGAAGATAGCATATGCGGTGTTCATGGTGTCTCGAAAGCTCCGGCACTACTTTCAAGAGTGCTCGATAACAGTGGCCTCTGAAGTACCACTCAATGACATTATAAATAACCGCGACGCAACGGGCAGGATAGCAAAATGGGCCATTGAGCTCTTACCATTCGACATCACTTACAAACCTCGACGAGCTATAAAGTCACAAGTTTTGGCTGACTTCGTCGCCGAATGGACCGAAGCCGAACTCCCTAAAGAGTACGGCGCATACTCCAATTGGACTATGCATTTCGACGGCTCCAAAATGTTGGCCGGACTGGGGGCTGGCGTCGTACTGACGTCCCCCACCGGAGATACAGTCCAGTACGTACTTCAAATAATGTACACGGACTCCAACAATGCAGCCGAATATGAGGCCCTGTTACATGGTCTCCGGATGGCGGTCTCCATGGGCATTCAACGCCTAGAGGTGCGCGGGGACTCAAACCTTGCAATATCCCAAATAAACGGGGACTTCGACGCCAAAGATCCGAAAATGGCAGCATATCGCAACGCTGTCCTAAAAATGTCAGCTCGGTTTGAAGGACTTGAATTCCATCACATAGCCCGAGATAATAACCAAGCGGCCGACGTCCTGGCACGCATCGGTGCGAAACATGACGCTGTCCCTCCAAATATCTTCCTGGAACGGCTCTTCAAGCCATCCGTACTATGGGAAGAGGAGCCCGGCAGCGACAAACCGGAGAAAACCGCACCAACCGGTCAAAACGGCAGAGTCCGGACCAGTGATAGACTTTATATCAGGGGTGGTACACCGTTACGGAGTCCCCCACAGCATCATCACCGACAACGGCACGAACTTCACAGCCGATGAGGTTAAGTCATGGTGCAAAAATATGGGCATCAAGCTCGACTATGCGTCAGTCTATCACCCTTAAACAAACGGTCAAGTGGAAAGAGCAAATGGTCTAATAATGAGCGGCATTAAACCCAGACTAGTGAGGTCACTCACTAAATCCGACGCACAATGGGTCGAGGAGCTCGACTCCGTACTCCGGGGGCTGCGGACAACGCCTAACCGTACTACCGGATTCACACCATTTTTTATATGCATCGATATGACTTAAGTTTTGGCCAAGCTGGGTTGCCTGGCTCCTGTGCTTACCCCTACGTTCCCGATTGTTCGGCTAGGAGGTAAAGGGAGCACCTCTGCGATTGTTACTGCCGGGTCAGCCGGATGTGTACCTCAGACTGGGTGAAGCCGAAAGCTAGCATTCTTAAGGGAATATTTGGTCGGTGACTTAAAAGATGATTTCTTACCTATTTATCTATTTGCCCCCAGATGTTTTATTGCTTTCTTTGTAGTCCGGACATGCACTTTAGGGCATGCCTCCCCAGCGAAAGGAACCCTTAACGGAACTATTCTCCCTGGAAGATGTTTCTTACTAACCATGTAATATAACATAACTAGTTGGGCACTTGTCTGATAAAGCACTAATGACCCCTACGCCTGGTCTCCATGCATACCACGGTTGTTTCTTAACCAAAGAGGTATTCGGACACACTCCGAACTCTAGGGTACCGAGGTTGAAGCGAAAAGGTCGGCAAAGACAAACGATCTACAATCCGGCTAGAAGGCATTTCACATGTCACTTTAAAGGATAACATACATTGTCAAATTTATTGATTGTATTCCTCCTCAATCCCGTCTAACAGGCTGTCTAGTTTACAGTCCCGTTGGGAAAATTTAGCAGCCAACTCTACTTGGCTGTACACTAAACTCACAGGGATCTCCTTCCCATCGGGCCCCACCGGTCCAACTTCGGCCATATGGTTGGGGTCCGCCTTCTTGTACCGCGTCTTCACCATGGCCCAAGCCTCCCTGGCACCTTGACGGCAAGCCGAAATCTTCCACAAGCAGAAGCGCTGCCGCACTCCCTGCAGCTTCTCCGCAAGCTCCCCGAGGCCCTCGGGCAGGGTGAGGGCTGGCCATAAAGCCTGAACGACGCCACTCATTGCCTGCCAAACTCGTTCGAGTAGCTGCAACAGTTCGGGAAGTTGATCACCCATTGATATGGGCATCTCCTCTGCAGGACGACCCGTGAGTATACCTACAAGACATATCATGTCAAAGCACTCCCTCGCTGAACTCTTCTTTTCAAAAAAGTTCGCTCAAGCACTTACTGTAAATGCCGCGACGAAGCCGCCGATTCTCCTTAATGGAGCCGGACAGCTCGGCCTGAGCGCCCTTAAGCTCTTCTCCGAGCTTGGCGTTGGCATCTTGGAGCTTGTTCCTTTCCTGCTGAACCCTATTCAGCACACTCTCTCCGGCCTTTAGCTGGCGCAGCAATGCTTGCCTGTCCGGATCTTGTCCGGCGGTACCTGCAATGTCATTATTAGACTCACGCGCATGCCGCACAGCGCTTATATTTATTAATAAAAATGTGTTACCAGGAGGGTTTTTTCCGTCTCCTCCTGCGGCAGCAAGTGCGGCCTCAAGTTGGGCCTTGCAATCTTGCAGCTCCCGAGACAGCTGGGCGTTCTTCTCATTAAGCGCCTGAAATTTACAATGATCCTTAAATCAGTTAGCACAACTAATTTAAGTCTCGGGGGCTACTGGTATATACAACCATCAAAATTCTCTTACCCGTATGTCTTTCACATACTGCTCCGTGGCTCTGGTAAAACCATTTTGAGCAGCACGGAGATGCGCGTCCCCTGCGTTAAAGGCATCCAATGCCTCAGGGGAAAAGCACGCTTCTTGAAATACTGTCCGGCGGTGCCTATGGTTCATAGCGCTCTCCACCTCAGACTTGGTGGCGGACAGTCTGTCGGTATCCTCCGTTGGAGCAGGATCCGGCTCGCGTCTTGCGCTTGCCTCCCCCTCCAGTCCGGGCGCTGGAGCCTGGCTGGTGTTGGTCGGATCGGCAATGCCCGCGCTCGCAGTCCGGCGAGCGCTTTTCCTTCTACAAAGATCATGAGCACTCAGGCGTTTCCTCGGAATGTTGCTCTGAAAATTCGAATACGAGCTATACCTTTGCGGCGACGTTTCCGTCCGCACTGCGCTCCTTTTCTGCCTGCTGGTTCGGACCGGCCTCTGTTGGTCAGCCGCCGCGGGCTCGGCTTCCTGCCGTAAAGGCGCTTCCTGCAAAATACCATCGTTCGCGAAGGTCAGAAATGGGCAGGGAAGAGATACTGGTGTCCGGACTTCGGTCGTAGTCACCTGGGAAGCCGAACTTAGTCCGGGGTAGTCTGCCGTAATGGCAACCGGAGCATTGTCTATGCTGAGCTGGTGATACACCCCGTCGATCAGCTCCACCTCGATGTCCGGGTCCTCTTCGGAGGCCGGACCCAGGGATCCTTCCGGATCTTCGGGTTGCGGAGCAGGACTCACCATGTCCTCCACAGTTCGGCGTAGATCCTACGCCGAAGACATAATGTGAGAAGCTTAAAACTTCCAAAACATGGGTTGAGCCCTTCGAGGTGTTCGCTTACCCATCCTCTGGGGTTGATCATGGAAAACCCATTCAAAGGGTTCGTCCGAAGGAAATCCTCCTTCTCCCCCTTGTACAGACCGGACAGGATCTTCGCCAGATCCTCGGTCGAATCCGGCCCTTTGCGGCCATGCCGGGTAGCATCGTCTTCCCCGTTGAAATCCCACATGGGGTGGCCTCTGTATTGCAGTGGCTGTACCCCTCGCTTGATGCATGTCGCCATGACTCCGATCATGGTCAGGCCGGAATGAGCCATTAATCTTATCCGGCCCATCAAGTAGTGGACGCTCTTGTCTTCCTCCAATCGGGGGCTCCGCGGGCGCCAGCTGAGGCGTTTCTTCAAGGGAGCAGCACTAAACTCTGGGAGGCCGATCCGAACCGGGTCCGGCAGCGGAGCGTCTCCTATATAAAACCATTCCGAGGGCCAGTCTTCGAACGCCTTCTTGGGAGTGCCGGATAGGTATCCGGTCCCGACGATGCGCCATATTTCGGCGCCGTCCACTTGATATATGGACCACTGGTGAGAACGGGGTACAAGGCAAAATAGCCTCTTCCACAATGCAAAATGGGGCTCGATGCCCAGGAATAGCTCGCAAAGAGCTACGTAGCCCACAATATGCAGGACAGAGGCGGGCGTAAGGTGATGGAGCTGGAGTCCGTAGAACTTCAGGAGCCCGTGGAGGAACGAATGTATTGGAAATCCGAGTCCCCTTATCGGGTAAGGGACAAAATACACTCGCTCCCCCTTATTGGGGCTTGGAGTGTCCTCCTCCTGCCTCCCACCTTGATAAGTGACCAGTCCGGCTCGGACTAGAACCATGAAGGCCGGAGGGAGAAACCCTCCGTTTGGAGCTTCACTAGCTCATTGTGCGAAATAGAGCACCTCCTCCAATTCCCCGGCGATGGGCTGGGAGCGCGTCAAGAAGAGCCGCGTTGACGATCCATGGTGGAATGGATTTCTAGGTCAGAGGCGCTTCGATGCAGTGTACGCGGGAGGAAGACGGTGCGGTTTGGATCTGGATTCTTGCCTCTTTTATAGGCGGACGACTCGCACAATTAGGGGGTGAAATGCAAAAAACACCCTGGCTTTTCGCATTCGTGCGACGCGTGGAAGAGGGCCATTATTTGGCGTAGAAGCCGAGGAACACAGTGTTCGAGATGAAGCCAGACACTATTCGGCAGGTACATGGAATTTGAAGGGAGAACCCGCCTTGCAACGCCGAAGATTATAAACGCGCTGGACTTATCGTCATTGAAGACTGGTTCGGGGGCTACTGAGGGAGTCCTGGACTAGGGGGTGTCCGTACAGCCGGACTATCAATATCCGCCGGACTCCCAGACTACGAAGATAGAAGATTGAAGACTCCGGCTCGTGTCCGGATGGTACTTTCCTTGGCGTGGAAGGCAAGCTTGGCAATACAGATATGTAGATCTCCTACCATTGTAACCGACTCTGTGTAACCCTAGCCTCCTCCGGTGTCTATATAAACCGGAGGGCTTTAGTCCGTAGGACAACATACATCTCAACAATCATACCATAGGCTAGCTTCTAGGGTTTAGCCTCCTTGATCTCGTGGTAGATCTACTCTTGTACTACCCATATCATCAATATTAATCAAGCAGGACGTAGGGTTTTACCTCCATCGAGAGGGCCCGAACCTGGGTAAAAACATTGTGTCCCTCGTCTCCTGTTACCATCCGCCTAGACGCACAGTTCGGGACCCCCTACCCGAGATCCGCCGGTTTTGACACCGACACTTAGACATAGAGTGCCTATTCTTGATGGAGAGTATTTTCATGAGTGGAAAAATGAGATGCTTGTAATTTTCAATCAATATCATTTGAACAAGTACATTGCTAGCCCTTGTGCACCTTATGTTGATCCTATGCATCCTACCCATGATGAGTCAATTGACATGATTAGGAATCTTAGAACTGCCGAACTTATCATTAGAGGATTGCCTAGAAACTTGATTGGTTGTTTGCCTACTTTCAAGTGTGCCTACACTATATGGAAATTTCTTGAGGAACGATTTCCAGATTATTCCTTGAAAAATCTTGATGAAATTCTTCATAAGTCTATTGCCTTGAGTAAGATGAATTCTAGTGATCCTATGTTTGGTGATCGTCTATTTGAGCTTACAAACCTTATGCGTGCCAAAGGAAATGTTGGTATTATTAGTGATATTATTTCCGAAGCTATAAAAATTCATAAGCAAGATCATTGTCAAACTCATTCTAATGAATCACCCTCTCTAGGATTTGATCCACCACATGACGATGTTGAACATGGATACTATGATGAGGATGATGATAGTGACTTCGATCTTGATGATGCAATGAGACATTTTGGTCTTATGGCAAATCTTCGGGGATATATTTCAGGAGGAAAGGAATGTGTTCTTGATAGTGGATGTACCCATCACATGACTGGAGATAAAGACATGTTTCGTGAGCTTGCTGATAATGATAGTCCTCGAAAGTATGTCACTTTCAGTGACAACTCAAAGGGTAAGGTGGTTGGCCTCGGTAAGGTGGCCATATCACATGATAGCTCCATACAAAATGTTATGCTCGTTGAATCTCTTGGATACAACTTACTTTTAGTATCTAGACTTGCTGATTTCGGTTTCAATGTCTTATTTACTGAAGTAGATTGCCTAGTGTTTCGTCGAGACAATCATAAAATGGTCTTTACCGGTGTGCGTAGAGGTGATCTATACATTGTTGATTTCACTAAAAAGGCTCAACCTAAAACTTGCTTCATTGCTAAATCCTCAAAAGGTTGGTTATGGCATAGACGACTAGGTCATGTTGGTATGCGAAACCTTGACAAGCTTATAAAAGGAAATCATATCCTTGGAGTTAACGATGTCATATTTGATAAGGATAGACTTTGCAGTGCTTGTCAAGCAGGTAAACAGGTTGGAGGAAGGCATCCCGTGAAGAACATCATGACCACAAGGAGGCCACTCGAGCTACTTCACATGGATCTCTTTGGTCCCAACTCTTACAAGAGTCTCGGTGGAAATTCTTTTGGTCTAGTTATATTTGATGATTTTTCAAGATTTACGTGGGTGTTCTTTCTCGATGATAAATCGCAGGTCCAAAAGATCTTCAAAAACTTCGCTAGGAAGGCCCAAAATCAATTTGAAGTAAAGATCAAGAAGGTTCGCAGCGACAACGGAACGGAGTTCAAGAACACAAATGTGGACACCTTTCTTGACGAAGAAGGGATTTCACACGAGTTCTCGGCTACGTACACACCTCAACAAAACGGAGTTGTTGAGAGGAAGAACCGGACGCTCATCGAAATGGCGAGAACGATGCTTGATGAATACAAGATGCCGAAGCACTTTTGGGCAGAAGCGGTTGAGACAGCTTGTCATGCAACAAATCGCTTGTATCTTCACAAGCTACTCGGCAAGACGACATATGAGCTCCTCACCGGTAACAAACCCCAAGTTGGATACTTTCGAGTATTCGGCTCAAAGTGCTACATTCTTGATAAGCATCATCGCTCTAAATTTGCTCCTAAATCTCATGAAGGTTTCCTACTAGGTTATGGCTCAAACTCTCACACTTACCGTGTCTACAACAATTTCACCGGAAAGGTTGAAGAGACGGTAGATGTGAAGTTTGATGAATCTAACGGCTCGCAAGTAGAGCAATTGCCAATTGATGTAGGAGACAAAGATCCTTCGGAAGCAATTCAAGACTTGGCTATTGGCAAGGTTCATCCAACGAAGGTGAAGGAGAGTACCTCGTCCGTCCAAGTGGAAGCTTCTAATTCACGACAAGGTGAACCAAGAGTTGACACGGAAGCATCCACAAGTGGGACACACCAAGATGAAGAAAACGAGGAAGTGCATCAAGATGAACGTCAACAACCTCCTTCTCCACCACGACAAGAGAACGACAACGCCAACAATGAAGAAGGCCAAGAAGAAGGAGAACAAGATGAAGAAGATGTTCAATGAAGATCCAAGCAAAAGCTTTCACGAGTTCAAGCAAGAATTGCTAAAGATCATCCCGTCGAGCAAATCTACAATGACATTCAAACCAGGAGAATCACTCGCTCTAAAACTCGTTTAGCTAACTTTTGTGAAAACTATTCTTTCATCTCTAGCATTGAACCTATGAAGGTTGAAGAAGCATTGGAAGATCCGGATTGGATAAATGCTATGCATGAAGAGCTACACAACTTTGAGAGGAACCAAGTTTGGACATTGGTTGAGAAGCCCGACAACAACCACAACGTCATCAGTACCAAATGGGTGTTTCGCAACAAGCAATATGAAGATGGACAAGTAGTTCGCAACAAAGCACATCTCGTCGCCCAAGGCTACACACAAGTCGAAGGTATGGACTATGGTGAGACCTATGCCCCCGTTGCTAGACTTGAGTCCATTCGCATCTTACTTACCTATGCTAATCATCATGATATCACCTTGTACCAAATGGACATTAAAAGTGCTTTTCTAAATGGTGAAATAGAGGAGGAAGTTTGTGTTAAGCAACCTCCCGGCTTTGTCAATCCTAAGAAACCCAATCATGTTTACAAACTTCACAAAGCTCTTTATGGTCTTAAACAAGCTCCTAGAGCATGGTATAAATGCTTGACCAAGTTCCTTATTGAAAAAGGCTTTGAAATTGGGAAAATTGATTCTACTCTTTTTACTAAAAGGGTTAATGGAGAACTATTTGTGTGCCAAATCTATGTTGATGATATTATATTTGGTTCAACTAACCCTCATTTTAGTGAAAAGTTTGGGAAGCTAATGTCAGAGAAGTTTGAGATGTCTATGATGAGTGGACTCAAATTCTTTCTTGGGTTGCAAATCAAGCAAACCAAGGAAGGTACCTTTGTTTCTCAAATGAAGTACACCAAGGACTTATTCAAGAAGTTCAATATGCAAGAATGCAAAGGTATGTCTACACCCATGCCTACTAGTGTACATCTTGATTTGACCAAAGATAGTGAACCGGTTGATCAAAAGGTTTATCGCTCTATGATTGGTTCATTATTATATCTATGTGCTTCACGTCCTGATATCATGCTAAGTGTGTGCATATGTGCAGGATATCAAGCTGCTCCTAAAGAATGTCATCTTAAGGCCGTGAAAAGGATAGTGAGATACTTAATCCATACACCAAACTTTGGCATTTGGTATCCTAAGAGGGCCTCTTTCGATCTCGTTGGCTATTCCGACTCGGACTATGCCGGAGACAAGGTTGATAGAAAGTCCACTTCGGGTACTTGCCAATTTCTTGGTAGATCTCTTGTGTCTTGGTCCTGCAAGAAACAAAACTCGGTATCCTTATCCACCGCCGAAGCTGAATATATTGCCGCTGGTTCATGTTCTGCTCAATTACTTTGGATGACCCAAACTCTTAAAGATTATGGGATATATGTGAGACATGTTCCATTGCTTTGTGACAATGAAAGTTCTATCAAAATTGGTCATAATCCTGTGCAACATTCTCAAACTAAGCATATTGAAGTTCGTCATCATTTTATTCGAGATCATGTTGCTAAGGGTGACATTGATCTTAAGCATGTTTGCACCGAAAAGCAATTAGCGGATATATTCACTAAACCTCTTGATGAGAAAGTGTTTTGCAGGTTAATAGGAGAATTGAACATCATTGATGCTTCAAACTTGGAGTAGAAACTCCATTGGATACATGCAAGACATGAGCTTATGACTAATCCTTGATATTTCTCTTATGATGAAAATCTTATGTCTTGGATATATTTGCATCTTGCATGTTATCTAACCCATGTAGGTACTTGGTGGAATCAAATTCCATGAGATTGTAATCCACTCATATCTTGAGCAATCTCTACATCACCAAGTCTCTACACTATGGTGGTTGAAGACAAGGAAGCACGGAACCACTCAAACATATCCTTTGACAAATTCTATGTTGAGCTTCATGATTGTCATTTTTGGATACACAAGTGCTCTTCCTTGCAAGAACTAACCCATGTAGGTAGATGGACTCAAATCCCAAGTGGTGCTCCAAATTCTTGATGGGTTACATCAACCTTGAGCAACCCACACAAGTTCAACTACATGGACAACACCACCAACCAAGGTATGCCATTCCATCTTAGAGAAGCTTTACTCCAAGTAATGAGCTAAAGCAACTCGACAAGATGAGAATACATCAAGATGCTTAAACGAAAAATGGTAACCCCATTTTGAGCTTAAACGATGAGTGTGACCTATGATCAAGTGATCTCACTTGACTCCTAAGTCAACATACTCTAACATAGGTGACATTGTCGCCGACCATCTCTAGATGAAGTTCTCTTGTGTTATTTTCCGTGTTTTTGCATTTGACTCATGCATATTTGTTTCCCCTTTCAAAAAAACTTCATATAGATTTCCTTCTGTTTTCTCTGCATTTTCTGCATCAAATTCATTGCACATCTTTCAGTAAATTCCTTGCAAATCTTTGTGAGATCTTACTAGTCTAAGTGAGCTGAGGTGACAGGTGTTTTCTCTGAGATGAACTCGGTTTCACCGATTTGTTATTTTTGGTCCAACCGAATCCTTTCGGTACAACCGAAGCATACCACTCGGTGCCACCGATTTCACATCAGGAAAACAGTTTGCCACATATTTTATGTGTCTTTTGATCCAGCTCCACTCAATGAATCTTGTCCTCTACAAGCATCACATTTTTATCTTTGCTTTGTGCTGTGTCTCAAGGACCAAACCCATTCGACAGATTCCAGAAGACCCTTCTTGGAAATTGATGTCAAAGGGGGAGAGAGAGAACATCAAAGCTTATCATTTAGAAAGAGATCCTTAAGGGGGAGAGACCCTCAAAGGAGAGAGAGATCTCCAGGGGGAGAGAATACTTAAGTAGAAAGTATTTCTCAAGGATCCTAGATGCTTGGTGTTCAAGAGGAGAGATGCTCACATGTCTTCTTGAGGGGAGAGACATGTTCATATGATCTGTTGTGCTTATTTGCATTAGCATGCATTAGCTCTGATCATCATTCATATCTTTCAGCTTTGATTTTTCAGCTCTGCTTTTTCAGCTCTGATTTTCTATTCCCTATCTTCTCCCAGTATCCCATGTTAGATTCAGGGGGAGCAAGACATCTAAGGGAAAGAAATCATTTAAATTCATTGCATATCTTTACTCTTGGGGACATGTCTAATCCAATGTGGTACTTAGTACTCACTCTCTACATGTCATCCCAGTCTTGGTATTCTTGTGGTTTCTTCTGTTTGCTCTGGCTAGTAGATGTATCTGTGTTATCTAACCTTGTTTATGCAGGTTCATTTCATCCCAAGCCAACTCAAGACTACAAGGTAAGTATATGCATCACAATCATGTGTATGAGGAATTCTTGCTGATGTACATACTGTTTGCAAGAAGGACTCATGAGCATGAAGGTATTCTCTTTAATATTCTTTGCTCCGATGCATATGGCCAAGATACATGTAACACATTGCCTGCTCTATCATGTTTATGCTCTCACATGCTTCTATATTCCATATTCACATGATTGCATACATGTAGGGGGAGCCTATGTTTGTTACATGTCTTTCCAAAGCTTTACTTGCTACTCTTTATATCTTTATCTAAAGCTTTGATGTATGTTGTCATCAATTACCAAAAAGGGGGAGATTGAAAGCACAAGTGCTCCCTAGGTGGTTTTGGTAATTAATGTCAACATATCTCTTGTTGGACTAACACTTTTATCTAGCATGTTTCAGATAAGTTCAACAATGGAGTGGCATGGACTAAAGGATGTGGGAACTCCTTGCGGATGCTAAGGACAAAGGATTGGCTCAAGCTTCAAGCTCAAGACTCTTCATTTTACATTTTAGTGGTCCAAGATCACATTGAGTCTATAGGAAAAGCCAATACTATCAAGGAGGGATGAGGTGTTGCTTAATGAGCCTCTTGCTTCATGTGGTTAGTGATATGCTCCAAAACCCTCAACTACTTTCCCACTTCCAAAAATGACCTAAACCTAAAGCCAAAATCGGTCACAACGATTCTTCCTATCTAGCGCCACCGATTCCAAAAGTCATAGCCACTGCCACAAACCCTAAGCAAATCGGTCTTACCGATAGGGATCTCGGTCTCACCGAGATGGGATTGTAATCTCTCTGTGTATGTCCATTACCAAAATCGGTCTCACGGAGTTTGAGCAATCGGTACTACCGAGATTACAATGCAAACTCTCTGGATAACTTATTACCAAAATCGGTGCCACCGAGTTTGAGTAATCGGTCCCATCGAGTTTGCCTGACCAACTCTCTGGAAAGCTTGTTACCAAAATCGGTCTCACCGAGTTTGTGTAATCGGTCTTACCGAAATTACGTTATGCCCTAACCCTAACCATATCGGTCTCACCGAGTTGCATTTCGGTCCCACCGAAAACCCTAACGGTCACATTATTTGCTAAATCGGTCTGACCGAGTTTAACGATTCAGTCCCACCGAGTTTGGTAGATTGTGTGTAATGGTTAGATTTTGTGTGGAGGCTATATATACCCCTCCACCTCCTCTTCATTCGTGGAGAGAGCCATCGGACTTAACCTACACTTCCAGCATACATTTTCTGAGAGAGAACTACCTACTCATGTGTTGAGGCCAAGATATTCCATTCTACCATATGAATCTTGATCTCTAGCCTTCCCCAAGTTGCTTTCCACTCAAATCTTCTTTCCACCGGATCCAAAACCTATGAGAGACAGTTGAGTGTTGGGGAGACTATCATTTGAAGCACAAGAGCAAGGAGTTCATCACCAACACACCATTTGTTACTTCTTGGAGAGTGGTGTCTCCTAGATTGGCTAGGTGTCACTTGGGAGCCTCCGACAAGATTGTGGAGCTGAACCAAGGAGTTTGTAAGGGCAAGGAGATCGCCTACTTCATGAAGATCTACCGCTAGTGAGGCAAGTCCTTCGTGGGCGACGGCCATGGTGGGATAGACAAGGTTGCTTCTTCATGGACCCTTCATGGGTGGAGCCCTCCGTGGACTCGCGCAACCGTTACCCTTCGTGGGTTGAAGTCTCCACCAACGTGGATGTATGATAGCACCACCTATCGGAACCACGCCAAAAACATCCGTGTCTCCAATTGCGTTTGAATCCTCCAAACCCTTCCCTTTACTTTCTTGCAAGTTGCATGCTTTACTTTCCGCTGCTCATATACTCTTGCATGCTTGCTTGATATGTATTGTGAATGTTAAACTCGTGCCTAAACTCCACTTAAACTTAAGGAAACTTAAAAACTGCAACTTTGGTACTTAGTGTCTAATCACCCCCCTCTAGACACCTCTTCTCAAGGTCCTACACTCGAACGCAGCAGAAATGGCTCTGATGAAGCTCCAATGCAACGTATGATCGACGCTCATGGCAGAACCGGCGGCGTGATAAAAGCTCCATGGCAGCCGGAGTGGAGGGAGAGATGCCCTGTCGCTACAGCAGATCTGTTGCCCACTGGCGTGTTGTATTGCAACTCCGTTGTCTACCGAGATTTGCAAGGACGCGCGCAACATCATGTGTGCTGCGTTGGAAAGCATCCCCGCCGCCGACGAGATCCACTGGTTGAGGCACGCCTCGTCGGAGGCACCGACGGTGTTGCATCCGACGTGCTCGCAACGGCAACACCGGCCGCACAGGAGCGCCGGAGCTGGCACAACGGACCTCGGTGTTGTGCAACTCTCCTTTATTTGCAGCAATGGCGGAGATCCTCCATGGATTGCAGCTGGGAGGGGGGAGTAGCACGCATGGACCAGAGGAGGGGCATACGGCTAGCGACGGGGCCATTGGAGAAGAAGATGAAATGGACGACGGGTGGTGGAGAGAAAGAGAGCGAGGAGGGGATTGGATCGAGGAGGAAGACGAACAGAGGACGAGCGGCTTCGGGAGATAAGAGAACGGAAGCGGTGCATGGGGCCAGACATGTGTCGTACATCGCGGGCGGTTTAAGCAGCAAGGAAATCATCCGGTTGAAAAATAACGTTTTCCATATAATATTGTGTGTAGAATCACAAAGAACATACTTCCTTCATCCGGAAATACTTGTCGGAGAAATGGATGTATGTAAATGTGTTTAGTTTTGCATACATATATTTTTATCCTTTCATTTTACATTCAGAATCAAAGTGTTATTCTGTTGAATATTGTATCATGTGTAGTTGTGTATTCCTGTACATGTAAATACCACTGTCGGTGTCAAAACCGGCGGATCTCGGGTAGGGGATCCCGAACTGTGCATCTAGGCGGATGGTAACAAGAGACAAGGGACACGATGTTTTTACCCAGGTTCGGGCCCTCTCGATGGAGGTAAAACCCTACTCTTGCTTGATTGATATTGATGATATGGGTAGTACAAGAGTGGATCTACCACGAGATCAAGGAGGCTAAACCCTAGAAGCTAGCCTATGGTATGATTGTTGTAATGGTTGTTGCGTCCTACGGACTAAAACCCTCCGGTTTATATAGACACTGGAGAGGGCTAGAGTTACACAGAGTCGGTTAGAATGGTAGGAGATCTACATATCCGTATCGCCAAGCTTGCCTTCCACACCAAGGAAAGTTCCATCCGGACACGGGACGAAGTCTTCAATCTTGTATCTTCATAGTCTTGGAGTCCGGCGGACGATGATAGTCCGACTGTCCAGACACCCCCTAGTCCAGGACTCCCTCAGTAGCCCCTGAACCTGGCTTCAATGACGACGAGTCCGGCACGCATAATGTTCGGCATTGCAAGGCGGGTTCCTCCTCCGAATAATCCATAGAAGATTGCGAACACAAGGATAGTGTTCGGCTCTGCAAAATAATTTCCACATTCCACCGTAGAGAGAATATCATGTACACAGGTTCGATCTGCTGACGTATCTTGTAGCGTGACGTCATGCCACTACCAAGCCTTTACTTGAATCGTTTTTTTATTATACCACCTCAGCGCGTTTAGCGAAGCGGTTTCCTTGGCACGTCTTGTCGAAGCAGAGATTGTGTTCCCCTTATCCCAGGATTCTCATCAATACGGACATGGGTAACCCAACCGCGCCATTGATGGTGGCGCTTGGGAGATAAGCGAGTTTTACTAGGCCGGTGGGGACGCATAGTCTTCGTCCGCCTATATATAAGGGGATAAGGATCCACCTTTTCACCTACGCCTTCTTCCTCCTTTGCTTATCCATCTCCGCACACTCTCGAGCTCCAGCGCCCAAGTCCGTGCGTCTCGCCTCGACCTTCTCTGACCATGTTCGGAGCGGGAGGCAAATGGCTGGCCTCCACCGTTAAGGAGGAGCACATCGAAAAGCTGCGCGGCGCCGGATACCTCTCCAGCGACATCACGCACCGGCTGCCCGACAAGGGGCAGCTCATCCCCACCCCTAGGCCCCATGAGAGGGTCGTTTTCCTTCCCCACTTCCTCCGCGGACTGGGCTTTCCACTTCACCCTTTTGTCCGGGGGCTCATGTTCTACTACGGCCTAGATTTCCATGATCTGGCGCCGAACTTCATCCTCAACATCTCGGCGTTTATCATCGTGTGTGAGGCCTTCCTCTGCATCCAGCCCCACTTCGGCTTGTAGCTCAAGACCTTCAATGTCAAGCCGAAGGTAGTGAAGGGCACTCAAGCGGAGTGTGGAGGCGCCATGTTGGGCAAGATGCCCAACGTCCTCTGGTTCGAAGGGGCCTTTGTGGAGTCCGTCAAGGGGTGGCAATCGGGGTGGTTCTACATCACCGAGCCGCGCGACCCAACGTGGGCGGCGGCCCCCGAGTTCAGATCTGGTATCCCTTCGCAGCTCACCTCCTGGAAAGAGAAGGGCTTGCTATGGGGTAGTTCGGAGGAGCTGACAGGACTCCAAGCCTGTATCCAAAAGCTGGTGAACAAGAAGCTCAGGCTTGTCAATGTGGTCCAAGTCATGCTCATCCGCTGGATTCTCCCCTGCCAACAATGGGCATTTAAATTGTGGGAGTTCAATCCGGCACAGCACCAGGCATTGAGCGGGCTCTTCTACATGACGTACGAAGGCGCCTGGAGGGTGCTGTTCAAGGGCGCCGAAGCTCCCACATCCGCTACTGAAGATCGCGGATTTCGCTTGCAGCGACCAGATGACGAGGTAAGTGATTCTACCCCTTTACGGGACACTTGTTTTCAATAGTTTGACCCTATGCGGGTTTCAATCTTCCTTTTCCTTTGACAGGACTGGATGAAGAAGGCCAAGCAGATCATCTGCCCGGCTCCCACGCCAGAAAACCCAGTAGACGCCCATCTAGTGGGGCTGCTGGTTCCGGCACCACATGTGGTGCCGCAGAAGAAGGCCAAGAAGGAGGCCATGGGTACTCGAAAGAGTTCCCGTTTTCAGGTGTCCGACGACTCCGAGGTGGACTCCTCCCTCGAAGGCGAGGAGGAGGAAGAAGACTCTCTCCCAGAGGAAGGAGAGAGGAAGAGGAAGGCTTCCCCGACAGGGGAGGCCGAGGGGTCCAAGAGGGGAAGAACTATTCCCCCGGACAGCTCCGCCAACGCCAACATTGGCGAAGAAGAGTGGCCCTCGAGGGCCAGGCCTCCGGCAAGATCGTAAGTATCCTGATTATGAATGATCTGTAATTTCTTTTGTGTCACATAGTGTCCTTCTAATGCCGCATACTGCCTGCAGTCCGGCCGACGATGATCTCCCCGCTTCGTCGAGCGGGTCATTGGCTTCGTCGGATGTGGATTCCATCCCGCCTGCCTCCACTCCTCGCGCCACTGAGGATGCCGAGGTGGGATCCCAGGAAGGGACCCATCAGGAGGAGGCTCCGGAGGCGCCGCAAGGCAGCCTCCCGGACTTTGCGCCGGACTGCACGCCGGAACCCGCAGTAGTTCCGAAGTCTGGCAGGCGGCCCCTTCGCAAGAAGGGCAAGACCGTGACGCCGGCGGCCCCCGTCCAACCGGAGGCGCCGGACAACTTGTTGGAGGCGCTCAAAGGCGCTTCCATCAAGGAAGAACACCGCACTATCATGAGTGCGGTGATTCAGAAGGTTCAGCTCGCCAAGAGCGGGCTGACCGAAGCCTGCAGCAGCCTTCTAACAGGCTTTGAGGTAAGAAGTTAAAAATATGTAATGTAATACCGCATAGACAGTAGCCCCTGATGCTCGGTTTGGTGTTCGGAAAGAAAAGCCGGACTGAGGATCTATAAAGATATACACAGGGTTGCTAAAAATTATGTCAATATGGGTTTGCAGGCTGCGCTGCTGACCTCTGCCGCACTGACTGCGGAGGTCGGTGCATTGAAGCAAGATCTCGAGCGGTCCGAGCAAGAGCTCGGCCGTGCCAAGAAGCAGCTCGAGGACAAAGAAGGTGAGTAACACCACTTTGAATATTTACCTTACAGAAAAGGATTTCGGTTGCAATAAAAATAACAAGGATAACATGGGTACTGCAGGGGCCACGAACGAGGTGACGACCCTGAAGGAGGCCGTGTCCGCGGCCGAACGCAATGCGGCCGCGGAACGAGCGAAGCGAGAGAAACAGGAGGCGCGGGTGGCGGAAGTGCGGCAAGAGCTCCAGGCTCTCATGGAAAAGCATGAGAGTTTGGAGCGCGACTCAAAGACTCAAGAGTCCGAGCTTGCCTTGGCTCTCGAAAGTGCCAAAGCCGCCAAGGCCGAGGCCCATAAGGCCCTTCAGGAGATTGAGGCGGTGAAGAAAATAGCGGCGGGTAAGGCATTTTTCATGCAAAGCAAGCATGTGAATGTGAATTACTTGTTACTTACCCGAATTCGGAGCTCTCCAGGGGCGTTTGCAGATCTGCCTCGTAGCGTGTCCGATGCCGCCGCATTCTACCGGGCCGAGGAGGGGAGCTCAACGGAGAAGGTCTTCTGGTCTCAGTATGCTGAGGCCGGACATCCGGTGCCCCCTAGCGACCAGCTGAAGCAGTTGGTCGAGCTCCACAAGGTAGCCGAGCAGGCCATGAAGGGCCTCATAGTCCGGCTGTGGCCTGGAGGGGCCATGCCTGGGAGCTACTTCGGCCTCGTTCGGCGGCTGGTGGATGCGTGCCCCTGGGTGGAGGTCATCAAGCGTTCCGCCTGTATTGAAGGTGCTCGTCGGGCCCTTACCCGCGCAAAGGTGCATTGGGGCAGGCTGGATGCGGAGAGGCTTATCACTGACGCGCCGCCAGCGGGCAAGGAGTACCGTACGCCCGAGATGTACTATAAGACTGTCCTGAAGGGTGCCCGCAAGATTGCAGATGAGTGCCCCAGAGATGTAATTATTGAGTAGACTCGCTATGTATTATCCTGTGCGCTGAAAACTTTGTTCATATGTGCTAAGCAACGCTTGTTTTATTTAAAATATTACCTTCTGTGCGGCCATTTATAAAATCTGAGATATGGCAAGTCGTCGGCTTCAGCCCCCAAGCCACGAGTGCTGGGGTGTTCGGGATAAACTTGAGAACTCTTGTGTAACGCCCCGGACACACCCGCCGGTGGTCGTTATTCCTGGCAGGATCTAGACTGGCCCCATAGATCAATACTAGTCTTTTCTGCGCACTTTGTCCTCACTCGTGCGCACCCGGGAGCAACTTCCCGGTCGGTCACCCATCCTGAAACTACTCCAAGCTGAGCACGCTTAACTTTGGAGTTCTGTCCGAATGGGCTCCTGGAAAAGAAGGAATTCCTTATTGATATGAGTAGTCTATCATCCCTAATAAGCCAGGCTATTACATACACCCCCACTTAGAGGAACCGACGTCCTCGTCGGGCCACAGGAACGTTCCCTCTTGGCACAACCGTCTGTGCATCCAGTCCGGTACATGTGCCATGCCGTGTGCCACGACGGGTCACAAACGTCATGAACAACATGACCGCGCACCTGTCCGCAACCATCCGTGTAACCGCGAGGGTCAGCTCTGATACCAAATTGTAACGCCCCGGACACACCCGCCGGTGGTCGTTACTCCTGGCGGGATCTAGACTGGCCCCATAGATCAATACTAGTCTTTTCTGCGCACTTTGTCCTCACTCGTGCGCACCCGGGAGCAACTTCCCGGTCGGTCACCCATCCTGAAACTACTCCAAGCTGAGCACGCTTAACTTTGGAGTTCTGTCCGAATGGGCTCCCGGAAAAGAAGGAATTCCTTATTGATATGAGTAGTCTATCATCCCTAATAAGCCAGGCTATTACATCTTGTTCCCATTTTTGGGTCCATCTAGGGAGGTGCTCAACACAACGAACAAGGCAACCGGTCTTATAATGCTTGAACACTCTCGCTTAGCCATAGAATTCTATAATTTTAAATTTCGGCGAAGCCCCTAGTATTCGGAAGACCGAGTTCGGGGCGCTATCCACGCCTTGGCCGGACATTATCCGGTTCTTCACTTGAAGCGGCATAAGTCTTTAAGGACTCGAAAAGACCTCTCGAACAGCGACCAGTCTCTCGCCTTATCATGACAGTCAGTTTTAGCTTTCTCCACTGAGGCGCTCACCCAGCTCAACCGGGGCGCAATCGCAGTGGTTCTCCCAGTGCCACCTTAGCCGACAGAACGGAACGTAAGGTACCAAAACGTGGGAGCCGGGCAAACCCAACTATTGACCCAAGACATGATTCGGAGCCGATTCATATAATGCTATAAGTTCGGGGTGCCGCACTTGTGAAAGTGTTCGGACTTATCACACCATAATGCGGGGAACATAAGCCCCTGGTGTATTCGGCCGTACCAAAATATACGGGTGCAAGATGTCATTAGTGAACATATATGTAAAGTAATGCAATTACAGGCAAAAAGTGCTGCATTATCTTTTCAAGGAATTCTGCTATGAGTGCGGAATGATACAAATAGTGCGGTAAGCAAGGGATTGGACTAATTAAACATGTCCCCCTCCAGGGGTGGGCTGCGGACTGGTGTATATAATCAAATTTAATGCTCGTAATGGAGACCACCTGAGTGTTCGTCGCAGCCTTTTTCCCTCCCTGGCTGTTGCATCGTTAGTTTGGCGGGTTTGCCGCCGGACAGGGCCTCTGGTGAACGGAGTCCTGTGTATACAAAGAAGGAAAATAAAAAATAAAAAGAGCGACACACTTGTGAGCCCCTGGTGTGGTCGAGCCGCACTCTGGGTCTGTTGTGGTCGTGCCCCTCCCCCTAGGCCCATGGTATCTCCAGAGTGTAATGATGTACGCGGAGGGTTGGTCTTGCAATCATGCGAGGGCTGGGGTTGGGGCCGCATTGCTACGCGTGCTCGGAACGTGCCAGGTGGTCTTGGTTGATGTTGCTCCGGGCGCGTTTGGCCGTGTCCGGCCGTTTAACGGCCAGACTCAAAAATTGCCTTAGAAGGTTGCTCTGTACTTCTGCCGCGAGAGCCGCTGTATGTTCCTCCGTTCGGAGGGAGCGTTCCGTATTTCCGTTGACCGTGATGACTCCACGAGGGCCTGGCATCTTCAGCTTGAGGTATGCGTAATGCGGCACCGCGTTGAACTTTGCGAACGCAGTTCGTCCGAGCAGAGCATGATAGCCGCTGCGGAACGGGACTATGTCAAAGATTAACTCCTCGCTCCGGAAATTATCCGGGGATCCGAAGACCACTTCCAGCGTGACTGAGCCTGTACAATTGGCCTCAAAACCTGGTATGACGCCTTTAAAGGTCGTCTTTGTAGGTTTAATCCTTGAGGGGTCTATGCCCATCTTGCGCACTGTATCCTGATAAAGCAGGTTCAGGCTACTGCCGCCGTCCATCAGGACTCTCGTGAGGTGAAATCCATCGACGATTGGGTCTAAAACCAATGCGGCGAATCTGCCATGGCGGATACTGGTCGGATGGTCTCTTCTTTCGAAAGTGATCGGGCAAGAGGACCATGGATTGAACTTAGGGGCGACTGGCTCCATCGCATATACGTCCCTTAGTGCACGCTTCCGCTCCCTCTTGGGTATATGGGTTGCGTATATCATGTTTACCGTCCGCACTTGTGGGGGGAAACCCTTCTGTCCTCTACTGTTCGGCGGCCGGGTCTCTTCCTCGTCGTCGCTGTGCAGCCCCTTGTCGTTGTTTTCGGCAATTAACTTGCCTGCCTACTTAAATACCCAACAATCTCTGTTGGTGTGGTTAGCTGGCTTTTCGGGGGTGCCATGTATCTGGCATGAGCGGTCGAGTATTCGGTCCAAATTGGACAGACCCGGAGTGGTTCTTTTGAATGGCTTCTTCCGCTGACCGGGTTTAGAGCCTCGGAATCCGGCGTTGACTGCCGTATCCTCATCGTTGTCGCCGTTAACACGGCGTTTGTTTTTGCTTCGACGCGACCTCCCATTATGGTCCTTTGTATTCGGACTGCCAGCATTTTTACTGAGGTTGTTGCTGCGAGCTAGCCAGATATCCTCTCCCGCACAGAAGCGGGTCATTAATGATGTGAGGGCTGCCATGGATTTCGGCTTTTCCTGTCCTAGGTGCCGGGCTAGCCATTCGTCGCGGATGTTATGTTTGAAGGCTGCGAGGGCCTCTGCATCCGGACAGTCGACGATTTGATTTTTCTTTGTTAAGAACCGTGTCCAGAATTGTCTGGCCGATTCGTCCGGCTGCTGAATTATGTGGCTTAGGTCATCGGCGTCTGGTGGTCGCACAT
This sequence comes from Triticum timopheevii, assembly GCA_963921465.1. Taxonomy (NCBI): domain Eukaryota; kingdom Viridiplantae; phylum Streptophyta; class Magnoliopsida; order Poales; family Poaceae; genus Triticum; species Triticum timopheevii. The sequence goes on from OY997266.1 coordinate 464,284,916, forward strand.
ATGTGCCCTGGAAGTTGTCGAGGAATGCGGCTTCCAGGTCCTCCCAAGACCCAATTGACTCTGCGGGCAAGCTGTTAAGCCAATGCCGGGCTGGTCCTTTAAGCTTGAGTGGGAGATACTTGATGGCATGGAGATCGTCGCCGCGAGCCATATGGATGTTAAGGAGATAATCTTCGATCCAAACCGCGGGGTCTGTCATGCCATCGTAGGATTCAATGTTTACGGGTTTAAACCCTTCAGGGATTTGATGATCCATTACTTCGTCTGTGAAGCATAGTGGGTGTGCGGCGCCTCTGTATTGAGCAATATCACGACGTAGCTCAAGGGAGCGTTGTCTGCTGTGTTCCGCCCGACCGGAGTATTTATATCCGGCGCGACGATATTCGTCGTGGGTCATGGGGCGCCCACGTGATCCATAGATAGATCTGGATTGTCTTGCCTTGTCCTCTAATATATCCCGCAAGTCCGACGCGTTCCCCCGTGGCTTCGTACTTTTCGAATGATGCCGGGGTGCGGTCTTGATGGAGGGCCTGGATGCCTCTCTGTCGCCACCACAGGGTGGTCGGTCAGCCGTATTGTGCGCTGGTGATGAAGGTATGTATGCTTCCTCCTCTAATCGGGGGAGCAACTTGCGTTTTGGGTAGCTCTTGGAGGGGCGTTCGAGTTCGTACTCTTCGGCCGCGAGGACCTCGGTCCATCGATCGGCCAGCAGGTCTTGATCAGCTTGAAGCTGTTGCTGCTTTTTCTTTAGGCTATTTGCTGTGGCCATTAGCCTGCGTCTGAAACGCTCTTGTTCGACGGGATCCTCAGGCACGACGAATTCGTCTTCGTCGAGGCTTGCCTCGTCTCCGGAGGGAGGTATGTAATTATCATCCTCGACCTCTTCGTCTGCCGCTCTCTCGTGAGGGCTTGCTTCTGCATCTTCCTGCGCTGAATCTTGCAGGAGGGGATTGTCTTCGGCACTTTCTGGGGTGTTATTATCTCCTGTGCCGGAATCTCCATTCTTGCTGTGGCGGGATTTAGAGCGGCGCCGCTGACGTTGGCGCTTGGGCTGTTTCTTTAAGGAATCTGCCTCCGCTGCTTCTTCTCCGTCCCCATCCTTTGGGGTGTCCACCATGTATATGTCGTATGACGAGGTGGTCTTCCAATGCCCTGTGCGCGCTGGTTCTTGATCGTCTCCGGCATCGTCGTCCATACCGTCGATGTCGTCGGAGTCGTAGTCTAGCATGTCGGTTAGATCGTCGACAGTGCCTACAAAGTGGGTGGTGGGTGGGTCTTGAATTTCTTCGTTGTCCACGTCCCAACCATCCTGGCCATAGTCCAGTCAGGGCTCTCCGGATAGCGAGAGATGCTTTAGCAAATTGAGGATGTCACCGAAGGGTGAGTGCTGAAGGATGTCCGCGGTGATGAACTCCATGATCGGCGCCCAATCGGATTCGATCGGCAGGGGCGCAGGAGTTTCGGAGTCCGGCAGGGAGTCCGGCACCTTGGAGTCACGAGCTTTATAAGGGACAAGGCTAGTGTTCGGCTCCATCGCCGTGGAAGTTGCGGCTCCCGAGGCGGTGTCCAGCCACCCGTCCTCGATCTGCACGATCGGCTCCGGACTATGGGTCGGAGCGGATCCGTGTGAGGCCTCCAAGGTACTGTCCGGCGGCAGAGTTAGATCATGCCCATCGTGACAATGTGGCACGCTCGGCTGCGGCTCGGATCCATCGAAGATCAAGTCTCCGCGAATATCCGCCGTGAAGTTTAGGCTTCCAAATCTGACCTGACGGCCAGGTGCGTAGCTTTCGATCTGCTCCAGATGGCCAAGTGAATTGGCCCGCAGTGTGAAGCCGCCGAATACGAAGGTCTATCCGGGGAGAAAAGTCTCACCCTGGACGGCGCTGTTGTCGATTGAAGAAGCCATCAAGCCTATCGGTGACGACACAGAGGAACTCTCAATGAAAGCACCAATGTCGGTGTCAAAACCGGCGGATCTCGGGTAGGGGGTCCCGAACTGTGCGTCTAGGCGGATGGTAACAGGAGACAAGGGACACGATGTTTTTACCCAGGTTGGGGCCCTCTCGATGGAGGTAAAACCCTACTCCTGCTTGATTGATATTGATGATATGGGTAGTACAAGAGTGGATCTACCACGAGATCAAGGAGGCTAAACCCTAGAAGCTAGCCTATGGTATGATTGTTGTAATGGTTGTTGCGTCCTACGGACTAAAACCCTCCGGTTTATATAGACACCGGAGAGGGCTAGGGTTACACAGAGTCGGTTACAATGGTAGGAGATCTACATATCCGTATCGCCAAGCTTGCCTTCCACGCCAAGGAAAGTCCCATCCGGACACGGGATGAAGTCTTCAATCTTGTATCTTCATAGTCTTGGAGTCCGGCGGACGATGATAGTCCGGCTGTCCGGACACCCCCTAGTCCAGGACTCCCTCAACCACCTTGGTCTCTAGGAAGACAGGCTCTAACACCCCATGCACCTGTGTGTGTTGTTACGTGAGTAGCCCTGAACTGTATATTTAAACATCACTCTCATCAATACATCATGTGGGAATTTAATAATCTACTTGGTATTCAGGGCCTAACTATCATGTCTACAGCTCATGCCAACACCGCGGGCACATCTCCTGCTGCTTTCAGCGACACTGTCATCGCGTCTGGTGGTGGCTCCTCTCCTTCTCTTCCCCCAGACACCATCCCTCACAGTCCTATGCCTCAAGCCCGCATCAGTGCTTCCCAACACAACACCCTTGATGAGCCAACTTGTTGTTGCAATGATAGGCGCCTTATGGTTTTGGAGTTTGTTGACATAAACAGTATGTGACTTATGTGTTTGCTAGTGCACACAGAGTAGCAGGTCCCTGAGATATCGAGGAGTTTGATGAAAACGATGAAGATAATCTCCCTGCATCGCAGGGAAGATTATCACTGTATTATGATAACAAGAGTGACCCCTCAAAAAATGTTGAAGAGAAGCAACTGGTTCGGTGTCTGTCCGAAGAAATTGACTGCATCTGAGGAGATTGAAGACAAAGTGAAGACATAGCATTTGTTTCGTTGTTCTTCTTCTCTTTATTGAGCCATAGGACCCCCGTACTATTAAGAGGGGTGCAGCGTTTGAAACTTTGATTCTCTCATGCTAAACCCAAATCATATGAAAGTTGCGAGAAAAATCTCTTTGTGTTCCGAGCAAATACTTGCCAGCAAGAGACTGAGATCTTCTTCGCTGCGAGAGATTTTTCTCTGACCGAGGAGTTAGCTTTACTTGTTCCTCAAGTAATGTTACTGTTGCTCGAAAAATCCGACCATTGCAAACGTGTCGGTTGGCCATTGGCTGGACCCCGTATCCAAAATGGTCATTTCTCATCCGGAAAGGTTGCGGCTATAAATAACCACCCCGCGCCGGCTTTTTTCGGTGGCTGCTCCGTTTTGATTCTGAGAAGATTGTCGAGCAACCCCCTCTCTGAGCGATTTGAGTTTAAAATCCACCGAGAGAAAAAACCCTAGAGCCTAAGAATTAGATAGTGGTTCAGCATCACTCAAATCTAAGTCTAGTACGCTCCGCCTATTATTCCTGAGAGCTGCAAACTCTCTAGACGGTTAGGTGTCAATTTCTTCAGAGACCAAGAGTGATTGTGGTTATCGAAGAAGAAGTCTGTAAAGGTTCGGAGATCGCCTTCAAGTATCCACCACGAGTGATTGACATTGGTTGACGAACCAATTGTCAAGGAGAATAGGGTGAAGAGAGTTAATCTTCTGTGTTAAGTCACAACCCCTCCAACCAGACGTAGTCCTTGTGCAGAAGGACGAACTGGTCGAACAAATGTCGTGTCCCCATCGAGCATCACTGGTTACCTCTGCTACCCATGTTTACATTCGACATGTTTTCCTTCATGTGATTTGTCTCGATACATGACTTAGTTTTCTGTCGGTACTTAGTTTTGGCTCGCTGTAATTTGTTTTTCATTCACTCCGTTGCTGTGCTCTGAGAGTTTTGAGATTTCCGAAGAAATTTTGAAACTCCCATTCACCCCCCTAGTAGACATATTTCGTTCCTACAATTGGTATCAGAGCAAGGTACTCCTTGACTCTGCTCATTTTGGTCTAATAACCTTGGAGTTTAAGTATGTCTTTAGTGAGCTACAAGTCGCATGCTACTTCTTAAGCTTGCGTTGGTTTTTCCTGAAAGTGCGTTATATCGACTAGAGGGGGGTGAATAGGCGATATTTATGAATTATTCACTAACGAATTTGCTGGTGAGGAAATTCCTTAGCGAAGAACTACTTGCAGCGGAATAAGTACTCAGAAGTAAACATAACAGGATACAAACATAGTCATCATGATGAAATGAAGACAAGCACAGAGTACAGAAAGCGTAAACATAGGATAACAAGATGAAGACAAACAGACTGAAGAAATTGAACTAAGGAATTTGTGAAAGTCTTCAGTCAAAGTCTTCAAGCACAGATATGAACAACATTCAACACAGTAATGAGGAAATAAAAGGGTTGAGGAGATAGAACCAGTTAGTTGGTGAAGACAATGATTTGGTAAACCAGTTCCAACTGCTGTCTCAGTTGTACGTCTGGTTGGAGCGGCTGAGTATTTAAACTCGAGGACACGCAGTTCCGGACACCCAGTCTCTGAGCCGCAACTCAGGACACCCAGTCCTCACCGTATTCTCCTTGAACTAAGACCATGCAGGTCTCATCCAATCACTCATGGTAAGTCTTCAGGTGACTTCCAAACCTTCACAGACTTGGTCACTCGGCAATCCACAATTCCTCTTGGATGCTCTAGACCTTCACGCCTAACCGTCTGGAAGAAGCACAGTCTTCAAAGGTAACAAGCGTCGGATCCACGCGGGATCAATTTCTTCAGTGATGCTCAATCACTTTGGGTTTGTGTGGGTTTGGTTTTGGATTTTCCTCACTTGATGATTTTTGCTCAAAGTCCTCGGAGGATGGGTTGCTCTCAAATGACAAGTGTCAAGTTCCCTCGGAGCAGCCAACCAACTAGTGGTTGTAGGGGGCGGCTATTTATAGCCTAGGGAGCAGCCCGACATGATAAGACATAAATGCCCTTCAATGATATGACCGTTAGGTGGATAAGATATTTTGGACAGCCGGCGCGCAGCACAACAACGGTCGGAAATTTGACTCTCAAATTCCTCAGGGCTATCATGTTCCTCACTGTGTAGGTAATTCGCACTGGCGAATTCCTAACTCCTTAGTCAGAGCAAAGTCATCAGTGACCAGAAGAACTGCATCTCTGTCACTGAATAAATTGACTAAACTGTATGAGATTTCCAATGGCTTCACTCGAAGGGATTGGTAGGTGTAGGATTTTGAGTTGAGCATCACATGGAAATTTTTCCTTAGTATTTCCTCGACCCCCTTTAACAGTACGGTGTTTCCTATGACTCAAGAAAGAGAAAATGAAACTACGAAAACAAAAGTCTTCACGCTTCATGTTCCACGAATGAATACCAAGTCTTCAAGGTCACACCAATTTCTTCACTTTCAAAGTCTTCAAAAAGTCTTCAGAATATGAAAGTCTTCAGTCGAAGAACTTCATTTTTAGGGGTCGACTTTCTCTGTAAATATCAAACTCCTCATAGACTTATAGACCTGTGTACACTCACAAACGCATCAGTCCCTTAACCTATAAGTCTTCAATACACCAAAATCACTAAGGGGCACTAGATGCACTTACAATCTCCCCCTTTTTGGTGATTGATGACAACATAGGTTAAGTTTTCAACGGGAATAAACATATGAAGTGTAAATACTAATATTGAGGAATTTGATTGCAAGATATAGAAGAACTCTCCCTGAATATGTGCATAGTGAGGAATTTGCTTTTGAGGCAATGCACATTTGAAGAATTGAATCATGGAGATCTCCCCCTATATCTTGTAATTCATACACGCATTTTATATATAATATGAAGAATTTGAAATGCATGATGAAATATGGTGCCTGATGAGATTCAGCATGCGTGCAATAATATTAACGAGGAATAAGCATGCAGAATAACACTTCAAAAGTATCAGAGCATAGTGCATCATCAGAGCACTATGCACCGTTCAAAAGTATCAGGGCACCATCGGATTTAAGATTACAACTCGATCCAGTAAAAAGTTTCGGAAGAACGAGAGTTGTAACTTAACAAAATGCCCATAATATAAACCCGCTTGAAGACTAACTCAGATTTCTCCCCCTTTGTCATCAAATGACCAAAAGGATCGAAACTGAGGACTAACGCCCCTGAAGAATTTCAAGTTGATGGAGGAGCGCCAGCGTTGTCGGGGTTGTTTGTTGAAGTAGGGCCTGCCGCAATGTCGTCCAAATCTTCATGTTCATCAGTTTCACGCGATGAAGAATAAGAGCTGGCCACCAGATCAGGAACTTTGACTCTCTTGAATTTCTTCGGAGGTGGTGCAGACCAGTCAAATGCTTCCTGGAGACCCATAGTCTTCAGTTCTTCCGCGGTATATACATGAGTGAGAACAGCCCAGGTGTGGTTGAGGGTTTCATGAAGGTGATAATGGTTATTCTTCACAGCATTATGGGTTGAGGTCATGTTGTGAAGAATTGCAGCAAACTGACGCTTCACCCATTTGTGATTGCGATCAACCTTCTGATGAAGACTGAGGAGTAACTCACGGTCAGTCATCACCCTGGGTGCTGTGGCTTGAGGCTTTTGCTTAGCTGAGGTATTTGTGGCAGTGTCATGTGTAGCAGAGTCATCATTGGTGGAGTAAGAAGTAGCCAGACGAAATTTACCATCCAATGGACGAGTGCCTTCATCGATCACAGCAGCCGCTTTGCCTTTATCATCAGATGATGAAACTGGTCGCTTGAGGACTTCAATGGGAGGCAAGTAGCTACCATGGTTCAGAGTGTCAGCCTTGTAATTCAGTGAAGATCTTGCCCTTATGAATCTCATAATCCAAGGCGCATAGGGCTTCAGCTCGAAAGGTGACATTGCAACATTAGCAAGAGTCCTCATGAAGAAATCATGGAAGTTGACGGGAACGCCATGAATGATGTTGAAAAGCATGTTCTTCATGATGCCAACGACATCTTCATCATTTGAGTCGTGGCCTTTGATTGGACTCATTGTCTTCGTCAGGATTCGATAGACAGTCCGGGGCACATAGAGCAATTCCTTGACGAGGAATTTGGTTCGTGGGGCCTGCCCTGGCTTCAAAGGCTTCATGAGCACTTGCATATAATGATTCGTCAGTTCAGGGTCATTGTAGATGCAACATGCACTATCATGGGGAGGATCAAGAGGAAGGACACGAAGCAATTCAGTTGCTGGTGCCTTGTAGTGAGTGTTTTCGGTCATCCAATCCAGCACCCATGAATTGACGTCTTCAGCATCTCCGGTGATATGCAGTGTGGCGTAGAACTGAAGAATGAGTTCTTCATTCCAATCACAGATATCAGTGCAGAAATTCAGCAGTCCTGCATCGTGAATAACACTGAGGACTGGTTCGAAGCACGGCAGAGATTCCATATCCACATGAGGAATATGTTCATGATCGAAGATTTTGTCCTTGCCAAAGAGCACTGAGGAATAGAAGTTGGCTTGAGTAGCAGTCCAGAAACGCCTCTTCCTTATGCGAGCAGAGTCATATGGATTATAATCAGTGAAGAACACATGCTCAGAAAAGAAGTCTTCAGCCTTGAATTTTTGCTTGCTTGAGAACGGATTCTTCGGCTTGGGCAAAGGAGTGTCAGTGATTTGCAGCACAACCTCAGGAATCGCGAGCTCAGGTGCTTCAGACTGAGGAATTTCTGGTTCTTCTTCTTGTGCAACTTGAGGATCAACAGTAGCAGGTTCTTCAGCACTAGCGGCTAGAATTTCTTCATGAACAGATGAAGTGGGATGAGTTTCTTCAGAGCCCATTTGAACAGATGTAGCCGGGGACTGAGGAATCTGTTGAATAGGAGTGAAGAGAGGAGTATTTGGATGCTGACTTTCCCAAAAGTCATCATTCATCACTGGTGTAGTGCATCCAATATCCACATCTTCAGCTTCTTTTTCAATTTCCTCAACACCAGCCTCTTCAGCTGTGAACTGAGGCATGGGTGAGGAAACGACTGGCGTTGAAGGGAATGCTTCCACTTCAATTTCTTCATCTAACTGCTCTGACGTAGCAGCAGAATGAGTTTCTTCATCAGATCCGCTTGGGATCTTGTAGTCTTCTCCATAAGGAACAATTTCCTTTGATGACATGGAGGAAATCGGAACGGCATCAATAGGATTTTCAAGAGAGCTGGTCATTGGCTTCATTTTCTTCGCAGCCGAAGAATTTGACGCAGCTGATGCCTTCCTTTTCTTCACTGCAGCTCGCTCTGCAGCCTTGGTCTTCTTCACTTCATAGGCAGAAGGAAGAATTGGAGTTGGAGTAGGCGCGGGAGGAGCTGAGGACTGTGGTTGATTTTCTTCAGGCGCAAGTGATGCAGTTGCCCTGATCTCTTCAGTTTCTTCAGGCGCACCACTAGTGGATGCCCTGGCAATTTCTTCAGCGGCTGGAATGGAGTCATCAGCCCTAGAACTTGTGTTTTCATCAGCAGGCTGAAAGTCATCAGCGGTGCTGGCATGTTCTTCAGCAGGCTGAGCAGAGTCGGCAGCCTGAGGAATTTCTTGTTGCGATGGGGCTGCAACAGTTGTCATTTTCTTCGTCAGGTTGACGAATCGCACTTTGGCTCCTTGCCAATCAGCATTGTATGCATCAAAGTCCTTGCTGAGGGCTTGGATTTCAGATTGAGCCTTGAGAAGTTCTTCAGGTGTCAGTCTGACAACGTTCTTCTTCAGAAGCTTCTCCTTTCTAGCTTGAGCTTCTTTATCTCACGAGCCTTTTCAAACTTCCATTTCTCTTGAGAGATGAAATGGGTCAGCATGTGACTTTGACCGGGAGTCAGAGGCAGATCAGGCATTGGAGTGTTTGGATCCTGGTGCCAGAGGTCAATGTAGTCAAGGATCTTCTTCGGATCCAAAAGCAGTGGCGCAGATGTGCCTTTGGCTCTAGCGGCCTTTGCTTGTCTGTCTCTGATGATTTCAGCAAGTTCTTCATCAGAGGCCTCATCATCAGAGGGCACTTGGAATGCAACCTGTTTCTTCCTTGGACTTGGCCGAGGACCGCGTCCAGCTGTTGCTTTTGTCTTCAACAGTGAGGGGCCTGATGAGGACATTGATGCAGCTGAGGAACTTGCTGAGACACCAGAAGCAATTGAGAAACCCTGAGTCCTTTGGCATGTAGCCAGATGCACAGGAGTTGAGGACTTTGAGGGAGCTATTGAGGACTTTGGTGGAGCAGCAGCAGTCTGAGGAATTTGCCGTGAGGGCGCAGCTGAGGAACTTGGCCGTGAGGGCGCTGAAGGTGAAGCACTTGGCTTATGAGAAGGTTTCTTCGGCATTGATTTCCTCAGCTTGACCGAGGTCTCAGCAGCAGCAGCAGCAGCGGCAGAATCCTCATTGAATTTCCTCACTGCCTCCTTGGCTTGTCTTGCCAGTTTTGCTTGGCGCCTAGCCCATTCTTCAGGAAAGTCCTCACCATGCTTGATGCTGGTGGGATCAGCTACTTGGCCAGGTGCCAATGGAGCTCTTGGGCATGGAGGATTTAAGGCGAATTTCTTCATGTACTTAGGAGTAACATATCGATATTCCCTCCATTCTCGTGCCCATCTTCGTTCAATCCTCTGGATGCGCACTTTGCGCTGATTCTTGTTTTCTTTGCCAAACTTGGCTTCATCAGGTGTGCAATAATCCTTGTATATTTCATCAGGGATTTTGAAAGCAGTCATGACTTCCGGTTTCTTTCCTCCTTTCTGCGGTCTCTTTCCTTCAGCCATTTTCTTCAGATGAGGAATTTGAACAATTGAGCACTCTGAAGAAGTATGCAGTTTTTCTTCGAGGAACGCTGCAAATGAGTTAAGTTGATGAGAACCTAGTGATTTAGCAGCGGACATGAGTACCTGTGAACAGAGTGTAGGTGCGAGGAATTTGGAGAGGTCATATGCGTTCTCAAAAGATTTTTCGAAAAGACAAGTTTTGAGGAATTTGACCAGTTAAGCCTTGAGGAATTTCACTAAGCGTTCTTGTCTTAGGTTCCAGAGTTGTACAGATCGAAAATCCGCACAATTGAGGAATCTTGAAGAAAATGAGTGCTTAGAGAGATGGATCAAGAGCATACAGTGTGTGAGGTGTTCATATGTGTGAAGATTTGAAGAATAAACACCTTTGAAGATTTTCAGGAAAGCTTGAGAATCAAAGTGAGTAATAAAAGTAACTTTTAATTACCCGAACTGAAGAACACGACGAACTGAGATGAACAGCGATGAAGTTCGTCAAGTTAGATCTCCCACGCCCTAACTTGGCAGAGGAAGACAACTACGGCGGCGGCGGAGTGAAGATTTCCGCAGCCGGCGCGAGTACGACGGCGACGAGGTCAAGGCAGTGAAGCTCTTCCTCGCCGACGGTGATGGAGTAGCGGCGGTGCTAGGGTTTGAGGAGCTCGAGCGAGAGACAGCGACCGAGCGGTGTAAATGAAGTGAGGAGGGGAGAGGGGTATTTATAGCCACGATAAAAACTGTTCGCCCGAAGATTTTGGGACGAACATGCCCCTGCCCTTTCACCTTCACACGACATGTGTCACCCACGTACTGTGCAGATGAGATCGTGTAAGATCGTGGGTGATTATAATAATGCATCGTGGGATGCGGAACGGTTTGAGCGGTAAAACTGAAAATCTGGATAAGATTTGTTTTAAAGTTTCGCTCGCAATTTCTTCAGCTGACAAGGACACAGTGAAGACTTTGAACGGGTTTCAAATAGAACGCACATGAAGAATTTGTGAATAGATTGGGTTGAGTCTAGCATAGAGGGGGAAGGGTCCGATCACATTCACATAGCAGAAAAAAAGCAACTTGAAGAAATAGCCATAAGTGAATGCTGTAGAGGACATAAACTCATATATATATATAGCCAATGAAGAAAAACGATAGAAACAGTGAAGATTTTGCAAAGTTGAAGAATTTGAAAAACTGAAGAATTTCAAAAATGAGGAAAAACTCAAATTGAAGATTTTCAAATTTTTGTGGTGGCGTGGCCCACCGTATAAGAATGATGATTTCAGACACCGCGTGCAATTGTCGTAGGGTTCTGAGAATGAAATTCTTCATTAATTTCTTCACACTTAGAGTGTTATTCTTCATTGATTGAAGAAAAACGTTTCTTCATGTGTTGCACATCTAAGTCATCAATTCTGCATAAGGGTTAGGATGTGTGTCCTTTTCAAAGAACATTCGAAGACTCTAAGATATTTAGCTCACACCGCAACTTGCTAAATCTCTTCTCATCCAAGGGCTTGGTGAAGATTTCAGCTAGCTGTTCTTCAGTCTTCACATGCTCGATGGAGATGTCGCCCTTCAACACATGATCATGAAGAAAATGATGACGAATCTGGATGTGCTTTGTCTTCGAGTGCTGAACTGGGTTGTGAGAAATCTTGATGGCACTCTCATTGTCGCAGAGGAGAGGCACATTCTTCACGTTGACGCCATAGTCCTTGAGGGTTTGCTTCATCCAAAGCAGTTGAGCACAGCATGAGCCAGCAGCAATGTATTCAGCTTCAACAGTAGATAGTGATACGCAGTTCTGTTTCTTCGAGGACCAACAGACAAAAGATCGTCTGAGGAAATGACAAGTGCCAGATGTTGACTTGCGGTCCACACGATCACCAGCATAGTCAGAGTCAGAATATCCAATGAGATCAAAAGCAGAGCCCTTGGGGTACCATAATCCTAGTGTTGGTGTGTGAGCTAGATATCGAAGAATATGCTTCACAGCCTTGTGGTGTGATTCCTTCGGTGCAGCTTGAAATCGGGCACACATGCAAACACTAAGCATTATATCTGGCCTAGATGCACATAAGTACAATAAAGAACCAATCATGGAGCGGTATACCTTGTGATCGAAGTCAATACCATTTTCATTAGTGCATAGATGGCCATTTGTGGGCATAGGAATTTTGACGCCTTTGCAATCTTGCATGCCGAATTTCCTCAATACATCTTTGAGGTATTTCTCCTGAGATATGAATATGCCATTGCGCTGCTGACGGATTTGAAGACCTAAGAAGAATTTCAACTCTCCCATCATAGACATTTGATATTCTTCACTCATCATATAGGCAAATTCATCACTATAACGTTGGTCAGTACAGCCAAAGATAATATCATCAACATATATTTGGCACACAAACAGTTCACCATCATAAGATTTAGTAAATAGAGTAGGGTCGAGTGAACCGGGTGTGAAGCCATTCTTCAACGAAGAATTCCTTCAATGTATCATACCACGCCCGAGGGGCTTGCTTGAGGCCATAGAGGGCCTTATTGAGTCTGAAGACTTTGTCAGGATTCTTTGGATCTTCAAAACCTGGGGGTTGAGCAACATATACTTCTTCCTCAAGCTTACCATTGAGGAATGCACTTTTCACATCCATTTGATATAAGATGATATCATGATGGTTAGTGTAAGCAAGTAATATGCGAATAGCCTCAAGTCTAGCAACAGGTGCAAAAGTTTCATCGAAATCAATTCCTTCAACCTGTGTGTAGCCTTGAGCTACTAGTCGTGCCTTATTCCTCACCACAAGGCCATTTTCATCTTGCTTGTTGCGGTAGATCCACTTTGTGCCAATGATATTATGCTTGCGAGGATCTGGGCGATTGACCAATTCCCAGACATTGTTTAGCTCGAAGTAATGTAATTCTTCTTGCATAGCCTGAATCCACTCCGGCTCCAGAAATGCTTCATCTACCTTAGTGGGCTCTGTGATAGAGACAAAAGCATAGTGCCCACAAAAGTTAGATAAATGTGAAGCTTTTGAGCGTGTGAGAGGACCTGGTGCGCTAATGTCATCGATGATCTTCTCCACTTGCACTTCTTTTGCAACGCGAGGATGAGCTGGTTGTCGCTGAGGATTTTGATCAGCATTTTCTTCAGCACCATTTTCCTCATCATGTTCTTCAGGTGCATCAGCTCGATGTTCTTCATGAACAGGAATGAATTCTTCAGCAGATTCGTCAGTAGGAATGACATCCTCAGTTGCCTTGAGCTTGATAGCATCTTCAGGTGCTGGTTCATCTAACACAGAAGGCAGGTGCTCTCTTTGCGAGCCATTAGTTTCATCGAACCGCACATCTACAGTGTCAAGTTGAGTGTATTTGCGAATATCATCAGCATTTGCCATCTTGCATAGATCAGTAAGACCAATCTCAGTGACGGTCCACAACTCGCTGTTCCTAGCCATGAGGCGCTTCCTCATCATGGCCTTCCACTTGGGATAGTCATGACCGTCAAAGATAGGGCATGTCACTTTCTTCATACCTGCGGTCGACATAACTAAAACTCCAGGCGGTTAAACCAAAATCACACAGAACAAGGGAGTACCTTGCTCTGATACCAATTGAAAGTGCGTTATATCGACTAGAGAGGGGGTGAATAGGCGATTTTTATGAATTCTTCACTGAGGAATTTGCTGGTGAGGAAATTCCTTAGCGAAGAACTACTTGTAGCGGAATAAGTACTCAGAAGTAAACATAACATGATACAAACATAGTCGTCATGATGAAATGAAGACAAGCACAGAGTACAGAAAGCGTAAACACAGGATAACAAGATGAAGACAAACAGACTGAAGAAATTGAACTGAGGAATTTGTGAAAGTCTTCAGTCAAAGTCTTCAAGCACAGATATGAACAACATTCAACACAGTAATGAGGAAATGAAAGGGTTGAGGACATAGAACCAGTTAGTTGGTGAAGACAATGATTTGGTAAACCAGTTCCAACTGCTGTCTCAGTTGTACGTCTGGTTGGAGCGGCTGAGTATTTAAACTCGAGGACACGCAGTCCCGGACACCCAGTCTCTGAGCCGCAACTCAGGACACCCAGTCCTCACCGTATTCTCCTTGAACTAAGACCACGCAGGTCTCGTCCAATCACTCGTGGTAAGTCTTCAGGTGACTTCCAAACCTTCACACACTTGGTCACTCGGCAATCCACAATTCCTCTTGGATGCTCTAGACCTTGACGCCTAACCATCTGGAAGAAGCACGGTCTTCAAAGGTAACAAGCGTCGGATCCACGCGGAATCAATTTCTTCAGTGATGCTCAATCACTTTGGGTTTGTGGGGGTTTGGTTTTGGATTTTCCTCACTTGATGATTTTCGCTCAAAGTCCTCGGAGGATGGGTTGCTCTCAAATGACAAGTGTCAAGTTCTCTCGGAGCAGCCAACCAACTAGTGGTTGTAGGGGGCGGCTATTTATAGCCTAGGGAGCAGCCCGACATGATAAGACATAAATGCCCTTCAATGATATGACCGTTAGGTGGATAAGATATTTTGGACAGCCGGTGCGCAGCACAGCAACGGTCGGAAATTTGACTCTCAAATTCCTCAGGGCTATCATGTTCCTCACTGTGTAGGTAATTCGCACTGGCGAATTCCTAACTCCTCAGTCAGAGCAAAGTCATCAGTGACCAGAAGAACTGCGTCTCTGTCACTGAAGAAATTGACTAAACTGTATGAGATTTCCAATGGCTTCACTCGAAGGGATTGGTAGGTGTAGGATTTTGAGTTGAGCATCACATGGAAATTTTTCCTTAGTATTTCCTCGACCCCCTTTAACAGTACGGTGTTTCCTATGACTCAAGAAAGAGAAAATGAAACTACAAAAACAAAAGTCTTCACGCTTCATGTTCCACGAATGAATACCAAGTCTTCAAGGTCACACCAATTTCTTCACTTTCAAAGTCTTCAGAAAGTCTTCAGAATATCAAAGTCTTCAGTCGAAGAACTTCATTTTTAGGGGTCGACTTTCTCTGTAAATATCAAACTCCTCATAGACTTATAGACCTGTGTACACTCACAAACGCATCAGTCCCTTAACCTATAAGTCTTCAATACACCAAAATCACTAAGGGGCACTAGATGCACTTACATTTCCCTTGAAGAGGAAAGGGTGATGCAGCAAAGTTGAGATAAGTATTTCCCTCAGTTAAAGAACCAAGGTATCAATTCAGTAGGAGGTATAAGCAAGTCCCCAATCTATGCACCTGCACAAATAATCAAACACCTGCACCCAACGTGATAAAGGGGTTGTCAATCCCTTCATGGTCAATTGCAATGGTGAGGTCTGATAGAGATAGGTGTCGTTGTCAAAACCGGCGGATCTTGGGTAGGGGGTATTCGGACAGCCGAACTATATACTTTGGCCGGACTGTTGGATCATGAAGATACAAGACTCAAGACTTCATCCCGTGTCCGGATGGGACTCTCCTTTGCGTGGAAGACAAGCTTGGCGATCCGGATATTATATTTCCTTTTTTGTAACTGACTCCATGTAAACCCTAGCCCCCTTGGGTGTCTATATAATCCGGAGGGTTTAGTCCTTAGAGACAGAATCATAATCATCATAGGCTAGCTTCTAGGGTTTAGCCTCTTCAATCTCATGGTAGATCAACTCTTGTAATACCCTTATCATCAATATCAATCAAGCAGAAAGTAGGGTTTTACCTCCATCGAGAGGGCCCGAACCTGGGTAAAACATTGTGTCCCTTGCCTCCTGTTACCATCAACCTTAGACGCACAGATCAGGACCCCCTACCCGAGATCCGCCAGTTTTGACACCGACATTGGTGCTTTCATTGAGAGTTCCTGATGCGGAGCATCCCTCGACTACTCGCACCGACACTCCATCACCAACGCAAGCTCCAAGTGGACCAATGACACGAGCACGTGCATGCGCCATCGAGAACGAGGTTGATTCTCTCCTCTTCGAGTTTTGCTCGGTTTCACATGAGAGTTGGATTCTACCGTCATCGGAAACATTGTGCATGCTTAGGTACCAAGAAGATGATAATGAGAAGGAGAAGACGGAGACTCAAGTGACCACGAAGCAAGGGAAAGAAGAGAAGGAAGGAGAGAATGAGAAGAAGGAAGAAGGAGGAGAAGGGGCAAAAACCCCTGGACAACCCGGGTGCCCGGCCATGGCAGCCCCGGGTGCCCAGCCTCTACCTGGGCCACGCCCCAGCCGGCCCCAGGTGCCCGGCCCCTCTCCTGGGCTCAGCCCAGCCGGCCCCGGGTGCCCGGCCCTTTCCCAGCCGCCCGCTGGGAGCCACCCCGGTCCGGGTGCCCGGCCGGTTCCACCCCGGTCCGGGTGCCCGGCCGGTTCCACCGCGGGTGTCCAGACCCTTCCCCGTGGCTACGCGTTTTAGGGACTTTTTGGTCGTTTGTATCCCCTCTCCCTAATATTTTGTCCCTAGACTATATAAGTGGAACTCCTAGGTCATTTTTGGGTTAGCAAAGATTAGACTAAACATTGTGAGCCTTTGCTCCTTGTATCCCCTCCTCTTAGGAGCTCAAGCCCCCACCTTGGGAAGAATCCATAGGATTATCAAGGCCTCCTCTTGGAGAAGATCATCAAGACCTCACATAGTGGGAAGAATTTACCAAGTGCTACTCTCCTTGTATTGATCTTGTAATCTTGTGGATCTTATGTGTGCTACTCTAGTGGATGTGATACTTGGGTTTGTTTGAGAGAATTGTTCTTGGTGTTCTTGAGCTTTTCCTCCTTTTCCCTCTCCAAGTGTGAAAAGATCCTTCCTAGGGTTTGACCCTACAACATCTTGGTATCATGAGCAAGGTTTATTCACATCTTGGAGTCCCATCCCCCCATTTGCTAGCTTGATTTTGTTGTTTTTCGTCCAAATCCGAAAATCCCCACAAAAATAGCCCAAAAAATTTTTCTTGCAATTTGTTGGATCTTGTGAGATTTGGTTGTTTTGGTCCATGGATTTGATGTTTGGCAAGTGGATCTAGCCCCTCCCCAACAATCCCCACCCTTCCCACCACGAAATCCACCGAATTTGGCCTTTCCCCCAAAATTTCCGCCCAAATCAGCCACCACCGGGTGCCCGCACCTCGAACCACCGGGCACCCGCACCGCGCCCAGCTACCCCCGGGCACCCGCACCTCACACCCCCGGGTGCCCGCACCCCCCGAAATCAGCCCACTACCAACACCATTTTGGCCATAACTTCCACCTCCCAAGCCCGTTTTTCGTGTTCTTTAGCTCGTTTAGAAGCCCTTGACATCCCCCATCCACTCATCCCACTACCAACACCATTAACCCCCATCCAAAAAATCATCACAAATACACCCACCTTCCGCATTTGACCGATTTTGTGTTGCCTTTTGCGTTTCCTAAGGTGTTTCGGCTACTTAGGAGCGTGTGACATCTTCGTCACCATCATCGACTCGGAGTCATCTTCATCACTAACCGTAAGAAAGGACGGTAACCTCGACGATATTTATTCCTTACCTTGCTTTTGCATTGATAGTCCGAGCCACTTTGCGTCGCTTACCCATTGAGACTAGCAAGTTGAGAATTGCCGGACCACGCTATTGTGCACCGTAGTGATCGTGTTATCATCTTAGTGCCATAAGTCTCTCCCGTGCATATTATACATAATTGTCTCATATCTTACTCGGCTCGAGCATCAAGCATAGAAAAAAAGAGAAGAAAAGCTTTTAAGCAAAAGAGGAGCAACAAAGAGCTTGTAAGCAATAGAGTGACCATTTGCATACGTATATCATCTTGGTCATCGCATACATACCATAGCTGGGATTGAAGACGGCACGGTTCTCTCATAGGTAGGTGCACAAGCGTATCTTGCCCATTTGAGCAATCGAGCTAGTGTATCTCGAGCATTCGCACAACAAGAGCATTTTCCGTGGTTGCACATTTTGAGCTCACCCCTTGGTTGTGCGGATCCCATCTATCTTCCATGTGTGTGTACCTAGTAATACCGTTGGGTTTGATCTATTTGCTTTACTTGCATTTTTGTGAACCTTCTCAACCTTATCGATATCTTGACTAACATTTGCTTGAAAATTTTGCCACCATCCTAACTGAGCTACTCCATAAGCCTCTTACTTGTAGGTGTGAGAAACAAACCCGGTTCCAATTCTCCTATTGTGGCATTACATGGAGTGACACTTGTTACATCTTCAATCCTCGGAGAAGGTAACTTTGGTATTGTTCTCTCACTTTCCTACTCACCCCACTTGGTTATGATGGATAGGCCAAGCGCGTCGTCGAACCCACTTTTCGAGGAGCAAGGTGATGATTCCAGATATGTCTCCAAGAACCACTTCTTCATCGCGCAACGAGCGCTTCATCAAGAAAACATCGCATTGGGTCAACGCTTCGAACAACTCGCCTCCGACCTTCGTCAAAACATCGACGACAAATTCAACACACAAATGGAAGAGCTCCGCAACATGATCGTTCCACGCCCGTCTTCCTCATCGGCTTCTTCAAGACGGCGCCACTCAAGTCACCGTACAAGTCGGCAATCTTCGGACTACTCCTCTTATGATGCAAGTCCACCACGAGCTCGCCCTCCTCGACGTGATCATCATCAAGCTCACCAAGCTCAAGAAAATCCATTCCATGGCAATGGATTACAAGACCGAGTTTGAGCACGTGAACGGATGCGACACCAAGTCCCTCATGGAGCAATGGAGCAAGGGCAAATGCCTCCACAAGTACCACTTCAAGCCCCTCAAGACGGTGATGCACTTCGACAAGCACAAGAGCAACATGAAGCACAAGCCCTCGACCGTGAAGCTCAAGCACTTGAAGCACAACAAGCTCTACGCGAGGCCACTAGAGCCGTTGAAGTCCGCAACCACCAAGTGCGAGAACAAGAGGAAGCTCTTCGACGCGAGATACAAGAAGAAGCCGCCCGATGCGAAGAACAACAAGAAAGGCGCAACCAAGTGCACATTCCTCGCCCTCCTCCAAGACAAGAGCGACACCAAGTGGAACAAGTGCTTCAAGACCCTCCTCCATGCCAAGAGCGACATCATGAGGAACGAGCACTTGAGGACTTTCCAAGGCAAGAGCGATATCACAACCGCTATCAAGATGAACAACTCCGCTACGGCAAGCTCAAGTTCACCATGCCAAAGTTCTCCGGAAGCAATGATCCCGAAGAATATCTCTCTTAGGCATTGAAGGTGGACAAGATTTTTCACCTGCACAACTACGATGAAGAAAAGAAGATAGCAATGGCCTCCCTCGAATTCCAAGACTACGTCCTCATTTGGTGGGAACAAGTGATCGAGCGACGACATACAAGAGGCAAACCACCAATCACAACTTGGGAAGCCATGAAGGAAGTCATGAGAGCCCGCTTTGTGCCTACTCACTACACTCGAGATCTTTTCAAGAAGTTGCAACTCCTCAAGCAAGGCACCAAGACGGTGGAAGAATACTACCAAGAAATGGAGATTGCCATGATACGAGCCAATGTCAAGGAAGATGGCGAGCAAACAATGGCATGCTTCTTGAGCGGCCTCAACCACCCAATCAAGCGGACCGCCAACTTCCAACCATACTCCAACCTTCTTGAGCTAGTTCATCAAGCGACCAAGGCTGAGCGACAAGTGCAAGATGACTTCAAATACGCCAAGTACTCGTCCAAGACCTACGTCTCCTACTCTCAAGCTCCCGCGACTTCGGCACCTCCTACATCAACTAGAGCATCACCAAGTACTGGCGACAAGTCAAGTTCCAAGCAAGTGGCACCTTCCTCGACTCATCCTCCGGCAAGCACCTACAAATCCAAGACTCCTTCATCTTCGGCGCCTCCCGATGATCCCGTGAAGACAAGTTCAATCAAGTTCTTCACATGTGGCGGCCGAGGCCACAAGTCCTTCCAATGCACCAACAAGCGAACGATGCTCTTCAACGATGACGACACATATGACTCAATGAGTGAAGAAGAAATGGAAGCCATTGAGCACGTGGCCATGCACCGGCGCGTGAATGAAGATGAAGATGACCAAGTCTTTTGTGACAATGATTCAAGTCCCTCTCTCGTGGTCTCCAAGGTCTTGACGCTCCAACACCACCAAGAAGAAGACCAACGGTGCCACATCTTCCACACCAAGGCCAGCATCAACGGAAGGTCTGTCAAGGTCATCATCGATGGAGGTAGTTGCCACAATTTGACGAGTGAAGAACTATGCTCCAAGCTTCAATTGGTCAAGAGGAAGCATCCGCACCCTTACAAGGTTCAATGGCTAAGTGACTCCAGCACTATCCGAGTTGAGCATACGGTCCAAGTCTCCTTCAAAATTGGTGCATATGAGGACACTTTGGAGTGTGATGTGGTCCCAATGACCGTTTGCCACCTCCTTCTTGGTCGACCATGGCAATTCGACCGCGGTGTTATCCACAATGGGCGTACCAATCACTATAGCTTCAAGATGAAAGGGAAGGAATATGTGCTACGACCTATGTCTCCTAGTCAAGTGATAGACGACAAGCAAGCCACCCACCATGGAGAGAAGAGTGAGGAAGTGAGCCACCCAAACGTGAGTGAGAGCCACAAGCCAAACTTGAGCGCCTCTTCACCTAGAGAGAGAAACCTCATACTATTTGCCACAAAAAGTGAGATGAGAGAAGTGTGTGAGAACCCATCGAGCGTGATGCACTTTGTCCTTGTGTGCAAGGATGGAGAAACAAAAACTAACACCACTCACAAGCTACCGTTGGTGTTTCAATCTCTTTTACAGGAATTTCAAGATGTTTTCCCCGATGAGCTACCTCCGGGTCTCCCTCCTCTTCGAGGCATTGAGCATCGAATGGACCTCATCCCCGGAGCTCCTCTTCCAAACAAGGCTCCTTACCGCGTCAACCCCGAAGAGTCAAAGGAGATTCAACGGCAAGTACAACAACTCATCGACAATGGTCATGTACGTGAAAGCTTGAGCCCTTGTGCCGTTCCCGTTATACTTGTGCCCAAGCAAGATGGTAGCTTTTGCTTGTGTTCCAATTGTAGACCCATAAATGCTATTACCGTTCGCTATAGGCATCCCATTCCTTGCTTAGATGATATGCTTGATGAACTTAGTGGAGCCAACTTTTTCTCAAAAACTGATCTTAAAAGTGGCTATTATCAAATCCACATACAAGAGGGTGATGAATGGAAAACCGCTTTCAAAACCAAATTTGGCTTATATGAATGGTTAGTCATGCCTATGGGTTTATCCGAAGCTCCCGGTACTTTCGTGCATCTCATGCATCATGTACTTCGCCCTTATATTGGAGTCTTTGTTGTGGTTTACTTCGATGATATTCTTATGTTTAGCAAAACCATGAAAGAGCATCTTAATCATGTTAGGGCTGTTTTGCAAACACTTCGCAAGGAAAGTCTTTATGCCAACATGAAAAAGTGCACATTTGGTGTTGACAAAGTGGTTTTCTTGGGTTTTGTTGTCTCTTCCAAGGGTGTCCATGTTGATGAAACTAAAATTGAAGCAATTAAAAATTGGCCCCAACCCACCAATTTGCAACAAGTGCGAAGTTTTCTTGGTCTTGCAGGTTTTTATCGTCGCTTTGTGAAAGATTTTAGCACTATTGCCGCTCCTTTGCACGCTTTGAGCAAGAAAAATGCTCCTTTTGTTTGGAGACCTTTGCAATCAACCGCTTTTGATGAGCTCAAATCTTTGCTTACACATGCTCTGATTCTTGCTTTACCCAACTTTGACAAAACTTTTGAGGTTCATTGCGATGCAAGTGGTACCGGAATTGGTGGAGTTTTGATGCAGGAAAAACGAGCTATTGCTTATTTTGGTGAAAAAATTTCCGGTGCTCAACTTAACTATCCCATATATGACAAAGAATTGTTTGCATTAGTGCGTGTGTTACATGTGTGGGAGCATTACCTTAGACCGCATGAGTTTGTTATACATACCGATCATGAAACACTTAAATACCTCAAAGGTCAAACCAAGTTGAATAAACGGCATGCTAAATGGAGTGAATTCATTGAATCTTTTCCCTATGTGATTAAGTACATTAAGGGCAAAGAAAACGTGGTGGCGGATGCACTTTCCCGCAAATGTATGTTACTTACTCAACTTGAATTGAATGTCATAGGATTTGATCATATCAAAGATTTGTATGAGGGTGATGTGACTTTTGCTACTCCTTATGCTAAGTGTGTGACGCATACTTCTTGGGAACGATATTATATCAAAGATTGTTATCTTATGAGAGCTAACAAGCTATGCATTCCCAAGTCCTCTCTTCGTTTGCTCCTTTTGCAAGAGGCTCATGGAGGTGGACTCATGGGACACTTTGGACGCGACAAGACTTTCGCCACGCTCTCCAAGAACTATTATTGGCCCAAGATGTTTCGCGATGTTGCCCGCTTCACCAACCGGTGCTCTACATGTTGCAAAGCTAAGTCACACTCTCAATCCCATGGTTTAAATATGACTTTACCTATCCCACATCAACCTTGGGAAGACATTAGCATGGATCTTGTGCTTGGATTACCTAGAACTCAAAATGGCAAGGATTCAGTTTTTGTTGTTGTGGACCGTTTCTCTAAAATGGCTTATTTTATCCCATGCAATAAGATAGACGATGCTTCACATGTTGCCAATCTCTTTTGTAGGGAAATCTTGAGGTTGCACGACGTGCCAAAGACAATTGTGTCGGATCGAGACGTCAAGTTCTTAAGCTACTTTTGGAAGACACTATGCGCCGAGCTTGGGATCAAGCTACTATTCTCCACGGCATATCATCCTCAAACAGATGGCCAAACGGAAGTCACCAACTGGACGCTTGCGACTCTCCTACGTGTGTTGATCAAGAAGAACATCAAGGAGTGGGAGGAGTGCCTACCCATCACCGAGTACGCCTACAATCGCGCAAGACACTCTACAACCGGCAAGTCCCCCTTCGAGGTCGTCTACGGTTTCAACCCTTTGTCGCCATTGGACATCCTTCCTCTACCGCTTCAAGAACGGGCAAACATGGACACAAGTACAAGGGCCGCCTACCTCAAGAAGATGCATGAAGAAACACGTTCCATGATCGAGCGCCAAGTGCAACGCCTCTCCGCCAAGCTCAACCTCAACAAGTCTCCGATGGTGTTCCAACCGGGTGATCAAGTATGGATACATCTCCGCAAAGACCGCTTCCCCAATGAACGCAAGTCCAAGCTACTACCACGAGCCGACGGCCCATTCAAGGTGATCGAACGCTACAACGACAACGCCTACAAGGTCGACATCCCACGCGACAAGTACAACGTTAGCGACATCTTCAACGTCAAAGACTTGGCCAAGTACCATGGTGATGAAGAGCACGATCCATGGACGGATCTCTCCCAAGGGGGGAAGATGATGCGGAGCATACCTCGACTACTCGCACGAACACTCCATCACCAACGCAAGCTCCAATGGACCAATGACACGAGCACGTGCACGCACCATCGAGAACGAGGTTGATTCTCTCCTCTTCGAGTTTCGCTCGGTTTCACATGAGAGTTGGATTCTACCATCATCGGAAACATTGTGCATGCTTAGGTACCAAGAAGATGATAATGAAAAGGAGAAGACGGAGACTCAAGTGACCACGAAGTAAGGGAAAGAAGAGAAGTAAGGAGAGAACAAGAAGAAGGAAGGAGGAGAAGGGGCAAAACCCCTGGACATCCCGGGTGCCCGGCCATGGCAGCCCCGGGTGCCCGGCTGAAAGGATCGATATGGTTAACTAGAGGGGGGGGGTGAATAGGCAACTAACAATTTTTAGCTTTTCTTTACCAAATTAAACTTTGCATCAAAGTAGGTTGTCTAGATATGCAACTAGGTGGACAACCTATATGATGTGACAACAACAAGCACACGAGCAAGTAAGGGAAACAACACAAGTAAGCTTGCAAAAGTAAAGGAGCGAGATAACCAAGAGTGGAGCCGGTGGAGACGAGGATGTGTTACCAAAGTTCCTTCCTTTTGAGGGGAAGTACGTCTCCGTTGGAGCGGTGTGGCGGCACAATGCTCCCCAAGAATCCGCTAGGGCCACCGTATTCTCCTCACACCCTCACACAATGCGAGATGCCGTGATTCCAGTATTGGTGCCCTTGAAGGCGGCGATCGAACCTTTACAAACAAGGTTGGGGCAATCTCCACAACAATTGGAGGCTCCCAACAACACCACGAAGCTTCACCACAATGGAGTATGGCTTCGAGGTGACCTCAACCCTCTAGGGTGCTCAAACACCCAAGAGTAACAAGATCCGCTAGGGATAAGTGGGGAGAATCAAATCTCTCTTGGTGGAAGTGTAGATCGAGGCCTTCTCAACTAATCCCGAGCAAATCAACAAGTTTGATTGGCTAGGGAGAGAGATTGGGCGAAAATGGAGCTTGGAGCAACAATGGAGCTTAGAGGTGGAAGAGGTAGTCAACTAGAGGTAGGAGACGCCCCTTTTATAGTCAAGGAAGAGATCCAACCGTTATCCACTTAGACCAGCCTGCGACATGTGGTACTACCGCTCCAGGGGCGCGGTACTACTGCATGGCCACGCGGTACTACTGTGGGAGACCACGGTACTACCGCGGCAGCTTCAGAGACTATACAATAGGCAGAACTACCGCGAGCGCGGTACTACCGCACCCACCTGCGGTACTACCGCGAGGCAGGTAAGAATAAGTCTAGAAACGACACGGATGAATAAAAATACATCCGTGCCTACTTCCGCGGTCAAAGAGACGATGCAAACATCCGTCACGGTACTACCGTCCACAAGGCGCGGTACTACCGTGTGGGTGCGGATGTAAAAAATTACATCCGCCCCTACTACCGTGAAGCAACGGCACTAGGCCAGGGAACCACGGTACTACAGCTCGGGGGGAGAGGTACTACCGTGGGCACCCGCGGTACTACCACCCTCAACGTGCGGTACTACCATGTGGGCGCGGATGTAAAAAATTACATCCGCGCCTACTACCGCGACGCAGCGGTACTTGGCCTAGGAGCCACGGTACTACGACTCCGAGGGAGCGGTACTACCGTGGGCTCCCGCGGTACTACCGCGCATGGGCACGGTACTACCGCGAGTGCCTGCGGTACTACCGCTCCAGGGAGCAGTACTACCGCAAGCTCAGCAATAGTAGTCCAGACACTCACATAGAGGATAGACGGGGAATGCTCCAAGGTGCAAGGGAAAGGAGGAGACAATGAAGGAAACGTGTACGTGATGATTCCACCCGAACCTTTTCGACGCGGACCCCCTCTTAATAGTACGGATCTCCTATGACTCAAATCCACCAAAAAGAAATGTAGAACAACACCGTCTTCAATAGTCTTCAAGGGTCCCCTTATCGTCTCGTGCCTAGTGATGAAGCGTCTAAGAAACTCAAGGCACACGATTAGTCCGCAAAAGCATTGTCATCAATCACGAAAACACCTAAGGGATAAATATGCCCTTACAATCTCCCCCTTTTTGGTGGATTGATGACAATACGGGATTTGCACATAGATGGGATAATATTGAGCAAAGGCAAACCCCTCCTCTCTAGAATATAGACGGGCTCCCCCTAGATGTGTGCAATCTAGATGGATGCTTTGGACTGCATAGCACACAAACTAGGATCAACACTCCCCCTATATTTTAGAGACAAAGGCATGATAACTAACATCTAAGCAGAGCATAGCACAAAGGTAGCACAATATATCACAAGCTCGCTAAGATAGATAGAGTGCATATGTCTTACACCATATGAAGTAAAGCAACCCAAAGCAACTGAAACGAGGTTCAAACGAGGTTCAAACGAGAAAGCAGCAAACACACCGAACATGAACAACGACACATGACTCGCAAATCCCTACACTCTCTCCCCCTTTGGCATCGAGACGCCAAAAAGGCAGAGAGGACACCTACATACAAGGGGTGGCTCAAGCAGGGAACTCATCCCAAGGCTCCTCGTCAGACTCCTCGGCGACAGGGATGGTCTCCTCGATGTCCTCCTCAGAATCAGTCCACTTGTAGCCTTGTTTCTCCATCCACTCGGCCTCTGGAGTGATGCGATCCTCAGAACCGCCAGACACATCCTCGCCAAACAGCCGCAAGATCTTCTTGTCCCGGCGGCGACTCTCCTTAGATGCCACGTGAGTCCTGTACTGCCCCTTGGCTTGCATGCAGAAAAGAGTCTTCATCTTGTCCTTCAGCTTCTTGGCCCACGAGGGCATAGAGGAACTATGGGAAGACCTAGCAGCACGGCCCTCAGCAACATCCTCTGCGTCAGCATCCTCCTCATCAACAACAGCCCTAGCAGCAGACGCCTCAGCACGAGTAGTAGTGTTGGCCCAGTTGGGCTTGACACGGAGACAGATGGGATCATGTCGAATCCAGTTAGGAGCAAGGAACTCATCACCAGGGAACATCTTCTCCCAAGTCTTCGAGATCAGCAGAAACAGATAGGGCCCATAGATAGGCACCTTGCGGTTGAACACCACAAACCGAAGCTCACACCACATGATGTGTGAGGCATCAAGTGGCTGAGTCTGAGACAAACGAGCCTCCTCGCATATGAGCATCATATCCACCATATGGGCATGAACCTTGTCCTTGTCACCAATGCGAGGGAACAAGGAGTTGCGGAAGATGCGATACATGATATCTAGAAAAGAGTTGAGCACCAAACCCGTCTTGCCATTGGCAAGCGCCTTCTCAACATAGTATGGCTGAAGCTTGTCCTTGTTGGCAGACTCAGAATTTGCATGGGGACAAACACCCACGGGAGTGTTGAGCTCGTCATCAGGAACCTGGAGCAAATCCATAAACTCCTTCCATGTAGCAGTCAGCTTACGGCCATTGGTCATCCAGGTCATCCTCCGCTCCTCATTAGGGTGAAAGTATACTGAGGCAAAGAACTGACAGATAAGCTCAGGGTCATAATCAAGGTGAAAAGAGATCACATGTTCAATACCAAACTGCTCCACCAAGTCCAGAGCTTCTCCAAAGTACTCGTGATACTTGTACTTCCTCATGTGATGCATTTCAATCCATTTCACATCCACATAGGTATTCTGCTT
The DNA here is from genome assembly GCA_963921465.1 of Triticum timopheevii. Lineage (NCBI taxonomy): Eukaryota > Viridiplantae > Streptophyta > Magnoliopsida > Poales > Poaceae > Triticum > Triticum timopheevii. The sequence goes on from OY997266.1 coordinate 464,311,900, forward strand.
GTTCTTGATGACATCCAGATAAGTGAGAGTCTGTTGCTTGTTCCAAAACAGCTCACAACCTATGACAGTAGCACGAGGGTTCACATACGGGTTGAGCTGCCTGAGACGGACGAACTCAGATTGGGGAATCTCGTCCATGCCCTTAGTGGGTTCCTTGTGCTTGCTAGCTGATGTCTTGACATGGCGCTTGGGAGCAGTGGAGCCCTCTGGTGCTTCACCTGGATTGCGCAAACGCTTGGAGCCAGTGTCACGACTGGGATTGGAACGGCGAGAGCCACCACCTGAGGCACAAACGCAAAACACCCACGAAACACAAAAAGGATCAATGCAAAGACCACGGCAAAGCACAAGACACACATAGAAAGTATACGTGAAAGTTTCCATGAGATAGATGTGAGCCACGGTAGTTGTCGGGGGTTGGGTGCGACATATGCCAAGGGATGGCTTATCATGGTGGGGGCGAGTAGAACGTCGCCGGTGCCTGGAAACGGGATGAGGCGAAGACATGCACGCCGACGGATCTTACCCAGCTTCAGGGCTCTCCGAGGAGATAATACCCCTACTGCTTCTCTGCAGGGTCTCCGCATGATCACTAAGGCAAAGTGAGTACAAGGTTGCTACTTGAGCTGTATTCTGGAGGTAGGAGAAGGCAAGGCTAGCTCTCCTTCCTATATGATCTAGTCTAGTGCTAATGGATTCGAACCCTTTGCATGGGTGCCCTGGGGGGTTTATATAGGCCTACCCCCCAGGGGTACAATGGTAAAACCGGCTGGGCACGGGTCCCAGCCGTCTGTCTCTCAGGCCACGGTCTTCTCCGTCGACTGTTGGGGCCCGCCGACTGGTGGGCCCCGCCGACTTTCCTGGTACGGGGCCGACAGCCCTTGTCCACCACGGGCGGGTCTTGCCGGCTGCGGATCACTGTAGCCGTGCTTCTAATGACGCTGGCTTGGTCACGGGGTCATGGCAACAGTGCCGCCGCCTGACGGGCGATCACTGTTGCCATTCCCCGTCGCGTCTGGTTAATGGCGTGTGGGGCCCGTGGGAGGGGCCAGCCGACTCCTGGGGGCCGACTCCCAACGGGTCCATCTTGTGGCGCTCTCGCCGTCTTCTGTACTCCCACCGACTGGTGGGACCTGCCGTCTCTGGGTCGTACAGACATGCCGTCGTGGGCACAGAACTCCGCCCCCAGGGGCTGATGTCAGGGCTGGCATGGAAACAGTGCCGCGCCAGATGGAGATCTCCGCTGGTACGGCGCACTGTGGCCATGCCTACCCTCGATAAACTGGACAGGAATGGGCCGCGTGGCGGCTGTTCCCCGTCCCGTCCATTATCGCAAAGGCACGGGTTGGTTGGAGTCGCGGGCCGACTCCCTACATCCGGCTTCTCCGGAAGTCGCCGGCCAGGAGTTGGCTTATCTTGGAGTCGTTCCTGGGACTTGGCTTATCTTGGAGTCGTCCCTGGGACTCGGCTTATCCTGGAGTCGTCCCTGGGACTCGGCTTATCCTGGAGTCATCCCTGGGACTCGGCCGCGAGGGGCAGTCGGCAGCGTCGCTGCCGACTCTCAGAAGGCGGCTCGTCGTCTTGGGGCTCGAGGGGTGCAGCCTGACCCGATGTCTTGAAAGGTTCAGGGGCTCGGGTTAGCCTACCAGTGGCCCATTACTCCGACAGTAGTCCCCGAAGCTGGTGAGGCTCTGAGGGTGATATGTCGAGGGGCCTCAACAGTTTCATTCTTCTGGTGGTGGAATCTGGGCCTTGCTTGCCGTCTTCCTTCAGGCCGACTATCTGGAGTCGGACTCGCAGAAGGCTGTCTTGCCCCCTAAAGAGTTTGAAAGTTGCGGCGGGAACCAGGCGGCGTGCCTGATACGCTTCCCCGCAGTCGCCCGTTGCGGACCCGTCGTGCGGCGCCACGCGGCAGGGATAGTCTGCCCACCCACGCGCGCGACGGGACTGGCCGTCAGGCGGGGCCCGCCACTACCGCGCCTCGGCATGCGAACGGATCCGTTGCGGCCGTGCGGACAGTTGGGGTTCCCACGTTGTTACTGCGCGCAGTAACTTCATGGGGTAAATCGTGGTGGGAGTGGGGTCCTGTGCGCAGTTAATCCCACGCCCGCCCCATTGGCTTCTCAGTCCATGTGGTTATAAGTAGGCGGGAGGAGGGGGGCGGCGAAGCACGCGCACCCATCTTCCCTGCTCCCCTGCTCCCTCTCGCTTCTTGTTCTTCCTCTTGCCGCCGTCGTGCCGAACCACGCCGCACCCGCAGCAATGAGCTCTTCCTCCACCGCCGCGCCTCCTGCCGTGTGCTCCGGCGTGTGGGACGGCTCCGAGGTGGACGACGACCACATCGAGCTCCTCCACAAGACGCGTCGGCTCCCCAGCGCGAACCTAGTGCGGGCCTGTGCTGCGCCGGCGAGGGAGATATTGCCGGCGCCGGAGGAGGGCGAGCGGGTCATATTCCGCTCGCACCTCATGCGCGGCCTAGGGCTGCCGGTGAGCGGCTTCTTCCGCTCATTCTTGGGGTTCCACGGGCTCCAGCCGCACCACCTTACTCCGAACACGGTGGTGCTGCTGGCCGCCTTCGCCACCCTGTGCGAGGGCTTCCTCGGTGTTCTCCCCACCATCGAGCCGTGGGGGGAGTTCTTCCAGTCCAAGCTTGGCACGCACGTCGCCGGCGTGCCAGCCCAGTGTGGCGCCTTCATCGCGATGCGGAGATCAACGGCCGACAACCCGTTCCCCTCTATTCCACTGATCAAGTCGGTGAAGATGTGGCAACGGTCCTATTTTTACATGAAGAACGTCGCCCTAGAAGGCGACTGGGTCAATCTGCCGCATTGATGAGCAACTTCTGGGCATTGAGGCTCGTCTGCGGCCGGCCCATCGGCTGCTACGCCGGCTTCAATGTGTCGGCGCCCAGGCGATTGCCACCCTGTGGCCAGACATGCCGGCTCTGCGCACTCCCAGTCGGACTGCCGACTGGCTGGAGGTCGCGGCTGGCCGTCTTGAGGCCTGGAAGGGTTCCTCGGCCCGGGCTGGAGCACGCCGGGCCTTGGAATTCGTCAAGGCGTGGTATCCGGGGCTGGACCTGGACCGGCTGGCCGCATTCCGGTCAGAGGCCCAGGCAGAGCTGGTAGCTGTGGAAGACGCCCTCGTCGAGCGTGCGGTGGCGATCGCCGACTACACAGACACCAGCTTCTTCGTCCCTGAGCGGGCTGTAGGCGGCGAGGAGGTGCCGCCGGAGTGGTTCGGGATGAACCCGGACTACGACGAGGACTCGGCGGAGGTGATCAGCTCCAGCGCCAAGGAGGAAGGCGAGGCGGAGGATGGAGGCGAGACGGAGGCGCCAGAAGACAGAGCGGGCGACTAGCCTCAGCTCGACCGAGCCTCCAGCAATGAGCCGCGTCCGACCGAGCCGGCGGCCACCGGAGACGATCAAGCCGAGACTGCCCAGCCGGCTGCCCCGGCGCCTGACACCGCCGTCTCCTCCGACCCTTCGAACCCGTCTGCCGCTTCCTAGGCTGCCGTCTTGCCTTTATTTTATCTGCTTTAGTAGTCTTTGAAGAACTTGTTAATTTGCACAATTCCACCCGCGGGGTGTATTTTGAACTTCTACATGAAGAGGCCAAGGGCCTATGCTATGTAAATATTTATCCGAATTCTATCTTTCCTTGCTCATTGCTCTTTTGGCTTTTTCCTTTGCCGCCTTCTCCCAGTTGCCGCCTTGCCTGTCGGACAACCGCTCTGCGGACTGCCGCTGGGTCAAATGCTTGGCTACCTTAGGGAAGGCAAGTACTTGGCCATTTTTAGAGTCTTTTTGACAAGTTGGATAGAAGGCGGCAAGCCGGCTACTCAAGAGTCGGCTTTGCGAAGAGAGGCTGGAAGCCGGCTTAAGCTATGTCAATGCTTTTAGGTCCTTAGCCATTTTTCGTGTGGGCGCCCATTCTTCCTTACTCCTGCCCACCAAACAGTCGCTCTGCAAACTGCGGCTTCTGACAGGAGACGGCTTGGGCACCACACATTACTTGTCCGACTGCAGGAAGCATTTCATAGCGCAAGGCGGCGAGTCCCCGGGCTGACTAGTCGAACCCGATGCCAAGCGGCATAACAAAGAGTAGCATACTCGAAGGCATAATTCTTATCATACAGATAACAAAATAGGGCAGTCCCCGAGCTCGTCTCGGGCGGCCCGAAGTCATGGTACTTTAACACAAAGGGTAGCCTGGTACATACTGCATCAACTGTAAAATCTTCGGAGAAGATTTGCATTCCATAGCCATTCCGACTCTTTGCCGGAGTCGTCTCTCTTGCGTGCTCGGGGCTTCTGAGCGTCGATCAGGTAGTAGGAGTCGTTGCTCAGCACTTTGCTGATGATGAAAGGGCCTTCCCAAGGCACCGACAGCTTGTGCTGGCCGGCTGTTCGCTGGATCAGTCGGAGCACAAGGTCGCCCTCTTGGAAAGATCTCGGCCTGACCTTCCTGTTGTAGTATCGGCGCAGGCTCTGCTGGTAGATGCTGGACCGGCTGAGTGCCAATAGCCGGCCCTCTTCCAGCAGATCAACGCCGTCTTGACGTGCTTCTTCTGCTTCCTCCTCGGTGTACATGGTGACTCGCGGGGAGTCGAACTCTATGTCCATTGGGATGACGGCTTCAACACCGTAGACGAGGAAGAAAGGCGTGAAGCCGGTTGACTTGTTTGGAGGACGGCTGGCAGCTCCTCAAGCCAACAGCCGGCCGAACGCTCCAGTGGTTCGACCAGTCGAGGCTTGATGACAGACAGGATGAGGCCGTTTGCTCGCTCTACCTGGCCGTTTGACTGCGGATGGGCAACGGACGCTAAATCCAGTCGGATGCCCTGCGTCGCGCAGAAACGGGCCAAGGCGCCTTTGGCGAAGTTTGTGCCGTTGTCGGTGATGATGCTGTGTGGTATGCCGTACCAAATTGTGATGTCGGAGATGAAAGTCACCGCAGTCGGACCATTCAACTTCTTGATGGGCTTTACTTCTATCCACTTGGTGAACTTGTCCACCGCGACAAGTAAGTGGGTTAGGCTGCCTCGTGCCGTCTTGAATGGTCCCACTATGTCCAGGCCCCAAACCGCAAAGGGCCAGGCGATGGGCATAGTCTTGAGTGTGGAAGCCGGCTGATGTGGCTTGGAGCGGAACTTCTGGCACCCCTTGCATTTTTGGACTAATTCCTTGGCCTCTTCTAGGGCAGTTGGGCAGAAAAAACCGTGTCGAAAGGCTTTGGCAACGAGTGCTCGTGAGGCCGCATGGTGGCCGCACTCGCCTTGATGGATGTCTTTGAGAATTGCTTGGCCTTGCTCTGGCTCGACGCAACGCTGGTAGACACCAGTGACGCTGTGCCTGACCAGCTCTCTGTTGACTATAGTGTAGGCTGCCGCTCGGCGTTGTACTTGCCGAGCCAAGATTTCATCGGGTGGCAGCTCTTTGCTTACTAGGAACTTGAGGATGGGCTGGGTCCATGAGGGTGCTGCTATTTCGTCAATTGCCACCATTGCGACTTGGACGAGGGCGGCTGGGCTGGGAGGCGGCGGGCTGGAGTCCGCGGCCGCTTGCTGGATTAATGAAGTCCCCGGGCCGACTGGCGCAGTCCTTGGGCCGAGCTCTAGAGTCTTCGGACTGGTCGCCGTAGTCCCCAGGCAGGGTTCTGAAGTCCCTGGGCTGGCTTCGACTGCGGCGTTCTTGGAGCCATCTATAAGAATTCTCGTGCCGTTTGCTGGGGCTCTTGAGTCGGATCCGACTTCTTCTGGGGGAGCCGGCACAAAGATGTAGTCTTATTCTGGTGAAGGCTTGATAGACGGCTTGAGGAGGCGCTGAAGGGCGACGCCGGATGGTATTGCTTGACGGGTTGAGCCGATTCATGCCAGAGTGTCTGCTTGGTCGTTGTCATTTCTTGGCACGTGAGGGAACTCGCACCCCTCGAAATATCCACTGAGTTGCTGCACCAGGAAGCGGTAGCTCGCCATGTTTGCATCTTTGGCGTCCCAGTCGCCAGATGACTACTGGACCACCAAATCGGAGTCGCCATAGCACAGGATCCGGCGAATGCCGAGTTCTTTGGCAAGCCGAAGCCCGTGAATGAGCGCCTTGTATTCAGCGACGTTGTTGGAGGCGGCGAAGTGGATCTGCAGCTCATACTTGAGCTTGTCGCCTTTAGGGGAGGTGAGGACAATGCCGGCTCCCAAGCTGGTGCGCATCTTGGAGCCATCGAAATGCATCCGCCAATGGGTGGAGTCGGGCGCTGGCGGCAAGTACTGGGTCTTGGCCCAGTCGACGAGGAAGTCGGCCAGTGCTTGCGACTTGATGGTGGTGCGGGGCTGGTAGTAGATGGTGTAGGGAGCCAGCTCTATGGCCCATTTGGCCACTCGGCCAGAAGCATCTCGGCTTCCGATGATCTCGGCCAGTGGGGCTGTGCAAACCACAGTGATTGGATGCTCTTGAAAGTAAGGCTTCAACTTCTTGGCGGCAAAGTGCACGCCGTAGCACATCTTCTGGTAGTGGGGGTAGTTCTGCTTGGAGGTCGACAGTACCTCGCTCAGGTAATATACCGGTCTCTGGACAGGGAGCACCTTGCCTTCCTCCTTGCGCTCAACTACGATGACTGTGCTGACTACCCGGCTGGTGGCGGCTATGTATAGGAGCATAGGCTCTTTAGGGGTCGGAGCCGCCAGCATAGGGGGAGTAGTCAACATCTTCTTCAACTGGAGAAATGCTTCGTCCACCTTGTGGTTCCACTCGAAAAAGGTGGTCTTCTTCATCAGCTAGTACAAAGGGAGAGCTTTCTCGCCCAGCCGACTGATGAATCGGCTAATGGACGCCAAGCAGCCGGTGAACTTTTGCACATCTAGCAGTCAGTTGGGTACCTCCATCCTCTCGATGGCCTTGATCTTCACAGGGTTGCACTCTATGCCGCGTTCAGAGACCAGGAAGCCAAGGAGCTGGCCGGCTGGTACTCCGAAGACGCACTTCTCAGGGTTGAGCTTGATCTGGAATCGGCGCAGGTTCTCAAAGGTTTCCTTGAGGTCTTCCAGCAGTGTTCCACGCCTTTCCGTCTTCACCACCACATCGTCTACGTAGACGTGGGCGTTTCTGCCGAGTTGCTTGAGGAGGCACTTCTGCATGTAACGCTGAAAGGTGGTGCCGGCATTCCTCAAGCCGAATGTCATGGTCAGGTAGCAGAAGTCTCCAAACAACGTGATGAAGGCGGTCTTCAGTCTGTCTGCCGGGTTCAGCTTGATCTGGCGATATCCTGAATATGCGTCTAAGAAGCTCAACAGCTCGCATCCGGCTGTGGAGTCTATCACCTGATAAATTCTCGGCAGAGCAAATGGGTCCTTGGGGCAAGCTTTGTTGAGACTTGTGTAGTCAATACACATCCGCCACTGCTTGTTCTTCTTCAGCACCAGGACCGGGTTTGCTAGCCATTCTGGAAAAACACTTCCATAATGAAGCCGGCTGCTAGGAGTCGGGCTATCTCTTCTCCATCTACTCTTCTCTTCTCTTCTGACAGGTGGCGCAAGGGCTTCCTGACGGGCTTCACATCAGATCGGACATGTAACTTGTGCTCAGCGAATTCCGTCGGTACACCTGGCATGTCTTTGGGGGACCATGCAAAGATGTCTCGATTCTCACGGAGGAAATCGATGAGCTCGCCTTCCTATTTGCTGTCAAGGTTTGCACCTATGACAGCGTACCTCTCTGGGTGCTCCGGGTCCAAGGGTATCTTCTTCGTTTCTTTGGCCGGCTTGAATGAACCCTCAGCTTCCGACTCCTTGGGGTCGGGCGACTTCTCTAGCTGCTTGCCGACCATCGCCACAACCCGATCAAGAAGCCGCTTCTCAGCTGCGATCACCAGGGACTCGGCCAGCCGACTGCTCTCAGCCGCGCAAGCGGACGACTTTCTGTAGTCGCATGCTATGGTCAGAATTCCCTTAGAACTCGGCATCTTCATCTTGAAGTAGGCGTAGTGGGGGACCGCCATGAACTTGGCCAAAGCAGGTCGGCCAAGCAACGCATGGTACGGGCTTTCAAGGTCCACCACTTCAAACCAAACTGGCTCTCGGCGGAAATGCTCTTTGTCTCCAAAGAGGACGTCTATCAGGATCTTGCCAATTGGCGAGCAGGAAAGGCCAGGTACAATGCCATGGAACACAGTCCGGCTATTCTGAAGCTGTCTTTGCTTGATTCCTAACTTCTCCATGGTATCATTGTACAGGATGTTGATGCTGCTGCCTCCGTCTATAAGAACTCGCGAGAAGCGAGCGGCCCGCCTATCTGTGGCCAAGGTGGCTGAGGGAGTCCTAGACTAGGGGGTGTCCGAATAGCCGGACCATCATCATCGGCCGGACTCCAAGACTATGAAGATACAAGATTGAAGACTTCATCCCGTGTCCGGATGGGACTTTCCTTGGCATGGAAGGCAAGCTTGGTGATACGGATATGTAGATCTCCTACCATTGTAACCGACTCTATGTAACCCTAACCTTTTCCGGTGTCTATATAAACCGGAGGGTTTTAGTCCGTAGGACACACAACCATTACAACAATCATACCATAGGCTAGCTTCTAGGGTTTAGCCTCCTTGATCTCGTGGTAGATCCACTCTTGTACTACCCATATATCAATATCAATCAAGCAGGAGTAGGGTTTTACCTCCATCGAGAGGGCCCGAACCTGGGTAAAAACATCGTGTCCCTTGTCTCCTGTTACCATCCGCCTAGACACACAGTTCGGGACCCCCTACCCAAGATCCGCCGGTTTTGACATCGACATTGGTGCTTTCATTGAGAGTTCCTCTGTGTCGTCACTGATAGGCTTGATGGCTTGTTCAATCAACAACAACGCAGTCCAGGGTGAGAATTTTCTCCCCGGACAGATCTTCGTGTTCGGCGGCTTTGCACTGCGGGCCAATTCACTTGGCCATCTGGAGCAGATCGAAAGCTATGCCCCTGGCCATCAGGTCAAATTTGGAAGCCTAAACTTCACGGCTGACATCCGCGGAGATTTGATCTTCGATGGATTCGAGCCACAGCCGAGCATGCCGCACTGTCACGATGGGCATGATCTAGCTCTGCCACCGGATAGTACCTTGGAGGCCGCACACGAATCCGCTCCGACCCATAGTTCGGAGCCGACCGCACAGATCGAGGACAGGTGGCTAGACACTGCCTCGGGGGCTGCAACTGCTACGACGATGGAGCCGAATACCGACCTGGTCCTTTGCAAAACTCGTGACTCCGAGGTGCCGGACTCCTTGCCGGACTCCGAACCTCCAGCGCCCCTACCAATCGAATCCGATTGGGCGCCGATCATGGAATTCACCGCTATGGACATCTTTCAGCACTCACCCTTTGGCGACATCCTAAATTCGCTAAAGCGTCTCTCGCTATCAGGAGAGCCCTGGCCGTATTGCGGTCAGGACGGTTGGGATGCGGATGACGAAGAAGTTCAAAGCCCACCCACCACCCACTTTGTAGCCACTGTCGACGATCTAACTGACATGCTACACTACGACTCTGAAGACATCGACGACATGGACGACGATGCCGGAGACGACCAAGAACCAGCGCCTACGGGGCACTGGAAGACCACCTCGTCATACGACATATACATGGTGGACACCCCAAAGGATGGGGACGGCGAAGAAGCCGCGGAGGCAGATTCCTCTAAGAAACAGCCCAAGCGCCGACGTCAGCGGCGCCGCTCTAAATCCCGCCACAACAAGAATGGAGATTCGGGCACTGGAGATAATAACACCCCAGAGAGTGCCGAAGACAACCCCCTCCAGCAAGATTCAGCACAGGAGGACGGAGAAGGCAGCCCTCAAGAGAGAGCGGCAGACGAGGAGATAGAGGATGACAATTACATGCCTCCCTCCGGAGACGAGGCAAGCCTCAACGATGACGAATTTATCATGCCCGAGGATCCCGTCGAACAAGAGCATTTTAAACGCAGGCTAATGGCCACGGCAAACAGCCTAAAAAAGAAGCAGCAACAGCTTCAAGCTGATCAAGACCTGCTGGCCGACAGATGGACCGAGGTCCTTGCGGTCGAAGAGTATGAACTCGAACGCCCCTCCAAAAGCTACCCAAAACGCAAGTTTCTCCCCCGATTAGAGGAGGAGGCATATAAACCTTCATCACCAGCGCACAATACGGCAGACCGACCACCTCGTGGCCGCGACAGAGAGGCATCTAGGCCCTCCACCAGAACCGTACCCCGGCACCGCTCGAAAAGCGCGAAGCCACGGGGGAATGCACCGGACTTGCGGGATATATTGGAGGACAAGGCAAGACAATCCAGATCTATCTACGGATCACGTGGGCGCCCCACGACCCACGACGACTACCGTCGCGCCGGATACAGCAACTCCGGCCGGGCCGAACACAGTAGACAACGCTCTCTTGAGCTATGTCGTGATATTGCTCAATATAGAGGCGCCGTACACCCACTATGCTTCACAGACGAAGTAATGGATCATCAAATCCCTGAAGGGTTTAAACCCGTGAACATTGAATCCTACGATGGCACAACAGACCCCGCGGTTTGGATCGAAGATTATCTCCTTCATATCCATATGGCCCGCGGCGACGATCTCCATGCCATCAAGTATCTCCCACTCAAGCTTAAAGGACCAGCTCGGCATTGGCTTAACAGCTTGCCCGCAGAGTCAATTGGGTGTTGGGAGGAGCTAGAAGCCGCATTCCTCGACAACTTCCAGGGCACATATGTGCGACCACCAGACGCCGATGACCTAAGCCACGTAATTCAGCAGCCAGACGAATCGGCCAGACAGTTCTGGACACGGTTCTTAACAAAGAAAAATCAAATCGTTGACTGTCCGGATGCAGAGGCCCTCGCAGCCTTCAAACATAACATCCGCGACGAGTGGCTGGCCCGGCACCTAGGACAGGAAAAGACGAAATCCATGGCAGCCCTCACATCTCTCATGACCCGCTTCTGTGCGGGAGAGGACAGCTGGCTAGCTCGCAGTAACAACCTCAGCAAAAATTCTGGCAGTCTGGACAACAAGGACCACAATGGTAGGTTGCGTTGCAACAAAAACAAACGCCGCGTTAACAGCGACAACACTGAGGATACGGCACTCAACGCCGGATTCAGAGGCTCTAAACCCGGTCAGTGGAAAAAGCCATTCAAAAGAACTACTCCGGGTCCGTCCAATTTGGACCGAATACTCGACCGCTCTTGCCAGATACATGGCACCCCCGAAAAGCCAGCTAATCACACCAACAGAGATTGTTGGGTATTCAAGCAGGTGGGCAAGTTAATTGCCGAAAACAATGACAAGGGGCTGCATAGCGATGACGAGGGAGAGACCCGGCCGCCGAACAGTAGAGGACAGAAGGGTTTTCCCCCACAAGTGCGGACGGTAAACATGATATACGCAACCCACATACCCAAGAGGGAGCGGAAGTGTGCGCTTAGGGACGTGTATGCGATGGAGCCAGTTGCCCCGAAGTTCAACCCATGGTCCTCTTGCCCGATCACCTTCGATCGAAGGGACCACCCTACCAGTATCCGCCATGGTGGATTCGCCGCATTGGTTTTAGACCCAATCGTCGATGGATTTCACCTCACTAGAGTCCTGATGGACGGCGGCAGCAGCCTGAACCTGCTTTATCAGGATACAGTGCGCAAGATGGGCATAGACCCCTCAAGGATTAAACCTACAAAGACAGCCTTCAAAGGCGTCATACCAGGTGTTGAGGCCAATTGTACAGGCTCAGTCACACTGGAAGTGGTCTTCGGATCCCCGGATAATTTTCGAAGCGAGGAGTTAATCTTCGACATAGTCCCGTTCCGCAGTGGCTATCACGCTCTGCTCGGACGAACCGCATTATGCATACCTTAAGCTCAAGATGCCAGGCCCTTGTGGAGTCATCACGGTCAACGGAAATACTGAACGCTCCCTCCGAACGGAGGAACACACAGTGGCTCTCGCAGCAGAAGTACAGAGCAGCCTTTCAAGGCAATTTTTGAGCCCGGCCGTTAAACGATCGGACATGGCCAAACGCGCCCGGAGTAACATCAATCAAGACAACCTGGCACGTTCCGAGCACGCGTAGCAATGCGGCCCCAACCCCAGCTCTTGCATGATTGCAAGACCAGCTCTTCGCGTACATCATTACGCTCTGGAGATACCATGGGCATAGGGGGAGGGGCACGACCACGACAGGCCCAGAGTGCGGGTTGACCACACCAGGGGCTCCCAAGTGTGTCGCTCTTCTTATTTTCCTTTTTTTCTTTTTCTATTTATCCACAGGACTCTGTTCACCAGAGACCCTGTCCGGCGATGAACCCGCCGAACTCACGATGCAACAGCCAGGGAAGGACAAAGGCTACGACGAACACTTAGGTGGTCTCCATTATGAGCATTAAATTTGTTAAATACACCAGTCCGCGGCCTATCCCTGGAGGGGGACATGTTTCAATAGTCCAATCCCTTGCTTACCGCACTATTTGTATCGTTCTGCACTCATGGCAGAATTCCTTGAATGAACAATGCATCACCTTTCGCTTATAATTGCATTCCTTTTCTTATATATGTTCATTTATGACATCTGGCATCCGTACAATTTGGTACGGCCGAATACACCAGGGGCTTATGTTCCCCGCATTACGGTGTGATAAGTCCGAACACTTTCACAAGTGCGGCACCCCGAACTTATAGCACTATATGCATCGGCTCCGAATCATGTCTTGGGTCAATAGTTGGGTTTGCCCGGCTCCCATGTTTTGGTACCTTACGTTCCGTTCTATCGGCTAAGGTAGCACTGGGAGAACCACTGCGATTGCGCCCCGTCTGAGCTGGGCGAGCGCCTCAGTGGAGAAACCTAAAACTGACCGTCATGATAAGGCGAGAGCTGGTCGCTGTTCGAGAGGTCTTTTTGAGTCCCTAAAGACTTATGCCGCTGGAGCGAGGAACCGACTGTGTTCGGCCCAGGCGTGGATAGCGCCCCAAATTCGGTCTTCCAAACACTAGGGGCTTCGCCAAAATTTAAAATTATAGAATTCTATGGCTAAGTGAGAGTGTTCAAGCATTATAAGTCCGGTTACCTTGTTCGTTGTGTTGAGCGCCTCCCTAGATGGACCCAAAAATGGGAACAAGAGCGCTCAAGTTTATCCCGAACACCCCAGCACTCGTGGCATGGGGGCTGAAGCCGACGACTTGCCATCTCTCAGATTTGATAAACGGCCGCACAGAAGGTAATATTTTAAATTAATAAGCGTTGCTTAGCGCATATGAACAAAGTTTTCAGCGCACAGGATAACACATTGCGAGTCTACTCAAAAATTACATCTTTAGGGCACTCATCCGCAATATTGCGGGCACCCTTCAGGACACTGTTATAGTACGTTTCGGGCGTACGATACTCCTTGCCCGCCGGCGGCGCGTCCGGGATAAGCCTCTCAGCATCCAGCTTGCCCCAGTGCACCTTTGCGCTGGCAAGGGCCCGACGGGCACCTTCAATACAGGCGGAGCGCTTGATGACTTCCACCCAGGGGCACGCATCCACCAGCCGCCGCACGAGGCCGAAGTACCTCCCAGGCATGGCCTCTTCAGGCCACAGCCGGACTATGAGGCCCTTCATGGCCTGCTCGGCTACCTTGTGGAGCTCGACCAGCTGCTTCAGCTGGTCGCTAAGGGGCACCGGATGTCCGGCCTCAGCATACTGAGACCAGAAGACCTTCTCCATTGAGCTCCCCTCCTCGGCCCGGTAGAATGCGGCGGCATCGGACACGCTACGAGGCAGATCTCCAAACGCCCCTGGAGAGCTCTGAATTCGGGTAAGTAACAAGTAATTCACATTCACATGCTTGCTTTGCATGAAAAATGCCTTACCCGCCGCTATTTTCTTCACCGCCTCAATCTCCTGGAGGGCCTTATGGGCCTCGGCCTTAGCGGCTTTGCCACTCTCAAGAGCCGAGGCAAGCTCGGACTCTCGAGTCTTCGAGTCGCGCTCCAAACACTCATGCTTTTCCATGAGAGCCTGGAGCTCTTGCCGCACCTCCGCCACCCGTGCCTCCTGCTTCTCTCGCTCTGATTGTTCCGCGGCCACATTGCGTTCGGCCGCGGACACGGCCTCCTTCAGGGTCGCCACCTCGTTCGTGGCCCTTGCAGTGCACAAGTTATCCTTGTTATTTCTATTGCAACCAAAATCCTTTTCTGTAAGGTACAAATTTAATACGGTGGTACTCACCTTCTTTGTCCTCGAGCTGCTTCTTGGCAAGGCCGAGCTCGTGCTCGGACCGCTCGAGGTCCTGCTTCAAAGCACCGACCTCTGCAGTCAGTGGGGCAGAGGTCAGCAGCGCAGCCTGCAATCCCATAATGGCATAATTTTTAGAACTCCTGCGTATATCTTTTTTAGATCCTCAGTCCGGTTTTTCTTTCCGAACACCGAACCGAGCATCAGGGGCTACTGTCTATGCGGTATTACATTACATATTTTAAAACTTCTTACCTCAAAGCCTGTTAGAAGGCTGCTGCAGGCTTCGGTCAGCCCGCTCTTGGCGAGCTGAACCTTCTGAATCACCGCACTCATGATAGTGCGGTGTTCTTCCTCGATGAAAGCGCCGTGGAGCGCCTCCAACAAGTTGTCCGGCGCCTCCGGTTGGACGGAGGCTGCCGGCGCCACAGTCTTTCCCTTCTTACGAAGGGGCCGCCTGCCGGACTCCGGAACCACTGCGGGTTCCGGCACGGAGTCCGGCGCAAAGTCCGGGAGGCTGCCTTGCGGCACCTCCGGAGCCTCCTCCTGATGGGTCCCCTCCTGGGATCCCACCTCGGCGTCGTCAGCATCACGAGGGGTGGAGGCGGTCGGAATGGAATCCATGTCCGACGGAGCCAAGGACCCGCTCGATGAAGCGGGAAGATCATCCTCGGCCGGACTGCAGGTAGTGTGCGGCATTAGAAGGACAACATGTGGCACGAAAGAGATAAATCATTCAAGAATCCGGATACTTACGATCTTGCCGGAGGCTTGGCCCTTGAGGGCCACCCTTCGTTGCCAACGATTGGCGTTGGCGGAGCTACCCGGAGGAAGGGTCCTTCCCCTCTTGGACCCTTCGGCCTCCCCTGTTGGGGAAGCCTTCCTCTTCCTCTCTCCTCCCTCCTAGGGAGAGTCCTCTTTCTCCTCCTCGTCTTCGGGGGAGGAGTCCGCCTCGGAGCCATCGGACGATGAGTCCGATACCACCTGGCGCCGGGAACTCCTTCGAGTTCCCGTGGCCTTCTTCTTCGGCACCACATAAAGTGCCGGGACTAGCAGCCCCGTTAAACGGGCATCCGCTGGGTCTTCGGGAAGGGGAGCCAGACAGTCTACCTGTCCGGACGTCCTCTGCCAATCCTGTTAAAGGCATTGGGAGTTTTAAATCCCACATAGAGTCAAACTATGAAAGAAAGTAAGTGTCCCATAGAGGATAACAAAGCTTACCTCGTCGGCCGGGCGCTTGGTGCTGAATCCGCGGTCTTCCGTCGCGGATGCGGGGGCTTCTCCGCCCTTGAACAGCACCCTCCAGGCAGCTTCATACGTCGTGTCGAAGAGCCCGCTCAGGGTCCGGTGCTGTGCCGGATCGAACTCCCACAAATTGAAGGCCCGCTGTTGGCAGGGGAGAATCCGGCGGACGAGCATGACCTGGATCACATTGACAAGCCTAAGCTTCTTGTTCACCAAGGTCTGGAGACAGGACTGGAGTCTTGTCAGCTCCTCCGAACTGCCCCATAGCAAGCCCTTCTCTTTCCAGGAGGTGAGCTGCATGGGGATACCAGATCTGAACTCGGGGGCCGCTGCCCATTTAGGGTCACGCGGCTCGGTGATGTAGAACCACTCTGATTGCCACCCCTTGACGGACTCCACGAAGGCCCCCTCGAGCCAGGTGACGTTGGGCATTTTTCCCACCATGGCGCCTCCGCACTCCGCTTGGACGCCCTTCACTACTTTCGGCTTGACATTGAAGGTCTTTAGCCACAAGCCGAAGTGGGGCCGGATGCAGAGGAAGGCCTCGCACACGACGATAAACGCCAAGATGTTGAGGATGAAGTTTGGCGCCAGATCGTGGAAGTCCAGGCCGTAGTAGTACATGAGCCCCCGGACGGAGGGATGAAGTGGGAAGCCCAGTCCGTGGAGGAAGTGGGGAAGGAATACGACCCTCTCATGGGGCCTGGGGGCGGGGATGAGCTGCCCCTCGTCGGGCAGCCGGTGCACGATGTCGCTGGAAAGGTATCGGGCGCCGCGCAACTTTTCGATGTGCCCCTCCGTAACGGAGGAGGCCAACCACTTGCCTCCCGCTCCGGACATGGCTGGAGAAGGTCGAGACGAGATGTGCGGACTTGGGCGCTGGAGCTCGAGTGCGCGGAGATGGATAAGCAAAGGAGGAAGAAGGCGTAGGTAAAAGGTGGATCCTTATCCCCTTATATAAGGGCGGACGAAGACTATGCGTCCCCACCGGCCTGGTAAAACTCGCTTATCTCCCAAGCGCCACCATCAATGGTGCGGTTGGGTTACCCACGTCCGTATTGATGGGAATCCCGGAATAAGGGGAACACGATCTCTGCTTCGAAAAGACGTGCCAAGGAAATCGCTTCGCTAAATGCGCTGAGGTGGTATAATAAAAAACGATTCAAGTAAAGGCTTGGTAGTGGCGTGACGTCATGCCACAAAATACATTAGCAGATTGAACTTGTGTACGTATTATTCTCTCTACGGTGGAATGTGGAATTTATTTTGCAGAGCCGGACACTATCCTGGTGTTCACAATCTTCTATGAGTTATTCGGAGGAGGAACCCGCCTTGCAATGCCGAACAATATGCGTGTCAGACTCATCGTCATTGAAGCCTGGTTCAGGGGCTACTGAGGGAGTCCTGGACTAGGGGGTGTCCGGATAGCTAGACTATCATCATCGGCCGGACTCCAAGACTATGAAGATACAAGATTGAAGACTTCGTCCCATGTCCGGATGGGACTTTCCTTGGCGTGGAAGGCAAGCTTGGCGATACGGATATGTAGATCTCCTACCATTGTAACCGACTCTGTGTAACCCTAACCTTTTCTGGTGTCTATGTAAACCGGAGGGTTTTAGTCCGTAGGACACACAACCATTACAACAATCATACCATAGGCTAGCTTCTAGGGTTTAGCCTCCTTGATCTCGTGGTAGATCCCCTCTTGTACTACCCATATCATCAATATCAATCAAGCAGGAGTAGGGTTTTACCTCCATCGAGAGGGCCCGAACCTGGATAAAAACATCGTGTCCCTTGTCTCCTGTTACCATCCACCTAGACGCACAGTTTGGGACCCCCTACCCGAGATCCGCCGGTTTTGACACCGACAATGGCACTTAAAACGAGGGCGTAGGAGCCCGGATTCGGCATCACCTCTGGGTGATCAGCTCTGCTCCAGCTGATAGGCTTCTTGGACCAATGCATAAACTCTGGAGTATCTGATGCTACCGCATTTACTTCTTGCTGCTGCAGCCGCCTGCTACGTCGATCATCAACCACACTGGTGAACACCACACAGGCTCCATGCTCTTCCGGGTACTCATCTCGTACTGCACCGACTGGCCTGGCAGCCGGCTGCTGGGGCGGCGGTGGAGGCGGCGGCCTAGCAGGCGGGGGAGGAAGGAGGCCGTCTCCCTTGGCGGTTCTGGTGAGCCAGTGGCACTTCCGGGTGGTATGGTTTGACGGCTTCGCGCCGCTATGGAACTTGCATGGACCATCTAGAGTCTGCTCGTAAGAGAAGGCCGGCAAGCAGTTAGACTTGCCGCCTTTCTGTCGCTTGGTCGGAGGCTGCTCCTTCGGCTGCTGGTCTTCGACTATCACAACCTGCCGGCTGCTGGAAGCCGGCTGTGGAGCCTTGCGCTTGTGATCGTTCTGTTGTTGTCACCGACTGGCGTCTCCAGCTGGATTTCTGGGAGCCTGGGGGCGCTTTGCCAGTCGCACTAACTTGAATCTCCGTCTTCATGGAGGAGTCGGCCGTGGCATACTTGTCTGCTATGATCAGCAGCTCGTCGAGGGTTTCCGGCTCGTCGCGGAGGAGCCTGTGCTTGAGGAGGGTGCCTTCTCTACACCCGGCAGTGAAGTACTCGATAGCCTGCACCTTGTTCACGCCCTCGCAGGAGTTCCGAAGCTCGGCCCAGCGCGTGAGGTAGTCGCAAGTTGACTCATCGGGGCCTTGCACGCACAAGGAAAGCTGACGAGGCTTGGGAGGTCGCTTGTACGTGCTTGTGAAGTTGCGGACGAAGGCCTCGGTGAAGTCGATCCGGCTGTTGATGCTGCGGGGCTTCAGGCTGTTCAACCATGTCCGGGCCGTGCCCTGGAGCATGAGTGGAACATATTTTACGGCAACACGCTTGTTGCCGTTCGCTATGTTGACGGCCGTGGAGTAGTCAACCAGCCAGTCTTCCGGCTTCACCGAGCCGGTGTACTTGGGCGTATCTTGGGGGAGCGTGAACCCTTTGGTAAAGGGCTCGTCTCGAATGCGAGGTCCGAAGCAGGGCGGACCCAACTCGTCTTCTTCTTCCAGCGCTAGGGATCGGTGGAGTCGGTCGATCCGGTGGCGGGCGTCATTCTCTCCGACTCCCTCTCGGCGGCCAAGGCGGTCGCCGAGAGTCGGATGCTCAACGGGTGGCGGGGAGACTCGCCTTTCTCTTCGAGGTGGCGGAGGCGGATAGTCGTCCCGCCGCTCCACTGCTCTTGGGCGGCCGTCTTGGTCGCGCTCGATGGTGATGCGAGTCCGACTATGGCTGATAGCCAGATCCTTGTCTTTTCTTCCGCGGACACCGCCAGTCAGCGTCCGAGACGTCGCGCCTTGATCTCGGCGGGGAGGCAGGTTGTTGTTCTGTCGCTGCGGCGCCTCTGTGTGGCAGCCGGCTTCATTCTGCGCGGCAGCCGCTTTGAGGAGCCGCTGGACTCGCTCCGTCATCAGGCGGCGCTCTTCACCTTCGAAGTTGTTTAGCTCATCCGCCGCCGCCTGGGCGGCGTGGATGTTCTCCGCAGGCGTGGCGTACACGGGGCGATCGGCCTCGAACAGGTTGGCGATGGCTACGCCACGCTGCTGGACCGCGCCTAGGCGACTAGGCCCAGTCGGGGTCGGCGAGCCGCCCACAGCGCGATCCATCTCACGCTGGTAGGCTTCTAACAAGCGTCTCATGCTTGCCAGCTTCTTCGCGCCTTCGACAATCTGTAGGCGGCGCGTCTCCAGTGTTTTGGCGTCTGCGTCTTCCAGAATAGGCGCGGTCAGGTCTCGTAGAGCCGCGTCGAGTGGGTCATGAGCTCCCTCACCGGAATGCTCGCCATGGCTGATGACGAGCACCTCCGTGACGGCGCTTCCGCCGCTCTCCTCGTGAGGGAGCGGCTCGTCGTAGACCACCACGTTGGTGGGGAACACGTCGAGCGACACGGTGTTGGAGTCGACCAGCATCGGGTCGGTGGAGCCTACGGACTCCAAGTCCACGGCAGGCTCGCCGGTGACGTGGAGTTGGTCGAGGAGGCCCGTGAGGAGGCTCTCGGGGCCGCCCGTGCCGGCGTCGGATGCAGGCTCGTCGGAGAGGCGAACCTCGCCGACAAGTTCGGCGAGGCAGCTGGCTGCGCAGGAGACCTCAGTGCCGCGCAGCGTGTCGACGCAGACTTCGTCTGGCGTGCCTGGCTGGCTGTGCTCGCCAGGGAGGAAAAGGGTTCCTGTCTAGAACAGGTCTCCAGACGACGGTGCACCAGGCCCCATGGTGGGCGCCAAATGTCGGGGGTTGGGTGCGACATATGCCAAGGGATGGCTTATCATGGTGGGGGCGAGTAGAACGTCGCCGGTGCCTGGAAACGGGATGAGGCGAAGACATGCACGCCGGTGGATCTTACCCAGCTTCAGGGCTCTCCGAGGAGATAACACCCCTACTGCTGCTCTGCGGGGTCTCCGCATGATCACTAAGGCAAAGTGAGTACAAGGTTGCTCCTTGAGCTGTATTCTGGAGGTAGGAGAAGGCAAGGCTAGCTCTCTCCTTCCTATATGATCTGGTCTAGTGCTAATGGATTTGAACCCTTTGCATGGGTGCCCTGGGGGTTTATATAGGCCTAACCCCAGGGGTACAATGGTAAAACTGGCTGGGCACGGGTCCCAGCCGTCTGTCTCTCAGGCCGCCGTCTTCTCCGCCGACTGCTGGGGCCCGCCGACTGGTGGGCCCTGCCGACTTTCCTGGTACGGGGCCGACAGCCCTTGTCCGCCGCGGGCGGGTTTTGCCGGCTGTGGATCATTGTAGCCCTGCTTCTAATGACGCTGGCTTGGTCACGGGGTCATGGCAACAGTGCCGCCGCCTGACGGGCGATCACTGTTGCCATTCCCCGTCGCGTCTGGTTAATGGCGTGTGGGGCCCGTGGGAGGGGCCAGCCGACTCCTGGGGGCCGACTCCCAACGGGTCCATCTTGTGGCGCTCTCACCGTCTTCTGTACTCCCGCCGACTGGTGGGACCCGCTGAGGGAGTCCTGGACTAGGGGGTGTCCGGATAGCCGGACTATCAATATCCGCCGGACTCCAAGACTACGAAGATACAAGATTGAAGACTCCGGCTCGTGTCTGGATGGTACTTTCCTTGGCGTGGAAGGCAAGCTTGGCGATACGGATGTGTAGATCTCCTACCATTGTAACCGACTCTGTGTAACCCTAGCCTCCTCCGATCTCTATATAAACCGGAGGGCTTTAGTCCGTAGGACAACATACATCTCAACAATCATACCATAGGCTAGCTTCTAGGGTTTAGCTTCATTGGTCTCATGGTAGATGTACTCTTGTACTACCCATATCATCAATATTAATCAAGCAGGACGTAGGGTTTCACCGCCATCGAGAGGGCCCGAACCTGGGTAAAAACATTGTGTCCCTCGTCTCTTGTTACCATCCGCCTAGACGCACAGTTCGGGACCCCCTACCCGAGATCCGCCGGTTTTGACACCGACATTGGTGCTTTCATTGAGAGTTCCTCTGTGTCGTCACCGACAGAGCGGATGCCTTCACCTGTCTTCAAAGAAGGAGTTTTCGCCCGAGGGGCCATGGCCGCCGGCCAAACTATCCGGCTTGGTGGTTTTCTCATGACCGCCTGTCCGACCGCCGCTTCGGCAATGACTTCTCAAGTCGTCGGAAGCAATCTTCGCGTCAGCCCTAAAGCTGCCGAACAGTTAGATCCAATAGAGCTCTCGTCTATTAACTAGCTCTTGGATCGCATCGCCGCCCTGGGAGTCACTACGGACTACAACCAGAGTGGGCTTAAAACCGATCTGAGAGAGATTAACTCTCCCCAGGCCACCCACCACGTCGCAGTGGTAGAGGAGCAATACGGCAATTCTTTGCCAGTGTTGAAGACAATTTATGTCCAGATTCCCGAACCCTCCATGCCGGGTTCCCGCGGAGGGACAGACTTCGATCAAGCATTAAACTTAAAATCATGCATCGCCCCGGACTCGCTGGATTGCGTCCAGCAAACCAAACTTCTGAATTCGGAAACTCCTTGGCCTTTGAGCCTCAAGATGGGCAAGGATCCGGATTTTATTCCACCCACCCGCCCAGACATATGCGATCTATCTCTAATACGGCAAGAGCCTAATGAAACAGTACATCACTACTGGGCCAGATTCCTCCTGGTTATGGACAGGATAAAGGACTGCCGAGAGGAAAACACAATATCAATCTTCTGCAATAACTGCATGGACAAGGGAATACTAAACGCCATTGATCGTCATAAAATTACGCGCTTCACCGATCTGGCATCCATTGTACGAAAGTACTGTGCGATGGAGAGTTTCCGGAAAACCGAAAATCAATTTTGGGATAATCCGGCCCCAAACCCAGTCCGCAGTAAAAGGGCGCCTTACACTCAGGCCCCAGATGCAAAAACGAAAAAACAAAAACCCAATAAGGGAAACGGAACCGTACTGGAGGGATGGCTCAATGGACCCTGTAAACTTCATAGTACAGAGGGAGCCGTCCCAACACATAGCCTTCGAGCATGTTGGATATTACGGCAGGTGGCCAAAAGTGGCGAAGAGCTTCTAGCTCCGAGAAACCACTCCAACAATACCAGCACGGTATCAACAGTCTTCGAGACTTTCGCATCAAATAATATGCGAAAACGAACAATCCGCGAACTCGCCGAAGTCTACCAAGTAGCAACAGCAAATCCATGGAGCGACACAGCTATTACCTTCAATGCCAGCGACGAGCCTACATTCCGAACAACCAGAGCCCCAGCCGCACTGGTACTTAGTCCCATAGTGGACGGCTTTCGACTGACAAAAGTCCTCATGGATGGCGGCAGCGGACTAAACCTCATTTATGAGGAAACTCTGCAAAAAATGGAAATCAATTGGAGCCGTATTGAGCAAAGCAGCACAACCTTTAGAGGAATAATCCCTAGCCGGGAAGCGCGCTGCACCGGAAAAATCACACTCGATGTGGTGTTCGGCTCTCCGAACAATTACAGATCCGAAGAAGTCACATTCCAGGTGGCCTCGTTCAGCAGTGGGTATCACGCCATATTAGGACGAGAGGCATTCACAATTTTTCAAGCAATACCTCATTACGGGTACATGAAGCTCAAAATGCCTGGGCCCAGCGGAATAATCACTCTCGCTAGTGATCCGGATATAGCACTCTGCGCCGAAAACAAGACAGCCACACTAGCCCTCGAGGCACCATCCGAAGCCTTAGCGGCAGAGGAACTCACCGCGCTGCGCTCTACGGTGAACAGGGACGATGTAATACTGGATAAAAGATCCAAGTCCACCTCCTTCAAACCAGCAGATGATATAATAAAATTCCAGGTCCATCCAACGGACCCAACAAAGACGGCCTCCATCGGGGCACAGTTGAACCCCGATGTTGACGCGCACTGCGCGAATTCCTTCGGGAAAATTGGGATATCTTCGCCTGGCATCCTTCGGACATGCCCGAAATCCCTCGCAGGTTGGCAGAACACAGCATAAACATCCTAAAAGGATTTAAGCCAGTCAAACAGGCTCTTCGACGATTTTCCGAGCCCAAAAGACAGGCAATGGGAGAAGAGCTCGCCAAACTATTGGAAGCCGGATTCATTAGAGATATCAAACATCCGGACTGGCTAGCAAATTTGGTGATGGTACCAAAGAAGGATAAATCCTGGCGCCTCTGTGTCGATTTTAAAGACCTCAATAAAGCTTGCCCAAAGGATCCCTTCCCTCTCCCCCGCATCGATCAAATTATCGATGCCACAGCAGGGCACGATTCGTTGTGCTTCCTGGACGCATACTCTGGCTATCATCAAATCAAGATGGCGGAAGCAGACCAAGCCGCAACGGCATTTATCACTCCATATGGACCATTCTGCTTCAACACGATGCCCTTCGGACTCAAAAACGCCGGCGCAACATATCAGCGCATGATTCAAACATGTCTGGCCACCCAGATCGGCAAAACAGTCGAGGCATACGTAGACGACGTAGTCGTCAAAACAAAACACGTCGAAACTTTAGTAGACGATTTGAGGCTCACATTCGACAACCTTAGAGCATATGACATCAAGCTGAATCCGGAAAAATGCGTTTTCGGCGTACCAGCCGGAAAGCTGCTGGGCTTCGTCGTATCCGGTAGAGGAATTGAAGCAAATCCGGCCAAAATCCGAGCTCTGTCACAGTTGGATATTCCAAAAGACCTCAAACAAATACAAAAATTAACAGGATGCGTGGCAGCCTTAAGCCGCTTTATCTCCCGTTTAGGAGAAAAGGCGTTGCCCCTCTATCGCCTCCTCAGGCGCACCGAACACTTCGAGTGGACCAATGTTGCCACTGCCGGACTCGAAGAAATAAAGGCCATACTGGCAACAAATCCGGTCCTGGCTGCGCCCACCCTGGGCGAACCAATGTTGTTACACATCGCAGCAACACATCAAGTTGTAAGTGGAGTCCTCGTCGTCGAACGAGCGACAGAAGGGCATAAATTCCCTCTTCAAAAACCAGTGTATTATGTATCGACTGTGTTAACCCCCTGCAAATCCCGTTACCCGCACTATCAGAAGATAGCATATGCGGTGTTCATGGCATCTCGAAAGCTCCGGCACTACTTTCAAGAGTGTTCGATAACAGTGGCCTCTGAAGTACCACTCAATGACATTATAAATAACCGCGACGCAACGGGCAGGATAGCAAAATGGGCCATCAAGCTCTTACCATTCGACATCACTTACAAACCTCGACGAGCTATAAAGTCAGAAGTTTTGGTTAACTTCGTCGCCGAATGGACTGAAGCCGAACTCCCTAAAGAGTACGGCGCATACTCCAATTGGACTATGCATTTCGACGGCTCCAAAATGTTGGCCGGATTGGGGGCTGGCGTCGTACTGACGTCCCCCACCGGAGATACAGTCCAGTATGTACTTCAAATAATGTACACGGACTCCAACAATGCAGCCGAATACGAGGCCCTGTTACATGGTCTCCGGATGGCGGTCTCCATGGGCATTCAACGCCTAGAGGTGCGCGAGCACTCAAACCTTGCAATATCCCAAATAAACGGAGACTTCGACGCCAAGGATTCGAAAATTGCAGCATATCGCAGCGCTGTCCTAAAAATGTCAGCTCGGTTTGAAGGACTTGAATTTCATCACATAGCCGAAGATAATAACCAAGCGGCCGACGTCCTGGCACGCATCGGCGCGAAACGTGATGCTGTCCCTCCAAATATCTTCCTGGAAATGCTCTTCTAGCCATCCGTACTATGGGAAGAGGAGCCCGGTAGTGACAAACCAGAGAAAACCGCACCAACCGGTGATTCGGCAGACGACATAACACCCTCCGCCCACGTCATAATGGCGGTAATCGCCGCGTGGACAGAACCTTTCCTAGCCTACTTACTTAGGCAGGAACTTCCCGAAGACCAAAATGAGGCCGGCTGCATAGTCCGGCGGTAGAAGGCCTACAAGGTCCATGAGGGAGAACTTTATAAGAAAAGTACCACCGGAGTCCTTCAAAGGTGTATCTCCGAAGAAGAAGGGCGAAACCTCCTGGCTGAAGTTCATGCCGGACTAGGCGGACACCACGCAGCAGCCCGGGCCCTTGTAGGAAAGGCATTCCGTACAGGATTTTATTGGCCGACGGCTCGGGCAGACGCACAGGACTTGGTCCAGCGATGCGTTGGTTGTCAGCTCTTTGCTAATCAGAGCCATATGCCACCCACCGCCCTCAAAACCATACCCATTACCTGGCCGTTTGCGGTCTGGGGGATTGACATGGTTGGACCCCTTAAAGGGGGAACCCACAAGAAAAAATACCTATTGGTCATGGTGGATAAGTTCACCAAATGGATAGAGGCCAAACCGGTCAAAACGGCAGAGTCCGGACCAATGATAGACTTTATATCAGGGGTGGTACACCGTTACGGAGTCCCCCACAGCATCATCACCGACAACGGCACGAACTTCACGGCCGATGAGGTTAAGTCATGGTGCAAAAATATGGGCATCAAGCTCGACTTTGCGTCAGTCTATCACCCTCAAACCAACGGTCAAGTGGAAAGAGCAAATGGTCTAATAATGAGCGGCATTAAACCCAGACTAGTGAGGTCACTCACTAAATCCGACGCACAATGGGTCGAGGAGCTCGACTCCGTACTCTGGGGGCTGCGGACAACGCCTAACCGTACTACCGGATTCACACCATTTTTTATGGTATACGGCGCAGAGGCAGTCTTGCCCTGCGACATTATTCATGACTCACCTTGAGTGCGCATGTATGAGGAAAGAGAGGCCGAGCTTGATCGGCAGGACAGCTTGGACACATTGGAGGAAGAATGGGACGTCGCGATGGCTCGTTCCGCATTCTGTCAGCAGCAGGCCCGAAGATATCAAAGCAGAGAAGTACGGGCCAAGACTTACAACGTTGGCGAACTAGTTCTACGCCTGCCGGACAAGAAAAAGGACAAGCTCAAGCCCAGATGGGAGGGCCCCTTTATTATCGATCAAGTACTGACCGGCGGAGCATACCGTCTACGAAATGCGTCGGATAACCGACTCGAGCCGAACCCATGGAACGCAGCCCGCCTTCGACGATTCTATGCCTAGCGCCGGACTAAGAGTTCGTCCCCTTCCCTCGTCCAAACTTTTATCTTTCGGCTGTCTTTTGTTTCTCTTTTTATCCTTTTCACTTAAAAGCCCTTCCGGGCCTATTTTTGCATTCTTTGCATACGCATGATGTGCCATCCGCACTCATTATTCCTGGGGGCTTCTTTTACAGAAGCTCAATTATACGGGTTTCATACCCAACACATGTGTCAAGCTTCCACATGTACCTTTTACTCGCCATTATATGCATCGATATGACTTAAGTTTTGGCCAAGCTGGGTTGCCTGGCTCCTGTGCTTACCCCTACGTTCCCGATTGTTCGGCTAGGAGGTAAAGGGAGCACCTCTGCGATTGTTACTGCCGGGTCAGCCGGATGTGTACCTCAGACTGGGTGAAGCCGAAAGCTAGCGTTCTTAAGGGAATATTCGGTCGGTGACTTAAAAGATGACTTTTTACCTATTTATCTATTTGCCCCCAGATGTTTTACTGCTTTCTTTGCAGTCCGGACATGCAGTTTAGGGCATGCCTCCCAGCGAAAGGAACCCTTAACGGATCTATTCTCCCTGGAAGATGTTTCTTACTAACCATGTAATATAACATAACTAGTTGGGCACTTGTCTGATAAAGCACTCATGACCCCTACGCCTGGTCTCCATGCATACCACGGTTGTTTCTTAACCAAAAAGGTATTCGGACACACTCCGAACTCTAGGGTCCCGAGGTCGAAGCGAAAAGGTCGGCAAAGACAAACGATCTACAATCCGGCTAGAAGGCATTTCACATGTCACTTTACAGGATAACATACATTGTCAAATTTATTGATTGTATTCCTCCTCAATCCCGTCTAACAGGCTGTCTAGTTTACAGTCCCGTTGGGAAAATTTAGCAGCCAACTCTACTTGCCTGTACACTAAACTCACAGGGATCTCCTTCCCATCGGGCCCCACCAGTCCAACCTCGGCCATGTGGTTGGGGTCCGCCTTCTTGTACCGCGTCTTCACCATGGCCCAAGCCTCCCTAGCACCTTGACGACAAGCCGAAATCTTCCACAAACGGAAGCGCTGTCGCACTCGCTGCAGCTTCTCCGCAAGCTCCCCGAGGCCCTCGGGTAGGGTGAGGGCTGGCCATAAAGCCTGAACGACGCCACTCATTGCCTGCCGAACTCGTTCGAGTAGCTGCAACAGTTTGGGAAGTTGATCACCCATTGATATGGGCATCTCCTCTGCAGGACGACCCGTGAGTATACCTACAAGACATATCATGTCAAAATACTTCCTCGCCGATCTCTTCTTTTCAAAAGAGTTCGCTCAAGCACTTACTATATATGTCGCGACGAAGCCGCTGATTCTCCTTAACGGAGCCGGATAGCTGGGCCTGTGCGCCTTTCAGCTCTTCTCCGAGCTTGGCGTTGGCATCTTGGAGCTTGTTCCTTTCCTGGTGAACCCTATTCAGCAGACTCTCGCCGGCCTTTAGCTGGCGCAGCAATGCTTGCCTGTCCGGATCTTGTCCGGCGGTACATGCAATTTCATTATTAGACTCGCGCGCACGCCGCACAGCGCTTATATTTATTAATAAAAGTGTGTTACCAGGAGGGGTCTTTCCGTCTCCTCCTGCGGCAGCAAGTGCGGCCTCAAGTTGGGCCTTGCAATCTTGCAGCTCCCGAGACAGCTGGGCGTTCTTCTCGTTAAGTGCCTGAAATTTCCAATGATCCTTAAATCAGTTAGCATAACTGCTTTAAGTCTCGGGGGCTACTGGTATGTACAACCATTAAAAAATTCCCTTACCCGTATGTCTTTCACATACTGCTCCGTGGCTCTGGTAAAACCATTTTGAGCAGCACGGAGATGCGCATCCCCCGCGTTAAATGCATCCAATGCCTCAGGGGAAAAGCACGCTTCTTGAAATACTATCCGGCGGCGCCTATGGTTCATGGCGCTCTCCACCTCAGACTTGGTGGCGGACAGTCTGTCGGTATCCTCCGTCGGAGAAGGATCCGACTCGCGTCTTGCGCTTGCTTCCCCCTCCAGTCCGGGCGCTGGAGCCTGGCCGGTGTTGGTCGGATCGGCAACTCCTGCGCTTGCAGTCCGGCGAGCGCTTTTTCTTCTACAAAGATCATGAGCACTCAGGCGTTTCCTCAGAACGTTGCTTTGAAAATTCGAATACGAGCTATACCTTTGCGGCGACGTTTCCGTCCGCACTGCGCTCCTTTTTCGCTGGCTGGTTCGGACTGGCCTCTGTTGGTCAGCCGCCGCAGGCTCGGCTTCCTACCGTAAAGGCGCTTCCTGCAAAATACCATCGTTCGGTCAGAGATGGGCAGGGAAGAGGTACCAGTGTCCGGACTTCGGTCGCGGTCACCTGGGAAGCCGGACTTAGTCCGGGGTAGTCTGCCATAATGGCGACCAAAGCATTGTCTATGCTGAGCTGGTGATACACCCCGTCGATCAGCTCCACCTCGATGTCCAGGTCCTCTTCGAAGGCCGGACCCAGGGATCCTTCCGGATCCTCGGGTTGCGGAGCAGGACTCACCATGTCCTCTACAGTCCGGCGTAGATCCTGCGCCGAAGACATAATATAAGAAGCTTAAACTTCGAAAGCTTGGGTTGAGCCCTTCAAGGTGTTCACTTACCCATCCTCTGGGGTTGATCATGGAAAACCCGTTCAAAGGGTTCGTTCGAAGGAAATCCTCCTTCTCCCCCTTATACAGGCCAGACAGGATCTTTGCCAGATCCTCGGTCGAATCCGGCCCTTTGCGGCCGTGCCGGGTAGCATCGTCTTCCCCGTTGAATATCCCACATAGGGTGGCCTCTGTACTGCAGTGGCTGTACCCCTCGCTTGATGCATGTCGCCATGACTCCGATCATGGTCAAGCCGGAATGAGCCATTAATCTTATCCGGCCCATCAAGTAATGGACGCTCTTGTCTTCCTCCAATCAGGGGCTCTGCGGGCGCCAGTTGAGGCGTTTCTTCAAGGGAGCAGTACTAAACTCCGGGAGGCCGATCCGGACTAGATCTGGCAGCAGGGCGTCTCCAATATAAAACCACTCCGAGGGCCAGTCTTCGGACGCCTTCTTGGGAGTGCCGGATAGGTATCCGGTCCCGGCGATGCGCCATCTTTCGGCGCCGCCCACTTGATATATGGACCCCTGGTGAGAACGGGGTACGAGGCAAAACAGCCTCTTCCACAATGCAAAATGGGGCTCGATGCCCAGGAACAGCTCGCAAAGAGCTACGTAGCCCGCGATATGCAGGATAGAGGCGGGCGTAAGGTGATGGAGCTGGAGTCCGTAGAACTTCAGGAGCCCGCGGAGGAACGGATGTATTGGAAATCCGAGTCCCCTTATCAGATAGGGGACAAAGCACACTCGCTCCCCCTTATTGGGGCTTGCAGCGTCCTCCGCCTGCCTCCCACCTTGATAAGTAACCAGTCTGGCCCGGACTGGAACCATGAAGGCCGGAGGGAGAAACCCCTCCGTTTGGAGCTTCACTAGCTCATTGTGCGAAATAGAGCACCTCCTCCAATTCCCCGGCGGTGGGCTGGGAGCGCGTGAAGAAGAGCCGCGTTGACGATCCATGGTGGAATGGATTTCTAGGTCAGAGGCGCTTCGATGGAGTATACGCGGGAGGAAGATGGTGCGATTTGGATCTGGATTCTTGCCTCTTTTATAGGCGGACGACTCGCACAATTAGGGGGTGAAATGCAAAAGACACCCTGACTTTTCGCATTCGTGCGACGCGTGGAAGAGGGCCATTATTTGGCGTAGAAGCCGAGGAACACAGTATTCAAGATGAAGCCGAACACTATTCGGCAGGTACATGGAATTTGAAGGGAGAACCCGCCTTGCAACACCGAAGACTATAAACACGCTGGACTTATCGTCATTGAAGCCTGGTTCGGGGGCTACTTAGGGAGTCCTGGACTAGGGGGTGTCCGGATAGCCGGACTATCAATATCCGCCGGACTCCAAGACTACGAAGATACAAGATTGAAGACTCCGGCTCGTGTCCGGATGGTACTTTCCTTGGCGTGGAAGGCAAGCTTGGCGATGCGGATGTGTAGATCTCCTACCATTGTAACCGACTCTGTGTAACCCTAGCCTCCTCCGGTGTCTATATAAACCGGAGGGCTTTAGTCCGTAGGACAACATACATCTCAACAATCATACCATAGGCTAGCTTCTAGGGTTTAGCCTCATTGATCTCGTGGTAGATCTACTCTTGTACTACCCATATCATCAATATTAATCAAGCAGGACGTAGGGTTTTACCTCCATCGAGAGGGCCCGAACCTGGGTAAAAACATTGTGTCCCTCGTCTCTTGTTACCATCTGCCCAGACGCACAGTTCGGGACCCCCTACCCGAGATCCGCCGGTTTTGACACCGACACCCGCCGTCTGTGGGTCATACAGACAGGCCGTCGTGGGCATAGGACTCCACCCCCAGGGGCTGATGTCAGGGCTGGCATGGCAACAGTGCCATGCCGAATGGAGATCTCCGCTGGTACGGCGCACTGTGGCCATGCCTGCCCTCGATAAACGGGGCAGGAATGGGCCGCGTGGTGGCCGTTCGCCGTCCCGTCCATTACCGTGAAGGCACGGGTTGGTTGGAGTCGCGGGCTGACTCCCTACAGCCGGCTTCTCCGGAAGTCACCAGCCAAGAGTCGGCTTATCTTGGAGTCGTCCCTGGGACTCGGCTTATCTTGGAGTCGTCCCTGGGACTCGGCTTATCTTGGAGTCGTCCATGGGACTCGGCTTATCTTGGAGTCGTCCCTGGGACTCGGCTTATCTTGGAGTCGTCCCTGGGACTCGGCTGCGAGGGGCAGTCGGCAGCATCGCTGCCGACTCTCAGAAGGCGGCTCGTCGTCTTGGGGATCGAGGGGTGCAGCCTGCCCCGATGTCTTGAAAGGTTCAGGGGCTCGGGTTAGCCTACCCGTGGCCCATTACTCCGATAGTAGTACTGCCAGAGCCTGCGGTACTAAAATTTTAGTACCACTCCAAGTCGCGGTAGTACCGTGCGAAGCTTTAGTGCCGCAGTGAGTGTGGTAGTACCGCGCAAGACGGGCGGTAGTACCGGACCAGTGGTAGTACCGCGCCAGACGGGTGGTAGTACCGCACCGCGTCAGATCCAAATGACAGTTCGAATCTGAAAAGAACCGCGAAACCACGGCGGTGCTACGGTGATCAAATTTAGCACATGACAAAAATACAAGTATAATTCCTATGCAAAGCTACTCTCCTTCATCCTACTCTTGCATAGATTTAGCCTAAGAATCTCTAGAACACACAAGTCTCCCCCAAAAACCTAGAGGCAAAGAACACAACAAAAATGAGAAGGAGTTTGGGAAAGACCTTGGTCCATAGCAAGAGCACGTGGTGGGGAACGATCCCACCGGACAGAATCACGGGAGGGCAGCCGGAGGCAGAGATCCGGCGACGAACGCCGGATCCGATCTTGAGCGTGGGAGAGAGAGAGAGACGATGTGGGGGGAACTCCGAATTGGTATGGGGGAGTTAGAACTCCCCCTACCCGTCCTTATCCCCACGCGTCCATGACGGCGCGGTAGTACCGCATATCATCGTGGTAGTACCGCTTGGGCGGAAGTACCGCACCGAAGCGGTAGTACCGCTCATCCAGGCGGCAGTAAAAAATTACTGCCCCGTGGGGGCGGTAGTACCATGCTCCCCACACGCGGTAGTACCGTAGCTGGCTGCGGTAGTACCGTAGCTAGCCGCGGTAGTACCGTGAGCTCAAGACAAAGCAGGTTTCAACAAAGAGAAGAAGATCTTTGCAAGGACTACTAGCACAAAAGAACACCACAAGAACACGCACAACCCAAAGGCAGAAAGTCAACAAGAAAACACCAAGCGACACAACCTCTCAAAAGGAGAGGGCGGTGGCCGGAGCCACCTATGTTTGAGTTAGTTGGTATGGCACTGCAAAGAATTATCCTTGGGCCCATGACCAAAACTTGTCTTTGAAGCACAAGTACCATCAAAAATGGCTAATGTGAAAGATTTGATCTATTTATGCATAATGGGGGGAGGGAGAGTTCATTGAGAGAACAACACTCCCCGTATGTCCATGCCTACACCTAAACTAGACAACAAGTTGAGTGTGGTGGGGGGTGCAAGGGTTCAAGTCACATTGCTCGAATCAATGATATTTAGCTCATGCCTTAACTCGCGAAATCTTGATTCATCCAAGGGCTTCGTGAAAATATCTGCAAGGTTATTATGAGTGTTGACATACTTGATCTCGATCTCCCCTCGCCTAATGTGATCCCGGATGAAGTGATACCGAATCTCAATATGCTTCGTCTTGAAGTGTTGCACCGGGTTGAGAGAAATCTTGATGGCACTTTCATTATCACACCAAAGAGGCACTTTGTCACAAATGACATCGTACTCCTTTAAAGTTTGCCTCATCCATAAGAGTTGTGCACAACTACTACCGGCCACCACATATTCCGCTTCGATGGACGAGAGAGACACACAACTTTTCTTCTTGGAAGACCAACTCACCAAAGAGCAACCAAGAAATTGGCACCCTCCGGAGGTGGACTTCCTATCCACTTTGTCTCCCGCCCAATTGGAATCCGTATATCCTTCAAGCTTGAAGTTTGCCCCTCTTGGGTACCATAAGCCAAAGTTTGGGGTATGAGCCAAATATCGAAAGATTCGCTTGACCGCCACATAGTGACTTTCCTTTGGTGCGGCTTGAAACCATGCACACATTCCCACACTCAACATGATATCCGGTCTAGATGCACAAAGGTAAAGCAAGGAGCCATTCATGGAGGGATATACCTTTTGATCCACCGCTTTACCATTGGGATCAATGTCAAGTTGGCACTTGGTAGGCATTGGAGTAGAAGCCGGCTTGACATCACTTAGCTTGAATCTTTTTAGCATGTCTTGAGTATATTTGGCTTGGTTGATGAACGTTCCTTCTCTTGTTTGTTTGATATCAAAACCAAGGAAGAACTTCAACTCTCCCATCAAAGACATCTTGAACTTGGAGGTCATGAGAGCGGCAAATTCCTCATTGAAAGCTTTGTTAGGGGAACCAAAGATAATATCATCAACATATAGTTGGCATACAAACAACTCCCCTTTGACCTTCTTAGTAAAAAGAGTGGGATCGATTTGCCCCACCTCAAATCCACGATCTTGTAACAACTCGGTAAGGTGGTCATACCACGCACGTGGGGCTTGTTTAAGGCCATAGAGTGCCTTATCGAGTTGATACACATGATCCGGGAAGTAGGGATCCTCGAACCCGGGCGGTTGCTTGACATAGACCAACTCATTAATAGGACCATTAAGAAAAGCACTTTTCACATCCATTTGTTGCAACTTAAAGTTGTGATGGGAAGCATAAGCAATCAACAAACGAATGGATTCAAGGCGAGCAACAGGAGCAAAGGTTTCACCGTAGTCGATACCCTCTACTTGGGAGTAGCCTTGTGCTACCAATCTTGCCTTGTTGCGAATGATCTTTCCATGAGCATCTTGCTTGTTCTTGAAAATCCACTTGGTTCCAATGACGTTGTGGTTCCCCGATGGCCTTGGCACCAATCTCCACACCTTGTTGTACTCGAAGTTGTTGAGTTCTTCATGCATGGCATTGAGCCAATCCGAGTCTTCGAGCGCCTCATAGACCTTTTGGGGTTCAACACAAGAGACAAACGCGTGATGTTCACAATCGTTTGCTAATTGTCTACGAGTGCTTACCCCCTTTCTTAGACTTCCAACCACATTCTCCATGAGATGGCCTTTGGTGGTGAGTTTGGAAGTGATCTTCGTGGCACGACGCTCTAATTCCTCCTCGGATGTGGAAGGAGGAGGGTTAACTTGATCATCTTGGGCGCCATCTTGAGCTTGTTCTTGATCTTGAGCTTGCTCATGATCTTGAACTTGCTCGAGGGGGAGAACTTGACCTTGGGCATCATTTGGAGGTTCACCACCATCTTGAGATAGATCTTGCCCTTGGTCTTGTTCACGAGGTTGAGGGCCTTCACTTTGTTCTTCGGAAGCGTGTGGGTCTTGAGGAGGTGATGGCTCCACTTGAGTGGAGCATTGTCCTTCTCCTTCGGCCACAAGGGGTTCCTCAATGGATAGAATATGACCAATACCCATTCTTCTTATGGCTTGGGGAGGAATTTCATCCCTACATCACAAGTACCACTTTGCTCCACTTGGGAGCCGTTATTTTCGTCAAACTCCATGTTACACGTCTCCTCAATGAGTCCGGTGGACTTGTTGAGAACATGGTAAGCATGAGAGTTTGTAGCATAACCAACAAATATGCCCTCATAATCTCTAGCCTCAAATTTAGACAAACGAACACCTTTATTGAGAATGAAACACTTACACCCGAACACCCGGAAGTACTTGAGATTGGGCTTGTTGCCGATGAGTATCTCATAAGGAGTCTTGTTCAAGCCTTTGCGGAGATAGAGCCGATTGGATGCATGACATGCGGTGTTGATGGCTTCGGCCCAAAAGTTGTATGGAGACTTGAACTCCGCCATCATGGTCCTTGCCGCATCCATCAACGTCCGGTTCTTCCTCTCCGCAACACCATTTTGTTGAGGGGTATATGGTGCAACATATTTATGCTTGATCCCCTCATCACTAAGAAACTCATCCAAGGTGTAGTTCTTGAACTCGGTGCCGTTGTCACTTCTTATTGTCAAGATCTTTGCATTATGTTGACGTTGAGCTTCATTTGCAAAGTCGATGATGGTTTGTTGAGTCTCACTCTTCCTCTTGAAGAAGTATACCCAAGTGTATCTTGAATAATCATCCACAATCACCAAGCAATACTTTCTACCTCCAGGACTATCAAATCATGGGGGCCCAAAGAGATCCATGTGAAGGAGCTCCAAGGGTCTCTTCGAGTAGATGATGGTCATGGGAGGGTGAGCCTTCTCATGAAGCTTTCCTTCAATACAAGCACTGCAAGCACGGTCTTTGGCAAAACTAACATTTGTTAGTCCACGGACATGGTCCCCCTTGATAAGACTTTGCAAAGATCTCATATTGACGTGGGATAAACGGCGATGCCAAAGCCATTCCACGTCAACTTTAGCCATTAGGCATGTCGCGGTCTTAGTGGGTCGCTTCGAAAAGTTTATCACATAGAGACCATTCTCGACATGCCCAACAAAGGCTACTTTAAGAGTCTTGCTCCACAAGAGGGCCACAGTATCAATGTCAAAGAAAGTGGCAAAGCCCATGAGTGCAAGTTGACGAACAGAAAGTAAATTGTATGCAAGGGACTCAACAAGCATGACTTTCTCGATCGTTAAATCATGAGAAATGACAACCTTGCCAAGACCCAATACCTTAGAATGTGAGGCATCACCCCACTCAACATTGGTGGGCATAGATGGAATCTTTTGCACATCCACCACCAAGTCCTTGCTTCTGGTCATATGATTTGTTGCTCCACTATCGAGCAACCATGATCCCCCACCGGAAGCAAACACCTACAAGAGATCAATGCTTGGTTTTAGGTACCCATTTAGTAATGGGTCCTTTGATGTTAGTAACAAGGGTCTTAGGAACCCAAATAGAACATTCAATGTACTCATAAGGAGAACCAACAAATTTATCATAAACATGTCCATCACTAGCACGGTACAACACATATGACGGGTTAAAGTCGCCAGCTTTGTTGGAGGAGATGGTTTTGCCCTTTTGACATCAACGCCCTTCACTTTTTCCTTCTTCTCCTTAGGAGCACCCTCTCCCTCTTTCACAAAAGTTTGCTTGAGAGGAGGAGGACGATGAGTCTTGTCGTTCTTCTTCTTGTTCTTGGACTTGGGGGCAAACCCAATTCCCTTCTTGGCCACAACTTCCTTTCGATTATTCAAAAGGTCGTTGAGGTTCTTCTCACCTTGAATGCAAGTCACAAGGCCTTTCTCAAGTTGATCCTTCAACTTGGCATTCTCCTCCACAAGATGCACATTCTCACAACGTGGGTTAGTAGCATATGCATTATCAATTAATACCATATGAGGGAAGGTGGCCTTTTCCTTGGTTAGCTTAACTTGGAGTTGAGCATGAGACTCCTTGAGATTAGCATGAGCACCCTTCAAGACCTTGTGGGCCTTGATCAACCCCAAGTTTAGCCTTCTCGGAAGTTAGTACACGAGACACGACAAGAGCATGATCAAGATCTTTCTTTAACTTAGCATGGTCATCGTTGTGTGACTCCTCAAGAGTCAAACGATGCCCACACTCTTCCTCAAGAGCATTAGAGAGATCCGATATCTCATCGGCATAGTCACGACTATGACCTTCCATCTTAGATATGGTTTCTTTGTGAGCCTCGATCGTGTCATTGGCCTCACCAAGTTGTTCCAAGAGAGCAACAAAGTGCTTCTTGGATTTGCCCTTGAGCTTACTCATAAAAGACTCAAATTCATTCACTTCCTCATTAGACTCATCATGTTCATCAATGCAATCCTCCAAGGAGGGATTAGTAATGATGGTGGTTTTGATGTTGGGGGTTACCTTGTTGGAAGCTTTAGCCATGAGGCACTTGGCGGTGATGTTCTCGTTGGGTGAATCAAAGAGAGACACCCGGGGAGTGGTAGCAATGGCAACGGACACCATGGCCATTGCTTCTCCATTTTCATCATCATCGTCATCCTCATTGTATTCTTCTTGAACCACCAACCCACGAGTAGGAGTCTTCTTGGTGAAGTTGTTCTTGTTGGGGAAGGACTTGGCTTTGTCTTTTCGAATGAACTTGCCACCATTGTCTTCCTGCTTCTCGTAAGGACAATCCGCAACGAAATGACTCACATTGCCATAGTTGAAGCAAGTTCTAACTCGT
This sequence comes from Triticum timopheevii, assembly GCA_963921465.1. Taxonomy (NCBI): domain Eukaryota; kingdom Viridiplantae; phylum Streptophyta; class Magnoliopsida; order Poales; family Poaceae; genus Triticum; species Triticum timopheevii. The sequence goes on from OY997266.1 coordinate 464,348,851, forward strand.
TGCTTGCCCTTGAAGCCACTTGAGTTGTTCTTGTTGAAGTTGGGTCTTGTATTCTTCTTGCTCCAAAATTGTCTTGAAGTAAGAGCCATGTGCTCATGATAGTCATATTTGGTGTCTTCGGCATTGCTCTCCTCATCTTCCTCTTATTCCTCTTCTTCCACACTAACCTTGGCCTTCAAAGCAAGGTTGGGCTTCTTTGCCCTTTGAGAACGGAGCACCACATTGTCGGCGGTCTTGTCCAAGATGCTCCTTGCAACGAACTCATCCAACACTTCACTTGAGGTCATGGAGTGGAAGTCCGGTCTTTGACGAATGATGGAGGACATGGTCTTATTGTAGGGCATCATGGCCTTGAGGAACTTGCGCTTGATCCAATTTTCATCTGTGTCCTTGCTCCCATGATCTCGGAGTGAGACCATGAGTTTGGTCACTCTTCGAAAGAGCTCACGAGGTTCTTCATCTTCTTTCATTACAAACTCATCGGCTTCATGTTGTACCACTTCATAGTTGGAGCATTGAATGCTAGCACTTCCTCGATAGAGAGACACAACGCATTGCCATGCGTCTTTGGCCATGGCATGAGGTCGAAGATGAGGGAGATCTTCGGGAGCATCTTGGATGATGAAGAGAGCACTCTCATTGAATTGATTATCCACCACTTCTCTCGGAGTGAAGTTGCTTCGGTCATGTGGATACAAACCTTCTTCAATAATTCTCCAAAGGTTAGTATTCACATGATTTAAATGACGCTTGAAGCGATACACCCAAGAATCAAAATCCTCATTTTTCATAATCTTAGGAGGAGGACCGGCATGATTTAAATGAGTAGAGGGAATCGGTCCTCCATAAATTGGAGGTTCCACATGGGCAAAGATGCCGGTGCCATTTCTACCACTAGTAGAAGGACTCTTTTCACTGTTAGCTTCCCCCTTGTCGGAGCTAGCATCCGTCACCTTGTTAGTGGGATCACCCACTTTCACTGGGGAGGTGGACAGTTTGAGTCCTTCAAGAAATTTAATAAACATGCTTTCAACCTTGGTCGTCATGGAGTCATTCAATGTGTCTAGAGCCACATTGAATTCCTCACGAGAGACCGAGGTTCCCCCATCGGCCGTAGACGAGATGGGATTCACACAGAGTGCTCCTCCGCACCGTCTATGGTGTCAACCATACTCTTCGGATGGCAAAGTCCTTAATAAAGAGACGAGGCTCTGATACCAATTGAAAGGATCGATATGGTTGACTAGAGGGGGGGGGGTGAATAGGCAACTAACAATTTTTAGCTTTTCTTTACCAAATTAAACTTTGCATGAAAGTAGGTTGTCTAGATATGCAACTAGGTGGACAACCTATATGATGTGACAACAACAAGCACACGAGAAAGTAAGGGAAACAACACAAGTAAGCTTGCAAAAGTAAAGGAGCGAGATAACCAAGAGTGGAGCCGGTGGAGACGAGGATGTGTTACCGAAGTTCCTTCCTTTTGAGGGGAAGTACGTCTCCGTTGGAGCGGTGTGGAGGCACAATGCTCCCCAAGAAGCCACTAGGGCCACCGTATTCTCCTCACGCCCTCACACAATGCAAGGTGCCGTGATTCCACTATTGGTGCCCTTGAAGGCGGCGACCGAACCTTTACAAACAAGGTTGGGGCAATCTCCACAACAATTGGAGGCTCCCAAAAACACCACGAAGCTTCACCATAATGGAGTATGGCTTCGAGGTGACCTCAACCGTCTAGGGTGCTCAAACACCCAAGAGTAACAAGATCCGCCAGGGATAAGTGGGGGGAATCAAACCTCTCTTGGTGGAAGTGTAGATCGAGGCCTTCTCAACTAATCCCGAGCAAATCAACAAGTTTGATTGGCTAGGGAGAGAGATCGGGCGAAAATGGAGCTTGGAGCAACAATGGAGCTTAGAGGTGGAAGAGGTAGTCAACTAGAGGTAGGAGACGCCCCTTTTATAGTCAAGGAAGAGATCCAACTGTTATCCACTTAGACCAGCCTGCGACATGCGGTACTACCGCTCCAGGGGCGCGGTAGTACCGCAAGGACACGCGGTACTACCATGGGAGACCACGGTACTACCGCGGCAGCTGCAGAGACTATACCATAGGCAGAACTACCGCGAGCGCGGTACTACCGCACCCACCCGCGGTACTACCGCGAGGCAGGTAAGACTAAGTCTGGAAACGGAACGGATGAATAAAAATACATCCGTGCCTACTTCCGCGATCAAAGAGACGATGCAAACATCCGTCACGGTACTACCGTCCACAAGGCGCGGTACTATCGTGTGGGTGCGGATGTAAAAAATTACATCCGCCCCTACTACTGTGAAGCAACGACACTAGGCCAGGGAACCACGGCACTACATCACGGGGGGAGCGGTACTACCGTGGGCACCCGCGGTACTATCGCCCTCAATGTGCGGTACTACCGTGTGGGCACGGATGTAAAAAATTACATCCGCGCCTACTACCGCGACGCAGTGGTACTTGGCCTAGGAGCCACGGTACTACGACTCCGAGGGAGCGGTACTACTGTGGGCTCCCGCGGTACTACCGCGCATGGGCACGGTACTACCGCGAGTGCCTGCGGTACTACCGCTCCAGGGAGCAGTACTACCGCAAGCTCAGCAACATTAGTCCAGACACTCACATAGAGGATAGACGGGGAATGCTCCAAGGTGCAAGGGAAAGGAGGAGACAATGAAGGAAACGTGTACGTGATGATTCCACCCGAACCTTTCCAACGCGGACCCCCTCTTAATAGTATGGCTCTCCTACGACTCAAATCCACCAAAAAGAAACGTAGAACAACGCCGTCTTCAATAGTCTTCGAGGGGCACTGAATCGTCTCGTGCCTAGTGATGAAGCGTCTGAGAAACTCAAGGCACACGATTAGTCCGCAAAAACATTGTCATCAATCACCAAAACACCAAGGGATAAATATGCCCTTACACCGACCTCTACCTGGGCCACGCCCCAGCCGGCCCCGGGTGCCCGGCCCTTGCCCAGCCGCCCGCTGGGAGCCACCCCGGGTGCCCGGGCTTGGCGCCCCGGCTGCCCGGCCCCTCGCCCGCATGCTCCTGTCCTGGCCGGGTGCCTGGCCCCTTCCCCTCCGGGTGCCCGGCCCCGCCTGGGCGCAGCTCCCTGACCGGTCCGGGTGCCCGGCCGGTTCCACCCCGGGTGCCCGGACCCTTCCCCGTGGCTATGCGTTTTTAGGGACTTTTTGGTCCTTTGTATCCCCTCTCCCTAATATTTTGTCCCTAGACTATATAAGTGGAACTCCTAGGTCATTCGTGGGTTAGCAAAGATTAGACTAAACATTGTGAGCCTTTGCTCCATGTATCCCTATCGGGGCGTCTCTCTGTGGCCTCGAGCACCTATGGGGCAGGGGGCCCCTTCTAGTCCGGCAAGGGAGCGGAGGGCGTGCGCAGAGCAGATCGAGGTCGAGCGCGCGGGGGAGACGGGCGATTTTTACCCAGCTTCGGGGCTCTCCGGAGAGATAAAAACCCCTACTGCTGCTTTGTGTTTGTATTTTATCTTGCTCGAGAGTGCGAGCGTGTGGCGGTGTTGGATGTGTCCAATGAACCGAACCCCTTCTACGTGCGCATGGGCCTCCCTTTTATAGTCGGAAGGGGGCACCCACAGGTGGCAGCGTAGGAAGAGGGGGTAAAAGAGTAAAAACGCAGGTTGGTACAACAGTGACCAATAGTGTCCCCTACCTAACTCTGACGGTGGGGGACAAGGGCATTTAATGCCCGTCTGGTCGCCCCAACAGTGCAGAGAAACGACCGTTAAGTGCGCCATCGGTTGCCACGATGGCCTCCTTGTCAGCTTCGCTCGCCACCTCGCTCCGCATGGCTGCGCGGCGCCTCGCCACGTGCTCCTGGGACGGCCCTGGGGTGACACGTTGCTGGACGCGCTGGAGTTTGGGTGGCAGCCTTGCCGCGGCAAGTGCCTTGCCGCGGCCCTTCTCTTGTTGTGCCGGCAAGCTTGCCGGCCGCCAGGCCTTGCCGGGACGCGCGGGGCGTCGCGGTAAGTTCCTCTGGAGCGCCTTGGTTGGCCTTCCCGACAAGCTCCTTTTGCCGGGGCCTTTGTCTTCTTAGTTGGTACTTTGTTCTTGAATGGTAGTAATAGGAAATGACGGAGGGCCTTGGCGGGCGCCCGGCAAGCCTTGCCGTGGGGTGCTGTGACTGCCCGTGCACAAGTTCGGGGTACTAAGGTACCCCTACTTTAGTACACCGACAGGAGCCCCCGGGCCTGGGCCATACACGGTGCCGAGCGTTGTTGGGCCAGGCCCAAAACAGTGCACGGGCACGCGTGGCCTGGGTCCACACAAAACCGGACTCCGTGCCCACCGCGTCCTCCCGCAACAGCACGCGTCGATTGCGGCGTCGTGGGAGGCGTGGGTAGTGTGCGCGGTTTTCAAGGCGTCCACCCCTGTGATCACGGGCAGGGTGATGTCGCTTCATCTGTCGCCCCGGCTTCGCCTCCCCGCCACACGGCTCCCATGCGCGTGGGGTCGTGGGCGGTGAAGGTGGGAAACTGAGCCGTCACGGGCGGCGGTGGTGGGTCGGCCCCGTTCCTCTGCTCTCCCCGTGCTCCGATTGGCTGAGCGGGGCGGCCGAGCCCCCACCTCGCTCCTTAAAAAGGGCGGAAGGGGAGCGAAAAAATCCCGCACTTCCTCCTCTTCTCCTTTCTTCAACTTCTGCTTCTCTTCCTCTCACCCGCCATGGAGGAAGGGAACCCTGGTCCTTCGTCGGTGGCAGCAAGGGTCGCCACCAGGCAGCGCTCCTCTCCCTATCCCGCGCCAGTGGTGGCGGAGCCAGCCACGAGGGGAAGAGGGAGGGGGCGAGGTCGAGGGCGTGGTCGGAGCGCTCGAGGAAGAGGCGGCCGGGGCGGTGCGCCACCTTCGCCCCCGCCGGCAGCTCCTCTCCTCGAGGCGGACCACACCGGGGACGATCCCTGGGAGTTCTTCGTCAAGCTGCGCCGGGCGCCTCGTCGTCGCCTCTGTCTTCCGGCTCCGTTTGCGAGCGCGATGGAACCGGACCCGCCCGAGATGTTGGAGTTGCGCGTGAGGGGTTGCGGGATCAGCGGCACTCGAGTTAGTGTCGTATCCCCAGCCCCCGGTGTGATGTACTTCGATCGAGGGTGGAAGACGTTCGCCCGCATCCACAGCTTGACGGCGGGGTTCACCCTCCATTTTAAGTTAATGGAGGGCGACCTTCTCGCCGTTAAGGTCTTCGGGGACTCCGGCACCCGGGCGAGATGCTGCGTGGACAGCTCCTTCGATAGCGAAGGCTCCTCCTCGAGCGAGAGTGACGAGGAGGGGAGCGACAGCGATGACGAGGACGGCGGGTCCGACTAGGCGTCGGACGCCGCCTCGCGCGCCACCGGCGACCCCATCATCCGGGTCGCCGGCCTTCTGAACTCCCCGGGGCCGTCTCCTTGGGCGGCTGGCGTAGGGAGGCTGCGAAAGAGGAAGAGGGGTGGCGGCAAGGCCGTCAAGTCAGAGTACGAGGGCGAGGTGCCCTCGACAGCGTGCTGACGTCCTGCCGCCCCGTCTTCGAGCTCTGCTTCCGGCGCCTCCGTCTCCGCCAAGCTCCTGGCCGGCCCCCGGGATGTTCTCTTGGTGTCTTCTGGCACCCGTAGCTCACCTAGGCGCCCCTTTTGCCCTCCCCGGCAAGCTTCTCTTGCCGGGGCCTCCTTGACCTACCTCCTGAAGAGAGAAATAGGAGAGGGATTACGGGCATCTTATCTTTCTTTAATTTATAAGCCTTCGGGCCTTAGCTGCATTTAAAACTTGTAATCCTCTCTATCATGTTTTTCATCCTCTATGGACCTGTACTGGAATGGGATGTTTTTTTTAATGAAAAGAGGGGAATGTTTGCCGGGTTACATCCTTTACTTGATTCTGTGCCTTGTATGCTTTCACCCTACGTTTTGAGGGAACTTGCCGGCGCAAGCACACTTGCTGAGTGCGGAACATCAGCAGCCCGCTGGCGGTGCTGTTTCCGACAAGAAACCTTGTCGGGCCAGTTGCAGCGCACTTGTATTGTTGAGCGGACTCGAAAACAAACCAAGGGCGCAACTTGGCCGCGATTCGGCTCCTCCGCGCACAGGTTTTCCCATACAAGGCACGCTCGTTCAAGGACGCGGCCTCGCATTCTCCAGCCCATAAGAGGATGCATGATGAGGGATGAAAAAATACTTATCTGGTATCACAGCCCCCGGCGACCCTGGCTTGTCGGGACACAGGAGCCTGCGCTCTTTTCTTTTGTTCTCGTCGCTGACGTCGCGGCACCCGGGAACCATAGCTTGCCGCGTAGGAATCTCGGTACTCGCAGCCCCCAGCAACGCCGGTTTGCCGGGGCCCAGGCGCTAGCGCGCTCTTCTGTCCTTTCCTTGTCGCTGTTATTTCAGTCACGAAAACAACTTAGACAGCGCCGCAATAAGTTACTCTTTTGTGGCGTAACTTTGGGCAACGCAATGCCATGCTTCGCCCTTTGTATGTTTATACTCTACGATTTTTAGGGGACTTGCCGGTGCATACACGCTTGCTGAGTGCGGAACATCAGCAGCCCGCTGGCGGTGTTGCCTCCGGCAAGAAGCTTTGTCGGGCTAGTTGCAGTGCACTTTCATTGTTGAGCGGACTCGGAAACAAATCAAGGGTGCAACTCAGCCACGAGTCAGCTCCTCTGCGCACATGTTTCTCATACAAAGGACGTCCCACGGCAAGGCTTGCTACATAACTTCCTCTACTCCATTACATCCCTTGTACGTTTTTACCCTACGCTTTTAGGGAACCTGCCGGCGCTAACACACTTGCTGAGTGCGGAACATCAGCAGCCCGCTGGCGGTGTTGTTTCCGGCAAGAAACCTTCTCGGGCCAGTTGCAGCGCACTTGTATTGTTGAGCGGACTCGAAAACAAAGCAAGGGCGCAACTTAACCACGAGTTGATTCCTCCGCGCACAGGTTTTCCATACAAGGCACGAACGTTCAAGGAATATAACATATAAACTTAAAACTGGAAGTGTTCGGTACTCAAACTTGGGCAACTTAGCTTTTCTGACTTCCGCGCTCCGGCAAGGCCGCACTTCTCCCTCGACTCCCTCCCTTGTACGTTTTCACCCTCACGCTTTCAGGGAACCCGCCGGCGCAAACACACTTGCTGAGTGCGGAACATCAGCAGCCTGCCGGCGGTGTTGCCTCCGGCAGGAAGAACTCGTCGGGCTAGTTGCAGCGCGCTTTCATCGTTGAGCGGACTCGAAACAGATCAAGGGCGCAACTTAGCCACGATTCGACCCCTTTGCGCACAGGTTCTCCATACAAGGTACGGATTTTCAGGGAATACAACTCAAAAGTTTGAAACTGACTGCTCTCTTTGCTCTACTTGCCGGTGGAGCTCGATGGCGCGTCCTCAACGGCGGCGCAGCACTCCGGGGAGGTGCGCTTACCGGAGCAGGCACCAGAGCTGTTCCTGCCGGGCTTAGTCTTTTGTATCTCTGTCTTTGCCTCCTTGCACTTGCCGGTGGAGCTCGATGGTGCGTCCTCGACGGTAGCGCAGCACTCCAGAGAGGTGCGCTTGCCGGAGTGGGCGTCAGAGCTGCTCTTGCCGGACTTGGCCTTTTTCTTCCCCCGGGGAGCTTCAGCGGCAAGTGGCTCGCGCCCTGCTGCGGCTGCTGCTTCCCGGTAGATCTTGTTGGTGCAAATAAGTGCATCCTTCTTGTCGCCTTGGACAGAAATGACACTTATCGGACCGGGCATCTTGAGCACATTGTAGGCGTAGTGAGAGGCTGCCATGAACTTGGCAAGCGCTGGTCGGCCGAGTATCCCATTGTAGGGCAATGGGATATCAGCGACATCAAACGTGACCTTCTCTGTCCTGAAATTCAGCTTGCTGCCAAACGTCACTGGCAATGTGATCTTCCCCTTCGGCTTGCTCCTTCCCGGATTTATCCCTTGAAAGGTACCAGTCTCTTCGAGCTCGCTGTCGGGGATCTGGAGTTTCTTGAGCACTGCTGAAGAGATCAGATTCAGGCCGGCCCCGCCGTCAACCAACATCTTCGTGACCTTGAGGTTGCGGATTGTTGGTGAGACCAACATTGGCAGGCACCCGACCGCAGTGATGCGATCAGGGTGATCCTCAACATCGAAGACGATGGGCGTGCTGGACCACTTCAGGGGCCTGCGCGACTCGACGGATGGCTCCGCTGCGTTCACTTCTCGCACCCACTGCTTGAGTTGGAGGTGCGAGGTGTGCAGAGAGGCGCCACCGTCAATGCACAACACCTCCGTTGCCTTCTAAAACTCTTGGTCATCAGTCTCATCTTCCTCCATATCATCATCCTCATCCTCATCTTCGTCCTTGTCGCGGCCACGGGGAGGCCTGTCTCCTTGCCGCGGTGCCCTCCCCGGGCGGGAAGCTTCTTGCCGGATCCTCCGCCACCTCCCTGGGCTCTCTCCTTGTCGCGGCGCTCGTACTCAGCTTTCTGTAGCTCCGCCATCTGCTCCACTTTCTTGCAGGTTTGGAGATCGTGGCCCTTGGTGCGGTGGATCTTGCAATACCGTTTGCCGGAGCCATCCTGCTTGTCGGCGGCTACCACAGCCTTGCCGGAGTCATCAGCTTTAGCCTTGTCGGAGCCGCCTCCGTTGCCGGAATGCTCCACAGCTAGCACATCCTTAGCCTTTCTCTTCCTGTTGTTCCGCCTCCGGTTCTTCCTTGCCGGGGCGGCATCCTCACTGTCAGATCCTTCTGCTCCTGCAATCTCTCCGAGGATTTTCCTCCCCTCCTCAGCCCGTGCACACTTGTCGGCCAGGGCATAAAGCTCGCTGACATCTCTGATCTTGCACATCGCCATCTCCTCCCTCATCCTGCGGTTGCGCACGTTCTGGTGGAACGCGCTGATAACCGCAGCAGGGTGGACGTCTGGGATGTTGCGTTGCACCTCGCTGAATCTCTGTATGTACTTGCGCAGGGGCTCTCCCTCCTTCTGGAAGAGCAGATGCAGATCGCTCTCCTGGCCATGGGGTTTGTGGCCGCCTGTGAAGGCACCGACAAACTGATGACACAGGTCTGCCCATGAAGAGATGGAGCCGTCCGGCAAGTGCATGAGCCAAGATCTGATGTTGGGCTTGAGCACCAGCAGGAAGTAATTGGCGAGGATCTTTTCGTCGCGCCCTCCGGCAGCCTGCACTGCGATGGTGTAGATGCTGAGGAACTCCGACGGATGTATCCTGCCATCATACTTCTCGGGCACGTCGGGCTTGAAATTCTTGGTTCTGGGCCACTGGACTTGCCGCAGCTTACGGGTGAACGCAGGGCAACCTGCCGCATATGGCAAGTCGCCTGGTTCCCTTGGTGCATGCATATCGACAGTGGGCCCAGCGCGCTGGTCAGATTGACGTCGCGATTCCCTTCTGCGCTCGATGCGAGTGCGAGCATCTTCGTGCTGTTGTTCGTGGAGAACATGGCGTTGATCGCAGCGGGTCCGCGGGTCCGACGACGCGGTCGAGTCGGCGTCGGGGTTGGCCCGGCGAGTCGGCGATCTTGGCCTTCGGGGCTGGGAGTGCACGGAGACGGCACCCCCCAGCGGTCTTGTCGGCGTCGGCTTGCGCCTGGGCGTCTTGCCGGGGCTTCGATGCACTGGGTTGCCGGGGCTTGTCGCCGTTGGTGAAGCCGATGAGGCTGTAAATGGTCATCCTCCAGTCGTCAATCTTGTGTGGCGCCGGAGGGTAATCTAGAAGCAGCTGGGCTCGGGCCAGCGCTTCCTCTGCTGTCTTGGGTGGCGGTGGTGACGAGCGGCGCGAGGAGCGGGATGTGCTCGGACTCCCAACGGGATTGGAAGGAGCAACACCCCGTCCAGGCGACCGCACCTCACTTGCACCAGCATGCTGGCGTGCACGCTGGTCCCGAACGTCCCGCGACCCACCAGCTTGGCCTTGCTCCAACGCGAGCACGGTGCTAGGAGCACCGGGGCGCTGTCGACCTTGCACCTCCTGAGAAGGGTGTGGTGTCTGCACGGTTGCCGACGCTTGCGGGGCCTTGTTCTTGGATCTGGTGATGACATGAGTCCCACTGTCGGCACCCGCTCCTCCGCCGGCGTCCACTCCACCGTCCGTTTGCTCCGGCGGTGGTGGTAGAATCGATGTAGACGGAGCGGCCACCTCCGAAGCCTTCTTCTTCGGTGGCATGTTGATGAAGACGTGATGTAGCACGCGCGGAGACCGGATCAGATGCTCACGACCTCGACGCAGCCCCTACCTGGCACGCCAAAGATGTCGGGGCGTCTCTCTGTGGCCTCGAGCACCTATGGGGCAGGGGGCCCCTTCTAGTCCGGCAAGGGAGCGGAGGGCGTGCGTAGAGCAGTCCGAGGTCGAGCGCGCGGGGGAGACAGGCGATTTTTACCCAGCTTCGGGGCTCTCCGGAGAGATAAAAACCCCTACTGCTGCTTTGTGTTTGTATTTGATCTTGCTCGAGAGTGCGAGCGTGTGGCGGTGTTGGATGTGTCCAATGAACCGAACCCCTTCTACGTGCGCATGGGCCTCCCTTTTATAGTCGGAAGGGGGCACCCACAGGTGGCAGCGTAGGAAGAGGGGGTAAAAGAGTAAAAACGCAGGTTGGTACAACAGTGACCAACAGTGTCCCCTACCTAACTCTGACGGCGGGGGACAAGGGCATTTAATGCCCGTCTGGTCGCCCCAACAGTGCAGAGAAACGACCGTTAAGTGCGCCATCGGTTGCCACGATGGCCTCCTTGTCAGCTCTGCTCGCCACCTCGCTCCGCATGGCTGCGCGGCGCCTCGCCACGTGCTCCTGGGACGGCCCTGGGGTGACACGTTGCTGGACGCGCTGGAGTTTGGGTGGCAGCCTTGCCGCGACAAGTGCCTTGCCGCGGCCCTTCTCTTGTTGCACCGACAAGCTTGCCGGCCGCCAGGCCTTGCCGGGATGCGCGGGGCGTCGCGGCAAGTTCCTCTGGAGTGCCTTGGTTGGCCTTCCCGGCAAGCTCCTTTTGCCGGGGTCTTTGTCTTCTTAGTTGGTACTTTGTTCTTGAATGGTAGTAATAGGAAATGACGGAGGGCCTTGGCGGGCGCCCGGCAAGCCTTGCCGTGGGGTGCTGCGACTGCCCGTGCACAAGTTCGGGGTACTAAGGTACCCCTACTTTAGTACACCGACAATCCCCTCCTCTTAGGAGCTCAAGCCCCCACCTTGGGAAGAATCCATAGGATTATCAAGGCCTCCTCTTGGAGAAGATCATCAAGACCTCACATAGTGGGAAGAATTTACCAAGTGCTACTCTCCTTGTATTGATCTTGTAATCTTGTGGATCTTATGTGTGCTACTCTAGTGGATGTGATACTTGGGTTTGTTTGAGAGAATTGTTCTTGGTGTTCTTGAGCTTTTCCTCCTTTTCCCCCCTCCAAGTGTGAAAAGATCCTTCCTAGGGTTTGACCCTACAACAGTTCCTCTGTGTTGTCGCTGCAAGGTTCGATGGCCCGTCTCGTTGTCAAGGACAACATCACCTCTGGGGGGGTGCTGGCTGTAGGCCAAACTCTCCGATTAGGCGGCTTCGTCATGGTCGGCCAATCGGCTGCCGCGCCGACAATGACCTCTCGGGTCATCACGAATAGCCTCCATGTCAATTCGGAACTCGCCGAACAGATGGATCCAAGGGAGCTCTCCTCCCTTAATGAGCTCTTGGATCGCATCGCCACTTTGGGAGTCGCCACAGACTATGACCGGATTGGGTTTAAACCCGACCGAAGGGATATTAAATCCCCACCGGTCACCCACGAGATAGCGGTAGTGGAGGAACCACATACGGATTATCCCTCTATTTTGAGGACGAATTATGTTCAGATTACCGAGATCTCTGAGCCGGATACCCGCTCACTAGAGGACATGACCCAGACCCCAGACTTAGAATCGGGTATTGGGCCGAAAAAATCGGGCAGCACCCCGGATCCCGAGCTGTCAAGCCCAGAAGCTCCTCTGCCCCTAGGCATTAGATCGGATCAGAATCCAGATTTAGCTACACCCACCCACCCGGACTTAAACCATCTCTCCCATATCAGACAAGAGCCCCAAGAGACAGTACATCGCTACTGGGCTAGATTCCTCCTTGTGCTAAACAAGGTCACGGACTGTCGTGAGGAAGATGCAATCTCACTTTTCTGCAAAAATTGCACGAACAAAGGGATCCTTAATGCTATAAGTCGCTGTGACATAGCACACTTTGCTGACTTAGTAGCCATAGTACAAAAGTACTGTGCGATGGAAAGCGCCTGGAAAACCCAAACAGAATTTTGGGATAGTCCGGCTCTCACCAAAACCTTTGTGTCGCTGTCAAAACCGGCGGATCTCGGGTAGGGGGTCCCGAACTGTGCGTCTAGGCGGATGGTAACAGGAGACAAGGGACACGATGTTTTACCCAGGTTCGGGCCCTCTTGATGGAGGTAAAACCCTACGTCCTGCTTGATTAATATTGATGATATGGGTAGTACAAGAGTGGATCTACCACGAGATCAAGGAGGCTAAACCCTAAAAGCTAGCCTATGGTATGATTGTTGTAATGGAGGTTGTGTCCTACGGACTAAAGCCCTCCGGTTTATATAGGCACCGGAGAGGGCTAGGGTTACACAGAGTCGGTTACAATGGTAGGAGATCTACATATTCGTATCACCAAGCTTGCCTTCCACGCCAAGGAAAGTCCCATCCGGACATGGGACGGAGTCTTCAATCTTGTATCTTCGTAGTCTTGGAGTCCGGCGGACGATGATAGTCCGGCTGTCCGGACACCCCCTAGTCCAGGACTCCCTCAGTAGCCCCTGAACCAGGCTTCAATGACGATAAGTCTGGCGCGCATAATGTTCGGCATTGCAAGGCGGGTTCCTCCTTTGAATAATCCAGAGAAGATCATGAACACCAGGATAGTGTCCGGCTCTGCAAAATAAATTCCACATTCCACCGTAGAGAGAATAAAATGTACACAAGTTCAATCTGCTGATGTATTTTGCGGCATGTCGTCACGCCACTACCAAGCCTTTACTTGAATCGTTTTTTATTATACCACCTCAGCACGTTTAGCGAAGTGGTTTCCTTGGCACGTCTTGTCGAAGCAGAGATCGTGTTCCCCTTATTCCGGGATTCTTATCAATACGGACGTGGGTAACCCAACCGCACCATTGATGGTGGCGCTTGGGAGATAAGCGAGTTTTACCAGGCTGGTGGGGGACGCATAGTTTTCGCCCGCCTGTATATAAGGGATAAGGATTCACCTTTTCACCCACGCCTTCTTCCTCCTTTGCTTATCCACCTCCGCGCACTCAAGCTCCAGCGCCCAAGTTCGCACATCTCATCTCGACCTTCTTCGACCATGTCCAGAGGGGGAGGCAAATGGTTGTCTCCCACCGTTAAGGAGGAGCATATCACAAATCTGCGCAGCGCCGGATACCTTTCCGGCGATATCGCGCACCGGTTTTCCTTCCCCACTTCCTCCGCGGACTGGGCTTTCCACTTCGCCCCTTCATCCGGGGGCTCATGTTCTACTACGGCCTGGATTTCCATGATCTGGCGCCAAACTTCATCCTCAACATCTCGGTGTTTATCGTCGTGTGCGAGGCCCTCCTCTGCATCCGGCCCCACTTCGGCTTGTGGCTCAAGACCTTCAACGTCAAGCCGAAGGTAGTGAAGGGCACGCAGGCGGAGTGCGGAGGCGCCATGTTGGGCAAGATGCCCAACGTCCTCTGGTTCGAAGGGGCCTTCGTGGACTCCGTCAAAGGGTGGCAATCGGGGTGGTTCTACATCACCGAGCCGCGCGACCCTACGTGGGCGGCGGCCCCCGAGTTTAGATCTGGAATCCCTACGCAGCTCACCTCCTGGAAAGAGAAGGGCTTGCTATGGGGTAATCCGAAGGAGATGACGGGACTCCGAGCCTGTATCCAGAAGCTGGTGAACAAGAAGCTCAGGCTCGTCGACGTGGTCCAAGTCATGCTCGTCCGCCGGATTCTCCCATGCCAGGAACGGACATTCAATCTATGGGAGTTCGATCCGGAACAGCACCAAGCGCTGAGCGGGCTCTTCGACACGACGTACGAAGGCGCCTGGAGGGTGCTGTTAAGGGCTCCGAAGCCCCCGCATCCGCGATGGAAGATCGTGGATTTCACTCGCAGCATCCAGCTGACGAGGTAAGTGATTCTACCCCTTTACGGGACACTTATTGTAAATATATTGATTCTAAGAGGGTTTCAATCTCCCTTTTCCTTTGACAGGAATGGATGAAGAAGGCCGAGTAGCTCATCTGCCCGGCTCCCATGCCAGAAGACCCTGTGGATGCCCGTCTAGCGGGGCTGCTGGTTCCGGCACCGCACGTGGTGCCGGAGAAGAAGGCCAAGAAGGTGGCCACGGGCACTCGAAAGAGTTCCCGTAATCAGGCGTCCGACGACGAGGCGGACTCCTCCCCCGAAGACGAGGAGGAGGAAGAAGACTCTCTCCCGGAGGGGGGAGAGAGGAAGAGGAAGGCTTCCCCAACAGGGGAGGCCGAAGGGTCCAAGAGGGGGAGAACTATTCCCCCGGACAGCTCTGCCAACACCGACGTTGGCGACGAGGAGTGGCCTTCAAGGGCCAGGCCTCCGGCGAGATCGTAAGTATCCGGATCCCTGAATGATATGCAATTTCTTTTGTGTCACGTAGTGTCCTACTAATGCCGCATATTGCCCGCAGTCCGGCCGATGATGATCTCCCTGCTTCATCGAGCGGGTCGTTGGCCCCGTCGGATGTGGATTCCCTTCCGACTGCCTCCACCCCTTGCGCCGATGAGGACGCCGAGGTGGGATCCCGGAAAGGGACCCATCAGGAGGAGGCTCCGGAGGCGCCGCAAGGTAGCCTCCCGGACTTTGCGCCGGACTCTACGCCGGAACCTGCAGTGGTTCCAGAGTCCGGCAAGCGTCCCCTTCAAAAGAAGGGCAAGACCGTGACACCGGCAGCCTCCGTCCAACCGGAGGCGCCAGACAACTTGATGGAGGTGCTCAAAGGCGCTTCCATCGAGGAAGAACACCGCACTGTTATGAGTGCGGTGATTCAGAAGGTTCAGCTCGCCAAAAGCGGGCTGACCGAAGCCTGCAGTAGCCTTCTAACAGGCTTTGAGGTAAGAAGTTAAAATTTTGTAATGTAATACCGCATAGACAGTAGCCCCTGATGCTCGGTTCGGTGTTCAGAAATAAAAGCCGGACTGAGGATCTAAAAAGATATTCGCAGGTTGCTAATAAATTATGTCAATATGGGTTTGTAGGCTGTGCTGCTGACCTCTGCCGCACTGACTGCAGAGGTTGGTGCATTAAAGCAAGATCTCGAGCGGTCCGAGCGAGAGCTCGGCCATGCCAAGAGGCAGCTCGAGGACAAAGAAGGTGAGTAGCACCACTTTGAATTTTTACCTTACAGAAAAGGATTTTGGTCGCAATAAAATTAACAAGGATAATATGGGTACTGCAGGGGCCACAAACGAGGTGGCAGCCCTGAAGGAGGCTGTGTCCGCGGCCGAACGTAGTGCAGCTGCGGAACGGGCAGAGCGAGAAAAGCAGGAGGCACAGGTGGCGGCAGTGTGGCAAGAGCTCCAGGCTCTCATGGAGATGCATGAGAGCTTGGAGCGCGACTCCAAGACTCGAGAGTCCGAGCTCGCCTCGGCTCTCGAAAGTGCCAAGTCCGCCAAGGCCGAGGCCCGTAAGGCCCTTCAGGAGGTTGAATATGTGAAGAAGATAGCGGCCGGTAAGGTATTTTTCATGCAAAGCAAGCATGTTGACGTAAACTACCTGACACTTACCCGCATTCGGAGCTCTCCAGGGGCGTTTGCAGATCTGCCGTGTAGTGTATCCGATGCCGCCGCATCCTACCGTGGCGAGGAGGGGAGCTCAATGGAGAAGGTCTTCTGGTCTCAGTACGCTGAGGCCGGCCATCCGGTGCCCCCAAGCGACCAGCTGAAGCAGCTGGTCGAACTCCACAAGGTAGCTTAGGAGGCCATGAAGGGCCTTATAGTCCGGCTGTGGCCTGGACAGGCCATGCCTGGGAGCTACTTCGGCCTCGTGCGGCGGCTGGTGGATGCGTGCCCCTGGGTGGAGGTCATCAAGCGCTCCGCCTGTATTGAAGGTGCTCGTCGGGCCCTTGCCCGCACAATGGTGCACTGGGGCAGGCTGGATGCGGAGAGGCTTCTTACTGACCCGCCGCCACCGGGCAAGGAGTATCGTATGCCCGAAATGTATTATAAAACTGTCCTGAAGGGAGCCCGCGATATTGCGGATGAATGCCCCAGAGATGTAATTTTTGAGTAAACTCGCTATGTATTATCCTGTGCGCTGAAAACTTTGTTCATATGCGATTTAAGCAACGCTTGTTTAATTTAAATTATTACCTTCTGTGCGGCCGTTTATAAAATCTGAGAGATGGCAAGTCGTTGGCTTCAGCCCCCGAGCCACGAGTGCTGGGGTGTTCGGGATAAACTTGAGCGCTCTTGTTCCCATTTTTGGGTCCATCTAGGGAGGCGCTCAACACAACGAACAAGGCAACCAGACTTATAATGCTTGAACACTCTCACTTAGCCATAGAATTCTATAATTTTAAATTTCGGCGAAGCCCCTGGTATTCGGAAGACCGAATTCAGGGCGCTATCCACGCCTTCGTCGGACATTATCCGGAACTTCGCTCGAAGCGGCATGAGTCTTTAGGGACTCGAAAAGACCTCTCGAACAGCGACCAGTCTCTCGCCTTATCATGCCGGTCAGTCTTAGCTTTCTCCACTGAGGCGCTCGCCCAGCTCAACCGGGGTGCAATCGTAGTGGTTCTCCCAGTGCCACCTTAGCCGACAGAACAGAACGTAAGGCGCCAAAACGTGGGAGCTGGGCAAACCCAACTATTGACCCAAGACATGATTTGGAGCCGATTCATATAATGCTATAAGTTCGGGGTGCCGCACTTGTGAAAGTGTTCGGACTTATCACACCATAATGTGGGGAACATAAGCCCCTGGTGTATTAGGCCGTACCAAAATATACGGGTGCAAGATGTCATGTAATGAACATATATATGTAATTACAGGCGAAAAGTGTTGCATTATTTATTAAAGGAAGTCTGCTATGAGTGCGGACAGATACAAATAGTGCGGTAAGCAAGGGTTTTGGACTAATTAAACATGTCCCCCCTCTAGGGGTGGGCTGCGGACTTGGTGTATATAATCAAATTTAATGCTCGTAATTGAGACCACCTGAGTGTTCGTCGCAGCATTCTTTCTTCCCTGGCTGTTGCATCGTGAGTTTGGCAGGTTCACCGCCGGACAGGGCCTCTGGTTAATGGAGTCCCGTGTATACAAAGAAGGAAAATAATAAGAAAGAGTGACACACTTGCGAGCCCCTGGTGTGGTCGAGCCGCACTCTGGGTCTATTGTGGTCATGCCCCTTCCCCTATGCCCATGGTATCTCCAAAGCGTAATGATGTACGCGGAGGGTTGTTCTTGCGATCATGCAAGGGCTGGGGTCAGGGCCGCATTGCTACGCGTGCTCGGATCATGCCAGGTGGTCTTGGTTGGTGTTGCTTCGGGCGCGTTTGGCTGTATCCGGCCGTTTAACGGCCGGACTCAAAAATTGCCTTAAAAGGCTGCTCTGTACTTCTGCCGCGAGATCCGCTATATGTTCCTCCGTTCGGAGGGAGCGTTCCGTATTTCCGTTGACCGTGATGACTCCACGAGGGCCTGACATCTTGAGCTTGAGGTATGCGTAATGCGGCACCGTGTTGAACTTTGCAAACGCGGTTCGTCCGAGCAGAGCGTGATAGCCGCTGCGAAATGGGACTATGTCGAAGATTAACTCCTCGCTCCGGAAATTATCCGGGGATCCGAAGACCACTTCTAGTGTGACTGAGCCTGTACAATTGGCCTCCACACCTGGTATGACGCCTTTAAAGGTTGTCTTTGTAGGTTTAATCCTTGAGGGGTCTATGCCCATCTTGTGCACTGCATCCTGATAAAGCAGGTTCAGGCTACTGCCGCCGTCCATCAGGACTCTCGTGAGGTGAAATCCATCGACGATTGGGTCTAAAACCAATGCGGCGAATCCGCCATGGCGGATGCTGGTCGGATGGTCTCTTCGATCGAAAGTGATCGGACAAGAGGACCATGGATTGAACTTCGGGGCGACTGGCTCCACCACGTATACGTCCCTTAGTGCATGCTTCCGCTCCCTCTTGGGTATATGGGTTGCGTATATCGTGTTGACCGTCCGCACTTGTGGGGGGAAACCCTTCTGTCCTCTACTGTTCAGCGGCCAGGTCTCTTCCTCGTTGTCGCTATGCAGCCCCTTGTCATTGTTTTCGGCAATTAACTTGCCTGCCTGCTTGAATACCCAACAGTCTCTGTTGGTGTGATTAGCTGGCTTTTCGGGGGTGCCATGTATCTGGCATAAGCGGTCGAGTATCCGGTCCAAATTGGACGGACCCGGAGTTGTTCTTTTGAATGGCTTCTTCCGCTGGCTGGGTTTAGAGCCTCGGAATCCGGCATTGACTGCCGTATCCTCCTTGTCGTCGCCATTAATGCGGCGTTTAGTTTTGCTTCGACGCGACCTGCCATTGTGGTCCTTAGTATCCGGACTGCCAGAATTTTTACTGAAGTTGTTGCTGCGAGCTAGCCAGGTATCCTCTCCCGCGCAAAAGCGGGTCATTAATGATGTGAGGGCTGCCATGGTTTTCGGCTTTTCCTGTCCCAGGTGCCGGGCTAGCCACTCGTCGCGGATGTTATGTTTGAAGGCTGCTAGGGCCTCTGCATCCGGACAGTCGACGATTTGGTTTTTCTTTGTCAAGAACCGTGTCCAGAATTGTCTGGCCAATTCATCTGGCTGCTGAATTATGTGGCTTAGGTCATCGGCGTCTGGTGGCCGCACATATGTGCCCTGGAAGTTGTCGAGGAATGCGGCTTCCAGGTCTTCCAAACACCCAATTGACTCTGCGGGCAAGCTGTTAAGCCAATGCCGAGCTGGTCCTTTAAGCTTGAGTGGGAGATACTTGATGGCGTGGAGATCATCGCCGCGGGCCATATGGATGTGTAGGAGATAATCCTCGATCCAAACCGCGGGGTCTGTTGTGCCATCGTAGGATTCAATGTTTACGGGTTTAAACCCTTCAGGGATTTGATGATCCATTACTTCGTCAGTGAAGCATAGCGGGTGTGCGGCACCTCTATATTGAGCAATGTCACGACGTAGCTCGAGTGAGCGTTGTCTGCTGTGTTCGACCCGGCCGGAGATGTTGTATCCGGTGTGACGGTATTCGTCGTGGGTCGTGGGGCGCCCCCGTGATCCGTAGATGGATCTAGATTGCCTTGCTTTGTCCTCCAATATATCTTGCAAGTCCGGCGCGTTCCCTCTTGGCTTCATACTTTTGGAGCGATGCCGGGGTACGATCTTGGTGGAGGGCCTGGATGCCTCTCTGTCGACACCACGGGGTGGTCGGTCGGCCGTATCATGCGCTGGTGATGAAGGTATGTATGCTTCCTCCTCTAATCGGGGGAGCAACTTGCGTCTAGGGTAGCTTTTGGAGGGGCGTTCGAGTTCATACTCTTCGGCCGCGAGGACCTCGGTCCATCGATCAGCCAGCAGGTCCTGATCAGCTTGAAGCTGCTGTTGCTTTTTCTTTAGGCTATTTGTCGTGGCGATACGCCTGCGTTTAAAACGCTCTTGTTCGACGGGATCCTCGGGCACGACGAATTCGTCGTCGTTGAGGCTTGCCTCGTCTTCGGAGGGAGGTATATAGTTATAGTCCTCGACCTCTTCGTCTGCCGCCCTCTCATGAGGGCTTGCTTCTGCATCCTCCTGCGTTGAATCTTGCTGGAGGGGATTATCTTCGGCACTCTCTGGGGTATTATTATCTCCTGTGCCGGAATCTCCATTCTTGCTGTGGCGGGATTTAGAGCGGCGCCGCTGACGCCGGCGCTTGGGCTGTTTCTTTAAGGAATCTGCCTCCGCTGTTTCTTCGCCGTCCCCATCTTTTGGGGTGTCCACCATGTATATGTCGTATGACGAGGTGGTCTTCCAGTGCCCTGTAGGCGCTGGTTCCTGTTCGTCTCAGGCATCGTCGTCCATAGCGTCGATGTCTTCGGAGTCGTAGTCTAGCATGTCGGTTGGATCGTCGACAGTGGCTACAAAGTGAGTGGTGGGTGGGCTCTGAATTTCTTCGTCGTCCGTATCCCAACCATCCTGGCCATAATCCGGCCAGGACTCTCCGGATAGCGAGAGATGCTTTAGCGAATTTAGGATGTCGCCAAAGGGCGAGTGTTGGAAGATGTCCGGGGCGGTGAATTCCATAACCGGCGCCCAATCAGATTCGATTGGCAGGGGTGGGGGAGGTCCGGAGTCCGGCAGGGAGTCCGGCACCTCGGAGTCACGAGCTTCGCGAGGGACAAGGTTAGTGTTCGGCTCCATCGCCGTGGAAGTTGCAGCCCCCGAGGCGGTGTCCAACCACTGGTCCTCGATCTGGGCGATCTGCTCTGGACTAAGGGTCGGAGCGGCTTCTTGTGCGGCCACCAAGGCACTGTTCGGCGGCAGAGCTAGATCATGCCCATCGTGACAGTGTGGCACGCTTGGCTGTGGCTCGAGCCCGTCGAAGATCAAGTCCCCGCGGATGTCGGCCGTGAAGTTTAGGCTTCCGAACCTGACCTGACGGCCAGGGGCGTAGCTTTCGATCTGCTCCAGATGGCCAAGTGAATTAGCCCGCAGAGCCAAGCCGCCGAATACGAAGATCTGTCCGGGGAGAAAAGTCTCACCCTGGACAGCGTTGTTGATTGAAGAAGCCATCGAGCCTATTGGTGACGACACAGAGGAACTCTCAATGAAAGCACCAATGTCGGTGTCAAAACCGGCGGATCTCGGGTAGGGGGTCCCGAACTGTGCGTCTAGGCGGATGGTAACATGAGACAAGGGACACGATGTTTTACCCAGGTTCGGGCCCTCTTGATGGAGGTAAAACCCTACGTCCTACTTGATTAATATTGATGATATGGGTAGTACAAGAGTGGATCTACCACGAGATCAAGGAGGCTAAACCCTAAAAGCTAGCCTATGGTATGATTGTTGTAATGGAGGTTGTGTCCTACGGACTAAAGCCCTCCGGTTTATATAGGCACCGGAGAGGGCTAGGGTTACACAGAGTCGGTTACAATGGTAGGAGATCTACATATCCGTATCACCAAGCTTGCCTTCCACGCCAAGGAAAGTCCCATCCGGACACGGGACGGAGTCTTCAATCTTGTATCGTCGTAGTCTTGGAGTCCAGCGGACGATGATAGTCCGGCTGTCCGGACACCCCCTAGTCCAGGACTCCCTCACTTTGTCCGAGCTAAACGGGCGAACTCTCATAAGTCAGCCGATCCAATCCCCAAGAAACCAAAGCCCACCCCAGGGCATGGAACCATATTGGAAGAATGGCTCAATGGGCCATGTAAACTCCACAGCACGCCGGACACTACACCAACACATAGCCTTAGAGCATGTTAGATACTCCGGCAGGTACTAAAAAGTGGCGAAGATCTTCTTGTAAGCCATAAAGCAGAACAACATCCGCCAAAGAAAACAATACGGTACTGATAGTCTTCGAGACTTTCGCCTCAAACAATAGGCGTAAGCGAGCTCATCGAAATTTCGCTGAAATCTGCCACGTGGCAAAAATAAATCCGTGGAACGACACTTCTATAACTTTCAGTGCCAGTGATGAACCTCAATTCCAGACAGTCCGGGCACCATCCGCTTTGGTCCTTAGCCCAATCGTGGACGGCTTTCGGCTCACTAAAGTACTCATGGACGGCGGAAGCGAATTAAACTTGATCTACGAAGAAACACTCAACTAGATGGAAATTGATAAAAGCCGGATTGAGCAAAGCGGCACAACCTTCAGGGGAATCATCCCTAGTCAGGAAGCACGGTGTGCGGGAAAAATCACACTCGATGTGGTATTCGGCACTCCGAAGAATTACAGGTCTGAAGAAATCACATTCCAAGTGGCTCCTTTCAGCAGCGGATACCACGCCCTTTTAGGGCGGGACGCGTTCACAAGCTTTCAAGCTATACCCCATTACGGGTACATGAAGCTTAAAATGCCCGGACCCAATGGAATCATCACTCTAGCCAGCGACCCGGACGTCGCACTTCGCACCGAAAATAAAACCGCAGCACTAGCCCTGGAAGCATTATCCGAAGCTCAAGCAGCCGAAGAACTAACAACGCTGCGTGCCACCATGGACAGGGACGATGTGATACTCGACAAGCGACCCAAGTCCACCTCATTTAAACCCACAGACGAGATAGTCAAATTCCAGGTCCATCCAACGGACCCCACGAAGACAGCTTCCATCGGGACACAGTTGAGCCCCACAATGGGCGCCGCACTACGAGACTTCCTACGCGAGAATTGGGACATTTTCGCCTGGCACCCTTCGGACATGCCGGGCATCCCACGCAGACTGGCCGAACACAACCTCAATATACTGAAAGGATACAAGCCTGTCAAACAGACTCTTAGGCGCTTCTCAGAGCCCAAACGGCAAGCCATGGGAGAAGAGCTAGCCAAGCTAGTTGAGGCCGGATTCATCAGAGATATCAAGCATCTGGATTGGCTGGCAAATCTGGTAATGGTACCAAAGAAGGACAAATCCTGGCGCCTATGCGTAGACTTCAAAGACCTCAACAAGGCTTGCCCCAACGATCCCTTCCCCCTCCCTCGCATCGACCAAATCATCGACGCCACCGCAGGACACGACACACTGTGTTTCCTCGACGCATACTCCAGATACCATCAAATAAAGATGGCAGAGTTCGACCAAGCCGCAACGGCATTCATAACGCCATATGGCCCTTTCTGCTTCAACACTATGCCTTTCGGGCTTAAAAATGCCGGCGCAACCTATCAACGCATGATTCAAACATGCCTGGAGAAGCAAATCGGCAAAACAGTGGAGGCATACGTGGACGACGTGGTCATAAAAACAACGTCGAAACCCTAATAGACGACTTGAGGCTTATGTTCGATAACCTCCGAACATACGACATCAAGCTAAACCCAGAAAAATGTGTTTTTGGCGTACCCTCTGGGAAATTGCTCGGCTTCATTGTTTCCAATAGAGGAGTTGAAGCAAATCCGGCAAAAATCCGAGCTCTGTCGTAGTTGGCTATCCCAACAGACCTCAAGCATATCCAGAAACTAGCTGTATGTGTGGCTGCCTTAAGCCGCTTTATCTCCCGATTAGGGGAAAAGGCATTACCTCTTTACCGCCTTCTTCGGTGCACCGAACACTTCATGTGGACGGATGCAGCCGCGGCCGGACTAGACGAAATAAAAGCCTTATTGGCCAGTAATCCAGTCCTAATAGCGCCAAATACTAGCGAACCTATGCTATTGTACATAGCCGCAACACATCAAGTTGTAAGCGCAGTGCTCGTCGTCGAACGAGAGACCAACGGATACAAATTCCCACTCCAGAAGCCGATATATTATGTATCCACGGTACTCACCCCATGCAAATCCCAATACCCACACTATCAAAAGATAGCATACGCGGTCTTCATGGCATCCCGAAAGCTACGACACTACTTCTAGGAGTGTTCGATTATGGTGGCCTCCGAAGTACCGCTCAACGACGTAATAAACAACCGCAACGCTACGGGCCGGATTGCTAAATGGGCCATCGAGCTCCTTTCGTTTGACATAACATACAAACCACGGCGGGCCATTAAGTCGCAAGTACTGGCTGACTTTGTCGCCGAATGGACAGAAGCCGAACTCCCTAAAGAGTACGATGCGTACTCTAACTGGATCATGCACCTCGACGGCTCTAAAATGCTGGCCGGATTGGGTGCAGGTGTAGTCCTGACATCTCCCACTGGAGACACGGTCCAATACGTACTCCAAATATTATACACAGACTCCAACAACGCAGCCGAATACGAGGCTCTGTTGCATGGTCTTCGGATGGCAGTCTCTATGGGCATTCAACGCCTGGAGGTGCGCGGGGATTCAAACCTCGCAATATCACAAATAAACGGAGACTTTGATGCCAAGGATCCGAAAATGGCGGCCTACCGTAATGCCATCCTCAAAATGTCAGCTCGGTTCGAGGGGCTAGAATTCCACCATGTGGCTCGAGAAAACAATCAAGCGGCGGATATCCTCACCCTCATCGGTGCTAAACGCGACCCTGTCCCAACTAACATATTCCTGGAAAGGCTGTTCAAGCCATCCGTGGTGTGGGAAGGGGAGTCCGGCAACACTAGCACGGATCCGAGTACACCCCCAGATTCCGAACCATCAGACGTAATCGGAGGCTCCGCCACCGAAATAACATCTTCGGCCCACGAAATCATGGTTGTAATCGCCTCGTGGACTGAGCCTTTCTTGGCCTACCTAAATAGGCAGGAGCTCCCCGAGGACCAAAATGAAGCACGTTGCATCGTGCGGCGTTCCAAAGCCTACAAAGTCCATGAGGGGGAACTCTATAAGAAAAGTGCGACTAGAGTGCTCCAAAGATGCATCTCCGAAGAGGAAGGGCGGCAGCTCTTGGCTGAAATCCATGCCGGACTCGGCGGACACCATGCTGCGGCTCGGGCACTTGTTAGCAAGGACTTCCGCACAGGCTTTTATTGGCCAACAGCCTGAGCAGACGCACAAGACCTTGTCCAACACTGCGTCGGTTGCCAGCTCTTTGCCAATCAGAGCCACATGCCCCCTACCGCTCTCCAAACAATCCCCATCACTTGGACCTTCGCGGTCTGGGGGCTGGACATGGTCGGACCCCTTAAGGGGGGAATCCATAAGAAAAAATACTTATTGGTCATGGTGGATGATGACCCACAAGTATAGGGGATCTATCGTAGTCCTTTCGATAAGTAAGAGTGTCGAACCCAACGAGGAGCAGAAGGAAATGATAAGCGGTTTTCAGCAAGGTATTCTCTGCAAGTACTGAAATAAGTGGTAACAGATAGTTTTGTGATAATATAAATGGTGACGAGAAACATGTAACAAAAGTAAATAAAGTGCAGCAAGGTGGCCCAATCCTTTTTGCAGCAAAGGACAAGCCTGGACAAACTCTTATAATAGGAAAAGCGCTCCCGAGGACACATGGGAATATCGTCAAGCTAGTTTTCTTCACGCTCATATGATTCGGGTTCGGTACTTTGATAATTTGATATGTGGGTGGACCGGTGCTTGGGTACTGCCCTTACTTGGACAAGCATCCCACTTATGATTAACCTCTAGTGCAAGCATCTGCAACTACAACAAAAGTATTAAGGTAAACCTAACCATAGCATGAAACATATGGATCCAAATCAGCCCCTTACGAAGCAACACATAAACTAGGGTTTAAGCTTCTGTCACTCTAGCAACCCATCATCTACTTATTACTTCCCAGTGCCTTCCTCTAGGCCCAAATAATGGTGAAGTGTTATGTAGTCGACGTTGACATAACACCACTAGAGGTTAGACAACATACATCTTATCAAAATATCGAACGAATACCAAATTCACATGACTACTAATAGCAAGACTTCTCCCTTGTCCTCAGGAACAAACGTAACTACTCACAAAGCATATTCATGTTCACAATGAGAGGGGTAATAATGTGCATATAGGATCTGAACATATGATCTTCCACCAAATAAACCAACTAGCATCAACTATAAAGAGTAATGTACACTACTAGCAACCTACTAGCACCAATCCCGGACTTGGAGACAAGAATTGGATACAAGAGATGAACTAGGGTTTGGAGATGAGATGGTGCTGGTGAAGATGTTGATGGAGATTGCCCTCTCCCGATGAGAGGAGCATTGGTGATGACGATGGTGATGATTTCCCCCTCCCGGAGGGAATTGTCCCCGGCAGAATAGCTCTGCCAGAGCCCTAGATTGGTTCCGCCAAGGTTCCGCCTCGTGGCGGCGGAGTCTCGTCCCAAAAGGTTCTCTTCTATTTTTTCTCATCGAAAGACTTCATATGGGAGAAGATGGGCGTCGGAGAGCCACCAGGGGGCCCACGAGGTAGGGGGCGCGCCCAGGGGGGGCGCCCCCCACCCTCGTGAGCAGGGTGTGGGCCCCCTGGCCTTCATCTTTGGCGATGATTTTTCTTTATTTATTCTAAGGTGTTCCGTGGAGTTTCAGGACTTTTGGAGTTGTGCAGAATAGTCCTTCAATATTTGCTCCTTTTCCAGCCCAGAATTCCAACTGCCGGCATTCTCCCTCTTGATGTAAACCTTGTAAAATAAGAGAGAATAGCCATAAGTATTGTGACATAACGTGAAATAACAACCCATAATGCAATAAATATCGACATAAAAGGATGACGCAAAATGGATGTATCAACTCCCCCAAGCTTAGACCTCGCTTGTCCTCAAGCGAAAAGCCGATAACAATAAATATGTCCTCATGTTTAGAGGTAGAGGCGTCGAAAAAAATAAAATACGGACATGAAGGCATCATGATTATTTCATAACAGCAACATATATAAATTTTTTCATATGATTACTCATGTTCAAGTGATGATCTTTTCACAAAGCCAAAATATGAATCAGAAACCTTATTGGGCCCCAACAATTATAATCTCAGTCATTGAAGCAATTGCAATTTATCATAACATCGGAAAGAGTCTATGTCAGAGCTTAAAAGCAAGTCCACATACTCAACTATCACTTAGTCCTTCATAATTGCTAACACTCACGCGATACTTGTGGTTACGGAGTTTTAATCGGACACAGAGAAAGATAGGGGCTTATAGTTTTTGCCCCACAACCTTTTACCTCAAGGGTAATGCCAACAATAATAATCCACGCTCCCCCACATCCAATTATATATATATATATATATATATATATATATATATATATATATATATATATATATCATGTTCTTTCCAACATGTTGAGCTTGCCAAAGGATAAAATGAAAAAGGAAAGATGAAGATCACCGTGACTCTTGCATAGGGTAGAGGATAATAATAAAAGATAGGCCCTTCGCAGAGGGAAGCAGAGGTTGTCATGCGCATTTAGGTTTGATGCACAAAATCTTAATGCAAAAGAACGTCACTTTACATTGCCCCTTGCATGTGAACCTTTATTATGCAGTCCGTTGCTTTTATTGCGTCCACAACAAGTTCGTGCAAAGTTTATTTTCTCTGCACTAATAAGTCATGCATATTTAGAGAGCAAATTTTTATTGCTTGCACCGATGACAACTTACTTGAAGGATCTTACTCAATCCATAGGTAGATATAGTGGACTCTCATGGCAAAACTGGTTTAAGGGTATTTGGAAGCACAAGTAGTATTTCTACTTAGTGCTGAAGATTGGCTAGCATGAGGGGGAAAGGCGAACTCAACACGCTAGAGGAACCATGACAGCATACTTTATCTCAGATGTAAGAGAACATAACTCATTATGTTGTCTTCCTTGTCCAACATCAACTCTTTAGCATGTCATATTTTAATGAGTGCTTCCAATCATAAAAGATGTCAATGATAATATATCTATATGTGAAACCCCTCTTTCCTTATTACTTCCTATTAATTGCAACGATGACCAAAGCTATATTTGCCAACTCCCAACAACTTTTAATCATCATACTTTTTCTATGTGGAGTCACTTTTAATAAGATCAATATGAACTATTTGATTCCTTCTATTCTTTTTCTTCTAATCACCCAAGATCATGGCAAAATACTCAAGCCCTTGACTCAACCCTAATCTTTATTATATAGCTCACAGACTCAATTACAAAGAAGGATCATAAAGCAAAACTCAAAACTAGATCATGCCATGACTTTATTCTACTAAATCAAAATACTACTAATAGGATCGAACTAAGAAAAACGGTAAAGATAGGAGTTGTGATGGTGATACGATACCAGGGCACCTCCCCCAAGCTTGGAAGTTGCCAAGGGGAGTGCCCATACCCATGTGATTATGTATCCTTCCTTGTTGGCGGTGGAGGTGTTGATGATGATGCAAGCTTGTCGTCCACCTTCCATGGCATAGGCTCACCATCATAGAAGGATGATCGAGTCTCCGGAATCCTCAAATCTGCAGCCAAACTCATCCTTTTGAATCTATATTCATACTCACAGTTTTGGTTTTGCAGATCATAGATTTGGGCTTGGAGGTGCTCAATCTTCTCATGTAGCTTATAGATGGCTTCCTCGGTCTTCTTGGCATCCGGCTCATAGTTGTTGGTGAACTCCGCGAGCATCTTGTGGGTAGCATTGATTCCACACTCCACCATCCCTTGGCATTTGAAAACTTGTTTCTCCATTGCTTCGAGCCTCAACTCCACGCTTTCGGTTCCCTTTGGTCCCTCAACATCGCGGATGTGCAGCAACCCATCACGCATCTCAATGGTTTGAGGATGTCGCAGCACCTCCGCGTGGTAAGGGTTGATAACGTTCTCGAAGAACTTGTCCTTGGAAGCACTTGGGGCCGTCATGATGATCTAGACCTGTCAGAAAAACAGCTCGAAACAAGAACAGGGGAGATTTGCCTGATACGAGAGTCAAAACCTTTGGGAGTATATATAATGATTTTTTACCGACCAAAATACGTATCGTGCAAGGAAACGGAGTTCGGAGGGCACACGAGGTGCTCACGAGGTAGGAGGGCACGCCCAGGGGGGGTAGGGCGCGCCCTCCATCCTCGTGGAGGCCTCGTGTCCTCCCCGGACTGCTACTTATTTTTCTATTTTTCTAAATATACCAAAACAGAGAAATATTGCCTTAAAAATTGTTTTGGAGTCGGTTTACTTACCGTACCACATACCTATTCCTTTTCGGAGTCTGGAACATTCTGGAAAGTGTCCCTTATGTATTCCTCCGGGGTTACGATTTCAATAACATTAGTTTCAACATTTATAGGATTAAATGAGATATAGTGTTTGATTCTTTGACCGTTCACCACCTTCGGATTTGTGCCTGCGAAGTTGTTGATTTTTATGGCACCGGAACGATAGACCTCCTCGATAACGTAAGGACCTTCCCATTTGGAGAGAAGTTTTCCTGCAAAAAATCTTAAACGAGAGTTTTATAGCAATACATAATCACCTACATTAAACTCATGCTTTTGTATCCTTTTGTCATGCCACCTTTTACCTTTTTCTTTAAATAGCTTGGCATTTTCATAAGCTTGGGTTCTCTATTCATCAAGTGAGCTAATATCAAATAACCTATTCTCACCGTCAAGTTTGAAATCATAGTTGAGCTCCTTAATAGCCCAATATGCCTTATGTTCTAGTTTGAGAGGTAAGTGACATGCTTTTCCATAAACCATCTTGTATGGAGACATACCCATAGGATTTTTGTATGCAGTTCTATAGGCCCATAATGCATCATCAAGTTTTTTGGACCAATTATTTCTAGACCTATTGACAGTTTTGCAAAATTAATTTGAGCTCTCTATTGCTCAATTCTACCTGACCACTAGACTGCGGATGATATGGAGATGCAATTCTATGATTAACGTCGTATTTAGCAAGCATCTTACGGAAAGCACCATGAATAAAGTGTGAACCACCATCAGTCATTAAGTATCTAGGGACTCCAAACCTCGGAAAATAACTTCCTTAAGCATTTTAATAGAAGTGTTATGATCATCACTACTAGTTGGAATAGCTTCTACCCACTTAGTAACGTAATCAACAGCAACTAGAATATGAGTGTAACCATTAGAGGCAGGAAAAGGTCCCATATAATCAAAACCCCAAACATCAAATGGCTCAATAACAAGTGAATAATTCATAGGCATTTCTTGACGTCTACTAATATTACCAATTCTTTGACATTCATCACAAGACAAAACAAACTTAGTGGCATCCTTGAAGAGAGTAGGCCAATAAAACCCGGATTGCAATACCTTATGTGCAGTTCTGTCTCCAGCGTGATGTCCTCCATAAGCTTCGGAGTGACACTTGCGTAGGATCTGTTCCTATTCATGCTCAGGTACACAACGTCTAATAAAACCATCTACTCCTTCTTTATAAATATGTGGGTCATCCCAAAAGTAATGCCGCAAGTCATAGAAAAACTTTCTCTTTTGTTGGTATGTGAAACTAGGCGGTATAAATTTAGCAACAATATAATTAGCATAATCAGCATACCATGGAGTGCTACGAGAAGTACTTATGACATTTAATTGCTCATCAGGAAAGCTGTCATCAATAGGTAGTGGGTCATCAAGAACATTCTCTAGCCTAGACAAGTTGTCTGCAACAGGGTTCTCATCTCCTTTTCTATCAACAATATGTAAATCAAATTCTTGAAGCAAGAGAACCCATCTAATGAGTCTAGGTTTTGCATCTTTCTTTTCCATAAGATATTTAATAGTAGCATGATCTGTATGGATAGTTACTCTAGAATCAACAATATAGGGCCTGAATTTATCACAAGCAAATACAACCGCTAAAAGTTCCTTTTCGGTAGTAGCATAATTTCTTTGAGCATTGTCTAGAGTCTTACTAACATAATGGATAACATTCAATTTCTTATCAACTCTTTGCCCTAGAACAGCACCTACAGCATAATCACTAGCATCACACATAATTTCAAAAGGTAAATTCCAATCAGGTGGCTGAACAACAGGTGCAGAGACTAATGCTTTCTTATGTATGATGAGGACATCACTCCTTCGGATACATACAAAACTCCACTGGAAATACAAGGACTGATCACTAGAGCTCGAGCACGACAATTGAATTTAGAGGTGAGCTCGTTCCTAAGCACTTCTTTATATGTTTCTGAGAATAGATTGCTACCTAATGATTATATTATGAATAGGAACCATGGAGAGCATTAGGAGATACTAGGAGAGGGGCTCGGAGGTGGAGAGGGCCAGCAAGGGCGTCCAAGTCAAGGTGGAGGCCCAAACAAAGTTGACTTCGAGTCTGTTTCGGAGTCCAGGAGCAGTCTGCACTAAAACGGTTGTCCAGGTCGCATACGGGCTCGGTTTTGGACGTTCTATATATGCATTGATAGCTGAGAAGATAACCTATCCAATGGTGCTGGTCCCATGGTCAAATTCCTCCTGAATCAACGGGAATCATTGAAACAAAAGATGCCCAGAATCTGTCTCGGTGCTGCGCCACCGTTTTTGGCCTTTGGGCCATGTATCTTTTTGAGCCCAATTAGGGGCGTGACCAGAGGGCCCTTGCTTAACCCTAGACCATATTTACAGCTGCCGGTGCTTAGGTTAGGGTCGGGTTTTGCTTAGATTATCCTGTCAAGAACAGTTTTGCCGTTCATCGGTTTGTGAGATCCCAACTTCGTGAGATTAATCATACATCTGCAATTTGGTTGCATTCTTTCTTGTTCTTGCTTGTGTTCTTCAATTCGCAGGCAAGGATTAGCCTTCTTGGCGAGGTCGACCGTGCATCGCTGGTCGATAACCAGAGGAGACGTGGTGCTGCGATTGCGGGGTTCAGAACGTGTTGTTCGGAAGCCGGATCGAGTTGTGTCAAGTTTCCACCAAATCGAGAGTTATCAGAACCTTTCGGAAGATCGGGACACCCTTGTTCATATTAAGTGGTAATCAGAGACTCAGGTGTTACCGTCAGGTTCGCCCTTACCCTGATTTGTTTGATTTTGCCTTTATCCTATCGTCCACAAAAAAAGCCAAAAACAAATTAGCTATATTTCTTCCCCGTCCCAGAACCACGTTCAGCCTTTTGCATAATTCCTTTTCAGAGTTCGTAGTGTTGAGTTTGTGTCCTAGTATTGTTTTTGTTGCTGGTTTAGTTCGTGTTCTAGTCTAAGTAGTGTTTTCCATCATGTTCCTTCATCTTGTGCGACAGATCGCCTTTCACCCTGTTTTACTTCCATCACATACATGTCCTTCATCACCACACACCAACATAAGTTCAGTCCACAATCCGCTGCCACCATACCCCCCGTTTTTCCTACCATCGATTTTCATTCGGCCTCCACCAAAACATACCTCGGAGCGCTCCCCTTGAAACAGACATACCTTTTGCCTACAGACTCGGAGCAAAGAGTGAATTGCGAAAAATGAAAAAAAAAAGTTGAGAGAAAAAAGCAAAAAAAAGGAGAGAAAAGGTCACATCTGTTGGTGTCCCGATTCGCCGGGTTGGTGAATTTTGATTGGCAAAATTCTGCTAAGAAAACTGATTGTTCGCGCGATATAGTTTCAGCACGAATTGCATAACACGGTTCTGATTTTCTGCAGGGCGCATTGTCTATCATATTGAGCTGAACCTTCACCTGCTGCTTGTGCAAAAAAAATCAAAAAAAAGTGCAGGAGCAAGAATTATTACGCATTGAGGGTTGTGTTGAGCTACTGTCCTTACCTTTGTTCATGTCCGTTGTTGTCTTTGCCTCATACTTGTTTTCTACCTTGTCATCCATATCACACTTGGTTTAGAACACGAGTAGACCAGCAACTAGGACAAGATTTTTGGACATTTATTCAGCATTACTATCTGTTTTTGAATTGTGTTCCACTCACATATAGTGCCTTCCAAGCTCCACATACAACCTTCTGAACAGGCACAGGTTTTTGACCCTCACAATCGCCGGATTACGCCTTCCAAGTATCCTTTGCTTTGCTAGTAAGAACCTTGTAAGAGCTTGTTAAGACGCTTCCATTTGCTGTGTTGAGAGGCACCACTGCAACTGCATAGTAGTTGATAGGGATAACCTTCACTGTGTGTTCCTGTTTTTTGTGTGTTTACAATGGCAGGTACCGGCGAAAACGGCGATAGCACTCCAAAGGATTTCAAGGAATGTGTCAGCCAAGAGCAACTACAAGCTACCGTAGAGAAGGTTCAAGACGGGATGAATGAGGCAATCAAGAAGGCTGTTACTGATGCACTCACTGAACTCAACCTCGGCAACAACATCGAGCGGTTAGACAAACGGATATCCACGTTAACTCACAGGGTTACCGAGTTGGAAACCTGTTTAACAACCAACAACGACGATGTGTCCGGCAGCAACACCAGTGGACAAATGCCAGAAGACACGGTGTATGATGCTAATGGGAACATAGATCAAGTAGCTACACGACAAGAAAGATTGCGCCAACGTCTTCGCCGTAACACTCAAGGTATGGGTAGTACAGTTAATCAACATCGCCATCAAGGTAATAATAATCATGCTCCTGATGATCCTTATGCTAAGATTAAGTTAACAGTACCAAATTTTTCGGGTCGTTATGATGCCGGGGGTTACCTTGATTGGGAGATGACGTTAGAACAAAAGTTTAATTTCCACCTTGTTCCTAAGCAACATAGAGTTCGACTAGCTACTAGTGAGTTTAAGGACTTTGCTATTATTTGGTGGAATGGGCTAGCTGGACAGGGTGCTTTACCTGATACATGGGAACGACTTAAGGTAGCTATGCGTGATCGTTTTGTTCCTCCTTCGTATCATAGAGATTTGCGTAACAAACTGCAGCGTTTAGAACAAGGAGAAAATTCTGTACAAGATTACTATGCTGAGCTTCAAAAGGGTTTGATGCGTTGTGGTATAGTGGAGGGGCTTGAGGATTCTATTTGTCGTTTTTATTCGGGTTTGAGGCGTGATGTTCAGGACATTGTTGATTATAAAGAATTTCATACTGTCAACCAGTTGTTCTAGTTTGCTATGCTTGCAGAGAAGGAATTGCAGGGACGTGAGCAGTGGAACAAGAGCAACGTCCACGCCTCCTACACGCCACGCACGACGGCTCCTTCGAGGCTGCCTAAGCCATCCTCTTTTCGGGTGCCCCTAACAGCGGACCAGCAAGCTTCTGCCTCAGCCAGTCGTGTTACTACAACACCTACACCACCTTCTACACGTCCTACATATTCAGGTAAAAATTCTTTGCAGGTTCCCGCCAATAGTGCTTCGCCCGTCGTCTCGACGGGACGCACTTCCAGCATTCAGTGCCACCGCTGCCAAGGACGTGGCCATATGCAGAAGGATTGCCCAAGTCAGCGGGCATATGTGTCAACCGAAGATGGAGGTTATATCAGCACCTCCGATGTGGAGGATGATGCTAATGATGATGTGTTGGAAATATGCCCTAGAGGCAATAATAAAAGTATTATTATATTTCATTGTTCATGATAATTGTCTTTTATTCATGCTATAACTGTATTATCCAGAAATCGTAATACACGTGTGAATACATAGACCACAATATGTCCCTAGTGAGCCTCTAGTTGAGTAGCTCGTTGTGATCAACAGATAGTCATGGTTTCCTGGCTATGGACATTGGATGTCGTTGATAACGGGATCACATCATTAGGCGAATGATGTGATGGACAAGACCCAATCCTAAGCATAGCACAAAGATCGTGTAGTTCGTTTGCTAGAGCTTTTCCAATGTCAAGTATCTCTTCCTTTGACCATGAGATCGTGTAACTCCCGGATACCGTAGGAGTGCTTTGGGTGTATCAAACGTCACAACGTAACTAGGTGACTATAAAGGTGCACTACAGGTATCTCCGAAAGTGTCTGTTGGGTTGACACGGATCGAGACTGGGATTTGTCACTCCGTATGACAGAGAGGTATCTATGGGCCCACTCGGTAATGCATCATCATAACGAGCTCAAAGTGACCAAGTGGTTGGTCACGGGATCATGCATTACGGTACGAGTAAAGTGACTTGCCGGTAACGAGACTGAACAAGGTATTGGGATACCGACGATCGAGTCTCGGGCAAGTAACGTACCGATTGACAAAGGGAATTGTATATGGGGTTGTTTAATCCTCGACATCGTGGTTCATCCGATGAAATCATCGAGGAGCATGTGGGAGCCAACATGGGTATCCAGATCCCGCTGTTGGTTATTGCCCGAGAGTCGTCTCGGTCATGTCTGCGTGTCTCCCGAACCCGTAGGGTCTACACACTTAAGGTTCGGTGACGCTAGGGTTGTATGAATATGAGTATGCAGCATACCGAATGTTGTTCGGAGTCCCAGATGAGATCCCGGACATCACGAGGAGTTTCGGAATGGTCCGGAGGTAAAGAATTATATATAGGAAGTGGTATTTCGGCCATCGGGAAAGTTTCGGGGTCACCCGGTAATGTACCGGGACCACCGGAAGGGTCCCGGGGGTCCACCGGGTGGGGCCACCCATCCCGGAGGGCCCCACGGGCTGAAGTGGGAGGAGATCCAGCCCATAGTGGGATGGTGCGCCCCCTAGGCCCACCCCCTGCGCCTAGGGTTGAAACCCTAGGGTGGGGGGCGCACCACATGCCTTGGGGGGCACTCTACCCCCCCTGGCCGCCGCCCCCTTGGGAGATTCAATCTCCCAGGGCCGGCGCCCCCCCCTGGGGGCCTATATAAAGGAGGGCAAGGGGGAGGGCAGCCGCACCCTTGTGCTTTGGCGCCTTCCTCCCCCTGCAACACCTCGTCCTCCTCCCGTAGTCGCTTGGCGAAGCCCTGCTGAAGTTCTGCTGCATCCACCACCACGCTGTCGTGCTGCTGGATCATCATCAACCTCTCCTCCCCCCTTGCTGGATCAAGAAGGAGGAGACGTCTCCCGTCCCATACGTGTGTTGAACGCGGAGATGCTGTCCGTTCAGCACTTGGACATCGGTGATGTGAATCACGTCGAGTAGACTCCATCATCACCATCCCCTTGAAAGCTTCCGCACGCGATCTACAAGTGGTATGTAGATGCAAACTCACTCCCTTGACTCGTTGCTTAGATGAACTCATAGATGGATCTTGGTGAAACCGTAGGAAAAATTTTAATTTTCTGCAACGTTCCCCAACAGTGGCATCATGAGCTAGGTCTATGCGTAGTTCTCTAATGCACGAGTAGAACACAATTTTGTTGTGGGCGTGGATCTTGTCAACTTGTTTGCCACTACTAGTCTTTTCTTGCTTCAGCGGTATTGTGGGATGAAGCGGCCCGGACCAACCTTACACGTACGCTTACGTGAGACCGGTTCCACCAACTGACATGCACAAGTTGCATAAGGTGGCTGGCGGGTGTCTGTCTCTCCCACTTTAGTTGAAGTGGATTCGATGAAAAGGGTCCTTATGAAGGGTAAATAGAAGTTGACAAAATCACGTTGTGGTTATTCGTAGGTAAGAAAACGTTCTTGCTAGAACCCAATTGCAGCCACCTAAAAGATGCAACAACAATTAGAGGACGTCTAACTTGTTTTTGCAGCGATTGTTCATGTGATGTGATATGGCCAGAAGTTGTGATGAATGATGATTGATATATTGTGATGTATGAGATCATGTTCTTGTAATAGGATTCACGACTTGCATGTCGATGAGTATGACAACCGGCAGGAGCCATAGGAGTTGTCTTTATTTTTTGTATGACCTGCGTGTCATTGAAGAACGCCATGTAAATTACTTTACTTTATTGCTAAACGTGTTAGCCATAGAAGTAGAAGTAGTCGTTGGCGTGACAACTTCATGAAGACACAATGATGGAGATCATGATGATGGAGATCATGGTGTCATGCCGGTGACAAGATGATCATGGAGCCCCGAAGATGGAGATCAATGGAGCTATATGATATTGGCCATATCATGTCACTACTATATAATTGCATGTGATGTTTATTATGTTTATGCATCTTGTTTACTTAGAACGACGGTAGTAAATAAGATGATCCCTTACAAAAAATTTCAAGAAGTGTTCTCCCCTAACTGTGCACCGTTGCTACAGTTCGTCGTTTCGAAGCACCACGTGATGATCGGGTGTGATAGATCCTTACGTTCACATACAACGGGTGTAAGACAGTTTTACACATGAAAAACACTTAGGGTTAACTTGACGAGCCTAGCATGTACAGACATGGCCTCGGAACACGGAGACCGAAAGGTCGAACACGAGTTGTATGGAAGATACGATCAACATGAAGATGTTCACCGACGATGACTAGTCCGTCTCACGTGATGATCGGACACGGCCTAGTCGACTCGGATCGTGTAACACTTAGATGACTAAAGGGATGTCTAATCTGAGTGGGAGTTCATTGTAATAATTTGATTAGATGAACTTAATTATCATGAACTTAGTCTAAAACCTTTGCAAATATGTCTTGTAGATCAAATGGCCAACGCTCATGTCAACATGAACTTCAACGCGTTCCTAGAGAAAACCAAGCTGAAAGATGATGGCAGCAACTATACGGACTGGGTCCGGAACCTGAGGATCATCCTCATAGCTGCCAGGAAACAATATGTCCTAGAAGGACCGCTAGGTGACGCTCCCGTCCCAGAGAACCAAGACGTTATGAACGCTTGGCAATCTCGTGCTGATGATTACTCCCTCGTTCAGTGCGGCATGCTTTACAGCTTAGAACTGGGGCTCCAAAAGCGTTTTGAGCATCACGGAGCATATGAGATGTTCGAAGAGCTGAAACTAGTTTTCCAAGCTCATGCCCGGGTCGAGAGATATGATGTCTCCGACAAGTTCTATAGTTTTAAGATGGAGGAAAACAGTTCTGTCAGTGAGCACATACTCAAGATGTCTGGGTTGCACAACCGTATGACCCAGCTGAACATTAACCTCCCAGATGAGGCGGTCATTGACAGAATCCTCCAGTCGCTCCCACCAAGCTAAAAGAGCTTTGTGATGAACTACAACATGCAGGGGATGGTGAAGACCATTCCTGAAGTGTTCTCAATGCTGAAGTCAGCAGAGGCTGAAATCAAGAAAGAACATCAAGTGTTGATGGTCAATAAGACCACTAAGTTCAAGAAGGGCAAGGGCAAGAAGAACTTCAAGAAGGACGGCAAGGATGTTGCCGCGCCCGGTAAGCCAGTTACCGGGAAGAAGTCAAAGAATGGACCCAAGCCTGAGACTGAGTGCTTTTATTGCAAGGGGAAGGGTCACTGGAAGCGAAACTGCCCCAAATACTTAGCGGATAAGAAGGCCGGCAACACCAAAGGTATATTTGATATACATGTAATTGATGTGTACCTTACCAGTACTCGTAGTAACTCCTGGGTATTTGATACCGGTGCCGTTGCTCATATTTGTAACTCACAGTAGGAGCTGCGGAATAAACGGAGACTGGCGAAGGACGAGGTGACGATGCGCGTCGGGAATGGTTCCAGAGTTGATGTGATCGTCATCGGCACGCTGCCTCTACATTTACCTATGGGATTAGTTTTGAACCTTAATAATTGTTATTTAGTGCCAAGTTTGAGCATGAACATTGTATCAGGATCTTGTTTAATACGAGATGGCTACTCATTTAAATCCGAGAATAATGGTTGTTCTATTTATATGAGTGATATGTTTTATGGTCATGCTCCGATGGTCAATGGTTTATTCTTAATGAATCTCGAGCGTAATATTACACATATTCATAGTGTGGATGCCAAAAGATGTAAAGTTGATAACGATAGTCCCACATACTTGTGGCACTGCCGCCTTGGTCACATTGGTGTCAAGCGCATGAAGATGCTCCATGCTGATGGACTTTTAGAATCTCTTGATTATGAATCATTTGACACATGCGAACCGTGCCTCATGGGCAAAATGATCAAGACTCCGTTCTCCAAAACAATGGAGCGAGCAACCAACTTGTTGGAAATCATACATACCGATGTGTGCGGTCCAATGAGCGTTGAGGCTCGCGGAGGATATCGTTATGTTCTCACTCTCACTGATGACTTGAGTAGATATGGGTATGTCTACTTAATGAAACACAAGTCTGAGACCTTTGAAAAGTTCAAGGAATTTCAGAATGAAGTAGAGAATCAACGTGACCGAAAAATAAAGTTCCTACGATCAGATCGTGGAGGAGAATATTTAAGATACGAATTTGGCACACACTTAAGGAAATGTGGAATCGTTTCACAACTCACGCCTACTGGAACACCTCAGCGTAACAGTGTGTCCGAACGTCGTAATCGCACTCTATTGGATATGGTGCGGTCTATGATGTCTCTTACCGATTTACCGCTATCATTTTGGGGATACGCTCTAGAGACAGCTACATTCACTTTAAATAGGGCACCGTTTAAATCCATTGAGACGACACCGTGTGAATTATGGTTTGGGAAGAAACCTAAGCTGTCGTTTCTAAAAGTTTGGGGATGCGATGCTTATGTCAAGAAACTTCAACCTGAAAAGCTCGAACCCAAGTTGGAAAAATGCGTCTTCATAGGATACCCTAAGGAAACCGTTGGGTATACCTTCTACTTAAGATCCGAGGGCAAGATCTTTGTTGCCAAGAACGGATGCTTTCTGGAAAAAGAGTTTCTCTCGAAAGAAGTAAGTGGGAGGAAAGTAGAACTCGATGAAGTACTACCTCTCGAACAGGAAAGTGGTGCAGCACAGGAAAATGTTCCTGTGATGCCTACACCCACTGAAGAGGAAAATAAGGATGATGATCAAGGTACTTCGGATCAAGTTGCTACTAAACTTCGTAGGTCCACAAGGACACGTTCCGCACCAGAGTGGTACGGCAACCCTGTCCTGGAAATCATGTTGTTGGACAACGGTGAACCTTCGAACTATGAAGAAGCGATGGCGGGCCCAGATTCCAACAAATGGCTTGAAGCCATGAAATTCGAGATAGAATCCATGTATGAAAACAAAGTATGGACTTTGACAGACTTGCCCGATGATCGGCGAGCGATAGAAAACAAGTGGATTTTTAAGAAGAAGACGGACACGGATGGTAATGTTACCATTTATAAAGCTCGACTTGTCGCTAAGGGTTATCGACAAGTTCAAGGGATTGACTACGACGAGACATTATCTCCCGTAGCGAAGCTGAAGTCTGTCCGAATCATGTTAGCAATAGTCGCATACTATGATTATGAGATATGGCAGATGGACGTCAAAACGGCATTCCTTAACGGACATCTTAAGGAAGAGCTGTATATGATACAGCCGGAAGGTTTTGTCGATCCTAAGAACGCTAACAAAGTATGCAAGCTCCAGCGATCCATTTATGGACTGGTGCAAGCATCTCGGAGTTGGAACATTCGCTTTGATGAGATGATAAAAGCGTTTGGGTTTATGCAGACTTATGAAGAAGCCTGCGTTTACAAGAAAGTGAGTGGGAGCTCTGTAGCATTTCTCATATTATATGTAGATGACATACTCTTGATGGGAAATGATATAGAACTTCTGGACAGCACTAAGGCCTACTTGAATAAGTGTTTTTCAATGAAGGACCTTGGAGAAGCTGCTTATATATTAGGCATCAAGATCTATAGAGATAGATCGAGACGCCTCATAGGTCTTTCACAAAGCACATACCTTGATAAGATTTTGAAGAAGTTCAAAATGGATTAGTCCAAGAAGGGGTTCTTGCCTATGTTACAAGGTGTGAGATTGAGCTCGGCTCAGTCCCCGACCACGGCAAAAGGTAAACAAGAGATGAGTGTCATCCCCTATGCTTCAGCCATAGGATCTATTATGTATGCCATGCTGTGTACCAGACCTGATGTAAACCTTGCCGTAAGTTTGGTAGCTAGATACCAAAGAAATCCCGGCAAGGAACACTGGACAGCGGTCAAGA
The DNA here is from genome assembly GCA_963921465.1 of Triticum timopheevii. Lineage (NCBI taxonomy): Eukaryota > Viridiplantae > Streptophyta > Magnoliopsida > Poales > Poaceae > Triticum > Triticum timopheevii. The sequence continues at coordinate 464,389,364 of OY997266.1, forward strand.
ATATCCTGAAGTACCTGAAAAGGACAAAGGACATGTTTCTCGTTTATGGAGGTGACGAAGAGCTCGTCGTAAAGGGTTACGTCGACGCTAGCTTCGACACAGATCTGGATGACTCTAAGTCACAAACCGGATACGTGTATATGTTGAATGGTGGAGCAGTAAGCTGGTGCAGCTGCAAGCAGAGCGTCGTGGCGGGATCTACATGTGAAGTGGAGTACATGGCAGCCTCGGAGGCAGCGCATGAAGCAATTTGGGTGAAGGAGTTCATCACCGACCTAGGAGTCATACCCAATGCGTCGGGGCCGATCAAACTCTTCTGTGACAACACTGGAGCTATTGCCCTAGCCAAGGAGCCCAGGTTTCACAAGAAGACCAGGCACATCAAGCGTCGTTTCAACTCCATCCGTGAAAATGTTCAAGATGGAGACATAGATATTTGCAAATTACATACGGATCTGAATGTCGCAGATCCGTTGACTAAACCTCTCTCGCGAGCAAAACGTGATCAACACCAGAACTCTATGGGTGTTCGATTCATCACAATGTAACTAGATTAGTAACTCTAGTGCAAGTGGGAGACTGTTGGAAATATGCCCTAGAGGCAATAATAAAAGCATTATTATATTTCATTGTTCATGATAATTGTCTTTTATTCATGCTATAATTGTATTATCCGGAAATCGTAATACACGTGTGAATACATAGACCACAATATGTCCCTAGTGAGCCTCTAGTTGAGTAGCTCGTTGTGATCAACAGATAGTCATGGTTTCCTGGCTATGGACATTGGATGTCGTTGATAACGGGATCACATCATTAGGAGAATGATGTGATGGACAAGACCCAATCCTAAGCATAGCACAAAGATCGTGTAGTTCGTTTGCTAGAGCTTTTCCAATGTCAAGTATCTCTTCCTTTGACCATGAGATCGTGTAACTCCCGGATACCGTAGGAGTGCTTTGGGTGTATCAAACGTCACAACGTAACTGGGTGACTATAAAGGTGCACTACAGGTATCTCCGAAAGTGTCTGTTGGGTTGACACGGATCGAGATTGGGATTTGTCACTCCGTATGACGGAGAGGTATCTCTGGGCCCACTCGGTAATGCATCATCATAACGAGCTCAAAGTGACCAAGTGGTTGGTCACGGGATCATGCATTACGGTACGAGTAAAGTGACTTGCCGGTAACGAGACTGAACAAGGTATTGGGATACCGACGATCGAGTCTCGGGCAAGTAACGTACCGATTGACAAAGGGAATTGTATACGGGGTTGTTTAATCCTCGATATCGTGGTTCATCCGATGAAATCATCGAGGAGCATGTGGGAGCCAACATGGGTATCCAGATCCCGCTGTTGGTTATTGCCCGAGAGTCGTCTCGGTCATGTCTGCGTGTCTCCCGAACCCGTAGGGTCTACACACTTAAGGTTCGGTGACGCTAGGGTTGTATGAATATGAGTATGCAGCATACCGAATGTTGTTCGGAGTCCCGGATGAGATCCCAGACGTCACGAGGAGTTTTGGAATGGTCCGGAGGTAAAGAATTATATATAGGAAGTGGTATTTCGGCCATCGGGAAAGTTTCGGGGTCACCCGGTAATGTACCGGGACCACCGGAAGGGTCCCGGGGGTCCATCGGGTGGGGCCACCCATCCCGGAGGGCCCCATGGGCTGAAGTGGGAGGGGAGCCAGCCGATAGTGGGCTGGTGCGCCCCCCTAGGCCCACCCCCTGCGCCTAGGGTTGAAACCCTAGGGTGGGGGGGGCGCACCACATGCCTTGGGGGGCACTCCACCCCCCCTGGCCGCCGCCCCCTTGGGAGATTCAATCTCCCAGGGCCGGCGCCCCCCCCTGGGGGCCTATATAAAGGAGGGCATGGGGGAGGGCAATCGCACCCTTGTGCTTTGGCGCCTCCCTCCCCCTGCAACACCTCGTCCTCCTCCCGTAGTCGCTTGGCGAAGCCCTGCTGGAGTTCTGCTGCATCCACCACCACGCCGTCGTGCTGCTGGATCATCATCAACCTCTCCTCCCCCCTTGCTGGATCAAGAAGGAGGAGACGTCTCCCGTCCCGTACGTGTGTTGAACGCGGAGGTGCTGCTGTTCAGCACTTGGACATCGGTGATCTGAATCACGTCGAGTACGACTCCATCATCACCATCCCCTTGAAAGCTTCCGCACGCGCTCTACAAGTGGTATGTAGATGCAAACTCACTCCCTTGACTCGTTGCTTAGATGAACTCATAGATGGATCTTGGTGAAACCGTAGGAAAAATTTTAATTTTCTGCAACGTTCCCCAACATGATGATGCCGCCACCGACGACGATGATGAGGGTCATGTCCTTGGGGGCGCCGATACTTCAGGCTACATGAACATTATTGTTCAGTGTGTGCTCAACACACAAATTCAGCAACCCGAGAAGCTACAACGCCACAATTTGTTTTAGATTTTCTTCATTATCAAGAACCGACGAGCATGTGTTATCATTGATGGAGGAAGCTACAACAATTTGGTGAGTTCTGATCTAGTCAAGAAGCTTTGTTTGACCACACGACCACACCCACATCCATACCATATTCAGTGGTTAAATGATTCTGGAAAAGCTGAAGTAACACAAACATGTAGAGTTCCTTTTTCCATTGGTGCCTATGCTGATTCTGTTGATTGTGATGTCGTACCTATGCAAGCTTGTTCACTTTTGTTGGGTCGGCCTTGGGAACATGATAATGATGCTACACACCATGGAAGAAGTAATAAATACACTTTTGTGCACAAAGGGCAGAAAATTATTTTGGTACCTTTGACCCCTGATGAATTTGTACAAGCTGATAGAGAGAGCGTTGCTAGTTCAAGTGATGCTAAATCTGAAAATAAGCAAGTTGCTAATTCTGTTTTTCCACCTAAAAAAGATAAGCCTGCACTTATTTCTAAGGCCGAGGGAATTAAATTGAAGGGTGGTGTTATGCTTGCTACAAAATGTGACCTTGCTAAAATTTCTGATGATGATATTTGCTATGCTTTGATATGCAAACGAGCTTTGTTTTCGCTTGATGATATTGCTAGTTCGTTGTCTCCTGCTATCACTAACCTTTTGCGGGAGTTTGAGGACATTTTCCCAGCTGAGATACCCCCGGGGCTGCCACCTATAAGAGGGATAGAGCATCAAATTGATTTGATTCCGGGTGCAACTTTGCCAAATCGTGCTGCCTATCGAACCAACCCCGAGGAGACCAAGGAAATTCAGCGACAAGTCCAAGACCTTTTGGACCGCGGGTATGTACGTGAAATCCTTAGTCCTTGTGCTGTTCCTATACTTTTGGTTCCTAAGAAAGATGGTACTTGGCGTTTGTGTGCTGATTGTAGAGCCATCAATAATATTACTATTCGGTATCATCATCCTATTCCTAGGTTAAACGACATGCTTGATGAGCTGTGTGGTTCTATAATTTTCACAAAGATTGACTTGCGTAGTGGCTACCACCAAATTAGAATGAAACTTGTAGATGAATGGAAAACAGCTTTCAAAACTAAATTTGGGTTGTATGAGTGGCTGGTAATGCCTTTTGGCTTGACAAATGCACCTAGCACTTTCATGCGCTTAATGAATGAGGTTTTAAGAGCTTTTATTGGTAGATTTGTGGTGGTTTATTTTGATGATATCTTGATTTACAGCAAGTCTTTGGATGAACATATGGACCATTTACGTGTTGTTTTTAATGCTTTAAGGGATGCACATTTGTTTGGTAACCTTGAGAAGTGCATTTTTTGCACGGACTGAGTCTCTTTTCTTGGTTACGTTGTTACTCCACAGGGAATCGAGGTGGATGAAACGAAGATTGACGCCATCCAAAGCTGGCTGCTACCCCAAGCTATCACACAGGTGAGGAGTTTTCTTGGTCTTGCAGGTTTCTACCGCCGCTTCGTCAAGGATTTTAGCACCATTGCTACACCACTGCATGAGTTGACGAAGAAGGGTGTGGCGTTCCATTGTTGGAAGGCACAAGAGGAGTCCTTTGGCACCTTGAAGGACAAGCTTACGCACGAACCATTGCTGCAACTTCCTAACTTTGGTAAGACTTTTGAGCTAGAATGTGATGCTAGTGGAGTCGGCATTGGTGGTGTTTTGATGCAAGATGGTAAACCCGTTGCATACTTTAGCGAAAAATTGCATGGTCCCGTTCTGAATTGTTCCACGTATGACAAGGAATTGTATGCACTTGTGCGTTCTTTAGAAACGTGGAGTCATTATTTGTGGCCTAAAGAATTTGTTATTCATTCTGATCATGAATCTCTTAAGTATCTTTGCTCTCAAAATAATTTGAATCGTAGGCATGCTAAGTGGGTTGAATTTATTGAATCTTTCCCTTATATCATCAAACACAAGAAAGGGAAGGATAATGTGATTGCTGATGCTTTGTCTAGACGATATACTTTGTTGTCTCAACTTGATTGTCGGATTTTTGGACTTGAGTCAATAAAAGAACAATATGCGCTTGATTTTGACTTTAAAGATGTTTTGCTGCAATGTCGAGAGGGGCGTACATCGAATAAATATGTCCTTAACGATGGGTTTTTGTTTAGAGCTAACCGTCTATGCATTCCAGTTGGTTCCGTTCATCTTTTGTTGTTACAAGAGGCGCATGGAGGAGGATTGATGGGTCATTTCGGTGCGAAGAAGACGGAGGACGTTCTGGCCACACATTTCTTTTGGCCAAAGATGAGGAGAGATGTTGAGAGGTTCCTGGCTCGCTGCACCACATGTCAAAAAGCTAAATCTCGCTTGAATCCACATGGTTTATACATGCCTCTTCCTGTTCCTTCTATTCCTTGGGCAGATATTTCTATGGATTTTGTGTTAGGATTGCCTAGGACTAAGAGGGGAAGGGATAGTATTTTTGTTGTGGTGGATCGTTTTTCTAAGATGGCACACTTTATACCATGTCATAAAAGTGATGATGCTGTTTATATTGCCGAACTCTTTTTCAAAGAGATTGTTCGTTTGCATGGTATGCCTTCTACTATTGTTTCAGATCGTGATGCAAAATTCTTGAGTCATTTTTGGCGCACCCTATGGAACAAGTTGGGTACAAAATTGTTGTTTTCTACAACTTGTCACCCACAAACTGATGGGCAAACTGAGGTGGTGAATCGCACTTTAGGCACCATGTTGAGGGTTGTTTTGAAGAAAAATTTGAAGATGTGGGAAGAATGTTTGCCTCATGTGGAGTTTGCTTACAACCGGGCAACACATTCTACCACCAAGGTAAGTCCTTTTCAGGTAGTGTATGGTTTCAAACCCCGTGCTCCTATTGATATCTTACCTTTACCTACAAGTGAGAGGATTCACAATGATGCCAAAGAACGTGCTGATTTTATCTTGAAAATGCATGAGACAACAAAGCACAATATTGAAAAAATGAATGAAAAGTATAGAATTGCTGGTAGTAAAGGTAGACAAGGTGTTAAACTAGAACCGGGTGATTTGGTTTGGTTGCACTTGAGAAAGGATAGGTTTCCAGATTTAAGAAAGTCTAAGTTGATGCCTAGAGCTGATGGTCCTTTCAAAATACTCGCCAAGATAAATGATAATGCATATAAACTTGAGTTGCCTCCCGAGTTTGGGGTTAGTTCCACCTTTAACATTTCAGATTTGAGGCCATATTTGGGAGAAGAGGATGAGTTTGAGTCGAGGACGACTCCAATTCAAGAGGGGGAGGATGATGAGGACATCACTCCTTCGGATACATACAAAACTCCACTGGAAATACAAGGACCGATCACTAGAGCTCGAGCGCGACAATTGAATTTAGAGGTGAGCTGGTTCCTAAGCACTTCTTTATATGTTTCTGAGAATAGATTGCTACCTAATGGTTATATTATGATTAGGAACCATGGAGAGCACCAGGAGATACTAGGAGAGGGGCTCGGAGGTGGAGAGGGCCAGCAAGGGCGTCCAAGTCATGGTGGAGGCCCAAACAAAGTTGACTTCGAGTCTGTTTCGGAGTCCAGGAGCAGTCTGCACTAAAACGGCTGTCCAGGTCGCATACGGGCTCGGTTTTGGACGTTCTATATATGCACGGATAGCTGAGAAGATAACCTATCCAATGGCGCTGCTCCCATGGTCAAATACCTCCTGAATCAACGGGAATCATCGAAACAAAAGACGCCCAGAATCTGTCTCAGTGCCGCGCCACCGTTTTTAGCCTTTGGGCCATGTATCTTTTTGAGCCCAATTAGGGGCGTGACCAGAGGGTCCTTGCTTAACCCTAGACCATATTTACAGCCGCCGGTGCTTAGGTTAGGGTCGGGTTTTGCTTAGATTATCCTGTCAAGAACAGTTTTGTCGTTCATCGGTTTGTGAGACCCCAACTTCGTGAGATTAATCATACATCTGCAATTTGGTTGCATTCTTTCTTGTTCTTGCTTGTGTTCTTCGATTCGCAGGCAAGGATTAGCCTTCTTGGCGAGGTCGACCGTGCATCGCCGGTCGATAACCAGAGGAGACGTGGTGCTGCGATTGCGGGGTTCAGAACGTGTTGTTCGGAAGCCGGATCGAGTTGTGTCAAGTTTCCACCAAATCGAGAGTTATCAGAACCTTTCGGAAGATCGGGACACCCTTATTCATATTAAAGTATTTCAAATGCTTCTACACAATCATCATCAAAGACAAATGGTATATCTTTTGTAATAAATTAGTCAGAGGCCGAGAGATTTTTGAGAAGTCCTTGATGAACCTCCTATAAAATCCGGCGTGACCAAGAAAACTTCTTATACCTTTGATGTCCTTGGGACATGACATCTTTTCAATAGCATCAACCTTGGCTTTATCAACTTCAATACCTCTTTCAGAAACTTTGTGCCCCAAGACAATACCTTCATTAACCATAAGTTGACACTTTTCCCAATTCAAGACAAGATTAGTTTCTTCACATCTCTGCAAAACTCGAGCGAGATTGCTCAAGAAATCATCAAAAGAGGAACCATAGACGGAAAAGTCGTCCATGAAAACCTCACAAATTTTCTCGCAAAAGTCAGAGAATATAGCCATCATGCATCTTTGAAAGGTAGCAGGTGCATTACATAAACCAAAAGGCATACGTCTATAAGCAAAAGTACCAAAAGGGCATGTAAAAGTAGTCTTTGATTGATCTTTAGCCGACACAGGTATTTGAGAAAAACCAGAATAACCATCTAGAAAGCAATAATGTGTATGTTTGCATAGTCTTTCTAGCATTTGATCAATAAAAGGTAAGGGGTAATGATCTTTCTTAGTAGCCTTATTTAATTTGCGGAAATCAATTACCATCCTATAACCTGTGATAATTCTTTGCGGAATCAATTCATCTTTATCATTAGGGACAACAGTAATACCTCCCTTCTTAGGGACACAATGGACAGGACTTACCCACTGACTATCAGCAACGGGATAAATTATACCTGCCTCCAGAAGCTTGAGTATTTCTTTTCTTACCGCTTCTTTCATTTTAGGATTAAAACGTCGTTGAGGATCACAAACTGGTTTGGCACCAGCTTCCAAATTTATTTTATGTTGACATAGAGTGGGACTGATGCCCTTAAGATCATCCAGAGTATTTCCAATAGCGGCATGATGCTTCTTCAGAGTTTTCAATAATCTTTCTTCTTCATGCTCTGAAAGGTTAGCGCTAATAATAACAGGATATATTTTCTTTTCATGAAGATAATCATATTTAAGATTATTAGGCAACGGTTTAAGCTCAAACACAGGATCACCCTTGGGTGGAGGAGGATCCCCTAGGATTTCAACAGGCAAATTGTGTTGTAGAATAGGTTCCTGTTTAAAGAATACTTCATCTATTTCCCTTCTTCCATTCATGAACATATCATTTTCATGGTCTAGCAAATAGTGTTCTAAAGGATCACTTGGAGGTACAGCAATAGAAGTAAGACCTATAATTTCATCCTTACTAGGCAATTCTTCCTCACGATGTTGTTTACTAAATTTAGAGAAATTAAACTCATGGACCATATCGTCTAAGCCAACAGTAACAACATTCGTTTTGCAATCTCTTGTAGCATTAACGGTATGCAAGAAGGGTCTACCAAATATAATGGGACAAAGCTATCTTGTGGAGAACAAAGAACAAGAAAATCAGCGGGATATTTGGTTTTCCCACACAAGACTTCAACATCTCTAACAATTCCCATTGGAGATATAGTATCTCTATTGGCAAGTTTAATTGTAACATCAATATCTTCTAACTCAGCAGGTGCAATATCATGTATAATTTCTTTGTATAAGTCAATGGGTATAACACTAGCACTAGCACCCATATCACACAAGCCATGATAACAATGATATCCTATTTTAACAAAAATAACAGGCACGCCTACCACAGGTCTATGTTTATCTCTATCACAGGGTTTAGCAATTCTAGCAGTTTCACCAGTGAATTGAATAACATGCCCATCAATATTATCAGACAAGAGATCTTTAACAATAGCAATATTGGGTTCTACTTTGACTTGCTCAGGAGGTGTATAAGTCCTAGTATTGCTTTTACGAACAACAGTTGAAGCTTAGCATGATCCTTCATTCTAACAGGGAAAGGATGTTTCTCAGCATAAGAAGTAGGAACAATAGGATCATTATAAGTGACAATCTTTTCTTCAACTCTAATAGGTAAAGCTACTTTTACTTCTATGGGAGGATGATATTTAAACCACTTCTCCTTGGGGAGATCAACATAAGTAGCAAAAGATTCACAGAAAGAAGCTACTATCTCAGAGTCAAGTCCATATTTAGTGCTAAACTTACGGAAAATATCGGTATCCATAAAAGATTTAACACAATCAAACTTAGGTGTCATACCTGACTCCTTACCTTCGTCGAGGTCCCAATCTTCAGAGTTGCGTTTAATTCTATCCAACAAATTCCATCCAAATTCAATAGACTTCATCATAAAAGAGCCATCACAAGAAGTATCGAGCATGGTGCGATTATTATGAGAAAGCCGAGCATAAAAATTATGGAGTATTGTCAATTTTGAGAGCACATGATTGGGGCATGAATATAACATTGATTTAAGCCTCCCCCAAGCTTGAGCGATGCTTTCTCCTTTGCGAGGCCAAAAATTATATATATAATTGCGATCACGATGAACAAGATGCATAGGGTAATACTTTTGATGAAATTCCAATTTCACTCTTTTATAGTTCCATGATCTCGTATCATCACATAGCCTATACCATGTCAATGCGTCTCCCTCCAAAGATAAAGGGAAAGCCTTCTTCTCAACAACATCATCGGGTATACCTGCAAGCTTAAATAGTCCACAGATATCATCCACATAGCGTAGATGTTCGTCAGGATGCTTTGTTCCATCTCCTGCAAAAGTGTTAGCTAGCAGTTTTTCCATCATACCCGAAGGAATTCCAAAAGGAGTTTCATTTTCAATAGGTTCAGTAGGTTGAGGATCAACTCTTTGCTCAACTGGACGGGGCGAAGATACCCCGAACAAGCCCCTCAAACAATTACTTTCCATAGTAACAAGTGACAGAAAATTTCAGCACACTATATAAATTTTTCCTTACCAAATTCCACCTACGAAAGGCGCTTCACTCCCCGGCAACGGCGCCAGAAAAGAGTCTTGATGACCCACAAGTATAAGGGATTTATCGTAGTCCTTTCGATAAGTAAGAGTGTCGAACCCAACGAGGAGCAGAAGGAAATGGTAAGCGGTTTTCAGCAAGGTATTCTCTGCAAGTACTGAAATAAGTGGTAACAGATAGTTTTGTGATAAGATAAATGGTAACGAGCAACAAGTAACAAAAGTAAATAAAGTGCAGCAAGGTGGCCCAATCCTTTTTGTAGCAAAGGACAAGCCTGGACAAACTCTTATAATAGGAAAAGTGCTCCCGAGGACACATGGGAATATCGTCAAGCTAGTTTTCATCATGCTCATATGATTCGGGTTCGGTACTTTGATAATTTGATATGTGGGTGGACCGGTGCTTGGGTGCTGCCCTTACTTGGACAAGAATCCCACTTATGATTAATCTCTATTGCAAGAATCCGCAACTACAACAAAAGTATTAAGGTAAACCTAACCATAGCAAGAAACATATGGATCCAAATCAGCCCCTTACGAAGCAACGCATAAACTAGGGTTTAAGCTTCTGTCACTCTAGCAACCCATCATCTACTTATTACTTCCCAATGCCTTCCTCTAGGCCCAAATAATGGTGAAGTGTTATGTAGTCGACGTTGACATAACACCACTAGAGGTTAGACAACATACATCTTATCAAAATATCGAACGAATACCAAATTCACATGACTACTAATAGCAAGACATCTCCCTTGTCCTCAGGAACAAACGTAACTACTCACAAAGCATATTCATGTTCATAATCAGAGGGGTAATAATGTGCGTATAGGATCTGAACATATGATCTTCCACCAAATAAACCAACTAGCATCAACTATAAAGAGTAATCAACACTACTAGCAACCTACTAGCACCAATCCCGGACTTGGAGACAACAATTGGATACAAGAGATGAACTAGGGTTTGGAGATGAGATGGTGCTGGTGAAGATGTTGATGGAGATTGCCCTCTCCCGATGAGAGGAGCGTTGGTGATGACGATGGTGATGATTTCCTCCTCCCGGAGGGAATTGTCCCCGGTAGAACAGCTCTGCCGGAGCCCTAGATTGGTTCCGCCAAGGTTCCGCCTCGTGGCGGCGGAGTCTCGTCCCGAAAGGTTCTCTTCTATTTTTTCTCATCGAAAGACTTCATCTAGAGAGCCACCATGGGGCCCACGAGGTAGGGGGGTGCCCAGGGGGCGCGCCCCCCACCCTCGTGAGCAGGGTGTGGGCCCCCTGGCCTTCATCTTTGGCGACGATTTTTCTTTATTTATTCTAAGGTGTTCCATGGAGTTTCAGGACTTTTGGAGCTGTGCAGAATAGTCCTTCAATATTTGCTCCTTTTCCAGCCCAGAATTCCAGCTGCCGGCATTCTCCCTCTTCATGTAAACCTTGTAAAATAAGAGAGAATAGCCATAAGTATTGTGACATGACGTAAAATAACAGCCCATAATGCAATAAATATCGACATAAAAGCATGATGCAAAATGGACGTATCAGTGGACAAGTTCACCAAATGGATAGAAGCTAAACAGCCGAATCCGGACCAGTGATAGACTTCATATCCGGGGTTGTACACCGATACGGCGTCCCCACAGCATCATCACCGACAATGGCTCAAACTTCACAGCCAATGAAGTGAAAACTTGGTGCGGCAACATGGGCATTAAGCTCGATTACGCCTCCGTCTACCATCCCCAAACAAACGGCCAGGTCGAACGTGCAAACGGTCTCATCATGAGCGGCATCAAACCCAGACTAGTGCGATCCCGGACAGAATCGGACACGCACTGGGTCGAGGAGCTCGACTCCGTACTCTAGGGGCTGTGGACCACGCCGAATCGCACCACCGGATATACACCATTTTTTATGGTATGCGGCGCAGAAACAGTACTACCCTGCGACATAATACATGATTCGCCTCGCGTGCGCATGTACGAAGAGAAGGAAGCCGAGTTAGATCAGCAGGACAACTTAGATGCCTTGGAGGAGGAGCGCGACGTCGCAAAAGCCCGTTCCGCATTCTATCAGCAGCAGGCTCGGCGGTACCAAAGCAGAGAAGTGCGGGCCAAAACTTATAATATTGGCAAACTCGTTCTACGCCTACCAGAGAAGAAGAAGGACAAGCTCAAACCTAAGTGGGAGGGTCCCTGCGTTATTGATAAAGTTCTCACTGGAAGAGCGTACCGCCTACATAATGCATCCGATAATAGACTCGAGCCGAACCCATGGAACGCGGCTAGACTCCGAAGATTCTACGCCTAGCGCCAAACTCAGTGTTCGTCTCCTTACCCCCTCCTTTTTTAATTATGTTCCTCCCTTTTTTTTCCTTTCTCGCCCTTTTTCCTTCTTCACACAAAGTACTCAATACAGTGCGGATGCTCGGATCACTCCGGCCGCACTACGTGTGAAAGCCATACATGGGGGCTTCCTATACGGAAGCTAAATATAATTACTTTTATGGCTTCTTGCCTATCACATATGCGTTCTTTTTCCATATGTGCCTTTTCTTCACCATTATATGCATCGATATGACTTAACATGTGGCCATGCTGGGTTTCCTAGCTCTTTTGTTTATGCCCTACGTTCCCGTTAATTCGGCTAGGGCATAAGGGGAGCACCTCTGCGATTGTTACTGCCGGTTCAGCCGGATGTGTACCTCAGACTGGGTGAAGCTGAAAGCTAGCGTTCTTAAGGGAATATTCGGTCGGTGAACAAAAGATGTTTTTTTCGTTTATTACAACGTGAATCCCCAGAATTTTTTGTATCCTGCGTCTTTGTTCGCAGTCCGGACATCTACATCGATGCATGAGTACCCAGGGAAAGGAACCCCTAACGGAACTATTCTCCCTGGAAGATGTTGCTTACTATCCATGTAATATAACATAACTAGTTGGGTACTTGTCTGTTCAAGCACTTATGACCCCTACGCCTGGTTTCCACGCATACCCCGGTTCTGCATAACTGAGTGGGTATTCGGATACACCCCGGACTGTCGGATCCGGGGGCTGAAGCGAAAAGGTCAGCCATGACAAATGATTTTTAATCCGGCTAGGGACTACATATGTCCATTGAATTACATAGTCACTTGGACTGACTATATTCTTCCTCTATGTCGTCCAACAGGCTATCTAGCTTACAGTCCTGTTGGAAATACTTTGCGGCTAACGCTACCTGGTCATACACCAGACTCACAGGAATTTCTTGCCCATCTGGCCCCGCCGGTCCGACTTCGGCCATATGGTTCGGGTCAAGCTTGGTGTAGCGCGTCTTCACCATGGCCCAGGCTTCTCTTGCACCTTGTCGGCAGGCTGACATCTTCCACAATCGGAAGTGCCGCTGTGCTCCTTGGAGCATATCCACGAGCTCCCCCATGCCTCTTGGCAGGAAGGTGGATGGCCACAAGGACTCGGCAATACCCTGCATCACCTGCCGAGCTCGCTCGTGCAGCTGTGAGAGGTCTTGCAGCAAATCACCTGCAGACGCGGGCATGTCCTCTTCAGGGCGGCCCGTCAACATACCTACAGATATAAATTCTTTCAATATGCTTCCTCGCTGAGCTGTACTATAGTTCGTCTAGGCACTTACCATAAATGTCGCGACGAAGCCTTCTGTTCTCCTTCATGGAGTCCGACATCTGAGCGCAAACATCTCCTAACTCGACGCCCAGCCGGACATTGGCATCTTGAAGATTGTTGTTCTCCTGCCTAACTTGCGTAAGAACACGCTCACCAGCCTTTAGCTGCCTTTGGAGATGTGACTCGTTACCTCTTACGACCTCCGGATTCACCCCGGGATTGTCTGTAGAATTTTCTGTTAGACTTATCATACAAGCCACTTAATAACTGGTACATTTCCATACAATTGAGACAAATGTTACCAGATGAGGCCTTCTGGGATTCCTCTAGCTTGGCAACCGTGGCCCTCATCTGGGTCTTGCACTCCTCCAGCTCTCGAGACAATTGGGCATTCTTATCTACAAGGACATGTGCAAAATTGATCCTTAAAACAGTTGTTCCAATCGTTTCAAGTCTCAGGGGCTACTGCTATACATGCTTATCAAATTTTCTTACCCGTATATCTTTGGCATACTGGTCCGTCGCCTGGGCAAGCCCGCCTTGAGCAGCTCGGATGTATGCGTCTCCCAAATTGAAAGCATTAAATGCCTCTTCGGAAAAGATGTTGCTGCGAAGTACGGCCTATCGGCGCCGGTGATTCATGGCACCCTCTACTTCGGAATTCATGGCAGAGAGCATATTCGCATCCTCTGTCGGAGGACAATTCGGCATCGGCCCCGCGTCCGCTTCCTCTCTCAAAGCCGGTCCTGGAATCCTACTGGTGGAGGCGTGATTGGCAGGATCTCCGGATATAGTCCGGCTACTCCTCTTTATGACAGGACACAAAGGGCGCTGTCACATTTCAAACACAATAATCACAGAGCAGGTTTTTCCATACCTCTGTAGCGGCATTTTGGCCCTAACCGCCTTCCTCTTAAGCCTGCCCGATCCGGACGCCCTTTGTCGACAAGCCCCCAGGGGCTCGGCGCCGCGTTCCGACTGTCGTCTCTACAAAAATACGATATTTCAGGCATAAGGCATGGCATCAGAAAGGAGTCCTCTTCAGAGGATAGGGTTTTTTGGCTTTGCTTACAAACGATGCAGGTAGCAGTCCGGGATAGTCGGCGACAATAGCCACCGAGGCGCCATCACAGCTCGCCTGATAAAATGTCCCGTTGACGAGCTCCATAGTAATATCTGGATCTTCTTCGAGTCCTGGATCGAAGGCCCTTCCGGGGTCCTCTAGCTACGGGGAGGGGCTGGAGAATCCTTCTACGGCCCTCCTCAGTTCCTGCTCAGAAATATCGAGGTAAATAATCGTGACGAAGGACACCAGAATGAAGCGGGGGAAAGAGTGACGACTTACCCAGCTTGGGGGGGTTGTACATAGAAAACCCATCCCGCGGTTTAATATGAAGGAATTCTTCTTCTTCTCCTGTATACAAATCGGACAATATCCTCACCAGAGCAGTGGCGGAGTCCGGACCCTTACGACCACAGCGAGTGGCATCATCTTCCCCGTTGTAGTGCCACATGGGCTTCCCCCGATATTGAAGCGGCTGCACTCCCCGCATTATGCATATTGCCATAACCTCGACTATTGTCAGCCCTGATTTGGCCAGTATCTTTATCCTGCTCATCAGGAAGTGTATTTCTCTGGTATCCTCCTCTTGGGGGCCCTGAGGGCGCCAACTTCGTCGTGCCTTTGGCGGAGCATTACTGAACTCAGGGAGACCTGTCCGGACTGGATCCGGAAGGGGAACGTCATCAACATAAAACCACTTCGAGGGCCAGTTCTCCGGTGCCTTCTTGGGTGTACCGGATAGGTATCCGGTCTCGGCGACGCGCCATACTTCGGCTCCGCCCACTTGACATATGGATTCCTCCTGGTTGCGAGGGACGAGGCAGAACAACTTCTTCCATAACCCGAAGTGAGCCTCGCAGCCCAGAAATAGTTCACAAAGGGCAACGTATCCTGCTATGTGCAGCACGGAGGCAGGGGTGAAGTTGTGCAACTGGAGGCCGTAGAACTCCAGGATCCCGTGAAGGAATGGGTGGATTGGAAACCCGACGCCTCTTAGCAGATGTGTGATGAGGCATATTCGCTCCCCGGGGATGGATTAGGAGATCTCTCCGCTTGCTCCCCGCCATTATAGGTGGCTAGTCCAGCTCAGATGAGGACCATGAACGCCGGTGGAAGAAACCCTTGGGTCTGCAGCTCTGTTAAGCGGTTTTGAGGAACATAACATTCTTCCCAATCACCTAGCCTAGAGCTACGGGAGCGAGAGGAGGAGCTGCGACGACCGGCCATGCTGGAATGATTTTTTCTGGGTACGCTCTATTGGATGCCCGCTCAAGGGAAGAAGGTGAAGCTTGGATCTGAGAATCCCCGTCCCTTCAAATAGATGGTTGGCTTGTAGGACAGGGGTGGCGAATACAAAAATGCCCTGGCTCCTCGTATTCGCTCGACACATGGATATGGTCATTATTGAAGCACAAAAGCCGAGGAGTACAACATTGATGGGAAGCCGGACACTGTTCGTTACAACATGTACTTTGGAGTATTTGGAGATGGAACCCGCCTTGCAATGCCGAAGACAAAACTGCGCGCTGGACTCATCATCATTGAAGCCTGGTTCAGGGGCTACTGAGGGAGTCCTAGATTAGGGGGTATCCGGACAGTCGGACTATATACTTTGGCCGGACTGTTGGATCATGAAGATACAAGACTCAAGACTTCGTCGCGTGTCCGGATGGGACTCTCCTTTGCGTGGAAGACAAGCTCGGTGATCCGGATATTATATTTCCTTCTTTGTAACCGACTCCATGTAAACCCTAGCCCCCTCCGGTGTCTATATAAACGGGACGGTTTAGTCCTTAGAGACAGAATTATAATCATCATAGGCTAGCTTCTAGGGTTTAGCCTCTTCAATCTCGTGGTAGATCAACTCTTGTAATACCCTTATCATCAATATCAATCAAGCAGGAAGTAGGGTTTTTCCTCCATCGAGAGGGCCCGAACCTGGGTAAAACATTGTGTCCCTTGCCTCCTGTTACCATCAACCTTAGACGCACAGATCGGGACCCCCTACCCGAGATCCACCGGTTTTGACACCGACAATAGGTATAAAAGATTGCTAGAACATAAAACTAAATAAATTGCAGCAAGCTATTTTTGGTGTTTTTGGTTTATAGATCTGAAAATTTATAATGGAAAATAGACCCGGGGGCCATAGGTTTCACTAGAGGCTTCTCTCTTCAAGGCAAATAATATGGTGGGTGAACAAATTACTGTCGAGCGATTGATAGAAAAGTGCAAAGTTATGATGATATCCAAGGCAATGATTATGCATATAGGCATCACGTCCGTGTCAAGTAGCACGAAACGATTCTGCATCTACTACTATTATTCCACACATCGACCGCTATCCAGCATGCATCTAGAGTATTAAGTTCATAAAGAACGGAGTAACGCCTTAAGTAGGATGACATGATGTAGAGGGATAAACTCAAGCAATATGATGAAAACCCCATCTTTTTATGCTTGATGGCAATAGTACAAATACATGCCTCGCTACCCCTACTGTCACTGGGTGAGGACACTGCAAGATTAAACCCAAAACTAAGCACCTTTCCCTGTGACCTGATCTGCCTCGTCCTATGTTTCCTCCCGAACCTCTTCCTCCCCCTGGTCGGTATATGTTGTCATTTATGACTATTGGTTGGTCAAACTGATGCTTTGCAAATGTGGGTAATTTTACCCACGGGTGTCCATCTACCCTGTCGGGTAACGAGTATGGGAAAAAATTAAACCCATTGACGGGTATGGGTAAGGGCGATGGTAAGCTAGGAGCAGACGGGTAAGGGTATGGGGTAGCTCGACCCATACCCAAACCCTGCGGGTGTCATCCCTAGTCCTTGATCTGGCCCCTTAAACCACGAAGCTTTCAGATCCTTAAACACAAGTGTTGTCAGGGGATGGACCCCCGTCACCGCACTCCTTGAACAGGTGCCCATGATAACCACAGACTGAGCACCAATCCGGGAGCCATTCAAATTTGATCATGAAGAGAACTGAGGGAGTCCTGGACTAGGGGGTGTCCGGATAGCTGAACTGTCATCATTGGCCGGACTCCAAGACTATGAAGATACAAGATTGAAGACTTCGTCCCGTGTCCGGATGGGACTTTCCTTGGCGTGGAAGGCAAGCTTGGCAATACGGATATGTAGATCTACTACCATTGTAACCGACTCTGTGTAACCCTAGCCCTCTCCGGTGTCTATATAAACCGGAGGGTTTTAGTCCATAGGACGAACAACAATCATACCATAGGCTAGCTTCTAGGGTTTAGCCTCCTTGATCTCGTGGTAGATCTACTCTTGTACTACCCATATCATCAATATCAATCAAGCAGGAGTAGGGTTTTACGTCCATCGAGAGGGCCCGAACCTGGGTAAAAACATCGTGTCCCTTGTCTCCTGTTACCATCCGCCTAGATACACAGTTCGGGACCCCCTACCCGAGATCCACCGGTTTTGACACCGACAAGAACTCTCTGTAGAGTGTCTTTCTTTTTAATCACTAGAGAAACATCATTCTCCAATGGTTTGGTTACATCTATCCTCACCGGAACACGAGCAAAGTTTCCTTCAAAATCCTGTGACTTTGGTTCAGCATAAATAAACTCACCGACTGTAGTAGCATGTGCCTTGATCTTCGAGAAGAACCCATCTGGAAGGTCATGGATCTGCATCCATATATCTATCTTATTGAGCTCTATTGTCGATGGCTTAGTGTAGCCATCATAAGGAGCCAGGACCACCGCTTTGCCTTTGAACATCCACGGCCCATCCTCCATCACGCGCTACCAATCCCCAAGGCACGAAAACTGCAGTGTGTAGAGATTCTCTTGTAGCAGCCTAATCTTCACTTCTTTAGCCAGATCCCAAGCAACCCTCGTGTTCTTATAGAACCAGTATTGACTGTAGGGTTTCATCGTGTGGACCCTTGCGATCGCCATGCACCAGGTCGCCTCTGCCTTCAATTCCTCGTCATCCACCACCACGTCCTGAAGATCATCCTCCTTCAATCCCAGTTCCTCCATCATAGCCTCCAAATCGGACACAGCCATGCCGGATCCTGAAGCCCCATCATCCATGGTTCTCTTGCCCGAGAAAAACTATTCCGCGGGCGGTGTTGTCCCCATCTAATCCACTCACCCCTCCGCCCCTGAGGCACGGGCCTGCACGATCGCCGACGGGAGGAGGATAGCGGGGTAGAGCAGTCTCTACTGTAGGACCAAGCGCGTCACCACCGAGAGGAGAAGAAACCCTAACGAGATGGGAAACCCAAAGTCGTCTCTTTACCGAAATCAAAATCTACGTGATACATCGATTAGATCTTGTCGATCGAGCAACATTAAATAAAGGGGCTTGCGTGCGCTGTTGTTGGGCTTCATATTTGCTGGGATATTTCCTTTGCTAGGTATTTTAGTCTGGTACATGGGTTGGGGGCATGAGTCCCTGAGCAGCTTCACGATTACCTAAAAAAAGCAACTTCACGTTGTGTCACACACACATGGGGAAAAAGAAGCGGATAAAACTGGAAAAGGAAGAAATGCATTGATTTTAAAAAATTGGCGCATTTAAGAAAAAGAAGAAAAACAGGAAAAAGATAAAAGTTTCCCCAACTAAAGAGAATAAAAGTGGAAAAGGAACTATGTTGGCACATTCTATCGAGATGGCATAGTGGTTACAATGGTATGCTCTGACTCGAGAGGTCTCGAGTTCTAAACCGCCAGGTGCACCTTTTCCTCCGTGCCACAGGCGCCAAATAGGAAATGCTGGGAGAATAAATAAAGTTCTACGGTAATTTGCAAAAAAGGAAAGGAAAAAGGGTTTGGTTTACCAGGCCCCAAAAAACATTGGGCCATGGTCCGACCCAACAAAACGACCGGTCAGCCCCCTAATAATAATAAAAGAAGAAGAAGCAATCATGTGCCCTAGACGTACCTCACCCACCCAGAGCCAATCTCGCCGGAAAACCCTATTTGCCGCTTTTTGCGGCAAACAGTCCGGCTACCGCACAGGTATCGACCGAGCGCTCGGGGGGGGGGGGGGGCTGCCTGTTAGCGTTCCAACCATACCGGTTTTGGGAACCTTCTATGGATGTTCCCAGCCGATTTTTTCGGTTTTGGGAACCTTCTAGAAGGTTCTTGAACCGGTTTTTCTTTTTATATTTCTTTTTCGTTTTTACTTTTGATTAATCTTTCCTTCTTCGTCTTTTCTCTATCCTTTTTCTGTCTGTTTTTTATTTTCTTTCTTCCTGCTCTTTTCTTTTTGAACTTTTTACTATTTTTAACGAATGTTTTAGAAATTTAGAAAAAATTGAAATTTTCAAATTTGGTTTGATTTTTCAGAAAATGTTCCTGCTTTTAAATTTTTGTTCAGAAATTTTGAAAATGTAGTGTTTGTCCTTTTAATTTTTTGTACACAAACTAAAAAATGTTCGGTTTAAGAAATATGTTTCTGTCTTCCATATTTGTTAAAAAATTCCGAAAATATTCATGTTTTACTTTTTTCATAAAATAAAAAATGTTTGAATTTTTAAATTTTGTTCATGAATTAGAAAATATTCTTGTTTTCGAAATTGTGTCCATTTTCAAAAATTGTTCACAAAATCCAAAAAATGTTCCCGTTTTCAAAATTTGTTCACAAATTCAAAAAACTTTCACATTTTTCAATTGTGTTCAAAAAATAATCAAAAAAATCTAGAAATTTTAAAAAATGTTCCCCTTTTCCATATGTTTTCACAAATTCAATTGCTGAAATTTGTTCACAAATTAAGATCTTTTTGGGAATTTCAGAAAATGTTCCAGTTTTCAAAATTTGTTCAAAAATTTAGAAAATGTTTCTGTTTGTAAATAATTCTTGTACAATGTTGAAAAGTGTTTGTGTGACATAAAACACTGAGGCTTTTTTCCAGAAAATGTTCTAGATGTTCAACAAATGTTCGTGTTTCAAATTTTGGTTGGGACTTTCAAAGAAATGTTCCAGTTTGGAAAAAAAAAGTGTTCGTGTTTTCAAATTTTGTTCTAGATGTTCAAAAAATGTTCGTGTTACAAGTTTTTCTGGAATTTAAAAAAAATCGCATTTTGACTTTTTTCGAGATTGTAGGAAAATTGTGTTTAAAAAATTGTTCATTATTTTCAAAAAAGTTCCTTTTTCGAAAATGTCTGATTTTTCTAAAATTTCTTCACAAATTTGGAATGCGTTTATGTTTCGTAAACATTCGCATTTGTTTCAAAGAAAAATGTTTTGCGTTTGAAATTTCAAAAAAATAGTATCGGTGCTAGTTTTTTTCTTTTTTTGAGAAGGGTATCGACGCTAGTTACGGTTCGTAAGTATTTCGCGCTGCCAAATATTCAACAATGTACCCTAGCTCAACTGGTACTAGCACCTCTTCGCGAGCATGAGATCCAGGGTTCGATTGGGCTCGGGGAGGGAAGAACCGCCCCGGGAAAGTAGGATCGCACGAGGCGACGAGGGTTCCCTTGCGCGCCGCCGGTGACGCCGCCGGTTTCCTCTCTCGGCCGCTCCGGCGGCGGGACGGAGGGGGAACCTCGGGTCTGTTCGCTAGGTGGGTGTGTGATAGGGTTAGGGTTGAGGGAGACGCTGCCGAGGCCGTTGCGGTGGTGTCGCGTCGGAATAAGTTTCTCCGGGCTCCGTTCGCGGCCAGGCGAGGCTTTTGCCTTCGTCTAGGAGCCAACGGGGCTAGGGATCCCCGGATCTCGTCGAGGTCGTGGGCTATGGTGGCTGGAGGTCCATTGGCATTGGCCATTTGGGTCCTCAGATGGGCGATGGATGCAGGGAGACAAAGACCCTTCTTCTTCCTTGTTGGTATGATTTGCTGCTGTTGTTCTTCTCCTTCCTCTGCGGTGATGCTGGTGGGAGATCATGCTTTGTCAGGGCGGATGGTTCGGCCGCGGTGCTATCGGATGACTCGAGTTCTCTTCCTTTCGGAAGGGACACTTTTCACGGTACTCAAAGCCAAAGATGGCGACGATTGTTGCAGGTGTGTTGGATTGATGTCCATGCCCTCTCAGCGCTGGTGTCAAGAAAGGAGGAAGCAGCATGGCGGCAATTGTACCGTAGTCGAACATGATGACCTGCTTGCGACTGGTTTGTAGATCCTTCTGCTGCAGGGGTCTTCTCTCAAGATTTAGGGATGATGACACATGGCTCCGGAGATCTTCTTGTGTTATGGTTGTCTTATGGTACTCTAGGTGTTCATGTGTCATGCCCAATATGCGACCCTATCCAAAAGGAACTCGAAGGTCCCACCAAGGATAGGCCCGCATATTGAAACGCTTTTGCAAGGTGGATATCATTACATCAACATTACATAATAGATGGGGATACATACAAGAGGCACACAATGCCACATGAATACAACATCATCTTACATAAGAGCACCATCCGACTACAGATGAAACACAAACAGAAACTCAAACGACATCCACCCTGCTAGCCCAGGCTGCCGACCTGGAACCTATCCCCTGATCGAAGAAGAAGCAGAAGAAGAACTCCAAACAAGCAAACATCGCTCTCGCGTCATGATCATCGCATAACCTGTACCTGCAACTGTTGTTGTAGTAATCTGTGAGCCATGAGGACTCAGCAATCCCATTACCATGGGTATCAAGACTAGCAAAGCTTAATGGGAAGGAAGGGGTAAAGTGGTGAGGTTGCAGCAGCGACTAAGCATAATATGGTGGCTAACATACGCAAATGAGAGCGAGAAGAGAAACAAAGGAATGGTCGTGAAGCTAGCAATGATCAAGAGGTGATCCTGAAATCCTACTTACGTCAAACATAACCCAGAAACCGTGTTCACTTCTCAGACTCTGCCGAGAAGAGATCATCACGGCTACACACTCGGTTGATGCGTTTTAATTCGGATCTGGTGTCAAGTTATCTACAACCGGACATTAACAAATTCCATCTGCCACATAACCGCGGGCACGGCTCTCGAAAGTTTATACCCTGCAGGGGTGTCCCAACTTAGCCCATGATAAGCTCTCGCGATCAATGAAGGATATTCCTTCTCCCAGGAAGATCCGATCAGTCTCGGAATCCCGGTTTACAAGACATCTCGACAATGGTAAAACAAGACCAGCAAAGCCGCCCGATGCGCCGACAATCCCGATAGGAGCTGCACATATCTCGTTCTCAGGGCAACACCGGATAAGTCAAGCTACGAGTAAAACCAGACCTCGAGTTTCTCCAAGGGGGCCCCGCAGGCTGCTCGGTTTGGACCAACACTTAGAGATGCACTGGCCCGGGGGGGCTGAATAAAGATGACCCTCGAGAGAGCGACTCCCAAGGGAAAAGTAGGTGGTGGTGAAGCAAATGGTAAAACTAAGGTTGGGCCTTGCTGGAGGAGTTTTATTCAAAGCGAACTGTCAAGGAGGTCCCATAAATCACCCAACCGCGTAAGGAACGCAAAATCCGGGAACATAACACCGGTATGACGGAAACTAGGGCGGCAAGAGTGGAACAAAACACCAGGCATAAGGATGAGCCTTCCACCCTTTACCAAGTATATAGATGCATTAATAATATAAGAGATATTGTGATATCCCAACATAACCTTGTCCACCATGGAGCAATCTTCATCTTCACCTGCAACTAACAATGCTATAAGAGGGCTGAGCAAAGCGGTAACATAGCCAAAACAACGGTTTGCTAGGAAGGGTACAAAGGTTAGAGGTTGATGGCAATTTGGGGAGGCTTGAAGAACAAGTGATAGGAAGCGCAGCATAGCGATAGAACGAAGCAACTAGCATAGCAATGATAGTAGTGAGATCCAGGGTAGCGGTCATCTTGCTTGAAATCCCACAAGGAAGAAGAACGAGTCCATGAAGAAGATGAAGCCACGAAGACGAACCACACGTAGACGAACGCATCCTCACGATCGCAACGAAACGGGAACTATCGAGAAGAAAGCACAAAACATGGTAAACACACCACACATAGACAATACATGATGCACAACAAGCATGATGCATGACAAAGCTACATGAAGCTACTCATGGCAAGATATGATGCAAACAATAACAACACATCAAAGCAAGTTTAAATGAGGCCGGAAACAACATATAACAATTCCGGTAAGTCCTCATATGCAAGTTTAGAAATTGGTCCAGAACTGAATAAACCTTATGTTCAAGTTGTTAAACAGCAAGTTAAGATGCACCAAGATGATCTACGTGAGATTCTAGTCAACTTACATATAAAGTTCATTATATTTAGAGCTACGGCCTAGAAGATATGAGCAAAACAAGTTAAGCATGGCATTTATGCAAAATGCATACAAACATCAAGCAAACACCTCAAAACATGGATGCAACATGATAATATGAAGCTACATGCAAAAACAAGCAAGTTTCATATAGAGCACACTCAAAATGGAGCAACGGTTCAACACATACACTATACAAGTTATAGCAACAATCTGTCCATAACAGCAACTAGGCATATTGCAAGCACCAAAACAACATGCTACAGTACCACAATGTGAGAACAAAAGGCATGGACATGAAGTACAGATAAAGCATGACAAAACATGAACACTGAGCTATCTCCAGAAATCACTAGATCATGCTCAAAAGGGCATGGCAAGATTGCAAATAATAACAATTTCAGGCTTAGCAGGAATAGCATCAAGTTACAATGTTTAGAGCTATCAAACAACATGTTACAGGAACTTATCATGGAAAACAAAGTCATGGCATGAATCTACTAATTGCATATAACAAAAGTCCCTTAGTGACCATGAGCCAAAAGGGCACAGAAAATATGATGGCATCCATGTAAACATGGCAAAAGATATGACAGATTCATACATGGCAGGAACAACAATAAGTAGGCATGTTGGTGAGCTTGTACCACTCACCACAGAGCAAAACATGGCATGGCAAGGCAAACAACATTAAGAATACATGTTTATGAAGCCAAGCACGGCAAGATCAAGTTCATAGGGTGCATGGATCACTAGCAACATTTATGAAACATTGAACTTAATGTTAACAGGCTGACAGCAACATTATTTAGCAACTTTGAGAGCAAGATTAAAATAAGCTACAACAGGCTATAAATGTAACCAGGGGCATTAATGGATAGAGCATGACATGTATAACAAATCATCCTTAGTGAACATCTCCAGATTATGCATAGAATGACTTGTAGCAGCAGGTTTACATAGCAACAAAATATAACAGAATCAGCCAAGCAAAACAGCAACAGCAAGTGCCCTACTTAACAAGCTCGATGCACTCAGCACACAACTCACAAAAATAGATGGATGGCACCTCGGTAAAGATGGCATGACATAGATCAAAACACATGTAGACATCAACCTCATAGGATGCACACATCAAACATGGCAAAAATGACAAATCAAGTTATAACAGTTTCAGCAGGTTAACATCACATAGCACTCTTGCAACGATGATTCAGGCATCAAGATGGACTTAAATGAACATGATGCAATGGAATGAAATGAAGTACTCGTCGAGGCGAACAATTTGACATATTACACGCACGAAACGAAGCAGTATGCAGCAAGTTATGATGCGATGAACATGGCATGAAAATAACAAAACATCAGGGACTTAGGCAAAAACGGGGTCAACCTTAGGGTTCATCCGGATCTGGATCTGGCGCGTTTCACGAGGATCGCCGGAGCTGCACGCCGGCGAGCTCGGTGGGACAGCGGGACGACGCGGAAGACGAGGGGAAGGGCGGATCCGGGGCGGTGGCGGCCGTCCGGCGAGGAGCGGCGCCGGCGAGGAGCGGGGCTGCCAGATCCGGTCGTCGAGGCGGCGACGGGCTGCGATGGCCGGGGAGGCGCGGCCGTGCGCGGAGGGGCGCCAGCGCGGCCCTCCGGTGGGCGCGAGCGACGAGGCGAGGAGGCGGCGGGGTCGGTTGGCTTCGGCGGCGGAGGCGGAGGTCGACGGCGGCGGGGACCGAGGCAGGCGCGGGCGCGAGGCGTGCGGCGCCGACGAGGCGGCAGGCGGCGGTGAAGTCCGGCGGACGCGCGGGTTGCGGGGCGCGGCGGCGGGCGGCTCGGGCATGGGCGGCCCGAGGCGGGCTCGCGATGGGCCCCGGCGGGCCTGGCGGCGGGATGGAGAGAGAGAGGGCGAGGTGGCGGCGCCTGAGTGGCTGCGGCGGCGGGGTTGCTGACGTGGCACGACGGGATTGGCCGGAGTGACGTGTCCGGCGGACATGTCCGGCGCGGGCGGACGTGTCTGGCGGCGCGAGGAGGGAGACGCTAGGGTTAGGGTAGGATTAGACCGCGAATTTGGAGGGGGAGGCACCTATTTATAGATTCTGGGAGCTAGGAGAGTCCAAATGAGGTGCGGTTTTCGCCCACACGATCGTGATCGAACGACCGAGAGCATGGAGGGGAGTTGCTGGGTTTTGGGCCACTTTGGAAGGGTGTTAGGCTGCAAGACAAAAGAGGCTTTACGGTTACCCGGTTAACCATTGGAGTATCAAACGACCTCCAAATGGCACGAAACTTGACAGGCGGTCTACCGGTGCTATACCAAGGCCGCTTGGCAAACCTCGGGCCATTCCGAGAAAGTTTAACACCCGCTCACAACGAGAGACAAAAAGGGGACGCCAAAGGACATAGGAGCGTCGGATTGCAAAACGGACAACGGGGAAAATGCTCGGATGCATGAAACAAACATGTATGCAAAATGAAATGCACATGACAACATGATATGAAATGCATATGATGACAAGGCAAAGTGCAACACGCAAGCAAAAGACATGGCAACGACGGCGAATAACTGGCGGACACCTCGCGCAACGGATCCAGGGCATTACAACACTCCTCCACTAACAAGAGATCTCGTCCCGAGATCTTAGGACTGAGACGGAAGGGAAAAAGGATGAGGTGAAGCAAGTACTCAAGAGAATAAGCAAAGAATCGAGAGCACTTGAGAAGAAGAGAGGAACGACGAGAATGACGAGAATCGAAAACTCACGGGATCAGATAGGCCATGAAACCACTCTGGTTAGAACGAGATAAGAAACGAATAAGACCGAAAAGGATTTAGGCAGCACTCCGGCTGAAACATGGAGGAATAGAACACGAGCTTCACCCAAAGAGATGGCACTTGACGAGATGACCAATGCAATGCCTCTGGAGGAATTGAAATAATTGAATGAAAAGGACTTAGAAGGAAGGATTGAATGAAGTTGTTGAGAAAATCAACAACGAAAGAATAAGCTCGTTGTGGACTTATGGAAAACATCTCAAAATTACGAGGTGATAACCAACCACAAACGGAAAAGATTAAATAGCTGAGAAGAACGAAGAAATGCAAAACTCCACTTCAAAAGGATACGGAGAATTAATTGCACTTCGAGATGCAAGAAGAAAAGGTACTTGCATTTCTCCAACAAAATGTTGATGAACTCTTGAAGAATGAATTAAATCATGAAGAACCACCATAAAGAACTCTGGTAACAAAAGGACGACGAGATAAAATTGAAGGATGAAATGGATAAGATTAAAGCCTTGCGATGATTTAGATGGAGGTTCCGACGAGAGGGCCGAGGAAATTTGAACTCGGGGAAAGAAAAGATGGAGAACACTTGGAACTAGAATTTCTTCCTCAAGAACAAACTCTGAAGGAAGGGAGTAATCACTTTGAGGAAATAAGAATAAGATTTATTGTATGCTTATCCTTCATCAAATTAAATTGATGACAAGCAATGGGTTTTGCATATTACTTATTCTTCTTGAAAAGGATTGAGAAGTGACATATCGCAAACTTGAGAAGGTCTTCATGAACCACCGGTAGGATTGAAAAGAACGACTGGATTAATATGATAACCAAAGAAAAGAATCTTGAACGAACCATCGTTAGAATTCGGAAATGATTGACGAAAGAGAATGAATCACCGGGAAGAATTAGAAGAACAAATAAGCTAGAGGGAATTTAGATGCAAAAGAACGAAGAGATCACGAAGCTGATTAAAGAACACTTGAACGGAGCACCGGGATAATTGGATAATGGTAGCTAAAGTGTGAGGACGAAGAATTTTTCTGGAACGATGGCCTCCGGTGAAAAGAAATGAAAAAAAACTCCTGACATACTCCGGATGGGTAAGAAAAAGGAATATCTGACAAATGGAATTATTCGAGAGGATAACATGAAGCTAGAACCGCGAATCTTCGAGAGAACGGGCAGAATTTAAGAGAAATCTTCTTCTTTGGTCTTCAAACGATGACGAGAAACACCACCAAAATTACTGAGATACTCCGGGAGAATGAAAAACGAAGGGGGTTGAGCCAACAATGAAAATAATTTGAAAGAGATCTTGGAGAAGGCATGTGACTGATGGGATCCATTCTTACGTCACAAATGAAAAGAATTGAGAATTAACTCCGGGGGAATTAGAAGAGTCAGGTAAGATCCTGGGGAAAGACCTGTGGGTTAGGGGCCACTAAAAGAAAACACCGTTGGAAAGGGTTGTTGAAGAGTTAGATGATGCACCAGAATTATTGAAATATTTGAATGAGGTGACAACCTCGAATTAATTGGAACATAGACGAATCTCCTGAGATGTCTTCTGAACTCCAGAATGATTGAATGGCGAGAGGCAACGAGCAAGGAGAACACTTGATCCGAGGGAAAAGAATGTGATCAACCCGAAAGAACTTGAATAGAGTCCACCGGAGAAGAAAAGAGTTGAAGAATGACAAACAAGACGAGAAATCACCGGTTGAAATAATTGAGGGAAAGACTGAAGAGACTCCACACGAATGGAATTGATACTCGAAACAGACTCACGCTCCGGGAAGAAGAGGGTGGGAGGGCGGGAAAAACAAAGACAACTTGGAAGGGGGAACCGACGAATATCTTGAAGATAAAAGCACCGGTTGAAATCATTGAGGAAAGAAAGCAAAGGCTTCGCACGAGTAGGATGGATACTCGATTACAGACTCCGGCTTCGAGAAGAAAAAGGGGTGGGCGGGTGAAAAAAAAACAACTGAGGATTGAACTCAAAGATGAAGAAGCTCGAGTCAACTTGACGAGAAATGCACCGGATGGAAAGAGCTGAGAACCAACGAACGAAAAACTAACCGCGTGATCCTAAAGAAAAATTTGAACGAGAAGAGGAGTAATTCAAAACACCTATGTCAAGATTCCTTACTAGAGCGACGAAGGGGCAGAGGAGTAAAAAGAATTCCTACTCTCCGATATAACTAGACTCAGAACTCAGTTTTCTTCTAGACTCAACAGCGGCCAAACTACACGATCAATCAAGGGGGCTCCTAGGGTCGGTCGAGGCTCTGATACCAACTTGTCACGCCCAATATGCGACCCTATCCAAAAGGAACTCAAAGGTCCCACCAAGGATAGGCCCGCATATTGAAACGCTTTTACAAGGTGGATATTATTACATCAACATTACATAATAGATGGGGATACATACAAGAGGCACACAATGCCACATGAATACAACATCATCTTACATAAGAGCACCATCCAACTACGGATGAAACACAAACAGAAACTCAAACGACATCCACCCTGCTAGCCCAGGCTGCCGACCTGGAACCTATCCCCTGACCGAAGAAGAAGCAAAAGAAGAACTCAACGCAAGCAAACATCGCTCTCGCGTCATGATCATCGCATAACCTGTACCTGCAACTGTTGTTGTAGTAATCTGTGAGCCACGAGGACTCAGCAATCCCATTACCATGGGTATCAAGACTAGCAAAGCTTAATGGGAAGGAAGGGGTAAAGTGGTGAGGTTGCAGCAGCGACTAAGCATAATATGGTGGCTAACATACGCAAATGAGAGCTAGAAGAGAAACAAAGGAACGGTCGTGAAGCTAGCAATGATCAAGAGGTGATCCTGAACTCCTACTTACGTCAAACATAACCCAGAAACCATGTTCACTTCTCAGACTCCGCCGAGAAGAGACCATCACGGCTACACACTCGGTTGATGCGTTTTAATTCGGATCTGGTGTCAAGTTATCTACAACCGGACATTAACAAATTCCCATCTGCCACATAACCGCGGGCACGGCTCTCGAAAGTTTATACCCTGCAGGGGTGTCCCAACTTAGCCCATGATAAGCTCTCGCGATCAACGAAGGATATTCCTTCTCCCAGGAAGACCCGATCAGTCTCGGAATCCCGATTTACAAGACATCTCGACAATGGTAAAACAAGACCAGCAAAGCCGCCCGATGCGCCGACAATCCCGATAGGAGCTGCACATATCTCGTTCTCAGGGCAACACCGGATAAGTCAAAGCTACGAGTAAAACCAGACCTCGAGTTTCTCCAAGGGGGCCCCGCAGGCTGCTTGGTTCGGACCAGCACTTAGAGATGCACTGGCCCGGGGGGGCTGAATAAAGATGACCCTCGAGAGAGCGACTCCCAAGGGAAAAGTAGGTGGTGGTGAAGCAAATGGTAAAACCAAGGTTGGGCCTTGCTGGAGGAGTTTTATTCAAAGCGAACTGTCAAGGGGGTCCCATAAATCACCCAACCGTGTAAGGAACGCAAAATCCGGGAACATAACACCGGTATGACGGAAACTAGGGCGGCAAGAGTGGAACAAAACACCAGGCGTAAGGCCGAGCCTTCCACCCTTTACCAAGTATATAGATGCATTAATAATATAAGAGATATTGTGATATCCCAACATAACCTTGTCCACCATGGAGCAATCTTCATCTTCACGTGCAACTAACAACGCTATAAGAGGGCTGAGCAAAGCGGTAACATAGCCAAAATAACAGTTTGCTAGGAAGGGTACAAAGGTTAGAGGTTCATGGCAATTTGGGGAGGCTTGAAGAACAAGTGATAGGAAGCGCAGCATAGCGATAGAACAAAGCAACTAGCATAGAAATGATAGTAGTGAGATCCAGGGTAGCGGTCATCTTGCCTGAAATCCTGCAAGGAAGAAGAACGAGTCCATGAAGAAGATGAAGCCACGGAGACGAACCACACGTAGAAGAACGCATCCTCACAATCGCAACGAAACGGGAACTATCGAGAAGAAAGCACACAAAACGGTAAACACACCACACATAGACAATACATGATGTACAACAAGCATGATGCATGACAAAGCTACATGAAGCTACTCATGGCAAGATATGATGCAAACAATAACAACACATCAAAGCAAGTTTAAATGAGGCCGGAAACAACATATAACAATTCCGGTAAGTCCTCATATGCAAGTTTAGAAATTGATCCAGAACTGAATAAACCTTATGTTCAAGTTGTTAAACAGCAAGTTAAGATGCACCAAGATGATCCACGCGAGATTCTAGTCAAGTTACATATAAAGTTCATTATATTTAGAGCTACGGCCTAGAAGATATGAGCAAAACAAGTTAAGCATGGCATTTATGCAAAATGCATACAAAACGGAGCTATATGCAAAAACAAGCAAGTTTCATATAGAGCACACTCAAAACGGAGCAACGGTTCAACACATACACTATACAAGTTATAGCAACAATCTGTCCATAACAGCAACTAGGCATATTGCAAGCACCAAAACAACATGCTACAATACCACAATGTGAGAACAAAAGGCATGGACATGAAGTACAGGTAAAGCATGACAAAAGTTGAACACTGAGCTATCTCCAGAAATCACTAGATCATGCTCAAAAGGGCATGGCAAGATTGCAAATAATAACAATTTCAGGCTTAGCAGGAATAGCATCAAGTTACAATGTTTAGAGCTATCAAACAACATGTTACAGGAACTTATCATGGCAAACAAAGGCATGGCATGAATCTACTAATTGCATATAACAAAAGTTCCTTAGTGACCATGAGCCAAAAGGGCACAGAAAATATGATGGCATCCATGTAAACATGGCAAAAGATATGACAGATTCATACATGGCAGGAACAACAATAAGTAGGCATGTTGGTGAGCTTGGACCACTCACCACAGAGCAAAACATGGCATGGCAAGGCAACCAACATTAAGAATACATGTTTATGAAGCTAAGCATGGCAAGATCAAGTTCATAAGGTTCATGGATCACTAGCAACATTTATGGAAACATTGAACTTAATGTTAACAGGCTGACAGCAACATTATTTAGCAACTATGAGAGCAAGATTAAAACAAGCTACAGCAGGCTATAAATGTAACCAGGGTCATGAATGGATAGAGAATGACATGTATAACAAATCATCCATAGTTAACATCTCCAGATTATGCATAGAATGACTTGAAGCAGCAGGTTTACATAGCAACAAAATATAACAGAATCAGCCAAGCAAAACAGCAACAGCAAGTGCCCTACTTAACAAGCTCGATGCACTCAGCACACAACTCACAAAAATACATGGATGGCACCTCTGTAAAGATGGCATGACATAGATCAAAACACATGTAGACATCAACCTCATAGGATGCACACATGAAACATGGCAAAAATGACAAATCATCAAGTTATAACAGTTTCAGCAGGTTAACATCACATAGCACTCTTGCAACGATGATTCAGGAATCAAGATGGACTCAAATGAACATGATGCAATGGAATGAAATGAAGTACTCGTCGAGGCGAACAATTTGACATATTACACGCACGGAACGAAACAATATGCAGCAAGTTAAGATCCGATGAACATGGCATGAAAATAACAAAACATCAGGGACGGGCAAAAACGGGGTCAACCTTAGGGTTCATCCGGATCTGGATCTGGCGCGTTTCACGAGGATCGCCGAAGCTGCACATCGGCGAGCTCGGCGGGACAGCGGGACGGCGCAGAAGACGAGGGGAAGGGCGGATCCGGGGCGGTGGCGGCCGTCCGGCGAGGAGTGGCGCCGGCGAGGAGCGGGGCCGCCGGATCCGGTCGTCGGGGTGGCGACGGGCTGCGACGGCCGGGGAGGCGCGGCCGGGCACGAGGGGCGCCGGCACAGAGCGGCAGCGCGGCCCTCCGGTGAGCGCGGGCGACGAGGCGAGGAGGCGGCGGGGCCGGCTGGCTTCGGCGGCGGAGGCGGAGGTCGACGGCGGCGGGGACCGAGGCGGGCGCGGGCGGCGAGGCGTGCGGCGCCGACGAGGCGGCGGACGGCGGCGAAGTCCGGCGGACGCTCGGGTTGCAGGGCGCGGCGGTGGGCGGCTCGGGCCCGGGCGGCCCGAGGCGGGATCGCGATGGGCCCCAGCGGGCCTGGCGGCGGAGTGGAGAGAGAGAGGGCGAGGTGGCGGCGCCCGAGTGGCTGCGGCGGCGGGGTTGCTGACATGGCGCGACGGGATTGGCCGGAGCGACGTGTCCGGCGGACATGTCTGGCGCGGGCGGACGTGTCTGGCGGCGCGAGGAGGAAGACGCTAGGGTTAGGGTAGGATTAGACCGCGAATTTGGAGGGGGGCACCTATTTATAGATTCTGGGAGTTAGGAGAGTCCAAATGAGGTGCGGTTTTCGCCCACACGATCGTGATCGAACGGCCGAGAGCATGGAGGGGAGTTTTCTGGGTTTTTGGGCCACTTTGGAAGGGTGTTGGGCTGCAAGACAAAAGAGGCTTTACGGTTACCCGGTTAACCGTTGGAGTATGAAACGACCTTCAAATGGCATGAAACTTGACAGGCGCTCTACCGGTGCTATACCAAGGCCGCTTGGCAAACTTCGGGCCATTTCGAGAAAGTTTAACACCCGCTCACAATGAGAGACAAAAAGGGGACGCCGGAGGACATAGGAGTGTCGGATTGCAAAACGGAAAGCGGGGAAAATGCTCGGATGCATGAAACGAACACGTATGCAAAATGAAATGCACATGACGACATGATATGAAATGCATATGAGGACATGGCAAAGTGCAACACGCAAGCAAAAGACATGGCAACGACGGCGAATAACTGGCGGACACCTGGCGCAACGGATCCAGGGCGTTTCATCATGATTCTTTGTGTTTGCGTTTCAGTATGCTTGTAAGGGTCAACTACTTTGTAATGATTCATGATATGAATGAAAAATTTCTCAAAAAAAATCCAGGGTTTGATTCTTACAAAAGCCTCAAAAAAAAATTAGTTCGACTGCTGTTCGCTAGCTTGGGCTGGCCCAGTCGCGTCGGCGCCGTGTTTCTTCGACTGCTGTTCGTTAGTTTGGGCTGGCCCAGTCGCGTCGCCCCCTGTGCGTCGGCGCCCTGTTGGACGCAACGAGCGTTCAGTAGGAGCTCCCAATCTCGCCTCCCCCTCCCCTGGTCCAAAAAAACATTGGGCCATGGTCCGACCCAACAAAACCACCGGTCAGCCCCCTAATAATAATAATAAAAGAAGAAGAAGAAATCGTGTGCCCTAGACGTACCTCACCCACCCAGAGCCAATCTCGCCTCCCCCTCCCCTGGCGGCGCCGTCGTTCTCCACCAGGTCGGCCGTCTGCTTCTTGTTCTTTGGGCCGTTCTGCACCAGTCGGCCGTCTGCTTCTTATTCCTTGGGTCGGTATCATCTAGTAATTTGCTGTTCCTCATTTCTTTTGAATCTAACTAATGCAGGAAGGAAAGAGGATCTTTGAGGTGTTGGATTGATCGGAGATGAGCGCCCGGCGGTTTTTGAACATCCTGGTGTCGGATTGCCAGAAATTCACGTACACGCTGCGGCGCTTCGACCTGTCCCACAACCAGTTCTTCTACCCAACACCAGAAGAAGCAGCGGAACATGCCAAAGTGCTGCCTCCATTGACAGGCATGCCCGACAAGTCAACCCTATCAGCTAACTCCTCGGCGGGGGCGGGGCACAACAAGAAGAAGAAGCCGATGTATATTCGGCCGCCGGCACCGATGGTGAACATGAAACCATCGATATGCGCCAAGACTCGGTACGATCGATGGGGCGAGATGGATTGCTTCCCTCTCACTGAAACCAAGCTCTTCTTCACCGACAGCTCCGCGCGCATCTTCCGCTTCGATGCCGACACCCACTGCATCGACACCATGCCCAGCCTCCACACGCCCAAGTCCGACCCCTTGTCCTTCTCCATCCCTCCAAATCCGACCACCTCCAAGGAAGGCGAAGGCGAAGGCGGAGGCCTCTACATCATGGACAGGATCCTCAGGCCCAACAAGGAGGGTCAGGTCCAGTTTGAGTCTATCTCGTACCGCAGGCGCTGCAACCACTCCAGCAAGGCCTGGCACTGCGACGCCCTCCCGCCGCCGCCTTTCGTCCACGACCCGGCCTACAAACAAGCCTCCATCTGCTCCTATGCCCTGGTCGGCGGCCACACCATCTGTATCTCCATCAGGGGCGTCGGCACCTACTGCTTTGACACGCTGGCTTGCGAGTGGAGCAAGGCTGGCAACTGGCTCATGCCGTTTCATGGCAGGGCGGAGTATGACCCGGAGCTCGGCCTCTGGCTTGGCGTCTCTGAGCGCAACATCCACCTCCCCTGCGTCGCCGACATCTCCGGTGTCCTCAGAGGGGAGGAGCCGCTGCCGGAGCACACTCGAATCTGGGAGGATACTGACATGCCAGAGGGGTGGTACCCGCACAGTCAGTGCCCCACCGAAGTTGTCAGCCTGGGTTCAGGCAGGTTTTGCGTCACCAACTTCGTTGAAACTAAGGAGTTCGATGAGCGCTGCGGCCATTCGTTGGTTGACGACATATTTGCTGTCTTCACCGGCATGGAGCTAGTGTTACCCGGCAATGACAATGATGAGGGCAAAGCCAACAGCAACAGCAAGGGCGACTCCAAAGGCAATGCCAATGGGAACGGCAACGGGATTGCTGGTGTGCGTATGATTAAGCATAAATCCAGATCTTGCAGGAGTCGCGGCACCAACTTGATCAAGTCTGTGCTCTGATGAGAGCCATAATAGTCTGCTCTCAGGCCATGTCCTACTTGGTCTGCCTGCTTTACCCTCTCTATCTCTACTCTGATATATGTATTGTAATAAGATACCGTATGCATGTTGAGGCTTCATTTGCGATATAGTCATGCTGCTCTTTTGTATCTCGCTTTCCCAGTTAGCAATCAAACTTTGAATAATCTTGGGGCAAAGTGACTGGCGTGCTTTGCCTCTGATGTTATTGTGGAGCAAATCCAGCCTGTATCCAGATTTGCTGTTGAGCAACTGGTTCGGACACCTGTTTGCTACTGCCTCCGTCCGGGATTTTAAGTCCCCTCAGCCCCTCAGCCGCGTCCGCAAATATTAGGCCGCTTTGTATTTTCCAAAGGGCAATCATAATGCCCCTGTCCGTTTGATTGGCCGTGAACTACGCGCCAGAGAGGCCGCATGCATGCGTGCAGAGCCCAGCCAGTGCATGCTCGTGGTAGTTATGGAAAAGCTTATGCAGCAATGGAATCACCGCTTATTAATTAATACTCCAGCCAATTACCGCAGAGTAGATGGGTGCAATTAAATGCGTGCATGCAGTTCACTGCAGCTACCTTGGTCCTGGAGTTTTGGTCTGCGGGACTAAAAATCCCGGACGGAGGTAGTACTCTTAAAGTGTCTGTTTGCTACTCTTAAAGTGCTTACTAAAGAGTCTGTAACGAAGAAGAGCTTGTATATGGTGGGAGTGCAAGCTTAAGGTGCCGGCTCCAAATCCAAATGTTTGTTGTGAATCTACGAGTCATGCCTTTGGCGCCGGCCTTCCCGGCGACGCAATAGAGCAAGAACAAGGGCGGGCCTATTCGGCGCCGAACCAGATGGAGACGAACTGCACAAATCCGGCTGCCCATTTGTCAAAAAATATGCTGGATGGCGCCTCATTCACGTCATCATTCGTGCTATGAACACTCGCACTAGGTTCTGAAACCAACAAAGAGGTTATTTCATGCCACGGCATTCTAATGATTTATGAGAACTATTGTTAGTTTTCCTACTTTTGTAACACTAACAATTTACATATACATGATTTGCAGCTCACACTTCTGTAACAATAAACATTTATGTATATATAATTTGCTTTTGTGAAAGTTGATTACATTTTTTCTCCGATCACATTGAAACAAGGAAAACAACACTTCTATGCGAATATGTTCTTCAGATCTCTTAGTTTGAGCTCCTGATTTCTTTCTCTCTAATTTATTTCTATTTCGCAGATAGGGCTTCCTTACCCCTACGACGCATGCCACGACGCGGCTTGTGTTGTGCTTAAGTGGTGAAGTGATCGCTGCCCAGGGGTGGTGGAGGGGGGTTCTTCTGTTATGGATTGCTTGTTGTTTTTTGGCCTCTCAGACGAGCAGGTTGTCTAGGATTGGGACACCTTCAGAGTTGTTGGGTGTGAATTTAGGGGTCAATAGCTCCTGTGCGACATCTTTCGTGGGAATTGGATGGAGTGAGACGTTGTTCGACAGAATGGCTTGGGGGCGACACTTTTGAGCGAGTAAATAGCCCACACACGACATGACCCTTAAACTGAACTGATGCCCTCATTAGCTGTTATGGGCTGAACCCACAACTTATCCACGTAAGCGTGGGACCCACCACTTGTCCAGTAAGCGCGGGTCCACCTCTTCGCAACTAGAAGAGATTCCGCCCATGCCCGTCCGCCCGCCACTGCCCATTGCTTTTCCCCTTTCCCCATTCTTCCTCTTCTCCGGTGGACCCTCTCCGACGACCCAGTACAGATGTCCACCTCCTCCGCCACGCAATCAAAATGGCGTCAGTATGGTCCAGTGCCGCTCACAAGGTGCCCTGACTGCCCACGCCCAGAGCCTCTGAAACGGTGGGTCAGTATGACTGATGAGAATGGAAATCTTGGGCGGGAAATTGTGAAGTGCTTGAGCAAAACAATGGCAGGAAGGGATGGCAAGGCTAGATCTCAGTTCTTAGCCCGTTCTTTCACTACCATTTG
Organism: Triticum timopheevii; assembly: GCA_963921465.1. Lineage (NCBI taxonomy): Eukaryota > Viridiplantae > Streptophyta > Magnoliopsida > Poales > Poaceae > Triticum > Triticum timopheevii. Next base: position 464,426,418 of record OY997266.1, read on the forward strand.
CTCTGATTTCTCCATATTTTGTTTTTCCCCTCGAATTTTGAATTTAGGGTTCATGTTGTTGTTTTCAGATCCTGAAGAAATGCACACATTTCAAGTGGATGGATGGTTACGTTGAGAGGATTCAGTTCAAGGGCTATATTGATTCAAGCGGGGCCGCAACCTGGGAGCTCAATTTGGGCGGGGTGCCATAGATGGAGAATTTGGGGAGCTCAGATAGAGGGGCGGGAAGAGTCGTGCCGATGGCGAGGTATGCGCGCAATGCTGAACCGCACTTGGAGTCTGAACTGACCGAGGAACAGAAGAAGATCAAGAAAAACCAAATGGAGATGATCGATTTGCAGAAGCAAGCAAATATCATGGCAGGGGGGTTTATTGTTGTGTCATTGTTGTGTTTATGTTTTACTTGCTATTCATCCGTCATTAGAGGGGGCATTTAGGTCTGTCAGGGTATAGGATGCGATATGTGCGCCATGTCAAGTTCTTGTATCTGAATCGAAGCAAAAATATTCAGTGTTCATGCTTTGTTCTTGTTCTTCAGTTAATAGAGTGCACACCCCCCAAATTCAGAAAAACAAATCTTGTTCCGAATAGATGTTGGGCCGTGAGAAAATAACCAGGCCCGAATTGAGACAAGCCCACCCGCGTAGGGGCACCAGCCCAGTTTTATAGCATAGAGGCACTCATGTTTAAAAAAATGCTTCGACTAAAACCTCAAAAGAATGTTGGGTCGTATGTATTGTACTTTTTTGTTTTTCTTTACATATTTGTTGCTTGCCCACTATTGTTTTGTGATTCTTTTTATGCATGTCTATGGTTTCATGAAACCCAAATTAAATGGTGATATGTGAAAGCCTCAGAAATCATTTTAGGAAATGATCAAGTTAAAATTCGCTTCAAATAGATCCAAGAAAATGTTCATGTTTTGCTCTAAAAATAATGGCCAGAGGTAAAATTCAAACCAATATTTTTAGGAGCACAGAAATATTTCTTTTGGGCAATTCAGTTAATCCAATAATTATTTGCATGAACTAAATTAGTTGCATGTCCAGGGTTGCACAAAAATTTGCACCCTACACCTACTAGCTAGGGTGACCCCATTAGCCAGGGCCTAGATACATGCATGCACACATGCAGCACACCAAGATATAGATCATAGTGGAATCTACCCCTTGCATGTCCATAGTGGAATCTCCCCCTTTTATTAGTAATGCATAGATCAACTAGATAGAATATCAAGCACGATATATATCAACTGACCAATATCAACTAGATAGAAGAAAAAACAGATATAACACATCACAATATAGTAGCATAAGTAGTAGCATTGCATGAGCTAGATAGTACCACATTACAACTAAGATAGATAAACGGGTCCCAAGCATGACATACATAGTACCATTACAACTTATATAGATAGTTCATAGTTCAACCCAACACGACAATAATTAAACGACACCCTAGAGAAGATAAAAACCACACCCCCGGCTTGCTTGCTTGCTCCAAGGCCAACTCCTCCATGGTCAACTCCTCTCCTCCATGGCCAACTCCTTCACTCGCCGTCGTCGGTGGGGTACGGGAGGGTGTGCATGCGCTCATCAGCGGGAAAGGCACTGTCGAAGTCAGTGAAGATGTTGTACATAGTGAATGCGATGAACTCGCATCCACACCAAAAAACACGACCGAGGAGGTAGTAGGCGTCGAAGGGGTTAGTGAACCTCATGATGAGCCCGATAGGATAGCCATCATTACTGACCTCTTCGACTTGGAACATGACCGGAGAGCCCCTCGGGAGGTGGCGGTAGCCGGAGGAGTGGAAGAACTCGGTCAGCCCCCTTGCCCCCCTCCACCTCGAGATCGCCCACACCCGTAGGGTGTTATCCACATGGACTCCGGCATGGTAGAGCCTCCCGAGGAAGGTGGGCGGCACATGGTAGGTAGCCCCAGTGAACTGCATCTTGCTTGCTTCGAGTGGATCTTGGGATGGCTCGGACGGCTTGTGGTGAAGATGGGAGATGAAGGAGAGTGAGAGGAAGATGTAGGCTTGGGCGTGCATAAATAGCCGAGGTGCACCGTTTCAACGTTTTGTTTTCCTCTCCCTCTTAATGGCATGGGAAATGGGCAAATGTGGCATCGCACCCGAGCCAACCCATGTGTACACGCGCATGCATTGTGGTAGTACGCCCCCGCATAGCACTCTAGCAATTAAAAAGCGTCGAGAGATGAGCTCCATGCCATGCATGCAGCGGCTAGCGATGGTCGGGCATCTAGACCCATGTAGAATGCGTAATAGCCATAATGCAATGAGGGTGTCGGCGGGCATGCTCGATGCCATGCATCCAACGTCGAACGCTGCGAGGGCAGCCGTGGCAGGGTTGCACGCGTGCATGCTTTTCAGGGATGCTCAAATGCAGCATGCTGTCCATCGGTCCAACGGGTGGGCCGCTTTAATGAAGCCCAACAACACATGGCAGGCCTGCTCAGTCTTTGTCTCAAAAAAAACCAACGTAAAAAAATGGGCTAAAACGACCAGCCAATGAAAGCGCAGCCCGCGGATCTGTGACGTGGCTCCTGATCCAGACCGTTGCTTATATTCACATCCATCCAATGGTCTAGAATGCTACGTGTCATAATATTCAGCATCTTCGACTCAGCCAATCAGAGTGCAACCCGCGGATCGCTGACGTAGCCCTAGTGCCTGATCCAGAGCGTCCATTCACAGCGATCCAATGGCCCAGAGGAGTGCGGGGTTTTGATGGGGGTTTGAGGGGTTTTGAGAGGTTTTCAGCGGTTAGGGTTGAGCATAACTAATTCAAAAAAAATCAAAAAAATATATAACTTGTGCCGATCATCGTTCTATGTGACTAAGTACCTAGGAAAAATAAGAAACTTGGACTACAGATATTTTCATGAAAACACCTTCACAAAAGATGGCTATCTAGAACGAGGTTGTAGGGTTTTGAAGAGAAGTGAGCTAGGGTTTAGTGTTAAACATGTCATACTTGATCTAAACGATCCAATATCAGGAAGGACTCTTATATACACACACTAGATGTCAAGTTTCCTTTTTTGGCTCATTTAGAGAAGGTCGAAAAAAACTTGCTTACAAATGGGTCCGTTTTCCTAGCTTTGGAGGGGTTTTGGAGCTCATGTGGAGCACATTTTTCATGTCCAGAGTTTCATATCATAAAAGTGCTCCGATTAATCAACTAACATGCATAATAGTCCAGGAATCATTATAACACCAATACCACAGACCAAATAACTTCAAATTTGAATTTTGGCTCAAATTTGAATTTTGGCTCAAACTTGAATATTATTACACAAATACACATCATATCAAAGTAAAAATACCATTAGACAAATTCAGGCAAGGTTTTATTACTACAGCATAGTAGCAATACACAAGTTTCAACAAATTTTCACTTCTGCTTCTTCCTACCACTCAATTTATTATTCTTCTTTTTACCGATGCTTGTTTTTTATTGTACAACACCCAGTTCACTCAAGGTCTTGCTTTTCTTCACTGGACTGCCTGGAACAGCAGCTTCATTTCGCACCAGAACAGTTGCAGTATCATCAGACCCAATATCACCAGTTGGCAACACAACTTCCAATATAGGCTCAGTTGGCACCACATCAGCTGGAACATCTTTAGTTGGCAACTCAACTTCCAACATAGGCGCAGCTTGCACAACATCAACTGGAATATCTTCAGAGGTACCTGTATCTTCAGTTGGCACCAGGACATCAAAATCTTGCTCATCTTGGAGCAGCACATTGCTACGTCCTGAGCTTGTGTTGGTTTTCCTTGAAGAGGAAAGGGTGATGCAGCAATAGTAGCGTAAGTATTTCCCTCAGTTTTTGGGAACCAAGGTATCAATCCAGTAGGAGGCTCCTCAAAAGTCCCACGCACCTACACAAACAAACAAATAACTCGCAACCAACGCAATAAAGGGGTTGTCAATCCCTTCACGGCCACTTGCGAAAGTGAGATCTAATAAAGATAATAAGATAAGATAAATATATTTTTGGTATTTTATAATATAGATGCAAAAAGTAAAGATGCAAATAAAAGTAGATTGGAAGCAAATATGATAAGAGATAGACCCGGGGGCCATAGGTTTCACTAGTGGCTTCTCTCAAGATAGCATAAGTATTACGGTGGGTGAAAAAATTACTGTCGAGCAATTGATAGAAAAGCGAATAATTATGAGATTATCTAGGCATGATCATGTATATAGGCATCACGTCCGCAACAAGTAGACCGACTCTTGCCTGCATCTACTACTATTACTCCACACATCGACCGACTCCTGCCTGCATCTAGAGTATTAAGTTCATAAGAACAGAGTAACGCATTAAGCAAGATGACATGATGTAGAGGGATAAACTCAAGCAATATGATATAAACCCCATCTTTTTATCCTCGATGGCAACAATACAATACGTGCCTTGCAATCCTTTCTGTCACTGGGTAAGGACACTGCAACATTGAACCTAAAGCTAAGCACTTCTCCCATGGCAAGAAAGATCAATCTAGTAGGCAAAACCAAACTGATAATTCGAAGAGACTTGCAAAGATAACTCAATCATATATAAAAGAATTCAGAGAAGATTCAAATATTATTCATAGATAAACTTGATCATAAACCCATAATTCATCGGATCTCGACAAACACACCGCAAAAATAGTTTACATCGAATAGATCTCCACAAGAGAGGGGGAGAACATTGTATTGAGGTCCAAAAAGAGAGAAGAAGCCATCTAGCTAATAACTATGGACCCGTAGGTCTGTGGTAAACTACTCATAACTCATCAGAGCGGCAAGGGTGTTGATGTAGAAGCCCTCCGTGGTCGATTCCCCCTCCGGCAGAACGTCGGCGAAGGATCCAAGATGGGATCTCGCGGATACAAAAGGTTACGGTGGTGGAAATTGTGTTTCGTCTGCTCCCTGGATGTTTTCGGGGTACGTAGGCTTATATAGGAGGAAGAAGTACGTCGGTGGACGCCCGAGGGGCCCACGAGACAGGGGCGCACCCTCTAGGGGGGCGCCCTCCTATCTCCTGGAGGCCTCGGCTGCTTCTTGATTTGCAATCCATGTCCTCTGGATCACGTTCGTTCCAAAAATCACGCTCCCGAAGGTTTCATTCCGTTTGATATTTCTTTTCTTCGAAATAATGAAATAGGCAAAAAAACAGCAATACGGGCTGGGCCTCCGGTTAGTAGGTTAGTCCCAAAAATGATATAAATGTGTAAAATAAAGCCCATAAACATCCAAAAGGGGTAATGTAATAGCATGGAACAATCAAAAATTATAGATACATTGGAGACGTATCATGCATCCCCAAGCTTAATTCCTGCTCGTCCTCGAGTAGGTAAATGATAAAAAAGAAATTTTTGGTGTGGAATCCTACCTAGCATAATTCTCAATGTAATTTTCTTTATTGTGGCATGAATGTTCAGATCCAAATGATACAAAATAAAAGTTCATATTAACATGAAAATGGTGATACTTCAAGCATACTAATCAATGTAATCATGTCTTCTCAAAATAACATGGCCAAAGAAAGTTATCCCTACAAAATAATATAGTCTGGTTGTTGCTCTATCTTCATCACAAAAAGTATTTAATCATGCAAAACCCCAATGACAAGCCAAGCAATTGTTTCATACTTTAATAATTTCAAACTCTTTCAACTTTCACGCAATACATGAGTGTGAGCCATGGACATAGCACTATATGTGGAATAGAATGGTGGTTGTGGAGAAGACAAAAAAGGAGAAGATAGTCTCACATCAACTAGGCGTATCAACGGGCTATGGAGATGCCCATTAATAGATATCAATATGAGTGAGTAGGGATTGCCATGCAATGGATGCACTAGAGCTATAAATATATGAAAGCTCAACAAAAGAAACTAAGTGGGTGTGCATCCAACTCGCTTGCTCACGAAGACCTAGGGCACTTTGAGGAAGCCCATCATTGGAATATACAAGCCAAGTTCTATAATGAAAAAATTCCCACTAGTAAATGAAAGTGACAACACATGAGACTCTCTATCATGAAGATCATGGTGCTATTTTGAAGCACAAGTGTGGAAAAAGAGATAGTAGCATTGTCCCTTCTCTCTTTTTCTGTCATTTTATTTTTTTCCTTTTTCTTTTTTTCTCTTTTTTTTTCTTTGGCCTTCTTTTTTTTGGCCTTTCTCTTTTTTTTTCTTTTTTTTCTTTTTTGTAAAGTCCGAAGTCTCATCCCGACTTGTGGGGGAATCATAGTCTTCATCATCCTTTCCTCACTAGGACAATGCTCTAATAATGAAGATCATCACACTTTTATGGATTTACAACTCAAAAATTACAACTCAAAGCTAGAACAAGATATGACTCTATATGAATGCCTCCGGCGGTGTACCGGGATATGCAATGAATCAAGAGCGACATGTATGAAAATAATGAAGGTGACCTTGCCACAAATACAATGTCAACTACATGATCATGCAAACAGCAGTATGACAAAAGTAATGCGTGTCATATGAACGGAACGGTGGAAAGTTGCATGGCAATATATCTCGGAATGGCTATGGAAATGCCATAATAGGTAGGTATGGTGGCTGTTTTGCGGAAGGTATATGGTGGGTGTATGGTACCGGCGAAAGTTGCGCGACACAAGAGAGGCTAGCAATGGTGGAAGGGTGAAAGGGTGCGTATAATCCATGGACTCAAAATTAGTCAAAAGAACCCATATACTTGTTGCAAAAATTTAGAAGTCATCAAAAACCAAAGCACTGCGCGCATGCTCCTAGGGGGATAGATTGGTAGGAAAAGACCATCGCTCGTCCCCGACCGCCACTCATAAGGAAGACAATCAATAAATAAAATTGTGCTCCAACTTCATCACAAAGCGGTTCACCATACGTGCATGCTACGGGAATCACAACCCTTAACACAAGTATTCTTCATAATCACCTCAACTAGCACGACTCTAATATCACTACCTCCATATCTCAAAACAATTATCAAGCATCATATTGATCATAGCATCCAATTCACTTTTCTATGATAGTTTTTATTATACCCAACTTGGATGTTCATCATTCTAGGACCAACTTTATGACCATAGCAAATACCATGCTGTTCTAAAAGACTCTCAAAAAGATATAAGTGAAGCATGAGAGACTAGCAATTTCTTCAAAATTAAGACACCACCATGCTCTAAAAGATATAAGTGAAGCACTAGAGCAAAATATCAAGCTCAAAATATATAAGTGAAGCACATAGAGTATTCTAGCAAATCCTAATCAAATAGGCTTCTCCCAAAAGGTGTGTACAGCAAGGATAATTGTGGTAAACTAAAAAGCAAAGACTAATATAATACACGACGCTCCAAGCAAAACACATATCATGTGGCGAATAAAAATATAGCTCCAAGTAAAGTTACTAATGAACGAAGATGAAAGAGGGGATGCCTTCCTGGGCATCCCCAAGCTTAGGCTTTTGGCTATCCTTGAATATCTTGGGGTGCCTTGGGCATCCCCAAGATTAGGCTCTTGCCACTACTTATTCCATAGTCCATAAAAGATTTACCCAAAACTCGAAAACTTCACAACACAAAACTCAACAGGAAATCTTATAGGCTCCGTTAGTGAAAGAAACAAAACCACCACATAAGGTACTGTAATGAACTCATTCTTTATTTATTTTGGTGTTAAACCTACTGTATTCCAACTTCTCTATGGTTTATAAACTATTTTACTAGCCATAGATGCATCAAAATAAGCAAACAACACACGAAAAACAGAATCTGTCAAAAAAAGAATAGTCTATAGCAATCTGTAACTAAGGCAAACTTCTGGAACTCTAAAAATCCTACCAAAATAGGAAGTCCTGGAAATTTTTTTTATTAATCAGCAAAAAAAAAGAATAAACGCAAAAGCACGTTTCTTAACAAAACTAAATTCGCGCGCGCAAAGTTTCTGTTTTTCAGCAGAATCAAATCAACTATCATCATAGGTTATCCTATAGGTTCTACTTGGCACAAACACCAATTAAAAGATAAAACACATCTAATCAGAAGGTAGATGCAAGATTTATTACTAAACAGGATCAAAAACAAAAAACAAAAGAAAAATTGGGTTGCCTTCCAACTAGCGCTATCGTTTAACGCCCTAGCTAGGCAAAAAAAGCGAAGATAGATCTAACGAGTGCCATCTTTGGCACTAAATTCATAAGTAGCCCGCATGATAGATTCATAAGGTAATTTGACTTTCTTTCTTGGAAAGTGCTCCATGACTTTCTTTAATGGAAACTGGAATCTAATATTCCCTTCCTTCATATCAATAATCGCATCAATCGTTCTAAGGAAAGGTCTACCAAGAATAATAGGGCAAGAAAGATTGCAATCTATATCAAGAACGATAAAATCCACGGGCACCAAATTTCTATTTGCAACAATAAGAACATCATTGATCCTTCCCATTGGCTTTTTAATGGTGGAATACGCAAGGTGCAAATTTAGAGAGCAATCATCAAGATCATGGAAACCTAGAATATCACATAAAGTTTTCGGAATCGTGGAAACACTAGCACCCAAGTCACACAAAGCAAAATACTCATGATCTTTAATTCTAATCTTTATAGTAGGTTCCCACTCATCATTAAGTTTTCTGGGTATAGAAACTTCCAAATTAAGTTTTTCATCATAAGATTGCATCAAGGCATCAACAATATGTTTGGTAAAAGCTTTATTTTGACTATAAGCATGAGGAGAATTAACAAGAGATTGCAACAAGGAAATACAACCTTCTAAAGAAAAATTATCATAATCAAAATCCTTGAAATCCGAGATAGTGGGTTCAATACTATTTAAAGTTGTGACCTCTCCAATCCCACTTTTACCAAATTTAGCATCAAGATCTAAAGACTCCGAATTCTTGGGATGCCTTCTAGGCAAAGTTGATTCATCATCAGTCCCATAATTATCAAAATTCATATTGAAAAATATAGATCTAATAGGAGACGCATCAATAACTTTAAGATCCTCATCATTATTTTCATGGAAACTAGAAGAACACGCCTTTATAAAGCAATCTTTCTTAGCACACAATCTAGCGGTTCTTTCCTTGTACTCATCAATGGAAATTCTCATTGCTTTGAGAGACTTATTGATATCATGCTTAGGAGGAGAAGATCTAAGTTTGAGAGAATCAACATCAAGCGAAAGTCTATCAACGTTCCTAGCCAAATCATCAACTTTGAGCAATTTTTCTTCAAGCAAAGCATTAAAATTCTTTTGAGAAATCATAAATTCTTTCACACTATTCTCAAAATCAGAGGGCATCTTATTAAGATTACCATAACAATTGTTGTAGGAATTTCCATAATTATTAGAGGAATTACTAGGGAACGGTCTAGCATTAAAGTTTCCTCTATAAGCATTGTTTCCAAAACTATTCCTACCAACAAAATTCACATCCATAGATTCATTATTATTATCAATCAAAGAAGACAAAGGCATATCATTGGGATCAAGAGGAGTATTTTTAGTAGCAAACATCTTCATAAGCTCATCCATCTTTCCACTCAAAACATTGATTTCTTCTATAGCATGCACTTTTTTACTAGAAGATCTTTCGGTGTGCTATTGAGAATAATTAGCCATAATATTATCAAGAAGTTTTGTAGCATATCCTAACGTGATTTCCATAAACGTGCCTCCCGCGGCCGAATCTAAGAGATTTCTAGAAGCAAAGTTCAAACCGGCATAAATTTTTTGTATGATCATCCATAAATTCAAACCATGAGTTGGGCAATTGCGAAGCATCAATTTCATTCTTTCCCAAGATTGGGCAACATGCTCATGATCAAGTTGTTTAAAATTCTCAACATCATTAAGGGGAGCAATCGGAGTACTAAATCATTATTATTGGTATTCGAGAAATCACACAATTTGGTATTATCTTGCGCCATGGCAACAAGTAATCCAACACATAAGCAAACAGAAAAAGGCAAGCGAAAAGAGAGGAGGAGATTGGGAAAGAGAGGGCGAATAAAACGGCATGGGTGAAGTGGGGGAGAGGAAAACGAGAGGAAAATGGCAAATAATGTAAATGCGAGGGAGATGAGTTTGTGATGGGTGCTTGGTATGTCTTGACTTGAGCGAAGACCTCCCCGGCAACGGTGCCAGAAATCCTTCTTGCTACATCTTGAGCTTGCGTTGGTTTTCCTTGAATAGGAAAGGGTGATGCAGCAATAGTAGCATAAGTATTTCCCTCAGTTTTTGAGAACCAAGGTATCAATCTAGTAGGAGGCTCCTCAAAAATCCCACGCACCTACACAAACAAACAAAGAACTTGTAACAACGCAATGAAGGGGTTGTCAATCCCTTCACGGCCACTTGCGAAAGTGAGATCTAATAAAGATAATAAGATAAGATAAATATATTTTTGGTATTTTATAATATAGATGCAAAAAGTAAAGATGCAAATAAAAGTAGATTGGAAGCAAATATGATAAGAGATAGACCCGGGGGCCATAGGTTTCATTAGTGGCTTCTCTCAAGATAGCATAAGTATTACGGTGGGTGAACAAATTACTATCGAGCAATTGATAGAAAAGCGAATAATTATGAGATTATCTAGGCATGATCATGTATATAGGCATCATGTCCGCAACAAGTAGACCGACTCCTGCCTGCATCTACTACTATTACTCCACACATCGACCGACTCCTGCCTGCATCTAGAGTATTATGTTCATAAGAACAGAGTAACGCATTAAGCAAGATGACATGATGTAGAGGGATAAACTCAAGCAATATGATATAAACCCCATCTTTTTATCCTCGATGGCAACAATACAATACGTGCCTTGCAACCCTTTTTCTCACTGGGTAAGGACACCGCAAGATTGAACCCAAAGCTAAGCACTTCTCCCATGGCAAGAAAGATCAATCTAGTAGGCCAAACCAAACTGATAATTCGAAGAGACTTGCAAAGATAACTCAATCATACATAAAAGAATTCAAAGAAGATTCAAATATTATTCATAGATAAACTTGATCATAAACCCGCAATTCATCGGATCTTGACAAACACACCGCAAAAAGAGTGTATTGAGATCTCCACAAGAGAGGGGGAGAACATTGTATTGAGATCCAAAAGGAGAGAAGAAGCCATCTAGCTAATAACTATGGACCCGTAGGTCTGTGGTAAACTATTCACAACTCATCGGAGGGGTAAGGGTGTTGATGTAGAAGCCCTCCGTGGTCTATTCCCCCTCCGGCAGAACGCCGACGAAGGCTCCAAGATGGGATCTCGCGGATACAGAAGGTTACAATGGTGGAAATTGTGTTTCGTCTGCCCCTGGATGTTTTTGGGGTACGTAGGATTATATAGGAGGAAGAAGTACGTCGATGGACGCTTGAGGGGCCCACGAGACAGGGGGCGCGCCCTATAGGGGGGGCGCCCCTCCTATCTCGTGGAGGCCTTGGCTGCTTCTTGACTTGCACTCCAAGTCCTCTGAATCACGTTCGTTCCAAAAATCACGCTCCCGAAGGTTTCATTCCGTTTGGACTCCATTTGATATTCCTTTTCTTCGAAATACTGAAATAGGCAAAAAACAGCAATACGGGCTGGGCCTCCGGTTAGTAGGTTAGTCCCAAAAATGATATAAATGTGTAAAATAAAGCCCATAAACATCCAAAAGGGGTAATATAATAGCATGGAACAATGAAAAATTATAGATACGTTGGAGACGTATCACACATCCAAGTCTTGCTCATTTTGCACCACACCATCCAAGTCTAGTTGAATGTGTATTGTTTCACCAAATCTTCTCTTTCTTCTACAGCCATTGCCTCTTGCCTTTTTCTTTGGCCGGCACTCTTCAACAACAAGGGGCTCACCTACACACTTCCTCCTAAAAAGATAAAGCATGTCAACTAGTTCATAATTGAAAAATGCAACAAAATAGTAAACAATGCAAACATACGCCCACATACTTTGGCCTTTCAGGAATGTAACAACATTTGGGAGATCCAACTCGGTGCCCAAGTTCCTGGCACAACTTGCATCTATTTTTGTTACCTTTTTGGGACCTTTTTGGTTTTCCATCCTTCTTTCCCTTGCCCTTTTTACTACTCCCACCTTTCTCAAACCATGCCTTGAATCTACTCTCTTTAGGCTTGCTAGCCTTTCTTTTTGTTAGGGGAGGACACATGGAAAATTCAATTTCCACTTCAGGCCACTGAGGCTGATCTGTAAGTGCTAGAATTGGAGTCGCATATGTAGCCTTGAATCTTGCCACTAAGTAATATTCGTGCAAATATGGGTGCATGTTTATCTTAGGTCGGGAGGCCAAGAAAAGTATGACATGATCACATGGTTTCCTAGTGTGTTGCCACTCCAAACAAGTGCAATCATGCATTTCAATGTTAACAACATGCCTTCTACCGGTTTTGGTATCTCTAACTTCAGCACCCCACACAGAAGATTTTTCACAGATAAATGTGTAAGATTTCTGCTCCTGTTGACCACCTATTGTACCACTGCAGGAAGCTTATCCCCTTGTAGACAACCACCAATCCTTCTTCTTAATTCCCATAAGCGCATGATCATGATCTGATTTGGTCAACCATGTCATGCACAGGCAAATTTTTTAACTGCTTCACCTTGTTGTTAAAACTTTCTGCCAAGTTGTTGTTGATATGATCACACTTGATGGCAGTGTTAAATCCTGACCTATACCATAATAGAGAATGGTAGGTGTTCACCCATGGACCAAACTGGGCATGATGTCATTATCTTACCAAGATGACATGAATGTGTCTGTTTAGTGTAAGATCTGCTGCTGGCCACATGCGACCAAATTCTTCACCTCTGAATTTTTTGATCAAATTCATCCACATATGGCCGAAGCACTCCCTCTGCTCACAATGGGGGGAAACATTCTTCACTGTGTTTTCTAGCCCTTTGCATGCATCTGTGTGGACTGCCAAAGGTGACACTGGCCCTATGCATCTTTTCAACTGCATCATGAAACATGTCCATGAGACCTCTGTCTCTGACTGAAATAATCCAATAGCAACAGGGAACATCCAGTTGTGTCCATCCAAAGCATGGCAAGCTGCCAATTGACCATTCCACTTGCCAGTCAAAAATGATGAGCCTATGCTCAAATATGGATGACACCCTGCCTTGAAGCCATCAATGCAAGGCTTTAAAGCCATAAAGAACTTAGAGAAAAGGGCTCTTCCATCCTCTGTTACCTCAGTATCTATCTCTACAACATTGCCGGGTGACATCTTCTCCACCTCTGTTTAAAATTATAAAACATCCTAAAAGTATTTTCCCAGTCACCATATAATTTTTTCATTGCCCTTTGTTTTGCCTTCCACAATGTGTTATACTTCACCTAAATGGGGTATTGCTTTTCCAAGTCTACTTTAAGTTTCTTTGCAGTAGTGTGTGGTTTCTTAGCTAAAATAGGAGTGATCTTTTCTGCAATCCAAATCTGTGATGTCATGGTTGATACTCTCTGTGAACTTGTAATACAAGTATGTTGGTGTGGGATTTGATTCACTGTAATGGTACTTCCATCAGGTTGGCGTCTAGGAGATATGTACCACTTGCACGGCTTGACACTTCCATCAAAACCTCTACATCTTGCATAAAACTTCTTTCTATCAGTCCACTTAGTCTTGGCATCAAACTCATGTTTGACTGCATAAGTCTTGAAACACATCCTAAACTCATCCATGTTTGGGAACAACTTCCCCACTGCAATAACAGGGTTTCCCTTGTCATACACATTTACCAACTCATCATCATGTGCATCATCTACATCATCTGCAGCATCTTCCATCAGCTGTCCATCCACATCTTTAGTTCTATATCTGTTAGCATCAGTATCAGTAGGCATACTAGATTCACCATCCTTCTCCTCCTTATCTTCATCAGCTACTGGAATGCCAAAATATTTGGCTATCTTAGTGTCATCCATTGGTGCAATGAATAAATCAGTTGGGTCATTTAATTCTACTGAATTCCAATCAATAGAAACAACCCTTGCAACACCATCAGAGCCCTCTTCTGCATCACCCCCCTCAGGTAATACCGTCACTTCACATGTACAAATGGGCATTATCTGCCTCTCTGAAGCCCAATCATCGTCTACCATCTGTGAAGCTAACTTTGAGGGCACATATCCAACCTTAGAATCTGATTTCAATAAGCTCTGCATGAAACATGGTTTGTTTGGTTGTCCAGCCATCTTGTCAATCGATTTCATCAACCATCTCTTCACCATCCTCAATTCTCACATACTCTCCTTTCCAATTATCAAACCGTAACAATGCTACCTCTTGCTCTGGACCCCAAAAAATGCTTTCCCCAATTTTTTCCACCACATTCTTCACGGCCTTCTCTTCCGTGCTCTGTAGTTCTTGTGGATCAATCTTTGCAAAATCAATCTCCCACTTCACAATTGTATCTCTCTCTATGTCCCGCATGCTACCATCACCTAGCTTCGCCTTAGAAGGAAGGAATTCCACAGTGAATTCGAACGTCCGAGCACCATCCCCCCTGTTTGTCAATGGCGGGGTAGTGTGAGGTGAGCTAGTGAAAGCAGACGAGGCAAAAATTGATGCACATGAAGGGATTACCTAGTCGATGTTGTTGTCTCTGGCAGCTCCATCGCGGTCAGCCCCCCTCCCACCCACCAAAATCTGGATCAAATCGATCAAAACCACCAAAAACAGAGGGAAACAGAAGCGATGCAGTGAGATCTAGCTCGACACGAAGGGGAACGGGGGGAGGGGGATGGGACAGGTGACGGTGTCCTGGACTAGGGGGTACTCACCACGTCATCTCCGATCTATTAGATTGGGCCAAGGACCCCCACGGCCGTATACTCATGGGCCAGCCCAGATAGGTGCCGCATACAAGGAAGATTCTACAAGACTTGGCGATCATGACAAGGACTCCTCCCCCACCGGCGTATTCGGCTAGGACTCTTGTTATCCTAGGCCTCCGGTGCATTATATAAACCGAGGCCAGGCTAGTCGATAAAGATGGACAACAATCATACCATAGGCTAGCTTCTAGGGTTTAGCCTCTCTGATCTCGTGGTAGATCAACTCTTGTACTACCCATATCATCAATATCAATCAAGCAGGACGTAGGGTTTTACCTCCATCAAGAGGGCCCGAACCTGGGTACAACATCGTGTCCCTTGTCTCCTATTACCATTGATCCTAAGACGCACAGTTCGGGACCCCCTACCCGAGATCCGCCGGTTTTGACACCGACATTGGTGCTTTCATTGAGAGTTCCGCTGTGTGATCGGCGAAATGATCAATGGCTCGACTGCAGGTCAACTGCGATGTCGGCATCTTCGTCACCAGCTCGACTGGTCACCTTGGCTTGACCGAGGACTGCGCCCTACCTCCGATCGTCATGTTCGGATGAGGGCCTTCATCAACACCAACTCCGATCTCTATCAAGATCATGGAGGATTCATCCATGGAGCTCGGGGGCTCAACGTCAACATTGCCCTCAAGCAACCGTGCTGTTTTTCTGGACAGCGAACTCGTATCTGCTGCCACCACCTCCTCGAGTATCGCTTTGACGATCGCCTTGGTGAAATTGTGCGGAATTGAGTCTACAACAACCCTGGAAAATTTCGTCGAGTTCCGATGGAGGAATCTCTTGAAATCCACGATATACCGGAGCCCTGTCAAATCTGGACGGGAATCTGGACGAGTTTAGGGCGTGGTGTCCAGCTGCTAGCTCGGACGTCCTTTGGAAGACCCAACCGTTGATCGGCTGTGGAATTCCTATATCTACCACCCATCCAAATTTCAGCTCGATCCGACCGTCAGAACTTCGGGAACATTCCGATTAGTGCATCACTTTTCGAATCTGTTTTCTGCGCGAAAACGAATCCGACCCGAATTCATCTTTTTTATGAACGGGATTTCGGACATCCTTTTTGAAGGAAGTTTTGTATGGGATATTGTGTATTGTTCCCAAACACATCCCACTAACCTTAAGATCTTTTGAACATGATCTTCAACATCATTGCTGGTGTCAAACCAGTCCGGCAATATTGTTCCACGGCTGCCGACCTGCGCTAGACACGTCGTCACTTTGTTGAGCCGAGCTCAACTTCTTCGGATCATCATCTCGGCAAGCCGAACAAGAGTCCGGCATCGCGAAGAACAAATCATCATCAACATCGCCGCCCCACGGATTACACGGAGCGGGAATATCGGCATCGCCGCACGGTCGCTTCATCAAGCCGGCATCGACCACGTCACGACCTGCATCGGCAGGGCCGCACTATTGCTCCTTCAAGCCGGTGTCCATCACGCCGAACTACTTCGACATCTCGGCTGGACCGGAGGATTTATCATCTCTTCATCAACCTACTCCGGACACTTCGGCGTCACCAGCCGACCAGCTTCGTCATGATTAGCTGGACCGAGGGCTTTGCCTCGGCAAGCCAACCTTTGCCAGCATCATCCTCCTTCGGATTGCTACAACAAATAAACCAGGTGCTATTAATCCTAATATTTTTTGTTTGTTTGGGTTCATTTTTCCCAAGGAATTATTACTCTGGTTTGTCCATCATATGTTCACAGGACTATCAAATGATGGCCGCATTAACGACGGTCGCATCATGGTTCGGTCAGTCTCCGTACATAGTCCGGCGAACGCCGCATCCGGAGCACGGACCGACCTGTGAATTCAGGCTTTGCCATGCCTTTACCGCATCACGCCGACGCCCTGCATCGACATCGACCTCGGCGCCAGGCCATATTTCTTTTATTACTCACTTTGCATAAATTACTCATTATGCAACGATTTTTTTTAATTATTATTATCACTATTATCTCCGGTTTGCACTATTTTTTGTGCACAGGAAAATAATCCAGCCGGACTATATCCTTTGGCGTCACCTCGGCTGGACGGGGGGCTTCGTCAACACTTCATTACCCCGTGTCGGGGACTTCGGCATCACTCTGCCGTTCTGTATTTACCGAGCTATGTCACCACTTTGGTATGCCGAGCTCTTTGCTCCGCCACCTCGGGACCGGCTTGGGGGACGGAATCTTGTCCCGCATCAAGCTCGGACCACGTCGTCAATACCGAACACATTAACTAGCTAAGTTGTCTTCATGCTCAAAGTTTTAAATTTTTAACTTGTGTTCGGTTCGACCAAGCATTATACTTTTTTTTTAAAAATGGCTTGTAAAAATTTTCCTTGTCCAAACTTTGTTTGCACACACTTGACGCGCTATCCGCGCTCATTATACCTGGGGGCTTCTTTAACAGAAGCTTATTAATACGGGCTTTATGCCCAACACATGTGTCACACTTCCGCATGTACCTTTTATTCACCATTATATGCATCGATATGACTTAAGTTTTGGCCAATCTGGGTTGCCTGGCTCCTGTGCTTACCCCTACGTTCCCGATTGTTCGGCTAGATGGTAAAGGGAGCACCTCAGCGATTGTTACTGCCGGGTCAGCCGGATGTGTACCTCAGACTGGGTGAAGCCGAAAGCTAGCGTTCTTAAGGGAATACTCGGTCGGTGAACTAAAAGATGATTTCTTACCTATTTATTTACCTGCCCCCAGATGTTTTTCTGCTCTTTTCGCAGTCCGGACATGCACTTTAGGGCATGCCTCCCAGGGAAAGGAACCCCTAACGGAACTATTCTCCCTGGAAGATGTTTCTTACTAACCATGTAATATAACATAACTAGTTGGGCACTTGTCTGATAAAGCACTAATGACCCCTACGCCTGGTCTCCACGCATGCCCCGGTTTTTATAACCGCGAGGGTATTCGGACACACTCCGGACTATTGGGTCCAGAGGTTGAAGCGAAAAGGTCCGCTACGACAAACGATCTACAATCCGGCTAGAAGGCATTTTACATGTCACCTTACATTATATAGTCAACTTTTACCCAAGTCACTTGGGGGCTCTTATGTTTATTTGAGCCGTTTTATACTAAGTGTTTTTCTCCTTAGTCGTTGCAAAGTTTTTATTATTTATCACTCCTTTCTTTTGACACGAGTGTGCGGTCACTAGCCGGGGAGCCTAATTTCTCTCTCAAAGCCGCTAGAGTTTAGTTTGCTAAACTGGCCTGATGAGAATTACTCCGCCCTCGGGATAGGAGGTTGAAGCCGTAGGCTGACCCGCTCGAAGTCCTGAGATAGGATGTATCATGTTAAAGCACGACAGAAGCACTTCCTTTTTCTAAGACCAATTTTTGGATTGGCACTGAACACTTGATATTGTTCGGACGTCATGTTTTCACTGACATTTCTTGGTTTTCCAAGCTTTTTGGCACTTTTAAACTATTTGTGCTTTTCCGGCATTAGTCTCGCAGTGCAACGCCGAACACCTTTTAGGGATTTCGGCAAAAATATTCTCGGATATTGCTATATATGAATCGGTTTCGAATTGTGTCTTCGGTCAATAGTTGGGTTGCCCGGCTCCCGCACTTGCTTCCTATGTTCCGTTTTGTTCGGCTAGGTGTGCAAAGAGAGAACCACTTCGATTGTGCTTCCAGCTCACATGGTTAAGCACCTCAGTGGAGAAAGCCGAAAACTGACTGTCACAATAAGCGTAAACTGGTCAGCGATCCGATAACTATGTTAAATAACAGGCCGTTCATAACATTGGCCGAAGTGTTTACGGCTTGACCTCGACTGTCGCCGAACACTACCGGGGGCTATTAACTAGCCTCCCCAACTAAATCCTCGATATTTTGCTCTTACATTGGAGCTGAGGTTTTATGATCATGCTTAGCATGACAACCCAAAGAAAGGAACCGATAGCGGGACTATTTTCTTTGGAAGACATTTCTTCTGTTAAACAGTAATATAATATATCTCTCCACGTACCTTTGTTTATAAAACCGTATGGCCAGATTGCCTTGTTTGTCGTCCTCATAAAGGCTTTATAAAGTACGACATACACTCCTCAGCTATTGGCCGAGGAGGTGTGAAGCCGATGGTCGGTCAACAAAGTTTTGTACAATGCGGATCCGAGCATCAATGACGTAAAGTACTTGGATACATAGAGTCATTACACATAATTTGTGATTTTACTATGGATATTGATCCTTAATTCGGCCACCCGTGCCCGCATTAAGGCTCGAGGGCTACTGGGCTTCGGGCTTATTATTTAAAACATATCAAAGGGGCATATTGATCCCCTGATCTGGTGCTGCCACCCGACCAGTGTCTCGGGGGCTACTGCAGTGCTTGCCCAATGCAGAAAATTTTATGTGCAATATAGTTTCCGAGGAGATTTTGATCCTCGGGTTGGTCGGCCGCACCCAACCTGAGTCTCGAGGACTGAGCACGCCGCTTTTAGTGTCCCGAAGTATTCTGCCGAGCTTGGACTTGATCCTCAGGCCGATTTTGCAAATCAACCTGAGTCTCGGCGGCTACTGGGATCAGCGGTCTTACGTCATCCTTCAGGTGCATCTCGGGTTTTAGACCGATACACACCTTGAGGGCTACTGGCTATATATCTCGGCAGAGAATAAATTGCAATAATAAAAAATATTGACAAAAAATCGGCCCCCGGTCGGGGTGGTGCACCACCTCGGAAGCAGTCCGGCATAAAGCTCAGGCGCTAGTGGCTGGCTCCATAGAGGGCATTTCCGGCATTAAGCTCGGCTAAACTCCTTCAAACTTCTTTGAAACAAGGTGATTTACGACACCTCGGATACAATCCGGCGTTGGAGCTCGAATACATAGTCCGGCGTTGGAGCTCAGATACATAATCCGGCGTTAGAGCTTGGATACGTTCCGGCGTTAAAACTGGGAAGCGGTCCGGCGTTGGTGCTCAGCTGCAAAAGATACCTCGAATGGAGTCCGGCGTTAGAGCTCGGACGCAAGAGGACGCTGCCGCCCGGGAACAACTTCAAACCCGAGGTGTGGCATAAAAATAACGAGGCATTGATAAAGGCCGAAAACTTAAAGGGGCTCCTCGGATACCCGACGTGTAAACCCGTCGAATGCATTTCGGTGATCCTCAAGATCGAAGATAAAGAAGATTCGTTGAACCAGTTTTCAAGACCGACGACCAAAGATGAAGAACAGTTCGGAAGAATCGAGGAGCGTCCCTAACTTGAAGACCGGTTCAGGGGGCTACTGACGGTGTCCTAGACTAGGGGGTACTCACCACGTCATCTCCCGATCTATTAGATTGGGCCGAGGACCCCCACGGCCATATACTCATGGGCCAGTCCGGACAGGTGCCGCATACAAGGAAGATTCTACAAGACTTGGCGATCAAGACAAGGACTCCTCCCCCACCGGCGTATTCGGCTAGGACTCTTGTTATCCTAGGCCTCCGGTGCATTATATAAACCGAGGCCAGGCTAGTCGATAAAGATGGACAACAATCATACCATAGGCTAGCTTCTAGGGTTTAGCCTCTCTGATCTCGTGGTAGATCAACTCTTGTACTACCCATATCATCAATATCAATCAAGCAGGACGTAGGGTTTTACCTCCATCAAGAGGGCCCGAACCTGGGTAAAACATCGTGTCCCTTGTCTCCTGTTACCATTGATCCTAAGACGCACAGTTCGGGACCCCCTACCCGAGATCCGCCGGTTTTGACACCAACAACAGGGTTTTGGATTCACTCACCACAGTTGCCGCCGTCAGCGAGAACGAAAGCTCCGTACTGCTATCACTGAGAACAAAATCTCCGCCACTGTCGCCGGCTCTCCGTAGAGAACGAAGAGGGGGGTGGGAGGGGTACACGTTCAGACAGGCACGGGGACATGTTTCACCTGATGCACTGCCAAGTGGGGCCCGTAACTAGATGCACTACCAAGTGGGACCCATATGTCTTAAACATAACCTCACTCCCATTGATGACCAGTTTAATCACCCGAGTGGGCCTTGGCTATTTGGGCTTCTGAAACGTAGCACCAGAGCTATTTTTTCAACTACATCACGCTCCTTCCATTGCACCTCAAAGATGTCGCACAAGAGCTATTGACGCGTGAATTTAGACTTGTGTTGTTTTGCCAGAGATTAGATGCTTCTGACCTTCGGAGGTAGCAATGGATGTTCTCTCAGTCCTAGGCGAGTTCTCCGGTTCCAATGATCGATTCTTTAGTACTTTTGTAGTTTATTATTACTTCCAAGGAAATGAGAACAATGTCATGTTGCACTCCTGGTGTTTTTATTTAGGAGAGTGGAATTGGATAAGAGAATATTTTGGTGTTGTCCTATTACCATTTGTTAATAGCAGATGTCGTGAAGTTATTAGTTTAATCGACATTTTCATGTATAGTCCGATGATGAAATATTGCAATTTGATATGACCCATTAATCTTTTCATGAGATTTATTCATCTTCTCATTCCATATTTCAGTTTTTTTGGGGTACCATCATCTAATGTGTTGATTACTTATGATTATACACTCTGCGCACCATCATCTAATGTGTTGATTACTTATGATTGCACACTCTGTGCACCATCATCTAATGTGTTGATTACTTATGATTACACACTCTGCGCAATCATCGGTTAGGATGAGTATGGTTATGTCAGATTACTGATTTTTCTCCTCTCTTGGCCAGTGTAAAATGTGATTACATGTTGATACAGAGAGAAGGTGCTCACTCTTGCTCAACATGAACTATGTGGCATGTCTATAGTGAGTGAGACCACCTCGATTTGCATTCAGTAGAGGATAATCAGGAAGAGGTGATCTTATAATCCCCTCAATTATTTGAAGTCTGCTATTTGAGCTCGACTAACCATCTCATATGGCTATTTGAAGATTTGAACTAATTTTTTGTTTTCATTGCTTGAGAAAACTAATGGCAACCTATGTTTTTACTCCACCATCACCCAAGGACTATATATTTTGACCTTCTATCTTTGTTCAACTGCAATATCTCAAATGGAAAAACACAAACTTATTTTCAATGGTAACTAAATGGATCCAACCATGAGTGAGACAAGGGTTCGTTGTGTGGAAGATGCCGCCCCGTGAGTAGGTAATAGCTTCCTCGCTATCTTTCCCTGTTTCACTCACTGCCAGAGCAAGAATATTATGTTTTATGGGGTTTGTTCTGGAAACAAAGACAAACATATCTCGATGCGCAATGGTTTAACTGTTAGGTTGTAATGAAGGGGATTGGTGCACTAGGTATTCACTGTGTTTCACCTCCTGTAATTGACCAATAAATCTACCCACCCATATCTGATAGCAACACAAGGTGAATATAGGCCCACGTGCAGCAGCCCAACAAATTAACAAGAGAAGTGAAACTGTCAAACTGAAGAGGTGAAATTGAATGGTCACAAAGACTCACACCACTCAAGTGCTCTCTATAACTGGGTAGAGCAGCTGGTTTTATAAATCTTGTTTTTGCATATACGTATCTACAACATGAGTTGGCATGAAAGGCATATTTCCATCCAGCTCATTTACTTATTTGGTTTGTATCAGGTGATGAAGACGACACCTCTATTTGATTGACACAAGTAGAGTTATGCCTAGAGCTGTAGTTTCAACGTTGCAATCAACATTATAAGAGGAATCATCTACTGTTTACAATCTCGAGGTTTATGGTCTCAAACAACAACTTCTACACGAATACTTATTTTTGGTATTTGAAAAGTAGAGCTCCAATGACACTCCTGCTGGGACATGGTGGAGCTACAGGGGGAGGGGGGATAGTGACTCCTTAGAGTTGTTGGCTGTGAATTTATATATGTGGTTTTTTGCTAGAGATTAGATGCTTCTGACCTTCTGAGGTAGCAATGGATGTTCTCTGGTTCCAACAATCAGTTCTTTAGTACTTTCGTAGTTTATTATTACTTCCAAGGAAATGAGAACACTGTCATATGTTGCATTCCTAGTGTTTTTATTTAGGAGAGTGGATGGATAAGAGAATGTAATGGTGTTGTCCTATTACCATTTGTGACTAGCACATATCATGAAATTATCAGTTCGATCGACATCACTATGTATTCTCCAAGGATGAAATATGGCAACTTGATATGATCCATTAATCTTTTTGTTGCAAGTCATTTTATATTTTGGAAATTTCTTGATTGGTGATCATCCATTTTATATGGTGTTCTTATCTGCAAGCACTGTGTCTTTTCTTTCAGCGTTCTGTCTCTTATTCTATTTCAAGAGATTTATTCATCTTTTTGTGGGTACCATCATTGATTGTGTTGATTACTTATGATTACCGACTCTGTGCAATCATCGGTTATGATGAGTATAGTTATGTCAGACCCCAAATTACTCCTCTTCTGTCCAGTGTAAAATGTGATGACATGTTGATAGAGAGAGAAGCTCTACACTCTTGCTCAACATGAACTTTGTGGCGCGCCTATAGCGACTGTGACCACCTCGGTTTGAATTCAGTAGAGGATAATCAGGAAGAGGTGATCTTATAACTTCCTCAGTTATTTGAAGTATTTTATTTGAGCTCTGCTAACCACCTCGGATTGCTATTTGAAGATTTGAACTAATCTTTTGTTTTCATTGCTTGAGAAAACAAATGGGCAACTTATATTTTTATTCCACAACTATCACCCAAGGACAATATATTTGGACCTTCTATCTTTGTTCAACTGCAATATCTCAAATGGAAAGCACAAACTTATTTTCAATTGTAACTAATTGGATCTGGGCCAAGAGATTGTTATGTGGCAGCATCCGCCCTGTGCACAGGTCTGATAACCCACAAGTATAGGGGATCGCAACAGTTTTCGGGGGTAGAGTATTCAACCCGAATTTATTGATTTGACACAAGGGGAGCCAAAGAATATTCTCAAGTATTAGCAGTTGAGTTGTCAATTCAACCACACCTGGAAAACTTAATATCTGCAGCAAAGTATTTAGTAGCAAAGTAATATGGAAGTAACAGTAACAGTGGCAAAAGTAGCAGTTTTGTAGTAATTGTAACAGTGGCAACAATAAAGTAACTAAGCAAAGATCAATATGTGAAGAGCTCGTAGGCATTGGATCAGTGATGGATAATTATGTCGGATGCGATTCCTCATGCAATAGTTATAACATAGGGTGACACAGAACTAGCTCCAGTTCATCAATGTAATGTAGCACGTATTCTGGATATAGTCATACGTGCTTATGGAAAAGAACTTGCATGACATCTTTTGTCCTACCCTCCCGTGGCAGCGGGGTCCTATTGGAAACTAAGGGATATTAAGGCCTCCTTTTAATAGAGTATCGGACCAAAGCATTAACACTTAGTGAATACATGAACTCCTCAAACTATGGTCATCACTGGTAAGTATCCCGATTATTGTCACTTTGGGGTTAACGGATCATAACACATAATAGGTGACTATAGACTTGCAAGATAGGATCAAGAACTCACATATATTCATGAAAACATAATAGGTTCAAATCTGAAATCATGGCACTCGGGCCCTAGTGACAAGCATTAAGCATAGCAAAGTCATAGCAACATCAATCTTAGAACATAATGGATACTAGGGATCAAACCCTAACAAAACTAACTCGATTACATGATAAATCTCATCCAACCCATCACCGTCCGACAAGCCTATGATGGAATTACTCACGCATGGCGATGAGCATCGTGAAATTGGTGATGGAGTATGGTTGATGATGACGACGGCGACGGATTCCCCTCTCCGGAGCCCCGAACGGACTCCAGATCAGCCCTCCCGAGAGAGATTAGGGCTTGGCGGCGGCTCTGTATCGTAAAACACGATGAATCCTTCTCTCTGATTTTTTTTCTCCCCGAACGTGAATATATGGAGTTGGAGTTGAGGTCGGTGGAGCACTAGGGGGGCCACGAGGCAGTGGGGCACGCCCAGGGGGTAGGCGCACCCCCCACCCTCATGGACAGGGTGTGGGCCCCCTGGCCTTGATTCTTTTGCCGGCATTTTTTATTAATTCCAAAAATATTCTCTGTGGAGTTTTAGGTCATTCCGAGAACTTCTATTTCTGCACAATAATAACACTGATGACCCACAAGTATAGGGGATCTATCGTAGTCCTTTTGATAAGTAAGAGTGTCGAACCCAATGAGGAGCCAAAGGAAATGATAAGCGGTTTTCAGCAAGGTATTCTCTGCAAGTACTGAAATAAGTGGTAACAGATAGTTTTGTGATAAGATAAATTGTAACGAGCAACAAGTAACAAAAGTAAATAAAGTGCAGCAAGGTGGCCCAATCCTTTTTGTAGCAAAGGACAAGCCTGGACAAACTTCTTATAATAGGAAAAGCGCTCCCGAGGACACATGGGAATATCTTCAAGCTAGTTTTCATCACGCTCATATGATTCACGTTTGGTACTTTGATAATTTGATATGTGGGTGGACTGGTGCTTGGGTGTTGTTCTTACATGAACAAGCATCCCACTTATGATTAACCTCTATTGCAAGCATCCGCAACTACACCAAAAGTATTAAGGTAAACCTAACCATAGCATGAAACATATGGATCCAAATCAGCCCCTTACGAAGCAACGCATAAACTAGGGTTTAAGCTTCTGTCACTCTAGCAACCCATCATCTACTTATTACTTCCCAATGCCTTCCTCTAGGCCCAAATAATGGTGAAGTGTTATGTAGTCAACGTTCACATAACACCACTAGAGGTTAGACAACATACATCTTATCAAAATATCGAACGAATACCAAATTCAGATGACTACTAATAGCAAGACTTCTCCCTTGTCCTCAGGAACAAACATAATTACTCACAAAGCATATTCATGTTCATAGTCAGAGGGGTAATAATGTGCATGAAGGATCTGAACATACGATCTTCCACCAAATAAACCAACTAGCATCAACTACAAGGAGTAATCAACACTACTAGCAACCTACTAGCACCAATCCCGGACTTGGAGACAAGAATTGGATACAAGAGATGAACTAGGGTTTGGAGATGAGATGGTGCTGGTGAAGATGTTGATGGAGATTGCCCTCTCCCGATGAGAGGAGCATTGGTGATGACGATGGTGATGATTTCCCCCTCCCGGAGGGAAGTGTCCCCGGCAGAACAGCTCTGCCGGAGCCCTAGATTGGTTCCGCCAAGGTTCCGCCTCGTGGCGGTGGAGTCTCGTCCCGAAAGGTTGCCTTCTATTTTTTTTCTCATCGAAAGACTTCATATAGGAGAATATGGGCGTCGGAGAGCCACCAGGGGGCCCACGAGGTAGGGGGCGCGCCCAGGGGGGCGCCCCCCACCCTCGTGAGCAGGGTGTGGGCCCCCTGGCCTTCATCTTTGGTGATGATTTTTCTTTATTTATTTTAAGATATTCTGTGGAGTTTCAAGACTTTTGGAGTTGCGCAGAATAGGCCTCCAATATTTGCTCCTTTTCCAGCCCAGAATTCTAGCTGTCGGCATTCTCCCTCTTCATGTAAACCTTGTAAAATAAGAGAGAATAGCCATAAGTATTGTGACATATTGTGGAATAACAGCCCATAATGCAATAAATATTGTCATAAAAGCATGATGCAAAATGGACGTATCAACTCCCCCAAGCTTAGACCTCGCTTGTCCTCAAGCGAAAAGCTGAAAACAATAAATATGTCCTCATGTTTAGAGGTAGAGGCGTCGATAAAAATAAAATACGGACATGAAGGCATCATGATTATTTCTATAATAGCAACATAAATAGATTTTGTCATATGATTACTCATGTTCAAACGATGATCTTTTCCCAAAGCCAAAGTATGAATCAGAAACCTTATTGAGCACTAACAATTATAATCTCAGTCATTGAAGCAATTGCAATTTATCATAACATCGGAAAGAGTCTATGTCAGAGCTTAAAAGCAAGTCCACATACTCAACTATCACTTAGTCCTTTTTAATAGCTAACACTCACGCAATACTTGCGGTTACGGAGTTTTAGTCGGACACAGAGAAAGATAGGGGCTTATAGTTTTGCCCCACAACTTTTTACCTCAAGGGTAATGTCAACAATAATAATTCATGCTCCCCCACATCCAATTAGATATATATATCATGTTCTTTCCAACATGCTGAGCTTGCCAAAGGATAAAATAAAAAGGGAAAGATGAAGATCACCGTGACTCTTGCATAAGGTAGAGGATAATAATAAAAGATAGGCCCTTCGCAGAGGGAAGCAGAGGTTGTCATGCGCGTTTAGGGTTGATGCACAAAATCTTAATGCAAAAGAACGTCACTTTATATTGCCCCTTGTATGTGAACCTTTATTATGCAGTCCATCGCTTTTATTGCGTGCACAACAAGTTCGTACAAAGCTTATTTCTCTGCACTAATAAATCATGCATATTTAGAGAGCAATTTTTATTGCTTGCACTGATGACAACTTACTTGAAGGATCTTACTCAATCCATAGGTAGATATGGTGGACTCTCATGGCAAAACTGGTTTAAGGGTATTTGGAAGCACATGTAGTATTTCTACTTGGTGCTAAGAATTTGGCTAGCATGAGGGGGGAAAGGCAAGCTCAACACGGTAGAGGATCCATGACAACATACTTTATCTCGGATGTAAGAAAACATAACTCATTATGTTGTCTTCCTTGTCCAACCTCAACTCTTTAGCATGTCATATTTTAATGAGTGCTCCCAATCATAAAAGATGTCAATGATAATATATCTATATGTGAAACCTCTCATTCCTTATTACTTCCTATTAATTGCAACGATGACCAAAGCTATATTTGCCAACTCCCAACAACTTTTAATCATCATACTCTTTCTATGTGGAGTCATTACTTTCACTAAGATCAATATGAACTCTTTGATTCTTTTTATTCTTTTTCTTCTAATCACCCAAGATCATGGCAAAATACTCAAGCCCTTGACTCAACACTAATCTTTATTATATAGCTCACGGACTCGATTACAAAGAAGGATCATAAAGCAAAACTCAAAACTAGATCATGCCATGACTTTATTCTACTAAATCAAGATACCACTAATAGGATTGAACTAAGAAAAACGATAAAGATAGGAGTTGTGATGGTGATACGATACCAGGGCACCTCCCCCAAGCTTGGCAGCTGCCAAGGGGAGTGCCCATACCCATGTGATTATGTCTCCTTCTTTGTTGTTGGTGGTGGAGGTGTTGTTGATGATGTAAGCTTGTCGTCCACCTTCCATGGCATAGGCTCACCATCATAGAAGGATGATCGAGTCTCCGGAATCCTCAAATCTGCAGCCAAACTCATCCTTTTGAATATATATTCATACTCACAGTTTTGGTTTTGCAGATCATAGATTTGGGCTTGGAGGTGCTCGATCTTCTCATGTAGCTTGAAGATGGCCTTCTCGGTCTTCTTGGCATCCGGCTCGTAGTTGTTGGTGAACTCCGTGAGCATCTTGTGGGTAGTGTTGATTCCACGCTCCACCATCCCCTGGCATTTGAAAACTTGTTGCTCCATTGCTTCGAGCCTCGACTCCATGCTTCCAGTTCCCTTTGGTCCCTCAACATCGCGGATGTGCAGCAACCCATCACGCATCTCAATGGTTTGAGGGTGTCGCAGCACCTCCGCGAGGTAAGGGTTGATCACCTTCTCGAAGAACTTGTCCTTGGAAGCACTTGGGGTCGTCATGATGATCTAGACCTGTGAGAAAAACAGCTCGAAACAAGAACAAGGGAGATTTGCGTGATACGAGAGTCAAAACCTTCGAAAGAATTTATAATGAATTTTTACCGACCAACATACGTATCGTGCAAGAAAACGGAGTCCGGAGGGCACACGAGATGCTCACGAGGTAGGGGGCGCGCCCAGGGGGGTAGGGTGCGCCCTCCACCCTCGTGGAGGCCTCGTGTCCTCCCCGGACTGCTACTTATTTTTCTATTTTTCTAAATATTCCAAAACGGAGAAATATTGCCTTAAAAATTGTTTTGGAGTCGGTTTACTTACCGTACCACATACCTATTCCTTTTCGGAGTCTAGAACATTCTGGAAAGTGTCCTTTATGTATTCCTCCGGGGTTACGGTTTCAATAATATTAGTTTCAACATTTATAGGATTACCTGAGATATAGTGTTTGATCCTTTGACTGTTTACCACCTTCGGATTTGTGCCTTCGAAGTTGTTGATTTTTATGGCAGCGGAACGATAGACCTCCTCGATAACATAAGGACCTTCCCATTTAGAGAGAAGTTTTCCTGCAAAAAATCTTAAACGAGAGTTGTATAGCAATACATAATCACGTACATTAAACTCACGCTTTTGTATCCTTTTGTCATGCCATCTTTTAACCTTTTCTTTAAACAACTTGGCATTTTCATAAGCTTGGGTTCTCCATTCATCAACTGAGCTAATATCAAATAACCTCTTCTCACCGGCAAGTTTGAAATCATAGTTGAGCTCTTTAATAGCCCAGTATGCCTTATGTTCTAGTTCGAGAGGTAAGTACAAGCTTTTCCATAAACCATTTTATACGGAGACATACCCATAGGATTTTTGTATGCAGTTCTATAGGCCCACAATGTGTCATTCAGTTTCTTGGACCAATTCTTTCTATACCTATGGACAGTCTTTTGCAAAATTAATTTGAGCTCTATATTGCTCAATTCTACCTGACCACTAGACTGTGGGTGATATGGAGATGCAATTCTATGATTAACGTCATATTTAGCAAGCATCTTACGGAAAGCACCATGAATAAAGTGTGAACCACCATCAGTCATTAAATATCTAGGGACTCCAAACCTCGGAAAAATAACTTCCTTTAGCATTTTAATAGAAGTGTTATGATCAGCACTACTAGTTGGAATAGCTTCTACCCACTTAGTAACGTAATCAACAACAACTAAAATATGAGTATATCCATTAGAGGCAGGAAAAGGTCCCATATAATCAAAGCCCCAAACATCAAATGGTTCAATAACAAGTGAATAATTCATAGGCGTTTCTTGACGTCTACTAACATTACCAATTCTTTGACATTTGTTTCAAGACAAAACAAACTTACGGGCATCCTTGAAGAGAGTAGGCCAATAAAAACCGGATTGCAATACCTTATGTGCAGTTCTATCTCCAGCGTGGTGTCCTCCATAAGCTTCGGAGTGACACTTGCGTAGGATCTGTTCTTGCTCATGCTCAGGTACACAACGTCTAATAACACCATCTACTCCTTCTTTATAAAGATGTGGGTCATCCCAAAAGTAATGTCGCAAGTCATAGAAAAACTTTTTATTTTGTTGGTATGTGAAGCTAGGTGGTATAAATTTAGCAACAATATAATTAGCATAATCATCATACCATGGAGTGCTACAAGAAGTGCTTATGACATTTAATTGTTCATCAGGAAAGCTATCATCAATAGGTAGTGGGTCATCAAGAACATTCTCTAACCTAGATAAGTTGTCTGCAACGGGGTTCTCAGCTCCTTTTCTATCAACAATCTGTAAATCAAATTCTTGCAGTAGGAGAACCCATCTAATAAGTCTATGTTTTGCATCTTTATTTTCCATAAGATATTTAATAGCAGCATGATCTATGTGAATAGTTACTTTAGAATCAACAATATAGGGTCTGAATTTATCACAAGCGAATACAACTGCTAAAAGTTCCTTTTCAGTAGTAGCATAATTTCTTTGAGCATTGTCTAGAGTCTTACTAGCATAATGGATAACATTTAATTTCTTATCAACTCTTTGCCCTAGAACAGCACCTACAGCATAATCACTAGCATCACACATAATTTCAAAGGGTAAATTCCAATCAGGTGGCGGAACGACAGGTGCAGAGACTAATGCTTTCTTAAGTATTTCAAATGCTTCTACACAATCATCATCAAAGACAAATGGTACATCTTTTTGTAATAAATTAGTCAGAGGCCGAGAGATTTTTGAGAAGTCCTTAATGAACCTCCTATAAAATCCGGCGTGACCAAGGAAACTTCTTATACCTTTGATGTCCTTGGGACATGGCATCTTTTCAATAGCATCAACCTTGGCTTTATCAACTTCAGTACCTCTTTCAGAAACTTTGTGCCCCAAGACAATACCTTCATTAACCATAAAGTGGCACTTTTCCCAATTCAAGACAAGATTAGTTTCTTCACATCTCTGCAAAACTCGAGCAAGATTGCTCAAGCAATCATCAAAAGAGGAACCATAGACGGAAAAGTCGTCCATGAAAACCTCACAAATTTTCTAGCAAAAGTCAGAGAATATAGCCATCATGCTTCTTTGAAAGGTAGCAGGTGCATTACATAAACCAAAAGGCATACGTCTATAAGCAAAAGTACCAAAGGGGCATGTAAAAGTAGTCTTTGATTGATCTTGAGCCGACACAGGTATTTGAGAGAAACCGGAATAACCATCTAGAAAGCAATAATGTGTATGTTTGCATAATCTTTCTAGCATTTGATCAATAAAAGGTAAGGGGTAATGATCTTTCTTAGTAGCCTTATTTAATTTGCGGAAATCAATTACCATCCTATAACCTGTGATAATTCTTTGCGGAATCAATTCATCTTTATCATTAGGGACAACAGTAATACCTCCCTTCTTAGGGACACAATGGACAGGACTTACCCACTGACTATCAACAACGGGATAAATTATACCTGCCTCCAGAAGCTTGAGTATTTCCTTTCTTACCACTTCTTTCATTTTAGGATTCAAACGTCGTTGAGGATCACAAACTGGTTTGGCATCAGCTTCCAAATTTATTTTATGTTGACATAGAGTGGGACTGATGCCCTTAAGATCATCCAGAGTATATCCAATAGTGGCACGGTGCTTCTTCAGAGTTTTCAATAATCTTTCTTCTTCATGCTCTGAAAGGTTAGCGCTAATAATGACAGGATATATTTTA
Source organism: Triticum timopheevii (assembly GCA_963921465.1). Taxonomy (NCBI): domain Eukaryota; kingdom Viridiplantae; phylum Streptophyta; class Magnoliopsida; order Poales; family Poaceae; genus Triticum; species Triticum timopheevii. Next base: position 464,458,260 of record OY997266.1, read on the forward strand.
TTTTCATCAAGATAAGCATATTTAAGATTATCAGGCAACGGTTTAAGCTCAAACACGGGATCACCCTTGGGTGGAGGAGGATCCCCTAGGATTTCAATAGGCAAACTGTGTTGCAGAATAGGTTCCTGTTTAAAGAATACTTCATCTATTTCCCTTCTTTCATTCATGAACATATCATTTTCATGGTCTAGCAAATAGTGTTCTAAAGGATCACTAGGAGGTACGGCAATAGAAGCAAGACCAATAATTTCATCCTTACTAGGCAATTCTTCTTCATGATGTTGTTTACTAAATTTAGAGAAATTAAACTCATGAACCATATCATCCAAGCCAACAGTAACAACATTCTTTTCGTAGTCTATCTTAGCATTAACAGTATTCAAGAAGGATCTACCAAATATAATGGGACAAAAGCTATCTTGTGGAGAACCAAGTACAAGAAAATCAGCAGGATATTTGGTTTTTCCACACAAGACTTCAACATCTCTAACAATTCCCACTGCACATATAGTATCTCTATTGGCAAGTTTAATTGTAACATCAATATCTTCTAACTCACCAGGTGCAATATCATGCATAATTTCTTTGTATAAGTCAATGGGTATAACACTAGCACTAGCACCCATATCACACAAGCCATGATAACAATGATCTCCTATTTTAACAGAAATAGCAGGCACGCCTACCACAGGTCTATGTTTATCTCTAGCACAAGGTTTAGCAATTCTGGCAGTTTCACCACAGAATTGAATAACATGCCCATCAATATTATCAGACAAGAGATCTTTAATAATAGCAATATTAGGTTCTACTTTGACTTGCTCAGGAGGTTTATAAGTTCTAATATTGCTTTTACGAACAACAGTTGAAGCTTTAGCATGATCCTTCATTCTGACAGGGAAAGGTGGTTTCTCAACATAAGAAGTGGGAACAATAGGATCATTGTAAGTGACAGTCTTTTCTTTAACTTTAATAGGTGCAGCTACTTTTACTTCTATGGGAGGATGATATTTAAACCACTTCTCCTTGGGGAGATCAACATAAGTAGCAAAAGATTCATAGAAAGAAGCTACTATCTCAGAGTCAAGTCCATATTTAGTGCTAAACTTACGGAAAATATCAGTATCCATAAAAGATTTAACACAATCAAACTTAGGTGTCATACCTGACTCCTTACCTTCGTTGAGGTCCCAATCTTCAGAGTTGTGTTTAATTCTATCCAATAAATTCCATCTAAATTCGATAGTCTTCATCATAAAAGAGCCAGCACAAGAAGTATCGAGCATGGTGCGTGAGGGAGTCCTGGACTAGGGGGTGTCCGGACAGCCGGACTATCATCGTCAGCCGGACTCCAAGACTATGAAGATACAAGATTGAAGACTTATTCCCGTGTCCGGATGGGACTTTCCTTGGCGTGGAAGGCAAGCTTGGCGATACGGGTGTGTAGATCTCCTACCATTGTAACCGACTCTATGTAACCCTAGCCCTCCCTGGTGTCTATATAAACCGGAGGGTTTTAGTCCGTAGGACAACATAACCATTACAACAATCATACCATAGGCTAGCTTCTAGGGTTTAGCCTCCTTGATCTCGTGGTAGATCCACTCTTGTACTACCCATATCATCAATATCAATCAAGCAGGAGTAGGGTTTTACCTCCATCGAGAGGGCCCGAACCTGGGTAAAAACATCATGTCCCTTGTCTCCTGTTACCATCCGCCTAGACGCACAGTTCGGGATCCCCTACCCGAGATCCGCCAGTTTTGACACCGACATTGGTGCTTTCATTGAGAGTTCCTCTGTGTCGTCCCCGATAGGCTTGATGGCTTCTTCAATCAACAACAATGTAGTCCAGGGTGAGACTTTTCTCCCCGGACAGATCTTCGTATTCGGCGGCTTCGCACTGCGGGCCAATTCACTTGGCCATCTGGAGAAGATCGAAGGCTACGCCCCTGGCCACCAGGTCAGATTTGGAAGCCTAAACTTCACGGCGGACATCCGCGGAGACTTGATCTCTGATGGATCCGAGCCACAGCCGAGCGCGCCGCACTGTCACAATGGGCATGATCTAACTCTGCCGCCGGACAGTACTTTGGAGGCCGCACACGAATCCGCTCCGACCCATAGTTCGGAGCTGATCGCACAGATCGAGGACGGGTGGCTGGACACCGCCTCGGGAGCTGCAACCGCTACGGCGATGGAGCCGAATACTGACCTTGTCCCTTATAAAGCTCATGACTCCGAGGCGTCGGACTCCTTGCCGGACTCCGAACCTCCTGTGCCCCAGCCAATCGAATCCGATTGGGCGCCGATCATGGAGTTCACTGCCGCAGACATCTTTCAGCACTCACCCTTTGGCGACATCCTAAATTTGCTAAAGCATCTCTCGCTATCCAGAGAGCCCTAGCCGGACTACGGCCAGGATGGTTGGGATGCGGACGATGAAGAAATTCAAAGCCCACCCACCACCCACTTTGTAGCCACTGTCGACGACCTAACCGACATGCTAGACTACGACTCCGAAGACATCGACGGTATGGACGATGATGCCGGAGACGATCAAGAACCAGCACCTACAGGGCACTGGAAGACCACCTCGTCATACGACATATACATGGTGGACACCCCAAAAGATGGGGACGGTGCAGAAGCAACGGAGGCAGATTCCTTAAAGAAACAACCCAAGCGCCGATGTCAGCGGCGCCGCTCTAAATCCCGCCACAGCAAGAATGGAGATTCCGGCACAGGAGATAATAACACCCCAGAAAGTGCCGAAGACAACCCCCTCCAGCAGGATTCAGCACAGGAGGATGCAGAAGCCAGCCCTCACAGGAGAGCGGCAGACGAAGAGGTCGAGGACGATAATTACATACCTCCCTCCGGAGACGAGGCAAGCCTCGACGACGACGAATTCGTCGTGCCTGAGGATCCCGTCGAACAAGAGCGTTTCAAACGCAGGCTAATGGCCACGGCAAATAGCCTAAAGAAAAAGCAGCAACAGCTTCAAGCTGATCAAGATCTGCTGGCCGACAGATGGACCGAGGTCCTCGCGGCCGAAGAGTACGAACTCGAACGCCCCTCCAAAAGCTACCCAAAACACAAGTTGCTCCCCTGATTAGAGGAGGAGGCATATAAACCTTCATCACCAGCGCACAATACGGCAGACCGACCACCTCGTGGCTGCGACAGAGAGGCATCTAGGCCCTCCACTAGGACCGTACCCCGGCATCACTCGAAAAGTACGAAGCCACGGGGGAACGCGCCGGACTTGCGGGATATATTGGAGGACAAGGCAAGACAATCCAGATCTATCTACGGATCACGTGGGCGCCCCACGACCCATGACGAATACCGTCCGGCCGGATACAGCAACTCCGGCCAGGCCGAACACAGCAGACAACGCTCTCTTGAGCTACGTCGTGATATTTCTCAATATAGAGGCGCCGCACACCCACTATGCTTCACAGACGAAGTAATGGATCATCAAATCCCTGAAGGGTTTAAACCCATAAACATTGAATCCTACGATGGCACAACAGACCCCGCGGTTTGGATCGAGGATTATCTCCTTCATATCCATATGGCCCGCGGAGACGATCTCCACGCCATCAAATACCTCCCACTAAAGCTTAAAGGACCAGCTCGGCATTGGCTCAACAGCTTGCCCGCAGAGTCAATTGGGTGTTGGGAAGACCTGGAAGCCGCATTCCTCGACAATTTCCAGGGCACATATGTGCGGCCACCAGACGCCGATGACCTAAGCCACATAATTCAGCAGCCAGACGAATCGGCCAGACAATTCCGGACACGGTTCTTAACAAAGAAAAATCAAATCGTCGACTGTCCGGATGCAGAGGCCCTCGCAGCCTTCAAACATAACATCCGCGACGAGTGGCTGGCCCGGCACCTAGGACAGGAAAAGCCGAAATCCATGGCAGCACTCACATCACTCATGACCCGCTTCTGTGCGGGAGAGGACAGCTGGCTAGCTCGCAGCAACAACCTTAGCAAAAATGCTGGCAGTCCGGATACCAAGGACCACAATGGCAGGTCGCGTCGAAACAAAAACAAACGTCGCGTTAACGGTAATAACAATGAGGATACGGCAGTCAACGCCGGATTCCGAGGCTCTAAACCCGGTCAGCGGAAGAAGCCATTCAAAAGAACCATTCCGGGTCCGTTCAATTTGGACCGAATACTCGACCGCTCTTGCCAGATACATGGCACTCCCGAAAAGCCAGCTAACCACACCAACAGGGATTGTTGGGTATTCAAGCAGGCAGGCAAGTTAATTGCCGAAAACAATGACAAGGGGCTGCACAGCAACGACGAGGAAGAGACCCGGCCGCCGAATAGTAGAGGACAGAAGGGTTTCCCCCCACAAGTGCGGATGGTAAACATGATATACGCAACCCATATACCCAAGAGGGAGCGGAAGCGTGCACTTAGGGACGTATATGCGATGGAGCTAGTCGCCCCGAAGTTCAATCCATGGTCCTCTTGCCCAATCACCTTCGATCGAAGAGACCACCCGACCAGTATCCACCATGGCGGATTCGCCGCATTGGTTTTAGACCCAATCGTCGATGGATTTCACCTAACCAGAGTCCTGATGGACGGCGGCAGCAGCCTGAACCTGCTTTATCAGGATACAGTGCGCAAAATGGGCATAGACCCCTCAAGGATCAAACCTACAAAGACGACCTTCAAAGGCGTCATACCAGGCGTTGAGGCCAATTGCACAGGCTCAGTCACCCTGGAAGTGGTCTTCGGATCCCCGGATAATTTCCGAAGCGAGGAGTTAATCTTCGACATAGTCCCGTTCCGCAACGGCTATCACGCTCTGCTCGGACGAACCGCGTTCGCAAAGTTCAACGCGGTGCCGCATCATGCATACCTCAAGCTCAAGATGCCAGGCCCTCGTGGAGTCATCACGGTCAACGGAAATACGGAATGCTCCCTCCGAACGGAGGAACACGCAGCGGCTCTCACAGCAGAAGTACAGAGCACCTTTTAAGGCAATTTTCGAGTACGGCCGTTAAACGACCGGACACGGCCAAACGCGCCCGGAGCAACATCAATCAAAACCGTCTGGCACGTTCCGAGCATGCATAGCAATGCGGCCCCAACCCCAGCCCTTGCATGATTGCAAAACCAGCTCTCCGCGTACATCATTACGCTCTGGAGATACCATGGGCATAGGGGGGGGGGCACGACCACGATAGGCCAAGAGTGCGGCTCAACCACACCAGGGGCTCCAAAGTGTGTCGCCCTTTTTATCTTTATTTTTTCTTCTTCTTTTTATATACAGGACTCCGTTCACTAGAAGCCCTGTCCGGCGGCGAACCTGCCGAACTCACGATGCAACAGCCAGGGAGGGACAAAGGCTACGACGAACACTCAGGTGGTCTCCACTATGAGCATTATATTTGTTAAATACACCAGTCCGTAGCCTACCCCTGGAGGGGGACATATTTAAATAGTCCAATCCCTTGCTTACCGCACTATTTGTATCATCCTGCACTCATGGCAGGATTCTTTGAATAAACAATGCATTATCTTTTGTCTATAATTGCATTACTTTATATATATATATATATGCTTATGCTTGACATCTGGCACCCGTACATTTTCGTACAGCCAAATACACCAGGGGCTTATGTTCCCCGCATTATGGTGTGATAAGTCCGAACACTTTCACAAGTGCGGCATCCCGAACTTATAGCATTATATGAATCGGCTCCGAATCATGTCTTGGGTCAATAGTTGGGTTTGCCCGGCTCCCATGTTTTGGTACCTTACGTTCCGTTCTGTCGGCTAAGGTAGCACTGGGAGAACCACTGCGATTGCGCCCCGGTTGAGCTGGGCGAGCGCCTCAGTGGAGAAAGCTAAAACTGACTGTCATGATAAGGCGAGAGACTGGTCGCTGTTCGAGAGGTCCTTTCGAGTCCCTAAAGACTCATGCCGCTTCGAGCGAAGAACCGGATAATGTCCGGCCAAGGCGTGGATAGTGCCCCGAACTCGGTCTTTCGAATACTAGGGGCTTCGCCGAAATTTAAAATTATAGAATTCTATGGCTAAGTGAGAATGTTCAAGCATTATAAGTCCGGTTGCCTTGTTCGTTGTGTTGAGCGCCTCCCTAGATGGACCCAAAGATGGGAACAAGAGTGCTCAAGTTTATCCCGAAGACCCCAGCACTCGTGGCATGGGGGCTGAAGCCAACGACTTGCCATCTCTCAGATTTAATAAACGGCCGCACAGAAGGTAATATTTTAAATCAATAAGCCTTGCTTAGCGCAAATGAACAAAGTTTTCAGCGCATAGGATAACACATTGCGAGTTTACTCAATAATTACATCTCTGGGACACTCATCCGCAATCTTGCGGGCACCCTTCAGGACAGTCTTATAGTACATCTCGGGCGTACGATACTCCTTGCCCGCTGGCGGCGCGTCGGTGATAAGCCTCTCCGCATCCAGCCTGCCCCAATGCACCTTTGCGCGGGCAAGGGCCCGACGGGCACCTTCAATACAGGCGGAGCGCTTGATGACTTCCACCCAGGGGCACGCATCCACCAGCCGCCGCACGAGGCCGAAGTAGCTACCACGCATGGCCTCTCCAGGCCACAGCCAGACTATGAGGCCCTTCATGGCCTGCTCAGCTACCTTGTGGAGTTCGACCAACTGCTTCAGCTTGTCGCTAGGGGGCACCGGATGTCCGGCCTCAGCGTACTGAGACTAGAAAACCTTCTCTGTTGAGCTCCCTCCTCGGCTCGGTAGAATGCGGCGGCATCAGACATGCTGTGAGGCAGATCTGCAAACGCCCCTGGAGAGCTCCGAATCCGAGTAAGTAACAGGTAATTTACATTAACATGCTTGCTTTGCATGAAAAATGCCTTACCCGCCACTACTTTCTTCACCGCCTCAATCTCCTGGAGGGCCTTATGGGCCTCGGCCTTAGCGGCTTTGGCACTTTCAAGAGCCGAGGCAAGCTCGGACTCTCGAGTCTTCGAGTCACGCTCCAAACTCTCATGCTTTTCCGTGAGAGCCTGGAGCTCTTGCCGCCCCTCCGCCACCCGCGCCTCCTGCTTCTCTCGCTCCGTCCGTTCCGCGGCCGCATTGCGTTCGGCCGCGTACACGGCCTCCTTCAGGGTTGCCACCTCGTTTGTGGCCCCTGCAGTACCCACGTTATCCTTGTTATTTTCATTGCAACCAAAATCCTTTTCTGTAAGGTACAAATTTAAAGATGGTATTACTCACCTTCTTTGTCCTCGAGCTACTTCTTAGCAAGGCCGAGCTCTTGCTCGGACCGCTCGAGGTCCTACTTCAACGCACTGACCTCCGCAGTCAGTGCGGCAGAGGTCAGCAGCGCAGCCTGCAAACCCATATTGACACAATTTTTAGCACTCCTGCGTATATCTTTTTTTTTAGATCCTCAATCCGGTTTTTCTTTCCGAACACCGAACCGAGCATCAGGGGCTACTGTCTATGCGGTATTACATTACATATTTTTAACTTCTTACCTCAAAGCCTGTTAGAAGGCTACTACAGGCTTCGGTCAGCCTGCTCTTGGCAAGCTGAACCTTCTGAATCACCACACTCATGATAGTGCGGTGTTCTTCCTCGATGGAAGCGCCGTTGAGCACCTCCAGCAAGTTGTCCGGCGCCTCCGGTTGGACGGAGGCTGCCAGCGTCACGGTCTTTCCCTTCTTGCAAAGGGGCCGCCTGCCGGACTCCGGAACCACTGCGGGTTCCGGCATGGAGTCCGGCGCAAAGTCCGGGAGGCTGCCTTGTGGCGCCTCCGGAGCCTCCTCCTGATGGGTCCCTTCTTGGGACCCCACCTCGGCGTCCTCAGCATCGCGAGGGGTGGAGGCAGTCGGGATGGAATCTACATCTGACGGAGCCAACGACCCGCTCGATGAAGCGGGGAGATCATCATCGGCCGGACTGCAGGCAGTGTGCGGCATTAGAAGGACACTATGTGACACAATAGAGAAATTATGAATCATTCAGGAATCCGGATACTTACGATCTTGCCGGAGGCCTGGCCCTTGAGGGCCACTCTTCGTCGCCAACGTTGGTGTTGGCGGAGCTGTCCAGGGGAATAGTCCTTCCCCTCTTGGACCCTTCGGCCTCCCCTGTTGGGGAAGCCTTCCTTTTCCTCTCTCCTTCCTCTGGGAGAGAGTCCTCTTTCTCCTCCTCGTCTTCGGGGGAGGAGTCCACCTCGGAGCCATCGGACGATGAGTCCGATATCACCTGGCGCCGGGAACTTCTTCGGGTTCCCGTGGCCTTCTTCTTGGCCTTCTTCTCCGGCACCACATAGAGTGCCGGGACCAGCAGCCCCGTTAAGCAGGCGTCCGCTGGGCCTTCGGGGAGGGGAGTCGGACAGTCTACCTGTCCGGACGTCCTCTGCCAGTCCTATCAAAGGCATTGGGAGTTTTAGATCCCACATAGAGTCAAACTATGGAAGAAAATGACTGTCCCATAGAGGATAACGAAGCTTACCTCACCGGCCGGGCGCTTGGTGCTGAATCCGCGATCTTCAGTCGCGGACACGGGGGCTTCTCCGCCCTTGAACAGCACCCTCCAGACGGCTTCATACGTCGTGTCGAAGAGCCCGCTCAGAGTCCGGTGCTGTGCCGGATCGAACTCCCACAGGTTGAAGGCCCGTTGTTGGCAGGGGAGGATCCGGTGGATGAGCATGACCTGGATCACATTGACAAGCCTAAGCTTCTTGTTCACCAGGGTCTAGAGGCAGGACTGGAGTCCTGTCAGCTCCTCCGAACTGCCCCATAGCAAGCCCTTCTCTTTCTAGGAGGTGAGCTGCATCGGGATACCAGATCTAAACTCGGGGGCCACCGCCCATTTAGGGTCGCGCGGCTCGGTGATATAGAACCACCCCGATTGCCACCCCTTGATGGACTCCACGAAGGCCCCTTCGAGCCAGATGACGCTGGGCATCTTGCCCAACATGGCGCCCCCACACTCCGCTTGGACGCCCTTCACTACCTTCGGCTTGACATTGAAGGTCTTGAGCCACAAGCCAAAGTGGGGCTGGATGCAGAGGAAGGCCTCGCACACGACGATAAACGCTGAGATGTTGAGGATGAAGTTTGGCGCCAGGTCGTGGAAGTCCAGGCCGTAATAGTACATGAGCCCCCGGACAAAGGGATGCAACGGGAAGCCCAGTCTGCGGAGGAAGTGGGGAAGGAATACGACCCTCTCATGGGGCCTAGGGGTGGGGATGAGCTGCCCCTTGTCGGGCAGCCGGTGCGCGATGTCGCCGGAAAGGTATCCGGCGCTGCGCAACTTTGCGATGTGCTCCTCCATAACGGAGGAGGCCAACCATTTGCCTCCCGCTCCAGACATGGTCAGAGAAGGTTGAGACGAGATGCGCGGACTTGGGCGCTGGAGCTCGAGTACACGGAGATGGATAAGCAAAGGAGGAAGAAGGCGTAGGTAAAAAGGTGGATCCTTATCCCATTATATATGGGCGGGCGAAAACTATGCGTCCCCACCGGCCTGGTAAAATTCGCTTATCTCCCAAGCGCCACCATCAATGGCGCGGTTGGGTTACCCACGTCCGTATTGATGGGAATCCCGGAATAAGGGGAACACGATCTCTGCTTCGACAAGACGTGCCAAGGAAACCGCTTCGCTGAACGCACTGAGGTGGTATAATAAAAAACGATTCCAGTAAAGGCTTGGTAGTGGCGTGACGGCATGCTACAAAATACGTCAGCAGATCAAACTTGTGTACATATTATTCTCTCTGCGGTGGTATGTGGAATTTATTTTGCAGAGCCGGACACTATCCTGGTGTTCACAATCTTCTATGAATTATTCGGAGGAGGAACCCACCTTGCAATGCCGAACAATATGCGCACCGGACTCATCGTCATTGAATCCTAGTTCAGGGGCTACTGAGGGAGTCCTGGATTAGGGGGTGTCCGGATAGCCGGACTATCATCGTCAGCCGGACTCCAAGACTATGAAGATACAAGATTGAAGACTTCGTCCCGTGTCCGGATGGGACTTTCCTTGGCGTGGAAGGCAAGCTTGGCGATACGGATGTGTAGATCTCCTACCATTGTAACCGACTCTATGTAACCCTTGCCCTCCCCGGTGTCTATATAAACTGGAGGGTTTTAGTCCGTAGGACAACATAACCATTACAACAATCATACCATAGGCTAGCTTCTAGGGTTTAGCCTCCTTGATCTCGTGGTAGATCCACTCTTGTACTACCCATATCATCAATATCAATCAAGCAGGAGTAGGGTTTTACCTCCATCGAGAGGACCCGAACCTGGGTAAAAACATCGTGTCCCTTGTCTCCTGTTACCATCCGCCTAGACGCACAGTTCGGGACCCCCTAGCCGAGATCCACCGGTTTTGACACCGACAGTGCGATTGTTATCAAAAAGCCGAGCATAAAAACTCTGCATAATCACTTCTCTTGCGAGCTCATGATTGGGGCATGAATATAACATTGATTTAAGCCTCCCCCAAGCTTGAGCGATGCTTTCTCCTTCGCGAGGCCAAAAATTATATATATAATTGCGATCACGATGAACAAGATGCATAAGGTAATACTTTTGATGAAATTCCAATTTCAATCTTTTATAGTTCCATGATCTCATATCATCACATAGCCTATACCATGTCAATGTGTCTCCCTTTAAAGATAAAGGGAAGGCCTTCTTCTTAACAACATCATCGGTTATACCTGCAAGCTTAAATAGTCCACAAACATCATCCACATAGCGTAGATGTTCATCAGGATGCTTTGTTCCATCTCCTGTAAAAGTGTTAGCTAGCACTTTTTCCATCATACCCGAAGGAATCTCAAAAGGAGTTTCATTTTCAATAGGTTCAGTAGGTTGAGTAGGTTGAGGAGCAACTCTTTGCTCTATTGGACGGGGTGAAGATACCCCGAACAAGCCCCTCAGACAATTACTTTCCATAGTACCAAGTGATAGAAAATTTCAGCACACTAAATAAATTTTTCTTTACCAAATTCCACCTACCAAAGGCGCTTCACTCCCCGGCAACGGCGCCAGAAAAGAGTCTTGATGACCCACAAGTATAGGGGATCTATCGTAGTCCTTTCAATAAGTAAGAGTGTCGAACCCAACGAGGAGCAGAAGGAAATGATAAGCGGTTTTCAGCAAGGTATTCTCTGCAAGTACTAAAATAAGTGGTAACAGATAGTTTTGTGATAAGATAAATTGTAACGAGCAACAAGTAACAAAATTAAATAAAGTGCAGCAAGGTGGCCCAATCCTTTTTGTAGCAAAGGACAAGCCTGGACAAACTTCTTATAATAGGAAAAGCGCTCCCGAGGACACATGGGAATATTGTCAAGCTAGTTTTCATCACGCTCATATGATTCGCCTTCGGTACTTTGATAATTTGATATGTGGGTGGACCGGTGCTTGGGTGCTGTTCTTACTTGAACAAGCATCCCACTTATGATTAACCTCTATTGCAAGCATCCGCAACTACAACAAAAGTATTAAGGTAAACCTAACCATAGCATGAAACATATGGATCCAAATCAGCCCCTTACGAAGCAACGCATAAACTAGGGTTTAAGCTTCTGTCACTCTAGCAACCCATCATCTACTTATTACTTCCCAATGCCTTCCTCTAGGCCCAAATAATGGTGAAGTGTTATGTAGTCGACGTTCACATAACACTACTAGAGGTTAGACAACATACATCTTATCAAAATATCGAACGAATACCAAATTCACATGACTACTAATAGCAAGACTTCTCCCTTGTCCTCAGGAACAAACGTAATTACTCACAAAGCATATTCATGTTCATAATCAGAGGGGTAATAATGTGCATAAAGGATTTGAACATATGATCTTCCACCAAATAAACCAACTAGCATCAACTAAAAGGAGTAATCAACACTACTAGCAACCTACTAGCACCAATCCCAAACTTGGAGACAAGAATTGGATACAAGAGATGAACTAGGGTTTGGAGATGAGATGGTGCTAGTGAAGATGTTGATGGAGATTGCCCTCTCCCGATGAGAGGAGCATTGGTGATGACGATGGTGATGATTTCCCCCTCCCGGAGGGAAGTGTCCTGGCAGAACAGCTCTGCCGGAGCCCTAGATTGGTTCCGCCAAGGTTCCGCCTCGTGGCGGCGGAGTCTCGTCCCGAAAGGTTGCCTTGTATTTTTTTTTCATCAAAAGACTTCATATAGGAGAAGATGGGCGTCGGAGAGCCACCAGGGGGCCCACGAGGTAGGGGGCGCCCAGGGGGGGCGCGCCCACCCTCTTGAGCAGGGTGTGGGCCCCCTGGCCTTCATCTTTGGCGACGATTTTTCTTTATTTATTTTAAGATATTCTATGGAGTTTCAGGACTTTTGGAGTTGTGCAGAATAGGCCTCCAATATTTGCTCCTTTTCCAGCCCAGAATTCCAGCTGCCGGCATTCTCCCTCTTCATGTAAACCTTGTAAAATAAGAGAGAATAGCCATAAGTATTGTGACATATCGTGGAATAACAGCCCATAATGCAATAAATATTGTCATAAAAGCATGATGCAAAATGGACGTATCAAACACCATGGCAATTCTGCTGAAAACAGCGTCAGTCCGGGTTAGTTCCATTCGAATCATGCAAGTTAGAGTCCAAAACAAGGGCAAAAGTGTCTGGAAAAGTAGATACGATGGAGACGTATCAACTCCCCCAAGCTTAAACATTTGCTTATCCTCAAGCAATTTAGTTGATAAACTGAAAGTGATAAAGAAAAACTTTTACAAACTCTGTTTGCTCTTGTTGTTGTAAATATGTAAAGCCAACATTCAAGTTTTCAGCAAAGATTATGAACTAACCATATTCACAATAACACTTAGGTCTCATGTTTACTCGTATCAATGGCATAATCAACGAGCGAGCAATAATAATAAGACTCGGATGACAACACTTTCTCAAAATAATCATAATATGATATAACAAGATCGTATCTCGCTAGCCCTTTCTGAGACCGCAAAACATAAATGCAGAGCACCTCTGAAGATCATGGACTGACTAAACATTGTAATTCATGGTAAGAGAGATCCAATCATAGTCATACTTAATATAAATTAATAGTAATGCATGCAAATGACAGCGGTGCTCTTCAACTGGTGCTTTTTAATAAGAGGATGATGACTCAACATAAAAGTAAATAGATAGGCCCTTCGTAGAGGGAAGCAGTGATTTGTAAATGTGCCAGAGCTCGATTTTGAAATATAGATAAATAATATTTTGAGCGGCATACTTTCATTGTCAACATAACAACCGAGAGATCTCGATATCTTCCATGCTACACACATTATAGGCGGTTCCCAAACAGAATGGTAAAGTTTATACTCCCCCACCACCAACAAGCATCAATCCATGGCTTGCCCGAAACAACGGGTGCCTCCAACTAACAACAATCCTGGGGGAGTTTTTTTTGCAATTATTTTGATTTGAACATGGGACTCGGCATCCCGGTTATCGGCTATTTTCTCATGAGTGAGGAGCGGAGTCCACTCCTCATGAGAATAACCCACCTAGCATGGAAGATATAGACAGCCCTAGTTGATACATGAGTTGTTCGAGCATACAAAACAGAATTTCATTTGAAGGTTTAGAGTTTGGCACATACAAATTTACTTGGAACGGTAGGTAGATACCGCATATAGGAAGGCATGGTGGACTCATATGGAATAACTTTGGGCTTTATGGATTTTGGATGCACAAGCAGTATTCCCGCTTAGTACAAGTGAAGGCTAGAAAAAGACTGGGAAGCGACCAACTAGAGAGCGACAACAGTCATGAACATGCATTAAAATTAATCAACACTGAGTGCAAGCGTGAGTAGGATATAAATCACCATGAACATGAATATCGTGGAGGCTATGTTGATTTTGTTTCAACTACATGTGTGAACATGTGCCAAGTCAAGCCACTCGAATCGTTCAAAGGAGGATACCACCCTATCATACCACATCACAATCATTTTAATAGCATGTTGGCACGCAAGGTAAACCATTATAAACTCCTAGCTAATTAAGCATGCCATAAGCAACTATAATCTCTGATTGTCATTGCAAACATGTTTATTGATAATAGGCTGAATCGGGAACGATGAACTAATCATATTTACAAAAACAAGATAGGTCGAGTTCATACCAGCTTTTCTCGTCTCAATCAGTCCATCATATATTGTCATTATTGCCTTTCACTTGAACGACCGAACGGTGTGGAAAATAATAATAGTGCACGTGCATTGGACTAAGCTGGAATCTACAAGCATTTAATACAAGGGAGAAGACAAGGTAATATGGGCTCTTGGTTAAATCAACAATAATGCATATGAGAGCCACTCAACATTTTCATCACGGTCTTCTCCTCTCGACCCCCAAAGAAAAGAAAAGAAAAGAAACTATTTACACAGGAAAGCTCCCAACAAGCAAAAGAAGAACGAGAAATCTTTTTGAGTTTTCTTTTAATTACTACTACTACAGGCATGGAAAGTAAAGTAGCTAAAAGCTATAACTAATTATTATTTTTGGTTTTTCTAACACACAAGAAGAAGGCTTAGAAAAGAAAATAAACTAGCATGGATAGCACAATGAAAAAGTATGAGTACCGACAACTGGCATGAGTGTGTGAACATGAATGTAATGTCGGTGAGAAATATGTACTCCCCCAAGCTTAGGCTTTTGGCCTAAGTTGGTCTATGCCCACGGATCAAAGTGACCATCTCGGTGTGCGGAGGAGTGTCATCAGGGTGCCACTGGTTGGCGATCTCCTCCGGATCCCACTGATAGACAGACTGTCGATAAGGGTCAAGTGGTGGTTCCGGCTTAGGCTTTGGAGCTGGTGTCAGGCTCCAGTATGCGTAAACAGCCTCGGGCAAGATGAGGTACGTACCTAAAAGTATGTTAAACAAAGAGGGTGCAGGCAAGATAATAGTCTCACAGTGAGTTTTATTAAATATCAAATTATACTTAAGCATCATCTTCTTATTTTTAACAATAAATTCATGTGCTACCATACTCTTATAATCTATAAAAATAGGGGGCAACAACTTTTCCTCTTTCTCATAATGCCTAATAGGTATCTCAAAATGTTCAGCAAGGCGAGAAGCAAAGATGCCTCTAAAGATGGGGCCCTTTGTACGGTTCAGACTTAATCATTTAGCAATAGTAGCGCGTAAGCTGAAGGTTGTATCACGAAATAAAGCATGGCGCAAAATGACAAGATCAGGAGTACTAAGATTTCCACTGTTCCCGCGACCAATTAAGCATCTGCCAGCAAATATCGCAAAGTAACGTAGAACAGGAAAATGTATACTAGTAATTCTTGCATCGGAAACTTTCCTCGTTTCCCCTATAGAAATTCTATCAATAAATCCATCCACATCACTACGATGTGGTTCCTCTATGCTGCCCACAAAGGGTATCTTCCATACCCGACAAAAATCATGGAGTGACATCTCCTTGAACTCATCATATAAGTAAAACTCCACTGAAGGTGGTGATTTACTAGCATGGAAATAAAAAATTTGCACGAAAATATTAGTGAGTAGGAGATATTGTTCGCGTTGGTCGCAGAGGAAGTCGATGAGGCCTGCATTCTCAGTCAAGTAATAAAACTCATTATAAATTCCGGCGGCTCTCAAGAATTCTTCGCAAGGCCATTCACACGGCCAAACCTCCGTGGTGTGAGGGAGATTATATTTGGGCTTTTTATTCTCCTCATTTTGTTTATCCTTCGAGCGTCGGCTCGAAGAGCCTCTCAACAATCTCCTCAACATTTTCTTCCTCTGGAAATTTCTGAATCTTTTAGTGACTCACAATAAAAGTGAACCAAACTCAACAAGATTGATAGCAACTACTCCCACAAGTGCCTAGAGACTATATCATGCATTAGAACTACTTAGGACCAAATAATGCAAGCTCGAGAATAGGGTCACCTTAGTAGCAAAAATTTGCAATAAATAAAGCACTACAACAAAAACTAATTGGACCATTGGAGGAGTCACATACCGAAGAACAATTCCCCAAAACAGTTTCGTGAATGAAGCTTTGAGCAAGGAGATCGAAAACGGCAGCAAGATGAGTTAGAACTCGTGCTTGAGCTGGTTGGTGATTTTTTGAGAGGAAGAAGGAGTGTGTGGGTGCTGGAATAAGTGGAGGGGGCCACGTGGGGCCAAAGAGGCAGGGGCGCGGCCAGGGTGTGGGCGCGCCCTGGACCCTCATGGCCAGGTGGTTGCCCCCTCTGGTGTGTTCTCAGTGCCAATAATTCTTAAATATTCTAGAAAAAATCATATTTCATTTTCAGGGCATTTGGAGAACTTTTATTTTCGGGGTATTTTTTATTTGCAAGGATAAATCAGAAAACAGACAGAAAAAATACTATTTTTGCTTTATTTAACCTAAATAACAGAAAGTAAAGGAGGGTAGAGAGAGTTGTGCTTTCTAACTTCATCCATGTCATGCTCATCAAAAGGAATCCACTAACAAGGTTGATCAAGTCTTGTTAACAAACTCTTTTTGAATAACATGGAACCGGAGAAATTTCGAATAACACTAGGTTACCTCAACGGGGATATGTACATCCCCAATAATAAGAATATCATATTTCTTCTTGACAGTAGGAAGAGGAAATTCAAAACCTCCAATAATAATCGATGGAATTTTTCCAATAGAATTGATATTATGGACTTGAGGTTGTTTCCTCAGAAAGTGTACCGTATGCTCATTACCATTAACATGAAAAGTTACATTGCCTTTGTTGCAATCAATAACAGCCCCTGCAGTATTCAAAAAGGGTCTACCAAGGATAATCGAAATACTATCGTCCTCGGGAATATCAAGAAAACAAAGTCCGTTAAGATAGTAACGTTTGCAACCACAACAGGCACATCCTCACAAATACCAACAGGTATAGTGGTTGATTTATCGGCCATTTGCAAAGATATTTCAGTAGGTGTCAACTTACTCAAATCAAGTCTACGATATAAAGAGAGAGGCATAACACCAACATCGGCTCCAAGATCACATAAAGCAGTTTTAACATAGTTTCTTTTAATGGAGCATGGTATAGTTGGTACTCCTGGATCTCCAAGTTTCTTAGGTATTCCACCCTTAAAAGTATAATTAGCAAGCATGGTGGAAATTTCATCTTTCGTATCTTTCTTTTATTTGTAACAATATCTTTCATGTACTTAGCATAAGGATTCATTTTGAGCATATCAGTAAAACGCATACGCAAAAAGATAGATCTAATCATTTCAGCAAAGCGCTCAAAATCCTCATCATCCTTTTTCTTGGATGGTTTAGGAGGAAAAGGCATGGGTTTTTGAACCCATGATTCTCTTTCTTTACCATGCTTCCTAGCAACAAAGTCTCTCTTATCATAACGTTGATTCTTTAATTGTGGGTTATCAAGATCAACAGTAGGTTCAACTTCTACATCATTATTATTGCTAGGTTGAGCATCAACATGAACATCATCACTGGGTTCATGTTCATTACCAGATTGTGTTTCAGCATCAAAAATAGAAATATCATTGGGATTCTCAGGTGTGTCAACAACAGGTTCACTAGAAGCATGCAAAGTCCTATCATTTTTCTTCTTCTTTTTTTAGAAGGACTAGGTGCATCAACATTAGTTCTCTGAGAATCTTGCTAAATTCTCTTGGGGTGGCCCTTAGGATACAAAGGTTCCTGTGTCATTTTACCCCCTCTAGTCATAACTCTAACATCATCATTTTTCTTCTTATTTAGTTCATTGAGCAAATCATTTGGGGCTTTAATCACTTGTTCTACTTGAGTGGTAACCATAGAAGTATGTTTACTAATGAGTTTAAGTTCACCTTTAACTCTAGGCATATAATCACTCAAGTGTTCAATCATATAAGCATTACGTTTGAATTGTCACCAACATAAGCATTGAAGTTTTCTTGTTTAACAATAAAATTATCAAACTCATCTCAGCGTTGGCTAGCAGACTTATAACGAGGAATATCACCTTCATCAAATCTATAGAGAGAATTTACCTTTACTACCTGTGTCGGGTTATCAAGACCATGTATTTTTTCAATAGGTAGTAAATTCTTAACATCTTTAGCTTTAATACCCTTCTCTTTCATAGATTTCTTTGCCTCTTGCATATCTTCAGGACTAAGAAATAGGATACCTCTTTTCTTCGGAGTTGGCTTAGGAGTTGGTTCAGGAAGTGTCCAATTATTTTCATTAGTCAACATATTATTCAATAGCAATTCAGCTTGATCAATAGTTCTTTCCCAGAAAACACAACCAACCCAACTATCCAGGTGGTCTCTGGAAGCATCAGTTAGTCCATTATAAAAGATATCAAGTATTTCATTTTCTTGAGAGGATGATCAGGCAAAGCATTAAGTAATCAGAGAAGCCCCCCCCCCCCCCCAAAGCTTGTGGGAGACTCTCTTCTTCAATTTGCAGAAAATTATATATTTCCCTTAAGGCATTTTGTTTCTTATGAGCGGGGAAATATTTAGCAGAGAAGTAATAAATCATATCCTGGGGACTACGCACACAACCAGGATCAAGAGAATTAAACCACGTTTTAGCATCGCCTTTTAGTGAGAATGGAAATAACTTAAGGATATAGTAGTAACGAATTTTTTCCTCGTGAGCGAATAGGGTGGCTATATCATTTAATTTAGTAAGGTGTGCCACAATAGTTTCAGATTCATAGCCATAAAAAGGATCAGATTGAACCAGAGTAATTATCTTAGGATCGACACAGAAATCATAATCCTTATCAGTAATACAGATAGGTGAAGTAGCAAAAGCAGGGTCATATTTCATTCTAGCATTCAGAGACTTTTCTTTCAGCTTAGCTAATAATTTCTTAAGATCAGATCTATCATTGCAAGCAAGAAATCTCTAGCAGTTTCTTCATCCATAACATAACCCTCAGGCACAAAAGGCAATTCATATCTAGGGGGAGAATCTTCATCATCACTTTCATCAGTATTATCAGTTTCAATAATTTCATTCTCTCTAGCCCTAGAAAGTTGTTCATCAAGAAATTCACCTAATGGCACAGTATTATCAAGCATAGAAGTAGTTTCATCATAAGAATCACGCATAGCAGAAGTGGCATCATCAATAACATGCGACATACCAGAATTAATAGGAGAAGCAAGTTTGGGTGTCACAAGTTTACTCAAAATAGAAGGAGAATCAAGTGCAGAGCTAGATGACAGTTCCTTACCTCCCCTCGTAGTTGAGGGATAAATCTTGGTTTTCTCGTCTTTCAAGTTCCTCATAGTGATCAGCAGATATAAATCCCAAGTGACTCAAAGAATAGAGCTATGCTCCCCGGCAACGGCGCCAGAAAATAGTCTTGATAACCCACAAGTATAGGGAATCGCAACAGTATTTGAGGGTAGAGTATTCAACCCAAATTTATTGATTTGACACAAGGGGAGCCAAAGAATATTCTCAAGTATTAGAAGTTGAGTTTTCAATTCAACCACACATGGAAAACTTAATATCTGCAGCAAAGTATTTAGTAGCAAAGTAATATGGAAGTAACAATAACAGTGGCAAAAGTAACAGTAGCAGATTTGTAGTAATTGTAACAGTGGCAACGATAAAGTAACTAAGCAAAGATCAATATGTGAAGAGCTCGTAGGCATTGGATCAGTGATGGATAATTATGTTGGATGTGATTCCTCATGCAATAATTATAACATAGGGTGACACAAAACTAGCTCCAGTTCATCAATGTAATGTAGGCATGTATTCTGAATATAGTCATATGTGCTTATGGAAAAGAACTTGCATGACATCTTTTGTCCTACCCTCCTGTGGCAGCGGGGTTGATGACCCACAAGTATAGGGTATCTATCATAGTCCTTTCTATAAGTAAGAGTGTCGAACCCAACGAGGAGCAGAAGGAAATGACAAGCGGTTTTCAGTAAGGTTTTCTCTGCAAGCACTGAAATTGTAGGTGACAGGTAGTTTTGTGATAAGATAATTTGTAACGGGTAACAAGCAATGAAAGTAAATGAAGTGCAGCAAGGTGGATCAATCCTTTCTGTAGCAAAGGACAAGCATGGACAATTTCTTATAATGAGAAAAGAGCTCCCGAGGACACATGGGAATTATCGTCAAGCTAGTTTTCATCACACTCATATGATTTGCGGTACTTTGATAATTTGATATGTGGGTGGACCGGTGCTTGGGTACTGCCCTTACTTGGACAAGAATCCCACTTATGATTAACCCCTATTGCAAGCATCCCCAACTACAAAAGAAGTATTAAGGTATAACTAACCACAACATTAGACATATGGATCCAAATCAGCCCCTTACAAAGCAACGCATAAACTAGGGTTTAAGCTTTTGTCACTCTAGCAACCCATCATCTACTTATTACTTCCCGATGCCTTCCTCTAGGACCAAATAATGGTGAAGTGTCATGTAGTCGATGTTCACATAACACCACTAGAGGAGAGACAACATACATCTCATCAAAATATCGAACGAATACAAAATTCACATGACTACTAATAGCAAGACTTCACCCATGTCCTCAGGAACAAAAGTAACTCCTCACAAAGCATATTCATGTTCATGATCAGAGGAGTATTAATATGCATTAAGGATCTGAACATATGATCTTCCACCAAGTAAACCAATTAGCATCAACTACAAGGAGTAATCAACACTACTAGCAACCCACAGGTGCCAATTTGTGGTTTGGATACAAGATTGGATACAAGAGATGAACTAGGGTTTTGAGAGGAGATGGTGCTGGTGAAGATGTTGATGGAGATTGACCCCCTCCCGATGAGAGGATCGTTGGTGATGATGATGGTGATGATTTCCCCCTCCCGGAGGGAAGTTTCCCCGGCAGAATAGCTCCGCCGGAGCCCTAGATTGGTTTCGCCAAGGTTCCGCCTCGTGGCGGCGGAGTTTCGTCCCGTAAGCTTGCTTATGATTTTTTCCAGGGTAAAAGCCTTCATATAGCAAAAGATGGGCACCGGAGGGCCACCAGGGAGCCCAGGAGACAAGGGCGCGCCCAGTAGGGGTGGGCGCGCCCCCCACCCTCCTGGCCAGGGTGTGGGCCCCCTCTGGTGTTTTCTTCGCTCAATAATTCTTATTAATTCCAAAAATGACTTCCGTGGAGTTTCGGGATTTTTGGAGCTGTGCAGAATAGGTTTCCAATATTTGCTCCTTTTCCAACCAGAATTCCAGCTGCCGCCATTCCCCCTCTTCATGGTAAACCTTGTAAAATAAGACAGAATAGCCATAAGTATTGAGATATAATGTGTAATAACAACCCATAATGCAATAAATATTGATATAAATGCATGATGCAAAATGGACGTATCAGGGGTCCTATTGGAAACTAAGGGATATTAAGGCCTCCTTTTAATAGAGCAACAGACCAAAGCATTAACACTTAGTGAATACATGAACACCTCAAACTATGGTCATCACCGGTAAGTATCCCGATTATTGTCACTTCGGGGTTAACGGATCATAACACATAATAGGTGACTATAGACTTGCAAGATAGGATCAAGAACTCACATATATTCATGAAAACATAATAGGTTCAGATCTGAAATCATGGCACTCGGGCCCTAGTGACAAGCATTAAGCATAGCAAAGTCATAACAACATCAATCTTAGAACATAATGGATACTAGGGATCAAACCCTAACAAAACTAACTCGATTACATGATAAATCTCATCCAACCCATCACCGTCCAGCAAGCCTATGATGGAATTACTCACGCACGGCAGTGAGCATCATGAAATTGGTGATGGAGGGTGGTTGATGATGACGACGGTGATGGATTCCCCTCTCCGGAGCCCCGAACAGACTCCAAATCAGCCCTCCCGAGAGAGATTAGGGCTTGGCGACGGCTCCGTATCATAAAGCGCGATGAATCCTTCTCTCTGGGTTTTTTCTCCCCGAACGTGAATATATGAAGTTGGAGTTGAGGTCAGTGGAGCACCAGGGGGCCCACGAGGCAGGGGGCGCGCCCAGGGGGCAGGCGCGCCCCCCACCCTCGTGCACAAGATGTGGGCCCCCTTATCTTGATTCTTTCGCTAGTATTTTTTATTAATTCCAAAAATATTCTCCGTGAAGTTTCAGGTCATTCCAAGAACTTTTATTTCTGCACAAAAATAACACCAAGGCAATTTTGCTGAAAGCAGCGTCAGTCTGGGTTAGTTCCATTCAAATCATGCAAGTTAGAGTCCAAAACAAGGGCAAAAGTGTTTGGAAGTAGATATGATGGAGACGTATGGCTACGTCTTGAGCTTGCGTTGGTTTTCCTTGAAGAGGAAAGGGTGATGCAGCAATAGTAGCATAAGTATTTCCCTCGGTTTTTGAGAACCAAGGTATCAATCCAGTAGGAGGCTCCTCAAAAGTCCCACGCACCTACACAAACAAACAAAGAACTCGCAACCAACGCAATAAAGGGTTGTCAATCTCTTCACGGCCACTTGTGAAAGTGAGATCTGATAGAGATAATATGATAAGATAAATATATTTTTGGTATTTTATAATATAGATGCAAAAAGTAAAGATGCAAATAAAAGTAGATTGAAAGCTTATATGATAAAAGATAGACCCGGGGGCCATAGGTTTCACTAGAGGCTTCTCTCAAGATAGCATAAGTACTACGGTGGGTGAACAAATTACTGTCGAGCAACTGATAGAAAAGCGAATAATTATGAGATTATCTAGGCATTATCATGTATATAGGCATCACGTCCGCGACAAGTAGACCGACTCCTGCCTGCATCTACTACTATTACCCCACACATCGACCGACTCCTGCCTGCATCTAGAGTATTAAGTTCATAAGAACAGAGTAACGCATTAAGAAAGATGACATGATGTAGAGGGATAAACTCAAGCAATATGATATAAACCCGATATAAACCCCATCTTTTTATCCTCGATGGCAACAATACAATACGTGCCTTGCTGCCCCTGCTGTCACTGGGAAAGGACACCGCAAGATTGAACCCAAAGCTAAGCACTTCTCCCATTGCAAGAAAGATCAATCTAGTAGGCCAAACCAAACTGATAATTCGAAAAGACTTGCAAAGATAACTCAATCATACATAAAAGAATTCAGAGGAGATTCAAATATTTCTCATAGATAAACTTGATCATAAACCCACAATTCATCGGATCTCGACAAACACACCGCAAAAAGATTTTACATCGAATAGATCTCCACAAGAGAGGGGGAGAACATTGTATTGAGATCCAAAATAGAGAAGAAGCCATCTAGCTAATAACTATGGACCTGAAGGTCTGTGGTAAACTACTCACAACTCATCGGAGAGGCTATGGTGTTGATGTAGAAGCCCTCCATGGTCGATTCCCCCTCCGGTGGAGCGCCGGCGAAGGCTCCAAGATGGGATCTCACGGATACAGAAGGTTACGGCGGTGGAAATTGTGTTTTGTTGGCTCCCTGGATGTTTTCGGGGTACGTAGGTATATATAGGAGGAAGAAGTACGTCAGTGGCTGCCTGTGGGGCCCAGGAGATAGGGGGCACGCCCTCCTGTCTCCTGGCCGCCTCGCAAGCTTCTTGACTTGCACTCCAAGTTCTCCGGATCACGTTTGTTCCAAAAATCACGCTCCCGAAGGTTTCATTCCGTTTGGACTCTGTGTGATATTCCTTTTCTTCGAAATACTGAAATAGGCAAAAAAAACAGCAATACGGGCTGGGCCTTAGGTTAGTCCCAAAAATGATATAAATGTGTAAAATAAAGCCCATAAACATCCAAAAGGGGTAATATAATAGCATGGAACAATCAAAAATTATAGATACATTGGAGACGTATCAAGCATCCCTAAGCTTAATTCCTGCTCATCCTCGAGTAGGTAAATGATAAAAACATAATTTTTGATGTGGAATGCTACCTAGCATAATTCTCAATGTAATTTTTTTATTGTTGCAT
The DNA here is from genome assembly GCA_963921465.1 of Triticum timopheevii. Classification (NCBI taxonomy): domain Eukaryota; kingdom Viridiplantae; phylum Streptophyta; class Magnoliopsida; order Poales; family Poaceae; genus Triticum; species Triticum timopheevii. Next base: position 464,482,254 of record OY997266.1, read on the forward strand.
GATTGTTCAGATCCAAATGATTCAAGATAAAAGCTTATAAAACATAAAAATAATAATGCTTCGAAGCATACTAACAAATAATCATGTCCTATCAAAATAGCATAGCCAAAGAAAGCTTATCCCTACAAAATCATATAGTTAGGCCATGCTTCATTTTCATTACACAACATACTCCCATCATGAACAACCCCGATGACGAGCCGAGCAATTGGTTCATACTTTTTAATGCGTTCAACTTTTTCAACTCTTACGCAATACATGAGCGCAAGCCATGGACATAGCACTATGGTGGTATTTGGTGGTGGTCGTGAGGACAAAAAGGGAGAAGATAGTCTCACATCAACTAGGCGTATTAACGGGCTATGGAGATGCCCATCAATAGATATCAATGTGAGTGAGTAGGGATTGCCATGCAACAGATGCACTAGAGCTATAAATATATGAAAGCTCAACAAAAGAAACTAAGTGGGTGTGTATCCAACTTGCTTGCTCACGAAGACCTAGGGCATTTTGAGGAAGCCCATTATTGGAATATACAAGCCAAGTTCTATAGTGAAAAATTCCCACTTAGTATATGAAAGTGACAACATAGGAGACCCTCTATCATGAAGATCATGGTGCTACTTTGAAGCACAAGTGTGGAAAAGAGATAGTAGCATTGTCCCTTCTCTCTCATTTATTTTTTTCTTCTTTTCTTTTTTTTCCTTTTTTTCTTTTTTTTCCTTTTGGCCTTTATTTATTTTTATTTTGGCCTTTCTCTTTTTTTTCTTTTTAAAGTCCGAAGTCTCATCCCGACTTGTGGAGGAATCATAGTCTTCATCATCCTTTCCTCACTGGGACAATGCTCTAATAATGAAGATCATCACACTTTTATGGATTTACAACTCAAGAACTACAAATCAAAGCTAGAACAAGATATGACTCTATATGAATGCCTCCGGCGGTGTACCGGGATATGCAATGAATCAAGAGCGACATGTATGAAAATTATGAGGGTGGCTTTTCCACAAATACGATGTCAACTACATGATCATGCAAAGAGCAATATGACAATGATGAAGCGTGTCATAATAAACGGAACGGTGGAAAGTTGCATGGCAATATATCTCGGAATGGCTATGGAAATGCCATAATAGGTAGGTATGGTGGCTTTTTTGAGGAAGGTAAATAATGGGTGCATGATACCGGCGAAAGTTGCGCGGTATAATAGAGGCTAGCAAAGTGGAAGGATGAGTGTGCGTATATCCATGGACTCACATTAGTCATAAAGAACTCATATACTTATTACAAAAGTCTACTTACCCCTCGAAGCAAAGTACTACTACGCATGCCCCTAGAGGGATAGATTGGTAGGAAAAGAGCATCGCTCGTCCCCGACTGCCACTCATAAGGAAGACAATCAAAAGAGCACCTCATGCAACAATTTTTTCACACAACTTTTACCATACGTGCATGCTACGAGACTTGCCAACTTCAACACAAGTATTTCTCAATTTCATAATTACCCACTAGCATGACTCTAACATTACTACCTATATATCTCAAAACAATTATCAAGCATCAAATTGATCCTAGTGTTTTATGCACTTTCTATGATAGTTTTTATTATACCCAACTTGGATGCTCACCATTCTAGGACCAATTTATAACCATAGCAAATACCATGCTGTTCTAAAAGACTCTCAAAATAATATAAGTGAAGCAAGAGATACTAGTAATTTCTTCAAAATTAGGCCACCGCCGTGCTCTAAAAGATATAAGTGAAGTACTAGAGCAAAAACTATCAAGCTCAAAAGATATAAGTGAAGCACATAGAGTATTATAGCAAATTCTAATCAAGTGGGCTTCTCCCAAAAGGTGTGTACAGCAAGGATGATTGTGGTAAACTAAAAAGCAAAGACTAATATAATACACGATACACGACGCTCCAAGCAAAACACATATCATGTGGCGAATAAAAATATAGCTCCAAGTAAAGTTACCAATGAATGAAGACGAAAGAGGGGATGCCTTCCCGGGGCATCCCCAAGCTTAGGCTTTTGTATATTCTTGAATATCTTGGGGTGCCTTGGGCATCCCCAATCTTAGGCTCTTGCCACTCCTTATTCCATAGTCCATCAGAGCTTTACCCAAAACTTGAAAACTTCACAACACAAAACTCAACAGGAAATCTTATAAGCTCCGTTAGTGAAAGAAAATAAAACCACCACATAAGGTACTGTAATGAACTCATTCTTTATTTATTTTGGTGTTAAACCTACTGTATTCCAACTTCTCTATGGTTTATAAACTATTTTACTAGCCATAGATGCATCAAAATAAGCAAATAACACACGGAAAACAGAATCTGTCAAAAACAGAACAGTCTGTAGAAATCTGTAACTAAAGCAAACTTCTGGAACTCTAAAAATCCTACCAAACTAGGAAGCCCTGGACATTTTGTCTGTTGATCACCAGAAAAAAGAATCAACGCAAAATCACGTTTCTGTGATTTCACAAAAATAATTTCGTGCGTGCAAAGTTTCTGTTTTTCAGCAGAATCAAATCAACTATCATCATAGGTTATCCTATAGGTTCTACTTGGCACAAACACTAATTAAAACATAAAAACACATCTAAACAGAAGGTAGATGCAAAATTTATTACTAAACAGGAACAAAAACAAAAAACAAAAATAAAACTGGGTTGCCTCCCAACTAGCGCTATCGTTTAACGCCCCTAGCTAGGCATAAAAGCGAAGATAGATCTAAGTAGTGCCATCTTTGGCACTAAATTCATAAGTAGCTCGCATGATAGATTCATAAAGTAATTTTACTTTCTTTCTTGGAAAGTGCTCCATGCCTTTCCTTAATGGAAATTGGAATCTAATATTCCCTTCCTTCATATCAATAATAGCACCAATCGTTCTAAGGAAAGGTCTACCAGGAATAATAGGGCAAGAAAGATTGCAATCTATATCAAGAACGATAAAATCTACGGGAACCAAATTTCTATTTGCAACAATGAGAACATCATTGATCCTTCCCATTGGCTTTTTAATGGTGGAATCCATAAGGTGCAAATTTAAAGAGCAATCATCAAGATCATGGAAACCTAGAATATCACATAAAGTTTTCGGAATCGTGGAAACAGTAGCACCCAAATCACACAAGGCAAAACACTCATGATCTTTAATTCTAATCTTTATAGTAGGTTCCCACTCATCATTAAGTTTTCTAGGTATAGAAACTTCCAAATTAAGTTTTTCATCATAAGATTGCATCAAGGCATCAACAATATGTTTGGTAAAAGCTTTATTTTGACTATAAGCATGCGGAGAATTAACAACGGATTGCAACAAGGAAATACAACCTTCTAAAGAACAATTATCATAATCAAATTCCTTGAAATCTCAGATAGTGGGTTCAATACTATTTAAAGTCATGACCTCTCCAATCCCACTTTTACCAAATTTAGCATCAAGATCTAAAAACTCCAAATTCTTGGGACGCCTTCTAACTAAAGTTGACTCATCTCTAGTCCCATTATTATCAAGATTCATATTGCAAAACAAAGATCTAATAGGAGACACATCAATAACTTTAAGATCTTCATCATTATTTTCATTGAAACTAGAAGAACACGCCCTTACAAAGCAATCTTTCTAGCACGCAATCTAGCCGTTCTTTCCTTGCACTCATCAATGGAAATTCTCATGGCTTTGAGAGACTCATTGATATCATGCTTAGGAGGAGAAGATCTAAGTTTGAGAGAATCAACATCAAGCGAAAGTCTATCAACGTTCCTAGCCAAATCATCAACTTTGAGCAAATTTTCTTCAAGCAAGGCATTAAAACTCTTTTGAGAAATCATAAATTCTTTCACACTATTCTCAAAATCAGAGGGCATCTTATTAAAATTACCATAAGAATTATTGTAGGAAATTTCCATAATTATTAGAGGAATTACTAGGGAACGGTCTAGAATTAAAGTTTCCTCTATAAGCATTGTTTCCAAAACTATTCCTACCAACAAAATTCACATCCATAGATTCATTATTATTCTCAATCAAAGTAGACAAAGGCATATCATTGGTATCAAGAGGAGTATTTTTAGTAGCAAACAACTTCATAAGTTCATCCATCTTTCCACTCAAAACATTGATTTCTTCTATAGCATGCACTTTTTTAGTAGAAGATCTTTTGGTGTGCCATTGAGAATAATTAGCCATAATATTATCAAGAAGTTTTGTAGCATCTCCTAACGTGATTTCCATAAACGTGCCTCCCGCGGCCGAATCTAAAAGATTTCTAGAAGCAAAGTTCAAACCGGCATAAAAATTTTGTATGATCATCCATAAATTCAAACCATGAGTAGGGCAATTGCGAATCATCAATTTCATTCTTTCCCAAGATTGGGCAACATGCTCATGATCAAGTTGTTTAAAATTCATAATATCGTTCCTAAGAGTGATGATCTTAGTGGAAGGAAAATACTTAGAGATGAAAGCATCTTTGCACTTGTTCCAAGAATCAATACTATTTTTAGGCAAAGACGAAAACCAAACTTTAGCACGATCTCTAAGTGAAAACGGAAATAACTTCAATTTAACAATATCATTATCCGTATATTTCTTCTTTTGCATGTCACACAAATCAACAAAGTTGTTTAGATGAGTAGCGGCATCTTCACTAGGAAGGCCGGCGAATTGATCTTTCATAACAAGATTCAGCAAAGCAGTATTGATTTCACAAGACTCAACATCATTAAGAGGAGCAATCGGAGTACTAAGGAAATCATTATTATTGGTATTGGAGAAATCACACAAATTGGTATTATCTTGCGCCATGGCAACAAGTAATCCAACACACAAGCAAACAGAAAAAGGCAAGCGAAAAAGAGAGAGAAGATTGGGAAAGCGAGGGCGAACAAAACGGCAAGGGTGAAGTGGGGGAGAGGAAAACGAGAGGCAAATGGCAAATAATGTAAATGTGAGGGAGATGAGTTTGTGATTGGTACTTGGTATGTCTTGACTTGAGCGAGGACCTCCCCGGCAACGGCGCCAGAAATCCTTCTTGCTACGTCTTGAGCTTGCGTTGGTTTTCCTTGAAGAGGAAAGGGTGATGCAGCAATAGTAGCATAAGTATTTCCCTCAGTTTTTGAGAACCAAGGTATCAATCCAGTAGGAGGCTCCTCAAAAGTCCCACGCACCTACACAAACAAACAAAAAACACAACCAACACAATAAAGGGGTTGTCAATCCCTTCACGGCCACTTGCGAAAGTGAGATCTAATAGAGATAATATGATAAGATAAATATATTTTTGGTATTTTATAATATAGATGCAAAAAGTAAAGATGCAAATAAAAGTAGATTGAAAGCTTATATGATAAAAGATAGACCCGGGGGCCATAGGTTTCACTAGAGGCTTCTCTCAAGATAGCACAAGTATTATGGTGGGTGAACAAATTACTGTCGAGCAGTTGATAGAAAAGCGAATAATTATGAGATTATCTAGGCATGATCATGTATATAGGCATCACGTCCACGACAAGTAGACCGACTCCTGCCTGCATCTACTACTATTACTCCACACATCGACCGACTCCTACCTGCATCTAGAGTGTTAAGTTCATAAGAACAGAGTAACGCATTAAGAAAGATGACATGATGTAGAGGGATAAACGCAAGCAATATGATATAAACCCCATCTTTGTATCCTCGATGGCAACAATATAATACGTGCCTTGCTGCCCCTGCTGTCACTGGGAAAGGACACCGCAAGATTGAACCCAAAGCTAAGCACTTCTCCCATTGCAAGAAAGATCAATCTAGTAAGCCAAACCAAACTGATAATTCGAAGAGACTTGCAAAGATAACTCAATCATACATAAAAGAATCCAGAGGAGATTCAAATATTTCTCATAGATAAACTTGATCATAAACCCACAATTCATCGGATCTCGACAAACACGCCGCAAAAAGCATTTACATCGAATAGATCTCCACAAGAGAGGGTGAGAACATTGTATTGAGATGCAAAAAGAGAGAAGAAGCCATCTAGCTAATAACTATGGACCCGAAGGTCTGTGGTAAACTACTCACAACTCATCGGAGGGGCTATGGTGTTGATGTAGAAGCCCTCCATGGTCGATTCCCCCTCCGGCGGAGTGCCGACGAAGGCTCCAAGATGGGATCTCGCGGATACAGAAGGTTACGGCGGTGGAAATTGTGTTTCGCTGGCTCCCTGGATGTTTTCGGGGTATGTAGGTATATATAGGAGGAAGAAGTACGTCGGTGGCCACCTGTGGGGCCCAGAATGGGGTGCGCCCAGGGGGTGGGCGCGCCCTCCTGTCTCCTGGCCGCCTCACAAGCTTCTTGACTTGCACTCCAAGTTCTCCGGATCTCGTTCGTTCCAAAAATCACGCTCTCGAAGGTTTCATTCCGTTTGGACTCCGTTTGATATTCCTTTTCTTCGAAATACTAAAATAGGCAAAAAAAATAGCAATACAGGCTGGGCCTCCGGTTAGTAGGTTAGTCCCAAAAATGATATAAATGTGTAAAATAAAGCCCATAAACATCCAAAAGGGGTAATATAATAGCATGGAACAATCAAAAATTATAGATACGTTAGAGACGTATCACGTATCAATCATGTTTATTGCAATACGGTTATTCATTTAAGACAGAGGATAATTGTTATTCTGTCTACATGAATAAAACCTTCTATGGTCATACACCCGATGTTGATGGTTTATTGAATCTCGATCGTAATGATACACACATTCATAATATTGATGCCAAAAGATGCAAAGTTGACAATGATAGTGCAACTTATTTGTGGCACTGCCGTTTGGGTCATATCGGTGTAAAGCGCATGAAGAAACTCCATAAAGATGGAGTTTTGGAATCACTTGATTATGAACCATTTGATACTTGCGAACCGTGCCTTATGGGCAAGATGACTAAAACTCCGTTCTCCGGAACAATGGAACGAGGTAATGATTATTGGAAATAATACATACCAATGTATGCAGTCCGATGAATGCTGAGGCTCATGGCGGGTATCGTTATTTTCTGACCTTCGCAGATGATTTGAGAAGATATGGGTATATCTACAAAATGAAACACAAGTCTAAAACATCTGAAAAGTTCAAAGAATTTTAGAGTGAAGTGGAGAATCATCGTAACAAGAAAATAAAGTTTCTATGATCTGATTGTGGAGGAGAATATTTGAGTTACAATTTCCTTCAGTTAAAAATTTGGAATAGTTTCACAGCTCACGCCACCTAGAACATCACAATATAATGGTGTGTCTGAACATCGTAACCGCACTTTATTAGATATGGTGCGATCTATGATATCTCTTACTGATTTACCACTATCATTTTGGGGTTATGCATTAGAGACAGTTGCATTCACTTTAAATAGGGCACCATCAAAATCCATTGAGACGACACCATATGAACTGTGGTTTGGCAACAAACCTAAGCTGTCGTTTCTTAAAGTTTGGGACTGCGATGCTTATGTGAAAAAGCTTCAACTTGATAAGCTCGAGCCCAAATCGAAGAAATGTGTCTTCATAGGGTACCCAAAAGAAACTGTTGGGTACACCTTATATCACAGATCCGAAGGCAAGATATTCGTTGCTAAGAATGGATCCTTTCTAGAGAAGGAGTTTCTCTCGAAAGAAGTGAGTGGGAGGAAAGTAGAACTTGATGAGGTAATTGTACCTTCTCCTGAATTGGAAAGTAGTTCATCACAGAAATCAGTTCCACTGATTCCTACACCAATTAGTGAGGAAGCTAATTATGATGATCATAAAACTTCAGATCAAGTTACTACCGAACCTTGTAGGTCTTCCAGAGTACAATCCGCACCAGAGTGGTACGGTAATCCTATTCTGGAAGTCATGTTACTAGACCGTGATGAACCTAGGAACTATGAGGAAGCGATGATGAGCCTAGATTCTGCGAAATGGCTTGAGGCCATGAAATCTGAGATGGTATCCATGTATGAGAACAAAGTGTGGACTTTGGTGGACTTGCCCGATGATTGGCAAGCCATAAAAAATAAATGGATCTTCAAGAGGAAGACGGACGCTGATAGTAGTGTTACTATCTACAAAGCTCGACTTGTCGCAAAAGGTTTTCGAAAAGTTCAAGGTGTTGACTACAATGAGATTTTCTCAAACTATAGCGATGCTTAAATCCGTCCGAATCATGTTAGCAATTGCCATATTTTATGAAATCTCGTAAATGGATGTCAAAACAGCATTCCTTAAATGGATATTTCTTAAAGAAGAGTTGTATATGATGCAACCAGAAGGTTTTGTCGATCCTAAAGGTATTAATAAGGTGTGCAAGCTCCAACAGTCCATCTACGGACTGGTGCAAGCATCTCGGAGTTGGAATATATGCTTTGATGAGTTGATCAAAGCATATAATTTTATACAGACTTGCGATGAAGCCTGTATTTACAAAAGGTGAGTGGGAGCACTACAGCCTTTCTGATAAGTATATGTGAATAACATATTTTTGATCGGAAATGATGTAGAATTTTCTGGAAAGCATAAAGGAGAGTTTGAAAGGATATTTTCAAAGAAAGACCTCGGTGAAGTTGCTTACATACTGGGCATCAAGATCTACAGAGATAGATCAAGACGCTTGATAAGATTTTTCAATGAGTACATACCTTGACAAGATTTTGAAAGAGTTTAAAATGGATCAGTCAAAGAAGGAGTTCTTGCCTGTATTACAAGGTGTAAAGTTGAGTAAGACTCAAAGCCCGACCACGGCAGAAGATAGAAAGAGAATGAAAGTCATTCCCTATGACTCAGTCATAGGTTCTATAAAGTATGTCATGCTATGTACCAGACAGTTGTGTGCCTTGCTATGAGTTTGGAAAGGGGGTACGATAGTGATCCAGGAGTGGAATTGTATAGCGGTCAAAGTTATCCTTAGTTACCTAAGAGGACTAAGGAAGTATTTCTCGGTTATGGAGGTGATAAAAAGTTCGCCGTAAAGATTTACGTCGCTGTAAGCTTTACACCAATCCAGATGACTCTAAGTCTCTGGATACATATTGAAAGTGAGAGCAATTAGCTAGAGTAGCTCCATGCAGAGTATTGTACACATAGAAAATTTGCAGAATACATACGACTCTGAATGTGACAGCCCTGTTGACTAAACTTCTCTCACAAGTAAAACATGATCACACCTTAGTACTCTTTGAGTGTTAATCACATAGCGATGTGAACTAGATTATTGACTCTAGTAAATCCTTTGGCTGTTGGTCACATGGCAATGTGAACTATGGGTGTCAATCACATACAAATGTGAACTATTTGTGTTAAATCACATGGCGATGTGAACTAGATTATTGACTCTAGTGCAAGTGGGAGACTGAAGGAAATATGCCCTAGAGGCAATAATAAAGTTGTTATTCATATTTCCTTATATCATGATAAATGTTTATTATTCATGCTAGAATTGTATTAACCGGAAACGTACATGTGTGAATACATAGACAAAACATAGTGTCCCTAGTATGCCTCTACTTGACTAGCTCGTTGATCAAAGATGGTTATGTTCCCTAACCATAGACATGTGTTGTCATTTGATGAACGGGATCACATCATTAGAGAATGATGTGATGGACAAGACCCTTCCGTTAGCTTAGCATTATGATCGTTACAGTTTCATTGCTACTGCTTTCTTCATGACTTATACATGTTCCTCGGACTATGAGATTATGCAACTCCGGAATACCGGAGGAACACCTTGTGTGCTATCAAACGCCACAACGTAACTGGGTTATTATAAAGATGCTCTACAGGTGTCTCCGAAGGTATTTGTTGGGTTGGCATAGATCGAGATTAGGATTTGTCACTCCGTGTTTCGGAGAGGTATCTCTGGGCCCTCTCGGTAATGCTCATCACTATAAGCCTTGCAAGCAATGTGACTGATGAGTTAGTTACGGGATGAAGCATTACGGAACGAGTAAAGAGATTTGCGGTAACGAGAATGAACTAGGTATGATGATAATAACGACCGATCTCGGCCAACTAACATACCGATGACAAAGGGAACAACGTATGTTGTTATGCGGTTTGACCGATAAAGATCTTCGTAGAATATGTAGGAGCCAATATGAGCATCCAGGTTCCGCTATTGGTTATTGATCAGAGATGTGTCTCGATCATGTCTACATAGTTCTCGAACCCATAGGGTCCGCAGGCTTAACATTTGATGACGATTTTATCTTATGAGTTATGTGTTTTGATGACCGAAGTTTGTTTGGAGTCCCGGATGAGGTCACGGACGTGACGAAGAGTCTTGAAATGGTTGAGACATAAAGATTGATATATTGGAAGGCTATATTCAGACATCGGAAAGGTTCCGAGTGATTCAGGTATTTTTCGAAGTACCAGGGAGTTACGGGAATTCACTGGGAGAAGTAATGGGCCTTATTGGGCCATACGGGAAAGAAGGAGGTAGGCCAAGGGGAGGTGGCGCCCCCCTGGTCCGAATTGGACTAGGGGAAGGGGGCGGCGCCCCCCTTGCCCTTTCCTACTCCCTCTCTCTTTCCCTCTTTCCTTCTCTCCTACTCCGGAAAGGAAAGGATTCCTACTAGGACTTGGAAGTCCTAGTAGGACTCCATACTCTTGGCGCACCCCTAGGGGGGCGGCCTCTCTCCCTCCCTCCTTTATATACGTGGGCAGGGGGCACCCCAAAGACACACCAAGTTTTGCCTTAGCCGTGTGCGGTGCCCCCCCCCCCAATTACACACCTCGATCATATTGTCATAGTGCTTAGGCGAAGCCCTGCGCCGGTAACATCATCATCACCGTCGCCACGCCGTCGTGCTAACGAAACTCACCCTCGTCCTCAACTGGATCAAGAGCACGAGGGACGTCATCGAGCTGAACGTGTGCTGAATGCGGAGGTGCCGTATGTTCGATACTTGGATCGGTTGGATCACGAAGACGTTCGACTACATCAATCGCGTTACTAAACCCTTCCGCTTTTGGTCTACGAGAGTACGTGGACACACTCTCCCGCCTCGTTGCTATGCATCTCCTAGATAGATCTTGCGTGATCGTAGGAAATTTTTTGAAATACTACGTTCCCCAACAATAACGCCATCCTAACTTTTGCTGCCACAAAAGGTTTTTCAAAATCCACATTCATCTTTGGAGAGATTCGAACTGGAACAAACTGAAGTAACCCGTCCATGTTGTTGAAACCCTGTGAGGTATAGAGCTTTTGAAAAAAGTCCTGAACCTCGACCTGATCCTCTTCAGGGTTCAGACAAACTGAACCATCTGCCCTCCTCAAACCCTTTATACGATTCATTCTTGTATGTTGCGCTGCTTGGGCTTGGAAGTAGGTGGTATTAGGGTCGCCGGCTGACAACCAGCGGACACGCGATCATTGCCGCAGTCAAATTTCCTCCTGACGAGGTGCATCTCTAAGCTTAGCAACTGTTGTTATTTATTCATCGAAAGGGCCACGTCCAACTGACTGTCGCCTTAACAAGTCAAGTTTTTTCGGCAACTTCTTCACTATTTTTGTTAGACAACCAAACTCTCAGGCTCCCCATGCTCCCAACTCACTCTGAAGTTTGCCGATAGTGTTTGCAATGCGAGCGAGGCATTGCCCTTGATGAAGCTGTTGCCACGACTCACTAACTAGCTCATCGTAGTCAGCATGAGATTGCCACACATTCTCATAGCGGAACTGCTTTGCTCAACTTTTATTCATATGATAGCAGTGTTCATACAACTCAACTACAAGAAAACAGTGATCAGATTCAATCGAACTAATATGCCTAACTCGAGTTTCTTCGAAATGAGTAAGAAACTCGCCGTTAGCAAGTGCACCATCTACTTAATTAAAAAAAAAGCCTACACGTTTGCTAGTAGGTAAAATGAAAAAAAATGTACACAACATATATACGACAATAAAGTATCCTATTTTTAATATATAGCACATATGCCCATGCGTTGCAACTGGGGAGATAATATGAAACAGGAACTTTTTTTTGAAATTTACAATCTTTTTTGGAAAACATGAACCTTTTATAAAATCAATAATATATTCTGAATTGGTGATTTCTTTAAAAAAACAGGAACATGTTTTCAAGATTCAGAATAATTTTAGAAAATGGGTTTTTTCAAACGCGAACATTATTTTCAATTTGTGAACATTTCAGTAAAACAAGAATATTTTTCAAATTTTGATTTTTTTTATAATTTAACTATTTTTTGAAAATGTCAAGCAAATTTGGAATAAAACTATATTTTTTAAAATTTTGAACAACTTTTGGAGCGAGGAAAAAAGTATTTCAAAAAAGTATTTGTTTAAAATTTTTGATAAGTTTTTGGAAATTTAATCAAAACTGAAATTTTGGAAATTTTGTATTTAGAAAAAAGCAAAAAAAAAAGTTCAATGTGAAAAAAGAAAAAAAATAAACAGGAAAGAAAAGGAAAATAGTAAGTAAAGAAAAAAGGAAAATGGGCCGGCCCAGTCTTGGGCGCCGTGCACGAAGTCCCAACTATATGGCGCGTAGTGCGGCAAATAGTGTTTTCCCCACTACATGGGCAGTAAATTACGTGGGATGGTTTGGCTGGCCAGAGTGCGCGCGGCCCAGATACGAAATCCTGGACAAACCATAATTCTTTTCTAACAGACGGACGCAAAAAAAAAATTAGTACCGCCTCAAATAAAAGGAAAATCGGTGAACGGATGAAAACATCGGAGAAACACAACTTGCTTTATTAGTAGGGGTAGGGTATATAAATAGATATACAGATATCAAGATTATTTAATGGCCACTGCTAGGCGTAAGCCGGTTGATTTCAGGGGGAAATCAGTTGGCTCGTCAGCCGTCCGATCCAAGCCCCCACAGCCGCTGGATTGGTTGCATTGTTGTCACGCAAAGCAACTCCCTGCCAGCTTCGTTCTCCTCCGCAGCGAAAATTCCCCACTCTTCCTCCTCTTCCATGAGATGCCCTGGCTATGGGGGCGAGCTCCGGCGAGATGCCCTGATGGCTGGCAGTGTCGTGCTCCCCCTTGTAGCAGTGTTGCTCGCGCTTGAAGCAGCACCACTGCTGCGGCCGGCCGGCCCCCTTGCAGCACCCCCGGCGCCTCCTCCCTGCAGCACTGCTGCCGCGTCCATGGCAGAACACCTGCTACAACGCAGCCTTGCCGCCGGACTGTGGCAATTCATCTGCAGCTGACGACTTGCTGCAACCCAGCATCGCCGCCGGTTATGGCAATGGTGTCTACAGCCACCCGCTGCAATGCAACCTTTGCCGGGTGTGGCGGCGACGCTTGCAACGGACCACTTGCTTCAACGCAGCTTCAAAGCCGGCCATGGCAGCCTAGCCTGTTGCAACGTAGCTCCGCCGTCGGCCATGGCAGCCTAGCCTGCTGCAATGCAGCTCGACCGCCGCGTGGCAACTGCATCCTCGTGCTTCGCCTGCTGCAATGCAGCTCCGCCATCGCGTGGCAATTGCATCCTCGTGCTTCGCCTGCTGCAACGCAGCTCCGATGCCGGCTTGGTAGTAGTATCCTCGTGCTTCGCCTACGGCAACCGCACTACCGCAGCCCCATGTGATTTTTCTCCTCGTGCCACCAATGACGATGTAGCGGGGTGCTCCCGCAAGACAAGCGACGTTGTATCCGTCACACTATGCATCATCGGCCACGCGCGAGTCGTTTGCTTCTGCGGCGCCGAAGCCAGCACCGGGCACTCCGCAGCACCGGCGTCATCGATGGGGCTGCTTGCCATAACTGATGGTTGCCTACAGCAGCGGTTGCGTGCTGTATCGCGGTCTCCATGGGCGCGGCGGCAGGCGCATCATCACCTTGGCCCTGCGTGAGGAGCGAGGTGAGAGAGATAGATTAGGAGACAGAGGAGCAAGGCAATAGAGATGAATAGCTCGCGACGGTTCTAGAGCAGGTAAGGCTAACCAAGCGTAGGGGCACAAGGGACACACGGCAATGCTACACGTACAAACGATTTACAGGCTTTTACAGGATGGTTAACCTTGATTGGTCAATAGGTGCGCGGGGCGGCCCACCCTCCTGAAAATCAGGGGGGGGAAGGTTTGTGATTGGTTGTTAGATGGAAGGAGCGTGTAAAAGCGTGTAAGTCTTTGTATGTCTAGTATTTTTGAGGGACACATGTTAGATGGTGAGGCGGTTTAACCGTGCGTTTAATCAGTCGGTGGAAAGAAAGCATTTTCCTTATCTAATATAACTATGTGATATCCGCCTATTGAGTTAAAATCAAGTGAGCCAGTGTTGGCTTAAAATCAGCTTGTTCCTCCATCGAGCTACATGAACGAGTCATTTTTTCGAATCAACTTGTTTCCGCGTATATACTCAGCTCATTTTTTCGAGTCAATTTTGAATCAATCCAATAAACGAATTGATCTTGAGTTCCTCACGAGCTTGAGCTTTTCTTGCAGAGGTTTACTGATTATGGGTCAAGTGCCGCCCAAAATCCATGGAGTCTATGGAACATCTCCCTGGTTCACCAGTTGTTACCTATGGGCCAAAGGATCAACTACGCAAAGTCTTCCATCTTCTTCAGCAAAGGGGTTCCAGACAATATCCGCAATGAGATCAAAGGTTTGTTGAATGTTCCCAATGAGACTCTAAACGAAAAGTACTTGGGTATGCGTTCAGAAATTGGGAGTTCAAAGAATGGTACATTTAAATACCTTAAAGATCGTTTGTGGAGCAAGATTCAAGGCTGGATAGAGAGGACTCTCTCAACTGCAGGGAAGGAAGACTTGGTGAAATCAGTAGCACAATCAGTTCCAGTATATTCTATGTCGTGCTTCAAGCTTCCCGGAGGTCTTTGTGAGCATTTGAATATGTTGATTCGGAAATTCTGGTGGGGGAGTAAAAACGGGCAGCGCAAACCCCATTGGGTGTCATGGAAGGCTATGACGCAGCCTAAAGGAATGCGAGGATTGGGTTTCAAAGACTTCGAGCTATTCAAGTTAGCAATGCTGGCTCGACAGGCATGGCACCTGATACAAGATCCGGAGTCTTTGAGTGCCCGCATACTGAAAAGTATTTACTACCCCAACACTTCCATTCTTCATGCCACTTTGGGTAACCATCCGAGCCAAATCTGGAGGGCTATCATTGAAGGGCGTGACACGTTGAAACAAGGATTGATCAGGCACATCGGCAATGGTGCAACAACCAACATTTGGGAAGACAACTGGCTCCCCAGGGAGAAGATGATGAGACCCTATGGCTGCATTGCAGCAAACCCACCTGCAGTTGTTTCTGACCTAATTGATTCGACCTCGGCCACATGGAATAAGGAGAAGCTAGAAGCCACGTTTATGCACTTCGATGTGAAGGTTATCTTGAGTA
Source organism: Triticum timopheevii (assembly GCA_963921465.1). NCBI lineage: Eukaryota > Viridiplantae > Streptophyta > Magnoliopsida > Poales > Poaceae > Triticum > Triticum timopheevii. Next base: position 464,497,638 of record OY997266.1, read on the forward strand.
TCCTGCTTTGCACAATGAATCAGCAAGATTTTTGGGGCTGGGCTCATGAAAAAAGTGGCAAGTTTTCGGTCAGATCGGTGTATCGAATGCTTGTGGCAACGCGGCAAAGGCGAGAGGCTTGGCTGGATGGTACTGCGGGATCCTCGAGTAGTCATTTGGAGGAAGGATCATGGAAAACTTTGTGGCGGACAGAGGTACCAGCTAAAGTACGTATGTTCTTATGGAGACCCTCTAAGCATTCACTACCAACAGAGGATGTACGTGCCCATCGTCACATGACTACTTCGAGTTCTTGCGGGATATGTGGTGCGCCGGATTCATGGTGGCACTCCCTTCTCCAGTGCACAGTATCTAGGTGCACATGGGCTCTCGTTGATGAGGATCTCGGAAGCAAGCTGGTGGTGAACACCGAACCAAGCGCAAAAAACTGGCTCTTCTCGCTGCTAGAAACACTATCGCATGAACAATTCGTTTTTACTGCAGTCACTCTATGGGCCATCTGGTCTTCGAGGAGGAAAGCCATCCACGAAGCTATATTTCAATCTCCACATGCAATACAATCTTTCATCTCTCGCTTTATTGCAGACTTGGATGTCTTGCGAACGGAGCAGCCAGTACAGCGGAGAACGGCTAACGTGCAGACAAGAACCATTATTCGGCCAAGGGCTCCTCCGGAAATTTTTGCAAAGATTCACGTGGACGTAGGAGTTCGGGCCAATAGAGGTGGTTCGGCGGCAGCGATCTGCAGAGACAGAGACGAATTTTTTTTGGGGAGCTCAGCACTAGTTGTGTATGGAGTCAGTGATCTAGCGACGCTGGAGGCGATAGCTTGTCGCGAAGCTATATCCTTGGCTGAAGACCTTCAACTCCAAAGCTTCATCATATCTTCAGATTGCAAACAGGTGGTGGAAGACATCACAAAGGGCAGCAATGGTCTCCACGGAGCAATTATCAATGAGATAAAGTCTAGATCGGTTCAATTTTCTTATAACTTTATTTTTGAAAGTCGTAGTGTTAATCTCGAAGCTCATAGATTAGCGAAGTTTGCTAGAAATCTAGCCCCGGGGCGTCATGTTTGGCTTGGCCAGCCATATGATCCGGTTTGTATCCCACTTTATGTGGATTTTGATCAATAAAGTGTCTCTATTCCTAAAAAAAAACAGTTGTTACCTGTTTCTCAAAAAAAAACCAGTTGTTACCTCGCTTACATGACGGCCCCACGGCCCTAACGCGCGGCATGGGTCCACCTGCGCCCTCCCAAAGCCCACTGCTAACTGAAACGAACGTGCATCTTTCTGGTAAGCAATCTCCCTCCCACCCCCGCCCCCGGAATCCCGATCCCCTCCTGGATCTCGCCGCGCGTCCGAAGCCAAGCGCGGCCACGATGCCCGCCGCGGCCGCCTCCGGCGGCGGCGTGGCCGACGCCGAGGAGCTTTTCCGCACCAAGCGCGTCGCCGAGATCCGCGAGGTGGAGGCCGCCACCCGCCGCGAGATCTCCGCCAAGGAGGAGGAGCTCCGGCAGCTCGTCGGCCGCAGCTACCGCGACCTCCTCGACTCCGCCGACTCCATCCTGCTCATCAAGCAGTCCTCGGACGCCATTTCGGAGAACCTCTCGCGCGTCTCCGACTCCCTCTCGTCGCTCTCCCCGCCCGCCGACGCCCCTAGCGCCAGCGCCAGCGCCGCCTCGTCCTCCTCTTCCGGGGGCCGCGCGCGGCTATACGCCGCGGCGGCCCGCGCCAAGTACCTCGTCGACACGCCCGAGCACATCTGGGGCCGGCTCGACGAGGGGATGCTCCTGGAGGCCGCGGGGCGCTACATGCGGGCGCAGGTCGTGCACCGCCTGCTCTCCCGCGACGCCGCCGCGGCAGCGCGGTTCCCGCTGCTCGCGCACCAGGCGCAGCTAGTGGAGGCGTTCCGGCCCCAGATCGCGCAGCGCGCCCGCGAACGCCTGGCCGACCGCCGCCTCCCTGTCTCCGCCCACGCCGACGCACTCGCGGCTGCAGCGGCGATCGACGCGCCGTCACTCACCCCGTCCCAGGCGCTCCTCCTCCTCCTCTCCTCTCGCCGCGCCTGGATCTCCCAAGCTCTGACCGTGCTAGCCTCAGATCCGTCCTCCTACACCTCCGTGCTCTGCGATGTTGCTGGGATCGTTCGGGTCACTCTCGGCCACGTCGGGCAGCTATTTGTGCCTGCGCTCACTGACTTGCCGATGTTCTACAAGACAGTGCTCGAGTCGCCGCCCCCTGCACAGCTGTTCGGTGGCATTCCAGACCCTGACGAGGAGGCGCGGTTGTGGAGAGAACACTGGGATCAGCTTGAGGCTACCATGGTGCTACTTGAGCCGGATACCGTGGCACGAACCTGTACAGATTGGCTTAAGGAATGTTGTGATGAGATGTTTGGTGTGATTGCCGGGTCGCAAAGGCTAGTTGATGCCATCGGGAGTGGGGAGGGACTTGGCTCGGCGCAAAGGCTCATTCGTGAGAAACTAGATGACAGAACAGGACTGGAAGGGAGTTTGGAGCAGTGGCTGAAGAGTGTGTTTGGATCAGAGATTGAATCCCCATGGGATCAAATCCGTGGGTTAATCTTGAAAGAAGGCAAGGATATTTTTGAGGACTGGATGGAGGAAGCATTTGTGCAACGGATGAAGGACATTGTGCATTCAGAGTTTGATAGCTTGGTTGGTAGTGTTAATGTGATGGAATCGATTCAGGCTATTTGTGCTAATGCTGGTCCTAAGGATGCTGCTGATTTCCTGGTGCATGTGCAAAAAGCTTCGACTGGGGGCAGCGTATGGTTCTCAGAATCTAAGATCAAGAAAGGTGGAATTTTGGCACATTTGAAACCAATTGCTGACGAGAATGACTTCCACAGCTGCCTAGCCTCGTATTTTGGGCCGGAAGTTAGTCGCATCAAGAATGCAATTGACGGCAAATGCAAGAGTATTCTCGAGGACCTTTTAAGCTTTGTTGAGTCACACAATTCAGTACAGAGATTGAAGGAGTTGGTGCCATACATCCAGGAGAAATGCTATAAGACCATCTTGGGAGTACTGAACAAATTAGAAGCCGAACTTGGAAACCTTTCTGATGCATTGGGAACGAAAAAGGGGGATGACAACGTGCCTGCTGCATCTGTTATTGTGGAGCGGTCTCTCTTCATTGGCCGCCTCTTGTTTGCATTGAGATATCATTCAAGTCATGTACCCCTGATACTAAGCTCCCCAAGGCAGTGGGTAAAGGATTCTGGTGGTGCAGCATTTGCCAGGTTATCATCGCCCACGCCAAGACATTCAAGAGCATCTTTTGAGTCGTCATCACCTTTTACCCCCAGAAGACAATTTGACAGCCCTAGGAGTCCTGGAAGGCAATTTTCTGAAAGCCCCAGAAGACAATCTATTGCTGCTGCTGCTGCTTCCTTGTTTGGTGCTGATGATAGCTCCAATCCCAGACTTGATGAACTCCATAAGACCCTAAAGGCACTGTGCATTACGGCTCACACTTTGTGGATAACATGGGTGTCTGCTGAATTGTCAGACCTTCTTTCATATGCTCTAAATAGAGATGATTCATTATCCTCATCAACTCCTTTAAGGGTACACCCTCAGTATCGCTCGTTTTTTATTTGTTGTTTGAATCATTTGATCATTCTTAGTATATATCACACTGTCGTATCTACTAACTAGTTACGTCATTAAATGCTATTCATATTTTTATTAGGGGAAACTTTAGCGAGGTATGAAGATATATATATCTAGAGCAACATTAGTGACACATAACAATAACAACTGTAAGAACTGTACAACCTACTGGACATGACTGAGGCAGGGCAATTAAGTGATAATAATAATACTTGCAGAATTTATCGAACAAGAGGAATTTGCCTGTCGGTAGAACCACACTTTTAGAGTAGTATCTCATAGGATGTTTGATAGGTTGATATGTAAAGGCCCACCTTTTCTAGACGCTAAATAATTGTTTTGGCCATAGTTGTACTTTGGAGTGGGTTTGTATATATTCAGGGGTTACATCCTTTTTAAAGATTTCAGCATCACTCTGTTGCTCTATCTATTTTATTGTAAAAAGGGAACATCTTATCTTGTTTATGTATTCACATAGATATGCAGTGCTGGTCGTTTTAATTACACTGTATGGTTTCCTTGTCAGGGATGGGAAGTTACAGTCATCAAACAAGAGGAACCTACCGATGGTCCCTTGGAGATGCAAATAGCTCTTCCATCAATGCCTTCACTGTACATTATATCCTTTCTTTACCAAGCATGTCTGGAGATTCATAAAATTGGAGGGCACATCCTGGACAGAATTATATTGCATAAATTTGCCTGGGATTTACTACAGAAGGTATGTTATATGGTAACAATTTATCAAGATGCATAACACTTCATTATTGTTCTGATACTTCATTATTTCAAGCGAAGAACCAAAGAATTTTCAAGCCAAGAACCAAAGAATTATTTGCGGCATTTGTACCTAAGCTGTTTTACCATGCATCTGCATAAAAAACACTAATTTATTTTGTTTGTTAGCACTTATTATTGAGTTCTGTAACTACCTTCCCTAGTTGTGTTCTTGACCCAGAAGCTAAGCATGACAAAACTATTGTTTAACTAATCAATGTTGCATATTCTGTTTGCTGGTTTTCACTTTATAGCTGAATAATAGCATGCTTCTTTATTTCCTTTCCTGACAGTATTACTGAAGACTCGGCTCTATGAGATAATGTATATGTATTTTGGCAATATAATTCAAGGATAGTTGATACTATTAATAATTCTGAACCCCTCAGATTTTAATCAACTTGAGCATAATAAGCTGATCAAAAGTAAATAGTTAATTATCAACAAATACATTAGCGTATCTTACTTGAGATATTGGAGTGTCATGTTCTTCAGTAATGAGGGATGTCTAAGAACTAGATTGCACCATTCTTCTTTGTCAATTTTCCATCATGTTTTGTGTCTGCCTCCTCAAAAGTCTCATAACAAGAGGTAAATAATTTTGAGGAAATAATGCGACCAATGCATAACACACAGGTCAGTCATTTAGTGTAATGTTCCAGGGTAGCATTTGTTCAACAATGTACTGATATAAAGCCTCCTTCTGCAAAACCCCTGCAATAACAAGCTCTGGCGCAATGATATAACTCTAAAGTTCATTACCTACTCGACTGCATTAATGGAAATAGGCAGTACTAATAGCTATAGCTATAGCCTACAGGCATATATCTTGGAGTTCACATAAATGCTTGTCACACCATAATGACATTCATAGGGATATATACTATGTCAAATTTGGATAACTTCATTAAAGTTCATAGTTTCAGCTGATTCCCTTGTGATCAAGCTTTGATTTGGTTGGTCATTATGTCTCCACTCTAGACGCTGGTGTATCTGGATGACCCTCAGCACTAAACAAATACAATGTTGATTAGTTGATATCGTGACTTGGGAACTTATTTTGCCTGCATACATCATCCGACTCACGTCAATATTTCAACGATAAGAACTGGTGACCAAGTCGAAACCTGATTGTTTATCCAAATATTTGTGTCAATTATCACCCTTTCCATCTCTAGCTGTGTTGTTGAAGTTTGAATATGAAAAGTGCACTATAGGACTTAAAGCCAATGTAATCATTGGGCCCTTTTATTTCGAGAAATGTAATCATTGGACCTAACATCTGGTTAAACTCATGTAGGTTATCAGTATCTACGAAAACTTTTTGGCATCTATCGAATCAAGTAACTCGCAGGTTTCAGAAAAAGGAGTTCTGCAAATACTGCTAGATCTCCGTTTCATTGGTGATATCCTATCCGGAGGCAAAAAATCTTCGGCCAATCCTTCTGAAACAAAGATAAAACAGGACAATGCTAAGACTACCTTCAGGAGAAAACAATCACAATTCCAGGCAGATTCAGCCACCATAGAGCCTATAAACAAGCTGATCAATAAATTCTCGCAGAGATTGGATCCAATAGACTGGGCTACGTAAGTAATTTCTCTGTTTGAAATTGTTATACATGTATATGATCGCCGTACTAAAGAAAATGAAACATGTCTCTCCCTTGTAACAGGTATGAATCTTACTTATGGGAGAATGAGAAGCAATCTTACAAGCGCTGCGTTGTTCTTTTTGGTTTCTTGGTTCAACTGAATCACATGTATACTGGTGCGGCACAAAAGTTACCAACAAAAACAAATACAGATTCAAATATTATGAGGTGCTCCCAGGTTCCAAGATTCAAGTACCTACCGATCAGGTAAACAATTGTTCTGTCTAACCTGTAAACGTACAATTGTTAGTTCCAGGGTCCAGTTTTTAGAGAGAGCATGGTGCATCTTTTATAATATCTTAGTTTGTTAATTTCTGACACATCATTGTGTTATCCTTCAATTTTTTTATGAGATGATATTATCAATAGTAGTGATAATTAATTTAAACAATAGAAGTTGAATGCCTACATCCTGGGGTGCGTACTGTCATACTGCATACTTGACAGTTGAGTTGTTGTGAATGGTGTCGCATGGGGTTTTCCGTATTTTGCACCAACGAGTACAAACCGCTCTTTGGTACCAATTTGCATAAACTAGTTTGCTAAAATGTCAATAACAGACATCTGTATGGCATATACTTGTCTGACGTACCAATGTTGCAGTCATAAGTCAGTCGTAAGTCATAACTTCTGGATGAAATTAAGTATATACCTTGTGGTCACATGACAGGTTTTAAGTCACTGTTTTCTTATTAATTAAGTGGATACTATCCTCTAGCTTATTAGGCAGGGTCTGCTATAAAATTGACAAAACACTCATGGTCAATTGTCAAAGATATGTTTTCAGTCTGGCTTCTGCCTGTAGGATGGCCTAATGGACAGTTGTTACTATATTTTTCTGATTGTTATTTTGGGCCTCTGGTGGGTGTTCCTTATTTTTCGTTGTGTGATTTGGCTGTAATGGACAAATATGCTAGTTTTTAGACTAACTGCTTCCCTATTCACCTTTTCCGCTTGCAGTGCCCCAGCTCTATCATCAAGAACACCCAAGTCATCACTACAGTCGCCATCTGATGATTCAACATCTAGGAACCCTTGGAAATCATCATATTCAAATGGGGAAAGATCTACCATATCAGAATATGATAATAATGCAAGTCTTGGAAGTGCAGCTCCATTGCTCAAGTCCTTTGTTACGCAGGTAAAGTAACCAGCCATATGTTTTTTCACCCTTTTTTGTTGGCTCTTAACTAGCCAATGGTGATAATGCATGGTGTAGGTTCTCATAAATGTAGCCCTATATGTCAATACTCATTATGGTTGGCCTGGGACTGCATAGTCATGTAGGAAGTTATCCTGACTTAATTCAGTTAAGCACGTAAAGAGAATTATGGACATCATATGGATTCATGTATCGAGTGTCACTAGCACATACTATTTGTATCAAGTCAACCTTGTCTTCTCTATATGGTTGAATTTTGTTAGGTCCAGTTTGGTAGGCAGAACTGGAAGGATGCTGTATTCAGTTTGTATACTGATTGTTAAATTAAGATGTTTTGTCATCTCCCTTCGTCAAGCCTGTCGACTAGGTTTTAGACATTGAATTTCTGTCTAATTGAAAAGCAGCAATGCCCAGCTAAACATATCCATGCAATGTTTTTATATCAGGTTGGGAGCAAATTTGGGGAGAACACATCTAGATGGGGTTCCATGCTCTCTGATGGCCAGGTAGGGCTGAGCGACATTCTTCCTGGACCAGCAGCTGGGTTCTTCTCATCTTTCACATCTGGGACCCGATATGATTCATAGTCAAAGTAGTGTGAATGAAGGTCTTGAGTCCATACGTCCTCTTATACATCAACAAACGAAAATGCACATAACAAGATAATGGCATCACCACTGCTGATGGGTGAGATCTGTCATTGGGAATCTGTTGCTTACAGAATGATGACACATAGTTGGCCTGTTGATGGTCAGCACATCCATGCTTGCCTCTTACATTTTATCTGATCGGTGGGCATTCGGGGAGAAGCTCAAGCAGATCTGACGACGCGGCCTGCTTCCAGCCTGTAGAGATGGAGGAGGCGCTGATACTAGGAGGAATCAAATGCTTTTTCTACGTGTTTTCTGCGTGCAATTTGAAGGCGTATTGGAGAGAGCAAGTGCAGCTTTGTAATGATACCAGCTCACCATTTTTGGTGCGTCTCGATCAACTTGTGTACATTTAAGGCCTCATGATTCATGAAGAGAATTTTGGAGTCCATTCTTTTCTCTTGTTTTTGGTCTCGGCGGTTTGGGAGGATGTTATATTCGAACAGTTGTGAGGCTGCTGTTGTGGTGTTTCCAAATTGATGTGTAGTAAGTAGTTGTGTACACTGCAAATAGCAATAAAGCATGTATTCTATCTTTCAGTTTTATTTCACTGTACCTTTTGGATTAAAAGTTCACCATACCTTTGGACTAAATTTTATTGCCTAAGAGCATCTATATCAAACCCTTATAAGGCTAGCCCGGTTTACAGTTTGCGGTTTCACTCGGATAAGGGCCAAAATAGCTGCTTTAAATTTGAAAATAAAATTTCGCGCGAGAGAAGAACACAAGCAGTAGAGCTAGGCGCATCCATACATACTTGATCATCCATACATACTTCATTTATATATACTATATCAGAGGAGGCCGCCTACCCCTAACTCTAATGCTCAAAATGTGGCTCTAATGCTCAAAATGTGGCTCACCGGAGCCCTTCGAGTCCGGCGGCGACGCTGCAATGCCGGAGATCATCAATCGTAGTCATCGGAGGTGAGGTCGACGAAGATGGCATCCTGCACGGTGACTTTGCGGCGCCACGTGCCAATGTTGTCATTGAAATTGCGGGCGCCTGCTCGTACAGGACGCGTCGAGTTCCTCGTCCCGGGGGCGGCGCTGCGCCTCCTCCTCCTCCCGCGCACTGCACGCGAGGATGGCCGCCTCGATGGTGTCCGCATCGGAAGGGGGGAGAAAATCCTCTGGCCCGACGACGCTGGCGCTCCGCCTTCGCCTCCCTTTTCACCGCGCGGAGCGATGGGAGCTCCTCCGGCTCCCTCTTCACCGGCGGGAGCTGCATACGCGAGCCAGCCGATGCGGCGGAGCTGCCCGCGCCGGAGGAGAGCTGAGCCTGCCGCCGTTCGTACTCCTCCATCTCACGGCGGAGGAAGGATGGCGACGGCTTAAGGCCCTGGTTCGTGTACCGCCGGGCGGACCGCTTCCTCGGCGTGTCTACGGCGACGCAGCGCTTCCGCTCGGGGTCCTCGCCACCGTCGGCGCCGCGGCCGGAGCTCCACATGGTGGTGGATCTGTCGACGGTAGCGGAGTGGGGCGGCGGATTTGGGTTGTCGGCGGCGAGAAATCGGAGGGGAAAGGGGGATGGCGGAGGCTAGGGGAACAAGGTTTCGCCTCGTATAGCGGCCATGGACCCGTAGTTATACTGCGCGGGGAGGGGGGTCCGGGCCACTGTAAACGTTTAATGGGCCGAGGCGACTATACGAGGTCTCGTGTGGCCCCAAAAAGGGCCAAACCCGTATAGTCACCGGAATTATACGGGTTGGGCGCTTTTACAACGTCTGTTAGAGATGCTCTAAGGGCATCTCCAACGCCGACCCTCATCTGCATGCGTCCGGACCATGTTCTGCCATCCTGTATCGGTCCGTCGAGTGGAATGTGCTTTTTCCCGCGAATTGAAAGCAAAGTCGGGGGGTGCTTTGCGCGAGTCCAGATAGCAGCCACGTAGGACTTCTACACCCCCGGCCCACTAAATCCCCCTTCCGGGCCCATTTTCTTCTGATCCACCCCTTCTCCCCTTGCTTTGCATCCGCATCTCCTCCTCCTCAGATGCCACCAATGTACCTCTCTAGCCGCCACACAGACATTGCCGAACTTCCGCAACTGCACTGACGCGCCCGCTCGCCTTTTATGGCTGCGTCATCCACCCAGGACCCGTCCGTGGCCAGGTACACTCCTCCCCCGCCGACGACGTCCATGGCGGCGTCCGGCATGTGTTCGGTCAAATGTCATTGAGCTAATTTTCAAACGTCATGTCGGCTTTGTAGAGTACGAAGGATGATGAAGTACTCGACCATGGAGGATGAGTTGTTGTGTGATGCGTGGTTGGCTATATCCAGGGATTTCGTAGGCAGCCACGGAAGGGGGCTCTTTTGGCAGCGTGTGCATGATTCGTTTCACGCTCAAAAGCACATTGCACCCTACGGCATGCTCATCACCCGACAACGCAATGTGAGGTTGTTATCGTATCGATGGTACGCCATCCAGACCACCGTCACCAAGTTTTGTGACACTGTTGCTCGACTGGAGGCAAGATGACCATTGCGCGTGGCAGCGGAGGAGACCGTAAGTTTTGCTTCTTCTTGCTCAACTTGTCGATTGAATCATCCACTCACTCAATGTTGCTCTACACATTGTGTAGCCCGTAGCGCTGCCGTGATGTACCACAAGATAGAGAGACTGTGATTTAGGTGCATACACCGTTTGATGAAGTTGAAGGGGCAGTATGTGTGGGACGAAATGAGCCGTTGATGAAAAACTTTTTGATCATCCGGTTAATCTCGTCGAATTTGAATTATTGTTGTACTAGACTTATTTGCATGCTATGTATGGATGATTTATGATATTTTATACCCAAACTTTGATGAATTCCGGTTGGATTTGCATGAATTTCGTCCGGTCGGTTGAGCACGGTTTTAAGTATATGCGGGTACCATTGAATGGCCAGCTTCCGCATCCATGTTTAAGACTGGTCCTCTGTCTGTGGACGGACGTGGGGGCAAATTTGCGGGTCCGGAGACGTGACTAGAGGCAGAAGAGCGATATTCAGGAGCACGCACGCAGAAAGCGTGGGTTAGCACGAGAAATTGAAACCTGTTGGCATCACGGCGTTGCGGCCGGTGGATGAGACGTTGCTTTGCCCGCGACGTCTGCCCGCTCCCTCTCCCTCCCTCTCTCTCACGGATTTCAAAAGTATCTGGCCGGAAGGAAAGGCGTCGCCCTTTCCTTGCTTGCCTTGACGTATGCTGTGATCCGGCGCGCACGGACCCGGACAGCGAGCCGCCAACGACCCCCCGTCCAGCCGGCCGACGAGGAGTGATGTGCACGTCTGATAATGTTTTACCCGGACAGACGAAGAAATCGTTGGTTGTTGTATCATATCACTCGCAGTGCATTTATATTGTGCGTGAATGAGTGCTGTCCCAACTTTTGCGGCCTTTTCCCCGTCCAAAAAATCTCCGATCCTGCCAAGGTGGCAAGGCCCATGCACTCGGCCATTCCATCAAAGAGAACACCCCTGATCGGTACGGTCTCTACAGGAGCTCATGCAACGAGCTTTATATCTTGAGAGAGGATCCGCCCATTATTCTACGCGCGCTGATTCGACGCCGCACCCACCGGACCCAACTCTTTAGCGTGGATTTCATCCAGCGAGGCGCCTGGCTCATCACATCCTTGATTTCATTTTTAAAATGTGGCCTACCGCGGCTCTGAGCTGCGATGGGATTGGCATGGAGTTACCTCACCTTCTAGACCAGCATTACGTTCATGCCAAGCGATGGGATGGAGTTACCTCACCTTCCAGACTTCAGAGTACACGTTCTCCAGTCTCCCCTCTTTAAAATTTGCCGGTGGGTCTGCAACTTCTCCACCTAGCAAATGTGTCAAGGCGGGTGCTAAGCACTTGAGTAAGTTGATTGATGTTGTTTCCGAAAAAAAATAAATTGATTTGTGCTGGGACAGTAGTTTTTTTTTTAGAAAAAGAGGATGAATCCTGGCCTCTGCATCTGGGCGATGCATGCAGTCACTTTATTAATTATTCACAAAGACCTTACAAAGTAATACATCAGTAAATCTGAAGCCACCGTCTCGGCAACATATGTCGCTACTCCTATCCACTTGGTGAAGGGGTGCCGAAAATCTGAGCCGAATACCAAACCGACTTCATACCAAAGCCTAGCATCTAAAGCCAGAGGCCCCAACCAAACCAAGCCACAATGTCGGGTCTGGGGCACACACTGGTCCGGCGCACTCTCAGAGGCGACCGCCGCCGTCTTCCACCTATCCATCTTCAGAATAGGAACTGATGCATCAACCTTGGCAGGCCTGTCATCGACACCACCACGACGCCAAACAACGCCGTCCCCCTGAGCGAGTCCGTCAACCCGCATCGGACGCCGAGACTCCACTGCGCCACGCCACTGAGATCACTGTCATCGGTGCGGAGGATGAAACCCCACTCCGCCACTGGGCCCTTCCAGTCCGCACCTGCTCTGAAACAATGCCCCCAAGAGGGAGAACGACATCGAAGATGTCGTCATCGTCCAATCCGGGAAGACCCAGATCTAGGGAGGGTTTCCCCCGGAGCAGCCCGAGGGAGATGACGTTGCCTGCAACGACGATGCCTCAAAAGGAAACGATGTCAATGACGCCGCCATTGTCCATCAAGACCGAAGTCGACGCGATTTTCACCTGTAGTCGTGCCATCCCGACCCAGTAGCTGACTGGAATCGCGTGGTGCCTCGCCGAGTAGACGCGCGCAACCGCCGGAACACCGAGGACCACCATCGCAGCCCCGATCCACCATCGTCGTCGGCCACAACTGCCCAGAAGACAGCACCAACCGGCCGCCATCGCCGTCCGCAGCCCGCGCCGCCTGGTGCTTGGGACCACGAATCTGGGCCAGATCGCCGCGCCGCCAAGACCCAGCACGGCTCCACAGCCGGAGGCCACATCCGCGTCACTCGCCTCCCAACGTAGCCGCTAGGAATATGGTCGCGCCGCCGCGACCCTCCGCATCGCAACGCCCTTGCCCATCAAATCCAGCCCGCATCAGATCCACGCGCGAGGGGCGGAAGTGCCCTGCTGCCGCTTGCGCTGGCTGGGCTTCGCCGGTCACGCCCTCTGGCGGCGGCAGGGGAGGGAAGGTGCAAGAGGAGGGGCGCTGGGAGGCGGCTAGGGTTCCCTCCCGTCGCCTGCGGGGGCGACCCGGGAGGCACTGGGAGAGTAGCTAATTAGGGTTTTGTGTTTCATGGGGAGCCTTTAGGATTGTATGGAACCTAAGCTCTCTCTTAGTTAATGAATGAATGCGGCAAATCATTTGCCATTTTCAAAAGAAATTTAGACTCCAGTGCCTGTATATTACTATTACTAGACAAATTCATCATGGACATCTATTTTTTCAAAATCTTCAGTCCTTTGCAGTTCCACCTGACATTTGCACCTCAACATAAGGGTCATTGGCAAGTGACACAGACTGAACACACACACACACACACACACACACACACACACACACACACACATGATCGGTAAGTAATTCAGTATACAACTCACCTTGAAAGCTCTATGCTGGGTGCACTCTCGAAAAGTACTTGGCACTAGTTTTGCCCCTACAAGATCAGATCCGGCATTGAACATGTGCAGATGATTCGTTGCCGGTCCCCGAATTCGCAGCACGCCTTTGAAAACTGCCGTACAAAAGCAGGAGTACTCCCCTCCCCTCCCCTTGCTAACTTGTGATTTATTAGTGTTACTTTCCTCCATTTTCTCTCCCCAATCCCTGTCTCTACGCGGGGCCCCGGGCGAGAGAGGCGGCTTTCGTTGGGTGATTGGTCTCGGTTTTTTCGCGTTAAAAGGAGCGGCAGCCATCTCTCCCCAGGTTTATTTCCGGGATCTTCTCTTTTCCAAACCGGCGTGCCCCCTCACCATGAGCTTGCTTAACGCCAAAGCTATAGTTGTTTTCCTTTGGGGGTTTAGCTGCCGCTGCTCTGTAGAAAAATGAGGATTGTTGACAGTTTAACTGCTTAAGCCTTTAGGTGAGGTAGTTGATGCACCGAGGACATGGAGTTTCGAATCCGAGCTCACATGCTCTCTGATGAACAGTAAATACTAAAAAGGTAAACTAATTCAAAAGATTATGATTTTTTATGAACATTGATGAATGTTTCGAGTGCATCGAAATTGTGCGGTGAAATGACAATAGTGGAGGTCTGGGCAAAAAGAAAATTTAATGCTTCGAGAAAGACTTGTTTTTTTTGTTGGAAGTATTTTGGAGCGTCGATTTTGTTATTTTTGTCCAGACCTCTACAAATGTCATTTCATCACGAGATTTCGCAAGCAGTTAAAATTTTCCATCAATGTTTATGACAAAATCATTCGTAATTCTTTTAGTTTACTATTCATCAGGGAGCATGTGAGCTCGGCATCAGAAGAGCACTTTCTGAAGCTATATGTTTAATCGAGTGATTCTCTTGGGAAAAATTGTCTTTTCTTCTGATGAATTAATAGAGGCTCTGTGTTTTCATTAAGAAGCAATGCCTCTTTGACCCGTGGGCATTTTATTTGTTTCTTGCTAGTATACCCGTCTATAGACGCGTATACAAACGATGAAGGATCTCCTATTCATTGCCGCTTCTCTCATAGAATTGATTAGGGTATAAGATTGGTTCGGTAGCCCTCTTCCGATATTTTGATAAATTGGTCGATTTATCGCTTACCGTTGTCTAACCGATAAGATAAACCGTCTGATAAATTAGCCGATATGGCGATAAATCGCCGATACGCCGATAAACTGGCCGATTTACCCCTTATCATGGGTCGACCGATAAATTTTCGATAAACGATATCCCCAACAATGAGCCCTTGTCAACCCGTCTTCCTTGGGTGACGCAATGGTGGATGCCACAAGACGGAATTCACCTCTATCCTCATGTTCATTTCTTCAAGCTTCGGAACGAGAGTTGCACATGGGTTTTCCAAATTCTCCGTCTTGTCTATGATCATCTTTGAGAGATTGAATGAAGGGCCGTTTCAATATCTTGTAACATAAGTACTCACATTATTATTTTTTTCTTTGCTTAATTAGTGAAATGAAGCAATTTTTTTGCCTCCATTTAAAAAAATATGAAATTTCCTTGAGATACCACTATAGTAACCGTCTTTTAGTATTGTGGAGTTCTTTGTTCCCTTGAGATCCAGTCGGCTTAGTGCCTAGTTGCCTCATCATTCATTTGAAAACATACCCATCGCACAAACCAATTGAAGGCAGAGCAACTAATAGAAAGGGCAAAGGAGCAAAAATAATTACTACTTTGTGTGCTATGCAACTTAGATGCACCGCTTCCTCTCACAAGAGAAAAGGAGATTACGGTTTTGCTATTTATGAAGCGTCGCTCATGATTACATGATCTAAACACGAGATTCCTGCAATTACAAAGGGTTGAGAAGATCTTGATTGGACGACTATCAACATCGACCTGGAAGTAACTATCTATAGACCGATTGAGCCATCGAACACCCTAAAAACAATAATGCTTTCGCCAAAAGCATATATGATGTTTTTTTTTTATGGAAAAGATGATTATAGGGGGTTCAACAAGGGTTGAACAAGTAAACATTCCTGCCTCTCTTGCAGCACCTTGCATTAACTTATTTGACCCCGGATCAACACGGTTGTTGAACAATGACCAGGCTTCTAGCTGCGAGTCAACTCAGATGTAACAAGCCCTTGCCACTTAGGTCTCTCCCACCAACAGCATCAACAAAAGGGACACATTGTTAATTGAACTGCTCCATGATCCCCTGCGTCCATAACAAATATTTGAATGTATTGAGCTAAAACAAACAAAAAATGATTGATTTAAGTGGACGAGGGAGTACCATCATCGGCAGTAGGCGTCGCATGATTGATTTTTATAATGAGTGTTTTTTTAAATGCCCGGACCAGCACCCGATCATCATCATGAAGAACCAAACAAACAAACAGCAGAGTATATTGACTTAAGTGGAAACAATTCTGTCTGAGTGGAATGTGGCAATGCTGTAGCTGTACCAACCAGTACAACGCAATAGATCATAGGCAATAATTTTGCTCAAAGGCATAGAGAAATCAAAAGATTGGAGCCCATTCGCCCGTCAACTCTTTATCCCTAACCAACTTGGCACTAAACAAATGAAGCAAAGGGCATCGGCAATAGTGTCGAAGGCAGGCAGGAATTTTTTTTTTTTTGAGGGAGCAGGCAGGATGTTGGGAGCAACTTGCGTTGGCGGCAACGGCAAGAGGGAGGGAGGGAGAAACAAACGTGCAGCACAACCGAATTGCTTGCTTGGCCCGCGCGCTGCGCTCGCCTGACCATTCTTCATTCTCGCCATGGTAGGTTACTGCTCTACTGTTGTTGCTTGCTTTCCTTCCCTCTCCAACAGCTGAGCTGGTACGGCACCGGGCGCACGAAATGGAAAGCTTTGTGGGAGCCATTTGGCATCTTGGTAGGAGCAGATTCTTTGACACTTCACATGCCACCATTGCATGCTTGCTTGGGACTGCTAACCACGATCTGTTTGCTTGCCCACAAACAGCAAACGCTTCTCATGGGTAAACAATTACTAACATTGAGATTTTGTTTGAATTAATCGTGTTGCCTGTGTGCAGTAAAACCCCTTGAAAGAAAAAAAGAGCTCAAAAGATAAAAGCATCACACGGATGTATGAGTGATGATAAACCAAATGGCAGGAGTATGCACTTGCACCTGACCTAACCCAACCCCACAACCACATAATTATGTTCTCTTTATCCATTACCAGTTCCACGAGAGGGAGTGGGAGCACACACGCACTTGGCGCAGGACCCATTTTTGGGCAGGAGCACAGGAGGAAACCGTGTGCATACCAAACCAGTGGGCGAAGAAGGGCAAAAGCTGATGACAAGGACAGGCAGCAGCGCAGCGAGGCAAGGCAACAATCTCCGGCCGGCTCATTCAGCCCGAACCACTTGTGACGACGACGACGACGGCGCGCCACCAGTGCTGCTACCTGTCGTCTAGAAGAAGATTTCTACCCACCCTGTCGACGACAGGCCATTGGTTTGACGTCAAGGCTTGTTTCTGCGTATGATCATTGGGTGCCCGGCTCACGCAGAGAGATGGTTTCTCCCCCGCACCACTCATGGAGTGCTGTATTATTTTTTGTTGCTGGATCGATGTGAGAGGTTGAATAATTCGGCCTTGTTTCAGGCTGGCTTGTGAAACGGTCTAGAAGGATCATTGGTCCAGGCAAGAAAATTAGGCATGCGGTGTCGTGTGACACCAAGCCGGAAACCAGACTGGCAAATGACTTCATCTACAAGAGAGGCAGTTTGGTTTGGGCATCGTGAGCTCCTCGAACGACACACAGCCGACCTCCAGCACCATCGATCTAGTAGACGACATGATGACTGGTGGCCTGGTGGGAGAGAAACATTGCTGCATGGATGTAGTATGCATGATTTAGGGCATATTTGTTTCACAGCATTCTAGAAAAAGCGGGAATAGGAGAAACAAAGGACTGAAATGTCTTTTTTTTAGCATTAGTACAGACACAAGCGCTCATATACACGCGCATACACTCACCCCTATGAACGCACACACGCACACCCTTGATCCTACATGGTTTTGGTTAGTTTGATTGTATTGCAGAAAAAACAAAGGTTTTTTCCCCCTGTGAAGTCCTAGTACGACGCATTGTGTCCATACCGATGTTTTGGTTGATAACAATAACTTATGGAAGCTCAAAACTCCTCTTCGAGTGAAGATATTCCTCAGATTTCTAAACAGAGGTGTGATCATAACTAGAGATAACATGTCACGCCACAATTGGCAAGGTAGCAAGACGTGTGTATTTTGTCAACATGACGAGTCTATTAAACACCTTTTGAGTGTAAATTTGCTCGTGCAGTGTGGGCCATAGTTCAAGTAGGTTCAAATCTTTACCCCCACATAGTGCACTTAATATGTTCGGCAATTTGTTGTGGCAAACACTTTTCTACACGTATTATTGCTGGGGCGGTTGCCTTATATTGGACACTATGACTTATCAGGAATTATGGTTTGTAATAATAAATGTGTTTCATCTTTTGTGTAGGTTATTCATGCATGGCTGTGATGCCTCCGTACTTAGTATATCCTTACAGAGGCCGGAGGACAAAGACCTTTTTATGATGGCTGGAGCATATGGCCAGCGAGGTTTTCTCTCTTCATCGATGGCGGTGTAATCTCCGGATAGAATCTACCCCCACCTTAGGCTGGACTTTTTTATTATTGTTGTGAAACCATATTTCATTTTTGCTTGTGTTGGACGTGTTCATCGTGCTATTCAGAGGCTGGGATTTTTTTTAATGTGGTTGTATCACCTCGATATGTCAATTGAATAAAATGTCCTTCATCAAAAAAGAAATCCTACGAGAAGTAGTACAATAAAATCCTTGAGAAAAATTTCTATATGATTCATATTCAATAATACAAACCAAACAACCAACATAGAAAATATCCCTAAGGATTCTAATCCTCGGAAATTCCTATGAGAACCCTTTGAATCAAAGGAGCCCGAGGAGTGGTTTTGGTGGTGTCTTGTTTTTCATGTGTTTCAGACTCAGTGTGTCCTGATGGAGCTTTGTTCGAGGTGGTGCTAATAACAATTCCGACAACATAATATTTTTATTACCATTTTTATTTCTAAGCGATTTTGCTCGTAAAAAGGCAATTAAGCATGTCAGTAGGTTATACTTTAACTGCTAGGTTTTAGTGCAAATACATGCCAACTTTGAATTTTTCTAAACTTATATCAAATCGCACTAGAAGCTTAAAAAAATATGGTGATGACATGCAATATTAAGGGAATGTTATATATCCAAGCAAGAGAAACAAAAATTATGTCTTGCAGGCCAGATGATTTTGTTCATGGAACTTTAGATGTACACTTGTCGTGTTTTTATCACGTATGCTTGTGACATGAAAAAAACATGTATGTCGCTTTTATAGAATTAGCGATCTCCCAAAACCTAGGTGGACAATTTTATTTTGTTACATGGTGTGATGAAAAGTCACACTACAGTGGTACAACCCCACCCTCCTCCTATTTTGCCGTCATGTAAATCTCATCTTACGCCGAAGGCCAAGAAGAATATAAGAAAATGTATAATCCTAGTGACCACATCCATTTTGATTTGTTTCCTCTATCTACCTTGACATATAATTCTATCCGTAAAAGAAGAGACGACATATAATTCATTAAAAGATGTTGAAACCGGTGCAAGTTTCGTGGATTCAAGTGAACAACATTGTGCCTTGCATTAAGAAATTTGCACGAACTCCAAGTGGCCCTCTATAGTCATCTTAGCGGCACTTGCCACCGTCAATTATTAAGTGCGCCTATGATGGTCGGTACGACCGCTCTTGTTCAAAAGGATGACGCATCTGACAACCAACATCGATGTCCTCAAATGCGTACCAAAGCAAAGTTATTACAAAATACTTCATGTGTTACAAAACCGAAGACATCGCAATCTGGTCCAACATTATGCGCAACAATAATTCGTAGGATATTTCAACACACCATCGTCATGTCCATAGAAAGGAACACATAGCGACTATATTGTACTTAATTAATTAATTGTAATCTAGTAATATATGAGATAGATTTATGTGAATCACCATGTAAGCAGGCAGCAGCCCATGTTTGAATGAAAGACCAAACAGAACCAAACCCATGGCTTTGGTCAATGGCAGAGAAAGGAAAGGCAAGGGAGCGGCCAAAGAGGAGGAGACGGGAAAAGGAGGCGACGGCGGCCGAAGAGGAAAGGAAGAAGATTGTTGATTGCCCCTGCCCACCCCTCCTATTAAAGCGGCGCAACCGAAGAGAGAGAGAGAGAAAGGAGAGGGGCACACGCAGAGAGTCCGCACGTAATCCCATCCCCTCCATCCTTTCCCGCTTTTACCCCCCTCTACTTGCCGCATTTCACAGGCCAGGACTGCTGGACCAGGGGAGTCCTACCGGCTACGGCGCCGAATTATTGCCCGTTTCGAGGCCTCCACCGCCAAAAGGGCCGTGCAGAGCTGCTACGCCCACACGCGCAGCCGCCGTGCCAACGCGTGCGCTCCGCTCCCCCTTCGCCTCGCCTCGCCGCGCCGCGTCGGGGCAGGGGGTGGGGCGTCGGGCTCTCTTTCCCGATGAGGCCGCCGGAAGCGGCGCTCGCCGCGGCCTTGGTGGCGGTGGCGGCGGCGGCGCTGCTGGGCGGGGCGGCGGCGGCGTTCCCGGCGGCGCTGACGCTGGAGCGCGCGCTGCCGCACAGCGGGGTGCCCGCGGAGCACC
Organism: Triticum timopheevii; assembly: GCA_963921465.1. Taxonomy (NCBI): domain Eukaryota; kingdom Viridiplantae; phylum Streptophyta; class Magnoliopsida; order Poales; family Poaceae; genus Triticum; species Triticum timopheevii. The sequence continues at coordinate 464,517,813 of OY997266.1, forward strand.
TCAGGGAGCGGGACAGGGCGCGGCACAAAGGGCGGGGGCTGCTCGGGGCCGGGCCCGCCGTCGCCGGCGTCGTGGACTTCCCCGTCGAAGGCTCCGCCAACCCCTACATGGTCGGGTGGGTGAGCCGCTTCGCTTTTTCTTCTTTTTGTTTTTCCCCCCGTGCTTTGGTTTGGTTTGGTTTCGTCTGGCTTGGTCCGGTTCGGGTGGGTTGGTTGGTTGTGTGTGCGATCGATGGAGGCGTTGAGAATTCCAACCTGTTTCGGACTTGTGGGCGTTGAGCTGAAATTGTTTCCTTTGCTCTGTGGATTGAACAATTTTTCTTTTACATTCCTTCTGTTTACTCAGCTGTAGTAATAACCATTCAAGTACTAATTGATAGTTTGATGGCCGTAATCAGTGAGTTTGTTTGCTGGTGGATATTGCGTGCATTCTGCAAACTTTATACGTAGTTAATTCCGGCGATGTTTGCTCAGGAACACATGCCGTTTGGCAGCTGAATTGTTGCTTGGAATAACCCAGGCTTGTTTTTCTTTTTCTTTTTCTTTCTTATTAGGTTCGTTTGATTCATCGTTTTATATTCTGAAAATATCACCAAGTCTTTGACTCTTGGTGCACTTCATTATTCTACCTGTTTGATTGTGGGAGTCCAATTATGATGCGTTTGCCTGTACCAATCACCACAATAATTCATTGCCTGTAAGTTGAGAGAAAAACAGCTCATTTTCCTATGCTTTGCTTCTCTTGGATCCTACGTCTCCACACATTTTTCTGCCCATCACAGTTTCTTTAATTTTCTTAGGTTGCTTTTGCTTCAAGGTCAATTCCTTCCGTTGAAGATGCAGTTTTGGATTTCTCCCTCTCTGATGTACCTTATGTTTGCACATTAATTTTGTTATTAGTCCGTAAGGTGTAGCCGTGCAGAGATACACATTTCATTACACGGTTTAGAGCCAGTACATGCAGACGCTTTACTAGCACCAAGCGATAGATAATGGATGGATTGGCACCCGTTTTTACTTGCCATGTGCCAGTCTTAAGTGAAACAATTCTGTTTTCGCCAATGCTATAGGATTTATGTTTTAGTTGCATAGACCCTTGTCACATATCAGTTGTGATTGATAATACTCCCTTTAGACTGTTGAATATCATGTGTTTAATCCATCACCCTCATGTAGCAATATTCTGTTTTAGGACGCAGAAGTCAGCTATGCACTTTGTTTCTTTTGGCCGATTCTCAAATTGGTTAGGATGCAAAAGTCAGTTTGTTCCTCAATGTTACTACTGATTTGTGATTAATTGACCTCCTTTTTAGGCACTATCATCTCATCAACTCATTCATTTTTATTCTGCAACTGGCTTGCTGTTTGTTGGTAGTACATGGGCTTCACGTCAACCTATACCGTAATAGGCACACTCTTTTGTAAGTATAATCGTATGCTAAAGTTCTATTTTACAGGCTCTATTTTACACGTGTAAAATTGGGAAACCCTGCGAAGGAATACTTTGTCCAAATTGACACTGGCAGTGATATCTTGTGGGTTGCTTGCAGCCCTTGCACAGGTTGCCCGACATCAAGTGGGCTCAATGTGAGTCAATCATTATCCAATGTCTTATGTTTTTTGGAATAGTTTTCTCCCTTGAGATGGGAGTACTTGTTATCTAAGCTCCTTCTAATGGATTACTGCTTTTTGGTTTGCTTTTCAGATCCAATTGGAATTCTTCAACCCTGATTCTTCATCAACATCATCCAGGATACCATGCTCAGATGATAGGTGTACAGCTGCCCTCCAGACAGGGGAAGCACTCTGTCAACCCTCGGACTCCCCAAGCAGCCCATGCGGTTACACTTTCACGTATGGTGATGGAAGTGGCACGTCAGGATACTATGTGTCCGACACTATGTATTTCGACACTGTCATGGGGAATGAGCAGACTGCCAATTCTTCTGCCTCCGTCGTTTTCGGGTACAATTCCCTAGACTCCTATACCTTTTGAATCCCTTATTAGATAATGAAAACTTAGCATTTACAATTGATGATCATTTACTTAAGATACGTCATAACATTAGAAACATGGCTAGAGTTGTGCAACAACTGTGCCAGGTAAGAGTGTTGACATGAGGTTCTTGTCTCCTTGATAATGTGAACCATTTACATGTTGCTGCTTTGTGGCACAGGTGTCGATAAAATTTGTTCACTTTGTTGATCTGGTTAGCGAAGGGCAGACCTCGCGCAGTGGTGAAGTACTCTCCACTTGTGCCAAGAGGTCCTGGGTTCGATGCGGCCTCTCTGCATTGCACTCTGCAGGGGTAAGGCTTGCCTCGTATAATCCTTCCCCAGGCCCCACCTGGTGTGGGTGCTTTTAGCACTGGGTCTGTCCCTTGTCTGGTTAGCACGGTTGATGGATCTAATGACAACAAAATGCATGTCCTACAACTAGCAGGATTCTAGTACCTAGTGCAAGGATAGTTCTTTTCGTTGCTCTGATATCCAGAGAACAGCTATTACTAGGAAAAAGGTCAATTTCCATTATGGTCACCATGAACAAATGTTAAAATGGTCATACTGTCTTCTTTCTCATTCTCTAGCCAAAATATGTTGGCATATGACTAGTACCTGGGCATCCTTTAATGTCGACTGATTTAAAGGCTATCCTCTAACATGTATCTAAACACTCCAAAGTTCCAGCCTCGGAATGGTTTTTCACTTTTTCTTAGTGATACGAGTCTACATTTTTGTGCTGATCTTAGATTAAACCATGCGTTGCTATGAAGTAACTGTTTATGGTTACCATTTTGTGCAGTTGTCACCTTGATATTGAAACTTGCTGCATAACAGGGTCAATAATATTTTCGTTGTTGTAACTATCTTTTTTTTTAAATAGATGTAGCAACTCACAGTCAGGTGACCTGATGAAGACAGATAGGGCAGTTGATGGAATTTTTGGGTTTGGACAGCATGAGCTGTCTGTCATTTCACAACTGTACTCTCTTGGCGTATCCCCTAAAACATTCTCCCATTGCCTTAAAGGTTCAGATAATGGTGGTGGTATTCTTGTCCTTGGCGAAATCGTCGAACCAGGATTAGTATTTACTCCACTTGTTCCATCACAGTAAGTTTCTTTCCCTGAAATTATTGAGTGTGTAACTTCGGAATTCTGCATGTTCTCTTTTGTTTCAGTAGTTACCCGTGTTGTTGTAACTGGTAGGTACGGGTGGAAAGCAACAGTTTCCATCATTCGTTTTCTAGTTTTTGTTTTCTTCTGAAAGTACTTGTTACGTGAATTTATTTGGACATCTTTAATTTGCCAACATTAAGTATGCCCCTGTGAGAGGCTAACTATATAGCTAGACTATTTTTTCCTTGTGAAGTATAACATTTCTAGTGGCAATATATATGAAACATTTTGGTTCTAACCTATTTTTGTATTTTTAATGAAATGTAGGCCTCATTATAACTTGATTCTGGAAAGCATTGCTGTTAGTGGTCAAAAGCTACCCATTGATTCTTCCTTGTTTGCAACATCAAATACACAAGGAACAATTGTGGATTCAGGAACTACATTAGTATACCTTGTTGATGGTGCCTATGATCCATTTATTAGCGCGGTAAACTCCAAATGACACATGTCATCATTCATTTTATGGAACAACAAATATGTGACTAGTTTGCATTACTTAAATATACCATCATTAGTTCTATTGATCGATGCTTGCAGATAGCTGCTGCAGTCTCTCCATCTGTACGCTCTGTTGTCAGCAAGGGGACACAATGTTTTGTTACGAGCGGCAGGTTTTCCTCTTTCTCTTTCTAAGAAGGAAATTAGCAGCGCATGTCTTTCAGAATGTTGAATTACTCACAAATGTTCTTTTGCTTCTCTACTAGTGTTGATTCGTCATTTCCTACGGCAACACTGTATTTTAAAGGTGGAGTTGCAATGACAGTGAAGCCAGAGAACTATCTTTTGCAGCAGGCTACCAGTGTATGTGAACAAGCCTTTTGATGCCATCGTTGCTAAATTTCTTTGCAATTGTGTGTCTAGATAACTGCTTATGGGCGTACTTGCCTCAGATGAAATAATGACATATTATGCTTTGTAGGATAATAATGTATTGTGGTGCATTGGCTGGCAAAGGAGCCAGGGAATCACTATACTTGGAGGTTAGTCATGTTGACTGTATTAGCCATTATAAGTTGCGCATATAGCTGTTATACTTAAGGCAGCTATTCCGTTATGGATATCTGAATTAAGTTAGGTTGTTGATAGAAATTTCAATAGTAGTACCAAATATGAACATGACTATGCCAGATAGATCTATCCAGGCTTTAGGAAAATGATCGTGCCTTGTGACTTCATGCCGTTTGATTTAACCCCTAATATTGAACCGACATGAAAACTGACTATTTACCTCATGCAAACATTGACCGACTAGTAATCCCTAAGTACTAGCTTCACAGCAGCTATTAACCGAGTATAGTCAGTGTGAATGGCCCCAAGAATGATGCAATGCCCATCTCCCACACCTTGTGTTTTCTTGCTAACTATTTGGCCCCCTTTGTTGCAGATCTTGTTTTGAAGGATAAGATATTCGTGTATGACTTGGGAAACATGCGCATGGGCTGGGCGGACTACGACTGTAAGCTCAAACCCCTCCTCGCCAGTTTTTCTAGTTCGCACCCAGGCTGATTGGCGTAGCTAACAATGCCTTACTTTGCTTTTGTCAGGTTCGTTGTCGGTCAACGTCACCTCCTCATCGGGGAAGAACCAGTACGTGAACACGGGGCAGTTCGACGTGAACGGGTCACCGCGACACTACAGCGGCCTGGTGCCTACCGGTGTCGCCGTTGCCCTTGTGCATATGCTCATTTTTGGCGCCCTATTTAGTAGATAGCACACTGGCTGACTGACCTGACATTGTGATTCCACCACACCCATTCTTTACTAGCGAACGGGGCCTATGCCGTTGTCGCTGCGCCCCTTCCTTCCCATGGCACGAGCATTCTTGCTGTACATAAATTACAGGGAGAAAGAGAAGAAAAAAGTAAAAAATGGTTTATCGTTCATGGTAGTGGCGTGCTCAGAACGTGTTTCGACCTGATCACTTGAGAGGCGTTGTTCTATTTATTCATGGGGATCCCTTATTTATGTACCTGAATCGTGCTGCCGCTGCCTCCAAATCTGAAGGAAAACAGAGGAGGATATTATGGCCGCCATGGCCGGACAACCTGCACACATTGATCTAGAACATCATTGCCGTTTCATATGTGACGGTGATTCATGAAGAGTGTGTTTGGTAGGCTGCATTTCCCCAGTGAGGCCCTAGGGAGTCAAGTTCTTTGACCGCACGGCTCTGGCAACAGATAGGGTTCGCAATTGTTGTGTTCTACTCACCTCCTTAGTCTCCTTCGTCTAATTCCTTCTTAGTCTCCTTCGTCTAATTCCTTCTAATCTACTTCTTCTGTAAACTAATATAAGAAGAGAGTTTAGATCACTACTTTAGTATTCTAAACGCTCTTATATTAGTTTATGGAGGGAGTACATAATAATGTTGCGATTCAATGTAAGCTCTACGTGAAAAAGATGCACGTCAAGCGATTGGTTGCTAGTTTAATTGATTGTGAATCCTTAGTTTTGTGTTCATGTTTGGAGCTTTTTTAGATGAATTTTAGCAAATTCTTTGCACACGCTCGACCGTTTGAAAATTTCTTTGACCACTAGCTTCATCCCGTTGTTTCACATGACTTTTATGTTGTAAGTTTTTTGCTTCTACGCTCACACCTTCCTATTGTATTGTGCTATAACACGTTCACGCTCACAGACTGCATGGATTTCAATTGGTTCTGGTGACAGACGAAGATCCTATTTTCACCGATACTTTGTGACAAGAGTTATGCTAGCTCACTGATCAAAAATGAATTTGAGCTCAGCAAATCATCCACAAACATATGACCAGACTGAAGAACTAATCAATGCATGGAAACATTTCTACTGTGTTTTGTTTACTCCACCCCAAGAAAATGGGCTTAGTGGCTATTCCAGGCTGAGTGCTGGTACAATACAAACTACCATTCAACTTTGGGCGGAACACCATTCCAGGTTCTGTATGGTTATCAGCCCCGCCACTTGGGCATTGTCATGGTCCTAAGACTGACAGTAGAAAGGGGGTAGGTATGGAGAGGCAAGATCTCAGCTATGGTGAAGGTGTACACACAAAATTTACGAGTTCAGGCCCTTCACAGAGGAAGTAACAGCCCTACGTCTCGGAGCCCGGAGGCGCTCGACTGGATTATATGTGTGTGGTGTTACAGGAGGTGCGAACCCTTGTGCCCGAGGAGGGGATGGCTTATATAGAGTGCGCCAGGACCCCAGCCATCCTCCATTACAAGAGGTTCAATGTACATAAAGACAGGGCGTTACTGATAACGCCAACCATAAGTGCTATTAATGATCTTAAAGACTACGGAGTGAACGCCTGACCGTTGCGGTGCTGAGTGACTCCTGGTCTTCAGTAGGTCGAGTGATTCCTTGTATGGTCGAGTGACATCAGGTAGGAGGGATATCCGAGTGATATGACTGGTCGAGTGGATTGCACTCGACATCTTTGACTGGGGGTTCTTTGTTGTCTCTTAGACTTCTTTGCTTCTAGGATAGTGACCTTGGGTAGGGCGTATAGGTCAGGTCTATGACCCTACCCCGGGTCTGTATCCTCACCAGTAGCCCCCGAATGGATTAAGGTCTGAGTGGAAAGTAGGTTGAAGTTGAACTTGCTCTGAGCTTCGCGTCTCGCGAGTGTTTTGCGCAGGATGGATGACTCTCGTTGAAACTTCAGCTTTGATTCAGTCGCCTTGATCGATTCAGAAAATTGCCGAGTGAACTTGTAACATCACCTGTCGAGTATTGCTTTGGGGCGCAGAATCTTTGGCGCGATTGATTGCAGTGTATTCCAGATTTCACGGGATTCAAAATTTCAGGGAAGCGCGCGGGACGGAGCGCGCCGAAGTAAGCGGGGTGGATAAACAGGAGCGCCTCGATCTCCGCACCACCTTTTTCGCCACGTACGACGCGCGCGACTGTTGCGGGATTTGACAGGATCGTCTGGTCCCACGCGTCAGCCACTCGGAAGTGGCCCTTTATAAGGCGACGGAGCCAAGGCGCCTGTACTGTGCGCATCTGTTTTCTCTCTTCTTCCTCTGCTTCCCCACCGCATCCGGCTCCTCCTCTCTCGACGCCGCCGCTCCGCCACTATGGTGAAGGACAAGACGGCAGCGCTGGAACGCGCGAAGAAGGCGACGGGAGCAGTGAAGGGCAAGAAGCAGAATCGCGGGTCGTCGTCGCACTCGGGGCTACCGCCACGTTGGATCCAAGGCGATTGGATCCGGTCTTCGCTCCGGCAGGAAGATCTGGACGAGCTGGTGGAGTCCGGGCTGATCGCCAAGGGTGCAGCAAGCCTGCCTGAGGGGGAGTCGGAGCCGCAGCCTCGACCGGGTGAGTGCGTACTGCTCGCTACCCACGTCGACCAGGGCTTCTCGCTTCCTCTGCACCCCTTCTTCCGGGGTTTCTTGAATTTCTTCGGTGCCCAACTCCATCACTTTTCTCCCAATACCATCACGTACCTTGCTGCATTCATGTCTATGTGCGAGAACTTTCTTGGGTGTCGACCGCACTGGGGTGTTTTCAAGCATATTTTCACCATCTGTTCTCAGTCGGTAAAGAAAGCAAACACGAGTGACGAGAAAACCCATGTCATTCAGATGTGTGGGGGTCTGGGTATCCAAAAGAGGCAGAGGAGCTCTTTCCCTCCCATGTCTCTTCCTGAATCGGTTAGAGGCTGGCAGTTGGCCTGGTTCTACTGCCAGGACCTCGCAACCCCAGGTCAGTCGATCGGACTTCCCCACTTCACCTTTGACCGTGTCCAGACTCCTTCTTCGCTGAAAGTTACTGTTGCTGAGAACGTGGAGACAAACATGCTAGTTGAGAAGGTGGTCTAGCTGATCAACGAGGGCGTCACTGGTATGGATCTGCTGGAAGTATTCCTCAGTCGACGCATCCAGCCCCTCCAGACCCGTGACCATCCCATGTGGATGTACTCTGGGGCTGACGACACTGCTCGGGTTCATCCAGAGGAAGTGCCAGCCAAGACCGTGGCCATGTGGTTGAAGAGCATTACAGGCAACAAGGATAACCCCAGAGGAGCCAGGAGAGTCGTCCCCTTCAGTGATGACAATCATCCCGACAAGGCATGTTCTTCATTCTGACTGTTTTTGCATATACATTCTGACTGCTCTTGAGCTCGACTGACTTTTACTCGACTTCTTGTCTTGTAAGTTTTTACTGACATGTATTCGATGCCCAACGGTGAACAAGCTCTGGAGCAGGGCTAGGAGGGAGAGGCCAGCGCGGAGGAGAGTGGTGAATGGGAATCTTCGGATGAAGAAGAGGAGGAGGAAAGCGAGGAGTAAGATGACGAGGAGGCGGTCGACTCGCCGCCTCACTCTGAACGCCGATCCAAGCAACACCATGACCCGTCGGGAGGGCGCGGAAAGAACGTGGCTCCAAGCACCCAAACGCAGAAGCGCACTCGGACGTTGACTCCGGAGCCAACGGAGAAAGTCTCCAGGCAGCCCAAGGCCACTCCTCCAAAGACTCGGAAGACTCTGTCAAGGATCAAGATGGACGTCCCTGTTGCCTCAGGGTGAGCATCTTCCTTGTGTTTATCTAGGTCGACTGGTACTTCTGTTCTGACCGAATGGACCATGTAACTTTCCATCCCAACCTCTGTTGCGACTGACATGGATATTGACAAGGCTCCAGGAGATGAGGAAACCGACGACGCAACCACCTCCCGAGCTGGTAAGTCCGCTCGACCAGAACTCATTTAGTCGATTGAGTTATCGGTTAGTTGAATTTCCGATGTTTTTCTTTTGATGTAGTTTCGTGAGACATCGTCGTGCTTCCGATGATGATGAATAAGAAGTGCCTCTACAGGAGAGGAGGAGGAGAGGCAGGGGCTCAAGCAGGAGAGGGCTTGAAGTTCAAGTCCCTTAGTCGACGCCGGTGCTTGAGGCGGTGGTCGAGCGATCCGGAGATCTGGTTCGGACCAACGCCACATTCGCTGACCCCCTGACGACTGATCATCCCTCGGGGTCGACTGCTCCGGCTCCTGCTGCTCCAGTGCAACTCCACGCATCTGACCCAGTGGCTGCTTCGGCCGCCTTGGAGCCATCACTTTTTGCTGCATACCAGACCCTAGATGACTCGCCAAGTGCTGCCAGGGAGGCTCTTCGCCAGGTGAACCTTGTTATGGAGCAGGTGAAGGTGATGCACGAGGCCAGCCAGGTGTCCTATAATGCCAGCACCGCTCTGCAGACCAATGTTAAGGTCAGTTATCTCCGATTGAACTTTTGAACGCTGTCTATATGAGCATATGTTTCATATCTGATCACCCACTGGGGTGTGCTTGTCTTAGAGTTTAAGAGGTCTTCCACTCGACTCGACTCGTGCTGAGTCTTAGTGTTCTGTCCAAACTAGTAGGGGCATGCCGAGTGCACCCACTGGGTGTAGTCCCCGAGACCACGGTCGACTGTTGGCAGTCGGCTGAGGTCTTAGAATCTACTCCTTTTTTCTCTCTTTTTTGACTCACGCTGGGCAGACCATGCTGAGTGTTGATCTAAACCAGTGGGGGCACACCGAGTGCACCCATTGGGTGTAGTCCCCGAGACTATTGTTGAATGTTTGATTCAACAGTAGTCTTAGAGTAACTTTCGTTGTCATTGTCTTTTGTTTCTGTCGACTGACATATCTCTCTCGCTGACTGCAGAGGTCTTGTGATCTTGGAGCTCGACTTTCTGAGTTGAACAAGAAGCACATCAGCCTCGAACTTGATCTTGAACTGGCGAAGAAGAACCTCAAGACTGCTCAAGAAGAAACAACCATCATGGGAGGTAACCAATCGACACTTGCCCACCCTATAGCTCACGCTTTTCAGTGTTGTTTCTTTCAGTCTCTTCGAACCGAGTGACTTCACACGAGCAAATGTGCTTAGTGAAAACCATCAGCTTCAAGCTCGTCTGAAGAATGTTGTGTCTTTAGAGAAAATGAAGGAAGCTCTAGAGAAGAAGGATCTGGATCTTGCTGCTGCTTAGAAGTAAGCACGAGAGAAGACAACGCTTGCGGACAAGAAGCTGGCTTCGGTCGGCAGGTTGGAAGAGGAGAACTCGAAGCTGAAGACTGCCATCTCTGAAGCCAATCGGGAAGTTGAGCAACTGAAAAAGGACAAGGAGAACCGGACCAATGAAGTCGGAAGCCTTAGAGCCAAGACGGGCGAACTGGAGCCCTATTTGGGACAACTTGCTGCAAAACTGGTCCTGAAGCTTGAAGGTATCATCGCTCGACTGGTTTGTTGTCGTAGACTGGAATATCTTGTTATATTTTTGACTCGCTATTATTTTTTGGTCATGCAGATCTTTGCCAGGACTTTGAGGCTGAGATCGGGCGGGTCGAGATGGGTCTCGACCCCATCAATTGTCCTGTGAAAGATGACTTTACGATGAACCTGCTGCGGTTGGAATCGCGCTTGGACAGTGTCATTGCTTATTTGGCTCGACTGAAGGCGGCGATGACTCGGGTTGACGCCGAACTCTGGTCTCAGGCGGAACTTTCACAAGATCTCAAGTCGCTGATGACTCGACCGAATCAGATCCCTGGCCGAGTGCAGGAATGGAAGAAGTCATCTGCCCGCTGCGGCGCTGACGTCGCCCTGTGATTGGTCCGAGTGCACTGCAAGGACACTAGAGAAGACAAGTTGGCGGCCCTCAAGGTTGTACAATACTAAGAAGCACACCTTCCAGTCCTTCATGGACACCTTCCTTGAGGCTGCCACTCGTATTGCAGACAGCATTGACCTTGACAGCTTCTGTGATCCAGCCAGCCCTTCCCCTGACAAGTGACCGAAAAACATTATGCTTCACCTTTATTTGCCTCGGAATGCCGAGTGATTTTTTAATCGCTAAACACTCCTTCGGGCCTGACGCCCGAGTGCTTTGATTCATGGTCTGGAACCTTTGGATTTATCCGAAATTGGTTTATCTTTGAATGTGTTGTGTTTGTCTTCGAGTGGAACTTGTTTTTCACTCGGATTGGTTCTTGTACTTTTGATGTAGTTCTGAAGAAGATGTCGCAATTGACCTGTACTTGCGGATCAGGTTGGAGTAGCCATAGGATGAGCCCTTGGCAGCATTGATCAGCTCATCAGCAAGGCATTCGGCAGTGGTCTTGACGTAGGATGAGCTCTTGGCAGCATTGATCAGCTCATCAGCAAGGCACTCATCAATGGTCTTGACGTAGGATGAGCCCTTGGCAGCATTGATCAGCTTATTAGCAAGGCACTCATCAATGGTCTTGACATTCTTGAAAGCGGTTCGCCTTGGCAACATGCTCAATCTTGTCCTTCTTCTAGATGGGCAGCTCTGAGGAGGGGGTCGTGGCCGACCTGCACCTCACTGTCCTTGTGGATCGGGATGAAGTGTATGGCTAAGTCCCCGAGCGAGAAGATCAGTTTTCACTTGGAATGTACTTTCAAACTTAGGCAAGTACTGGACTGCAACTAAGCCCCGAGTGGGAGGATTGCTCACCACTCGGTAGGATTTTTAAAACTTAGGCGAGTACTGGACTACAGCTAAGCCCCCGAGTGGGAGGATTGCTCACCACTCGGTAGGATTTTTAAAAATTAGGCGAGTACTGGACTGCAGCTAAGCCTCCGAGTGGGAGGATTGCTCACCACTCGGTAGGATTTTTTAAACTTAGGCGAGTACTGGACTGCAGCTAAGGCCCCGAGTGGGAGGATTGCTCACCACTCGGTAGGATTTTTTTAAACTTAGGCGAGTACTGGACTGCAGCTAAGCCTCCGAGTGGGAGGATTGCTCACCACTCGGTAGGATTTTTTAAACTTAGGTGAGTACTGGACTGCAGCTAAGCCCCCGAGTGGGAGGATTGCTCACCACTCGGTAGGATTTTTTAAATTTAGGCGAGTACTGGACTGCAGCTAAGCCCCCGAGTGGGAGGCTTGCTCACCACTCGGTAGGATTTTTCAAACTTAGGCGAGTACTGGACTGCAGCTAAGCCCCCGAGTGGGAGGATTGCTCACCACTCGATAGGATTATTTAAACTTAGGCAAGTACTGGACTGCAGCTAAGCCCCTGAGTGGGAGGATTGCTCATCACTCGGTAGGATTTTTTTTTTCAACTTAGGCGAAAAGAATTCGTAGCTAAGCCCCCGAGTGAGAGGCTTTCTCACCACTCGGTAGGATTTTTTTTCAACTTAGGCAAAACGGATTCGCGACTAAGGCACCCACTGGGGGATTTAGAACATGTAAAAAATGAATAACAATCATTCGGGAGACTGTAAAATCATGTCTTTGATAATCAAATAGAAGGTATTTCTTATTACATCTCAACAGTCTGAATGCTTAAGAGTAAAAGGGGCGGAGTAGCTCCGCATTCCAAGCGCGTGGCTCGTCTTTATTGTGCTCGACATTGAAAAGACGGTATGCTCTGTTGTGGAGCACTTTGGTGACGACGAAGGGGCCTTCCCAAGCAGGAGCGAGCTTGTGTGGTTTCTGTTGGTCCAAGTCTCCCTCCTGAAATGCCCGACCCCTCACATTTCTGGCATGGAATCAATGCAGATCTTGCTGATAAATGGTCGACCGGATCAAGGCCATCTCCCTTTCCTCTTCCAGGAGATCAACTGCGTCTTGCCGAGCCTGTTCTGCTTCATCTTCTGAGAAAAGTTCGACTCAGGGTGCATTGTGAAGCAAATCACTCGGGAGAACAGCTTCAGCTCCATAGACTAAGAAGAATGGAGTTCGTCCAGTAGACCGATTAGGAGTTATCCTCAATCCCAAAGTACTGATGGAAGTTCATCGACCCAGGCACCTGCTGCATGCTTGAGGTCACGCATCAATCAGGGTTTCAGTCCTTTTAGAATCAATCCATTTGCTCTTTCAGCCTGCCCATTCGACTGAGGATGGGCGACTGAAGCGTAGTCGACCCTTGTGCCTTGGGAAGCACAAAAGGCTCTGAACTCGTCAGAATCGAAGTTCGACCCATTATCGGTGATGATGCCATGAGGAACACCATATCTGAATGTTAATTCTCTGATGAAACTCACAGCTGTACTTGCTTCAAGGTTTTTGATGGGCTTGGCTTCAATCCATTTGGTAAACTTGTCGACTGCTACGAGCACATGAGTAAAGCCACTCCTGCCATTCCTCAGAGGTCCAACCATATCTAATCCCCAGATAGCAAAAGGCCAGACGAGTGGAATAGTCTTCAGAGCTGACGCGGGTTTATGGAACATGTTGGAGTAAAACTGGCAGCCTTCACATTTGTCTACTATTTCTTTCGCCATCTCATTGACATGTGGCCAGTAAAATCCGGCTCGGTATGCTTTGGCCATGATGGTCCGAGAGGATGCATGGTGACCACAGGTCCCTGAGTGAATATCATTGAGGATCATTCGGCCTTCTTCTGGCGTGATGCATTTCTGACAGACTCCAGTTACACTTTCTCTGAACAACTATCCTTTTATCACAGTAAAGGCTTTGGATTGCCGGATGATCTGTCGAGCCTCTTCTTCATCCTCTGGAAGTTCTTTCCTAAGAATGTACGCAATATATGGCACTGTCGAGTCGGGAGTGACGACCAAAACCTCCATGATCAGGTCGACCACAGCTGGGACTTCGACTTCAGTCGGATCTGCGGCACTCTTAGGCTGCGGGGGCTCTTTAGTGAAAGGATCTTCCTGAACTGAAGGTGAGTGAATATGTTCCAAAAACACATTGCTGGGAATGGCCTCTCTCTTGGATCCTATCTTTGCCAATTCATCTGCAGCTTGATTTTTCAGTCGGGGTATATGGTGAAGCCCCAACCCTTCAAACTTCTTTTCCAACTTTCTTATTGCGTTGCAATAACCAGTCATAGCCGGGCTCCTGACATCCCACTCTTTCATGACCTGATTGACCACCAAATCTGAGTCGCCGTAGACCATGAGGCGACGGATGCTGAGTGAAATGGCCATACGCAACCCGTACAAAAGTGCTTCATATTCAGATTCATGGTTGGAGGAATCAAAATGAATATGGAGAACATAGCTGAGCTTGTCTCCACGGGGGGATACCAAAACTACCCCAGCATCGGAACCATTCAGCATCTTGGAGCCATCGAAGAACATGGTCCAATGTTCCGAGTGAACTTGAGTCGACAGTTGCTGCTCAATCCACTCGGCAAGGAAATCTGCAATTGCTTGGGACTTGATAGCTTTCTTTGCCTCAAACTTGATATCCAATGGGAGGACTTCAATCGGCCATTTTGCCACTCGACCATTTGCATCTCTGTTGTTCAGAATTTCAGATAACGGTGCATCGGTGACGACTGTAATGGAGTGGTCCGAAAAATAGTGTGCTACCTTCTTCATGGTCATGTAGATTCCATAAACAAGCTTCTGATAATGCGGAAATCTTTGCTTGGATGGAGTCAAAACTTCAGAAAGATAATACACTGGGCGCTGAACTTTATAAGCTTTTCCTTCTTCCTCCTGCTCGACCGTTAGTACTGTACTGACAACTTGTCCAGTGGCTGCAATGTAAAGCAGTAAAGGCTCTTTGCTGATTGGTGCAGCAAGCACCGACCGGGTGGAAAGCAGGGCTTTGAGCTCTGCAAACGCTGCATCAGCTTCATCGGTCCACTCGAACTTATCAGATTTCTTCATCAATCGGTAAAGAGGTAAGGCCTTTTCACCGAGACGAGAAATGAATCGACTCAAGGCAGCCAAACAACCAGTAAGCTTCTGAACGTCATGCACACGCACAGGGCGTTTCATTCAGAGGATGGTATCGACTTTCTCTGGGTTTGCGTCGATCCCTTGTTCGGAAACAAGGAAACCGAGTAACTTTCCACCTGGGACTCTAAATGTGCACTTCGATGGACTGAGCTTGATATCATACCTTCTTAGGTTGGCAAAGGTTTCTGCGAGGTCGGTCAGCAGGTCGGAACCTTTACGCGACTTGACTACAGTGTCATCCATGTATGCTTCCACATTCCAACTGATTTGAGTGAGCAGGCACTTCTGAATCATCCTCATGAATGTGGCGCTGGCATTTTTGAGACCAAATGGCATGGTGACATAGCAAAAGCACCCGAATGGGGTGATGAAAGCTGTTTTTATTTCATCGGGACCATACAGTAGGATCTGATGATACCCAGAATATGCATCTAGAAAAGACAAGCGCTCACACCCCGCAGTCGAGGTAACAATCTGATCGATGCGGGGGAGAGGGAAATGATCTTTCGGGCATGCCCAATTGATATGCTTGAAATCGATGCACATACGAAGTGAATCGTCCTTCTTAGGGACCATGACCACATTGGCAAGCCACTCGGAGTGGTAGATCTCTCGGATGAACTCTGCTGCTAGGAGCCGAGCCACTTCCTCGCCAATTGCTTTTCTTTTCTGCACGGCGGACCGTCGAAGATGCTCTTTGATGGGTTTTGCCTTTGGATCGACACGCAAACGATGCTCAACCAGTCCCCTGGGTAGACCCGGCATGTTAGAAGGTTTCCATGCAAAGATGTCCCAGTTCTCACGGAGGAACTGGATGAGCGCTTCTTCCTATTTGCTGTCGAGTGTTGTTGAGATATGAGTCGGTGCAGCATTGGGATCGGTCGGGTGGATATGAATCGGCTTCATTTCTCCAGACGACTGAAATGCAGAATCAGTGGCAGGGTTCTTAGCTCAGAGCAAATCACTCGGATCTGCATTCTTCTGATCCTCTTGGAATTCAACCGCTGCCATTTGTGCATCAGCAATTTTAGAACCCTTCTGGAAGCATTCTTCTGCCTTCTGCCGATTACCAGTGACTGTGATCACTCCTCTGGGGCCGGGCATCTTTAGCTTGAGGTACACATAACATGGCCGAGCCATAAAATGTGCATAAGCCGGCCTACCCAGAATAGCATGATAAGCACTCTGGAAATCTACTACTTCAAATGTCAACTTTTCCTTGTGGTAATTCTTGGAATCACCGAAAACCACGTCAAGCGCGATCTGGCCGAGTGATTCGGCTTTCTTTCCAGGGATAACGCCATGAAAACTCATATTGCTTTCACTAAGCTTGGACATCGGAATGCCCATCCCCTTTAGTGTTTCAGCATAAAGGATATTCAGGCCGCTACCACCATCCATTAGCACTTTGGTCATTCGAGTGCCTTCGACCACTGGGTCGACCACCAACGCTTGCCTCCCAGGAGTGGCTATACGCGCCGGGTGATCAGACTGATCGAATGTGATGGTTGTTTGTGACCATTTAAGGTATGTGGTTGTCGTCACCGAAGCAAGCATATTCACTTCTCTGCTGATAACTTTCAATCGACTCTTGCTCTCAACATCAGCAAAAATCATCAGGGTGGAATTGACTTTGGGATAACCATTGTCTTCCTCTTCATCCTCGTCTTTGTCCGACTCTTTTTCCTTCTCACTGGGTTGTTTCTCTCGGAACTGCTGGATCAGGAGTCGACATTGCTGAGTGGTGTGTTTAGGATAAATCAGATTACCCTCTTCATCCTTCTTCGATTGAATGTGACGGAGAACGACGAGGAGGCCCACCGATGGGAGCCATTTGGGCGACGCGGGCGGCAAGAGCAGCCCGACGCTCGGCGCGAGCTCGGCGAGCGTTCGCCATGGATGCGACGAAGCGATTGGAATGCAGAACCGCGGAAAGAAGATTCTGGCGCACCCCTACCTAGCGCGCCAAATGTCGGATATCGGGTTCCGGCAAAACCCTTAAGGTTCGAACTCTGGGGTGCACACGAAGATCTTCTCCCTACCGATCCACGCCCCAAAACCTCGCCGCGAATCTAAGCTACACGATGAACAACACAAGGGACACGAGGTTTATACTGGTTCGGGCCACCGTTGTGGTGTAATACCCTAATCCAGTGTGTGGTGTGGCGTATTGCCTCTGGGGCTGATGATGAATAGTACAGAGGAAGAACAACCTCGCGAGGGGTGTTCTTGAGCTGGTGCGGTGTTCTACTAGGGAAGGATCCGATCCCCTTTCTACCGTTGTGGCTATCTCTATTTATAGATGCCCTGGTCCTCTTCCCAAATATTGAGCGGGAAGGGAGCCAACAATGGCCATTTTGAAGGGGGGCAACTAGTACAAGATATCCTGACTAAAGTTGGTCTTCGACTGCCAAAGGCACTGGCGATGATGCCATCTTGGGCTCCACGGTGATCTCCGTCCTGCCGTCCTGCCGGTCTTGGTCTCGTTGCATCGATAGGGAAACCTTTGCTTGATGCCTTGGTACTCCGCGCCTGCGCTTGCCCCCTTTGTACCAAAGAGGAAAAGAGGACACTGCGCTGGCTGGCGCCCGCCTGGTCTCGATCGTCATGGCTTACATCACAAGCACCTCGCGAGGTACTCCTTGCCTTGATCTCTCTGCCTCCTCGCGAGCCAGCCTGGTGAGGCCTCCCCTGAGGAAGCCCTACATCGTCTACCCCGTGAGGCTTGGCCCCTCGCGAGGGTCTTGAACTTGGGTCGATGAAGACGGGCCGTACTTGGCCACTGCTTGAGCCATGCCGCAGGCAGGCAAGTCTGGGGACCCCCGTTCCCAGAACACCGACAATAGCCTCCGGGCCCAAGGCGCGCTCGGACTTGGCTTAGCAGCGAAGCCAAAGGGCAAGTGCGGAGCGTCGCGGGCCCCAACAGCCCGCGGCCTTGGTCGCTGGGTGGCGGTTGATTGGACATGGGCGTCTCCGCTTCCCCACACTGCCTTGGCAACTGCCCGATTGACAAAACGCTGGCATGGGTTAGGCTTACCTTCATTGCTCTCATTCGCCTTGCTTCAGATCCCCTTTCTTGCCCCTGCTCTCTTGTTGTCAGGACTTGACGTCCTCCATCATCTGGTTAGGCTGCCGCCTGCGGCGAAGAAGCTGGCTCCGCTTGGGGCAGGCTCATCCGTTGTGGCCGCGCCTTCGTCTGCGGGAAGGGGAGGCAGTGGAGCTCGCACCTCCCCTGCTCGGTCATCCTCGTGAGGCCAGGAGGAGCGCCCTGGTGGGGTGCCAGCCCCCGTGGCCCTGCTGACTCTGGAGGTGCCGGCGCTTGATGCTGTCGCTGAGGTTGCCAAGTCTCAGGAGCTCCCAGTCCCCCAAGCCGTGACCACGCTGCCATCTTCTCCTCCCGCTCCACTGGTTCCTGACTCCTCTGCCTCCTCTGCCGCCTTGGACCGTGCCGCTGCTGAGCTAGGCCAGCTGTTAGAAGACCTCCAGGGCGCCAACCCCCGCCTGGTGGTTGGGCGCCTGGAGCTGATCTCTGGCTGGGTTCACTCTGACACCTCCGTCCGAGCGGCGCTGAGCCAGGCTGCGACAGCTTCCGAGGAGGAGAAGAAAGTCACTACCCAGGCCATAGCCACCCGTGGCGCGGCGTTGAAGGATGCTTTGATCACCCAGGACCGTTGCAAGGCGCTGGAGGACGAGCTGCAGGGGTTGCACGACGAGCTCGCCAAAGAGGCTCGCGACCGCCAGGCAAAGGAGGAAGAGATGAAGGCTCGGGAGGCCGCCATCGGGGACCGCGACGCCGAGCTGTCCGTTGATCACAGCCGACTGAAGACACTGGAGCAGAAGCTGAAGGCAGAGAAGGCCGAGCTGGACGCCAAGGTGAAGGTCTTGGCCGAGGATCGCGTGGCCTTCGCTGATCTAGAGGAGAGATCTCGCAAGGCGCTGAAGTCGCTTTACGATGATGGCCTGGAGAAGCCGCTGGCCAGGGCCAAGGATGGCTCCGCCAAGCTGCTTCCCTTCTTGGTCGGCGCTTGAGGAAGTCGTGACCAGTGTCAGCCCCATGCACTACAAAAAAAATACACTTCCGTGATGATACGTGTTTGTCACAGTAGGTCGCGTTTTTTGTCATGCATGTACATCCATGACAAATTTATGACAGAATCAAGATAGTCATACCTGTGCTGTCGTAGAAGTGTTCCATGACATTACCAAAATTATCATCACGGAAGTGTCCACTTCCATGATGATAAATCGCGCGTCACAAAAGTGCTTTCGTCAAGGGTGACCGACACGTGGCATCCTCCGTAACGGAACGCCGTTAAGCTATCGGGTCAGGTTTTGGATCCGATAACCCGTTAACAGCCCCGACCAATGGGAAATTTCCATGTGTAAAATTCTGATTGGCTGAAGGGAACACCTGTCAGCTCGTCAGTGGGCCAGATGTCGCCCGTCCATTGGAGGAGACATGCCTATGGTACGTTGACACGTGGCTGGGCCCGACAGAGGCCCATATAGGTTAAAAAGGCCAGCCTAGTCAAAGGCCCGTAGAACTTAATCAGGTACTAGTGGGCCAGCCCAATAATGGCCTGCTTAATAAAGGCCCATTTACAGCCTGAAACCAGATCTGGCCCGTTAATTGTTCGCCCAATATTTCGGCCCTTTACGGCCCGAAGCCAGATCTAGCCCGTTAATTATTCGCCCAATATTTGGGCCTTTTGCGGCCTGAAGCCAGATCTGGCCCGTTAATTGTTCGCCGAATATTCGGGCCCAACTACAGCCCAGTGACTTTCGGCCTGTTAGAGGCCTGATATAGACATGGGCCCATTTCAGCCCGGTGTGACTTTCGGCCTGGGAATGGCCCGTGCTGCCCATGGGCCATATATGGTCCGACGGGACATCGGGCCCACTAACGGCCCGTGCTAAAGGTGGCAACAGTTAAGCCGAACGTGACTTTGGGCCTGTTAAAGGCCTGTCGCGTAATTCGGCCCGTTGATGCGTGTACTAAGCTTTCGGCCTCTTAAAGGCCCATGATATCAGTGGGCCAACTAAGGCCCGAGATATGTTTCGTCCTGCTAACGGCCCGTGAGCTAACTGGGCCCATAACGGCCCGATCTACATTTCGGCCTGCTGAAGGCCCGTCGACGACTAGTGAAAACTGAGGCCCAACATGCATTTTGGCCTGCTAAAGGCCCGTGGTTTCATCTCGGCCGTAACAGGCCAGTACAATATTCAGCTTGTTAATGGCCCAACACTACCTGGGCCGAACTAAGCGCTGGGTCGACAAAAGGCCCAACTAAAATATAGGCCGGTGTAAGTTTGGGCCTGGCGCAATGTGTGAAGGCCCCAATCATTTGGGCCCAAGAAAGATGCAGGCCGGCCCAATTGTGGCCCGCTAAAAACCTGGCCCGTTATCGAATGTTTCGGCCCGGTCGACTATATCTAATTTTTTTCAGATAGCGAATGATGGCAGTAACTAGTAGGAATTAAGAACAAACCTACTCTACACAATAAAGAAATTACGGCATAGTAACTAAGAATAAACCTACACTATACAATAAAGGATTTAAGGTATATTACATCCACTGGGCATCGAAGTTCGCCACCAGTGATCATAAAGCACAACGAAGAAGCAGATTACAAAAACTGGGCACCATTGCAGCGTAACAAAATAATACTGAACCGAGACCACTTCCAAGACAGTTCAAGAAAGGTTAGCCTTGCGGGGGAACTGCTGCGCAAGCTGATGAGCAAGGCTGTGAGACCGGCCTAGCATGTCGGTCATAGCTTCCAGGTGTAGCTGTTTAGTGATGAGGTTCTCATTGGTGTTCTCCGTAATCTTTCTTAGAGATAGGACTTCACGTCGAAGTTGAGTTGCAGAATGCCTTTCTGCTAGAACTTGGGACTGAAGAAGTCGAACTGATTCAGACAACGAATTATGTGAGCTTGTCTGACTGTTAGTCTCAAGTAACTTGAACACTGCATCAAGACAAGACTTTGGGGTTGTCTCGCTATCTTCAAGATGTTTTGCCTTCTTTGTTGCAATATATGTTGGTTTGTCTCACAGCCTTCAGCAGACTTGTGCATGCCATCAGGCATATCACCCTGAAACAAAGCAGAGAGATGACAGGTTTTGCACGTGTATAAACAAAGATGATAATTGTTCTGTCAATTCTATCCAATTTCAAATTAGAAAATAAAGAGTAAGTTCAAAATATCAATAGCATAATTTGGCATTGTTCATAATGCGGGGAGCTTCACCACACTACTGGATTACCATGTCAACATAACAAGCATAGATGAAGGGCAAAGAAAATCATTGTATCTATTTTGGATAATGTGCATGGCATGTTGTTCATATCATCAGCCACATCAGTAAGATAAAACAGGCGATGACAAGGTGCAAATGTGGGCTGCTTCACCACACACTGGATTATAGATCCACAAAACCAAGCATACATATAGGGAGTATTAAGTAATGTGCATGGTATGAATAAGAAATTTGGTTTTACAAGTAAAACTTAGAACTTACGGTTCTTACGAACATGCATTTTGGTTGAAACATCAAACTAAACAGCAGTAAACGATAGGGAGTATGAGCAAATAAACAGCGGTTGAGGATAAAGGCTTTAGAAGGACTGACTTACATTAATAGTTAACACCGGCTTTATAATGCCCTTCTCCATGTCAAGGGAAGGATAACTCAAGAATTTCAGCATAGAATCTTCTTCATAAGCATTGCCTGTACTCTACATTTTGTAGAGAGTAATTATAGATATGATAATACTGGAAGGGATAGAGGATAATGAAGATAAGATGCAGATTGATGCTACATAATCAACTACCAATCCCTGGAAGTACAAGCATTACATGACAAAATGTACTGACAAGAGCAATGGGCTACACTTCTGCACTGGCATTGTCTGTGTATTCTACTTGTTGGTAAGATTAAATATAGATCTGATCTTTTTTAGTAAATGGTGGGCGAGGGAGATAAGATGCAGAATGCTACAAAATGAACCAATCCCTCTTCCCATAATACAAGAGTGTTTTGAACATTGGTGTACTGTACAAAACGTTCTTATATTATGGGACGGAGGGAGTAGCTATTAATGTAAGTACAGTGATAGACCACGTTCATTCCTTACAAGGGGACTGTAGAGCTAAACCTCTTCAAAAGCATTGGGTTGATTCTAAATTTGTGTAAGAGTCCATACGGATCTTATAATGTCCACCAAATGGGCGATTACGAGGCTAACATGTGCAGTGATGCAACATAATCAAACAGCTATGAAAGTAAGTATGGTCATACAGGGCAAGAGGTACTCACGAGAGCAATGCAGTGTGTAGTATAGTTGCGAGATTCTGTGGTCCCTTGAGAACGAATGTTCTTTTGCTAACAGTTTTCGTACAAGTGAGACATTAAGGCAAATGCAGAAATGTAGTTCAAATTGTGATGTGATATCATAGACAGTACCTTACGCTGCAGCCGAGACCAATGTGTAACAAGATTATTCCAGTCACCATCGGATAAATGTAGCACCGGAGACTTTACAGAAATTTCGTTCAGAGGCTTGCCATCGAAGTGCGCTTGCCTCAGGTAGGAACGATACTTCATCAACGAGTGCTTGAAAAGCGCAACCAACTCTTGCTTGTCATCACAATCCAGTTTGCTCCTCGCCTATTTAAAAGAATGAAATCTTGTGTCTTCTATCAGCAGAAACATATACAGTAATGACCAAGAATAACATTAGTACATTACTTACGCGTAAGTTGCGGAGGAAGACTAGAAATTGTTCTGTGTCTGCGGTATAATCTTTCCATGAAGGAAAGATGCACACAAAGTTCCTGACAACAACATAAGCTTCGTCTTCTAAACTGGGAAGAAATGGAATAGGGGTCCTATTTGCTGCAATTGGGGCTCTCTCTGGTTCGAAAAGGGATTTGGCAACTGGATTTGGTGTACTCTTTGCTGGAATGGGGGTTTTGTGTCATACAACTGGTGCTATGTCAACTGGCATAATCATACTGTTTGCTGCAGTTGGGTTTGCTGAGTTGGGGCATCAGAAATGACCAGTGTAGTAGGGCTAGAGTCTGCTAGAGTTGGGGCATTTTGTGGGCCAGGTGATATTGCAACTACACCTAATGGGCTATTTGATTTATCAGGTGCCACTACCTTTTCAAAATACTTTGCTTGTGCTCCTCCACGATCAGCAATCGCCCTCTTCCTTTTGAACATCTGATACACAAGAATAGCATTTGAATGGATAAATATGGTATGATGATAGATGGAATATGTACTGAAAATGGATAGGCAGGGCGTATTCACATACACGATGTGTAAACTAAGCTAATGGCAGTTCAACAAAGTAGAAGCAATGCAAAGCATCAGTTGCAAGATATGTGCGAGCAATGTAACCTTGGAAAGTTAGAGCAAGTACCTTGATGGGTGAATAAGATAGGGCATCTTCCTCTGACTCCTCCACTAGGGAGCTACATTGACTTAGGTCTCCCTCTAGCTCAGAATCACTGTTAGGATCATATTCTGAGCATGAATCTGTAGGTGGAGAGCGTTTGCATTGCATTGCATCCAGACTTGATTTCAGTCCCTTAATGCCAAGTTTGACAACCATGGCATTGTTCTGCTTTATTCTTTTCATGCGCACAAGCTCATAATCATTATGATGCTGTTCAGAATCTGAGATTCATGAAAACATAAAAAGTAGTCAGATTATCTATGGAATGCATTGTGGATTCAACTTGGAGAGTGTCTCCCTATAAACCCCTGCATATGCAAAGTTCACCTCCCCAACCGTGCTGACCAGACAACACATAGAAATACAAACCCCTTATGTCTATTGTCGGAGTAATGGGCCACGGGTAGGCTGACCCGGGACCCAAGATCTTTCAAGACATCGGGGCAGGCCGCGCCCCTACAGCCGAGTCCCAGCTGGCGACCTCCAGAGAGGCCGAGTCCCAGCTGGCGATCTCCGGAGAAGCCGAGTCCCAGATGACGACTCCAAGACGAGCCGACTCCAAGCTGGCGACCTCCATGGAAGCCGACTATGGGAGTCGGCCCATGACACTTCACGAAGCCCGATGCAGGGTACGGTCACGATGTGGCCATCCCTCCCTACCTACGGGGAACTGGCATGGCTACAGTGAGCCGTATCGCCGGAAGATCTCCGGCGAGGCGCGGCATTGTTGCCATGCCTGCCCTGACCTCAGCCACAGTGCGCGACGCACTGCGCCCACGACGCCTGCCTGTACGGCCCGAAGACCGCGGGGCCGCCTGTCAGTGGGTGGACCGAAGGTGGCCAGAGCGCCCGAAGACGGCCCTGTGGGAGTCGGCCTCCCGGGAGTCGGCCGTCCCCTCCCTAGGGCCCCACGAGCCATTAACCAGATTGGACGGGGAGTGGCGACAGTGATCGCCTGATAGACGACGGCATTGTTGCCACGACCCGATGACCAAGCCTGCGTCATCAGGAGCGCTGCATAGTGTCAGGCCTGTCCGCGGGACCCACCAGTCGGCGGGCCCAGAAGCCGGCGGGAAGGACGGCGGCATGAGAGACAGACGGCTGGGGCCCGCACCCAGCCGGATTACCATTGTACCCCCGGGGGGTAGGCCTATATAAACCCCCCGGGGCACCCATGCAAAGGGTTGGGACCTTGATAGAGTTAGACCAGATAGCCAGGGAGGAGAGGACTAGCCTTGCTCTCTCTGGCCTCCCGTTACAGCTCCAGGAGCATCGTTGTAGTCACCTTGCTTTAGTGATCATGCGGAGACCCCGCAGAGCAGCAGTAGGGGTGTTATCTCCCCGGAGAGCCCCGAAGCTGGGTAAGATTCGCTGGCGTGCATGTCTACGCCTTATCCCGTTTCCAGGCACCGGCGACGTTCTACTCGCCCCCACCATGATAAGCCATCCTTTGGCATATATCGCACCCAACCCCCAACATTTGGCGCCCACCGTGGGGCGAGGTGCACCATCGTCTGGAGATCTATTCTGGACGGGAACCCTCTTCCTCCCTGGCGAGCGCAGCCAGCCAGGCTCGCCAGATGGAGTCTGCATCAACGCGCTACGCGACGCTGAGGCCACCTGCGCCGCGAGCGGCCTCGCCGAACTTGTCGTCGAGGTGCGCCTCTCCGACGAACCTGCATCCGACGCAGGCACGGGTGGCCCCAAGAGCCTTCTCGCGGGCCTCCTCGACCAACTCCACGTCGCCGGCGAGCCTGCCGTAGACTTGGAGTCCGTAGGCTCCTCCGACCCGATGCTAGTCGACTCTGACGCCGCGTCGCTTGACATTTTCCCCACCAACGTGGTGGTCTACGACGAGCCGCTTCCGTACGAGGAGAGCGGTGGAAGCACCGTCACGAAGTAGCTCGTCATCAGCCACGACGAGCACTCCGGCGAAGACCTAACCGCGCCCATTCCAGAGGACGCAGACGCCGAGACGTTGGAGGCGCGCCGCCTTCAGATCATCGAAGGCGCCAAGAAGCTGGCAAGCATGAGTCTCTTGCCAGAGGCATACCAGCGCGAGATGGATCGCGCCGTAGGCGGCTCGCCGGCTCCGACTGGGCCGAGCCGTCTGGGTGCGGTTCGGCAGCGCGGCGCAGCCATCGCCGACTTGCTCGGGGCAAAACGTCCCGTGTACGCCACCCCAGCGGAGAACATCCGCGCCGCCCAAGCGGCGACTGACGAGCTGAAGAACTTCGAGGGCGAAGAGCGCCGCGTGATGACGGAGCGAGTCCAGCAGCTCCTTGACGCGGTTGCTGTGCAGAACGCGGCCGGCGGCCGCGCAGATGCGCTGCAGCAGCAAAACGACGACTTGCCTCCCCGCCGAGATCAAGGCACGACTTCTCGGACGCCGACTGGCGGAGTTCGCGGAAGGAAAGAGAAGGAGCCGGCTGTTAGTCACAGTCGGACTCACATCACCATCGAGCGCGACCAAGACGGCCGCCCGAGAGCAGTAGAGCGGCGGGACGACTACGTGCCTCCCCCGCCCAGAAGAGAGCGGCGAGTTTCCCCGCCGCCTGTTGAGCATCCGACTCTCGGAGGTCGCCTTGGCCGCCGAGAGGGAGTCGGAGAGAATGACGCCCGCCATCGGATCGACCGACTCCACCGATCCCTGGCGCTGGAAGAGGAAGACGAGCTGGGTCCGCCTTGCTTCGGGCCCCGCATCAGAGACGAGCCCTTCCCCAAAGGGTTCACGCTCCCCCGAGACACGCCCAACCACACCGGCTCCGTGAAGCCGGAGGACTGGCTGATAGACTACTCCACAGCCCTCAGCATAGCGAACGGCAACAAGCGAGTTGCCGTGAAGTACGTTCCTCTCATGCTCCAGGGCACGGCCCGGACATGGTTGAACAGCCTGAAGCCCCGCAGCATCAATAGCTGGGTCGACTTCACCGAAGCCTTCATCCGCAACTTCCCGAGCACGTACAAGCAACCTCCCAAGCCGCGCCAGCTCTCCTTGTGCGTGCAAGGCCCTGATGAATCAACACGCGACTACCTCACGTGCTGGGGCGAGCTTCGGAACTCCTGCGAGGGCGTGCACGAGTTGCAGGCTATCGAGTACTTCATAGCCGGGTGCCGAGAGGGCACCCTCCTCAAGCACAGGCTCCTCTGCGACGAGCCAGAAACCCTCGATGAACTGCTAGTCATAGCAGACAAGTACGCCACGGCCGACTCATCCATGAAGACGGACATTCAAGTCAACGCGGCTGGCAAGGTGACTCCCCAGGCTCCCAGAACTCCGGCTGGAGACACCAGTCGGCGATAGCAACAGAACGACAACAAGCGCAAGGCCCAGCAGCCAACTTCCAACAGTCGGCAGGTCGCGGCAGTTGAAGATCAACAGCCAGAAGGGCAGCCTCCGGCCAAGCGGCAGAAGGGCGGAAAGTCCAACTGGTTGCCGGCTTTTTCCTATGAGCAGACTTTGGATGGTCCTTGCAAGTTCCACAGCGGCGCGAAGCCGTCGAACCACACCACCAGAAAGTGCCACTGGCTCACCAGGATCGCCAAGGGAGACGGCCTCGCTCCTCCGCCGCCTGCTAGGCCGCCGCCCCCGCCGCCGCCCCAGCAGCTGGCGGCTCGGCCAGTCGGCGTGGTACAAGACGAGTTCCCAGAAGAGCACGGAGCCTACGTAGTGTTCACCAGTGTGGTAGATAACCGGCGCAGCAGGCGCCAACAGCAACAAGAAGTAAATGCAGTAGCAACAGATGCTCCAGAGTTCATGCATTGGTCTGAGAGGCCTATCAGTTGGAGCTAGGCAGATCACCCAGAGGTGATGCCGAGTCCGGGCTCTTATGCCCTGGTCCTCGGTGCTACCTTGGCCACTGATAAGCGGGCCGCCCGTTTTTCGCGGATCCTGATAGACGGAGGCAACAACATCAACATCCTGTACAAGGATACCATGGAGAAGCTAGGAATCAAGCGAAGACAGCTGCAAAGCAGCCGGACCGTGTTCCACGGAATTGTACCCGGCCTCTCCTGTTCGCCGATCGGCAAGATCCTGATAGACGTCCTCTTCGGAGACAAAGATCATTTCCGCTGAGAGCCGGTCTGGTTTGAGGTGGTGGACCTGGAAAGCCCGTACCATGCCCTGCTTGGCCGACCTACCTTGGCCAAGTTCATGGCAGTTCCCCACTACGCCTACCTCAAGATGAAGATGCCGAGTTCCAAGGGGATTCTGACCGTAGCCGGCGACTACAAGAAGTCGTCCGCCTGCGCGGACGAGAGCAGTCGGCTGGCCGAGTCCCTGGTGATCGCGGCCGAGAAGCGGCTCCTTGACCGAGTCGTGGCGATGGCCGGAAAGCAGCCAGAGATGTCGCCCGACCCTAAGGAGTCAGAGGCGGAAGGATCATTCAAGCCGGTCAAAGAGACCAAGAAGATACCCTTGGACCCGGAGCACCCAGAAAGGTATGCTGTCATGGGCACGGGCCTCGACAGCAAATAGGAAGGCGAGCTCGTCGATTTCCTCCGTGAGAATCGCGACATCTTCGCATGGTCCCCCAAACACATGCCTGGTGTCCCGACGGAATTCGCCGAGCACAAGCTACACGTCAGGCCAGATATGAAACCCGTCAGGCAGCCCTTGCGCCGCCTGTCAGAAGAGAAAAGAAGAGTCGTTGGAGAAGAGATAGCCCGGCTCCTGGCAGCCGGCTTCATCATGGAAGTGTTTTTTCCAGAATGGCTGGCAAACCCGATTTTGGCGCTGAAGAAGAACAAGCAGTGGCAGATGTGCATCGACTACACGAGCCTCAACAAAGCCTGCCCGAAGGACCCGTTTGCTCTGCCAAGAATTGATCAAGTGATAGACTCCACAGCCGGATGCGAGCTGCTGAGTTTCCTAGACGCATATTCAGGATACCACCAGATCAAGCTGAACCCAGCGGACAGACTGAAGACCGCATTCATCACACCATTTGGAGCCTTCTGCTACCTGACAATGATGTTCGGCTTGAGGAATGCCGGCACCACCTTTCAGTGCTGCATGCAGAAGTGCCTCCTCAAGGAACTCGGCAGGAACGCCCACGTCTATGTGGATGATGTGGTGGTGAAGACGGAGAGGCGTGGGATGCTGCTGGAAGACCTCAAGGAGACCTTTGAGAATCTGCGCCGATTCCAGATCAAGCTCAACCCTGAGAAGTGCGTTTTCGGAGTACCAGCCGGCTAGCTCCTTGGCTTCCTAGTCACCGAACGCGGCATAGAGTGCAACCCCGTGAAAATCAAGGCCATCGAGAGGATGGAGGTACCCAGCCGACTGTTGGATGTGCAGAAGTTCACCGGCTGCCTGGCGTCCATCAGCCGATTTATTAGTCGGCTGGGCGAGAAAGCTCTGCCCTTGTATCAGTTGATGAAGAAGACCACCTCTTTTGAGTGGAACCACAAGGCGGATGAGGCATTTCTCCAGCTGAAAAAGATGTTGACTACTCCCCCCGTGTTGGCGGCTCCGACTCCCAAAGAGCCCATGCTCTTGTACATCGCCGCCACCAGCCGAGTAGTCAGCACAATCATCGTAGTCGAGCGCAAGGAGGAAGGCAAGGCGCTACCTGTACAGAGACCGGTATATTACTTGAGCGAGGTACTGTCGACCTCCAAGCAGAACTACCCTCACTACCAGAAGATGTGCTACGGCGTGCATTTTGCCGCCAAGAAGCTGAAGCCCTACTTTCAAGAGCATCCAATCACTGTGGTTTGCACCGCTCCACTCGCCGAGATCATTAGAAGCCGAGACGCCTCCAGACGAGTAGCCAAATGGGCTATAGATCTGGCTCCTTATACCATCTACTACCAGCCCCGCACCGCCATCAAGTCGCAGGCGCTGGCCGACTTCCTCGTCGACTGGGCCGAGACCCAGAGCTGCCGCCAGTGCCTGACTCCACCCATTGGCGAATGCATTTCGATGGCTCCAAGATGCGCACCGGCCTGGGAGCCGGCGTCGTCCTCACCTCCCCTAAGGGCGACAAGCTCAAGTATGTGCTGCAGATCCACTTCGCCGCCTCCAACAACGTCGCCGAATATGAGGCGCTCATTCATGGGCTTCGGCTTGCCAAAGAACTCGGCATTCGCCGGATCCTGTGCTATGGCGACTCCGACTTGGTGGTTCAGCAATCATCCGGCGACTAGGACGCCAAAGACGCAAACATGGCGAGCTACCGCTTCCTGGTGCAGCAACTCAGCGGATACTTCGAGGGGTGCGAATTCCTTCGCGTGCCAAGAAATGACAATGATCAAGCAGATGCCTTGGCACGAGTCGGCTCCACTCGCCAAGCGATACCTTCCGGTGTCGCCCTTCAGCGCCTCCTCAAGCCGTCTATCAAGCCTTCACCAGAGTCAGACTCCATCTTTGTGCCGGCTCCTCCAGAAGTAGTCGGATCCGACTCCAGAGCCCCAGCAGACAGCCTCAAGAAAACCACAGTGGAAACCAGCCCGGGGACTGTGCCAGTCGGCCCGGGGACATCAGAACCCGGCCCGAGGACTTCAGAGCCCGGCCCGGGAACTGCGCCAATCGGCCCAGAGACTCCGTCAATCCAGGAAACGGCCGTAGACTCCAGCCCGCCGCCTCCCAGCTCAGCCGCCCTTGTCCAAGTCGCTGTGGTAGCAGTTGAAGAGATAATAGCACCTTCATGGGCGCAGCCCATCCTCAAGTTTCTAGTGAACAGAGAGCTGCCAACAGATGAGATCCTGGCTCGGCAAGTGCAGCGCCGAGCGGCAGCATACACCATAGTCAACAGAGAGCTAGTCAGGCGCAGCGTCACTGGTGTCTACCAGCGCTGCGTAGAATCAGAACAAGGCCAAGCAATTCTCAGAGACATCCATCAGGGCGAGTGCGGCCACCATGCGGCTTCCAGGGCACTCATCGCCAAAGCTTTAGGCACGGTTTATTTTGGCCGACTGCCCTGGAAGAAGCTAAAGAGCTAGTCGAAAAATGCAAGGGGTGCCAGATGTTCTGCTCCAAGCCACTTCAGCCGGCTTCCGCGCTGAAGACAATCCCCATCGCCTGGCCCTTCGCAGTTTGGGGCCTGGACATGGTAGGACCATTCAAGACGGCCCGAGGCGGCCTAAATCATCTACTTGTCGCGGTGGACAAGTTCACCAAGTGGGTGGAAGCAAAGCCTATCAAGAAGTTGAACGGGCCGACTGCAGTAACCTTCATCGCCGACATCACGGTGCGGTACGGCATACCGCACAGCATCATCACCGACAACGGCACAAACTTTGCCAAGGGCGCCTTGGCCCGTTTCTGCGCGACGCAGGGCATCCGACTGGACTTAGCGTTCGTTGCCCATCCGCAGTCGAACGGCCAGGTGGAACGAGCCAATGGCCTCATCCTGTCCGGCATCAAGCCTCGACTGGTCGAACCACTCGAGCGTTCGGCTGGCTGTTGGGTCGAGGGGCTACCAGCCGTCCTCTAGAGTCTGCGCACGACTCTAAACAAGTCAACCGGCTTCACGCCTTTCTTCCTCGTCTACGGTGCCGAAGCCGTCATCCCGACAGATATAGAGTTCGACTCTCCACGAGTCACCATGTACACCAAAGAGGAAGCTGAAGAAGTGCGCCAAGACGGCGTTGATCTGCTGGAAGAGGGCCGGCTGTTGGCACTCAGCCGGTCCAGCATCTACCAGCAGAGTCTGCGCCAATACTACAACCGCAAGGTCAAGCCGAGATCGTTCCAAGAAGGCGACCTTGTGCTCCGACTGATTCAGAGAACAGCCGGCCAGCACAAGTTGTTGGCACCTTGGGAGGGTCCCTTCATCATCAGCAAGGTGCTAGGGAACGATGCCTACTATCTGATTGACGCTCAGAATCCTCGAGCGCGCAAGAGGGACGACTCCGGCAAAGAAACAGAGCGCCCGTGGAACGCGAATCTTCTTCGAAGATTTTACAGTTGATGCGGTATGTATCGCACTACCCCCTTTGTATTAAAGTACTAAGACCATTAGGCCCCCCGAGATGAGCTCGGGGACTGCCTTTTTATTATCTGTATGATAAGAACTACGCTTCCGAATATGCTACTCTTTTTTATCATACCGTCTGGCACCGGGTCCGACTAGTCGGCCCGGGGACTTGCCGCCTTGCGCTATGAAATGCTTCCTGCAGTCGGACAAGTAATGTGTTGCGCTCAAGCCATCTCCTGTCGAACTCCGCAACTCGCAGAGCGACTGCTGGTAGGCAGAGAACGAGCAAGAACGAGCGCACACATGAAAAAATGGCTAAGGACCTAAAAGCTTATGCATAGCTCAAGCCGGCTACCAGCCTCCCCCCACAGAGCCGACTCATGAGTAGTCGGCTCGTCGTCTTAGCTTTTATCAAATACGGCCGACTCTCGGATAGTCGGCCTGTCGCTTTCTAGCCGACTTGCTAAAGAAACTCTAAACGACCAAGTACTTGCCTTCCCGAAGTAGCCAAGCACTTGACCTTGTGCCAGTCCACAGAAGCGGCTGTCCAGCCGGCAAGGCGGCAACTAAAGGAAGATGGCAAAGGGAAAAGTCTAAGGAGCAATAAGCAAGGAAAGGCAGAAATCGGATAAATATTTACATAGGCCCTTGGCCGAATTTTTGAATAGAAATTCAGGATACACCCCGCGGGTGGAATTGTTCGAACCTAACAAGTCTTTCAAAAAGATTACCAAAGATAGATAAACAGAGGCGGAAAAAGCAGTCTAGGGGGCGGCCTCCGGGGCCGGAGGATCGGAGGTGACGGCGGTGTCGGGTGCCGGGGCAGTCGGCTGGGCGGTCTCAGCTTGGTCGCCTCCGGCGGCAGTCGCCTTGTCCCCGCGCGGCTCGTTGCTGGAGGCGCGATCGGGCTGAGGCTGGCCGCCTGCTCCGTCTTCTGGCGCCTCCTCCTCGCCTTCGTCCTCCGTCTCGTCCTCCTCCTCGGCACTGGAGTCGATCACCTCCGCCGAATCTTCGCCATACTCCGGGTTCATCTCGAACCAGTCCGGCGGCACTTCCTCGCCGCCTTCGGCCCGCTCGGGCATGAAGACGTTGGTGTCCGTGTACTCGGCGATGGACGCCGCACGCTCGACAAGGGCGCCCTCCACGGCCTCCAGCTCGGCCTGAGCTTCTGACCGGAACGCGGCCAGACGGTCCAGGTCCAGCCCCGGATACCACGCCTTGACGAACTCCAAGGCCCGGCGTGCTCCGGCCCGGGCCGAGGAGCCCTTCCAAGCCTCGAGACGGCCGGCGGCGACTTCCAGCCAGTCGGCAGTCCGACTGGCGGTGCGCAGGGCTGGCATGTCGGGCCACAGGGCGGCAACCGCCTGGGCGCCGGCACGCTGAAGCCGGCGCAGCAGCCGGTGAGCCGGACGAAGACGAGCCCCAATGCTCAGGAGCTGTTCGTCGATGGTTCGGGGGGCATTGGTGGCGATCACCTCAGCCTTCGCCCTTCGCGCCTCCCGAGCAGCCTCGATGGCCAGAGGGACTGCCTGTGAATGACCAGGAAAGAAGTCTGCCAAAACAAAAAACAAGAAAGTTGGAAAATCAGAAGTCGGCCTGACACGTAGTCGGAAGCCCAGAGAAACGAAAGAGACTTACCATCAACGATGTCCTCGAGCTCGTGGTAGCCGGAGGTCAGCATCGCCTCCCTATCAGTCCAGGCGGAGCGCTCGAGCTCGAACTCGGCCATGAGAGAGGCCTCTCGCGTCTTGGCCTCGTCCTGCGCCTTCTGGAGCAGCTCCCTCTGCTCGGCCAGCTGCGTCGCCAGCAGGTCATGCTCTTTGGCGAGCCTGCCGCACTCCTCCTCCTTGGCGCGCCGAGCAGTGTTGGCCTCGCCCAGCTGCTCTTGAAGAGCGGCGTTGGCACCTGAAGAACGAAGAAGAGATGAGAAAGTCATCAGTAAATTAGGTCGCCGGGGAGATCCGGCCCGACTGCTCAGCAGTCGGCCCGAATCTCGGGGACTACAGCCCGCGGGTGCGCCAGCGCGCCCCCGCAAAGAGGGAAGAAAAGAGCTCACCTCGACTTTCCACCAAGTCGGCGGTCCGCTTGTTCAGCTCCTCGACATTGCGGTTGAAGGCAGTGGCGCGGAGGTTATGATACTCCTACAAAAAGCCGACAAAGGCAAAGTTAGTATTTGGAACTCGCCAGAGGGAGTTCCGAACCGCCTACTCAGCAGCCGGCCCAGAACTCGGGGACTACACCCAGTGGGTGCGCTGGCGCGCCCCCACAGAGGAAGACAAGAATCAGAAAAGAAGGAAACGTACTCGGATGGATGTCCGCACGGCCAGATGCGCCCTGGTGCAGACTTGGAGGGCGTCACTTTTTGTGCGCAGCTTCGCCTGGACGTCCAGAAGCGCTTGGTTCAGCGGGCCGGTGCCGCCTCCGCGCAGCCACCCGGTGGGCGCGGCACCGGAGGCCTCGACGTCCAGACTCGCCGAGCTGGCGGCGCCGGTCTCCCGAGCTCGCGGCGCCGAGGTCGTTCTCTCAAGCCGGCGGCGCGCCGGCGCGGCGACTTGCAGAAGCAGCCGCACCTCGGCCTCGTCCGCGATCGGCGGATCCGACTGACCCACCGGCAGTTTGCCGTGCGGCCTCCCAGACGGTGGCGGAGGCGGCGCGAGGGTGTCCGAGCCTGAAGCCTCGCCGCCCTCCTCCACGAGGGGGTTCTCGGTGCCGACCTCTCCGGTCTGCCCCGTGAACTCCGGAGCCGGCGGCGCCGACGACAATGGAGGGACGAGCATCGCCGATCGGCGACGCGCGTCCTCCTCAGCATGCCGCTTCGCCGCGGCGGCGGCTTCGGCGTCATCTAGCTTCTTCTGAGCGTTGGTGGCCGCCTTCTCGTCCTGCGCCTTCGCCAGGCGGTCGGCCTCCTCGTCGTCGCGCTTCTCCCGCGCGTTCCGCTCCATCGCCTCCCGAAGGTCGGCGGCGAGATCGACCCGCCGGGTGTTGGCGGACGTCTCTGCCGGCCCCATGACCGAGGGGACGGCGACTCTCTCAAGGAAGAGGGGGGCCCTGGAGAAGAACGGACGGAAAATCAAAGAAGACTCGGACAAGATCCAACAAAGAAAAAATAAAGAGCGTAAAGACTTACGCGGAGACTAACGGCGGCCTTCTCACTTCCCTTCGGAAGCGGTTGGCCTTCGCGGCCGCCTCCTCCCGCTTGGTCGCGGCGGCCGCCCCCTTGAACTTCTTCGGCTTGCTGCCGGGCGCGGTCGGCCTGGCGTGACGCCTCTTCGCGCCGCCTTGGCCGGATTGGCCGGCCCTCGGCTGGTGACGCGGGACGACTTCCCCGTCGGCATCGTCTTCGGGCCAGTCGGCGAAGGTGGCCGAGGGCCTGAAGCCGCCGTTTGCCCCTTCTCCGCCGACTTCGGCGTCGGCCTCCAGCGCCGCCGCCCCCAAGTCGGGGTCGTCAATGTCGCTGTCCGCACGATCTGGGACGTAGTCGCAGGGCTGTCTCGTGGCGCCGACTGCGGGCTCCATGAGGGGGTTCTGCCCAGAATAAACCAACAAAAATTAGAAGCCGGAGTTGGCCGCAAAGAAGGCCAAACTACAGAAAGATGCGACTTACCACTGGAGGGGGGTTGTCGCGCGAGTACGGCTCCTTGCCAAACTGCCAGTCCTCCGTGAACTCGCAGTGCACGATGTGGTTCACCAAGTTCGCCACCTCCCTGCGGGGCATCTCCTTGGTGCACATCCGACTCGGGTCGTGGCGGCCGCTCATCTGACAGATTAGGTGAGGCCGGCCTTGGAGCGGAAGGACTCGGCGCGCCACGAAGGCGGCCAGAAGGTCAGATCCGACGAGACCCTCTGACTGCAGCAGGACTCGGAGTCGCGCTATGGCAGCGGCTCCGGAGGGAGTCAGCGACCTGGCCCGGTGAGACCAGCTGGGGAGCCTCCCAGTTAGGGGGGCGGGGTTGAAGGGCGGCAGGTTGACCCAGTCGCCGTCGGTGGAGAGGTTCTTCACGTAAAAGTAGGAGCGCTGCCACATCTTCACCGACTTAACCAACAAGATGGGAGGAAAGGGGTTGTCGGATGTCGAGCGCCGCACCGCGATGTAGGTGCCGCACTGAGCCGGCGTGCCGGCGGCTTGCGTACCGAGCTTCGAAGAGAAGAATTCTCCACACAACTCGAGGGTGGGGAGAACGCCGAGGAAACCTTCACACAGAGTGGCGAAGGCGGAGAGCAACACCACCGCATTTGGAGTGAGGTGGTGCGGTTGGAGGTTGTGGAACTCTAGGAATGAACGAAAGAAACTGCTCGCCGGCAGCCCCAGGCCGCGCATGAGGTGCGAGCGGAAGATGACCCGCTTGCCCTCCTCCCGCGTGGGCCGGGTCTCTCCCGCCGGCGCAGGGCGGGCGCGCACGAGGTCCGCGCTGGGGAGACGGCGGGTCTGGCGGAGGAACTCGATGTGTTCCGCCTCCACATCCGAACCGTCCCACACACCGGAGCACGTGGCGGGGGCCGCGGCGGAGGAAGAACTCATCGCCGTGGTGTGAGGTGCCCTTGCTCGCGGCGGAGGAAGAAGAGAAGGCAGGAGAGTGGGGGAGGGGATGCACGTGCGGTGCCGCCCGCTCCGCCCTGCCTAATTATAGCCCTGTGGGCTGAGGAGCCGAGGGGGTGGGCGTGGGATTAACTGCGCACAAAGCCCCACGCCGCCCCACGCCGCCCCACGATTTACCCCACGAAGTTACCGTGCGCAGTAACAACATGGGGAAGCGAACCATTCGCGACTGCAGCGGATCCGTTCGGATGCCGAGGCGCGGTAGTGGCGGGCCCCGCCTGACGGCCCGTCCCGTCGCACGCGTGGGTGAGCAGACTATCCTCTCCACGTGGCGCCACGCGATAGGACCGCCTCGATGTCAGCAGGGAAGCGTATCCAATACGCCGCCTGATTTCCCGCCGCGACTTACACACAGCGGCCCCTCGCTGAACAAATCTGACTTCAGCGAGTCGGCCAAAAAAAAGACGACGGCCCGAATCTCAGAGTCTGAGCTGGGAAGTTTGAAACTGTTGAAGCCCCACGAGGCGGCGTCCGCAGGGCTTCACCAGCTTTGGGGACTACTGTCGGACTAATGGGCCACGGGTAGGCTGACCCGGGACCCAAGATCTTTCAAGACATCGGGGCAGGCCGTGCCCCTACAGCCGAGTCCCAGCTGGCGACCTCGAGAGAGGCCGAGTCCCAGCTGGCGATCTCCGGAGAAGCCGAGTCCCAGATGACGACTCCAAGACGAGCCGACTCCAATCTGGCGACCTCCATGGAAGCCGACTATGGGAGTCGGCCCATGACACTTCACGAAGCCCGATGCGGGGTACGGTCACGACGTGGCCGTCCCTCCCTGCCTACGGGGAACTGGCATGGCTACAGTGAGCCGTATCGCCGGAAGATCTTCGGCGAGGCGCGGTACTGTTGCCATGCCTGCCCTAACCTCAGCCACAGTGCGCGACGCACTGTGCCCATGACGCCTGCCTGTACGGCCCGAAGACCGCGGGGCCGCCTGTCAGTGGGTGGACCGAAGGCGGCCAGAGCGCCCGAAGACGGCCCTGTGGGAGTCGGCCTCCCGGGAGTCGGCCGTCCCCTCCCCAGGGCCCCACGAGCCATTAACCAGATTGGACGGGGAGTGGCGACAGTGATCGCCTGATAGACGGCGGCACTGTTGCCACGACCCGATGACCAAGCCTGCGTCATCAGGAGCGCCGCACAGTGTCAGGCCTGTCCGCGGGACCCACCAGTCGGCGGGCCCCAGAAGCCGGCGGGAAGGACGGCGGCATGAGAGACAGACGGCTGGGGCCCGCACCCAGCCGGATTACCACTGTACCCCCGGGGGGTAGGCCTATATAAACCCCCCGGGGCACCCATGCAAAGGGTTGGGACCTTGATAGAGTTAGACCAGATAGCCAGGGAGGAGAGGACTAGCCTTGCTCTCTCCGGCCTCCCGATACAGCTCCAGGAGCACCATTGTAGTCACCTTGCTTTAGTGACCATGCGGAGACCCCGCAGAGCAGAAGTAGGGGTGTTATCTCCCCGGAGAGCCCCAAAGCTGGGTAAGATTCGCCGGCGTGCATGTCTACGCCTTATCCCGTTTCCAGGCACCGGCGACGTTCTACTCGCCCCCACCATGATAAGCCATCCTTTGGCATATGTCGCACCCAACCCCCGACATCTCTATAACAGGCAGGCACACACTTCAAAACTGAAGTAGGAACATTAGAATCATATGAAATTCGTATTTGAACAATTAAACTAAGCAATTATGAGTGGCGTAATGTTTAGCTTCAAGGGTGGAGTGTTGGTAGTGCGACACAAAGCAAGTAGGCATATTGTATTCCATGTAAAAGATCGAAACCTATGTATTAGCTGGAAATGACACTTTCTTTTTATCTATACAATGCAGTGTTCGTTACCCACACATGATGGAAGAGATCACATAGAGAAATACTATTCACTCAGGTCTACGGTTCCAGTATTTAGAAACAGGGTGGTCCACCCTAAAAGAATATTGACAACAAATATGACAAGGCAAGCATAGATTTAGTGAATCAATCATTTACTTGTGAGCTTATTAGGACAAGTATGCAGAATTGTAACTGCAGTAAGAGACCGTCCAAAATCTGAATGAAGAAGTTTGTCTAGCACTTATTGTTTGCAACTAATCGACGTGAATAGTTGGATATTATATCGAATGAGTAAGAAAGACAAGTAAAATTGTCAACAAACCTGGCTTGCAGTAGTAATCTGGGTCAATGTCACTACGACCAACAATCCAAAATGACTAGTTTCTGTTTCGAGGGCCGGAATTTTGAAAATCCTGTGAACTTTAGAGGTACTAAAGATTACCGAAATACATCTGAACCATTAAGTGTAGGTAGCACTGAGCACACAACAGACCCTAATGACAGTCCTGCCTAATGAGTAATGAATCAATTAGAAAATGGGTGATGAGGAGTGGCTGCTGAGTGTTGAGGACGTATCTCAGGATAAATCGGGTTGGCTTGGTGGGTGCTGCACGCCTAAGCCCTGAACGGACTGGGAAGGTAGGCACGGCGGCGCGCTCGGGCAACGGTGACACTGTTGGGCGAGCGGCTCCTGGCCTCCTGTTAGTTCGGCGTCTCCTCCTAGAATCATGTCGTCCGGGGACGGCAAGTCGCCGGCGAGGCAGGCGGCTGGGGGCGAGTAGAGATCGGAAGCGCGCTGCAGAACAGAGGGGAATCGGGGCCTGGGACGACCCAAAATCCCAGGGTGGGCCAGCCCACCGTGGGCACCCTGTAGAGATACACACCCGAGCAGCGAACATGCATTTTCGAAACTAATTTAGGAACATTTAGCTGACCAATTAAACAACTCTGTTTTAATAATATCAGATTCATATTTGAACATCTAAGCTTGTTTAGCTTGATGCGTGGAGCAGTGTTATTAAGACACGAAGCACGTATTCTGATCGTATAGTGATCATAAAAGGGGGAAACGCTAAGCATATATTTTTAGCAAAAGAGGGTTTTCCCTCCGATCTCTATTAAAGAAACCACCACGGAACCAACATGATCAATTAAACCCTAAGCATGATCAATTAAACCGTATTATTGCTGTGCCATGGCAGATTTGAAGCTGCAAACCGGAGAAATGATATTTAGCATCCATTGTTTGCTTCGAACTAAGAACTAAATTCTAAGAGCTGAAAAGAAAGTGGAGTAACCGAGTTAAGATCTATTTTCTGGTTGAGATCAAAAAGTTGAGGAGATATGAAGTACCACCTCTCGGCGCCGTGTAGGCATCGGGGGTGCGATGGCTGTCGGTGGCGTTGAAGTAGATCTGCAACGGTAGATGGGTGCATCGGGGGATAAGTCCCGTTGCGGTGGAAGAGAAGGTCGTGTGAGCGGCCCTAGAAAAAAGGACGACGGCGCCGATGAAGCGAGAGGACGCGATGCAAGGCTATTGGTCCATCGCCGTGGATGAGAAACGTCCATCTCTAGCAGTGGACGACGCAGTCTTGGTAGGCGCTCCGGCATGGTGGAGGACGGTGGCGATGGATGTGGTGGAGGACGGCGGCGATGGATGGGGTGGCGGACAAAGGCTGGTGTGGGGATGGGGTGTTCTAGCGCGGACGGTGTATGAATGGGAAAATGGAGGGAGAGGTACGGGGAACCATGTTTTTGGGATGCGCCTGTCTGAAATATGGGAAAGTTACGAACTTAGCCCCCATTTAAAATTTGGACGTCTCGTCGGTTGGGGATAGGACAATAATCTCGCATCTCGCCAATATTTGCCCAGAGCGATTTCGGGCGAGGAGAGGGTGGTTGGCGCCCATGGTTGGCGCCCACGGTGTATGAACAGGGCCGACAGGTAGGGCGGTTGTGTCACGTCTGAGTGAAGTTACAAACCTGCCCCTATTGAAAATATTTGCCTACATCAATTTCGGCCGAGTCGAGTTTGTTTTGCCGCCCACCGTGTATGAATGGGGAATGGAGGGAGAAACAAAGGTCTTTCGGACAAGATTGAATCAAATGTGTTTTGCCGCCCATGTTTGACGCCCACCGTGTCGGAATGGGCTCAGAGGCGGTCGTGACACGTCTAATTGAAGTTACTAACCTACCCCTATTTAGAGCAGTGGAAATCGGGCCGATGGATTATCCGTGTAATGGGTAGACAGTAATTTCCATCTCCCAAACACTTGGCTTCGGGCAGCCGACGTGGGAGTGGACATTTTGCAGCTTCTTTCGAATTTTGGGACAATAAGCATCCACGTTTACCCTGGCAACTAAATTCGAATCCATTTTGTATTCCTATATGAATCTTTATAAATTGTTCTATGTGTTTTTATATTCTTCAAAAGGACGACAAAGATGTATTCCACTGTCATATATGAATATGGTTTACAAATGCCGATACTCAAATTCAGAAACTAGTATCCAGTTTAAGGTGAATTCGAATATTTGGAACACTTCATGTCCAACTCAAATGTCACACGCATCATAATGTGTACTCCGAGTCAATCAACCAAGAATGTACAGAACTAACAAACATATAAACACTTATAGAGTATATGGATCAATAATATCAACTAACATACATAAGCCAGGCCGCTGTACTTTTTTTTGGCTACAACAGCATCCTTTTTTTAGCCAGCATCTTGGCCCTTTCCGATGCGCGCCACGGTCCATCTATACTACTACTATTGCTGAATGCACATTCAGCCCGATTGGCATATTTGTAGGTCTGGCACAACAATCCAAATGAAATGTCTCCGAGTCTTATCAATTAATACAGACTTATGCTCAAATAAAATTACAAACCAAAAAACAAAAAAAAATTATTACATGATCTCTAAAACAAGTGGTTTGATTGATTACATGAACAGACAACACAAAGGTTATTCAACTATGGAAAGAACATTTCACCTATGATTTACCAAGTAGGAATTTAATTTCCTTTTTTCCTTCAGGACCTTAACAATCTGGTCGGTCTCAGCTTGCTTTGTTTTGAAATCCACCAAATATTTAATGGTTGTCTTGAGTACTGCTTGTGATTGTGCTATTTGCTTCCTCAACATGTCAACTTCATCTCTAAGTGCAGAAACAGAATCTCTTTCTACCACTAGTTTAGCCTCTAGAGCATCAGCAGTTGGCAATTCATAATGCACGATTGGGCCGGTGCCACTGCTGTGGGATGAAGCAACGTCCATGGGGACCTCGCTCTTTGATCTTGGGCTAACCTGTTTTGCCATTAAAGTTCTGATTGGATTCAGAAAAGTTGAAGTTAGGAAAATATCTCAACTGGGAGTTATAACAGCAAACCAGTTAAAAAAACAAGGAATTAAAGAGTTTCAATTGGATGCTGAAAAGTACTCCATCCGTCCCATAATGTAAGACGTTTTTTTAACACTATGCTAGTGTCAAAAAAATCCTATATTATGGGACGGAGGGAGTAGTTATTAACATCATTGTAACCCGCTGTTGCAGCAGCAAAGCAGTTAAACAAACAAGTAGATATTTAAGTTAAGGCAAACAGGTAATTCTTAACAGTAAGTATCAAACACATAGATAGGTGCAGTCTAAAATATGATTAACAGGCTGTGCCATTATGTAATCAGTAGCAAACTAAATTAAGCTAAGCAACATAATTGAACAATTTTGCAATAAGTGGCTAACTAAAATTCCGAGAAGCAGGTAACCGAACTTACGCTAGTTCTTTGTACAGGCACACTGCAATTTGTTTTTCGCTTACAAGGTTGTACAAAGGAGTCCATGGCATCAATTGCTTGGATACGCAGTCCCAATACTTCTTTCTTCCCACACTGCATGGGTAAGTCGAATGGTTAATCTGGTAAGATGGTGTGTCCTTGATATGTTATATGAGGACGTGTAGTCAGACTAGTTGTAGCCAAACACATCACACTGGCTTTTATTGTATATTTCATGTGATTACTTTTGGCATATCGAGACCTAAGCAATCTACAATAGGATGAAAAGACTAGCATCCTTCACATTATTGGCGAACTCAGTTCATAGAAACAAGCAATTCAACCATTCTGTGGATAAATCAAAAGCGCCACTGGAATATTTTTCACTATCCAATCATACATGCAAAAAGGGGCGACGCCACCATAGGGGCTAGTATGGGCGGCTGCCTCAGGTGGCTGGAAAGTGTGCACCTAGTTTGAGTCGTCCAGGTTGGCCCACGCTAGTTTTGTTCGTCCCAACGCACGAGCAGGCAATGTAAAAAATGAAGAAAAATGTTTCAATTTGGATGGGCCAATAACATAAGTGCAAGGCAGGCCCTATAGCAGGCTCGCGGCCCAAACGAGCGCCTCCCATATCGATCGACAGCAGTAAAAATCCCAATTCATTCGCTCCAGCCTCTAGTCTGGGTCGCTCCTAACCTAGCCGCCACTAGACAGACCGACACAGCACTTCCTCATGCCCTCGTTGGAGGGCGGTCGCCGGGCTTCAAGCGAACGGAAGGACAAGAAGATGAAGATCCAACCCTGGGTGTAGCCTGCGTGGGAGGCAGCGGCGGCAGCACGGGCATGGCATTGAGCTTGCGCAAACGGACAGTCGCAGCTTGCAAGAGTAGCATGCGCAACGAGCAGGTACATCACATCCCTGATTATTTCTAATTCAACTCTTCAATTTCTGGCC
Source organism: Triticum timopheevii (assembly GCA_963921465.1). NCBI lineage: Eukaryota > Viridiplantae > Streptophyta > Magnoliopsida > Poales > Poaceae > Triticum > Triticum timopheevii. Next base: position 464,560,210 of record OY997266.1, read on the forward strand.
AATAGTTAAACCTGACGGTGTTGTAAAACTGCTTGTATGTAGGGAATCTATGAGAAAATGAAACCAATTTCTACTTATTTTATAACTCCCCCAATCAATATTGAACTGACTGAATCTGATGTATCTAATCAAGTTTCTGGTACAAACATACAAGCTCATGTTGTTCTTGAGCCTGAAGTGTCTAATGAACAGACTGCTAAGGAAGGATTTGATGCAAACATTTTACATGCTCTTGGTGATGAACATATAGTGTCTAATGAGGGATCTAATGCAAGCATTTTGCAAGCTCATTGAAGGATTTAGTGTCTAATGATGATCTACTATGTTGAGAGAGATAGAGATTTGCAGGCATTGATGACAAGCAAATTATAGTGCATTTTCATAGCTTGAGGAAACGTCGAGGCCATCTACCAGAAAGTCCCCGTATCATGACAACATAGCATAAATACTTTTCTAATCTGTTGTTTGAAACTATTGGCATACTTGTGCAGGATAGATATATTGATATGCAGTTTGCGCACTGGTTATACGTGCAATTACACTTTGATATTTTCAGCCAGAGAACGAATAATTCAGGCAGGTACAGACCATGTTTGTAGTCCTTGTACACCATGTTGCATTTTGTGTTTTTTTGGTGCTTGCATCATTTAGTGTTTATAATCTGAACTACTTTGGATCATTAGCTAGTTTTCAAACTGCATGTAGCTTCACATTTCTCAAGTTCTGTTGATTTCCGGAGTGCAAGTGCCTTCGTATTTTTTAAGTTAAATGTTCGCCCCTGGTAACTTGAATTTGTGGATCAGCCACTGCACACAAATCATACACGAATGCCAGTACGAATTAAATGAAATGCAGGGACTTACGGTAGCTCGTTGTACAGGCTCGCTGCAGCTCTGCTTGCGCTTGGGATGTTCCATGTACAAGTCCATGTTACCACTTGCTTGGATGTGCAGGCCTTGTGCGCCTTGCATCCTCCTCTGCATTTTTGACACGGTGAATGGTTGATCAAATAAGAGGAATTGACCTTGATGTTGTACCGGAGGACAGATACTTACAAGGTTATACGGGTGTGCAGGATGTGTACCAGATCCCGTGCCCCGTCATGCTTCGCTAAAAAATGGATTTGCTTGTTTTAGATGATATCTCCAGAAAAAATAAGACTTAAAGTCAGAGTTGCATAGGCGTGTAAGCTAAGAGAGCAGTGAAAGGATATCCAAACATCGTCGGAACAGTGCACAAGGGAGTGATGTGTGGATACCTAGTTCAGGCCGGCGTTTGGGCATGCTCGCCTAGCTAGAGTGCGGGTCACTTCAGAGCCATTGAGGGTGATGCGCTGGCGTTGGCTGGCCACGCACGGATGCAGATCTTGAGTGGCAGCAGAGCGCTACGATGCGGTGGACGAGACCATTGGTGAAGCCCCAACGACATCGGGGGGTGGAGGTGCGACGATGTGCTCGGTGAAGTAGCCCCGGTGAGCTGGGAGACGGCGTCAGTGAAGCGCACCTGATGCGGTGGAACTCGGTGTCTGTGAGGCATGTCAGTTGCGGCGGCCGACGTTGTCGGTGGAACACCCGGTGCGGCGGACGAGGGCGTAGATGAGGTAGCTCCGGTGCGGTGGTGAAGCGCGACCGTCGTCTTCGTCCGGCACAGAGGTGGGGAACGGTGGGGAAAGAGACGAGACGAGGGGCGATTCGAGGGATGGCGGCGAATTAGGGATTTGAGCAATCTGGGTGTGGAAGGGGACGGTGGAGAAGAGAGATTTTGCAGGGCTGGAATTGGGGCCGCCAGATATTTCAATCCGAAACATGGAAGCGTGAACTTATATTGTCGTCGTCCTTTTTTTGGGGGGGAGGGGGGTGGGTGGCTGGGTGCTACGCGTTCGTCCGACACACGCGACCACCCCGACAGGACTCGCTTCGGTGCCTTAAGGCACCTGCCTTTGTGCCCATGACATGTGGGCCCAACAGTTGGTTGCCCCACATGTCAGTCACCCAAGGTCTGTTGCCTTTAAGGCACCGAAGCAGCATCCACCCTGACACGACCTTGGTCTGCCTGGTGCGCCTACATTTGAGAATGCAAACGAATCTTCTTTCATTTGCAAACGAATCTGTATGTATTACCATGTCCGTGTTTTTCTTGCAATAATTAGTCATTCGAAATGAGATACTCCATCCGTTCACTTTTGTAAGTCGTTTCAGACAACTTAAAATGAACTATTTTGCACATTGTTTGAAATGTCTTCAAGGTCTTATAAAAGTGTACATAGGGAGTACTATAAATTAATTAATGAGGAGTTATTTGAAAAAAAATCAAAACGGTACCCACGCTAACGTGGATTAGAGTGTGTCACATAATTAGTTATTTGAATTAGAGTGTGTGTCACGTATTTAGTTATTTGAATTAGAGTGTGTGTCATGTAGCGATCTCCAATTCTAACGTGGATTTCGCATTTCACTGTATCCACGCTACTTTTTTAATACAAATTCATATGTATATGATGAACACCATGGTAGTGAGAAAACTTTTGGATGGATTCAAACATATGACCTACAAAATAGCACAACAAATTGAGCCAATGTCAACTTTTCGAAACTTAGTATGGCACGAATTCGAAATAATTACCCGTATGCCTGGTCCTCGGTTCAAATCTTACAATGTACACCGAATTGAAACATCGATATTAAGTCTCGTACTATGTACATTCAAATGTTGTTTTTAGTCCCCCCCCCCCCGGCGCACAAACGCTACATACTTCCTGTATTGGTCAATCTTCCTCTCCTAACCACCTTAGCAAGCTATCGGTTTCCAACACACGTTCATTCTTTCTCTCCATGTTTCGATCTCTAAGTCTCTCAAGTACACAACCCCTTTTTCCACTCATGTTACCAAATGTATTTACCTCACACACCCGCCATTGCACCCCATGCCGAGCTCTCTCTCTCTCCCCCCTCTCCCTCTCACCCTCTCGCGCTAAATACATGCATTGCCTATCTAGCCCCCCCAACCTCTCGTGCGGACGAATGCACATTGTATATCTAGGTCACTCCCTCGAGACTGTCTCACTCTTTCTTCCGCACGGCGGGCCACACTCTCTCAATCTCACTCTCTTTATCTGAGTCTCGTTTAACCTCATTTTGTTTCACACACAAATGATATATCTCCCTGTTCGAGCCTCGATCGACACACTCTATACTCTCTCACGCAGATTGTCTATCTAGGTCAGTCCATCCAAGCCGCCGCCACTCTTTCGACCTCATGGTGGGCCACGCTCACTCAATCTCTCTCTCTCTCTCTCTCTCTGCGTGTGTGTGTGTGTGTGTGTGTGTGTCGATTTGCCTTGCTCTTTCTCGGACAAAAACGATATATCATCATGTTTGAGCCCAATTCGACCTATTCACATTGTATACTCTCTCACGCACATCGTCTATCTAGGTCACTCTCTCCAACCCGTCTCACTCTTTCGATCGCAAGGCGACCCTATGTGATCGGTTGACCTTGCTTCCTCCCACACACAAAATATATCTACACGTCTGTGACTGGATCATCTCTCAAGCTCTATCTTACAACCCTCACCCTTACCAAAAGCTCAATCGGACAATATCTCTCCGGAGCATATATATTTGTTCAATGAATGTCAGACCACACTCACTTTGTCTCTCTATCTATATGTCTCTCGATTGACCTCGCTTTCTCATACCGTATCTTTCCACGCGTTGAAGCTACTACCTCTCCATCCCTCGCAAAGCCGGAGCTATTTACATTGCGAGGGGCACTCCAACCTTGGATTAATTTGTGTAGGCATTTATTCCGGTCGGTTTAGATTATATTTTCGTAGCATTCGGCCCACAACTACTCCAAACACCGTTGCAACTCACGCAACTCCCCTAGTTGATTTCCCTCTGGCATGGTCATCGCTCCCTCGCACCTCCTTTCTCACCTTCAACGTCGCACCATGGTATTATTGAAAAAACTATGTTGTTCTCTTTAATTATTATAAATAAGCTACAAAACTACACACCGATAGTCCACTTGGAATGGAACAAATTTCGACCCACAAATTAAAGTGCTACACACTACACACCAAGGGGCCCACATGTCATGAAACAAGTTTGGACCCATATACAAATTAAAAAATAAAGGACGAGGATCGAACATGCGACCGGGCCTTCAAGCCGCACGTCAATAGGCAACATACGTAGAATAGCAAAGTTTGTTTTACCCCCTTTGTTCACATAATGTTTTTATATTACCACAGCCTAATTAATGGATAACATGTAATATTATTTTTAGTACTATTCGCCTTCACTTACTGGTGGGTTCCATGTGTGCTCTCTCTCTCTCCTCCCCTTCTGCGTTTAGACGCACCGGCAAACAGGAAGAACTCGCGGGCGATGTTGCCGTTGACCATATCTGGACGCATTCACAACTCACAAGTCACGGCACCAGTTTCACGTACTAGCAGCACTAGTCAGTGTGTACGTGCAATGCACGTTAATTTGGAAGTATATTAAGTGCATGCGGATATTAACTATACTAGGATATTATTTGCATGTTGTCATGTGATTAGCACTATTTTTGGCATGAAATTAACTGCACGCTAAACGTGTTGAGCGCTCGACATTGAAGCAGTCTAGGTCGTTGGATGACAAGGAATACATGTGGGTTGATGACGTTTTATATTTAATTTGATACGACTCTAGCAGAACATTCAATCGATCAAACCATACATTTCGTTCAGTCTGACTCCAATTTTAAATTATATGACGATTGATATAAAATAAACGGAAATGATAAACGTTCGGATTTTAAGGATGGCAATCCGAACGTTTTTCATGGCAAATTTAGATTACGCGGCGGCGGCGGGGGCGTCTCGCGGTGGGAAGCGGCTCCTCTGCCGTGCTCTGTGTGTCGTCGGGCCACTGACCGACGGCGACGGGGGCGTCTTGTATCGTTGTTGGTGTACTCCTGGACGTTGGCCTAGCTTCAAGGAAGGCCAAAATGTTCTGGACTTTGGAGCGAGTCAACTGGCGGGAGGAGGCGACTGGCGTTGGTGCAAGGAAGTGGTCGACGGCGGCCATCCATGCCGCTAAGGGGGGCACTAGCACCCGCGCAGGGACAGGCGCTGTCAACGGCACGGCAGAGACATTTGTGTGCATGGGCACCGGCACGGGTGCGCACGTCAGTGTACGCGCAGGCACATGCGCTGGCAGGTGCACGGGCACCGGCACGGGTGTGCGCGTCAGTGCACGCGCAGGCGCATGCGCTGGCAGGTGCACGGGCGCGTGAAAGTCGGCGGGGACCTCGTGGAACCCCGTGGCATCAAGCTCGGCGACAATGTGCGGCTCCCAGCCCATCAATGCCACGGGGATGGGCGTTGGCGTAGTCGGGCGATTGGAGCCGGAACGGGAGCGGGGACAAGCACGGCGTCTTCCCGCAAGGCCAGTTCAAGCTCGTCCCAAAGCACCTTATGTTCTTGAGACTCCGGCTGGGTGTCTTCCTCATGAAACTGGAACACTAAGGGCAGACCATCGTGATGCGGCATGGCGTACGTTTAGGTCAGGCTAGTTGGAGGTAGACGACAGGAGAATCGGAGAGGAAGAGAGAGGATTGTAGCGATACCGGGTAGTGCGGGGTTGATTTTAAACTGCGGCGCCGGTGACATTAAAAGTGGGAGCAGTTGGGACGACGGTGGGCGGCGGAGCCTGGTCAAAGGGCTCGCCTCCCGGTGAGTCTGCACAGCGGTCTGCTCGCACGCCTCCCTGATAGCCGGCGCAATGGTCTGCTCGCACGCCTCCCATCGACTCACACGCTTGCTGGGACGGCACGTGCCGATGAGAAGCGGGGACTCGTGGCGGCACGTAAACCCCATGGTTTCAATAGTGAAAGCGTTCGCCTTAACGTGACATGTATTTTCCCTCAAAAAAATGTGACATGTCTTTGTTCCAAAATACTTTGGCTCTTCATTTGTGCAACTTGTCATAAGCAGCTTGTCTCGAATTGAAGAAAAAACTTATGAAGTAATATTTGTGCCATATCACGTGACCATGCCCAATTTCAAGAATTTATGCTCCCTTTTGGATTTTCTGAAATTTAAGACCCAGGATTCGAAACAATATCATAACCTGCATCATGCAATAAATTTTCAAGCCGTACATCTGTCCTGTTGTATTTCTTAAGAAAGGATTTGGTCAAACATTTTGCTTAGTTAAACCTCATTTCCGGTTTATAGGGCTCAATTCAAAAATCTCACCAACCAAGGTAGATGGTGAGTGGTGGAACAATTGTTGTAGTTTGCAAAACTACTCAATTAATGCGCTTGTCTTCCTCAAAAATTGTGTTTCCGAATGCATTAATTGCAATTCATGCATGCATAAAGTACATGCATTGGTCAATTTTCTCTTAATACTTGCATGTAATGATTTATTGCACCTTGAAATCTGAACATGTGATGGGGAATAACCAAATTGAGACTTATAAAATGGGAAAACTAAAATTTTGAGATAAGCCCTATAAACCGGAAAGGATAATCCCTCCGTACCAGTGCATTGCCTGATATATTAACTCAAGTACTAGGCACGAACAAAAAAAGTACTAGGCACGAACAAACGGGCTCAATTCTGTGCTCATCCTGGTGTAGTAGTAGTAGTACTAGGCAATGCAGTTGACGGGTGACATTGACAAGCGGCGACCGAGGGAATTGAACTGTGCTCGGCACGGTAGGTAACGTTGTCTAGTTACTAAAGCATCCCTCCGTTGCTCATCGGTAGTCATTATGGACCAGGGACATGAGGAGAATTTCCTAGGGCTGGAACTCTGGCCGCCAGATATTTTGACTTGAAACGCTGAGGCTCGACTGGTTGGGGTTGCCTAATGTGCGTACCACGCACGCCACCGAAGGACACGAGCCCGTTTTTTAGGATCAACACGAGCCAAGGTCTGGCTGGTACGCCGTTGGGTCCTACCATTTGAGAATATGAAAGGAACCTTTTAAATTGCCGAACGAATCTATGTGTATTACAATACCCATATTTTCCTTGCAAATACTAATCTCAACGTGGTAATTGATTTATGACGAGCCGTTGAATTAGAGTGAATTTGTGATATAGTGATCTCAACGTGGATTTCATATTTCATGGTATCCCTAGTAAGTTTTCCAATGCAAATTCAAATTTAAAAGATGAACAATATGGAGGTGAGAAAACTTTGTACTCCCTCCTTCCATCTATATAGGGCCTAATGCGTTTTTCGAGGCTAACTATGACCAAATATTAGAGCAATAATATATGACATGCAACTTACACAAAGCACACCGTTAAATTCATGTGTGAAAGGAGCTTTCAATGATATATTTTTCACATTGTGCATGTCATGTACTATTAATTTTGTCAATAGTCAAAGGCGGTCTTAAAAAATGCATTAGGCCCTATATAGATGGAAGGAGGGAGTATGTATCAAGCATATGACCACACACACACACACACACACACACACACACACACACACATACACGAACACGACAACAATCCAATAAGTATAGTGCATCTATTTTTCCAACCCATGCATGTATGACACGAGTTCAAAAATACTCCTTCTATTCCTAAATATTAGTCTTTTAGAGAGTTCAACAAGTGACTACATACGGAGCAAAATGAGTGAATCTAGACTCTAAAATATGTCTATATACATCCGTATGTGCCAGTCCATTTGAAGCCCCTAAAAAGACTAATATTTAGGAATGAAGGGAGTAAAATGTAAGACATCCATGGTCCTCAGTTCAATATTTAAAATGAACATGAAACTGGAACATGAATATTAAGTCTAGTACTACAGTACATGCAAATGTTGTGTTTAGGCGGAGCTATGATTGTCGGGGGTCAACCTCTCGACCTTAGATAAAACTTAGGAGCTCTGTTTAGGGTTGTTTAGATTATATTTGTTCCCACCCTCCCAACCACCGATTGGTTGTGCACCCCCACCCCTCCTCCCCGGGAGAATATCATGTGCCCCCATACCTTACATGCTATATGCCGATATGAGTTGCTTGGAACTTGTAGATCTGAGATATAGCAGCTCACATGATGTGTCTTAATTTTTTTGCAGGAAACCTTGATGAGTTTGAGAATTGCACACAATTTGTACATAAACTACTTAGATGCCCTTTGATCCCATGTCCAACGACCTCGAAGCTCGTATCACCGTAGCATCTAAAATGAAGGAGGACATCATATTCTCCTGTATGTAAGAATATCATGTGCCACCACACCTTAGATGCTTTGGTGATACAAGCTCTTCGGAGGCGTTGGATTTGTGACCCAACACCTCCTCGGTGGTTCGAATGGTTTTTTGCAGAAAAGCCCCAAAATAGTTCGGCCACTGCTTACAAGCACAAAGACTACTCAGATGCCATTGGATCTCAGATCAAACGACCTCCAAGCTCTTATCACCGTAGCATCCAAGCTGCGATAGCAACTTATCTTTTCTCGCACGGGAGAGTATGAGGTCCTCCCGCACCGTAGATTCTATGGTGATATGAGTTCACTAAGACCTAACGGCCCACAGTAGGACGTTTGATAGAGTTTGGGAAATGCACAGAAAGTACAAGTACTATGCATGTGCCATCTGATCACTGATCATACGACCTAGATGCTCATATCACTGTAGCGGGTAATTAAGCTACGGGGAGCACCTAATATTAGCACTGGGGAGCCATTGGATCGAAGATGCAGCGGCACACACGAGGCCTGAATGTTTTATTTGCAAAAAAAAACTTTGGAGAGTTTGGAAATTGCGCATAATTACAAAGACTACTCCCAAGCCATTGGATCTCACTTCAAACGGTGTAAAAACTCGTATCATCATAGTATCTAAGCTGCAGGGTGGATGTGATATTCTATGCCGCTGTCAGTTTTGTTCGTAAACTTGCAAAATACATGTAACTCGTGTTGTTACTTGTCTAACCGCGCAAAGTGTTTGTTCAAAAAAACATCCTACACTGAAATATCAAAACAACACACGGGGGTCCCACTTGTCATTAATCAAATTTGGACCTAAAACTAACAAATCTGAAAGACGAGATTCAAACTGGCAACCTGGACTACAAAGCGTAAGTCGATAGCCTGAAAAAACAAACGGTTGTTGGCTTTGTCCCATAACTTGATTTTATACAGTACTTGCGTTGAGTAGAGTAGAGGGAGTGCCTCGTCAACACGTGCATGACCGTTGTCTCACTTACGGGTGGTCCCAGGTCTGCGATCTCAATCTCTCTTCTCTCCGTCGTCTAACCTTTGCATGGGCACACACGAAGAGCGGCGCTAGCTTGCCATGGTGTTATTACAACTAAAAAAAAGCTTGGAAAATAGAAGATTCGCCTAGAACAAGAGACGTTGCGGCTGGTCGAGACGGAGCTAACTGTAACGCCCCGGATTCGATGCGCCAGGTGTCTGCCAGTTATTCGCCGTCATTGCCATGTCATGTGCTTGCGTGTTGCCTTTTTCCATGTCATCATCTGCATTTCATATCATGTCATCATGTGCATCGCATTTGCATACGTGTTCGTCTCATGCATCCGAGCTTTTTCCCCGTTGTCCGTTTTGCGATCCGGCACTCCTATGTCATCCGGCGTCCCCTTTTGCCTCTTCTCTTGTGCGGGTGTTAAACGTTCTCGGAATGGACCGAGGTTTTCCAAGCGGCCTTGGTATAGCACCGGTAGACCGCCTGTCAAGTTTCGTTCCATTTGGAGGTCGTTTGATACTCCAACGGTTAACCGGGTAACCGCAAAGGCCTCTTTTGTGTGCAGCCCAACACCCCCTCCAAAGTGTCCCAAAACCCACCAAACTCCCCTCCATGCTCTCGGTCGTTCTATCACGATCGCGTGGCCGAAAACCGCACCTCATTTGGACTCTCCTAGCTCCCTCTACCTATAAATAGGTCCTCCCCCTCCATTTTCGCGCAGATGAACCCTAGCCTCTTCCCCCGCGCACCGCCGGACACGTCCGTCCGCGCCGGACGCTTCGCCGCCGCCGCCCGTAGCCAATGGGAGGCTGCCAGGTGTCCCCCCCGCGGCCCTCCTCTCTTCCCCGCGCCGCCGGCCCGCCGGGGCCCATCCGGGGCCCGCCCGGCCCGACGCGCACCGCCGCCCGCCCGCGGGAGCCCCGCGCCCGAGCCCCGCGGCTCTCCTGCCCCGCCTCCGCGTCACCTTCCGCCGCCGGCGTGGCCTGCCGCCGCGCCGCGCGAGCTCCCCGCCGCCTCTCCTCGCGGTCGCGCCGCCCGGTGCCCGCCTCGCCGCTAGCTGGCTCCGCCGCCACCAGAACCGGCGCCGCGGCCCGTTCCCGACCTCGCCGGTGTCGGCCGCCGCCCCGCCTCGGACCCGGTCGGGTGGGATGAGATCCACCTGACCACCGATCCAAACGTGCCACCCCCGCTCCATGGATCCCTCCGTCCCGCACTGTCCCGTCCCGGGTTGATTTTTTCGCGGAGGTGATATTTCCACCAAGTCCCGAATATTTCAGCTTCATCATGCCATGTTCATCGCATTGTATCTCTGCATGCATAGCTCCGTTTCGTGCGTGTAATATGTAAATTTGTTCGCCTCAACGAGTACTTCGTTTCAAATCATTCAATCATTTTCATTTGAGCTTATCTTGACGCCCGAAATGCTTTTGGAAGAGTGCATGTTGATGTTAACCTGCTGAAACTGTTATAACTTGCTCATTTGTCATTTTTGCCATGTTTGATGTGTGCATCCTATGACGTTGATGTCTACATGCGATTTGATCTATGCTATGCCATCTTTCCAGAGGTGCTATCCATGTATTTTTGTGCTTTGTGTGCTGAGTGCATCAAGCTTGTTAAGTAGGGTACTTGCTGTTGCTGTTTTGCTAGGCTGATTCTGTTATTTTGTGATGCCATGTAAACCTGCTGCTACAAGTCATTCTATGCATAATCTGGAGATGTTCACTAAGGATGAGTTGTTATACATGTCTTGATCTATCCACTCATGCCCCTGGTTGCATTTATAGCCTGCTGTAACATGTTGTAATCTTGCTCCAAATTTGCTAAATAATGTTGCTGTCAACCTGTTAACATGAAGTTCATCTTTGGCCATGTACTTTTCTAGTGATCCATGCACCCTATGAACTTGTTCTTGCCATGCTTAGCTTCATAAACATGCCTTCTTACTGTTGGTTGCCTTGCCATGCCATGTATTGCTCTGTGGTGAGTGGTTCAAGCTCACCAACATGCCTACTTATTGTTGTTTCTGCCATGTATGAATCTGTAATATAACTTGCCATGTTTACATGGGTGCCATCATATTTTCTGATCCTTTTTGGCTCATGGTCAGTAAGGGACTCTTGTTCTATGCCATTAGTAGATTCATGCCATGCCTTTGTTTTCCATGATAAGTTCCTGTAACATGTTGTTTGCTTGCTCTAAACATTGCAACCTGATGTTATTTCCTGATAAGTCTGAAACTGTTATTATTTGCAATCTTTCCATGTCCTTTTGAGCATGTTCTAGTCGTTTCTGGAGATAGCTCAGTGTTCATGTTTTGTTATGCTTTACCTGTACTTCATTCCCATGCCTTTTGTTATTACGTTGGGGTGCTGTAGCATATTGTTTCGATGCTTCCAAGATGCCTAGTTGCTGTTATGGACATATTGTTGTTATGTTTTGTATAGAGTGTATGTGTTGAACCGTTGCTCCGTTTTGAGTGTGCTCTATATGAAACTTGTGTGATTTTGCTTGTAGTTTCATATTATCATGTTGCATCCTTGTTTTGAGGTGTTTGCTTGATGTTTGTATGCATTTTACATCAATGTCATGTTTAACTTGTTTTGCTCATATCTTCTAGGCCGTAGCTCCGAATCTAATGAACTTTATATGTAACTTGACTAGAATTTCGTGTAGATTCTCTTGGTGCTCTTTAAATTGCTGTTTAACAACTTTAACATAAGGTTTGTTCAGATCTGGACCAATTTCGAAATTTGCATATGAGGATTTACCGGAATTGTTATATGTTGTTTCCGGCCTCATTTAAACTTGCTTTGATGTGTTGTTCTTGTTTGCATCATCTCTTGCCATGAGTAGCCTCATGTAGCTTTGTCATGCATCATGCTTGTTGTGCATCTTGTCATGATCATGTGTGGTGTGTTTACCATGTTGTGTGCTTCTTCTCGATAGTTCCCGTTTCGTTGCGATCGTGAGGATGCATTCGTCTACGCTTGGTTCGTCTTCGTGGCTTCGTCTTCTTCATGGACTCGTTCTTCTTCCTTGCGGGATTTCAGGCAAGATGACCGCTACCCTGGATCTCACTACTATCATTGCTATGCTAGTTGCTTCGTTCTATCGCTTTGTTGCGTTACCTATCATTTGCTCTTCAAGCCTCCCAAATTGCCATGAGCCTCTAACCTTTGACACCCTTCCTAGCAAACCGTTGTTTGGCTATGTTACCGCTTTGCTCAGCCCCTCTTATAGCGTTGCTAGTTGCAGGTGAAGTTGAAGATTGCTCCATGGTGGACAGGGTTATGTTGGGATATCACAATATCTCTTATATTATGAATGCATCTATACGGCCTTATGCCTGGTGTTTTGTTCCACTCTTGCCGCCCTAGTTTCCATCATACCGGTATTATGTTCCCGGATTTTGCGTTCCTTACGCGGTCGGGTGATTTATGGGACCCCCTGACAGTTTGCTTTGAATAAAACTCCTCCAGCAAGGCCCAACCTTGGTTTTACCATTTGCCTCACCACCACCTACTTTTCCCTTGGGAGTAATTAATCCAAGGGTCATCTTTATTATAGCCCCCCCGGGCCAGTGCTTGTCTAAGTGTTGGTCCGAACTGAGTAGCCTGCGGGGCCACCTCGGGGAAACTCGAAGTCTGGTTTTACTCGTAGCTTGACTTATCCGGTGTTGCCCTGAGAACGAGATATGTCCAGCTCCTATCGGGATGTCGGCGCATCGGGCGGCTTTGCTGGTCTTTTTTTACCATTGTCGAAATGTCTTGTAAACCGGGATTCCGAGACTGATCGGGTCTTCCTGGGAGAAGGTATATCCTTCGTTGACCGCGAGAGCTTATCATGGGCTAAGTTGGGACACCCCTGCAGGGTATAAACTTTCGAGAGCCGTGCCTGCGGTTATGTGGCAGATGGGAATTTGTTAATGTCCGGTTGTAGATAACTTGTCACCAGATCCGAATTAAAATGCATCAACCGCGTGTGTAGCCGTGATGGTCTCTTCTCGGCGAAGTCCGGGAAGTGAACACGGTCTTTGGGTTATGTTTGACGTAAGTAGGTGTTCAGGATCACCTCTTGATCATTGCTAGTTTCACGACCGTTCCTTTGCTTCTCTTCTCGCTCTTAATTGCGTATGTTAGCCACCATATATGCTTAGCCGCTGCTGCAACCTCACCACTTTACCCCTTCCTTTCCCATTAAGCTTTGCTAGTCTTGATACCCATGGTAATGGGATTGCTGAGTCCTCGTGGCTCACAGATTACTACAACAACAGTTGCAGGTATAGGTTACGCGATGACCTTGACGCGAGAGCGATGCTTGCTTGCTTTGAGTTCTTCTTCTGCTTCTTCTTCGATCAGGGGATAGGTTCCAGGTCGGCAGCCTGGGCTAGCAGGGTGGATATTGTTTGAGTTCCTGTTTATGATTCATCCATAGTCGGATGTTGTTCTTGTATGTTGTATTGTTGTATTCATGTGACATTGTATGTATTGGATGTATCCCCACTATTATGTAATGTTGATGTAATGATATCCACCTTGCAAAAGCGTTCCAATATGCGGGTCTATCCTTGGTGGGACCTTCGAGTTCCTTTTGGATAGGATCGCATATTGGGCGTGGCAAGTTGGTATCAGAGCCTCGACCGACCATAGGAGCCCCCCTTGATTGATCGTGTAGTTTGGCCGTTGTTGAGTCTAGAAGAAAACTATTTTTGGAGTCTAGTTATATCGGAGAGTAGGAATTCTTTTTACTCCTCAGCCCCTTCGTCGCTCTGGTGAGGAATCTTGACGTAGGTGTTTTGAATCACTCATCTTCCCATTCAAATTTTTCTTTAGGTTCACACGGTTAGTTTTTTGTTCGTTGGTTCTCAGCTCTTTTATCCGGTGCATTTCTCGTCAAGTTGACTCGAGCCTCTTCATCGATGTCAAGTCCAATCCTCAGTTGTTTTTCTTTTCCCACCCGCCCACCTCCTTTTCTTCTCGGAGCCGGAGTCCATAATCGAGTATCCATCCTACTCGTGTGAAGTCTTTGCTTTCTTTCCTCAATGATTTCAACCGGTGTTTTCTCTTCAAGTTATTCGTCAGTTCTCCCTTCCAGTTGCCTTTGTTTTTCCCGCCCTCCCACCCTTTTTCTTCCCGGAGCCTGAGTCTCTTTCGACCATCAATTTCATTCGTACGGAGCCTCTTCAGTCTTCCCTCAATTATCTCAACCGGTGAGTTCTCGTCTCGGTGGACATTCTTCATTCTTCTGCTTGGATCAAGTGTTCTTTTTGCTCGTTTGCCTCTCGCCATTCAATCCTTCCGGAGTGCTCAAGACATCCCAGAAGATTCGTCTGTGTTCGAATTAATTCGAGGTTGTCACCTCATTCAAATATTTCAATTGTTTCGGTGCATCATCTATCTGTTCAACGTCCCTTTCCAATGGTGTTTTTCTTTTAGTGGGCCCTAACCCACAGGTCTTTTCCCAGGATCTTACCTGACTCTTCTGATTCCCCCGGAGCTATTCTCATTTCTTTTCAAGTTTGACGTAAGAATGGATCCCATCAGTCACATGCCTTCTCCAAGATCTCGTTCAAATTCTTTTCATTGTTGACTCAACCTCTTCGCTTTTCATTCTCCCGGAGTATCTCAGTAATTTTGGTGCCGTTTCTCGTCGTCATTCTCAGCTTTGAAGATTGAAGAAGAGTTTTTTCCTCTAAATCTTGTCCGTTCTCTTGAAGATTCGTGGTTCTAGCTTCATATTATCCCCTCAAATTATTCCATTTGTCAGATTTTCCCTTTTCTCAACTCATCCGGAGTTTTTTCAGGAGTTGTTTTCTCGTTTCTTTTCACCGGAGGCCATCATTCCAGAAGAATTCTTAGTCCTCACATTTTAGCTACCGTTATCCAATTATCCCGGTGCTTCGTTCAAGTGTTCTTTAATGAGCTCATGATCTCTTTGTTCTTTTGCATCTAAATCCCCTATATCTTATTAGTTCTTCTAATTCTTCCTGGTGATTCATTCTCTATCATCAGTCATTTCGAATTCTTACGGTGGTTCGTTCAAGATTCTTTTTCTTTGATATCATATTAATTCATTCGTTCTTTCCAATCCTACCGATGGTTCATGAAGATCTTCTCAAGTTTGCGAGATGTCACCTCTCAATCCTTTTCAAGAAGAATAAGTAGTATGGAAAATCCATTGCTTGTCATCAATTTAATTTGATGAAGGATAAGCATACAATAAATCTTATTCTTATTTCCTCGTAGTGAGTAATCCCTTCCTTCGGAGTTTGTTCTTGATGGATAAATTCTAGTTCCAAGTGTTTTCATCTTTTCTTTTCCAGAGTTCAAATTTCCCCGGCCATCTTGTCGGAACCTCCATCTAATCATCGCAAGGCTCATCTTATTCTTTCATCCTTCATTTCTATCTCACCATCTTTTTGTCACCGGAGTTCTTCATAGTGGTTCTTCATGATTTAATTCATTCTTCAAGTGTTCATCAAGATTCTTGTTTGAGGAATTCAAGTATCTTTTCTTCTCGCGTCTTGAAGTGAAATTAATTCTCTGTATTCTTTTGAAGTGGAGTTTTGCATTTCTTCGTTCTTCTAAGCTATCCAATCTTTTCCGTTTGTGGCCGGTTATCACCTTATGATCTTGAGATGTTACCTATAAGTCCACAACAAGCTTATTCTTTTCGTTGTTGATTTTCTCAACAACTCCGTTCAATCCTTTCTTCTGAGGTTGCTTTCTATTAAATTCGTGGCACAAGTTGTCATTTTCTTCTTCGTTCTTTTCATTCAACACTTTCAATTCTTTCCGGAGATTTTGTGTCATGTCTTCATCAAGTGTCATTCCATCCTCTCAAGTTCATGTTCTAATCATTCCATTTTCAGCCGGAGTGCTGTCTAAATCCGTTAAGTCTTATCCGTTTCTTTTCTCATTCTAACCACTTCGGTTAGAATGAGTGATTTCAGTGTCTATCTTGTTTCCATGAGAATTTGATTCTCCTCATTCTCTTCGTTCCTCTCTTCTTCTCGAGTGATCTCGATTCATTACTTCTACTCTTGAGTTCTTGTTTCACCTCATCCCTTTTTCCCTCCGTCTCGGTCCTAAGATCTCGGGACGAGATCTCTTGTTAGTGGAGGAGTGTTGTAACGCCCCGGATTCGATGCGCCAGGTGTCTGCCAGTTATTCGCCGTCGTTGCCATGTCATGTGCTTGCGTGTTTCCTTTTGCCATGTCATCATCTGCATTTCATATCATGTCATCATGTGCATCGCATTTGCATACGTGTTCGTCTCATGCATCCGAGCTTTTTCCCCGTTGTCCGTTTTGCGATCCGGCACTCCTATGTCATCCGGCGTCCCCTTTTGCCTCTTCTCTTGTGCGGGTGTTAAACTTTCTCGGAATGGACCAAGGTTTTCCAAGCGGCCTTGGTATAGCACCGGTAGACCGCCTGTCAAGTTTCATTCCATTTGGAGGTCGTTTGATACTCCAACGGTTAACCGGGTAACCGCAAAGGCCTCTTTTGTGTGCAGCCCAACACCCCCTCCAAAGTGGCCCAAAACCTAGCAAACTCCCCTCCATGCTCTCGGTCGTTCGATCATGATCGCGTGGCCGAAAATCGCACCTCATTTGGACTCTCCTAGCTCCCTCTACCTATAAATAGGTCCTCCCCCTCCATTTTCGCGCAGATGAACCCTAGCCTCTTCCCCCGCGCGCCGCCGGACACGTCCGTCCGTGCCGGACGCTTCGCCGCCGCCGCCCGCAGCCAATGGGAGGCTGCCACGTGTCCCCCCTCGCGGCCCTCCTCTCTTCCCCGCGCTGCCGGCCCGCCGGGGCCCATCCGGGGCCCGCCCGGCCCGACGCGCGCCGCCGCCCGCCTGCGGGAGCCCCGCGCCCGAGCCCCGCGGCTCTCCTGCCCCGCCTCCGCGTCACCTTCCGCCGCCGGCGTGGCCTGCCGCCGCGCCGCGTGAGCTCCCCGCCGCCTCTCCTCGCGGTCGCGCCGCCCGGTGCCCGCCTCGCCGCCGGCTGGCTCCGCCGCCACCAGACCCAGCGCCGTGGCCCGTTCCCGACCTCGCCGGTGTCGGCCGCCGCCCCGCCTCGGATCCGGTTGGGTGGGATGAGATCCACCCGACCACTGATCCAAACGCGCCGCCCCCGCGCCCTGGATCCCTCCGTCCCGCACCGTCCCGTCCCGGGTTGATTTTTTCGTGGAGGTGATATTTCCACCAAGTCCCGAATATTTCAGCTTCATCATGCCATGTTCATCGCATTGTACCTCTGCATCCGTGGCTCCGTTTCGTGCGTGTGATATGTCAAATTGTTCGCCTCGACGAGTACTTCATTTTATCTCATTGCATCATTTTCATTTGAGCTCATCTTGATGCCCGAAATGCTGTTGTAAGAGTGCATGTTGATGTTAACCTGCTAAAACTGTTATAACTTGCTCATTTGTCATTTTTGCCATGTTTGATGTGTGCATCCTATGAGGTTGATGTCTACATGCGATTTGATCTATGCTATGCCATCTTTCCAGAGGTGCTATCCATGTATTTTTGTGCTTTGTGTGATGAGTGCATCAAGCTTGTTAAGTAGGGTACTTGCTGTTGCTGTTTTGCTAGGCTGATTCTGTTATTTTGTGATGCCATGTAAACTTGCTGCTACAAGTCATTCTATGCATAACCTAAAGATGTTCACAAAGGATGAGTTGTTATACATGTCTTGCTCTATCCATTCATTCTCCTGGTTGTATTTATAGCCTGCTGTAACATGTTGCAATCTTGCTCCAAAGTTGCTAAATAATGTTCCTGTCAACCTGTTAACACGAAGTTCAGTTTTGGCCATGTACTTTTCTAGTGATCCATGCACCCTATGAACTTGTTCTTGCCATGCTTAGCTTCATAAACATGCCTTCTTACTGTTGGTTGCCTTGCTATGCCATTTATTGCTCTGTGGTGAGTGGTTCAAGCTCACCAACATGCCTACTTATTGTTGTTTCTGCCATGTATGAATCTGTAATATAACTTGCCATGTTTACATGGGTGCCATCATATTTTCTGATCCTTTTTGGCTCATGGTCAGTAAGGGACTCTTGTTCTATGCCATTAGCAAATTCATGCCATGCCTTTATTTTCCATGATAAGTTCCTGTAACATGTTGTTTGCTAGCTCTAAACATTGCAACCTGATGTTATTTCCTGATAAGTCTAAAACTATTATTATTTGCAATCTTTCCATGTCCTTTTGAGCATGTTCTAGTCGTTTCTGGAGATAGCTCAGTGTTCATGTTTTGTTATGCTTTACCTGTACTTCATACCCATACCTTTTGTTATTACGTTGGGTTGCTGTAGCATATTGTTTTGATGCTTGCAAGATGCCTAGTTGCTGTTATGGACAGATTGTTGTTATGTTTTGTATAGAGTGTATGTGTTGAACCGTTGCTCCGTTTTGAGTGTGCTCTATATGAAACTTGCGTGATTTTGCTTGTAGTTTCATATTATCATGTTGCATCCTTGTTTTGAGGTGTTTGCTTGATGTTTGTATGCATTTTGCATCAATGCCATGTTTAACTTGTTTTGCTCAAATCTTCTAGGCCGTAGCTCCGAATCTAATGAACTTTATATGTAACTTGACTAGAATTTCGTGTAGATTCTCTTGGTGCTCTTTAACTTGCTGTTTAACAACTTTAACATAAGGTTTGTTCAAATCTGGACCAATTTTGAAATTTGCATATGAGGATTTACCGGAATTGTTATATGTTGTTTCCGGCCTCATTTAAACTTGCTTTGATGTGTTGTTCTTGTTTGCATCATCTCTTGCCATGAGTAGCCTCATGTAGCTTTGTCATGCATCATGCTTGTTGTGCATCTTGTCATGTTCATGTGTGGTGTGTTTACCATGTTGTGTGCTTCTTCTCGATAGTTCCCGTTTTGTTGCGATCGTGAGGATGCGTTCGTCTACACTTGGTTCGTCTTCGTGGATTCGTCTTCTTCATGGACTCGTTCTTCTTCCTTGCAGGATTTCAGGCAAGATGACCGCTACCCTGGATCTCACTACTATCATTGCTATGCTAGTTGCTTCGTTCTATCGCTTTGCTGCGTTACCTATCATTTGCTCTTCAAGCCTCCCAAATTGCCATGAGCCTCTAACCTTTGACACCCTTCCTAGCAAACCGTTGTATGGCTATGTTACCGCTTTGCTCAGCCCCTCTTATAGCGTTGCTAGTTGCAGGTGAAGTTGAAGATTGCTCCATGGTGGACAGGGTTATGTTGGGATATCACAATATCTCTTATATTATTAATGCATCTATATATTTGGAAAAGGGTGGAAGGCTCAGCCTTATGCCTGGTGTTTTGTTCCACTCTTGCCGCCCTAGTTTCCGTCATACCGGTATTATGTTCCCGGATTTTGCGTTCCTTACGCGTTCGGGTGATTTATGGGACCCCCCTGACAGTTCGCTTTGAATAAAACTCCTCCAGCAAGGCCCAACCTTGGTTTTACCATTTGCCTCACCACCACCTACTTTTCCCTTGGGAGTAATTAACCCAAGGGTCATCTTTATTATAGCCCCCCCCCCCCCCCGGGCCAGTGCTTGTCTAAGTGTTGGTCCGAACTGAGCAGCCTGCGGGGCCACCTCGGGGAAACTCGAAGTCTGGTTTTACTCGTAGCTTGACTTATCCGGTGTTGCCCTGAGAACGAGATATGTGCAGCTCCTATCGGGATGTCGGCGCATCGGGCGGCTTTGCTGGTCTTGTTTTACCATTGTCAAAATGTCTTGTAAACTGGGATTCCGAGACTGATCGGGTCTTCCTGGGAGAAGGTATATCCTTCGTTGATCGCGAGAGCTTATCATGGGCTAAGTTGGGACACCCCTGCATGGTATAAACTTTCGAGAGCCGTGCCCGCGGTTATGTGGCAGATGGGAATTTGTTAATGTCCGGTTGTAGATAACTTGTCACCAGATCCGAATTAAAATGCATCAACCGCGTGTGTAGCCGTGATGGTCTCTTCTCGGCGGAGTCCGGGAAGTGAACACGGTCTTTGGGTTATGTTTGACGTAAGTAGGTGTTCAGGATCACCTCTTGATCATTGCTAGCTTCACGACCGTTCCTTTGCTTCTCTTCTCGCTCTTAATTGCGTATGTTAGCCACCATATATGCTTAGCCGCTGCTGCAACCTCACCACTTTACCCCTTCCTTTCCCATTAAGCTTTGCTAGTCTTGATACCCATGGTAATGGGATTGCTGAGTCCTCGTGGCTCACAGATTACTACAACAACAGTTGCAGGTACAGGTTACGCGATGATCTTGACGCGAGAGCGATGCTTGCTTGCGTTGAGTTCTTCTTCTGCTTCTTCTTCGGTCAGGGGATAGGTTCCGGGTCGGCAGCCTAGGCTAGCAGGGTGGATATTGTTTGAGTTCCTGTTTATGATTCATCCGTAGTCGGATGTTGTTCTTGTATGTTGTATTGTTGTATTCATGTGACATTGTATGTATTGGATGTATCCCCACTATTATGTAATGTTGATGTAATGATATCCACCTTGCAAAAGTGTTCCAATATGCGGGTCTATCCTTGGTGGGACCTTCGAGTTCCTTTTGGATAGGGTCGCATATTGGGCGTGACACTAACCTCGCCATGTTTGCATGATGAAGCTGTGTGGCTAGTGGGGTGTTTTCGACCGACTGGCTGGGTCCGAGACGTGGCACACCCTATCGCGCAGTTTCGGGGTCCTCCCGGGTGGTTCACGCATATATTCTTCCAAACGTGGGACGCCCTACTGCGCGTTTTCTGGGTCCTCCTCGGTCGTAGCGCCGAAGCAAGTAAATGAGTCGTCAAATCACGAAAGACCACCTTTCCCGCCAAGTACATCAGTGAAGCACGGTGGCTAGCTAGTTGGGCTAGTTCGACCGATTAGCTAGGCCGCCGCCACATTTGTTTTTTCACCCCTTTTTTTATCTACTTGCCGGCAGGTAAATTTAAATATCCACCGCGGTGTTGCTCTGGTGTTTGGGCGCGACAGGATTTTAAATTTTTTGATTGACAGGAACAGGCGCGGCAGGATTTTAAATTTTTTGATTGACGGGAGCAGGCGCGGTAGCAATTAGTCACGATGACTTCGCCTTTAAAAACCCACTGCTCCCTGATGTGAGAAGTCGTCGACTGGTGTTTTACCGTGGTGAAAACCAAAAGATTCCCCGCTCCTCGGCTGGCTCCCTCCGCCTTCCCGTAGATTGCATTGTCTTTCAGCCGTTTCGCCCCCTTTGCTTCCTCTCCCCATTGCTTCTACCTGGTGCCATGGCGGCGCAGCAGATCATGGAGTCCGAGGTGAGGCGCCTGACACAGGAGCTCCATGCCAAGGATGGGGAGCTCAGGGCCAAGGACGTGGAGCTCCGTGAGCTCAAGGAGGAGAGGAGTGCCATGCTCCTCCGTTATATGCGGGAGTTCACGGAGCATCAAAAGCGGCAGGCGTCCACCACAAAGATGCTCGAGGCATCGGCGGCATTGCTGCAGAAAGCGGGAGATACGATAGGCCGTCAGGGGAGCCGGCTGGAGCGCGAGCGGGCCGATCGTGACGAGGTCCAGGATCGCCTCAGCCACTTGGTGAACCAAGTTGCCACGCACGTGTTGCGGCTGCGCGATGCCTACCGTCGTGCCAGCGCGACGATGCCGGCCGTCGGGCTAAACCCGTTCGACCACCCGGTCGACTTCAATGAGCTGCGGCTTCCTGAACTGGTCTCCTTCTTCACCTATATCTCCTAGGAGCTGAGCCGTCACCGCGCGATGGTGGGGGCTGAGCTGGACAAGGAGGGGTTGCGTGCTGCCGTCGCCGTTGCCGGGCGAATCCTTTCAGGGCTCCGTCACCGGAATCCATTTGTGCCATTGGACGCCGTCTTTGATGAGCTGGCTCCCGTCGATCGGGAGCGGGCTCTGCGGGCGGTTGCAACCTGCATCACCAACGTCGTGCGCCTCGAGAAGCAGAGGGACTTCGGTGGTGTTTAGGCGCCCTCTGCATGGGCATGTCCATGTCTCGGCGCAACATGACCGTTGGATCAAACTCAGACGGTGCAGATCCGTCACTGTAGCACAAAGCGTGTGGGTGTGTTTGGTTGCATTCTCATCTCAATATAGTTGTTTCCTCTTCGTGTATTTTTGTCAACCTACTAGTGTGGACTCATGCACCCTTCATGCACTCTGCCAAACACCCAAAAGTGGGTCGAGAAGGGAACTTTTGCTCCCATCCCATGCACCCTTTATACACCCTATCTAACTATAGGATGTGCTTCATATGGTTCATGTTTCATGGAGTACTGTAGCACCGTACTCTCCATGCGCTGTGGACCTAGTTCTGTTAACATCGATCTCACCGTTCATTCTCGACCGGACAGTCGAAAAAGCGGTACTATGTTACATATAGGAGTAGTTGACATGCGCACAACATAGCAACAAGATTGTGTAGTACTGACGTATGAACCACTGCACATGCCTAGTAGTAGGAGCACTGTGTATGTTCAAGTGGTTGCCGTGTTTCGCACTCCTCCGTCGTAAGAGTGGAAACGCTTGCTGTAATCATTTTTTTTCAGAATGAAAAACAATGGACACGCTCTACCATGCGGATCCTCCTCCAGCCATGCACTAAATTACTCACTTTCGCCGACGTGTGGGACAGCCAGCACCTGGGTCCACCAACCATGCACTAAATTACTCCATAGAAGAGTGACGGTAGACTACCCCGATTGAACCGCCGCAGTAATGCCCAATGAGCCGTCAAATCACAAAGCCCCCTCCTTTCCAGCAGTAAGTTGGACGGACGAAGCAACCATCATTTCACTCTTCTCTCTCAGCTTCCTCTCTTGAAGAAAAACCCCACTCGCTTCGCTTCTCCCTCATATCGTTCCTCCTTTCACTCTTCTCTCTCAGCTTCCTCTCTTGGATGGACGCCGGAGCACCGGACGACGTGATGTCTATGGCTCTGGCCAAAACCGTCGAGGCTCATGGTACGAAGAAGCGCAAGCACCCTGCTGAGACTACCGCAGACAAGCTCAAAGCCATCGCCCTGTCCAAGCCCCCCTCTCCGGGATCCCTCATTAAGCAAGTCCAAGTAATGTCTCTTGTTGACGATCTTTTTCTCGATCTTGATCGTGTTTTTTTATCTAACACGCAGTACTAGTACTGGTAGTACAACTTTATGGGTGATCTTGCATGTGATTTTAGTGTGCCAAATGACGGTTCTAAATTCCTCTTTTGACCAAAACATGCGAGAGGTTGACACTGATTTCTTATAGATTACTTTCAACTACTCCCTCTGTCCCAAATTTCTTGTCTTAGATTTGTCTAGATACGGATGTATCTATTACTAAAATGTGACTTGATACATCCGTATCTAGACAAATCTAAGACAAGAATTTTGGGACGGAGGGAGTACTTTATGAACATCAATGCTACCTTTTAAGAGGGTATATTTGCCTCAGTAACTTGTGTTATGGATAATGCATGTAATCCCTCTGCTCTAATGCCTTTGAAGACATGTTCTAGTGTCTTTGTTCACTCATTTCTGTGCGTGTATGTAGTCATATATGGAGTATAATATCGAAAATCATCTTATATTTCTAAACGAAGGTAGTAATGAAATATGGTTTCTGTTTGAATTAGAACCAGGTCCGCGGTGGAGATGAAGTTCTCAAAGTCATGCCGTGTGAACTGGAAGACCTGATGATTAGTTCTACTGCTGAACTATCCAGCTGATGTGTCCTTGTCGCCACGTGTCCTGAACTAGTGTTTTCCTGTAGCATTGTTGTCAGGCGTGTTCTCGAGGCTGTACTTGACCACAACAATTTCCTGGCTGTGCCTTCGATTATGAAGGGTGTGGTTCTTGTAAAGCTTCCCAACAAATCTGATGCGGCATGTCTTCATCATCATGTTTATGAGTGGAAAGACCACTCTGTTAGGTTCTCCAAGATTGACAAGATGGTGATGGTGCATGTAGACATCTCACACGAAGTCGATGGCCTAGTCAGTTATGCGGGGTTCATCCCGTAGGTCGGTGGCAAGAAATAGTCTGCAGAGTTTAGTTAGTGCAACTTTGCTTCTCTGTAGTAAGTACTATTGTTCAGTACTTGATTTGTGTTTGTGAACCCTGTATTGTTTATTAGTACTGCCGCTTTTGGTGTGTGGTCAGTCCTGAGAACGGTCTATGTTAATGTCTGTCCACTCAATTCAGTCTGTACATTTTGAAGTATTCAGATCATATTTTTTGTGAGGATAGTTTATCAATTATGGTTACACTCCAATATCTGTATGCATTGCAGGGTTTATCGCACCCACCAGGATTTCCAGTCCCATGGATGTTCGGTCCATACGATTTGTCACGACCTTTGGACTGTCCTGCTTGTGGGAGTAGGCAGGGCCCCTGCATGCCACACGTAGTTGGACGATCAATGTTCTGTTTAGTACTTCAACATAGTGATTTCCTGGTAAGGATTCACTCGTGTCACATCAAGTAAATCTTATTGATTTACTGTCTAAATCTTATTGATTTAATGTCACGTTTTCTTTCTTTTCCTGCAATTTTAAGATGCAGGTTTTGCCATGTGACATTCATCACAGAATAAACCGTTTGGTTTGCTCTACGATGGCTATTTTTGCAGGTTTCACTTCTTATGTCGTGTCAGTAACGAAGGCACTGTCCATCACTTATATTACTGGAAAAAATTGGATCAGTCTGTTGTCTGAGTACAAGCTGAATCCCTATGATGAACTGCAGTTTGGTTTAACAAAAACGCCACAATTAGTCCTTCTCGCATTTAAAAGGAATGAAGAAAAAAACTGGATCATGATCACGAATCCTAGTCAAGTTAGAAAGCTGATCATAGCAGACCAGACACGATCGCCGCTGTCTCGCACAGATCGAGCACCGGCAGTTGCTCTAGCACTGACAACGGCAACAGCTCAGTCTGATCCAGCTGAGGATTGGGCACCGACCGCGTCAGCAGATCAGTCTGATCTACCGGAGGATCGGGCATCGACATCGGCATCAGCTCTACAAAGGAGCACCATCTCCGGCAGCAGCAGCGGCTTCGGCACCTGCACCAACACTTGCACTTACATTTGGTCTGGCCCATGCAGTTGCACCGGCAACAGACTGGGCTGCAGTTCACACTTCATATACCAAAGTCCTTACCAAAACCAACATGTCCACCTTCTTGGTAAGCATTGGGTACCCAAGTGCTTCGTTCTTTTTTCTTTCCATGTTGTTTCACATGATTCACTGTGTTGATCTAATTGTTTGGGTATGTCTTCTTGTTTTCAAACAGAGAATTCCTAGAGCAACGAGGGAGTCATTCAACAATCCGGGCGACCGCGGCCAAGTTTCTCTTACCATGCGCAGCCATGGTGTGAATGAACCTGCTCAATATACCGTAAGTACAAAGGATGGTCGCATGATGATTGATGCTAAAGGATGGTCAAGGTTCAAATCTAAATCATATCTTGCGGTAGGGGATGATGTCAAAATCGAAATTTTCTCGGCAAGGAGAGCTGGTCCAAATAAACTTTGAAATTCTTCAGTAGCAGCACGCAACTGCCGAACTGATCTATCCTCCGAGAGATTTTGATGTAACAATCTGGCATGGTGAAACAAGTGTCCTGTTTGTATAAGTAGTACGACAGTATTATTTATCACATGGTATATCGTTGATAGAATTGCAACTCTGATTGCTGGTTAGGAACTGTCGTTCGATTTCATTCCAACAGCTGCCGTGCTTTATTCAATTTTGTGTATTCGCCTTGCGACAGCATCTAAAACCAGCGCAGTACCGATCGCTTGCAATATGAAAAGCGCTGAGGTAGAACACATGGGCCCCCAAACATGCAGGGTCGGCCTGCGGCCCAAAGTCCAGAACCGTGAGCCTATCTGAGTATTATATTCTCAGCTGAACCCCCATAAAAAAAAGTTGAACCCCCATAATGCCCGTGCGTTGCAGAGGGAGTATATTTCTCGGCAAGGTGAGCCTGTGATATAAAAGATTTGTATATTTCTTTACAGAGGGAGTATCTCTCTGTCAAAAAAAATATTTATGTGTAACTAGTTACTCCTGTCTTTCTACTTCCTTTCGCTGATATGTGGGGCAACCGGCAACGGGGTCCACGTGCCATATGCACAAATTAGAGTGCACAACTTCACAGTAGACACACCCTATTCGTAGCACCGCAGTAATGCCCAATGAGCCGTCAAATCACAACCCCCCTTTCCAGCTTTAGCAGTAAGCTGGACGGACGAAGCGGCAATATTTCACTGGGCCTGAATCCCCTTCTCCCTTGTCTGCTTGTTCAGAGAAAACCCCCGCTCGGCGATTGCATAGGGTTTTCTCATGGACAACCAGGTACGAATTCTTCATCCATCCCCGATAAATCCAAGTCCCTTGGTCGCAGGTAATCCTAGGATGGCAGCCGCCGCCGTTGATGCATTTTTCTTTGTACTGAATCTAGTGTGTTTCAATTGCATTGCCCAAAGTGCGAGTACCCTACAGATTTCTACGCCCACGGCGAGACGCCACACTTGTTCCTTCTCATCCTACCACAGCATTTTGAAACGCGCACAGTATGTTCCTAGAATCCTCTTCTCTATCCGGGAGGGTGGGGTTTTTTTGAACATGCTGTGTTCTCATATTATTTTTCCTGCAGTGTATTATTTGCTCTGCCAGAACACATGTACTCAAGATGCTTGGCCTTGCCATAACTGAATACACTAGTTTAATGGTCACAGTGAAGACAATCCATGGATACTGCTTCCGAGTTGGGTTCATGAACCAAGAAGATCGCTGCTTTTTTTATGGCCGAACTTGGATAAACTTTCTCAAGTGTTACGGATTGAAACCTGGCGCACGAATGTTGATGGAAATAGCAGAACCTGGTCTCATCTTCACTGTGATCTTCCACCCCAACGTCGTTCCAATTGTTCATCCATGTTAGTTTTGTATCTGGTTCTTGCTTGTTGCCTCGATTACTTCTTAATCCACATATTCTATCTAACTAATCACAATTTAACTTTAGAAGTAGCAACAAATCTCTCACGAAGATGCTACTTCTAACTAATATTGTCTTATAATTGGTGGCACGTGTAGGTTTTTTCAGAGTTAAGCAGTCTGCTCGTTTGTTACTCTATAATAACTCGGCTGTTACTAATGGCACTGAAGTTGGCTGGATCGACATCCACATGTTCCTACACTTTATTGATCGTCTTGAGGTCCTTGTGGGGCATTTCAATGGTGGAAGGCCACGTGGGATATGTGTGCCACTGCTGCACTCGTTGAATAGGTCCAACTGTGTCGAGAAACTTATGGTACGAGCTGTTTTCTGTTTTATATGTTGTTCATAAACTATTGCTTATACACAGTTTTACAGCTGTGATCTTCTTGAAACAGGAACTGCCGAGTTCTATTGTTCCTATACAGATGCCTGACCATGGTCGAGTCAGACTTGCGCTTGGTCACAACATGATGTTTATGTCGACCTACTCAATTCCCCTTGGAGACGAAAAGATACTTATTCGTGGGTGGTCTCAGATAATGAAGGCCTGTCCATATTGGAGAACAGGACAGAAGATTATGTTCATGCTTTTCCATGGCTCTAAAGCGAATATCCTGTTTATTGACCACGTTGCGAGATGAAGCCGCTTTCAGAAGGTTGTGGATGCGCAGGGTGGCGCCTGGGCCTTGTCCTGGGGCTTGGCGGCCTCACCCTTGGTTAACTATAGGCAAAGTAGCACTGTTCGAGGCGTGCTTTGTACGGTTGAACCTGCATAAGTACTCATACTGCTTTCAGCTTTGGTTGTTCAGTGCCCCTGCTGGTTTCAGTTAAGGTTGTTAAGTACTCCTGCTGCTTTTACAGTCTGTCGTGTTTCTTCAGTCTTGTCTTCCTCCAGCCGCCAAAACCAAACCAGCGCCGGCGGGGCCGCCTGCTTCCGCCTCCCACGACTGACTGCGCCTCAGCGCACGTATCGCCGCCCCACCGTCTCCTAAATCGTTAATGCCGACGTCCTCCGTGCGCTTTGGTGCGCTCGCCGCGGCGCCGCCCTCTCGCGTTGTCAACATGGTCAACAAACAACAGGAATCGGCAGAAGTACGTTGAGAGGATGACAGTAGGGGCCCACCACGTCAGCGTATGGAAAAATAAAATGCTTCCTCCTAGTGTTTTCCTGACATCTCGGACCCACGACATTGTGAGCGTATATAGTCAATAGACAAGAGAACAGCACAAGATCGGCTGACACCTGGGACGTAGCTACTCGAGCAGTATTTTTTTGTTTGGTATTGTTGAGACGGAGCAGGGTTTGAACTAGGTTGTGGCCCGTCTAGCCCAGGCTTATATTTTATGTTCACCATGTGACCAGCCCAGCTATTTTTTCTTTGTGCAAATGAGCCCAGTTTATTTTTTCTGAAGAATAACCAATCCAGGCCTACTTATTTTTTTACGCCTTGAAAGTAATATGAAATGGGTTGTAAATATAAAAGTAGATGAGAAATTGGCAATTACTTTATAATTTTTGATTTTTTCACATTTTCACATTCCTATTTCACTGGGCATTAACCTAATTCAAATATATCTTCAAAGTACTTTAAATCTGGCTCGACATTTCGGTATTAAAAATAGTTTGGAACCCACAGAAATATGCGAAATTGGCCTTGGCAAACCAAAAAAAATGACTGCAATAAATTGCATAAGAAGTTGCGATGAGCTATATATAAATTATTAAAAAAAGAGGGAGTGGTCTGACTTGTGGGCCTGTTTAGTTGACGCGTATGCAAGATTTTTTTTAGTTATTATATACTATGTCAACAAATGATTCTAGCAGACGTAACCATTGGATGTCAATCCAACGACCGTCGTGTTTCTTCAATCTCTGATCTTCTTGCTCCAGCCGCCAAAGCAGCACCGGCGGGACCGCCTGCTCCCGCCTCCCGTGGTCGGCTGTGCTGTCGCGCAGGCCTCAGCGCCCCCTACTACTCCCACCGCTGGCCAGGGCATCCCTCTACTCACCCACACCCCCTGTTATTCTGCGGCGACAGCAGCCTCACACTGCAGCCGAACCGGTGAACCCTCGTACTCCTCTCCGCGCGGTCTTCCACTGCCGTGTCTTCCCCGGCTCCGCGTCGTCCCCTTCCTAGGCCTCGCCGTCTTCCACCGCCATGGTGCTCTCGGCGCGGCGTGGTCAATGTGGTCAACGACCGACTTCCATCGGAAGAGTACTGTACATGGAGAGGCTGACAGCTGGGTCCACAGTAGCCGCAAGGAAGTGCCTCCTTATTATGCGGAAAATAATTATTCCTCCACCTGACATCTGGGACCCACTAGACAGGCCACCAGTATTTCGCGAAAAAAACGTTTCCCCCTGACTGCTAGGACCCATAGGTCGGGCCACCTTATTTCGCAAAAAAAAATGTTCCCCCGCTATCAGCTCGGACCCACCGGAAGTGCCTCCTTATTATGCACAAAAAAAATGAATACCCCCTGCTAGCTGGGACCAACCTTGGTGGGAGGCTGACTTGTGGGCCTACTAAGTTGACTGGGACGGAGGCCTTTGTCAACTTTAGTCAATATATGAACGATTCTAGCTCAAGTGACCGTACGATGTCCATCCAATGGTCATAGTGCTTTTTCAACCTCTGGTCTTCTTGCTCCAGCCGCCCAAAGCAGCGCCGGTCGTGCCGCCTGCTCCTGCCGCCCGTGGCCGGCTGTGATGCCGTGGAGGCCTCACCGCCCCCTACTACTCCCACCGCTGGCCACGCCATCCATCTATGCACCCACACCCCCTGTTATTCTGCGGCGACGGAAGCCTCACACCGCAGCCGAACGAGTGAACCCTCATACTCCTCTATGCGTGGGCATCCACTATCGCGTCTTCCCCGGCTCCGCGTCGTCCCCTTCCTAGGCCTCGCCGTCATCCACCGCCCTGGTGCTCTCGGCGCGGCGTGGTCAACGTGGTCAAGGAATGGCTTCCATCGAACGTGGACTATATGTGGAGAGGCTGACAGCTGGGTCCACGGCCGCAGCAAGGAAGTGCCTCCTTATTACGCGCAAAATAATTATTCCTCCACCTGATAGCAGGGACCCACCGGACGGGCCACCGTATTTTGTGAAAAAAACGTTTCCCCCTGTCTGCTGGGACCCACCAGCTACATCTTCGCACGCAAGGAAGTGCGTCCGAAAAAAACGATTCGCCCCCCTGACTGTTGGGACCCACCAGCTACATCTTCGCACGCAAGGAAGTGCGTCCGGGCAAAAAAACCAAAACGATTCGCCCCCCTGACTGCTGGGACCCACCAGCTACATCTTCGCATGCAAGGAAGTGCGTCCGGGCAAAAAAAAACCCAAAACAATTCGGCCCCCCCCTGACAGCTGGGACCCACCAGCTACATCTTCGCAGGCAAGGAAGTGCCTGACAGTCGGGACCCACCTGGTCGAAGCGTACGTACCGTTGTCATTCTGGTCGCGAACGTGTGCGTACATACTGGTTGATGTAGAGGCACGCACGTGTCATAGTAGAGGCGCGCACGTAGCATGTACACGTACGTACAGCAGCAAGGGTGCAAGAAAGAAAATACGACCATGTACGTACATACGGGCATATGTCTCGAACGCCTACTCGCGCATACGTACATGGCTGGGTCGGAATGGAGAAACAGGGTCGTCGTCGTGTTCATGGGGAGCCAACCGGTTGGGTCGGAACGGAATGTGTGGTCGTGTCCATCGGGAGGGCTTTGACGGAACATGCGATGGAAACGAGGCCTGGCGTACCGCACAACGGAGGAAACGGCCTTGTGTTCGACCGGCCATGTTCAAAATGGGGTCCTTTTGATCGGGAGGGGCCTGGCATACTGCAAAATGGAGGAAACGGACCTCCTACGGTCGAAACGGGGGTCCTGTTGATCGGGAGGGGTGTGGTGTACCGCAAAATGGAGGAAACGGACCTCCTACGGTCGAAACGGGGGTCCTGTTCATCTGGAGGGGTGTGGCGTACCGCAAAACGGACGAAACGGACCTCCTACGGTCGAAACGGGGGTCCTGTTCATCGGGAGGGGTGTGGCTTACCGCAAAACGGACGAAACGGACTTGTATTGGAGCGCTACGGTCGAAACGCGGGGGGGGGGGGGGGGAGGGGTGTGGCGTACCGCAAAACGGGACTCCACGGGATATTGTTCATCTCCACCGTTGACCTCCTCTAGCCTCCACGGGCTACCGTCGACCTCCTCCAGCCTCCACGCGCTCCTGTTCATCCAGCCTCCACCGCGCGCTACTCCACGGGGTCCTGTTCAACCACCCCTCCACGGGCACCCCTTCATCGTCTACTGTTCATCCAGCCCTCCACACCACGGGGTCCTGTTCAACCACCCCTCCACGGCCACCCCTCCATCGTCTACTGTTCATCCAGCCCTCCACACCACGGGGTCCTGTTCAACCACCCTTCCACGGCCACCCCTCCACCATCTACTGTTCATCCAGCCCTCCACACCACGGGTTCCTGTTCATCCAGAGGCAACGCCACCGCTCACTGTTCATCCAAACCCCTCCGCAACGCTCACTGTTCATCCTAGAGGCAGCATCGATCGGCTTCAGTTAGCAGCAGTAGCGAAGGAATCGCTCCATCGGGTTCAGTTAACAGCCATCGATCGATCCCTCGGGTTCAGTAACGCGTAGCCTGCAGTGCAATCGCTCGGGTTCAGTTAGAGCCCAACGCCTCGCTCGGGTTCAGTTAGAGCCAATGCCTCGCACACACACGCGTACGTACGAGAGAAACGCGCATCACTCTCCCACCGTAAC
This sequence comes from Triticum timopheevii, assembly GCA_963921465.1. Taxonomy (NCBI): domain Eukaryota; kingdom Viridiplantae; phylum Streptophyta; class Magnoliopsida; order Poales; family Poaceae; genus Triticum; species Triticum timopheevii. Next base: position 464,592,241 of record OY997266.1, read on the forward strand.
CGGCAACTCCCCGAAATTTTCCTCCCCCTCGCTTCTACCACGGTTTTTTCCATCATGGACGGCCCAAAGAATGTCATGCAGCCGCGTCTCCGGCCCGCCCAGGATGAAAAGCCCATTTTCTGTCATGATTTTTTGTCATAGAAATAGGAGCCCACCACATCTATGATGATACCGGGTTTTGTCACAATTATAGTCATAGAAGTGTCATATGTATGACAGAAAAAAAATTGTTCAGCCCAAAATGTCACGGATGTGTCTTTTTTTTATAGTGATGGCTGAGGTTGAAGCTCGCATCCTTTCTTCTGCGGCGCTGACTCGGGTCCTCAGCCACGTCTACCTTCGCGACCCCGACGCCAACCTTGACGAGTTGCTGGAGCCTGTGGACGCCGAGCGCTTTGCCGCTGCTGCTGAAGCCGTGAAGGGCCGAGCGGAAGCCCTACTGGCGAAGTTCCGCGCCTTCGCCACTGCGCCCAAGGCAGGTACTGCTGGTTCTACGGCCTTGGGAGGTGGAGCTGACAGTCGCAACTCCACCACGGAGGCAGGGCTCCTAGCGAATGACGGCGCTGCCCAAGGGTGATCTTTTCACGGCTTCTTTCCTGCTTCAACTCCTGCAACATGCACCATCCCTCGTGGATGCATTTAAACTTGTGTTTGGTATCGTGAGGACAATTTATGGTTTGTAATATTTGCTTCTGAATTTGCGAGATTTTGCGGTTTCCTTCCTATTTGCTTCGTGTTCTACGTCGGTAGGGCCCGGCCCCGCGCATACCTCAGCCACCGTTAGCCCCGAACAGATCACCAGGACGGGACCAAGGAGTGAGGGGCTACGTGACAAGTTAGGCTCGTGAGTCACGATGCTCAGGAGTCCCCCTTTATGCGCAAACAGCAAATAGGGAGGGGGTGTAGGAGTAGATCTATCGTTCTACGTCGGCAGGGCCCGGCCCCGCGCATACCTCAACCGCCGTTAGCCTTGCGGAACTAAGGAGTGAGGGGCTACGTGACCAGTTAGGCTCCTGAGTCGTGATGCTCAGGAGTCCCCCTTGACGCTCAAACGGTCTTCGTACCTTGGCTCCACTCGGGGAGGGACGCGCGACGACCAGGTCCGAGGGGCCTGGCTGGGTGGCATGCACTCGGGCGTGACCCGGACGCAGCCCCTGTGTCCAGCCCCCTCGCGTGGTGCTCTCGAGGGGAGGCGTTGCGATGAGGCCAGTCACTAATCTCTAGGCTCCTTGAGGTTGATATAGCCATGGTCCGCCCTCAGTTGTTTATCACCAGCGTGGAGCATAGCGCTTCCGTATGTGTACGGGCATAGCCGCTCCTCAGCAGTGTCGTCGGCCAGTGCGAAGCATGGTGCTTCCACTGGTATGTGGGAGGGGGGCCCTCCGGGAGGAGCCCCCGGGGCGTGTGCTACGTCTTGAGCTTGCGTTGGTTTTCCTCGAAGAGGAGAGGGTGATGCAGCAAAGTGTAGCGTAAGTATTTCCCTCAGTTTTGAGAATCAAGGTATCAATCCAGTAGGAGGCTCCTCAAAAGTCCCACGCACCTACACAAACAAACTGAGAACTCGCAACCAACGCAATAAAGGGGTTGTCAATCCCTTCACGGCCACTTGCGAAAGTGAGATCTAATAAAGATAGTATGATAAGATAAATATATTTTTGGTATTTTATGATATAGACGCAAAAATTAAAGATGCAAATAAAGGTAGATTGAAAGCAAATATGATAAGAGATAGACCCGGGGGCCATAGGTTTCACTATAGGCTTCTCTCAAGATAGCATAAGTATTACGGTGGGTGAACAACTTACTGTCGAGCAATTGATAGAAAAGCGCATAGTTATGAGATTATCTAGGCATGATCATGTATATAGGCATCACGTCCATAACAAGTAGACCGACTCCTGCCTGCATCTACTACTATTACTCCACACATCGACCGACTCCTGCCTGCATCTAGAGTATTAAGTTCATAAGAACAGAGTACCGCATTAAGTAAGATGACATGATGTAGAGGGATAAACACATGCAATATGATATAAACCCCATCTTGTTATCCTCGATGGCAACAATACAATACGTGCCTTGCAACCCTTTCTGTCACTGGGTAAGGACACCGCAAGATTGAACCCAAAGCTAAGCACTTCTCCCATGGCAAGAAAGACCAATCTAGTAGGCCAAACCAAACTGATAATTCGAAGAGACTTGCAAAGATAACTCAATCATACATAAAAGAATTCAGAGAAGATTCAAATATTATTCATAGATAAACTTGATACAGAAGGTTACGTCGGTGGAAATTGTGTTTCGTTGGCGCCCTGGATGTTTTTGGGGTACGTAGGCTTATATAGGAGGAAGAAGTACGTCGGTGGACGCCCGAGGGGCCCATGAGACAGGGGGACGAGCCCTCCTATCTCGTGGACGCCTCGGCTGCTTCTTGACTTGCACTCCAAGTCATCTAGATCACGTTCGTTCCAAAAATCACACTCCCGAAGGTTTCATTCCGTTTGGACTCCGTTTGATAGTCCTTTTCTTCGAAATACTGAAATAGGCAAAAAGAACAGCAATACGGGTTGGGCCTCCGGTTAGTAGGTTAGTCCCAAAAAATGATATAAATGTGTAAAATAAAGCCCATAAACATCCAAAAGGGGTAATATAATAGCATGGAACAATCAAAAATTATAGATACGTTGGAGATGTATCAAGCGTCCCCAAGCTTAATTCCTGCTCGTCCTCGAGTAGGTAAATGATAAAAAGAGAATTTTTGATGTGGAATGCTACCTAGCATAATTCTAAATGTAATTTTCTTTATTGTGGCATGAATGTTCAGATCCAAATGATACAAAATAAAAGTCCATATTAACATGAAAATGGTGATACTTCAAGCATACTAATCAAAGTAATCATGCCTTCTCAAAATAACATGGCCGAAGAAAGTTATCCCTACAAAATCATATATTTTGGCCGTTGCTCTATCTTCATCACACAAAGTATTTAATCATGCACAACCCCGATGACAATCCAAGCAATTGTTTCATACTTTAATAATCTCAAACTCTTTCAACTTTCATGCAATACATGAGCGTGAGCCATGGACATAGCACTATATGTGGAATAGAATGGTGGTTGTGGAGAAGACGAAAAAGGAGAAGATAGTCTCACATCAACTAGGCGTATCAACGGGCTATGGAGATGCCCATTAATAGATATCAATGTGAGTGAGTAGGGATTGCCATGCAACGGATGCACTAGAGCTATAAATATATGAAAGCTCAACAAAAGAAACTAAGTGGGTGTGCATCCAACTCGCTTGCTCACGAAGACCTAGGGCACCTTGAGGAAGCCCATCATTGGAATATACAAGCCAAGTTCTATAATGAAAAATTCCCACTAGTATATGAAAGTAACAACATATGAGACTCTCTATCATGAAGATCATGGTGCTATTTTGAAGCACAAGTGTGGAAAAAGAGATAGTAGCATTGTCCCTTCTCCCTTTTTCTCTCATTTTATTGTTTTTTCTTTCTTTTTTCTTTTTTTCCCTTTTTTTCTTTGGCCTTTCTTTTTTTTTCTTTTTGGCCTTTCTCTCTTTTTTTCCTTTTTTTTCTTTCTTCTTTTTTTCTTTTTGTAAAGTCCGAAGTATCATACCGACTTGTGGGGGAATCATAGTCTTCATCATCCTTTCCTCTCTAGGATAATGCTCTAATAATGAAGATCATCACACTTTTATGGATTTACAACTCAAGAATTACAACTCAAAGCTAGAACAAGATATGACTCTATATGAATGCCTTCGGCGGTGTACCGGGATGTGCAATGAATCAAGAGCGACATGTATGAAAATTATGAAGGTGGCCTTGCCACAAATACGATGTCAACTACATGATCATGCAAAGAGCAATATGACAAAAGTAATGCGTGTCATATGAACGGAACAGTGGAAAGTTGCATGGCAATATATCTCGGAATGGCTATGGAAATGCCATAATAGGTAGGTATGGTGGCTATTTTGAGGAAGGTAAATGGTGGGTGTATGGTACCGGCGAAAGTTGCACGACACAAGAGAGGCTAGCAATGGTGGAAGGGTGAAAGGGTGCGTATAATCCATGGACTCAACATTAGTCAAAAGAACTCATGTACTTGTTGCAAAAATCTAGAAGTCATCAAAAACCAAAGCACTACTCGCATGCTCCTAGGGGGATATATTGGTAGGAAAAGACCATCGCTCGTCCCCGACAGCCACTCATAAGGAAGACAATCAATAAATAAAATTGTGCTCCAACTTCATCACAAAGCGGTTCATCATATGTGCATGCTACGGGAATCACAAACCTTAACACAAGTACTTTTCATAATCACCTCAACTAGCATGTCTCTAATATCACTACCTCCATATCTCAAAACAATTATCAAGCATCATATTGACCATAGCATCCAATTCTTTTCTATGATAGTTTTTATTATACCCAACTTGGATGCTCATCATTCTAGGACCAATTTTATAACCATAGCAAATACCATGCTGTTCTAAAAGACTCTCAAAATAATATAAGTGAAGCATGAGAGACTAGCAATTTCTTCAAAATTAAGTCACCACCATGCTCTAAAAGATATAAGTGAAGCACTAGAGCAAAACTATCAAGCTCAAAAGATATAAGTGAAGCACATAGAGTATTCTAGCAAATTCTAATCAAATAGGCTTCTCCCAAAAGGTGTGTACAGCAAGGATGATTGTGGTAAACTAAAAAGTAAAGAATAATATAATACACGACGCTCCAAGCAAAACACATATCATGTGGCGAATAAAAATATAGCTCCAAGTAAAGTTACCAATAAACGAAGACGAAAGAGGGGATGCCTTCCCGGGGCATCCCCAAGCTTAGGCTTTTGGATATCCTTGAATATCTTGGGGTGCCTTGGGCATCCCCAAGCTTAGGCTCTTGCCACTCCTTATTCCATAGTCCATAAAAGCTTTACCCAAAACTTGAAAACTTCACAACACAAAACTCAACAGGAAATCTTATAAGCTCAGTTAGTGAAAGAAAACAAAACCACCACATAAGATACTGTAATGAACTCATTATTTATTTATTTTGGTGTTAAACCTACTGTAATCCTACATCTCTATGGTTTATAAACTATTTTACTAGCCATAGATGCATCGAAATAAGCAAACAACACACGAAAAACAGAATCTGTCAAAAACAGAACAGTCTGTGGAGATCTGTAACTAACGCAAACTTATGGAACTCTAAAAATCCTACCAAAATAGAAAGTCCTGGAAAATTTGTTTATTGATCAGAAGCAAAAATAATCAACACAAAAGCACGTTTCTCTGAATTAACAAAATTATTTTCGTGCGCGAAAAGTTTCTGTTTTTCAGCAGAATCAAATCAACTATCATCATAGGTTATCCTATAGGTTCTACTTTGCACAAACACTAATTAAAAGATAAAAACACATCTAAACAGAAGGTAGATGCAAGATTTATTACTAAACAGGAACAAAAACAAAAAACAAAAATAAAATTGGGTTGCCTCCCAACTAGCGCTATCGTTTAGCGCCCCTAGCTAGGCATAAAAGCGAAGATAGATCTAACGAGTGCCATCTTTGGCACTAAATTCATAAGTAGCCCGCATGATAGATTCATAAGGTAATTTGAATTTATTTCTTGGAAAGTGCTCCATGCCATTCTTTAATGAAAATTGGAATCTAATATCCCTTCCTTCATATCAATAATCGCGCCAATCGTTCTAAGGAAAGGTCTACCAAGAATAATAGGGCAAGAAAGATTGCAATCTATATCAAGAACGATAAAATATAAGGGCACCAAATTTTTATTAGCAACAATGAGAACATCATTGATCCTTCCCATTGGATTTTTAATTGTGGAATCCGCAAGGTGCAAATTTAAAGAGCAATCATCAAGATCATGGAAACCTAGAATATCACATAATGTTTTCGGAATCGTGGAAACACTAGCACCCAACTCACACAAAGCAAAACACGCATGATCTTTAATTCTAATCTTTATAGTAGGTTCCCACTCATCATTGAGTTTCCTAGGTATAGAAACTTCCAAAATTAAGTTTTTCATCATAAGATTGCATCAAGGGATCAACAATATGTTTGGTAAAAGCTTTGTTTTGACTATAAGCATGAGGAGAATTAACAACAGATTGCAACAAGGAAATACAACCTTCTAAAGAACAATTATCATAATCAAAATCCTTGAAATCCGAGATAGTGGGTTCAATGCTATTTAAAGTTGTGACCTCTTCAATCCCACTTTTACCAAATTTAGCATCAAGATCTAAAAACTCCTAATTCTTTGGACGCCTTCTAGGTAAAGTTGACTCATCATCAGTCCCATAATTATTAAGATTCATATTGCAAAACATAGATCTAATAGGAGATGCATCAATAACTTTAAGTTCCTCATCATTATTTTCATATAATTTTTCTGATTTGGCGGCCATCTTATTGACTAAGGTGGCTTGCTTATCAGAAATTTTGGCTATAGCATTTTCAAGCCGGGTAATTGAGCATTCACACCAAAAAATTCTTTATTCATACCATCAAGCTCTTTGTTCACAAACCCCAAAAAACCTTTTTGTTCCTTAAGCTCGTTTCTGAAGAAATTATTATGCTCAAATTGCAAATTCATAAAGCTTCTAATATTTGATTCAATCTCTTCCAACCTTCTAAGAAGGTGGTCAGAACCCTTAGGCAAAGCCATAAGGACAGACAGGCACACAAGCAAGCAGAAAAAGGCAAGCGAAAAAGAGAGGAGGAGATTGGGAAAGAGAGGCCAAATAAAACGGCAAGGGTGAAGTGGGGGAGAGGAAAACGAGAGGCAAATGGCAAATAATGTAAATGCGAGGGAGATGAGTTTGTGATTTGTACTTGGTATGTCTTGACTTGAGCGAAGACCTCCCCGGCAACGGCGCCAGAAATCCTTCTTGCTACGTCTTGAGCTTGCTTTGGTTTTCCTTGAAGAGGAAAGGGTGATGCAGCAATAGTAGCGTAAGTATTTCCCTCAGTTTTTGAGAACCAAGGTATCAATCCAGTAGGAGGCTCCTCAAAAGTCCCACGCACCTACACAAACAAACAAAAAACTCGCAACCAACGCAATAAAGGGGTTGTCAATCCCTTCACAGCCACTTGCGAAAGTGAGATCTAATAGAGATAATATGATAAGATAAATATATTTTTGGTATTTTATAATATAGATGCAAAAAGTAAAGATGCAAATAAAAGTAGATTGGAAGCAAATATGATAAGAGATAGACCCGGGGGCCATAGGTTTCACTAGTGGCTTCTCTCAAGATAGCATAAGTATTACGGTGGGTGAACAAATTACTGTCGAGCAATTGATAGAAAAGCGAATAGTTATGAGATTATGTAGGCATGATCATGTATATAGGCATCACGTCCGCAACAAGTAGACCGACTCCTGCCTGCATCTACTACTATTACTCCACACATCGACTGACTCCTGCCTGCATCTAGAGTATTAAGTTCATAAAGAACAGAGTACCGCATTAAGCAAGATGACATGATGTAGAGCGATAAACTCAAGCAATATGATATAAACCCCATCTTTTTTATCCTCGATGGCAACAATACAATACGTGCCTTGCAACCCTTTCTGTCACTGGGTAAGGACACCGCAAGATTGAACCCAAAGCTAAGTACTTCTCCCATGGCAAGAAAGATCAATCTAGTAGGCCAAACCAAACTGATAATTCGAAGAGACTTGCAAAGATAACTCAATCATACATAAAAGAATTCAGAGAAGATTCAAATATTATCCATAGATAAACTTGATCATAAACCCACAATTCATCGGATCTCGACAAACACACCGCAAAAAGAGTTTACATCGAATAGATCTCCACAAGAGAGGGGGAGAACATTGTATTGAGATCCAAAAAGAGATAAGAATCCATCTAGCTAATAACTATGGACCCGTAGGTCTGTGGTAAACTACTCACAACTCATCGGAGGGGCTATGGTGCTGATGTAGAAGCCCTCCATGGTCGATTCCCCCTCCAGTGGAGCACCGGCGAAGGCTCCAAGATGGGATCTCGCGGATACAGAAGGTTACGGCGGTGGAAATTGTGTTTCGTTGGCTCCCTGGATGTTTTCGAGGTACGTAGGCTTATATAGGAGGAAGAAGTACGTCGGTGGACGCCCGAGGGGCCCATGAGATAGGGGGCGCGCCCTATAGGGGGGTGCCCTCCTATCTCGTGGAGGCCTCGACTGCTTCTTGACTTGCACTCCAAGTCCTCTGGATCACGTTCGTTCCAAAAATCACGCTCCCGAAGGTTTCATTCCGTTTGGACTCCGTTCGATATTCCTTTTCTTCGAAATAATGAAATAGGCAAAAAAACAGCAATACGGGCTGGGCCTCCGGTTAGTAGGTTAGTCCCAAAAATGATATAAATGTGTAAAATAAAGCCCATAAACATCCAAAAGGGGTAATATAATAGCATGGAACAATCAAAAATTATAGATACGTTGGAGACGTATCATGCATCCATGTTGAGCCAACGAAGTTCTTCCCTCTGCTGCGAAGAGAGGGGTTCGGGATGGTACTCCTCATGGACGCGTGACGGATTGCCGCCACCATCCCCGCCATCTTCATGGCAGAAACCAGGCGGACTACATGGTCCGTCGACCATCAAGACTTCAGCCGCAGGGTCGCTGCTATTATACTCGGATGCGGTCTCGACGGAGCCAATCGACAGGTCGAACAGGCTGTGGAGAGTTTCGTCGGGCTCGATTGCCGCGACTTGATGGGTGGCTGAATGTCGAGCCACCGCGTGTTTCACCCACCGCTGAAGCCGCGACCGACCGCATCACTTGCAGCGGTGAACAGCGGGGAGAGAAGACACCATGGGAGCCGACCGATACTAGTCGACGGCTGTTGGAAAAGGACACCGCGTACGCACGCACGAAAGTGCGTCGCCCCTCGGATGGGGAGTGCCTCGACGTTAAGGGGAGCTTCCTGAAGCCAGGCGGAGTCGTTGGTGATCAAAACGAGCGCACCGAGATGGATCTCGCGGCCCTCAGCCAATCCACCACCGGAAACCATGATGATGGGGATCGGAAAAATTGCAACTTCACCAACAAGTCGCTAAGACACCTGCCCCAAGGTGGGCGCCAACTGTCGTGGTCCTAAGACTGACAGTAGAAAGGGGGGTAGGTATGGAGAGGCAAGATCTCAGCTATGGTGAAGGTGTACACACAAGATTTACGAGTTCAGGCCCTTCACAGAGGAAGTAACAGCCCTATGTCTTGGAGCCCGGAGGCGCTCGACTGGATTATATGTGTGTGGTGTTACAGGGGGTGTGAACCCTTGTGCCAGAGGAGGGCGTGGCTTATATAGAGTACGCCAGGACCCCAGCCATCCTCCATTACAAGAGGTTCAATGTACATAAAGAAGGGGTGTTGCTGATAACGCCAACCATAAGTGTTATTAATGATCTTAAAGACTACGGAATGAACGCCTGACCGTTGCAGTGCTGAGTAACTCCTGGTCTTCAATAGTTTGAGTGATTCCTTGTATGGTCGAGTTACATCAGGTAGGAGGGATATCTGAGTGATATGATTGGTCGAGTGGATTGCACTTGACATCTTTGACAGGGGGTTCTTTGTTGTCTCTTGGACTTCTTTGCTTCTAGGGTAGTGACCTTGGGTAGGGCGTATAGGTTAGGTCTATGACCCTACCCCGGGTCTGTATCCTCATCAGGCATTGCTAACCTACAATGTTCCTTGTCCTCTGACTTATCTGGTTGGCTGGCAGAACAAAGTCTGATGCAAGGACTGATTCAGGAATACCTGTGGCGAGCTCAACAACATATGGAATCTCATGAAGATAACCATCGTCCAGACATGCAATTTTAGGTGGGAGATTGGGCATTTCTGAAGCTCCAACCATACGTTCAACAATCGGTAGTTCACCATTCCAATCACAAGTTGGGATTCAAGTATTTTGGACCTTCCCGGATCACGACTTGTGGGAGTGAGGTGGCCTATGGCTTGGTGTTACCAACATCAAGCAAATCATCATGTGGTACATGTTTCTTTATTCAAACCTATAGATCCATCGACCCCTGGTTCAGACACGTCGGGTTATTTGCTCCTCTTTGGTGACAAGACGTCCAAGCCAGGTCAAGTGCTCTAGTCTCGCCTGGTTCAAGTAGGAGGCAACACACGCATGCCGTTGAAGATTGCATGGAGTGGATTACCTCTGTTAATGGCTAAATGGGAATGGTATAGTGTTATGACTACAATGACAAGAGCGTGATGATGAATAGTCGAGGGCAAGTTGTTCTTTAAGAGAAGGGGTATGCAACGACCTAGGCCTGGCCCACGGGTTAGTTCTAGCTATCTCGGTCGAGCCCATGTCGCTTGTAACAGTCATCTACTTAAGTGTGTGCAGTGTGTGGGGGGGGTATGAAATGATCATCGTAAACATTATTCTTGTCTAAGCTTCCCTCTCCCAAAGGATCGATATAGTTGACTAGAGGGGGATGAATAGGCAACTAACAATTTTTAGCTATTCTTTACCTAATTAAACTTTGCATCAAAGTAGGTGGTCTAGATATGCAACTAGGTGAGCAACCTATATGATGCAACAACAACAAGCACACAAGCAAGCAAGGGATAGAACACAGTATAAACTTGCACAAGTAAAGGTGAGAGGTAACCAAAAGTGGAGTCGAGGGAGAAGAGGATGTGTTACCGAAGTTCCTTCCCTTTGAAGGGAAGTACGTCTCCGTTGGAGCGGTGTGGAGGCACAATGCTCCCCAAGAAGCCACTAGGGCCACCGTATTCTCCTCACGCCCTCACACAATGCGAGATACCGTGATTCCACTATTGGTGCCCCTGGAGGCGGCAACCGAACCTTTACAAACAAGGTTGGGGCAATCTCCACAACTTAATTGGAGGCTCCCAACGACACCACGAAGCTTCACCATAATGGACTATGGCTCCGCGGTGACCTCAACCGTCTAGGGTGCTCAAACACCCAAGAGTAACAAGATCCGCAAGGGATTAGTGGGGGGATCAAATTTCTCTTTGTGGAACTGTAGATCGAGACCTTCTCAACCAATCCCTAGAGAATCAACAAGTTTGATTGGCTAGGGAGAGAGATCGGGTGCAAATGGAGCTTAGAGCAATAATGGAGCTTAGGGATGGCGTTACCCACTTATCGAGCCCGCGACATGCGGTACTACCGCACCAGCCATACGGTACTACCGCAAGGGCCTGCGGTACTACCGCGGGGCACTACGGTACTACCGCTTGCGCGACAGGAGCCATACCAGCCCTGTTGCATTGAAGCAAAGAGCGGTAGAACCGCCGGAGCGATACTACCGCAAGGCAGGGTTTGCCTGGGCTAGGAAGGCACGGACGAATAGAAATACATCCATGGCTACTTCCGCTGAGTTTTGATCTGTGCAAAAATCCGACACGGTACTACTGCATACAGGGAGCGGTACTACCGTGTAGGACGCGGATGTAAAAAATTGCATCTGCCCCTACTTCCGCCCGTGCTGCTGTGCCGGGCCCGAGGCAACGGTACTACCGCAAGTGCCTGCGGTACTACCGCGTCCCTAGCCGGTATTACCATGGGCCTCTGTGGTACTACTGCTCCCTTGAGCAGTACCGCATGCCACAGCACAACAACACTAGGAGTCCTTCATTTTGCAAAGACACGGATAAACGATGGTTGCTCCAAAGAGGCAAAGGAAAGGTGGTGCAAAGTAATGGACACGTACGTGATTATTCCACCCAAACCAACGGACCCCCTCTTAATAGTACGGCTTTCCTACGACTAAAATCCATCGAAAAGAAACATAGAGAAAACTCCGTCTTCACTAGACTCCGAGGGGCAACGATCGTCTTGTGCCTAAACATGAGATAACTGAAATGCTCAATGCACACAATTCGTCCGCAAATGCATTGTCATCAATCACCAAAACCACATGGGGTGAAACATGCCCTTACAATCTCCCCTTTTTGGTGGATTGATGACAATACAGGATTTGCACATAAGAGTACACAAATGAATATAAGCAAACCCACCATCTACAAAATATAAGGCAGGCTCCCCCTAGATGTGTGCACTCTATATAAATGCTTTGGACTGCATGACACACATACTAGGATCAACACTCCCCATATATTTTATAGACGAGGCATACCTTGCAACAATATAACTAACATTAAGCATGGAGGCAAGGCAATGATTATGAGCATAAAGTAAAGGGCACAAGATAGCATAGGCTCACGAACTACTAAGCATGAAAGACAATAAGATAAGTTAGAGTGCATATGTCTTACACCATATGATAGGGTACCAGGTCTCACGAGCACTTACCAAACCAAAGCAACACAAACGAAGGTCCAACGAAACGAAAACAAAGAGACACGAACGCAAATCCTATGCTCTCTCCCCCTTTGGCATCGAGACACCAAAAAGGCAGAGAGGACACCTACGACACAGGTGGTAGCATCCTCTGCCGAGATCATTCAGCACGCTCCTCATCGGACTCGGCAGCTGGGATGGTCCCCTCTTCTAACTCAGTCCACTGATAGCCCTGCTTGGTTATCCATTCAGCCTTTAGAGTGATATTCACCTCTGACCCGCTCTCCACAATCTCGCTGAATGTCCTCAAGATCCTCCTGTCGCGCTGGCGACTCTCCTTCGAAGCAACATGGGTCCTGTACTAGCCCTTGGCTTGCATAGAGAATAGGGTCTTCATCTTTGCCTTCAGCTTCTTAGCCCAAGAGGGCTCAGTAGATGGAGGAGCATACCCAGCAGAACTGTCCTCAACCTCCTCCTCCTCCTCAACCTCGTCCTCATCCACATTCATCCTAGCAGCCTCAGCCTCATTGCTGGTAGTGGTATTGGCCCACTTGTTCATCTAACGTAGCTTGATAGGCTCGTGGCGAACCCAGTTTGGAGCAGAAAAGTCTTCCTCCGGAAACATCTTGTCCCAAGTCTTCGAGACCAGAAGGTGCAGGTATGGACCATAGATGGGACTTTGCGATTGTAGACCGCAAACCTGAGCTCATTCCACATGATATGAGAGATGTCCAGAGGTTGGGCAGTATGTTGATGCGCCTCCTCGCACAGAAGCATCATATCCACGAGATAAGCATGCACCTTATCTTTGTCACCGATGCGTGGAAAGAAAGTGTTGCGGAAGATTCGGTGCATGGCATCGAGGAAGGGGTTGAGCACCCCAAGACTGTGTGCCATTGGGTAGCTTCTTCTCCACAAGAAACGGCATAAGCTTGTCCTTGTTGGCTGACTCGGCGTTGCCGTGAGGGTGGGCGCCAACGGGCACATCAGGCCCCTCATCATGTACATTCAGCAGCGTCATGAATTCCTTCCAATTAGCAGACAACTTCTTCCCATTGGTCATTCAAGACATAGTCCGCTCCCCATCTATGTGGAAGTGGACGAAGGCAAAGAACTGTGCCATGAGCTCCGGGTCAAAGTCCATATGGAACGTGATGAAGTCTTCAATGCCAAACTGCTCCACCAAGTCCAGTGCCTCACCAAAGTAGTTCCGGTCCTTCTCAGATGATTCATATCAATCCACTACATTGGAACATAGAGGTTGTGCTTGGACTTGATCACATCAATGTAAATGAGATTCTGCTTCTTGGTCCAGAACAACTCATTCCCTCTGACATTCTCACGAGGGTTCACATAAGGATTGATCCTCCTTCGAATGATGAACTCAGAGAGAGGCATCTCATCCATGCCAAAAACTAGCTCCTTGTACCCATTGGCGGTCTTATTGACACTGCAAGGTTGGGCATTGGAGCCCTCCGGTGCTTCTTGATTGCGCAAATGCTTGGAGCTCGTGTCGCGGCTTGGGTTCGAGCGACGGACATTGGAGCCACCACCTATGACACACAACACAAGAACACACGAGAGAAACGAGAAGGATCAATGCAAATACCATAGCCAAAACAAACAAAACATGTAGACATAAGATTGGATAGTTGCAACAAGGTAGCTTCAAAGTCAACGGTAGTACCTCACCACTAAGCGGAAGTAAAAGTTTACTTCTGCTCTAGCCGCGGTAGTACCGCGCCGGGATGGCACGGTAGTACCGCGCCTGGAGCGGAAGTAAAATTTACTTCCGCGCCCCAAGTGGTAGTACAGCTCCAGAGGAGCGGTAGTACCACGCGAGGCGGATGCGGCCAGAGCGGTAGTACCGCACGGGAGGTGCGGTAGTACTGCTCGGAATAAAATCTGGCATGAAACGGACCTAGGCACATCCACAACTTCGGATCGGTACGACGGTTGATCGAAAATACCGTGTGGCAACATACCAAATAGCATCTCTACTGCACTACTACTCTCCTACATCCTTCTCTTGCAAAGATTTGGCCTAAAATCTCAAGAACAACATGCATCTCCCCACCTAGAAGCAAAACTACGAGGCAAAGAGAGAGGGATTTGGGGAGAAACCTCATTCCATGGCAAGAGGGCGAGGTGGGGATCGATCCCACCGGTCGGAATGCGAGGAGAGTGGCCGGAGACAGAGATCCAGTGAGGTCCTCCGGCGTCATTCTTAGGCAGGAGAGAGAGAGATGAAGTGGGGAAACTGAGTTAAATGGGTATGGGGGAGTTGGAACTCCCCCTGCCCGCTCTTGACCCCCACCCGCACGCGACAACGCGGTAGTATCGCGGGTCATCGCGGTAGCTGAAGTACCGCATGCAGGGTGGTAGTACCTCTCTTCCAGCGACAGTAAAAATTACTGCCATGCTGGTAGCGGTAGTACCATGCTCATCTCCTGTGCTAGTACCGTGGCTTGCCACGGTAGTACCGTAGACCCAAGAAAGTGCATGTTTCGACAAAGCAGAGAAACACGACCTTTGCATAGGAACCTTCAAGCGACCGGATGATACGTCCATTTTGCATCATGCTTTAATATCGGTATTTATTGCATTATGGGTTGTTACTACACATTATGTCACAATATTTATGCCTTTCCTCTCTTATTTTACAAGGTTTACATGAAGAGGGAGAATGCTGGCAGCTGAATTCTGGGCTGGAAAAGGAGCAAATATTAGAGACCTATTCTGCACAACTCCAAAAGTCTTGAAACTCCATGAAAGTCGGTTTTGCAATATATTAAAAATATTGGGCGAAGAAAGCACCAAAAGGGGGCCACCCACTGTCCACGAGGGTGGAGGGCGCGCCCCCTGCCTCGTGGACCACCTGGAAGCCCCCTGATGCCCATCTTCTGGTATATGGTGTCTTTTGCCCTGGAAAAATTCATAAGGCAACTTTCGGGATGAAGCGTCGCCGTCTCAAGGAGGAACCAATCTAGGGCACCGGCGGAGTTGTTCTACCGGGGAAACATCCCTCTGGGAGGGGGAAATCATCGCCATCATCGTCACCATCGATCCTCTCATCAAGAGGGGGTCAATCTCCATCAACATCTTCACCAGCACCATCTCCTCTCAAACCCTAGTTCATCTCTTATATCCGATCTTTGTCTCAAAACCTCAGATTGGTACCTGTGGGTTGCTAGTAGTGTTGACTATTCCTTGTAGTTGATGCTAGTTGGTTTATTCAGTGGAAGATCATATGTTTAGATACTTTATGCATATTAATAACCCTCTGATTTTTAACATGAATATGATTCATGAGTTGTTACGTTTGTTCCTGAGGACATGGGAGAAGTCTTGTTATAAGTAGTCATGTGAATTTGGTATTCGTTCAATATTTTGATGAGATGTATGTTGTCTTTCCTCTAGTGGTGTTATGTGAACGTCGACTACATGACACTTCAGCATTGTTTGAGCCTAGGGGAAGGCATTGGGAAGTAATAAGTAGATGATGGGTTGCTAGAGTGACAGAAGCTTAAACCCTAGTTTATGCGTTGCTTCATAAGGGGCTGATTTGGATCCATATGTTTCATGCTATGGTTAGGTTTACCTTAATTCTTCTTTCGTAGTTGTGGATGCTTGCGAGAGGGGTTAATCATAAGTGGGATGCTTGTCAAGCAAGGGCAGTACCCAAGCACCGGTCCACCCACGTATCAAATTATCAAAGTACCGAACGCGAATCATATGATCATGATGAAAACTAGCTTGACGATAATTCCCATGTGTCCTCGGGAGCGCTTTGCTTTATATAAGAGATTGTCTAGGCTTGTCCTTTGCTACAAAAAGGATTGGGCCACCTTGTTGCACCTTGTTTACTTTTGTTACTTGTTACCCGTTACGAATTACCTTATCACAAAACTATCTGTTACCGATAATTTCAGTGCTTGCAGAGAATACCTTACTGAAAACCGCTTGTCATTTCCTTTTGCTCCTCGTTGGGTTCGACACACTTGCTTATCGAAAGGACTACGATAGATCCCCTATACTTGTGGGTCATCACCGAACACGCAAATGCACACACACACATACACGAGGCAACTCAAACACAAACATGGCTCAACAAGAAGGCAAAAGTGTAAGTGCATCTAGTGCCCCTTAGTGATTTTGGTGTATTCAAGACTTATAGGTTAAGGGACTAATATGTTTGTGAGTGTACATAGGCTCTATAAGTCGATGAGGAGTTTGATATTTACGATGAAAGTCAACCCCTAAAATGTATGTCTTCAGCTGAAGACTTTGGTTCTCTTGAAGATTTTGAAAGTGAAGAAATTGGTGTGACCATGAAGACTTGGATATTCATGCGAGGATTATGAAGCGTGAAGACTTTTATTTTCATAGTTTAATTTTCTCTTTCTTGAGTCATAGGAAACACCGTACTGTTAAAGGGGTTCGAGGTAATACTAAGGAAACTGATTTCCAAGTGATGCCATCTCAAAGTCCTACACCTACCCAATCCTTTTGAGTGAAGCCATTGGAAATCTCATATCAGTTCAGTGCGGATTTGTTCTAACTGAGGAGTTAGGAATTCGCCAGTGCGGATTGCCTACACAGTGAGGAACATGATAGCCCTGAGGAATTCGAACCTCAAATATTCGATCGTTGCTGTGCTACGCGCCAGCTGTCCCAAAATATCTTATCCACCTAGCGGTCATACCATTGAAGGGAATTTATGTCTTATCATGTCGGGCTGCTCCCAAGGCTATAAATAGCCGCCCCCTACAACCACTAGCTGGTTGGCTGCTCCACGAGAAACTGACACTTGTCATTGAGAGCATCCCATCCTCCAAGGACTTTGAGTGAAAATCATTAAGTGAGGAAAACCCAAACCCAAACACCTACAAACCCAAAGTGATTGAGCATCACTGAAGAGATTGTTCCTATGTGAAACCGACGCTTGTTACCTTTGAGGACTATGTATCCTCCACACGGTTAGGCGTCATGGTTTGAGCATCCAAGAGGAATTGTGGATCGCCGAGTGACCAAGTCTGTGAAGGTTTGGAAGTCACCTGTGAAGACTTACCACGAGTGTTGGGTGAGGTCTGTGTGACTTTATCTCAAGGAGCATATGGTGAGGACTGTGTGTCCGGGACTGTGTGTCCTCGAGTTTAAATACTCAGCCGTTCCAACCAGACATACAACCGTCACAGCAGTTGGAACTGGTCTACCAAATCATTGTCTTCACCAAGCCAACTGGTTCTATTTCCTCAACCCTTTCATTTCCTCATTCATGTGTTGATGAACCTGATCATTACTGTTTGAAGACTTTGACTAAAGACTTTCTCTATTTCCTCAATCCAATTTCTTCAGTCAAATAGTCTTCAGCCTGCTTATCCTGTTTTCACGCTATCTATACTCTGTGCTTGTTTTCATTTCATCATGATGACTATGTTGTTGCTCTGCTCTGTTTATACCTAAGTACTTATTCCGTTGCTAGTGTGTCGTTGCTTAGGAATTTCTTCGCCTAGAAATTCCTCAGTGATGCCTATTCACCCCTCCTCTAGTCGATATAACGCACTTTCAATTGGTATCTGAGCAGGGTACTCCCTTGTTTTGTGTAATTTTGGTTTAACCACCTGGAGTTCTAGTTATGTCGACTGCAGGAATG
Organism: Triticum timopheevii; assembly: GCA_963921465.1. Taxonomy (NCBI): domain Eukaryota; kingdom Viridiplantae; phylum Streptophyta; class Magnoliopsida; order Poales; family Poaceae; genus Triticum; species Triticum timopheevii. The sequence goes on from OY997266.1 coordinate 464,610,270, forward strand.
AAGAAAGTGACATGCCCCATCTTTGACGGTCATGAGTATCCCAAGTGGAAGGCCATGATGAAGAAGTGACTCATGGCGATGAACAACGAACTATGGACCGTCACTGATATTGGTCTTACCGATCTATGCAAGATGGCGGAGGCTGATGATATTCGCAAGTACACTCTACGTAACCTCGCGGCGAAGGAAATCATCTGCTCTTGATTGTCCCAAAATCAGTTCAGGAACATCATGCATCTCAACCATGCAAAGCTTATCTAGGACCGACTCTCTGAGGTCTACGAAGGTCATCGAACTCGTCATGATCCTTGGTTTGAGGATTTTAAGGAATCACTCAAGGAGATGACTTTCGCTCTAGAATCATCATCCACTGCACCATGCCTTATGGCAAAAGGTGCCAAGGTAACTGAATGCTACCTTTCTGAATCTAGTGATGATGAATCTGGTGATGAATTTAGACCCAGCTACACTAAACTTGCTTCTCTTGCCACTAAACAAGAAAGAGCTCTTGAAAAAGTTCAAAACATGCTTGATGAAAGCGATGATATGTTGGGTGAGGAATTGAATCGAACTAAGACTCTGACTGATAGTCTTCAGAGATTTCAGTCTAGGTTTGACAACCTTCAAAATCATCATAACACTCTCTTATCTAATCATGAGAAGCTTTCTTATGAATTTCTTCAGAGAAAGCAAGATCTTGAGAAGTTAAAAGTGAGTTATGAAGATCTTCAGAAGGAAAACGATTCATTGCTTGCTCAATAGACCAGTTCCGCTCAGGAAGAATTTATTCCACCATGTGTGAAACACATTGAGTGTGAATCTGCTAATTCTTGACCTGAATGTTCAAATGCTTCTATTGCTGAAAATTCTTCAACTATCTTTGTGGTCACAAATTCCTCATCTGAGGATACCACAAGTATCACTGACGATAATGCAGGGTTGAAGGAATTGTATGTGACAGACATATACAAAAGCCTCAAAGGGCATCAGACTCTTTGTGATGTGCTGAAAAAACAGATCTTGAATAGGAACCCTAGGAAAGAGGGTATTGCCCTTGAGAGGAAACTCGATGCTGATGGGACCTACTGGAAACCTGAGCAGTACCCCAAAACCTCATGGGTTGCTGCGAAAGGACCTTCCGTAGATCCATGCACTTTATCTGGCTTTACTTGTGAATCTTCATATTCCTCTGATGAGTCATTTGACTGCAACTATAAACTGTTCAAAAATTAGAATGGTGAAGTATTTGCTCGATATGTTGGAACTAACTGCAGGAACGGTCCCCCTATGAAGAAAATTTGGGTTCCCAAAAGGTGCCTTGAAAATCTTCAGGTGAATGTCATCATGACAACACCTATGAAGAATAGGAACCCCAGATCAAATTCTTCATATGGATCAAAATCTTCATATGGATCCAAGTCCTCATATGGACCAAATTCTTCATCTGGATCAAATTCCTCACATGGATCCAAATCCCCATATGAACATCATCGTGCTAATACGTATGTTTCGCAGGGAAAGTCTAAATGCTATGAATATGTGCACTATTATTCAAACCATTATGTTCATAAGTCCTCGAAGAATTTCTCTGCTTATTCATATGCTTATCCTAACCCCTCTTCTGTGAAACGAAGTGCACTGGCTTCAATGCCATCCTTTTCTTATCGAGCTCGCAGAATGATGAACTCTTTGCCACCCCTTCAAATGTGGGTGGTGAAGAAAAAGAACTAATCTCTTATGCAGGGTCAGGTCTCCAGACAAACTTAATCGTCTGAAGAATTTGCTGGAGACTTGAATGTGCTTGAATGGACGCAAGCTAATCATGAAGAAATGAATTACTCATTTCTCACGTCCTCATAATTTCTATATCTGTTACTACTGATGAAATTGATATCATATTCTTCACTGATGAAGTATATGAGTTCGTAAGTTGCACTAATTCATCTGCAGGATGAAAAACCCAAAGCTACTGAGTGGGTCCTCGACAGTGGATGTACAAATCACATGACCGGTGATAGGAACTTATTGATGGACACTGCTTTATCTCCACCTCCTCTGAAGCATATCACCTACGCTGACAAAGGCAAAAGCAAGGTATTGGGTCTAGGTAGGGTTGCGATCTCAAAGGATAGACACATGGACAAAGTCATGCTTGTCGAGTCCTTAGGATTCAACCTCATGTCTGTCTCAATGCTTTGTGATCTTGATATTATTGTTGTCTTTGGCAAATATAGTTGCATTGTGCTAATGGAATCTAACAATTCCAAAGTCTTCAAAGGCTTTAGGAAAGGAGACTTGTATATTGTTGATTTCTCTGCAGGACCACAGCCTGCCACATGTCTACTTGCAAAAGCTTTAGAAGGCTGGTTATGGCATCGACGACTTGGACATGCTGGGATGAGGATCTTGCATACACTCGCGAAGAAGAAGCATGTCATTGGCATCGAGGGTGTCAAATTCCTCAAAGATCATCTTTGTGGGGCTTGTGAGGCTGGAAAGATCACTAGAGCCAAGCATCCCTCGAAGACTATCATGACCACTTCCCGTCCCTTTAAATTACTTCACATGGATCTCTTTGGCCCAACTCATTATGTCACGTTCACTAATTCTGCATCATTATATGGCTTTGTCATTGTTGGTGATTATTCTCGTTATACCTGGGTGCATATCATCACTTACAAAAATGAAGTGCAGGAAGTCTTCAAACGATTTTCCTCAAGAGCATCTACGAACTTCAGTGTGAAGATCAAGCATATCAGGAGTGATAATGGAACCAAGTTCAAGAACACTGGTCTCGATGAATATCTTGATATACTTGGTATTACTCACGAGTTATCTTCTCCCTATACTCCTTAGCAGAATGGTGTCGTGGAGCGCAAGAACAGAACTCTTGTTGAGATGGCTTGCACTATGCTTGATGAATACAAGACTCCACAATTTTTTTGGCCAGATGCTATTGATACTGCATGCCACATCATCAACAGGGTATATCTTCACAAGTTCTTCAAAAAGACCTCATATGAACTCCTCACTAACAAGAAACCCAATGTAAGTTATTTCAAAGTCTTCGGTGCTAAATGCTGGATTAGAGATCCTCACCACCACTCTAAATTTGCACCAAAAGCACATGAAGGTTTTATGCTTGGTTACAGAAAGGACTCGCACACCTATAGAGTCTTCAACACCTATCATCACAAGGTTGTTGAAATTGTAGATGTGCGATTCGATGAGACTAATGGCTCGCAAAGAGAGCACCTACCTCCTATGCTAGATGAAATGTCAACCGAGGAATCCATCAAGTTCAAGGCTACTGAGGATGTCATCCCTACCGAAGAATCTGCTGAAGAAGTCATTCCGGATCGTGAAGAAAATCACGTTGGGGCTACTGAAGAAAATGGCCCTGAAGAAATTCTTGGGCCAAATCAAAGTCGTTAACCTGCTCATCCTCGCATTGCAAACGAAGTGCAGATTGAGAGAATCATCAACGACATCAACGCACCAGGTCCTCTCACGCGCTCAAAGGCTTCACATTTCTCTAACTTTTGTGGGCATTTTGCGTTTGTCTCTATCACAGAGCCCACCAATGTTGATGAAGAATTCATGGAATCTGAGTGGATTCAAGCTATGCAAGATGAATTGCATCAATTGGAGCTCAACAATGTGTGGAATCTTGTCAAGCGACCAGACCCACGCAAGCACAACATCATCGGCACGAAATGGATCTACCACAACAAACAAGATGAAAATGGCCTTGTGGTGAGGAATAAGGCTCGTCTTGTAGCTCAAGGCTACACACAGGTTGAAGGAATTGATTTTGATGAAACTTTTGCACCTGTTGCTAGACTTGAGGCTATTCGCATATTGCTTGCTTACACTAACTGAAAGCACAAGTGCTCCCTAGGTGGTTTTGGTAATTAATGTCAACATATCTCTTGTTGGACTAACACTTTTATCTAGTATCTTTCAGATAAGTTCAACAATGGAGTAGCATGGACTAAAGGATGTGGGAACTCCTTCAAGATGCTAAGGACAAAGGATTGGCTCAAGCTTCAAGCTCAAGACTCTTCATTTTACATTTTAGTGATCCAAGATCACATTGAGTCTATAGGAAAAGCCAATACTATCAAGAAGGGATGAGGTGTTGCTTAATGAGTTTCTTGCTCCACAGTGCTTAGTGATATGCTCCAAAACCCTCAACTACTTTCCCACTTCCACACATATGACCTAAACCTCAAGTCAAACTCGGCCCCACCGATTCTTTCTATCCGGCGCCACCGAGTTCAGATGTCATAGCCACTGCCACAAACCCTAGGCAAATCGGTCTCATTGATAGGGATCTCGGTCTCACCGAAATGGGATTGTAATCTCTCTGTGTATGTCCATTACCAAAATCGGTCTCACCGAGTTTGAGCAATCGGTACTACCGAGATTACAATGCAAACTTCCTGGTTGACTCATTACCAAAATCGGTCCCACCGAGTTTGTGTAATCGGTCCAACCGAGTTTGCCTGACCAACTCTCTGGTTAGCTAATTACCAAAATTGGTCCAACCGAGTTTGTGTAATCAGTCTCACCGAGATTACGTTATGCCCTAACCCTAACCATATCGGTCCTACCGAGTTGCATTTCGGTCCCACCGAAAATCCTAACGGTCACATTATTTGCTAAATCGGTCCGACCGAGTTTGATGATTCGGTCCCACCGAGTTTGGTAAATTGTGTGTAACGGTTAGATTTCGTGTGGAGGCTATATATACCCCTCCACCTCCTCTTCATTCGTGGAGAGAGCCATCAGACTGAACCTACACTTCCAGCATACATTTTCTGAGAGAGAACTACCTACTCATGTGTTGAGGCCAAGATATTCCATTCCTACCATATGAATCTTGATCTCTAGCCTTCCCCAAGTTGCTTTCCACTCAAATCTTCTTTCCACCAGATCCAAATCCTATGAGAGAGAGTTGAGTGTTGGGGAGACTATCATTTGAAGCACAAGAGCAAGGAGTTCATCATCAACGCACCATTTGTTACTTCTTGGAGAGTGGTGTCTCCTAGATTGGCTAGGTGTCACTTGGGAGCCTCCGACAAGATTGTGGAGTTGAACCAAGGAGCTTGTAAGGGCAAGGAGATCGCGTACTTCGTGAAGATCTACCGCTAGTGAGGCAAGTTCTTCATGGGCGATGGCCATGGTGGGATAGACAAGGTTGCTTCTTCGTGGACCCTTTGTGGGTGGAGCCCTCCATGGACTCGCACAATCGTTACCCTTCGTGGGTTGAAGTCTCCATCAACCTGGATGTACGATAGCACCACCTATCGGAACCACGCCAAAAACATCCGTGTCTCCAGTTGCGTTTGAATCCTCCAAAACCCTTCCCTTTACATTCTTGCAAGTTGCATGCTTTACTTTCCGCTGCTCATATACTCTTTGCATGCTTGCTTGCTATGTGTTGTGAATGTTAAACTTGTGCCTAAACTACACTTAAACTTTAAGAACTTAAAAACTGCTACTTTGTCACTTAGTGTCTAATCACCCCCCCTCTAGACACCTCTTCTCAAGGTCCTACACTAACCATCATAATATCATCTTACATCAAATGGATGTGAAAAGTGCATTCCTCAATGGTAAGCTTGAGGAAGAAGTATATGTTGCTCAACCACCAGGTTTTGAGGATCCAAAATTTCTAGATCACGTCTACAGACTCAACAAGGCCCTCTATGGCCTCAGGCAAGCACCTCAGGCATGGTATGATACATTGAAGGAATTCCTCATGAAGAAAGGCTTCAAACCCGGTTCACTTGACCCAACTCTTTTCATCAAAGCATATGATGATGAATTATTCATGTGCCAAATATACATTGATGATATTATCTTTGGTTGTACTAACTAACGTTACAGTGATGAATTTGCCTATATGATGAGTGAGGAATATCAAATGTCCATGATGGGAGAGTTGAAATTCTTCTTAGGTCTCCAAATTCGTCAAAAACACAATGGCATATTCATATCCCAGGAGAAATACCTCAAGGATGTGTTGAGGAAATAAGGCATGCAAGATTGCAAAGGCGTCAAAATCCATATGTCCACAAATGGCCATCTATGCACCGATGAAAATGGTAAATACTCCGATCAAAAGGTATACCGCTCCATGATTGGCTCTTTACTGTATCTATGTGCATCTAGGCCGGATATTACGCTTAGTGTTTGCATGTGTGCCCGATTTCAAGCTACACCGAAGGAATCACACCATAAGGCTATGAAGCATATTCTTCGATATCTAGCTCACACTCCAACACTTGGATTATGGTACCCCAAGGGCTCTTCTTTTGATTTCATTGGATATTCTGACTCTGACTATGCTGGTGATCGGGTGGATCACAAGTCAACATCAGGCACATGTCATTTCCTCGAATGATCCTTGGTATGTTGGTCCTCGAAGAAGCAGAACTGTGTATCACTCTCTACTACTAAAGCTGAGTACATTGGTGCTGGATCTTGTTGTGCTCAATTGTTATGGATGAAGCAAACCCTCAAGGGCTATGGCATCAATGTGAAGAATATACCACTCTATTGTGACAATGAGAGTGCTATCAAGATTGCTCATAACCCAGTTCAGCACTCGAAGACAAAGCATATCCAGATTCGTCATCATTTTCTTCGTGACCATGTGTTGAAGGGCGACATCTCCATCGACCATGCAAATACTGAAGATCAGCTAGCCGATATCTTCACTAAGCCCTTGGATGAGAAGAGATTTTGCAAGTTGCGGTGTGAGCTAAATATCTTAGAATCTTTGAATGTTCTTTGAAAAGGACACACATCCTAACACTTATGCAAATTTGATGACTTAGATGTGTAACACACGAAGAAACGTTTTTCTTCAATCAATGAAGACTAACCCTCTAAGTGTGAAGAAATTAATGAAGAATTTGATTCTCAGAACCCTATGACAATTGTACGCGGTGTCTGAAATCATCATTCTTATACGGTGGTTTACGCCACCAACCAATGTTGAAAAACTTCAATTTGAGTTTCTGCTATTTCTTCAGATTTTTGATTTCCTTAGTCTTTCCGTCGTTGTTCTTCATTGATTTTATATATATATATATATATATATATATATATATATATATATATATATATATATATATATATATATATATATATACTAGTAAAAGTGCCCGTGTGTTGCAACGGGCGAACAACAAAAACTCACAAAAATTATAACAGCCACCAAAAAACAATTCAAGTTAATCAGATTGGGCCAACTAATGTAAATCCTACAAATCAAATCAATACTTAAGAATAGCTCATGCAAGAAAGAGGAACCTGAGCTTAGAAAAAAAGAGGAACTTGCACATCCTGCCTTAATGGACGCTCCTTCTGGCACTGCTAGTGGCCACCACTGTGCCTCCTTGTCCTCGTGGGCAGACGTGGGGAAGGAGCAGATCCTGAGATCAAGGAGGCCGTGGACGGGAGCAGCCGCTCAAGAAAAAGAATCATCCAAAAACATTTAATATTAGTATAAAGGATGCTACAATTTTCAGAATGTTGGCAGAGGCTAGAGCTACCATCCCGACATTCTATTGCTACCTATACTAATATCAACACTTCAGTATAACAATATAACTTATGTAGCATGGCCCAAAAAATTAGTGCAGCAAAAGGGCATGGAGTAAAAAAAACATGGTCCAAAATCATCTACTGGAAAAATAAATCAAAAGGACAATGTTTGTGTACCCACATGGGGATCAATGTTTTGTTTTAATGTTCTATGAAGAGATTGTGGCTCATGCCTCATGACATTTACAAGAGGAAAATTCAGATCATCTCTAGGTGCTAGCACTTTGCAGAAGCCTGCAAATCCAGTTTGGCTCCTCCAGTTAGTTCATGGTGTGCCACCGCCCGCAGAAATAAGTCAAGATCCAGCACATCCTTCGATGCCCGGTAGTGCACCTAGCTATACAAATTTCACATAATACATGCCAGCTTCTATACCACATCTGATGAATCAGAGAGGCGTAGTACCTTTCTAATATTTGCACACCACAATTTGGATAAGGTAAAATTTCATTTTGATAACATTTGTGATGCTGGCTCAAGTGTGTATCAACCTCATCATGGATTTCACCACAAGCTTTGAGAACAGAGAAAATTTGTCTTCCAACAACTTGGCTGACCTTGGTTGCTCCAGACTCCACAGCCAGGCCTGCAATTTTTATTTGGCGGTGTTCACCAGTCCACAAAATAAATGGGTAATGATATGAAGGGGTAAGATGATAGCTAACCATTGTCAAGAATCTAGACTATATCGTTAAGAAGGACCGAGGTGATTCAATGCACGATCGTGATGACAATTGACCCTGAGAAATGATGTTGTAGTGTGTTCTGGATCAGGTTATCAGTTGCACTGTCCACCGAAGCAGTGGCTTCGTCCAGGACCAGTATCTTGGTGCGCCTAAGAATCTCCCTACCAACACAGAAGCTGACAATGGCCCTTTCTCCGAACTTCATCTCGTAGCTGACAGTAATCGAAGGCCTGAAATGTCGAATAATATTTTTCAGATAAGTTAAGAAGATCATAGGGACTCTGTATTCGAGAAATGCACACAACCATATTGTGGAGACATATCAAACTAAAAAACAATTGCGAGCACTTTAAAAGAGGGCCCTCTGTTTCTGTTATTTTTTAATTCACTATGACCACTTTACGCACACGCAGATGTAATCAACATAACAACATCTGTATTCATCAACTTCTGAGATGGAAATCAGGAGCCATATTTGTGAACTCAGATGTTAATTGTGAACCATCTCTTAAGCTTGTCTGCTGAAGTAAGCCACTGTTTTCATGTTCCAAGAGGTCAAATTTTCATGCTGGTTCTAGTGATATTTTTCAGCCTGAAATTATTTGTTAACATATAGATATAAAATCATACTGATTGTACAGGAGCTAAATATCTGAACCCCTTTTTACCAGAAATGATATGGATATCATACTCGTGTATTCAGTGATGGCCAAGTGTTCCTGTTTACTCTCTGAACTATATGTGCAAGGACAGAGCAAGAGCCATGGGGAAAACATAAAAGGATCAATGTATTGAGTTTGAGTGGTACATGCAACACTCTGGAACATCAAATTCATTACGCTGATACAACCACAAAGTATAGAACTTGCATATACTAACTTATTAAGCTCTGCAGTGTCATCACAAATGTGACAGAGGAAGTAGGGGCAGGGAGTTTAGTACTGTACATGATAAGCATCGAAAAGCAGTCTTTGATGTAAATACACAAGAGATTGGAATCTACAATGTTTAAAGATGGTAATTCCAAAAGGAGTAAGAATTCTCCTTGAAACCAGAAACATATGTACAAAATGAGAACTACACAGATTTTCCATGGTCAACCATTGAGAAGTTTAACGCATGACAAAAGTGCAATACATCTACAGAAGATCTCCATTGATCACGGGGAGGCATAGCCAACGTACTGCTAAATGATAATATGCACTAAATAAAAGTTGGTAGAATATGATTTTGGTTTCACATCCATCTTCTGTAAAGCAGCGGCCCCTGCCAATAAATGCTGATGGGGAGACTCTGAACTGTGAATGTCCATTACTTTCTTCCTTAATAGCTACACAAAATGGGTAACAAATGAATAGGGGCAAGTTCTACAGCAAGGTAAACCAACAGGAACATCTAGCCTACAACCACGTTAGGAACCAGAGAAATATAGCTACTGAAACATATTATTATTTTCAGTCAACTTACATATATAGGGTATAGTTTTCCCCCCACTCCATCTTTACTAAAATGAAGCCAACAGAAATAATTTTAGGTCGTGAATGAACACATAGCCACGCACATCAGGAAGCTACCTACATACGGACCAAAAATACCAGCCGCACTTCGCTAGCTGCTAAGCACAGGTACACAGGATTCATCCCATCACTGATTTGAAAATTTATGCTTCCAGTCAGTGATACTGCTCGACAGGATCTTTGCTCGGTCCGAACCAATAAATGGAGGTGCCTAGCTAAATGGGATTTAACATAAAAGTAAAACAACGTCGTACCTCAGAATCAGTGACGAAAGACCATAAGCTAGATGGAGATGGAGTAGCACCAATACCCGGAAAATCTACAAAACCGCTGCTTTGATCTGAAGGTACTTTCTAATTTGTAGAAGTATTAGTCACATGAAAAGTCACCTGAAAAGGAGCATCATAGGAACTTATAGTGAAAGCTAAAGGCATGGCAATTCTGGGCAGCATTAATAGTGTTGTTGGAACAACATGTGAGTGCAAGCATGATACTGAAGGTGCTATGCCATTGCATCTATTTAATAAAATGTGCAAAGTATTTATTACATTGATTGATGGGACTGTAGCAATAACAAAAACTTTCAGTAGCAAGCTACATCTCGTTCTCTATCTAAATGTACATCAATCAGTAGTATCTATATAAATGTGAAGCAATCATACATCAATCAGTAGTATCTATGTAAATGTGAAGCAATCAACACTTCTCTCTCTCTCTCTCTCTCCCTCTCTTATCCACAAGAGCAGATCAGTAGGCGTTGGACCATGTCTCTCATCTCTGTTCTCTCTCTCTCTCTTTCTAGCAGCAGCGACCAGTAGCAGTTCCATCAATCCCTCTATCTAAATGTGCAGCAATCATCGTCTCTCTCTGCTCTCTCTCATTCTCACATATCTCACCAGCAACAGCGTCCAGCATGCCCTCTGCTCTCTTCCTAGAGAGAGAACTCCTCACCGGCAAGGGCGTATGCCTTACCAGCTCCCAGCTCACCCGCCCCACCGCGGAAGCGACCTATCCCCTACACAGCATCGAGGGGAGGGGCGGATTGAGATCAATCACAGAGAAAGAGATGAGGGGGAGGAGATCCCATAGGGACGTGAGAAGTGCGACGGGAAACACTGAGGCGGGCTTCTGCTCCAAGTTCTGGGAGGAAGACGGAGGCGAGGGGGACCAAGAAGGAATGAGGAATGAACCTGGTGCCGCCGGAGACGAGCCGGCGAAGCCCTGCCCGGAACCCTAGCCACGGGGGTGGGGTTGCAAGCGGGCGGTAGAGGACTGGAGCGGAGAATCTGGTCGGAGGGGAGGGAGGCGCGGACCGTGAGGAGCTCGGGGGGCGTGCTGTGCGGCGTCGGAGGTCGCCGGAAGCGGCCGGCGCAGGTGGCGGCGGCGGCGAGGAGTTCGTGGGCGAGAGGGAGAGGAGACGAGGGCCCGTGGTCTGTTTGCTGCCGTATTTTTTTTTCCTTTACAAATCTGCTCGGATCACGGGTTGAATACTCCAAAAGATAGGGAGTTTTGTGTAAAAACGAAACGTTTTCCTGGGTAACCACTTAAAATAGGACCGCGGGTTGATTTCGAAGAAATGCGGGGACGTTTTTGCAAAACTACCACGACGGACGACCAGAAACCATAGCTGCTTTATTATTAGGGAAAGATATATATATATATATATATATATATATATATATATATATGGGCTATTCTGTTACGCGTAACAGAATATTATTCTGTTACCCTTTTTGAACTGATGAATCCGAGCGGTTGTACTGATTCTGTTATTTCATTGAACTGGTCGTTTTTTTATTAAAAGGGCAAATAAGAGCCACCTCCGCTCTCTCCCCTTTCAGCCGGCCACTCCAGCCGCCGACCAAGGTGCTTGTGGTCGATCCCTCCACCTGCCCGCCTCCCTCCTGGCCACCCAGGCCCTGCCCCAGCCACGGCGATGGGCGCCGGGGCGTGGGCGACGGCGGCGGCGGCGGCGCTGCTGCTGGAGCTCGTATGGTGGAGAGAAGTGTGGCTTGGGGTGCGTACATGCGCGAGCTCGGAGCAGAGGCGCCCTGTAGCGGACGGCGCCGGGGCGAGGAGGGGTCGCGGAGAGCTCCGGCCGTAGAGGGTGCAGCGCGCCCCAAGAGCACGCGTGGAGCTGGCCGGAGGAGACGACGGCCATGCGCGGCGCCGGCGTCCGCCTCAGCGCCAGCATGGACGAAGTAGCTACCACCTGCAAGCAGTACCAAGCATCATAGCTTGCGAAGGCGCGGAGCGGCACAAGCAGCTGGACCGCTGGGCGGCATGGAGTGGCACGAGCGGCTGGGCCGCCGGGCGGCGCGCATGGAGGGTGCCTGCTTAGGGTGCGTGCCGCTGAGCTAATACTCGCGGCGGGCGGTGCAGGGGCTGGGCTGCGATGGCTTTAAGGTCTACGAGGACCGCGCCCTGTTCTCCGTCTCCGCCTGGCGCGGCCTCCGCTTCGACTGCCCATCGGCCGGCCCTATCCTATGGTCTGGATTCGATTTCACCACTACTGGTAATACCACCCATGGACATTCGCTAGCTAGCTAGGCGTTTCATAACATCCAAAATCTCATTTCTTCTTCTGATTGTTTCGTTGGTACTCTGTTGTAGATTTGGGGGCATGCTCTACTTGTTTTGGACTGAACTTGGGGGCGTACCCATGCCATGGGTGTGTGTCTGTTCATAGCAGGGTGCGTGCCTCCCCGTTTCTGGTTCAGATTAGTGCATAGATTTTAGCAGCAATGATGAAGTGATCTGCCGATTGATCATCGATGGGATTTGGATGGTTTGGTGGTTTATTTTTCTATAAATGTGTTTGATCTTTCCATTCAATCGAATCATGCCCAAGAGAGCAGATTGCATTTTGGTGAAAAGGGGATAAACCCAGATGCAATCAGGTCCTGATGAGTTCGGTAAAACTTTCTTGTCATCATAAAAACAGAGTACTCGTATTGATCTATGTGTATGTTTGTACTGAGGTATTTTTTATAGAGTAGTGTTGAATAAGGTGATGCTGGTCGTGTTGTTTTTTTCGTCCCAAAAATATAGTACTCAAACTGATCTTTTGTATGAGTTTGTATTGAGTGTACTTTTCATATACCAGACTTTTACTTTGTTTTCCTCACAACTATTTTTGTCGATTTTGAACTTCCATTCTTTCTGTTGTAGAACTTACCAAGTTTTCTCCCAGTAAAATGTGCACTTTCTTTTTGAAACAATGTATGAACGTTCACATGGAGAGTAATTGAACTTTTGAGCACTTTCTTTTTATATAAACATGCTTTTTCTAACCCTTTATTATTACCTTCATGTGGAAAGTGCCACATTTTTTTCGTAGGTGAAACCTTTTTGCTGTGCGGGTTTTGGACTTACCTGTCTTTCTAGTTTGAACTCACCCAACAATTTTTACATTGATATTTATAGTGTTTTTTATTTTTTATATTGCACGATCGTCATGTTCTTTTCACAATGGGAACTTCCCGTGTATTCTTTTAAGTTCCTTTTTATTCTAAACATCTTGTTTTCTCAACTTTGATCCACTGAATTTTCATTTTCTTTTTTGAGCTGCCACAAATTTTTTGTGTGTGGTTGTACTGATCTTTGTGTGTGTTTGCACTGAGGTATTTTTCACAATCCAAAATGTTTTAGGGGTTGATCACTTGAACTGAAGGTGTCATCATATCCGAACTTGTGAGGTTCATCAAAAAAAAAATTTGTGAATTCAACCCCATTTGTTCTTTCTTGCACACACATCCAATTGTACATCATTTTTTATTACCTGTAGATGAAACTCTATTTTTAGTTTAACTTTCCCTGCAGGTGTACATGAATTTTTTACCTGTAAATGAGCTCTCCTCTTTTTCTTGAACTTTCAGTGTAGATGGAATGATTTTTTTCCATTCAGTTCACCGTTTATTTTGAAACTGAATATGCACAAGAGAAGGACCACATGCATCCAACAATCTGACGAGGTTACAGAAAGGGTTCAAGTAGTACTATAAAAAAACAAGTAGTACCAAGCTCTCCTTATTTTGTTTGTTGTAGTTCCTCAAAGTGATGTAGCATACACATAATTGCTGTTTTAGGAGCTTGAACTATTGTTTCGGTCAACATAAGACCAGCAATTGTAAAAGTGGCGAACTGAACATAACTTATTTCTATGGATCTCAATGGAGTACAATAGGGAGCAGTATGTGAATGGCAGTACAAGAACGACGAGCATGGCTGTGGCATCCAGCGATGGCATCATTAGCAAGATGGTGTAGAATGCCCCTAAGGAATCCCTTGAACTCAGGATGCAGTGGCAGCAGGGACTTTTTTTGTTGAATCCACTGAACTGAAGGGAGCTCCTTCGACCTGTAAGATGGACGGAAAAAACCATATAAGGTGAAATGAAATTTGTCAAGGTCGAAATGACCGTAATCATGTAAAACATGTAAAAATAACGACAAGTTCATGCACAGTAACATTAGAAGTACACAAAGAAACCTAAACAGAAGTTCTGTACTTTGAAATACTTCATTTAGTTCCCAAATACTTCATCCATTTCGAAATATGAACTTCTATATTTATTTTCTTAGAACTTATTATGTTTTCCCTGCAAATTTCATGGGTTTTTTGTGTTTCATGTTTTTTCTATGAACTTATTATTAGAGAGACTCCTTTTTCTTTTTCAATTCAAAAGTGAGCAAAGACTAGTTTTAGGTATCAATATAATCAACATTTTTCTATGAACGGCCTGGTCACTGCGATGGTGAACGGCATGTGGCGACGGTATTGGCCTGACGTACATAGCCGAGGCCGATAAGGGTAGCACGGTAGCAGAGCTACATGGACTCCAGGGGCATCCATACATGAACTTCTTGCTGTACCTGAACGCAAATAGTTTCAATATCCATACATGTTTTTTTACAGTAGAACAAATACTAATTTTTATGCCAAGTAAGTTCAAACAGAACAGAAGTGGAGCTTCATTTGCAAGAATAGAAAAGAACATATGCTTCTTTTGATCCATATAGGCATAACAGCTGTTGTGCTAGAGGAAGAACATGGAAACAAGGAGGAAATTGGACTTGCAGTTGTTAAGTAGGTGAACTGAAAAGCATACAAAACATACACTAAAGTGCGGGATCCGGCTGGTGACGTTGGGGCGGGCCATCTGCACACACGGTCACACTCCACCGTGCCGCAATCTCCACCTCGCTGAACTGAATGAAATATATAAATTGAACTGAATTGAAAGAAGAATTTGGACATCATGTGTACATCAAGAAATTAACTTGAGCAGTACCCACTACTAAACAAAAAGTTTTGGTATATTCAGATTAGAGATTGTACATTGGTGAACTTTTTCTCCCTACAGAATCGTTAATCAAATAGATGTACTGTTCGCGAGGTTTTATCAACATGATAAGTAGTAGCAGTACCACTCTAGGTGGCAAAGTAGTAGCGGCACAAAAGAAGGCCACCATCAACAGTGAGTACTACTGCGACACCCAAACTATGTGTTGGCCATGCTTGCTTTACATAGTACTACAAGTTTTTTATGGAAAAAAGTACTACAAGATTTGTGAACACGAGGGCATACAGAAGTTGTACTGAGGGTGTGAATTAGATTGGCTGGAAGAAGAATACAAAGATGATGTCAGACCGGATGGCTGAGTGGGACGCGGGGCCAGGTTGGACTGAAGGAGCAATCTGAATACAAAGCACTAGTGATAATAATAAGGCAGTCAAGCATCTAGTTTTGGCACACCCAATAATAGCTGTACTGAGATGGTCAACTAATTGTACTGAGATAGTGAACTTATTTATTGCAAAAAGAAAGTCTAAATCATGGCTGAAATTTAGTCTAAATCATAAGACTGATGGGAGGATAAGGTAGCACAAATAGAATAGTAAGCTCAGAAAAGGGTTCAGAACTAAAGTCCCTCGGCACTTGCACAGTAGCAAATGTAAGGTACAGAAACGATGCGAGATCGATCAGATAGGGAGAGGCAGTGAAATCACCGACCTGATCGAGCATTGAAAACTTTCTGTCTCTATTCAGTATAAGAAATTAGAAAGTTTGAACACATAAAACTGCTATAGCTCAAAAATAAGAAGTAATCTTCTCATAGCTCAAAAACTGAAAAATATTTAATAGGTTGCAATCATGCATCTTAATGACTTTTTGAAATTTCAAAATTGCACATGCCTGCAACGAATTACCTTCATATCAACTTTTCTCTCTAAAGTTATAGGACTACACATTTTTTAAGTTACCTACTTTTGTTTTTCCTTTATTTGGTACTAGCAAAACATTCCTCTTTATGGCTATGACACAATTTTTGCACTATAAGAATTTGAATTGAAATAAGAAACTGAACAGAACTTCATGATTGTCTTTTCCCATAGTTAACTTTTTTTTATGAATGGCACAACATACACGACATTTTTTGCACTATAAGAATTTGAATTGAAATAAGAAACTGAACAGAACTTCATGATTGTCTTTTCCCATAGTTAACTTTTTTTATGAACGGCACAACATACACAAGAAAAGAACCTGCAGCAGATGTCAAACTGAACTGAACATGCGTGTGTTGATGTAGTGATTCCAGGAGCTCGACCGGCAGCAGGTGGCGAGAAGAGAAAAGGCTGCACACAAAAAAATGCAAGATAAGCATTTTGCAAAACAGAGCAAGCACACGCCTGCCATAGGAAGATTGTATGGTCAAAATTCATCTAAAACATAGGAACAACAACATCAAATTTCATCAAAATATGTTGGTTCTCGTAGCAATTTCAGCAAGCACCTATAGAACAACAACATGGCAGTTTGCAAACTCTGCTGCACATCTACAAATAATCGCATGCTATAGGAAGAATATGGAAAACAGATGTAATTCAGTATTGGACTTATGATCGGCAAGTACATGAACTGAACGGAATACAAAGACCTATTTGTGCTACACGAAGAACATGGAAACACAAATGAAATTGGACTTATGATAGCCAAGTAGAGGAACTGAACAAAATACAAAGCCCTGTTGTGCTATTATAAGTAGTACACCCGCCATGGCAAGGTCTGAACTGAACATCTGTATTTTTTCTGCGCTTGAATACTTACTAACACCACAGATGGTGGGCGTGAGAGCTAGGTTGTTGAACGGGCTCTACTGCCGGTGCTAAACGGCCCGGGGTCGCGAAGTTGGACGGGCTGGCACCCGAGAGTTGGACTGGGGGCGACGCATGTTGTCGGCGAGGGCGCTTCGCTGGGAAGAGGCCACACATGGTGCGGTGAGAGCACGATGCGACATTGCGAGAAGCAGGGACACGGTGTTGGCCGACAGCGGTGGTTAGGGCGCAGCGCCACGGCGATGGGCCAGGACGACATCTCGCGTTTTGTTCTTGGTCCTTGAGGAAGAAAGCTGGGCTGACGGCGGGGGGTGGAAGCAGGGGGCGCGGTGGCGGTGGCGGCAGGTGGAAGCAGGGGGCACGGAGGCGGTGGCGGCCGGTGGAAGCAGGGGGCGCGGCGGCGGTGGTGACTGGTGGAAGCAGGGGGCGTGATGGCGGTGGCGGTGAAAGCAGGGGGCGCGGTGATTGCGGCGATGGGTGGGAGCAGGGGAGGATGAGGCGGCGGTGGGTGGGAGCAGGGAAGGATCCATCGCCGGTGGGTGGAAGCAGGGATTTGGCGGTGTCGGCTGGTGGAAGCCGAGGCATCGGGAGGTTAGGGACGCGCCTGGAGTGGGTGGGCTTCTCCTTTTTTTTTGTCCACACTGGTTCGACTGTGTACTTTCTGGATTTTAGAAATCGGCGTCAGTTCTTATAGGGGGCGGAGGGGTAACAGAATAATATTCTCTTATGGGTAACAGAATAGTCCAGCGCTATATATATATATATATATATATATATATATATATATATATATATATATATATATATATATATATATATATATATATATATATATATATATATATATATATATATAGGCTTGCTAAACTATGCCTGCGCACATGCTGTTCTATCCTACGCTCCGGCCAATACGTGTTAAGTAGCCCGAGTTAACCAGGCCGAAGGGCGTGCACGTTGTGGGGAAAATTGGATGTAACGTCTTACGACCAAAACCGCTAGTAGTAACAAGTTACCGGATGCTAATTAACTAGCAGAGCCATCCCTCGTACACCAAACTTTCACTTCATCGTAATTGCCATCGTAACATCGTAAAATGCCTAGCCGAACTGTTAATTCCTACCATCAGTAACCAGGCATATATGATCTAGTAAAGATGTTACTATCAGTATTATGGCAATAGTAACTGGCCTTGATGAAGTCGTAACGGATCATCACGATTACATTTTGTACCCACGTCCCGCATGATTGTAGTAATGCATTACTACATATATCAGCCTCGATCAAAGAATCTTTAACTTTTTTGTTCGTAATTTTTTTTGCATTACCATCCACTCTTTTTTTATTGCTATCAGTTTTTGAGCATGTAGTAATGCGTTACTACATGTTTCGGGAAGGTTTTACTATGTTTACGGATGAAACCATAGACATCTCTCATCCCAGTAAAAAAAACCTAGATCCATTACCATCTATAGTTAATCTATTACTAGCAATGAATAGTGACCCAAATTCAGGACGTTGCGGAGCAACACATGGTAATGGAATTAAATGTGTTACTTTCTTTTTCACATGCCGTTACCCTCAACCATTCTTGCGGTGGAGACGCGACCCGAGCGCCTGGTTAGGAGTGGCCGGAGCGTAGGCTAAGCAACAATGCGCGCACGCTCACAATAGCGCAGCCGTATATATATATATATATATATATATATATATATATATATATATATTGGAGTTTTCATGTCCTCTACAGCATTCACTTATAGCTAATTTCTCAAGTTGCTTTTTCATCTAAGTAATGATCGGACTCGTTCCCCCTCTATGCTAAACTCAACCTAATCTTTTCACAAATTCTTCATGTGTGTTCTATTTGAACCTCGTTCAAAATCTTCACTGTGTCCTTGACAGCTGAAGAATTTGCAAACGAAACGTTAAAATTTTCATATCTAATTTTTTGGCTTTTGCCGCTCAAATCCTTCCGCATCCCACGACTAGATTAAATAACTCACCCATGATCTCCACCTCTCCGTACGTGGGTGACACATGTCGCTAGGATAGCAAGGGTCAGGGGCACGTTCGTCCAAATTCTTCGGACGAATAGTTTTTCACTTCCTTATAAATACCCCTCCCCTTGCACCTCAGTTCATTTACTCCGCTCGACCTCTCTCTCTCTCTCTCTCTCTCTCTCTCTCTCTCGCTCGAGCTCTCTAACCTAGCACCGTCGCTAATCTCCATCGTCGCTAGTGAGGAAGAGCTTAGCTGTCTCGACCTCGTCGCCGTCGTACTCGCGCCGGCCACGGAAATCTTCTCCTCCGCCACCACCATAGTTGTTTTCCTCCGCCAAGTTAGGGCATGGAAGATCTGAACGGATGAGCTTCCACAGTTCATCTCTCTGTTCGTCATGTTCTTCATCAAGGGTAAACAAAACTCGCTTTTACCGCCCTTGTTGATTCTGATGATTTACACAAAATCTTCAAAAGGTGTTTATTCTTCAATCTTCACATTCTTAAACACCACAGTTGCATCTGTTCTTGATCTTTCTCTCTAAGATGTACTTTTCTTCAAGATTCCTCAATTGTGTGGATTTCCAATCTATACAACTCTAGAACCTAAGACAAGAACTCTTAGTGAAAGTCTTCAAGACTCCCTGGTCAAATTCCTCAAACTTGATTCCTTTTAAAAACAAATTCTAAGAACGCATATGACCTCTTCAAATTCTTCGCACCTATACTCTGTTCACAGGTACACATGTCTGTTGATGAATCACTAGGTTCTCATCAACTTAACTCATTTGCAGCATTCCTCGAAGAGAAAACTGCATACTTCCTTAAAGACATCTATTGTTCAGAATCCTCAGCTGAAGAAAATGGTTGAAGAAAAGCATCCTCAGAAAGGGAGGCAAGAGGCCTGAGACAAACACATCGTTTGAATCCCTGAAGATATCTATGCAGACTACTGCACTCTTGATGAGGCCACTCATGGCAAGGAAAATAAAAATCAGCGCAAACTGCGCATTCAGCGGATTGAACGAAGACGGGCACGGGAATGGAGTGAGTACCGCTATGTCACTCCCAAGCATATGAAGAAATTCGCAGTAAATCCTCCATGCCCAAGACCTCCACTGGCACCAGGCCAAGAAGCCGATCCCTCTAGCATCATAAGAGGTGAGAAATTTCCAAAAGAATGGGCCAAGCGAAGGAGGTAGTGAAGAAATTCAATGAAGATTCTGCTGCTACTACTGCTGAAGCTTCTGCTAGTCAGCCTAAGAAGGCTATGAAGAAGAAATCTGTTGTAAAGCCATCTTCCTCTGCATTGCCCTCATGGCCTAGCTCTTCAATGCCCTCACGGCCCAGCTCCTCAAAACCCTCATGGTCTTCTGCTCAAGCAAAGCTCACAGTTGCACCAACAAAGTCCTTAGCACCAGTGCATCTTGCCACGTGCCAAAGGACTACAAGCTTTTCAATTGCTTTAGGAGCTACAACAAGTTCCTCAGCACAGTCGCAGCTGCTGAAGAAAAAGGTCACTGCTGGACGCGGCACAAGGCCAAGTCCTCACAAGAAGCAGGTCGCCTTTGAAGTTCCATCGTCTGAAGACGAAGCTGATGATGAAGAACTGGCTCAGATCATCAGAGACCGATAGAACCGGGCCGCTAGTGCCAAAGGCAGTGTTGTGCCACTCTTATTGGATCCGAAGAAGATCCTTGAATACATTGATCTTTGGCATAAAGATCCCAACACACCCCTTCCTGATCTGAACCTCACACCAGGCCAAAGTCACGTGTTGACTGCTTTCATTGCTGAAGAAAAATGGAAGTTTGAGAAGGCCAGATCAGTGAAGAAAGCTCAGTACAATAAGGAGCATTATCTAAAGAAGAATGTTCTGATAATGACGAATGAAGAACTTGTAAATATTCAGTCTGAAATCAAAGCTCTCAGTGCTGAATTTGACGCATATAAAGCTGATTGGCTAGGAGCCAAAATCAGATTCGTCAAGTTGGCTAAAGGCCTCAAGCCCAATGTTGTTGTTGAAGCGCAACAAGAAGTTCCTCAGGGTGAAGCTTCTGCTCATCCCACTTAAGAACATGCCAACACAACTGATGAAACTCGGGCTGCTGAAGAAACTGAGAGTGCCAAGGCTGATGATGATATTCCAGCACCTGATGGAACTGCCAGGGCAACCACCAGCGTTGCGCTTGAAGAACAAGCCAGGCCAGCTAAAGAATCTGCTGCTCGCCTGAAAAATCTGAACCTGCCAGGACAACTGACACTGTTGTGCCTGAAGAAACTGTACCTCTTTCATCTGGTCCTCCTGCAAAATCTTCACAGATGAAAAGCACTCTCCTTCCTTCTGCATCAGAAGCGAAGAGAACCAAGGCTGCTGAAAGGGCAGCAACTAAGAAGAGGAAAGAATCAGATGCCTCAAAGTCTTCAGCTCCGAATAAAGTGAAGACTTTGACAATCTCTTTCGAGAATCCAATTGATGTTGTTCCACTGAATGTCATGCTATCAAAGGAAATTGTTCCTTTTGGTGAAGAATATGTCACCAATGATGACACTGATGAAGAAGATCCATCTGCTACTTCGTCAAAGCAGTTGGATGAAGAAATTGAAGTGGATAATATCCCTTCACCGCTACGGGTATCATCGCCGCTGCCTCAGCTCACTGCTGAAGAGGCCGGTGTTGAAGAAGTTGAAGCTGACGACGAGGATGTGGACATCGGGTCTACGACTCTAGTAATGAATGACGATTTTTGGGAAAGTCATCATCCCAATTCTCCTCTATTCACTCCTCTGCAGCAAATTCCTCAGTCCCCCGTGCACAATGAAGTCATTCGCTTGGGTTTTGATCAAGGTCAAGCTTCACTTCACTCCATCCCCGAAGAAATTCCAACCACTAGTGTTGATGAAATTGAGAAGAAGACAGCAGAAGAAGCTGCTCCAAAGATGCCTTAGTCTAAGGCTCCATGGGCTGCGCCTGAAACGGCTATGAAGACTTCAACTATAAACCTTCAGCCCAAGCCACAAGATCCTCACTCCAAGAAGCAGAAGTTCACGTCTGATGACTTCTTTGCTGAGCATCATTTCTTTTCAGATTTCAATCCTTATGATGCTGCACGCCTTCACCGCAAGTGCTTCTGGACTGCTTCTCAGATGAACGTTTATTCCACACTACTGTTTGATAAGGACGAAGTGTTTGACCAGGAGCATCTTCCTCATGTGTATATGGAGTCACTTTCGTGCTTTACTCTAGTCCTCAGTGTTCTTCATGATGCAGGGCTGCTCAACTTCTGCATTGACATATGCAATTGGAATGAAGAACTAATTCTTTAGTTCTATGCCACTCTGCATCTGACAGGCAATGTTGACGATGTGAATTCATGGGTCTTGGACTGGATGACTGAAAATACTCATCACAAAGCTCCGGCCTCTGGATTGCTTCATGTCGTCCCAATCAGTCTGCCCACTGAAGCAACACTGAAGCTATATGAAGAACCTGAACAATCAAATCAACTGATGCAAGTGCTGATGAAGCCTTTGAAGGCTGGCCAAGCGCCAAGGACAAATTTCCTCGTCAAAGATCTGTTGTATGTGTGATACGTCTCCAACGTATCTATAATTTTTTATTGTTCCATGCTATTATATTACCTCTTTCGGATGTTTATGGGCTTTACTAAGCACTTTTATATTATTTTTGGGACTAACCTATTAACCAGAGCCCCAGCCCAAATTGTTGTTTTTTTTTGCCTATTTCAGTGTTTCGCAGAAAAGGAATATCAAACGGAGTCCAAACGGAATGAAACCTTCGAGAGAGTTATTTTTGGAATAAACGCAATCTAGGAGACTTGGAGTAGACGTCAAGAAGCAAACGATGAGGCCACAAGGCAGGGAGGCGTGCCCTAGGGGGTGGGCACGCCCCCACCCTCATGGGCCCCTTATGGCTCCCCTGACCGACTCCTTCACCTATATGTATTTCCACATACCCTGAAAACAACCAAGAGCACCACGAAACCATATTTCCACCGCCACAACCTTCTATACCCGTGAGATCCCATTTTGGGGCCTTTTCTGGCGCTCCGCCGGAGGGGGAATCGATCATGGAGGGCTTCTACATCAACACCATAGCCTCTCCGATGAAGTGTGAGTAGTTTACCACAGACCTTCGGGTCCATAGTTATTAGCTAGATGGCTTCTTCTCTCTCTTTGACTCTCAATACAAAGTTCTCCTCGATCTTCTTGGAGATCTAGTTGATGTAATTCTTTTTGCGGTGTGTTTGTTGAGATTCGATGAATTGTGGGTTTATGATCAAGATTATGTATGAACAATATTTGAATCTCCTCTGAATTCTTTTATTTATGATTGGTTATCTTTGTAAGTCTCTTCGAATTATCAGTTTGGTTTGGCCTACTAGATTGATCCTTCTTGCAATGGGAGAAGTGCGTAGCTTTGGGTTCAATCTTGTGGTGTCCCTTACCAGTGACAACAGGGGCAGCAAGACACGTATTGTAAAGTTGCCATCGAGGATA
This sequence comes from Triticum timopheevii, assembly GCA_963921465.1. Taxonomy (NCBI): domain Eukaryota; kingdom Viridiplantae; phylum Streptophyta; class Magnoliopsida; order Poales; family Poaceae; genus Triticum; species Triticum timopheevii. Next base: position 464,633,733 of record OY997266.1, read on the forward strand.
AAAAGATGGGGTTTATATAATATTGCTTGAGTTTATCCCTCTACATCATGTCATCTTGCCTAATGTGTTACTCTGTTCTTATGAACTTAATACTCTAGATGCATGCTGGATAGCGGTCGATGTGTGGAGTAATAGTAGTAGATGCAGAATCATTTTGATCTACTTGTCGCGGATGTGATGCCTATATACATGATCATGCCTAGATATTCTCATAACTATGCACTTTTCTATCAGTTGCTCAACAGTAATTTGTTCACCCACCGTAATACTTATGCTATCTTGGGAGAAGCCACTAGTGAAACCTATGGCCCCCGGGTCTATTTTTCATCAGATAAGTTTCCGATCTATTTTATTTTGCAATCTTTACTTTCCAATCTATATCATAAAAATACCAAAAATATTTATCTTATTATTATCTCTATCAGATCTCACTTTTGCAAGTGGTCGTGAAGGGATTGACAACCCCTTTAATGCGTTGGTTGCGAGGTTCTTATTTGTTTGTGTAGGTACGAGGGATTTGCGTGTAGCCTCCTACTGGATTGATACCTTGGTGCATCACCCTTTCCTCTTCAAGGGAAAACCAACGCAGTGCTCAAGAGGTAGCAAGAAGGATTTCTGGCGCCATTGCCGGGGAATCTACGCACAAGTCAAGACATACCAAGTACCCATCACAAACTCTTATCCCTCGCATTACATTATTTGCCATTCGCCTCTCGTTTTCCTCTCCCCCACTTCACCCTTGTCGTTTTATTCGCCCTTCTTTTGTTCGTCTTTTCGTTTGCTTTGATGTCTTACTTGGCTCGTTTGCTCGTTTGGTTGGAATAGTTGTTTATTTATTGCTAAATAGAGAACCTAAGATCTATGGATCCTCATCCACTTGCTAATATTTTTAAGAGATCCAATTATGATGAACCAATTGCTAGTGAGTTTTGTGCACTAGATTATCTTTATGAAGCTTTGCTCAAAATTCATGAATCTGAAAATTGTGATGAAGAAATTTATGAAGAGATTCACGATATCTCCTTGAATAAAGAGCATGATTGCAATGATTTTACTATAAATTCTCTTGATGTCAATTGTGCTAATAATATGCAAAACCCTAAGCTTGGGGATGCTAGTTTTGCTATGTCTACTACTTGTTGCAATGATCATGATTGGGGTGATTCTTCTTATGATCTTGAAAATTTATTTAAGCCCCATGATGATTATGAGATTGATAATAGTGTTTGAAATAATATTGAAAGTGGGTTTGGAAAAGTCTCAACTTTAGATCCCATATATTTGGATAATGTTCAATCTTATGGTATTTTTTATAAAAGTGGGTTCGGAGAGGTCATGACTTTAGTTAATGATAATCCCATTATTTTGGAAGAGTGTCAACCTTGCATGCATGTGGATCGTGTTGAGAATATGTTATGTGATAGCTATTTTGTTGAATTTGCCTATGATCTTATATGTAATTATTATGAGAGAGGAAAATATGGTTGTAGAAATTTTTATCTTACTAGATTACCTCTCGTCATGTTGAGATTGCTATCGTCTCTTTCTTCTTCCTTGCATATGCTAGTTTTTGCTTCCCTTGCAAATTTGTTTGCTTATAATATGCCTATGCATAGGAAGTATGTTATAATTAGATGTGTTTGTCACATGTTTCATGATGCTCTCTTTGCGCTTCAATTCTTGTCTTTCATGTGAGCATCATTAAAATTATCAATGCCTAGCTAAAAGGCTTTAAAGAAAAGCGCTTGTTGGGAGACAACCCAATATTTTTCCTTGCTGTTATTCAGTAAATAATTCATATAGCCTATGATTAGATGTGGTTTTATGTTTTAATTAGTGTTTGTGCCAAGTAGAACCTATAGGATCATCTTGGGTGATAGTTAATATGATCTTGCTAAAAAACAGAAACTATTGCATGCATGAGAATAATTTTAATAAATCACAGAAACGTGATTTTTAGTTGATTCTTTTTGCAGAAGATTAATAGACAAATTTCCTAGGACTTCCTATTTTGGTAGGAATTTTAGAGTTCCATAAGTATTCTAAAGTTACAGATTACTACCGACTGTTTTGTTTTTGATAGATTCTATTTTTCGTGTGTTATTTGCTTATTTTGATGAATCTATGGCTAGTATCGGGGGGTATGAACCATAGAGAAGTTGAAATACAGTAGGTTTAACACCAATATAAATAAAGAATTAGTTCATTACAGTACCTTAAAGTGGTGGTTTGCTTTCTTGCACTAACGGAGCTCGTGAGAATTTCTGTTGAGTTTTGTGTTGTGAAGTTTTTAAGTTTTGGGTAAAGATTTGATGGATTATGGAATAATGAGTGGAAAGAGCCTAAGCTTAGGGATGCCCAAGGCACCCCAAGGTAAAATTCAAGGACAACCAAAAGCCTAAGCTTGGGGATGCCCCGGAAGGCATCCCCTCTTTCGTCTTCGTCCATCGGTAACTTTACTTGAGGCTATATTTTTATTCACCACATGATATGTGTTTTGCTTGGAGCGTCTTGTATGATATGAGTCTTTGATTTTTAGTTTACCACAATCATCCTTGCTGTACACACCTTTTTGGGAGAGACGCACATGAACCGGAATTTATTAGAATACTCTATGTGCTTCACTTATATCTTTTGAGCTAGATAATTTTGCTCTAGTGCTTCACTTATATCTTTTTAGAGCACGACGGTGGTTTTATTTTGTAGAAATTATTGATCTCTCATGCTTCACTTATATTATTTTGAGAGTCTTTTAGAACAGCATGGTATTTGCCTTGGTTATAAAATTAGTCCTAATATGATGGGCATCCAAGTTGGGTATAATAAAAACTATCATATATAGTGCATTGGATACTATGATCAATTTGATATTTGATAATTGCTTTGAGATATAAAGGTGGTAATGTTAGAGTCATGCTAGTTGGGTAATTATGAAATTGAGAAATACTTGTGTTAAAGTTGGCAAGTCCCGTAGCATGCACGTATTGTTAAACGTTGTGTGACAAATTTGAAGCATGGGGTTTTCTTTGATTGCGTTCCTTATGAGTGGAGGTCGGGATCGCGCGATGGTTAACTCCTACCAACCCTTCCCGTAGGAGCATGCATAGTAGTACTTTGCTTCGAGGGCTAATAAATTTTTGCAATAAGTATATGAGTTCTTTATGACTAATGTGAGTCCATGGATTATACGCACTCTCACCCTTCCACCATTGCTAGCCTCTCTTGTGACGTGCAACTTTCGCCGGTATCATACACCCACCATATACCTTCCTCAAAACAGCCACCATACCTACCTATTATGGCATTTCCATAGCCATTCCGAGATATATTGCCATGCAACTTTCCACCGTTCCGTTTATTATGACACGCTCCATCATTGTCAATTGCTTTTGCATGATCATGTAGTTAACATCTTATTTGTGGCAAAGCCACCTTTATAATTCTTTCATACATGTCGCTCTTGATTCATTGCATATCCCGGTACACCGCCGGAGGCATTCACATAGAGTCATATTTTGTTCTAAGTATTGAGTTGTAATTGTTGAGTTGTAAATAAATAAAAGTGTGATGATCTTCATTATTAGAGCATTGTCACAAGTGAGGAAAGGATGATGGAGACTATGATTCCCCCACAAGTCGGAATGAGACTCCGGACTTTATTAAAAAGAGAGGCCAAAGAAGCCCACCAAAAAAGAGAAAGAAAAAATGAGAGAAAAAGAGAGAAGGGACAATGTTACTATCCTTTTTCTACACTTGTGCTTCAAAGTAGCACCATGATCTTCATGATAGAGAGTCTCCTATGTTGTCACTTTCATATAGTAGTGGGAATTTTTCATTATAGAACTTGGATTGTATATTCCAATGATGGGCTTCGTCAAAATGCCCTAGGTCTTCGTGAGCAAGCGAGTTGGATGCACACCCACTTAGTTTCTTTTGTTGAGCTTTCATACATTTATAGCTCTAGTGCATATGTTGCATGGCAATCCCTACTCACTCACATTGATATATATTAATGGGCATCTCCATAGCCCGTTGATACGCCTAGTCAATGTGAGACTTTCTCCTTTTTTGTCTTCTCCACACAATCCCTATCATCATATTCTATTCCACCCATAGTGCTATATCCATGGCTTACGCTCATGTATTGCGTGAGGGTTAGAAAAGCTGAAGCGCGTTAAAAAGTATGAACCAATTGCTTGGCTGAAACCAGGGTTGTGCATGATGGGAGTATTTTGTGTGACGAAAATGAAGCATGGCCTAACCTTTGACTTTGTAGGGATAAGCTTTCTTTGGCTATGTTATTTTGATAAGACATGATTACTTGTTAGTATGCTTGAAGTATTACTATTTTTATGTCAATATTAAACTTTTATCTTGAATCATTTGGATCTGAACATTCATGCCATAATAAAGAAAATTACATTGAGAAATATGCTAGGTAGCATTCCACATCAAAAATTCTGTTTTTATCATTTACCTACTCGAGGACGAGCAGGAATTAAGCTTGGGGATGCTTGATACGTCTCCAACGTATCTATATTTTTTTATTGTTCCATGCTATTATATTACCTGTTTTGGATGTTTATGGGCTTTACTAAGCACTTTTATATTATTTTTGGGACTAACCTATTAACCGGAGGCCCAGCCCAAATTGCTGTTTTTTGCCTATTTCAATGTTTCGCAGAAAAGGAATGTCAAACGGAGTCCAAACGGAATGAAACCTTCGGGAGAGTTATTTTTGGAACAAACGCAATCCAGGAGACTTGGAGTAGCTATCAAGAAGCAAACGAGGAGGCCACGAGGCAGGGAGGCGTGCCCTAGGGAGGTGGGGGCGCCCCCACCCTCATGGGCCCCTCGTGGCTCCCCTGACCGACTTCCTTCGCCTATATATATCCACATACCCTGAAAACATCCACGAGCACCACGAAACCCTATTTACACCACCGCAACCTTCTATACCCGTGAGATCCCATCTTGGGGCCTTTTCCGGCGCTCCGCCGGAGGGGGAATCGATCACGGACGGCTTCTACATCAACACCATAGCCTCTCAGATGAAGTGTGAGTAGTTTACCACAGACCTTCGGGTCCATAGTTATTAGCTAGATGGCTTCTTCTCTCTCTTTGATTCTCAATACAAAGTTCTCCTCGATCTTCTTGGAGATCTATTCGATGTAATTCTTTTTGCAGTGTGTTTGTCGAGATCCGATGAATTGTGGGTTTATGATCAAGATTATCTATGAACAATATTTGAATCTCCTCTAAATTCTTTTATGTATGATTGGTTATCTTTGCAAGTCTCTTCGAATTATTAGTTTAGTTTGGCCTACTAGATTGATCTTTCTTGCAATGGGAAAAGTGCTTAGCTTTGGGTTCAATCTTGCGGTATCCTTTCTGAGTGATAGCAGGGCAGCAAGGCACGTATTGTGTTGTTGCCATTGAGGATAAAAAGATGGGGTTTATATCATATTGCTTGAGTTTATCCCTCTACATCATGTCATCTTGCCTAATGCGTTACTCTGTTCTTATGAACTTGATACTCTAGATGCATGCTAGATAGCGATCAATGTGTGGAGTAATAGTAGTAGATGCAGAATCGTTTCGATCTACTTTTCGCGGACGTGATGCCTATATACATGATCATGCCTGGATATTCTCATAACTATGCATTTTTATATCAATTGCTTGACAGTAATTTGTTCACCCACCGTAATACTTATGCTATCTTGAGAGAAGCCACTAGTGAAACCTATGGCCCCCGGGTCTATTTTTCATCATATAAGTTTCTGATCTATTTTATTTTGCAATCTTTACTTTCCAATCTATATCATAAAAATACCAAAAATATTTATCGTATTATTATCTCTATCAGATCTCACTTTCGAAAGTGGCCGTGAAGGGATTGACAACCCCTTTATCGCGTGGTTGCGAGGTTCTTATTTGTTTGTGTAGGTACGAGGGATTTGCGTGTAGCCTCCTACTGGATTGATACCTTGATTCTCCAAACTGATGAGGACATGACTACCTCCTATACGACCAAAAATATTGCATACATGTATATTTGTGAGGTGATTTCTAATGCAAACTATGCAATAATTTATTTATGTCATCCAGCACAAACATACTTCACAAACTTTTGTGTCATTTTCAATTGCAGGTGTATGGTACATTTGTACAATCCACATATGAAGATAAGGGGAAAAGAGATGTTTAAGTGTTGTTCAAAAAGGCCTCTCACGTCACTTTTGGGCCAAGAGAAGATAGAGTCCAAGTCTCTGACGTTCTGAATTCAGATTCGGACTGCACAGACATACCTGACTCAAAATGCCAAGAACTCTTTCATACGGACTCCAAATTGGGTGATTCTTTTTTTGTTGGAAAGTAGATTTTCGTGATCTTTCCAACCCAATTGGAATCACCTTAAAATCCGTCCGGAGCATTGAGTTATCGACGAAACAATCTGATGCTACAGCAGAATCCGAGTCAAACTACAAGTCCAAAGGTGTTACGTCACCTCCACTTGGGCCCATTGGCCTTGTACGACCTAGGATTAGTTTTAGGCTGCCTTGGTACATCCTCCCACCTCCTTGGCTGCCACCCCTTGCTCCTATATAAGTAGATCCATCTAGTAGCTTTTTCCTTTGGATTTGTTTAGTTAAAAGTTAGCTATTGCAACTTCGTGTACTTCGTTTGTGTCCAACGACCAGACCAAGACCGCTTACGGATCCCCACTTTTATCAGTACTTCATTCATACTCGCAATATTCAAATTGCTTTATCATATTCTTGCTTGTTTTTTGATTGCTTGCTGGAATAGACCTTCGTGGTCAGGCTGATCGTGCTTCCGGCATCGTCAGTAACCTCAGGAGATTGGTTTAGCGATTGCTAAGGCGCAACGTCGTGCACGTTTATAGTCGAATCATCAAAGTCGACTCCACCAAATCGATAGTTATCATCTCATCAAAAGATCGGGACCCCCGCCTCTATCAAAAACTGAGGGAAATACTTACGCTACTTTGCTGCATCACCCTTTCCTCTTCAAGGGAAAACCAACGAAGTGCTCAAGAGGTAGCAATGTGCCAAGGACTGTCTATCGCATTATGGCCAAAACTCTCAATCCCATTAAGGGCCACAACTCTGAAGAAGAAGAGGTTGTTGGCATCATGAAGAACTTGCTTTTCAACATCATGCATGGTATTCCAATCAACTATCATAACTTCTTCATGAGGACTTTGGCCAATGCTGCTTTGTCACCTTTTGAGTTGAAGCCCTACGCTCCCTGGATCATGAATTTCATTAAATCAAGGACTTCAATTCACTACAAGGCTGATTTTCAAAATCATCTCAACTATTTTCCCTCGATTGAAGTCCTCAAATGGACTATTTCCTCAGCTGATGAGAAGGGCAAGGCTGCAATTATTGATGAAGGCACTCGTCCTTTGGATGGAAAGTTTCGAAAGGCAGCATCCTACTCCACTAATGATGACTCTGCCACACATGACACTGCTGCAAATGCTTGAAAGAAAAATCGTCAGGCAATAGCTCTGCGTGTGATGACTGATCGTGAGCTGCTTCTAAGTATTCATCAGAAGGTGGACAGAAATCACAAGTGGATCAAGCGTCAGTTTGGTGCTATTCTTCACAACATGATAGTCACTCAAAATACTGTGAAGAAGAATCACTATTATCTGCATCAAGTCTTCGACCGCACCTGGGCTATTCTTTCATATATCTACACCAATGATGAACTCAAGAAGATGGACTTCCAACAGGACTTTGACTGATCTCAGCCACCTTCGAAGAAATTCAAGAAGGTCAAAAGTTCCTCTGCTGGTCGTCATCTCATATCCCTCATCGCGTGAGATGGACGAAGCTGAAGATTTGGACGACACTGCAACAGGCCCTACTACAACGGACGACCCCCACAACGCTGGCGCTCCTCCGTCGACATGATGATATTCTTCAGGGGTGTTAGTCCTCACTTTTCGTCCCTTTTGGTCATTTGATGACAAAGGGGGAGAAATTTGAGTTAGTCTTCAAGCGGGTCTACAAATGGGCGTTTTTTTGCTAAGTTACAACTCTCGTTCTTCTGAAGTATTTGTTGGATCGAGTTGTAAACTTAAGTCTGATGGTGGAATCTCATATCAGTTCAGTCAATTTCTTCAGTGACATAGACGAAGATCTTTTGGTCTCTCAGGAATTTGTTCTGACTGAGGAGTTAGGAATTCGTCAGTGCGGATTGCCTACACAGTGAGGAACATGATAGCCCTGAGGAATTTGAACCTCAAATATTCGACCGTTGCTATGCTACGCGCCAGCTGTCCCAAAATATCTTATCCACCTAACGGTCATATCATTGAAGGGCATTTATGTCTTATCATGTCAGGCTGCTCCCTAGGCTATAAATAGCCCCCCTACAACCACTAGCTGGTTGTCTACTTCGCGAGAAACTGACACTTGTCATTGAGAGCATCCCATCCTCCGAGGACTTTGAGTGAAAATCATCAAGTGAGGAAAAACCAAACCCAAGCACCTACAAAACCAAAGTGATTGAGCATCACTAAAGAGATTGTTCCTGTGTGGAACCGACGCTTGTTACCTTTGAGGACTATGTATCCTCCAGACGGTTAGGCGTCATGGTCTGAGCATCTAAGAGTCATTGTGGATCGCCGAGTGACCAAGTCTGTGAAGGTTTGGAAGTTACCTGTGAAGACTTACCACGAGTGTTGGGCAAGGTCTGTGTGACTTTAGCTCAAGGAGAATACAGTGAGGACCGTGTGTCCTCGAGTTTAAATACTCAGCCGCTCCAACCAGACGTACAACTGTCACAACAGTTGGAACTGGTCTACCAAATCATTGTCTTCACCAAGCCAACTGGTTCTATTTCCTCAACCCTTTCATTTCCTCATTCATGTGTTGATGAACCTGATCATTACTGTTTGAAGACTTTGACTAAAGACTTTCTCTATTTGCTCAATCCAATTTCTTCAGTAACATAGTCTTCAGCCTGCTTATCCTGTTTTCAAGCTATCTGTTCTCTGTGCCTGTTTTCATTTCATCATCATGACTATGTTGTTGCTCTGCTCTGTTTCTACCTGAGTACTTACTCTGCTGCTAGTGTGTCGTTGCTTAGGAATTTCTTCACCTAGAAATTCCTCGGTGATGAATTTGTAAAAATCGCCTATTCACCCCCCTCTAGTTGATGTAACGCACTTTCAAAAAGGCAACAAGGAACAAGCACTAACCAAAACCTTTCTAGAGGAGAGGGTGGTGGCCGAAGCCACCTATGTTTGAGTCAATTGGTATGGCACCGCGAAGAATTATCCTTGGGCCCATGACCAAAACTCGTCTTTGAAGCAAAAGTATCATAAAAAATGGCTAATGTGAAAGAGTTGATCAATTTATGCATAATGGGGGGAGGGAGAGTTCATTGAGAGAACATCACTCCCCCTATGTCCATGCCTACACCTAAACAAGATATCAAGAAGAGTATGGTGGGGTGTGCACGGGTTCAAGCTACATTGCTCGAACCAATGATATTTAGCTCATGCCTTAACTCGCGAAATCTTGCTTCATCCAAGGGCTTCGTGAAAATATCTGCAAGGTTATCATGAGTGTTGACATATTTGAGCTTGATCTCCCCTCGCCTAATGTGATCCCGGATGAAGTGATATCGAATCTCAATATGCTTCGTCTTGAAGTGTTGCACTGGATTGAGAGAGATCTTGATGGCACTTTCATTGTCACACCAAAGAGACACTTCGTCACAAATGACACCATAATCCTTTAAAGTTTGCGTAATCCATAGAAGTTGATCACAACAACTACCGGCAGCCACATACTCCGCTTCGGTGGATGAGAGAGACACACAACTTTGCTTCTTAGAAGACCAACTTACCAAAGAGCAACCAAGAAATTGGCACCCTCCGGAGGTTGACTTCCTATCCACTTTGTCTCCCGCCCAACCTGAGTCTGAATAGCCCAAAAGGTTGAAGTTGGCTCCTCTTGGGTACCATAAGCCAAAGTTTGGGGGTATGAGCCAAATATCAAAAGGTTCGCTTGACCGCCACGTTAGGTGTGGCTTGGAACCGTGCACAAATTCCCACACTCAACATGATATCCGGTCTAGATGCACAAAGGTAAAGCAAGGAGCCAATCATGGAACGATATACCTTTTGATCCACCGCTTTACCATTGGGATCTATGTCAAGTTGGTATTTGACGGGCACTGGAGTGGAGGCCGGCTTGACATCACTTAACTTGAATCTCTTAAGCATGTCTTGAGTGTATTTGGCTTAGTTGATGAAGGTTCCTTCTCTTCTTTGCTTGATTTCGAACCCGAGAAAGAACTTCAACTTTCCCATCATAGACATCTTAAACTCGAGGTCATGAGAGCGGTAAATTCCTCATTGAAAGCTTTGTTAGGGGAACCAAAGATAATATCATCAACATATGTTGGCATACAAACAACTCCCTGTTGACCTTCTTAGTAAAAAGAGTGGGGTCGATTTTCCCAATTTCAAACCCACGATCTTGAAACAACTCGGTAAGGTGCTCATATCACGCACGTGGGGCTTGTTTAAGGCCATAGAGTACCTTGTCGAGTTGGTACACATGATCGGGGAAATAGGGATCCTCGAACCCCGGGGTTTGTTTGACATACACCAACTCATTAATAGGACCATTAAGAAAAGCACTCTTCACATGACACATCCATTTGTTGCAACTTGAAGTTATGATGAGAAGCATAAGCAATCAACAAACAAATAGATTCAAGGCGAGCAACGGAGCAAAAGTTTCACCGTAGTCGATACCCTCGACTTGGGAGTAGCCTTGTGGTACCAAACGACCTTGTTGCGAATGATAATTCCATGAGAATCTTGCTTGTTCTTGAATATCCACTTGGTTCCAATGACATTATGGTTACCCGATGGCCTTGGCACCAATCTCCACACCTTGTTGTGCTCGAAGTTGTTGAGTTCTTCATGCATGGCATTGAGCCAATCCGGATCCTCGAGCGCCTCATAGACCTTTTGGGGTTCGACACAAGAAACAAACGTGTGATGTTCACAGTAGTTTGCTAGTTGTCTACGAATGCTTACCCCCTTTCTTAAGCTTCCAAGCACATTACTCATGAGATGATCTTTGGTTGTGAGCTTGGGTGCAATCTTAGTGGCACGATGCTCCAATTCCTCCTCGGGAGTGAGTTGAGGAGTGGTAACTTGATCATCTTGAGCGTTGTCTTGAGCTTGTTCTTGATCTTGAACTTGCTCAGAAGGGAGAACTTGACCTTGGGCATCACTTGGTGGTTCACCACCATCTTGAGGTTGATCTCGCCCTTGATCTTGTTCACTTGGTTAAGGGCCTTCACTTTGTTCTTCGGAAGCGTGTGGGTCTTGGGTTGGCGATGGCTCCACTTGAGTGGAGCATTCTCCTTGTCCTTCGGCCACAAGGGGTTCCTCAATGGGTAGGATATGACCAACACCCATTCTTCTTATGGCCTGGGGAGGAATTTCATCACCTACATCACAAGTACCAGTTTTCTCCACTTGGGAGCCATTATTCTCGTCAAACTCCACGTTACATGTCTCCTCAATGAGTCCCGTGGACTTGTTGAGGACACAGTAAGCATGAGAGTTTGTAGCATAACCAACAAATATGCCCTCATGAGCTCTAGCCTCAAATTTAGACAAACGAACACCTTTCTTGAGAATGAAACACTTACAACCAAACACCCGGAAGTACTTGAGGTTGGGCTTGTTACCGGTAAGTATATCATATGGAGTCTTGTTCAAGACCTTGCGGAGATAGATCCGATTGGATGCATGGCAAGCGGTGTTGATGGCTTCGGCCAAAAGTTGTAGGGAGACTTGAACTCCGCCATCATGGTTCTTGCCGCGTCCATCAATGTCCGGTTCTTCCTCTCCGCTACACAATTTTGTTGAGGGGTGTAAGGTGCGGAATATTGATGCTTGATCCCCTCATCACGAAGGAACTCATCCAAGGTGTAGTTCTTGAACTCGGTGTCGCTGTCACTTCTTATTGTCAAGATCTTTGCATTGTGTTGACGTTGAGCTTCATTTGCAAAGTCGATGACGGTTTGTTGAGTCTCACTCTTCCTCTTGAAGAAATATATGCAAGTGTATCTTGAATAATCATCCACAATCACCAAACAATACTTCCTACCCCCAAGACTATCAAAGGATGGAGGCCCAGAGAGATCCATGTGAAGGAGCTCCAAGGGTCTCTAAGAGTAGATGATAGTCGTGGGAGGGTGAGCCTTCTCATGTAACTTTCCTTCGATACAAGCACTGCAAGCACGATCTTTGGCAAAACAAACATTTGTTAGTCCACGGACATGGTCCCCCTTGAGAAGACTTTGCAAAGATATCATATTGACATGGGCTAAACGGTGATGCCAAAGCCATCCCACATCAACTTTAGCCATTAGGCATGTCGCGGTCTTAGTGGGTCGCTTCGAAAAGTTAATCACATAAAGACCGTTCTCGACATGCCCAACAAAGGCTACTTTAAGAGTCTTGCTCCACAAGAGGGCCACAATATAAATATCAAAGAATGTGGCAAAGCCCATGATTGCAAGTTGACGGATGGAAAGTAAATTGTATGCAAGAGACTCAACAAGCATGACTTTCTCGATCGTGAGATCATGAGAAATGACAACCTTGCCAAGACCCAATACCTTAGAAGACGAGGCATCACCCCACTTGACATTGGTGGGCATAGATGAGACCTTGTGCACGTCCACCACCAAGTACTTGCTTCCGGTCATATGATTTGTGGCTCCACTATCGAGCGACCATGACCCCCACCGGAAGCAAACACCTACAAGAGATCAATGCTCAGTTTTAGGTACCCATTTAGTAATGGGTCCTTTGATGTTAGTGAAAAGGGTCTTAGGAACCCAAATAGACCATTCAATGTACTCATAAGGAGAACCAACAAATTTGGCATACACATGCCCATCACTAGCACGACATAGCACATAAGAAGGGTTAAAGTAGCCGGCTTTGTTGGAAGGAGTGGCGATGCCCTTCTTGACACCATCACCATTCACATTGTTATTCTTCTTCTCCTTGGGAGCACCCCCTCCCTCCTTCACAAAAGTTTGCTTGAGAGGATGAGGTTGTTTGGCCTTGTCGTTCTTCTTCTTGTTCTTGGACTTGGGTGCAAACCCAAGTCCCTCCTTGCCCTTCCTTTTGATTGCTCAAAAGATCATTGAGGTTCTTCTCATCTTGTATGCAAGACACAAGGCCTTTCTCAAGTTGCTCCTTCAACTTGGCATTCTCCTCCACAAGATGCACATGCTCACAACACGGGTTAGTAGCATTTGCATTATCAACTAAGACCATGCGAGAAAAAGTGGCTTTCTCCTTGGTGAGCTTCACTTGGAGTTGATCATGAGACTCCTTGAGGCTAGCATGAGCACCCTTCAAGGCCTTATGAGCCTTGTCAAGTATCTCAAACTCCTCCGCGAGTCTAGCATGGTCAACCCCAAGTTTAGCCTTCTCGGAATTGAGCACACGAGATACAACAAGAGCATGATCAAGATCTTTCTTTAATTTAGCATGATCATCATTGTGTGACTCCTCAAGAGCCAAACGATGACCACGCTCTTCCTCAAGCGCATTAGAGAGATCCGATATCTCATCGACATAGTCACGACTACGTCCTTCCATCTTAGAGATGGTTTCTTCGTGAGCCTCGATCATGTCATTGGCTTCACCAAGTTGTTCCAAGAGAGCAACAAAGTGTTTCTTGGATTTACCCTTGAGCTTACTCATGAGAGACTTAAACTCATTCACTTCCTCATTAGACCCCTCACTTTCATCAATGCAATCTATCAAGGAAGGATTAGTAATGATGGTAGTTTTGATGTTGGGGGTTACCTTGTTGGTGGCTTTGGCCATGAGGCACTTGGCAGTGATGTTCTCGTTGGGTGAATTGAACAGGGACACCCGTGGAGTTGTGACAATGGCAACGGAGGCCATGGCCATCACTTCACCATCATCATCATCATCATCATCCTCATTGTACTCTTCTTGTGCCACCAACCCCTTGGAAGGAGTCTTCTTGGTGAAGTTGTTCTTGTTGGGGAAGGACTTGGCTTTGTCTTTTTGGATGAGCTTGCCACCATTGTCTTCCCGCTTCTCGTAAGGGCACTCCACAACAAAGTGGCTCACATTGCCACAATTGTAGCATGTCCTCATGCGTTGCTTGCCCTTGATGCCATTTGAGTTTTTTTTTTGAAGTTGGGCCTTGAGTTCTTGTTTCTCCAAAATTGCCTTGAAGCGAGAGCCATGTGCTCATGGTAATCATATTTTGTATCTCCAGGGTTACTCTCCTCATCTTCCTCTTCTTCCTCTTCTTCCACACTTGCCTTCAGGGGCGGAGCCAGGATTTGGGCATGAGGGGGGCGAGCAAGATAATTTTCGTTTTAGAGACACAATACAAAATATAGTCTCGAAACTGTACCATGATTTCTCTTATATTTTGTGCTTCCAATTCTAGTTTGTCATGAAATTTCTAGTGGTACCACAATATGCTGATCATCTGTTTGCGTAGCAACTGGATTGTGGTTAAAAATATCATCTACAATAGGTTGCCCCTCAAGTTGGCTTGCGTACTCAGTAATATTTGAGCCGCTTGAAAAAAATGTTTTTTTGTTTTTGTTCTTCCTCATCATCCGCCAGTTATTGAAACATTAAATAATAAGTGAAATTAGATTTGTAAATCACAATCTCACTGCATCTAATTAGTAAACTAAGCATTGCTTCAAACGAAGAGTACTAATTCATAAAGATTTAAACAGTGACGTACCTTGATTCTTTGAAGTTGACAAGTTGATGTATATGATGCCGAAGCGGATAAGCAGGTATGGTCTCTCTCGTGGATTCAATTACGGCTGGAGTAGAGCACTGGACCCCTCCGCGGCTCATCCCCACGACGGCAGTAGCAGCGAGAGGCGACGGGCGACGGCGCAGGACGTTAGGAGCCAACAGACCTAGAAGCCACGAACGTGATTATGGGAAGGATAGGAAATTTTCCTACTTGATCTAACGGCTGCACATAATTTGGGCCTTTGGGCTGGAAAGTCCAGATGTCATTAGCGTGACTACTTCCCCTTTGGGCTAGAGTAGTAATACTACCTGGCAACGAAACTTTACAGGGGGCGAGGCGATGGGGGGTGTCTGACCCCTGCTCGCACCCCTGTCTCCGCCCCTGCTTGCCTTGGCCTTCAAGGCTAGGTTGGGTTTCTTCACCCGTTGAGAGCGCATCACCGCATTGTCGGCGGTCTTGTCCAAGATTCTCATAGAAACAAACTCATCCAACACTTCACTTGAGGACAAGGTATGGAAGTCCGGCCTTTGATGGATGACAGGTGACATGGCCTTGTGGTTGGGCATCATGGCGCTTGATCCAATTGTCATCCGTATCCTTGCTTCCATGATCTCGGAGTGAGACCACGAGAGTGGATAATCTCCGGTAGAGCTCACGAGGTTCTTCATCCTCATTCATCGCAAACTCATCGGCTTCATCTTGCACCATTTCATAGTTGGAGCGTTGAATGCTTGCGCTTCCCTTGT
Organism: Triticum timopheevii; assembly: GCA_963921465.1. Classification (NCBI taxonomy): domain Eukaryota; kingdom Viridiplantae; phylum Streptophyta; class Magnoliopsida; order Poales; family Poaceae; genus Triticum; species Triticum timopheevii. The sequence continues at coordinate 464,649,334 of OY997266.1, forward strand.
AAATGGAAACAACATGTTCCCAAGCTTCCTTGGCCACGGTGAAGGGTCGGAGATGAGCAATATCTTCGGGTGGAATTGCATCTTGAATGATGAAGAGAGCGGACTCGTTAAATTGATTATCCGCGGCTTCTCTTAGGGTGAAGTTGCTTGGGTCATGCGGGTAGAAACCTTGCTCAATAATTCTGCAAATATTAGTGTTACTATGATTCAAATGATGTTTAAAGCGATAGACCCAAGAGGCAAAATCATCATTTTTCACAAACTTAGGAGGAGGACCAACATGATTCAAATGAGTGGAGGGAACCGGTCCTCCATAAGTAAGAGGTGGTTCAACATGGGCAAAGATGCCATTTCCACTTCTACTACTAGGCAAAGGAACTTTATCACTAGAAGCTTCCCCCTTATCGGAGTTAGCATCCGCCACCTTGTTAGTGGGAGCGACCACTTCCAACGATGCGGTGGATAACTTAAGACCATCAAGAAACTCCTTGAACATGCCTTTGACCTTGGTCTTCATGGAGGTTTTCAATGTGTCCAAAGCCGCATTGAATTCCTCACGTGAGACCGGGGATCTCCCATCGGTCGTAGACGAAGAAGGATTCACACCAGGGTGCTCCTCCTCATCGTCTACGGTGTCAACCATACTCTTCGGACGGTAAAGTCTTAATAAAGAGACGAGGCTCTGATACCAATTGAAATGATCGATATAGTTGACTAGAGGGGGGGTGAATAGGCAACTAACAATTTTTAGCTATTCTTTACCAAATTAAACTTTGCATCAAAGTAGGTTGTCTAGATATGCAACCAGGTGAGCAAGCTATATGATGCTACAACAACAAGCACACAAAGCAAGCAAGGGACAGAACACAATATAAACTTGCACAAGTAAAGGTGAGAGATAACCAAAAGTGGAGTCGAGGGAGACGAGGATGTGTTACCGAAGTTCCTTCCCTTTAAGGGGAAGTACGTCTCCGTTGGAGCGGTGTGAAGGCACAATGCTCCCCAAGAAGCCACTAGGGCCACCGTATTTTCCTCACGCCCTCACACAAATGCGAGATGCCGTGATTCCACTATTGGTGCCCTTGGAGGCGGCAACCGAACCTTTACAAACAAGGTTGGGGCAATCTCCACAACTTAATTGGAGGCTCCCAACGACACCACGAAGCTTCACCACAATGGACTATGGCTCCGCGGTGACCTCAACCGTCTAGGGTGCTCAAACACCCAAGAGTAACAAGACCCGCAAGGGAGTAGTGGGGGAATCAAATTTCTCTTGGTGAAAGTGTAGATCGAGGCCTTATCAACCAATCCCTAGAGAATCAACAAGTTTGATTGGCTAGGGAGAGAGATCGGGCGAAAATGGATCTTAGAGCAACAATGGAGCTTAGGGATGGAAGAGGTGGTCAACTCGGAGAAGAAGACTCCCCTTATATAGTGATAGGACAAATCCAACCATTACCCACTTATCGAGCCAGTGACATGCGGTACTACCGCACCAGCCATGCGGTACTACCGCGAGGCACTACGGTACTACCGCACCAGCCATGCGGTACTACCGCGAGGCACTACGGTACTACCGCTTGCACGGCAGGAGCCAGACCGGCCCTGTTGCGTTGAAGCAAAGAGCGGTAGAACCGCCGGAGCGGTACTACCGCTCGCCCTTGCGGTACTACCGCAAGGCAGGGTTTGCCTGGGCTGGGAAGGCACGGATGAATAAAAATACATCCGTGGCTACTTTCGCTGAGTTTTGATCTGTGCAAAAATCTGACACGGTACTACCGCATACAGGGAGCGGTACTACCGCGTAGGACACAGATGTAAAAAATTACATCCACCCCTACTTCCGCTCGTGCTGCTGTGCTGGGCCGAGGCCACGGTACTGCTGTGCCCGGGGAGCGGTACTACGCAAGTGCCCGCGGTACTACCGCGTCCCTGGCCGGTACTACCGTGGGCCTTTGCGGTACTACTGCTTCCTTGAGCAGTACTACCGCATGCCACAACAGAACAACACTAGGAGTCCTTCATTTTGCAAAGACACGGATAAACGGTGGTTGCTCCAAAGAGGCAAAGGAAAAGTGGTGCAAAGTAATTGACGTGTACATGATGATTCCACTCAAACCTTTTCAAAGCGGACCCCCTCTTAATAGTACCGCTTTCCTATGACTCAAATCCACCGAAAAAAACGTAGAGAAAACTCCGTCTTCACTAGACTCCGAGGGGCAACGAATCGTCTTGTGCCTAAACATGGGATAACTGAAATGCTCAATGCATACGATTAATTTACAAATGCATTGTCATCACTCGCCAAAACCACATGGGGTAAAATATGCCCTTACACTCTCCCTGCCTTCTTCTTCCCCGCACAAATCTTGTGAGTTCAAGTAGGTGCTACTATCTCGTAGCATGCACCTATGCATTGGAAGAGGCTTAAGACCATTTTTTACAATTTTTGAAACGACTTTATTCAATAACAATCATGTCCTTTTCAAGGGTAGGGATAAGGAAATTAGGGGGCGGCACTATTAGCTTCTCGATAACAACGGAAGATCGTCGCTATGCTAAATGGTCAGATCAGAATTTTGTTATACGAAAAAATAAATTCTAAAACCTCTGTTCTTTTTACAAATCAGTAATTAAATAAAAATAAAAAAGAGAACAAACCGCGTGGATGAATTACGAATCTATCACAACATGGAAAAGGAAAGAAAAGGCGAGGGCGAGTGTGGTGGGCGCTTCATTTCCGTTCCCTCCTCCCGCCCGTCTGATTCCCGCTCTTCCCTCTCCTTTTCCAAGAAAGCCCGCACCACTTACAAGAGAGGGAGGGACAGACAGCGGAGCGGCGGCGGCGGCGGCGGCGATGGGGATCCAGGGTTTGCTGCCGCAACTCAAGTCGATAATGGCGCCCATCAGGGTGGAGGACCTGAGGGGGCAGACGGTCGCCGTCGACACCTACTCCTGGCTCCACAAGGGCGCCCTCTCCTGCGGCGACCGCCTCTGCAAGGGCATTCCCACCACCAGGTTCCCCTCTCCCTCCTCCCGCCCCTTTCTTGGACCGGCGAAAAACTAGTTTTGACCCCGATAGGGTCTCCTGATCCGTTCCTCACATTGCCGAATCCTAATCGATGGATCGAGGAAGTTTATTCCTTTGCAATGCATTTCGCCCCCAATCCCTCAACGGATTGGCAGCCTCTCGAATAGTGACCGTCCAGCCATGATTTCTTGATTGGGTTGGTGTCCCAACCGGTGAATCCCGTTCCAGATGAAGGATAAATGGGGGGCCTTGTTTGTGTTGTTTCTCACAGGATTGCTGAAGCAAGACGCGCTTCATTTGTTCTGTTGTACCCTAAAACTGAATTTCCCCATCTGTCACAGTGCCAAGAATTCTTGTATCTATAGGTTGGATATATACGAGAAACATATCTGGGAAAGATCTGGTTCTGCTTTAGTTACAAAGTCCACCATGTTAATTCGTAGAAATTTTGCTGGAGAGGTCTACACATGTCTATAACTACTAACTCTGCATCGTTGTCTTCTTATACTGTAGTTTTTCTGATGCAGTTGAAATTCATTTGTCACCGAATCATAGTGCAGAGGACCATAGAGTTATGTACAACTGCAATTCACCATCACATCCTGAGTGCAGCACCATAAATTCACCTGTGTTTTCCACCTTGAATTTGAACCAGGCATATTGAGTACTGCATGCATAGGGTTAACTTGTTGCGGCACCATGGCGTGAAGCCAATTCTTGTATTTGATGGAGGCTTTCTGCCAATGAAGAGCGAGCAAGAGGTCAAACGTGCAAGGTATGCTCTTCTTTGAGGGTAATAGTCTAGTGTGTTTCAGCTGTCAAGGGACATTTGCAGTACCTTTCAACAATGTTATGCATTTAGAAGTTTCTTTGCATATATGAGCTACTGTTGTGGTCATCTGGGGTTCTCTACCTATGTAGTGCTGTTGTAATATTATTACCTAATGTTGAATCGATCAAGGGGCTCTGCAGTTTTTGTTATCTCTATGCAGTCAACATTCTACAGTATTATTTACTGGATGCTAATCATGCAATCATTCAGGTCACGAAAGGACAATCTTGAGCGTGCCAGGGAACATGAAGCAGCTGGGAATTCCCGTGCTGCTTTCGACTGCTACCAGAAAGCTGTTGATATTACACCTAAAATTGCTTTAGAACTGATCCAGGTACAGATGTAAATTCCATGTTATATTACCAACTTGTTACCACCTATTTAAAGTAGTTTCTAACAGAGTGAGAATGTTTGGTTTGATTTCTGTAAATTGTCTTTAAACATGCAATGCAGGTACTGAAGCAAGAAAAGGTTGATTATATTGTTGCGCCTTACGAAGCAGACGCACAAATGACATTCTTATCTGTCAACAAACTTGTTGACGCTGTAATTACCGAGGATTCAGATTTGATACCATTTGGCTGTTCTAGAGTAAGCACACTATTACAACCCCCTCCTCAGCCCTCAACATACACCATAACCTTTCTATTTACTAGCACAATGCCCGTGCGTTGCTATGAAACTATAAAATATGAGGAGTTAGGCCACTGGCTTAGAAAATCGTTAATACTGTTCTGCAGCCTTTGTGCACAGTTCACGATTAAAAAGAGCAAAAATACATGAAAGATCATGCGGCTGGCATTGGAGAATCTTAAGAGATCATAGTAGGTCATTTGGAAGACGCAACATTTCGGATGTTTAAACATATGAGAATAGGCAGTAGTAAGTTGACTGCACAAGGTCATGGATCGGGTAGGAGGACAAAATCTATCGTCGCTTTGGAATTACAATTTGTTCACTCTCTTTTTCTGTGATATAGAACTGGAGGAACTTGGTTGGTAAGAGAAACTGAAAACATAAGCATATATTTGAGTTGGAGCCGCATTTCAGGTTTTTGTTATTTGTGTCTTCATCAGTGTTGGTCTCATATGAAAGTAGTAGTGTACTTGTTTATTTATGTCAGGTCCCACATGTGAGTAAAAGTCCATTTGTTTATATATGTCTCTTAGAAGGTTGCTCATCCCACATATTGGTAGAGGTGCATTTGTTTATTAGTGAAGATTGTTGGTCCCACATGTGAACTCACCACTAGCTCCAACTTTTATAAGCAGGAAAGATTATCTTGGTATCATGTTTTGGCAGTTGAATAACCACCGTTCTCTGAGCTTGTCCTCTGAGAACATTACTTGTATTCTCTCATTTTTATGTATCTTATTGTAATGTGCAGATTATTTTCAAGATGGACAAATTTGGGCAAGGTGTTGAATTCCAGATAACGCGATTGGAACGAAACAGGGAGCTGGACTTAAATGGATTCACGAAACAGATGTTACTAGAGATGTGTATTTTAAGTGGCTGTGACTATCTTCCATCCTTGCCGGGAATGGGTGTCAAACGTGCTCATGCACTCATCCAAAAACTTAAGAGTCATGAGAAGGTAAATCCTGTCTTCTCTCTGTCTATTCAATATACTACCTTCAATACACATAAAAAATAGTAAAAAACCAACAGAAAAAACAGAAAACATGTGTAGCACAGTTGTCCCTACAAGATAAAAACAGACCTAATAAGGACAGATGTGCATAATGCGCAAGCAGAATAAATAGTTCAAGACATGGCTACTACAGGCAAAACAAAAGGTTGACTGGTCCAACTTTTATGAAGCTATTATCTTATTATCTTATAGTTAGTTATTCAACGTACAACCAAATGTTACAAATGAGATTTCTGTTTAAACTAGTCATGCAACCTGGTGATCAATAAACGACGAGTTCTTAGTGTGATGGAAGTTAATGGAATGCATGCTTTCAGGTAATCAAGCACCTGAGGTACAGTGCTGTTTCTGTTCCACCTCAATATGAAGAGAATTTTAAGAAGGCAATATGGGCATTTCAGTTTCAAAGGGTCTATGATCCTGCGACAGAAGATATTGTTCATTTGTCTGGCATTCCTCATGACCTCAGCGAAGACGACTTTCTGGGCCCATATCCTTTGTAAAGTTATAATTTTATAGTTAGATATTATATAAATATGATAAGCTGATGTTTATACACTTCATAAATTGATCTTTTCCATCATTCGTCCATTCCTTCTAATGACCATTGAATACAGGTGAATTTGAAAATAAGCTAAGGGTTTCATGACACCACATTACTCAGTAATCCCAAATCGTTTTACCTCCTGAAGGAACTCTACTTTCATGCACTAGAGCATTTCCTTAATTAGTTTATACATGGTTACCACAGGCTGTTGTTAAAGGTATTGCTCTAGGGGAAATTGATCCACTTACAAAAGAACCATTTGAGGTACTCTCTGTTTCCTTCTGTGCTGTTCTTGTCAGGTTTTTGTCTTCCACAAGATTTTTTGTGTCAATCTGCAGTTATGGGAAAGTTATGCTTGTTTCTCTCATATGCTTTACTAATTTGCCGTTTTAGTTTGCTGGTGCTTTGTTCCTCCTAATGTAATTCACCCCGCTCTTCTGAGGAGCCTTGTGCATGTAAAAGCATGTGCATGCACAAACAAAGCATGATGCAATGTCATGAATAACACCAAATATGAGGGCTTTTTAGAATTTTTTTTCTGAATTTTAACAACGTTCTCTTTATTGATTAAGTAAAGGAAGTCTTGAGAATAACATTACACTAGCCCAGCATGGAAGATATGAAAAGGGGAAATAACAAAAATATTTAGTTATAAAATAGACAAGGTTCCTCACTAAAACAAAAGAATGGAAGTAAATATAAGTTGTCATGTTTTCATGTATTTTTGGCGCCTCTTACTAAATGTACTACCATCATCTTACAGAAGTAGAAATAAGTAACTTTTGTCACTTGTTTATCAAATATTATACCAGCATGTACTTAGTTATAGTGCAGGATGTGCAAACTACCAACATGTAGTTGTGTCTTCGTTCTTGATTATCTTATTGAGGTTTCTGCCTTACGTATACATATCTTGCAGGCCAGCATTCCTTGCAGTGCACCTGCTGCTGACAAAGGTTATCCGGTCAAGGAGTCTATTATTCCTTCAAATGGAAAGAAGAGGCTAGAATTGCCTGTGCAGAAGAACATATTGACAAATTACTTCTGTATCCTCTCAATGCATCTTAATTTTATTCAAGAAAACTTTGGATGAATTAAGTTTACTAAAGTGAGCTCCTAGATGCGTGTATATAATTCACATTTATGAATTGCCCTGGACAAGAAGCTTGTTAATTTTTCGTTTTTGAAACCTGAATACCTGATTAGATCATTTGAACAGTTTTCTTACCCCACCACCCCAAATATTTTGGCTTGGCAGGTAAAGGCGATGTACGAAATGTAGTATGTTATTGTCCATATTGTCTTGTTGATTGGGCTAATTTGCATCCTTTATTCACACTATTTAACTACCCATTGCACTATCCTTAACCTTTAGAAGGCTTAGCATCGCTTGAGGCAAAACGGAAGTTCAGGGCACCTAAGGTTACACCCAAGCAAAAAATGTTGAATGAATCTTCTTTGCCAAGCCCTCAGACTGAAGACTCTGGCACCCCTGATTCAATTGAAGACACTAGCTTGCCAATGAATAATATTCAATTCTCTCAGTATAGTTCTGAGCATTTTAGCTCTGAACCTCCTCGAGATGATTCAATTGATGCTTCTCAATGTAGTACTGGTCGTGCCTTCCCCTGGGACGATTCAGATAGTGTTTCACCCCACTGTAGTTCTCGTGATATTGGCAATGGTCCTCTTTCTAGGGATCAACACATTGAAGATGCAAAGGTATTTCTTATTACTGTACTGCGTAAACATTTGCAATGTTCTCTTAGTCCTACCTTCTTACTGCGTCTCTTGTCCTTGTGTCTTGCTTGTCTTTTCAGGTTGAGGTCAGTTATTGCAACACAAGTGCAATGCCAATAAGTCCTTGCTTAGAGAGTAAGATCCCTAGTTTCTGTAGTTGATCTGTGACTTAATCCATAAGTCATGTGATAGTTTCTTTATTCATGGAGAGTCAACATTAACAATCTTGGGACTGATTTCAGTATTTCATATGTGCCTGTTTTATGTTTCTAGGGACTTCGCCTGGGATAGCAGATCCATCATTAGTTTCTCACAACACGGAGCCATCGAGACCAGTGCCACATTATGCTGGAAGTTATGTGGCTCCTACTGTAAGGAGTTCATACTTCAAGAAAGATAAGAGGGTTTTCACAAATCAAGTAGAAGACCAGTTAGATGATGATGATGATGATAACGCTGAGACTGGCACTTCCACTCTTTCTGGAGTTCAACCGGGGAACCCTGGAGGTGTTGTGAAGAGAAGAAAACTATGGGATCCCCAAAATTTTGAAGACGTAAATGATTGTTTTAATTTCTACTTATCATTACATGGCAGCTAGCCTAGTAGTACTACTGTGGTACTAGCTGGTATCTGATATGCTGTTTGTGCAGGAAACATTGCCGCCAACTAGTTCACATGACAGTCCAGCAGTTGATGAAGGTAATAGTTCTACCTTGTTTTTATTTTGCCTTTGTTTCTTCTTTTTGATAATTTGAACCTGTTCCTTGTTCCATTGCTATGTTGGATATGAAGATAATATGACTAAAAAGGATTGCAAGTAACATCAGCCTCTGTTTGTCCTTTGCTTGTTACATGCTTGCAGTTTGGTGGATATTTCACTTGGCAGCTTGGTTATCATCCCCTGGAATGTTTTTTGTGTGTCATATTAAACTTTCCTCATTTTTTAGTTGTTATTCTTGGTCACAAGGAATGTTAAGCATTTCAGTCATTTATTCAAGCTTGGTTTTTTAAACCAATTCAACCAAGGTTACCGCTTTAAAGTAAATTCAGTTTAGATGCTTCTCAATCTTCATTTTCCATGCAATTCTTCCTGTATTATAGATCGTTTATGTACCATTTGACACTTTTTTTATTACAATCTGTCTTGATCTTTAGAGAGCAATCTGTGTAATGTCTGAAATTATTGCAGGCTGTGGTACTGATTCCCTTGATGACATCGACACAAATTCTGAAGGAAGATTCGGATGCAATGTTTCCCATGTGAATAATTACAGTGGCATTGCGGAGAAATCGATGGACAAGTTTGCTGCACTGATATCGTCTTTCAGATACGCAGGCTCCCGTGCCAGTGGCCTTCGTGCTCCTTTGAAGGATGTGAAGAATACCCTTTCTGTGAGGTATGCAGCTTCATAACTTGTGCATATACACAATTTACTTATCAGTACATGGAAGTGACCTGGTTTCAGTGAATATATAACGGCACAGTTATTCTGTCACAGATCTATTCTCAGACCCCTGGAACAGAACCTCCGGTGTATGGCTAAAAAGACCGTGAGAGGTCATCGTTCACAAAGCAGATCCAGAAGTGATGCCTCGAATAGCGCCGACGATCCTCCTGATCTGAGCGCGTTTGCACACAGCCCTGTTTTTCTTCCTGATCTGGGGAAGGTCACTGATAAAGATGCACCGGCAAGATCTACTACTGGTGGTTGTCCTGATCAAAGCAAGAACACTCGTAAAGCAGTGGGCACTGCTGTCAGTCCTCCTGATCTGAGCACATTTACATACGCACCCATGACTACTGCTAGTCGTCCTGAACGGAGCAAATTTTCTACAGCTATAAGAACTGCAGACAGTCCTGATCTGAGCACATTTGCATACCGACCCACGACTGCTGCTAGTCACTCTGAGCAGAGCAAATTGTCCCCTACAGCTATAAGAACCGCCGACAGTCCTCCTGATCTGAGCACATTTGCACATAAACCCATGAAACCTTTGGATGGCAGCAGGTTTGCAGGGACAACATTAGCGGCTTCTGGACGAAATTCTCGAGGCCGATTCACATAGAACTGCCGATGAGTCTTACCTTTTATGATATGGGCGTGTTTGCTATTGCACCAAAAGCTTCTTGCCAGCCTTCATGCTTTGACCTGAGCAAACTTAGATCTAGCAGCAAATGCTGTCAAATGGTGTCCTTGGCCACCCATGGACCTGCAGTCCCGATGAACCCCTGATCTAAGAGTACCCCTTTTGGCGCCAACAGAATGGAAGCATGAAAGAAGATGACAGTCGGTACCTGTAGAGGCTTGGTACTTGACTTCATTTTTATCTCATGCAAATGCAAGCTGAAGCATGTATGGTCTGGAGGGGGAGGTAGCTGGCAGCAGGGGCTAATAGCTTCAGTTGCAGAGACCACCCTGTGTGGTGTGCAAACCTAGCACATGCCCATTTCTGTTCTTTCCTGGATACTGTTGTCATTTGAGCATTAGTACAGGTGCTACCTTCTGTCAATTCCCAATCAAGATGAATTAAGGAATTGTACAATATGTTGTATTGTGGTTTGTGGATTCCGAGTAACTTGTTGTTGGGTATAGTAATGATCTTGAATGTACTACTTGTGTCAATGGACTGGGTTTTTGTCTCTCCGGACCTGGCGAAACCTTTATCGATACCATTTGTTAAACACCTCAAGATGCTTCTTTGTATTTGATCAGAAGGGGAAAAAAATGAATACATGTCTGGCGGAGCCAAGTTCACCGAAATGGGTGTACCGAGTTCAAGATTTTGTGAATTGCATAGCTATTTTCTCATCTATATGTGTTCTATCCACCTAGTATATGCTTTCTAATCCCGCCCATATTGTCTGGTTACACCATCCTTTTTAATTGCAATTGCATTGTATTGTCTGGGTACACAATACTTTGATTTACTTGTGCGTATATAACTCTCCTATGCTTTATTTTACTCGTGTGTACAGTTGAAATTATTTTACACGTGCGTACAATTGAAGAAAATGAATACATGTCTACGAAAAATGAATAGATGTCTGGGTACGCCATCCTTATTAAGTGCATTGCTTCAGTTTCAGAGACCACCGCGTGGTGTGTACAAAGTACAAACCTAGCACATTCTAATTTTCCGTAATCACTATAACAGTTTCTTTAGAATTCGTTTCATGGGATCCTTTGTTTTCCTCTGTTTTCCACCTAAACTTGTCACTGAATGTTTTTTTAAACATGTATCAGCATTAGGAGAGGAGTCTTCAACTAAAACATCCTCCTCGGAGCCAACGACACTTCTTCTCCATAGGCACATTGATCATCCTTGATCATCTTGGTGTTCTTTGGTGAGGGGAGAACCTCTAGGGTAGCCTGATCTTCACGAATGAGAGGATGGAAGGAGGAAGAACACGAAGAACAACAAGAAGGATAACTAGGGGAGCCTATCCGGCGTAGCAAGAACCAACAACGGAGAACAAATGTGCAAGTCTTCAGAACAGAACTCGAAATCTCGAATCAACAACCCTCTTGCAACCGTAAATCCACGCCACAGTCTTAATGATTTCTCACAAACACAAGGGAAAACAAGAACAAAGGTGGAGGTTCTTCCATGTTCCGCGGATACAGAGGACACCACGGAGTCTTCACCTTGCAAGGTGGCCTTGTCCTCCATGAGCCATCATCTCAAGGGTGGCCTCGGACATCTTCCCTACAAAGTAGATGTCTTGCACTCCATGGGCAGTTTTCTTCAAAAGGGAGGTCTTGATCCTACAAGGGGAGGTACATTGGAGACAAGCTCTCTAGCCAAATCTAGGTCACTTGTCTAACCCTCGAGAGGAGGGGGTGAAGTATTTATAGTCCCGCACATGAAAGGGTAAGTTGGGTGCTAAAGGGAGAGATACATGGGCCTTTGGCCCAGTTATGCGCGTAGGCAGCTGTCTGAACAATCTAGGCTTGAAGCTTGCATATATTTGGCTTCAGCACGGTGTGGAGGCTACCAGCGAGGTATAGTCCACGCTAGCGTCTGAGCCATGCCCAGGTGAACTCGGTCTGGTCCCGAACAGTCGGTCCGAAGGTTCATATTAAAAGTATATTGATTATTCCTAATAAACAACGAGTTTTCCAACAAATTGAAAGAAACCAGGCTCCATGGTTGCATTTTGATTATTTTAAGCTCTTCTCCCGAAAATAGAAAGGATACTGAGACAGGGCTTGTCCTTGTTTTTTCTTGAAGGAATGCCGGATTTTGAGAACTTCAACATCTGATTTTGAAAAACAATTGATAGTTTCTAACTCTGCAGTATCTATTATCATTTCAACGATCAACTTCCTCCATAATTATATCTATACTACCTAATATCATCATGATATCAACCAATTTCACTTTTTTTTAACTCGGCGAGAAAGAATTTGCAAATTAATAAAACCAGGCGGACATATTTGCCATCTTTAGGGGAAAAGGCTATCATCTCCTACTAGATAAAATCTTAATTCACCTTTTAGTGCTAATTTCGATCGCTTGATTTACTTCCCATAGGCGCGCATGCAGGTACATGGCTAGGTGTTTTGGCAACATACACATGTCTGTTTCCTCAATCCCCATGCCAAGGAGGCCAATAGAGTGACACGATGATGCGGAATGCCACTAATGCCCATCGACACCACATAGCCTAGGCGGCCAGATTGATCGCATGATGATTCCAGACACATCAAAATTTCCATCTCCAACCCTGTCTGCAAGCAGACTATAGTAGACCTTAACTGAATTATGTCCTGACCTCTTCTTGGTTTTCCTATTCTTTTTGTAAGTTGCAACAATTATTTTGTATGAATTTGCTTTGTTACTTTGCTATGTATGAACTCCTACGCTATAGCCAGTAGATTTTACCCCACCAAAATATATGTGTTTTGGCGAACTCTCAGCATTAGCTAGGGTTTTAACTTCTAATTAGGGTACACTTCGTTCACTTAGCCAATTTTCCATGTATTCGTTGTAATTCATCATGGACAAGTATCTTATCAGAAGAAAATCATCATCACAAGATGCTCCAGAAGACATAAACCGGGAAGAAGAAATTCTGTATATGATCCAGGTGATAGGAAATTGAGAGAACATTACCATCCTAATTTGAAATATGTGGCAATAAGAAAGTACTTGGTTAATAAACCTTATCATCCAAGAGAAATTTATTTTCCATATTCGGAGTTTGGGACTACAAGGAGAAGGCTCAATCCTAGTTGGTTTGATGTAGTTGGTAGTTGGCTTGAATACAATGAAGATAAGAAAAAACCATATTGTTTTTATTGTCTCTTGTCTAGGGACCGTGGCCACAAGAAAGAAACTAGGTATGAGGCTTTTGCTCTGAGAACATGAAACCAAGGTGTGTTGGTAATGTCGGTAGTGTCCATGATCAAGCAATTAAAATTTATGTTGCTTTAAAGAAAAGAGATCAACACATTGATGTTTCTATTTAGATTCAAAGTGGACCTTCCAAGATTTCCTGTTTTATTCAACTCAATGCCTTGATTGACAGCTGCTGAAGGGTCTTTTTAGGTCCATAACGAGCAAAAGAAATGACACAGTAAATGGAATATCTTGGAAGTTTGTGACTTAGGTAAGCATGGCCCACTTGTAGGAAAGGCTAAGGGAAAAGGTGCCACAAAGAATTTTTTTATGGTGGCTCTTGAAGTCTAGAAAGATATCTCTCAAGGTTTTGCATATGTGATAGCAAAATTTATCATCAAAGAAGATGCCAATAATGTGTGTTGTGTGCTTCTTGATGAGTCCCTAGTTGTTTCTTGCAAATAACATATAGTTGTGCCTTGCAGTATCTTGATAGTTGTGGAATTCTAACGACAAGTTTTGTTGGTCTTATTTATGTGAAATAAAAAACTTCTTTGCACCTCAACAGTTCAATTGATTCTACATCCACAAACTAATTTGATTTACAAGGAAGTTAAAGGACAATGATACGATGATGCTAGCAACATGCGAGGTGAGTTCGATTGCGTCAAATCATTGATCATGAGAGAAAGTAGCACAACTTATTATGTCTGTTTCTTTGCTCACGAGCTTCAGTTAGTTGGTGTGTTGTGTAAGAACCCATAAAGGAGTTAGTAATTTCTTTAGTATTATTTCTACCTAACTGTGGTGGGTGGATCTTCCAATCGAATGGAAATTATTAGAGATGTTAATCTTGAAGAAATGTGAAGGCTTTAGGGTGTGGGAAACTCACAATAGGAGCATGAATAAATCAACATCAATGCCTTCAAAAATCTAGAAACACTCATTGGTGTTCTCATGATAGAACACTTAAGAGTTCCGTTGACATGTTCCAGCTAGTATTAAAGTTCTAGAATTTGTGGTTTGCAATGGAAGGACCAAGACATAGTAAATGCCATGAATTTTTTGAAGCGAACAAGTTTTGTTTGAATAAAATTAGTGAAGAGGGACCCGACTCTATGTTTGGTGAATTTCATGTACTTTGCAGGAGCATGGTATTGTAGAGTTGGACACGGAAGAAGCATATGGTAATCTAGAAAAAGAGAAGACATGTAACCTAAATTACCAACAAATATCAATATCAAGTTGATTGCTTGATGTTTTTGATTGACTAGTTCAAGAAGTTGACACTTGGTTCAATGATGCATCCTCTAATTTTCTTGTTTGGTCAGCGGCTTTAAGCCCAACAGACTCATTCATGTTTTCAATTTGGAGAATTCAATGAGTATAGCAAAACAATTACATCAATATTTTGATTCCAAACTAGTAATTCTGTTGCTTATTGCCACACTATAGTTGAGAGGTGCTTTTTAGTCACGTAATTGGTGAAAACATAATCGCCCAATCGCATAAATGGTCACAACTTGAGTGATGATGTTATTTGTTATGTGGAGGAAGAAGAAATGGAAAAAAGCCACCAATGATCAAGTTGTTGAGCATTTGATGGCTATGGGGAAGCAAATGTACTAAAAGGTAATGCGCAAATAGTCACTACTCGCCCAATCACATAAATGGTCACAACTTGAGTGATGATGTTATTTGTTATGTAGAGGAAGGGGAAATGAAAATAAATCCACCAATGGTCAAGTGGTTGATCACTTGATGGCTTTGAGGAAGCAAATGTACTAAAGGTACTAACTCTGTCCGGGTTTATTGGCCCCCTTCGTATTTTGTGTCCAACTTTGGTCGTAGATTTGACTAACAAAATATAAGTCGTATACTTTTGGATTAATATTTGAAAGAGGTTTTCAATGATACTATAGTATAACTTATTTTTTGATAGTTAAATCAACGGTCAAAGTTTGACCCAAACCATAAGAAGGACTAATAAACTAGGACGGAGCGCAAATACTCACTACTCGCCAAATCGCATAAATGGTCCCAACTTGAGTTATGATGTTATTTATCATGTCGAGGAAGAGGAAATGAAAATAAATCCACCAATGATCAAGTGGTTGATCACTTGATGGCTTTGAGGAAGCAAATGTACTAAAAGGTAATGTGCAAATATTCGCTACTCAAGTACTTATATTTGGTCATTTTACTTTATCTTGAATATTCTAAGTCTACTTTTTATCTTTTAGGTTACCGAGCCATGTATTTTAAGATATGGAAATACATGACATCTTTTCCAAGTACTTTTGTCTTTTGTTTCATCATTATAGTAATCTTTTGAATTCTATTTTCTCGTATTCATATATTGTCTTCTATTATGTCCAATAATCTTGGTAGAAACTACGAAGCACACTTTTATTTATTGTGTTGTTGCTTGAAAATTTTATGCCATGTTAGCGGGGTGCATCCGGATGACTTCAACAGTTCAACTTCCACCCCGCCTGTACACAAGTTCACACTAGTCGGAATCTTATGCACAAAGAAAAGTCATGTGGTCCCTGACCGTGTCAATCGAAAACACGAGATACACACTTACACCATACGTCGCAATGGTTGGAAGAAAATATATTTTCAAACAAATGAATGGTCCATATCAAGCAGATGCATGGCATGCGGTGATTGATTGAGCTCACTCATTACTTGTTTAACAGACCCGAGGAGGGTATAGGTGCATTGGAAGACGTGGCTCGGCGTGCAACACTAGCGGCTTTGCCATAAAGAGGTTGTGCTTGGACTCACTAAGATGGATGACAGACACCCCTGCCGGTTTGGTCCATGTGAAGCCCTGTAGGAGCCTCCCGAAGAGCATAACACTCATGGCCGTCCCTAGCGATGCCGCCATGCAGCCACGACGGCCGGTGCTGAAGGAGATGAACCGCAATCTGCTCTCCGTTAGTGTCACATCAATGTCGTCTCCCATGTGGCGCTCTGGCTTGAACCGGAGCGGCTTGTCCCAAATGGTCGGGTTCCGGCCCAGGCCAGTCCGACTTAGGATGACATGGCTGCCCTTGGGCACATGGTAGCCGATGACGGTGGTGTCAGTGGTCGCTACATGCGGCAAGTTAAAGGAAGCGACTGGATGTAGCCGAAATGCCTCGCGTATGCACGCTTTGGCGTAGTTAAGTTGTGGGATGTCCGATTCTTGCACCAGCCGCTCCCGACCAACCACCCGGTCCATCTCCTCGAGAGCCTTGTCGAGCAACTCCGGACTGTTCACCATCTCCGCCAGCGCCCACTCCACGGCGTTGGACGGGTTGTCTACCGCCGCTAATGTTATGTCCTGCATACATTTGTATGGAGACAAATTACGTGTGCACCGTGTTAGTGATATTATCAATTATCTTTGACACATGTCCACACACACACATGGAGAGAAGTTGTAGTTGTTTTCCAGTCATCTGGCACTACTCGCCAAATCGCATAAATGGTCCCAACTTGAGTTATGATGTTATTTATCATGTCGAGGAAGAGGAAATGAAAATAAATCCACCAATTATCAAGTGGTTGATCACTTGATGGCTTTGAGGAAGCAAATGTACTAAAAGGTAATGTGCAAATATTCGCTACTCAAGTACTTATATTTGGTCATTTTACTTTATCTTGAATATTCTAAGTCTACTTTTTATCTTTTAGGTTACCGAGCCATGTATTTTAAGATATGGAAATACATGACATCTTTTCCAAGTACTTTTGTCTTTTGTTTCATCATTATAGTAATCTTTTGAATTCTATTTTCTCGTATTCATATATTGTCTTCTATTATGTCCAATAATCTTGGTAGAAACTACAAAGCACACTTTTATTTATTGTGTTGTTGCTTGAAAATTTTATGCCATGTTAGCGGGGTGCATCCGGATGACTTCAACAGTTCAACTTCCACCCCGCCTGTACACAAGTTCACACTAGTCGGAATCTTATGCACAAAGAAAAGTCATGTGGTCCCTGACCGTGTCAATCGAAAACACGAGATACACACTTACACCATACGTCGCAATGGTTGGAAGAAAATATATTTTCAAACAAATGAATGGTCCATATCAAGCAGATGCATGGCATGCGGTGATTGATTGAGCTCACTCATTACTTGTTTAACAGACCCGAGGAGGGTATAGGTGCATTGGAAGACGTGGCTCGGCGTGCAACACTAGCGGCTTTGCCATAAAGAGGTTGTGCTTGGACTCACTAAGATGGATGACAGACACCCCTGCCGGTTTGGTCCATGTGAAGCCCTGTAGGAGCCTCCCGAAGAGCATAACACTCATGGCCGTCCCTAGCGATGCCGCCATGCAGCCACGACGGCCGGTGCTGAAGGAGATGAACCGCAATCTGCTCTCCGTTAGTGTCACATCAATGTCGTCTCCCATGTGGCGCTCTGGCTTGAACCGGAGCGGCTCGTCCCAAATGGTCGGGTTCCGGCCCAGGCCAGTCCGACTTAGGATGACATGGCTGCCCTTGGGCACATGGTAGCCGATGACGGTGGTGTCAGTGGTCGCTACATGCGGCAAGTTAAAGGAAGCGACTGGATGTAGCCGAAATGCCTCGCGTATGCACGCTTTGGCGTAGTTAAGTTGTGGGATGTCCGATTCTTGCACCAGCCGCTCCCGACCAACCACCCGGTCCATCTCCTCGAGAGCCTTGTCGAGCAACTCCGGACTGTTCACCATCTCCGCCAGCGCCCACTCCACGGCGTTGGACGGGTTGTCTACCGCCGCTAATGTTATGTCCTGCATACATTTGTATGGAGACAAATTACGTGTGCACCGTGTTAGTGATATTATCAATTATCTTTGACACATGTCCACACACACACATGGAGAGAAGTTGTAGTTGTTTTCCAGTCATCTGGAAGATTGCAAAATCATCTGGAGGCGAAGCTGAGCGGGCGGGACACAAAGTTGGCGTCCTGCCTCGTGAGCACCTCCCTCGCGATCTCGGGGCAGGTGATGGGGACGACGTGGATGCCGCCGAGGCGGAAGCAGGCGATGTCGGTGCCCATCTCCTTCATCACCAGATGGATCCACCGGAACGCCGGCTTGTGGAGCATCATCTCCGGCAGGTTGCCCACAACCGGCCACGGTGACGGCCCTGGCGGAAGCGGCGCCGACGACGAAGAGCATGTGCCACCACAGATCTTGCTCTTGGGCCTTAACCTATGGGCGAGGTATAGGAACGCTATTGCGACAAGTAGCAGGGACACAGAGGAGCAATCTCCCAGCAGCATTGTGGAGCTGCTGCTAGCTTCTAATGCAGCTTCCAGCTAGTTGGCTATAGCCACCTGGCCTACCGTGCTAACTAGCTCGATCGACCCGAATCACACGTACACTGCCTGTGAGCTCGAGGCCCCATTTATGGAGTTTCAATCCACCCACGGGCCTGAAAGAGGCGCGCCTATGTGCATGGTTGATATTTTGAAGATATTTTAAAACTCCTTAAATTAATAACAATATAAGTGAGGAAATTGCTAAATTTCACTCAGGTGATATTTGTGTGTCCCTACTCGTTCTTTCCACCATCGGATTCTCTCGATTTGGGTGTATCCGGTTTATACAAACTTTAAATAGAGGTGATGGTGTACCAATCATATAGTTAGCAAATAAGGGTTTGTGAAAATCGACATAACTTTTTTTTAGAAAGGAGGCACTCGCTCAGCTTTAGCAAACTGAAGCCCTTAAATTCTTACATAGAGGTTCGAGACGAAAGAAAGATGCATGGGAAAAAACCACCTCAATATGCAACCACCCATTGGAAAATATCTTTCATTCTTGTATGCTACTTATATGAATAAGCATTTTACAACTTTATAATAATCATATACAGTACAATCAACTATATGTCTTTTCACTTTCTGTTCCCACATTATTAACCAAACATTCATATTTCATAAAATCAAATCTCATTCAAATATAGTGCAACAATTACTGCATCAACGCATGGGGTATCATCCAGTACTTATCATTTTTAACTTGGTTCTGACATAAATTTCGACCATTTTTCTTCTTATGTTTTCCCTTGGTTAGCAGTGCATATTCTGGATAGACTTGGGGGAGTGGACTAGCAGAGAAGTAGCAAGAGGGGGACTTTTCTTTGCGATTTTGTTTGGTAGATGGTCGTGCTCGTATGCTCGACTCGTACGTGGTGATAGGGTTTGGAGTTGTAATCACATTCATTGTATTTTTCAGGGGCCCGAAGTATCTTCCAAAATAAGAAGAGAGGTACGTGGATTGAGATAGAGATATTTTTTTTCGCATTCTTTTCCCCATTCTCTGTCATCAACGAAGCATGGTTCATGTGCACTTTTTGTTCTACGCCCAGGATACAACTACCAGTGTTTGTGTTGTGTGGGCAAAGGAGGTTGTGATGGACCGAGGGACGCGCACCCACCATATCTGTCCAGTCTTGATTCTTTTTGGGTGGTTGCTAGGATATACACCCCATCTGCCGATTTGGAATGTTGCACTCATTTGGAATTCTGATCAGACTATTCTCCTTGTCTGTGAGCGCAAAAATCTGTCATGGACACCAACAGGAGCTATGCAAAAAGGATAGGTGTGTGTTTTTTCGCCATGTGTTGCTTGCTTCTCACCATTTTCTTGGGTATTGTCTAATTTTTTTGTGTTCTCTAAGGCTACTAGAATACAAAGGGAATGAAAGCAGCCCACTGTTTCTTTATTTAAATATATCACTCCTTTTTATAAAAATGTAATTAAATTGGGCAAAGTATATGTAAAAAACAGCAAACCACATGCATACTTCTTTATGCCGCGTGTACACGTTAGTTTTTGTTTCATATTGCCCCCACCCCAAGTTAAAACAAATACCCCCTACCATCCATATTACTTTTTAAACAAGGCAAAAGCTTTGCCTTTTCATTAAAGGAGAAAGAGTATGTACAAGGCCTTATACAAAAGGACCAAAATGGACTACTCTCCAGGTATGATCGCTCCTAAGTGTTTCGCCCCGACGATACACCGCAACCTAGCCTCTCTCTTGATATTACCAACTACAATTGTCGGCATAGAAGCAAATTTTTGGGAAACTCTACAATTCCTCTTGTTCCAAATCACCCAAGACACAAGCATTAGAAGAGAAGCCAAGGCCATGTTTGGTCGCGCGTTTGAGTTGACTGCTCCGGTCCACCAAGTGTGGACGTCATCGAGATGTTGCCAGTTTCCGGGTAGAGGTCCTCTCTTCCAAGCCAATCTTTGATCATGGACCAAATCTTCTTTGTGGACCAGGATTAGAGAAGTATGTGAGCGGCCGTCTTTGGTTGACATTTGCAAACCTGACAGAGGCCATTATTAGGCCAACCTCTCTTCTCCAATCTGTCAGTCCAAACTCGGTTTTGTATAATGAGCCAAGCAAAGAATTTGCACTTTGGAGGCTTGAGCATGGACGATGTCAAGCCAACAAACTGGGCATTGTATGCCGAGGCGGTGGAGTAGCAAGCAGCGGAGGTGAGGTGAGCTTCCATGTGATATTGTCATGCTCCTCATTAAGCTAGACTTCCCTGGTACGAGTCTAGTGAAGGGGAACGTAGCAGAAATTCAAAATTTTCCTACGTGTCACCAAGATCTATCTATGGAGAAACCAGCAACGAGGGGAAGGAGAGTGCATCTACATACCCTTGTAGATCGCTAAGCGGAAGCGTTCAAGAGAACGGTGTTGAAGGAGTCGTACTCGTCATGATCCAAATCACCAGAGATCCTAGTGCCGAATGGACGGCACCTCCGCGTTCAACACACGTACAGCCCGGTGACGTCTCCCATGCCTTGATCCAGCAAGGAGAGAGGGAGAGGTTGAGGAAGACTCCATCCAGCAGCAGCACGGCGGCGTGGTGGTGGTGGAGGAGCGTGGCAATCCTGCAGGGCTTCGCCAAGCACCGCAAGAGAGGAGGAGTACTTGGGAGAGGGGGAGGGCTGCGCCAGAACTTCGTGTGAAGCTCCCATGCACCTCCCCACTATATATAGGGGTGGAGGGGCTGGTTTCTTGCCCTCCAAGTCCATTGGGGCGTTGGCCAAGGTGGGAGGAAAGAAAATCCATCATTTCCTTCCCCACCGATTGTTATCCCCCCTTTTTAGGGATCTTGATCTTATCCCTTCGGGATATGATCTTATTCCTTCTAAGGGGGGATCTTGGTGCGCCTTGACCAGGGGTGTGGGGCCTTTCCCCCACTACCCACGTTCATGTGGGTCCCCCCATGCAGGTGGGCCCCACTCCGGAACCTTCTAGAACCTTCCCGGTACAATACCGAAAAATCCCGAACATTTTCCGGTGGCCAAAATAGGACTTCCCATATATAAATCTTTACCTCCGGACCATTCCGGAACTCCTCATGACGTCCGGGATCTCATCCGGGACTCCGAACAACATTCGGTAACCACATACAAACTTCCTTTATAACCCTAGCGTCATCGAACCTTAAGTGTGTAGACCCTACGGGTTCGGGAACCATGCAGACATGACCGAGACGTTCTCCGGTCAATAACCAACAGCGGGATCTGGATACCCATGTTGGCTCCCACATGTTCCACGATGATCTCATCGGATGAACCACGATGTCAAGGACTCAATCGATCCTGTATACAATTCCCTTTGTCTAGCGGTATTATACTTGCCCGAGATTCGATCGTCGGTATGCCGATACCTTGTTCAATCTCATTACCGGCAAGTCTCTTTACTCGTTCCATAACACATCATCCCGTGATCAACCCCTTGGTCACATTGTGCACATTATGATGATGTCCTACCGAGTGGGCCCAGAGATACCTCTCCGTTTACACGGAGTGACAAATCCCAGTCTCGATCCGTGTCAACCCAACAAACACTTTCGGAGATACCTGTAGTGCACCTTTATAGTCACCCAGTTATGTTATGACGTTTGATACACCCAAAGCACTCCTACGGTATCCGGGAGTTACACGATCTCATGGTCTAAGGAAGAGATACTTGACATTGGAAAAGCTCTAGCAAACGAACTACACGATCTTTGTGCTATGCTTAGTATTGGGTCTTGTCCATCACATCATTCTCCTAATTATGTGATCCCGTTATCAACGACATCCAATGTCCTTAGCCAGGAAACCATGACTATCTGTTGATCACAACGAGCTAGTCAACTAGAGGCTTACTAGGGACATATTGTGGTCTATGTATTCACACGTGTATTACGATTTCCGGATAATACAGTTATAGCATGAATAAAAGACAATTATCATGAACAAGGAAATATAATAATACTTTTATTATTGCCTCTAGGGCATATTTCCAACATCTAGAGATCCAAGAACTCCCCACAGTTTATTGTGGATAATCAATCAGATAAGTCAAGTTGATCTACCCAAGCATCATGGTCTCCATTTCTTCTTTTTGGAGAGCTCAAAGAAGGCCAGAGCAATGTGTCGAGGTCTTTGACCATCAAGCAAGGGAGTCCCAAAAGGAAGCCTTCTTTCTGTTTCCAACATGGACCTTCGTCATGGAAAGAAAGATCTCCATATCATCATGGGTACAAGGTTTCCCGATCCCACCCAAGTTTTTCTGGTGCTACCCCTTCCAACCAAGGCCACTTGAGCCTTAGTGCACAAACAAATTTGTCAAGATGTAGGATACCAAGGCCACCAAGCTTGGTTGGCCGACACACCAACAGTTCACCTTGCACTTGCCTCCCAAGACTCTGTCAGATGCCGCCCAAAGTAAGAACCTACGAAGCTTGTCAAATATAATCTTGGTGCCTACAGCCAACTCAAGGGAGGTGAGATGATATATTACTTGCGAGGTGAGCACAGACTGCACAAGGGCGCGCCTCCTGGTCATCGTGTAGTCGCGACCTATCTAGGGTTTAGCTTGGCGGTGGCCTTATCCTCAAGGTACTGATAATGAACCTGCTTCAGTTCTTTAATGGAGAGCGGCAGGCCAAGGTAGTTCATTAGAAATGTAGTAATTATGGCGGGGAGGTCACTGAGGATGTCCAGAAGGTCAATGCCATGGCATTGAATGGGTGCTACTTGATTCTTATGGAAGTTGGTATCATGGCTGGTCACGTTGCCGAACCCATCCAAGATTGGAAAGGGTGGAGATGTCCTCTTTGATAGGTGCCACAAAAATTGATGCATCATCCGGTAAAGTGAGGTTCAGTACTGCACACCCAGACCATGTAATTGGTTCAATCTTCCATGAGAGGTGGCAAGGTCAAGGATGCTCTGAATGGGGTCGATGTCAAGGATGAATAGCAATAGAGATAGTGGATCTCCCTGACGGAGACCCCTCCCCTGCGTGATGGCCCCTCTAGGGACTCCATTGAGCACAACTCTAAAGGAGGCAGTGGAAAGGAGCGCGACGATCCAATCTCCGAATTTGGGTGGGGAATCCTCTCTGCTATAAAAGGTCGAGCAAGTAGTTGTCACTGCTTTAGTACAACTTTAGTAGTGGTACTAAAGCAACAACAAGTAATATTGATCGGAGGAGTAGTTTGTTTCTTGCTACGATTTTTTCCTTTTTATACAGCTGATTCAGCACATGACAGAGTTAGAATACATAAGATCCAAAAAATGGACCAGGTTCCACTATCAAATGATAATGGACCGAAAACAAGAAAAAAATCATCCTGGTAGAAGATAAAAAATGACAAGCAACCTTCTATTGCAGCATTCCTCGCTAACAGCAAACGTAAAGACTGCCTCAGTACCAAAATAAACTAGGCCAAAGCGCAATATTACATGGATGAAGATCACACCCCAGCTTAACAGTCAAACCCTGTTTTCACATCCACAGATGATCAAAGTACTTCATATGGCATTTTACTCCATTAGTAAGTGAGGTAGAATCCGCATAGGCCTATCATTGTGTTTCCTTCCTTGCTTCAACATTGACCACAACATTGTCACCATCAGCATCGGGTCTCACACCTCCAACAACAACATCCGCTTACCTCGTTCACCACTGCCATCATTATGTGTAGTCAGCGCCTCTTCCTGTAAGGCATTTGCTCCTTGCTCGAGAATCGCATGATCTCCAACATCTTGTAAACCTGTCCAATACCGCATAAACCATCATGCACAACAAATAAATCCAGTTTCTAAAAAAGGAGATCTGACAAGATTACTATCAAAGCAAGTCCTATTACACAATTTCCATATTTCCCAGCATATATTTGCTAGGCCAACAACTAGCAAGTTTCCACTCCTAGGTATAAACTTAGGTAACCACTAGAAGAACTGGGAGAAACAACCAGACCTATCTTGTGCCCCCAGACATTTGCTCAAGATGCTTTAGATATACTTTGCTACCGAGAACCTAATAAAGAGGTGGGTCATGGTCCCTCTGAACATCAGCTACAAGTAGGATCACCAGTCCAATTTCTCTTGATCATATTATATCTTGATGGAATTGTATTATGCTAAATGAGCCAAAGCCAGATCTTATTTTTAAAAGGCATTTAGCTTTCCATAGATGTTTAGAGGACATGTCAGGGCCAACATCAGATAGGTAAGCATACACGGATTTGATAGTGAAATTTCCTATTTTAGTTCATTACCATTTTGGGGAGTCGTCCATTGGAGACGTGTTGACATGTTTAATTTATCTCTCTAATTGCAATCTCATGTCTCCATTCAACCATCTCCTAAAAGTTTGAATGCCAACCACTGTTAGCCATTTGATGCACAATACAAGAGTTTTCATTGTGAATTCCATACAACTCAAGAACTATTCTCTGATGGGTTTATCCCCACACTAGTTGTCATGCCAAAAATTAGTTTGTTTGACATTGCCCACTATCACAGTTCTATGCACCTTTCAGGTAAATCTACTTATTTTTCAATAGACCAACCCAAGGAAATCATTCATGGTGCCATTGATCTAGTGTATACCATTCTAGATTTTGTATTTATTTTTAACTATATCCTTCCACATCCCTTCTTGAGTCTTCGAGTTCCACCACCATTTTCATGTTATGAATATCGAAGCCTCCTTTCTACTTTGCTTTGCAAATAATAGGCCACATGAACCATATGATATTTCTATTATTTCACTTCCTTGTCCAAAAGAAAAGGATCTTATATGGACTCCTTCGATCTCCAAACATTTTTCTTATGGAATCTATACATGAAAAGTGGAAAACATGAATGTTAGTCAAACAAACTTTGTTTCTTGTTACTCTACCACCCACGGATAGAGTTCTAGCTTCCCAACCTTCTAGTCTATTATATATTTTCTCCACAACAGGGACCCAATCAACTACATGTAATCTACTACCATATGCAAGCACACCCAAATATCTTATAGGAGATCTAACCCAATTCCACCACTCACCCATTCCCCTGGGCAGCCCTCTCTACACATCATTCTTCGTTCGTTCCTTTGCTGCAGGAGGCACGCCGAAGCGCATCACTTGTGCTTGCCACGAAAGCAATCATGCTACTGACCGCCGCGTAATATGCCCTAAATGTATCAACATTTTTTATGTTATCACACATAACTTTTCAAATGTATGTAATATTAATATTCTATCATATTAACCTACTAATTATGAAGCAGAAGGTAATTTGCATGTTTATTGCTTGTAGGCACATGAACCTTTCTACACACACTAGAAAATTTGAGAAAAAAAATCAAGCTTTTTTTTGTCGGAGGAGGGAACCTGCCAAAAGAAAATGCCAGGGAATGTGAGCCTGGCGTGCCTTGGCCACACGCCTTAATTAGGGCATGGGGCCTACGAAGGTCCAATGATCTTTGTTCTAGTGTACATGTCTTATAAGTGCCCTAAAAACCCTTTATGGCCAATATGCAACCCTACTTCGGTACTCCGCGGAAGGGAAAATCCTGACCATCTTCACCAATAATGATTCTCCATTGCTCTCATGTGAGGTGTGAGTTGTCCATCACATGGACCATTGAATTTATAGTATGGCCAATCAACTTAGTTGGACCCCAAGTGCAAGGATTTCTAGCAAGCAACACATCATTTACCCTCAGAAACCAAGATATCAATCCGTGGAAGTACAAAACGACAAGTTCTACAACACAAATAGACTTCACTTGTTTCCCCAACAACACTAACAACACTAACAAGGGTGTCAACCTTGCCAACTCTGCTAGTTTTACAAGATATTAAAAGGTAATGTGGTGGGTATTATTTTTATATTTTTTGGGATAAATAATAAATATAAATAAAAGCCCAAGTAAAAGATGATGAAAGTGTTTTCTTACAGTAAAAGTTTGACCGAGATTTATAGGTTCATCAATAGTAACTTTCCATAAGATAAAATGAGCGGCAAAGTAACATAGACATGCGAGAAATTGTGAAATATCTCTTGTTCCTGCTAGTTTGTGTGAAATGTGTTGATCTTATATAAGCAATACACCCATTATTCCATAAACCGAGACCCTCCCTGCATCCCTGGCTAATAATCCACTACTTGACTGAGATCCTCTCTGCATCATCCAAATATTAAGAAATAAGAGGGATAATTGACTTAAGCAAGATGACATGTTGATATCATGATTTCACTAGAGGAATCATACTATCATTAATACTTGGTGGAAATAACACAATGCAAACCTTTTCAATTTATTGTCACCATGGTGGATTACTTTCAATATTAAACCTTTTTGGTGCACATCATTACCCTACTAATGACCCATCTATACTGCCCAAGAAAAGAAAAATAAACCAGGGTGAAATATGCATTTATAAACCAAACATAAGAACATAAACCGACAGGCGATGGACTAGCTGAAGGTACCGTTTGATAATGAACTCTCAGAGGAACATGTCAGAAAATCACAAAACTCTATAAGTTAATCACACCAAAGTGCATCGATGGTTTTGTCTCGGACGATGTCCCTTCGGTGGATGTCGCAGCATAGTCTTGCGGTCACTTGGTTGTTTTCCTATATTGTCCGCCATGGATAGCTCCGTGAACATTTTATGTTGGAATGTGCGGCCTTAAAACACCAACATTCTATTCATATTTTAAAAACATGAAATTTTGTTCAAACTCCAAATAAAATTTGAAAACATGAATTTTTTCAAATTTGTAAAGCTCTTTTGGAAAACACAAACATTTTTCTTATGCATAAAACTATTTTTTTGAATCAAACATTTTTTAAAACAAGGGCTTTTTTTTAGAAAGTTCAATTTTTTTGAATCCATGAACAATTTTTGGAAACGATTTTTTTAATTTTTTTGAAAATGAAAAAACATTTCGAAACTCTGAAACAAAAATTGAAACCGTGAAATTTAAAAAAAAATGAAAAAAAGAAGCAGAAATAATGAAAAAGAAAAAAAAGATGAAGAAAACCGAGAAAAAAGCAGTAAAAGAAAACCAAACAGAAAAAAATCAGTTTTTTTTAGACATTAAAAAAAATCTGTTCTGTGAACCTTTTCTCACGGTGGGCCGGCCCATCTCTCGCGCTCGGCTGCTTCGCCTATGCGAAGCACCGGCAACCTGCCGCATTGAGCGGCGAATAGGGTTTTTCGTTACCGCGGACCAAAACTAGAGGTTATCAGAGAAGGCCCAAATAACACTGACAATGGAGAATATCACTTCAAATTTTTTTTTTTGACAATGGAGAATAAAGATTCCGGATCCAATTCGGACTGCAACACTCGTTACACACCTTCTTACGTTTGGGAATCACGAAATGAAAAATTCGATCGCCAACCAAGCAAGCATCCGTATCGAACTACTCCTAGAAGTCTAGAACACCTGGCCTCAACCTGCCGACTATATAGCCTCCCGCTTAGCGCATCCAGATTCCAGAACCGATCGCTACGTACCCTCGAGTCTGTCATGCCGAGGTTGCGTCGCGTGCGGCCGCGCCGGGCCGTGTAAGACGACCGCCTCAGCGCGCTCCCGGAAGAGCTGATCCGCCTCATACTGAGCAGGCTGGACACCCGCAGCGCGCTCTCCACCGCCGTCCTCGCCAGGCGCTGGGCACGCGTCCCCCGCGAGCTCCCCGCGTACGACTTTAGGGTGAGCGACATACTCCCGGCAGAGTACGAGCAGACGGTCGCCCTCCGCCGGCTCGACCTGCCGCGCGACAAGGCTCTCTCCAGGATTGTCGACGGCCTGATGGCGAGCTGCGAGGCCTCTACCATGCGTGCGTTTGTGGACGGCGTCACCGCCTTCTTGGAGGCAGACGGCGGCGCCGCACGCCGGTGCCCCAAGACCCTCCGCCTCGAGTTCTTCCAGACGGACGACGGTGGCCGCATAGTAGACCGCCTGATCACTACCGCGGTGGGCGTGTGGGGAGTGGAGGATCTGGAGGTGGCCGTCAGGCCGGCGTTCCACGGGCCTGCGCCGGGCTATGGCATCCCTCACGATCGCCTCAAGGACGGCGACAGGTCGCGCGTGCGCAGCCTGACGCTGGGCAACTGCACGGTCCCGCCGAAGCTGCACTGCTACGACGCGCTCACCAAGCTGGTCTTGCGAGACATGGCCGCTTCCACGCCCGCCGACGTGTACGAGAGGGTGTTCAGCGAGTGCGCACGGCTGCAGGTGCTGCACCTCACGTCCTGCGGCTGCGTGGGGGACAGTTTGGTGGTGTGTTCACAGATGAGGGAACTCGTCGTGGAAGCGTGCTCGTTCATGGAGATCGAGCTGCGGGATCTCCCAATGCTTGCCCGCCTGGCCTGCCTAACCAACACCGTTTCTACTCCGGTGCTCCCCCCCCCCCCCCCCCCCCCGGGGTGAACGCGTGTGGGAAAAACACACAAGGACGGTCCAGATGCGTCGATGCCGGTTCGTAACGAGGGGCACGATGGTCATTTCAGGTGGGCGTAGAGCGCGCGTAGACCAGTCGTAGAGCCCTGTATGAGCCCGCGCCGGCCCGCATACTATTGTACGCCGGGCGTGTACGTTTATTATACGCTGGCGGTTGCGTTTCCCCGCGGTCGTGCGCGTGGACGTGTGCGTGGATAGTTTCCAAAAAAAGGCCCCTAGTATAAGAGGAGGGGAACGGGCACCGGCCGCATCGCCCACCCCATTTCCCCCAAATCGCCTCCCTCTCCCTCCTCTCTCCTCGGCCTCATCGTCTCCCCCACCGGCCACCCACCTGCTCGCTCACCACCACTGCCTCCCTCTCTTCTCCTGTTTGCTTCTGGCTTGGATGGAGCAAGGCCGTGGCGAAGCCGCCGTCGCCGGCGGAGATCTGCAGAAGACGGGCGCGGAGACCGTGGCAGATGCCGTGCAGACCCTCATCGGCGGCGCGGGTGCAGGAGGTGCTGCATCCCCAAGCGCTGGATCGGTCGCTGCGGCGGCGGATCTGGAGGAGAAGAAGGTGGTCGTGGCGGGCTCCGCCGTGCCGGTGCTTGGCGTGACGGCGTTGAGTGGCCCGTCTGATGGACCTGCGGAGGCCGGCGGCGAGCACGTGGACCTGCAGGTAATCCTTGCCAGTAGTCCCCTCCGTTGCTAGTTACCCCAGTTAAGCAGTAGATTTAGGTGTTAGGGTTTTTGGTTGTTGCTAGTTGTTGCATCCCCTTCTGATAGTTAGGGTTTTTAGATGTTTGATTGATTTATAGTGAAGGTTAAGTTTGGATTCTGTGATTGAATCATCCAGTAGATCAAGTTGTTAGGGTTTTTAATGAGATGTTAAGTTGGGGATTATTTGTATTTGATTCAATTAGAGCCACTGATATGTTGTATCTGTGATTGAACACATCCAGTAGATGTACTAGTTAGGGTTTCTTAATTAGATGTTTAGTTAGGTTTTTTTATTGGATTCATTTATAGCCTCTGATATGTAGAATGTGTGAATGAATCACATCCAGTAGATGTAGTACTTAGGGTTTTTTAATTAGATGTTTAGTTGGGGATTTTTTGTATTTGATTCAATTAGAGCCATTGATATGTTGTATCTGTGATTGAACACATCCAGTAGATGTACTAGTTAGGGTTTCTTAATTAGATGTTTAGTTAGGTTTTTTTATTGGATTCATTTATAGCCTCTGATATGTAGAATGTGTGAATGAATCAAATCCAGTAGTTGTAGTAGTTAGGGTTTTTTAATTAGATGTTTAGTTGGGTATTTTTTGTACTGGATTCACTTAGAGCCACTGATAAATAGAATTTGTGATTGAATCACATCCAGTAGATGTAGTAGTTGTGGTTTTTAATTAGTTGTTTAGTTAAGGTTTATTTTTATAGGATTCATTTATAGCCAGTTATATGTAGGATCTATGATTGAATGATCCAGTAGATGTAGTAGTTATGGTTTTTTAATTAGTTGGTTAGTTAAGGTTTATTTGTATTATTCATTTATAAATAGTTTTATAGATTCTATGATTGAATGATGTAGTAGATGTACTAGTTAGTGTTTCTTAATTAGATGTTTAGTTAGGTTTTTTTTGTATGCGTTAAATGTAATTAAATGGCGTGACTGAATGATGCAGTAGAAGTAAGAGTTATGATATTTTAATTAGATGTATGAGTTAGTGTTACTTGTAGTGGATTCATTTATATCCAATGATATATGTAAGTAAATTTTGTGATTCAATGTTCCAGTGGATCTAGGAGTTAGTGTTTTTTAATTAGATGCTGGAGTTAGGGTATTTTAATTAGATGTAGGAGTTAGGCTTCACCATTTCA
The DNA here is from genome assembly GCA_963921465.1 of Triticum timopheevii. Lineage (NCBI taxonomy): Eukaryota > Viridiplantae > Streptophyta > Magnoliopsida > Poales > Poaceae > Triticum > Triticum timopheevii. The sequence continues at coordinate 464,680,121 of OY997266.1, forward strand.
CTTATTCTGACATATGAGTGATCATTGAGAACTGCTCTGAACTAAATATTCATTAATATTTACAATTGAAATGAAAACCTGACATGTTTGTGAAGTTATATATAAAGGTCCTATTTGCATTGTCTGTCAAAAACTGCTATCTCATTGGTTAATAAGAGAGGAATGATATTCATTTATACCTTCATATGCATGTTCAAAAGCAAAATCTGAATTTGTATGTCCATATGAATGAACTTGTATGTTCATAACCCAATTGTTTAGTATGTATATAGCTTGATATATAGTCTATGAATTAGTTGTTGAAATGTACATACCATGTGTAACCTGTGCACCTTTTCAATATAGTTAGGAACTTTCCATCATTATGCAAAATCAACTTGTTGTAATTTCATTATTTGAACTGCAATTCTATTCCTCGTAAATGACTTGCTTGGTTGACAATATAGCAGAAGGAGGTTCTTGTTGGCAACAGGAGGAAGTGGGACTCATCTGGCTACTACCCTTATGACAGTGATGAGGATGAGCCGTACGAGGTAAGGCCTAGCTATAATGTTATTTGTGCATTGCTTAGTGTTAGATGTTTATAGTATTTGAATGCATAATGTGTTAATGTCAGTCATTAATGTGTGCAATATCAATCTGGAGATGATGTGGTCGAGGGGAACGTCGAGTCCTTTGAAGAGAAGGTGGTGCAGAAGATCAGGGCCCAAGGATCTGCTATGTACTACAACTGGAAGATGGACAAGTACCGGTGCCCCTACTGCAGCAGGCCCAAGCCCAGGTCTGGGTTGCTGGAGCATCTGATGGAACATTGTCGGGCTACATCCATCAGCAGTGATGAGTACAAGATCAGGGCTCAGCATTCTGCCCTCCACAAGGTCCTGAAAAACCCTCACATGTAGTTGCCCTAGACCCTGGTTGTCGTATGATGGAGGAAGGCTCAGTCCTTTTGGTGAACTTTATGTGGTATTTTGATGGTGGAAACTTTTAGTGGTAATTTAGTATGAACTTTATCTAAGTGTAGTACTGTGATGTGTGGTCTAAACATATCTAATATGCTAGTGGTATGCATCAGCAAGTGTGCTGTGTGGATGCTGCTATCTATGGTAGTAATATATATTGCTAGCTCCCTCCGTTCCTCAATATAAGGTGTATTATTTTTCCAAAAAGTCAAACTTCCCTAAGTTTGACCAAGTTTATAGACAAAAATATCAATATCTAGAATACCAAATCATTATCACTAGAATCATCATGAACTATATTTTTACATTTTATATGTTTAGTATTATAAATCTTTATATATTTTGCTATAAAGTTGGTCAAACATAGACAACAGTTGACTTTTTGAAAAACTGATACACCTTATATTTAGGAACGGAGGGAGTATATTTGTGTCCCTTAAATTTGTCATTATGGTTCCTTAGATGTATGGTTCCTTAGATGTATGATTTGCTTGAATTTAGCTACTGCAATGATCAGACATGCCGCATCAGTGTTGCTTCACTGATGAGGCATGCTGCAAACACTTCCCATGTTGCGGCCATGTGGAACATGCTATGGCAATGGTGCAATAAATTCCCATAATGTGGCCATGTGCAACAAGCTCTGCCCATAAGCAAATCGGACCAAATGTAAAACTTTGCGTTGAGTTAATTAATGTTGTTTAGTGAAGTAAGTGGAAATTGTTCATCCACACATATGACATCTTTCCTTCATTTGAGGAAGCAAAAATAGCAAATACTCCACCATATGATCAAATATTCCAATAACTGAGCACATATTCCATCATTTCATGAAATACTAATAAAAAAGTAGCTAAAGATGGTGTGTGTGTGTGTGTGGAAAAAACAACATTTGAATAAAGGTGTAATGATTATTTGCAATATGAAGGAGTTTTTTCATGAAGAGCAAGTTGATTATTTGAAATATGAAAGATATCCTTTTGTACAATTTATAGTGCCTCCGTGAAGCCGCATGTTTCGAACCGGCATTGGGCAGGGCATAAAAAATTCAAAAACAATTGAAAAATTGTGACCCACATTTTCTTGTACATGGTGAGCCACATGTGCCAAACATGGCTATGAAAGAAAATTTGGAAAAAATAATATTTTACAATGCCCCCTTGAGGTATAAACCGATGTTTTGACCAGTCAGTCTAGAGGGCATTATAAATTAATAAAAATTTCTAAAAAATATAAAACTTTGGAAAACTAGCTATGTTTGTGCAAGAGATCATGTGTGCCAAAATTGAGGTGATTTGGAGGTGGTCGAAAAAATCATCGCATTTCGGAGGGGCCATTACTTAAGCCAGTTTTTGAACATACGTGATTTTTTCGAGCACCTCAAAATGACCCAAATTTTGTTCTAAATGGTGACCCACATGTGCCAAACATGGCCATCAAAGAAAATTTGGAAAATGAATATTTTACAATGGCCCCTTGAGGTATAGACCAATGTTTTGAGCAGCCAGTCTAGGGGGCAATATAAATTCAAAAAAAATTCAAAAAAATACAAAACCTTGAAAACCTAGCTTTGTTTGTGCAATAGGTCATGTGTGCCAAAATAGAGGTGATTTGGAGGTGGTCGGAAAAATCACGGCATTCCGGAGGGGCCATTCGGTCTAACTTAAGCCAGTTTTTGAACATAGGTGATTTTTCCACCACCTCCAAATCACCCAAATTTTCTTGTAAATGGTGACCCACATGTGACAAACATGGCTATCAAAGAAAATTTGGAAAAACAATATTTTACAATGCCCCCTTGAGGTATAGACCGATGTTTTGAGCAGCCAGTCTAGGGGGCAGTATAAATTCAAAACAAAATCAAAAAAATACAAAACCTTGAAAACCTAGCTTTGTTTGTGCAATAGGTCATGTGTGCCAAAATATAGGTGATTTGGAGGTGGTCGAAAAAATCACCGCATTCCGGAGGGGCCATTTGGTCCTTAAGCCAGTTTTTGAACATAGGTGATTTTTTCCACCACCTCCAAATCACCCAAATTTTCTTGTAAATGGTGACCCACATGTGCAAAACATGGCTATCAAAGAAAATTTGGAAAAAGAATATTTTACAATGCCCCCTTGAGGTATAGACCGATGTTTTCAGCAGCCAGTCTAGGGGGCAGTATAAATTCCAAAAAAAATAAAAAAATACAAAACCTTGAAAACCTAGCTTTTTTTGTTCAATAGGTCATGTGTGCCAAAATAGAGGTGATTTGGAGGTGGTCGAATAAATCACCGCATTCCAGAGGGGCCATTCGGCTTAAGCCAGTTTTTGAACATAGGTGATTTTTTCCACCACCTCCAAATCACCCAAATTTTCTTGTAAATGGTGACCCACATGTGCCAAACATGGCTATCAAATAAAATTTGGAAAAAGAATATTTTACAATGCCCCCTTGAGGTATAGACCGATGTTTTGAGCAGCCAGTCTAGGGGGCAGTATAAATTCAAACAAAAATCAAAAAAATATAAAACCTTGAAAACCTAGCTTTGTTTGTGCAATAGGTCATGTGTGCCAAATAAGAGGTGATTTGGAGGTGGTCGAAAAAATCACCACATTCCGGAGGGGCCATTTGGCCTAACTTAAGCTAGTTTTTGAACATAGGTGATTTTTTCCACCACCTCCAAATCACCCAAATTTTCTTGTAAATGGTGACCCACATGTGCCAAACATGGCTATCAAAGAAAATTTGGAAAAAGAATATTTTACAATGCCCCCTTGAGGTATAGACCGATGTTTTGAGCAGCCAGTCTAGGGGGCAGTATAAATTCCAAAAAAAATAAAAAAATACAAAACCTTGAAAACCTAGCTTTATTTGTGCAATAGGTCATGTGTGCCAAAATAGAGGTGATTTGGAGGTGGTCGAAAAAATCACCGCATTCCGGAGGGGCCATTTGGTCTAACTTAAGCCAGTTTTTGAACATAGGTGATTTTTTCCACCACCTCCAAATCACCCAAATTTTCTTGTAAATCATGACCCACATGTGCCAAACATGGCTATCAAAGAAAATTTGGAAAAGAATATTTTACAATGCCCCCTTGAGGTATAGACCGATGTTTTCAGCAGCCAGTCTAGGGGGCAGTATAAATTCCAAAAAAAATCACCGCATTCCGGAGGGGCCATTTGAACATAGGTGATTTTTTCCACCACCTCCAAATCACCCAAATTTCCTTGTAAATGGTGGCTCACATGTGCCAAAGAGGTCATGTATGCAAAAGTTGGGGTCATCTTATGCATGCCCCCACATGCACCATGTACAAGCCGGACCATTCGGGTCTGCCGAGAATTTGTATACCAAGGCCTCATTTTTGTAGAAATCACATTAATAGCCATGCGTGCAAATGAGCATGTGTAAAATTTACTAGGTGTTTTGAAGGTAGAAACATTAACTTGGCATATATGCAAAAAAATGTGCATTGAATGCAAGCGAGCATGTGTATAATTTAGTGTGTGATTTGAAGAACATGAGAATATGCCAAAATCACATGGCAATATGCCAAAAATACTAGGTGTTTTGAAGGTAGAAACATTAACTTGGCATATATGCAAATAAAATGTGCATTGAATGCAAGTGAGCATGTGTATAATTTAGTGTGTGATTTGAAGAACAGGAGAATATGCCAAAAACACATGGCAATATGCCAAAAATACTAGGTGTTTTGAACGTAGAAACATTAACTTGGCATATATGCAAAAAAAATGTGCATTGAATGCAAGTGAGCATGTGTATAATTTAGTGTGTGATTTGAAAAACAGGAGAATATGCCAAAAACACATGGCAATATGCCAAAAATACTAGGTGTTTTGAACGTAGAAACATTAACTTGGCATATATGCAAAAAAAATGTGCATTGAATGCAAGTGAGCATGTGTATAATTTAGTGTGTGATTTAAAGAACAGGAGAATATGCCAAAAACACATGGCAATATGCCAAAAAAAGTGCCCACCTACTAGAGCAGGATAATTCATAACACCACGGCCTACATACGACTAGGAACCCAGCCATTCATGGGCCAGGATGCAAGCCCGTGGTGCAGAATATCGGTGCTGCTAATAGGCCCCACGGGGCAGAGGGGGACGAGACTTAGGCAATGTACTGCCTGCATATGCTAGAAGCTTGTGAGGGGAGTCGCAGCCTGGTATATAAACCGGTGCAGCGCTCTCTCGCTTGGCGACATGGGACTAAACTCCCACCACCCCACGGCTGTGCACTGCGATGTGCCCTGCGCGGCTCTGCCTTGGGCCCAATTCGGGCGGGCTGGCCCAGGGCAGCCTTACCCGCGGCGCGCTGATCTGTGTTTTATAAATTAATTTGTTTTTATAATTCTTAATTCCAAAATTTATTCCTATATTATTTCTAACAGTGTTTACTAAAATTAAAAAAGTGAGCCAAATTTTGTTGCGTTTTATTTCATTTGTTCGTTCTATTTTTCATATTGATAATATTTATGAAATAAAAACAAAAATGGTGTGTTTTATTTCACTTCTTCATTCTAATATTTTTTCTCTTCTTTATTTTTGAAATATCTTCAAAATGTAAGATAATATGTTGTCTTTTATTTCACTTCTTCATTCTAATAGTTCTTATCTTTTTTATATTTGAATTATTTTTTAAATGTAAGATAATATGTTGTCTTTTTTGCACTTATTCATTCAAATTTTTCTTTTGTTTTCTATATTCTCCTATTTTCTTTGTTCTGACGATTATAAATTTAAACAATGTATGATATAACATTGTCTTTTATTTCACTTTTCATGGTTGTCTTTCCTAATTATAAATTTTCTTTTCTGTTTCATACTTGAAATATTATTAAATGAAATCTAGTTGGGACAATCGCATGTGTGCCTCCACTTGAATGATGTACTAGAAGCAGGTTTTCCTTCTTGGTCTCACCAATGGATACCAAAATTTATGCACACCCTACGATGAGCATAGCAAGCATGCATGGCAACTATCATTCATTTCGGACACTCGATGTAATTGGTGTTTTGCATCGATAAAACCCTATAACAGTGCCCCGACGTGACACAACGTGCGTATTGTGTCCGAATTCGTGCATAGCAGAAGTGGGGGACCACATTGGCCATGCCCACGTGCTCCGAAAAGGTTGGGGTCATCTGATGCATGCCTCCACATGAACCATGTACAAGCCGGACCATTCGGGTTTGCCGGAGGGCAAGTTTGAAAGAGGTTTTCCTTGCCGGTCCCACCAAATGATCCCAAACTTTATGCACACACTACCATGACCATGGCATGCATCTGGGAGGAAAATTCATACACCACGGCCTAATTTTGTTGAAATATCATTAATAGCCATGTGTATTACATGTAAGTGTGCATGTGTAAAATTTATTATGTGATTTGAAGGTCAAAACATTAACTTGGCACATATGCAAAGAGAAAATGTGTATTCAATGCAAGTGAGCATGTGTATAATTTAGTTTGTGATTTGAAGATCAAAACACCTGGCAATATGCGAAAAAAGTGCCCACCAACCAGAGCAGGATCATTCATACACCACGGCCTGCATACGACTAGGAACCCAGCGGTTCATGGGCCAGGATGCAGGCCCGTGGTGCAGAATAACTCTGCTGCTAGTAGACCCCACTGGGCAGAGGTGACTAGAATTAGGCAATGTACTGCCTGCATATGATAGGAGCTTGGGAGGGGAGTCGCAGCCGGGTATATAAACCGGTGCGACGCTCTCTCGCTTGGCGAGGTGGGACTAAACTCCCACCACCCCACGGCAGTGCGTTGCGCTGCACCCTGCGCGGCTTTGCCTTGGGCCCAATTCGGGCGGGCTGGCCCAGGGCAGCCTTACCCGCGGCGCACTGATCTGGCCCAGGGCAGCCTTGGGCCCAATTCTAATATTTATTATCTCTATTATATTTAAAATATTTTTAGTTTGTAAGATAAAATGTTCTGTTTTATTTCACTTCTTCATTCTAATTTTTGTTCTCTTCTTTATATTTGAAATATTTTCTAAATGTAAGATAATATGTTGTCTTTTATTTCACTTCTACATTCTAATAGATCTTATCTTTTTATATTTGAATTATTTTTTAAATGTAAGATAATATGTTGTCTTTTATTGCACTTATTCATTCAAATTTTTCTTCTGTATTCTATATTATCCTCTTTTCTTTGTTCTGACGATTATAAATTTAAACAATGTATGATATAATGTTGTCTTTTATTTCACTTTTCATGGTTGTATTTTCAATTATAAATTTTCTTTTCTGTTTCATACTTGAAATATTATTTAAATCAAATGTAGTTGGGACAATTGCATGCATGCCTCCACATGCACCATGTACTAGAAGCAGGTTTACCTTCCCGGTCCAACCGAATGATCCCAAACTTTATGCATACCCAAGGATGATCATGGCATGCATGCATGACAAGTATTGTTCATTGCTGACAGTCATTGCATTTTCTAGGGTTTTTCCAGCGATGAAACCCTACAACATTGCCCCACGTGACGCAACGTGCGTTTTGTGTCCGAATTTGTGCACACCCTGCCTGGGGGACCACATTGACCATGCCCACATGGTCCCAAAAGTTGGGGTCATCTCATGCATGCCTCCACATGCACCATGTACAAGCAGGACCATTCGGGTCTGCCGGAGGGCAGGTCTGAAAGTGGTTTACCTTCCCGGTCCCACCAAATGATCCCAAACTTTATGCATACCCTAGGATGATCATGGCATGCATGCATGACAAATACCGTTCATTTCCGACACTCAATGCATTTTCTAGGGTTTATCCGGCGACAAAACCCTACAACAATGCCCCCACGTGACGCAACGTGCGTTTTGTGTACGAATTTGTGCACACCTTGCCTGGGGGACCACATTGGCCATGCCCACATGGTCACAAAAGTTGGGGTCATCTCATGCATGCCTCCACATGCACCATGTACAAGCAGGACCATTCGGGTCTGCCGGAGGGCAGGTCTGAAAGTGGTTTACCTTCCCGGTCCCACCAATTAGCAAGTCATAAATAGGACAACATTTAATCATACATATTTGATATGAATTTGAAAAATATGAGAAGAAGTGATATGGAATTATGAAACATGAAAAAACAATTAGGAATAAGAAGGAGAAAACATAAATAACAGGAAAACCAAATTAAAAGGGAAAGAGGAACAGTACATTTGAATATATAATATTGCAGAAATGATAGAGATACTATAAATATTGTTGAACATATACAAGTATACAATAACTAATAGGTGTCACAAATATTTTTTATTGAGGGAAGGAACAATGATATTAATTTTGAGGAAAAAACAATGTAGAGGTAGGTGGGCCGGCCCAGACCGCAAATAACTATCGAATCCATATTGTGGGGGCCCGCCATGCTGTGCTTTCCATGCACGTCGATCACATGCACGTCGATCACGGGAGTAGTTGCCGTTCTGTTACACAATTCCGGAATCGTGCTAATCCATATGTTCCTAATCCCTACGATTGAGGACCACATTCTGCCTCGATTCAACGGAGGAAAATATAGATAGCGAGATTGGCCACAGGGAAGTTACAAAGACCTAGGAGACGACCTCGTATATAATCTCAACCTCCTCGCACATGTCGTCGTCTAGATCGCCTCCTGCCGGCGAGTCGTCGACAGCTCCGTCCGCCGCATCCCACACGCCACAAAAACCCCGAGAAGATCAAGATCGTCCGCACGTGCTGGCTGCCCTCGACGAACTACGTCGACAACGCATCGCCGACTTCTTTGATCTTCGTCGACCGATCAAGTAAGTTCCTCCGTCTTGTTGCTTTCATGGACTTAGGTTCACCGGCGGAGCTATGCGGAAGTCTGAGGTGCCCCCCCCCCCCCCCCCCCAGCCCAAACGAGATTTAATTTTTATGAAGTAGTAGTATGCCTTCTCTCCCATGTTCCCTGTATGTATGAGTTTGATTAGTACTCCTATTCACTCGGTCGCATTAACGATTTGTCTTGTTGTTGGCAACACATAAATGATTGGCAGCACATAATTGTTTAGCTAGTTACTTGAATTAGGAGTAAAAAGGAGAATGAAAAGCTGATCTGTAGTAGTAGTACCTCCATGGGTTGGTAGTAACTCGTTGGGGCTTGAAAGCTCAGCCGTATATGTATCAAAGTTTTGGTATAGTTCTTTTTTGTAGTATATATGTACTTTGAAATCAATATAGGTAATATGAATATAATTTTGTCTTAAGGCCACAAGTTCTAGTTTATTGTAGTGGTTAAAATTTTCACTTCGAAAAAACAGTTGTAGTTACTTTTTTATTGTCTCATATCAGCACACACTTGGGTGCATGTTGTTGTATACATGCTGTTAGTTTTATATTTGCATTAGTGTTATTTTTGCATTTTTGTTTGCTGCTGCCAGAAAGTTTTATATTTTTGCATGTCTATTGTTATTTTTGCATTTGTGTTGGCAAATGTAACGAAGTTTTATATTTTCTTTCTATAGGATGGACGAGCTGAATGGAGAAATAGTGTGCGCTGTTGAAAAATGGTGCAAGCTTGTTGCCGCTCTATCAAGCGGTCAACGCGCTAGAGTGGCTGATACAACAGTGCGCGGCATGCTGCAGATACCATCTATTAAGATGCGTACCCTTCTGATTAGGTATATGATTGAGAATTTTGATGCCAGCAAGTCCAGATTCATTATACAAGAGCAGGTTGGGGAGGTGACTCTTGGTGCGGTCGACGTCGAGTGCATCTTGAACCTCGAGAACCAAGGACTCTCCGCTTCGAACATTCTGATTGAAGAAGGAGAGGACATGAAGGAGCGGGTGGCGCCACAATTTCTCAGTAAGACATCAGAAAACATAGTGATAGATAATCTCATTGAGGACATAATTAAAAGTAAAGCCACCAACGACGATTTTCTTCGGAAATTAGTCCTTGTCCTGTTAGGAACAATTATTGCTCCCATGTCAAGCAAAATTGTGCCAAAGCAGTACTACGCTTTGGTCCATGATGTGAAACGTATTTCAAAGATTAACTGGAATGCCTTCACCCTGCGTGTTCTACTCGATTGCCTTCGCATAGTCAAGAAAGGCAAACACCTACACCAATGACCGAAAGGCAATTTGGCTCTGTTGCAGGTACACAAATGAGGCCTGTTGCATAATGTCAATTATTATATCATTGCAATTTTATGTGATGTATTGAACTAACTCTAAATCCTTATATATTTTTGTAGTACTTGTACTGGGAGAAGGTGCAACCTGTGGAAGGCGATTGCGCCTATAATCCCAACTTGTCCATACAACCTCTTATGAGGAACTAGACCGAAGGTGCAGCCACTAGGAGAGATCGGTTCGACTATGACAATGGGCGCGACCATGGTAACGTCAAGGTAAGCCATTGTGTTCTGTCTTTCTTAAATGTTTGTAACTAAATAATATTTATTTTTAATTCATCACATGTACTTCAATATCGCATGCAGATCGAAAATAATATCACCCAAGAGTATAGGGCGCAGGAGTCCAAAATCCCATGTAATGTGCCTGCCATGAAGCCAAAAACCAAACCTGCTAATGGAAACGCAAAGAAGTCGACGACAGCCCCAATGTCGGAAGATTTGATGGAGCTTCTAATGAAGCGGTGCATGGACTTCATACACACCCAAATGAGGCAAATCCCTGATCAAGTTGCTGAGGTATCACACCATAACATAATAGTTTACAGTTTGTTCCCTGTTTTAAACCATGCAAGCATTCTTAACTTTATATATCTATTGCAGAGGTTCTTGGAGAAGATGAACAAATCAGGTGTCATGTACAAGCCGGCTGCTGCCGTGCCATCCGTGAACAATGATGTGGATCAAGAAGTGGATTCGTTCGAGAACGGTCCATATGAAAAGAAGGAATTCATGTACAAGGATGACATAGACTCACACGGAGAGCCTGTCATTGACATGACGCAGCCTGATGAAGTGGTTCCCAACCATAAAACCGTACCTGAGGTACTATGTATATATATTTCTGTCTATAATTTTCTCCTTCAATTTTTTTACGGGCTGAAATGTTCACACCATTTTGTTTGCCAAACAGAAAACCCCAGCAAAGATGAATGGACACAAGTAAGCTTCACCTATTTAGCGTAATGATGAATGTGGCGCTACACCCGAAAACCCTTGGGTCGTTGGTAATTCTACACAAGCGCCTTCATCGGACACAGACATTTGTCCATCTTCTGTCAGCAAGTTAATGGCTAAGGCGAATGGAAAAAAAGGGTGCAAGAGTCGATAAGGATGAGGAAGTTATGTCCTGTAAGCGGAAGCGGACCGTTCCCAAGAAATTTGAATCCCCCTACGCACTTGACAAGCCCAGCAGGCGTACCAACCGTGGTTAGAAACCCTCCGGTACCAGTTCTGCTAGTAGAGGTATCGTAACTAACTATGTTGGTTTGTTGTATACTACGAATGCATATGATCACCATTGTTGACGTTCATATTATTTCATGCAGCTCTCTTTTCTAAAATTGATGAGCCGGAGGGTGTGGCAAATGAGTTGACGCCGGAAATAATTGATGCAGCTGTTTCATTTGTCGAGTTAGCTGCTAGCACCGACAAGAATAAGGGGAAGAAAGTTTACTACAGTGAAGGGCGTGGTATATCTCTGACTTCCGAAAGGATTCGACCGGTACTAACTCATAGATGGCTCTCGGACGATGTAAGTACTAATTGCATGTTTTGTTGTTTAAATTGTCAATAATCTATGTCTCAACTTTCAACATGTAATGCCCTGATATTCTATGAAGGTTATTGATGCTTATATGGGACATTTGGAGCTGCGCGTTGGTCATGATCGTTACCTCTGTCCAGCGTGGAGGTCCAAATTCCTTGTAGATCGTGCTATCGCATGAGACGATCCATTGCCGTCGAGCTGCAACATGGACAGTGCTCTGTCCAAAGCTGGAGCAGTTAATAGAGTCATGAAAGAGTATATTGTGTGTGATAAGGTATGTTATGTTTGTAATTCTTCACTTCAGGACATTTCATCTAGTATTACGTTTGATCCATAATTGGTTTTTGCACTGTAGACGTATATCGCGTTGAATATCGAAAATGCCCACTGGATGACCGTGGTCATGCACTTGATCAAGCAAGAATTCCAAGTTCTCGATTCACTCTATCCTCTGGACCTGACAGAAAAGACTGTGAAAGCACTGGTAATATAACCAACTTTTGTACCATTGGTCTTACATGTTGTTTATGATTCTTCTTTAACACTATCCTCTTTATAGCGAATGGCTATAGCAAACGATATGCGCCAAGCAAATCTTATTACACCAGGGAAATATCCGGACGTTAGTAAGTGGCCTATCAATGAGTATGACATGCCCCAGCAAGAGTATGGGTGAGTTAGTAGGACATCATGCACATTCAAACAACAATACACATGTTCGTATTGCCCACCGCTAATGTTTGCATATATACCAGGAACTCTTGTGGCCTTTTTGTCGTAGAATGTCTAGAGCATTGGGACGGGGACCGAATGACCCGCGATTTTTCACAGGTATGCTATTTTTTACGTTTGTAGAGTAGCTACTATGGTCGTGTACATAATTCGGTTCATGTAACCTGTATGTCATTTTTTGCAGGCCACCGTTGACGCAAGGAGAAGACGTTTCGTCGCCGAGTTGATTATGTCACCTTCGAACATGATGGAGTGTGTGAAGAACAAAATTCGTGCAATCGCAAGGAAAAGGCGCGCCTGAAGAATTCATGCGGCATGCAAGAGTCAAGTTTTAGTGCTTTGGATTTAGTCCGGTCGAAGGTTTCGACGGCATGATTATCTTACGGTTTCTATCATTTTTATGTAATAAACAGGGCATCTCGAATATTGTGACACATACATGTGTATGTGTCTGTCAAACAATAGGCTCGTACCAGACCATTCGGTCATACAATTCGCTCGGAGAAGACAATTTGGTCGTACCAATAAAGTTTTGGCTTCAACTATCAATTGTTCTTGCTTAATATTTTTCTCATTCTCCAATTTTTTATAATTGTATTTATCACATTCATAATATTCGCATTCTTTTTTTCTCTTCAACTGCTCTCCGATGTTTCATATTAAAATTTTCACATTCTTTACTTTTTTAAAATCTCTATCAAACTTTTGCCTTCTGCCTTAGCTATCTGCATGTCATCATCTTGCATAATCTCCTGGTAATTCCCCCTCATCACATGATTATGAAAAGTAGTCATGTTAGCTATGTAAATATATCAAGGCAGAACGTATTACACAGATGAAAATTAGTCATGTCAGCTCGTTGGCTCTATCGCGTGTTATCCGGCATCATGTTTTTCTATTTTGTTTGACAAGCCCGTCATTTTTTTATTGTATGTATAATTAACTTTTGGGACGTGATTAATTGAGGGATGGAACGATGAGTGAGCCCAGCCAGAATTTCAGGTGCGGTTGTAAATTACACGTGCATGCATGGTTGGGTTAGTTGCATTATGAAAGGACTAGTGGGGCCATCCTTTGAATACATGGAAACAACGACTGTGGTTGATTTGGGCAACGAGTGGTTCCCCTTTTCTCGTTTCCCTTCCAAATCCCTTGCCCTCTCTCTCCATTTGCGCCTCCAAATCTCCACGGCGAAAGCATGACAGCGAACTGGGCGCCGGGCAGCGGCGGCTGCGGCGAGAAGAGCGGTGGTGACCGCAAGTTAGGTCGAACCCTGGGTCCTGGAATCAGGTGGGACGGATTGAGTGGAACAGGAGGCAGTGGAGGCGGATCGAGTGGAACAGGGGAGGGGGGGTTTCGTGGGCGGCGGAGGGCCGGGAGAACCGACGACTAGGGTTTCTTCAGTGCTACACTTTGGTGGCAAAAAGGTAAGTTCTTTACCGTTGTTCTTTACATCCCAGCATTGTCGCCCACAAATCATGACATGTGGCCCTTACAAGCTCCATTGGTCATCAGGAAACTCCGGGTGGCCGTGTGTGCATAAATGCAGACAATTTTGACAGCGCATTAGTGGGTTGTGTGTTTGAGGTTAGTGTACTGAGCATGATCTTCAAACTATTACTGCTACTGCGGTTAAGCTGCAAAAAAGTTCAGTGTTTAACGCTTTCAGTGACAAGTTCAATTATAAATTGACTTGAACTGCCCATGATTTATTTAGGATGATGTCACTTCTGAGTATGTTGAATGGGTTGATGGGGAGTGGGATAGCAAAGCAAAGTCAGTCATTAAGTATCTAGCCATGAAGAACAAGAAACTGGAGACTAAGATTACAGAATGTGAAGCTGAAATTAAAAGGAATGAGAAAGAAAAGAGGGCAATGGTTAAGATGCACAAGGAAATATTGCTCTATAGGGATAGGATTTTAGGATTTGGAGGTCTTCTGTATCTTGGCCTGCTTGCCACTATGATTGCTGTCATAGTTACCAAGTAGATTGTTCATAAAGTTATTGACATCATTGTAGTTGACATGATGAAATCCTGATGAATTATTTGCTATTCAGTTTATGGGCAAAGTGTAATAGACATTGCAGCAGAAATAACATGGGGCCATCATGATTGGTAGACAATGCACTTTTGGCATGTTCTATATTTGGCAGACTCTGCACTTTTGTCATGTTCTATATTTGGTAAGTGATGCACATGGGCACATCACATAGCAACACTACTGATTTGTGCAGCAGCCCACCTCATTGTCTTGTTGCACCTACACCTTTGATTCAACACTGAAGCAAAACAACAGTACATATTGAAATTTAATTGAACTTCACACTTAGGGTAGGCAGTAGATATTCAGTTCTTTAGCCACAAAGAACCCGACCAAACCGTACCGATTCCATAGCTTATATAATTACCTGGAGAAAAGCACACCTAACCAACATCAAGCCCAAATTTTTTTTATCAAAGAAGGGCTTGCCCCTTCCGATTTTCATTACTGAAAACCACCAAAGTTCACAACCAAGTTCAGTCTAAAAAGAGAGGGACTAAAACGCTACCAGCATGACATCGCAACATCCCAGAAGGCCAACACAGGCCAGCCAAACCGCGCAATGACCCAAACAAGTTCACAAGCGACGACACAATCCACCCTACATCGATCATCATTACATCAAAAGCAAGCATGGAGCTGAAGGAGCCTAGAACAACTAGGAGAACATCAAACTTATATGCTGAAACATATAACAGCATACCTAAGATAACCAGCAGCTTCCTCATCCTCCAGCAACTGTGCCCATCTTCACTTCTTCAGAAATTTGAGGCGGCATGAGCGGCGCACCACACATGGAGAAGCCTTCTTCTTGACCACTGCGGGCGCCACCTGATCCTGAGCCACCTCCTCTTCTTCCACCTTCACTATGTCAGGGTGCAGGGGAAGGAGCTCGACGTCGATGGGCATTGTTTTGCCACCCTCGACGGCAACCGGCGCTACCATCTGCACGGCGTCCTCCTCGCCCTCCTCAGGGTCATCAGGGATGAGCAGTACCTCGTCCACGTCGTCCTCCACGACGTCAGAGCCCAACGGCAGGACTGGCTTCGGCACGTGGCGGACCTGGTAGTCCGGGCTCACGGGCGCAGGGATAGCGAGCTCGACGTCAACGCGCTCCGCCCTCAACGCGATGCATGCTAGATCTGGCCGCAGCGTCATGGTGGTGGAGCAGTACATCCACCACCTTGCGTGCTGAACAGGGGAGTCGCTCAGCATGGCCTCTCGCATTACCCAGATGAGGAGGAGAGTCGGCGGGACGCCGCAGCCGTAGGGGAAGGCGCGCTTCTTCTCGGCGCCGGTGAGGACTTTGACGAGGCCACGCGCGTGGTTGACCAACATCTCCGTGCTGGGGAACCAGCCGCACACCTCCGCCAACTGGGCGCGCCACCCCTCGTCATCGCCGGCGAGCTTCATCATCGCTCTCTGCCAGCCGAGGCTTTTCTCCATGGAGGCGGCTGCAGCGGTCGCCGGCGGGGGTTTTCTCAATCTACTGTAGGTGGGATAAGGGGAGTTCGAACCAGTGCACGAGGTAGGTGGGTGAATGTGTGGTGGGGAGTGGTAAGTTAGGTGATTTAATGACAGTTAGGACGTGGGGAGGGGAAATGTACAATATTCTTTCTAATTTATAGCTAATTTATTTAGGTCGGATTTTGTTGTTTATTTAGAGATGTAAAAATTTGACACTCCCACTAAACAAAGTGCCGATCGAGTTGCTACAACTAGATGATGCCCCACGCATTGCTGCGGGAACCGTGTTAAAACCAATCCATAAATTAGTGCTTAAAACCAATGAATTTTTTTTGAAACTAAAACCAATGAAATTAAATGTAAAAGTTTTACATGTTAAAAATGATAAAATTAAAAGAAGTGTGTGTGGCAAAATGATGTATAAAAGAGAAAAAAATCCCCACAAATAGAAGACATGATTGATGAAGTGGCGTTGTTTGAGTTGATAGGTTAATGCAAAAAATGCATGCATGCGTTGGGAAAAAAGACATGCATGACCAATGAGGTGGCATAATTTACATTAATGCAAAAAGTAACTTATGAGCACATGCATGATTCCTTGATGCCACACAATTGAAGGCTGTAAATAATTGAGGTGATGTGGAAGCACGCATGTGTAGACAAATCTAGTAGTGGGGGCTAGCTATTTAGGTATAGAAGATATATATAGGATCCAAACACGATGTTAAACGTCGAACTAAAATTGATGCCATAATGTGAAAAGGATATACTACCATGTTCACTTGATTCATCCATAAAAAATTGAAGCAAGTGTTCTACACTTCTTCCTTCTCCACTGTTCTGCACATCATAGAAGACAAGATAAGTTAATGAATGATAAATTTTTCAATAATCCAGAATGCATACAAACACTTACTTCTGATTTAGTTTGCAATTCTTGCTACGTTTAGTGTGTCCTAACAATTTGCAAGTGCCGCACCGGGTTTTCAACTCATCAAAAGAGAGTGGTCTACCATTTTTCGAGACAGGGCGGTTCTCATCTACCTTTGTTGCACCTTTGCTGGACACTTTCGTAGGATCTTTAACTGCGACCATGTTGCCTTCACCATCGTCTACATATTCAAGTGCACACTTACTGAAGTCATTTATATTGTTGCTCAAATTTTCATGTAGCAGATCATATTCATGACTCTTAGCTATCACAGCCTTCAAACTATCCTGTAACTGATCCCACAAAGCTGGGTGTTTGCAGGCCGCATGCATAGCTTCTGACGCTAACACACTGACCTGGCTATATTTCATTCTTTCCTCTGCCCCAGTCCAACAGATCGCTTGTGCGCCTCGCGGGCAGTCCCAACCTTGCTTGTTTTGTGAACCGAACAAGAACTAAACACTTTGGTATTTCAGATATGTTCAAGTACTTCAGTACGTGGAATATGTGTTTGCAAGGTAGACCCTTTCGAATCATTCTTCTGCAGCTGCACCATATAGGTTCCGCGGAATTTACTGCTGTATACTCCACTCAAAAACGGCTATTCCGGTTATTCTTTCAGGCCACGATGTACTGCTGTGATCCGTCTCCCAGCTTAATTTCTACAATCTCCATGCCATCAATTTTTCTAAGATCATCTTGCAACATATAGAAGTTTGCTGGAGTGAAGACGTGAGAAGCAGCTATCTCAAGTTCCCTCGAGCTAGTAACTGGCACACGTAAACTCTGTGAGGCCGTGCAGTCATCTCGCGCCTCGTTTTCACGGATACGTACAACGACGTTCTCATAATGCAAAATCATATCCACCAGGGTCATTTCACCGTCTAGGTGGAGGTGAAGGCATGTGTTTAGGCTTTCACTCCGCTGGTTGCTTTTCATGCCAAGCCAAAACCCCTCTTTCAGATAAGCCGCGGCCCACAGTCTCCTCTTCTTATACATCCGTCTCAACCATGTTACTGTTTTCTCCGACTGCCATCTTTTGGTAAACGCGTGCCATCTCTCCTCAAACGTGGCCGTGGACGTGCTGTAGTACAGAAGGGTTCGGAACTCCTTCAAGGACTTGGGACTGAGGTGAATCTTCATATTTTTTTCTATATGCCACATACATACGGTGCCACACGTCTGGCAAGACTTCGCGAATTGCCTTGATCATCGCAGCGTCGGCGTCTGTGATTACACTCTTCGGCATCTTTTGACACATGGACCTCAAAAAAGTCTGCAACAGCCACACGTATGTCTATTCGGTCTCGTCCGAAACTATGGCACAACCAAAAACAGTGGTCTTCTGGTGATTGTTAAGACCAACAAAAGGTATGAATGGCATACCATAGCGGTTCATCTTGTACGTGCTGTCAAATACAAGCACGTCGCCAAAGTCCTCATAGTCATGACGAGACTGGGAATCACACTAGAACATCCTATTCAAGTGTCCTTAGCATGTACTCGAAAAAGAAGCTAGGATCCCTCTGTTTCCTACTGGCCATGATGCCTATGGCTGTGGCGGCATCACCTTCTGAAAACAGCTTCCTCTTCTCCCTGACACAAAGGTTGTATATTTCACGCCTGGTAAAACCAACACCGCCATACCATACATGTTTGCTGATGAGGGAATCCATCATGTCGTGAATTCTAATCCCTGCAGCTCCCATGGACATTATCTCATGCTTCTGAAACTCTTTGATTTTTCTGTGGGACCAAAGAAAAGGTACCTCATCCGGTCCTGCCAACATATGGCTATGCTTGTCCTCAAAACTTGCAACATACCAAACCCCACGCTTTTGGTCAAGCTTGACAGTCAGGTGTGCTTCGCAAAAGCAGTGTGTCTCGGCTCTGAGCCGACGGCTGTGCCCTTCCTCGGTTAGCAACTTGCTGTCACGTTTTCCTTGTCTGGAACAAACAAACTTCCTATAACGCATAAGATGTGCCTCGGTTTTGGTATACCTGACCTTATTCTTTCTAATGCTGAAACCATTAGCTCTAGCATAGCTGTTGTAGAAATCATACGCAACATCGTGAGTCATAAAAGTCATGTCCATTGTCTGCATGAACATATCCCTCTTATCATCTGCACTGGCAGTATCTTGGACATTCATTACCCCAGCATCTTCTGTCACCTACACAATCAAAACATAGCCATGAAAACTGTTTTGTATGGTTTAACATTACTTTCATAGAACATTGATTACACAAATACCTCACTCATGGTGACCGACGACTGCGAATCCCCAGAATCAGGTGCATTTGATGATTCATTGTTAAGGCCTGTCTCCGTGTCGGATTCACCGTAATAGTCGTACGCATTATGACATTCGGAAATGAACTGAAATATACAACACAAATACATAATTACTTATCATATAATATTCCAGAATGAATTCAATTTGCATGCCAATAAATTTTTTCACTTACGTACCTGACTAATGTAATCTTCATTTGAGAGCTCCGAATTGTTTTCCTGACCATCATCATGCTCATCCATCTACAAATTTTCAACACAAAAATATAATGTTGTAGGATGGCACCAAAAAAATTACAACATGATAATGCCACTCACATTAAAATCTTCCCATTCGTTCCCATTCTCTGACTGATTTCCAAGATCCGAATTTTCATCATCTGACCAATCTTCTATCCAGTCTTTCATCAGTTCTCCAAACTCCATGTCTACCATCATATCAGTTAACTCCTCGTCCGCCATTTCCTACAACAAATGATGAAAACATTATCAATGATGAAATATCAACACATAGCTCACGATCACGGATGTTATGTAAACAACCCCAACCGAGGCCGTTCAGATCTGCCAAACCAAGTCAGGAAGATGGCCACGACACCCGTCGTGATCACTTTCAATCGCGAGGAGCAGCACTACAAAACCTAGCTAGATCTGTGATTACCTCTGCCGCCGGATACCTAGGTTAGCCGCCACATCAAATAATGATAGTCCTGGTGGACACAGCCGACGGCAACCGACGCTATGTGAACTCTACACTAAAGAAACCCAGATCACGAGGAGCAGCACTACCGGAACAAGATCCACGATTGCATGCGCCGCCGGGTAGGTAGGTTTCCCTCCCCGCTAGGCTAACCACTATCTCTGACGGCGGCAGTTCGTTCGATGTTGCCACGAGCGAGACTAGAGGGGTGCGGGGGATGCAGGATGCGGTACCTGTGAGCGCTGGAGATTGACGATGTTGCCGCGCCCACTGTCCGACGAGATCGCCGGCGACGAGATAGCCCTGTGCGCGCCACTGGAGATCTACCGCGTTAATTATGGAGCTGCGTGAATGCTCGCGAGATTGATGGAGCTGCGTGAATGATTGGATCCGGCAGGTCCTACGTGGTCGTGGGGTTGTGTGATGTTTTTTTTCCGGACCAGGTACTGTACGTATACGGTCTGGGCTATACAGGGCTTGGCAGGGCTAGACAGGGCTTGGATCTGGGCTACGGCGGGCCAGAAAAAAAACAAACTCGCGGGGACAAAAATACCCCTCCGAAATTAGGTTAGGGGGGAGCACCGGAGCAGGCCTCAACCAACACAGTGGAGCTCATTTTCGGCTAGGTACCGTGCCTCACGCACACCAACCTCACCTTCTTTGTGGAGGGGGATCCGTTGGTTTTGCCGCCGGTGCCGCACCACCACGATCAGCTCAACCAGTTCCTGGACATGTCGCCGACCATGGAGAACCTCGTCATCCGGTTCACCGGGCCCAAGACTTGGATTGGGGTCAAGAAACTAGACAAGCCATTGCTGCAACTGAAGAGGCTCCTTGTCGCCGACGTGCCCTCCAACTGGGACGTCTCATGGACGCGCACCCTCCTCATGGCCACACCATCACTCGAGGTCTTGCACATCCATGTGGCTAACTCGGAGATTCCAGAAACATACGGGATCATATGGTCAAGAACGAGCCAGAAGCAATGCCACCCTCACATGAAGGAGGTGGTCATGATTGGATTCACGCTCACGCGGCTCCAAATGGGGTTTCTGAAGTACGTTGTGAGCACGTGCACATCGTTGCAACGCCTTGTTCTTCTCAAGGATGGCCGTGTTCGGTACCATGGACTTTGGGATTGGGACATGATCGGGGAACAACAAGAATGCCGGTGGAGAGATCATGATAAAAGGGCGGTGAGAAGAATGATCAAGTCTGGGCTCAGTCCTCTCGTTGAACTCATCTTGAGATGATCATTTTATGATCTTGTTTGTTCTTATGTACTGTAATAGCTGTTTAAGCCGTGTTAGAGGGCCTAATTGATTATTGAAAGGGTGCACGGCCCTATGTAAAACATGCTTCATTCCAATCAAGTGAATCGTCTAATTATCTAAAACAAAATGGATCTTGTATATGTCATCGCATATTTCATGAAGCTATACTGTTTGGCTATTGTTCAAACATTGTCCTCTTGCCGGGATGGACTTCCGAGCCAAGCATCCTATTTTCTAACATAAACAAAGGAGCATGCCTTTATTCTTAAAAAAGACTTATCTCTGTGAGTAGGTTTATTATGTCTGAATGTGGTAATCCAAATATGATTTGGGCCAACCCGTGAATACATGTGTACAATGATCAAATGATAGATTTAGATCCTTCAGTAGTTTAACAGCCAAAATTTCATGTTTTAATCTATTTGATTTAGTGCAATTTAGCAAGATCACCAACGCCTTGATTGTGTGCTAATACTAGGCTGATGCTAAGAAGGGTGAAGATTTTGAGACGGTGACATATCTTAGATACCCATATTCGTTTTTGATGATTAACGACAAACAATTGAAAGTAGAAATTTTATTAAGTTTATTTCAGGAACTAAGTCCTTATGCTGTGAGTGGAACATCAGTGGTGACTCCTACCCCCAACATATCAAAGTAGTGTCCTCCTTGAGATTGAGTACGCTTGTTTGGGAGGATCGATGGCTGCACGGATATAGGATCAGCGAGTTAGCGCCAGAGATCTATAAGCGGATCCCACGGCGCGTTAAGGGGACGACGCTTGGGCTGCTGACATAGGACCAGATCTCGCGGCAAGGGCGCTCCAGGAGTTTCTGAGCCTATGGACACGGATCACTGGAGTGGAGTTATCTGAGGATGTGGAGGACTCGATGAGGTGGGCTTGGGAGAAGGATGGCAAATTCTCGGCAAGATCAGCATACACAGTGATATCCATGGGGCTTGAAGTATCACCCACGACAGCATTCACATGGCAGTCCCGTGCACCCCTTCAGTGCCGCTTCTTTGCTTGGCTTGCACTGAAGGACCGGCGCTGGACATCTGATAGATTGGCTAGACGGGGACTACCGCACCAGGATGCGGGCCTGCTGCGTGGCCAGCATGAGGAGACCATGGACCATCTCATGGTCACTTGCGTCTTTGTGAGGGAGGTATGGCACTGGATCAATGTGCATACGGGGAGACCTGACTTTGAACCCCGAGACGACGAGACTTTGGCCGAGTGGTGCATCAGGCAGGATCTTAGGAGCGAGCACCTGAAATCTACACCCACGAAATGCCTTCTGGGCATGTGAATCTTGTGGAAGCATATGAACGACATCGTGTTCAATGGGGCGTCTCCGTCCATCGCTCGGATCACGCAGCGGATAGCGAGGAAGGCAAGATATGGAGGAAGACATGCTTAATCAAGGGGGGCGACGAGGGTTTTGCAGTAGAGGTCGCAGTGCGGGCAGATAGTGAGTAGTTAGCCAGAGTATCTATGGTGGCGGGTGGCGAAACGCCCCTGATGTAAATATTCTTTTAGCGTTGTGGACTTTGGGAGTCTTTCCCACCCTAGGATCTACATTGAGTGTAGGACGTTTGTACTATCAACAGGGCACAAGAAAAGGCGCTTTGGTTTGAACTTCAAGAAACTATCCTAAACCAAAGCCCTCAAGCAATCCACTCAATTCCTATGTTTTCCAAAGCCCCAATACCACCATCATGTTCTTTGTGGTGCTACTAATCCTTAAGGAGTGAGTTAACCCTAGAGAGCAAATCCAGTTTCCATATGTCAAAACTGCCACTCATTCTATCCCGGTACTGCCAAGCCAAGTTTCTTTTCAAATCTTATGTCCTTGCTCTAGCAACTCCGAGAATAACATTTATACACAACACTTATGAACATTTATGGTTTGCTTCCTTATCAGGTCACGTTATAGGTCTGGTACTTCGGAGAAAATCCACATGGTACTCCTGAGATGTGATTTTGGCATAACTGCATAGTTGTCATATGAGAACTGCTCTTTCTACTACGATACTACAGAGACGTTGGTTTCACCCGACACCTCTCAGCCAATACTATGATGCAGAAAAGAGCAGCCTTTTTTTATGTTTGGAACCACCGCTTCATTTTATCCAGGAAACTTTCATGTACGATGTTTTTATCATAGTTCCCAAAACATGCTTTGTCCATCCAAAATTTTGAATGTGTTCATATGTTCTCAGAATTTTCGATTCCGGCACTTGCAGGCTAGTTGATTTTGCTTCTGGCCATTACAAAGGAAACTTCTTTTGCTTTGCACCTATGATTCTCCAATTTGTATCATAGCCCCTATACTAGAGAAGGGCTTGGCGCTTATGCTTGACTGTACGACCATGGAGTTCATTGTCAAGACTGACTGTGCAGAAGTTGTTGGGAAACGTGCGAGGAAAAACAAAATATTACCGTGCATGATCAAACCAAGATCTACTACCAAGGTGCAGGCAACAAGATTACACCCTTGCGACCAAGATGAACACGTCAACTCAACAGAAATGTTAATGTAGTTGATGAAGTCCTCCCTACAACTAGGTTATACTTCCCAATCGGGAGAGTTTTCTCTCCTCATGAAGATCCGCACGATCGAGCGTTGAAGTAGATGACGCCTCCAAAGTATACACACGTACCACCATAGAAACACCGCGTTGGTGTGTGATCCATCACATGGACGAAGCGACAAACTAATTGATAAAGATGCAGCCCTACGGCATCGCCTTCTAGATCGGATCTGGAAGGAGGAAGAAGGAGCAACAATGATTTAATTTTAAAGGGAGAGGGGCGCCCTAGGGTTTTGGCCGGCAAGGGGCGAGGTGCAGCTAGTGCAGGGGTGCGGCTTGGGTGCCCTTTGGGGTGTACCCCTTTCTTATATAGGAGGCCAACCCTCCCTTTGTTTGGGTTGGGCAAAGGTAGGAAGAGTCCTCGAAGGACTCCAACGCCCCCTCCCTCGCCCCAATTCAGCCTTCCCCTGTAGGCAGGTTCGGTCGCTCCCCTTGGCATTGCCTTTCCCCCCAAGGAAATCCCTGGGGATAGACGTGGCCTAGCAGGGGACACTCCGTCATGTTCCGAAAGCTTCCACAAATTTCTAGAACCTTCTCAAAAGTTTTGATACCTTTAGGAACACTTGCGATTTGGATATCACTGATATCATCCATGACCTCCTGAAACACTTCAGAGATCCTCCGAAACACTTTGAAACCCTTCTCTCTCAGTCTTCATTACACAGTTGCATTCTTACATGTCACTAAACCGTTGAGCTTGTGACCGTACAGTTTCGAGCATATGTGGACATGTCCGAAACATATTACAGTCAATAATCATGAAGATCTTTGTGGAGCGAGCCTTGTATTACCACATACAGTTCCTTTTGACCTGCGATGCGTTACACATCCTGAGGTGGGACTATGATGATATAACGGTGATCAACACTTGATCACTGTATTGGGTTATCCTCTTTACTGGTTTGTACTCTTTACTCGTTCTTGTATTCCGGTATCCTCGTGACTAACTCCTTAATTAGTCGCAATACTTGGCCAACCAATGCTGCACATCATAACACAGAGAGGACCCAGAGCGTATCCCTCCATCGTTAGAAGAGCAAATCAGAGTCTTGACACAACTAGCATTGTGACATACTTTTTCATGGTTACACCTAGTCGCAAGGCGCAACCCATGTGCAAGTCATAGATCGCATGAATCACGACGCAAAACCGGACGTCTAGGGATCTCACTGAGCTCTAACTTAACTCTCAGTTGATAGATCAATTTGAAAAACCATTTTTTTAAATATATAATCCATTCACCTAATTTTCCAATATGGTGAAAGATTTATTTATTTTTTGCTGATTGATTTTGTTTGGACACATAGAAAACATTGTTTTAGTCTGGTGTGAACCAAATTTTGTGACACACAACATTTTTCCGTTGTGGTAATAGAAAATAATATTTATTTGTATTCGTTCTAGGAAGTGTAAATTGTAGCAGGAGGTTGTACACAGAAAAAAAATCTAGAAAGAAAATCAAAAGGAATAAAAAAAAGAACTCACAAGGCGACTCCGCCCTCCCGCTCGTCTGCGCCGCCATCCCGCGGCGGCCGGGCCGGCCTCTTCTCCCGCAGCGGCTAGGGCTGAGGCGTGGCTGCTGCTCCATGGGCGGCAGTGGCGGCCGACGGTGGTGTGCTGCTGGGCAGGGGCACTGGCGACATGGGGGCGGTGGTGGCGGAGCGTGTCGGTCGGATATGATGCTGTTTTTCGGCGGGCGGCGCGGGTTGGGGCACCGACCCGGCATGGCTACTGCTTCGGCTGTGGGCGGCGGCGGCGAGATGGCTCGGCCTTCTGAGTGGAGGCTTCCATCCGTGGTGTCGGCATCACGGCAGCTCGGCGGGTCGGCCGCGGTGGTGGCTGGCTTTCCAGCGTCGGCTCGTTTGTAGGTAGCCCGTTTTGACCTTCGATCCATCTCCTCGTCATCTGGCCGCTACCTTCGGAGGATTGGCCCTCCCCCAGCTGCGATCTATCGCTAGTCTCGCGCCCGACAGCAGGACCAAGCTCGGCTCGTGCCCGACAGCAGGACTGGTCGATGGAGGCCAATTTTGGCCGGCCTATTTGGGTCTTGGTGTTGGGGGCCGCCCATGGGTGCGAAAGGCGGGTCATTTCCGCTCGTTTCTTTGGTTGGGGTAGCGGCGGGTCTCGGGTGAGGTGATGTCAAGGTCTTGGATACCGGGGCGGCGACCCTAGTGGTGGTGCCGCGGTGCTCATGGGCAGAGCCCGTGGCGCGGTGCTTCCCGGTGGCCATGGCCTGTGGGCGGCGTAGTCGTCGGGTTGTGGAATGCGGTGGCGGTGAGTGTTGGTCGGAGTGAAAACCTGATCTCTCTTCGGATGGACCGGCGGCGGTGAAGCTCGTTCCCTTCTTGAAGGCGTCGTTGCGGATCTCATTGCTCATCGTTTTGTTCCAGGGGAAACTCTGATCCTCGGGTCGGACGGTGGCGGTGCTCTAGTGTTGTAACCTTTCTGAAGGCGCCGCCTTGAAGCCCACGGTTTGACGTATGCGACTTCATCTCTTTGCGGTGGCGTGTTCACGGTTGAGGACCCCGGTTGGTCTCGTAAAGCTAGGAGTGGTGTTGATGCGCTCGACGTCTATGTATCCTGTCTTGGGTGTGTGCATGTATTATGATGGCATTTGTTTGTACTTTGTGATTGATCGTTGCTTTATATATAAAACGGACGAAAGCCTTTCTGGTTAAAGAACCCGCAAACCCTAAATTCAGATCTATCCCCTCCGACCTGGGCTATGCCTTCCATCGTGTCCAAGCTCGCGCGGGCGGCCTTTGCAACCCGCGCCTCTCCCTCAGCCGCTGGAGGTATTGCTGGTGGCAGTCGCCCTGCAGCCACCGTCCGTGTCTCCCTTGCAGGTAATCCCAAAGGAGTTCTTCTTGTTTCGATACGAATACTTCAGAAATTGTGTATAATTTTCTTATTATTAATACATATATCTGAATAAACAGGCAGGACTGGACCCTATTCATTAGGAGTTATTCTAATCACCACACTTCTACTCCCTCCGTTCCCAAATACTTGTGTTTCTAGGCATTTCAAATGGACTCAACATACGGATGTATGTAGACATATTTTAAAGTGTAGATTCACTCATTTTGCGCCGTATGTAGTCACTTGTTGAAATCTCTAGAAAGACAAGTATTTAGGAACGGAGGGAGTAACAAGCATGTTGTTTGATTTAGTAATACCAACTGACAATTTGTTATAATACCGAGCTCTGCCTTGCAAGGCTAAATCAATGAAATGAACTCTGCTGAGACTGAGAGCAATAGTACAAATGATCGTATTTTCCACAAAGCAAATTGTAACTCTATTTGCCTACTCAACGACAGAAGGCCCCAAGTCAGAAGAAGGAGAGAAAGCCAGACCCAAGTCACAAGTAGCTCCAGATGACGAAATCATACACCCCCATCTCGCTGTTGATGAGAATGCACTCAAGTCCGAGGAAGCCATGTGGGCCTTCTATGAGCACTGGTGCAAGTTTCATGGCATTTCGCGTGACCGTCGTGAGATGGAACGCCGGTTCAAGACATTTAGCGATACCGCAAGGCTTGTGCACAAGATCAACAATTCTCTTGTGGATGGCGAGTTGTCGATGACCAGATTTTCAGACCAGACCAAGGCGGAGAGGTCTCGGCGTTCACTAGGATATAGGCGCACAAAAAAATGATCTCCGCCCTTGCTGATGTGACTCTTGTGTGCCCCTTAAGCCCTAAGTTATGCTTCTGTATACCAAGACAGGCCTCTTCTAGCAGTAACGTGCGTCGCTCTGTTGTATGAACTCATTTTAGCTTTAATAAAAGCCTGTATCTGCGTGTGCATTGGACAAGTCTATCTTTGGCTTTGTTGTTTGAGCTCATTTAGCTTTAGTAGATGCTATATTTCTGTATCTGCTCCATTAGGTGCAGAATTATAGTTGTACTCCTGGTCATTGTGGTCAACTTGGCAGACGGTTTCTTTTTTTAGGTTAAATACAGATCATTCTTAATACTAGACACCACCAAATTTGCTAGCATATAACCAAAGGCATTTATATGACTCCTTGCAGCAAATGAGAACATGTATGCAGCAAAAAGAGAAACAATGTTCTCGTTTGCTGACTCGGGTTGGTTCTTCCTTGCAGCAAATGAGAACATTGTTTCTCTTTTGTGGTGTTACATTGTTCTCTGTTTGTTTCATTGGTTTCCTATGTTTTGTTTTGCGGTGCAACTTCTTTTTGTGGGAGGCTGTATCTTGATGGCCTGAATATACATGTTCTTATCGCCGGGTATTTTTGAGGTATAATGAGCGTGTTACTCATTTTAGTGCGTTTACGCACAAAAGGATGTTCTATAACCACTGTTGCAAGGGTGGTAAAATACACTTGTCAATGTTAAGCCGTGGCTGCCTCCTCTTGATCGGCTGGTTAGGTTTGGTGTAGGGAGTGAGTCGATGGGGTTTATGCGGTTGGTTAGGTCTTATAACAGCATGTTTGCCTTTTCTTCTTTCGTGGTCCTTATGTGTTTCGGGCACACAAAAATCTTTATCTTTACCTAATAATAATGCAAATTGGGTTTCTTTCGTCCGTCATGGCATTTTTCAGAAAAGTCCCTCTATTTCAGAGAATTCAACCCGCAGCCCTGTTTTAAGTTAAAACAAATCATTTTTTCATATTTTACACAAAAGTCCCTGCATTTTGTTGAAATCAACCCACAGTCCGGATTTAAGTCACACCCGAGCCGTTATTTTACATTTTCTGGAAACCCCATGATGTTTTAGGTAATTCATCCGCAGATCATATTTAAGTCAAACAATGTTTTTTTAAATCATCCATATCTTTCAAACCGTAACTCCGATTTGAACATGTTATATATGAAATTTGATTAGAAAAATATGTAGAATATGAATATGAGATTATTTTTACCAATTAAGTATTTTTAAATATTATTTTAGAATATATTTAAGTCAAACAAATGATTTTCTAAATTATCCGTATCTTTTAAACCGTAACTTTGATTTTAACATATTATATATGAAATTTTATTAGAAAAATATGTGGAAACTAAATATGATGTTAATTTTACCTGTTAAATATTTTTAAAATATTGTTTTGGGAGCAAACTTATAATTTATAGCGTAAGATCCGTTTTCCTTTCGTACCGACGGCGACCCGGATTGCAAATAAACACCCCACTATAACAATATAGAGAAAAGAAAACATCGATAACTACACATGCATATCTCTAAAAAATGTCGTAGGGGAAAACAACAGATTTCTCATCGAGAGAGTGAGAGAAAGCGAGAGAGAGAGAGGGAGGGAGGGAGAGGGAGGAGAGAGGGAGAGAGAGACGCCTTAGGATTAAACATATTCAAACATGTTTTTTTTGTTTTGTGTGAACACCGAGGCCATCGCCGGCGTGAGAAGGAGGATAAGCGGCAACACAAATATGATGCCTCGCAAAAATAAAGGAGATGGACCTATTGTGGTCTTGAGTGATGGTTGTTGGGTTAAGAGTGTGTGTTATATTTTCTCTCCTGTTGCAACGCACGGACTCTTTTGCTAGTAGAACCCTAATAAAACAGGCTCGCCGAACATACCACTTATATTCAGATAACTGAAGAAAACACTCACTGACAGACCAACTGAAAAACTACAGCTAACTGTTGAAACGACAATAGCCTGAAACGCTGCAGTTTCAGGTTTGCATATTCAATTTCAACAGACTAATCTCCTTTTGTAATCAGTTTATAATCCAGTCGCTGTCGTGAAATACATAAGTATATGATGGATTTGGTACTCGCTTGATGCTTGTATTTTTAGGATGATAAAATATGAGCAACAAAAACAACGTATTTGCATGCAGATGCCAGTTCAGGCCTTCTTAACAATAGGGCAATTTTTGGGCTGTTCAAATTTTCGCAGCAACTGTACCCACTATTTATTTTACTATGCAGGGTAATAGTGGTGACTAAGAAATGTATGTATACTATGGTTTTAAACAACATCTTTCGCCGTTTCAGGAGTACCAACAAATAGGCAGCCCGTGATAGTGAATATCGAAAGACACGTTTTTAATAAAGTGGGTATGACACTGTTCGCCTTCCTCTATTATTTTACATTAGAAAGTTGAAATCAGTAAAAATTGAATTTTTTTTTCCTATATGGTACTGCTGGTTCACTCAGATTATGATATATGTAACTGGGGAGTTGTGATTTAAGACATTGGCAAGATCACTCTCGGTCTCGGCTTTACGGCCATATATATTTGTATGTCGATAATTTCTCTATTTTTGAAAGTTTTAGTTATTATTACATTTATTGTATGTGGGGGCTTAGAACAGTTCAGGATGTCCATTAAAATATTTGTGGGTACATATACAATCCTTTTATATGTACTCCCTCTGTAAACTAGTATAAAATGTACAATCCTTCTAGGGTGTTTTCCAGAAGAGAGTTTCTTTGAGAAATCAGGCCTACTTTTGTTCTATTAATCTACTCTTAATCTATTGATTGTTTATTCAAGAATAGAGGGAAATGTGAAGTATTATTAGTTGTTTCAGAATACCATGTGAAGTATTCTTAGTTGTTCCAGAATATCATATGTGAGCTATCCAACAAGACCATTTTGGGTTCAGTTAGGCTACGCCCACATAGTGCATATCAATGATTCACTTATAGGTTTTTTTTTAGAAATGGAGGAGGACCCCCGACCTCTGCATCTGGACGATGCATGCAGCCACTTTATTAATTGTTCATACAAGACATTACAAAGTAATACAACAGCAAGACTAAAGTCACCGTCTGGGCAACATCTGTCGCTATTCCTATCCAAATGATGAAGGGATGCTGATAGTCTGGGCCTAATACCAAACAGACCTCGCAGCCAAACCTAACATCTAAGACCAGAGGTCCCATCCAGGACGCCTGCCGGATATGAGGCACCCACCAGTCCGGCGCACTCCTCAACCAGGACGCCTACCTGGTATGAGGCCGCCGCAGCCACCTGCCATCAATCCATCTTCAGAGTTGTACTATTGCATCTATCTTGCACGGTCTAGCTGCCGTCGACGCCACCATGACGCCAGGCAGCTTCCTCCTGCTGCGCGAGTCCATCTCCGCGCATCGAACGCCGAGTCTCCACTGCGCCATGCCGCCGAGACCCACCGTCGATGATACTGTTGATGCCACACCGCTCCACCTACATGCCATCTCGCGTAGACTCCGAACTACCAGCAACTCCACCACCCTGAGCAGTCCTCGGCCGACGCCTTCAGAAAGGAACACGACACCAAAGTGCCATCATCGCCCAAATAGATGAACAGAGGCTTTCGCCTGCGCTCATGGCAGAGGTGGGGGCGTAGGATCCACACCGAAGCCTCCAAGAAGGGAATCGGCGCCGAGGGCGTCGACTTTGGTGCGGCCGCCACGTCGGCCTAGAGTTTTCCTCGGATCCATGCCCACCCGCTAGATCCGTCTAGCCAACACCGGGTAGGTATTGGAACTAGCACGAACCAGAGCAAATCGAGTCGGAGATGACGCTACCGGGATTCAGCCGGCCGCCGCCTGCCAGATTCCCACCACCGCGCACGTCAGAGCCGACTCCGAACGATGCCGGCCTCACACACACACCTCTGACCACCCCCAACCACGCCGGTGAGGGGCAACCTCGGCGTGCGCCCACCGCCGCTCAGGGCCGCCAGGCCGATGCCCGAGCCCACACCATCTGGAGGGGAACCGATCTGGGGTGGGGCCCCAGATCCGCCGCCGCCAGCCACCATGGCCGGACCCACGCTGCCCCCGCAGCCGTGGAGGCACAACCGCCGCCGGAATCCGATCGGGCCACCGCCCCATCACGCCCACTCCGCCTCCACGCCGGGCAACCAGGTTCGCCATGACGTTTCGGCCAAAGGATCCCCTCGCGAGGAGAGGGAAGGTCCGCCGTCCGCCGGGCGAGCTTCGCTCGCCGGCCTCCTCCGGCGGCGGCGGAGAATCAGGGTGGGGAGGGAGGGCCTGGAGGCGGCGGCTGCTAGGGCGCCCGAGCCGCCCCCCTGGAGGCGACGCAAGCGCTAGGTCGTTTTCTCTCCCAAACGTTTTCCCTTATAGGTTAGCTAGTTATATATTACACTAATAACAGTTGTGGTTTAGAGCAGTTAACCAAGATTCCCGCAGTATTCATGTATAACTGATGCCAGTTTTTTCTCGCCAAATAAAACGAAAGGAACAAACGATCTGTTTTCAGTACTGAGATCATCTTAAAAGATTTCCTTCCCTCTGTTGCGTTCAACTAATTCAAGCCTTCCAAAGGTGTTTTCCTCTCGCTTCAGATCAATCCCAAGGGTGCAGAGGTGCTCTGAGTCCTGCCTTTTTGACCGCCGCCTCCTGAAGTTCAGTTCTGCATGTGTGATCCAGTTCCATGCACCAAGGAAGGAGGCGTCTTGCTGCTTATCAAGTCGCTTACATGGAGCTCACATCTGAATCTGTCCACATGGATTTGGGAGCCCCCGACTTCGTCCACCATTCGCAGCCAGGGAACATGCACCGGTGATATCCCCGCTCTTCCTTGATTTGGCCTGATAGCAGTTCAGAGCCGATGCCTCTTTTGCTGGTAACAATTGAACAATAAACCTTTACTATGTTGTTTTAGTTGAGGGACATGGACAATTATGTTTGAGTTTTGGTATATGGTCAATTTTGAGTGATTACATACTACTTATGCACCTTCAAATGATGCAAACTTGCTTATTTTTGGTATGTAACTTATACCAATGAAGAATTGGTAAATCAGACTGATTGGCCCTTTTTATCTTTTTAGTAGGGAGTGTATAAGATTTGGTCTTCTTTATTCAAAAGGTTATAACACTTGCAACTTTCTCTGAACTTGACATGGTCCATACAATCTATGGTACTATTATTCATGAGCTCATATACTCTGCTAGTGTTTTCACACTCATAGATGGAATTTTCATATCTACATATGTTGCCGCCCATTCTTCGAACGTTTCCACTCAATTTTCAGATATCATATTGAAACCATGGATACATTTTAATAGATGAATGTACTTTATTTTTCCCATGTTGGTTGCTCTTTATTTTTCCTTGTATGGGTGACAAGTGGACACCAAAGCGCAATATCTATCTATAATAGGCAATGTGATGATATAGTTTGTTTTGATTGTTCATTCCGCAGACTTAATACATCCCTATTGTGTAGAAAAAACTAATGGGGGTTTGCACCATGGGCAGGAATTCAAAGAGATTATGTGGTTGCAGATTGAAGGAAGGATTGGAATTCAGGTTGTGTTGTTTTCGCGGGACCATCTCATGTTGTTTTGTGTGTGGCTTGTTGAGCGACAGGGCACTAAAAAGCTCAAGATGTGACTAATATTGTTTTGCCAATCTTGGACATGTTTGGGTAGCCATCCATTCAAGTGAACCAAACAGTTTTTCACGTGCATATATATGCTCATACGTGTTAGACTGTATATGGATACGTAGACTTGTGTATACGTGTTGTACTTGTACTTGTACCTTTTGGTACTTATATATAATGAGATAGCCGCACCCCCAAGGGTGTCGAGCAGTTGCCCCAATATTCTAGTTTTACATGGTATCAGACTAGGGTTTCTGTCTTCCGCTGCACCCCTTGCGCCGCCGCCACCGATCGCTGCCGCCGCTGCCGATCGCTGCCGCCGCCGCCTAGCCCGATGGCCTCTGCGCTCTCCGCCGCCGCCTCGGCTTCCTCTCCTGCTGGCGCGCTCGTCGCTCCCTCATCGCCCTTCGTCGTGTCCCCCCGCTCGCCACGGCCTGGCGGCAGCCGCCGCCGCCCGCTGACAGCCAACTGCAGGGCGGGCAGGGCGGACAGGAGCAAGGCGGGCCGAACCCGCCCCAGCCGCCGATCGCCCCTGGTGGCGCCTCGACCTTCGCCTTCGCGCCGCCGCCCTCTCGCGGCGCTGCACCGTCCGCCTACGGGGTGGCTCCCCAACCCTACGGGGGCCCTCCGCCCTACTACGGCGCTACGCCGACATACGCTCCGTGGTACGGCGCCCCTGCACCAACCTACGGCACCGCGCCACCGATGCCTTCTACCTGGGCCAGCCGCGCCAGGCTCGCCTGGGCCGGCTTCGGCTCCCGATGAGCCGGCCACCCCCGGCTCGCCTGCTTCTTCAGCACTTAGCGGCTCTGGCGTGGGCCTGGGTGATGTGGCCGTGTCGGGCGCCACACCGCCCGCCTCTCCGACGCCCAGTGGCTCCGGCGTGAGCCCTGGCGACTCGGGATCGCTTCCTTCGTCGCCTGCATCATGCCCTGCGCCGACACCACAACCTGTTGCTCCTCGACATCGCACGCGCAGTCAGACCGGTGTCTTTCAGCCTAAGATCCGGACAGATGGGACTGTTGCGTGGCTCGCCGCGTGCATGGCTCAGGCTGCTGCGGATCCCACTGCTGAGCCTCGCCACTTTCAGGCTGCACTAGGCATTCCCCACTGGCGTGCCGCGATGAAACAGGAGTTTCAAGCATTGCTGAAGAATGACACCTGGTAGCTTGTTCCTCCAGTATCTGGGGTCAATATCATTGACTCTAAGTGGGTGTTTAAAGTTAAACGGCATGCTGATGGCTCCATTGAGCGCTACAAGGCAAGGTTAGTGGCTAAGGGCTTCAAACAGAGGTATGGTCTTGACTATGAAGACACGTTCAGTCCAGTTATCAAGCCTACTACCATTCGTCTGCTACTATCCCTTGTTGTTACTCGAGGATGGTTTCTCCGTCAGCTTGATGTGCAGAACGCTTTTTTGCATGGAGTTCTGGAGGAGGAGGTTTATATGCGTCAGCCACCAGGGTTTGTGGATCCTGCACGTCCTAATCATCTCTGTCGTCTTTTTAAGGCGCTCTATGGTCTTAAGCAGGCTCCCCGTGCCTGGCATGCACGTCTTGGTTCGGTTTTGCGATCACTTGGGTTCATTCCTTCTACTGCTGACACATCACTGTTCCTTCTTCAACGCCCTGAGGTTACGATGTATTTACTGGTCTATATTGATGACATTATTCTCATCAGTTCCTCAGATGCTGCGGCAGATCGTCTTGTGGCTGCATTGAGTGGTGATTTTGCTGTTAAGGATCTCGGTGCCCTGCACTTCTTTCTCGGTCTGGAGGTGTCACGGTCTTCTGCTGGGGTCACTCTTACTCAGAAGAAGTACGCTCTGGATTTGCTGCGTCGTGCTGGTATGCTGCAGTGTAAACCTGTCGCTACTCCTATGTCTGCCACTGATCGGTTGTCTGCTTTTGATGGAGATCCTCTCTCCTCTGATGATGCCACTGAGTACCGCAGTCTTGTTGGAGGCCTGCAGTATCTTACTATCACCAGACCAGATGTCTCTTATGCAGTCAATCGTGTCTGTCAGTTTCTTCATGCGCCCACGACATCCCATTGGTCAGCCGTGAAACGCATTCTGCGATACATATGTCTCACTGCATCTCATGGTTTGCTTCTCCAGCGTGCGCCGTCTTATGAGATCTCAGCCTTCTCTGATGCTGACTGGGCCGGTAGTCCTGATGACCGGCGATCCACGGGGGGGGGGGGGGGGGGGGGTATGCAGTATTTCTTGGTCCCAACTTGATTGCCTGGAATGCTCGCAAGCAGGCTACGGTGTCTCGCAGCAGCACAGAAGCCGAGTACAAAGCAGTTGCTGATGCGACAGCTGAGATTATTTGGGTTCAGTCCTTGCTGAGGGAGTTGCGAGTTCCTTCAGTTCACTCTCCAGTACTTTGGTGTGATAACATTGGTGCTACATACTTATCATCTAACCCGGTGTTTCATGCTCGAACAAAACATATTGAGGTTGACTATCACTTTGTTCGAGAGCGTGTTGCACAGAAGCTGCTGAGCATCAAGTTCATATCATCAAAGGATCAACTTGCTGACATCTTCACGAAGCCTCTTCCACAACCACAGTTTGTAGGCTGCAGGCGCAATCTTAACTTAGTTTGTACTTCAGGCCACAGTTAAAATTGAGGGAGGGTGTTAGACTGTATATGGATACGTAGACTTGTGTATACGTGTTGTACTTGTACTTGTACCTTTTGGTACTTATATATAATGAGATAGCCACATCCCCCAAGGGTGTCGAGCAGTTGCCCCAATATTCTAGTTTTACAATACGTACCGCTAACAATGTAGTAACTTTCTGATGGCAATTTTTGTACCAACGCTCTAATGCCACAATTTGGCGAGGAGTTAGGTATGCAATTTTTAGTCACCGTTGGAGAAAAATTCATACTTCAAGTTCCTGTTTCTAATTATAAATTTGGGTTGATGACGTATCTAATTTGATAATAAAACGTGTGTCGTATTTTTAAACAGTTGAATCGTAAACGATTGAAATGGGAGAATAAAAAGGTCTCTCTCTCTCCTAATTATAAATTTGGGTTGATGACGTATCTAATTTGATGTCTTTCGTGGTGATGGTCCTTTTAGTCTGCTAGCTAGGTCGCGCCCTCGTTGGGTGTCTTGTTCTTCTCTTCTCCTTGTAACCTTGTTGTACGGTTTTCGGTCCGGTTTTCCCTATAAAAGGGTCGATTTGTTTAGGTTTTCGATCCGGTTTCTCTTATAAATTGGATCACTCTCCTGACATAATTGCCACTTTGAGTAATATATTAAGGTGGAGGGACTCCTCCGGTGATTCTAAAAAAAAATTTGATAATAAATCTCGTGTCGTATTTTTGAACAATTGAATCCTAAATGATTGAAATGGGAGGGAAAAAAGGACTCTCTCCCTCTCCCTCCCTCCCTCAGACACACACAGAGGTGATGGCGACGAGGGTTGTAGTGCTCGAAGACAAGTCTAACCTCCCTACTACTACTTTTGGCCCGATGGCGACGAGGGTTGTAGTGCTCGAAGACAAGTCTAACCTCCCTACTACTACTTTTGGCCCGTCCTCCGCTACCCCGCCGCCTTTCTACAAGATGAGCAGTATTCCTTTAGATGGATTTTTCTTTCAATTCTCAAAAGGTATATGCACATGAGGAATCATACCAGCTAAACGTCATTTTAAACAAAATTGGCAAAAGAGCACTTAGTGTAGCTTTAGCAGTTAGTGCGAATCAATATGACATCTACTTTTTAAGTCATGTTTTTTTTGTGTGCTTCACATCATATCCAGTCTATCATCTACTAGAAGCGTTGCTCTCTGAAAGGTCGTGCTTCTGCTAGATTATGTACTGTATGATTTTGTAATAATGATTTTGTTTTTGATAAAATAAGTATTAACTCTCCTCTCTAGATTATGTACTTATGCACGCACTCGTCGATACAATAGTGTAACACACCAAGAGGAAGGGGATCGACAGAGAGGGGAAGAGAGAACAAAGAGACTTGGAGAGGAAGAAGAGAAGATTCGTTTCAGAGGAATGATTGGGGATGAGGATTACAGCTTGTCACATCACATGCCTCAACCACAGCCGACTGGTGCCTTTTTAAACTCTCCTCTCTTCCTTGCTCTCACACTTACAAGTGGGACCGATCCTAGCTGTCACGCTGGACAAGTGGTGGCCAAGTGGCCAGGCGTGACATTCTCCCCTCCTTGAGATCCAGCCTCCTCCTATGAGCTTGCGTCGTCAACCTCCCAGATTGCAGCGGCAGGAAAGCGTTTGCGCAGCACGTCGAAATCCTCCCAGGTGACTGCGTGCGGTGAACTGTCGCCCCACTGCACCTTGATCTGTACCGCCGGTGCGTTGCCCCTCTTCATCATCCGTCGCTCCAGGATGTGCGTCGGTGCCGTGCCGGCCAAGGACAGGTCAGGCATCCACGACAGTTCCGCGTACACCAGCGTATAGTCTGGTGTGAACGGCTTCAGCTAGGAGACGTGGAAGACTGGGTGCACCCGATTGGACGCGGGCAGGTCGAGCTTGTACGCCATGAGCCCGATCTTCTCGACGATGGTGTACGGCCCGAAGAACTTGAAGGCAAGCTTGGTGCAGGGACGGCTGACAACGGACTGCTGCACGTACGGTTGGAGCTTCAGAAGCACCTGCTCTAGCTGGGCGCGAATGTGCGCGGTGTGCGCCGCCCAGTCCACGTCGCCGTTGGCCGTGGCCTCGCCAGGCCATGCCGTAGTCGCCCCCAAGTTGGCTTCCTTGCCGTACAATGCCTTGAATGAAGTGCAGTTGAGCGACGAGTGGAAGGTGGAGTTGTACCAGAATTCCACCATGGGCAGCCAGCGACTCCACTTGCCGGGAGTGTCGTGCACCGCGCATCGGAGGTACATCTCCATGCACTGGTTCACGCGCTCGCTCTGGCCGTCCGCCTGGGGGTGGTAGGCTGTGGAGTAGAGGAGTTTCGTGCCTGCGCCGGCCAGCAACTCCTGCCACAGAGTGCTCGTGAACACCTTGTCCCTATCAGAGACGATCGAAGCCGGCACGCCGTGAAGCTTGACCACATTGTCCCAGAACGCGCGCGCCACCTGCGACGCGTGGAAGGGGTGGCGTAGCGGAATGAAGTGGGCGAATTTGGTGAAGCGATCGACCACGACCATGATTGTGTCGAATCCTTCGGAAGGTGGCAATCCCTCGACGAAGTCCATGGTGAGATCTTCCTAGGACACCGTCGGAACAGGCAGAGGCGTCAACAGTCCGGCCGGCTTGGAGAGCTCGTGTTTGGCTTGCTGGCAGGTGGCGCATTGCTGCACGAACTCCTCCGTGTCGCGCTTGAGGCCGCGCCACTCGAAGTGCTTGCGCACCCGCTGGTACGTGGCAGTGGCGCCAGAGTGGCCGCCGACCGCGCTGTTGTGAAGCGCGGCAATGAGCTTGGTGCGGAGCGCGGCGTTGGCTCAAATCCAGAGCCGGCCGCCTCGACGAATGACGCCGTGGTGTAGCTCGTAGCCATCGTCGTCAGGACTGGTGATGGTGAGCTTCTGCAGGCGATCTTGAGCATCCGGATCAGTGGAGTAGGAGTTGAGCACCTCCTGCATCCATGCCGGCTGGTAGGCCGAGAGCGTGGCCAGGTCCAGCTGCTTGCCCACGCGGGACAAGGCGTCCGCATCACCGTTGTCCAAGCCGCGCTTGTACTGGAAATGGAATTGCAGCCCGACCAGCTTCGCCATGGCCTTGCGCTGCAGCTCCATCTCCAGATGCTGTTCGCCCAGATTGCAGAGGGATTTGTGGTCCGTGAGAATGTCGAATGGACCACGCTGCAGGTACGGGCGCCACTTGTCGATAGCCATCATCACCGCCAGAAACTCCTTCTCATATGTCGAGAGTTGTTGATTGCGCACTCCCAGCGCCTTGCTGAAGTAAGCCACCGGGTGGCTGTCCTGCATGAGCACTGCGCCCACTCCGGTGTCGCACGCGTCGGTCTCGATCGAGAACGACCTGTCGAAGTTGGGGAGGGCGAGTACTGGCGTGGTGACCATCGCCGTCTTGAGTCTGTCGAACGCCACTTGAGCTTGTTCTGTCCAGGAGAAACCTTTCTTGGTGAGCAGCTGCGTCAATGGCTTGGTGATGATGCCGTAGTGCGGCACGAATTTCCTGTAGTAGCCGGTGAGGCCGAGAAACCCGCGCAGCTCGGTGGTGTTCGTCGGCGTCGGCCACTGTTCCATGGCGCTCGTCTTCTCCTTGTCCATAGCCACTCCCTCCTTGGAGATCACGTGGCCGAGGTAATCGATGTGATCGGCGGCGAACGTGCATTTTGACTCCTTGACATAGAGCTGGTGCACGCGAAGGAGCTCGAAGACGATGCGCAAGTGCTCCAGATGTTCCTCCATGGTCTCACTAAAAACAAGGATGTCATCCAGAAAGATGATCACAAACTTGCGCACGTACTTACTGAAAATGGCGTTCGTCAGGCATTGAAACGTGGCCGGCGCGTTCGTGAGGCCGAATGGCATGAGCCTCAACTAAAAGTGGCCATGGTGCGTTTTGAACGCTGTCTTGTACTCGTCCTGCTCGCGCATCCGGATCTGGTGGTAGCCAGCGTGCAAGTCCAACTTGGAGAAGACCGCAGCGCCGGCCAATTTGTCGAGCAGCTCGTCGATGATGGGCAGAGGGAACCTGTTTTTGATGGTGGTGTCGTTGAGGCGACGGTAGTCGACGCAGAACCACCAGGTCCCGTCCTTCTTCTTGACTAAGAGGACCAGTGCGGCGTACGGGCTCACGCTGTGTGTGATCACGCCGGCGTCCAGCATTTCCCGTACCTGGCGCTCGATCTCATCCTTCTGGAGCGGCGAGTAACGGTATGGCCGCGTGTTCGCCGGAGTCGCGCCTTCGACCAGAGTGACGGCGTGATCGTACTGGCGGTGTGGAGGAAGCCCTTGTGGTGCCGCGAACACGTCGGAGAACTCCTCCAAGAAATCAGCCAGCGGCGTCTGGCTGGCGCACTTCCGTCATGGTGGCGGCGCGTGCCCAGACGAATCCACCATGGCCATCGCCCACACATCATTTCCCGCGATCATCTTGCGCAACTCGTCGGGGTTGATGGCTTTGAGAGTTGTTGCCGCCTTGGTGGGCACGCCCCGGAGCGTGACCTCGTCGCCGTCGTGGGTGAACTTAACCCATTTGTCTTGCCAGTGGCATGTCATGGGGCTGTGCTGGGCTAGCCAGTCCATCCCCAGGATGCCGTCGTAGGCGCCAATGTCCAACTCCCGCATCGGTGTTGCGAAGGTGTGCCCCTGCATCCACCACCTGAGCTCTGGCACAATACGGTTGCACGAGAGGAGATCACCATTGGCAACCCGCACGTCCACCCGCGGCATCTCTTCCGTCTTCAGCCCGAGGAGATCGACGAATGATTTGTTGACGAAGCTGTGCAAACTGCCCGAATCGAGGAGGAGCAACATGACCTGATTGCCAACTAACGCCCGCAGACGGATCGTGGTTGCCGAGTCCGTGCCATCCAGGGCGTGCGAGGAGAGCAGGCAGCACTCTGGTGCATCCCCAGCAGGAGCGAGTGGTGGTGATGCCGGTCCGGGATCATCGAGCAATTGCAGTGCATGGATGGTGTCGTCGGAGAGGACCTCACCGTGGTCCCCGATGCTGATCGTGAGCAGCTGGGCGGGCTGAGCGCACCGGTGCTCCCACGAATAACGGTCTCCGCACTTGAAGCAAGGTTATTGGCGCGACGGTAGTCGCGTAGCTGTCGCTCGCGTGCGTAGTCGTCAGTGGGCGCGCGGTTGGGCGCGGCCGCCCGTGGCTGAGGTTGCATCGTCACAGGTGGAGGTCGCCCTGCTGGCGTGATGCGTGGGCGCGCGCGCGTCGTGCCCAGTTCCTCCTCCTGGATGCGCACCAGCACGGATGCCCTGGTGATGCTCGAGGGCGCCTGGAGTCGAACGGGGGCGCGCAGTTTGTCCTTCAGGCCCAGGATGAACTGGCTGACGAAGAATTTGGTGTTGATGGACGGGTCGAGTGCGAGCAAGTGGTACATCTGTTCGTCGAACGCCGTGCGGTATTCAGCGATGGTGGCGGTCTGCCGGAGCTGCAACAGCTTGTGCATGACCACCTCAAATTCATCGGCACCGAACTCCTCCTGTACCGCTGATGTGAACGAATCCCAAGTAAGACCGCGACGTGTTTGACGAAATGCTTGCAGCCAGTGCGCGGCCTGGCCTTCGATGTACAGGGCCGCCGTGGTCACTCACTTGTGCGGCTCGACCTTGTAGAGCTCGAAGTACGCCAGGCATCGATCCAGCCAGAGGTACGGCGTGGCGCCGTCGAAACGAGGAAAATCATGCTTCGGTGGCTTGTGGTAGTCGTTGCCGTGGTAGCCTGATGTAGGAGATGGAATGGCGGCGGAAGCGGCGAATCCACCCTGGGGCACCACGGGAATCGGCGGGGGACGGTGATCGCCCAGGCGCGCGTGGTTGGGCGCCGCGCGACCTGGTTCGTTTGCCACATGTGGCGAGTGTGGAGGCGGCGGGGGCGGTGGTGGTGGTTGTTGCGTCGCGGCAGGCTGGTGGAGCATGGTGGTGACCGAACACGACGGCGACGCAGAGCCCTCCACCGTCTTGCGGGTCGCGTCGACGTCGGCCTGCGTGAGGTCGATCTGCCGGGCGAGTCCACGCGCATCCTGCGAGATCTGCGCGTTGAAGGCCGCCTGGATCTCGATCTGCTTGTCGTGGATCGCCTTCTGCTCGTCCATCTTGGCGAGGAGGGACTCGAGCATCTTGGTGATGTTGCTCGTGTTCTCGTCCATGGCCGCCAACACCTGGCGCGTGGCCGCCGACGCTTTGGAGGGCGCCGTCGCCTTGCTCGGAGGAGATCGAACCCCGCGACGGATTTTGGGTGTGCTTGCCGGAGCAGCACACACCGGCGCGGTGGATGTTACCGATCTGCAACCAGCGCGACGGGGAGAAAATTTTTGGGCGAAATTGGCTCTGATTACCAACTGTAACACACCAAGAGGAAGGGGATCGGCAGAGAGGGGAAGAGAGAACAGAGAGACTTGGAGAGGAAGAAGAGAAGCTTCGTTTCAGAGGAATGATTAGGGATGAGGATTACAGCTTGTCACATCACATGCCTCAACCACAGCCGGCTAGTGCCTTTTTAAACTCTCCTCTCGCCTCTCCTCTCTTCCTCGCTCTCACACTTACAAGTGGGACCGATCCTAGCTGTCACGCTGGACAAGTGGTGGCCAAGTGGCCAGGCGTGACAAATAGGTCTACACATTGGTGTCAGGAAGACTGAGAGTTGGCGATGGCACTATGTACACACCGCTAAAGTGGGTGGTCAAGGGGCCTATTTCCCGCCATGGGTAGTGACCTAGGCTCCCGAAAATATATAGGAGCTCTCGGGTGCTACACCCTCCCTATATTTAAAATCAATTTAATAATTCAAAAAAGTCAAAAAATCCCGGAACTTTTTGTGAAATCAAACATGACCAAGTGTTGCACTTGTATAAAAAGATTAAATAGGAAATAACTTTTATTGTATCCGGGGTCAAAGATTTCCCAAAAAATGCTATATTCATGCTATATTGTCATCATAAATTTGTTCTTTTTGCCCTGAAGTCAACGAGAATTATTCCTTGGCCAAACTTTTTATATGAGTACAATACTTACTCATATTTGGTTCAAAAATATATCCAGGAATTTTTTGACCTTTTTTGAATTATTAAATTATTTTTAAATATACGGAGGGTGGAGCGTCCGAGTGCTCCTAATCCGCTTCCCCTAGGCTCCATGCTACTATGTACATCACGACCTTCCAGTTGTATGAGAACTGTGTTTTCACTTAATTTGTAGCAACTACAGTCTTTTGTGATTTTTTTTCATGCAAATTGTGATGACATTTCAGAGTCTGTGGCGGCTGAGTGAGAGATTAGAGGTTCGAAAGAACAATTAAAAGTGTTTCAAAAAAAAGTATTGCAT
Source organism: Triticum timopheevii (assembly GCA_963921465.1). Lineage (NCBI taxonomy): Eukaryota > Viridiplantae > Streptophyta > Magnoliopsida > Poales > Poaceae > Triticum > Triticum timopheevii. The sequence goes on from OY997266.1 coordinate 464,723,183, forward strand.
TTGTGTAAAATGAAATCCTTATTTTGTAGGAGCAAATATTTATCACATCAAAGTAACAACCAATTTGATAGGCGGCAATGAGCTTAGTTAGCCTGCGAGTCTCTTTCTATCTCTCCGATAGACATTCTGCAGGTTCTATCGAAATATATGTAAACTAAATTCCTATGTTTGATTCGTATAGAACCTTTTATTTTAGAAACTGGCATTAGCTCTTGTATACACGGACGAGACTTGCCTGCTCCCCACGCGTGCGCCCATCCGTGCTCCCGCATACGTGGCTTGATTTGATTGGAACAAAATAAGGCCCGGCCCCACCCCCTTAAAATCAGGGAGAGATGATTAAATTAGAAAGGAAAAAGAAAAAAAGACAGCCGTGGGATGAGGTGGGAGCACGGATGGGAGCATGAGGAAGGGGCAGGCAAGCCAAATCCTGTATACACCGTATGAAATCAAACATCTAGATGAGCATACCAAATAAACAAATTATATGTAAGCATAACTGAATCAGTGATATATTTATGCTCCTGATGAATGGTGCTATTTCAGTAACATGTATATTTGAATTTATTACCGAATCTTACTTGTAACACATTTCAGATGGCGGAATTTATACTCTACAAGGATCTATAAACATGCAGACCTGATAATACACTAGAAATCACTATTAAGATATTAGTAGGACGCGATTCTTTAGAAACCTCTAGCAGGATATTTAATGAAATTAAACTATATATGAAAGATGCACATACATACAAGTAGTTCGTGGTGCAATATATAATTTTTGGAATTGTCACAAAATAATTCAAATATCACTTTAGTACACCACTTAATTTAAATTTAGTATAAACTTATGGTAATCATTGATCTACATTACGACTAATAACAAAGAACACTCTTTAACTATACCAACTAAATTATGTGGTTAACTATGCCACTAAATAACAAAAATTATATTGCTTAATATGGTCGTATGATAAAAATAAAAATAAAAGGTATAAAAGTTGGGTATAAAACTACTTAATTTATTTCACCTCGGGTACCAAATTTGTTTGGACCGTCCCCGTCGACCTTAATTGAAAAAAAAACAATTAAATATATATCCAAACTTAGTACAATCCATCCACGCCATCCGACCTTAATTGCAAAGATTTGGACTATGGTTCAGACAAGACAGAAAGAACTTAATAATACTAGTAAAGATATGTATTATAGGTTCATCCTCCAGAAAATACCCCACCATGAACAACGAATACACACTCAACCAATCCCGACTCAATGACTCAGTCATAAATAGTTGACTCGTTGTTTAGTAGAGATTCCCTGTCTTCTTGAAGCACTTGCCACAACCCTCACACTTTGAACTGAAAATCCTTTTGGGAGTCGACTTTAGAGGAACAAGTGGGTAGCTAAGGATCCACAAGATACAATAGGAGTATCTACTATACCGACCCAATTTTGCTTTATTGTACCCAAACAAAAGTGCACTGTGGTCAAGCTTGGTGACTAAAATCATTGTTTCAACCTTTTGGTTAAAATCTAGCATGATTTGACCCCACTTTGAAAGTTTTCACGGTCTGACATTTTGATGACACCGCCAGCTATGACGTTTGCATTGCACTAGAGACGACATGGTCCATGGCAGTTGGCGCTAGCCCACCATCTGGCCCTCCATGCTGAATGGATCGAACCGATCCATCGTCTCACAACCTTTTGTTTCTAGTTAGATTCAGCGATCCATTCCAAGCAATCCATGTTATGTTATTTTTTGCAGGACCATATCATGTTGTTTTGCAAGTGGCTTGTTGAATGACATGGAACTAAAATGCTCAAGATGTGACAATTATTGTTTTGCCTATCTTGAAAAATGTCTGTATGACCATCCATTCAGGGGAACCAAACAGTCCTTCACATGCATATACCCCCTCCGGTCATTTTTACCTTGCGTATTAGATTTATGTCAAGTCAAACTTTACAAAGTTTGATCAAAGTTATATTAAAAAAATATCAACATCTACGATACCATATATATTACGAAACTACACTTCATAATGAATCTAGCAATACCGATTTGGCATTGTGAATCTTGATACTTTTTTTCTACAAATTGGTCAAAGTACATATACTTTGACTTTGAACAAAACCTATATGCAGACTAAAAAGGACCGGAGGGAGTATATGCTCATACGCGTTGTTAACAATGTAGTAACTTTCAAAAGGCAGTTTTTTGTATCAGTGCTCTAATGCCACAGTATGGTGAGGATAGCTAGGTATGTGAAACTTTAGTCATCTTTGGACAAATATGCATACTGCAAGTATTTGTTTAAACAATTGAATCATAAATGATTAAAATGGGAGAAAAAAGTAACAGCTAAAGTAAATGTAGGAAAAGAAAACTCAAAAAACAGAGAGAGAAAGAGAGAGAGAGAGAGAGAGAGAGAGAGAGAGAGTGATGGCGGCGTGGGTTGTAGAGTCCGAAGATGAAGTCTTGCCTCCCCTCCCCGCCGTCTTTCTAAACGATTTATCGAATATACAGTTACAAGATGACCAGTATACCTTTAGATGGATTTTTCTAAAGGTATATGCACAAGAGGAATTATACTAACCAAGCGTAATCTCCTTAAACAAAATTTTCAAAAGAGCACTAAGTGTAGCTTCTTCAGTTAGAGTGAATCAATATGACATCTAATTTTAAGTCATTTTGCTAGGGTTGTGTGGTGTGTAGTGACGATGACATGTACCTAGGGTAGGGTCATAGGCCTGACCTAGACGCCTTAACCAAAGGCACTGCCCTAGAGTCAAAGATATTCGAAGCACAACAGAAGATACCGACTGAAATCACCTTGGAGTGCAATCCACTCGACCATCTATTCCACTCAGATACCCCAATTCCACTCGACCAAGAAAAAGTCACTCGACCATACAAAGATTCACTCGGAGTACAGAAGATCTAAAGCCACTCCAGGATGGCAACGGACATGTGTTCACTCCGTAGTCTTAAAGGCCATTAATAGTCATTTATAGAGGGTGTTACCAGTAACGCCCCTGTCTTAACTTACATTGAACCCTATGTAACTGAGGGATGGAGGGGCCTGTCACACTCTATATAAGCCACCCCCCTGCTCTGGAACAAGGGTTTGCACATGTTGTAACTCTCACGCATAATCTAGTCGACAAGCCTCCGGGCACCGAGACGTAGGGGTATTACTTCCTACGAGAAGGGCCTGAACTCGTAAATCTTGCGTGCGCAACCTCACCGTAGCTAGGGCCTTGCCTCCTCCTACGTACCCCCTATTCTTACAGTCAAACTTAGCACCATCACAGTTGGCGGCCACCGTGGGGTAGGCGTCTTAGCGACTTTTGGTGAGGTTGCAGTTTTTCCGATCTCCATCAACATGGTTTCTGGCGGTGGTTTGGCATTGGGCCGCGAGATCCATCTTGGCGCGCTCGTCTTTGTCGCCGATGACTCCGCCTGGCTCCAAGAGGCCCCCCTCAATTTAGAGGCACTTCCCGTCCGCAGGGCAGCGCATTTCTGCGCGAGTGCCTGCGGCATCCTCCTGCGGCAGCCGTCGACCCAGTATCGGCCGGCTCCCGTGTCATCTACTCTCCCCACTGTACGCCGCCGCAAGTGATCCGGGCATTCGCGACTTCAGCTGTGGGTGAAGCATGCGGTGGCTTGCTAGTCGGCCACCCCTCAAGTTGCGGCTATCGAGGTGGAAATTCCAGTCGGAAGCAGAACCGCAAAGTTGAACCTGCAGGTCCTGCTGAGGCTGCAATTTTGAATCAAGGGAAGTTCAAAGGAAAGCCTAAAGGACCATGGACCCCGAAAAAAGTGAAAGATCAGTCGGGAAACGATGTGCTTGATTTACCATGTCACATACACACTAAAAAAGATGAAGAGCGTAACTTGATTCTGCCCAAGCATACCACTCGACGGTGCCGACTCCTGATTCAGAGTTTCCGAGAGGGTCGGTCCAGCGAGAAGGAGAAAGAATCTGATAAGGAAGAGGACAAAGAGGAAGATGACAGTTATCCCAATGTAAATGCTACATTGGTGATTTTTGCTGACATCGAGAGCAAAAGTCGACTGAAAGTTATCAATAGAGAAGTGAACATGGTTGCCCCGGCAACTACAACGTATTTAAAGTGGTCAACAACTCCCATTACATTCGACCAGTCTGATCACCCAGCATACGTTGCTACCCTTGGGCGGCAAGCATTGGTGGTCGACCCAGTCATCGGGGGCACCCGACTGACCAAGGTTCTGATGGATGGTGGTAGTGGTTTGAACATTCTGTATGCTGCGACCCTCCGAGGGATGGGCATCCCGATGTCCAAGCTCAGTGAGAGCAACATGTGATTCCACGGTGACATCCCAGGAAAGAAAGTGGATTCACTCGGTTAGATCACTCTTGACGTGGTTTTCGGTGATTCAAAGAATTACCGCAAGGAAAGTTGACGTTTGAGGTGGTGGATTTTCACAGTGCCTACCATATTCTGGGCAGGCCTGCATATGCTCGCTTCATGGCTCAACCATGCTATGTTTACCTCAAGTTGAAGATGCCTGGTCCCAGAGGCGTGATCACTGTCACAAGGAATCGGCAAAGAGCAGAAGAGTGCCTCCATAAGGGCTCAAAGATTGTTGATGAGCAGATGGCAGCAGTTGAGTGGGAAGAATATCAGAAGAGTGCGGATCCTAGTGATTTGTTGCGAGCTAAGAAGCCTGCTTCAGAGTCTGCATTTCAGTCGGCCGGAGAAACAAAGCCTGTTCATATTCACCCGACTAATCCTAATGCTGCTCCGACTCACATCTCAACAACACTTGACAACAAATAGGAAGAAGCGCTCATCCAGTTCCTCTGTGAGAACTGGGACATCTTCGCATGGAAACCAGCTAACATGCCAGGTGTACCCAGGGGACTGGTTGAGCACCACTTGCGCATCGACCCAAAAGCAAAACCTATTAAGGAACATCTTCGTCGGACCGCCATGGAGAAGAGGAAGGCAATTGGTGAAGAGGTAGCTCGGCTTCTGGCAGCTGAGTTCATCTGAGAGATATACCACTCCGAGTGGCTCGCCAATGTTGTCATGGTCCCCAAGAAAGATGATAACTTTGTATGTGTATCGATTTCAAGCACATCAATCGGGCCTGCTCGAAAGATCACTTCCCTCTCCCCCGCATCGACCAGATTGTCGACTCAACTGTAGGGTGCGAGCGTTTGTCCTTTTTGGACGCGTATTCCGGGTACCATCAGATCCGACTGTATGGACCCGATGAGATAAAAACAGCCTTCATCACCCCATTCGGGTGCTTTTGTTATGTTACCATGCCTTTCGGCCTCAAGAATGCTGGAGCCACGTTCATGCACATGATTCAGAAGTGCCTACTCACTCAAATCAGTCGGAACGTAGAAGCATACATGGATGATATCGTGGTCAAGTCACATAAAGGTTCTGACCTGCTGACTGATCTTGCTGAAACATTTGCCAACTTAAGAAGATATGATATCAAGCTCAATCTGTCAAAGTGCACATTCGGAGTCCCAGGCGGAAAATTATTCGGTTTTCTCATTTCCAAACGAAGGATCAACACGAACCCAGAAAAGATTGGAGCAATTCTTTGAATGAAATGCCCTGTGCGTGTGCATGATGTTCAGAAGCTTACTGGTTGTTTGGCTGCATTGGGTTGATTCATTTCTCGTCTCGGTGAAAAGGCATTGCCTCTTTACCGACTAATGAAGAAGTCTGACAAGTTCGAGTGGAATCCTGAAGCCAAAGCAGCGTTTGTAGAGCTCAAAGCCCTGCTTTCCACCCAGCCAGTGCTTGCTGCCCCAATCAGCAAAGAGCCTCTACTACTATATATCGCAGCCACTGGACAAGTTGTTAGCACAGTGCTCACAGTCGAGCGGGAGGAAGAAGGCAAAGCCTATAAAGTTCAGCGCCCGGTGTATTACATTTCTGAAGTCTTAACTCCGTCCAAGCAAAGGTGTCCGTGTCAAAACCGGTGGATCTCAGGTAGGGGTCCCGAACTGTGCGTCTAGGCGGATGGTAACAGGAGACAAGGGACACGATGTTTTTACCCAGGTTCGGGCCCCCCTACCCGAGATCCGCCGGTTTTGACACCGACATTTGTGCTTTCATTGAGAGTTCCTCTGTGCCGTCGCATATAGGCCCGATGGCTCCTTCGATCATCAACTACGACGCGGTCCAGGATGAGATTTTTCTCCCCGGACAGATCTTCGTATTCGGCGGCTTTGCACTGCGGGCCAATTCGCTTGGCCATCCGGAGCAGATTGAAAGCTACGCCCCTGGCCACCAGGTCAGATTCGGAAGCTTGAACTTCACGGCTGACATCCGCGGAGACTTGATCTTCGACGGATTCGAGCCACAGCCGAGCGCGCTGCACCGTCTCGATGGGCATGATTTAGCTCTGCTGCTGGACAGTGCCCTGGAGGCCGCACACGAGTCCGCTCCGACCCTTAATTCGGAGCCGACTACGCAGATCGAGGATGGGTGGCTAGACACCGCCTCGGGGGCTGCTACATTTACGGCGATGGAGCCAAATAACGACCTTGTCCCTTGTGAAGCTCGTGACTCCGAGGTGCCGGACTCCTCACCGGACTCCGAACCTCCTGCGCCCCTACCAATCGAATCCGATTGGGCGCCGATCATGGAGTTCACCGCTGCGGACATCTTTCAACACTCACCTTTGGCCGACATTCTGAATTCGCTAAAGTATCTCTCGCTATCAGGAGAGCCCTGGCCGGATCACGGTCAGGACGGTTGGGATGCGGACGACGAAGAAATTCAAAGCCCACCCACCACCCACTTTGTAGCCACTGTCGACGATCTAACCGACATGCTAGACTACGACTCCGAAGACATCGACGGTATGGATGACGATGCCGGAGACGACCAAGAACCAGCGCCTATTGGGCACTGGAAAGCCACCTCGTCATACGACATATACATGGTGGACACCCCAAAGGATGGGAATGGCGATGGAACAGCGGAGGAGGATCCTTCCCAAAAACAGCCTAAACGCCGGCGTCAGCGGCGCCGCTCTAAATCCCGCCACAGCAAGAATGGAGATTCCGGCACCGGAGACAATAACACCCCGGACAGTGCCGAAGACAACCCCCTCCAGCAAGATTCAGCACAGGAGGACGAAGAAGCCAGCCCTCATGAGAGAGCGGCAGACAAAGAGGTAGAGGATGATAATTACATGCCTCCCTCGGGAGACGAGGCAAGCCTCGACGATGACGAATTCGTCGTGCCTGAGGATCCCGTCGAACAAGAGCGTTTTAAACGCAGGCTCATGGCCACGACAAATAGCCTCAAGAAAAAGCAGCAACAGCTTAGAGCTGATCAAAATCTGCTAGCCGACAGATGGACCGAAGTCCTTGCGGCCGAAGAGCATGAACTCGAACGCCCCTCCAAAAGATACCCCAAACGCAAGCTGCTCCCCCGATTAGAAGAGGAGGCATATAAACTTGCATCACCAGCGCACAATACGGCTGACCGACCACCTCGTGGCCGCGACAGAGAGGCCTCTATGCCCTCCACCAGAACCGTCCCCCGGCATCGCTCCAAAAGTACGAAGCCACAGGAGAATGCGCCGGACTTGCGAGACATATTGGAGGATAAGGCAAGACAATCAAGATCGATCTACGTATCGCGTGGGCGCCCCACGATGCGCAGCAATGACCGTCGCACCGGATACAGCAACTCCGTCCGGGCCGAACACAGTAGACAAAGCTCGCTTGAGCTACGTCGTGATATAGCCCAATATAGAGGCGCCGCACACCCACTATGCTTCACAGATGAAGTAATGGATCATCAAATCCCCGAAGGGTTTAAACTCGTGAATATTGAATCCTACGATGGCACAACAGACCCCGCGGTTTGGATGGAAGACTATCTCCTCATATCCACATGGCCCGCGGCGATGATCTTCACGCCATCAAATACCTCCCACTCAAGCTTAAAGGACCAGCTCGGCATTGGCTTAACAGCTTGCCAGCAGAATCAATTGGGTGTTGGGAGGACCTGGAAGCCGCATTCCTTGACAACTTCCAGGGCACATATGTGCGACCACCAGACGCCGATGACCTAAGCCACATAATTCAGCAGCCAGACGAGTCGGCCAGACAATTCTGGACACGGTTCTTAACAAAGAAAAATCAAATCGTCGACTGTCCGGATGCAGAGGCTCTCGTAGCCTTCAAACATAACATCCGCGACGAGTGGCTTGCCCGGCACCTGGGACAGGAAAAGCCGAAATCCATGGCAGCCCTCACATCACTGATGACCCGCTTCTGCGCGGGAGAGGACAGCTGGCTAGCCCGCAGTAACAACCTCAGCAAAAATTCTGGCAGTCCGGATACCAAGGACCGCAATGGCAGGTCGCGTCACAACAAGAACAAACGCCGCGTTAACGGTGATAACACTGAGGATACGGCAGTCAACAGCGGATTCAAAGGCTCCAAACCCGGTCAGCGGAAAAAGCCATTCAAAAGAACTACTCCGGGTTCGTCCAATTTGGACCAAATACTCGACCGCTCTTGCCAGATACACGGCACCCCCGAAAAGCCAGCTAATCACACCAACAGGGATTGTTGGGTATTCAAGCAGGCAGGCAAATTAATTGCCGAAAACAATGACAAGGGGCTGCATAGCGATGACGAGGAAGAGACCCGGCCGCCGAACAACAGAGGACAGAAGGGTTTCCCCCCACAAGTGCAGACGGTGAACATGATATACGCAACCCACATACCCAAGAGGGAGCGGAAGCGTGCACTCAGGGACGTATACGCGATGGAGCCATTCGCCCCAAAGTTCAACCCATGGTCCTCCTGCCCGATCACTTTTGATCGAAGGGACCACCCCACCAGTATCCGCAACGGAGGATTCGCCGCATTGGTTTTAGACCCAATCATCGATGGATTTCACCTCACCAGAGTCCTGATGGACGGCCGCAGCAGCCTGAACCTGCTTTATCAGGATACAGTGCGCAAGATGGCATAGACCCCTCAAGGATTAAACCCACAAAGACGACCTTCAAAGGCGTCATACCAGGTGTAGAGGCCAATTGTACAAGCTCAGTCACACTTGAAGTGGTCTTCGGATCCCCGGATAACTTCCGAAGCGAGGAGTTAATCTTCGACATAGTTCCGTTCCGCAGCGGCTATCATGCTCCGCTCGAACGGACCACGTTTGCAAAGTTCAACGCGGTGCTGCACTACGCTTACCTCAAGCTCAAGATGCCAGGCCCTCGAGGAGTCATCACGGTCAACAGAAACACTGAACGCTCCCTCTGAACGGAGGAACACACAGCGGCTCTCGCGGCAGAAGTACAGAGCAGTCTCTTAAGGCAATTCTCGAGTCCGGCCGTTAAGCGACCGGACACGGCTAAACGCACCCGGAGTAACCTACAACAAGGCCACCTGGCATGTTCCGAGCACACGTAGCAATGCGGCCCCAACCCCAGCCCTTGCAAAATTGCAAGAATGGTCCTTCGCGTACATCATTACGCTTTGGAGATACCATGGGCATAGGGGGAGGGGCACGACCACGACAGGCCCAGAGTGCGGCTCAACCACACCAGGGGCTCCCAAGTGTGTCATCTTTTTTTCCTTTTTTTTCTTCTTATCAACAGGACTCCATTTACCAGAGGCCCTGTCTAGCAGCAGACCTGCCGAACTCACGATGCAACAGCCAGGGAAGGAGAAAAGCTACGACGAGTATCCAGGTGGTCTCCATTTCGAGCATTATACCTGTTTTATACACCATTCCGCAGCCTACCCCTGGAGGGGGACATGTTTAATAGTCCCATTCCTTGCTTACCGCACTATTCTGCATTCATGGCAGTATTTCTTGAATAAACAATGCATCGCTTTTTGCTTATAATTGCATTCCTTTCTTATACATATGTTCATTTATGACATGTTGCATCCGTACACTCTGGTACGGCTAAATACACCAGGGGCTTAAGTTCCCCACATTATGGTGTGATAAATCCGAACACTTTCACAAGTGCGGCACCCCGAACTTATAGCATTATATGCATCGGCTCCGAATCATGTCTTGGGTCAATAGTTGGGTTTTCCCGGCTCCCATGTTTTGGTACCTTACGTTCCGTTGTATCGGCTAAGGTAGCACTGGGAGAACCACTGCGATTGCGCCCCAGTTGAGCTGGGCGAGCGCCTCAGTGGAGAAAGCTAAAACTGACCATCATGATAAGGCGAGAGCTGGTCGCTGTTCGAGAGGTTTTTTCGAGTCCCTAAAGACTTATGCTGCTTAGAGCGAGGAACCGGCTTTGTCCGGCCCAGGTGTGGATAGCGCCCCGAACTCGGTCTTCCGAACACTAGGGGCTTCACCGAAATTTAAAATTATAGAATTCTATGGCTAAGTGAGAGCGTTCAAACATTATAAGTCCGGTTGCCTCGTTCGTTGTGTTGAGCGCCTCCCTAGATGGACCCAAAAATGGGAACAAGAGCGCTCAAGTTTATCCCGAACACCCCAGCACTTGTGGCATGGGGGCTAAAGCCGATGACTTGCCATCTCTCAGATTTGATAAACGGCCGCACAGAAGGTAATATTTTAAATTAATAAGCGTTGCTTAGCGCATATGAACAAAGTTTTCAGCGCACAGGATAACACAATGCGAGTCTACTCAAATATTACATCTTTGGAGCACTCACCCGCAATCATGCGGGCACCCTTTAGGACACTCTTATAATACATTTCGGGCGTGCGATACTCCTTGCCCGCCGGTGGCGCGTCCGTCACAAGCTTCTCAGCGTCCATCCTGCCCCAGTGCACCTTTGCACGGGCAAGGGCCCGACGGGCACCTTCAATGCAGGCGGAGTGCTTGACGACTTCAACCCAGGGACACGCATCCACCAGCCGCCGCACCAGGCCGAAGTAGCTCCCAGGCATGGCCTCCTTGGGCCACAGCCGAACTATGAGGCCCTTCATGGCCTGTTCGGCCACCTTGTGGAGCTCGACCAGCTGCTTCAGCTGGTCGCTAAGGGGCACCAGATGTCCGGCCTCAGCATACTGAGACCAGAAGACCTTCTCCGTCGAGCTCCCCTCCTTGGCCCGGTAGAAAGCGGCAGCATCGGACACGCTGTGAGGCAGATCTGCGAACGCTCCTGGAGAGCTCCGAATTCGAGTAAGTAATAGGTAACTCACATTCACATGCTTGCTTTGCATGGAAAATGCCTTACCCGCCGCTATTTTCTTCAACGCCTCAATTTTCTGGAGGGCCTTGTGGGCTTCGGCCTTAGCGGCTTTGGCACTCTTAAGAGCCGACTCAAGCTCGGACTCTCGAGTCTTCGAGTCACGCTCCAAACTCTCGTGCTTTTCCACGAGAGCCTGGAGCTCTTGTTGTACCTCCGCCACCCGCGCCTCCTGCTTCTCTCGCTCGGCTCATTCCACGGCCGCATTGCGTTCGGCCGCGGACACCGCCTCCTTCAGGGTCGCCACCTCGTTCGCGGCCCCTGTAGTACCCACGTTATCCTTGTTATTTCTCTTGCAACCAAATCCTTTTCTGTAAGGTACAACTTTAATACGGTGTTACTCACCTTCCTTGTCCTTGATCTGCTTCTTGGCACGGCCGAGCTCGCTCTCGGACCGCTCGAGGCTCTATTTCAAAGCATCGACCTCCGCAGTCAGTGCGGCAGAGGTCAGCAGCGCAGCCTGCAATCCCATATTGACATATTTTTTAGACTCCTGCGTATATCTTTTTAGATCCTCAGTCCGGCTTTTCTTTCCGAACACCGAACCGAGCATCAGGGGCTACTGTCTATGCAGTATTATATTACACATCTTAAAATTCTTACCTCAAAGCCTGTTAGAAGGCTCCTGCAGGCGAGCTGAACCTTCTGAATCACCGCACTCATGACAGTGCGGTGTTCTTCTTCGATGGAAGCGCCGTTGAGCGCCTCCAGCAAGTTATCCGGCGCCTCCGGTTGGACGGAGGCTGCCGGTGTCACAGTCTTGCCGTTCTTACGAAGAGGCCACTCGCCGGACTGCGGAACCACTGTAGGTTCCGGTGCGGAGTCCGGTGCAAAGTCCGGGAGGTTGCCCTGCGGCACCTCCGGGGCCTCCTCCTCCTGACGGGTCCCTTCCTGGGATCCCACCTCGACGTCATCAGCGACACAGGGGGTGGAGGCGGTCGGAAGAGAATCCATATCCGATGTGCCCAACGACCCGCTCGACGAAGCGGGAAGATCGTCCTTGGGCGGACTACATGTTGTATGGGGTATTAGAAAGACACCATGTGGCGAAAAGAAAAATTATAAATCATCTAGGAGTCTGGATACTTACGATCTCGCCAGGGGCTTGGCCCTTGAGGGCCACTCCTCGTTGTTGTCGCCAACGTTGGCGGAACAGTCCGGGGGAAGGGTCCTTCCCTTCTTGGACCCTTCGGCCTCCCTCGTTGGGGAGGCCTTCCTCTTCTTCTCTCCCCCACTGGGGGAGAGGCCTCTTTCTTCTCCTCCTCGTCCTCGTGGGAGGAGTCCGCCTCAGAGTCATCGGACGATGAGTCCGATACCACCTGATGCCGGGAACTCCTTCGGGTTCCCGTGGCCTTCTTCTTGGCCTTCTTCTCCGGCACTACGTAAAGCGCCGGGACCAGCAGCCCTGTCAAACAAGCGTCCGCTGGGTCTTCTGGAAGGGGAGCCGGACAGTTAACCTGTCCGGACGTCTTCTGCCAGTCCTGTTAAAGGTATTGGGAGTTTAGATCCCGCATAGAGTCAAACTATGAAAAGCGAGTGTCCCATAAAGGATAACATAGCTTACCTCACCAGCCGGGCGCTGCGTGCTGAATCCTCGATCTTCGGTTGCGGATGCGGGAGCTTCGGCGCCCTTGAACAGCACCCTCCAGGCAGCTTTGTACGTAGTGTCGAAGAGCCCGCTCAAGGTCCGGTGTTGTGCCGGATCAAACTCCCATAAATTGAAGTCCCGTTGCTGGCAGGGGAGAATCCGGCGGACGAGCATGACCTGGATCACGTTGACAAGCTTGAGCTTCTTGTTCACTAGGGTCTGGAGACATGACTGGAGTCCGGTCAGCTCCTTCGAACTACCCCAAAGCAAGCCCTTCTCTTTCCAGGAGGTGAGCTGCATGGGGATGCCAGATCTGAATTCGGGGGCCGCTGCCCATTTAGGGTCACGCGGCTCGGTGATGTAGAACCACCCCGATTGCCACCCTTTGATGGATTCCACGAAGGCACCCTGGAGCCAAGTGACGTTGGGCATTTTGCCCACCATGGCGCCTCCGCACTCCGCTTGGCTGCCCTTCACAACCTTCGGCTTGACATTGAAGGTCTTTAGCCACAAGCCGAAGTGGGGCTGGATGCAAAGGAAGGCCTCACACACGACGATAAACGCCGAGATATTGAGGATGAAATTTGGGGCCAGATCGTGGAAATCCAGGTCGTAGTAGTACATGAGCCCCCGGACAAAGGGGTGGAGTGGGAAGCCCAGTCCGCGGAGGAAATGGGGAAGGAATACCACCCTCTCATGGGGCCTGGGGGTGGGGATGAGCTGCCCCTCGTCGGGCAGCAGATGCGCGATGTCGCTGGACAGATATCCGGCGTTGCGCAGCTTCTCGATGTGCCCCTCCATAACGGAGGAGGCCATCCACTTGCCTCCCGCTCCGGACATGGCTGGAGAAGGTCGAGGTGAGATGTGCGGACTTGGGCGCTGGAGCTCGAGTGCGCGGAGATGGATAAGCAAAGGAGGAAGAAGGCGTAGGTTAAAAGGGTGGATCCTTATCCCCTTATATATGGGTAGATGAAACTATGCGTCCCCACCGGCCTGGTAAAACTCGCTTATCCCCCAAGCACCACAATCAATGGCGCGGTTGGGTTACCCACGTCCGTATTGATGGGAATCCAGGAATAAGGGGAACACAATCTCTGCTTCAACAAGACTTGCCAAGGAAACCGCTTCGCTAAACGCGCTGAGGTGGTATAATAAAAACGATTCGAATAAAAGCTTGGTTGTGGTGTGACGTCACGCCACAAAATACGTCAGCAGATTGAACTTGTGTAAATATTATTCTCTCTACGGTGGTATGTGGAATTTATTTTACAGAGCCGGACACTATCCTGGTGTTCACAATCTTCTATGAATTATTCGGAGGAGGAACCCGCCTTGCAATGCCGAAGACAATATGCGCGCCGGACTCGTCGTCATTGAAGCCTGGTTCAGGGGCTACTGAGGGAGTCCTGGACTAGGGGGTGTCCGGATAGCCGAACTATCATCATCGGCCGGACTCCAAGACTATGAAGATACAAGATTGAAGACTTCGTCCCGTGTCCGGATGGGACTTTCTTTGGCGTGGAAGGCAAGCTTGGCAATATGGATATGTAGATCTCCTACCATTGTAACTGACTACGTGTAACCCTAGCCCTCTCCTGTGTCTATATAAATCGGAGGGTTTTAGTCCGTAGGACACGACAACAACAACAATCATACCATAGGCTAGCTTCTAGGGTTTAGCCTCCTTGATCTCGTGGTAGATCCACTCTTGTACAACCCATATCATCAATATCAATCAAGCAGGAGTAGGGTTTTACCTCCATCGAGAGGGCCCGAACCTGGGTAAAAACATCGTGTCCCTTGTCTCCTGTTACCATCCGCCTAGACGCACAGTTCGGGACCCCCTACCCGAGATCCGCCGGTTTTGACACCGACAAAAGGTATCCTCATTACCAGAAGCTTGTCTATGTGATTTATCTGACCGCAAAGAAAGTTGCGCATTACTTTGCAGACCATTCAGTTGTTGGGGAACGTAGCAGAAATTCAAAATTTTCTACGCATCACCAAGATCAATCTATGGAGAGACTAGCAACGAGAGAGAGGGGAGTTCATCTTCATACCCTTGAAGATCGCGATGCGGAAGCGTTACAAGAACGCGGATGAGGGAGTCGTACTCGCGGCAATTCAAATCGCGGAAGATCCGATCTAACACCGAACGGATGGCGCCTCCGCGTTCAACACACGTACAGCCCAGGGACGTCTCCTCCTTCTTGATCCAGCAAGGGGAGAGGATAAGTTGAGGGAGAGCTCCTGCAGCACGACGGCATGGTGGTGGAGCTTGCAGTTCTCCGGCAGGGCTTCGCCAAGCACTACTGAGGAGGAGGTGGAGTTGGAGAGGGGGAGGGTTGCGTCAGGGGCAGGGGTGAAGCTCCCATGTGCCTCCCCACTATATATAGGGGTGGAGGGGGCTGGCTTCTTTCCCTCCAAGTCCATTGGGGCATTGGAAAAGGTGAGAGGAAAGAAATCCCATCATTTCCTTCCCCACCGATTGTTATCCCCCCTTTTTAGGGATCTTGATCTTATCCCTTCGGGATATGATCTTATTCCTTCTAAGGGGGGATCTTGGTGTGCCTTGACCAGGGGTGTGGGGCCTTGCCCCCACTACCCACGTTCATGTGGGTCCCCCCATGCAGGTGGGCCCCACTCCGGAACCTTCTAGAACCTTCCCGGTACAATACAAAAAAATCCCGAACATTTTCCGGTGGCCAAAATAGGACTTCCCATATATAGATCTTTACCCGCGGACCATTCCGGAACTCCTCGTGACGTCCGGGACCTCATCCGGGACTCCAAACAACATTCGGTAACTGCACACTAATTCCCATAACAACTCTAGCGTCACCGAACCTTAAGTGTGTAGACCCTACGGGTTCGGGAATCATGCAGACATGACCGAGACAGCTCTCTGGCCAATAACCAACATCGGGATCTGGATACCCATGTTGGCTCCCACATGTTCCACAATGATCTCATCGGATGAACCACGATGTCAAGGAATCAAGCAATCCCGTATACAATTCCCTTTGTCAATCGGTACGTTACTTGCCCGAGATTCGATCGTCGGTATCCCAATACCTCGTTCAATCTTGTTACCGACAAGTCACTTTACTCATTCCATAATGCATGATCCCATGACTAAATACCTAGTCACATTGAGCTCATTATGATGATGCATTACCAAGTGAGCCCAGAGATACCTCTCCGTCACACGGAGTGACAAATCCCAGTTCGATTCGTGCCAACCCAACAGACACTTTTGGATATACCCGTAGTGCACCTTTATAGCCACCCAGTTACGTTGTGACGTTTGCACACCCAAAGCATTCCTATGGTATCCGGGAGTTGCACAATCTCATGGTCTAAGGAAATGATACTTGACATTAGAAAAGCTTTTAGCAAACGAACTACACGATCTTGTGCTATGCTTAGGATTGGGTCTTGTCCATCACATCATTCTCCTAATGATGTGATCCCGTTATCAATGACATCCAATGTCCATAGTCAGGAAACCGTAACCATCTATTGATCAACGAGCTAGTCAACTAGAGGCTCACTAGGGACATGTTGTGGTCTATGTATTCACACATGTATTACGGTTTCCAGTTAATACAATTATAGCATGAACAATAGAAAATTATCCTAAACAAGGAAATATAATAATAACCATTTTATTATTGCCTCTAGGGCATATTTCCAACATCAGTTTCAGTCGTCAGTGATGCTCCATTATCAGAAATCTTGAATAACCGAGATGCGACTGGTCGAGTGGCCAAGTGGGCGATCGAACTCCTCCCTTTAGATATCAAGTTCGAAGCGAAAAAGGCAATCAAGTCTCAAGCAATAGCAGATTTCCTCACCGAGTGGATTGAACAGCAGCAACCGACTCAGGTTCACTCAGAACATTGGACAATGTTCTTTGATGGGTCCAAGATGTTTAACGGTTCTAGTGCTGGAGTGGTCCTAGTATCCCCAAGAGGCGACAAGCTCAGTTATGTCCTTCAGATTCACTTCAATTCCTCAAACAATGAAGCTGAGTATGAGGCACTTCTATATGGGTTGCGTATGGCCATCTCACTCGGCGTTCATCGCCTGATGGTCTACGGCGACTCAGATTTGGTGGTCAATCAAGTAATGAAGGAATGGGACATCAGGAGCCCTGCCATGACTGGTTACTGCAATGCAGTAAGAAAACTAGAGAAGAAGTTTGAGGGGTTAGAGCTCCACCACATACCCCAAATCAAGAATTAAGCAGTCGATGATTTGGCAAAGATAGGTTCCACTCAGAAACCTATTCCCATTATTGTGTTCTTGGAGCATCTCCGCACCCCGTCAGTTCAGGAAGATCCCTTTACGGAGGAGCCCCCGCAATCGATAAGTTCAACCAATCCGACTGAAGTTGAAGTGCCAGCGGTGGTCGACCTGATTATGGAAGTTTTGGTAGTCACCCCTGACTGGACAGTGCCATACGTCGCATACCTGCTCAGGCAGGAGCTCCCAGAGGATGAAGATGAAGCCCGCCAGATCGTTCGCAGATCCAAGGCCTTCACAGTGATAAGTGGTCAGCTTTTTAGAGAAAGTGTTACTGGCATGGCTCAGCGGTGTATTTCTCCAGAGGAAGGTCGACTGATCTTAAACGAGATTCACTTGGGGACCTGTGGTCACCATGCATCCTCTCGGACCATCGTGGCTAAAGCATACCGAGCTGGATTCTACTGGCCACGAGCGAATGAGATGGCAAAAGATATTGTTGACAAGTGTGAAGGGTGCCAGTTCTACTCAAATATGTCCCACAAACCTGCATCAGCCTTGAAGACTATTCCACTCGTCTGGCCATTTTCTGTTTGGGGATTGAACATGATTGGACCTCTGAAGATCGGTAGAAGCGGCTTCACTCATTTGCTCGTAGCAGTCGACAAGTTTACCAAGTGGATCAGAGCCAAACCTATCAAGAATCTTGATTCAAGCACTGCCATCAGTTTCATGAGAGATCTGATATTCCGATATGGAGTCCTTCACAACATTATCACAGATAACGGCTCCAACTTTGATTCTGATGAGTTCAGAGCGTTCTGCGCTTCCCAAGGCACTCGGGTCGATTACGCATCCGTTGCGCACCTGCAGTCGAATGGGCAGGCTGAAAGGGTGAATGGCTTGATCCTAAAAGGGCTGAAACCCCGACTAATGCGCGACCTTAAGCACGCAACTGGAGCTTGGGTGACTGAATGCCATCTGTCCTATGGGGATTGAGAACAACTCCCAATCGGTCGACTGATCGAACCCCTTTCTTCATGGTATTGTTGGAAATATGCCCTAGAGGCAATAATAAAAGTATTATTATATTTCATTGTTCATGATAATTGTCTTTTATTCATGCTATAACTGTATTATCCGGAAATCGTAATACACGTGTGAATACATAGACCTCAATATGTCCCTAGTGAGCCTCTAGTTGACTAGCTCATTGTGATCAACAGATAGTCATGATTTCCTGGCTATGGACATTGGATGTCGTTGATAACGGGATCACATCATTAGGAGAATGATGTGATGGACAAGACCCAATCCTAAGCATAGCACAAAGGTCGTTTAGTTCGTTTGCTAGAGCTTTGCCAATGTCAAGTATCTCTTCCTTAGACCATGAGATCGTGTAACTCCCGGATACCGTAGGAGTGCCTTGGGTGTATCAAACGTCACAACGTAACTGGGTGACTATAAAGGTGCATTACAGGTATCTCCGAAAGTAGCTGTTGGGTTGACATGGATCGAGACTGGGATTTGTCACTCCGTATGACGGAGAGGTATCTCTGGGCCCACTCGGTAATGCATCATCATAATGAGCTCAAGGTGACCAAAGTGTTGGCCACGGGATCATGCATTACGGTACGAGTAAAGTGACTTGCCGGTAACGAGACTGAACAAGGTATCGGGATACCGACGATCGAGTCTCGGGCAAGTAACGTACCGATTGACAAAGGGAATTGTATACAGGGTTTGATCGAATCCTCGACATCGTGGTTCATCCGAGACAACATCGAGGAGCATGTGGGAGCCAACATGGGTATCCAGATCCCGCTGTTGGTTATTGACCTGAGAGCGTCTCGGTCATGTCTGCATGTCTCCCGAACCCGTAGGGTCTACACACTTAAGGTTCGGTGACGCTAGGGTTATTAGGAAGACTAGTATGTGACTACCGAATGTTGTTCGGAGTCCCGGATGAGATCACGGACGTCACGAGGAGTTCCGGAATGGTCCGGAGGTAAAGATTTATATATGGGAAGTCCTATTTTGGCCACCGGAAAATGTTCGGGATTTTTCGGTATTGTACCGGGAAGGTTCTAGAAGGTTCCAGAGTGGGGCCCACCTGCATGGGGGGACCCACATGAACGTGAGTAGTGGGGGAAAGGCCCCACACCCCTGGTCAAGGCGCACCAAGATCCCCCCTTAGAAGGAATAAGATCATATCCCGAAGGGATAAGATCAAGATCCCTAAAAAGGGGGGATAACAATCGGTGGGGAAGGAAATGATGGGATTTCTTTCCTCCCACCTTGGCCAACACCCCAATGGACTTGGAGGGCAAGAAACCAGCCCCTCCACCCCTATATATAGTGGGGAGGCGCATGGGAGATCAACACAAGCCAAGGCTCAGCCCCTCCCCTCCCCAACACCTCTCCTCCTCCATAAGTGCTTGGCGAAGCCCTGTCGGAATACTACTACTCCAACTGCACCACGCCGTCGTGCTGCCATTGGAGCGTTCTTCCTCAACCTCTCCTTCCCCTTGCTGGATCAAGAAGTAGGAGACGTCTCCCGTCCCGTACGTGTGTTGAACGCGGAGGTGTTGTCCGTTCAGTACTTGGTCATCGGTGATCCGAATCACGTCGAGTACGACTCCATCATCACCATCCCCTTGCCAGCTTCCGCACGCGATCTACAAGTGGTATGTAGATGCAAACTCACCCCTTGACTCGTTGCTTAGATGAACTCATAGATGGATCTTGGTGAAACCGTAGGAAAATTTTTAATTTTCTGCAACGTTCCCCAACAGTGGTATCAGAGCTAGGTCTATGTGTAGTTCTCTTTGGACGAGTAGAACACAATTTTGTTGTGGGCGTGGATCTTGTCAACTTACTTGCCTCTACTAGTCTTTTCTTGCTTCAACGGCATTGTGGGATGAAGCGGCCCGGACCAACCTTACACGTACCCTTACATGAGACCGGTTCCACCGACTGACATGCACTAGTTGCATAAGGTGGCTGGCGGGTGTCTGTCTCTCCCACTTTTGTTGGAGCGGATTCGATGAAAAGGGCCCTTATGAAGGGTAAATAGAAGTTGACAAAATCACGTTGTGGTTATTCGTAGGTAAGAAAACGTTCTTGCTAGAACCCAATTGCAGCCACGTAAAAGATGCAACAACAATTAGAGGACGTCTAACTTGTTTTTGCAGCGATTGATCATGTGATGTGATATGGCCAGAAGTTGTGATGAATGATGAAGTGTGATGTATGAGATCATGTTCTTGTAATAGGATTCACGACTTGCATGTCGATGAGTATGACAACCGGCAGGAGCCATAGGAGTTGTCTTTATTTTCGTATGACCTGCGTGTCATTGAAGAACGCCATGTAACTTACTTTACTTTATTGCTAAACGCGTTAGCTATAGAAGTAGAAGTAGTCGTTGGCGTGACAACTTCATGAAGACACGATGATGGAGATCATGATGATGGAGATCATGGTGTCAAGCCGGTGACAAGATGATCATGGAGCCCCGAAGATGGAGATCAATGGAGCTATATGATATTGGCCATATCATGTCACAACTATATAATTGCATGTGATGTTTATTATGTTTATGCATCTTGTTTACTTAGGACAACGGTAGTAAATAAGATGATCCCTTACAAAATATCAAGAAGTGTTCTCCCCTAACTGTGCATCGTTGCTACAGTTCGTCGCTTCTAAGCACCACGTGATGATCGGGTGTGATGGATTCTTACGTTCACATACAACGGGTGTAAGACAGTTTTACACAGCGAAAACACTTAGGGTTAACTTGACGAGCCTAGCATGTGCAGACATGGCCTCGGAACACGGAGACCGAAAGGTCGAACACGAGTCGTATGGAAGATACGATCAACATGAAAATGTTCACCGACGATGACTAGTCCGTCTCACGTGATGATCGGACACGGGCTAGTCGACTCGGATCGTGTAACACTTAGATGACCAGAGGGATGTCTAATCTGAGTGGGAGTTCATAATATGATTAGAACTTAATTATCATGAACTTAGTCTAAAACCTTTGCAAATATATCTTGTAGATCATATGGCCAACACTCATGTCAACATGAACTTCAACGCGTTCCTAGAGAAAACCAAGCTGAAAGATGACGGCAACAACTATACGGACTGGGTCCGGAACCTGAGGATCATCCTCATAGCTGCCAGGAAACAATATGTCCTAGAAGGACCGCTAGGTGACGCTCCCGTCCCAGAGAACCAAGACATTATGAATGCTTGGCAAACTCGTGCTGATGATTACTCCCTCGTTCAGTGCGGCATGCTTTACAGCTTAGAACCGGGGCTCCAAAAGCGTTTTGAGCATCACGGAGCATATGAGATGTTCGAAGAGCTGAAACTAGTTTTTCAAGCTCATGCCCGGGTCGAGAGATATGATGTCTCCGACAAGTTCTACAGTTGTAAGATGGAGGAAAATAGTTTTGTCAGTGAGCATATTCTCAAGATGTCTGGGTTGCACAACCGTATGACCCAGCTGAATATTAACCTCCCCGATGAGGCGGTCATTGACAGAATCCTCCAGTCGCTCCCACCAAGCTACAAGAGCTTTGTGATGAACTACAACATGCAGGGGATGGAAAAGACCATTCCTGAAGTGTTCTCGATGCTGAAGTCAGCAGAGGCTGAAATCAAGAAAGAACATCAAGTGTTGATGGTCAATAAGACCACTAAGTTCAAGAAGGGCAAGGGTAAGAAGAACTTCAAGAAGGACGGCAAGGAGGTTGCCGCGCCTGGTAAGCCAGTTACCGGGAAGAAGTCAAAGAATGGACCCAAGCCTGAGACTGAGTGCTTTTATTGCAAGGGGAAGGGTCACTGGAAGCGGAACTGCCCCAAATACTTAGCGGATAAGAAGGCTGGCAAGACCAAAGGTATATTTGATATACATGTAATTGATGTGTACCTTACCAGTACTCGTAGTAACTCCTGGGTATTTGATACCGGTGCCGTTGCTCATATTTGTAACTCACAGCAGGAGCTGCGGAATAAACGGAGACTGGCGAAGGACGAGGTGACGATGCGCGTCGGGAATGGTTCCAGAGTCGATGTGATCGCCGTCGGCACGCTACCTCTACATTTACCTACGGGATTAGTTTTGAACCTTAATAATTGTTATTTAGTACCAAGTTTGAGCATGAACATTGTATCTGGATCTCGTTTAATACGAGATGGCTACTCATTTAAGTCTGAGAATAATGGTTGTTCGATTTATATGAGAGATATGTTTTATGGTCATGCTCCGATGGTCAATGGTTTATTCTTAATGAATCTCGAGCGTATTATTACACATGTTCATAGTGTGGATACCAAAAGATGTAAAGTTGATAACGATAGTCCCACATACTTGTGGCACTGCCGCCTTGGTCACATTGGTGTCAAACGCATGAAGAAGCTCCATGCTGATGGACTTTTGGAGTCTCTTGATTATGAATCATTTGACACATGCGAACCATGCCTCATGGGCAAAATGACCAAGACTCCGTTCTCCGGAACAATGGAGCGACCAACCAACTTGTTGGAAATCATACATACCGATGTGTGCGGTCCAATGAGCGTTGAGGCTCGCGGAGGATATCGTTATGTTCTCACTCTCACTGATGACTTGAGTAGATATGGGTATGTCTACTTAATGAAACACAAGTCTGAGACCTTTGAAAAGTTCAAAGAATTTCAGAATGAGGTAGAGAATCAACGTGACCAAAAGATAAAGTTCCTACGATCAGATCGTGGAGGAGAATACTTAAGTCACGAATTTGGTACACACTTAAAGAAATGTGGAATCGTTTCACAACTCACGCCGCCTGGAACACCTCAGCGAAACGGTGTGTCCGAACGTCGTAATCGTACTCTATTGGACATGGTGCGGTCTATGATGTCTCTTACCGATTTACCGCTATCATTTTGGGGATACGCTCTAGAGACAGCTACATTCACTTTAAATAGGGCACCGTCTAAATCCGTTGAGACGACACCGTATGAATTATGGTTTGGGAAGAAACCTAAGCTGTCGTTTCTAAAAGTTTGGGGATGCGATGCTTATGTCAAGAAACTTCAACCTGAAAAGCTCGAACCCAAGTCGGAAAAATGCATCTTCATAGGATACCCTAAGGAAACTGTCGGGTATACCTTCTACTTAAGATCCGAGGGCAAGATCTTTGTTGCCAAGAACGGATGCTTTCTGGAAAAAGAGTTTCTCTCGAAAGAAGTAAGTGGGAGGAAAGTAGAACTCGATGAAGTACTACCTCTCGAACGGGAAAGTGGTGCAGCTCAGGATAATATTCCTGTGATGCTCACACCAACTAAAGAGGAAACCAATGATGATGATCAAGGTACTTCGGATCAAGTTGCTACTGAACTTCGTAGGTCCACAAGGACACGTTCCGCACCAGAGTGGTACGACAACCCTGTCCTGGAAATCATGTTGTTGGACAACGGTGAACCTTCGAACTATGAAGAAGCGATGGCGGGCCCAGATTCCAACAAATGGCTTGAAGCCATGAAATCCGAGATAGAATCCATGTATGAAAACAAAGTATGGACTTTGACAGACTTGCCCGATGATCGGCGAGCGATAGAAAACAAATGGATCTTTAAGAAGAAGACGAACGCGGATGGAAATGTTACCATCTATAAAGCTCGACTTGTCGCTAAGGGTTATCGACAGGTTCAAGGGATTGACTACGACGAGACATTCTCTCCCGTAGCGAAGCTAAAGTCCGTCCGAATCATGTTAGCAATTGCCGCATACTATGATTATGAGATATGGCAGATGGACATCAAAACGGCATTCCTTAACGGGCATCTTAAGGAAGAACTGTATATGATGCAGCCGGAAGGTTTTGTCGATCCTAAGAACGCTAACAAAGTATGCAAGCTCCAGCGATCCATTTATGGGCTGGTGCAAGCATCTCGGAGTTGGAATATTCGCTTTGATGAGATGATCAAAGCGTTTGGGTTTATGCAGACTTATGGAGAAGCCTGCGTTTACAAGAAAGTGAGTGGGAGCTCTGTAGCATTTCTCATATTATATGTAGATGACATACTCTTGATGGGAAATAATATAGAATTTCTGGACAACATTAAGGCCTACTTGAACAAATGTTTTTCAATGAAGGACCTTGGAGAAGCTGCTTATATATTAGGCATCAAGATCTATAGAGATAGATCGAGACGCCTCATAGGTCTTTCACAAAGCACATACCTTGATAAGATTTTGAAAAGGTTCAAAATGGATCAGTCCAAGAAAGGGTTCTTGCCTATGTTACAAGGTGTGAGATTGAGCTCGGCTCAGTCACCGACCACGGCAAAAGATATAGAAGAGATGAATACCATCCCCTATGCCTCAGCCATAGGATCTATTATGTATGCCATGCTATGTACCAGACCTGATGTAAACCTTGCCGTGAGTTTGGTAGCTAGATACCAAAGTAATCCCGGCAAGGAACACTGGACATCGGTCAAGAATATCCTGAAGTACCTGAAAAGGACAAAGGACATGTTTCTCGTTTATGGAGCAGACGAAGAGCTTGTCGTAAAGGGTTACGTCGACGCTAGCTTCGACTCAGATCCGGATGACTCTAAGTCACAAACCGGATACGTGTATATGTTGAATGGTGGAGCAGTAAGCTGGTGCAGCTGCAAGCAGAGCGTCGTGGCGGGATCTACGTGTGAAGCGGAGTACATGGCAGCCTCGGAGGCAGCGCATGAAGCGATTTGGGTGAAGGAGTTCATCACCGACCTAGGAGTCATACCCAATGCGTCGGGGCCAATCAAACTCTTCTGTGACAACACTGGAGCTATTGCCCTTGCCAAGGAGCCCAGGTTTCACAAGAAGACCAGGCACATCAAGCGTCGTTTCAACTCCGTCCGTGAAAATGTTCAAGATGGAGACATAGAAATTTGCAAAGTACATACGGATCTGAATGTCGCAGATCCGTTGACTCAACCTCTCTCGCGAGCTAAACATGATCAACACCAGAACTCTATGGGTGTTCGATTCATCACAATGTAACTAGATTGGTGACTCTAGTGCAAGTGGGAGACTGTTGGAAATATGCCCTAGAGGCAATAATAAAAGTATTATTATATTTCATTGTTCATGATAATTGTCTTTTATTCATGCTATAACTGTATTATCCGGAAATCATAATACACGTGTGAATACATAGACCTCAATATGTCCCTAGTGAGCCTCTAGTTGACTAGCTCGTTGTGATCAACAGATAGTCATGATTTCCTGGCTATGGACATTGGATGTCGTTGATAATGGGATCACATCATTAGGAGAATGATGTGATGGACAAGACCCAATCCTAAGCATAGCACAAAGGTCGTTTAGTTCGTTTGCTAGAGCTTTGCCAATGTCAAGTATCTCTTCCTTAGACCATGAGATCGTGCAACTCCCGGATACCGTAGGAGTGCCTTGGGTGTATCAAACATCACAACGTAACTGGGTGACTATAAAGGTGCATTACAGGTATCTCCGAAAGTAGCTGTTGGGTTGACATGGATCGAGACTGGGATTTGTCACTCCGTATGACGGAGAGGTATCTCTGGGCCCACTCGGTAATGCATCATCATAATGAGCTCAAGGTGACCAAAGTGTTGGCCACGGGATCATGCATTACGGTACGAGTAAAGTGACTTGCCGGTAACGAGACTGAACAAGGTATCGGGATACCGACGATCGAGTCTCGGGCAAGTAACGTACCGATTGACAAAGGGAATTGTATACAGGGTTTGATCGAATCCTCGACATCGTGGTTCATCCGATGACAACATCGAGGAGCATGTGGGAGCCAACATGGGTATCCAGATCCCGCTGTTGGTTATTGACCTGAGAGCGTCTCGGTCATGTCTGCATGTCTCCCGAACCCGTAGGGTCTACACACTTAAGGTTCGGTGACGCTAGGGTTATTAGGAAGACTAGTATGTGACTACCGAATGTTGTTCGGAGTCCCGGATGAGATCCCGGACGTCACGAGGAGTTCCGGAATGGTCCGGAGGTAAAGATTTATATATGGGAAGTCCTATTTTGGCCACCGGAAAATGTTCGGGATTTTTCGGTATTGTACCGGGAAGGTTCTAGAAGGTTCCAGAGTGGGGCCCACCTGCATGGGGGGACCCACATGAACGTGAGTAGTGGGGGAAAGGCCCCACACCCCTGGTCAAGGCGCACCAAGATCCCCCCTTAGAAGGAATAAGATCATATCCCGAAGGGATAAGATCAAGATCCCTAAAAAGGGGGGATAACAATCGGTGGGGAAGGAAATGATGGGATTTCTTTCCTCCCACCTTGGCCAACGCCCCAATGGACTTGGAGGGCAAGAAACCAGCCCCTCCACCCCTATATATAGTGGGGAGGCGCATGGGAGATCAACACAAGCCAAGGCGCAGCCCCTCCCCTCCCCAACACCTCTCCTCCTCCATAAGTGCTTGGCGAAGCCCTGTCGGAATACTACTACTCCAACTGCACCACGCCGTCGTGCTGCCATTGGAGCGTTCTTCCTCAACCTCTCCTTCCCCTTGCTGGATCAAGAAGTAGGAGACGTCTCCCGTCCCGTACGTGTGTTGAACGCGGAGGTGCTGTCCGTTCAGTACTTGGTCATCGGTGATCCGAATCACGTCGAGTACGACTCCATCATCACCATCCCCTTGCCAGCTTCCGCACGCGATCTACAAGTGGTATGTAGATGCAAACTCACCCCTTGACTCGTTGCTTAGATGAACTCATAGATGGATCTTGGTGAAACCGTAGGAAAAATTTTAATTTTCTGCAACGTTCCCCAACAGGTATATGGTGCTGAAGCTGTGCTTCCGAGTGATTTGCTGCACAATGCCCCCCGAGTGGAACTCTTCTCAGAGCCTGAAGCAGAACAGGCACGCCAGGACGTAGTTGATCTCCAAGAGGAAGAACGGGAGATGGCTCTGATCAGGTCGACCATCTATCAACAAGACCTGCGTCGATTCCATGCCCGAAATGTCAGAGGCCGAGCATTTTAGGAAGGAGACCTTGTGCTCCAAGTGCACCAGAAACGACCCCACAAGCTCGCTCCAGCCTGGGAAGGGCCCTTCATCATCACCAAAGTGCTCCACAATGGGGCGTATCACCTTTACAACATAGCCAAGAAAGAAGATGAGCCACGCTCGTGGAATGCGGATCTGCTCCACCGTTTTTATACCTAAACACCCGTATCAACTAGTTGTAATAACAATCCTTCAGTTAGCTTATCAAAGACATGATTTTTGCAGTATCTTAATGATTGTTTTCACATAAGCATGTGTGTTCAAATCCCCCAGTGGGTGGCTTATCCGCGAACCCGATTCGCCTAAGTTTCAAAAACACTCTGAGTGAAGAGCAACCCGACTCGGGGGCTTAGCCGCGAATCCGATTCGCCTAAGTTTGAAAAAACACTCCGAGTGAAGAGCAACCCTCTCACTCGGGGGCTTAGCCGCAAACCCGATTCTCCTAAGTTTCAAAAACACTCCGAGTGAAGAGCAACCCTCTCACTCGGGGGCTTAGCCGCGATCCGGTACTCGCCTAAATTTCAAAAAACACTCCGAGTGAAGAGCAACCATCTCACTCGGGGGCTTAGCCACGATCACGTACTTGCCTAAGTTTCAAAAAACACTCCGAGTGAAGAGCAACCCTCTCACTCGGGGGGCTTAGCCGCGAACCCGCTTCGCCTAAGTTTTAAAAAACACTCCGTGTGAAGAGTAATCCTCTCACTCGGGGGCTTAGCTGCGATCCCGTACTGGCCTAAGTTTCAGCACTCTGAGTGAAGAGAAACCCGGCTTAGCTGCGACCCCGTACTCGCCTAAGTTTCAAAAACACTCTGAGTGAAGAGCAATCCTCTCACTCGGGGGCTTAGCTGCGATCCCGGACTCGCCTAAGTTTCAAAAACACTCTGAGTGAACAGCAACCCTCTCACTCAGAGGCTTAGCTGCGACCCCGTACTCGCCTAAATTTCAAAAACAGTCTGAGTGAAGAGCAACCCTCTCACTCGGGGGCTTATCCGCGATCCCGTACTCGCCTAAGTTTCAAAAACACTCCGAGTGAAGAGCAACCCTCTAACTCAGAAGCTTGGCCGCGCGCTTTGAGTTGTGCCACAAATACAACATATGGTTGCACTCTGAGTTGCGCCACAAGTACAATGTCTACTCCGAGTGGAGAGCAATCCTCTCACTCGGAGACTCAGCTGCGATCCTAGATTCGCCTAAGTCAAAAAATCCAAAAGCAATACAGACAAAGCAACTGCATCCAAATAAAGCAACCAAGTTCGGATAAATCTATGAAGGTTCAGAACCACCAGCAGAAGTACTCAGGCGTCAAGCTCGAAAGAGTTTAACGATTACAAAACCACTCGGCATTCCGAGGCAAATGAGGTTAAAGTTATTAAGTTTTTCACTCGGCAGGAGTAGGACTTTCTGGCTCGACGAAGCTGTCTAGGTTGATGTCGTCCGCAATGCGAGTGGCCACGTCGACGAAGTTCTCCATGAAGGATTGGAAATTAAGCTTCTTGGTGTTGGCAACCTTAAGAGCCGGTAGCTTCTCTTCTTTGACTTCCTTGCAATGGACGTATTAGAGTGACAAAGCCACGTCAGCACCACAGCAGGCAGCTGACTTCTTCCATGCCTACACTCCGTCCGGGATGCCGTTGAGTCGAGTCATCTGTGACTCAAGATCGTTCAGAAGCACATCCTCTGGCCATAACTCCTTGTCGATCCGAGACAGCATGACCTTTAGTCGGGCAATGTAATCCAGGACACTGGCAAGACGAGATTCCAGTCGCAGCACGTTCATTGCAGCTCCGTCCTTGACGGGAGAGTTGATAGGATCCAGACCTGTCTCGATCCGCCCAGTTTCTCCCTTGAAGTTCTGACAAAATTCTGCACACACAAAATGTGTTGAAGTAACAGTAACATAATGGGAAGTTCTCTGCAGCCAGTCGGATAAAGAAAAATACCTTCAAGCATGAGGAACATCTTCTTGGCAAGGCCTCCCAGATAAGTTTCCAGTTTGTCTCTCTTCCGAGTGAGAGCATCAACTTTGTCTACCAAGGCCACCTTCTCCTCCTTCAGCTGCATCGCTTCCTTCTGTGCTTCATCATCAACGGTTTTCAACTTGGTGTTCTCTTCTTCCAACTTTCCGTCTGAAGCCAGCTTCTTGTCGGCAAGTTTAGTCTTCTCCCGCACCGTCTTCTGCGCCACTGCAAGATCGAGATCCTTCTACTCCAGAGCCTACTTCATTTGGTCTAAAGAAATAACATTCTTTAGACGGGCTTGGAATTGACGGTTTTCACTACGCACATCTGCTCAAGTGGAGTCACTCGGTTCAAAGGATGAAAAGGAAAAGATGGCAAGGCGAGCAGTCGACAAGTTGTTACCTCCCGTGGCAGTGGCCTCATCCTGGGCTTTCTTCCGGTTCTTCTTGGCTAACTCTAAGTCGAGAGTGAGTTGGATCTGCGTCTTCTCCAAATCAGCGAACTTGGTCTCGCAAGCTTTATGTAATCAATAACAAGACATGTCAGTCGACAGTTACTTCCGAATGAAAGTACAAAAGGCAAATTACGCAGCAAAAAGAGTTCTAAGACTGCTGCCGAATCAAACATCCAACAACAGTCTCGGGGACTACACCCAGTGGGTGCACTTAGCGTGCCCCACCGGTTACTTTTCACACTTAGTATGGTCGGCCCAGCTCGAGCGGAAGGGGTAAAAAAGAGAAGACAGTTCTAAGACCACCGTCGACTGCCAGCAGTCAACAGCGGTCTCGGGGACTACACCCAGTGGGTGCACTTAGTGTGCCCCCACTAGACCAAGAATTCACTTGACACGACCTGTCTAATTCGAGTGAAAAGAGCTGAATGCAGCTACATGACACACCCAGTGGGTGTACAGATGCAGAAACAGATTGACATCTTATGAATAATAAAGCAGTAGTTTTCAGATAGCATATCTTAACAGAACAAGGGTCAAGCTGAATACTAATCGGAAATCAACTTATAATCCCACTTACTCAAAAATTGGCATGAAGGGCAGAGCTGGCATCGTAGGCGGCCTTGCTGGTGTCATACACCACTTTCAGTCGATCCATCATCAGACCCGCCTGAATCATAGCCTCTTTAGCAGCTCCCACTTGACTCTCTGGAGCATTGTACAAAGTAAATGGAGTGGATGACGGAGCTGTTGAGGTGGTTGGTGGAGTCGGAGCTTGAGGGGGTACAATGGGGCCAGAAGTTTGAGCAGTCGACGCCAAAGACTAGGCAGTCGACAGAGGATCAGCAAAAGAAACAGAAGTCTGAACTAGATCTCCAAGTTGATGAACGACCTGCTCTGATGCCGAGTGAGACGCTTTGCTAGCAGGCACCTTCTTGCTCAGAGTCCTGCCTTTTCTACCTGTATTCCTTTGAGGCACTTCATCATCATCATCGTATGGAAGTTGGATAACATTTGTTGGAGCTGCAAAACACTCGACCATAAGAAATCAACCATCAAAACAGTTGGCAGAGTCAGAGCATGGCTAAAGAGTCATACCTGCCCGAGAAGTGGCCGCGTCTGCAGTTTCCGCGTCCTCCCGCTCCTTGTTGATGTCCATAGACATCCCAAAAGTAGTAGCACTGAAATTTCCCAACTTCACTCAGTCAGACAAAAAAAGAAGTTCACGATCAAAATGAATGCAAAGAGAAGTAACACTCACGCTGAGGCGACAGGCACATCCACCTTGATCCTGGGCAGGGCCTTCCGAGGTTTGGGCGCGTCAACTCTGGCCTGCTTTGGAGCCTTCTCTGATGGCTCGGGAGTGGACATCCGAGTGCGCTTCGGGACTTGCATACTTAGCGGAGCTGCTTTGCCACGCCCACCCACGGGATCTTGCGACTTCTTGGAGCGACGCTCAGAGTGGGCGGCGAGTCGACCTCCTCACTGCTATCAGAATCCTCAGTGTCTTCATCACTCTCGTCTTCAGATTGCCAGTCGGCACTCCTGCCTTCACTCTCCACTCCTTCCTGGAACTACTCTCCGTTTGGCATCGAGTACATCTTGGTATAAATCTGCAAGACGTGAGTTAACAAGTATTAGTCAGGTTCAGGAGCAATTGCAGATCAAAAAAAGAAAACACTCGGTATTTTGAGCCTGACCTCTTCTGGCTCGTGGTCAGCATCGAATGATAGAACCCTCCTGGACCCCCTAGGGTTATCCTTGTTCCCGGTAATGCTCCACAGCCACTGAGCCACCATATCCTCGGCAACCTCCTCTAGGTGGACCCGAGCGGTGTCGTCAGTGCCCGAGTACATCCACATCGGGTGATCGCGGGCTTGAAGAGGCTGGATGCATCGACTGAGGAGCATCTCCAACAGATCCATGCTAGTTACACCCTCTCGGACTAAGTTGACGACCTGGTCAACTAAAAGGGACACCTCGCCTTTTTCCTTTGGGGTCATAGTCATTGATGAAGGTTGGCGGAGTCGCTCCATAGTGAAAGGGGGGAGACCGGTCGACTGACCAGGAGTCAGAACATCTTGGCAGTAGAACCAGGTCGACTGCCATCCTCTGATCGACTCGGGAAGGGTCATGGGAGGAAAAGTTCTTCTACCCTTAGTTTGAATCCCTAAACCCCTGCACATTTGGATCACGTGCGTCTTTTCGTCAGTCAAAATTGCTTTCTTCACCGATTGGGAACGGCAGGTAAAGATATGTTTGAATAGACCCCAGTGTGTGTTGGAAATATGCCCTAGAGGCAATAACAAAATGGTTATTATTATATTTCCTTGTTCATGATAATTGTCTATTGTTCATGCTATAATTGTATTGATCGGAAACCGTAATACATGTGCGAATACATAGACCACACCATGTCCCTAGTGAGCCTCTAGTTGACTAGCTCATTGATCAACAGATGGTCATGGTTTCCTGACTATGGACAATGGATGTCATTGATAACGGGATCACATCATTAGGAGAATGATGTGATGGACAAGACCCAATCCTAAGCATAGCACAAGATCGTGTAGCCCGTTTGCTAGAGCTTTTCTAATGTCAAGTATATTTCCTTAGACCATGAGATCGTGCAACTCTCGGATACCATAGGAATGCTTTGGGTGTACCAAATGTCACAACGTAACTGGGTGGCTATAAAGGTGCACTACAGGTATCTCTGAAAGTGTCTGTTGGGTTGGCACGAATTGAGACTGGGATTTGTCACTCTGTATGACAGAGAGGTGTCGCTGGGCCCACTCGGTAATGCATCATCATAATGAGCTCAATGTGACTAAGTAGTTGGTCACGGGATCATGCATTACAGAATGAGTAAAGTGACCTGCCGGTAACGAGATTGAACAAGGTATTGGGATACCGACGATCGAATCTCGGGCAAGTAACGTACCGATTGACAAAGGGAATTGTATACAGGATTTCTTGAATGCTTGACATCGTGGTTCATCTGATGAGATCATCGTGGAACATGTGGGAGCCAACATGGGTATCCAGATCCCGTTGTTGGTTATTGGCCGGAGAGCTATCTCGGTCATGTCTGCATGATTCCCGAACCCGTAGGGTCTACACACTTAAGGTTCGATGATGCTAGGGTTATAAGGAAGGTATGCATGTGATTACCGAATGTTGTTCGGAGTCCCGAATGAGATCCCGGACGTCACTAGGAGTTCCGGAATAGTCTGGAGGTGAAGATTTATATATGGGAAGTCATCATACAGTCAACGGAAATATTAAGGGTTATACCAGTATTGTACCGGGACCATCGGAGGGGTTCCGGGGGTCCACCGGGAGGGTCCACCTACCCCAGAGGGCCTTATGGGCTGTAGGTGGAACGGAACCAGCCCTAGGTGGGCTAGGACGCCACCCCCCTAGTGCCCATGCACCTAGGGTTGGGGGGAACCCTAAAGGGGGTGCCCCCTTTGCTTGGGGGGCAAGCCCCCTCCCCCCTTGGCCGCCGCCCCCCTCTAGATCCCATCTAGAGGAGTCGGGCACCCTTCCCACTTCTCCCTATAAATAGAGAGGTGGAGGGAGGGGTGCAGCACCACATCCAAGGCGCAGCCCCTCCCCTCCCCAACACCTCTCCTCATCTGCAAGAGCTTGGCGAAGCCCTGCCGGAGAACTGCCACTCCATCACCACCACGCCGTCGTGCTGCTGCTGGAGCCCACTTCCTCAACCTCTCCCTCCTCCTTGCTGGATCAAGGCGTGGGAGACGTCACCGGGATTTACGTGTGTTGAACGCGGAGGTGCCGTTGTTCGGCGCTTAGATCAGAGTCCACCGCGATCTGAATCGCTTCGAGTACGACTCCTTCATCCACGTTCTTGCAACGCTTCCATCTCGCGATTTTAAAGGGTATGAAGATGCACTCCCCTCTCTCTCATTGCTAGTTACTCCATTGATTGATCTTGGTGATGCGTAGAATTTTTTTTATTTCTGCAATGATCCCCAACAGTGGTATCAGAGCTAGGTCTATGCATAGTTTCTATGCACGAGTAGAACACAAGATTGTTGTGGGCGTCAATTTTGTCAATTTACTTGCCACTACTAGTCTTATCTTGTTTCAGCAGCATCGTGGGATGAAGCGGCCCGGACCGACCTTACACGTACGCTTACGTGAGATAGGTTCCACCGACTAGCATGCACTAGTTGCATAAGGTGGCTAGCGGGTGTCTGTCTCTCCCACTTTAGTCAGATCGGATTCGATGAAAAGGGTCCATATGAAGGGTACATAGAAATTGGCATATCACGTTGTGGTTTTGGCGTAGGTAAGAAACGTTCTTGCTAGAAACCTATAGCAGCCACGTAAAAACTTGCAACAAAATTAGAGGACGTCTAACTTGTTTTTGCAGCATATGCCGTGTGATGTGATATGGCCAAAAGGATGTGATGAATGATATATATGTGATGTATGAGATTGATCATGTTCTTGTAATAGGAATCACGACTTGCATGTCGATGAGTATGACAACCGGCAGGAGCCATAGGAGTTGTCTTAATTTATTGTATGACCTGCGTGTCATTGAATAACGCCATGTAATTACTTTACTTTATTGCTAAACCGTTAGCCATACTAGTAGAAGTAATCGTTGGCGTGACAACTTCATGAAGACACGATGATGGAGATCATGATGATGGAGATCATGGTGTCATGCCGGTGACGATGATGATCATGGCGCCCCGAAGATGGAGATCAAAAGGAGCAAAATGATATTGGTCATATCATGTCACTATTTGATTGCATGCGATGTTTATCATGTTTTACATCTTATTTGCTTAGAACGACGGTAGCATAAATAAGATGATCCCTCATAAAATTTCAAGAAAGTGTTCCCCCCTAACTGTGCACCGTTGCGAAGGTTTGTTGTTTTGAAGCACCACTGATGATCGGGTGTGATAGATTCTAACGTTCGAATACAATAGGTGTAAGCCAGATTTACACATGCAAAACACTTAGGTTGACTTGACGAGCCTAGCATGTACAGACATGGCCTCGGAACACAAGAGACCGAAAGGTCGAACATGAGCCGTATAGAAGATACGATCAACATGAAGATGTTCACCGATGATGACTAGTCCGTCTCACGTGACGATCGGACACGACCTAGTTGACTCGGATCATGTATCACTTAGATGACTAGAGGGATGTCTATCTGAGTGGGAGTTCATTAAATAATTTGATTAGATGAACTTAATTGTCATGAACTTAGTCTAAAATCTTTGCAATATGTCTTATAGATCAAATGGCCCATGCTAATGTTGCCCTCAACTTCAACGTGTTCCTAGAGAAAACCAGGCTGAAAGACGATGGTAGCAACTATATGGACTGGGTCCGTAACTTGAGGATCATCCTCATACGTGCCAAGAAAGCATATGTCCTGGATGCACCGCTAGGTGAAGCCCCCATTTTCCCAGCAACTCAAGACGTTATGAACGGCTGGCAGTCGCGTAGTGATGATTACTCCCTGGTTCAGTGCGGCATGCTTTACAGCTTAGAACCAGGGCTCCAAAAGTGTTTTGAGCAGCACGGAGCATATGAGATGTTCCAAGAGCTGGAAATGGTTTTCCAAGCTCATGCCTGGGTCGACGGTCCTCCGTATCTTCGAAAACACGTCCCATGCACAATCATTTCTCTAGCCATATCATGAACGGTAAGTCAAGTAAACAACCACGCATACACTGATTACCTTTCAGATTTCGACATCATTCGTAAGTTCATGGCTTTCTTAATATGTAGCAATCACTGGATATTTGTATTCATTGTTCCCAACAAGAACACAGTTTACTACATCGATTCTCTCAAGGAGTCAACAATCGCTCAGGATCTGACGCATGTTCAACAATTCTTGGATAGGTATTGAATTCTATGATTTTGAAAGATATGAAATCTCTGACAAGTTCTACAGTTGTAAGATGAAGGAGAATGGTTCTATCAGCGAGCACATATTCAAAATGTCTGGGTTGCACAACCGCTTGTCTCAGCTGGGAGTTAATCTCCTGGATGACGCAGTCATTAACAGAATCCTCTAGTCGCTCCCACCTAGCTACAAGAGCTTTGTGATGAACTACAATATGCAGGGGATGGTGAAAACCATTCCTGAGGTATTTTCAATGCTGAAATCAGCGGAGGTGGAGATCAAAAAGGAACATCAAGTGTTGATGGTCAATAAAACCACTAGTTTCAAGAAAGGCAAGGGTAAGAAGAACTTCAAGAAGGATGGCAAGGGAGTTGTCGTGCCCGGTAAACCAGTTGCCGAGAAGAAGCCAAAGCATGGACCCAAACCTGAGACTGAGTGCTTTTATTGCAAGGGAAGCGGACACTGGAAGCGGAACTGCCCCAAGTACTTAGCAGACAAGAAGGCCGGCAACACCAAAGGTATATGTGATATACATGTAATTGATGTGTACCTTACCAGTACTCATAGTAGCTCCTGGGTATTTGATACCGGTTCGGTTGCTCATATTTGTAACTCAAAATAGGAGCTGTGGAATAAGCGGAGACTGGCGAAGGACGAGGTGACGATGCACGTCGGGAATGGTTTCCAAGGTCGATGTGATCGTCGTCGGCACGCTACCTCTACATTTACCTACGGGATTAGTTTTAAACCTCAATAGTTGTTATTTAGTGCCACCTTTGAGCATGAACATTGTATCTGGATCTCGTTTAATACGAGATGGCTACTCATTTAAATCCGAGAATAATGGTTGTTCTATTTATATGAGAGATATGTTTTATGGTCATGCCCCGCTGGTCAATGGTTTATTCTTAATGAATCTCGAACGTGATGTTACACATATTCATAGTGTGAATACCAAAAGATGTAAGGTTGATAACGATAGTCTCACATACTTGTGGCACTGCCGCCTTGGTCACATTGGTGTCAAACGCATGAAGAAGCTCCATGCTGATGGACTTTTGAAGTCTCTTGATTAAGAATCATTTGACACATGCAAACCATGCCTCATGGGCAAAATGACCAAGACTCCATTCTGCGGAACAATGGAGCGAGCAACCAACTTATTGGAAATCATACATACTGATGTGTGTGGTCCAATGAGCGTTGAGGCTCGCGGAGGCTATCTCTATGTTCTCACTCTCACTAATGACTTAAGTAGATATGGGTATGTCTACTTAATGAAACACAAGTCTGAGACCTTTGAAAGGTTCAAGGAATTTCAGAATGAGGTAGAGAATCAACGTGACGGAAAAATAAAGTTCTTATGATCAGATCGTGGGGGAGAATATTTGAGTCACAAATTTCGTACGCACTTAAGGAAATGTGGAATTGTTTCACAACTCACGCCGCCTGGAATACCTCAGCGCAACGGTGTGTCCGAACGTCGTAATCGCACTCTATTGGATATGGTGCGATCTATGATGTCTCTCACCGATTTACCGCTATCATTTTGGGGATACGCTCTAGAGACAGCTACATTCACTTTAAATAGGGCACCGTATAAATCCGTTGAGACGACATCATATGAATTATGGTTTGGGAAGAAACCTAAGCTGTCGTTTCTTAAAGTTTGGGGATGCGATGCTTATGTCAAGAAACTTCAACCTGAAAAGCTCGAACCCAAGTCGGAAAAATGCGTCTTCATAGGATACCCTAAGGAAACCATTGGGTATACCTTCTACCTCAGATCCGAAGGCAAGATCTTTGTTGTTAAGAACGGGTCCTTTCTGGAGAAAGAGTTTCTCTCGAGAGAAGTAAGTGGGAGGAAAGTAGAACTTGATGAAGTACTGCCTCTTGAACCGGAAAGTAGCGCAGCTCAAGAAACTGTTTCTATGGTGCCTGCACCGGATAGAGTGGAAGTTAATGATGATGATCAAGGTACTTCGGATCAACTTGCTACTGAACATCGTAGGTCCACAAGGACACATTCCACACCAGAATGGTATGGCAACCCTGTCCTGGAAATCATGTTGTTAGACAATGGTGAACCTTCGAACTATGAAGAAGTGATGGCTGTTGGGGAACATAGTAATTTCAAAAAATTTCCTATGCACACGCAAGATCATGGTGATGCATAGCAACGAGAGGGGGAGTGTATCTTCATACCCTTGAAGATCGCTAAGCAGAAGCGTTTATCAACGCGGTTGATGTAGTCGTACGTCTTCACGATCCGACCGATCCAAGTACCGAACGCACGGCACCTCCGAGTTCTGCACACGTGCAGCTCGATGACGTCCTCGCCTTCTCGATCCAGCAAGATGGGCGAAGTAGTAGATGAGTTCCGGCAGCACGACGACATGGTGACCGTGTTGGTGAAGAACAATCTCTGCAGGGCTTCGCCTAAGCACTACGGAAACTATGATAGAGGATAAACTAGAGGGGACGGGGTTGCCGGCACACGGCTTGGTGTTTCTTGATGTCTCTTTGGTGCTAGCCATGTCCCTCTATTTATATGTTGAGCCTTGGGGTCGAAACTTGGAGTAAAAGCCTCCACAAAGTCGGTTTCACCCGAAAGGCAAGAGTCCTTCTCGGACTCCAGGGCCAGACGCCTGGGTTCCCGGCGTCTGGACCTAGACGCCAGGGACCCTGGTGTCTGGCCCCTGGACTCCGCAAAACTTCCTTTTGCGCTTTCCAAAAACCTTGTGGGCTTTCCCCTTTGGCCCAAATAACGTGTTCTCATACCCAAACATTTCGGGAAACGTCCTGAACCCCTTCCGGTGAATTCCAGAACCCTTCCGGAGAGCAAACAACATTATCCCATATATTAAACTTCATCTCCGGACCATTATGGAGTTCCTCGTCATGTTCATGATCTCATTCGGGACTCCGAACAACATTCAGTTACCACCATACATAACTCATATAATACTATATCGTCAATGAACGTTAAGCGTGCGGACCCTACGGGTTCGAGAACTATGTAGATATGACCGAGACATCTCTCTGGTCAATAACCAATAGCGGAACCTGGATGCCCATATTGGCTCCTACATATTCTACGAAGATCTTTATCGGTCAAACTGCATAACAACATACGTTGCTCCCTTTGTCATCGGTATGTTACTTGCTCGAGATTCGATCGTCGGTATCTCAATACCTAGTTCAATCTCGTTACCGGCAAGTCTCTTTACTCGTTACGTAATGCATCATTCCATAACTAACTCATTAGCTACATTGCTTGCAAGGCTTATAGTGATGTGCATTACCGAGAGGGCCGAGAGATACCTCTCCAACAATCGGAGTGACAAATTCTAATCTCGAAATACGCCAACTCAAGATGTACCTTCGGAGACACCTGTAGAGCTCCTTTATAATCACCCAGTTACGTTGTGACGTTTGGTAGCACACAAAGTGTTCCTCCGGTAAACGGGAGTTGCATAACCTCATAGTCCTAGGAACATGTATAAGTCATGAAGAAAGCAATAGCAACATACTAAACAATCAAGTGCTAAGCTAAAGAAATGGGTCAAGTCAATCACATCATTCTCCTAATGATGTGATCCCGTTAATCAAATGACAACTCATGTCTATGGTTAGGAAACTCAACCATCTTTGATCAACGAGCTATTCAGGTAGAGGCATACTAGTGACATTATGTTTGTCTATGTATTCACACATGTATTATGTTTCTGGTTAATACAATTCGAGCATGAATAATAAACATTTATCATGAAATAAGGAAATAAATAATAACTTTATTATTGCCTCTAGGGTATATTTCCTTCAGTCTCCCACTTGCACTAGGGTCAATAATCTAGTTCACATCACCCTGTGATTTAACACCAATATTCACATCTGTATGTGATTAATACCCATAGTTCACATCGTCATGTGATCAACACCCAAAGGGTTTACTAGAGTCAATAATCTAGTTCACATCGCTATGTGATTAACACCCAAAGAGTACTAAGGTATGATCATGTTTTGCTCGTGAGAGAAGTTTAGTCAACGGGTCTGTTACATTCAGAGCCGTATGTATTTTGCAAATATTCTATGTCTACAATGCTTTGCATGGAGCTACTCTAGCTAATTGCTTCCACTTTCAATATGTATCCAGATTGAGACTTAGAGTCATCTGGATCGGTGTAAAAGCTTGTACCGATGTAACTCTTTACGACGGGCTCTTTTATCACCTCCATAATCGAGAAATATTTCCTTAGTCCTCACTAAGGATATTCTTGACCGCTGTTCAGTGATCTACTCTTAGATCAAAATTGTACTCCCTTGCCAAACTCAGAACAAAGTATACAATAGGTTTGGTACACAGCATAGCATACTTTATAGAACCTATGACTGAGGCATAGGGAATGACTTTCATTCTCTTTTCTATTTTCTGCCGTGGTCGGGATTTGAGTCTTACTCAATTTCACACCTTTGCAACACAGGCAAGAACTCTTTCTTTGACTGTTCCATTTTGAACTATTTCAAAATCTTGACAAGGTATGTACTTATTGAAAAACTTATCAAGCGTCTTGATCTATCTCAATAGATCTTGATGCTCAATATGTAAGTAGCTTTACTGAGGTCTTTCTTTTGAAGAACTCCTTTCAAATACTCCTTTATGCTTTCCAAAAAAATTCTACATCATTTCTGATCAACAATATGTTACTCACATATATTTATCAGAAAGGCGGTAGTGCTCCCACTCACTTTATTGTAAATATAGGCTTCACTGCAAGTCCGTATAAAACTATATGCTTTGATCAACTTATCAAAGTGTATATTCCAACTCTGAGATGCTTGCACCAGTCCATAGATGGATCGCGGGAGCTTGCACATTTTGTTAGCACCTTTAGGATTGACAAAACCTTCTGGTTGCATCATATACAAATCTTCTTTAAGAAAACCATTAAGGAATGCAGTATTGACATCCATTTGCCAGATTTCATAAAATGTGGCTATTGCTAACATGATTCGGATAGACTTAAGCATCGCTACAGTTGAGAAAATCTCATTGTAGTCAACACCTTGAACTTTGTCAAAAACCTTTTTCGACAATCAAGCTTTGTAGATACTAACACTACTATCAGTGTCCGTCTTCCTCTTGAAGATCCATTTATTCTTAATGGCCTGCCGATCATCGGGCAAGTGCACCAAAGTCCACACTTTGTTCTCATACATGGATCCTATCTCAGATTTCATGGCCTCCAGCCATTTCGCGGAATCTGGGCTCATCATCGCTTCCTCATAGTTCGTAGGTTCATCATGGTCTAGTAACATGACTTCCAGAATAGGATTACCGTACCACTCTGGTGCGAACTGTACTTTGGAAGACCTACGAGGTTCTGTAGTAACTTAATCTGAAGTTTCATGATCATCATCATTAGCTTCCTCACTAATTGGTGTAGGAATCACTGGAACTGATTTCTGTGATGAACTACTTTCTAATTCGGGAGAAGGTACAAATTACCTTATCAAGCTCTACTTTCCTCCAACTCACTTCTTTCGAGAGAAACTCCTTCTCTAGAAAGGATCCATTCTTAGCAATGAATGTTTTGCCTTCGGATCTGTTATAGAAGGTGTACCCAACAGTTTCCTTTGGGTATTCTATGAAGACACACTTCTCCTATTTGGGTTCGAGCTTATCAGGTTGAAACCTTTTTCACATAAGCATCGCAACTCCAAACTTTAAGAAATGACAACTTTGGATTCTTGCCAAACCACAGTTCATAAGGCGCCGTCTCAACGGAATTTGATGGTGCCCTATTTAAAGTGAATGCAGCTGTCTCTAATGCATAACCCCAAAATGATAGTGGTAAATTGGTAACATCATAGATCGCACCATATCCAATAAAGTGCGGTTACGACATTCAGGCACACCATTATGCTGTGGTGTTCCATGTGGCATGAGCTGTGAAACAGTTCCACATTGTTTAAAAATGAAGGCCAAACTCGTAACTGAAATATTCTCCTCCACGATCAGATCATAGAAACTTTATTTTCTTGTTCCGAGATTCTCCACTTCACTCTGAAATTCTTTGAACCTTTCAACTATTTCAGACTTATGTTTCATTAAGTAGATATACCCATATCTGCTCAAATCATCTGTGAAGGTCAGAAAATAACGATACCTGCTGCGAGCTTCAACACTCATCGGATTGCATACATCAGTATGTATTATTTCCAATAAGTCAGTTGCTCGCTCCATTGTTCCGGAGAACGGAGTTTTAGTCATCTTGCCCAAAAGGCATGGTTCGCAAGCATCAAATGATTCATAACCAAGTGATTCCGAAAATCCATCTTTATGGAGTTTCTTCATGCGCTTTACACCGATATGACCCAAACGGCAGTGCCACAAATAAGTTGCACTATCATTATTAACTTTGCATCTTTTGGCATCAACATTGTGAATATGTGTATCACTATGATCAAGATTCAATAAACCATCACCATTGGGTGTATGACCATAGAAGGTTTTATTCATGTAAACAGAATAACAATTTATTCTCTATCTTAGATGAATAATCGTATCGCAATAAACATGATCTTATCATATTTATGCTCAACGCAAACACCAAATAACATTTATTTAGGTTTAACACTAATCTCGAAAATATAGGGAGTGTGTGATGATGATCATATCAATCTTGGAACTACTTCCAACACTCATCGTCACTTCCCCTCAACTAGTCTCTGTTTATTATATAACTCCTGTTTCGAGTTACTAATCTTAGCAACCGAACAAGTATCAAATACTCAGGGTCTACTATAAACACTAGTAAGACACACATTAATAACATGTATATCAAATATACCCTTGTTCACTTTGTCATCCTTCTTATCCACCAAATATTCAGGGTATTTCCCTTTCCAGTGACCATTCCCTTTGCAGTGTAAGCACTTAGTTTCAGGCTTTGATCCAGCTTTGGGCTTCTTCGCGGGAGTGACAACTTGCTTGTCATTCTACTTGAAGTTCCCTTTCTTTCCCTTTGCCCTTTTCTTGAAACTAGTGGTCTTGTCAATCATCAACACTTGATGCTCTTTCTTGATTTCTACCTTCATTGATTTCAGCATCACGAAGAGCTCGGGAATCATTTTCGTCATCCTTTGCATACTATAGTTCATCAAGAAGTTCTACTAACTTGGTGATGGTGACTAGAGAACTCTGTCAATCACTATCTTATCTGGAAGATTAACTCCCACTTGATTCAAGCGATCGAAGTACCCAGACAATCTGAGCACATGCTCACTAGTTGAGCGATTCTCCTCCATCTTTTAGCTATAGAACTTGTTGGAGACTTCATATCTCTCAACTCGGGTATTTGCTTGAAATATTAACTTCAATTCCTGGAACATCTCATATGGTCCATGACGTTCAAAACGTCTTTGAAGTCCCGATTCTAAGCCATTAAGCATGGTGCACTAAACTATCAAGTAGTCATCATACTGAGCTAGCCAAACGTTCATAACGTCTGCATCTGCTCCTGCAATAGGTTTGTCACCTAGCGGTACATCAAGGACATAATTCTTCTGCGCAGCAATAAGGATAAACCTCAGATCACGGATCCAATCCGCATCATTGCTACTAACATTTTTCAACACAATTTTTCTAGGAACATATCAAAATAAACATATGAAAGCAACAACGCGAGCTATTGATCTAAAACATAATTTGCAAAATACTACCAGGACTAAGTTCACGATAAATTTAAGTTCAATTAATCATATTACTTAAGAACTCCCACTTAGACAGACATCTCTCTAGTCATCTAAGTGATCACGTGATCCAAATCAACTAAACCATGTCCGATCATCATGTGAGATGGAGTAGTTTTCAATGGTGAACATCACTATGTTGATCATATCTACTATATGATTCACGCTCGACCTTTTGGTCTCCGTGTTCCGAGGCCATATTTGTATATGCTAGGCTCGTCAAGTTTAACCTAAGTATTCCGCGTGTGTAACTGTTTTGCACCCGTTGTATTTGAACGTAGAGCCTATCACACCTGATCATCACGTGGTGTCTCAGCACGAAGAACTTTCGCGACGGTGCATACTCAGGGAGAACACTTCTTGATAATTAGTGAGAGATCATCTTAAAATGCTACCGTCAATCAAAGCAAAATAAGATGCATGAATGATAAACATCACATGCAATCAATATAAGTGATATGATATGGCCATCATCATCTTGTGCTTGTGATCTCCATCTCCGAAGCACCGTCGTGATCACCATCGTCACCGGCGCGACACCTTGATCTCCATCGTAGCATCGTTGTCGTTTCGCCATCTATTGCTTCTACGACTATCGCTACCGCTTAGTGATAAAGTAAAGCAATTACAGGGTGCTTGCATTTCATACAATAAAAGCGACAACCATATGGCTCCTGCTAGTTGTCGATAACTCGGTTACAAAACATGATCATCTCATACAATAAAATATAGCATCATGCCTTGACCATATCACATCACAACATGCCCTGCAAAAACAAGTTAGACGTCCTCTACTTTGTTGTTGCAAGTTTTACGTGGCTGCTACGGGCTGAGCAAGAACCGTTCTTACCTACGCATCAAAACCACAATGATAGTTCGTCAAGTTAGTGCTGTTTTAACCTTCTCAAGGACCGGGCGTAGCCACACTCGGTTCAACTAAAGTTGGAGAAACTGACACCCGCCAGCCACCTGTGTGCAAAGCACGTCGGTAGAACCAGTCCCGCGTAAGCGTACGCGTAATGTCGGTCCGGGCCGCTTCATCCAGCAATACCGCTGAACCAAAGTATGACATGCTGGTAAGCAGTATGACTTGTATCGCCCACAAATCACTTGTGTTCTACTCGTGCATATAACATCAACGCATAAAACCTGGCTCGGATGCCACTGTTGGGGAACGTAGTAATTTCAAAAAAATTCCTACGCACACGCAAGATCATGGTGATGCATAGCAACGAGAGGGGGAGTGTATCTTCATACCCTTGAAGATCGCTAAGCGGAAGCGTTTATCAACGCGGTTGATGTAGTCGTACGTCTTCACGATCCGAC
Organism: Triticum timopheevii; assembly: GCA_963921465.1. Classification (NCBI taxonomy): domain Eukaryota; kingdom Viridiplantae; phylum Streptophyta; class Magnoliopsida; order Poales; family Poaceae; genus Triticum; species Triticum timopheevii. Next base: position 464,767,728 of record OY997266.1, read on the forward strand.
CGATCAAAGTACCGAACGCACGGCACCTCCGAGTTCTGCACACGTTCAGCTCAATGACGTCCTCGCCTTCTCGATCCAGCAAGATGGGCGAAGTAGTAGATGAGTTCCGGCAGCACGACGACATGGTGACGGTGTTGGTGAAGAACAATCTCCGCAGGGCTTCGCCTAAGCACTACGGAAACTTTTATGGAGCATAAACTAGAGGGGACGGGGTTGCCAGCACGCGGCTTGGTGTTTCTTGATGTCTCTTTGGTGCTAGCCCTGCCCCTCTATTTATATGTTGAGCCTTGGGGTCGAAACTTGGAGTAAAAGCCTCCACAAAGTCGGTTTCACCCGAAAGGCAAGAGTCCTTCTCGGACTCCAGGGCCAGACGCCAGGGTTCCCGGCGTATGGACCCAGACGCCAGGGACCCTGGCCTCTGGCCCCTGGACTCCGCAAAACTTCCTTTTACGCTTTCCAAAAACCTTGTGGGCTTTCCCCTTTGGCCCAAATAACGTGTTCTCGTACCCAAACATTTCGGGAAACATCCGGAACCCCTTCCAGTGAATTCCGGAACCCTTCCAGAGACCAAACAACATTATCCCATATATTAAACTTCATCTCCGGACCATTCCGGAGTTCCTCGTCATGTTCATGATCTCATTCGGGACTCCGAACAACATCCAGTTACCAACATACATAACTCATATATTACTATATCGTCAACGAACGTTAAGCGTGCGGACCCTACGGGTTCGAGAACTATGTAGACATGACCGAGACATCTCTTTGGTCAATAACCAATAGCAGAACCTGGATGCCCATATTGGCTCCTACATATTTTATGAAGATCTTGATCGGTCAAACCGCATAACAACATGCGTTGTTCCCTTTGTCATCGGTATGTTACTTGCCCGAGATTCGATTGTTGGTATCTCAATACCTAGTTCAATCTCATTACCGGCAAGTCTCTTTACTCGTTACGTAATGCATCATTCCGTAACTAACTCATTAGCTACATTGCTTGCAAGGCTTATAGTGATGCGCATTACCGAGAGGGCCCAGAGATACCTCTCCAACAATCGGAGTGACAAATTCTAATCTCGAAATACGCCAACTCAACATGTACCTTCGGAGACACCTGTAGAGCTCCTTTATAATCACCCAGTTACGTTGTGACTTTTGGTAGCACACAAAGTTTTCCTCCGGTAAACAGGAGTTGCATAATCTCATAGTCATAGGAACATGTATAAGTCATGAAGAAAGCAATAGCATCATACTAAACGATCAAGTGCTAAGCTAATGAAATGGGTCAAGTCAATCACATCATTCTCCTAATGATGTGATCTCGTTAATCAAATGACAACTCATGTTTATGGTTAGGAAACTCAACCATCTTTGATCAACGAGCTATTCAAGTAGAGGCATACTAGTGACATTATGTTTGTCTATGTATTCACACATGTATTATGTTTCCGGTTAATACAATTCTAGCATGAATAATAAACATTTATCATGAAATAAGGAAATAAATAATAACTTTATTATTGCCTCTAGGGCATATTTCCTTCAATGGCGGGCCCAGATTCCAACAAATGGCTTGAGGCCATGCAATCCGAGATAGGATCCATGTATGAAAACAAAGTATGGACTTTGACAGACTTGCCCGATGATCGGCGAGCGATAGAAAATAAATGGATCTTTAAGAAGAAGACGGACGCAAATGGTAATGTTACCATCTATAAAGCTCGACTTGTCGCTAAGGGTTATCGACAAGTTCAAGGGGTTGACTACAACCCGTAGCGAAGCTGAAGTCCGTCCGAATCATGTTAGCAATTGCCGCATTCTACGATTATGAAATATGGCAAATGGACGTCAAAGTGGCATTCCTTAACGGCTTTCTTAAGGAGGAATTGTATATGATGCAGCCGGAAGGTTTTGTCGATCCTAAGAAATGCTAACAAGGTATGCAAGCTCCAGCGCTCCATCTATGGGCTAGTGCAAGCATCTCGGAGTTGGAACATTCGCTTTGATGAAGTGATCAAAGCGTTTGGGTTTATGCAGACTTATGGAGAAGCCTGCGTTTACAAGAAAGTGAGTGGGAGCTCTGTAGCATTTCTCATATTATATATGGATGACATACTATTGATGGGAAATGATATAGAACTTTTGGAAAGCATAAAGGCCTACTTGAATAAGTGTTTTTCAATGAAGGACCTTGGAGAAGCTGCTTACATATTAGGCATCAAGATCTATAGAGATAGATCGAGACGCCTCATAGGGATTTCACAAAGCACATATCTTGATAAGATATTGAAGAAGTTCAATATGGATCAGTCCAAGAAGGGGTTCTTGCCTGTATTAAGGTGTGAAATTGAGCTCGGCTCAAAGCCCGACCACGGCAGAAGATAGAGAAAAGATGAGTGTCATCCCCTATGCCTCAGCCATAGGGTCTATTATCTATACCATGTTGTGTACCAGACCTGATGTAAACCTTGCCGTAAGTTTGGTAGGAAGGTGCCAAAGTAATCCCGGCATGGAACACTGGACAGCGGTCAAGAATATCCTGAAGTACCTGAAAAGGACTAAGGATATGTTTCTTGTTTATGGAGGTGACGAAGAGCTCGTCGTAAAGGGTTACGTCGATGCTAGCTTCGACACAGATCTGGATGACTCCAAGTCACAAACCGGATACATGTATATTTTGAATGGTGGGGTAGTAAGCTGGTGCAGTTGCAAGCAAAGCATCGTGGCGGGATCTACATGTGAAGCAGAGTACATGGCAGCCTCGGAGGCAGCACATGAAGCAATCTGGATGAAGGAGTTCATTACCGACCTAGGAGTTATTCCCAATGAGTCGGGCCCGATGACTCTCTTCTGTGACAACACTAGAGCTATTGTCCTTGCCAAAGAGCCCAGGTTTCACAAGAAGACCAGACACATCAAGCGTCGCTTCAACTCCATTCGTGAAAATGTTAAAGATGGAGACATAGATATTTGTAAAGTGCACACGGATCCGTTGACTAAACCTCTTCCGTGAGCAAAACATGATCAACACCAGAACTTTATGGGTGTTCGATTCATCACAACGTAACTAGATTATTGACTCTAGTGCAAGTGGGAGACTGTTGGAAATAGCCCTAGAGGCAATAATAAAATGGTTATTATTATATTTCCTTGTTGATGATAATTGTCTATTGTTCATGCTATAATTGTATTGATCGGAAACCGTAATACATGTGTGAATACATAGACCACACCATGTCCCTAGTGAGCCTCTAGTTGACTAGCTCGTTGATCAACAAATGGTCATGGTTTCCTGACTATGGACATTGGATGTCATTGATAACGGGATCACATCATTAGGAGAATGATGTGATGGACAAGACCCAATCCTAAGCATAGCACAAGATCGTGTAGTTCATTTGCTAGAGCTTTTCTAATGTCAAGTATCATTTCCTCAGACCATGAGATCGTGCAACTCCCGGATACCGTAGGAGTGCTTTGGGTATACCAAACGTCACAACGTAACTGGGTGACTATAAAGGTGTACTACAGGTATCTCCGAAAGTGTCTGTTGGGTTGACACGGATCAAGATTGGGATTTGTCACTCCGTATGATGGAAAGGTATCTCTGGGCCCACTCGGTAATGCATTATCATAATGAGCTCAAAGTGACTAAGTGGTTAGTCACGGGATCATGCATTACGGTACGAGTAAAGTGACTTGTCGGTAACGAGATTGAACGAGGTATTGGGATACCGACGATCGAATCTCGGGCAAGTAATGTACCGATTGACGAAGGGAATTGTATACGGGATTGCTTGAATCCTTGACATCGTGGTTCATCCGATAAGATCATCGTGGAACATGTGGGAGCCAACATGGGTATCCAGATCCCGCTGTTGGTTATTGGCCGGAGAGCTGTCTCGGTCATGTCTGCATGATTCCCGAACCCGTAGGGTCTACACACTTAAGGTTCGATGACGCTACGGTTATAAGGAAGGTATGCATGTGATTACCGAATGTTGTTCGGAGTCCCGGATGAGATCTCGGACATCACGAGGAGTTCCGGAATAGTCCGAAGGTGAAGATTTATATATGGGAAGTCATCATACAGTCACCAGAAATATTCGGGGGTATACCGGTATTGTACCGGGACCATCGGAGGGGTTCCGGGGGTCCACCGGGAGGGTCCACCTGCCCCGGAGGGCCTTATGGGCTGTAGGTGGAAGGGAACCAGCCCCAAGTGGGCTGGGGCGCCACCCTCCTAGGGCCCATGCGCCTAGGGTTGGGGGGGACCCTAAAGGGGGCACCCCCCTTTGCTTGGGGGGCAAGCCCCCTCCCCCCTTGGCCGCCGCCCCCCTCTAGATCCCATCTAGAGGGGCCGGCCCCCCTTCCCCCTTCTCCCTATAAATAGAGGGGTGGAGGGAGGGGTGCAGCACCACATCCAAGGCGCAGCCCCTCCCCTCCCCAACACCTCTCCTCCTCCGCAAGAGCTTGGCGAAGCCCTGCCGTAGAACTGCCACTCCATCAGCACCACGCCGTCGTGCTGCTGTTGGAGCCCTCTTCCTCAACCTCTCCCTCCTCCTTGCTGGATCAAGGAGCAGGAGATGTCACCGGGCTGCACGTGCGTTGAACGCGAAGGTGCCGTTGTTCGGCGCTTAGATCGGAGTCCACCGTGATCTGAATCGCTTCGAGTACGACTCCTTCATCCACGTTCTTGCAACGCTTCCGTCTCACGATCTTCAAGGGTATGAAGATGCACTCCCCTCTCTCTCGTTTCTAGTTACTCCATTGATTGATCTTGGTGATGCGTAGAATTTTTTTTATTTCTGCAATGATCCCCAACAGTGTGGTTGGCAACCTAGGAAGTTTTCGCACAATGACATGTACGCAGCAAGATATGTCATTATGTTGGGGGGAAATGGTGAATCTGAGCACCGAAAAAGTTCAAGAAACCCCGAAAGAACGGATGCAGGGGAAGGGAAAAACCTCGGTCGACGTGGGTGGTGAGGAGGACACGCTCGCCCTCGCGCCGCTGGGGCTGAGATTCGCCCTCCAGCAACCTCCAAGATCCATCAGCAATCATGCCGTCCGCGGCGAGCCTCTCCAAATCCTCCTGCTCAATGGTGGAGCAGATCCAGTCCCCCTGAATCCATCCAGGCAGCAGACCGGACCGCGACGACGTCCGCTGAGACATCTTCTTGCACTTCGCCGCCGTTGTCGCCTTCTTTGCGTGCTCCAAGGCTGTCGTCTTGTCCTTCACCATGGCGGTGGAATGAGCATGGGACGAGCGAAGGCGTTGAGAGCAGAGGAAGACGCGGTGGAGAATCAGATGAGAAGGAGATTGAATGGGGCGCACTGTTCATTGCATAGGCTTCGACGCCTTTTATGGGCCTGCTTCCGAGTGGCTGACTCATGGGCCCGAGCAATCCTATCATATCCCGCAACAGTCGCACACCTGATACGTGGCAAAAAAGGTGGCACGGAAATCGAGGCGCCCCTGTCTAATCGCTCCATTTACTGCGGAATGCCCCGTCCCGCGCGCTTCTCCAAATTTTCGAATCCCGTGAGATCCGAGAACCGCAGAGCAACCAATCGCGCCAAAGATTTTGTGCTTCGATCCACTCAAAGATTATCGATGTAATTCACTCGACAACCTCAGAATCGATCAAGGCAACTGACGCAAGGTTAAAGTTCCAGTATGATTTCCAGACTCCGATGAAATGCCTCCGAGGCATAGTATCGACTCGGAAACAGCTTCAAACATTACTTCACTCGGACCTCAATCCATTCGGGGGCTACTGACGATGACATGTACCTAGGGTGGGGTAATAGGCCTGACCTAGACGCCTTACCCAAGGACACTGCCCTAGAGTCAAAGATATTTGAAGCACAACAGAAGATACCGATTGAAATCACCTTGGAGTGCAATCCACTCGACCATATATTCCACTCGGATATCCCAATTCCACTCGACCAAGAAAGAGTCACTCGACCATACGAAGATTCACTCGGAGTACAGAAGATCTAAAGCCACTCCAGGATGGCAACAGACATGCGTTCACTCCGTAGTCTTAAAGGCCATTAATAGTCATTTATAGAGGGCGTTACTAGTAACGCCCCTGTCTTAACTTACATTGAACCCTATGTAACCGAGGGCTCGAGGGGCCTGGCACACTCTATATAAGCCACCCCTCCTCTGGCACAAGGGTTCGCACACCCTATAACTCTCACGCATAATCCAGTCGACAAGCCTCTAGGCACCGAGACGTAGGGCTATTACTTCCTTCGAGAAGGGCCTGAACTCGTAAACCTTGCGTGCACAACCTCACTGTAGGGCCTTGCCTCCTCCTACGTATTCCCTATTCTTACTGTCAGACTTAGTACCACGACATGTAGTCCACATCACATCCAATTTATCATCTCCTAGAAGCGTTGCTGATTTGATTGGTACTTATTGATCGAGGAGGATCTTTGAAAGTTTGTGCTTCTACTAGATTATGTACCATGATTTGGTAATAATTATTTTGTTTCTGATAAAAGAACTATTAACTTGCCTCTCTAGATTATGTACTTATGCACACACACGCGCGCGCGCGCGCGCGCGCACACACACTAGCTCAAGACGATAGGTCACAGATTCAGTGTCAGGAAGACCGGGAGTTGGTGATAGCACCATGTAGACACAGCTGAAGTGGGTGGTCAGGGGACCTATTTCCCATCATGGATGGCGACCTATCAATAATTCAAAAAATAATAAAAAAGAATCTGGAACACTAGGAGCGTTCAAATTTTTGTGGTGTTTGGACATCTGCGGAGCTTGTATTCCAAACACCACAAAAAATTGCACGCACATGAGCATCTTGAATGCCTAAATTTTTTCTTTTACTATTTTTTTTGAATTTGCTGTTCACGTCCGGGCATAGATGACTTGGTGCACAATCGCTTTCCGTTCCATTGTGATGATTACATAAGGGGAAGGAATAGTATAAATACCCCTAGAAGTATCCCGTTTCGTTCGCATAAACCCTCATGTCAAAAAATAGGATCTTAATCTCCTCAACTCCCAACCTCAACGAAGCGGTATGGAACGACAATTCTGCCTACGTGATGCTTGGGTTGAGCGACCAACTGCAATTGCAACCGCAAAGCGATATGGAATGGTAGGTTGAGCAACCAACCGACCATGCCAGATATAGGTTTTGGTGGGTGCGGTCTAAATGACCCTCTGCCCTTCACCTTCGTCCCCTTCTCTTCTCATCTTCTCATCGCAATTGCCCCTCCCCCCTCTCTCTCATGGCAGTGACAAGGTGTAAGACGAAGATCACTGACATGAACCCAACATCGTACAATGGTGTGACAAGCAGATCCGTCCCCATAATTAGGGCTTGTTTGGTTTCCTAGGCGCATCCGGCCTGCATAGCATGAGGAAGCTCGGCTGGGTTTGGCCTGGTTGAGCTGATGCAAGATGGAGTTGAGTTGTGTGTTTGGTGTACTTGCATGATATGGGACAGGTTTACCTTAGATGTTGTTTGATAGGCTGCATGAGGCCAAATAATATGATAGATGTGGTATTTGATTCTAGGTACTTATACATGTATGTAAAATGATTAGAAGACAGTTTTGGTGACATGCACTTCAACTCAGATATTTGCTTATTGAAGTGAAAATAATATGATCAAATATAGATAAGAAATCATAATATTCTTAATCTGACTAATTTCATATGAAGATCCTTTGAATCAAAGAGGTAGCTAAACAGCGAAAGGAAACAAATGAAAACCAATGTATTTCTATGTGTACTCCATTGTTAGCCTGGCTGGGAGCCCGATTTTGCATCAGTCGGCCCAGTGAGACAGGCAGCCTACCAAATATGGAGAAAATTGCATGGTGGGGCGATGCAGGTGCAAGCCAAGGAACCAAACACGCCCTAGATCTCCATATGAGTAATTTATGAATATCTCCTTATTATCCATTCAGGTAGTTTTAGGGGTTTGGGGGATTTCAAAATCAGTTAGGGTTCACCTTGGATTGCATCAAAGACTATCTTTAGATGCTTTAATCGGCCTTGTGTCACAATTTTATTAATTCTCAGAGATCTATAACTTCAAAATATTAAATCTGGAAAATAAATGGCTTTCGATAACATCAATACTCGCTAAGGGCATCATGATTATCTTTATTAATTTAGGAAAATAGCCATACCATCCACAAGAGTTTTGAGAGAAAATCAATGGGCATCGATGAAGCTATTGCCGCTTCGTCGGCGGCTCCAGCTCTCACTAAGAAAACAGAAAAATGGAGAGAGAGAGAGAGAGAGAGAAAGTGGATATTGCTCAGGACTCAGGAGAATATGACCAAGAAAATCTCTATCTAATAATAAAGGGGTTATTGCTACTGTCGGCGTTCTGGGAACAAGGGTCCCCAGACTTGCCTGCCTGTGGCCCACGGCGTGGCTCCACCAGCGGCCATGTACGGCCCATATTCACCAGCAAACACTCAACACCCTCGCGAGGGCCAAGCCTCGCGAGGCGGACGATACAAGACCTCCTCAGGGGCGGCCTCACCAGGCTGGCTCGCGAGGAGCGAAGAGATCAAGGCAAGGGGCACCTCGCGAGGTCCCTGTGACGCAAGCCATGATGACCATGGCCAGGCGGGCGCCAGCGCGCGAAGTGTCATCGTTTCCTCTTTGGTGCTAAAGAGGCAAGCGCAGGCGAGGAGTCCCGAGGGATCATGCAAAGGTTTCCATATCGGTGCAACGAGACCAAGACCAGCAGGACGGCAGGACCGAGGTCACCGTGGAGCCCAAGACGGTGCCACCACCAGAGCCTTTAGCAGGCGAAGACCACCTTTAGTCATGATAACTTGTACAAGTTGTCCCCCTTCAAACTTGGCCGCTGTGGGATCCCTTCCCACTCAATATTTGGGAAGAGGACTAAGGCCTCTATAAATAGGACTAGCCTCCACCATAGCGAGGAGGGATCATTCGGACCACCCTTGCACTCACCAGCTCACCGAGCACAAGAACACCTCTCCTCAGGAGGTTGTTCTTCTCTTGTAACTATTCATCCTCAGCCCAAGGGGCAATCCACCACACCACACTGGAGTAGGGTATTGCACCACATCGGTGACCCGAACCAGTATAAATATTGTGTCCCTTTGTTCTTTGGGTTCGTCGAGCTAGGCCGTGTGATCGTGGAGCATGTGAGCTAGGGGGAGGAGAGATCTTCGTGCACACCCCAATGTTCGAACCTTAAGGGTTTTGCCGGAACCCGAGATTCGACAGCTTCTGACGGTACGTCATGTAATTTACCCTATAAGCTGACAAAAATTACCCATCAATGTCACCCGTAAGTCAAATCGGTTTTTCTTAAGTTGCCTACATTCACTTTTAGTTCATGTACATCTATGTCCTCAACATCACAAGTGAACAACTGGCTAACTGGCAAGCAGTTCGATTCCCCCTACTCCCTATTTTCTGTCTTTTCTCTTCTAATGAGTAGATGGGCCGCACAGTGTCACAATTCGACCCAGCCTCTCTATTTAACTTTTCTTTTTGGTACATTTCAATACTTTTAAAATAATCATATTTAAAAAAAAAATTAATACCAAATTTAACATGTTATTTATGGAAATCGCTCAGAAAAATGTGTAGATTTCAAAAATGCTTTTTCCTTAGAAATCTTACATGTTAATCATTTCAAAAAAGTTAATAGTTTTTCTTATATGTGGTATTTTCAAAATGTCTATTATATATGTTTCCTACCCATTTAAATTGGCTAGATAGGATAGTATAATGTCACAATTCGGCCCGGCTTCTTTGTTTAACTTTTCTATTTTTTGACACATTCAAGTACTTTTTAAAATATTCATATCTTTCAAAAATTAACACCAAATTTGACATGCTATTTATGAAAATCGTTCAGAAAAAATGTGTAGATTCCAAAAATGCTATTATCTTACATGTTAATCATTTAAGAAAAATAGTACTTTTTCTTATATGTGGTATTTTGAAAATGTCTATTATATGTTTTTCACCCATTTAAATTGACTAGATAGGATAGTATAATGTCACAATTCGGCCCGGCTTCTTTGTTTAACTTTTCTATTTTTTGACACATTCAATTACTTTTTAAAATATTCATATCTTTCAAAAATTAACACCAAATTTAACATGCTATTTATGAAAATCGTTCAGAAAAAATGTGTAGATTCCAAAAATGCTATTATCTTATATGTGGTATTTCGGAAATGCCTATTATATATGTTTTTCACCCATTTAAATTGACTAGATAGGATAGTTTGATGCTCTCACAGAATATATTATTGGTGCCTAGCTTTCGTTCCTTTTTCAAAAAAAAAAAACTACTAGCTAGCTTTTGTTCTTTTCAAAGAAAAACTACTAGCTAGCTTAGTGATATATATGTACGTGTAGAAACATATGTCTACATGTCATTATGTACAGTGGGGCTGCCGCCATTGCATGTCAACACCCACCAATGTGAAGCAGTTGATGGTCGGATACAAATGACATGGACAATGCCGAATTCGGGGGGCAAGGGAGTTAGAGCAACTCTAGCAGACCCCGCATCCCACCGGCCCGCAAAATGCGTTTGCAGTTCGCGTAATGGCACAGATGCAGACCCCCCAAATGGATCCGTAAAAAAGTATATTCGCGGAGTATACCGCGAATATACTTTTTTACGGGTCGGCTTTGCGGGGTCTGCTCTTTGCGCTGCTGCATCCCGCATATCATCAGCCCGCAAATATCAAATACAACATAATTCAACAATCGAAAACAAATTGAATTATTTCAATCAAACATAATACAATAAGCATCTGCATTACAAATAATTATTCAAATAACCGTAGCGAACTTAAATAGTGCAATACAAAATTTGCCATGAATACAAAAATAAGTCACTGCCTAGCCCTTTGCCAATGGTGCTCAATGAGATCTTCCAGAAGTTGAAAGTGGGTGTCTGCATTTTCAATCTCTTTGTATGTCTGAAGAAAATCTCTAATGCGGTTTGGGTCTCTTGCTGGTTTGACACGGCTACCCACATTGTCGTAAAAGAATTCTAAGTTCAATCCTCTCTCATCTTCAAGAATCATATTGTGCAGGATAACACAACATGTCATCATGTTCTTCAAGGTTTTCTTATCCCAAAAACGAGCAGGACCACGGACAATGGCAAACCTAGATTGCAAAACACCGAATGCTCTTTCAATGTCTTCTTGGGCTGCCTCTTGCACCCTTGCAAATTCACATTGTTTTTTTGTTTTGGGTTTTTTGATGCTCTTGACAAATGTGCACCAAGGAGGGTATATACCATCTGCAAGATAATACCCCTTTGTGTATTCATGCCCATTGATAGTGTAGTTGCAAGCAGGAGCATCACCACTAGCAAGCCTAGCAAACAAATGAGACCGTTGCAACACATTGATATCATTGAGACTGCCCGGCATACCAAAAAAGCAATGCCAAATCCATAAATCCTCGGATGCTACGACCTCTAGCACAATTGTTGCATCACGAGACTTGCCACAATACATTCCTTGTCAAGCCTTGGGGCAATTTTTCTAATTCCAATGCATATAATAAATGCTACGTAGCATGCTAGGCCAACCTCTCCTCTCATTTGATGCCATCAATTTCTTTGTGTCATCTTCATTGGGTGCCCGAAGATACTCAGGACCGAAGACACGAATGATCACTTTCGCAAATCTACGCACAGACTCATTGTGCTATCTTAACCAATGCGAAGATACTCATCGGCATAGTCAGCCGGAACGCCATATGCAATCACCCGCATAGCTGCGGAGATTTTTTGATATGCACTAAATCCCTTTAAGACCGCGGCATTTCTTCTTTGAGTAAAATACCGACAATTTGCCTCGCAAGCTTCAACAATTTTCACAAATAGGGATCGGCGCATTCGGTACCTTCTCCGGAAGAGGTGCGGAGGATATGTAGGATTCTCCGCGAAATAGTCTTGCATCAACATCTCGTTCCCAAGATGGCGATTCTGAGGAATGCACAAACGACCGACAGTCGATCCTCGCCTCCTCTTCCGGTGCTCGTCTTCATGCTCCTTCACAGCAAGTGCCATGACTAATGTTTGCTGCCGGAAGTTCGCAAGCATGCTCTCAACATCCGAGTCGTCCGAATCGGACGAATCAGATAGCAAGAACTTCTCGCACGGGGTCAACTCCATCTACACGCACACCGGCGCGTCAATCTACTACGCAGCTCGCAAAAATCACAAAAAGGGGACTAACCGGTGGCGGCTGATCCCGGCGGCGACGAGGGGGTGCGCTCGACGATGGTCGATCCCCAGCGTCGGCGGCGTCGGGGGGCGGCTCTTCTCGCCGGATCCGGAGGGGCGGTGCAGCGGCTTGGCGCGGGAGGGTGTGGGGCGGCCCCGGGGCGCGATTCTGCCCGCAGATATGGCCGGAATCGCTGGCGGCGGGCGGGCGGAAGCAAAGGGCGGGCGGCGGCGGAAGGAGGGGGAAAGCGCGCGGGCTGAAATGTCCCTCCCACTAACTGCTTCTCTCAGATGCAGGGCACCGCAGCCGCGAGGGGAAAACCCGCGTTTTCCCGGGTTGGGGCGGAGAATTTGCCGCGCCCCCCAAAAATTTTTGCGGGCCGGGGCGGGATGCGGTGTCTGGTCGGGCAGGCTTTTCGGCCCGTACCCGCATTTTGGCGATTATTTTGCGGGTCGGGGCGGATGCGGGGTCTGCTAGAGTTGCTCTTAGGGTCTGGAGTTTGCACGAGCCGCGACATCAGAAAGCGATTGGAGGGGGAGGGGGGAAGGTCTCGACCGGATATCAATCATGATCTCGCCTAACACAAACAAGCATGGTTTGCTTGCGCCCACCCTTACTCCAGATTAATCTACTTGATGTTATTGTTACTATTAAATTTGTTCATAATATTATTTCTTTTCATTTTAGTTTTAAATTTAGCTCATGACATCACGTCCAAATTTATTAATAATGTTATTACTTCAATTTTTATTTTTAATTTTAGAATGAATTAATAAGTTGAACTAAGTTGACTCGGGACCAAATCTCATGCTTCAAATTGACATCCTGAAAAATCCTACCCTCAGTTGATTCATTGTTCGACATGTTGTTCATTGTTCTGGAAGCTCATTATGTCGAATGACCATTGGTCGTGATGTTAAAATAGAGGGCACGGACTTGTGAAGAGTCATGAGAATGCCTATCATATTAGAGACGTGTGTTATTGTTTGATCTCCTGTTGCCACGCACGGCAACATGTATAAATCTAGGGCAATTTGAGGATTTGCCCCATGTTTGCTTGCACTTCTAGGATTTGCCCTCCTTTTACTTGTAATTGATTATTTGCCACAAGTTTGATAAAACTTTGACGATTTGCCCTTTCTATCCGGTTTGACATTACACTATAAATTAGATGACTCAAATGCCCTTCTTCCTTGTCTGTTTGTGCCGCAGCCCATTTGTTGCCGTGTTGTGCTGCTGCTGCTTCTCTTCCCATGCTCCGGTGCCAAGCCACTGCTACTGCTCCCCACTTTGCTACGGTGCGGGCTAAGAGCTGATGCTGCTTCTCCTCTCCCCACGCGCTCCTCCCTCCTCTACAAGGACACGTGCTCAAAGGTGTTAGAATAAATCCGAGGCATACCGTCGATCATCCGAGGACCAAGCAATCACATGAGCACGACACCGAGATTTGTTAACGAGGTTCACCGATATGGCTACATCCCCGGGGCCTGACTATGGGCGCTCCTCCCCGTGACACCGTCACAATACTGCACTCGGTCGCCCTGGACACTGGCACATGCCGCCGGCTTCCCCTGCGTTCCGATGCTATTATGTTGGCATAGGTTACATCGTGTGTCTACCCTCGCTATATAAGAGAGACCTAGGATATAAGTGTCCTACTAGGACACGAGTCCATATCCTATCTAAACACAATACAACTACAAGTCCAACTGTAACCTACCTCGTACACTATATTCGGCACAACTCCAACAAAAGGCACAACTCTGGCGTTCGTCCATTGGCGAGATCCTCGGGCGAAGTGCAACACGTGTAGACCAGTCGAGCTCTCGGAGGAAGGCACCGCACTTCCTGCACCGGTCATCCATGACGGCGCGGACCGTGCCGTCCTCCGAGGACGGTGGTGGGTGTCCATGACGAGCTCGGACAGCGGCATCCTTGTCCGTGCATGCAGCAGTAGCAGCAGCAATAGCCAGGCGCTCAGGTGCTAGAGCACGGACGCACACAGCACACGCACAGAGTACGCACTCACGCGCGCCCAGTGCTAGAGCACCCACGCACACAACGCACGCACAGAGCACACACTTATGCCTAGGTCCTAGAGCACCCACGCACACAACGCACGCAGAGCACTCACGCACACATGCACAACCAGGCACACGCACGCCTAGCACACATCGCGCATGCCCAGGTGCTATATCACGCACGCGCACACACAGAGCACTCACGCACACAAGCACGCCCACACACACATCCGCTGTCCGTCCGCCTCGAGGCGCCGCTGTCCGTCCGGCTTCTGTTCCTCTCCCCAAGCAGGTGCTTCATGAGCAGACCGGTGGCTGTAGGTCGAGCCCGGCCGCCGCGCGCTACGTCGTCATCGCCTTATCCGCGCTCGCCTCCAGCGCCGTGCTTGGAGAGGACCAGATTATCCGCGCCGGGAGAGCAACAAGGCCCGCAGGGGAAGAGCCACGGTGACCTCCGCCGGAGCAACACCGGCGGCGGGAGCTCCATCTCCGCCTCAAGTCTTCCCGCCCAGATATGTGCTCGGTCAGGGTGAACTGAGCAGGGCAGGGGCAGTTTGGACATCTTACAATGGGCCTATCTTGCCAGGGGCAAATCATCAAGTTTGTGTCAAAGGTGTGGCAAAAAATCAATGTTAATGAAAACAAGGGCAAATACTAGAAGTGCAAGCAAAGATGGGGCAAATCCTCAAATTCCCCATAAATCTAAGTTCTTTTCAAAGAAACTACAAATGAAGTAGCACAACCGTATATCAAAAAAACAATGCGGCAGTCTCAAAAGGCGACCAGCCACAAAATCAACTGAAGTCTGAGCTCTGAAGCGGCGGCCACCCTCAATCTGACTAGAGTCATGAATCGACGCTCGCGCCGCAGAGGCAAGCGAGGGCGCACGAGCCCGGACCCCCCGGCGAAGCGCCGCCGCGGCTCGCTGGAGTTGATGCCCGGCGAGCTGGAGGCCGCTTCAGCTCCGGTGCCCGCGTCGGCTGCGGCTCCGCAGCCGTCCGTAGTGATGGTCGCCGGCCTGCCGCCCGGGTGCGGAGTGATAGAGCTAAAGTCGCGCCTGGAGGCGTACGGCCCCATCGCGCGCACTCGCATAGACGCCGCCGCGGCAACAGGGCACGTCACCTTCCGCTCCGCTGCCGCTGCCACGGCCGCCATTGCCGCTTCCCTCGACCCCGAGTGCGGCATCACCATCGGATCCAAGAAGGTAAAGATCTACCGTACGTTTACTGAAGCGTGATGTCGGAGTTGCTGGATTCAGCATCAGGGGAGCCAAAATTCTGCTAGATTCGTTCAATGCTAACTTGTTTTACATCTAGCAAGATCCGGTAAAGGTTAGAGCCTTCTTTGCTAGGTTTACTTGTAGTGCCAGAACAGCTGCATTTGTTAAAGTGCAAGCCAGCCATTTGATGGTGAATGCGCGAATTTCACGGATGCTTCTTACAAACCTAGGCCATTCCCTATTTTTTGGCTCATATTATGTTGGTAGGTTTTACCTCAGTTCAGACATGTGAAACCCAATCTGGTTTTTCAGTTTTGTCATTCATTTGGTAATTTATTTTTTCTTAATCTAATCAATTTGCATGCTCATCTAGCTCTGCAAAGTTGGATTGACTATTTGATATGCTGTGCTTCGTAGCAGTAACAATAACTGATTAAAATGCCAGGACTTGCCAAATTGCATACAGGCCAGAATTAAGCATTTATATCTGTGATATACTGCTTGACATCACCCAATAGACTCTGTTGATCTCTATGAGATTGTTGCTCAATTCATATGAAGCGTACGGTTGTGGGTTTCAGATGTATACTGTGTCTTGCTTGCACTTTACTTGCCAACCTTTGGTACTCATATTGGTGTTTCTTTTGTTTGATACAGGTTTTAGTTGTACAGGCAAGTAAGGCGCCAAATAATTCGACGAGCGTAATTCAATCAGAGCCGGCGGATGCGAGTAACAATATTGCGAATGACGCTTTGGCCATCCCAAGCTCCAGAATAGCTCCAGAAACGATCCACAAAGCGCGAGAAATAGTCGCTTATGATGATCTGTTCTGATAGGCACTCTTCCTCTAGATAAGGGAGAAATCAGTGTGCTGTTGTGCAATAGGTCTTTAGCTGTCTAACTGTAACTGAGGGGTATCTCCTGTCTCGTGATGTTGGGCTGTAGGCCGCAACTAATTGCTTGTCTTCATCATTGAACCTATGTGTAGATCAAGCAGTGTCGTACTATGTGAGTTTTCACTGAATCAATTTACTACCATGCAAATCAGACATTATACTTCCTCCGTTCCTAAATATTTATCTTTCTATAGATTTCAACAAGTGACTACATACGGAGCAAAATGAGTGAATCTACACTCTAAAATAAGTCTACATACATCTATATGTTGTGTCCATTTAAAATGCCTAGAAAGACAAATATTTGGGAACGGAGGAAGTACATGATTACATTTGTACTAGGAACAAAGTGATGTAAGCAAAAAAGAAACCAGAAAGCAACTCCTGGTTAACCTTTCTGTATCCTCCCCCCACACGCACACAAAATTGTGTTCTCGACCAGCATAAAAAGTAGCAAAATTTGCTTCTAACATCGTTCAGAAGATGAAAAAAACAATAATTTAAAGGGCAGATCATATGTACTCCATGTATAACATGGAAGAAATGGTATCAAATAGTTAGCCTATACACACGGCTATATTTACACATTAAAGTATATGGGAAATAAGCAGTTTCCATTCTGAGGTGAGATTCTTTCTGCAGCATGATGTCATTGGACCTTGCCAGCATTTCACTGAATGGCTTGCCTCATCTTGGTAATAGTTGGGTGCTTTATCAACTTCAGTCTGTTGGTACACCACTTACTTGAGCTTTTTCATTAATGGCGACTTTACTGACTCAGAACACATTGCAGCTGTGAACTGAGCAATTATGTGCTATTCTTGAAGCTTCTTGACTTCCTTTTGGGGTAGCACTCAGCATGTCTCACTAATGTTGCTACAAATTTTTAAAATAAGGAAAGTTAAGGAGAATCCCAAGTAGTAATCTGTGTGTTAGCAAGATAAACGAAGACGTAAATTCTAGGCCAATGTCACAACAGGTTAAATACAAGGTATAGCCAAAATGCATCATTTGTTGAAAGAGGAAAAGAGCCTTGTAATAATATCTGTCTGCCCAATTATTCATAGGATAGTATCGATATGACTGGTTGACTACTGAAGTAATCACTGTTCTACACAGATAGATTGTTCAAAAAAGCAGGCATCGTTCTAACATTATCTTGGTCACGTCTTCAAACTCTTTTTGGATTATGAAGCTCAAGAACAGCATGCCATAGTGCACTAAGGTTATTAAAAAATGTGCACTTCATCAAATGAAAGCAATGGGAATAAAAGACAGAGAGACAGGAGGAGAAAGTTTTATCCACTAGTAACAATGTTGATAATAGGAACAGGGATGGAGATTAACCAGTCTTGCTCCTTGCAATTCAATATCTTGACAGAAGCGGACTGCCAAACATTGTGAAGGAGTAGCTGGGGGGAAATCTTCAGCTGGCATTGCAAATGGGCGGGTCATTTTATCAAATTTGTCTAAGGTGAGATATGAACCAACTTCTTGCAATTGCTCCGGTTCCATAATTTGCATTGTGTGGTCATCAGGTAGAAAACAATCTGTGTTAGCTGCACTCTGCATGGAGGAATTTTAAGAAAAACGTGACTTAAAGAGCAATGCATTCACTACGAACAGATTCATGTTAACCAACCAAAATCACCTCTAAGCAACTTATATCTGCGCCACGACTATATGTCATCTCTATACGGAACCTCTTTGGATCTTCCAAAGGCACCTGCAATAGTTGTGCCAATTAAAAAGAAACAACATTGCTTCATGTTAGATATGCTTTTGTGTGTCCTAATTGTTCCAGGAAAACAGTTAGTGACTTTAAGGTAGTATAAGCCTCAAAGCTATATGACAGAATCGGAGATATTATTTATTTAAATAATTACCATGGAATGAATCCTAAAATTACAAGCACTTGTATGAACCTGATGTAGTTGGTAGCATGCAGTTCTTCATCATTGTAATTAATATTGGTGCAGCTAGATTGCTTAAAGAAGCAATGCCACAGCTAGACTGTGAATGTTTCTCCTTATCAGTGTAAGGAAATTTCAGAGTTAAATTCACTGAAACAGATACTTAATATTCCACAATATCAAGATACTGAAACCAAATCTGGAACAGATGTAGAAGATTTATCTGCATTGTTTTTTCTCGAACACACAGGAGATTTGTGTATCTTTGTATCAGAGAAGAAAAGGAAGGGGTAGAGACTAGAGACACCCGAAGCACACAGTCACACACCCACACATGCTCAATTGGTGAAGCTGTATGTTTTTTCCTGGCATAATGCTGGCAAGATGGGTTTCAAACTTGTTTATCCAAAAGATGGAAACTACATTAGCTATTTACTGGCAGGTTTCACAACTTTTTGGTCAATTTAATAGCAAGTATACTGATTCATTTAATAGTATATCTTTTTTCTAAAAAACAAAGATTGACACAGTAAAAGTTTTACTGATTTTCTTTTCGTTCGTGAAGTTAGCAACTAACAGTACAAAGGTACAACTATCCATTACACATGATTAAGGGAATTTTAATACCTCCGTATTCTCAAACATACGCAACACAATGTAACTCATGTAGTCAAGTTCCTTTGTTTTAAATAGATTATCTGAAGCATTTTTGCAGATAAGACTCTCTTCACCATTCAGAGACTCGTCCAAATAGCAGTATCGAAGTACGTTCATTAGAGAATGTATATGCGATTCCTGCAAGAAGAGAAGAACAAAATCTTGAGTCATGGTTCTGAGGAGAAAACAAGTGAACAAGAAAACTACTCCAGGATACACTTAATTTATTGAGAATGTAAAAAATGAGCATGATTGATATTTCATGCTTTATGACGTCATAACACGAGAAAGCACAAACGAACAAAATCTTGCAAAAAAGAAATAAAGGTTGAAGATCATCTATACCGATGTAAAATAGAGCCTTGTTCGAACACGTCTCTCGGGATCCATCACATTTGCATATCTGCAGGAAGATTATTTGCTTATCTGTTTGTATCATTCAGAAGTCAAAATGACTGGAATTCTTGGTAAGTTACTTACTTCGGATCTAAGCAGTATTTTGTTTCTTCATGGGAATCTAGATCAACTGACTTCTCGTCTGTGCTAGATCCTTCAAAACTCTCATT
This sequence comes from Triticum timopheevii, assembly GCA_963921465.1. NCBI lineage: Eukaryota > Viridiplantae > Streptophyta > Magnoliopsida > Poales > Poaceae > Triticum > Triticum timopheevii. Next base: position 464,787,256 of record OY997266.1, read on the forward strand.
CCTAACACCATCATGGTAACACCTCTCCTTTCGTTTTGTAGAAGATACTACTATTGGATCATGTCGTGTACTAGATTCAGCAGCTACCTCGGTAATCTCTCGTCTGGTGTTGTGCAGGTCAATCAGAATCTTGCCCAATAAACGGCGTGCTATCTGCAGAAATGGACAGAAGAAATAGATTGTGATGATTTTTACCACGAAACAAAGGGGAAAAACACCCTAGCCTTGAGTAGTAGAATGCCTGCAGATTATCCACAAGTTATCAGTTTATTTATGTTCAGCATCCTTCCTGTCTAAATAACTTTATCTTCTTATTTACAATAAATACTGCGTAATGAGCAATTGAATATACAACTATACAAGATACGTCACATTGAAATTGAATATACAACTATACAAGATACGTCACATTGAACAAACCCAACTTACTGAATCAATTCAAAAGACAATACCTTTGAACCTATTTTGAGTCTTTGTTTAGGATTTATCCCGTACTCATTTGGAATGACACCATCAGCTAGCAACTGAGTGAAATAGTAACACAAAAAAGTAATTAGAAATGTAGGTCAAAAAATTTCAGAAAACAAAAATATTGTGCCGAAAATGGATCGAGAGATAGCACTGGAATGAGGAAACATCAAATTGAACGAGTACGTTTCATAAGACTAAGCTTACTTTCATCAAACTATCAAAATACTACACTTCTCATATTTTGTTTCACAAAAATGGCACTCTTTTTGTCACACTGTATGCCAAAAAATCAAGGACCGAGGACTTCTTGAGCCCGGACCCCATGATTCCACTGAGCCTGGATAGCTCCAGCACCGAATAAAATGATCAACAGCGCGCGCGCGCGCGCGGGGGGGGGGGGGGGGGGGGGGGGGGGGGGTATTGCATCTATCAACTCTGTTTTATTTTTGGGATGACAAACATGCTCGGTTTACCTGAGATACTTTGAAGAGATCATGCAGACCATTAAGATTGAGATGTGAGTTATGCAGAAGGTCATACCTGTCATGTACAGTATTATTAGAAAATGATGACCGATAAGCTTAAAGATGATGTACAGAAATGAAGAACCACCATCTTCTTCAGATGCATCATGCCATTTTTAATAAGCACAGGAAGCTTTGAATATAAGAAAGAAAATATTTAAAGAAAAATAATGCACACAGCAGATGCACACAGGCACCGGAAAGCAATCAGGAAAAAAGGCAAAACAGTGTTGGTACGATGAATTCTATTTCTTTCTCTTTGTGATACCTCCATTTGAACTTTGAAGTGATCCACCAGAGCAGCATATATAACACTAATCAAGGCTAAAAAGACTTGCAGGTAAGCTCAGATCTTCTTCGGGACTTGGGCAGACTATGAGATCAGAAATTTATTGTCCTATGACCCTTCAGTGAACTCACTATTCTTGTTAAAGTAGGTCTTTGTACCAAATGACGCCTACATCAGGCAAGTAACTCATTATTCTTGTTGAAGTAGGTCTATTGCTGAGCATGGAAAATAGGCAGTGACAGCAAAAGATTAACCAAGTTGTCAGACACCAAAAAGTTGTTGGCTATGATTTTCCATAGCACTTCTATTCGATCTTTATCAGAAAATAAAGGCCAGCTGTTTGCCTTTTTTTATAGCTGTTTCCCAAATTTGGTTGGAAGAGGAACATGAAAAATTTATGTCACCGCTAGTTTTCAGGAAAGATGCAGGGTGTTACCATCTTGCAAGCTCATTATAAAAGACAACTTTGAATGGGTCTGGCTGTAATTTCCAGAGATCTTACAGAAGAGTACATGACAACATATATTCAGCTCTTCTGTAAAGACAAAACCCAAACAGAACTAAGAATCTGAGGGATAGACTGTTACCTACTTGCAAGAGTCATATATATCAGGAATCTGTGTAGTGTCAAAGCGCCTGCATTATAGAGAGAATTCTGACAATGGTTACACAAGGCTGCATTTCCCTAAGAGAACTTCTAAACGGGTAAGCACTCGATAAGAATGTTAAAGCTGGGAGGCATACTTTTTCCTTTCATTGTAGAGATCCCTCTCTAGTTTCTTCCAACGGGCAAACATCAAAAGGAAGCTTTCGCTGCCACAAGGCAATCCAGCAGCGATGCGGTCCATGTCAATTTCTGTTCTCCATAGTGCCTTCGCTTGATCATAAGGATGATTAGATGAGTCACTATCGGTTGCAACCTCCTCATTTTCATCATCAGAGAGCCGCTTCACTTGTGAAGTTATTTCTTTTGTTAACTCAGCCTGATCAGAGAGGGACAACTTAGTTACTACCATTATAATTGACACATTAGAGTGTGCTGAAGATATTGCTGGATGTTTTTAGTGAGAAGAATGAGCAATAGTTTTGGCATTCTCTGGGGCATTCGCTGTTGATTCATTGGCAATTGAAGCAAGAAATAGAGAAGAAGTAGCACATTTGTGTGGAACCTGTTGCCGACATGGCAAAACACAAAACTGCAACCAGTTTTCGGGATACCATGCACCAGTTTCGACAGCAGCCCGGGTTGGAGTAAAGGGTTTGTTCCCAACTCGAAAAACAGCTTTTATTTTGGAAGGGGTGGGGGAATCAAGTCACTTGTATAAAAAGTATAAATCTAGAATTCGAGGGAAATGAAAGAAGATATCTGATGGATTTACCAAATCTGTTAGAAGCTGAGCAGCATTTGTAGACACATCAGCCCCATCAACCATCCATGGAAAACCCGCAGGATCACCACCATTTGCAACTTTTGAAGAGATGATAATATCATGCAACTGAGCCTGCAGTGAACGGGCATTTTAGAAACATTGGACTCAATCTCAACATGGAGCATTTATTTATGAGCAAAATATATCCAAGATCATAAGCACAGGATATTCTCACCGAGGCTTATATCTGCACAATTGGTTCAATTTCCTTCTAACAGCTAGTCGTTTTACTTCATTCAGTTCTGAATATCATCTATAGTTTTCACTCTCTAATTTCTTAGTGCGGTCGAGTTTTTGGGTATTATGGGTTATATTGGTTCCCTTGGCAAAACTTATTTGAAGTTTCAAACTAATATTTACTATAGTTATGGTATTGGCATCTGAAGCATACCTTTGCTTCACTTATCTCAATAGTACCATCCTGCAGTCCATCAAGCATAGACGAGTCCTTACTCACAAGTGAAACCTGGACATATCACAATCCAGTGAATAGCAGTTCTGCTTTGCTTCAACTGACATATATTATTGAAGAGGAACAGACCAGAATTGGCGTTAAGTCCCCTTCCAAATCAAGAAGACCCTTTGCGAAAGCCGCGGCAGACATCTACAATAAATCAGTTAGCAAATATGGAAGCAACCAATCCAAAATTACCAATACATGCAGAATGACATAACAACAGTAAAGACTGGGAAATGTCCTTCCCAATGCCTAAAACAGTTGGGTTCAATGGAACAACCTTACAACCGTATGAAAGATCAACCAATTTATAATAGGATAATGCTACTCCCTCCATTTTTGTTTACAAGGCTACTTCGTTTTTCATGTCAAACTTTGACTTATAATTTTGGCCAACAAATATGAATTATATGTCATTAAAAATATATCATCGGAAAGTTCTTTGAAATGTGCATCCAATGAAATAGTTTTTTTATGGCATACAACTCAATTTTTGTAGGTAAAATTAATGGTCAAAGTAGACATAAAAATATGAAGTGGCCTTGTATAAGGGAATGGATGGAGTATTATTTTGGGTGTCCCAATGACAGGTAGTGGAATTAGAAGAGTTTTGGGGGGGGGGGGGGGGGGGGGGGGCAGTTATTTTATTAATAAAGCGTATGTAAGATGTTTATTCTTTTGAAGAGAGTATGCATAATTTTATTTTAGAAAATGGAAACTTCATTATCACTGGCCTGCATGCAGGTTTTGGTTTCCGTTCCGAGATCCTAAAACCTGCCATGGACCATGACATACTTTGATAACACAAGATTGCAACAAGAGATACTATGGTTTACCTGGACACGACCTTCATCTGAACTATATATTTTCAGATCATGCCTATATGTACTGTGCAGGCGAAGCAATCCTGGTCCTTCACCTAAGTGAACCAAATTTGTACAAATCAACACAACATTCACAGGCATTAACTGTTTAGTCCATTCAGATGATTCACAAAACACTTGAGAAGCTCTGTCTAGTGAAGTCTGAACAGAAATAATAGCCAAATTAACAACAAAAAATTGAAAAAAATTGATATACTTAGGGTACCAAAGATCAAGAATGGGAATTAAAAAAAGATCAAGAATGGGAATGAGCGCGATCAAGAATGTGGTCCACATGGCGAGGGCACGACAGCAAGGTCTTTTATCCGGAATCCAGTGACATAGTGTACGTGTTAGGTGAGTTCAAAGCAGAATCTGAGCATTCGGCCGTTGCTTTCACTCATCGGTCGCATAACCCCCTGTGAGGTTTACCCTCTAGTCTGTGTTGTTTAGGATTTTTGTGTGTTTATTTCATTTTCAAGATGCTTTTCACGGTCTTCTGTATGACTATGCTTTTCTGCTTAATGATAAGATGTGCAAAACTTTTGCACGTTCTCTAAGAATATGAATGGACATGAGAAAATGGAGAATGACCATATAAGCAGAGTCAACAATCTGACCAGCAGAAAGGAGCTGCATGGTAAATTGAGGAACATGAGCAACAGAAGGAACATGAAAAGATGAAGTTCTAAGAGTGCTTTTCTTAATGGTGAGGAGGTCTACATACACCCAACCCAACACCTGGGTATTTTGTTCCTGAGGGCATGATATATCATCTTGGCCGTTCTCCTTGTGGCCTTAAGCAAGCCCTTCATGCTTGGTTTGAGTGTCTCACCTCTGATCACTGCTGGGTATTTAGCGAGTGATCATGATCCTCCACTCTTGTCCACCATTTGTCCCGAGGTCGGACTCGTCTTCTTCTATAGGTGCAACCGGCCTTGCTAGTGACCCTATGAAGCATGAGATCGCATAGCATACTGGCGTTGATGCTTCCTTCTTGCGGTTCCATGTGCAACAGCTGTTCACTCTTCAGTATGTGCCTTCCGAGCTTCTGTTTGTGGATTTTCACCAAGGCCCAAATTAGAGCACAACACAAGTTTTACACCTCCAAACAGTGTTGTTCATCCACCATGAGTTTTGAGAGGGGGGGGGGGGGGGGGGGGGGGGGAGAGAAAACTGTGTGAGTTCTTTTTTACGTATTTAACACACTACGTGCGTGTATATATCGACATATGGCCTCATGGAAATACAAGCTGCAAATTTCCTCACCTTCTTGATGACATGATAACTAAAAAAGAATTCAACATACAACTTGCGTTAAAGTAAATCAACTGAACTGAACCTAAACTGACCAGAAATATTGAAATTTTAGCCAAAGCCAAAGGCGCGAACTGAAACTCAAAACTCAAATGATAACAATAACATTTAAGAAAAATTGTTCTAGTGAAAAGTAGAATAAGATGGATAGCTTATGGAAAATGTTTTAGTTACTCAGTTCACACATGCATTTCAGCTAAAGCCGATTATCTCTTTGGCGACTAAAAGAATGATGTGGCACATAGACAACTTGATATGGCAAATGTACCAAGGTTTATGAAGGCGTACTTGGATACATATTATTTCTGAAATATCTTCCTAACTCTTCTGCCTGCACAATGAAAAAATGCACATGAAAAATGCATGGCAGGAATTTATGTGAGTGAACCTAAAGGTATTCAGGCATGTTAAGGTTCTAGAGATAAAATAGTAACAACTTTATATTTAGAGAACAGTAGGCTCAATGTTTGTACACCGGGATACGAAAGATCGTTGAGCTAACCCAAGAAAGATAAGAAATCAATAAAGTAATGCATAACATCCTTAACACCCCAAAATCTTTAGCAAGGTGCCCATTATGTTCATCAAACAATGGCTTAAGAAAATAACAGAAACTTGAACATGTGAAGTAGTGCCAACCTGCTTTCTTCCTGCATGGGTTAGAACACCACCATACTTGAGAATCATTAGGGCTTCGCTCGGAACCTCCTCCTCCCCTTCTCCACTACTTTTAGGAATATGGGCCCAGTTTGATGGTTTTAGCTGTACTTTCCTATAAATACCTGAAAAGTGTCCACCCTGAAGGCCACAGGAACTAATATTTAATGGGTGTAAAATTATCGTGTTCTTCAAATACCCAAGGATAGAAAGATGTGCAGAATACATGTGATATGCAAAATATACATGTCTAATCATATTCCTGTATACCGCAGCACAAGTGCATTTCAGGACAAGAAACATGGATAAATAATTTGCCTACTGATGTCCTTGTTTTTTTCCCGGGGAAGATGTCCTTGTATTTACATCAACAAAAAGCATCCTTAAAAAATAGTTTCATATTTGAGTTTCACGCAGCATTATAAGCTAGGACAGTATTTTTGTCAAGATAAATCTAACCTAACTGATGACCAAGTTGTTTTATGAGTAAATATGACATATGCTGCTGGACCACTTAGCCCCAAGTTTGGGATGGTAGTATCGAATTATAGTTGAACATAAATCTTGGAGAACCAACCGAAAAACCCTCTAGGTGAAACGAGATTAAGTATAACATCTGTCCACAACCATTGGATGGATATTATAAAATTGGATTAGAGATTTTGGACGGCTCAGATCAAAAGCATACCAACCAACTCGTGCATTCTTATGTTGATATACATAATAACAGCAGACATTTCTCTTCCGTTCACATATACATGGAGTCACATTTCTGAGTTCTTGTAGAATCTCGCTAAGTCTACTAAGTTTTCACTATGATTTAGTTCCCACCCTCAGCCAAATGATTGTATCTTCAGATCTAATATTTGAATGCTGACATGTAAAATTCCAAGTTGTTGAGAGGACTGTATGGTGTAAGGATATATCAACTTGTTTGCACCATGACTTCTATGCTTGCGTTCGAGGTAAACAAGGTATACAAAGCGATTATAATCTAAAACATTATCGAGGTCGACCTTAATTTATAAATACTTTAACTGTGTTACCTCTTCAAGAACCGCTCTAACTTGCCGTAGCTTCTCTGCATGCTCGACTTCAGCATCACTATCACTTTCACGGCCAGATCTGAAGTTCATAGCAATTTTCTCATCTTTATTGAGGACGCGAAAGAGAACCAATATTAAATAATTTGATTTATGTTCTAAATATGAGAACAATAAGGTGGTAAAATTACGGTCAGATGCTGTGAAACCTACCTAAGAATTCCTTTGGGCTCGCGCTTGGGAGTGTGACGACTTCTTAAGAACACTTTGAACATATTCTATAAGTGGTATGTATGAAATTTGGTAGCTGTTGTCCCTCTTTTTCAAGCATGCCTCTTTTTAATGACTCTCTTTTTCAACTTCATTGTGGCATTTCATTCTGTTATCGACTAATGGTTGACACTGGAGAAGCATTGAAGGCTCCTTCCATAGATTCCAAAGCCCTGTTTGCTATTATCAGAATATTCACCCAATTCAATGGCACAATGTAACAAAACAGAGTAATCCTGCAACAACATCAAAGGTGGTCCCTCGACTCCGACCGACTGCGCGCCACCGTCCGAGTGTTCTTCAACGACCAGGGATATCACCTCAAGATCTCCCCGAAGCCCCCAAACCACATCGGCCGCCCCCACTACACTGATGATGGCAATTGGGGGGGGGGGGGGGGGGGGGGGGCACGATGGAGACGGTGACTACTCCGGCCACCGCCACCGCTCGGATCAGGCCGCCGCTGACTACTCCGAGCACAGTCGCTCCTCCTCCCGGGAGCCCCCTGCCCTCCCCCCCCCCAAAGTAGGGGTGCTTCGGGGGTGGGAACCACCCATTCGGTCGCGCTCCTCTCCTCCCCACGCCCGTGCTCCTTCAAACATCTCATGCCGAGGACATCTCCACTAGGCTGAGCCCTTCTCCCTTGGCTGAGAGTGGCATTTTTGGCACGAGCCTCATGGTGGCCCCCACGGCCTTCCTGTGCTCCCCCGCCTCGCCGTCAATCTTCGGAGTTGCCAGGCTGACCGACCCTCCTGCACACAACACAGCCCGGCCGCCTCTCGGGAAAGGGGGGGTGGGCCTACCTATCCCGAGGGAGCAGCTGAGAGGTTCCATATGCCGAGCCGAAGGGCAAAACTTAAGTGCGTGATCATAGTATGTCACCTCGTCTCGTCCTCGCAGCATCGAAGAGTACCTATGCACCGACCCTCTTGCACATGCGACGCCGTTGCGGCCCCTGGACTCCTCTGCCGACCCTGACCCTGCTCAGTCCAGCCCATCTCTTGGGGATGACGCCCTGGGTCCGCGTCCTGCCTCCCCGGCGCCTGCCTCGTCTCCGGCCCGGTCGGCTGACGGGCTCAACAGTCTGGCCGTGGTTGACCTTCCCCCGGCTAGACCGCTCCCCCTGTTGGTCCTGCCGTTGGCTGATCGCCCCGTCTCCTCTCCGACCCTAGCTGCGTCCTGTCCTGTCCAGGAGAGACCCACAACCCCGCAGCCCCGCCCGGCACCGTCAGATCTACTACTATGCTCAGCCACCTCCCTCATGTCCCTCGCTAGTTGTGGTTCCTTCCTCTCTGACGGTGGGATTTGTGGGCGTGGCCGCTGCGGTGTCCACACCGGTGGCATCCCACCCACAGCCTCCACGGACCATCGCCTACTCCAGGATGGCTAGGTCTGCTTCAACCCCGGTGACCGCCTCCCACCGCAGTGGGCGGCTGGACGCGGCTGTCCGGCTCCGTCCATCCCAGAGCAGGCGGAGATCCGGCCGGCGGCGCAGAACCTCAAGCGGGTACTCCAGACATCCCTGCCAGCTCTTCAAATTGTTCATTCTCTGCTCTCGAGTCGGCTCCGCTCGGTTGTCTTGCTAAGGTCGCGGCGTACTCGGCCATTGTTTTTAGGGAGGAGGTGGGTCCCCCCTTGGTCCAGATAGAGGCGATCCGCGCCCGTGAGATTTTGGATGGGAAGTTGGCGGAGTCCCGCGCTCACCTGCTTAGGGGCATCCACCCCGACCCATCCACCACTCCGCTCCCAAACCCCACGACCTCTACTAAGGTGGTGGAGATCCGTGGCCGCACTCACTCCCGCATAGCTGCCCTACGTGCTCAGAGCGCCTCCCTCGTCCTGGGGTCAAGCAGCCCCTCAATGGCGCTTTGATGAGGACGCTATTTTGGAACATTTGCGGTTTCGGCCAGGATGGTCGACGCCGCCAACTTGTCGAGTACATGCGGAATGAAAGGATTGACATAGTAGCCATTCAAGAAACCATGCGCTCGGAGTTTGCCCTTCTTGAGCTCGAGCGACTAAGTACTCACATGTTAGCCTGACATTGGCTCCCTTCTAGTGGGACCACTGGCCACTCGGGTGGCATCCTTTTAGGAGTGAAGGATGCCACCTTTGAGGTAGGAAGCATGGACCGGGGCGAGTTCTTTGTCAGCATGGAGGTGTTCGAGCGGGCTCTAAATTTCAAATGGGAGATTGTCTACGGCCCCGCCGACCACGCCGGTCCGAGGCCTTCCTCGCCGAGCTCCAGAGGGAAGTCTCGGCCGCCCAACTGCCGGTGCTGGTTGGCGGTGACTTTAACCTCATCCGCTCCGCTGAGGACAAGAGTAATAGCCTTGTTAACTACCCCCGGATGTAGATGTTCAACGATAGCATCGACTCTCTCGGTCTCCGAGAATTAGATAGGGTTGGTGCTAGGTTCACCTGGACCAACCGCCAGGCTAACCCAACGTGATCCGTGCTGGATCGCGTCTTCATGTCGCCTGAGTGGGAGCTTCGGTGTCCGCTTGCCTCTCTCCGGGCCATCACCAGGATTGGGTCTGATCACGTCCCCCTTCTTCTCTCCTTGGAGAACGATCGCCCCCACCACCCCCACGGTTCCGTTTCGAGACATTCTAGCTTAACCAGAATGGGTTTTGTCGAGGCCGTCTGCGCTCGGTGGGTTGAGGCCTGCCTCTCCCCCCACAGGTCCGTTGCCGTCGACTCCTGCCACTTTTGCGCCAAGCGCTCTCGCCAATTCATGAGGGGTTGGGGTGCAAATCTTGGGCGGGGTTTGCGGGAACGGAAGAAGGCTCTTCTCGAATCCATCCAGGCACTAGATCTCCGGGCGGACACCACGGGCTTGTCCTCTGATGAGTGGTTGCTCCGTTATGATCTTGAGGATCAGTTAACGGTCATCTACACAGATGAGGAGGCCTACTAGCGCCTGCGGGGTACTCAGAAATGGGTCCTCAAGGGGGGTGCCAATACGGCATACTTCCAGGCCATCGCTAACGGCCGGAGGCGCCGTAACGCCATCCCTCTTCTCTGGGACGGTGAGACCCTTCTGCAACGGCCGACCGACATCCACACGCACGTCGATGGCTTCCACAAAGCTCTTTTCTCCTCCTCTCCTAGGGAAGGCTTGGCCCTGGCCCCCGACTTCTGGGCTGCGCACATGCGCATCGCGGGGGAGGAGAATGTGGCCCTCACGGCCCCTTTTTCCAAAGAGGAAGTTTGGCAGGCCATCAAGGGCATGAATCCGGCCTCCGCCCGGGCCCGGATGGACTCCCGGGTAGGTTCTTCCAGACTTTCTGGAATGTCCTCAAACCTGAGGTGATGACTCTCTTCGAGGAGTTCTATATAGGATCCACTGATCTTGCCCGTCTTAACTATGGGATCATCATGCTCATCCCCAAGGTCCCTGGGGCTTCGGACATCCGCCAGTTTCGCCCGATCACGTTTATCAATGTGGTTTTCCGCATCCTGGTGAAGGGCTACGCCAATAGGGTGACCCCGTTAGCTGACCGCATCACCCACCCCAACCAGTCGGCCTTCATCCAAGGCCGATATATTCTGGATGGGGTCTTAGTCTTCCATCATGAGGTGCGCGCCAAACATCAGAAGGTGGTCTTCCTGAAGCTTGACTTCCATAAAGCATATGACACGGTTCGTTGGTCCTTCCTTCGGGAAGTCCAACTCCGCAAGGGTTTCGACGACCGCTGGGTCACACGGGTCATGCAAATGGTGTCTTGTGGGCATGCCGCGGTTAACCTTAACGGGGAAATCGGGCCCTACTTCCCCACAATTTGTGGGGTTAGGCAAGGTGACCCCTTCTCCCCCTTTTTGTTCAACATGGTGGTGGACGCCCTTGCTACCATCCTTGACAAGGCCAAGGCCGCGGGCCATCTCCGCGGCGTAGTTCCGCACTTAGTGGTACGGGGTGGGGTCTCCCTCCTACAATATGTTGACGACACCATCATCATGGTGGAAGGATCTGAGGCCGATATCACAAATGTGAAATTCCTCCTATGCTTTCAGCAGATGTCGGGTCTCAAGATCAACTTTGACAAGAGCGATGTGATGGTGATGGGATACTCCCAGGATGAACGCCAGTGTATCGCCAACCGGCTTAACTGCCAGCTGGGTTCCTTCCCTACTACCTACCTTGGGATACCCATTAGTGACTCCCGCCTTACCGTGGCTGATTATGACCGACGGTGGACAAGCTCCAACATCGGATCGAGCCTTGGCAAGGTAGATGGCTGTCTAAGGCGGCTCGGACAGTGCTCGTCAACTCCTCTCTGTCCAGCCTGCTTCTATTCTTGATGAGCTTCTATAGCCTCCATGAGACCCTACACCATGAGATCGCCAAGTATCAGGCGAGAATCTTCTGGGTCAGAGAGGGTGTTAAACAGAAATATCACATGGTTAGTTTGCCCGAGATTTGCAAGCCGCGTGACCAGGGTGGGCTCGGGGTCATGTCCTCCAAGTATACGAATATCGCCCTGCTGACCCGATGGTTGTGGTGGATTGTGAATGGGAAGGACGGACTCTAGCTCGACATCATCGAAGCAAATACCTTCGTGGCCAAACGCTCGCATTCTGCCAACGATCTGGCGGCTCCCAGTTCTGGCAGTCTGTCATTCAGTTGATGCCGGTCCTCTGCATCGGTACCTCCATTTCGGTGGGCTCTAGCGTTTCGACCTTGTTCTGGTTCAATAGATGGGTTGGGGATATCCCTTTCGCGGCCAGATTTCCGGACTTGTTCTCCATCGCGGTGGAGCTTAGGATCTCTGTCGAGGTGACTAGGGCTGGAATTCGATCCGAGTCGAGCTAGCTCGGCTCGACTCGCTAGAGCTCGTTTCGTTAACGAGCTAGCTCGACTCGACTCGTTATTATAACGAGCTCAAATCAAAGATTGGCTCGACTCGTATAACTCGCGAGCTGGCTCGTTTAGCTTGTTAAGCTCGTTAAAGATATGAACATAAAACCCTCGTATATTATAAAATGATTATGTATATATTAAACATATATATCACTAAACAATAGTAATTTCCTTGTAACGCATGAGTCTTCTAGGAGGTTGGGTCTTCAACGGCTAGGCCTTGTGTTGTGCGCCTGGGACATAGTGTGCTGAGTGGCTGATCTTTTTTTGTATTGAGAGTGGCTGATCTTTTGTACCGAGCCTAACGAGTTACACGAGTACTCGTGAGATTGGTTCGTTTAACTTGGTCTATAAACGATCTTAAACTAAAGCTCGACTCGACTCGTTATTCTTCGAGTTCGAGTCGATTCGAGCCGAGTCACGAGCTACTCGTTTAGCTCGCGAGCTTCGAGCTTTTTTTCCAGCCCTAGAGGTGACCCTTATTGACTTAGGGCGCCTCGCGTTCCGGCGGCCATTTGGGCCTCCGGAGCTTGCCGCTTGGCATGAACTCCTCGAGTGCATTGCTCTACACGAACCGGATATGGACCAGGAGTTGGATCGTGTCTCCTGGCGCCTGGAGCCCTCAGGCCAATTCTCCTCCAAGTCTCTATACCAGGCAATTGCGGCTGCCCCTGGCCCGAAGGCCCTCGTAGCGATTTGGGCGATTAGACTTCCTTTGAAGATTAGGATTTTCCTATGGCAATGGATCCACGGCTGGATACCTTCAGGGGTGGAGGTACTCAAGCGAAACGGGCCTCGAGATGGGATTTGCCCTCTATGTGCGACGACGAAGGACCCGAACCACATCTTCTTCACATGTATTTCCGCTCAGTTCCTTTGGAGCTGCTTCCGGGAGGTGGTTGGTGGTAATTGGTGCAACACCAACTTCCGAAACCTATTGGCGGAAATCCTAGCCTCCCCGCCTTCGCTTCGCCACATTAGGTGGCTGGCTATTGAGGTCTTGGCCTAGACATCGTGGACGGTCCGCAATAAATTTGTCATCCAGCGGGTACCTATGCGACGTGCTACTGATGCTATCTACAAAATGTCTGGTTATTTGCAGCTTTGGCGAACACTTAGCCGCCCTCAGGATCGAGACGCCATCAACAATCTTCACGCAATGGCTCTCCGCTTGGCGCCGCCGCTTCCTCCTCCACCGCCCGAGCCAGACTCGACTTTGGTGTTGCGTGTGCCACATGTGCCATTTGTGCCACATGTGTGTTTTTCATCCTTTTTTATCCAGGGCTTCTTGAGTTGTGCCCTCAGCAGAACCTGTTGTGCTACCTTGTGAGTGTGCGTGTGTGTGCGGCGTGAACCTTGTTGGACCTTGGCTCTGGTGGTTGCTTTATATATAAAGCGGGGCGAAAGCCTTTTTCGGTAAGGCTTTAGTCCCAAACAAGTCGGGGTAGGCTAGAGTTGAAACCCATACGATCTCGCAACCAACTCATGGTTCTGGCACATGGATAACTAGCTTCCACGCACCCCTGTCCATGGCTAGTTCTTTGGTGATATTCCAGTCCTTCAGATCTCTCTTTACCGACTCCTCCCATGTCATGTTTGGTCTACCCTGACCTCTCTTACATTATCAGCACGATTTAGCCGTCCGCTATGCACTGGAGCATCTAGAGGCATGCGCTGAATATGTCAAACCATCTCAGACGATGTGGCAAGCTTCTCTTGAATTGGTGCTACCCCAACTCTATCCCATATATCATCATTCTGGACATGATCCTTCCTTGTGTGGTCACATCCATCTCAACATGCACATCTCCACTACACCTAACTGTTGAACATGTCGCCTTTTAGTCCGCCAACACTCAGCGCCATACAATTTGCAGGTTGAATCGCCATTCTATAGAACCGAACTTTTAGCTTTTGTGGCACTCTCTTGTCACAGAGAATGCCAGAAGCTTGGCGCTACTTCATCCATCTGGCTTTGATTCGATGGCTCACATCTTCATCAATATCACCATCCTTCTGCAGCATTGACCCCAAATATCGAAAGGTATCCTTCTGAGGTACCACCTCCCCATCAATGCTAACCTCCTCCTCCTCGTGCCTAGTAGTACTGAAACTACACCTCATGTACTCGGTTTTAGTTCTACTAATCCTAAAACCTTTTGATTCCAAGGTTTGTCTACATAGCTCTAACTTTCTATTAACCCCCGTCTGACTATCAATGACGAGTACCACATCATCTGCAAAGAGCATACACCATGGGATATCTCCTTGTATATCCCTTGTGACCTCATCCATCACCAAAACAAAAATATAAGGGCTCAAAGCTGACCCTTGGTGCAGTCCTGTTTTAATTGGGAAGTCCATGGAATCCTTGTGCTCAACACCGACATGGAATCCTTGGAACATATACATTATCATACTCCTTGTTATAATTTTCGCCAACATTTGTTCGAACACTTGTCACAACATTATCATACATATCCTTGATGATGATGAGCTACACAGAATCCTAACAGAGTAAACAGGTACCTCTTGCATTTTCCACAGAACTAATGATGTTGAGCAGGAATTGGACGGAAAGCAATTATAATGTAAACATGTTCAAAATAGATACTTGGTGGGGGTATAGTGATAGTTTAAAGCTCCATAAACCATAGAAGTGGAGCAACCTTGAGGTTCCAGAAAGTTACCTAGCACGTGGTACAAGGATTCTTGTTGCATCTAACAGATCTTGCAGTTGCAAGGCACTTTTAAGCTTCGCCTGTGTAATTATAACAACAGATTATTATTTTTGTCAAGCAGCGAAGATACAAAGGATTTGAATAAAACCAAATAAAATTAACATAATTTTCTCACCTCCGCATGGGCCTTTCCGCCATTGTATTTCAGCATCAATTTTAAAAGCTTCTCTTGAGTTATTTTCAGCTTCACCTTTTGCTTTGGTGTGCGATCCCCACTTGCATAATTTGCAGTATCAGAAAGCAGCTTCATGGTCAATATTGTTAGAATCTTAATAATTATCCTTACTGGCGTATAACAGCTATGACACAGCGCAACTCTTCTGACTGCGTAGGTATGCCCACGGTTCCCCGTTCTCGATTTCTTACAGCATCTGATGGTTGCGCTGGCTCACTGATTCTCCATGGAAGATGAGCAGGAATGGTATAAATATGTGGAGATTTCTCATCAAGAAACATTTTCCTCAGAATGCATGCAGCGTCATCATAGTACCTGGAATTATGAAAGCATTCACCATCTAAATAAGATATACAAAGGACTTCTGGGCTCTGGCCATACTAATGCATGAAAATTTTAGAATGGTCATTGTCACCAGAAAGATGCTTACTTGTATGAGCTTTTCACAAAACTCCAGCCATTCACATCACATACATAAGATCTTGCCTCCCCCAGGTCACACCTTAGAAGATCAAAGCCACATACCTACACACAAAAAAGGGATATGTAACATGGGGATGCTACATAAGTGCGTGGTTGGAAAATTCAGATAGCTTCAGTCTCGGCTCTGCTCATTTGGAGATTGGCTCAAGCAATGACGAGCATAGCTTAAATTCTAGATCCTCGTCCAGTTAAATTTGAACCATAGAAGACCATATGAGGAAGTGCATGGCTCAAGGAATCGATCATGTTCTGTGGATTTGGTTTGACCTTGTTCAACACCAAGGTCTACCATGCAAAAGGAGTAAATAACTAGTTAACTGGACCTTATCAGATTTTACCATTTAACAAATTTAAAGTCAACTGCTGAAACAAGTTCTTACATATTGACACAGGCTTTGGCCTGCGTCCTACTCCCAATGTGGCCATCTAAAGATTAGCCGTGGGTGATACCGAGATACACTTTAGACTGGTGAAAGAACGATAATTAAGCTATGCCTATTTCAAATTTCTGACTGAGTTGCAGTCATCCAAAACTCCCCTACTCTGACTTCCACAGCAATCAATTGACATTTGGTAACAAACAAATCCAACTGATATGTTTGAGAAGAGAAAACAAGAATGATTTCAGTGTTGGTATCCTCTTTTTCTGGTTGTACCCACACTCATACAAAGGTTCTGAATAAGAGAGAGATATACATAGGTTCTGAATGTAGACTTCATCATAGTAGTCATTAAAAGAGAAAAGCAATTTGAATGTACCGCTTGTCTGAAGGCTTGGCAAACATTCCGTGCAATTTGTTTCTCAGTAGGGGTCAGTAAAACAGGATAGCGGACCTTCAAGCAAGATACCAAATACATTAAAAGACAAAACAAGAAACGAAGGAACACAGCAAGGAAACAATTTATGACTTTCTCTTTTTCTTTAATTGTTCCATCAACATGCCAAAAACACTAGTCTAATAGATAGAATGTGGTGAATCCTAATGAGGCAAGGGAGGGCACCTCTTTTCCATCAGAATTTCTCATGACAACCCCATCTACAACTGGGGATTTACGAGCTTCAGCATGTGCATATCCTGGTCCAATTGTATAAACCTACAACAAAAAGCGCACATTCCCTTTTCAATTAATACAAGTAAGAGTGTATCTAACAATATAACTATCTATTGCTGCTTTCCTTAGAAGAAGAAAATGTAGCCATTACTACCATATAACTACTCTAGTACAGTGTTGCCATGCAAAATTCTAACAGAACCACTAAATTACCTATACAAATAGGAATTTTGACTACAGGAGTATTTGTGCTGTCACTTCATTTAATAGATATATATTTATAATGGACCATATGGGCTAAATCCACAGACTGGTGATATGGTGGGCACTATTGTATTGTGGATGACATAGTACAAGAATATTACTCTGTCCCACAATATAAGACGCTTTTACGAGCTATCTTAACTTGCAAAAACGTCTTATGTTATGAGACGGAGGGAGTACAATCTTGGTACAGATACTCCCTCCGTCCCAAAATAAGTGACACAACTTTGTACTAACTTTCTACTAAAGTTAGTAGAAAGTTGAGTCACTTATTTGGGACGGAGGGAGTAGTATTTAAAAGCTCTGCAGTCAGTTTGGTGACGAGCCAACTGCAGATTAAATCTACGGCAACCGAGAACTCGGGGGATGAATTCTCACTGCTTAGTAACTCAATCAAGAAGCTAATGCAGGACCAGATCTGTTTGAGCCTGTTGTGGATGACCGTCTTGTTGCTTAATTTATTTACATGAAATCTGGGTTCGTGTTTTTATAGCTTATAATAGGGCAAAAACCCTGCATCCGTCAAGAAACCATGATGTTGAAGATGAACTTCCTTCAGATGCCAAAGTTCAGGGAGAATTTGAACCCCTTTTGGTAATTCTCCAGAGATTCTAGGCTCCTTATCATGGTAGGTTTTATGATGCTCAAGTAAATTAGAGTTTATGATATATGTTGCTTGCACGCGCCGATGGTCACAAGTGTTGATGAATGTACCTTTCTATTCAAGTGTCTAAATAATAACCATCAGCAAGTTGTACAAGCCTATTTTTTTTCACATATTACATAGGAGAGGAAAAATAAAGAAAAAGAGAAAGTAATAAATGCAAGGTGTATCACCTTGACATCTGTTCCTCCTGTAGGCATGAACTCCTCATAAATGTAAGATCCATCTCGCCTCACTTTCCTAACTTCTGGATAAAATTCACTAGATCTATTGCCAACCTGCATAAATTTGGAGGAATTTTACGTCTGATCAGTGCATTTGTGTGTGTGTGTGTGTGGGGGGGGGGGGGGGGGGGGGGAGGAGGCAACAAAATATGGACTTGAAGAACATACATGATACCACTATTTGATGAAGAAAAAAAAATTAAATTCATACATATGTGTAACCTATGGAATCACAAAAAAACGAGATATTATTCACCCATATGAAGCCAAGATATTAGCATTTATGCATTTTATAGGAAATAAGCTAGTTCATTGTAGTGCTCCTGAACTATGCAAAGTGTCAGCAAGGAAGATTGACAGTATCAGTTTAGAAGCAAAAAAGATAAGTAAAGTGGTTAGAACAGAAAGCAGATCATTTTCTGGTTAATTATAAGCTTATAACTAATACTGTGTCAGAGTTGGTTCGTTTGTATTTTCTCTAGCTGTAGCCTATTTCAGGCCTGTACAGCAAGGTGCAGTTTTGCATTTTCTAGAAGTAAAAAAAATGCTAATATTGTATTAGCTGCTATGGTGTCAACTTGGATTTTCTTGAACATAAAGAATTTGATCGCAAATTTCAACCATGAAATGTGTGAAATTAACGGTATCAAAACTTTACCTTACGGAACAGTTCTTTCATTCCTCCACCAGCATAGCTAGGATAATATATCATTATATTATGGTCATCTCCTTCATAAATAAAGGTAATCAGGAGCAGAACAGGTTTATTATAATACTTCTTCACCTTAAATAGGTGATTAGTAGTCAAGAAAACAACAGTTTGACAATGAAATTGCATTATTGTACATACAATGGAATATGCATGGACGCACCAATACTGATTAACTCGCACAAAAAGGCTCCATGCGTCCAGAATTAATTACAGAACAGCTAGGCAGTTAGGAAGGGTAGGCTTTTCAGAAAATGGAAGAGCACAGTGAACATAAGCACGCAATTTAGAAGTACCATGCCTATAACAGGTTATAAAATAACAAGAAAAAGTGGACATTTTATCCATCAAACTAATATGTAATATACATACCATGCCAGCAACAATATCTGTACTGTGGAATCAAGATATCACACACTTCGTATACTGTTCTCATGCAAAAGATAAAGCACAGGTTTTCAATGTTCCACATTATTCGAAGTGCCAAGTTTGAATACATATATCCTTCGACAGCCATGGTTCAAAACAAATTATGCTTCGACGGCAGATACAAAACTATGCTAGACCCTCTATCTACCACTTCAAAAAAGGTAGTTAAGAGTTTGCTAAATAGAACTTCGACAGTCCTAAGAAGGTAGCTAAGAGTTGCCATATGTTTGGCACTGGGTATATTTACATGATTGTTTTTTTCAAGGATGACAGGGGGATTTCTCCCACCTGTATATTTGTATGCTTAGTTTCAATCCATGTAAGGTCTTTGAGCTATGAGTTGTAATCTGCCATCTGGGCTGTTTTTTAGTTTTCTTAAGTTGTTAATACAAGCATTCTCCTTGAACTCAAGCCTTAGTCTTCTAATACCTAATGACAATATTCTAGTTCTTTTGGCAGGCAAGTATTGAAAAAAAACAGCTGCTATTCTTAGTGCAAATCGGTGAAGGGAAAACAACAAATCGTGGAAGGACAGGCTGAATATATTAATCAAGAGCTATTACCATCGATGGGTTTCTCCACAAAAGGCTTGCAAAAACGCTTTCCATGAATCTCAATAAAATCATCTTGCTCGATAAAGTAGTTTAACTCTTGATTAGGATGCTCTCTTCTGACAACAGCATAAGTAGGGACCGGAACACCGAACAATTTAAGGTGCTAAACAAGCAAAATACAAATATATCAACATTTAGGTCAAGAGAATATATGTTTGAATGTAATAGGCTACAATTAGAATGCACTGAGTTTTGAGCAAGATCATTTCTTCCCTAAGCATCATAGAATGGTGTTACTCTATCAAGAAGTAAAAGGATGAACTGTTACAGGACAAGCGTTTTATTGAAATACCCAAGATGGAATAACCAAGTAGACAACCGATGTATTGTGTGTACGGATTAAGATCAGAAAAAATCCATAGTGTAACGAACAAATATAAATCATAGTGTGTACTTTGCATCATCTAGACAATTTTCTTCAAATACAAAATGACAGCCATTTTGGTGCGTCTTTGAGAAAGATAGTCTACGGTTACCATATACTAACATAGTTACGTCAGGCAAAGTTCCAAAAATTCCAGAACATAAAATAAACATATAGTACTTATGAAGTAAAAATGGATTTTCTTTGCAAGCCAAAATAAATATCTCTGATTACATCAGTTGCTCAAATATGGTTATCTCGGTTGTGCAAATTTCCCCCAAGAAGTGCATTTCAAGTTTTGAACTACTGTATTTATATCCTATTTGTATGAACAGTGTCACACGGCGATACCCAATACTGTAGACCTGAAATTAACAGTCATGAATAGACTGCAGCAACAAAAAAAATATGATGTCATAATTTCCAAGTAAGTTGGACTTTTTTGGTGCATGTTTAATTCAGACCAAAAAATTTGTGAAAGAAAAGTTTTTCCTTTTAGTTTGGGATGACATTAAACTATTGTCATCCCAATGATAAAAAGCAAGAAAAAATCCAGCTTCAAAGCATCTACTATAGGGGGGAAAACTCATTTGACCTCCGAAGGGAAGTTAATGATTATTTTTAGCAGAAAATAAAAGTTAATGATTGAAATAAATCTATAAGAAATAGATGAAGCGCCAGCTTGTTATGATATCAATACCTCGTATACTTTGCTGCGGTCATGAAGCAGGTATTGTGGGTCCAACTCATTGACCAAAAAAGGCCTGAATAGCAATATTTACGAAATTAAATCACAGAACTCCTTCAAAGTTGAATAAGTACTCGAATTTGCATTCTTGAAAGGATAAAATATATAATCATATTGTCATTTGTTTGTGTCTTTTCAAACAGAAACAAAAAGGAAATGCATTCAAACTAAGTTGAAGCATGCAGCTTTGCAACGCAAAAATGAACTCGGAGGATCAAATATCTATATGATCCGTGAAGTCTTTCATTTCTCCGGTTATGGGGCATAGAGGAGATCACATCTATGAATACGAATGGAACGACTCTTTCTTCTTCCTCCCGTCAACGCTCAGGGAAAAGGCAGGGCTCGGAAAGACTAAGTATTCCCTCTATGAACACGCCTCCCGAGCCGCTCCCGCGGGCGGCAGGGCGAACCCTAGCCGCCGCCGGACCACCCCTCTTCCTCACCTCATCTCCTCGCCGCCGCCGGAGGGCGCCGCCGGGCGAAGCCTGGTCGGCGTCGGCGGCGGCGGGGTCTCCTGGCCCCCCTCCCTGTTGCTCGCGGCGTGGGCGCGACAGCTTGGCAGGGACGCATCGCTCGCGCAGGGCGGGGCGGCCGCGACCCGGGCGGCCGTGCTGGTGGCGCGGCACGCCGGTGAAGCGGCGGCGGCTGCGCAGATGGATGGGCGGCTGGCGAGGCGGAGATGGCGGGGTCGGCTCCTCCTGAGGGCGTTGTCGGTCAGTCCAGATCCCCTTGTCGACCGGCTCGGGCTGCGGCAGCATGGGCCGGAGGGCGCTCTGCCTTGGCGGGGTGTTGCTCCGGCGAGGCTGCGGAGCCGCCTGCTGCTGTCCTAGCAGCGGGCGGGGCTCCGGGGGCGACACGCCTGGTGGCGGTGGTGGTCCAGGTCCGACCACGGGCTGCAGCGGGCGGGTCCTGGTGGACCCCTTCTCTTCGGGCCATGGCTCGGCCTCCTTCTCCTCTCGGTCGGGGTCGGAGGCGGGCTGGTACTGGTGGAGGTGGGGGCGTGCCGACCGGATCTGATGCAAGTTTACCGGCAGGCGGCGCGGGTTGGGCAGCGGCCGGGCGTGGCCGCTGCTCCGGCCGTGGGCGGCAGCATGGGGAGGTCTCGGTGATGGCCTCCCGGTGTCGTGGCGGCTCCACGGTAGCTCGACGTATATGTTCGCGGCAGCGGCCGGCTTCTCCGGCGTCGGCTCGTCTGCGGTCGGGCCATTTCGGCCTTCACCCCATTTCCTCGTCGCCCGGGCGTTACTCCCATCAATGGGCTGGTCCTCTCCCAGCTGCGGTCCACCGCTCGTCTCACGCCCCGGTGCTGCAGGACCGAGCTCCTCCCGCGCCCGATGCAGCAGGACCGAGCTCGTCTCGCGCACGGTGCAGCAGGACTGACCTCGTCCCCCTCTCGATGCTGCAGGACCGAGCTCGTCTCGCGCTCGGGGTTGCAGGCCGGGTCGGTGGATGCCAGTTTTGGCCGACCTATTGGGTCTCGACGCTGGGGGTCGCTCAGGAGTGAGAAAGGGGGACCTTTCCGCTCGTCTCTTTCGTTGGGGTGCGACGGGTCTCGGGTGAGGTGGTGTCGAGGTCTTGGATGCTGGGGCGGCGGCCCTGGTGGTGGTAGCGCGGTGCTCGTGGGCAGAACCCGTGCCTTGGTGCTGCCCGGTCTCCATGGTCGTGTGGGAGGCGTGGTTGCCGGGGTGTGGCGTTTGGTGGCGGTGAGTGTTGGCCGAGGTGAAAACCTGTTCTATCTTCGGACGGACCGGTGGCGGCGAAGATCGTTCCCTTCTTGAAGGCGTCGTCGCGGCTATCATTGCCCGTCATGCGGCTCCGGGGGAAACTCTGATCCTTGGATCGGGCGGTGGCGGCGCGCCGGTGTCGTTCCCTTCTTGAAGGCGTCGTCGCGGCTATCATTGCCCGTCATGCGGCTCCGAGGGAAACTCTGATCCTTGGATCGGGCGGTGGCGGCGCGCCGGTGTCGTTCCCTTCTTGAAGGCGCCGCCTTGGAGCGCATGGTTCGTTATATGTAGCTTCATCTCCGTGCTAG
The DNA here is from genome assembly GCA_963921465.1 of Triticum timopheevii. Lineage (NCBI taxonomy): Eukaryota > Viridiplantae > Streptophyta > Magnoliopsida > Poales > Poaceae > Triticum > Triticum timopheevii. The sequence goes on from OY997266.1 coordinate 464,809,944, forward strand.
GGATGATGTTGCTGCGCTCAGCGCCTTTGTATCCTGCCCTGGGTGTGTGCGTGTGTTGCGGTGGCGTGGCGTGTGGCTGTACTGGGTGCTTGTTGTTTGGTGCTTTATATATAAAGCGGGGCGAAAGCCTTTTTCGGTAATAGGAATGGAACGATGATAGGGTTTAAGAAATATTGTTTTAAACAGAAATGATTTAGACAGGTGAATTAGTCATGGGTAAATTCAAGGACAGCTGTATCAGAGTAACTTTTTAGAAGGGTGCAATTCTTGAAGACAAAAAAGAAAAGGTGTTTTGAATGGGGACTGGGAATCCATAAAGAAGCCACACATATATGCTCAGTCTTAGAAAATATTTGCATGTCAAGAAAGCATAATGCACGACTATAATTATTTTTGTCAAACCCAGTACTAGGATCATCTAGTGTAGTATATTTAAAGCGGGTGCTTTGAAGAATTCATGAGACAGAAAGCATTTAACCTGCGTAGAACAGCATATTTCTCCGCCTTTTCTAATGGGTAGCCAGCTGAATAAAAGGCGATTAGACAGTCACATAAAGGCCAACTGCCAAGAAAACAGTGGTTAGTACAATACTATGAGAACTTCCACTTCCAATGGTGTCACAAACAAGTATGCTGTCATAGGGTCATGACAGGTCTGATGGCCAAATAACATAGATGCCAATCATGGGCATTAAAGGAATAAGAACTAAGCATCTGCTAAGAAGTGCATAGATAATAGAAATTAACTCCACAAAATACAAAATTCTGAGATTTTATAATACACAGGCAGATATTTAAATATTTCCAGTCTTTTTTTTTGCGGGATATTTCCAGTCACTCCCACAATGACTAAAAATGGATATGCTAGAGCAATAGTTAGTTGAGTGATAAGTAATATTTATCCTAAACCCCGTGCTTCAAGTAGGACAGCATGATCCACTACCCATGTTTGTATATCTGTAAAGTAAATTTTGGCCTGCACATACTCTGTTTCTTTTTTTCATTAATATTCAGAAAATAATACGTACTGAAAATTTCAAATTCTAAGAAGAATTTCCCTTCGCATTGTCGGGTATACCTTTCGATCGGATCTTCTAGAATTACCTTGTCACCAAAAATTATAATCTGCATACAGAAAACGTGCATACTATTTCAGTCTTGATGACCAGGGCAATGAGTTTAGTAACTTATCATGCTAACAAACTAGATTTTCTAACATTTGAAGAAAAACAAGGGAAAAGCATATAGATGAAGAACTCGGCTAAGGCCTTAAGAGGTATTTCTGATACATGTTACCAGTAATATAAAGTTTAAGGTTCAGCTTCACATCCTGGTGTTCACATTTACACACACAGACTCCCGTACAAGGTTCGTCCTTGGTACCATTTGATGAACACACATAGGAACTCAAATTCGCGGAAAAAGGAATTGAACCCAGGTGCCTGGACCGTACGCCCAATTCCCCAACCAAGGGAGCTAGGCTCAGAACTTTGTTTATCTCCTCAATCATTGTACCCAGTTTATTCATTTGTACAAGCAGTCAAGCACCAAATTAGTTAATGAAGGAAAACATAGGTGATAATCCGCAGGGAAGGGCGGCCGATTCCCGAGCCATACCTCGAACTCGCCGAACGCGTGCAGCCTCTCAAGAATCTGCTCCATGGGAGAACACGACACCTGCAAAAAAAAAAAAACACACGAAGAAACAAACGGGAGGGGCACTCAGATAATCTTGATATTTTTCTTCTCACTCCCGCATTGCGGGCTTGCGGCCAACCCAAGAAACACAGACCACGAGAACTCGAAATTTTCTTGTCCCAAAACGCGCACCTTCTTCTCCATGACGCAGACACCAATCCTGATCTTGCCTCCGCCGTGGGTGCCATGGCTCCGCCGCTCCATCCCCTCCGGTCCCCTACCGTCCGTTGGTCCAAAGGTCACAGCAGGAAAGGGGATGTTTGTTTCTTGGGCATTTTTGCTCCCCAGGACCGGAATCTGGGGGGCTTTATGCTTTACAGAGGGGAGGAGGAAGGAGAAGTGAGCGCAGCCGAAGAAGAAGAGGGGATGTCAGCAGTGAGTACTGTGTAAATGAGACTGAGAGGCTTTCTTTTCTCTTTTTCTTTTCTTTTGAGCTGACTGGGAGGGAAGAGAGCCAGATGCTTTCTTCACCCTCGAAACGCCGTGTTTATTTATGAATTTTAATATGTTTTGGATTTGCTCATCGGAAGACGGTAAAAAATTCCTGCTATTCTTTTTCTTTTCATGTCCTCTTGTTATATTTGGTATAATTAAGAATATGAGTGTTTGAGTTGTAAAAAGTGTTATACAAGGTCCAGCTCTCAAAGTATGTAGAAACAATGATAATACTGTTCCAATGTTCGCTGGAGATGCATGGCAAAACGAATGTTTTTTGAGGCAATTTATGTTGCGGGAACATGGCAATTCCTTCAAGTGAACACAGCAATTTTGGCAGCAAAATCCTTTGTTGCTAGAAATTGCGTGCGTTTTTAAGAAATTGCCATGTGTGTTCTAAAAAAATGGTTATAATTGTTTACAAATGTCATCCCTCTCAATGAACGTTTGTTGGCTATTAGGGTAAAAAAAAATCCAGATCTCAAATTATGTAAAAAAAAACAGTTCTCAAATTGTACCGAGTTGTCTTTTTTTGTGTGTGCATGACACGCTTAGTCATGTTTTGACACCAAATTTAAATGAATATAGCATGGTAAAGAAAATTCCAGATCTCAAATTATGTAAAGAAAAGGTCTAGTTCTCAAATTGTACCGAGTTGTCTTTTTTTGTGTGCATGACACGCTTAGTCATGTTTTGACACCAAATTTAAAATGAATATAGCATGATGTATGATTGCTCAAATATTCAATTTCGGGATAACCTAGTTGATACAAAAAATCGTCAAGCAACAATAAATTAGACAAACCTGATAAGACAAACGGAATTACCCCTTTGCACAAGCCCTCGATTCACAAGGTAGAATGTGGCTCATATTTGGCATGCACTCCCTCCGTTCACTAGTACTAAAGACTTTTTGGATATTCTAATATAAACTACATAAGGATTAAAATGAGTAAACACACACTAAAACGGTTATATATACACCTGATTCCAAAAGAAATAGAACATCTTAGTGAACAGAGTTTGTGTTATTTTTTTTTTTTGCGAAAGATAGTTTATGTTATTCGTATTAACAGCTACTCTAGGAGGTATGTTTCTATATGATGCTAACGATTTAATAACTACTCCTTCCGTAACTTAATATAAGATGTTTTCTTGGCACTATCGTTGTGTCAAAAAAGTCTTATATATATTAAGTTACAGAGGGAGTACCTTTTTAAATAGGTACAGTCGTAGAAAGAAGTATATTTAACAAAGATGAAGACAAACATTCTCTAACGAGACACGGGAAAGCAGGAAACTTCACATGACAATTACAGTATTAAAGTATGGAGCAGCTGAGAGTGGATTCATGGCGTCTGGTCAAACACGTCAGGCAGCTTAGCCACTCTGTAGTCTTCTACTGTATTCTATAACTGCGCCCCATTAGTATTACTACGAAATTAGTATTAGGTGCGTGAGACAGCCGCTGCGCCGAATAAGGAAAGACCAAGTCGGAATATTACAGGGAACATTCAGCTAGACCGGGAGGGAATATCCAAGCAGGCAAATGCTCCGCTCCCCATGGAAGAGCATCCCAAGTTATTAGGCGAAACTGCCTGATCGATCTAATGGCTGTACCCGTCGCCGTACGTCGACGTCGGGATCGCAGCAGCAGCAGCACGGGAGCAGAGCATCCAACCGGAATATCCCAAACGTCGGTCCTGGGAGCCGTCAAGTCCCCACCAAATATACTACGGACACCATCCATCTACTCCAAAAGACTTGTTGGAGCCTTCCCTCCAACATCCATGCTCAACTTAGAATTTGACCTTTGGTTTACATAAGAGCCGTGTGGCCAACCGTGTGGCCTCTGTATGTGTAGTGTATATGTCTCTTTCCTTGGTTTGAACATACTAGCATCCGAGCACACCGTTTTCTTTTCATCCAGGAACCAGATGCATCACTAATTCACTGTTGATAGCACGTATTTATATATACCCAATCCATAATATTGTCCCGTGCAATTATAAATGGCCACTCAACAGTAGGGTCTCATTATTATTCAGTCTTCCAGTTTGACCAATACTCCAGTTGACAACTCCAAATCGCGGTATGCGACAATATTGCTGCCCCAAGCCGGATTATAGACAACAACAAGTGGTTCATTCATAGTTTCATACACAACCGGAGCACAAATCCTGTTGTGCTCCTCCTTCACTCTCCAACAGCATCACAACGAAGCATCTACTAGTGTTCACGTTTCTCACATACTGTGTGGAGACGTAACGAAAATACGGTGGTACAACGGTAACTAACTAATCAATCTGCCACTAAGCCAGGCTCACGGCGACGGTAAACCCACTCCCACAGTACACGCCGAGCAAAGCTGGAGAATGTGAGCCCTTGTCACCTAGATTTACTCTCTGAGGAACCACCTGATCACAAGTATCTCCCAAACCCAGCTGGCCGTGCTCTCCCCAGCCCCAGGTGAACAATGCTCCGCTGTCTGAGAAAACATGTAAAGAGCAGCACTAAGCCCGGCCGCTGTTCATCTTATTACGTAGTAAGCGGCCATTTTTAGATTCTGAGATAAATGGCCTTTTACCTGTCACCAAAGCTGAATGTTCAGTGCCGGCTGCAATCTGGGTCACCTGCTGTCCATGAATAGAGGGCACCTTCGCTAAATTTGACACTGAAGATGATTCTGCACAACACACACATACTTTCACACGGCGAGGGAGGTGCAAATGCAACGTTGGGCATCAGATGGAACAAATATGAATCTAATCTAGGAAAGTTAAACGCATATAGAATAGGCTGGGGCGTGTATTGACGGCATGTAGTGTGAGCTACTATCTATAATGATAGTATTTTCTCATCATTTGTTCGTGCAGTGCACACTACTATGTCTGCACACTGTTTTTGTACAGTTACCACCAGTCCTATTTTCTCATGAATTTTCGCAAGTTCATGTGATTGTTTTCTTATCATTCTTTTAAATACAGAGAATACATTCTTGCCATGGGGTGCAGACAAGTTGTCGCAGTCATACAGATTTGACTTCCCATCTGAAGGTACCATTTTTACCAGATGAATATACAAGATACATGTCTCTGTTCCATAATTCAAATATGATGTAGCATATCAAAAGTTGTGAGGAGTACCATGATGTGTACTGCTTGTTGTGGTAAGATTCAGTTGCTGCGCTACAACATTTTCTGACACAGTAGGGTCACACTTCTGATGGCGGTAAGCACCAATGGTGTACAATTCACCTCCTGAAATAAATAAAAAATGTCAACCTTCTGAGAAAGCTTCTGGAAAACATGGTTCAATTATATAAAACAAATACGTACCGGATAAAACTAATGCATGATGCCATCCTAATGCCACTTGAGAAATACTCAAAGAGGGAAAGGCTGCCCGAGGTTGGTCATCATCATGTTCACCAACTAATGCTCTTCCCCAGATGTGCAACTGGCCAGATTCTGTTACATTCAGTGAAAGGGAAATTATGCCAAGTACCAAATAGAAGAGAGTTGGTAACTGCAGATTTCCGATGCTTACCATCCAATGCAGCACTGTGATCTCCATTGGCATATAAATTCACTATTTTACATTTTGGAAAACCATCAATTAATCTAGGAATATTATGGAACTTTTGATTTTTGGAAGCAGATTTGCCAACTTGTCCCCGTCTTGCTGAGCCAAATCCATAAACAGAATTATCTGGAAGAAATAAGATTAATGCATCATTTATTCGTAATGCACATGGGCCAAATTTGATTAATGTGTGACCTATCTGGAAAAGAGAAGCCTGTTATAAAGGAGAAATAGTACTGTCAATAAATTTCCAGCTGTCCGGTGAAAAGATCCTACAATCATGACGATCTTTTTTTTCCCCCTCTTTAGTAGCTTCATTTACAGATTTTTTGCTTTTCATAATTTTCAGCAAGTTGTTGCCCCGTTTTCCCCATAAAAAACAGAATACTAGAATATTGATTAAGGGTATTCCCTTGCAGATGTCAGAACCTTAGGGAAGGCATAAATGAGTCACCGTAGATCTTGGGTGTTGCCAGGGACTAGAAAGATTACTGATCAAGTTGTTATGGAAAAGGTACTACCAGGGTAAATTTGTGCTGTTTCATGAACACGGTTTCTTATAAATTAATGTGCCACTATAGCAGTGTGTCATAATTTTACCTACCTTTCAATAGGACAAGAGAATGGCGCATCCCAAATGCAAGCTTTTCAACATGCTTTGTGGTAAAGGATGTCACTTCAAATGGCAAATTCCTTGACTGATTATCACCAGTGCCAAGCTGTCCAAATGAGCCATCTCCGCACATGAAGAGTTGTCCAGAATCTGAAAATAACAACTAGAAACATCACAGCAAAGCTCATCAGTGACAATTCACTTTCCAAACAAAATAGGACAATAGCTCAAGAGCAAAACAAAATAAGAAACGGTTTGGCATGAAACGTGAAGCCAAATGGAAGTAAAATGTAAATGAATAGTTTCAGAATTTGGAGACCTGTAGCAAATCCAGAATGGTTCCATCCAGTAGACACACAGGTTACTGTATAGTTTTCAAAGAACTTAATGGACTTTGGATGAGGGATGTTCTCTATGTTCCCATGGCCAAGCTGACCATGGGTACCTCTGCCCCAAGTAAATACTTCACCATCACCTGAAATGTTGAGTAAAGATTTTCAGAAAACTAACCCATATTGGTCTAGTCTCAGTGAGGGGAAAATGACCTTTGGTGCATAGACAAGTTTTTTCTTGAGTCACTAATAAAAATGGCACAGCAAGGTATACAGATCATCTTCAACAAACATAGTATGTTGACAAGTAAAATGCCCAAGGAGAGATCAGCATGTCAAAATGCTTTAATCACTCCTACTCGCCAAGATGGAAAGCGGACCTGAACTGAAAAGCAACTTAATCACTGAATTGAAGAGCAACTTAGGGGCTGTTTGGTTTATGCCCCCAACTCACCCTACCAAAATATTGGTCATGCCAAATCCCTTATATGTTGTTTGCTTTGTTGCCAAATATTTGGCTGCCAACGAGTCCTCTATTCCTTTCTTCACAGATTCTTGCCAAATTTTTGGCCAACCCTGGGCGGTGGAATCCCACGCCAAATAATTGGCAAGCCAATACTGGCAGAGCAGCTACAGGCAAGAACCAAACAACCCTCAGTCACTGAACGATACAACGGCGTATCACTGTATGGAACTGTGAATATAAGATCCTCTCTTGCATTACCAAGTTGGACAAGGAGGCAGTTCTAAAACCGTGTGGTGGTACTCTATTCCTACCAAACAGCGTAGCTACTACCATATAAGTCCATAATGAATATGCATATGCAAATCCAGCTCAAGGAACGAGATGTGGGTGTCCAGACAAGAGTCACAGGACACAGGGACCTAGAAGCAGGCAAGAACTCCCTCCGTTCCTAAATGTAAGTCTTTGTAGAGATTCCACTATAAACCGCATATGGGTGTATAAAGATGCATTTTAAGTTTAGATTCATTCATTTTGCTCTGTATGTAGTCCACCTAGTGAAATCTCTACAAAGACTTATATTTAGGAACGGAAGGAGTAGATGCGTGTACAAGAAGGAAAACCTGCAATGCAATTCCAACTCTCTGAAACTGTGATGCTATGGTTACCAAAACCCATTGCCGTGCACAAGCTCGTCAACAATCTAGGTATCCAATCTACCCATGTGAGAACCTTGTAATCACTAGACGGCGAGGACCACGAAGACGTGCAAGCTCGCCTAACCAAATCCTATCGAGAAAGATCCCACTGAGGTGGGGTATCTGGACGAAGACGGGACGTACTTGTGAGGGCGATGGCGTGGGCGCCGCCGCCGGCGACGAAGGAAACGCGGCCGCGGCAGCGAGGCGGGAGGAGGAGCGGCTGCGGGAGATGATGGTCCTGGAAGCCGCCGTTCCCCAGCTGCCCGTCCGTGCCCGCGCCCCAGGTCCACGCCCATGCTTCCTCCGGCTCCTCTTCCGCCGCCGCCGCCTTCTCCATGGCGCCCTGAGGAAGAGAGGTCATCTGTGTTGGCTCGATTGCCCCGTGGTGTCACTCGAATTACTGAGACTGCACCGTCCGATCGGGAAGCGAATGGCCAGGATTTCACGCAGGGTGGAGAAGAAGGTAGTCAATGTATCTTTCCCACAACAGAGACCCTTTAATCCTCTCTTATCTTCAAGAGCAACAGTATGCATTTTTTTAGGGGAGGAATTAAATAATGTGAAAAGGGCAAGAGATTAGACCGTAGGCTCAGTTCCTCGGAGGTGTTAGTAGAATATGTGTGTGCGTATACAGACACGCGCACATACTAGAGGTGTTAGTAGGATGTATTATTTCAACTTCCGTATTTAGAAGCGAACCAATTTATGGTTGGATGGTTAGAGGGACTGTGGGTTAAAAAACCAACTTAAAAAAACGTTTATATGAGCGCGTTTATAGGGGTGAGTGTATGCGCATGTATATGAGCGCTTGTGTCTGTACTGATGCTCAAAAAAAAACTTCGGTATTTAGAATTTAATTAAGTATTCACAATATAATTTTGCTTACAATCAACTAAAGTTTGGCTGATAACATTTATGCATGGAGGAGTTGTTTCAAATTTTTCATCGAAAATTCCTCTGATTTACTATTGACATGCAATTAGTGGAAATATCATCGGAAGTAACAAAAATTACAACCAAGTCTATGGACCACCCTCGTCCCTCCCTCGGTAGAGCCAGGTAAACCTAGTTATAGTAAATAGTCAGAAAGTCGTCGTGTTAAGACCCCAAAAAACCAACGCACTAACAATAATCGTCGCTGGCGATGAGCATTGCAGATCAGAAGGGTTCTACTTGTAAAGACACCAACAAAAATTAGGCCCAACCGAATCCAAACGAACTTGCAGAGGACACATATCCGCACGCCCTTCGTCGGTGCTAAGTGCACTACTAGAGCGAGGATCTGAGTGGAGGATATTATTCTAACTTGGGGGCGCCGCTGCCACCTCACCGTCCCAACCAAGACACTAAAAGTACCTAAAGCAAAGACGTGATCCCTTCCACCGGTGATGGGCCGGGGTCCGCCGCACGGCCACCAGATACTTGGTCACCACCATTCGGGGGTGACTAAAGCGTTCAACTCGGTTCCACATATTTGTAGAGTTTGCATTCGTAAAACCTCAGAATTTCAAATTTTATATTGACAACATATAATTATGCGGAAAAAAATGAAATTTGACATGCCTTCTTCAAAATGCAAAATCAACATATTTATGCTTAGTGGATCTCAGCCTCTGATGACATTTATATTATCCATCGATCAATTTGTCGTTGAAGCAGGAAATCTGGCTGTAGTATCTGTCAATTACATCTTACATTCTTAAGAAGTTGCTCCCCACTACAAGGTATTCTCTTGACATGCAGATGGTCGAAGTCAGCATGGCACGTCATCAGATACCAGCCAATCACAAGTTCACAACTATCTCTCTCCCTGATGTTTATTATGCTAAGATAATAAGACCGCTTCATGACTGCTTTTCTTAACCGGTTGTACGAAGCCAATAACATAAGCCCATTTATTGTCATGTTTGTCTTCTCCTCTCCCTATCGGTTCATATCTTGCCATTCCTTCCCCTTCGGTTCCCTCAGCTTTGATGATCCCTCTCGTCAGCTCCTCTCCCTTCCCAATCCACTCCGAGGACCACAGCCAAACTCATTCTCCATCATCGCTGCCTGCCTGCCTCGCCCGCTGCCATGGATCTTATGAAGCTCAAGAGGAGGATGGTAAGGAGACCAACACAGATCTGAAGTTCTGGACCGCCAAACAATTTTCAGGTGGTGACCACCCAATAATATCCAAGCGGAATTCAAAGCATATCCAAAACGTCATTGATGGATGGAGGGAGAGAAGGCGAAGGCATGAAGATGAATAGTATTCCACGAATTTGTGGGTGTTGCAGATTAATCAGGTGAGACAAGGTCCCTAACTCCCCGTTTCTTGCTGAACTTTCCATCTACCTCTGTTTTGTCCTGTCCAGTTTCGGTTAAAAAAGTCTTTACCAATCAGTTGTGGATAAAAGCGTTAGGTTGGGGATGTTGCAAATGACGGCCTAACTGGAAGCTGGTGGTACCATCGTTTAGCCACAGAGGTGGCCGAGGATCTCGCGGAGGTGTTGCAGGCTGTCATGCCCAATATGCGATCCTATCTGAGAGGAACTCGAAGGTCCCACCAAGGATAGAGCCGCATATTGAAACACTTTTGCAAGGTGGATATCATTACATCGAACCATTACATAATACATGGGGATACATACAAAAGGCATACAATGCCGCATGAATACAACAACATCATACATAAGAGCAACATCCGACTACGGATGAAACACAAACAGAAACTCAAACAACATCCACCCTGCTAGCCCAGGCTGCCGACCAGGAACCTATCCCCTGAACGAAGAAGAAGCAGAAGAAGAACTCCAAAACAAGCAAACATCGCTCTCGCGTCATCATCATCACATTACATGTACCTGCAAATGTTTTTGTAGTAATCTGTGAGCCACGAGGACTCAACAATCCCATTACCATGGGTATCAAGACTAGCAAAGCTTAATGGGTATGGAATGGATAAGTGGTGAGGTTGCAGCAAGCGACTATGCATGTATGGTGGCCAACTTACGAATACAAGAATGAGATGAGAAGCTACGCAAACGGTCACAAACTAGTAATGATCAATAAGTGATCCTGAACTACTTACATTCAAACATAACCCCACCGTGTTCTCTTCTCGACCCACTCGAAAAGAGACCGTCATGGTTACACACGCGGTTGGGTATTTTAGTTCGAATCTAGTGTCAAGTTCTCCACAACCGGATATTAAAAACTCCCATCTGCCACATAACCACGGGCACGGCTCTGGGAAGTTTAAACCCTGCAGGGGTGTCCCAACTTAGCCCATTACAAGCTCATGATCCACGGACACAATCCTCCATCGCGGGACATCCGATCAGACTCAGGATCCCGGTGCACAAGACATTTCGACAATGGTAAAACAAAACCAGCAAGACCTCCCAGTGTGCCGACAAATCCCGATAGGAGCCGCGCGTATCTCGTTCTCAGGGCACAACGGATGGGCAAGACGTCGGGTTGGCTGAGACCCTGGTTGCCCAGGGGGCGCCGGACATCGCCCAGGTTGGACCAACACTCAGAGGAGCATTGGCCCGGGGGTTGATTAAAAATACTAGGGGTCCGGAGAAAATCCCCTATTTAAGTTTTAGTTGTTATTAGGTAAATTGAAAACCAATGTTGGGCCTTGCTGGAAGAGTTTTATTCAAAGCAAACTGTCAAGAGGGTCCCATACCCCTCACCGTGTTAGGTACGCAAAATCAAGGAACATAACACCGATATGACGGAAACTAGGGCGAAAAGAGTGGAACAAAACACCAGGCATAAGGCCGAGCCTTCCACCCTTTACCAAGTATATAGATGCATTAATTAAATGAGATATTGTGATATCCCAAGATATCCATGTCCCAACATGGAACAACCCGCAACTGCACCTGCAACTAGCAACGCTATAAGAGGGGCTGAGCAAAGCGGTAACATAGCCAAACAACGATTTGCTAGGAAGGGTGAAAAAGGTTAGAGGCTGTCATGGCAATTTGGGAGACTTGATAAACAAGTGGTAGGTAGCGCGACATAGCGATAGCAACGAGACAACTAGCATAGCAATGATACTAGTGAGATCCAGGGTAACGGTCATCTTGTCTGAAATCCCGCTAGGAAGAAGAACGAGTCCATGAAGAAGACGAACGGACGAAGACAAACCAAGCGTAGTCGAACGAATCCTCATGGTTGCAATGAAACGGGAACTATCGAGAAGAAGCACAACCAGAAAGAAGCAAACAACATGGTAAACACCCCACACTTAAACATGACATGATGCTCAACCAAGTATGATGCATGACAAGGCTACATGATGCTACTCATGGCAAGAGATGATGCAAACAAGAACATCACATCAAAGCAAGTTTAAATGAGGCCAGAAACACCAACAATTCCGGTAAGTCCTCATATGCAAATTTCGAAATTGGTCTAGATCTGAATGAGCCGGCCCTTGGGGGCTACCAATTGCTCCTTGCTACCTCTTGAGCATGCGTTGGTTTTCCCTTAAAGAGGAAAGGGTGATGCAGCAAAGTAGCGTAAGTGTTTCCCTTAGTTTTTGAGAACCAAGGTATCAATCCAGTAGGAGGTTACATGCAAGTCTCCTTGTACCTGCACAAACAAATAAGAACCTTGCAAACAACGCGATAAAGGGGTTGCCAATCCCTTCACGACCACTTGCAAAAGTGAGATCTGATAGAGATAATAAGATAAATATTTTTGGTATTTTTGTTGTATAGATTGAAAAGTAAAGATTGCAAAATAGTAAATGAGATGCAATGTAAAGAAAAGAAATGTAATACGATGGAAAAGAGACCCGGGGGGCATAGGTTTTGCTAGTGGCTTCTCTCCAGATAGCATATCTTACGGTGGGTGAACAAATTACTATCGAGCAATTGATAGAAAAGCGCATAGTTATGAGAATATCTAGGCATGATCATGTATATAGGCATCACGTCCGTGACAAGTAGATCGAAACAATTCTGCATCTACTACTATTACTCCACACATCGACCGCTATCCAGCATGCATCTAGAGTATTAAGTTCATAAGAATAGAGTAACACATTAAGCAAGATGACATGATGTAGAAGGATAAACTCAAGCAATATGATATAAACCCCATCTTTTTATCCTTGATGGCAACAATACAATATGTGCCTTGCTGCCCCTACTATCACTAGGAAAGGACACAACAAGATTGAACCCAAAGCTAAGCACTTCTCCTATTGCAAGAAAGATCAATCTAGTAGGCCAAACCAAACTGATAATTCGAAGAGACTTGCAAAGATATCAAATCATACATATAAGAATTCAGAGAAGAATCAAATATTGTTCATAGATAATCTTGATCATAAACCCACAATTCATTGGATCTCGACAAACACACCGCAAAAAGTATTACATCGAATAGATCTCCAGGAAGATCGAGGAGAACTTTGTATTGAGAATCAAAGAGAGAGAAGAAGCCATCTAGCTAATAACTATGGACCCGAAGGTCTGTGGTAAACTACTCACACATCATCGGAGAGGCTATGGTCTTGATGTAGAAGCCCTCCGTGATTGATTCCCCCTCCGGCGGAGCGCCGAAAAAGGCCCCAAGATGGGATCTCACGGGTACTGAAGGTTGCGGCGGTGGAAATAGGGTTTCGTGGTGCTCCTGGATGTTTTTGGGGTATATGAGTATATATAGGCGAAAGAAGTAGGTCGGTGGAGCCACGAGGGGCCCATGAGGGTGGGGGCGCGCCTCCTACCTCGTGGCCGCCTTGTTGCTTCGTTGACGTCCACTCCAAGTCTCCTAGATTGCGTTTGTTCCAAAAACGACTCTCCCGAAGGTTTCATTCCGTTTGGACTCCGTTTGATATTCCTTTTCTGCGAAACACTGAAATAGGCAAAAGACAGCAATTTGCACTAGGCCTCCGGTTAATAGGTTAGTCCCAAAAATAATACTCCCTCCGTTCCTTGATATAAGGTGTATAGATTTTTGAGAAAAAACCCGAAATATAAGGTGTATTGCGTTGCACCACTCGTTTGGATAATTTTTTCGGGGATTTGATTACATTTCCTTATATTAGGCAATCTCCTCTATTTTCTCATGCCAATTAGTCAAGTGTAATATCGCCCAAAACTTGTGAAATTTTCCCTCCACGTGCGTTCTTTAATTTCCGTGCCAAAAACTATACACCCTATATTGAGGAATGGAGGGAGTATGAAAGTGCATAATAAAGCCCACTAAACATCCAAAACAGATAATATAATAGCATGGAGCAATCAAAATATATAGATACGTTGGAGACGTATCTGTTGGGGAACGTAGTAATTTCAAAAATTTCCTACGCACACGCAAGATCATGGTGATGCATAGCAACGAGAGGGGAGAGTATTGTCCACGTACCCTCGTAGACCGAAAGCGGAAGCGTTAGAACAACGCGGTTGATGTAGTCGTACGTCTTCACGGCCCGACCGATCAAGCACCGAAACTACGACACCTCCGAGTTCTAGCACACGTTCAGCTCGATGACGTCCCTCGAACTCCGATCCAGCCGAGTGTCGAGGGAGAGTTCCGTCAGCACGACGGCGTGGTGACGATCTTTATGTACTACCGACGCAGGGCTTCGCCTAAGCACCGCTACGATATTATCGAGGTGGATTATGGTGGAGGGGGGCACCGCACACGGCTAAAAGATCCAAGGGATCAATTGTTGTTGTGCCTAGAGGTGCCCCCTGCCCCCGTATATAAAGGAGCAAGGGGGGAGGGGGCGGCCGGCCTAGGAGGGGCGCGCCAAGGGGAGTCCTACTCCCACCGGGAGTAGGACTCCCTCCTTCCTTGTTGGAGTAGGAGAAGGGGGAAAGAGGGGGAGAGGAGGAAGGAAAAGGGGGCCGCACCCCTTGTCCAATTCGGACCAGAGGGGGGTTGCGCGCCTCCTTCCTTTCGGCCTCTCTCCTCTATTCCCGTATGGCCCAATAAGGCCCATATACTCGACGGCGAATTCCCGTAACTCTCCGGTACTCCGAAAAATACACGAATCACTCGGAACCTTTCCGAACTCCGAATATAGTCGTCCAATATATCGATCTTTACGTCTCGACCATTTCGAGACTCCTCGTCATGTCCCCGATCTCATCTAGGACTCCGAACTCCTTCGGTACATCAAAACTCATAAACTCATAATATAACTGTCATCGAAACCTTAAGCGTGCGGACCCTACGGGTTCGAGAACAATGTAGACATGACCTAGAACTATTCTCGGTCAATAACCAATAGCGGAACCTGGATGCTCATATTGGCTCCCACATATTCTACGAAGATCTTTATCGGTCAAACCGCATAACAACATACGGTGTTCCCTTTGTCATCGGTATGTTACTTGCCCGAGATTCGATCGTCGGTATCCAATACCTAGTTCAATCTCGTTACCGACAAGTCTCTTTACTCGTTACGTAATGCATCATTTCGTAACTAACTCATTAGCTACATTGCTTGCAAGGCTTATAGTGATGTGCATTAACGAGAGGGCCCAGAGATACCTCTCCGACAATCGGAGTGACAAAACCTAATCTCGAAATACGCCATCCCAACATGTACCTTTGGAGACACCTGTAGTGCTCCTTTATAATCACCCAGTTACGTTGTGACGTTTGGTAGCACCCAAAGTGTTCCTCCAGTAAACGGGAGTTGCATAATCTCATAGTTACAGGAACATGTATAAGTCATGAAGAAAGCAATAGCAACATACTAAACGATCAAGTGCTAGGCTAACGGAATGGGTCATGTCAATCACATCATTCTCCTAATGATGTGATCCCGTTAATCAAATGACAACTCATGTCTATGGCTAGGAAACTTAACCATCTTTGATTCAACGAGCTAGTCAAGTAGAGGCATACTAGTGACACTATGTTTGTCTATGTATTCACACATGTATTATGTTTCCGGTTAATACAATTCTAGAATGAATAATAAACATTTATCATGATATAAGGAAATAAATAATAACTTTATTATTGCCTCTAGGGCATATTTCCTTCAGTCTCCCACTTGCACTAGAGTCAATAATCTAGTTCACATCGCCATGTGATTTAACACCAATATTCATATCTGTATATGATTAACACCCATAGTTCACATCATCATGTGACCAACACCCAAAGGGTTTACTAGAGTCAATAATCTAGTTCACATCGCTATGTGATTAACACCCAAAGAGTACTAAGGTGTGATCATGTTTTGCTCGTGGAAGAGGCTTAATCAACGGGTCTGTCACATACAAAGCCGTATGTATTTTGCAAATATTCTATGTCTTCAATGCTCTGCATGGAGCTACTCTAGCTTAATTGCTCCCACTTTCAATATGTATCCAGATTGAGACTTAGAGTCATCTGGATCAGTGTAAAAGTTTGCACCAATGTAACTTTTACAACGAACTCTTTTATCACCTCCATAATCGAGAAACATCTCCTTAGTTCTCACTAAGGATATTCTTGACTGTTGTCTAGTGATCTACTGTTAGATCAAAATTGTATTCCTTTGCCAAACTCAGAGCAAGGTATACAATATGTCTGGTTCACAGCATAGCATACTTTATAGAACCTATGACTGAGGCATAGGGAATGACTTTTCATTCTCTTTCTATTTTCTGCCATGGTCGGGTCTTGAGTCTTACTCAACTTCACACCTTGCAACACAGGCAAGAACTCCTTCTTTGACTGTTCCATTTTGAACTATTTCAAAAATTTATCAAGGTATGTATTCATTGAAAAATCTTATCAAGTGTTTTGATCTATCTATATAGATCTTGATGCTCAATGTGTAAGCAGCTTCACCGAGGTCTTTCTTTGAAAAACTCTTATTCAAGTATCCTTTCATGCTATCCAGAATTTCTATATCATTTCCAATCAACAATATGCCATCCACATATAATATTAGAAATACTATAGAGCTCCCACTCACTTTCTTGTAAATACAGGCTTCTCAAAAAGTCTGTCTAAAACCATATGCTTTGATCAACTTATCAAAGCGTATATTCCAACTCCGAGAGGCTTGCACCAGTCCATAAATGGATCGCTGGAGCTTGCACACTTTGTTAGCACATTTAGGATTGACAAAACCTTCTGGTTGCATCATATACAACTCTTCTTTAATAAATCCATTAAGGAATGCAGTTTTGATATCCTTTTGCCAGATTTCATAAAATATGGCAATTGCTAACATGATTCGGACAGACTTAAGCATCGCTACAGTTCAATAAATCTCATTGTAGTCAACACTTTGAACTTGTCAAAAACCCTTTTGCGACAAGTCGAGCTTTGTAGATAGTAACACTACTATCAGCATCTGTCTTCCTCTTGAAGATCCATTTATACAATATGGCTTGCCGATCATCGGGCAAATCCACCAAAGTCCACACTTTGTTCTCATACATGGATCCCATCTCAGATTTCATGGCCTCAAGCCATTTCGTGGAATCTGGGCTCATCCTCGCTTCCTCATAGTTCGTAGGTTTATAATGGTCTAGTAACATGACTTTCAGAACAGGATTACCGTACCACTCTGGTGCGGACCGTACTCTGGAAGACCTACGAGGTTCTGTAGTAACTTGATCAGAAGTTTCATGATCATCATCATTAGCTTCCTCACTAATTGGTGTAGGAATCACTGGAACTGATTTCAGTGATGAACTATTTTCCAATTCAGGATAAGGTACAGTTATCTCATCAAGTTCTACTTTCCTCCCACTCACTTCTTTCGAGAGAAACTCCTTCTCTAGAAAGGATCCATTTTTAGCAACGAATATATTGCCTTCGGATCTGTGATAGAAGGTGTACCCAACAGTTTCCTTTGGGTATTTTATGAAGATGCACTTCTCCAATTTGGGTTTGAGCTTATCAGGATGAAACTTTTTCACACAAGCATCACAGCCCCAAACTTTAAGAAACGACAACTTGGGTTTCTTGCTAAACCACAATTCATATGCTGTTGTCTCAACGGATTTAGATGGTGCCCTTTTAACGTGAATGCAGCTGTCTCTAATGCATAACCCCAAAACGATAGTGGTAAACTGATAAGAGATATCATAGATCGCACCATATCTAGTAAAGTACGATTACGACGTTCGGACACACCATTACATTGTGGTGTTCCAGGTGGCGTGAGTTTGTGAAACTATTCCACATTGTTTTAATTGAAGACCAAACTCGTAACTCAAATATTCATCTCCACGATCAGATCGCAGAAACTTTATTTTCTTGTTACGATGATTTTCCACTTCACTCTGAAATTCTTTGAACCTTTCAACTATTTCAGACTTATGTTTCATCAAGTAGATATACCCATATCTGCTCAAATCATCTGTGAAGGTCAGAAAATAACGATACCCGCCACGAGCCTTAATACTCATTGGTCTGCATACATCAGTATGTATTATTTCCAACAGGTTTGTTGCTCGTTCCATTGTTCTGAAGAACAGAGTTTTAGTCATCTCGCCCAAAGGCACGGTTCGCAAGCATCAAATGATTCATAACCAAGTGATTCCGAAAATCCATCTTTATGGAGTTTCTTCATGCGCTTTACACCGATATGACCCAAACGGCAGTGCCACAAATAAGTTGCACTATCATTATTAACTTTGCATCTTTTGGCATCAATATTATGAATATGTGTATCACTATGATCGAGATCCAACAAACTATTTTTCATTGGGTGTATGACCATTGAAGGTTTTATTCATGTAAATTGAACAACAATTATTCTCTGACTTTAAATGAATAACCGTATTGCAATAAACATGATCAAATCATATTCATGCTCAACGCAAACGTCAAATAACATTTATTTAGGTTTAACACTAATCCCGAAAGTATAGGGAGTGTGCGATGATGATCATATCAATCTTGGAACTACTTCCAACACTCATCGTCACTTCCCCTTCAACTAGTCTCTGTTTATTCTGTAACTCCTGTTTCGAGTTACTAATCTTAGCAACCGAACAAGTATCAAATACTCAGGGGCTACTATAAACACTAGTAAGGCACACATCAATAATCTGTATATCAGATATACCCTT
This sequence comes from Triticum timopheevii, assembly GCA_963921465.1. Classification (NCBI taxonomy): domain Eukaryota; kingdom Viridiplantae; phylum Streptophyta; class Magnoliopsida; order Poales; family Poaceae; genus Triticum; species Triticum timopheevii. Next base: position 464,828,813 of record OY997266.1, read on the forward strand.
GTTCACTTTGCCATCCTTCTTATCCACCAAATATTCAGGGCATTTCCGCTTCCAGTGACCATTTCCTTTGCAGTGTAAGCACTCAGTTTCAGGCTTTGGTCCAGCTTTGGTCTTCTTCATGGGATTGACAACTTGCTTGTCTTTCCACTTGAAGTTCCCTTTCTTTCCCTTTTCTTGAAACTAGTGATCTTGTCAACCATCAACACTTGATGCTCTTTCTTGATTTCTACATTCGTCGATTTCAACATCACGAAGAGCTTGGGAATCGTTTTCGTCATCCCTTGCATACTATAGTTCATCACGAAGTTCTAGTAACTTAGTGATGGTGACTAGAGAATTCTGTCAATCACTATCTTATCTGGAAGATTAACTCCCACTTGATTCAAGCGATTAAAGTACCCAGACAATCTGAGCACATGCTCACTAGTTGAGCGATTCTCCTCCATCTTTTAGCTTTAGAACTTGTTGGAGACTTCATATCTCTCAACTCGGGTATTTGCTAGAAATATTAACTTCAACTCCTGGAACATCTCATATGGTCCATGACGTTCAAAACGTCTTTGAACTCCCGATTCTAAGCCGTTTAAGCATGGTGCACTAAACTATCAAGTAGTCATCCTTTTGAGCTAGCCAAACGTTCATAACGTCTGCATCTGCTCCTGCAATAGGTTTGACACCTAGCGGTGCATTAATGACATAATTCTTCTGTGCAGCAATGAGGATAAACCTCAGATCATGGATCCAATCCGCATCATTGCTACTAACATCTTTCAACATAATTTTCTCTAGGAACATATCAAAATAAACATATGAAAGCAACAACACAAGCTATTGATCTACAACATAATTTGCAAAATACTACCAGGACTAAGTTCATGATAAATTTAAGTTCAATTAATCATATTACTTAAGAACTCCCACTTAGATAGACATCCCTCTAGTCCTCTAAGTGATTACGTGATCCATATCAACTACACCATGTCCGATCGTCACGTGAGATGGAGTAGTTTCAACGGTGAACATCAATATGTTGATCATATCTACTATATGATTCACGCTCGACCTTTCGGTCTCCGTGTTCTGAGGCCATATCTGTTATATGCTAGGCTCGTCAAGTTTAACCTGAGTATTCTGCGTGTGCAAAACTGGCTTGCACCCGTTGTAGATGGACATAGAGCTTATCACACCCAATCATCACGTGGTGTCTAGGCACGACGAACTTTGGCAACGGTGCATACTCAGGGAGAACACTTCTTGATAATTTTTAGTGAGAGATTATCTTAAAATGCTACCGTCAATCAAAGCAAGATAAGATGCATAAAGGATAAACATCACATGCAATCAATATAAGTGATATGATATGGCCATCATCATCTTGTGCTTGTGATCTTCATCTCCGAAGCACCGTCGTGATCACCATTGTCACCGGTGCGACACCTTGATCTCCATCGTAGCATCGTTGTCGTTTACGCCATCTATTGCTTCTACGGCTATCGCTACCGCTTAGTGATAAAGTAAAGTAATTACAGGGCATTTGCATTTCATACAATAAAGCGACAACCATATGGCTCCTGCCAGTTGCCGATAACTTCGGTTACAAAACATGATCATCTCATACAATAAAATATAGCATCATGTCTTGACCATATCACATCACAACATGCCCTGCAAAAACAAGTTAGACGTCCTCTACTTTGTTGTTGCAAGTTTTACGTGGCTGCTACGGGCTGAGCAAGAACCGTTCTTACCTACGCATCAAAACCACAACGATAGTTCGTCAAGTTAGTGCTGTTTTAACCTTCGCAAGGACCGGGCGTAGCCACACTCGGTTCAACTAAAGTTGGAGAAACTGACACCCGCTAGTCACCTGTGTGCAAAGCACGGCGGTAAAACCAGTCTCGCGTAAGCGTACGCGTAATGTCGGTCCGGGCCGCTTCATCCAACAATACCGCTGAACCAAAGTATGACATGCTGGTAAGCAGTATGACTTGTATTGCCCACAACTCACTTGTGTTCTACTCGTGCATATGACATCTACTCATAAAACCTAGGCTCGGATGCCACTGTTGGGGAATGTAGTAATTTCAAAAATTTCCTACGCACACGCAAGATCATGGTGATGCATAGCAACGAGAGGGGAGAGTATTGTCCACGTACCCTCGTAGACCGAAAGCGGAAGCGTTAGAACAACGCGGTTGATGTAGTCGTACGTCTTCACGGCCCGACCGATCAAGCACCGAAACTACGGCACCTCCGAGTTCTAGCACACGTTCAGCTCGATGATGTCCCTCAAACTCCGATCCAGCCGAGTGTCGAGGGAGAGTTCCGTTAGCATGACGGCGTGGTGACGATCTTGATGTACTACCAACGCAGGGCTTCACCTAAGCACCGCTACGATATTATCAAGGTGGATTATGGTGGAGGGGGGCACCGCACGCGGCTAAGAGATCCAAGGGATCAATTGTTGTTGTGCCTAGAGGTGCCCCCCTGCCCCCGTATATAAAGGAGCAAGGGGGGAGGGGGCGGCCGTCCTGCCTTGTTGGAGTAGGAGAAGGGGGAAAGAGGGGGAGAGGAGGAAGGAAAAGGGGGCCGCACCCCTTGTCCAATTCGGACCAGAGGGGGGCTGCGCGCCTCCTTCCTTTCGTCCTCTCTCCTCTATTCCCGTATGGCCCAATAAGGCTCATATACTCCCCGACGAATTCCCGTAACTCTCCGGTACTCCAAAAAATACACGAATCACTCGGAACCTTTCCGAACTCCGAATATAGTCTTCTAATATATCGATCTTTACTTCTCAACCATTTCGAGACTCCTCGTCATGTCCCCGATCTCATCTAGGACTCCGAACTCCTTCGGTACATCAAAACTCATAAACTCATAATATAACTGTCATCGAAACCTTAAGCGTGCGGACCCTATGGGTTTGAGAACAATGTAGACATGACCTAGAACTATTCTCGGTCAATAACCAATAGCGGAACCTGGACGCTCATATTGGCTCCCACATATTCTACGAAGATCTTTATCGGTCAAACCGCATAACAACATACGGTGTTCCCTTTGTCATTGGTATGTTACTTGCCCGAGATTCGATCGTCGGTATCCAATACCTAGTTCAATCTCGTTACCGGCAAGTCTCTTTACTCGTTACGTAATGCATCATTCCATAACTAACTCATTAGCTACATTGCTTGCAAGGCTTATAGTGATGTGCATTACCGAGAGGGCCCAGAGATACCTCTCCGACAATCGGAGTGACAAAACCTAATCTCGAAATATGCCAACCCAACATGTACCTTTGGAGACACCTGTAGTGCTCCTTTATAATCACCCAGTTACGTTGTGACGTTTGGTAGCACCCAAAGTGTTCCTCCATGTCGTGGGAAACGAGCACCTATGGGGCAGGGCCCCTTTTCGGTCCGGCAAGGGAGCAGAGAGCGCACGAAGAGCGGATCGAGGCGGAGCACGTGAGGGATTTTTACCCAGCTTCGGAGCTCTCCGGAGAGATAATACTCCTACTGCTGCTTTGTGATTGTATTCTATTCTTGCTTGAGAATGTGAGAGTGTGTGGTTTCGAATGAGTCGAACCCCCTCTACGTTGCGCATGGGCCTCCTTTTATAGGCTAAATGGGTCACCGATAGGTGGCAACGCATGCAGGGGTACAAATGTAAAAAGAGGGGTTGGTACAACTGCTATCTACAGTGCACCCTACCTAACTCTGACGGCAGGGGACAAGAGCATTTAATGCCCATCCGCCTCGCCCAACAGTGCAGAAAAGTGATCGTTAGGGGCGCCACCGCTTGCCACGATGGCCTTCTTGTCATCTCCACTTGCCACCTCGCACCGCTTGGCTACACGGCTCCCCGCCACATGCGCCTGGGACAGTCCTGTGGCGACACGTTGATGGGTGCGCTGGAGCGTGGGCACAGAGTGGTGGCTTCGCCGCGGCAAGCGCCTCGCCGCGGTCGTTGTCTTGCCGCACCCGAAAGCTTGTCGCTCGTCGGGTCTTGCCGGGACGGGCGTTGCGTCGTGGCAGGTTCCTTGAAGTGCCTTGGTTGGCCTTCTCGGCAAGCTCCTCTTGCCGGGGCCTTGTCCTTCCTGGCAAGCTACTCTTGCCAGAGTCTTGTCTTCTTAGTTAAAACACTTTGTTCTTGAATGGCATTAATAGGGACTATGGAGGATCTTGGCGGACGCCCAGCAAGCCTTGCCACGGGGCGCTGCGACTGCCCGTGCACAAGTTCGGGATACTAAGGTACCCCTACTTTAGTACACCGACAGGAGCCCCCGGGCCTGGGCCACACACGGTGCCGAGCGCTGTTGGGCCAGGCCCAAAACAGGGCACGGGCACACGCGGCCTGGGTCCATACCAAATCTAACTCCGTATCCACCGCGCCCTCCCGTAATGGCGCGCGTCAAACGCGGCGTCGTGGGAGAGATCGTGGGCGATTCTTTAATCGAAAAAGGCGTAACGTTCGCCTCCTCCTCTTTATAAGCAGGGGAAACAGGGGCCGTTCCCCCACCTTCGCCACTTGCAGTTGCTTCCTCAGAAAGCTCCGCCGCTCCCCTCCGCTTCCCAGAGCCGAACGAGAGCAGCGCTCTGCCGCCCGTCGCCGCCGTCGCCGCCAACGCCCCCGCTCTTCCCCACCGCCTCCGCCATGGCTCCGAAGACCGGGAAGGGTGCGAAGTCGGCCGAGGCGCTGCGGCTTGAGGCGCTGCGCAAGGAGCGAGCACTCCCCCCCCCCCCCCCCCCGAGCTCACCCCGAAGGCGCTGCGGGAGTGGTTCTATCTCTTCTGGTCAACGGAGACGCGGGCGCATCCGCGCACGCAGGTACTCTCCGCCGAAGCTTCTACTTCGAAGCGGTGTCCAAAAGGATACTACTTCTTTCCTTTGTTCTTCTATTGCGGGCTCTGCCCGCCCTTTTCTGATTTCTTCTGTGATATCATGAATACCTACGGGTTTCATCTCCTTGACTTCACCCCAACGCCGTTCTGACAATGGAGGTTTTCGCACATCTCTGCGAGAACTTCGTTGGAATCCACCCAAATGTTGCCCTCTTTCGCCACTACTTCATGCCCCGGGCCAAGAAGGGAGAGCCCTTAGCTGGCGGGATCGCCTGGATCTCGAGAGTCGGCATGAAGGAGGTCTATCTGGAGGGGGAGCTCCGCAGCAAGTGGGATGAGTGGAGGGCGGAGTGGTGTTGGATTGTTAACGCGGATCCGCAGCCATTCACCAACCTGCGTCAAGCCCGAGTAGTGCGCGACGGTGATTGGAGCGCCCTGGCGGCGGACGATGCTAGACTGAAGATCGCCACCACCCAGATTCTGTGGCTCAGGCTTGCCGGGCTCACTGTAGGGGCCGTTGGCGCGGACTTCCTTCGTCGCCGCATCGCCCCTCTGCAGGAGAGGGGGAGGCCCGCCTGGCTGTTCGGGGGCCCGGCAGATATCATGAGGCTGCGCCCAGGCCTCAATTTTAATTTCACAGTCTTGGAGTTGGATGGGATGCTCAAGGAGCTGATCAAGCACGACCCCAACCATCCGGAGTGGTTCAGGCTGCCGCAGGGCGTCGTCCTGCTGTGCAACAACTCCCAGCTCGATCGCATCCGCGCAATGATGCCGGAGTGCGACTCGCACGGGATTATCCCAACTTGGCAGGAGCCCTCCGACGATGTTTTGCGGCAATTCTTCGACGGCTTGGTGGAGATAGCAATCCGTGCCGACGAGCAGAGGCTCCTCACTTGCGACACCACTGATGACGAGATGCGGTACATCGCCACCAGGGCGGAAGAGGCGGCGGCAGCCGCCGCCGCGGGCGAGTTTGGTTTTACTTTGGAGAAGGCAGAGGCAGCCGAGGTGGCAAGCCTTGCCGACCGGGAGGACCTTGGCGGGGAGGTCGTTGGCGAGGGGGAGCCCGAAGCCAAAGCGAGCGAGCCTGCCGGGGGCGCAAGTGGCCAGCCATCTTCAAGCAACTTGCCACAGACGGGGCCCTCAGTGCAGCCCCCAGCTCAACCAAGAAGGCGCCTCCGCAGGACCGGAGACACAGCAGGGCGGCAGACGGGCCAACAGCCGCCGCGCCGCGGGACACGCTCCACCGCGCCAAGCACCGCTGCCACGGGAGCATCTCCCACCGCGCCGGCAACTGGAGCGGGGTCTTCTCAGGCCACTGCTTCCGATCCTGCCGCAGCTCCCGCCAAGCGTCCAAGGGAGCCTACTCCTCCGCCTTGCCGCGCTGAGAGGGTACCAGACTTTGATCTCTCTGATCTGCTTCCCTCTGAACCTCGTTCCTTTTCAGGACTCTGGCCGAGAGGGCGGCAAAGAGGGCCAAGGTCCCCGTGGTTGTCATCGAGGACGATCCTGCTGTGACAGTAGAGGACACGTCCGAGACCACCTTGTCGGACCCGGCAACCCCTCCCCGAAGCAGCCCCCAGCGTAAGTATTTGTTCACTTGCTATTGTGGGGCGTACATGGGTGCTCTTTCCTTGCTGATATCTTGTTTGTTGGTTTGCTTGTGTAGGAGCAGAATAGGCCCACCAGGAACAACCAGAAGCTGCCCCTGAGGTGTTATCTGCTTCGACTACGCCGCCAAGGGGTGACTCCCCGGCAAGGGAGCGCTCTCCGGCAAGGGAGAGGTCCCCGGCAAGGGAGGAGTCTCCGGCAAGGGGCAGCACCAGCGACCCTCCGGTGGTGGAGCACATGACCGTGGATCCCAGCACTGGTACTTTCCCTTGCTTGAAACTTCCCTTGGATTCTTCTGATATTCTGATCTTCATTTTTGGATATTTGCTTGACTTTTTCTCCCCTTTCCTGTCTTCAGATCCTCCCTCCGCGGAGCCAATGGAAACCGAGGCCACCGGCGAAGAGAACATGCGCGGCGATACTGGCGATGCCGCTGCTACTGAAGAGGAGGCCGACGCTGATGATCCCGCCGACGAAGAGGCCGCCAAGACTGCTGGCGCTGGAGCTGGCGAGGGGTCCGGCGACCGTACTGATGACCCGGGGGCCGCAGGAGCGCAAGGCGCTACATCGACCGCCGACCCATCCACCGCTGACGCAGCGCCAGGCCCCGAAGAGCCCCAGCCCGGCGCCTACTTGAAGGCCGGCGAAGGTATCTTCATCAGGCTCCCCTGGGCGTCAAGCTCCAGGGCGCTGGTCGAGGGTGAGGCTTTTGACAGGGAGGTGCTCACCTCCGCTGGGCTGACGGTGGTTGACGCGCCAAGCAGCAGCAGCGGCGAGTCTGAGGAGGAGCAGCTGCTCCGGAAGTTGGTGTCGCTCTACCGCGCCCGACAAGCGAAACTGGAGTCCCGGGAAGCGCTTGTCGCGCAGGCGGGAGTTGACATAGAGAAGCATGCGGAGGAGCTCCAGAGCCGCAACCAAGAGGCCCTCCGGTCCATTGCGGAGGAGAGGGAGCAGCTTGTCGAGGAGCGGAAGGCCTTCCTCCTCGAGAAGGCAGAAGCTGAGGAGCAACAAAGGCTTGCCGCTGAAGAGCTGTCCACCCGGGAAGGTGAACTGACGCAGCGGAAAGTCAATCTGGACAGCTACGAGGAGGAGCTCGCCGCACGCGAGGGAACACTTGGCGGGGCCATCAAGGAAGCGAAGGATGCTGCTGCAGCTGCCGAGGCCGCCAAGAAGGAGCTGGAGGTGAGGGTGACGGAGCTAGAAGCCACCCTCAAGACAAAGAACGAAGAGCTTGCCGCGCTCCAGCGCGAGCGCGAGAAGGATGCCCTTGCCCATGGTGAGCTACAGGGTCGGCTCTCTGATAAGGGAAGGGAACTGAACGCTGCCAAGGACGCCAATGCCGATCTCGAGCTGAAGCTGGCCACGCTGACGGAGACGCTGGACGGCGCCAAGAAGCGGGAGGAAGACTTGAAGCGGGAGGTCAAGGCCAATGAGGCGCTGTTGACGAGGGCCACCGAAACCCAGAACACCTTCAGGGCCACTGTGGAGCTCTGGACGGAGGGCCTCGTCAACATCGCCGCAGTCATCGACGAGGAGTTGGCGCAGCTAGAACTGGAGGGCTTCGGGTACTCCTCCGATGAAAACCTCCAGCCCAGCGCCAAGCTCACTCTGTTCTTCAAGGGCGTGGCGACGGCTCTCCAGCAACTCCGGGAAAGGATCCCAAAGCAGCTGGCCTTCGAGTCGTGCACGATCTGCGCCAGAGTCTTGGAGAAGGTGCTGGCGAAGGTGCTCTTCCGCAATCCGGGCCTCAACCTCACCAACGTCCTCAAGAAGCTGCCGGCGGGCGCTGATCTTGAAGAGCTCAAGGCCCTTGTCGCACCCATCGTGGACAAGGTGAATGAAGTCAGGAGGATCGACGGCGAACGCGTAGACTAGGCCGCCTTTTTCTTCCTTCTTCTTGCCACTGCTAGATATGTCACAGGAACAATCTATTAGAGTGCGGCAAGTCATTTTTGTAATATAACTTTATCTTAGGCAGTATCTACTATGTTATTTCCTTTACTTGATTCCTTCCTTTGTATGTTTTCGCCCTACGCTTTCAGGGAACTTGCCGGCGCAGGCACCCTTGCCGCGAGTGCTGAGTGCAGAACGTCAGCAGCCTGCTGGCGGTGTCGCATCCGGCAAGAAACCTTGTCGCAACTAGTTGCAGCACACTTAAGTTTTTGAGCGGACTCGAAACAAAGTAAAGGCGCAACTAGCCATGAGTTGGTTCCTCCGCGCACAGGTTTTTCATACAAAGCACGGTCGTTCAAGGAAGATAACTTAAAATTTTAAAAACTGACTGTGCTCAAACTTTGGCAACTTAGCTTTTTTGTCGTCTGTGTCCCGGCAAGGCTATACTTCTTTGAACGACGCCTAGTCCACACCATTATCTTCTTATCTTCTCCTTCCCCCCCCCCGGTGAACTTGTGGGCGAAGGAACCTTCTCTTTGAGAAAAAGAAAGAAGAGAAAATAATGATATGGAGCCTTAAGGCTCGTTATTGCTTACCGGGGCATGTGCTGCACAAAGTGTCAGATGAAGCATGCAAAAAAGAAAGATGGCATGAAATTTGACAAGATGTGTGAAGCACATGAGCTTTATTTATGCACGGGATCTGCGCCCGGCTTTGTACAAAGGGTTACATGCAACAGCGGCAAGGCTTGTACAAAAGGTGGTTGCCGGAACAGGTTCCGGCAACCGCGCCTTATGGGTAAAACTTACGAAGATGCTCAATGTTCCAGGAGTTGCTCACCGGAAAGCCATCTTCGGTCTCAAGGCGGACAGCGCCAGGCCTAGTGACTCGCTTCACCCGATAAGGGCCTTCCCACTTCGGCGTCAACTTGTTGGAATTCTTGGCGGATTGAACGCGTCGAAGAACAAGGTCGCCTTCCTCGAGACTTTTGGCCTTAACCTTGCGGCTATGGTAGCGGCGCAAAGCTTGCTGGTATCGAGCAGCTCGTACAGCAGCCTAAAGACGATCTTCCTCAAGGAGCAGCGCATCATCTTGCCGCAGCTGCTCTTGCTCAAGCTCATCATAAGCGAGCACTCGAGGCAATCCGTATACGAGTTCCATGGGGAGAACTGCCTCCGCTCCGTAGACTAGAGCAAAAGGTGTCTAGCCAGTGGCTCGATTTGGTGTCGTCCTGATTGACCAAAGAACCACCGGCAGCTCCTCGATCCAATTTCTTCCGCACTTGTGCAGCCTGTCGAAAGTTCTGGTCTTGAGCCCGCGCAGCACTTCAGTGTTTGCCCTTTCCGCTTGACCGTTGCTTCTCGGGTGAGCAACAGAAGCGAAACAGACCTTGGCGCCAAGATCTTGGACGTACTGCATGAAGGTGCGGCTCGTAAATTGCATGCCATTGTCAGTGATGATCCTGTTAGGGACTCTGAAACGGCAAACAATCGACCTGAAGAACTTGACTGCTGACTGTGCTGTCACCTTCCTCACTGCTTCCACTTCCAGCCACTTTGTGAACTTGTCGATTGCTACGTACAAGTACTCAAATCCCCCGACAGCTCGGGGAAAGGGGCCGAGGATGTCGAGCCCCCAGACCGAAAATGGATAGGATAAAGGGATCGTTTGGAGAGCTTGAGCTGGTTGATGTATCTGCTTGGAGTGGAACTGGCACGCTTCACACTTGGTTACTTGTGCAGTTGCATCCTGGAGGGCTGTTGGCCAAAAGAAACCTTGCCGGAAAGCTTTGCCAGCAAGTGCTCTTGCGCCAATGTGATGGCCACATATGCCTCCATGTATCTCCGCCAACAGCTCCTGTCCATCTTCCCGGGGAATGCACTTCAATTTCACTCTGTTGAACCTTCTTCTGTACAGTATGTCATCGACAAACTGGTACATACTTGATTGCCGGGCTACTCTCTCCGCTTCTTCTTGCTCTCCGGGAAGTTCTCCTGTCTGAAGGAAATGGATAATCCGCTGTGCCCATGCTGGAGCCTGCGGCTCGACAACAAGGACTAAGGGCACAAATACTGCTGCGGGAACATCCGCTTCTACGGCAAGAACCTGCGGCTCAGCCGGAGCTTGATGTTCCCCGGCAAGCTTGCCGGAGCAAAACTTGTCGGGAGCGTCTGCTTCAACGGAACAAACCTTAGGGCTTGTCGGAGCTGACTGTTCCTCAGCACTCTTGATGTTGATCTTGGGAACCTTCTTGGCGGCGGCTTCGGGGAGCTCTGCCGGAAAGTAGTCACCAGAAACCAACTTTCTCTTCTTGTTTTGTCCAGTTGATGGTGTTACAGATGGTTGAGTCAGCTTGAGCACAAAGATCCCTGGTTCCACAGGTAACTTGAGTGTGGCGCACTTTGACAGGCCATCTGCAATGTCGTTCTGAGCTCTCGGAACATGTTCCATCTGTAGGTCGTCAAAGTGCTCTTCTAACTTTCTCACTTCATCGATGTAGGCTTCCATCAACGGGCTCTGATAATCTTTGTTAACTTGGCGGACGACAAGCTGCGAGTCACCCCTGACAATAAGCTTCTTGATCCCAAGGTCTGCCGCGATCCTAAGTCCGGCAAGCAAGCCTTCATACTCTGCAGTATTGTTTGTCGCTTGCTCCTTGGGGAAATGCATCTGGACCACGTACTTGAGGTGCTCTCCGGTGGGTGCGACGAGTAGTATGCCCGCACCGGCGCCTTGTAGCGAGAAGGCACCATCAAAGTACATGATCCATTCTCTGCTTGCTTCCTTGACGGGGATGCTCATCTCTAGAGTTTCTTCATCAGGTGTTGGCGTCCATTCTGCTATGAATTCTGCCAATGCTCGGCTCCGGATTGTTGAAGTACTTTCAAACTTGAGTCCAAAGCTTGACAATTCTAGTGCCCACTCGACAATCCTGCCTGTTGCTTCTGGATTTTGCAATATCCTCTTCAACGGAAAGCGAGTGACAACTGTAATCTCATGTGCTTGAAAGTAATGGCGCAGCTTTCTCGAGGCCATGAGAAGGCCGAAAAGCAATTTCTGCACACCAGAGTACCTTGATCTAGCCCCCTGCAGAAGAAAGCTGACAAACTAAACTGGGCGCTGCACCATTTTCTTCTGCTTCTCTTCCTGTGCAGATCCATTCTTGTCGGGACAAGAGCTTGTCGGGGAAGCCCCCTGCTTGTTGCTGGATGTGCTTGCCGCGGCCGCTGGCTCATCATCTGCCTCCCTCTCCGCTACTAACGCAGCACTAACCACTTGATTGGTTGCCGCTAGGTATAGCAGCAACTTCTCTTGTGGCTTAGGTGCGACAAGTATTGGAGTGGAGGACAGATATCTCTTCAAGTCCTGCAGCGCAGCCTCCGCTTCTGGAGTCCATTTCATTGGACCTGCCTTTTTCAAAATTTTGAAAAACGGCAGGGCGCGCTCAGCAGACTTAGAGATGAACCTACTGAGAGCAGCTACACAGCCGGCAAGCCTTCGTACATCCTTGACGCGCTTTGGTGCTTCGATCTACTCAATGGCCTTAATCTTGTCGGGGTTGGCTTCGATCCCCCGCTGAGACACAAAGAACCCGAGAAGCTTGCCGGAGGGGACTCCAAACACGCACTTCTCGGGGTTAAGCTTGAGGTTGATCTTGCGCAGATTTGCAAAGGTCTCGTCCAAATCTTGAATCAGAGTTTCTCTGTCTTTGCTCTTGACCACTATGTCATCCATGTAGGCTTCTACATTTCTGTGCAACTGTGGCTCAAAAGCTTCGTGAACTACCCTTGCAAATGTTGAACCAGCATTCTTTAATCCAAAAGGCATTCGTACAAAACAGTACATGCCACACGGAGTGATGAATGCGGTCTTCTCTTCATCCTCTTCTGCCATGAAGATCTGATGATATCATGAATACGCATCAAGAAATGAAAGCAAATCACATCCTGCCGTGGAGTCGACGATCTGGTCAATGCGTGGCAAGGGAAATGGATCCTTGGGACAAGCTTTATTAACATCAGTGAAGTCAATACAAAGCCTCCATTTCCCGTTCGCCTTGCGCACGACCACAGGATTGGCCAACCACGTAGGATGGAGCACTCCTCTGACAAGGCCTGCTGCTTCCAACTTCTTGATTTCTTCAGCAATGAATTCTTGGCACTCCACTGCTTGCTTCCTAACTTTCTGCTTGACGGGCCGCGCGTGGGGACAGACGGCAAGGTGGTGCTCAATTACTTTCCTGGGAACACCGGGGATGTCAGATGGTTGCCATGCAAACACATCGACATTTGCCCGCAGGAAAGCAACGAGCGCGCTTTCCTATTTAGGGTCAAGCGTGTCACTGATGGTGAAGGTACCACCAGTGCCGTCCTCCTTGGCGGCCACTTTCTTGGTCTCTGGCGGAGTTGCCTTCGCCTTCTTACACTTGCCGGTGGAGCTCGATGGTGCGTCCTCGACGGTAGCGCAGCACTCCGAAGAGGTGCGCTTGCCGGAGTGGGCATCAGAGCTCTTGCCGGACTTGGTCTTCTTCTTCCCCCCGGGAGCTTCAGCGGCAAGTGTCTTGTGATCTGCTGTGGCTGCTGCTTCCCGGTAGATCTTGTCGGTGCAGATAAGGGCATCTTTCTTGCCGCCAGGGACAAAGATGACACTTATCGGACCGGGCATCTTGAGCACATTGTAGGCATAGTGAGAGGCTGCCATGAACTTGGCGAGCGCTGGACGGCCGAGTATCCCATTGTAGGGCAATGGGAAATCAGCAATGTCAAAGGTAACTCTCTCTGTCCTGAAATTCAGCTCGCTACCAAATGTCACTGGCAACGTGATCTTCCCCTTCGGCTTGCTCCTTCCCGGATTGATTCCTTGGAAAGTACCGGTCTCTTCGAGCTCGCTGTCGGGGATCTGGAGCTTCTTGAGTACTGCAGAGGAGATCAGATTCAAGCCGGCCCCGCCGTCAACCAGCATCTTTGTGACCTTGAGGTTGCGGATAGTTGGTGAAACGAACATCGGCAAGCACCCGACCGCGGTTACGCGATCAGGGTGATCCTCAACGTCAAAGATGATGGGTGTGCTGGACCACTTCAGAGGCTTGCGCGACTCAACTGGTGGTTCTGCTGCATTCATTTCCCGCACCCACTGCTTGAGCTGGCGGTGCGAAGTATGCAGAGAAGCACCACCGTCAATGCACAGAACCTCCATTGCTTTCTAAAATTCCTGCTCGTTGGCCTCATCGTCTTCCATGTCTTCATCTTCATATTCATCTTCGTCCTTGTCGCGGCCGCGGGGAGGCCTATCTCCTTGCCGCTGCTTGGCCTTGCCGCGGCGCCCTCCCCGGCCGGGACGCTTCTTGCCGGATCCTCCACCACCTTCTTGGGCCTTCTCCTTGTCGCGTCGCTCGTATTCAGCTTTCTGCAGTTCAACAAGCTGCTCAACTTTCTTGCAGGTCTGGAGATCATGGCCCTTGGTGCGGTGGATCTTGCAGTACTGCTTGCTGAAGCCGTCCTGCTTGTCGGCGGCCACCACAGCCTCGCCAGAGTTACCAGCTTTTGCCTTCTCAGTGCCGCCTCCGTTGCCGGACTGCTTGACAGCTAGCACATCTTTAGCTTTCCTCTTTCTATTGTTCCGCCTCCGGTTTTTCCTTGCCGGGGCGGCATCCTCACTGTCAGACCCTTCTGCTCCTGTGTTCTCTCCGGGGAGTTTCCTCCCTTCCTCAGTACGTGCACACCTGTCGGCCAGGGCATATAGCTCGATGACATCTCTGATCTTGCACATCGCCATCTCCTCCCTCATCCTGCGATTACGCACGTTCTGATGGAACACGCTGATAACCGCGGCAGGGTGGACGTCTGGGATGTTGCGCTGCACTTGGCTGAATCTCTGAATATACTTGCGCAGGGGCTCTCCTTCCTTCTGGGCGAGAAGATGGAGATCGCTTTCCTGGCCATGGGGCTTGTGGCCGCCTGTGAAGACGCCGACAAACTGATGACACAGGTCCGCCCATGAGGAGATGGAGTCGTCCGGCAAGTGCATGAGCCAGGATCTGACGTTTGGCTTGAGTACCAGCGGGAAGTAGTTGGCGAGGATCTTTTTGTCGCGCCCCCCGGCAGCCTGCACCGCAATGGTGTAGATGCTGAGGAACTCCGACAGGTGCAGCCTGCCATCATACTTCTCCGGTACGTCTGGCTTGAAGTTCTTGGTACTGGGCCACTGGACTTGCCGCAGCTCACGAGTAAACGTAGGGCAACCTACCGCGTACGGCAAGTCGCCTGGTTCCCCTGGAGCATGCATGTCGACAGCGGGTCCAGCGCGCTATTCTGACTGACGTCGCGCTTCTCTCCGACGCTCGATGCGGGTGCGAGCGTCTTCGTGTTGTCGTTCTTGAAGAACTTGGCATTGATCGCGACGAGCTCGTGGATCTGATGACGCCGTGGAGTCGGTGTCGTGGTTGATCCGGTGAGTCGGCGATCTCGGCCTTCGGGGTGGGGAATGCACGGTGGTTGCACCCCCACCAGTCTTGTCGCCATCGGCTCGCGCCTGGACGTCTTGCCGCGGCTTCGATGCGCTCGGTTGCCGGGGAGTGTCGCCGTTGGCGAAGCCGATGAGGCTCTGAATGGTGGCCCTCCAACCGTCGATTTTGTCCGGCGCTGGAGGGTAATCTAGGAGCAGTTGGGCTCGAGCCAACGCTTCTTCTGGGGTCTTCGGCGGCGGCGGTGAGCGGCGCGAGGAGCGGGATATGCTCGGACTTCCAACTGGGTTGGAAGGAGCAGTACCCCGTCCGGGCGACCGTACCTCACTTGTGCCGGCATGCTGGCGTGCATGCTGGTCTTGAACGCCCCGAGATCCACCAGCTTGGCCTTGTTCTAATGCGAGTACGGTGCCGTGGGCACCATGACGCTGTCGATCCCGCGCCTCCTGAGATGGGCGCGGTGCGTGTACGGACGCCAAAGTTTGCGGGGCCTTGTCCTTGGACCTGGTAACGACGTGAGTCCCCTCGTCGGCGCCCGCTCCTCCGCCGGCGTCCACCCCACCACCCGTTTGCTCCGGTGGCGGTGGGATCGACGTGGGCGGAGCAGCCACCCCCGAAGTCTTCTTCTTCGGTGGCATGTCGATGAAGATGATGATGAACTGGCTCGCGTGAACGCCGGATCGGGTTCACACAACCTCGACGCCCCCCTACCTGGCGCGCCAAAGATGTCATGGGAAACGAGCACCTATGGGGCAGGGCCCCTTTTCGGTCCGGCAAGGGAGCGGAGAGCGCACGAAGAGCGGATCGAGGCGGAGCATGCGAGGGATTTTTACCCAGCTTCGGAGCTCTCCGGAGAGATAATACTCCTACTGCTGCTTTGTGATTGTATTCTGTTCTTGCTTGAGAATGTGAGAGTGTGTGGTTTCGAATGAGTTGAACCCCCTCTACGTTGCGCATGGGCCTCCTTTTATAGGCTAAAGGGGTCACCGACAGGTGGCAACGCATGCAGGGGTACAAACGTAAAAAGAGGGGTTGGTACAACTGCTATCTACAGTGCACCCTACCTAACTCTGACGGCAGGGGACAAGAGCATTTAATGCCCGTCCGCCTCGCCCAATAGTGCAGAAAAGCGACCGTTAGGGGCGCCACCGCTTGCCATGATGGCCTTCTTGTCATCTCCACTTGCCACCTCGCACCGCTTGGCTACACGGCTCCCCGCCACGTGCGCCTGGGACGGTCCTGTGGCGACACATTGATGGGTGCGCTGGAGCGTGGGCACAGAGTGGTGGCTTCGCCGCGGCAAGCGCCTTGCCGCGGTCGTTGTCTTGCCGCACCCGAAAGCTTGTCGCTCGTCGGGTCTTGCCGGGACGCGCGTCGCGTCGCGGCAAGTTCTTTGAAGTGCCTTGGTTGGCCTTCCCGGCAAGCTCCTCTTGCCGGGGCCTTGTCCTTCCCGGCAAGCTACTCTTACCGGAGTCTTGTCTTCTTAGTTAAAACACTTTGTTCTTGAATGGCATTAATAGGGACTATGGAGGATGTTGGCGGATGCCCGGCAAGCCTTGCCGCGGGGCGCTGCGACTGCCCGTGCACAAGTTCGGGATACTAAGGTACCCCTACTTTAGTACACCGACACTCCGGTAAACGGGAGTTGCATAATCTTATAGTTACAGGAACATGTATAAGTCATGAAGAAAGCAATAGCAACATACTAAACGATCAAGTGCTAGGCTAACGGAATGGGTCATGTCAATCACATCATTCTCCTAATGATGTGACCCCGTTAATCAAATGACAACTCATGTCTATGGCTAGGAAACTTAACCATCTTTGATTCAACGAGCTAGTCAAGTAGAGGCATACTAGTGACACTATGTTTGTCTATGTATTCACACATGTATTATGTTTCCGGTTAATACAATTCTACCATGAATAATAAACATTTATCATGATATAAGGAAATAAATAATAACTTTATTATTGCCTCTAGGGCATATTTCCTTCAGTATCAAGCATCCCCAAACTTAATTCCTGCTCGTCCTCGAGTAGGTAAATGATAAAAACAGAATATTTGATGTGGAATGCTACCTACCATAATTTTCAATGTAATTCTCTTTATTGTGGCATGAATGTTCAGATCCAAAAGATTCAAGATAGAAGTTTAATATTGACATAAAAATAGTAATACTTCAAGCATGCTAACCAAGCAGTTTATGTCTTATCAAAATAACATAGCCAAAGAAAGCTTATCCCTACAAAATCATATAGTTTGGCCATGCTTCATTTTTGTCACACAAAATGCTCCCATCATGCACAACCCCGGTTTCAGCCAAGCAATTGGTTCATACTTTTTAACGCGCTTCAGCCTTTTCAACCCTCACGCAATACATGAGCGTAAGCCATGGACATAGCACTATGGGTGGAGTAGAGTATGATGATAGGGATTATGTGAGAAAACAAAAAAGGAGAAAGTCTCACATTGACGCGGCTAATCAACGGGCTATGGAGATGCCCATCAATTGATGTCAATACGAGGAGTAGGGATTGCCATGCAACGGATGCACTAGAGCTATAAATGTATGAAAGCTCATCAAAAAGAAACTAAGTGGGTGTGCATCCAACTTGCCTGCTCACGAAGACTTAGGGTATTTTGAGGAAGCCCATCATTGGAATATACAAGCCAAGTTCTATAATGAAAAATTCCCACTAGTATATGAAAGTGACAAAATAAGAAACTCTCTGTCATGAAGATCATGGTGCTATTTTGAAGTACAAGTGTGGAAAAAGGATACTAACATTGTCCCTTCTCTCTTTTTCTCTCATTTTTTTTATTTGGGCTTCTTTGGCCTCTTTTTCTTTTTCTTTATTTCGTCCAGAGTCTCATCCCGACTTGTTGGGGAATCATAGTCTCCATCATCCTTTCCTCACATGGGACAATGCTCTAATAATGGAAATCATCACACTTCTATTTATTTACAACTCAAGAATTACAACTCAATACTTAGGACAAAATATGACTCTATGTGAATGTCTTCGGCGGTGTACCGGGATATGCAATGAATCAAGAGCGACATGTATGAAAGAATTATAAAGGTGGCTTTGCCACAAATACGATGTCAACTACATGATCATGCAAAGCAATATGACAATGATGGAGCGTATCATAATAAACACAACGGTGAAAAGTTTCATGGCAATATATCTCGGAATGGCTATGGAAATGCCATAATAGGTAGGTATGGTGGCTGTTTTGAGGAAGATATAAGGAGGTTTATGTGTGATAGAGCATATCGTATCACAGGGTTTGGATGCACCGACGAAGTTTGCACCAACTCTCAAGGTGAGAAAGGGCAATGCACGATACCGTAGAGGCTAGCAAATTGCGGAAGGGTAAGTGTCGGTGTCAAAACCAGCGGATCTCGGGTAGGGGGTCCCGAACTGTGCGTCTAGGCGGATGGTAACAGGAGACAAGGGACATGATGTTTTTACCCAGGTTCGGGCCCTCTCGATGGAGGTAAAACCCTACTCCTGCTTGATTGATATTGATGATATGGGTAGTACAAGAGTGGATCTACCACGAGATCAAGGAGGCTAAACCTCGAAGCTAGCCTATGGTATGATTGTTGTAATGGTTGTTGTGTCCTACGGACTAAAACCCTCCAGTTTATATAGACACCGGGGAGGGCTAGGGTTACACAGAGTCGGTTACAATGGTAGGAGATCTACATATCCGTATTGCCAAGCTTGCCTTCCACGCCAAGGAAAGTCCCATCCGGACACGGGACGGAGTCTTCAATCTTGTATCTTCATAGTCTTGGAGTCCGGCCGATGATGATAGTCCGGCTATCCGGACACCCCCTAGTCCAGGACTCCCTCAGTAGCCCCTGAACCAGGCTTCAATGACGATGAGTCCGGCGCGCATAATGTTCGGCATTGCAAGGCGGGTTCCTCCTCCGAATAATTCGTAGAAGATTGTGAATGCCAGGATAGTGTCCGGCTCTGCAAAATAAATTCCACATACCACCGTAGAGAGAATAATATGTACACAAGTTCAATCTTCTGACGTTTTTTGCGGCATGACGTCATACCACCACCAAGCCTTTACTAGAATTGTTTTATGTTATACCACCTCAGCATGTTTAGCGAAGCGGTTTCCTTGGCACGTCTTGTTGAAGCAGAGATCGTGTTCCCCTTATTCCGGGATTCCCATCAATACGGACGTGGGTAACCCAACCGCGCCTGTCGCCACACCCCCTCCATCGAAGGCGAGTCCCGAACGGTCACGGAGACGGCTCTTGGTATTTTCCCTCTTTATAATGGGACCAAGGCTCTTTTCTTTTCTTCAATCCTCCATCGAATCTTCTCCTTGCCCCGAGTTCCAACACCCAGAGCCCCAGATTCGAGTGCTTCGGACCTTCAACAATGTCCGGCTCCGACCTTCAGGGCCGGTGGATGCCCTCCTCCATCACGGAGGAGGACGTGCTAAAGCTGCGAGAGGCCAAGTACCTGTCTTACGAGATTTCGCACAGGTTGCCCGCCGAAGGGCAGGCCATCCCCACCCCCGAGCCCGGCGAGTACGTTGTTTTTGTATCCCACCTCCGTCGGGGTTTAGGCTTCCCGATGGATCCTTTTGTGAGAGGGCTCATGTTTTACTATGGGTTGGAATTCCACGACTTGGCCCCGAAGTCCATCCTCCATATTTCTGCATTCATTGTCGTCTGCGAAGCCTTCCTCCGCGTCACCCCTCACTTTGGTTTATGGCTTAAGACCTTCGACGTGAAGCCGAAGATGATCAAGGGGCGTCAAGCAGAGTGCGGCGGGGCGGTTGTGAGCAGAAGGGCCGATGCTCCATGGCTCGAGGGCTCTTTCCAGGAGGAGCTCGGCTTGTGGCAGTAGGAGTGGTTCTATATAACCGCTCCCAGGGGGCAGCCGGCAGAAGCCGCCACCCATCTTCCACTCGGGCCCTCCACAGCGGCTGATGTCATGGGTCAGCCAAGGGCTCAATGGGGGGCCGCCCAAGGACGTGCCCCTACTGCAGGGCCGGATTCGAGACCTCTAAGCGAGGGAGATCGATCTGGTTGTGGTAATGCAGGTCATGCTGATTAGGCGTCTCCTGCCCTGCAAACGCCGCCCTCTCCGGCTGTGGGAGTTTAACCCGGAGGGACCATGGATTCTCCAACACTTCATGGGTATGACACCCGTGGAGATGTACAAATTATTCTTTGGATCACGAGAGGCGTGTCCGGAATTGACCGAGGACGCCGGCCTAAGCTGCAATCGCCCGGATACACCAGTAAGTAGCTCCGAGTCCGGACATACCGTTTGCTTGCCTTTCTATGATTCGCCTTTTGACCAATTTCCTTCTAAACAGGAGTGGATAGCGCAAGCAAAATTGATACAGTGTCCGGCCCCCTCCCAGAGACCACGCCGGATCCCGTGCTGGTCAGGATGCTGGAGGTTGCGCCTTCAGAAGAAGGCGAAGGGGAAAATAGAGGAGCTACTGCCTTGCCCAAGGAGGCTCTTGAAAGAGGGGGGGATCGAGAATCCCTCCCTCCAAGGGGAGAAGAGGACCGCCTCCAAAGTCCCGGGGGCCAAAGCCCCTAAGCGGGGGAAGAAATCTTCACCAGACGGTCCTGCGTCCGGGGAGGCCCCGGCCGCACAGTCTCCCCTAAAGAATCAGCCCTCCAGCGAGCCGTAAGTAGAAAAAGGGAGTTTTGTAATAAGGGACATCCCTATTTGTGCTTCTGAGGATAACTCAAGTTTTTACCTTGTAGTTCGGATCTCCGTTCGCAGATGAGCTCGTCTTCGGGGGACCTTCGTCCGGAGATGGTGGAGAGCGAGACGCCTCCGTCCGCGGCGCCGTCGGATAGGGCGAACGAGCCTGAAGTGTCATCATGGAGGGTATCCCCGAGTCGGGCAAAGCCAGATAGTTCGGCACCAACTGGTGTGCAGCCGGGGGAGCTGAAGGATCTGCTTGAGAGGGCGTCTATCTCAGAAGATCACCACGCATTGATGAGTATGGTGATTGGAAGGATTTCGTCCGCCGAAGGCGGATTGCGTAATGCCGTCAGGAGTTTGCTGGCGGGGTTTGAGGTACGTAAAAATGACACACCTTTTGACAGTTTTACACATAAAGTGCGCTCTGTATAGATAGTAGCCCCTGAGACTCGGTAGGTTGTCGAAAGCGACAGCGTGCCGAGGATCAAAATCGCAGGTTTCAATTTTCGCCGTTCCTATGCAGGTGGCGGATCGTCCGGGGGCCAGCCGGACTGATGGAGTTGCTGAACTAAAGCAGCAACTCGACGTTGCGGATGCGGACATCGGGCTAGTCAACAGGCGACTTGATGAGTCGCAAGGTAAGTGTTTCTTTGCGGTCACTTAGTAAGGGAGCCGAAGCCCACTCCTTACAACATGTGTGTGAAATGCAGATGGTGCCGCTGCTGTGGAGAGCCTTCGGGCCGAATTTGCTCAAGCCAAGGAGCAAGTCAGAAGGAGTAATGCGGCTGCCTCGAGGGCGGCCGAGGAGTTAGAAGCCGAAAGGGCTGCACACTGCCGAAGCAGGGAAGAGATGGCCGAAATGGCCGTGAAGTTGAAAGATGCTACCGACCGCAATGAGGTTCTTGAAAAGGAGCGCCTAGCGGAGCGAGAAGACCTGGGGAAGGCCACCGCCGAAGCCAAGGATGCCCGTTCTGCAATGCGGGCTATAAAGGAGGAGCTGCGCCAAGCCGGAGACATTGTGGCTGGCAAGCCCTTTCTGCTGCGCCGAAGGTTTACGGATCCAAAGTATGCTCAACTTGGCCAGCTGTGGGGTCCGGAAGATCCTTATATGGACTTGGCGGCGAGTGCGGCGGATGCCGTTGTGCACTTCTGAAGTCAGAAGGATCACAAGACGGAAGAGCTGTTTTGGTCTCAATTCCATAGTCCGGAGCGTTCAATTCCGCTGACTGATCGGTTGGCCGAGTGGGCTGAGCTGAATAGGTTGTCAGGACTTGCCATGACGGATATCGTGACTCATGTCTGGCCGGATAGGCCCAAGCCGAAGAGCTATTTTGGCTTATTGCAGCAGTTTCTTGGGGCGGTGCCGCATATCAAGGCGATGAAGCGGTCGGCCTGCATAGAGGGTGCACGGATGGCCCTCGCCCATGTGAAGACACATTGGACGGAGATGGATGCCACCGCTGTTGCGACGCAAGGTCCGGATGAGAGTCGGTTACCCACCGAGCACTATTTTGGGGAAGTTCTGCGTGGTGCTCGTGTAATAGAGTCGCAGTGCTAAAAAAATGTCACGTTCAAATGAATGTTTTTATTTTGTAAAACGATGTTTATGATGTAGGCGCTTTTTGTACTTGTGCGTTCAAGTATTGAAATATCTCCTGTGCGGCCGTTTATGTATACGTGTGTATAACCTGAAAGATGGCAGTCGTCGGCTTCAGCCCCCACGCACAAGGTGCGGGGGTGTTCGCAAAAATAGCGCATTTTCACACTTAATCCGACGTCTCGGTCCTGTGAAGGAGGTGGTAGCGTAGCAAACGAGGCAACCGGACTATAATGCTTTATCACTTTCACTTAGCCATGTGAGTTCGAGGGTGGGGCTACGATATAGCCCCTGGGGGCACCGCGCTCTCCGAATTCGGGGCGCGTATGTGCCTGACCGGGAAACGGTCCTTCGTCAAAGCGGAGAATTCTAAACATTCCGGTGGTGGATCGAGTGGTTGACCAGTCTCTCGCTATATCATGACAGTCAGTTTTCGGCTTTCTCTGCTAAGGTGCTCGCCCAGCCGAACTGGGGCACAATCGCAGTAGTTCTCCTGGTGCCGCATTAGCCGATGATACAGAACGTAAGGCAGCAAAACACAAGAGCCGGGCAAACCCAACATTTGACCAAAGACATGATTCGGAGCTGATGCATATAAGGCCTAACTCGAGACGCCGAACACTCCCTAAGGTGTTCGGTCTTTATAATAACGGGCAGAACGATGCCCTAAGCCCCTAGTGTCCAGGTACGGGCAAGGTCCTCTGACGCGGCCGATGCCAAAACGTCAGTCTCCTCTCTGTTTATAATGAGAAACTAGGGGATTATAGCAACAAGAGACAGTAAAAAAGGTTTACGCAGGGTCTTAATCTGAAAAGAATCCTTGCAACGGGTCCCTACTGCACGTCTGCGCCTGTGTCTCCGTTGTGCCGTATCCTGGACGGGTGTGCATGTTGTTCATCCGTAAAAAGAGAGGAACCTAGTTTGAAAGGAAATCGTGCGAAAAGTGCATTAAAAATTGAAATATTAATGAATGAATAAGGCTGAGCCTATATTAGCTCATTATTGCTTATACGCACAGCCCCTTGTGAAGGGGTGTGCGGCTAGGGAGCCCCTAGCTTATTTATGCCGGACTCGTCTAGCCGTGTGCGGGGTCTTTGAACGACCTTTTAATGAAATGATGCCACGTGGACCGGACATTTTAAGTGTAAGAGACGCGTAATGCGGTATTGCATTAAAGCGGACAAAAGCTTCACGTCCCAATAGAGCTTGAGAGCTACTTTTAAATGGGGCGACATGAAAGATTAGCTTTTCGCATCGGAAGTTGTCGGGTGACCCGAACACAACTTCTAGTAGTAAGGAGCCCGTGCACTTGGCGTAAGGGCCTGGCGTCACTCCTTTGAAGGAAGTGCGGCTATTTCGAATTTTAGTAAGGTCTATCCCCATCTTGTGGATTGTGTCCGGATATAGCAGGTTTAAATCGCTGCCGCCGTCCATCAGGACTTGTGTAAATTGTAGTCCGTCGATTATAGGATCCAATATCAGAGCAGTCCATCCTGCGTTTCAAATGCTTCTGGAATAATCCAGGAGGTCAAAAGTGATTGGTTTTGACATCCAACCTCGAGGTTCCGCTGGGGTGGACCGTTCGGCCCTTATTTTAGCGGGTGCCGCATTGTTTTTCCGTACTATCACATGAAGTGAGTTTACTGTTTTGACTTCTTGTGGGAAAGTCTTTTGTTTTCCGGTGCTCTGCTGGTGGGGTTCATCGTCATCCTCGCTTGGCTTGTCGAGCCCCTTGCGTTCGGCGTTGAGTCGGCCGGACTGTTTGAAAACCCAACAATCTTGGTGGGTGTGGTTTGCAGGCCTTCCGGAGGTACTGTGGATTTGACATATCCAATCCAAAATTTTGTTTAAGTTGGATAGCTCATCACTGTTGTCCTTAAGAGGCAGTGTTTTATTGTTTGTCCGCGAGCTTTTGAATCCGGCGTTGACCACCGTGTTCTTTGGGCTTTTTTCTTTATTTCGGCGCTGATCCTTTCTGCGCCGTGATTTTCCGTTTCCATCTCTGATCTCGGATGTACTCGGGTCGCTGGTGCTGCATCTTGCTAGCCAGCTATCTTCCCCCGCGCAAAAGCGGGTCATGAGGCTTGTTAGCGCGGCCATTGTTCTCGGCTTCTCTTGGCCGAGGTGTCTGGCGAGCCATTCATCTCAGACATTATGTTTAAAAGCTGCTAAGGCTTCGGCGTCCGGACAGTCGACTATTTGGTTCTTTTTAGTGAGGAACCTGTTCCAGAATTTGCGCGCTGACTCTCCGGGCTGTTGAGTTATGTGACTTAAATCGTCTGCATCCAGAGGGCGGACATAAGTCCCTTGAAAATTTGCTCTAAACGCGTCCTCGAGCTCTTCCCAGCTTCCAATAGTATTTTCTGGGAGGCTTTTGAGCCAATGCCGAGTTGGCCCTTTGAGTTTGAGGGGTAGATATTTTATGGCGTGGAGATCATCTCCTCTAGCCATGTGTATGTGTAGTATGTAATCCTCAATCCAAACTCCAGGTTCTGTTGTTCCTCATATGCCTCTATGTTTACGGGTTTGAATCCCGCTGGAAATTCATGATCCAGCACCTCATCGGTGAAACATAGTGGGTGTGCGGCTCCCCTGTATTTAGGCGTGCCATTATCTTCAAACATGCGGAGTGTCATGTTGCTTCCTGGGCCCCTCTTTTTTGGCCCATAAATGGACCTGACCGGGCCATCTGTTTTATGAGGGTCATGTGTCGGCTTGTGTGCAGCGCCGCTTGTCGCTTTTGGCCTGTCATCTGGCCGTCTATCCGGCCAGGCGGCCTCTTTGTTTTTTGACTGTGGGGGCTCTATGGCTTCCTCGTCAAATTCTGGCAGCAGCTTGCGCTTCGGGTAGCTCTTTGTTTGGTGGCCATTGCCATATTTGTCTGCGGTCTTGAGTACTTTGCTCCACCTCATTCTGAGTATGTCTTCCGCTGTTTTGAGCTTCCTCTTTTCCTTCTTCAGGCTTCTTGCAGTGGCGAGAAGTCTTTTGTGAGTGTCCTTATGCTCCGGTGGTGTGTCCGGCATGAGATCGTCTGGACTGTTATTTTCGCCGGGCATAGATTGATTATCCGACTCATCCTGTTCGGATGGTTGCTTGGTTGCATGTTCGTTGCCCACTGATTTGCCCTGCTCTATTGCTGGGTCCTTAGGAGTGCTGTTGTTGTCGAGGCGGGACTTAGGGCGGCGTCTACGTCGCCGTTTTGGTTGTTTTTTGGCGGAATTATCCTTTGCCGCTTCCCGTTGTTCCTCGTCATCGCTTCCTTTTGGGGTGTCCACCATATATACACCATGGTTTGGGGTGGCCTTCCAGTGCTCGGTAAGCGCTGGTTCTTGGTAGTCCCCAGCATCGTCGTCCATACCGTCGATGTCTTCGGAATCGTAGTCTAGCATGTCGGTTAGATCGTCGACAGTGGCTACAAAGTGGGTGGTGGGTGGGTTTTGAATTTCTTCATCGTCCGCATCCCAACCATCCTGACCACAGTCCGGCCAGGGCTCTCCTGATAACAAGAGATGCTTTAGCGAATTTAGGATGTCGCCAAAGGGTGAGTGCTGAAAGATGTCCGCGGCGGTGAACTCCATGATCGGCGCCCGATCGGATTCGATTGGCAGGGGCGCAGGAGGTTCGGAGTCCGGCAAGGAGTCCGGCCCCTCGGAGTTACGAGCTTTATAAGGGACAAGGTCGGTATTCGGATCCATCGCCGTAGAAGTCGCAGCCCCCGAGGCGGTGTCCAACCACCTGTCCTCGATCTGCGCGGTTTGCTCCGAACTACGGGTTAGAGCGGACTCGGGTGCGGCCACCAGGGCACTGTCCGGCGGCAGAGCTAAGGCATGCCCATCGTGACAGCGCGACACGCTCGGCTGTGGCTCGAATCCGTCGAAGATCAAGTCTCCACGGATGTCGGCCGTGAAGTTTAGGCTTCCAAACCTGGCCTGGTTGCCAGGGGCGTAGCTTTCGATCTGCTCCAGATGGCTAAGTGAATTGGCCCGCAGTGCGAAGCCGCCGAATATGAAGATCTGTCCGGGGAGAAAAGTCTCACCCTGGACGGCGTTGTTGATTGAAGGAGCCATCAAGCCTATCGGTGACGACACAGAGGAACTCTCAATGAAAGCACCAATGTCGGTGTCAAAACCGGCGGATCTCGGGTAGGGGGTCCCGAACTGTGCGTCTAGGCGGATGGTAACAGGAGACAAGGGACACGATGTTTTTACCCAGGTTCGGGCCCTCTCGATGGAGGTAAACCCTACTCCTGCTTGATTGATGTTGATGATATGGGTAGTACAAGAGTGGATCTACCACGAGATCAAGGAGGCTAAACCCTAGAAGCTAGCCTATGTTATGATTGCTGTAATGGTTGTTGTGTCCTATGGACTAAAACCCTCCGGTTTATATAGACACCGGGGAGGGCTAGGGTTACACAGAGTCGGTTACAATGGTAGGAGATCTACATATCCGTATTGCCAAGCTTGCCTTCCACGCCAAGGAAAGTCCCATCCATGCACGGGACAGAGTCTTCAATCTTGTATCTTCATAGTCTTGGAGTCCGTCCGATGATGATAGTCCGGCTATCCGGACACCCCCTAGTCCAGGACTCCCTCAGTAAGAGTGCGTATAATCCATGGACTCACATTAGTCATAAAGAACCCATATACATATTGCAAAAGTTTATTAGCCCTCGAATCAAAGTACTACTATGCATGCTCCTAGGGGGAGGGTTGGTAGGAGTTAACCATCGCGTGATCCTGACCTCCACTCATAAGGAAGGCAATCAAAGAACACCCCATGCTTCAGAATTTTCACACAACGTTCACCATACGTGCATGCTACGGGACTTGCCAACTTTAACACAAGTATTTCTCAATTTCATAATTACCCAACTAGCATGACTCTAATATTACCACCTTTATATCTCAAAACAATTATCAAGTATCAAACTTATCATAGTATTTAATGCACTTTATATGAAAGTTTTTATTTTACCCAACTTGGATGCCCATCATATTAGGACTAATTTTATAACCAAAGCAAATTACCATGATGTTCTAAAAGACTCTCAAAATAATATAAGTGAAGCATGAGAGATCAATAATTTCTACAAAATAAAACCACCACCATGCTCTAAAAATGTATAAGTGAAGCACTAGAGCAGAATTATCTAGCTCAATATATATAAGTGAAGCACATAGAGTATTCTAATAAATTCCGATTCATGTGTGTCTCTCCCAAAAGGTGTGTACAGCAAGGATGATTATGGTAAACGAGAAAGCAAAGACTCAAATCATACAAGACGCTCCAAGCAAAACACATATCATGTGGTGAATAAAAATATAGCCTCAATTAAAGTTACCAATAGACGAAGACGAAAGAGGGGATGCCTTCCGGGGCATCCCCAAGCTTAGGCTTTTGGTTGTCCTTGAATTTTACCTTGGGATGCCTTGGGCATCCCCAAGCTTAGGCTCTTGCCACCCCTTATTCCAAAATCCGTCAAACCTTTATCCAAAACTTGAAAACATCACAACACACACTACAAAAAAAATACATTTCTGTGATGATACGTGTTTGTCACAGTAGGTCGCGTTTTTTGTCATGCATGTACATCCATGGAAAATTTATGACAGAATCAAGATAGTCATACCTGTGCTGTCGTAGAAGTGTTCCATGACATTACAAAAATTATCATCACGGAAGTGTCCACTTCCATGACGATAAATCGCGTGTCACAGAAGTGCTTTCGTCAAGGGTGACCGACACGTGGCATCCACCATAACGGAACGCATTAAGCTATCGGGTCGGGTTTTGGATCCGATAACCCGTTAATAGCCCCGACCAATGGGGATTTTCCACGTGTAAAATCATCATTGGCTGGAGGAAATACGTGTCGGCTCACCGTTGGGACAGATGTCATCCGCTCATTGGACCGAAGTCGCCTATGATACGACGACACGTGGCACAGCCCAACAGAGGCACATTCCTGTGAAAAAGGCCGGCCCGTTTGACTTGGTCAAAAGGTGGCGGCCCGGCCCACGGAAAGCCTGTTAACGGCCTGTTCGCATATAGCCCATTTACAGCCTGCTAACCCAGGGCCCGTTACACCCTATCCGAATTAGGCCCAGTAGCGTCATCTGGGCCGTCCAATATGATTCAGCCCATTTTAACTTCCGGCACATGTGTGGCCCATAACTTCTTTCGGCCCATATGAGGACCTTTGTAACTCTTGGCCCATTAACGGCCCGTGGTGGAACTGGCCCGTAATGAACAGTGTATCACTTTATACCCATTAACGGCCCGTTATTCCATTGGGCCGTTTCCAGCCCAAGTTATCTTTCGGCCTTATCAGGGCCCATTGATTCTTGGGCTCATTTGCAGCATTCGGTTACATACGACCCGTTACTGTCATTTTCTGCTTGTGGGCCAAATTCAGCCTGTCGTTACAGTCAGCCCGTTTGTGGACAATTAATACGTTGGGCCATTTTCATGTCAAAAAAACCCATTGGGCTGTTTTCATAGAGTTATCAAATACGGCCTATTAACGTCCCGTTATGGTCCACGAATAGTACGGCCCATGATTGGCGAAATGATGATACGCCCCGTAGAAGGCCCATGGATCCTACAGCCCGTATGAGGCCCATGGATCCTACGGCCCGTAGAAGGCCCATGGATCATACGGCCTGTAGAAGGCCCATGGACCCTAAGGCCCATATAGAAGGCCGATGGATCCTACGGCCCGTATAGAAGGCCAATGGATCCTACGGCCGGATGAAGGCCCATGGATCATACGGCTGCAGGAGGCCCATGGTTACAACAGTCCGTGTGTTGCCATGATTATTTTTCCCTAGTTACCAAAAATAGGCTATTGTGGCCACTAGACAATCACAGAAAAAGAACTGCAGTGACTACAAGCAAATAACTAAACAAGACAATAAGGAAATAAATAAGCAAGCAATTAATGGTAGCCTATTACACATATTACATCTACTGGGCATCAAAGTTCCCCACCAGTGCAAATATAGGGAACAAAGCAGCATATTACATACACTGGCCATCAAAACTGGCCACCAGTGCAAATAAACGCGGCAGCAAAACAAGAGCATAACTAAAACAGCTTCAGAAGAGCTCAAGAAACGTTATCCTGGGCATCCACCATGCTGGCAATAAGCTTAGCAAGCTGATTAGCTTTGTCCTGTTTGGCGCTAAAATCCTCCAACGCTTGCTGTTGCACCAGAAAGTATGCATCTGAATGCTCTAGGGACTTCCGCAGTCCTTCCGCTTCTTGTCACAGCACAACTGATTGATGTCTTTCAGCTTGTAGTTGAGACTCAAGAAACCGAACTGATTCAGACAATGAGTTTAAATAGCTTGTGCAAGTGGTAGTGGCCAGTAACCCGAACACTAAACCAAGACAGGACTTTGGGGTTGTCTCGCTGTCTTCAAGATAGTCTTCCTCAGCTGTTTTATCAGCTTTGTTGGAGACCAACAAGGATGTGTCACTATCCTGAACCTTATCTGCATTACTTCCTTTACCATTGCTTAATAAGGCACTCTTCCCCAATATTCTGTCAGCATTCTAAAAGAAGAAACAAGCAGACACATAACAAGTTTAGCATGTACTAGTATATGAAACTCATTTCAGTGAAGCAGTTCATTAGTAAGGTGGACAGGATTAAACTACCAAGTCTTCTATTGCCAAGTACTAGTACATAATAAAAGCATCAAACAAACATATATCTATGTCCTATGGTCACTGCATTGTCTTGCCAAATCAAAATAGAGACACGGTTCAAATCATATCAGTTCAAGACAAAGCAGCAGTGAAAGAATACAAAGCATGGAAACTACACGACACAACAAGATTTCAGATGGGTACCACGGGTCTACATGTACAACAACACTATTGGCTCTATTGTGATGCTAGTAATGTGCATGATATGAAAGTCAACTGTATACACAATTGAAATTGAAATCAACAGAGCTATTGATAAGAGCAAACCTGTTAAAGAAACATGCGTGAACATACCTGCTGTGCCATTGGAGTTTCGATTCGATCCTTCAATTTAAAAATAAGTTTATATGAGTAAATACAGTGATACAAGAGCAAAGCAATCATAGTTAAAAAAGGCGCGCCTAAGCGAGCGCTTAAGCGCGCCTAGGCTCTAGGCGTTGGCAAAACGCATTGCGCATAACTACGCATAATCTGTGCATAACTGCGCATAAGCATGCGCTTTGGTCAGTAAAGCGCAAGGCGGTGGCAAAACACACAATTAACGCCTAGTGCTTTTTTGAACTATGATAGCAATGGAATCTTAAATTAGAACAGTTGTTCTTCAGGTTTAGGCACTTGTTCTACATGAACAGAGTACAGTAAGATGCAAGAATATAATACTTAAAATTAGAAAATGAGCTCATAGACCTTACCACATTCTTGGTTCGGGACCAGTACAGAACAAGGCATTCCCAGTCATCGTCCAGTAAATGTGTCTCAGGAGAACGTAAGGGAATTTGATGAGTTTCTTTGCCGGTGAAGTACGTTTTCTTCAGGTAATTCCGATACTGCCACCAAGCATTCTTGAAGATAGCAGAGGTATTAGCACAGGTTACCTCATCCTGAATTTCCAAATCGGTCCTTCTCTATAGAGAAAAATGGGAAAATTTGCTGTATTATAACCATCATGGAGGTAGAATGTATGGGACGAAGCAAAGTAATTGCCATGAATAACATTACTTACACATAACTCCTGGACAAACACCTGCAACTGGCATTTTCCTTCATCTTCAGTATAATATTTCCAAGATGGGAAGATACACACATACGATTTAACAACATCAAATGCGATAGATGCTAAACTACGACTAGCTGGTTGTGCTTCCTCCACAGGAATAGGCATACAAACTAGTGGAGTTGGGGTTCGCCATGATAGTACTGGCCCTTTGGGCACTGGAGCTGCCTTACTAACTACTCTTATTTGGGAGCTCTGTGGTGGAGATGGTGCTGTGTCAACAAGAACTGGGTTACTATCGGCTGGGGTTGGGGTTAGATTGGGTAAAGCTGGTTCTCTGTCCATCGTAGTAGGGGTACAATCTGCGAGAGTTTGGGTTATGTGTGGTAGGGCTGGTTCTTGTGCATGTACAACTGGGGTGCTATCTCCACCAAGAGGTAGCACTATTTTATTTGAAGACCGTGTTTTTATTCCGCTAGATACTGGCATCACCCGCTCCAATTCAGATGGCTGATAAACAGGAAACATAGTTGAATGTACATACATTGTATGAGAGACAGATGCAATAGATAGTGTGGAAAAAAGAGGGCATGAAATAGTTGACATGTATATTGTTTAACTAAAACGGATAGCATGACATAATTTCACATATATGATGTCTATCTAAACTGGATAGCATAGCATAACATAATTCAAAGATATGATGGATAACTAAACAGGATCGCATGACATAATTCACCTACATGTTATCTAAGTAATCAGGATCGCATCATTTAATTCACATATGTGATTTATATGCTAAATAGAGGGCATTCGATATGATGTCTGAACTAAGAACATGGTGTTGAATATTGTGTATATGATGTCTAAACTATGCAATGCAAGACACCGTATGCATGATATGAGCATTATAACCGTGCCAAGTTAGAGCATACACCTCAGTGGGGGAATAGGACTGGTCATCTGTCTCTGAATCCATCTTTGAGGAGCTATCGGGACACAACAAGAGATCTGCTTCGACAGGTAGCACTGTCTGCTCTGAAGGCCTTGTTTTCACTCCAGATTTTTCCATCTCCCACCCAAATGGCTGATTCACAGGAAGAGTAGTTTAATGTACAAACATTGTCGACAAATGGAAATGTAATGAAGAAAAGGATGAGCAAGATATCATTCAAATATATGATGCCTGGTTAAACAGGATGGCATTGCACATTTCACATATATTATGGCTGGCTAAATGACATGAGACTGCATAATTCCCATATATGATATAGAAACTAAACAGGTGGCATTACAGAACATGTCTAAACTAAGCAGATGACATATATGATGTCAAAAGTAGGCACTGCAAGGCAACATATGCATGACATGACTAACATCATCATGCCAAGGTAGAGCAAACACCTTGGGGGGTAAATAGGAGTGGTTAGCGGCGTCTGAATCCGCCTCAGAACAGATATCTTCCTCTGGATTACAATATGGAGAGGGGTGGGGAGGGTTTGCCATTGAACCCACCATGGAGCAATGTCTGCATGACATTGTATTGCCGCGCAAAACTCTTCTCTTTTTCTCTACATGTTCAGCATGACTGTGTACAATATCTGACATGCATACGAAAAAAATATGGTGAGATTATGTAAGGAGAGCTTGCAGAAATTTAGAGTGATGGTAACAACCAGTGGATCGACGTTTTTCCGTTGAACCAAAATAGCCCTAATGGATCGACGTGAATGTATAGTAATAAGTGATGCAACAAGTGTACAACCTCTTTGTCGTAGCCGTGTTGACCTCAACATCATTGGTTTGGTCGCTGAAGCAGTTGAGGCAGAGGTGGCTGTCGGAGGTGTGGAGGAAGATCTGAGGAATCTGTAGACGGTGTCCAGGGCACTGCTCTGTTGTGATGGATCGTTCTGTCATTGGAGCAGCTCCGGTGAGCCGTAAGACGTCAAGGCTGAAGCAGCACAAGATAGACATTGTCAATCTCAAGTGGGATTCTAATAGCATCTCCAATAGATGATGTAAAATGGATGTAAAATTAACATCACCAAAAACCATCTGACTACAATAGATGAGGTAAAAACTGTTGACTCTGAACTTAACTGTCGAAACTAAAATTTACTGTGGAATCTGAATGCTACTGTCGAAACTGAATGCAATGGTAGCAGAGAGGCACTTGACATGTAGTTTAGGGAGGGCCTGCAGTTCATCTTCAACCTGCACCCCCCTGAGCCGCCAGCCACCACCGGCTGAACCGCCGGCCCCAGCGCCGCCTCGCCGCCCCGAAACAACTCGCCACCGCCGCCCCGGACAGCCCTCTAGGCCCCTGCCTCCACCCTGAACCCTAAGATAGATAGTGGGGTACCTCTCTGGCGAGCCCCCATCCCCACTGCAGGTGGTTCTTCCTTAACTCCGGCGAGCCCCCCAACCCCTGAAAATCGACTAACCCAAAAGTCGATTCAGTTGACTGAAGTGTGGCTTAATCGGAGCAGAGCAGTAGCACGGGCGAGGGGGAGAGCAGCAGCAGCAGATGGGTGAGCGAGCGATCGAGCGAGAGCCGGAGCAGAAGCAACAGCGCGAGCGAGCGAGCGAGAGCTGGAGCAGCAGTAGCAGATCCGGCTGGTATGGACGCCGCCGCCAAAGGGGCCTTGCACTGGGGGAGAGCCGTCGTGGAGATGTCGCCCGCGGAGCCGGCTTCAAGGTAGCCGCTCCATGGAGGTGCGGGATGGAGCACCGTCGGCGCCGAGAGGTCGAGTTAAGGAGAAGGTGCAATGCGATGAGTGTACAACCTATTTGGTGGCGCCGAGTAGGCCTTGGCTTCGTTCGAGGAGTCGGTGAGGATGCTGTGGTTCCGGTGGAGCAGGTTAAGGTGGCGCTGTGGGGATGGAGCAGCCGCGATAGAAGAGGCGATCGTCGGAGCAGCTCCTTGGAGGTGGAGGACGGGGCGGCTGAATCGGCGGGACGGCGAGATGGACGACGGATCCTTATCCAGGGAGGTGGACGAGGGACGTCGAGCTGTTGCGGTGGACGACGTCGTCGGGAAAGAGGCCCCGGCTGGGTAGGGTGATGTGGCGGACGGAGGAGGGTGGGGTTTCGCGGCTGGAGCGGAGATGTTATGGCGGCCTGGGATTTCGAATGGCGAAAAGGGGGTGATGGGAGGGGGTGAAGCATGACTTAGGACGCGCTTGTCCAAAATGTAGGGTGTGTTACAAAAGTACCCCCCACCGATTTGAACTAGCGGCCCTTTCGACTCAGGGTTAGAAGGGGGATTTCGCGTGTCGGGATTTCGCGGCTGGAGGGAGTTTTCGCGCGCGTTGTAATTTCGGGATAGCAAGGCACGGGTTGTGAAGGCGCCAGTTTTGGGAGCACGATATCTGAATTTTTGGGATATAACAAGACGTGGGTTGAATTTTAGGGACAAGCCTAACGTGTAGTAATATTGTATTTGTACGTACCAAATCAATTCGCACTTCCCTCAACCAAAAAGAAAACAAAAAAATAAAACTATTCACACCACACAAAGAGAGAGTCTTGCCCCGTTTTACTATACAAATGCTATTCAAAGATACTCCCTCCTTCCATCTATATAGGGCCTAATGCGGTTTTCGATGCTAACTTTGACCAATATTAGAGCAATGATATATGACATGCAACTTACACAAAGCACACCGTTAAATTCGTCTGTGAAAGGTTCTTTCAATGATATAATTTTCACATTGTGCATGTGATGTACTATTAATCTTGTCAATAGTCAAAGGCGGTCTTAAAAATCTCATTACGCCCTATATAGATGGAAGAAGGGAGTATGAATCCATGTTATGTCCGATTAATTTTTTTCGCTTGCTGTATAATGCATGTAACCTACGCATAGCAACATTTTAGTGCATTCCAAATGTCTATACTACCGCTGCAATTCGAACTAAATTTGAATTCGTTTCTCTATTTCAATAAGAATCTACAATCATGATTGTTGCCAACTTCAACCATCATAGTTTCCTTGCTATCCGCCAGATATAAATCGGACGGCCTATAATGCAGGATGGCAGGCACACCATCATCAACAACTCCGTTTTTTATAAGAGTAGGGATAAAATATATTAAATGTAGTATAACATGTTCATAAACAAACCATGTGTATCACCGTTATATATATTCACACATGCGTCGGTTTAAAACACTATAATAAATTCTTCAAATATCCGAATTCGCTTTTTATAATGAAGTATATATGATCTCTATTCGTCTTTTACACCCACACAACCCTCTTATCTTTGTAGCTAGCGCTAACTTTCTCTTGTGCATGCACACGCCCGCATCCCTCTCACCCTCCCTCGGCATTCTCTAGCTCCATCGGGTAAATTCGCCTTTTCACTTTAGGTCGTTCGCCCAAGGTGTGTGTAGGCCCCCCAACTCCTTATTTACAGCACACATCGATCGATATGCCTCTCTAGACAGGTGTGCCTAGCACAAACACAAGCTTCACCTCTTCTCTTGTCACCGTCCATGCCTCACTCCCACCACTCTTTTCATCGATCTCGTACTCGCACACTCCTCCCCCCTCGATATAGTATGCCTCTCGTACCACCTCCTACATGCATCCCTCTCTCTCTATCCTTCTCCTCATGCCTCATTTGCTTCTAACACACACATGCATGTATACCGATCGATCTCCCAACATATACCTAGATCGACTTTAACTACCCCCCATCGATCGACGTACCTCACAAGTTATGTCTCTCCTTTCTCTAACAAAGGGCGATTGATCTTCCTATGTAGTTACGTCTGCTTACCACAACCACATCGCCCCCCCTCATCATTCGTGCATGCCTCCTGACCCGTCTCTCACACGCACGTGCAGAGACAACAAGCAGCCATCTCCTCTCTTATTGATATTGCGGGTGTGCCCTCCGTTTGTCTAGCAAGCCTGTCCCACCATTTGTTAGAAGCAACTCCACTACCACCCCCTCCAACACTCTAGCTCTGTCTCTCTCCCAACCTTATTCCTCTCCTGCACATATGCATGGATGCCGATCGATCTCCCTTAATACATGAGGCAGATTGATCTCCTTAATACATGAGGTAGGCCTCTCTCCTCCTCCACACATATACCAGCCATTGTACCTCTATAGTTAATTGGGCCTCCCTCTTCCCCCACCACACACCGATAGTCGAGCGCTGCAGATAGGTATCCATGCCACAGAGACAAACTACACATGTCCCCTCTCACGTTCCAGTAGGCCAGCCACTCTATATCCTTGACGTGGGCACACACAAATTCGATGGCACTCTTTATCGATCGCGCGCGCACACACACACACATCATCCCTCTCTTCGATTCTATGGACACCTCAAGCCGATGATACCTCCACTCTCTTCTCGTGGATCGCCCCCTCTATATATATGTGATATCCAGGACTCTATTTCACACACATTGCATATGTTACATTTTTTGATTGACCCCCCCCCCCCAAAACTCTCAAGAACCCACACACTATATCTCTCTAGGTTTGTATCTCTCTCACACAACCCCACGTAGGTGGTGTATGTATACAAGAAGAGAATAGGTGCACCATGCACGTACTCACGCTTCATACCCAGCCACACCCGCGCGGGTACATGGTGGAGCTCATTTCTTTACGAAATGGCAGCCCACGTGCTAATTTGAACGCCTGTAGCGGTTGTTTACTTAGGGAGGCCGTGTACCACGCGTGCACGAAACAAAATTCGACTTGACGCGTTGCCGTGTTATTTTTAAATAAAGTTATAGCGCCAATGGCACGCACACAGAATATAAAACGATTTTTATGGAGAAAAAGGTAGTCCGCTCACTATATACAATTGAGCCTTGCGTGCCTGGTTTGTCGCTCTTCAGAGTATCTCACACAAGGCTGCGGTGGCCTCTCTCTCTCACTGTTGGTCACTGATCCGGTCGCATCCCGTCCGCCGGGGGAAAGGGAGTGCGGTGGCTTCTCTCTCTCTCATCATTGGTCACTGATCCGACCGCATCCCGTCCATCGGGGGAAAGGGAGGAAGTGCATCGTTTCTCTGTTCGATGGTGCCGAGGTAGCATGTCTTGATCTGCAGTACACGCCGTTCTCTCTGACCAAGCTCCGGCGCGGCAGGGCCTACGCCACCTGCTCACTGATTCTGCCCGCCGCCGCTCACCTAGTTACATCCCGACGACCTCCAGGTATCCCCTCTGGCCTTGCTTCACTGCCCGTCTTCCCACGTCGCTGCATGTGGATCTTCCATAGTTCTTTGCCCAAAATGTAGCTCGTCCGGCGTAGTTTCCATATTGCATTCTCGTCCTCACACCGTTTTAGACAAACACAACCGTGTTGTTATCTTCCCTTAGGGCAAGGAATATGCTTCTTTTTTGTCGTCGCATGTGTCATCAACTGTTATTGGCCAGTAATTGTTTCCTTTCTACCTCTTTTTTGCAAATAGGGCTATCCATTTCACCTCGTTGCTATTGCGACCTTTTGGTGAACTGCACAAATCACTTTTTCTTAAGAGTGTTTTGTGCAGTTGTACTAAAATGTCACACGGGAAACGTCTCTACATTTCAGTGCGACTGCACAAAGGGAGATTGGTTTTGCTCTATCCTCCTCATCCAACTCCGAGCCTAATCTTCTCCAACTAGTTAGTCTTAAGAGAGACTGCAAAGGTGACCAGCTTCTATTTGTGTGTTTATTGTTTCATCAGTAGTCCTCTATTATCGTAACCACACTTAATATCTTTGGAACAGGGACGCTCAGCTCTATTTTAGCGGGACTGCAAAAAATGATCGGAATGTTGCATGCTCCAGATAGCTACTTTTTTCCCAACATGCCTTGTTGATTTAGACATAGCTGGGGGGACGTTGCTGCCAATGAAAGCATGTATCAATTTTAATTTAACACCTTCTCACAACTCTGTCTTCAGTTGTGATGTAATTATTAGCTCTGATATGCTAATAATTGACATGCATTAGCAAGGAAGTTAGTTTTTTATTGTTTCCGAAAGATCATCGATGGCAAGACACGCGGAACAAAAGCTGAAAGCTCACACCATTGTACAATTTCATGTCGCTGGAAAATTATTTGTATAGTACGTCAATTATGTAAACAAATGATGGAAGCTTGATAGCATTGCCAGAAGCCTCTTCATCATTCGGGTCCATGTGCCATGCACAAAATTATACTCCTTCGTTCCTAAATATTTGTCTTTTTACAAATTTCAAACGGGTATATTTTAGAGTGTAGATTCACTCATTTTGCTTCGTATGTGTACTCCCTCCGTTCCTAAATATTCTATTCGTCTTTCTAGAGATTTCAACAAGTGACTACATACGGAGCAAAATGAACTCTAAAATATGTATATATACATCCGTATGTGCCAATCCATTTGAAATCTGTAAAAAGACAAATATTTGAGTAGTCACTCGTTGAAATCTCTAGAAATACAAATACTCCGGAGTATATTTAAGAACCGAGGGGGTAGTGCACAACCGCATGGGAGACTCAGCCCGGTCGTTGCGCCGCATTAATAATGAGTAATGAGCAGTCAAATCATAAGCCCCACCTTTCCCACTGTAAGTTGCTCTGAAGAAGCAACCATCAATACGCTCTTCTTTGAATCCACTCATACTACTCCATCCGTCACTATTTATATAGCGCGCTTCAGAAAAAAGAAAAAAAATCTGTGGGACCAAGGCGACTAGCGATCGGCCTGAAAAATAGCATTGGTAGTTATAGCACGGCGTCTATTACTAGAGGGAATAATGCGTAAACACATGCATGCAGTGCTTCCACCCCGGGTACACACATGCATGCACTTACTCCACTCCGTAGTAGTACGGAGTACATGGAGAGAAAATTGTGGACTTGATTGCGGTTACCACGCCCTAATTAATTGAGCATTAAACCAAACACGTCTAAAGTCTCTCTGGTGGTGAAAATGCATTGAGAGAAATGCATCATAATGAAGCGTGCCCTGTAAACTGTGACGGAGGGAGGAGTAGTATGAAGGTGCAAAACCAAGTACGCGTATGGCCAGTCAGTCAACGCACCTCCTCTTGGCATATCACTGACATGTGGGACAGGAGTGTGAGCAAACCGATCTCAATGGACGGCAAAGAGCCAACCCGTCGTTCCTTGAGAGAGACAAGGAGCGAGAACACACAGACGGGCTCGTACGGAGGCCAAGATATATTCGAACATGGTTGGTTGATCGATATCATTCATTACATGTTGGGCTGCCGTTTTCCGCCCTTCTCCGGAAGAAACGTGTACTTTATTAGAGATAAAAAAAATAAGAGTACAGAAGCTCCACCATGCGGTTCTAGTAGTAGTACTACTCGTACTTCTGTGCTTGGCTCTTCGCCTCTTCGTGAAGTCGAACAATGATGGTACTCCGCATGTTGGGTACTACAGTGTATGCCTCTGACAAACTGACACCGAATGGACTGATGCATGTCCATCGAGGGTAGGTTGCATTAGTCAAAAGGCGTAAGCGAGCTTCACCTTGTTCTGCAAGCTTCTCCTCGTTCTGCGAGTTGACGGGACACACCAAAAAGTAGTGCTAGTCCATACTCCCTCCTTTCCGGTTAATATGGCTTAATCTTTTCTGCGGGTAAATGAGAGAGCTTTATTCATATATAAGCATTTTTAGGACGATCAGCCAAGACACTGGTCACTAGGAAGCGAGGTACCCCGCAAAAAAAGAAGTAGGAAGCGAGGTGTTTCATCAAGCCAGCTCTCGGCCACATTCAAAGTGCAGCAAGCACGGTTCGCACGAAGATGAGCCGCAAGGTTTGCTGACCTGTTTACATGCTGAATAACAAAAAAAGAGGAAATATTACCGAGCGCTACTATTTGTAACAGGATATGAGCCAGAATTAAACGAGAATTGTGGCGAGTGTTCCATGCAATCAACTTCCATTATCACATGCGAGAACCCTCGAAGAGAACCAAATGTGTTGAAGATTGCTTTATCACATTTTAAAATTATAATAGGAGTGCAGACGCTCCTCCATCCAGTTCCTAGTACTAGTATAGTATGTACCTTTATAGACTATAGTAGTAGTACTAGTACTAGTAAACTTTGCGCTTGGCTGTTCGCCTATTCGGGAAGTCGAACAATAGTAGCACTAGTAGTAGTGTATGCTTCTGGCAATCTGACACCGAATTAACTGTTGCACGTCCACCGCTTGAGCGAGGGAGAGCTTGCATTAGTCAAAAGTTTCTCCTTGTCCTGCGAGCCACCGCGCGCAAGCTTCTCCTGTCCTGCAACCTTCTCCTCGTTCGGCAAGTTGACGGGACACAACAAAGGCCCTGTTTGGATCCATGGGTTAGAGTTAGTTTGGGTTAGTTTGTACTCAACTAACCCAGAAGTATCCAAACAGGAGGGTTAGTTTGGGTTAGAAGCATCTAACCCATCCAAAAATCGAACCCACCCAAGAGGTGCTTATTTGGGCTAGTTCTTCTCTGGAGCACTAAAAAAACACATTTTTCTCTCGCTCTCGCCGCAGCAAATCCCTCGCCACTTCCTCGAAGCTTCTCGTCCTCTTCCCCCTCCCTCTTGCAACACCCTTGAAGGCGCCTCGCCGTATCCGCGCTCCATCTAACCCTGTCATCTAAACACCTCTTTGGCTAGAGTTAGTTCATGTCTAGTTCAGGATTAGAATCTAACTCTAACCTCTAACTGAGTTAGAGTATCCAAACAAGGCCAAAGTAATGCTAGTCCATACTACCTCCTCTCCGGTTAATATAGCTTAATTTCAAACGAGATAAATACACTGTCTATCACTGTATAGTTGTAAAAATATGGTCAGTGGACTTCATAATATGCTCATTGC
The DNA here is from genome assembly GCA_963921465.1 of Triticum timopheevii. Taxonomy (NCBI): domain Eukaryota; kingdom Viridiplantae; phylum Streptophyta; class Magnoliopsida; order Poales; family Poaceae; genus Triticum; species Triticum timopheevii. Next base: position 464,869,478 of record OY997266.1, read on the forward strand.
GCTCAATATATATATTTTTTGGTGTTTATACGGTCACTAGCTCACCCTGACTGAGTAAATGTGTGCATGCACGTGTAGGTTGAGCACTTAGCGTGACCGTGTGTGTTCCGTCGTGTGCTCTGACATGCATGCATTAGGGCGTCGCGCGCATTTTTGCGTCCATGTGTACGTGTTGCATACACGTAGGGGGAGTACGTGTAGGGGCCACTAAGGAGCAGTCAAATCACACAGTAAGTTAGTCGGAAGAAGCAACCATCATTTCACTCTTGAATGACACGTACGCAATATAAAATGGTTGATATGGAGAGAAAAAGAAAACCACTATATATACACTAGCAGGAGCCTAAGCTACAAACCTGCTTGCTAAGGTTGCTCTCTTCACAAGCATAGAACGACGGGCCTGATCCCGCAGCTGGGGGAAGGGAACAATGTCTGCGTAGACGCGGTCAACATCGGCGAGGGAGAAAACCCACAGTCGGTGCTTCCCAATCGGGGGTCACAACGGTATGGGCCGATGCCGCGTCCCAACCGCTCTTCTAGCTATAGCCCGACGTCCCAGGTAGTCCATCTTCCTTTTGGAGCCGGCTTGCTCCACTGCCGTAGCTCCATCTCCATGTCGATCTTTCTCTACTTCTACCGGCTTCTACTTGTGATGAGTTTATGTCTCATGAACTAGTGCCAATACTATTATTCTAATCACACTTCTTCAATATCTTTGCCATCAGGGATGCTCAGGTCAATTTTAGTGGAACTGCACAAAAGCATCGTATGATCCGAGGGTGCCAGCCATCTTTCCTTCGACAGGTTCTACCTGGACAGGGAATTAAATCATGTTTAGGGTTTAGGGTTTAAGTCGTAGTGACCCCATCAGTAGTTTTTCTTTCGTACACGTTCTGACAAGTTTTTTCTTTAGTTGTGAAGTAAATATTGGCTATGATCTGTGAATCATTGAGATGCATCAGCATGCGTGTTAGTTTTCCTTTGTATTTGATGGAATGTTGTAACAGGGCAACCTTGGAATAGGAATGAAAATGGAGTGGAAAGTTTCCGTTTGTCCGGAGAAAAACATGGAAACGGAGAGAAACCAATGTTTCGTTTCGTTGGATTGCGCCATCGAGCAAAACCAACGTTTAAATCACGTCTGTCGTGTTCGTGTCTCACCCTCCTCCACTGCTCGACCCCACACGGTCGCTCGGCATGCCACTCACCGCAAACCGAGTATACGATAACTTTCTCACCTGCTTGTCGATGGATCGCGCCATGGAGTACTAGCACTACTGGAAGAGATCGACGAGTTGGGGGAGGACAGCTAGCTGTAGCACGGACTCCCAAGAACTTTTTACATGCATGTTGTAGCTGCCTATTGCGACCTTTGAACGCGGAGCAGCCGCGTGCACCCGGAAGCGGAGCGGGTGACGCTCTCTCGGCTGGTGCGCCGCTTCAATGCCGGCGCCAGTGAGAGGTCGCGTCCGCTCTGGCCGGGCATGAATGCGGCACTGACCGTTTCAGGCGAGAAGCACGCGCGGGTGATGAAGAGGGTTTGGGTTGGTCAGGACCGTCCGTGGCAGCGGTCCGGACGTGCGCAAACAAGAGATGCTATACGTTAATATTGTTGCTTATATAATTAACAACGTAAATAATGTGCCAGTTGGACAAATATGATTGGAGATGGAGATGGAGATGGAATTTTACGTAAACACGGATATGCATGTCTATGTCTATGTGTGTGTGCGCGACGACTCTCGCGACCGGGAAGCGGGGGCGTGTTTTTGATCGAGTTTTCTTTCTTGGTACGTTAGAAAATCAGTTTGTCTAATTCACATCTAGATGTTATTTAAGGATATCACATCTAAGCTCCCACAAGTATATAATGTAGCAACAAGAAACAAAAAAAACTAGGACAAAAAAAATGGACCACAAATAGAGTGGACATCAACTTAGATGTGACATAACTATGTCACATCTAGATGTGTCCTAGACAGACCCTTAAAAAAATTCCGCTAGTTATCGTTTCTTTTTTCCGGGAACGCGCGTATTCTATTTAAAACCACTGCTATGGAGAGATTTTTTACTCCATTATAGCCTCTTGTTTGATGGAGTTTCTCACGTCTCGCTCTCTCACCATCTCCATATCAAAACAAGATGACAGTGTCCACTCTATCTCTCTCCTCACCGGTGGTCACAGATCCGGCCAAATCCCGTCCACAGTGGGAGGTGAGGAGGTGCAGCGTTGACATTGTCGCCGTCGGCGACGGAGGAAGCCGATGCGCACCGTCCTCTCGGAGTCGGCGCTGGCGCGGATGAAGATCCTCCGCGCCCTTGTTCGCTGCCGTCGTGTGGGCAGATCCCTCCCGGCCGCCTAAACGACATCTCGCCCACTGTCGGAGTAATGGGCCACGGGTAGGCTAACCTAGGTCCCAGGATCTTTCAAGACATCGGGGCAGGCCGCGCCCCTCAAGCCGAGTCCCAGACGGCGACTCCATGACGAGCCGACTCCAAGAGAAGCCAAGTCCCAGGCGGCGACTCCAAGACAAGCCGAGTCCCAGACGGCGACTCCAAGACAAGCCGACTCCAAGCTGGCGACCTCCAGAGAGGCCGACTATGGGAGTCGGCCCATGACTCTTCCCGAAGCCCGATGCAGGGTTTGGTCACGACGTTGCCATTCCTCCCTGCCTACGAAGGGCTGGCATGGCTACAGTGAGCCGTATCGCCATAAGATCTCCGGCGAGGCGCGGCGCTGTTGCCATGCCTACCCTGACCTCAGCCACAGTGCGTGACGCACTGTACCCATGACGCCGGCCTGTATGGCCCGAAGAGCGCGGGGCCGCCTGTCAGTGGGTGGACCGAAGGCGGCCTGAGCGCCCCGAAGACGGCCCTGTGGGAGTCAGCCTTCCTGAAGTCGACCGCCTCCCCTCCAGGGCCCCACGAGCCATTAACCAAATAGGATGGGGAATGGCGACGGTGATCGCCCGATAGACGGCGGCACTGTTGCCACGACCCAATGACCAAGCCCGCGTCATTAGGGGCGCCGCACAGTGTCAGGCCTGTCCGCGGGGCCCACCAGTCGGCGGGCCCCAGAAGCCGGCGGGAAGGACGACGGCATGAGAGACAAACGGCTGGGACCCGCGCCTAGCCGGATTACCATTGTACCCCCGGGGGGTAGGCCTATATAAACCCCCCGGGGCACCCATGCAAAGGGTTCGGACCTTGATAGAGATAGACCAGATAGCACATGGAGGAGAGAACTAGCCTTGCTCTCTCCTGCCTCCCGATACAGCTCTAGGAGCACCATTGTAGTCACTTTGCTTTAGTGATCATGCGGAGACCCCGCAGAGCAGCAGTAGGGGTGTTATCTCCCCGGAGAGCCCCGAAGCTGGGTAAGATTCACCGGCGTGCATGCCTACGCCTCATCCCGTTTCCAGGCACCGGCGACATTCTACTCGCCCCCACCATGATAAGCCATCCTTTGGCATATGTCGCACCCAACCCCCGACATTTGGCGCCCACCGTGGGGCGAGGTGCACCGTCGTCGGGAGATCTGTTCTGGACGGGAACCCTCTTCCTCCCTGGCGAGCGCAGCCAGCCAGGCTCACCAGATGGAGTCTGCATCGACACGCTACGCGGCGCTGAGGCCGCCTGCGCCGCGAGCAGCCTCGCCAAACTTGTCGGCAAGGTGCGCCCCTCCGACGAGCCTGCATCCGACGCAGGTCCGGGTGGCCCTGAGAGCCTTCTCGCGGGCCTCCTCGACCAACTCCACGTCGCCGGCAAGCCTGCCGTGGACTTGGAGTCCGTAGGCTCCACCGCCCCGATGCTGGTCGACTCCGACGCCGTGTCGCTTGACATTTTCCCCACCAACGTGGTGGTCTACGACGAGCCGCTTCCGTACGAGGAGAGTGTCGGAAGCGCCGTCACGGAGGTGCTCGTCATCAGTCACGGCGAGCGCTTCGGCGAAGAAGCCCAGGACCCGCTTGCCGCGGCCCTGCAAGACCTTACCGCGCCCATTCCAGAGGACGCAGACGTCGAGACGCTGCAGACATGCCGCCTTCAGATCATCGAAGGCGCCAAGAAGCTGGCAAGCATGAGGCGCTTGTTAGAGGCATACCAGCGCGAGATGGATCGCGCTGTAGGCGGCTCGCCGGCTCCGACTAGGCCGAGCCGTCTAGGCGCGGTCCGGCAGCGCGGTGCGGACATCGCCGACTTGTTCGGGGCAAAACGCCCCGTATACGCCACCCCAGCGGAGAGCATCCGCGCCGCCCAAGCGGCGACTGACGAGCTGAAGAACTTCGAGGGCGAAGAGCGCCGTTTGATGATGGAGCGAGTCCAGCAACTCCTCGACGCGTTTGCTGCGCAGAACGCGGCCGGCGGCCGCGCAGATGTGCTGCAGCAGCCGAACAACGACTTGCCTCCCCGCCGAGATCAAGGCGCGAACTCTCGGACGCCGACAGGCGGAGTCCGCGGAAGGAAAGAAAAGGAGCCGGCTGTCAGTCACAGTCGGACTCACATCATCATCGAGCGCGACCAAGACGGCCGCCCGAGAGCAGTAGAGCGACGGGACGACTACCTGCCTCCACCACCCAGAAGAGAATGGCGAGTTTCCCCGCCGCCTGTTGAGCATCCGACTCTCGGAGGCCGCCTTGGCCGCCGAGAGGGAGTCGGAGAGAACGACGCCCGCCATCGGATCGACCGACTCCACCGATCCCTGGCGCTGGAAGAAGAAGACGAGCTGGGTCCGCCTTGCTTTGGCCCCCACATCCGAAACGAGTCCTTCCCCAAAGGGTTCACGCTCCCTCGAGACACACCCAAATACACCGGCTCCGTGAAGCTGGAGGACTGGCTGATAGACTACTCCACAGCCGTCAGCATAGCGAACGGCAACAAGCGAGTTGCCGTGAAGTATGTTCTTCTCATGCTCCAGGGCACGGCCCGGACCTGGTTGAATAGTCTGAAGCCCCGCAGCATCAACAGCTGGGTCGACTTCACTGAAGCCTTCATCCGCAACTTCACGAGCACGTACAAGCGACCTCCCAAGCCGCGCCAGCTTTCCTTGTGCGTGCAAGGCCCTGATGAATCAACACACGACTACCTCACGCGATGGGGCGAGCTTCGGAACTCCTGCGAGGGCGTGCACGAGGTGCAGGCTATCGAGTACTTCACTGCCGGGTGCCGAGAGGGCAACCTCCTCAAGCACAGGCTCCTCTGCGACGAGCCAGAGACCCTCGACGAACTGCTAGTCATAGCAGACAAGTACGCCACGGCCGACTCTTCCATGAAGATAGAGATCCAAGTCAACGCCGCTGGCAAGGTGACCCCTCAGGCTCCCAAAACCCCGGCTGGAGACACCAGTCGGCGCCAGCAACATAACGATAACAAGCGCAAGGCCCAATAGCCGACTTCCAACAGTCGGCAAGTGGCGACAGTCGAGGATCAATAGCCGGAGGGGCAGCCTCCGGCCAAGCGGCAGAAAGGCGGTAAATCCAATTGGTTGCCAGCCTTCTCCTATGAGCAGACTTTGGATGGTCCCTGCAAATTCCACAGCGGCGCGAAGCCGTCCAATCATACCACCCGAAAGTGCCACTGGCTCACCAAAATCGCCAAGGGAGACAGCCTCATTCCTCCGCCGCCTGCTGGGCCGCCGCCTCCGCCACCGCCCCAGCAGCCGGCGGCTCGGCCAGTCGGCGCAGTACAAGACGAGTTCCAAGATGAGCATGGAGCCTAAGTGGTGTTCACCAGCGTGGCGGATGACTAGCGCAGCAGGCGCCAACAGCAGCAAGAAGTAAATGCAGTGGCAACAGATGCCCCAGAGTTCATGCATTCGTCCGAGAGGCCTATCAGTTGGAGCAGAGCGGATCACCCAGAGGTGATGCCGAGTCCGGGATCTTATGCCCTGGTCCTAGGTGCTACCTTGGCCACTGATAGGCTGGCAGCCCGTTTCTCGCGAATTCTGATAGACGGAGGCAGCAACATCAACATCCTGTACAAGGACACCATGGAGAAGCTAGGAATCAAGCGAAGACAGCTGCAGAGCAGCCGGACTGTGTTCCATGGAATTGTACCCGGTCTTTCTTGTTCGCCAATTGGCAAGATCCTGATAGATGTCCTCTTCGGAGACAAAGATCATTTCCGCCGAGAGCCGGTCTGGTTTGAAGTAGTGGACTTGGAAAGCCCATACCACGCACTGCTTGGCCGACCTGCTTTGGCCAAATTCATGGCGGTTCCTCACTACGCCTACCTCAAGATGAAGATGCCGAGTTCCAAGGGGATTCTTACCATAGCCGGCGACTACAAGAAGTCGTCTGCCTGCGCGGCCGAGAGCAGTCGGCTGGCCGAGTCCCTGGTGATGGCGGCCGAGAAGCGGCTCCTTGACCGAGTCGTGGCGATGGCCGGAAAGCAGCCAGAGATGTCGCCCGACCCCAAGGAGTCGGAAGCAGAAGGATCATTCAAGCCGGCCAAAGAGACCAAGAAGATACCCTTGGACCCGGAGCACCCAGAGAGATATGCTGTCGTAGGTGCAAACCTCGACAGCAAATAGGAAGGCGAGCTCGTCGACTTCCTCCGTGAGAATCGAGACATCTTTGCATGGTCCCCCAAGGACATGCCAGGTGTACCGACGGAATTCGCCGAGCACAAGCTACACATCAGGCCAGATGTGAAACCCGTCAGGCAGCCCTTGCGCCGCCTGTCAGAAGAGAAGAGAAGAGTTGTTCGAGAGGAGATAGCCCGGCTTCTTGCGGCCGGCTTCATCATGGAAGTGTTTTTTCCAGAGTGGCTGGCAAACCCGGTGTTGGTGCTGAAGAAGAACAAGCAATGGCGGATGTGTATCGACTACACAAGCCTCAACAAAGCCTGCCCAAAGGACCCATTTGCCCTGCCAAGAATCGATCAGGTGATAGACTCCACAGCCGGATGCGATCTGCTGAGCTTCCTAGATGCATATTCAAGATATCACCAGATCAAGCTGAACCTGGCAGACAGACTGAAGACCGCCTTCATCACACCATTCAGAGCCTTCTGCTACCTGATGATGAAGTTCGGCTTGAGGAATGCCGGCGCCACCTTTCAGCGTTGCATGCAGAAGTGCCTCCTCAAGCAACTCGACAGGAATGCCCATGTCTATGTGGATGATGTGGTGGTGAAGATGGAGAAGCGTGGGACGCTGCTGGAAGACCTCAAGGAGACCTTTGAGAATCTGCACCGATTCCAGATCAAGCTCAACCCTGAGAAGTGCGTTTTTGGAGTACCAGCCGGCCAGCTCCTTGGCTTCCTGGTCTCCGAACGCGGCATAGAGTGCAACCCCGTGAAGATCAAGGCCATCGAGAGGATGGAGGTACCCAGCCGACTGTTAGATGTGCAGAAGTTCACCGACTGTTTGGCATCTATCAGCCGATTCATCAGTCGGTTGGGCGAGAAAGACCTGCTGGAAGAGGGCCGGCTATTGGCACTCAGTCGGTCCAGCATCTACCAGCAGAGTCTGCGCCGATACTACAACCGAAAGGTCAAGCCGAGATCGTTTCAAGAGGGCGACCTTGTGCTCCGGCTGATTCAGAGAACAGCCGGCCAGCACAAGTTGTCGGCACCTTGGGAAGGTCCCTTCATCATCAGCAAGGTACTGGGCAACGGTTCCTACTACCTAATCGATGCCCAGAAGCCTCGAGCGCGCAAGAGGGACGACTCCGGCAAAGAAACAGAGCGCCCGTGGAACGCAAATCTTCTTCGAAGATTTTACAGTTGATGCAGTATGTATCGCACTACCCCCTTTGTATTAAAGTACTAAGACCTTGGCCCCCCCGAGACGAGCTCGAGGACTGCCTTTTTGTTATCTATATGATAAGAATCACGCTTCCGAGTATGCCACTCTTTTTATCATACCGTCTGGCACCGGGTCCGACTAGTCGGCCCGGGGACTTGCCATCTTGCGCTATGAAACGCTTCCTGCAGTCGGACAAGTAATGTGTTGCGCTCAAGCCGTCTCCTGTCGAAAGCCGCAGCTCGCAGAGCGATTGTTGGCAGGCGGAGAACAAGCAAGAACGGGTGCACACACGAAAAAATGGCTAAGGACCTAAAGCGTATGCGTAGCCCAAGCCGGCTCCCAGCCTCTCTCTGCAGAGCTAACTCATGAGTAGTCGGCTCGCCGTCTTAGCTTCTATCAAAGACGGTCGACTCTTGGATAGTTGACCTATTGCTTTCTAGCCGACTTACTAAAGAAACTCTAAACGGCCAAGTACTTGCCTTCCCGAAGTAGCCAAGCACTTGACCCAGTGACAGTCCGCAGAGCGGCTGTCCAGATGGCAAGGCAGCAACAAAAGGAAGGCGGCAAAGGAAAAAGGCCCAAAGAGCAATAAGCAAGGAAAGGCGGAAATCGGATAAATATTTACATAGGCCCTTGGCCGAATCTTCAAATAGAAGTTCAGGATACACCCCGCGGGTGGAATTGTTCGAACCTAACAAATTTTCAAAAGATTACTAAAGACAGATAAACGGAGGCGACAAAAGCAGCCTAGGAGGCGGTCTCCGGGGCCGGAGGATCGGAGGAGACGGCGGTGTCGGGTGCCGGGGCAGTCGGCTGGGCGGTCTCGGCTTGGTCGCCTCCGGCGGCAGTCGCCTTGTCTCCATGCGTCTCGTTGCTGGAGGCGCGATCGAGCTGAGGCTGGCCGCCTGCTCCATCTTCTGGTGCCTCCGCCTCGCCTCCGTCCTCCGCCTCGTCCTCCTCCTCGGCGCTGGAGTCGATCACCTCCGCCGAGTCTTCGCCATACTCCGGGTTCTTCCCGAACCAGTCCGGCGACACTTCCTCGCCGCCTTCAGCCCACTTGGGCACGAAGACGTTGGTGTCCGTGTACTCGGTGATGGCCGCCGCACGCTCGATAAGGGAGCCCTCCACGGCCTCCAGCTCGGCCTGGGCTTCTGACCGGAACGCGGCCAGACGGTCCAGGTCCAGCCCCAGATACCATGCCTTGACGAACTCCAAGGCCCGACATGCTCCGGCCCGGGCCGAGGAGCCCTTCCAAGCCTCAAGACGGCCGGCGGCGACTTCCAGCCAGTCGGCGGTCCGACTGGCGGTGCGCAGAGCCGGCATGTCCGGCCACAGGGCGGCAACCGCCTGGGCGCCGGCACGCTGAAGCCGGCGCAACAGCCGGTGAGCCGGACGAAGACGGGCTTCAATGCTCAGGAGCTGCTCGTCGATGGTTCGGGGGCATTATCGGCGATCTCCTCACCCTTTGCCCTTCGCGCCTCCCGAGCAGCCTCGATGGCCAGAGGGACTGCCTGTGAATGACCAGGAAAGAAGTCTTCCAAGACAAAAAAGAAGAAATTCGAAAAATCAGAAGTCGGCCTGACACATAGTCGGAAGCCTGAAGAAACGAAAGAAACTTACCATTAATGATGTCCTCGATCTCGTGGTAGCCAGAGGTCAGTATCGCCTCCCTATCGGTCCAGGCAGAGCGCTCGATCTCGAACTCGGCCATGAGAGTGACCTCCCGCGTCTTGGCCTCGTCCTGTGCCTTCTGGAGCAGCTCCTTCTGCTCGGCCAGCTGCGCCGCCAGCAGGTCGCGCTCTTTGGCGAGCTTGCCGCACTCCTCCTCCTTGGCGCGACGAGCGGTGTTGGCTTCGCCCAGCTGCTCCTGAAGAGCGGCGTTGGCACCTGAAGAACGAAGAATAGACAAGCAAGTCATCAGTAAAGAAGATCGCCGGGGAGATCCGGCCCGACTACTCAGCAGTCGGCCCGAATCTCGGGGACTACAGCCCGCGGGTGCGCCAGCGCGCCCCCGCGAAGAAGGAAGAAAAGAGTTTACCCCGGCTTTCCGCCAAGTCAGCGGTCCGCTTGTTCAGCTCCTCAACATTGCGATTGAAGGCAGCGGCGCGGAGGTTATGATACTCCTACAAAAAGCCGACGAAGACAAAGTCAGTATTCGGAACTTGCTAGAGGGAGTTCCGACCCGCCTGCTCAGCAGCCGGCCCGGAACTCGGGGACTACACCCAGTGGGTGCGCTGGCGCGCCCCCATGGAGAAAAACAAGAATCAGAAAGAAGAAGAAAATGTACTCAGACAGATGTCCGCGCGGCCAGATGCGCCCTGTTGCAGACTTGAAGGGCGTCGCTTTTGGCACGCAGCTTCGCCTGGACGTCCAGGAGCGCTTGGTTCAGCGGTCCGGTGCCGCCTCCGCGCAACCACCCGGTGGGCGCGGCAGTAGAGGCCTCGACGTCCAGGGTCGCCGAGTTGGCGGTGCTGATTTCCCGAGGTCGTGGCACCGAGGTCGCCCTCTCAAGACGGCGGCGCACCAGCGTGGCGACTTGAAGAAGCAGCCGCGCCTCGGCCTCGTCCGCGGTCGGCGGCTCCGACTGGCCCACCGGCTGTTTGCCGTGCGGTCTCCCAGACGGGGGCGGAGGCGGCGGAGGCGGCACGAGGGTGTCCGAGCCAGAAGCCTCGTCGCCTTCCTCCATGAGGGGGTTCTCGGTGCCGACCTCTCCGGTCTGCCCCGTGAACTCCGGAGCCGGCGGCGCCGACGACAATGGGGGGACGAGCATCGCCGATCGGCGACGCGCGACCTCCTCAGCACGCCGCTTCGCCGCAGGAGCGGCTTCGGCGTCCTCTAGCCTCTTCTGGGCGTTGGCGGCCGCCTTCTCGGCCTGCGCCTTCTCCAGGCGGTCGGCCTCCTCCTCGTCATGCTTCTCCTACGCATTTCGCTCCGTCGCCTCCCGGAGGTCGGCGGCGGGATCAGCCTGCCGAGTGTTGGCGGACGTCTCTATCGACCCCATGACGGAGGGGACGGCGACTCTCTCGAGGGAGAGGGGAGCCCTGAAGAGGAGCGGAGGGAGAGTAAAGGAAAATTCGGGCAAGATCCAACGAAAGAAAATAAAGAGCATGAAGACTTACGCTGAGACTAGTGGCCGCCCCCTTGAACTTCTTTAGTTTTCCGCCAGGCGCACTCGGCCCGGCGTGACGCCTCTTCGCGCCGCCTTGGCCGGCCAGGCCGGCCCTCGGCTAGTGGCGCGGGGCGACTTCCCCATCGGCATCATCATCAGGCCAGTCAGTGAAGGTGGCCGAGGGCTTGAAGCCGCCGTCTGCCCCCTCTCCGCCGCCTTCGGCGTCGGCTTCCAACGCCGCCGCCCCCAGGTCGGGGTCGTCGACGTCGCTGTCCGCGCAGTCGGGGACGTACTCGCGGGGCTGTCTCGTGGCGCCGGCGGCAGGCTCCATGAGGGGGTTCTAGCCAGAAGAAACCAACAAGAGTTAGAAGCTAGAGTCGGCCGCAAAGAAGACAAAACTACAGGGAGATGCAACTTACCACTGGTGGGGGGTTGTCGCGCGAATACGGCTCCTTGCCGAATTGCCAGTCCTCTGTGAACTCGCAGTGCGCGATATGGTTCACCAAGTTCGCCACCTCCTTACGGGGCATCTCCTTGGTGCTCATCCGGCTCGGATCTCGGAGGCCGCTCATCTGACAGATCAGGTGAGGCCGACCTTGGAGCGGGAGGAATCAGCACGCCACAAAGGCGGCCAAAATGTTGGATCCAACGAGGCCCTCTGACTGCAGCAAGACTCGGAGTCGCGCTACGGCGGCGGCTCCGGAGGGAGTCAGCGACTTGGCTCGGTGAGACCAGCCGGGGAGCCTCCCAGTTAGGGGGCGGCGTTGAAGGGCGGCAAGTTGACCCAGTCGCCGTCGGTGGAGAGGTTCTTCACGTAGAAGTATGAGCGCTGCCACATCTTCACTGACTTTATCAGCGAGATGGAAGGAAAGGGGTTGTCGGCTGTCGAGCGCCGCACCACGATGTAGGTGCCGCACTGAGCCGGAATGCTGGCGACGTGCGTGCCGAGCTTCGAAGAGAAGAATTCTCCCCACAGCTCGAGGGTGGGGAGAACGCCGAGGAAACCTTCGCACAGAGTGGCGAAGGCGGAGAGCAACACCACCGTATTTGGAGTAAGGTGGTGCGGTTGAAGGCCGTGAAACTCCAAGAATGAGCGGAAGAAACCGCTCGCCGGCAGCCCTAGGCCGCGCATGAGGTGCGAGCGGAAGATGACCCGCTCGCCCTCCTCCGGCGCCGGTTGGATCTCTCCCGCCGGCGCGGGGCGGGTGCGCACGAGGTCCGCGCTGGGGAGACGACGGGTCTGGCGGAGGAACTCGATGTGTTCCTCCTCCACTTCCGAGCCGTCCCACTTCCGAAGTTACTGCGCGCAGTAACGGCATGGGGAAACCAACCGTCCACGACCGCAACAGATCCGTTCGTATACCGAGACACTATGGTGGCGGGCCCTGCCTGACGGCCCGTCCCGTCGCGCGCGTGGGTGGGCAGACTGTCCTCTCCATGTGGCGCCACGCGATAGGACTGCCTCGATGGCAGCAGGGAAGCGTATTGGATACGCCGCCTGGTTTCCCGCCACGACTTTCAAGCAGTGGCCCCTCGCAATAAAAGATCCGACTTTCAACGAGTCGGCCGAGGAGAAGACGGCAGCCGAGTTCCAGAGTCTGCACGAGGGAGGATGAAACTGTTGAAGCCCCACAAGGCGGCGTCCGCGGGGCTTCACCAGCTTCGGGGACTACTGTCGGAGTAATGGGCCATGGGTAGGCTAACCCGGGTCCCAGGATCTTTCAAGACATCGGGGCAGGCCGCGCCACTCAAGCCGAGTCCCAAACGACAACTCCAAGATGAGCCGACTCCAAGAGAAGCCGAGTCCCAGGCGGCGACTCCAAGACAAGCCGAGTCCCAGACGGCAACTCCAAGACAAGCCGACTCCAAGCTGGCGACCTCCAGAGAGGCCGACTATGGGAGTCGGCCCATGACTCTTCCCGAAGCCCGATGCAGGGTACGGTCACGACGTGGCCGTTCCTCCCTGCCTACAAGGGGCTGGCATGGCTATAGTGAGCCGTATCGCCGTAAGATCTTCGGCGAGGCGCGGCGCTGTTACCATGCCCGCCCTGACCTCAGCCACAGTGCGCGACGCACTGTACCCATGACGCCGGCCTGTACGGCCCGAAGACCGTGGGGCCGCCTGTCAGTGGGTGGACCGAAGGCGGCCTGAGCGCCCCGAAGATGGCCCTGTGGGAGTCGGCCTCCCTGAAGTCGCCCGCCTCCCCTCCAGGGCCCCACGAGCCATTAACCAAATAGGATGGGGAATGGCGACGGTGATCGCCCGATAGACGGCGGCACTGTTGCCAGGACCCAATGACCAAGCCCGTGTCATCAGGGGCGCCACACAGTGTCAGGCCTGTCCACGGGGCCCGCCAGTCGGCGGGCCCCAGAAGCCGGCGGGAAGGACGGCGGCATGAGAGACAGACGGCTGGGACCCGCGCCCAGCCGGATTACCATTGTACCCCCGGGGGGTAGGCCTATATAAACCCCCTGGGGCACCCATGCAAAGGGTTCGGACCTTGATAGAGATAGACCAGATAGCACAGGGAGGAGAGAACTAGCCTTGCTCTCTCCTGCCTCCCGATACAGCTCTAGGAGCACCATTGTAGTCACTTTGCTTTAGTGATCATGCAGAGACCCCGCAGAGCAGCAGTAGGGGTGTTATCTCCCCGGAGAGCCCCGAAGCTGGGTAAGATTCGCCGGCGTGCATGCCTACGCCTCATCCCGTTTCTAGGCACCGGCGACGTTCTACTCGCCCCCACCATGATAAGCCATCCTTTGGCATATGTCGCACCCAACCCCCGACACCCACCTGAGGTATAACTTCTTGTACTGGTCCAGCTCCCCAGGTCGCTGCGTGCGGGTTTTCTTCTATGCGACTACTCCCCAGCTCCCCATGCATAGTAGCTAGGGTTCATCAGCTGGTCCAACATCACCTACTAGTACTATTATAGAGGAAATGCCACTCGAAAAGTTGTCCTGATTTATGCCTCGGTGGAGGTATACATGTTGTTTCGACAAAAAGTACATGGTGGTTGTGCGGTCATTGTCCATATGGTGGTAGTACTATCACTGGTTAAATGAAGAAATGCTTTTTTTCTTGGGTATCCAGGTTTAGTTCCCATCAAGATATAATTATGATGCTTCTGTTTGTTGGTGTACTTTTCATTAATTCTTATTGACAATTGAGATGTCGTTGCTAACCCTTTTTTATATTTTTGGAAACGGCGATGCATGTCTCCATACCCGGGCATGTCTTCCTCAATTTTAGTGGAACTGCACAAAATTGGATGGCCATTGTTGTTCCGCCTCACTGTCCTCTGCCACGTGGTTCTTCCTTCCTCGAGCTTGATTACTGAGAAGAAACAGACCACAGTGAGGATTTGTCGAACTTCATAGGTGCCTCACCCAAACTTGATGCCAAATGGATGATGCATCACCACGATGACCTATCGATGCTCATGGTTGCGTCGGCTGGTGAAGCTGATCGATTTTCAATGAAAAACAAGTTGTCTTCCATCAGTGCTCTTTGCTTGTTACGCACAAAGATGATATCCTTCGTCAAGTCACCTTGGTTGCGTTGGAGACGCAGTCGTCTTTCACGTTGGTGCAATTTTATCACACAATTGGCTATGAAATCAAATGTTTCCTCGAAGAAGGATCGACGTTGGTACTAAGAGCATAAGTTTTGTATTGATTTCTAAGCCTTCTCACAACTTTGTCTCCAGCTCCCCTGTAATTTTATTTGTCTAGCTATTAACTTTGATTTAAAAATGGTGTGGACTAAAAACCCGGATGGACATAGTAGCCCTCCATTTTTATTTACTCCGCATATTAGATTTGACTGAAGTCAAACTTTGTAATACTCTCAAATCTTTCCGATAATTGAAATTACAATTCTTTATTTGTACACACTCTCACACTTTTCCGATAATTTGGGCATGAGTGGTTGTTCACTTGGGCATGTACAATGGTTGAGAAGGTAGTCTTATCTTAAGTCTTGCATGTAATTTAGATATGACAAAAAAGAGAGTCTACAATGGGTCATCTTTTAGCCTTATCTTCAATAACTAGTCATTCCTAAAAATGTGGTGAGACATATTGTGTTAAGAGATCATCTCTTGTCTTCGCTTAAATAAGAGAAGACACACCTTTTCTTATGAGTTCTCTCTCCTCCACCTCATTATTTATCCTACGTGCCACTTATAAGATAGCACCATTGTACATGCCCTTAAGGGAGGGTAGTGTACCACACGTGAAGGACAGGAAGTGCAACCAGGACGCTTGGGCGTGGATCGTTAGTTCATCGGAAGTAGTACTAGTTTTCTTCACTGTACATTAAATAAAGATTTTCGTTTCGTACACTTACACAATTTAAAACGATTGTTGTGGAGAGAATAAGAAAACCACTCCACTATATATTAGTCGTATACACGAGAGTACTATATGGACGCAGCTTCACTGACTTAGTGCACCTGCCTTTGGGTTTATGACAGGTGGGCCCACAATGTGGCTGACTCACCTGTCATACAGCCAAAAGCAGATGCAGTGAAGGCACCGGAGCTCAGTCCGTACTATATATATATATATATATATATATATATATATATATATATATATATATATATATATATATATATACGGGAGCCTCAGTGCTTGTTCGCTAGGATTTTCACTCTCCACACGCTCGCCGCACTACATATATGTTACACGCTAGAGGCTCAGCGTTCATTTGCTAGGGTTTGCTATATTCACAGTCTCTCACCTTCTCTTCACCAGATCTAAACAAGACTACGTTGGCCTCTTGTCTCTCTCTCCCCCCTCACAGCTGGTGAAGGAGGCGTCCGTATCTCGTCGCACCGGGAAGGGGAGGAGGTGCAGCGCTCACTCTATCGCCTTCAGCGAGGGGGGCAATCCATTGCCGGCTGTGCTGTTCTCTTTCACCCAGCGCCTGTGTGGGAGGGCCACCGACCCCTTCTTCCTCGCTGCCGTATGTAGTGTGGGCAGATCCGGTCTCCCGCCGCATGCCTTGCCACATCCCGACGACCCTAAGGTATAAGTTTCTTTGAAACCATCGTTGCTCTAGCTGCATGTGGATCTTTTTCGATCTGTAGTCAAATCTAGGTCTTGGTTCAAAGAGGAAAGAAGGGTGCGGCGGGGTGGAGCATGAATCTAGGATGTGGTTAAATGAGGAAAGGAGGGAGGAAAAGTAGTATAGACTGGCTATCCAGCCGCTTTGTTGGTCGAAAAGGGAAAAAGGGGGTAAACCAGTACACACATCTGTAAGGAACCGATCTCTTTGTTGGAAAGGGAAAGAAACTGGGGGGGGTCAGGTAGTTTGTGCAGGACTAGATTTGCTGCCCTCACATAGGAAAAAAGTTCAAAGAGAACAAATATGGGACCAACACAGATATGCTGCTTGGCTACATACTCTGCATCACCCATTTATACGTGTGGATGCACATGGTGCTAGCATGTCCCATACAACTATTTTGCTATTGTTAATCTAAGAATGCCGCCGGAAAATTGAAGCAATGCCACTGTTAAAAGTAAATTACATTTTTTAACGAATGTTGTTTCAAGAGAATGTCTCTGTTAATATGAATCAGTGCAACCGTTTTAGAAATGCTACTATCCTACTTTGTTTTCCATCCAAGATAAGTTAGATGCTTCTTTCTGTCACCGTTTGTTTCATCCTCCTTTATCGGCAAGTAATTGTTTCCTTTTTTGCCTCTGTTAAAACAGGGGTATCGATTCAACTTGTTGCTATTGCGACATTTTGCTTCGCTACTTGAAACACTTATGTTTTAAGAGTGTTTTGTGCAGTTCAACTTGAATGTCACACCGGTGATTTTGCTTAATTTTGGTGGAACTGCACAAAAGGAGATCGAGATTTGTTTCCAGTCCACGTGGCGAGTTGTTTCAAATCTTGGTCTCAACCACATGATGTGTAGTGTGCTTTGAGATGTTGTGCTACTTGTTTTGGTACTGTTCTAAATACATGTTGAATTGAAGCTATTGTATTGCTGTCTTTTCCCATTAAGTAGTGAACAAAAATGGGACCAACCCAGACATGATGCTTGTTGCTTTGTTACAACAAATTCAGCATCACCCCCTTTATAAGCCAGTAATTGATGCCACTCTCAGAATTAACTACTGAATCTTATTTCAAAACTGCAACACTTGTTAGGGATTGGCGGGATTACCATTTTTGTGGCCGCATGTTTCATCCTCCTTTATTAGCCAGTAATTGATTCCTTTTTTGCCTCTGTTTAAACAGGGATATCTATTCAACTTGTTGCTATTGCGACATTTTGCTTCGCTAAACACTTTGCTTGATTTCAGTGCAACTGCACAAAACGAGACTGGATTTCCTATTCGTGTTGGCAGATTCATATTTTATCCCGGTGTTCTCATGAAAGGTCAGTACAGGCCTTCATCCACATGATTGTGCAGTGTGTTTTGAGATGTTGTGCTACTTGTATTGGTACTGTTTTAAATAAATGTTGAATTGAAGCTATTGTATTGCTGTCTTTTCCCATTAAGTAGTGAACAAAAATGGGACCAACCCAGTCATGATGCTTGTTGCTTTGTTACAACAAACTCTGCATCACCCCCTTTATAAGTAGATGGAAGCACATATTGTTGTTGCGCCACTCTCCCCTGAACTGTTTATGCTTTTCGTTAATCTAATGCCGCTGGTAAAATTAAGCAATGTCACTCTCAGAATTAATTAACTACTGAATCTTAGTTCAAAACTGCAACACTTGTTAGGAATGGTACTATCCTGCTTTGTAGTTCTTTCTACATGTTTAACCAAGGTATTGTTAAGATAATGTCTCTGTTAAAATGAATCAGTTGCATTGTTTTAGGAATGGTACTTTTCTGCTTTGTCGTTCTTTATACATGTTGAAACAAGGCATTGTTAAGATAATGTCTCAGTCAATATGAATGAATCACACTGATGGAGAATTGCTACTCTCCTGCTTTGTTTCCCATTAAGACAAGTCATCAACCATTATTTCTCAGTAATTGTTTCCCTTATACCTATTGTTGCTTACAGGGATATCAAAATTAAAGCTCGGTTTTATTCTGACTTCAATTTTAGTTGAACTGCACAAAAGGAGCCAATGTGTCCAAGGCAAACTGCTGCATTACTGGGTCGAGTTGGTCGTTCCACTTTGCAGAAAGAAGCAGTCAATGTTTGTGCTACATTACAGAAGGAATGACCGAGAAGCTTTACAAAGTATTATTAGACACTGATGACATGACTAGTCTGCAAAGAACATTGGCAATTTAACAACACGTGGAGTGCCCTGGGCAAAAAGTGCCCAAACAAGTACAAGAAGCTACGACAGGACTCCACGATCATTGGCATTACATATTTTGAATGGGAAAAGCTTGTCAAAGTTTAATCATTGATGTTAGCAAGAAGACGTTAGTTTAATATATTGGAATTGGAAAACCTTGTCAAAATTTGCTCATTGATGTTAGCCAGAAGACATGCATTTGATATTTTTGAGTGGGACGCCCTTGCTGTGAGCAGCGTCGAGTGTTTTTTCCTATTCCTGTGTCAAGTTTAGAAGTAAATAGTTACTCTGCTGAGATATTCCTGTGTTAAGAGTTTGTTCTGAATATTGTCTATGTAATGCCAGGCCTTGTTGTAAGGGCATATTTATCCCTAAGGTGTTTTGGTGATTGATGACAATGCTTTTGTGGACTAATCGTGTGCCTTGAGTTTCTCAGACGCTTCATCGCTAGGCACGAGACGGTTCGGTGCCCCTCGAAGACTATTGAAGACGGTGTTGTTCTACGTTTCTTTTTGGTGGATTGAATCATAGGAGAGCCGTACTATTAAGAGGGGGTCCGCATCGGAAAGGTTCGGGTGGAATCATCACGCACATGTTTCCTTCCCTGTCTCCACCTTTCCCTTGCACTTTGGAGCTTCCCTCGGTTATTCTCTTTGTGCTTATCCTGGCGGCTATTACTGAACTTGCGGTAGTACTACTCTCTGGAGCGGTAGTACCGCAAGCACCTGCGGTAGTACCGCTGGAGCCCACGGTAGTACCGCGCCTCTGGAGAATTAGTATCGTGGCTCCCAGGCCTAGTGCCGCTGCGGTGCGGTAGTAGGGGCGGATGTAATTTTTTAAATCCGCGCCCCCACGGTAGTACCGCACGTCGCGCGCGGTAGTACCGCGGGTGCCAATGGTAGTACTGCTCCCCTGGAGTCGTAGTACCGTGGCCCTCATGCCTAGTACCGCTGCATCGCGGTAGTAGGAGCGGATGTAAATTTTTACATCCGCGCCTCCACGGTAGTACCGCGCTTCGTGCGCGGTAGTACCGCGCACGGCCTGGTTCAGCTGCCATACGGTAGTACCGCTTCCTAGCGGTAGTACCGCGTCGGATATTTGCACTGTTTCTTTTCCAGCGGAAGTAGGCACGTATGTATTTTTATTCATCCGCGCCCTTCGTAGGCTAGGACTTTCCTGCCTTGCGGTAGTACCGCAAGGGGGAGCGGTAGTACCGCGCTCGCGGAAGTACTGCTCTTAGTCAGGCATGTCCTAGTCTCTGCTGCCGCCACGGAAGTACCGTGATCCCTCATGGTAGTACCGCGTGGCCTTGCGGTAGTACCGCGTTCCTGGAGCGGTAGTACCGCATGTCGCGGGCTGGACATGTGGATAACGGTTGGATCTTTTCCATAGCTATAAAAGGGGTGTATCCTACCTCTAGTTGACTACCTCTTCCACCTCTAAGCTCCATTGTTGCTCCAAGATCCATTTTCACCCGATCTCTCTCCCTAGCCAATCAAACTTGTTGATTTGCTCGGGATTAGTTGAGAAGGCCTCGATCTACACTTCCACCAAGAGAGATTTGATTCCCCCCACTTATCCCTAGCGGATCTTGTTACTCTTGGGTGTTTGAGCACCCTAGACGGTTGAGGTCACCTCGGAGCCATAGTCCATTGTGGTGAAGCTTCGTGGTGTTGTTGGGAGCCTCCAATTAAGTTGTGGAGATTGCCCCAACCTTGTTTGTAAAGGTTCGGTCGCCGCCTTCAAGGGCACCAATAGTGGAATCACGACATCTCGCATTGTGTGAGGGCGTGAGGAGAATACGGTGGCCCTAGTGGCTTCTTGGGGAGCACTGTGCCTCCACACCGCTCTAACAAAGATGTACTTCCCCTCAAAAGGAAGGAACTTCGGTAACACATCCTCGTCTCCACCGGCCCCACTCTTGGTTATCTCGCGCCTTTACTTTTGCTAGCTTACTTGTGTTGTATCCCTTGCTTGCTCGTGTGCTTGTTGTTGTTGCATCATATAGGTTGTTCACCTAGTTGCATATCTAGACAACCTACTTTGATGCAAAGTTTAATTTGGTAAAGAAAAGCTAAAATTTGTTAGTTGCCTATTCACCCCCCTCTAGTCAACTATATCGATCCTTTCAATTGGTATCAGAGCCTTATCTTTATTAAGGACTTTGCCGTCCGAAAAGTATGGTTGACACCGTAGACCATGGGGAGGAGGAGCACTCCGGTGTGAATCCGATCTCGTCTACGGGTGATGGGGAAACCATGGTGTCCCGTGAGGAACTCAATGTGGCCTTGGACACATTGAAAATCTCCATGACAACCATGGTAGAAAGCATGTTTAATAAATCCTTAGAAGGACTTAAACTACCTACCTCGCCGTTGAAAGTGGGTGATCCCACTAACAAGGTGACGGATGCAAACTCCGACAAGGGGGAAGCTAATAGTGGGAAGGGTACTTCTACTAGTGGTAGAAATGGCACCGGCATCTTTGCCCATGTGGAACCTCCAACTTATGGAGGACCGATTCCCTCTACTCATTTAAACCATGCCGGTCCTCCTCCTAAGATTGTGAAAAATGAGGATTTTGATTCTTCGGTGTATTGCTTCAAGCGTCATTTAAATCATGTGAATACTAATCTTTGGAGAATCATTGTAGAAGGTTTCTATCCACATGACCGAAGCAACTTCACCCCAAGAGAAGTGGTGGATAATCAATTCAATGAGAGTGCTCTCTTCATCATCCAAGATGCAATCCTTCCCGAAGATCTCCCTCATCTTCGACCCCATGCCATGGCCAAAGATGCATGGCAATGCGTTGTGTCTCTCTATCGAGGAAGTGCTAGCAGTCAACGCTCCAACTATGAAGTGGTGCAAGATGAAGCCGATGAGTTTGCAATGAAAGAAGATGAAGAACCTCGTGAGCTCTTTCGAAGAGTGACCAAACTCGCGGTCTCACTCCGAGATCATGGGAGCAAGGACATGGATGACAATTGGATCAAGCGTAAGTTCCTCAAGGCCATGATGCCCTACAACAAGGCCATGTCCTCCATCATTTGTCAAAGACCGGACTTCCACTCCATGACCTCAAGTGAAGTGTTCGATGAGTTCGTTGCAATGAGAATCTTGGACAAGACCGCCGACAATGCGGTGCTCCGTTCTCAAAGGGCAAAGAAACCCAACCTTGCCTTGAAGGCCAAGGTTATTGTGGAAGAAGAGGAAGAAGAGGAAGATGAGGAGAGTAACCCCGAAGACACGAAATATGATTATCATGAGCACATGGCTCTTGCTTCAAGACAATTTTGGAGCAAGAAGAATTCAAGACCCAACTTCAACAAGAACGACTCAAGTGGCTTCAAGGGCAAGCAACCAGTTAGAACTTGTTTCAACTGTGGCAATGTGAGCCATTTCGTTGCGGATTGTCCTCACGAGAAGCCGGAAGACAATGGTGGCAAGTTCATCCGAAAAGACAAAGCCAAGTCCTTCCCCAACAAGAACAACTTCACCAAGAAGACTCCTACTTGTGGGTTGGTGGTTCAAGAAGAATACCATGAGGATGACGATGATGATGAAAATGGAGAAGCAATGGCCATGGCCTCCGTTGCCATTGCTACCACTCCCCGGGTGTCCCTCTTTGATTCACCCAACGAGAACATCACCACCAAGTGCCTCATGGCTAAAGCCTCTAACAAGGTAACCCCCAACATCAAAAATACCATCATTACTAATCCCTCTTTGGAGGGTTGCATTGATGAACATGAGGGGTATAATGAGGATGTGAATGAATTTGAGTCATTTATGAGTAAGCTCAAGGACAAATCCAAGAAGCACTTTGTTGCTCTCTTGGAACAACTTGGTGAAGCCAATGACATGATCGAGGCTCACGAAGAAACCATCTCTAAGATGGAAGGTCATAGTCGTGACTATGCCGATGAGATATCGGATCTCTCTAATGCTCTTGAGGAAGAGCATGGGCATCGTTTGACTCTTGAGGAGTCATACAACGATGACCATGCTAAGTTAAAGAAAGATCTTGATCATGCTCTTGTCGTGTCTCGTGTGCTAACTTCCGAGAAGGCTAAACTTGGGGTTGATCATGCTAGACTCAAGGAGGAGTTTGATGTACTTGACAAGGCCCACAAGGTCTTGAAGGGTGCTCACGCTAACCTCAAGGAGTCTCATGCTCAACTCCAAGTTAAGCTGACCAAGGAAAAGGCCACCTTTCCTCATATGGTATTATTGATAATGCATATGCTACTAACCCATGTTGTGAGCATGTGCATCTTGTGGAGGAGAATGCCAAGTTGAAGGATCAACTTGAGAAAGGCCTTGTGACATGCATTCAAGGTGAAAAGAACCTCAACGACCTTTTGAGCAATCGAAAGGAAGTTGTGGCCAAGAAGGGAATTGGGTTTGCTCCCAAATCCAAGAATAAGAAGAAGAACGACAAGACCAAATGACCTCCTCCTCTCAAGCAAACTTTTGTGAAAGAGGGAGAGGGTGCTCCTAAGGAGAAGAAGGAAAATGTGAAGGGTGTTGATGTCAAAAAGGGCAAAACCATCTCCTCCAACAAAGCCAGCGACTTTAACCCGTCATATGTGTTGTGCCGTGCTAGTGATGGGCATGTTTATGCTAAATTTGTTGGTTCTCCTTATGAGTACATTGAATGGTCTATTTGGGTTCCTAAGACCCTTGTTACTAACGTTAAAGGACCCATTACTAAATGGGTACCTAAAACCAAGCATTGATCTCTTGTAGGTGTTTGCTTCCGGTGGGGGTTCATGGTTGCTCGATAGTGGAGCAACAAATCATATGACCGGGAGCAAGGACTTGGTGGTGGACGTGCAAAAGATTCCATCTATGCCCACCAATGTCGAGTGGGGTGATGCCTCACATTCTAAGGTATTGGGTCTTGGCAAGGTTGTCATTTCTCATGATCTAACGATCGAGAAAGTCATGCTTGTTGAGTCCCTTGCATACAATTTACTTTCCGTTCGTCAACTTGCACTCATGGGTTTTTCTACTTTCTTTGACATTGATACCGTGGCCCTCTTGTGGAGCAAGACTCTTAAAGTAGCCTTTGTTGGGCATGTCGAGAATGGTCTCTATGTGGTAAACTTTTTGGAGCGACCCACTAAGACCGCAACATGCCTAATGGCTAAAGTTGACATGGGATGGCTTTGGCATCGCCGTTTAGCTCACGTCAATATGAGATCTTTGCAAAGTCTTCTCAAGGGGGACCATGTCCGTGGACTAACAAATGTTAGTTTTGCCAAAGATCATGCTTGCAGTGCTTGTATTGAAGGAAAGCTTCATGAGAAGGCTCACCCTCCCACGAACATCATCTACTCAAAGAGACCCTTGGAGCTCCTTCACATGGATCTCTTTGGGCCCCCATCTTTTGATAGTCTTGGAGGTAGAAAGTATTGCTTGGTGATTGTGGATGATTATTCAAGATACACTTGGGTATACTTCTTCAAGAGGAAGAGTGCGACTCAACAAACCGTGATCGACTTTGCAAATGAAGCTCAACGTCAACATGATGCAAAGATCTTGACAATAAGAAGTGACAACGGCACCGAGTTCAAGAACTACACCTTGGATGAGTTTCTTAGTGATGAGGGGATCAAGCATCAATATGCTGCACCATATACCCCTCAACAAAATGGTGTCGTGAAGAGGAAGAACCGGACGTTGATGGATGCGGCAAGGACCATGATGGTGGAGTTCAAGTCTCCATACAACTTTTGGGCTGAAGCCATCAACACAGCGTGTCATGCATCCAATCGGCTCTATCTCCGCAAAGGCTTGAACAAGACTCCTTATGAGATACTCACTGGTAACAAGCCCAATCTCAAGTACTTCCGGGTGTTCGGGTGTAAGTGTTTCATTCTCAAGAAAGGTGTTTGTTTGTCTAAATTTGAGGCTAGAGCTTATGAGGGCATATTTGTTGGTTATGCTACAAACTCTCATGCTTACCGTGTTCTCAACAAGTCCACCGGACTCATTGAGGAGACACGTAACGTGGAGTTTGACGAAAATAACGGCTCCTAAGTGGAGCAAAGTGGTACTTGTGATGTAGGTGATGAAATACCTTCCCAAGCCATAAGAAGAATGGGTATTGGTCATATTCTACCCATTGAGGAACCCCTTGTGGCCGAAGGAGAAGGACAATGCTCCACTCAAGTGGAGCCATCACCTCCCCAAGACCCACACGCTTTCGAAGAACAAAGTGAAGGCCCTCAACCAAGTGAACAAGTCCAAGGACAAGATCGACCTCAAGATGGTGGTGAACCATCAAATGACGTCCAAGGTCAAGTTCTCCCCCTCGAGCAAGTTCAAGATCAAGAGCAAACTCAAGATTTTGAACAAGCTCAAGACGGCGCTCAAGATAATCAAGTTAATCCTCCTCCTTCCACATCCGAGTAGGAATCACTACAAAAAAAGACACATCCGTGACATTTTGGGCCGAACAATTTTTTTCTGTCATACATATGACACTTCTATGACGATAATTGTGACAAAACCTGGTATCATCATAGATGTGGTGGGCTCCTACTTCTATGACAAAAAATCATGATAGAAAATGGGCTTTTCGTCTTGGGCGGGCCAGAGACGCAGCTGCATGACATTCTTTGGGCCGTCCATGATGGGAAAAACCATGGTAGAAGCGAGGGGGAGGAAAATTTTAGGGAGTTGCCAGTTACGGTGGGAGGTCGGGGGCGGAGCGATGCGTGTTTCTCTCGTACGTACGTGCGTGTGTGCGAGGCGTTGGCTCTAACTAAACCCGAGCGAGGCATTGGGCTCTAACTGAACCCGAGCGATTGCACTGCAGGCTACGCGTTACTGAACCCGAGCGATCGATCGATGGCTATTAACTGAACCCGATGGAGCGATTCCTTCGCTACTGTTGCTAACTGAAGCCGATCGATGCTGCCTCTGGGATGAACAGTGAGCGTTGCGGGGGGGGGGGGGGGGGGGGGGTTGGATGAACAGTTAGCGGTGGCGTTGCCACTGGATGAACAGGAACCCGTGGTGTGGAGGGCTGGATGAACAGTAGATGGTGGAGGGGTGGCCGTGGAGGGGTGGTTGAACAGGACCCTGTGGTGTGGAGGGCTGGATGAACAGTAGACGGTGGAGGGGTGCCCGTGGAGGGGTGGTTGAACAATAGCTGGTGGAGTAGCGCATGGTGGAGGCTGGATGAACAGGAGCCCGTGGAGGCTAGAGGAGGTTGACGGTAGCTCGTGGAGGCTGGAGGAGGTCGACGGTGGAGATGAACAATATCTTGTGGAGTCCCGTTGTTCGATAAGCCACACCCCTCCCCCCCCCCCGTTTCGACCGTAACGCTCCAACACAAGTCCGTTTCATCCGTTTTGCGGTACGCCACACCCCTCCCGATCAACAGGACCCCCGTTTCGACCGTAGGAGGCCCGTTTCCTCCGTTTTGCGGTACGACACACCCCTCCCGATCAACAGGACCCCCGTTTCGACCGTAGGAGGTCCGTTTCCTCCGTTTTGCAGTACGCCACACCCCTCCCGATCAACAGGATCCCCGTTTCGACCGTAGGAGGTCCGTTTCCTCCGTTTTATGGTACGCCAGGCCCCTCCCGATCAACAGGACCCCGTTTCGAACATGGCCGGTCGAACACAAGGCCGTTTCCTCCATTGTGCGGTACGCCAGGCCTCGTTTCCATCGTGTGTTCCGTCCAAGCCCTCCCGATGAACACGACCACGCAGTCCGTTCTGACCCAGCCGGTTGGCTCCCACGCGTTCCGTTGCCTCCCGATGAACACGGCGCATTCCATTTCCTCCCCATGAACACGACGACGACGCTATTTCTCCGTTCCGACCCAGCCATGTACGTATGCGTGAGTAGGCGTTCGAGACCTTGCCCGTATGTACGTACATGGCCGTATTTTCTTTCTTGCACCCTTCCCGCTGTACGTACATGTACATGCTACGTGCGCGCCTCTACTACGACACGTGCGCGCCTCTACATCTATGGCACGTGCGCGCCTCTACATCGACCAGTATGTACGTACACATTCGCGACCAGAATGACAACGCTACCTACGCGTCGACCAGGTGGGCCCCGACTGTCAGGAACTTCCTTGCCTGCGAAGATGTAGCTGGTGGGTCCCAGCAGTCAGGGGGGCGAATCGTTTTGTTTTTTTTGCCCGGACGCACTTCCTTGCATGTGAAGATGTAGCTGGTGGGTCCTAGCAGTCAGGGGGGCGAATCGTTTTGTTTTTTTGCCCGGACACACTTCCTTGCGTGCAAAGGTGTAGCTGGTGGGTCCCAGCAGTTAGGGGGAAACGTTTTTTTCACGAAATATGGTGGCCCGTCCGGTGGGTCTCCGCTGTTAGGTGGAGGAATAATTATTTTGAGCGTAATGAGGAGGCACTTCCTTGCTGCGGCCGTGGACCCAGCTGTCAGCCTCTCCACGTACAGTCCACGTCCGATGGAAGTCGGTCGTTGACCACATTGACCACACCGCGCCGAGAGCACCACAGCGGTGGACGACGGCGGGGCCTAGGAAGGGGACGACGCGGAGTCGGGGAACACGCGGCAGTGGATGCCCACACGGAGGGCAGTGGATGCCCACGCGGAGGGGAGTACGACTGTACGAGGGTTTACTGGTTCGTCTACCGTCGCCGGAGAATAACAACAGGTGTGGGTGAGTAGAGGGATGGCTAGGCCAGCGATGGGAGTACGGTGGGGCGGTGAGGCCTGCGCGGCAGGACAACCGGCCATGGGGAGGAGGGAGCAGGCAGTCCCACCGGCGCTTGTTTGAGCGGCTGGAGTAGGAAGAGCAGAGATTGAAGAAGCACGACGGCCGTTGGAGGGACAT
Source organism: Triticum timopheevii (assembly GCA_963921465.1). Lineage (NCBI taxonomy): Eukaryota > Viridiplantae > Streptophyta > Magnoliopsida > Poales > Poaceae > Triticum > Triticum timopheevii. The sequence continues at coordinate 464,896,470 of OY997266.1, forward strand.
CCAATCGTCACTGCTTGTGCGTCAACCTTTTTTTAGGAAAGCCTCAAATCTGTGGAAAACAGCGTACAACCCATCTGCCATTATTTCTAATAATTTACAGCCCATTTGCTAATTCTTAAGGGTTTTTTTGGAGCCCATATTCTTTTTATTAGCATTACAGCCCATATTGTGGCCACGGTTAAAAAATTATACGAAAGTTTGCATATTTCGGTGCGGTCCGAACTGTTTTAATCCCAAAATTTCGACTCACATTCAAACTGATTTTAAAAATAAATGTATATCAATATAAAATCCAACAAATTCTCCATGCATAAAAATTAATGTAATTTAAAATCTTGAAATGAAAAAAATATATTTGAAACTAATTGCCAGTTTTATGTGTTTTAAAAATGTACAGCCCATTTCTCATTACTGATGGGCCATTTTCTCGGCCAGCCAAATGAAAAGCTCTCCTCGTCTTGAAAGATTTGCAGCCCAACAGGCCTGACAAAGCGACTTAATTGGCAAATCACAAAAAAACTGGGCTGTGGCTGTGGACCCAGCTGTCAGCCTCTCCACGTATAGTACTCTTCCGATGGAAGTCGTTCCTTGACCACGTTGACCACGCTGCGCAGAGAGCACCACGGCGGTGGACGACGACGAGGCCTAGGAAGGGGACGACGCGGAGCCGGGGAAGACGCGACAGTGGAAGCCCGCGCGGAGAGGAGTACGAGGGTTCACTGGTTCGGCTGTGGTGTGAGGTTGCCGTCGCCGCAGGGCCTGGCCAGCGGCGGGAATAGTAGGGGGCGGTGAGGCCTCCGCGGCAGCACGGCCGACCACGGGAGGCAGGATCATGCGGCACGACCGGTGCTGCTTTGGGCGGCTGGAGCAAGAAGACCAGAGGTTGAGGAAGCATTACAGCCGCTGGATGGACATCGTACGGTCACTGGAGCTAGAATCGTTCATCTTGACTAAGTTGACAAAGCCCTTCGGCCCCGTCAACTTAGTAGGCCCACAAGACAGCCTCCCACCAAGGTGGGTCCCAGCTAGTCGGGGGAGTATTCATTTTTTTGTGCGTAATAAAGAGGCACTTCCGGTGGGTCCGAGCTGATAGCGGGGGGGAACGTTTTTTTCGCAAAATACGGTGGCCCGTCCGGTGGGTCCCAGCAGTTAGGGGGAAATGATTTATTTCGCAAAATACTGGTGGCCCGTCCGGTGGGTCCCCGTTGTCAGGTGGAGGAATAATTATTTTCCACGTAATAAGGAGGCACTTCCTTGCAGCTGCCGTGGACCCAGCTGTCAGCCTCTCCACGTACAGCACTCTTCTGATGGAAGTCGGTCGTTGACCACATTGACCACGCCGCGTCAAGAGCACCATGGCGGTGGACGACGACGAGGCCTAGGAAGGGGACGACGTGGAGCCGGGCCACGGGAGGCAGGAGCAGGCGGTAGCACAGCCGGCCACGGGAGGCAGGAGCAGGCGGCACGACCGGCGCTGCTTTGGGTGGCTGGAGCAAGAAGACCAGAGGTTAAAGAAGTAGTATGGCCGTTGGATGGACATCATACGGTCACTGGAGTATTGACTAAGTTGACAAAGCCCTCCGTCCCTGTCAACTTAGTAGGCCCACAAGTCAGCCCAACAATATGGTGGGTCCCAGCTAGCAGGGGGTATTCATTTTTTTGGGCATAATAAGGATGCACTTCCTTGCGTGCGAAGATATAGCTGGTGGGTCCGACCTGTCAGCGGGGGGAACGTTTTTTTTTCACGAAATACAGAGGCCCTTCCTGTGGGTCCTAGCTGTCAGGTGGAGGAATCATTATTTTGCGAGTAATAAGGAGGCATTTCCTTGCGTGCGGCCGTGGACCCAGCTGTCAGCCTCTCCACGTAAAGTCCACTTCCGATGGATGTCGTTCATTGACCATGTTGACCAGGTCGCGCAGAGAGCACCAGGGCGGTGGACGACGGCGAGGCCTAGGAAGGGAACGACATGGAGCCAGGGAATAGTCGGCAGTTGCTTCCCACGTGGAGGAGTACGAGGGTTTACTGGTTCGTCTGCCGTCGCCAGAGAATAGCAGCATGTGTGGGTGAGTAGAGGGATGGCTAGGCTAGCGATGGGAGTACGGTGGGGCCGTGAGGCCTGCGCAGCAGCATAGCCGACCGCGGGAGAAGGGAGCAGGCAGTCCCGCCGGCGCTTGTTTGAGCGGCTGGAGCATGAAGAGCAGAGATTGAAGAAGCACGACAGCCATTGGATGGATATCCAACAGTCACTGCTCTCGTGTGTTGACTAAGTTGAGAGGGCGTTGCGTGTGCGTCAAACTTTTTTTATGAAAGCATACGCGTCAACCTGTAGTAGGCGCACAAGTCAGCCTCAAATCTGTGGAAAACAGCATACAGCCCATCTGCCATTATTTCTAATAATGTACAGCCCATTTGCTAATTCTTAAGATTTTTTTTGGAGCCCATCTTCTTTTTGTTAGCATTACACCCCATATTGTGTCCACGGTTAAAAAGTATACGAAATTTTGCATATTTCGGTGCAGTCAACTGTTTTTAATCCAAATATATCGATTCACATTCAAACTATTTTGAAAAATAATTTATATAAATATAAAATCCAAATAATTGTCCACGCATAAAAATCAATGGAATTTAAGATCTTGTAATGAAAAAAATTGAAACTAATTCCCGGTTTGATGAGTTTTAAAAATGTACAGGCCATTTCTGGGCAAACCGAATGAAACTCTCCTCGTCTTGAAACATTTGCAGCCTAGCAGGGCTGATAAAGCAAGTAGGCCAGAACTGGGCTAGCCATTTTCAGCAAGAAAAAAACACAACTGGGCTCATGATGTGGTAAACATAAATAAAACCCTGGCTAGACGGGCCACAGCCCCCGCACAGCCCCATTGTTACCCTGATCCGTCGCTAAAACTAGTATAAATAACAACTGCTTGTTCCTCATTGTCTCAAAAAAACTGCTTGTTCCTCAAACAAAAAACTGCGCGACTTGCTGGGTCCCTGGTGTCAGCCGCTCGTAGTGTAATTCTCTCGTTTATTGACTACGTTGACGATGGCGTGAGCCCCAGATGTCCAACCATTAGGAGGAACCATATTTTTGTGCTTGTACTATAGAGGCACTTGCTTGCATACTGCCATGACGCTGGTGGGTCCCTACTGTCATCCTCTCCACGTACAGTCATCTCCTTGTTCCTCTCGGTTGTTGACGATGTTGACAACGCAAGAGGGCGGCGCACCACGCACGGCGAGCAAACTAAGGCCACAAGGCGGAGGACGACGGCGAGGCCTCAGACGGAACGAACAGGAGCCGTTGAAGATGCGCCGGTCCAGTCGCAGGCGGAGGGGAGTACGAGGGTTGACTGGTGGGGGTGGTGGGGGCTAGTCACTTGGCTTCTATAATGCACAGTGAGCTCAACCAGCCGGCGTGAGTGATGTTATTTCCCTTGGTTGTGATTTGTTACAATATTTCACTCTAAATTAAACGAATGGCAAGCCATTTGCCTTGTTTCAAAGTAAATATGTCAGTCACAGCCGAGTTGAAAAGGGCAGGAACATCTAACTCCAGCTTACAAACTGTACAAAAGCACGAGGGTTGATTGTTCATCAGGTTTACAAAAAAACCCAGATTGAAAAGGGCAACGACATGTAACTCCAGCACTATTTTCGGCAGTCACAATCAAATGGATCGGTCAGGTCCATAGAATGAACATCCTGGATCATAAAATTTACTGGATTATTACCACAATATGTTGTAAATAGAAGCCTGGCACGTTTAGAAGCTCTTTTGCCCACCTGAAACTCCTTTTTTTGCTCTTCGACATACCCATCCGTCAAAACCATGCTGCTGATAAACTTAAGCCTGATGGACAATAGTAACTTCGCATTCAGCAGGAAGAATGTGACAAATCTTGTGTTTGCATGGTTGGCTACATATCGTTCTAGCGTTATTGTCTTCAATCGAATCTCATGAGAAGTGAGAAAATCCCGATGCTTACGAATCCACCGATTGGTTTTAACTTTCTTACCCCGTCCTGTTGCCTAAATAGACATGAAAATTGAAAACAGTTAAGGTCTAAAAGAAGAGTGTTGAAAGAGCAACAGCTGAACGGTTAATTCTAGTACACTATATGCGGGCTTCCAATGTGCGTGAAATTATCACCTTTATATACAACTTCTCCAGACATGGAAAGCATTGCAGCAAGCCAATAATCTTGTTCAGATGAAAACTATTCATTTGGATATATAAGATCTTGACAGAATCCAGCACCATTGATAGGCCATCCATGGAGAAACTCTTCATTGAGCATAGAACATAATATTAGTACAAAATGTGTACTCCAAGATGATATATAAATTATGCATAGAAATTTAAAATGCAGCATAGGGTTACAAGTGTAGATGATAATATAAAGTACCTGAAGAACTGTGAGCCAAACACCATATTGAAATGAGCACAGAGATCATGTATTACACCCAAGGTCTCCAGTTTAGGCGCAGAGAGGACGGTTATTTGCAATGGTGAATAACTAGAATCAAGGATCAACCTTTGAAGTGAAGGGGCATCTTGGATGATGAGCTGCCTTCCGTCAAAAGAAATTCCAATTCTTACAAGGTTAGGCAACTTTATTTGGAGACAACCGATTCTAACTGTGAAAACAAGTACCAAGCACTCCAGCGCAGGGCAACTGGAGTGGATGATGCTGTGCAATGAGGCCTCCGATATATGAACCCGCACAAGTGAAAGTTTCTTGAGAAATGGGAGTCGAAGTGTCAGAACCCCGACTCAATGTCACATCGATCTAGCCTGTAACACCTCATATCACTTTGTGGCCTCACGCACGGTATCCCCACGGGTGTCGCCTTACCTTTGCCCGGGACCTTTTGCGCCTTTTGGCACACGTATATGATAGTGTCGCTAGCATCCATATGAAAAGGAGCCCGGGCTGACATGGCTAGTTGTAAACCCAAAGTGGCACAGACTTACAGGGACAGGCATCCATGACCCAGCATCGAACGTGTCGGTCATCAGCAAGTAAGTTCCAGGCTGTAGCACTGGGCTAGCAGGACTCCGGTAAACCGGGCTGTAGCGGGCTAACAGGACTCCGGTACTCAATGCGTGACATTTCCCCGAAGGGACAGACACCGGAACGAGGAAGGACACATGCCGGCCAGCCAAGTGTTCCGGAGCAGTAGCAAGCTACCATGGCTCAGTGGAATCACTAGGAGACATTTCCCGGTAAGAGAGGCTACTAAAGATAAACAACTAGATAGTCAGATCCCACACATACCAAGCATTTCAATCATACACACAATATGCTCGATATATGCAAATACAACAAGGCATCACAACATGACTCTATGACACAGGTACTTTATTTAAAGGCTCAGAGAGCCATACATAGCATACAAATAGGTACGGGTCACACGACCCAGCATTCAAGTCATACAGTCATACAAACCAGCAGCGGAAGTAACTTGTCTGAGTACAGACAACTAGTAAAATAAAAGAGGCTTGGAAAGCCTAGCTATACTACGTGGTCCTTCACAAGCTCAGGATCACCACCTGGGCCTTAGTCTACCCATTGATGTCAACGTCTACGAAGAACCCATCAGAAGGGGTTGCAGCGTCTTCTGTAAAAATGTAAATTATAGCAACATGAGTACAAAGGTACTCAGCAAGACTTACATCAGATCCTACATACATGCACATTATCAAGAAGGGTTGGTGGAGTTATTGCAGCAAGCCAGCTTTGACTCTTGGCTAAGCTATCCTACGAGACTCCAACTTGAAATGGTTTTGCGCACACGAGTCCACTACTCACCACTCAATACACTACCGAGGATCCACCTTCGTCTTCCTACGGAAGAGCCATCCTCGGCACTCACGCTTATCTTGAGGCTTTTAGTAGTTTCCATTTACTTGTCTATGAACTGTATAGGCAACCAAGTAGTCCTTTACCGCGGACGCGGCTATTCGAATAGATTAGGTTAACCCTGCAGGGGTGTACTTCTTCATACATGCTCTCACCACTTACCGTCGTTTACACGACATGTACTCGGCAACCTTCAAGCGGAAGCCCAACGTGGGTGTCGGCCACGACCTACCTAGACACCTAAGTCTCTAGTCCAGGTTTATCGCCTATTTGGGTTCCATCCATGAGGAGATCCGACCGAAGTTTCGCTCACGGCCCCAAACGATGTGAACAGGGTTCCCGAGATACCAAACGGGCATCCGGTACACCCGGCCACGTACCTACCGCATCACAGCCCACCCCTACGGTCAGCGCTGTCCACGGCCTCCAGTAGGCTACAAACACCAGAAACTACTTGCAACTCCTGGACAGAAGACTAGGGTGAATAAGAAGCCGAGAAGGTCCATTGGTTTCGGGCCCAATGCATGGTAGTAGCTGAATCTTAAATCACACATACAGATCTCAGTGCTTAAGGACGGCTTCAATGAAACAACCCACCATGTACTCCTACATGGCCTCTCATCGATACCTTTACCAAATCGTGTTCAACACACCACTCTCAAACTGATATGATCATTTCACTCTAGCCCATCACCCAGATGAACCAGACCTGACACGACTCTAAGCATAGCAGGCATAGCAAGGTAGGAACAACACATACATATGGCTCAAACAACTCCTACACATGCTAGTGGGTTTCATCTAGTTACTGTGGCAATGACAGGTCATGCAGAGGAAATGGGTTCAACTACCGAAGCACACAGCAGTTTGAAACGCGTTGTCTTAATGCAGTAAAAGAGAGCAAGAGCGAGAACATGGGATTGTATCGATATGATCAAACGGTTGGTTGCTTGCCTGATGGGTCGATGCACTAATACGGTTCTTCGCTAGGGTAATCACGATACTCCTCCGAGGTAGAACCTGCCGCAAAGAACACCGATACACAGCCATCACCAAACAATGTGCGACAATATGATGCATGCATGAAACATGGCAATATGAGTGTGTTGGGCTAATGCAACTAAGACCAGAAGGGTTTGAACCAATTTGAACCAAAGAATTCAAATTTCAAACTCATACATGGCCCTTTAAAGTGTTTTATCTTGTTCTGCATTAAACATCAAGTTAACTTGTTTAATCATGCATGGAAACAGTACAGATGGATAGATTGGATTTTTCTGATCATTTTTCATATATAACTTGTTTGATTTTGAGTTACAGATTAAAAGTTATGAATTTTTGAAGTTTAAACTATATTCCGGAATTTCCTGTATTAGAATAAATCCAGAAATTAATTTATTGCGTCAGCCATGCGTCAGGATGACGTCAGGGTCAATGGAGACGTCCAGGTCAAACCTGACAGTGGGTCCAGGGTGTCAGGGTCATTAGTTTAGTTAAAGTTTAATTAAAACTAAACCTATTTAGTTAACAGGGCTGGGCCCCACCTGTCATTGACTCAACAGAGTCAACCAGGGCCCACCCGTGGTCAAACCCAGGTCGGCTGCACCGGCGTTTAGCCGCCGGCGAGCCCGACGCGGCGGCGGAAGTGGTTTTGGCCGTTCCGGCCAACAAAAGGGGCGCGGAGGCCATCGGAGTGGAGCTGAGGACGAGCCGCGGCTCTTGGCGGAGTCCGTTGGGGTCGGGGTGGCCGGAGTTGGCGCCGGCGACGACCTAGGCGGCGACCGGAGCTCGGGTGAGAGCGAACTCGGGTTAGGGTGTGCGGTGAGGTGCGGGGAGTGCACGGTTGGGTCCAACGCAGCGTGGTGAGTGCGATGGACAAGGTGAGGTGGCCGGTGGTTAGCCGGAGGCACGTCGGCGACGTGGTCCGCGGCGGCAAGTGCGAGTGAGTTACGTGTGCTCGCTGTGGTGCACGAGAGAGAGAAAGAGAAGGAGGGGGAGTTAGCTAAGCTCATAGGGAGTTCGACGAAGCACTTGGTGCAGCTGGGGACGGGCCGGAGCGACGGCGACGGCGAAGGGGATCTCCGGCGACGGCGGTTCGGTCGAGGTCGATGCGGCGGCTTCGGGGCACGCGAGCGCTCGGGGCTCGGCTAGCTCGAAGGAGTAGAGGACGGCGGAGCTTCTGGACACGGTGGCGCGGCGTGGAGATGACGGAGAGCACGCCTACGACGGCGGAGCGGCGACGGTGGCGTCAGTCATGGCGTGGGAGCGCGAGGGAGAGGAGTTGGGGAAGAATGGAGGTGTCCTGGGGGTTCACGGCTCGACGTGGAGCTCAACCAGGCCGGCTAGGCGGTGAGAGGAGGAAGCAGGGCGGCGTGCAGCTGCATGGCGTGCTGCGGTGCTGCCGTCGAGCACCTGCCTGCCTGCCTGGCCGGCAAGCAGCTCGCTCGCGCGGCGCTGGGCTGGGCCGGCAGGTGGGCCGGGTGCTGGGCGCCAGGTAAGTTCTTTCTGTTATTTCCTTTTTTTATTTTTCTGCAACTTTGTTGAATTATTAAAAATACTTAGGTAACTCCTAAAATCACCAAACTGCTCCTGGTCCATAGTTGGATTATTTCCAACATGAAACATTTTAGTTTGGAAATATTTGAGCACTTGAAATATTTTATATAATTTTAAGTGCCCAAATTCAAATATTTATGATTTAACTCAAAGACCCTAGGATGACCTAGGAAATTGTGCATCACTTTTGGCAGAGGTTCTGAACCAAGACAAAAATGATGGACATTTTAGAAGGGCATTTCAGGTTCATTGAAAAAGTTTTTAGTAAACCCTAGTTGGTTTCAGAGGGGGCTGGGGGTTCTGTCATCCCCATTTCAAGTTTCTGATGAAAAAAATAGACATGATGCAACACTCTAATGCATAACTAGCTAGGGTGTGACACGAAGGTTTAGTAACAGATTGTCTGGTAGGTAGCATAGCGCAAAGGTGGCGGTGTGGAGAGAGGAGGAAAACCGCGAGATGGACATCGGTGCTGAGGGCACAAGTTCATGGCGTTCTGTATGTGGTATGTGATTTCCAGGGGAATAGTAGAACTCAAGCAGCTGTAGTTCTGTGGATTCAGGGGATTTCAGCCAGGCGTCCACCGTGCAGGGCATGGTATGCTTGCTCAGGTAGCATGACGGGATGCAGAGGCTCTGAACGGAGCCCTGGTGGGAGGAGATGATGGCTCTGGGGATTTCAAAATCATTGAAGAGAGATAGCTGATGACAGTCGAGATTAAGGGGCACAGCGCGCCATAGAGGGCGCCACCGAATTGAGAGGACTTGGGTGCGACAGCAATCCTTGGTGGGGAGAAGCGAGATGATCTCCCCAAGGATGGCGTCCGGGAGATCGCTGATGCGGTCCACCCGAGATTCTACGGGTTCCTGGGATCCGGTGGGGGCGGGGTCTCCGCTTCTCCCTGCGTTGCCGGGTGAGGGATCTACAACAGGCGTCGCCACTGGCGGGAGCCTCATCTTCTTGGCGCTGGGGTCAGCCGACTCTATTTTCCTCGAGGGCGTCGCGTCGCGCTCACGGATTTGAGCAGAGTAACGAATGACGAGCCTAGTTGTAGTGCGAGCGAAGAAGAAGGGGAGCTGGGGGTTTTCTATAGGAGTGAGGAAGAAGGGGAGCTGGGGTTTTCTATAGGAGTGAGGTGAGGAATTTGGGGGTACGAGTGAAGCGAGCTGACGTGAGGTGGGTGGGAGCGAGGAGGAAGAAGAGCACCCAGGTTTTTTTTTGTGAGGGAGGGGGGCGGTGTGCTGGGTGTGGGTAGCGCCTTTTGAATTGATTTTACTATTTACTAGTGTGGATTGGCTGTTTTGTCTTGGGCCCAGAGAAACAATTACTACTAGTACAGTGGAGACACTCTACAGCTACCCAGAAAAACAATTACTACTAGTAAAGTGGAGACACTCTACCGCTTCTGGCTCCTCCTAGGTCATTGAAACGTCTCCCTCTACTGAATGCCGTTATACTTTTGTTCACCGAAATGCGGGCCAAAATGCCATCCACCAAATTAGCAGGCAGTATGCAGGCGGAGAGTCACCCCGGTCGTAGCGCGGCAGTAATGAGCCGTCGTATCACAAAACCCCACCTCCCCGCAGTCTAAGTTTGACGGACGAAGCAAGCATCATTTCACTCCTCGCTAATCCCCTTCTCCCTCACCGTCTTCAAGAAAGGCAACACTCGCATCTGCCACTGTTCTTCTCTCCCAACGAAGGGAAGGTAAGCGGATCCGTGATGTTGGTATATTTTCGTTCAGAGAAAAAAAGAACTTTTGCAAAGCAGTAACCGATCCTCACTCTCTTTTTTGTTTCATTGTCATTGTGATTGTGTTTTCCTTTCAGTGGTCTCCTAGTATTCGTCAGTTTCATGATGGACCAAGGAGAACTAGGCAAAGATCTGCCGATATTGGAGCAGACGCGGGAGGCTGATCCCCACGAGACAGAGAGCTCCAAGAAGATGGAGGCAACCACCGAGCCGACCCCAGATACGCTCACGGCCACTACTGAGATGGTCAACGCCCCGTTTGAGGTTACAGCCCCCATGGCACTACAGGAGCAGTTTTCCACCTTCGAGGATGTGTCCCCCCCCCCCCCCCCCCGCTGAGCTGCCCAAGGTGATTTCCTTCTTTGCCGATCTTGATTGTGGTTTTTCATCTAAGTATGTGGTGATTTTTTTATAAAAGGAAGTATGTGGTGATTAATAATGCAAAATTTTATTAGCTTCGATGCCATGCTATACATAGTGGTTTAAATAACTTGTGGTTCTTATACTGAAAAGTAATTCATAATTTGTTTCTGTTTCAATTAGAGCCCTGATGCAGACAAGGATTGTGTGGTTGTGCATGTCACTCGCTATGAGGCGGACGACCTGAATATATGCACTGGGAAAACAGAGTTCTTAGGCTGTTGGATCCTGGAAGCCATTTGCGGTTATACCAATGAAGAGTTGTATTCCAACCTCACTGTTGTCAGGCGTGTTGTCCAGGGTGTACTAAAGCTCAAGAAGTTCAAAGCTACTCCTTCGTTTGTGAGGCATACTGTTCTTGTCAAGCTTACGTAGGAAGATGACATGGCATGCCTCCACAAACAAGTTTATCAGTGGCAAGGCCACAAGGTTGTCTTCATGAAGGTTCAGAGGATTGAGCTGCAGCGGGACGTCCTCGATGATGTTCATGGCAAGGTCCGTCTTGTGTCCATCCCAAATTAGATCGAGGCATGAAATAGTTGCCCCAGCTAGCGTTTAATAGTAGTTTGGATTGTGTCTAATTATCCGAACCTTGCCTGTTATTGACCCCTCTGGGGCTAGTGCTCTGTTTGAATCCGTCTATGGGAACTGCTGCTACTTTTGTGTGCCCGTGAATCATGTGAGAACCATCATAATTGTTGCCGAAACAGATGCGTCCTCACTAGTTTTTTCATGAATATGGCATGGTAAGACATAAGTTGTCACGGTTTATCATACAACAGTGTGTGTTTTGATGAAATAGAGCACTCGTTCGAGAACCGTGCGCCGACGTATACATAAGTACTTGTATACACTGTTGGTGCTACCCCACTTGTAAGCAGTTGTGCAAAACACGGCACATTGGCTCAGCTCGCTTCAACACTAGGCTATCGACCAGCTAACAATCAACAATCTGCTGTCTGACATATAAGCGACTACTATGTATCTTGTTGCAGTGGTTCATGCAGTTAATTGAGGCCACAATGTAATAAATTCCAAACGTTCACACGCTAGTCCAGCGCTCATGTGGAACACTCACAATTAAACTCGTCTTCATAAAAATCTTGAAAAGCATAAGTTAAGCAATTTTATACATCTCAATGATTCATAGAACATAACAAACATATACTAGTTCATAGCAAAAGACAAAGTTGTGAGAAGGTTTACAAATCAGGAGAAAACAAGCAAGGCTTCTCTGAGCAAAGGGCCTCCCGGCAGGCTTAAATTTCCTGGAGTTCACTCTGGTTTTTTCTTGTTGCCACCATCCAGGGTTAGGTTCTCTCATTCCAGAATAACCAATTATAATTGTGGTCTTGGCTGGAATGCTGAACTGAACCATGTAGTGTACTGACCAGCTGAAATGCTTGTGCATTCCACTAAATTTAGGCACCGCTATTTGCAAAAATAAGCAGACCACAATGCCTCTTGTCCGCGCACCTGTCCAAAAAACCGCCATGCAACCGTGCCAGCTAGTCCTCGGTCCATGGATGAACTGGTAGAAAGTGCATTCCGGACTAGGATGCAGTTGTTTTTGCTCATCCCTGCACTGCAATCAGGAAGTAAAATGTACGAATCAACTTCTTTTAGATTGTGTTGGTCATTCTACCTTAGTTACTACTCCCTCCGTTCCAAAATAGATGACCCAACTTTGTACTAAAGTTAGTACAACGTTGGGTCATCTATTTTGGAACGGAGGGAGTACCAATGTAGGGATACCTTGAAGACGGGAGGTTAGACGACGGCAACGAGGGATAGCCATCTCATTTTGCGCAGTTGTACTAAAACTGAGGTGTGTGCTTTTGATTGCGCGGATAGAAACGAGACAGAGAGAGACATCCCGAAACGATATGGAGACAGACATCCCTATTTGCGCAAATAGGAAATACGGTTATTGAAACAGTGACACATATTACTACTTTCCCCCATTTCCTCTTAGAACCAAGTCCTAGATTCATGCTACAGCTTTCCCACTTTCTTCCCTGTTTGAACCAACGCTTTGAGTTCACTGTATGAACTAGCTTTACTCCTAATAATAGTAGAAGTCTAGGTGGCTTTGTAACAGCGGACGGAAGTAGAAAAGGATCCACACGAAGGGGGAAGAGCTGGGGCAGTAGAGCAAGGCAGGTTTCGAAGGAATATATACCTGAGGGTCGTCGGCATGTGGCAAAGACGGCGTCAGGAGGCTGCATCTTGGCCACAATACCGCGGGGAGGAAGAAGGGGTCGGAGGCCCTCCCGAGCCGGCGCTCTCTCGGAGAGAACGGCACGGCCGCCGATCGGGACGCGTGGGCAGCCGTTGGTCTCTTCCCTCGTCGCCGACAACAGCGTGAATGATGCACCTACACCCCCTGCCCCGGTCGAGGTTGTCCGGCCGGATTTGTGACCAACCGTGAGCTGAGAGAGAGAGAGTGTGTGGCCACCTATGTCTTGCTTAGATCTGGAGAGCATGAGAGAGTGAACGAGAGGAACCCTAGTAAAGCAAGCGAGGCTCCTGCTTTTATATATAGTGGAGTGATTTTGTTGTACCGGCTTCAAAAAAATGCGCTCCTACGTGTACCCACGAGTGGGTGTGAGAGAACTAGTGCGTGCGTGCACCGCTTCTCTTCGTGAGAGTACAATATATACTATGCCCAAAGAACGTTCGCCGCAAGAGTAATAGTATAAGTGTGTGACGTGTGAGCTAAAATAAAATGTGCGCGCCGTCTTTTGTTTTTTAGAAGTTCTGAGGGTAGGGTGTGAAGAGCACATATGTGCGTGACGTCTACCTGCAGATAGACGATGGGTGCGACGTGCGAGTCTGCGAGAGGACTCGGGAGAGTCGTGACTTGTGAGGGTGCGTCTGCGTGAGAGAGGGGGGGCACGTATCATGCAATGCATGTGTCCGTAAATCATTATCCGACAAACATTCGCCACAAGCCTTTTCGTGACGAACGCCGTAAGAACCATTAGATCGGCATCCGACAGTGTCAGTTTTGCCATGTCATTTAACAGAACAGCCACTCCTCCTACACACAAATCTTCCACGTGAGTGTTAGCAACTATTGTATGCTCCCTCCGTTCCGAAATGCAGTGCATATAGATTTATTGAAAATTAGAACCTCGCAAACTTTTACCGAGTTTTCATGTACCAAATTGCACATGTAGAATACCCTGTATATATCATTTCATTCATCTTCGATAGGTAACTATAAATATGGGTGAGGAGTCTACAAAGAAAGACCATCGTATCACCCGCAGCAATTTCAAACATCGTTTAGTGTCGAGGAATATCATAGGAACTCTATATGATATGATTTTTATAGGATTTCTTCCTTTAGAGCCAATTGGTTCATAGGAATAGATTCATATACTCTACATTTCAAAGGAAATAAACATGATATCATTTCTATAGCTTTAGAGCTGCTTGGTTCATATGAATGGATTCCTATACTCCCTTAATTTCAAAGGAAAATAAACATTAGCATATATTCAATAGAAAAGTTCCTATGATATGAACCAAATTACATCTCTTTACTAATCCCTCCTCATAGGAATTGAGATACATGTCATCTCTAGATTCAAGAGAAAAGTTCCTATGATGTGAACCAAATGACATCTCTTTTCCAATCCCTACTCATAGGAATTGAGATGCTCCATGTCATCTCTTTCCCTACAACTTCCACGTATGCATCTTCTATTCCTAAATAGATAGTACAACCCACTAGTAGCTTTTTTCCAAAACATGCAACTATGGCACAAGAACTATATAGTGTGCCAATAACTTTGAAAGATGGTCGCTGGGTGAAGCTAACCCGACAGTGCAGAGATGGGCAAATCCGAGCACAACTGGCCGTTGGATATCATCAACATTCCACCAGATCTGCCACATGTACAATTTAGAAGACTCCATGGTTGAACTTAAGCATAATGCACAAACCTCAAAACACAAGCACTTCTCCTTTGCTCTAGAATCTTCTTTATCATAATTGATTATTTTTTTCTAAATGAATTGCCATTATTTGTTTTTTAGTTTATGATTTACAATGCACAACCCCATGAATCTTAACATTTTTATAAAACTAATTGATTTTGAATGAGATGAACTATAAGAACTAAACAAACATCTACATCATGCATATATGACTCAAAGCTTTACATGCTATAGTGTGTATTTACTCATAATTTGGTTTCGAAATCTCATGCATTCAATACATGTGTACCTTACTAGTTTTGAGTAGAGTAGCAAATTTCACGCAGCCCCGGGTATATCAAAATGTAGGGCCCATGCATCATTGCCTTTCGGCGAACCTACGTCCACAATTTTTTGTACGTGCTATATCTCCACTGGTCCCCGAACCCAAAATGCTGCCTCGTTCCCGTAAAACCAAGCGGCCCACACATATTTAAGGCGTCGACTCGAACCCGTTTACTACGACATGGCCTCGCACGCCATAGTACTCCTACAAACCCTACCGCCGCACTCATCATCGGTTTTCTTCAAGAGGACAAGGGAGAAGCCGATTTGTAGTGGAGGCGCTTTCAAAAAAAAAGGATCTGTAGTGGAGACCCCTACCCTAGGGTGCCCTAGGTAGCTGCCGCACGCATCATTATTTTCTCTTTTCTTTATGCTCTTGCACGCTAGAGTGAAATGATGTTTGCTTCGTTCGTCCAGCTTAATGCGGGAAAGGTGGGGCTTTGTGATTTGACCCCTCATCGCTCATTTTCTACTACTGCGGCGCTACGACCGGGGTGCCTCCAATTCCAACCGCTGCTCCGAACTATAATTTGGTGCATCGCACGTGGAACAAGACGGTGGATGAGCCACATGTCTGCCAAAGGGGTCCTGTTAAGTGTGTCGCCATTTCATGTGCGGACTGACCTTGCTTGAGTTGCTACGCCAACACGACAGGAGCAGCCTACCACTTGGTTTTGCTCCTTGGTGAATTCCGTCTATATTGATCTAAAAAGATACGTGCTGAACTACCCTCTCCGTCTTGGTTTTTTATTTGTCGGCGTCTCGGTTTATAGGGCCTGCACATAGTTCTAGGTCATCCATTTGACTAACTAAATATGAGTTACTATGTCACAAAAAGTATATCATTGGATTCTTATTGGTTGATATGTGAAGAAACAAGAAACGAGGTAGAAGTTAATGCACCACGCCTTAGTATTGTGGGATTATTTGGTTTTTGTAAGATGACGTGCGTTTGGTTGCAAGGGTGGTCATGAATGGGTTGGGATCGTTCAGAAAATAGACATGTTTGGTTAGAAAGCACATGAATGGTTCGAGTCAAAAAAGAGAATATGCCTTGAAGATGCTGAACCATTCCACCCAACCAAATCTGTCGAATCAAATGGCCACCCTTTGCATGCATGACTATGTGAGCATGACTGGTGGTCCCGTCTTAAATAATTAGCTCATCTCTTATATTCAGCCAAACACAATTTATTGAATGGCCATTCATACGATACCTTCAACCAAATGCATCCGACGGAGGGAGTAGTTGTATTAAAAAGTCGAGGGCGGGGCTTTTCCTGCGCGGTAGGCGGGGCAGTTCCGCCTTTTCGGTTCGACAGAGACGTGAGAAGACGAGGGAGTAGGCTACTGCAAACGTAGGGCTATGTGATTTGACAGCGAGTTACTGCTGGACAGGTGGGGCCCCGTGATTTGACTTGCCATTATCATTTTAACTGCGGCGCTACGACCGGCGTGAGTCTCCCGATTCCTGACCACCTCCATACAGGTGCCTCTCCCAATGCTCCACCATGTAGTAGTAGAGGCTGGCTCTTGCATGAGAGCCCACTTCTCCACTTTTTCCTTGCCTCTCTTTCCTCCACATATGCAAAAATGCCATCTAAAGCGCACTATTGTACTTACTTGCTCCTACAGGTGCTTAAGCTTGCCACATAGGCATAAAGTCTGATGTGGCAAGTTAATCAAGAAGAGAGAGACTAGTTTGGTGACCCAAGGAAGAAACGGTGCTAAGCGCGTGTACCTAGGTGAAAAGACAATTTTGAGTCTATAGCTAATTAAATGAAGCAAACTTAGCAACACCATTTCATTGGAAGAGGTCACTCCTTGGTGAATGCAATAAATACTAGCACTCCTTGTGTCCCATTATATAAGAACGTTTTTGACACTACACTAGCTAGTGTCAAAAACGTTCTTATATTATGGGACGGAGGGAGTACGAAGAAAGAGATAGAGAGGAGTAAAAAAATACACTTATAGCCAACCTTGTTGTAGTATGAGTGACTAAGTGATGACTATGTATGACATGCCAACATCAGATAGCCTAACGCACCGTGTTAAATCTCCAAGGGCGTGACCGCCCGAGCGACGCGACGGTCGTGGTAGGCGCGACCATGATATGGGCTGCTGGCAGCCCTTGGATCTGAGATCAAACGGTCGCATGCTAAGTTGCTGAAAATTTGCAGAATAACCCTCCAGGATAGGATATTCACCCATAGGTCTAGAATCACGCCATGCAACCGTTCGATCTCAGATCCAAGGGGTCTCGGAAGCCCGTATCATGGGAGAATGGAAAGCCACTACCCTGCCGTTCGCACGCTGGCAGTTCGCTCCTACTCTTTCTCGCACGTCCTTTAATACTACGGCGGTTCGCTCCTAGTCGTCCCGTCCATTCACATTACGACAGTTCCACTAATCCTAACCCTCCTCCCAAATCCATGGCGTCCCAAATCTCCCCGATCGGCGGTGAGTACAAGGTTAGAACCATCACCGGTGATGAGTTCGACGTCATCTACACCCGTACTTCCGCGACGGTGAAAGGATGCCTTTCTCGCTTCAAACGCATGTTCGAAAACTCACATGATGAGTGGGTCGCTGGGCTAGATGTTGAGTACACCACAGTCGTGGGACGAGAGAAGGATCTAAAGGACGAAGAGAGGAAGAAGCCCGTCGTGATCCAGGTTTGCGTACATAATGTTTGCTTGGTCTACCACATATGCCATGCCGACGTTGAGTGCCAGGATTTTAAGAACTTCCTCGAGGACAAAACAGTCAAATTCGTTACTATAGACTTTAAGAACGACAAAGAAGTCCTGCGTCGGATAGGCCTCATTGTAGGCAACTCCTTCGACCTCCAGATGAATCGGCCGGTGCCCCCTCGTCAGCCCTCAATGCTGACCCTGGCAGGAGCCATGGTTCATCCTTCGTACCGCAAACTGGAGAAACCTCATTACATGTTTCATCGTCATGCATGGCAGCGGAATGTACTAGATATAGACCACATCTAGTACGCTGCAATGGATGGCTACCTTTGTTTCAATATCTAGAAGGGTTGGATGAAGAGAAACAGCCAAGTTGGCGGTTCAAGCAAAGAAGTATCGGCCAAGAGGAAGAGGGACAAGGACGAAGTCGAGGATGTGGACGAGGACTCTGAGTAAGGTGGCAGTGTCGTTGCTCATGGCGGTTCTAAACTTCTAATGCAGTGTCTACCGGATTAGTTGCATAGTTTAATTTCAAGTGTGCTTAGTTTAATTTGAGGGGTGTGTTGTGTTGAGCCCCCAGCAGAACTATGTTATATTTCTTCTCGTTACTTTAACTCTTCAGTATGTACATACTAGTACTAGTATTTCTTTAATAGAATCTAGCACCCCAATTAAGCACGTACTAGCTTTTTTAATAGTACTATATGCATAATTTGGCGACGAGCGCTCTCTATATGGCCAGCTCGACGAGGAGCGTCCCCCGTGTTGTTCTGCACTGTTATTTGGTGCTTGACACATCGACCCGGTTGCTATATGTCCCACATGTCGGCAACAGGAAGTACAGAATTCATGAAAGGGAGCGTCGACGGAGGAGTATACTACAGAATTCATGAAAGGGAGTGACTTAGTTTTGGAAAAATCTGTTTTTACAGAGTACGTACCCACTAGGGTTTATAGGGCTCATCTAAAAAACATTCGTTTTTCCGTTTGATAAGTCTCAGTTCTAGTACTATACTAGTAGTAGTACCATTACATGTTGGATTTCGAGGTGCGTTAGATCACCCGACGCAAGCAGTGTCAAGAGGAAACTAACCAATGCATGTACAAGTTCATGGAAATTTAGTGGTCATTCATGCATTCATTCTAATTAATGCCTTGGTAAACATAACTTCTTGAGAAAAATGAGCGTACTGTGCAAACTATGAAATTAATTCAACCACTCACTGTCTACCTTGGTTGGAGAGATTTTGAAATTGAGCCATAAACTGGAAAGGAGGGAGTAGTAACTTTTGTCTCGATTACTATTTGTGGCCTTGTATAGATGCAAAATGTATTTTTTATAGTGGCCTTGTATAAGTAAATAGAGGGAGTACTAACCAAAGTACGTAGTAGGGACGAGGAGTAAACGGAGGAGTAGTAAAATTTTCTCCTTGTGCTGCGAGCCACCGCGCGCGTGGGCGAGGGAGCGGGCGTAAAGGCGTACAGTAGTACTCCAGCTTCACCTCATCCTGCGAGCCACCGCGCCCGTGGGCGGGGGAGACGGCGTACTAAGCAAGTTTCTCCTCGTTCTGCGAGTTGACGGGACACATCAAAAGTACTCCAGTGTATAGAGCCTTGCCTCTAAGGTAGGCCCCACATCGTTTGCCTCTGTTTTTAATTTAACATAACGCGTCAAGTCGCAATTTGTTTGTTCACCCGTGGTAGATGATCCTCCCTCCACCAAGTGGACAACCAGTACACGTGCCAAATTACCACGTGGGCTGCCTTTTTCGTATAGAAATGAGCTCCACCGTGTACCCGCGCGGGTGTGGTTGGGAAAGAGACGGGAGTATGTGCGCCGTGCGTGCACCTCTTCTATTCGTGCATGTCCCCCACCTACGTGGGTGTGTGTGAGAGAGATACAAACCTAGACATAATTCGTTGTCCATCCCCATGCCTCCGCCCACTCCGACCACCAGTCACCACCACGGCACCACACCCCACTCCTCCTTACCTTATCTCTCATGTTTCTCCCTCCATTTTTATATACAAGGAGCCACCATCAAAATTACAATTTGCAGATATACAAGGCCACTAACACTAATCGATGCAATATTAATGGTGTTTGCCTCATGGTACTAGCAAAGGAGGACATTAATTATCCCTTGCATGCATGCGGGTGTTTGTAAAAAAATGCATCTTGATGTTCCGTGCAATGGACGGGCATCTTGCTAGTCCATGAAAACAACACATGGCAAAATTCCACGGCGAACGAGGGATTTGAATCTGTTGGGAGGGGCTGTTTGGATCTTGCCCGGGGTAGCCAAAATATTGGTGACCCTTTTGTCCACCGGTGCCTTTGCCACCGATGAACGAGGAACGGCTCGGGTGCTCATGCTGTCATGCATCCTCCAGCGCGCATGTTGGAGACGAGCTCGCACGAGCTGTGTTTTTTTGTCCCACAACGCCGCCCTAGCCGCCCGCAGACCGACCGGCGACTCGCAAATTACGGCATCCAAATGTAGCCGCACACATTATGACAGCAACTCAACTAACCGGACGAAATTCACGCAAACACGTAGACAAACTGATATTTCATATAAACAACGACGGAAATCATATAAAATACCAGATTTTCACACAAACATGACGGATTTCATTACATTCAAATGAACTACGCGATGCTAGTTCTGGACAGCACAGGTATATAATACCTAGCCTAAATGGTCGCCCGCCGATCGATTTGTGTTCCTCATGTCCGGCAACACGATCACCGGACTGCCGGGAGCCCCGGAGGTATATGCTTCAGCGCAAAGGACGTCTCACTTCCCCACTGCCCAACTGATATCATTGGCTGGTGCCAAAGATGATGGTGGCCGGCACCGGTTCGAGTTCATCACCGGCCACTACTTCGCCATGGCCGGCACCGGCTCGAGTTCATCCTAACATTGACCTCTTCCGTGGAGCCCATGCGGGGTCGACGAAGGTCCTCGCAACAAAAGGATCCGGCAAGACACCTGCTGTGTACGCCGGCGTCGCCTCCGCGGTGGCCTTCATGGGACCCAAGCGGCGGCGGCCTCCCGTGTTCTACTTCTCCTCGATGATGGCAGCGGACGCGGAGGCGCTGGCCACCGACTCGTCGCTCTCCGTGCACCCGGCTTCTATCGCTGCTTGCATGGCGCGGCCGCCGGCATGGGAGTCTCGGCCACAGAAACGGGAGACGCAGTACGAGGCGGCGGCGTGGACGGCAGCAACGACGCCCGTGCACCGCTCCTCATCGAGCTGGCCTGGAGCGGCGAGTTGCTGAACCGCGCGCCGGCTTGGGGCGGCAACTGGCTCCATCGGGCAAGGGGAGGGAGGTGGATCAGCAAGCTGCATAGCTCGTATCCGGCGGGCTACCCAGCCGGCTTGGATGCAGAATAACTACTCTTCTTAAGCCATTGTAAGAGTGGACAAAATGGTGGAGGAGATAGGGGAGCGGCGGAGGTGTGCGATTCTTGGCCGGCGTTTGGCCTCGTTTAAATAGGAGATTAAATAGACGGCGGACGAGAGGAGCTCGGCCGGCGTTGCGTTTAACGCCGGCCCGGTCATGAACGGACATGTGTCCAGAGTGGGTTTCTCGGCTTCCACACGGGCGGGTTTCATGGAGGAGTTTGAATGCGGAACGGAGGCATGTTCAGCCGGGCGTGCCGCGAGTGGCGCCCTCGACTCTGACCTAGGACACCGCGCCATTCTTCCACTGACGTGTGGGCTCTTTGGGTGCATGGCCTGCATGTCAGTGACCCAACGCAGGCAGCGCACAGCAGAGGAACCTTTGGTGGGCCAGGGCGGTCAGAAGCGGGCATTTCATAAATCGATGATTGTTCATTGAGTGTGATGTCATATTTTTGATGTAGTTAAGCGTGTGTCTTGTGTCGTGTGCTGTGTGCATGTAGGCATGCGAGTGTTGCGTGCGTGCAAGGGTGCGTTTCAGTGTTGCATGCATGGGTGCGTACGTGCGTGTGTTCGTGAGTGCATGTGTACGTGTCAGTGTTGCACGCCAGCATGTGTGCGTGTGTACGTTATGTGTACGTGTCAGTGTTGCACGCCTACATGCGTGCATGTCTTGCGTGCGTGCATGTGTACGTGTAGGGTGAGGCTACACGTTCGTCGACTGACTTTTTCATCTCTGGTCATTAGATTTTCCAGCCGTTGGATACGAAATCAAGGGCCTCCAGTTTATCATCAAACTCCACCCCCCCGAGCCGCCAGCCACCACCGGCCGAACCGCCCGCCCCCGCCGCCCGCAGCTGGCCCGCCCTCCTCGAAACCACTCCCCACCGCCGGTCCGCCGCTGCACCTTCGAGAGAGTGGGCCAGCATATATGATATTGAGATTTTATGAAGTCACCATAGGTGCCTCGTAGTCGAGTGGACGTCTCCTCCCCCTGAACGTACATCGCCGGAAAATACTGAAATTAACACAAGATAAATGCGAGCACCGGGACTTTAACCTTGGTAGGCTTGAGAAACCACTGTCCTCTAACTATCCAACCACATGTTGGTTAGCACGACAAAATGTATGTGGTGACCGTGATGAGCTTATTCTGAATTCCAGTGACCATATCGTGCTTTCGCTTCAAATACAATGACCGTAAGTGTCGTCAAGAAAATACGGAGCACGCATCACATGCAAAGTCCATCAGTGTCATCAACAAAATATGGATACGTATCGTGAGCTAGATACCGTTGTACTATTGTATATGCTTATTTTCTTAGTGGCCGATTGCGTGTGTGGTGTGGTGGGCACATCATTTCTAGTTGTGGGGGATTAACATGAAGACTCATGGGTCGGTTCCATCATGCGCCACATATAGGTTGGACCGAGACGTGTTATACGGAGACCCATGTGGAGGACTCGGCGTACAACACGAAGCTACCAGAGTCGCGAAGGACTCTATCCCCACTGGTGATAAGCCGACTATATATGATTTGTAACCTAGGCCCTTAGTATGTTATACAAGCTTGGGGGCTAGTTCGTCGATAGTATACACACACGCACAATGCCATGTATTCACGTGTACTTTGTACACACCCCTAACACTAATATACAGTACCAGGAGTAGGCTCTTTCTTCAACTGCAAGGGTCCGATCCGAACTAGGGTAAAACTTTGCCTCATATTACCATCCAACCTAACAGCCAGGGATATCCTACCGAATGATATGATGAAATCATATCTGCCAACTACTATTAGAGAGGTGTGTCGGGGGGGGGGGGGGGGAATGTGTGCGAGAGAGGCCTAAAGATAATGTGCGTGCGGGAGACACGTAGGCACATATATGTGCATATAGAGGGCTAGTAGAGACCGTGCATGTGTATATATGCATGTGAGAGAAATAGTGTTTTCCAACTGAGATTAGTGAAAAGAGTGGTACATAGTAGTCAGAAAGAGAGATAGAGAAACAGAGAGAGTATGTGCGTGAGACACCTCGACACCCTGAGAGAGATTGTGAGCATGTGTGAAAGAGAAATGCCGATGCATATAAAGTGTGTGCACTTATGCGTTAGATAGAGAGATATCTACGTGTAAAAGGCGGTTCTACGCATTAAATTAAAATATAAATGGCATTATTATTTTTGGATGAGATCATGAATTTTGCAAAATTGCATATGGACGAAAATCGGTCTATCAGACACCCATACTCTATTGAATTCTAGCATGTGCATGTGTTTATTTCATATTATCGATCCATAGAGTGAGAGCGGTTTGAAATACAGGCAATGGGTGCTTTTGCAATTCATATATAAACATTAATTAGTGCACTCCATGTTGTTAGTGTGAAGCACTTTATACATTTGTCACTTGCATGGATACATTTCAAATTGCTAGCTACGAAATAAAATACATGTCGAATTCAACATAAAGGGGGTTTCGAAGATTCGAATTCATAGGAAGTGCATTCATCTATTTGAACCCGAGATAATGGCATTTGTAAATCAGATGTAAAAGGGGGCATCAATCTTTGTTGTGAGTTTGAGCATGGTATATATATTCATACGCATATCTAACTTTTTCTGCAACCAAGGAGATTATACCTGGAACCATGCATGTACTGAGGTAAGTTGCATATTTTTTAATATATACTCGTGTACAATGTATATTAAAATGTACCCCCTCCATTCCAAAATAATCGTAGCTTTAGGATTTTCAAGAGTAAAGATTTGTGAAGTTTGACAAATCCTGAAAGTTCAATTCAAGAGAACCGAAAACGTTAATGCTTCTGCTCCCAAATATTGAACGAAGCGCCAAATAGGCCTCTGGTCACCCGAAACCGCGCGAGACTAATGTTTTGGTGGTAGGAAATTACTGTCCTGACTCTGGCCCTTGTAGCCTATCGGCCCGATGTCCAAAGGTCTAAACCGGGGTAGGTTTGTAACTTCACCAAGACGCCAGTCTCAACTGCCTCCGAGAAGCATTCATACACCGTGGGCGCCTAAACACCCATGCGCTCGGCCGAAATCTATCCCGCCCACATTTGGGACACCTGACATGACTGTCCTACCCCCAACCCGCAATATGTCCGAAATTTTAGATGGGGGCAAAGTTTGTAACTTTCCCCAAATTTCAAACAAGCGCGTCTCAAACCGAAACATTGTTCCCCCTTAGTTCCCCGCCTCCCTCCATTTTCCCATTCATACTCTGTGGGCGCAAAAACGCCCTCTCCACCAGCCGCGAAACCCCAACCTCCTCCCTCCTCCATCACGCCGGAGCCAGTACCCCAACGTCGTCGTCCAACGCAACCGCAACCGCAACGCCCTCAAGGACTTAGCAGCTGAAGCCGAGGCAGAGCTGCCTCCACGACGCCGACTCCGACGTGCGCCGTACGAGAACCACTCCAACCACGCCGTCCTGCGCCTCACTGCTGTGGCTCCACTATCGCAACCATCCACTGCACCGGAGCTGTTCCCGCTATGCCGTCGTTCGCCACCTCGGATCTGCTTCCCCGCCGCCGACAGATGGCCACCGCACCACACTCAACAACTTGGCCATGGGTTCGTCCAAGGCTGCATCGTCCTCCACAACTTCTGTCGGCAAACAATAAGATCGTCGGAAAAACAGAAGGAGGACACAACACTGCCAGCAGAAAGAGGTACTCCTCTTCCCTTATTCGTGCAAATCTTACGTCTCCGCTCACACCGTATTCATCCCACGAGAGAAACTAGTTGAGCGCTTCTTACTGCATCTTCTTCGTGATACTAAATGCACAAGGTTTCCTCCCTTTTACAATTTCACCTTTGCTAGAGGTCAGTAGCCCGCCTGGATTTCAATTCAGGGTCAGTCGAACCGCAATTAAAAGAAGCAGCACCCGCTTAGGCGCGCGGAGCACCTAGTCCGCCTTTTCCCCGGGGAAGCGGCGCATCAGTGTCCATCATAGGGGTGTGGGGCGCAGGAGCTGCTTGCGCCCGATCTGGAGGTCGGCGGGGCTTGAATGGATGGCCGGGGGGCGGTGCCAAGCACGGCGGTGCGGTGAGGTCGAGGAGAGGGCGCAGGCAGGGGAGGAATACTGGGCCAGTGGTCGCTGGCGTTTCGAGGAAGATCGTCAACACTGACTGGCTAGAGGTAGATGAAGGCGATCTTCCCGTTCTTTGTACATCGGACGGTGCAGAAAAATTGGATTGGCCTATTTGCTTTCAGTTGACTGTTATTTTCATAGAATCCTGTAGTAATTGAGTGTGCCATGCATGTTGTAGAGCTATCATATGTCTCCCGTCATTTATTTCTCACCGACCTGCTATCTGCTACCTTTACACTGTACTAATTGTGCACACACTTCACCCATACTCACACTATTGTTTTTTTATGCATGGGTATTTCAGACTCTGACGCAGTGTTGATGAATGCAGAAAAGAAAAGACAGAAGTTGCTCTAGTGTAATTCGAAGATAAGCAGTAAGCATTTCAACGCTCTAATGGGTGCAGTGTCAGCAGTTGGAGACAGTAAAAGTAGCTCTGCAGTTGATGATCTCAATTGCCACACACAACCATCCCAGGTGCTTGCTTTAACTTTGTGCTATCAAATGTGGTTGCATGTTGCATATGGTGTCCAGCTTGTATTGCTTCCAATTTGGTTAAATTGCATCTGCTTACTTTACACATTATACCTTTGATAATGACATGCCTTCCTGTTTTTGATACATACTACATATGTCTATTAACCATGTTCGTACATCAAACTAATGCTCTTTTGTATCCCTCGTCAATCACTTCACCCGAATGGGTTACTGTGAGATGCCCTACTCGTTTAAAGAGTGCAGTGTCATCCTCCCCACATGATTCTCAAGAAACAGCAAGGCTAAATGAAGATAGTCAACGTAGCTCTCTAGTTGATCACCACAATTCCCCCACACCACCATCGCAGGTGCTTGCTCTTACTTGGCAGTGTGATATGTGGTTGCATGTTGCATATGGTGTCTACCTTGTAATGCTTCTAATTAGGGTAAATTGCATCTGCTTAGTTAACACATTATACTTGTGAATATGACATGCCTTCCTGTTTTTGGTACATACTACGTCTTTCTATTAACCATGTTCTTACATCAAACTACTTCTCTTGTGTATGCCTCATCAATGCTCCTAATTTGTTAAATTGCATCTCCTTAGCTTACACATTATACATGTGAATATGACACGCCTTCTTGTTTTTGGTACATACTACATCTGCCTATCACACCATGTTCTTACATCAAACTACTGTTCTTGTGTATCCCGCGTCTATCGCTTATGATGAGACAGTCACGTGCGTGGGTTAATATGAGACGCAATACTCTTATAAAGAATGCAATTTCATCCTCTCCACATGATTCTCAAGAAACAGCAAGCCTAAATGAAGATATTGAACGTTGCTCTGTACCTGAAGACAACACTTCCCCTACACCACCATCATAGGTGCTTGCTCCAACTTCACAGTGTGATATGTGGTTGCATGTTGCATACGGTGTCTAGCTTGTAATGCTTCTAATTAGGGTAAATTGCATCTGCTTAGTTTACACACTA
Organism: Triticum timopheevii; assembly: GCA_963921465.1. Classification (NCBI taxonomy): domain Eukaryota; kingdom Viridiplantae; phylum Streptophyta; class Magnoliopsida; order Poales; family Poaceae; genus Triticum; species Triticum timopheevii. The sequence goes on from OY997266.1 coordinate 464,923,050, forward strand.
TACCTATGAATATGACATGCCTTCCTATTTTTGGTACACACTACATCTACGTGTTAACCTTGTTCTTACATGAAACTACCTCTCTTCTGTATCCTGCATCAATTACTTACGATGAGTCACCTTTATTCGTTGCATATTGCATATTATTTCTAGCCTCTTGCCATGTATTGCTTCTAATTTGGTCAAATACATTTGTTAGGGCACCCCTTTAATTTGGCAGAGTGATATTGGTTTCATCTTTCATATGGTTTCTAGCTTGCATCGATTCTAACAAGTTCAAGCACCTTGTGCTTAGTTTACACTTTATACATCATACATGTCAATATGTCACGCCGTCCTGTTTTTCATACATATTCCATCCTCCTATCATGCGGCTACCTTACATGAAAGTAGTGTTCGTCAGTATCATGCATCAATAAGTTCTGAAGAGCAAATTTTATTCCTTTTTGTTGTGGGTTTGACTTGACAAGGCAAAATCAAGAAAGAGGAAGGAAAAGAGTATGGAAGGCGATGATGGTGGTCCTCTGCAGCAACGTAAACGGAGCATCTGTACTGATTCTCCTTGTACTGATAGTGCATTACATGGTCCAAGTCTCCGCCCCCCTACTCCACCATCCAAGGTGCTTTCTCTAACTTGGCAGTGTGATATCTGGTTGCATGTTGCATATGATGTCTAGCTCGTATTGCTCCTAATTAGTATAAACTGCATCTGCTTAGCTTACACATGATACATGTGAATATGACACGCTTTCCTGTTTTTGGACATACTATATCTGTCTATCACACCATGTTCTTACATGAAACTACTCTTCTTGTGTATCCTGCATCAGTCACTTATGATGTGACACCTTTAAGTTGGCAGTGTGATATTGGTTTGCGTCTTGAATATGATTTCTAGCATGTATTGCTTCTAGTTTGATGAACGCCACCTATGACGAGACAGTTTTAACTTGGCAGAGTGATATTGATTGCACCTTCCATATGGTGTCTTGCAGTGTTTCTAATTTGTTGAAGTGCCTTCTGCTTGGTTACCACATCATAGGTGTGAATATGTCAAGCCGTCCATTTTTTCGTACATATTCCATCCTCGTATCATGACTTTGCCTTTCATCAGAGTAGTGTTCGTCAGTATCATGCATGAATGAGTTCTGGAGAGTGAATGATATTCCTTTTTCTTGTCGGTATGACCTCACAATGCAAAATCAATAAAGCTGAAGGAAATTGGCAAGGCATTGGATGATGGTGGTCCTTCCAAACAACTGAAACAGAGGTTCTCTACAGATTCTACTCCGCCATCCTCCCAACAAGATTCGCAAGGCAACGCAAGGCTAGACAGTCAACATAGCTGTGTAGATGATGAGCACATCTCCCCTACTCCACCATCACAGGTGCTTGCTCTAACTTGGCACTATTATATGTGGTTCCATGTTGCGTATGATGTCTAGCTTGTATTGCTTCTAACTTTGCTGAATTGCATCTGCTTACTTTACACATAATGCCTATGAATATGACATGTGTTCCTGTTTCTACATCATACTACTATTCTTGCATATCCCACATCAGTCACTTATGATAAGGCACCTTTAAGTCGCCACTTTGATATTGGTTGTGTCTTGCATATGATTTCTAGCATATACTGCTTCTAATTTGTTGAAACACCATACAGTTTGAACTTGGCAGAGTGATATTGGTTGCATCTTTCATATGGTGTCTAGCTTGTAGTGCTTCTAATTTGTTGAAATGCCTTCTGCTTAGTTACCACATCATAGGTGTGAATATGTCACACCATCCTGTTTTTCATACATATTCCATCCTCGCATCATGTGTTTGCCTTTCATCCGAGTAGTGTTCGTCAGTATCATGCATGAATGAGTTATGAAGAGCGAATTTTATTCCTTTTTCTTATCGGTTTGACTTCACAATGCCAAATCATTACAGTTGAAGGAAATTAGTCTGGCAGTGGATGATGGTGGTCCTTCGGAGCAACTCAAATAGGGGGTCTCTACAGATTCTACTCCGCCATCCTCCCAACAAGATTCACAAGACAACACAAGGCTGGACAGTCAACGTAGCTGTGTAGATGATGAGCACATCTCCCCTACTCCACCATCACAGGTGCTTGCTCTAACTTGACACTATTATATGTGGTTGCATGTTGCGTATGATGTCTAGCTTGTATTGCTTCTAACTTGAATTGCATCTGCTTACTTTACACATAATGCCTGTGAATATGACATGTGTTCCTGTTTCTAGAACATACGTGTACACGATGAGCACATCTCCCCTACTCCACCATCACAGGTGCTTGCTCTTACTTGGAACTGTTATACGTGGTTGCGTTTTCCGTATGATGTCTAGTTTGTATTGCTTCTGATTATGTTGAATTGCATCTGCGTAGCTTACAACTTATACCTGCAACGATCACTTATCCATAAGACACATTTAACTTGGGACTGTGATGTAGGTTTCATCTTGCATTGTCTTCTAGCTTGTACTGCTTCTAATTTCTTGAAATGGCACTTACGACGAGACACTTTTTACCTGATAGAGTGATATTGGTTGCATGTTCATATGGTGCCTAGCTTTCATTTCTTCTAATTTTGTTGAAATGCCTTCCGCTTACTGTTGTTTCATACATATTCCATCCTCCTATCGTACGTGTGAATATGAAACGCTGTCTTTTTTTGTATATATTCCATCCTCCTGCGCTTGCCTTACATCAAAGTAGTGTTCGTCTGTATCATGCATCAACCAGTTATGCAGAGCTAATTTTATTCATCTTCTTGTGGTTTTGACTTCATAAGGCAATATCAGAAAATAGGAAGGAAAAGAGTAAGTTAGGGGATGTTGGTGGTACTCCGCACCGACGCAAACAGAGACTCTCTAGATTTGCCACTGCTACTGCTAATGAAGTTGAAGTCTCAAGTCTACATGATGAGTTCATCTCCCGCACTCCACCATCGCAGGTGATTGCTCTAAGTTGACAGTGTGATAATTGGTTTCATGTTGCATATGTTGTCTAGCCTGTATTTCTTCTATTTTGATTAAATTGCACCTGCTGATTTTATACGTTATACATGTGCATATGACATGGCTTTCTGTGTCTGGAATACACTGCATCTATCTATCATACCATGTTCTTACATCAAAGTACTGCTGTTGTGTATCCCGCATTAGTAACTCATGATTGGACGCTTTTAACATGGCAGTTTGATAGTGGTTGCATCTTGCATTGATTTCTACGTTGTACCGCTTCTAATTTTTCGAATTGCCACTTATGACAAGACACTTTTAACTTGGCAGAGTAATATTGGTTGCATCTTTCATATGGTGTCTAGCTTGCATTACTTCTATTTTCTTGAAAATCCTTCTGCTTAGTTTGCACATCGTAGCTGTGAATATGTCATGTTGTCCTGTTTTTCTTACATATTGCATCCTCATACGGTTGTCTTACATCAAAGTATTGCTTGTCTGTATCATGCATCAATGAGTTCTGAAGAGTGATTTTATTCTTTTGTGTTGTGGGTACAACTTGACATGGCAAAGTCAAAAAAGAGCAAGGAAAATAATATAGTAGGGAGTGCTGTTACTCGTCGGGTGAAACGGAAAAGGCTCTGTCGTCGAGATTCTGCTGGTACTTATAGTGAAGTAGAAGGTCCAAGTCCACCGGCTAAATCTACAAACACAGTATCACCTGCTCCACCAGCTGCAGCATCCGCTTCAACTGTACCAGCATCTCAACCAGTTACTCGTTCGTTTGCTCCAGAACTGGCCAGTTCCCAAGCTGCCTTTACACCTAACACTACTTTCGAAGCACTGCTGACACAACAGGACTTGGCAAGATCAGATGAACCTCATGAGCATCAACACCAAGACGGTACCTGACCGAATCAAGTTGCAGCTGCATGCTCCTTTATATGTACTCTCACAATTTGGTGTACACTAACACTTTCCATATTCGTTGTTGAACTAGCACCACGGTGCAAGCAGAAATAGACATCAGGGATAATGCTGGATAGATTAACAAAATCTAAAGGAGGAAGAATGGAGATCCATTTTGAGGCAGGTTTAAAAAGGCCACGTGATACTACAGAGTCAGCCAAGTTATTATCAGAGGCAGCCGTTGCCGTTAGGTGTCATGCGCGTATCCTCCCAACGTGGATCCAGTACAGGAATGAGAAAGACAATACCCAGTTTAACACCTTCCTTGACCATTTATCCGTAAGTAATGTTATTCATCGCAATTAGTAATACTGTCTTGCTCTGTCCCATACTTTCTAGCTTCCTCCTAATAAGACTCACATTCTTTTTTCAATAGACGAGGTTCAAGTTGGATCCGAAAGATGATGCAACTAAACAAGCATGCACTCATGTTTTCCAGTCTGCTCTGCGACAGTATCGGTACCACCTTAGAAAATCTCACTTTGAAGGCAAGGCTAACAATGAAATCGCCCAAACATCTCAAGTGGAATATATTACAGATGAAGACTGGACAACCCTTGTTAAACACTGATCTGATCCAAAGTATCAGGTAGGCTATATGTATTTGATCAGACCACATATTGAACTTGTATTTATGTATGTGCCTTACAAGTGTATCTTCTTCTAGGCTAATTGTTTGAAGAACAAAACCAACCATTCTAAAGTGAAATTCCAACAGACAACATGATCTCGTAGCTATATTGCACACTGCGAGGCTCTTGTAAATAGCTGCTACTTCCTTCCCTTTTTTGCCATATTATCGTATCTATATTGACTTGTTCCAAATACAACGGAAAGCCCGTGTGGACCAAAAAGAACCTGAACCGAATGCAGTGCAAATCTTTAAGGATTGCCACACCAGCAAGATGAAGGGCATAAGCACACCAGTTCAAGCCGCTGTTGTAAGTCCTTACTCCTCCTGCCTTGAACTGATTGGTACTGTGATGTGTTCATTTAACTACTTGGTTTGCAGCCAATGTCAGTTACTCTGTTCACTTTTATACATAGTTGTCTTAACGTATCATTTCACCTTACATGGTTTAAAAGAGATGAAGGATATCCTTTTGGTCTTGATCTGTAATTCAGTTGTTATGTTCACGTGCGCACACAATGATAAAATAGCCTGTTTGTTTTATATCTGTTTGCCCATGATATGAATGATGTCATACTATGTTCATCCTACTTTAAACCATGTCTCTTTATCCTTAGATGTCAACAAATGTGAGGAAATAGACAATACAGTAGGCATGCTACATGGACATATGTTCCAAAAGTGATTTTACTATGTAGTTGGCACTACAATACATGCTAATGTATTATAGTAGTTCACCAAAATAAGTTATGTATAAACGTTTAACCTACTTTGTTTGTTTTTGTCTCATTAGTAACTCACTAGTACACTAATCTACAAGTTCAAACTTTCAGGAAGCTATGGAACAAATGATTGAACAACCACAACCACCTGAAGGTGACGAGGCTACTACAGGCACAATGTCACCTTTTGTTGCAGTGCGTCAGTATCTCTCCACTAACAGTGCAAAAAGCACCTTCCTGCGTAATTCTGGGTTGGTTGTCAAGGTAACCTCGTCCAAATCGCCTACTGAATAAAATCTTCCTGCTAGACAGAGTGATATATCTATGCTCCAGACACAAGTCCAATCCCTAATGGACGTTGTTTCGGAAACAAGAATAGTGGTTGAGAAATGCTGTCAAGATATGAATGGTTTTGAAACCAGACTATCAGACATTCGCTTTGTTGTTGAAGAGCAATGGCGGAAAAAAGGTGGAGATCGTGCTACTCCATTAGATTCTACAGCCTGAAACATTAGCACTCAGGTCAAATGATCTGTGCTTCTATACATCTGATGGTGCTTTTATCTAGAAGGACTGTAAACTTTATGCCAACATGCCTTTTGTTGTATGATTGGAATTTATTTTGTTGTGATACAACATTTATGATGCTGCCACAGGCTGCAGTAATTATGACGCTAGTTTTGTATAGTGTAGGTTTATCTTAGTAATGTATTCGGATGAAAGCTTCGTAGGAGCCCAACATGCCAACATTCGTCGGGCCCATTCCAATTGGGCTAAAAACGATTAAGGGCCGAAATTGGCATGTAGCCCACTAAAAATATCTGGGCTTAAATTAGCATAAGCTTTCAAATTTTTCTGGTAGGCCTGTGCCCATAGTGGGCTTTTAACAGGCCTAAACATAATTTGGGCCCTCAGTAAAAGTAGGTCGTTTACAGGTGTAAATATGTCGAGCCCATGAAAAACATGGGCCTTTAATAGACCGAAAGTGTGATTGGGCCCTGATTGTGCCAAATAACTCACTAGACTTATCAGGCCGAAATGGTGGCCCATTTACGATGCAGATATTTGACAGGCCGAAATTCGGATGGGCCGTGAATGCGCCGACCTAATACACGGGCCTTTAACAGGCCGGAACTTCGGTCGCGCTAGATTATTTTTCATTTTTATATGGGCCGTTAATGGGCCCGATATGACGTTGGGCCACATATGGCCCATGGTTTACGTCCGGTGTTAATGCGCCGAAAATGACAACAGGCCGAAAGTGGCCCAAATCTATAGTGGGCCTCTAACGGGCCGAATGACAGACATGGCCGAATATGAACCAAATCCTTGACGGTCGTTTATGGGCCGAAAGTTTTGATGGCCTATAAATGGGCCCAAATGAAGCCGAACCTTTAACAGGCCGGAAATACACCAGGCCGTAATTCGGCCCAATTACTTAGCGGACTGTTAACGGGCCAGAAGTGACCATGGGCCGCATTGATGACAAGTTTAGACCAGGCCGTTGACGGGCTGATTTGACAGAGAATGTTGGGCCTTTAGCTGGGCCGGCCCATTATGGTCCGCAGAATCTTGTGGGCCTTTAGCTGGGCCGGCCCATTGTGGTCCGCAAAATCTTGTGGGCCTTTAGCTGGGCCGGCCCATTATGGTCCGCTAAATTTTGTGGGCCTTTAGCTAGGCCGGCCCATTATGGTCTGCTAAATCTTATGGGCCTTCGGTTGGGCCGGCCCATTTAAACTTTGTGAGCCACTTTTGGGCCGGTCCACGTGTCAACATATCATAGGCCCATCTCGACCGTTGGATGAGTGACACCTGTGCCAACGTGGAGCTGACACGTGGATCCATCAGCCAATGAGAATTTTACACGTGCAAAATCGGCATTGGTCGTGGCTGTTAACGGGTTATCGGATCCAAAATCCGACCCGATAGCTTAACGGCGTTCCGTTATGGTGGATGCCACGTGTCGGTCACCCTTGACGAAAGCACTTCTGTGACGCGCGATTTATCGTCATGGAAGTGGACACTTCCGTGATGATAATTTTGGTAATGTCATGGAACACTTCTACGACAGCACAGGTATGACTATCTTGATTCTGTCATAAATTTGTCATTGATGTACATGCATGACAAAAAACGCGACCTACTGTGACAAACACGTATCATCACGGAAGTGTATTTTTTTGTAGTGAATTAGAGCGTAGTGCCGTGAAGATTGCTTCCAAGCTCACCACCAAAGGTCATCTCATGGAGAATGTGGTTGGAAGCCTAAGAAAGGGGGTAAGCACTCGTAGACAATTAGCAAACTATTGTGAACATCACGTGTTTGTCTCTTGTGTTGAACCCCAAAAGGTCTATGAGGCGCTCAAAGATCTGGATTGGCTCAATGCCATGCATGAAGAACTCAAAAACTTCGAGTACAACAAGGTGTGGAGATTGGTGCCAAGGCCGCCGGGGAACCACAACGTCATTGGAACCAAGTGGATATTCAAAAACAAGCAAGATGCTCATGGGAACATCATTCGCAACAAGGCAAGATTGGTAGCACAAGGCTACTCCCAAGTCGAGGGTATCGACTACGGTGAAACCTTTGCTCCCATTGCTCACCTTGGATCCATACGTTTGTTGATTGCTTATGCTTCCCATCACAACTTTAAGTTGCAACAAATGGATGTGAAAAGTGCTTTTCTTAATGGTCCTATTAATTAGTTGGTCTATGTCAAGCAACCCCCCGGGTTCGAGGATCCCTACTTCCCGGATCATGTGTATCAACTCGATAAGGCACTCTATGGCCTTAAACAAGCCCCACGTGCGTGGTATGACCACCTTACCAAGTTGTTACAAGATCATGGATTTGAGGTGGGGCAAATCGATCCCACTCTTTTTACTAAGAAGGTCAAAGGGGAGTTGTTTGTATGCCAACTATATGTTGATGATGTTATCGTTGGTTCCACTAACAAAGCTTTCAATGAGGCATTTGTCGTTCTCATGACCTCCAAGTTCAAGATGTCTTCAATGGGAGAGTTGAAGTTCTTCCTTGGTTTTGACATAAAAAAAAAGAGAAGGTACCTTCATCAACCAAGCCAAATACACTCAAGACATGCTAAAAAGATTCAAGCTAAGTGATGTCAAGCCGGCTTCTGCTCCAATGCCTACCAAGTGCCAACTTGACATTGATCCCAATGGTAAAGCGGTGGATCAAAAGGTATATCGCTCCATGATTGGCTCCTTGCTTTACCTTTGTGCATCTAGACCGGATATCATGTTGAGTGTGGGAATATGTGCACGGTTTCAAGCCGCACCAAAGGAAAGCCACTATGTGGCGGTCAAGCGAATCTTTTGATATTTGGCTCATACCCCAAACTTTGGCTTATGGTACCCAAGAGGGGCAAACTTCAAGCTTGAAGGATATACGGATTCCGATTGGGCGGGAGACAAAGTGGATAGGAAGTCCACTTCCGGAGGGTGCCAATTTCTTGGTTGCTCTTTGGTGAGTTGGTCTTCCAAGAAGCAAAGTTGTATGTCTCTCTCGTCCACCGAGGCAGAATATGTGGTGGCCAGTAGTAGTTGTGCACAACTCTTATGGATGAGGCAAAGTTTAAAGGAGTACGGTGTCATTTGTGACAAAGTGCCTCTTTGGTGTGATAATGGAAGTGCCATCAAGATTTCTCTCAACCCAGTGCAACACTTCAAGACGAAGCATTTTGCGATTCGGTATCACTTCATTCGGGATCACATTAGGCGCGGGGAGATCGAGCTCAAGTATGTCAACACTCATGATAACCTTGCAGATATTTTCACGAAGCCCTTGGATGAAGCAAGATTTCGCGAGTTAAGGCATGAGCTAAATATCATTGGTTCGAGCAATGTGACTTGAAGCCTTGCACCTCCCACCACACTCAACTTGTTGTCTAGTTTAGGTGCAGGCATGGACATAGGGGGAGTGTTGTTCTCTCAGTGAACTCTCCCTCCCCCCATTATGCATAAATCGATCAACTCTTTCACATTAGCCATTTTTTATGGTACTTGTGCTTCAAAGACGAGTTTTGGTAATGGGCCCAAGGATAATTCTTCGCGGTGCCATACCAACTGACTCAACACATAGGTGGCTCCGGCCACCGCCCTCTCCTTTTGAGAGGTGGTGTCACGTGGTTGATTCTTGTTGTCTTTCTGCCTTTGCGTTGTGCGTGTTCTTGTGGTGTCTCTTGTGCTAAAAGTTTCCTTGCGAAGACCTCTTTTGTGTGTTGAAACCTGCTTTTTCTTGAGCTCACGGTACTACCCCAGCCTGCTACGGTACTACCGCGTGTGGAGAGCATGGTACTACCGCCCCCAAGCGGCAGTAATTTTTTACTGCCGCCCAGGAGAGCGGTACTACCGCTTTGGTGCGGTACTTCCACCCAAGCGGTACTACCGCGATGATGTGCGGTACTACCGCGCCGTCGCAGACGCGTGGGGATAAGGACAGGCAGGGGGAGTTCTAACTCCCCCATACCCATTCGTCAGTTTCCCCACTTCGTCTCTCTCTCTCTCTCGCTCGCTCAAGAACGGGGCCGGCGTCCTTCGCCGGATCTCCGCCTCCGGCTGCTCTCCCGTGATTCCGTCCGGTGGGATCGTTCCCCACCAAGTGCTCTTGCCATGGACCAAGGTATTTCCCCAACTCCCTCTCGTTTTGGTTGTTTTCTTTGCCTCTAGGATTTTGGGGGACACTTGTGTGTTATTGAGATTTTTAGGCTAAATCTATGCAAGAGTAGGATGTAGGAGAGTAGTATTGCGTAGGGATTATGCTTGTCATTTTGTCCTGTGCTAGATTTGATCAACCGTAGTACCGCCATGGTTCCACGGTTCTTCTTAGATTCAAACTTTGGTTCAGATCTAACGCGGTGCGGTACTACTGCGCCACATGTGTAGTACTACCGCCCGTCAGGCGCGGTACTACCGCACGCGCTGCGGCACTAGGATCTTACTACCGCTCCCATCCCGGTACTACCGTGACCTCACACGGTACTACCGCGACTTGGAGCGGTACTAAAATTTTAGTACCGCAGCATCCGGCGGTACTACCGTGGGTCCAATCTATCTCATGGAAACTTTCACGTATACTTTCTATGTGTTTCTTGTCCTTTGCCGTGGTCTTTGCATTGATCCTTTTTTGCTTGTCGTGGGTGTTTTGCGTTTTGTGTCTCAGGTGGTGGCTCTCACCGTTCCAATCCCAGTCGTGACACTGGCTCCAAGCGTCTGCGCAATCCAGGTGAAGCACCAGAGGGCTCCACTGCTCCCAAGCGCCATGTCAAGACCTCCGCTAGTAAGCACAAGGAACCCACTAAGGGCATGGACAAGATACCCCAATCTGAATTCATCCGTCTCAGGCAGCTCAACCCGTATGTGAATCCTCGTGCTACTGTCAGAGGATGTGAACTGTTTTGGAACAGGCAACAGACTCTCACTTATCTGGATGTCATCAAGAACAAGCAAAATACCTACGTGGATGTCAAATGGATAGAAATGCATCACCTGAGGAAGGACAAGTTTCGTGAGTACTTTGGAGAAGCTCTGGATTTGGTGGAGCAGTTTGGTATTGAACATGTGATCTCTTTTCACCTTAACTATGACCCTGAGCTTATCTGTCAGTTCTTTGCCTTAGTATACTTTCACCCTGATGAGGAGCGGAGGATGACCTGGATGACCAATGGCCGTAAGTTAACTGCTACCTGGAAGGAGTTCATGGATCTGCTCCAGGTTCCTGATGATGGGCTCGCCACTCCCGTGGGTGTTCGCCCCCATGCTAATTCTAAGTCTGCTAACAAGGACAAGCTTTAGCCATTCTATGTTGAGAAGGCGCTTCCCAATGGCAAGTCGGCTTGGGTGCTCAACTCTTTTCTGGATATCATGTATCACATCTTCCGCAACTCTTTGTTCCCTCGCATTGGTGACAAGGACAAGGTTCATGCCTATATGGTGGATATGATGCTCCTATGCGAGGAGGCTCGTGTGTCTCAGACTCAGCCACTTGATGTCTCACACATCATGTTGTGCGAGCTTCGGTTTGCGGTGTTCAACCGCAAGGTGCCTATCTATGGACCATATCTGTTTCTGCTGATCTCAAAGACTTGGGAGAAGATGTACCCTGGTGATGAGTTCCTTGCTCCAGACTAGATTCGTCATGATCCCAGCTGTCTCCGTGTCAAGTCCAACTGGGCCAACACTACTACTCGTGCTGAGGCGTCTGCTGCTAGGAGGGCTACTGATGAGGAGGAGGCTGGAGCTGAGGATGTTGCTGAGGACTGTGCTGCTAGGTCTTCCCATAGTTCCGCTGTGCCCTCATGGGCCAAGAAGCTGAAGGACAAGATGAAGACTCTTTTCTGCATGCAAGCTAAGGGGCAGTACAGGACTCACGTGGCATCCAAGGAGAGTCGCCATTGAGACAAGAAGATTTTGCAGCTGTATGGCGAGGACGTGTCTGGCGGTTCTGAGGATCGCATCACTCCAGAGGCCGAGTGGATGGAGAAACAAGGCTACAGGTGGACTGATTCTGAGGAGGACGTCGAGGAGACCATTCCTGCCGCCAAGTCTGAGGAGGAGCGTTGGGATGATTTCGCTGCTTGAGCCACCCCTTGTGTGTAGGTGTCCTCTCTGCCTTTTTGGCGTCTCGATGCCAAAGGGGGAGAGAGTGTAGGGATTTGTGAGTCGTGTGTCGTCGTTCGTGTTCCGTGTGTTTGCTTTCTCGTTTGAACCTCGTTTCGGTTGCTTTGGGTTGCTTTCCTTCATATGTTGTAAGATATATGCACTCTATCTATCTTAGCGAGCTTGTGATATATTGTCCTACCTTTGTGCTATGCTCTTGCTTAGATGTTAGTATTCATGCCTTTGTCTCTAAAATATAGGGGGAGTGTTGATCCTAGTTTGTGTTCTATGCAGTCCAAAGCATCCATCTAGATTGCACACATCTAGGGGGAGCCCGTCTATATTCTAGAGAGGAGGGGTTTGCCTCTGCTCAATATTATCTCCTTTTTGTGCAAATCCCGTATTGTCATCAATCCACCAAACAGGGGGAGATTGTAAGGGCATATTTATCCCTAAGGTGTTTTGGTGATTGATGACAATGCTTTTGCGGACTAATCGTGTGCCTTGAGTTTCTCAGACGCTTCATCGCTAGGCACGAGACGGTTTGGTGCCCCTCGAAGACTATTGAAGACGGCGTTGTTCTACGTTTCTTTTTGGTGGATTTGAATCGTAGGAGAGACGTACTATTAAGAGGGGGTCCGCGTCGGAAAGGTTTGGGTGGAATCATCACGTACACATTTCCCTCCCTGTCTCGACCTTTCCCTTGCACTTTGGAGCTTCCCTCGGTTATCCTCTTTGTGCTTATCCTGGCGGTTATTGCTGAACTTGCGGTAGTACTGCTCTCTGGAGCGGTAGTACCGCAAGCACCTGCGGTAGTACCGCTGGAGCCCACGGTAGTACCACTCCTCTGGAGTCTTAGTACCGTGGCTCCCAGGCCTAGTGTCGTTGCGGTGCGGTAGTAGGGGCAGATGTAATTTTTTACATCTGCGCCCCCACGGTAGTACCGCACGTCGCGCGCGGTAGTACCGCGGGTGCCAACGGTAGTACTTCTCCCCTGGAGTCGTAGTACCGTGGCCCTCATGCCTAGTACCGCTGCGTCGTGGTAGTAGGAGCAGATGTAATTTTTTACATTCGCGCCTCCATGGTAGTACCGCGCTTCATGCGCGGTAGTACCGCGCACGGCCTGGTTCAGCTGCCATACGGTAGTACCGCTTCCTAGCGGTAGTACCGCGTCAGATATTTGCACTGTTTCTTTTCCAACGGAAGTAGGCACGGATGTATTTTTATTCATCCGCGCCCTTCGTAGGCTAGGACTTTCCTGCCTTGCGGTAGTACCGCAAGGGGGAGCGGTAGTACCGCGCTCGCGGAAGTACTGCTCTTAGTCAGGCATGTCCTAGTCTCTGCTGCCGCCGCGGAAGTACCGTGACCCCTCATGGTAGTACCGCGTGGCCTTGCGGTAGTACCGCGTTCCTGGAGCGGTAGTACCGCTGTCGCGGGCTGGACATGTGGATAACGGTTGGATCTTTTCCATAGCTATAAAAGGGGTGTCTCCTACCTCTAGTTGACTACCTCTTCCACCTCTAAGCTCCATTGTTGCTCCAAGCTCCATTTTCGCCCGATCTCTCTCCCTAGCCAATCAAACTTGTTGATTTGCTTGGGATTAGTTGAGAAGGCCTCAATCTACACTTCCACCAAGAGAGATTTGATTCCCCCCCACTTATCCCTAGCGGATCTTGTTACTCTTGGGTGTTTGAGCACCCTAGACGGTTGAGGTCACCTCGGAGCCATAGTCCATTGTGGTGAAGCTTCGTGGTGTTGTTGGGAGCCTCCAATTAAGTTGTGGAGATTGCCCCAACCTTGTTTGTAAAGGTTCGGTCGCCGCCTTCAAGGGCACAATAGTGGAATCACGGTATCTCGCATTGTGTGAGGGCGTGAGGAGAATACGGTGGCCCTAGTGGCTTCTTGGGGAGCATTGTGCCTCCACACCGCTCTAGCAGAGATGTACTTCCCCTCAAAAGGAAGGAACTTTGGTAACACATCCTCGTGTCCACCGGCTCCACTCTTGGTTATCTCGCGCCTTTACTTTTGCTAGCCTACTTGTGTTGTATCCCTTGCTTGCTCGTGTTTGTTGTTGCATCATATAGGTTGTTCACCTAGTTGCATATCTAGACAACCTACTTTGATGCAAAGTTTAATTTGATAAAGAAAAGCTAAAAATTGTTAGTTGCGTATTCACCCCCCCTCTAGTCAACTATATCGATCCTTTCACTTGTGTTTGATTGCAAAGTTGAGCTTGGAATGTTGTGGCATGCGGCATCACGAGCTGTTCACCGTGCCTCCTAAGAATAATGCTTCATATTGTTTTGCATGTCGATCTAATGCCAGTGATTTGCTTGTTAAGAAGATCATCCTCTTTTGTTGTTTCCGTGCGTAAGAAGTTCATCGTCTGATGTTTCATTCATAGCCTATACGACATGTCGGGTAGGTTAGACGTGAAACCATATGATCTTCCGACCAACTCATGATATTAGGCCATGATTGGATCGTCGTTTTCCAACCAAAACCACTTGTAAAACTGACGCTTGTAAATTAAAGCATATGGTCTCGGGCGAAGGCACTTGGTTGGTCGATTTCGACTAGTAAAATATCGGAAGTACTTCACACATGATAAAAACGCTGAACGACACTCGGACGATTGCTAATCCAGCCGTTAGCTGCTGTTTCAGCCTTGCCCATGGATGGCATGATACGCACGTCGTGCATGTATCATTTGGTAATGTCGTCCATATAGCAGTGCTTGTAAAATATACACTGGTCTCTCAAATTACACGCGTAACCCGCCGGTTTTACTTACAGACCTCGGGCCCTCGGTTTCATTACGCCTGTATTTTACGCATTGTTTTCGATGACAAGTAAGTTACACTTGTATGTTAATACAGGTTTGAAATAAACCAGAGCTCCCAAGCGCGGTCTTACCGTTTCATGCCGTCTCAGTTTCTAGAAGGTGCTCATAGGTGTCCGATGATCCTGGCTTCCTGAATGAGCAGCGAGCGCTATATCAGACCTCCGTAGGGCCCGCGAGGCCCTCTCCATTGTCCTTCGAGTTGTTGCGCTCGTCGTGGCGCCGAGCATTGTTAACATCGTCAACGAACATGAGGATTCAGGAGATGACTTTATTTTGACTGGATGACACTAGGGACCCACTAGGGACATAGCCGTACGTACGCAAGTGCCTCCTTATTATGTACAACTATATTATTTTTTTGCTTTCTCCTGGTTTCCTGACATCACGGTCCCACACCATTGTCAACCTATGTAGTCAATATAAACGAGAGAATTGCACAAGGTGCGGCCGACAGCTGGGACCAAGCAGCTCGAGCAGTATTTGTGTTTTTGAGGCGTGAGAACTGCACTTGGCGATGATTTCATTGTTGTTCAGAGGAGAGCAGGGTATTAACTGGGCGGGCTGTGGCCCGTCTAGCCCAGGCCAGATATCCAGCCCAGATACTAATTTTTTCAACATGAAAACGGCTAGCCCAGCTATACGTCTTTTTGAGGAATACCCAGGCAAGGTCAACTTGTTATTCTCTGCCCCGCTGGGCTGCAAATCTTTCCGAGGAGGGATGCATTAGGCTTAACAGGAAAATGGGCTCTAAAAACTAATAAATATGATGTAATTATAAAAACTGGGCAGTAACTATTCAAAAATGCACCAAACACAAAATTAGTTTATAAAATATTATTTATGGATTTCGAAAATCTTAAATTTTCATTGTTGCGCGTGCAATGTTTCGTTGGATTTTTACGCAATACAAATTTATATTTAATCTGACTAGAAATTTCGGGATAAAAATATTTCGGATCCCATCAAAATGTGGGAAATTTTATTGAATTCTGTCTTCAACGATTGGTTGAAATTATTAATCGTTGTCCTAGCTAGAAAATGAGTTGTACTTTTAACAAACTGTAAATGGGCTGTTGTAAATTCCATTAGAATTCAAAAATGGACTGTACACTCTTACAAAACGCAAATGGGCTATAAGTTCTCTGCCACACACTTGTGGGCCTACTAAGTGACGCGTCCTGTAAAAAAATAAGTTGACGCGTATGCAAGGCTTTGTCAACTTATTATAGTCAACACACGGTTCTAGCAGCAGTGGCTGTTGGATGTCTATCCAACGGATGTCGTGCTTCTTCTTCAATCTCGGATATTCTTAGCTTCGGCCGCCCAAAAAATGATTCCTCCCCCTGACATCTGGGGCGCACCGTTGCGGAGGCTGACCTGTGGGCCTACTAAGTTGGAGCGTACCAAGGGCTTTGTCAACTTAGTCAATATAAACGATTCTAGCTTCAGTGACCGTACGATGTCCATCCAACGGCCGTACTGCTTCTTCAACCTCTGGTCTTCTTGGTCCAGCCGCCCAAAGCAGCGCCGGTCGTGCCGCCTATTCCTGCCTTCCGTGACCGGCTGTGTTGCCGCGGAGGCCTCACCGCCCCCATACTACTCTCACCGCTGGCCAGGCCATCCCTCCAGTCACCCACACCCCCTGTTATTATGCGGCGACGGTAGCCTCACACCGCAGCCGAACCAGTGAACCCTCGTACTCCTCTCCGCGCGGGCTTCCACTGTTGCGTCTTCCCCGGATCCGCATCGTCCCCTTCCTAGGCCTCGCCGTCATCCACTGCCCTGGTGCTCTCGGCACGGCAGGGTCAACGTGGTCAATGACTGACTTCCATCGGAAGAGTACTGTACGTGGAGAGGCTGACAGCTGGGTCCACGGCCACACGCAAGGAAATGCCTCCTTATTACGCGCAAAATAATTATTCCTCCACCTGACAGCAGGGACCCACTGGACGGGCCACCTTATTTCGCAAAAAAACGTTTCCCCCCTGACTGCTGGGACCCACCGGACGGGCCACCGTATTTCGCGAAAAAACGTTCCCCCAGCTGTCAGCTCGGACCCACCGGAAGTGCCTCTTTATTACACACAAAAAAAATGAATACTCCCCCTGCTAGCTGGGACCCACCTTGGTGGGAGGCTGACTTGTGGGCCTACTAAGTTGACGGGGACGGAGGGCTTTGTCAACTTAGTCAATATGAACGATTCTAGCTCCAGTGACCGTACAATGTCCATCCAACGGCCGTAGTGCTTCTTCAACCTCTTGTCTTCTTGCTCCAGCCGCCCAAAGCAGCGCCGGTCGTGCCGCCTGCTCCTACCTCCCGTGGCCGGTTGTGCTGCCGTGGAGGCCTCACCGCCCCTACTATTCCCACCGCTGGCCAGGCCCTGTGGCGACGGCAGCCTCACACCGCAGCTGAACGAGTGAACCCTCATACTCCTCTCTGCGTGGGCATCATCCACTGTCGCGTTTTCACCGGTTCCACGTCATCCCCTTCCTAGGCCTCATCGTCGTCCACCGCCCTGGTGCTCTCGGCGCGGCGTGGTCAACATGGTCAAGGAACGACTTCCATCAGACGTGGACTGTACGTGGAGATGCTGACAGCTGGGTCCACGGCCGCAGCAAGGAAGTGCCTCCTTATTACGCGGAAAATAATGATTCCTCCACCTGACAGCAGGGACCCACCGGACGGGCCACAGCATTTCGCGAAAAAAACGTTCCCTCCTGACTGCTGGGACCCACCAGCTACACCTTCGCATGCAAGGAAGTGCGTCTGGGCAAAAAAACAATTCGCCCCCCTGACTGCTGGGACCCACCAGCTACATCTTCGCACGCAAGGAAGTGCCTGACAGTCGGGACCCACCTGGTCGAAGCGTACATAGCGTTGTCATTCTGGTCGCGAACGTGTACGTACATATATACTGGTGGATGTAGAGGCATGCACGTGTCGTAGTAGAGGCGTGCACGTAGCATGTATACGTACGTACAACGGCCAGGGTGCAAGAAAGAAAATACGACCACGTATGTGTACATACGGGCGGGGTCTCGAACGCCTACTCGCGCATACGTATGGCGAGGGCTCGTGTACATGGCTGGGTCAGAACGGAGAAACAACGTCGTCGTCGTGTTCATGGGGAGGCAGCGGAATGCGTCGTGTTCATGGGGAGGCAACGGAATGCGTCGTGTTCATCAGGAGGCAACAGAACGCGTGGGAGCCAACCGGCTGGGTCGGAACGGAATGTGTGGTCGTGTTCATCAGGAGGGCTTGGACGGAACAGGCGATGGAAACAAGGCCTGGGTACCGCAAAGCGGAGGAAACGGACCTCCTACGTTCGGAACGGGGTCCTGTTGATCGGGAGGGGTGTGGTGTACCGCAAAACGGAGGAAACGGACCTCCTACGGTCGAAACGGGGGTCCTGTTGATCGAGAGGGGTGTGGCATACCGCAAAACGGACGAAACGGACTTGTGTTGGAGCGCTACGGTCGAAACGGGGGTCTTGTTGATCGGGAGGGGTGTGGCGTACTGCAAAACGGACGAAACAGACTTGTGTTGGAGCGCTACGGTCGAAACGGGGGTCCTGTTCATCGGGAGGGGTGTGGCGTACCGCAAAACGGGACTCCACGTGATACTGTTCATCTCCACCATCGACCTCCTCCAGCCTCCACGGGCTCCTGTTCATCCAGCCTCCACCGCGCGCTACTCCACCGGCTACTGTTCAACCACCCCTCCACCGTCTACTGTTCATCCATCCCTCCACACCACGGGGTCCTGTTCAACCACCCCTCCACAGGCACCCCTCCACCGTCTATTGTTCATCCAACCCTCCACCACACCATGAGGTCATGTTCATCCAGAGGCAACGCCACCGCTCACTGTTCATCCACCCCCCCCCCCCCCCCGCAACACTCACTGTTCATCCCAGAGGCAGCATCGATCGGCTTCAGTTAGCAGCAGTAGCGAAGGAATCGCTCGATCACGTTCAGTTAACAGCCATCGATCGATTGCTCAGGTTCAGTAACGCATAGCCTGCAGTGCAATCGCTCGGGTTCAGTTAGAGCCCAATGCCTCGCTCGGGTTCAGTTAGAGCCAACGCCTCGCACACACGCGCGTACCTGTACGAGAGAAACGCGCATCGCTCGGCCCCCGACCTCCCACCATAACCGGCAACTCCCCGAAATTTTCCTCCCCCTCGCTTCTACCACGGTTTTTTCCGTCATGGACGGCCCAAAGAATGTCATGCAGCTGCGTCTCCGGCCCGCCCAGGACGAAAAACCCATTTTCTGTCATGATTTTTTGTCATAGAAGTAGGAGCCCACCACATCTATGATGATACCGGGTTTTGTCACAATTATTGTCATAGAAGTGTCATATGTATGACATAATTTTTTTTCGTTCGGCCCAAAATGTCATGGATGTGTCTTTTTTTTGTAGTGACAAAACTCAACAGAAAATCTCATGAGCTCCTTAGTGCAAGAAAACAAACCACCACTTTAAGGTATTGTAATATACTCATTTTTTATTTATATTGGTGTCAAACCTACTGTATTCCAACTTCTCTATGATTCATACCCCCCGATACTAGCCATAGATTCATCAAATTAAGCAAACAACACACGAAAAACAGAATCTATCAAAAACAGAACAGTCTGTAGCAATCTGTAACTTTCGAATACTTATGGAACCCCAAAAATTCTACCAAATTAGGAAGTCCTAGGTAATTTGTTTATTAATCTTATGCAAAAAGAATCAACTGAAAATCTCGTTTCTGAGATTTAGTAAAACTAATCTCGTGCGTGCAAAAGTTTCTATTTTTCAGCAAGATCAAATTAACTATCATCGTAGGTTATCCTAAAGGTTTTACTTGGCACAAACACTAACTAAAACACAAAACCACATCTAACCAGAGGCTAGATAAATTATTTATTACTAAACAGGAACAAAAAGTAAAGAACAAAAATAAAATTGGGTTGCCTCCCAACAAGCGCTATCGTTTAACGCCCCTAGCTAGGCATTGAGATTTCGATGATGCTCACATGAAAGACAAGAATTTAAGCGCAAAGAGAGCATCATGAAACACGTGACAAACACATCTAAGTCTAACATACTTCCTATGCATAGGCATATTATAGGCAAACAAATTATCATAGCAAGCAAAAACTAGCATATGCAAGGAAGCGGAAAGAAACAATAGCAATCTCAACATAACGAGAGGTAATTTAGTAACATGAAAATTTCTACAACCATATTTTCCTCTCTCATAATAAATACATGTGGGATCATAAGAAAATTCAACAGAATAGCTATCACATAAAATATTTTCAACACGATCCACATGCATGTGAAGTTGACAGTCTTCCAAAATAGTGGGATTAACATTAACTAAAGTCATGACCTCTCCAAACCCACTTTTATCAAAAAATTCATAAGATTGAACATTCTCCAAATATGTGGGATCTAAATTTGACACTCTTCCAAACCCACTTTCAATAATATTGCAAACTCTATTATCAATCTCATATTCATCATGGGGCTTAAATAAATTTTCAAGATCATAAGAATAATCACCCCAATCATGATCATTGCAACAAATAGTAGTCATAGCAAAACTAGCATCCCCAAGCTTAGGGTTTTGCATATTATTAGCACAATTGACATCAATATAATTTATAGTAAAATCATTGCAATCATGCTTTTTACTCAAGGAGCTATCGTGAATCTCTTCATAAAGCACTTCATCACAATTTTAAGATTCACGGATTTCAAGCAAAACCTCATAAAGATAATCTAGTGCACTCAACTCACTAGCAATAGGTTCATCATAATTGGATCACTTAAAAAGATTAGCAAGTGGAAGAGGATCCATAAAATTTTAGCAAGCGAAGATGCAAGCAAAAAGAAGGCACAGGGTAACACAAGCGAACACGAGATCGAACGGAAGAAGGGCGAAGAAAAAGGCGAATCTTTTCGAAAATCATTTTAGAAGTGGGGGAGAGGAAAACGAGGGGTGAATGGCGAATAATGTAATGCGAGGGATAAGATTTTGTGATGGGTACTTGGTATGTCTTGACTTTTACGTAGATCTTTCCGGCAACGATGCGAGAAATCGGCGAGTTGTCGAGAGATCAAATCTTGACTTGACTTGGCGTAAGCCTCCCCGGCAACGGCGCAAGAAATCCTTCTTGCTACCTCTTGAGCATGCGTTGGTTTTCCCTTGAAGAGGAAAGGGTGATGCAGCAAAGTAGCATAAGTATTTCCCTTAGTTTTTGAGAACCAAGGTATCAATCCAGTAGTAAGTTACACGCAGGTCGCCTTGTACCTGCACAAACAAATAAGAACCTTGCAAACAACGCAATAAAGGGGTTGTCAGTCCCTTCACGGCCACTTGCAGAAGTGAGATCTGATAGAGATAATAAGATAAATATTTTTGGTATTTTTGTTGTATAGATTGAAAAGTAAAGATTGCAAAATAGTAAACGAGATGCAATGTAAATAAAAGAGATATAATACGATGGAAAAGAGACCCGGGGCCATAGGTTTCACTAGTGGCTTCTCTCAAGATAGCATATCTTCCGGTGGGTGAACAAATTACTGTCGAGCAATTGATAGAAAAGCGCATAGTTATGAGAATATCTAGGCATGATCATGTATATAGGCATCACATCCGCGTGACAAGTAGATCAAAATGATTCTGCATCTACTACTATTACTTCACACATCGACCGCTATCCAGCATGCATCTAGAGTATTAAGTTCATAAGAATAGAGTAACGCATTAAGCAAGATGACATGATGTAGAGGGATGAACTCAAGCAATATGATATAAACCCCATCTTTTTATCCTCGATGGCAACAATACAATACGTGCCTTGCTGCCCTAGCTGTCACTGGGAAAGGACACCGCAAGATTGAACCCAAAGCTAAGCACTTCTCCTATTGCAAGAAAGATCAATCTAGTAGGCCAAACCAAACTGATAATTCGAAGAGACTTGCAAAATCATACATATAAGAATTTAGAGAAGAATCAAATATTGTTCATAGATAATCTTGACCATAAGCCCACAATTCATCGGAAACACACCGCAAAAAGTACTACGTCGATAGATCTCCAGGAAGATCGCGGAGAACTTTGTATTGAGAATCAAAGAGAGAGAAGAAGCCATCTAGCTAATAACTATGGACCCGAAGGTCTGTTGTAAACTACTCACACATCATCGGAGAGGCTATGGTGTTGATGTAGAAGCCCTTCGTGATCGATTCCCCCTCCGGCGGAGCGCCGAAAAAGGCCCCAAGATGGGATCTCACGGGTACAGAAGGTTGCGGCGGTGGAAATAG
Source organism: Triticum timopheevii (assembly GCA_963921465.1). NCBI lineage: Eukaryota > Viridiplantae > Streptophyta > Magnoliopsida > Poales > Poaceae > Triticum > Triticum timopheevii. Next base: position 464,945,134 of record OY997266.1, read on the forward strand.
GGTTTCGTGGTGCTCCTGGATGTTTTTGGTGTATATGAGTATATATAGGCAAAAGAAGTACGTCGGCGGAGCCACGAGGGGCCCACGAGGGTGGGGGGCGCGCCTACCCCCCTGGGCGCACCCTCCTACCTCATGGCCGCCTCGTTGCTTCCTTGACGTCCACTCCAAGTCTCCTGGACTGCGTTTGTTCCAAAAATGACTCTCCCGAAGGTTTCATTCCATTTGGACTCTGTTTGATATTCCTTTTCTACGAAACACTTAAATAGGCATGTGACACCCCCGATTCAATCGTACACTAATCATATACGCAAACGTGTATGATCAAGATCAGGGACTCACGGGAAGATATCACAACACAACTCTAAATACAAAAGAAAGACATACAAGCTCCATATTACAAGCCAGGGGTCTCGAGGGCTCGAATACATAAGCTCGATACACAAGCGAGTCAGCAGAAGCAACAATATCTGAGTACAGACATAAGTTAAACAAGTTTTGCCTTAAGAAGGCTAGCATAAACATCAACGATCGAAGAGGCAAGGCCTCCTGCCTGGGACCTCCTAACTACTCCTGGTCATCGCCAGGCTCCATGTAGTAGTAGGCACCCTCTGGGTAGTAGCAGTAGTCGGTGGGGGTGGCATCATTTGGCTCCTGGGGGCCACCATCTGGTTGTATCAACCGGAAAGAAGAAAGAAGGTGGAAAAGGGGTAGCAAAGCAACCGTGAGTACTCATCCAAAGTACTCGCAAGCATCAGATCTATACTAAGTATGCATTGGTATCAAATGGAAGGGTTGTATATGTGTACTAAACTATAGAATGCCAGAATAGAGGGGGAAGGCCTAGCCTATCAAAGACTAGCATCTTCAAGCAGCTCCAAGCATCTTGTAGCATGTAGAAGAAAAAGAATAGCAGTTTATAATTAACAAGCATGTTGTAGCATTAACGCCCAGAGATCCTTCCTCGACTCCCTGCGAGAAAGCAATCCCGGAGCCACATATCCATCACATATCTCAAGTATCCATTTCTAGTTATATAAGATCAGGATACAAGTCTGAACGTCCATTATCATGGACACGGTATTCGAATATATAACTTCCCTGCAGGGGTGCACCACGTTACCCAACACGCTCGATCACTCTGGCCGGACACACCTTTCTGGGGTCAATGCCCGGCCTCGGAAGATCAACACGTCGCAGCCCTACCTAGGCTCAACAGAGAGGTCCCGCCGGTCTACATCCTAAGCACTCTGGGGTCTGGGCCCATCACCCGTTGCACTCCGGATCGTTGCGTACAGGGCGGGTCTAGGCTCCACCACTATAGGATGGTGCCGGCCCAGCCCCTCCCGGGTGATACCGCTAAACAGCCAGCCGCCACCGTCACATCGCACGGATGCTCTCCGGGACCGCCCGGCTTCCACAGCGGTCTCAAGTAAAGTCAAGGTAACTGTGTGTCCAGACATCAACGGGAAAAACAAAGGAATCACCCCCGGTGGATTCCACTCGATGTAATCATCAAGGTAAACGTAAGAGGAACCACCCTCGAGGTTCATACTTGAGGTGTTGCACGACAGAGCCGTATCAGGAATGGTGAAGGAGGAACCACCCTCGATGACCACGACCGAATAGCTTCACTACAGAGATCTCATCAGGAGTGATGTATGAGGTTCCACCCTCAGCACTCGATGCTAACTCTGCAGAGTCGAGCAACAAAAAGGGGCATAATGTGATGTGAGGTGTCGGGCTCTGGTCGATCACGTTGATCGAGTCGTCGATGATGAAGCAGGGGCAACAAGGACAAGGTGGGGGTCACTGATGGATCACTAACCAACCTATACTAAGCAGTTTAGGATAAGCAGGTAGGTAACAATAGCAGGTACAAAAGCAGGCTATGCTTCAGAATAGGAGCAAACAATAACAGTAGCAAAATCTAATGCAAGCATGAAAGTATAGAACAGGCGATATCGGGATGATCAAAGGGGGGGCTTGCTTGGTTGCTCAGACGAGAAGGAGGGTCGTCGGTGACGTAATCGATCATAGTGGCATCAGCAGTGGTCTCAGGGTTTACCGGAGAGAAGAGGAGGAAGAAACAGTAAATACACGCAAACATATGCATTACATGACAATAAGAGATGCTAGAGGTGTTCTAACGCAGTGCTACACGATACCGGTAAAGGGGGACAACATCCGGTAAAGTTTTCCCGGTTCCGGACGTCTGTCAGACAGATGAACCGGAGGGAAAAGGTTGCATGTTCGATATGCTAGGAACGTGTGGCAGATGAATGGACCGCGTGCCCAGATTCGTCTCATCGTTCTGAGCAACTTTCATGTAGAAAACTTTTTCATCCGAGTTATGGATTATTTTATGTTATTTTTCAAAGTTTTAAACATTTTCTAAAATTATTATTAATTCAAAATTGGAACTATGACGTCAGCCTCAGCAGTCAACAGTGCGTTGACTGGTCAAACTGACGTGTGGGGTCGTTACGTCATAGACCTAACTATCTAACAGATTTAAATTAACTAAACTATTTCGTTAGGCTAACTAAGCAAGGTTAATTAAGTTAGTTAATTAACTATTTAATTAACTAATTATATATATATATATATATATATATATATATATATTACACAGGGGCGCGGGGCCCCTTGGTCAGTGGCCCAGGACTTAGCGTGGCGGGCGTGGCCACGCGATAGCGGGCGCCGGGCGTGGGCGCCCATTTGGTGTACGAGGCCACCAGAGGGCGCCGGCCACGGCGGCTGGCCGGAGTAGGGCGGTGCGGCGAGTGCCGCAGAGGAACGGGCGAGCGGCGGGGTGGACGGCCACAGGGTGGGCGCGGCCTGGCGCTGGTGTGGGCTGCGGAGGCGGGCGCTAGGAGCGGCGGGGGGAAGGCGGAGATGGCCGCGGGGCGAGGCACGAGCGGGCGCGGGCTCGCGCGCGCGTGCGTGGCGTGTAGGCGCGGCGAGGCCAGGGCGCTAGCGCGGGAGGCAAGTCTGGCGGGCGCGAGCGCGACCTGGCGAGACCGAGTGCTGGTGGCTACGTCGACGAGGTCGAAAGGGGGACAGGGGACGGCGCGTTCGGTGCAGGAGCTCACCATGGGAGCGTAGGGTCTAGGCAGAGGGCTCGGGGAGGTTCGGGGAGGTCCGGCGAGGGAGAGGACGAGGCAGCGTGTTCGGCGAGGGCGGCGCCGGGGTTGGGCGTCAGCGACGGAGGCGCGGGGCGGCGCGGGATCGATCCCCTCCCCCGATCCAAGATCAGTTGAGTGGGGGTCCGGGGAGGAGGACGATGCGCCCGACGAGGGGGCGGGTCTTCGAGCGGCGATGGCGATTGGCGGGGCTGGTCGGGGTTGCCCCTATCCGATCGAGGGGGGAGGGAAAGCGAGTGACGTGGGGAGAGTGGGGGAGATCGAGGGGAGTGGGGGATCTGTCTAGATATTTTGGGTGCGTGGGGGGATAAGGGAGAGGGAGAGGTGGGCCGGCCGGCTAGGCTGATTGGCCCAGTTGGGCCAGTGGCCTCTTGTTTTTTTTTGTTTGCTTGTTTTCACCTTTTTTTTTTACTTATTTTAAGCTATCAATTGGAACCAACTTTGAATCAACGCGAGCTTAACAATAGTAAAAATCAATGACATGGCCCCATTAGCGTGATTACTGTTGCATAATTATCCGGGCGTTACAAGGCAAAAAACAACAATTTGCACTAGGCCTCCGGTTAATTGGTTAGTCCCAAAAAATAATATAAAAGTGCATAATAAAGCCCATTAAACATCCAAAACAGATAATATAATAGAATGGAACAATAAAAAATTATAGATACGTTGGAGACGTATCACTCCTGTCAAATATTCAAAGTACACAAGCCTTAATCCATTATATTGAAGTATATATTACTCAGTTGGTAGAGCACAAGGCTCTTAACCTTATGGACGTGCGTTCGAGCCCCATGGTGGGGGTGACATATCATATGATGTTATATAAAGTCCCAACTCAGTATTGTCTTGCTGAGCCGGCCCTTGGGGGCTACACGTTGTTGTTCAAGTCTACATGATCATATCTACAAAAGTCCCTGCTCATTATTGCATAATGACCCGGCCCTTGTGGGCTACACTGGTTGAAGTTTTTATGAGCATAAGGCAATTATAAGTCCCAGGTTGCTGCAAGCATGACAACCCGGCACTTGGGGGCTACATATGTGGAATATTCAGTTTTGATTAGTGATTGAGATGAACAACCCGGATTTCTTCGAGGTTGCGACATTTATATTGAAGTAAGTCTTAAGCTGTTACTACACTTCCATCTTAAGACTTGGGGGCTACAAGTGATGTGTGTATAAGAGAGGTATATTTTCAAGCTTGGTGTTAGCAACAGTTATGACCCGGTGCTGTCAATATTTACAAGCCGGCAGTTTTGGCAATTATGACTCGCCAGCCTCTACATCCTTAAACCAGCGGATCACCAGATGAATCTTGAGTCCAATATGTTTATTAAGCCGGAGCTTTGGAGACCGACTCAAATGGATTATTTCTTATAATATTTCTCTACAAGAAACTAATGTCAGCAATTGATTATGAAGCTGGCCTATTGACCCGGATTTTTCGAAAGAAGTGCCCGGATTTTTTGCATTGGCAATGTTTGAACACATCTGCTAAAGGAGATTATCTATGATATCATGAACACGCATCCAGGAGAAAATAACAAGGACTTAAGGATGATTAGGTGCCGGCTCAGGAATTTTTTTGAAACCGGAGCGCAACCTATCAAATTTGTTCTTGTGTTTATTGTGCAAGATTAGTTTAACATGGATAAATCCAAATTAAACTGGGGACTAATGTCGGGGATATACCCCGCGGTGTAACCCGCCGGATGTATGACCCGACTGGAGCTTGGCGACTCATCGGTGACCCGCCCGGACCTGGCGGTTTACGGGCAACCCACCTGAACATTGTGACTCACTGGTGGCCTGGTGGGCGGGTCAGACGGATAACAAGGCCCAAGGCCCAGATGGCTGGCTCATGTTATGGTGGGCTGGTTTACGAGGAAAGGCGTACGGAGTTTTCCCTTAAGGGGGCAAGACTAGGATTCCGCTTGTTATAGAATAGTCCTAGTCCTATTAGGACTCCACATCTAACCCGCCCCTCCAACTTATATAAGAAGGGGCAGGTCATCCCAAGAAGGAGGGGGAATCTCGAAGGTTAGACACGTTTAGCAGAGCTGGTTTATACGGCGACTCCCTTGTGATGATAATGAGACTTAGTCACAAACAACATGTAGGGTTGTTACCGGATGATGCTTCCCGGGGCCCGAACCTGTCGAAACCCTTGTCTTGTGTTGCGTCTCTCGATTCCGATCAACCCCTCTCAAGCTACTACATGGATGCGTTGGCCTCACGATTAAGTCCTCACACTAAGGACATCTGCCATGAAAAATCTAGGATACATTATGTTCAAGTTGTTAAACAACAAGTTAAGATGCACCAAGATGATCTACACGAGATTCTAGTCAAGTTACATATAACGTTCATTTAATTCGGAGCTACGGCCTAGAAGATATGAGCAAAACAAGTTAAACATGGCATTGATGCAAAGTGCATTCAAACATCAAGCAAACACAGTCAAAACAAGGATGCAACAAGATAATATGAAACTACATGCAATCCTAAGCAAGTTTCATATAGCGCATACTCAAAACGGAGCAACGGTGCAACACATACACTCCAAACAAGATATAAGAACAATCTGCCAAAAACAGCAAGTAGGCACTTTGCAATCATCAAAACAACATGCTACAGGAATCATATGAGCACAAACTTGGCATGCACTTCATTTACAGATAACATACTTCAAACATCATTAAGGTTTAGGTTCATAGGCATCAAGATTAAACCAATATGATCAATGCAAAATGCAACTTTGTAACACAGGGGCATATACATGAGCAGAGTTAATATGATGGCATGTTGTATGCATAAAACAAAGATGCCCCAGCAACTATACATGGAAAACAAGGGCATGGCATCTAAGTACACATAACAAAGAGCAAATAACATCAAAGTATCATATGCATATGGCTCATGGATTAGTGGGAACCAACAAGAAAAGATTGAATGTTGAAACAGTTTCAGCAAGTGTAAAACAACAACATTTTCATAGCATGTTTTCAAGCATGAAACAGAGGTCATATGGTATCAAAAATTAACAAACATGGCATGTGAACGAAGTCATCATAGCATACTTTAAAATATGTAATTGTAGGATCTCTAGTAGAGGCATGGATCAATTAATAACAAGCTCACAACATGGCATCATGAAGTTAAAAGAAAACTGGAACATCATTTAGGCATGTTCATGGCAACGCAACTATATTCTACATGAAATATATAAGGCATAAATTGCATGGCATGATAGAGAATAACATGGAAATCAAAACATGTCAACTAAGAATCTCCAGATTAAGCATGGATTAAATGGTAGCATCAAGCAAACATGGCAACATGATATGACAGATTCAGACTTGGCAGAACATTAACAGCGAGTAGCCCACTTCACAAGCTTCATGCACTCACTATAGGGCATATAAAAATACATGGATTGCACCACGGAAAATATGGCATGATTGTGTTCCTAAAATATGTTGACAAGATGCTCAAAAGAAAACCACACAAAAAGATATAAAAATGACAAAATGACAAGTTATAACAGTTTTCAGCAGTTAACAGCAACATGCACTTTTGCAACAGAGATTAACATGTCAAGATACCCCCTAACATGAATGCAAAGCACACCAACATGTACAGCATAAAGAGCAGAACATGTGCATATCAAGATCATCACCATAGGGTCGACAGGGACAAAGTTATAACACTCACAAGATGCATACATGATGTTAACATTCAGCAGCAGTTTATATCACTTAGCAGTTTTGCAACGAAGATTAAGACATCAAGATGAACAAGAACATGAATGCAAATTACTCCATCATCTAGAGCATCCAGAGATGAACATTTTGACATATAATACACTCAATTTGGAGCCACATGCGCAAAGTTATGCCATGATGAAGATGCACACATAACATGTAAAATCTGGGACTTGCGCATTTCCCGAAGCGGGCGTTGGATACTAAAACGCGACCAGGGCGGGACTTTGCGGGCTCACCCTAGCGGGTCAAGCCCATGTCGCTTAAGGAGGAGGCGGGTCGGCGAAGCGGGTCAGCTGGACCCTGCGGCTGGGCTGGCGGCCCACGCGGCACGAGCGGGGAAGGGGCGCGGTCGCCGTCTTTCGAGCGCGAGGGAGGAGCTCGGCGGCGGCGGCGTACTCCGGCGAAGAGGGCAGCCGGACGGTGAGGGGTGGCGCCGGACGAGATGGAGGCGGCGGATCCGGCTGCTGCGCACCGGATCCGGTGGTCTTGGACCCGGGGCAGCGCGAGGCAGAGCTCCGACGCGAGGCGCGGCGCGCGGGGCGGCGGAGCGAGGAGCTGGGCGGCGTGCGGGAGGCCAGCAAGGTCTGCGGACGGCGGAGCGGGGCGCTGGCGGCGGCTCGGGGTCGGGCTTGCGCGGGCGAGCGGCTAGGCCGGATGGGCTCACGTGGGCCCTATCTGGGCCCGGCGGGCCGTGGAGGTGGGGAGAGGCGCGGGGGCGACGTGGCGGGCGTCGATTGGCTGAGGGAGCAGCGGCGGACATGTCCGGCGACGGGGGCGACATGTCCAGTGGCGCGGAGGTGAATTGATCCAGGGTTTGCCTGAAAATGGAGGGGGAGGAGCCTTTTTATAGGTAGAGGGAGTTAGAAGAGTCCAAATGAGGTGCGGTTTTCACCCACACGATCGTGATCCAACGACGGAGAGCACGTAGGGGTTTAGATGGGCTAGCGGCCCGTGTGGAGGGGTGCTGGGCTGCAAAGAGAAAGGGGTCCGACGGTTAATAACCGTTGGGACATCAAACGACGTCCAAATGGAACGAAATTTGACAGGCGGTCTAGCAGTGATGTACCAAGACCACTCGTCAACTCTCGGCCCATTCCGAGAACATTTTTCTACGGCTCAGAAAACAAGATATGGAAGGTGTCGCGGGTGTGTGCGAGTGTGGTTGGGCTCAGAACCAGCGGCAGAGCTAGGATTGGAGCAAGCCCTGGGTCCAAAAAAAAAATTTAACGCGAGGAAAAAACTTAGCGTCCATAAGGCTACGGCTACCTCAAAAAATACCCCGTACAAAATCATCTCAGTTGCATAATAAATTTATAATTTAAACTCAATGCTTAATGGTACAACAAAATAGATAAAAACATGACAAAAACTACAAAGAACAGTACAGGATACAAAAGAGTACCAAATCAATGGTTTGCTTCATTTGTGCTTCCCATAACCTGATCAACGGTGGAAGAGCCAACACCTTCAACACATCAAAAGCAAAATTTTAACAACAGCATACACACTGTCAAAGAACAAATTGATTTTTTACAACAGCAGCAACCATTACTCCATTAGCAGTACCGCAGTACCCTGAGCACATCCACACATTACACATAAATTTTTAACAATAGCATACACATCCACACATCCAACCATTAACAGTACATGACTTCTCTTGGAGAACAGGAGCACAGATGCAATTATGAAATCTGAAGCAACTCTTTTTAGGGCAGAATCTGACTATGCAGCAAACCTGAAGTAAGTAGGTCCGATTCATTAACAAGTAGCAAGCTTTCTGGTTTTTGTCGGATAGGGCAACACTTCCGGTTTAGATCAAAATTGTCGGTGTTACTACTTTGGTGAGTATGAGGTTCTGTAACTCTGAAATCTGAAGCAAACGCAGAGGCTGCAAGGTGATACAGAATATGGTGCATGTAGAATTTAGTCGTGCGTGTCTTTGCAAAATACTTCATGCTTCAGGGTTCAGGCATGTGATGTACCGGCAGGGGCGCGGGGCGGCGGGGGAGGCCAGAGCAGAGCGGCATGGCCGGCGGCGTCCAGCTGGAGATGCCGAGCAGGCGGGGCCGCGGGGGAGCGCCGGAGCGGCGGCGGCTCAGCGCATTGCGAGGAAGCGCTGCGGGCTGGGGTTCTCGTGCGTGCGCGTGTCCGTGGTTAGGTCTCGGTGCTGCTGGAGATTGGACTATTGGAGAGGCTGGCCTGGGCCCTGGCTGTGTGCTGGGCCAAGCCCCGGGCCCATTCAAAAATATGGATAGGTAATAGCCTGAGGCCTAGATCCGCCCCTGCTCAGAACGGACAACAGAGAGAACCGGGGGAATCCGAACGGATGTAAGTATTGAAAAACATGCAGATGAAATGCATATGATGACATAATCAAATACAACACGCAAGCAAATAACATGGCAACGGCGACGAATAACTAGAAAACATCTGACGCATCAGTCTCGGGGCGTTACACAGGCGCACTATGTGGGTGCAGATAGGCGTTGGAGGCATAACGAGGCCTGACAAATAGCTTGACTGCGACAAATCACAGTCGCCCCCCTCCTATGCGAACTGCTCGACGGAAGACACTACCCCTTCCGCCACATACGCCCACGAGGCAAGGCTGATGTGCGGTGCCTGCGGCAAGCTGCAACAACAGCTAGCCATCGACCTGATGTGCCACCAGAATTACATTATGTCCTCCCCAACCGCGGCTTTCGTTCTGCCGCTTGCCACCACACTGATTACTGCTGCTCGGGAGGTATTTACTTCTGGAATTTGCATGGCTCTGATTATTAATTTATCAAAGAAGTTGCAATTCCATTGAAAAAAAGCTATCTTTTTTTCCTCATAAAATCTTGCTTCATCACACGCTGGTTTAAGTGTAGAACAAATAGAATTTCTCCCTCATTTGATGATTTCATATACTCTAAAACTCTGTAGTGAGATTTTGGTATTTTAATTTATATTCATTTCGAGTAGCATTTTAATTGCTCCACGGCATGGCAACATACTGCTTGCCCAAATGGCAGGCTGCCTTTTTTCCCAAGAAGAGCCAATACATAGCACGTTTCTGAAGATTGTAATTCTTTCGCTAACCATACATGTGGTAGACTGTTTATAACACTGTGGACTGAATGAAGCTGTGTCTAAGGGAATCAATAGCTTTGGTTATCTGCCTAATACTATTGCAGTGCTGATGATTCTTTTGGTAAATATTTTGCAAGTTATGTTCTAAAAGATATAAGAGGTCTGTTGTTGTCAGAAGATCTGCCAAAATATACACCAAAAACAGTTTTAACGTCTTCATGGTGTGGATCCTATTCTAAAACCACCTGCTCATGCAATGGTGCAGTCACTATTTTCCATTTTCTTCTTTTTATGAAATAAAAACAGTAAGGAGTCATTGTTATTTATAGAGATGATTGATTTGTTTAGTAGTCTTATATGTTCCTGATCATATTTCAAGAAATTTTGAGCTACTAATTCCCGCTGCAACGCGTGGGGAATCATCTAGTTTCTAACGAAGAGATGGCAGTCGCTACAAATCTGCGTCCCTGTTGATTTTCCTCTTGTTTTTCTTTCCTCAGAGGTGGCGATCCCCTATACAGTTTCTGAATTCTGGCAACCTGCAAATGCAGACGGTTATCTGAACCCTTCTCTATGTTGGCTTAGATATCATGGTCTCCCGTTCACGGTTCTGCACCACGCGTCACTCCAGTGTGCCTGCTGGAAGGGCAGCATAGACACAGAAAACCCTAGAGAAGGGCCATCCGGTTGCTACGAATCGTGTGAAAGATACAAAGAATCCAGCATCTGCACGCTGATCACTTATTATCGGTTCGTGCACGTTCCCGATCGAGAGCCAATGAATGCGTGCTACCTTGAATCGTCGACCGATTTCTGATGACTTAACCGGACCATTCTCAGTTTCATGAATAACAATATGACCGAGGTGCACGTTCCCGATCGAGAGCCAATGAATGCGTGGGAGCTACCTTTAACTACTGTAATTGTAAACAGCGACAGCAAGCAGAGATAAGAGTTCGATCGTATGAGTATGATGCCCCATTTGCTTGAAGTTAAAGGCAGGAATAATCCACGGAAGGTCAAAAAGGAAGGGCGCAATTAATTAAAAGGAAGCAAAGAGATAATAATCAGATAACGATCGAGTAGCTTTATTCGTTTCCCCTCGCTGCCGCCTAGGATCGATGAGCTGCCGACAGCGGCGCGCCGAATGTTTTAGAAGCACTACTAAAAGTGCAATCCACGGCAAAAATATATACTAGCAGACCGCTTGATCTTCGGTTTGCAGCCGCTATTTATACTCTCTCCAGGCCCAACACCGGCCGGTCCACCTCTCCCTCATAAGGCAGCCATCTGCAACTAGGGTTCATAGTTCATAGTCAGTGACCAACATGAGTGACCGAAGGTACGGGTACTCGTACCCACACAACCAAGGTAGCTCCCACGCATGATGGATAGACGAATATATGTTTGTGTTTCTTGCGTTCCATTTTCATTTTTCCCTTCTTGTTTGCTCACGCTCACTGCCTTGCATGAAATTGAAACGGGAACGCGCGCGCACATGCAGGGTATTACAACAGACCGCCGGTGATGGCGCCGCCGCAGTACGCCCCGCCGCCGAGACGGCAGACGGGCTTCCTCGAAGGATGGTACGTAGTAAAGAGCTAAGAACCTGATTGTTTTTTTTTACTTTCCTCTGCGTAAATTATGAGAGTACTCCACTAATCTGAGGTGCTCTGTGCTTGCATGCCCTGCAACTGTAAACCGGCCTCAGCCTGGCTGCTCTGTGCTGCTGCTGCCTCGTCGACGAGTGCTGCTGCGACCCATCCATCATTTTCGTGAGCTGATCGAAACGCGTACGTACGCGGCCACATGTGACGACCGACCGACCAACAAACGATCCGAGCCGAGCTACATATGTGGCGTACTGTAGTACATGTGCGATTATGCGTGTCGTGTGTATGTGTCCTTCCCTTCCGCTGTTGTTTTCAGCTGGACGGCTGGACCAGAGTGGAATTGCAGATGAATAGCCAGTCGTCCTGCCGTTCGGTTCAGCTATCCAGCGCCAGGACAGGACCGGCGGGTGGTGTGTGTGTGTGTGTGTGTGTGTATCAATGTATGTATCTGATGTGAGTCTACGAATAAGATGAGGAAAAAAAAAGAAGTTCGGCACCTGCTATGTACTGAGCCTATGACATCCTGAAGTTTACCGAAATAACATTATCAATATCACGCAGCATAAGCTCACAGGAGACGCACCGGCAAAACCGAGCGCCATGACGGACGCAAACACACGCCCCTCCAGAGAATTTTTAATCGCACCGAACCGAGTCAACAGAGTGAAGAGGAACCTGCAGGAAGCGAAGAGGCGCATGGTTCGAACAAGAAAAGAACCCGAAGAGACAGGCTAAGCAGAAGCGTGAAATCGCTATTCATATTCCCCTAGCGGCGGCTAGGGTTTAGTATCCTCGCGGCGATCTCCCGTCGGCGAGTCCTACCCAACCAAATTATCCCCTCCGCGCGGCCTCTCCCGTGCGTAGGGTTCTTCTGTCCACCAAACAGCGCCACACCCTCCGCCGTAGCGATGAGCACCGCCGCAGATGCGCAGTCCGGGACCAGCGGAGGAGGCAAGGAAGATGTGAGATCGGATCTGAACGATTTCATGGAACAGCTAAACCTAGATGATGAAGTGTTTGACGATCTAGTAATCGAGGAAGATGATCCAGAGATCAATGAAAGTGTGCGTTGGCTTGCCCTAGCTAGGGTTCACACTGATAAATCGTTTAGCCCTACAGCTTTCTACAAGGACATGCGGGCGGCCTGGAACCCGGCGCAACCAGTAAGATTCCGTCCAGCCGGCCCCAAATTGTTTGTTGTTCAGGCATCCTGCCTCGGAGAGTATGAACGCATGCTCGATCAAGGGCCATGGTTGTTCAGGAACTTGGCAGTGTTGATGTGCCCATATGATGGTTTTACCAAAGCAGAAGAGGTACCAATGTTCTACATGCCGATCTGGCTTCAGATACATAAACTCCCAGAGGGTTTTTGCAAAGCAAACATTGTTGAACATCTGTTGAGGAATTCAGGAGAGATATTAGATATGCGGCTGAACGGCAATGTTCGCGGTGACTATGTTCGAGTTAGGGTGCGCCATGATGTGTGTTTGCCCCTAACTAAGTTTGTGAGTATTGTTAGAGGTAAGGAGCGCCAAGTCTTTCTAATCAGATATGAGAAACTAGCTCGTTTTTGCAATGTTTGTGGTATCATTGGCCATGAGTACAAAGAATGTGGTTCAGGGATTCATGAGGAGAAAAGCAAGAAGTTTGGAGCTTGGTTGTATGCAGATGGTCCAAACAAACAGAGGTACGATGGAGCACCTGAGCGGGGGGGGGGGGGTGGCTACAGCCATACACCCAAGCAGAACCAGAAGCAAGAGAGGGCTGAGGTTGATCCTGAGATCATGGACACGGCTTCCAGCCCATCAAAAATTACGCTGGCAGGGAAGAGGAATGACAACACAGCCAGGAAGAGGCTGGCACTGGAAGAGGTGGACACAGGTTCGGCTACAACAAAAGCAGTGAAAGGAGATACCCTTGCCCTGACTATGGGTACGGGCGAAGATGGTGAGGGTGCTAAGTCACCAAGTAGTAGTTCTGGCAGCAAACGTGTCAAGGTGGATTCCGGAGATAATAGATCGGCGGCCTCCTTTGAGGAGGACCGCCGGAAGCAATGAATTCCCTAATCTGGAACTGCCGGGGGGGGGGGGGGGGGGGAACCGCCGGACAGTTCGTGAGGTTTTGGCCCTCTATAAAGCCAATTCCCCGGGGCTTGTCTTTCTTTCTGAAACTAGGCAAGCCTCTAGTAAGATGGAGAAACTTAAGTGGAAGCTACGACTGAAGGGTTTTGCAGGAGTGTCCAGCGATGGCCTCAGTGGTGGTCTTGCGTTATATTGGGATGAGAATCTTGAAGTTTCGGTTCTGGACTCATGTGCACGGTTCATAGACGTGCGGATTGTGGATACAATAAGTGATAGGACATGGAGAACAACGTATGTATATGGTGAGCCAAGAACAGAAAACAGGCATCGTATGTGGAGCTCTCTTTCAAGTCTTCGAGCAGTTTCTGATGAACCATGGCTAGTCTGTGGGGATTTCAATGAGGCAATGTGGCAGCACGAGCACTTCTCGCATACGCAGCGATCCGAGACTCAGATGCAATTGTTTCGGGATTGTTTGTTGTCGTGTGAACTAATGGACTTAGGGTTCACTGGGACCCCATTCACATACGATAATGGTTAGGCGGGGGTGGGTAATGTAAGGGTCCGGCTTGACAGAGCATGTGCAGATGAAGCATGGCGGGAGCTATTTCCGTTCTCACAAGTGGTACACTTGGCCTCGTCATGCTCGGACCATTGTCCAATCTTAGTACGAATGACGCATGATGTGGTACCAAAAATACGGGCGTCACCTCGGTATGAGATAATGTGGGAGCGATCATCTTCGCTCCCAACGGTGATTGAGAACAGATGGAGGAGAAGTAACCCTAATGGGAACTTGGGGGCGGTGCGGGATGCCCTCAAAGAGATGATGAATGAACTGCGGTCTTGGAGTAAGAAAATTTTTGGCCATGTATCTTCGGAGATTGAGAAACTTAGAGAGGAACTCGCGGATCTACAACTACGCGATGTTGACAGGGCCTTGATTAGGCAAAAGATGCATGCCTTGGATGAATTGTTGTATAGAGAGGAAATGCTATGGCTTCAGAGGTCGAGGATTGAGTGGTTAAAAGAAGGAGAAAGAAACACGGCCTACCTGCACCGACGAGCTGTGTGGCGCGCTCGTCGTAACTACATACAGCGCCTCCGGCGTGAGAATGGAACGTGGTGCACGGTTCCGTCGGAGATGGAGCGTATGGCGACCTCCTACTTCAAGGAGGTATATACCAAAGATCCGACGCTGTCGCCAGGAGAGGTGTTGCAGGGTATTGCACCTAAAGTAACCGATGCCATGAATGATAAACTTTGATCGGCCTTCTCTGAAGAAGAAGTGTCCAATGCGCTGTTCCAGATTGGCCCCATCAAGGCGCCAGGGCCGGATGGGCTACCGGCAAGGTTTTATCAGAGGAACTGGGGGGTGCTTCGGTCAGAGATCGTGGCTGCAGTATTGGAATTTTTTCAGTCGGGAGTAATGCCGGAAGGGGTCAATGACACGGCTATCGTGCTTATACCGAAGGTTCCACACCCAAAGGAGCTCAAGGACTTCAGACCGATTAGCCTGTGCAACATGTTATACAAAATTGTTTCCAAGTGTCTCACCAACCGGCTTCGGCCTATACTTGGTGACTTGATTAGTGAGAATCAAAGTGCCTTTGTTCCTGGTCGTCTGATCTCTGACAACTCTATCATTGCCTTCGAGTGCATACATCATATTCAATCATTGGGTCAGAACAAACCGGCGGAGTGCGCCTACAAACTTGATCTGTCAAAGGCGTACGATCGCGTGGATTGGGATTTCTTGGAGCAAGCCTTGCGTAAATGGGGTTTTGCACATGAGTGGATCGGATGGATTATGGCGTGTGTGAAATCAGTGAAATATTCTGTGAAGTTCAATGGGAAAATACTAGAATCATTTGCCCCTTCTAGGGGGTTGCGGCAAGGTGACCCACTGTCCCCCTTCTTATTTTTATTTGTTGTTGATGCTCTATCATCTCTGATCTCAAACTCAGTGAACAACGGGGAATTGAGAGGGGTTTCAATCTGCCGTGGTGCACCGGTGATCTCTCATTTATTGTTTGCGGATGATACCATGTTACTCTTTGAAGCGTCAACACAGCAGGCAAGAGTGGTTAAAGGCTTGTTGAACACATACACCTCGGCGACGGGTCAACTTATTAACCCAGGGAAGTGTTCCATCCTTTTTTCTGATAATTGCAGGCAGTCGGTGGCGGATGAAGTGAAGCATGTACTGGAGATAACTCAGCAGGTGTTTGAGCCTAAATACTTGGGCTTACCGGTCCCGGAAGGGAGAATGCACAAAGGTCAATTTGAGACTACTCAAGATAGGTTAAGGAAGAGGCTTGTTGACTGGAGCGAGCAGTACGTTTCGTCAGGCAACAAGGAGATCTTGATAAAGGCAGTGGCGCAAGCTATTCCAACATACGTCATGAATGTGTTCCGTCTCCCTGCCTCAGTTTGTGATGATCTAACTCGGATGATGAAACAATATTGGTGGGGGGTGGAGAGAGGCAAGAGGAAAATGGCATGGCTTAGTTGGGAAAAGATGACACTTCCCAAGAGTATGGGGGGTATGGGTTTTCGTGACATGAGGGCATTCAACCAAGCTTTGCTTGCAAAACAGGCGTGGAGACTGTTGGATAACCCAAACAGCTTATGTGCACGGTTGCTCCGAACGAAGTATTATCCCACTGGGAACTTGTTAGACACCGTGTTCCCTACATCGTCGTCAGCTGTGTGGAGGGGCATCACCCATGGACTGGAGCTCCTCAAGAAAGGACTGATCTGGAGGGTTGGCGATGGATCGTTGATCAAAACTTGGAGAGACGCATGGATTCCGAGGGGGCATGATTTCAAGCCCATAACCCCGAAGGGTACATGCAGATACAACTGGGTAGCTGATTTTTTGGAGGAGTCTGGTGCGTGGAACGTGCAACGGTTGAGGCAATACTTCTGGGAGATGGATGTCCGAGAAATTTTGAAGATCCATACGTCTCCTAGCAGGGGCCAAGATTTCCTCGCCTGGTACCCGGAGAGGAGTGGAAGGTTTACGGTGAGGAGCGCGTACCGGCTAGCTACTGGCCTTACATGCATAGACATGAGTGCGTCGAGCGCCTCGCCCGACGGCCAGCGCCCGATCTGGCAGAGGGTGTGGGAGGCCAAAGTTCCTTTGAAGATGCGCATCCTGGCCTGGAAAGCAGTGTCCGGGGCACTGGCAACGAATGCTTGCAAGAAATATCGACACATCGCGACACGGGATACATGTCCTTTGTGTGGGACGGAGAAAGAATCGAGCTTCCACGCTCTAGTCACATGCGATCATGCTCGCCAGCTTTGGTTGGCGATGAGCCAGGTCTGGGAGCTCCCAGAACCGGCGCTATTGCAGGAGACAGGCGAGGAGTGGTTACTGCATCTCTTGCTCAACTGTCCTGACCACATGCGAGATTGTATCATCATGTTAATCTGGATGATATGGTCCTTACGAAACGACCTAGCGCATGGTAAGACAGTGCCAACAATGGAGGTGACAATGGAGTACCTGCAAAGCTATATGACATCTCTACATCACGCGCGGAAATATACAAGTGAGGAGATTTTGAAAGGCAAAATGCCAATGAAGGAAGAAGCACCGGTCAAACTGAGTCCCGAAGCTACACCACAGCCATGGCCGAAGCCTCCTGAGGGGCGAGTGGCCTTATCAGTAGATGGAGCGTTTCAGCGGTCGGACGGGACGGCGGCCGCGGGAATGATTCTTCGACGGTCGGATGGGAGTGTTATCTTTGCAGCTTATCGATGCATCTTCAACTGCAACGATGCTCTGGAGGCTGAGATCCATGCATTAATGCAAGGTATGGCATTGGCGATCCAACACTCGGAAGATCCGGTGATTGTTCAATCCGACTCCTCGGAAGCTCTACGGTGGGGAGAGTTTGTCGCGGTCCGCTTATG
This sequence comes from Triticum timopheevii, assembly GCA_963921465.1. Classification (NCBI taxonomy): domain Eukaryota; kingdom Viridiplantae; phylum Streptophyta; class Magnoliopsida; order Poales; family Poaceae; genus Triticum; species Triticum timopheevii. The sequence goes on from OY997266.1 coordinate 464,962,742, forward strand.
GACATCTAGTTGCTGAGATCCATCGTTTTATGGGTGTAAGGGAGTTTATTCCGTCGAAGATTAATAGAGCTCAGAATAGGGTTGCAGATCGGCTGGCATGTTATAGTCGTACGGAGTATACAACTGCTGTATGGCTAGGTAGGAGTCCACCTTGTGTGGAGGAACTGGTGCCACTTGATTGTATCCCTATCATTATGGAATAAAACCCCTTTTACCCTCGCAAAAAAAAAAAAAGAAGAAGAGACAGGCTAAGCTAGCAGTGTGCGCAATCTGTGGCAGGAGGCGATGGTTTCGTCTCTCCAGTTGCGCGGGGAGTGGCGGCCCGGAGGCGGCATTGGTGCAGTGGCGATCCATGGAGAATATATGCAGCGGCGGCTGCGGGTGGACAAAGGGCATCGTGCCCGTCTTCTGGTGCGTTTCGTTCCGGGGGCGCGGCGTCTGAGACTCCTCCAGGCTCCAGCGTGCCCGTCTTCTGATCCGACGATTTTTTTTTTTTTTGAAGAAAAGAAGAAGCTGCGCCTATGAATATGACCGAATTTTTTTTCCAAAAATGATTTAGATCCATTGTCAAAGTTCGTCGGAAGTAGAAAGCACCTCAAACGTAAACAGAAATTGCAACGACATTCCGAGACCACCGAAACCAACCACCTTAGCTAGAACGTGCACACTCGTGCATATTCGAGAAAAACCTTAGCTAGAACACGCCACTATCGTCGCTCCTCTACTGTAACCGGCTTAACCGCCTGGAGTCGCAGTCGTCGTCATTGCACCCTTGAATAGATCTGAAGCACATGACACCAAATCTCGTCACACCACGAGAAACCCTTACCTCACCACGTCCAAATAGATGAACCCGAGGAGGATTGAAGCACGGAAGACAAACTCGAAGAAAAGTGTCGTCGTCCGCTTGAGTGCCGCATCTGCGGGGACTAAAAAAAGCCTAACATAAACTACTAACCAGAGAGAGGCACCAGAGAGTCCGGGACTCTGGACTCCCCTTACTACCAAGAGCAGCCGGAGCGGCGGGCAGTGTCCATGAGCTCGACGGCGAACCCTGAAGGCGGGTAGAGTTTGCCCTAACCGCCAAGGGATAGGGAGGATAAGCTAAAGAGTAGATTCGTAAAGTTGTGATTCATTAGATTATACTAGATGATACCCCTCGTTTGCGTCGAAAACATGAGTTCCGAAAAATATTCAAATTCAGTATAAAAGTTCACCAAAACAAAGCATCTTGTTTTTGCGAGTGAGAACAAAGCATCTCAAACATAATAAAAGTTAGATCGAGCTCCCTAGATCATGGAACCACCACTAACGTCATCAAAACAAGTCGTCGGCGCGTCATGACACCCCTACCGGAGCTGACTTGATCTTCCCAATGGCAGCCGGGAAGTCTTTGTGCACGTACCCCTAAGGACCAGCGCCCTGGAGCTGCAGTCATCATTGTTGAAGTCTTAAATAAATCTAAGGCACCGAACACAAAATCTTGCCATTGCGCATGCACGAAGAGAAACCCTAATCTCATCATCCTAGTGAGATGGAAGGAACCTACACGAGAGCTCCGTCGACTATGTTTAGACGGACGAACTCAAGCAGGATCAGATTCCGGAAGACATATTCGAAGAAGCATCGCCATCCACCCGAGGGCCGCACCTACGAGGACTAAAAAAACTAACCTAAACTACTAGCGGGAGCGGAGACAACAGGATTCCATCCCCTCCATCGGCTGCCGGAGTGTCAGACAGAGGGGAGGAGAATCCATGAGCTCGTGACCGAAGCCTAGAGGGGTGAATTTGCCCTAGCCACGAAGGGAAAGGTGAGGAAACGCTTCCTGTGTATGGTAGTGGAAGATGTGAACCTTACTCATAAAACACGCGGAAATTACTTGTATTTTTTATGAGATTTGGTTGTCTAGAATTTGAATATGTGACCAAAGATTTAAAATGAATACTCCACCATTTTGTTTTTTTAGTCATGTATGAGATTTTCCTTAAGTGAATCTTTGTAAAGTTTGACAAAATTTCTGTTAAAAAATATTAACATCCACAATATGAAAATATATTCCATGATGGATCTAATGCTATTGATTGGGTATTAAAACAAACCTATTTTATTGAAGTAAAAACAGTCAGCAGGGATATGATTTATTGTATTCGATTATTATATGTGCAAAATGTATGTATTAATTTTCATGAAAGTTGAGTGATATAAAAGTAGTGGATTGATAAAATGCGATGTGTACATGTTGAGATAATTAGTATACGTATACATTTTTCATGCATGTGTATTGAGATAATAAAAGTAATGGAGTTGATAAGGTGGCATGTGTGCATGTTGAGATAAATAGAAGTGGTAGAAATAAATTATTTAGTGCATCTTCAATAGGTTGTATGTAGCCTTATTGGTAAATATGATGTGATCAACCAACAATCTATCATACAACCACTCCAATAAATAGTATCCAAGTTACTTTCTTTGTTTTCGAATACAAGGCTACTATCCCATCAGATACCAAGAAAAACCAAACCAAATAAAATTAGCATGATTAATTGTGTGAGAAAATTCTCGTGTTCCGGGCTAATTAAACATGTTGCATACGATGCTTTTTCTCTATGGCCGCATGAAATGTTTGCACTGATAAGCACCATCATATGAAGCAAAAATCTAACCAACTATACCTGAGAAGAGACAGTGGCCTTGTATATATGTAAATTGCATTTTTCAATAGTGGCCTTGTACATAAAAATGAAAAGAATATCTAATAGGAGGTGATAAAATAATGTGATTGCTCCATATTTCACCCTGGAGCTTGAGCAAGGGTTGTTGATTAACGTTGCTCTCTCCTTATTTATTACACGCCACATCATTACCCAAAAAGGCTTTCGCCACATCATTATTGTGTCCTAAAGCGACAAACTTACCACCATCTATCTTATAACGGTTGAGATGCCCTTAAGAGCAACTCCAATAGCTCCTATAAAAACCTTCTCTCATAAAAGTGGTTTTGCAGGATGAGGTCTTTTCGCAGTTCCTATAAATTGCTTCCCCTAAATTTTGTTTTTTTATTCCCATTAAACAAGCCCAGGGTCCGCAAGTCAGTGTCACGGGCTACGTTGCCGGTCACCATGGCCACGCGAGCTAGGTGACCGACTGTGAACTCATAGCGGCGGTGGCGCGTGGCGGTGCGGGGAGGCGTGATAACCCGCAAGTATACGTAATAGTTGTAGCCTCTTTCGATAAGTAAGAGTGTCGAACCCAACGAGGAGCTAAAGGTAGAACAAATACTCTCTCAAGTCCTATCGGCCACTGATACGACTCTACCCATGCTTGACGTTCGCTTTACCTAGAACAAGTATGAAACTAGAAGTACTTTGTAGGTGTTGTTGGATAGGTTTGCAAGATAATAAAGAACGCGTAAATAAAAACTAGGGGATGTTTAGATAAAGATGCAATAAAGTAAGTATTAGTAGAGAGCTTTTTGTTACAAGAAAGTTATTTGTCCAAGGCAATCGATAACTAGACCGGTAATCACTATTGCAATTTTATTTGAGGGAGAGGCATAAGCTAACATACTTTCTCTACTTGGATCATATGTACTTATGATTGGAACTCTAGCAAGCATCTACAACTACTAAAAATTCATTAAGGTAAAACCCAACCATAGCATTAAAGTATCAAGTCCCCTTTTATCCCACATGCAACAATCCCCTTACTCGGGTTTGTGTTTCAGTCACTCACGCAACCCACTATAAGCGAATCATGAACGCATTGCAACACCCTACAGCGGGAATCCCTCACGCTTGCGCGACACGGAGGGCACCATAGGACGGCACCAATAATAAAACATGCAACTCAAACCAATCACGATTATCAATTAACCCATAGGACAAAACGGATCTACTCAAATATCATAAGATAGTCATACATCATTGGGAAATAATATATAGCGTTGAGCACCATATTTAAGTAGAGATTACAGCAGGTAAGAGAAGGGTTACACCGCTGCATAGAGGGAGGAAGAGTTGGTGATGAAGGCGGTGAAGTTGTTGGTGAAGATCGTGGTGATGATGATGGCCCTCGGCAGCGCTCCGGCGCCACCGGAAGCAAGGGGGGGAGAGATCCCCTTCTTCTTCTTCTTCCTTGACCTCCTCCCTAGTTGGGAGAAGGGTTTCCCCTCTGGTCCTTGGCTCCCATGGCTTGGGAGGGGCGAGAGCCCCTACGAGATTGGATCTATCTCTCTGTTTCTGCGTTCTCAGATTCTGCACCTTCACCGTTTCTTTTATTTCCGGAGATCCGTAACTCCGATTGGGGTAAATCTTTTGCCTAGATCTTTCTCATAAAATTAGCTTTCTTGCGGCAAAAGGAGAGCGTCAACCGCCTTACGGGGGCCCCAGGAGAGTCCAGGGCGCGCCTGCCTCCCTGGGGCGCGCCCCCTATCTCCTGGCCCCCTCGGGCACCGTCTCGCGTTGATTTTACTTTCCAAAAATCATAAATATTCCAAAATAATTCTCCGTCCGTTTTTATCCCGTTTGGACTCCGTTTGATATGGGTTTTCTCGAAACATAAAACATGCAGCAAACAGGAACTGGCACTGGGCTCTGGATCAATATGTTAGTCCCAAAAATAGTATAAAAAGTTGACAAAAGTATATGAAAGTTGAATAATATTGGCATGGAACAATAAAAAATTATAGATACGACGGAGACGTATCAGCATCCCCAAGCTTAATTCCTGCCCGTCCTCGAGTAGGTAAATGATAAAAAAGATAATTTTTGATGTGGAATGCTACCTAGCATAATCTTGATCATATGTCTAATCATGGCATGAATATTAAGACAAGAGTGATTCAAAGCAATAGTTTATCATTTGACATAAAAACAATAATACTTCGAGCGTACCAATAAAGCAATCATGTCTTTTTAAAACAACAAGGCCAAAGCAAGCTTATCCCTACAAAATCATATAGTTTGGCCATGCTTCATTTTCGTCACACAAAATGCCCCCATCATGCACAACCCCGATGACAAGCCGAGCAATTGGTTCATACTTTTAATGCGCTTTAGCTTTTTCAACCCTCATGTAATACATGAGCGCAAGCCATGGATATAGCACTAGGTGGAATAGAATATAATGATGGAGGGTTTATGTGGAGAAGACAAAAAAGGAGAAAGTATCGCATCGATGCGGCTAATCAACGGGCTATGAAGATGCCCATCAATTGATGTCAACGTGAGGTGTAGAGATTGCCATGCAACGGATGCACTAGAGCTATAAATGAATGCTCAACAAAAGAAAACTAGTGGGTGTGCATCCAACTTGCTTGCTCACGAAGACCTAGGGCATTTGAGGAAGCCCATCGTAGGAATATACAAGCCAAGTTCTATAATGAAAAATTCTCAGTAGTATATGAAAATGACAACCTATGAGACTCACTATATGAAAAACATGGTGCTACTTTGAAGCACAAGATATGATACTCACTACATGAAGAACATGGTGCTACTTTGAAGCACAAGTGTGAAAAAAGAGATAGTAACATTGCCCATTTTTATTTTTATTTTTTATTTTTCTTTGGCCTTTCTTTTTTTTGGCCTTTATTTTTTTCTTTTTGGGGACAATGCTCTAATAATGATGATCATCACATTTTTATTGATTACAGCATATGAGTTACAACTCGAAACTAGAACAAGATATGACTCTATATGAATGCCTCCGACGGTGTACCGGGATGATGCAATGAATCAAGAGTGACATGTATGAAAAATTATGCATGGTGGCTTTGCCACAAATACGATGTCAACTACATGATCATGCAATGGCAATATGACAAAAGTAATGTATGTCATGATGATGATAAACGGAACAGTGGAAAGTTGCATGGCAATATATCTCGAAATGGCTATGGAAATGCCATAATAGGTAGGTATGGTGGCTGTTTTGAGGAAGATATAAGGAGGTTTATGTGTGATAGAGCGTATCATATCACGGGTTTTGGATGCACCGGCGAAGTTTGCACCAACTCTCAAGGTGAGAAAGGGCAATGTACAGTACCGAAGAGGCTAGCAATGATGGAAAGGTAAAAGTGCGTATAATCCATGGACTCACATTAGTCATAAAGAACTCATATACTTATTGCAAAAGTTTATTAGCCCTCGAAGCAAAGTACTACTACGCATGCCCCTAGGGGGATAGATTGGTAGGAAAAGACCATCGCTCGTCCCGACCGCCACTCATAAGGAAGACAATCAAAGAAACACCCCATGCTTCAAATTTGTCACACAACGGTTACCATACGTGCATGCTACGGGACTTGCAAACCTCAACACAAGTGTCTCTACAATCCACAACCACCCACTAGCATGACTCTAATATCACCATCTTTATATCGCAAAACTATTGAAATGAATCAAACATATCATATTCAGCGATCTACAAGTTTATGTAGGATTTTATGACTAACCATGTGATTGACCAATTCATGTCATCTCTCTAAATAGATATAAGTGAAGCAAGAGAGTTTAATTCCTTTATACAAAAGATATGCCCACACTCTAACAAATATAAGTGAAGCAAAAGAGCATTCTACAAATGGCGGTTTTTTATGTGAAGAGAAACAGGCAATCCAAACTTCAAATGATATAAGTGAAGCACATGAAGCATTCTATAAAGCCATACTCAAAAGATTTAAGTGAAGTGCAATGAGCATTCTATAAATCAACCAAGGAATATTTCATACCAGCATGGTGCATAAAAGAAAAGTGAAAACTAAATGCAAAAGACGCTCCAAGACTTGCACATAATGCATAAACGAAACGAATACGAAAACATACCGATACTTGTTGAAGAAAGAGGGGATGCCTTCCGGGGCATCCCCAAGCTTAAACGCTTGAGTCTCCTTGAATATTTACTTGGGGTGCCTCGGGCATCCCCAAGCTTGAGCTCTTTCCTCTCTTCCTTTTCCTCATATCGAGACCTCCTCGTTTAGACACTTCATCCACACAAAACTTCAACAGAAAACTCGGTAAGATCCGTTAGTATAATAAAGCAAATCACCACTCTAAGTACTGTTGCAAACCAATTCATATTTTGTTTTTGGATTGTGTCTACTGTAGTATAACTTTTCCATGGCTTAATCCACTAATATAAATTGATAGATTCATCAAAACAAGGAAACTATGCATCAAAAACAGAATCTGTCAAAAACAGAACAGTCTGTAGCAATCTGAACATTCACCATACTTCTGTTACCCCAAAAATTCTACCAAAATTAGGAAAAAGAAAAAAGTTGTATATAAAGACATTGAAAAAGGTATCATAACCATTTGATGTTCCAGTTAAAAATTTAAAATCACGCACTACAGCCAAAGTTTTTGTCCTGCACCGTACAAACCAACAAGCATTGTAAACATCCTAAAGGCAAACCTTGGCACATTATTTTTATAATACAATGGAATTATACAAGGGGATAATTATTTTTGATGAAAAGTTTCTGTAATCAAGATTCACAATGTTTCCGTGAGCATTAACAAAGTTCAAGGAGCTCCCCCACTTCAACAATGCTTATCTCTCTCACTTTCACTTTCCTTTTTGAAAAGTTTTTGTGTTCCCCTCTTTATTTTTTTGTTTTCATACTATATAAAAGCACTCAACCGAAATAAATGACTCTCTAAAACTTCCGGGTTGTCTCCTTGGCAGCGCTTTCTTTAAAGCCATTAAGCTAGGCATTTAGTGCTCAAGTAATGAATCCACCCGGATCCCAAGGTATATCAAAGCCAATTTTAATTAACAATCATTTGTAATTTAGTAGTGAGCACAAAGTAACATATATCATGCAACAACAAAGTCTAACTCTCTTACGATGCATCGGCATGTCATAAAAGAACAATTCATGCACACTAAGTAAAGGCCAATGCATAGTATAAGCAGATTCTTGCAATTCTATCGTGTTGGAAACATAAAGAGGCGGAGATGTAGTTCCTCTCTCATAATAATTGCAAGTAGGAGCAGCAAGCACATGCATATTATATTCATCAAAATCATCATGTGCAATGGTAAAAGGCAACCCATCAATATAATCCTTACTAAGCGCAAACTTCTCCGATATAGTGTAGTTGGGAGAATTCAAAAAGATAATAGGACTATCATGCGTGGGTCCAATAGCAACAATTTCATGTTTAATATAAGGAACTATAGCAAGATCATCTCCATAAGCATAATTCATATTGGCATCTTGGCCACAAGCATAGCAAGCTGATACGTCTCCAACGTATCTATAATTTTTTATTGCTCCATGCTACTTTATCTACTGTTTTGGACTATATTGGGCTTTATTTTCCACTTTTATATTACTTTTGGGACTAACCTATTAACTGGAGGCCCAACCCAGAATTGTTGTTTTTTTGCCTATTTCAGTGTTTCGAAGAAACGGAATATCAAACGGAGTCCAAACGGAATGAAACCTTCGGGAACGTGATTTTCCAACCGAACGTGATCCAGGAGACTTGGACCATACTCCAAGAAGTGCCAGAGGCGGTCACGAGGGTGGAGGGCACGCCCCCCCTGGGCGCGCCCCCTACCTCGTGGGCCCCCTGACGCTCCACTGACGTACTCCTTCCTCCTATATATACCTACGTATCCCCAAACGATTAGAACAGGAGCCAAAAACCTAATTCCACCGCCGCAACCTTCTGTATCCACGACATCCCATCTTGTGGCCTGTTCTGGAGCTCCGTCGGAGGGGGCATCCACCACGGAGGGCTTCTACATCATCACCATAGCCCCTCCGATGAAGTGTGAGTAGTTTACTTCAGACCTTCGGGTCCATAGCTAGTAGCTAGATGGCTTCTTCTCTCTTTTTGGATCTCAATACAATGTTCTTCCCCTCTCTTGTGGAGATCTATTCGATGCAATCTTCTTTTTGTGGTGTGTTTGTTGAGGCGGATGAATTGTGGGTTTATGATCCAGTATTATCTATGGAAAATATTTGATTCTTCTCTGAATTCTTTTATGTATGATTGAGTTATCTTTGCAAGTCTCTTCGAATTATCCTTTTTGGTTTGGCCAACTAGATTGGTAGTTCTTGCAATGGGAGAAGTGCTTAGCTTTGGGTTCAATCTTGCGGTGTCCTTACCCAGTGACAAAATGGGTTGCAAGGCACATATTGTATTGTTGCCATCGAGGATAACAAGATGGAGTTTTTTATCATATTGCATGAATTTATCCCTCTACATCATGTCATCTTGCTTAAGGCGTTACTCTGTTTTAACTTAATACTCTAGATGCATGCTGGATAGCGGTCGATGAGTGGAGTAATAGTAGTAGATGCAGAATTGTTTCGATCTACTTGTTTTGGACGTGATGCCTATATACATGATCATTGCCTAGATATACTCATAGCTATTCCCAATTCTGTCAATTACTCAACAGTAATTTGTTCACCCACTGTAGAAAATCTATGCTCTTGAGAGAAGCCACTAGTGAAACCTATGTCCCCCGGGTCTATTCTCATCATATCAATCTCCATTACTTTATTTACTTGCTTTGTTTTTACTTTGCCTTTTACTTTTTACTTTGCATCTATCTATCAAAAATACCAAAAATATTATTTATCATCTCTATCAGATCTCACCATCATAAGAGACCGTGAAGGGATTGACAACCCCTAATCGCGTTGGTTGTGAGTTGCTATCGTTTTGTGTAGGTACGAGGGACTTGTGCGTGGTCTCCTACTGGATTGGTACCTTAGTTCTCAAAAACTGAGGGAAATACTTACGCTACTTTGCTGCATCATCCTCTCCTCTTTGGGGAAATCCAACTCAGTGCTCAAGAGGTAGCAAGAAGAATTTCTGGCGCTGTTGCCGGGGAGGCTCACACAAGCAAGTCAACCATACCAAGTACCCATCGCAATCCCTATCTCTCGCATTACAGTATTTGCCATTTGCCTCTCGTTTTCCTCTGCCCCACTTCACCCTTGCCGTTTTATTTGCCCTCTCTTTCCCAATCTCCTCCTCTCTTTTTCATTTGCCTTTTTCCCGTCCGCTTGCTTGCTCGTGTGTTAGTTTGCTTATTTGTCGCGATGGCTTTACCTAGATTTGGTGACCTTCACCTTAAAAGGCTAGAGGAGATCGAAAGCAATGACAGAAAGTTTATGGTTTTGCAATTTGAGCACAATAATTTCTTTAGAAATGAACTTAAGGAACAAAAAAAATTTATGAGCTATATGAATAAAGAACTCGATGATACGTCTAAAGAATTTGATGGTATAAGGGCCCAAATTGCTCGTCTTGAAAAGATGACCGCTGAAATTTCGGATATGCAAGCTACCTTAGTCAATAAGATGGCCGCTAAACCGAATTCCTATGAAAATCAAGATGAAGATCTAAAAGTTATTGATGTGTCCCCCATTAAATATATGTTTTGCAATATGAATCCTGATGAATCTGAATATGATCTTCCTTTACCTAGAAGGCGTTCTAAGAATTCGGAGTTTCTAGATCTTGATGATGAATTTGATGATAGTGGGATTGAAATAAATAAAAACCGTGATGTTGCTAAACCCACTATTTTGGATCTCAAAGAATTTAATTATGAAAATTGCTCTTTGATTGGTTGTATTTCCTTGTTGCAATCCGTGCTAGATTCTCCTCATGCTTATAGTCAAAATAAGGCCTTTACCAAACACATTGTTGATGCTTTGATACAATCTTATGAAGAAAAACTTGATTTGAAAGTTTCTATCCCTAGAAAACTCTATGATGAGTGGGAACCTACTATTAAAATTAAAAATAAAGACTTTGAGTTTTATGCTTTGTGTGATTTGGGTGCTAGTGTCTCTACTATTCCCAAAACTTTATGTGATTTGCTAGATTTCCGTGAGTTTGATGATTGCTCTCTAAACTTGCATCTTGCGGATTCCACTATTAAAAAACCTATGGGAAGAATTAATGATGTGCTTATTGTTGCAAATAGGAATTATGTGCCCATAGATTTTATCGTTCTTGATATAGATTGCAATCCTTCATGTCCTATTATTCTTGGTAGACCTTTCCTTAGAACGATTGGTGCAATTATTGATATGAAGGAAGGGAATATTCGATTCCAATTTCCCTTAAAGAAGGGCATGGAACACTTCCCTAGAAATAAAATAAAATTACCATATGAATCTATCATGAGAGACACTTATGGAGTGCCTACCAAAGATGGCAATACCTAGATCTATCCTTGCTTTTATGCCTAGCTAGGGGCGTTAAACGATAGCGCTTCTTGGGAGCCAACCCAATTTTATCTTGTGTTTTTGTTTTTGCTTCTGTTTAGGAATAAATAATCCATCTACCTTCTGTTTGGGTGTGGTTTTATGTTTTAATTAGTGTTTGTGCCAAGTAGAACCTATAGGTAACCTACGATCATAGTTGATTTGATTCTGCTGAAAAACAGAAACTTTGGCGCACGAATATAATTTTGTTAAATCACAGGAACGTGCTTTTGCGTTGATTCTTTTTGATGCTGTTCAATAAACAAAATTTCCAGGACTTCCTATTTTGGTAGAATATTTAGAGCTCCAGAAGTTTGTGTTAGTTACAGATTGCTACAGACTGTTCTGTTTTTGACAGATTCTGTTTTTCGTGTGTTGTTTGCTTATTTTGACGAATCTATGGCTAGTAAAATAGTTTATGAACCATAAAGAAGTTGGAATACAGTAGGTTTAACACCAATATAAATAAAGAATGAGTTCATTACAGTACCTTAAGTAGTTCTTTGTTTTCTTTCTCTAACGGAGCTCACGAGATTTCTGTTGAGTTTTGTGTTGTGAAGCTTTCAAGTTTTGGGTGAATTCTTTTGATGGATTATGGAACAAGGAGTGGCAAGAGCCTAAGATTGGGGATGCCCATGGCACCCCCAAGATAATCCAAGGACACCAAAAAGTCAAAGCTTGGGGATGCCCCGGAAGGCATCCCCTCTTTCGTCCACTTCCATCGGTAATTTACTTGGAGCTATATTTTTATTCACCACATGATATGTGTTTTGCTTGGAGCGTCTTGTATTATTTGCGTCTTTGCTTGTTAGTTTACCACAATCATCCTTGCTGTACGCATCTTTTGAGAGAGCCATACATGAATTGGAATTTGTTAGAATACTCTATGTGCTTCACTTATATCTTTTGAGCTTGATAGTTTTGCTCATAGTTCTTCACTTATATCTTTTGAGCATGATAATTTTTGCTCTAGTGCTTCACTTATATCTTTTAGAGCACGGTGGTGGATTTGTTTTAAAGAAACTATTGATCTCTCATGCTTCACTTAGATTATTTTGAGAGTCGTTAATAGCATGGTAATTTGCTTAATGTTAATATACTTAGTGTTCAAGATATGTGAAACTTTCTTTTGAGTGAATTGAATAATAAGATAAGTTTGATGCCTGATAATTGTTTTGAGATATGGAGGTGATAATATCAAAGTCGTGCTAGTTGATAATTGTGAATTTGAGAAATACTTGTGTTGAAGTTTGTAAATCCCGTAGCATGCACGTATGGTTAAAGTTGTGTAACAAATTTCAAACATGAAGTGTACCTGGCTTGTGCATCCTTATGAGTGGCGGTCGGGGACGAGCGATGGTCTTTTCCTACCAATCTATCCCCCTAGGAGCATGCGCGTAGTACTTGATTTTTGATGGCTTCTAAATTTTTGCAATAAGTATATGAGTTATTTTGACTAATGTTGAGTCCATGGATTATACGCACTCTCACCTCTCCACCTTTGGTAGCCTCTTCAGTACCGTGCATTGCCCTTTCTCACCTTGAGAGTTGGTGCAAACTTCGCCGGTGCATCCAAACCCCATGATACGATACGCTCTATCACACATAAACCTCCTTATATCTTCCTCAAAACAGCCACCATACCTACCTATCATGGCATTTCCATAGCCATTCCGATATATATTGCCATGCAACTTCCATCATCATTATTATGACATACATTACTTTTGCCATATTGCCATTGCATGATCATATAGTTGACATCGTATTTGTGGCAAAGCCACCATGCATTATTTCCATACATGTCACTCTTGATTTATTGCACCATCCCGGTACATCGCCGGAGGCATTCATATAGAGTCATATTTTGTTCTAAGTTTCGAGTTGTAATTGTTGAGTTGTAAGAAAAATAAAAGTGTGATGATCATCATTATTAGAGCATTGTCCCAAGTGAGGAAAGGATGATGGAGACTATGATTCCCCCATAAGTCGGGATGAGACTGCGGACGAAAAAAAATAAAAAAATAAAAAAAAAGAAAAAAAAGCAAGGCCAAAAAAAAGAGAAAGGCTGAAAGAAAGAAAAATGAGAGAAAAAGAGAGAAGGGACAATGCTACTATCCTTTTACCACACTTGTGCTTCAAAGTAGCACCAAGATCTTCATGATAGAGAGTCTCTCATTTTGTCACTTTCATATACTAGTGGGAATTTTTCATTATAGAACTTGGCTTGTATATTCCCATGATGGGCTTCCTCAAAATGCCCTAGGTCTTCGTGAGCAAGCAAGTTGGATGCACACCCACTTAGTTTCTTTTGTAGAGCTTTCATATACTTATAGCTCTAGTGCATCCGTTGCATGGCAATCCCTACTCCTCATGTTGACATCAATTGATGGGCATCTCCATAGCCCGTTGATTAGCCTCGTCAATGTGAGACTTTCTCCTTTTTTGTCTTCTCCACACAATCCCCATCATCATATTCTATTCCACCCATAGTGCTATATCCATGGCTCGCTCTCATGTATTGCGTGAAGGTTGAAAAAGTTTGAGATTATTTGAGTATGAAACAATTGCTTGGCTTGTCATCGGGGGTATAGAAGTTGGGAACATCTTTGTGTGACGAAAATGAAGCATAGCCTAACTATATGATTCTGTAGGGATGAACTTTCTTTTGCCATGTTATTTTGAGAAGACATGATTGCTTTGATTAGTATGCTTGAAGTACTATCATTTTTGTGTCAATATGAACTTTTTTCTTAAATCTTACGGATCTGAATATTTATATCACAAGTAAGAAGATTTATATTGAAATTATGCCAAAGTATCACTCCGCATCAAAAATTCTTTTTTATCATTTACCTACTCGAGGACGAGCAGGAATTAAGCTTGGGGATGCCTGATACGTCACCAACGTATCTATAATTTTTGATTGCTCCATGCTACTTTATCTACTGTTTTGGACTATATTGGGCTTTATTTTCCACTTTTATATTACTTTTGGGACTAACCTATTAACCGGAGGCCCAGCACAGAATTGTTGTTTTTTTGCCTATTTCAGTGTTTCGAAGAAACGGAATATCAAACGGAGTCCAAACGGAATGAAACCTTCAGGAACGTGATTTTCCAACCGAACGTGATCCAGGAGACTTGGACCCTACTCCAAGAAGTGCCAGAGGTGGTCACGAGGGTGGAGGGCGCCCCCCTGGGCGCGCCCCCGTACCTCATGGGCCCCCTGACGCTCCACCGACGTACTCCTTCCTCCTATATATACCTACGTATCCCCAAACGATCAGAACAGGAGCCAAAAACCTAATTCCACCGCCACAACCTTCTGTATCCATGATATCCCATCTTGGGGCCTGTTCTGGAGCTCCGCCGGAGGGGGCATCCACCATGGAGGGCTTCTACATCATCACCATAGCCCCTCCGATGAAGTGTGAGTAGTTTACTTCAGACCTTCGGGTCCATAGTTAGTAGCTAGATGGCTTCTTCTCTCTTTTTGGATCTCAATACAATGTTCTCCCCCTCTCTTGTGGAGATCTATACGATGCAATCTTCTTTTTGCGGTGTGTTTGTCGAGACTGATGAATTGTGGGTTTATGATCCAGTATTATCTATGGAAAATATTTGATTCTTCTCTGAATTCTTTTATGTATGATTGAGTTATCTTTGCAAGTCTCTTCGAATTATCCTTTTTGGTTTGGCAAACTAGTTGGTAGTTCTTGCAATGGGAGAAGTGCTTAGCTTTGGGTTCAATCTTGCAGTGTCCTTACCCAGTGACAGAAAGGGTTGCAAGGCACATATTGTATTGTTGCCATCGAGGATAACAAGATGATTTTTTATCATATTGCATGAATTAATCCCTCTACATCATGTCATCTTGCTTAAGGCGTTACTCTGTTTTTAACTTAATACTCTAGATGCATGTTGGCTAGCGGTCGATGAGTGGAGTAATAGTAGTAGATGCAGAATCGTTTCGATCTACTTGTTTTGGACGTGATGCCTATATACATGATCATTGCCTAGATATACTCATAACTATGCTCAATTCTGTCAATTGCTCAACAGTAATTTGTTCACCCACCGTAGAAAATCTATGCTCTTGAGAGAAGCCACTAGTGAAACCTATGGCCCCCGGGTCTATTCTCATCATATCAATCTCCATACTTTATTTACTTGCTTTGTTTTTACTTTGCCTTTTACTTTTTACTTTGCATTGATGACCCACAAGTATAGGGGATCTATCATAGTCCTTTCGATAAGTAAGAGTGTCGAACCCAACGAGGAGCAGAAGGAAATGATAAGCGGCTTTCAGCAAGGTATTCTCTCCAAGTACTGAAATAAGTGGTAACAGATAGTTTTGTGATAAGATAAATTGTAACGAGCAACAAGTAACAAAAGTAAACAAAGTGCAGCAAGGTGGCCCAATCCTTTTTGTAGCAAAGGACAAGCCTGGACAAACTCTTATAATAGGAAAAGCGCTCCCGAGGACACATGGGAATATCGTCAAGCTAGTTTTCATCACGCTCATATGATTCGCGTTCGGTACTTTGATAATTTGATATGTGGGTGGACCGGTGCTTGGGTACTGCCCTTAGTTGGACAAGCATCCCACTTATGATTAACCTCTATTGCAAGCATCCGCAACTACAACAAAAGTATTAAGGTAAACCTAACCATAGCATGAAACATATGGATCCAAATCAGCCCCTTACGAAGCAACGCATAAACTAGGGTTTAAGCTTCTGTCACTCTAGCAACCCATCATCTACTTATTACTTCCCAATGCCTTCCTCTAGGCCCAAACAATGGTGAAGTGTTATGTAGTCGGTGTTCACATAACACCACTAGAGGTTAGACAACATACATCTTATCAAAATTTCAAACGAATACCAAATTCACATGACTACTAATAGCAAGACTTCTCCCTTGTCTTCAGGAACAAACGTAACTACTCACAAAGCATATTCATGTTCATAATCAGAGGGGTAATAATGTGCATAAAGGATCTGAACATATGATCTTCCACCAAATAAACCAACTAGCATCAACTACAAGGAGTAATAAACACTACTAGCAACCTACTAGCACCAATCCCGGACTTGGAGACAAGAATTGGATACAAGAGATGAACTAGGGTTTGGAGATGAGATGGTGCTGGTGAAGATGTTGATGGAGATTGCCCTCTCCCGATGAGAGGAGCGTTGGTGGTGACGATGGTGATGATTTTGTTGGGGAAAGTAGCAGAAATTCAAAATTTTCCTACGAGTCACCAAGATCTATCTATGGAGAGACCAGCAACGAGGGGAAGGAGAGTGCATCTACATATCCTTGTAGATCGCTAAGCGGAAGCGTTCAAGAGAACGGGGTTGAAGGAGTCGTACTTGTCGTGATCCAAATCACTGGAGATCCTAGTGCCGAACGGACGGCACCTCCGCGTTCAACACACGTACAGCCCGGTGACGTCTCCCATGCCTTGATCCAGAAAGGAGAGAGGGAGAGGCTGAGGAAGACTCCATCCAGCAGCAGCACAATGGCGTGGTGGTGATGGAGGAGCGAGGCAATCCTGCAAGGCTTCGCCAAGCACCGCGGGAGAGGAGGAGTACTTGGGAGAGGGGGAGGGCTGCACCAGAAGTTGTGGTGCGGCTGCCCTACCACCCCCCACATATATATAGGGGCAAGGGAGAGGGGGCCCGGCCCCCTCAGATCCAATCTGAGGAGGGGGCGGCGGCCAAGGGGGGGAGGAGTGCCTCCCAAGTCAAGTGGAGGCCCTCCCCTTTTAGGGTTTTCCCTCCCCATGCGCATGGGCCTTGGGGGGGCTGGTGCCCCTGGCCCATTAAGGCTAGGGCGCCCCCCTACAGCCCATGCTACTGTATTGGACGTGGTGGAACAATTTCCGGACCTCCGGAATCCTCCGGAACCTTCTGGAAGCTTCCCGGTACAATACCGAAAAAACCCGAACTTTTTCCGGAACCCGAACAACAACTTTCCATATATAAATCTTTACCTCTGGACCATTCCGGAACTCCTCGTGATGTCCGGGATCTCATCCGGGACTCCGAACAACATTCGGTAACCACATATAAACTTCCTTTATAACCCTAGCGTCATCGAACCTTAAGTGTGTGGACCCTACGGGTTCGGGAGACATGTAGACATGACCGAGACGTTCTCTGGTCAATAACCAACAGCGGGATCTGGATACCCATGTTGGCTCCCACATGTTCCATGATGATCTCATCGGATGAACCACGATGTCAAGGACTCAATCGATCCCGTATACAATTCCCTTTGTCTAACGGTATTGTACTTGCCCGAGATTCGATCGTCGGTATACCGATACCTTGTTCAATCTTGTTACCGGCAAGTCTCTTTACTCGTTCCGTAACACATCATCCCGTGATCAACCCCTTGGTCACATTGTGCACATTATGATGATGTCCTACCGAGTGGGCCCAGAGATACCTCTCCGTTTACACGGAGTGACAAATCCCAGTCTCGATTCGTGCCAACCCAACAGACACTTTCGGATATACCTGTAGTGCACCTTTATAGCCACCCAGTTACGTTGTGACGTTTGGTACACCCAAAGCATTCCTACGGTATCCGGGAGTTGCACAATCTCATGGTCTAAGGAAAAGATACTTGACATTAGAAAAGCTTTAGCATACGAACTACACGATCTCTGTGCTAGGCTTAGGATTGGGTCTTGTCCATCACATCATTCTCCTAATGATGTGATCCCGTTATCAACGACATCTAATGTCCATGGTCAGGAAACCATAACCATCTATTGATCAACGAGCTAGTCAACTAGAGGCTTAATAGGGACATGGTGTTGTCTATGTATCCACACATGTATCTGAGTTTCCTATCAATACAATTATAGCATGGATAATAAACGATTATCATGAACAAGGAAATATAATAATAACTAATTTATTATTGCCTCTAGGGCATATTTCCAACAGTCTCCCACTTGCACTAGAGTCAATAATCTAGTTCACATCGCCATGTGATTAACACTCACAGGTCACATCGCCATGTGACCAACATCCAAAGAGTTTACTAGTGTCACTAAACTAGTTCACATCATCATGTGATTAAGACTCAATGAGTTCTGGGGTTTGATCATGTTTTGCTTGCAAGAGAGGTTTTAGTCAACGGGTCTGCAACATTCAGATCCGTATGTACTTCGCAAATCTCTAGGTCATATTGTAAATGTTGCTTCCACGCTCCACTTGGAGCTATTCCAAATGGTTGCTCCACTATATGTATCCGTTTTGCTACTCAGAGTCATTTGGGTAGGTGTTAAAGCTTGCATCGACGTAACCCTTTACGCCGAACTCTTTATCACCTCCATAATCGAGAAACATGTCCTTATTACTCCAAGGACAATTTTGACCTCTGTCTGGTGATCCAATCCTTGATCACCTTTGTACCCTCTTGCCAGACATGTGGCAAGGCACACATCAGGTGCGGTACCAGCATAGCATACTGTAGAGCTACATCTAAAGCATAGGGGACGACCTTCGTCCTTTCTCTCTTTTCTGCCGTGGTCGAGCTTTAACTCTTAACTTCATACCTTACAACTCAGGCAAGAACTCCTTCTTTGACTGATCCATCTTGAACACCTTCAAGATCATGTCAATGTATGTGCTCATTTGAAAGTACCATTAAGCGTTTTTGATCTATCCTCATAGATCTTGATGCTCAATGTTCAAGCAGCTTAATCCAGGTTTTCTATTGAAAAACACTTTTCAAATAACCCTATATGCTTTCCAGAAATTCTACATCATTTCTGATCAACAATATGTCAATAACATATACTCATCAGAAATTCTATAGTGCTCCCACTCACTTGTTTGGAAATACAAGTTTCTCATAAACTTTTGTATAAACCCAAAATCTTTGATCATCTCATCAAAACGTACATTCCAACTCCGAGATGCTTACTCCATTCCTTAGAAGGATCGCTGGAGCCAGCATACCTTTTAGCATCCTTAGGATCGACAAAAACTTTCGGATTGTATCACATACAACCTTTCCTTACAAAGACTGGTAAGGAAACTCATTTTGACATCCATCTGCCAGATTTCATAAATGCAGCTAATGCTAACATGATTCCGACGGACTTAAGCATCGCTACGGATGAGAAAATCTCATCGTAGTCAACTCTTTGAACTTGTGAAAAACTCTTCGCCACAAGTCGAGCTTCATAGATGGTGACACTACCATCCACGTCCGTCTTCTTCTTAAAGATCCATTTATCTCAATGGCTTGCCGATCATTGGGCAAGTCCACCAAAGTCCATGCTTTGTTCTGATACATGGATCCTATCTCGGATTTCATGGCTTCTAACCATTTGTCAGAATTTGGGCCCACCATCGCTTCTCCATAGCTCGTAGGTTCATTGTTGTCTAGCAACATGACCTTCAAGACAGGATTACTGTACCACTCTAAAGTAGTACGCATGCTTGTCACCCTACGAGGTACGGTAGTGACTTGATCCGAAGTTTCATGATCACTATCATAAGCTTCTACTTCAATTGGTGCAGGTGCCACAGGAACAACTTCCTGTGCCCTGCTACACACTAGTTGTAGTGACGGTTCAATAACCATATCAAGTCTCCACCATCCTCCAACTCAACTTTCCGAGACAAACTTTTCCTCGAGAAAGGACCCGATTCAAGAAACAATCCCTATTGCTTTCGGATCTGAATTAGGAGGTATATCCAACTGTTTTGGGTGTCCTATGAAGATGCATTTTATCCGCTTTGGGTTCGAGCTTATCAACCTGAAACTTTTTCACATAAGCCTCGCAGCCCCAAACTTTTAAGAAACGACAACTTAGGTTTCTCCAAACCACAGTTTAAACGGTGTCGTCTCAACGGAATTACGTGGTGCCCTATTTAAAGTGAATGTGGTTGTCTCTAATGCCTAACCCATAAACGATAGTGGTAATTCGATAAGAGACATCATGGTACGCACCATATCCAATAGGGTGCAACTATGATGTTCGGACACACCATCAAACTGTGGTGTTCCAGGCGGTATTAATTGTGAAACAATTTCCACAATGTCTTAATTGCGTGCCAAAGTTCGTAACTCAGATACTCATCTCTATGATCATATCATAGACATTTCATCCTCTTGTCACGATGATCTTCAACTTCACTCTGAAATTACTTGAACCATTCAATAATTCAGACTTGTGTTTCATCAAGTAAATATACTCTACATCTACTCGAATCATGTGTGAAGTAAGAACATAACGATATTCACTGCATGCCTCAGCACTCATTGGACTGCACACATCAAAATGTGTTACTTCCAACAAGTTGCTATCTTGTTCCATTTTACTGAAAAACGAGGCTTTTTTAGTCATCTTGCCCATGTGGTATGATTTGCATATCTCAAGTGATTCAAAATCAAGTGAGTCCAAACGATCCATCTGCATGGAGTTTCTTCATGCGTATACACCAATAGACATGGTTCTCATGTCTCAAACTTTTCAAAACGAGTGAGTCCAAAGATCCATCAACATGGAGCTTCTTCATGCATTTTACACCAATATAACTTACATGGCAGTGCCACAAGTAAGTGGTACTATCATTACTATCTTATATCTTTTTGGCATGAAAATGTGTATCACTACGATCGAGATTCAATAAACCATTCCTTTAGGTGCAAGACCATTGAAGGTATTATTCAAATAAATAGAGTAACCATTATTCTCCTTAAATGAATAACCGTATTGCGATAGGCATAATCCAATCATGTCTATGCTCAATGCAAACACCAAATCTCGATGGTAGAGGGAGCGTGCGATGCTTGATCACATCAACCTTGGAAATACTTCCAACACATATTGTCAGCTCACCTTTAGCTAGTCTCCGTTTATTCCGTAGCTTTTATTTCGAGTTACTAACACTTACCAACCGAACCGGTATCTAATACCCTGGTGCTACTAGGAGTACTAGTAAAGTACACATTAAGATAATGTATATCCAATATACTTCTATCGACCTTGCCAGCCTTCTTATCTACCAAGTATCTAGGGTAATTCCGCTCCAGTGGTTGTTCCCCTTATTACAGAAGCACTTAGTCTCGGGTTTGGGTTCAACCTTGGGTTTCTTCACTAGAGCAGCAGCTGATTTGCCGTTTCATGAAGTATCCCTTCTTGCCCTTGCCCTTCTTTGAAACTAGTGGTTTCACCAACCATCAACAATTGATGCTCCTTCTTGATTTCTACTTTCGCGGTGTCAAACATCGCGAATACCTCAAGGATCATCATATCTATCCCTGATATGTTATAGCTCATCACGAAGCTCTAGCAACTTGGTGGCAATGACTTTGGAGAAACATCACTATCTCATCTGGAAGATCAACTCCCATTCGATTCAAGTGATTGTTGCACTCAGACAATCTGAGCACAAGCTCAACGATTGAGCTTTTCTCCCTTAGTTTACAGGCTAAGAAAATCGTCGGAGGTCTCATACCTCTTGATGTGGGCACGAGCCTGAAATCTCAATTTCAGCCCTCGAAACATCTCATATGTTCCGCGACGTTTTGAAAACGTTTTTGGTGCCTCAACTCTAAACCGTTTAACTGAACTATCACGTAGTTATCAAAAAGTGTATGTCTGATGTTCGCAACATCCACAAACGACGTTTGGGATTCAGCACACTGAGCGGTGCATTAAGGACATAAGCTTTCTACTGTCCGCATAATCGCTACTATCAACTTTCAACTATATTTTCTCTAGGAACATATCTAAACAGTGGAACTAAAGCGCGAGCTTACGACATAATTTGAAAAGATCTTTTGACTGTGTTCAGGATAATTAAGTTCATCTTATGAACTCCCACTCAGATAGACATCCCTCTAGTCATCTAAGTGATTACATGATCCGAGTCAACTAGGCCGTGTCCGATCATCATGTGAGACGGACTAGTCATCATCGGTGAACATCTTCATGTTGATCGTATCCTCCATACGACTCATGCTCGACCTTTCGATCTCTGTGTTCCGAGGCCATGTCTGTACATGCTAGGCTCGTCAAGTTAACCCTAAGTGTTTTGCATGTGTAAAACTGTCTTACACCCGTTGTATGTGAACGTAAGGATCTATCACACCCGATCATCACGTGGTGCTTCGAAACGACGAACTTTAGCAATGGTGCATAGTTAGGGGAGAACACTTCTTGAAATTGTTGTAAGGGATCATCTTATTTACTACCGTCGTTCTAAGTAAACAAGATGCATAAACATGATAAACATCACATGCAATCAAATAGTGACATGATATGGCCAGTATCATTTTGCTCCTTTTGATCTCCATCTTCGGGGCTCCATGATCATCATCGTCACCGGCATGACACCATGATCTCCATCATCATGATCTCCATCATCGTGTCTCCATGAAGTTGTCTCGCCAACTTATTGCTTCTACTACTATGGCTACCGATTAGCAATAAAGTAAAGTAATTACATGGCGTTGTTCAATGACACGCAGGTCATACAATAAATAAAGACAACTCCTATGGCTCCTGCCGGTTGTCATACTCATCGACATGCAAGTCGTGATTCCTATTACAAGAACATGATCAATCTCATACATCACATATCATTCATCACATTCTTCTTGGCCATATCACATCACATAGCATACCCTGCAAAAACAAGTTAGACGTCCTCTAATTGTTGTTGCATGTTTTACGTGGCTGCTATGGGTTTCTAGCAAGAACGTTTCTTACCTACGCAAAACCACAACGTGATATGCCAATTGCTATTTACCCTTCATAAGGACCCTTTTCATCGAATCCGTTCCGACTAAAGTGGGAGAGACTGGCACCCGCTAGCCACCTTATGCACCAAGTGCATGTCAATCGGTGGAACCTGTCTCACGTAAGAGTACGTGTAAGGTCGGTCCGGGCCGCTTCATCCCACAATACCGTCGAAACAAGATTGTACTAGTAACGGTAAGCATATTGAACAAAATCAATGCCCACAACTACTTTGTGTTCTACTCGTGCAAAGAATCTACGCAATAGACCTAGCTCATGATGCCACTGTTGGGGTACGTAGCAGAAATTCAAAATTTTCCTACGAGTCACCAAGATCTATCTATGGAGAGACCAGCAACGAGGGGAAGGAGAGTGCATCTACATACCCTTGTAGATCGCTAAGCGGAAGCGTTCAAGAGAACGGGGTTGAAGGAGTCGTACTCGTCGTGATCCAAATCACTGGAGATCCTAGTGCCGAACGGACGGCACCTCCGCGTTCAACACACGTACAGCCCAGTGACGTCTCCCATGCCTTGATCCAGCAAGGAGAGAGGGAGAGGTTGAGGAAGACTCCATCCAGCAGCAGCACAACTATTGGGGAATGTAGTAATTTCAAAAAATTTCCTACGCACATGCAAGATCATGGTGATGGTATAGCAACGAGAGGGGAGAGTGTTCGTCTACGTACCCTCGTAGACCGTAAGCGGAAGCGTTAGCACAATGCGGTTGATGTAGTCGTACGTCTTCACGATCCGACCGATCCAAGCACCGAACGTACGGAGCCTCCGAGTTCAGCACACGTTCAGCTCGATGACGATCTCCGTCCTCCGATCCAGCAGAGCTCCGGAGATGAGTTCCGTCAGCACGACGGCGTGGTGACGATGATGATGTTCTATCGGCGCAGGGCTTTGCCTAAACTCCGCGACGATATGACCGAGGTGGAATATGGTGGAGGGGGGCACCGCACACGGCTAAGGAACAATCCGTAGATCAACTTGTGTGTCTATGGGGTGCCCCCTACCCACGTATATAAAGGAGTGGAGGAGGGGAGGGCCGGCCCTCTTCTATGGCGCGCCCTAGGGGAGTCCTACTCCCACCGGGAGTAAGATTCCCCCTTTCCTAGTCCAACTAGGAGTCCTTCCATGTATTAGGAGTCGGAGACAAGGAAGGGGAAGAGAGAAGGGAAGGAAGGAGGGGGTGCGGCCCCTCCCCCTAGTCCAATTCGGACTAGGCCATGGGGGGGGGGCGCGCGGCCTGCCCTAGGCAGCCCCTCTCTCTTTCCCGTATGGCCCAATAAGGCCCAATACTTCTCCCCGGCGAATTCCCGTAACTCTCCGGTACTCCGATAAATACCCGAATCACTCGGAACCTTTCCGAACTCCGAATATAGTCGTCAAATATATCGATATTTATGTCTCGACCATTTCGAGACTCCTCGTCATGTCCCCGATCTCATCCGGGACACCGAACTCCTTCGGTACATCAAAACTCATAAACTCATAATATAACTGTCATCGAAACCTTAAGCGTGCGGACCCTACGGGTTCGAGAACTATGTAGACATGACCTAGAACTATTCGTGGTCAATAACCAATAGCGGAACCTGGATGTCCATATTGGCTCCTACATATTCTAAGAAGATCTTTATCGGTCAAACCGCATAACAACATACGTTGTTCCCTTTGTCATCGGTGTGTTACTTGCCCGAGATTCGATCGTCGGTATCCAATACCTAGTTCAATCTCGTTACCGGCAAGTCTCTTTACTCGTTCCGTAATACTTCATCCCGTAACTAACTCATTAGTTACAATGCTTGCAAGGCTTAAGTGATGTGTATTACCGAGAGGGCCCAGAGATACCTCTCCGACAATCGGAGTGACAAAACCTAATCTCGAAATACGCCAACCCAACATGTACCTTCGGAGACACCTGTAGAGCACCTTTATAATCACCCAGTTACGTTGTGACGTTTGATAGCACACAAAGTGTTCCTCTGGTAAACGGGAGTTGCATAATCTCATAGTTGTAGGAACATTGTATAAGTCATGAAGAAAGCAATAGCAACATACTAAACGATCAAGTGCTAGGCTAACGGAATGGGTCAAGTCAATCACATCATTCTTCTAATGATGTGATCCCGTTAATTAAATGACAACTCATGTCTATGGTTTAGGAAACTTAACCATCTTTGATTAACGAGCTAGTCAAGTAGAGGCATACTAGTGACACTATGTTTGTCTATGTATTCACACATGTATTATGTTTCCGGTTAATACAATTCTAGCATGAATAATAAACATTTATCATGATATAAGGAAATAAATAATAACTTTATTATTGCCTCTAGGGCATATTTCCTTCAGTCTCCCACTTGCACTAGAGTCAATAATCTAGTTCACATCGTCATGTGATTTAACACCAATATTCATATCTGTATATGATTAACACCCACAGTCCACATCGTTATGTGACTAACACCCAAAGGGTTTACTAGAGTCAATAATCTAGTTCACATCGCTATGTGATTAACACCCAAAGAGTACTAAGGTGTGATCATGTTTTGCTCATGAGAGAAGCTTAGTCAACGGGTTTGTCATATTCAGAGCCGTATGTATTTTGCAAATATTCTATGTCTACAATGCTCTGCACAGAGCTACTCTAGCTTATTGCTCCCACTTTCAATATGTATCCAGATTGAGACTTAGAGTCATCTGGATTGGTGCCAAAACTTGTATTGTCGTAACCCTTTACGACGAACCTTTTGTCACCTCCATAATCGAGAAACATATCCTTATTCCACTAAGGATAATTTTGACCAATGTCCAGTGATCTACTCCTAGATCACTATTGTACTCCCTTGCCAAACCAGGGTAGAGTATACAATAGGTCTGGACCATAACATGGCATACTTTTATAGAACCTATGACTGATGCATAGGGAATGACTTTTCATTCTCTTTCTATTTTCTGCCATGGTCGAGTCTTGAGTCTTACTCAACTTCACACCTTGCAACACAGGCAAGAACTCCTTCTTTGACTGTTCCATTTTGAACTACTTCAAAATCTTGTCAAGGTATGTACTCATTGAAAATCTTATCAAGCGTCTTGATCTATCTCAATAGATCTTGATGCTCAATATGTAAGTAGCTTTACTGAGGTCTTTCTTTTAAAGAACTC
Organism: Triticum timopheevii; assembly: GCA_963921465.1. Classification (NCBI taxonomy): domain Eukaryota; kingdom Viridiplantae; phylum Streptophyta; class Magnoliopsida; order Poales; family Poaceae; genus Triticum; species Triticum timopheevii. The sequence continues at coordinate 464,988,951 of OY997266.1, forward strand.
CTTTCAAAACACTCCTTTATGCTTTGTAGAATAATTCTACATTATTTCCGATCAACAATATGTCATTCACATATACTTATCAGAAATGTTGTAGTGCTCCCACTCACTTTCTTGTAAGTACAGGATTCACCGCAAGTCTGTATAAAACTATATGCTTTGATCAACTTATCAAAGCGTATATTCCAACTCTGAGATGCTTGCACCAGTCCATAGATGGATCGCTGGAGCTTGCACATTTTGTTAACACCTTTAGGATCGACAAAACCTTCTGGTTGCATCATATATAACTCTTCTTTAATAAATCCATTAAGGAATGCAGTTTTGTCTATCCATTTGCCAGATTTCATAAAATGCGGCAATTGCTAACATGATTCAGACAGACTTAAGCATCGATACGAGTGAGAAAATCTCATCATATTCAACCCCTTGAACTTGTTGAAAACCTTTTGCAACAAGTCGAGCTTAGTGGATAGTAACACTACTATCAGTGTCCGTCTTCCTCTTGAAGATCCATTTATTTAACATGGCTTGCTGATCATCGAGCAAGTCAATCAAAGTCCATACTTTGTTCTCATACATGGATCATATCTCAGATTTTATGGCCTCCAGCCATTTTGCGGAATCTGGGCTCATCATCGCTTCCTCATAGTTCGTAGGTTTATCATGGTCTAGTAACATGACTTCCAGAACAGGATTACCGTACCACTCTGGTGCGGACTGTACTCTGGAAGACCTACGAGGTTCTGTAGTAACTTGATCTAAAGTTTCATGATCATCATCATTAGCTTCCTCACTAATTGGTGTAGGAATCACTGGAACTGATTTCAGTGATGAACTATTTTCCAATTCGGGAGAAGTTACAATTACCTCATCAAGCTCTACTTTCCTCCCACTCACTTCTTTCGAGAGAAACTCCTTCTCTAGAAAGGATCCATTCTTAGCAATGAATGTTTTGCCTTCAGATCTGTGATAGAAGGTGTGCCCAACAATTTCCTTTGGGTATTCTATGAAGACGCACTTCTCCGATTTGGGTTTGAGCTTATCAGGATGAAACTATTTCACACAAGCATTGCAGCCCCAAACTTTAAGAAACGACAACTTGGGTTTCTTGCTAAACCACAGTTCATATGGTGTCGTCTCAACGGATTTAGATGGTGCCCTTTTAACGTGAATGCAGCTGTCTCTAATGCATAACCCCAAAACGACAATGGTAAATCAATAAGTGACATCATAGATCGCACCATATCCAATAAAGTGCGGTTACGACGTTCGGACACACCATAACGTTGTGGTGTTCCAGGTGGCGTGAGCTGTGAAACTATTCCACATTGTTTTAATTGAAGACCAAACTCGTAACTCAAATATTCATCTCCACGATCAGATCGCAGAAACTTTATTTTCTTGTTACGATGATTTTCCACTTCACTCTGAAATTCTTTGAACCTTTCAACTATTTCAGACTTATATTTCATCAAGTAGATATACCCATATCTGCTCAAATCATCTTGTGAAGGTCAGAAAATAACGATACTTGCCACGAGCATCAACACTCATTGGACCGCATACATCGGTATGTATTATTTCCAATAAGTCACTAGCTCGTTCCATTGTTCCGGAGAATGGAGTTTTAGTCATCTTGCCCAAAAGGCACGGTTCGCAAGCATCAAATGATTCATAACCAAGTGATTCCGAAAATCCATCTTTATGGAGTTTCTTCATGCGCTTTACACCGATATGACCCAAACGGCAGTGCCACAAATAAGTTGCACTATCATTATTAACTTTGCATCTTTTGGCATCAATATTATGAATATGTGTATCACTACGATCGAGATCCAACAAACTATTTTCATTGGGTGTATAACCATCGAAGGTCTTATTCATGTAAACAGAACAACAATTATTCTCTGACTTTAAATGAATAACCGTATTGCAATAAACATGATCAAATCATATTCATGCTCAACGCAAACGCCAAATAACATTTATTTAGGTTTAACACTAATCCCGAAATTATAGGGAGTGTGCGATGATGATCATATCAATCTTGGAACTACTTCCAACACTCATCGTCACTTCCCCTTCAACTAGTCTCTGTTTATTCTGTAACTCCTGTTTCGAGTTACTAATCTTAGCAACCGAACAAGTATCAAATACTCAGGGGCTACTATAAACACTAGTAAAGCACACATCAATAACCTGTATATCAAATATACCCTTGTTCACTTTGCCATCCTTCTTATCCACCAAATATTCAAGGCATTTCCGCTTCCAGTGACCATTTCCTTTGCAGTGTAAGCACTCAGTTTTAGGCTTTGGTCCAGCTTTGGTCTTCTTCACGGGAGTGACAACTTGTTTGCCATTCTACTTGAAGTTTCGCTTTCTTTCCCTTTGCCCTTTTCTTGAAACTAGTGGTTTTGTCAATCATCAACATTTGATGCTCTTTCTTGATTTCTACCTTCGTTGATTTCAACATTACGAAGAGCTCGGGAATCGTTTTCGTCATCCCTTGCATACTATAGTTCATCTCGAAGTTCTAGTAACTTAGTGATGGTGACTAGAGAATTCTGTCAATCACTATCTTATCTGGAAGATTAACTCCCACTTGATTCAAGCGATTGAAGTATCCAGACAATCTGAGCACATGCTCACTAGTTGAGCGATTCTCCTCCATATTTTAGCTATAGAACTTGTTGGAGACTTCATATCTCTCAACTCGGGTATTTTCTTGAAATATTAACTTCAATTCCTGGAACATCTCATATGGTCCATGATGTTCAAAACATCTTTGAAGTCCCGATTCTAAGCCATAAAGCATGGTGCACAAAACTATCAAGTAGTCATCATATTGAGCTAGCCAAACGTTCATAACGTCTGCATCTGCTCCTGCAATAGGTCTGTCACCTAGCGGTGCATTAAGGACATAATTCTTCTGTGCAGCAATGAGGATAAACCTCAGATCGCGGATCCAATCCGCATCATTGCTACTAACATTTTTCAACACAATTTTCTCTAGGAACATATCAAAATAAACATATGAAAGCAACAACGCAAGCTATTGATCTTACAACATAATTTGCAAAATACTACCAGGACTAAGTTCATGATAAATTTAAGTTCAATTAGTCATATTACATAAGAACTCGCACTTAGACAGACATCTCTCTAGTCATCTAAGTGATCACGTGATCCAAATCAACTAAACCATAATCGATCATCACGTGAGATGGAGTAGTTTTCAATGGTGAACATCACTATGTTGATCATATCTACTATATGATTCACGCTCGACCTTTCGGTCTCCGTGCTCCGAGGCCTTATCTGCATATGCTAGGCTCGTCAAGTTTAACCTGAGTATTCCGCGTGTGCAAAACTGGCTTGCACCCGTTGTAGATGGACGTAGAGCTTATCACACCCGATCATCACGTGGTGTCTGGGCACGACGAACTTTGGCAACGGTGCATACTCAGGGAGAACACTTCTTGATAATTAGTGAGAGATCATCTTAAAATGCTACCGTCAATCAAAGCAAGAATAAGATGTATAATAGATAAACATCATATGCAATCAAAATATGTGACATGATATGGCCATGATCATCTTGCGCCTTTGATCTCCATCTCCAAAGTACTGTCATGATCTCTATCGTCACCGGCACGACACCATGATCTTCATCATCTTGATCTATATCAATGTGTCATCACAAGGTTGTCTCACCAACTATTGCTCTTGCAACTATAGCTATCGTATAGCGATAAAGTAAAGCAATTATTTGGCACTTGCATCTTATGCAACAAAGAGACATCCATAGGGCTTCTGCCAGTTGCCGATAACTTCAACAAAACATGATCATCTCATACAACAACTTATATCTTATCACGTCTTGACCATATCACATCACAACATGCCCTGCAAAAACAAGTTAGACGTCCTCTACTTTGTTGTTGCAAATTTTACGTGGCTGCTACGGGCTGAGCAAGAACCGTTCTTACCTGCGCATCAAAATCACAACGATAGTTCTTCAAGTTAGTGATGTTTTAACCTTCACAAGGACCGGGCGTAGCCACACTCGGTTCAACTAAAGTTGGAGAAACTGACACCCGCCAGCCACCTATGTGCAAAGCACGTCGGTAGAACGAGTCTCGCGTAAGCGTACGCGTACTGGCGGTCCGGGCCGCTTCATCCAACAATACCGCCGAACCAAAGTATGACATGCTGGTAAGCAGTATGACTTGTATCACCCACAACTCACTTGTGTTCTACTCGTGCATATAACATCAACGCATAAAACCTAGGCTCGGATGCAACTATTGGGGAACGTAGTAATTTCAAAAAAATTCCTACGCACATGCAAGATCATGGTGATGGTATAGCAACGAGAGGGGAGAGTGTTCATCTACGTACCCTCGTAGACCGTAAGCGGAAGCGTTAGCACAACGCGGTTGATGTAGTCGTACGTCTTCACGATCCGACCGATCCAAGCACCGAACGTACGGAGCCTCCGAGTTCAGCACACGTTCAGCTCGATGACGATCTCTGGCCTCCGATCCAGCAGAGCTCCGGAGATGAGTTCCGTCAGCACGACGGCGTGGTGACGATTATGATGTTCTACCGGCGCAGGGCTTCGCCTAAACTCCGCGATGATATGACCGAGGTGGAATATGGTGGAGGGGGGCACCGCACACGGCTAAGGAACGATCCGTAGATCAACTTGTGTGTCTATGGGGTGCCCCCTACCCCCGTATATAAAGGAGTGGAGGAGGGGAGGGCCGGCCCTCTTCTATGGCGCGCCCTAGGGGAGTCCTACTCCCACCGGGAGTAGGATTCCCCCTTTCCTAGTCCAACTAGGAGTCCTTCCATGTATTAGGAGTAGGAGACAAGGAAGGGGAAGAGAGAAGGGAAGGAAGGAGGGGGTGCGGCCCCTCCCCCTAGTCCAATTCGGACTAGGCCATGGGGGGGCACGCGACCTGCCCTAGGCAGCCCCTCTCTCTTTCCCGTATGGCCCAATAAGGCCCAATACTTCTCCCCGGCAAATTCCCGTAACTCTCCGGTACTCCGATAAATACCCGAATCACTCGGAACCTTTCCGAACTCCGAATATAGTCGTCCAATATATCGATCTTTACGTCTCGACCATTTCGAGACTCCTCGTCATGTCCCCGATCTCATCCGGGACTCCGAACTCCTTCGGTACATAAAAACTCATAATCTCATAATATAACTGTCATCGAAACCTTAAGCGTGCGGACCCTACGGGTTCGAGAACTATGTAGACATGACCTAGAACTATTCGTGGTCAATAACCAATAGCGGAACCTGGATGTCCATATTGGCTCCTACATATTCTACGAAGATCTTTATCGGTCAAACCGCATAACAACATACGTTGTTCCCTTTGTCATCGGTATGTTACTTGCCCGAGATTCGATCGTCGGTATCCAATACCTAGTTCAATCTCGTTACTGGCAAGTCTCTTTACTCGTTCCATAATACTTCATCCTGTAACTAACTCATTAGTTACAATGCTTGCAAGGCTTAAGTGATGTGTATTACCGAGAGGGCCCAGAGATACCTCTCCGACAATCGGAGTGTCAAAACCTAATCTCGAAATACGCCAACCCAACATGTACCTTCGGAGACACCTGTAGAGCACCTTTATAATCACCCAGTTACGTTGTGACATTTGGTAGCACACAAAGTGTTCCTCCGGTAAACGGGAGTTGCATAATCTCATAGTTGTAGGAACATTGTATAAGTCATGAAGAAAGCAATAGCAACATACTAAACGATCAAGTGCTAGGCTAACGGAATGGGTCAAGTCAATCACATCATTCTTCTAATGATGTGATCCCGTTAATTAAATGACAACTCATGTCTATGGTTTAGGAAACTTAACCATCTTTGATTAACGAGCTAGTCAAGTAGAGGCATACTAGTGACACTATGTTTGTCTATGTATTCACACATGTATTATGTTTCCGGTTAATACAATTCTAGCATGAATAATAAACATTTATCATGATATAAGGAAATAAATAATAACTTTATTATTGCCTCTAGGGCATATTTCCTTCAACAACGGCGTGGTGGTGATGGAGGAGCGTGGCAATCCTGCAGGGCTTCGCCAAGCACCGCGGGAGAGGAGGAGTACTTGGGAGAGGGGGAGGGCTGCGCCAGAACTTGTGGTGCGGCTGCCCTCACACCCCCCACATATATATAGGGGCAAGGGAGAGGGTGGCCGGCCCCCTCAGATCCAATCTGAGGAGGGGGCGGCGGCCAAGGGGGGGAGGAGTGCCTCCCAAGTCAAGTGGAGGCCCTCCCCTTTTAGGGTTTTCCCTCCCCATGCGCATGGGCCTTGGGGGGGCTGGTGCCCCTGGCCCATTAAGGCTAGGGCGCCCCCCTACAGCCCATGCTACTGTATTGGACGTGGTGGAACAATTTCCGGACCTCCGGACCCCTCCGGAATCCTCCGGAACCTTCTGGAAGCTTCCCGGTACAATACCGAAAAAACTCGAACTTTTTCCGGAACCCGAACAACAACTTTCCATATATAAATCTTTACCTCCTGACCATTCCGGAACTCCTCGTGACGTCCGAGATCTCATCCGGGACTCTGAACAACATTCGGTAACCACATATAAACTTCCTTTATAACCCTAGCGTCATCGAACCTTAAGTGTGTAGACCCTACGGGTTCGGGAGACATGTAGACATGACCGAGACGTTCTCTGGTCAATAACCAACAGCGGGATCTGGATACCCATGTTGGCTCCCACATGTTCCACGATGATCTCATCGGATGAACCACGATGTCAAGGACTCAATCGATCCCATATACAATTCCCTTTGTCTAACGGTATTGTACTTGCCCGAGATTCGATCGTCGGTACACCGATACCTTGTTCAATCTCGTTACCGGCAAGTCTCTTTAGTCGTTCCATAACACATCATCCCGTGATCAACCCCTTGGTCACATTGTGCACATTATGATGATATCCTACCGAGTGGGCCCAGAGATACCTCTCCGTTTACACGGAGTGACAAATCCCAGTCTCGATTCGTGCCAACCCAACAAACACTTTCGGAGATACCTGTAGTGCACCTTTATAGCCACCCAGTTACGTTGTGACGTTTGGTACACCCAAAGCATTCCTACGGTATCCGGGAGTTGCACAATCTCATGGTCTAAGGAAAAGATACTTGACATTAGAAAAGCTTTAGCGTACGAACTACACGATCTCTGTGCTAGGCTTAGGATTGGGTCTTGTCCATCACATCATTCTCCTAATGATGTGATCCCGTTATCAACGACATCTAATGTCCTTGGTCAGGAAACCATAACCATCTGTTGATCAACGAGCTAGTCAACTAGAGGCTTACTAGGGACATGGTGTTGTCTATGTATCCACACATGTATCTGAGTTTCCTATCAATACAATTATAGCATGGATAATAAACGATTATCATGAACAAGGAAATATAATAATAACTAATTTATTATTGCCTCTAGGGCATATTTCCAACAGATTTCTCCCTCCCGGAGGAAAGTGTCCCCGGCAGAACAGCTCTGCCGGAGCCCTAGATTGGTTCCGCCAAGGTTCCGCCTCGTGGCGGCGGAGTCTCGTCCCGAAAGGTTCTTCTCTATTTTTTTCTCATCAAAAGACTTCAAATGGGAGAAGATGGGCGTCGGAGAGCCACCAGGGGGCCCACGAGGTAGGGGGCACGCCCAGGGGGGCACGCCCCCCACCCTCGTGAGCAGGGTGTGGGCCCCCTGGCCTTCATCTTTGGCGACGATTTTTCTTTATTTATTTTAAGGTATTCCATGGAGTTTCAGGACTTTTGGAGTTGCGCAGAATAGTCCTTCAATATTTGCTCCTTTTCCAGCCCAGAATTCCAACTGTCGGCATTCTCCCTCTTCATGTAAACCTTGTAAAATAAGAGAGAATAGCCATGAGTATTGTGACATAACGTGAAATAACAGCCCATAATGCAATAAATATTGACATAGAAGCATGATGCAAAATGGACGTATCATGCATCTATCTATAAAAAATACCAAAAATATTATTTATCATCTCTATCAGATCTCACCATCGTAAGTGACCGTGAAGGGATTGACAACCCCTAATCGCGTTGGTTGCGAGTTGCTATCGTTTTGTGTAGGTACGAGGGACTTGTGCATGGTCTCCTACTGGATTGATACCTTGGTTCTCAAAAACTGAGGGAAATACTTACGCTACTTTGCTGCATCATCCTCTCCTCTTCGGGGAAATCCAACGCAGTGCTCAAGAGGTAGCACAAGCATCATCAAAAAGGGATATTTCAAGAGAATCAACGGGATCATAGCAATCATCATAGCAATCATCCTTCGGTAAGCACGAAGGGGAATTAAACAATGTATGAGTTGAAGAGTTACTCTCATTAGAAGGTGGGCACGGGTGATCAATCCGCTCTTCCTCCTTTTGTTCTTCGCTCTCCTCATCATCTTTTTCATCCAATGAGCTCATAGTTTCATCAATTTCTTCTTCCATAGCTTCCTGCAAAATATTAGTCTCTTCTTGGACAACGGAGAATTTCTCAATAAATGCATTAATATAGTAATTGTATTCATAATTTTCATAGCAATATCTAAGTATAGCAAGATTTTCAGGCCTATAAACATCATCATCTAAAGCTTCATACTTTTCAAACAAATATTCAATCTCATAAGCAGCCTTAAAAGCAACAAATTCTTCTATTTGTTTCACATCATAGTAATCATATATACCATTAGCACAAGAAGCTAAGGTTTCATTATCATTAAATTTGCATGAAAAGGAAAGGTGTGGAGCCTTCATCCTAGAGCAACAAGTAATACCATATCTCAAGCATAGATCCCGGGCATACCATCGCAACATAATAAATTGGTCCCATAATAGTTTACCTTTTTGTGTCGAGCGATAATCCCTAAAGTATTCACGTTGATCCAACATGTCTCCCATTATAAAGTTGAATGAGGTTTTCTCAGGATTATCAAAGTAGTACATAATATCTTTCACATAATGAGAATCGAGGGTTTTAGGAGTTACCCCATCTCAATGAGTAGCAGGTACACCTATTTTTTTGGTATTTCGTGTTCCATATCCATAACTAAAGATAGAGAACAACTTAGAACAACAAATAAAAAAAATACTTAGTGATAAAGCAAACAAGCACACACGAGAATATTCACCCCACGCTATGACTCCCCGGCAACGGCGCCAGAAAAAGGTCTTGATAACCCGCAAGTATACGGGATAGTTGTAGCCTCTTTCGATAAGTAAGAGTGTCGAACCCAACGAGGAGCTAAATGTAGAACAAATACTCTCTCAAGTCCTATCGGCCACAGATACGACTCTACGCATGCTTGAGGTTCGCTTTACCTAGAACAAGTATGAAACTAGAAGTACTTTGTAGATGTTGTTGGATAGGTTTGCAAGATAATAAAGAACGCGTAAATAAAAACTAGGGGCTGTTTAGATAAAGATGCAATAAAGTAAGTATTAGTAGAGAGCTTTTTGTTACGAGAAAGTTATTTGTCCAAGGCAATCGATAACTAGACCGGTAATTACTATTGCAATTTTATTTGAGGGAGAGGCATAAGCTAACATACTTTCTCTACTTGGATCATATGCACTTATGGTTGGAAATCTAGCAAGCATCCACAACTACTAAAGATTCATTAAGGTAAAACCAACCATAGCATTAAAGTATCAAGTCTCCTTTTATCCCATAGGCAACAATCCCCTTACTCGGGTTTGTGTTTCAGTCACTCACGCAACCCACTATAAGCGAATCATGAACGCATTGCAACATCCTACAGCGGGAATCCCTCACGCTTGCGCGACACGGAGGGCACCATATGACAGCACCAATAATAAAACATGCAACTCAAACCAATCACGATCATCAATTAACCCATAGGACAAAACAGATCTACTCAAACATCATAAGATAGCCATACATCATTGGGAAATAATATATAGCGTTGAGCACCATATTTAAGTAGAGATTACAGCGGGTAAGAGAAGGGTTACACCGCTGCATAGAGGAAGGAAGAGTTGGTGATGAAGGCGGTGAAGTTGTTGGTGAAGATCGTGGTGATGATGATGGTCCCCGGCAGCGCTCCGGTGCCACCGGAAGCAAGGGGGAGAGAGTCCCCCTTCTTCTTCTTCTTCCTTGACCTCCTCCCTAGATGGGAGAAGGGTTTCCCCTCTGGTCCTTGGCTCCCATGGCTTGGGAGGGGCGAGAGCCCCTCCGAGATTGGATCTATCTCTCAAATTCTGCCCCTTCACCGTTTCTTTTATATCCGGAGATCCGTAACTCCGATTAGGGTGAATCTTTCGTCAGATCTTTCTCGTAAAATTAGCTTTCTTGCGGCAAAAGGAGAGCGTCAACCGCCTTACGGGAGGCCCAGGAGAGTCCAGGGCGCGCCCCCCTATCTCCTGGCCCCCTCGGGCACCGTCTCGCGTTGATTTTACTTTCCAAAAATCATAAATATTCCAAAATAATTCTCTGTCCGTTTTTATCCCGTTTGGACTCCGTTTGATATGGGTTTTCTGCGAAACATAAAACATGCAACAAACAGGAACTGACACTTGGCACTGGATCAATATGTTAGTCCCAAAAATAATATAAAAAGTTGCCAAAAATATATGAAAGTTGAGTAATATTGGCATGGAACAATCAAAAATTATAGATACGACGGAGATGTATCAAGGCGCAACAGCGTGAAAGCATGGGGTGACGGGACGACGTGACATAGTTAGGCAGGAGAGGAGGCGGGGTAGCGTGGCCCTGCAGTGGCGCGAGCCGGCGACGATGGCGCCGGGTTTCTCCAGTGACCTTTTAAGCGGTTTCTTGAGCGTCATACTATACGAGAAGGGCTTCTTGTAGGTGTGAGAAGAGTCGGAGGAAATTGTACGTGATTATGTAAAAAGAAATCGAGTTTACATGAGCTACTTTTATCTTAACTTCTGGTAAATGGTGGTTTTTTCGCAAACAAAATTATTGGAGTTGTTCTAAGTACATTAAGTGCTTTTATTTAACACAGTACAGACACAAAACGCTCATATATACATACATGCACTCACCTTTATGAATGCATACACGCACATCCTGTCTCCTATAAGCACCTTCGAGAGACTGAGCCGGTATATCATCTTGAGATTTTATAAATTCACCGTAGACGCCTCATAGTCAACGGGACGTCTCCTCCCACTAAGCACGCATCACCGAAAATCCTGAAATAAATTCAGGATAAATACGAGCACCAGGACTTGAATCCTAGTGAATCGGGATATCAGTCCTCACTTAACCATCCAACCACAAATTGGTTTGCAGGTACATGTAAGTGCTTAAAAAAAGTTTTCTTTAGACAAAGCTTAAAAAATACATAGAAAATTTTATGATAAAAAATACGTAGATTAAGGCTAGACCTTTTGCCGTAGTCTAGGCCATCACAGCCTAGTTTTATCCAGTTGCGACGAACATAGGTCGGGCTACGGCGTTGGTTGACTTGAGATTAGGGCTGTTCTGTTGCTCCTCGACTGGATCAAAAGTAGGCTGTGGACTCGGTGCATTCAGTGCCTCAGCTTGGGCAAGTGTTTAGAGAAAGGAAAAACTAGAAGAAAAAAACTGTTTTGCTACTGAAAGCATTTTTTCATATTTTTTTTGCTGTGGGGCATTTTTTTTCTATGGGTGACCAAAAGCTTTTTTTAAGAATAGGCCCCCAGATCTAATAACAAAGCCTCCGGAAAAAAAAATGTAATAACAAAGATCAACTGCAGTACAGAGCAAGCCAAAGAAACCAGAAATTACAACCGGGTCCAAAGGGCACCCAACGACTTCATCTAACCGTACAAGACGCAGGCGCGCCGACGCTGATGCCGTGGCTTTCCCGAAGCCGGTCAGATCTTGAATCGAACGGCACATCATGCGAACGGGAAGTCTACAATCTTCGGTCCAGTTGGACCAGCACACTGGAAGAGACGTCGCAGCTGCTGTTGAGGAGAAGAAGATGCAAAGATGTAGAGACCACAATCATGCGCCGGCTGATCCAACGGTTTGCTCGGAGTACCAAAGCTCACCAGATCGAAGGATCCGAGAGCACCTAAAGCCGGCAGTTCACCAGCTTCGCCGAAGGCCTCGCCGGGATGAGGGAGAACCACCAACACCTTTATTCCACACCGACACCGCCACCCCTACCATGACGGCAACTCCGCGAACCACTACCATACTATCTACATATCGGAAGCACAGGACCTGGGTTCCCGCCCTCTCTCGTCGCTGGAGCGGCGGACGAAGAGGGAAGGAACCACCGGCCTGGCCGGTGGCAGATCGAGGGGACAAAGTCGCCTTCCTGTTCGCCTTCCCAGGGGAAAGGAAAGGAAACCACCAATCTCGGGAAGAATTTTAGTTCCCTCAACCAAAATCATATTTCTCGAGTGATACACGTTGTTAAGTTTTCTTTAGATGAAAAAAAAATGCCTCGACACATTGTTAAGTTTGTACTACGAGCATGTAAATTTTGATCCGAAGCCACGTTCCTTCGAGCTCACTTTGAGTTAATCAATAAAAATAAGCTACATGTCAGTATGTCACAAGAAGTATATCATTGGATTCACATTCGAAATAAATTTACAATAGCATATAATTTATATTTTCTTGGTTTAATTTTTCAAAAAGACTTTCGGTAAAATTGACGGTCAAAGCCTTGCTCAAACGTCACAATAAAGGGGTACTTGTGCTGATCGAGATAGTAATACAGTTATATTTTAGTCATGCAAAATCCATGGCATAGGAGCAGGAACGGTTTTAGAGATGACGAAATGTTGCTACGGCCTTGTATAGTCGCTGAAAAATGGGTAGTACTCAATAAATTCCAAACTCCATTTCGCTGCCTCGGCGTCTGGGCTCCTACATGGTGTAGAGTTCTTAAAAGAAGGTAGTCAGAAAGCGACGGTGCAGTGCACCGTAAAGCTGTTGCAACCGTCGGCATCGGCATGTACGTAACGTACCAACAACACCTTAGGTTAGCCCAGCAGTATCATAACCAATAAGAAACTCAAAAGGCCTAGCGAGAAAACATCTAGTATAAGAAACGAATTCAGACTTTGGTTTATGCTGGAAATGCGTGCCGTGGCATGCCTGCGAGGAATTAAATTACAGAAACAACTCTGCCGTGCGACAAGCAGCCAGATAGTTCTTCCTTTGGGTTTGACCAGGTTGCTAGGTCGAAAAGTAGTCGACAAATGGCAGGCTTACGAATACTACATACGACCGAGTTACGGCCTTCCAAAACAGTCGGTAGCACCGGGAGAAGCGCCCACGGTTCAGAAGAAGGTGCAATTCTTCAATTTGTCAGGGGAATAGAGAGGCTACCTTTGAGAAGAAAAATTATCATATACTGAACATAACTGTGCTGCGAGGACATAACAAACATAACTGTGCTGCTCGCTAGATGCTAGTATTAAGAAAGACCACGTATCTTTGCCGAACTTAATCGTGGTCATCATCACTCATCAGGTCACTGCCGTAGTGCTTTGGAATTTACGAAGTTGGGTTACCCTGGAGTCAAGGAACAGTGGAAGTAGATGAAGTCGTAAAACAGCACGCCGTGAAGAGGCTGCGTGAGAAACTATGTTTGTAGTGCTATTTTGACTGGTGGTATTTTCGCACGTTCGGTTTTTACTAGTGGTATTTCGGCTATTCTTTCAATTATATTTGTGGGCTGCATCCACGCTTTATTTATATTTGTTTGCATGAGTGTCCACAATGATCTTCTCATTTGTTGAAAACTAGCTAAACTAGTAAAACTGTTGCTACGGGCTATACTGTATATAAATGAATCAGACAAATTATTGATATTGAAGCTTATTTCTCTCTCATACACCAACCTCAAGGTCGACGGCAGGTTCCCGCGATCTAGTGTAGCAACATAAAAACTCCACCCCATGACACACTCTTATGTTTTCCTGTCGGACCCTCCCCTTCCGCTCGGTTTTCGCCGTAGTGAGACATTTCTTGCTGGAGCCCTCTCCTTTAAAACGGGATGACGCCCACCTCACCTTCGCCACCGTGGCCTCTCTCCTTCACATCATACTTCCCCACAGAGGGATTGCATTTAGACGTCGAAAAAAATCGATGGTGAGGGAGTCATGGAGGAGGGGTAGAGAACGAACCGGTGAAAGCCAAAAAAACCTGCGTACAATGTTCGCTCCGCCTAGGTCATAGAGGAGTCCCCCTGGTAGAGGAGTTTGGGGAGAAGAGGACGGCGACGTGAGGACACGTCGGGAGGATCGCAAGGAAGGCACGCTGGTAGAGGAGATCAGGGAGAAGAGGACGGCAGCGCGAGGACGTTGGGATTATCGCGAGGAGGGCAGGCGATGGGAGGATTGCGTTCACATACACGTTAATGGGCCAGCCCAATGCTGTGATGTGATGATGTCAAAGGTGGGCGAAAGATAGGAGTGGTGGGATGAGGTGGAGTGAGGCGAGACTACCAACTAAGACATTAATAGTAGAGATTACTGAGAGTTTGTATAACATACATAATCCTTATGGAAAATGTTAGGCTGAATCTTTGAGTAAGTGAACTTGTAAACTCCATTGTAGACCATGCATACACATTATTCTCCAGAAGAACTGGTGCAGATTATTTGAAGGAGCTTGATATCCCATAGACCATAGTCCTCGTGTAGTCTTGCATTGAAAGATATAGGTATGTAAGACAGTTAGCTTGGAATGAAATAGATAATTAAATGGAAAAGAGAAGAACTGAAATGAGGTAGAACTTCCAGTAGGGTCACATTTCATTACTCAGACTAACCAAAAGTTTCATAACCGAGTTCTTGGAGCTCTTTGTCTTTGAGGTCATCATTCTTTATAATCTAAAACGTGAACATTTGGCTGGTAAAGAACATTACGTGTTAAATATGACATGTTATAGCAAGCCTATTTTTTTTATCAGATGCATAATGCACATCACTTACTGAGGAAGATTTTAGCCTCTTCAACATAACAACCGGCATCCCTTGTCAAAGCTCACACCAAAATAACTGCATGTGTAATCATTCTACCCTTTGATTAATAGACTGAAAATAAGTACACAAAAGATAGGAGCTACTCACATTCAAACTTCTGCCACAAGCTCGTTGATGGTCATGCCCCTTCAACATGTTCACACATAGTGCGTAAAAAAATAATATTCCTCCAACCAGCCCATACAGAATGCCTCAAATTGGCATGATAAAACAAATTCAGATTGCATTATTCATTGACATGATAAAAAATGAAAACATCTCAAACCAATATGTATGTAGAACCTGAAATTATATCTTGTGTATCAAAACGACTATACAACCTTCCAAAAAGCGAAAGAGGACCATACATAATACAATACTCATTTCCAGCACTTTACGTCGCCCGCCTCCCAATGCATCCCTGGTCATCTCCATGGCCTACAGGAGGCGCTTCACCTACAACAGAATTTCGAGATAGGAATCCCTTCTTCACCTACAGCAAAATTTCGAGATCCCAACACTATCAGGCTAATACAAAGATCCATGAGAAGTGTGAATGCACCAACGTCTCCGAGTAGCAATGTACCCAGATCAGCTGCCTGATTTTTAGATGGTGTAGCTGGCAAATCTTCAAATCTAGTCCCCAAGAAGAAAATCAAGAGCAGATCATGAAGTTAATATACAGAGCTTCCAGAAATCACACATTCACCTACATCCAAAATGAAGCCTCCACCTGCCAAATGTTCCAAAGGCAGTATGTAAGGCAGCGGAATGGATGATCAAATCGTAAAACACAATCTAGTGGATGGCGACTGGCGCTCTGGCGACTGGCGACGCCCCCGACGGCGCGGGCGCCGTGGCCGCCCGGCCGCCCCCTCCGCCACCCCGCCCTCGAGCCCCGCCCCCCCGCCGGCGTCCGCCCCCTCCCCGCCGGCCCCTACCGCCTCGCCGCGGCTGCTCTGGGCCGACATCGCCGAGGCCGATGACTTGGCGGCCGGCCGTCCCGTCGTTTGCCGGGATCGGGTCCCCCCCAAGGCGCCGCCACGGCCGACTCCTGACCTCGCCGGTGGCCCTTCCCCCAGGGGTGGGGGATCGGCCGCCCGCGGGTCGGGTCGGCGCCGGCACCTCCCCCCGGCCGCCCCCCCCCCCCCCCCCGGCTCGGGTGCCGCAAGGCTCGGCCTTTCGGGCTGGGCTCCCCCCCGGCGGCGTCGCGCTGGCAGCTGGGGAGTTGCCGGCCGCGCCGACCGGGGCCCCGTGCTCGCCTCCTGGAAGCCCACGCCCGCCGCCGGCCTCCCCTCAGCTCCGCCGTCGCCTGCACCGGCCGACCCGTCCCCGGCGTCCCCGCCCGCGCAAGCTCCGGCCCCTCCTTGCCGGAACCCCTTCCGCCCCTTCCTCCCCTCCGGTTGGCCCGCCGGTCCCCATCCCCTCGGCCGTACCTCCGGCCCGCCTCCCCCTCGCCGCCCCCGTACGCCACCGCCGGCGGCCACCGCGGTGGTGCTCGGGGAAACCCTAGTGTCGGTGTCAAAACCGGCGGATCTCGGGTAGGGGGTCCCGAACTGTGCATCTAGGCGGATGGTAACAGGAGACAAGGGACACAATGTTTTACCCAGGTTCGGGCCCTCTCGATGGAGGTAAAACCCTACGTCCTGCTTGATTAATATTGATTATATGGGTAGTACAAGAGTAGATCTACCACGAGATCAAGGAGGCTAAACCCTAGAAGCTAGCCTATGGTATGATTGTTGTAATGTATGTTGTCCTACGGACTAAAGCCCTCCGGTTTATATAGACACCGGAGAGGGCTAGGGTTACACAGAGTCGGTTACAATGGTAGAAGATCTACATATCCGTATTGCCAAGCTTGCCTTCCACGCCAAGGAAAGTACCATCCGGACACGAGCCGGAGTCTTCAATCTTGTATCTTCGTAGTCTTGGAGTCCGGCGGATATTGATAGTCCGGCTGTCCGGACACCCCCTAGTCCAGGACTCCCTCAGTAGCCCCTGAACCAGTCTTCAATGACGATAAGTCCAGCGCGCATAATGTTCGGCATTGTAAGGCGGGTTCCTCCCTTGAATAATCCAGAGAAGATCATGAACACCAGGATAGTGTCTGGCTCTGCAAAATAAATTCCACATTCCACCGTAGAGAGAATAAAATGTACACTTAGCTCAATCTGCTGACGTATTATGCGGCGTGACATTACCCCGCAACCAAGCCTTTGTTTTCAATCGTTTTTTACTATACCACCTCAGCACGTTTAGTGAAGCGGTTTCCTTGGCACGTCCTGCCGAAGCAGAGAT
Organism: Triticum timopheevii; assembly: GCA_963921465.1. NCBI lineage: Eukaryota > Viridiplantae > Streptophyta > Magnoliopsida > Poales > Poaceae > Triticum > Triticum timopheevii. Next base: position 465,006,293 of record OY997266.1, read on the forward strand.
CGTGTTCCCCTTATTCCGGGATTCTCATCAATACGTGCGTGGGTAACCCAACCGTTCCCGTCGCCACGCCTCCTCTATCGAAGGGGAATCCCAAACGGTCACGGAGACGGCCCTTGGTATTTCTTCCCCTTTATAAGAGGACCAAGGCTCGCCATTGTTCTTCAATCTCGCATCGAATCTCTTCCCTGCTCCCAGTTCCAACACCCAGAGCCTCAGATTCGAGCGCTTCGGACCCTCAATCATGTCCGGCTCCGACCTCCAGGGCCGGTGGATGCCCTCCTCCGTCACGGAGGAGGACATATTGAAGTTGCGTGAGGCCAAGTACCTGGCCTACGAGGTTTCACACAGGTTGCCTGCCCAAGGGCAGGCTGTGCCAGCCCCCGAGCCCGGTGAATACGTCGTTTTCGTATCCCACCTCCGTCGGGGTTTAGGCTTCCCGACGGATCCCTTCGTGAGGGGGCTCCTATTCTACTATGGGCTGGACTTTCACGACTTCTCCGCATTCATTATCGTCTGCGAAGCCTTCCTCCGTGTCATTCCCCACTTTGGCCTATGGCTGAAGACCTTCAAGGTGGAGCCGAAGATGATCGGGGGGCATCAAGCGGAGTGCGGCGGGGCGACCATAAGCAAAAAGGTTGATGCCCCTTGGCCCGAGGGTTCCTTCCAAGAGGAACTTGGACTGTGGCAGCAGGAGTGGTTCTATATCACCGCTCCAAGGGGCAGCAGGCAAAAGCCGCCGCCCTTATTCCGCCCGGGACCTCCACGCCAACTGATGTCGTGGGTCAACCAAGGGGTCAATTGGGGGCCGTCCGAAGACGTGCCTTCACTGCAAGGCCGGATTCGAGATCTCCAAGCGAGGGAGATCGACCTGATCAAGGTGATGCAGGTTATGCTAATCAGGCATCTTCTGCCCTGCAAACGCCGTCCTCTCCGTCTATGGGAGTTCAACCCGGAGGGACCTCGGATTCTCCAACACTTCATGGGTGCGACACCCGTGGAGATGTACAGGTTGTTCTTCGGACCGCAGGTGGCGTGTCCGGATTTAGCCGAGGATGTAGGCCTAAGCCGCGATCGCCCGGATACTCAGGTAAGTAGCTCAGAGTCCGGACATTCTGTTTATGTGCCTTTCTAGAGTTCGCCTCCTGACCCTTTGTTCTTTATAGGAATGGGTGGCGCGATCAAGGCTGATAAGGTGTCTGGCCCCCCTCCCAGAGACCGCACTGGAGCCCGTGCTGGTCAGAATGTTGGAGGTTGCGCCCACAGAAGGGGGCGACGGGGAAAATAGAGGAGCTAATATTTCGCCCAAAGGGGCGACTGAAGAGGGGGGAACCATGAGCCCCTCCCTTCAGGGGGAGAAGAGGACCGCCTCCGAAGATCCGGAGGCCAAATCCTCTAAGCGTGGGAAGAGATCTTCCCCGAGGGGTCTGGCTCCCGGAAAGAATCCAGACGCACAATCATCACCAAAGGATCGACCCTCCAGCGAGCTGTGAGTATGAAAGAGGGAGTTAATTAGTAAGGAAATACCTTCATTTGTGCTTCTGTAGGTAACCGAAATATTTATATTGCAGTTCAGATCTACAGCCTTCTCAGATGAGTTCATCTTCGGGGGACCTTCTTCCGAAGATGATGGAGAGCGATACGCCTCCGTCCGCAGCGCCGCCAGATGAGGCAGGCGAACCCGAAGTGTCATCACGGAGGGTATCCCCGAGTCCGGAGGGGCCAGAGAGTTCGGCACCTACTAGTGTCCGGCCGGGAGAACTGAAGAATCTGCTTGAGAGGGCGTCCATTTCAGAAGATCACCGTGCGTTAATGCGTATGGTGATTGGAAGGATTTCGTCCGCCGAGAGCGAATTGCGTAACACCGCCATGAGTTTGCTGGTGGGATTTGAAGTATGCGAGAATGACGCACCCCTTTGTCTTTTAACAGTTTTGCATATAAAAAATGCACCCTGTATAGATAGTAGCCCCTGAGACTCAGTAGGTTGTCGGAAACGACAGCGTACCGAGGATCGAAATCTAAAGGAATGAATTCCGTCGTTCCTATGCAGGTGGCGGATAGACCGGGAGCTAGCCGGACTAGTGAGTTTGCCGAGTTAAATCGGCAATTTGACTTGGCAGATGCAAACATCGCACTTGTCAACAGGCGACTTGACGAGTCGCAAGGTAAAAGAGTTCTCCGCAGTCGCTTTATTAAGGGGGTCGAAGCCCTCCTCTGATAAATTATATGCTGTTTGTACAGACGGTGCTGCTGTTGTGGAGGGCCTTCGGGCCGAACTTGCTCGAGCTAAGGAGCAAGCCCGAAGGAGTGAAGCGGCTGCCTCGAGGGCGGCCGAGGAGTTGAAAGCCGAAAAGGCTGCGCACTGCCTAAGCAGGGCCGAGGTGGCCGAATTGGCCATGAAAGTAAAGGATGCTGCCGACCGCAATGAGGCTCTTGAAAAGGAGCGCTTATCGAAGCGAGAAGACCTGAAGAAGGCCACCGCCGAAGCCAAGGATGCCCGCTCTGCAATGCGGGCTATGAAGGAGGAACTGCGCCAGGCCGGAGAGATCGTGGCTGGCAAGCCTTTTCTGCTGCGTCGCCGGTTTATGGATGGAAAGTATGCTCAATTTGAGCGGCTGTGGAGTCCGGAGGATCCGTGTATGGACTTAGCTGCAAGTGCGGCCGATGCCATTAAGCACTTCCGGAGCCAGAAGGATCACGAGACGGAAGAGCTATATTGGTCTCAATTCCACAGTCCGGATCGCCCACTTCCATTGACAGACCGGTTGGCTGAATGGCCGAGCTAAATAGATTGTCCGGACTTGCCATGACTGACATCGTGGCCCATGTTTGGCCAGAGAGGTCCAAGGCGACGAGCTACTTTGGCTTACTACAGCAATTCCTTGGAGCGGTGCCGCATATAAAGGAGATGAAGCGGTCGGCCTGCATAGAGGGCGCGCGGATGGCTCTTGCCCGTGTGAAGGCGCATTGTCCAGAGATGGATGCCACCGCTGTTGCTGCCCAGAGTTCGGATGAAGACCGGCTCCCTGCCGAGCACTATTTCGGGGAAGTTATGCGTGGCGCTCGTGTAATAGAGTCGCAGTGCTCGAAGAATGTAACGTTCAAATGAACGCATTAGCTTGTAAATCGATGATTATGTTATAACTGCTTTATATACTTGTGCGTCCAAGTAGTAAAACTTCTCCTGTGCGGCCGTTTACGTATACTTGTGTATAACTTGAAAGATGGCAGTCTTCGGCTTCAGCCCCCACGCACAAGGTGCTGGGGTGTTCGCAAAAATAGCGCGTTTTCACACTTAATCCGACGTCTCAGTCCTGTTATAAGGAGGTGGTAGCGTAGCGAACGAGGCAATCCGGACTATAATGCTTTATCACTTTCACTTAGCCAGTGGAGCTCGAGGGTGGGGCTACGATATAGCCCCTGGTGGCATCGTCCTTCTCCGAAGTCGGAGCGCGTGTGCCTGACCGGGAAACGGCCCTTCGTCAAAGCGGGGAATTCTAAATATTCCGATAGTCGATCGAGTGGCTGACCAGTCTCTCGCTGTATCATGACAGTTAGTTTTCGGCTTTCTCTACTGAGGTGCTCGCCCAGCCGAACTGGGGCACAATCGCAGTAGTTCTCCTGGTGCCGCGTTAGCCGATGATACGGAACGTAAGGCAGCAAAACACAGGAGCCGGGCAAACCCAACATTTGACCAAAGACATGATTCGGAGCTGATGCATATAATGCCTAACTCGAGACGCCGAACACTCCCTAAGGTGTTCGGTCTTTATGATAATGGGCAGAACGATGCCCTAAGCCCCTAGTGTCCAGGTACGGGCATGGTCTTCTGACGCGGCCGATGCCAAAGCGTCAGGCTCCGCTTTGGCTATAGGAAGAAACCAAGGGAGAATAACAACAAGAGACAGTAAAAAAGGTTTATGCAGGGTCTTAATCTGAAAAGAATCCTCACAACGGGTCCCTACTGCACATCTGCGCATGTGTCTCCGTTGCGCCGTTATCCTGGACGGGTATGCACGTTGTTCATCTGTAAAAAGAGAGGAACGTTTAGTTTTAAAAACAATTCGTGTGAAAAATATTAGAAATATAAATAATTAAAGCGGGGTTTGTATGAACCCGTGGTTATTTGTGCGCGCAGCCCCCTGTGAAGGGGTATGCGGCTAGGGAGCCCCTAGACTACTAACGCCAGATTCGTCTATCCAAGTCCGGGGTCTTTAAGTGACCCTCGCACTAAAATTACGCCACGCGGACCAGGCATCTTGAGTGTAAGAGACGCGTAATGCGGTATGGCGTTGAAGCGGACAAAAGCCTTTCGTCCCAAGAGTGCTTGATATTCACTTTCAAATGGGACGATGTGAAAAATTAATTTTTCGCGTCGAGAATTGTTTGGCGATCCGAACACGACTTCTAGTAATATAGAGCCTGTGCACTTGGCGTAATGGCCTGGCGTCACTCCTTTGAAGGAAGTGCGGCTATGTCGAATTTTGGTAGGGTCTATCCCCATCCTACGGATTGTGTTTGAATATAGCAGGTTTAAGTCACTGCCTCCGTCCATTAGGACGTTAGTAAATTGTAATCCGTCTATTATGGGATTCAATATCAGGGGAGTCAGTCCCGCATTTCGAACGCTTCTGGAATAGTCCAGGTGGTCGAAAGTGATTGGTTTTGATATCCAATCTCTACGGTCTGCTGGGTTGGACCGCGCGAAGCTCTTTTTAGAAAGTGCCACACTATTTTTCCATATTATCACATGAAGTGAGTTTACTGCTTTGACCCCTTGTGGGAAAGTCTTTTGTTTTCCGGTGCTCTGCTGGTGGGGTTTATCTTCTTCGCTTGACGCGTCGAGCCCCTTGTGTTCGGCATTTAGTCGGCCGGACTGTCTAAAAACCCAACAATCCCTGTGGGTGTGATTTGCAGGCCTTCCGGGGGTACTGTGGATTTGGCATATCCGACCCAAAATTTTGTTTAAGTTGGACAATTCGTCACTGTCATCCTTAAGAGGCTGTGTTTTATTATTGGGCCGCGAGCTTTTGAATCCGGCGTTGACTGCCGTGCTCTTTGGGCTTTTCTCTTTATTCCGGCGCTGCTCTTTTCTGCGCCGTGATTTTCCGTTTCCATCTCTTATCTCTGATGTAATTGGGTTGCTGGTGCTGCATCGTGCTAACCAGCTATCCTCGCCCGCACAGAAGTGGGTCATGAGGCTTGTTAGTGCGGACATTGTCCTCGGTTTCTCTTGACCGAGGTGCCTGGCGAGCCATTCGTCTCGGACATTGTGCTTGAAAGCTGCTAAGGCTTCGGCGTCCGGACAGTCGACTATTTGGTTCTTTTTCGTAAGGAACCTGTTCCAGAATTTCCGCGCTGACTCTCCGGGCTGTTGAGTTATATGACTTAGATCATCTGCATCCGGAGGACGGACATAAGTCCCTTGAAAATTTGCTCTAAACGCGTCCTCGAGCTCTTCCCAACTTCCAACAGTATTTTCTGGGAGGCTTTTAAGCCAATGACGGGCTGGCCCTTTGAGCTTGAGGGGTAGGTATTTTATGGCGTGGAGATCATCTCCTCTGGCCATATGTATATGTAGTATATAATCTTCTATCCAGACTCCAGGGTCTGTTGTTCCATCGTAGGCCTCTATGTTTGTGGGTTTAAATCCTGCTGGAAATTCATGGTCCAGCACCTCGTTAGTGAAACATAGTGGGTGTGCGGCGCCCCTGTATTTGTGTGTGCCGCTATCATCGGACACTTGACGTGTTGCCTTGCTTCCTGGGGCCTTCTCCTTTGGCCCGTAGATGGATCTGGCTGGGCCATCTATCCTTCCAAGTTCGTTGGTTGGTTTATGTGTGCGCCGCTGTCAGAATTTGGCCTATCATCTGGCCGTCTATCCAGCCAGGCGGCCCCTTTATTTTTGGACGGTGGGGGCTCTATGGCCTCCTCGTCGAATTCTGGTAGCAGCTTGCGCTTCGGGTAGCTCTTTGATTGGTGGCCATTGCCGTACTTATCTGCGGTTTTGAGCACTTTGCTCCATCTCATTCTGAGTGTGTCTTCCGCTGTTTTGAGCCTCCGTTTTTCCTTCTTCAGGCTTTTTGCAGTACTGACGAGTCTTTTCCGAAGGTTCTTGCTCTCCGGCGGTGTGTCCGGCGTGAGGTCGTCCGGACTGTTGTTTTCACCTGGCCTGGACTGATTATCTGACTCGTCATGGTCGGACGGTTGCTTATCTGCGTGTTCGTCGTCCATTTGTGAGCCCTGCCGTATTGCGGGCTCTTTGGGAGCGTTGTTGTCGAGGCGGGACTTAGGACGGCGCCTGCGCCGCCGTTTTGGTCGTTTATCGGCGTGGTCATCTTCTGCCGCGGCCCGTTGATCCTCGTTATCGCTCTCCTTTGGGGTGTCTACCATATATATGTCATGTGACGAGGTAGTCCTCCCGTGCCTTATAGGCTCTGTTTCTTGTTCGTCTCCAGCATTGTCGTCTATTCCGTCAATGTCTTCGGAGTCAAGGTCTAGCATGTCGGTTAGATCGTCGACAGTGGCTACAAAGTGGGTGGTGGGTGGGCTCTGAATTTCTTCGTCGTCCGTTCCCCAACCATCCTGGCCATAGTCCGGCCAAGACTCTCCTGATAACGAGAGATGCTTTAGTGAATTCAAGATATCGCCGAAAGGCGAGCATTGGAAGATGTCCGTGGCGGTGAATTCCATAACCGGCGCCCAATCCGAATCGATTGGCAGGGGCGCGGGAGGTTCGGAGTCCGTCAAGGAGTCCGGCGCCTCGGAGTCACGAGTTTCGCGGGGGACAAGATTAGTGTTCGGCTCCATCGCCGTGGATGTTGAAGCCCCCAGGGCGGCACCTATCCACCGACCCTTGATCTGGGCGATCGGCTCCGGGCTAATGGCCGAAGCGAATCCGTGTGCGGCCACCAAGGCACTGTTCGGCGGCAGAGCTAGATCATGCCCATCGTCACAGTGCGGCGCGCTCGGCTGTGGCTCGAGTCCGTCGAGGATCAAGTCTCCGCGGACATCGGCCGTGAAGTTTAAGCTTCCAAATCTGACCTGACGGCCAGGGGCGTAGCTTTCGATCTGCTCCAGATGGCCAAGTGAATTGGCCCGCAGTGCGAAGCCGCCGAATACGAAGATCTGTCCGGGAAGAAAAGTCTCACCCTGGACAGCGTTGTTGGTTGAAGATGCCATCAAGCCTATCGGTGACGACACTGAGGAACTCTCAATGAAAGCACCAATGTCGGTGTCAAAACCGGCGGATCTCGGGTAGGGGGTCCCAAACTGTGCGTCTAGGCGGATGGTAACAGGAGACAAGGGACACAATGTTTTACCCAGGTTCGAGCCCTCTCGATGGAGGTAAAACCCTACGTCCTACTTGATTAATATTGATGATATGGGTAGTACAAGAGTAGATCTACCACGAGATCAAGGAGGCTAAACCCTAGAAGCTAGCCTATGGTATGATTGTTGTAATGTATGTTGTCCTACGGACTAAAGCCCTCTGGTTTATATAGACACCGGAGAGGGCTAGGGTTACACAGAGTCGGTTACAATGGTAGGAGATCTACATATCCGTATTGCCAAGCTTGCCTTCCACGCCAAGGAAAGTACCATCCGGACACGAGCCGGAGTCTTCAATCTTGTATCTTCGTAGTCTTGGAGTCCGGCGGATATTGATAGTCCGGCTGTCCGGATACCCCCTAGTCCAGGACTCCCTCACCTAGCGCCCCGCCTGGTCTCCCCGGGGCGGACGTTTCAGGCCGCGTTGTTGTTGGGCCGGCCCACAAACCGGGTTCCTGGGCCCCCTCCTGGGACGGCAACGGATGGTGCGGCCCAAGAGCGACCGACCTCGGTGGCCTGGGTGGGTCGCCTTGGCGGGCCGGCTGGGCCCCGCCTGGCCCAATCTCGCCCCTCGGCTACGGCCGGCCCCACGCGCCGGTCCATTTGGCCGCCGTTAGGGTTCCCCCGCCCTCCACTCCTCCCCACCCCCGCGCCGCCGGCTCCTAGCCCCGTCCCCTCGGCCACTGCCGCCCCGCCTCGCCTCCCCCTCGCCGGCGCCACCGGCCCTCCCCCGCCCCCTTTCCCCCCCGCGCCACCCATGCCTCGGGAATGGGGGGACGATGCGGGGCGCCCCAAGCGCCGGGCGGACGACCGCTGCGATCCCCCACGCCCCTCCCCCGACGGCCGCCGGCGCGAGGATGACCTGCGGCAGCAGCTATCCTCCCGGCCGGCGCGGTCCTCTCCGGCGCGCGAGTCCCGCCTCTCCCCCGCTCGCCCCTCGCGCCGTTCCCCGGCCCGCGGCGACCGCCGCTCCCGGTCTCCCTCACGCCGCTCCTCTCCGCGGGGGGAAACCCGCGACCGAGGCCGGTCTCCGGCCTGGGAGACTAGGTCGCTCCCTCGACGCCGGTCCCCCTCGCCGACCCGGCGCCATGACCGGTCCCCTTCGCCGCCCCGCCCGCTCCCCCCAACAACGACGCCGACGCCCCCTCCCGCCGCTACCAGCCCCCCCGCTCCCAGGCTGCGTTTCCGCCGGCCAACGGCGGCAACGGCAACCGGGGACGCCCGGGATCCAAGAAGAAGAAGAAGAAGGGCCCTCCGCGCCCACAAGCCGCCACCTCCACCGCTACCGTGGCTCCCCCTCCGGGTACCACCGCCTCGGACGTGGCTCAGCCGTGCTTCAACTGCGGCCTGACCGGACAATTCCAGGTGGCGTGCCCCAACCCACCGACGTGCTACCTATGCAAGGAGACCGGGAACCCTGCGATTCTCTGTCCGGACCGCCCGGTGATGGAGGAGCTCATGATGTATGGGCACGGCATCGAGGACTTGGCCTTCTTCCACATCGAGGTGCCCGAGCTCGCCCCGCCATCCCCCTCGCTGCTGGCTTTGGTGACGGTTGTGGGAGAGACCGTCGCCACCCCGGAGCTGATTGAGGCTGAGCTCAACCACCTGTGCCGTTGCACGTGGGATTGGCAGGTGACCCCCACGGCTCCCAGCTCCTTCTCAGTGGTTTTCCCTGGCGCGATGAGCATGGGCTTCTGCACCCGCAGCAACAACATCACCTTGGCCCTCAACGACATCGTGGTGAACATCTCTGAGCCGCAGTGGGATCCCAGAGCCGTCGCTACCCTGGACACGGCTTGGCTCCTCATCTCCGGCCTCCCTGATGTTGCCCGTTCCGAGCAGACCATCCGCAGTATGTCCAAGATCCTGGGCAGGGTGGTGGTGGTGGATGAGCTCTCCCTGCACAAGGAGGAGGAGGTCCGGGTTAAGGTGAAATGCCTGGACTCCTCCAAGCTCCACGTCACGACCCGTGTCTTCTTCAACGATGACGGCTACGACCTCAAGATCCGCCCCGAGCCTCCGTCCCACGTCGGCCGCCCCCGCCTCTCTGCTGGCAGCCTCATGGGGGGGGCCCTGCTGATGCTGACGACTCCCACCACCGCCGCTCGCGCTCCTCCCGCTTCGACGATCCTGCCGAGGATGAGGATGAGTCGGGGCACTCTCGCTCCCCATCCCGGGATCCCCCCAACCCTCCCGCGGGTCGGGGCGGGTCGGGGTCGGGGCGTACCCGGGTGTCGGCCACCGATCTCGCGGTGGCCCTCCGCCTGGCCACCCCTCTGGCTCCCTCCCCGTCTCCGTCGGAGTCGACCGGCGACATCTCCAGCGTGAGCCTCCTCGACGCCCCTCCATCGCCCCCCCCCCCGCTCCCCCGACGCCGCCTCTGCCCGCCGCCCCGCGCCACCAGGGGCTGATCCCACGCCCTCCGCTGGCTCGCCTTCTCCGGTGTCTTCTGAGGCTGGCGGCGTTGGGGAGCCCGTCGCCCCTGCCCCGTCTGCCCCGTCTCCTCCACCCTCGGGGGCCGTGGTTGGGGCGGCTCTGGGGTCGTCCGACCCTCACCCCGCGTCGGTGCCGTCCAGCCCCCACCTCGCCTCGCCGGCTTCCCCTGACGCCTCGTTGGCGATGGACGTCTCCTCCCCGGCCTCCGCGCACCCCCCCTCCGACGGTGGCGTACGCCAGGAGGCCCCTCTCCACCTCGACGCCGGTGAAGTCCTCTCGCCGCAGCGCCCGCCTGGAGGCGTCACGGCCGGGCGACTCTCCTGCGCCTTCCGTCGCCGAGCGGGCGGAGCTCCGCGCCACGGTCCGGAACCTCGAGTCAGGTGCGGACCCCGCCCCCCCCCCCCCCCCAGTTCTTCTCGTTTCTCCTTTTCTGCTCTCGAGGCCGCTCCCCTCGGCCACCTCGCTAAGGTGGCCAATGACTCGGCCATTGTCTTCAGGGGGGAGGTCGGTCCCCCCTTAGATCAGATTGCGGCCATTAGGGCCCGGGAGATCCTCGACGGCAGGCTGGCTGAGACTCGTGCCCGCCTGCTTCGGCCCCCGGCTCCGGCTCCTCCGGTGGCCGACGGGATTATCCGTGGACGCACTCGGTCTCGCACGGCCGCCCTTCGCGCGCAAAGCGCCTCTCGTGTCCTGGGGTCAAGCAGCCCCCCGATGGGGGTTTAGATGCGGGCCCTTTTCTGGAACCTCCGCGGCTTCGGCCATGAGGGTCGTCGCCGCTAGCTCATCGAGTACATCTGGGATGAACATATTGACATCGTGGCCATCCAAGAAACCCTTCGCTCCGAGTTCACCCTGCAGGAGCTTGAACACCTGAGCCCCCACCTCTTCGCGTGGCATTGGCTCCCTTCTAGTGGGACCTCAGGCCACTTGGGTGGCATCCTCTTAGGGGTTAAGGATGCCACATTTGAGGTGGGAGGCATGGACAGAGGGGATTTTTTCGTTAGCATGGAGATCTTCGAGCGGGCTCTGAACTTCAAATGGGAGGTCATTGTTGTCTACGGACCGGCGGACCACCGCCGCTCCCCGGCCTTCCTTGACGAGTTGCAGCTGAAGATCTCTAACTCCCCCCTCCCAGTTTTGGTGGGGGGTGACTTCAATCTCATCCGATCACCGGATGAGAAGAATAATTTCCGGATTAATTTTCCCCGGATGCAATTATTCAACGATTGGATCGCGGAGCTGGGGCTCCGTGAGCTTGACCGGACAGGTGCCAGATTTACTTGGACCAACCGGCAAGCTGTTCCGACACAATCCGTGCTGGATCGTGTCCTAGTTTCCCCGAAGCGGGAATTGCGATGCCCCTTGGCATCGCTCCGGGCGGTCACCCAGATTGGCTCCGATCATGTCCCCCTTCTCCTCTCCACCACTGACGAGCGCCCCCCCTCCCCGCCGCGGTTCCTGTTCGAGCTCTTCTGGCTCAACCAGACTGGCTTCCGGGAGGCCGTCGTCGCCCGCTGGATCTTCGCTAGGTCGGCACCCCATCGCTCCATGTCCGCGGTCGATTCATGGCACTTTGGTGCCAAGCTAGCCCGCTAGTTCATGAAGGGTTGGGGGGCTAATCTGGGCCGGGACCTTAGAGAGCGCAAGAAGACCATCTTGATGGCTATTCAAGCCCTGGATCCTCGCGCGGACTCGACCGGGCTCTCCTCGGACGAGTGGCTGCTTCGTTACAACCTGGAGGACCAGCTCTCCACCATCTACACGGATGAGGAGGCCTACTGGCGCTTGCGTGGTACCCAGAGGTGGGTGCTACAGGGCGATGCCAACACCGCCTATTTCCAGGCGGTCGCGAACGGCCGGCGTCGTCGCAACTCCATCCACTGCCTGTGGGATGGAGACTCGCAATTGGTTCTACCCGCGGCCATCCGCTGTCATGTGGATGGCTTCTATAGGGCCTTATTTACCCCCATCCCGCGCGGTGAGGCTAGTCTCACCCCCGACATTTGGTCGGGCGCGCTCGTAGTCTCGGCTGAAGCCAATGCGGCTTTGGTTGCCCCCTTCAGCGAGGACGAGGTCCTCGCTGCCATTAAGGGGATGAACCCCTCCTCGGCCCCGGGACCTAACGGTCTTCCAGTGGCTTTCTTCAAGACGTTCTGGCCTACCATCAAGCTTGAGGTCGTGGCTCTCTTTGAGGAATTCTACTCGGGCTCCATGGACTTGGGGCGCCTTAATTATGGGGTGGTGACCCTCGTCCCCAAGGTCCCGGGCGCCTCCGATATTCGCCAGTTCCGCCCCATCACAGTGATTAATGTGATTTTTCGGATCCTGGCTAAGGGGTACGCCAATAGGGTGACCCTCCTTGCGGACACAATCACCCACCCGAACCAATCCGCCTTCATTCAAGGCCGATTTATTCTGGATGGGGTGTTGGTGTTCCACGAAGTGCTCCACGAGGTCCGCCTGATGCGCCATAGGGCGGTCTTCCTGAAGTTGGACTTCCACAAAGCCTACGACACGGTGCATTGGCCGTTCCTGAGGGAAGTCCTGCTTCGCAAGGGCTTCGATGACCGTTGGGTGACCCGCGTCATGCAGCTCGTCTCCTGTGGCCGGACTGCGGTGAACATCAACGGCGACATTGGGCCCTTCTTCCCTACCCTCTGTGGGGTCCGGCAGGGGGGTCCCTTCTCGCCGTTCCTGTTCAACATGGTTGTGGATGCCCTAGCCGCCATCCTGGATAAGGCCAAGGCTGCTGGGCATATTAGAGGCCTTGTCCCGCACCTTGTTGGAGGGGGAGGGGTTTCCCTTCTCCAATACGCGGATGACACCATTATTATGGTCGAGGGATCCGCCCTTGAGATTTCCAACCTGAAGTTCCTTCTTCTGTGCTTCCAACAAATGTCGGGCCTTACCATCAACTTTGACAAGAGCGAAGTTATGGTGCTCGGTTACCCCCCTGAGGACGCTCAGTCCATTGCCGACCGGCTTAACTGTCGGCTGGGTTCTTTCCCCACGACTTATCTGGGGATCCCCATTAGTGACTCGTGCCTCACCGTGGTGGACCTCCGCCCCACGGTGACCCGTATGCAACATCGCGTAGAGCCCTGGAAAGGGCGTTGGCTTTCGAAGGCGGCGCGCGTGATCCTTATCAACTCATCGCTTGCTAGCCTCCTATGGTTCCTCATGAGATTCTACAGCCTTCATGAAACGCTCCATCAGGAGGTCGCCAAATACCAGTCCAGATTCTTCTGAGCTGGGGAGGAGGGCAAGCAGAAATATCACATGGTCAGCTGGCCAGATATCTGCAAACCCAAAGACCAGGGCGGTCTTGGGATTCTGTCCTCTCGGCGCATGAACATCGCCCTCTTGACCCGCTGGCTATGGCGCATCGCCAATGGGGAGGGAGGCCTCTGGCTCACTATCATCCAGAACAAGTACCTGCGGGGACAACCACTGGCGTTCTGCCAACGCTCGGGCGGTTCCCAGTTTTGGCAGGCCGTCGTCCGGCTGCTACCGGTCCTGCGTATAGGCACATCCATCTCTGTGGGCTCTGGAGCCTCGACCTTGTTTTGGCTGGATAGATGGCTCGGAGACTCCCCTCTAGCCGCCCGGTTCCCCATCCTCTTCGACATTGTAGTTGATCCTCGGGTCTCTGTCGAGGTGGCCCTTATTGACTTAGGGCGCCTCACGTTCCGCCGCCCTTTTGGCCCCGCTGAGGTGGCTGCCTGGGATGACCTCCTCCAGGACATTGCCCTGCTACCTATGGACGTGGCAGACTCTCCGGATGCCATCTCCTGGCGCCTAGATCCCTCCGGCCGCTTTTCCACCAAATCCCTCTACGCGGCTATTGCCCCCTCGTCAGCCCCGGAGCCCTTCGGTCTTATCTGGGACATCCGCCTCCCACTTAAGATTTGGATCTTTCTTTGGCAGTGGATCCGTGGCCGCCTCCCGACCGGCGTTGAGGTTCTTAAGCGCCATGGTCCTGGTGATGAAATGTGCCCCCTGTGTGGCACGGTAGAGGACGCTAATCACATCTTCTTCTCATGCTACACGGCACAGTTCCTTTGGTCGTGTTTCCGCGAAATGGTTGGCGGACAGTGGTGCAATACCAACTTCCCTAACCTGCTTGCGGAAATTCAAGCCTCCCCCCCTCGCTACAGACATATTAGATGGCTGTGCATCGGGGTGCTAGCCTGGACCTTGTGGACGGTTCGCAATAAGCTTGTCATTCAGAAGGTGCCCCTTCGGCGTGCGACTGACTCCATCTTTAAAATGTGTGGTTACTTGCAGCTCTGGCGGCCGCTTAGCCGCCCTCCAGACCGGGACGCCATCAACAGACTCCTCACCAACCTCCGTTCATTGGCCTTCCGCCTGGCACCTCCGCTCCCGCCGCCACCCCCGGAGCCCGACTAGAGGATGTTTCCCTCCTGGCACGTGTGCCTTTTTGTGTGTGTGTGTGTGTTGGGCTTGTTGAGCTGTGCCCTCAGCAGTAACCCTTGATGCTTGCTTGTGCTTGGACTTTGTGTGTGTGTGGACTTTGTGTGTGTGTGAACCTTGTTGGTTGTTGGCTTTGGCATTGGCTTTATCTATAAAGCGGGGCGCGAGCCTTTTTCGGTAAACACAATCTAGTATTTACCAGCAATTCAGTATCCTGCACGTTGGACTGGATCTCAGAGAGCCTCTGCTTCATATTGTCTGCTTAGATCTCACCATGTAAGACGAAACCAACAACAGCGAATAGAAATAGGCACGCGAAGAGAGGGTGGCGATCTTGGCGAAGACCTCGCAGACGCAGTGTCAGGACCCCGACTCAATGCCACATCGATCTAGCATGTAACACCACATATCACTTTGCGGCCTCACGCACGGTATTCCCACGGGTGTCGCCTTACCTTTGCCCGGGACCGTTTGCGCCTTTTGGCACACGTATATTATAGTGTCGCTAGCATCCATATGATAAGGAGCCCGGGCTGACATGGCTAGTCGTAAACCCAAAGTGGCACAAACTTACAGGGACATGCATCCATGACCCAGCATCGAACGTGTCGGTCATCAGCGAGTGAATCCAGGCTGTAGCACTGGGCTAGCAGGACTCCGGTGAACCGGGCTGTAGCGGGCTAACTGGACTCCGGTATTCATCGCGTGACATTTCCCCGAAGGGACAGACACAGGAACGAAGAAGGACACATGCCGGCCAGCCTAAGTGTTCCGGAGCAGTAGCAAGCTACCATGGCTCGGTGGAAACACTAGGAGACATTTCCCGGTAAGAGGGGCTACTAAGGATAAACAACTAGATAGTCAGATCCCACACATACCAAGCATTTCAATAACATACACACAATATGCTCGATATGTGCAAATACAACATGGCATCACAACATGACTCTACGACTCAAGTATTTATTCATTAGGCTCCGAGGAGCGAGATATTACAAACATGGGTCTCATGACCCAACATTCAGAGCATACAAGTCAAAGCACAAGCGGAAGCTTAACTTGTCTGAGTACAGACAACTATAAATGAAAAAGGCTGAAAAGCCTGACTATCTACCAGATCCTGCCGAGGGCACAAGATCGTAGCTGAGGTAACAAGCTAAACATCGAAGTCCACGTGGAACTACTAATGCGACTGGAGTCGCTCTGCAAAAACATAAAATAGGCAAACGTGAGTACAAATGTACCCAGCAAGACTTACATCAAAACTATCTACATATGCATCATTATCAACAAAGGGGATGGTGGAGTTTAACTGCAGCAAGCCAGCTTTGACTCGGTGGCTAACCTGAACTACGACTGCAAGTAACTCTTTTGAGGTGGCGCACACGAGTCCACATATTCACCATATCAATACTCCACTATGGATCCGCTCCCGTCTCCCTACGAGAACGCCATCCATAGCACTCACGCTTATCTTGCATATTTTAGAGTATCCACTTTCACTTGTCTATGAACTATGCAAGGGGTCCAAGTTTCCATATCCGAGGAATCCGGCTATTCGAATAGATAATGATAACCCTGCAGGGGTGTACTTCTTCACACACGCTCTAGCCACTTATCGCCCTGTACACATCATGTACCTCGGCAACCTTCAAGCGGAAGTCAGGCGAGGGAGTCGGCCACGACCTACCTAAACACTCAAGTCTCTCGTCCAGGTTTATCGCCTATTCGGGTTCCATCCGCAAGGAGATTCGGCCGGGGTGTCGCTCACGGCTCCAAAGGATGTGTGCAGGGTTCCCAAGTCCACCATCCGGGTGCCACTTGGTACACCGGGCCACTGTGCCTAGTCTGTCCCAAGCCCACCTGTACCGGATGCCACTTGGTAGACTACTAACACTACCTACAAACACCAGAAACTAGTTGCAACTCCTGGACAGAGAACAAGGGTGATTAAGAAGCCGAGAGGGCTTGGAGCGCCCGGAGCCCAATGTGTGGTAGTAACTGTTCATGGATCACAAACACGGAACTCAGTTCCTGAGGACGGCTGCAATGAGACAACCCACCATGTACTCCTACATGGCCTCTCACCGCTACCTTTACCAAATCGTGTTCACACACTTAGCTCTCAACAGTAGGACATGTTCACCACATTCTAATTCATCCCCGATGAATCAGACCTGACACAACTCTAAGCAATAGCAGGCATGACAAACAAACATGAATGAGTAGGCACATCAGGGCTCAAACAACTCCTACTCATGCTAGTGGGTTTCATCTATTTACTGTGGCAATGACAGGTCATGCAGAGGATAAGGGGTTCAACTACCGCAGCAAGTAACAGTTGAATCGTTGTTGTCCTAATGCAGTAAAATAGAGCAGGAGCGAGAGAGTGGGATTGTATCGGAATGAACAAGGGGGTTTTGCTTGCCTGGCACTTCTGAAGATAATATAGTTCTTCATCGATGTCATCGAATTCATCGTCGGAACCAAGCCTATCGAGAGGGGACAAATACCGGCAACACAGAGAAAACACAATCAATGCAATGCAACAATAATGATGCATGAATGTGACATGGCAATATGCTGTGGTTTGAGCTAATGCAGCTAGCAACAGGTTAAATGAGGTTGGTTTGAACCCTAGGTTCAAATTCAAACTCCATATGTGGATATTCAAATGCCGTCATTTGTTTTGCCCAATTCAGCAACTATAAGTTGTTCTAACATGCATGCAAATGGTACAGATGGATAGATTGGATTTTTCTGATCGTTTTTCATATATAATTTATTTCATTTGGAGTTACGGTTGAATTTATATGATTTTTAGAAGTTTGGGGTATTTTCTGAAATTTCCTGAATAAGAATAATTCCAGAAAAAAAGGAGTTACTGCGTCAGCATGACGTCGTCGTGATGTCAGTAGGTCAACAGACCGGGTCCAGGTCAAACCTGACGTGGGTCCCGTATGTCAGTGTAATTAGTTTAACCAAATTCATTTTTGGTACTAATCCTAGTTAATTAGCAGGGCTGGGCCCCACCTGTCATTGACCCAGGGGGTCAAACTGGGCCCACCCGTGGTCAAACGGGGTCAGCGGGGTCAAACCCGCCGGCGACTCGACGCCGGCGAGGCCCGAGACGGTGGCGGCCGTCGGAAACGCGCTACAGGGCACGGGCGAGGCCGTTCTTGGGCTTGTTGGAGAGCTCTAGCAGGCGCGCATCTAGTGGTGGTGGAGGCCGGGTCTATTATGGCCGGAGCCAACGACGGCGAGCTCCAAGGCGGCGGCCGGAGTTCGGACATCAGCGAGAACGGCGTTGCAGCGCACGGTAGGAACAGCGGGTGGGTGCTATGGACTCCTGACGGCGTTCTGAGCAAGTTGTAGTGCTCGGTTGCGATCATAGCTAGCTCTGGCCACGGCGGCGATGAGGCCTGACGGCGGCGAGCTTCGGAGCTCAAGGGGACGGTAACTACAGGATGCTAGGGACGACGGGGCAAGGGGGAATCGGGTCGGCGGCTCACCGCGGATCTGCAGGGATGGTTAGCGGGCTCGGGGGCGTCCGGTAGCTCTCAAATCGACAACGAGGATCCACGGTGGCCGGCGATGGAAACGGCGATGCTGGCGACGTTGTGGCGCGTCCGTAGTTCCATGGCTTGGTGGAGAGGATGAGGAAGACGTCCCGGAGCTCTTTGGCAGGTCAGGGGAGCAAGGGGGTGGCTGTGGCCGCGGTAAACGGCGTCGGCGGCGACGAGCTCCGCTCGGTGGGGAAGAGAGAGGGATCTAGGGGGAAGTGAGGGTGAGGGAGAGAGCGAGGAGGGTCCAGGAGGTGTCGTGGCGTCCGCAGCGGCGTCGCGGAAGGGGCAGGCAGGCAGGGAGGGAGGAGGTGGCGCTGCGCGTGCGTGCGCGCCGCGGGCACACGCCCCTGTCCTACTGTCCCGAGGAGGAAGACGACAGGGAGGCGCTGGTGGGCTGGGCCGACCGACTACAATGCTGGGCCGAGGTAAGTGGGCTGCAGGTAAGCGACAGGTAACACTCTGTCTGTATTTCAATTTTTGTTTCTGTTTTCTATTTGCCTTTAACTTTGTGGCTTTATTAAAAATAGTTAAACACCTTCAAAAATCCTGAAAATAATCATAGGATCTGTTTAGACTAATTCCAACAGCCCACACTTATTTCCAGAATTAGTTGAGCATTTAAAATATTTACTAGCATTTAAATGCCCAAATGCAAAGTACATATGATTTAATTCAGTGACCAAATATATCATGGAAAAATGTGCAGCACCTCTGGTTATGGTTTCTAGCATTTTCCAGAAATGATGAACATTTTTGAAAGCCATTTGGATTTACTGAAAATATTTTTAGTTTGAACCTATTTGAATTTCTTTAATGCTAGGGTTTGAGCAATCCCCATTTCAAAGTTAAGAAAAATTTAAATATGATGCACACATGAAGCTAGCCTAGTGCAATACCAGAAGCTAGGGATGTGACAACTCACCCCCACTAAACAAGAATCTCGCCCCGAGATTCAAGACGTGAGATAAGAAGACAGAGGGACACAAGCTAACATGATCTTCATGATCCAACTGCCCTCATCGTTGATATTGATTCATTGCTCCAAATTGATCTTGACATCTTTGCTTTCGAGATCTTCATCTAACACGACGACGACAGAAAGAAACTCTATCGAAAAGGATTATTGAAGCTCTTCATACCAGGCTAATGGCAATTCACAAACGATCATTTGAAGGAATTCAAAGAAATGGCATACTCAGTTTGGAAAGGAAACTACGGTTATGGGGCAATTCGGCAAATGGAAGGCACATTCCAATTGATACCGAGGATGTAACCTAGTGACTGAGTGTGCTCTCAAGAACTTGAGCATTTCCATATTCATCAAGGTTTTACCAACATCCGTGTCAAGGATCCTGGCAACACAACACACTACCATGATGAATAGTGATGGATGATGCAGATGCAAAGGAATATAACACCTTCTCAGATTTCACCTTAGCGAGGCCAAGATGACAAAATCTGGATGATCGACCGAGAGACATTTAGCACTCCGCTTCTAATGTTCTCCTTGATGTACTAGCGTATCCCATTCATAGATATGGTTTGGTATCTAGAACATCAAGTAAAGGTCAGACTTCGGGAGCACAAAAATCCATAAGGAACAACTACTGGAATAAGTTTTACGAGATCCTTATGGGGAGGTGACCAACTTCTTCAACCAAGATACTAAAATAATGGGTCTTCCGGCTGGGTGTGTTGGCCACGACATCCACTTTACCGGGTTACAGAGAGACCAATATTATAGTACTTGGTAAATGTTCCAACCATCAAGGCTGCCTGAGATTCAGATCTGGTTGGTGTCAGAATATTCCAGACTTATCAAGTCTAGAAGGAAAAAACGAAAGTTTGCAACACAAATCGACGAGATGACGTTGCGAGATTCTCGGGAAATGAACTACGATAGCAAGCTCCAAAACATGAGCTGGTTCTGCTACAAACATGTGAACACGTTGTCCCAGACAAACATGATCCCATGGTAGTCTTACAATAAAACACTACCGAGTTCCGGTGGGCAACCATCATCGAGGATATCGAAGTCCTTGCATAAGGTATACTCTTAGGAAGGAGCTTCTTCTCCTTGAACAAGTCAATCAGTGGCTTGGTGTGCTAGGGATACATATGGAATGAAGGTTGCGAGCCTGTCAAACCATAGCATACTTCGCACATGCATGACTGACTTGGGATGGTACCAGGGAGAACAAAAACAATCTTCCTCGAACTCACGGCGGCAACTTGCACCAAATGCACGTGAATCAGAGAAAGTCACTTCTTTCATCCAACATATTCTTCACGAATGGGACATGAATAAATGCTTACACAAGTTTCCAACACTAAGTTGATGTTCAACATGAATCATGGGGGAGACAAAATGCTGCTGATGGGCTCAACAGTAACTCATCAGAATTTCCATATCACTGGACTTCCACCATCATGTGAACACGGTGATAGTATTGGTCAGACCAAAAGATGTAATGGTGTATGCTCGAGGGATCAACCACGGGTAGGACAACATTACGAACATCGTTGGTTCTGATTTGACTTGACAATAGCCCATGCTCAAATCAAAGTTTTAACAAGATAATTGATCCAACAACTGATCACGAGGATCAATCAATGAGGATAACATCTTTCTTCAATACACATACAAGATATCCCTTAGAATGAACTAAGTCGGACAAGCTTTCATCTTCCAACTCTCCAAGTTGTTGTTTAGCTTAACCAACTAGCTCAGGGGTATCCAACACAGATTCCTGGAGAAAGGGTGGTTTCGAAAACCAACTTGATCACGAGCTCAACATAGCGGTCAGGTGACATCCTGGTGATACCTCCGAGAAGACATTCGGAGAATCACGAACCACCGATATGCTACTAAGCTCGAGAACAATCTTGCTTTTCAGGGCAAGACGGGATGATCAATTAAGCAAGGGATTGATACAATCCTAACTCATTGATCGAGAAGTGCACCAAAAAAAAGACTAGGTAGAACAATCAATCTTAGAATGATGATTCAAAAACCAACACGCTAAGAATGAAATTATTGTCCTTTAGCTACCAAGCAACAAGGTTGCTAGGAGTATCGATTTCACACATCATATTTCACATGTCGGCATTCAGGTTGCAACAACACGGGAGCCGAGAAATGAATAATGATGGTGAGAAGTATCACTATGTCAAGAGTTCATAGGATGGTGTGCAATTCCCATGACATTCTTGATATAAAGATGGTAATACTCCAGGGTAGAACAGAGCAAAAGCTGGATTGGCATTTTGATCTGCGGAATACAACGGCTTTGACCCAATCCTGGATATGGATGAGGTACTGGAGTTTGTTTCTCCTAGTCATCCTGAATAGAATGGCTTGACGGATCACAAGAATAATAAGCATCAATAACACGAATGCACAATTACTCTTGACTATCAATTGATAGACGAAGGTCAGAATACAACTAAAGAGGGACAACTCAAAGGATTATATATCTTTCTGAGTTGTGGATGCATAGATTAGTATGTCGAGCAAAGCTCAACATTTCTTCCGGATAACCCATGCAGAAGGTAGAACTGGCAGATTCACAATATAGAATGGAGAACTCATCAAGAGCGCTCTGGTTGTGATCTTTCGGATCGGCGAAGAACTTCTACCATAAGCAGTACATGGTATTTGGAAGCAGGAAATACCACGGACCTCGAGGACTATCGCAAAGGTTACTAATATCCTAAAGGTACTAGCAAACACTAACAACATGAAGTAAGGAGGGAATTCTCGGGTTCAGAAACCCAGAAGTAGAATACCTACTACTAAGTGGCATCACGGGATGCTTTCGAGAATAAAGGCCAGAATCATCACCCTGGGAACACATAACATGGCTAAATTACTAGGTGACACTCTAGACATCTAGGGTCATAATAATAGCTCCAACATATACGTCGAGGTAATGGAGTACCTCAACTCACCGTTTAGTGTGGTTAATCTGGCACAAAGGAACTTTGAAACGGTAGGAAGGGATTTGCAAATGCATTAGATTATTTAGAAACCTGGGATAACTCGGACAGCATAACGGCTGTAAATGCTCAAAAAGGTTTGAGACATTCTGCAAAATAGTGGCATGACCACTCAACATCACAATAACAAGGTTATGAGATCAACTAACAACACACAGAAGTAGTAGGAACTGAACTGGGGCTTGAATCCAACAATCCTATAAGTCTATGGATTAGTAACACGTCATCCTGATAGATAGATGAGAAGGCCTAGTTCTTAATCCCCGTAGAAGAGAAGAGGTTGACTCAGATCAGAAGGCCATGAGGTATAAGGAGTAAAAAGAGCCTTACGTTCCATCCCACAATCAATTCCCCTACATATAACTAAAGCATTTCTAGACTCAACTTCGACCAGTTTGGCTTGGTAATCCTACAGGCAGTCAAGCTCTGATACCAAAGCTGTCAGGACCCCGACTCAATGCCACATCGATCTAGCATGTAACACCTCATATCACTTTGCGGCCTCACGCACGGTATTCCCACGGGTGTCGCCTTACCTTTTCCCGGGACCGTTTGCGCCTTTTGGCACACGTATATGATAGTGTCGCTAGCATCCACATGATAAGGAGCCCGGGCTGACATGGCTAGTCGTAAACCCAAAGTGGCACAAACTTACAGGGACAGGCATCCATGACCCAGCATCGAACGTGTCGGTCATCAGCGAGTGAATCCAGGCTGTAGCACTGGGCTAGCAGGACTCTGGTGAACCGGGCTATAGCGGGCTAACAGGACTCCGGTATTCATCGCGTGACATTTCCCCGAAGGGACAGACACAGGAACGAAGAAGGACACATGCCGGCCAGCCTAAGTGTTCCGGAGCAGTAGCAAGCTACCATGGCTCGGTGGAAACACTAGGAGACATTTCCCGGTAAGAGGGGCTACTAAGGATAAACAACTAGATAGTCAGATCCCACACATACCAAGCATTTCAATAACATACACACAATATGCTCGATATGTGCAAATACAACATGGCATCACAACATGACTCTACGACTCAAGTATTTATTCATTAGGCTCCGAGGAGCGAGATATTACAAACATGGGTCTCATGACCCAACATTCAGAGCATACAAGTCAAAGCACAAGCGGAAGCTTAACTTGTTTGAGTACAGACAACTATAAATGAAAAAGGCTGAAAAGCCTGACTATCTACCAGATCCTGCCGAGGGCACAAGATCGTAGCTGAGGTAACAAGCTAAACATCGAAGTCCACGTGGAACTACTAATGCGACTGGAGTCGCTCTGCAAAAACATAAAATAGGCAAACGTGAGTACAAATGTACCCAGCAAGACTTACATCAAAACTATCTACATATGCATCATTATCAACAAAGGGGATGGTGGAGTTTAACTGCAGCAAGCCAGCTTTGACTCGGTGGCTAACCTGAACTACGACTGCAAGTAACTCTTTTGAGGTGGCGCACACGAGTCCACATATTCACCATATCAATACTCCACTATGGATCCGCTCCCGTCTCCCTACGAGAACGCCATCCATAGCACTCACGCTTATCTTGCGTATTTTAGAGTATCCACTTTCACTTGTCTATGAACTATGCAAGGGGTCCAAGTTTCCATATCCGAGGAATCCGGCTATTCGAATAGATAATGATAACCCTGCAGGGGTGTACTTCTTCACACACGCTCTCGCCACTTATCGCCCTGTACACGTCATGTACCTCGGCAACCTTCAAGCGGAAGCCGGGCGAGGGAGTCGGCCACGACCTACCTAAACACTCAAGTCTCTCGTCCAGGTTTATCGCCTATTCGGGTTCCATCCGCAAGGAGATCCGGCCGGGGTGTCGCTCACGGCCCCAAAGGATGTGTGCAGGGTTCCCAAGTCCACCATCCGGGTGCCACTTGGTACACCGGGCCACTGTGCCTAGTCTGTCCCAAGCCCACCTGTACCGGGTGCCACTTGGTAGACTACTAACACTACCTACAAACACCAGAAACTAGTTGCAACTCCTGGACAGAGAACAAGGGTGATTAAGAAGCCGAGAGGGCTTGGAGCGCCCGGAGCCCAATGTGTGGTAGTAACTGTTCATGGATCACAAACACAGAACTCAGTTCCTGAGGACGGCTGCAATGAGACAACCCACCATGTACTCCTACATGGCCTCTCACCGCTACCTTTACCAAATCGTGTTCACACACTTAGCTCTTAACAGTAGGACATGTTCACCACATTCTAATTCATCCCCGATGAATCAGACCTGACACAACTCTAAGCAATAGCAGGCATGACAAACAAACATGAATGAGTAGGCACATCAGGGCTCAAACAACTCCTACTCATGCTAGTGGGTTTCATCTATTTACTGTGGCAATGACAGGTCATGCAGAGGATAAGGGGTTCAACTACCGCAGCAAGTAACAGTTGAATCGTTGTTGTCCTAATGCAGTAAAATAGAGCAGGAGCGAGAGAGTGGGATTGTATCGGAATGAACAAGGGGGTTTTGCTTGCCTGGCACTTCTGAAGATAATATAGTTCTTCATCGATGTCATCGAATTCATCGTCGGAACCAAGCCTATCGAGAGGGGACAAATACCGGCAACACAGAGAAAACACAATCAATGCAATGCAACAATAATGATGCATGAATGTGACATGGCAATATGCTGTGGTTTGAGCTAATGCAGCTAGCAACAGGTTAAATGAGGTTGGTTTGAACCCTAGGTTCAAATTCAAACTCCATATGTGGATATTCAAATGCCGTCATTTGTTTTGCCCAATTCAGCAACTATAAGTTGTTCTAACATGCATGCAAATGGTACAGATGGATAGATTGGATTTTTCTGATCGTTTTTCATATATAATTTATTTCATTTGGAGTTACGGTTGAATTTATATGATTTTTAGAAGTTTGGGGTATTTTCTGAAATTTCCTGAATAAGAATAATTCCAGAAAAAAAGGAGTTACTGCGTCAGCATGATGTCGTCGTGATGTCAGTAGGTCAACAGACCGGGTCCAGGTCAAACCTGACGTGGGTCCCGTATGTCAGTGTAATTAGTTTAACCAAATTCATTTTTGGTACTAATCCTAGTTAATTAGCAGGGCTGGGCCCCACCTGTCATTGACCCAGGGGGTCAAACTGGGCCCACCCGTGGTCAAACGGGGTCAGCGGGGTCAAACCCGCCGGCGACTCGACGCCGGCGAGGCCCGAGACGGTGGCGGCCGTCGGAAACGCGCTACAGGGCACGGGCGAGGCCGTTCTTGGGCTTGTTGGAGAGCTCTAGCAGGCGCGCATCTAGTGGTGGTGGAGGCCGGGTCTATTGTGGCCGGAGCCAACGACGGCGAGCTCCAAGGCGGCGGCCGGAGTTCGGACATCAGCGAGAACGGCGTTGCAGCGCACGGTAGGAACAGCGGGTGGGTGCTATGGACTCCTGACGGCGTTCTGAGCAAGTTGTAGTGCTCGGTTGCGATCATAGCTAGCTCTGGCCACGGCGGCGATGAGGCCTGACGGCGGCGAGCTTCGGAACTCAAGGGGACGGTAACTACAGGATGCTAGGGACGACGGGGCAAGGGGGAATCGGGTCGGCGGCTCACCGCGGATCTGCAGGGATGGTTAGCGGGCTCGGGGGCGTCCGGTAGCTCTCAAATCGACAACGAGGATCCACGGTGGCCGGCGATGGAAACGGCGATGCTGGCGACGTTGTGGCGCGTCCGTAGTTCCATGGCTTGGTGGAGAGGATGAGGAAGACGTCCCGGAGCTCTTTGGCAGGTCAGGGGAGCAAGGGGGTGGCTGTGGCCGCGGTAAACGGCGTCGGCGGCGACGAGCTCCGCTCGGTGGGGAAGAGAGAGGGATCTAGGGGGAAGTGAGGGTGAGGGAGAGAGCGAGGAGGGTCCAGGAGGTGTCGTGGCGTCCGCAGCGGCGTCGCGGAAGGGGCAGGCAGGCAGGGAGGGAGGAGGTGGCGCTGCGCGTGCGTGCGCGCCGCGGGCACACGCCCCTGTCCTACTGTCCCGAGGAGGAAGACGACAGGGAGGCGCTGGTGGGCTGGGCCGACCGACTACAATGCTGGGCCGAGGTAAGTGGGCTGCAGGTAAGCGACAGGTAACACTCTGTCTGTATTTCAATTTTTGTTTCTGTTTTCTATTTGCCTTTAACTTTGTGGCTTTATTAAAAATAGTTAAACACCTTCAAAAATCCTGAAAATAATCATAGGATCTGTTTAGACTAATTCCAACAGCCCACACTTATTTCCAGAATTAGTTGAGCATTTAAAATATTTACTAGCATTTAAATGCCCAAATGCAAAGTACATATGATTTAATTCAGTGACCAAATATATCATGGAAAAATGTGCAGCACCTCTGGTTATGGTTTCTAGCATTTTCCAGAAATGATGAACATTTTTGAAAGCCATTTGGATTTACTGAAAATATTTTTAGTTTGAACCTATTTGAATTTCTTTAATGCTAGGGTTTGAGCAATCCCCATTTCAAAGTTAAGAAAAATTTAAATATGATGCACACATGAAGCTAGCCTAGTGCAATACCAGAAGCTAGGGATGTGACACGCAGAGTCGCAGTACTGGCGTTCGTAGCCCTGGAACACCTCGCTGCTTATGATTGCTCCTCTTGATCGCCTTTCATGGCATGTATTAAAGATAAATGGTAGCTAACCAGACCTGGCCGCTGCCACCGCCGAGAGGAGGTCGAGTAGTCAGCCATTTGCGTAGGTGAAAGCTGCTATGTACGTCCTTGATCCATCACCCGCCGTCCAGGATCGGCCCATGCACTTGAGACAATACTGGGCGCATCGAAGCAGACTTCATGGCTATGTCCCGGATCCACCGCCCTCTGTCCTGCTTGACCCATCCACAGGAATCAACACCAGACGCACCGGCTCGTCGTCGATGTCGACGAGCTGTTTCATTGCGAGGTCAAGGAGGACCACGGAAGGGCCGCACTGGTGCCTGTGCTACGCGCTACTCGCTAGCGGCGTCAACTGGGAAGGGGCGGCTAGGGTTTGAACAGGGAGGAGGAGACACGGCTTGCGTGGATTTTTTGTTGCTTGCGTGCATGGGTATGACGGTTTTGCTGGTTCTTTTGCCGGATCGCATGGGGGTGGGACCACGTAATTAAGAAGAACGAATCATGTTTGGGGTGGAACGTACGCAGGGAAAACCAACAGCGCACGGGAGGGAGGCTCGACGAAGGGTTCGACGACGTAAGACGGGAACGGAATGCTGCATTTCTTTTAGGTATTATTATATTATATTATATGAATTATCATTATTAGAGAATTAGAGATGAGATTAGAGATTATTTGTTTTCTGAAAATCTATTATTTGTTTCCTAAAGCAAATTGCATTAATGAGAGAGATCCGTTGATTTGGCTAAGGTAGGAAAGAATCTATTATTTGTTTGCTAAAGCAAATTGCATTAATGGGAGAGATCCGTTGATTTGGCTAAGGTAGGAAAGAATCTATTATTTGTTTCCTAAAGAAAATTGCATTAATGAGAGAGATTTGTTGATTTGGCTAAGGTAGGAAATAATCTATTATTTGTTTGCTAAAACAAATTGCATTAATGGAAGAGATCCGTTGATTTCGCTAAGGTAGAAAAGAATCTATTATTTGTTTCCTAAAGCAAATTGCATTAATGAGAGAGATTCGTTGATTTGGCTAAGGTAGGAAAGTTAGATCCATGATCTTTTTGTCATTAGGAAAGTGTTGAAAATAAACCGTACCAGACTACCAACTCCTCCATTAGGTTTTTTTCGCTGGTTAATTTTCGTAGGTTTTTTTTCGCTGAATTGTCTTGGGTGTGATCGGAGGTTAGGCCCTGGAATGCGTGAGGGCGGGTGGGGGCTTCTGTACGCGGTTTTTGCGGTTCGTGGCGGCTCAGTGTGAAGTGGGACGAGGTACCAAAAAAACCATGGGAGGTGAGACAAAAAGAACCCTGGAAGCGAGACTACCAACTGCTCCATTAGGAGTAGAGTTACCCGTGCGTTTCAACCGAGATAGCTTTATTTTACTAGAAAATTTTTGATTGGTTTGAGTTTGAGATATGTTGCGGGAAGAGAATCCATAGCCAAAGGTAAATAAAAATGATGCGATTGGGATTGTGTACATACAACTACGCGAGTTGATTTGTTGTTTGTTGCAAGAGATTTCTTGCTATTGACGATTTATTTGCTTTCTACTTATTGTTCCGTTTCTTTACACATAAACAAGGAGGTGGGGTCAGTTTGGAAAGGGGGCGTGGCATCGTCTAGTTTGAAAAAAATCAATGGAAAGGGCCATGCACCGATGAGAAGGGTGAAACCGATGGAAGCAAAACCAAAAAACTTCCCTTTAATAATAGAGATAAACATTTTGAAAATGTATGAAAAGAAACTTTGTTAATTCAACCACAACATATCACGTGACAATATGTGATGGTCAACCAACAAAAGAGTCGCATATCCACAGATGAATCCCCTTCCCCAAAGCGTGTCCTAGCCGCAAAAGGCAAGGGACATGCGCCCTAAACTGAGCGTCGCCGGGGTCCCCCGCCTTCACCGGTTGCTCTGACACGGCGATGGTCCACTTCTTGCTTTTGTCTTTGTGTTGTAATGGTCTACTTTCCACTTTTTGTGATAGCGGTGTTGCGAACAACTAGCGGCTCCAACACCGGAAGGCTAGCCCTTGGGGGTCTAGGGTGATATCCCCCCCCCCCCCCCCCCGTTGTTTATCCAACAACAATGAGACTGTGGTATCCTTTCCCCTCTTGGGTGTCTCTGTGATGTGACCACTATCATGGTCAAGTTGGCAGAAGTTTTGTTGGAGATGGTTCGGCTATGAGATGTTTGATTTACACAAGGCTTCTATGATGGCAACTTCTTCTCTGGGGCGCTGGTCCAGCTGGACCCTAGCACGACGACTTCCCGATCGCATGGTGCAATGTCAGGGCGGCTTCGATGATGGAGTGACAACAGTGACGCGCCTTCGGCTCGTACTGGAGCTTGAGTTTGTTTGCTTCCGTGATAACCTACTTGTAATTTGCATTTTTTCTTACGGGTTTGCTAAAACTCAGCTAGCTGAGAAATAAATTGGTCTCAATCAAATCTCTAGCCATCCGATCTAAAGATGCAGAGATTCGTGCGTGCTGTTTTTTTCTACTGCAGGGACGCGGGCGTGGCAGCCCAATTGTTTTGTTTTGTCGGCCTATTTTGCCCACGCTGTAGCGACATGCACCAGCGCATTACTAGGCGCCAGCTACCATAGTCCATACTCATGTTTTTTGTCTGCTTTTTTCATGTCTGCAGATTAATAGGGAAAGCTACCCTGCCGATCTTGATTCACGTGACTTGTCTTTTGTCCAATTTTCTGTATTTTTTGTTGTTGTCATCATTTGATTTTTCTTTTTTAACCTTTTCTTTACTTTTTGCTAAAAAAAATTCCTCATATGTAAATACTTGTAACTAAGTCTAGTCGGATGGGATTTTTTTAACGGAATGGCTAACTCACATCTAGATGTTTTTTAGTGATCTCACATCTAAAGTATTTACGGGAACCATCGGATCTCTGTGTCTTTAATTTCGCGCACGTCGGATCGCCATGTCAACAACGCGACGATCGCCATGTCATCAGTGTCCTTTTTTGTTATTAGCCGATTTATTTTTTCCTTTACTTTTTTTGTTTGATGAACTTTTTCCATATCAAATTTCTACTGTCTATGCAAGTGTAAACCCCTTGACTCCGGAATTTGGCCTTTTTTGCAGTTTGTAGTCATCTCATTTGCAAGTAGCCATCTAGCAATAGGATTTTTTATAGTTTCAGTTGCCCAGTTTTACAAATCCACCCTCGATTCACGAATAGTTTTTTCTTTCAAAGTTGTAGTTTGTCCCAGTTGCAAATCAATCATCAAGTCAAAATTGCCCCCAGTGTCCAGTCAACCCTCAACTCGCAACTGGGGTATTTTTTGCAAGTACTCCAGTTGCATGTCCACCTTCGTGTCACAACTAAGGTTAGGTCATAGTTTGTAGCCGGCTTAGTTGCAAGTCAACCCTCAACTCGCAACTAGGAGCGAGTTTTTCATAGTTTGAAGGCGCCCTAGTTGCAAGTCAACCCTCGACTTGCAACTAGCGGGCCCAGTTGAGAGTCCACTATCGACTCGCAACTAGGTTTTTTGTAGTTGCGCCAGTTGCAAGTCAACCTTTGGCTTGCAACTAGGAGGGCGGGGCAGTAGCAAGTCAACCATTGACTCACAACTAGGTTATTTTTTATTTTCTTGTAGTTCGCCTAAGTTGCAAGTCAACCATCGTCTGATAATCGTGCCCAGTTGCAAGTCAAACATCGACTCTCAACTGGGATGTGTTGTAGTTTTCTAGTTACCCTAGTTGCAAGTCAACCATTGATTCACAACTAGGTTATTTTTCGTTTTTTGTAGTTTGCCTCAGTTGCAACTCAACCATTGACTCGCAACCGTGCCCCAGTTGCAAGTCAACCATCGACTCGCAACTGGGATGTGTGATAGTTCTGTAGTTTCCCCAGTTGCAAGTCAACCATCGACTCGCAACTAGGTTATTTTTCGTTTCGTTTTCTTGTAGTTTGCCTCAGTTGCAACTCAACCATCGACTTGCATCCATACCCCAGTTGCAAGTCAATCGTTGTTGTTGTGCGTGTGTGTGTAGAGGGTCCCCAGTTGCATGAAGCCCATCAACTCGCAACCAGGGTGTGTGTGTTTATTGAGGACCCCCAGTTGCAAGTTGACTATCAACTCACAACAAGGGTGTGTGTGTGTTTTGTCGTGGCCCCAGTTGCAAGTCAACCATCAAATCGTAACTAAGTATGTGTGTGTTTGTTGAGACCCCCGGTTGCAAGTTGACCATCGACTCGCAACTAGGGGGGTGTACATTTTGTCGTGGCCCCCAGTTGCAAGTTGCCCATCGACTCGCAAGTAAGGATGTGTGTGTTTGTCAAGGGTCCCCAGTTGCATGTCAACCATTGACTCGCAACTAGGGGGTGCGCGCATGTGTGTTTTGTTGTGGCCCTAGTTGCCAGCTGCCCATCGACTCGCAACTAAGGATGTGTGTGTGTGTGTGGAGGGTGCCCAGTTGCATGTCGATAACTGACTCGCAACTAGGGGTGTGTGTGTGTGTGTGTGTTTGTTGAGGACCCCCGGTTGCAAGTTGACCATCGACTCGCTACTAGGGGGTGTACGTTTTGTCGTGGCCCCCAGTTGCAAGTTGCCCATCGACTCGCAAGTAAGGATGTGTGTGTTTGTCAAAGGTCCCCAGTTGCATGTCAACCATCGACTCGCAAATAGGGGGTGAAACTAAGGATGTGTGTGTGTGTGTGTGTGTGTGTGTGTGTGTGTGTCGAGGGTGCCCCGTTGCATGTCAATAACCGACTCGCAACTAGGTGTGTGTGTGTGTGTCGAGGGTCTCCAGTTGCATGAAGCCCGTCGACTCGCAACTAGGGTGTATGTGTTTGTTGAGGACCCCAGTTGCAAGTTGACTATCAACTCACAACAAGGGTGTGTGTGTGTGTGTGTGTGTGTGTTTTGTCGTGGCCCCCTATTGCAAGTCGACCATCGACTCGCAACTAAGGATGTGTGTGTGTTTGTTGAGGACCCCCGGTTGCAAGTTGACCATCGACTCGCAACTAGGGGGTGTACGTTTTGTCATGGCCCCCAATTGCAAGTTGCCCATCGACTCGCAAGTAAGGATGTGTGTTTGTCAAGGGTCTCCAGTTGCATGTCAACCATCGACTCGCAACTAGGGGGTGCATGTGTGTGTGTGTGTGTTGTCGTAGCCCCAGTTGCAAGCCACCCATCGACTCGCAACTAAGGATGTGTGTGTGTGTGTCGATCGAGGGTGCCCAGTTGCATGTCGATAACCGACTCGCAACTAGGGGCGTGTGTGTCCTTTTGTTAGGGATCCCTAATTGCATGTAAACCATCGACTCGCAACTAGGGGGTGTGTGTTTGTTGAGGACCCCCGGTTGCAAGTTGACCATCGACTCACAACTAGGAGGGTGTACGTTTTGTCATGGCCCCCAGTTGCAAGTTACCCATCGACTCGCAAGTAAGGATGTGTGTGTTTGTCAAGGGTCCCTAGTTGCATGTCAACCATCGACTCGCAACTACGGGATGCGCGTATGTGTGTTTTGCCGTGTCCCCAGTTGCAAGCCGCCCATCAACTCGCAACTAAGGATGTGTGTGTGTGTGTGTGTGTGTGTGTGTGTGTGTGTGTGTGTGTGTGTGTGTGTGTGTGTGGAGGGTTCCCAGTTGCACGTCGTTAACCAACTCGCAACTAGGGTGTGTGTGTGTCCTTTTGTCAGGGGTCCCTAATTGCATGTAAACCATCGACTCGCAACTAGGGTGTGTGTGTTTGTTGAGGACCCCCGGTTGCAAGTTGACCATCGACTCACAACTATGGGGTGCGTGTATGTGTGATTTGTCGTGGCCCCCAGTTGTAAGCCGCCCATCGACTCACAACTAAGGATGTGTGTGTTTGTCAAGGGTCCCCAGTTGCATGTCAACCATCGACTCACAACTAGGGGTGTGTGTGTATTTTTGTTAAGCATTACCAGTTGCATGTCAACCATCGACATGCACCTACAAGCGTTGTTACCTGACTGCAAATCCACGTGCGCATAGTGACCGCAATGAGGAGCATGAAGGGGTTGTCGGGTGGACGCAACTATTCTCATCTCGAGCTCAAATGACCCTGCATGAACAGTAAAATCATAAAAAATAAATTAAAAACTGATTTTTTTGTGTGAAACATTAACAAAATTTCCGAGTGCTCGCAAATTTTTATATCACATCTGTGGAAGTGGTGTAAAAAAATCGATTCTCCAAAAAATGTCATTTTCAAAAGCATTTTCAAGTGCTGATTTTGTTTTTTTTTTCTGCGACTTCCACGAATATTATTTCTATGTGAAAATTTGGAGGCTCCTAAAACCTTTGTTAAAGTTTATCAGAAAAAAATTCAAAATTTTTGATTTTTTTTCCATTTTCTTTCGAATTTACTGTTCATCCGATCTCATTTGAGCTCGGGAGCGGAAGGACACTTTTGTTGTTTGACCAATTACTTGTCCGTTTGTTTAATCTTAGCATCAGATATGTAGATTTCCTATCATTTTCCCTTTTTATAGAACATTTTAATTTCTATTTTGGCCTATTTGTGTGTTTCGTTTTATGAAATTATATTCACTCGCAGGTGCGCTCTACCTACTCTCCACACATAGTCACAACCCAACACCGGTGTTCTCTCTCAAAAAAAAACACCGGTGTTTCCCATAGAAAAACAACACACCGTTGATTTATAAAGAAAAACAAATATTATTTATTTTTGAGAAACTAGAAAAAAACTGCATGAGACTGTGAGCCAAGGAGAGAGAGAGACGGGCCTAGGCAGCTAGCCAGCATCAAACAACAAGTACTACGAGGCCCAGCAAATCAACTCACACCCAGCCAAAAAAAGAAAGAAAAACAAAGCATAGACAACCCACAAGGATATCGCCCAGCCAAGAAAAAAAACCCAGACGACGATGAAAACGAGCGGGTAGCTGAGGGACGCGTCAGCTGACGTCAGCTGACTGAGACCAAATTACGTCTCAGTCAGCTGAGTTCTAGGCGATCCCTTTTTCTTAAATGTATTCTATGGTCCAAAGTTTTAATATAATGCATATCTTTATCCTTATTTAAAAAAAACAGATATGCAGGGACAAGATGGAGTATTAAACTCGAACTTTACCTGTGAAGGAAATACATTATTTTAGGAATGTAGCACGGTCTTGAAAGAGGCGATTATTCCTCTCCATAACGACCTACGAGGTGGGCCATCACATCCATCACCAGACGAAGGTCTAGAGCCAGCCTCCCCTCCATATAAATACTGGTTTACCCATCCGAACCATCGCCGTATTCTAATCCATTCCTCGGTCGCAACAGATTCCAGAACCTAAACTATCTATCTCAGGAGTCAGGCCTGCGACTCGATCAGTCCGGGGCCATCTTGAGCCACACAAGCTTCTCTTGATTCTCGAACCGACCGTCGCACGCCGGCGGCCGTCCTCCCTCCCACTGCCGGCCTGCACATAACAACTGCCAGCCAAAGATCCACGCGGCGTACGTTTAAATAGATCGTAGCTGTAGCTTTGGTGGCACCGCTCTCTCCTTGTTCCTTTTGCGTTGTCGTCGTCGATGGAGAAGGGCATGGACTCCTACAAGTCGGGTGGCGCCGGCGAGGTGAGGAGGATCAACGTGGTGTATTTCCTCAGCCGCGGCGGCAGGACCGACCACCCCCACCTCTTCCGCGTCAACCACCTCCACCGCTCCGGCGTGCGCCTCCGGGGTACGTACCTGCTGCCTCCTCCTCTTCTTCTCAGATGCATCGAACCGTTTTGCATGCAGCTAACGGCAATGGCGTGTCGCCGTCGATTATAATTCAGATGTGAAGCGGTGGCTCTCGGAGGTCCGCGGCAAGGACATGCCGGAGAACTTCTCCTGGGCTTACAAAAGGTAAACGATTCATTTTTGGGGTGCAATCATTCTGACTTTTTATTTCGGCAATGTTTTATGTCCCAATTGATTTGATTAGCTGTTTCCTTATACTCCTTCCGTTAATCGATTCTCGCCATTAATAATCGCCTGTTGGAGTGCAGGAAGTACAAGGCCGGGTACGTATGGCAGGACCTAATGGACGATGACCTCATCACGCCCATCTCCGACAACGAGTACGTGCTCAAGGGCTGCGACGTGCGAGGAACCCCTCCTCGCGCCGACGCGCCAAAGCCTTCTTCCTTGGCAGACGAGAAGAAACTGCACCGGACGGAAGAGAAGGGCCGGAAGCAGGTCGAGGAGGAGCTCCAGGTGGCGCCAGACTCCGACGAGAGCTCCCCGAAGCCGCCGCCGCCGATCGACCAGGACTCGCCGAGCAGCGAGGGCGAGGCGGCGCATTTCAGGATCGTCCTGCCGCTGGACCTTCAGGAGCGAAAGCGGCGGCAGCAGGAAGCCGCGAGGAGGGCAGTCGCCGATCAGCAGGCGTTGGTGGTGCGGGCGGCGGCGGCGCCGGGCGGCAGGAAGCAGCAGCCAGCCGTGGGGAGGGCGCGGAGGATGCGCGTGGCGCGGGTGCTCCACAGCATCCTGACGTGCGGCGGGGCCGACTCCGTGGACGCCGCTGCGCTACAGCCCGTCGCGCTGCCTCGAGCGAAAGGTGGCTCGGACGACGACGAGGACGGGTGCCGTGACACGACGCCCGTGTGCCCCGGCATGGACGGCTGCGGCATCCAGTGAGTGCAGTTTCTGGATTCGATTTTGTCAAATTCGATTTGCAGTTTTGTTACTGATTCTGGACGTTGGCAGCATGAACAGGAAGGTGAGGCTGCGGCGAGGCGGGAAAGACAAGGCGAAGCCGGAGGGAGGGAAGCGTCCCGGCGCCGGCGCGGCCGCGCACAAGCCGGCGAGTCTGCCGCTCTGCTCGTAAGCGCCACTCCTTCCTCCTCCGTTGGTCGTAGGGTAGACTCGCTCGATGATCGGTTCTCTCGACTGACCGGGTCTCGTGCACGTCGGTTAAGTTCGGTGCGGTCGTTCTGTCTGGGATTGGGCGGGTATACGTCTTGCGAACGTGCGCAGTGTCCTCCTGCGACGCCCATGGGGCACTAGGAAAAAAAAGAGTGGACTTTATTTTAAGGTTAGCCCGTCGGATTTCGTGTGGGCCCTGTCGTCCTTCTTGGGCCAGCCTTGAGCTCGCCTAGCTAGGCCTAAACGGAACACCTTTCTGGTTTGGGTAGGCTGGCCACACACTAGCCCGGGAGAGAGTCCAAACTAACTTCAAAAGGCGTGGTCCAGGCGAACGAAACGTTGAGCCCGATTTTGTACAGCCCGCAGGGCCACTTGATGTATTCCTGTCACGATCGTTAGCTTCCAGGAAATTAGTTTCCTTTTCAGTTCGAAGATTTATTTTGTGAGTAAATTATTTTTTTGCACGATGATGGTAAGACTGGGGTACTAACCACGAGCAACGATCTTAACCCCTTGCAGGCAGTGCGGGAAGGAGTTCAAGCCGCAGGATTTGCACTTGCACATGCAGTCATGCAGGGGCTTCAGGGCGCGGATGAGGAGCAGCAACGGCACCCGTGGCGTGGACAGGAACCACACGAGGAGCGCCAGGACCGACGATTCCTCCCCGGAGAGGACGTCCACCGGGCTCCTCCTCACTCAGTCGTGATGTGATCGGTGTTGCGAGATGTAATGTGCATATGTAGGTGTTTGCGAACGACTTTGGAATTGTTTAGGTTGTCTTATATACAACAATTTTGTGCCGAGTGCATATTTCTTCCTTCTATGTGTGCGAGTGCAATGTTGATGGCAAGCTCGTGCTCTACTTCACAAGCACAAACTAAGCTCATGCCATTTAACACAGTGGGGGAGCTTGGCCAAATTCTTGGAGGGGCAAATGGGCTTGGGGGACGACGATAGCAAGATTTGTGCTAATTTTCACTAGTTACATAGGCTATATATTAAGGATACTCAAAGAAAATCTGCTAGGCTGGAGAGTTTTAATGTCTTTCCTCGTTTTTTCATTGGTTTTCTTAGTTTCCTTCTTGGTTTCCATTTTTTCATTTTTCAGAGGTTTTGTTTGTTTCTTTCTTGGTTTTGGTTTCGTGTTTTTCTCTGTTTGTTTGGGTTTTTTTCGCTTTTTTTGTTTCCTCGTCGGGTTTCATTGGTTTTTTTAACACATGTCTACCTTTCTTTAGTACACAATATACATTTTTACTGTGCATGTGAAAC
Source organism: Triticum timopheevii (assembly GCA_963921465.1). Classification (NCBI taxonomy): domain Eukaryota; kingdom Viridiplantae; phylum Streptophyta; class Magnoliopsida; order Poales; family Poaceae; genus Triticum; species Triticum timopheevii. The sequence continues at coordinate 465,042,838 of OY997266.1, forward strand.
ATTGTTTTGATACAAGTTGAACATTCCTCAAATGCGCGAGGTACTTTTTTCTTTTAATACATGTTTTAAACACTTTTTAGAATACATGATAAAAAAAGTTCAAATACATAAGTCCCCATTTTTGGTATACATCATGTACATTTTTAGTACATGTTTAACATTTTTTAAAATATATGTTTTGATGAATATTTTCTTTCTGTACACATTGTACATTTTTTGTATACATGTAAAATAATTTTTAACATACATTCAATATTTTTCAAATACATGATTAAAAAATTCAAATATTTTTTTGATGTCAATTTTTTCATACATGTTGTACATTTTTCTTATACATCGGGAACATCTTTTATATATACGGTTAACATTTTCAAATGCACTACCTGTTTCGATACACCTTGTACATTATTTATACATCATAAACATTTTTCTATACACGTTTAACATTTTTGTGAATACATGATTAATATTTTTTTCATATGTATGTTTTGATGTCTACTTTTTTCATACAAATACATTTTTCATATACATTAGAAACATTTTCATACACATTTAACATTTTTTCCATCACCTTTTTTAACATTCTTGTTTGAATATGTGTTGAACACTTTTTTTTTTTCAAATACGTCTTCAAACTTTTTTTTTCAAATGCTATCAACATTTTAAAAAAGTTGCACCAACATTTTCAACACCATACAAACATTTTTTTAAACTTAAAGATTTTTTTAATATGTCATGGGTAGTTTCCCCTCGTCCTTGAGTGTTGGATGGACATGGTAGGTGACGGGACAACTCCTTTTTTTTAACACAGTACAGACGCAAGCGCTCATATACACACGCATACACTCACCCCTATGAACGCACACACGCACACCCTATCCCTATGAGCACCTTCAAAAGACTGAGCTGCCATATCATCTTGAAATTTACGAAGTCACCATAGGCACCTCGTCCTCGACGGGAACATCTCCTCCCACTGAATGCGCATTGCGAAAAATCCTGAAATAAATCCAGGAATAAATGCGAGCACCAGGACTTGAACCCGGGTGGGCTGGGGATATCACAGTCCCTCTAACCATCCAACCACAGGTTAGTTCCTTGACATCACTAATTGTTGTCTCAATAGCAAAAGAGCTTTCCCTCTAGTTAGGGTTTTGGTTTCTCCCGGAGGCGACTCTGCCGCCGCCGTCGAGTTTGCTTGACCTCCCCTCCTCCGATCTCCCCCTGATTGAAGGATTAGGGCCGCGTGACCCTGATAGGCGTCCGGGGAAGAAAAGAGAGATAGGGTTCCCCCTAGCTTATCGCCCGATCTGTTTTCTCGGGCAAGTTTCTTCGATTATGGCGGCATATGGATCTGGGTCTTCTGGACCAAACACTGCTACCGAAGTGGAAAAGATGATGGCCAAGCTTGGCCTGAGGGAGGAGGATCTTGATGATGTGGTGTATGATGAGAAGGATGCGCCGCCAGATGCCGCAAGATGGGTGGCGCTGGCTAGGGTTCACATTGATAAACCCTATAGCCAAACCTGGTTTTTCAAGAACATGCAGGCTGCATGGGATCTAGCTCATGAGGTCAAGTTTCGTCCGCTGGAGGACAATCTGTATTCCCTCCAGTTGTTTTGCCTAGGCGACTGGGAACGAGTCATGCAAGAGGGGCCCTGGAATTTTAGGGGCAACACAGTGGTGCTGGTCCCCTATGATGGTGTCACGAAACCTACCATGGTGAAACTCGACACGATTGATATCTGGATCCAAATCCATGACGTTCCGGATAAGTATGCACACCTGGTAGGTGCCCTTGCAGCAAAGGTGGGAGAAGTCTTGTATGCGGAACCAATCACTCAAGATTTTGCCGGAAATTTTTACCAGGTCTGGGTGAAGATCAATGTTTACAAGCCCCTGAAGGACGCAGTCTCAATGATCTGGGGTAGAGAAAGGCAGATTTATTTGGTGAAGTATGAAAGGCTCCCAGATTGGTGTGCGGTGTGTGGGCATCTAGGCCATGTCTACAAGGAACATGGCAATGGAATACATGCCCCATCAGCTCTGTTTTTCAAAGATCTCAGGGCAACCTGGACCATGCATGTGGGTCAAGGACCGGGTGGCGGCCGTGGCCGTGGTAGGCGCGGTGGTTGCCGGGGTGGACGCACTGGCGGCCGTGCAAGCAACCAACCTGAAACAGCTGACAAGGAGGACACGGGTCAGGAGATGGACCTAGAGATGCAGCATGCTGAAGATGGGAACATGAAGCGCGCCTCGGAACTGTCTGAACCAGGGGATGGTGCCGGAATGATAGCTTCTGCAAAAGAGACCATACTAGCTCTGCCTCCTCCAGCGATCCCTGCTAGTCCATCGTCAAAGCAGGATTTGAAGAGAATCAGGACAAATGCAGAGAAGAACAATGGGAAGAAGGGACCAGCAAGTGAAAAAAAATGATGCAAAATCGGCGACCTCCCGAGGGGAGGATCTCCGCGCACAATGAATCTTCTGTGTTGGAATTATCGTGGTGTGGGCAAAGCCGCGACAATTCGTGAGCTTCGCGACCTAGCGAAGCAATTTGCCCCGACAGTGCTATGCATAATAGAAACCCAGATATCTAAAGCACGTGTCGAAAATCTTGCTGGTACTTTAGGTTTTAATCACTCTTTTGTTGTTGGTAGTTCGGGCCGTAGTGGCGGCATTGGTGTTTTCTGGAATGATGGAATAAAGTTAGATGTTTTTGGTTACTCGGAGTATCATGTAGATGCTACTGTTTCTATTCCAAATTTCTCAGATTGGAGGCTTACTTGTGTGTATGGCGAGGCGCAAGTGGGAGAAAGATACAAAAACATGGGATCTGCTGAAGTCGTTGACGGCTGAAAGCAATTTGCCGTGGTTGTGTTTTGGGGATTTCAATGAAGTTCTACACCAACATGAACACTCCGGGGCTGGTCAACGCAGGTCCTCTCAGATTGATGGGTTTCGGGAAGCCATGGATGTGTGTGGCCTCCAAGATCTAGGCTATCATGGGAAAGCTTGGACTTTTGAGAAGAAGACGTCACGCGGGGGTTACTGCCGTGTCCGGCTTGACCGTGCGATGGCAAGCTCGGAGTGGATAACTTTGTATCCCTAGGCAAGTCTGTTCCACGAGACGTGCGCAGCTTCTGATCACTGTCCAATCAGACTAGCTCTAGAGCCAAGTGAGCCAGTGTCTATCCAAAAGAAGCTGTTTAAGTACGACCTGTACTGGGAGAAGCATGAGGAATTTGGTGAGCGCCTCGAGGGCATGTGGACAGCGGCTCCCCAAGGACAAACGATGTCAGAACTGAGCACACAGCTGGGCGATCTATCAGCAACTTTGCAATAGTGGAGCGCGGCTACCATTGGTAATATTGCAAAAGAAATTAAAAAACTGAAGAAGGAACTGGTAACTTTGCAGAATGACCCCCGACGCTTGTATCCCTCACATGCAGAGATAAAAATTACGGATCGCTTGGTGGAGCTATATCATATGGAGGAGATAAAACAGAGGCAGTGTTCGCGCGTTGACTGGCTATCAGACGGGGACCGCAACACGAAATTCTTCCAAAGGCGTGCGAGCATGTGACGAAGAAAAAACATGATAAAATCCTTGCAGAGGGTTGATGGTTCTCTAACCCAGGATCCGACTGAAATGGCGCAATTAACCAACGAGTTCTATAAAAACTTGTTTACGTCGGAGGGCACATCGGGCATGGATGTGGTGCTTGATTCAGTTCCGGTCAGAGTTACGGGGGAGATGAATGATGGGTTGACTGCTCCGTACACTCCCATGGAGGTCAAAAATGCTCTTTTCCAGATGTATCCCACAAAAGCACCGGGGCCGGATGGATACCCGACACACTTCTTCCAGCAACATTGGGAGCTTTGTGGGACTGAAGTAACGAATGTGGTCCTGAGGATCCTACGAGGGGAGGAGAGCCCCGAGGTAATCAACGAAACGATTCTTGTGCTAATACCAAAGGTTAAAGATCCCACAAACCTAACCCAGTTTCGTCCCATAAGTTTGTGCAATGTGCTTTACAAGATTGCTTCCAAGGTGTTGTCCAACAGGTTGAAGCTAATATTACCTGATATAATATCTGAGGAACAATCTGCTTTCGTTCCAGGTCAGCTAATTACTGACAACATTATCACAGCCTACGAATGTTTACATTTTATGAAGAGGAACAAAGACAAGAGAAACAGATTTTGTGCAGTTAAACTGGACATGATGAAGGACTATGACCGTGTGGAATGGATTTATTTGCGAGCAATCATGACCAAGATGGGTTTTGCACAGGAGTGGGTTGAAACAGTAATGAGAATGGTATCCTCAGTTAAGTTTTCAGTCATGTTTAATGGATCTAAGCTTGATGGTTTTATTCCTTCAAGGGGAATACGTCAGGGAGACCCAATTTCTCCATACCTATTTTTACTTGCAGCAGAGGGCCTTTCGTGCCTCTTAAAAAACCAAGATGAATCATCCCAGTTGAATGGAATTCGAGTGGCACCTTCGGCTCCGCCGGTTAGCCACTTGCTTTTCGCGGATGATAGCCTGCTATTCGTAAAAGCTAGTGCTACTGGAGCAAATGAGTTGTCTTCATTGATGGAAAGTTATTGTAATGCATCGGGCCAGAGGATAAACCTTGCAAAGTCCTCCATCTTCTTCAGCAAGGGATGCCCCAATCCACTCAGAGAAGAGGTAAAAGAGGCTCTAAATATCACAAATGAATCCTTGACAGAGAGATATTTGGGAATGCCTTCGGATGTGGGAACAAGCAAGAATGGGGCTTTCAAATTTCTGAAAGACAGGGTTTGGGCCAAGATAAAGGGATGGATGGAAAAACTCCTCTCGGTAGGAGGGAAAGAAGTACTGATTAAATCGGTTGCCCAAGCAGTACTGGTGTACTCAATGTCATGCTTCAAATTACGTCGTGGGCTCAGTGAACATTTGAACGCACTGATTAGGAAGTTTTGGTGGGGCAGCCGAGGCGGCCAAAGGAAACCCAGCTGGGTTTCTTGGAGTACTATGATAAGGCCAAAGAATTGCGGAGGTTTGGGCTTCCGGGATGTCGAGATCTTCAACTTGGCCCTGCTGGCTAGACAAGCATACAGAATTTTGCAAGATCCTGAAGCTCTCAGCGCCCGGGTGCTAAAGGCAAAATACCATCCGGATTCTGATTTCTTACAAGCGGAGCTTGGGTTAACCCCGCCTCAGATTTGGAGGTTTGTACTTGAGGGTCGAGAGGTTATGAAGCAAGGGCTTATCCGGCGCATCGGGGATGGCCAAACAACAAATATCTGGGATCATAACTGGATCCCTAGGCCATCAAATATGCGACCTATTGTATGCAGAGCTGCTAACCCGCCCCAATGGGTGGGTGATCTGATCTTGCCAGGAGCTGAATGGGATAGGGCTTTGATGTCTCAGGTCTTTCTTCCTACCGATGCACAAGCCATCATGTCAATCCCATTATGCACGCGGCACATCCAGGATTTCTGGTCATGGATCCACGAGAAGAACGAGGTGTTTTCTGTGAGATCAGCGTATCGGATGCTCGTAGAAACAAAGATGCGAAGAGAAGCATGGCTTGAAGGTAGACCAGCTAATTCAAACAGCGAGAGGGAGATCAAGCTCTGGGAACGACTATGGAAAGTGGAGGTTCCATCCAAAGTAAAGATCTTCTTATGGAGACTTGCACACCAATCAATTCCTATGGCAGATGTGCGCCATCATCGAAACATGTCCACTAGCTCGTCTTGCAGTCTGTGCGGGGCTGAGGACTCGTGGCAACATTTGCTGCTTCACTGCACGGTAGCACGGTGTGTTTGGGCTCTTGAGGATGCGGAACTGGTCGAAGCCGTGAACAACACCATAGAACCGGATGCCAAGAGATGGTTGTTCGCCTTAATTGATATGCTGTCGGCTACTGAGTTCATCCAGGTAGCGGTTACCCTTTGGGCACTGTGGTTCTCAAGGAAACAAACATTACATGAGGATATTTTCCAAAGCCCTCTCTCAGCACATCACTTCATCAAACGGTATATAAGGGACTTGGAAGATTGCAAGCCGAAGAGGTTTTCAGAACCTCCGGGGCAGAATCAACAACAACCTACTACCAGATGGATCCCACCTCCGCTCGGGTCTGTGAAGATACGAGTAGATGGAGCGGTCTCAAGAAGCCAAAATGAAGGATCCTTCAGCGCGGTATGCAGGGATGCATCGGGCCTATACCTGGGTTCTTCCGCAATCAGAGTCAGGGATATTACTGATCCACCAACGTTGGAAGCGCTGGCATGTCGAGAGGCGCTCGCTCTGGCACAGGACCTTGGATTGGCACATGTGATCATCGCCTTAGATTGTCAAGGGGTAATCAAGGATATTCACAAACAGGAGGGAGGAATGTATGCAAGCATAATTAGGGAAATTGGAGACACTGCAAGAACAATCAACAACTGCACCTTCATCTACGAGGGTAGGGCTACAAATATTGAGGCACATAGCCTCGCTAAGCATGCTTTCGGTCTGGATTTTGGGCGCCATGTGTGGCTTATAAACCCACCAGATCTTCGATGTATCCCCATAAACATCTCTGAATTCTAATAAAAAGTGTGTTTAGACTCAAAAAAAACTAATTGTTGTCTCACCCTCTTGGTTGCTACAATGATAACTTAGTGGAGCTCGTCTGTGTCTACTTTGAAGTTTGCTCCTTGTTGTCTTCTAGTATGATGTGCTGCCTCGATGGACCCCTCTCTGAAGCTAGTGGTGCCATGTACATGCTTATGACATCAACCTCCTTGATTCGTCTTATGTACAAGAAGGTGATCTTTGCATGGAGTTGAATTTTTGTACTTGCATTTTTGATATGTTCTTGCTTCAGCAAGATGTATTGCCCCCGGGGGTTGTTAAGGTATTTGATCTAGTTTCCCTCGTAAGCTGGATCATGGTTTTTGACCCAATTTCTCATATAAACCGGCTCAATTTCTTTTGAATTGAGATCAATATACATGTGGGACTCCCCCTCGATTCAGAAAACAACCACTGACTAAAAAGGTGGTACACATACTGAAGGGTCATAAAGGAAAATTACTAACCATTGATATGTCTCCAACGTGTCTATAATTTTTGATTGTTTCATGCTATTATATTCTCATTCTTGGATGTTTTACAATCATTTTATATCATTTTTTTGGCACTAACCTATTGATATAGCACCCAGTGCTAGTTGCTGTTTTCTGCTTGTTTTTTACATCATAGAAAATCAATACCAAACGGAGTCCAAACACATCGAAACTTTTTGTGAATTTTTTCTGGACCAGAAGATACAAGATGGGCCGAATAAGTATTAGAGGGGTGCTCCAAGGGGGGGCACAACCCACCGGGGCACGCCTGGGGGCCCTGGCGTGCTCAGGTGGGTTATGCCCACCTCGGTGGCCTCCCACACCGCCTCTTTGCTCTATAAATATGTTGGAGATATGCCCTAGAGGCAATCATGTATGATGATATTTCCTATGTGTTTATGAATAAAGATAGTCCTTGGACATTATCAATGATGTGTATCAGCAAGTACGCGACTTGTTTGTGGGACTATGCATTGTATGATGAATGTCCTAAAAGGTCCCTAGTCGAAAGGGTTGTGTGAACGCGTAGCCGACTAGACTAGCATATGACACGGTCGATGGCTTGGTCTCACTAGCCATGGAGCATTGGATGCTAATCGGATAATATGGACTTGGAAAGGTCTGGTTGGATTCGACGTAGTCGGATCCGAGTCGAGATAAGGCCCGAGTCGGACAGACCCAACTGTGAGACGCGGCGATATGTCATTTGTGAGTCTCTAGTACAACATACGTTCTATGTCCTAAGACCTGGGCTGACACATGTACTCGGGATGGTGACACACTTGCTTTGGGTCGACCAAACGCTACTCCGTGATTGGGTAGTTACAAAGGTAGGTTTCGGGTTTGTCTAGTCCCATGCTGTGAGACATGGTCGAGCAAGATGGGATTTGCCCCTCCGATTAGGAGAGATATACTCTGGGCCCCTCGTGTGATCCGACCAGGATAAGCATGGCCATGCGACAAGGATTATGAGATAATACAGATAGTGGTCGGTATCACTGGAACGAGAAAGAGGTCAGGCTAACACAAGGATGACAGACTCGCCTTGAGCCTGACAACATATATCGTGTGGAAAAGGGAACAGAAGTATGATGTACAGGTTCGCCTAACCAGCTTCATGGTCTGCTTGGTGTTCGGCATGCCTTGCTAGAGGCCGCTACCAACCGTGCAGTTCGGAGGTGATCCGAACTGTGACCAAGCCGACTTGAACCTAAGGGGTCGCGCGCTTAAGGGAAGGAACCTGTGAGGCCGGATCGGACTCCATGAGTCAGATATCATCCGACTCGGACTCGGATCCCGGCCGAACAGATTTTGGGCTTTAGGGTCCGTGCAAGGCCCAAGTGTTGAGCCCGCGATGGACGCCTATATAAAGTGGAGGTGCGGCACACTCATGAGGTTGATCGCTTCGGCGCTGTCACTAGCGTTTGCATGTGTTGCGAATAGCCACCTCCACTCGCCGCCGACTGTGTTATCGGACCTAGCAGTCCGCCGCACGACGTTCCTCCTGCACGCGCGGATACCATTAGAGGCGGTGCACTTGCACCGATCCGACGAACTTGTACGTGGGATCGTACGACCGGCTGTTCGAGGGAGATCGGACGAGGAGGAGACGATCCACGCAGACGTCCCCCCCCAACTCTTCTTCCGCTACACGGCACTGCGCGTCTAGTGGTAACAAACTGTGATCCATCTCCCGTAGCATGTTCCTGTTGTTCTGCGCGTAGGAAAATTTTAATTTGCAGTCAACGCACCCTACCGTAGAACCCAACAAAATACCCCAATATTCTAGAAACCCTAGTGATGTAGGGCGAAACCCTATGTGGACGATCTTTCACGTTTGGAGTGGATCCTACGGGGGAACACGACGAAAGCGCGGAAAACACAAAGGGAAAAACATGGGGGAAGCGAGAGAATCACTAAACCGACAAGTAATTGATCACACAAGTGCTAGATCACCGAACACATAAGGTAGCACAAGATTCAAAATCAACAAAGGTAGAGGATACAAAGGAACCGTTCTTCTTCGTGAGGAGGTCTTGATTGTCTTCCCTTGAAGGGGTCTTGAATCCGCTTGGGGGATCTTCTCCGAAGAGGTCATGAGCTCCGAGGAGAAGTAACCAAGTGGATGAGCAAGGCTCTCACACAAAATATGAGCTAAACCAATGCTAAACCTAGCTAGGAGGTGGGAGAGACCTATTTATAGTTGTAGTGCAAAAGGAGGTCAAAGTGAAGGGGTACAAGGGCTTCAACCCGCGGGCGCGGTCACTCAGGTGCTGGACGTCCGGAGGCTCGGGACGGTCCGGACATCCGGCAGTTCTCGGACGTCCGTAGTTTCGGCTCTGTCGTGGGTGTTTCGGACGTCTGGAGAGGGCCGGTCGTTCGGAGCTTCGTGACGGTTCGGACGTCCGATAGCCGTCGATCTTCCGAAGATTTGGCTCGGGTGCTTGTTGCCCGGTCGTCCGGTCCGCCTCGGACTTCCGTAGATTCGGTTCGAGTGGTCAGGTACCGGACGTCCGGAGAGCTCGGTCGTCCGTGTCCTGGGACTTGTCGGACGTCCGGAGATGGTCGGTTGTCCGACGCCTGTAGCTTCCAAAACAGCCCTTCTTCTTCTCCATCACGCCTGGGGTCCTCGCCGTCTTGGCTCTTGCAAGTAGCTGTTCCTTGGCTCGTCTCCAAGCACCTGATCACACACAGAGTTTCCGAATGAGGTAGTAGCCATGTCTCGTGAGTAGGAAGAGGGAGTTCGGAGAGGAGCGAGTTCACCTTATCTTCAATAGCCTTAGCTCGAGCTCGTGTCATGGGTCCAAGTGGTGTCGACGAAGATGTAGGTGCGTCCATGGGGATGAGCGAGGGATGCTCCGCATCATCTCCCCCCTTGGGAGAGATCCGACCTCGGATCAAAAGCTTCATCTCCATGGTATGGAGCGAGGTCCTTGACGTTGAAGATGTCGCTCACATTGTACTTGCCTCATGGTAGGTCGATCTTGTAGGTGTTGTCGTTGTAGCGTGCTAGCACCTTGAAGGGTCCATCAGCTCGAGGGAGGAGCTTGGACTTACGTTCATTGGGGAAGCGGTCCTTGAGAAGGTTTAGCCACACTAGATCACCAATGTTGAAGACCATGGGTTGCTTGTTGACGTTGAGTTTGGTTGCTAGACGTTGTACTTGGCGCTCGATGGTGTGTCTTGTGTCCTCATGCATCTTCTTGATGTAGCTTGCCCGTGCACTCGCATCCATGTTGGTGCGCTCTTGTAGAGGGATAGGTAGAATGTCCAATGGTGACAACGGGTTGAAGCTGTAGACGACCTCGAAGGGGGACTTGCCGGTAGTCGAATGTCTTGCACGGTTGTAGGCGTACTCGGCGATGGGTAGACATGCTTACCACTCCTTGATGTTCTTCTTGATCAACACGCAAAGTAGGGTGGAGAGAGTCCGGTTCGTCACCTCCGTTTGGCCGTCGGTTTGAGGATGGTATGCCGATGAGAACAAGAGCTTGATTTCGAGCTTGGCGCATAGGGTCTTCCAAAAGTAACTCAAGAACTTGACGTCACGATCGGAGACGGTTGTCTTTGGTACTCAATGGAGTCGCAAGATTTCCCTACAAAAGAGATTTGCAATGTGTGAAGCATCGTCTATCTTGTTGCAAGGAATGAAATGTGCCATCTTAGAAAATCGGTCCACAACAACAAACACGAAATCCTTTCCATTTTGAGTTCTAGGCAAACCAAGTACAAAATCCATGCTAATGTCTTCCCAAGGTTGATAAGGATTAGGAAGGGGCATGTAAAGACCATGGGATTGAGCTTTAGACTTAGCTTTGCGACATGTAGAGCATCGGGTGGTGAAGCGTGAGACGTCTCAAAACATCTTGGGCCAAAAGTAGTTCTTGGAGAGCGTGCAAATGTCTTATCTCCTCCAAAGTGTCCCATGAGTCCTCCTCCATGAGCCTCTTGCAAAAGTAGCAAACGAAGAGAAGACTCAGGAATGCATAGTTTGTTAGCTTTCATAAGATAAGCATCCTTGATATAATATTGTTCCCAAGAAGTATGCGTAAAACACTTAGCATAAGGAATAGCAAAAGATAGATCATTAGCATACAAGTCTTTGATGTGCTCAAAACCAATAACATTCAACTCAAGTTTAGTCACAAGCATGCATATGCGTGAAAGCGCATCCGCAACTACATTTTCCTTACCCTTAATGTACTTGATCACATATGGGAAAGATTCAATAAATTCACTCCATTTGGCATGACGCTTGTTCAACTTAGTTTGACCTTTTAAGTACTTAAGCATTTCATGATCGGTATGGATGACAAACTTATGAGGTCTAAGATAATGTTCCCAAACATGTAGCACACGCACTAAAGCATACAATTCTTTATCATAGATGGGATAGTTAAGTTGAGCACCGGAGAGTTTTTACTAAAATATGCAATGGCTTGTTTTTCTTGCATTAAAACTCCACCAATTCCAGTACCACTTGCATCACAATGAACCTCAAAAGTTTTGTCAAAATTGGGCAAAGCAAGAATCAGAGCATGAGTAAGTAAAGACTTGAGCTCATCAAAAGTGGTGGATTGTAAAGATCCCCAAACAAAAGGAGCATTCTTCTTACTCAAGGCATGCAAAGGAGCGGCAATAGTGCTAAAATCTTTCACAAAGCGACGATAAAAACCCGCAAGATCAAGAAAACTATGCACTTGTTGCAAATTGATGGGTTGGGGCCAAGTTTTAATTGCTTCAATTTTAGATTCATCAACATGGACACCCTTGGATGATACAACAAAACCCAAGAAAACCACTTTGTCAACACCAAATGTGCACTTTTTCATGTTTGCATAAAGACGTTCCTTGTGAAGGGTTTGCAAAACAGCCCTAACATGATTAAGATGCTCTTTCATGGTTTTGCTAAACACAAGAATATCATCGAAGTAAACCACAACAAAGACTCCAATATAAGGGCGAAGCACATAATGCATGAGACGCACGAAAGTACCGGGTGCCTCCGATAAACCCATAGGCATGACTAACCACTCGTATAAGGCAGATTTGGTTTTGAAAGCAGTTTTCCATTCATCACCCTCTTGTATGTGGATTTGATAGTAGCCACTTTTAAGATCAATTTTTGAGAAAAAGTTGGCTCCACTAAGTTCATCAAGCATATCATCTAAGCGAGGAATGGGATGCCTATAGCGAACGGTAATAACATTTATAGTTCTACAATCGGAACACAAGCGGAAACTTCCATCGGGCTTAGGTACAAGTATAACCGGAATGGCACAAGGGCTTAAGCTTTCACGTACATGACCGTTGTCGATGAGTTGTTGTACTTGCTGTTGAATCTCCTTGGTTTCATCGGGATTGATACAGTATGGAGCTTTGTTTGGAAGTGGTGCTCCGGGGATGAGGTTGACTCGATGCTCAATTCCTCGAAGAGGAGGTAGACCCGGAGGTAGCTCATCGGGGAAAACATCTTGGAATTCCTGCAAAAGATATTGAAACACTAAAGGTAGCTCGTGAGAGGTGTTAGTTTTAGGTTCCCCATCCTTGCACACAAGGACAAAGTGCATCACACTCGATGGGTTCTCACACACTTCTCTCATCTCACTTTTTGTGGCAAATAGTATGAGGTTTTTCTCTCTAGGCGAAGGGGCGCTCAAGTTTGGCTTGTGGCTCTCACTCACTTTTGGGTGGATCACTTTCTCACTCTTCTCTCCACGATGGGTGGTTTTCTTGTCGGCTATCACTTGACTAGGAGACATAGGTCGTAGCACATATTCCTTTCCTTTCATCTTGAAGCTATAGTGATTGGTGCGCCCATTGTGGATGACACCACGGTCGAATTGCCATGGTCGACCAAGAAGGAGGTGGCAAATGGTCATTGGGACCACATCACACTCCAAAGTGTCCTCATATGCACCAATTTTGAAGGAGACTTGGACCGTATGCTCAACGTGGATAGTGCCGGAGTCACTTAGCCATTGAACCATGTAGGGGTGCGGGTGCTTCCTCTTTACCAATTGAAGCTTGGAGCATAGTTCTTCACTTGCCAAGTTGTGGCAACTACCTCCATCAAGGATGACCTTGACGGACCTTCCATTGATGCCGGCCTTGGTGTGGAAGATATGGCATCGTTGGTCTTCTTCTTGTTGATGTTGAAGAGTCAAGACCTTGGAGACAACAAGAGCGGGGCTCGTATCTTCATCACAAAAGACTTGATCATCTTCACCCTTGTTCACGCGCCGGTGCATGGCCACTTGCTCAAGAGCTTCCATCTCCTCATCACTCATGGAGTCATATGTGCCTTCGTCGTTGAGGATCATGGTGCGCTTGTTTGTGCATCATAGGACTTGTGGCCTCGGCCGCCGCAAGTAAAACACTTGAAGGAGCTTGTCTTGACGGTCTCATTGGCCGGGGTAGATGACGAAGCACGCTGCTTGAAGTTGCTTGTAGTAGGAGGAAGACGACTTGAACTTGCCGAAGTTTTCTTGTAACTTGACTTGTCGTCGCTGCTTGGAGAAGGCTTGGTTGATGTCAAAGTTGGAGTAGTTGTTGAAGCTTGGTTATTGGAGAAGCCGTAGGTCTTGGATGAGTACTTGGCGTACTTGAAGTCATCTTGCACTTGACGTTTCGCCTTTGTAGCTTGATGCACGAGCTCAATGAGGTTGGAGTAGGGTTGGAAGTCGGCGATCTTCTTGATGGGATGATTGAGTCCATTCAATAATCGTGCCATTGTTTGCTCATCATCCTCCATGACATTGGCTCGAATCATGGCAATCTCCATTTCCTTGTAGTATTCTTCAACACTCTTTGTTCCTTGCTTGAGGAGTTGTAGCTTCTTGAAGAGATCACGGTTGTAGTAGGTGGGCACAAAACGTGCTCGCATGACAACCTTCATTTGAGCCCAAGTGGTGATTGGAGGTTCACCTCTTGCTTGTCGGTGCTCAAGGACTTGTTCCCACCATATGAGCACATAGTCTTGGAACTCAAGTGATGCCATAGCGATCTTCTTCTCTTCCTCATAGTTGTGCAAACGGAAGATTTTGTCGACCTTCAATGCCCATGAGAGGTATTCTTCGGGATAATTGCTTCCATTAAACTTGGGCATTGTGAATTTGAGCTTGCCATAGCGTTGCTCTTCGTTGTGTTGTTGGCGATGGTGATGATGACGCCCTTGACGTGGAGGGTAATCATCCTCATGTTGCTCTTGGCGTGGAGGAAGTCCATGATCAACTTGCTCTTGTTGAACTTGAGGTTGAGGTGGAGCTTGACGGCTTGTGAAGGAGCTTGAGGGACTTGATGTTGCACGCGTTGTTGATAGTTCCTCTCTTGGATTTCTTCTCGAAGGGCTTCCTCTTGATTGCGCCGTTCGCGATTGCAGTTGGCGATGGATCGACTTGATTCTTGAAGGGCACGTTGCGCCTCAAGAGCTTGCGCTTCTCGTTGTTGTTGTTGAAGACGTTGAGCCTCGGCGTCTTGTTGCTCTTGGTGTAGACATGCTCGTACTTCCTCTTGGCGCCGTAGTCGTTGTCGTTCTTGAGCTTGAGCAAAAGCTACTTGGTTTGATTGAGGACGAGGAACTTGCTCATCGACTTGCTCTTGTGAATGCTTGTCGTGTAGCGGGTTGCGAGATGCATGACAGTCTTGACGCGCGGCTCGTCGAAGAGTGTTCGATGATGGTGTACTTGAGCCGGAGAAGGAGTCGTCGGAGTGTCGACTTGAGTGGCTCCATCTTGAGTATGAAGAAGTTTAAGGAGGCCGGTTGACCAAGAAGGCTCAGATCTCGTCCATTCTTGCATCATTCTCTTGCTTGTGCGCATTGAGCTTGTTGTCGAAGTAGTCTCGTGTACGTTGCTCAGAGAGTCGCAAGTCGGTGGCGAGGTTGTCGATGCGGTCATTCACTGCTTGTTTCTCTTGATGCAACGCTCGTTGTGCACCAAAGAGGTGGCTCTTGGTGACGTATGATGACATGTCGTCGTCTTGCTCGATGAAGAGTGCGTTGGTAGAAGTACTCAGCCTATCCATCATTCCAAGCAAAATGTGAGTGGTAGAAAGTGAAGGAAATGTGCCCTAGAGGCAATAATAAAGTTATTATTTATTTCCTCATATCATGATAAATGTTTATTAATCATGCTAGAATAGTATTAACCGGAAACATGATACATGTGTGAATACATAGACAAAACTTAATGTCACTAGTATGCCTCTACTTGACTAGCTCATTAATCAAAGATGGTTATGTTTCCTAACCATAGACATGTGATGTCATTTGATTAATGGGATCACATCATTAGGAGAATGATGTGATTGACCTGACCCATTCCGTTAGCTTAGAATTTGATCGTTTAGTATGTTGCTATTGCTTTCTTCATGACTTATACAAAGTTCCTACAACTATGAGATTATGCAACTCCCGTTTACCGGAGGAACACTTTGTGTGCTACCAAACGTCACAACATAACTGGGTGATTATAAAGGAGCTCTACAGGTGTCTCCAACGGTACATGTTGACTTGGCGTATTTCGAGATTAGGTTTTGTCACTCCAATTGTCGGAGAGGTATCTCTGGGCCCTCTCAGTAATGCACATTACTATAAGACTTGCAAGCACTATAGCTAATGAGTTAGTTATGGAATGATGCATTATGTAACAAGTAAAGAGACTTGCCAATAACGAGATTGAAGTAGGTATTGGATACCGACGATCAAATCTCGGGCAAGTAACATACCGATGACAAAGGGAACAACGTATGTTGTTATGCGGTTTGACCGATAAAGATCTTCGTAGAGTATGTAGGAGCCAAGATGAACATCCAGGTTCCGCTATTGGTTTTTGACCGGAAACAGTTCTAGGTCATGTCTACATAGTTCTCGAACCCGTAGGGTCCGCATGCTTAACGTTACGATGACAATTTTATTATGAGTTTATAAGTTTTGATTTACCGAAGGTTGTTCAAAGTTCCGGATGTGATCACGGACATGACGAGGAGTCTCAAAATGGTCGAGACATAAAGATTGATAGATTGGAAGCCTATATTTGGATATCGGAATCGTTCCGGGTGAAATCGGGATTTTACCGGAGTACCGGGGGGTTACCGGAACCCCTCGGGGGTTATTGGGCCTACATGGGCCCTGAGGGAGAAGAGGAGGGCCGGCCAGGGCAGGTCGCGCGCCCCTCCCCCCTAGTCGGAATAGGACAAGGAAGGGGGGGGGGGGCGCCCCGCTTTCCTCTTTCCCCCTTCCCCCTTCCTTCTCCAACAAGGCAAGAAGGGACTCCTCTAGGCGCACCCCTAGGGGAAGGCCGCACCTCCCCCCTCCCTCCTTTATATACGGGGGCAGGGGGGCACCCCATGACACACAAGTTGATCTTTGTGATCGTTCCTTAACCGTGTGCGGTGCCCCCCTCCACCATATTCCACCTCGTTCATATCGTAGCAGTGCTTAGGCGAAGCCCTGCGTTGGTAGAACATCATCATCGTCACCACGCCGTTGTGCTGACGAAACTCATCCCCGACACCCTGCTGGATTGGAGTCCGGGGATCGTCATCGAGCTGAACGTGTGCTGAACTCGGAGGTGCCGTATGTTTGGTACTTGGATTGGTCGGATCATGAAGACGTACGATTACATCAGCCACGTTGTTATAACGCTTCCGCTTTCGGTCTACGAGGGTACATGGACAACACTCTCCTCCCTTGTTGCTATGCATCACCATGATCCTTGCGTGTGCGTAGGATTTTTTTTTGAAATTACTACGTTCCCCAACAGTGGCATCCGAGCCAGGTTTTATGCGTAGATGTCATATGCACGAGTAGAACACAAGTGAGTTATGGGCGATACAAGTCATACTGCTTACCAGCATGTCATACTTAGGTTCAGCGGTATTGTGAGATGAAGCGGCCCGGACCGACATTACGCGTACGCTTACACGAGACTGGTTTCACCGCTACGAGCACTCGTTGCTTAAAGGTGACTGCGGGTGTCTGTCTCTCTCACTTTAGTTGAACCGAGTGTGGCTATGCCCGGTCCTTGCGAAGGTTAAAACAGCACTAACTTGACGAACTATCGTTGTGGTTTTGATGCGTAGGTAAGAATGGTTCTTGCTAATCCCGTAGCAGCCACGTAAAATTTGCAACAACAAAGTAGAGGACGTCTAACTTGTTTTTGCAGGGCATGTTGTGATGTGATATGGTCAAGATGTGATGCTATATTTTATTGTATGAGATGATCATGTTTTGTAACCGAAGTTATCGGCAACTGGCGGGAGCCATATGGTTGTCGCTTTATTGTATGAAATGCAAATGCCCTGTAATTGCTTTACTTTATCACTAAGCGGTAGCGATAGTCGTCGAAGCAATAAATGGCGTAAACGACAACGATGCTACGATGGAGATCAAGGTGTCGCGCCGGTGACGATGGTGATCATGACGGTGCTTTGGAGATGGAGATCACAAGCACAAGATGATGATGGCCATATCATATCACTTATATTGATTGCATGTGATGTTTATCCTTTATGCATCTTATCTTGCTTTGATTGACGGTAGCATTTTAGGATGATCTCTCACTAATTATCAAGAAGTGTTCTCCCTGAGTATGCATCGTTGTGAAAGTTCTTCGTGCTGAGACACCACGTGATGATCGGGTGTGGCTCTACGTTCAAATACAACGGGTGCAAAACAGTTGCACACGCGGAATACTCAGGTTAAACTTGACAAGCCTAGCATATACAGATATGGCCTCAGAACACGGAGACCAAAAGGTCGAACGTGAATCATATAGTAGATATGATCAACATAGTGATGTTCACCATTGAAACTACTCCATCTCATGTGATGATCGGACATGGTTTAGTTGATTTGGGTCACGTGATCACTTAGATGACTAGAGAGATGTCTGTCTAAGTGGGAGTTCTTAAGTAATATGATTAATTGAACTTAAATTTATTATGAACTTAGTACCTGATAGTATTTTGCTTGTCTATGTTTGTTGTAGATAGATGGCTCGTGCTGTTGTTCCGTTGAATTTTAATGCGTTCCTTGAGAAAGCTAAGTTGAAAGATGATGGTAGAAATTACACGGACTAGGTCTGTAACCTGAGGATTATCCTCATTGCTGCACAGAAAAATTACGTCCTGGAAGCACCGCTGGGTGCCAGACCTGCTGCAGATGCAACTGACGACGTTAAGAACGTCTGGCAGAGCAAAGCTGATGACTACTCGATAGTTCAGTGTGCCATGCTTTACGGCTTGGAACTGGTTCCTCAACAACGTTTTGAACGTCATGGAGCATATGAGATGTTCCAGGAGTTGAAGTTAATATTTCAAGCAAATGCCCGGATTGAGAGATATGAAATCTCCAATAAGTTCTATAGCTGTAAGATGGAGGAGAATAGTTCTGTCAGTGAACACATACTCAAAATGTTTGGGTATAATAATCACTTGATTCAACTGGGAGTTAATCTTCCTGATGATAGTGTCATTGACAGAATTCTTCAATCACTGCCACCAAGCTACAAGAGCTTCGTGATGAACTATAATATGCAAGGGATGGACAAGACTATTCCCGAGCTCTTCGCAATGCTAAAGGCAGCGGAGGTAGAAATCAAGAAGGAGCATCAAGTGTTGATGGTCAATAAGACCACCAGTTTCAAGGAAAAGGGCAAAGGGAAGAAGAAGGGGAACTTCAAGAAGAACAGCAATCAAGTTGCTGCTCAAGAGAAGAAACTCAAGTCTGGACCTAAGCCTGAGACTGAGTGCTTCTACTGCAAGCAAACTGGACACTAGAAGCGGAACTGCCCAAAGTATTTGGCGGATAAGAAGGATGGCAAAGTGAACAAAGGTATATGTGATATACATGTTATTGATGTGTACCTTACTAATGCTCGTAGTAGCACCTGGGTATTTGATATTGGTTCTGTTGCTAATATTTGCAACTCGAAACAGGGACTACGGATTAAGTGAAGATTGGCTAAGGACGAGGTGCGATGCGCGTGGGAAATGGTTCCAAAGTCAATGTGATCGCAGTCGGCATGCTACCTCTACATCTACCATCGGGATTAGTTTTAGATCTAAATAATTGTTATTTGGTGCCAGCGTTAAGCATGAACATTATATCTGGATCTTGTTTGATGCGAGACGGTTATTCATTTAAATCAGAGAATAATGGTTGTTCTATTTATATGAGTAATGTCTCTTATGGTCATGCACCCTTGAAGAGTGGTCTATTTTTATTGAATCTCGATAGTAGTGATACACATATTCATAATGTTGAAGCCAAACGATGCAGAGTTGATAATGATAGTGCAACTTATTTGTGGCATTGCCGTTTAGGTCATATCGATGTAAAGCGCATGAAGAAACTCCATACTGATGGACTTCTGGAATCACTTTATTATGAATCACTTGGTACTTGCGAACCGTGCCTCATGGGCAAGATGACTAAAACGCCGTTCTCCGGAACTATGGAGCGAGCAACTGATTTATGGGAAATCGTACATACTGATGTATGTGGTCCAATGAATATTGAAGCTCGCGGCGAGTATCGTTATTTTCTCACCTTCATAGATGATTTGAGCAGATATGGGTATATCTACTTAATGAAACACAAGTCTGAAACATTTGAGAAGTTCAAAGAATTTCAGAGTGACGTGGAAAATCATCGTAATAAGAAAATAAAATTTCTACGATCTGATCGTGGAGGAGAATATTTGAGTTACGAGTTTGGTCTACATTTGAAACAATGTGGAATAGTTTCGCAACTCACGCCACCCGGAACACCACAACGAAATGGTGTGTCCGAACGTTGTAATCGTACTTTATTAGATATGGTGCGATCTATGATGTCTCTTACTGATTTACCGCTATTGTTTTGGGGTTATGCTTTAGAGGCGGCCGCATTCACGTTAAATAGGGCACCATCAAAATCCGTTAAGACGACGCCTTATGAAATGTGGTTTGGCAAGAAACCAAAGTTGTCGTTTCTTAAAGTTTGGGGCTGCGATGCTTATGTGAAGAAACTTCAACCAGATAAGCTCGAACCCAAATCGGAGAAATGTGTCTTCATAGGATACCCAAAAGAGACTATTGGGTACACCTTCTATCACAGATCTGAAGGCAAGATTTTTGTTGCTAAATTTGGATCCTTTCTAGAGAAGGAGTTTCTCTCGAAAGAAGTGAGTGGGAGGAAAGTAGAACTTGATGAGGTGACTGTACCTGCTCCCTTATTGGAAAGTAGTCCATCACAAGAACTAGTTCCTGTGACAACTACGCCAATCTGTGAGGAAGATAATGATATTGATCATGAAACTTCAGATCAAGTTACTACCGAACCTCGTAGGTCTACCAGAGTAAGATCTGCACCAGAGTGGTACGGTAATCCTATTCTGGAAGTCATGTTACTTGACCATGGCGAACCTACGAACTATGAGGAAGCGATGATGAGCCCAGATTCCGCAAAATGGCTTGAGGCCATGAAATATGAGATGGGATCCATGTATGAGAACAAAGTATGGACTTTGGTTGACTTGCCCGATGATCGGCAAGCTATCGAGAATAAATGGATCTTCAAGAAGAAGACTGACGCTGATGGTAATGTAACTGTCTACAAAGCTCGACTTGTTGCAAAAGGTTTTCGACAAGTTCAAGGGGTTGACTACGATGAGACTTTCTCACCCGTAGCGATGCTTAAGTCTGTCCGAATCATGTTAACAATTGCCGCATTTTATGATTATGAAATTTGGCAAATTGATGTTAAAACTGCGTTCCTGAATGGATTTCTAGAAGAAGAGTTGTATATGATGCAACCAAAAGGTTTTGTCGATCCAAAAGGTGCTAACAAAGTGTGCAAGCTCCAGCGATCCATTTATGGACTGGTGCAAGCATCTCGGAGCTGGAATAAATGCTTTGATAGTGTGATCAAAGCATATGGTTTTATACAGACTTTTGGAGAAGCCTGTATTTACAAGAAAGTGAGTGGGAGCTCTGTAGCATTTCTGATATTATATGTAGATGACATATTGTTAATCGGAAATGGTATAGAATTTCTGGATAGCATAAAGGGATACTTGAATAAAAGTTTTTTAATGAAAGACCTCGGTGAAGCTACTTACATATTGGGCATCAAGACCTATAGAGATAGATCAAGACGCTTAATTGGACTTTCACAAAGTACATACCTTGATAAAGTTTTGAAAAAGTTCAAAATGGATCAGGCAAAGAAAGGGTTCTTGCCTGTATTACAAGGTGCGAAGTTGAGTCAGACTCAATGCCCGACCACAACAGAAGATAGAGAGAAAATGAAAGATGTTCCCTATGCTTCAGCCATAGGCTCTATCATGTATGCAATGCTGTGTACCAGACCAGACGTATGCTTAGTAATAAGCTTGGCAGGTAGGTACCAAAGTAATCCAGGAGTGGATCACTCGACAGCGGTCAAGAACATCCTGAAATACCTAAAAAGGACTAAGGATATGTTTCTCGTATATGAAGGTGACAAAGAGCTAGTCGTATATGGTTACGTCGATGCAAGCTTTGACATTGATCCGGACGATTCTAAATCGCAAACCGGATACGTGTTTTTATTAAACGGTGGAGCTGTAAGTTGGTGCAGTTCCAAACAAAGCGTCGTGGCGGGATCTACATGCGAAGCGGAGTACATAGCTGCTTCAGAAGCAGCAAATGAAGGAGTCTGGATGAAGGAGTTCATTTCCGATCTAGGTGTCATACCTAGTGCATCGGGACCAATGAAGATCTTCTATGACAATACTGGTGCAATTGCCTTGGCAAAGGAATCCAGATTTTACAAGAGGACCAAGCACATCAAGAGACGCTTCAATTCCATCCGGGACCAAGTCCAGGTGGGATACATAGAGATTTGCAAGATACATACAGATCTGAATGTTGCAGACCCATTGACTAAGCCTCTTCCACGAGGAAAATATGATCAGCACCAAGACTCCATGGGTGTTAGAATCATTACTGTGTAATCTAAATTATTGACTCTAGTGCAAGTGGGAGACTGAAGGAAATATGCCCTAGAGGCAATAATAAAGTTATTATTTATTTCCTCATATCATGATAAATGTTTATTATTCATGCTAGAATTGTATTAACCAGAAACATGATACATGTGTGAATACATAGACAAAACTTAATGTCACTAGTATGCCTCTACTTGACTAGCTCATTAATCAAAGATGGTTATGTTTCCTAACCATAGACATGTGATGTCATTTGATTAACGGGATCACATCATTAGGAGAATGATGTGATTGACCTGACCCATTCTGTTAGCTTAGCATTTGATCATTTAGTATGTTGATATTGCTTTCTTCATGACTTATACAAAGTTCCTACAACTATGAGATTATGCAACTCCCATTTACCGGAGGAACACTTTATGTGCTACCAAACGTCACAACGTAATTGGGTGATTATAAAGGAGCTCTACAGGTGTCTCCAATGGTACATGTTGAGTTGGCGTATTTCGAGATTAGGTTTTGTCACTCCGATTGTCGGAGAGGTATCTTTGGGCCCTCTTGGTAATGCACTTCACTATAAGCCTTGCAAGCAATGTAGCTAATGAGTTAGTTATGGAATGATGCATTACATAACGAGTAAAGAGAATTGCCGGTAACGAGATTGAACTAGGTATTCGATACCGACGATCAAATCTCGGGCAAGTAACATACCGATGATAAAGGGAACAACGTATGTTGTTATGCGGTTTGACCGATAAAGATCTTCGTAGAATATGTAGGAGCCAATATGAACATCCTGGTTCCTCTATTGGTTATTGACCGGAAATAGTTCTAGATCATGTCTACATAGTTCTCGAACCCGTAGGGTCCGCACGCTTAACGTTACGATGATAGTTTTATTATGAGTTTATAAGTTTTGATGTACCGAAGGTTGTTCGGAGTTCTGGATGTGATCACAGACATGACGAGGATTCTCAAAATGGTCGAGACATAAAGATTGATATATTGGAAGCCTATATTTGGATATCGGAATCGTTCCGGGTGAAATCGGGATTTTACCGGAGTACCGGGGGGTTACTGGAACCCCCCTGGGGGTTATTGGGCCTACATGGGCCCCGAGGGAGAAGAGGAGGGCCGTCCACGGCAGGTCGCGCGCCCCCTCTCCCCCTAGTCCAAATAGGACAAGGAAGGGGGGGCGGCGCCCCCCTTTCCTCTTTCCCCCTTCCCCATTCCTTCTCCAACAAGGCAAGAGGGGGGAGTCCTACTCCCGGTGGGAGTAGGACTCCTCCAGGCGCACCCCTAGGGGCCGGCCACACCTCCCCCTCGCTCCTTTATATACGGGGGCAGGGGGCACCCCATGACACACAAGTTGATCTTTGTGATCGTTCCTTAACCGTGTGCGGTGCCCCCCTCCACCATATTCCACCTCGGTCATATCGTAGCAGTGCTTAGGCGAAGCCCTGCGTTGGTAGAACATCATCATCGTCACCACGCCGTTGTGCTGACGAAACTCATCCCCGACACCCTGCTGGATTGGAGTCCGGGGATCGTCATCGAGCTGAACGTGTGCTGAACTCGGAGGTGCCGTATGTTTGGTACTTGGATTGGTCGGATCATGAAGACGTACGATTACATCAGCCACGTTGTTATAACGCTTCCGCTTTCTGTCTACGAGGGTACATGGACAACACTCTCCCCCCTTGTTGCTATGCATCACCATGATCCTTGCATGTGCGTAGGATTTTTTTGAAATTACTACGTTCCCCAACAGTGGCATCCGAGCCAGGTTTTATGCGTAGATGTCATATGCACGAGTAGAACACAAGTGAGTTATGGGCGATACAAGTCATACTGCTTACCAGCATGTCATACTTAGGTTCAGCGGTATTGTGAGATGAAGCGGCCCGGACCGACATTACGCGTACGCTTACACGAGACTGGTTTCACCCCATGACACACAATTTGATCTTCGTGATCATTCCTTAGCCGTGTGCGGTGCCCCCCTCCACCATATTCCACATCGGTCATATCATAGCAGTGCTTAGGCGAAGCCCTGCGTCGGTAGAACATCATCATCGTCACCACGCCGTCGTGCTGACGGAACTCATCCCCGACACCCTGCTGGATCGGAGTCCGG
The DNA here is from genome assembly GCA_963921465.1 of Triticum timopheevii. NCBI lineage: Eukaryota > Viridiplantae > Streptophyta > Magnoliopsida > Poales > Poaceae > Triticum > Triticum timopheevii. Next base: position 465,067,072 of record OY997266.1, read on the forward strand.
GGATCGTCATCGAGCTGAACGTGTGCTGAACTCGGAGGTGCCGTACGTTCGGTACTTGGATCGGTCGGATCGTGAAGATGTACGACTACATCAACCGCGTTGTTATAATGCTTCCACTTTCGGTCTACGAGGGTACGTGGACAACACTCTCCCCTCTCGTTGCTATGCATCACCATGATCCTTGCGTGTGCGTAGGAATTTTTTTGAAATTACTACGTTCCCCAACAGAAAGAGAAGAACTTATACCAATGTACCTTGACCGATGTTGAAGATGAATCAAGTTCACTCAAATGCGGACAATAAAATAGCACTATTGGTACCAATCCTTGTTGGTTCTCACACCTACACACGTAAAAGCTTATGGAGGAGCTTGGTTAGGATGGTGGCACAAAATCTGATGCAATAGTAAGCGAGCTTCAATAAAGTTGGAAATGATTCACAAATTTGCAAATGCAACAAGTAGACCAAGCAAATAGGGTACACAGAAACACACACGCAAATAGATAGGTGGGATTGTGCAAACCAAAAGTGAGCCAAAATGTGGAAACCACGAAAATGCTCTTGTTGCACAATACTAGAGAGACGCTAGCACGATTGCACAATAGGCGGATACGGAACTTGTGCACAACCTACTAGGCAAAAATGCAACTATCTCTATCCCACGTATTCTATGAGTATGGTATTTCGGTGCTATGATCCAAGATGATCCAATATGACAATCTTAATGTAGTATGATGCTATGGTTCTTGCTCATAAGCTTTTTGCTTATCTTTCCTCTTTTACTTAAAAGCTTGGGTGGCTCTTTCACTTTTGAGCTCTTTTCTCATGCAAAACTTCACGAACCAAGATAGCAATTGTGTATGCGACGACAACTTTGTGACACACAAGTTGATGCCAAGATATGCACCACTATGGTATGGTATATACTCTATGGAGTATGATCACTAATGTGCACAAGTCACGTTGCCGGCAATACTCAATGGCTAGTCTCGATGGGTAAGCTACGCAAAAGTAAGGCCATGTTGGGTATCAATGCAATTGCAAGGTATGACAAAGATGTCGTCGAAGTTACCATCCTTGGCGATGATCAAACCCTTGCAATGATGAGCGCGGTGATGAGGAAGTCGAACCGTACCTAGATAGCCGAAACACAATAGGACACGGGAGCCACACTCAAAATCTCAAGGACCAAGACGTGGCAAAATCGTCATAGGAGGTATCGTGGAAGATGGTGGTGGGTGTTGGTTTGGAAGATGTGGTGGAAGGTGGGGAAGTGGTGGTGGCCGAACTGAAAAATTCAGTTTCGTCAGAGTTTCACGGACGTCCAGTTTTTACGGTCGTCCGGTCGTCGAACATCCGGTAGGGTCCGGTCGTCCGGTGCCTGGGCGAAATTCGGGCACGGGATGAACTGCGTGATTTCATGGTGGAGAAGGATGGAGAGGTCGAAATCGAGCGGACTGGTGGATGGAAAAGGGTGGGGAGGGTGGGGAAAGTTAGATCCACACGTAGCAACTCAAATCCATGGACCAAATCCAACAAAATCTCAACTCACCAACAAATCACAAATTTTTTTGGGGCTATTTTTGGTGGGGAATTTTAGGATTTAGGACGAAAACAACAAAATCAAGCTAGAAAACACGGGGTAGGGGCTCCAAAAACGTGATCAACCTGGCTCATGATACCATGATGATGTAGGGAGGAACCCTATGTGGACGATCTTTCACGTTTGGAGTGGATCCTACGGGGGAACACGAAGAACGCGCGGAAAACACAAAGGGAAAAACACGGGGGAAGCGAGAGAATCACTAAACCGACAAGTAATTGATCACACAAGGGCTAGATCACCGAACACATAAGGTAGCACAAGATTCAAAATCAACAAAGGTAGAGGATACAAAGGAACTGTTCTTCTCCGTGAGGAGGTCTTGATTGTCTTCCCTTGAAGGGGTCTTGAATCCGCTTGGGGGATCTTCTCCGAAGAGATCGTGAGCTCCGAGGAGAAGTAACCAAGTGGATGAGCAAGGCTCTCACACAAAATATGAGCTAAACCAATGCTAAACCTAGCTAGGAGGTGGGAGAGACCTATTTATAGTCGTATTGCAAAAGGAGGTCAAAGTGAAGGGGTACAAGGGCTTTAGCCGCGGGCGTGGTCACTCAGGTGCCGGACGTCCGGAAGGCGTCGGACGTCCGGAGGCTCGGGATGGTCCGGACCTCCGGCAGGTCTCGAACGTCCGTAGATTCGGCTCTGTCGTGGGTGTGTCGGACGTTCGGAGAGGGCCGGTCGTCCAGAGCTTCGTGACGGTTCGGACGTCCGATGGCCATCGGTCTTCGGTAGATTTGGCTCGGGTGCTTGTCGCCCGGTCGTCTGGTCCGCCTCAGACTTCCGTAGATTCGGTTTGGGTGGTCAGGTACCGGACGTCCGGAGAGCTTGTGTCATGGGACTCGTCGGACGTCCAGACATGGTCGTTCGTCCGACGCCTGTAGCTTCCAAAACAGCCCTTCTTCTTCTCCATCACGCTTGGGGTCCTCGCCGTCTTGGCTCTTGCAAGTAGCTGTTCCTTGGCTCGTCTCTTGCACCTGATCACACATAGAGTTTCTGAATGAGGTAGTAGCCATGTCTCGTAAGTAGGAAGAGGGAGTTCGGAGAGGAGCGAGTTCACCTTATCTTCAATAGCCTTAGCTCGAGCTTGTGTCATGGTCCAAGTGGTGTGGACGAAGATGTAGGTGCGTCCATGGGGATGAGCAAGGGATGCTCCGCATCACCTAGGAGAGTCAATGAAAATCAATTCCAGCCGCCACAAGTTCCGGAAACACCAAATCCAATCTAGACACCATCACGGAGGGCATCATCATGTCCATTGGTGCCTCTCCGACGATGCGTGAGTAGTTCTTTGTAGACCTACGGGTCTGTAGTTAGTAGCTAGATGGCTTCCTCTCTCTCTCTCTCTCTCTCGTGATTCTCAATACAATGGTCTCTTGGAGATCCATATGATGTAAGTCTTTTTGCGGTGTGTTTGTTGGGATCCGATGAACTTCATTTATGATCAGATCTATGTTTTTATCCATGAAAGTTATTTGAGTCTTCTTTGATCTCTTATATGCATGATTGAATATAGCCTCGTATTTCTTCTCCGATATTTGGGTTTTGTTTGGCCAACTTGACCTATTTATCTTGCAATGAGAAGAGGTGCTTTGTGATGGGTTCGATCTTACGGTGCTTGATCCCAGTGACAGAAGGGAAAATGACACATATGTATCATTGATATTAAGGATAACAAGATGAGGTCTATTTCTAAAGGAAATATACCCTAGAGGCAATAATAATGTTATTATTTATTTCCTTATTTCATGATAAATGTTTATTATTCATGCTAGAATTGTATTAACCGGAAACATAATATATGTGTGAATACATAGACAAACATACTGTCACTAGTATGCCTCTACTTAACTAGCTCGTTAATCAAAGATGGTTAAGTTTCCTAACCATAGACATGAGTTGTCATTTGATTAATGGGATCACATCATTAGGAGAATGATGTGATTGACTTGACCCATTCCGTTAGCTTAGAACTTGATCGTTTAGTATGTTGCTATTGCTTTCTTCATGACTTATACACGTCCCTATAACTATGAGATTATGCAACTCACGTTTACCAGAGGAACACTTTAGGTGCTACCAAACGTCACAACGTAACTGGGTGATTATAAAAGGTGCTCTACAGGTGTCTCCGAAAGTACTTGTTGGGTTGGCGTATTTCAAGATTAGGATTTGTCACTCCGATTGTCGGAGAGGTATCTCTGGGCCCACTCGGTAATGCACATCACTATAAGCCTTGCAAGCATTGTAACTAATGAGTTAGTTGCAGGATGATGTATTACGGAACGAGTAAAGAGACTTGCCGGTAACGAGATTGAACTACGTATTGAGATACCGACGATCGAATCTCGGGCAAGTAACATACCGATGACAAAGGGAACAACGTATGTTGTTATGCGGTTTGACCGATAAAGATCTTCGTAGAATATGTGGGAGCCAATATGAGCATCCAGGTTCCGCTATTGGTTATTGACCGGAGACGTGTCTTGGTCATGTCTACATTGTTCTTGAACCCGTAGGGTCCGCACGCTTAAAGTTAGATGACGATTTATATTATGAGTTATGTGTTTTGATGTACTGAAGGTAGTTCGGAGTCCCGGATGAGATCGGGGACATGACGAGGTGTCTCGAAATGGTTGAGACATAAAGATCGATATATTGGACGACTATATTCGGACATCGGAAAGGTTCCGAGTGATTCGGGTATTTTTCGGAGTACCGGAGAGTTACGAGAATTCGTATTGGGCCTTAATGGGCCATACAGGAAAGGAGAGAAAGGCCTCAAAGGGTGGCTGCACCCCTCCCCATGAACTAGTCCGAATTGGACTAGGGAGGGGGGCGCCCCCTTCCTTCCTTCTCCTTCTCCCTTCCCCTTTTCTACTCCATGTGGGAGGTGGAATCCTACTAGGACTAGGGAGTCCTAGTAGGACTCCACACCTTGGCGCGTCCTCCTTGGCCGGCCGCCTCTCCCCCTTGCTCCTTTATATATGGGGGCAGGGGGCACCTCAAGATAGCAGCAATTGATCCCTTGGATCTCTTAGCCCTTTGTGGTGCCCCCCTCCACCATAATCCACCTCGATAATATCGTAGCGGTGCTTAGGTGAAGCCCTGCGTCGGTAGGACATCATCATCGTCAACACGCCGTCGTGCTGACGGAACTCTCCCTCAAAGCTCGGCTGGATCAGAGTTCGAAGGATGTCATCGAGATGAACGTGTGCTGAACTCGGAGGTGCCGTGCGTTCGGTACTTGATCGGTCGGATCGTGAAGACGTACGACTACATCAACCGCGTTGTGCTAACGCTTCCACTTGCGGTCTACGGGGGTACGTGGACAACACTCTCCCCTCTCGTTGCTATGCATCACCGTGATCTTGTGTGTGTGTAGGAAAATTTTGAAATTACTATGTTCCCCAATAGTGGCATCAGAGCCTAGTTTTATGCGTAGATGTTATATGCACGAGTAGAACACAAGTGAGTTGTGGGCGATACAAGTCATACTACTTACCAGCATGTCATACTTTGGTTCGGCGGTATTGTTGGATGAAGCGGCCCGGACCGACATTACGTGTACGCTTATGTGAGACTGGTTCTACCGACGTGCTTTGCACACATGTGGCTGGCGGGTGTCAGTTTCTCCAACTTTAGTTGAACCGAGTGTGGCTACGCTCGGTCCTTGAGAAGGTTAAAACAACACTAACTTGACGAACTATCGTTGTGGTTTTGATGCGTAGGTAAGAACGGTTCTTGCTCAGCCCGTAGTAGCCACGTAAAACTTGCAACAACAAAGTAGAGGATGTCTAACTTGTTTTTGCAGGGCATGTTGTGATGTGATATGGTCAAGACGTGATGAGATATAAGTTGTTGTATGAGATGATCATGTTTTGTTGAAGTTATCGGCAACTGGCAGAAGCCTTATGGTCGTCCCTTTATTGCATAAGATGCAAGCGCCAAATAATTGCTTTATTTTATCGCTATGCGATAGCAATAGTTGCAAGCGCAATAATTGGCGAGACGACCATGTGACGACACATTGATATAGATCAAGATGATGGAGATCATGGTGTCGTGCCAGTGACGATAGAGATCATGACAGTACTTTGGAGATGGAGATCAAAGGCGCAAGATGATCATGGCCATATCATGTCACATATTTTGATTGCATATGATGTTTATCTTTTATACATCTTATTTTGCTTAGTTCGACGGTAGCTTTATAAGATGATCTCTCACTAAATTTCAAGGTATAAGTGTTCTCCCTGAGTATGCACCGTTGCGTAAGTTCTTCGTGCTGAGACACCACGTGATGATCGGGTGTGATAGGCTCTACGTTCAAATACAACGGGTACAAAATAGTTGCACACGCGGAATACTCAGGTTAAACTTGACGAGCCTAGCATATACAAATATGGCCTCGGAACACTGAGACCGAAAGGTTGAGCGTGAATCATATAGTAGATATGATCAACATAGTGATGTTCACCATTGAAAACTACTCCATCTTACATGATGATCGGACATGGCTTAGTTGATTTGGATCACGTGATCACTTAGATGATTAGAGGGATGTCTATCTAAGTGGGAGTTCTTAAGTAATATGATTAATTGAACTTTAATTTATCATGAACTTAGTCCTCGTAGTATTTTGCAAATAATGTTTTAGATCAATAGCTCGCGTTGTTGCTTCCCTATGTTTTATATGTGTTCCTAGAGAAAAATTATGTTGAAAGATATTAATAGCAATGATGCGGATTAGATCCGTGATCCGAGGTTTATCCTCATTGCTGCACAGAAGAATTATGTCCTTGATGCACCGCTAGGTGACAGACCTATTGCAGGAGCAGATGCAGACATTATGAACGTTTGGCTAGCTCAATATGATGACTACTTGATAGTTTAGTGCACCATGCTTAACGGCTTAGAATCGGGACTTCAAAGACGTTTTGAACATCATGAACCATATGAGATGTTCCAGGAGTTGAAATTAATATTTCAAGCAAATACCCGAGTTGAGAGATATGAAGTCTCCAACAATTTCTATAGCTAAAAGATGGAGGAGAATCGCTCAACTAGTGAGCATGTGCTCAGATTGTCTGGGTACTACAAATCACTTGAATCAAGTGGGAGTTAATCTTCCAGATAAGATAGTGATTGACATAGTTCTCTAGTCACCATCACCAAGTTACTGGAACTTCGTGATGAACTATACTATGCAAGGGATGACGAAAATGATTCCCGAGCTCTTCATGATGTTGAAATCAACGAAGGTAGAAATCAAGAAAGAGCATCAAGTGTTGATGTTGGACAAGACCACTAGTTTCAAGAAAAGGGCAAAGGGAAAGAAAGGGAACTTCAAGTATAATGGCAAGTAGGTTGTCACTCCAGTGAAGAAACCCAAAGCTGGACCAAGGCCGGAAACTGAGTAATTCTACTGCAAACGAAATGGTCACTGGAAGCAGAAATGTCTTGAATATTTGGTGGATAAGAAGGATGGCAAAGTTAACAAGGGTATATTTGATATAGAGGCTATTGATGTGTACCTTACTAGTGTTTATAGTAGCCCCTGGGTATTTGATACTTGTTCGGTTGCTAAAATAATTAGTAACTCGAAATAGGAGTTACAGAATAAATAGAGACTAGTTGAGGGTGAAGTGACGATGTGTGTTGGAAGTGGTTCCAAGATTAATATGATCATCATCGCACACTCCCTATACTTTCGGGATTAGTGTTAAACCTAAATAAATGTTATTTGGCGTTTGCGTTGAGCATGAATATGATTTGATCATGTTTATTGCAATATGTTTATTCATTTAAAGTAAGAGAATAATTGTTGTTCTGTTTACATGAATAAAACCTTCAATGGTCATACACCTAATGAAAAGTTTGTTGGATCTCGATCGTAGTGATACACATATACATAATATTGATGCCAAAAGATGCAAAGTTGATAATGATAGTGCAACTTATTTGTGGCACTACCGTTTGGGTCATATCGGTGTAAAGCGCATGAAGAAACTCCATAAAGATGGACTTTTGGAATCACTTGGTTATGAATCATTTGATTCTTGCGAATCATGCCTTTTGGGCAAGATGACTAAAACTCCATTCTTCGGAACAACTGAACGAGCAATAAACTTGTTGGAAATAATACATACGGATGTATGCAGACCAATGAGTATTAAGGCTCGTGGTGGGTATCGCTATTTTCTGACCTTCACAGATGATTTGAGCAGATATGGGTATATCTACTTGATGAAACATAAGTCTGAAATAGTTGAAAGGTTCAAAGAATTTCAGAGTGAAGTGTAAAATCATCGTAACAAGAAAAAATAAAGTTTCTGCGATCTGATCGTGGAGATGAATATTTGAGTTGCGAGTTTGGACTTCAGTTAAAACAATGTGGAATAGTTTCACAAACTCATGCCACCTGGAACACCACAGCGTAACGGTGTGTCCGAACTTCATAACCGCACTTTATTTGATATGGTGCGATTAATGATGTCTCTTGCCGATTTACCAATATCATTTTGGGGTTATGCATTAGAGATAGCTACATTCACGTTAAAATAGGGCACCATCTAAATCCGTTGAGACGACACCGTATGAACTATGGTTTAGCAATAAACCTAAGTTGTCGTTTCTTAAAGTTTGGAGTTGCGATGCTTATGTGAAAAAGTTTTAACCTGATAAGCTCGAACCCAAATCGGAGAAGTACGTCTTCATAGAATACCCAAAGGAAACTGTTGGGTACACCTTCTATCACAGATCCGAAGGCAAGATATTCGTTGCTAAAATGGATCCTTTCTAGAGAAGGAGTTTCTCTTGAAAGAAGTGAGTGGGAGGAAAGTAGAACTTGATAAGGTAATTGTACCTTCTCCCAAATTGGAAAGTAGTTCATCACAGAAATCAGTTCCAGTGATTCCTATACCAATTAGTGAGGAAGCTAATGATGATGATCATGAAACTTCAGATTAAGTTACTACAGAACCTCGTAGGTCTTTCATAGTATAGTCCGCACAAGAGTGGTACGGTAATCCTGTTCTGAAAGTCATCTTACTAGACCATGATGAACCTACGAACTCTGAGGAAGCGATGATGAGCCCAGATTCCACGAAATGGCTGGAGGCCATGAAATCTGAGATAGGATCCATGTATGAGAACAAAGTGTGGACTTTGGTGGACTTGCCTGATGATCGGCAAGCCATAGGAAATAAATGGATCTTCAAGAGGAAGACGGACATTTATAGTAGTGTTACTATCTACAAAGCTCGACTTGTCGCAAAAGGTTTTCGACAAGTTCAAGGTGTTGACTACAATGAGATTTTCTCAACTGTAGCGATGCTTAAGTCTGTCCGAATCATGTTAGCAATTGCCACATTTTATGAAATCTGGCAAATGGATGTCAAAACTGCATTCCTTAATAGTTTTCTTAAAGAAGAGTTGTATATGATGCAACCAGAAGGTTTTGTCAATCCTAATGGTGCTAACAAAAATGTGCAAGCTCCAACGATCCATCTATGGACTGATGCAAGCATCTCAGAGTTGGAATATACGCTTTGATAAGTTAATCAAAGCATATAGTTTTATACGGACTTGCAGTGAAGCCTGTATTTACAATAAAGTGAGTGGGAGCACTACAGCCTTTCTGATAAGTATATGTGAGTGACATATTGTTGATCAGAAATGATGTAGAATTTTTCTGGAAAGCATAAAGAAGTGTTTGAAAGGAGTTCTTTAAAAGAAAGACCTCAGTAAAGCTAGTTACATATTGAGCATCAAGATCTATTAAGATAGATCAAGATGCTTGATAAGATTTTCAATGAGTACATACCTTGATAAGATTTTGAAGTAGTTCAAAATGGTACAATCAAAGAAAGAGTTCTTGCCTGTGTTGCAAAGGTGTGAAATTGAGTAAGACTCAAATCCCGACCACGGCAGAAAATAGAAAGAGAATGAAAGTCATTCCCTATGCCTCAGTCATAGGTTCTATAAAAGTATGCCATGCTATGGACCAGACCTATTGTATACTCTGCCCTGGTTTGGCAAGGGAGTACAATAATGATCTAAGAGTAGATCACTAGACATTGGTCAAAATTATCCTTAGTGGAATAAGGATATATTTCTCGATTATGGAGGTGACAAGAGGTTCGTTGTAAAGGGTTACGTCGATGCAAGTTTTGACACTGATCCAGATGACTCTATGTCTTAATCTGGATACATATTGAAAGTGGGAGCAATTAGCTAGAGTAGCTCCGTACAGAGCATTGTAGACATAAAATATTTTGCAAAATACATACGGCTCTGAATGTGATAGACCCGTTGACTAAACTTCTCTCACGAGCAAAACATGATCACACCTTAATACTCTTTGGGTGTTAATCACATAGCAATGTGAACTAGATTATTGACTCTAGTAAACCCTTTGGGTGTTGGTCACATGACGATGTGAACTATGGATGCTAATCATATACAGATATGAATATTGGTGTTAAATCACATGGCGATGTGAACTAGATTATTGACTCTAGTGCAAGTGGGAGACTGAAGGAAATATGCCCTAGAGGCAATAATAAATTTATTATTTATTTCCTTATTTCATGATAAATGTTTATTATTCATGCTAGAATTGTATTAACCGGAAACATAATACATGTGTGAATACATAGACAAACATAGTGTCACTAGTATGCCTCTACTTGACTAGCTCGTTAATCAAAGATGGTTAAGTTTCCTAACCATAGACATGATTTGTCATTTGATTAAGGGGATCACATCATTAGGAGAATGATGTGATTGACTTGACCCATTCCGTTAGCTTAGCACTTGATCATTTAGTATGTTGCTATTGCTTTCTTCATGACTTATACACGTTCCTATAACTATGAGATTATGCAACTCACGTTTACCAGAGGAACACTTTGTGTGCTACCAAACGTCACAACGTAACTAGGTGATTATAAAGGTGCTCTACAGGTGTCTCCAAAATGAAGGAAATATGCCCTAGAGGCAATAATAAAGTTATTATTTATTTCCTTATTTCATGATAAATGTTTATTATTCATGCTAGAATTGTATTAACCAGAAACTTAGTACATGTGTGAATACATAGATAAACAAAGTGTCACTAGTATGCCTCTACTTGACTAGCTCGTTGAATCAAAGATGGTTGAGTTTCCTAGCCATATACATGTGTTGTCATTTGATTAATGGGATCACATAATTAGGAGAATGGTGTGATTGACTTGACCCATTCCGTTAGCTTAGCACTTGATCGTTTAGTATGTTGCTATTGCTTTCTTCATGACTTATACATGTTCCTATGACTATGAGATTATGCAACTCCCGTTTACCAGAGGAACACTTTGTATGCTACCAAACATCACAACGTAACTGGGTGATCATAAAGGAGCTCTACAGGTGTCTCGGAAGGTACATGTTGAGTTGGCGTATTTCGGGATTAGGATTTGTCACTCCGATTGTCGGAGAGGTATCTCTGGGCCCTCTCGGTAATGCACATCACTATAAGCCTTGCAAGCAATGTGACTAATGAGTTAGTTGCGGGATGATGCATTACATAACGAGTAAAGAGACTTGCCGGTAACGTAACTAGGTATTGAGATACCGATGATCGAATCTCGGGCAAGTAACATACCGATGACAAAGGGAACAATGTATGTTGTTATGCAGTTTGACCGATAAAGATCTTTGTCGGTGTCAAAACCGGCGGATCTCGGGTAGGGGGTCCCGAACTGTGCGTCTAGGCGGATGATAACAGGAGATAAGGGGCATGATGTTTTACCCAGGTTCGGGCCCTCTTGATGGAGGTAGAACCCTACGTCCTGCTTGATTAATATTGATGATATGGGTAGTACAAGAGTGGATCTACCACGAGATCAAGGAGGCTAAACCCTAAAGCTAGCCTATGGTATGATTGTTGTAATGTATGTTGTGTCCTATGGACTAAAGCCCTCCGGTTTATATAGACACCGGAGGAGGCTAGGGTTACACAGAGTCGGTTACAAAGGTAGGAGATCTACATATCCGTATTGCCAAGCTTGCCTTCCACGCCAAGGAAAGTCCCATCCGGACACGGGACGGAGTCTTCAATCTTGTATCTTCGTAGTCTTGGAGTCCGGCGGGCGATGATAGTCCGGCTGTCTGGACACCCCCTAGTCCAGGACTCCCTCAGTAGCCCCCGAACCAGGCTTCAATGACGATAAGTCCAGCGCGTATATAGTCTTCGGCGTTGCAAGGCGGGTTCTCCCTTCAAGTTCCATGTACCTGCCGAACAGTGTCCGGCTTCATCATAAATACTGTGCTTCTTGGCTTCTGCGCCCAATAATGGCCTTCTTCCACGCGTCGCATGAATGCGAAAAGCCAGGGTGTCTTTTATGTTTCACCCCCTAGTCGTGCGAGTCATCCGCCTACAAAAGAGGCAAAAATCCAGATCCAAACCACATTATCTCCCTTCCGCGAATACTTCATCGGAGCGCCCTTGACCTAAGAATCCATTCCATCATGGACCGTCGATGCGGCTCCTCTTCTCGCGCTCCCAGCCCACCGCCAGGGGATTGGAGGAGGTGCTCTATTCCTCACAACGAGCTAGTGAAGCTCCAAGCGGGGGGATATCTCCCTCCGGCCTTCATGGTCCCGGTTCGAACCGGGCTGGCCACCTACCAAGGTGGGAAGCAAGCGGAGGCCACCCCAAGTCCCAACAAAGGGGAGCGGGTATGCTTCGTCCCCTATATGATAAGGGGACTCGGATTTCCAATACATCCGTTTCTCCGCGGGCTCCTGGAGTTCTACGGACTCCAGCTCCATCACCTTACGCCCGCCTCTGTCCTGCATATCGCGGGCTATGTAGCTCTTTGCGAGCTATTCCTGGGCATCGAGCCCCATTTTGCACTGTGGAAGAGGCTGTTTTGCCTCGTACCCCGTTCTCACGAGGGATCCATTTATCAAGTGGGTGGCGCCGAAATATGGCGCATTGCCAGGACCGGATACCCATCCGGTACCCCTAAGAAGGCGTCCGAAGACTGGCCTTCGGAGTGGTTTTATATAGAAGACGCTCCGCTGCCGGACCCAGTCCGGATTGGCCTCCCGGAGTTTAGTGCTGCTCCTCTGAAGAAACGCCTCAGCTGGTGCCCGCGGAGCCCCCGTTTGGAGGAAGACAAGAGCGTCCCTTACCTGATGGGCCGAATAAGATTACTTGCCCATTCCGGGTTGACCATGATTGGAGTCATGGCAACATGCATCATGCGGGGGGTACAGCCATTGCAATACAGAGGCCACCCCATGTGGGATTTCAACGGGAAGGACGACGCCACCCGCCACGGCCGCAAAGGACCGGATTCGACCGAGGACCTGGTGCAGATCCTGTCCGGCCTGTACAAGGGGGAAAAGAAGGATTTCCTTCGAACGAACCACTTGAATGGGTTTTCCATGAACTACCCTAGAAGCTGGGTAAGCGAACATTTTTAAGGGCTCAACCCATGCTTTCGAAGTTTAGGCTTCTTACATTATGTCTTCGGCGCAGGAACTACGCCGGATTGTGGAGGACATGATAAGTCCCGCTCCGCAGCCCGAGGATCCAGAAAGATCCCTTGATCCGGCCTCTGAAGAGGATCCAGATATCAAGGTGGAGCTAATCGACGGGGTGTTTTACCATCTCAGCATGGACAATGCTTTGGTTGCCATTACGGCGGACTACCCCGGACTATATCCGGCTTCCCAGGTGATTGTGACCGAGGTTTGGACACCATTGTCTCTTCCTTGCCCATTTCTGACCTTCGCGAACGATGGTGTTTTGCAGGAAGCACCTTCAAGGCGGGAAGCCGAGCCCGCGGCGGCTGACCAACAAAGGTCAGTCCGGACCAGCAGGCGGAAAAGGAGCGCGGTACGGACTGAAACGTCGCCGCAAAGGTATAGCTCGTATTTTAAACATTCAGAGCAACGTTCTTAGGAAACGTCTGAGTGCTCATGATCCTTTATAGGAGAAAAAGCGTCCGCCGGACTGCGGGCGTAGAGGTTGCCAATCCAGCCTATACCGGCCAGGCTCCAGCGCCTGGCCAGGAGGGGGAGGCAAGCGCAAGGCGCGGGCCGGATACTCCTCCAACGGAGGATGCCGACCGACTGTCCGCCACCAAATCTGAGGTGGAGAGCGCCATGAACCACAGGTGCCGCCGGACAGTATTTCGTGAAACGTGCTTCTCCCCTGAGGCATTGGACGCCTTTAACGCAGGGGACGCGCACCTCCGTGCTGCTCAAGATGGTTTTACCAGAGCCACGGAGCAGTACGTAAAAGACATACGGGTAAGAGAATTTTAATGGTTATATATATACCAGTAGCCCCCGAGACTTAAAGTAGTTCCGTTAACTAATTTAAGGATCATTTGAAACGCAGGCTCTTACCGAGAAGAATGCCCAGCTGTCTCAGGAGCTGCAAGAATGCAAGGCCCAGCTTGAGGCCGCACTTGCTGCCGCAGGAGGAAGCGCAGAGACCCCTCCTGGTAACACATTTTTATTAATAAATATAAGCGCTGTGCGGCGTGCGCGCAAGTCTAATAATGACATTGCAGGTGCCGCCGGACAAGATCCGAACCGGCAAGAATTACTGCGTCAGCTAAAGGCCGGCGAGAGGGTGCTGAATAGGGTGCAGCAAGAAAGGAACAAGCTCCAGGATACCAACGCCAAGCTCGGAGAAGAGCTGAAAGGCGCTCGAGCCGAGCTGTCCGGCTCCGTTAAGGAGAATCAGCAGCTTCGTCGCGGCATTTATAGTAAGTGCTTGAGCGGACTCCTTTAAAAAGAAGAGTTCGGCGAAGAAGTAAATTGACATGATGTGTCTTGTAGGTATACTCACAGGTCGCTCTGCGGAGGAGATGCCCATATCAACGGGTGATCAACTTCCCGAGCTGTTGCAACTGCTCGAACGAGTTCGGCAGGCAATGAGCGGCGTCGTCCAGGCTTTATGGCCAGCCCTCTCCCTACCCGAGGGCCTTGGGGAGCTTGCGGAGAAGCTTCAGGGAGTGCGGCAGCGCTTCCGTTTGTGGAAGATTTCGGCTTGCCGTCAAGGTGCCAGGGAGGCTTGGGCCATGGTGAAGACGCGTTACAAGAAGGCGGATCCCAACCACATGGCCGAAGTTAGACCGGTGGGGCCCGATGGGAAGGAGATCCCTGTGAGTTTAGTATACAGCCAGGTAGAGTTGGCTGCTAAATTTTCCCAACGGGACTGTAAGTTAGACAGCCTGTTAGACGGATTGAGGAGGAATACAATCAGTAAATTTGACAATGTATTTTTAAAATGACATGTGAAATGTCTTCTAGCCGGATTGTGTTTGTCTTTGCCGACCTTTTCGCTTCAACCTCGGGACCCTAGAGTCCGGAGTGTGTCCGAATACCTTTTTGGTTAAGAAACAACCGGTGTATGCATGGAGACCAGGCGTAGGGGTCATTACTGCTTTATAAGACAAGTGCCCAACTAGTTATGTTATATTACATGGCTAGTAAGAAACATCTTCTAGGGAGAATAGTTCCGTTAAGGGTTCCTTTCCCTGGGATGCATGCCCTAAAGTGCATGTCCGGACTGCGAAAAAAGCAGAAAAACATCTGGGGGTAGATAAATAAGTAGGTAAAAAATCATCTTTCAAGTCACCGACCGAATATTCCCTTAAGAACGCTAGCTTTCGGCTTCACCCAGTCTGAGGTACACATCTGGCTGACCCGGCAGTAACAATCGCAGAGGTGCTCCCTTTACCTCCTAGCCGAACAATCGGGAACGTAGGGGTAAGCACAGGAGCCAGGCAACCTAGCTTGGCCAAAACTTAAGTCATATCGATGCATATAATGGTGAGTAAAAGGTACATGTGGAAGCTTGACACATGTGCTGGGCATGAAGCCCTTATAATTGAGCTTCTGGAAAAGAAGCCCCCAGGTATAATGAGTGCGGATGGCACATCAAGTGTACGCGAACAATGCGGAAGTAGGCCCGTAGGGGCTTTTTAGTGAAAAGGTTAGGGGAAGAAAGAGAAACAAAAGACAGCTGAAGTGTAAAAATTTGAACGGAGGAAGGGGACGAACTCTTAGTCCGGCGCTAGGCATAGAATCTTCGGAGGCGGGCTGCGTTCCATGGGTTCGGCTCGAGTCGGTTATCCAACGCATTTCGTAGACGGTACGCTCCGCCGGTCAGGACTTGATCGATAATGAAGGGGCCCTCCCATTTGGGCTTGAGCTTGTCCTTTTTCTTGTCCGGCAGGAGTAGAACTAGTTCGCCAACGTTGTAAGTCTTGGCCCGTACTTCTCTGCTTTGATATCTTCGGGCCTGCTACTGATAGAATGCGGAACGAGCCTTGGCGACGTCGCGTTCTTCCTCCAATGTATCCAAGCTGTCCTGCCGATCCAGCTCGGCCTCTCTTTCTTCGTACATGCGCACTCGAGGTGAGTCATGAATAATGTCGCAGGGCAGGACTGCCTCTGCGCCGTATACCATAAAAAATGGTGTGAATCCGGTAGTACGGTTAGGCGTTGTCCGCAGCCCCCAGAGTACGGAGTCGAGCTCCTCAACCCAATGCGTGTCAGATTTAGTAAGTGACCGCACTAGTCTGGGTTTAATGCCGCTCATTATTAGACCATTTGCTCGTTCCACTTGACCGTTGGTTTGAGGGTGATAGACTGAAGCGTAGTCGAGCTTGATGCCCATATTTTTGCACCATGACTTAACCTCATCGGCCGTGAAGTTCGTGCCGTTGTCGGTGATGATGCTGTGGGGGACTCCGTAACGGTGTACTACCCCGGATATAAAGTCTATCACTGGTCCGGACTCTGCCGTTTTGACCGGTTTGGCCTCTATCCATTTGGTGAATTTATCCACCATGACCAATAGGTACCTTTGCTTGTGGGTTCCCCCTTTAAAGGGTCCAACCATATCAAGCCCCCAGACCGCGAACGACCAGGTAATGGGTATAGTTTTGAGGGCGGTGAGCGGCATATGGCTCTGATTAGCAAAGAGCTGACAACCTACGCATCTCTGGACTAAGTCCTGGGCATCTGCCCGGGCCGTCGGCCAATAAAATCCTGTATGGAATGCCTTTCCTACAAGGGCCCGGGCTGCTGCGTGGTGTCCGCCTAGTCCGGCATGAATTTCAGCCAGGAGGTTTCGCCCTTCCTCTTCGGAGATATACCTTTGAAGGACTCCGGTTGTACTTTTCTTATAAAGTTCTCCCTCATGGACCTTGTAGGCTTTCGATCGCCGGACTATGCAGCGGGCCTCATTTTGGTCTTCGGGAAGTTCCTGTCTAAGCAGATAGGCTAGGAATGGTTCCGTCCACGGGGCAATTACTGCCATTATGTCGTGGGCTGAAGGTGTTATGTCATCGGCTGAATCGCCGGTTGGCGCGGTTGTTTCCGGTTTGTCATTTCCGGATTCCCTTCCCATAGTACGGATGGCTTGAAGAGCCGTTCTAGGAAGATATTTGGAGGGACAGCATCACGTTTTGCGCCGATGCGTGCCAGTACGTCGGCTGCTTGGTTATTTTCTCGGGCTACGTGATGGAATTCAAGTCCTTCAAACCGGGCTCACATTTTCAGGACAGTGTTGCGATATGCTGCCATTTTCGGATCCTTGGCGTCAAAGTCTCCATTTATTTGGGATATTGCAATGTTTGAATCCCCGCGCACCTCTAGGCGCTGAATGCCCATGGAGATTGCCATCCGGAGACCATGTAGGAGGGCCTCGTATTCGGCTGCGTTGTTGGAGTCCGTGTACATTATTTGAAGTACGTATTGGACTGTGTCCCCGGTTGGGGACGTCAAGACGACGCCAGCCCCCAGTCCGGCCAACATTTTGGAGCCGTCGAAGTGCATAGTCCAATTGGAGTATGCGCCGTACTCTTTAGGGAGTTCGGCTTCTGTCCATTCGGCGACGAAGTCAGCCAAAACTTGTGACTTTATAGCTCACCGAGGTTTGTAAGTTATATCGAATGGTAAGAGCTCAATGGCCCATTTTGCAATCCTTCCCGTTGCATCGCGGTTATTTATGATGTCATTGAGTGGTACTTCGGAGGCCACTGTTATCGAACACTCTTGAAAGTAGTGTCGGAGCTTCCGGGATGCCATGAACACCGCATACGCTATCTTCTGATAGTGTGGGTAACAGGACTTGCAAGGAGTTAACACAGTGGATACATAATACACTGGTTTTTGAAGAGGGAATTTATGCCCTTCTGTCTCTCGTTCGACGATAAGTACCGCGCTTACAACTTGATGCGTTGTTGCGATGTATAACAACATTGGTTCGCCCAGATTGGGCGCGGCCAGGACCAGATTTGTTGCCAATATGGCCTTTATTTCTTCGAGTCCGGCAGTGGTAGCATCCGTCCACTCGAAGTGTTCGGTGCGCCTGAGGAGGCGATAGAGGGGCAATGCCTTTTCTCCTAGACGGGAGATAAAGCGGCTTAAAGCTGCCACACATCCTGTTAATTTTTGTATCTGTTTGAGGTCTTTTGGGATATCCAACTGTGACAGAGCTCGGATTTTAGCCGGGTTTGCTTCAATTCCTCTACCGGATACAATGAAGCCCAGCAGCTTTCCGGCTGGTACGCCGAAAACGCATTTTTCCGGATTCAGCTTAATGTCATATGCTCTGAGGTTGTCGAATGTGAGCCTCAAATCGTCTACTAGAGTTTCGACGTGTTTTGTTTTGACGACTACGTCATCTATGTATGCCTCAACTGTTTTGCCGATCTGGGTAGCCAGACATGTTTGAATCATGCGCTGATATGTTGCACCGGCATTTTTAAGTCCGAAGGGCATCGTGTTGAAGCAGAATGGTCCATATGGAGTGATGAATGCCGTTGCGGCTTGGTCTGCTTCCACCATCTTGATTTGATGGTAGCCAGAGTATGCGTCGAGGAAGCACAATGAATCATGCCCTGTGGTAGCATCGATAATTTGGTCAATGCGGGGGAGGGGGAAGGGATCCTTTGGGCAAGCCTTATTGAGGTCTTTAAAATCGACGCATAGGCGCCAGGATTTGTCCTTCTTTGGTACCATTACCAGATTTGCTAGCCAATCCGGATGTTTGATATCTCTAATGAATCCGGCTTCCAATAGTTTGGCTAGCTCTTCTCCCATTGCCTGTCTTTTGGGTTCGGAAAATCGTCGAAGAGCCTGTTTGACCGGCTTGAATCCTTTTAGGATGTTTAGGCTGTGTTCTGCCAATCTGCGTGGGATTCCGGGCATGTCCGAAGGATGCCAGGAGAAAATGTCCCAATTTTCCCGAAGGAATTCGCGCAGTGCGGCGTCTACCTCGGGGTTTAATTGTGCCCCAATGGAGGCCGTCTTTGTTGGGTCCGTTGGATGGACCTGGAATTTCACTATTTCATCTGCTAGTTTGAAGGAGGTGGACTTGGATCTTTTATCAAGTATCACCTCGTCCCTGTTTACCGTAGAGCGCAGCGCGGTGAGTTCTTCTGCCGCTAGGGCCTCGGATAGTGCCTCCAGGGCTAGTGCGGCTGTCTTGTTTTCGGCGCGGAGTGCTATGTCCGGATCACTAGCGATAGTGATTATTCCACCGGGCCCAGGCATTTTGAGCTTCATATACCCGTAATGGGGTACGGCTAGAAAAAATGTGAATGCCTCTCGTCCTAATATAGCGTGATATCCGCTGTTGAACGGGGCCACTTGGAATGTGACTTCTTCGGATCTATAATTGTCCGGCGAGCCGAACACCACCTCGAGTGTGATTTTTCCGGTGCAGCATGCTTCCCGGCTAGGGATTATTCCTCTGAAGGTTGTGCTGCTTCGCTCAATACGTCTTCCATTTTTTGAAGGGTTTCCTCATAGATGAGGTTTAGTCCGCTGCCGCCATCCATGAGGACCTTTGTAAGTCGAAAGCCGTCCACTATGGGACTAAGCACCAGTGCGGCCGGTGCTCGGGCTGTTCGGAATTTAGGTTCGTCGCTGGCGTTGAAGGTGATGGCTGTGTCGCTAAATGGATTTGCTGTTGCTACTTGGTAGACTTCGGCGAGGCCGCGGATTGTTCGTTTTCACATATTGTTTGATGCGAAGGTCTCGAAGACTGTTGATACCGTACCGGTATTGTTGGAGTGGTTTTCCGGGGCTAGAAGCTCCTCGCCACTTTTGGCCACCTGCCGTAATATCCAACATGCTCGAAGGCTATGTGTTGGGACGGCTCCCTCTGTACTATGAAGCTTACAGGGTCCATTGAGCCATCCCTCCAGTACGGTTCCGTGCCCTTTATGGGGTTTTTGCTTTTTGGTTTTTGAATCTGGGGCCTGAGTGTGATGCACCCTTTTGTTGCGGACTGGGGTTGTATTCGGGGCCGGATTATCCCAAAATTGGTTTTCGGTTTTCCGGAAACTCTCCATCGCACAGTACTTTCGTACTATGGACGCCCAATCGGTGAAGCGTATAATTTTACGATGGCCGATGGCGTTCAATATTCCCTTGTTCGTGCAATTATTGCAAAAGATTGAGATTGCGTTTTCCTCTCGGCAGTCCTTTATCCTATCCATAACCAGGAGAAATCTGGCCCAGTAGTGATGTACTGTTTCAGAGGGTTCTTGCCGTATTAGAGATAGATCGCATATGTCTGGGCGGGTGGGTGGACTAAAATCCGGATCCCTACCCATCATGGGGCTTAAAGGCCGAGGAGTTTCCGAATTCGGAAGCTTGGATTGCTGGACACGATCCAGCGAGTCCGAAACGATGCATGACTTTAAGTTTAATGCTCGATCAAAGTCCGTCCCTCCGCGGAAATCCGGCATGGAGGGTTCAGGAATCCAGACGTGACTAGTTTTCAATACAGGAGGAAGATCGCCACATTGTTCCTCTACCACAGCGATGTGGTGGGTAACCTGGGGAGAGTTGATCTCCCTCAGATCGGTTTTAAGCCCAATCTGGTTGTAGTCCGTAGCGACTCCCAGGGTGGCGATGCGATCCAAGAGTTCGTTGACAGACGAGAGCTCTATCGGATCCAGCCGCTCGGCAAATTCCGAGCTGACGTGGAGATTGCTTTTGACGACTTGAGAAGTCATTGTCGAAGCAGTGGCCGGTTAGGCGGTCATAAGAAAACCTCCTAGCCGGATAGTTTGGCCGGCGGCCAAGGCCCCTTTGGCGAAAATACCGTCTTTGAAGAGGGGCAGAGGCATCCTTCCTATCGGTGACGACACAGAGGAACTCTCAATGAAAGCACCAATGTCGGTGTCAAAACCGGCGGATCTCGGGTAGGGGGTCCCGAACTGTGCGTCTAGGCGGATGATAACAGGAGACAAGGGACACGATGTTTTACCCAGGTTCGGGCCCTCTTGATGGAGGTAAAACCCTACGTCCTGCTTGATTAATATTGATGATATGGGTAGTACAAGAGTGGATCTACCACGAGATCAAGGAGGCTAAACCCTAAAGCTAGCCTATGGTATGATTGTTGTAATGTATGTTGTGTCCTACGGACTAAAGCCCTCCGGTTTATATAGACACCGGAGGAGGCTAGGGTTACACAGAGTCGGTTACAAAGGTAGGAGATCTACATATCCGTATTGCCAAGCTTGCCTTCCACGCCAAGGAAAGTCCCATCCGGACACGGGACGGAGTCTTCAATCTTGTATCTTCGTAGTCTTGGAGTCCGGCAGGCGATGATAGTCCGGCTGTCCGGACACCCCCTAGTCCAGGACTCCCTCAATCTTCGTAGAATATGTAGGAGCCAAGATGAACATCCAGGTTCCGCTATTGGTTATTGACCGGAAACAGTTCTAGGTCATGTCTACATAGTTCTCGAACCCGTAGGGTCCGCACGCTTAACGTTACGATGACAATTTTATTATGAGTTTATAAGTTTTGATTTACCGAAGGTTGTTCAAAGTTCCGGATGTGATCACGGACATGACGAGAGGGTCCGCAATTGTCGGAGAGGTATCTCTGGGCCCTCTCAGTAATGCACATTACTATAAGACTTGCAAGCAATGTAGCTAATGAGTTAGTTATGGAATGATGCATTACGTAATAAGTAAAGAGACTTGCCAGTAACGAGATTGAAGTAGGTATTGGATACCGATGATCAAATCTCGGGCAAGTAACATACCGATGACAAAGGGAACAACGTATGTTGTTATGCGGTTTGACTGATAAAGATCTTCGTAGAATATGTGGGAGCCAATATGAGCATCCAGGTTCCACTGTTGGTTATTGACCGGAGACGTGTCTCGGTCATGTCTACAATGTTCTCGAACCCGTAGGGTCCGCACGCTTAAGGTTTCGATGACAGTTATATTATGAGTTTATGAGTTTTGATGTACCGAAGGAGTTCAGAGTCCCAGATGAGATTGGGGACATGACGAGGAGTCTCAAAATGGTCGAGACGTAAAGATCGATATATTGGACGATTATATTCAGACATCGGAAAGGTTCCAAGTGATTCGGGTATTTATCGGAGTACAAGAGAGTTACGGGAATTCGCCGGGGAGAAGTATTGGGCCTTATTGGGCCATACGAGAAAGAGAGAGGGGCTGCCTTGGGCAGGCCGCCCCCCCCCCCAAGGCCTAGTCCGAATTGTACTAGGGGGAGGGACTGCGCCCCCTCCTTCCTTCCCTTCTCTCTTCCCCTTCCTTCTCTCCTACTCCTACTAGGAAAGGAGGAGTCCTACTCCCGGTGGGAGTAGGACTCCCCCCTTGGCACGCCCTCCTCCTTGACCGGCCGCCTCCCCCTAGCTCCTTTATATACAGGGGCAGGGGGGCACCCCATAGACACAACAATTGATCTCTTGATCTCTTAGCCGTGTGCGGTGCCCCCCTCCACCATAGTCCTCCTCGATAATATTGTAGCGGTGCTTAGGCGAAGCCCTGCGACGGTAGAACATCAAGATCGTTACCACGCCGTCCTGCTGACGGAACTCTCCCTCAACACTTGGCTGGATCGGAGTTCGAGGGACGTTATCGAGCTGAACGTGTGCTAGAACTCGGAGGTGCCGTAGTTTCGGTGCTTGATCGGTCGGGCCGTGAAGACGTACGACTACATCAACCGCGTTGTTCTAACGCTTCCGCTTTTGATCTACGAGGGTACGTGGACAACACTCTCCCCTCTCGCTTCTATGCATCACCATGATCTTGCGTGTGCGTAGGAAATTTTTGAAATTACTATGTTCCCCAACATGAAAGTACTTGTTGGGTTGGCGTATTTCAAGATTAGGATTTGTCACTCCGATTGTCAGAGAGGTATCTCTGGGCCCACTCGGTAATGCACATCACTATAAGCCTTGCAAGAATTGTAACTAATGAGTTAGTTGCAGGATGATGTATTACGGAACGAGTAAAGAGACTTGCCGGTACCGAGATTGAACTAGGTATTGAGATACCGATGATCGAATCTCGGGAAGTAACATACCGATGACAAAGGGAACAACGTATGTTGTTATGCGGTTTGACCGATAAAGATCTTCGTAGAATATGTGGGAGCCAATATGAGCATCCAGGTTCCGCTATTGGTTATTGACCGGATACGTGTCTCGGTCATGTCTACATTGTTCTCGAACCCGTAGGGTCCGCACGCTTAAAGTTAGATGACGATTTATATTATGAGTTATGTGTTTTGATGTACGTAAGGTAGTTTGGAGTCCCGGATGAGATCGGGGATATAACAAGGAGTCTCGAAATGGTCGAGACGTAAAGTTCGATATATTGGACAACTATATTCGGACATCGGAAAGGTTCCGAGTGATTCGGGTATTTTTCGGAGTACCGGAGAGTTACGGAAATTCGTATTGGGCCTTAATGGGCCATATGGGAAAGGAGAGAAAGGCCTCAAAGGGTGGCCGCACCCCTCCCCATGAACTAGTCCGAATTAGACTAGGGAGGGGGGCACCCCCTTCCTTCCTTCTTCAACTCCCTTCCCCTTTTCCTACTCCATGTGGGAGGTGGAATCCTACTAGGACTAGGGAGTCCTAGTAGGACTCCACATCTTGGCGCGCCCTCCTTGGTCGGCCGCCTCTCCCCCCTTGCTCCTTTATATACGGGGGCAGGGGGGCACCTCTAGATAACAACAATTGATCCCTTGGATCTCTTAGCCGTGTGCGGTGCCCCCCTCCACCATAATCCACCTCGACAATATCGTAGCGGTGCTTAGGCGAAGCCCTGCGTCGGTAGAACATCATCATCATCACCACGCCGTCGTGCTGACGGAACTCTCCCTCAAAGCTCGGCTAGATCGGAGTTCGAGGGACGTCATCGAGCTGAATGTGTGCTGAACTCGGAGGCCCCGTACGTTCGGTACTTGATCGGTCGGATCGTGAAGACGTACGACTACATCAACCGCGTTGTGCTAACGCTTCTGCTTTCGGTCTACGAGGGTACGTGGACAACACTCTCCCCTCTCGTTTCTATGCATCACCATGATCTTGCGTGTGCGTAGGAAATTTTTGAAATTACTACGTTCCCCAACAATTTCTACATAAATAGATCTTGTCTACATCATGTCATTGTTCTTATTGCATTACTCCGTTTTTCCATGAACTTAATACACTAGATGCATGCTGGATAGCGGTCAATGTGTGGAGTACTAGTAGTAGATGCATGCAGGAGTCGGTCTACTAATCTTGGACGTGATGCCTACATAATGATCATTGCCTGGATATCGTCATGATTATTTGAAGTTCTATCAATTGCCTAACAGTAATTGTTTTTCCCACCGTTTGCTATTTTTCTCGAGAGAAGCCAGTAGTGAAACCTACGGCCCTGGGTCTCTTCTTTAATATATTTTCCTTTGCGATCTATTTTTATTTGCTTTTATTTTTAGATCTATTAAACAAAAAAATACAAAAATATTTTGCTGCACTTTATTTTATTTGCGATTTATTTATCCAATCCATTACAACTTTCTCCTGTCCACTCGCCAATTTCGGGCACCGTTACCCGAAAGGGATTGACAACCCCTTTAACACATCGGGTTGCGAGTATTTGTTATTTGTGTGCAGGAGTTGTTTACGTTGTGTTGCGTGGTTCTCCTATTGGTTCGATAACATTGATCTCATCACTAAGGGAAATACCTATCTTTGTTGTGCTGCATCATCCCTTCCACTTTGGGGAAATACCAATGTAGTTCTAGTAGACATCAAAAGGACTTTCTGGCGCCGTTGCCGGAGAGGATCAAGTCAAGATAGTCTTACGACAACTCGCCAATTTCTGGCACCGTTGCCGGGGAGACATCATCAACATCAACCAGGTTCCTAATCACAAATCTCATCTCCTTGCAATTTACATTATTTGTCATTTGCCTCTCGTTCCTAATCACAAATCCAATGAATTGTGGATTTATGATCAGCTTATCTATGAATATCATTTGAATCTTCTCTGAATTCTTATATGCATGATTTGATATCTTTGCAATTCTCTTCGAACTATCGATTTAGTTTGGCGAACTAGATTGGTTTTTCTTGCAATGGGAGAAGTGCTTAGCTTTGGGTTCATTCTTGTGGTGTCCTTTCCCAGTGACAGTAGGGGCAGCAAGGCACGTATTGTATTGTTGCCATCGAGGATAAAAAGATGGGGTTTACATCATATTGCTTGAGTTTATTCCTCTACATCATGCCATCTTACTTAATGCGGTACTGTGTTCTTCATGAACTTAATACTCTAGATGCAGGCAAGAGTCGGTCGATGTGTGGAGTAATAGTAGTAGATGCAGGTAGGAGTCGGTCTACTTGACACAGACGTGATGCTTATATTCCATAATCATTGTCGTCGATATCGTCATAACTTTGTGCTTTTCTATCAATTGCTCGACAGTAATTTGTTCACCCACCATATTATTTGCTATCTTGAGAGAAGCCACTAGTGGAACCTATGGCCCCGGGGTCTATTTTCCATCATATAAGTTCCCGATCTACTATTTTGCAATTTTTACTTTCTGATCTATAAACCAAAAAAATACCAAAAATATTTACTTTATCTTTGTTTAGTTTCATCTATCTCTATCAGATCTCACTTTTGCATGTAACCGCGAAGGGATTGACAACCGCTTTATTGTGTTGGGTGCAAGTTGTTTGATTGTTTGTGCAGGTATTGGTGATTTGTGTGTTGTCTCCTACTGGATTGATACCTTGGTTCTCTAACTGAGGAAATACTTATCTCTACTTTGCTGCATCACCCTTTCCTCTTCAAGGGAAAAACCAACACAAGCTCAAGAAGTAGCAAAGTGCAAAACTATAGAAGTGCTAAATGTGGTTAACGGTGAGTTTGCTATCAAATTTCGAGTGATATCAAAAATTGATGGCTTCAGGTGGGTTTGGTGGCCGTATATGGTGCGGCGCAACCAAAACTTAAGCCTGACTTCCTTGCAGATTTAGTGAGAATTTGTGGGGATGAAAGGCTCCGCATTATGGTTGGAGGAGATTTCAATATCATTAGAAGACAAGATGAGAAAAATAATGACAATTTTGATGGAAAGTAGTCATTCATGTTCAGTATGATCATTGAAAGTCTCGACTTGAGGGAGACTGAACTCTCTGGTCAACAATTCACGTGGGCTAATTCCTTACCAATTCCTACCTATGAGAAATTGGACAGGGTCCTTACTAGTGTTGAGTGGGAACGGAAATTTCCACTGGTAATGGCGCGTGCCCTATAGAGGGACATTTCGGACCATGCCACATTGCTGGTTGATTATGGGGAATCGACCCATGTGGGCAACAGAAATACATTCTCTTTCGAACTAGGATGGTTCGAGAGGGGGGGCTTCCTAAATCTTATTGCGACAGAATGGGCCAGGGAGTCTGGTGGGACTTCTCATGTGGAAATATGGCAAAACAAAATTAGACATTTGCGCCAATTCTTGAGGGGATGGGCCAAAAACCAAAGTGGTATTTACAGAGTTGAAAAGGAGATGCTAACACAAATTATTAATGAACTTGATGTGAAAGCGGAATCCACCCTTCTTAATATGTCGGAACGATATATTAAGAATGAGGCCGAGAAGAAGTTACAAGCCCTTATGAGAGAGGAGGAGATGAAATGGGCGCTTAGAGCTAAGGTTTCTAAGATCGTCCAAGGAGATGATAGTACACAATTTTTCAAATGATAGCTAATGGGAAACATAGAACGAATAAGATAATACAACTCGAACAAGATGAGGGTACAACTGTAGGACACGAGAATCTAAAATTATACATCTCTAAATATTATAATAAGCTTTTTGGAGCACCAGAAGAAAGTTTCGTAGCTCTAGTTGAGAGTGCGATCGGGGACATACCTCAGCTTAACTTAGAAGAGAATGAGCTGTTGGCTGCTCCGTTCACTAAGAAAGAGGTGTTTGATGCAATAACGCAAATGAAGCATAATAAAGACCCTGGGCCGGATGGGTTCCCGGCGGAATTTTATCAGAAATGTTGGCATATCATAAAGGGAGATCTTATGCCTATGTTCCATTATTTGTTCGATGGCCACCTAAAACTCTTTCACCTCAATTTTGGAACAATAACGTTGTTGCCAAAGAGGGTTGAGGCTATTCGCATTGAGCAATTCAGACCGATCTGCCTTCTCAATGTAAGTGATACGTCTCCATCGTATCTATAATTTTTGATTGTTTCATGCCAACATTATACAACTTTCACATACTTTTGGCAACATTTTATATGATTTATTGGACTAACCTATTGATCCAGTGCCCTGTGTCAGTTCCTGTTTGTTGCATGTTTTTTGTTTCGCGGAATATCCATATCAAATGAAGTCCAAACGTGATAAGAAAATTGTGTTAAAATCTCAACACAATTGGAGTTATGGATCTCCGGGAATATAAGAAACGGTTTTTCACCAGAAAACAGGAACGCAAAACAGAAGAGAACACGGAGACAGATCCCATCTCAGAGGGGCTCTTAATGCTATGGTTGGGTGTTTTACCTTAATGAACTTTAGAAGTTGTGGATGCTTGCTAATAGTTCCAATCATAAGTGCATAGAATTCCAAGTAAGGGACGACATGCTAGCAGTGGCCTCTCCCACATAAAAACTTGCTATCGGTCTAGCAACGTACTCAATTGCTAAGTGACAATTCCGCAAATCCTGCCACCACTATTCCACACTCATTTTACTAAACTTAATTGTTTCTTTATCTAAACAAAACCTAACTTTTATTTTTATGTTCTTTATTATCTTTCAAACCTATCACACCTACAAAGTACTTATAGTTTTATTCTTGTTCTAGGTAAAGCAAACATTAAGTGTGCGTAGAGTTGTATCAGTGGTCAATAGAACTTGAGGGAATATTTGTTCTACCTTTAGCTCATCGTTGGGTTCGACACTCTTATTTATCAAAAAAGGCTACAAATGATCCCCTATACTTGTGGGTTATCAGTAAGCTTTAATATTTTTACAAAGGTTGGCATGAACAGGTTGACATAGATAGCCCATTCGGTTGTGCAACCAACACAAACTACTTTCATGCTAGGACGACACATCCTGGAAGGGGTTGTGGTCTTACATGAAACATTGCATTAAATCCATACGAAGAAATTAGATGGTGTTATCTTCAAAGTGAATTTTGAAAAAGCATGTGATAAGGTCAAATGGCCCTTTTTGCAGCAAGCCTTACATATGAAGGGGTTCAGTCAGTCTTGGAGATCTCAGGTGGATTCATTCATACAGAAAGGTAGTGTCGAAATAAAAGTCAACGACGATACATTGCATTTTTTTCAGACACGTAAGGGTTTAAGACAGAGAGATTCCATGTCTTCGGTGTTGTTTAACATTGTAGCAGACATGTTGGTAGTACTAATTGGCCGGGCCAAAGAGAGTGGCCAAGTAGGAGGACTCATCCCCCACCTTGTATAGGGGGGAGTCTCCGTACTACAATACGCGGATGACGCTATTATAAGCTAGGAATATGAAGCTTGTATTGTGTCTCTTTGAGCAACTGTCTAGGCTCAAAATTAAGTTTTGTATTAGGAGAGCCAAAGAGGAACAAGATGAATATAGAAATTTGTTCCATTGTGAAATGGGATTCTTACCTTTTAGTTATCAAGGGATCCCAATTCATCATAGATGTTTAACGAATAAGGAATGGAAATGTATAGAAGATCGATTTGAAAAGAAACTGAGCTGCTGGAAGGGCAAACTCATGTCATACGGAGGTCGGTTGGTTTTGATAAATTCGGTTTTGACGAGCCTATCGATGTTCCTTCTATCCTTCTTTGAGGTACCGGTAGGGGTACGGAAAAGACTTGACTTCTATAGATCCCGATTCTTTTGGCAAAGTGATGAGGCCAAGAAGAAGTACAAATTGGCTAGATGGGATATTATTTGCAAACCAAAAGATAAGTGCGGGTTAGGGATCGAAAATTTAGAGGTCAAGAATAGATGTCTGCTTAGCAAGTGGCTATGCAGAATATCTACTAAGACCGAGGGTATTTGAATACAAATCTTGCAGAATAAATACTTACGCTCTAAGACTCTGTCCCAAGTCACCGCTAGGCCAACAGACTCACCCTTCTGGAAGGGATTAGTGAGGACGAGATCAACTTTGTTTCAGTGAGTGAAGTTCCTAGTTGGTAATGGTAATACTACTCGATTTTGGGAGGATACATGGCTAGGGGAGACGCTTTTGGCTTTGCAATATCCATCCTTATATAATATTGTGCAACATAAGAAGGATTATGTTGCCACCGTATATCCCTAGTATAGGGGAACGTTGGAATGCTTGGTTCCACCTGGTTCGTAGGTTGATGGAGGTTCACCTATCTGATCAGGCGGATACAATTTGTTGGAAGTTAACCACGAATGGAATCTTCTCAGTGAAATCCATGTATCCGGACCTAATTGACTCCGGGCCATTGTCGAGGTCGTTGCACATTTGAAAGATTAAAGTTCCGCTTCGTACTAAAATATTTATGTGGTTTGTCCATAAAGAAGTTATTCTAACCAAAGACAACTTGGCAAAAAGAAATTGGGTTGGTAACTCTAGGTGTTGTTTTTGTGATCAAAATGAAACGATTAAACACCTCTTTCTCGAATGTCCTCTTGCACAATTATTATAGCGATCAATTCATATAGCCTTTAACGTTCAACCCCCAAGGAGCATAAACACGTTATTTGGGACGTGACTTAATGGAGTGGACGTACACTTGGCTAAACATATTCGGATAGGAGTATGTGCACTATTTTGGGCTATAAGGAACACTAGAAATGATATGATTTTTAATGGGACACAATTTACTAATTTTTTGCAGGTTATCTACAAAGCCACATCTTGGATACGTATGTGGTCCTTACTCACTCATGCGTACTTCAGAGAGCTTTTGGTTATTGGGTGCAACCGTTGGGAGACGGTAGCACGGGCTATCTTTAGCCGATTTGGGTGGCAAGCTAATAATAGGCTAGCTGTGTAGGCATCGTAGTTTTTTTTTTATCGCCGGATGTGGCACTTTTTTCAGTCTATATCGCCGGGTGTGGCGCCTTTCAGATTTATTTCCTTCCAACTACTGCTCAGTTTATGAGCAATTGTGGACCTTATGACCTTATTACGTTTTTATTTAATAATATGGTTGCATGCATCGATTGATGCAGAGGCCGGGGGTAATCCTCCTTTTTTCTAAAAAAATATACCTTTTTGTGGAATGTAGACGAGGGAACGAACGGGGGGAGGTGCATTGTAAACTACTAGCAAAAGAGCTCGTGCGTTGCAATGGGAGAAAAAAATAACACACATTCTTAACCCAATAACCATAATATGTTCATGCCCTTTATTTTAGCGAGGCATCATTTTTGTGTTGCCGCTTATCCTCCTTCTCACCCTCAGTGGCCTCAGTGGCCTCAGTGTTCACACAAACCAAAATGTGTTTGAATGTTGTTTTTCCCCTGCCAGTTTTTTCAGAGGTACTCATGTGTGGTTATCGATGGTGGTTGTTTATTTGCAATCCAGATCGTCGCGGTACGAAAGAAAAACGGACGTGCCCTATAGGTTACAAGTTTGCTTTTAAAATAATATTTTAAAATATTTAATAGGTAAAAATAACAGCATATTCAAATTCTACATATTTTTTTATTCAAATTTCATATATAACATGTTAAAATCAGAGTTACGGTTTATAGATATGGATAATTAAGAAAATATTTGTTTGACTTAAATATCTTCCAAAATAATATTTAAATAATATTTAACAAACAAAATAACATCATATTCAGATTCTACACATTTTTCTAATCAATTTACATATATAACATGTTAAAATCGGAGTTACAATTTAAAAGATATGGATAATTTAGAAAAACATTTGTTTGACTTATATATGATCGGCGGGTGAATTATCTAATACGTCAGGGGCTTTTCCGTAAAAATGTAAAATAACGGTTCGGTTATGACTTAAGTGTGTACTGCGGGTTAATTCATAAAAATGCAGGGGGTTTTCTGCAAAAGTGCCTGGCGGACGACCGACACCCAATTTGTTTTATTATTAGGTAGAGAAAAATAAAGTGCGCGCCAAAGAGATTTACAGGGCTGAGAATCAAAGTTATCTCAACTTATATGAGAGCTGGTTGAGGTCGACGTGGTATGAATGGGGAGGCGAGGATAGACGGGAAGGAACTGCAATGCCATGTGACAAGGTGGATAAGCAAGTGTTCTCTTAGTTAGGGATGGTATTCATCGTGTCCAAAATATGTATACAAAGTATTTAATTAGTAATTACTACTACCAGTGTTCACTAATGTAAGACGTCGAACAGGCAAAACGTCTTCAATTAGTGGACAGAGGGTGTGCTTTACACCGGTCATTTTTTTAAAAAACAAAGGCAAAAGATTTGTCACATCAATTAATTAATTAAGAAGAAGAGAATTGTTTAGTTAGTTAACGAATAATCAGACGATAACCGATACATATAGACCATACGGGGACTACTGGCTAAGAACATGGATTAACTATACGTACCAGTTGGCAGTTGCACATGGCAGTGCCGAACCCAACAAAATAACAATCAGAAGCAACAACCACAACGACTAATCGTTGCGCACCCTCGATCACCTATTCGGCGATCACAGCAAAGCCTAAAGAACTGCCCACTCGCATCGCACAGCCTGGGAAAGACCGACAGACCGAAAGCAGCGGCTCCAGCCAATGATCCTCCTTTTCATGGCTAGCCTTCCACAGCACAGCACAGCAAAGCACCTCCGATGGCAGCTATATATACCCGACGTGTCCCGCTCTTCCTTCCCATCCCAAACCCACCCAACTCGCTACCTTCCTGTTCTTAGTGCTTACACGTCTTCGACTGATTCCCAAGCGTCGATCAACCGAGAAGCTAGCTAGCGGAAATGGCGGCCACCCTCAAGCTCAGCATCCTCGCCGCCGCCGCCGTCGTGGCCTCGTCCGTGGTGGGCATGGCCATGGCTGCCGAGGGGCCGGCTCCCAGCCCGGACACCGGAGCCGCCACGACCACCCCGGCCTTCGCCGTCGGAACGCTCGTCGCCGCCGCCGTTGGGTACCACTTCTGCTGAGCTGCGTCGCGTGCGTCTGCTGGCTGGACCGGCACTCTGCAGTCGTGTTCCCGCCTCTCTTTTTTTTCTTTTGCGGGGTCGTGTGCCATGTACGTGTTATGTTCTGATCGGTTGACGCGCGTATTGCGCTTCGGTACACAGCTACATACTATGAATTAATACATATCGTATTTATCTTCGTTCACTGCTAAAATGATTATGTACTCTCTCCGATTTATATTAATTGTCGTTGCTTTAATATAACTTTATATTTATATGAAAGCAGCGACAATTAATTTGAATGGGAGAGAGTACCTAATTTGCTAAAACTCTTTGGGCTGAGATCATATATACCTGATGTGATGTCATCAAGATACTAGATCAAGTGAATGCGAAAGAACAGGAGGGTGGACAGAGGAATGGTCAAGTTTGAGGCCGCAGAACGGCAACTACTTAGGACTTGATTATTCCACAGTTGAATGATCTGCGGCTCGTAAATCGACTGGTGGAGCGAGGCTCGACCCTCTTCTACGGGGCGTCGCGGCGGCTTCGGTGGCCGGGTTCTCCAAGGTTGCGTCACGGGCGGGTGGCGGCCCCGGTGACGGCGCCATTGGGCTCCTGGGGTGCGGCCCGGTGGTCTGTCGGCGAGACGGGGCAGGGTGGAGGCCCCCTTTCCGGCCTTTTGGTGGCTCCTCCGCTCGCGGGCCTGCTGCTCGGCAGCCTTTGGTGCCCTCTGCGACGGTGCTGCAGTTGGGGGTCACCGGATCTGCTCGTCTTGGCCGGTACGGCTTGTCGCTGCCTGCCGGCGGCAAGGTGGATGGATCCGGCATGGTGGTGGCGCCGCCATGGCGCCGGAAGTGTGCGGGCCAGCGGGTCTGCGGATCAGCTGCAGGTCGTCCCTGCTGGTGGCTGGTTGCGTGGGGGTGTGGAGGCTTGTTGCTCCCGGTGATAGCCTGCGTGGCTGCTGCCGACGCCGATGATGCGGCGCATGTGGCCATGTGGGCGTTGTTCTACCTTCCTGAAGGGTCGTCATGGAGCTCTTTGGCCTTGTCCACCTCCGGGGTTCATCTTCGGGTGAAAGCCTATGGCCCTGTCGCAGGGTCGGGCGACGACATTGTTTTAGCATCACTTCCCTCCTTGGCGTGTCGTCTTCAAAATTTGTTCCCTTTCGTGCTTTCCCTGGGCTGGACATCCACGGCATCAAGGTTGGCTGGTGCCCAACCGGTGATGCGAGTGGTTTGCGTTGCGGCTTGTGTGGCAGCGAGAATGGTGGCGTGCGGAGCTGGGTCGCGACTGGTCCTTCTGATGTCGATGGTCTGATGCGCCAATGGGTGCGCCTTTGTTTGTTTCTCGCTATGACAGAGAAGTCGGAGTTGCGCGTGGCGGGGCCCCGACGACAACGATGACTCCATGCGGGCAATTTCAGCGGACGGTGCTCTCCGGAGATGCGATGTACTAGGTCGGTGCGACGCTTGCAACTTGCTCCTCGGAAGCGCATCGACAAAATCAGAGTTGCCGGTCCTCGACGTCTAGGCCGATTGTATGGTTGTGGCCGGCGAGGTCCTTGGGTGTCGCTCGTTCGGAGGGGTCTTGATGGTTCTTCAGTGGCGTAGTCGGAGTCACCTGCTCGGGGAGAAGTGATGACGATGACATTGCAGGCAACCTCGATGGCGTCCTCTCCTCGAAAGTGTGTGTGGTCTTGTGGGTGCCAGGTCAACTAGAGTGCCCTATTCTATGGACGTGTTGTAACGGTTTTCGCCCGGGTTCCCGTTAATTAACTGGATAGTTCTCTTCTTCTTAATCAATGAAAATGGTAAATCTTTTGCCTCCTTTAAAAAAAACTGTTCTGGCTGCCACATGGTTCTTACCAGAGGTGTATCCACAATAGAGTTCATGAGAGTTGAGATCGTGTATGCAAAAAAAAACTGAAGTAGACTGTCACGGAGAGGTAAGAGCATCTACAGCCGGACTTTGCAAATTCGACCTCTCAAACGCCCGCAGACGCGCCTGAGCGCGTCCGCGGATACTGACCGGTCAAGTCTTAAATTTGTCTTCTCAAAACCGGATCAATAATCATATCCCAAATTCATACAAACTCATGCAACTAAGTCGATGCATTACACACATCTTCATACAAACTCCATCACTATTAGCATGCCATCGGACTACTAAAATTTGGCATATTTGGCTATGGTGAAGAACATCCACGGCTGCCCTTGCCCTTCCCGGCGCCCTTGCCGTCCTTCTCGCGAAAGTGCCGGTTGAAGACGCAGTAGGTATAGAGCCGGATCTGTTGGTCGTCGCTGTTGTCCTCTTTCTCCTCCTTCGATGGCAGTCCGGCCATGGCACAGACCGCCCGATTCTGCTCTCGGGCGAGGGCGCGCGTGTTCCTCCGTTGCCGTTTCTTCACAATGCGGGTGCGGATGGCTTCCTCCTGCGCGAGTCCATCCTCCCACATCGAACTCCGAATTTGCACTGCGCCACGCGGTCCTGATCCGTCACCATCAATGTATGGATGAAGCACCACTCCACATCGAACTCTCAGAACTCTCGATCCATGCTCCAGGCTGTAAGTCGGCCGTGTAATTCGGCACCTTTCGAGGTCCCTTGAAGTCCTTGGGAAGACGTACGTTGTGCAAAGCCGGTACCAGACAAGGAACACCACCGGTTCTAGTGGCTATTCCCGCCTCAACCAAAGTTGTTGGATACTCTGGGATATCCTGATGAGCCGCCTGTTGAGCCCCCAGCTGAGCCGCCCGCTCGTTCTCCTTACGTATTCGGTCTTGCACCGGGTTATAGCCACCGTGTTAGTTAAGGCGTTGGGCGTTGCTTGACAAAGCTTCGGACTCCATGTGTCTGCTGTAACTCGGGCTCCGGTTCTGACGAGGCGGTGCTAACCAAGGCGGGGGAGTTGAATGAATCCTGTCTCTGCTGTAAGAATAAGTCTCTTGCTCAGCTAGGACCGTCTGGAGAAGCTCTCTGACCCTCCGGGTCTCCACCACTGTCGGGTCATCACCGTCCATGGGCAGAGCCGCCGAGCGCGCCGAAACCGCGATTAAGTTCTCCATGGGGTTAGAAAAGTGACCCTCCGGTACCGGCACATAACGCGGTGGTGCCATGCTCACATGAGGAGGTGGCATCTCTTAAGGCTGAGACGGTCCTCCTGCTCCGGCTGTCATAAACTAATTGGCATCTGGCGGGTTACTTGGGCCGGCTCCGGGTGTAGCGAAAAGAACCCAAGGGTCGTAATTCGAAGGTAAACGGGATTGGGTTTTCTGGTGTCTCCTCCTCATTACCTCATTGGATGCGTTTAAGCTCATCGTGAGCTGGTAAGCTTCTGACTGCAACCGCTGTGCCCGGGCGTCGAGAGCCGCCTGCTCTGTAGCTAGTCTAGTATCCTCAGCTGCCAAGGCCTCCTTGGCCTGAGCTATCTCCTCACGCACTCGTGCCACCTTCGCGTCATGCTCATCTTTG
This sequence comes from Triticum timopheevii, assembly GCA_963921465.1. Classification (NCBI taxonomy): domain Eukaryota; kingdom Viridiplantae; phylum Streptophyta; class Magnoliopsida; order Poales; family Poaceae; genus Triticum; species Triticum timopheevii. Next base: position 465,102,606 of record OY997266.1, read on the forward strand.
TCCGCAGGGATAACTGTGGCGGTTAACAGGACCGTAAGTTTGTCCATGAGGTGTATCAGCACCTGAGCCGGCGGGCGCACAGGGCCACCTGCCCCGGCTGTCCCTATTCCGGATGTTATTGCTGCAGCAGCCGTAGAGTTAGAGCCGGGCTGAGTTCCAGCCATGAAGATTCCTGCCCATCTTGGCGGCTCATAGGGGTCCGGAATACTGATGCCATCGGAACAGCCCCCGAGCACGCCGTCTTGCACCTGATACAACAAATCTGTTGAGCCGGCGGACGAATCACCGTCTGAGAGGACGACCGTCTCACCCCTATCTTCAGATCCTTCAGAAAGTTCTCCGTGGATGCAGCCAACGAAGGCACGCTTCATAACAGGTTGAGTCCGGGTCTTCCTCGCACGCTGAGCCGTCTCGATGAGGTCGGTGCAGTTGTCCGGCTCAGGGCCCGGCTCAACGATCCGGCCGATGAAGACGTGGATTCCGCCGAAGGGGACCCGGTATCCGTACTCAATTGAGCCAGCGTCGGGACCCCAGCCTTCGTCGTCGAAATAGATCTTGCCGCGACGACTCTGGGCCATCCGGCCCACTATGTATCCCTTGAGCCCTTCGAAGTTGCCCTTCAAGAACTCAAATCCACCGTGCGCTGGCCCCATGGTGGGCGCCAACTGTCGTGGAATTGTCACGTCAGATGTCCTCGCGAAAGGACTTAATTGTGGAGCCATCGCAACTAGGAAGCTTAAAGGGGTTAATCAGGACAATGGACACGAGAGGTTTTATACTAGTTCGGCCCCTTACGGTGAAGGTAAGGCCTACGTCTAGTTGGGTTGGTATTTATGTTTCGATGACCAGGGAGCGAGATACGTTATGCCCGTCTCTCGATGAGTTGTTTCTTGCCTTAAGCCGCCAGCAGGTCGTCCCCTTATATACACGGGTTGACGCCCTGTGGCTTACAGAGTCCCGGCTGGCTTATAAATAGTGTCCGGCTCGGTGACTAGTTAAAATGACCTTATGATACAAGTCATGCTATTATGGCGGTTTACTACAACGGGCCTTAAGTCGCCTGTGGGCCTTAAGCCCCTTATTGAATTGCCATCTTCATGCTTGGTCTTGGGCTTCTCTCTGGTGAGTCTTCTTTGCGTAACCCGGCCCCTCCTGGGCGGCTTTACACAAATAGTTATATCCCCAACATTAGGCCCCAGATTGATTTGAACCTGTTCATGTCAATCTTAAAATACCTTAATAGATCCTCCGTCTTCTGACTGTTCAAAAGGTTTTCTTTAACCCATCGTGACGTCATCTCCTGGATCTGGGTTAACCCACTGTGACGTCATCCTTTTCTTAAATTCTTTTTCTATTCCACCGTATCTTCCAACGTATCTCTGTTTTTATTGACCGTTTCGAAAATTGAGGCGTCGGGCCGCTGGATAATAATTCTTATCTCCTCATTTCCCGCGCCATCTCAATTATCCTCTCCTTATAAATAGGCTCGACTTAGGTCTTCCATTCTTCCCTTCTTCAGTCGTCTTCTTCCTCCTGCCTCCTCTCGAGCTCCGCCGCCGCCGCTCTCGAGCTTCCTGTCTTCACCGTCTCAGGTCGCTGCATCGACCTGGTTGGACCAGAGAAACGCGACGAACCTCCGCAGCTCATCCAGATCCGTAAGTTCCCTTCCCTTCCTCGCTTAGATCCACATTAGAGCTTCCTCAAGTTCGTCGGAGTTCATCACCATTAGAGCCAAACCCTTGTTAGTTTTCCCTTTAGATGCCTCTTCTGATCTGAGCATGATATAAAGTGGCCGTGGTAGTTGTTTTCGCACTTGTTTTGGATAAGAAACAGATCCCTTTCCCTACATAGAAGCCTCATTCGAGCCTATGAACACATGCGCATTGGTTTTTAGGTCTAGACAATTTTCTTATCAGAACAGACCTTTGATCTCAAAATATCAGCAGAAGATTATGAAACCTGTTTTTATCACCCGGAAAAATCCTTCTGTTAAATGCCCTTAAACACAACTGTCCAGGAGTCCGGATTAAATAAACGACATTGATCTGTGAGCCTTGCTTGCTTTTCATCACCTTAAGAATTTTGAACCGCTCTTGATACTTGTAGTGGCTTAAATATTGTTACACAGTCATCCTTATATCATAAGGCCCCTTCGTAAGCCGCTACCTTAAATAATTTGGATATTTCTCCCGGGTTAAAATTTGAACCGGAACTTCTTATTTTGTAATAGGCCAACTGTTGTTATGGCACCTAAGGCGGCCAAGGCCCCTGTAACCTGCAATTGGGTCCCATCCATAGTCACCAAGAGTAAACTGGCTGAGTTTGTGAAGTCTGGCCATCTTCCAAAAAAGGAGGTCATGTCTTATCGTGCTCCTGACCCGTCTGAAGAGAAGCCTCAACCCAAAGAAGGGGAGGTGATAGTTTTCACGGATCACATGAACCGGGGATTTTCCCCTCCCGGCTCAAAATTCTTCAGGGAAGTTTTGAATTTCTTTGATCTTAGACCTCAAGACATTGGACCCAATTCCGTGTCAAATCTTTGCAATTTTCAAGTCTTCTGCGAGGTGTACCTGGGAGACGAGCCAAGTCTGCTTTTGTTCAGAGAACTTTTTTACTTGAACCGCAGAATGAACATGCCAACAGGCCTAGTCTTGAGCTTGGCGGCATCTCGATCCAGCGGCGAAGGGACTGCCTTTTTCCTTATGCTGAACTGCCGAGCCACCCAAAAGATTGGAACCAGACGTGGCTCTACTGTCAGGACACTTCTCCGGCTGATGAGAAGCCTCTGCCCGGCTTTCGCGCCCTGCACCTTGAGTCCAACCATCAGCTAGCGGATAAACTGACCGCTGTTGAACGTCTGCCTCTTAATCCTACCATCAGGAAGATTAAAGCTCTTCTGGTAACGGGTTAAATGGCATCAATCTGGTTCGAGTCTGGGTCACTTGGCGAATACTTCCATTAAGCCGCCGCTCCGGCTTAATGTGTACTTACACAGGCGAAAAGGACGACCCAATGCGTCAAAGTCCAGACGACTTACCAGATGATGTGATAGATGCTACAACTCAGTCACTGCTGAAGGAGGGCACTGTAACTAGCAATGCCTTCTGCTTACTTCCCTTCTGCAAGAAGAACCCAGCCCATGCAGTGAGTTTCCAATCTTAATAAATACTCTTTAACATGTTATACCTTCTTTGTGCTTATAATTCTTTTTCTTTTTCCACAGGCCGGTGATAATTTCTGCAAGGTCAAGTATGACCATGAGGCTGCCAAACAAGCCAGGGTAGCCAAGAAAACCGAAAAGAAGGCCGCCAAGACGGGCACCTCAAAGAAGAAGAAACCCAGCGCCTCTGACTTACTCAAATTGGATGATAGTTCTTCGGATGATGAAGAGGTAATCCTTTAACTTTCTTAACTCCCTTGTCGTTATTTTACTGACATTCTATCCTTTCAGGAGGATACAGGGAACAGTCAAGCAGCTGAAGAAGAGGTAACTATAATCTCCTCCCACTCAGAGCCTTTGCCAAAACAAAAAATCCGAAGGGTGACTCGGAAAGTAAGATTTTCACATCCTCTAGCTTATCAAGATCCTCAATTTCTTTTGAAGCAACAACAGCTTGAGAACCATAGGCAGACTCGGGCCAATCAAGACGCGGAACTCTCCTCCGGCTTACCCAATGTAACTAGGAAGCGTCAGACCGAGGTTATCTCCGATTTACGTTCTGTTTTACCTTTGGCGGGTTTGATTCGCCAACCTCTCAATTCATCTGACTCCAATTATTAGGATACCTCTCCTTCTTCTGACGAGTCTATGCAATCAAACATGCCGGCTTTCAAAACGGCTCCCGGGTAATGTAACCTTCCTTACTTTGAGTTTTACCATGCTTATGTTTTAATACTCATCCTTCTACCTTTATTAACAGTCTGCAAGTGAAGCCCAGCAAGAGGGCAAAGAAAAACAAGCCGTCCCAAGACCCGGTTGTCACTGAACCGGCGCTTGACTTGTCCGCTCCTGACAGCTCCACCCATCAACCGCCGCTTGAACCGGCTTCTGATATTCCGGTGCCAACTTCTGACCCGCCTGCTGAAGATGTTATCCACAACTCTGATAACCCGGAAGCTCCTAATCCGGCCAAGACGACTGACCCGGAAGTTGTGTATCTGAAAAGTCAATTTGTTGGACCGGGGTGGCCTATTGTTCTTGCCCAATGCACTGCCAAGGAAGAATTTGCCCAACGTCGAAAAGCCAAACAAGACATCACTGACTATACTCACCTAAGCATTGGTGACATAGTCTCGGGTTATCTGAACCAAGTGCATAATAGTCGTGACCTGGAAATTGACATGGTGAAACAAATACAGCACAAATCTGAGGTATAACTTATGCTATTTTCCTGAATCTTACTTACTGTACCAGCCCCCAAGTCTATTGCTTATGAATGAATATGATGTAGACTTAGAAATCTGCTACTATTTGTTTGCCCGGTTTAAAGAGAATATTTTAAGCCGGTGATAGCATGATACTTTGAATTTGTATTACACATTAGCCCCCAAGTGTCAAGTATCTTTACTTGTAAAGTGCTTGAGACTTAATATGTATGACTCGGTAGGGTAGGTTAAAAATTCTTTAAGCATACATTAGCCCCCAAGTGCCAAATATCTTGACTTGTAAAATGTTTGGGACTTGAATGTTACCTTACCATGATTCTTACCATAACCTGGTATCAATACAGGCCACCATAAGTCAATTTGCGTCGGAGCTTGCTGACCTGAAGAACCAGCTGAAAACTCAAGAGCTTGAAATTCAGAAAGCCAACTCCAAGTTTGAATTCAGCGTCTCTGAACAAGAGAAATTGAAGCAAAACTTTGAGTCAGAAAAGAAAATCTGGGCTGATGAGAAAACTTCACTGGTGACTCGGGCCTAGACGGCAGAAACAGCTCTTGCAGAGGCAACAACTGAGTTATCTGACTTGAAACGGCAGATATCCCAAATGGTCTCAGCCATCTTCGGTAAGTTATTGTGCAAAACCTCAACGCATTCAGGATTTAAGGCGGGCATCTTCAAGAGCCGGAGCCGTGGCCGCATTAAGCCGGGCGAAGGCATGGGTGCCAGAGCTTGACTTGGCTGACCTCTCTCTTGGATATCCAAGTTTGAAGGAGGACGGTACTGCATTTGATGATCAAGATTTCACCGCCTGTGTCAAAGTCGTCCGTCCCTTGTCTACCCTTATTGGGAATGATACTGATCTTACTAAGTATTCGCCGGGCTATGATAGCGAGAACCGGAGAGTCCCAAACATTCCATATGACCAAGTCAGCCTGATCCCTCCAACGCGTAAGCATACCTTTGCCCCTGAAGTGGACCCGGCCAGTTTAATAGATGATGAGGCTGAGTTTGAAGCCTTGAGTGGCATTTACTAGGCCTCTTCCATCTTCCAGGACAAAGCAACCGACGGAGAGGCGGAGAAGGATAACCCGGAGTCTTCAAGCCCGCCAAAGGAATGAACCGCCACACATTTTATAACTTCGCAAAAACAATGCTCCACTTATTCAGACTCGGGGAGTCTTGTAATAGGATAGAAAAAACCTCTCAATGTTTTTCATGCATTCGCGCATGTTTATGGCGCTTAATACTTTCGTAAGCCGCCATTGTTATATATTTCCAGCTCATGTTGATCGTTTGTCTCCTTGATGTTAAATTTGCTTGCCTCATCCTGCAATCCCTTTGGTAATCCCACCTGTTTATGTGATCTTCACCATGTGGATGGATTCAACTCCTGAAAGTCGGAACATATAATGCTCACCTAGCACTTAACAACCTGGGATAGTTAATATTAAGCCGGAAGAATCAAAAGCCATTCATAGTGCTTTCAAAAAAGGTCTCAAAATAGTCAAGTAATTATGCTTATGATATATAATAAACAATGTTCAAAAAAGGCCTATGATTCGAATACGATCAATAAACCGCTCCAAAGGGGTTAAGCTAAGATTCGGATACAATCATATAGCCCCCAGTGGCTTTGGCGATACCGATCAAGTGGGTATCGACAGCTATGTTCTCTTTGGTTCGAATACGACCCATGTTTGAACAGGAAGCCCCCAAGTGACCGTAAGAGTTGTTTAATGACGCTGATTCGAATACGATCCACGTCAGACCCAAAGGAGTTAAGCTGTGATTCAAATATGATCAAGAAGCCCCCAAGTGGGTTTGGCAGTATGCCGATCAAGCGGGTATTGACAGCTATGTTCTCTTTGGTTCGAATACGACCTATGTTTGAACAGGAAGCCCCCAAGTGATCATGGCTAGATTCAGATATGATCATAAGCCGGACCAAAGGGAAAGCCGGATTCAGAATTGATCCGCTCCCTGTTGGTAGTGTCCACCACCTGATAAAGAAGACATAAAAACATTCTTTATGGGAAACAAGGGCAGAGGTCCTGCTTTATTGCTTTATATAATATGTACATCGTCAAAAGTGTATACATCTTAAGAGCCGGTGGCTCAAGTATAGTAAGGCCGGAGATGAGCAATATTCCATGGCCGGCGGGTCTCCTGCTCCGACTTACGTGAGTCTTTGTGCTCTCGAACATCGATGAGGAAATATGACCCGTTGTGCAGATTCTTGCTGACCACAAAGGGCCCTTCCCAAGGCGGGGATAGCTTGTGCATGTCAGACTGATCCTGGATGAGCCGGAGCACCAAGTCGCATTCCTGAAAGGTTCTGCTCCTAACCCGGCGGCTGTGATAGCGGCGCAGGTCTTGTTGATAAATCGCCGAGCGGGCTATTGCCAAGTCTCGCTCCTCATCTAATAAGCAAGTGCATTTTGACGAGCTTCTTCATTGTCAACCTCAACATAAGCCGCCACGCGGGGTGAATCGTGCCGGATGTCACTTGGTAGGACCGTCTCTGCACCATACACCATAAAGAAAGGCGTGTAGCCTGTAGATCTGTTAGGCGTAGTGTTGATGCTCCATAACACAGAAGGTAACTCCTCCACCCAACAACCCGGAGTCCGCTGTAAGGGGACTAAGAGCCGGGGCTTGATACCTTTTAGGATCTCTTGATTAGCTCTTTCTGCTTGGCCATTGGATTGAGGATGAGCAACAGCCGAAACATCAAGCCGGATATGTTCTCTTTGACAGAACTCTTCCATGGCACCCTTGGAGAGATTAGTGCCATTATCAGTTATGATGCTATGTGGGAAACCAAAACGAAAGATCACCTTTTTCATGAATTGAACCGCCGTGGCTGCATCACACTTACTGATCGGCTCTGCCTCAACCCACTTTGTAAACTTATCCAGTGCCACCAGGAGATGTGTCTTTTTATCCTTAGACCTCTGGAAAGGCCCAACCATGTCAGGCCCCCAGACTGCAAACGGCCAAGTGATTGGGATCATCCTCAATTCTTGAGCCGGCACATGAGCTCGTCGTGAGAACTTTTGACAATCGTCACATTTGCTCACCAGATCTTCCGCATCAGCAGGAGCCGTCAGCCAGTAGAAACCATGACGGAAAGCTTTTGCTACCAGAGATTTTGACCCGGCATGATGGCCACAATCCCCTTCATGGATCTCACGAAGTATTTCTTGGCCTTCCGTAGGGGACACACAGCGTTGAAACGCCCCAGTGACACTTAGGTGATGTAACTCGCCATTAACAATCGTCATAGATTTGGAGCGCCTGACGATTTGTCTTGCCAAGGTCTCATCCTCAGGTAACTCACCCCGGGTCATATAAGCCAAATAAGGCACTCTCCAGTCCGGGATAACGTGAAGAGCCGCCACCAACTGCGCCTCCGGGTCTGGCACTGCTAGCTCTTCCTCGGTAGGCACCTTGACAGAAGGGTTATGTAAAATATCGAGAAAGGTGTTAGGCGGCACCGGCTTACGTTGGGATCCCAACCGGCTTAAAGCATCAGCCGCCTCATTCTTCCTTCGATCAATGTGCTCCACTTGATAACCCTTGAAGTGACCAGCCACAACATCTACTTCACGACGATAAGCCGCCATAAGGGGATCCTTGGAATCCCACTTGCCTGACACCTGTTGAGCCACGAGATCTGAGTCGCCCAAGCATCTTACCTGACTTAAGTTCATCTCCTTGGCCATCCGGAGACCATGAAGTAAGGCCTCGTACTCAGCTGCATTGTTAGTACATGGAAACATAAGCCGGAGTACATAACAAAATTTGTCACCTCGTGGGGAAGTTAACACCACTCCAACCCCCGAGCCTTCTAGCTGCCTGGACCCATCAAAGTGAATCGTCCAATATGTGTTATCTGGCTTCTCCTCAGGTGCCTGTAATTCTGTCCAATCATTGATAAAGTCCACCAAGGCCTGAGACTTAATGGCAGTACGTGGCATATACTTCAAATCATGAGGCCCAAGCTCGATGGCCCACTTGGCGACTCGTCCTGTGGCCTCCCTATTCTGGATGATATCTTCCAAAGGGGCAGAACTTACCACAGTTATAGGATGACTTTGAAAGTATTGCTTCAATTTCTGGTTGGCCATAAACACTCTGTAAACGAGTTTCTGCCAATGTGGATACCTTTGTTTAGACTCAATGAGCACCTCACTGATGTAATAAACCGCCCGTTGAACCGGATGCTCCTTGCCAGTTTCTTTACGCTCCACCACGATGGCAACGCTGACCGCTCGTGAATTGGTAGCCACGTATAGCAGCAACGGCTCTTTATCAATGGGAGCCGCAAGAACTGGTGGTTCAGACAATTGTCTCTTCAAGTCTTCAAAAGCAGCATCAGCGGCCTCACTCCAGACAAAAGTGTTAGTTTTCTTCATCATCTGATACAATGGAAGGGCCTTCTCACCTAACCGGCTTATGAACCGGCTTAAAGCGGCAACACGACCCGCCAGTCGCTGAACATCATTGATGCACGCCGGCTTAACCAGAGAGGTAATCGCCTTAATCTTCTCCGGGTTAGCTTCAATGCCTCTGTTTGACACCAGAAAACCTAAGAGCTTGCCCGCAGGTACACCAAAAGCACACTTGGCCGGCTTAAGCATCATTTTGTAAACCCGGAGATTATCAAAGGTCTCTTTCAAGTCAGATATCAAGGTTTCCTTTTCTCTGGACTTCACCACAATGTCATCTACGTAAGCATGAACATTACACCCAATTTTATCGTGCAAACAGCTCTGCACACAGCGCTGATAAGTCGCCTGGGCACTTTTGAGTCCAAATGGCATAGATACATAACAGAAGGCTCCAAACGGAGTGATGAAAGCCGTCTTCTCCTGGTCCTTAACTGCCATTTTGATCTGATGATAACTAGAGTAAGCATCCAAAAAACTCAAACGTTCACAACCCGCCGTAGCATCAATGATTTGATCAATACGGGGGAGAGCAAAGGGATCAGCCGGACAAGCCTTGTTTAAGTCCGTGTAATCCACATACATCCGCCAAGTACCGTTCTTCTTAAGCACTAACACCGGGTTAGCCAACCACTCCGGGTGAAAAACTTCAACAATAAACCCGGCCGCTAAGAGCCGGGCGATCTCTTCCCCAATAGCTTTCCGTCTCTCTTCGTTGAACCGTCGGAGAAACTGCCTGACCGGCTTATACTTTGGATCAATATTGAGAGTGTGCTCAGCGAGTTCCCTCGGTACACCCGGCATGTCAGAAGGTTTCCATGCAAAGATGTCCCGGTTCTCACGGATGAACTCGATGAGCGTGCTTTCCTATTTAGGATCCAGATTGGCACTGATACTAAACTGCTTAGAGGCATCTCCTGGGGTAAAGTCAACAAGCTTTGTCTCAGCGGCCGATTTAAACTTCAACGCCGGGTCATGCTCTGTAGTTGGTTTCTTGAGGGAGGTCATATCTGCCGGGTCAACATTGTCTTGATAAAATTTGAGCTCCTCCGCAGCACAGGCAGACTCAGCGTAAGCCGCGTCGCCTTCTTCACATTCCAAAGCCACCTTTCGACTCCCATGCACAGTGATGGTGCCCTTGTAACCTGGCATCTTGAGCTGTAAGTAAACGTAACATGGTCGTGCCATGAATTTAGCATAAGCCGGTCGCCAAAACAGAGCGTGATGTGGACTCCTGATTTTAACCACTTCAAACGTCAATTTCTCAGCCCTGGAGTCGTACTCATCTCCAAAGGCCACCTCCAATTCAATCTTACCAACTGGGTAAGCCGACTTACCCGGAACCACCCCATGGAAAATAGTGTTGGATGTTCTCAAATTCTTCTCAGTCAACCCCATGCGCTGAAAGGTCTCGTAGTAGAGGATATTGATGCTATTACCGCCGTCCATGAGTACCTTAGTGAATTTATATCCACCAACCTGGGGTGCTACCATGAAGGCTAATTGACCCGGATTATCGACCTGTGGAGGGTGATCCTCTCTGCTCCATATAATGGGCTGTTCTGACCACCTCAAATAGCGAGGAATTGCCGGCTCAACAGAATTGACAACCCTCTTATGAACCTTCTGGTCACGTTTACATAAGCTAGTGGTAAATACGTGATACTGCCCACCACTCAACTACTTCGGATGGCTTTGATAACCCGTCTGCTGCTGATGTTGCCCTCCTTGACTAGACTGCTGCTGACTATTACCGCCTGGATGCCCCTGAAAGCCGGAATTTGAACCACTGCCCGGGCCGTGAAAACCGCCAGCCCCTGAGCCGCCGCCAGATCCTTGACTGCCATCAAAGGTGTTGGAATTCTTAAATGCCTTCATGATCGCGCAATCCTTCCATAGGTGTGTGGCGGGGCGCTCCCGGGTGCCGTGTCTCGGGCAGGACTCATTGAGTAGCTGCTCAAGATATGGGCCTGACCCGCCGGATCGAGGCGGCTTACCCTTACGTCTCTGATTGTTACCTTGCGTATTGGCATTGGCCACAAACTCCGGGTTACCGTCCGCCTTACGCTTATTGCCGCTTTGATTCCCCGGGTTATGCTGTTGACCCTTACCATTGCCGTTCCTTTTTCCCTTTCCTGTCTTCTCATCGTCAGACGCGGGATCCTTGGTACTATCAGAATCGGCATATTTAACTAAAGCCGCCATCAGCGTACCCATATCCTTGCAGTCATGTTTAAGGCGCCCCAGTTTCTGCCTCAGCGGCTCAAAGCTGCAATTCTTCTCCAACATAAGGACTGCAGAGCCGGCATCCATCTTCTCAGATGAATGAATTATCTCCTTGACCCAGCGTACCCAATTGGTGGTGGATTCACCCTCCCCCTGCTTACAATTCATCAAGTCTACAATCGACATAGATTGCTTACAGGTGTCTTTGAAGTTCTGGATGAAACGGGCCTTTAACTCTTCCCATGAACCAATGGAATTGGGTGGCAAACCTTTTAACCAAGACCGGGCCGTTCCATCTAACATCGTGGTGAAATATTTAGCCATTGCTGCGTCACTGACTTCCAACAGCTCCATGGCCATCTCATAACTCTCGATCCATGCTCCGGGCTGTAAGTCGGCCGTGTAATTCGGCACCTTTCAAGGTCCCTTGAAGTCCTTGGGCAGACGTACGTTGTGCAAAGCCGGTACCAGACAAGGAACACCACCGGTTCTAGTGGCTATTCCCGCCTCAACAGAAGTTGTTGGATACTCTGGGATATCCTGATGAGCCACCTATTGAGCCGCCAGCTGAGCCGCCCGCTCGTTCTCCTTACGTATTCGGTCTTGCACCGGGTTATAGCCACCGTGTTGGTTACGGCGTTGGGCGTTGCTTGACAAAGCTTCGGACTCCATGTGCCTGCTGTAACTCGGGCTCCGGTTCTGACGAGGCAGTGCTAATCAAGGCGGGGGAGTTGAATGAATCATGTCTCTAGTGTAAGAATAAGTCTCTTGCTGAGCCAGGGTCGTCTGGAGAAGCTCTCTGACCCTCCGGGTCTCCATCGCTATCGGGTCATCACCGTCCATGGGCAGAGCCGCCAAGCGCGCCGAAACCGCGATTAAGTTCTCCATGGGGTTAGAAAAGTGACCCTCCGGTACCGGCACATAACGCGGTGGTGCCATGCTCACATGAGGAGGTGGCATCTCTCGAGGCTGAGCCGGTCCTCCTCCTCCGGCTGTCATAAACTGATTGACATCTGGCGGGTTACTTGGGCCGGCTCCGGGTGTAGCGAAAAGAACCCAAGGGTTGTAATTCGGAGGTAAACGGGATTGGGTTTTCTGGTGTCTCCTCCTCATTACCTCATTGGATGCGTTTAAGATCATCGTGAGCTGGTAAGATTCTGACTGCAACCACTGTGCCCGGGCGTCGAGAGCCGCCTGCTCTGTAGCTAGTCTAGTATCCTCAGCTGCCAAGGCCTCCTTGGCCTGATCTATCTCCTCGTGCACCCGTGCCAGTTTGTCCATGAGGTCTATCAGCATCTGAGCCGGCGGGCGCACAGGGCCACCTGCTCCGGCTGTCCCTATTCCGGATGTTATTGCTGCAGCAGCCGTAGAGTTAGAGCCGGGCTGAGTTCCAGCCATGAAGATTCCTGCCCATCTTGGCGGCTCATAGGGGTCCGGAATACTGATGCCATCGGAACAGCCCCCGAGCACGCCGTCTTGCACATGATACAACGAATCTGTTGAGCCGGCGGACGAATCACCGTCTGAGAGGACGGCCGTCTCACCCCTATCTTCAGATCCTTCAAAAAGTTCTTCTCCGTGGATGCAGCCCACGAAGGCACGCTTCATAACAGGTTGAGTCTGGGTCTTCCTCGCACGCTGAGCCGTCTCGACGAGGTCGGTGCAGTTGTCCGGCTCAGGGCCCGGCTCAACGATCCGGCCGATGAAGACGTGGATTCCGCCGAAGGGGACCCGGTATCCGTACTCAATTGAGCCGGCGTCGGGACCCCAGCCTTCGCCGTCGATGTAGATCTTGCCGCGATGACTCTTGGTCATCCGGCCCACTACGTATCCCTTGAGCCCTTCGAAGTTGCCCTTCAAGAACTCAAATCCACCGTGCGCTGGCCCCATGGTGGGCGCCAACTGTCGTGGAATTGTCACGTCAGATGTCCTCATGAAAGGACTTAGTAGTGGAGCCATCGCAACTAGCAAGCTTGAAGGGGTTAATTGGGACAAAGGACACGAGAGGTTTTATACTAGTTCGGCCCCTTACGGTGAAGGTAAGGCCTACGTCTAGTTGGGTTGGTATTGATGTTTCGATGACCAGGGAGCGAGATACGTTATGCCCGACTCTCGATGAGTTGTTTCTTGCCTTAAGCCGCCAGCAGGTCGTCCCCTTATATACACGGGTTGACGCCCTGTGGCTTACAGAGTCCCGGCCGGCTTATAAACAGTGTCCGGCTCGGTGACTAGTTAAATTTACCTTATGATATAAGTCATGCTATTACGGCGGTTTACTACAACGGGCCTTAAGTCGCCTATGGGCCTTAAGCCCCTTATTGAATCGCCATCTTCATGCTTGGTCTTGGGCTTCTCTCTGGTGAGTCTTCTTTGCGTAATCCGGCCCCTCCTGGGCGGCTTTACACAAATAGTTATATCCCCAACAGTTACGACACATGATTGCCGCCAACATCCGATCAGCTGATCTAGGGTTTCCCCGGAGGTATTGAGTGAAGTTGGGAGCTTCACCTCGATGATGCCTTCATGAAAGAAACGATGATAAGGGCATCATCATCACCGTCTCCGGCCATCGACCAAAGATCGGGTTTTCACCCGCATCCGTCCCAAGAAATCCACCCAACAACCTGTGCACCGTCTCGACCGCCTTCAAAGCCCCAGATCCAGCCGCCTAGATCCGGCGACCAACCACAACAACAGTGCCACCGTGGGACCCCTGGCGCACCGGCCACTGCCTGAGTGTGCCGCCACTGGAGCCTAGGAGGAGGGCTCCCACCCCGCCTTGCCAAGCCGCGAGAGCAGCCGAGAAGGATCCCGCGCGCTCGTCGCCGTCTCTGATCCGAACCAATCCATAGCAGATCGCCGTCACAGATCCGCCTTGGACAGGGACTGCACCATGCCATGCCGCCGCGGGAAGCCCGAGCTTCACCGGCCTCCACCCTCCAGGGCCGCCGCCCTAGGATCCAGACAGAACTTTGCCGCTGCCACCGTACCGGCCAAGTTCCACCGCTGCCGACCGGCCAAGCCGCCGGTCACTGCATGACCATGCGAGCACAGCTAGCCGGCCGACCAACTCCGACGAAGAAGAAGGCCACCACCACCAAGCCTAGGACCGGTGCCCCAGACATCCTCGTGTTGCAGATCAAGTCCGGGAGCAGTGCCCTACCGACGGTGATTGAGATCGGTAGCACAACGAATTAGCCCGACATGAGTCAATGCCAGATCCGCCGTCGCTGGTGCCGTCCTCCCCCTCCCCCCCGCCGCCGCACCACTTCCATGTCGCTGCCGATCTGCGCCACCGCCGCCGATCTGGCCGGAGAGGAGCGCCGCCTCCCAATCAGATCGAGATCCGAGGAGAAACCGCCGCCGCCACCACGCCACAAGGGCTTTTCCCTGTGATGCCCCGGGCGACGGCGGCGGAGGGGAGCGGAGGAGGGGCGAGGCTGTAGGAGGAGGGCGGGGGCTCCCCAGTGCGGGGCGGCGCCGCCGCACGAGGGAGGGACAGGAGCACCAAGATATATTCTATTTTGTAAATACATGATTGATATTTTTTCGTATGTATGTTTTGATTTCTACTTTTTCTCATACATGTATATTTTTCATATATGATAGAAACATTTTTCGTATATATTTAAACATTTTTAAATGCATGATTAACATTTTTTTCAATCGACTTTTTTAACATTGTTATTTGAATATGTGTTGAACATTTTCTCAAATATGTCTTGAAACATTTCTTCCATATGCTATCAAATTATTTTTAAAAGTTACACCAACATTTTCAAAACTACACAAACAGTTTTGTTCAAACTTAAGAGTTTTTTTAAATGTCATGGGTAATTTCCCCTCTTCCTTGAGTGTTGGATGGACAACTCCTTGACGTCACTACTTGTGGTCTAACCATTTTGGTTGCTGCAAAATGGTAGCTTAGTGGAGCTCGTATACTTTGATCCCTCTCTCAAGCTAGTGATGCCATTTACTTCCTCCGTTTCTAAATATATGTCTTTTAAGAGATTTCAATATGAATTACGTATGAAGCAGAATGAGTGAATCTACACTTAAAATAGGTCTATATATATTCGTACGTAGTTCATATTGAAATCTCTAAAAAGACTTATATTTTGCAACAGAGGGAGTACGTGCTATGACATCACCTGTGCTGCAACAACGACCTCCTTGATTCATCTGAAGGGTGTTCTTTGCATGGTGTTGTATCTCTGTACTTTTTCTCTCTCTGTTTTTTATGTTCTTGGTTCAGCAAGATTTATTGCCCCGGGGGTTGTTAAGGCATTCGATCTAGTTTCCCTCATAAACTGGATCATGATTTTTACCTAATTTTTCACATAAACCGGCTCAATTTCTTTTGAATTGACATCGATATACAGGTGTCTCCACCACCAAGCCTAGGGCCGGCGCCCCAGACATCCTCGTGTTGCAGATCAAGTCCAGGAGCAGTGCCCTGCCGACGGCGATTGGGATCGGTAGCACAACGAATTAGCCCGACATGGGTCAAGGCCAGATTAGCCATTGCTGGTGCCGTCCTGCCCCGCCGCCGCCGCACCACTTCCATGTCGCAGCCGATCTGCGCCACCGCCGCCGATCTGGCCGGAGAGGAGCGCCGCCTCCCAACCAAATCGAGATCCGAGGAGAAACCGCCGCTGCCGCCACGCCACAAGGGCTTTGCCCTGTGACGCCCCGGGCGACGGCGGCGGAGGGGAGCGGAGGAGGGGCGAGGCCGTAGGAGGAGGGCGGGGGCTCCCCGGTGCGGGGCGGCGCCGCCGCATGAGGGAGGGACAGGAGCACCAAGATATATTCTATTTTGTAAATACACGATTGATATTTCTTTCGTATGTATGTTTTTATTTCTACTTTTTCTCTTACACGTATATTTTTCATATATGATAGAAACATTTTTTGTATATATTTAATATTTTTAAATGCCTGATTAACATTTTTTTCAATCAACTTTTTTAACATTGTTGTTTGAATATGTGTTGAACATTTTTTCAAATATGTCTTGAAACATTTTTTTCCAGATGCTATCAAATTATTTTTAAAAGTTGCACCAACATTTTCAAAACTACACAAACATTTTTGTTCAAACATGAGAGTTTTCTTTTTAAAATGTCATGGGTAATTTCCCCTCTTCCTTGAGTGTTGGATGGACAACTCCTTGACGTCACTACTTGTGGTCTAACCCTTTTGGTTGCTGCAATGGTAACTTAGTGGAGCTCGTATACTTTGATCCCTCTCTCAAGCTAGTGATGCCATTTACTTCCTCTGTTTCTAAATATATGTCTTTTAAGAGATTTCAATATGGACTACGTATGAAGCAAAAATGAGTGAATCTACATTTTAAAATAGGTCTATATATATTTATATGTAGTTTATATTGAAATCTCTAAAAAAACTTATATTTAGCAACAGAGGGAGTACGTGCTATGACATCACCTGTGCTGCAACAACGACCTCCTTGATTCATCTGAAGGGTGTTCTTTGCATGGTGTTGTTTTTTTAGAACGAAGGCTCAAGGAGAGCCCGGCTTTGAATTAACAAAGCCAACAACCGGTCAGGATTACATGATCACCAACTTACAAGGAAAGCAAGAAAGAAAAACAAGTGGCTGATACAGGGAGCAAAGCGAAATAGACTCAAAGGCAGCAGCGATAGCAAGAACGCCATGCTGCCGCCAACACCCTACAGGACGGACTACACCAACCGGATAGGCTACGGACTTGAGAGGATGCACCACCGCGCAAGCTTCGTGATCGTAGCCAAACTCGAAGACAGCACTGACACTCCTCTGGAACTGCCACTGCAAAGGGCCCCTGCCCTCTCATCCTGGCTCAAAGGATGCCGCACCGGCAGGCGGCAGCTCGGTTCACCCTTGAACCCAGGGGAAGACGTCCAAGCTGCGCATGAAGAAAGGATTAGGAGCAGACATGCTAGCACAAATCTCTGTACTTTTTCACTCTCTATTTTTTATGTTCTTGGTTCAGCAAGATTTATTGCCCCGGGGGTTGTTAAGGCATTCGATCTAGTTTCCCTCATAAACTGGATCATGTTTTTTACCCAATTTTTCACATAAACTGGCTCAATTTCTTTTGAATTGACATCAATATACAGGTGTGTCCTCAATTCAGAAAGCCAGCACTGGCTAAAAAGGTGGTACACATAAGGGTCAAAAAGGAAAATTACTAACCATACCGCCTGAGGCATTTGGCACTTATCAACATTGTGTTAACTTTAGTTGCAACTTATTTGCTAACAAGCTTTGCCGCCAACTCCTGGATGATTAAGAAAATCGATATGCTGGGACAAAACCTTTTTGTGGAATGTAGACGAGGGAACGAACGGAGGGAGGTGCACTGTAAACTAAAAAATATGCGCGCCAAAGAGATTTACAGGGCTGAGAATCAAAGTTATATCAACTCATATGAGAGCTCTTAGGTTGAGGTCAACATGGTATGAATGGAGAGGCGAGGATAGACCATGGGAAGGAAGTGCAATGCCATCTCGTGTTCTCAAAGAGATTTACATGGCAAATTTTAGCATGCTCACTCTTACCTTTCATTTTCACATAAGAGTAAGAGTACATAGTATATCTGAGTCATTGATTTGATTGCGTAGTGGTCTAATTAACTCTTATGTTTTTACCTCCCATGTGAAAAGAGGGAGTAAGAGGGAGCATCTTAAAATTACTCAAAATCAGAACTCTTGCTGGTTGCTCGAAGAAAAGGCGATTTACCTTTTTTTTCACAAAACTTTCGATGTATTCATCAACTGTCAAGGTAGTACAAAGAAAACAGTAAAAAAAATACATCCAGGTTCGTAGACCACCTAACGACGACTACAATCACTAAAGCGAGCCGAAGGCGCGCCGCCGTCTTCGCCTCTCCCTCATCGAAGCCAGACAAATCTTGTTGTAGTAGACAGTCGGAAAGTCATCATGCTAAGGCCCCATAGGACCATCGCAACAGAACAGCAACCACCGCCGATGAAGGGAAGCGTAGATAAGAAGGATCCAACCTGTAGACACACGAACACAGACGAACGAAGACGGTATCCACGTGGATCCAGCAAAGACAAACGTTGACCGAATTTCGCGTGATCCGTCGGAGATAAACCTTCACACGCCATCCGACGATGCTTAAAAAAAGGTGATCTCCTACAAGAGCACTGCTTGTTGCCGTGACAGGGAAGCACTGAGCTGATGCATTGCATAGTAGAAAAGTTGCATGACATATACATCATATTCGTATATTGAGATTCTAATTGTAAAAATTATAAAATAAAATACATCCTCTGTCCATCAATTATGTAAGACGAGACCTTCCCCCCTCCCCCCCCCTCCCCCCCGCGCCGTCCTCCCCAGGGCGGCTCGGGCGGTGACCCCCTCCCCTCCGGCCGAACCTCCCCTTCCAGCCACCCCCCTTCCTCCCGCCGCCGCCAAAAGCTTCTGCCGGGCGAAGCCCGCGCGGATCTGGCGGCGGCGGGCCGTCGTTCCTCGTGCAGACCGCTCGCGGGCCGGGGGAGCTCCGTGGGGCGGCGGGTGGCGCGACGTGACTCCGGCGTGCGTCGCTTCTGCTGGTGGTGGTCGGAGACAGTGGGGCGGATGCGTTCGCGGCTCCCTTCCGCTGGTCTTCCCCGAAGCAGCGTCTCCCTACTGTTGGCGACCGGTGGGCGTCGGGGATGGCTGCTGGTTTCGGCTCAGCTGTGTTCAGCGGAGGTCGTTGTGAGGCGCGGGGTGGCGGTGCTCGCCCTTGCCCGAGGCGCCGCCGTCCGCTCTTGCTTGTTTCTGCCTTCTGGCGGCGCGGGCGTGGGCGGCGCGCCTGTCGGATTCGGCTTGGCCTGATCCGGTGGGGAGCGGCGGGGGACAAGTTGGATCCTGCCGGATCTGGCCTGCGGCGACCCGGATTTGGTCATGTGTGGCGATGGGGCTGCAGTGGCCCTTCTCTGTGGTGGTGGAGGGAGCGGCGCTACGAGATCAATTAGATGCTTATTGGAGGTGGTCTGGGCGAAAGCCCCTGCTCCTGCCGGAGCCGGCGCCGGCGACGCCTGCGGGCGCCGCTAACCTCCTTGGAGGCGGCGCTGTCATGGTGACTACCCCTTCACATCCCAGGGGAAACCCATGTTCCAAGCCCATCTGGAACGGACGATGGCGGCGCACATTGTATCGCATCCCTTCTTGAAGGCATCGTCTGGGTTAGGCTCGGTTGGTCTCTGTGGTGGCTGCTCGCTGTGGGTTTGACGGTTGTGGTGGCGCGGCCGGCTTAGCGCTGATGGTGGTTTGTGCTTTGTTGGCGAGGAGGTGGTGCTCTGTATGCGAGATCATGGCTCAGCCTTGCTCTGGATTGGTTCTGATTTTCATCCGAAGCCGGGTTAGCGGGGTCGTTATCCTACTCAATGGATCACCTCGTTCCCATATGACACCTCTTCCTCTGTTGGGTGTTGTTGGGTGGCGACCAAACGGCCAACGTTCAAGGCTCTCCTTGCTTGGTCAGATGAAGATGTAAGTTGAGGTCCTCCTCCTGACGGGTTGTGCTGATGAGATTTGTGATGGCGGTCGGTGGTGTTGGTGCGTCCAGCTCCGGATTGTCGGAAGGCCTTCTTCTCCCTGTGTGCCCTTTTCTCGGCGGGTCTTCCGGTGGTTCTGTTGGATGTGTGTGTGTGTGTGTGTTTGTTTTCGGTTGCATCTCTTCTCTTGTTTTCCCCGTGTACTCTGGTTCATTTGAACTTATCTTGTATGGAACCGCGAGGCTTCTGGGCAAATTCGATTGAATATATTCAGGTGGAGGGCTTTGCCCTCCCCCGGTGACCTTAAAAAAAAAATATGTAAGACGTTTTGCCTATTTGACGTCTTACATTAGTGAACACAGGCATGCTAAAATTTGCCTCTGATTTTTCATTAAGATTTTCTTTTTCAAAAAACGAGAGCCGAGACATAAACCATCGATGATAACTATACGTACCAGTTGGCAGTTGCACATGGCAGTGCCCCAACCCAACAAAATAACAAATCGGAAACAACGACCACAACGACTAATCATTGCGCACCCTCAATCACCCATTCGGCGATCACAGCGAAGCCTAAACAGCTGCCCACTCGCACAGCCTGTGAAAGGCGGACAGACCGAAAGCAGCGGCTCCAGCCAATGATCCTTCCTTTCATGGCTAGCCTTCCACAACACAGCACGCCAAAGCCCTACCAATAGCGGCTATATATACCCGACGTGTCCATCTCTTCCTTCCCATCCCAAGCCGTCCAGCTCGCAAGCTTCCTGTCCTTCGCTTAGTGCTTACCCGTCTTCGACTGATTCCCAAGCGTCGATCGACCGAGAAGCTAGCTAGCGGAAATGGCGGCCACCCTCAAGCTCAGGATCCTCGCCGCCGCCGCCGTCGTGGCCTCGTCCATGATGGGCGTGGCCATGGCTGCCGAGGGGCCGGCTCCCAGCCCGGACACCGGAGCTGCCACGACCATCCCTGCCTTCGCCGTCGGGACGCTCGTCACCGCCGCCGTTGGGTACCTCTTCTGCTGAGCTACGCGCCCGCGGCGTCTGCTGGCTGGACCGGCACTCTGCGGTCGTATATTTTAATTAGCTGATGATGTGCCATGTACGGGTTATGTTCTGATCGGTTGACGCGTGTATTGCGCTTTGGTACACAGCTACATACTACTGTATGAATTAATACATATCATATTTATCTTCGTTCCACCCGCAAAAAAAAAAATATTTATCTTCGTTCACTCATAAGATGATTATGTTATTCCTCCTGTCCATATTAATTGTCGCTGCTTTAATACAACTTTATATTTTAAAAAGACAATTATTTTGAATCAAAGAAAGTACATGTGTTGCTAAAACTCTTTGGGCTGAGATCATATATACCTGGATGTGATGCCATATCACTACAATTTCCAAGCTCCCAGGAATTGGAGGCCTGGGAGCGCTCGAGCGTGTTTTTACGAGGTGGACCCCTATGGTCAATGGGCCGGTTCTAGGCTGGCCAAACATTTGCTTCGTATCGCTCCTTAGGAAAATTCACGAATACGTGCGTACTCTTCTGTCCTTTTTTACTTTACGTATTAGATTTGTATATCAAGTCAAATTCTACAAAGTTTGACAAAAATTATATTAGAAAATATCAACATCTACGTTATCAAATATACATACTATGAAACTAGATTTCTTAATGACTTTAACCATATTGATTTGGTATTGTGACTGTAAATATTTTTTTTTATAAGTTTGGTCAAAGTAGACCGGAGGGAGTAGGAGGCAAATCGCAAAGCGGCAACGTCCTTCCCTGATTTCCTTACGCGCCGTCTCAAAAGTAAAATTCAAGGTTGGTTTCCCTCTTCTTTCTTTATTTACACCGGCGCCGCCCCCTCTCGCGTGCTCGAGTATCCTCTGTGTTGCTGCCGTTGCTCTGCTGCTAATCCTTGATCTGGAGCGAGGTTGATGCTGGTCGAGCAGCTGTCTCCCCATTATCCCTTTACTCAACTCTGAGTTCACATGCTCGACCATCATGAGGTTTGGATTCAAGGATCTCTTCCCTTCTCATCCCAACTGGATTTGGTCGGTTTGCGTTCGAGTTTAGATGGGGAATCATTTGTTCGAGCTGTTGCACGACCCGATTCCTCAGCGGGAGGGACTAAAGGCATGATTCTGGTGGCCAGGGAGTTCGGTTCCCTGCCATGGCCAGACGCTTTGGGGCGCAACAGAGGAGAGCCCTGTCTTCAACGTGGGTGTCACCACGCGAGGGCGGGGGATCGCCGGCGGGCGAGCCTTGGCTGCGGACATGTGGAGGCGGAGATGGGCTCGGGAGACACCACGAGAGCGAGATGGACCTGGCCGGCAGTGGAGGAGGCAGGGACTCGCGCGATAGCAGCGACTAAAAACTCCGTGGGCTCCCCGACCTCGCCGACAAGATATTGGTATGTTGCTCAGTGAAAAATGAAAAAACACGCCAAATATCCCAACAAACAAACAAACAAACAACGCGGAATATCTACAATACAAGCATGGAAATTACACTCCATCTATGAAAAATGGCACAACAAGGCACGCGTCATCCACTAGTACTAGATCAAGTCGATGTGAAAGAACATGAAGGAAAGAGCATCGGTCTAGCTTCAGGCCACGGACCGGTGACTAGTTAGGACTTGATAATTCCATAGTTGAATAATCAATCAAAGTCACACTCTCTTCATGGATGATGATTTCTCAAAGCACGTGCCGGCTTAGCGCTTGATTGCTACTCTATACGTTTTGTAAAAGAGTTTTCCACCTCACTTGAATTTTGATTTCGTGAAATTTTGGGGGTAAATTGGCCTTCAAATTTCTTTCAAATGCTTGCCAATAATCAAATGATTCAAACAAAAAATGGTCCATGCGTAAGAAAGAAGGCTTTCCACCATTTCAATAGGACCTACGATAGCAAGTGAACATTATTCTTTAAGAACAATATGAACCGTTTTGAAATTAGACCAAGTTTTTTGACCAAAATATAGACCATAGGACCAAAGTGTCTCATAGACTCATTGAGATCATAGTCACTATCATCATCCTCATCATAGTATCCATGTTCAACATCATCTTGTGATCGACCATTTCCTACAGAGAGTGATTCATTAGTTTTGTGATCATGACAATGTGCATATTTATGAATTCTAATGACTTCAGAAATGATATTGCTAATGATTCCAACATCTCCTTTGGCACGCATAAGGTCACGAAGTTCAAATAAACAATCTCCAAACTTAGGATCATTGGGATTCATCTTATTCAAAGCAATAGACTTATGAAGAATCTTATCTAAGTTTTTCAAGGAATAGTCCGGAAATCATTCCTCAAGAAATCTCCATATGGTATAAGCACATTCAAGAGTTGGCAAGCGACCAATCAAATTTCTAGGCAAACCTCTAGTGATAAGATTGATAGTTCTAAGATTGCGAATCATGTCAAGAGACTCATCAGGGGTAGGATGCAAGGGGTCAACAAGGGGCACAAGGAGTAGTAATGTACTTGTTGAAGTGATATTCATGAAAAATTCCAAGCATCTCATTTTTCCATTCACTATAGAACTCTTCATCAAGCATAGGCACTCTATGTCTAATACTCCCAATAGTAGACTCATCCATCTTCCTCCAATGATGATTAAACCAAAGCAATGGAGACCAATGCTCTGATACTAATTGAAAGGATCAAGAAGAGGTGTCTAAAAGGGGGTGATTAGACCCTCAACAAGTAAAGGTAGCAGTTTTAATTTAAAGTTTTTCAAGTTGAGATTGCAAATTAGCACAATTCGAGCATTCACAATACAACTCAAGCAAGCATGCAAAGAGTGAAAGATCGAGGATGTCGCCTAGAGGGATGGGGGTGAATAGGCGCTTTAAAAAATTACGGTAGAGGCTTGAACAAATGCGCAATAAACCTAGCGATTAATTTGTCAAGCACAAAACCTACAACAACTATGCTCACCTATGTGCACCAACAACTTATGCTAAGCAAGATAAGCAACTATGTGATAGCAAGATATATGAAAAAGAACAATATGGCTATCACAAAGTAAAGTGCATAAGTAAAGGGCTCGGGAAAGAGATAACCGAGGCACGCGGAGACGACAATGTATCCCGAAGTTCACACCCTTGCGGATGCTAATCTCCGTTTGGAGCGGTGTGGAGGCACAATGCTCCCCAAGAAGCCACTAGGGCCACCGTAATCTCCTCACGCCCTCGCACAATGCAAGATGCCATGATTACACTAAGGGACCCTTGAGGGCGGTCACCAAACCCATACAAATGGCAACCCTTGGGGGCGGTCACCGAACCCGTACACTTTGGCAACCCTTGGGGGCGGTCACCGGAACCCGTCAAATTGCTCGGGGCGATCTCCACAACCTAATTGGAGACCCCGACGCTTGCCCGGAGCTTTACACCACAATGGTTGAGCTCCGAACACCACCAACCGTCTAGGGCGCCAAGGCACCCAAGAGGAACAAGCTCTAGGATGCCCAAACACCCAAGAGTAATAAGCTTCTCAAACTTCACTTCCACGTATCACCGTGGAGAACTCAAACTGATGCACCAAATGCAATGGCAAGGGCACACGGAGTGCCCAAGTCCTTCTCTCCCAAATCCCACCAAAGCAACTAATGCTAGGGAGGAAAATGAGAGGAAGAATGAAAGAAGAACACGAAGAACTCCAAGATCTAGATCCAAGGGGTTCCCCTCACTTAGAGGAGAAAGTGATTGGTGGAAATGTGGATCTAGATCTCCTCTCTCTTTTCCCTCAAGAACTAGCAAGAATCATTGGAGGGATTGAGAGTTAGCAAGCTCGAAGAAGGTCAACAATGGGGGGAAGAACACGAGCTCAAAGGATAAGTCTCAATGGGGAAGAAGGCCCCCTTTTATAGGTGGGGAGAAATCCAACCGTTATCCCCTCACTCAGCCCGCACGACGCGGTACTACCGCACGGAGTCGCGGTACTACCGCAGATGGTCGCGGTACTACCGCTGCAGGGTGCGGTACTACCGCATGTGCAGCACTGGCTAGATGAAGGCCTGTTGCACAGGGCAACGAGTGGTAGAACCGCTGGAGCGGTACTATCGTGCGCCCCTACGGTACTACCGTAAGGCAGGCAACACTAGGCACAGAGAAAGCACGGAAGTAAAAAATTACTTCCGTACCTACTTTCTCTAAGGGAGGACCTGCGCAAAAATCCGACACGGTACTACCGCACACGAAGAGCGGTACTACCGCGTAGGGCGCGGATGTAAAAAATTACATCCGCCCCTACTTCCGCTCATGCTGCTAAGCCTGGCCAGAGCCCACGATACTACCGCGCCCGTGACGCGGTACTACCACGTAGGGCGCGGATGTAAAAAATTACATCCGCCCCTACTACCGCTCGAGCAGCTGCGCCTGGCCTGAGGTCACGGTACTACCGCTCCCATAGAGCAGTACTACCATGAGCACCTGCAGTACTACCGCAGGGGATTGCGGTACTACCGCAAGGGCCTGCGGTACTACCGCTCCGGAGAGCAGTACTACCGCATGCCCCAGATCAGCAACACTAGGAGTCCTTCATTTTGCAGAGAAGACAACAGAGGGAAACAATAAAACCAGAACTGTCATAACTTCTGCAAATGAGCTCCGAATTGAGCAAACTCAAGCTTGTTGGAAACAAGACAACAAGTAGCATCAAACAAAGGAGTGAAACCTCCAACAAAGGAGTGAAACCTCCAACATAGAAGAACCGGCATACCCTCCAACATCGAAAACATCATAGAAGAAGCTTGTGAACTCCGTTTTCGATGAACTCGAGCTTGTCATAAAAATGACCATAAGCTCCAAATCTCACAAGGAGAAGAACCAGACAAGAACCAACAAAGATGATGCAAGGATGCAATGGTTTGAGCTCTCTACGAATGATACGATCAAGCAACTCATCGAGAGCCCCCCTTGATGTACGGCAATCGATCCTATAACCCGGTCTGCCACAACTACCATAACACCTGTAAAATAGAAAACCTATCAAGGGCAAACCTTTGTTGCACAAAGTCCACTTGAGCTAGATGATGACGATCTACTCCTCCTCAAGATGGACCACCTTTCTTGATTGTGTTGGCTCGATGAAGACTAGTTGATTGCTCCCTCATACTCCACTATGGGTGAGTTGCTCTTCGCTCATCTTCACAAGTCCATTGTCACCACAATGGATGGCAAGCTTCAAGCACTTGATCTCTTTGTGATGCATCACTTGAACTTACACACCGCAACTAACCCCACAAAGAACTCTCACGAAGACCATGGATTAGCACACAAAGCATAATGGACAATGCTTACCATACCATGGGATCACTTGATCCCTCGGTACATCTTGTGCGCTTTGTGTGTTGAATCTTTCCAACTCTCTTCATTTGGATGATGTCTTGAAGGTAGACATGAATGATCACACAATCTTCTTCTTCAAGACATGCTTGCAATAAGCTCAACACTCACATGACCGATTTTTGGATAATTCCTTAATAGCACCGTGGTCATCACAAACTCTCCTTGAAACCAACAAATGGACTCCAAGAAAAGCCTATGGACAAACCCTTCAAATATAACTCAAGGCAACCATTAGTCCATAGAGATTGTCATCAATTGCCAAAACCAAACATGGGGGCACCGCATGTTCTTTCAAGGAGTATATGAGCAGCAGAAAGTAAAGCATGCAACTTACAAGAAAGTAAAAGGATGGGATTGGAGTGTGCAAATGCAATTGGAGACACGGAGTTTCTTGGCGTGGTTCCGATAGGTGGTGCTATCGTACATCCACGTTGGTGGAGACTTCAACCCACGAAGGGTAACGGTTGCGCGAGTCCACGGAGGGCTTCACCCACGAAGGGTCCATGAAGAAGCAACCTTGTCTATCCCACCATGGCCATCGCCCACGAACGACTTGCCTCACTTGGGTAGATCTTCACGAAGTAGGCGATCTCCTTGCCCTTACAAACTCCTTGGTTCAACTCCACAATCTTGACGGAGGCTCCCAAGTGACACCTAACCAATCTAGGAGACACCACTCTCCAAAAGGTAATAGATGGTGTGTTGATGATGAACTCCTTACTCTTGTGCTTCAAATGATAGTCCCCCCAACACTCAACTCTCTCTCACAGATTTGGCTATGGTGGAAAGGTGATTTGAGTGGAAAGCAACTTGGGGAAGGCTAGAGATCAAGATTCTAGTGGTTGGATTGGAATGTATTGGTCTCAACACATGAGTAGGTGGTTCTCTCTCAGAAAATGAGTAGTGGAAGTGTAGGCACGTTCTCATGGCTCTCCCTGATGCCTACTACGCAACCTTATTCTTGTAGACGTTGTTGGGCCTCCAAGTGTAGAGGTTTGTAGGACAGTAGCAAATTTCCCTCAAGTGGATGACCTAAGGTTTATCAATCCATGGGAGGCGTAGGATGAAGATGGTCTCTCTCAAACAACCCTGCAACCAAATAACAAAGAGTCTCTTGTCTCCCAAACACCCAATATAATGGTAAATTGTATAGGTGCACTAGTTCGGCGAAGAGATGGTGATACAAGTGCAATATGGATGGTAGATATAGGTTTTTGTAATCTGAAATTATAAAAACGGCAAGGTAGCAAGCGATAAAAGTGAGCGAAAATGGTATTGCAATGCTTTGAAACAAGGCCTAGGGTTCATACTTTCACTAGTGCAAGTTCTCTCAACAATAATAACATAATTAGATCATATAACAATCCATGAACATGCAACAAAGAGTCACTCTAAAGTCACTAATAGCGGAGAACAAACAAAGAGATTATTGTAGGGTACGAAACCACCTCAAAGTTGTTCTTTCCGATCAATCCATTGGGATATTCCTATAAGTGTCACAAACAGCCCTAGAGTTCATAGTAAAATAACACCTTAAGACACACATCAACCAAAACCCTAATGTCACCTAGATACTCCAATGTAACCTCAAGTATCCGCGGGTATGATTATACGATATGCATCACACAATCTCAGATTCATCTATTCAAACCAACACAAAGAACTTCAAAGAGTGCCCCAAAGTTTCTACTGGAGAGTCAAGAGGAAAACGTGTGCCAACCCCTATGCATAGATTCCCAAGGTCAAGGAACCCGCAAGTTGATCACCAAAACATGCATCAAGTGAATCAACAGAATACCCCAATGTCACCATGGGTATCCCACGCAAGACATACATCAAGTGTTCTCAAATCCTTAAAGACTCAATCCAATAAGATAACTTCAAAGGGAAAACTCAATCCATTACAAGAAAGTAGAGAGGGAGAAACATCATAAGATCAAACTATAATAGCAAAGCTCGCGGTACATCAAGATCGTGCCAAATAAAGAACACTAGAGAGAGAGATCAAACACATAGCTACTGGTACATACCTTCAGCCCCGAGGGTGAACTACTCCCTCCTCGTCATGGAGAGCGCCGGGATGATGAAGATGGCCACCGGTGATGGATCCCCCCTTTGGCAGGGTGCCGGAATAGGGTTCCGATTGGTTTTTGGGGGCTACAGAGGCTTGCGGCAGAACTCCCGATCTAGGTTATGATCTGGAGGTTTGGGGATTTATAGGAGATGTTGGCATCGAGAACAAGTTAGGGGGGCCCACAGAGAGTCCACGAGGAAGGGGGGCGCGCCCTAGAGGGGGCGTCCTCCACCCTCATGGGGCCCACGGGACTCCCCTCTGGTAACTCTTCATTCCAGTATTTTTTATATTTTCCAGAAAAAATCTCCATTGATTTTCAGCGCATTCCGAGTACTTTTATTTCTACACAAAAACAACACCATGGTAGTTCTGCTGAAAACAACGTCAGTCCGGGTTAGTTCTAACCAAATCATACCAAAATCATGTAAAAGTATTATAAATATGGCATGAATACATCAAAAATTATAGATACGTTGGAGACGTATCAACCATCCCCAAGCTTAATTCATGCTTGTCCTCGAGTAGGTAAACGATAAAAATAGAATTTTTGATGTGGAATGCTACCTAACATATTTATCAATGTAATCTTCTCTATTGTGGCAAGGATATTTAGATCCATAAGATTCAAAACAAAAGTTTAATATTGACATAAAAATAATAATACTTCAAGCATACTAACAAGGCAATTATGTCTTCTCAAAATAACATGGCCAAAGAAAGCTTATCCTTACAAAATCATATAGTCTGGCTATTCTCCATTTTTGTCACACAAAATATTCTAATCATGCACAACCCCAGTTTCAGCCAAGTAGTTGTTTCATACTTTAGTATTCTCAATCTTTTTCAACTTTCACGCAATACATGAGCATGAGCCATGGACATAGCACTATAGGTGGAATAGAATGGTGGTTGTGGAGAAGACAAAAGGAGGAACATAGTCTCACATCAACTAGGCGTATCAATGAGCTATGGAGATGCCCATCAATAGATATCAATGTGAGTGAGTAGGGATGGCCATGCAACGGATGCACTAGAGCTATAGGTGTATGAAAGCTCAAAAATAAACTAAGTGGGTGTGCATCCAACTTGCTTGCTCATGAAGACCTAGGGCATTTGAGGAAGCCCATCGTTGGAATATACAAGCCAAGTTCTATAATGAAGAATTCCCACTAGTATATGAAAGCGACAAAACAAAAGACTCTCTATGATGAAGGCCATGGTGCTATTTCGAAGCGCAAGTGTGGAAAAAGGATAGTAACATTGTCCCTTCTCTCTTTTTCTCTCTGTTTTTTTATTGGCTTCTTTGGCCTCTCTTTTTTTCTCACACGGGACAATGCTCTAATAATGATGATAATCACACTTGCATTTATTTATAACTCAAGAATTACAACTCGATACTTAGAACAAAATATGACTCTATATGAATACCTCCGGCGGTGTACCGGGATGTGCAATGATTCAAGAGTGACATGTATGAAAAAATTATGAAAGGTGGCTTTTCCACAAATACGATGTCAACTACGTGATCATGCAAAGCAATATGACAATGATGTAGCGTGTCATAATAAACGGAACGGTGGAATGTTGCATGGCAATATATCTCGGAATGGCTATGGAAATGCCATAATAGGTTGGTATGGTGGCTGTTTTGAGGAAGGTATATGGTGGGTGTATGGTACCGGCGAAAGTTGCGCGGTACTAGAGAGGCTAGCAATGGTGGAAGGATGAGAGTGCGTATAAGCCATGGACTCAACATTAGTCATAAAGAACTCACATACTTATTGCAAAAATCTATTAGTCATCGAAGCCAAGCACTCCAGCCCCTAGCAGACGGCCTATGGAGAGGCCGACGTCTAGCAGGCGGCCACCCGGTGCCCTCAGAGTCTGCGCCCTCATCAAAAGGAAAAGACAGGGTGAGGCTACAGCGTAGTCCCTCACCCCCGAATCCTAGACTTGGCATGGCCACAGTGCCCCGTACAGTCAGAGATCTTCGCACGGCGCGGAACTGTCGCCACTCCCCCCTTGACGTCACTCCTGACAGGCGGAGTCCTGTTCCCCACGACGACCTGTCGGTACGGCCCACAGGCGGCAGGCCCTACCAGGCAGCGAGAGCCCAGAAGACGGCAGAAGCCAGACCAGCCTGACCTGAGGGAGGCCGGTTTCCATCCGAAGACCAGCCCCTCCCTCAGGGCCCGTGCGCCATCAACCAGATAAGACGTGGTGTGGCTACAGTGATCTCCCACCAGGCGGCAGGACTGTAGCCACACTCAGCTGACCAAACCCGCGTCATGAGCAGCACGGCTATAGTGAACAGCCACCAACCAGATCCGCCAACGGCGGGAGCGGCCTGTCGGCTCCGTACCGGACCAGGCGGCGGGGCCCACCAGGTGGCGGGCCCCAGTAGTCGGCGGAGAAGCCGGAGACCAGAGACGCTGACAGCCGGGTCCAGCACCTGGCCAGATTACCGTTGTACCCCTGGGGGGTAGGCCTATATAAACCCCCGAGGGCACCCATGCAAAGGGTTCCCACTCCATTAGAACTAGCCACTACCCTAGAGGAAGAAGAGAGCTAGCCTTGCCTCCTTCTACCTCTAGCACACAGCTCAAGGAGCACCATTGTATCACTTGTGCCTTAGTGATCATGCGAAGACCCTGCAGAGCAGGACTAGGGGTGTTATCTCCTAGGAGAGCCCCGAACCTGGGTAAAGTGCACCGGCGTACATGTCTACGCCTTATCCTGCTTCTAGGCACCGACGACGTTCTACTCGGCCCCACCATGATAAGCCATCCATTAGCATATGTCGCACCCAACCCCCGACATTTGGCGTCCACCGTGGGGCTTGGTGCACTGTCTCCCGGAGACCTGCTCTGGATGGGAACCTTGTTCCTTCCTGGCGAGCAAAGCCAGCCCAGCACGCCCGATGGCGTCAGCTTCGATGCGCTGCACGGCGCGGAGATCGCCTACGCAGCGAGCTGCCTCGCCGACCTTGTTGGCGAGATCTACCTCTCCGACGAGCCGGCCTCCGACGCGGGCACCGGCTGCCCCGAGAGCCGCCTCGTCAGCCTCCTCGATCAGCTTCACATCACCAGCGAGCCTGCTGTGGACCTGGAGTCCGTTGGCTCCACCGACCCGATGATCGTCGATTCTGACATGGCGTCGCTTGACGCGTTCCCCACCAACATGGTGATCTACGACGAGCCGCCTCCTCGCGAGCACAGTGGCGGGAGCACCATCACAGAGGTGCTTGTCATCAATAGTGGCGAGCGCTCGGATGGAGGTGCTCGAGACCCACTCGATGCAGCGACGCGAGACCTGTCGGCGCCCATCCCAGAAGATGCAGACACTGAGACGCTGGAAGCACGACACGTCCAGCTCCTCGAGAGCGCTGGCCGACTGGCCAGTATGCGACGCCTCTCAGACGCCTACCGGTGCGACATGGACCGGGCCGTTGGTAGCACACCGGCCCCTGAGGGGCCTAGCCACATCGGCTCGATCCGGCAGCGTGGTGCAACCATCGCCAGCATGTTCAGGGCAGAACGCGCCGTCTACGCCGCACCTGCAGAGAACATCCGGGCCGCCCAGGCGGTGACGGATGAGCTGGACAAGTACGAGGGTGACGAGCGTCGCCACATGACGGAGTGAGTCCAGCAGCTCCTAGACGCGGCCGCCATGCATCACGAAGCCGGCTGCCGCGCCGAAGCGCCCGGCCGGCGGAACGACGAGCCACCCCTTCGCCAGGACCACGGTGCTACATCCCGGTCGCCGACTGGTGGCGCCCGCGGAAGAAGAGGCAATGAGTCGGCTGCCAGCCGCAGCTGAAATCGCCTCTCCATTAAGCGTGACGAAGACGGCCGCCCTTGGGCAGTGGAGCGGCGAGGCGACCCGCCTCCCCCTCCGCCTCATGGAGAAAGGCGCCCCACTCCACCGCCTGTCACGCACCCGACACTCGGCGACCGCCTTGGTCGCCGAGATGGAGTCAGAGAGAACGACGCCCGCTATCGGATCGACCACCTCAACCGATCCCTGGCGCTAGAAGAAGAAGACGCATTGGGCCTGCCTTGTTTCGGCCCACGAATCCGATATGAGCCCTTCCCCAAAGGGTTCACCCTCCTGCGAGATACGCCCAAGTACACCGGCTCCGTGAAGCCGGAGGACTGGCTGGTCGACTACTCCACGACCGTCAACATAGCAAACGGCAATAAGCGCGTTGTCATGAAGTACGTCCTGCTCATGCTTCAAGGCACAGCCCGGATGTGGCTTAACAGCCTGAAGCCCCGTAGCATCAACAGCTGGGTTGATTTCACTGAAGCCTTCATCCGCAACTTCACCAGCACGTACAAGCGGCCTCCCAAGCCCCGACAGCTCTCCTTGCGTGTCCAAGGGCCTAGCGAATCGACCCGCGACTATCTCACGCGATGGGCCGAGCTGCGCAACTCCTGCGAAGGCGTGCACGAGGTGTAGGCAATCGAGTACTTCACTGCCGGGTGCCGAGAAGGCACCCTCCTCAAGCACCGAATTCTCTACGACGAGCCTGCAACTCTCGACAAACTGTTAATCATCGCCGACAAGCACGCCACGGCCGACTCCTCCATGAAGGCGGAAATCCGGCTGGTGACACCAGTCGGTGACAGCATCCAAGCTGGTGACACCAGTCGGCGACAGCATCCAAGCGACAACAAGCGGAAGGCCACCCAGCCGGCAGGTGGCGACAGTCGAGGACCAGCAGCCGGAGGGGCAGCCAGCCCCCAAGCGTCACAAGGGCGGCAAGCCCAATTGGTTGCCCGCCTTCTCTTATGAGCAGACCCTAGATGCACCCTGCAAGTTCCATAGTGGCACCAAGCCGTCCAACCACACCACTCAGAAGTGTCATTGGCTCACCAGAATCGCTAAGGGAGATGGACTCCTGCCTCCTTCTCGTGCCGGCCCGCCGCCTCCTCCGCCCCAGCAGCCGGCGGCCCGGCCAGTCGGCTCCATACAAGACGAGTATCCTGTTGGGCATGGAGCCTATGTTGTGTTCACCAGCGTGGCCGATGACAGACGCATCAGACGGCAGCAACAACAAGAAGTACATGAAGTGGCATCAGATACTCCAGAGTTCATGCATTGGTCTGAAAAGCCCATCAGTTGGAGCAGGGCCGACCACCCGGAAGTGATGCCCTCCCCTGGTTCCTACGCCCTGGTCCTAGATGCTACCTTTGCAACGAAGAGGCGGGCAGCTCGTTTCTCCAGAGTCCTGATAGATGGCGGCAGGAACATCAATATCATGTACCGTGGCACAATGGAGAAGTTGGGAATCAAGCAGAAGCAGCTCCTCCCCAGTCGGACTGTATTCCATGGCATAGTCCCTGGCCTTTCCTGCTCACCAATCGGCAAGACCCAAATTGATGTTCTCTTCGGAGACAAGAATCATTTCCGCCGTGAGCCAGTTTGATTTGAAGTGGTGGACCTTGAGAGCCCCTACCATGCGCTGCTTGGCCGGCCTGCCCTAGCCAAGTTCATGGCGGTCCCCCACTATGCTTACCTCAAGATGAAGATGCCGAGTACCAAGGGGATCCTGACTGTAGTCGGAGACTACAAGAAGTCGTCCGCCTGCGCCGCGGACAGCAGCCGGCTGGCCGAGTCCCTTGTGATTGCAGCTGAGAAGCGGCTCCATGACCGGGTTGTGGCGATGGCAGGCAAGAAGCCGGAAATGTCACCCATCCCCAAGGAGTCGGAGGTTGAGGGCTCGTTCAAGCCGGCAAAGGAAACAAAGAAGATACCCCTGGACCCGGAGCACCCGGAGAGGCACGCTGTCATAGGTGCCAACCTTGACAGCAAATAGGAAAGCGAGCTCGTCGATTTCCTCCGTGAGAATCGGGACATCTTCGCATGGTCTCCCAAAGACATGCCGGGTGTTCCGACGGATTTCGCCGAGCATAAGTTACATGTCCGACCTGACGCCAAGCCGGTCAGGCAGCCCTTGCGCCGCCTATCGGAAGAGAAGAGAAGAGTTGTTGAAGAAGAGATAGCCCGGCTTCTAGCAGCCGGTTTCATCATGGAAGTATTCTTTCCAGAGTGGCTGGTCAACCCAGTTCTTGTGCTGAAGAAAAATAAGCAGTGGCGCATGTGTATTGATTATACTAGCCTCAACAAAGCTTGCCGCAACGATCCCTTTGCCCTGCCAAGAATTGACCAAGTGATAGACTCCAAAGTCGGATGCGAGCTGTTGAGTTTTTTGGATGCGTACAAAGGGTACCATCAGATAAAGCTGAACCCAGCCAACCAGCTGAAGAACGCCTTCATCACGCCATTTGGAGCCTTCTGCTACCTGACCATGACGTTCAGCTTGCGAAATGCCGGCGCCACGTTTTAGCGTTGCATGCAGAAGTGCCTCCTCAAGCAACTCGGCAGAAACGCCCATGTCTATGCGGATGATGTGGTGGTGAAGACGGAAAAGAGTGGCACACTGCTGGAAGACCTCAAGGAGACCTTTGAGAACCTGCGCCGATTCCAGATCAAGCTCAACCCGGAGAAATGCGTCTTTGGAGTACCAGCCGGACAGCTTCTCGGCTTTCTGGTCTCAGAGCGCGACATAGAGTGCAACCCTGTGAAGATCAAGGCCATTGAGAAGATGGAGGTGCCCACCCGACTGCTGGACGTGCAGAAATTCACTGGCTACCTGGCATCAATCAGCCGTTTCATTAGTCGGCTAGGCAAAAAGGCCCTTCCCCTGTACCAGCTCATGAAGAAGACCAATTTTTTCGAGTGGAACGACAAGGCGGATGAAGCTTTTCTCCAGCTCTAGAAGATGTTGACCACCCCACCTATCTTGGCGGCTCCGACTGAGAAAGAACCCTGCTCCTCTACATCGCCGCCACCAGTCGGGTGGTCAACACAGTTATAGTGGTAGAACGCAAGGAGGAGGGCAGAGCATTGCCGGTCCAGAGGCCGGTATATTACTTGAGTGAAGTACTGTCTGCCTCCAAGCAAAACTACCCACACTATCAGAAGATGTGCTATGGTGTGCACTTTGCCGCCAAGAAGCTGAAGCCTTACTTTCAAGAGCACCCAATTACTGTCATCTGCACTACTCCGCTTGCTGAGATCATTGGAAGCCGAGATGCTTCAGGCCGAGTGGCCAAGGGGGGTATTGATCTGGCCCCTTATACCATCTACTACCAGCCTCGCACCGCCATCAAGTCACAAGCACTGGCCGACTTCCTCGTCGACTGGGCCGAGACCCAGTACCTGCCACCATCGCCAGACTCTACCCATTGGCATCTGGGAGCCGGTCTGGGAGCCGGCATCGTCCTCACCTCTCCCAAAGGCGACAAGCTTAGATATGTGCTGCAAATCCATTTTGCCGCCTCCAACAACGTAGCCGAGTACGAGGCACTCATACACGGGCTCCGGCTTGCCAAGGAACTCGACATTCGCCGGATCCTGTGCTATGGTCACTCCGACTTGCTAGTCTAGCAGTTGTTAGGCGACTGGGACGCCAAGGACACGAATATGGCAAGCTACCGCTTCCTTGCACAGCAACTCAATGGATATTTTGATGGGTGCGAGTTTCTTCACGTACCAAGAAATGACAATGAGCAAGCAGATGCCTTGGCACGGATCGGCTCCACCCGGCAAGTGATACCAGCCGGCGTTGCCTTACAACGCCTCCTTAAACCGTCTGTCAAGCCCTCACCAGAATTTGACTCCATCTTCGTGCCGGCCCCTCCTGAAGCAGTTGGATCCGACTTGAGGGCCCCAGAAGCCGGTGCGAGGACGTCAGCAGGCGGCCCGGGGACTGCAGCCGTCGCACCCGGCCCGGGGACTTCAGAACCCGGCCTGGGGACTGCATCAGTCGGCCCGGGGACTTCTTCAACTCAGCAGGCGGTAGCCAACTCCAACCCGCCACCTCCGGCCCAACCGCCCTTGTACAACTTGCAATCGTGGCAGTTGGAGAGATAGCAACACCCTCATGGGCTCAACCCATCCTCAACTTCCTGGTGAACAAAAAGCTGCCGGCTAACAAGATCCTAGCCCGACAAGTGCAACGGCGGGCAGTAGCATACACCATAGTCAACAAAGAACTAGTTCGACGCAGTGTCATTGGTGTGTACCAGCGCTGCGTGGAGCCAGACCAGGGTCAAGCAATCCTCAAAGATATTCACCAAGGCAAATGTGGTCACCACGCGGCTTCAAGATCACTTGTTGCCAAAGCTTTCTACCATGGTTTCTTCTGGCCGAATGCCCTAGAAGACGCCAAGGAGTTGGTCCGGAAGTGCAAAGGGTGTCAGAAGTTCCGCTCCAAACCACACTTACCGGCTTCTACACTCAAGACCATTCCCATTGCTTGGCCCTTTGCTGTTTGGGGTTTGGATATGGTGGGGCTATTCAAGACGGCCCGTGGTGGCATGACTCATC
Organism: Triticum timopheevii; assembly: GCA_963921465.1. Classification (NCBI taxonomy): domain Eukaryota; kingdom Viridiplantae; phylum Streptophyta; class Magnoliopsida; order Poales; family Poaceae; genus Triticum; species Triticum timopheevii. Next base: position 465,139,034 of record OY997266.1, read on the forward strand.
TGCTTGTCGCTGTAGACAAGTTCACCAAGTGGATAGAAGCAAAGCCAATCAAGCAGCTGAATGGGCCGACTGCCATGACTTTCATCGCCGACATCACCACTCAGTACGGCATACCACATAGCATCATCACCGACAACGACATAAACTTCACCAAAGGAACCTTGGCACATTTCTGCACGACGCAGGGCATCTGACTGGACTTAGCATTCGTTGCCCATCCGCAGTCAAACGGCCAAGTAGAGCGGGCAAACGGCCTCATTCTGTCCGGCATCAAGCCCCGACTGGTCGAGCCTCTAGAGTGTTCGGCCGGCTGCTTGCTCGATGAACTGCCGGCCATCCTCTAGAGCCTGCGCACAACTCCAAACAAGTCGACCGGCTTCACACCCTTCTTCCTCGTCTTCAGTGCCGAAGCCGTCATCCCAACGGACATAGAGTTCGACTCCCCATGAGTCACCATGTACACCAAGGCAGATGCCAAGGAGGCACGAGAAGACGGCGTCGACCTGCTGGAGGAGGGCCGGCTGTTGGCACTCAGCCGGTCCGCCATCTACCAGCAGAGTCTACGCCGATACTACAACCGCAAGGTGAAGCCAAGATCCTTCCAATAGGGAGACCTTGTGCTCCGGCTGATCCAGCGAACAGCCGGCCAGCACAAGCTCTCGGCACCTTGGGAAGGCCCTTTTATCATCAGCAAGGTGCTGGGCAATGATTCCTACTATCTGATCGATGCTAAGAAGCCCAGAGCACGCAAAAGAGATGACTCAGGCAAGGAAACGGAGAGGCCATGGAACGCAAACCTGCTCCGAAGATTTTACAGTTGAAAGCAGTATGTATCACGCTACCTTTTGTATTAAATACGAAGACTCCGGGTTCCCCGAGAAGAGCTCGGGGACTACCCTCTTTTTATCTATATGATAAGTGTTATGCCTATGAGTGTGTATTATTCTATTATCATTCTGCCTGGCGCTGGGTTCGGCCAGTCGGCCCGGAGGCTCGCCGCCTTCTGCTATATGCCGCCTCCTGCAGCTGGACAAGTAATGTGTTGGCACCAAAAACTTCCCCTGTCAGAAGCCGCAGCTCGCAGAGCCACTGAATGGCGGGCAGGGGTTGCGAAGCAATGCCCACATAAAAAATGGCTAAGGAAAGAACGCATATAGTCAAGGCCGGCATCCCGCCTGTTCAGCCGGCTGCCAAGCAGCCGGCCGGCCGGCTTCTGCTTGTCTTGCCAACACTCCAAACGGCTAAGTACTTGCCCTCACGCAAAAAGCTAAGTACTCGACCCAGCCGTAGTCCACAGAGCGGCTGTTTGGATGGCAAGCGGATAGCCAAGGGAGGGCAGCAAAGGAAAAAAGGAGCATAAGGCAAGAAAAGTAGAAGCCGGCAAAGCAAAGCATGAATTGCGATAAAATATTTACATAGATAAAGGCCCACCGGCCAGCATTCAACAGAGTTTGATATACACCCCGCGGGTGGAATTGTGCAAATTTAGCCAAAGTTGTCCACACTAGTGAGCAGAAAAAAAAAAGATAACATCCTAAGGGGCAGCAGAAGGATCCGGCTGGACGGCAGGGTTGGCGGCACCAGTTGGGGCAGCGGATGGCTAGACGATAGAGTCGGTGGCATCCGTTGGTGTAACGGGCGGATGGTCGGTCTCCGCCTGGCCGCCTCCAGCAGCGGTCGACGCTTTGGAGCGCGGATCGTTGCCTGAGGCCCAGTCAGGTTGAGGCTGACCATCCGCCGACCTCCGGCACGTCGTCCTCGCTTTCCTCCTCCTCCTCCTCCCCTTCATCGCTGGAGTCGATCACTTCAGCCAAATCCTCGCTGTCCTCCGGGTTCAGCCCGAGCCACTCCAGCAGCGCTTCGGCGCCTTCTTCAACCACCTCCGGGATGAAGACGCTGGTGTCGGTGTAATTGGCGATCGCCGCCACCCTGCTGATAACTTCGGCTTCCACCGCCACCAGCTCCTACTGCGCCTCCAGCCAAAACATGGTCAGCTGGGCTAGATCCAGCCAAGGGTACCATGCCTTGATGAACTCCAGGGCTTGGCGCGCCCCTGCCCGGGCTGCAGAGCCCTTCCAGGCCTCCAGGCGTCCGACCGCCACCTCCAGCCAGTCAGCAGTCCGACTGGGGGTGCGCGGAGCCTGCACGCCTAGCCAGAGGGCGGAGATCGCCTGGGCCCCGATGTGCTGAAGGTGGTGCAACATCTGATGGGCAGGACGAAGGCGGGCCTGGATGCTGAGGAGCTACTCGTTGATGGTCCGGGGGGCGTCAGCGGCAATCTACACGCCTTCCGCCCTCTGCTCCTGGCGTTGGGCCTTGATGATATGGTTCGCGGTGACAGAGTGGCCTGGGAAGAAGTCTGTTTGGACAGAAGGCAAGAAAAGCCAAAGGTCAAAAGCTAGCAGTCAGCCTAGATAAAGGCCGACAACTCAAAACAAGAAAGAAAAGAAAACGAAGCTCACCATCAACCAAGTCTTCGATGCTGCTAAAACAGGCAGTCGATCTACGCCTCCTTGTCGGCCCAGGCGGAGCGCTCGATCTCGAACTCAGCAAGGAGGTCGGTCTCCTTCGTCTTCGGCTCCCTCTGAGCCGTCTTGAGGGCCTCCGCCTGCTCCACGAGCTGAGTGACCAGCCAGTCACGCTCCTCGGCCAGCTTGCTGCACTCCGCCTCCTTGCCGCGCAGGGCGGTGTTGGCTTCGCCCAGCTGCTACTACAAGGCGGCGTTGGCCTCTGTAAAAAGGGAGGAAGAAAAGAACGTCAGTCAAACAACAAAGAAGGGACGCAGTTGCCGGGGAGATCCGGCCCAACTGCTCAGTAGTCGGCCCGAATCTCGGGGACTACAGCCCGCGGGTGCGCTGTCGCGCCCCCACATTGAAAAAAGTTATCAACAAAAATAAAGTCGCTAGAAAGATTCGGCCCAACTGCTCTGCAGTCGACCCGAACCTCGGGGACTACAGCCCGCGGGTGCGCCAGCGCGCCCCTGCAAAGAAAGGAAGTCAAAAACTTACTCTAGCTCTCGGACAAGTTGGCGGTCTGCTTCTCTAGCTCCCAGACTACGGCGTTGAAGGTGGCCGTGCGAAGATTGTGGCAATCCTGCAAGAGGGATGCCAGATGAAGTTAGCAATCAACGTTTGCAAGATAAAGTTTCGGACCGCCTGCTCAGCAGCCGGCCCGAAACTTGGGGACTACACCCAGTGGGTGCGCTGGCGCGCCCCCACGAAGGAAGCATGAAGATAAAAAATTAAAAAGAAGCAAGAAACTTACTTGGATGGCTGCCCCTGAATCTAGGAACACCTCGTTGAATCGCTTGAGGTCTTCGGCTTCGGCTCGTAGTTTGGCTTGGACATCAAGGGCCGCCTGGTTCAAGGCCCCTGTTCCGCCTCCGCATACTCAGCCGGCGGGCGCGGCGCTGGTCGCCTCGGTGTCGGGGAACAACGAGCTCGCGGCACCGGCCTCCAGCGGCCGTGGTGCCAAGGCCGCCTTCGCAAGACGATGGCGCACGGGTGTGCGGACCTCAGGACTTAGGTCCGTCAGCACTCGTTCCCGGCTGGTGGTATCGACGTGGCGGCCGGCTACCGGTCCTGCGTTTCGCCTGTTGGCGGTGGCGGCGGCATGATGACGTTCGCCATGGCCATGTCGCCGCCCTCCCTCTCCATGACCGGCTGCTCGTCGCCGGCTGCCCCAGTCGTCGCCACAAACTCCGGCGGAGGTGGCGCAGTGTTTAGGGGAGTCACGAGCAGCGGCTCCTGGCGGCGCGCGGCCTCTGCAAGCCGCTCCTTCTCCGCGTCATCAGCCTCCGCCTGCGCCAGCTTCCTCACCACGGACGTTGCGGCCTTGTCAGCCTCCACCTTCGCCAGGCGGTCGGCTTCCTATTCCTCGCGCACCTCCCACGCGTTTCGCTCCTGCACCTCCCGGAGGTCGGCGACCGGGTCGATTCGCCGGGTGGTGGTGGAGGTCTCCGCTGACCTGATGACCGAGGTGGAGGCTGACTTCTCGAGGGTGAGCGGAGCCTTTAGATAAGAAGGCAAGATAAAGAAGTTCCCTAGGCCAGATCGGCAAAAAGGAAGAAGCGTAAGAGGAGCACTTACGCTGACAGCATAGGCGGCACCTTCGGCTGCGTCTAGAACTTGGCCACCTTGGTCGCGGCCTCTTTTCGCTAGGTCGCCGCAGCCGGGTTCTTGGGCTTCTTCGGCGCGCTGCCGAACAGGGCGGTGCCTTGCTTACGCTTGCACTTACCGCCTCGGGCGGACGGCCTAGTAGAGGGGCCTACGCTGGTGTTGGCAGTGCTCCGGGAGGGGCGCGGCTCATCTTCTCCTCGTCATCATCGGGCCAGGTTTCCACGCCGCCGCCCTCCTCGGAGCCGCCTGCTCCGTCGCCGCCGCCTGCTGCGTCGTCCTCCAAGGCGGCCTCCCCCAAGTCGGGGTCGTCCACGTCGCTCACCGCCCAGTCCGGCAGGTAGTCACCACCCGGCCCCACGATGGCGGTCGTCGCCGCAGACATATAAATCTGCGCTCTAGAGAAGGAGTTGCGTCACATCAGGAACAAGACTAAAAGTCAGAACTAAAAGAAGAAATCAAGGGACTTACGGCAGGCGGCGGGTTGTCGCGGGAATATGGCTGCTTCCCGAACCGCCAGGCTCCCTTCGACACCTTGAGGTCGGAGTTCTCGTTCACCATCCTTGCCACCTCAGCAGTCGGCATCTCCTTCGTGCACATCCTGCTCGGGTCGCGGTGCCCGCTCATCCGACAGATCAAATGAGGGCGGCCCTGAAGCGGGAGGACCCGGCGCTCGACGAAGGCGATGAGAGGTCGGAGGCCACGAGGCCCTCCGACTCCTAGAGCACCCGGAGTTGGCCGATGGCGGCAGCCGCGTCCACCGACACCGGCTTCGGCTTGTAGGCCCAGTTGGGCTGAAGCCCGACAGGGGGCCGACCTCGGAAGCCGGCAGGTTGATGAAGTCGACAGCCGGGTTGACGTTCTCAACGTAGAAATAAGACTGTTGCCACAGTTTCACCGACTGTGACAGCTTGATGACCGGGAAGGCATTCCTCTTCGCCGGCCGGCGCATGGCGACGAATCCGCCGCACTCGGCCACCATCTCCTTGGCGGTGGTGCCCAGCTTACCGTAGAAGAACGCTCCCCACAGCTTGAGTGTGGGGAGGATGCCGAGGTAGCCCTCGCACGCCGTGACGAAGGCGGAGAGCAGCATCACGGTGTTGGGCGTCAGGTGATCCGGCTGGAAGTGGTTGAAGTCCATGAACGCGTGAAGGAAGCCGCTCGCCGAGAGGCCGAAGCCACGGAGGAAGTGCGAGCAGAAGACGACCCGCTCGCCCCCCTTTGGCGCCTGCGAAATCTCCTCTGACGGCGGCACCCGCGCCTTGACGAATGCTGCGTTAGGCATCCGGCGCGTGTTCCGGAGGAAGGTGAGGTGATCTTTGATCACCGTCGATCCATCCCAGACGCCGCCCTTCTCGCGCGCCATGGCCTCGAGCGGAGCTACGTAGGGAGGAGGAGCACGACGGCGGCAAACTGCGGCAGCACCACGGCAAGCACTAAGCAGCAGCAACAGCGGCAGAGAGAGCGAGAGGAGGAAGAGAGTGTGGGGAGGAGGGCGCGCGTGCTCCGCCGCTCCCCTTCCTCCCCCTACTTATAGCCCTCAGGCTGCGAAGCCGAGGGGGCGAGGCGTGGGATCGCGCCTTAACACCCACGGCAAATTGCAACCACCTGCCCCGGCCGCAGCAGATCCACCCGCGTGCCGAGGCCTGGTAGTGGCAGGCCTTGCCCATTGTCACATCCCATCAGGAGCATGGGGTGGCAGGCTGGCCGGGCTGACGCGCGCCGCGTGGCGTGCTCGTGGCGGGCGGCGGGCCTGGGAAGCTTAGCAGGCACGCCACCTGTTTCCCGCCTTGATGTTCAAAATTGGGCGATGATCCCGCCTTGTCCAACTAATTCCGGCAGTTGGCGCGTCACAAGGCGGATCAAGCGTACTCCCAGCACTCGGCAAGAGGGGAAGCCGCTGAGACTTCACGACCCTTCGGCCGCAACACCTCACCAGCTTCGGGGATGACTGCAGAGTAATGGCCACGGGTAGCCTCACCCGAGGCCCTGAGCCTTTCAATACTTTGGGCCGGCTTCGCCCCACGAGACCTCTTACTGGCACGCCGCCTTCCTGTGGCCGGCTGGCTAAATGGCCGGCTGCCCGAAGACGGCCAAGCACCAGCAGACGGCACGAAGACCGGCCGGCCCCTAGAAGACGGCCTCTGGAGAGGCCGGCGTCTAGCAGGCGGCCACCCGGCGCCCTCAGAGTCTGCGCCCTCATCAAAAGGACAAGACAGGGTGAGGCTACAACGTAGTCCCTCACCCCCGAATCCTGGACTTAGCATGGCCACAGTGCCTTGTACACGTGGAGATCTTCGCACGGTGCGGCACTGTTGCCACTCCCCCCTTGACGTCACTCCTGACAGGCGGAGTCTTGTTCCCCACGACGACCTATCGGTACGGCCCGCAGGCGGCAGGCCCTACCAGGCAGCGAGAGCCCGGAAGACGGCAGAAGCCAGACCAGCCGGACCTGAGGGAGGCCGGTTTCCATCTGGCGGCCAACCCCTCCCTCGGTGCCCGTGCGCCATCAACTAGATAAGACGTGGTGTGGCTACAGTGATCTCCCACCAGGCGGCGGGACTGTAGCCACACTCAGCTGACCAAGCTCGCGTCATTAGCAGCATGACTACAGTGCACATCCACCAACCAGACCCGCCAGCGGCGGGAGCGGCCTGTCAGCTCCGTACCGGACCAGGCGGCGGGCCCAGTAGTCGGTGGAGAAGCCGGAGACCAGAGACGCTGACAACCGGGTCTAGCACCCGGCCAGATTACCGTTGTACCCCTGGGGGGTAGGCCTATATAAACCCCCCAGGGCACCCATGCAAAGGGTTCCCACTCCATTAGAACTAGCCACTACCCTAGAGGAAGAAGAGAGCTAGCCTTGCCTCCTTCTACCTCTAGCACACAGCTCAAGGAGCACCATTGTATCACTTGTGCCTTAGTGATCATGCGGAGACCCCGCAGAGCAGGACTAGGGGTGTTATCTCCTAGGAGAGCCCCGAACCTGGGTAAAGTGCGTCGGCGTACATGTTTACGCCTGATCCCACTTCCAGGAACCGGCGACGTTCTACTCGCCCCCACCATGATAAGCCATCCATTGGCATATGTCGCACCCAACCCCCGACAGGTTGGTAGGAGTTAACCATTGCGCGATCCCGACCTCCACACATAAGGAGGACAATCAAAGAGATACCTCATGCTTCAAATTTGTTACACAATGGTTACCATACGTGCATGCCACGGGACTCACAAACCTCAACACAAGTATTTCTCAAATTCACAATTACACCACTAGCATGACTCTAATATCACCATCTTCATATCTCAAAAGAATCATAAAGAATCAAAATTCTCATAGTATTCAATGCACTTTATATGAAAGTTTTTATTATATCCCTCTTGGATACCTATCATATTAGGACTAAATTTATAACCCAAGAAAATTACCATGATGTTCTAAAGACTCTCAAAATAATATAAGTGAAACACTAGAGCAAATGACAAACTACTCCAAAAGATATAAATGAAGATCAATGAGTAGTCGAATAATTGTGCAACTATGTGAAGTCTCTCTAACATTTAAGAATTTCAGATCTTGGGATATTATTCAAACAGCAAGCAAAACAAAATAAAATAAAATAACACTCCAAGCAAAACACATATCATGTGGTGAATAAAAATATAGCTCCAAGTAAAGTTACCGATGAACAAAGACAAAAGAGGGGATGCCATCCGGAGCATCCCCAAGCTTAGGCTATTGGTTGTCCCTGAATATTACATTGGGGTGCCTTGGGAATCCCCAAGCTTAGGCTCTTGCCACTCCTTATTCCATAGTCCGTCGAATCTTTACCCAAAACTTGAAAACTTCACAACACAAAACTTAACAGAAAACACGTAAGCTTCGTTAGTATAAGAAAATAAATCACCACTTTTGGTACTGTTGTGAACTCATTATAAATTCAAATTCGTCTATATCTAATGTATTCTAACTTCTCTATGGTTGATACCCTCCGATACTACTCATAGATTCATCAAAATAAGCAAACAACACGCGAAAAACAGAGTCTGTCAAAAACAGAACAGTCTGTAGTAATCTGTAACTCTCGAATACTTATGTAACACCAAAAATCCAGAAAAATTAGGAAGTCCTAATAAATTTGTGTATCAATCCATATCAAAATGAATCAGATAAAAATCATGTTTTTGTGAATTTTCAAAACTAATTTACTAAGCGCAAAAGTTTCTGATTTTCAGCAGGATCAACACAACTATCACCGTAAGCTATCCCAAAGGTCTTACTTGGCACTTTATTGAAACAAAAGCTATAAAACATGATTATTACAGTAGCATAATCATATGAATGCACAAAAATAGTAGGGGCAAATGTTGGGTTGTCTCCCAACAAGCGCTTTTCTTTAATGCCTTTTTAGCTAGGCATGATGATGGCAATGATGCTCACATAAAAGATAAGAATTGAAACATAACGGGAGCATCATGAAGCATACGACTAGCACATTTAAGTCTAAGCCACTTCCTATGCCTAGGAATTTTGTGACACCTCGGTAGTTAAGCTACAGTAAACCCTTACTAATCATGCCAGGTCTTCATAATTAAACTTTTGCTACCTCACTTGTTCAAACTGAGGTCAAATTTAAATTCCAAAAACAGGTCTAATTTTATTTCTTCAAGCTATTAGGGAAAAATGTTCCATGTGTTGAAAATATTCCCTAACTAATTTTCATGAAGAAACCATGCTTTTATAAAAAGCCTAAATATTTAAAATTAAAAAAACAGAAAAGAAATGTAAATAAAAAGAAAAAGAGAAAAAGAAAAACGAAGCCCCCTGGCCAACTGGGCCCATCGGCCCAGCTGGCCACTGGCCCAACCGGCCGCCCCCCACTCCCCTTATCCCCCTGAAACCCTAAACCACCCCCACGACCCGCACTCCGCCAATCCTCTCGTCCCCCTGCATATGGATCGGGGCAGCGACCCCGACACTGTCGCCCGCCGCCGCGGCCACCTCGCCGGCCAGCCTCCTCCTCCACGCCGGTCTGCTTCCACTCCATCCACGCCGTCCCCGTAATCCTCCTCGCGCCCCGCTGCCCCATCCCTACATCCACGGCGAGGGCCACGCCCTCCCTTCCTCTCCCCGCTCTCGCACTCCGCCTCTCCCCGCACGCGCGCCCGAGATGAGCACCGCGCCCCGTGCTGCTCCTCCCAGCTTCTGCTCCCCGTCGCTGCTCGTGCGCTGCTAGTTTTCTTTTATAGACTAAACTAGTGATAAAAGAAGAAACTAAAAGATTCAATTGCAAGATCTGAAGATATACCTTCAAGCACTAACCTCCCCGGCAACGGCGCCAGAAAAGAGCTTGATGTCTACTAAGCAACCATCTTCTTGTAGATGTTGTTGGGCATCCAAGTGCACAGGTTTGTAGGACAGTAGCAAATTTCCCTCGAGTGGATGACCTAAGGTTTATCAATTCGTGGGAGGCGTAGGATGAAGATGGTCTCTCTCAAACAACCCTGCAACCAAATAACAAAGAGTCTCTTGTGTCCCCAACACACCCAATACAATGGTAAATTGTATAGGTGCACTAGTTCGGCAAAGAGATGGTGATACAAGTGCAATATGGATGGTAGATATAGGTTTTTGTAATCTGAAATTAACAGCAAGGTAGCAAGCGATAAAAGTGAGTGAAAACGGTATTGCAATGCTTCGAGACAAGGCCTAGGGTTCATACTTTCACTAGTGCAAGTTCTCTCAACAATAATAACATAATTAGATCATATAACAATCCGTCAACGTGCAACAAAGAGTAACTCCAAACTCACTAATAGTGGAGAACAAACAAAGAGATTATTGTAGGGTACGAAACCACCTCAAAGTTATTCTTTTCGATCAATCCATTGGGCTATTCCTATAAGTGTCACAAATAGCCCTAGAGTTCGTAGTAAAATAACACCTTAAGACACACATCAACCAAAACCCTAATGTCACCTAGATACTCCAATGTCACCTCAAGTATGCGCAGGTATGATTATACGATATGCATCACACAATCTCAGACTCATCTATTCAAACCAACACAAAGAACTTCAAAGAGTGCCCCAAAGTTTCTACCGGAGAGTCAAGATGAAAACGTGTGCCAACCCATATGCATAGATTCCCAAGGTCACGGAACCCGCAAGTTGGTCACCAAAACATACATCAAGTGAATTAATAGAATACCCCATTGTCACCACGGGTATCCCACGCAAGACATACATCAAGTGTTCTCAAATCCTTAAAGACTCAATCCGATAAGATAACTTCAAAGGGAAAACTCAATCCATTACAAGAAAGTAGAGGGGGGAAAACATCATAAGATCCAACTATAATAGGAAAGCTCGCGGTACATCAAGATCGTGCCAAATCAAGAACAAAAAAGAAAGAGATCAAACACATAGCTACTGGTACATACCCTCAGCCCCGAGGGTGAACTACTCCATCCTCGCCATGGAGAGCGCATGGATGATGAAGATGGCCACCGGTGATGGACCCCCCCTCCAGTAGGGTGCCAGAACAATGTCCCGATTGGTTTTTGGTGGCTATAGAGGCTTGCGGCGGCAGAACTCCCGATCTAGGTTATGTTCTGGAGATTTGGGGATTTATAGGAGAGGTTGGCATCGAGAACAAGTCAGGGGGCCCCACAAGGAGTCCACGATGCAGGGGGCGCACCCTCCACCCTCATGGGACCCACGGGACTCCCCTCCGGTAACTATTCATTCTAGTATTTTTTATATTTTCCAGAAAAATCTCTTTTGATTTTTAGCGCATTGCCGAGAACTTTTATTTCTGCACAAAAACAAACCACGGTAGTTCTGCTGAAAACAGCGTTAGTCCGGATTAGTTCTAACAAAATCATGTAAAAATATTATAAACATGGCATGAATACATCAAAAATAATAGATAAGTTGGAGACATATCACTCCCCACGAATGGAGAATGGGTGGAGGGGTATATATAGCCTCCACACAAAATCTAGCCGTTACACACAATTCACTAAACTTGGTGGGACCGAATAGTAAAACTCGGTCAGACCGATATGGTTCAAAATGTGAACGTTTGAGTTTTCGGTGGGACCGACAACATCAACTCAGTGGGACCTATGTGCTAGGGTTAGGGTAAAACCTCAACTCAATTTGACGGATTACACAAACTCGGTGAGACCGATTTTAGTAATAAGCAAACGGAGAGTTGGTCAAGCAAACTTGGTGGGACCGAAATTATTGCAACGGGCAACAGAGAGTTTGCAAGCCCATCTCGGTGAGACCGAACTGATTAGGGTTTCTGGCAGTGGCTGTGTAAAATGAATTTGATGGCATCGGATGGATCAAATTGGTGGGGCCGAGTTTGACTTTTAGGTTTAGGACATATGTGGATATGAGAAAGTCGTTGAGGGCTTTGGAGCATATCACTAAGTACTTTGAGCAAGCAAGCCATTAAGCAACACCTCATCCCCTTTTAATAGTATTGGCTTTCCTATGGACTCAATGTGATCTTGGACCACTAAAATGAAAATGTAAAGTCTTGAGCTTTTGCCAATGTTTGTCCTGAGCATCTTGAAGGGGTTCCACATCCTCTTGTCCAAGCCACTCCAATGTTGAACTTAGGGGCGGATCCAGAATAAAAATGTTCCGGTGTCCACATGCACATCATATATACAAGGATGGACACCAAGCAGTAATATAAATAAAATAACACACCCAACAACACAAATTATATGGTAACGAGATTTCTTACCAAAATAAATAAACTGCTTCACTTCCACTTGAATATGGTGGAGCTGAAGGATCATCCGGTTCATGCGATGGGCTCATCTTGTGCCGAAGTCTTCATTTTTTTTTAAAACTATTCCATAAATTCTCCTGTGTTTAATTACTATTGTGTTAGCAAAATGTCCGAGTGACATTATTTGTGTTTGTATATGCAAGAATAGAAACAATAAACAACATATTGATTGAATGATACGATTAGGGAGTTAAACTTACTCGAAACTGTGCTCCTGGTTAGATATGAATCACAGCGAATTGTTCCCAATTGTGATAGTTTTAAATTTTATGATCCTAGCCATATAATTAGAAAAATAGAAATTGAAAAAAATTAAAATTTCTACACACAGTTAGGATTTCAGATTTGAGAGAGATCAGCAATTACCAAGTGCTGAGTTGAGAATTAAGACGTACCACAAATTTCCAACAATTTGTGAGCGGGCGAGGGTAGAGGCAGCCGGTTAGCGATGCTTGAACAATGGCGACTGGGCGGACCGACGGATGGCCGCGCGACGGAGAAGGGGAGGGAGCGAGCACGGATGACGCTGCGAGGGTTGAGGCGCAGAAGCCGAGCGGACGAGCAACTTGACAGGCGCACGTCCAGGTATTGGGGATCGATTAATCAAAGATCGATATTTTTTTTTGCACATGCGCACGTACAGTACAGGGACCAGGGATCGATTAATTGATCGATCAGGAGTGGACATTTACGTAGATGGGCTGCATTGCCTCGCTTGTGTAATTCTGTTTTGTGTATCGCTGGGCTTGCCAGTGTCCAGGTCCAAAAGTTACAGGTGTCCAGCCCAAAAATTTGGACATTGTACAAGGTAAACATATATTTTACCTGGTGCCAATGACACCGGTTGGCATAACGTGGCTCCGCCCCTGGTTGAATTTATCTAAAATATACTAGATGAAAATATTAGTCCGACAAGAGATATGTTGACATTAATTAACAAAATCAACCAGGAAGCACTTGTGCTTTCAATCTCCCTCTTTTTGGTAATTGATGATAACATACATCAAAGCTTTAGATAAGGATATAAGGAAATAGCAAGTAAAGCTTTGGAAAGACATGTAACATTCGTATGCTCCCCCTACATGTATGCAATCATGTGATTATGGAATATGAGAGCATGAGAATGCATAAGCATGATAGAGCAAGCAACAAGTTACATGTATCTTGGCTATATGCAATAGAGCAAATGGTGTAGATACTGGAAATATACCTTCATGTTCATGGGTCCTTGCAAACATTATATACTTCAGCAAGAGATCTTCATGCACATGAGTGTGATGCATATAGTTACCTTAAGCCCTAACCCTAAACCCTAAACCCTAACCCTAAACCCTAAACCCTTGTGGTCTTGAACTAGCTTTGGAAGAGAAGAACCTGAGTAAACAATCTTAGATAACACAAGAACATCTACTAGATAGAGCAAGAACGAGAGACCACAAGAGTACCAAGACTGGGATGACATGTAGAGAGTGAGCACTTAGTACTCTAGTTGGTTATAGACATGTCCCCAAAGAGTAAAGATATGCAATGAATTCGAGGAAATTTTCTTCCCTTGGAACTGAGCTCTCTCCCCCTGAATATGATATTGGGTAATGGGAGAGGATAGGGAAAAGAAAATCAGAGCAAAACAGCCATAACAATCATAACACATACTAACATGTCTTTCCCCTCTTGAAGGCATGAGACATCTCTCCTCTTATGGATAAGAAGCATCAGGAGAAGCTTTAGGTGTGCATTCTCTCTTATGTGATAAGCTTTGATGTGCTCTCTCTCCCCCTTTGACATCAATTTCCAAGAAGGGATCTTCTGGAGCATGAGTCAAGTAGGTTTGGTCCTTGAGTCACATTACAAAGCAACATGTAATACAAGATGCTGGTAGAGGACAAGAATCATTTAGTGGACCTGGAAAAAATATGCAGGATGCAAATAGCAAAGTGTTTTCTCAGCATTGAAATGGGTAGCACCGAGTTGTTATCTTCGGTGGCACCGAGGTGGTTCAGTTTAGTCGAAAGAAACAAACCGGTGAGGCTGAGTTCAACATAGAGAGAAAACAATTGTCATCTCAGCTCACTTAGGCAAGCAAGATCTCACAAAGATTTGCAAGGAATTAACTGAAGGATTTGCAATTAATTGGATGCAGGGAATGCAGAACAGTACATAGAAAAGAAAACAAATCTAGATGAAGTTTTTTTGAAAGGGGAACAAGCATGCAAGAGTCAAATGCAAGAACACAGAGAAACAATACATAACTTCATCTATTGGTCGGTGACAAAGTCACCTATGTTAGAGTATATTGACTTAGGAGTCAAGTGAAGGCACTTGATCATAGGTCATACTCGTCGTTTAAGCTCAAAATGGGGTTGCCATTTTTCTTTTAAGCATTTTGATGTATTCACATCTTGTTGAGCTGCTTTGACCCATGAGTTGGGGTAAAGCTTCTCTAATATGGAATAACATACCTTGGGTGGTGGTGTTGATCTTGATCATGTAGTTGAACTTGTATGGGATGCTCAAGGTTGATATAGCTCATTAAGAGTTGGGATCACCACTTGCATTTGGAGTTCATCTACCTACATGGGTTAGTCTTGCAAGGAAGAGCACTTGTGTATCCAAAATGACAATCATGAAATGTGATATAAAGAAATTGTCAAAGGATATATTGAAAGGAGTTGTGCTTCCTTGTCTTCAACCACTATATTGTAGAGACTTGGAGATGTAGAGATTGCTTAGAATGTGATTGAGTTGCAATCTCATAGAGTTGAGCTTATCCAAGTACCTACAAGGGTTAGATGGTATGCAAGAGTACAAGAATATCCAAGACATATGATCATCATCATAAGATAAATATCAAGGATTAGTCAAAGAAAGGCTCATGCCTCGCATGCATCCAAATGGAGTTTCTACTCCAAGTTTGAGGCATCAATGATGTTCAATTCACCTCTCAAACGGCAAAACACTTTCTCATCAAGCGGTTTGGTGAATATATCCGCCAATTGCTTATTGGTATGAACATGCTTAAGTTTGATATCTCCCTTAGCAACATGATCTCGAATTAAATGATGACGAACTTCAATATGCTTAGTTTGAGAATGTTGCATGGGATTATGAGAAATCTTAATAGAATTTTCATTGTCACAAAGCAATGGAACATGTTTCACATATATCCCATAATCTTTAAGAGTTTGGGTCATCCAAAGTAATTGAGCACAACATGAACCGGCGGCAATGTATTCCGCTTCGGCGGTGGATAAGGATGCCGAGTTTTGTTTCTTGGAGGACCAAGACACAAGAGATCTACCAAGAAATTGACAAGTACCCAAAGTGGACTTTATATCGACCTGGTCACCGGCAAAGTCCAAATCGGAGTAGCCAACAAGATCAAAAGAAGACCTCTTAGGATACCAAATGCCAAAGTTTGGTGTATGAATTAAGTATCTCACTATCATTTTCACAGCCTTAAGATGACATTCTTTGGGGGTCGCTTGATATTGTGCACACATGCATACACTTAGCATGATATCGAGACGGGAGGCACATAGATATAACAATGAACCAATCATAGAGCGGTAAACCTTTTGGTCAACCTGTTCGCTATCCTTTGTCAGGTCAAGATGTCCACTAGTAGGCATGGGGGTACTCATACCTTTGCATTCTTGCATGTTGAACTTCTTGAATAAGTCCTTGGTGTACTTTGTTTGAGAGATAAAGGTTCCCTCCTTAGTTTGCTTATTTGCAAGCCAAGAAAGAACTTGAGTTCACTCATCATAGACATCTCAAACTTCTCCGACATTAGCTTTCCAAACTTTTCACTAAAATGAAGGTTAGTTGAACCAAATATGATATCATCAACATAAATTTGGCACACAAATAATTCTCTATTAACCCTTTTAGTAAAGAGTGTAGAATCAATTTTACCAATCTCAAAGCCTTTTTCAATAAGAAACTTAGTCAAGCATTTATACCACACTCTAGGAGCTTGTTTAAGACCGTAAAGAGCTTTATGAAGTTTGTAAACATGGTCGGGTTTCTTGGGATTAACAAAGCTAGGAGGTTGTTTACCATAAACTTCCTCCTCAATTTCACCATTAAGAAAAGCACTTTTGATGTCCATTTGATATAAGGTGATGTCATGATGATTAGCATAAGCAAGTAAGAGGCGAATGGATTCAAGTCTAGCAACGGGGGCATATGTATCACCATAGTCCATACCTTCGACTTGAGTGTAGCCTTGAGCAACATGACGAGCCTTGTGCGTACAACTTGTCCATCTTTATCTTGCTTGTTCCGAAACACCCATTTGGTTCCATTGACATTGTGCTTCTCATCGGGCTTTTCAGCCAACGTTCACACTTGGTTCCTCTCGAAATTGTGTAGCTCTTCATGCATGGCATTTATCCAATCCGGAGCATCAAGAGCATCTTCAACCTTCATAGGTTTAATGCTAGAAATGAATGAGTAAAGTTCACAAAAGTTAGCCAAACGAGTTTTAGAGCGAGTAATTCTCCCGGTTTGCATATCATCAAGGTTTTGTTCGACGGGATGATCTCTTAAGACTCTTGCTCGAACTCGTGAGAGTTTTGTTTGGGTCAGGGTGGAACATCCTATTCATTTTCTTGTTCTTCCTCTTGTATTTCTTCGTTGTTGTTGGCGTTGTTGTTCTCCCATGGAGGTGGAGAAGGAGGTCGTCGAGGTTCATCTTGTTGTACATCCTCTTTTTCATCGTCTTGATGTGTCCCACTCGTGGATGCCTCCAAGTCAACTTGTGGTTCACCTTGTCGTGAAGTTGAGGCTTTTCCACTTGGAGGGACGAGGTACTCTCCTTCACCTCCATTGGGCGAATCTTGCCAATAGACAAGTCTTGTATAGCTTCCAAAGGATCTTTGTCACCTACATCAATTGGCAGTTGCTCTACTTGCGAGCCGTTAGATTCATCAAACTTCACATCTACCGTCTCTTCAACCTTTCAGATGAAATTATTGTAGACACGGTATGTGTGAGAGTTTGAGCCATAACCTAGTAGGAAACCTTCATGAGATTTAGGAGAAAATTTCGAATGATGATGCTTCTCAAGAATGTAGGACTTTGAGATGAATACCCGAAAGTATCCAACTTGGGGTTTGTTACCGGTGAGAAGCTCGTATGCCATCTTGCCGAGTAGCTTATGAAGATATAGACGATTCGTTGCATGACAAGCTGTCTCAACCGCTTCCGCCCAAAAGTGTTTGGGCATCTTGTACCCATCAAGCATCGTTCTCGCCATTTCGATGAGCGTGCGGTTCTTCCTCTCGACAACTCCATTTTGTTGAGGTGTGTACGTAGTCGAGAACTCATGTGAAATCCCTTCGTCGTCAAGAAAGGTGTCCACATTGGCGTTCTTGAACTCCGTTCCGTTGTCGCTGGGAACCTTCTTGATCTTCACTTCAAATTGGTTTTAGGCCTTCCTAGCGAAATTTTTGAAGATCTTTTAGACCTGCGATTTATCATCAAGAAAGAACACCCACGTAAATCTTGAAAAATCATCAACAATGACCAATCCAAACGAGTTACCACCAAGACTCTTGTAGGCATTGGGACCGAAAAGATCCATGTGAAGTAGCTCAAGTGATCTTCTCGTGGTCATGATGTTCTTCACAGGATGGCTTCCTCCAACTTGTTTTCCTGCTTGGCAAGCACTACAAAGTCTATCCTTGTCAAATATAACATCTTTAACACCAAGGATATGATTACCTTTAATAAGCTTGTCAAGATTTCGCATGCCCACATGACCTAACCGTCTATGCCACAACCAGCCTTTAGAGGATTTAGCAATTAAGCAAGTTCTTGGTTGAGCCTTTTTAGTGAAATCAACAATGTATAGATAACCTCTACGTGTGCCAGTAAAGACCATATTATGATTATCTCTTCAAAACACTTGGCAATCTACTTCAGTAAATAGGACATTGAAACCGAAATCGGCTAGTCTACAGAAAGTAAATTGTAGCCAAGAGATTGAACGAGCATAACATTTTGCATGGAGATGTCATGTGAGATGGCCACCTTACCAAGGCCAACCACCTTACCCTTTGAGTTATCACCAAAAGTGACATACTTTCGAGGGCCGTCGTTTTCAGCAAGCTCACGAAACATATCCTTATCTCCGGTCATGTGATCGGTACATCCACTATCAAGTACCCGTTCCTTTCCTCCAGCTATGTAGCCGCGAAGGTTAGCGATAAGACCAAAGTGTCTCATAGACTCACTGTGATCATAGTCACTATCCCCATCCTCACCATAGTATCCATGTTCAACATCATCTTGTGATCGATCATTTCCTAGAGAGAGTGATTCATTAGTTTTGTGATCATGACAATGTGCATCTTTATGAATTCTAATGACTTCGGAAATGATATTGCTAATGATTCCAACATATCCTTTGGCACGCATAAGGTCACGAAGCTCAAATAAACAATCTCCAAACTTAGGATCATTGGGATTCATCTTATTCAAAGCAATAGACTTATGAAGAATCTTATCTAAGTTTTTCAAGGAATAGTCTGGAAATCATTCCTCAAGAAATCTCCATATGGTATAAGCACATTCAAGAGTTGGCAAGCGACCAATCAAATTTCTAGGCAAACCTCTAGTGATAAGATTGATAGTTCTAAGATTGCGAATCATGTCAAGAGACTCATCAGGGGTAGGATGCAAGGGGTCAACAAGGGGTTCACAAGGAGTAGTAATGTACTTATTCAAGTGATATTCATGAAAAATTCCAAGCATCTCATTTTTCCATTCACTATAGAACTCTTCATCAAGCATAGGCACTCTACGTCTAATACTCCCAATCATAGACTCATCCATCTTCCTTCAATGGTGATTAAACCAAAGCAATGGAGACCAATGCTCTGATACCAATTGAAAGGATCGAGAAGAGGTGTCTAGAGGGGGGTGATTGGACCCTCAACAAGTAAAGGTAGCAGTTTTTAAGTTTTTCAAATTGAGGTTGCAAATTAGCACAATTTCAAGCATTCACAATACAATTCAAGCAAGCATGCAAAGAGTATATGAGCAGCGGAAAGTAAAGCATGCAACTTGTAAGAAAGTAAAGGGATGGGATTGGAGTGTGCAAACGCAACTGGAGACACGGAGATTTTTGGCGTGGTTCTGATAGGTGGTGCTATCGTACATCCACGTTGGTGGAGACTTCAACCCACGAAGGGTAACAGTTGCGCTAGTCCACAGAGGGCTCCACCCACGAAGGGTCCACGAATAAGCAACCTTGTCTATCCCACCATGGCCATCGCCCACGAAGGACTTGCCTCACTTGGGTAGATCTTTTCACGAACTAGGCGATCTCCTTGCCCTTACAAACTCCTTGGTTCAACTCCAGAATCTTGACGGAGGCTCCCAAGTGACACCTAACCAATCTAGGAGACACCACTGTCCGAAAGGTAATAGATGGTGTGTTGATGATGAACTCCTTGCTCTTGTGCTTCAAATGATAGTCTCCCCAACACTCAACTCTCTCTCACAGATTTGGCTATGGTGGAAACATGATTTGAGTGGAAAGCAACTTGTGGAAGGCCAGAGATCAAGATTCTTGTGGTTGGATTGAAATGTCTTTGTCTCAACACATGATAGGTGGTTCTCTCTCAGAAAATGAGTAGTGGAAGTGTAGGTACGTTCTGATGGCTCTCCCCACGAATGGAGAATGGGTGGAGGGGTATATATAGCCTCCACACAAAATCTAGTCGTTACACTCAATTCACCAAACTCGGTGGGACCGAAGAGTGAAACTCGGTCAGACCGATATGGTTCAAAATATGAACGTTAGAGTTTTTGGTGGGACCGACAACATCAACTCGGTGGGACCGATGTGCTAGGGTTAGGGTAAAACCTCAACTTGGTTTGACCGATTACACAAACTCGGTGAGACCGATTTTGGTAATAAGCAACAAAGAGTTGGTCAAGCAAACTCGATGGGACCGATTGCATATCTCGGTGGGACCGAAATTATTGCAACAAGAAACAGAGAGTTCGCAAGCCCATCTCGGTGAGACCGAGATCCCATCGGTGAGACCAAACTGATTACGGTTTCTGGCAGTGGCTGTGTCAAATGAACTCGGTGGCGCCGGATAGATCAAATCGGTGGGGCCGAGTTTGACTCTTAGGTTTAGGACATATGTGGATATGACAAAGTGGTTAAGGCCTTTGCAGCATATCACTAAGCACTTCGAGCAAGCAAGCCATTAAGCAACACCTCATCCCCTTTTAATAGTATTGGCTTTCATATGGACTTAATGTGATCTTGGACCACTAAAATGAAAATGTATTGTCTTGAGCTTTTGCCAATGTTTGTCCTTAGCATCTTGTCCATCCCACTCCAATGTTGAACTTATATGAAATATACTAGATGAAAATATTAGTCTCTCCAACAAGAGATATGTTGACATTAATTACCAAAATCACCCAGGGAGCACTGGTGCTTTCACTTTTACACGAGGGGAGGGCTCGGTTTCTCGAATTTAGTTCCGCGGAACTCCCACATTCGGAGCAGCTTACTGCATTGCGTTCACGAATTTGAGAGCTGGAGAAGATCCGAACAGGCCCTAAGAGCATGCTTTAGCCATGGATTGTCCCGATGTTCAACAAGGAACAGTAAGACAAAAGCACATGTGTTTTTGTGTCCAACTACTTACGACTTGGGCTGCAATGTCACATGAGAGGCTTGCCCAACCATAGTAATGCGAGATGACATGCCTAACTACAACCCAAAAATGAGTAAGGAGGGGGGGGTCCCTATTTGGTGCGCGTTGCGGCAAATAGGCGGACATTTGCGTAGGAGTGCTTGGGGATGGGCTGACCCCTGTGTGTCCAGTGTAGTGCAACGTATTTTAAGTTTACATGTTTGGGTTTTCACTGATTTTAGGAACATTCTAGAACCTTCATTTTTTTCGGTTTTGTTGTTTAGTTTTTTTTTACTGTTTTCCTCTTTTTTTATCAGTTTCTTTTATCTTTTCCTTCTTTTCTCGAAACTCGTAAATTTAAAAAATATTCTTGTTTAAAAACAAATATATTATCATAAATTGTTTGGGGACATTAAAAATTAGTCATGTTTTTTTAAAAAAATATTTTAAAAAATTGCGTTCACATTTAGAAAAATGAAACTTCAAAATTGTTCGCAAATAAAAAACCAGATTTTCAAAAAATGTTTGCGTTTTCCAAAATTTGTTCACAATTTTCAAAAATCACATTTTCCAATTAATTTTGGTATTTCATAATATATTTGTTTTTTTAATGTTGAATTATTCAAAAAAAATTGTTTTCCAAAGGTTGTTCACATTTCCAAATAAGTTTTGGAATTAGAAAAACACAAATTTGGTATCAAAATGTCACATGTTCAAAAGTTGTTTGAACTTAATTTTTTTGCGTTTTCAGTAAATGTTTAGAATAATTTTCAAAATCATAATTTTCAAGAAATTTCAAAAAATCACGTTTGTAATTTCAAAAGATGTCTTTATATCTGTTGTTGCTTATAGATCTTATGATTTATATCTAACATTTTCACCTAATTGCACACTAAAATAGAGTTGTAGTTTTAAAAAGTGACTTGGAAGGAAAGTCGGTCCAAAAAATTGAAAGGATTCCGCTAAAAAAATATCAAATCTAGCATAACCGTAAAGATTATATTTGTGTAACTAGCAGAGGAGACCGTGCGTTGCAACGGGAGAAAAAGTAACAGACATGGGAGGAACCCTAATTTTTTAGGGGAGGAGCGATTGTGTGAGCCCCTACATCATCAGAAACATTTTTCTATACACATTTAACATTTGGTAAATACACGGTTATTTTTTTTTCATATGTATGTTTTGATGTCTACATTTTTCATACACATTAGAATTCATATACATTTAACATTTTTGAAATTCATGATTAACAATTTTTTCAATCACATTTTTTTTGAACATTGCTCTTTGAATATGCGTTGAACATTTTTTTTCGAATACGCCTTGAAACTTTTTTTCAAATGCTACCAACATTTTATAAAAGTTGCACCAACATTTTCAACACTACATAATTTTTTTTCAAACTTAAGTTTTTAAAAAAAACATGTCATGGGTAATTTCCCCTCTTACTTGAGTGTTGGATGGACATGCTAGGCGATGGCACAACTCATTGATGTCACTACTCGTGGTCTCACCATCGCGGTTGCTACAATGGTATCTTAGTGGAGCTCGTCTGTGTCTACTTTGAAGTTTGCTCCTTATTGTCTCTTAGTGTGATGTGTTGCCTCGACGCACCCCTCTCAGAAGTTAGTGGTGCAATGTACGTGCTTATGACATCACCTGTGCTGCAAATACGACCTCCTTGATTCATCTGATGTACAACTGGGTAATCTTTGCATGGTGTTGTATCTTTGTACTTGTATTTTTTTTCTATGTTCTTGCTTCAACAAGATGTATTGTCCCGGTGTGTTGTTATGGTATTCGATCTAGTTTCCCTCATAAATTGGATCATGGTTTTTGACTCTATTTTTCACATAAACCGGCTCAATTTCTATCAATACACATACTGAAGGGTCGAAAAGGAAAATTACTATCAATACCTGAGCATTTGGTACTTATCAATATTGTGTAAACTTTAGTTGTAACTTATTTCCTAACAAGCTTTGCCGCCAACTCTTGGATGATTAAAAAAATCGATATGCCGAGGCAAGACCTTTTTGTGGAATGTAGACGAGCGAATGAACTAAAAAAATATGTGCACCAAAGAGATTTACAGAGCTGACAATCAAAGTTATCTCAACTTATATGAGAGCTCTTAGGTTGAGGTCAACGTGGTATCAACGGGAGGCGAGGATAGACCATGGGAAGGAACTGCAATGCCATGTGACAAGGTGGATAAACAAGTGTTCTCTGAGTTCGGGATGGTATCCATCATGTCCAAAATATGTATACAAAGTATTTAATTAGTAAGTACTACTACGTGTGTTCAGTATAATATAAGATGTTGAACAGACAAAACGTCTTACATTAGTGGACAGAGGGTGTATTTTACATTTTTTACAATTAGAAATTCACTATACCAACATGATGTATATGTAGTGCAACTTTTCTACAATGCAATGCGTTGGCTCAAGAAGCACTGACATGGCAATGCTTCCCTGCCACGGCAACAAGCAGTGCTCTTGTAGATCATCTTTTTTTTTTCAAGCAATTAGCAGGAGTTCTGCTTTTTCATTAAGATTTTTTTATTCAAAAAACGAGAGCCGAGACATGAACCATCGATGATAACTATACATACCATTTGGCAGTGCCCAACCCAGGGAAATCTTATATTTACTAATTGGAGGCATCATACGAGGCTCTACGTTAACTCCCAAAACTAAATAAATTGTCCGTACGATCTCAAAATTAATCGTTTATAACCGTTGGATGAGGTACCTTAGGAGTCCTTGGCTAATGTCCCACGTGTACCTGTTTTCTAGAGAGAGAAAAAAACAAGTCTGATCTCCCACGTACTCCTCCTCTAACGAAAAAAACAATTACCTTGCAGATTTCTTCCTCCGCCAATCCTGCCGCCGGAATAACAGATCGCTAGCGCGGCTCCTCCACATCCGATCCTCTTCCTCCTGTCCAATCTGACCTCCTCCTCCGTCTAATCTGTAGTATTCAGGCAACAAATCATCTAAAGTCTTCCAACTAGCCTCTTTCTAATCTCCATCCATGTTTAATCTCCACTGCTCCAACTCCCAGCAACAATGGAATCCATGTTGGCTGAGGAGGAGGTCGTTCAATCCCTCAGCTGCTATGTTCTGAGCAAACTGAAATTAACCTTGGAAGATGTAATGCATAAGGAGGCACCTCGAATAGAGTTTAAATCAAATTGGACAGCGGCCTTTGTTGGTGAAGGTTCGGATCGAGTGGAGGAACTTTGAGCAGACATACGCTACACTATTAGAGTGTCACGCCCAAGATGCGACCCTATCCTAAAGGAACTCGAAGGTCCCACCAAGGATAGAAGCGTATCTTGAAGACGCTGTTGCAAGGTGGATATCATTACATCAACATTACATAATAGTTAGGGTTACATACAAGAGGCATACAATGCCACATGAATACATCAATACATCATACACAAGATCAACATCCGATTACGGATGAAACACAAACAGAAACTCAAACGACATCCACCCTGCTAGCCCAGGCTGCCGACCTGGAACCTATCCCCTGATCGAAGAAGAAGCAGAAGAAGAACTCCAAAACAAGCAAACATCGCTCTCGCGTCATGACCATCGCAAACCTGTACCTGCAACTGTTGTTGTAGTAATCTGTGAGCCATGAGGACTCAGCAATCCCATTACCATGGGTATCAAGACTAGCAAAGCTTAAAGGGAAAGGAAGGGGGTAAAGTGGTGAGGTTGCAGCAGCGACAAAGCATATATGGTGGCTAACATACGCAAGTAAGAGCGAGAAGAGAGCAAGCGGAACGGTCGTGAAACTAGCAATGATCAAGAGGTGATCCTAAACTCCTACTTACGTCAAGCATAACCCAAAACCGTGTTCACTTCCCGGACTCCGCCGAAAAGAGACCATCACGGCTACACACGCGGTTGATGCGTTTTAATTCGGATCTGGTATCAAGTTATCTACAACCGGACATTAACAAATTTCCATCTGCCACATAACCGCGGGCACGGCTCTCGAAAGTTTATACCCTGCAGGGGTGTCCCAACTTAGCCCATGATAAGCTCTCGCGATCAACGAAGGATATTCCTGTTGGGGAACGTAGAAATTTCAAAAAAATTCCTAAGCACACGCAAGATCATGGTGATGGCATAGCAACGAGAGGGGAGAGTGTTTGTCCACGTACCCTCGTAGACCGTAAGCGGAAGTGTTTAGCACAACGCGGTTGATGTAGTCATACGTCTTCACGATCCGACCGATCCAAGCACTGAACGGACGGGGCCTCCGAGTTCAGCACACATTCAGCTCGATGACGATCTCCGGCCTCCGATCCAGCAAAGCTCCGGAGATGAGTTCCGTCAGCACGACGGCGTGGTGACGATGATGATGTTCTACCAGCGCAGGGCTTCGCCTAAACTCCGCGACGATATGACCGAGGTGGAATATGGTGGAGGGGGGCACCGCACACGGCTAAGGAACGATCCGTAGATCAACTTGTGTGTCTATGGGGTGCCCCCCGCCCCCGTATATAAAGGAGGGAGGGGGAGGTGCGGCCGGCCCCCTAGGGGTGCGCCTGGAGGAGTCCTACTCCCACCGGGAGTAGGACTCCCCCCTCTTGCCTTGGTGGAGAAGGAAAGTGGGGAGGGGAAAGAGGAAAGGCCCCCCCCCCTTCCTTGTCCTATTCGGACTAGAGGGGAGGGGGTGCGCAGCCTGCCCTGGCCGACCCTCCTCTTCTCCCTCCTGGCCCACTAAGGCCCATTAACCCCCGGGAGGGTTCCGGTAACCCCCCGGAGTTCCGGTAAAATCCCGATTTCACCCGGAATCATTCCGATGTCCAAACATAGGCTTCCAATATATCAATCTTTATGTCTCGACCATTTCGAGACTCCTCGTCATGTCCATGATCACATCCGGGACTCTGAACAAACTTCGGTACATCAAAACTTATAAACTCATAATAAAATTGTCATCGTAACGTTAAGCGTGTGGACCCTACGGGTTCGAGAACTATGTAGACATGACCTAGAACTATTCTCGGTCAATAACCAATAGCGGGACCTGGATGCCCATATTGGTTCCTACATATTCTACGAAGATCTTTACCGGTCAAACCGCATAACAACATACGTTGTTCCCTTTGTCATCGGTATGTTACTTGCCCGAGATTCGATCGTCGATATCCAATACCTAGTTCAATCTCATTACCGGCAAGTCTCTTTACTCGTTACGTAATGCATCATTCCATAACTAACTCATTAGCTACATTGCTTGCAAGGCTTATAGTGATGTGCATTACCGAGAGGGCCCAGAGATACCTCTCCGACAATTGGAGTGACAAAACCTAATCTCGAAATACGCCAACCCAACATGTACCTTTGGAGACACCTGTAGTACTCCTTTATAATCACCCAGTTATGTTGTGACGTTTGGTAGTACCCAAAGTGTTCCTCCGGCAAACGGGAGTTGCATAATCTCATAGTTACAGGAACATGTATAAGTCATGAAGAAAGCAATAGCAACATACTAAACGATCAAGTGCTAGGCTAACGGAATGGGTCATGTCAATCACATCATTCTCCTAATGATGTGATCCCGTTAATCAAATGACAACTCATGTCTATGGTTAGGGAACATAACCATCTTTGATCAACAAGCTAGTCAAGTAGAGGCATACTAGTGACACTATGTTTGTCTATGTATTCACACATGTATTATGTTTCCGTTTAATACAATTCTAGCATGAATAATAAACATTTATCATGAAATAAGGAAATAAATAATAACTTTATTATTGCCTCTAGGGCATATTTCCTTCAGTCTCCCACTTGCACTAGAGTCAATAATCTAGTTCACATCACCATGTGATTTAACACCAATATTCATATCTGTATATGATTAACACCCATAGTTCACATCTTCATGTGACCAACACCCAAAGGGTTTACTAGAGTCAATAATCTAGTTCACATCGCTTATGTGATTAACACCCAAAGAGTACTAAGGTGTGATCATGTTTTGCTCGTGAGAGAAGCATAGTCAACGGGTCTGTCACATTCAGAGTTGTATGTATTTTGCAAATATTCTATGTCTACAATGCTCTGTACGGAGCTACTCTAGCTAATTGCTCCCACTTTCAATATGTATCCAGATTGAGACTTAGAGTCATCTGGATCGGTGTAAAAGCTTGCTCCGATGTAACTCTTTACGACGGGCTCTTTTATCACCTCCATAATCGAGAAATATTTCCTTAGTCCTCACTAAGGATATTCTTGACCAATGTCCAGTGATCTACTCCTAGATCACTATTGTACTCCCTTGCCAAATTCAGAGCAAGGTATACAATAGGTCTGGTACATATCATAGCATACTTTATAGAACCTATGACTGAGGCATAGGGAATGACTTTCATTCTCTTTTCTATTTTCTGCCGTGGTCGGGCTTTGAGTCTTACTCAATTTTACACCTTGTAACACAGGCAAGAACTCTTTCTTTGACTGTTCCCCTTTGAACTACTTCAAAATCTTTGTCAAGGTATGTACTTATTGAAAAAACTTATCAAGCGTCTCGATCTATCTCTATAGATCTTGATGCTCAATATGTAAGCAGCTTCACCGAGGTCTTTCTTTGAAAAACTCCTGTCAAACACTCCTTTTATGCTTTGCGGAATAATTCTACATTGTTTCCGATCAACAATATGTCATTCACATATACTTATCAGAAATGCTGTAGTGCTCCCACTCACTTTCTTGTAAATACAGGCCTTTCCAAAAGTCTGTATAAAACCGTATGCTTTGATCAACTCATCAAAGCGTATATTCCAACTCCGAGATGCTTGCACCAGTCCATTGATGGATTGCTGAAGCTTGCACACTTTGTTAGCATCTTTAGGATTGACAAAACCTTCTGGTTGCATCATATACAACTCTTCTTTAATAAATCCATTAAGGATTGCAGTTTTGACATCCATTTGCCAGATTTCATAAAATGTGGCAATTGCTAACATGATTCGGACAGACTTAAGCATCGATACGAGTGAGAAAATCTCATTGTATTCAACATTTTGAACTTGTCGAAAAACCTTTTTGTGACAAGTCGAGCTTTGTAGATAGTAACACTACTATCAACGTCTGTCTTCCTCTTGAAGATCCATTTATTTCTTATGGTTTGTCGATCATCGGGCAAGTCCACCAAAGTCCACACTTTGTTCTCATACATGGATCCTATCTCAGATTTCATGGCCTCCAGCCACTTTGCGGAATCTGGGCTCATCATCGCTTCCTCATAGTTCGTAGGTTCATCATGGTCAAGTAACATGACTTCCAGAATAGGATTACCGTACCACTCCGGTGCGGATCTTACTCTGGTAGACCTACGTGGTTCAGTAGAAACTTCATCTGAAGTTTCATGATCAACATCATTAACTTCCCCACTAATTGGTGTAGGTGTCACAGGAACCGATTTATGTGATGAACTACTTTCCAATAAGGGAGCTGGTATAGTTACCTCATCAAGTTCTACTTTCCTCCCACTCACTTCTTTCGAGAGAAACTCTTTCTCTAGAAAGGATCCATTTTTAGCAACGAATATCTTGCTTTCGGATCTGTGATAGAAGGTGTACCCAACAATTTCCTTTGGGTATTCTATGAAGACACACTTCTCCGATTTAGGTTCGAGCTTATCAGGATGAAACTTTTTAACATAAGCATCGCAGCCCCAAACTTTAAGAAACGACAACTTGGGTTTCTTGCTAAACCACAGTTCATATGGTGTCGTCTCAACGGATTTAGATGGTGCCCTTTTAACGTGAATGCAGTTGTCTCTAATGAATAACCCAAAAACAATAGTGGTAAATCAGTAAGAGACATCATAGATCGCACTATATCCAATAAAGTGCGGTTACGACGTTCGGACACACCATAACGTTGTGGTGTTCCAGGTGGCGTGAGTTGTGAAACTATTCCACATTGTTTTAATTGAAGACCAAACTCGTAACTCAAATATTCGTCTCCGCGATCAGATCGCAGAAACTTTATTTTCTTGTTACGATGATTTTTCCACTTCACTCTGAAATTCTTTGAACCTTTCAACTATTTCAGACTTATGTTTCATCAAGTAGATATACCCACATCTGCTCAAATCATCTTGTGAAGGTCAGAAAATAACGATACTTGCCACGAGCATCAACACTCATTGGATCGCATACATCGGTATGTATTATTTCCAATAAGTCAGTAGCTTGTTCCATTGTTCCGGAGAACGGAGTTTTAGTCATCTTGCACAAAAGGCACGGTTTGCAAGCATCAAATGATTCATAACCAAGTGATTCCGAAAATCCATCTTTATGGAGTTTCTTCATGCGCTTTACACCGATATGACCAAAATGGCAGTGCCACAAATAAGTTGCACTATCATTATTAACTTTGCATCTTTTGGCATCAATATTATGAATATGTGTATCACTACGATCGAGATCCAACAAACTATTTTCATTGGGTGTATGACCATTTGAAGGTTTTATTCATGTAAACGGAACAACAATTATTCTCCAACTTTAAATGAATAACTGTATTGCAATAAACATGATCAAATCATATTCATGCTCAACGCAAACGCCAAATAACATTTATTTAGGTTTCACACTAATCCCGAAAAGTATAGGGAGTGTGCGATGATGATCATATCAATCTTGGAACTACTTCCAACGCTCATCTTCACTTCCCCTTCAACTAGTCTCTGTTTATTCTGTAACTCCTGTTTCGAGTTACTAATCTTAGCAACCGAACAAGTACCAAATACTCAGGAGCTACTATAAACACTAGCAAGGCACACATTAATAATCTGTATATCAAATATACCCTTGTTCACTTTGCCATCCTTCTTATTTACCAAATATTCAGGCATTTCCGCTTCCAGTGACTATTTCCTTTGCAGTGTAAGCACTCAGTTTCAGGTTATGGTCCAGCTTTGGGCTTCTTCGCAGGAGTGACAACTTGCTTGTCTTTCCACTTGAAGTTCCCTTTCTTTCCCTTTGCCCTCCTCTTGAAACTAGCGGTCTTGTCAATCATCAACACTTGATGCTCTTTCTTGATTTCTACCTTCATCGATTTCAACATCACGAAGAGCTCGGGAATCGTTTTTGTCATCCCTTGCATACTATAGTTCATCACAAAGTTCTAGTAACTTAGTGATGGTGACTAGAGAATTCTGTCAATCACTATCTTATCTGGAAGATTAACTCCCACTTGATTCAAGCGATTGAAGTACCCAGACAATCTGAGCACATGCTCACTAGTTGAGCGATTCTCCTCCATCTTTTAGCTATAGAACTTGTTGGACACTTCATATCTCTCAACTCGGGTATTTGCTTGAAATATTAAATTCAATACCTGGAACATCTTATATGGTCCATGACGTTCAAAATGTCTTTGAAGTCCTGATTCTAAGCCGTTAAGCATGGTGCACTAAACTATCAAGTAGTCATCATATTGAGCTAGCCAAACGTTCATAACGTCTGCATCTGCTCCTGCAATAGGTTTGTCACCTAGCGGTGCATTAAGGACATAATTCTTCTGTGCAGCAATGAGGATAAACCTCTGATCACGGATCCAATCCGCATCATTGCTACTAACATCTTTCAATACAATTCTCTCTAGGAACATATCAAAATAAACATATGAAAGCAACAACGCAAGCTATTGATCTACAACATAATTTGCAAAATACTACCAGGACTAAGTTCATGATAAATTTAAGTTCAATTAATCATATTACTTAAGAACTCCCACTTAGACAGACATCTCTCTAGTCATCTAAGTGATCACGTGATCCAAATCAACTAAACCATAACCGATCATCACGTGAGATGGAGTAGTTTTCAATGGTGAACATCACTATGTTGATCATATCTACTACATGATTCACGCTCGACCTTTCGGTCTCCGTATTCCGCGGCCATATCTGCATATGCTAGGCTCGTCAAGTTTAACCTAAGTATTCTGCGTGTGCAAAACTGGCTTGCACCCGTTGTAGATGGACGTAGAGCTTATCACACCCGATCATCACGTGGTGTCTGGGCACGACGAACTTTGGAAACGGTGCATACTCAGGGAGAACACTTCTTGATAATTTTTAGTGAGAGATCATCTTAAAATGCTACCGTCAATCAAAGCAAGATAAGATGCATAAAGGATAAACATCACATGCAATCAATATAAGTGATATGATATGGCCATCATCATCTTGTGCTTGTGATCTCCATCTCCGAAGCACCGTCGTGATCACCATCGTCACCGGCGCGACACCTTGATCTCCATCGTAGCATCGTTGTCGTTACGCCATCTATTGCTTCTACGACTATCGCTACCGCTTAGTGATAAAGTAAAGCAATTACAGGGCGTTTGCATTTCATACAATAAAGCGACAACCATATGGCTCCTACCAGTTGCCGATAACTTCGGTTTCAAAACATGATCATCTCATACAATAAAATATAGCATCATGTCTTGACCATATCACATCACAACATGCCCTACAAAAACAAGTTAGACATCCTCTACTTTGTTGTTGCAAGTTTTACGTGGCTGCTACGGGCTTAGCAAGAACCGTTCTTACCTACGCATCAAAACCACAACGATAGTTCATCAAGTTAGTGTTGTTTTAACCTTCGCAAGGACCGGGCGTAGTCACACTCGGTTCAACTAAAGTTGGAGAAACTGACACCCGCTAGCCACCTGTGTGCAAAGCACGTCGGTAGAACCAGTCTCGCGTAAGCGTACGCGTAATGTCGGTCCGGGCTGCTTCATCCAACAATACCGCCGAACCAAAGTATGACATGCTGGTAAGCAGTATGACTTGTATCGCCCACAACTACTTGTGTTCTACTCGTGCATATAACATCAACGCATAAGACCTGGCTCGGATGCCACTGTTGGGGAACGGAGTAATTTCAAAAAATTTCCTACGCACACGCAAGATCATGGTGATGGCATAGCAACGAGAGGGGGGAGTGTTCGTCCACGTACCCTCGTAGACCATAAGCGGAAGCGGTTAGCACAACGCGGTTGATGTAGTCGTACGTCTTCACGATCCGACCGATCCAAGCACCGAACGTACGGGGCCTCCGAGTTCAGCACACGTTCAGCTCGATGACGATCTCCGGCCTCCGATCCAGCAAAGCTCCGGAGATGAGTTCCGTCAGCATGATGGCGTGGTGATGATGATGATGTTCTACCGGCGCAGGGCTTCGCCTAAACTCCGCGACGATATGACCGAGGAGGAATATGGTGGAGGGGGGCACTGCACACGGCTAAGGAACGATCCGTAGATCAACTTGTGTGTCTATGGGGTGCCCCCCGCCCCCATATATAAAGGAGGGAGGGGGAGGTGCGGCCGCCCCCCTAGGGGTGCGCCTGGAGGAGTCCTACTCCCACCGGGAGTAGGACTCCCCCCTCTTGCCTTGGTGGAGAAGGAAAGGGGGGAGGGGAAAGAGGAAAGGGGGCGCCGCCCCCCTTCCTTGTCCTATTCGGACTAGGGGGGAGGGGGTGCGCGGCCTGCCCTGCCCGGCCCTCCTCTTCTCCCTCCTGGCCCACTAAGGCCCATTAACCCCCGGGAGCGTTCCGGTAACCCCCCGGTGTTCCGGTAAAATCCCGATTTCACCCGGAATCATTCCGATGTTCAAACATAGGCTTCCAATATATCAATCTTTATGTCTCGACCCTTTCGAGACTCCTCGTCATGTCCATGATCACATCCGGGACTCCGAACAAACTTTGGTACATCAAAACTTATGAACTCATAATAAAACTGTCATCGTAACGTTAAGCGTGCGGACCCTACGGGTTCGAGAACTATGTAGACATGACCTAGAACTACTCTCGGTCAATAACCAATAGCGGGACCTGGATGCCCATATTAGTTCCTACATATTCTACGAAGATCTTTATCAGTCAAACCGCATAACAACATATGTTGTTCCCTTTGTCATCGGTATGTTACTTGCCCGAGATTCCATCGTCGATATCCAATACCTAGTTCAATCTCGTTACCGGCAAGTCTCTTTACTCATTACGTAATGCATCATTCCGTAACTAACTCATTAGCTACATTGCTTGCAAGGCTTATAGTGATGTGCATTACCGAGAGGGCCCAGAGATACCTCTCCGACAATTGGAGTGACAAAACCTAATCTCAAAATACGCCAACCCAACATGTACCTTTGGAGACACCTGTAGTACTCCTTTATAATCACCCAGTTACGTTGTGACGTTTGGTAGTACCCAAAGTGTTCCTTTGGCAAACGGGAGTTGCATAATCTCATAGTTACAGGAACATGTATATGTCATGAAGAAAGCAATAGCAACATACTAAACGATCAAGTGCTAGGCTAACGGAATGGGTCATGTCAATCACATCATTCTCCTAATGATGTGATCCTGTTAATCAAATGACAACTCATGTCTATGGTTAGGAAACATAACCATCTTTGATCAACAAGCTAGTCAAGTAGAGGCATACTAGTGACACTATGTTTGTCTATGTATTCACACATGTATTATGTTTCCGTTTAATACAATTCTAGCATGAATAATAAACATTTATCATGAAATAAGGAAATAAATAATAACTTTATTATTGCCTCTAGGGCATATTTCCTTCAATTCCTTCTCCCAGGAAGACCTGATCAGTCTCGGAATCCCGGTTTACATTCGACAATGGTAAAACAAGACCAGCAAAGCCGCCCGATGCGCCGACAATCCCGATAGGAGCTGCACATATCTCGTTCTCAGGGCAACACCGGATAGGTCAGCCTACGAGTAAAACCAGCCCTCGAGTTGCCCCGAGGTGGCCCCGCAGTCTGCCCGGTTCGGACCAACACTTAGACAAGCACTGGCCCGGGGGGGGGGGCTAAAATAAAGATGACCCTTGGGTTGGCCGACACAAGGGAAGGGTATAGGTGGTGGTGAGGCAAATGGTAAAACCAAGGTTGGGCCTTGCTGGACAAGTTTTATTCAAAGCGAACTGTCAGGGGGGGTCCCATAAATCACCCGACCGCGTTAGGAACGCAAAATCCGGGAACATAACACTGGTATGACGGAAACTAGGGCGTCAAGAGTGGAACAAAACACCAGGCATAAGGCCGAGCCTTCCACCCTTTACGAAATATATAGATGCATTAATTAAATAAGAGATATTGTGATATCCCAACATAACCCGGTCCACCATGGAGCAATCTTCAACTTCACCTGCAACTAGCAACGCTATAAGAGGGGCTGAGCAAAGCGGTAACATAGCCAAGCAACGGTTTGCTAGGAAGGGTGTCAAAGGTTAGAGGTTCATGGCAATTTGGGAGGCTTGAAGAACAAATGATAGGTAACGCGGCATAGCGATAGAACGAAGCATCTAGCATAGCAATGATAGTAATGAGATCCAGGGTGACGGTCATCTTGCCTGAAATCCCGCTAGGAAGAAGAACGAGGCCATGAAGAAGACAAGCGGACGTGGTCGAACGAATCCTCACAACTCCGGAACGAAACCGAAGCTACCGAGAGAAGCAACCCGGAAAGAAGCAAACAACATGGTAAACACACAAGCATAATCATGGCATGATGCACAATAAAGTATGATGCATGTCCGGTTTAATGAGGCATGGCATGGCAAAGTGCAACAAACAATACTACAAGTTAAGTGAAGCTCAATATGCAACGAGTTGCATATTGACGAAACACCACATTGACATATTTAGTTTAATCTCGTTTAAGCTACCAAGCAATATTAAATGTTGTTAAACATGGCAAGAGGTGAAGCATAAGAAAACTACCTATCTAGGCAAGTTCAAATGAGGCCGGAACAACAAACAACAATTCCGGAAAATCCCCATGTGCATATTTTAGATTTGGTACTGTTCTGCCCTAAACACAATTTTAATGATGTTAAACAGCAAAATGAAGTGCACCATGTTAAACTAGGCATTTTTCCACCCCGTTTACATATAAAGTTTATTTAAAACGGAGCAACGGTTATTTAGTTATGAAATAAATCATTTTAACATGTCATTATACAAATCAAATGCAAACTTCCATTTTAAACATTTTGGACAAGGATGAAAACAGCATATTATGAAACTAGATGAAAAACTAAGCATTTTTCATATATAAATCATTTTAATCCGATGCACCATTTGTGAGTTATTAAATGCATGATCTAGAGGGAGTTTTTGTAAAGCTACAAACTCTGGAATAATAGACAAATCGTCCAGAACTGGAAAAAAACGATGCGGGCCGAATCTGGAGGGCTGGGGGAGCTGCTCACATCGGGCCCTTGAGGCCTT
The DNA here is from genome assembly GCA_963921465.1 of Triticum timopheevii. Taxonomy (NCBI): domain Eukaryota; kingdom Viridiplantae; phylum Streptophyta; class Magnoliopsida; order Poales; family Poaceae; genus Triticum; species Triticum timopheevii. The sequence continues at coordinate 465,173,954 of OY997266.1, forward strand.
TGGCCTGTGGAGGCTGGCAGGCTTGGCGCGGGAGCTGGGCTGCAGGAGCTGGCAAAGGAAAAGCACTGCTGGGACTCGACGCCATCGTGGCCCACGCGCGGGACGACGGAGTCAACGGGCATGGGCGAGCGTTCTCCTGCTCGATTCTGAAGAACAGAGAGATACATATTCACAGAAGCAGAACGGAAAGGGGAAGAAGAGAGAAGGCGAGGGCGACGGGCGCACGACCTGCAGGACTCCGATGTCGCGGCCGGGCATACGCAAGGAGGAGGCAGGAGTCGGGTCGAGGCAGGCCAAGGCGGGGCACTCCAGCGAGGAAGATGGCCGACGCCCTGGAGCAACTGCCGGTGCTCGCTAGACAGGCGAGGAAGGCGGGGGAAGCAGTCTTGGCGCGGCAGAAGGAGGCCGATCGCGGTTCGCCTGGGTGAAGAGGAGCGCGGGACGGCGGCACACGCCGGATCCGGAAGGTGGCAGTGGTGGGACTTGGCGAGGAGGCGACCCGCGCGAAGCTTCTGCGAGGCTCCCATGGGGGCGCTGTTGTCCAAGAAAGAGAGAGGTCAGGGAAGGAGAGAAATGAGGCAGGAGTGAAGGAAGGAGAAGGGCAGAGGCGAGGGGCACGGCCTGCTGTAGCATGCTTGGGGAGGAGCAGGGGCACGCGAGGAGCTGCTGTTGGTCATGGTCGTCGGCGGGGATGAGGCCCCGGGCACGAGATCGGCGAGCGGCGCTGAGTCCTCGCCCAGGAGGAGGGAGGAATCGAAGGGAGCCATGAGAGGGCTCTGGTTGGTGGGGATCGATGGATTGGGGACAGGGGAGATCGAGCAGAGGAGTGGCGGCTGCGGGAAATCGAGGAGAAGGTGTAGGCTTGGCTGTGCGGGGTTGGACGATGAGGATCTGGGAGTATCCCGAGGAAGAGAGTGGCGGCGCGGGGATGGGATGGATGGGATAAGGTCCCTTGGTTTTAGGGTTAGACTGTTAATATAGGCTGGTGGATTAGGTTTGGCGTATCTGGTCCGTCCGATCGTAATCGGGCGGTCGAGAATAAATATGTAGGGAGTACAAATAAGAAAACGGAGATGTTTTATAGATGTTAGGGGATGATCCAGACTCAACGGTGATGCCTGAGCGGTTCGGGTTCGGGGCAGTTTTCGGACGCACGCAAGAGGGGGTCGGTGGTAGTGCAGAGAGGTTAGGTGGTTTGACAAGAGGGAAATGAAAACACGGTTGGTCTCGAAACGGTCAACGAAAGCAAGGGGGGGGGGACGCGACAACTACGAGCGGATGCAAGTTTTTACGAAAACATGCAGATGTAATGCGAATGATGACATGAGATGAAATGCATGACATGAACAAAATGCAAAACAAACGACAAAAACCCAACCAGGAAGGAAATATCATATCACATCTCCGAAAAAGGCAAGAGTTGGAGTTACGAATATGGAAAGTTGTATCCGGGGCATTACAACACTCCACCACTACGAGAGGATCTCGTCCCGAGATCTAGGATGGCACCGGAGGGAAAAGGAAGAGGAGAGGTAAAACAAAGCTCCTTCTTTGACGAACGAGTGAAACCACGAACCATGAGAGGTTGAGCAATTTAAAAGAAAGAGTACAACAGAGATGAACGAGATTGCAAACAATCCGTTAGAAAAGAGGAACAAGCAGTATTACGAGAACTTGAAGGTTGAAAGACGTGGAAATAAGAGCTTCATGAACGCAAAGAATATGACCACCTCAGTATAATGAGATAGCCAAGGAACAAGAATGACAGAATTTGGACAGCACTCCAGTAGAAAAGAGAAGAAAACTTGATGAGATGAAAAGATATTGAAGAGATGATACAACACTCCGGTTAAATGGATAAGCCAGAAAAGAAGACGATCCTCACCAAACGAGGTGATGGGTGAAGAGCACAACATCACAATGCCTCTGTAACGAAAGAATAGAAGTTAGACCGTTGGGATAAAGGGACGGAGAAGAAAATGACAACTTCTGCCACAAATGAGCTTGGAAAGCACCCTTCCGAGAAGGTTATAACGAAGTTGTTGGAAAACCAACAACGAAAAGAATAAGCTTGTAGTGGGCTTAAGGAAAACTTCTCAAAATTATGAGGTGACAACCGGCCACTAACGAAAACAATTGCTTGCTTGAGATCAACGAAGGGATGAAAATTTCTGCCACCAAGAGGATAAAGAGCAAGTTTGGGTCATGCATAATCACCACAAATAGCAATAACCCTTAAGGAAAAGCTTTAGGTGAAATCTGACACAAGATAACTCCAACGAAGAAGTTGATTGGTCGAAAATATCTCTTGAACAAAGAGAAAATGATGGATTTAAAATACCTCATTCTTGACAACATATGAATCATGAAACATGAAGGAAATTGTCAAGAGTGACATAACACCACCTCAAAAGATAAGGTAGAACGAATTGCACTTCGAAATGCAAGAAGAAGAAGACTTGAACTCCTCAGAAAAAACATGTGTTGAGCACCATGTTTATTTTAGAGTATAGCTTGGCGGATCATGACTCCGAGAGAAAAACTTGAAGAACAATTGAAGAATGAAAGGAATCCTTGATGAACCACCATGTAGAGCCTCTATGCAGAACTCCGGTAATGAAAGGATGATAAAAAGAAAGAGAAGTTGAAAACACAAGGTGAAGCCTTGCGATGATTTAGATGGAGCTTCATGACGAGATAAAGCGGAAAACTTGGAACTCCGGAAAAGCAAAGATGAAATACTAGAACCGAGAATTACTTCATCATGAACAATCTCCGGAAGAAAAGAATTGAACCGTCTCGAGGACATAAGAATAAGATTTATTGTATGCTTATCCTTCATCAAATTAAATTGATGACAAGCAATGGATTTGGCATACTACTTATTCTCGTTGAAAGGATTAAGAGAGATATAGCGCAAACTTGAGAAGGTCTTGATGGGACCACCGGTGGGATTTGGAAACAACAAATATTTGATATGATAACGAAGGAAGTGAAATCTTGAACGAACCACCGTAAGAATAGAAAATGAAAGTAGCAAAGGCACAATTCACCGGGAAGAATTGGAAAACGAATGAAGATACTTGAGGGTATTTAGATACATGAGAACGAAGAGGCCACGAACTCATTAGAGGTTATTTGAACGATGCACCGGTAAGATTTGGAGAATGATAGCTACACGCTGAGAATGAAGAATTATGACATGATGACCTTCGGAGGAAAGAAATGGAAAACAACTCATGAAATGCTCCGGATGGTAAGAAAAGGAATATCTGACAAATGGAATAATTCGCGAGGATAACATGAAGCTGGAACCACAAAACTTTGATAGAACAGACAAGATTTAGAGGAAAAACTCTTCTTCGGTCTTCAAATGACGACGAGAAACACCACCAAAATTACTGAGATACTCCGGAAGAATGAAAAAGAGGAAGGGTTGCACCAAAGATGAAAAGAATTTGAAAACGACCTTGGAGAAGGCATGTGACTGATGAAAATTCATTTTTATGTCAAACTTAGAAATGAATTTGAGAATCGCTCCTGATAATTCGAAGAGTCAGGTAAAATCCTGGGAAAAGACCTGTGGGTTAGGGCCCACTCAAAAGAAAACACCGTTGAAAATGATTTTAAAGAGAGATTACACCGGTTGAATTAAATGGCTTGAATGAGAGAAAAACCTTGAAGTAACTCGAACGGATTAAGAATGGAAACACAAATCTTCTGAGATATCTTTAACACTCTGGAACAAATGAATAGCAAGAGGTGAGTGATTGAGAGGTGCACCGGCATGAGAAAGGATTTGACACGAGGAAAAGAATATGATCAACACTGAAAGCTTGAATTGGATCCACCGAAGAAGAAAAAAGAACGAAGGATGATGAACTTGAAACTGTTGAGCATCTTCATGGGAAAACACCAGATAAGAACATTGACGAAAAAGAATGTTGAGACTTCCCATCAATAAGATGGATACTTGATTAAGATATCTGAGTCCTTGAAGAAAATGGTGGGAGGGCGGGAAAACAAAGGCAACTTGGGGAAGATGAAACAAACACTGTTGAGAAAACTTAGAATTGATCTTGCAAATATTGAAATGATCGGATCCACTTGAAGAGAAGCATGCCGGTTGGAAAAGAATTAACACGATAACCTCGATGATCACGAAGGATTAGTATTCACATAGCAATATGAGAACAACGTTTAGGAAAGGTATGGATTCAACATTTGACTTCGAAGCAACTCGAATACCACAAATAAAACAAAACAAAGGATTTGGCTTGTAGAATAAGCCGGAAACAAACATATGATAGAGATTTACCCAATCCCATATCATGCATCTGTCGAAAAGATATTCTAGGAGCTACTTGAATTCCCACCTATAAACTCCCGAAACTTTCTGGTTATGCAATCTGGTGTTGGGGATACAGGGGAAGCAATATATCTCACCCAAACTAACAATACCTACATCCAAGCTGTATCCATCCGTCAACACATAACCAAGAAAACTCCGGAAATCGTGTACCTCAACCTTCGAAAAGCATCCGTTATACGAGCTATGGCAATACTCCCGAACTCCCCAGTACTGGGTGGCGTCGAGGTTATCTCACCAACAACTGCATAAAAGAGATTTTCGATGTCGGCAAAACTCAGGTATTCCAGAACTGCAACGATAAAATTATGACGACAACACCTCGTAGCTCAACTCCCCAGGACACTGCCACAACCCCTAAATGTCAGGAGGCACCAAGAACAATGTTCTCGTCATAAGAATATCGGAACGATCCCAAGATACCCGCGTGATCCTAAATTTTTTTAGAGAAATTTGAGGAGAGAAAAGTCAAAACATCTACGTCAGGAGACCTCACCAGAGCGATGAAGGGGGATGAGGAGTAAAAAGAATCCTACTCTCCGATATATATAATCCTAAGACTCAAAATAGTTTTCTTGTAGACTCAACAACGGCCAAGAATCAAGGGGGCTCCTATGGTCGGTCGAGGCTCTGATACCAACTTGTCACGCCCAAGATGCGACCCTATCCTAAAGGAACTCGAAGGTCCCACCAAGGATAGAAGCGCATCTTGAAGACGCTTTTGCAAGGTGGATATCATTACATCAACATTACATAATAGTTGGGGGTACATACAAGAGGCATACAATGCCACATGAATACATCAATACATCATACACAAGATCAACATCCGACTACGGATGAAACACAAACAGAAACTCAAACGACATCCACCCTGCTAGCCTAGGCTGCCGACCTGGAACCTATCCCCTGATCGAAGAAGAAGTAGAAGAAGAACTCCAAAACAAGCAAACATCGCTCTCGCGTCATGACCATCGCAAACCTGTACCTGCAACTGTTGTTGTAGTAATCTGTGAGCCACGAGGACTCAGCAATCCCATTACCATGGGTATCAAGACTAGCAAAGCTTAAAGGGAAAGGAAGAGGGTAAAGTGGTGAGGTTGCAGCAGTGACAAAGCATATATGGTGGCTAACATACGCAAGTAAGAGCGAGAAGAGAGCAAGCGGAACGGTCTTGAAACTAGCAATGATCAAGAAGTGATCCTGAACTCCTACTTACGTCAAGCATAACCCAAAACCGTGTTCACTTCCCGGACTCCGCCGAAAAGAGACCATCACGGCTACACACGCGGTTGATGCGTTTTAATTCGGATCTGGTGTCAAGTTATCTATAACCGGACATTAACAAATTCCCATCTGCCACATAACCGCGGGCACGGCTCTTGAAAGTTTATACCCTGCAGGGGTGTCCCAACTTAGCCCATGATAAGCTCTCGCGATCAACAAAGGATATTCCTTCTCCCAGGAAGACCCGATCAGTCTCGGAATCCCGGTTTACAAGACATTTCGACAATGGTAAAACAAGACCAGCAAAGCCGCCCGATGCGCCGACAATCCCGATAGGAGCTGCACATATCTCGTTCTCAGGGCAACACCGGATAGGTCAGCCTACGAGTAAAACCAGCCCTCGAGTTGCCCCGAGGTGGCCCCGCAGTCTGCCCGGTTCGGACCAACACTTAGACAAGCACTGGCCCGAGGGGGGCTAAAATAAAGATGACCCTTGGGTTGGCCGACCCAAGGGAAGGGTATAGGTGGTGGTGAGGCAAATGGTAAAACCAAGGTTGGGCCTTGCTGGACAAGTTTTATTCAAAGCGAACTGTCAGGGGGGTCCCATAAATCACCCGACCGCGTTAGGAACGCAAAATCCGGGAACATAACACCGGTATGACGGAAACTAGGGCGTCAAGAGTGGAACAAAACACCAGGCATAAGGCCGAGCCTTCCACCCTTTACCAAATATATAGATGCATTAATTAAATAAGAGATATTGTGATATCCCAACATAACCCTGTCCACCATGGAGCAATCTTCAACTTCACCTGCAACTAGCAACGCTATAAGAGGGGCTGAGCAAAGCGGTAACATAGCCAAGCAACGGTTTGCTAGGAAGGGTGTCAAAGGTTAGAGGTTCATGGCAATTTGGGAGGCTTGAAGAACAAATGATAGGTAACGCGGAATAGCGATAGAATGAAGCATCTAGGATAGCAATGATAGTAGTGAGATCTGAAGGAAATATGCCCTGGAGGCAATAATAAAGTTATTATTTATTTCCTTATTTCATGATAAATGTTTATTATTCATGCTAGAATTGTATTAACCGAAAACATAATACATGTGTGAATACGTAGACAAACATAGTGTCACTAGTATGCCTCTACTTGACTAGCTCGTTGAATCAAAGATGGTTAAGTTTCCTAGCCATAGCCATGAGTTGTCATTTGATTAACGGGATCACATCATTAGGAGAATGATGTGATTTACTTGACCCATTCCGTTAGCCTAGCACTTGATCGTTTAGTATGTTGCTATTGCTTTCTTCATGACTTATACATGTTCCTGTAACTATGAGATTATGCAACTCCCGTTTGCCGGAGGAACACTTTGGGTGCTACCAAACGTCACAACGTAACTGGGTGATTATAAAGGAGTACTACAGGTGTCTCCAAAGGTACATGTTAGGTTGGCGCATTTCGATATTAGGTTTTGTTACTCCGATTGTCGGAGAGGTATCTCTGGGCCCTCTCGGTAATGCACATCACTATAAGCCTTGCAAGCAATGTAGCTAATGAGTTAGTTACGGAATGATGCATTACGTAACGAGTAAAGAGACTTGCCGGTAATGAGATTGAACTAGGTATTGGATACCGACGATCGAATCTCGGGCAAGTAACATACCGATGACAAAGGGAACAAAGTATGTTGTTATGCGGTTTGACCGATAAAGATCTTCGTAGAATATGTAGGAGCCAATATGGGCATCCAGGTTCCGCTATTGGTTATTGACCAAGAATAGTTCTAGGTCATGTCTACATAGTTCTCGAACCCGTAGGGTCCACACGCTTACGGTTTCGATGACAGTTATATTATGAGTTTATGAGTTTTGATGTACAAAAGGAGTTCGGAGTCCCGGATGACATCGGGGACATGACGAGGAGTCTCGAAATGTTCGAGATGTAAAGATCAATATATTGGACGACTATATTCGGAGTTCGGAAAGGTTCCAAGTGATTCGGGTATTTTTCAGAGTACCGGAGAGTTACGGGAATTCGTATTGGGCCTTAATGGGCCATACGGGAAAGGAGAAAAAGGGCCAAAAGGGTGGCCGCACCCCTCCCCTTGGACTAGGGAGGGGGGCGCCCCCTTCCTTCCTTCTCCTTCTCTCTTCCCTTTCCTTCTCTCCTACTCCTAATACATGGAAGGGTTCCTAGTTCTACTAGGAAAGGGGGAATCCTACTCCCGGTGGGAGTAGGACTCCCCTAGGGCGCGCCATAGAGAGGGCCGGCCCTCCGCCTCCTCCACTCCTTTATATATGGGGGCAGGGGGCACCCCATAGACACACAAGTTGATCTACGGATCGTTCCTTAGCCGTGTGCGGTGCCCCCCTCCACCATATTCCACCTCGATCATATCATCGCGGAGTTTAGGCGAAGCCCTGCGCCGGTAGAACATCATCATCGTCACCACGCCGTCGTGCTGACAGAACTCATCTCCGGAGCTTTGCTGGATCGGTGGCCGGAGATCGTCATCGAGCTGAACGTGTGCTGAACTCGGAGGCCCTGTACGTTCAGTGCTTGGATCGGTCGGATCGTGAAGATGTACGACTACATCAACCGCGTTGTGCTAACGCTTCCGCTTACGGTCTATGAGGGTATGTGGACGAACACTCTCCCCTCTCGTTGCTATGCCATCACCATGATCTTGCGGGTGCGTAGGAAATTTTTTGAAATTACTACGTTCCCCAACAGTGGCATCCGAGCCTAGGTTTTATGCGTTGATGTTATATGCACGAGTAGAACACAAGTGAGTTGTGGGCGATACAAGTCATACTGCTTACCAGCATGTCATACTTTGGTTCGGCGGTATTGTGAGATGAAGCGGCCCGGACCGACATTACGCGTACGCTTACGCGAGACTGGTTTCACCGTTACGAGCACTCGTGCTTAAAGGTGGCTGGCGGGTGTCTGTCTCTCTCACTTTAGCTGAATCGAGTGTGGCTACGCCCGGTCCTTGCGAAGGTTAAAACAGCACCAACTTGACGAACTATCGTTGTGGTTTTTGATGCGTAGGTAAGAACGGTTCTTGCTAAGCCCGTAGCAGCCACGTAAAACTTGCAACAACAAAGTAGAGGACGTCTAACTTGTTTTTGCAGGGCATGTTGTGATGTGATATGGTCAAGACGTGATGCTATATTTTATTGTATGAGATGATCATGTTTTGTAACCGAAGTTATCGGCAACTGGCAGGAGCCATATGGTTGTCGCTTTATTGTATGAAATGCAAACGCCCTGTAATTGCTTTACTTTATCAGTAAGCGGTAGCGATAGTCATAGAAGCAATAGATGGCATGAACGAAAACGATGCTACGATGGAGATCAAGGTGTCGCGCCGGTGACGATGGTGATCACGACGGTGCTTCGGAGATGGAGATCACAAGCACAAGATGATGATGGCCATATCATATCACTTATATTGATTGCATGTGATGTTTATCCTTTATGCATCTTATCTTGCTTTGATTGACGGTAGCATTTTAAGATGATCTCTCACTAAAATTATCAAGAAGTGTTCTCCCTGAGTATGCACCGTTGCCAAAGTTCGTCGTGCCCAGACACCACGTGATGATCGGGTGTGATAAGCTCTACGTCCATCTACAACGGGTGCAAGCCAGTTTTGCACACGCGGAATACTCAGGTTAAACTTGAAAAGCCTAGCATATGCAGATATGGCCTCGGAACATGGAGACCGAAAGGTCGAGTGTGAATCATATAGTAGATATGATCAACATAGTGATGTTCACCATTGAAAACTACTCCATCTCATGTGATGATCGGTTATGGTTTAGTTGATTTGGATCGCGTAATCACTTAGATGGCTAGAGAGATGTCTGTCTAAGTGGGAGTTCTTAAGTAATATGATTAATTGAACTTAAATTTATCATGAACTTAGTACCTGATAGTATTTTGCTTGTCTATGTTTGTTTGTAGATAGATGGCTCGTGCTGTTGTTCCGTTGAATTTTAATGCGTTCCTTGAGAAAGCAAAGTTGAAAGACGATGGTAGCAATTACACGGACTGGGTCCATAACCTGAGGATTATCCTCATTGCTGCACAGAAAAGTTACATCCTGGAAGCACCGCTGGGTGCCAGGCCTGCTGCTGATGCAACTGACGACGTTAAGAGCGTCTGGCAGAGCAAAGCTGATGACTACTCTATAGTTCAGTGTGCCATGCTTTACGGCTTAGAACCGGGCCTTCAACGACGTTTTGAACGTCATGGAGCATATGAGATGTTCCAGGAGTTGAAGTTAATATTTCAAGCAAATGCCCGGATTGAGAGATATGAAGTCTCCAATAAGTTCTACAGCTGCAAGATGGAGGAGAATAGTTCTGTCAGTGAGCATATACTCAAAATGTCTGGGTATAATAATCACTTGATTCAACTGGGAGTTAATCTTCCGGATGATAGCGTCATTGACAGAATTCTCCAATCACTGCCACCAAGCTACAAGAGCTTTGTGATGAACTATAATATGCAAGGGATGAACAAGACTATTCCCGAGCTCTTCGCAATGCTAAAAGCTGCGGAGGTAGAAATCAAGAAGGAGCATCAAGTGTTGATGGTCAACAAGACCACTAGTTTCAAGAAAAAGGGCAAAAGGAAGAAGGGGAACTTCAAGAAGAACAGCAAGCAAGTTGCTGCTCAAGAGAAGAAACCCAAGTCTGGACCTAAGCCTGAAACTGAGTGCTTCTACTGCAAGCAGACTGGTCACTGGAAGCGGAACTGCCCCAAGTATTTGGCGGATAAGAAGGATGGCAAAGTAAACAAAGGTATATGTGATATACATGTTATTGATTTGTACCTAACTAGAGCTCGTAGTAGCACCTGGGTATTTGATACTGGTTCTGTTGCTAATATTTGCAACTCGAAACAGGGACTACGGAATAAGCGAGCACTGGTCAAGGACGAGGTGACGATGCGCGTGGGAAACGGTTCCAAAGTCGATGTGATCGCGGTCGGCACGCTACCTCTACATCTACCTTCGAGATTAGTTTTAGACCTGAATAATTGTTATTTGGTGCCAGCGTTAAGCATGAACATTATATCTGGATCTTGCTTGATGCGAGACAGTTATTCATTTAAATCAGAGAATAATGGTTGTTCTATTTATATGAGTAATATCTTTTATGGTCATGCACCCTTGAAGAGTGGTCTATTTTTATTGAATCTCGATAGTAGTGATACACATATTCATAGTGTTGAAACCAAAAGATGCAGAGTTGATAATGATAGTGCAACTTATTTGTGGCACTGCCGTTTGGGTCATATCGGTGTAAAGCGCATGAAGAAACTCCATACTGATGGACTTTTGGAATCACTTGATTATAAATCACTTGGTACTTGCGAACCGTGCCTTATGGGAAAGATGACTAAAACGTCGTTCTCCGGAACTATGGAGCGAGTAACTGATTTGTTGGAAATCATACATACTGATGTTTTTGGTCCAATGAATGTTGAGGCTCGTGGCAAGTATCGTTATTTTCTAACCTTCACAGATGATTTGAGCAGATATGAGTATATCTACTTGATGAAACATAAGTCTGAAATAGTTGAAAGGTTCAAAGAATTTCAGAGTGAAGTGGAAAAATCATCGTAACAAGAAAATAAAATTTCTGCGATCTGATCGCGGAGACGAATATTTGAGTTACGAGTTTGGTCTTCAATTAAAACAATGTGGAATAGTTTCACAGCTCACGCCACCTGGAACACCACAACGTTATGGTGTGTCCGAACATCGTAATTGCACTTTATTTGATATGGTGCGATCTATAATGTTTCTTACTGATTTACCACAATTGTTTTGGGGTTATGCATTAGAGACAGCTGCATTCACGTTAAAAGGGCACCATCTAAATCCGCTGATACGAAAACATATGAACTGTGGTTTAGCAAGAAACCCAAGTTGTCGTTTCTTAAAGTTTGGGGCTGTGATGCTTATGTGAAAAAGTTTCATCCTGATAAGCTCAAACCCAAATCGGAGAAGTGCGTCTTCATATAATACCCAAAGGTAACTATTGGGTACTCCTTCTATCACAGATCCGAAGGCAAGATATTCGTTGCTAAAAATGGATCCTTTCTAGAGAAGGAGTTTCTCTCGAAAGAAGTGAGTGGGAGGAAAGTAGAACTTGATGAGGTAACTGTACCTACTCCCTTATTGGAAAGTAGTTCATCACAAGAACCGGTTCCTGTGACAACTACACCAATTAGTGAGGAAGCTAATGATATTGATCATGAAACTTCAGATCAAGTTTCTACTGAACCTCGTAGGTCTACCAGAGTAAGATCCGCACCAGAGTGGTATGGTAATCCTATTCTGGAAGTCATGTTACTTGACCATGACGAACCTACGAACTATGAAGAAGCGACGATGAGCCCAGATTCCGCAAAATGGCTGGAGGCCATGAAATCTAAGATAGGATCCACGTATGAGAACAAAGTGTGGACTTTGGTGGACTTGCCCGATGATCGGCAAACCATAAGAAATAAATGGATCTTCAAGAGGAAGACGGATGTTGATAGTAGTGTTACTATCTACAAAGCTCGACTTATCGAAAAAGGTTTTTCGACAAGTTCAAGATGTTGAATACAATGAGATTTTCTCACTCGTATTGATGCTTAAGTCTGTCTGAATCATGTTAGCAATTGCCACATATTATGAAATCTGGCAAATGGATGTCAAAACTGCATTCCTCAATGGATTTATTAAAGAAGAGTTGTATATGATGCAACCAGAAGGTTTTGTCAATCCTAAAGATTCTAAAAAAAGTGTGCAAGCTCTAGCAATCCATCAATGGACTGGTGCAAGCATCTCGGAGTTGGAATATACGCTTTGACGAGTTGATCAAAGCATATGGTTTTATACAGACTTTTGGAAAGGACTGCATTTACAAGAAAGTGAGTGGGAGTACTACAGCATTTCTGATAAGTATATGTGAATGACATATTGTTGATCGAAAATAATGTAGAATTATTCTGCAAAGCATAAAGGAGTGTTTGACAGGAGTTTTTCAAAGAAAGACCTCGGTGAAGCTGCTTACATATTGAGCATCAGGATCTATAGAGATAGATCGAGACGCTTGATAAGTTTTTTCAATAAGTACATACCTTGACAAAGATTTTGAAGTAGTTCAAAATGAACAGTCAAAGAAAGAGTTTTTGCCTGTGTTACAAGGTGTGAAATTGAGTAAGACTCAGAGCCCGACCACGGCAGAAAATAGAAAAGAGAATGAAAGTCATTCCCTATGCCTCAGTCATAGGTTCTATAAAGTATGCTATGATATGCACCAGACCTATTGTATACCTTGCTCTGAATTCGGCAAGGGAGTACAATAGTGATCTAGGAGTAGATCACTGGACATTGGTCAAGAATATCCTTAGTGAAGACTAAGGAAATATTTCTCGATTATGGAGGTGATAAAAGAGCCCGTCGTAAAGAGTTACATCGGTGCAAGCTTTTACACCGATCGAGATGACTCTAAGTCTCAATTTGGATACATATTTGGGAGCAATTAGCTAGAGTAGCTCCGTACAGAGCATTGTAGACATAGAATATTTTCAAAATACATACGGCTCTGAATGTGACAGACCCGTTGACTAAACTTCTCTCACGAGCAAAACATGATCACACCTTAGTACTCTTTGGGTGTTAATCACATAAGCGATGTGAACTAGATTATTGACTCTAGTAAACCCTTTGGGTGTTGGTCACATGACGATGTGAACTATGGGTGTTAATCATATACAGATATGAATATTGGTGTTAAATCACATGGTGATGTGAACTAGATTATTGACTCTAGTGCAAGTGGGAGACTGAAGGAAATATGCCCTAGAGGCAATAATAAAGTTATTATTTATTTCCTTATTTCATGATAAATGTTTATTATTCATGCTAGAATTGTATTAACCGGAAACATAATACATGTGTGGATACGTAGACAAACATAGTGTCACTAGTATGCCTCTACTTGACTAGCTCGTTGAATCAAAGATGGTTAAGTTTCCTAGCCATAGACATGAGTTGTCATTTGATTAATGGGATCACATCATTAGGAGAATGATGTGATTGACTTGACCCATTCCGTTAGCCTAGCACTTGATCATTTAGTATGGTGTTATTGCTTTCTTCATGACTTATACATGTTCCTGTAACTATGGGATTATGCAACTCCTGTTTGCCGGAGGAACACTTTGGGTGCTACCAAACGTCACAATGTAACTGGGTGATTATAAAGGAGTACTACAGGTGTCTCCAAAGGTACATGTTAGGTTGGCGTATTTCGAGATTAGGTTTTGTCACTCCGATTGTCGGAGAGGTATCTCTGGGCCCTCTCGGTAATGCACATCACTATAAGCCTTGCAAGCAATGTAGCTAATGAGTTAGTTACGGAATGATGCATTACGTAACGAGTAAAGAGACTTGCCGGTAACGAGATTGAACTAGGTATTGGATACCGACGATCGAATCTCGGGCAAGTAACATACCGATGACAAAGGGAACAAAGTATGTTGTTATGCGGTTTGACCGATAAAGATCTTCGTAGAATATGTAGGAGCCAATATGGGCATCCAGGTTCCGCTATTGGTTATTGACCAAGAATAGTTCTAGGTCATGTCTACATAGTTCTCGAACCCGTAGGGTCCGCACGCTTACGGTTTCGATGACAGTTATATTATGAGTTTATGAGTTTTGATGTACAGAAGGAGTTCGGAGTCCCGGATGACATCGGGGACATGACGAGGAGTCTCGAAATGGTCGAGACGTAAAGATCGATATATCGGACGACTATATTCGGAGTTCGGAAAGGTTCCGAGTGATTCGGGTATTTTTCGGAGTATCGGAGAGTTACAGGAATTCGTATTGGGCCTTAATAGGCCATACGGGAAAGGAGAAAAAGGGCCAAAAGGGTGGCCGCACCCCTCCCCTTGGACTAGGGAGGGGGGCGCCCCCTTCCTTCCTTCTCCTTCTCTCTTCCCTTTCCTTCTCTCCTACTCCTAATACATGGAAGGGTTCCTAGTTCTACTAGGAAAGGGGGAATCCTACTCCCGGTGGGAGTAGGACTCCCCTAGGGCGCGCCATAGAGAGGGCCGGCCCTCCCCCTCCTCCACTCCTTTATATACGGGGGCAGGGGGCACCCCATAGACACACAAGTTGATCTACGGATCGTTCCTTAGCCGTGTGCGGTGCCACCCTCCACCATATTCCACCTCGGTCATATCGTCGCGGAGTTTAGGTGAAGCCCTGCGCCGGTAGAACATCATCATCGTCACCACACCGTCGTGCTGACGGAACTCATCTCCGGAGCTTTGCTGGATCGGAGGCCGGAGATCGTCACGAGCTGAACGTGTGCTGAACTCGGAGGCCCCGTACGTTCGGTGCTTGGATCGGTCGGATCGTGAAGACGTACGACTACATCAACCGCGTTGTGCTAACGCTTCCGCTTATGGTCTACGAGGGTACGTGGACGAACACCCTCCCCTCTCGTTGCTATGCCATCACCATGATCTTGAGTGTGCGTAGGAATTTTTTTGAAATTACTACGTTCCCCAACAAGATCCAGGGTGACGGTCATCTTGCCTGAAATCCCGCTAGGAAGAAGAACGAGTCCATGAAGAAGACAAGCGGACGTGATCGAACGAATCCTCACAACTCCGGAACGAAACCGAAGCTAACGAGAGAAGCAACCCGGAAAGAAGCAAACAACATGGTAAACACACAAGCATAATCATGGCATGATGCACAATCAAGTATGATGCATGTCCGGTTTAATGAGGCATGGCATGGCAAAGTGCAACAAACAATACTACAAGTTAAGTGGAGCTCAATATGCAACGAGTTGCATATTGACGAAACACCACATTGACATATTTAGTTTAATCTCGTTTAAGCTACCAAGCAATATTAAATGTTGTTAAACATGGCAAGAGGTGAAGCATAAGAAAACTACCTATCTAGGCAAGTTTAAATGAGGCCGGAACAACAAACAACAATTCCGGAAAATCCCCATGTGCATATTTTAGATTTGGTACTGTTCTGCCCTAAACACAATTTTAATGATGTTAAACAGCAAACTGAAGTGCACCATGTTAAACTAGGCATTTTTCCACCCCGTTTACATATAAAGTTTATTTAAAACGGAGCAACGGTTATTTAGGTATGAAATAAATCATTTTAACATGTCATTATACAAATCAAATGCAAACTTCCATTTTAAACATTTTGAACAAGGATGAAAACAGCATATTATGAAACTAGATGAAAAACTAAGCATTTTTCATATATAAATCATTTTAATCCGATGCACCATTTGTGAGTTATTAAATGCATGATCTAGAGGGACTTTTTGTAAAGCTGCAAACTCTGGAATAATAGACAAATCGTCCAGAACTGGAAAAAAACGATGCGGGCCGAATCTGGAGGGCTGGGGGAGCTGCTCACATCGGGCCCTTGAGGCCTTTGGCCCGCGGAGGCTGGCAGACTTGGCGCGGGAGCTGGGCCGCAGGAGCTGGCGAAGGAAAAGCGCTGCTGGGACTCGGCGCCATCGTGGCCCACGCGCGGGACGACGGAGTCAACGGGCACGGGCGAGCGTTCTCCTGCTCGATTCTGAAGAACAGAGAGATACATATTCAGAGAAGCAGAACGGAAAGGGGAAGAAGAGAGAAGGCGAGGGCGACGGGCGCGCGACCTGCAGGACTCCGGTGTCACGGCCGGGCATACGCGAGGAGGAGGCAGGAGTCAGGTCGAGGCAGGCCAAGGCGGGGCACTCCGGCGAGGAAGATGGCCGATGGCCTAGAGCAACTGCCGGTGCTCGCTGGACAGGCGAGGAAGGCGGGGGAAGCAGTCTTGGCGCGGCAGAAGGAGGCCGATCGCGGTTCGCCTGGGTGAAGAGGAGCGTGGGACGGCGGCACACGCCGGATCTGGAAGGTGGCAGTGGTGGGACTTGGCGAGGAGGCGGCCCGCGCGAAGCTTCTGCGAGGCTCCCATGGCGGCGCTGCTGTCCAAGAAAGAGAGAGGTCAGGGAAGGAGAGAAACGAGGCAGGAGTGAAGGAAGGAGAAGGGCAGAGGCGAGGGGCACGGCCTGCTGGAGCACGCTTGGGGAGGAGCAGGGGCACGCGAGGAGCTGCTGTTGGTCATGGTCGTCGGCGGGGACGAGGCCCCGGGCACGAGATCGGCGAGCGGCGCTGGTTCCTCGCCCAGGAGGAGGGAGGAATCGAAGGGAGCCATGAGAGGCTCTGGTTGGTGGGGATCGATGGATTGGGGACAGGGGAGATCGAGCAGAGGAGTGGCGGCTGCGGGAAATCGAGGAGAAGGTGTAGGCTTGGCTGTGCGGGGTTGGACGATGAGGATCTGGGAGTATCCCGAGGAAGAGAGTGGCGGCGCGGGGATGGGATGGATGGGACAAGGTCCCTTGGTTTTAGGGTTAGACTGTTAATATAGGCTGGTGGATTAGGTTTGGCGTATCCGGTCCGTCCGATCGTAATCGGGCGGTCGAGAATAAATATGTAGGGAGTCCAAATAAGAAAACGGAGATGTTTTATAGATGTTAGGGGATGATCCGGACTCAACGGTGATGCCTGAGCGGTTCGGGTTCGGGGTAGTTTTCGGACGCACGCAAGACGGGGTCGGTGGTAGTGCAGAGAGGTTAGGTGGTTTGACAAGAGGGAAACGAAAACACGGTTGGTCTCGGAACGGTCAACGAAAGCAAGGGGGACGCGACAACTACGAGCGGATGCAAGTTTTTACGAAAACATGCAGATGCAATGCGAATGATGACATGAGATGAAATGCATGACATGAACAAAATGCAAAACAAACGACAAAAACCCAACCACGAAGGAAATATCATATCACATCTCCGAAAAAGGCAAGAGTTGGAGTTACGAATATGAAAAGTTATATCCGGGGCGTTACATAGAGTTCGTCGCCAGTCACTCCTATCATCACAATGCAGGCAAGTAATCCGTTTTCCTGAAATCTGTGATATATTCTACCGCCGGTTCAATTAATCACGTAACTCCCAATAAATCTTATTAATTCCAAACGCATGATCAAAAACATTGGTACTGTAGGTGCCCATCTATCAGCGCTGTCGCATCTGGATCATGCGCTGTACGGAACAAGGAGAACCACCAGGGGTGGTCTGCATGTCCTCCAGCAGCTGCGCACAATCCCTCAACAACGTTTGCACATGTGAGACTGATCCCGTTGCTCTGCATACTTTGAATCTCTCCTCCTTCCAAGTTCTGACCACACATCAATATAGGCTCTTCAGTTCATTAAATTAATCCCATGATGGTTGCTGCAATTTAGGAGCTGTACCGACAACTTCCAAGTATTCACTTTTTGGACAAGGTGCTAAGTGAAGGAACTTCAGCAAACTAGCAACGAAACTATTCACTTTCTAGACACCATTCAGTTTTGTTGTCGGTCCCGCCCACTCCCATCATCGGGCAATTAGCTATGTGTCCTTAATTTCTCTGACAATATATTTACTCATATAATTTCCCTATAATACCCTTTCCGAATCATCCATGTTATGCCCACAACTTCAAGATTTGAGTTCTTCCATTGATGTTATCACTTTAACCGAATATAGTCCTATTGCACATTGTGGACAATTAGGAATAGGCGGTACAAACAATGTTTACTACGTTACTTCATGTTTTGTTCCACTTTCTCATGTTTTACATAATGTATGCATATCATGCTTTTAGAATAGAGCTGGTAGAGGAAAATACAACAATATTTTCTGTTGTTTTTAAAAATCGACATTGAGGATCTCTTTTACATGTTTTTTCTACACTCTGCTGGGAGCTTAATTGCCTTTCCTATATATGAACAAATGGCAAGACATACAAAGCATGGTTCCTCATAACTGAACGACAGTTTTTATACCATATGCCCTTATCCATGTCACCGGTCTATCTACTATCTACAGGAAAATATATCTTTTCTTTCTACTGCTAAGGAAACTACACGTAATCTTGGATTTTTTTTGTAGTTCAAATGGAGTAATCAATATATTATTTATTATTTATGTATAACTGTTCGTTTAGTTAACTGTGCACTTTTCTAGAGAGAGTGAAAACTGGGGTAGGGCAGGTTATATGGATAGACCACAAAAATAGTTATGTAGTTGTAGTTGGCCAGCGGTGGTTTATATCCCTAATTATGTTCGATTTCCAGGTCGTATGCGGTCTCTCTCATAGGCAGAAGTAATTGCTGAGCTAACATAAAGGCTATATGTTCCAGAACAAATTTGACCTACAGTGTGTAGATCGATTGATGATATCATCCTACACTAAGCCCAACTTTTAATAGAAAGCTCTGAAAGATTCTGATATTGCTGGCTGGGCCAGAAGCGAACAAGTGCCATCCATGGTGAACTGTCGCTTACTTCAAGAGATGTGCATATAATGGCAAGGTTGCATTTGGCTGGAGCAAGCTTCTCTTCAAATTCTCAGAATTGGTTACCTTGCAGTTTCTATCTTCAAATTCTCTTAATTCTTCACCTATTTTTTTCTGCAGTTTCTATCCTTTCCATAGCTCTTTTTGTTTAGTATGAGCCTAACCTGAGAATATATCAGGTTATATATGGTGAGTATTTTTCTTCTTCAATACCTTCTCATGGTTATTCGCTTCGGTTAGCTAGATGAACATTCTTCAGTTATAGGAATTTCATGCCTTCCATGCTTATGCTGTTGTCATATTGGCTTGCCAAACATGCATATGACTGTACCTGTGGATAATAATTACCCTAGAAGCCCAATATTCAAAATACATACTGACTGGCATGAAAGTTTGAGAATGCAACAAGTGAACGACTTTGATTTGCCTAATCGGCTCCATGAAACTATTGTATTTTAATCTGAAAATTGGACACAAGGCATACAGTTCATTTCTGCAAATAGATATTACATACATTATCACAGTTCGTCACTGCTTGGTGTAGACTTATCTAACCCAACACACGTTTGGCCTTTTATCACAGATACGCACACCATAATGTGACCTTCATGAATTTTGTTGTTATTGAAGATGTACTAATTTACATTAGTTAACCAGAGGCAAAAATTATCTGGTGTCTCTATATGAAAGCAATCTCATAACATTATCACTCCTCCAATATGGGGTCACCCGCCGTACTAAATATATAGATGAAGCTGGCACTGCAGTTTGGTATTGGTACCATTCAGCAGTGCTAGGTATCTTATTTCAAAGAATTACGATTGGAATGGAGTATTCCTGCAAATTTCACACTAACTTTTATCAGATACTCTAAGATGTCGTGGATTCTTATAGTTATATAATAGCATTATTTTATCTTTATAATAATAAGTAATAGTACACATGATTTGTACCTTAGTTTGGAGTACATAAGGAGAGCAATATATAGAAGATGGCTGCAATTTTTTTATTCACACTTACATCTAACATTTATTTTTCAGTGCATATGTTTGGTAGCACTAAATCAACATGAATGGATGATGTTTCAAGTCTCTTTTAGTTTAAAAAATGCTCCAACCGCTACCATCAATTCGCTAGGGTACTAATAGGTAATATTCGTTGATATTCTACCTCTGGATATCAATGTAAACCATCAAATATTTTGTTGTAATATTTTTCATCTATAATCATAATGTCCAACAATTTGAATTTATATATTCCATGTGTTTAATGAACATAACAAATAAATTTAGTATGTAATCACTACTGTAGTATGTAATCTCTACAACACAGAACTAGCCCGTGCAGGTGCACGGGACGATGACTAGTTACTACAAATCAGAAGCAACAAACCACAACGACTAATCATTGCGCACCCTCAATCACCCATTCGGCGATCACAGCAAAGCCTAAACAACTGCCCCCTCGCACAGCCTGTGAAAGGCGGACAGACCGAAAGCAGCTGCTCCAGCCAATGATCCTCCTTTTCCTGGCTAGCCTTCCACAGCACAGCACGCCAAAGTCCTACCAATGGCGGCTATATATACCCGACGTGTCCCGCTCTTCCTTCCCATCCCAAACCGTCCAGCTCGCTAGCTTCCTGTCCTTCGCTTAGTGCTTACACGTCTTCGACTGATTCCCAAGCGTCGAACGACCGAGAAGCTAGCTAACGGAAATGGCGGCCACCCTCAAGCTCAGGATCCTCGCCGCCGCCGCCGTCGTGGCCTCGTCCATGATGGGCGTGGCCATGGCTGCCGAGGGGCCGGCTCCCAGCCCGGACACCGGAGCTGCCACGACCATCCCGACCTTCGCCGTCGGGACGCTCGTCACCGCCGCCGTTGGGTATCTCTTCTGCTGAGCTGCGTGCCCGCGGCGTCTGCTGGCTGGACCGGCACTCTGCAGTCGTGTTCCCGCCTTATTGGTCACCATTTTAATTAGCTGATGATGTGCCACGTACGGGTTTTGTTCTGATCGGTTGGTGCGCGTGTTGCGCTTTGGTACACAGCTACATAGTACTGTATGAATGAATGCATTATATCGTATTTATCTTCGTTCACTGCTAAAATGATTATGTGCTCCTTCCGATCCATATTAATTCTTGTTGCTTTACTACAACTTTGTATTAAAAAAGAACAATTAATTTGAATCAGAGAGAGTACCTGTTTTGCTAAAACTCTTTGGGCTGAGATTATATATACCTTGATGTGATGTGATATACTAGATCAAGTCGATGCGAAAAAACACGAAGGACAGAGCATCGGTCTAGCTTCAGGCCGCGGACCGGTGACTAGTTAGGACTTGATAATTCTAAAGTTGAATAAATAATCAAAGTCACACTCTCTTCATGAATGATGATTTCTCAAAGCACGTCCCGGCTTAGCGCTTGATTGCTACTCTGTCCAGGGGTTCGCTGGTTTTGTAAAAGAGTTTTGCACCTCACTGGAATTTTGATTTCATGAAATTTTGGGGGTAAATTGGCCTTCAAATTTCGTTCAAATGCTTGCCGATAATCAAATGATTCAACAATGGTCCATGCGTAAGAAACAAGGCTTTCCACCATTTCAATAGGACCTACGATAGCAAGTGTACATTATTCTTTAAGAACAATATGAACCGTTTTGAAATTAAACCAAGTTTTTTGACCAAAATATAGGCCTCACAACCCATCAAAATTCATCGACTTCACAAACTTTGCCTAGTGCTCATAAAAAATATGGTTACCTGACTCTTACACTATTGTCGACTTCACATCCTTCCTCCCATGGGGTTGTTTTATTGGCAGGTCCCACGTACGAGTTTGGCAGGAAAGACTAAGGGCATGTTTGGAACCTCTACCAGCTTCTTCATATCCGCAACTTTCGCTTCCCTCGCTAACTTCAGTCTCTTCCTGGCGATCAGCGAGCGTTTGGCTCGAGTGGCAGTTTCTCCCGGTGTGCCATGGGCTGGCAACCCAGCTAGGGGAGTCCTGGCATGTTCAACATCACTTTGGGCACTAGCTAGGGTTAGCAGCGGACGAGGGGATATGTCAAGGGAGAGAGATGAGCAGGCGAGGGGGTACATCGTACCGATTCAAGGGAGGTATGAAAGAAGCACTTGTAGCGATATGGAGTGCAGTGGTGAAATGTTTACTTTTGTGGTGGCAATTTGAACTGTAACTTGGCTAATCTCTTGCTCTTCATTTTTGTGGAGCTGGGCTTTTCTGTCTTCTCTTTTTTACACGAGGGGAGGGCTCAGCTTGTCGAATTTAGTTCTGCGGAACTCCACATTCAGAGCAGCTTAGTGCATTGAGTTCACAAATTTGAGAGATGGAAAAGATCCGAACAGGCCCTAAGAGCATGCTTTAGCCATTATCCCGATGTTCAGCAAGGAACAGTGAGACAAAAGCATATGTGTTTTCGTGTCCAACTACTTACGACTTGGGCTGCAATGTGACATGGGAGGCTTGCCCAACTGTAGAATGTGAGATGGCATGCGTAACTATAGCCCAAAAATGAGTAAGGAGGAGGGGGAGGGGATTCCCTATTTGGTGCGCGTTGCGGCAAATAGCCGGACATTTGCGTAGGAATCTGGCCCCTATGCATCCAGTGTAGTGCAGCTATTTTAAGTTTACAGGTTTGGTTTTTCATTGGTTTTAGGAACATTCTAGAAGCTTCAGTTTTTCGGTTTTGCTGTTTCATTTTTTTACTGTTTCTCTCTCTTTTTGTTTTATCAGTTTCTTTTATCTTTTCCTTCTTTTCTCGAAACTCATAAATTTTAAAAATGTTCTTGTTTAAAAACAAACATATTATGATAAAATGTTTGGAGACATTAAATTTTTTCATGTTTTGACGAAATTTTTATTTATAAAAAATTGTGTTCACATTTAAAAAAACTGAAACTTCAAAAAAAATTAGCAAATAAGAAAACAGATTTTCAGAAAATGTTTTCGTTTTCCAAAATTTGCCAACAATTTTCAAAAATCACATTTCCAATAAATGTTTGGAATTTCAAAAGATATTCGATTTTCGAAAAATGTTGAATTATTCAAAAGTTTGTTTGTTTTTCCAAAGTTTGCTCACATTTCCAAATAATGTTTTAATTAGAAAAACACAAATTTGGTATCAAAATCGCACATGTTCAAAATTGTTAGAAATTTAAAATTTTATTTGCATTTTCAATAAATGTTTAGAACATTCAAAATCATAATTTTCAAGAAATTTCAAAAAATCATGTTTGTAATTTCGAAAGATGTTTTTATATCTGTTGCTGCTTATAGTTCTTATGTTTTTATATCTAACATTTTCACCTAACTGCACACTAAAATAGAGTTGTAGTTTTAAAAATTGACTTGGAAGGAAAGCCGGTCCGAAAAATTGAATTTAGGATTCCGCTAAAAGTATCAAATTTTAGCATAACCGTAAAGATTATATTTGTGTAATTAGCAAAGGAGACCGTGCGTTGCAACGGGAGCAAAAGTACCAGACGTGGGAGGAACCCTAATTTTTTAGGGGAGGAGCGACTGCGTGAGCTCCTACGTCATCAGAAACGTTTTTCTATACACGTTTAACATTTGGTAAATACACGATTAATATTTTTTTCATATGCATGTTTCGATGTCTACTTTTTTTCATACACATACATCTTTCATATACATTAGAATTCATACACATTTAATACTTTTCAAATTCATGATTAACAATCTTTTCAATCACTTTTTTTAACATTGTTGTTGAATATGTGTTGAACATTTTTTTCAAATACGTCTTCAAACTTCTTTTTCAAATGCTATCAATATTTTCAACACTACGCAAACTTTTTTTTTCAAACTTAAGTTCAAAAAAAATATGTCATGGGTAATTTCCCCTCTTACTTGAGTGTTGGATGGACATGCTAGGTGATGGCACAACTCATTGATGTCACTACTCGTGGTCTCACCATCGCGGTTGCTACAATGCATGGTAACTTAGTGGAGCTCGTCTGTGTCTACTTTGAAGTTTGCTCCTTGTTGTCTCTTAGTATGATGTGCTGCCTCGACGCACCCCTCTCTGAAGCTAGTGGCGCCATGTACGTGCTCATGACATCACCAGTGCTGCAAATACGACCTCCTTGGTTCATCTGATGTACAACAGGGTGATCTTTGCATGGTGTTGTATCTTTGTACATGTATTTTTTTTTCTATGTTCTTGCTTCACCAAGATGTATTGCCCCGGGGGGTTGTTAAGGAACTTAAGGTATTCGATCTAGTTTCCCTCGTAAATTGGATCATGTTTTCTGACTCAATTTCTCACATAAGCCGGCTCAATTTCTGCTTTTCCGTTGAGATTTTTCTTTTCAGAAAACGAGAGCCGAGACATGAACCATCGATAATAACTATACGTACCGGTTGGCAGTTGCACATGGCAGTGCCCAACCCAGCAAAATAGCAAATCAGAAGCAACAAACCACAACGACTAATCATTGCGCGCCCTCAATCACCCATTCGGCGATTACAGCAAAGCCTAAAGAACTGCTCACTCGCACAGCCTGTGAAAGGCGGACAGACCGAAAGCAGCTGCTCCATCCAGCCAATGATCCTCCTTTTCATGGCTAGCCTTCCACAGCACAGCACGCCAAAGCCCTGCCAATGGCGGCTATATATACCCGACGTGTCCCGCTCTTCCTTCCCATCCCAAACCGTCCAGCTCGCTAGCTTCATGCCCTTCGCTTAGTGCTTACGCGTCTTCGACTGATTCCCAAGCGTCGATCGACCGAGAAGCTAGCTAACGGAAATGGCGGCCACCCTCAAGCTCAGGATCCTCGCCGCCGCCGCCGTCGTGGCCTCGTCCATGATGGGCGTGGCCATGGCTGCCGAGGGGCCGGCTCCCAGCCCAGACACCGGAGCTGCCACGACCATCCCGGCCTTCGCCGTCGGGACGCTCGTCGCCGCCGCCGTTGGGTACCTCTTCTGCTGAGCTGCGTCGCGTGCGTCTGCTGAATGGACCGGCAGTCGTGTTCCCGCCTTATTGGTGACTATTTTAATTAGCTGACGATGTGCCATGTATGGGTTATGTTCTGATCGGTTGACGCGCGTATTGGGCGTTGGTACACGGCTACATACTATGAATTAATACATATCGTATTTATCTTCGTTCGCTGCTAAAATGGTTATGTACTCCCTCCAATTCATATAAATTGTGGCTGCTTTAATATAATTTTGTACTAAAACAACGTCAATTAATTTGAATCGGAGGGAGTACCTGTTTTGCTAAAATACTTTGGGCTGAGATCATTTATACCTTGATGTCATGTCATAAGATCAAGTCGATGTGAAATAACAGGGAGGACAGAGCATCGGTCTAGCTTCAGGCCGTGGATCGGCGAATAGTTAGGACTGGTAATTCCACAATTGAATAATCAATCAAAGTCACACTCTCTTCACGGATGATGATTTCTCAAAGCACGTCCCTGCTTAGCGCTTGTTTGCTACTCTATCCAGGGGTTCTCTGTTTTTTTTTTTGAGAAGCACCGGGGGAAGGGGGGGGGGGGGGGGGGGGGGGCAAGGCGCCCCACCTGAATATGTGAGAGTACAGATATGAGTTTTTGTGGTTTTCTTGCCCACTAAAATACAGGCAGGGAAGGGGAAAGCAAGACTACAGGGAGATCACAGGCCGAGAGCTAGGAGGAACGGGCCCCAAACTGCCAGGTCTCCACGGTCTTCAGGCTTCAGGCGGAAAGACCAAAGCTTGAGGTTGCCGGCAGCAGCGGCGACGGCCCGACTGACAGCAGGACGTTTGTTACGGAACACCACATCGTGCCGATGGTTCCAAATTCGCCAAAGGAGGAGGAGCCGCACAGCAGGCCAGTGCTTTTGAGGCGCAAGAGGAGGAGACGGGACCTCCCAGATATCGCCTCAACTGAGGCCACGGGTAACGCCAAGGGCACGCCATACATGCGTACGCGGCAGCAGGTAAAGAGCAGATGATCTGTTGTCTCGGACTCCCTGCCACAGAGCTCGCACCGGTCTTCGTCCCGGATGTGCTTCTTGAGGAGGTTGGCTTTTGAGTGAACCCGGTCGCGAGCGACAAGCCACCCGAACAGCTTCACCCGCGGAGCAGCAATCGTCTTCCAGATTGACTCATAAACACCACTTTTGGCACCCGTGAAGGTGAGCAGCTTGTACACCGAGGAGGAGACCGCTCTCTCATCAACACACCTGAGGAGGGAGCGTTGGTCGTCGACGTCCGGCCGCGGTTCAGGAAGCAGCCTGACAAGTTGCAGGAGCTCCTCATCGGCAGCTGTCGCGAGACGAGGCGCTAGACTGCGCCTGACGCCGGAGGCCACGACACCAGTTACCGACACAGCAGCATCCAGAGCATGCGAGAACAGCGCGGGGAAACGTTGCTGGAGCGCCTCGCCGCCAGGGCACCATTTGTCAAGCCAGAAGGCCGTCCTAGTCCCGGCCCCAACCTCCACCGTGGTTAGGCCCCGATAAAGCGGGAGCAGCTTTGAGAGTGCTCTCTAGACAGCAGATTCCAGGGCTCGCGTGTCATCACCATTATGATATTCTCGCCAGAACCAGACCGCCCAAGCAGTTTTCTGAGGCTGGTGGAGGCGGTGCAGAAGCTTGGCTGCAGTTTTGCGCCTCAAGGTCACGCACACCAAGGCCGCCGTCTTCCTTTGAGCGACAGACATCTTTCCAGGCAACAAGGCACAGAGCACAGATGAGTGCCCAGACCAGAAAAAAGCTCGCCCCGGCCACCCCGGCCTTCGCCGTCGGGACGCTCGTCGCCGCCGCCGTTGGGTACCTCTTCTGCTGAGCAGCGTCGCGTGCGTCTGCTGGATGGACCGGCAGTCGTGTTCCCGCCTTATTGGTGACTATTTTAATTAGCTGACGATGTGCCATGTACAGGTTATGTTCTGATCGGTTGACGCGCGTATTGGGCGTTGGTACACAGCTAACTACTACATACTAGTATGAATTAATACATATCGTATTTATCTTCGTTCACTGCTAAAATGGTTATGTATTCCCTCCTATTCATATAAATTGTGGTTGTTTTAATATAATTTTGTATTAAAACAGCGACAATTAATTTGAATCGGAGGGAGTACCTGTTTTGCTAAAACTCTTTGGGCTGAGATCATTTATACCTTGATGTCATGTCATATAAGATCAAGTCGATGTGAAAGAACAGGGAGGACAGAGCATCGGTCTAGCTTCAGGCCGTGGATCGGCGACTAGTTAGGACTTGGTAATTCCACAGTTGAATAATCAATCAAAATCACACTCTCTTCACGGATGATGATTTCTCAAAGCACGTCCCTGCTTAGCGCTTGATTGCTACTCTATCCAGGGGTTCCCTGGTTTTGTAAAAGAGTTTTGCACCTCGAATTTCGATTTCGTCAAATTTTGGGAGGAAATTGGCCTTCAAATTTCTTTCAAATGATTGCCGATAGTCAAATAGTTCAAACAAAAAATGGTCCATGCATAAGAAAGAAGGCTTTCCACCATTTTAATAGGACCTACGATAGCAAGTGAACATTATTCTTTAAGAACAATATGAACCGTTTTGAAATTATGCCAAATTTTTTGACCAAAATATAGGCCTTGCCACCCATCAAAATTCATCGACTTCACAAACTTTGCCTAGAGGTCATACAAAATATGGTTACCTGACTCTTAGTACCATTGTCGACTTACATCCTTCCTCCCATGGGGTGGTTTTATTGGCTAGGTCTCGCATACGAGTTTGGCAGGAAAGACTAAGGACATGTTTGGAACCTCTCCTAGCTTCTCCAAATCCACAACTTTGGCTTCTCTCGCTAGCTTTGGGCTCTTCCTGGTGATTAGCCGATGTTCGACTCGAGCGACAGCTTCTCCCTGTTTGCCATGGGCTGGCAACCTAGCTAGGGGAGTTCTACCATGTTCGACATCACTTTGGGCGCTGGCTAGGGTTAGCAGCGGGCGAGGGGATATGTCGAGGGAGAGAGATGAGCAGGCGAGGGGGTACAACGTACCGATTCAGGGGACGTGGGAGAGAAGCACTTGTAGCGATATGGGGTGCAGCGGTGAAATGTTTACTTTTGTAGTGGCAATTCAAACTGTAACTTTGGATAGACTCTTGCTCTTCATTTTCGTGAAGCTGAGCTTTCCTGTCTTCTCATTTTTACACTTGGGAAGGGCTCAACTTCTTGAATTTAGTTCTGTGGAGCTCACACATTCAAAGCATCTTAGTGCGTTGAGTTCACAAATTTGAGAGCTGGAGAGGATCCGAACATGTCCTAAAAGCATGTTTTAGCCATGGATTATCCCTCATTATGGTGGGATGTTCAGCAAGGAACAGTAAGACAAAAGCAGATGTGTTTTTGTGTCGAATTACTTACTACTTGGGTCGCAATGTGGCATGGGGAACTTGCCCAATTGTAGCATGCGAGATGACATGGGTAACTATAGGCCAAAATGTGTATCCGGTGTAGTGCGGCGTTTTTTAAGTTTTCATGTTTGGTTTTTCACTGGTTGTAGGAACATTCTAGAAGCTTCTTTTCTTGGTTTTACTATTTTACTTTTTTTGCCTTTCATATTTTCCCTCTTTTCCTGAAACTCATAAATTTAAAAAAATATTCTTGCTGAAAAAAAAACAGATTTTCATAAAATGTTTGGGGACGTTAAAAATTGTTCATGTTTTCATAAATTGTTCTGGTTTTTAAAATTGTGTTCACATAATTTTTCAAAAAATTGAAACTTCAGAATTGTTTGCAAAATTAAAAAAAACATATTTTCAAAAAATGTTTTTCAAAATTTGTTCACAATTTTCAAAAAACACATTTCCAAAAAATGTGCAGACTTTCAAAAGATATTCGTTTTTCACAAAATTCTGAATTATCAAAAATGTGTCTGTGTAATTCCAAAGTTTGTTCACATTTCCAAGTAATTTTTGGAATAAAAAACACAAATTTGGTAAGAAAATGTCACAGGTTCAAAAGTACTTTGAATTTAAAATTGTGTTCACATTTTCAATAAATTTTTACATTTTTTAAATAACAATTTTCAAGAAATTTCAAAAAAAAACATGTTTGTAATTTCGAAAAATGTTTCTATATCTGTCGCTGCTTATGGATCTTAAGTTTTTATATCTGACATTTTCACCTAATTGCAGACTAAAATATAGTTATAAAGATCGACTTGGAAGGAAAGCCGGTCCCAAAAATCAAATTTAGCATTCCCCTAAAAATATTGAATGTAGCATAGCAACTACAACCTGGTATGTATGGTGGGAGCACTATAAATACACACATGGAGAACATATGTATAAACCAGCCAGGTCGGCTCAGGCAATCTCAACACTTGTGCAAAATTTCTCACAAGCAAAGTTGAAGAGCGCAAAGATTAAGAGGCACGGATGGGGTAAACCAGTAGAGGGGATCGTCAAACTAAATGTTGATGCCACCTTCGATTATGATAATGGCACAGGAAGTATGGGCGCAGTGCTTCGCGATGATCATGGCTTCTTTATTGCAGCTGCATGTAGTAATATACCCTTCATGGAAGATGCAGCGACGACGGAAGCAAGAGGACTACGGAATGGACTCATACTCGCGAACGAGGTTGGGTGTAACAAGATACATGTGGAGGCGGACTGCATGGAGGTCATTGAGATCATGCAGAATGGCGGGAATTCGCTTGGGCCAGCAGCGGCGATTTATGAAGAATGTTTTTTTCTAGCTAGTAATTTTATTTTCATAGTTTTTACTCATTGTCCTAGGGAGGCCAATATGGCGGCAGATGTAGTGGATAGGAACTCGGAGCAGACGTGAACCATTGTTTGGAAATCTGAACCTCTGGGATTCTTAATTGATGTATTAACAAATGATGTATCACTCTTTTCTCATGAAATATAAACCGTCATGATGGCTTTTCCTCAACAAAAAAAAGATTATATTTGTGTAATAGGATATTTGTTGATTTTTAGAAGTTGTGTCGTCTGAACTCTGAAAGGCCCAAAAGGCACTCATGGTCCATCTCTGTCTGGTTCATTTTGTCGATCAAAATTCTGATGGACTCGGCTAAGGAGAGCCAACATGATCCCATGGCATTTTTCCGCGGACGTGGCTAGAGAGTGCTCGGGCGCTCGTTCACGTGATCGGTCTGACCTTCCTTTTGAGGAAGGAAACCACATGGTCTACCGCATGACCACGTGATTCTGTCACAAACCAAAATCCAAAAAGAAACCAGCTAGGATCTTTGTCACATGCATTTATTTTGGGTACAACTTTTCAAAAAGCTACAACTTTTGAACCGAGTATTAGAACGAAGAACTGTTTTCACCATTGGGTTTACCATGACGAGTTCTTCAAAACTAGATCCCATATTGGTAGGTTTTGCTGAACTTTTTTGTGTGGGCAAGTTTGGGTGCGATGGAGGCAACGTTGGTGCTATATATGTCGTGGTACTAAGTCTGATAGTAAGAATGGGGGATACATATGAGGAGGCGAGGCCCTAGCTATGGCGAGGTTGTACACACGAGTTTACGAGTTCAGACCCCTCTCGGAGGAGGTAAAAATCCTACGTCCCGATGCCCTGAGGCGGTTGACTGGAATATGGGTGTGTGTGTTACAAGGGGTGTGCCCTTGTCCCAGAGGAGGGGGTGGCTTATATAGAGTGCGCCAGGACCCCAGCCATCCCCCGTTACAATGAGTTCAATGTATATTAAGATGGGGCGTTACTAGTAACGCCAGCTATAAAGTGTTATCAATGATCATTAAGACTACGGAGTGAACGCCTGACCGTTGTCCTCCTGAGTGACCTTAGGTCTTCTGTACTCCAAGTGGTTTCCTTTATGGTCGAGTGAAATTGAGGGTATCCGAGTGAGGTGATTGGTCGAGTGGATTGCACTTGATGGCTTCAGTTGATACTTCCTGTTGTGCTCTGAATGTCTTTGCTTGTAGGATAGTGACCTTGGGTAGGGCCACTCGCCGCCGGGGCTGCGAGGCTGCCGGAGGGTGAGACAGAACCCCAGCCGCGGTCGGGTGAGTGTGTCCTTCTTGCTACCCATGTCGACTGTGGCTTCTCCCTTCCTTCGCATCCTTTCTTTCAGGGTTTTTTGAACTTCTTCGGTGCTCAGCTTCACCACTTCTCTCCCAATACCATCATGTATCTTGCTGCGTTCGTGTCCATGTGTGTGAACTTCTTGGGTTGTCGACCGCACTGGGGTCTCTTCAAACACATTTCCACAATTCGCTCTCAGACCATGAAGAAAGCAAATTCGAGTGACGAGAGGACGCACGCGATCTAGATGTGCGGGGGTTTAGGGATCCAGATGAGGAAGAGGAGAACTTTTCCTGCCATGATACTTCCCGAGTCGGTCAGGGGCTGGCAGTCGACCTGGTTCTACTACCAGGTTATTGCGACCCCCGGTCAGTCGACCGGTCTTCCTCCTTTCCCTAGATCGTGCCCAGCAGCCTTCTTCACTGACCGTGACAGCAGCGGAGAAAGTAGAGACATACATGTTGGTCAAGAGGGTAGTCCAGTTGGTCCGTCAGGGCGTAACTGGCATGGACTTGTTGGAGGTGTTCCTCAGTCGACGCATCCAGCCACTCCAAGCTCGTGACCACTCGATGTGGATGTACTCGGGCGCCAATGACACCGCTCGGGTCCACCCAGAGGAGGTGCCGGATGCGACTGTGGCCTTTTGGCTGAGGAGCATTACCGGAAACAAGGATAACCCCAGGGGGCTCGAAGAGTCGACCCATTCGACTCCGACAACCAGTCGGACAAGGTCTAATCCTTATTACCGAGTGTATTTCATTCTGTTTTGCAGTTGTCTCTAAATCCGACTGATGATTGATTGAATTCTTGTCTTGCAGATTTACACTGAGATGTATTCGATGCCGAACAGGGAACAAGCCGAGGAGCAGGTCTAGGAGGGAATGGATAGCACAAAAGAGAGCGGCGACTGGCAATCCCCTGATGACGATGATGAAGAAGAGAGTGATGAGTCGGACGACGAAGAAGAGGAGGTCGACTCACCACCTTGCACAGAGCGTCGATCCAAGCAGCTCCATGATCCAGCGGGCGGGCGTGGCAAGGCTGCGGCTCGCGCACTCGAACTTTGACTCCGGAGCCGTCAGAGAAGGTCGCCAAGCAGCCCAAAGTTGCCCCTTCAAAGTCTCGGAAGACCTTGCCCAAGATCAAGATGGACGTTCCTATTGCTTCTGCATGAGTGTTCTGCCTTTCTGTGTTTCCCTACCGACTCACACCTCTATTCTGACCGAATGGATTATGAACTTTCCAGTGCCGCAACTTTTGGGACCTCCATGGACATCGACAGGGCCCAAGGTGACGAAGAGACTGAAGATGCGGCAACTGCCAAAGCCGGTACGATCTTGTAAATTTGAACTTCTTCTGTCGACTGGGTTGTCGGTCGACTAAACTCCTATGGTTGCATTTTGTGTAGCTCCGCGGGACGTCATTGAGATTCCAGACGATGAAGAAGAAGTGCCTTTGAAAGACACGGGAAGGAGGGGCGGGGCTTCAAGCAGGAGGACGGCCACAGGCCAAGGGTCTCAGTCGACAACGGCATCAGAGATGGTTGTCCAGCGATTCGGAGATCCAGCTCGGGCCAATGTTATTTTTGCAAATCCACTGTTGACTGATCGTCCCTCGGTGTCGACTTCTCAAGTCACTGCCGCTCCCGCACAACTCCATGCTTCAGATCCTGTGATTGCTCTGGACGTACCGCCCTCGTCGCTCTTTGTTGTGCATCACACTCCAGATGATCTGGTGGGTGCCGCCAGAGAGGCTCTACTCCAAGTAAACCTCATGATGGAGCAGATGAAGATAGTGCACGAGGCCAGCCAGGCTGCCTACAATGCCAGTTCTGCTTTGCATGTTAATGTCAAGGTTAGTTGAATTTCCAACTGATCTCTCCATTAGTGGTAGTTGCGTGCTGTTTCATTGTCCGTGAGGTGTCCCTGGATTACCGTTTTGGAAACTTTTATGTGCATCTATCATGGGTCTGCATTTCGCATCCAATCACCCACTGGGTGTTCTGACTTAGTGTTGAATAGTTCTTATTCCACTTGAGTCAACCAGGTTGAGTCGAGTGTTTTTCTGAACCAGTGGGGGCACGCAGAGTGCACCCACTCATTGTAGTCCCCGAGACCGCCGTCGA
The DNA here is from genome assembly GCA_963921465.1 of Triticum timopheevii. Taxonomy (NCBI): domain Eukaryota; kingdom Viridiplantae; phylum Streptophyta; class Magnoliopsida; order Poales; family Poaceae; genus Triticum; species Triticum timopheevii. The sequence goes on from OY997266.1 coordinate 465,207,176, forward strand.
GTGTTTGACGCAGCGGGGGTCTTTGTCGAATGTTACTTCATTGTTCTTTCACTCGGTTGAATAGCTAGGTCCGAGTGGAATCCAAACCAGTGGAGGTACACAGAGTGCACCCACTGGGTGTAGTCCCCGAGACCGCGGTCGACTGATGGTAGTCGGCTGAGGTATGAGAATCTCTCTATTTTTGCATACTCATGTTGGGCAGACCATGCAGAGTGGAAAACTGGACCAGTGGGGGCACGCCAAGTGCACCCACTGGGTGTAGTCCCCGAGACTACTGTTGAATGTTTGATTCGGTGGTCGTCTTAGAGCAATTTCTGCTGTGATTGACCTTTGTTTCTGTTGACTGACATATCTTATTTGCTGACCATAGAAATCTTGTGATATTGGAGCCCAATTTGCTGAACTGGAGAAGAAGCAGATCAGCATCAACTTTGACTTGGAGCTGGCCAAGAAGAATCTCCAGAGGGCCAAGGAAGAAGCAGCTACCATGGGAGGTAATAATTCATCGACTGTCCACCTTATGGCTCTTTTTTTAGTCTCTTGAACCGAGTGACTCCACTCGAACAGATGTGCGTAGTGAAAACCGTCAACTCCAAGCTCGTCTGAAGAATGTTATTTCTTTAGAGAAAATGAAGTAGGCTTTGGAGAAGAAGGATCAAGACCTTGCCGCAGCTCAGAAGGAGGCGCGAGAGAAAACGACACTTGCTGACAAGTAGCTGGCCTCATTCAACAAGTTGGAAGAGGAGAACTCCAAGTTGAATACTGTAGTTACTGAAGCCAACCAGGAGGTTGCGAGGCTGAAGAAGGACAAGGAAAGCTTGACTGACGAAGTTGGAAGTCTCAAGGCCAAGAAGGGCGAACTGGAGGCTTATTTGGGACAGCTTGCTGAGAAGCTGGTCTTGAAGCCTGAAGGTATTTCCTTTTGTCCGACTGATCTGTCGGTGTTGACTGACACATCTTATTAAGCTGTCGACTCATCGCTTTTCTGACTGCAGAACTTTGTCAAGACTTCAAAGCAGAGACTGGGCGGGTTGAGACAGGTCTTGACCCCATAAAATCTCATGTCAAAGATGACATCGCGATGAGCGTGCTGCGATTGGAGTCTCGTCTGGACAACGCTGTGGATTATCTCGCTCGTCTGAAGGTGGCAATGTCACAGACCGACGCTGAACTCTGGCCTCAAGTGGAACTCCCAAAAGATCTCGAGTCTCTGATGACTCGACTAAATGAAATCCCTGGTCGAGTGCAGGAGTGGAAGAAGTCGTCTGCTCGCTGTGGCGTCGATGTTGCTCTGTCGCTGGTTCGAGTCCACTGCAAGGATGTCAGAGAAGACAAGATGGCGGCTCTCAAGGTTGCCAACACTAAGAATCTCAGCTTCCAATCCTTCATGGACACCTTCCTTGACGCCGCCACTCGTATCGCATACAACATCGACCTTGATAGCTTCGTCGAGCCAACAAGTCCTCCTCCTGCAGAGTGAACAAACATTATGCTCCACCTTTATTTCCCTCAGAATGCCTTGTGGATTTGTAACCGTTAAACTCTTTCAGGCCTGACGCCTGAGTACTTCTGCCCGTTGCGGTTCTGAACTTTTGTGGGATTTATCTGAACTTGGTTTTCTTTGAACACGATGGCTTTGCCTTTATCGCCTTTGAATGTTCCTTCGATACCGAGTGAAACTTGACCTTTTCACCTTTCGTCGAGTGTTACGGTACTAACATGCTGTTCAGTCGACACCTCATCGTCCTTGCGGATCGAGATGGAGCATACATTGTACTTGTGATGCGGCTCTAACGTTGTGTTCGGTCGACACCTCGTCGTCCTTGCGGATCGGGATGGAGCGTATGTTGCACTTGTGATGCAGCTGTGACGTTGTGTTTAGTCGACACCTCGTCGTCCTTGCGGATCGAGATGGAGCGTACGTTGTACTTGTGACGCGGCTCAGAGGATCTTTGTGACTTAGGCGAGTACAGGGTCGCAGCTAAGCCCCTGAGTGGGAGGATCGCTCTCCACTTAGAATGTTTTTTAACTTAGGTGAGTACGGGGTCGCAGCTAAGCCCCCGAGTGGGAGGATCGCTCTCCACTCGGAATGTTTTTTTTAATTTAGGCGAGTACGGGGTCGTAGCTAAGCCCCCGAGTGGGAGGATTGCTTTCACTCGGAGTGTTTTTTTAACTTAGGCGAGTACGGGGTCGCAGCTAAGCCCCCGAGTGGGAGGATTGCTCTCCACTCAGAGTTTTTTTTAACTTAGACGAGTTCGGGGTCGCAGCTAAGCCCCCGTGTAGGAGGATTGCTCTCCACTCGGAGTGTTTTTTTAACTTAGGCGAGTTCGCGGTCGCAGCCAAGCCCCCGAGTGGGAGGATTGCTCTCCACTTAGAGTGTTTTTAACTTAGGCGAGTACGGAGTCGCAGATAAGCCCCCGAGTGGGAGGATTGCTCTCCACTCGGAGTGTTTTTTAACTTAGGCGAGTACGGGGTCGTAGCTAAGCCCTCGAGTGGGAGGATTGCTCTCCACTCAGAGTGTTTTTTAACTTAGGCGAGTACGGGGTCGTAGCTAAGCCCCCGAGTGGGAGGATTGCTCTCCACTCAGAGTATTTTTAACTTAGGCGAGTACGGGGTCCCAGATAAGCCCCCGAGTGGGAGGATTGCTCTCCACTCAGAGTGTTTTTTAACTTAGGCGAGTATGGGGTCGTAGCTAAGCCCTCGAGTGGGAGAATTGCTCTCCACTCAGAGTGTTTTTTAACTTAGGCGAGTACGGGGTCATAGCTAAGCCCCCGAGTGGGAGGATTGCTCTCCACTCGGAGTGTTTATTAACTTATGTGAGTTAGGGGTCGCAGCTAAGCCCCCGAGTGGGAGGATTGCTCTCCACTCAGAGTGTTTTTAACTTAGGCGAGTATAGGGTCGCAGCTAAGCCCCCGAGTAGGAGGATTGCTCTCCACTCAGAGTGTTTTTAACTTAGATGAATCAGGTTCGCAGCTAAGCCACCCACTAGGGGATTCGGACATAAATGATTATGGGAAATCAATCATTAAGATACTGCAAAAATCTTGTCTTTGGTAAGCAAACTGAAGGACTTCTTATTACAACTCGTCGATCTGAGTGATTTCAGGTATAGAAAGGGTGAAGCAGCTCTGCGTTCCACGCGCGAGGCTCGTCCATATTCTTGGTTACGTTGTAGATGTGGTATGCTCCGTTGTGAAGCACCTTGGTGATGATGAAGGGGCCTTCCCAAGCCAGAGCAAGCTTGTGAGGCCGTTTCTGATCCACTCGGAGCACAAGGTCTCCTTCCTGGAAGGCTCGACCTCTGACATTATGGGCATGGAAGCGACGCAGATCTTGCTGATAGATGGTTGATCGAATCAGATCCATCTCGCATTCCTCCTCTAGGAGACCAACTGCGTCTTCGCGTGCCTGCTCTGCTTCAGCTTCTGAGAAGAGTTCCACCCGGGGAGCGTTGTGCAGCAAGTTACTCGGAACCACAGCCTCGGTGTTGTACACCAGGAAGAAAGGAGAGTTTGGTCAGTCGACCGGTTCGGCATCATTCTCAGCCCCCATAGGACGGATGGTAACTCAGTCACCCAAGCTCCAGCAACGTTCCTGAGGTCGCGCATCAGTCGGGGCTTTAACCCTTGAAGGATCAAACCATTCACCCTTTCTGCTTGCCCATTCGACTACGGCTGTGCAACAGACGCATAGTCGACCCGAGTGCCTTGGGAAGCACAGAACACCTTGAACTCATCAGAATCAAAATTGGAGTCGTTATGCGTGATAATGTTGTGAGGAACTCCATATCTGAATATCAACTCCTTGATGAAACTGACGGCAGTGCTTGAGTCAAGGTTTTTGATGGGCTTGGCTTCGATCCACTTAGTGAACTTGTCGGCTGCTACGAGCAAATGAGTGAAACCACTTCTGCCGGTCTTGAAGGGTCCAACCATATCTAACCCCCAGACTGCAAACGGCAAGACGAGTGGAATAGTCTTCAAGGCAGACGCGGGCTTGTGAGACATATTGGAGTAGAGCTAGCAACCTGCGCACTTGTCGACTATATCCTTTGCCATCTCATTTGCACGAGGCCAATAGAATCCCGCTCGGTATGCTTTGTCCACGATGGTCCGAGAGGACGCATGGTGACCACAGGTCCCCAAGTGGATATCATTTAGGATCATTCAACCTTCTTCCAGCGTGATGCAGCACTGAGCCACTCCTGTGACACTTTCTGTGTAAAGCTGTCCTTTTATCACGGTGAAGGCTTTCGATCGACGGACTATCTGGCGAGCCTCATCCTCATCCTCTGGGAGCTCTTGCCCGAGTATGTACGCAATGTACGGTATCGTCCAATCGGGCGTGATCACTAAGACTTCCATGATCAAGTCGACCACAGCTGGAACCTCAACCTCAGTCGGATTGGTTGAACTTATCGGTTGCGAGGGCTCTTCCTTGAAGGGATCTTATTGTACTGATGGTGTGTGGATATGTTCCAAGAACATGTTGCTGGGGATAGGCTTCCGAGTGGAACCTATCTTCGCCAGATCGTCAGCGGCTTGATTCTTGATTCGGGGTATGTGATGGAGCTTTAACCCCTCGAACTTCTTCTCTAGCTTTCTCACTGCATTGCAATAACCGGTCATTGCTGGACTCCTAACGTTCCATTCTTTCATTACCTGGTTAACCAGTAAGTCTGAGTCACCATAAACCATCAGGCGCTGGACACCGAGTGAAATGGCCATACGCAACCCATACAATAGTGCCTCATACTCAGCTTCATTGTTTGAAGAATCAAAGTGAATCTGGAGGACATAATTGAGCTTGTCTCCTCTCGGGGACACTAAAACCACTCCTGCACCAGAACCATTCAACATTTTGGACCCATCAAAGAACATAGTCTAATGTTCCGACTGAATCTGAGTCGGCTGCTGCTGTTCAATCCACTCTGCGAGGAAATCTACAATTGCTTCAGACTTGATGGCTTTCTTTGCCTCAAACTTGATATATAAAGGAAGGATTTCAATCGCCCATTTTGCCACTCGACCAGTTGCATCTATGTTATTCAGAATTTCTGACAATGGAGCGTCACTGACGACTGAAACTGAGTGGTCAGAAAAGTAGTGTGCAACTTTCTTCGTGGTTAGATAAATCCCATAAACAAGGTTCTGATAATGAGGATATCTCTTCTTGGATGGGGTCAAGACTTCTGAAATGTAATACACAGGGTGCTGAACTTTGAAGGCTTTGCCTTCTTCTTCCCGCTCGAACGTGAGCACTATGCTAACAACCTGTCTAGTGGCTGCGATGTAAAGCAGTAAGGGCTCCTTGCTGACTGGAGCGGCAAGCACCGGCTGGGTGGAAAGCAGGGCTTTGAGCTCTTCAAACGCTGCTTCAGCTTCATCATTCCACTCGAACCTGTCAGACTTATTCATCAGTCGGTAAAGAGGCAGTGCCTTTTCACCGAGGCGTGAGATGAATCGACTCAATGCGGCCAAACAACCAGTAAGCTTCTAAACATCGTGCACACGCACAGGACGCTTCATTTGGAGGATTGTGCCAATCTTCTCTGGGTTCGCATCGATCCCCCGTTCGGAAATAAGGAAACCGAGCAACTTTCCACCGGGGATTCTGAATGTGCACTTTGATGGATTGAGCTGATATCATATCTTCTTAAGTTGGCAAAGGTTTCAGCGAGGTCGGTCAATAGGTCGAAACCTTTGTGTGACTTAACCACTATGTCATCCATGTATTCTTCCACATTCCGACTGATTTGAGTGAGCAGACACTTCTTAATCATGTGCATGAATGTGGCACCAGCATTCTTGAGGCCAAAGGGCATAGTAACATAGCAAAAACACCCGAATGGGGTGATGAAAGTTGTCTATATCTCGTTGGGTCCATACAGTCAGATCTGGTGGTACCCAAAATAAGCGTCCAGAAAGGACAATCGCTCACACCCTGCAGTCGAGTCGACTATCTGGTCGATGTGGGGCAGAGGAAAATGATCTTTCGGGCAGGCCCGATTGATGTGCTTGAAAACAATACACATTCGTAGTGACTTATCTTTCTTGGGGACCATAACGACGTTGGCGAGCCACTCTGAGTGGTATATCTCGCGGATGAACTCGGCGGCCAGAAGCCGAGCTACCTCCTCGCCAATCGCCTTTCTCTTCTCCGTGGCAGACCGACGGAGATGCTCTTTAACGGGGTTTGCCTTTGAGTCGACTCACAAACGGTGCTCAGCCAGTGCGCTGGGTACACCTGGCATGTCAGGTGGCTTCCATGCAAAGATGTCCCAGTTCTCACGGAGGAACTAGATGAGCACTTCTTCCTATTTGCTATCGAGTGTCGTCGAGATGTGGGTCAGAGCAGCATTGGGATCGGTAGGGTGAATGTGGACCGGCTTGGTCTCCCCGGCCGACTAAAATGCGGACTCTGAGGCAGGCCTCTTGGCACACAACAAATCACTTGGATCTGCAGTCTTCTGATATTCTTGAAACTCTACTGTGGCCATCTTCTCATCGGCGATCTTCGAACCGTTCTGAAGACAATCCTCTGCTCTCTGCCTGTTTCTAGTGACCGTGATTACGCCTTTGGGGCCAGGCATCTTCAACTTGAGGTACACATAGCACAGTCGAGCCATGAAACTAGCATAAGAAGGTCTGCCTAGAATGGCATGATAGGCACTTTCAAAATCCAGTACCTAAAACGTCAACTTTTCCTTGCGGTAATTTGGAGAATCACCGAAAACCATGTCAAGAGTGATCTGACCGAGTGAATCGGCTTTCTTTCCCGGAATGATGCCGTGAAATCTCATGTTGCTCTCACTGAGTTTGGACATCAGAATGCCCATCCCCCGGAGGGCCTCAGCGTATAATATATTCAGACCACTGCCACCATCCATCAAAACCTTGGTCAGTCGGGTGCCCCCAACGACTGGGTCGACCACCAATGCTTGCCGCCCAGGGGTAGCAATGTGCGGCGGGTGGTCGGACTGGTCGAATGTAATAGGAGTTTTTGACCACTTCAAATATCTTGGTGTTGCCGGAGCAACCATGTTCACCTCTCTGTTAATGAGTTTCAGTCGACTTTTGCTCTCCAGATCAGCAAAAATCACCAAGGTGGCATTAACATTGGGGTAACCACCATCATCCTCTTTGTCTTCCTCCTTATCAGACTCCTTGTTCTTTTCATTGGGTTGGCTTTCTCTGAAGCTCTGGATTAGGAGTCGACACTGTCGAGTGGTATGCTTGGGGAGAATCAGATTCCCCTCTTCATCTTTTTTGGTGTGTATATGACATGGCAAATCCATGACATCATTTCCTGCTTGATCTTTCAGTTTTTTAGGGATCCATGGCCCTTTAGGCTTCCCCTTGAACTTTCCTTGGTTCAAAACCGCTGCCTCGGCAGGGCCTGCTACCTCAGCCTTTCGCTTCTTCTTCCGACTGGAATTTCCTCCTCCGGTTTCCTGGGCGACTGGTCTGTTCTTGCCACTCCGGAGTCGGTCTTCTTCTTTGCCGCTAGCATACTTAGTGGCGATCTCGAGCCAGAGACATGTCTCCGGTCCGACCGAACTTCAGATTGAGCTTAACAAACGACTTCTTTAAAGGCACAGACTGCTTGGTGATCTGATACATTCTCCACTCTGTGGTGCAGAGTGATCCATCTTTGGATATAATCTCTCAAGGTCTCATTCTGCTTCTGCACGCAATGCTGCAATTCTGACAAACCGGCAAGTCTCTTGCAGGTGCCCTCGAATTTCTTGGTAAACACTCGGGCCAACTCATCCCAACTGAAAATGCTTCCAAGGGCCAACTAATTCGGCCAAGCTCTGGCGGAACCTTCAAGCATTAAAGGGAGGTGCTTCATGGCCACCTCATCACTGCCGGCACCGACATGCACAGCCACTCGGTAGTTCTCTAACCAAGTGTCGGACTTCGACTCCCCTATTAACTTACTAATGCCAGTCACTGATAACCCACAAGTGTAGGGGATCGCAACAACTTTCGAGGGTAAAGTATTCAACCCAAATTTATTGATTCGACACAAGGGGAGGCAAAGAATATTCTTGAGTATTAGCACTTGAGTTGTCAATTCAACCACACCTGGATAACTTAGTATCTACAGCAAAGTATTTAGTAGCAAAGTAATATGATAATAAAGGTAATAGTAGCAAAAGTAATGTTTTTGGGTTTTGTAGTGATTGTAACAATAGCAACGAAAATTAAATAAGCGAAGAACAATATGTGCAAAGCTCGTAGGCAATGGATCAGAATTGGATAATTATGTCGGATGCGATTCCTCATGTAATAGCTATAACATAGGGTGACACAGAACTAGCTCCAGTTCATCAATGTAATGTAGGCATGTATTCCGTAAATAGTCATACGTGCTTATGGAAAAGAACTTGCATGACATCTTTTGTCCTACCCTCCCATGGCAGCGGGGTCCTAGTGGAAACTAAGGGATATTAAGGCCTCCTTTTAATAGAGAACCGGAACAAAGCATTAGCACATAATGAATACATGAACTCCTCAAACTACGGTCATCACCAAGAAGTATCCCGATTATTGTCACTTCGGGGTTGTCGGATCATAACACATAATAGGTGACTATAGACTTGCAAGATAGGATCAAGAACACACATATATTCATGAAAACATAATAGGTTCAGATCTGAAATCATGGCACTCGGGCCCTAGTGACAAGCATTAAGCATAGCAAAGTCATAGCAACATCAATCTCAGAACATAGTGGATACTAGGGATCAAACCCTAATAAAGCTAACTTGATTACATGGTAAATCTCATCCAACCCATCACCGTCCAGCAAGCCTACGATGGAATTACTCACGCACGACGGTGAGCATCATGAAATTGGTGATGGGGGATGGTTGATGATGACGACGGCGACGAATCCCCCTCTCCGGAGCCCCGAACGGACTCCAGATCAGCCCTCCCGAGAGAGATTAGGGCTTGGCGGCGGTTCCGTATCGTAAAACGCGATGAAACTTTCTCTCTGATTTTTTTTCTCCCCGAACGTGAATATATGGAGTTGGAGTTGAGGTCGGTGGAGGTCCAGGGGGCCCACGAGACAGGGGGGCGCTCCCAGGGGGAGGGGGCGCGCCCCCCACCCTCGTTTACAGGGTGTGGGCCCCCTGATCTTGATTCTTTCGCCAGTATTTTTTATATTTTCCAAAAAGTGCCTCCGTGGATTTTCAGGACATTCCGAGAACTTTTCTTTTCTACACATAAAACAACATCATGGCAGTTCTGCTGAAAACAGCGTCAGTCCGTGTTAGTTTCATTCAAATCATGCAAGTTAGAGTCCAAAACAAGGGCAAAAGTGTTTGGAAAAGTAGATACATTGGAGACGTATCAACTCCCCCAAGCTTAAACCTTTGCTTGTCCTCAAGCAATTCAGTTGATAAACTGAAAGTGATAAATAAAAACTTTTACAAACTCTATTTGCTCTTGTTGTTGTAAACATGCAAAGCCATCATTTAGGTTTCAGCTAATATTATGAACTAACCATACTCATAATATCACCCAGGTCTCACAATTACTCATATCAATAGCATAATCAGCTAGCGAGCCATAATAATAAAACTCGGATGACAACACTTTGTCAAAACAATCATAACATGATATAACAAAATGGTATCTCGCTAGCCCTTTCTGAGACCGCAAAACATAAATGCAGAGCACCTTTAAAGATCAAGGACTGACTAAACATTGTAATTCATGGTAAAAGAGATCCAGTCAAGTCATACCCAATATAAACCAATAGTAATGAATGCAAATGACAGTGCGCTCTCCAGCGGGTGCTTTTTAATAAGAAGGGTGATGACTCAACATAAAAGTAAATAGATAGGCCCTTCGCAGAGGGAAGCAGGGATTTGTAGAGGTGCCAGAGCTCGATTTTAAAATAGAGATTGAATAACATTTTGAGCGGCATACTTTCGTTGTCAACGCAACAACTATGAGATGGTTGTATCTTCCATACTACATGCATTATAGGCGGTTCCCAAACAGAATGGTAAAAGCTTATACTCCCCCAACCACCAACAAGCATCAATCCATGGCTTGCTCGAAACAACGAGTGCCTCCAACTAACAACAGCCCTGGGGGGGGGGGTTTGTTTAATTATTTTGATTTGCTTTGATCTTTTTGGATCATGGGACTGGGCATCCCGGTTACCAGCCCTTTCTCGTGAATGAGGAGCGGAGTCCACTCCTCGTGAGAATAACCCACCTAGCATGGAAGATATAGGCAGCCCTAGTTGTAACATGAGCTGCTCGAGCATACAAAACAGAATTTCATTTGAAGGTTTGGAGTTTGGCACATACAAATTTACTTGGAACGGCAGGTAAATACCGCATATAGGTAGGTATGGTGGACTCATATGGAACAACTTTGGGGTTTAAGGAGTTTGGATGCACAAGCAGTATTCCCGCTTAGTACAGGTGAAGGCTAGCAAAAGACTGGGAAGCGACCAACTGAGAGAGCGACAACAGTCATAAACATGCATTAAAATTAATTCACACCGAATACAAGCATGAGTAGGATATAATCCACCATGAACATAAATATCATGAAGGCTATGTTGATTTGTTTTAACTACATGCGTGAACATGTGCCAAGTCGAGTCACTCAATTCATTCAAAGGAGGATACCATCCCATCATACCGCATAATAATCATTCTAATAGCATGTTGGCACGCAAGGTAAATCATTATAACTCATAGCTAATCAAGCATGGCACAAGAAACTATAATCTCTAAATGTCATTGCAAATATGTTTACTTCATAATAAGCTGAATTAGAAACGATGAGCTCATCATATTTACAAAAATAAGAGAGGTCGAGTTCATACCAGCTTTTCTGATCTCAATAAGTCCATCATATATCATCATTATTGCCTTTCACTTGCACGACTGAACGATGTGTATAATAATAATAATGCACGTGCATTGGACTAAGCTGGAATCTGCAAGCATTCAACTCAAGAGAGAAGACAGGGTAATATGGGCTCTAAATTAAATAAACAATCAAGCATAAGAGAGCCACTAAGAATTTTCAATATGGTTCTCGACCCCCAAAGGAAAGAAAATAAAATAAAACTATTTACACGGGAAAGCTCCCAACAAGTAAGAAGAAGAATGAGAAATCTTTTTGGATTTTCATTTTAATTTCTACTACAAGCATGGAAATTTAAACTAGCATGGATAATACAATGAAAGAGTATGAGCACCGACGACTAGTGTGTGAACATGAATGTAAAGTCGGTGAGAAATACATACTCCCCCAAGCTTAGGCTTTTGGCCTAAGTTGGTCTAATACCAAGGACCGCCTGGCTGATATCCATAGTTATAGCTGGGGTCATACTGAGATGCAGCGGCAACCGCCTCCCTAGCTGCAGCATGTTGGCGAGCTGCCTCCGCTCTCTGCTCGTGTTCAGCTGCTTCCTCCCTGGTAACAACATATCTTCCTTTTGCCTGATAATCAAAAAGGAGAGGAGCAGGAAGAGTAACATGGATGACATTGCGTCTGTCATATATTAGTCGATATTGGAGGAATTGTTCATTCCTCCTAAGAAATTGATGATTGACCATAGCGTCATAATCTAAGTAAGCAGGAGGTATCATCATATCCCCTTCTCGTGGGGCTATACCAAAATAATTAGCCACACGGGTTGCATAAATTCCTCGAAATAAATCTCCAGTTCTACTATTATTTTGCAACCTACGTGCGACTATTGCCCCCAAGTTATAACCTTTATAACCCAACACAGCACTCTTGAGGACACAAAGATCAGGGACACACATGTGACATGCTTCATCCTTACCGTTAATGTGTCTACCAATGAAGAGAGCCAAATAATGCATAGCAGGAAAATGAATGCTCCCTATGGTAGCTTGTGCTATGTCCCTGGATTCTCCCATAGTAACACTAGCGAGGAAATCTCTAAATTCAGATTTGTGAGGATCATTAATATTACCCCACTGCGGGAGTTTGCAAGCAGTAGTAAAATCCTCTAAGTCCATGGTATAAGTGTTGGGGAACGTAGTAATTTCAAAAAATTTCCTACGCACACGCAAGATCATGGTGATGGCATAGCAACGAGAGGGGAGAGTATTGTCCACGTACCCTCGTAGACCGTAAGCGGAAGCGTTTAGCACAACGCGGTTGATGTAGTCGTACGTCTTCACGATCCAACCGATCCAAGCACCGAATGTACGGCACCTCCGAGTTCAGCACACGTTCAGCTCGATGACGATCCCCGGGCTCCGATCCAGCAAAGCTTCGGGGATGAGTTCTGTCAGCACGACGGCGTGGTGACGATGATGATGTTCTACCGGTGCAGGGCTTCGCCTAAACTCCGCGACGATATGACCGAGGTGGAATATGGTGGAGGGGGGCACCGCACACGGCTAAGGAACGATCCGTAGATAAACTTGTGTGTCTATGGGGTGCCCCCCGCCCCCGTATATAAAGGAGCCAGGGGGGAGGAGGCGGCCGGCCAAGGAGGGCGCGCCAAGGGGGGAGTCCTACTCCCACCGGGAGTAGGGCTCCCTTCTTTCCTAGTTGGAGTAGGAGAAGGGGGGAAGGAGGAGGAAGAGGGGAAGGAAAGGGGGGCGCCGCCCCCCTCTCCTTGTCCTATTCGAACTAGGGAGGGGAGGGGGCGCGGCCCACCTCTTGCCTCCTCTCCTCTTCTCCCTTATGGCCCATGTAGGCCCAATAACCCCCGGGAGGGTTCCGGTAACCCCCCGGTACTCAGGTAAAATGCCAATTTCACCCGGAAAATTTCCGATGTCCAAACATAGGCTTCCAATATATCAATCTTTATGTCTCGACCATTTCGAGACTCCTCGTCATATCCGTGATCACATCCGGGACTCCGAACAAACTTCGGTACATCAAAATTTATAAATTCATAATAAAACTGTCATCGTAACGTTAAGCGTGCGGACCCTACGGGTTCGAGAACTATGTAGACATGACCTAGAACTATTCTCGGTCAATAACCAATAGCGGAACCTGGATGTCCATATTGGTTCCTACATATTCTACGAAGATCTTTATCGGTCAAACCGCATAACAACATACGTTGTTCCCTTTGTCATTGGTATGTTACTTGCCCGAGATTCGATCGTCGGTATCTAATACCTAGTTCAATCTCGTTACCGGCAAGTCTCTTTACTCGTTACGTAATGCATCATCCCGTAACCAACTCATTGGTCACATTGCTTGCAAGGCTTATAGTGATGTGCATTACCGAGAGGGCCCAGAGATACCTCTCCGACAATCGGAGTGACAAAACCTAATCTCGAAATACGCCAACTCAACATGTACCTTCGGAGACACCTGTAGTACTCCTTTATAATCACCCAGTTACGTTGTGACGTTTGGTAGTACCCAAAGTGTTCCTCCGGTAAACGGGAGTTGCATAATTCTCATAGTTACAGGAACATGTATAAGTCATGAAGGAAGCAATAGCAATATACTAAACGATCAAGTGCTAGGCTAACGGAATGGGTCATGTCAATCACATCATTCTCCTAATGATGTGATGCCATTAATCAATTGACAACACATGTCTATGGTTAGGAAACATAACCATCTTTGATTAATGAGCTAGTCAAGTAGAGGCATACTAGCGACTATATGTTTGTCTATGTATTCACACGTGTATCATGTTTCCGGTTAATACAATTCTAGCATGAATAATAAACATTTATCATGATATGAGGAAATAAATAATAACTTTATTATTGCCTCTAGGGCATATTTCCTTCAATCTCCCACTTGCACTAGAGTCAATAATCTAGATTACATAGTAATGATTCTAACACCCATGGAGTCTTGGTGCTGATCATGTTTTGCTCGTGAGAGAGGCTTAGTCAATGGGTCTGCAACATTCAGATCCGTATGTGTCTTGCAAATCTCTATGTCTCCCACTTGGACTTGGTCCCGAATGGAATTGAAGCGTCTCTTGATGTGTTTGGTCCTCTTGTGAAATCTGGATTCCTTTGCCAAGGCAATTGCACCAGCATTGTCACAGAAGATCTTCATTGGTCCCGATGCACTAGGTATGATACCTAGATCGGAAATGAACTCCTTCATCCAGACTCCTTCATTTGCTGCTTCCGAAGCAGCTATGTACTCCGCTTCACATGTAGATCCCGCCACGACGCTTTGTTTAGAACTGCACCAACTTACAGCTCCACCGTTTAATAAAAATACGTATCCGGTTTGCGATTTAGAATCGTCCGGATCAGTGTCAAAGCTTGCATCAACGTAACCATTTACGACTAGCTCTTTGTCACCTCCATATACGAGAAACATATCCTTAGTCCTTTTCAGGTATTTCAGGATGTTCTTGACCGCTGTCCAGTGATCCACTCCTGGATTACTTTGGTACCTTCCTGCCAAGCTTATTGCTAAGCATACGTCAGGTCTGGTACACAGCATTGCATACATGATAGAGCCTATGGCTTAAGCATAGGGAACATCTTTCATTTTCTCTCTATCTTCTGCTGTGGTCGGACATTGAGTTTGACTCAACTTCACACCTTGAAGCACGGGCAAGAACCCTTTCTTTGCCTGATCCATTTTGAACTTTTTCAAAATTTTATCAAGGTATGTGCTTTGTGAAAGTCCTGTTAAGCGTCTTGATCTATCTCTATAGATCTTGATGCCCAATATGTAAGCAGCTTCACCGAGGTCTTTCATTGAAAAACTTTTATTCAAGTATCCCTTTATGCTATCCAAAAATTCTATATCATTTCCAATTAATAATATGTCATCTACATACAATATCAGAAATGCTACAGAGCTCCCACTCACTTTCTTGTAAATACAGGCTTCTCCAAAAGTCTGTATAAAACCATATGCTTTGATCACACTATCAAAGCATTTATTCCAACTCCGAGATGCTTGCACCAGTCCATAAATGGATCGCTGGAGCTTGCACACTTTGTTAGCACCTTTTGGATCAACAAAACCTTCTGGCTGCATCATATACAACTCTTCTTCCAGAAAGCCATTCAAGAATGCAGTTTTAACATCCATTTGCCAAATTTCATAATCATGAAATGCAGCAATAGCTAACATGATTCGGACAGACTTAAGCATCGCTACGGGTGAGAAAGTCTCATCGTAGTCAACCCCTTGAACTTGTCAAAAACCTTTCGCAACAAGTCGAGCTTTATAGACAGTTACATTACCATCAGCGCCAATCTTCTTCTTAAAGATCCATTTATTCTCAATGGCTTGCCGATCATCGGGCAAGTCAACCAAAGTCCATACTTTGTTTTCATACATGGATCCCATCTCAGGTTTCATGGCCTCTAGCCATTTTGCGGAATCTGGGCTCATCATCGCTTCCTCATAGTTCGTAGGTTCATCATGGTCAAGTAACATGACTTCCAGAATAGGATTACCATACCATTCTGGTGCGGATCTTACTCTGGTAGACCTACGAGGTTCAGTAGAAACTTGATCTGAAGTTTCATGATCAATATCATTAGCTTCCTCACTAATTGGTGTAGTTGTCACATGAACCGGTTCTTGTGATGAACTACTTTCCAATAAGGGAGCAGATACAAATACCTCATCAAGTTCTACTTTCCTCCCACTCACTTCTTTCGAGAGAAACTCCTTCTCTAGAAAGGATCCAATTTTAGCAACGAAAATCTTGCCCTCAGATCTGTGATGGAAGGTGTACCCAATTGTCTCTTTTGGGTATCCTATGAAGACACATTTCTCCGATTTGGGTTCGAGCTTATCTGGTTGAAGTTTCTTCACATAAGCATCGCACCCCCAAACTTTAAGAAACGACAACTTTGGTTTCTTGCCAAACCACAGTTCATAAGGCATCGTCTCAACGGATTTTGATGGTGCCCTATTTAACGTGAATGCGGCCGTCTCTAAAGCATAACCCCAAAATGATAGCGGTAAATCAGTAAGAGACATCATAGATCGCACCATATCTAGGAAAGTACGATTACGACGTTCGGACACACCATTTCGTTGTGGTGTTCCGGGTGGCGTGAGTTGCGAAACTATTCCGCATTGTTTCAAGTGTAGACCAAACTCGTAACTCAAATATTCTCCTCCACGATCAGATCGTAGAAACTTTATTTTCTTGTTACGATGATTTTCCACTTCACTCTGAAATTCTTTGAACTTTTCAAATGTTTTAGACTTGTGTTTCATTAAGTAGATATACCCATATCTGCTCAAATCATCTGTGAAGGTGAGGAAATAACGATACCCGCCGCGAGCCTCAACATTCATTGGACCACAAACATCAGTATGTATGATTTCCAATAAATCAGTTGCTCGCTCCATAGTTCCGGAGAACGGCGTTTTAGTCATCTTGCCCATGAGGCACGGTTTGCAAGTACCAAGTGATTCATAATCAAGTGATTCCAAAAGCCCATCAGTATGGAGTTTCTTCATGCGCTTTACACCGATATGACCTAAACGGCAGTGCCACAAATAAGTTGCACTATCATTATCAACTCTGCATCTTTTGGTTTCAACACTATGAATATGTGTATCACTACTATCGAGATTCAATAAAAATAGACCACTATTCAAGGGTGCATGACCATAAAAGATATTACTCATATAAATAGAACAACCATTATTCTCTGATTTAAATGAATAACCATCTCGCATCAAACAAGATCCAGATATAATGTTCATGCTCAACGCTGGCACCAAATAACAATTATTTAGGTCTAAAACTAATCCCGATGGTAGATGTAGAGGTAGCGTGCCGACCGTGATCACATCGACTTTGGAACCATTTCCCACGCGCATCGTCACCTCGTCCTTAGCCAATCCTCGCTTAATCTGTAGTCCCTGTTTCGAGTTGCAAATATTAGCAACAGAACCAGTATCAAATACCCAGGTACTACTGCGAGCATTAGTAAGGTACACATCAATAACATGTATATCACATATACCTTTGTTCACTTTGCCATCCTTCTTATCCGCCAAATACTTGGGGCAGTTCCGCTTCCAGTGTCCAGTCTGCTTGCAGTAGAAGCACTCATTTTCAGGCTTAGGTCCAGACTTGTGTTTCTTCTCTTGAGCAGCAACTTGTTTGCTGTTCTTTTTGAAGTTCCCCTTCTTCTTCCCTTTGCCCTTTTTCTTGAAACTGGTGGTCTTGTTAACCATCAACACTTGATGCTCCTTCTTGATTTCTACCTCCGCGGCTTTTAGCATTGCGAAGAGCTCGGGAATAGTCTTGTTCATCCCTTGCATATTATAGTTCATCACGAAGCTCTTTTAGCTTGGTGGCAGTGATTGAAGAATTCTGTCAATGACACTATCATCAGGAAGATTAACTCCCAGTTGAATCAAGTGATTATTATACCCAGACATTTTGACTATGTGTTCACTGACAGAACTATTCTCTTCCATCTTGCAGCTATAGAACTTATTGGAGACTTCATATCTCTCAATCCAGGCATTTGCTTGAAATATTAACTTCAACTCCTGGAACATCTCATATGCTCCATGACATTCAAAACGTCGTTGAAGACCCGGTTCTAAGCCGTAAAGCATGGCACACTGAACTATCGAGTAGTCATCAGCTTTGCTCTGCCAGACGTTCTTAACATCGTCAGTTGCATCAGCAGCAGGCCTGGCACCCAGCGGTGCTTCCAGGATGTAACTTTTCTGTGCAGCAATGAGCATAATCCTCAGGTTACGGACCCAGTCCGTGTAATTGCTACCATCATCTTTCAACTTTGCTTTCCCAAGGAACGCATTAAAATTCAATAGAACAACAGCACGAGCCATCTATCTACAACAAACATAGACAACCAAAATACTATCAGGTACTAAGTTCATGATAAATTTAAGTTCAATTAATCATATTACTTAAGAACTCCCACTTAGACAGACATCTCTCTAGTCATCTAAGTGATCACGTGATCCAAATC
This sequence comes from Triticum timopheevii, assembly GCA_963921465.1. Taxonomy (NCBI): domain Eukaryota; kingdom Viridiplantae; phylum Streptophyta; class Magnoliopsida; order Poales; family Poaceae; genus Triticum; species Triticum timopheevii. Next base: position 465,225,123 of record OY997266.1, read on the forward strand.
AACTAAACCATGTCCGATCATCACGTGAGATGGAGTAGTTTCAATGGTGAACATCACTATGTTGATCATATCTACTATATGATTCACGTTCGACCTTTCAGTCTCCGTGTTTCGAGGCCATATCTGTATATGCTAGGCTCGTCAAGTATGACCTGAGTATTCCGCGTGTGCAACTGTTTTGCACCCGTTGTATTTGAACGTAGAGCCTATCACACCCGATCATCACGTGGTGTCTCAGCACGAAGAACATTTGCAATGGTGCATACTCAGGGGGAACACTTCTTGATTATTAGTGAGAGATCATCTTAAAATGCTACCGTCAATCAAAGCAAGATAAGATGCATAAAGGATAAACGTCACATGCAATCAATATAAGTGATATGATATGGCCATCATCATCTTGTGCTTGTGATCTCCATCTTCGAAGCACCGTCGTGATCACCATCGTCACCGGCGTGACACCTTGATCTCCATCGTAGCATCGTTGTCGTTTACACCATCTATTGCTTCTACGACTATCGCTACCGCTTAGTGATAAAGTAAAGCAATTACAGGGCGTTTGCATTTCATACAATAAAGCGACAACCATATGGCTCCTGCCAGTTGCCGATAACTTCGGTTACAAAACATGATCATCTCATACAATAAAATATAGCATCACGTCTTGACCATATCACATCACAACATGCCCTGCAAAAACAAGTTAGACGTCCTCTACTTTGTTGTTGCAAATTTTACGTGGCTACTACGGGCTTAGCAAGAACCGTTCTTACCTACGCATCAAAACCACAACGATAGTTCGTCAAGTTAGTGTTGTTTTAACCTTCGCAAGGACCGGGCGTAGCCACACTTGATTCAGCTAAAGTGAGAGAGACAGACACCCGCCAGCCACCTTTAAGCACGAGTGCTCGTAACGGTGAAACCAGTCTCGCGTAAGCGTGCGCGTAATGTCGGTCCGGGCCGCTTCATCTCACAATACCGCCGAACCAAAGTATGACATGCTGGTAAGCGGTATGACTTGTATCGCCCACAACTCACTTGTGTTCTACTCGTGCATATAACATCAACGCATAAAACCTAGGCTCGGATGCCACTGTGGGGGAACGTAGTAATTTCAAAAAATTTCCTACGCACATGCAAGATCATGGTGATGGCATAGGAACGAGAGGGGAGAGTGTTGTCCACGTACCCTCGTAGACCGTAAGCGGAAGCGTTTAGCAAAACGCGGTTGATGTAGTCGTACGTCTTCACGATCCGACCGATCCAAGCACCGAACGTACGGCACCTCCGAGTTCAGCACACGTTCAGCTCGATGACGATCACCGGGCTCCGATCCAGCAAAGCTTCGGGGATGAGTTCCGTCAACATGATGGCGTGGTGACGATGATGATGTTCTACCGGCGCAGGGCTTCGCCTAAACTCCGCGATGATATGACCGAGGTGGAATATGGTGGAGGGGGGCACCGCACACGGCTAAGGAACGATCCGTAGATCAACTTGTGTGTCTATGGGGTGCCCCCCGCCCCTGTATATAAAGGAGCCAGGGGGGAGGAAGCGGCCGGCCAAGGAGGGCGCACCAAGGGGGGAGTCCTACTCCCACCGGGAGTAGGACTCCCTTCTTTCCTAGTTGGAGTAGGAGAAGGGGGAAGGAGGAGGAAGAGGGGAAGGAAAGGGGGGCGCCGCCCCCTCTCCTTGTCCTATTCGGACTAGTGAGGGGAGGGGGCGTGGCCCACCTCTTGCCTCCTCTCCTCTTCTCCCTTATGGCCCATGTAGGCCCAATAACCCCCAGGAGGGTTCCGGTAACCCCCCGGTACTCCGGTAAAATGCCGATTTCACCCGGAACATTTCCGATGTCCAAACATAGGCTTCCAATATATCAATCTTTATGTCTTGACCATTTCGAGACTCCTCTCATGTCCGTGATCACATCCGGGACTCCGAACAAACTTCGGTACATCAAAACTTATAAACTCATAATAAAACTGTCATCGTAACGTTAAGCGTGCGGACCCTACGGGTTCGAGAACTATGTAGACATGACCTAGAACTATTATCGGTCAATAACCAATAGCGGAACCTGGATGTCCATATTGGTTCCTACATATTCTACGAAGATCTTTATCGGTCAAACCGCATAACAACATACGTTGTTCCCTTTGTCATCGGTATGTTACTTGCCCGAGATTCGATCGTCGGTATCCAATACCTAGTTCAATCTCGTTACCGGCAAGTCTCTTTACTCGTTACGTAATGCATCATCCCGTAACCAACTCATTGGTCACATTGCTTGCAAGGCTTATAGTGATGTGCATTACCGAGAGGGCCCAGAGATACCTCTCCGACAATCGGAGTGACAAAATCTAATCTCGAAATACGCCAACTCAACATGTACCTTCGGAGACACCTGTAGTACTCCTTTAGAATCACCCAGTTATGTTGTGACGTTTGGTAGTACCCAAAGTGTTCCTCCGGTAAATGGGAGTTGCAGAATTCTGATAGTTACAGGAACATGTATAAGTCATGAAGAAAGCAATAGCAATATACTAACACTACTAGGGAAAAGCCTAGCAGCAGCGCGGGTTTTTGGGCCTATTAGTAGCGCGGGTACCCGCGCTACTAATAAGGCGCTACAGCTAACTTATAGCAGTAGCGTGGGTGCAACTCGCGCTACAGCTAACGTATAGCAGTAGCGTGGGTAGAAACCCGCGCTACTACTAATCTGTAATCTCTGAATTTTTTTTTGAATTTTTTTCGAATTTTTTTTGAATTTTTTTTTCTAATTTTCAAATTTCTGAATTATTTTAAACCTCAAATCTCTAATCACCCCTCATCGCTGCTCAATTTAATCTCTAATCACCCCTCATCATTCCAAATCATCTAACTTCCCGGACGGTCACCCATCCTCTCACTACTCCAGCCTGAGCACGCTTAACTTGCGGGTTCTATTCTCCCTCGTTTCCAAGTCTGCACTTGTTGTTTTCCTGACAATAGTAAGATGTCAATCCTATTAACCTCAGGAATTTAGCTTGAGCATGAAGTCACACATTTCACTGTTTGAGATTGAAACTATTGTTCTAAAAAATTAGTAACACTAATATTTCATGAATAATTAGTTTGACCACAGTTTGACCAGATTTGACCACAGTTTGACCATAGTTTGACCAGATTTGACCAAAATTCAAAAAAACTAAAATAATTATTTAGTAACACTAATATTCTTGAATAATTAGTTTGACCATAGTTTGACCAGATTTAACAAAAATTAAAAAAAAACTGATTTTTTTTGAATTTTTTTGCCTCCAGATCTTAAAAGCCCCGTAACTTTTCGAGTAGATGATTTTTCATATAAAAAACTTTTTCATCTGAGTTCGTATGCAAAAGTTATGGCCATTTTACAATTTTCCAGAGAGATTTTGCAAATAAAGTCGAAATTCATATTTGTAAATTTTCCCAACAACTAGACCACATATCACATGGGAAACTTATTTTCTTTTATTTTTTGACATTTTTATCATTTTCTTTTATTTTTTTAAACTGAAAAGGCGGTCCACGGGGAGGGGGCCTTTGACAAATAGGCCATACCCCGTGCTACTACTATGACAGACGATTAGCAGTAGCGCGGGTTTTTAACCCTCGCTACTACTAAGTTGATAGCAGTAGCGCGGGTTAGTAGTAGCGAGGGTTAAAAACCCGCGCTACTGCTATCAACTTAGTAGTAGCGAGGGTTAAAAACCCTCGCTACTACTATGGCATATCCCGGGGGGCACGGTAGAGACCGCTTAGTAGTAGCGAGGGTTACAAACCCGCGCTGCTGCTATCAACTTAGTAGTAGTGAGGTTTAAAAACCCGCACTGCTAGTAAGTAGCAGTAGCGAGGGTTTTTAACCCTCGCTGCTGCTAAGATTCTGTGTATAGCCTTTTCCCTAGTAGTGTAAACGATCAAGTGCTAGGCTAACGGAATGGGTCATGTCAATCACATCATTCTCCTAATGATGTGATCCCATTAATCAAATGACAACACATGTCTATGGTTAGGAAACATAACCATCTTTGATTAATGAGCTAGTCAAGTAGAGGCATACTAGTGACTATATGTCTGTCTATGTATTCACACATGTATCATGTTTCCGGTTAATACAATTCTAGCATGAATAATAAACATTTATCATGATATGAGGAAATAAATAATAACTTTATTATTGCCTCTAGGGCATATTTCCTTCAATAAGATGCATCATAAATATCAAATATGACACTAGGAGAATTACGCGTACAGTTATATTTAAACCTCCGTACAAAGGAATCAGTCAATTGATAGTACTGAGGACAGTTATCTTGTAAGAAGTCCTCTAGCTCAGCATTACGCAGATATGCGTAAAATTCCTCCTTAAATCCTGCTTCGACCATAAAATCATCGGATGGCCACTCACAAGCTCGTACATCCGCGTCCCTCGGTAATTCAACATCTTGCTCACGTATAGCAATCCTGGGTCCTTTCTTAACCGAGGAACCACCTTGGTACATTCTCCTAGACATAATTCTTTTTCTGAAAAATTTCTGAAATTTTAGTAACTTCAAAATAAAAGTGAATAAAACTAAACAAGATTGGTAGCAACTACTCCTACAAGTGCCTAGAGGCTATATCATGCATTAGAATTGCTTGGGACCTCATAAATTCAACATGAAAGCTCAAGAACATGGTCACCTATGCAGCAAAAATTTGCAATGAATGAAACACTAGAACAAAAACTAATTGGACCAATGGAGGAGTCACATACCAAGCAACAACCTCCCAAAGCTAGTTTGTGAATGGAGCTTTGAGCAAGGAGATCGAAAATCGCAGCAAAATGAGCTAGAACTCGTGCTTGAGCTGGATGGGGATTTTTTTGGGTAGAAGATGGAGTGCGTGGGTGCTGGCATAAGTGGAGGGGGCCACTAGGGACCCACGAGACAGGGGGCGCGCCCAGGGGGGTGGGCGCGCCCTCCACTCTCGTGGCCTGGTGCTTGCCCCTCCTGCAGTGATTTCAGTGCCTAAAATCCTCAAATATTCCATTAAAAATCATACTAAATTTGCAGGGCATTTGGAGCACTTTTATTTTTGGGATATTTTTTATTGCACCGATAATTCAGAAAACAGATGGATAATACTATTTTTGCTTTATTTATTCTAAATAACAGAAAGTAAAAAGAGGGTATAGAAGGTTGTGCCTTCTAGTTTCATCCATCTCATGATCATCAAAATGAATCCACTAACAAGGTTGATCAAGTCTTATTAACAAACTCATTCCGAATAACGCGGAACCAGAGAAATTTCGAATAACACTAAGTTACCTCAACGAGGATATGAAAATCCCCAACAATAAGAATATCATACTTTTTCTTGACAGTAGGGAGAGGAAATTCAAAACCTCCAATAATGATAGTTGGAACTCTTCCAATAGAATTGATGCTATGAACTTGAGATTGTTTCCTCGGAAAGTGTACCGTATGCTCATTACCATTAACATGAAAAGTGACATTGCCTTTGTTGCAATCAATAACACCCCTGCAGTATTCAAAAAGGGTCTACCAAGGATAATAGACATACTATCGTCCTCGGGGATATCAAGAATAACAAAGTCCGTTAAGATAGTGACATTTGCCACCAAAACAGGCACATCCTCACAGATACCTACAGGTATAACAGTTGATTTATCAGCCATTTGCAAAGATATTTCAGTAGGTGTTAACTTATTCAATTCAAGTCTACGATATAAAGAGAGAGGCATAACACTAACACCGGCTCCAAGATCACATAAAGCAGTTCTAACATAATTTCTTTTAATGGAGCATGGTGTAGTTGGTACACCCGGATCTCCAAGTTTCTTTGGTATTCCACCCTTAAAAGTGTAATTAGCAAGCATGGTGGAAATTTCAGCTTCCGGTATCTTTCTTTTATTTGTAATGATTCATATATTTAGCATAAGGATTTACTTTAAGCATATCAGTTAAGCGCATACGTAAGAAAATAGGTCTAATCATTTCAGCAAAGCGCTCAAAATCCTCATCATCCTTTGTCTTGGATGGTTTAGGAGGAAAGGGCATGGGTTTCTGAACCCATGGTTCTCTTTCTTTACCGTGCTTCCTAGCAACAAAATCTCTCTTATCATAACGTTGATTCTTTGATTGTGGGTTATCAAGATCAACAATAGGTTCAATCTCTACCGCGCTCAAAATCCTCATCATCCTTTGTCTTGGATGGTTTAGGAGGAAAGGGCATGGGTTTCTGAACCCATGGTTCTCTTTCTTTACCGTGCTTCCTAGCAACAAAATCTCTCTTATCATAACGTTGATTCTTTGATTGTGGGTTATCAAGATCAACAACAGGTTCAATCTCTACTTCATTGTTTTTGCTAGGTTGAGCATCAACATGAACATTATCATTAACATTATCACTAGGTTCATGTTCATCCCCTCATTGTGTTTCAGCATCAGAGATAGAAATATCATTGGGATTCTCAGGTGTGTCTACAGTAGGTTCACTAGAAGCATCTTTTTCTTCTTTTTAGAAGAACCAGGTGCCTCTAAATTGTTTTTCTGAGAATCTTGCTCGATTCTCTTAGGGTGGCCTTCAGGATACAAAGGTTCCTGAGTCATTCTACCAGTTCTAGTAGCCACTCTAACAGCAAAGTCATTTTTATTATTTAATTCATCAAGCAAATCATTTTGAGCTTTGAGTACTTACTCAGCTTGAGTAGCAACCATAGAAGCATATTTGCTAATGAGTTTGAGTTCACCTTTAACTCTAGCCATATTATCGCTCACGCGTCCTATCTCGAAAGCATTATTCTTTAACTCTCTACCAACATAAGCATTAAAACTTTCTTGTCTAGCCATAAAGTCATCAAATTCATCTAAGCATGGGCTATGAAATTTAGTAGAGGGGATTTCAACTTTATCATATCTATAGAGAGAATTTACCTTTACTACCTGTGTCGGGTTATCAAGACAATGTAGTTCTTCGACAGGCGGTATATTAAGACCATGTATTTCTTCGATAGGTGGTAAATTCTTAACATCTTTAGCTTTAATAACTTTTTATTTCATTGATTTCTTTGCCTCTTGCATATCTTTAGGACTGAGAAATAAAACACCTCTCTTCTTCAGAGTGGGTTTAGGAATAGGCTCAGGAGTCGGCTTAATTGGTTTAGGAATTGCCTCAGGAATTGGCTCAGGAAGAGTCCAATTATTTTCATTAGTCAACATATTATTCAATAGTAATTCAGCTTCGTCGACTGTTCTTTCCCTGAAAACACAACCAGCACAACTATCCAAGTAGTCCTTGGAAGCATCGGTTAGTCTATTATAAAAGATATCAAGTATTTCATTTTTCTTAAGAGGATGATCTGGCAAAGCATTAAGTAACCGGAGAAGCCTCCCCCAAGCTTGTGGGATACTCTCTTCTTTGATTTGCACAAAATTATATATTTCCCGCAAGGCAGCTTGTTTCTTATGAGCAGGGAAATATTTAGCAGAGAAGTAATAAATCATATCCTGGGGACTACGCACACAACCAGGAGCAAGAGAATTATACCAAGTCTTAGCATCACCCTTTAATGAGAACGGAAATATCTTAAGGATATAATAATAGCGAGATTTATCATCATGAGTAAACAGGGGAGCTATATCATTCAACTTGGTAAGATGTGCCACAACAGTTTCAGATTCAAGGCCATAAAAAGGATGAGCTTCAACTAAAGTAATAATCTCAGGATCAACAGAGAATTCATAATCCTTATCAGTAACACAAATAGGTGGAGTAGCAAAAGCAGGGTCAGGTTTCATTCTAGCATTAAGAGATTGATGCTTCCATTTAGCTAATAATTTCTTAAGATCATATCTATCATTGCAAGCAAAAATAGCTCTAGCAGCTTCTTCATTCATAACATAACCCTCAGGAACAACAGGCAATTCATAATCATTGAGAGAATTTTCATCATCACTATCATCAATAATAGCATCTTTAATAATTTCGTTCCCTCTAACCCTAGCAAGTTGTTCATCAAGAAATTCACCTAATGGCAAAGTAGTATCACGCACAAAAGTAGTTTCATCATAAGTATCATGCATAGCAGAAGTGGCATCATCAATAACATGCGACATATCAGAGTTCATAGCAGTAGCAGGTTTAGGTGTCGCAAGCTTACTCAAAACAGAAGGGGAATCTAGTGCAGAGCTAGATGGCAGTTCCTTACCTCCCCTCGTAGTTGAGGGATAGATCGTAGTTTTCACGTCTTTCAAGTTCTTCATAGTGATCAACAGATATAAATCCCAAGTGACTCAGAGAATAGAGCTATGCTCCCCGTCAACGACGCCTGAAATTAGTCTTGATAACCCACAAGTGTAGGGGATCGCAATAGCTTTCGAGGGTAAAGTATTCAACCCAAATTTATTGATTCGACACAAGGGGAGCCAAAGAATATTCTTGAGTATTATTAGTTGAGTTGTCAATTCAACCACACCTGGATAACTTAGTATCTGCAGCAAAGTATTTAGTAGCAAAGTAATATGATAATAAAGGTAACAGTAGCAAAAGTAATGTTTTTGGGTTTTGTAGTGATTGTAACAATAGCAACGGAAAAGTAAATAAGCGAAGAACAATATGTGAAAAGCTCGTAGGAAATGGATCGGTGATGGATAATTATGTCGGATGCGATTCCTCATGTAATAGCTATAACATAGGGTGACACAAAACTAGCTCCAGTTCATCAATGTAATGTAGGCATGTATTCCATGAATAGTCATACGTGCTTATGGAAAAGAACTTGCATGACATCTTTTGTCCTACCCTCCCGTGGCAGCGGGGTCCTAATGGAAACTAAGGGATATTAAGGCCTCCTTTTAATAGAGAACCGGAACAAAGCATTAGCACATAGTGAATACATGAACTCCTCAAACTATGGTCATCACCGAGAAGTATCCCGATTATTGTCACTTCGGGGTTGTCGGATCATAACACATAATAGGTGACTATAGACTTGCAAGATAGGATCAAGAACACACATATATTCACGAAAACATAATAGGTTCAGATCTGAAATCTTGGCACTCGGGCCCTAGTGACAAGCATTAAGCATAGCAATGTCATAGCAACATCAATCTTAGAACATAGTGGATACTAGGGACCAAACCCTAACAAAACTAACTTGGGCCTACTTCTTTTGAGCAGATTGTGGAGAATTTTGGTCTGGAAAATCTGGAGCCAAAAGAACTCGTTTTTACTGCCAAAATCTGGAGAGGATTCTCTAGAATCCTAGTGCAATCCAAAAGCACCCAAAAGGCTAGATTTTCCCAGAATCCTGAGATTTTGGCAAGTCGCACCAGTGAAAACATTGCATAATATAAGAGACCCCTATCCCATGGAGAAATTACGCCCAGAATGCCACTAGCCCATCCAGGCGCTGGAGAGGAAACGCTCGAGCGCTTCGCTCGACCGCCCCTGTTCGCATCAGGGGAAAACGCTCATCCACCCCTGTTCGCGAGGGCTAGGGTTTGCCACCGCCGCCTGGCCCTTACCGCCACCGCCACCTGGCCCTTGCCACTGCCGCCGCCTGCCTGGCCCTTGCCGCTACCGCCGCCCGCCCTATCTCCCTCCGCCGCCCCTCTTCCTTGGCTGCTCGTCCTCCCCTCCATCGTGTCTCCGCCAACACTGACGGCCACCGGCGCTGCACCTCGATGACCACGGCGCTGCACCTCGACGGCCACCGGCACTGCACCTCGATGGCCACGAGCAGCCCACGTGAGGAGCAGACCACACCCACGATGAGGCATCCTTCCCTGTCCCTGTTCTTCTTTTTTCTTATGCTATGGATAGTAGACAGATGGATGGATTGATTGCTGATGGATAGATGGATGGATTGATTGCTGATGCTGGTAGATGGATGGATGGTGCTAATTTTTTTGTGTGTGCTACTGTTAATGCTACTATGTATTTGCTACTTGCTACTGTATGGATGTCTGGTTGTATTGGTGTTATTGCTACTGAAGATGTTACATTGATTTTTATGGTAAAATGATAATGGTAGAATGCTAATGTGATAATGATGAATGGTAATGGTAGATGGAGAAAGTCAAAGAACCCAAAGCAAATTGGGACAGTGCTGCTCATACAATTTATATGAATGCGTGCGTAGAGGAGGTTCGAGCAAATAACCGCAACGGTGGTTATTTGTCGGACATAGGACAAGCTAATTTGCATAAAAAGTTCAACGAACGCTCTGGAAGAAACTATTCGACCCGGCAAATCAAAAATAGGTGGGGTGTATGTAGAAGCGAATACAACACATGGAAGACATTGATCCAGCAAGCATCTGGCTTAGGAAGAGATGAGCATACACACACTATTGCAGCTACAAATGAGTGGTGGGCATTGGAGATAAAGGTATTGTTGTTGTCATGTAATTTCGTAAATAACGAGTCATGTTGCTTCAGTTTCCATATTAACCTGTGGTGATATATGATTACAGGCACATCCAGAAGCTGCCAAGTTTCGCTATGCTCCACTAGCGGAGGAGGAAAAAATGTCAGAGGTTTTCGTTACTACTTGTGTCACAAATGAGCATGCGAGGGTGCCAACTCCCTCGTATCAAGGTGATCCCTCTCGAATCAGTTTGGAGGATGACTCAGGGTGTGATAGTCATGAAGGCCAAGTTACCCCTATTCAAAACCGAGCCAAGGGTGGGAAGAAGAGGGTGTGTCCTTATTCGCCAAGTCCAAAGATGAATGATAAGTGGGCAAGTGAGAATGCTAAAAATGAGGCTTTTGTACGCATGGTGGACATCTTTGGTGCAAGAGACAAGAGGGATGCAGAGGAGATTGCAAGGGAGAAGAGGGATGCAGAGGAGAGGGCAAGGGAGAAGAGGGATGAAGAGGAAAGGGCAAGGGAGAGGAGGGATGCAGAGAAGAGAGATGTAGAAGAGAGTGTGGATCCAACAAGAGAAGAGATTAAACAAATGATGGCCATGGTGGAAGCGGATGGTGCAAAACCAGGAAGTGATGAGCATTTCTATGCTACATTTCTTTTCATGGAAAAGAAATATCGTGATGTTTTCTCCACTTTCACAGCTCATGAATCTGTTGCAAGGCTTGGATGGATAAAGAGGATGTAGGAGCTCAATAATAAGTAGAACATCTATGTTTTAATTGCTTTCTACCAGACTATTTACTTGTAACGTTGTGAGCTAAGCTACTTGCTTTGGAGGCATACTTTTGTGAACTAAGCTATTTGCTTTGGAGATGTACTGTTATCTGAACTATGTTGTATCTAATATTATACTATGTGCATGTTGTTGTGGCAGATGGATAAATCTAGAAAGAAACAAGAAGAAAAGGAATTTGAGGCTGCCATGCTTGCATTTGCTCTGGATGTGGCGTCGTCAAGTGTGACACTGCCGTACGCACAAAGAAAGTTACATCTTGTTACAGGCCTCCAATGGGTAGAAGAGAAGGAGAAAGATGCAAAATCTTTCTATGTTATGTTCAGAATGAGGAGGTTAGTGTTTCGCACATTGCATGATCTGTTAGTTCAGAAGTATGGGCTTGAGTCAACTTCCAACATTTCATCCAAAGAAGCATTGGCACAATTTTTATGGACTGTGTGTACATGTCAGACAACTAATAATGTCGCAGATCGGTTTGCACATAGTCGTTATGTCATTAATAAAAAATTCCACGAGGTTTTGGAGTGTGTAGACCGCATGGCCGGTGATTACATAAGACCAATTGATCCAACTTTCTCTGAACCACACCCAGTACTTAGAAAAACAAAGTTTTGGCCTCATTTTCAACATGCTATTGGAGCCATTGATGGAACACACATTAAGGTGATTGTGCCTAAGGAGTTGGAGCCCCAACACAGGAATAGGAAAGGTTACACGAGTGAAAATGTTATGGCAGTGTGTGATTTTGATATGAGGTTCACGTTTGTTGTTCCCAGATGGCCCGGATCTGTTCATGACACACGTGTATGGAGCGATGCCATAGTTTGTTATGATCACTTTCCACAACCCCCCATAGGTAACATCTCACATGTATCCATATTGTTATATACAGGATGGTTTGTAAATTTCTAATTTCTTTTGTTGATGTCGTACTGTAGATAAATATTATCTTGTCGACTCCGGATATCCAAACAGGGTTGGATATCTATCTCCATACAAAGGGCAACGATACCATGTACCAGATTTCCAACAACACCCACCAGTTGGGAGATATGAGACATTCAACCATCGACATTCTTCTTTGCAAAATGTCATCGAAAGAACATTTGGTGTTCTCAAGATGAAGTGGCGAATTCTTGGAGGTGGAGGCATACCTCGGTACAAACCGGAGACCCAAAAGATGATTGTCACTGCATGCATGTGTCTCCACAATTGGATTCGTGATAGCAAGTTACATGATGAGCATTTTGACAAGTTCGACAATGATGCATATGTGCAACCTCCATTGTCGTTTATAGGTGTCAATGCTCTACCACCAGAAGATGATGGTACCATGAACGCAGTACGCGATGCGATTGCTGCTAGTCTCGTACCTTGAGATTATCCTTTTTTTAGTTCATCCACTTTTGTAATGAACAAATCTTTAAATCCATTCTAATGTAATATTTAGCACTTTTTATGACATTCATAAATCACTTTTGTACTCATATTCGACTAGATACTGTTAGAAACAACAAGGTGTTAATAAATTCATCAAACATTTTCTGTCTAAGGGTACTATAGACATTTTAACACACAACACTTTCCAGAATCTCAACCTACAATCCCAGAAAAGAACTCGGCAACAGATTCTGGGAGAAGCAGATTCTGGGAGAATTTTCCAAAATCTTGATTCTGCAGAATCCTGTGTGAAAAGAACTGGGCCTTGATTACATGGTAAATCTCATCCAACCCATCACCGTCCAGCAAGCCTACGATGGAATTACCCACGCACGTCGGTGAGCATCATAAAATTGGTGATGGAGGATGGTTGATAATGACGACGGCGACGAATTCCCCTCTCCGAAGCCCCGAACGGACTCCAGATCAGCCCTCCCGAGAGAGATTAGGGCTTGGTGGCGGCTCCGTATCATAAAACGCGATGAAACTTTCTCTCTGATTTTTTTCTCCCCGAACGTGAATATATGGAGTTGGAGTTGAGGTCGGTGGAGGTCCAGGGGGCCCACGAGACAAGGGGCACGCCCAGGGGGAGGGGGCGCGCCCCCCACCCTCGTGGACAGGGTGTGGGCCCCCTGATCTTGATTCTTTCGCCAGTATTTTTTATATTTTCCAAAAAGTGCCTCCGTGGATTTTCAGGACATTCCGAGAGCTTTTCTTCGCTACACATAAAACAACATCATGGCAGTTCTGCTGAAAACAGCGTCAGTCCGGGTTAGTTTCATTCAAATCATGCAAGTTAGAGTCCAAAACAAGGGCAAAAGTGTTTGGAAAAGTAGATACGTTGGAGACGTATCAGTCGCCAATCTGAAGTTGTGAGGAATCTCAGCGGCTCGGATGGCTCTTCCGAAACACTTGGGGCCAGAAACGTGGACCCTGCTTCCACTGGGCATGTCTCTATCTAGACCCTCTCTGTATGTTCTGTTTCGGTCGACCAAACCCTGAACAAGGACTGACCTTGCATCGAAGCCAGGCTCTCTTGGGTCGACTGGAACTCTGCGATCATTACCATACGGGGCCGTCATCATACCGCCGAGGCGTGTAAGACCCGTCTCTCAGAAGAGGCGAAGGCACTCGACGGTGATTGTCATGGGCATACTCCTGGTCGAACTCTCCATGAGCTGTTCCCTGGTGTCGATCTCGACGGTGATCACGATCTTCACGTCACAAAGGCGACCCAGGACTGTGTGCCGACTGAACGGTATCTGCCCTTACTGATCTGTTATGGATCATGTTCCGTGACTGGGACATGGAGGAGTTTAGCTCTCCTGCTGCTCAGAGCAGCATTCTGATCTGTTCCAAGCCTCTTCCAGCCTCAGAACAAGACAGCTGAATGGACTCTGCTATTCGCGCAACAGCTGCAAGATTCTGGATTTGTGTGTGGAATACCTGAGTTTCAGGAGGAAACAACTATCGTGGACGTCGACTGGACTCGGGGATCAATCGACGGCCACGCTCATCGAGAGAATGTTGGAGATTCTCCAAATGAGTGCGCTCAGCCAGCGTGGCCAAGTGCACTGCCTCCAAGGCCGGAGCCTCGGCGGTTTCTCCTATGATGGGTGTCTGGAGGGCCTCCATGTTGCGGTGGTGCAGCTCCTCCCTCTACTGTGAGTCGAGAGGTTGGCGTTGATACTCCTCGTGGCCGAATGACGGGCCATCGCCGCCACCGTTGCCGCTGCTACGACGGAAACCAGGCGGGCTGCGACGGGAGTCGACCATAAGGACTTCTGCCATGGGGTCACAGCTCCCGCTCTCGGAAAACGTGTCTGCAAAGTCAGTCCACAGGTAGACTGGACCGCAGTGAAACTCGTCAGTCTCGATTGCCACGACTTGGGGTGACCGTCTGACGAGCCACCGCATGCTTCACCCACTGCTAGAGCCACAATCGACCAGATCGCTTGCGGCGGCGTCCAGCAGAGTGAGAAGGCGATGCGATGAACGGCCGATACGGGGTCGATGGTTGCCAAAGGAGGACGCCGCAAGCACTCGCGCGGAAGTGAGACGAACCCCGGATCGGGAGAGCCTCGACATCGAGGGGGGCTTCCTAAAGCCAGGCGGAGTCGTCGGCGACGAAAGTGAGAGCGCCGAGTCAGAACTCGCGGCCCATGACCAAACCGCCGTTGGAAACCATGTTGATGAAGATCGGAGAAAACGCAACCTTGCCGGAACTTTCTAAGACGCTTTGCCCCACGGTGGGCACCAACTGTCGTGATACTAAGTATAACAGTAAGAATGGGGGGTACGTATGAGGAGGCGAGGTTGTACACACGAGTTTACGAGTTCAGGCCCCTCTCGGAGGAGGTAAAAACCCTACTTCTCGGTGCCCTGAGGCGGCCGACTGGAATATGGGTGTGTGTGTTACAAGGGGGCACGAACCCTTGTCCCAGAGGAGGGGGTGGCTTATATAGAGTGTGCCAGGACCCCATCCATCCCCTGTTACAAGGAGTTCAGTGTACATTAAGATGGGGCATTACTGGTAACGCCAGCTATAAAGTGTTATCAATGATCATTAAGACTACGGAGTGAACGCCTGACCGTTGTCCTCCTGAGTGACCTTAGGTCTTCTGTACTCCAAGTGTTTTCCTTTATGGTCGAGTGAAATTGAGGGTATCCGAGTGAGGTGACTGGTCGAGTGGATTGCACTTGATGGCTTCAGTTGATACTTCTTGTTGTGCTCTGAATGTCTTTGCTTGAAGGGTAGTGACCTTGGGTAGGGCGCATAGGTTAGGCCCATGACCCTACCCTAGGTCTATGGCATCGTCAATATAGAAGAAACTCTTCTTTTTGGCCCAGTATAAGACTGCCTATTAGGTTGTTTTGCGTATAAAAGAGAAAAGGCACAAAACGATGAGGCACCTTTAGTGCTACATACAAGCAACTTCATTGCACTATGTGTACATATGAATTTTGCTAATATTATCCCAATTTGGGTATCATTAATTATTGCTTAGTTGTTTATTCTTGATGGTCGGTTGCCTACGGTTGATGCTCAGTTGCCTCGAAATGCTATGAAATTTTCTATCATTGATGCCCAGTTGCCTGCTATTGGCAATTAGTTGCCTACCATTGCTGCTCGGTTGCCTAACCTTACAAAAATAGTTGCCTACAATATTATGAAGTTGCTCATCACTGTTTTGTTTGGGAACGTAGCATGCAATTTCAAAAAAAATCCTATGATCACGCAAGATCTATCTAGGAGATGCATAGCAACGAGGGGGAGAGTGTTTCCACGTACCCTCGTAGACCGAAAGTGAAAGCATTTAGTAACGCGGTTGATGTAGTCGAACTTTTTCACGATCCAACCAATCCAAGTACCGAATGTACAGCACCTCCGCATTCAGCACACGTTCAGCTCGATGACGTCCCTTGTGCTCTTGATCCAGTTGAGGACGAGGGTGAGTTCCGTCAGCACGACGGCGTGGCGACGGTGATGATGATGTTACCAGCGCAGGGCTTCGCCTAAGCACTACGGCGATATGATCAAGGTGTGTAACTGTGGAGGGGGGCACCGCACACGGCTAAGGTAAAACTTGGTATGTCTTTGGGGTGCCCCTGTCCACGTATATAAAGGAGGGAGGGAGCGAGGCCGGGCCCCTAGGGGTGCGCCAAGAGTATGGAGTCATACTAGGACTTCCAAGTCCTAGTAGGAATCCCTTTCCTTTTCAGAGTAGGAGAGAAGGAGTAGGAAAGGGCAAAGGGGGCGCCACCCCCTTCCCCTAGTCCAATTCGGACCCATGGGGGGCCCCACCTCCCCTTGGTATGCCTCCTCATTTCCCGTATGGCCCAATAAGGCTCATTACTTCTCCCGGTGAATTCCCGTAACTCCCCAGTACTCCAAAAAATACCCGAATCACTCGGAACCTTTCCGATGTCCGAATATAGCCTTCCAATATATCAATCTTTATGTCTCGACCATTTCGATACTCCTCGTTACGTCCGTGATCTCACCCAGGACTTCGAAAAAACTTCGGTCATTAAAACACATAACTCATAATACAAATCATCATCGAACGTTAAGCGTGCGGACCCTTTGGGTTCGAGAACAATGTAGACATGATCGAGACACATCTTTGATCAATAACCAATAGCGGAACCTGGATGCTTATATTGGCTCCTACATATTCTACGAAGATCTTTATCGGTCAAACCACATAACAACATACGTTGTTCCCTTTGTCATTGGTATGTTACTTGCCCGAGATTCAATCGTCGGTATCATTATACCTAGTTCAATCTCGTTACCGGTAAGTCTCGTTACTCGTTCTGTAATGCTTCATCCCGCAACTAACTCATTAGTCACATTGCTTGCAAGGCTTATAGTATGAGCATTACCGAGAGGGCCCAGAGATACTTCTCTGATACACGGAGTGACAAATCCTAATCTCGATCTATGCCAACCCAACAAACACCTTCGGAGACACCTGTAGAGCATCTTTATAATCACCTAGTTTCGTTGTGACGTTTGATAGCACACAAGGTGTTCCGCTGGTATTCGGGAGTTGCATAATCTCATAGTCTGAGGAACGTGTATAAGTCATAAAGAAAGCAGTAGCAATGAAACTGTAACGATCATAATGCTAAGCTAACAGATGGGTCTTCTCCATCATATCATTCTCTAATGATGTGATCTCGTTCATCAAATGACAACACATGTCTATGGTCAGTAAACATAACCATCTTTGATTAACGAGCTAGTCAAGTAGAGGCATACTAGGGACACTTTGTTTTGTCTATGTATTCACACATGTACTAAGTTTCTGGTTAATACAATTCTAGCATGAATAATAAACATTTATCATGATATCAGGAAATAACAACTTTATTATTGCCTCTAGGGCATATTTTCTTCATGTTTTTCTAAGTTTCTACAAACACTCTGAAATTGCTCAGATTCACCACCAAGTTGCCTATCATAACCAGCAATAGCAGACAACATAGCAGCAACGTAGACGACTTCGTGGTATTGTAGGCAATTGAGAAGCAATGACAAATGAGCATGAACAATTGGAAACTTAGAAGTAGGGGTGAGGAAGTTAGGAGAATGTTAGACAAAATTAACTAGGACACAAAATGTAGTGAAGTTGTCTATTTTTAGCACAAAAATTGCCTCTAGTAGAAGGAAAGTTGCTTATGAAGGTGATATGATATTATCAACCTATGTTTCTTGTGTTGTTAATTAGTTACTTTTAATGCAGTGAAGTTTCTTCTATTTAGCACTAAAGTTGCCTCATCTAGCACTAAAGTTGCTTTTGAAGAAAAAATAGAAACATATCCATGTGGGGTTTAGAGCTCGCCGAGTCGTCGTGACCTGTCTAGCCAACATTCATTCTATCAGTAGCGTTAGTGGGCAGACTCCCCAAGAAAAGGAAAGCATAAATCTCTCATACCCGTCCCCACATAGTTTCAAATTTTGAAATCATGATAGACAATTTAGATCCCACAAAAAACTTTTTAACATTGTAGACAACTTACGTCCCTTGATGGACAATTTTCATAGTATTGTAGGCAATTTAGATCACCTATAGGCAAGTTTGTAGCGACGTAGGCAACTTGGTTCGGAGATAGACAACTTAGAACCCATGTTACACAACTTTCCACTCTATGGTAAGCAACTTTCACGGTATAATAGACAACTAAACCATCTACAACTTAGTTTCCGATGTATGCAACTTAGCAACCATGGTAACCACCTATGACACTACTGCACAAAACTAATAGGAAGCTACTAGGGAGTGAGGCATTTTGGCTCCCCGGATCATCTGCACCTGCGCTCAATAAAAAAATCAAAATAAATATTAGCAAAATTCAAAAAATTCTAATTTTTTGGCATGGTAGATAATTTGGTGCCTGATGTCCGATCCAAATTTTAAATCATTTGGATATCTGAGTAGCTCTCGGCAAAAAAGACAAATTTAGAGTCTATTAAATAATGTACTATTCATATACTGTTCTAACCCAATTCGTCTTTTTTATTGAGAGCTAATCAAATGTCCAAATGCTCGAAATTTGAAGCGCACGTCAGGCACCAAATTGCCTGCCTTGCACAAACAAATTGGATTTTTTTTTTGATTTTTTTTATTTTTTTATGAATTGTTTCTTGACCGGGTGCAGATGAGCCCGAGCTCAGAATTGGATATTCGGCTACTAGGCGAATTCACTAATACACACAGTGCAATTCATCAAGTATCAAAGTTGCTCTTGTTTAGCACTAAAATTGCCTCGTCTAGATTCAAAGTTGCTTTTGAAAAAAAAACATCAAAATATGTTCATATGATATCTAGTCTTGAATGGCTCGTCATGAGAAACCTAAGGGTGAAAACTGTTTTTCGTTCCGACACCCTATTCAAATGTTGTAACTTTTTGAAAAAACTGAAACGGAATAAACGAGCGACGTCAAAACATGCATGCGAATAGGCGCCGACTATCCATATGCACGAGGGCTTGGTCCCCACATGCTACCACCATCTGTGTTAATAGTCACACGCGTCACACCATCTGCACGTGTCGGGAGATCGAGCCGCATCTAGCGGCTCGAATGCGTGCGCTCGGCTTCGCCAAATAGTGTAGCTGCGCTATCTAGTATTTAGGTTTTCTCCCAGAAGAAAACAGCACAGGAGATCAGCAACTAATAAATCGCTGCTGATTTGTAACTCTAGCTCTTCCGGCTACCACATGGTCCGTAACAGAGGTGTATCCACAGTCAACAGAGTTCGTGAGAGTTGAGATCCTGTATGCACCAAAAAAAAAAAAACTCACGTAGGCTGTCACGGAGAGGTAACCCGCCAGATTTTTACCACGTGCAAGTCGCAAACGAATGAACATGAAACGTATGAATTCAATTTAATATCGTCACTGTACACACACGATCAACTACAGACGTCGAACCAAGAAACGAAATTGCACCGGAACGTTCATGGACCCACAACAACAAATCCCAGAAAAGAATAGCATGCGCGCGCGCACCGCGGCACCAACCGGGCGCCATATGGACGCACACCTAGCAGAAGAGGTAGCCGAACGCCGCGGCGGCGACGGACACGGCGGCGAAGGCCGGGGTGGCGGCGGTGGCGCCGGAGGTGGGCGGCGCGGCGGTGGCGCCGGAGGTGGGCGCCACGGCGGGCGCGTCGGCCGCGGAGGCCGTGCCGACCAGTGACGAGGCGACGACCACGGCGACGGCGGCCGCGGCGAGGATCTTGGCCTTCAACTGCCCTGCCATCTTCGTGACTTGGCTTCTCGCTTGCTTGAGGAGGGCGAGGAAGGCGCCTTGTTGCTGTTGATTGACGCCGGTGTTGGTGCTTCGACGGAGAAGCGTGGGAGCGGCTTATATACAGCCGCGATTAGGCCGGCCTGCCTAATATAAGCTGGCGAACGGGAGGACGGCCGGCTGTCGCGTGGCTGGCTTGGGTTCATGGCGCGTGCGCGAGTGATTTCCGGCGCCGGTACGTGGGGTGGGGGGAGTTGGTGCGGGGCCCGTCGCTGCGCTGGACCGGCGAATTATTCGGGCGGCAGCCGGCAACTGCACATGGTGGGTGGCAACGACTCTGCCGTCCTGCTCTGCTGGCCTCCGCCGCGTGCGGCTGTGCAAACGGTGGGAAGTTTGGCTATTGCTATGGCGACCGCGAGCTGCTCCATACGGATGAATTTGTACAGCAGTCTTCACGCATGCTTTTATTCCTAGCTCTAGAAGATTTCATGGTCGTACAGTCCAACTGTGAACTGTCAATTGATGAGTAGTAACTTTTTAAAAATACAAGGGATTAAAAATTAAAATAGCGAACAAAGCACATGAGTCAGCATTCTCCGTTTGGTTGATCTATGGATTCGGAAAAACCTGATGTGAGGTATGAGAAAGTTGTTGTGAGTTGAGAAATGTGGGAAAGCTCAAAAAGTTGTTTGGTTGCAATGTCTGTGAAACCATAAATTTGGTAGCAACGGTATATAATGTCCCTGAAGGCTGGCCGTTTATATGTTCATTGACCGTAAAATAGCAATATGTACATTGGTGGACATTCCAATGGTCATTTTGGAAAGAAGGAAGGAGGGAGGGATATGGGAGAAGAGAGGAGAGGAACCGGGGGGGGGGGGGGGGGGGGGGATCCAAGGGGCGGCGTGGCAGCAGAGGGCTAGCCAAAGTGGCGACGACACCCGTAACCCCTACTTGTAAGGTGGGCTTGTTCGCTCACGCGATGTTTGTGTGTGTGAGGGGGGGGGGGGGGGGGTTGTTCGGTGGATGGATGCAGTGCTAAGGATGAGGAAAAATAAACTGATGAGACCCATGAGTGACACAGAAGGGGGGAGGGGGTGGGGTAGTGTTCATCAAATACCAGTCCTCACTATGATGCAAACTGCGGTCTGGTGACTTCGAGACATGCACTACGTGGAAGCTGCACAGTTCCAGATCATGTGGTTGAAATTTTCCTTTAACCGTCTTTTGTATTGCAGAAGTTGCACTACTGCAGGATGCTGTTAACGCAACATCAGAGACCCTTTGACCAAACTGTGTGTGATTAATTGCAAACCGGATGTAAAAACCGTCAAAAAAGATGCAAAACATTTGCGATGGCGGAAATACCAAACACGATTCAGATTTTAGTTACGTGTGCGATGTGGGGCATTCGGTTGATCCAGAAGACCTGTTTGCGATGAGGCAGAACAACAGAAAGGGACAGCCATATCAATGTGTGTGCGATATACGGCATAAAGTTCGCTCCGATAAACTGTGTGCTATTAGGGAATACAACAGAAACGGTCAGCTAGATCATGGTGTGTGTGATATATGGCATACGGTTCACTCGGACAACTGTTTTTGATTAGGGAAGTGAACAGAAACGGTTTAACTTAACAAGATGTGTGTAATATGCGGTATTTACGATGAGCCAAAAGAACACAAACGATTCGTGTAAACAAGATGTGTGTGATACGCAGCAAACAGCCCACTCGAATGAACTGTTTGCGATGAAAAATTATAACACAGACGGTTACTATAGTTAGTTCGTGTGTGATTCTGTTCGTACAAAAAACTTTGAAAAATGCAAACTAGTTACTTGCGGTGGCTAGGAGTATCGCACACGATGCGTCTGCGAGTAATCGTGTGCGATGATTAGTAAGTTGCACATACGTTTCCTTATGTTAACACGTGTGTGATAAATAACGCGTGGCCCAGAACCATCAATTTTTTTTAGATCCGAACCATCAATAAATTTTGACCTTGTTTCTCGTCACATTGCATATTACAACGCAATAAGTAATTGCAAATCTGTTCATACCTATCAAACTAATATGTGTTCACACCTATCAAACTAATATGTGTTCACACTTAGCACCAGGCTATAAAAACTACCCACTCGAAAATTAGTTCACAGTTCCTATCCTCATCACCCACAAAACTGGTCTTTCCTATCAAGTCATTCCGCCATGACCGGTTGGAGAAGTTTCGGGTGGACATATAACCAGGCAGCAAAGACCAAGCCCACAGAAGCACTAGAGAGGTCCCGTCGCGAAGCGGCAGTCGCAACAGAGATGTCCCGGCGCGCGGCGGAGCCCTCGAACGAGCTCTCACGGGCACGCAAGGGCTCTCACAAGCGCACTCGCCGTGTCGGAGATCGAGATGATCTAGCATTGTTGAAGACCTTGGCCGGTGACGACGACATTCTCGCTGGCCTCATTAAGCAGTAGGAGCCGGTCGACGCCTTGATGAAGCTGCTCGAGATCAGCGATGCCTCGGTTGACAAGGCGACCGGCCTCGTCGAGCAACTCATGGGTGACAATGTGAAGCTCCTCAAGGCGCTCGCCGAGGAGGAGGAAGCCGTCGACTGGAAGATGCTGCATGAGCAGAGCAGTGCCTCGGGGATGACGCTGACAGCAGTTGTCGAGGAACCGATGGGTGACTTGAGGAAGCTCTGAATCGAGCACGAGCAGGAGGTGGAGGAATCCGTGGCTACTTTCAAGCAAAGTCGTGAGGAATTGAAGAAGGAGCTAGAGGATGTCGTCACCCGGCGATCCATCGATGAGGAGAGACAGTATCGATCCAGATCGTTGTCTCCGATTTCCTTCATCTCTTGCCCCCGTGTCTTTCGGGCTTTGCCGCATTTGCCATTTTGAAATTATCCAGAATATATAAGACAATTATTACCTGCGCCATTGTAAATTTCGTTGCCATTTTATTTTTCATCATATTATCCGTTGCCCTATGTGGAAATTTAAATTAGGCTGGAATACGAGTTGAAAACATGAACAAAGCAAATGTTGCCATGGGATCACAAGCAAACACCCTCCGTCCATGTGCTTTAATTAACCCTTAATGGAGAAGTTGTGAGCAAGGCGGACGGCGGCTGGTGGATGGAGGTCAAAGAGCTCGCTTCCCGGTGAGCATGGGCGGCCTTACTGCTCGCACGTTGTCATGGAATTGTCACGGCAGATGCCCCAGCATGAGGACTTAGGCATGGAGCCATCATGATGTAGTTAGCTTGAAGGGGTTAAACGGGACAAGGGACACAAAGAGTTTACCCAGGTTCGGCCCCTCGCAAGGAGGTAAAGGCTTACTCCTGCTTTAGGTTATATTGCTTGGGTTTCAATTACCAGGGAGCGAATACGCTTGACCTAGTTCTCGACTTGTTGTTTCTTGCCCTAACCCACCATCGGGTCACCCCTTTATATACACAGGCTGATGCCCGGCGGCTTACAGAGTCCCGGCTGGCTCAGACACAACGTGTCCAGCTCGGTGACAGAATTATACTTTCCTTAACATACAAGTTAACATATGGCGGTTTACGCCCGTGGGCCTCAAGTCTCCTCCGGGTATTGGGCCTTCAGTGAGCTTGCTTCGTGAACCGCCATCTTCAACATCTTCTTGGGCCTCCTCATTATGAACCGGCAGTGGCATGACCCGGCCCCTCCAGGACGGGTCATACCCAATAGTCATATCCCAAACATTAGGCCCCAGGTTGATATGAACTTGTTCGTATCAATCTTCAACACTTAAAAAAATCCTTCCTTGTCAGTCCTTACGAAATCTTATAACCCGCCGTGACGTCACCCCGCAGAATCGTGGTAAGCCGCCGTGACATCACCTCACACTAATATCACACGAGGCCCAAATCTTAATATGTCGTCACTTTTAATGAACCTTAGAAAATCGAGGCGTCTATGCTATCACATATCCATTTTTCAGCCTCCTCGATTCCCGCGCATGCCAATTATCCTTCTGCCTTATAAATAGGGCCAGGGGTCCCTTTCACTTTCCCCCCTTGCCTCCTCGTCTTCGTCCTCTTCCTCACATTTCCTCTAGCGCCTGAACTCTGCCGCCACCGTCGACATTCGCCACTACCTCAACCGCGGCCGCTGCATCAAGTTGAACGTACCAGAGTTCGTCCGCGCACCTCCGTTGCTCAACAGCTCCGGTAAACTTTTCTCCTTTCCTCACCGTAGAACTCATTAGGGTTTTCTTGAGTTCTTCGGAGTTCATCTCCGTTCCTCTTAGTTCATCCCTATCTTCCGTGGTTTTGATCCGAACTTAGCGCTCATCCTGTGCGACATCAGTTTTAGCACTCATTTTTTATATTTGAACACCTCCTCTCCATGAGAAATCCCATCTGAGCACATGAACTGCTCTGCTGCTGCAACTTAGGTTTAGAAATTTTTCCATTATTTGAACTGTTGTAGATCCAAAATTATAGCATCAACCTATGAAAACTATTTTTGCAACACTTAGGGCATGTTTGGTTCAAGTTTTGAACAGTAGTCGCATTGCATACACTTCTCAACCCAGCCTGGTTGAGCAAAAACAGCCCCAAATGCGTCATCTGCATGTTGTTTGGTTGCCTGCATCGAGGGCCGCTGCATTAGGTAATACGCAAATGCACTTTGTTTGGTTGCATGCATTAGCCCAAGTGGCACATGAACACAGTGTTTGGTTGCCCGCATGGGGTGTGATTAAGAGCTAGCACTTGCACTTAGCACACAGGGTTAAGAGCTAGCAGAGGGAGGGAGAGAAGAAATGTAGTGTGCGTCGGACCATGGCGACTGCGGTGGCTGTGGCGCCGTGTCCGACATGATGAGCATGGAGTCATCGACGAGCGATCCCGTCAGCAGCACAACGAGCAACACCATCGACGAACTAGTTGCGGTGCTCGCGCAAAGACAATCGACAGAGGAAGAGAATGCAATGCTCGCGCCATGGTATCATCAGTGCAGTGGACGAGAGAGGAGGCCGAGATGATCGATGCCGGAAATGACTCCACTGTAGTAGGGCGAGAGAGAGGAGGCGAAGATGATCGACCCCGTTGGTGGCATGGAGAACTATAGTGTGCGCGGAGGCAGAGAAGATAAAAAAAGCAGTGTGCACGCCATTACAGCGCCAGTGCGGTAGGAGGACAACGGAGAGTAGGCCGAGATGAGCGACGCCGGAAACGGCTCTAGTGTAGTAGCACACAGGCAAGGAGATCAAGGGGAAGGGGTTCGGCGTCGAGAGGGACGAATAGGAGGGCTCTGAGCAGAGGATAGAGGAGCTCAACATGTCGGTGTCAGTGCAGTAGACTGCTGTCCAAAGAGAGATAAAGCTAGGATTGTCGAAACCAAAAACTTACAACACGAATGTTGTGAGAAACTGTGAGATTAGGCTGTTGGACAAAGGAAATTTCAAATGATTGATCGTGCACGATGAATCTGACAAAATTTGTCCAGAATAGCTCCAAACGGGAACACAAGATTAAGAACTTACGGCTGACAAAATTATGAACCGATCGCCTGAATGGAACCGTAGCATCGAGGTGCATCTTTTTCGTGTAGAGCTTACCTCGAACTGAAGCACTGTTGTGTAGATCAGAGGGGCATGGAAGAGAGGAGATTAGGGAGGAGCTTACTGGAGGTTGAAGAAGACACCACGTAAACAACTCACATCCCTCCTGTTTCTCCTCATGCAGGGGCCCGCTCGATGCGCTTCCGCTCGGCCTGGCTTGAGAGAAACTGCCGATTCCTGCGTTGCCAGCGAGCCAGGCCCAGAGGTGCTTTAAGAAGCGTGCGATGCAGGCCCAATAGTAAAACCAGGCAACCAAACAGCCCGTTCCCTTCTCGCGTGGGCCTGGTTGGGCCTCATGCACGCAACCAAACATGCCCTTAGCAATTTTTCCACCCGTAGATCTGAAATTTGATAACTGTGTGGGCGGCTTAACTTATAAACAATAACCCGCCAGGTACCATTAGTCCCCTCTTAAGCCGCCAATGGTTTGCCTTACATAACTCCAATGCTATCCTCCGGCTTAACACACTGCATGCTTGATCATTCTTACCCTTGAACCAACGATCGGTTTAACAACATAATCTTTAAACCGGCAAAAATTTCTTTTCAGATCATCAACAATGACTAAGACATTCACCGCATGCAACTAGGTATCATCCCGGGTCACCGAGGAAGACTTGAACAACTTTGTTGCGACTGGCGCCTTACCCAAGAAAGAGGACATCCATTGGAGGGTCCCAGGCCTTGAAATCCTCCGGAGCCCAAGGAAGGAGAAGTAATTGTTTTCACTGACCACATGATCCGGGGTTTTACCCCGCCCGGCTCAAAGTTCTTCCGGGACGTGCTGCACTTTTTCCAACTTCACCATCAAGACATTGGGTCTAATTCTGTCTCCAATATTTGCAACTTCCAAGTCTTCTGTGAAGCTTATCTTCAAGAAGAGCCCACTGTTGAACTATTCAGAGAATTTTATTACTTAAATCGTCAGACAGAGTTTACTGACGGTCCCAGTTTGGAACTCGGTGGAGTTTCAATTCAGAAGAGGAAAGAAGCCAGTTTCCCCTATGCCAAGCCGCCCAGTCATCCCAAGGACTGGAACCAAACTAGGTTCTATTGCCAAAACATGCCTCCAGCAAACGAGAATCCTCTGCCGGGTTATCATGACCACTGGCTTAGCAACATACATCCACTCCCACCGCGGATCAGCACGAAGGAGCGGGCCAAATATGCGCCCAGTTTTTCAAAGCTCAGAGCCTTAATGGCTAACGGCTTAACTGGCATCGACCTTGTTTGGTGCTGGTTATCCTGGAGGATCTTTCCCTTAAGCCGTCGCCCCGGATTAATGTTTGGGTACACCGGTGACTTGAAAGATACCCAATGCCACTGCGAAATTCAACTATCTGATGTAGAAATCACTGAAGCCACCAAAGCTTTATTGAATGAAACCTGGGCAGAATGCAGCAAAACCGGACTTAGTCCTTACTGCACCTTCAACAAACCACCAGTTGTAAGTGTTGCACACCCTGCTTCCAATCTAAATCATGTTTTCATTAATACTATCCACTTATGATCATCTTACCTCAACATGCCGATTCTCCATTTTGGAAGAAGAAATAGCAACATAAGCCGGCCAAGCCAACCTGGACCAAGACCAAGGCCACCAAAAGACCTGCCAAGAAGAAGACCAATCCCTCGGAGTTAAACTTGGACGATGCTGGTGATGATGATGAGTCGGAGGTAGAACTTGACTCTCTTGGCTCATTTTTTATACATCTCATTGACAATGACTATTATCAGGAGGAAGCTGAAGCCAGCCGCGCGGGTGACAAAGAGGTAATTGTTCTTTCCTCCGGCTCAAAATCTGTGCCAAAACAGAAAACTCCCAAGCAAGCCGGAAAGTAAGGTTTTCTCATCCTTTAGCTTATTTGGATATTTTGAAGAAGCAGCAACATGAAACTCACCGCACCACCCGGAATAGCGGAAGCGGGATTCTTTCCTCCGACTTACCCAACACCCCGGCTCCCCGCAAGTGTTGTCTAGAGGTCTCAACAAACCCTGACTTAACTTATCCCAGGGCTGGTCTTTTTCGACAACCTCTTAATCCTTCCGATTCAAATTATCAGGGAACGTCTCATTCCTCCTCTGGTGACTCAACGGGGACTCATGTACCGACCTTCAAACCGGTTCCCGGGTAAGACTGTCAAGTCTTTGCTTTCAATTATATACTCAATTGTTGAACTAACCTCATCTTGTGTTTCATCCACAAGGCTATGGCAAAGCCCAACAAGAAAATGAAGGTGACAAAAAATACTGAGAACCCCTCTGAGCCAGAGCAATAGCCAGCAGAGACCTCCCACCAAGCCCCTGAAACCACAGTTGATGAACCGCCACTGGTCGATCACAACGTCGACGTAGACCAGATGGATATTGATCCAGCCGCGAACAAGCCGCCAAGTCCCATTAAACCGCCAAGCCCCATTAAGCCTACTGAGGAAAAGGATGATGATGTTACCATCATTGGGCATGGTTATACGGCGCCAGGCAACCCCACTGTCTTGGCAAAGCACAGTGCCAAGGAAGAAGTTGTTGTTGCTGATAAAACCAATGGTCAATCAACTTGGAAAGTTATGCCCAATTCAGCGCCCAAGAAATCCACTCTGGGTATTTAAACCGCCTGCACACAAGCCGTGATTTTGAAGCCGGCTTGGTAAAATTGATGAAGGAGCACTTTGAGGTAAACACTACATCTCTCTTCATGTGAATATACTTCCCTTAGCCGCCAAGTTTACTGGACATGATAGAACAAAATGTGTTGTAGACTTTAAATAGCTTTGTAGATCAAATGCAGTAGCCCCCAAGGTCTGGCTTATACTTTCAAGATAAACCAGGACTTTCAGTAGTAATATTTCAACTTTGCATATGTAGCCCCCAAGGACCGGCTTAATCTGTCAAGATGAGCCGGGACTTTAAATAATAATGATTCAATTTCGCACTTGTAGCCCCCAAGGGCCGACTTAATCTGTCAAGATAAGCCGGGTCTCATTACCATATTTGTCCATAAAAGTCAAGCATATAGCCCCCATGAATCGGCTATAGCCACCATACCTTAACCGGGTCATCATAAAACTGTCTTAAAAAAAGAGCAATATGCATTAGCCCCCAAGTGCCAAGTAAAATACTTGTATTGTGCTTGGGACTTTTTTAAATAAGATGACTTTAACCCGGTTATTGTTTATATCCTGCAGGCTGAACTTACTATCAAAGACTCCCAAGTTGTTGATCTTCAAGAAAATATAAAGCCTTAGCAATCTGAAACTTCCAAGGCCAAAGCCGAGTTGACCACCGCCTTGGCAGAGATAGAAAAATTAAAGAAAGACTTCAAGGCTGACCAAGCAGGCTGGGAGACGGAGAAATCAACTCTGTTGAAA
Organism: Triticum timopheevii; assembly: GCA_963921465.1. Lineage (NCBI taxonomy): Eukaryota > Viridiplantae > Streptophyta > Magnoliopsida > Poales > Poaceae > Triticum > Triticum timopheevii. The sequence continues at coordinate 465,253,981 of OY997266.1, forward strand.
AGAGTAGAAGATGCCGAAGCGGCTCTTAAACCGGTGGCTGAAGAGCTCACCGGTTTAAAACATCAAGTCAATGCCATGACTGTTGCCATCTTTAGTAAGTAACTTCATCTTAAGTTGATATTACCAAAGCATTGCAAGAATATTTCATCCGGCTTATAGATTTATTTATTGATACAATCTTCAGGATCGCCCATCTCGGCTCAGATATGCGCAAGAAGCTGAAAGCCGCCTACACCCTTGTAGAGCAATTATATATTTGCACAGCTGCTCACAAGAAACAACCGCGAACCCTTATCAAGGAAACATTGGAGAAGCTACCTGTGTTGCCCCTGCGGATTAAGGAACTGAAGAAATCAGCTGCAAGAGCCGGTGCACTCACCGCGCTAACCCGGGCTAAAGCATGGCAAGCAGATCTTGAGTCGGCAGATTTGGCTAACGGCTGCCCTAGCGTGAAAGAGGACGGGTCTCCCTTTAGCTCAGAGGACTTTGCTTCAATAGCGAGGAAAATGCATCCTCTAGCAAGCAAGCTAGCTGAAGATACCAATCTGTCACATTACCAGCCGGTTTACGACGCTGACAACAACAAGGTCAAGGCGCCGATCGATGATTCACAGGACCTTACTCCTCCAATCTGTAAGCACACTTTTGCTCCTGACATTGACCCGTCAACACTTATTAATGATGAAGTTGTATTCAAAGCTTTGACCGGGATCAACTGGGCAACCTCTGACTTCCAGCCAATGGGTGAAGAGGAGGAGGATGAACCGGTGTTGGATGACCCACAACCCTCAACTCGTCAAGGCCAAGACCAGTAAGGCACAGGCCGGCTTAACATCTTCTAGCTGAGATACTTTGCAAAAATAATTATTATTTTGGGCCATCTGTTGCCTTGTAATAGGCTATCTTTCAAACAATTATCTGTCATGCCATTGCGCATGTTGATCTGCATAACATTTGATGAGTTGTTTTGATCTTCTTTGATGATCCAATGTTTATGCTCATACTCTTATCAATTTTGCCTAATCACATTGTTGTAAACCCTGCATACAAAGAGAGCACAAATGCCTTGGCGATTTACCCCAAGGTGGGTCTAAAAAGCCCCATATAACAAGCCACTGATGATAGTAACGTCCATAACCAGGGCCGGTTTATCAAAACCTCATATAATTATAACAAAATAAATAGCATACATGTGATACTTATATGTATTGCCGGCTTACCAGGCCATATGCAATAAGGGCAACAATCCCAATACAGAGCGCAACACTATGTGTAATTTATTCACGCCGCTGGCTTACAATGTCGTAGACAGCAAAGGGCAAAATGCCACAAAATTTGAGAGTACAGGACTCCAAACATATGATCATCATACACTAGCGACTTAACATCCAAAGCCAGGCCGGGTTAACAGAACACCGGAGTTTATCAAATAAAGATCCAAGCATCATGGCATGAATCAAATTTCAACCATATATCAATATGGTACAAACATAAACCACCAAAAATATTTAAAGGCAAAAGAAAACATAAGATCAAGGTATTCAAAGGCTGCCAAGCCTCAACATCAAGTGCTATTCAAGGGCTGCACAACCACTGAGTTATTCCTTAATTCAAACCTGTAAGTCGGGCCTCACATGACCAAATCGCCTTTTAACTTTGACAAGTTTAAGGTCTTTAAAAGATTAACTGTCGAGAGTACGGCAAGTCATTCTAGGATTACCTGGTCGGAGTGGCAAGCTTACAAAGGCAGGATAACCCGGATTTTTGGTGAATACACCTGGCGTCCAAGCCTATTACGAGGGACAACAAAGCTTTTGTTCATTTAACAAGAAGCCCCCAAGTAATATTGTGATCTAGGCATACAAGTCGTATCAGTAGGGTAGTCATGTGACACCCCCGAATCAATCGTACACTAATCATACATGCAAACGTGTACGATTAGGATCAGGGACTCACGGGAAGATATCACAACACAACTCTAAAATAAAATAAGTCATACAAGCATCACAATACAAGCCAGGGGCCTTGAGGGCTTGAATACAAGTGCTCGATCATAGACGAGTCAGCGGAAGCAACAATATCTGAGTACAGACATAAGTTAAACAAGTTGCCATAAGATGGCTAGCACAAACCGGGATACAGATCGAAAGAGGCGCAGGCCTCTGGCCTGGGATCCTCCTAACTACTCCTGGTCATCGTTAGCAGCCTGCACGTAGTAGTAGGCACCTCCAGTGTAGTAGTCGTCATCGACGGTGGCGTCTGGCTCCTGGGCTCCAACGTCTGGCTGCGGCATCCGAGAAGAAGAGGAAAATGGGGGGAAACAGGGAGCAAAGCAACCGTGAGTACTCATCCAAAGTACTCGCAAGCAAGGATCTACACTACATACGCATGGGTATATGTGTAAAGAGGCAATATCGGTGGGCTGAACGGCAGAATGCCAGAATAATAGGGGGATAGCTAGTCCTATCAAAGACTACGCTTCTGGCAGCCTCCGTCTTGCAGCATGTAGAAGAGAGTAGATTGAAGTCCTCCAAGTAGCATCGCATAGCAAAATCCTACCCGGCGATCCTCCCCTCATCGCCCTGTGGAAAAGCGATCACCGGGATGTGTGTGGAACTTGTTTGGGTGTGTTTTATTAAGTATCCGGTTCTAGTTGTCATAAGGTCAAGGTACAACTCCGGGTCGTCCTTTTACCGAGGGACACGGCTATACGAATAGATAAACTTCCTTGTAGGGGTGCACCACATAACCCAACACGCTCGATCCCCTTTGGCTGGACACACTTTCCAGGATCATGCCCGACCTCAGAAGATCAACACGTCGCAGCCCCACCTAGGCCTAACAGAGAGGTCAGCACGCCGGTCTAACTCCTATGGCGCAGAGGTCTGGGCCCATCGCCCATTGCACACCTGCATGTTGCGTGGGCGGCCAGAAGCAGACCTAGCCTCCCTAATACAAGAGCAGGCGTTCCAGTCCAATCCGGCACGCTCCGCTCAGTCGCTGACGTCTAGAAGGCTTCGGCTGATACCACGACGCCGAGTGCCCATATCTTTCCCGCGTAGTTGGTTAGTGCGTATAGGCCAGTGGCCAGACTCAGATCAAATACCAAGATCTCGTTAAGTGTGTTATTATGAAGTAACCGCGAACGCCAATCAGGGCCAGGCCCACCTCTCGCCTAGGTGGTCTCAACCTGCTGTGTCGCTCCGCCACAAAGATCCACACAGAGGGCCGTCAGGACAAAGGTCCTTTCAGCCCCCAATCCGTGACTCACTCGCGGGCACTCAACGAGCCGACCCGACTTTAGGCACCATCCGTATAATATGTATATATGTATAGTATATACCCGTGATCACCTCCCGAGTGATCACGGCCCGATAGTATAGCAAGGCAGACTGACAAGAATGTAGGGCCAATGATGATAAACTAGCATCCTATACTAAGAATTTAGGATTGCGGGTAAGGTATCAATGACTGTAGCAACAATGACAGGCTATGCAACATAATAGGAGTAACCGAACAGTAAGATGCTACACTACTCTAATGCAAGAAGTAGAGAGAAGAATAGGCGATATCTGGTGATCAAAGGGGGGGCTTGCCTGGTTGCTCTGGCAAGAAGGAGGGGTCAACAACTCCGTAGTCGAAATGGGCAGCAGCAACGTCGGTCTTGTAGTCTACCGGAGAGAAGAGGGGGAAGAAACAGTAAATACAATGCAAACATAAGCATGACGATGCATGACATCACAATGAGCGGTGTTAGGTGTGCCCTAACGCTATAGTAGGTGATACCAGCGAAGGGGGGAAAAATCCGGGAAAGTATCCCCGGTGTTTTGCATTTCAGATAGATGAACCGGAGGAGGAAAGTTGTGGGTTCACTAAGCTAGGGATGCGTGGCGGATGAACGGGCTGCGTATCTGGATTCGTCTCATCGTTTTGAGCAACTTTCATGTATAAAGTATTTTCATCCGAGCTACGGTTTATTATATATGGTTTTCTAAAGTTTTAATCATTTTCTGGAATTTTATTTAATTAATTTAAATCAACATTATCCAGAATATTATGGGATGATGTCAGCATGACGTATGTGTGATGTCAGCAGTCAACAGTGCGGTTGACTAGAGTCAAAACTGACTTGTGGGTCTAGTGGGACCCACCTGTCATTGAGTCAGAGTTGGAAAAGGATTTGTTTTAAACTAATAATGATTAACTAAGTGTGGGCCCCATTAGTTAGTGACTAATTAGCCTAGATTAATTAATTTAACTAATTTAATTAGCTTATAGGGTGGGGGCCACTGGTCAGCTGCTGGGACCAGCCCAGTCAGCAAGTTGACAAGGGTCAACTAGGCCAGCTGGGCCCCTGGGGCCACCACGCAGTGACCCTGCTGGACCCCAGCGGCAGGCCACATCGGCGGCCGGCGCCGGAGCGACTCCAATGACCAAAACAACAGCGGCCTCTCGCTGGAGTTGGCCGGAACCGCACTACGGGGCTCGGGGAGGAGCGGGGTTAGGCTCATTCGAACGCCCGCGCCGTGGCGCATTGGAAGGGGGCGGTGGCTTGGCCAGAGGAGGGCCGCAGCGTCCCCGGCGAGAAGCGGGGCAGATGTCGGAGCTCGGGCAAGTTCGACGACGGGGCTGCGGGGCGTGGTTTTACGGGCGGTTGGGTGCGTTCGAATGCAGGGGCTCGGGCGCACCCATTCGCGGCCTCAGCCGGGGCTGGGACGGACGGTGTCGCCGACGACGTCAACCACGGCGGACGCCGGAGTTCGGTCGAGCTCGGGAACGACGTTGCAGAGGGCAAAACGGTCGGTTGTTCGGCACCTACAACACCTACGCAAGCTCACCAAGCAAATGGAGGCACGCACGGGACCACTGGTCCACTGGAGCCTCACCAGAGATGAGCGCATGCGGTGGAGCATTTCGGCCGACGGCGGAAACAACGCAGGGAGCGAGCTACCGGGGAAGAGAGAGATGCGGATTCTCACCGAGCGGCACACACGGAGGCCGGTGAATGGTTTAGTAGCAGCAGAAGGGCGTCGCTGGAGTTGGTGAAGAGCGGCGTCGAAGCTCGTCGGAGCAGAGGAGGAAGACGGCGTGGCGTGGTCGTTGCGGTGGCTCCGAACTCCAACGGGTCGCACCAGTCGAAGCAGCGGACGACGGCGGACGTTGGAGACACAGTGGGGTGGCGAGGTGAGCACGGTGGCCGTGGCTAGGCCGGAGCCATGGCGGCGGTGGCGCTCGGATGCGGTGGGGGAGGAGGACGAGCAAGGTGGATCTGAGGGAAGGGAAGGCGCAGGGACCGAGGGGGAGAGCAGGGGTGAGTGGGAGGAGGAACCGAGGAGGCGCGGTGCTGGCGACCTTATCCCCTCTCGGCGTCGGTGCCGGCGATGTGGTTGGGCGGGGACACGCCCTATTCCGACCCTGGTCGGGGGAACAGGAAAAGGGGGAACGAGGGAGTGGGCTGGCCCGGCTGGGCCGGTTTGGGTTGGCTAGCTGGGCCAGTTGGCCCAGGGGGTTTGGGGGGTTTTCTTCCTCTCCTTTTTTTGTGGTTAGTTTTGTTTTCTTTTATTTATTTTCCTTTTCTGTTTTATTTAATTTAGGGCATTTAAGCATTATATAAAATTGTGCCTTCTACACCATAATTACTTATGCAATTTTTGACACATCCCAAACATTTTTGTTTCAATTTTTGAAAACTTTCCTTGTTTGTCATATTTTGAATTTGAAATTTGGACCGGTTTTGAACTAACGAAAGATTAGCAACAGTAACAAAGGTGACGTGGCATCATTAGCAGAGTTTCACTGTAGCATAATTATCCGGGCGTTACAAATCTCCTCCACTACGAGAAATCTCGTCCCGAGATTTAGGAGGTAGAAGGAAACAGTGCGGGGTATTCTTCACGCAGACTATCCTCACGTTCCCAAGTGGCTTCATCTTCAGAATGGTGCGACCACTGGACCTTGAGGAACTTGATTGCCCGCTGACGTGTGCAACGTTCAGCTTGGTCGAGAATGCGAACCGGATGTTCTTTATAGGAGAGGTCTTGTTGCAATTCGATCACTTCAGGATCCACTCCTCCGATTGGGTCCTTGAAGCAGCGGCGGAGTTGTGACACGTGGAACACATCATGAACTTGAGAAAGGTTCGGTGGAAGCTCCAGTTGGTATGCCACTTTTCCACGCCTTTCTAGAATAGTGAAAGGACCAATATAGCGAGGAGCTAGCTTTCCCTTGATCCCGAAGCGGTGAGCACCCTTCATTGGTGTGACTCGAAGATAAGCCTTTTCGCCAGGTTGATAGACCATGTGCTTATGATGACGGTCATACTGACTCTTCTGACGCGACTGAGCAGTCTTGAGATTCTCACGAATAATGCGGACTTGTTCTTCGGCATGTTGGATAATATCCGGACCAAAGAGTGGACGTTCCCCAGTTTCTGACCAGTTCAAAGGGGTTCGACACTTTCTTCCATATAGCAGTTCGAAGGGGGCCATCTTCAGACTAGCTTGATAGCTATTATTATAAGAGAACTCGGCATACAGGAGAGATTCCTCCCATTTCTTGCCGAAGGAAATAACACAAGCTCGAAGCATGTATTCGAGAACTTGGTTGACATGTTCAACTTGCCCTTGCGGCTGAGGATGAAAAGCAGTGCTGAAAGACAGATGAGTCCCCATAGCTTCTTGGAAACTTGCCCAGAATCTTGAAGTGAATAAGATGCCACGGTCTGAACTAATTACCAATGGAATACCGTGAAGCGAGACAATTCTGGACATGTAGAGGTTTGCCAGCTGACTAGCAGTGATCGTTTCTTTGACAGCCAGAAAATGTGCAACTTTAGAAAGCCGGTCAATGACGACAAGAATAGCATCATTACCTTTCTGCGATTTGGGGAATCCAGTGATGAAGTCCATTTCAACATGGTCCCATTTCCATTCAGGAATAGAGATAGGTTGCAGAGTTCCAGCAGGCCTTTGATGCTCTGCTTTGATACGACGGCAAACGTCACATTCAACAACATAACAAGCAATGTCTTGCTTCATATTAGACCACCAGAATCTCTGACGAATGTCTTGGTACATCTTGGTGCTACCGGGATGAATAGACAAAGGCGTATCATGAAGTTCTTTCATAACCCTTGAAGTCAGATTCAGGTTTTCCCTCTTACTCGGTACCACTAGGCGACCTTTGAAGAATAAGGTTCCTGCGTCATCAACAGTGAAGAATGAGGGCTTTCCTTCTGCGAGATAACGTTTAATCCTCTCGACTTCATCGTCACATTTTTGTATCCATTTGATGGTGTCCACAAGATCTGGTCTAGCAACTATGGTATTGAGAGAACCCCGGGAAACAACGTGGAGGTTCATCTTAGGACACTCCAGAGGAGGGGGAGCGAGTGCACCAGGAGGAACAATATGGAGGTTCAGCTTTCTGAACTCTTCAACAAGCGAGGGCTAAACTTTGTGAACCTGGAGGTGGTTGAAGTAAGACTTGCGGCTCAAGGCATCAGCCATTACATTAGCCTTGCCTGGGGTATACGAAATACCCAGGTTAAAATCTGCAATAATCTCCATCCATCTCTGCTGACGGAGGTTCAGATCTAGTTGAGTAAACAGATACTTCAGACTTTGGTGGTCGGTGAAGATCTCGCAACGATTACCGAGAAGGTAATGTCGCCACTGTTTCAGTGCATGTATAACAACACCAAGCTCGAGGTCGTGAACTGGGTAGTTCTCTTCATGAGGGCGCAATTGCCGAGAGGCATAAGCAGTTACTTTACGCTCCTGCATTAGGACAGCGCCTAGGCCTTGACGTGAAGCATCACAATAGATGACGAAGTCCTTCTTAGTATCTGGAGGAGCAAACACTGAGGCAGAAGTCAACTTGTCTTTGAGTGCCTGGAAACTTTCGTGACACTTTTCTGTCCACTCAAACTTGACGCCCTTATGAAGCAGGTTAGTCAGAGGTCTAGCGATCTTGGAGAAGTTCTCGACGAATCGACGGCAATAGCTGGCGAGTCCGAGAAAACTTCTGACTTGCTTGACATTCTTCGGAGGAGTCCAATCGAGAATAGCCTGAACTCGCTCGGGGTTGACGGCAATACCATCCTTGGAGATGACATGCCCAAGATAGGTTACTTCAGGAAGCCAGAGTTCACACTTGGAGAACTTGGCATAGAGTTGACGCTCTCTAAGCTTTTCCAGAACAAGATGAAGATGTTCAGCATGTTCTTCTTCATTCTTGGAATATACAAGGATATCATCCAGATAAACCACGACAAACTTGTCGAGGTATTCCATAAAGATATAGTTCATCAGATGAGAGAAGGTGGCTGGAGCATTGGTTAATCCAAAAGACATGACGGTGTACTCGTATGAACCATAGTGAGTCAAAAATGCAGTCTTCGGGATATCTTCTTCACGAACACGGATCTGGTGGTAACCCAACCTCAAGTCGAGTTTAGAGAACACTGGCGAACCAGCCAGTTGATCATATAGATCATTGATCCGAGGAAGAGGATATTTGTTCTGAATGGTAGCTTGGTTAATAGGATGGTAGTCTTTCACTAATCGGTTTGTCCCATCCTTCTTCTTGACAAAGAGAGAAGGTGCTCCCCAAGGAGAGCAACTTGGGCGAATGAAACCACTTCGAACAGATTTGTCGATTTCCTCCTTAAGCTCAATGAGTTCATGCGGCGGCATCTTGTAAGGTCGTTTGGCTATAGGAGTGGTGCCTGGTTTTAAGTCAATGATGAATTCGACAGCTCTAGCAGGGGGAATCCTTGGAAGTTCTTCAGGACAGACGTCTTGGAATTCGCGAACGACAGGAATGTTTTCAATGCCCTCAAGGGGTGCAGCGTTCAATGCGTTCAAGGCATAAAGCCTTGCCTCGGCATTCTGAACCAGACGAGCATTGTAGCTAATTATTTCATCAGAAGGGTGTAGCAGATGGACGGTCTTAGTGGCGCAAACTATAGAAGCAGTATGCGCTTTTAACCAATTCATTCCCAGAATGAGATCAATGCTACAGGACTTCAGTACGATGGGAGAGACAAGGAATTCTAGTCCTTCGATTTCAACGGGGAAATCGTTGCAAATCATGGAGGTCCGACATTGGCCCGCAGGGGTGTGCACTAATAGAGAAGCGTTCATGTCCTCACATTTAATGTCGTGCAAGCATGCAAAATCTTCTGACATGAATGAATGCGATGCACCTGTATCAAATAAAACGGATGCTGGTATTGAATTTACGAGGAGTGTACCCATCATAGTAGCAGGTTGGTCTTGAGATTTGTTCAGATCAACGTGGTTGGCATGAACACGACCATGAGACTTGGCATTGTTATTGCGGGGCTGGTTGTTACCACGGCCAGTTGCTGGAAGGGTCAGTTGATTCTGGTTCTGGTTGCATTCCCTAGCACGGTGTCCTGGCTGACCACACCTGAAGCACAGACCATTATTGGGAGTGGGAGCAGGAGCTCGGGGTGGTGGAGCTGGAAGCCTTGGCTGCCTAGATGGTGGAGGAGGCAGACGAGGTGCAGCATAGGTCTGCCTTGGGGCAGATGCATTTGGACGGTACATGCTGTTCGGGATCCATATCTTACGCTTCTGCGAGGGTGGGCCCAAAGATGAGCCCGTGTCACGGTTGCTCCTGTGAGAGCTCTAGTGTTCCTGCAGACCAGTCTCAACATTGATGCCCTTGTTCACCAAGGTGGCAAAATCGGCAAAGTCATGCGCTAGAAGTGCAAGCTTCATGTCAGCTTGAAGGCCGTCACGAAACTTCTCCTATCTGTGTGCATCAGTTGCAATGTCTTCTTTAGCATAGCGGGACAAGTCCAGAAACTCCCGCTGATAAGCTTCCATAGTTTTGTTGCCCTGGGTGAGGTTGCGGAACTCACGCTTCTTCCTGTCCATGATCCGCTGAGGAATGAAGCGGGCACAAAAGGCAGCTTGAAAGTCTAGCTAGGTGATGATTGTCCCAACTGGCAGAGTACGCCTGTGGTTGTCCAACCATTGAGCTGCGGGTCCCTTCAGAAAGAAGGAAGCAAAGGTGACATAGCGGGCAGGGGCTACATCAGCAGACTCCATCTCATAGGTGATGTCACGGAGCCAGTCATCAGCATCCAGCGGCTGAGTTGAGCTGCGGTACATGGTTGGGTTGAGGCGCATGAAATCCTGTAGAGTCACTTGGGCTGGCTGCTCGTTCATATTGGGGCGAGGGAACTGAGCCATCATATTCTCCATGAACTGGCGATTCATCTCGAGCTGTTGGACCATACCGGCCATGTACTCAGGCGGTGGTGGGGCGTTGCCGCCACGACCACGACCACCTGTTCTAACCATCCTGTTAATATATAACAAGGGGTAGTTCAGCATTGAGAAATTATTCATAGACAAGAATCATTCATGATGGAACATGCATAATGAAAGGAGCACTACAGATACTACATAGTAGTCGGCATAAGTTACAAAAGGGGTCAGACATAGAATTCAGTACACATAGTTCAGTACATAGACTAAGTCATCATAGGCGGCACGCAGGCTCGCGGCGATAGCATCTAATACTAATGAGCAAGACTACATCAGTCCCAGGAGGTACTGTGGAGGTAGTCGTAGCCTGACAACTGGTAGTGAGGTAACATATAGTCCATGTCAATGGCCGCGGATACTCTGGTGTAGAACCCGACGCTCAGGTGGCAGAAGAGGACCGAGTGCGGGAGAGTAACCTCCCACCTCTGGCCAACCGACACCGTGGGGCATCACGGTCCTAGCTGGGTAGATCGCAGAATGCAGTAGCTGTCTAGATAGAACAAAGGGGTGCAACAGCGTCAGAGCCCTATAAAGGTGCTGACGAGTGGTGTACAACTCATGGCGAAGAGCTCGGTTAGCTCGGTCCAGCCCATCAGCATCCAGAACCAGGATCTGATGGTGGAAGGGCTCTCGGGTGACGGTGGAGTAGGTTGCAGTGTAGTATCCCTCCGCACCAACGTCGGATGCGATAGCAATGTGCCTGAAAGGGGAAGTGTCCAACGCCCGATACCCTCCACGAAGACGTGTCAGAGCAGCATAGGCGGCATCTTGAACTGCCATCTCGATAGTCACTCCAACACCATGAGCGGTGTGCAACATAGTAGTGGAGTCATACTCCCAAGAGTAGAGGTGGGCGATGGCATGGTACTGCTCCTGGTTAAATTCTTGGAACTCCTCGTACACTAATCATACACGCAAACGTGTATGATCAAGATCAGGGACTCATGGGAAGATATCACAACACAACTCTAAAACAAAATAAGTCATACAAGCACCATAATACAAGTCAGGGGCCTCGAGGGCTCGAATACAAGTGCTCGATCATAGACGAGTCAGCGGAAGCAACAATATCTGAGTACAGACATAAGTTAAACAAGTTGCCATAAGATGGCTAGCACAAACAGGGATACGGATCGAAAGAGGCGCATGCCTCCTGCCTGGGATCCTCCTAACTACTCCTGGTCGTCGTCAGCAGCCTGCACGTAGTAGTAGGCACCTCTAGTGTAGTAGTCGTCGTCGACGGTGGCGTCTGGCTCCTGGGCTCCAACGTCTGGTTGCGGCATCCGAGAAGAAGAGGAAAACGGGGGAAAAGAGGGAGCAAAGCAACCGTGAGTGCTCATCCAAAGTACTCGCAAGCAAGGATCTACATTACATATGCATGGGTATATGTGTAAAGAGGCAATATCGATGGACTGAACTGAAGAATGCCAGAATAATAGGGGGATAGCTAGTCCTATCAAAGACTACGCTTCTGGTAGCCTCCGTCTTGCAGCATGTAGAAGAGAGTAGATTGAAGTCCTCCAAGTAGAATCGCATAGCATAATCCTACCCGGCGATCCTCCCCTCGTCGCCCTGTGGAAAAGCGATCACCGGGTTGTCTGTGGAACTTGTCTGGGTGTGTTTTATTAAGTATCCGGTTCTAGTTGTCATAAGGTCAAGGTACAACTCCGGGTCGTCCTTTTACCGAGGGACACGACTATTCGAATAGATAAACTTCTCTCCAGGGGTGCACCACATAACCCAACACGCTCGATCCCCTTTGGCCGGACACACTTTCCTGGGTCATGCCCGGCCTCGGAAGATCAACACGTCGCAGCCCCACCTAGGCCTAACAGAGAGGTCAGCATGTCGGTCTAACTCCTATGTCGCAGGGGTCTGGGCCCATCGCCCATTACACACTTGCACGTTGTGTGGGCGGCCGGAAGCAGACCTAGCCTCCCTAATACAAGAGCAAGTGTTCCAGTCCAATCCGGTGCGCGCTGCTCAGTCGCTGACGTCTAGAAGGCTTCGGCTGATACCACGACGTCGAGTGCCCATATCTTTCCCGCGTAGTTGGTTATGTATAGGCCAGTGGCCAGACTCAGATCAAATACCAAGATCTCGTTAAGCGTGTTATTATGAAGTAACCGCGAACACCGACCAGGGCTAGGCCCACCTCTCGCCTAGGTGGTCTCAACCTGCCCTGTCGCTCCGCCACAAAGATCCACACAGAGGGCCGTCGGGATAAAGGTCCTTTCAGCCCCCAATCCGTGAATCACTCGCGGGCACTCAACGAGCCGACCCGACTTTAGTCACCATCTGTATAGTATGTATATATGTATAGTATATACCCGTGATCACCTCCCGAGTGATCACGGCCCGATATTATAGCAAGGCGGACTGACAAGAATGTAGGGCCAATGATGATAAACTAGCATCCTATACTAAGCATTTAGGATTGCGGGTAAGGTATCAATGACTGTAGCAACAATGACAGGCTATGCAACAGAATAGGAGTAACCGAACAGTAACATGCTACACTACTCTAATGCAAGCAGTAGAGAGAAGAAAAATAGGCGATATTTGGTGATCAAAGGGGGGGCTTGCCTGGTTGCTCTTGCCAGAAGGAGGGGTCGTCAACTCCGTAGTCGAACTGGGCAGTAGCAGCATCGGTCTCGTAGTCTACCGGAGAGAAGAGGGGGAAGAAACAGTAAATACAATGCAAACATAAGCATGACGATGCATGACATGGCAATGAGCGGTGTTAGGTGTGCCCTAACACGGTAGTAGGTGACACCATCGAAGGAGTAAAGTTGCGGGTTCACTAAGCTAGGGACGCGTGGCGGACGAACGGGCTGCTTATCTGGATTCGTCTCGTCGTTCTGAGCAACATTCATGTAGAAAGTATTTTCATCTGAGCTACGGTTTATTATCTATGGTTTTCTAAAGTTTTAATCATTTTCTGGAATTTTATTTAATTAATTTAAATCAACATTATCCAGAATAGTATGGGATGATGTCAGCATGACGTATGTGTGATGTCAGCAGTCAACAGTGCGGTTGACTAGAGTCAAAACTGACTTGTGGGTCCAGTGGGACCCACCTGTCCTTGAGTCAGAGTTGGAAAAGGATTTGTTTTAAACTAATAATGATTAACTAAGTGTGGGCCCCATTAGTCAGTGACTAATTAGCCTTGATTAATTAATTTAACTAATTTAATTAGCTTATAGGGTGGGGGCCACTGGTCAGCTGCTAGGACCAGCCCAGTCAGCAAGTTGACAAGGGTCAACTGGGCCAGCCGGGCTCCTGAGGCCACCAGGCAGTGACCCTGCTGGACCCCAGCCAGGCCACGTCGGCGGCCGGCTCCGAAGCGACTCCGGCGACCAAAACAACAGCGGCCCCTCGCCGAAGTTGGCCGGAACCGCACTACGGGGCTCGGGGAGGAGCGGGGTTAGGCTCATTCGAACGCCCGCGCCGTGGCGCATTGGAAGGGGGCGGTGGCTTGGCCGGAGGAGGGCCGCAGAGTTGCCGGCGGCGAGCGGGGCGGACGTCGGGGCTCGGGCGAGTTCGACGACAGGGCTGCGGGGCGTGGTTTTACGCACGGTTGGGTGCGTTCGAATGCAGGGGCTCGGGCGCACCCATTCGTGGCCTCAGCCGGGGCTGGGACAGACGGTGTCGCCGACGGCGTCAACCACGGCAGACGCCGGAGTTTGGTCGAGCTCGGGAATGACGTTGCAGAGGGCAAAACGGCCGGTTGTTCGGCACCTACAACACCTACGCGAGCTCACCAAGCGAATAGAGGCACGCACGGGACCACCGGTCCACCGGAGCCTCGTCGGAGATGAGCGCGTGCGGCGGAGGATTTCGGCCGACGGCAGAAACAGCGCGGGGAGCGAGCTACGGGGGAAGAGAGAGATGTGGATGCTCACCGAGCGGCACACACGGAGGCCGGTGAATGGTTTAGTAGCAGCAGAGGGGCGTCGTCGGAGTTGGTGAAGAGCGGCGTCGAAGCTCGTCGGAGCAGAGGAGGAAGACGGCGGCGGCGTGGTCGTTGCGGTGGCTCTGAACTGCAACGGGTTGCACCAGTCAAAGCAGCGGACGACGGCGGCCGTTAGAGACACAGTGGGGTGACGAGGTGGGCATGGTGGTCGTGGCTAGGCCGGAGCCATGGCGGCGGTGGCGCTCGGATGCGGTGGGGGAGGAGGACGAGCGAGGTGGATCTGAGGGAAGGGGAGGCGCAGGGACCGAGGGGGAGAGCGGGGGTGAGTGGGAGGAGAACCGAGGAGGCGCGGCGCTGGCGACCTTATCCCCTCCCGGTGTCGGTGCTGGCGAGGTGGTTGGGCGGGGACGTGCCCTATTCCGACCCTGGTCGGAGGAACAGGAAAAGGGGGAACGAGGGAGTGGGCTGGCCCGGCTGGGCCGGTTTGGGTTGGCTAGCTGGGCCAGGTGGCCCAGGGGGTTTGGGGGGTTTTCTTCCTCCTTTTTGCTGTTAGTGTTGTTTTATTTTATTTATTTTCCTTTTCTGTTTTATTTAATTTAGGGCATTTAAGCATTATATAAAATTCTGCCTTCTACACCATAATTACTTATGCAATTTTTGACACAGCCCGAACATTTTTGTTTCAATTTTTGAAAACTTTCCTTGTTTGTCATATTTTGAATTTGAATTTTGGACTGGTTTTGAACTAACGAAAGATTAGCAACAGTAACAAAGGTAAGGTGGCATCATTAGCAGAGTTTCACTTTAGCATAATTATCTGGGCGTTACAAGTCATAGCTATGCTCAATGAGAAGGAAGCCCCGAAGTTTTTTGCAATCAAGGCGTACAAGCCGGATCAAAAGGGTTATTATAGCTATGCTCAATGAGCAAGAAGCCCCCAAATGACCATATGAAGTAACAATAAAGACTCAGATTTTCATAAATGAAACGACAGAGGCCCTAAATCATTAGGGATGCCGGCTTTATTATTACTAATCATAATATATACAATGACAAAAGAATGTACATCACAAGAGCTGATGGCTCAGGTGTAATAAGGCCAAAGATGAGCAATATTCCACGGCCGGTGGGTCTCCTCCTCCGACGTGCATGACTCCTTATGGTCTCGAACATCGATAAGGTAGTATGACCCATTGTTCAGATTTTTGCTGACCACAAAAGGCCCATCCCAAGGTGGGGATAACTTGTGCATGTCAGTTTGATCTTGGATGAGCCGGAGCACCAAATCTCCTTCTTGAAAAGTCCTGGTCTTAACCCGGTGGCTGTGATAACGACGCAGATCTTGCTGGTAAATCGCCAAACGAGCCGCCACAAGGTCATCCAATAGGTCAATAGCAACCTGACGTGCTTTCTCATTATCAGCTTCAACATAAGCCGCCACACGAGGCGAGTCGTGATGTATGTCACTAGGGAGAACCGCCTCTGCTCCATAAACCATGAAGAAAGGCATGTAACCCGTAGATATGTTGGGAGTAGTATTGATACTCCAAAGCACTGAAGGCAACTCTTTCACCCAACAACATGGTGTCCTCTACAAAGGGACCATAAGCTGGGGCTTGATACCTCTCGAGATTTCTTGATTAGCTCTTTCAGCTTGGCCATTAGACTGGGGTGAGCCACTAATGATACATCAAGCCGGATATGCTCTTATTGACAGAATTCTTTCATTGCCCCCTTAGAGAGATTAGTACCATTATCAGTAATGATACTATGTGGATATCCAAAATTAAAGATCACCTTTGTGATGAATTGAACCGCCATGGCTGCATCACATTTGTTGATCGGCTCAGCTTCAACCCACTTTGTAAACTTGTCAACAGCTACCAAGAGATGAGTATTTTTATCCTTGGATCTTTTAAAAGGTCCAACCATATCCAGCCCCCAGACTGCGAACGACCAAGTAATTGGAATCATCCTCAATTCTTGAGCCGGCACATGACCTCGTCTGGAAAATTTCTGATAACCATCACACTTACTGACTAGGTCTTCTACATCAGCATGAGCCGTCAGCCAATAAAACCCATGACGAAAATCTTTAGCAACGAGAGACTTAGAGCCGGCGTGATGACCGCAATCTCCTTCATGAATCTCCCTTAGAATTTCACGGCCCTCCTCAGGTGAGATGCATCGTTGAAACACTCCTGTAACACTGCATCTGTGGAGCTTACCATTCATAATAGTCATTGACTTAGACCTCCGGGTTATTTGCCTGGCCAAGGTTTCATCCTAAGGTAACTCGCCTCGGGTCATATATAAGCCAAATATGGAACCGTCCAATTAGGGATGACATGGAGAGCCGCCACCAACTGTGCCTCCGGGTCAGGAACTGCTAAGTCCTCCTCCGTAGGCAACTTAACTAATGAGTTATGCAAAACATCAAGGAAAACATTAGGGGGGGACGGCTTACACTCAGACCCCAGCCGGCTTAAAGCAGCAGCCGCCTCATTTTCCCTACGATCAACATGCTCCACTTGATAACCTTTGAAATGACCAACAACAGCATCAACCTCTCAGCGATAAGCCGCCATGAGTTGATCCTTTGAATCCCAAGTTCCTGACACCTGCTGAGCCACCAAATCTGAGTCGCCAAAGCACTGTACACGGCTTAGATTCATCTCTTTAGCCATCCGAATACCATGGAGTAAGGCTTCGTACTCAGCTACATTGTTAGTACAAGGGAACATCAACCTTAAAACATAGCAAAATTTATCACCTCGTGGGGAAGTCAATATAACTCCAGCCCCCGAGCCTTCCAGTTGCCTGGACCCATTAAAATGAATAGTCGAATATGTATTGTCCGTCTTATCCTTAGGCATCTGCAGCTCTGTCCAATCATTGATGAAGTCCACCAGTGCCTGAGATTTTATAGCCGTTCGAGGCACATACTTCAAGCCATGGGGTCCAAGCTCAATGGCCCACTTAGCTACCCGACCTGTGGCTTCTCTGTTATGAATAATATCCCCCAAGGGAGCAGAACTAACCACGATGATGGGATGACCAAGGAAATATTGCTTCAACTTGTGACTGGCCATGAACACGTCGTAAACCAATTTCTGCCAATGTGGGTATCTCTGCTTAGATTCAATGAGCACCTCACTGACATAATAACCGGCCTTTGAACTGGATATTCCTTGTCTGACTCCTTCCTTTCAACCACAACTGCCACACTAATAACTCTGTTATTTGTGTCCACATATAAAAGCAAGGGCTCCTTCTCAATAGGAGCTGCAAGAACTGACGGCTCAGCCAGCTATCTTTTAAGTGCCTCAAACGCCTCATTAGCAGCATCGCTCCAGACAAAGTCATCTGTCTTCTTCATCATTTGATACAGAGGGATAGCCTTCTGTCCCAGACGGCTTATGAACCGGCTCAAAGCCGCAATATGACCCACCAAACGCTGGACGTCATTGATACACACCGTCTTAGCCAAAGAAGTGATAGCCTTGATTTTCTCTGGGTTAGCTTCAATGCCCCTCTCAGAAACCAAGAAACCCAATAATTTGCATGCTGCCACGCCAAAGACACACTTGGCCAGGTTAAGCATCATTTTATAGAGCCGGAGATTATCAAAGGTCTCTTTCAGATCATCTATCAAAGTCCCGTTCTTCTTGGATTTCACAACAATATCATCCACATAGGCATGAACATTACGTCCAATCTGGTCATGAAGGAAATTCTGAATACACCGCTGATAAGTCGCCTGGGCACTCTTAAGCCCAAAGGGCATAGACACATAACAGAAGGCTCCAAAGGGAGTGATGAAAGCTATCTTCTCCTAGTCCTTAACTGCCATCTTGATCTGATGATAACCAGAGTAAGCATCCAAAAAGCTCAAATGCTCACAACCCGTCGTAGCATCAATAATCTGATCAATACGAGGGAGAGCAAAAGGATCAGCCGGACATGCCTTGTTAAGGTCTGTATAATCCACACACATACACCAAGTGCCATTTTTCTTAAGTACCAGCACCGGGTTAGCCAACTACTCAGGATGAAAAACTTCAATGATAAACCCTGCCGCCAAGAGCCGGGCCACTTCTTCACCAATGGTCTTACGCCTCTCTTCATTAAAATGACGAAGAAACTGCTTGACCGGCTTAAACTTGGGATCCACATTAAGAGTGTGCTCAGCAAGTTCCCTCGGTACACCTGGCATGTCAGAAGGTTTCCATGCAAAGATGTCCCGGTTCTCACGGATGAACTCGATGAGCGTGCTTTCCTATTTTGGATCCATATTAGCACTGATGTTGAACTGCTTGGATGAGTCGCTAGGCACAAAATCAACCAACTTAGTGTCATCGGCCGACTTAAACTTCAACAGGGGGTCATTTTATGTAGTTGGCTTCTTCAAAGGCGTCATATCCGCTGGGTCAACATTGTCTTTATAAAACTTCAGCTCCTCTGTAGCACAAGCCGACTCAGCATATGCAACATCACCTTCTTCGCAATCTAGAGAAATCTTTCTATCACAATGCACCGTGATGGTGCCCTTATGACCCGGCATCTTAAGCTGCAAATAAACATAACACGACCGTGCCATAAACTTGGCATAAGCCAGCCGCCCAAACAAAGCATGGTGTGGACTTTTGATCTTGACCACCTCAAATGTCAACTTTTCAGATCTGGAATTATGGTCATCTCCAAAAGCTACCTCCAGTGTTATCTTACCCACTGGATACGCCGACTTACCAGGCACCACCCCACGGAAAATAGTAGAACATGCCTTAAGATCTTTGTCAGTCAAGTTCATACGACGAAAAGTCTCATAGTAAAGGATATTGATACTGCTACCCCCATCCATGAGCACCTTCGTAAGCTTATACCCTCCTACCTATGGAGCAACCACTAATGACAACTGACCTGGATTGTCAACCTGGGGCGGGTGATCCTCACGGCTCCACACAATAGGTTGCTCAGACCACCTCAAATAACGAGGTACCGCTGGTTCAACTGAGTTCACCGCCCGCTTATGGATTTTCTGATCTCACTTGCACAGGCTCATGGTGAACACATGATATTGACCACTATTCAGCTGGTTTGGATTACTCTGATAACCAGACTATTGCTGCTGATTCCCTTGGCCAGATTGCTGATTGAAACCACGTTGATTACCTTGGCCTTGAAAGCCAGAGCTTGAACCGCCACCTCCAAAACTAGGTCCCTAAGAGCCGGAACCTGAACCTCCATGTGGGCCATGGTTGTTCTGGAAAAAATTAGAGTTTCTATACTCCCTCATGATGAAGCAATTATTCCACAAATGACTGGCCGGCTTATCCAGGGTTCCGTGCTTCGGACAAGGCTGATTCATCATGGCCTCAAGGTTGAATTTTGACCCTCCAAACCAGGGCGCTTGCATTTTACCCTTATGACACTGGTTACTGTTCTGTGTGTTGGTGTTAGCCACAAAGTCTAAACCGCCGTCCGCCTTACGCTTAACATTGCCACCTTGACCCACCGTGTTATGTTGTCCCTTTGCATTGCCACTCTTCTTCCCCTTCCCAGCCTTTTCTTCATCAGACTCGGGATCTTTAGTGCTATCAGAGTCGGCATACTTGATGAGAGCTGCCATGAGCTCCCCCATATCATTGTAATTATGCTTAAGCCGCCCCAATTTCTGCTTAAGGGGAAGAAAGCGACAATACTTCTCTAACATCAGGACTCCTGAACCGGCGTTGATACTATCCGATGAGTGTATAACAACTGAAATCTGACGCACCCAATTGGTTGTTGACTCACCTTCACCTTGGACGCAAGAATCCAAATCCAGGATCGACATAGGCTGCTTGCACGTGTCTTTAAATTTTTTAATAAATCGCATCTTCAACTCTGCCCATGACCCAATGGAGTCAGCAGGCAGGCTTTTCAACCAAGTAAGAGCCGGCCTGTCTAACATCATGGTGAAATACTTAGCACATGCAGCATCACTGACATCCAGCATCTCCATAGCCATCTCATAGCTCTCAATCCAAGTCTCTGGGGCTAATCCGCCGTCTAGTTAGGCACCTTACGGGGGCCCTTAAAATCCTTAGGCAAGCGCTCATTGTGTAGAGTCGGCACTAAACACGGCACACCCAAGGATCTAGAGGTCACTCCTGCCTCCACGGAAGCTGACGGATAAACCGGAGATTATTGTTGAGCCGCCAGCTGCGCCTCACATCGCGCTCTGCCCTGTTCCACCAAAGCCTGACCATCGTCACCAGCGTGCGACAGGTCAGGCCTACAAGGCTGGTTGCAGTGTCGTTCACTGCTCGACACGGCCGGTTCATCAATGTGCCTGCTATAACTCAGGCATGGATGGGGTGTTGAATGGATATGATCCCAACTATATGAATATGCCGCCTATTGGGCCACAACCGTTTGAAGAAGTTCTTCGGCTCTCCATGTTCCCATCACCGCTGGCGACTCATCCTAAACCGGGAGAGCCGCCAGTCGAGTAGCCGCAGCTATCATGTTATCCAAAGGATTAGAAAAATGACGGGGGGCGTCGGAACATGCTGGGGAAGGGTCAAGTTCAAACGTGGGGGATCTGTAGCACGTGGCTGAACCGGATCTCCATCCACCGGCGCCTCAACATCCCGATCCTCACCAGGCGGGTTACTGGTTCCTGCCCCAGGCGTGTTGAAAAGGTTCCTCGCATCGTAAACCGGGGGTAACTGACTCACATGCCTTCTGTTAAAGACAGTGTTTGATGCGTCTCGGTCCAAGCTTAAGCGAAAGCTCTCTGCTTGTAGCCGTTCTACCTCCCTCTGCAAGGCGGCTCGCTCCGTTGCCAGCCGGGTGATCTCCGCATTTAGATCCTCCTTGGCTTGGGCTATCTCGTCACGTAACTTTGCAATGTCCGCATTATGCTGAGTTTGGTTCGCCGGGTTTACCTCCGCCGTTAACAATGTTGCCAGGGCATCCAATAGATCAGATAAAACTTGAGCTAGCGGGAACACAGGGCCTCCTGCCCCGGTTGCCGCTGCCGTTGCTGACCCGGAGATCATTGATGTCGCTGTTGAAGAATTCTGCCCTGGCTGTGTACCATTCATGAAGATTGCAACCCAGTTTGGCGGCTCGTAGGGGTCCGGAATACTGTCACCATCGGAATAGCCCCCAAGCCCGCCATCCTGAA
Source organism: Triticum timopheevii (assembly GCA_963921465.1). Classification (NCBI taxonomy): domain Eukaryota; kingdom Viridiplantae; phylum Streptophyta; class Magnoliopsida; order Poales; family Poaceae; genus Triticum; species Triticum timopheevii. Next base: position 465,275,378 of record OY997266.1, read on the forward strand.
CCTGATAGATGGAATTGGTCTCACCGGTTGAGTACTCGTCTCCTGAGTAGACAACCGTCTCGCCACCGGATTCAGATCCTCCTTCCAACTCCGCTCCTTGAACAAAGCCAACAAAAACATGCTTCAGGGCGGCTTGAACCTTGGCGGGTCATGCGCGCCGAGCTGTCTCGGCAATGTCAGTGCAGATGTCCGGCTCAGCTTCCGACTCACCAATCTTGCCAATAAAGACATGGATTCCGCGAAAGGGGACCCAGTACCCGTACTCGATTGAGCCGGCCTCGGGGCCCCAGCCCTCGTCATCGATGTAGAGCTTGCCGCGACGACTCTTAGTCATCCGGCCCACGGCATATTGAAAGTGCAACTATCCCTAGGTGGTTTTGGTAATTCCTAACAACATATAGCTCATTGGGATAACATTATTCCAAGATGAATATTTCAGGAAAAGCTCAATGAATGGCATGGCATGGATGAGTAAAGTGGGTCCCTCAAAATGCTAGAGATAAAAGGATTGGCTCAAGCTCAAAAGCTCAAGACTCTACATTTTATATTTTAGTGATCCAAGATCACATTGAGTCTATAGGAAAAGCCAATACTATCAAGGAGGGATGAGGTGTTGCTTAATGAGTTTCTTGCTCCATAGTGCTTAGTGATATGCTCCAAAACCCTCAACTACTTTCTCATATCCACATATGGCCTAACCCAAAAGTCAAACTCGGCCCTACCGATTCTTTGTACCCAGCGCCACCGAGTTCAGATGTCATAGCCACTGCCACAAACCCTAGCCAAATCGGTCTCACCGATAGGGATCTCGGTCTCACCGAGATGGGGTTGTAATCTCTCTGTTTCCCTTCGTAGCATTTTGGTACCACCGAGATGAGCGATCGGTCCCACCGAGATTGCAATGTAAACTCCCTATTTCCTTTTAGTAACATTTCGGTCCCACCGAGATGAGCGAATCAGTCCCACCGAGTTTACCTGACCAACTCTCTGGTTAGCTTATTACCAAAATCGGTCCCACCGAGTTTGTGTAACCGGTCACACCAAGATTACTTTATGCCCTAACACTAACCATATCGGTCCTACCGAGTTGCATGTCGGTCCCACCGAAAATCCTAACGGTCACTAGATTTGCTGAATCGGTCTGGCGAGTTTATCAATTCGGTCCCACCGAGTTTGGCAAGTTGTGTGTAACGGTTAGATTTTGTGTGGAGGCTATATATACCCCTCCACCTCCTATTCATTCGTGTAGAGAGCTATCAGAACAAACCTACAATTCCAACTTGTTGTTTCTGAGAAGGAACCACCTACTCATGTGTTGAGGCCAAGATATTCCATTCCTACCATATGAATCTTAATCTCTAGCCTTCCCCAAGTTGATTTCCACTCAAATCTTCTTTCCACCAAATCCAAATCCTGTGAGAGAGAGTTGAGTGTTGGGGAGACTATCATTTGAAGCACAAGAGCAAGGAGTTCGTCATCAACACACCATTTGTTACTTCTTAGAGAGTGGTGTCTCCTAGATTGTCTAGGTGTCACTTGGGATCCTCCGACAAGATTGTGGAGTTGAACCAAGGAGTTTGTAAGGGCAAGGAGATCGCCTACTTCGTGAAGATCTACCGCTAGTGAGGCAAGTCCTTCGTGGGCGACAGCCATGGTGGGATAGACAAGGTTGCTTCTTCGTGGACCCTTCGTGGGTGGAGCCCTCCGTGAACTCGTGCAACCGTTACCCTTCATGGGTTGAAGTCTCCATCAACATGGATGTACGATAGCACCACCTATCGGAACCACGGCTCAAAAATCACCGTGTTTCCTAATTGCGTTTGAATTCTCCAAACCCTTCCCTTTACATTCTTGCAAGTTGCATGCTTTACTTTTCGCTGCTCATATACTCTTTGCATGCTTGCTTGAATTGTGTTAAGATTGCTTGACTTGTGCCTAGATAGCTAAAATCTGCCAAAGAATAAAATTGAGAAAAGGATAAGTTTTTATTTGGTCAAGTAGTCTAATCATCCCCCTCTAGACATACTTTCGATCCTACAAGTGGTATCAGAGCTTTGGTGTCCATTTGCTTTGATTTCCATAGCTTTTGGTGGTCATGGCCTTGGTTTCACAACCTAGGAGAGTATGGCGTCTAGCGAGGGAAATTATCACCATAGAGGTCCTTACTTTGATGGTACTAATTTTACTAGTTGGAAGCATAAGATGAAAATGCATATTCTTGGACATAACCCCGCCATTTGGGATATTGTGTGTATTGGCTTGCAAGGTGAATTCTTTGATGGGAGAGAACCAAACCGTGAAGCTAGCGCGGAAGAGTTGAAGATGCTGCAATACAACGCTCAAGCTTGTGATATCCTCTTCAACGGATTGTGCCCCGAAGAATTCACCAAAATCAGCCGCCTTGAGAATGCAAAGGAAATTTGGGACACTTTGATTGATATGCATGAAGTTACTGACTCTGTCAAGGAATCCAAGTTGGATGTGCTCCAAAGTCAACTTGACAAGTTCAAAATGAAGGATGTTGAAGGTGTCGCTGAAATGTACTCTAGGCTTGCTCTTATCATAAATGAGATTGCGGGCTTAGAAAGTGAAGAGATGACCGACAAATTCATCATCAAGAAGATCCTAAGAGCTTTGGACGGAAAATATGATACCGTGTGCACATTTATCCAAATGATGCCAAATTACAAAGATCTCAAGCCAACGGAAGACATTGGAAGAATTGTTGCTCATGAGATGTCACTCAAGGATAAGGAGGAACTTCACAACAAGTCAAGTGGTGCTTACAAAGCCTCATGTGAAGCCCCCACATCATCAAGTGAGAAACAAACCTTCAATGAAGAATTGAGCTTAATGGTGAAGAACTTCAACAAGTTCTACAAGAGTAGAAGCAAAGAAAGAAGCTCCAAGTCAAGGTCCTACAATGACAAAAGATCTTCTAGTCGAGAGCGTAATTGCTACAATTGTGGGAGACCCAGACACTATTCCAATGAGTGTATGGCACCCCACAAAAGAAGAGAAGAATCACCCAAGAGGAGAAGTAGAAGAGAAGAATCACCACCAAGAGAGAGGAGGAGTAGAGATGATCATTATGAACGAAGAACATCCCAGAGAAGAAAGGATTCCGAAAGGAAGGACAAGTCATCAAGGAGCTACAAAAAACAAAGACATCAAGCTCATGTTGGTGAATGGGTATCCGGCTCCGACTCCGACAATCACTCCAAGAGAAGCTATCACTCCGACTCTGAATATACTCAAGATGAAGGTGTTGTCGGTCTAGAACTTGTGTCAACCAACTCCTACGACATATTTGATTCACCAAATGAAGGACTTGGAAGATGCTTCAAGGCTAAAGGCCCAAAGGTAACACATCCCGAGTAAGTTGATTTCAATAGTGATGAAGATGACTTGCTAGGTGATGATGATTTACTTGTTGACAACTCTAGTGATGAATACTATGATGAAACGTCAATTAATCATGCTAATCAAGATAAAACGAATGACAATGATAAGGAGAAGATTGAGCTTCTAACTAAAGAACTAAACACTCTTAAGTTAGCTCATGAAACTATCTTAGAAGATCATTGAGAACTTTTAAGGACTCATGAGAAGTTATGCTTTCAAAAGCTCAACCTTCAGCAAGAGCATGAGTTCTTAAAGGCAATCAATGATGATATCCGTAAGAAAAGTTCTTCTTACATTGCCAAGCGTTTACTCTTATCCACTTACATGCCTCAAGTCAAGTCCATTAACAAGAACAAGAAGGATTCTTCCTCTAGTAGTAACAATAATCATGCTAAATCAAATATTGTTGCTTCTAGTAGTTCTATTGATTCCACTAATGATTCTCTTAGCCAAGTTACACTTGAGCAAGAAAATAGCTTATTGAAGGGAATTATAGAGAAAGGTGTTTACAAGAGCCTTGCCGGGAGTAAGCAATTTGAGGAAATTGTACGCAAGCAAGGAAGGCACCGGAAGAACCAAGGTGTTGGTTTTGAACGAAAGTTCAATGCCAATGGAGTTGAGTGGGAAGAAGAGCAATACCCCAAGACGAAGTTTGTTCCTCAACAAGAGAAGTATGATCCTACGTCCTTCAAGGGGACACAAGCTCAAGATGATCTTCCACCACAATACCACAAGCAAAAAGGCAAGGACAAGCTTCAGGAGGAGATTGATGCATTTGAAGAAGCTCCTAAGGCCTTGGTCAAGTGGGTTCCCAAGACTACATCAAGCTCTACTTCATCAAGTACAACTACAACTCCAAGGATTCCCATCAAGATGATGTGGATCCCGAAGAAGAAGAACTAGAGAGTTCTTGAGGGTGACTCCGCCAACATATTTCACTCATATCTTTTTGGCAACTACAAGTGCAATCAACTTCCACATCTTGCACTAGTTCAAGGAGTCACAAACCCTCTTGTCGGTAAGACAAGGGACAAGGTAACCTAATGCCTTCATAGACATCATCTTGTGTGTGCATCACTCTATGTCTATGGATATCCTTGTTTGATCCTTGTGGGACTAACCCGTGTAGGTATTGAAAGTGCAACTCACTCGAAGGGGTTGCTCCAAATGATCTACATCAACATTGAGCATCCACATCTTCAACACCTACATGAAGTCATCATCGACAAAACCCAAGGTTAGTTTATCCCTCTAAGGGGGGGATCTCACATCTAGGGGGAGCTTAACACTAAGAATTGAGTCAAAGCAACTCTAATGGTGTGAACACATCAATGCATTATGTAAAAGTGGTAGCCCCACTTGAGCTTAAACGATGAGTATGACCTATGATCAAATGTTCTCATTTGACTCCTAAGTCAATATACTCATATATAGATGACCTAGTCATCGCCAATTGCTTGATAGATGCTAGAATTGGTTGTGCATGTTTTGCCACATATTTCATTTGCCATTTTATTGTGTGAGCATGTTGGTTGCATATTTTACTCATTCGAGGACATCCACTTGTTGCTTTGATTGATTGGTTTCTTTTTCTTTTGCCAAGTGGATGGACAAGAATGCCTAAGAACCTTCTCTAGATATCTATGCTTTTCTCGTCTCAAACTCTATTCATGCTACATCACAAAATTTGATCAAGTCAGATTCGAACCACTCTATGTGAGGAGCACTCAGAGTTCCCGATTCGTCATAGACTTAAACTTCCAAAACTTCTTTGTGCATTTCGGTCTGACCAATTCCTCCATTTCGGTCATACCGAGATCACTAAGTCGATCTAGGTTTTCAATCTCGGTGCAACCGATTTGAACTTTTTGGTCACACCGAGTTGCTGTAACTGTATACAGTTATGCATCTCGGTGCCACCGAGTTATTCCACTCGGTCACACCGATAGGGTCGGGCTATATATACTCACGGGCAAAAATTTGGAAACTTTCTCCAAACCCCTTCGCCCGCGCATAGCTCACTCTGCCTATAGGGTCTCCGGATCGTCTCCTCGTCGTCAGCCGCCTCCTGTCGCTGGTCTCCACCGCCGTCAACGGAATTCACCCTCGTCGTTGCCGCTGTAGCGAGTTCATCGCCAAGCTAGGGTATGGACTCGATCAGAGTGCTATCCCCGTCCGATTCCTAGCACATCGTGTTCATTATGATTCTTGCCACGTTTGATACGATTCTATCCAGTCAAAACAATCCTTAGATTAGAAGTGAATTGAAAATTTAGGGTTAGGTTTTTGCCAAAACCATCTCGGACCCACCGGGTTGCGGAACTCGGTTCCACCGATTTGGCGAATGCCATTGCACAAGTGATTCTCGGTCTGACCGAGAATTGAATATCGGTGTGACCGAGTTCAGGACTTTGTGAAACCCTAGCAGTCTCGGTGCCACCGAACTGTAACTCGGTCTGACCGAGTTCACTAGTTGAGGTTCCAAAAGTTGCTTCGGTATCACCGAGTTTGCAAATCGGTTGATCCGAAATGCTTTCTGTGGAAAACTAAAACTAAGTTTTTGAGTCATTCTTTTGCAAAACCTCTGTATTTTGTGATGCTCATCCACTCTATCTCATCTACATCTATTAACAAGGTCAGCAGTCAGTGTTTGCAACATGTCTGATCAAAGTGACAGCCAGAACAGGGAAGAGGAGCAGATTCAGATGAGTGAGGGCACTACTCCCTCTAGTACCTCAGATGAGGGCAGCAGGAGCACCCCAAGCAATTTGCCTAAAGCTGCCACCAGGGCCAGAAAGAAGAAAACCTCATAATCTGAGGATGAAGATTATGTGGCAGTAGAAGATGAGGCCACTTCCAAGAAGAAGGTGGTCAAGAAAGAATATGGGGCAGCTGCAGCCACTAAGCCAGTAGTGCATAAGAAGGCACCTGCAAGAAGGGTACCCACTTCCAAACCTAGGAAGGTTGCCACTGGAGAAACCATGAAGTTTACTATTGAGTCAGAAGATGAGGCTGCTGGTCAAGACAAAAAGAAGAAGAGAGTCAGAACCACCACTGCCAAAGTTCTTGGCAATCCCTCTATGAGGAGAGACTCTGAGGAAGAGGAAGAAGAGGTTGCTGCACCAGCACCCAAGGCTCAGAAGCTTATGGGTGATGCTATAAGATCAGGGGCTGCATCATCAAAGCCCAAAGAAGCACCCAAAGCTACCTCCAAGCCCAAGATTGCACAAAAGAGGAGTACTAGAAACATACCTGCTGCTGAGAAGAACAAGGCCCCAGTGCCTGAAACTGATGCTGAAGAAGAAGATGATGAAGAGCATGTTCTGAGGAAGCTGAAGCCAAAGATTCCAGACCACAATGATGCCCATCCTGTGGCTGAGAACATGAAGCTAAGGAAGGATGCAGGACTCAGACAGTGGAGGTTGTCTGATCCTTATGCTATCAGGAGAAGGACTGTTATTGACTACAGGTTCCATACTAAGGAACAGCAGGATTTCTATGAGACAGTGTTGTTGGACAAGAAGCCTATAGTTTGTGACATGATGTGGGTCGACTGGACCTACATGAAGGAGAATGAGGAACACTATCCTGGAGTGCAAGACAGTTTCATTGCTTGTGGAGTTGCAGACTTTGTTGGGCAGAAGCTCACAAAGTGGAATGATGAGCTCATCATGCAATTCTACTCCACAGCACACTTCTACCCAGATGGCAGGATAGTGTGGATGTCTGAAGGTACAAGGTACCAATCAACTATTGAGGAATGGGAAAATCTGATCAATGCACCCAAGGAGAAGGAAGATAACTTGGATGTCTATGCCAAGAAGAAGATGGATCACAATTCCATGCTTATATGTACAAGGAGATCCCAGATGCTGTAGTTGAGACACATAAGTTTGGATCTGTACATTATCTTCTGTCAGGACTCCCAACTATCAATTGGATCCTCAGGCATACTCTATTGCCCAAGTCAGGTGACCACAAAATGATAAGAGGCCATGCTATAAACTTGCTACACTTGTTTGATGTGCCACAGAAATTCAAGGTCATGAGCCTCATTGTTGAGACTATCAAGAGGACAGCAGCAGACCAGAAGAGAATTCATGGGTATGCCCCACAGATTCAGGAGCTGATTAACTCCAAGATGGGCACAGGCACATACTTGCTGGACAAGGAACATTTTCCCATCTATCCAGACTTTGAGGACAACCAAGTGGTTATGGATGAAGATGAACCATCTTCTGTGCATGCTCAAGCCAAGAAGGAAAAGGCAAGGACAGAGAAGGCTACCAAGATGCTAACAATGGAAGAGGCATCTCAGTACTTTCTGAAAAGCAAACAGGATCAACTAGGCTACTTGATTGCATCCACCCTGAGGATTGAGAAGGGGCTGGCCACCTTGACTCAAAACCAGGAGAGCCTGGAGAGGATCATGGAGCAGAAGTTCTACAATTTAGATGTGAAGGTGACTGAGATCCAGTCTGTTGTTGAGAAGCTTCAGGATGACATGGAGGAGAGGAAGGGCAAGACAACCACAGATGCATTTGCCAAAGTGCCTAGAGCTTAGAGATCAGCTGCAGTGCTAGTGACAGATACCAGAGCCACTTCATCTGCACCAGCTACAGCTCCTACAGCTCCAGTGCAACCAGCTTCAGCACCCACACCTCCAGCTCCGTCTACATCAACTGATGCTTTTGTCCTTGGCGTTCTATCTACACCACCACCTGAAGATCAAGCCTGAGAGTCGATCTAGTACTATGCATTTTCTATGAACTTTTTGGTAACTTGTTGCCAAAGGGGGAGAAAAATGTATAGATCATAGGCTTCGAGAGAGAGTTTTGCTTTTTGTTCTCTCTTGCTTTGGTGGTTAAACTTTATTTGCTTGTTCGAGATACTCTATGTCTATGTGATACTTGATGATCATGTGTTTGATCATATGCTACATTTATGCTTGTTGGATGACATTATCTCGTTTATCTCTATATGATCATTCACTTTGCTTGGTGATGAGTGCTTGTATTCAATTATTATCATTTTGAGCGCTCCACCAAGATGTATGTGACATGGAAGAGTAACCCATGAGCCTAACTCCTTGTGCATTTGCATTCCAAAGCAAATCTTAAACTATGCACAAATTTAGGGGAGCTCTTGCTTATCACATACTTCTCAAAGCGACTATGTTTTTCACTCTTATTATCATTTGTCGAAGCTTTGATCTATATGTTGTCATCAATTACCAAAAAGGGGGAGATTGAAAGTGCAACTATCCCTAGGTGGTTTTGGTAATTCCTAACAACATATAGCTCATTGGCTAACATTATTCCAAGATGAATATTTCAGGAAAAGCTCAATGAATGGCATGGCATGGATGAGAAAAGTGGATCCCTCAAAATGCTAAAGAGAAAAGGATTGGCTCAAGCTCAAAAGCTCAAGACTCTACATTTTATATTTTAGTGATCCAAGATCACATTGAGTCTATAGGAAAAGCCAATACTATCAAGGAGGGATGAGGTGTTGCTTAATGAGTTTCTTGCTCCACAGTGCTTAGTGATATGCTCCAAAACCCTCAACTACTTTCTCATATCCACATATGACCTAACCCAAAAGTCAAACTCGGCCCTACCGATTCTTTGTACCCGGCGCCACCGAGTTCAGATGTCATAGCCACTGCCACAAACCCTAGGCAAATCGGTCTCACTAATAGGGATCTCGGTCTCACCGAGATGGGGTTGTAATCTCTCTGTTTCCCTTTGTAGCATTTCGGTACCACCGAGATGAGCGATTGGTCCCACCGAGATTGCAATGTAAACTCCCTATTTCCTTTTCGTAACATTTAGGTCCCATCGAGATGAGTGAATCGGTCCCACCGAGTTTACCTGACCAACTCTCTGGTTAGCTTATTACCAAAATCGGTCCCACCGAGTTTGTGTAATCGGTCACACCAAGATTACGTTATGCCCTAGCCCTAACCATATCGGTCCTACCGAGTTGCATGTCGGTCCCACCGAAAATCCTAACGGTCACTAGATTTGTTGAATCGGTTTGACCGAGTTTACCAATTCGGTCCCACCGAGTTTGGCAAGTTGTGTGTAACGGCTAGATTTTGTGTGGAGGCTATATATACCCCTCCACCTCCTCTTCATTCGTGGAGAGATCCATCAGAACAAACCTACACTTCCAACTTGCTGTTTCTGAGAAGGAACCACCTACTCATGTGTTGAGGCCAAGATATTCCATTCCTACCATATGTATCTTGATCTCTAGCCTTCCCCGAGTTGCTTTCCACTCAGATCTTCTTTCCAACAAATCCAGATCCTATGAGAGAGAGTTGAGTGTTGGGGAGACTATCATTTGAAGCACAAGAGCAAGGAGTTCGCCATCAACACACCATTTGTTACTTCTTGGAGAGTGGTGTCTCCTAGATTGGCTCGGTGTCACTTGGGAGCCTCCGACAAGATTGTGGAGTTGAACCAAGGAGTTTGTAAGGGAAAGGAGATCGCCTACTTCGTGAAGATCTACCGCTAGTGAGGCAAGTCCTTCGTGGGCGACGACCATGGTGGGAAAGACAAGGTTGCTTCTTCGTGGACCCTTCGTGGGTGGAGCCCTCCGTGGACTCGTGCAACTGTTACCCTTCGTGGGTTGAAGTCTCCATCAACGTGGATGTACGATAGCACCACCTATCGGAACCACGGCTCAAAAATCACCGTGTCTCCAAATTGCGTTTGAATTCTCCAAACCCTTCCCTTTACATTCTTGCAAGTTGCATGCTTTACTTTCCGCTGCTCATATACTCTTTGCATGCTTGCTTGAATTGTGTTAAGATTGCTTGACTTGTGCCTAGATAGCAAAAATCTGCCAAAGACTAAAACTGGGAAAAGGATAAGTTTTTATTTGGACAAGTAGTCTAATCACCCCCTCTAGACATACTTTCAATCCTACACGTATCCCTTGAGTCCTGCGAAGCTGCCCTTCAAGAACTCGAAACCACCGTGTGCTGGCCCCATGGTGGGCACCAAATGTTGTGGAATTGTCACGGTAGATGCCCGTGAGGACTTAGGTGTGGAGCCATTGCGATGTAGTTAGCTTGAAGGGGTTAAAACGGGACAAGGGACACTAAGAGTTTACCCAGGTTCGGCCCCTCGCAAGGAGGTAAAGGCCTACTCCTGCTTTAGGTTGTATTGCTTGGGTTTCGATTACCAGGGAGCGAATACGCTTGACCTAGTTCTCGACTTGTTGTTTCTTTCCCTAACCCTCCACCGGGTCACCCCTTTATATACATAGGATGATGCCCGGCGGCTTACAGAGTCCCGGACGGCTCATACACAACGTGTCCGGCTCGGTGATAGAACTATACTTTCCTTAACATACAAGTTAACATATGTCGGTTTACGCCCGTGGGCCTCAAGTCTCCTCCGGGTCTTGGGCCTTCAGTGAGCTTGCTTCGTGAACCGCCATCTTCAACATCTTCTTGGGTCTCCTCATTATGAACCGCCAGTGGCATGACCCGGCCCCTCCTGGGCGGATCATACCCAATAGTCATATCCCCAACACACGTGTCCCGTCGAGCCTGCGAGGTGGACAGGATGCATGCATCCTGTCGAGCCTACGCGGCGGACTAATCGCACACGTCCCGTCGAGCCTGCACGGCGGACTTCTCGCGCTCGTCCCGTCTAATCAAACAACTGCACGCACGTCACCGAGTATGGTTAAATTTTACCAAAGGAAGTGGCCACACTTAAATGGTTACGAGGGCACACGGATCATATAATACAATCATTTGCGATATTAACGTGTCAGCTATTTGTTTCAAAAGGACTTCATTGGCTATTAATGTGTGCGCCTTGTCTCAAACTGGACGGTTTTTTTACCACGGCATATATGTGCCATGTCATGGAACCATGCCAAATTTCATGTTTTTTGGGTGAGTTTTTGATTCACTGGGATTTAAAAACCAAGATTCTCAATGTTTTATGACAACCAGAAGTTTGTAATTTATTCTCATTCATTATATGAAACCTAAACATGCACCCAATGACACATGCACAATTTCTCACCCATTTTGCTTCACTGGAGCATGTGCTTGTAGTTCAAATTTGAATTATGGACTACATTAAATGCCTAGAAAACTTAGTTAATATATACAATAGCCAAACAAACCTTGAATAGTTTCAAATTTCAGCACGACATTCCTGTTATTCTATGTTGCCTATAGAAAACAAAGTTCAAGGCGAGAAGAGGCAGCGATTACCGTTTCGCCCACAAGAGGGGCATGTTTCCCTATTGGAACCACGAGGGTTGCGATAAGCTTCGGTTTGTAAGAGGCTTATAATATAGCTTGGCCCAAATTGGACAATTATATGTGCCATATAGTGACACCATGCCAAGTTTGATGATTCCCTGGTGAGTTTTGGATTTATAGAGATTTAAAAACCAAGATTCGCAATGCTTGTGGCCAAGCCAGGACAGCGAGACGGTTGAATTCATTCTCATTCGTTCCATGGGACCTAAACATGCACCTCAAGGACACATGTACATTTTTTCTAGCCATTTTGGTGCACCGCAGCATGTATTTGTAGTTCGGATTTGAATTATGTGAAGGAAATATGCCCTAGAGGCAATAATAAAGTTGTTATATACATTTCCTTATATCATGATAAATGTTTATTATTCATGCTAGAATTGTATTAACCGGAAACTTAGTACATGTGTGAATATGTAGACAATACATAGTGTCCCTAGTATGCCTCTACTTGACTAGCTCGTTAATCCAAGATGGTTATGTTTCCTAACCATAGACATGTGTTGTAATTTGATAAACGGGAGCACATCATTAGAGAATGATGTGATGGACAAGACCCATCTGTTAGCTTAGCATTATGATTGTTACTATTTTATTGCTACTGCTTTCTTCATAACTTATACATGTTCCTCTAACTATGAGATTATGCAACTCCCGAATACCGGAGGAACACCTTGTGTGCTATCAGACATCACAACATAACTGGGTGATTATAAAGATGGTCTACAGGTGTCTCCGAAGGTGTTTGTTGGGTTGGCATAGATCAAGATTAGGATTTGTCACTCCGTGTATCGGAGAGGTATCTCTGGGCCCTCTCGGTAATGCTCATCACTATAAGCCTTGCAAGCAATGTGACTAATGAGTTAGTTGCGGGATGAATCATTACAGAACGAGTAAAGAGACTTGCCGGTAACGAGATTGAACTAGGTATGATGATACTGACACTCAAATCTCGGGCAAGTAACATACCGATGACAAAGGGAACAACGTATGTTGTTGTGCGTTTTGACCGATAAAGATCTTTGTAGAATATGTAGGAGCCAATATGAGCATCCAGGTTCCGCTATTGGTTATTGATCGGAGATGTGTCTCGATCATGTATACATAGTTCTCGAACCCGTAGGGTCCGCACGCTTAACGTTTGATGGCGATTTGTATTAAGAGTTATGTGTTTTTGATGGCTGAAGTTTGTTCGGAGTCTCGGATGAGATTATGGACATGACGAGGAGTATCGAAATAGTCGATACATAAATATTGATATATTGGAAGGTTATGTTCAGACACCGGAAAGGTTTCGGAAATGTTCAAACATTTTCCAGAGTACCGGGAGGTTATTAGAACCCCCTGGGGAATTAATGGGCCTTCATGGGCCTTAGTGGAAGAGAGGAGGTGGCGGCCAGGTGGAGGCGCCCCCCCCTAGCCCAAACCGAATTGGACAAGGGGTGGGGGCGCGGCCCCCTTTCCTCCTTCTCCTCCACCTCTTTCCCTCTTCTCCTATTCCAGAAAGGAAAGGGGAATCCTATTAGGACTAGAGAGTCCTAGTAGGACTCCCCACACTTGGTGCGCCCCCTAGGCCTGCCGCCTCCTCCCCTCCTCCTTTATATATGAGGGCAGGGAGGCACCCCAAAGCACATCAATTGTTCTCTTTGCCGTGTGCGGTGCCCCCCTCCACAGTTTACTCCTCCGGTCATAGCGCCGTAGTGCTTAGGCGAAGCCCTGCGCGGATCACATCATCAACACTGTCGCCACACCGTCGTGCCGACGGAACTCTCCCTCGACCCTCTACTGAATCAAGAGTTTGAGGGACATCATCAAGCTAAACGTGTGCTGAACACAGAGGTGCCACACGTTCGGTACTTGGATCGGTTGGATCGTGAAAACGTTCGACTACATCAACCGCGTTAACTAATGCTTCTACTTTCGGTCTACGGGGGTACGTGGACACACTCTCCCCCTCTCGTTGCTATGCATTGATGTCTACTACGCAACTTTATTCTTGTAGACACGTGTTAGGCCTCCAAGCGCAGAGTTTTGTAGGACAATAGCAATTTTCCCTCAAGTGGATGACTTAAGGTTTATCAATCCGTGGGAGGCGTAGGATGAAGATAGTCTCTCTCAAATGACCCTGCAACCAAATACAAGAAATCTCTTGTGTCCCCAACACACCCAATACAATGGAAAATTGTATAGGTGCACTAGTTCGGCGAATAAATGGTGATAAAAGTGTAATATGGATGGTAAATATATATTTTTATAATCTGAATAAATAAAAGCAGCAAGATAGCAAATAGTAAATGGGCACAATGACGGTATTGCAATGCTTGAAAATGAGGCCTAGGATGCATACTTTCACTAGTGCAATCTCTTAACAATGCTAACATAGTTGGATCATATAACCATCCCTCAAAGTGCGATGAAGAATCACTCCAAAGTTCGTATCTAGCGGAGAACATAAGAATAAACTGTTTGTAGGGTACGAAACCACCTCAAAGCTATTCTTTCCGTTCGATCTATTCAAGAGTTCGTACTAAAATAACGCAAAGCTATTCTTTCCGTTCAATCTATCCTAGAGTTCATACTAAAATAACACCAAAGCAAATTCATATTCATAATACTCAATCCAACACAAATAACTTCAAAGAGTGCCCCAAGATTTCTACCAGAGAAACGAAGACAAGAACGTGCATCAACCCCTACGCATAGATTACCCCAATGTCACCTCGGGAATCTGCGAGTTGAGTGTTAAAACATATATCAAGTGAATCAATATGATACCCCGTTGTCACCACGAGTATTCAATTGCAAGACATATATCAAGTGTTCTCAAATCCATAAAAGTATTCAATCCTATAACAATGAAATCTCAAAGGGAAAACTCAATTCACCACAACAAAATAGAGAGGGAAAAACACCATATGATCCGACTATATTAACAAAGCCCGTGATACATCAAGATCGTGACATCTCAAGAACACGAGAGAGAGAGAGAGAGAGAGAGAGAGAGAGAGAGATTAAACACATAGCTACTGGTACAAACCCTTAGCCCCGAGGGTGGACTACTCCCTCCTCATCGTGATGGCCGCCGGAATGATGAAGATGGCCACCAGTGATTATTCCCCCCTTCGGCAGGGTGCCGGAACGGGATCTAGATTGGATCTCGTGGATACAGAGGCCTTGCGGCGGCGGAACTTCCGATCTAGGGCTCCCCCCAAGGGTTTCGGAATATTTGGGAACTTATAGTGCAAAGAGGGGGTGCCGGAGGTCACCGAGGTGGGCACAACCCACCTAGGCGCGCCAGGGGGGCCTGGCGCGCCCTGGTGGGTTATGCCCCCCTTGGGGCACCCCCCCCCCCAAGGTGCAGCTCAGGCCCATTGGGTTCCTTGTGGTCTAGAAAAAATCTCCAAAAAGTTACGTAGTGTTTGGACTCCGTTTGATATTGATTTCCTGCGATGTAAAAAACAAGCAAAAAACAACAACTGGCACTGGGCACAGGGTCAATAGGTTAGTCCCAAAAAATAATATAAATTTGCTACAAAATGATTGTAAAACACCCAAGAATGATAAAATAACAACATGAATACTTCATAAATTATAGATACGTTGGAGACATATCAGCATCCCCAAGCTTAATTCCTACTCGTTCTCAAGTAGGTAAATGATAAAGAAAATTATGAAGTGTGAATGCTAGCAAAGTGCATAAGTTTGATCAATATTAATTTCAGTCACTTCTTCTAGCATCATAATAGCAATTCTTTCTTATAAAACTTCTCATGTTATAGTGGCAACCAATTCACATGTTAAGATTTAAACAATGAACTCTCTTGAAACCCAACAACCTATGGTCTTAGTCACCAAGCAATTGCAATTCAACTTATTCAACAGAGTTTAAGTAAGAGCTTCACATACTCAACCATCATATAGTCTTTTATGATTGCTAACACTCACCGCATACACATGAGCAAAACGTTTCAATCGGACACCTAGAAAGACAGGGGCTTATAATTTCGCCTCCCAACGTATTCACCTGTGAGTGATGTCAACAATAATAACTCATGCTACCCATATTCAACTGGACATATGTGCCTAGATCTTTCCTCACCACATGATGCTTGCCAAGGAGAAAAATAAAAAGGAATAGAGAGAAAAAACTTTGACTCTTTGCATAAAAGTAAATACGTAAAAGTAAAGGTAGGCCCTTCGCAGAGGGAAGCAGAGGTTGCTATGCGCTTATTTGTTTGTATGCTCAACCCCTTAGTGCAAAAGAACGTCACGTTATAATGCCCCTTATGATAGCAACCTTTATTATGCAGTCTATCGCTTTTATTATTTGCCATCACAAATTCGTACAACGCTCTTACATCGAATCACATACAGTCGAGGAAAAGTAAATGTGTGTGATTGTCTACTTCTACAATCTGAACTATTTATGATGGGTCGCACATCGTAAACGTAGCACCACAGAATACTGACTGTGATGGCAATGCGAGCACAAACGAGTAGGGAGTACTATATATGCATCGAGGCTCCATATCCCCGACGATTTATGGGTCGTGTGGGAAGGACCCCCCTATCGCAGTCACTCACTTGGCGGCGATTCCGAACGCCGTCACGGGAAGCGGTTAAAAACCGTTTGTATAGCACCTCGCTGTACCAGTGTTGGGTCGAGATGTTGAACCAAAGACACCCTAAACCAGCTCCAACTTTATGAAAAAGTGAGAAGTGAGGAATCACACATCTGTTACATGCATAAGCTTTTTTTTGTTATTATGTGCATAAGTCTTCTTTTCCGAGAATTTGGCAAGTTTTTTTGTGAAACAGATTCATATCAATTTAAAAATTCCTGCCAAAAGTTATTGATCAACAGAAATAAACATTGGGATACATATTGATTATGCAATTGTCCTAGCCACATGTGGCGACCTTGATCAAGAGAATGTAGAAACTTGGCAAGATTGTGAGCCTTCGTTTTTGCAATCCTTTTACTATCTTTTTGGAATTTAATGCTGCCCCGAGTGCATATGAATTCGAGTTTAAAAACTTTGTGTCCATTTATTGAGATTGTTAAGCCCAACATGCAGACCAGTCTACATCAGGCTTGTTTTATGAGAGCAACCCAATTCCCTTAGGGTTGCATATATCATCATGTGTACTCCTTTGTGTTGGGCTACTGGACTATTGAGGCCAGCGGCCTACTACCCACAAGTGGCAAACGAAACACAGGCCATCGCGATTCCTATTTAGTGCTTGTAGCGCCAGTTTTGAGGAGATTTCCTCCCCAGCGGCTTAAGCTCAAGGGAACAGAACCAGCGCTCACGCCCCCTCCCCCTGTGTGCCGCCCACTACAATCTCCCTCGGTTTCCCAATTGGGCTTGGCCCATTTACCTTTTTTTCTTCCCTCTCGAATTTTTCATGGATTCCAATTCTGAAAGCTTCTAAATGCTTTTCCCCATTTAAAGTTTATTGTTGTTGTTGTTGTTGTTGTTGTTGTTGTTGTTGTTGTTGTTGTTGTTGTTGTTGTTTCCTTTTTATTATTCCTTTTGGTTTTATTTTCTGGGGTTTTTTCCTTTTCTTTCCTTTTACTATTCCTTTTTCATTTTCATTTTTTGCTTTTTTTCATACTATTTCCCTTTTGTCGTTCTATTTTTTGTTAACTTTTATATTTTATTTCTTGGTTTTTGAATTTGATGAACTTTATTGATTTAGCAAAGATTTTTTGAAACAAATGAACAAATTTTTAATTCGCAAACTATTTTTAATTTTCATGAATCTTTTTCTAATTTGTGTACCAACTTTTGAATTGTCTATCATTTTTAATTTTTTCATGAACTTTCTGTTGAATTGGATGAACAATTTTTTTTGAATCAATGAACATTTTTCCAACTGTTTAACAATTTTTGAATTCATGATTTTTTTTTCAAATTTGCTATTTTTTTCCAAAAATTGCAAACATTATTTACATCAACGGACATTTCCGGTTTCATGACCATTTTCCCAAAAACCATAAAAAATAGTGATTAGTTTTTTTCCTAAGCTAGGAGCAAACCGACCCGTGCCAGCTAGAGAGGGAGCAAGCCGAGCTAAAATGACTGGCAGCGATCGAGAGAGCCGAATGGACGAGCAGGCGAGCGAGGAAGGGAGCTCCTAATCGGCACCTTCAACACCGATTAGGAGAAAGGGCGCTCGCGCGCCATCCCTCATGGTCTAGCACAACAGGAAGGTCATTCACTGGTTCCCTAAAAAAACAAATTCGGTTCGCTTGGTCATGGGTTGAGGAGTCACCGTTGACTTTTTGAAAGAAAAAAATTGTAAAAGGGAATTTGTAAAAAGTTCATCCAATTTGAAATAAAAATCACAAATTTGAGAATGTTCAGTAATTTTCGAAAAAAACACAAATTTTTAAAAGTTCACAGAATTTAAAACAATGCAAATCAGAAAAAAAAATCATCGAATTTAAAAAAACCATCAATTTTGAATAAACAAATTTGAAAGAGAAATTCATGAAATTTGGAAAAAAAATATGAATTCGAAAAATCAACAATTTCGAAAAATGTTAATCAATTTGCAAAAAACGTTCGTGAATTTTAAAAAATGTTCACAAATTCAAAAAATTCGCCAAAATTTGAAACAGTTTAATCAATTTTGATAAAAAAAAGGTCAGGATTTTTTAAAAAAGGGATGTAACTAATCACATCGTGGCAAGTTGTCTAGTTGGCTACCGAATCTGAACTAAACGAGGAGGGTGTGGGTTTGAATCACACGTCGCTCCACTTTCTGCAGGCTACAACAGAAATCTCTACTATTAAAGGTGGATCGAACGTCGTGATGGTTCGACCTCTCCTATCTCCCCTGCCTCGTTCGCTCCTCCCCTCGTATGCCCTCGCCCTCACAAGAAAAATCGCAAAGAATACCCCACGTTACAGAAAAAAAAGGGCACGCACGTTCTCCACCTCTTCCCCGACCTGCTTGTTTTGTCCCCAGAACTCTATCCCCAAACACGAACCACCCACCCCCTCTCCTGCGACCACCCCTGTGCCTCCCTAGAGCACCCGGCACCGCCTCCCTCTATCCCCATCAATTTTGTGCCGCCGCGCCCGGACCTTTCGTAATGGCCGACCGGCGCCGCAACTGATGGGGTGGTATGACGACAGGGAGGGGTCATGGTGGTCCGACCCGCGGCGGTGGAGGCAGCAACGAACGTCTATGAGGAGGAGAGGTGTGCGAGCTGCGGTACTGGAGGCGGCGACAGAGACCAGGGAGGAGGAGGAGGAGGGGTGGCCGGGTGAGGTACGCGAGCTACGACCGTGGAGGCGGTGGCGGAGGTCCAGGAGGAGGGGGAGAGGCATGCGCGACAGTGTGTGCAGGGTGTTCGCCGGAATTCCCAACTCGTGGTAGCGGACGAAGGAGCGCACCATGCACCCTGGCTGTATCAACGCCTCCACCCCGTACCATGACTGCTCTGAGTACTGGGTTAAAGAAGATTTTGAATGCCACCAAATAAGGCATCACCTAGCAGTGTTGGATATTTATTTCCTTGGTTTTTGACATGTTTCCGCCTGCCAGACCAAAGCTAGGAAGGGGAACCAGCAGGCGATGGTTGCAGAGAACAAGAGGACAGAGCCTCGTGGTGAGAACTGAGGGGTATCTATGGAGAATTGGTTGGAATACATGAAGAATAAGATTGGGAGACTGCTTGATTCGAATGGCCTGGATATGTAAAAGCCTTACATGCTTGATACATAATAGATAGCAGAGGCAATATGTATCAAGCATGAAGGTTTTTACATGCTTGAACCATGAAGAAGTGGGAGAAGGAACCTGCACCGCATGGTTGGGATGGTGAGCTCATCTCATAACTTCATTTGTTTAATTATTAGTTCCACACCGCTACAGCAGCCAGCCGCTGCCATTCCATTGACTTGGATTTGGTTGTGGCGTGGGCTGGGATATGTTTTCTTCATCTAAATCTTAATTCATTATTCTGCACGTGAACTGTAATAGTGAGCATGACCATGTATGGATCCCATAGATTATTGTTGTGCCATTTGATGTATGCCTGCTGGTTATGCATTTTATTTTTCTGTCTAGAAATTGCTTTCTCTTGCTGTGGTAGGGGCTTGAATTAATCTTTGTTCTATAATATGAAGAGTGATAGTGAGATGAAGCTGGCACACCAAGGTATGTGAATAAGAATAGTAGGGATCCACAAAATGATATTGTTTCTCCCAGTCATAAAATATGTACCAGTTATAGCATTCACATTGCCTTTGGATAAACCATATCATTTTTGTTTGTAATAACAAATTAGTGTGTGTGATATTCAAGGCCAAATTTTACGTATGGAGGAAAAAGATGATAAATCTGACCATAGTTAATACACAATTCAGATCTCCCTTGAATATTACTACATGCTTGGTACTATTCAGAACCTGCATTTTTTTCCTAGAGCAGTTGACTGGATTTTGAAATAAAACTTTGTGTACTGAGTGGATGTAGGTCATACAACATGTGGTCGCACAGTTTTGCCGCCCAAACCTTATCGATGTTCCGTGCAAGCTCTTGCGGTGGCAAAGGCTGAGAGACCACCGGTTCTCTAAACGGTGCACATGCCGGTGAAGAAGTGTCAATGACAAAGTACTTTGCACAAGATTGAGAAGAATGCGAGAAGATATTTTGCTGCTGGATTTTATATCGAAACAGTATGTATCTCCGAGTGTCTATATAGTTCTTTTATTTATTTATTTTTGGTACTGTTTACACCCAACTTGAAAGCAATAGTTTCTTGAGTATACCCTCTGAAAAATACATGGGTTGGAACTTCCTCTGCCATGCGTACGATTCAACCAAACACAGATCATATCAATGTTTTTGATTTTTTTAAAGAAGAATTTGAGTTTAAACAAAAAGTAAAATCGATGTGATTAAGATGTCAAATTTATGAAATCCATTTTATTATAGCCATATGTTACGTGACACGGCAAATACATATTGGCAAGCTATATGGCAAGAATAAACAGTGGGCGATATATAGTAGGAGTGCAAGCTGGCAACTGAAACACCTACCAAGAAAAATAGTAGGCATATGTGAGACGCATGTCATGTCAAACTTAGCATTTAATTTTCGAGGTAGGCAAGATAGAATAACATCCACTAATCACCCAAAAGATGCTTAAGGGGTCGGACAACAAGAAACATGATAGTTTTATCATCTAGCTTAGCCACTTCAACACGTACAAGGTTTACGAGCATCTAGCTTAATCCGTGTGTATGGTAGCAGATCTATCCTACAACAGATCATGTTCCCCTCTAATTTAGTGCTATCGGTCAGTAGGGTCCCTATTTATTTTGAGGTTTTTGTGTTAAACACATAGGTTGAATGTACAGCAGGGCTTAGCACCAAGTGCATATATGTTGGCTCTGCTTCAGTTATTCCAGTCATGTACCTCAATTAGTTTATCTGAATGTCTCCTTTGCAGGATTGTGTGGTGCTCTTCTGTGTTGTGATGCTTCGATACATCCTGGTAACATCCAAATTTATGTTATTAATATTCATTTTAATGAGAGGTATAATGCTAGGATTTTGCTCTACTGTACTTTTGGAATATGAAGTTTTATTTCTCAAGTAACAATTAGTATTTGTTCTGCTTTTAATCCTGGGAATATTCAAGGAAATATGTACTGTAGCATCATTTTATAGGAAAATAAGGTCATAAGAAGAGGGGATGATCTACTTCATAAGTTAAATTTCCTTGTCGTGGGTAGGGTCAAATTTTGATCGACCATGCTTTGGTATGCTGTTGACACATGAGTGTCACACTTATCTCATGCACAACATTAACTTTTCACAACAATCAACCTTGTGTATGTTTATTTATGTATTTTACTACTTATTAGGTCGGTTTGCTCCAATGTTTCTTCTGTCGTCGAGGAGACAGCATTTATTCATCAACTGTTCTGACATGTTGTTTGGTTATTGGTCAACAATGTGTGGTAGTAATCTGCAATGCTGCCAAGTGCAGAGTATGACTAGGACAAACATGAGTAATGCAAATTGTTGATCAATCTGGTTTTGGAAGTCCTCGAGCCTAAATTGGATACCTTCAAACATAAGTGCAGAGCCTAATTTGTCAGTACTCCGCTGTGTATAAATGGAGAGTCAGGCAGAATATAGGAATTGATTTGTTTGTATGTTTTTAGAATGTCTGGATTCCGTTAGTTGCTTTAATTGATTGTCAGCCAAAAATCTCTACAGCATGGTTTTTGTACCGCCTTGATATAACTATGTGCTCTACAGCACCACGGTTTAATTTGTGCTTTCAATGATTAGGTAATGGAAGATGTTTCAATTGCAGTTATACTGGATACATATGCATCTTTAACATACTGATCTCCTACAGAATTGTAAAGGGAGCATCAAACTACAGGTTAGTTGGGAGACATACTTGAGAACTTTATGTAAAGATGGCATCAGACTGCTGGTTTTAGCTACAATACATGTGATAGAAGTATGTTAAGGATGTAAATGAAAGATGTCTACAAATTTCTATCACATATACTGGATTTGTATTCAGTTTGCAGTATGATGTTCATCGATCCAACTGTGGATAGGAAGTTTGAAAAAAAATCAGTTTGGTATAATCCACTCATTTGATGTGTAAGTTAATAACTATGGATCATGCTTTGGCCTATAATTTCTTATCAATAGTTCCTAAATTATGATGAAGGTGTGTTGTACGCCTTGTAGTTTTGAATGGAGGCAGTATTTGTTCTCCACTACTTTTTCGTGGTTAGAGAAACGTTTTCTTTGCCGCAGTTCAATATTAGGCAAACATTAACATTGCACTATGTGCATGCTTCATTATTTGTAACGATAAATACAATATGAGACATCTCTCACGATCGGTGAGAACCGGTTTATTTGTAAACTAAACATACATCATGCCTTTTCTTATAGTACACGAAGATCATTTCAGTGATTTGCTAAAGTTAAAAAAAATGTCCGCAATGTTAAGGTGAGGTGACGGACTTGAACTGGCAATAATGCTAGAGCAAGGGCGGCCGAATAAACGACTACTTAATTAAACAATAAAATAAGAATAGAGTGAATACTTTTCATTGTGATATGTAATTCATTTTTTGCTGCAAGAATAGTATTTGTTTTCTTTAAGTCGTCAAATACTTTTCATTGTGATTTATAATTCATTTTTTATTGAGTGCATGTTGAGGTAGCATTATTTATTTATCTAGAAAATTTGCTATAGGCTTGATAACATCTGAATGTGGTTGCTGCCATTGTTCCTTCTTGTTGGCTCCGTCGGTCATTGGCTCACTTAGAACATGAGTTAGTGGATTTTGTGATAAGAGTGAGCAGGATGGGGGTTGGTGTTGGTCCATTTAGTTACGACTGTCTGATCGAAATAATTTCTCTACTTTATAAAATGTGGCAAATTGCATTTCATTAGAGATGACTTTGCTACAAATTGCATGAGCGCGTGGTTCATATATATTTTGCATCAAGTCATAAATTTTTGGTTAGGATAGAAGGTAAATGCAATAATTGGTTGCTTCAAGAGTTAATAACGGACATGGCGGTGTATCAGTTGCATCCCAACAACAAACATTATATTTATTCCGTGGTGATGCGTGACATTCAACTATATTTTACAATGTAGGAATGACTTATGAGACATCGGATATGCCTTCTTGGCTGGGGCAGGGTCATGGGCGGCGCATGCCCCCCGCCCCCCTCCTTGACGGTAGTGGTGGATCGGCACAACATGGGGGGATCAGGGTTGAGAGTGGGGCAGTTGACCGGCAACTCCTCCTTGGCGGTCCATGGGGAAGTATTGTGTGAAGGAGAGTGGGCGCCATGAAGAAGGTGTGGTGGAAATCATTCGGTTTTAAAGGAGAGGGATCCATCGAGAAATGTCCCGCTACTATGGGAAACTAAGTGTGAAAGGGAGGGTCCGGTAGGAAAAGAAAAAAGATGTGTCATGGGGTTGGATTTTTTGTTGGGACCGCGTGGATAGCATGGAAGATATGAATTTCGGAGAACCCGAACTGTCCAGATGATTGAATTTCGGGAAGCCCACTAAACGCCCGTTTGATGTTCAAACACGATCGGACATATAAGAAAGAAATAAGCATATATAATTGTAAATTGTAGCCCGTAGCAACGCACGGGCATTCTACTAGTAAAGGTTAAATGGGCTTTCCCGATGTGGTGGTGGTGGTGGTGTGGGGGGGGGGGGGGGGGGGGTGCGCTTGTTTGCGAGAACTGAAGTAACGCGCACTTAAGGTGTTGTATAGGAAATGCTACCGAGAAAATTAAGGACCGAGTCAAGGGCTAGTGGGTGAAGAATTATTGGGCCTGCCCATACAGTACTCGCGTGAGCGCTATAACGCGGCGCGGCGCTATAAGGGTTGGCTAGGGTTTTTTTAGGGGTTAAGGGTTGGCTAGGTGGAAATGCCCAATGGTGGACTTAGAAAACATTTTTCTACAACGCAAAAAAAATATCGAGATTTTTTGTACATACACAAATACACATATGACATGTTCAAGAAAATTTTCACGACAATATACTTTCATAAGTGGAGTAGATAAAGAAAACAAATATGTACATGAAAATGGTCTTTTTTTATTGTTGGACCGGGATTTTTTTTTGTGTGCAGCTTGCAAACCATGATATTTTTGAACTAAATTTCACAGATCCATCATGAATATGTACAAGTTTTCGCATTTTTTTAAATTTTATGAAACTTGGAAATATGATTTTTGAATCATTTCAAAAAACGGGAGCCAATGCCCCCATCCACCAAAAAGTCGCTTCTCTAGCTAGAAGGTCTCACAAGTCATCCGCACGACCCCAACCAGAAAGAAAACAGATTTCTCTCTGGAAAAAAAAAATCATAACCCCAGTTATTGGAAGAAGGAAATGACGGAGCAACAAATGACACACCGCAAACACTTGGGGCGTGTTTGGTTGCCTGCATGAGACCCAACCAGACCCGCACAGGAAGAAAACAGGTTGTTTGGTTGGCTGCATAGCACGGAACTTAAAGCACGTCTGGGCCTGGTTCGCTGGAAACGCTCAGATCAGCAGTTTCTTGCGAGCCAGGCCGAGGCGAGCGCAAGCGAGCGGGGCCTTACACGAGTGGAGACCGGAGGATGCGAGGTGATTACGTGAGGTATTCTTCAACCTCCATTAAGCTTCTCTCTAATCTCCTCTCTTCCTTGTCCCTCTAATCTACACAACGGTGCTTCGATTCGAGGTAAGCTCTACACGAAAAAGATGCACCTTGATGCTACGGTTCCATTCAGGCGATCGGTTCATAGTTTCATCAGTCGAAAGTTCTTTATTTTGTGTTCCCGTTTGGAGCTATTCTAGATGAATTTTGTTAGATTCGTCGCGCACGATCGATCGTTTGAAATTTTCTTAGGCCAGCAACCTAATCTCGCAGTTCCGCACAACATTTATGTTGTAAGTTTTTGGTTTCGACGATCGTAGCTTCATCTCTCCTTGAACAGCAGTATAGTGCACTCACACCGCCATGTCAAGCTCCTCTGTCCTCTGCTCAGAGCCCTCCTATTCGTGCCTCTCGAGCCGACGTCCTTCCCCTTGATCTCCTTGCCCGCATCCTACTACACTAGAGTCGTTTCCGGTGTTGCTCATCTCAGTCTACTCTCAGTCGTTCTCCTACTGCACTGACGCTGCAATGGCGCGCAAACTGCAGTTCGCCGCGCCGCCGACGGGGTCGATCATCTTGGCCTCCTCTCGGCCTCCTCTCTCTCGTCCCACTACACTGGAGTCATTTTTGGCGTCGATCATCTCGGCCTCCTCTCTCGTCCTACTGCATGGACGATACCATGGCGCGAGCACTGCATTCTCCTCCTCTGTCCACTATCTTTGCGCGAGCACCGCAACTAGTTCGCCGACGGTGTCGCTCGGCGTGACGCCGACGGGGTCGCTCGCCCACGACTGCATGCTCTTCATGTCGGACACGGCGCCACGACCACTATCCACCACAGTCGCCATGGTCCGGCGCATACTGCATTTCTTCTTCCCCTTCCTCTGCTAGCTCTTAACCATGTGCGTTAAGTGCAAGCGCTGGCTCTTAATCATACCCCATGCGGGCAACCAAACACCGCATAGTTGTATGCGCCGGGACAATGCAGGCAACCAAACAACTTGCCAAAGTTGATCCCCTAATCCAGGAAGTCCATATGCAGACAACCAAACAACTTGCAGATGTCGCATACGAGGCTGATTTTTCAGAGCTAGGCTGAGTGGAGAAAGATATGCAACTCAGGTACCGTAGCCTGACAGCAACCAAACACGCCCTCGTGGTACTACGATCAAGTTATTTGAACAGTGTACGCTCCGCCGGCTCCGGCGAAGGCAAACCAGAAGCACACACTGTATGTGCGCAATGCAAACATCAGTGATTCAGTGGAAACAACACAGAAATGGCAATGGGAGTTCAGAATAATTGCTGAATATTCCTTTCTTTTTTGTCCCGAGTAGTGGGGAACTGGGGATGAATTAAAGACCTGCATCCAGGTGCAGTCTCGACAGAAAAACGATGCGTCAATCAATCAAAACTCAAAAGAGGGGTGCGCTCGAAGAAGCCCATCACCACACTCGTCAACAAGCTGCAAACG
This sequence comes from Triticum timopheevii, assembly GCA_963921465.1. Classification (NCBI taxonomy): domain Eukaryota; kingdom Viridiplantae; phylum Streptophyta; class Magnoliopsida; order Poales; family Poaceae; genus Triticum; species Triticum timopheevii. The sequence continues at coordinate 465,301,738 of OY997266.1, forward strand.
CAGCAGCCTCGCTCTGTCGTCCCAGCAGCGGCTCCAAAAGAGGCGCTGGACGAAGGCCAGATGAACTGCAAACAACTCCTCCTATGGACTCTTTACATCAGAAATCATATGCTACTACTACTATACTGTTACTGGTTCACCTCCCATGGAGCCACGGCGACACCGCGCCGGCCGTTCCTTATTCCGGGGGGCGCCGCGCCGATGCCAGCCAGCCGCCGTCCGACGCGTCCCGGTTACCGCGTGAGCCTGAGCACCGGCGGTGTCGGCGGCGGCAGGCCGTGGGACTCGACGAGGATGGACCAGAGCACGTGCACGTCCTCGCACTGGCACGACTTGACGTCGTCGTACAGGATGTAGATCCCTCTCTCTGCAGACAGCAAACAAGCACGCGATCAGAAACGGGAGAGAAGAACAGCGAGACTGTATCTGAAGCAACAAACAGGAGGATCGGACGGACGTACTCTTCCGGGGCACGGTGTTGATGTTGCACCAGAGCTTCCTGAGCGGGGAGACGAGGGAGCGGAGCCACCCCATGCTGAGCGGACGCGCCGTGGGCCGTCCTCTGCTCCCCGCCCTTTATACGGCCCCCAGCAATGGCTGGTGGCGCGGAGCTGGTGCGGTGGTGGTGCGTGTGTAATGTGTGCATGAGTCGGACGGATTGGCGGTAAAGGGACCAAAGGCTTCGTTCGTTCGCTCGGCTTGCTTTACACTTGGGTAAAGCCTCGCACACTGTTCTTCCTTCCTCCTTGGTGGCCACATGACTGGATTGAGCGTGAGCGCGCTGCCCCTCCCCTGCCACACCAGACTCCCTTGCGGCACAATCAATCAGTCAATCGTGCGCGCGGCGGTGATCTCCGTACGGTGCGTGGTCGTTTTCGCGGATCTATTTTCTGCCCCCCGCGCGCGCGTACGTGTGAGCGCGACCCGCCTTCCGCCGCACGCTCGCGCTCCCGACAGTGGCGACTGGTGAGAGAAGCCGCCGTAGTTTTTTCTGGCCATGCATGATGCAGGCGTGTAAATTAATGCATCCACGCACAGGCACAGGGTGATTCTTACAGTGCACGGCACCAGTTAACCAGACAAGCGGTCGAGCAAGCTACACACCAACACCGACGACTCACCGTCACCGACGCTCTCTCTCGGTGACCGACGAGCGGGCTCGTTATCCACGCGATCCCTTTATAAAAATCCCCGTGAGCTCCATGGCGCCTCGTGGAGCCGTGGCTGCGCCCGTGCGGCCGCCTTTCATGCGATGGTCGTCCGTCCGTCCACAGTCCACCTGAAGGATCCGCGCGCACCATGTCGCATCGGGAGAAAGAAAGAGCAGATCCTGCAGTCTTGTGGCTAGCTTTATTTCTGAATTAAGCATGGTTAGTGTGGGCCTTTTGGGATTGCTTGAGGTCACACGGGATCGCGAGACGGTGGTGGCGGCCTACGCGGCTGGCCCCTCTAGAATATGCAAAGCGTGCTTAATTTGATTGTTTGCCTTGGTAGGATCAGTGGTTCTGTGGAAGTGGGATCCTGACATGGTACCTCGCAAAAGGTTAGAAGGAGCTGTTGCGCCAAGAAAAGATGGTCCTCACTGCTTATCAGGGTTGGGGAGTTCCATTTTTCTACTATTACTCCCTCCGTTCCTTTTTACTCCGCGTATAAGTTTTAGTCAAAGTCAAATTATATAAAGTTTGACCAAATTTATATTAAAAAATATGAACATCTACAATACTTAAACTATATAATATGAAAATACATTTCATGATGCATCTGAAAATGTTGATTTCATATTGTGAATGTTGATAACTTTTTTTATAAAGTTAGTCAAAGTAGGCAAAGCTTGACTTTGACCAAACCTTATATGCAGACTAAAAAGAAACGGAGGGAGTATTATCGAGAGGTCCTTTTAGGGACTGTCATGTAGTGTTTCCTTTTTGGCCGTGAGAACTGACAAGGCCACCAGAGATCGATAGAGCATCTGCATAAAAGTTTCGCGCGCTAAAATAGTTTTAGCGCGTCAACGTAGCACTTTTAACGCGTCGAACTAAACATTGATTTAGCAGATGCCAAAAAACACGCACACAAAAAAACATGCAGTGTAAATTATGAAGCACACGCAATTCGGTGCCCCAAATTGCAGCTTTTCATAGCGTTTTTTAGCGTGTGCTCAATCTTTTTTGCGCGTGCACTATTTTACAGCTTCTATGGGAACTGTCCGGCGCCCAAAAAGCTTGAATTTTAGCGCGCGGAACAGTTTGTGTGCGCCTGTTGAAGATGCTCTAAGCAAGCACAAGGTAACAGTTTACCTGGAGAAAATGAGCAGTCAGTGCTCTACAAGTACTATGCATGACTGAATGTCGGGCATAGGTCGAGACTAGAGAGGTGAGTAATATGCCACATGATGGACACGAGAGCTATATCCCGTTTGAAGGATTATTTTTCCTAGTATAGCTTTTTTTACGAATTTTTCCTAGTCTAGCTACTGGGTTGGCCGGGTTTACTTTTTTTTTGGTTGACTAGCACACCGTGTAAGTTTTTCATTGGTTTTTTCGGGCTCGCACGCCGTCAGAGTTTTTCACTAGCTAGCCGTGCATGTTTCGCTGGTTTTTATCTTTTTTAGATGAAAGGATCGAACCGAGCCCGAGGAAGGCTCGATCTTCATCCGACTTTGAATTAACAAAGCCGTCAACCGGCAAGGATCACAAGAGCACAACATACAATTGAAGAAATAAAAGGGAAATGGGGATGCAACCCCAAGGCAACAGATACAAGGCGTTGTGGAGGCTAAGATCTATGACCAAAGAAGAAAAGAATACAACTTGGGGACCGAACAGGGGCTAGAAGGGATTGCGCCAAGGGAAGAAGCTCGCCATCGACACACCGAAGGCAAAGTGGAGCTGCTCTCGCTAGGGCCAGCAAGACCACCTGAAAATAGGGCAACCACTTGAGCACACCCGAAGCCACAAATTCCATCTCGCACACGAGGAGCAAGCCGCGGACTCTAGCCAGAGGAACAGAGCACTTCATGAAGACACGGCGAGCAATGGGCAACGAAGCCACCAGGAGGGCCGAGCCACGCCAAGACCAGTGAAACACCTCCAACAACGCGACCAGATCGCCGTAGAGGGGACCACTATCCCCTCTCGCGCAGGCCGAGGGCGTCGACCCATCGGACAACCGGACCGTGTAGAGGAGGGAGTGAAACGGCTTGAGGAGGGCATCGAACCTCCACAACGAGGAGTCACCGCTGGACGAAAGGAGCCACCGCCAACAGAAACACCAAAGGCTTGCTGCAGACCACCCTCCTTCCCAGAACCCAAAACGATGCCTTCAAGAGGGAGGTGCAGAAGGGGAAGGGAGGGAGATGGAACTCAAAGTTAGTTTTTATCTTCGGTCTGTTTGGACTGGTCCAGCTTTTGTCGTGTTTTTCATTCATTCTTTTTCTTAGTTTTCATTATTGTTTTCTTTTGTTTTTTCCTTTCTTTTTTCTTCGTTTATATTTGTTCCTTTTTGTTTTTCATCAGTTTTCTTTGTTATTATCTTGGTTTTCACTGTTTTCATTCTTTTGCATCAGTTTTCTTTTGTTTATCTTTTTCTTTATTAATTTGCCAGTTCTTTTTTTGCTATCTATTCATATAGGACAGGGACATTTTTTATGTTTAATATTTTTTAAATACATGAATGAAAATCATATATATCTAAACCATTTTTAGTACATCTTGGGCCTTTTAAAATAAGCATTTAACATTTTTTTAAAATATATGGTATTCTACACATCCAAACCATGTCTACTTTTTTTATATACATATTACATTTTTGTATAAATAAAGAACACTTTTTTACACATGTTTTACATTCTTAAATACATGATTACATTATATATTTTTTCATACACATTGTACATTTTTTGTTTTTATACACGGTTAATATATATTTTAATACATGATTAATATATTTTTACAACTATATGTTTTTTAGCCTACTTTTTGCATACACATTGTACATTTTTCGTATACATCGAGAACATATTTTACATATGTTTAATAGTTTATAAATACATGATTTTTAACATATAGGTTTTTTATTTCTTTTTTTCATACATGTTGTATATTTTTGGTATAATCAGAACATTTTTCTATACACATGTAACACTTTTCATACACATTATACATTTTCTCAAATACAAGCTTTGTTGTCTACTTTTTCATACACAATATAAAAAAATTGTATACATCTAAAAAACATATACACATTTGAAAAATACAAATACATGATTAACTTTTTTTTCAAATCATATTTTGATGTCTATTCTTTTTCATACAGACTGTACATTAGTTGTATATATCTGAAATATTATTCTATACTCCCTCTGTTCCTAAATATAAATCTTTTAAGAGATTTTAATATGAACTACATACGGATGTATATAAATATAGTTTAGAGTATAGATTCATTTATTTTGCTCCGTATGTAGTTGGAATCTCTAAAAGACTTATATTTAAGAACGGAGGAAGTACAAGTTTAATATTTTTATAAATACATGATTAATAAAAAAATCAAAGACATGTTTGATGTCTACTGTTTTCCATCCACATTGTATATAAAAATCAAAAACATTATTTTTATACATCTTTATCATTTTCAAATATATGATTTCTTTCTTTTTTATCTTTTATCTATTCGGATAGAACAGGAATATTTTTTTAAATTTATTATTTTTAAGTACAAAAATAAATTCATATGCATCAGAAATATATTTTTTGTACGTGTTGAACATTTTCTAAATGCGTGATAACATTTTTCTTCAAATATATGTTTTTAATGTCTACGTCTTTATATACATTGTACATTGTCGTATACATAAAGAACACTTTTTTTACACATCTTTAAAATTTATTAAATACGTGATTGACATTTTAGCATATATATGTTTTTTATGCCTCTTTTTCATACACATTGTACATTTTTTCATTTTATTCACGGTTAATATTTTTCAAATACATTTATTAATATATATTTTTGACTGAAAATAGCAGGAGCGGCTCCTACTATGCTATACTAATATATAATGGATATTTATATGGTTGGGAGGAAAGTCCCCAAAAAGAAAGCAAACAAGCATAGTCTAAAGTGAATTTACAAAAGAAGTGATATAATCACTAAGACGAGGAGATACTCTCTATCTAAGCCAGGTAAGATCAGCCATAGTTCTCTCAAGCCAAGCTCTTTATGAAGGACTGATCTGATTGACAATGACGTTATTTCTCTCCTTCCAAATATTCTAGACAGTGATGGTGAAGATTTCAAAGAATAGCCTAAATTTTTTTTCCTTTGCCCTGATTGTGGCCTCAATCCTTGATATGCCAGAGTTGTATGAGATACCAATCTTATGGCAGCAAGTTTGGCTAAAAGGGCAATTGAAGATCAAGTGGCCAATGGTCTCTCCTCTTGAGCAGTGCATAGGACGCATGATTCAATATCTCCAACATGAAAATGTCTTCTTTTGAGCATGTCCCTTGTGTTCAGTCTATCAGCTAAAAGAAACCACATTGATACATTTAGTTTCCTTTGGAGTTTTGATTTCCATATCATTTTGAAAAGCTCCTGACAAGTAATTTGTCTATGACAGTGAGTGTAGAATTTTTTGGCGGAATAAACAGGGCCCCACAGGTATGACCACTGAGCACTGATTATTTATTTATTTTGCAAGTATATGTTTTTTATGTCTACTTTTTTCTTAGACGTTGTGCATTTTTCGTATACATCAGGAAAAAAATTACATATGTTTTACATTTTCTAAATACATGATTTTTTTTAGATATAAGTTTTTGATGTTTACTTTTTTCATACACACGTGTTACTTTATTCGTATACATTAGAAACATTTTTTGTATACATCAAGAACATTTTTTTACATACGTTTAACATTTTCTAAATACATCATATATATGTTTTTTTGATGTCTACTTTTTTCATACACACTGTACATTATTCCTATACATCAGAAACATTTTCTATTAACATTTAACACTTTTCATACGTATTATATATTTTCTCTAATACGTGCTCTGCTGTCTACACAATACACATTTTTTTGTATACATCTGAAACTTTTTTATACACATTTAGAAAAAATCAAATATATGATTTTTTTTCAAATACATGTCTTGATGTCTATTCTTTTTCATACACATTGTACATTAGTTGTATACACCTGAAACATTATTTTCTACGCGTTTAACATTTTAAAAAATACATAATTAATAATAAATTCAAATACGTTTTTATGTCTACTTTTTTTCTTACACATTGTACATTGTATGTATAAATCCGAAATATTATTTATATATGTTTAACAGTTTCAAAGTACATGATTTTTTAAATACACATTGAACATTTGTTAATACACAATGGACATATTTTAATACACGAGTAAACATTTGTTTCAAACATGACCGACATTTTTATATAACTAGTGAAAAATAACAAAAAATAAATACACATATACTTAACAAAAAAAGGGAAGTCACTTGCGCCGACATAATTCTTATCCCACACCGCCACAATCGAAGGTGGCCGCTCCAGCCACCGCGATGCATGTGTGTGCTTGGCACAACGAGCAATGCAAGCAGATGAAGTAGTTGTGGCCCACCTGGCCCTTCTACAAGGCGCTAGGCGGGCAAGCATTTCTTCGAGCTCACTATAAGCCACAAATAGATGCCTGATGGCAATAGTAAGCAATCTAGGCAACAAAGGGTGAGAAGGTTGGGCCGAGCCTGAAGCTAGCCTAGCCAATTACCAAACTTTAGGCATTTTTAGAACTAATTTATATGGGTTATCGATCTCGAGCCTGGGTACAGGGAGCCTAAACTGTCGAGGCCTTTTTTTCTTGGCAGAGATGCCTAGGCTGTAGGAGATATGCCCTAGAGACAATAATAAGTGTTATTATTTATCTCCATGTTCGCAATTAATTTCTTATTCCATGCTATAGCTGTTATGGTTCTCGAGTCTGCAATAACACGAGGCTCGGAGAAAGACTCATATGCATGTGTGAAATAATAAACGATAAAATGTATTCATGGTCATGCCTCTAAGACTGGCTCAACTATTGCATGATGATCCTGTTTTCTGATCATGGGCATGACTATGCCGGCAATTTTGAGGGCACAATGTTAGAAGAACACTTGTGTTGAATCGACCCGAATTGATGTTATGTTATAAGATACATTCGTCACAAGTTAGTGGTTAATAACACAGAGATAGTTTATGTTTGCATAATTCCTTGGACCATGAGAGTATCAAGTTCCTTCGTACTTGCTTCGTGAACTTTGGGGTTTGTGAAACGTCATCCGTAACTGGGTGCTATTACGGTGGCTTACGAGTTCACTGAAAGGTATGACATGAAACGAGATAGATCGAGATTCGGATTTGCTCCTCCGACACTGGACAGATATTCTCGGGCCCTCTCGGTATTACGATATCCATCATCGCCTGGCTAGACACATTGCGTTTTGATCACAGGGATGCCAGAACACGGAAATAAGTTTTGTAACATATCGCGAAGCAACAGGAATAGCACACGACAACCGGAGGTTCCCTCGAATATTTATTCGTGTGGGTATAGGGGTCAATATGGGTGTCCACGGCTCTGATGTTGATCATTGATCGGAAAGTGTTCCGGTCATGTCTATACTTCACCGAACCTATAGGGTCACACGCTTAAGGATCATCTATCTGCTGAATAGTAGACAGGGAGTCAGAGAGAAAACTGGAAGTGTTCCGGAGTTAATGGAAATGTTTCTGAATTAAACCACCATACCTGAAATGTCTCGGAACGTGCCCAGAATGATTTTAGAGGGTGCCGGAAATGTTATGGGATTTTCTGAAATTTTTCAAAAGAAACGACCGCGGAAAACATATTGTCCCAGCATGAGGGGGCAAGATCCCACAATTCTTGGGCTGATTTGTTGGGGTGCCCTCTTCGGGGGGCAGCCCATGTTTGGTGGCTTTTTGGTAGGGATCATCCATGTTTGATGGAGCCCATGTTTGGCGACTTTTTGGGGAGGAAGAATCCATGTTTGGTGACTTTTTGGGGAGGGAGCATCCATGTTTGATGGAGCCCATGTTTCTTGGCTTTTTGGGGAGGGAGCATCCATGTTTGGTGGCTTTTTGTGAGCCACTTCCATGTGGGGGCCACCCACATTTGGGCTGAATTTTCAGCCACCACCACCTCCTCTTTCCCTATAAATAGAGGTGGAGAGGAGCTCTCCACACTCACTCCAACTCTCTCACCAAATCGCATGCATGATCGGCCTTTCTTCTCTCCCTCGCATGAAATAGTTTTGTAGAGTCGAAAGGCTATGTGGGTCCCGATGGGAACTAGTTCTGCATGGAGAAGACCTGCCGGATAGGTGACATTGTATGTATGCAACCCTGTAGAGAGGTTGTAGGTTTGATCTTTTGCCCGAGGGGTTGTTTGAGTGTCCTCCCGAACGGCTGTCCGAGTGACCGTTCGAGTTTTGAGTGTCCTCCCAGAGGGCATCCCGTGACATCGTCCGAGGGACTGTTCGGCCGCCTCTCGAAGGGCTATCCGAGGGGCACACGGGGGAGAACATCCTCGCGGTTGGGAGGTTGTAAATCCTAGCTGCGGGGATCTGCACCAACGATCTTCACTTACTCTCCTTCCGCTGTGCTACGATTCGGTAATGATCATATCAAAAAACTTGTATGCATCTTCTTAGTGGTCCTAGGCGTGCTCGTTGTGCCCAATTTTTTGTTTTCTGCTGCGTTACCCTACAGTGGCATCAAGAGTTGTGCTATGCGTAGATGTAGGTTACGATCTAGAATACATAGAGATGGATGGGTGTTGCACAATATAATTTGTACTAGATGAGTTATATTACTTAAAGTTAATTGTGCGGGTAGTAGATGAAATCTATTTCCCAATGTTCTTGTTGCTTCCCTTGAATTTGTGTAGTCCTGATCTTGACGACATTGTGGAAACTTACAAAGTTCTGGCAGTCCGCGATCCTTCCATGTTGCTCCTGAGTATGTGGTTGACAGATCAACGAAGTGCTAATAGATCTTTGGGTTCCATTTTAGTTCAAGAAAGATGGATGTTTTGCAGACTAAAGGGCAATGCAGATATGATCTGCACAGGGATCATGCGTATGACGAAGTTTAGTATGGGGCTCGAGATTTTATTATCTCGTGTTTCATACGCCCGTAAAGTTAATCTAGCGACTTGAATGATCACTTGATGATGGACATAGGTAGCTTCGATTTGTTTCGAAACCTTAGAAGCCACGTAAAATAATAATCTTGTATGAACCAATTAGAGCCATTTAACTTGGTTTTGCACGTTGCATGTGCATGAGATGTGGTGTATTCTTTGTCATATTTAATTTGGTTATGTATGAGATGACTATATGATGTAAATTAATTAACATGACCTACGTGTCATGATTCGGCATGATGGCTGGAGCCATATGGTTATCACTTCAATGACCTGCGTGTCAACCTTATGTAATGCACTAATTTTATTATCTATAGAGATAGCAATATTATCTGGTGCATCGACAAGGTGGTGGAAATCTTCGCAAAGGTGAGCACCGACGCAAATGCCGAAGATGAAGAAATTAAAGACTTCTCCGTCAGTAAGGCTATACCATATCATGCTATTGTGAATTGCCTGATATGTTTATCCCTCTTGATGCACCCTTTTGATTGCATGACAGTCTCTTATTAGTAGGGTGATCTCTCACTTAGAAATATCAAGTAGTTAGTGTTCTCCCAAGTGTAGCACCGTCACGGCACCTATCTTTTCAGGGTGCATCATGTTTCCATGAGTACGAACGGTTAGAGAAGTGTGAGGTGGGTGAGTTGAGACATCGTAGCGAGATCACCTGGTTGTCTTGACGTTCTGGCTTGAGAGTCCTGAGCTCGGAACACGCCCATCGAAAGATGAGCAAGAGTCATATAGAGATGTGATCGGCAAGTTGGCCTACCGATTGAAGTTCCCATCAATGGCGTTGAATTGAAATGCGGATCTTGAATCGCTCACAATCAATTATGAGAGATATTGATTTGAGTGGGAGCGCACTTTAGAATTTACTTGTTTAATTCTCAGTGCAATTAATTATGAGCATAATCTAAGTGTAAATTGCATAATAGTTATAGAATAATGGCTCGTGTTTCCACCTTCTCTATTAAAATTTAATAGTTGTTAAATATCTAGTTAAAACTTTACAATTGGTAACGTAATGTGAGAATTGTGCTCAATAGTGACGAGAAGGATTTTTTTCCTATCGCATGCTTTCGGTATCCTCCCGCTAATGCTATGGATGATGTGACTCGTCCTTCGATCCAAAAGCTAGAATTCCGTTATGGTCAAGTGCAATATGTTTGCTTCCATGAGACCCAAACTTCAAAATTTTGGGATAGTTATGTGATATTCATGGAACTGAAAATTATTTTCAAAGACAGACAAAGGCTAAAAGATATGAGATATCCAAAGCAATGTTTGTTTGCAAATTATTTGTAAAGTGTTTACTGGGCATTTGACTGATAAGAGAGGGATCCAGAAGAACGCCTGTCATGTAAATGAAGGTGAATAAAACAACAACTTAAAGAGAAAGGAAGTGTCCAAAGGTTGTCGGTAAAACTATACGCGTAGGAAATCTGCGGCTAACGCCACTCTTGAGTTGGGTGCTTATTCTGAAAGTAGGAGAAATACTGAAAGTAAAATTGTTAGAAGTATAAAGGCAAAAGGAGAGAAGACTGGAATGTCCAGCTCATGTATGAAAGTCATACAAGTTAGTGATGTTTGGAAGGCTGATCAAAGAAATAGTTCTTGGGAATTGTGATTAAACTGTTAGTCCATAATTCTTTGGAATTGTGATTAAACTGTTAGTCCATAATTCTTGGGTATTGTGAGTTGATCACAAAGATACCCGCTTGATTGCATTCTGTTGTGACTCGATGCAAGAACTACTACAACCTAAAAGACTTGCCAGAGTGAGGTTTAGATACGTGTTGGGAACATAGTAAATGTTAGTATACCTTCCATCGGTATATTACCTGTTGGGAAATGTAGTAGAGAACAAAAAAATCGCCCTACGATCACCCAGGAACAATATGCAGATGCATAACGGGTTATGATCACCGATCGTTACCGACTCTGGGAGTGCAGCGGAAGTAGACGAGTCGGTGTAGATCATTCTTGGAGTCCCTCGAACATTGATGATGATCCCGTGAATCGCCCATGAATGATCCCTCGATCGGAAGACCGAAAACACGGCCTCTCTACTTGGTTGCAAGTGTACGATCTTCACGATCCGGCAGCGCTTCACCGTCTAGAGCTAATCGTCGCTGGAGAATTAGAGGAAGGAGATTAGAACCACATGAGGCTTCTAATTATGAGGATTAGAGGTGGCTAGGGCTAGCTCTAATTAGTCAACTAGGACCAACAAGAATCAGAACTAGATCAACTGGAGGAGGCTCCAAAACTTGTTACTCAATAGGGAGAAATCCTCTTGTATATTTAGGTTAGGAGGGGAGGAGAGGGCATCCACCAAGGGAGGAAAACCTCCCTTGGTGCACCGGTCGGGGGGGGGGGGGGAGTCCAACTCCCACCCCAAGTAGGATTCGCCCCCCCCCCCTAGTAGGAAAGGGGGGCGCCACCTCCACTTGGGCCTTCATAGCCCAAGTTTCCTTCCACCTCTTGGCCTTATTAGGCCCATTGATATTAAATTGAATATATATTTGTTCTATACACTTTCAGAGTGTTATATATATAATTTAACATCCCCAGAAACATTTTCCATCTATATATATTAATCACTAATACCCAGTATTACCTGATATTCACCGAAACCCTTCGGGTGACCCCGAAGCGCTTCCGGAACCTCTCGAAACTATTCTGGATATTAATGAAACAATTCCACAAATATACTCTCATCACTCCCATCCTACTAACACTCAGCAGATCATGGTTACCTTAAGCTTGTGACCCCGTAGGTTTGGTAAACCATAGACAACAAAACCCCTTCGTTCAATGAGGGATAGCGAAACCGTGGACATCCATATCAGTTCCTATGATTACACGAATGATATTTGAGTGAATCTTTGGTTATCATGTGATGTTTCCTTTGCTTCGCGATACTTTACAAAACCTGGTGTGCATCAATATCCTTCTGAGGAATCACCATGCTCACTATACCGTTGCTCCCGTTGCCGGTTTTCTTCTTCTTTCTCGTTGATGTGTTCGGGCATCCCCGTGATGTAGTCACTTGTGTGTGGCCAGACGATGATGGATGACATCACACCGAGAGGGCCTAAGAATATCTCTCCATTGTTGGAGGAGCGAATCCCACTCTTGATATGTCCGGTCACTTGTCAAACTTTATGGTTTGCCTAAAAGTTGTCGTTATGATCACCTTGTTACAGATGAAGTTTGAGAAACCCCAAAGCCCACCGTCTGGTAGGAAGTGGCCAAGGCACTCTCATGGTCTGAGGAACTAAAACACATGCTAACACTCTGTGTTATAACATATGATTTCAGACGATATGATCATAAAGTATAACAGACAGGTATTGGGTCGATTCAATATGATCGTTCTTCTAACGGCATATGCTCAATGTTGTTTTAGGACTATCATTACACTCAACGATATCCTAAGATCCGGAAAATGTGATCACCAACAACACTTGAGCCGGTCTTAGAGGCGAGACCAGGAACCTCTTGTTTACTGTTTATCATTTCACATGTGCATATGAGTTTTCCATTGAATCACATATTCCAGGATCATAGCAGTTATAGCATGAAATATAAAATCTTGATTATGAATAACGAAAATATAATATACAATATTTTTGCCTCTAGGGCATATTTCCAACATTACCGTTTGTATTTATTTTCATAATTCATTTTAGAGTTTTTATACACTCTAGCCCATTGCATAAAGTATCTTGCAAGAAGGTTGTTCATAAGAGAACTTTTGATGTTCGACGTTATGAATAACATAAGGGCCATATTTTCCTTATGAATGAGATGTATGTTATGAATATTGATAATAATATATTACTTCTGTGTTTATTTTCATAGTTCATTTTAGAGTTTCATTCACTCTAGCTCATTGCCTAATGTTTGTTGCAAGAAGGTTATTCATGAGAGAACAATTGTTCTTCGATGTTATGAATAACATAAGGTCCATACTTCCATTATGAATGGGATGTATGTTATGAATATTGATAATATGATACATCTGTAACACTAACACTAAATGTTGCAAGACCAAAAGAATACCACATATGTGTGGGACTGCATTTGGTCACATTGGAGAAACCCACATGAAAAAAAATATTATATGGATTTTGAAGTCATTTGATTATGAACCATCTGACACTTGCAACTTTCATCCAAAAAGTGAAATGACTAAAATACCGTTCACAGTCCATAAGGAACGAGCAACGAACTTATCGGTGATCATACATTTGGATGTATAAAATTCGATTAATGTTGTTGCTGGCAGTGGATTTTTCTATCTTCATAAATGACTAAAGTAGATATATAGATATTTACTATATGAGACATAAGTCTTCATCTTTTGAAATCATTAAAAAGGTTTTCAAAATGAAGTAGAAATTATTATAACAAGAAAAATATGTTTCTTCAATTGGATTGCAGAAAGAAATATTTGAGTTACAAGTTTAGTGAATGTCTGATGAGTTGTGAAAAGAGTTTCATAACTTACACCTCCCAGAACACCACTATGAGTGGAATGTCCGTGAAGATGTAACCAAATCATTAATGACATGGTAAGATCAAAGATGACATAAATCAATTTGCCATTATCCCTTTTAAAGTAATGCTTTAGAGACTGTGAATTTTACACTGAAAAGAGCGCCATCAAATCTGTTGAAATGACGCCATGGTATGGTAACCCCAACCATGTTATATCTTTTCTTAACATTTGGAATATAGGGCTTGTGTAAAATACTTACAAACCTGTTCCAAATCAAACAAGTGCTACTTTGTAGGTTATCCCAAATCACTGGGTATTCCTCCCTCACTGTATCGAGGCAAAAGTGTTTGTCACACCAAGTGGTATGATTTTTGAAGAAAATGGTTCTTGCAAAAGGTGAGTGGGAGGACAGCGCAACTCGACGAGATAACCGTATCATTGTTATCATGTCAAAGGGAAGAGACCTTGGAAGTAATTCCAGAGTTTCCTACCGCGATTGATATGGAATCCTCTACAATAAAATGTATGGACTTAGGTTGAACTTGCAACTGAACCGCATAGGAAAAACTCGTGCAAACCTCTGAGGTGCGCAAACGAGATATTGTTGTTGGACAACAATTTACCTATGATACGCAAAGAAGCGTTGATGGGCCCTGACTCTGGAATTGGCTAAATGCCAATATAATCCGAGATAGTTTCCATATGAATGATTCAAGATTGCATCTTGATAAATCCTTCAGAATACTTGGAGTTTAACGAACACTAATGGAACTATAAACTGACACGGATAAAGATGTTTTATCCATAAGGCTCGACTTGTTGCTTGTAAAAAATTCAAGTAATTAACTACGCCGAGATTATCTCTCCTAGCGATGCTTAAAGTCAGTTCGGGTTAAACTAGCAACTGATACATATTTCAATCATGATATATGATACATGGATACCAAAGAGATTTCCATGAGATGGAAATGCTACCTAGGACTTGCATGTGATATAGTCCAAGGTGTTTTATCAATCTAGAGTAGTGTGTATGCAAACTTTAGAGTTCCAGCGATGGATAGAAGAGAGCAAAATGGAGTTAGAATCTTCGTTTTGATGAAATAGTCAAAAGATTTTGATTTCATCAATGGATAACTAAGATGCTTGTAGTTACAAGAAAGTAAGTGGGATCATAATAATATTTCTAGAAACCTTATGTGCATGACACATTGTTGATTGAAAATAATATAAATTGCTTGACATGAATTAGGACTTCATTGAAAAATAGTTTTCGATGAAGTGCTTAAGCTAGGTAGCCTCGATATTAGGCATATTTATCTATGGAGATAATTATGGGCTAATCGGCTAAATCCAAAAATACATATTGACAAGATGTTAAAACCTTTTAACATTAAAATGTCGAGGAGTGATTCTTGCTTAAGTCACATGGCAAGAGTTTTGCAAGACTCAGTGTCCCAAAACACCAATGAGCAAAATACCCGATGGAGATTCCATACACTTTCGTGTTTGGATTAATCATGTATTCCATGGTATGTAAAACAACCAGATATGTCCGATACTCCCAAGCTGTTGCGGGTTAGATACCGAAGTGATCAAAGTACTGATCATGGGACAACAGTGAAAGATGTCACTGAGTACTAGAGTAGCATTGATGACATGTTTTCTCGCAAGCGTAAATTATGAAGAGTTTGTTGCAAAAGGTTACTTTGATACAGTCTTCCCCAATTCTTGATGTCGCTTGAACTATGTCGGTATTTCCCCAAAGAGGAAGGGATGATGCAACACAACTTTGGTAGGTATTTCCCTCAGTTATGAAACCAAGGTTGTCGAACCAGTAGGAGAACCAATCAACACTGTGTAAACGGTACCTGGACACAAAGAACAAATACTTGCAACCCAACATGTAAAAGGGTTGTCAATCCCTTTCGGGTAATGGTGCCAGAGATTGTTAAGTTGACGGGATGAAAATTATGATAGATTGATAGATGCAAATAATGGCAAATAAAACTCAGCAAGGTATTTTTGAGTTCTTGATAATATAGATCTAAAAATAAAAGATGCAAATAAAATAAAAGGCAAATAGCAATATAGATATGCAAATATATGATGGGAAATTAGACCCGGGGGCCGTAAATTTCACTAGTGGCTTCTCTCAAGAAATAGCACACGGTAGGTAAACAAATTACTGTTGGGCAATTGATAGAACATCGAATAATTATGACGATATCCATGCAATGATCATTATATAGGTATCACGTCCAGGATTAGTAGACCGACTCCTACCTGCATCTACTACTATTACTCCACACATCGACCGCTATCCAGCATGCATCTAGTGTATTAAGTTTGTGGAAAAATGGAGTAATGCAATAAGAACGATGACATGATATAGACGAGATCTATTCATGTAGGAATAGCCCCCATCTTGTTATCCTTAATAGCAACAATACATGCGTGTCTTGCTGCCCCTTCTGTCACTGGGAAAGAACACCGCACGATCGAACCCATCACAAAGCACATCTTCCCATGACAAGAAAAATCGATCTAGTTGGCCTAACTAAACCAAAGATTCGAAGAAGAAATGCGAGGCTATAAGTAATCATGCATATAAGAGATGAAAAACTCAAATAACTTTCATGGATATATAGATCTGATCATAAACTCAAAGTTCATCGGATCCCAACAAACACAACACAAAAAGAGTTACATCAAATAGATCTCCAAGAGACCATTGTATTGAGAATCAAAAGGAGAGAAGAAGCCATCTAGCGACTGACTACGGACCCGTAGGTCTTTGATGAACTACTCGAGCATCATCAGAGAGGCACCAATGAGGATGATGAACCCCTCTGTGATGGTGTCTATAGTGGATCTCATGGTTCTGGAACTTGCGGCGGCTGGAATTGTGTTTCGTCGACTCCCCCAGGGTTTTCGGAATATTGGGGTATTTATAGAGCAAAGAGGCGGTGTGAGAGGCCACCGAGGTGAGCACAACCCACCAAGGCGCGCCTGGGCTCCTGGCGGTACCCTTGGGGGTTGTGCTCCCTCGGGCCACCCTCTGGTACTTCTTTGGCCCATCTTGTGTCTTCTGGTCCAAAAAAATCTCCAAAAAGTTTCGCTCTGTTTGGACTCTGTTTGGTACTGATATTCCGCGAAGTAAAAACAAGCAAAAAACTGCAATAGGCACTGGGCACTATGTCAATAGGTTAGTCCCAAAAAATGATATAAAGTTGCTACAAAATGATTGTAAATCATCCAAGAATGATAATATAATAGCATAGAACAAAAAAAATATAGATACGTTGGAGACGTATCAATGCTCCATGCTACTTTTGATTTAAGTTAAGGGTTGATATGTCCATTTTGCATCATGTTTTCCTACTGTTATTTATAGTGTTTTATTCATTATAACACTTTATGGAGTAATTATAATGCCTTTCCTCTCATAATATGCAAGGTTTATACAAAGAGGGAGAATGTCGGCAGCTGGAATTCTGGACCTGAAAAAGCTATGTCAGAGATACCTATTCTGCACATCTCCAAAGGAGCTAAAATTTTAAGGAGAATTATTTTGGAATATATAATAAATATTGGAGATAAGAACTACCAGAGAGGGACAACAACGTGCCCACAAGGCACCAGGGCGTGCCAGCCCCCCTTGGCGCGCCCTGGTGGGTGGGGGCCCATGCCCACCTCCGATGCCCATCTTCTGGTACATCACATCTTTTGACCTAGAAAAAATAAGGAGAGGACTTTTGGGATGGAGCGCCACCGTCTCGAGGCGGAACTTGGGCAGGAGCACTTTCGTCCTCTAGTGGAGCAGTTCTGCTAGGGGAACTTCCCTCCGGGAGGGGGAAATCAAAGTCATCATCTTTACCAAAAACCCTCTCATCTTTGGGGGGCCAATATTCATCAACATCTTCAACAACACCATCTCATCTCAAACCCTAGTTCATCTCCTGCGTTCAGTCTTTGTATCGGAACCTCAGATTGGTACCTGTGGGTGACTAGTAGTGTTGATTAAACCTCGTAGTTGATGCTATATGGTTTATTTGGTGGAAGATTATATGATTAGATCTATTATGCTATTTAATATCCCTCTGATCTTGAGCATGAATATTATTTGTGAGTAGTTTCCCTTGTTCTTGAGGCCACGGGAGAAGTCATGTTGCAGGTAATCATGTGAATTTGATATTTGTTCGATATTTTGATGGGATGTATGTTGTGATTCCCTTAGTGGTGTTATGTGAACGTCGACTACATGACACTTCACCATCTTTGGGCCTAAGGGAATGCATTTTGGAGTAGTTATTAGATGATGGGTTGCTAGAGTGACAGAAACTTAAACCCAGTTTATGTGCTATTTCGTAAGGGGCTGATTTGGATCCATATGTTTAATGCTATTGTTAAATTGTATCTTAATATTTCTTTCGTAGTTGTGGATGCTTGCGAGGGGGTTAATCATAACTGGGAGGCTTGTTCAAGTAAGAACAACACCCAAGCACCAGTCCACCCACATACCATATTATCAAAGTAGCGAATGCACATCAAACCAACATGATGAAAGTGACTAGATGAAGTTCCTGTGTGGCCTCAAGAATGCCTTGCTTATTATAAGAGATCGTTTTGGCATGTCCTTTGCCACAAAAGGATTGGGCCACCTTGCTGCACTTTTGTTACCGTTACCATTACTTGCTTGTTACAAATTATCTAGCTATCAAACTATCTGTTACCTACAATTTCAGTGCTTGCAGAAATTACCTTGCTGAAAACCGCTTGTCAATCCTTCTGCTCCTCGTTGGGTTCGACACTCTTACTTATCAAAAGGACTAAGATTGATCCCCTATACTTGTGGGTCATCAAGAATCTTTTCTGGCACCATTGCCGGGGAGTGAAGGGCTCTTGATAAGTGGAAATCGGTAAGGAGAAATTTTATATTACGTGCTAAAAGTTACTGTTACTTGCTACTATGGAAAACAATCCTTTGAGGGGTTTGTTCGGGGTATCTTCACCTCGACCGGAAGCACAAAGAGTTGATCCTCAACCTACTGCACCTACTAAAAATATTGGTTATGAAATCCCTTTGGGTATGATAGAGAAACTGCTAGCTAATCCTTATGCAGGAGATGGAACGAAACATCCAGACTTGCACCTTATATATGTGGATGAAATTTGTGGATTGTTTAAGCTTGTAGGTTTTCTTGGAGATGAAGTTAAGGAAAAGGTTTTCCCTTTATATTTGGGGGGAAAGCATTGACATGGTATAGGCTATGTGATGATATTGGAACTTGGGATTGGAATCGATTGAAATTGGAGTTTCACCAAAAAATTCATCCTATGCATC
Organism: Triticum timopheevii; assembly: GCA_963921465.1. Lineage (NCBI taxonomy): Eukaryota > Viridiplantae > Streptophyta > Magnoliopsida > Poales > Poaceae > Triticum > Triticum timopheevii. The sequence continues at coordinate 465,320,818 of OY997266.1, forward strand.
TAGTTCATCGTGATCGGAATTATATATATAATTTTTGGCCTCATGAAGGATAAAGTATTGCTCTAGCTTGGGGGATGCTTAAGTCAATGTTATATTTATGAACCAATCATGAGCTCTTGAGAGAAATTATTATTTAGAATTTTTATGCTCGGCTTTCTCATAATGATCAATCCATGCTCGATACTTCTTGTACTGGTTCTTTTATGAAGAAGACTATTGAATTCAGGTGGGACCTTTTAGAAAGACTTAAACGCAACTCTGAAGATTGGGAACTTGATGAAGGTAAAGAGTCAGGTATAAAGCTTGAATTTGATTGTGTTAGATCTTTTATGGATATCGATGCTTTTCATAAGTTTAGCACTAAGTATGGACTTGACTCTGAGATAGTAGCCTCTTTTTGTGAATCATTTGCTACTCATGTTGAGCTCCCTAAGGAGAAGTGGTATAAATACCATCCCCCAGTTAAAGAAGAGATTAAAGAACAAGCTATGGTTAAAGATGAAACTATCATTTACAATGTTGACCTGGTTGTGCCAACTACTTATATTGAAAAAACACCTTTCCCTATTAGGATAAAGGAACATGCTAAGGTTTCAGTGTGGTTCACAAAAGTAATATTAGAGCACCTAAACCCTCGGAACAAATTAAAGTAGAACCTAGTATTGCTATGGTTAAAGATCTCTTCATTGATAATATTGATGGGCATGTTATTTATTTTTGTGATGAAGCTGCTAGAATTGCTAAACCAGATACCAAAGATAAAAATAGACCAGTTGTTGGCATGTGTGTTATCTCAGTTAAAATAGGAGATCACTGTTACCAGGTTTATGTGATATGGGTGCTAGTGTCAGTGCTATTCCTTTCACTCTTTACCAAGAAATTATGAATGATATAGCACCGGCTGAAATAGAAGATATTGATGTATTACTATTAAACTTGCTAATAGAGATACTATTACACCACCTGGGATTGTTAGAGATGTTGAAGTCTTGAAAAATAAAATACCCTACTGATTTTCTAGTTCTTGGTTCCCCACAAGATGACTTTTGTCCCATTATCTTTGGTAGACCTTTCTTGAACACTGTTAATGCTAAGATAGATTGCAAGAGAGAAACCGTCAGTGTTAATTTTAGTGATGTGTCTCATGAGTTTAATTTTTCTAAGTTTCATAGACAATCTCTTAATAAAGAATTGCCAAGTAAATATGAAGTAATTGGTCTTGCTTCTATTGTTGTACCCCCTACTGATGCACTAGAACAATATTTGCTTGACCATGAAAATGACATGCACTTGCATGAGAGAAATGAAATAAACAAAATATTCTTTGAGCAACAACCTATCCTTAAGCATAATTTGCGTGTTGAAACTCTAGGAGGTCCTCCTCCACCTAAAGGTGATCATGTGTTTGAATTGAAACAATTGCCTGATACTCTTAAATATGCTTATCTTGATGAAAAGAAGATATATCCTGTTATTATTAGTGCTAACCTTACAGAGCATGAAGAGAAAACATTATTAAAAACTCCGAGGAAGCACCGTGCTGCTATTGGATATACTCTTGATGATCTTAAGGGCAATAGTCCTACTCTCTATCAGCACAAGATCAATTTGGAACCCAATGCTAAACCAGTTGTTGATCATCAATGATGATTAAATTCCAAAATGAAATAAGTGGTAAGAGGTGAAATATTAAAGCTTCTGGAAGCAGGTATAATCTATCCCATAGTTGATAGTAGATGCGCAAGTCCCATTCATTGTGTCCCTAAGAAAGGAGGTATTACTGTTGTTCCCAATGATAAAAATGAACTCATTCCACAAAGAATAATGACTGGCTAGAATGGTAATTGATTTTAGAAAATTAAATAAAGCTACTAGAAAGGATCATTACCCTCTACCTTTCATTGATCAAATGTTAGAAAGACTGTCTAAGCACACACACTTTTATTTTCTTGATGGATATTTTGGTTTCTCTCAAATACCTGTATCACAACCCGATCAAGAGAAACCCACCTTTACTTGTTATTATGGAACTTATGCTTATAGATGTATGCCTTTTTGTTTATGTAATGCACCTGCTACCTTTGAAAGATGTATGACTGCTATATTCTCTGACTTTTATGAAAAGATTGTTGAGGTTTTCATGGATGATTTTTTTGTTTACGGAACTTCTTTTGATGATTGCTTAAGCAACCTTGACCGAGTTTTGCAGAGATGTGAGCAAACTAATCTTGTCTTGAATCGGGAGAACCACTTTATGGTGAATGAAGGTATTGTCTTAGGTCATAAAATTTCTGAGCGAGGTATTGAGGTGTGTAGCCTTGAAGTATGTCTAGAGGGGGGTGATTAGACTACTTGACCAATTAAAAACTTAACCTTTTCCCAATTTTAGAGTTTGGCAGATTTTAGCTATCTTAGGACAAGTTAAGCAATCATCACACAATTCAAGCAAGCATGCAAAGAGTATATAGGCAGCGGAAATTAAAGCATGCAACTTGCAAGAAAGTAAAGGGGAGGGTTTGGAGGATTCAAACGCAATTGGAGACACGGATGTTTTTGGCATGGTTATGATAGGTGGTGCTATTGTACATCCACGTTGATGGAGACTTCAACCCATGAAGGGTAACGGTTGCGCGAGTTCACGGAGGGCTCCACCCACGAAGGGTCCACGAAGAAGCAACCTTATCTATTCCACCATGGCCGTCGCCCATGAAGGACTTGCCTCACTAGCGATAGATCTTCATGAAGTAGGCGATCTCCTTGCCCTTACAAACTCCTTGGTTCAACTCCAGAATCTTTTCAGAGGCTCCCAAGTGACACCTAGCCAATCTAGGAGACACCACTCTCCAAGAAGTAACAAATGGTGCGTTGATGATGAACTCCTTGCTCTTGTGCTTCAAATGATAGTCTCCCCAACACTCAACTCTCTCTCATAGGATTTGGATCTGGTGGAAAGAAGATTTGCGTGGAAAGAAACTTCGGGAAGGCTAGAGATCAAGATTCATATGGTAGGAATGGAATATCTTGGTCTCAACACATGAGTAGGTGGTTCTCTCTCAGAAATGGTAAGTTGGAAGTGTAGGTTTGTTCTGATGGCTTTCTCCACGAATGAAGAGGAGGTGGAGGGGTATATATAGACTCCACACAAAATCTAACCGTTACACACAATTTACCAAACTCGGTGGGACCAATTCAACAGACTCGATCGGACCGATTTAGTAAACCTAGTGACCGTTAGGATTTTCGGTGGGACTGACATGCAACTCGGTAAGACCGATTCGGTTAGGGTTAGGGCATAACGTAATCTCAGTAAGACCGGTTACACAAACTCGGTGAGACCGATTTTGGTAATAAGCTTTCAAGAGAGTTGGTCAGGTAAACTCGGTGGGACCGATTTGCTCTTTTCGGTAAGACCGAAATGTTACAAAAGGGAAACAGAGAATTTACATTGCAATCTCGGTGGGACCGATCGCTCACTTCGGTTAGACCGAAACGTTACGAAGGGAAATAGTGAGATTACAATCCCATCTCAGTGAGACTGAGATCCCTATCGGTAAGACTGATTTGCCTAGGGTTTGTGGTGACCGATTTTGGCTTTAGGTTTAGGTCATTTGTGGATGTGAGAAAGTAGCTGAGGGTTTTGGAGCATATCACCAAGCACATGAAGCAAGAGGCTCATTAAGCAACACCTCATCCCTCCTTGATAGTATTGGCTTTTCCTATAGACTCAATGTGATCTTGGATCACTAAAATATAAAATGAAGAGTCTTGAGCTTTTGAGCTTGAGCCAATCCTTTGTCATTAGTGTTTTGAGGGATCCACTTTCATCATCCTTGCCATGCCATTCATTGAGCTTTCCTAAAATAATAGTCTTGGAATAGCATTAGCTCAATGAGCTATATGTTGTTATGAATTACCAAAACCACCTAGGGATAGTTGCACTTTCAATCTCCCCCTTTTTGGTAATTGATGACAACATATAGATCAAAGCTTCGACAAATGATAATAAGATTAAAAACATCGTCGCTTTGAGAAGTATGTGATAAGCAAGAGCTCCCGCTAAATTTGTGCATAGTTTAAGATTTGCTTTGGACTGCAAATGCACAAGGAATTAGGCTCATGGGTTACTCTTCCATGTCACATACATCTTGGTGGAGCGCTCAAAATGATAAAGATTGAATATATGCACTCATCACCAAGCAAAGTGAATGATCACATATGAATAGGATAAGATAATATCATCAAAAATGCATAAGTGTAGCTTATGATCAAATACATGATCATCAATGTCTCACAAAGTAGCATAGTATCTCAAGCACTCAAAAGAAAGCAAAGTTTAACCACCAAAGTAAGAGAGAACAAAAGCAACACACTCTCTCTCGAAGCCTATGATCTATACATTTTTCTCCCCCTTTGGCAACAAGTTACCAAAAAGTTCATAGAAAATGCATAGTGCTAGATCGACTCTCGGGCTTGATCTTCAGGTGGTGGTGTCCGGATAATTCCAAGAACGAAGGCTTCAGTTGAAGTAGATGGAGCTGGAGGAGTTGATGCTGGAGCTGGTTGCACTGGAGCTGTAGGAGTTGTAGCTGGTGCAGATGATGTGGCTCTGGTGTCTGTCACAGGCACAACAGTTGACCTCTGAGCTCTAGGCACTCTGGCAAATAAATTAGTGGTAGTCTTGCCCTGCCTCTCCTGCATGTCATCCTGTAGCTGCTCCACAACTGACTGAATCTCAGTTACTTTGACATCTAGATCATGGAATTTTAGTTCCATGATTCTTTCCAGACTCTCCTGATTTCGAGTGAGGGTGGCCAATCCCTTCTCAATCCTCAGAGTTGATGCTATCAAGTAACCAAGCTGCTCCTGCTTGTTCTTCAAGAAATACTCAGATGCCTCCTCTTGAGTTGGCATCTTGGCAGCCTTCTCTTTCCTTGCCTTCTCCTTCTTCTCTTGAGCTTGTACTGATGATGGATCATTCTCATTCATGACAACTTGATTGTCCTCAAAGTCTGGATAGAGAGGAAAATGTTCCTTATCTAATAGATATTTGCTTGTGCCCATCTTTGAGTTAATCAACTCCTGAATCTGAGGGGCATATCCACAACTCCTCTTCTGGTCTGCTGCAGTCCTCTTAATGGTCTCTACCATAAGGCTCATGACCTTGAATTTCTGTGGCACATCAAACAAATGCAACATGTTGATTGCATGCCCTCTAATCATGTTGTGGTCACCATACTTAGGCAACAGAGTGTGCCTTAGGATCCAATTGATAGTTGGCAGTCCTAATAGAAGAAAGTGGACTGATCCAAACTTATGTGTCTCAACAGCTTTGTCTGGGATCTCCTTGTACATGTGTGCCATGGAATTGTGGCCCATCTTCTTCTTGGCATAGACATCCAAGTCATCTTCACTCTCCTTTGGGGCATTTATCAGTTTTTCCCATTCTTCAACAGTTGACTGGTACCTTGTACCTTCAGACATCCAAACTATCCTCCCATCTGGATAGAAGTGTGATGTGGAGTAGCATTGCATAATGAGTTCATCATTCTAGTTGGTGAGCTTCTGCCCAACAAAATCTGCAACTCCACAAGCAACAAAACTGTCTTGCACTCCAGGATAGTGTTCTTCATTATCTTTCATGTAGGTCCAGTCGACCCACCTCATATCACACACTATGGGCTTCTTGTCCAACAAGATTGTCTCATAGAAGTCCTGCTGTTCCTTTGTATGGAACCTGTAATCAACAACAGTTCTTCTCCTTGTGGCATATGGATCTGTCATCCTCCATAGCCTCAACCCTGAGTCTCTTCTGATGTTCATGTCCTCAGCCACAGGATGGGCATCATTGTGGTCTGGTATCTTGGGCTTGAGCTTCCTCAGAACTTGTCCTTCTTCATCTTCCTCATCAGCAACATCAGGCACTGGGGCCTTGTTCTTTTCAGCAGCTGGAATACTCCTGGTATTCCTCTTTGGTGCAAGCTTGGCCTTGGGGGCAGCTTTGGATGCTTCCTTGGGCTTTGATGTTGCAGCCCCTGATCTAATAGCATCACCCATAAGCTTTTGTGCCTTGGGTGTTGGTGCAGCAACCTCTTCTTCCTCTTCAGAGTCTCTTCTCATTGAGGGTTTTCCAAGAACCTAGGCAGTAGTGGTTCTTTCTCTCTTCTTCTTCTTATCCTGAGCAGCTTCATCTTCTGATTCAATTGTAAACTTCATAGTTTCTCCAGTGGGAACTTTCTTGGGTTTGGAAGTTGTGACTTTCTTTGCAGGTGCCTCTTTGGGTTCAGACTTCTCAGGCATTTGGTAGATCCTCTGACCTTCAGCATAGGTGTCCTCTTGGCAGGAACTTTCCTATTGAGTCCAGGTTTAGTGTTCTGTGCTGAGGCATAGTCCTTTTTGAGCACTACCTTCTTGGAGGTAGCCTCATCCTCTTCTGCTCTATAATCCTCATCCTCAGAATCTGAGGTTCTTTTCTTCCTTTGCCTGGTGGCAGCTTTAGGCAGATTGCTTGGAGTGCTTCTGCTGCAATCATCAGAAGAACTTGAGGGACTAGTGCCCTCACTCATGTGAATCTGCTCTTCTGACCTGTTCTGGCTATCACTCTGGTCTGACATGCTGCAAACACTGACTGCTGAACCTGTGAAGAGTTATAGATGAGATAGAGTGGATGAGCATCACAAAATGCAGAGATTTTTTGCAAAAGAATGATTCAAAAATTCATTTTTAGTTTTCCACAGAAAGCATTTCGGATCAATCGATTTTCAAACTCGGTGATACCGAAGCAGTTTTGGAACCTAAACTGATGAACTCGGCTGGACCGAGTCACAGTTCGGTGGCACTGAGACTGCTAGGGTTTCACAAAGTCCTAAAATCAGTCTCACCGATTAGCAATTCTCGGTCAGACCGAGAGTTACTAGTGCAATGGCGTTAGCCAAATCGGTGGGACCGAGTTTTTCAACTCGGTAGGTCCGAGATGGTTTTGGCGGAAACCTAACCCTAAAATTTCGAATCTCATCTAATCTAAGGATTGCATTGACTGGATAGGAGTGTTTCAATCGTGGCAAGAATCAATAAGAACACAATGTGCTAGGAATCAGACGAGGATAGCATAGAGATCGAGTCCATACCCTAGCTCGGCGATGAAATCGCTACGGCGGCAACGGCGGGGGTGAAATCCATTGACGGCGGCGGAGACCAGCGACAGGAGGTGGCTGGCGACGAGGAGACGATCTGGAGACCCTGATGGCAGAGCGAGCTATTGCGCGGGCAAAGAGGTTCGGAGAAATTTCCAAATTTTTGCCCATGACTATATATAGCCCGACTCTGTCGGTGTGACCGAGTGGAACAACTCGGTGGCACCGAGATGCATAACTGTGTACAGTTACAGCAACTCGGTGTGACCGAAAAGTTCAAATCGGTTGCACCGAGATTGAAAACCTAGATCGACTTAGTGATCTCAGTAGGACCGAAATGGAGGAATCGGTCAGACCGAGAATCACAAAGAAGTTCTGGAAGTTTAAGTCTATGACGAATCGGGGACTCCGAGTGCTCCTCACACAGAGTGGTTCGAATCTGACTTGATCAAATTTTGTGATGTAGCATGAATAGAGTTTGAGACGAGAAAAGCATAGATAGCTAGAGAAGTTTCTTAGGCATTCTTGTCCATCCACTTGGCTAAAAGAAAAAGAAAGCCAAACAATCAAAGCAACAAGTGGATGTCCTCGAATGAGTAAAATATGCAACCAACATGCTCACGCAATAAGATGGCAAATGAAATATGTGGCAAAACATGCACAACCAGTTCTAGCATCTATCAAACAATTGGCGATGACTAGGTCATCTATATATGAGTATATTGACTTAGGAGTCAAATGAAAACATTTTATCATAGGTCATACTCATCGTTTAAGCTCAAGTGGGGTTACCACTTTTACATAATGCATTGATGTGTTCACACCATTAGAGTTGCTTTGACTCAATTCTTAGAGTTAAGCTCCCCCTAGATGTGAGATCCCCTTTTAGAGGGTTGAACTAACCTTGGGTTTTGTCGATGATGACTTCATGTAGGTGTTGAAGATGTGGATGCTCAATGTTGATGTAGATCATTTGGAGCAATCCTTTGGAGTGAGTTGCACTTTCAACTTACCTACATGGGTTAGTCCCACAAGGAACAAACAAGAATATCCATAGACATAGAGTGATGCACACACAAGATGATGTCCATGAAATCATTAAGTTACCTTGTCCCTTGCCTTACCAACATGAGGGTTTTGGACTCCTTGAACTAGTGCAAGATGTGGAAGTTGATTGCACTTCTTCTTGCCATAATGATATGAGTGAAGAATGTTGGCAGAGTCACCCTCAAGAACTCTCTAGTTCTTCTTCTTCGGGATCCACATCATCTTGATGGGAATCCTTGGAGTTGTAGTTGTACTTGATGAAGTAGAACTTGACGTAGTCTTGGGAACCCACTTGAACGAGGCCTTAGGTGCTTCTTCAAATGCATCAATCTCTTCTTGAAGCTTGTCCTTGCCTTTGTTCTTGTGGTCTTGTGGTGGAAGATCATCTTGTGCTTGTGTTCCTTTGATGGAAGTAGGATCATACTTCTCTTGTTGAGGAACAAACTTTGTCTTGGGGTATTGATCTTCTTCCCACTCAACTCCATTGGCATTGAACTTTCGTTCAAAACCAACACCTTGATTCTTCCGGTGCCTTCCTTGCTTGCGTACAATTTCCTCGAATTGCTTACTCCCGGCAAGGCTCTTGTAAACACCTTTCTCTATAATTCCCTTCAATAAGCTATTTTCTTGCTCAAGTGTAACTTGTCTAAGAGAATCATTAGTGGAATCAAGAGAACTACTAGAAGCAACAATATTGGATTTGACATTATTATTGTTACTACTAGAGGAAGGATCTTTCTTGTACTTGTTACTAGAGTTGACTTGAGGCATGTAAGTAGATAAGAGTAAACACTTGGCAATGTAAGAAGAACTTTTCTTACGGAGATCATCATTGATTGCTTTTAAGAACTCATGCTCTTGCACAAGATTGAGCTTTTCAAAGCGTAACTTCTCATGAGCCCTTAAAAGTTCTCGATGATCTTCGAAGATAGTTTCATGAGCTAACTTAAGAGTGTTTAGTTCTTTAGTTAGAAGCTCAATCTTCTCCTTATCATTGTCATTCGTTTTATCATGATTAATTGATGTTTCATCATAGTATCCATCACTAGAGTTGTCAACATGTAAATCATCATCCACAAGCAAGTCATCTTCATCACTATCGAAATCAACATACTCAGGATGTGTTACCTTTGGACCTTTGGCCATGAAGCATCTTCCAATTCCTTCATTTGGTGAATCAAATATGTCGTAGGAGTTGGTTGACACAAGTGCTAGACCGGCAACACCCTCATCTTGAGTATATTCGGAGTCGGAGTGATAGCTTCTCTCGGAGTGATTGTCGGAGTCGGAGCCGGATACCCATTCACCAACATGAGCTTGATGTCTTTGTTTTGTGTAGCTCCTTGATGACTTGTCCTTCCTTTCCGAATCCTTGCTTCTCCGTGAGGGTCTTCGTTCATAATGATCATCTCTACTCCTTCTCTCTCTCGATGGTGATTCTTCTCTTTTGCTTCTTCTTTTTGGAGAATCTTCTCTTCTTTTGTAGGGTGCCGTACACTCATTGGAATAGTGTCCGGGTCTCGCACAATTGTTGCAATTTTGCTCTCGGCTAGAAGATCTTTTGTCATTGTAAGACCTTGACTTGGAGCTTCTTTCTTTGCTTCTACTTTTGTAGAATTTGTTGAAGTTCTTAACCATTAAGCTCAATTCTTCATTGAAGGTTTGTTTCTCACTTGATGATGTGGGGGATTCACTTGAGGCTTTGTAAGCACCACTTGACTTGTTGTGAAGTTCCTCCTTATCCTTGAGTGACATCTCATGAGCAACAATTCTTCCAGTGACTTCCGTTGGCTTGAGATCTTTATAGTTTGGCATCATTTGGATCAATGTGCACACGGTATCATACTTTCCATCCAATGCTCTTAGGATCTTCTTGATGATGAATCTGTCGGTCATCTCTTCACTCCCTAAGCCGGCAATCTCATTTGTGATAAGAGCAAGCCTAGAGTACATTTCAGTGACACCTTCACCATCCTTCATTTTGAACTTGTCAAGCTGACTTTGGAGCACATCCAACTTGGATTCCTTGACGGAGTCGGTACCTTCATGCATATCAATCAAAGTATCCCAAATTTCCTTTGCATTCTCAAGACGGTTGATTTTGTTGAATTCTTCGGGGCACAATCTGTTGAAGATGATATCACAAGCTTGAGCGTTGTATTGCAACATCTTCAATTCTTCCGCATTTGCTTCACGGTTCGGCTCTCTCCCATCAAAGAATTCACCTTGCAAGCCAATACATATAATTGCCCAAACGGCGGGGTTATGTCCAAGAATATGCATTTTCATCTTATGCTTCCAACTAGCAAAATTAGTACCATCAAAGTAAGGACCTCTACGGTGATAATTTCCCTCACTAGACACCATACTCTCCTAGGTTGTGAAACCAAGGCTATGACCACCAAAAGCTATGGAAATCAAAGCAAATGGAGACCAAAGCTCTGATACCACTTGTAGGACCTTGAAGTATGTCTAGGGGGGGGGGGGTGATTAGACTACTTGACCAATTAAAAACTTAACCTTTTCCCAATTTTAGAGTTTGGCAGATTTTAGCTATCTTAGGACAAGTCAAGCAATCATCACACAATTCAAGCAAGCATGCAAAGAGTATATAGGCAGCAGAAATTAAAGCATGCAACTTGCAAGAAAGTAAAGGGAAGGGTTTGGAGGATTCAAACGCAATTGGAGACACGGATGTTTTTGGCGTGGTTCCGATAGGTGGTGCTATCGTACATCCACGTTGATGGAGACTTCAACCCACGAAGGGTAACGGTTGAGCGAGCCCATGGAGGGCTCCACCCATGAAGGGTCCACGAAGAAGCAACCTTGTCTATTCCACCATGGCCGTCGCCCACGAAGGACTTGCCTCACTAGCGGTAGATCTTCACGAAGTAGGCGATCTCCTTGCCCTTACAAACTCCTTGGTTCAACTCCACAATCTTATCGGAGGCTCCCAAGTGACACCTAGCCAATCTAGGAGACACCACTCTCCAAGAAGTAACAAATGGTGCGTTGATGATGAACTCCTTGCTCTTGTGCTTCAAATGATAGTCTCCCCAACACTCAACTCTCTCTCATAGGATTTGGATCTGGTGGAAAGAAGATTTGAGTGGAAAGCAACTTGGGGAAGGCTAGAGATCAAGATTCATATAGCAGGAATGGAATATCTTGGTCTCAACACATGAGTAGGTGGTTCTCTCTCAGAAATGGTAAGTTGGAAGTGTAGGTTTGTTCTGATGGCTTTCTCCACGAATGAAGAGGAGGTGGAGGGGTATATATAGCCTCCACACAAAATCTAACCGTTACACACAATTTACCAAACTCGGTGGGACCGATTCAACAGACTCGGTCGGACCGATTTAGTAAACGTAGTGACCGTTAGGATTTTCGGTGGGACTGACATGCAACTCGGTAAGACCGATTCGGTTAGGGTTAGGGCATAACGTAATCTCAGTAAGACCGATTACACAAACTCGGTGAGACCAATTTTGGTAATAAGCTTTCCAGAGAGTTGGTCAGGTAAACTCGGTGGGACCGATTTGCTCTTTTCGGTAAGACCGAAATGTTACAAAAGGGAAACAGAGAATTTACATTGCAATCTCGGTGGGACCGATCGCTCACTTCGGTTAGACCAAAACGTTACGAAGGGAAACAGAGAGATTACAATCCCATCTTGGTGAGACCGAGATCCCTATCGGTAAGACCGATTTGCCTAGGGTTTGTGGTAGTGGCTATGACATTCAAACTCGATGGCGCCGGATAGAAAGAATCGGTGTGACCGATTTTGGCTTTAGGTTTAGGTCATTTGTGGATGTGAGAAAGTAGCTGAGGGTTTTGGAGCATATCACCAAGCACGTGAAGCAAGAGGCTCATTAAGCAACACCTCATCCCTCCTTGATAGTATTGGCTTTTCCTATAGACTTAATGTGATCTTGGATCACTAAAATATAAAATGAAGAGTCTTGAGCTTTTGAGCTTGAGCCAATCCTTTGTCATTAGTGTTTTGAGGGATCCACTTTCATCATCCATGCCATGCCATTCATTGAGCTTTCCCTGAAATAATAGTCTTTGAATAGCATTAGCTCAATGAGCTATATGTTGTTATGAATTACCAAAACCACCTAGGGATAGTTGCACTTTCAAGGTGGATAAAGCTAAAGTTGATGCAATTGAAAAAATGCTGTGTCCTGAAGATATTTGGTCATGATGGTTTCTATAGGAGGTTTATTAAAGACTTCTCTAAATTTTCTAGGCCTCTTACTAATCTTTTACAAAAGGATGTTCCATTTGTTTTTGATGATAATTGCATAGAAGCCTTTGAGACACTTAAGAAAGCCTTAAGTTTTGCACCTATTATTCAACCACCTGCTTGAAACTGACCTTTTGAAATTATATGTGATGCTAGTGATTATCTTGTTGGCGCTATTCTAGGGCAAAGAGTTGATAAGAAATTAAATTTTATTCACTATGCTAGTAAAAATCTTGACAACGCCCAAAGAAATTATGCTACTACTGAAAAGAATTTTTAGCAGTTGTGTTTGCTTGTGATAAATTCAGATCTTATATAGTCGACTCTAAAGTAATCATTCACACTGATCAAGCTGCTTTTAAATACCTTATGGAAAAGAAAGATGCTAAACCTAGACTCATTAGGTGGGTTATTTTGCTACAAGAATTTGACTTACACATCACTGATAGGAAAGGAGTTGAGAACCCCGTAGCTAATAACTTGTCTAGGTTGGAAAATATTCTTGATAACCCACTGCGTATTGATGTTAGTTTCCCTAACGAAAAACTAGCTATCATAAACACTTCTCATAATACTCCTTGGTATGCTGACTATGCTAATTATATTGTTGCTAAATTTATACCACCTAGTTTTACATACCAACAAAAGAAAAAAATTCTTATATGATTTAAGACATTAATTTTGGGACCCACATCTGTATAAAGAAGGAGTAGACAGTATTATTAGAATTTGTATACCTGAGCATGAACAGGAACAAATCCTACGGAAATGTCACTCCGGGGCCTACGGAGGGCATCATGTGGGAGATAGAACTGCACACAAGGTATTGCAGTCTGTTTTTTTATTGTCCTACTCTCTTCAAGGATGCACGTAAGTTTGTTTTATCTTGTGATGAATGTCAAAGAATTGGTAACATTGGTAAACATTAGGAAATGCCTATAAATTATTCACTTGTCATTGAACCATTTGATGTTTGGGGCTGATACGTCTCTAACATATCTATAATTTTTGATTGTTCCATGCTGTTATATTATCATTCTTGGATGTTTTGCAATCATTTTATAGTCATTTTATATTAGTTTTTTGGTTCTAACCTATTGACATAGTGCACAGTGCCAGTTGCTGTTTTCTGCATGTTTTTTTACATTGCAGGAAATCAATATCAAACGGAGTCCAAAATGCAACACAACTCCTGGAGAATTTTTTGGGCCAGAAGAAAGCCAATGGGCCAAGGAAGCACCTGAGGGGTTGCTCGAGGTGAGCAGCACCCACCATGGCGCGCCCTGGGGGATTGTGCCCACCTCGGGTGCCCACCTCGGGTGCCCACCGAACCGCCTCTTTTCTCTATAAATACCCAAATATTCCAGAAACCCTAGGGGAGTCGGCGAAATATTGATCCAGCCGCCGTAGAGTCCAGAACCACCAAGATCCAATCTATGATGCATGAGTAGTTCTTTGTAGACCTACGAGTCCGTAGTTAGTATCTAGATGGCTTCCTCTCTCTCTTGATCATCAATACAATGGTATCTTGGAGATCCATATGATGTAAGTCTTTTGGCGGTGTGTTTGTTGGGATCCGATGAACTTTGAGTTTATGATCAGATCTATGCTTTTATCCATGAAAGTTATTCGAGTCTTCTTTGATCTCTTATATGCATGATTGCTTATAGCCTCGTATTTCTTCTCCGATATTTGGTTTTTGTTTGGCCAACTTGATCTATTTATCTTGCAATGGGAAGAGATGCTTTGTAGTGGGTTCGATCTTATGGTGCTTGATCCCAGTGATAGAAAAGGAACCGACATGTATGTATCATTGCTACTTAGGATAACAAGATGAGATCTATATTATCCGCAATAGATAAACGGATCTCATCTACATCATGTCATCATTCTTATTGCATTACTCTGTTTTCTCATGAACTTAATAAACTAGATGCATGCTGGATAGCGGTCTATGTGCAGAGTAATAGTAGTAGATGCAGGCAGGAGTCGGTCTACTAATCTTGGACATGATGCCTATATAATAATCATTGCGTGGATATTGTCATGATTATTTGAAGTTCTATCAATTGCCCAACAATAATTGTTTTCCCACCGTTTGCTATTTTTCACGAGAGAAGCCACTAGTGAAACCTACGGCCCCTGGATCTCTTTTCATTATATTTGCCTCTGCGATCTATTTTCTCTTGCATTTATTTTCAGATCTATTAAACCAAAAATACAAAAATACCTTGCTGCAATTTATTTGTTCCGCAATCTATTTATCCTATCTACCACTTTTTACCTCACATTATTTGCCTACTTGAGGCGCCGTACCCGGAAGGGATTGACAACCCCTTTAACACATCGGGTTGCGAGTATTTATTATTTATGTGCAGGTGCTATTTACGTGGTGTGAGGAGGTTCTCCTACTGGTTCGATAACCTTGGTCTCATCATTGAGGGAAATACCTACCATCGCTATACTGTATCATCCCTTCCTCTTTGGGGAAATACCGACGTAATTCTAGCAGACATCAGGGGCTTTGATTATATGGGACCATTTCCTTCCTCTAATGGGTATACACATATTTTGGTTGTTGTTGATTATATCACAAAGTTGGTGGAAGCTATTCCAACTAGCAATGCTGATCATAACACCTCCATTAAAATGCTTAAAGAAGTATTTTCCCTAGATTTGGAATCCCTTGATATTTAATGACTGATGGTGGTTCACATTTTATTCATGGTGTTTTACATAAACTACTTGCTAAATATGATGTCAACCATAGAATAGCATCACCTTATCACCCTCAATCTAGTGGACAAGTTGAACTTAGCAACAGAGAAATAACGTTAATATTACAAAAAAGTGTCAATGGGTCTCGCAAGAATTGGTCTAAGAAATTAGATGATGCGCTTTGGGCCTACAGAACGGCTTATAAAAATCCTATGGGTGTGTCTCCATATAAAATGGTTTATGGGAAAAGCTTGTCATTTGCCTCGTGAGTTAGAACATAAAGCATATTGGGCAATTAAAGAACTCAACTATGACTTCAAACTTGCCAGTGAAAAGAGGTTATTTGATATAAGCTCACTAGATGAATGGAGAACCCAAGCTTATGAAAATGCCAAACTATTTAAATAAAATGTCAAAAGATGGCATGATAAAAGAATCCAAAAGTGAGAATTCAAGGTTGGTGAATATGTTCTATTGTACAATTCTTGTTTTAGATTTTTTGCAGGAAAACTTCTTTCCAAATGGGAAGGACCATATATCATTGAAGAAGTTTACCGCTCTGGAGCTATTAAGATCAGTAATGCCGAAGGCACTAGTTCGAAGGTGGTCAATGGACAAAGAATTAAGCACTATATTTCACGTACGCCTATTAGTGTTGAAACTAACATTATCCAAACCATGACACTAGAGGAACACACAAAAGAAACCTTCCAGAACACTCCAGAACCAAGAAAAAGAAGAGGTACATCATACAATAAGTAAACGGACTCCAAAAAATCCGCAAAAATATTTTCTGTCACTTTTGGGATATTAAAAAAATATAAAAATAAGACACGCACGGGAAGGCAACCCAGGTGCCCATAAGGCACCAGGGCAAGCCTGGCCCACCTAGCATGCCCTGGTGGGTAGTGGGCCCCTTGGGCACCTTCCCGACTCCGTTTTGCTTCCATATACTTGTTTCCCAAGATAAATAATATATATATATATATATACACACACACACACACACACATACCCCCGGATGATTTGAACACCTCGCAGAGAAATCCTGTTCTTGTTTCATGCTGTTTTTCAAACAGATCTAGATCGCCATGGCTGCCCCAAGCTCCTCCAAGGACAAGTTATCCGAGAAGGTCATCGACCCCTACCTACCAGAGGAGTTGAGGCACCTTCAAGCCATTGAGATGTGTGAGGGGTACTACACATCCGGGATGTTCAAGGCCCCAGGAGAACGGGAAGCGTGGAGGTCAGGCTCAAGGCGGTGGAGCAAGAGATCTTCAAGTGCCAAGGATGGTGGAGCGTGGACTTAGTGCTAATCACTCCATGATTATGGAATTCACTCATGACCACAAGGTGGATCGACGGTCTATGGAAGACATTGTCTTCACCTTCAACAAGTAAATCAATTTCTGTAAAGCCAAATCTATGATCTTCAAAATCAAGTTTTTGAGTATGAAGCAAGATTTAAAGGTATGAGTTTAGCTGCTGGTTTTTGGACTCAGGAGACTCATGCATCCTCTTATGATGGTGAACCACTGCCAAGCCAGAGGACAAGCTTACTACCTCATCACACCCACCATCACCAACATCACCAAAGAAGGAGACTTGAGTACACGGGTATGGGCACTCCCCTTAGCTTAGGCCAAGCTTTGGGGATATGCCCCGGTATCGTATCACCATCACTTTTATTATCTTTACCTATCTTAGTTCGATCCTTAGTTATTTCGTGATTTAGTCGAGTAAAAGTTAAGTATGATATATTTTTGAGTGTTAGTTTCGTGATCTATCTATCTATGTAATTGAGTGAGAGTTATATAATGAAGTTTAGTTTGAGTTTTTGCTTCTTTACTTTCATGTTTCAATCAAAATAAAGGAAATAATGAAAAATATCATATGCTAATCTTATGGAAAGTAATGACATATCATAAGTAAAAGTACAAGTGGTAAAATTTATTGAAAGTTGACAAACATAGCATTGGTAAATCATGAAATTCATGAAAGAATTAATAAGGGAAGAGAAGATTCACATGCAAATATACTATCTTGGACATCTTCTATGATTGTGAGCCCCCATTAAATATCTTATGCCAAATTGTTGATACTGGACAAGGAAGACAACATAATAATTTATGTTTGTTCATATTTGCATAGAAGTTATATTGTCATAGATCCTCTAACATGTGGTGGTTGCCCAATATCTTTGCTAGCCCAAAATACACACTAAGTAAAGATACTGCTTGTGCATCCAAAAAGCTTAAATCCAAATTCATGTTTTGAGAGTCCATCATACCTACATATGGATTGAGTAAGATCCTTCAAGTAAGTTGTCACCAGTGCAAAAAGGGAAATGCAAATTGCCTCTAAATGTGTTTGATCTTTTAGTGCAAAGGAAAATAAGCATTGTACAAACTTGTGATGGCAAAGTAATAAAAGCGACGGACTGCATAATAAAGGTTGCTATCATAAGGGGCAATATAACGTGATGTTCTTTTGCATTAAGAGACTGTGCATATAAAACCAAAAAAGTGCATGACAACCTCTGCCTCCCTCTACGAAGGGCCTATCTTTTACTTTTATGTACTTACTTTTTATGCAAGAGTCAAAGTATTATCCTTTATTCCTTTTTATTTTCTCTTTTGCAAGCACCATGTCGTGGGGAAAGATCAAGGCACATATATCCAGTTGAATGTGAGTGATCATGAGTTATTATTGTTGACATCACCCTTGAGGTGAATAAGTTGGGAGGCGAAACTATGAGCCCCTATCTTTCTATGTGTCCGGTTGAAGCTTTTGCTCCTATATATGTTGTGAGTGTTAGCAATCATAGAAGACTAAATGATGGTTGAGTATGTGGACTTGCCAAAAGCCTCCGACACGAGACCCTTCCTGAAAATATGATGAATTGTAATTGCAAAGTTGACTGAGAACATAGTTTGTTTGCTTTCAAGAAAGTTTATGCTTCATACTTCGATGTTGTGATGAATCATTACTTGCTCATAAGAAACTATATGATAAAATTTATTACTATTACGATAATTACCATGATGCTACTATGTCCGTATTTTGTTTTTATCGACACCTCTCTCTCTAAACATGTGGACAAGATTTTTGCTATCAGCTTTCGCTTGAGGACAAGTGAGGTCTAGGCTTGGGGGAGTTGATACGTCCATTTTGCATCATGTTTTCCTACTGTTATTTCTAGTGTTTTTATTCATTATAACACTTTATGGAGTAATTCTAATGCTTTTCTCTCATAATATGCAAGGTTTACAGAAAGAGGGAGAATGCCGGTAGCTGGAATTCTGGACCTGAAAAAGCTATGTCAGAGATACCTATTCTGCACATCTCCAAATGAGCTGAATTTTTACGGAGAATTATTTTGGAATATATAATAAATATTAGAGAGAAGAACTACTAGAGGGGGGCAGCCAGGTGCCCACAAGGCACCAAGGCACGCCAGCCCCCCTGGCGTTCCCTGGTGTGTAGTGGGGGGGCAGGCCCACCTCCGGTGCCCATCTTTTGCTACATAAGGTCTCTTGACCTAGAAAAAATAAGGAGAGGACTTTCGGGACGGAGCGTGATACGTATCCAATGTATCTATAACTTTTGATTGTTCCATGATGTTATATTATCATTCTTGGATGTTTTACAATCATTTTATAGCAACTTTATATCATTTTTTGGGACTAACCTATTCACATAGTGCCCAGTGCCAGTTGCTATTTTTTGCTTGTTTTTTACTTCGCAAAAAATCAGTACCAAACAGAGTCCAAACGCAATGAAACTTTTTGGTGATTTTTTCTGGACCAGAAGACACTTGTTGGGCCAAAAAAGTACCAGAGGGGGGCTCCGAGGGGAGCACAACCCACCTGGGCGCGCATGGGGGCCCAGGCGCGCCCTGGTGGGTTGTGCCCACCTCGGCCACCTCCCGCACCTCCACTTTGCTCTATAAATACCCCAATATTCTAGAAACCCTAGGGGAGTCGACGAAAAACAATTCCAGCCGCCGCAAGTTCTAGAAACCACATATCCAATCTAGACACCATCACGGAGGGGTTCATCATCCTCATTGGCGCCTCTTCGATGATGCGTGAGTAGTTCATTGTAGACCTACATGTCCGTAGTTAGTAGCTAGATGGCTTCCTCGCTCTCTTTCGATTCTCAATACAATGCTCTCTTGGAGATCTATTTGATGTAACTCTTTTTGCGGTGTGTTTGTTGGGATCCGATGAACATTGAGTTTATGATCAGATCTATGTTTTTATCCATGAAAGTTATTTGAGTCTTTTGATCTCTTATATGCATGATTACTTATAGCCTCGTATTTCTTCTTCGAATCTTTGGTTTAGTTTGGCCGATGTCACGCCCAATATGCGACCCTATCCAAAAGGAACTCGAAGGTCCCACCAAGGATAGACCCGCATATTGGAACGCTTTTGCAAGGTGGATATCATTACATCAACATTACATAATAGATGGGGATACATACAAAACATACAATGTCACACGAATACAACAATACCACATACAAGAAAAACATCCGACTACGGATGAATCATAAACAGAAACTCAAACAATATCCACCCTGCTAGCCCAGGCTGCCGACCTGGAACCTATCCCCTGATCGAAGAAGCAGAAGAAGAACTCCAAAACAAGCAAACATCACGCTCGCGTCAAGACCATCGCATAACCTGTACCTACAACTGTTGTTGTAGTAATCTGTGAGCCATGAGGACTCAGCAATCCCATTACCATGGGTATCAAGACTAGCAAAGCTTAATGGGAAAGGAAGGGGTAAAGTGGTGAGCTTGCAGTAGCGACTAAGCATGATATGGTGGCTAACATACGCAAATGAGAGCGAGAAGAGAAACAAAGGAACGGTCGTGAAGCTAGCAATGATCAAGAGGTGATCCTGAACACCTACTTACGTCAAACATAACATAGAAACCGTGTTCACTTCCCGGACTCCGCCGAGAAGAGACCATCACGGCTACACACGCGGTTGATGCGTTTTAATTTGGATCAAGTGTCAAGTTATCTACAACTGGACATTAACAAATTCCCATCTGCCACATAACCGCGGGCACAGCTCTCAAAAGTTTAAACCCTGCAGGGGTGTCCCAACTTAGCCCATGACAAGCTCTCGCGATCAACGAAGGAATATACCTTCTCCCAGGAAGACCCGATCAGTCTCGGAATCCTGGTTTACAAGACATTTCGACAATGGTAAAACAAGACCAGCAAGACCTCCTGGCGTGCCGACATCCTGATAGTAGCCGTGCGTATCTCGTCTCAGGCCACGACCGGATGAACACTACATACGGCAACCGACGATACCCCAAGTTGCCTAGGGGCGGCACCGCAAGTGGCTCTGGTTTGGACCAACACTTAGACAAGTATTGGCCCCGGGGGGGGGGGGCTATAATAAAGATGACCCTTGGGTTAATTACTCCCAAGGGAAAAGTAGGTGGTGGTGAGGCAAATGGTAAAACCAATGTTGGGACTTGCTGGACAAGTTTTATTCAAAGCGAACTGTCAGGGGGGTCCCATAAATCACCCGACCGCGTTAGGAACGCAAAATCCGGGAACATAACACCGGTATGACGGAAACTAGGGCGGCAAGAGTGGAACAAAACACCAGGCATAAGGCCGAGCCTTCCACCCTTTACCAAGTATATAGGTGCATTAATTAAATAAGAGATATTGTGATATCCCAACAAGTAAACATGTTCCAACAAGGAACAACATCTCCATGTTCCAACAAGGAACAAACTTCATCTTCACCTGCAACTAACAACGCTATAAGAGGGGCTGAGCAAAGCGGTAACATAGCCAAACAACGGTTTGCTAGGACATGGTGGGTTAGAGGTTTGACATGGCAATTTGGGAGGCTGACAAGCAAATGGTAGGCATCGTAGCATTGGCATAGCAAAAGAGCGAGCAAACTAGCATAGCAAAGATAGTAGTGATTTCGAGGGTATGGTCATCTTGCCTGAAATCCCGCAAGGAAGAAGAACGATTCCATGAAGAAGACAAACGGACGTAGTCGCACGAATCCTCACAACTCCGGAACGAAACCGAAGCTAACGAGAGAAGCAAACCGGAAAGAAACAAACAACATGGTAAACACACAAGCATAACCATGTCATGATGCACAAACAAGTATGATGCATGTCCGGTTTAATGAGGCATGGCATGGCAAAGCGCACAAACAATACTACCAGTTAAGTGGAGCTCAATATGCAACGAGTTGCATATTGACAGAACACCACATCAATTATTTAGTTTCTCTCTCGGTTATGAACAAGACAAGAATAAATGTTATTAAACATGGCAAGAGGTGAAGCATAATTAAGCTATCTGTCTAGGCAAGTTTAAAAGAGGCCAGAACAACAAACAACAATTCTGAAAAATCCCCATGTTATTTAGCAATTAAAGCAAACAACAATTTTAAACATTTTAATTGTTGTTATCATGATGCGGATGACATATGCAAGTATTATGCAATTTTATGAAAATGTTGACATGAGCATGTTATGAAGCATTTGGTCACCATGGCGGAACAAAAAGGGTGCCATGGCGGCGAATCCGAAAATGATGCCACGGCAACATATCGGTTCCGGTAGCTCATGGAGATATCGGTGCAAAAGGAGGCGTGCGTATGTGCGCAACAAGCTAGAGATGGTGGGGTGCTCCCGACTACCGGGTTCCCACGGGTTAGGGGCATGGAAACGAGGAGGAACGTGCATGAAGAAAACGGGCACGGTGCAAACATATCGTACATCTCATACATGCAAGGGCATCTCATCGCGGTCATCTCGGGTTATACCTTCGAAGCGTGCATTTTTGTGGCGGAATGCGTTTCGTAGAGGGAAGTAGACGTTCTCGCGATGTAGTGGAAGTAGTTGTACACTACGATGGTAGTTGTACACATTTTCGTAGATGAACTTGACGCCCATGGGGTCGACGGTAGAGGTACTTGACGCATCACCGGGTGTAGTCGTACATGAGGGTCTTGACGAATCCGAAGGGGTACTTGACAGGTCCGGTCTTGGCGATTCAGGTTTCCGTAGTGTCCTGGTACTTGACGCTTGGGATTGATTTCAGGGTTGCATGCGTCCACGGCAACACAGCGCAGATGCAAAGAGGCAGCGACTTGGCGCGGTTCCGGTGGTCGTACAAGGCAGGGGCAGCTCGGTCACGCGCGTTGCGGGCAGCAGAGGACGAAGCAGAGGAGCAGCAACGCGAGGGAAGGCAGCGAGGCAGGCGAGGAGCAGCCTCAGCGGCGGATCTCCATGGGAGGCATAGCCATGCGTGGCTGCTGGAGCTCCTCAAGCAGAGAAGAAGCCGGCGGGGCAGGAGGCGGACTTGACGTGAGCTCCCGGCGATGGGGCGTGATGTAGGGGAGGCAGACGAGGTCCCGGACGGCAGCCGGGGGTGGATCCGGGCGGCGGCTGCGCGATGAGCTTGAAGATGACGATGGGAAGCAGCAGCAGCGGATGTGGACGGGGAGGTCGCGGCTACAGGCGCGATGCAGGAGGCGTCGGCAGCAGGACTTGGCGCAGGGCCTTGTGGATGGCGAAGGGGATCCGGGCGAGGACGGTGTGATGCTCCTGCTGGCGTGGATGACGACGGCTGCGACACGGGGTGGCACTGGAGGGTGGCCGGAGCCGGGCGCGGCGGAGCTCCTGGTGGTGGTGGTCGACGCCGGCGGGCGTGCTTGCTGGAAGGAGGTGGCAGCACGAGCGGGGAATGCAGGAGTGGCCAGGGGATCAAGAGATGGGATCGGGGCTGCGTGCGGGTGTGGCGGCGGGCACGGGAACGGGAGGAAGAGATGCTACAAGGGGATCGGGCTAGGGTTAGGAAACTGGTGGGCTGCGGGGATGAGGTGGGCTGGCGTTGGGAGGAGGCCGAGCTGCGGTAGCTGGGAGGCCCAGCTGGGCTGGCTGGGCCAAGGCCATGGGCCTAGGGATAGATTGTAGCTGGGCTGGGCGCTCTCTCTCTCCCTCTAAAGAAAAAGACACAAAACAGAGATAAGAAATAAAAGAAAGAGAGGTTAGGGGAAGAAGTTGGACACACGGATAATTTTCCCGGGCTCACAAAAATATGCTCGTTCCAAGAAAATAGAAAGGCCACGATTGAAAGATTTAAATTCAAACTCATTTGAATTTAATTCAAATGGGTTTGAACTAGGACTTGATAAAAAGGAAGGTCCAAAAATGTTCGGATTTTTGGTGGAGCTCCGGAAAATGATGAAATAATTACGGGCAAGGTTGGAGAACAAGAATTGAGATAACAACGGCATGGGATATTTTGTAAGTGTGTTTGCGGTAAATCCAAAAAATGGAATAATTTTATTATAGCTCCCTAATATTGGAGGATATGTTATAAAGAGAAATCACCACGTGAATATCCCTCGATTTAAATAGATCAATGATCTATGCAATTTATTTAGGTGAGTTTTTAAAATTAATGATATGATGGCATGATGACATGATGCAATGCAAATGATGCAAGGATGAATGCAACGAACAAAACAAAACACACGACAAATCTCGGAATAGCTGGAAGTCTTCTGGAGCGTCGGTCTCGGGGCGTTACAGCCGACTAGATCGATTTTTCTTGCCATGGGAAGAGGTGCTTTGTGATGGTTTCAATCTTACGGTGCTCAATCCCAGTGACAGAAGGGGAAATGGCACGTATGTATTGTTTGGTATTAAGGATAACAAGATGGGTTCTATTCCTACATGAATAGATCTTGCCTACATCATGTCATCGTTCTTATTGCATTACTCCGTTTCTCCATGAACTTAATACACTAGATGCATGCTGGATAACGGTCGATATGTGGAGTAATAGTAGTAGATGCAGGGAGGAGTCGGTCTACTAATCTTGGACGTGATGTCTATATAATGATCATTGCCTCGATATCGTCATAATTATTTGAACTTCTATCCATTACCTAACAGTAATTTGTTTACCCATCGTATGCTATTTTTCTTGAGAGAAGCCACTAGTGAAATCTATGCCCCCCGGGTCTCTTCTTTATCATATTTGCCTTTGAGATCTATTTTTATTTGCTTTTATTTTCATATCTATATTATCAAAAACCCAAAAATACCTCGCTGAATTTTATTTGCTTTTATTTGCATCTATCAATTTATTGCAACTTTATCACGTCCATGTGCCAATTTCTGGCGCCGTTACCCGAAAGGGATTGACAACCCCTTTTACACGTCAGGTTGCAACTATTTGTTCTTTGTGTGCAGGTACCGTTTACATAGTGTTGCGTGGTTATCCTACTGGTTCGATAGCCTTGGTCTCATCAATGAGGGAAATACCTACCATAGTTGTGCTGCATCATCCCTTCCTCTTTGAGGAAATACCGACGTAGTTCAAGCCGCATCAGAGCGCCACTGTTTCGAGGCGGAACTTGGGCAGGAGCACTTTTGCCCTTCGACGGAGCGATTCTGCCGGGGGAACTTCCCACCGGGAGGGGGAAATCGAAGCCATCGTCATCACTAACAACCCTCATATCTTTGGGAGGCCAATCTTCATCAACATCTTCAACAACACCATCTCATCACGAACCTTAGTTCATCTCTTGTGTTCAATCTATGTATCGAAACCTCAGATTGGTACCTGTGGGTGACTAGTAGTGTTGATTACACCTCGTAGTTGATGCTAGATAGTTTATTTGGTGGAAGATTATATGTTCAGATCTATTATGCTATTTAATATCCCTCTGATCTTGAGCATGAATATTATTTGTTAGTAGTTTCCCTTGTTCCTGAGGCCACAAGAGAAGTCATGTTGCAAGTAATTATGTGAATTTGATAATCATTCTATATTTTGATGGTATGAATGTTGTGATTCCCTTAGTGGTATTATGTGAATGTCGACTATATGACACTTCACCATCTTTGGGCCTAAGGGAATGCATTGTGGAGTAGTTATTAGATGATGGGTTGCTAGAGTGACAGAAGCCTAAACCGTAGTTTATGCGCTATTTTGTAAGGGGCTGATTTGGATCCACATGTTAAATGCTATGGTTAGATTTTATCTTAATACTTCTTTTGTAGTTGCAGATACTTGCGAGGGGGTTAATCATAGGTGGGAGGCTTGTTCAAGTAAGAACAACACCCAAGCACCGGTCCACCCACGTACCATATTATCAAAGTAGCGAACGCGAATCAAACCACCACGATGAAACTTACTAGATGAAATTCCCGTGTGCCCTCAAGAACGCTTTGCTTATTATAAGAGATCGTTTTCGCCTGTCCTTTTCCACAAAAGTATTGGGCTACCTTCCTGCACTTTGTTACCGTTACCGTTACATACTCGTTACAAAATATCTTGCGAACAAACTATTTGTTACCTACAATTCCAGTGCTTGTAGAAATTACCTTGCTAAAAACCGCTTGTCATTTCCTTCTTCTCCTCGTTGGGCCATCAAGGGTTTTGTGTAATACACGATAAGGTGGCACGGTAGTTGGAAATTGTTCCAAATAGGTTACTGTGGTGAATTCTATAACTAAGAATAAGTATGTTGACGCTTTCGAAGCAACAAAAAGGATGTTGAATCATATAGTTCATTCTTGAACTTAGTATGGTGCCAAGATGGCTTTGGTCAACGGGACACTATTGTAGATAGTTGCTCCATAGCTCAGTTTGAGGAATCAAGATTTTACCTACTATTCATATATGTACAAAGCCAAGTCCACACAAAATATGTATTTTGCGAAAGCGTGAAAACGCGAGGATATGGAAAGATACACACGACCCTGAAATCGTCAGGTCCATTAGACGAAGACTATACTGCAAGCAAAGCATTTTTACACCGGTATGACATAGGTGTAAATTGCATTAACATTGACTAGATTATTGACTCTAGTGCAAGTGGGAGTCTGTAGGAGATATGCCCTAGAGACAATAATAAATGTTATTATTTATCTCCATGTTCATAATTAAGTTTATATTTCGTGCTATAACTACTATGGTTCTCGAGTCTGCAATAACACGAGGCTCCGAGGAAGACTCATATGCATGTGTGGAATAATAAATGGTAAAATGTATTTCTGGTCATGCCTCTAAGACTGGCTCAAGTATTGCATGATGATCCTATTTTCTTGATCATGGGCATGACTATGCCAGCAATTTTGAGGGCACAATGTTAGAAGAACACTTGTGTTGAATCGACCCGAATTGATGTTATGCTATGAGATACATTCGTCACAAATTAATGGTTAATAACACAGAGATAGTTTATGTTTGCATAATTCCTTAGACCATGAGAGTATGAAGTTCCTTCGTACTTGCTTCGTGAACTTTGGGGTTTGTTAAACATCATCCGTAATTGGGTGGCTATTACGGCGGCTTACGGGTTCACAAAAAAAGTATGACATGAAACGAGATAGCTCGAGATTGGGATTTGCTCCTCCAGCGATGGAGAGATTCTCAGGCCCTCTCAGTATTACGGTATCCATCATCATCTGGCCAGACACATTGTGATTTGATCACAGGGATGCTGGAACACGGAAACGAGAAAAGAGAACAAAACAGGTAATGAGGTAACTGTAACAGCCTGGTTTTTGGCCCTTTCCTTTTTCTTTTTGGTTTAATTGCTTTTTTTTGCTTTGTTTTTCTTTTTGGAGTTGTTCTGTGGCCTTGAAACTTGGGAGATGATCATTTCTTGTTCTCCCAAGTGGCTCATCATCCTCAAACTCGTTCCGAGATCATGCCATTTCCATCCTAGCCCAACTCCATAATTCTTTTCTTGCGGAACATTCCTTTTCTATTAAAGGAATGACCTCATTGGCCCTAGGTTGTGAAGCAACCCATATTTCTGTCCCTCCAAAAATTTCCAAATAATTCTCATAAATTTTTTGGGTCATATCTTGCTCAAATGTGACCCAATCCTTCCTTGCCATGTTCAAAAATATTCCTCCAATATTCATTCTTCTATTCTGTCCTGAATGGCATTTTGAGAATGAAGTGCCATTTATCTTATCTTGTTTTGCTCCCAAACTTTTGGGGCATTCTTTTATGTCCAACTCATTGCCTCATGCCAAAATTCAACTTTGTTTGCCTAGTAAATCTTCCTCAGTGATTTTTTCAAAGTTTCTGTCAAACAGAAGCCATTGTGACGGAAGTACTAGCTAGGAGTATCCAAATAAGTTGAAATTTTGCATGCATCTTCATGTGCTCATATCATGACCCTCCTCCAATTTTTAGCCTATCCCAACATCTATGTGAGCACAGCTTCAAATCTTTGATTCTAGCAATATTTTTAGGTTGGGAAGCAAGTGTATTTCATATTGCTTCATTAACTCTGAGAAATTACCAGATCATACTCCTACCCAAATAACATCTCTCCACCAAATTTGGGATCATTTCCTTAAGCCATTTTCCCTCCAAAATTATTGCAAGTTTCTGGTCAGTGGGGATGTTTGTGAAGCAAATACCATTTTGGCATGTCCATTTGGTATGGAATTTTTACAGCATCTTCTTATGACCAAATCATCATGATCTACCAACTTTGAGCTCAAGTGGTTACTTCATTTGAGTGCATCATCTTGATCTCTTTTTTGGACCATTTTGGTAAGTTGCAAAGCAACTATATAGATCCTTGGTCCATTTCTCCTCAAACTACTCAGGATTAGAGTCCTTCCTATCTTAAACACTCCAGACAACAACTTGGCCCCAATCAGTCCTCTGTTGATCATAGTAACATGACCAAGTTTGCTACAACAACCTTGCATCGATGCCTACCTTAGCTACACAACCTCTTCTCTCACGATTTCACTTCCCACAGTTTCCAGTTTCGAAGGACATCATGTTAGACATAGTTTCCCCTCCTCTCGTGAGCTCTCTTTGTCGTGTTGCGTGGTGACCGTGCAGCTGGCATGCCAATTCACGCGCTCTGCTCACTGTGACCATGTCCAGTGTCTTCCCCTCATCATCGCCTTCTCCCTGGACCCCTCTCCCCCTCCCGTGGCTCGCTCATTGGCGCTCGCCGCCGCGCGCCCACGGGCGAACAGTGGCCGACATGGCTCTATTCGTCGCCCGTCTTCTTCCTCCTCATGCCCCCTTGGCCTCCTCTGCCCCATGAAGCTAGTAATTGTTACCTCGTCGTGTTCTTGTGCCCTCCCCGTGATCAATGAGCTAGACAGATCCTCGGCCGGATGCGCACGGTGGCAACCGGGTTGTCCCCCTCTCTCCTCGGCTATTTAAGCAGCCCCGGGCACCCTCAACCTCACCGGCTTCTCCCTCTCCTTCCTAGGACCCCGCCCATCTACTTCCTCGAGCCCCGGAGATCCTCCTTTCCGCGGTTGGCCGCCATGGCCGCCGTCTCTGTCCACTTCGATTCCGGCAAGCCGGACCCTCTCCCTCCTTCTCTCCACCACTAGAAGACCACCCAGCCACCGGAGCATCTCCTGCATCTCTCTGTTCGTCGTCGGATTCACCATGGCCTTGTCTTCAACTCGGCCGAAGCCCCGTCTACCGCGGCCATGACCCCGCTCTGTCCAATGCTCCCCGGCGGGCGTAAGGTTGAGGGATGGGTGCGCCTCGTCATCCTGAACACTCCGGCGGTCTGAGCTCCGCGGAGGTGGCCCGAGTCGCCGGAATGAGTGCTAGCGCCGGCGTCCCTCCTCTGCTCTGAGTGTGGAGTCGGGGGCAGATGAAGAAGGAGGCGGGAGGAGAGAGAAGCTGTGGTGGGACCCACCTGTCAGTGACACCGGAGCCCGACCCCGCCGTGCCATGCTGGATTAGTGGCAGTGTATTCCCAGGAATACGTTTTCCCTAATGGAAAGCATAAACCGGGGCGGCTGTGGACAGAAATGCGCTTTCCTTTCTAGAAAGCGTATTTCAGCAAATCTGTTTTCTGCTTTTCCAGTCAGGACTTATTTGTGGATTTATTTTTACAGAGAGGTCCCTGGCAGAAAAACAATCGTATCTTTTTGCTCCCTACTCCGATTGAAAGTGCGTTAAGTCGACTAGAGGGAGGGTGAATAGGCGATTTTTACAAATTCGTCACTGAGGAATTTCAGGGTGAGCAAATTCCTAAGTCATGAACTACAAGCAGCGGAATAAGTACTCGGGTATAAGCATAACTGAGCAATAGCATAGTCATCATGATGAAATGAAAGACAGACATAGAGTATAGAAAAGCGTAAACACCGGATAAGCAGGGTGAAGACAATGTGACTGAAGAAATTGGATTGAGGAAATATAGAAAGTCTTCAGTCAAAGTCTTCAAAGAGTATGATCAGATTCATCAACACATGAATGAGGAAATGAAGGGGTTGAGGAAATAGAACCAGTAGGTTGGTGAAGACAATGACTTGGTAGACCAGTCCCAACTGCTGTGACAGTTGTACATCTGGTTGGAGCAGCTGAGTATTTAAACTCAAGGACACACAGTCCCGGACACACAGTCCTCACCGTATTCTCCTTGAGCTAAGATCACATAGACCTTGCCCAACACTCGTGGTAAGTCTTCACAGGTGACTTCCAAACCTTCACAGACTAGGTCACTCGGTGATCCACAATTCCTCTTGGATGCTCAGACCATGACACCTAACCGCCTGGAGGATACACAATCCTCAAAGGTAACAAGTGTCGGTTCCACACAGGAATAATCTCTTTAGTGATGCTCAATCACTTTGGGTTTGTAGGTTTGGGTTTGGGATTTGGGTTTTCCTCACTCGATGATTTTCGCTCAAAGTCCTCGGAGGATGAGATGCTCTCAATTGACAAGTGTCAGTTTCTCTCAGAGCAGCCAACCAGCTAGTGGTTGTAGGGGGCGGCTATTTATAGCCTAGGGAGCAGCCCGACATGATAAGACATAAATGCCCCTAAAGGATATGACCGTTACGTGGTAGGATATTTTTGGACAGCTGGCTCGTAGCACAGCAACGGTCGGATTTGAGGTTCGAATTCCTCAGGGCTATCATGTTCCTCACTGTGTAGGCAATCCGCACTGGCGAATTCCTAACTCCTCAGTCAGAACAAATTCCTCAGAGACCAAAAGATCTTCGTCTATGTCACTGAAGAAATTGACTGAACTGATATGAGATTTCTAGTGGCTTCACTCGAAAGGATTGGGTAGGTATAGGATTTGAGATGAGCATCACTTGGAAATTAGTTTCCTTAGTATTACCTCGACCCCCTTTAACAGTACGGTCTTTCCTATGACTCAAGAAAAGAGAAAATGAAACTACGAAAACAAAAGTCTTCACGCTTCATAATCCTCGCATGAATATCCAAGTCTTCAAGGCCACACCAATTTCTTCACTTTCAAAGTCTTGAGGAGAACCAAAGTCTTTAGCCGAAGACATTCATTTTTAGGGGTCGACTTTCACTATAAATATAACACTCCTCATCAACTTATAGAGCATGTGTACACTCACAAACATATTAGTCCCTTAACCTATAAGTCTTCAATACACCAAAATCACTAAGGGGCAGTAGATGCACTTACACCGATTGAGGTGATTCCAAAGCCCACTTCTTTGTCTCGTCGAGCCTATTTTTTCGCTGTCACTTTCATGATGTTGTCACATTCCGAAAATGACCATTATGTCGTTGCCCTTATTCAGCCCCCTCCAAGAGAGAACTTTTTCTGGTGATTCTTTCCGCGAGCTTCTTGCACTTCTTTCCGATGATTCCACCCCTCTCAGGCAAGCCACACCCTCCATTTGCATGATTGAAAAGCAGTGACATGGTTTACTTATTTAAACTTATTTAAAATATTGCATTAGCTACTTGTGACTTGATCATGGAATTTCTTGAAGTTGTTTTTGATCTTGCTATTGCCATGGTGTTGTTTGGATTATTAGGGCTTGTAGTTTTCATGCATTGAGGGATGTCATGTTTCCATTGGATTATTAGGGCTTGTAGTTTGCATGCATTGAGGGATGTCATGTTTCCATTGGATTATTAGTGGCTAGTATGATTATTTTCATGATGGTAGTTGATCTTCTGTGGCTTGGAGTAATATTTTGGAGATGATGCTTGCATGTTGTTCTTAGTTGCATATCATGATATTGTTGTTGGATTAGTAGTATTATCGTTCTTGGATTCAACATGCTCTTAGTTTTTATGTTATCCTCAAAGTATTATGTTATGGCTAGGTTATGCTTTGGATTATTTGTTCGATATTGCTATAACTTGGTTGATAGATGGATATATGATATCGGAGTATCAGATCTACCTTAGGGATAAATTTCGTCATTAAGTTGGTTAGGTGCCACCGAACTGGGCTTTTCCAGTGCAACCACATTTGCCTTTATGGGAAGGTCCTAATGCGGTCTATTGACATGTCTCTCACCAGTGCCTCCAACGAGGGAAGGTTATGGGCGTGCGTTACCCTGGCCTGGTAAGCAGACATAACCTTGTGTGCCCGTAGTTGGATAGGGCCCTTTTTGTCCCCATTTGGGACCATTTATGTTTGTCCACGATGGTGGCGTTGGATGTCATGGATTGACATCAGGGCCACCCAAGACCTAGCCCAGAGGGGAGTTAGTCGGAGTGGCCGGGAGAGTGTCATGGGCAATAGATCGGTTTTGTTGGAATGCCGTTGGTCCACCCGAATGGGAGTGCGAGGCCATGGGTTCTGTGGTGGGGTATAGTGTCCTAACCTCTGTAGTGTGTGTGTGTGTGTGTGTGTGTGTGTTTAATCTAATGATAGCCGTGTCCTCGGTCATGGGCACAAGTTCGTACTAGGTCACACCGTTCGATCAACACTCACATGATGGAATGACTTATAGATGATTTGCATGTGGATATTGTGAGCAGTAACAGTTTGGCAGGATGCCGATGATGATGTTGAGATGATCTTGAGGATGATCATTTAGTTGGTGATGTGGTCACGATGTGATCATGTGGATGTTTTGATCACAAGCTGATCATGTGGATCACGAGGTGATCGAGATGGTATATTGCTTGGCCGGATAGCCAAGAGCGAGATGGGTGTTGAGATCTGAGATGATGGTTCATCAGTATTCTAGTAGTTTTATATCATGCTTAGTTTTTGTTTCCACCTCATGATAGCAGTTAATTAATTAACTTGTTAAATGCTATGTTATTGTTTTGCCTTGATGCTTTTGGTTGTTGTGAGCTGGCGTGTAATGCTAGATTGCAGGTGATGTCATGATTGATTGATTGCTTGTCGAGGTTATCGCGCATGGGAGCTAGATCGTGTCCCAACCAGAGTCCCTGTGGAGTGGAGTTCACCACCTTTGTTGTGGTTCCACTGCTAGAAGATTTCCGCTCCTACGAGTTGTTCCGCTGCTAGCATAGAGCAAGTGTAGTATAGCAGGCATAGTGTCGCCGTGCTGATGTGATCCTTTGTAACATCAGACCCTTGTATTTATCCTTCGTAATAAGAGCTGACTTGTTCTATGCCAAACAGTGCCGTATTCCATAGGACTTCTCCTCGATCTCTGGGCTGGAATATGGGGCATCCCGGCCTCTCTGAGCCAGGGTGCCACAGTAACTGGCATGGTGGACAAGTGTTGATCCACGAGGATGCCGATAAATCTCACCTCAGGTGTTTGTAACATATTACGAAGCAACAAGAATAGCACGCATCAACTAGAGGTTCACTCGAATATTTATTCGTGTGGGTATAGGGGTCAATATGGGTGTCCACAGCTTCGATGTTGATCATTGATCGGAAAGTGTTCCGGTCATGTCTATACTTCACCAAACCTATAGGGTCACACACTTAAGGGTCATCTATCTGCTGAATACTAGACAAGAGTCTGAGAGAAAACCAAAAGTGTTTCGGAGTTAATGAAAATGTTTATGAATTAAACCACCGTAGTAGAAATGTTTCGGAACGTGCCTAGAATGATTTTTAGAGGGTGACAGAAATGTTCTAGGATTGCCTGAATTTTTTTAGAAGAAACAATCGCGGAAAACATCCTGTCCCAGCATGAGGGGACAAGATCCCACGATTCGTGGGCTGATTTGGGGCGCCCCCTTTGGGCGGTGATGTCGCTCGAAGCTACGTTGGTATTTCCCCAAAGAGGAAGGGATGATGCAGCACAGCGGCGGTAGGTATTTCCCTCAGATATGAAACCAAGGTTATCGAACCAGTAGGAGAATCAAGCAACACAACGTAAACATCCCCTGCACACAAAGAACAACACCACGCAACCCGACATGTTAAAGGGGTTGTCAATCCCTTTCGGGGTACGGCACCTCAAGATAGGCAAAGGACGTGAGGTAAATTTGTAGTAGATTGATAGATCGAATGCCAAATAAAATAAATAAGAATAACTTACAACAAGGTATTTTTGTATTTTTGGTTTAATATATCTAAAAATAAACGCAAGGAAAAAGTAGATCGCAAGGCAAATATATGAGAAGCAAGACCCGGGGCCGTAGGTTTCACTAGTGGCTTCGCTCGAGAAAGATAACAAACGGTGGGTAAACAAATTACTGTTGGGAAATTGATAGAACTTCAAATAATTATGACGATATCCAGGCAATGATCATTACATAGGCATCATGTCCAAGATTAGTAGACCGACTACTGCCTGCATCTACTACTATTACTCCACACATCGACCACTATCCAGCATGCATCTAGTGTATTAAGTTCATGGAAAAACGGAGTAATGCAATAAGAACGATGACATAATGTAGACAAGATCCGTTTATCTATTGCGTAGATATAGATCCCGTCTTTTTATCCTTAGTAGCAACGATACGTACATGTCGGTTCCCTTTCTGTCACTGGGATCAAGCACCGTATGATTGAACGCACTACCGGGCACCTCTTCCCATTGCAAGATAAATAGATCAAGTTGGCCAAACAAAACCCAAATATCGGAGAAGAAATACGAGGCTATAAGAGATCATGCATATAAGAGATCAAAGAAACTCAAATAAATTCCATGGATATAGAAAGATATAACTGATCATAAACTCGAAGTTCATCGGATCCCAACAAACAAACCACAAAAAGAGCTACATCATATGGATCTCCAAGAGACCATTGTATTGAGAATTCAGCGAGAGAGAAAGCCATCTAGCTACTAACTACGGACCCGAAGGTCTACAAAGAACTACTCACGCATCATCGGAGAGGCACCAATGGAAGTGGTAAACCCCTCCGTGATGGTGTCTAGATTGGATCTGTTGGTTCTGGACTCTACGGTGGCTGCATGAATATTTCTTCGACTCCCCTAGGGTTTCTAGTATATTGGGGTATTTATAGAGCAAAGAGGCTGTCCGGGGGGCACACGAGGTGGGCACAACCCACCAGGGCACGCCTGGGCCTCCTGGCGCGCCTTGGTGGGTTGTCCCCTCCTCGGGACTCCCCCCAGGTGCAACCAGGGCCCAACTTCTTCCTTTTAGTCCATAAAAAATCATCGTAAAGTTTCGTGGCATTTGGACTCCGTCTGATATCGATTTCCTGCGATGTAAAAAACATGCAGAAAACAACAACTGGCTCTTGGCACCATGTCAATAGGTTAGTACCAAAAAATGATATAAAATGACTATAAAATGATTATAAAACATCCAAGATTGATAATAAAACAGCATGGAATAATCAAACATTATAGATACGTTGGAGACGTATCAGCGGAAACCCATGTTTGGTGGCTTTATAAGAGAGGATGAAGACTCAATTTCAAAAATAAAAATTGCATAAAGTAAAAGAAAAGCCCTTCACAGAGGGAAGTAGGGATTTGTAGAGGTGCCAGAGCTCAAAGCGAAAAATTAGAGATAAAAAAATTTTGGGAGGTGTATCTATCCCACCAACGAAAATGCCTCAGAGTTCCCAACACTTTCCATGCTAGATATGCCATAGGCGCCTCCCAAACAGAAAATAAAGTTTATTCCTTTTTCCACCATACTTTCACTTTCCATGGCTAGCCGTATCCACGGTTGCCCTCCATACCAACACTTTCCAATGAATTTATTATTTTACAACATAAAGTAAATTCATTTTTGCATTTCAGGACTGGGCATCCCTAAAACCTTTGCCTTACTCTCGTGCAATGACAAGTGAATAAACACTCATCGTGAGAACAACACATCCAGCATGGAAAATATTAGAAACCGGTTACCATTCCGCGAGCGAAACAAACACACAAAAGACAAGTTTATTTTGAAAATTAGAGATGGCACATGCAAATTTGCTTAGAACGGAAAAACAATACCACATATAGGTAGATATAGTGGACTCATGTGGCAAAACTGGTTTAAAGGATTTTGGATGCACAAGTAGAGGTCATACTTGGTGCAAAATGAAGGCTAGCAAAAAGATTGAGAAGCGACCAACCAAGAAACGAATAATCTCATAAGCAAGCATTAAGCATAATTAACACCGAATAATGCACCACAAGTAGGATATAATTTTCATTGCATGATTATTGACTTTCGTGCATGCATAGGGAATCACAAACCTTAACACCAATATTCTTACTAGAGCACAATTACTCATCAACATAACTCACATATCACATCATCATATCTCAAAACTATTACTAAGAATCAAGTTTATTTTGTCCAATGATCTTCTTGACATATATTTTTTACTTTCTTTATCCTTCTTGGATATCTATCACTTTGGGACTAATTTTCATGTGTTGCTTTTCATAAACTCAAGCAAATATAAGTGAAGATCGTGAGCATAACATGTTTTCTTTCTCTCAAAATAATTTAAGTGAAGCAAGAGAGAATTTCTTCAAAATTTTACTAACTGTTAAATAAATCTAAGTGAATCAAGAGATCATTTCTTCAAAAATACTAAGCACACCATGCTCAAAAAGATACAAGTGAAGCACTAGAGCAAGTCCATTGCTCATAAAAATTTAAGTGAAGCACAGAGAGCAATTCTAACAAGTCATGACATAATTTTGGGTTTCTCAAATATGTGTATCCAGCAAGGATTGATGACATAAAACACAAAATAAAAAAAGCAAAAACACATATCATACAAGACGCTCCAAGCAAAACACATATCATGTGACGAATAAAAATATAGCCTAGAGTAAAATACCGATGATCGTTAGAAGAAAGAGGGGATGCCACTCGGGGGCATCCCCAAGCTTAGTTGGTTGCTCATTCTTGGATAATAGCTTGGGATGCCGGGGCATCCCCAAGCTTAGGCTCTTTTATCCTTCCTTCATCCATCGTAAGATAACCCAAAACTTGAAAAATTCAATCACACAAAACTCAACAAAACCCTTGTGAGATCCGTTAGTAAAAGAAAGCAAACCACTACTATAAGTGTTGTGTCAAAACAATTCTTATTTTGTTTTTGTATTATATCTACTGTATTCCAAATTTTCTATGGCAAAAACTCATCAAAGAAAACCATAGAGCCATCAAAATAAGCACATAACACAAAGAAAACAGAATCTGTCAAAACAGAACGGTCTGTAGTAATCTGGAACTTTCGAATACTTCTAGAAATCCAAATATTCTACAAAATTAGGAAGACCAGCGTAATTTGCATATTAATCTTCTTAAAAAAGAATCAGGGCTAAACATTTTTTGTATGATTTATGAAAATTATTTTCGTGAGTGCAAAGTTTCTGTCTTTTTCAGCAAGATCAAACAACTATCACCCCAGAAGATCCTAAAGGCTTTACTTGGCACAAACACTAACTAAAACACAAAAAACACAATCATACCTGTAGAATAATTGTGTTAACACACAAGAACAGAACGCAGAAAGCAATAATAAATTTATTCATTGGGTTGCCTCCCAACAAGCGCTATAGTTTTACACCCTTAGCTAGGCATAAAGCAAGGACCTAAGTTTTGTCAACTTTGGTGCTAGATCCATAAGATGCCCTCATGATTGATTCATATGGTGGCTTAATTCTTGTTCTAGGAAAGTGTTCCATACCCTTCCTCAAAGCAAATTGGAACTTAATATTGCCTTCTTTCCTATCAATCACTGCACTGATAGTGCGTAAAAACGGTCTACCAAGAATAATTGGACAAGATGGATTGCAATCAATATCAAGAACAATAAAATCTATGAGAACATAGTTTCTATTTGAAAGAATAAGAACATCATTAATTCTTCCCATAGGCTTTTTAATAGTAGAATCCGCCAAGTGCAGATTCAAAGAGCATTCCTCAAGATTGGTAAGGCCAAGCACATCACATAAAGATTTCAGAATTGTAGAAACACTAGCACCCAAGTCACACAAATAAAAACACTCATAATTTTTAATCTTGACTTTGATAGTAGGTTCCCATTCATCATGAAATTTTCTAGGAATTGAAACTTCTAATTCCAATTTTTCTTCCAAAGCTTCCATCATAGCATAAACAATATGTTTAGTAAAGGCTTTATTTTGTTCATAGGCTTGGGGTGAATTTAGCATGGATTGCAAAAAAGAAATACAATCAATCAAAGAGCAACTATCATAAATAAAGTCTTTGTAATCCAAAAGAGTGGGCACATCACTAGCTAAAGTTTTGACCTCTTCAAACCCACTTTTATCAATTTTCTCAACAAGATTTTCACCCTCCGAAATATTGGGACGCCTTCTACCTAAAGTTAACTCTTCTCTAGTCCCTTTTTCATCAATCTTACTTTTACTAAACAAGGAATCAATAGAAGAAACACCAATCATTTTAAGATCTTCATCACTTTTGAGAAAGAAACCACTAGAAAACGCTTTTTCTAAAAGTTCTCTTTTAGCTCTAAGCATAACAGTTCTTTTCTTACTTTCATCCATAGAAACATAAAGCAATTTAATTGATTCATCTCCTTTAGGTACAAAAAAATTTCATCTTTAGATTTTCCACATGATGAGCAATTCTATCAACACTTCTAGACAAATCATCAATCTTATCCAACTTTTCTTCTATGGAAGTGTTGAAAACCTTTTGTGTGTTGATAAATTCTTTAATATTATTATCAAAATCAGAGGTATTCCTATTATTATTGTAATATTGATTTCCATAGGAATTACCATAATTATTAGAGGAATTACTTGGAAAAGGCCTAGGATTAAAATTACCTCTATAAGCATTGTTGTTGAAACTATTGCGAGAAATAAAATTCACATCTATGGCATTATTATTTTGCTCAATAAAAGTAGACAAATGCATATATAAGAGCATCGACTTTTTCACTCAAAGAAGAAATTTCTTCAACCGAATTAACTTTTTATTAGTAGGAGCCCTTTTGGTATGCCATTGTGAATAATTTGCCATAATATTATCAAGCAATTTGGTGGCTTCACCCAAGGTAATTTCCATAAAAGTACCACCCATGGCGGAATCTAAAAGATTACGAGAAACAAAATTCAACCCCGCATAAAAGTTTTGTATGATCATCCAAAGATTTAACCCATGTGTTGGGCAATTCCTTAGCATCATTTTCATCCTTTCCCAAGATTGTGCAACATGCTCATGTTCAAGTTGCTTGAAATTCATGATCTGGGTTCTAAGGGAAATAATTATTGCGAGAGGAAAATACTTAGTGATAAAAGCATCTTTGCACTTATTCCAAGAATCGATACTATTGCGAGGCAAAGAAGAGAACCAAATTTTTGCAGAATCACGCAAAGAAAACGGAAATAATTTAATCTTGACCACATCATTGTCCACATCTTTTTTCTTTTGCATATCGCATAATTCCACGAAGGTATTAAAAAGGGACGCGACATCCTCATTAGGAGTACCGGAAAATTGGTCTTTCATAACAAGATTAAGCAAAGCAGTATTAATATCACAAGTCTCCGCACTAGTGGCGGGAGGATCAAGCGGAGTGCCAATAAAATCATTGTTGTTGGTATTTGAGAAGTCACATAGTATGGTGTTCTCTTGAGTTAAGATGACTGTCGGTGTCAAAACCGGCGGATCTCGGGTAGGGGGTCCCGAACTGTGCGTCTAGGCGGATGGTAACAGGAGACAAGGGACACGATGTTTTTACCCAGGTTCGGGCCCTCTCGATGGAGGTAAAAACCCTACTCCTGCTTGATTGATATTGATGATATGGGTAGTACAAGAGTGGATCTACCACGAGATCAAGGAGGCTAAACCCTAGAAGCTAGCCTATGGTATGATTGTTGTAATGGTTGTTCGTCCTACGAACTAAAACCCTCCGGTTTATATAGACACCGGAGAGGGCTAGGGTTACACAGAGTCGGTTACAATGGTAGGAGATCTACATATCCGTATTGCCAAGCTTGCCTTCCACGCCAAGGAAAGTCCCATCCGGACACGGGACGAAGTCTTCAATCTTGTATCTTCATAGTCTTGGAGTCCGGCCGATGATGATAGTCCGGCTATCCGGACACCCCCTAGTCCAGGACTCCCTCAGTAGCCCCCGAACCTGGCTTCAATGACGACGAGTCCAGCGCGCATATTGTCTTCGGTGTTGCAAGGCGGGTTCTCCTCCAAATTCCGTGTACTTGCCGAATAGTGTCCGGCTTCCTTACAAATGTTGTGCTCCTTGGCTTCCACGCCCAATAATGGCTCTCTTCCATGTGTCCCACGAATGCAAAAGGCCAGGGTATCTTTTGTATTTTACCCCCTAGCTGCGCAAATAACCTGCCTATAAGAGAGGCAAGAATCCAGATCCAAATCACACCATCTTCCTTCCGCGAGTACTCATCGGAGCACTTCTGACCAAAAGATCCATTCCATCATGGACCGTCGACGCGGCTCCTCCTCTCGTGCTCCCAGCCCTCCGCCAGGAGATTGGAGGAGATGTTCAGTTCTGCACAACGAGCTGGCGACGCTCCAAGCGGAGGGATACCTCCCTCCGGCCTTTATGGTCCCAGTTCGAGCCGGGCTTGCCACCTACAAAGGTGGAAAGCAAGCGGAGACCACCCCTAGTCCATCCAAAGGAGAGCGGGTGTGCTTCGTCCCTTATCTAATAAGGGGGCTCGGGTTTCCCATACACCCGTTTCTCCGGGGGCTCCTGGAGTTCTACGGACTCCAGCTTCATCACCTCATGCCCGCCTCTATTCTGCACATCGCGGGTTTCGTAGCTCTTTGCGAGCTGTTCCTGGGCATCGAGCCCCATTTTGCACTGTGGAAGAGATTGTTTTGCCTCGTACCCCGTTCTCACAAGGGGTCAATATATCAAGTGGGCGGAGCCAAAATATGGCGCATCGCCGGGACCGGATATCTATCCGGAACCCCAAAGAAGGCGTCCGAAGACTGGCCTTTGGAATGGTTTTATGTGGAAGACGCTCCACTACTGGACCCAGTTCGGATCGGCCTCCCGGAGTTCAACAAGGCTCCTCTGAAGAAGCGCCTAAGTTGGCGCCCACGGAGCCCTCAACAGGAGGAAGACAGGAGTGTCCATTACTTGATGGGCCGGATTAGGTTGCTGACCCATTCCGGATTAACCATGATCGGAGTCATGACCATATGCATCATGCGAGGGGTGCAACCGCTCCAATATAGGGGCCACCCCATGTGGGATTTCAATGGGGAGAACAACGCCACCCGTCATGGCCGTAAGGGGCCGGGATCGGCCGCGGATCTGGTAAAGATCCTGTCCGGCCTGTACAAGGGGGAGAAAGAGGACTTCCTCCAGACGAGCCCATTGAATGGGTTCTCCATGAATAACCCTCGGAGCTGGGTAAGCGGACGTTTATTTATCCAACCCGTGCTTTCAAAGTTAAGTACCTTACTTTATGGTTTTGACGCAGGAACTGCGCCAGAATGTGGAGAGCATACATAGTCCGGCTCCACAACCCGAGGATCCGGGAAGATCCCTTGATCCAGCCTCCGAAGAGGATCCGGACATAAAGGTGGAGCTAATTGACGGGGTGTTCCACCAACTCAGCATGGACAATGCTCTAGTTGCCATCACGGCTGACTGCCCCGGCCTAACTCCGGCTTCCCAGGTAATTATGACCGGAGTCCTGACACTATTACTTCATCCTTGCGTATTTCTGACCACTGTATACAACGGTGTCTTGCAGTAGGTGCCTTCAAGGCGGGAAGCCGAACCCGCGGCGGCGGACCAACAAGGGTCAGTCCGGCCCCGCAGGCGGAAGAGGGGTGCGGTGCGAATCGAAACGTCACCGCAACGGTATAGCTCGCGAGCGCTATTCAGGAAAAGGATTCCCAGGAGGTGTATTAACGCTCATGACTTTTCCAGGAGAAAGAGCACTCGCCGGACTATGCCCGGAGAGGTTGCCAACCAAGCCTCCGCCCGCCAGGTTCCAACACCTGGTCCGCAGGGGGAGGCGAGCGCAAGGCGCGAGCCGGATACTCCTCCAGCGGAGGATGCCGACAGGCTGTCCGCCACCAGGTCTGAGGTGGAGAGCACCATGAATCATAGGCGTCGCCGGACAGTTCTGTGTGACGCGTGTTTCTCCCTAGAGGCGTTGAATGCTTTTAACGCGGGAGACGCGCACCTCCGTGCCGCTCAAGATGGTTTAACCAGAGCCACGGAGTAGTATGTAAAAGACATACGGGTAAGAGATTTTAATAGTTGCATATGCCAGTAGCCCCCGAGACTTAAATTAGTTAAAGTAACTGATTTAAGGATCATTTGATATGCAGGATCTTACGGAGAAGAATACCCAATTGTCCCAGGAGCTACAAGAGTGCAAGGGCCAACTTGAGGCCGCACTAGCTGCCGCAGAAGGAGGCACAGAGACCCCCTCCGGTAACACATTATTTCAAAAAGATAAGCGGTGTACAACGTACGTATAAATCTGACAATGGTATTGCAGATGTTGCCGGACTTGATCCGGACAAGCAACAATTACTGCGCCAGCTGAAGGCCGGCGAGAGGGTGCTTACGAAGGTGCGGCAGGAGAGGAACAAACTCCA
The DNA here is from genome assembly GCA_963921465.1 of Triticum timopheevii. Classification (NCBI taxonomy): domain Eukaryota; kingdom Viridiplantae; phylum Streptophyta; class Magnoliopsida; order Poales; family Poaceae; genus Triticum; species Triticum timopheevii. The sequence continues at coordinate 465,362,752 of OY997266.1, forward strand.
GGATGCCCACGCCCAGCTTGAAGAAGAGCTGAAAGGTGTTCGGGCCGAGCTGTCTGGCTCCATGAAGGAGAATCAGCGGCTTCGTCACGGCATCTATAGTAAGTGCTTGAGCGAACTCCTTTGAAAAGAAGAGTTTGTCGAGGAAGTCAATTGACAGAAATATGTCTGTAGGTGTGCTCACAGGTCGCCCTGCGGAAGAAATGCCCGGTTCGAAGGGTGACCAACTTCCTGAGCTGGTGCAACTGCTCGAACGTGTTCGGCAGGCGATGAGCGGCGTCGTCCAGGCCTTATGGCCGTCCCTCTCCCCACCCGAGGGCCTTGGAGAGCTTGCGGAGAAGCTTCAGGGAGCGTGGCAGCGCTTCCGTTTATGGAAGATATCGGCCTGCCGTCAAGGTGCCAGGGAGGCCTGGGCCATGGTGAAGATGCGGTACAAGAAGGCGGATCCAAACCACATGGCCGAGGTTGGACCTGTGGGGCCCGATGGGAAGGAGATCCCTGTGAGCTTGGTGTACGGCCAAGTAGAGTTGGCCGCTAAGTATTCCCAACGGGACTGTAAATTAGACAGCCTGTTAGACGGGATTGAGGAGGAGTACAGTCAGTCAATTTGATGATGTATTTAAAATGACATGTGAAATGCCTTCTAGCCGGATTGTAGATCGTTTGTCTTTGGCGACCTTTTCGCTTTAACCTCTGGACCCTAGAGTCTGGAGTGTGTCCGAATACCCTCTCGGTTATGAAAAAACCGGGGCATGCATGGAGAACAGGTGTAGGGGTCATTAGTGCTTTATCAGACAAGTGCCCAACTAGTTATGTTATATTACATGGTTAGTAAGAAACATCTTCCAAGGAGAATAGTTCCGTTAAGGGTTCCTTTCCCTGGGAGGCATGCCCTAAAGTGCATGTCTGGACTGCGAAAAGAGCAGGAAAACATCTGGGGGCAGATAAATAAATGTGTAAAAAATCATCTTTCAAGTCACCGACCGAATATTCCCTTAAGAACGCTAGCGTTCGGCTTCACCCAGTCTGAGGTACACATCCGGCTGACCCGGCAGTAACAATCGCAGAGGTGCTCCCTTTACCTCCTAGCCAAACAATCGGGAACGTAGGGGTAAGCACAGGGGCCAGGCAACCCAGCTTGGCCAAAACTTAAGTCATATCGATGCATATAATGGGGAATAAAAGGTACATGTGGAAGTTTGACACATGTGCTGGGCATGAAGCCCGTATAATTAAGCTTCTGTTAAAGAAGCCCCCAGGTATAATGAGTGCGGGTAGCACATCAAGTGTGTGCGAACAATGCGCAAATAGGCCCTCAAGGGCTTTATGAAAAAAGTGAACAAGAAGAAAAAGAGAGATAAAAGGCGACTGAAGTATAAAATGTGGACAGGGGAAGGAGACGAACTCTGAGTCCAGCGCTAGGCGTAGAATCTTCGGAGGCGGGCTGCGTTCCATGGGTTCGGCTCGAGTCGGTTGTCCGATGCGTTTCACAGACGGTATGCTCCGCCGGTCAGGACTTGGTCGATGATGAAGGGACCTTCCCATTTGGGCTTGAGTTTGTCCTTTTTCTTGTCCGGCAGGCGTAGAACCAGTTCGCCAACATTGTATGTTTTAGCCCGTACTTCTCTGCTTTGATATCTTTGAGCCTGCTGCTAATAGAATGCGGAACGAGCCTTTGTCATGTCGCGCTCCTCCTCTAATGCGTCCAAGCTGTCCTGCCGATCCAGCTCGGCTTCTCTTTCTTCGTACATGTGCACTCGAGGTGAGTCATGAATTATGTCGCAGGGCAAAACTGCCTCTGCGCCGTAAACCATAAAGAATGGTGTGAATCCGGTAGTACGGTTTGGCGTGGTCCGCAGCCCCCAGAGTACGGAGTCAAGCTCCTCTACCCAGTGTGTGTTAGATTCCGTAAGGGACCGCACTAGTCTGGGTTTGATGCCACTCATTATTAGACCATTTGCTCTTTCAACTTGACCGTTGGTTTGAGGGTGGTAGACTGAAGCGTAGTCGAGCTTAATGCCCATATTTTTGCACCAGAGTTTAACCTCGTCGGCCGTGAAGTTTGTGCCGTTATCGGTGATGATGCTGTGGGGGACACCGTAACGGTGTACTACCCCAGATATGAAGTCTATCACAGGTCCGAATTCGGCCGTTTTAACTGGCATGGCCTCTATCCATTTGGTGAATTTGTCCACCATGACCAATAGGTATTTTTGCTTGTGGGTTCCTCCTTTAAGGGGTCCAACCATGTCAAGACCCTAGACCGCGAATGGCCAGGTGATGGGTATAGTTTTGAGGGCGGTGGGTGGCATGTGGCTCTGATTAGCAAAGAGCTGACAACCGACGCATCGTTGGACTAAGTCCTGAGCATCTCCCCGGGCCGTCGGCCAATAAAATCTTGTACGGAAGGCCTTACCTACAAGGGCCCGGGCTGCAGCGTGGTGTCCACCTAGTCCGGCGTGAATTTCAGCCAGAAGGTTTCGCCCTTCCTCTTCGGAGATACACCTTTGAAGGACTCCAGTTGTGCTTTTTTTATAATGTTCCCCCTCATGGACCTTGTAGGCTTTAGATCGCCGAACTATGCAGCGGGCCTCATTTTGGTCTTCGGGAAGTTCCTGCCTAATTAAGTAGGCTAGGAATGGTTCCGTCCATGGGGCAATGACTGCCATTATTTCATGGGCGGAAGGTGTTATGTCATTGGTTGAGCCACCGGTTGTGTCAGAATGTTCGGCGTTGGGCGGTGCGGTTGGTTCCGGATTGTTGTTTCCGGACTCCTCTTCCATACAACAGATGGCTTAAAGAGCCGCTCCAGGAAGATGTTTGGAGGGACGGCGTCGCGCTTTGCGCCGATGCGTGCCAACATGTCGGCCGCCTAGTTATTATCTCGGACTACATGGTGGAATTTGAGTCCTTCGAACCGAGCTGACAGTTTTAAGACAGCGTTACAGTAGGCTGCCATTTTCGGATCTTTGGCATCGAAGTCTCCATTTACTTGTGATATTGCGAGGTTTGAATCCCCACGTACCTCGAGGCGTTGAATGCCCATGGAGATTTCCATCCGGAGACCGTGTAGAAGGGCCTCGTATTCGGCTGCGGAGTCTGTGTACATTATTTGAAGTACGTATTGGACTGTGTCTCCGGTTGGGGACGTCAAAACGACGCCAGCCCCCAAGCCGGCCAACATTTTAGAGCCGTCGAAATGCATGATCCAATTGGAGTATGCGCCATACTCTTTAGGGAGTTCGGCTTCAGTCCATTCAGCGACGAAGTCAGCCAGGACTTGCGACTTTATAGCTCGCCGTGGTTTGTAGGTTATGTCAAATGGTAAGAGCTCAATGGCCTATTTTGCAATCCTGCCCGTCGCGTCGCGGTTGTTTATGATGTCGTTGAGGGGTACTTCGGAGGCCACTGTTATCGAACACTCTTGAAAGTAGTGTCGCAGCTTCCGGGATGCCATGAACACCGCGTATGCTATCTTTTGATAATGCGGGTACCGGGACTTGCAAGGAGTTAAGACAGTGGATACGTAGTACACTGGGTTTTGAAGAGGGAATTTATGCCCTTCTGTTTCTCGTTCGACGACGAGTACCGTGCTTACAACTTGATGTGTTGCCGCGATGTATAACAACATTGGTTCACCCAAGTTAGGCGCGGCCAGGACCGGATTTGTTGCCAATACGGTCTTTATTTCTTCGAGTCCGGCAGTGGTAGCATCCGTCCATTCGAAGTGTTCGGTGCGCCTGAGGAGGCGATAGAGGGGCAATGCCTTTTCTCCCAAACGGGAGATGAAGCGGCTTAGAGCCGCCACGCATCCAGTCAACTTTTGTATTTGTTTGAGGTCTTTTGGAATATCCAGCTGTGACAGAGCTCGGATCTTGGCTGGGTTTGCTTCAATTCCTCTACCGGATACAATGAAGCCCAGGAGTTTTCCGGCTGGTACGCCGAAAACGCATTTTTTCGGGTTCAGCTTAATGTCATATGCTCGGAGGTTGTCGAATGTGAGCCTCAAATCGTCTACTAGAGTTGCGACGTGTTTGGTTTTGACGACTATGTCGTCTACGTATGCCTCTACTATTTTGCTGATCTGGGTAGCCAGACATGTCTGAATCATGCGCTGATATGTTGCGCCGATGTTTTTGAGTCCGAAGGACATCGTGTTGAAGCAGAATGGTCCGTATGGAGTAATAAATGCCGTTGCGGCTTGGTCCGCCTCCGCCATCCTGATTTGATGGTAGCTGCAGTATGCGTCAAGAAAGCACAATGAATCGTGCCCTGCAGTAGCATCAATTATTTGGTCGATGCGGGGAAGGGGGAAAGGGATCCTTTGGGCAGGCCTTGTTGAGGTCTTTAAAATCGACACGTAGGCGCCAGGATTTGTCCTTCTTTGTGTTGGGGAACGTAGCAGAAATTCAAAATTTTCCTACGTGTCACCAAGATCTATCTATGGAGAAACCAGCAACGAGGGGAAGGAGAGTGCATCTACATACCATTGTAGATCGCTAAGCGGAAGCGTTCAAGAGAACGGGGTTGAAGGAGTCGTACTCGTCATGATCCAAATCACCGGAGATCCTAGTGCCGAACGGACGACACCTCCGCGTTCAATACACGTACAGCCCGGTGACGTCTCCCACGCCTTGATCCAGCAAGGAGAGAGGGAGAGGTCGAGGAAGACTCTATCCAGCAGCAGCAAAACGGCGTGGTGGTGATGGAGGAGCGTGGCTATCCTGCAGGGCTTCGCCAAGCACCACGGGAGAGGAGGAGTAAGAGAGGTAGGGCTGCGCCAAGAGGGAGAGATTCTCGTGTGTTGGGCAGCCCCAAAACCCCCACTATTTATAGGAGGAGGGGAGGGGGCTGCGCCCCCTCTAGGGTTCCCTCCTCAGGGATGGCGGCAGCCCCCAGATGCCATCTGGTGGCGGCCAGAAGGGGGAGAGGGGGGAGGCGCACCTAGGGTGGGCCTTAGGGCCCATCTGCCCTTGGGTTTGCCCCCTTCCCCACTTCCCTGCGCCTTGGGCCCTGTGGGGGGGCGCACCAGCCCACCTGGGGCTGGTCCCCTCCCACACTTGGCCCATGCAGCCCTCCAGGGTTGGTGGCCCCACTTGCTGGACCCCCGGGACCCTCCCGGTGGTCCCGGTACGTTACCGAAAAAAACCCGAAACTTTTCCGGTGACCAAAACAGGACTTCCCATATATAAATCTTTACCTCCGGACCATTTCGGAACTCCTCGTGACGTCCGAGATCTCATCCGGGACTCCGAACAACATTCGGTAACCACATACAAACTTCCTTTATAACCTTAGCGTCATCGAACCTTAAGTGTGTAGACCCTACGGGTTCGGGAGACATGTAGACATGACCGAGACGTTCTCCGGTCAATAACCAACAGCGGGATCTGGATACCCATGTTGGCTCCCACATGTTCCACGATGATCTCATCGGATGAACCATGATGTCAAGGACTCAGTCGATCCCGTATACAATTCCCTTTGTCTAGCGGTATTATACTTGCCCGAGATTCGATCGTCGGTATACCAATACCTTGTTCAATCTCGTTACCGGCAAGTCTCTTTACTCGTTCCGTAACACATCATCCCATGATCAACCCCTTGGTCACATTGTGCACATTATGATGATGTCCTACCGAGTGGGCCCGGAGATACCTCTCTGTTTACCGGAGTGACAAATCCCAGTCTCGATTCGTGCCAACCCAACAGACACTTTCGGAGATACCTGTAGTGCACCTTTATAGCCACCCAGTTACGTTGTGGTGTTTGGTACACCCAAAGCATTCCTACGGTATCCGGGAGTTGCACAATCTCATTGTCTAAGGAAAAGATACTTGACATTGAAAAGCTTTAGCATACGAACTACACGATATTTGTGCTAGGCTTAGGATTGGGTCTTGTCCATCACATCATTCTCCTAATGATGTGATCCCGTTATCAACGACATCTAATGTCCATGGTCAGGAAACCGTAACCATCTGTTGATCAACGAGCTAGTCAACTAGAGGCTTACTAGGGACATGGTGTTGTCTATGTATCCACACATGTATCTGAGTTTCCTATCAATACAATTATAGCATGGATAATAAAAGATTATCATGAACAAGTAAATATAATAATATCTAATTTATTATTGCCTCTAGGGCATATTTCCAACAGTCTCCCACTTGCACTAGAGTCAATAATCTAGTTCACATCGCCATGTGATTAACACTCACAGGTCACATCACCATGTGACCAACATCCAAAGAGTTTACTAGTGTCATTAAACTAGTTCACATCATCATGTGATTAAGACTCAATGAGTTCTGGGGTTTGATCATGTTTTTCTTGTAAGAGAGGTTTTAGTCAACGGGCCTGCAACATTCAGATCCGTATGTGCTTTGCAAATCTCTAGGTTATATTGTAAATGCTGCTTCCACGCTCCACTTGAAGCTATTCCAAGTGGTTGCTCCACTATACGTATCCGGTTTGCTACTCAGAGTCACTCGGATAGGTGTTAAAGCTTGCATCGATGTAACCCTTTACGCTGAACTCTTTATCACCTCCATAATCGAGAAACATGTCCTTATTACTTCAAGGACAATTTTGACCGCTGTCTGGTGATCCACTCCTTGATCACCTTTGTACCCTCTTGCCAGATGTATGGCAAGGCACACATCAGGTGCGGTACTCAGCATAGCATACTGTAGAGCCTACGTCTAAAGCATAGGGGACGTCCTTTGTCCTTTCTCTCTCTTCTGTCGTGGTCGAGCTTTAAGTCTTAACTTCATACCTTACATCTCAGGAAAGAACTCCTTCTTTGACTGATCCATCTTGAACACCTTCAAGATCATGTCAAGGTATACGCTCATTTGAAAGTACCATTAAGCGGTTTTTGATCTATCCTCATAGATCTTGATGCTCAATGTTCAAGTAGCTTAAACCAGGTTTTCACTTGAAAAACATTTTTCAAATAACCCTATATGCTTTCCAGAAATTCTACATCATTTCTGATCAACAATATGTCAACAACATATACTCATCAGAAATTCTATAGTGCTCCCACTCACTTCTTTGGAAATACAAGTTTCTCATAAACTTTGTATAAACAAAATCTTTGATCATCTTATCAAAGTGCATATTCCAACTCCGAAATACTTACTCCAGTCCATGGAAGGATCGCTGGAGCTAGCATACCTTTTAGCATCCTTAGGATCGACAAAACCTTTCTGATTGTATCACATACAACCTTTCCTTACGAAAACTGGTAAGGAAACTCGTTTTGACATCCATCTGCCAGATTTCATAAATTCAGCTAATGCTAACATGATTCCGACGGACTTAAGCATCGCTACGAATGAGAAAATCTCATTGTAGTCAACTCCTTGAACTTGTGAAAAAAATCTTTGCCACAAGTCGAGCTTCATAGACGGTGACATTACCATCCACGTCCGTCTTCTTCTTAAAGATCCATTTATCTCAACGGCTTGCCGATCATCGGGCAAGTCCACCAAAGTCCATGCTTTGTTCTGATACATGGATCCTATCTCGGATTTCATGGCTTCTAACCATTTGTCGGAATTTGGGCCCACCATTGCTTCTCCATAGCTAGTAGGTTCATTGTTGTCTAGCAACATGACCTTCAAGACAAGATTACTGTACAACTCTGAAGCAGTACGCATCCTTGTCACCCTACGAGGTACGGTAGTGACTTGATCCGAAGTTTCATGATCACTATCATAAGCTTCTACTTCAATTGGTGTAGGTGCCACAGGAACAACTTCCTGTGCCCTGCTACACACTAGTTGTAGTGACGGTTCAATAACCATATCAAGTCTCCGCCATCCTCCCACTCAACTTTTCGAGACAAACTTTTCCTCGAGAAAGGACCCGATTCAAGAAACAATCCCTATTGCTTTCGGATCTGAATTATGAGGTATACCCAACTGTTTTGGGTGTCCTATGAAGATGCATTTTATTCGCTTTGGGTTCGAGCTTATCAACCTGAAACTTTTTCACATAAGCGTCGCAGCCCCAAACCTTTAAGAAATGACAGCTTAGGTTTCTCTAAACCATAGTTCATATGGTGTCATCTCAACGGAATTACGTGGTGCCCTATTTAAAGTGAATGTGGTTGTCTCTAATGCCTAACCCGTAAACGATAGTTGTAATTCGATAAGAGACATCATGGTACGCACCATATCCAATAGGGTGCAACTATGATGTTTGGACACACCATCAAACTATGGTGTTCCAGGCGGTATTAATTGTGAAACAATTTCCACAATGTCTTAATTGCGTGCCAAAGCTCGTAACTCAGATACTCATCTCTATGATCATATCATAGACATTTCATCCTCTTGTCACGATGATCTTCAACTTCACTCTGAAATTACTTGAACCATTCAATAATTCAGACTTGTGTTTCATCAAGTAAATATACTCTACATCTACTCGAATCATCTGTGAAGTAAGAACATAACGATATTCACTGCATGCCTCAGCACTCATTGGACTGCACACATCAAAATGTGTTACTTCCAACAAGTTGCTATCTTGTTCCATTTTACTGAAAAACGAGGCTTTTTAGTCATCTTGTCCATGTGGTATGATTTGCATATCTCAAGTGATTCAAAATCAAGTGAGTCCAAACGGTCCATCTGCATGGAGTTTCTTCATGCGTATACACCAATAGACATGGTTCACATGTCTCAAACTTTTCAAAAACGAGTGAGTCCAAAGATCCATCAACATGGAGCTTCTTCATGCGTTTTACACCAATATGACTTACATGGCAGTGCCACAAGTAAGTGGTACTATCATTACTATCTTATACCTTTTAGCATGAAAATGTGTATCACTATGATCAAGATTCAATAAACCATTCCTTTAGGTGCAAGACCATTGAAGGTATTATTCAAATAAATAGAGTAACCATTATTCTCCTTAAATGAATAACCGTATTGCGATAGACATAATCCAATCATGTCTATGCTCAACGCAAACACCAAATCTCTATGGTAGAGGGAGCGTGCGATGCTTGATCACATCAACCTTGGAAACACTTCCAACACATATCGTCCGCTCACCTTTAGCTAGTCTCTGTTTATTCCGTAGCTTTTATTTCGAGTTACTAACACTTAGCAACCTGACCGGTATCTAATACCCTGGTGCTACTAGGAGTACTAGTAAAGTACACATTAACATAATGTATATCCAATAAACTTCTATCGACCTTGCCAGCCTTCTCATCTACCAAGTATCTAGGGTAATTCCGCTCTAGTGACTATTCCCCTTAGCACAGAAGCACTTAGTCTCGGGTTTGGGTTCAACCTTGGGTTTCTTCACTGGAGCAGCAGCTGATTTGCTGTTTCATGAATTATCCCTTCTTGCCCTTGCCCTTCTTGAAACTAGTGGTTTCACCAACCATCAATAATTGATGCTTCTTCTTGATTTCTACTTTCGCGGTGTCAAACATCGTGAATACCTCAAGGATCATCATATCTATCCCTGATATGTTATAGTTCGTCATGAAGCTCTAGCAGCTTGGTGGCAATGACTTTGGAGAAACATCACTATCTCATCTGGAAGATCAACTCCCACTCGATTCAAGTGATTGTTGCACTCAGACAATCTGAGCACAAGCTCAACGATTGAGCTTTTCTCCCTTAGTTTGCAGGCTAAGAAAATTGTCGGAGGTCTTATACCTCTCGACGTGGGCACGAGCCTGAAATCCCAATTTCTGCCCTCGAAAACATCTCATATGTTCCGCGACGTTTCGAAAACATCTTTGGTGCCTCAACTCTAAACCGTTTAACTGAACTATCACGTAGTTATGAAAACGTGTATGTCTGATCTTCGCAACATCCACAAACGACGTTTGGGGTTCAGCACACTGAGCGGTGCATTAAGGACATAAGCTTTCTACTGTCCGCATAATCGCTATTGTCAACTTTCAAATATATTTTCTCTAGGAACATATCTAAACAGTGGAAATAAAGCGCGAGCTTATGACATAATTTGCAAAGATCTTTTGACTATGTTCAGGATAATTAAGTTCATCTTATGAACTCCCACTCAGATAGACATCCCTCTAGTCATCTAAGTGATTACATGATCCGAGTCAACTAGGCCGTGTCCGATCATCACGTGAGACGGACTAGTCATCATCGGTGAACATCTTCATGTTGATCGTATCCTCCATACGACTCATGCTCGACCTTTCGGTCTCTGTGTTCCGAGGCCATGTCTGTACATGCTAGGCTCGTCAAGTTAACCCTAAGTGTTTTGCATGTGTAAAACTATCTTACACCCATTGTATGTGAACGTAAGGATCTATCACACCCGATCATCACGTGGTGCTTCGAAACGACGAACTTTAGCAACGGTGCACAGTTAGGGGAGAACACTTCTTGAAATTGGTGTAAGGGATCATCTTATTTACTACCGTTGTTCTAAGTAAACAAGATGCATAAACATGATAAACATCACATGCAATCAAATAGTGACATGATATGTCCAATATCATTTTGCTCCTTTTGATCTCCATCTTCAGGGCTCCATGATCATCATCGTCACCGGCATGACACCATGATCTCCATCATCATGATCTCCATCATCGTGTCTCCATGAAGTTGTCTTGCCAACTTATTACTTCTACTACTATGGATACCGGTTAGCAATAAAGTAAAGTAATTACATGGCGTTGTTCAATGACACGCAGGTCATACAATAAATAAAGACAACTCCTATGGCTCCTGCCGGTTGTCATACTCATCGACATGCAAGTCGTGATTCCTATTACAAGAACATGATCAATCTCATACATCACATATCATTCATCACATTCTTCTTGGCCATATCACATCACATAGCATACCCTACAAAAACAAGTTAGACGTCCTCTAATTGTTGTTGCATGTTTTACGTGGCTGCTATGGGTTTCTAGCAAGAACATTTCTTACCTACGCAAAACCACAACGTGATATGCCAATTGCTATTTACCCTTCATAAGGACCCTTTTCATCGAATCCGTTCCGACTAAAGTGGGAGAGACTGGCACCCGCTAGCCACCTTATGCACCAAGTGCATCTCAATCGGTGGAACCTGTCTCACGTAAGAGTACGTGTAAGGTCGGTCCGGGCCGCTTCATCCCACAATACCGTCGAAACAAGATTGGACTAGTAACGGTAAGCATATTGAACAAAATCAACGCCCACAACTACTTTGTGTTCTACTTGTGCAAAGAATCTACGCAATAGACCTAGCTCATGATGCCACTGTTGGGGAACGTAGCAGAAATTCAAAATTTTCCTACGTGTCACCAAGATCTATCTATGGAGAAACCATCAATGAGGGGAAGGAGGGTGCATCTACATACCCTTGTAGATCGCTAAGCGGAAGCGTTCAAGAGAACGGGGTTGAAGGAGTCGTACTCGTCATGATCCAAATCACCAGAGATCCTAGTGCCGAACGGACGGCACCTTCGCGTTCAACACATGTACAGCCCGGTGACGTCTCCCACGCCTTGATCCAGCAAGGAGAGTGTCGGTGTCAAAACCGGCGGATCTCGGGTAGGGCGTCCCGAACTGTACGTCTAGGCGGATGGTAACAGGAGACAAGGGACACAATGTTTTACCTAGGTTCGGGCCCTCTTGATGGAGGTAAAACCCTACGTCCTGCTTGATTAATATTGATGATATGGGTAGTACAAGAGTGGATCTACCACGAGATCAAGGAGGCTAAACCCTAGAAGCTACCCTATGGTATGATTGTTGTAATGGAGGTTATGTCCTACGGACTAAAGCCCTCCGGTTTATATAGACACCAGAGAGGGCTAGGGTTACACAGAGTCGATTACAATGGTAGGAGATCTACATATCCGTATCGCCAGGCTTGCCTTCCACGCCAAGGAAAGTCCCATCCGGACACGGGACGGAGTCTTCAATCTTGTATCTTCATAGTCTTGAAGTCCGGCGGACGATGATAGTCCGGCTGTCCGGACACCCCCTAGTCCAGGACTCCCTCAGTAGCCCCTGAACCTGGCTTCAATGACGATGAGTCCGGCGCGCATAATGTTCGGCATTGCAAGGTGGGTTCCTCCTCCAAATACTCCAAAGAAGATTGTGAACACCAGGATAGTGTCCGGCTCTACAAAATAAATTCCACATTCCACCGTAGAGAGAATAAAATGTACACAAGTTCGATCTGCTGACGTATTTTGCGGCATGACGTCACACCACTTCCAAGCCTTTACTTGAATCGTTTTTTATTATACCACCTCAGCGCGTTTAGCGAAGCGGTTTCCTTGGCACGTCTTGTCGAAGCAGAGATCGTGTTCCCCCTTATTCCGGGATTCTCATCAATACGGGCATGGGTAACCCAACCGCGCCCGTCGCCACACCTCCTCTATCGAAGGCGAATCCCGAACGGTCATGGAGACGGCTCTTGGTATTCCCCCTCTTTATAATAGGACCAAGGCTCGTTTCTTCTCTTCAATCTTCCATCGAATCCTCTCCTTGCTCCAAGTTCCAAACACTCAGAGCCCCAGATTCGAGCGCTTCAGACCTTCAACAATGTCCAGCTCCGACCTTCAGGGCCGGTGGATGCCATCCTCCATCACGGAGGAAGACGTGCTAAAGTTGCGTGAGGCCAAGTACCTGTCTTACGAGGTTTCGCACAGGCTGCCCGCCAAAGGGCAGGCCATCCCCACCCCCGAGCCCGGTGAGTATGTCGTCGTTGTATCCCACCTTCGTCGGGGTTTAGGCTTCCCGACAGATCCTTTTCTGAGAGGGCTCATGTTTTACTATGGGTTGGAATTCCACGACTTGGCTCCGGAGTCCATCCTCCATATTTCCGCGTTTATTGTCGTCTGCGAAGCCTTCCTCCGCGTCACCCCCCACTTCGGCCTGTGGCTGAAGACCTTCAATGTGGAGCCGAAGATGATTGGGGGGCATCAAGCAGAGTGCGGCGGGGCGGCCATAAGCAGGAGGGCCGATGCCCCGTGGCCCGAGGGCTCCTTCCAAGAGGAGCTCGGCTTGTGGCAGCGGGAGTGGTTCTATATCACCGCTCCGAAGGGTAGCAGGCAGAAGCCGCCGCCTCCATTCCGCTCGGGACCTCCACGACGGTTGATGTCTTGGGTCAACCAAGGGCTCAATTGGGGGCCATCAAAAGACGTGCCCCTATTGCAGCGCCAGATTCGAGACCTCCAGGCGAGGGAGATCGATCTGGTCGTGGTGATGCAGGTTATGCTCATTAGGCGTCTCCTTCCCTGCAAACGCCGTCCTCTCCGGCTATGGGAGTTCAATCCAGAGGGACGAAGGATTCTCCAACACTTCATGGGTACGACACCCGTGGAGATGTACAAGTTGTTCTTCGGACCACAGGTGGTGTGTCCGGAATTGACCGAGGATGCCGGCCTAAGCTACAATCGCCCGGATACTCAAGTAAGTAGCTCAGTGTTCGGACGTACCATTTGTTTGCTTTTCTATAATTCGCCTTTTAACCCGTTATCCTTCATCAGGAGTGGATAGCGCAAGCAAAGCTGATAAGGTGTCCGGCTCCCCTCCCAGAGACCGCACCGGAGCCCGTGCTGGTCAGAATGTTGGAGGTTGCGCCTTCAGAAGGAGGCGAAGGGGAAAATAGAGGAGCTACCGCCTCGCCCAAGGGGGCACTTGAAGAAGGGGGGATCGAGAATCCCTCCCTCCAGGGGGGAGAAGAGGACCGCCTCCGAAGACCCGGAGGCCAAAGCCTCTAAGCGGGGGAAGAAATCTTCACCAGAGGGTCCTGCGTTCGGGGAGACCCCAGCCGTACAATCTTCTCTAAAGAATCAGCCCTCCAGCGAGCCGTGAGTAGGAAAAGGGGAGTTCATTAATAAGAAAACATCCCTATTTGTGCTTCTGAGGATAACTGAAATTTTTACCTTGTAGTTCGGATCTGCGACCTTCTCAAATGATCTCGTCTTCGGGGGATCTTCGTCCGGAGATGATGGAGAGCGAGACGCCTCTGTCTGCAGCGCCGTCGGATAGGGCGGATGAGCCTGAAGTGTCGTCACGGAGGGTATCCCCGAGCCCGGCAGAGCCGAAGAGTTCGGCGCCGACTAGTATTCGGCTGGGGGAGCTGAAGGATCTGCTTGAGAGGGTGTCCGTCTCAGAAGGTCACCGTGCATTGATGAGCGTGGTGATTGGATGGATTTCGTCCGCCGAAAGCGGATTGCATAATGCCTTCAGGAGTTTGCTGGCGGGGTTTGAGGTACGTAAAAACGACGCGCCGTTTTGAAAGTTTTGCACATAAAAGTGCGCCCTGTATAGATAGTAGCCCCTGAGACTCGGTAGGTTGTCGAAAGCGACAGTGTGCCGAGGATCAAAATCGCAGGAATTGAGTGTCGCCTTTCCTATGCAGGTGGCGGATAGTCCGGGGGCTAGCCGGACTAATGGAGTTGCCGAATTAATGCGGCAAATCGATGTAGCGGATGCAGACATCGCGCTAGTCAACAAGCGACTTGACGAGTCGCAAGGTAAATTGATTCTCCGCAGTCACCTATTAAGGGAGCTAAAGCCCACCTCTTACAATATTTATGCTTGACGTAGATGGTGCTGCTGCTGTGGAGAGCCTTCGGGCAGAACTTGCTCAAGCCAAGGAGCAAGCCAGAAGGAGTGATGCAGCTGCCTCGAGGGCGGCCGAGGAGTTAGAAGCCGAAAGGGCTACACACTGCCAAAGCAGGGAAGAGATGGCTGAATTGGCCGTTAAATTGAAGGATGCTACCGACCGCAATGAGGCTCTTGAAAAGGAGCGCCTATCAGAGCGAGAAGACCTGGGGAAGGCCACCGCCGAAGCCAAGGATGCCTGTTCTGCAATGCGGGCTATGAAGGAGGAGCTGCGTCAGGCCGGAGACATTGTTGCTGGCAAGCCTTTTCTGCTACGCTGCAGGTTTACGGATCCAAAGTATGCCCAGCTTGGCCAACTGTGGGGTCTGGAGGATCCATATATGGACTTAGCGGCGAGTGCGGCGGATGCCGTTGTGCACTTCCGAAGTCAGAAGGATCACAAGATGGAAGAGCTATTTTGGTCTCAATTCCATAGTCCGGATCGTTCACTTCCGCTGACCGATCGGTTGGCCGAGTGGGCTGAGCTGAATAGGTTGTCCGGACTTGCCATGACGGATATCATGACCCATGTCTGGCCGGAGAGGCCCAAGCCGACGAGCTATTTTGGCTTATTTCAGGAATTCCTTGGGGCGGTGCCGCATATCAAGGACATGAAGCGGTCGGCCTGCATACAGGGTGCGCGGATGGCCCTTGCCCGTGTGAAGACACATTGGACAGAGATGGATGCCACCGCTGTTGCAACCCAGGGTTCGGACGAAAACCAGTTACCCGCCGAGCACTATTTTGGGGAAGTTATGTGTGGTGCTCGTGTAATAGAGTCGCAGTGCTCGAAAAATGTCACGTTCAAATGAACGTTTTATTTTGTGAAACAATGGTTATGATGTAATCGCTTTTTATACTTGTGTGTTCCAAGTATTGAAATATCTCCTATGCGGCCGTTTATGTATACGTGTGTATAACCTGAAAGATGGCAGCCTTCGGCTTCAGCACCCACGCACAAGGTGCGGGGGTGTTCGCAAAAATAGCGCATTTTCACACTTAATCCGATGTCTCGGTCCTGTTGAGGAGGTGGTAGCGTAGCAAACGAGGCAACCGGACTATGATGCTTTATCACTTTCACTTAGCCATTGGAGTTCGACGGTGGGGCTACGACATAGCCCCTGGGGGCACCGCGCTCTCCGAATTCGGGGCGCGTGTGTGCCTGACCGGGAAACGGTCCTTCGTCAAAGCGGAGGAATTCTAAACATTCCGGTGGTCGATCGAGTGGTTGACCAGTCTCTCGCTGTATCATGGCAGTCAGTTTTCGGCTTTCTCTACTGAGGTGCTCGCCCAGCCGAACTGGGGCACAATCGCAGTAGTTCTCCTGGTGCCACGTTAGCCGATGATACGGAACGTAAGGCAGCAAAACACAGGAGCCGGGCAAACCCAACATTTGACCAAAGACATGATTCGGAGCTGATGCATATAAGGCCTAACTCGAGACGCCGAACACTGCCTAAGGTGTTCGGTCTTTATAATAATGGGCAGAACAATGCCCTAAGCCCCTAGTGTCCAGGTACGGGCAAGGTCCTCTGACGCGGCCGATGCCAAAATGTCAGGCTCCACTCTGGTTATAATGAGAAACCAGGGGATTATAGCAACAAGAGACAGTAAAAAAGGTTTACGCAGGGTCTTAATCTGAAAAGAATCCTTGCGACGGGTCCCTACTGCACGTCTGCGCCTGTGTCTCCGTTCTGCCGTTATCCTGGACGGGTGTGCACGTTGTTCATCTGTAAAAAGAGAGGAACTTAGTTTGAAAGGAAATCGTGCGAGAGAGAAAAAGTATATGAAAAATATTAATAAGTAAAGCGGAGTCTATATTAGCTCGTTGTTGCTTATGCGCACAACCCCTTGTGAAGGGGTGTGCGGCTAAGGAGCCCCTAGCTTATTTATGCCGGACTCGTCTAGCCGTGTCCGGGGTCTTTAAATGACCCTCGCAATGAAATGATGCCATGTGGACCGGGCATTTGAAGTGTAAGAGACGCGTAATGTGGTATGGCGTTGAAGCGGACAAAAGCTTCACGTCCAAATAGTGCTTGATAGCTACTTTTGAACGGGGCGACATGAAAGATTAGTTTTTCGCGTCGGAAGTTGTTCGGTGACCCGAACACAACTTCTAGTAATAAGGAGCCTGTGTACTTGGCGTAAGGGCCTGGCGTCACTCCTTTAAAGGAAGTGCGGCTATGTCGAATTTTAGTACGGTCTATCCCCAACTTGCGGATTGTGTTTGGATATCGCAGGTTTAGATCGCTGCCTCCGTCCATCAGGACTTGTGTAAATTGTAGTCCGTCGATTATAGGATCCAATATCAGAGCAGTCCATCCTGCATTCCGAACACTTTTGGAATAATCCAGGTGGTCAAAAGTGATTGGTTTTAACATCCAATCTCGAGGTTCCGCTGGGGTGGACCGTGCGAGACCCGTGTTAGCGGGTGCCGCGTTGTTTTTCCATATTATCACATGAAGTGAGTTTACTGCTTTGACTTCTTGTGGGAAAGTCTTTTGTTTTCCGGTGCTCTGCTGGTGGGGTTTATCATCATCCTCGCTTGATGCGTCGAGCACCTTGTGTTCGGCGTTTAGTCGGCCGGACTATTTGAAAACCCAACAATCTCGGTGGGTGTGGTTTGCAGGCCTTCCGGGGGTACTGTGGATTTGACATATCCGATCCAAAATTTTGTTTAAGTTGGATAGCTCATCACTGTTATCCTTAAGAGGCAGTGTTTTGTTGTTTGGCCGCGAGCTTTTGAATCCGGCGTTAACCGCCGTATTCTTTGGGTTTTTTTCTTTATTCCGGCGCTGATCCTTTCTGCGCCGTGATTTTCCGTTTCCATCTCTGATCTCGGATGTACTCGGGTCGCTGGAGCTGCATCTTGCTACCCAGCTATCTTCCCCCGCGCAAAAGCGGGTCATGAGGCTTGTTAGCACGGACATTGTCCTCGGCTTCTCTTGGCCGAGGTGTCTGGCAAGCCACTCGTCTCGGACGTTGTGTTTAAAAGCTGCTAAGGCTTCGGTGTCCGGACAGTCGACTATTTGGTTCTTTTTAGTAAGGAACCTGTTCCAGAATTTGCGCGCTGATTCTCCGGGCTGTTGAGTTATATGACTTAGATCGTCTGCATCCGGAGGGCGGACATAAGTCCCTTGTAAATTTTCTCTAAACGCGTCCTCAAGCTCTTCCCAACTTCCAACAGTGTTTTCTGGGAGGCTTTTGAGCCAATGCCGAGCTGGCCCTTTGAGCTTGAGGGGTAGGTATTTTATGGCGTGGAGGTCATCTCCTCTAGCCATGTGTATGTGTAGTATATAATCCTCTATCCAGACTCCAGGGTCTGTTGTTCCGTTGTAAGCCTCTATGTTTATGGGTTTAAACCCTGCTGGGAATTCATGATCCAGCACCTCATAGGTGAAACATAGTGGGTGTGCGGCGCCCCTGTATTTGGGTGTACCGCTGTCTTCGAACACTTGGCGTGTTGTGTTGCTTCCTGGGGCCCTCTTTTTTGGCCCGTAAATGGACCTGGCTGGGCCATCTGTTTTCCCAGGGTCATGAGTCAGCTTGTGTGCGGCGCCGCTTGCAGATTTTGGCCTATGATCTGGCCGTCTATCCGGCCAGGCGGCCTCTTTATTTTTTGACTGTGGGTGCTCTATGGCTTCCTCGTCAAATTCTGGCAGCAGCTTGCGCTTCGGGAAGCTCTTTGATTGATGGCCATTGCCGTATTTGTCTGCGGTTTTGAGCACTTTGCTCCACCTCATTCTTAGTATGTCTTCCGCTGTTTTGAGCTTCCGTTTTTCCTTCTTCAAGCTTCTTGCGGTGGCGACGAGTCTTCCGTGAAGGTTCTTATGATCCGGTAGTATGTCCGGTGTGAGGTCGTCCGGACTGTTGGTTTCGCCGGGATTGGATTGATTATCCGATTCGTCCTGTTCGGACGGTTGCTTGGTTGCATGTTCGTCGTCCACTGGTTTGCCCTGCTCTAACGCTGGGTAATTAGGAATGATGTCTTTGCCGAGGCGGGGCTTAGGGCGGCGCATGCGTCGCCGCTTTGGTTGTTTATCGGCGGGATTATCCTTTGCCGCGCCCCGTTGTTCCTCGTCGTTGCTTCCTTTTGGGGTATCCACCATATATACGTCATGTGTTGGGGTGGTCTTCCAGTGCCCTGTAGGCGCTGGTTCTTGATCGTCTCCGGCATCGTCGTCCATACCGTCGATGTCTTCGGAGTCATAGTCTAGCATGTCTGTTAGATCGTCGACAGTGGCTACAAAGTGGGTGGTGGGTGGGCCTTGAATTTCTTCGTCGTCCGCATCCCAACCATCCTGGCCATAATCCGGCCAGGGCTCTCCGGATAGCGAGAGATGCTTTAGCGAATTTAGGATGTCGCCAAAGGGCGAGTGCTGAAAGATGTCCGCAGCGGTGAACTCCATGATCGGCGCCCAACCGGATTCGATTGGCAGGGGCGCAGGAGGTTCAGAGTCCGGCAGGGAGCCCGGCACCTCGGAGTCATGAGCTTTATTGGGGACAAGGTCAGAGTTCGGCTCCATCGCCGCGGAAGTTGCAGCCCTCGAGGCGGTGTCCAGCCACCGGTTCTCGATCTGGGCGACCGGCTCCGGACTAAGGGCCGGAGCGGATTCGTGTGCGGCCACCAAGGCACTGTCCGGCGGCAGAGCTAAATCATGCCCATCGCGACAGCGCGGCACGCCCGGCTGTGGATCGAGTCCGTCGAAGATTAAGTCCCCACGGATGTCGGCCGTGAAGTTTAAGCTTCCGAACCTGACCTGATGGCCAGGGGCGTAGCCTTCGATCTGCTCTAGATGGCCAAGTGAATTAGCCCGCAGTGCGAAGCCACCGAATACGAAGATCTGTCCAGGGAGAAAAGTCTCACCCTGGACGGCGTTGTTGATTGGAGGAGCCATCAAGCCTATCGGTGATGACACAGAGGAACTCTCAATGAAAGCACCAATGTCGGTGTTAAAACCGGCGGATCTCGGGTAGGGGGTCCCGAACTGTGCGTCTAGGCGGATGGTAACAGGAGACAAGGGACACGATGTTTTACCCAGGTTCGGGCCCTCTTGATGGAGGTAAAACCCTACATCCTGCTTGATTAATATTGATGATATGGGTAGTACAAGAGTGGATCTACCACGAGATCAAGGAGGCTAAACCCTAGAAGCTAGCCTATGGTATGATTGTTGTAATGGAGGTTATGTCCTACAGACTAAAGCCCTCCGGTTTATATAGACACCAGAGAGGGCTAGGGTTATACAGAGTCGGTTACAATGGTAGGAGATCTACATATCCGTATCGCCAAGCTTGCCTTCCATGCCAAGGAAAGTCCCATCCGGACACGGGACGGAGTCTTCAATCTTGTATCTTCGTAGTCTTGGAGTCCGGCGGACGATGATAGTCCGGCTGTCCGGACACCCCCTAGTCCAGGACTCCCTCAGAGAGAGGGAGAGGTTGAGGAAGACTCCATCCAGCAGCAGCACAACGGCGTGGTGGTGATGGAGGAGCGTGGCTATCCTGCAGGGCTTCGCCAAGCACCACGGGAGAGGAGGAGTAAGAGAGGTAGGGCTGCGCCAAGAGGGAGAGATTCTCGTGTGTTGGGTAGCCCCAAAACCCCCACTATTTATAGGAGGAGGGGAGGGGGCTGCGCCCCCTCTAGGGTTCCCTCCCCAGGGATGGCGGCAGCCCCCAGATGCCATCTGGTGGCGGCCAGAAGGGGGAGAGGGGGGAGGCGCACCTAGGGTGGGCCTTAGGGCCCATCTGCCCTAGGGTTTGCCCCCTTCCCCACTTCCCTGCGCCTTGGGCCCTGTGGGGGGGCGCACCAACCGACCTGGGGCTGGTCCCCTCCCACACTTGGCCCATGCAGCCCTCCAGGGTTGGTGGCCCCACTTGGTGGACCCCCGGGACCCTCCCGGTGGTCCCGGTACATTACCGAAAAAACCAGAAACTTTTCCGGTGACCAAAACAGGACTTCCCATATATAAATCTTTACCTCCGGACCATTCCGGAACTCCTCGTGACGTCCGGGATCTCATCCGGGACTCCAAACAACATTCGGTAACCACATACAAACTTCCTTTATAACCCTAGCGTCATCGAACCTTAAGTGTGTAGACCCTACGGGTTCGGGAGACATGTAGACATGACCGAGACGTTCTCCGGTCAATAACCAACAGCGGGATCTGGATACCCATGTTGGCTCCCACATGTTCCATGATGATCTCATCGGATGAACCACGATGTCAAGGACTCAGTCGATCCCGTATACAATTCCCTTTGTCTAGCGGTATTATACTTGCCCCAGATTCGATCGTCGGTATACCGATACCTTGTTCAATCTCGTTACCGGCAAGTCTCTTTACTCGTTCCATAACACATCATCCCGTGATCAACCCCTTGGTCACATTGTGCACATTATGATGATGTCCTACCGAGTGGGCCCAGAGATACCTCTCCGTTTACCGGAGTGACAAATCCCAGTCTCGATTCGTGCCAACCCAACAGACACTTTCGGAGATACCTGTAGTGCACCTTTATAGCCACCTAGTTACGTTGTGGTGTTTGGTACACCCAAAGCATTCCTACGGTATCCGGGAGTTGCACAATCTCATGGTCTAAGGAAAAGATACTTGACATTGAAAAGCTTTAGCATACGAACTACACGATCTTTGTGCTAGGCTTAGGATTGGGTCTTGTCCATCACATCATTCTCCTAATGATGTGATCCCGTTATCAATGACATCTAATGTCCATGGTCAGGAAACCGTAACCATCTGTTGATCAACGAGCTAGTCAACTAGAGGCTTACTAGGGACATGGTGTTGTCTATGTATCCACACATGTATCTGAGTTTCCTATCAATACAATTATAGCATGGATAATAAACGATTATCATGAACAAGGAAATATAATAATATCTAATTTATTATTGCCTCTAGGGCATATTTCCAACACTTTGGTACCATTACCAGGTTTGCTAGCCAGTCCAGATGTTTGATGTCGCTGATGAATCCGGCTTCCAGTAGTTTGGCTAGCTCTTCTCCCATTGCCTATCTTTTGGGTTTGGAAAATTTCCGAAGAGCCTGTTTGACTGGCTTGAATCCTTTTAGGATGTTTAGGCTGTGTTCTGCCAATCTGTGTGGGATTCCTGGCATATCTGAAGGGTGCCAGGCAAAGATGTCCCAATTTTCCCGAAGGAATTCTCGTAGTGCGGCGTCTACATCAGGGTTCAACTGTGCCCCGATGGAGGCCGTCTTTGTTGTGCCCGTTGGATGGACCTGGAATTTGACTATTTCGTCCGCTGGTTTAAAAGAGGTGGACTTGGATCTCTTATCGAGTATCACATCATCCCTATTCACCGTAGAGCGCAGCGCAGTGAGTTCCTCCGCCGCTAGGTCTTCGGATAGTGCCTCTAGGGCTAATGCTTCCCGGCTAGGGATTATTCCTCTAAAGGTTGTGCTGCTTCGCTCAATGCGGCTCCAGTCTATTTCCATTTTTTGAAGAGTTTCCTCGTAGATGAGGTTTAATCCGCTGCCGCCATCCATGAGTACCTTGGTAAGATGAAAGTCGTCCACTATTGGGCTGAGGACCAATGCGGCTGGTGCTCGGGCTGTTCGGAATTTAGGTTCGTTGCTGGCGTTGAAGGTGATGGCCGTGTCGCTCCATGGATTTGTTGTTGCTACTTGGTAGACTTTGGCGAGGCTGCGGATTGTTCGTTTCCGCATATTATTTGATGTGAAAGTCTCGAAGACTGTTGATACCGTGCTGGTACTGTTAGAGTGGTTCTCTGGGGCTAGAAGCTCTTCGCCACTTTTGGCCACCTGCCGCAGTATCCAACATGCTCGAAGGCTATGTGTTGGAGTGACGCCTTCAGTACTGTGAATTTTACAGGGTCCGCTGAGCCATCCCTCCAGTACGGTTCCGTGCCCTTTATGGGGGTTTTTGCTTTTTGGTTTTTGTACCCGGTGCCTGAGTATGATGCACCCTTTTGTTTTGGACTAGGGTTGTATTCGGAGCCGGATTGTCCCAAAACATAGTTTCGGTTTTCCGGAAACTCTCCATCGCACAGTACTTGCGTACTATGGACGCCAGGTCGGCGAATCGTGTAATTTCACGACGACTTACGGCGTTCAAGATTCCCTTGTCCGTGCAATTATTGCAGAAAATTGAAATTGCGTTTTCCTCACGGCAGTCTTTCATCCTGTCCATAACCAGGAGGAATCTGGCCCAGTAATGATGTACTGTTTCAGCAGGCTCTTGCCGGATTTGAGATAGACCGCATATGTTTGGGTGGGTGGGTGGAATTGAGTCCGGAACCCTACCCATCTCGAGGCTCAAGGGCCGGAAAGTTTCCGAATTTGGAAGCTTGGATTGCTGGATGTTGTCCAACGAGTCTGATCCGATGCCTGATTTTAGGTTCAGTGCTTGATCGGCGTCCGTCCCTCTGCGGGAATCCGGCATGGAGGGTTCGGGAGTCCGTACATAACTAGTTTTTAATACAGAAGAGGAGCCGCCGCTTTGTTCCTCTACCACTGCAACGTGGTGGGTAACCTGGGGAGAGTTAATCTCTCTCAGATCGGTTTTAAGCCCAATCTAGTTGTAGTCTGTAGCAACTCCCAGGGCGGCGATGCGATCCAAGAGCTCGTTTACGGAAGAGAGCTCCATTGGATCCAGCTGCTCGACGAATTCCGAGTTGACGTGAAGATTGCTTTCGATGACCCGAGAGGTCATCATCGAAGCGGTGGCCGGACGGGCGGTCATGAAAAAACCGCCTAGCCCGATAGTTTGGCCGACGGCCAAAGCTCCTTCGGTGATGGTACCGTCTTTAAAGACGGGAAGAGGCATCCTTCCTGATCGTGTCGGCACAGAGGAACTCGCAATGAAAGCACCAATGTCGGTGTCAAAACCGGCGGATCTCGGTAGGGGGTCCCGAACTGTGCGTCTAGGCGGATGGTAATAGGAGACAAGGGACACGATGTTTTTACCCAGGTTCGGGCCCTCTCTATGGAGGTAAAAACCCTACTCCTGCTTGATTGATATTGATGATATCTGTAGTACAAGAGTGGATCTACCACGAGATCAAGGAGGCTAAACCCTAGAAGCTAGCCTATGGTATGATTGTTGTAATGGTTGTTCGTCCTACGGACTAAAACCCTCCAGTTTATATAGACATGGGAGAGGTCTAGGGTTACACAGAGTCGGTTACAATGGTAGGAGATCTACATATCCGTATTGCCAAGCTTGCCTTCCACGCCATGGAAAGTCCCATCCGGACACGGGACGAAGTCTTCAATCTTGTATCTTCATAGTCTTCGAGTCTGGCCGATGCTGATAGTCCGGCTATCCAGACACCCCCTAGTCCAGGACTCCCTCAATGACCACACAACAAGATTGCACTCAAAAGCAGATCTGGCTAGAAAACGGCGAACGAAAAAAGAGAGGCGAATAAAATGGCAAATTTTGTGAAGTGGGGGAGAGGAAAATGAGAGGCAAATGCCGAATAATGTAAATTGCAAGGACATGAGATTTGTGATTAGGAATCTGGTTATGTTGAAGATCCTCCCCGGCAACGGCGCTAGAAATTCCTTTTGATGTCGCTTGAAGCTACGTTGGTATTTCCCCAAAGAGGAAGGGATGATGCAGCACAGCGGCGGAAGGTATTTCCCTCAGATATGAAACCAAGGTTATCGAGCCAACAGGAGAACCAAGCAACACAACGTAAACAGGCCCTGCACTCAAAGAACAACACCTCACAACCCGATGTGTTAAAGGGGTTGTCAATCCCTTTCGGGGTACGTCGCCTCAAGATTGGAGAAGGACGTGATGTAAATTTGTAGTAGATTGATAGATTGAACGCCAAGTAAAATAAATAAGAATAGATTACAGCAAGGTATTTTTGTATTTTTGGTTTAGTAGATCTGAAAATAAACGCAAGGAAAAAGTAGATCGCAAGGCAAATATATGAGAAACAAGACCCGTGGGGCGTAGGTTTCACTAGTGGCTTCTCTCGAGAAAGATAACAAACGGTGGGTAAACAAATTACTGTTGGGCAATTGATAGAACTTCAAATAATTATGACGATATCGAGGCAATGATCATTACATAGGCATCACGTCCAAGATTAGTAGACCGACTCCTACCTCCATCTACTACTATTACTCCACACATTGACTGCTATCCAACATGCATCTACTGTACTAAGTTCATGGAAAATGGAGTAATGCAATAAGAACAATGACATGATGTAGACAAGATCTGTTTATCTATTGCATAGATATAGATCCCATCTTTTTATCCTTAGTAGCAACGATACATATGTATCGGTTCCCTTTCTGTCACCGGGATCAAGCACCGTAAGATCGAACCCACTACCGGGCACCTCTTCCCGTTGCAAGATAAATAGATCAAGTTGTCCAAACAAAACCCAAATATCGGAGAAGAAATACGAGGCTATAAGAGATCATGCATATAAGAGACCAAAGAAACTCAAATAAATTTCATGGATATAAAAAGATATAACTAATCATAAACTCGAAGTTCATCGGATCCCAACAAACACACCGCAAAAAGAGTTACATCATATGGATCTCCAAGAGACCATTGTATTGATAATTCAGCGAGAGAGAGAAAGCCATCTAGCTACTAACTATGGACCCGAAGGTCTACAAAGAACTACTCACGCATCATCGGAGAGGCACCAATGGAAGTGGTGAACCCCTCCGTGATGGTGTCTAGATTGGATCTGGTGGTTCTGGACTCTGCAGCGGCTGGATGAATATTTCTTCGACTCCCCTAGGGTTTCTGGAATATTGGGGTATTTAGAGAGCAAAGAGGCGGTCCGGGGGGCACCCGAGGTGGGCACAACCCACTAGGGCACGCCTGGGCCTCCTGGCTTGCCGTGGTGGGTTGTCCCCTCCTCGGGGCTCCCCCAGGTTCAACCAGGGCCCAACTTCTTCCTTTTGGTCCATAAAAAATCATCGTAAAGTTTCGTGGCATTTGGACTCTGTCTGTTATTGATTTCCTGTGATGTAAAAAACATGCAGAAAACAACAACTGGCACTTGGCACTATGTCAATAGATTAGTACCAAAAAATGATATAAAATGACTATAAAATGATTTTAAACATCCAAGATTGATAATAAAACAACGAGGAATAATAAAAAATTATAGATACGTTGGAGACGTATCAGTGGCAGCCCATGTTTGGTCGCTTTTTGGGAGGGAGCTTCCATGTTTGATAGAGCCCATGTTTAATGGCTTTTTTGAGAGGGATCATCCATGTTCGATGGAGCTCAAGTTTGGTGGCTTTTTGGGGAGGGAACATCCATGTTTGATGTAGCCCATGTTTGGTGGCTTTTTGGGGAGGGAGCACCCATGTTTGGTGGCTTTTTGTGAGCCACTTCCATGTGGGGGCCACCCACCTTTTGGGATGAATTTTCAGCCACCACCACCTCCTCCTTACCTATAAATAGAGGTGGAGGGGAGCTCTCCACACTCACTCCAACTCCCTCGCCAAATGGCATGCATGATCTGCCTTTCTTCTCTCCCTCCCACGAAATAGTTTTGTAGAGTCGTAAGGTTGTCTGGCTTCCGGTGGGAACTAGTTCTGGACGGCAAAGCCCTGCCGCATAGGTGATACCGTATGTGTGCAATCCTGTAGAGAGGTCGTAGGTTTGATCATTTGCCCGAGGGGCTGTTCGAGTGTCCTCCCAAAGGGTTGTCCGAGTGACCATCCGAGTTTTGAGGGTCCTCCCAGAGGGCAGTCTGTGACACCATCTGAGGGACTGTCTGAGGGGCAGACGAGGGAGAACATCCTCGCGATTGGGAGGTTGTAAATCCTAGCTGTGGGGATCTGCACCAACAATTTCCACTGACTCTCCTTTTGCTGCGCTACGAGTCGGTAACGATCAGATCAAAAACCTTGTATACATCTTCTTAGTGGTCCTGCGCGTGCTCGTTGTGCCAAAAAATTAGTTTTCTACTACGTTACCCTACACATGCCTGTTACCTAGAAGTTTCTATTCACCGCCTTCAACGGCGCTTACCGCTCACATTGTGTGGTGCTTAAAAGTGGTCTGGGGAACAAAATAGAAATGATCACAAAGAAAAGTTGGTAGTGGTGAGGGTTTCCCGATCTTTCTATGATAGTTAGCTATCGATTTGGTGGAGAACGACTTGATGATCCGACTACGACATGCGAGCATGTTTCACCTTAGCAATTGTTATACCAATCTCCTAGAGGTTATTGACAATGTCGGAAGCACGATCAACCTGACCACGAATGTTTATTCCTGCAAGCAATCAAATAACGAGCAAAAATATGAGAAAAACAAGCTAAAATATTTGCGAATATAGATGAGGTCTTGATAACCCACAAGTGTAGGGGATCCAATAGCTTTCGAGGGTATAATATTCAACCCAAATTTATTGATTCGACACAAGGGGAGCCAAAGAATATTCTTAAGTATTAGCAGTTGAGTTGTCAATTCAACCACACCTGGATAACTTATGTGGTAGTTGTAACAGTAGCAACGGAAAAGTAAATAAGCGAAGCACAATATGTGAAAAGCTCATAGGAATTTGATCAGTGATGGATAATTATGTCAGATGCGATTCCTCATGTAATAGTTATAACATAGGGTGACACAGAACTAGCTCCAATTCATCAATGTAATGTAGGCATGTATTCCGAATATAGTCATACGTGCTTATGGAAAAGAACTTGCATGACATATTTTGTCCTATCCTCCCGTGGCAGCAGGGTCCTAGTGGAAACTAAGGGATATTAAGGCCTCCTTTTAATAGAGAACCGGAACAAAGCATTAGCACATAGTGAATACATGAACTCCTCAAACTATGGTCATCACCGAGAAGTATCCCGATTATTGTCACTTCGGGGTTGTCGGATCATAACACATAATAGGTGTGACTATAGACTTGCAAGATAGGATCACGAACTCACATATATTCATGAAAACATAATAGGTTCAGATCTGAAATCATGGCACTCGGGCCCTACTGACAAGCATTAAGCCTAGCAACATCAATCTCAGAACATAGTGGATACTAGGGATCAAACCCTAACAAAACTAACTTGATTACATGGTAAATCTCATCCAACCCATCACCGTCCAGCAAGCCTACGACAGAATTACTCACGCACAGCGGTGAGCATCATGAAATTGGTGATGGAGGATGGTTGAGGATGACGACGGCGACGAATCCCCCTCTCCGGAGCCTTGAACGGACTCCAGATCAGCCCTCACGACAGAGATTAGGGCTTGGCGGCGGCTCCGTATCATAAAACGCGATCAAACTTTCTCTCTGATTTTTTTCTCTCCGAAACAGAATATATGGAGTTGGAGTTGAGGTCGGTGGAGCTCCAAGGGGCCCACGAGATAGGGGGGCGCGCCCAGGGGAGGGCGCACCCCCACCCTCGTGGACAGGGTGTGGGCCCCGTGGCCTTGATTCTTTCGCCAATATTTTTTATATTTTCCAAAAGTTATCTTCATGGATTTTCAGGTCATTCCGAGAACTTTTGTTTTCTGCACAATAAACAACACCATGGCAGTTCTGCTGAAAGCAGCATCAGTCCGGGATAGTTTCATTCAAATCATGCAATTAGAGTCCAAAACAAGGGCAAAAGTGTTTGGAAAAGTAGATACGTTGGAGACGTATCAGGTATTGATAAATGTGGACTTCCGATAGCGGTTTTGGTGGTAGTTGGACACAAGTGAAGTAAACGAAGTTGCAATGGTTAACTTTAACTAAACAAGACCCACAGAAAATCCATGCTTTTACCCTAGTAGCAACAATACAAATACGTGCCTCGCTACTCCTCCTGTCACGGAGTAAGGATACCGCAAGATTGAACCTACCACAAAGCACCTCTCCCACTGATGACAAATCAGTCTAGTTGGCCAAACCAAACAGATAGATCAGAGAGAAATACATATCTATAACAATCACACATAATAAAGTTCAAAAACGACTCAATTACTTTCAATGAATAATCTGATCATAAACCCACAATCCATTGGATCCCAACAAACGCACCGCAAAGGATTACATCAAATTGATCTTCGAGACATTGTACTAAAGATGAGATGAGAGAGAGAGAGAGAGAGAGATCTAGCTACTGCTATGAACCTATAGGTCCCATGGGGAACTACTCACACATCATCACGGAGGCAGCAAGGATGATGAAGAAGGCCTCCATGATCAATCCCCCCTCTGGCAGATTACTGGGAAAGGCCTCTA
This sequence comes from Triticum timopheevii, assembly GCA_963921465.1. Lineage (NCBI taxonomy): Eukaryota > Viridiplantae > Streptophyta > Magnoliopsida > Poales > Poaceae > Triticum > Triticum timopheevii. Next base: position 465,391,627 of record OY997266.1, read on the forward strand.
GATGGGATCGTGCATAGAGGCTTGCGGCGACGGAAGAATATCCGAAGAGAACATTGTATTGAAGATGAGAGAGAGAGAGCCATCTAGCTACTGCTATGGACCCATAGGTCCCGTGGGGAACTACTCACACATCATCACGGAGGTAGCAAGGATGATGAAGAAGGCCTCCATGATAAATTACCCCTCTAGTAGATTACCGGGAAAGGCCTCCAGATGGGATCGTGCATAGAGGCTTGCGGTGATGGAAGAATTGTTTCATGGCTTCCTCTGTTGGTTCTGAAACATTTTGGAATTTATAGCGCTGAAATTAGGTCAGAAGTGATAACATGGGGCCTACATGAAACCAAGGCGCGCCTTGTTGCCTTATTGTCTCCTCGTCTGACTTATGGTCGTTACCTGAAGCTTCTTCCGTAAAAAAAGTCGTCAAAAAGTTCCGTAGCCTTTGGACTCCATTTGGTATGGATTTCCTGTAAAATCCAAAACAAGCAGAAAACAACAACTGACACTGGGCACTGGGTCAATAAGTTAGTTTCCAAAAATTATATAAAATTGCATATAAAGTATATAAGATTGATACTATAATGGCATGAAACAATAAAAAATTATAGATACGTGATAACCCACAAGTATAGGGGATCACAACAGTTTTCAAGGGTAGAGTATTCAACCCAAATTTATTGATTCAATACAAGGGGAGCCAGAGAATGTTCTAAAGTATTAGCAGCTGAGTTGTCAATTCAACCACACTCGAAAGACTTAATATCTGCAGCAAGTATTTAGTAGCAAAGTAGTATGGAGGTAACGGTAACGATGGCAAAAGTAACAGTAGCAGTTTTGTAGTAATTGTAACAGTGGCAATGGAGAAGTAACTAAGCAAAGATCAATATGTGAAAAGCTCGTAGGCAATGGATCAATGATGGATAGTTACATCGGATGCAATTCATCATGCAATAGTTATAACATAGGGTGACACAGAACTAGCTCCAGTTCATCAATGTAATGCAGGCATGTATTCCGTATATAGTCATACGTGCTTATGGAAAAGAACTTGCATGACATCTTTTGTCCTACCCTCCTGTGGCAGCAGGGTCCTATTGGAAACTAAGGGATATTAAGGCCTCCTTTTAATAGAGGACCGGACCAAAGCATTGGCACTTAGTGAATACACGAACTATTCAAACTACGATCATCACTGGGAGTGGTCCCGATTATTGTCACTTCGGGGTTGCCGGATCATAACACATAGTAGGTGACTATTGACTTGCAAGATAGGATCAAGAACTCACATATATTCATGAAAACATAATAGGTTCAGATCTGAAATCATGGCACTCGGGCCCTAGTGACAAGCATTAAGCATGGCAAAGTCAGAGCCACATCAATCTGAGAACATAATGGATACTAGGGATCAAACCCTAACAAAACTAACTCGATTACATGGTAAATCTCATCCAACCCATTACCGTCCATCAAGCCTACGATGGGATTACTAACGAACGGCGGTGAGCATCATGAAATTGGTGATGGAGGATGGTTGATGATGACGATGGCGACGGATTCCCCTCTCTGGAGCCCCGAACGGACTCCAGATCAGCCCTCTCGAGGAAGATTAGGGCTTGGCGGCGGCTCTGTATCGTAAAACGTGATGAATCCTTCCCTCTATTTTTTTTCTCCCCGAACGTGAATACATGGAGTTGGAGTTGAGGTCGGTGGAGGTCTAGGTGGCCCATGAGGCAGGGGGCGCACCCCAGGGGGGTGGGCACGCCCTGCACCCTCGTTGACAGGGTGTGGGCCCCCTTACGTTGATTCTTTCGCCAATATTTTATCAATTCCAAAACATGTCTCCGTGGAGTTTTAGGTCATTCCGAGAACTTTTATTTTTGCACAAAAATAACACTATGGAAATTCTGTTGAAAACAGCGCCAGTCCGGGTTAGTTTCATTCAAATCATGCAAGTTAGAGTCCAAAACAAGGGCAAAAGTGTTTGGAAAAGTAGATATGTTGGAGACGTATCAACTCCCCCAAGCTTAAACCTTTGCTTGTCCTCAAGCAATTTAGTTGACAAACTGAAAGTGATAAAGAAAAACTTTTACAAACTCTGTTTGATCTTGTTGTTGCAAATATGTAAAGCCAGCATTCAAGTTTTCAGCAAAGATTATGAACTAACCATATTCTCAATAACACTTAGCTCTCACATTTACTCACATCAATAGCATAATCAACTAGCGAGCAATAATAATAAATCTCGGATGACAACACTTTCTCAAAAAAAACATAATATGATATAACAAGATGGTATCTCTCTAGCCCTTTCTGAGACCGCAAAACATAAATGCAGAGCACCCCTGAAGATCAAGGACTGACTAGACATTGTAATTCATGGCAAAAGAGATCCAGTCATTGTCATACTCAATGTAAATTAATATCAATGCATACAAATGACAGCGGTGCTCTCCAACTGGTGCTTTTTAATAAGAGGATGATGACTCAACATAAAAGTAAACAGATAGGCCCTTCGTAGAGGGAAGCAGGGATTTGCAGAGGTGCCAGAGCTCGAGTTTTGAAACAGAGATAAATAAATTTTGAGCGGCATACTTTCATTGTCAGCATAACAACCAAGAGATCTCGATATCTTGCATTCTACATACATTATAGGCGGTTCCCAAACAGAATGGTAAAGTTTATACTCCCCCACCACCAACGAGCATCAATGCATGGCTGGCCTGAAACAACGGGTACCGTCCAACTAACAACAATCTTGGGGGAGTTATGTTTGCAATTATTTTGATTTGATTTAGGCATGGGACTGGGCATCCCAGTTACCGGCCATTTTCTCGTGAATGATGAGCGGAGTCCACTCATCGTTGAGAATAACCCACCTAGCATGGAAGATATAGACAACCCTAGTTGATACATGAGCTATTCGAGCATACGAACAGAATTTCATTTGAAGGTTTAGAGTTTGGCACATACAAATTTACTTGGAACGGCAGGTAAATAACGCATATAGGAAGGTATGGTGGACTCATATCGAACAACTTTGGGGTTTATGGAAGTGGACACACAAGCAATATTGCCGCTTAGTACAAGTGAAGGCTAGAAAGAGACTGGGAAGCGACCAACTAGAGAGCGACAAATGTCATCAACATGCATTAAGATTAACCAACAATGAGTGCAAACATGAGTAGGATATAAATCACCGTGAACATAAATATCGTGGAGGCTATGTTGATTTTGTTTCAACTACATGCGTGAACATGTGCCAAGTCAAGCCACTCGAATCATTCAAAGGAGGATACCACCCTATCGTACCACATCACAACCATTTTAATAGCATGTTGGCACGCAAGGTAAACCATTATAAACTCCTAGCTAATTAAGCATGGCATGAGTAACTATAATCTCTAATTGTCATTGCAAACATGTTTCATCCATAATAGGCTGAATCCGGAATGATGAACTAATCATATTTACAAAAACAAGATAGGTCAAGTTCATACCAGCTTCTCTTATCTCAATCATTTCATCATATATCACCATTATTGCCTTTCACTCGCACGACCGAATGGTCTGGATAATAATAATAGTGCACGTGCATTGGACTAAGTTGGAATCTGCAAACATTTAATTCAAAGTAGAAGACAGGGTAATATGGGCTCTTGGTTAGATCAACAATAATGCATAAGAAAGCCACTCAACATTTTCATCGTGGTCTTCTCCTCTCGACCCCTAAAGAAAAGAAAAGAATTTCAAAGAAAAATAAAACTATTTACACAGGAAAGCTCTCAATAAGCAAAAGAAGAACGGGAAATCTCTTTGGGTTTTCCTTTTTAATTACTACTACAAGCATGGAAAGTAAACCAGCTAAAAGCTACAACTAATTTTTTTGGTTTTTCTCAAGGTTTTTCAAACACATAAGAAGAAAGCAAGAAAAGAAAATAAACTAGCATGGATAGTACAATGAAAAAGTATGAACACCGACAACTAGAATGAGTGTGTGAACATGAATATAATGTCGGTGAGAAATACATACTCCCCCAAGCTTAGGCTTTTGGCCTAAGCTGGTCTATGGCCACGGCTGGCTTGGCGGATATCCAAAGTCATAGTTGGCGTTGTATTGAGATGCAATAGCTACTGCCTGAAGAGCTGCTGCTTGGAGGCGAGCTGCCTCCGTCCTCCTCTCATATTCATTTGCCTCCTCCTTGGTTATAAAATATCTCATGTTTGCCTGAAAGTTAAAGAAAGTAGGAGCGGGGAGAGTAATATAGACAGTACGCCGTCTGCCAACGATTAGTCGGTACTGGAGGAACTGTTCGTTCCTCTCAAGAAACTGATGGCGAACCATAGCATTATAATCCAGATAAGCAGGTGGCAACTCAACATCATTTCCATTTATGGGTATACCAAGATAATTAGCTAAACGAGTTGCATAAATTCCACCAAACAAATCTCCACTTTTACCATTAAGGTGTAACCTCCGCGCAACAATGGCCCCCAAGTTATATTGTTTATCACCTAATACTGCACTCTTGAGGACACTAAGATCTGGAACGCACATGTGACAAACCTCATCTTTACCGTTAATGCATCTACCTATGAAGAGAGCAAAGTAATGTATGTAAGGGAAATGAATGCTCCCTATGGTAGCTTGTGCGATTTCTCTAATTTCTCCCACAGTGATACTAGTAAGAAAATCTTTATCTTCAGATTTATGAGGTTCACTAAAGTTGCCCCACAGTGGGATTTTACAAGCAGTGTTAAAAACCTTCAAGGTCCATGGTATATGATTTATCATAGAGATCAAATAAAACAGTGTGAGTGTTGCGCGTGGATGAAAATTTAAACATCCTCACAAAGGAATGAGTGAGGTAATAGTTTTGTCGGCACTTATCTGATACGAAGTCCTCAAGATCAGCATTACGTACATATGCATCAAATTCATCCTTGAAGCCTGCTTGGACCATAAACTCTTCCGACGGCCATTCACAAGGCCACACTTGAGCTTCCCTAGGTGGTTCAAGGTTCGTCTCACGTATCGCGAGCCTTGATTCTTGCTTCCTTGAAGAACCTCCTTGGTACATTTTCCCAAACATTTTTCTTCCTCTGAAAAATTTCTGAAATTTTTAGTGACTCAAAATAAAAGTGAACCAAACTCAACAAGATTGATAGCAACTACTCCCACAAGTGCCTAGAGGCTATATCATGCATTAAAACTACTTTGGACCATATAAATTTGACATGCAAACTCAACAACAGGGTCACCTCAGCAGCAAAAATTTGCAATAAATAAAGCACTAGAACAAAAACTAATTGGACCATTGGAGGAGTCGCATATCAAAGAACAATCCCCCAAAGCAGTTTTGTGAATGGAGCTTTGATCAAGGAGATCGAAAATGGCAGCAAAACGAGCTAGAACACGGGTTTGAGCAACGGGATGATATTTTTCTGGAGTAAGACGAAGTGTGTGGGTGCTGGAGTAAGTGGAGGGGGTCCATATGGGGCCCACGAGGCAGGGGGAGCGCCCCAGGAGGTGGGCGCACCCTGTGCCCTCGTGGCCAAATGGTGGGTCCCCCTGGTGTGTTCTAAGTGCCAGAAATTCTTAAATATTCTACAAAAAATCATACTCATTTTTAGGGCATTTGGAGAACTTTTATTTTCGGGGTATTTTTTATTCTACGGATAATCCAGAAAACAAACAGAAATTACCATTTTTGCTTTATTTATTCTGAATAACAGAAAGTAAAAGGAGGGTATAGAGAGTTGTGCTTTCTAACTTCATCCATCTCATGCTCATCTAAAGGAATCCACTAACAAGGTTGATCAAGTCTTGTTAACAAACTTCTTCCGAATAACATGAAACCGGAGAATTTTCGAATAACACTAGGTTACCTCAACGGGGATACGCATGTCCCCAAGAATAAGGATATCATATTTCTTTTTGACAGTAAGAAGAGGGAATTCAAAACCTCCAATAGTAATCATTGAAATTTTTCCAACAGAATTGATACTATGAACTTGAGGTTGTTTCTTCGGAAAGTGTACCGTATGCACATTACCATTAACATGAAAAGTGACATTGCCTTTGTTGCAATCAATAACAGCCCCTGCAATATTTAGAAAAGGTCTACCAAGAATGATCGACATACTGTCGTCCTCGGGAATATCAAAAATAACAAAGTCCATTAAAATAGTAACGTTTGCAACCACAACAGGCACATCCTCACAAATACCGACGGGTATAGCGGTTGATTTATCGACCATTTGCAAAGAGATTTCAGTAACACTAACTCCAAGATCACATAAAGCAACTTTAACATAGTTTCTTTTAATGGAGCATGGTATAGTTGGTACTCCTGGATCTCCTAGTTTCTTTGGTACTCCACCCTTAAAAGTATAATAAGCAAGCATGGTGGAAATTTTAGCTTTCGGTATCTTTCCTTTATTTTTAAAAATATCTTTAATATACTTAGCATAGGGATACATTTTAAGCATATCAGCCAAACGCATACGCAAAAAGATAGGTCTAATCATTCAGCAAAGCGCTCAAAATCCTCATCATCCTTTTTCTTGGATGGCTTAGGAGGAAAAGGCATGGGTTTTTGTACCCAGGGTTCTCTTTCTTTACCGTGTTTCCTAGCAACGAAGTCTCTCTTATCATAACATTGATTCTTGGATTGTGGGTTATCAAGATCAACAGCAGGTTCAATCACTACATCATTGTTATTACTAGGTTGAGCATCAACATGAACATCATCATTAACCTTATCACTAGGTTCATGTTCATTACCAGATTGTGTGTCGGCATCAGAAATAGAAATATCATTGGGATTCTTAGGTGTGTCAATAACAGGTTCAATAGAAGCATGTGAAGTCCTATCATTTTTCTTTTTCTTTTTCCTAGAAGGACTAGGTGCATCAACATTAGTTCCCTGAGAATCTTGCTCAACTCTCTTACGATGGCCCACAGGATACAAAGGTTCCTGGGTCATTCTACCACCACTAGTCATAACTCTCACAAAATTATCATTATTCTTATTATTTAATTCATTAAGCAGAACATCTTGTGCATTAAGTACTTGTTCTACTTGAGTGGTAACTGAGGGAGTCCTGGATTAGGGGGTATCCGGACAGTCGGACTATATACTTTGGCCGGACTATTGGAGCGTGAAGATACAAGACTCAAGACTTCATCCCGTGTCCGGATGGGACTCTCCTTTGCATGGAAGACAAGCTTGGCGATCCGGATATTATATTTCCTTCCTTATAACCGACCCCATGTAAACCCTAGCCCTCTCCGGTGTCTATATAAACCGGAGGATTTTAGTCCTTAGGGACGATCACAATCATAATCATCATAGGCTAGCTTCTAGGGTTTAGCCCCTACGATCTCGTGGTAGATCAACTCTTGTACTACTCATATCATCAATATCAATCAAGCAGGAAGTAGGGTTTTACCTCCATCGAGAGGGCCCGAACCTGGGTAAACATTGTGTCCCTTGCCTCCTGTTACCATTAGCCTAAGACGCACAGATCGGGACCCCCTACCTGAGATTCGCCGGTTTTGACACCGACGTTGGTGCTTTCATTGAGAGTTCCTCTGTGTCGTTGCTGCAAGGCTTGATGGCTCCTTCAATCATCAACAACAACGCGGTCCAGGGTGAGACTTCTCTCACCGGACATATCTTCGTGTTCGGCGGCTTCGCACTGCGGGCCAATTCGCTTGGCCATCTGGAGCAGATCGACAGCTACGCCCCTGGCCACCAGGTCAGGTTCGGAAACTTGAACCACACAGCCAATATCCACGGAGACTTGATCTTCAATAGATTTGGGCCCGCGCCAGGAGCGCCTGACAGTCACGATGAGCATGACTTAAACCTGCTGTCGTACAATGCTCGAGATATCACCCCTGTAGGAGCCCCGGACCTAAATCCGGAGCAGATTGCGTCGCCCGAGGACGGGTGGATGGACCCTGCCCCAGAGACCGCACACTCATCGGCGGTAGAGCCAAACACAGGCCTCACCCCCAAAGAAGCATGTGACGCCGGACCCCCGGACTCGTATCCGGCTGTAGGTTCCAGCCCGCGCGCTCCCGAGCCCGCCGAACCTGGTTGGCCTCCGGTAATGGAGTTCACCGCTGCGGATATCTTCCAGCACTCGCCCTTTGGCGACGTGCTGAACTCTTTAAAGTCCCTCTCTTTGTCAGGAGACTCTTGGCCAAACTATGTCCGGCTCGAATGGGAAGCAGGCGACGAAGGAATTCGTTGCCCACCCACCACCCACTTCATAGCCACTGTCGACGATGTATCAAACATGCTTGACTTCGACTCTGATGATACCGACGGTATGGACGTCGGCGCAGGAGACGATTCAGAATCAACGGGGCGCTGGACTGCCACCTCGTCATACGATATATACATGGTGGATATGCCTAAGGAGGACGACGGCGACAATCCGGAAGATAAAACCCCTGGGCAAAAGCCAAAACGACGGCGCAGACGCCGCTCCAAGTCCAGCAACAGTGAAAATAGCGATAAGAGCGCCATAAAGATCGACACCCCAGTTAACTCAGAAGGCAACAACAACCATATGGACCCAGCAATGGAGCAGGGTGAGCCAGGTCATGCCGAACACAGCTCGGAGCAGACGCCCGATCACAATGATCCCGAGGGACGAATTCATCACACCGCCCCGGGACAAGAACACAGTCCGGATGACGATGCATTCATCATCCCGGAAACACGCTTGGAACGAGATAACCTCCACAGAAGGCTTATGGCCACTGTGAGAAGTCTAAAGAAGCAGAAGCAACAGCTAAAGGCCGCACAGGAAACGCTCAATCACAGATGGAATAAAGTGCTAGACACTGAAGAAAAGTACGGCCACGATCGCCATACAAAGAGCTATCCAAAACACAAGCTGCTGCCAGAATTCGACGACGAGGCTGTTCCACCAAAGAACAACACGGCCAGGAGGCCAGACAAACCACTTCATAACCGCAACAGATCAGCTACCGACGCCGCACACGATTTATGCGAGCTCCTGGATAAGAAATCCGGCGCAGCTAGGTCCATCTATGGATCTAAAGGACACACCCCGGCGCAGGACTATGGTTACCAAAATGATCATACCGATCGGATACCAGTTCGGAATCAGCACCAGACACAACAACAGCCGACGGCACGCCATAGCACGTCCAGATACAGAGGGGCTGCTCACCCCCTATGCTTCACCGAAGAAGCACTGGACCATGAATTTCCACAGGGTTTTAAACCTGTGAACATAGAGGCATACGACGGAACAACAGACCCAGGGGTCTGGATCTAGGATTTTATCCTGCATATACACATGGCTCGTGGGGATGACCTCCACGCCATCAAATACCTTCCCCTCATGTTGAAGGGGCCAGCTCGACACTGGTTGAAAAGCCTCCCCGAAAATTCAATTGGAAGTTGGGAGGAACTCGAGGACGCTTTCAGGGCCAATTTTCAAGGGACTTATGTCCGGCCTCCGGATGTGGACGATTTAAGTCACATAATCCAACAGCCCGGAGAGTCCGCCCGGAAGCTTTGGAACAGATTCCTCACTAAGAAGAATCAAATCATCGATTGTCCGGATGCCGAAGCCTTAGTGGCCTTCAAACACAGTATCCGGGACGAGTGGCTCGCCAGACACCTCGGCCAAGAAAAGCCAAGAACAATGGCAGCCTTAACAAGCCTTATGACCCACTTTTGCGCGGGTGAAGATAGTTGGTTGGCCCGTAAAGGCACCAACGACCCAAGTACATCCGCAATAAGGGATGGCAACGGGAAGCCACGTTGCAATAAAAACAAATGTCAAAACAAGGAAGAGAGCCCAGACAACACAATGGTCAACGCCGGATTCAGGGGCTCTCGACCCGGTCAACAAAAGAAGCCATTTAAAGGCAGCAAATAGGGACCGTCCGGCCTGAACAAAGTCCTGGACAGACTGTGCCAAATTCATGGCACCCCCGACAAACCTGCGAACCACACTCACAGAGAGTGCTGGGTCTTCAAGCAGGCCGGCAAATTAAATGCCGAACACAACGGAAGGGAAACACCAAGTGAATACGAGGATGAGCCCCGCCAGCCAAACACTGGGGGACAGAAAAAATTCCCACCAGAGGTAAAAACAGTAAACATGATCCACGCGACTCACACATCCATGAGAAGGCACGAATGCACGCTCAGAGACGCATACGCTGTAGAGCCTGTCGTACCCAAACTTAACCATTGGTCGGCTTGTCCGATCACTTTCGACCACACGGACTACCCGACTAGTATTCGGCACGGAGGATCAGATGCGTTGGTGCTCGACCCAATAATCGACGGATACCATCTTACTCACGTCCTCATGGACGGCGGCAGTAGTCTTAATCTAATATACCAGGACACTGTCCGCAGGATGGGGATAGACCCATCCAGAATCAGCCAAAGCAACACCACCTTTGAAGGGGTGATACCAAGCATTGATGCCCACGGTAGGGGCTCCATCATACTGGAGGTAACATTCGGTTCTCCCGGCAACTCCAGAAGCGAAGAACTACTCTTCACCGTCGCCCCCCTCCAAAGCCACTATCACGCATTGCTCGGGAGAACGGCATTCGCCCGCTTCAACGCAGTACCACATTACGCCTACCTCACACTCAAGATGCCCGGTCCACGCGGCGTCATCACCGTTAACGGAAACACAGAGCGCTCCTCACGCGCGGAGGAATATGCGACGGCTCTAGCAGCCGGACTTTAAGCGGCCTCTAATACCAGAAAGCATGAATGGTCGTTAAGACCACGGACACGGTTAGATGAGTCCGGCAGCCCGGATAAACCTGAGCTAGGGCGCCATGTACGTAATCCCATAGAGGACACCAGGGGCTATAGATATTTAATACAACCCCACTATTGGCTTGACCTTATTAATAGGCCAATGTCTTAGACTTTTACAATCCATCGCATGCTTACGTTATACTCTTCTACATGAGTTTTTCTTTTTTTATAGACACAATTCGTGCGATACCCTTCCAGGAAACGGCACAACGGAGACAAAGGTGCAGACATGCAATAGGGCCCCGCTCAAAGGTTTCTCTTTAGATTAAGCCCCTGTGTAAACCTTTTTTATTGTCTCTTGTTGTCTCCACATCCCATGGGTACTATACACACAGAAGGTATTGCCGTTATTGGCATTTTGCCACGACAGACTAATGCACCACTACAAAAAAAGACACATCCGTGACATTTTGGGCCGAATGATTTTTTTTCTGTCATACATATGACACTTCTATGACGATAATTGTGACAAAACCCGGTATCATCATAGATGTGTGGGCTCCTACTTCTATGACAAAAAATCATGACAGAAAATGGGCTTTTCGTCCTGGGCGGGCCGGAGACGCAGCTGCATGACATTCTTTGGGCCGTCCATGATGGAAAAAATTGTGGTAGAAGCGAGGGGGAGGAAAATTTTGGGGAGTTGCCGGTTACGGTGGGAGGTCGGGGGCGGAGCGATGCGCGTTTCTCTCATACGTACGCGCGTGTGTGCGAGGCGTTGGCTCTAACTGAAGCCGAGCGAGGCGTTGGGCTCTAACTGAACCCAAGCAATTGCACTGCAGGCTACGCGTTACTGAACCCGAGCGATCGATTGATAGCTGTTAACTGAACCCGATGGAGCGATTCCTTCGCTACTACTGCTAACTGAAGCTGATCGATGCTGCCTCTGGGATGAACAGTGAGCGTTGCGGGGGGTTTTGGATGAACAGTGAGCGGTGGCGTTGCCTCTGGATGAACAGGAACCCGTGGTGTGGAGGGCTGGATGAACAGTGGACGGTGGAGGGGTGGCCGTGGAGGGGTGGTTGAACAGGACCCCGTGGTGTGGAGGGCTGGATGAACAGTAGACGGTGGAGGGGTGGCCGTGCAGGGGTGGTTGAACAGGACCCCGTGGTGTGGAGGGCTGGATGAACAATAGACGGTGGAGGGGTGCCCGTGGAGGGGTGGTTGAACAGTAGCCGGTGGAGTAGCGCTCGGTGGAGGCTGGATGAACAGAAGCCCGTTGAGGCTGGAGGAGGTCGACGGTAGCCCGTGGAGGCCGGAGAAGGTCGACGGTGGAGATGAATAGTATCTCGTGGAGTCCCGTTTTGTGGTACGCCACACCCCTCCCCCTCCCCCCCACCGTTTCGACCGTAGCGCTCCAACACAAGTCCGTTTCGTCCGTTTTGCGGTATGCCACACCCCTCCCGATCAACAGGACCCCTGTTTCGACCGTAGGAGGTCCGTTTCCTACGTTTTGCGGTACGCCACACCCCTCCCGATCAACAGGACCCCCGTTTCGACCGTAGGAGGTCCATTTCCTCCGTTTTGCGGTACGCCAGGCCCCTCCCGATCAACAGGACCCCATTTCAAACGTGGCCGGTCGAACACAAGGCCGTTTCCTCCGTTGTGCGGTACGCCAGGCCTCGTTTCCATCGCCTGTTCCGTCCAAGCCCTCCCGATGAACACGACCACGCATTCCGTTCCGACCCAGCCGGTTGGCTCCCCATGAACACAACGACGACGCTGTTTCTCCGTTCCGACCCAGCCATGTACGTATGCGCGGCAGGCGTTAGAGACCCTGCCCGTATGTACGTACGTGGCCGTATTTTCTTTCTTGCACCCTCACCGATGTACGTACGTGTACATGCTACGTGCGCGCCTCTACTACAACACGTGCACGCCTCTACATCTACGACACGTGCGCGCCTCTACATCGACCAGTATGTACGTACACGTTCGCGACCAGAATGACAACGCTACGTACGCTTCAACTAGGTGGGTCCCGACTGTCAGGCACTTCCTTCCGTGCGAAGATGTAGCTGGTGGGTCCCAGCAGTCAGGGGGGTGAATTGTTTTTTTTTCGGACGCACTTCCTTGCGTGCGAAGATGTAGCTGGTGGGTCCCAGGAGTCATGGGGCAAATCGTTTTTTTTTGCCCGGACGCACTTCCTTGCGTGTGAAGGTGTAGCTGGTGGGTCCCAGTAGTCAGGGGGGAAACGTTTTTTCGCAAAATATGGTGGCCCGTCCGGTGGGTCCCCGCTATCAGGTGGAGGAATAATTATTTCGCGTGTAATAAGGAGGCACTTCCTTGCTGCGGCCATGGACCCAGCTGTCAGCCTTTCCACGTACAGTCCACGTCCGATGGAAGCCGTTCCTTGACCATGTTGACCACGCCGCGCCGAGAGCACCAGGGCGGTGGACGACGGCGAGGCCTAGGAAGGGGATGACGGGGAGCCGGGGAAGACGCGGCAGCGGAAGCCCGCGCGGAGAGGAGTACGAGGGTTCACTGGTTTGGCTGCGGTGTGAGGCTGCCGTCGCCGCAGGGCCTGGCCAGCGGTGGGAATAGTAGGGGGCGGTGAGGCCTCCGTGGTAGCACATCCGGCCACGGGAAGCAAGAGCATGTGCCACGACCGGCGCTGCTTTGGGCGGCTGGAGCAAGAAGACCAGAGGTTGAAGAAGCACTACGGCCGTTGTATGGACATCGTACGGTCACTAGAGCAAGAATCGTCTATATTGACTAAGTTGACAAAGCCCTTCATCCCCGTCAACTTAGTAGGCCCACAAGTCAGCCTCCAACCAAGGTGGGTCCCAGCTAGCAGGGGGTATTCATTTTTTTGTGCGTAATAAGGAGGCACTTCCGGTGGGTCCGAGCTGACAGCAGGGGAAACATTTTTTTCACGAAATACGGTGGCCCGTCGGGTGGATCCCAGCAGTCAGGGGCAAACGTTTTTTTGCGAAATACTGGTGGCCCATCCGGTGGGTCCCTGCTGTCAGGTGGAGGAATAATTATTTTCCGCATAATAAGGAGGCACTTCCTTGCGGCTGCCGTGGACCCAGCTATCAGCCTCTTCACGTACAGTATTCTTCCGATGGAATTCGGTCGTTGACCACATTGACCACGCCGCGCCGAGAGCACCACGGCGGTGGACAACGGCGAGGCCTAGGAAGGGGACGACGCGGAGCCGGGGAAGACGCGGCAGTGGATGCCCACGTGGAGAGGAGTACAAGGGTTCACTGGTTCGGCTGCGCTGCCGTCGCCGCAGAATAACAAGGGGTGTGGGTGAGTGGAGTGGAGGGATGGCCTGGCCAGCGGTGGGAGTAGTACGGAGGCGGTGAGGCCTCCGCGGCAGCACAGCCGGCCACGGGAGGCAGGAGCAGGCGGCACGACCGGCGCTGCTTTAGGCGGCTGGAGCAAGAAGACTAGAGGTTGAAGAAGCACTACGGCCGTTGGATGGACATCTACGGTTACTAGAGCTAGAATCGTTCATATTGACTAAGTTGACAAAGCCCTCCGTCCCCGTAAATTTAGTAGGCCCACAAGTCAGCTTCCCACCAAGGTGAGTCCCAGCTAGCAGGGGAAGTATTCATTTTTTTGTACATAATAAAGAGGCACTTCCAGTGGGTCCTAGCTGACAACGGGGGAACGTTTTTTTTTTGCGAAATACGGTGGCCTATCCGGTGGGTACCAGCAGTCAGGGGGGAAACTTTTTTTCGCGAAATAAGGTGGCCCGTCCGGCGGGTCCCTGCTGTCAGGTGGAGGAATAATTATTTTGCACGTAATAAGAAAGCACTACCTTGCGGCGGCCGTGGACCCAGCTGTCAGCCTCTCCACGTACAGTACTCTTCTGATGGAACTCGGTCGTTAACCACGTTGACCACACCGCGCCGAGAGCACCAGGGCGGTGGACGACGGCGACGCCTAGGAAGGGGACGACACGGAGCCGGGGAAGACGCAGCAGTGGAAGCCCGCGCGGAGAGGAGTACGAGGGTTCACTGGTTCGGCTGCGGTGTGAGGCTGCCATCGCCGCAGAATAACAGGGGGTGCGGGTGAGTGGAGGGATGGCCTGGGCAGCGGTGGGAGTATTATGGGGGCGGTGAGGCCTCCGCGGCAGCACAGCCGGCCAGGGAGGCAGGAGCAGGCGGCACGACCGGCACTGCTTTGGGCGGCTGGACCAAGAAGACCAGAGGTTGAAGAAGCACTACAGCCATTGGATGGACATCGTACGGTCACTGAAGCTAGAATCATTTATATTGACTAACTTGACAAAGCCCTTGGTACGCTCCAACTTAGTAGGCCCACAGGTCAGCCTCCGAAACGGTGCGCCCCAGATGTCAGGGGGAGGAATCATTTTTTGGGCGGCCGAAGCTAAGAATATCCGAGATTGAAGAAGAAGCATGACATCCGTTGGATAGACATCCAACGGCCACTGCTGCTAGAACCGTGTGTTGACTATAATAAGTTGACAAAGCCTAGCATATGCGTCAACTTAATTTTTTTGAGCGGACGCGTCACTTAGTAGGCCCACAAGTGTGTGGCAGAGAACTTATAGCCCATTTGCGTTTTGTAAGAATGTACATCCCATTTTTGAATTCTAATGGAAACAACAGCCCATTTACAGTTTGTTAAAAGTACAACCCATTTTCTAGCTAGGACAATGATTAATAATTTCAACCAACCATTGAAGACAGAATTCAATAAAATTTCCCACATTTTGATGGGATCCGAAATATCTTTATCCCGAAATTTCTATTCAGATTAAATATAAATTTGTATTACGTAAAAACCCAACGAAACATTGCGCTCGCAACAATGAAAATTTAAGATTTTCAAAATCCATAAATAATATTTTATAAACTAATTTCGTGTTTGGTGCATTTTTTTGTAGTTACTGCCCAGTTTTTATAATTACATCCCATTTATTATTTTTAAAGCCCATTTTCCTGTTAAGCCTAATACATCCCTCCTAGGAAAGATTTGCAGCATAGCGGGGGAGAGAATAACAAGTTGACCTTGCCTGGGTATTCCTCCAAAAGACGTATAGCTAAGCTAGCCATTTTCATCTTGAAAAAAGTAGTATCTGGGCTGGATATCTGGTCTGGGCTAGACGGGCCACAGCCCGTCCAGTTAATACCCTGCTCTCCTCTAAACAACAACGAAATCATCACCAAGAAAAACTCTGCAGTGCTCACGCCTAAAAACACAAATACTGCTCGAGCTGCTTGGTCCCAGCTGTCAGCCGCACCTTGTGCAATTCTCTCGTTTATATTGACTACATAGGTTGACAATGGTGTGGGACCGTGATGTCAGGAAACCAGGAGAAAGCAAAAAAAAATAGTTGTACATAATAAGGAGGCACTTGCGTACGTACGGCTATGGCCCTAGTGGGTCCCTAGTGTCATCCAGTCAAAATAAAGTCATCTCCTGAATCCTCATGTTTGTTGACCATGTTAACAATGCTCGGCGCCACGGCGAGCGCAACAACTCAAAGGACAACGGAGAGGGCCTCGCAGGCCCTACGGAGGTCTGATACAGCGCCCGCTGCTCATTCAGGAAGCCAGGATCATCGGACACCTATGAGCACCTTCGAGAAACTGAGACGGCATGAAACGGTAAGGCCGCGCTTGGGAGCTTTGGTTTATTTCAAACTTGTATTAACATGCAAGTGTAATTTACTCGTCATCAGAAGGCCCGAGGTCTATAAGTAAAACCGGCGGGTTACGCGTGTAATTTGAGAGACCAGTGTATATTTTACAAGCATTGCTATATGGACGATATTACCAGACGATACATGCACGACGTGCGTATCATGCCATCCATGGGCAAGGCTGAAACAGCAGCTAATGGCTGGATTGGCAATCGTCCGAGTGTCGTTCAGCGTTTTTATCATGTGTGAAGTACTTCTAATATTTTACTAGTCAAAATCGACCAACCAAGCGCCTTCGCCCGAGACCATCTGCTTTAATTTACAAGCGTCAGTTTTACAAGCGGTTTTGGTTGGAAAACGACGATCCAATCACAGCCTAATATCATGAGTTGGTCGGAAGATCATATGGTTTCATGTCTAACCTACCCGACATGTCGTATAGGCTATGAATGAAACATCAGATGATGAACTTCTTACGCATGGAAACAACAAAAGAGGATGATCTTCTTAACAAGCAAATCACTGGCATTAGATCAACATGCAAAACAATACGAAGCATTATTCTCAGGAGGCACGGTGAACAGCTCGTGATGCCGCATGCCACAACATTCCAAGCTCAACTTTGCAATCAAACACAAGGCCTGGCATTACATAGACAATATTTAGAACAAACTCTTAACACAGGAATATCTCAGCAGAGTAACTATTTACTTCTAAACTGAACACAGGAATAGGAAAAAACACTCGACGCTGCTCACAGCAAGGGCGTCCCACTCAAAAATATCAAATGCATGTCTTCTGGCTAACATCAATGAGCAAATTTTGACAAGGTTTTCCAATTCCAATATATTAAACTAACGTCTTCTTGCTAACATCAATGAGCAAATTTTGACAAGGTTTTCCAATTCCAATATATTAAACTAACGTCTTCTTGCTAACATCACTGATTAAACTTTGACAAGCTCCTCCCCTTCAAAATATGTAATGCCTATGATCGTGTCCTATCTTAGATTCTTGTACTTGTTTGGGCACTTTTTGCCCAGGGCACTCCACGTGTTGTTAAATTGCCATGGTCTCTGCAGACTAGTCATGTCACCGGTGTCTAATAATACTCTGTAAAGCTTCTCGGTCATTCCTTCTGTAATGGACCACATCCAGTGACTGCTTCTTTCTGCAAAGTGGAATGACCAACTGGACCCAGTAACACAGCAGTTTGCCTTGGACACATTGGCTCCTTTTGTGCAGTTCAACTAAAATCGAAGTCGGAATAAAACCGAGCTTTAATTTTGATATCCCTGTAAGCAACAATAGGTATAAGGGAAACAATTACTGAGAAATAACGGTTGATGACTTGTCCTAATGGGAAACAAAGTAGGAGAGGAGCAATTCTCCCTCAGTGTGATTCATTCATATTGACTGAGACATTATCTTAACAATTCCTTGGTTCAACATGTATAAAGAATGACAAAGCAGAAAAGTACCATTCCTAAAACAATGCAACTGATTCATTTTTAAAGAGACATTATCTTAACAATACCTTGGTTAAACATGTGGAAAGAACTACAAAACAGGATAGTACCATTCCTAACAAGTGTTGCAGTTTTGAACTAAGATTCAGTAGTTAATTAATTCTGAGAGTGGCATTGCTTAATTTTACCAGCGGCATTAGATTAACGAAAAGCATAAATAGTTCCAGGGGAGAGTGGGTGCAACAACAATATGTGCTACCATCTACTTATAAAGGGGGTGATGCAGAGTTTGTTGTAACAAAGCAACAAGCATCATGTCTGGGTTGGTCCCATTTTTGTTCACTACTTAATGGGAAAAGACAGCCATACAATAGCTTCAATTCAACATTTATTTAAAACAGTACCAATACAAGTAGCACAACATCTCAAAACACACTTCACAATCATGTGGATGAAGGCATGTACTGACCTTTCATGAGAACACCAACATAAAATACGAATCTGCTAACATGAATAGGAAATCCAATCTCATTTTGTGCAGTTGCATTGAAATCAAGCAAAGTGCTTCGCGTAGCGAAGCAAAATGTCGCAATAGCAACAAGTTGAATAGATATCATGTGGTAGAGACCAAGATTTGAAACAACTCGACAGGAACACTGGAAACAAATCTCGATCTCCTTTTGTGCAGTTCCACCAAAATTAAGCAAAGTCACCGGTGTGACATTCAAGTTGAACTGCACAAAACACTCTTAAAACATAAGTGCTTCGAGTAGCGAAGCAAAATGTCGCAATAGCAACAAGTTGAATCGATACCCCTGTTTTAACAGAGGCAAAAAAGGAAACAATTACTTGCCGATAAAGGAGGATGAAACAAACGGTGATAGAAAGAAGCATCTAACTTATCTTGGATGGAAAACAAAGTAGGATAGTAGCATTTCTAAAACGGTAGCATTGATTCATATTAACAGAGACACTCTCTTGAAACAACATTCGTTAAAAAATGTAATTTACTTTTAATAGTGGCATTGCTTCAATTTTCCGGTGGCATTCTTAGATTAACAACAGCAAAATAGTTATATGGGACATGCTAGCACCATGTGCGTCCACACGTATAAATGGGTGATGCAGAGTATGTAGCCAAGCAGCATATCTATGTTGGTCCCATATTTGTTCTCTTTGAACTTTTTTCTATGTGAGGGCAGCAAATCTACTCCTGCACAAACTACCCGACCCCCCCCCCCCCAGTTTCTTTACCTTTTCAACAAAGAGATCGGTTCCTTACAGATGTGTGTACTGGGTTAACCCTTTTTCCCTTTTCGACCAACAAAGCGGCTGGATAGCCAGTCCATACTACTTTTCCTCCCTCCTTTCCTCATTGAACCACGTCCTAGATTCATGCTCCACCCCACGGCACCTTTCTTTCCTCTTTGAACCAAGACCCAGATTCAACTACAGATCGAAAAAGATCCACATGCAGCTAGAGCAACGACGGTTTCAAAGAAACTTATACCTTACGGTCATCGGGATGTGGGAAGGCGTGCGGCGGGAGGACGGATCTGCCCACACTACGTACAACTGCGAGGAAGAAGGGGTCGGTGGCCCTCCCGCATAGGCGTTGGGTGAAAGAGAACAGCGCAGCCGGCAATGGATTGCTTCCCTCGCCGAAGGCGATAGAGTTAACGCTGCACCTCCTCCCCTTCCCGGTGCGACGGGATACAGACGCCTCCTTCACCAGCTGTGAGGGGGGAGAGAGACAAGAGGCCAACATAATCTTGTTTAGATCTGGTCAAGAGAGGGTGAGAGACTGTGAATATAGCAAACCCTAGCAAATGAACGCTGAGCCTCCAGCGTGTAACATATATGTATTGCGGCGAGCGTGTGGAGAGTGCAAACCCTAGCGAGCAAGCGCTGAGGCTCCGGTGCCTTCACTCCATCTGCTTTTGGTTGTATGACAGGTGAGCTAGCCACATTTTGGGTCCACCTGTCATAAACCCAAAGGCAGGTGCACTAAGTCAATGAAGCTGCGTCCATATAATACTCACGTGTGTATATGATTAATATATAGTGGAGTGGTTTTCTTATTCTCTCCATAACAATCGTTTTAAATTGTGTAAGTACGAAACGAAACTCTTTATTTAATGTACAGAGGGAGTACTACTTCCGATGAACTAACGATCCACGCCCACGCGTCCTGGTCGCACTTCCTGTCCTTCACGTGTGGTACACTACCCTCCTTTAAGTGAACAACCACACATGCGCCAAATTATCGGAAACGTGTGAGAGTGTGTACAAATAAAGAATTTTAATTTCAATTATCGGAAAGGTTTGAGAGTATTACAAAGTTTGACTTCAGTCAAATCTAATATGCGGAGTAAATAAAAATGGAGGGCTACTACGTCCATCCGGGTTTTTAGTCCACATAGTTTTTTAAATCAAAGTTAATAGCTAGACAAATAAAATTACAGGGGAGCTGGAGACAAAGTTGTGAGAAGGCTTAGAAATCAATACAAAACTTATGCTCTTAGTACCAACGTCGATCCTTCTTCGAGGAAACATTTGGTTCATAGCCAATTGCGTGATAAAATTGCACCAACGTGAAAGACGATTGCGTCTCCAATGCAACCAAGGTGAACTGACGAAGGATATAATCTTTGTGCGTAACAAGCAAAGAGCACTGATGGAAGATAGCTTGTTTTTCAGTGAAAATCGATCAGCTTCACCAACCGACGCAACCATGAGGCGCGACCATGAGCATCGATAGGTCATCATGGTGATGCATCATCCATTTGGCATCAAGTTTGGGTGAGGCACCTATGAAGTTCGACAAATCCTCACTGTGGTCTGTTTCTTCTCAGTAATCAAGCTTGAGGAAGGAAGAACCACGTGGCAGAGGACAGTGAGGCGGAACAACAATGGCCATCCAATTTTGTGCAGTTCCACTAAAATTGAGGAAGACATGCCCGGGTATGGAGACATGCATCGTTGTTTCCAAAAATATAAAAAAGGGTTAATGAAAAGTACACCAACAAACAGAAGCATCATAATTATATCTTGATGGGAACCAAAGACAGGATACCCGAGAAAAAAAGCATTTCTTCATTTAACCAGCGATAGTACTACCACCATATGGACAATGACCGCACAACCACCATGTACTTTTTGTCGAAACAACATGTATACCTCCACCGAGGCATAAATCAGGACAAATTTTCGAGTGGAATTTCCTCTATAATAGTACTAGTAGGTAATGTTGGACCAGCCGACGAACCCTAGCTACTATGCATGGGGAGCTGGGGAGTAGTCGCATAGAAGAAAACCCGCACGCAGCAACCTGGGGAGCTGGACCAGTACAAGAAGTTATACCTCAGGTGGGCGAGATGTCTTTTAGGCAGGCGGGCGAGATCTGCCCACACGACGGCAGCGAACAAGGGCGCGGAGGATCTTCGTCCGTGCCAGCGCCGGCTCCGAGAGGACGGT
This sequence comes from Triticum timopheevii, assembly GCA_963921465.1. Lineage (NCBI taxonomy): Eukaryota > Viridiplantae > Streptophyta > Magnoliopsida > Poales > Poaceae > Triticum > Triticum timopheevii. Next base: position 465,413,037 of record OY997266.1, read on the forward strand.
GCGCATCGGCTCCCCCCGTCACCGATGGCGACAACGTCAACGTTGCACCTCCTCACCTCCCGCAGCGGACAGGATTCGGCCGGATCTGTGACCACCAGTGAGGAGAGAGATAGACTGGACGCTGTCATCTTGTTTTGATATGGAGAGGGTGAGAGAGCGAGATGCAAGAAACTCTATCAAACAAGAGGATATAATGGAGTAAAAAAATCTCTCCATAGCAGTGGTTTTAAATAGAATACGCGCGTTCCCGGAAAAAAGAAACGAAAACTGGCGGACAATTTTTTAAGGGTCTGTCTAGGACACATCTAGATGTGACATAGTTATGTCACATCTAAGTTGATGTCCACTCTGTTTGTGGTCTTTTTTTTGGGTCCTAGTTTTTTTTGTTTATTGTTGCTACATTATATACTTGTGGGAGCTTAGATGTGCTATCCTTAAATAACATCTCGATGTGAATTGGACAAACTGATTTTCTAACGTACCAAGAAAGAAAACTCGATCAAAAACACGCCCTCGCTTCCAGGTCGAGAGAGTCGTCGCGCACACACACATAGACATAGACATGCATATCCGTGTTTACGTAAAATTCCATTTCCATCTCCATCTCCAATCATATTTGTCCAACTGGCACATTATTTACGTTGTTAATTATATATGCAGCAATATTAACATACAATATCTCTTGTTTGTGCACGTCCGGACCGCTGCCATGACCGGTCCTGACCAACCCGAACCCTCTTCATCACCCGCGCGTGCTTCCCGCCCGAAACGGTCAGTGCTGCATTCATGCCCGGCCAGAGCGGACGCGACCTCTTACTGGCGCCGGCATTGAAGCGGCGCGCCGGCCGAGAGAGTGTCGCCCGTGTCGCTTCCGGGTGCACGCGGCTGCTCCGCGTTCAAAGGTCGCAATAGTCGGATACAACATGCATGTAAAAGTTTTTGGGAGTCCGTGCTACAGCTAGCTGTCCTCCCCCAACTCGTCAATCTCTTCCGGTAGTGCTAGTAGTACTCCACGGCGCGATCCATCACAAGCAGGCGGGCAAAGTTATCGTATACTCGGTTTGCGGTGAGTGGCATGCCGAGCGACTGTGTGGGGTCGAGCCGTGGAGGAGGGTGAGACATGAACATGACAGACGTGATTTAAACGTTGGTTTTGCTCGATGGCGCGATCCAACGAAACGAAATGTTGGTTTCTCTCCGTTTCCAATTTTTCTCCGGAAAAACGGAAACTTTCCACTCCATTTTCATTTCTATTCCAAGGTTGCCCCGTTACAACATTCCATCAAATACAAAGGAAAACTAACACGCATGCTGATGCATCTCAATGATTCACATATCATAGCCAATATTTACTTCACAACTAAAGAAAAAGTTGTGAGAGCGTGTACGAAAGAAAAACTGTTGATGGGGTCACTACGACTTAAACCCTAAACCCTAAACATGATTTAATTCCCTGGCCAGGTAGAACCTGTCGAAGGAAAGACGGCTGGCACCCTCGGATCATACGATGCTTTTGTGCAGTTCCACTAAAATCGACCTGAGCATCCCTGATGGAAAAGATATTGAAGAAGTGTGATTAGAATAATAGTACTGGCACTAGTTCATGAGATATAAACTCATCAGAAGTAGAAGCCGGTAGAAGTAGAGCAAGATCGACATGGAGATGGAGCTACGGCAGTGGAGCAAGCCGGCTCCAAAAGGAAGATGGACTACCTGGGACGTCGGGCTGTAGCTAGAAGGGCGGTTGGGACGCGGCATCGGCCCAAACCACGGTGACCCCCGATTGGGACGCACCGACTGTGCGTTTTCTCCCTCGCCAATGTCGATCGCGTCTACGCAGAACATTGTTCCCTTCCCCCAGCTGCGGTATCAGGCCCGTCGTTCTATGCTTGTGAAGAGAGCAACCTTAGCAAGCAGGCTTGTAGCTTAGGCTCCTGCTAGTGTATATATAGTGGTTTTCTTTTTCTCTCCATATCAAACATTTTATATTGCGTATGTGTCATTCAAGAGTGAAATGATGGTTGCTTCTTCCGACTAACTTACTGTGTGATTTGACTGCTCCTTAGTGGCCCCTACACATACTCCCCCTGCGTGTATGCAACAGTCACACGTATACATGGACGCAAAAACGCGCGCGACGCCCTAATGCATGCATGTACGAGCACACGACAGAACACACATGGTCATGCTAAGTGCTCAACCTACACGTGCATGCACACACATACTCAGTCGGGGTGAGCTAGTGACCGTACAAACACCGGAAAATATATATATTGAGCGCAATGAGCGTATTATGAAGTCCACTGACCGTATTTTTACAAATATACAGTGACAGACAGTGTATTTATCTCGTTTGAAATTAATCCATATTAACCGGAGAGGAGGCAGTATGGACTAGTATTACTTGCGCGCGGTGGCTCGCAGGACAAGGAGAAACTTTTGACTAATGCAAGCTCTCCCTCGCTCAGGCGGTGGACGTGCAACAGTTAATTCGGTGTCAGATTGCCAGAAGCATACACTATACTACTAGTGCTACTACTATTGTTCGACTTCCCGAACAGGCGAACAGCCAAGCGCAAAGTTTACTAATATAGTCTATAAAGGTACGTACTATACTAGTACTAGGAACCGGATGGAGGAGCGTCTGCACTCTTATTATAATTTTAAAATGTGATAAAGCAATCTTCAACACATTTGGTTATCTTTGGGGGTTCTCGCATGTGATAATGGAAGTTGATTGCATGGAACACTCGCCACAATTCTCGCTTAATTCTGGCTCATATCCTGTTACAAATAGTAGCGCTCGGTAATATTTCCTCTTTTTTTGTTATTCAGCATGTAAACAGGTCAGCAAACCTTGCGGCGCATCTTCGTGCGAACCGTGCTTGCTGCACTTTGAATGTGGCCGAGAGCTGGCCTGGTGAAACACCTCGCTTCCTACTTCTTTTTTTGCGGGGTACCTCGCTTCCTAGTGACCAGTGTCTTGGCTGATTGTCCTAAGAATGCTTATATATGAATAAAGCTCTCTCATTTACCCGCAAAAAGGATTGAGCCATATTAACCGGCAACGAGGGAGTATGGACTAGCACTACTTTTTGGTGTGTCCCGTCAACTCGCAGAACGAGGAGAAGCTTGCAGGACAAGGTGAAGCTCGCTTACGCCTTTTGACTAATGCAACCTACCCTCGGTGGACATGCATCAGTCCATTCGGTGCCAGATTGTCAGAGGCATACACTGTAGTACCCAACATGCGGAGTACCATCATTGTTCGACTTCACGAAGAGGCGAAGAGCCAAGCACAGTAGTACGAGTAGTACTACTACTAGAACCGCATGGTGGAGCGTTTGTACTCTTATTTCTTTTTATCTCTGATAAAGTACACGTTTATTCCAGAGAAGGGCGGAAAACCGTAGCCCAACATGGCAACATGTAATGAATGATATCGATCAACCAACCATGCTCGAATATATCTTGGCCTCCATGCGAACCCGTCTGTGTGTTCTCGCTCCTCGTCTCTCTCAAGGAACGGCGGGTTGGCTCTTTGCCGTCAATTGAGATCGGTTTGCTCACACTCCTGTCCCACATGTCAGTGATATGCCAAGAGGAGGTGCGTTGACCGACTGGCCATACGCGTACTTGGTTTTGAACCTTCATACTACTCCTCCCTCCATCACAGTTTACAGGGCGTGCTTATTTATGATGCATTTCTCTCAATGCATTTCCACCACCAGAGAGACTTTAGACGCGTTTGGTTTAATGCTCAATTAATTAGGGCATGGTAACCGCAATCAAGTCCACAATTTTCTCTCCATGTAACTATGGAATGGAGTAAGTGCACGCATGTGTGTACCCGGGGTGGAAGCACCGCATGCATGTGTGTACGCATTATTCCCTCTACTAGTAATAGAAGCCATGCTATAACTACCAATGCTATTTTTCAGGCCGATCGCTAGTCGCCTTGGACCCACAGATCTTTTTTCTTTTTTCTGAAGCGCGCTATATAAATAGTGACGGATGGAGTAGTATGGGCGGATTCAAAGAAGAGCGTATTGATGGTTGCTTCTTCAGAGCAACTTACAGTGGGAAAGGTGGGGCTTACGATTTGACTTCTCATTACTCACTATTAATGCGGCGCAACGACCGGGCTGAGTCTCCCATGCGATTGTGCACTACCCCCTCGGTTCTTAAATATACTCCGGAGTATATTTGTATTTCTAGAGATTTCAACGAGTGACTACTCAAATATTTGTATTTTTAGAGATTTCAAATGGACTGGCACATACGGATTTATATACATATTTTAGAGTGTAGATTCTCTCATTTTGCTCCGTATGTAGTCACTTTTTGAAATCTCTAGAAAGACGAATAGAATATTTAGGAACGGAGGGAGTACACATACGAAGCAAAATGAGTGAATCTACACTCTAAAATATGCCCGTTTGAAATTTGTAAAAAGACAAATATTTAGGAATGAAGGAGTATAATTTTGTGCATGGCACATGGACCCGGATGATGAAGAGGCTTCTGGCAATGCTATCAAGCTTCCATCATTTGTTTACATAATTGACGTACTATACAAATAATTTTCCAGCGAGACATGAAATTGTACAATGGTGTGAGCTTTTAGCTTCTGTTTCGCATGTCTTGCCATCGATGCTCTTTCGGAAACAATAAAAAACTAACTTCCTTGCTAATACATGTCAATTATTAGCAAATCCGAGCTAATAATTACATCACAACTGAAGATAGAGTTGTGAGAAGGTGTTAAATTAAAATTGATCCATGCTTTCATTGGCAGCAACGTCCCCCCAGCTCTTTCTAAATCAACAAGGCATGTTGGGAAAAAAAAGTAGCTGTCTGGAGCATGCAACATTCCGATCATTTTGTGCAGTTCCACTAAAATAGAGATGAGCGTCCCTGTTCCAAAGATATTAAGTGTGATTACGATAATAGAGGACTGCTGATGAAACAATAAACACATAAATAAAAGCCGGTCACCTTTGCAGTCTCTTTTAAGACTAACTAGTTGGAGAAGATTAGGCTCGGATTTGAATGAGGAGGATAGAGCAAAACCAATCTCCCTTTGTGCAGTCGCACTGAAATGTTGAGACGTTGCCCATGTGACATTTTAGTACAACTGCACAAAACACTCTTAAGAAAAAAGTGATTTGTGCAGTTCACCAAAAGGTCGCAATAGCAATGAGGTGAAATGGATAGCCCTGTTTGCAAAAAAGAGGTAGAAAGGAAACAATTACTGGCCAATAACAGTTGATGACACATGCGACGAAAAAAAAGAAGCATATTCCTTGCCTAAGGGAAGATAACAACACGGTTGTGTTTGTCTAAAATGGTGTGAGGACAAGAATGCAATATGGAAAGTACGCTGGACGAAATACGTTTTGGGCAAAGAACTATGGAAGATCCACATGCAGCGACGTGGGAAGACGGGCAGTGGAGCAAGGCCGGAGGGGATACCTGGAGGTCGTCGGGATGTAACTAGGTGAGCGGCGGCGGGCGGAATCTGCGAGCAGGTGGCGTAGGCCCTGCCGCGCCGGAGCTTGGTCAGAGAGAACGGCATGTACCGCAGATCGGGACGTGCTGCCTCAGCACCGTCGAACGGAGAAACGATGCAGTTCCTCCCTTTCCCCCGGCGGACAGGATGCGGCCGGATCAGTGACCAACAATGAGAGAGAGAGAGGCCACCGCACTCCCTTTCCCCCGGCGGACGGGATGCGGCCGGATTAGTGACCAACGGTGAAAGAGAGAGAGGCCACCACAGCCTTGTGTGAGATACTCTGAAGAGCGACAAACCAGGCACGCAAGGCTCCCTTGTATATAGTGAGCGGACTACCTTTTTCTCCATAAAAATCATTTTATATTCTGTGTATGTGCCATTGAGCGCTATAACTTTATTTAAAAATAACGCGGCAACGCGTCAAGTCGAACTTTGTTTCGTGCAGGCGTGGTACACGACCTCCCTAGGTAAACAACCGCTACAGGCGTTCAAATTAGCACGTGGGCTGCCATTTCATAAAGAAATGAGCTCCACCATGTACCCGCGCGGGTGTGGCTGGGCACGAAGCATGAGTACGTGCACGGTGCACCTATTCTCTTCTTTTATACGTACACCACCTACGTGGGGTTGTGTGAGAGAGATACAAACCTAGAGAGATATAGTGTGTGGGTTCTTGAGAGTTTTTTTTGGGGGGGGGGGTCAATTAAAAAATGTAACATATGCAATGTGTGTGAAATAGAGTCCTGGATATAACATCTATATAGAGGGGGGGATCCACGAGAAGAGAGTGGAGGTATCACCGGCTTGAGGTGTCCATAGAATCGAAAAGAGGGATGATGTGTGTGTGTGCACGCGCGCGATCGATAAAGAGTGCCATCGAATTTGTGTGTGCCCACGTCAAAGATATAGAGTGGCTGGCCTACTGGAACGTGAGAGGGGACATGTGCAGTTTGTCTCTGTGGCATGGATACCTACCTGCAGCGCTCGACTATCGGTGTGTGGTGGGGGAAGAGGGAGGCCCAATTAACTATAGAGGTACAATGGCTGGTATATGTGTGGAGGAGGAGAGAGAGGCCTACCTCATGTATTAAGGAGATCGATCTGCCTCATGTATTAAGGGAGATCGATCGGCATCCATGCATATGTGCATGAGAGGAATAAGGTTGGGAGAGAGACAGAGCTAGAGTGTTGGAGGGGGTGGTAGTGGAGTTGCTTCTAACAAATGGTGGGATAGGCTTGCTAGACAAACGGAGGGCACGCCCGCAATATCAATAAGAGAGGAGATGGCTGCTTGTTGTCTGTGCACGTGCGTGTGAGAGACGGATTAGGAGGCATGCACGAATGATGAGGGGGGACGATGTGGCTGTGGTAAGCAGACATAACTACATAGGAAGATCAATCGCCCTTTGTTAGAGAAAGGAGAGACATAACTTGTGAGGTACGTTGATCGATGGGGGGGTAGTTAAAGTCGATCTAGGTATATGTTGGGAGATCGATCGGTATACATGCATGTGTGTGTTAGAAGCAAACGAGGCATGAGGAGAAGGATAGAGATAGAGGGATGCATGTAGGAGGTGGTACGAGAGGCATACTATATCGAGCTGGGAGGAGTGTGCGAGTACGAGAACGATGAAAAGAGTGGTGGGAGTGAGGCATGGACGGTGACAAGAGAAGAGGGGAAGCTTGTGTTTGTGCTAGGCACACCTGGCTAGAGAGGCATATTGATCGATGTGTGCCGTAAAGAAGGAGCTGGGGGGGCCTACACACACCATGGGTGAACGACCTAAAGTGAAAAGACGAATTTGCACGATGGAGCTAGAGAATGCTGAGGGAGGGCGAGAGGGATGCGGGCGTGTGCATGCACAAGAGAAAGTTAGCGCTAGCTACAAAGATAAGAGGTTTGTGTGTAAAAGAAGAATAGAGATCGTATATACTTCATTATAAAAAGCGAATTCGGATATTTGAAGAATTTATCATAGTGTTTTAAACCGACGAATGTGTGAATATATATAACGGTGATACACATGGTGTGTTTATGAACATGTTATACTACATTTAATATATTTTATCTCTACTCTTATAAAAAACGGAGTTGTTGATGATGGTGTGCCTGCCATCCTGCATTATAGGCCGTCTGATTTATATCTGGCGGATAGAAAGGAAACTATGATGGTTGAAGTTGGCAACAATCATGATTGTAGATTCTTATTGAAATAGAGAAACGAATTCAAATTTAGTTTGAATTGCAGCGGTAGTATAGACATTTGGAATGCACTAAAATGTTGGTATGAGTAGGTTACAAGCATTATACAGCAAAGCGAAAAAAATTAATCGGACATAACACGGATTCATACTCCCTCCTTCCATCTATATAGGGCGTAATGAGATTTTTAAGACCGCCTTTGACTATTGACAAGATTAATAGTACATGACATGCACAATGTGAAGATTATATCATTGAAAGAACCTTTCACAGATGAAGTTAACGGTGTGCTTTGTGTAAGTTGCATGTCATATATCATTGCTCTAATATTTGGTCAAAGTTAGCATCGAAAAACGCATTAGGCCCTATATAGATGGAAGGAGGGAGTAGCTTTGAATAGCATTTGTATAGTAAAACGGGGCAAGACTGTCTCTTTGTGTGGTGTGAATAGTTTTATTTTTCGTTTTCTTTTTGGTTGAGGGAAGTGTGAATTGATTTGGTACGTACAAGTACAATATTACTACACGTTAGGTTTGTTATATCTCGAAAATTCAGATATCATGCTCCCAAAACTGGCGCCTTCACAACCCGCGCCTTGCTATCCCGAAATTACAACACGCGCGAGAACTCCCTCCAGCAGCCAAATCCCAACACGCAAAATCCCCCTTCTAACCCTGAGCTGAAAGGGCCGCTAGTTCAAATCGGTGCGGTACTTTTGTAACACATCCTACATTTTGGACAAGCGCGTCCGTAAGTCATGCTTCACCCCCTCCCATCGCCCCCTTTTCGCCATTCAAAATCCCAGGCTGCCATAACCTCTCCGCTCCAGCCACGAAACCCCACCCTCCTTCGTCCACCACGTCACCGCTGCCTAGCCGGAGCCTCTTCCCCGACGACGTCGTCCATCGCAACAGCTCGACGTCCCTCGTCCAGCTCCCTGGATGAGGATCTGTCGTCCATCTCACCGTCCCGCCGGTTCAGCCACCCCGTCCTCCACCTCCAAGTAGCTGCTCCGACGATCGCCTCGTCTATCGTGGCTGCTCCATCCCCATAGCGCCGCCTTAACCTGCTCCACTGGAACCGCGGCATCCTCACCGACTCCTCGGACGAAGCCGAGGCCTACTCGGCGCCACCAAAGAGGTTGTACACTCATCGCATCGCACCTTCTCCTTAACTCGACCTCCCGACGCCGACGGTGCTCCATCCCGCACCCCCATGGAGCGGCTACCTTGAAGCCAGCGTCGCGGACGACATCTCCACGGCGGCTCTCCCCAGTGCGAGGCCCCTTCGGCGGCGGCGTCCATACCAGCCGGATCTGCTGCTGCTATAGCTCTCGCTCGCTCGCTCGCACTGCTGCTGCTGCTCCGGCTCTCGCTCGCTCGCGCTGCTGCTGCTGCTCCGGCTCTCGCTCGATCGCTCGCTCGCCCAGCTGCTGCTGCTGCTCTCCCCCTCACTCGTGCTGCTGCTCTGCTCCGATTAAGCCACACTTCAGTCGACTGAATCGACTTTTGGGTCAGTCGATTTTCAGGGGTTGGGGGGGCTCGCCGGAGTTAAGGAAGAACCACCCGCAGTGGGGACGAGGGCTCGCCGGAGAGGTACCCCACTATCTATCTTAGGGTTCAGGGTGGGGGCGGGGGGCCTAGAGGGCTGGCTGGGGCGGCGGTGGCAAGTTGTTTCGGGGCGGCGTGGCGGCGCTGGGGCCGGCGGTTCGGCTGGTGGTGGCAGGCGGCTCAGGGGTGTGCAGGTTGAAGATGAACTGTCGGCCCTCCCTAAACTACATGTCAAGTGTCTCCCTCCTACCATTGCATTCAGTTTCGACAGTAGCATTCAGATTCCACGGTTAATTTCAGTTTCGACAGTTAAGTTCAGAGTCAACAGTTTTTACCTCATCTGTTGTAGTCAGGTGGTTTTTGGTGATGTTAATTTTGCATCCATTTTTCATCATCTATTGGAGATGCTATTAGAATCCCACTTGAGATTGACGATGTCTGTCTTGTGCTGCTTCAGCCTTGACGTCTTACGGCTCACCGGAGCTGCTCCAATGACAGAACGATCCATCACAACAGAGCAGTGCCCTGGACGCCGTCTACAGATTCTTCAGATCTTCCTCCACACCTCCGACAGCCACCTCTGCCTCAACTGCTTCAGCGACCAACCCAATGATGTTGAGGTCGACACAGCTACGACAAAGAGGTTGTACACTTGTTGCGTCACTTATTACTATACATTCACGTCGATCCATTAGGGCTATTTTGGTTCAGTGGAAAAACGTTGATCCACTGGTTGTTACCATCACTCTAAATTTCTGCATGCTCTCCTTACATAATCTCACCATATTTTTTTCGTATGCATGTCAGATATTGTACACAGTCATGCTGAACATGTAGAGAAAAAGAAAAGAGTTTTGCGCGGCAATACAATGTCATGCAGACATCGCTCCATGGTGGGTTCAATGGCAAACCCTCCCCACCCCTCTCCAAATTGTAATCCAAAGGAAGATATCTGTTCTGAGGCGTATTCATACACCACTGACCACTCCTATTTACCCCCCAAGGTGTTTGCTCTACGTTGGCATGATGATGTTAGTCATATCATGCATATGTTGCCTTGCAGTGCCTACTTTTGGCATCATATATGTCATCTGCTTAGTTTAGACATGTTTTGTAATGCCACCTGTTTAGTTTCTATATCATATATGGGAATTATGCAGTCTCATGTCTTTTAGCCAGCCATAATATGTGTGAAATGTGCAATGCCATCCTGTTTAACCAGGCATCATATATTTGAATGATATCTTGCCCATCCTTTTCTTCATTACATTTCCATTTGTCGACAATGTTTGTACATTAAACTACTCTTCCTGTGAATCAGCCATTTGGGTGGGAGATGGAAAAATCTGGAGTGAAAACAAGGCCTTCAGAGCAGACAGTGCTACCTGTCGAAGCAGATCTCTTGTTGGGTCCCGATAGCTCCTCAGAGATGGATTCAGAGACAGATGACCAGTCCTATTCCCCCACTGAGGTGTATGCTCTAAATTGGCACAGTTATACTGCTCATATCATGCATACGGTGTCTTGCATTGCATAGTTTAGACATCATATACACAATATTCAACACCATGTTCTTAGTTCAGACATCATATAGAATATCCTCTGTTTAGCATGTAAATCACATATGTGAATTAAATGATGTGATCCTGATTACTTAGATAACATGTAGGTGAATTATGTCATGCGATCCTGTTTAGTTATTCATCATATCTTTGAATTATGTTATGCTATGCTATCTAGTTTAGATAGACATCATATATGTAAAATTATGTCATGCTATCCGTTTTAGTTAAACAATATATATGTCAACTATTTCATGCCCTCTTTTTTCCACACTATCTATTGCATCTGTCTCTCATTTAATGTCTATACATTCAACTATGTTTCCTGTTTATCAGCCATTTGAATTGGAGTGGGTGATGCCAGTATCTAGCGGAATAAAAACACGGTCTTCAAATAAAACAGTGCTACCTCTTGGTGGAGATAGCACCCCGGTTGTACATGCACAAGAACCAGCCCTACCACACATAACCCAAACTCTCGAAGATTGTACCCCTACTGCGATGGACAGAGAACCAAGTTCACCCAATCTAACCCCAACCCCAGCCGATAGTAACCCAGATCCTGTTGACACATCACCATCTCCACCACAGAGCTCCCAAACAACAGCAGTTAGTAAGGCAGCTCCAGTGCCCAAAGGGCCAGTACTATCACAGCGAACCCCAACTCCACCAGTTAGTACGCCTATTCCTGTGGAGGAAGCACAACCAGCCAGTCGTAGTTTAGCATCTATCGCATTTGATGTTGTTAAATCGTATGTGCGTATCTTCCCATCTTGGAAATATTATACTAAAGATGAAGGAAAATGCCAGTTGCAGGTGTTTTTCCAGGAGTTATGTGTAAGTAATGTTATTCATGGCAATTACTTTGCTTCGTCCCATACATCCTACCTCCATGATGGTTATAATACAACAAATTTTCCCATTTTTCTCTATAGAGAAGGACCGATTTGGAAACTCAGGATGAGGTAACATGTGCTAATACCTCTGCTGTCTTCAAGAATGCTTAGTGGCAGTATCGGAATCACCTGAAGAAAAACGTACTTCACCGGCAAAGAAACTCATCAAATTCCCTTAAGTTCTCCTGAGACACATTTACTGGACGATGACTGGGAACGCCTTGTTCTGTACTGGTCCCAAACCAAGAATGTGGTAAGGTCTATGAGCTCATTTTTTATTTTTAAGTATTTTATTCTTGCGTCTTACTGTACTCTGTTCATGTAGAACAAGTGCCTAAACCTGAAGAACAACTGTTCTAATTTAAGATTCCATTGCTATCATAGTTCAAAAAAGCGCTAGGTGTTAATTGTGCATTTTGCCACCGCCTTGCGCTTTACTGACCAAAGCGCATGCTTATGCGCAGTTATGCACAGATTATGCGTAGTTATGCGCAATGCGTTTTGCCAACGCCTAGAGCCTAGGCGTGCTTAAGTGCTCGCTTAGGCGCGCCTTTTTTAACTATGATTGCTTTGCTCTTGTATCACTGTATTTACTGATACGAACTTATTTTTATATTGAAGGACCCAACCGAAACTCCAATGGCACAGAAGGTATGTTCATGCATGTTTCTTTAACAGGTTTGCTCTTATCAATAGCTCTGTTAATTTCAATTTCAATTGTGTATACAGTTGACTTTCATATCATGCACATTACTCGCATCACAACAGAGCCAATAGTGTTGTTGTACATGTAGACCCGTGGTACCCATCTGAAATCTTGTTGTGCCGTGTAGTTTCCCACGCTTTGTATTCTTTCACTGCTGCTTTGTCTTGAACTGATATGATTTGAACCGTGTCACTATTTTGATTTGGCAAGACAATGCAGTGACCATAGGACATAGATATATGTTTGTTTGATGCTTTTATTATGTACTAGTACTTGGTAGTTTAATCATGTCCACCTTACTGATGAACTGGTTCACCGAAATGAGTTTCATATACTAGTACATGCTAAACTTGTTATGTGTCTGCTTGTTTCTTCTTTTAGAATGCTGACAGAATATTGGGGAAGAGTGCCTTATTAAGCAATGGTAAAGGAAGTAATGCAGATAAGGTTCAGGATAGTGACACATCCTTGTTGGTCTCCAACAAAGCTGATAAAACAGCTAAGGAAGACTATCTTGAAGACAGCGAGACAACCCCAAAGTCCTGTCTTGGTTTAGTGTTCGAGTTACTGGCCACTACCGCATGCACAAGCTATTCAAACTCACCGTCTGAATCAGTTCGGTTTCTTGAGTCTCAACTACAAGCTGAAAGACATCGATCAGCTGTGCTGCGACAAGAAGCGGAAGGACTGCGGAAGTCCCTAGAGCATTCAGATGCATACTTTCTGGTGCAACAGCAAGCGTTGGAGGATTTTAGCGCCAAACAGGACAAAGCTAATCAGCTTGCTAAGCTTATTGCCAATGCCAGCATGGTGGATACCCAGGATAACGTTTCTTGAGCTCTTCTGAAGTTGTTTTAGTTATGCTCTTGTTTTGCTGCCGCGTTTATTTGCACTGGTGGCCAATTTTGACGGCCAAGTGTATGTAATATGCTGCTTTGTTCCATATATTTGCACTGGTGGCGAACTTTGATGCCCAGTGGATGTAATATGTGTAATAGCGGTAATAGGCTAGCCTTAATTGCTTGCTTATTTATTTCCTTATTGTTTTGTTTAGTTGTTTGCTTGTAGTCACTGTAGTTCTTTTTATGTGTTTTTCTTGTGGCCACAATAGCCTATTTTTGGTAATTTGGCCAAAATAATCATGGCAACACACGGACTGTTGTAACCATGGGCCTCCTGCAGGCCGTATGATCCATGGGCCTTCGTTCGGCCGTAGGACCATTGGCCTTCTATATGGGCCGTAGGATCCATCGGCCTTCTATACGGGCCTTAGGGATCAATGGGCCTTCTACGGGCCGTAGGGTCCATGGGCCTTCTACGGGCTGTACTATCCATGGGCCTCATACGGGACGTAGGATCCATGGGCCTTCTACGGGGTGTATCATCATTTCGCCAATCATGGGTCGTACTATTCGTGGACCATAACGGGCCGTTAATAGGCCGTATTTGATAACTCTATGAAAACAGCCCAACGGGTTTTTTTGACATGAAAATGGCCCAACGTATTAACGGTCCGCAAATGGGCCGACTGTAACGACGGGCTGAATTTGGCCCACAAGCAGAAAATGACAGTAATGGGTCGTATGTAACCGAATGCTACAAATGAGCCCAAGAATCAATGGGCCTTGAGAAGGCCGAAAGATAACTTGGGCTGGAAACGGCCCAATGGAATAACGGGCCGTTAATGGGTATAAAGTGATACACTGTTCATTACGGGCCAGTTTCACCACGGGCCGTTAATGGGCCAAGAGTTACAAAGGTCCTCATATGGGCCGAAAGAAGTCATGGGCCACACATGAGCCGGAAGTTAAAACGGGCTGAATCATATTGGACGGCCCAGATGACGCTACTGGGCCTAATTCGGATAGGGCGTAACGGGCCTTGGGTTAGCGGGCTATAAATGGGCTATATGCGAACAGGTCGTTAACAGGCTTTCCGTGGGCCGGCCCGCCACCTTTTTACCAAGTCAAATGGGCCGGCCTTTTCACAGGAATGGGCCTCTGTTGGGTCATGCCACGTGTCACCGTATCATAGGCGCCTTCGGTCCAATGAGCGGATGACATCTGTCCCAACGGTGAGCCGACATGTGTTTGCTCCAGCCAATGATGATTTTACACGTGGAAAATCCCCATTGGTTGGGGCTGTTAACGGGTTATCGGATCCAAAACCCGACCCAATAGCTTAACGGTGTTGCGCTACGGTGGATGCCATGTGTCGGTCACCCTTGACGAAAGCAGTTCTGTGACGCGCGATTTATCGTCATGGAAGTGGACACTTCCGTGATGATAATTTTGGTAATGTCATGGAACACTTCTACGACAGCACAGGTATGACTATCTTGATTCTGTCATAAATTTGTCATGGATGTACATTCATGACAAAAAATGTGACAGACTATGACAAACACGTATCATCACGGAAATGTATTTTTTTTGTAGTGCACATACCTAGAACTATAGGGTTCATAATGAAAGGGCATTCTTCAGCCCATTTTATGTCATAAAGTCCGAATACCTTCGGGAGTGTTCGGCGTCACGAGTTTGGCCTTATATGCATCAGCTCCGAATCATGTCTGTGGTCAAATGTTGGGTTTGCCCGGCTCCTGGGTTTGCCGCCTTATGTTCCGTTCTTATCGGCTAAGGCGGCCAAAGGAGAACTACTGCCATTGTGCCCTGGTTATTCTGGATGAGCACCTCGGTAGACAAAGCCGAAAACTGACTGTCATGATACAGCAGAGACTGTTTAACCACTCGAAGACTTATCGGAATCTTTAGGATTCCGCCGCATTAACGAAGGACCGTTTTCCGGTCATGTACACACGTGCCCGTATTTGGATGCACGCGAAGGTACCATGGGCTATATAGTAGCCCCACCGTCAAACTCTTATGGCTAAGTGAAAGTTTTACAGCTGTATAGTCTGGTTGCCTAGTTCGACATGCGATCACCTCCTTAATGGACCAAGACGTTGGATCAAGTGTGATTACGCAAATTTTTCGCGAACACCCCCGCATTGTATGCATGGGGGCTGAAGCCAACGACTGCTAACTTTCAGATTACACATATACATAAAAACGGCCGCACAGGAGGCACAATAATACTTTCAGGCAAAAAGTATAAATATAGCCTCATAATCAAAATAACATTGTTTTTACAAAGACACGATTTGTCACTCGAACATGACATTCTTCGAGCATTGCGCCTCTATTAAGCGAGCACCCTCTGTTACCTGCTCAGTGCTCGCCGGATTCTAGCCTCCCGCTGGATTCTGGGTCGCAATGATGGTGGTCTCCATATCTGTCCAATATACGGGTGAGGGAGTCCTGGATTAGGGGGTGTCCGGATGGCCAGACTATAGCCTTTGGCCGGACTCCTGGACTAGGAAGATACAAGATTGAAGACTTCGTCCCGTGTCCGGATGGGACTTTCCTTGCCGTGGAAGGCAATCTTGGCGATACGGATATGTAGATCTCCTACCATTGTAACCGACTCTGTGTAACCCTAACCCTATTTGGTGCTTATATAAACCGGAGGGTTTTAGTCCGTAGGGCAGAACAACAATCATACCATAGGCTAGCTTCTAGGATTTAGCCTCTCTGATCTCGTGGTAGATCTACTCTTGTACTACCCATATCATCAATATCAATCAAGCAGGAGTAGGGTATTACCTCCATCGAGAGGGCCCGAACCTGGGTAAAAACGTCGCATCCCTTGTCTCCTGTTACCATCCGCCTAGACGCACAGTTCGGGACCCCCTACCTGAGATCCGCCGGTTTTGACACCAACATTGGTGCTTTCATTGAGAGTTCCTCTGTGTCATCGTCTTTAGGCCTGATGGCTCCTCCGATCATCAACAACGATGCGGTCCAGGGTGAGACTTTTCTCCCCGGACAGATCTTCGTATTTGGCAGCATTGCACTGCGGGCCAACTCGCTTGGCCATCTGGAGCAGATTGAAAGCTACGCCGCTGGCCATCAGGTCAGATTTGGAAGTTTGAACTATACGGCCGACGTCCGTGGAGACTTGATCTTTTATGGGTTCGAGCCACAGCCAAGTGCGCCGCACTGTCACGATGGGCATGATCTAGCTCTGTCGCCGGACAGTGCCCTGGAGGTCGCACAAGTGTCCGCTCTGACCCTTAGCTCGGAGCCGACTGCGCCGATCGAGGACGGGTAGCTGGACACCGCCTCGGGGGCTGCTATCTCTACGGTGATTGAGCCGAACACCAATACTGTCCTTTGCGAAGCTCGTGACTCCAAAGTGCCGGAGTCCTCTCCGGACTCCGAACCTCCCGCAACCCTGCCAATCGAATCCGATTGGGCACTGATCATGGAGTTCACTGCCACGGACATCTTTCAGCACTCACCCTTTGGAAACATCCTGAATTCACTAAAGTCTCTCTCTTTATCAGGAGAGCCCTGGCCGGATTATGGTCAGGAAGGTTGGGATGCGGACGACGAAGAAATTCAAAGCCGACCCACCACCCACTTCGTAGCCACTGTCGATGATTTAACCGACATGCTCGACTTCGACTCCGAAGACATCGACGGTATGGACGACGATGCAGGAGACGACCAAGAACCAGCGCCTACAGGGCACTGGAAGGCCACCTCGTCATACAACATTTACATGGTGGACATCCCAAAAGATGGGAATGGCAATGGAACAACGGAGGATGAACCCTCCAAGAAACAGCCTAGGCGTCGGCGTCAGCGGCGCTGCTCTAAATCCTGCCACAGCAAAAATGGTGATTCCGGCACGGGAGACAATAACACCCTGGACAGTGCCGAAGACAACCCCCTCCAGCAGGATTCAGTACAGGAGGATGGAAAAGCTAGCCCTCACGAGAGAGCGGCAGCCAGAGAGGTAGAGGACGACAATTACATGCCTTCCTCCGAAGACGAGGCAAGCCTCGACAACGACGAATTTGTCGTGCCTAAGGATCCCGTCGAACAAGAGCGTTTCAAACGCAGGCTTATGGCCATGGCAAGCAGCCTCAAGAAAAAGCAGCAACAGCTTAGAGCTGACCAAGACTTGCTAGCCGACAGATGGACTGAAGTCCTCGCGGCCGAAGAGTATGAACTCGAACGCCCCTCCAAGAGCTACCCAAAACGCAGGCTGCTACCCCGATTAGAGGAGGAAGCACCTAAACCTACATCACCAGCGCATGATACAGCCGACCGGCCACCTCGTGGCCGCGATAGAGAGCCCTCTCGGCCCTTCACTCAAGCCGCACCCCGGCGCCGCTCAAAAAATACCAAGGCACGGGGAAATGCGCCAGACCTACGGGATATATTGGAGGAAGGCAAAGCAAACAGGATAGATCTACGGATCGCGTGGGCGCCCCACGATACGTGATGATAACCGTCACGCTGGACATGGCAATTCCAGCCGGGCCGAACACAGTAGAGAAAGCTCATTTGAGCTGCGTCGTGATATAGCCCAATACAGAGGCGCCGCACATCCACTATGCTTCACAGATGAAGTGATGGATCATCAAATCCCTGGGGGTTTCAAACCCATAAACATCGAATCATACGATGGCACAACAGATCCTGCGGTATGGATCGAGGACTACCTCCTTCATATCCACATGGCTCGCGGTGATGATCTACACGCCATCAAATACCTCCCACTCAAGCTTAAACAACCAGCTCGGCATTGGCTTAACAGCTTGCCAGCAGAATCAATTGGTTGTTGGGAAGACCTGGAAGCCGCATTCCTCGACAACTTCCAGGGCACATATGTGCAACCACCAGATGCCGATGACCTAAGCCACATAATTCAGCAGCCAGAGGAATCGACCAGACAATTCTGGACGCGGTTCCTAACCAAGAAAAATCAAATCGTCGACTGTCCGGATGCAGAGGCCCTTGCAGCCTTCAAACATAACATCCGCGACGAGTGGCTTGCCCGGCACCTAGGACAGGAAAAGCCGAAATCCATGGCAGCCCTCACAACACTCATGACCCTCTTTTGCGCGGGAGAGGACAGCTGGCTAGCTCGTAGTAACAATATGACCAAGAGCCCTGGTAATTCGGATACCAAGGACAGCAATGGCAGGTCGTGTTGCAACAAGCACAAGCGCCGCATTAATGGCGATAATGCTGAAGATACGAGAGTCAATGCCGGATTCAGAGGCTCTAAACCCGGTCAGCGGAAAAATCCATTCAAAAGAAATACTACGGGCCCGTCCAATTTGGACCGAATACTCGATCACTCGTGCCAGATACACGGCACCCCCGAAAAACCAGCCAATCACACCAACAGGGATTGTTGGGTGTTCAAGCAGGAAGGCAGGTTAAATGCCAAAAACAATGACAATGGGCTGCATAGCGACGACGAGGAGGAGCCCCGGCCGCCGAACAACAGAGGACAGAAGGGCTTCCCCCCAAAAGTGCGGACGGTGAACATGATATACGCAACCCACATACCCAAAAGGGAGCGGAAGTGTGTACTAAGGGACGTATATGCGATGGAGCCAGTCGCCCCAAAGTTCAATCCGTGGTCCTCCTGCCCAATCACTTTTGATCGAAGGGACCACCCCACTAGTATCCGCTATGGCGGATTTGCCGCATTGGTTCTAGACCCAATCGTTGATGGATTTCACCTCACTAGAGTCTTGATGGACGGCGGCAGCAGCCTGAACCTGCTTTATTAGGATACAGTGCACAAAATGGGCATAGATCCCTCAAGGATTAAACCCACAAAGACGACCTTCAAAGGCGTCATACCATGTGTAGAGGCCAACTGTAAAGGTTCAGTTACACTTGAAGTGGTCTTCGGATCCCCGGATAACTTCCGAAGCGAGGAGTTAATCATCGACATAGTCCCGTTCCGCAGCGGTTATCACGCACTGCTCGGACGAACCGCATTTGCAAAGTTCAATGCGGTGCCGCACTACGCATACCTCAAGCTCAAGATGCTAGGCCCTCGAGGAGTCATTACGGTCAACGGAAACACCGAACGCTCTCTCCGAACGGAGGAGCATACGGCGGCCCTCGCGGCGGAAATACAAAGCAGCCTCTTAAGGCAATTCTCCAGTCCGGCTATTAAACGTCCGGACACCGTCAAGCGCGCCCGGAGTAACCTACAACAAGACCGCCTGGCACATTCCGAGCACGCGTAGCAATGCGGCCCCAACCCCAGCCCTCGCAAAATTGCGAAACCAGTACTACGCGTACATAATTACGCTCTGGAAATACCATGGGCATAGGGGGAGGGGCACGACAACGGCAGGCCCAGAATGCGGCTCAACCGCACCAAGGGCTCCCAATTGTGTCATTCTTCTTTTTTTCTCTTACTTTCAGGACTCCTTTCTCAAGAAGCCCTGTCCGGCAGTAGAATCGCCGAACACACGATGCAACAGCCAGGGAAGCGGAAAGCTACGTCGAGTGTCCAGGTGGTCTCTATAACGAGCAGTATACTTGTTTTACATATCATCCCGCAGCTCGCTCCTGGAGGGGGACATGTCAAATAGTCTCGTCCCTTGCTTATCACACTATTTGTATCGTTCTGCTTTTACCGCAGCTTTTTTGAATAAACAATGCATAGCTTTTGCCTATTATTGCATTCCTTATGACATGTTGCATCCGTACGCTTTGGTACGGCCAAATACACCAGGGGCTTAAGTACCCCAAAATATGGTGTGATAAGTTCGAACACTTTCACAAGTGCGGCACCCCGAACTTATAGCATTATATGCATCGGCTCCGAATCATGTCTTGGGTCAATAGTTGGGTTTGCCCGGCTCCCATGTTTTGGTACCTTATGTTCCGTTATATCGGCTAAGGTAGCGCTGGGAGAACCACTGCGATTGTGCCCCGATTGAGCTGGGTTGAGCACCTCAGTGGAGAAAGCTAAAACTGACCGTCATGATAGGGCAAGAGCCGGTCACTGTTCAAGAGGTTTTTCGAGTCCCTAAAGACTTATGCCGCTTAGAGCGAGGAGTCGGCTTTGTCCGGCCCAGGCGTGGATAGCGCCCGGAATTCGATCTTCCGAATACTAGGGGCTTCGCCGAAATTTAAAATTATAGAATTCTATGGCTAAGTGAGAGTGTTCAAGCATTATAGTCCGGTTGCCTTGTTCGTTGTGTTGAGCGCCTCCCTCGAAGGACCCAAGAATGGGAAAAAGAACGCTCAAGTTTATCCCGAACACCCCAGCACTCGTGGCATGGGGGCAGAAGCCGACGACTCGCCATCTCTCAAATTTAATAAACGGCCGCACAAAAGGTAATATTTTAAATTCACAAGCGTTGCTTAGCGCATATGAACAAGTTTTCAGCATACAGGATAACAAATGCGAGTTTACTCAAAAATTACATCTTTGGAGCATTCACCCGCTATAAGGCGGGCACCCTTCAGGATGTTCTCATAATACATCTCGGGATTGCGATACTCCCTGCCCGACGGTAGTCTGTCTGTCACAAGCTTCTCAGCGTCCATCTTACCCCAGTGCACCTTAGCACGGGCAAGGGCCCTACGGGCACCATCGATGCAGACGGAGCACTTGACGACTTCAATCCATGGACAGGCGTCCACTAGCCGCCTCACCAGCCCGAAGTAGCCCCCAGGCATGGCTTCCTCGGGCCACAGCCGAACTATGAGGCCCTTCATGGCCTGTTCAGCCACCTTATGGAGCTCGAACAGCTGCTTCAGCTGATCGCTCAAGGGCACTGGGTGTCCGGCCTCAGCATATTGAGACCAGAACACCTTCTCCGTCGAGCTCCCCTCCTTGGCCTGGTAGAATGCGGCAGCGTCGGACACACTGCAGGGCAGATCCGCGAATGCTCCTGGACAGCTCCGGATTCGGGTAAGTAACAAGTAATTCACTTTCACGTGCTTGCTTTGCATGAAGAATGCCTTACCCGCCGCTATCTTCTTCATCGCCTCAATTTCCTGGAGGGCTTTCTGGGCTTCGGCCTTAGCGGCTTTAGCGCTCTCAAGAGCCGAGGCGAGCTCGGACTCTTGAGTCTTTGAGTCATGCTCCAAACTCTCGTGTTTTTCCACGAGAGCCTGGAGCTCTTGCCGCACCTCTGCCACCCGCGCCTCCTGCTTCTCTCGCTCGGTGCGCTCCGCGGCCGCATTGCTTTCGGCCTTGGACACCGCCTCCTTCAGGGTCGCCACCTCGTTCGTGGTCCATGCAATTCTCATGTTATTCCTGTCATTTTTTGCAACCACATCTTTTATATACTTCCATAAGGTATTACTTACCTTCCTTGTCCTCGAGCTGCTTTGTGCCAAGGCCGAGCTCGTTCTCGGACCGCTCGAGGCTCTGCTTCAATGCATTGACCTCCGCAGTCAGTGCGGCAGAGGTCAGCAGCACAGCCTGCATTCCCATATTGGCATACTTATGTTAGACTCCTGCGTACATCTTTTTAGGTCCTCGGTTCGGCTTTTCTTTCCGAACAAAAAACTGAGCATCAGGGGCTACTGTCTATGCGGTAATATTTTTTACATGTCTTAAATACATACCTCAAAGCCTGTTAGAAGGCTGGCACAGGCTTCAGTCAGCCCGCTCTTGGCAGACTGAACTTTCTGGATCACCACACTCATAACAGTGCGGTTCTCCTCGTCGATGGAGGCGCCGTTAAGCGCCTCCAACAAATTATCCTGTGCCTCCGGTTGGACGGAGGTCACCGGTGTCGCAGTGTCGCCCTTCTCACGAAGGGGTTGCCTGCCAGACTCCGGAACCACTAAAGGTTCCGGTGCGGAGTCCGGCCCAGGGCCGGACTTAGAACCCCTTGGGGTTTGATCCCCCTTATGCCTGGAGTCCAGGAGGTTGCCTTGCGGCGCCTCCTGGACCTCCTCCTCCTGGCTAGGCCCCTTTTGGGATCCCACCTCGGTGTCATCCGCAGCGCGCGGAGAGGAGGTAGCCAGAAGTGAAGTGCTATTCACGTACGACGAAGCCAGGGAGCCGCCCGTTGAAGTGTCGAGCCCGTCCTTGGGCGGGCTGCAAGGTTATATTCGGCGTTGGGAGATTCTATGCGACAAACGAAACGCCATGAGTTATTCTGGTATCCGGACACTTACAATTTCACCAGGGACTTAGCCCTTGGTGGCCACTCCTCTTCGCCGTCATCGGCGTTGGTAGAGTAGTCCGGAGGAAGGGTCCTCCCCTTCTTGAACCCTCCGGCCTCCCCAGTGGGGGCAGCCTTCCTTTTATTCTCTCCCCCCGCTGGGGGAGAGGCCTCTTTTTCCTCCTCGTCTTCGCGAGAGGAGTCCGCCTCGGAGTCATTGGATGATGAGTCCGACAACACCTGGCATCGGGAACTCCTTCGAGTTCCCGTGGCCTTCATCTTGGCCTTCTTGTCTGGCACCACGTGAGGTGCCGGAACCAGCAGCCCCGTCAATCGGGCGTCCGCTGGGTCTTCTAGTAAGGGAGCCGGACAGTTAACCTGCCCGGACGTCTTCTGCCAGGCCTGTTAAAGGTAAGGGAGTTTAGATCCCGCATAGAGTCAAACTATGAAAAACAAGTGTCCTGTAAAGGGTAAAATAGCTTACCTCGCCAGCTTGACGCTGCGAGCTGAATCCGTGATCTTCGGTAGCGGATGCGGGAGCCTCAGGCCCTTGAACAGCACCTTCCAGGCATCTTCGTATGTAGTGTCGAAGAGCATGCTCAAGGTTTGGTGCTGCGCCGGATCAAACTCCCACAACTTGAAGGCCTGTTGTTGGCACGGGAGGATTCGGCAGATGAGCATGACCTGGACTACGCCGACGAGCTTGATCCCCTTGTTCACAAGGTTTTGGATGCAGGTTTGGAGTCCGGTCAGCTCTTCCGAAATACCCCATGTCAGGCCCTTCTCTTTCCAGGAGGTGAGCCGTGTGGGGATGCCAGATCGGAATTCGGGGGCCGCTGCCCATTCAGGGTCACGCGGCTCGGTGATGTAGAACCACCCCGATTGCCACCCTTTGATGGTTTCCACGAAGAAGCCCTCGAGCCATATAACGTTGGGCATCTTGCCCACCATGGCGCCTCCGCACTCCGCCTGTTGGCCGCCCACTACCTTCACCTTGACATTTAAGATCTTCAGCCATAAGCCGAAGTGGGGCTTGATGCGGAGGAAGGCCTCGCACACGACGATAAACGCCGAGATGTTGAGGATGAAGTTCGGGGCCAGATCATGGAAATCCAGGCCGTAGTAGAACATGAGCCCCCGCACAAATGGGTGGAGTGGGAAGCCCAGTCCGTGGAGGAAATGGGGGAGGAACACCACCCTCTCATGGGGCCTAGGGGTGGGGACGAGCTGTCCCTCGTCTGGAAGCCGGTGCGCAATGTCGTTGTGCAGGTATTCGGCTTTCCTCAACTTTTTGATGTGCCCCTCTGTGACGGAGGAGGCCATCCACTTGCCTCCCGCTCCTGACATGGCTGGAGAAGGTTGAGGTGGGATGTGCGGACTTGAGCGCTGGAGCTCGAGTACGCGGAAATGGATGAGCAAAGGAGGAAGAAGGCGTGTGTGAAAAAGTGGATCCTTATCCCCTTATATGGACGGACGAAGCTATACGTCCCCACCAGCCTGGTAAAACTCGCTTATCTCCCAAACGCCGTAATTGATGGCGCGGTTGGGTTACCTACACCCGTATTGATGAGAATCCCGGAATAAGGGGACATGATCTCTGCTTTGACAAGACATGCCAAGGAAACCGCCTCGCTAAACGCGCTGAGGTGGAACAGTAAAAACGATTCGAATAAATGCTTAGCCGTGGTGTGATGCCATGCCATGGACAGCAGATTGAAGTTGTGTAAATATTATTCTCTCTACAGTGGTATGTGGAACTTATTTTGCAGAGCCGGACACTATCCTTGTGTTCAAAATCTTCTATGAAGTATTTGGAGGAGGAACCCGCCTTGCAATGCCGAAGACAATATGCGCGCCGGACTCATCGTCATTGAAGCCTGGTTCAGGGGCTACTGAGGGAGTCCTGGATTAGGGGGTGTCCGGATGGCCGTACTATAGCCTTTGGCCGGACTCCTGGACTATGAAGATACAAGATTGAAGACTTCGTCCCGTGTCCGGATGGGAGTTTCCTTGGCGTGGAAGGCAAGCTTGGCGATACGGATATGTAGATCTCCTACCATTGTAACCGACTCTGTGTAACCCTAACCCTCTTCGGTGCTTATATAAACCGGAGGGTTTTAGTCCGTAGGGCAGAACAACAATCATACCATAGGCTAGCTTCTAGGGTTTAGCCTCTCTGATCTCGTGGTAGATCTACTCTTGTACTACCCATATCATCAATATCAATCAAGCAGGAGTAGGGTATTACCTCCATCGAGAGGGCCCAAACCTGGGTAAAAACATTGCGTCCCTTGTCTCCTGTTACCATCCGCCTAGACGCACAGTTCGGGACCCCCTACCCGAGATCCACCGGTTTTGACACCGACAGCGGGCAAGCGCCATCTGTGCACCCTCTATACATGCCGACCTCCTCATGGCATCGATCTGTGATACGGCACCAAGGAGCTATCGCACTAAATCAAAATAACTGTATGGCTTAGGCCCCTCCGGCCATAGATGGTCTACTACAGACCGCATTGCAAGACCGGACATCCTATGAAGCTCAGCCACAGCATACATCTTCTCAGTCAATGGCAATGGGCGCACGGGAGCATGGAATTGCGACCAGAACAGCTTCTCCACTTCTTTATCATCTTGATCCTCAAAAAACTTGGCCGCACCAGCCGTACTCTTCGCCAAGTCCGCGTACGCGTCTGCAGGACTCCAGAGTCGATCCAGGTGAGCATACTTCGGATCCAAAAACTTCATCCGCAATAAGTAGGGGTTTCCAGCCGCGATCTCTCCGGCCAGGCGAAGCTCCTCCCGCGCATCCCTGCTCTCAGACCGCGTCTCCTTGGCCGCATCAAGTACCTTCTTCAGGTCAGCCAAGTTCACCTGATTCTCCTTCTCAAGGAGTTCATACCGGTTGGCGGCATTTTTCAGCTCCACAGCCATCTCGGCTATTTTTTCTTCGCTTCGGCGACGAGCAGCCTGTTCGGTTCTCAACTCTTCGACCGCCTTTAGGGCAGCCGCATTGCTAGCCCAAGCTTGTTCCTTGGCCTGGGCAAGTTCCGCCCTCAGGGCTTCCACAACAGCAGCACAGTCTGCAGTCCAAGCATATCGCATTAATATTATCCTCCTCTCAATTTTTCCTATACAATATAATAAGGAAAGCAGAGCACATACCTTGTGACTCGTTAAGCCGCTCGTTCACAAGCGTGATGTCGGCATCAATAACTTCAATCTGCCTCCTCAGTTTGGAAACCTCAACGGACTGGTCAGCTGCCGAATCCTTAGACACCTGCGCATAATCACAGCACGATCATTACTTCAAAATATGATCCTCAATTTGCCGCCTAGGCTGGCAACTAGAGTCTCAGGGGCTACTATCCATATGGAGCACACCTAGCGCGTGCGTCACAGCCAAAAAATTATGTATTTTTCATTACATACCTCAAAGACTTTGAGCAGGCTCGTAAATGCTTCATTCAAACTGCTTGTGGCGGATGAAATCTTCTTGAGCACCATGCTCATTAATGAGCGGTGCTCCTCTGAGAGAGCAGCTCACTCTAGAAGGCCTGTCAGTATGTCCGGCCGGACACCGATCTGTGCCGGACCCTTCCAATCACCCCCCCCCCCCCCGTGGGAGCTGACGCTCCGGGCTCAGGGCGGCTGAAGGATTAGCTTCTGGCTTTGGCAGATCCGGACTCCTCCGTGATGACACCTCAGGGTCGCCCGCCTCATGAGGCGGAGAGGTTGGTGGGGTCTCACTCTCCATCATCTCCGGAGGGAGATCCCCCGAAGACAAACTCTGTCGAGAAGAGCTGCTAGCCGGGCTACAAAGAATGGATCTTGGTTATTGTTCTCGGAGAAAAGTGGTACCTTCGAATTTACGATTAACTTACAGCTCGGTTGAGGGCTGGCCCATTGGCGGGCATGACGCGGTGAGGGCGCCCTTCGGGGCAGGGCCCCCTGGTGACGCTTTCTTCCCCTGTTTGGCCACCTCCATCTCCAAGTCTTCGGAGGCGGCCCTCTTCTTCCCGCGCGGGGAGGAGGCCTTAGACTCCCCTCCCCAACTATCCTCCTTTGGGGAGGTAGCAATTCCCCTGGTTTGGATGCGCAGTGTGTGAAGTTCGGCTTCTCTGTTCTTCCATTCGTCTTTCCCTGAGGGCATTTTTCTAAGCACCCGGCCAAGCGTCTTGGCTATGGTAGGACTAGGTGAGCCTTCGGGAAGTGGCGCCGGACACCTGATTCTCTCGGCCTTGCTGAGCCATTCCTGGCCATGGAGGATTTTCAGAATAATGATTATGATAAATATAAACAAAGTGTTCAGTTTCGGGGTTACTTACTTGGGTATGTGGGCGATTGCAGCTTAGGCCCGCATCCTCGGTGGTCTCTGGACACTTTACTTGTGGTCCGAAGAATAATTTACACATCCCTTTGAGCGTCAGGCCGAAGAAGTGCAGAATAGTCCGCGGACCCTCTGGATTGAACTCCCACATCCGGAGAAGCCGGCGTTTGCATGGCAATATCTGTCGGATTAGCATTACCTGAATTATGCTGACAAGGTTGATGTCCCTCTCAAGAAGCTCCTGGATACGGCTCTGCAGTGTTGGTACATCACTAGCAGACCCCCAATCTCGTCCTACATTGGTCCATGACACCAGCTGTGACGGAGGGCTTGAACAGAAGTCGGGGGCAACCACCCACTTTGTGCCTCTAGGAGCCGTGATGTAAAACCACCATCACTGCCATAAATCGGATACCTCTAGGAAGAACCCTCTGGCCATGGGGCATCGGCGTTCCTGCTTGTTACGGCACCTCCGCACTCCGCATGTCGCCCCTCAATCATCTTCGGCTTCACATTGAAGGTCTTGAGCCATAAGCCAAAGTGTGGAGTGACGTGGAGAAAAGCCTCGCACACAATGATGAACAACGGGATATGGAGGATAGCGTCTGGAGCTAGATCGTGAAAATCTAACCCGTAATAGAACATGAGCCCCCTCACAAAGGGATCAAGTGTGAGGCCCAAGCCGTGGAGGAAGTGAGAAACAAATACGATGCTCTCATTAGGCTCGGGAGTAGGGATGACCTGCCCTGGAGCAAGAAGCCTGTGCTGGATGTCGGCAGTCAGATATCCGACCTCCCTAAGCCTCGCAATGTCCTCCTCTTTGACCGAGGAGGCCACCCACCGGCCTTGAGGGTTGGATCCGGACATATTGGAGGACCTGGGGTGTTTGAGTTTGGGTCTCGGGTGTTAGGACTCGAGATGCGAAAGGGCACAAGGGTGGTGGAAAAGAGGTATAGGCCTCGGCCCCTTTATAAAGGGGGTGAATATCAAGAGTCCTCGGTGTGACCGCTTGAGACTTATCTAAAAACATGGAGTCATACCAACAGTCGTCCTGGGGTTGCACGCACCCGTATTGATGGAAGATCCCGCAATAAGGGGAACACGATCTCTGCTTTGGCAGGGCGTGCCAATAAAACCGCCTCGCAACACGTATGGAAGTGGGCTAAGAAAAACTGGTTCGTGTTGGGCCGGGCCACGATGCAGGGGCACGGTGTACAAAAATTGCCAGCAGATCAGATTTATGCTGTGCTCTCTACGGTGGTATGTGAAGTCATCTGGCAGATCCGGACACGGTCTAAGTGTTCGATAATTACTTTGGAGTATTCGGAGATGGAACCCGCCTTGCAATGCCGAAGACAAAACTGCGCGCCGGACTCATCGTCATTGAAGCCTGGTTCAGGGTCTACTGAGGGAGTCCTGGATTAGGGGGTATCCGGACAGCCGGACTATATACTTTGGTCGGACTATTGGAGCGTGAAGATACAAGACTCAAGACTTCGTCCCGTGTCCGGATGGGACTCTCCTTTACGTGGAAGACAAGCTTAGTGATCCGGATATTATATTTCCTTCCTTGTAACTGACTCCATGTAAACCCTAGCCCTCTCTGGTGTCTATATAAATCGGAGGGTTCTAGTCCTTAGGGACAATCACAATCATAATCATCATAGGCTAGCTTCTAGGGTTTAGCCTCTACGATCTCGTGGTAGATCAACTCTTGTACTACTCATATCATCAATATCAATCAAGCAAGAAGTAGGGTTTTACCTCCATCGAGAAGGCCCGAACCTGGGTAAACATTGTGTCCCTTGCCTCCTGTTACCATTAGCCTAAGACGCACAGATCGGGACCCCCTACCCGAGATCCGCCGGTTTTGACACCGACAGTAACCATGGATGCATGTTTACAAATAAGCTTAAGGTCACCTTTAACTCTAGACATATAATCACTCAAGTGTTCAACCATATAAGCATTATGTTTCAATTGTCTACCAACATAAGCATTGAAGTTTTCTTGTTTATCAATAAATTATCAAACTCATCCAAGCATTGACTAGCATACTTATTACGAGGAATATCACCTTCATCAAATCTATAGAGAGAATTTATCTTTACTACCTGTGTCGGGTTATCAAGACAATGTTTCTCCTCAATAGGCGGTAAATTCTTAACATCTTCAGCTTTAATACCTTTTTCTTTCATAGATTTCTTTGCCTCTTGCATATCTTCAGGACTGAGAAATAGAATACCCCTTTTCTTCGGAGTTAGTTTAGGGGTTGGATAGGAAGTGTCCAATCATTATCATTGCTCAATATATTATTCAATAGCAATTCAGCTTGCTCAACAGTTCTTTCCCTGAAAACACAACCAGCACAACTATCCAGGTGGTCTTGGGAAGCATCGGTTAGTCCATTATAAAAGATATCAAGTATTTCATTTTTCTTGAGAGGATGATCAGGCAAAGCATTAAGTAATCGGAGAAGCCTCCCCCAAGCTTGTGGGAGACTCTCTTCTTCAATTTGCACAAAATTAAATATTTCCCTTAAGGCGGCTTGTTTCTTATGAGCGGGGAAATATTTTGCAGAGAAGTAATAAATCATATCCTGGGGACTACGCACACAACCAGGAGCAAGAGAATTAAACCATATCTTAGCATCACCCTTTAATGAGAAAGGAAAAAATTTAAGGATACAGTAATAGCGAATTTTTTCCTCATGAGTAAATAGGGTGGCTATATCATTCAATTTGGTAAGATATGCCGCAACAGTTTCATATTCATAGCCATAAAAAGGATCGGATTCAATCAAAGTAATTATCTCAGGATCAATAGAGAAATCATAATCCTTATCAGTAACACAGATAGGTGAAGTAGCAAAAGCAGGCTCATATTTCATTCTAGCTTTCAGAGACTTTTCTTTCAGCTTAGCTAACAGTTTCTTAAGATCATATCTATCATTGCAAGCAAAAAGGTCTCTAGCAGTTACTTCATCCATAACATAACCCTTAGGCACAACAGGCAATTCATATCTAGGGGAAGAATCTTCATCATCACTTTCATTAATATCATCATTTTCAATAATTTCATTCTCTCTCACCCTAGCAAGTTGCTCATCAAGAAATTCACCTGATGGCATAGTATTATCAAGCAGAGAAGTAGTTTCATCATAAGCATCGTGCATAGCAGAAGTGGCATCATCAATAACATGCGACATATTAGAATCAATAACAGGTGCAGGTGTAGGTATCGCAAATTTACTCATAACAGAAGGTGAATCAAGTGCAGAGCTAGATGGCAGTTCCTTACCTCCCCTCGTAGTTGAGGGAAAAATCTTGGTTCTTTTATCTTTCAAGTTCCTCATAGTGATCAACAGATATAAATCTGGAGTGACTCAAAGAATAGAGCTACCCCGGCAACGGCGCTAGAAAAAGGTATTGATAACCCACAAGTATAGGGTATCGCAACAGTTTTCGAGGTAGAGTATTCAACCTAAATTTACTGATTCGACACAAAGGGAGCCAAAGAATATTCTCAAGTATTAGCAGCTGAGTTGTCAATTTAACCACACCCGAAAGAGTTAATATCTGCAGCAAAGTATTTAGTAGCAAAGTAGTATGGAGGTAACAGTAACGGTGGCAAAAGTAACAGTAGCAGTTTTGTAGTAATTGTAAGAGTGGAAACGGAGAAGTAACTAAGCAAAGATCAATATGTGAAAAGCTCGTAGGCAATGGATCAATGATGGATAATTACGTCGGATGCAATTCATCATGCAACAGTTTTAACAGAGGGTGACACAGAACTAGCTCCAGTTCATCAATGTAATGTAGGCATGTATTCCGAATATAGTCATCGTGCTTATCGAAAAGAACTTGCATGACATATTTTGTCCTACCCTCTCGTGGCAGCGGGGTCCTATTGGAAACTAAGGATATTAAAGCCTCCTTTTAATAGAGTACCGGACCAAAGCATTAGCACTTAGTGAATACACGAACTGCTCAAACTACGGTCATCACCGAGAGAGGTCCCAATTATTGTCACTTCGAGGTTGCCGGGTCATAACACATAGTAGGTGACTATTGACTTGCAAGATAGGATCAAGAACTCACATATATTCATGAAAACATAATAGGTTCAGATCTGAAATCATGGCACTCGGGCCCTAGTGACAAGCATTAAGCATGGCAAAGTCATAGCAACATCAATCTTAGAACATAATGGATAGTAGGGATCAAACCCTAACAAAACTAACTCGATTACATGGTAAATCTCATCCAAGCCATCACCGTCCAGCAAGCCTACGATGGGATTACTCAAGCACAGCGGTGAGCATCATAAAATTGGTGATGGACGATGGTTGATGATGATGATGGCGACGGATTCCCCTCTCCGGAGCCCCGAACGGTCTCCCGATCAGCCCTCCCGCCCCTCCCCCCCGAGGAAGATTAGGGCTTGGCGGCGGCTCCATATTGTAAAATGTGATGCATCCTTCTCTCTGATTTTTTTTCTCCCCGAACGTGAATATATGGAGTTGGAGTTGAGGTCAGTGCAGGTCCAGGGGGCCCACGAGGCAGGGGGCGCGCCCTGCACCCTCATGGATAGGGTGTGGGCCCCCTTACGTTGATTCTTTCGCCAATATTTTTTATTAATTCCAAAACGTGTCTGAGGGATTCCTGGACTAAGGGGTCCTCGGACAGCTGGACTATATACTTTGGTCGGACTGTTGGACTATGAAGATACAAGATAGAAGACTTCACCCCGTGTCCGGATGGGACTCTCCTTTGCATGGAAGGCAAGCTTGGTGATTCGGATATGTAGATTCCTTTCTCTGTAACCGACTTTGTATAACCCTAGGCCCTCCTGGTGTCTATATAAACCGGAGGGTTTAGACTTCTAGGGTTTAGCCACAACAATCATAACCTCATAGGCTAGACTTCTTGGGTTTAGCCATTACGATCTCGTGGTAGATCTACTCTTGTAATACTCATATTCATCAAGATCAATCAAGCAGGAAGTACGGTATTACCTCCATAGAGAGGTCCTGAACCTGGGTAAACATCGTGTCCCCCGCCTCCCGTTACCATTAGCCTTAGACGCACAGTTTAGGACCCCCTACCCGAGATCTGCCGGTTTTGACACCGACATTGGTGCTTTCATTGAGAGTTCTGCTGCGTCGTCATTAGAAGGCTTGAAGGCTCCATCAATCATCTACAACAACGCAGTCAAATGGGGAACCTTCCTCCCCGGACAGATCTTTGCATTCGGCGGCTTCGCACTGCGGGCCAACTCGCTTGGCCATCTAGAGCAGATCAATAGCTATGCCCGTGGCCATCAGGTCAGATTTGGAAGCCTGATTTTGTGGCTGATATCCGCGGAGACTTGATCTTCGACGGATTCAAGCCCATAACGGCTGTCCTCGGCCACCATGATGAACATGACCTAGATCTGTCGTCTGGCTGCACACAAGGGATAGCGCCTGTGACCGCCCTGGCCCTAGAGTCGGAGCGGACTGCGTCGTCCGAAGAAGGGAAGCTCAACCCCACCGCAGAGGCCGCAGACTCAACAGCGATCGAGCCGCACACAGACCCAACATCAGGCTGGGCTTGTATCACCGAAACCCCAGACTCGTCTCCGGCCACGGGTTTCGGACCGCGCGCATCCGCGTCCACCAAACCTGATTGGGCGCCGGTCTTGGAGTTCAGCTCCACGGACATTTTCCAGCACTCGCCTTTGGGCAATGGTTTAAGCTCATTAAGATCCCTCTCCTTGTCGGGGGACTCTCAGCCGAACTATGTCCGGCTCGAATGGGATGTGGATGATGAAGAAATTCGTTACCCACCCACCACCCACTTTATAGCCACTGTCGACGACTTAACCGACATGCTTGACTACGACTCCGAAGACATCGACGGTATGGACGACAATGCCGGAGAGGATCAGGAACCACTGCCTACAAGGCTTTGGACAGCCACCTCCTCGTACGACATATACATGGTGGATACACCCAAACAAAACAACAGCGACAATGAAAATCCAGTCGAGGATAAACCTCCTGAGATATAGCCAAAGCATCGATGTCAGCGGTGCCGCTCTAAGCCACGCCGTAGTAAAAACAGGAATACCATCACAGAAGAGGACAACACTCCGGACGGTGCCGAAAACAATGAAGACCCCGTTGAGCCGACCTCTGAACAGGAGGAACGGGAGGATGGGCGAGTCAGCCCTGGCGAACAGGCCATGAACAAAGACTCGGAGGATGGCAACTACCTTCCACTCTCCAAGGACGAGGTTAGCCTCGGTGACGAAGATTTCATCGTGCCTGAAGAGCTCGCCGAACAGGAATGCTTTAATCGTCGGCTAATTGCTACTACAAGAAGCCTGAAAAAGAAGCAGCAGCAGCTTCAAGCTGATCAAGATCTGCTCAACGAAAGATGGACTGATGTCCTGGCAGCCGAGGAATATGGCCTCGAGTGCCCAACCAAAAGTTACCCGAAGCGCAAACTGCTACCACAGCTCGATGACAAGGCGTTGGAGCCCGTCCTACCAAGGTACAATGCAACTGACCGACCACCACGTGGCCGGGACAAAGCGACACCTCGAGCCAAACACCAGCCTGCACTACCTCGCCGAACAAACAGAAATACAACAGCTCGGGGATATACACATGACATGCGACGTGATTTGGAAAAGAGAGCAAGTCAGACAAGATCGATCTATGGATCACGGGGGCATGTACGGATGCGCAACAATGGCCATCTGGTCGAACGTGATAAACATAATCACGTCCGGGCCGAAAACCACAAACGAACTCCATCCGAGCTACATCACGACTTGGCCCGATATAGAGGCGCCGTACACCCCCTTTGCTTCACTGATGAAGTAATGGGACATGATTTCCCAGAAGGGTTTAAACCAGTGAACATCGAATCATATGATGGCACAACAGACCCCGCGGTGTGGATTGAGGACTTCCTTCTCCACATTCGTATGGCTCGCAGTGACGATCTTCACGCCATCAAGTACCTCCCACTTAAACTCAAGGGACCAGCTAGATACTGGTTAAACAGTCTGCCCGAAAACTCTATTGGCAGCTAGGAGGAATTGGAGGACGCCTTCCTCGACAACTTCCAAGGCACATATGTCCGACCTCCGGATGCCAATGACCTAAGTCACATAATCCAACAGCCCGGAGAGTCAGCCAGAAAATTCTGGACTCGGTTTCTAACTAAAAATAACCAGATCGTCGACTATCTGGATGCCGAAGCCCTAGCGGCCTTTAAGCACAGCATCCCCGACGAATGGCTAGCCAGACACCTCGGCTAGGAAAAACCGAAGTCCATGTCAGCCCTTACTGCACTCATGACCCGCTTCTGTGCGGGCAAAGATAGCTGGCTAGCCCGTAGCAATAGCAATACAAGTGAACATGGCACTTCTGAAGCCAGAAACAGCAACGGCAAGCCCCGACGCAACAGACATAAGCGTCAAAACAATGGCGACAACACCGAAGACACGACGGTCAACGCCAGATTCAGTGGCTCTAAGTCCGGTCAGTGGAAGAAGCCATTTAAGAGAAATAATCCGAGCCCGTCCAGTCTGGACCGCATACTAGATCGACCATGCCAAATCCATGGCACTCCTGATAAACCAGCCAATCATACCAACAGGGAATTTTGGTTTTTCAAATAGGCCGGCAAGTTAAATGCCGAGAATAAGGAGAAAGGGTCGCAAAGCGATGACGATGACGAGGAATCCCGACCACCGAACACAGGGGACAGAAGAAATTTCCCCCCAAATCAAAATGGTGAACATGATATACGCCACCCATATCCCCAAGAGGGAGCGCAAGCGTGCACTCAGGGACGTCTAGCGACGGAGCTAGTCGCCCCAAAGTTCAACCCATGGTCCTCCTGTCCGATCACCTTCGATCGCAGGGACCATCCGACTAGTATCCGTCATGGCGGTTCAGCCGCACTGGTCCTTGACCCAATTATCGATGGATTCCACCTCACGCGAGTCCTCATGGGTGGTGGCAGTAGCCTGAACCTGCTCTATCAGGATACAGTGTGCAAAATGGGTATCGATCCCTCAAGGATCAAGCCCAAAAATCCACCTTTAAAGGTGTCATACCAGGTGTAGAGGCCTGTTGTACATGCTCAATCACACTAGAAGCGGTCTTTGGATCCCCAGACAATTTCCGAAGCGAAGAGTTAATCTTTGATATCATCCCCTTCTGCAGTGGCTATCATGCACTGCTCAGACAAACTGCATTCGCTTGATTCAATGCGGTGCCGCACTACGCCTACCTCAAGCTCAAGATGCCCAGACCACGCGGTGTTATCACAGTCAATGAAAACACATAGCGCTCCCTCAATACTGAGGAGCACATCGTGGCCCTTGCAGTAGAAGTATAGAGTAGTCTATTTAGGCAGAACCTCAATTCGGCAGTAAAGCCCCCGTCAATAGAGTCTGGACTACTCTGCAGCAGGACGGTCCAGTTCGTCCAGAGCTTGACTAGCAATTTGGCCTCCGTCCCAGTCCCAATCAAGCGACAACATTTGTGCCACGCGTACATAACTACGCACTCAAAATACCATGGGCAGGGACAGAGGCACAGCTAGATCGTGGTCCATAATGTGGCTCAACCACCCTGGATCCGCATACCTTCACCTTTTGTTTTTTTATTTTAGGTTTTTCTCTTCTCGAGGCTTTTCTAATAACCTGATCATCGGACCTACAACAGGACGGATACACCAAGAAGGCGAGGAGCTTTGATGTACAAGGGAATCCCTAGGTGGTCTCTGCTAACAATCGTTATACCTATTTTACATACCTGCACGCAGCTCGCTCTTGGTCATGGCATGTCAAATAGCCTTATTTTCTTATCGCATTACTTGTACAAATATGCCTTGACGTCTCAATCAAATTATAATGGAAAGTAATTTGCGGCTCAATATTTGCGATGTCAGCTTATTACTTGATCTTTTCCTTGTCTTTGTATTTTTTATCAATTGCACCCATACACTTTGGTACGCATTATTTCGCCAGGTGCTACATCACGCCCCGCAATATGGCAATAAAGTCCGAACACTTTTACAGTACAGTTCGGCAACCCGAACTTATAGCATTATATGCATCGGCTTCGAATCATATCTTTGGTCAATAGTTGGGTTGCCCGGCTCCTATGCTTACTACCTTACGTTCCACAATATCTGCTAGGGTAGTAAAGGGAGAACTACTGCGATTGTGTCCCGGTTCTTCCGGATGAGCACCTCAATAGAGAAAGCCGAAAACATACTGTCATGATGCGGCAAGAGCTGGTCAGCTGTTCGAGAGGTTTTGAAATCCTTAGAGATTTTTTCCGCTTTATGCGAGGAATTGGTTTTTGTCCAATTAGGCGTGTATAGCGCCCCAAGTTCGGCCTTCCGAACACCAGGGGCTGCGCCAAAACTTTCATTGTCAAACTCCTATGGCTAAGTGAGGCTGATAAAGCCGTATAGTCCGATTGCCTTGTTCGTTGCACTAAACACCTCCTTTAAGGACCAAAATGTGGAGTAAAGAGTGTTTAGATTTATCCTGAACACCCCCGTACTATCTATGTGGGGGCAGAAGCCGATGACTGGCCAACTCTCAGATTTTCATAAACGGCCGCACAGGAGGTAAAATTTTAAAATAACACACATTATATTGCATAACGGATCTGTTTAATATTACAGGACAGGATAACATGAGTGCGTTCATGGGAATATGACATCCTTACCACATTGCTCCGTCACAAGGCAGGGTCCCTCCAGGACACTGTCAAAATACAACTCGGGTCGGCAGTGCTCCTTGCCCTCAGGCGCCCCCTCGGTCATCAGCTTCTTGGCATCCATCTTCGCCCAGTGTACCTTGGCGCGGGCAAAGGCCATTCGTGCACCTTCAATGCAGACCGACCACTTTATGGCTTCAAGCCGAGGGCAGGCGCTGACAAGCCGCTTCACAAGTCCGAAGTAGCTGCTAGGCATGGCTTCGGCAGGCCATAGCCGGATTATAAAATCCTTCATGGCTAGTTCGGCCGCCTTATGTAGCTCGACCAGCTGTTTCAGCTGGTCGCTAAAGGGCACTGGATGTTCTTGTCCTAGGTATTGAGACCAGAACAGCTTCTTGTAGAGCTTCCTTCTTCGGCTCGATAGAATTCCGCAGCGTCTGATAAGCTGCATGGCAGATCCGCAAATGCCCCTGGAGAACTCCAAATCCGGGTCAGTAAGAGGAACTTTTCCTTCACATACTTACTCTGCATTATAAAAGCCTTACCCGCCGCGATCTTCTTGGCCGCCTGGATCTCCTAGAGGGCGCTCTGGGCTTCGGCTCGGGCATCTTGTGCGCTCTAGTAGGCCTTGGCAAGTTCGGACTCTTGAGTCTTAAAATCGCGCTCCAAGGACTCGTGCTTCCTGACGGCGTCATGGAGCTCTTGCTAGACCTCACTGACCTGGGCCTCCTGCTTCTCGCATGTGGTGTGTTCCTTGGCCGCTTTGTCCTCGGCCTTGGCCAATGCCTTCTTGAGGGCCACTACTTCAGTCGTGGCCCCTAATAAAGTTCGTGACACTTCAGTCAACATGAACCATTCATCCTTTCTAAATATACACGCAGGTTACTGCATACCATGGCTGTCCTCCAGCTGCTTCCTCACGAGGCCGAGCTCTTACTCGGCTCGCTCCAGATTCTGTTTCAGTCCGGAGACTTCCGTAGTATGAGTGGCAGCAGCTAGCAGCGACGCCTGCTTATTCACATAGACATATTATGTTAGACTCCTGTGAAAATTGGTTGATCTTCTGTTCGGCTTTTCTTTCCGAACACCGGACAGAGTACCAGGGGCTACTGTGTATACTGTGACATTATTTTTCTAATTACGTTGCTTACCTCAAAGCCTGTTAGAAGGCTAGTGCACGCTTCGGTCAGTCCGCTTTTCGCAGACTGGACCCTTTCAATCACCGTACCCATAAGGGTATGGTGTTCTCCCACGATGGAAGCGCCTTGCAGCGCTTCCAGTAGCCTATCTGGTGCCTCTAGATAGACAGAGGTCACCAATGGAGTTGGCTCGCCCCCTCGTTCGTAAGAGGCGGCTTGCCTGAATCCAGAGCCACATGGGTCTCCGGAGCTATATTCGGCTGGGGGCCGAATTGGTTACGGCCCCCATCGTCGGTGTCCATAGGGGCCTGTCCCCCCATGTGTTCGGCAACTGGGGTTTTACCCTTCGGCACCATCGTGATGGCCTCCTGAGCCTCTCCCTAGCCTGGGATCCTTCGAGACAACACCTCAGTGTTGTCCGCGGCCTTGGGGGAGGAGGCCGTCGGAAGGGACTCCTTGTTCATCGTCGATGGGTCCAGCGATCCCTTCGAAGAGGAGGATAGATCGATATTGGACTGAGCCGGGCTGCAAGTATACGACCCAGCATATTAAAACAATAAAATAAAAAGGCCGGATACATGAACGTGTCCGGATACTTACGATTTGGCCAGGGGCTTGACCCTGGGTTCCCACAACCTGCTGCTATTGGTGGCCGCCGCGGAGTTGTCCGGAAGGGAAGTCTTCCCCTTCTTGGACGCCTCGGCCTCCCCGTGTGTGGAGGCCGCCCTCTTCTTTCTTCCTCCAACAGGGGGGAATGGATTTCCTCTTGTTCTTCCTCCTCGTCGTCGTCTCCGGTGACGGAGAAGTGATCCTTGATGTCTTCGGACATCGCATCCGAAGCACACTTGCGACAGAGACCATCTCTGGTCCCCTTGGACGTCTTCTTGGCCTTCTTCTCCGACACCTCATAAGGCGCCAGAAACAACATCTTTGTCAGAAGTGGGGTTTCTTGGTCTTCGGGTAGCGGAGCCGGACAGTTAATCCGCCCTGCTATCTCTATCCAGGCCTGAAAAATTGGTAGGGAGGCTTAGATTCTCTCCCCAAAATATGCCAGTAAAGGATATACCTTGAAAACATGAAAGAACTTACAGAATTAGCATGACGTTTTAAGCTAACCCCACGATCCTCGATCACGGGCGGTGGTGTCTCGCCGGCATTGAAGAGCACCTTCCAGATGTCTTCGTGTGTCATGCCAAAGAGCTCTAGTAGCGTTTGGTGCTTGGCCGGGTCGAACTCCCACAAATAGCAAGTCCGGCGTTGACACGGAAGGATCCGGCGAACAAGCATAACTTGGATCATGTTGACGAGCTTGATTCTCTTGGTTATCATGTTCTGGACGCACGTATGGAGCCCTGTCAGCTCGTCCGAAGAGCCCCAGGTTAGGCCCTTCTCTTGCCAGGAGGTGAGCCGCATCGGGATACCGGATCGGAACATGGGGGCCGCCGCCCAGTTGGTGTCGCATGGCTCAGTGATGTAGAACCACCCCGACTGCCACCCTTTGACAGTCTCCACAAAGGAGCCTTCTGGCTAGGTGACATTGGGCATCTTGTCCACCATGGCGCCTCTGCACTCAGCCTGTTGGCCGCTCACCACCTTGGGCTTCACATTGAAAGTCTTTAGCCATAGGCCGAAGTGAGGTGGGATGCGGAGGAAGGCCTCGCACAAGACAATAAATGCCAAGATGTTGAGGATAGAGTTGGGGGCCAAATCATGGAAGTCCATCCCGTAGTAAAACATCAGCCCGCGGACAAACGGGTGGAGAGGGAATCCCAGCCCGCGGACGAAGTGTGTGAGGAACACAACCCTCTCATGGGGCTCTGGGGTAGGGACGATTTGTCCCTTGGCCGGAAGTCGGTGAACGATCTCCTTGGCCAGGTACCCGGCCTCCCGGAGCTCCTTGATGTCCTTTTTCTTAATGGAGGAGGCCATCCACTTGCCTCCAGCTCCGGATCCGGACATGATTGGAGTGCTTTTTTGGCGGAGAAGCAAGAGCTTGGGCGCTGGAGCTCGAGAATGGATGGGCAGAGGAAGGAGAAGGCGTGGGTGTACAAGGATGGACCCTTATACCTTTATAAAGGCAGTAAAAGTCATGCGCCTCCCTGCTCGCCTTAAAATCCGCCTATTCCCCAAGCGCCATGCAGATGACACGGTTGGGTTACCCATGCCCGTATTGATGAGAATCCTGTGATAAGGGGACACGATCTCTGCTTCAACAAGACCTGCCAATGA
The DNA here is from genome assembly GCA_963921465.1 of Triticum timopheevii. NCBI lineage: Eukaryota > Viridiplantae > Streptophyta > Magnoliopsida > Poales > Poaceae > Triticum > Triticum timopheevii. The sequence goes on from OY997266.1 coordinate 465,452,921, forward strand.
AACCGCAACTCGAAATACGGAGCGGCAAGCTAAAAAACGGTTCGAATAATGACCGGGCAGTGGCCTGATGTTACGCTACGAAAAGTTGTCAGCGTATTGGACTCGAGAAATCTCTCTACAGTTGTGTGTGGTACTTGTTTTGCAGAGCCAGACACGTTTCTATGTTTGGAGGGCTATGTTGGAGTATTCGGAGAAGGAACCCGCCTTGCAATGCCGAAGACAATCTGCGCGGCGGACTCATCGTCATTGAAGCCAGCTTCAGGGGCTACTGAGGGAGTCCTGGACTAAGGGGTCCTCGGACAGCTGGACTATATACTTTGGCTGGACTGTTGGACTATGAAGATACAAGATAGAAGACTTCATCCCGTGTCCAGATGGGACTCTCCTTTGCATGGAAGGCAAGCTTGGCGATTCAGATATGTAGATTCCTTTCTCTGTAACCGACTTTGTATAACCCTAGCCCCTCCCGGTGTCTATATAAACCAGAGGGTTTAGACTTCTAGGGTTTAGCCACAACAATCATAACCTCATAGGCTAGACTTCTAGGGTTTAGCCATTACGATCTCATGGTAGATCTACTCTTGTAATACTCATATTCATCAAGAGCAATCAAGCAGGAAGTAGGGTATTACCTCCATAGAGAGGGCCCGAACCTGGGTAAACATCGTGTCCCCCGCCTCCTATTACTATTAGCCTTAGACGCACAGTTCGGGACCCCCTACCCGAGATCCGCCGGTTTTGACGCCGACAGTGTCTCCATGGAGTTTCAGGTCATTCCGAGAACTTTTATTTCTGCACAAAAATAACACCATGGCAATTCTGCTAAAAATAACATCAGTCCGGGTTAGTTTCATTCAAATCATGCAAGTTAGAGTCCAAAACAAGGGCAAAAGTGTTTGGAAAAGTATATACGTTGGAGACGTATCAATACGTTAGAGACGTGTCAAACACCATTAAGGATGAACTGCATTGCTAGGCTAATGCTGGCACCAAAGTGTTATCCATGATCATTCATGTAGTTTAAACCCTTTATATTGGGCCGAGCAAACCCTTCCTCCCCTGCTCCATGCGTCTCCCATCTACGCCTCTCTATGTAGGTAGTTGATACGCCCATTTTGCATCATGTTTACCTACTGTTATTTATGTTGTTTTATTGCATAAAAATGCTTTTTGGAGTAATTCTAATGCCTTTTCTCTCATAATATGCAAGGTACACACAAAGGGGGAGAATTCCGGCAGCTGGAAATCAGGATCTGAAAAAGCTATGTGAGGCTACCTATTCTGCACAACTCCAAATGAGCTGAAACTTTACAAGGATTTTTTATGGAATTAATGAGGATTTTTGGAGCAAATAAGTACCATAGGGGGCCCACCAGGTGGGCAAACCCCACCTAGGCGCGCCAGGAATCCCAAGCACACCCTGGTGGGTTATGCTCACCTCGGCCGACCTCCGGTGCCCCTCTTCTAGTACATAAGTCATTTTGACATAGAAAAAATCAGGAGAGGACTTTTGGGACGAAGTGTCGCCATCTCGAGGTGGAACCTGGGCAGGAGCACATTTTCCCTCCGGCGAAGCGATTCCGCCGGGGGAACTTCCCTCCCGGAGGGAGAAATCATCGTCATCATCATCACCAACAACTCTCCCATCTTGGAGAGGGTTATCACCATCAACATCTTCAACAGCACCAACTCCTCTCAAACCCTAGTTCATCTCTTGTGTTCAATCTTTGTACCGGAACTATAGATTGGTGCTTGTGGGTGACTAGTAGTGTTGATTACATCTTGTAGTTGATTACTATATGGTTTATTTGGTGGAAGATTATATGTTCAGATCCATTATACTATTTAATACCCCTCTAATATTGAGCATGATTATCATTCGTGAGTAGTTACTTTCGTTCTTGAGGTCACGGGAGAAATCATGTTGCAAGTAATCATGTGAACTTGATATGTGTTCAATTTTTTTGATGATATGTATGTTGTGATTCCCTTAGTGGTGTCATGTGAACGTTGACTACATGACACTTCACCATATTTGGGCCTAAGGGAATGTATTGTGGAGTAGTTATTATATGATGGGTTGCAAGAGTGACAAAAGCTTAAACCCTAGTTTATGCACTATTCCGTAAAGGACCGATTGGATCCAAAAGTTTAATGCTATGGTTAGAATTTATTCTTAATACTTTTCTCGTAACTGCGGATGCTTGCAAGGGGGTTAATCATAAGTAGGAGGTTTGCTCAAGTAAGAACAACACCTAAGCACCGGTCCACCCACATGACAAATTATCAAAGTAGCGAACACGAATTGAGCCAACATGATGAAAGTGACTAGATGAAATTCCCGTGTACCCTCAAGAACACTTTGCTTATCATAAGAGACCATTTTAGCCTGTCCTTTGCCTCAAAAGGATCGGTCTACCTTGCTGCACTTTCGTTACTACTACCGTTACTTTCTCGTTACCAATTATCTTGCTATCAAACTACTCTGTTACTCACAATTTCAGCACTTGCAGACATTACCTTGTTGAAAACCGCTTGTCATTTTGTTCTGCTCCTCGTTGGGTTCGACACTCTTACTTATCAAAAAGGCTACAATTGATCCCACATACTTGTGGGTCATCAAGGCCATTTTCTGGCGCCATTACCGAGGAGTGAAGTGCCCTTGGTAAGTGGAAATTAGTAAGGAAAATTATTACTACATGCTGAAATTTGTTGTCACTTGTTACTATGGAAAACAATCCTTTGAGGGGTTTGTTCGGGGTATCTTCACCTTGACCGGAACCACAATTAGTTACCCCTCAACATACTGCACCTATTGAAAATATTGAATATGAAATTCCTCCGGGTATGGTAGAACAACTGCTAGCTAATCCTTGTGCAGGAGATGGAACCGAACATACTGATATGCGCTTGATATATGTGGATGAAATTTGTGGATTGTTTAAGCTTGCAGACCTACCCGGAGATGAAGCTAAGAAGAAGGTTTTGCCTTTATCTTTGAAGGGAAAGGCATTGACATGGTATAGGCTATGCGATGATATTGGATCTTGGAACTGGAATTGGTTGAAATTGCAATTCCATCAAAAAACATATCCTATGCATCTAGTTCATCATGATCGGAATTATAGTATATAAAATTTTTGGCCTCGTGAAGGAGAAAGTATTGCTCTAGCTTGGGGGAGGCTTAAGTCACTGTTATATTCATGCCCCAATCATGAGCTTTCGAGAGAAATTATTATTCAGAAATTTTATGCTCGGCTTTCTCGTAATGATCAATCCATGCTCGATACTTCTTGTACTGGTTCTTTTATTAAGGAGACTATTGAATTCTGGTAGGATCTTCTAAAAAGAATTAAATGCAACTCTGAAGATTGGGAACTCGACGAAGGTAAAGAGTGAGGTATTGAGCCTAAGCTTGATTGTGTTAGATCTTTTATTGATATCGATGCTTTTCAAAAGTTTAGCACTAAATATGTACTTGACTCTGAGATAGTAGCTTCCTTTTGTGAATCTTTTGCTACTCATGTTGATCTCCTTAAGGAGAAGTGGTTCAAATATCAGCCACCAATTAAATAAAAAATTAAAGAACCGGTAGAAGCTAAATAACAAACTATCATTTATAATGTTGATCCAGTTGTTCCCACTGCTTATATTGAAAAACCACCTTCCCTGTTAGGATGAAGGAACATGCTAAAGTTTCAACTGTGGTCAACAAAAGTTATATTAGAACACCTAAACTAGCTGAACATATCAAAGTTGAACCTAGTGTTGCTATGGTTAAAGATTTCTTGGTCGATAATATTGATGTGCATGTTATTTACTTCTATGTTGAAGCTGCTAGAATTGCCAAACCCGATGAAAAAGATAAACATAGACCTATCGTTGGCATGCCTGTTGTCTCAGTTAAGATAGGAGATCATTGTTATCATTGTTTATGTGACATAGGTGCTAGCGTGAGTGCTATTCCTTTTTCCTTATATCAAGAAATTATGAGTGATATAGCACCCGCTGAAATAGAAGACATATATGTTACTACTAAGCTTGCTAACAGAGATACTATATCACCAATTGGGATTCTTAGCAATGTTGAAGTCTTGTGTGGGAAAATAAAATACCCTACTCATTTTCTTGTCCTTGGTTCCCCACAAGATTACTTTTATCCCATTATTTTTGGTAGACCTTTCTTGAACACAGTTAATGCTAAACTAGATTGTGACAAACAAACTGTTGGTGTTAGCTTTGGTGATGAATCTCATGAGTTTAATTTTTCTAAGTTTAGTAGAAAACCTCATAAGAAGGATTTGCCTAGTAAAGATGAAATTATTGGTCTTGCTTCTATTGATGTACCTCCTACTGATCATTTAGAACAATATTTGCTAGACCATGAAAATGATTTGCATACACGTGAAAGAAATGAAATTGATAGAATCTTGTTCTAACAACAACCTCTACTTAAACACAATCTGCCAATTGAAACTCTAGGAGGTCCTCCTCCACCTAAAGGTGATCCTGTGTTTGAATTAAGACAGTTGCCAGACACTTTGGAATATGCTTATCTTGATGAGAAAAAGATATATCCTATTATTATTACTGCTAACCTTTCAGAACATGAAGAAGAAAGATTATTGAAAGTTCTAAGGAAGCACCGAGCTGCTATTGGATATACTCTTGATGATCTTAAAGGCATTAGTCCTACTCTATGCCAGCACAAGATTAATATGGAACCTGATGCTAAACCTGTTGTTGATCACCAACGTTGGTTAAATCCAAAGATGAAAGAAGTGGTAAGAACGGAAATATTGAAACTTCTGGAAGCATGTATAATCTATCCTATAGCTGATAGTAGATGGGTAAGTCCTGTTCATTGTGTCCCTAAGAAGGGAGGTATTACTACTGTTCCTAATGATAAGAATGAACTTATTCCACAAAGAATTGTCACATGCTATAGAATGGTAATTGATTTTAGAAAACTAAACAAAGCAACGATAAAAGATCATTACCCTATGCCTTTTATTGATCAAATGCTAGAAAGATTATCTAAGCACACACAGTTTTGCTTCCTTGATGGATATTCTGTTTTTTCACAAATACATGTTTCTCAACTTGATCAAGAAAAGACCACTTTTACTTGCCCTTTTGGAACTTATGCTTATAGACGTATGCCTTTTAGTCTATGTAATGCACCTGCTACCTTTCAAAGATGTATGACTGCTATATTCTCTGATTTTTGAGAAAAGATCGTTAAGGTTTTCATGGATGACTTTTCAGTTTATAGGAAGTCTATTGATGATTGTTTAAGTAGTCCTGATCGAGTTTTGCAGAGATGTGAGCAAACAAATCTTCTCTTGAATTGGGTGAAGTGCCATTTTATGGTTAACGAAGGTATTGTCTTGGGCCATAAAATTTCTGAAAGAGGCATTGAGGTGGACAAAGCCAAGGTTGATGCAATTGAGAACATGCCATGTCCTAAAGAAATCAAAGGTATTCGTAGTTTCCTTGGTCATGCTAGTTTCTATAGGAGATTATCAAAGACTTTTCAAAAATTTCTAGGCCTCTTACAAATCTTTTGCAAAAGGACATTCCTTTTGTTTTTGATGATGATTGTTTGGAAGCCTTCGAAACACTCAAGAAAGCCTTAATTTCTGCACCTGTTGTTCAACCACCTGATTGGAACTTGCCTCTTGAGATTATGTGTGATGCTAGTGATTATGCTGTTGGTGTTGTTCTAGGACAAAGAGTTGATAAGAAATTGAATGTTATCCACTATGCTAGTAAAACTCTAGATAGTGCTCAACAAAACTATGCTACTACTGAAAAAGAAATCTTAGCAGTGGTGTTTGCTTGTGATAAATTTAGATCCTACATTGTTGATTCCAAAGTGACCATTCACACCGATCATGCTGCTATAAAATATCTTATGAAAAGAAAGATGATAAACCTAGACTCATTAGTTGGGTTCTGCTACTACAAGAATTTGATTTGCACATCACTGATAGAAAAGGAGCAGAGAACCCCGTAGCTGATAACTTGTCTAGGCTTGAAAATATTCTTGATGACCCACAACCTATTAATGATAGTTTCCCCAATGAGCAGTTAGATGCAATAAATGCTTCTAATAGTACACCTTGGTATGCTGACTATGCTAATTATATTGTTGCTAAATACACACCACCTAGCTTCACTTACCAACAAAAGAAAATTTCTTCCAGGATTTAAGACATTACTTTTGGGATGACCCACATCTTTATAAAGGAGTAGATGGTATTATTAGATGTTGTGTACTTGAGCATTAACATGAACAAATGCTACGGAAATGTCACTCCAAAGCTTATGGAGGACATCATGCGGGAGACAGAACTGCTCATAAGGTATTGCAATCCGGATTTTATTGGCCTACTCTCTTCAAGGATGCCCGTAAGTTCGTCTTATCTTGTGATGAATGTCAAAGAAATGCCTATGAATTGTTCACTTCTTGTTGAACCTTTCATTGTTTGGGGATTTGATTTCATGGGACCTTTTCCTTCTTATAATGGGTATACTCATATCTTGGTTGTTGTTGATTATGTTACTAAGTGGGTAGAAGCTATTCTAACTAGTAGTGATGATCGCAACACCTCTATTAAAATGCTTAAGGAATTTATTTTCCCAAGGTTTGGAGTCCCTAGATATTTAATGACTGATGGAGGTTCACACTTTATTCATGGTGCTTTCCGTAAAATGTTGCCAAGTATGATGTTAACCATAGAATTGCATCACCCTATCATCCTCAGTATAGTGGTCAAGTTGAACTTAGCAATAGAGAAATAAAACTAATTTTGCAAAAGGCTGTCAATAGGTCCCAGAAGAATTGGTCTAAGAAACTATATGATGCACTTTGGGCTTGTAGAACAGCATATAAAAATCCTATGGGTATGTCTCCTTATAAAATGGTTTATGGAAAAGCTTGCCATTTGACTCTTGAGTTAGAACATAAAGCATATTGGGCAATTAAAGAACTCAACTATGATTTCAATCTTGCTGGTGAAAAGAGGTTATTTGATATTAACTCATTAGATGAATGGAGAACCCAAGCTTATGAAAATGCAAAGTTATTGAAAGAAAAAGTTAAAAGATGGCATGATAAAAGAATCCAAAAGCGTGAGTTCAAAGTTGGAGAATATGCTCTTTTGTACAACTCTCGTTTCAGATTCTTTGTAGGAAAACTCCTCTCCAAATGGGAAGGACCCTATGTTATCGAGGAGGTTTATCGATCTGGAGCTATCAAAATAAATAATGCCGAGGGTACTAACTTGAAGGTTGTTAATGGGCAATGAATAAAACATTATATCTCAGGAACACCCATTAATGTTGAAAGCAATATTATCCAAACCATGACACCGGAAGAACACATAAAAGAAACCTTCTGGGACACCCCAGAATCGTGAAAAAAAGAGGAGGTATGTGATATGGTAAGTAAACGGACTCTGGAAAATCCGCAAAACATTTTTTGACAGTTTTGGAATATTTAGAAAATTAGGAAAATAAGAAACTACCAGGAAGGTGACCCTGGTGGGCACAAGACATCAGGGCGCGCCTGGCAAGCCAAGCACGCCCAGGTGGGTTGTTCCCACCTCGTGTACCTTCCGGACTCCGTTTTTCTTCCATTTACTTATTTCCCAAGATAAAAAATCTTAATATACTCCACAAACCTGTTGACCTCCGTATCGCAGAGAAATCTCCTATTTTCTTTTCTCACTGTTTTTTCCAACAGATCTGAAATTATGTCATCCCAAGACTCGTAGGGTGAGAGCTAAGTTGATGATTATATTGCAAACCCCAAGGTCTATGGGGATGTGGAGAACTATAGCTGGACTTCTGAGGAAGAAGAGGACTATGATCCTAGGAGGAAGGAGGAGACAAGCTCAGACGAAGATGAAGCCCCATTGCCCCAACCTGGGGACATGCACATTGAATTTAAGAAGTCGAGTCTCCTCAACAAAGCAAAGAAGCCTAAGATCCAGTTTATCCCCTTACGTATTTTGCAGGAAACAAGCAAGATTTATGCAAAAAGTATTGGAACTTGAGAGGGAGAACGGTGAATTGAAGGATGAGAATTCCATCCTCAAGTGTAAGCTGAGGAAGAAAGACAAACCCTCTACTTCATCACCACCACCTCCTTCTTCATCACCCAAAGAAAATTGAGTATCTGGTATGGGCACTCCCCTTGGCATTTGCCAAGCTTGGAGGTGGTGCCCCGGTATCATATTACCTCCACTATCTTTTGCCTTTACTTTTCTTAGTTTGATCTGTAGTTATCTTTTGCTTTAGATGAATAAAAGTTTAGTTCGATCCTTTCTTTTCGAGAGTTTGCTTAGTGATCTATCTTTGTAATCGTGTGCGAGATATATAATAAAGTTTAGTTTGAGTTTTGCTTTCTTGTTTCAATAAAAAGAAAGGAAATAAATGAAAAAGATCATATGCTAATCTTATGGTAAGTGATGATAGCACACAAGGAAAAGTATAAGTAGAAATTTTTATTGTAGACTGACAAACATAGCATTGGTCAATGATGCAACTCGTGAAAGAATTAATAAGGGAAGAGAAGATTCACATGCAAATACACTATCCTGGAAATCTTTTGTGATTGTGAGCACCCATCAAAATATTATATGCCAAAATTGTTGACATTGGCCAAGGAAGACAACGTAATGATTTATGTTTGTTCATATTCACATAGAAGCTATATTGTCATAGATCCTTCAACATGTGGTGTTTGCCCCCTATCTTTGCTAGCCAAAAATTCTGCACCAAGTAGAGATACTACTTGTGCATCCAAAAAACCCTAAACCCAAATCTTGTTTTGAGAGTCCACCATACCTACCTATGGATAGAGTAAGATCCTTCAAATAAGTTGTCATTGGTGCAATAAGGCAATAAAAATTGCTTCTAAAAGTGTTAGATCATTTGGTCTAAGAGAAAATTGAGCGTTGTACGAACTTGTGATGGCGAAGAATAAAAGCGACAGACTGAATAGTAAAGGTTGCCATCATAAGGGGCAATATAACGTGATGTTCTCTTACACTAAGGGGTCGAGCATAAAACCAAAAAGCGCATGGCAATCTCTGCTTCCCTCTGCGAAGGGCCTATCTTTTACTTCTATGTATTTACTTTCATGCAAGAGTCAAAGTTCTTCTCTCTATTCCTTTTTATTTTCTATTTTGGCAAGAATCATGTGGTGAGGAAAGATCTAGGCACATATATACAGTTGAATATGGGTAACATGAGTTATTATTGTTGACATCACCCTTGAGGTGAATACGTTGGGAGGCGAAACTATAAGTCCCCATCTTTCTATATGTCCGGTTGAAATGTTGTGCTCATGTGTACACAGTGAGTGTTAGCAATCATAGAAGACTATATGATGGTTGAGTATGTGGACTTGCCTAAAGGCTCTGATACGTTACCCTTCCTGGAAATATGATGAATTGTAGATGCAAAGTTGACTGAGAACACATTTTGTTGATTTCCAATAGATTTTATACTTTATACTTCGATGTTGTGATGAATTGCTACTTATTCATGAGAAGTCTGTGATAAGAGTTGTATGATAAAAGTTTTATGTTAAAGTTTGTTGCTGTTATAATAAGTTACATAATGCTTTTATGTCTGTATTTTTGTTTTCATCGACACCTCTCTCTCTAAGCATGTGGACATGTTTTTCGATTTCGGTTTTCGCTTGAGGACAAGCGAGGTCTAAGCTTGGGGGAGCTGATACATCCATTTTATATCATGTTTACCTACTGTTACTTATATTGTTTTATTGCATAATGGTTTTTGGAGTAATTCCAATGCCTTTTCTCTCATAATATGCAAGGTGCACACAAAGGGGGATAATTCCGGCAGCTGAAAATCTCGACCTGAAAAAGCTACGTCAGGTTACATATTCTGCACAACTCCAAATGAGCTGAAACTTTATTAGGATTTTTTATGGAATAAATGAGGATTTTTTTGAGCGAATAAGTACTATAGGGGGGCCACCAGGTGGGCACAACCCACCTGGGCGCGCCAGGAAGCTCAAGCGCGCCCTGGTGGTTCATGCTCACCTCGGCCCACCTCCGGTGCCCCTCTTCTGGTACATAAGTCATTTTGACCTAGAAAAAATCAGGAGAGGACTTTTGGGACAAAGCGCCGCAGTCTCAAGGCGGAACCTGGGCAGGAGCACTTTTTCCTCCGGCGGAGCGATTTCGCCGGGGGAACTTCCCTCCCGGAGGGGGAAATCATCATCATCATCATCACCAACAAGTCTCCCATCTTGGGGAGGGTTATCTTCATCAACATCTTCAACAACACCAACTCCTCCCAAACCCTAGTTCATCTCTTATTTTCAATCTTTGTATCAGAAATATAGATTGGTGCTTGTGGGTGACTAGTAGTGTTCATCTTGTAGTTGATTACTATATGGTTTATTTGGTGAAAGATTGTATGTTATGATCCATTATGCTATTTAATACCCCTCTGATCTTGAGCATTATTATCATTTGTGAGTGGTTACTTCCGTTCTTGAGGTCACGGGAGAAATCATGTTGCAAGTAATCATGTGAATTTGATATGTGTTCGATATTTTGATGATATGTATGTTGTGATTCCCTTAGTGGTGTCATGTGAACGTCGACTACATGACACTTCACCATATTTGGGCCTAAGGGAATGCATTGTGAAGTTATTAGATGATGGGTTGCGAGAGTGACAGAAGCTTCAACCCTAGTTTATGCGCTATTCCGTAAGGGACCGATTGGATCCAAAAGTTTAATGTTATGGTTAGAATTTATTCTTAATACTTTTCTCATTGTTGCGGATGCTTGCGAGGGGGTTAATCATAAGTAGGAGGTTTGTTCAATAGGAACAACACCTAAGCACTGGTCCACCCACATACCAAATTATCAAAGTAGCGAACACGAATTGAGCCAACATGATGAAAGTGACTAGATGAAATTCCCGTGTACCCTCAAGAACACTTTGCTTATCCTAAGAGACCATTTTGGCCTGTCCTTTGCCTCAAAAGGATTGGGATACCTTGCTGCACTTTTGTTACTACTACCATTACTTCCTCGTTACCAATTATCTTGCTATCAAACTACTCTGTTACTCACAATTTCAACACTTGCAGACATTACCTTGCTGAAAACCCGCTTGTCATTTCCTTCTGCTCCTCCTTGGGTTCGACACTCTTACTTATCGAAAAGGCTACAATTGATCCCATATACTTATGGGTCATCAGTAGTTTGGGATCCGCAGCCTTGCAACTCCCCATTTCTATTTTTCGCCAAAAAAATATCTTTCTCTCTATCAATGCAAAGATACGCAACCATCTGTATATTCATGAAAAAATACTTTCTTCTCACAACCTCTTTTCCAAAGTATCCATACCTATTAGGAGACCCTCTTGCAGGATTGGTGGAATGACTCCGGCGCATTACTCTGACACAGACGGCTATTCAAAGTATCGAGAAGAGGTGTCTAGGGGGGTGATTAGACACTCAACAAGTAAAGATAACAATTTTTAGGTTTTTCAAGTTGAGGTTGCAAATTAGCACAATTCAAGCATTCACAATACAACTCAAGCAATCATGCAAAGAGTATATGAGCAGCAGAAAGTAAAGCATGCAACTTGCAAGAAAGTAGAGGGATGGGATTGGATTATAGAAACATGATTTGGAGACACTGAGATTTTTGGCATGGTTTCAATAGGTGGTGCTATCGTACATCCACGCTGGTGGAGACTTCAACCCACGAAGGGTAACGGTTGTGCGGGTCCACGGAGGGCTCCACCAACGAAGGGTCCACGAAGAAGCAACCTTGTCTATCCCACCATGGCCATCGCCCACGAAGGACTTGCCTCACTAGGGTAGATCTTCACGAAGTAGGCGATCTACTTGCCCTTACAAACTCCTTAGTTAAACTCCACACACTACAAAAAAAGACACATCCGTGACATTTTGGGTTGAACAAAAAAAATATGTCATGCTTATGACACTTCTATGATGATAATTGTGACAAAACCCGGTATCATCATAGATGTGGTGGGCTCCTACTTCTATGACAAAAAACCATGACAGAAAATGGGCTTTTCGTCCTAGGCGGGCCGGAGACACAGCTACATGACATTCTTTGGGTCGTCCAAGACGGAAAAAACCGTGGTAGAAGAGAGGATGAGGAAAATATCGGGGTGTTCCCGGTTACGGTGGGTGGTCAGGGCCGAGCAATGCACGGAGGTTTGCGCGTTTCTCTCGTACACGCACACACATGGGTGCGAGGCATTGGGATCTAACTAAACCCGAGCGAGGCGTTCGCCTACTGAACCCGGGCGATTTCACTATAGGCTACGCGTTAATGTACCCGAGCGATCGATCAATGGCCGTTAACTGAACCCGATCGAGCGATTCCTTCGCTACTGCTGCTAACTGAAGCCAGTCAATGCTGCCTATGGATGAACAGTGAGCGTTGTTGGGGCGTGGATGAACAGTTCCTAGTGGGGGTGGATGAACAGGACCCCGTGGTAGTAGAGGTCGTTGCCGCTGGATGAACAGGACCACGATCGAGCCGGTTGGGGTGGATGAACAGGACCCAGTGGAGGGCTGGATGAATAGGACCCCGTGGAGGGCTGGTTGAACAGTAGCCAGTGGAGGGCTGGATAAACAGTAGCCCGTGGAGGGGTGGTTGAACAGGACCCCGTGGAGAGGGCTGGTTGAACAGTAGCCGGTGGAGGAGCGCGCGGTGGAGGTTGGATGAACAGTCACGGGTGGACGCTGGAGGAGGTCGTCGGTGGATGAACAGTAGCCCTTGGAGGCTAGAGGAGGTCGACGATGGAGATGAACAGTATCCCGTGGAGTCCCGTTTTGCAGTACGCCACACCCCTCCCAATGAACAAGACTCTCGTTTCGACCGTAGCGCTCCAACACAAGTTCGTTCCTCCGTTTTGTGGTACGCCACACACCTCCTGATCAACAGGACCCCGTTTCGACCATAGGAGGTCCAACAGAAGTCCGTTTCCTCTATTTTGCGGCACGCCAGACCCCTCCTAATGAACAGGATCCCGTTTTGACCGTGGCCGGTCTAACACAAGGCCGTTTCCTCCATTCTGCGGTACGCCAGGCCTCGTTTCCATCGGCTGTTCCGTCCAAGCCGGTTGGCTCCCGATGAACAGCACGTGTTCCGTTGCCTCCCGTTGAAGACGACGCATTATGTTGCCTCCCCATGAACATGATGACAACGTAGTTTCTCTGTTCTGACCCAGCCATGTACATGAGCCCTGGCCGTACGTATGCGCGAGTAGGCGTTCGAGACCCCGCCCATATGTACGTGCGTGGCCGTATTTACTTTCTTGCACCCTGCCCGCTGTACGTACGTGTACATGCTACGTGAGCGCCTCCACTACGACACGTGCGCGCCTCTACATCGACCAGTATATATGTACACGTTCGCGACCAGAATGACAATGCTACATACGCTTCGACCAGGTGGGTCCCGACTGTCAGGCACTTCCTTGCGTGCGAAGATATAGCTGGTGGGTCCCAGTAGTCAGGGGGGTGAATCATTTTTTTGCCCGGATGCACTTCCTTGCATGTGAAGATGTAGTTGGTGGGTCCCAGCAGTCAGGGGGACATGTTTTTTTCGTGAAATACGGTGGCCCGTCCGATGGGTCCCTGCTGTCAGGTGGAGGAATCATTATTTTCCGCGTAATAAGGAGGCACTTCCTTGCTGTGGCCATGGACCCAGCTGTCAGCCTCTCCACGTATAGTACTCTTCCGATGGAAGTCATTCCTTGACCACGTTGACCACGCCGTGCCGAGAGCACCAGGGCGATGGACGACGGCGAGGCCTAGGAAGGGGATGACACGGAGCCGAGGAAGACGCGACAGTGGATGCCCACGCAGACAGGAGTACAAGGGTTCACTGGTTCAGCTTCGGTGTGAGGCTGCCGTCACCGCAGGATAACAGGGGGTGTGGGTGAGTGGAGGGATGGCCTGGCCAGTGGTGAGAGTAGTAGGGGGCGGTGAGGCCTCCGCGGCAGCATAGCCAGCCACGGGAGGCAGGAGCAGGCGGCACGACCGGCGCTGCTTTGGGCGGCTGGGGCAAGAAGACCAGAGGTTGAAGAAGCACTATGGTCGTTGGATGGACATCGTACGGTCACTGGAGCTAGAATCATTCATATTGACTAAGTTGACAAAGCCCTCCATCCCCGTCAACTTAGTAGGCCCACAAGTCAGCCTCCCACTATGCTGGGTCCCAGCTAGTAGGGGGAGTATTCATTTTTTGTGCATAATAAGGAGGCACTTCCTTGCGTGCGAAGATATAGCTGGTGGGTCCAACCTGTCAGCGGGGGGAATGTTTCTTTTCACAAAATACAGAGGCCCTTCCAGTGGGTCCCAGATGTTAGGTGGAGGAATCATTATTTTGCGTGTAATAAGGAGGCATTTCCTTGTGTGCGGTCGTCGACCCAGCTGTCAGCCTCTCCGTACAGTCCACGTCCGATGGAAGTCGTTCCTTGACCATGTTGACCATGCCGTGCCGAGAGCACCAGGGCGGTGGACCACAGCGAGGCCTAGGAAGGGGACAACATGGAGCCGGGGAAGACGGGGCAGTGGATGCCCACGCGGAGAGGAGTACAAGGGTTCACTGGTTCGGCTTCGGTGTGAGGCTGCCGTCACCACAGAATAATAGGGGGTGTGGGTGAGTGGAGGGATGGCCTGGCCAGCGGTGGGAGTAGTAGGGGGTGGTGAGGCCTCCGCGGCAGCATAGCCGGCTATGGGAGGTAGGAGCAGGCGGCACGACCGGCGATGCTTTGGGCTGCTGGAGCAAGAAGACCAGAGGTTGAAGAAGCACGACGGTCATTTGATGGACATCGTATGATCACTGCAACTAGAATCATCTATATTGACTATTGATAAATCCCGTGGAACGCGTCAACTTAGTAGGCCCACAGGTCAGCCTCCGAAACGGTGCACCCCAGATGTCAGGGGGAGGAATCATTTTTTGGGCGGCTGGAGCTAGAATATCCGAGATTGAAGAAGAAGCACGACATCCATTGGATGGACATCCAACGGCCACTGCTGCTAGAACCGTGTGTTGACTATAAGTTGACAAAGCCTTGCATACGCGTCAACTTTCTTTTTTAGGGGACGCGTCAACTTAGTAGGCCCACAAGTGTGTGGCAGAGAACTTATAGCCCATTTGCGGTTTGTAAGAATGTACGGCCCATTTTTGAATTCTAATAGAATTTACTACCGCACATTTACAGTTTGTTAAAAGTACAACCCATTTTCTAGCTAGGACTACGATTAATAATTTCAACCAACCGTTCAAAACAGAATTCAATAAAAATTTCCCACATTTTGATGGGATCCGAAATATTTTTATCCCCAAATTTCTAGTCAGATTAAATACAATTTCAATATAAATTTGTATTACGTAAAAATCCAACGAAACATTGCGTGCGCAACAATTAATGAAATTAAAATTTTCAAAATCCAAAAATAATATTTTATGAACTAATTACATGTTTGGTGCATTTTTTATAGTTATTGCCTAATTTTTATAATTACATTCCATTTATTATTTCTTAAAGCCCATTTTCCTGTTAAGCCTAATGCATCCCTCCTGGGAAAGATTTGCAGCCCAACGGGGCGGAGAATAACAAGTTGACCTTCCCTGTGTATTCCTCAAAAAAAGTATAGCTGGGCTAGCCATTTTCAGCTTGAAAAAAATTAATATCTGGGCTGGATATCTGGCCTGCGCCAGACGGGCCACAACCCGCCCAGTTAATTCCCTGCTCTCCTCTGAACAACAACAAAAATATCGCTCAAGAAAAACTCTGCAGTGCTCACACCTCAAAAACACAAATACTGCTCGAGCTGCTTGGTCCCGGCTATTGGCTACTCCTTGTGCAATTCTCTCGTTTATTGACTACATAGGTTGACAATGGTGTGGGACCGTGATGTCAGGAAACCAGGAGGAAGAAAAATAATATAGTTGTACATAATAAGGAGGCACTTGCGTATGTACGGCTATGGCCCTAGTGGGTCCCGACTGTCATCCAGTCAAAATAAAGTCATCTCTTGAATCCTCATGTTCGTTGACCAGGTTGACAATGCTCGACACCACGGCGAGCGCAACAACTCGAAGAACGACGGAGAGGGCCTCGCGGGCCCTAAGGATGGTCTGATACAGTGCCCGCTGCTCATTCAGGAAGCCAGGATCATCGGACACCTATGAGCACCTTTGAGAGACTGAGACGGCATGAAACAGTAAGGCCGTGCTTGGGAGCTTTGGTTTATTTCACACCTGTAATAAGATACAGGTGTAATTTACTCGTCATCGGAAACAACGCGTAAAATACAGGCGTAATGAAACCGAGGGCCCGAGGTATGTAAGTAAAACCGGCGGGTTACGCGTGTAATTTGAGAGACCAGTGTATATTTTACTAGTCAAAATCGACCACTCAAGCGCTTCGCCCAAGACCATCTGCTTTTATTTACAAGCGTCAGTTTTACAAGCGATTTTGGTTGGAAAACGATGATCCAATCACGGTCTAAGATGATGAGTTGGTTGGAAGATCATATGGTTCCACCTCTAACCTACCCGAGTTGTCGTATAGGCTATGAATGAAATATAAGACGATGAACTTCTTAAGCACAGAAACAACAGAAGAGGATGATGTTCTTAACATGCAAATCACTGGCATTAGATCGACATGCAAAACAATACGAAGCATTATTCGCAGGAGGCACGGTGAACAGCTCGTGATGCCGCATGCCACAACATTCCAAGCTCAACTTTGCAATCAAACACACAAGGCCTGGCATTACATAGACAACATCCAGAACAAACTCTTAAAATACCTTACATAAGTCAACATTCATGTGACTATGCATCTCAGTAGAGTAACTATTTACTTCTAAACTGAACACAGGAATAGGAAAAAATGATCGATGCTGCTCACAGCAAAGGGTGTCCCACTCAAAATATCAAACGCATGTCTTCTGGCTAACATCAATGAGCAAAATTTGACAAGGTTTTTCAATTCCAATATATTAAACTAATGTCTTCTTGCTAACATCAATGACTAGACTTTGACAAGCCCATTCAAAATATGTAATGCCTATGATTGTGGAACGGGTAGGGTTTTTCATCAGTTTGTCAGCTGATAGTCCGGTGGCTCAAGGTGACGACGAATGATTAGAGAACCATTCGATGTATTGTGCATGATGAAGTATTATGGAGGACACGAACCATCTCAAAATTTTGTGCAGTTCCACTAAAATCAAGCTGAGCATCCCTGTGGATTTCGTATTTATATTCTGCAAGAAAACAAAGACACATCAGCACACACATGAATATTGGCCCCAGTGTCAGCCACCAATCGGTGGACTGACAAATTGAAAGTATGTTAAACAGATTACCATACCCAGATGCCCCATCATTGTTGCTTAGAGTGACATTGACATACTTGGAGTCCTGTCTTGGCTTCTTGTACTTGTTTGGGCACTTGTTTGCCCAGTGTTCCTCTGAACCACAAGTAAAGCAGCCATCTCTCTTTTTGTCTTTCTTCTTACCCTTCTTAAAGGTAGTATTCTGCTGGACAGAGTTCTTTCCCTTGAACATGTGGATGAAGGTCGATACTGACTTTGTTTATTATAGCTGCGTCGGCATCTGACTTGGTCATACCTTTAATCAAGTTGAGTTGCCAATGCTCTTAGCAGACTAGTCATGTCACCAGCGTCTACTAATACTCTGTAAAGCTTCTCGATCATTCCTTGTGTAATGTAGCGCAAATACTAATTGCTTCTTTCTGCAAAGTGGAAAGACCAACTTGGCCCAATAATGCAGTAGTTTGCCTTAAACACATTGGCTCCTTTTGTGCAGTTCAACTAAAATCAAAGTCAAAATAAAACCGATTAGCAATGCTCACACAGGCAATAACCAAACAACCCCTTGATATCCCTATATGCAACAATAGGTATAAGGGAAAAATTACTCAGAAATAATGATTGATGACTTATACTCCCAGAAGAAAAAACAACTACCTTATCTTAATGGGAAACAAAGCAGGAGAGTAGCAATTCTCAAATAGTGTGATTCATTCATATTAACAGAGACATTATCTTAACAATTCCTTGTTTCAACATGAATAAAAATCACAAAGCAGAAAAGTACCATTCCTAAAACAATGCGGCTGATTCATATTAACAGAGACATTATCTTAACAATACCTTGGTTAAACATGTAGAAAGAACTACAAAGCAGGATAGTACTACTTGTAAAACACTATAACTGATATATTAACAGAGACATTATCTCAACAATACATTTCTTAAACATGTACTCTGGCTGATCCCTAACAGAAATGGTACTCCCGCCGATCCCTAACAAGTGTTGCAGTTTCAAAATAAGATTTAGTAGTTAATTCTGAGAGTGGCATTTCTTAATTTTATCAGCGGCATTAGATTAACAAAAAGCATAAACAGCTTCGAGAGAGAGTGGGCGCAACAACACCATGTGCTTCCATCTACTTATAAAGGGGGTGATGTAGAGTTTTGTGTAAGAAAGCAACAAGCATCATGTATGGGTTGGAACAATTTTTGCTCACTTAATGGTAAAAGACAGCAGTTCAATAGCTACAACATTTATCCAAAACAGTACCAATACAAGTAGCAGAACATATCAAAGCACACTGCACCATTATGTGGATGAGACCAAGATTTAAAACAACTCGCGAGGAAGACTTGAAACAAATCTCGATCTCCTTTTGTGCAGTTCCACCAAAATTAAGCAAAGTCGCCGGTGCGACATTCAAGTTGAACTGCAGAAAACACTCTTAAAACATAAGTATTTCACGTAGCGAAGCAAAATGTAGCAATAGCAACAAGTTAAATAGATATCCATGTTTTAAAAGAGGCAAAAAAGGAATCAATTACTGGCCAATAAAGGAGGATGAAGGCACAACATCCTCCTAAAACAGTACCAATACAAGTAGCACAGAATCTCAAAGCACACTGCACAATCATGTGGATGAAGGCAGGTACTGACATTTCATCACGTTTACAAGATCACCTACGAATCTGCCAACATGAATAGGAAATCCAATCTCATTTTGTGTAGTTCAACTAAATCGAGCAAAGTCGCCGGTGTAAAATATAAGTTCGCCATAGCAACAAGTTGAATAGACATCCCTGTTTTGACAGAGGCAAAAAGGAAACAATTACTGGCCAATAAAGGAGGATGAAACATACGACGACAAAAATAAGCATCTACTCCCTACGTCCCATAATATAAGAACGTTTTTGACACTAGTGTAATATAAAAAATGTTCTTATATTCTGGGACAGAGGAAGTAACTTATCTTGATGGAAAACAAAGTAGGACATTAACATTTCTAAAACGGTTGCATTGATTCATATTAGCAGACATTCTCTTAAATCAACATTCGTTAAAAATGTAATTTACTTTTAACAGAGGCATTGCTTCAATTTTCCAGCGACATTCTTAGATTAACAACAGCAAAATAGTTGTATGGGACATCGGACATGCGACATGCCAGCACCATGTACGTACACGTATAAACGGGTCGGTGATGCAGAGTATGTAGCCAAGCAGCATATCTGTGTTGGTCCCATATTTGTTCTCTTTGAACCTTTTTCCTATGTGAGGGTGGAAAATCTAGTCTTGCACAAACTACCCGACCCCCCAGTTTCTTCCCTTTTCAACAAAGAGATCAGTTCCTTACAGATGTGTGTACTGGGTTACCCCCTTTTTTTTCCCTTTTCGACGAACAAAGCGGCTGGATAGCCAGTCTATACTACTTTCCCTCCCTCCTTTCCTCATTGAAACAGGTCCTAGATTCATGCTCCACCCCATCGCACCCTTCTTTCCTCTTTGAACCAAGACCTAGATTCGAGTACAGAATCGAAAAAGATCCGCATGCAGCTAGAGCAATGACGGTTTCAAAGAAACTTATACCTTAGGGTCGTCGGGATGTGGCAAGGCGTGCGGTGGCAAGCCGGATCTACCCACACTATGTATGGTAGCGAGGAAGAAGGGGTCGGTGAACCTCCCGCATAGGCATTAGGTGAAAGAGAACAGCACCGACGGCAGTGGATTGCCTCCCTCGCTGAAGGCGATAGAGTGAACGATGCACCTCCTCCCCTTCCCGGTGCAATGGGATCGGGACGCCTCCTTCACCAGGTGTGAGGGGGGAGAGAGAGACAAGAGGCCAACACAATCTTGTTTAGATCTGGTGAAGAGGGTGAGAGACTGTGTGTATAGCAAACCCTAGCAAAGGAACGCTGAGCCTCTAGCGTGTGTGTATATATATAGTGCGACGAGAGTGTGGAGAGTGCAAATCCTAGCGAACAAGCGCTGAGGATCCAGCTTATATAGTACTACATATATACTGTAGTACGGACTGAGCTCCGGTGCCTTAACTGCACCTGCTTTTGGCTATATGACAGGTGGGCCAGCCACATTTTGGGCCCACCTGCCATAAACACAAAGGCAGGTGCACTAAGTCAATGAAGCTGCGTCCATATAGTACTTGTGTATACTACTAATATATAGTGGACTAGTTTTCTTATTCTCTCCATAACAATCATTTTAAATTATGTAAGTACGAAACAAAACTCTTTATTTAACGTACCAGTGAAGAAAACTACTACTTCCGATGAACTAACGATCCACACGTCCTGGTCGCACTTCCTGTCCTTCACGTGCGGTACACTACCCTCCCTTAAGTGAACAACCACACATGCGCCAAATTATCGGAAACGTGTGAGAGTGTGTACAAATAAAGAATTTTAATTTCGATTATCGGAAAGGTTTGAGAGGATGTACAGTTTTCCCTCTCTCAATAATTATGGTTTGTTGTGTTCGGCCTAAACTTGGTCAAACTTTACAAAGTTTGACTTCAGTCAAATCTAATATGCGGAGTAAATAAAAATGGAGGGCTACTACGTCCATCTGGGTTTTTAGTCCACACCATTTTTTTAATCAAAGTTAATAGCTGGACAAATAAAATTACAGGGGGGCTGAAGACAAAGTTGTGAGAAGGCTTAGAAATCAATACAAAACTTATGCTCTTAGTACCAACGTTGATCCTTCTTCGTAAGATGACATAACACCTAGATGGACGGAGTACTACTCCTCAGTCCAGGTTTGATGGAATATTCGTCACCTCTTCTCTTCTTGTACGTACTCCATATGTATCTCACTTCCTGTGGCTTCGCACTCACACGATATTCCTATTCTATGAACCTGTGTGCGTTTGTGTGTGCATTTGTGTGTGTGTGTGTTAGAGAGAGCGACACATTGACCTACTCCTACAGAGAGATGGTGTGTAGTGTATGATTTAGCCGCGAGAGTCGATGCATCCTCTCATTTCCGGGCGTCCGGTCGGGACAGGTGGATAGCTGGCACGCCCGCTCCTGACCAGCCTGGCCCACCCAAAGCCCCTCCATCGCCCGCGCGCGCTTCCTGCCTGAAACGGTCAGCGCCGCTCCAAAGAATCGGTGTTGCATTCATGCCCGGGCAGAGCGGACGCGACCTCTCACTAGCACCTGCATTGAAGGGAGAAGCAGATTCAAGAGTGATGGTTGCTTCGTCCGTCCAACTTACTATTGGGTCTATGTGATTTGACAGCTCATTGGTCATTATTACTGAGGTGGTAGGACTGCTGGATGTCCCACGCTTTCGGCGAAAGGAGGTACTACTAGATTACAATTTTCTCCATTCTTACAGCGGAGGAGTGTGAGGGAGCAGTGAAAACACGGAGGAACAGTGATTACATGGCCCACCTCACACTATCACCATATTTTCTGGACACCATGTGACACCTAACTCTTTACATAGTACTAGTATAGTACGTATTGTAATTTATCAGCGAGATAAATTTGTACAATGCTATGAAGCTTCCAGCTTCTGTTTCATGTATCTTGCGTACAAGGCTGCCCGTTGCAACATTTCATCAAATACAAAGGAGACTAACATGCATGCTATTGCATCTCAATGATTAACATATCATAGCCAATATGTACTCCCTCCGTTCCAAAATAAGTGTCTCAACTTTATGCAAACTTTAGTACAAAGTTGTACCACTACTAAAGTTGGCACTTATTCTGGAACAGAGACAACTAAAGAAAAAATGATCCATGCAGTCCCTAGCCCTTGAACCGTAACCCCTAACCAGGCTTTAATTTGCTGGCAACGTTGGAGCTTTCGAAGAAATGAAGTTTGCAACCCTTTGACCATCGGATCATTTTGTGCAGTTTCACCAAAATCGAGATGAGCATCCCTGTGGCAAAGAAATTGAAGAAGCGTGATTAGAATAAGATTACTGGGACTAGTTGACGAGACATAAACTCATCACAAATACAGTATGTAGAAGCCAATAGAGGTATGTGCAAGGCAAAGAAGTAGAGAAATATCCACATGGAGTGATGTGGGCAGCTGAAGCAGTGGTGCAAGCCGGCTGTAAAGGGAGTTGTACCTGAGGGATGTCGGGACGTAGCTCAACCTAGAGGAGGGCGGAGGGAGGCGGCAATTTCCCACGTCGCGGCAGTGAGCAAGGGACGAAGGCAACCTTACCGACTTTGTGAGGGAGAACGGCGGGAACCCCTGATCGGGACGTGCTGACAGTGGGTTTTCGCCGTTGGCAACGGCGACCGCATCTACACTAAGCATCCATCCCTTCCCCCGATGGACGTGATCCACTGGGATGTTAGAGATATGGCCACAGTCTTTTGTTCGAGAGAGTGTGAAGAGAGCAACCCCAGCAAGCAACCGTGTAGGCTCGTCTTGCCTATGTATATAGTGGAGTGGTTTCCTTTTCTCTCCATATGAACCTATTTATATTGCATACGTGCCACTGAAGAAAAAAAACTTTATTTATAAATGATGCAGCACCTACTACTCGTTCTCCTATAAACCTTGCACTTGGCATCTCCAAAATATTAACCTTGTGATTGGCTCTTCGCCTCTTCGGGAAGTCGAGCAATAATGGTACTGTAGTATATATCGTTCTGGCTATATGAGACCGAATGAATTGTTGCATGTCCACCACATGGGCGAGGGTCGAGGGGCGAAGGAGAGTGCGTACTATTACGTCCGTTTCAATATGGACTACATACAGAGCAAAATGAGTGAATCTACACTCTAAAATACATCTATATACGTCTATATGCAAAATATTTTTTTTTATAGTGGCCTTGTATAAGTAAATGGAGGGAGTACTAAAGGACATATATTCCAAAAAATATGATAATCTCTCTAACCAAGGTAGGGACGAGGAGTAAATGGAGGGAGTAGTAAAATTTTCTCCTCGTCCTGCGAGCCACCGCGCGCATGGGCGAGGGAGCGGGCGTAGGGCATACTAGTAAGCAAGCTTCACCTCATCCTGTGATCCACCGCGCCCGTGGGTGGGGGAGACGGCATACTAAGCAAGCTTCTCCTCGTTCTGCGAGTTGACGGGACACATCAAAAGTACTCCGGTGTATAGAGCCTTGCCTCTAAGGTAGGCCCCACATGGTTTGCCTCTTTTTTAACATAACGCATCAAGTCACAATTTGTTTGTTCACCCGTGGTAGACGATCCTCCATCAAGTGGACAACCAGTACACGTTTCAAATTACCAAGTGGGCTGTCTTTTCGTACATAAATGAGCTCCACCGTGTACCCGTGCGAGTGTGGTTGGGAAAGAGATGGGAGTACGTGCGTCGTGCATGCACCTCTTCTCTTCGTGCACGTCCCCCACCTACGTGGGTGTGCGTGAGAGAGATACAAACCTAGACAGATGGCGTGTGCGTTCGTGAGTGTTTTTTGTTTGTGGGGGGGTGTGTGATTTTGTGAATATATTTGTGGGAATATGTGTCGATGACATCTCAAACAAAATTTTGCATGCAATGTGTGTGAAATAGAGGCCTATCCATATCATATATAGAGGGGCAGGGGCGGTGCTAGGGGTATTCTTGGGTCTTCATGTGAATACCCATGATTTTTACAAAACAGTGTTGATTTTGGCAAAAGAGTGACAATTTTTGAAAAACAACAATGATTTTGACAAAATGAATACACATGAATACCCGGTTGCAAATTCTTGGAGCCGCCACTATAGAGGGGGCGATCCACGAGAAGAGAGGGAGGGCTCATAGATATCGATAGAGTCGAAGAGAGGATCAAGTGGGTGGGTGCGAGATCGATGAAGAGAGCCATCGAAATTGTGTGTGTGCAAGTCAAAGATATAGGGCGACAGACCTACCGGAACTTCAGAGGGCACAGGGCAAGTTTGTGTGTGGTAGGGAGACATGACTAGAGCGCTCGATGTATCGGTGTGTGTGGGGGGTGGGGGGAGGGGGAGGCAGAGGCCTAACTAGAGGTAGAACGACTCGTATATGTGTTTAGAAGGAGATACCCAGCTATGTCTTGAGGGAGATCGGTCGACATCCATACATAACTGAAGGACGGGAAATAGGATGGGACAGAGAGAGAGAGAGAGAGGAGAGAGAGGGAGGGAGAGGGGTAGAGTGCTGGATGGGTGATGGAGTTGCTTCTCGAAGATGACGGGAGAGGCCTACTAGACAAACTGAGGGTAGAACTACAATATTATCAATAAGAGTGGGGATGTGTTTCTGTGTGTGCCTGTGCGTGATAGA
Organism: Triticum timopheevii; assembly: GCA_963921465.1. Taxonomy (NCBI): domain Eukaryota; kingdom Viridiplantae; phylum Streptophyta; class Magnoliopsida; order Poales; family Poaceae; genus Triticum; species Triticum timopheevii. The sequence continues at coordinate 465,477,597 of OY997266.1, forward strand.
TCTGTCGGGACGCATGCATGGATGATGAAGGGGAACCATGTGTTTGGTAAGCAAACCTAACTAGATTGGTAGATCAATTTTGTCGGAGGAAGGGAGAGACGTAACTAATGAGGTAGATCGATCGACGCGTGGGGGAAAACGAGTTATAAGGACCTAGCTAGCTATATGTATAGCGGGAGATCGGTCGGTGTACATCCATTTGTTAGAGGCAAATAAGGCCTAGCGAGACGGATAGACAGAGATAATGGAGCTAGGAGGTGGTGCGAGAGGCCGAGCTACTAGCTAGATAGGGGGAGGAGTGTGCGGTTGTGAGATCGGTGAAAAGAGGGGCGAGAGTTTACACATGTGTGGGACCGTATGAGAGACACGGGGCATGGACATAGAAAGGAGGAGATGGAAGGTGCGTGTGTATGTTGTAGGCAGACATCGCTAGAGAGGTTTATCGATTGGTGTGTGTCGGAAAGGAGTTGTGGAGACTGTGGGAGAACGACCTAAAGAAAATAAAAATGAATGCATGCGATGGATAGAATGTTGAGGAAGGGGGAGGGCGAGGAGGGCGTGTGCATGCACAAGAGAAAGTTAGTGCTAGCTACAAAGGTTAGAGGATTTGTGGGTGTAAGAGACTAACAAAGATCATAATTTGATATGAAAGTGGATTCATATATTTGAATAGGAGATCATAGTGTTATGAACATATGCATGCATGAATATTGCGGTGATACGCGTGTTGTGGTTTTGCACATGTTATACCATAATGTGATAATGCATGGCGTTTGCAACTCACAACTAAATGTCGAACAATCTAAACAATACTATATATTAAACAATCTCACATTTTATTTGAATTTGTGATAATGTGTGGCGTTTGCAGCTTACAACTAAATATCGAACAATCTAAACAATACTATATATCGAACAATCTCACATTTTCTTTGAATTTGTGGTAATGTGTGGTGTTTGCAACTCACATCTAAATTCTTGTAGGCGTAGAGGGCGGGGCACCTTACATTATGTGATAAACACATTATACATATGAGACATGGTTTAGATTATGAGGATCTAGCTAGAGCTTGAAATGTATTGTGATTTGAAATCAACATAAAGTGGATTCAGAAAATCGAGTTCGAGTTCATATAGTACACATAGTTCATATCTAACTCGAGATTAATCATGTGGTGTGCTGTGAAGATAATACACAAATGATGGTTTAACTTGACAATAATGACGATTGTAGATCTTATTAAAATAGAAACGAATTCAAATGGTTTGACTTCACAACAATCATTATTGTAGATCTTATTCAAATAGAGAAACGAATTCAAATTTAGTTCATATTGCAGCAGTAGTATATACGTTTGGAATGCATTAAAACGTTCATTTGAGTAGCAGGTTGCATGCATTATACATGTAGCGAAATATATTAATTGAACATAACATGGATTCAAAGTTTTGAATGACATTTGTAGTGAGAATTGATTTGGTACAGTACACAGGACTAGACTCTCCTGTGTGCTGCGAATTGATTTCTTTTTGTTTTTCATCGACGGAAGTGCGAATTGAATTGGTACAGTACACGTTAGGCTTGTCCGGAAATTTCAACCCGCGCCTTGTTTCCCCAAAATATTTAAGATATATCTTTGTCTCGTTGTGCTCCGACAACTCCCTCCATCTCAACTCGCGCCTTGCTATTCCAAAATTACAACGCACGCGAAAACTCCCACCTCCTGTGAAATCCTGACACGCGAAATGCCCGTGATACCCCTGAACTGAAAGAACCACCTAGATCAAATTGGTGGGGGTACTTTCGTAACTTACCCCACATTTCAGACAAACGCGTCCCTAAGCCATGATTCCCCACTCCCATCCGATCCGCCCACCCATTCGTACACCGAGGCCGCGAAAACCCGCGAAGCCCCACACCCTCCCCCGTCCGCCACCCAGCCCGAGCCTCTTCCACGACGACGACGTCCATAGCAACACCTCGATGTCCCTCATCCACCGTACCTGATGAGGATTCATCGTCGATATTGTTGTCCCGCCGGTTCAGCCACCCCTCCTCCACCTCCAAGGAGCTGCCCCGATGTTCCCCTCGTCTTTCGCGCCACCTCCATTCCCACACCGCCGTCTTCACCTGCACAACCAGAAGAGCAGCATCATCACCGTTTCCTCGGATGAAGATGCGGCCTAATCGGCGCCACCAAAGATTTTGTACACTAATCGCCGCATTTTCTTCTTGATTCAATCTCACAGTGCTACTGGCGCTCGGTCCCGAGTCAACACGGTGCAGCTCCATCCACGGCGACATCGCCAGCCACTGCCTCCACGGCGTCGCTCCCTCGGCGGCGGCGTCCACATCAATAGGAGTTGTTGCTGCTTTAGCACTTGCTCGCGCTGTTGCTCTGCCCTTTCTCTCGGTCCCCTGCCTGGTCTGCTCTTGCTATTACTCTTGCTCTTGCTCGTGATGCTGCTCTCGCTCTTGCTCTTGCTTGCGAGGCTGCTCCGATTTAGCTACACTTCATTCGACTGAATCGACTTTTGGGTCAGTCGATTTTCAGGGGGTGGGGGGGCTCGCCGGAGTTAAGGAAGAACCAGTCGTAGCGGGCAGGAGGGCTCGCTGGAGAGGTACCTCACTATCTATCTTAGGGTTTAGGGTGGGCGCGATGGTCGCCGGCGGTGGTGGGGCGGTGGCGTGGGGATCGCCGGAGAAAAAGCTCGGCACGTGGGGGCCTAGAGGGATGGCCAGGGCGGCGGCGGACCGGCGGTGGGGAATGGTTTCGGGGCGGGCGGGGCAGCGCACCACCAACCGCAGGCGTGGGGGGCGGCTGTTTGGCCGGTGGTGGCTGGCGGCTCAGGGGGGTGGAGGTTGAAGATGAACTGCAAGCCCTTGATTTCGTATTCAACAGCTGAAAAATCAACTACATGACCAGTTGCCCCGGCTCTCGCACACGCTGCTGCTACTTCTTTTCTGCTACTAGTGCGTTCAATTTCAACAGTAAAATTCATTTTCGATAGCAAAATTCAGTTTCGACAGTTAAGTTCTGTTTTGATAGTTAAATTCAGTTTCGACAGTTAAGTTCAGAGATGAGCAGCTGATGTATTTTACATCTAGCACTTTGTGGTTATGTATTTTACATCATCTATTGGAGATGCTATTAGAATTCCACTCGGGTTAACGTTGTCTCTCCTGTCCTGCTTCAGCCTCGGCGTCGTACAACTCACCGGAGCTGCTCCAACGACGAAACCCTCCATCACAGCGGAGCAGTACCCCAGGCTCCATCTCAAGATGCCTAAGATCTTCTTCCCCTCCTCCGACAGCCAAGTCAGCCGGATCATCCTCACCGACCAACCCAATCACCCTGAGATCGACATGTCTTTGCCAAAGAGGTTGTACACTTGTTGCATCTCTTTTTTACTCTACATGTTATATATATTGTCCACTCAGCACACGTACTAACGTGAAATACGATTAGTTTCTCCTACTATATGAAAAGCAGTGAGGTACCAGGCAACTTAGCTATTCATGATGGACTCTCTTGAACGCCATCATTATTTATCTCTGCACGTTTGAGCTGTGCATTTGTCGATGGGCCTGGGAGTTGAGCTAGTATGGCAGTGGCCTGGGTCTAAAGTAGTAAAAGAAGCAGAAAAACAATTTTTGAGTGTCGGCTTTTCCTTCCTCAAGCCTGCCTACTAGAATCACCAGTGCTTGAAAGGAAAAGTGAAGGAAAAACATAGGAATTGGAAAGTTTCCTATGGTACTACTATTCATGCATTTGGTTCAAAGGAATGGAGCAAAGGAAAACTGTGGGATTTGTTCCTTTAGTGTCTCCTTGAAAGAAAAACCGTAGGAATTTTAATATCCACTTGTCCTCCTTTTAGAATTCCTATTCATGAAGCACAAGACTAAGAGATAGTAGAACAATAGCATTATAACCGTATATTTTCTTGTGGTTTGACTTAATCTCACCATGCTTCTTTGCATCATGTGATCTTCCAATTCTTGTGAACCAAACACCCAGATTGGCAGAAATCATGTGTTTTTAAATTCTCTGTTTTGCACGTGCATTCCTATCCTATTATTGTGTATTTCCTATCCCTGCATTGTTAGAATCCTCCAATTCAAACGAGCCCTTACAGAATTACTTCTCTTACAGATAGTTGTCAAAGAAAACCTTGTGTGGTTTGTCCCGCTCCTGTTGCGCCTGAAAGAACATGCGGTGCCCCCATGTTTGGTTTTGGTAATTAATGACAATCTCTATGGACTAATGTTTGCCTTGAGTTATATTTGAAGGATTTGTCCATAGGCATTTCTTGAAGTCCATGTGTTGGTTTCAAGGAGTTTATGAGTTGACCAAGGTGCTATTAAGGAATTATTCTAAGATTGGTCATGTGAGTGTTGAGCTTATTGCAAGCATGTCTTGAAGAAGAAGATTGTGTGATCGTTCATGTTTACCTTCAAGACATCATCCAAATGAAGAGAGTTGGAAAGATTCAAGGTTGATCAAGACTAAGTCAAGAGTAAATCAAGTTGATCAACTCACAAAGCGTAGAAGATGTACCGAGAGGGATCAAGTGATCCCATGGTATGGTAAGCATTGTCCATTGCGCTTTGTGTACTAACCCATGGACTATGTGAGAGTTCTATGTGGGGTTAGGTACGTGTTCATGGGCTTGCGTCAAGAGGAAGATACCACTCAACCCATGGAGAGGATGACATCAAGTGGTGATCGTCATCAAGGTTGTCGTGTGCAAGTTCAAGTGGAGCATCACGAAGAGATCAAGTGCTTGAAGCTTGCCATCCATTGTGGTGTCAATGGACTTGTGAAGATGTGCCGAAGAGTGGCTCACCCATAGTGGAGTATGGGGGAGCAATCATCTAGTCTTCATCGAGCCAATGCAATCAAGAAAAGTGGTCCAACTTGAGGAAGTCAAGATCGTCATCATCCAGCTCAAGTGGACCATGTGCAATGCAAAGGTTTGCCCTTGATTGGTTTTCTATTTTACGGGTCTCATGGTGGTAGTTGGGAGACCGGGTTATAGGATCGATTTCCGTACTATCAAGGGGGGCTCTCGATGGGTAGCTTGGTCGCATCATTCGTGGAGAGCTCAAACCATTGCATCCTTGAATCATCTTTATTGGTTCTTTGTTGGTTATATTTGTGAGTCTTAGAGCTTATGGTCATCTTGATGACAAGCTCGAATTCTTCGAAAACCGATTTCTTATGCATCTTCTTTTGTGTTTTCGGTGTTGGAGTTTTTACCGGTCTTAATTGAGAAAGGGTTCTCACTATTTTATTTTGGGTATTTTCTCTATTGCTATTTCCTGATATTTATATCAAGATTGTGTTTGCTCTTGTCTTTAGCCTTCCAACAAACTTGATTTCGTCAAATTCAGAGCTCGTATGCGAAAGTTGTGGTTGTTTTGATCTTACCTGTTTTACATAACAGGCAGATTCTTGGGGACCTATAAAAGGGGGTCTTCTTCCCCATTGAACGTTATCCTTTGAGCTCGTGTTCTTCCCCCAATGTTGACCTTCTTCGAGCTTGCTATCTCTCAATCCCTCCATGGATTCTTGCTAGTTTTTGGGGAAAAGAGAGAGGAGATCTAGATCCACATTTCCACCAATCACTTTCTTCTCTATGTGAGGGGACCCCCTTGGATCTAGATCTTGGAGTTCTTGGTGTTCTCCTTCTTGTTCTTCCTATCATTTTCCTCCCTAGCATTAGTTGCTTTGGTGGGATTTGGGAGAGAAGGACTTCGGCACTCCGTGTGCCCTTGCCATTGCATTTGGTGCATAGGTTTGAGTTCTCCACGGTGATACGTGGAAGTTACAAGTTGAGAAGCTTATTACTCTTGGGTGCTTGGTACCCTTGAGCTTGTTCCTCTTGGGTTCTTGGGTGCCCTAGACGGTTGGTGGTGTTCGGAGCTTAACCATTGTGGTGTAAAGCTCCGGGCAAGCATCGGGGTCGCCAATTAGGTTGTGGAGATCGCCCCGAGCAATTTGACGGGTTTTGGTGACCGTCCCCAGGGGTTGCCAAAGTGTACGGGTTCGGTGACCGCCCCCAAGGGTTGCTATTTGTATCGGTTCGGTGACCGCCCTCAAGGGTCCCTTAGTGGAATCACGACATCTTGCATTGTGCGAGGGCATGAGGAGATTACGGTGGCCCTAGTGGCTTCTTGGGGAGCATTGTGCCTCCACACCGCTCCAAACGGAGATTAGCATCCGCAAGGGTGTGAACTTTGGGATACATTGTTCTCTCCGCATGCCTCGGTTATCTCTTACATGAGCCCTTTACTTATGCACTTTACTTTGTGATAGACATATTGTTTCTTGTCATATATCTTGCTATCACCTAGTAGTTTATCTTGCTTAGCATAAGTTGTTGGTGCACATAGGTGAGCCTAGTTGTTGTCGGTTTTGTGCTTGACAAATTAACCGCTAGGTTTATTCCGCATTTGTTCAAGCCTAAAATTATTTTAAAGCAACTATTCACCCCCCCCCCCCTCTAGGCGACATCCACGATCTTTCAATTGGTATTAGAGCCTCGTCTCTCTTTGTTAGGCTTAACCACCTAGAGAGTAAAGATGTCGACTAGGGGATTAGGATTCTCTGACACTCTTAGTTTTGATGGCACAAATTTTGATGTTTGGGTAATTTGCATGCTTAATCTCTTTAGGGTCATGGACACAAATTTAGAGCAAATTGTAGATATGGTTTTTTCTCCTCCAAAGGATACCCAAAGATTATCTTTGGAGGATGAGAAAAACTCTTATCTCAATGCTCAAGCTTCTAATGTGCTTTTCGATGCCTTGAAAAATGTAGTTATATTTCAACTCATGCCGTTCCGGGATGCTCATGAGTTGTGGACAAAGCTTCAAGATAAATATGGCGTGTCCAAGATTTGTGGGGATGATTGTTCTCCCTCCACCTCCGGACGTATTGTGTTCTCAACTTCTTCTACTTCACCTACATGTGGTTTTCCACAAGGTAATGAAATGGTGAGTAGTGTTGGTCATTGCAATGATGATAGTATGCTTATTGTGGATGATCCTTCATCACTATCTTATTGCAATGCATCTTCTTTTCACTTTAACACTTCGAGCACCCTACATGTTTCTCATGCTTGTGTTGATAGTCCGTGCATATCTTGTAGAAATTGCTTGACTAAATCTCATGATGATATGCTTGCTATATCTTGTTGCCATGACAAAAATGCTTGTATTTCCTCGAGTTGTTGTGTTAACAATGTAGAGAAAACCCAACACTCCATGGAACAAGATGTGGTTTTAAATGGTGCTTCAAGGGATTCTACATCATCATCTATTGCGGTTTGCCTTATGGCCAATGCTTCAAAGGTATATCCTACCTTGAACCCCAATATGTCTCTTGTTGATGATGTTGATGATAATTATGATGTGGACAATGATGGAGAGAATGATAATGTTGCCTCCTTAAAAATTAAGGGGGAAATTATTTTTAAAGTTCTTCATAAGAATAAAATTGCTTGCTCCAACTTCATGGAAATCATGTCTATTGCTATTGAGGGCAAGAAATATATATATATAGGAATTGGAATCTCATCTAGAGGAGCTTGAGGTCACCATTGAAAAAATGGAAGGTCATGAGCGTGATTACGCTAATGAGATTGCGGACCTCTCTCAAGCTCTTGAACTTGAACAAACCACTAAGGAAACTCTTGAGGAGACTTTTGCTCTAGAATTATCTAGAGTGAAGGAATCTCATGATAGAGCTCTTCAGGTGGCCAATGATTTTGAAACTAAAAATGAGAAGCTTGAAGTTGCGCATGCTAAACTTCTTGAGGACTTTGGGCACCTCGAACATGGCTCAAGGGTCATTAAGAGTGAGCTCATCAAACTCGCCAAGTCTCATGCACAACTTAAAGCTTCATATTCAAAAGAGCTTGCCAAGTTGCCTTCTCCTCTTGCTATTACTGATGATGCTTGTGCTACTAACTCTATTACTTGTGAAGCATCCATTTTGAAGGAGAATGTTGAGCTTCGGGCTCAACTTGAGTTGCTATCTAGAAATTATGGGAAATTGGAAGAAAGCCATGAAAAGCTCTCAAGCTCTCATGATGATCTTCTAGTATCCCATAATGTGCTAAAGATAACTCATGAGGCCATGATTGCTAAGGTAACATCTAGTGAGCCTCATGTGGATACTAGCACTACTTTTAGTCAAAATGTTATATTGCCTTTTGCTAGTCCTCGTAATTCATCTATGCATAACATTGGCACATCTTGTGATGAATTGCTTTCCTTGCCTTGTTGCTCTAACGATGAAGCTTATACTTCCTCTAGTGCTTGTGTTGAGACTAACCATGTAGAGGAAATCAAAGAGCTCAAGGCTCAAGTCACTTATTTGAAGAAAGACTTGGAAAAGTGTCATGAAGGGAAATCCACACTCAACAATATCTTGAGTGTGCAAAAATTCCCCAATGACAAAGGTGGACTTGGATTCAACTCCAATAAGAAGAAGTCCAAGATGAACAAGAAGAAGGGCCAAGAACAAGTCAAGAATTCGGCCAAGATTGTTTGCTTGAAGTGCAAAATTGAAGGGCATCATGTTAAATCTTGCCCATTGAAGAAGAAGGCCATTAGTGACAAGCAACAAGGGAAGCGGCCACAAGTTCAATCTCATGCTCAACCACAAGTTGAATAAAGGCCTCTTCCCAAGAATACTCAAGCTAATGCTTCTCAAGTTGAGAACTCAAGTGAGAAGAAAGTGAAGAGTAGATGTTGCTACTTATGTCGTGAGAAAGGTCACCTCGCTTCTTCATGCACTAGTGGTAACTCATCCAACCCAATTATTATTGATGATATCTATTCTCTTGGGAAGGATAAGGTTGGCAATGTGTTTGCCAAGTTTTTTGGTACTCAAAGTGGTGTCAAGCAAAGAACCATTTGGGTAGCCAAGCCTATTGTGACTAACCTCTTAGGACCCAACTTGGTTGGGGACCAACTAGCTCAAACTTGATCAATAGGTGTCTACGGAGGGCATTGGAGACTTGGCTACATTATGAAGAATTAAGGGGATTTTCATCATTCATATTGTCTCAAGCTAAGTCATTCGAATCATCAAGTTTCTATCTTATATCCAATGTTCCTCCTTGCGCTAACTCGTGCTTAAAGTGTTTACATTGATAGTTACTTGCCCCTTTGCATGTTTGGATTCGTTCCTTGCATGTGTTTGTATATGTTGTGCTTCCAACTTGATTATCTTGAGCAATCAAGTATGTGTGTGTTGGTTTTCACATGATGTACGTGTGTGTCATGCGTTGAGCCTTTTGCATCTTGTTTATATGTTAATTGGCTCGTGTGAGAGATTAATGTAACATCCCATTTTGGGGGAGTGATGTGCTTTGTGCACCTCACGGTCCCACAAATGTGTGTACACGAGGAATACCACCTAGTATTGATATTGCAAGCTTATCTAGTCACTATGTGGTATGTCTTCTCATGAGAAATTCAAATTCTAAACATTCCATTAATTATCTCTTGTTGGATCCTCTTATTGCCTCTTGTTAAATTTTTATTGGTATCACACTATAGGGGAGTAATATGCTATGTGCATATTACAAGCCTAGAAAATGTGTACATTTGAGATATTGTCATCTAGAATTGATATTGTAAATTATCTTGTTCCTAGGTGGCATGTTAGCTCTACAAGTTGCAATTTGCTTGTGTTTGGTGTGAAGATGATGTTGGATATCCTAGCCATCTACCAACGGAATTATTTCCAAATACTTCTTGTCTTTTGACAATTTGTACTCACTTATGTGTGGTAGAAATTATTGATCATCTTTACATTGGCCTTTGCTTTTATTTTCCTTATCTCTTGCCTAGGATTGTGTCAACTCCCAGTGTATTCCATACCACTTGAGGATCTTGTTATTTCCTTGAGATTGTCTAGTGTTTGTATAGATATAGTGAAAGTGGTGATCCCATCTTGTGCTTTTTGTATTCAAATGCAAATTCTCTATAATGCACAATTCTTGGGGGAGCTATCCTATTTTTTCTTAGAACGCTCACCTTGTGATCCTTATCAAGTGTGCGTTGGTGGAATGCAAACCATTTCTTTTTGGTACTTTGTGCCATCACGAAACTTTGTAGAGCACTTGGTTTGTTTGGAACCATTATCTCTTTTGGGAGTTTGACATCATTCTTTTCAAGTGTGCTAATGGATATCTCATTCCTTGATGTATCAGTTAATGATATCTTCCAAGTGATGGTTTCTCCTTTTGCTATCCTTTTCACTTGGTATTCCTTTTTCATTTGGTGTTGGTTCTTGAAAGTCTTTAGCATGCATATTTACTTCATGTATTTTCTTTGGCATGCTTTCTTTCTCTGACCCAATATATAGGGGAAACTCCACCAAGTCTCAAATAGGATGAGATGTGCATGGAATTCATGTCCATGTCTATATGCACATATTTATGTGGAGTTTGTCCTATGTATATTGGTGTTTCTAACTCTTTGGTCCCAATGAGTTTGGGTACCATTTTGTTTGTGATATTGGTCTAGGAACAATTGGAGATGCATTGGATGCTCGGCTCACTCACAAGGGAGGTAGTGTCACCATGTGCTTATTGCAGTCAAGCTAGGATGCTCAATGAACTACTATCTACTACCTTCAATTAGTTTCTACTACATCCTTCCAATGTTAACTCGGTAACAAATATCTTCATATACTTCATGCACACATTTCTTGCTTCAACCTTGTGTAGGTTGCATCTTGGCATGATATTCATTCCATCTTGTGATACTCGTTTCCTTTCTCAAAGCATCTCAACGATGATCTCATGTTGCTAGTTGTGATGTCTTTAATGGTTGTGTTGTAGGAATTCATTTATATACAATAAGACCATATCTAGCCATGTGTTATGCTTCCAAGCAAATGTCTTATTGGTATATGTATGACTTCCTTTTGGATATCTTGTTCCTTCGTGTTGTAACTATTTCGGGTGTACATCCTTCTTTGTAGATATATATCATCATGATTTCGTCTACCTAGAACCTTATACACTTGAGAGAAATTACATCTCTAGATGATATCCTTTCTTTCACGTCCACCTTGTCTTTCTTATGTTATTTCTTTGGTGGCTTCGTGAAAGCTTTTGCCTTGAGTGTGTGTCTTATCTCGTTGCATCTTGATGCACTCTTGTGTGGTGAAGATTATTTTCCTCATGCTTGTCCTTATGAGGCTTTTGCCATCTTAATTGGTATCCCTCATCTTGATGAGGCTTTCTTCTTCTATCTTCACCATGGGTTGTCGCAAGCTTTGTCGTTTTCTTTTTAGTGAGCTTGTGAACCCATTTGTTAGTTGGGTGTGTGTGGGGAGGAATGTCATGCACCGTGTATCTCATTTATCCAAGACTATGTTGATGCTTAATGCTCATCCTTATTTTAGTCTTATTAAGTGTTTTGCTATGACTCACACACATCATTTTGGTTGAGCCTATTCTTAAGTTGCCTCTTTTACATGCTGCTCAACCATGTGTTTGTTGCAAGTGCTAGGCTTTGTTTCCTATATGCTCACTTACACTTGTTGTGAGTTTCTATTGATTTGGGGGGGATCTGTGATCCTATTTTTTGCACTTTGTATCCTAATTCAAAAAATCTTATGTGTGCACAAACCATGAGGAGATTCTATAGTTTCTTTAGATCACTCCTTTGCTCATATCATAATATCCTTTTTTCATGTGGCTTGTAGGATCTTTGGTCTAGTTGGTTCAATTGGTATCTTTTGATTGCTTGATTGCTTGTTTCTCTCTTTGGTATGTCTTTGTGGCATATCTTTCTTTTGCAATCTTTGAGCCTCAATATAGTTTGTCTTCCTCCAAGTATTTACCGTTGGATATGTGTATTACATTCCACTTTCTTGTGGAGAAATACACAATTTATGGAGAAACATAATTTATATTGGCCTTCTAAGCTTCTCTCCCATTTTGCCAATCGATGCCAATGGGGGAGAAGTTTCAGAGAGTTTTGTGGAGAAGTTTAGAGAGTCATATTTTTCTTGTTTTGGTTGTGTTCCCAAGCGTTTGCATCTCTTACGCATGCATTATTGGTTGTTGCATTGCATGGTGATGCATAATTCCTTATATAAACCCTCTTGAAAGTGATTGTCATCAATTACCAAAATGGGGAGATTGAAAGAACATGCGGTGCCCCTATGTTTGGTTTTGGTAATTAATGACAATCTCTATGGACTAATGGTTGCCTTGAGTTATATTTGAAGGATTTGTCCATAGGCATTTCTTGAAGTCCATGTGTTATTTTCAAGGAGTTTATGAGTTGACCAAGGTGCTATTAAGGAATTATTCTAAGATTGGTCATGTGAGTGTTGAGCTTATTGCAAGCATGTCTTGAAGAAGAAGATTGTGTGATCATTCATGTTTACCTTCAAGACATCATCCAAATGAAGAGAGTTGGAAAGATTCAAGGTTGATCAAGACTAAGTCAAGAGTGAAACAAGTTGATCAACTCACAACGCGTAGAAGATGTACAGAGAGGGATCAAGTGATCCCATGGTATGGTAAGCATTGTCCATTGTGCTTTGTGTACTAACCCATGGTCTATGTGAGAGTTCTACGTGGGGTTAGGTACGTGTTCATGGGCTTGCGTCAAGAGGAGATATCACTCAACCCATGGAGAGGATGACATCAAGTGGTGATCATCATCAAGATTGTCGTGTGCAAGTTCAAGTGGAGCATCACGAAGAGATCAAGTGCTTGAAGCTTGCCATCTATTGTGGTGTCAATGGACTTGTGAAGATGTACCGAAGAGTGGCTCACCCATAGTGGAGTATGGGGGAGAAATCATCTAGTCTTCATCGAGCCAATGCAATCAAGAAAGGTGGTCCAACTTGAGGGAGTCAAGATTGTCATCATCTAGCTCAAGTGGACCATGTTTAAGGCAAAGGTTTGCCCTTGATAGGTTTTCTATTTTACCGGTCTCATGGTGGTAGTTTGGAGACCGGGTTATAGGATCGATTGTCGTACTATCAAGGGGGGCTCTTGATGAGTAGCTTGGTCGTATCATTCATAGAGAGCTCAAACCATTGCATCCTTGCATCATCTTTCTTGGTTCTTTGTTGGTTATCTTTGTGAGTCTTAAAGCTTATGGTCATTTTGATGACAAGCTCGAGTTCTTTGAAAACCGATTTCTTATGCATCTTCTTTTGTGTTTTCGGTGTTGGAGTTTTTACCGGTCTTAATTGAGAAAGGGTTCTCACCATTTTATTTTGGGTATTTTCTACATTGCTATTTCTTGATATTTATATCAAGATTGTTTTTTCTCTTGTCTTTAGCTTTCCAACAAACTTGATTTCGTCGAATTCGGAGCTCGTATGCGAAAGTTGTAGCTGTTTTGATCTTACCTGTTTTATATAGAGAGGTTGTACCGCCCCTTAGAGCGGTTGTACCGGTTAACCGGTACAACCGGTGTTTGGAGCGGTTGTACCGCTCCAGAATTGGTCTGAAGGTTGTACAGGCCATGTACCGCTCTACCATCGGACTAGTTTCTGTTTTGGAGCGGTTCTTGGGCAGTTGTTGACCGGTTGTACCAGTTAGTTTAGTTTAACCGGTACTACCGGTTCCCCGGGCTGTTGTACCGCTTAGGGCTTTTTCCTACAGGTTGGTTTTTCCTCAACTTTGACTGGTTGTACCGGTTCGTGCACCGGTTGTACCGGTCTTACAGTTTTCTGCACATAACAGGCAGATTCTTGGGGACCTATAAAAGGGGGTCTTCTTCCCCATTGAAAGTTATCCTTTGAGCTCGTGTTCTTCCCCCAATGTTGACCTTCTTCGAGCTTGCTATCTCTCAATCCCTCCATGGATTCTTGCTAGTTTTTGGGGAAAAGAGAGAGGAGATCTAGATCCACATTTCCACCAATCACTTTCTTCTCTATGTGAGGGGAACCCCTTGGATCTAGATCTTGGAGTTCTTGGTGTTCTCCTTCTTGTTCTTCCTATCATTTTCCTCCCTAGCATTAGTTGCTTTGGTGGGATTTGGGAGAGAAGGACTTCGGCACTCCGTGTGCCCTTGCCATTGCATTTAGTGCATAGGTTTGAGTTCTCCACGGTGATACGTGGAAGTTACAAGTTGAGAAGCTTATTACTCTTGGGTGCTTGGTACCCTTGAGCTTGTTCCTCTTGGGTGCTTGGGCGCCATAGACGGTTGGTGGTGTTCGGAGCTCAATCATTGTGGTGTAAAGCTCCGGACAAGCGTCGGGGTCTCCAACTAGGTTGTGGAGATCGCCCCGAGCAATTTGACAGGTTTTGGTGACCGCCCCTAAGGGTTGCCAAAGTGTACGGGTTCGGTGACCACCCCCAAGGGTTGTTGTTTGTATGGGTTCGGTGACCGCCCTCAAGGGTCCCTTAGTGGAATCACGGCATATTACATTGTGCAAGGGCGTGAGGAGATTACGGTGGCCCTAGTGGCTTCTTGGGGAGCATTGTGCCTCCACACCGCTCCAAACGGAGATTAGCATCCGCAAGGGTGTGGACTTCGGGATACATCATCGTCTCCGTGTGCATCGGTTATATCTTACCCAAGCCCTTTACTTATGCACTTTACTTTGTGATAGACATATTGTTTCTTGTCATATATCTTGCTATCACCTAGTAGTTTACACTACTAGAAATCTCCATATTTCCGACGGTGAAATCTAATAGCCGACGGGCCGTCGGTTATTACAGTAATAACCGACGGTAGTTATAATGTCCAACGGTTAGTGTCAATTCACAAATATTACCACTAATACCCGACGGTATACTAGAATGCCCGACGGTGAAAATTCACCCCTTGAGTATCCCAACTTAATGCCCGACGGTTCATCGTAAAGCCCGACGGTTTTTCCTACACCCACGGGGATTACATGTAATGCCCGACGGGTTTCCCTACACCCACGGGCATTACATGTAATTCCCGACGGTTAATTATAATGCCCGACGGTTTTTGTACACCCTCTCGGGAATTACATGTAATGCCCGATGGTTTTTACCACACCCACGGGGAGCAGACTAGACCATTCGGGGGTGGGGCCAAAATAAAACACACCAATGAATTATTCACCATACATGGCAACACCAAGAAACGTCATACGTGCAGCGGTTCAGATTAAAAGATTGAACTATGTGAGAAATCTAAGACTAAGAATATGTTTTCTTTAAGGAACAAATGGCCCAAAAGAATAAAAATTAGATTCTGTGGGGTACAACCGAAATACAACACAACAATGAATCATCCATTGTGCATGGATCACATCAAGAGAAGTCTTATGTGCATCGGAACTTTTAACATTGTTTGAAAAGTCTATGATATATGTTGCTTGTAAGTGTGAGTGTCAAGATGAGATCTTATCATTATAAGCAAATATGAAGTTAATACATCAAAACTATTCCTCACTAAACTTCTTCAAAGATTTGGGATCTCATATTATTTAAAAATAACAAAGAAATATATTTGGTGGTGTTATCTTTTTTTCTGTGAAAATAGTTAGTGTTATCTTGATAGCATGCTTGGAAAGATATGAAACATCATTGGAGACGCGACCATAAAATGAAACATATAGTTACAGTTTTATAAAATCTTTGGAAAATTGAAAAGATTATTTGGTCATAGTATGTTTTCTTTCACATTTTTTCACCTCCAAAATAACAAATATAACCTCAGTTTGTCAATTGTTGCGCAATAGTCTTTAGACTATATTTTTCATGCAACTTTTTATGTATCTTGCGAAGCACCTACCATAAATATTGATCTGAAAACTTCCAAGTTCCAACTAATTTCTACATATGTTGGACCACATTATACACGTTCTATTAGATTGTTATAAATTTTAAACTCTTTTACTATCATTTGAAAAAAAATGCCAATTTATTTTTAACTAAAATATACATTATGGATATGACGGACATCAAGATAATTATATCCGAGTTTAAAATGTTGCAAAGTATATTGCATCATCTCTCCCTCATAGTCGTGGGCCTCGTGGCCTAGCTTCACCGGCTCGCCGCCAACAGATCGACCCTCACCTTAGCCGCCTCCACCCCTCACCTCCCCCACCGCCTAGCTCTAAATCGGCTCCTCCCCTCCCCTCTCCACTCCACAACATTCATGGCCGGGGAGGCTGGTGGAGACGCTTTTCTCCTCTCCTTTTTCTATACTCTCGTAAAAACCAAGTCCACCCAGCCAGATCCCGTCTCCCGCCAGTTCTGGCGGCGGCATGCAGCACCCGGCGACCTATGGTGCTAGATCGGTGCCTCTTTCATCTCTTTCAAGGATTTTCTCTCTCCTCTCGCCTTGGTCTCTTATTTCTTTTTTTCTGCATGATGGCGAGCAGCTGCGCAACCTGACGAGGGAGCGACGACGCGGCTGATGGGCGAGCAGTGAACCGGGCTGATGGTCGAGCAGTGGCGCGTGCTTATGGCCGAGCGACAACGCAGGCTAAAGGTTCTGTTCTGCTATGTTCTCCTTCTCATGAAGGGTAAATGAGGCGGGAGATCCATCATCCATATCGCTAGCTTCATCCAATGTCAAGATCCACGTACGAGGTAAGGCGGCCAAGAATACCTTCTCCCTGCCCGGCTAGAAGTTGAGTGAATAGTATAAAACTACCACTTTTCGTGCTAGGGTTCCAAAAAACCACCACTTTTTTCTTTGTGACTGATACCTACCACTTTTCTCGTTGGTTGTCTCAAAAAACCCAAATGGCCAGTTGCTAGCGTTTTAAACCATTTTCTGACGGTTCGGGCCCGCCTGTCAGGCCACGTCAGTGCCGCGCGTGACGGCAAGGCCGTTAACGGCTGTTACTCGGACCGACCGGTGTGGTCGGACAGCACCCGCTCGCTCGGTCCCTTTCTCTCTTCGTCGGCAGCAACTCTCTCTCGCTCCTCCTTTCCCCCTTGTTGTCTGTCTCTCTCTCTCCCAACGATGGCGGCGGCAAAGAAGAAGGACGACGGCGAGCCTTTGGGCCTTGGGGCGTCAGCCGGCAGCGAGGGCGGCGGCGAGGGCGGTGCTCACTCCGAGGTCAACAAGTGGCTAGGCAGCGCAAGTTTCTCGGCCCAGCGCTCGCCTGGGGCACCGACGCAGGAGGTCCAGATCTCGCCGGCATTCCGCGCGGCCAGGGCAGTGGCCAAATGCATCCACGCGGATCCAGAATGCGGGCACCCGTGGGCCTCCTCACTTGGTGGCGTGGAGTAAGTTATGATGTGTTTTAGTTATCTTTCTTAGTATATTTTATGAACTAGGGTTAGGATTTGTTTCTTAGATTGTTAATGAATTAGTTTCTTTGGTATAGTATTATGTATCAATTAGGGTTTAGGTTTGGATGATATGTTGTGCAATTGAAACTGTTGCATACTTTTGAATTTCAAAGTCTGAAGAAATCTGAATCTGTTCTTTCTTTTTTTGCATAGTTTGGATGATGAAGTATTGGAATTGAGGCTGCATTTTTAGGGTAGAGATAACATGGAAAGGAAGTTTTCGTTATCAGAAATTAATTACATGTTATTGTTAGCACTGATTGAACTTGAGGGCTATGGGTTGGATGCCTATCTGTCATATGTTAAGGATGAGGGTAAGGGGCTGGAGGGGATTGAGGTTTTGGACAGTGATGAGAAGGTGGAGGAGATGCTATATTTGTTTGTTGAGAAGAAGGTATTGAACATAACACTGAGAGAGGCTAGTGACCCAAATCCAGCAGATGCAAACATGGACCACACCTTGCTTGAAGAGCAGATTCCAATGAGTCAAGTTGGTGATCCCATTGTTTATAGTGTTTCCCAAGAAGGTGTCCTTTTCCCTGTCTCAAATTCTTCAGAGCCTCCAGTTGTGCTTGTTCAAGCATGTCTTAACACACAACAGAGTTGTAATTTCAACAAGGGAAAAGTGGCAGTGGAAATTGAAAATATTGAAGCAGAAGATGAAGATGAAGATTAGTTGGACAAATCCTCATCAGATTTTGAGTTTTTCAGGGGTGATTACAGAGGGAAAAAATTTTCATACAAGTCTTGGGCTAGGGGAGAAGATGAAGGAGGTGAAGGAACAAGTCAGCACTACAAGGAAGAGGAAGAGATGGCTGAGCATTGTTTTGGGGCTGCTTCTGAACCCTTAGAGTTTTGGCAGGAGCAAAATGGTTCTGAAGAAGATGATGAAGAAGAAGCTAAAGATCATGTGAAAAGTGTGGCATAGAAATTGATACCTGTGAGGAAACAAGGCCCAACAAGCAGATTACACAGTGAGCCAGATCACATAAAGTTTGAAGATTTCGTGCCAGAAGTTGATGAGTACTGCTTTCCAGGTGATGAAGGCATTTCTGATGAAGAAGATGGTGCACCTAGGTTGCCTTGTGGCAGGAAGAGAAAATTGAAGAAGAAGAAGGAGAGAGTATGGTATGATGCCTCTAGGCCTGATGCACATGAACAATTTAGGATTCATTTGTGCTTTCTGAATGTGGTAGAGTTCAGAGAAGCATTGAGAAACTACCATGTTAGGACATTGAGGAACTTTGAGTGCCATAGGAATGATCCAAGTAGGATCATAGCTTGGTGCTCAGATAGAAAGCATGGTTGTGACTTATATATTACTGCTTCTAAGATTGCCCATGAGTCAACCTTTAGCATCAAGAAGATGAATCTTGATCACACCTGTGGAGCAAGTGGAGAGAACACAAAGGTTACCATGAAGTGGGTTGCAAAGGCTGTTGAGGATACTGTAAGATCCAGTCCTGGTGCAGGTGTTGATACTATACTGAGTTATACAAAAAAAATTTGGAGTACATGTTCCCAAAAGTTTGGCCTACAGGGCAAGGAGGCTTGCAGTTGATGTTGTGCAAGGGGATCACAAGACACAATACTACAGGTTGAGAGACTATCTGTAGTGTGTTTTGGATACAAACCCTAGTAGTAGGTGTGTTGTGACAACAAAGGAATTTGAACTCAACCCAGCACCTACCCCAAGGTTTCATTACATGTTTTACTATCTGTTTGATTGTAAGGAGGGGTTCCTAAATGGTTGCAGGCCTTCATAGGTAAATATAGTCTATATAGTGCTTAAATAGGGATTGCATAACAGTTGCTGCTTACTAATGGCTTAAAATGCAGGTCTTGATGGATGCTTCATCAAACTTAGCACTGGGCAGCAAATCCTGGCAGCAACAGGGAGGGATGGCAACAACAACATCTTCCCTATTGCATTTGGTGTTGTTGACAAGGACGAGACAGATAGTTGGACTTGGTTTCTTACACAGTTAAGGACAGTAATTGGTAGTGGCAACAAGTTTGGGCCCTACACAATTATGTCAGACAGACAAAAGGTACAACTACTCCTTGCACTATGTAATGCTTTCTCTAATTACTTCACTAGTTATTAATACAAAATCAATGAACAGGGTCTGTTCAATGCAATAGAGGATGTATTTCCTGATTCCCCTCAAATATTTTGTTTAAGACACATATATGCCAACTTCCAATCAGCTGGGTTTAGAGGGGATGAATTGAAAAAACATCTAGACCATGCTGCTTATTCTTTCACTAAGCATGGGCATGATCTGGGCATGGAAGCATTGAAGAAAGAGAGTGAGGAGGCATGGAAGTGGTTGTCCAACATACCAGTCCATAATTGGGCCAGGCATAGGATGGATACTATATGCAAGACAGACCTTGTTGTAAACAATCTTAGTGAAGTTTTCAACAGGATGATTCTGGATGTTAGGAACAAGCCCATAAGGACAATGCTTGAAGGAATAAGGACAACATCAATGATCAAGTTTCAGAAGATTAGGGAGAAGACAGAGGCATGTAGGTGGGATATCACACCCACATACTCTGAGATGTTGGAGGACGCCAAGAAGTGGGCAAAATATTGCGATGCATATATGGCTGGACCAGGCATTTGGCAAGTTACAAGTAGTTCAGAAAAGACCTACTGTGTAAACCTGAACAACTACACTTGTGACTGCAGGAGGTGGGATATGACAGTTGTTCCATGTAGTCATGCTGTAGCAGCAATGCAGAAGGTGAAGCTACACCCTGAAGATTTTGTCCATGAGTTCTTCAAGAAGCCCCTCTACTGTGAAACCTACAAGCATATTATATACCCTGTTCCCGGCCCTGATTGTTGGCCACACACCATGGGGGATGACATATCTCCTCTAGTGTTCAAAGAAAAGAAGGGTAAAAAGCAGACAACTAGGAGGAAAGGACATTTTGAGGTGCCAGCCAAGAAGGATACATCAAGAATTGGAACAGTGACCTGTAGCAATTGCAATAAGCAAGGTCACATATATACCACATGTGGTGATCCACTTAAACCCAAACTGCAGATGAGGAAGAATAATCATCAGGTATGCTTAAACTTTTGTTTCATAGGCTAGGTAGTTTGATTCTAATTTTCTTTGTTAAATGTGCAGGAGAATAGGTCAGTCTACTCTTCATCTACCAGAGCTAGTACAGAAGTGGTTGCACCCCCACCACCACCATCAGCACCAGCCACAGCTAGGAAGAGGCCAGCAACAGCCACAACTACTCTAGGACCAGCAAAGAGGAACAAGGCTGTTGCTTCTGCTACTCCAGGACCATCAAAGGGGACCAAACCTGCTGCTTCTGCTACTCCAGCACCTGCCACATCAGCACCTGCCAAGAAGACCAAAGCAACCAAGAAGACAAGGGCTCCTAGCACATCTTCACCAGCCAAGAACACAAGGTCATCCATTGCCTCTCCAACAAAGAACACCAGAGCATCAACATCTAGCAGAGGATGGGGTACATAGTTTTCAATGCTCCAAGGCAAGCTGCTCACTCTGAGATGGAGATTGGGTCCAAGAGGGTTACGAAGCCAACTGGAAAGTGGAACGCATATTTCACTGCTAGTGGTAACTACTGAAGATTCCAACATTTGCACTGTATGAGTGCTTAAACCCATGTATTTGCTTGCTGAAACTTGAGTGTTTGCATTATGAAACCTATGTATTCGCTTCCTGAAACCTGACTGTTTGCTTTATGAAACCTATGTCTTTGGTTTATGAAACCTGAGTGTTTGTGACTTCTGGGTTGCACTTCACATTGGTGCTAGATTAATAGAATCCCAAAACTTGATATATTCAGACAACACTGATGCAAAGTATGATTTATTCAGACAACACTAATGCTAGCATTGCTTTATTCAGACAACACTGCAAACATTGATAGATTTATTCAAACATTCATAGATTCCACCATCCAAACATTCTTTCATACAAAGAGTTGTACAGAAATGGAAGGGATACATAGCTTAGACTCTCATTCATACTGAAAATAACTACTAGCAACAACTCTCAATCATAATGCTTGAAGAAATGGCGCCACTTTGCTTTGGTAGAAGGGTGAGGAGCGATTACTGCTTGTGCCCTAGCCCACCTGATGATCTTCCCTGAGCTCTTGCACCTGCCGCCAGGAACAAGAACTGTGAACTCATCTGGGTTGCACTTCTCCAAGATCTTGTCTGCCAGCCGCCTCTTGAACTCCAGCTCCACTCCGCGAGCCCTTTTCCTCCTCACATCCACTGCCTGCACTGCCTCCCCTTCCTCATCTGTCACCTCCCCAAGCTTTGGATCCATCTAGGGTTTCTAGAGGTGGGGTGTGGCGGCTGGGTTCTGGATAGGGAGGAGGGTGGGTGGAGGAGTCTATTTATGAGCAGTGGAGAGGCATATATAGTTAGTAGGCCTAGGTTTGTAAACATAACTGGGCCAGAACAAGCCCAGATACAAAGCACTAATAAACACACTTCAACTATGTTCTAAAGATAAAAAACACATAGCATAGTCCAGCAGTGCTTATCACTGACTCCATAACATAGCATAAGAGGTTCAAATACCAGTACCAGCATTCATTACAACATAGTTCATAACTTAGCATTAAAGGTTCTAGCAGCATACTTAACATTGGCATAGACATAGAATAGATTAGCTTCACATTCCCCCAAAATGTACACCCCATATCTTCACATCAGATTGTTAGGCCGTATACTTATAAAGGCCTTGGACGTACTT
This sequence comes from Triticum timopheevii, assembly GCA_963921465.1. Taxonomy (NCBI): domain Eukaryota; kingdom Viridiplantae; phylum Streptophyta; class Magnoliopsida; order Poales; family Poaceae; genus Triticum; species Triticum timopheevii. Next base: position 465,499,652 of record OY997266.1, read on the forward strand.
CACCAACTGCAGAACACACTTCATGAATCAAGGATGGCCTTGATTTTCTCAAGTTTCTCCTTGCTTGCATGCCCATCATTCAGTAGCTCATTCACCACATGCTCAAGCTTGGCCTTCTCTATCTTAAGCAAATCTCTCTCCTGTTCAACCTCCTTCATTGCCTTCCTGGTGTTCTTGATAATGTCAGCTTGACTCTGTAAAATGCACCTCTGTTCCTTGGCAGGTTTGAGCTTCTCCATCTGAACCTCCAACTTAGCACTCTCTTCTACCTCCTTCTTCTTCTTCTCAAATTCTTCCTCCTCAACTGCCTTCTGATAATCCATGTGGTCCACCCTACCATCCTGCCAATCAAACATCTTGGATACATCTTGGACAAGCGTGTACTCAATGCACAACTTGTCATTTTCAGTCTTAAGCTTGGCCAGATGCTTCTCATACTTCTGCTTATCAACTACCCTGCCTCAATTCTGTTCATGGAACATGTCCCACAACCTTATCAAGCAATTCTGAAGAATTGGAGGCCAGGGCTGGTCAACCCACTCAGTAACAACACAGTTAACACCTTCACTCTGCACAATTGATATACACATCACTAACTACACTGAATTTAATAACAACAAACCATATCAGACTAAGTAACTGAAGGTGAGGCTTAATTAAACTAAATATGTTGTTTAATATAACAACTAAAACTGTAACTGAAACCCAACCTGCTTGTACAATGTTCATTCACAGATATATGCTTCCTATACAAACTGTAACTGTAACTGAAAGTGAGGCTTAATTAAGGCATATTGCAGTTCATCCTTAAAAATACAATGTAGGTTCAGAAGAGCAACTTGTCAACATAATACATGTGTGGGTTCAGAAGAAAATGATTCCAAATAAGGTACTATACCTGCTGCACTGGACAACCATAGAAACGCCTTCCAGTTAAGGTTCCTTCAAACGCCACTGAAAGGATCGAGAAGAGGTGTCTAGAGGGGGTGATTAGACACTAAGTGAGAAAAGTTGCAGTTTTTAATTTCTTTAAGTTGAAATGGAGTTTTGGCACAAGTTTAACAATCACAATACATATCAAGCAAGCATGCAAAGAGTATATGAGCAGCGGAAAGTAAAGCATGCAACTTGCAAGAATGTAAAGGGATGGGATTGGAGTGTGCAAACGCAATTGGAGACATGGATGTTTTTGTCGTGGTTCCGATAGGTGGTGCTATCGTACATCCACGTTGATGGAGACTTCAACCCACGAAGGGTAACGGTTGCACGAGTCCACGGAGGGCTCCACCCACGAAGGGTCCACGAAGAAGCAACCTTGTCTATCCCACCATGGCCGTCGCCCACGAAGGACTTGCCTCACTAGGGTAGATCTTCACGAAGTAGGCGATCTCCTTGCCATTACAAACTCCTTGGTTTAACTCCACAATCTTGTCGGAGGCTCCCAAGTGACACCTAGCCAATCTAGGAGACACCACTCTCCAAGAAGTAACAAATGGTGTGTTGATGATGAACTCCTTGCTCTTGTGCTTCAAATGATAGTCTCCCCAACACTCAACTCTCTCTCACAGGATTTGGATTTGGTGGAAAGAAGGTTTGAGTGGAAAGCAACTTGGGGTAGGCTAGAGATCAAGATTCATATGGTAGGAATGGAATATCTTGGTCTCAACACATGAGTAGGTGGTTCTCTCTCAGAAAATGTATGTTGGAAGTGTAGGCATGTTCTGATGGCTCTCTCCACGAGTGAAGAGTGGGTGGAAGGGTATATATAGCCTCCACACAAAATCTAACCGTTACACACAACTTGCCAATCTCGGTGGGACCGAATCGTCAAACTCGGTCGGACCAATTTAGCAAATAATGTGACCGTTAGGATTTTTGGTGGGACCGACATGCAACTCAGTAGGACCGATATGGTTAGGGTTAGGGCATAATGTAATCTCGGTGAGACCGATTACACAAACTCGGTGAGACCGATTTTGGTAATGGACACACAGAGGGTTGGTCAGGCAAACTCGGTGGGACTGATTCGCTCATCTCGGTTGGACCGAAATGCTACGAAGAGGAACAGAGAGTTTGCATTGTAATCTCGGTAGGACCGATTACGCAAACTCGGTGTAACCGATTTTGGTAATGGATACATACAGAGAGATTACAATCCCATCTTGGTGAGAATGAGATCCCTATCGGTGAGACCGATTTGCCTAGGGTTTGTGGCAGTGGCTATGACATCTGAAGTCGGTGGCGCCGGATAGAAAGAATCGGTGGGGCCAAGTTTGACTTTTGGTTTAGGTCATATGTGGATGTGAGAAAGTAGTTGAGGACTTTGGAGCATATCACTAAGCACTTTGAGCAAGCAAGCCATTAAGCAACAGCTCATCCCTCCTTGATAGTATTGGCTTTTCCTATAGACTCAATGTGATCTTGGATCACTAAAATAGAAAATGTAGAGTCTTGAGCTTGGAGCTTGAGCCAATCCTTTGTCCTTAGCATCTTGAAGGGGTTCCACATCCTCTATCCATGCCACCCTATTGTTGAACTTATCTGAAACATACTAGGTAAAAGTATTAGTCCAACAAGAGATATGTTGACATTAGTTACCAAAATCACCTAGGGAGCACTTGTGCTTTCAGCCACACACTTAATTGTCCTCATGTGGTGCATCATGCAGGTGGGTTCAGAAAGCTCCAGCTGGCCACAGAAAAGAGGCTCCACGGTGGTGTCAGGGGTCTCCTACATGAACACATCAACAAAATCACCTTAGCTCATAGAACCAGACATAGATCAAAAATTAATTCCCCAATCCAGCAAGATCCCTAACCCTAACCCTAGTTTTGAAGCATACATAAACATAGCACAAACAGCAACCATAACCCTGCCTACTAAATAACAGTAACCAAAGCTTACCCTAGCTCACAAAGATGAACCCTAACCTAATCTAGCTCCTAGCTCCTAGATGAACCCTAACCCTAGCTCAGCAGATCGAAAAACTTACCCAAAGAGCCATGTCCATGCTTGTGATGTCGCACTCATCCTCTGAGCTCGTATCCTCGTCATTCCAGGAAGGCATGGCGGAGGTGGAGGTTCCACAGCGCAAATCGCCGCCGGCGTCGAAGAGCAGAGAGGAGAGGAGAGTGAGAGTGAGAGCAGAGATGAGTGCGGGAGCAGAGTGAGAGGGAGGGAGACGACTTTAATGAGCGCTGCCGACGGAGAGAGAAGCAGCACACGAGCGGGTGCGGTCCGACTGCACCGGTTGGTCCGACTAACGGCCATTAACAGACTCGCTGTCACGCGCGGCGCTGACGTGGCCTGACCGGTGGGCCCGGACCGTCAGAAAACGGTTTAAAACGCTAGCAACTGGTCATTTGGGTTTTTTGAGACAACCAACGAGAAAAGTGGTAGGTATCAGTCACAAACAAAAAAGTGGTGGTTTTTTGGAACCCTAGCACGAAAAGTGGTAGTTTTATGCTATTCACTCCTAGAAGTTGGATCCTTCCCAAGGTACAGTAACTGAATCAAATCAATCTCCCTCTTCTTGATTCATTCATGCTAGAGTACCATATGTTTCCATTCACCTGATTTGAATTTTTTTTATTTGGCAGCGGGAACCTCTCAGAATTTTTTATGAGTCACTGTCCAAAAAGATTACTGAGATGGCCGAATGCAGGTAGGTGTACCACCTCTGTTCAGTTCCATTCTACCAATTACTGTATTATAGTACTCCACAATTTAAGGCTTCAATCTCCAGCCAGTAATAGTCTGATATTTTCTAATGTCAAATCCTTGCCAGCTAATATGTCAAAACTGGCACAATTCACACAACTATGGTGGAAGTTCTACTAGGGAATAGTAGTAGTAGCTTCACTTTGTACAACTAGTTATTCAGGAACAAAGTAAGATGAGGAAATATGTGCATATTTGGATGATGAAAAAGCTTCCCATGGTTGTGCCGCACTTAACTATTTCAATCTTGGTAAAGTGACATAAATGTCTTCACTTGGTAACTTTCTGGAATTAGTACTTTAAATTGATAAATCACTCCTCTTGGCTAAATCGGTAGAGTTGATTACTAAAAACGAATTATCACATGTACCAGGGAACTATATTAAAAGATCACAATTACTATCAGTATGTAAGTTTGTGGATAAACGGTGCAAAAGGGTGAACTAGTTTTATTTTTTATTGTTCCCCAGATGCATGGTTTGAAAAGGAACGAACCACTGTTGTAGCACTAGTAACGGAACTACTCTGTGGCCGACACTCGATGCATGATTTGCAGACAACGCTTGATCGGGCGGCTGTGCAACACTTACTCCTACCAATGCATGGTTCGATGCATAGTGTTATTCAAACATCGGCTAGCCAGCATCGTCCCTGTAGTAGCGCTCCACTAGTAAATGTAGATGTATGATGGGTTCTTATTCCATGCATAGATGATATTGAATAATTAAGTTTATTCCCTGTAGCTTCCCTAAAAGAGTCTGTTAACTGTGGCTCAATTGAATTTAACTACATTGCATCATTTTTCATCTCTCTTACAACTTATCATTTCATAGGGGGTGGGAAGCAATACTGGAGGCAGACCGAGGAAGGCGATATCTCGCGCATTAAACATTATGATCCATATGGCGATGAATGAGTTGCTAACTCTGGTGATGATCGTGACGAGTTTAACGATCTTATTCAAGTCACACAACAAAGCGAAGTTTTGAAGATTGTGGACAATTTAGCTTATGTAAATTGCATGGGCCATTATATCATAGCTACTATTTTCTTTTGCATTCTACATTCCCCAGATGGATTGCTAGGGTTAATGTAATTCGTATGGAACTCATTAGGCTTGTAATACTTTCTTATATATGCTAAATACAATATATGTTTTTGGGTCATGTATGCTTGTGTAATCATGAGACGTATTTGATATGCCAATATTATGAAATGTTGTTTGGTGTATCACACTAATGGCCTATGGCATAGAAAAGATCTCGGGATGACTAATGGCTTATCGCGTAGTAAATATCTAGGGTACACAATATGCGTGCTATGAGCCTTTCCAAATTGGCGGTCCTTGCCATCCTCTCAACTAAAGGAATCCTCGAAGGGTTATATGCACCATCAGTAATCATACTAACCGACGGTTTGGCTCTCCTCTAAGTTATAATTAACCTTGACGGGTCAAACATACCGTTGACTATTAACAAATCCGATGGGAATCAGTTACCGTCGGAAAATTAATACTTGACGGGACACCGTCGGCTATATGAGTCGTCAAGCTAGAGCTAGCCAACCGTGGCCTAAACATATCAGACAGCTCACCGTCGGCTTAATTCCATGGGCAAAGATATTAGCTAAGAGTACCGTCGGCTATTACTGTAATGCCTGACGAAGCATAGCCGACGGGAAATGGCCGACGATGAACCGTCGGTTATAGTTGTATCCGACAGTGAACTTAAATATCCCACGGTAATTGGACCGACGGCTAAAATGGGATATCTAGTAGTGTTATCATGCTTAGCATAACTTGTTGGTGCACATAGGTGAGCCTAGTTGTTGTAGGTTTTGTGCTTGACAAATTAACCGCTAGGTTTATTCCGCATTTGTTCAAGCCTAAACCGTAATTATTTTAAAGCGCCTATTCACCCCCCTCCCTCTAGGCGACATCCACGATCTTTCAGCACCGTCGTCCACCCCAGCTCAACTGCTCCAACAACAGAAGGGTCCAGCACAACAGGGATCCGGCCTCCAGACTGTCTTTCACCGCCTTAGATCTTCTTCCCCGCCGCCGGCAGCCATGACAACTACATTACCATCATCAACCAAGCAGATGACCTTGAGGACTACACGGGTCCGCAAGAGAGGTCGCACTCTTTCATGTCTGCTTACGTTATGCATCGCTTAATATTACATGCTACTTTATCGTCCTGTTCACCATTAGGCTCTGAGTCAGCTCCAAGCTAATGGTCAAACATGAGTTTTTAAATGGTTGTGGGGTACATATCGGGGCCGCAATCAATAATATCTATCTACTATCTGGTTCATATCTCGTGTCTACTATGAGTTTCATGTTGGGTGGGAAACAAACAGTAAAGAATCCATTATCTATATTTTTTAACTAAAGCCATTATCTGCCTGCTATCATTGGTTTTGGGTCTATCCACAGGTTGCTACCATCACTCTGGATTTCTACATGCACTCCTTACATAATCTCACTATGTTTTATTCCTATGCATGTCAGGTATTGTACACAATGGAACTGAACATGTAGAGCGAAAGAGACAAGCCTTGCGTGGCAATAAAATTTCATGCAAACGTCGCTCCATGGTAGGCGCAAAGGTAGCCCCCCTCCACCCATTTCGGATTGTAATTGAGAGGAAGATATCTGTTATGAGGGGGATTCAGAAGGAGAAGACCACTCATATTTACCCCCTGAGGTCTTCGCTCTAACTTGGCATGCTGATGTTGGTTATATCATGCATATGGTGCCTTGCATTGCTTACTTTATACATCAAATATGTCATCTGCTTAGTTTAGACATGCTTTGTGTGAATGCCATCTGTTTAGTTTATTCATCGTTTATGTGAATTATGCAATGCCATCTTGTTTAGCCAGGCATCATATATGTGAATTTTGCAATGCCATCCTGCTTAGCCAGTCATCTTATATGTGAATTATATCAGGCCATCCTTTTTTCATTACATATTACATTTGTCAACAATGTTAGTACATTCAATTACTCTTCGTGTGCATCAGCCATTTGACACGGTGATGGAAAATTGTCGAGTGAAAACAAGGTCTTCAAAGCAGACTATGCTATCTGACGAAGCGCATAACTCGCTGGTTACGGATAGCTCCTTAGAGGAGGATTCAGAGATAGATGACCAGTCCTATCCCCCCCCCCCCCCGAGGTGTATGCTCTAACTTGGCAGGGTTATCTTGCTCATATCATGCGTATGGTGTCTTGCATTGCTATGTCATTTGATTAGTTTAGACATGCTTTGTGTGAATGCCACATGTTTAGTGTCTAATTACCATATATGTGAATTATGCATTGCCATCTTGTTGCAAGACATTATATATGTGAATTTAGCAATGCTATCTTGTTGCAAAGGCGTTATATATGTGAATTATGCAATGACATGCTGTTTAGCCAATCATAATGTATGTGAATTATATCATGCTATCATTTTTTTGTATTACGTGTTCCATTTGTCGACAATGTTTGTATATTCAACTACTCTTCCTGTGCATCAGCCATTTGAAGCGGTGATGGAAGTATCTAGAGTGAAAACAAGGTATTCAGAGCAGACAATGCTACCTGCTGAAGCAGACATCTTGCTGATTACAGAGAGCTCCTTAGAGGAGGATTCAGAGACTGATGACCAGTCCTATTTCCCCCCTGAGGTCTATGCTCAAACTAGGCAGGGTTATATTACCCATGTCACGCATGTTGTCTTGCATTGCTTAGCTTTTACATCATATATGGATTGCCATCTACTTACTTGCTTACTATATAAATCATATACTTGAATTATATCATGCCATCATGTTTACATACACAACATCTATCTGAATTATGGCATAGCAACCCATTTAATAAAGACATCATATAGTTATATCATCTCATCTTGTTTAGTGTTTACAGTCATCATATTTTGAATTATGTCATTCTATCCGTGAATTATATCATGCTATCATGTTTCCATAGGCGGCATGTATGTGAATTATGGCATGCCAACCTATTTAATAAACACATTATATAGTTATATCACGTCATCCTGTTTACATAGTCATCGTATTTTGAACTATGTCTTTCCATATTTTTTAGTTAGCCATCATAATGTGAAATTGTGTCATGCTATCCTGTTTAGTTAGCCATCATATATGTGAAATTGTGTCATGCTATCCTGTTTGGTTAGACAACATACATGTGAATTATTTCATGCCCTCTTTTATTCCCCACTATCCATTGCACATGTCTATCATACAATGTATGTACATTCAGTTACTTTTCTTGTTTATCAGCCATTTGAATTGGAGAGGGTGATGGCAGTATCTAAGGGAGTAACAACATAGGTAGTGCTACCAGTTGATGCAGATAGAACCACGGTTGTACTTGCCCAAGAACCAACCCCACCACACATAACCCAGACTCTCGCAGATTGTACCCCTACCCAGTTGGACAGAGAACCAGCTATACCCCTTCTAACCCCAACCCCAGCAGATAGTAACCCAGTTCCAGTTGACACAGCACCGTCTCCACCACAGAGCACCCAACACACGAGCAGTTAGTAAGGGAACTGCAGTGCCCAAAGCACGAGGACCACCACTCCGAATCCCAACTCAACGCTTAAAGGAGAAGAAGAATTGTTGTCAGCTCAGGTTCTGTAGCTATGGTTCATACTCCTTTGCTCTTGCATCACTGTATTTACTCATACCAACTATTTTCAAATTTGATGGATATGTCACTAATGACTCAAGTGATAAATTTGAATCTGAGAAGAAAGATGCAAAATATTGTACTTTTGAGACCGGAGCACCTCTGAGTTCAGATGGAGGAGATGGTGTTAATATCATGGTTCACAAAGTGGCTCATGATGATGCTCCTATTGTTGAGAAGGGCCAGCGAAAAAATGTGTTCCAATCCATTTGCAGGATCAAGGGAAAAAACTGCAAGGTGGGCATCGATGGAGGCAGCTACAACAACATCATTCGTAGTGATCTTGTGCATGCTCTTGGGATACTAATGATGTCGCTCGAACTACGTCGGTATTTCCCCAAAGAGGAAGGGATGATGCAGCACAGCTTTGGTAGGTATTTCCCTCAGTTATGAAACCAAGGTTATCGAACCAGTAGGAGAACCAAGCAACACTATGTAAATGGTACATGCACACAAAGAACAAATACTTGCAACCCAGCGTGTAAAGGGGGTTGCAAATCCCTTTCAGGTAACGGTGCCAGAAATTCACACGTTGACGGGATAAAAATTGTGACGGATTGATGAATGCAAATAAAAGCAAATAAAACTCAACAAGGTATTTTTGAGTTTTTGATAATATAGATCTGAATATAAAAGTGGCAAATAAATAAAAAGGCAAATAGAAATATAGATCTGAAAATATATGATGAGAAAATAGACTCGGGGGCCGTAGATTTCACTAGTGGCTTCTCTCAAGAAAATAGCATACGGTGTGTAAACAAATTACTGTTGGGCAATTGATAGAACTTCAAATAATTATGCGATATCCAAGCAATGATCATTATATAGGCATCACGTCCAAGATTAGTAGATCGACTCCTGCCCGCATCTACTACTATTACTCCACACATCGACCACTATCCAGCATGCATCTAGTGTATTAAGTTCATGGAGAAACGGAGTAATGCAATAAGAACGATGACATGATGTAGACAAGATCTATTCATGTAGGAAATAGACCCCATCTTGTTATCCTTAATGGCAACTATCAATACGTGTCTTGCTGCCCCTTCTGTCACTGGGAAAGAACACTGCACGACCGAACCCATCACAAAGCACCTCTTCCCATGGCAAGAAAAAATGATCTAGTTGGCCTAACTAAACCAAAGATTCGAAGAAGAAATATGAGGCTATAAGTAATCATGCATATAAGAGATCAAAAGAAAACTCAAGTAACTTTCATGGATATAAAATAGATCTGATCATAAACTCAAAGTTCATTGGATCCCAACAAACACACCGCAAAAAGATTTACATCAAATAGATCTCCAAGAGACCATTGTATTGAGAATCAAGAGAGAGAGAGAGAGAGAGAGAGGAAGCCATCTAGTTGCTAACTACGGACCCGTAGGTCTACAATGAACTACTCACGCATCATTGGAGAGGCACCAATGAGGATGATGAACCTCTCTGCGATGGTGTCTAGCTTGGATCTGGTGGTTCTGGAACTTGCAGTGGCTGGAATTGTGTTTCATCAACTCCCCTAGGATTTTTGGATTTTCAGGATATTTGTAGAGCAAAGAGGCGGTGCGGGAGGCGGCCGAGGTGGGCACAACCCACATGGGCGCGCCTGGGCCCCCAGGCGCGCCCAAGTGGGTTGTGCTCCCCTCGGAGCCCCCCTCTGGTACTTCTTTGGCCCAACAGGTGTCTTCTGGTCCAGAAAAAAAATCTCCAAAAAAGTTTCACTGCGTTTGGACTCAGTTTGGTATTGATTTTATGCGAAGTAAAAAACAAGAAAAAAACAGCAACTGACACTGGGCACTATGTCAATAGGTTAGTCCCAAAAAATGATATAAAGTTGATATAAAATGATTTTAAAACATCCAAGAATGATAATATAACAGCATGGAACAATCAAAAAGTATAGATACTTTGGAGACGTATCAATTAACATGGAGGCAGCCCCAGCCATATTATGTTAAGTGGTTGAATGTTGTTGCTAAGTTGAAGATTACACATCGTGCTAGGGTGCAATTTTCAACGGGAAGTTATGTGGGCAAGGTGGTATGTGATGTGGTGCCAATGCAAGGTTGTCATCTTGTTTTGGGAAGGCCGTGGCAGTTTGATCACAATGGTACTCACCATGGGAGGTCTGACAAGTATTCCTTCATGCATCAAGGAGTGAACCATGTCTTGGAACCTGTGGTGGATCAAGCACTCAAGGTTGAGCAATTATCGCACGTGAAGAAGCCCAAAAAGAATACTTCAAAACCGATGACAGATTTGTTTGAAGGGAGAGAGGATGATGTGGACCAGATCATGACCAAGGGATCAAAGATTGAGGTTCACACTAGCACAAAATGTTAAACCATTAGAGCAGCCAAAGAGGACATGGGCAAAACCATTATCTTAGTGGGGAAGCTTCCGATGCCTATTTTGGGAGAAATGACACATCAAATTTCCAGCTGCAACTTCCCACCTAAACCTAATTAATTCTATAAGGGTCTAGCATGTTTTAGAGGCTGGAAAAGATGGTCTTTGAAGTCAGCTTTCATTCAAAAAAAACAGTGCATCATTTGAGGTCTTGAGTCAAAAGTTGTGCAAGTTTCCATGCAAGTTGTCTAGGATTTAATTACAGCGCGAGGCTCAACAAGTTTGCTCCTGCTACAGCTTGGGTCTCACGAGTTTACCCTTCATTTTGAGTTGTTTTCACACCTAACTAGTAGGTGCTTCTGGTATAAGTACTCCACAGCCGTTCCACGTGACGGGGGCATGGGATTTCTAAGTTTATGTTTGTAGATAGCCGGTGAGGTTGTGTTGTGCTGTGAGCACTAGTATCTTTGAGTGTTAGCTCATGTGTGTGTGGATTGGAGATCCTGTCCTCAATTCATATAGGATCCTTGTGGTTCCCTCTTGTGATTCTACATAGGTTCACAAGTTTCATGGTTTGGGTTGCATCCTTATAAACCAAACTAGTTATCCGTTGCAATATATTTGAGTGTTTCCTCTTGTTCCTTGCCACTTGAGAGAGATAGTTGCTGCTCCTTGTGAGTTATTTGGCACCATGAAAGGTCATTTTCATGGCATTTCATATCACAATGTTATCAATCCAGTAGGAGAACCACGCGAAACCTCATTAGCAACACCTACACACAAAATAGCAAGTACTTGCACCCAACGCGGTCAACGGGGTTGTCAATCCCCTCGTTGGTTATTTGCAAGAATCAAATCTGATAATGATAGATAGGTCAAATAAAACACAAAAAAATAACGGTAAATAAATTGCAGAAATGTATATTTGGATTTAATATATGATAAAGGTAGACCCGGGGGCTATAGTTTTCACTAGAGGCTTCTCTCTCGAACAAAAAGCATACAGTGGGTAAATAAATTACTGTTGGGCAATTGATAGAAAAAATCGCAGATTTATGACGATATTTGCTATGTCTTGAGCTTGTGTTGGTTTTCCTTGAAGAGGAAAGGGTGATGCAGCAATAGTAGCGTAAGTATTTCCCTCAGTTTTTGAGAACCAAGGTATCAATCCAGTAGGAGGCTCCTCAAAAGTCCCACGCACCTACACAAACAAACAAAGAACTCGCAACCAACGCAATAAAGGGGTTGTCAATCCCTTCACGGCCACTTGCGAAAGTGAGATCTAATAAAGATAGTATGATAAGATCAATATATTTTTGGTATTTTATAATATAGATGCAAAAAGTAAAGATGCAAATAAAGGTAGATTGGAAGCAAATATGATAAGAGATAGACCCGGGGGCCATAGGTTTCACTAGTGGCTTCTCTCAAGATAGCATAAGTATTACAGTGGGTGAACAAATTACTGTCGAGCAATTGATAGAAAAGCGAATAATTATGAGATTATCTAGGCATGATCATGTATATAGGCATCACGTCCGTAACAAGTAAACCGACTCCTGCCTGCATCTACTACTATTACTCCACACATCGACTGACTCCTGCCTGCATCTAGAGTATTAAGTTCATAAGAACAAAGTAACGCATTAAGGAAGATGACATGATGTAGAGGGATAAACTCAAGCAATATGATATAAACCCCATCTTGTTATCCTCGATGGCAACAATACAATACGTGCCTTGCAACCCTTTCTGTCACTTGGTAAGGACACCGCAAGATTGAACCCAAAGCTAAGCACTTCTTCCATGGCAAGAAAGATCAATCTAGTAGGCCAAACCAAAATGATAATTCGAAGAGACTTGCAAAGATAACTCAATCATACATAAAAGAATTGAGAGAAGATTCAAATATTATTCATAGATAAACTTGATCATAAACCCACAATTCATCGGATCTCGACAAACACACCGCAAAAAGAGTTTACATCAAATAGATCTCCACAAGAGAGGGGGAGAACATTGTATTGAGATCCAAAAAGAGAGAAGAAGCCATCTAGCTAATAACTATGGACCCGTAGGTCTGTGGTAAACTACTCACAACTCATCGGAGGGGCAAGGGTGTTGATGCAGAAGCCCTCCGTGGTCGATTCCCCCTCCGGCGGAGCGCCAGCGAAGGCTCCAATATGGGATCTCGCGGATACAGAAAGTTACGACAGTGGAAATTGTGTTTCGGTTGCTCTCTGGATGTTTTCGGGGTACATAGGCTTATATAGGAGGAAGAAGTACGTCGGTGGACGCTCGAGGGGCCCACGAGACAGGGGGCGCGCCCTATAGGGGGCGCGCCCTCCTATCTCATGGGAGCCTCGGATGCTTCTTGACTTGCACTCCAAGTCCTCTGGATCACGTTCGTCCCAAAAATCACGCTCCCAAAGGTTTCATTCCGTTTGGACTCCGTTTGATATTCCTTTTCTTCGAAATACTGAAATAGGCAAAAAATAGCAATATGGGTTGGGCCTCCAGTTAGTAGGTTAGTCCCAAAAATGATATAAATGTGTAAAATAAAGCCCATAAACATCCAAAAGGGGTAATATAATAGCATGGAACAATAAAAAATTATAGATACGTTGGAGACGTATCAAGCATCCCCAAGTTTAATTCCTGCTCGTCCTCGAGTAGGTAAATGATAAAAAAGAAATTTTTGATGTGGAATGCTACCTAGCATAATTCTCAATGTAATTTTCTTTATTGTGGCATGAATGTTCAGATCCAAATGATTCAAAATAAAAGCTTATAAAACATAAAAATAACAATGCTTCAAAGCATACTAACAAATAATCATGTCCTATCAAAATAGCATAGCCAAAGAAAGCTTATCCCTACAAAATCATATAGTTAGGCCATGCTTCATTTTCATTACACAAAATACTCCCATCATGCACAACCCCGATGACAAGCCGAGCAATTGTTTCATACTTTTTAACACGCTTCAGCTTTTTCAACTCTTACGCAATACATGAGCGCAAGCCATGGACATAGCACTATGGTGGTATATGGTGGTGGTTGTGAGGACAAAAAGGGAGAAGATAGTCTCACATCAACTAGGCGTATTAACGGGCTATGGAGATGCCCATTAATAGATATCAATGTGAGTGAGTAGGGATTGCCATGCAATGGATGCACTAGAGCTATAAATATATGAAAGCTCAACAAAAGAAACTAAGTGGGTGTGCATCCAACTCGCTTGCTCACGAAGACCTAGGGCATTTTGAGGAAGCCCATCATTGGAATATACAAGCTAAGTTCTATAATGAAAAATTCCCACTTGGTATATGAAAGTGACAACATAGGAGACTCTCTATCATGAAGATCATGGTGCTACTTTGAAGCACAAGTGTGGAAAAAGAGATAGTAGCATTGTCCCTTCTCTCTTTTTCTCTCATTTTATTATTTCTTTCCTTTTCTTTGTTTCCTTTTTTTTCTTTTTTTTCTTTGGCCTTTCTTTTTTTTGCCTTTCTATCTATGTTTTTTCTCTTTTTTCTCTTTTTCTTGTAAAGTCCGAAGTCTCATCCCGACTTGTGGGGGAATCATAGTCTTCATCATCCTTTCCTCACCGAGACAATGCTCTAATAATGAAGATCATCACACTTCTATTGATTTACAACTCAAAGCTAGAACAAGATATGACTCTATATGAATGCCTCCGGCGGTGTACTGGGATATGCAATGAATCAAGAGCGACATGTATGAAAATTATGAAGGTGGCCTTGCCACAAATACGATGTCAACTACATGATTATGCAAAGAGCAATATGACAATGATGGAACGTGTCATAATAAACGGAACGGTGGCAAGTTGCATGGCAATATATCTCGAAATGGCTATGGAAATGCCATAATAGGTAGGTATGGTGGCTGTTTTGAGGAAGGTAAATAAAGGGTTTATGATACCGGCGAAAGTTGCGCGGTAATAATAAAGGCTAGCAAAGTGGAAGGATGAGTGTTCGTATATCCATGGACTCACATTAGTCAAAAAGAACTCATATACTTATTGCAAAAGTCTACTTAGCCCTCGAAGCAAAGTACTACTATGCATGCCCCAAGAGGGATAGATTGGTAGGAAAAGACCATCGTTCGTCCCCGACTGCCACTCATAAGGAAGACAATCAAAAGAGCACCTCATGCAACAAATTTGTCACACAACTTTTACCATACGTGCATGCTACGGGACTTGCCAACTTCAACAAAAGTATTTCTCAATTTCATAATTACCCACTAGCATGACCCTAACATTACTACCTTTATATCTCAAAACAATTATCAAGCATCAAATTGATCATAGCATCCAATTCTCTTCCTATGATAGTTTTTATTATACCCAACTTGGATGCTCATCATTCTAGGACCAACTTTGTAACCATAGCAAATACCATGTTGTTCTAAAATACTCTCAAAAAGATATAAGTGAAGCATGAGAGACTAGCAATTTCTTCAAAAATAAGCCACCGTCGTGCTCTAAAAGATATAAGTGAAGCACTAGAGCAAAAACTATCAAGCTCAAAAGATATAAGTGAAGCACATAGAGTATTCTAGCAAATTCTAATCAAATAGGCTTCTCCCAAATGGTGTGTACAGCAAGGATGATTGTGGTAAACTAAAAAGCAAAGACTAATATAATGTTGGGGAACGTAGTAATTTCAAAAAATTTCCTACGCACACACAAGATCATGGTGATGGCATAGCAACGAGAGGGTAGAGTATTGTCCACGTACCCTCGTAGACCGTAAGCGGAAGCATTATGACAACGCGGTTGATGTAGTCGTACGTCTTCACGATCCGACCGATCCAAGTACCGAACGTACGGCACCTCCGAGTTCAGCACACGTTCAGCTCAATGACGATCCCCGGACTCCGATCCAGCAAAGTGTCGGGGGTGAGTTCCGTCAGCATGACGGCGTGGTGACGATGATGATGTTCTACCGGCGTAGGGCTTCGCCTAAACTCAGCGACGATATGACCGAGGTGGAATATGGTGGAGGGGGGCACCGCACACGGCTAAGGAACAATCTTGAAGATCAACTTGTGTGTCCTAGGGTGCCCCCTGCCCCCGTATATAAAGGAGAAAGGGGGGAGGCCGGCCGGCCCTTGTGGGCGCGCCAAGGAGGAGGAGTCCTCCACCTAGTAGGAGTAGGACTCCCTCTTTCCTACTCCTACTAGGAGGGGGAAAGGAAGGGAAAGAGGGGGGCGCCGCCCCCCTCCTCGTCCAATTCGGACCAGAGGGGGAGGGGGCGCGCGGCCCATGCTGTCTGCCCCTCTCTCTCTCCACTAAGGCCCATAAGGCCCATTACTTCTCCCGGGGGGGGGGGGTCCGGTAACCCTCCGGCACTCCGGTTTTCTCCGAAAATGCCCGGAACACTTCCGGTGTCCGAATATAGTCGTCCAATATATCAATCTTTATGTCTCGACCATTTCGAGACTCCTCGTCATGTCCGTGATCACATCCGGGACTCCAAAAAACTTCGGTACATCAAAACTTATAAACTCATAATAAAACTGTCATCGTAACGTTAAGCGTGCGGACCCTACGGGTTCGAGAACTATGTAGACATGACCTAGAACTATTCTCGGTCAATAACCAATAGCGGGACCTGGATGCCCATATTGGTTCCTACATATTCTATGAAGATCTTTATCGGTCAAACCGCATAACAACATACGTTGTTCCCTTTGTCATCGGTATGTTACTTGCCCGAGATTCGATCGTCGGTATCCAATACCTAGTTCAATCTCGTTACCGGCAAGTCTCTTTACTCGTTACGTAATGCATCATTCCATAACTAACTCATTAGCTACATTGCTTGCAAGGCTTATAGTGATGTGCATTACCGAGAGGGCCCAGAGATACCTCTCCGACGATACGATCAACATGAAAATGTTCACCGATGATGACTAGTCCGTCTCACGTGATGATCGGACACGGGCTAGTTTGACTCGGATCATGTGATCACTTAGATGACCAGAGGGATGTCTATCTGAGTGGGAGTTCATAAGATGAACTTAATTATCCTGAACATAGTCAAAAAGACCTTTTGCAAATTATGTCATAGCTCACGCTATAGTTCTACTGTTTACATATGTTCCTAGAGAAAATATAGTTGAAAGTTGATAGTAGCTATTATGCGGACAGTAGAAAGCTTATGTCCTTAATGCACCGCTCAGTGTGCTGAACCCCAAACGTCGTTTGTGGATGTTACGAACATCAGACATACACGTTTTGATAACTACGTGATAGTTCAGTGAAACGGTTTAGAGCAGAGGCACCAAAGACGTTTTTCAAAAAGTCGCGGAACATATGAGATGTTTTGAGGGCTGAAGTTGAGATTTCAGGCTCGTGCCCACGTCAAGAGGTATAAGACCTCCGACGATTTTCTTAACCTGCAAACTGACGGAGAAAAGCTCAATCGTTGAGCTTGTGCTCAGATTGTCTGAGTACAACAATCACTTGAATCAAGTGGGAGTTGATCTTCCATATGAGATAGTGATGTTTCTCCAAAGTCATTGCCACCAAGCTGCTAGAGCTTTGTGATGAACTATAACATATCAGGGATAGATATGATGATCCTTGAGGTATTCACGATGTTTGACACCGCGAAAGTAGAAATCAAGAAGGAGCATCAATTTTTGATGGTTGGTGAAACCACTAGTTTCAAGAAGGGCAAGGGCAAGAAGGGATACTTCATGAAACGGCAAATCAGCTACTGCTCTAGTGAAGAAACCCAAGGTTGAACCCAAACCCGAGACTAAGTGCTTCTGTAATAAGGGGAACAGCCACTGGAGCAGGATTACCCTAGATACTTGGTAGATGAGAAGGCTGTCGATAGAAGTATATTGGATATACATTATGTTAATGTGTACTTTACTAGTACTCCTAGTAGCACCAGGGTATTAGATACCGGTTCGGTTGCTAAGTGTTAGTAACTCGAAACAAAAGGCTACGGAATAAACGGAGACTAGCTAAAGGTGAGCTGACGATATGTGTTGGAAGTGTTTCCAAGTGTTGTTATGATCAAAGCATCGTACGCTCCCTCTACCATCGAGATTGGTGTTTGCGTTGAGCATAGACATGATTGGATTATGTCTATTGCAATACGGTTATTCATTTAAGGAGAATAATGGTTGCTCTGTTTATTTGAATAATACCTTGAATGGTCTTGCACCTAAAATGAATGGTTTATTGAATCTCGACCGTAGTGATACACATGTTCATGCCAAAAGATAGTAATGATAGTACCACCTACTTGTGGCACTGCCACGTAAGTCATATCGGTATAAAACGCATGAAGAAGCTCCATGTTGATGGATCTTTGGGCTCACTCGTTTTTGAAAAGTTTGAGACATGCGAACCATGTCTATTGGTGTATATGCATGAAGAAACTCCATGCAAATGGACCGTTTGAACTCACTTGATCTTGAATCACTTGAGACATGCAAATCATACCACATGGGCAAGATGACTGAAATCCTCGGTTTCAGTAAAATGGAACTAGAAAGCAACTTGTGGGAAGAAATACATTTTGATGTATGCAATACAATAAGTGCTGAGGCATGTAGTGGATATCATTATGTTCTTACTTCACAGATGATTCGAGTAGATGTTGAGAATATTTACTTGATGAAACACAAGTCTGAATTATTGAATGGTTCAAGTAATTTCAGAGTGAAGTAGAAGATCATTGTGACAGGAGGATAAAATGTCTATGATATGATCATAGAGATGAATATCTGAGTTACGAGTTTTGGCACACAATTAAGACATTGTGGAAATTGTTTCACAATTAATACCGCCTGGAACACCATAGTTTGATGGTGTGTCCGAACATCATAACTGCACCCTATTGGATATGATGCATACCATGATGTCTCTTATCGAGTTACCACTATCATTCATGGGTTAGGCATTAGAGACAACCACATTCACTTTAAATAGGGCACCACGAAACTCCGTTGAGATGACACCGTATGAACTATGGTTTAGAGAAACCTAAGCTGTCATTCCTTGAAAGTTTGGGACTGCGATGCTTATGTGAAAAAGTTTCAGGTTGATAAGCTTGAACCCAAAGCGGATAAAATGCATCTTCATAGGACACCCAAAACAGTTGGGTATACCTCCTAATTCAGATACGAAAGCAATATGGATTGTTTCTTGAATCGGGTCCTTTCTCGAGGAAAGGTTTCTCTCGGAAGAGTTGAGTGGGAGGATGGTGGAGACTTGATGAGGTTATTGAACCATCTCTTCAACCAGTGTGTATCAGGGCACAGGAAGTTGTTCCCGTGGCACCTACACCAATTGAAGTAGAAGCTTATGATAGTGATCATGAAGTTTCGGATCAAGTCACTGCCGTACCTCGTAGGGTGACAAGGATACGTACTACTTCAGAGTGGTACAGTAATCCTGTCTTGAAGGTCATGTTGCTAGACAACAATGAACCTATGAGCTATGGAGAAGTGATGGTGGGCCCAAATTCCGACAAATGGTTAGAAGCCATGAAATCCGAGATAGGATCCATGTATCAGAACAAAGCATGGACTTTGGTGGACTTGCCTGATGATCGGCAAGCCATTGAGATAAATGGATCTTTAAGAAGAAGACGGACGTGGATGGTAATGTAACCATCTATGGAGCTCGACTTGTGACGAAAAGTTTTTCACAAGTTCAAGGAGTTGACTACGATGAGATTTTCTCATCCGTAGCGATGCTTAAGTCCGCCGGATTCGTGTTAGCATCAGCTGCATTTATGAAATCTGGCAGATGGATGTCAAAACGAGTTTCCTTACCAGTTTTCGTAAGGAAAGGTTGTATGTAATACAATCAGAAAGGTTTTGACGATCCTAAGGATGCTAAAAGGTATGCTGGCTCCAGCGATCCTTCTAAGGACTGGAGTAAGCATCTCGGAGTTGGAATGTACACTTTGATAAGATGATCAAAGATTTTGGGTTTATACAAAGTTTATGAGAAACTTGTATTTCCAAAGAAGTGAGTGGGAGCACTATGGAATTTCTGATGAGTATATGTTGTTGACATATTGATGATCAGAAATGATGTAGAATTTCTAGAAAGCATATAGGGTTATTTGAAAACTGTTTTTCAATGGGAAACCTGGATTAGGCTACTTGAACAATAAGCATCAAGATCTATAAGATAGATCATAATGCTTAATAGTACTTTTAAATGAGCACGTACCTTGACATAATCTTGAAGGTGTTCAAGATGGATCAGTCAAAGAAGGAGTTCTTGCCTGAGTTGTAAGGTATGAAGTTAAGACTTAAAGCTCGACCACGGCAGAAGAAAGAGGAAGGACGAAGGTCGTCCCCTATGCTTTTATCATAGGCTCTCTACAGTATGCTATGCTGTGTACCGCACCTGAAGTGTGCCTTGCCATGAGTCAGTCAAGGGGTACAAGAGTGATCCAAGAATGGATCACAGGACAGCGGTCAAAGTTATCCTTAGTAACTAGTGGACTAAGGAATTTTCTCGATTGTGGAGGTGATAAAGAGTTCGACGTAAAGAGTTACGTCGATGCAAGCTTAACACCTATCCGGATAGCTCTGAGTAGAGATACCGGATACGTATAATGGAGCAACTTTTAATATAGCTCCAAGTAGAACAGTTATTTGGAATAGCTCCAAATAGAGCGTGGTAGCTACATCTAGGAGATGACATAGAGATTTGTAAAGCACACGCGGATCTAAAAGGTTCAGACCCATTGACTATAACCTCTCTCACAAGCATAACATGATCAAACCCAGAACTCATCGAGTGTTAATCACATGGTAAATGTGAACTAGATTATTGACTCTAGTAAACTCTTTGGGTGTTAGTCACATGGGGATGTGACCTTGAGTGTTAATCACATATCGATGTGAACTAGATTATTGACTCTAGTGCAAGTGGGAGACTGTTGGAAATATGCCCTAGAGGCAATAATAAATTAGTTATTATTATATTTCCTTGTTCATGATAATTGTCTTTTATTCATGCTATAACTGTATTATCCGGAAATCGTAATACACGTGTGAATACATAGACCACAATATGTCCCTAGTGAGCCTCTAGTTGACTAGCTCGTTGTGATCAACAGATAGTCATGGTTTCCTGGCTATGGACATTGGATGTTGTTGATAACGGGATCACATCATTAGGAGAATGATGTGATGGACAAGACCCAATCCTAAGCCTAGCACTAAGATCGTGTAGTTCGTTTGCTAGAGCTTTTCCAATGTCAAGTATCTCTTCCTTAGACCATGAGATTGTGCAACTCCCGGATACCGTAGGAATGCTTTGGGTGTACCAAACGTCACAACGTAACTGGGTGGCTATAAAGGTGCATTACAGGTATCTCCGAAAGTATCTGTTGGGTTGGCACGAATCGAGACTGGGATTTGTCACTCCGTGTAAGCGGAGAGGTATCTCTGGGCCCACTCGGTAGGACATCATCATATGCGCAATGTGACCAAGGAGTTGATCACGGGATGATGTGTTACGGAACGAGTAAAGAGACTTGCCGGTAACGAGATTGAACAAGGTATAAGGATACCGACGATCGAATCTCGGGCAAGTACAATACCGCTAGACAAAGGGAATTGTATACGGGATTGATTAAGTCCTTGACATCGTGGTTCATCCGATGAGATCATCGTGGAACATGTGGGAGCCAACATGGGTATCCAGATCCCGTTGTTGGTTATTGACCAGAGAACGTCTCGGTCATGTCTACATGATTCCCGAACCCGTAGGGTCTACACACTTAAGGTTCGATGACGCTAGGGTTATAAAGGAAGTTTGCATGTGGTTACCGAATGTTGTTCGGAGTCCCGGATGAGATCCCGGATGTCACGAGGAGTTCCGGAATGGTCCGGAGGTAAAGATTTATATATGGGAAGTCCTATTTTGGCCACCGGAAAATGTTCGGGATTTTTCGGTATTGTACCGGGAAGGTTCTAGAAGGTTCCGGAGTGGGGCCCACCTGCATGGGGGGGACCCACATGAACGTGGGTAGTGGGGGAAAGGCCCCACACCCCTGGTCAAGGCGCACCAAGATCCCCCCTTAGAAGGAATAAGATCATATCCCAAAGGGATAAGATCAAGATCCCTAAAAGGGGGGGATAGCAATCGGTGGGGAAGGAAATGATGGGATTTCTTTCCTCCCACCTTTGCCAACGCCCCAATGGACTTGGAGGGCAAGAAACCAGCCCCCTCCACCCCTATATATAGTGGGGAGGCACATGGGAGCTTCACCCTTGCCCCTGGCGCAGCCCTCCCTCTCCCAAGTGCTCCTCCTCTCTCGCGGTGCTTGGCGAAGCCCTGCAGGATTGCCACGCTCCTCCACCACCACCACGCCGTTGTGCTGCTGCTGGATGGAGTCTTCCTCAACCTCTCCCTCTCTCCTTGCTGGATCAAGGCTTGGGAGACGTCACCGGGCTGTACGTGTGTTGAACGCGGAGGTGCCGTGCGTTCGGCACTTGATCATCGGTGATTTGAATCACGACGAGTACGACTCCATCAACCCCGTTCACTTGAACGCTTCCGCTTAGCAATCTACAAGGGTATGTAGATGCACTCTCCTTTCTACTCGTTGCTGGTCTCTCCATAGATAGATCTTGGTGATACGTAGGAAATTTTTTGAATTTCTGCTACGTTCCCCAACAATCACAACATGCCCTGCAAAAACAAGTTAGACGTCCTCTACTTTGTTGTTGCAAATTTTACGTGGCTGCTACGGGCTTAGCAAGAACCGTTCTTACCTATGCATCAAAACCACAACGATAGTTCGTCAAGTTAGTGTTGTTTTAACCTTCGCAAGGACCGGGCGTAGCCACACTCGATTCAGCTAAAGTGAGAGAGACAGACACCCGCCAACCACCTTTAAGCACAAGTGCTCGTAACGGTGAAACCAGTCTCGCGTAAGCGTACGCGTAATGTCAGTCCGGGCCGCTTCATCTCACAATACCGTCGAACCAAAGTATGATGGTCACTGTTGGGGAACGTAGTAATTTCAAAAAAATTCCTACGCACACACAAGATCATGGTGATGGCATAGCAACGAGAGGGGAGAGTATTGTCCATGTACCCTCGTAGACCGTAAGCGGAAGCGTTATGACAACGCGGTTGATGTAGTCGTACGTCTTCACGATCCGACCGATCCAAGTACCGAACGTACGGCACCTCCGAGTTCAGCACACGTTCAGCTCGATGACGATCCCCGGACTCCGATCCAGCAAAGTGTCGGGGATGAGTTCCGTCAGCACGACGGCGTGGTGACGATGATGATGTTCTACCGGTGCAGGGCTTCGCCTAAACTCCGCGACGATATGACCAAGGTGGAATATGGTGGAGGGGGGCACCGCACACGGCTAAGGAACGATCTTGAAGATCAACTTGTGTGTCCTAGGGTGCCCCCCTGCCCCCGTATATAAAGGAGCAAGGGGGGAGGCCGGCCGACCCTTGTGGGCGCGCCAAGGAGGAGGAGTCCTCCTCCTAGTAGGAGTAGGACTCCCTCTTTCCTACTCCTACTAGGAGGGGGGAAGGAAGGGGGAGAGGGAGACGGAAAGAGGGGGGCGCCGCCCCCCTCCTCGTCCAATTCGGACCAGAGGGGGAGGGGCACGCGGCCCATGCTGGCTGCCCCCCCTCTCTCTACTAAGGCCCATAAGGCCCATTACTTCTCCCGGGGGGGGGGGGGGTTCCGGTAACCCTCCGGCACTCCGGTTTTCTCCGAAAACGCCCGGAACACTTCCGGTGTCCGAATATAGTCGTCCAATATATCAATCTTTATGTATCAACCATTTCGAGACTCCTCGTCATGTCCGTGATCACATCCGAGACTCCGAACAAACTTCGGTACATCAAAACTTATAAACTCGTAATAAAACTGTCATTGTAACGTTAAGCGTGCGGACCCTACGGGTTCGAGAACTATGTAGACATGACCTAGAACAATTCTCGGTCAATAACCAATAGCGGGACCTGGATGCCCATATTGGTTCCTACATATTCTACGAAGATCTTTATCGGTCAAACCGCATAACAACATACGTTGTTCCCTTTGTCATCGGTATGTTACTTGCCTGAGATTCGATCGTCGGTATCCAATACCTAGTTCAATCTCGTTACCGGCAAGTCTCTTTACTCGTTACGTAATGCATCATTCTGTAACTAACTCATTAGCTACATTGCTTGCAAGGCTTATAGTGATGTGCATTACCGAGAGGGCCCAGAGATACCTCTCCTGTAGTACTCCTTTATAATCACCCAGTTACGTTGTGATGTTTGGTAGTACCCAAAGTGTTCCTCCGGTAAACGGGAGTTGCATAATCTCATAGTTACAGGAACATGTATAAGTCATGAAGAAAGCAATAGCAATATACTAAACGATCAAGTGCTAGGCTAACGGAATGGGTCATGTCAATCACATCATTCTCCTAATGATGTGATCCCGTTAATCAAATGACAACTCTTTTGTCCATGGCTAGGAAACTTAACCATCTTTGATTCACGAGCTAGTCAAGTAGAGGCATACTAGTGACACTATGTTTGTCTATGTATTCACACATGTATTATGTTTCCGGTTAATACAATTCTAGCATGAATAATAAACATTTATCATGAAATAAGGAAATAAATAATAACTTTATTATTGCCTCTAGGGTATATTTCCTTCATATAATACACGATGCTCCAAGCAAAACACATATCATGTGGCGAATAAAAATATAGCTCCAAGTAAAGTCACCAATGAACGAAGACGAAAGAGGGGATGCCTTCCCGGGGCATCCCCAAACTTAGGCTTTTGGCTATTCTTGAATATCTTCGGGTGCCTTGGGCATCCCCAAGCTTAGGCTCTTGCCACTCCTTATTCCATAGTCCATAAAAGCTTTACCCAAAACTTGAAAACTTCACAACACAAAACTCAACAGGAAATCTTATAAGCTCCGTTAGTGAAAGAAAAGAAAACCACCACATAAGATACTGTAATGAACTCATTATTTATTTATTTTGGTGTTAAACCTACTGTATTCCAACTTCTCTATGGTTTATAAACTATTTTATTGGCCATGGATGCATCAAAATAAGCAAACAACACACGAAAAACAGAATCTGTTAAAAACAGAATAGTCTGTAGCAATCTGTAACTAACGCAAACTTCTGGAACTATAAAAATCCTACCAAAATAGGAAGTCCTGGACAATTTGTTTATTGATCAGAAGCAAAAAGAATTAATGCAAAAGCACGTTTCTGTGATTTAACAAAATTAAATTCTTGCGCGAAATTTTTTTGTTTTTCAGCAGAATCAAATCAACTATCATCATAGGTTATCCTATAGGTTCTATTTGGCACAAACACTAATTAAAACATAAAAACACATCTAAATAGAAGGTAGATGCAAGATTTATTACTAAACAGGAGCAAAAACAAAAAACATAAAGAAAATTGGATTGCCTCCCAACTAGCGCTATTGTTTAACACCCCTAGCTAGGCATAAAAGCGAAGATAGATTTAACGAGTGCCATCTTTGGCACTAAATTCATAAGTAGCCCGCATGATAGATTCATAAGGTAATTTGACTTTCTTTCTTGGAAAGTGCTCCATGCATTTCTTTAATGGAAATTGGAATCTAATATTCCCTTCCTTCATATCAATAATCGCGCCAATCGTTCTAAGGAAAGGTCTACCAAGAATAATAGGGCAAGAAAGATTGCAATCTATATCAAGAACGATAAAATCTACGGGCACCATATTTCTATTTGCAACAATAAGAACATCATTGATCCTTCCCATAGGCTTTTTAATGGTGGAATCCACAAGGTGAAATTTAAAGAGCAATCATCAAGATCATGGAAACCTAGAATATCACATAAAGTTTTCGGAATCGTGGAAACACTAGCACCCAAATCACACAAAGCAAAACACACATGATCTTTAATTCTAATCTTTATAGTAGGTTACCACTCATTATTAAGTTTTCTAGGTATAGAAACTTCCAAATTAAGTTTTTATCATAATATTGCATCAAGACATCAACAATATGTTTGGTAAAAGCTTTATTTTGACTATAAGCATGAGGAGAATTAACAACGGATTGCAACAAGGAAATACAACCTTCTAAAGAACAATTATCATAATCAAATTCCTTGAAATCCGAGATAGTGGGTTCAATGCTATTTAAAGTTGTGACCTCTCTAATCCCACTTTTACCAAATTTAGCATCAAGATCTAAAAACTCCGAATTTTTGGGACGCCTTCTAGGCAAAGTTGATTCATCATCAGTCCCATAATTATAAAAATTCATATTGCAAAACATATATCTAATAGGAGACGCATCGATAACTTTAAGATCCTCATCATTATTTTCATGGAAACTAGAAGAACACGCTTTTATAAAGCAATCTTTCTTAGCACGCAATCTAGCGGTTCTTTCCTTGCACTCATCAATGGAAATTCTCATTGCTTTGAGAGACTCATTGATATTAAGCTTAGGAGGAGAAGATCTAAGTTTAAGAGAATCAACATCAAGCGAAAGTCTATCAACATTCCTAGCCAAATCATCAACTTTGAACAATTTTTCTTCAAGCAAAGCATTAAAATTCATTTGAGAAATCATAAATTCTTTCACACTATTCTCAAAATCAGAGGGCATCTAATTAAAATTACCATAAGAATTATTGTAGGAATTTCCATAATTATTAGAGGAATTACTAGGGAACGGTCTAGCATTAAAGTTTCCTCTATAAGCATTGTTTCCAAAATTATTCCTACCAACAAAATTCACATCCATAGATTCATTATTATTCTCAATCAAGGAAGACAAAGGCATATCATTGGGATCAAGAGGAGTATTTTTAGTAGCAAACAATTTCATAAGTTCATCCATCTTTCCACTCAAAACATTGATTTCTTCTATAGCATGCACTTTTTTACTAGAAGATCTTTCGGTGTGCCATTGAGAATAATTAGCCATGATATTATCAAGAATTTTGTAGCATCTCCTAACGTTATTTCCATAAACGTGCCTCCCGCGGCCGAATCTAAGAGATTTCTAGAAGCAAGTTCAAACCGGCATAAAAAATTTGTATGATCATCCATAAATTCAAACCATGAGTAGGGCAATTGCGAAGCATCAATTTCATTCTTTCCCAAGATTGGGCAACATGCTCATGATCAAGTTGTTTAAAATTCATAATATCGTTCCTAAGAGTGATGATCTTAGCGGGAGGAAAATACTTAGACATAAAAGCATCTTTGCACTTGTTCCAAGAATCATTACTATTTTTAGGCAAAGACGAAAACCAAACTTTAACACGATCTCTAAGTGGAAATGGAAATAACTTAATTTGACAATATTGTTATCCGTATCTTTCTTCTTTTGCATATCACACAAATCAACAAAGTTGTTTAGATGAGTAGCGGCATCTTCGCTAGGAAGGCCGGCGAATTGATCTTTCATAACAAGATTCAGCAAAGCAGTATTGATTTCACAAGACTCAACATCATTAAGAGGAGCAATTGGAGTACTAAGGAAATCATTATTATTGGTATTCGAGAAATCACACAATTTGGTATTATCTTGCGCCATGGCAACAAGTAATCCAACATACAAGCAAACAGAAAAAGGCAAGCGAAAAGAGAGGAGAAGATTGGGAAAAAGATGGAAAATAAAACGGCAAGGGTGATGTGGGGGAGAGGAAAATGAGAGGCAAATGGCAAATAATGTAAATGCGAGGGAGATGGGTTTGTGATGGGTACTTGGTATGTCTTGACTTAAGCGAAGACCTCCCCGGCAACGGCGCTAGAAATCCTTCTTGCTACTCTTGAGCTTGCGTTGGTTTTCCTTGAAGAGGAAAGGGTGATGCAGCAATAGTAGCGTAAGTATTTCCCTTAGTTTTTGAGAACCAGGGTATCAATCCAGTAGGAGGCTCCTCAAAAGTCCCACGCACCTACACAAACAAACAAAGAACTCGCAACCAACGCAATAAAGGGGTTGTCAATCCCTTCACAGCCACTTGCGAAAGTGAGATCTAATAAAGATAGTATGATAAGATAAATATATTTTGGTATTTTATAATATAGATGCAAAAAGTAAAGATGCAAATAAAGGTAGATTGGAAGCAAATATGACAAGAGATAGACCCGGGGGCCATAGGTTTCACTAGTGGCTTCTCTCAAGATAGCATAAGTATTACGGTGGGTGAACAAATTACTGTCGAGCAATTGATAGAAAAGCGAATAATTATGAGATTATCTAGGCATGATCATGTATATAGGCATCACGTCCGTAACAAGTAAACCGACTTCTGCCTGCATCTACTACTATTACTCCACACATCGACCGACTCCTACCTGCATCTAGAGTATTAAGTTCATAAGAACAGAGTAACGCATTAAGCAAGATGACATGATGTAGAGGGATAAACTCAAGCAATATGATATAAAACCCCATCTTGTTATCCTCGATGGCAATAATACAATACGTGCCTTGCAACCCTTTCTATCACTGGGTAAGGACACCGCAAGATTGAGCCCAAAGCTAAGCACTTCTCCCATGGCAAGAAAGATCAATCTAGTACGCCAAACCAAACTGATAATTCGAAGAGACTTGCAAAGATAACTCAGTCATACATAAAAGAATTCAGAGAAGATTCAAATATTATTCATAGATAAACTTGATCATAAACCCACAATTCATCGGATCTCGACAAACACACTGCAAAAAGAGTTTACATCGAATAGATCTCCACAAGAGAG
Organism: Triticum timopheevii; assembly: GCA_963921465.1. Taxonomy (NCBI): domain Eukaryota; kingdom Viridiplantae; phylum Streptophyta; class Magnoliopsida; order Poales; family Poaceae; genus Triticum; species Triticum timopheevii. The sequence continues at coordinate 465,528,232 of OY997266.1, forward strand.
GGGGAGAACATTGTATTGAGATCCAAAAAGAGAGAAGAAGCCATCTAGCTAATAACTATGGACCCGTAGGTCTTCGGTAAACTACTCACAACTCATCGGAGGGGCAAGGGTGTTGATGTAGAAGCCCTCCGTGGTCGATTCCCCTCCGGCGGAGCGCCGGTGAAGGCTCCAAGATGGGATCTCGCGGATACAGAAGGTTACGGCGGTGGAAATTGTGTTTCGGTTGCTCTCTGGATGTTTTCGGGGTATGTAGGCTTATATAGGAGGAAGAAGTACGTCGGTGGACGCCCGAGGGGCCCATGAGACAGGGGGGTGCGCCCTATAGGGGGGGCGCGCCCTCCTATCTCGTGGGAGCCTCGGCTGCTTCTTGACTTGCACTTCAAGTCCTCTGGATCACGTTCGTTCCAAAAGTCACGCTCCCAAAGATTTCATTCCGTTTGGACTCTGTTTGATATTCCTTTTCTTCGAAATACTGAAATAGGCAAAAAAACAGCAATACAGGCTGGGCCTCCAGTTAGTAGGTTAGTCCCAAAAATGATATAAATGTGAAAAATAAATCCCATAGACATCCAAAAGGGGTAAAAATTATAGATACGTTGGAGACGTCTCAATATTCAAGGCAATGATCATGTATATATGCATCAGGTCCGAGACAAGTAGACCGACTCATGCCTGCATCTACTACTATTACTCCACCCATCGACCGCTATCCAGCATGCATCCAAGGTATTAGTTCATGAAAAACGGAGTATTTCCTTAAGTAAGATGACATGATGTAGACAAAGTAAACCCAAGCAATATGAATAAACATCGTCGTTTTCCCCTCAATGACAACAATACAGATATGTGTCATGTCTCCTCCTGTCACTGAGATTGAGCACCACAAGATTGAACCCATTACAAAGCACCTCTCCCATTGCAAGATAAGTCAATCTAGTTGGCCAAACCAAACGGATAGATCAGAGAGGAATACAAAGCTATAATAAATATGCATAAAATAATTCAGAGAAGACTCAATTAATATTCATGAATAATTTGATCATAAACCCACAATTCATCAAATCCCAACAAACACACCACAAAAAATATTACATCGAATAGATCTCTAAGAACATTGAGGAGAACATTATATTGAAGATCAAAGCGAGAAAAGAAGCCATCTAGCTACTAGCTATGGACCCGTAGGTCTGTGGTAAACTATTCACACATCATCGGAAGGGCAGTAAGGTTGATGTAGAGGCCCTCCATGATTGATTACCCCTCCGCCAGAGTACCGGAAAAGGCGTCCAGATGGGATCGCGGAAGAACAGAAAACTTGCAGCGGCGAAAAAAGTATTTTGGGTGGCTATCTGATATATTGGGAATATTTGGGAATTTATAGAGGTGGAATTAGGTTAAGAGGTGCCACAAGGGGCCCACAAGGGCGCGCCTCCCGAGCTTGTCGCTCCCTTGTGGCTCTTCAGGTCTTCTCTCGAACATTCTACGACCCCCTCTGGTCCAGAAAAAATTAATCCAAAGTTTTTTCTCTGTTTGGACTCTATTTGATATTGATTTTCTGAAAAGCCAAAAACAACAAGTGGCACTGGAACTAAGTTAGGTTAGTCCTAAAAATGATATATAATTGCATATAAAACATTCAAGATTGATAATATAATAACATGGAACAATAAAAAATTATAGATACGTTGGAGACGTATCTGACGGCGATGGCGCGCCTCAATCTCATGCTCGAGGAGGCGGACGAGCTCGCCCACTTCTGCATCCCCACCGCGCCGGACGTGCGGCTGCCGTCCAGGTGGCGCCTCAACATCGACGACGTGTCGGTGGGCACCCACCTCTTCGCGCACGCCGTCGGGCTGTACCGGGCGGGACTGCCGACGGAGATGCTGCAGGACCCCCGGTACGCCATCAACAGCCCCCACTGTCCGGACCTGCTCGCCCAGGAGCACGAGCTGCGCGTCAATGCCTTCGACGAGCCGCGACCGCTAGTGAAGCACAATCGACGGCGCCCCCACGAGCTTTTGGACGGCCGCACCTTCAAGGAGGTGGTCGCTCCGTACCACGCACAGGCGGTTGCGGGCGCCCTGTCAGCCCTGCCCGACCCCGGCTACCAACTCTTCTGCTACGACAACGTCAATGGGCAACGGGGTTTCGCCTGGGGGGCGGCGGCTGGGCGAGCGCTCTCTTTTTTTAGTCGTACTGGGCGGGCGGGTATTCTACATGACCTGTGAAATGACCCCCTTGCCCTTTATATGTTTTTTGGTTGTTTGGGAGGGGGGGAGGGGGAGGGGTTTGTACGGAAGCACGTCTCATAAGTGTGTTTTTGGTTGCGTTCTCATCTCAACATAGTTGTTCCCTCTTTATGCATGCTCAACTCAACTCCCCTCTTCATGCATGCTTCTAGTGTATTTGTGCTAAGCTAGTGTGGACTCATGCACCCTCCATACACTCTATCAAACACCCAAAAATGGGTTGAGAAGGGAACTCTTGGACTCATGCACCCTTCGTACACCTTACCAAACACACGTGTATTGGTGAAACCAACTCTTTTACTGCAGTTTGCGTACGGCCGGAAAGTATTCGTCCGGCTCGACAACAACAGAAATGCTCTCGACAGAAAGAACTTGTTTACGGGCGATGAACAAGGGACATGGGCCACAACCACATCCGACGAGCTCAAAAGTAAAGTCCTGCCAAAGGAATGAAGAAGCAAGGTACATGTGAATTTGCCATCGAAACTTGATTCACATATGATCTGATTGCTCTTTGTTCGAAAAACAAACATGTTCTGATTGCTCTTTGTTGGAAAAAGCAAACATTTTCCAATTGCTGGCCATGAGGGTTAAATAAACTAAGGGAACATGATTCATATCATCACATGTTAAATTAGTCAACCACTTTCTGTTTATATCAATTAATTAAATAGACTTGAATCTGAGAAGGAACAATGTTTAGCGAATTATCGTTCAGATAACAATGATTATTTTTTATAATTTACATTGCGAGTTATGCCTGCTTTTCAGGCATTGCTGGTCACGCTCCGCCATTGCCAACATGGGAGATCGGGATAAGAGCATCTTCCCTGTATTCTATTCCGGAGCCGCCATTTTCCCAGCAGTGCGCCATGCCTTGGAACGCCTTGCAAGCAACGACAAAGCAGCAAGGCTCGGGCTTCCCCCCACGTCCACGCACCCCCACCTCCCGTGCACGTCTCCCTCCCGCTCACCCCCCACTCCCGTCTCCCGGCGCGCGACCCGCCGCACCCACTCGCACCGCCCCCCTCGCCGCAAACCGCCACTGACGCCCGGGCCCGCCATACGAGACAAACCAATGGGCCCCGCGCGCAGCGCCAGCCCTTTCCCAGCTAAAGGGCGAGTCCAGATTTCGTTCGCAGCGCCCGAGCCCGGCACCCGCAGCAACGGAAACAACGGCCCTGGGGGAGAGAAGAGAACCGGCCGGAGAAATATATAAAAAAAAACAGGCCGCGCGACGGGAGCCACCACGCCATTACTTCGGCGCCCCGCCCCGCCCCGCCCTCCTCCAACCGCCACCTCCCTCCCCGATCTCGTCGCGCGATCTCCGACCGCCCGCCGAGCCCCCGCGGGAGGAGCTTCGAGCCTGCGCCCCGGGCGCCCCATGGTGGGTCCGGCACATCGGGGCCGCGAGATCTAGGGTTTCCGCGCCGAGGCGGGGGGCGATGGGGCGCCGGAAGGCCACGGCGGGGCCGGCTCGGCCCTCCTCGAGGGCCGGGGACGGCGTAATCTCCGGTGAGATCCGCGCCTCCGTTTTCTCTCTCTGTGTGCGTCGTGGTGCCAATGCGTCACCATTCTTTTGGATCGAAGCTAGCTACCACCGGCCGTAATCGTAGTTGGATTTGGTATGGGGCTGTAGCTGTCTAGTTGAGCTGGGGCGGGGATGCCCGCGGAGGGCAAGTGCTAGACGTCAGCTATTTGTCAGTGTTAGCATGGTGATGCCATTTATTAGCAGGATGCCAATTTGCTTGGATTTAAATGTGGTCAGCGTACTGTGACATAGCGTGCACGTGGTGCATCATGATTTTGTTTTATCAGCGTTTGCGAGCGCAGAATTTCAGTATGAACCTGCACATTATATGTGCACATGCGCTATAGCTGCATAGATTTGAGTAATGAGGTAGAAGTGTTAAATGAATCACACTCGTATTTTATGGAAAGTTAGTATTTATACTCTGATTGGATGCCTGTTTCCTCCAGTACTTGATACATCAAGTTTGTATCTGAGGCGAAGCGTTGATTTAGGATCATGGGAAGGGGAGTTAGTGATTTACAGGCGGCTGGCAGCCCACCTAGGAGCCACCCTCTCGCATTGCCGCCTAGCGGCCTAGGTACCTGTGGCCTTAGCTCACATACGTGCTAAGCGGGGTACCATGCAGCATCATTTCACTTGTGATAAAACCTGGTCACACTGCAAATGACTTTGCTTATTACAACTCAAACCAATGTGTTCATAATTTGACAACCATTTCGTGGTTTCTTCGATTCAGTGATGTCTATCAGGGAATGCTGGATATCTAAGTTGGTTCTGAATTCCATACCATTTAACTTTTTCGAACCTGGCTGCATTGCAAATACTCAAACCAGAGAAAAGATAATCAACTCCTTCCAGTTTACTATTTGGTTCCATGTGACTACTGTATCATGTTAAAGAGCTTTGCCATGTCTACTTCTCAACTGCTGTGCCTGTATCGTTCCTCCTTACATAGCAAATCAACTTGTGAGTTCAAAAAAATGTTTACATTCCATTTATCTAATGACTGGCTAGATAAATAATTTTCTGTCTGGTTAATGAAAAAACCGTTTACATTCCATTTATCTTCTTTGTTGACTCAAAATCTGCCAGCTTAGTATCTTCTACCTGAATACCTGATCATGTTGTTTTAGTTAGATCTGTCGTAGTAACACATCTTCTTAAAGTTGTGTATTGTATTTAACAAATTTGAAGTTGACATACTGTGTTTTGTATCCTAACTTTTTATTTATTTTCAGAAATCCGGGAGAAACATAAATTGGAATTGGAGAATTTGACACTAACAAAGCACCCATTCAGGACATTGCACTTCTTCAATTTAGCTATGTTGCAATACTTGAAAAGATCAGTAACATATATCCTGAGTAAAAGAGCTTTGTTTGTTCTCCTAATTGTTATGGTGGTAATTCCTGGAGTTGCACTTCTGGTTACTGATGGTCTGCACAAAAAGGTGTGGGCAACTTTACTACATTTGTGGAGTATACTGACATAATAACAGTAATAGTGCGTTTTGTAAACTACACGAGTGCTAACGTTTGTTTTCTGATTTCTATGCAGCATGTGCAGGAGTTCCTTAATTATGCTAGATTTGTGTTGTGGTGGGTTTCATTAGGTGTGGCCTCTTCAATCGGACTAGGTAAGTGTCATTGACTTCTCTCAAGATTATGCAGTGTGATCACATATAATAAAGGAAGCGCAAATGAATAATGTGTTAACATAGTTAATTTATCCTTTCTGTCCTGCAAATACTTTACCTTTTATAGCTAAACAGTTAAACCATACTGTCTGGTGGCTGAAGCATCTAGTGAACATGAACCAGCTCGCTAGAAACTAATTTTAAAAGTTGCCACATCCGTTATTTTAGTTATAATGTCAGTAGTTATTTCTGTGTTAGTAAAAAGTAAATATCAGCAGCAAAATTATAATATATTGCCTTATATGACCTTGAGAATAAAAGGCTAAAGGTCATACTTCGCGAAAATTGGAGAGGAGAGCAAGAGGTGCAGTATTGCCAAGTTGTATGGTACTCCCTCTGTCCCGTAATATAAGAGCGTTTTTTACACTACACTAGTGTAAAAAACGCTCTTATATTATGGGATGGAGGGAGTAGAAGTTAGAAGTTGTGACATTTTAGGGTGTTGGGTTTAAGTTTTTGCAGTGACTGTGTGTGGCACTAAGACATCTTGGAGGTTGACTACCTCATGATATATCATTAATATCGCGTTCTTTTGCCCAAGTGCATGTAGCTCCTGCTTGCGCAGGGTCAGGGGAAGGGTCCGACCACTTTGGGTCTATTGTACGCAGCCTTTCCCTACATTTCTGTAAGAGGCTGTTTCCAGGACTTGAACCCGTGACCTCATGGTCACAAGGCAGCAGCTTTAAATATCGCGCTCTTTTGCGCCCAAAGGAAACTGTTACCATATTCATGTTTGTAGCAGAATATGTGGATATTTGGAATTGTCAGATGGTTTTGAGACATTATTTAGGCAAACTGTGAGAACAATATTTGGTCATCTTAGAGACTCAGGCATGATAAAGCCTATACCAACTTTAGTTAGTTTTGTATACTTTCTTAGTTAGCAGTTGTCTTGTGCTGTACATGATAGATTCCCCTTTATCATTTGCCAAGACATGTAACAATGAGTGCTGCCAAGTGTTAAATTTGGAAAATAGAACTTTGAAGTTTATTTGTTTGCCTGGAGCAAGGAGTTCGCTTTTGAAAATTGATGGATTAGTATTTGAAATGCAGGTTCAGGTTTGCATACATTTGTGCTGTATCTTGGGCCCCACATTGCTCTCTTCACTATTAAGGCTGTTCAATGTGGCCGTGTTGATTTGAAGACTGCTCCATATGATACCATACTGCTTAAACAGGCGCCATCATGGCTTGATAAGAAGTGTTCGGAATTTGGATCGCCCATGTATCCTTCATCAGATCATTCAGTGATGATCCCAGTCCTTGATTTACTCCCTCAGGTTCAGTTGGAAGCTGTTCTTTGGGGTATCGGGACAGCACTTGGCGAGCTCCCTCCTTATTTTATATCACGAGCTGGTAATTGTGCAATGCATTTTATTCTGAAGTAATTGTGATATTCTGTTAGATACTTTAAAGCTGTACAGTATATTATTGAATCTATGTGCAGATAATAGTTCTTTCTGTATTGTTTCTTAACTGATTTCCCTTGAACACTATCTATAGCGCCTACTTTTTACTGTACTATGTAACATGTGTGTGTGCCTTCATTATCATATCCATTTAGCTTTTGTCCCTTACGTAGGTACCTAAGTTCACCAGCTTCATTTTATGGAGCACTGACACATTGTAGTAGTATTTTATGGTTATTGTTCATTTTCCTCTCATAAAATGATTGAAACTCTTACCAATCTAGGAACAGTACTCATTTCATTCTCAGTAATGGGATGTAATACAACTTTTGAGACTGTTATCTTGTCACTTAGTCATGTTTTGTGGAACTTTGGGCCAGTTCTTTTGAGCTGCAGCTTATGCATGAGCTCCTGCGAAAATAAGCCTCAGATAAGCTCTTGTGGAAATAAGCCCATGAGAATAAGCCAACGAGTTCTTTTTAGTTCATGTCCCTCCAGCTTAATTTTGATATACCTAGTGAAAAGTCTGTAATACCCCTGGACTGTATTGTTCTGATATTCAGTTGTGCTTTAGCGTTTTGTTGCCCATAAAAACATCATTGTCTCGCATAGAGAGCGGCGTAATAAAAAAAAAGGACAGCTCCATGTAGAAAAGTTGTGCTGCTGTGGAAGCTCATCAACACGAAACTATGACATTCATATATAATTAGCTTAATTGGGGAGTGATTGTTATGGACACTCATCGACACTGACTGACGCTGAAGAAACTGAACAAAACACTAGTTCAACAGGGATAAGATGAACAGGGGGTGAGTACAAAAACTCAATCTGCATCTGGTGGACTCCTAACGATAACACACGCTCCCAGATCCTACACACACTCGGTCTACCGGGTGTTCGCACCCAGGTACATTAGCAACACAATACCAAGAACTAGTATTGTGGCCATCAGGTTGGTGCACGCTATCAGTAGACTAGCAGCAGCCATGACTTGAGATGATCGGCCCAGAACGTGATCTGCGTGCAGATCTGCTGGCTTGTGCGCGACAAGCCTGCTGTTTGACGCGTGGTGCTGAGCGGCATTGGGGGCTGTAGCCCTTGCGATCTGGACAGCGTTGGGAGGACTGCCGGCTCTAGGAATCTTGCTCGGCGTCCCCTGACGAGAGGACGAGCGACCGCGGACTGCTGGACAGAGGGGTGGCGTGGTGGGGCAGAGCAGAGGGAGGCGGGGGAGGAACGCGTCTACCCAGCACCAACAGGATCGATGTCGTCGTCGGCTCGTCGGCGGAGTAGGGCAGCGTCGTGAGGCGTGGGCGGCGGTGACGGGGAAACCCTATTTCACAGGAGGGGCGAGAGGATCGTTCGGGTTGATACGTGGGGGATAAGGTGGCATTTCCTTTGTAATTGTGTGCAAGTGGGAGGGCAAGGGGATATACCAGTTTGTTTTTAAGTGACCACTCACGGGAAGCTGACCACCCCCCAGGTTTTTTACATTGTGAAGGAGAGGGCTGTGGAAATAAATTAAGCTCTATGCCCCAAAACGAGTTATTTTGAGTTTTTATCTTAAGACAATAAGCTGCTAAAAGCCACAAAAGAACCGGCCCTTTATTGTGGGTAAACAGTACTGGTTTCATTCTCTGTAATGGGATACAATACAACTTCTGAGACTGTTTGTTACTATTGTGATGTCTTATGAAACTATCTTTATTCTTGTTTGTTCTCTTTCCTTGCATGCTGGAGTTGATTATTTAAGGACTATTTATATGGTCGAATGTTAAACTCTAGAAATTACTCCCTCTGTCCCAAAATATAAGAACGTTTTTAACACTACACTAGTGTCACAAACGTTCTTATATTATGGGACGGAGGGAGTAGTTTGTAGCAAACCATAGCTTGCGCGTTCTTGAAATCTGCAACCTTCATTATCTCGAGGTTCAATTTTTAAGCTGTCCATACTGAGCAAATGATCTCTCATGTTGCAGCTCGTTTGTCAGGAAGTAAGTTAGAAGCTGTCAAGGAGCTAGATGTTGCTCCTTCGTCAGAAGATGGTCCAATAGCATCTACTGTGAATCGTACAAAACGCTGGCTCCTTTCTCATTCACAACATCTCAACTTCTTCACTATCTTGATACTTGCTTCGGTTAGTCTTTGTCCTGTCTGAATCTTTGAGTAACGATTTCTTAAGCAAAAAAGTAGTTGCAGAATTTTGCTTTGGCAGTATATCGCTCATGCGGCTCTTGCAGGCTTTGGCCCTAATTTTCTATTTGGTGCCAAAATATGCTAATTGGACATTTACACATGTAACTGGTTCCAAGCATGGATATATAGTGCATCATGTAACTTATTTTTTTGTGTTTACTAGGTTCCAAACCCGCTGTTTGACCTTGCTGGTATTATGTGTGGTCAATTTGGTATACCCTTCTGGGAGTTTTTCTTTGCAACTTTGATCGGGAAGGCCATCATCAAAACTCATATTCAGGTTTGTGATATATACATTTTATTGAAAAATCCTGGCATTAATTTGTGTTTCTCTTGGTACCACATGTTTATTTTTTCTCTTGGTCTGCTGGTGATTTGGTATACCAGTCTGCTTTCAGATCCTATGAGATAATCATGTATTAACTTCATCATTGTAATATATTTTAGGCATACTTTATGTGATCACGTCTTTTCGGTTCTGTCCAGTTCGAACCAAAATATTGAAATCTTACAAGCTATCCCTACCCCTACAACCCATGCAAAATTGTAGTTGCGACCTACTCCGTTCCTAAATATTTGTCTTTCTAGAGATTTTAACAAGTGACTAAATATGGAACAAAATGAGTGAATCTACACTCTAAAATATGTCTATATACATCCGTATGTGGTAGTCCATTTGAAATATCTAAAAAGACAAATATTTAGGAACAGAGGGAGTACATGGCTACATTGATTATTCTGTGTGATCTCTGCAGAATATGGTGTGAATTGTATCAGAGATTTCACTCAAATACTATCTTTACTGTGATCAAATAATAACGCCATTAATGCTTGCATCAAAAGTACATGATGTACCTGCCATACCAATTGCTGTTTCTTTTTAAATTTTGATTTTTATTGTTACCTTGTTTTTTCTTTCCTCACAACAAAACAAACAAACCATGAGTGATACAATTTTGCTTCTTTTTGTGCTCCTTCTCTTCCTGAATATCAAACAAACTTTTAGTTGGAAAACTATCAATTTCGTACTATGTTCAACTGAGTTTCTTATCATTTTGGTTTATTGTCAGTTTGACACCTTATTTATCTGGTTGGATTGAAATGAATATTTGCAGTCTCGCTGTACTGACACATGAATTGTACCTTCTCACTTCTGCAGACACTGTTTATCATCTCGTTGTGCAACAACCAACTCTTGTATTTTATGGAGAAGGAGTTGATCTGGATATTTGAGCACATTCCTGGGTTTTCAGCGACCCTGCCATCTGTAATTGCCAAACTCCACAGTGCTAAAGAGAAGTATTTATCACCACCTGTGTCAGTCTCACCTTCACAAATGGAGGTCGGTATCTTCATTTTCATGTCATTTGATTTTTAGTTTTTTCTTACCTGTTCGTTGATGTTCTGTAACTGTCATTTGTACAGGATAAACAGTGGAATTTCTCTTTTGCGTTGGTCTGGAACACTGTAGTGTGGCTTGTGCTTGTGAACTTCTTCATTAAGATCGTCACATCAACAGCTCAGGATTATCGCAAAAGGCAGCAGGACATAGAGATGGAGCTCATTACTGATTCCTCGCCCCAGAATCATTCTAAAACTAACTAACAGCAAACATGGTTGTATTTATTCAGCTGCACATTGCGAATATTCTCCTCAGTAGCCTTTGCGCCTGGTTAAGCCCTTGCGGATGATCCCAATGCTGGTAGAAGTCCCGATGCTGGTAGAAGTTGTGTTCTTCTGTACAGTGAACAGAAACATGGGCCTCTCCAACCCGCCACAAGTGATGGCTGCGACTTTTTGTCATTGCGCCTCTACTGGCAGTTCCTGGAGGAGAATCAGTCCTGTTATTTCAGGCGCCAAGTTGGATGAACTTTAGGGATTGTTTGTTTGTTTAGCATGATTTCATCACTAAGATGTATTTTACCAGTACCTTTTTTTTACCTTCTTATGTTGGAAATACGGTAGCTGATAGGGCACCCGAGAGGACTCAAAGGTGAAATGTTTTATTGTTACATTCACAATGCAAATGCATGTTCACAATTGGAGCCAGCTAGATTTAATGGAGCACTTGGATTACAATTTTACTCTGGCAAATAAAGCTGCTGTTTTATTTATCAAGACTTGCAGCTGCGTTTCTACATCACGTCGTTGTAAAACTGTGTCATACATTGGTTGTACCTTGTGACTAGGTCAGGTTCAGAGATGTGTGATTCTCGTCAAGCTCTTTGGCATGTAGCTTGTGATTTTCAGCAAGCGGGCGCATCTGAAGCTCAGAGAGGTGAAGGGAGGTGCGATTACACATCAGCAGCTAAACAGTGCTGTAACCTAGTGCCTTCGAAACCTTTTCCTTTTTTTTTGAGTTACCTTCGAAACCTTTTCAATTAACTAGTGTCGTCAATGCAAATTGGGGTCGTGAGAGCAGTTGTCCGTTTAATCTTGGGCGTGCTTGGTAAGTCGAATCTAGCGCACCACAGAAGTTGGAGCAGAGGCGGGGTAAATTTCATGGAGATACGGCAGCAGGAGACTCCAAGCTGGGTCCCCGTGTGCTGCCACGAGAGAGAGCACCGATTTTCTAAGTTGGAGACAAAAGCCAGACTACTCGCACGGCACGATGAATTGTCATGCCTACATACGTTTCTTCCAAATTTGTTGTTACATGCCTACACGACCCGGCTGGCGACCGCGGAGCGCCGGGGAGAACTGAGAACCGGGGAGGGAGGGACCGCCTCGCCGTCGCGGGCACGTCATTCGCCGGTAGGGAAAAGGCGTTCGTCATCTAGCACCATCGCAACCCGGCAACAGACGTCTCCCATCCGGCCATCCCATCATCAAAGTGAAGTTCACCTCGGTTCAGACTTGAGACTCCTCCCGGCTCCCGCAGCCGCAAGCGAAGCCGAAGGCCGAGGCCACCCACCCCCCTGCCCTGCCCTGCCCTCCATATATTAACGGGGCGGCGGCAGCGACAAAGCATAGAATACTAGCGCCCCCACTTGCTTTGAGCCTTAAGCCTCCAATCCATCCACCGCCGGAGACAGACCGGAGCCAGCGGTTCCAAGCGAGGAGGAGGAGGTTTAGGGCGAGCCGGCGCGCATGGCGGCGGCGGCGGGCAATGTGGAGTTCATCCGCGCGCGCAGCGACAAGCGGGAGTACCGCCGCCTGCTGCTCCCCAACGCGCTCGAGTGCCTCCTCATCAGCGACGCCGACACCGACAAGGTCCGCCCCGGCCCGCTCGCCGAAGCGGCGCATGAATGCTCACCAGTTGGTCGACGTTTCTCCGCGCGTGATTCATCCGGCCTTGTCGTTGTCTGTTTGTGCGCAGGCCGCGGCGTGTATGGAGGTCGGCGTGGGCTCGTTCAGCGACCCTGAGGGGCTCGAGGGCCTCGCGCACTTCCTCGGTGAGTTCATTCACCCCCCCTTCCCTCTCCGTACACTCTCCTCGCCGTCGGCCATCTCCACACCGTGGCTCCGATTCCGGTTCGTTGCGTGGGCGCGCCTGATCTAACTAACCGAAACACCGAATTCCTGGGGCGAGTACTACTACTTTACTTTCTGACCAGGTAGTGGTTGGTTGGATTGGATGGGGGTTGTTCGCTGGACCCAGCGCAGCGCAGTGCCCCTGCGCAACGGCGTCGGCGTCAGATGAATCTCCTCCCCCTTTTGGGATCCGGCTGGGGTCTCCTCCAAATTTTGTCTCCATGGAATCGAGTGACGGAGGAGTGCTTCCTTGGCCACTTCTCCCCCATTGGGCAGTGCCTTGCCGCTTTAGGCCTTCCTGAGCACCAATGATGGCGTCGCAGATTTGCGGCCAGGTCAATGGATGTTTTTTTCCTTTTCCAATCGAAAAGCTGATTGAATAAATCGGCCCATTGATTTGGTCCAGTCAGTGTCGCCCGGCGTGTTTTCACCGTCGGATCACGCCATTGACGGACGGTTCGGACCAAAGTTCAGAGCATCCATGATTGATCTCAGTGGTGCGGGCATCGGGCCGTACATGTCCCGCCTTCGCCGGTAGCAGCAGAGTAGGAGTGTACGACAGCCGGCTAGCTGAATGTCTTTCTTAAATGTTTCTCAGGTTTCCAGCCAAATTATTTGGGCATAATTATGCGTTTGTTGAACGATCCAAGAGTTTCATGCGAGACACGAGTTTGGTTGGGCGGGGTCCATCGCTCCAGGATATGGGAGCCTGTCGCTCTCTAGATCACTGCACACACACGTTGTTGCCTAGCAGGATCCTCGCAGCTTGCTGGATGCTCCCACTCCACGAGTCCGTGTTGATATTTTGTCTGGCGTCTGCGTTCTACCCGTGGTAACAACAAAAGATAATTCTACTCGATGCACGCGCAGAGCGGTACACGTGTGGGGTTTATTTCAGAAAACCCACATGAACGCAAATTGATGGAGAGAGTGGGTAATACTTGCTTCACTAGTTTAAAATAAATGTTTGACAGAGTTGAAGTTTCAGTTTTGCTAAAGCACATCTAGATGTGTCATAAGTATTGCACATCTAAGTCCTATGTCATTGATCTTACGTTGAGATTCATGTGGATATTTTCTTTTTCTTTTTTCTTTTCCTCTTATGCTTGATTCACTCACTTAGATGTGCAATAACTAGAGCACATCTAGATGTGTCCTAGACACACCCAGTAAGTATAGAGTAGTAAACCATTGGTTACAGAAATTAGCAATTTTTTCTGTTTATTCATTTATTACCATGGGCTTGCTTGCAGAGCATATGCTGTTTTATGCCAGCGAGAAATACCCTGGAGAACAAGATTATACAAAATATATCTCGGAGGTACCGCTTCTCATTTCATCATACGTTTGCTTGCAATTATTACTCACGCGTTAATGCCAGGTTTGTAAGAGTTTGAACCAGGTTTACCGTCCCTGCAGAGCATATACATTAGATGATTCTGGGCCAATCAGAAAATAAGTCATGAGATAGAGAACAACTGAAAGGAATATGCACGTTAGACTATGATAGATAGGTGCCAGTGTGCCAATGACTTATGGCTGATACCACATACCAGTGCTTGGCAATAAACATTGTGCAAGCAAATTTATGCTTGTACCATAGCTCACCTCCTACTCCATCGTGATGACCAAATGATACCTTGTTGCCATAAACTGTGGTTATGCCTAAGGCCCAGTTGTAACCTGTCACACTCTCAAACCAAATACACCTAACTCTGAAGGCTGAAGCTTAAGTGCATCCTCTCGCCAGTTGCCAATATGCTATGGTGTTGTGGTGCCAATACATGGCGTGATGAATGCTGTTCATAGAAGTATCACTAATATCCCAACTAGCAACAACTTTGTTGTCCTATCACAAGCTTGTAAAATGGTCTATGATTTTACTTCTGGGACCCATCAATATGATTATTTCATACCAGCTTAAATATTCCGTTTCATGCTTGGAAGTTACATTCAGTGTACTTGGATTATATGTTTTTTGAGTATTTGGCATGTCGTGAAAAATATCAGCACGGCGGTTCTTCCAATGCCTTTACATCCTCCGAGACAACGAATTTCTATTTTGATGTTAACGCGGACAATTTCGAAGAAGCCTTAGATAGGTAACTTTCTTAGTAGTATTTTGTTCAGTTAATGCATGCACATTGAATCAGGTCGTGATTTCTGTTCTGCAAATTTGCATGATTCTTTATAAAACAATAAATAAGTAGGTGATTTGTGTTGCGCAGATTTGCCCAGTTCTTCATTAAGCCACTGATGTCGCAGGATGCTGTTCTTAGAGAGATCAAGGCTGTTGATTCTGGTGAGCAGTTGCTTTATACATTCTAGTGCTATTTGCATCTAACATAACTTTTAGCTTATCACAATTACTTTATGTTTACGTTTTATTTGGATTTTGGAGTAGTAAGAACTAAGAAACACATTGTGGATAATGTTATATTTCACTGTTCTCACAGAACACAAGAAAAATCTGTTGTCAGATGGCTGGAGAATGCATCAGGTACTTCAGAGTCTCAACCTTCTTAGTTAGATACATGTGATATCCTTTCGTGCAATAATGTCATATCTGCATCAGAAACTGAAATTGCTGAAGTAAAGGCATTATGAATATTTGTTCTTTCCATACAATCATATTTGGCATGATATAAGCCCGGCTTATACTCACTTACTCAGAATGCCAGTTTTCTTTCAAATTAACCATATTTGGCATGATCTTAGCCTGATTTATCATCATCCTGTATATCCCGTTAGCCCTGCTGCACTGTTAGTCTGTTACTTCATTTTAGAGTATTTTTTTTCACAGCTTCAAAAGCATCTGGCCTCAAAGGATCATCCTTACCATAAATTCAGTACGGGTAAGCAATTGTTGGTATTCAGACATTGCTAATACTCATCCAGCTAATTATGGTTGTTGTTTTGTATTACTGTATAAGTTTTTTCTCGAATGCGCACAAGCATGCGCATCATATATATTCAGAAAGAGCGGGGGTAAAGAGCCCCAATACAGCGTTTATGGGCAAATTTGCCCGGACCACCTAGATTACAGAAGCGGACTACTCATGATCTACCCACCGTGACAAACTACCAAAGAAAACACTCATATCACCTTTAAGCAGACCGGCAGCAGCCCACGCCTTGCCTTCCTCGAGGATTCTGGTACCGATGCGAGCGGTTGAGGGCGACTCGCCATCGAACACAATACCATTCCTATGTTTCCATAACTCCCAACAGACTAGCACCAAGATTGTGCGATGGTCTCGCAGCCGCCCATCCGCGCTGGCCTTGCTCTGGCACCAGGAAACCAGGGTGTCGACCGCGGTGGGCACCCAGTCCGGTCTACCAAGAGCCGTACACACCTCATGCCACACCATCCTGGCGAAGACACATCCCAACAAGATATGATTGATGGTCTCATCACATTGATTGCAAAACGGACACGAGTCCTGGTGTGGCAATCCTCTCCGAGCCAGCCTGTCGGAGGTCCAGCATCTGTTCCTATAGCCAACCAAGAGAAAAAACGACATCGCTGTGGTGCCCTTGACCTCCAAGAGAAATCCGCTGTTGGGCTGGCCACTCTCCCTGCGAACTTGGCTGCATAAGCCGATCGAACAGAGAACGTTCCATTCCTTTCCCAGGCCCAAGAAAGCATGTCCGGGGAGTCAGGCTGGAGTTGGATGATGGCCACCCTATGCCAGAGATTTACATACTCACGCAGCTCCTCTAAATCAAGATTTGGGTTGATGTCCAAAGGCCATGAGACCTCCTGAATAGCCGTACGCACAGTCATGCTGCAACGCTTCCTCGGTGGCACCTTTGCATAGACCTTCGGTGCAAGATCCTGAATCCCGGACCCATCTAGCCATCGGTCCTCCCAAAAGAGAGTCGTCGAGCCGTCACCCAGCTTAGTGTGCGCTCCCGAGCGGTGAAGTTGTAGGGACTCCGTTGGAACAGGAATGTCAAACTCGTTCCATGGCCTCGAGGCATCAGCACGGCGCAGCCAAGGCCACCTCGCCTGCATAGCAATGTTCAACCACTTCAAGTCTGGAACTCCTAAACCACCTGCCCATTTAGGCGTGCATACAATGTCCCAGCCAACAGAGCACTTTCCACCATTAGCCTCCGCTTTTGCACACCATAGAAAACCTCTGATGATTTTGTTCATTGCTTTCATTGTCTTGGCCGGAAGATCCAGCACCATCATGGCGTGAATGGGAATGGCACAGAGAACCGCCTGCACAAGCAGAAGCCTTCCGCTCTTGGGCATGGCGGAGCCGCGCCAAGTGGGTAGGCGTCCCGCTAGTTGGTCGACCAGGTATTGCAGCTGTGCATGGGTCTGTTTCCGAATGGTGAGGGGTAGCCCTAAATATCTGCATGGGAAGTGGCTGAAAGGGAAGCCCAGAATTTGCCCCACCATCATCTTTTGATCGTCGGAGCAACGAATAGCGAAGGCCACACTCTTGTGATGGTTTATCCGAAGACCTGAAGCCACGCCAAAAGCTTCCAAAATGTCGGCCGTGACTATCAGATCCAAACAGCCCGGCTTGACGAAGAGCATCACATCGTCCGCAAAGATGGACATTCTCTGCTTTAGCCCAACTCTCGCCAGCGGGGAGAGAATGCGTCGAGAAGCAGCCAGCTCAAATAACTTGTGCAAAGGCTCCATGATCAGGATGAAAAGCAAGGGAGACACCGGGTCTCCCTGACGCAATCCACAGCAGTTAAGAATGTCTTTACCAGGTACTCCATTAATCAATACACGTGTCGATGCAGTGCCTAGAAGACCAACGATCCAAGAGATCCATCTCTGTCCAAACCCCAAACGGGATAGAACCTCAATCAAGAATGGCCATTGAACAGTGTCAAATGCCTTCGTAATGTCCAGCTTGAGCATTACTGCCGGGTCTCCCAACGCATGCAGCCTCCGCGCCGTGCCTCTCTTCCTCACACCATCTGCAGGCCTACATGCAATCGTTATTTTTGTTAAGCAACAGAATGCTACAGTTATGTCCAGAGTTACAGGTGAGGGGCGATGAGAGTTGGTTAATGTTGGTATTCAACTGGTTGCTTCTTATGTTTTGGTACGTCTATATAAAGCTCCCATGTATTTCGCTACATTTGCCTAAAAAGTGTATCCGTGTAGATTTTTCAAAGGTTTGCATTAAGTATGTTTTCACTCCATGCGCATGATACATTTCTTATCACCCAATTTACTGTTTAGGGGAAACTGATCCTTCTAATCTGGCATTCTTTTTGGTCTGCCCTGCTTTAGGTAGTTCATGCTGACTCCTTAATTCTTTACTGATAATGAGCTATTCATGGATCTAGCAACTGACTGTATTACTGTATAAGTGAGTATGCAAATCAATTTGACGTCCGAGTATTCCTGTGTTCCAACCCTTAATATGTTTCTACCAGATTCAGAGATCACGCTTTTTTAATTCACATACAAATGCTAACAAAAAGTCATGTATATTTTTTTCAAAATCTTGTTGTGCATGCCTAATATACAATCTCTTTCCGGAATTTGCATCTTATTTGAAATTATGTTATTTAATGCATCAGGAAGTTGGGAAACACTGGAAACTAAACCAAAAGAGAGGGGTTTGGATATCAGGCTTGAGCTTCTCAAGTTTTACGAGAATTATTCAGCAAATCTTATGCATCTTGTTGTTTATGGAAAAGGTAAGTAGTAAAGGTTCATCAATTTTGGCATACTTGACTTGTTTGTTACTGATAAAATGATTTGTAGAGAGTCTCGATTGCATTCAAAGCTTAGTTGAAAGCCTGTTTAGTCATGTCAAGAACACAGACCAGATAAGCTTCAAATGTCCAAGTCAGCCCCTTTCAGCAGAACATTTACAGGTAACTTGAAACAACACCAGTCACACTAAAAGTAAATACAGGAATGGCAATGGATATGTAATTTCGCATACTTTCTTCTGTCCTTGTCACGCAGCTTCTTGTCAAAGCAATCCCAATAATAGAAGGCGACTACCTAAAAATATCATGGCCAGTTACACCTAACATCCAGTTCTACAAAGAAGGTCCTTGCCGTTATCTCAGTCATCTTATTGGGCATGAAGGCGAGGGATCCATCTTCCACATTATAAAGGAATTAGGCAAGTTAACTTCAGCAGTATATTGTTGTAAATATTCTTTTGCCAGCTTATGTACTCAAACACTGGTCATTCTTTTGTTTCTTTTGTCAACTTGTGTGACCTGCGACAGTTCTATTTTGACTACATCAGGATGGGCCATGGATTTGGTGGCTGGTGCCGGCAGTGACAGCAATGAATACTCTTTTTTCTCAGTAGGCATGAGGCTCACTGATGCTGGTCATGGTAAGATCTCATCTTCATTATGCTCTCTTATAACATTTCCTTTTTTTTAAGTTTTAAGCACACCTTGATAGTACAATTTAGTAAGCTATGTGCATATCCAATGATTTCAGACCACATGGAGGATATTATTGGGTTGGTCTTCAAATACCTCCACCTATTAAAAGAAGATGGAATCCATGAATGGATATTTGATGAGGTAACTGACAGACACATCATTTAATCATGTATGTAGTTATTTGATGATTTATGCTCCTAATGCGCAGTTACTTTGAATATGAACATTGCACCCATGGACTCTGATGTGTTCTTTTAATAAAACGATCTCATTGAGTTTAAATTTTGTTACCCAAGGTTGTTTGCTGAAGCAATTCATAGTTCAAAATTTTACAACTCATAAGCAGAGTGAGGAGAAACTATGATTACATTTAATTACATAAATATACATGCTAATGTGTTCGTTGTTTTCTAGCTTGCGTCAATAAATGAAACAGAATTCCACTATCAAGACAAAGTCCATCCAATCAGCTATGTCACAGCTACTGTCTCAAGCATGCGGGTATGTTTCTGTAGAGCTCTAATTTTTCAGCTTTTACAGTTCCTTGTGATCAATAATTTGTGAACTCTGATGTATATCTCTTTGTACTTCAGTAGTATCTTTTTTCTTCTAACGGATATGCTTATGAACTGACTTGCAGTTGTTCCCACCAGAGGAATGGCTGGTTGGAGAATCATTGCCGTCAAAGTATGCGCCAAATAGAATAAATATGATACTTGATGAATTGTCACCCGAAAGAGTTAGGTAAGCATCCACCGTTCACATGACAACCTTGATTGTTCCTGCTTCTATATGCATATTCTCTCTGTATGCCAACATATGAATGTATATGCAGAAGTCTGCCATTGCTTAATTACTACAACCTCTGTAACTTAATATACTGCAAAAACGTCTTACATTAAGTTACAGAGGGAGGAACTGATATTGGGACTCATCAATAAAGAATTATCACTGGCCATGGCCTTACTTCATATCTTGAACTTCAATTTTACTGATAAGCTTGTGCCAAATGATCTGCAGTTATGCACATAAACTAGCATACAATGCGAAATATCATGCCTTCATTCTTTCTTTGATGCAATACTTCTCTATGTCTGTAGAATACTCTGTGAATCTAAAAAGTTTGAAGGATCTACCAATTGTGCTGAGCCTTGGTACAATACATCATATTCTATTGAAAATGTCACTCCATACATGATAAAGGTTTGCACCCCCACCCTTACCTAAACGCGCACCAGCAATATCATCTTCCAATTATTATTTTCTCATCTTATGCCTCTATGTGGCAGCAATGGATTCAAAAAGCTCCTACTGAGAAGCTTTATCTCCCAAAGCCTAACATTTTCGTTCCAAAGGATTTATCTCTTAAAGAAGTGCCAGACAAGGTAAAATTTGGAGCGGCTTGTTTGTTGTGTGTTCACATTAGCACACTTTGTAAGAATTATCAAAATTTATATATACTCACAAAGTATATATACTTTATCGAACATAGTATATTAATTTTGACAAAAGTAGAACTGTTTCACCAGGTTACATTTCCGACAATATTAAGGAAGACGCCACTTTCACGGCTGTGGTATAAGCCCGACATGCTGTTCTTCACTCCGAAGGTTTACATTATAATTGATTTCCACTGCCCATTGTCAAGCCACTCCCCCGAAGCAGCCGTATCTACAAGTCTCTTTGTCGATTTGTTAGTCGATTACTTGAATGCTTACGGTAAGCAACAAATTTGAAATTATCTGAATAATTGCATATTTTACCATATTGAACAGACTGTCTGGGGATTGTTCCCTCCAACTTTATGTACTAATGTACACTGACAATTAGTTTCTGCCTTTTGTAGCTTATGATGCTCAAATTGCGGGTTTATTCTATTCGATATATCTTACTTCTACTGGATTCCAGGTTTAGTTCTGTTGCTGCATCCTTTCTGTTTCCTATGAGTGTTCCGGACAGCTAAATTGCTCTTCGTGCATTACGATGTTGCTGGTTTTTACCCAGTTTTGAACTCGAACTCAAACAATACCCGATTTTTTGTTGTTTTGAAGGTGTGCGTAGGTGGTTACAATGACAAGATGAGAGTTCTGCTACATGCCATAATGAAGCAAATAGTGAACTTTGTAGTTAAACCAAACAGGTTTTCTGCCCTGAAGGTCAGATGTGGATTCTTAGTTTTCCTTGTCAACTGTCATAATTTCGCCCGGACACATTTGTATTACCTAGTGTCTTCTTCATCAACTTGTGTGGATCAACTTAAAAGGTGTTGAATTTTTCTTTCACTGAACACTGTTTATCCTGTGGATTGCAACTGGTAGATGATCAAAACTGAGGTATTTCAGATTTTAAGTTGTGGACACGATATTGCTAGAACCAAATTCATAAAGGGTTCCTGAACACTCTGCATACATAATTATGATTCATTATTTTGCATCGTTTGTAACATAGTACTTCTGTGAAATTTATAGCAACCTTCTTTAAATATGAATAACAAAGGTTTTGGAGACTACATATTCATTTACACAAGCACATCAATTTAGACACTATATAGAAAATTAATAAATTTCTTAAGATCCATTGCAGCAGATTTGTGGTGAGGGTGTTACAACACAGTACTTATTTTTAGTTGCAGTTATAGTACGGATTCTCACCATTGTTGATTTTTAGACTGGGAATATTATTTCCCTTCAGATTCTTAGCGGTGCTTTTTGAAGCCGTGACTATTTCTTTCATGCCTACTTTTTTTTACCAACATCTTGCTACTACAGGAAACTTCTGTCAAGGACTACCAAAATTTTAACTTCAGCCAACCATACTCTCAAGCTTCGTATTATCTCTCATTAATATTGGAAGAGAAAAAATGGCCTTTGGCAGAGAAACTTCAAGCTCTTTCTAAGCTTGAGTTAGATTCTCTTGCGAAGTTTGTGCCGCACTTGCTATCGAAGACGTACTTGGAATGCTATGTTCAAGGTTTGGTAAACTTCCATGTTAATACTCTACTAAATGTTAAGGACAGGACTGAAATGCAATTCTGACCGTGCTTAATAATAATTAAGAACTCTTCTTGTAGGAAACATTGAGCCAGGTGAGGCTGAGTCTATTGTCCAGGAGATTGAAGATACTATATTTAATACCCCCAATTCTGTATTCAAACCCATGTCTCCATCACAATACCTGGTCAAGAGGGTTATCATGCTTGAAAAAGAGATAAAATGTTGCTACCAAATTGAGGGATTAAATCAGAAGAATGAGAATTCATCGGTTGTCCAATATATTCAGGTATAGGCTTCTTCTAAACTTAAGCAGTTCATGTTATCGAAGGCGATTACTCGTTGGTGATCAGTAGCTTCTAATATTTTTAGCCAAACTAATGGTAGTCATCAATTGGTGAGCCTGTTACCAGATAATTACTGGTTATGATCAATCCAGCAGTAGTTTTTTTAGGTAAAAACCCAGTAGTAGTTGGAACAACTTGGAGGGGACTATGGCTGCTCACCACTCAATTGCGGCAACTCAAAATAATTGGGAGTGCTACTTTTCCCTACTTGAAACATTGTTGTGAAATGTTTTCTTACATGCAAAATATAATGCCAAGGACTCCAAATTAAACATAATAAAAGTGGCTAAGAATAGTGCAAAACTAATCAAATATGTAACTAATAACTGGCTCCTGGTCGGCTCATGAAGTATATTCCATGTCGGGGCATGACCGCCTACTCAGTTGCACTACATGATTGAAGCATCTCAGCCTTGAGTCACTAACCCGAGGCACGACTGAACATGCATAGGAGGCATGTTCATAGGGGACAGATAATTAGTGCTACGTTATTTTTGACCTGTCTGAGGAGAGCAATGGCATGCTTGAACCACTAAGTGAGACCCTACTGACTCAATAACATGTCGAATCGATAAAATACACTTATGCGACTGAGTGTGACATGACGAGGTATATAAAATATGGTGACGGTTTTGCTCTGTTAACTTCCTTTAAGAACAATATTGTTCTACAGGGAGTTTTTTTTTCTTTTTTCGGAAAGGGGAGGCCCCGGCCTCTGCATCATGATTTGCACACAGCCAAATTTATTGGAAGTGGTTCAAGTAGTTCAAAGTACTAAAATACAAAGTGAGAATTGTTCTACGGGGAGTTGCGTAATATCCTAAAAAGTAGAAGAACTGTCTCATGTCAAATGCGTTCTATAACAAGCAGCATGCCAGGTTACTAATATAAGCATATTCAATGTATCCAGGTCCATCAGGACGACGCCCTCTCAAATATCAAACTCGAGTTGTTCTCTCTAATTTCTAGTCAGCCTGCTTTCAACCAGCTGCGGACTGTTGAGCAACTTGGGTATATAACATATCTTTCTCTGAGGTACGTCCTTTCAAGAAAAACATACACATTTTGTTTGCACTGTTCATTTATAATCCTAACTTACTTTGATCCCTCAGATCTGATCGTGGAGTCTGGGCACTCGAGGTTGTTATTCAATCCACAGTGAAGGTACATGTTGAAAGATTTGAGTAACAAATATGACATTTTTTTTTACCATTTTCTCCTACTGATATTATAATTCGAATCCTAGGATCCTTCATATCTTGATTCTAGAATTGATGAATTCTTTAAGACATTCGAAAGCAAAATCCATGAACTGTCCGACAAGGATTTCAAGGTTAGTGGCTTCAGTTGGCTTCAGAACTAATTGATGTACCATGCCAAATTGCGCATCTCTTTCATAAGTACCCAATTACTCATGATATGATCTGTTCCACATATTGGACTACATTAGCGCATTAGTGCCTTCTTCGTCGAAAGACAAACGGTTTTGGCATTGATGAATCATTTTGACATTGCCGTGTTTTGCTTATGACAGAGAAATGTCAAATCACTTATCTATTCGAAACTGGAGAAATTTAAAAACTTGTGGGAGGAATCTGGCTTCTACTGGGGAGAGATTGAAGCCGGAACTCTCAAGTTTGATAGGGTTGAGTCCGAGGTAAGTGCTTTTGTTCGGGCAACAATACGCTGTGATATATTCCCCAGTAGGCCAAAAGTGTGCCAAAACTAGTGCAATTTTCAAAAGTTCTGTTTCGAGAAAACACATCACTCTTTTTACCACAGGAAAAAAGGCTGTGTTCTGCATCCCCAAGATATATGACCTCGAAAATCATTTGCAGGTTGCTCTCCTAAGAGAGCTCAAGAAAGAAGATTTCATCGAATTCTTTGATGAGTACATAAAGGTGGACGCCCCTCAAAGGAGGACAGTAAGCGTGCAGGTCTTCAGCGGCAACCATTCGGCAGAGTTCAAGAAGGCGATCGCCGAGGCTGATCCGCCCAAAACCTGCCGGATTACCGACATATTCGGCTTCAAGCGATCACGGCCTCTGCACCGGTCGCTGAAGGGAGGTCCAGGCCTGATCACAATGGACTGACATACTACATGTTCTTTGTTTGCTGTAGTGTAGTACATAGTCTGTCACCACATGCAGGAACCCAATTTTGATTGATTTCTCGATGGCCACACACGATTGCACAATGCTATTCTTCATGTATGGAGTAACCATGTGATGCTATTTCCAGAACAAATGTACCAGCTTATAGAAATTAAACATGCATTGCTACTTTGTCTACATCTACTTCTTCTGACAAGTATGTACATTCACATGAGCTGACGATCACAGCGGGGCGGACAAGATGGTGCCATGGGCCGAGAACACGTACACATTGCGGGCGGCACGTGCCCGGCGTAGGTGTCACCATCCTCGCACGCGTCACCGGCCGCCTCGGCTACGGCACGGCCCCGATCGCCGCCGCCCTCCCGCGGCCGCTGCCCCACGCGTAGCTGGCGCGGTGCCAGCGGCACCGGAACGAGCCACGGTGCGCCGTGGGGGAGCACACGCAGTAGTGGTGCTGGCGCGCCTGTCGCTGCGGCGAAGGCGTGGGCGTGGGCGCGACGACCCCCGCCGGCCGCGGCCGCCGCCTGGCCGCGCAGCCCGGCGGCAGAGGCGGCAGCCCCGGGTGGCACATGCTCTGGACAAGGCCTGGCGACCCGCTAAAGCTGCAGAGAGGGCTCTGTCGACCCGGCCACACGCATAAAAGGGCGACGGAATGGAATCGGGTTCTGGTGTTTCCCGGGATGCGCCGGTGTTGGAGAAATGGAGATAGAGGGGGGAAAGCGAGGAATATTTGTGGGCGCGCGGGCCACTAGGCTGGTTGCCGTGGCGGCCGCTGGTTTCGTGAGGTGGTGGGCGGGGAGGCGGGGGAAAGGGAGGGGGCGCGGCCGCGTGGCGGGGAGTGCACTGTGGAGCGCGAGGCGTGGCGAGCGCGCGGGGAGATCGCGTGGAGAGGAGCGCAATGGCGCGACATCCTGGTTTTGCCTAGTGTAGTGTGTGATGGAATGCAATGGAATGTCTAGTCGTGATCCACTCCGGGAGCCGGGAGGGGACGGTGATTGATGGTTCCTTGCGGTGCACTTCTTTCGGCTCGACGGGGAACTGGAGTGCGCGCCCGGTCAGGTCAGGACAAAAGCCGGTAGCATATCGATCTTTCCATCCTCTCGTCTCGTGGCTTCTTTGCGGCGGCCTTTTCTTATCCTCTTGGACCCATCCGACCGACATGGTAATGCCTGAACGCCAACGGATTGTTTGGTCCATACGTTTGGCATCTACCGGCGCTACGTGTCTGTTACTGCCTCATATCAGCATCTCCAACAGCCAAGCTAAACAAGCGCCGCGCCGCAAATTTGTTCATTTTAGCGCGCGCGTAATTGGTAGATTGTCTCCAACGGGCGCACAATAACCGCGCGCGCGGCGTGTAGAGTTGGGCACGCGGTCCGAATCGCCATCGCGCACTGCGTATTTGGGGCGCCCGCTTCCGCGAGCGGCACACACGGGCGCTCGCGCCGCACTCTCTCCACCGCACCACCTTCGCCCCGCACGCGCCGGCGCCGGCGAGCTAACCCGATGGACGCACGCGCCGGCACCCCCCTCACCCCGTCGTACAACCGCGAACCCTCCACCGCCGTCGCCGCCACCGCAAACCCTAGCGCTGGGAGCGTTGGCCTCGCCTCCGCCGGAGCTCCTCCGAGCATCGGCCTCGCGCGCGACCTCTTCATGCCGTCGCGGATGACCTCGGCGGCGGGTGCCGTCGCACCGGCGTCCGCCGTGATGAAGCCACGTGCACCTCCCTCGAAGCTCCCAAATGCGGCGCGGTCGAAGAAGGGCAAGACATCCGCGAAGAAGAACAAGGCGGCGGACGGCTCCGGCACCTCGAAGGCGCCGAGGAAGAAGCTTGCATGGCGTGTGACGAGCGCGGCGGCTACCGAAGCGCCGGCGAGCTCACTTGTTGAGCCGGCGGCCAACGCGTACAATGTGTTCGACGATATGCCCCAAAGGTAAAAAAAATTCCCCAACTTTTTTCCTTCTTATTTTTTGAATGCATACATATAGATAGCTTATTGCATTGTTCTATATACTTTGTAGTGTGAACGATGATGCATACATGTCAACTATGGGTGTTGGCCCGAACAATTCGCATTGGTCTAAACCAATGACATGCATTTCGAAGACTATGAGTTCGAGGTTGACGAGGATGGTGAGGGCATTGTCGACGCACCGAAAGGAAGAGGAGGCAACTGCACCAACGACGAAGACGTTGAGCTATGCAAAACTTGGTTGGACGTGTCGAGGGATCCATCTGTTGGAGGTGATCAAAGTAGATATGCTTATTGGCTCCAGATGAAAGACCACTTTGATCTTCGCAACATGAGTAGAATTGACCGCTCCGCACGATCGCTTCACTCCCGGTGGTCGACCATCAATAGGGATTGTCAACAATGGGCGGCCGCACAAAAAGCGGTTGACAAGTTGAACCCAAGTGGCACCAATGATGACGATAGGGTAAGTGTCATTTCATCATTCCTCATGTTCATCATGCTTGTTGTTGGTGTTTCTTGTGCTAACTTGTTTTGTTTTCATGTAGTTAAATATTGCACAAAACTTGTTCAAAGGAGAGGAGAAGAGGACCAAGAAGGGGAAGATCAAGAAAGGAAGGCCATTTACCTTGCCTCATTGCTATGAAGTATTGATGGATGATGAGAAATGGAAGAAGCATGAGGATATTGATGATTTGGGTTTGAGCAAAAAACGCAAGCAAACAATTGATTTGGAAGATGATGAGGAGGAGGATGCATCAAGTGAAAATGGCAAGAGAAGCCCCACACCAAACTCGGTTTCACACTCGAAGCCAAAACGACCGGATGGCACGAAGAAAGACGCAAAAGAAAAGAAGAAGAGGAAAGGAGATGATGAGCTCAAAAATGTTATGGAAGCAATTGTCAACGCAAGAAAAGAAGCCAACGAGGTGAAGAAAATGGCAAGGAACCAAGATGTCGCGGCCGAGGAGAGGAGGTTGGCGGCCGAGGAGACGAGGGTTGCGGCCGAGGAGAGGAAAGTGGCATTGGAGGAGAGGAAGGTGGATATGGAGGAGCGAGCTAAATTGTTGGAACGGGAGAAGCACTTGTTCTTCTTGGACACATCTTTGTTCAATGATGCGCAAAAGGAGTATGTCAACCTTGCCCGTGAAAAAGTCTTGATCCAAAAAAGAGCCATGATTCACACAATGGGTGGCGGTGGCCTTGGCGGCATGGGTAGCGGTGGCCCTGGTGCCATGGGTGGCTTTGGAGCTACCATGGGCGGCATGGGTTCCATGGGTGGCTTTGGAGCTACCATGGAGACCATGGGAGGCATGGGTGGCTTTAGAGCATCTCCGGGCGGCTTGGACGGCATGGGTGGCATGGGTGTCATGAGTTTTGCATCTCTCATTGGGGGCATGGGTGCACCTCCGGGCGCCGGTGTGCCACCTTCGCATGAAGATGCAGTTGAAGATCTTGGCAACACCTTCCGAGCTTCACGTGATGAGGATGCGGCGCACAACAATGAAGAGGAGGAGGAAGAATCGTCTTCGGAGGAGTCGGATGAATCGAAGGAAGATGAGGATGAAGACGAGGACGAGGCTTGATTGTTATGCTTTCGTTTGTGTCATGAACTTGGTTTGCATTTTGAACTTGGTTGAATGATGTTGTGGGCATGAATTTGAACTTGTGGGCATGAACTTTTGGGCACGGACTTGGTTGAATGATGTTTGTGATTCAAATTATATTCCATGTGTTTTGTGTTGATGTGTGAAATTTGTGCCCAAAATGATGAACAAATGTAGGCACCGGCTGCTCACGCGCGCTGCTGGAGCTGCGCGCGCACTACATTTTAGCGCGAATGCTGGAGCCAGCGCTGCGCGCCGCGCCAAACCTGGCGATGGGCGCGCCGCAAACCAGATTTTAGCGCACTACGCGTTGGGTGCCTGTTGGAGATGCTCTTACTTGCAAAGAAGTGAAGTGCACCATAAAGCCCATAAACTATTTCAGTGGTGTCAACTAGAAAATCTTTATCCCCGTCTCTGAAGTGCAGCAGTAAGGGCATATGTACAATGGTTAATAAAATAGTTTTATCTCAAGTCTTGCATGTAATCTAGAGATGACAAAAAAAAGTCTACAATGGGTCATCTCTTAGCCTTATGTTCAACAACTAGCAATTCCTAAAAACATGGTAAGACATATTGTGCTAAGAGATCATCTCTTGCCTTCTCTTAGATAAGAGAAGACAAGCCTTTTCTTATGAGTTCTTTCTCCTCCACCTCATCCTTTATCCTATGTGGCACTCTTAAGATAGCATCATTGTACATGCCCTAAGTGCGCCACCTAGATCCAAATTCCAAAATCCAAAATCTGCGCTACCCTATATGACCGGTCAACTGATGTCGTTGACCCAGGACATGTCAGATAGGGGCACCCACAGGGGTAGCAGCAGGTGATGGGAATATGCAAGAAAATAAAAACTTGATCTCTTTTCATATCTTCATTTTTTAGATGGAAGACATATGCCAGACTATGTAGATAAAGCCAAACAACAGCAAACCCGAGTTTACATCAATAGTCAACACAACAAGCACAATTTAAGGGTTGAGACAACAACAATATACAACAACAACAATACACCATCAGTAGGCATGCATGCCACTACGCACGAGCAAAACAAGCTAAAACATCAACTCGGAGCACACCAACGCATCCCTAGAACACCGCAGCCTGATCCGTGTTGCAGGTGGAGATAGCCGATGCCCTTACATGAGAAATCAACAACTCAGTGGCCTCCAAGTCTCAGTCCGTAGTCAATGATTTTCACAGTTGTAGAGACAAGTTTGAAGATAGGATTAGGAGGTTTGTTAGTGAAAACATGCTCAATAGTAAATTTATTCCTAGTAGTCCATAGCACCCAACAGACAGTCGATAACCGAAACCAAAAAATTCTTTTAACTTGCCCAAAGAGGTTACCGGCCAAATTACGCAGTTCCACAAACAAATTAAGGGCCCACTGAACATCCAGTATCGACTAGATAAGTCACACTTAAAAACAATATGATATATGTCCTCTAGGCGACCACATAAAGCACAAAAATCACACCCCGGACCATTCCACTTTCTAATTTGGTCAGCAGTGGGGAATTTGCCTCTCATGGCTTGCCACATAAAGATTTTAACTTTCAAAGGGA
Source organism: Triticum timopheevii (assembly GCA_963921465.1). NCBI lineage: Eukaryota > Viridiplantae > Streptophyta > Magnoliopsida > Poales > Poaceae > Triticum > Triticum timopheevii. Next base: position 465,557,795 of record OY997266.1, read on the forward strand.
TCCTAGCACGCCAAAATTTCTTGGTATTTGGAAGTCACTGTACCCTGAACCAATTTGGAATAGAGAGACTTAACAGATTACCTACCAGGCGAAGAATGGGGCCAGGTCACCAAGTACCTAGTCTCCGAGAGCGAGGGGAAAACAACAGCAAGGCAATGCCAGTCAACCAACTCTTCCGGAGCCGGTGAAAACCCAGGTCCCAATTATTTCGAGAGAGCTCCAAGATGGAAATCTCACGAGAGGCACAATAATAACAAAGCATTGGGAAGGACATCGAGAGAGGTCCGTCACCACACCACCAGTCAAGCAAAAAATGGGTCGAAGCCCCATCTCCCACCAATAATTTTAACAAGGGAGCGGAACTCATCCCTAATATTGGTCAGTTAATGCCAGAACCGGGAGCCGCCAGAGCTGCAAGCGAGAAGAGGGCTACAATTTGGGAAGTATTTTGCCTTAAGGATGTCAAACCACAGACCTCTGGGTCAGCATGTAAAATTATCCACCACCACTTGATAAGGCATTTATTCATAATATAAGTGTTAGTAACACCCAACCCTCCAAAGTTTTAGGGCGGCACATAATAGACCACTTAACCAACCTATACTTTTTCTTATTCTCAACAGAGTTCTAGTAAAACCCAATACGATGCTCGGAGGGTTCATATCTTCATTCCAAGTCTTTTCCACCAATTTCATGTTTGAGCATGACAACTAGGAGGTGTGCGTTGACGCTTTGATGAAAACAACCACATAGGCGATGATGGTTCTGATGCAGCGGCTCTAGGGATCTGACTGCACACTGTGGTAAGTTTTCTTCGAGCCGTCCGATCTGAATTTGGGGTTGAGCTGGATTTGTTGCTAGTCTAGATTGTTCTATACACTATTTGTGATGTATAACCCAATCCCGATCTAGTTTCAGTAGAGATTCATCATAGTGGGTTGATGGCCAACAAGTATAGGGGATCAATCGCAGTCCTTTCGATAAGTAAGAGTGTCAAACCCAACGAGGAGTAGAAGGAATCAAGAAGCGATTTTCAGTAAGGTATTCTCTGCAAGTGCTGTAAAGTAGTTGTGACACATAGTTTGATAGCAAGATAATTCATAAAAAGTTACAAGTAACCAAAGTAGCAAGGTGCAGCAAGATGGCCCAATCCTTTTTATTGCAAAGGATAAGTCGGAATACTTCTTATAGTGATAAAGTGTTCTTGAGGACACATGCGAATTTCGTCTAGTTACTTTCACCATGATTCATGGAGTCACGTTCACTGCTTTGATGAGTTGTTATGTGGGTGGACCAGAGCTAAGGTTTTGTTCTTACTTGGATAGACAACCTACTTATGATTACCCCTCTCGGAACCATCCGCAACTACAAGAGAATAATTAAGATAAATCTAACCATAACATTAAAGACATGGATCCAAAACAGCCTCTTATGGAACAACTCATAAACTAGGGTTTAGGTTTCTACCACTCCTGCAACCCATCATCTACAAACTAATTCCACAATGCCTCCCCCTAGGCCCAAACATGGTAATGTGTCATGTAGTTGACGTTCACACGACACCACTAGAGAAAGAATAACACAACACATCATCAAAACATTGAACGAAAATAAACTTCACATGATTACTCATAACAAGACTTCTCCCATGTCCTCAAGAAAACGCAGAACTACTCACAAATCATATTCATGTTCATGATCAGAGGAGATAAATATATGATTAACAATTTGGACATATAATCTTCCACCAAGTAAACCAACTATCATCAACTACAAGATGTAATTAACACTACTAGCAACCCACATGTACTAATCTGAGGTTTGAGACAAAGATCGGATACAAGAGATGAACTGTGGTTTGGAGATGAGATGGTGCTGGTGAAGATGTTGATGGAGATGAGTTCTCCCACGATGAGAGGGTTTGGTGACGACAATGGCTTCGATTTCCCCCTCACGGTGGGAAGTATCCCCAGCAGAATCGCTCTGCCTTAGAGCAAAAGTGCTCCTGCCCAAGTTCCGCCTCAAGATGGTGGCACTTCATCCCGAAAGTTTTCTTCTAATTTTTTCTAGGGAAAATGACTTCATATAGCAGAAGATGGGCATTGGTAGACCTCCGTGGCCCCAGAAGCTCAGGTGGCGCATCCCAGGGGGAGGGCGTGCCGCCTGAGCTTGTGGCCCCATGGGGGATCCACTCCGGTATCTTTTCTTCTAGTATTTTTTATATATTCCAAAATAAATCTTCGTAAATTTCCAGGTCATTTGGAGCTCTAGAGAATATCTATCTTTGTTGTACTCTTTTCAGGCTTAGAATTCTAGCTGCTCGCAATCTCCCTCTTGTGGTATAACTTGCAATTAAGAGAGAAATGGCATTAGAATTGCATCAAAAATTAAAATATAACTCTAAAACATTATAAATAACAGTAGGAAAACATGATGCAAAGTGGATGCATCATGGGTTCTTTTGTGGTAAAAGGCCAATCAACACATTTGATGACTATATGAAGTGGAAAGTCAGTCACTGCTTTGGATAGTAGACTTTTTCATGCAATGTGGCTATGTAGATGTGATTCGGTTGAAAGTATATTAGTTTTTGCCAAGGAAGAGATCGTGTGATGGTTTGTGTTTGCTTGTGTGTGATGCCAACACAAATTATATGGTGTCATTGATCAGTAAGATCAAAATTCTTGAACTATATGTGCATGACAAAGAATTTTTTTCATGACCATCTTTAGAGATGATGCCATTCCAATGATACGACGTGGTTTCAACTCTAGAAAGAGAACGCCACAAGATATCCCACCCCTTTTAGTGAAAAATTCATCATCCACAAATGGAGTGCTGTACTCTAGAGGAAATTTTACAGGAGAGAGGAAAATGCTTGGAAGAAGAGTAATTCAACACATCAATTCACACAAGAGAGGAGAAGTACCAGGAGTAGGACTCAGCTTCAAGAGTTTTAGCAATTAGATAAAGATGACATTGGTGGCGGTGAAAACAGTAGCAATGTATTGTGCCTCATATTATGAGGTAGATAGAGATGGTGACAATTTGTATGATAAGTATGCTAACACATATGAAGGGCAGGATGGATCGAGCAGTTGCATTTCATACACACATATAAAAAATATTCGGAGATTCCATTTAATGGCATACACATACATTGCATTGTGTAGCTTCACATACAAACAATTGCATATTATGATCATCACATTGGTACATTTTGACTTACACTCTTTGTTGGTTTTAAAGTTGTTACACTGTTGCTTTCATCATTTTTAGGTTTCATCATTTTTATTGTCGAAAGATAGAATTAATCCATGTACCATTTCAATTATCCATACTATAGAAGGAATTGTTAGCCCATGTTTCATTTCAATAGCCAGATTTTTTGGAAAGGAGGTTAAACCCCCGGACTCTGCATCAAATGATGCACACAACCATTTTTATTAATTATTCAACAGAGTACAAAACAAAGCTAACCATGGGAGAACCACTACAAAATATAAAAATTGACACCAATGACTAAGTCGACTTTTTCCACAGCAATGCCTTCAAAAAGGGATAAACGTCCTCGCACCATCCTCGCCACATCCAGCTAGAGACGACCATGACAAGGATTTTCATCCTGGTTGCCATGCTCATGTATTATTTGTTCAATGTCACAGATTATTTCCTTGAATCACTTTTATCCTAGTTGACAAACACATATACATCATTTGATCATGATCGTGTTGGGTAGCAATCCACATAAAAAATTATCTATGTTTTATCATCTACCTACTCGAGGATGACCAGGGATTAAGCTTGGGGATGATGATACGCCTCCGACGTATCTATAATTTTTTATTATTTCATGCTATTATAATATCAATTTTGAATACTTTTTTTATAACATTTTATTAGACTAAACTATTAATTTAGTGCTTAGTGCCGGTTGTTCTTTTCTAAATGTTTTTGACTTTTCAGAAAATCCATATCTACGGAGCCCAAAAAGCCCTGAGAATTTAATACGATTTTTTCCAAGCCACGAAGGTTGTAGAAAGTGTCAGGAGTTGCTGGGGACCATCTAGGGACCCCATGTGGCCAGGGGCCACCTGTGTGGCTAGTCCGCGTATCCCCCGGGCATCGCCTTATGTTGCTTCTTCCGCTTAGGAATCCTATAAATCGAGAAATCCTCGGTATCATATTTTTCTGACTTAATACATTGTTGCAAGCTTCTTTTCCGAGGAGATCCAATCTGGAGGCCTGTTCTGGCACCTTGCCTGAGGGGGAATCTAGCATCGAAGCCATCTTCATCAACCTTGCTGCCTCCATGGTCATGTGTGGGTAGTTTCCTTAGGACCTTAGGGTCCACATCTGTAGCTAGAGGACATATCCTATCTCTCTCTCTTGTGATTCAATAGAAAGTTCCCCTGAGCCGCCTCTCATGATCGAATCAATATGATATAATCGGTGGTTGTTTGTTGGGGTATGATGAATTTTCACTTTACGATCATATTGTTCACTGAATTATATTGAATCTTTTGAATTTTCTTTGTTCTATAATTACATAGCTATGTATGCTTTCCGATCTGTTTGTCATCCCTGGCCAAGATTGATAGGTAGTTCTTAAGAGGAAGTGGTGCATAGTAGTGGGTTCAATCTTGCGGTGCTTCATCCCAGTGACAGAAAGGGAATACATATGTATTGTATTGTTGCCACTAAGGATAAAATGATGGTTTCTTTATCACACTTAGATGATAGTTTTACTGTCTACATTACGTCATCATGCTTATTGCAATGCTCCGTCTATGATGAACTTGATACATCGAGATGCATGCTGGATAGCAGTCTTGGGGTGGAGTATTAGTTGTAGATGAAGTTGGATAACTCTCTCTATATTAGATATGCAATGCCTATATACAAGCTTATGCCATGAATTATAATAGTCATAAATATAAATATTACAATTTAATTGCTGCCCAACTATAACCACACCACACTTATCTTCTTGAAGAGATGCCACTAGTGAACCTATCGCCCCGAGAGTCTATTTTCCATAACTCTAAACCTGTACAAAGATATTATTCTTTTCTATATTGTTTGTTTAGTTTATCTACCTATCAATTCCTATCATATTGTGCAATTTACCCTTGCAATTAGCAGGACAAGAAACTTGACAACCTTCTTGAAACATTGAGGACAAGCGTGTGTTGTGTTTTGTGTGCAGGTACCCATGACTTTGTTTGCTAGAAGAACTCCTTCTAGTTCGATAAACCTTGGTTCTCAAGTAAGGGAAATACTTATTGCTAGGTTACTTCACCCTTATACTTGGGGGTTACCCAACCACTCTTATGAGAGAGCACCCGATAAATGGTTATCCGAACAATTAAAATGGTAAATTTTTTGATTGGAAGGTATGTTGTTCTATGGTTGGTTCTTTGCTTTACCTATGTGCATCCAAACTTGATATTATGTTGAGTGTTTGCATGTGTGCATGTTTCCAAGCTGCACCGAAAGAATCGCACCACCTTGCGGTTAAATGTATTATGAGATATTTGACTTACACCCCACCTTGGTTTATGGTATCCTAAGGGAGTGTAGTTTGATCTCTTGGGATATTCAGATTCAGATTATGCTGTTGACTCTGCGGACAAGAAATCTAGCTCCGAGACTTGTCATTTTCTCGGCAGATCTTTGATGTGTTGATCCTTGAAGAAGCAGTACTTTTTATCTCTTTTCACGACCGAGGCCAAATATATTGCTGCTGGTGCATGTTGCTCTCAGTTATTGGGATGAAACGGAATCTCAAGAACTATGACATCAAGATGAAGAAGATCCCCCTCCTGTGTGATAATGATAGTGCCATCAAGGTTACACACAATCCCATGCAATATTCTCGCATGAAGCATATTCATATCATGCATCATTTTCTTCGTGAACATGTTCTTTAAGAGGATATTATTATCAGTCACGTGAATACATGGAATCAATTGGTTGATATGTTCCCCAAGCCTCTCGACGAGAAAAGATCTGTGTGTTATGATGTGAGCTAAATATCATATGTTTCGCAAACATGCAGTAGAGAGAACTTTGCACCAGTGCTAACACTTTCACATCTTAGAAGGAATAGGTGCACAAACTCGAAGTATTTGAAAACTTTGACAAAGGGATGTTTTCTCTCCTAGAGTGAATACGTTAATGAAGAACTTGACTCAGAGAATGCCATGATAAATCATGAAATATTCTGGGTCAAATAGTTCTTACACGGTGGGTAATGTCATCACCCTTTCATTGCTTCCTATTTGAATTTCATTTCATTAGGATTTGTTTCGCATTTTAGGCATAGATTTTTATTCGTAGTTATGGGTTTAGTCCTCTGCTAGCTTCACGACCGTTCCGTTGCTTCTCTTCTCACTCTTATTTGCGTATGTTAGCCACCATATCATGCTTAGTCGCTGCTGCAACCCCACCACTTTACCCCTTGCTTACCCTTTAAGCTTTGCTAGTCTTGATACCCATGGTAATGGGATTGCTGAGTCCTCGTGGCTCACAGATTACTACAACAACAGTTGCAGGTGCAGGTTATGCGATGATCATGACGCGAGAGCGATGTTTGCTTGTCTTGGAGTTCTTCTTCTGCTTCTTCTTCGATCAGGGGATAGGTTCCAGGTCGGCAGCCTGGGCTAGCGGGGTGGATGTCGTTTGAGTTTCTGTTTGTGTTTCATCCGTAGTTGGATGATGCTCTTGTGTATGATGATGTTGTATTCATGTGGCATTGTATGCCTCTTGTATGTATCCCCAACTATTATGTAATGGTATGATGTAATGATATCCACCTTGCAAAAGCGTCTTCAAGATGTGCTTCTATCCTTGGTGGGACCTTCGAGTTCCTTTAGGATAGGGTCGCATCTTGGGCGTGACAAGTTGGTATCAGAGTCTCGACCGACCATAGGAGCCCCCTTGATTGATCGTGTAGCTTGACCGTTGTCGAGTCTAGAAGAAAGCTGTTTTTCGGAGTCTAGTTATATCGGAGAGTAGGAATTCTTTTTACTCCTCAGCCCCTTCGTCGCTCTGGTGAGGAATCTTGACGTAGTTGTTTTGAATTACTCCTTTTCCCTTTCAAACTTTCTTTAGGATCACGCGGTTGGTTTTTTGATCGTTGTTCCTCAGCTCTTTGCATCCAGTGCATTTCTCGTCAAGTTGATTCGACCCTCTTTGTTTTTCGAGATCAATCCTCGGTTCTTTTTCAACGTCATCCTCAGTTGTTTTCTTTTTCCCACCCGCCCACCTTTTTCTTCTCGGAGCCGGAGTCCGTAATCGAGTATCCATCCTACTCGTGCGAAGCATTTGCATTCTTTCAACTGGTGTTTTCTCTTCAAGTTATTCGTCGGTTCCCCCTTCCAAGTTGCTTTGTTTTTTCCACCCTCCCACCCTTTAGTCTGAGTCTCTTTCGACCATCAATTTCATTCGTGTGGAGCCTCTTCAGTCTTTCGTCAATTGTTTCAACCGGTGAATTCTCTTTTGTTTGACATTCTTCATCTCTTTTCCGGTGAACTCAACTCAAGTTTTTCGGTGTTGATCGTATTCTTTCCCTTGGTTAAAGTGTTTTCCCTATTCATTCGCCTCTCGCCAGTTTATCATTCCAGAGTTTGGAAGACATCTCAGGAGATTCGTCTATGTTCCAATTAATTTGAGGTTATCACCTCATTCAAATATTTCAATTGTTCCGGTGCATCATCTATCTCTTCAACAATCCTTTTCAACGGTGTTTTCTTTTAGTGGGCCCTAACCCACATGTCTTTTCCCAGGATCTTACCTGACTCTTCTAATTATTCCGGAGCCATTCCTAATTCTTTTCAAGTGTGACGTAAGAATGGATCCCATCAGTCACATGCCTTCTCCAAGATCTCTTTCAAATTCTTTTCATTGTTGGATCAACCTCTTCGTTTTTCATTCTCCCGGAGTATCTCAGTAATTTTAGTGGTGTTTCTCGTCGTCATTTGAAGATCGAAGAAGAGTTCCTCTTAAATCTTGTCCGTTCTCTCGAAGATTCGTGGTTCTAGCTTCATGTTATCCTCGCGAATTATTCCATTTGTTAGATATTCCTTTCTTACCATCCGGAGTATGTCAGGAGTTGTTTTTCCATTCCTTTTCACCAGAGGCCATCGTTCCAGAAGAATTCTTCGTCCTCACATTTCATTTACCGTTATCCAATTATCCTGGTGCTTCGTTCAAGTGTTCTTTAATCAGCTCATGATCTCCTTGTTCTTTGCATCTAAATCCCCCCTAACATATTGGTTCTTGTAATTCTTCCCGGTGATTCATTCTCTTTCATCAGTCATTTTCGAATTCTTACGGTGGTTCCTTCAGATTCCTTTTCCATTGTTACCATTTTAATCCATTCGTTCTTTCCAATCCTACCGGTGGTTCATGAAGATTTTTTCAAGTTTTGTGCTATACCCCCCCCCCCCTTAATCCTTTTCAACAAGAATAAGTAGTATGCAAAATTCGTTTATCATCAATTAAATTTGATGAAGGATAAGCATACAATAAATCTTATTCTTATTTCATCCAAGTGAGTAATCCCTTCCTTCAGAGTTTGTTCTTGATGAATAAATTCTAGTTCCAAGAGTTTTTCATCTTTTCTTTTCCGGAGTTCAAATTTCCTCAGCCATTTCGTCGGAACCTCCATCTAAATCATCGCAAGGCTCATCTTATTCTTTCATCCTTCATTCTATCTCATCATCCTTTTATTACCGGAGTTCCTCATGGTGGTTCTTCATGATTTAATTCATTCTTCAAGAGTTAATCAAGATTTTGTTGGTGGAGTTCAAGTATATTTTCTTCTCGCGTCTCGAAGTGCAAATAATCCTCCCTTTTCTTCTGAAGTGGAGTTTTGCATTTCTTCGTTCTTCTCAGCTTTTCAGACATTGGTTGTGGTATAATTTCACCTCAAGTTTTGAGTTGTTTTTGATAAGTCCACAACAAGCTTATTCTTTCATTGTTGATTTACTCAACAACTCCGTTCAATCCTTCCTTCTAAGTTCTTTTCATTCCACTATTTCAATTCTTCCGGAGGCATTGTGTTGTTCCATCTTGTCAAGAGCATGTTCTATTCTTTCCATGTTCAGTCAGAATGCTGCCTAAATTCTATCATTCTTATTCATTTTCTATCTTGTTCTAACCGGAGTGGTTTCAGAGTCTATCTTGTTTCCATGAACATTTGATTCTTGTCATATTCACCGCTCCTCTTTTCTACCCGAGTTCTCTCGACTTTGTTCATCTTCTTTCTTGTGGTCTTATTTCACCTCTTCCTCTTTCTCTTCCGTCTTGTTAATAAGATCTCGGGACGAGATCTCTTGCTAGTGGAGGAGAGTTGTAACGCCCCGGATTCGATGCGCCAGGTGTCTTCCAACTATTCGCCGTCGTTGCCATGTCATTGCTTGCGTGTTGCATTTTGCCATGTCATCATCTGCATTTCATCTGCATGTTTTTCAAAACTTGCATCTTTTCGGGTTCCGTGGGTTCTCTCCGTTGTCCGTTCTGAGCACAGCCACACTCGCACGCACCCGTCGCCCCTCTCAGACATTGTTTTGTGAGCGGGAGAAAAACATTCTCGGAATGGGCCGAGATTTGCCGAGTGGCCTTGGTATATCACCGGTAGACCGCCCGTCAGATTTTGTTCCATTTGAAGGTCGTTTGATGCCCCAACAGTTAACTGCGTAGCCCGGAACGCCTCTCTCTTTGCAGCCCAGCCCCTCTTCACCACAGCCCATGAGCCCATCCAAACCCCCTCCATGCTGTCGGACGTTCGATCACGATTGCGTGGCCGAAAACCGCTCCTCATTTGGACTCTCCTAGCTCCCTCTACCTATAAATAGTCCCCTCCCCTGAAATTCGCGTCTAGACCCTAGCTTCTTTCTCCTCCCACAGCCGGACACGTCCGGACCCCGCCGGACATGTCTGCGCCGCCGACCCCGTCGAATCAAATGCCGCCACGTGTCCTCCGCCGCCATCTCGGCCGCGCCCCACCGCCGCGGCCCGCGAGCCCACGGCCGGTCCACCCCGGGCTGTACCGGGCCCGCGCGCCCCGCCTCTCGCGTCGTCGCGCCTTGCCTCGCGGCCGCCGCTGTCGCCACCGCCGCCGGTCGCCGAACCCCGCCGCCCGTCCGCCGCCACGTGGCCCCGTGCCTCCCTCCGCGGGGCCGTGCCTCGCCGTCGCCTCCAGTGCCCGCCGCCCTCACCTCCGGCGAGCTCGCCCAAGCTCCGGCCTCCTCCGCCTCGGCCGGCCTCTTCCCCGGACGGATCCGGGCAAGGGGCGCCGGATCCGCCGCCCTCGAGCTTCGGCCTCCTCCCCGCAGCTCCGGCCGCCTTCCCCCGCAGCTCCGGCGTCAACTCTGGCGAGCCTGCGAGGAACCCTAGATCCATTTCGGAGGGGTATAAATTCTCTAAGTCATTTTCCTGTGATATTTTTATGCCCTGTTCATCATGCCATAACTTTGTGTGTGCTGCTCTAATTGGTGCATATCATATATCAAAATGATCATTGAGAGATGTTCTTCATTTCATTCCATTGTGCCATGCTTGTTTGAGTCCATCGTGATGCTCTAATCATCGCTGCAAGAGTGCTATATGATGTTAACTGCTGTATGTTAACATAACTTGGTGTCTTTTTCATTGCATCTTGTGTGTGCACCCTATGAGCTTGATGTCTACATGAGTTTTGAGCTACATCATGCCATCTTTACAGTGGTGCAATCCATGTATTTTTGTGTGCCTTGTGGTGAGTGCTTCAAGCTCATGAATTAGGGTACTTGCTGTTACCGTTTTGCTAGGCTGTATCTGTTATATCATGATGCTATGCAAACCTGCTGCTACAAGTCATTCTGTGCATAATCTGGAGATGTTCACTAAACATGTTTCGTTATACATGTCATTCTCTATCCATCTACGCCCATGGTTGCATTTATAGCCTGCTGTAGCTTGCTGTAATCTTGCTCTCAAATTGCTAAATAATGTTGCTGTCAGCCTGTTAACATTAAGTTCAGTTTTGCCATGAGCTTTGCTAGTGATCCATGTACCCTATGAACTTGCTCTTGCCATTCTTAGCTTCATAAATATACCATCTTACTGTTGGTTGCCTTATGATGCCATGTAATGCTCTTTGGTTAGTGGTACAAGCTCACCAACATGACTACTTATCATTGTTCCTGCAATGTACTGTTATTCTGAATCTGTCATATCATTTGCCATGTTTGCATGGATCCTACCATCTTTTTTGTTGATCTTTGTAATAAGTTCAGTAAGGGAGTTTTGTTCCTTGTCTTTATTATTAGCATGCTATGCCTTTTTTTTTGCCATGATAAGTTCCTGTAGCGTGTTGTTTGATAGCTCTAAACATTGCAACCTGACGTTATTTCTGCCATGCTCAGTGATTTCTGCCAAGTTTGTGAAACTGTTATTATTTGCAATCTTGCCATGACCTTTGAGCATGTTCTAGTGATTTATGGAGATAGCTTAGTGTTCATGTTTTGTCATGCTTTACCTGTACTTAATTCCCATGCCTTTTGTTCTTATGTTGAGGTGCTGTAGCATATTGTTTTGATGCTTGCTATATGCCTAGTTGCTGTTTTAGACAGCTTGTCCTTTAAACTTGTTTCATGTGTATGTGTTGAACCGTTGCTCCGTTTTGAGTGTGCTCTATATGAAACTTGCTTAGAATTGCATGTAGTTTCATATTATCATGTTGCATCCTTGTTTTGAGGTGTTTTCTTTATGTTTGGATGCATTTTGCATCAATGCCATATTTAACTTGTTTTGCTCATATCTTCTAGGCCGTAGCTCCGAATTAGATGAACTTTATATATAACTTGACTAGAATCTCGTGTAGATCATCTTGGTGCATCTGAACTTGCTGTTTAACAACTTGAACATAAGGTTTATTCAGATCTGGACCAACTTCTAAATTTGCATATGAGGACTTACCGGATTAGTTATATGTTGTTTCCGGCCTCATTTAAACTTGCTTTGATGTGTTGCTCTTGTATGCATCATCTCTTGCCATGAGTAGCTTCATGTAGCCTTGTCATGCATCATACTTGGTTGAACATCATGTCTTGTCTATGTGTTGTGTGTTTACCGTGTGTTTGCTTCTTTCCGGTTGTGCTCCTTCTCGTTAGTTCCTATTTGGTTGCGATCGTGAGGATTCGTTCATCTACGCTTGGTTCGTCTTCGTGGCTTCATCTTCTTCATGGACTCGTTCTTCTTCCTAGCGGGATTTCAGGCAAGATGACAGTCACCCTGGATCTCACTACTATCATTGCTATGTTAGTTGCTTCGTTCTATCGCTATGATGCGCTACCTATCACTTGTTCTTCAACCCTCCCAAATTGCCATGTCAGCCTCTAACCCTTTTCACCCTTCCTAGCAAACCGTTGCTTGGCTATGTTACCGCTTTGCTCAGCCCCTCTTATAGCATTGTTAGTTGCAGGTGAAGTTGAAGATTGCTCCATGATGGACAAGATTATGTTGGGATATCACAATATCTCTTATTTATTTAATGCATCTATATACTTGGTAAAGGGTGGAAGGCTCGGCCTTATGCCTGGCATTTTGTTCCACTCTTGCCGCCCTAGTTTCCATCATACCGGTGTTATGTTCCTTGATTTTGCGTTCCTTACGCGGTTGGGTGATTTATGGGACCCCCTTGACAGTTCGCTTTGAATAAAACTCCTCCAGCAAGGCCCAACCTTGGTTTTACCATTTGCCACCTAAGCCTTTTTCCCTTGGGTTTCTGGAGCCCAAGGGTCATCTTTATTTAACCCCCCTCCCCGAGCCAGTGCTCCTTTGAGTGTTGGTCCGAACTAGAGCCACTTGCAGCACCACCTCGGGGAAACTTGAGGGCTGGTTTTAGTTGTACGTAGTGTTCATTCGGTGTGCCCTGAGAACGAGATATGTGCAGCTCCTATCGGGATTTGTCGGCACATCGGGCGGCTTTGCTGGTCTTGTTTTACCATTGTCAAAATGTCTTGTAAACCGGGATTCCGAGACTGATCAGGTCTTCCTGGGAGAAGGAATATCCTTCATTGACCATGAGAGCTTGTGATGGGCTAAGTTGGGACACCCCTGCAGGGTATTATCTTTCGAAAGTCGTGCCCGCGGTTATGTGGCAGATGGGAATTTGTTAATGTCCGGTTGTAGATAACTTGACGCCAGATTCGAATCAAAACACATCAGCCGCGTGTGTAGCCGTGATGGTCTCTTTTCCGCAGAGTCCGGGAAGTGAACACGGTTTTGGGTTATGCTTGACGTAAGTAGGAGTTTAGGATCACCTCTTGATCATTTCTAGCTTCACGACCGTTCTGTTGCTTCTCTTCGCGCTCTTATTTGCGTATGTTAGCCACCATATCATGCTTAGTCCCTGCTGCAACCTCACCACTTTACCCCTTCCTTACCCTTTAAGCTTTGCTAGTCTTGATACCCATGGTAATGGGATTGCTGAGTCCTCGTGGCTCATAGATTACTACAACAACAGTTGCAGGTGTAGGTTATGCGATGATCATGATGCGAGAGCGATGTTTGCTTGTCTTGGAGTTCTTCTTCTGCTTCTTCTTCGATCAGGGGATAGGTTCCAGGTCGGCAGCCTGGGCTAGCGGGGTGGATGTCGTTTGAGTTTCTGTTTGTGTTTCATCCATAGTCGGATGATGCTCTTGTGTATGATGATGTTGTATTCATGTGGCATTGTATGCCTCTTGTATGTATCCCCAACTATTATGTAATGGTACGATGTAATGATATCCACCTTGCAAAAGCGTCTTCAAGATGCGCTTCTATCCTTGGTGGGACCTTCGAGTTCCTTTAGGATAGGGTCGCATCTTGGGCGTGACAGTAACCCAACCGTGCCGTTAGTATGACTCCTTGGTTTTAGGCAAGTTCCAAACGGCCACGCGGAGGACGCTTGATATTCACCCTCTTTATAAAGAGGTCAAGATCTGTCCTTTTCTTTCCACGCCCGATCCTTCCCTTCCCCTACCTCGAGTTCCAACATCCAAGGTTTAGTCTAAGCGCTCCGGACCTTCAACCATGTCCTGATCCAACCTTCAAGGCCGGTGGATGGACTCTTCCGTCACAGAGGAGGACATCAAGAAGCTTAGGGAGGCTAGGTATCTGACCCCTCGAAATCCTTCATAGGCTACCTGCTCAAGAGCAGGTTATCCCCACTCCCGAACCCAACGAGAGTGTTGTATTCGTTTCCCACTTCCTCCGAGGGCTAGGCTTTAGTCTTGATCCCTTCTTTAGGGGGCTCATGTTCTATTACGGGCTAGATTTTCATGATCTAGCTCCAGATTCCATCCTTCACATCTCGTCGTTTATCATCATGTGTGAGACCTTCCTCCACATTACCCCACACTTCAGCTTATGGCTCAAGACCTTCAATGTGAAGCCGAAGATGATCGACGGGCGACACGCGGAGTGCGGAGGCGCTATAATAAGCAAAGGTGCCGACGCCTTATGGCCAAAGGGTTCCTTCCCGGAAGTGTCCGACCTATGGCAATGGGAGTGGTTCTACATCACAGCACCCCGAGGTACAAAGCGGGTAGCCGCCCCAGCCTTCCGCTCTACCCCTCCGCCACAACTAGCGTCATGGGTCAACAAGGGGCTGGACTGGGGACCAGTTAATGACGTGCTGACGCTGCAAAGCCGCATCCGAGATCTCCTCAAGAGGGATATCAGTCTCGTCAAAGTAATTCAAGTAATGTTAGTTTGTCGGGTCCTGCCATGCCAACGTCAACCTCTCCGTATGTGGGAGTTCAACCCAGAAGGACCGCAAACCATTCAACACTTCTTCGGCATGACGCTCGAAGGAATGTATCGTTTATTCTTCGGATCACGAATAAAGTGTCCGGACACCACCGAGGATGCGGGTCTCAACTGCAACCGTCCAGATACCCAAGTAAGTAACTCTGCGACCGAACATGCTGTCTTTATATTTGTCACAACATTATTCTGAAAAACTACCCTCGGCCAGGACTGGATAAGAAAGGCGGAGAGGATCAGGTGTTCGGCCCCTCTTCCTGAAGGCTCGCCGGATCCTGTACTAACCAGGATGCTGGCTCATGCACCGTATCAAGTGCCATCAGGAGAAGACGAGGGGAGGAATAGGGAAGCCAAAAGCGGGCTTCATATGTTACACATCCAAACTGGGGGAATTAGTGCCTCCGTGAAGGAGGATGATGGGGGGGGGGGTGAATCTAGAATCCCCTCTCCCCACGGGAAGAAAAGGGCCGCCCCTGAAGACTTGGAAACGGAGGTTTCCAAACGAGGGAAGAAACCTTCACCAGGGGGCCCTGCCCCGGAGGGCATCCTTACCGCACAACGCCCACAAAGGGGTCAGCCATCAGCCGAGCTGTAAGTAAACAAAGGCACATTGGTAAATATGCCCTGCTCTTTTCCTGAGAATAACAACCGAGACATATGTTTTGCAGTCTGGCTCATAGCCCTTCTCCACAATGTTTGTCTTTGGGGGATCTTCTTCCGGAGATGATGGAGCGCGAAATGCCTCCTCCTGCTTCCCCGCCTCGTGAGACGGACAACCCTGAGGTGTCGTCGCGGAGGATTTCTCCTGATCCACAAAGGCTAGAAGGTAACTCTTCGGCCGCCCGAAGTCCGAAGTTCTCGGCTCCTAAGGAGACCAACAGAAAAAGCCCGGGACTGTCCGGTGTACAACCGGACACATTGATGGATCTTCTGGAGCAAGCGGCTATCTCAGAGGCACATCGTACCTTAATAGGTACGGTGGTTGAGAGGATCTCATCTGCCAAAAGCGGGTTGGATGAAGCTTTTACGAGCCTGCTAAGAGGCTTTGAGGTACGCAAAGTAATATATATTTTTGATTGTACCGCACACGCTATGTGTGCTTTGTATAGATAGTAGCCCCTGAGACTCTGGTTGCCGTCCAAACGCGGCGAGCAAAGGATCATAGTCTCAGGTAATAACAATGCTGCTTTTGTGCGCAGGCGGCTACAGTTCCGGTGGCTGACCGAACTGCTGATTTTGCCGAATTGAGGCGGCAGCTTGATGTGGCGGATGCGGACATCACGCTTGTGAACAAGCGGCTTGACGAGGCACATGGTATGTATATTCGGGTGGTCAGCAGATATTAAGAGGAGCATGATGCTAGTATTTATAATATGCTTTGACTGCAGATGGAGCTGCCACCGTGGAGACCCTTCGGGCAGAACTTGCCCGAGCCAAGGAACAAGCCAGGAGAAGTGATGCGGCTGCCCTGAAGGCGGCCGAAGAGTTAAAAGCCGAACAGGTTGCTCATCACCAGAGCGAAGATAAAATAGCCAACATGGCTCTTGAGCTGCAAAATGCCGCCTGCCGATATGAGCTCCTCGAAAGGGAAAGCCAAGCGAAAACGGCTGACCTAAAGAAGGCCTTGGAAGCAGCCAAGGAAACTCACTCTGAAATCAGAGCAGCGCGGGAGGAGCTTCATCAAGCCGGAGATATCGCGGCTGGGAAGCCCTTTTTATTGCGGACGAAGTTCAGCGATCCGAAGTATGCCTCTCTTGATCAATTGTGGAGTTCTGCAGACGCATACTTGGATTTGGCAAAGAGTGCTGCTGATGCGGCTGAGTATTTCAAAGATCAGAAAGATCATGAGGTGGAAAGATTGTTTTGGTCACAGTTCAGTAATCCAAGGCGTCCGCTGCTGTTGAATGAGCAAATGGCCGAGTGGGCCGAGCTGCATAGGTTGTCCGGGCTTGCCATGAAGGTTGTCGTGGATCATCTGTGGCCGAAGGAACCAAGTCCGGATAGTTATTTTGGTTTAGTGCAATGATTTCTTCGTGCTGTGCCGCATATCAACGCTGTCAAGAGGTCGGCGTGCATAAAGGGTGTGCGGATGGCTCTTGCCCGTGTTAATACATATTGGGCGAAGATGGAGGCCACCGCTGTTGCAACCAGGGGTCCGCCCGGGGGTCAGGACTCGCCCAAGCACTATTTTGAAGAAGTCCTAGAAGGTTCCCGTTTAATAGAGGCTCAGTGCTCAAAGAGTACCATGTTCCAGTGACATGTATCTTGATTGTAAGAACAATGCTTTTTTATATAATAAAGGCTATATTTATACTTTTGCCCGTAAAGTATTGTAGTGCCTCCTGTGCGGCCGTTTATGTATGTATGTATATAACCCGAAAGTTTGCAGTCGTCGGCTTTAGCCCCCACGCATATAATGCGGGGGTGTTCGGTAAAGCGCATAATCACACTTGATCCAACGTCTTGGTCCGTTAAGGAGGTGATAGCACGGCGAACAAGGCAATCGGACTATATAGCTTTAACACTTTCACTTAGCCATAGGAGTTTGACGGTGGGGCTACTATATAGCCCCTGGTATGTCTGCGTTCATTCGAATACGGTGTGCGTACATACGTGACCGGGAAACCGGTCCTTTGTCAATGCGGAGGAATCGCGAAGATTCCGCTGAGTCATCGAGTGGTTGACCAGTCTCTCGCTTTATCATGATAGTCAATTTTCGGCTTTCTCTACTAAGGTGCTCATCCAGATGAACCAGGGCACAATCACAATAGTTCTCCCGGTGCCATCTTAGCCGATAGAGCGGAACGTAAGGTAGCAAAACATGGGAGCCGGGCAAACCCAACTATTGACCAAAGACATGATTCGGAGCTGATGCATATAAGGCCAAACTTGCGACGCCGAACACTCCCGAAGGTATTCAGACTTTACAACATATGCTGGGCTGAGTACCGCCCTCGATAATGAGCCCTGAATTTCCAGGTACGTGCATTAATCTGGCGTGACGAAAGAGCTTGCCAATAACGCCAGTATCCCTCTTGGTTGTTTTAAGTGCCCGGAGGGTGGGAGGTGATAATCCCCAAGTGCAGGAAATCATCATAGCAATTTCCAAAGGTGGAAGTGATAAGTATGGAGTGTCGAACCCACAAGGAGCTAAAGGTAAGATCAATATTCTCTCAAGCCCTATCTGCCACTGATACGACTCCACGTGCACCGAACGTTTGCTTCCAACTAGAAACAAGAAATAAAACCGTGTTGTGGGTATGAAGAGGATAACTTTGTATGATATTGGAGAGCTAAAATATAAAAGTAGGTGCTGTTATCATAAAGTTAGAATATATTACTAAATAATATAATTCGCGAGTGTGGAATAATGATGGATCGGTGTGCGGAATTGTCCTAGGCAATTGTTAACAAGACCGATAGTCGTCATTGTAATTTCATATGAGGGAGAGGCATAAGCTAACATACTTTCTCTACTTGGATCATATGCACTTATGATTGAAACTGTAGCAAGCGTCCGCAACTACTAAAGATCATTAATGTAAAACCCAACCATAGCATTGAAGCATCAAGTCCTCTTTATTCCCATACGCAACAACCCCTTACTCGGGTTTGTGTTTCAGTCACTCACCAACCCACTATAAGCGAATCATGAACGTATTGCAACACCCTACAGCGGGAATCCCTCACGCTTGCGCGACACGGAGGGCGCCATAGGACAGCACCAAAATAAAACATACAACTCATACCAATCTAGACCATCAATCAACCCAAGGACAAAAGATACCTACTCAAAACATCATAGGATGGCAACACATCATTGGATCATAATATGTAGCATAAAGCACCATGTTCAAGTAGGGATTACAGCGGGGTGCGGGAGAGTGGACCGCGTAAAAGAGATGAGGATGGTGATGATGATGGTGATGTTGATGAAGACGATCACCGTGGCGATGATTCCCCTCCCGATGGCACTCCGGTGCCACCAAGAGAGAGGAGGAGAGGTTCTCCCCCTTGTGCTTCCTCCTCCATGGCTTTCCCCCTCTGGTCCTTGGCCTTCATGGCGATGATGGCCCCTGCAAGATCCTCCTCCATGGCCTCCGGTGATGATGGCCCCCTTCGGCAGGGTGCCGGAGAGGGCCTAGATTGATTTCTCGTGGCTACAGAGGCTTGCGGCGGCGGAACTTCCGATCTAGGTTATTTCCCGAAGGTTTCTGTATTTATAGGAATTTTTGGCATAGGTTTCACGTCAGGGGGGTCTCCGGGCTGTCCACGAGATAGGGGGGCGCGCCCCCCACTCTTGTGGGCAGCCTGGGACTCTTCTGGCCCAACTCCGATGCTCCATGGTCTTCTTTTGGTCCATAAAAAATTATCAAAAAATGGCACGTCAATTGGACTCCGTTTGGTATTCCTTTTCTGTAAAACTCAAAAACAAGGAGAAAACAGAAACTGGCAATGGGCTCTAGGTTAATAGGTTAGTCCCAAAATCATATAAAATGGCATATAAATGCATATAAAACATCATAGATGGATAATATAATAGCATGAATACTTTATAAATTATAGATACGTTGGGGACGTATCAGCATCCCAAAGTTTAATTCCTGCTCATCCTCGAGTAGGTAAATGATAAAAGAAATACTTTATGAAGTGTGAATGCTAGCAGGTGCACAAGTTTGATCAATAATAATTTCAATCACCTTTTTTAGCATCAATATGTGTCATAATAGTAGCTTATCTCATAAAACCTTTCATGATCAAGTAACAATCTATTCACAATGTCAAGTATGGTTCAGAAACTTCATTGAGAACTAACAAACTATAATCTCAGTCATTGAAGCAATTGCAATTTATCATAACATCGGAAAGATTCAAGAATAGAGCTTTTCAGCAAGTCCACATACTCAACTATCATATAGTCTTCTACAATTACTAACACTCATGCAATACTTGTGGTTATGGAGTTTTAATCGGACACTGAGAAAGATAGGGGCTTATAATTTTGCCTCCCAACGTATTCACCTTTAGGTGATGTCAACAGTAATAGCTCATGCTAACTTACATCCAATTGGATATATATATCAGGATCTTTTCAACACGAGGTGCTTGCCAAAGGATAAAATGAAAAGGGGAAAGGTGAGGGTCACCTTGACTCTAGCATAAAGTAAAAACATAAAGTAAAAGATAGGCTCTTCGCAGAGGGAAGCAGAGGTTGTCATGTGCGTTTAGGGTTGGATGCACAAAATCTTAATGCAAAAGAACGTCACTTTACATTGCCCCTTGTATGTGGACCTTTATTATGCAGTCCGTCATTTTTATTACTTCCACAATAAGATCATGTAAAGCTTATTTTCTCTACACTAATAAGTCATACATATTTAGATAGCAAGTTTCATTGCCTGCAACATAACAACTTACTTGAAGGATCTTACTCAATCCATAGGTAGGTATGGTGGACTCTCATGGCAAAACTGGGTTTAAGGATATTTGGAAGCACAAGTAGTATCTCTACTTGGTGCAAGGAATTTGGCTAGCATGAGGGGGAAAGGCAAGCTCAACATGTTAGGAAGATCCATGACAATATACTTTAACTGAGATGTGAGAAAACATAAACCATTACGTTGTCTTCCTTGTCCAACATCAACTCTTTAGCATGTCATACTTAATGAGTGCTCACAATCATAAAAGATGTCCAAGATAGTATATTGATATGTGAAGCTTCTCTTTCTTTATTACTTCCTATTAATTGCAACGATGACCAAAACTATGTTTGTCAACTCTCAACAACTTTTATGCCTCATACTCTTTATATGTGAAGTCATTACTATCCATGTTATAAGCATATGAAACATATATAAATTCAGATTTATGACATTCAATTCATTCTCCCATTTACTCATAGGATATACATGAAGCACATGAGTAAATGACAAACTACTCCAAAAGATATGAGTGAAGGACACTGAGTAGTCAAATAATTAACTAGCCATGGGAGGGTTCCTTTTTTATTCAATATTTTAGATCCAATGATTTTATTCAAACAACAAGTAAAATTGAAAATACGCTCCAAGTAGAACACATATCATGTGGCGAATAAAAATATAGCTCCGAGTAAGGTATATCGATAGTTTTGAAGACGAAAGAGGGGATGCCTTCCGGGGCATCCCCAAGCTTAGGCGCTTAAGTCTTCCTTGAATATTACCTTGGGGTGCCTTGGGCATCCCCAAGCTTAGGGTCTTCCCAATCCTTATTCTCCTCCTATCAATATCTCACCCAAACCTTGAAAACTTCAACCACACAAAACTTAATGGAACTTCGTGAGATAGGTTAGTATGATAAAGAGTAAACCATTCACTTTGGTGCTGTAAAAGACAAGGTTCATAATTGTTTTCACACAATACCTACTGTACCATATCATTTCAACAATTTATATTGCGAAATATAAGCCATAGAAACTAGAAAACAAGCAAACTATGTGATGAAAACAGAATCTGTCAGAAACAGAACAGTCTGTAATGATCTGAACACTAACCATACTTCTGCTACTCCAAAAATTATGAAATAAATTGGTGGACGTGAGGAATTTGTCTATTAATCTTCTGCAAAAAGAATCAACTCAAAAGCACTCTTCTGTAAAAAATGACAGCTAATCTCGTGAGCGCAAAGTTTCTGTTTTTTACAGCAAGATCACATTAACTCTCACCCAAGTCTTCCCAAAGGTCTTACTTGGCACTTTATTGAAACAAAAGCTATAAGACATGATTACTAAAGTATCTTAATCATGTAGACACACAAAAACAGTAAGGATAAATACTGGGTTGTCTCCCAACAAGCGCTTTTCTTTAATGCCTTTTAGCTAGGCATGATGATTTCAATGATGCTCACATAAAAGATAAGAGTTGAAACATAAAAAGAGCATCATGAAGAATATAACTAGCACATTTAAATCTAACCCACTTCCTATGCCTAGTGATTTTGTGAGCACACAATTTATAGGAACAAGAATCAACTAGCATAGGAAGGCAAAACAAGTTTAACTTCAAAACTTTAAGCACATAGAGAGGAAACTTAATATTATGGCAACTCCTACAAGCATATATTCCTCCCTCATAATAGTTTTCAGTAGCATCATGGATAACAACTTTTTTCTCATACTCAATTGGAACCTCTTCCGAAATAGTGGAATACTAACTAAAGTTGACACTCTTCCAAATCCACTTTCATAAATATCACACTAAGATTCAACACCCTTCAAGATAGTGGGATCACTAATTCCTAAAGTTGACACTCTTCCAAACCCACTTTAATTTATAGTATGATTCATACTCCAAAATATATAAGTGAAGTTCATGGAGCATTATACAATTAATATAGACTAACCAATGTCCAAGCTCAAAATATATAAGTGATGCACACGAAGCATTCTATAAAACCACACTCAAACGATTTAAGTGAAGCACAAAGAGCAATTCTATAAGATCATACTTAAAAGATATAAGTGAAGCACATGAAGTAAAATAAATGAAGAGCTATCTCATACTAGCATGATTCTTAAAGAAAAATAAAAACACAAAGGACACAAATCATGTGAACAAAACAAAAACCGAGGTATACCGATATCTGTCGAAGAAGAAAGATGGGATGCCAACCGGGGCATCCCCAAGCTTAGATGCTTGAGTATCCTTTAAAATATTTACTTGGGGTGCCTTGGGCATCCCCAAGCTTGAAATCTTGTCTCTCTTTATTCTTCTCACATCGGTAACTCCTCGTTCTTCAAACACTTCATTCACAAAAACTTAAACAAAAACTTTGTGAGATCCGTTAGTGTAATAAAGCAAACTACCACCTTAAGGTACTGTAATTAAATTATTATTTATCTATATTGGTGTTAAACCTACTATATTCCAACTTCTATATGGTTCATACCCTTACATACTAGCCATAGATGCACCAAAATAAGCAAACAACACACGAAAAACAGAATCTGTCAAGAACAGGACAGTCTGTAGTAATCTGGAAGTTTAGTAAACTTATGTAACTCCAAAAATTATTAAATAAATTTGAAAATTTGAACAATTTGCACATAAAGTTTCAGACACATTTGACTTTCCAGTAAAAAATGTAAATTCATGCACTACAGCCAAAGTTTCTGTTTTTGTTCTGCACATAGTAAGCAAGCAATCTTATCATACTAAAACCAAAGTTTGGCACATTATTTTTATAATACAAAGGATATATACAAGGGGATAATTGTTTGCAGAGAAACTTCCATGAAAAATTCTACATTGTTTTCGTGAGCATGAACACAAGTGCTCAAGGTCGACCCTCACTTCTTCAATGCATAACTTTCCAATCACTTCTCTTTTTGAAAAACTTTTTTAGGCATGAGAGGCAAGTAAATATTTTTTGGTATTTTCATTCTTTTTAATTTTTTTTGTATGTTTCACCCACAACTAAACAGAAACAAAAAGGAAAAACAAAATCTACTTAGTGAAGAAAGCAAACAAGCACACACGAGAATATCAACCCCACGCTATTGCTCCTCGGCAACGGCGCCAGAAAAGAGCTTGATAATCCCCAAGTGCAGGGAATCATCGTAGCAATTTCCAAAGGTGGAAGTGATAAGTATGGAGTGTCGAACCCACAAGGAGCTAAAGGTAAGATTAATATTCTCTCGAGCCCTATCTGCCACTGATACGACTCTACGTGCACCGAACGTTTGCTTCCAACTAGAAACAAGAAATAAAACTGTGTTGTGGGTATGAAGAGGATAACTTTGTATAATATCGGAGAGCTAAAATATAAAAGTAGGTGCTGTTATCATAAAGTTAGAATATATTACTAAATAATATAATTAGCGAGTGTGGAATAATGATGGACCGGTGTGCGGAATTGTCCTAGGCAATTGTTAACAAGACCGATAGTCATCATTGTAATTTCATATGAGGGAGAGGCATAAGCTAACATACTTTCTCTACTTGGATCATATGCACTTATGATTGGAACTCAAGAAAGCGTCCACAACTACTAAAGATCATTAAGGTAAAACCCAACCATAGCATTAAAGCATCAAGTCCTCTTTATTCCCATACGCAACAACCCCCTTACTCGGGTTTGTGTTTCAGTCACTCACCAACCCACTATAAGCGAATCATGAACGTATTGCAACACCCTACAACGGGAATCCCTCACGCTTGCGCGACACGGAGGGCACCATAGGACAGCACCAAAATAAAACATACAACTCGTACCAATCTAGACCATCAATCAACCCAAGGACAAAAGATATCTACTCAAAACATCATAAGATGGCAACACATCATTGGATCATAATATGTAGCATAAAGCACCATGTTCAAGTAGGGATTATAGCGGGGTGTGGGAGAGTGGACCGCTAAAAGAGATGAGGATGGTGATGATGATGGTGATGTTGATGAAGACGATCACCGTGGCGATGATTCCCCTCCCGATGGCACTCCAGTGCCACCAAGAGAGAGGAGGAGAGGTTCTCCCCCTTGTGCTTCCTCCTCCATGGCTTTCCTCCTCTGGTCCTTGGCCTTCATGGTGATGATGGCCCCTCCGAAATCCTCCTCCATGGCCTCCGGTGATGATGGCCCCCTCCGGCAGGGTGCCGAAGAGGGCCTAGATTGATTTCTCGTGGCTACAGAGGCTTGCGGCGGCGGAACTTCCGATCTAGGTTATTTCCCGAAGGTTTCTGTATTTATAGGAATTTTTGGCGTAGGTTTCATGTCAGGGGGAGGGGGGGTTTCCGGGCTGTCCACGAGATAGGGGGGCGCGCCCTAGGGGGGTGGGCGCGCCCCCACTCTCGTGGGAAGCCGGGGACTCTTCTGGCCCAACTCCGATGCTCCGTGGTCTTATTTTGGTCCATAAAAAATCATCAAAAATTGGCACGTCAATTGGACTCCATTTGGTATTCCTTTTCTGTAAAACTCAAAAACAAGGAGAAAACAGAAACTGGCACTGGACTCTAAGTTAATAGGTTAGTCCCAAAAATCATAGAAAATGGCATATAAATGCATATAAAACATCATAGATGGATAATATAATAGCATGAATACTTCATAAATTATAGATACGTTGGAGACGTATCAGGAGGCAACAAGAGACAATAAAAAAGGTTTACACATGGTCTTAATCTAAAAAGAAACGTTTGAACGGGGCCCAGCTGCATGTCTGTGCCTTTGTCTCCGTTGTGCCGTATCCTGGAAGGGTGTAGCAGGATGGTCATCTGTAAGAAAAATGAAAAACCAAGGTAAAAGAATCTGGTGTGACCGTGCAAAAAGTTGGTTATTCTTAATGAACCATGAGAATTCAATCTATTGTGTATTAGTGGGGTCGAGCCGAACTATGGACCCTTTTACATGCGGGCAGCCCCTAGCACCACGTATGGGGGCATATCCATCGACCAAGCTCAGGTTTATCTAGGCTGCTACAACTAGTGGTGCACCGGACACGTCTAGCCGTGTCCGTGGTCTTGACGACCGAGCATTTATTCGGGTTGGGGAGGCCGTTCAGTGGTTTGGCTGCCAGAGCCGCCACATATTCTTCCGCACGCAAGGAACGCTCTGTATTTCTGCTAATTGTGATGACGCCACGTGGACTTGGCATCTTAAGTTTAAGATAAGCGTAATGCAGAACTACATTGAAACAAGCGAAGGTCGTTCTACCGAGTAGTGCATGGTAGCCGCTTCGGAATGGAGCGATGTCAAAGATTACTTCTTCGCTTCGGAAGTTGTTGGGAGAACCGAATACAACCTCTAGTGTTAGAGAGCCCGTGCAGCGGGCCTCTACGCCTGGTATTACTCCTTTAAAGGTAGTATTGCTTTGGCTGATTCTTGACGGGTCTATCCCCATCTTATGGATAGTGTCCTGATATATCAGATTAAGACTACTGCCGCCGTCCATGAGCACTCGGGTGAGATGGTATCCGTCAATTATTGGGTCGAGCACCAAGGCAGCCGAACCTCCATGCCGGATACTAGTCGGATGATCCCTGCGATCAGAAGTGATCGGGCAGGCCGACCATGGGTTGAATTTGGGGGCAACTGGTTCTACAACGTATACGTCTCAGAGTGCGCGTTTACGCATCCTCTTTGGTATGTGGGTTGCGCAAATCATGTTCACTACTTTGACCTCTGGTGGAATTTTTTTCTGTCCCCCAGTGTTCGGCTAGCGAGGCTCGTCCTCGTCTTCACTTGGCATCTCCCTCCCCTTGTGCTCGGTGTTTAGCTTGCCAGCCTGCTTGAAGACATGATCTGACATGATCTGTCATGGATCATCCGACATGATCTGTTGGTGTGATTCGCAGGTTTCTCAGGGGTGCCATGGATCTGACATGATCTGTCTAGAATTTTGTTTAGGCTGGACGGTCCATCTCTGGTGCCTTTAAATGGCTTTTTCCGTTGACCGGGTCGAGAGCCCCAGAATCCGGCGTTTACCGCCGTGTTGTCTGGGATGTCTTCATTGTTTCGACGCTTGTTTTTATTGCGTCGCGGCTTCCCATTGCTGTCCCTGATTTTGGATGTGCCTGGGTCGCTGGTGCCACCGCGGGCTAACCAATTGTCCTCGCCCACACAAAAGCGGGTCATAAGGCTTGTTAGGGCTGCCATTGTCCTCGGCTTTTCCTGGCCGAGGTGTCTAGCGAGCCATTCGTCCCGGACACTGTGCTTGAAAGCCGCTAAGGCTTCGGCATCCGGGCAGTCAATGATTTGATTCTTCTTGGTGAGAAATCTGTTCCAAAGCTTACGGGCTGACTCTCCGGGTTGTTGGATTATGTGACTTAGATCGTCTGCATCCGGAGGTCGGACATATGTCCCTTGAAAATTAGCCCTGAAAGCATCCTCAAGTTCCTCCCAACTTCCAATTGAGTTTTGGGGAGGCTTTTCAACCAGTGCCGAGCTGGTCCTTTCAACTTGAGGGGCAGGTATTTGATGGCGTGGAGATCATCTCCGCGAGCCATGTGGATGTGAAGAATAAAGTCCTCAATCCAGACCGCAGGGTCTGTTGTTCTGTCGTATGCCTCTGTGTTTACAGGTTTAAATCCCTCTGGAAATTCATGATCCAGCACCTCATCGGTGAAGCACAGGGGGTGTGCGGCACCCCTATATTTGGATGTGTCATGGCATGCTTCCGATGGTTGTAGTGTTCGGTGTTGATTCTGAGCTGGTATTCGATCACTATAGTCATTTTGGTGGCCGTGATCCTGCGCCGGAGCACGCTTCCTAGATCCATAGATGGACCTGGCCATACCGGCTCTTTTGTCCAGGTGCTCACGTAAATCGTGTTCTGGCTTGTGTGCGGCGTCATTAGCCGCCCTGTCGCGGCCACAGGGTGGTCGGTCCGGCAGATCGGCCGTATTATTTTTCGGCGGAATGGGCTCTATAGCCTCGTCGTCGAATTCGGGCAGCAGCTTGCGCTTTGGGTAGCTCTTTGTGTGGCGATCGCCACCGTATTTTTCATCAGTGTCGAGCACTTTGTTCCATCTGCGGTTGAGTGTGTCCTGCGCGGCCTTAAGCCTTTGCTTCTGCTTTTTCAAGCTCCTCGCGGTGGCGATAAGCCTTTTGTGGAGGTTATCTTGTTCCAAGTGTTTTTCCGGGATGATGAATGCATCGTCGTCCGGACTGTTCTCCTCTCTAGAGACAGGTTGATTTTTTTACCCTCGGCATCGTTGTGATCGGACAGCGGCCCCGGACTATGTTCGCCGTCCCCTGGCTCATCCTGCTCCATCGCTGGGTCCATGGGGTCGTCTGGGGTATTATTCTTTCTTGTGCCGTTATCGCTGTTTTTGTAGTGGCGGGATTTAGAGCGGCGCCGCTGACGTCGATGCTTTGGTTGCTTCTCAAGAGGATTATCCTCCGTTGCATCCTTTCGTTCCTCGCCATTGTTTACTTTGGGTGTGTTTGAGGTGGTTGTCCAGCGCCCTTTGGGCGGTTGTTCTTGTTCTTCTCCGGCATCATCATTCATACCTTCGATGTCTTCGGAGTCGAAATCAAGCATGTCGGTTGAGTAGTCAACAGTGGCTATTAAGTGGGTGGTGGGTGGGAAACGAATTTCTTCGTCGTCCGCTTCCCACTCAAGCCGGACATAGTTCGGCCAAGAGTCTCCTGACAGGGAGAGAGATTTTAGTGAATTTAGCACGTCGCTCAAGGGCGAGTGCTGAAGGATATCCACTGAGGTAAACTCCATAATCGGTGCCCAATCAGATTCGATAGGCACGGATGTACGCGGTTCGGAGCCTATGGCCGGAGACGAGTCCGAGGGTCCGATGATGCAGACCTCATTGAAGGAGAAGTCTGTGTTCGGCTCTAACGCCGCTGAGTCTGCGGCCTCCGTGGCGGGGTCCATCCACCCGTCCTCAGATGGCACGATCTACTCCGGATTTAGAGCCAGGGCAGCTGCAGGTGTGATTTCCTAAACGCCGTCCGATGGCAGATCTAAGTCATGCTCATCGTGACCGTACGGCGCACATGTCGTGAGCTCGAATCCGTCGAAGATCAAGTCTCCGCGGATGTCGGCGGTGTAGTTTAGGCTTCCAAACCTAACCTGATGGCCAGGGGCGTAGCTATCGATTTGCTTAAGATGGCCAAGCGAGTTGGCCCACAGTGCGAAGCCGCCGAATATGAAGATCCGTTGGGGAAGGAAAACCTCATCCTGGATCGCATCGTTGCGGATGATTGAAGGAGCCATCAAGCCTTATCGTGACGACACAATGGAACTCTCAATGAAAGCACCAATGTCGGTGTCAAAACCGGCGGATCTCGGGTAGGGGGTCCCGAACTGTGCGTCTAAGGCTAATGGTAACAGGAGGCGGGGGACACAATGTTTACCCAGGTTCGGGCCCTCTCTATGGAGGTAATACCCTACTTCCTGCTTGATTGATCTTGATGATATGAGTATTACAAGAGTTGATCTACCACGAGATCGTAGAGGCTAAACCCTAGAAGCTAGCCTATGATTATGATTGTTGTTCTCCTACGGACTAAACCCTCCGGTTTATATAAACACCGGGGGGGGGGGGGGCTAGGGTTACACAGAGTCGGTTACAGAGAAGGAAATCTACATATCCGAATTGCCAAGCTTCCCTTTCACGCAAAGGAGAGTCTCACCCGAACACGGGATGAAGTCTTCAATCTTGTATCTTCATAGTCCAACAGTCCAGCACAAGTACATAGTCTGGCTGTCCGAGGACCCCCTAATCCAGGACTCCCTCAATACCTTTCTTTTCGGTTGCCACATGCCGATGAACAACCGCCAGATAATCTTGGCCGTAGAATCTGTAGCACTGTGCCTTTGAGCCATCAGATCAGATTCCAAAATGACATGTTTTTTCTCTTATATATCCATCCTCTTCATCCTTAGATGGTTCCTTGCCCATTCCACTCTCTCCCGAAAACCATTGAGCATTGCCTCTCCACTTCCGACACTGACGAGCCCTTCATCGCTTCACTGCCAGAAAGACATTGACAGAGTTCTTCCTCACTGTTGTAGAGCATCTCTTTTACCGTGTTGCCTAGACGGCACTCGTCACCGAGTTAGGATATGTGTGCCTTGGATTCGAGCTTCTTTTCGTTCTCGCTCGAGTTCATCCACGGATATTTCTTATGATTTTACTGTATTCATTCAATATGTAGA
Source organism: Triticum timopheevii (assembly GCA_963921465.1). Lineage (NCBI taxonomy): Eukaryota > Viridiplantae > Streptophyta > Magnoliopsida > Poales > Poaceae > Triticum > Triticum timopheevii. The sequence goes on from OY997266.1 coordinate 465,587,246, forward strand.
ACTTTAGGATTATATGTACATTGTTTGTCGTTTTCCATCGCGTAGGGTTTGGGTTACCCTTCGATCGATGAAAATCTAGTTTTCATCTTAGTGATTTTTCTTTGAAATACACCAGTGTGAAACCTGTTCAATTCTTTCTATCAAAAGTTAGCTCAAAGTCTAAGTCTATCTTCTCAGAAAAATAACTTTCCTCGACAATAATCTCTGTGCATACTCATGCCCGTACCTATATTCCCTTGCATCTATTCTTTCTCACAGGTAAATGTACTCTGTCGAAGATTCTGCCAAGCATGCTGGTCAGACAGAGATGGGCAAAGATACTGTCATGTGCATAGTTGATGAATCCAAACTCAAGCTACAGATAAGAATGCTTGTCCACAAAAGAAAATGTGTGGCAGTGGGAAAGGGTTCCAAGAAGCCAAAGAAGCAAAAGCTTGATGCCGATGGAAATCCTATTCCGTAGAGACCTCAAGTTGGTGGACGTCAACGTGATGAAAATTGAATAGAATTGATGTCTAATTCTGACAAGTAAAAAACCATCAAAGGCGAATCAAACCAACAGCAAAAACAAAATACTGCAAAGAAGTCAACACTTTGGGTGACGAAATGGTTCAACTATCAGTTTGTTCATCCCATATACGCAAAAAGGTGACAAAGAATTCTCCTATCGGCCCACTCTCCCTCCCCTCCCCCGACCCAGCGCCCGCGCCGCCTCCCCGGGGGGCGGCCGGGGCGGCTCCCCCCCGCTCGCCTCTCCTTCCTCCTCCCCCGTGCCCCTCCCCCGCGCCGCCGCCGGCGGCGCCCCCGGATCAGGCCGGGCGGGCTGGCGGCGGTGGGCTCTCCCTTACCCCGCGCGCGCACCTCCTGACCCCGGGGCAGGGGTGGCGGTGGGTGCCCCTCGGCTGGCGGCGGCCCGGCGGCCTAGAGGCGGCTGGCGGCGGCCCGTCGCGGTGGTGGCGCCGTCCTTTGGCGGCGGGGCGGCCTGGTTGCGCAGGGTGGCCGGTGGCGCGTCCTTGGCCCAGATCTGGGCCCTTAGGGCCCCATCTGGGTCCTAGCGGGCTGGTCCCTGGGCGTAGCCTCGTTGTCTACAGTGCGGTGAGGAGGAAGAGCGGCTCGGACTGGGGCGGCGGCACTGCCGGCGTGCCGGCAGCAGCGCGAAGGCGGGAGGTTTGCGAGCCCACGAGGGCTCGGCCGGGCCGGTGGGCCCACAGGCCTGGTGTGCTCCCGCTATTGCGTCCAGACGACTACCGTCGCGGACGGTGGAGGTGGGGCCCTCCCGCGTGCCGATGGTGCTGATGCCCTAGTCCCGGCTCTGATTCTTCGTCGTACTATCCTCACTTCGCGGTGCCGTGGTGAGACGGCGTGGGGGCCTCAAGACTGCATTGGCGCCGATGGTGGTTGGTTTGGTGGCAGGCTCCGGGCCGCCCGAGGTGCGGGTTGGGACCGGGGGAAACCCCTGTCGGCATGGCCAACGCCGGCGCGGTGGCGCCTGTGGGTGCCACCTGACCTTCCGGGAGGGCGTCGGAGCTACCCATCCTCTCGACTCGTCGTGTACCGGGGGAAACCCTTAGCAGCAGCGTCATCATTGTCGCGATCCTTCTTGGAGGTGTTGATAGGTGCCGGCGCTTCGGAGTCTTGGAGTCTAGTGGAAGATCTTGGTGGGCGCTGCGATCGCGAGGCTTCTTCGTTTTGTTGATCCGACGTTTTCGGCATTTGTTTCTTTTGCTCTTCTCTGTCGTTTCTTTTGGGCGTGACTGTGCTGCTTCCGCCCCAACAGCTATCCATGTATGGTTCGGTTGGTTGCTTTGTATACAAAGCGGGGGGAAACCCTTTTTCGGTTATACGCAAAAAGGTTCTCTTTCACTCCACCCTGGGGCGATTGCCATGCTAAGTCTTGTCTGAAGACCGGTGATGCAAATCAGAGCCCTCCACCGCTTGAAGGTGTGAATTCTTTTTCTCTGATAGAACTGAAGTATTATCTAGAGGAAGTTAAAATGAAGCTGAAGAAGACTCTAACATCAACAAAGACAATGCTTCCACCTCCGAGGTGAAACGGCTCCGCCAAGCTATTAATGATCTTCGGGTGATGAGTTTGCTTCTACTAGACGCTAAGTCCTCGTGATTTTCCTTGCCTTTTTGGCACCTATTGACAAAAAAGGGGAGAAGACATCGAGTGACGATAGATTTGCGGGTTTTGTGTTGGGTGGTTTCAAGTCTACAACACTTGCCTTACATTTGTTTCTTATCATGTTGTAAAACTCTCATGACCTTCTGGTCTGTAATATTAATAACACTTGCAGTATATCATTTCTCTACAGAATCTATTTTGCAGGTGGAATTATATCAGAATTAACTTTTGGATCCACTATATTATCCATGGACTATTATCCGATTAGCGTAATCCATTTATTCTTGAAGTTATGAATTATCCCTCCACCAAGCTTATTCAAAATATATGTAGTATCAAATCATATCTTTCATAAGATGTATGCATTTAGGGGAGCTTAATTTATCTTTGAGATATTACCTACGTCCCGAAATACTTGTCTTAGACTTATCTAGATACAGATGTATCTAGACATGTTTTAGTGTTAGATACATTCGTATCTAAAAAAAATCTAAGACAAGTAATTTGGGATGGAGGGAGTATGTTTCTGCATTTCTTTCCACACATTACTTGTTACATGTCTAAACTGTTTTATCAACAATCATCCAAACAAGAGGAGATTGTTAGTGCAATTGAGTTCCCAGAGAGTTTTGGAGAATGTTGGACAAAAACAGTGAGGACTAATGTGTTTGCTAGTGCACACAGAGAGAATAGGTCCCTTGAGTTTAGAGGAGTTTGCTATAATGCAGGAGATTATTATCCACGAAGCAAAGAAGAATGCTAAGGCAATCGAGGAGATTGCTACCGAAGAGATTGCATGTCAGAGATAACCCCCAAAATATTGCTGATGCAAAGTAATTGCTATGCATTGAGTCCAAGAGAAATTGACTGTAGCAGAGAAGAATGAAGACGAAAAAAAGATGTAGTATTTTCTTTCGTAATTCATTTTCTTTCTTTGAGTCATAGGACCATCGTACTATTAAGAGGGGTTCAGTGATTCGAGACTTTTGTCTTTATGATGCTTAACCAAAAAAAATCCTAAGTGAGTTGAGAGAAATCTCTTCATGCGGTAATTACTCACCATCCAAAGAAGAAGTTCTTCTGGGCTATGAGAGAATTTGCCTAGCAGGGGAGTCAGCTCTAATTATTCCTCAAGTAAAGTTGCCGTGTGCGTTTGAAATCCGAGCTTTGGTAACATGTCGATTGGCCATTGGTTGGGCCGCGTGCCCAAAATGGTTTTTGCCCTGGGGATTGCTCCAGCTATAAATAGCCACCCCGCCTATCATTATGGTCGGCTGCTATGTATGATTTTACGAGAAGTTTGTTTGAGCACCCCTCTCAGAAAGATTTGAGTGAATCCACCGAGAAAGAGCCCCAAAGCACACAACTTAGGTAGTGGTTGAGCATCATAGAGATCTAAGTCGAAAGCTTTAAACTTATTACTCTTGAGAGCTGCTAACTCTCTAAACGGTTAGGTGTCTGCTGAGTGGCGAAGAGTACTTGTGGCCTCCTAAAACAAAGCCTGTGAAGGTTGGAGATTGCCTAAAGTATCTACCGAGAGTAAATCGACACAAAAGTTGACAAACTTGGTCAAGCAGAATATGACGGAGAGAGTTTTTCTCATGTGTTCAATCACAAGTCCCTGCAACCAGACGGATCGCTTTTGTAGAAAAGTGAACTGGTCTTGTCGCCATCGATCACCACTGGTTCTATTTAACTTCCACATTACTTTCTATAGTTTACTTTCAGTAGTGTTTCCTGTCGTGATTTTTCTATCAGAGTTGTGATAGTTACATTTTAGAGAGATATGCTTTCTGTTCTATCATGTTTCCTTTCGTGGAACTACATGTGTCTAGTTTTATTTCCGTGGTGCTATGCTGAGAGTATTTAATTTTTTAGAATAAATTTTAAACCTCCCATTCACCCTTGGTTGATATACTACGGTCCTACACGAACAATCTAGTACCCCGTACCGTCTAACCATGTGTGTATGGTTGAAGTTACATGATACAGACAAGTATAGAATGCACCTCTATTCCGGGATTGACAGCAACATGCTAACTTCGAATAGCTTCACATATGGGGCCTTAAATGGTATCTTCTAAAATAAGCGGATGATGCACACGAAACATGATTTAGAAAAAGTTGCAAATATGAGATTATGTTTGTTATTTTTAACAAGTCACTAACGAGTTGCGATTTTTACGAAACTTGAAATCGGAAAACAAGGTCGAGTCATGTGCATGCAAGTTTTTTTATGGATTTTTTGGATGTCTGGAACTAAATTTTTGAATACCATTCACAGCTGACTATGATACTACTTATTAGAATAGGAAGCACACGGTGATTTGTTGAGAATACGGGAAGCAACCACATGATTTGTTAACCGGTTCAAGGAACAAGCATGACTATGGTGCTCCTAATCTACATTGCTAGCAGCACAACCCTGGGCCACCGAGAATCGGCTCGCCCTTGACGGTTTCAGGTGCGAGCAGTTCAGGGAGGTTGCCGGCCTAGAATCATGGAAGGTTTTAGAGAGATGGCCAGGGCGGCACGGCGTGCACAATAGCACCGCCGGTCATGGTTGGCAGGTACATGCGGTTGGTTGGCAGTACATACAAGTGGGTCGTTGGTTAAGGAAGGAAGAAACCGGGCGAGGAAGATGTTGCAACCGTTATGTTTCAACTCAAAAGCGAAGAAAATCGACTGAAAGTCGAGCGGAAATAAGCGACCCATATTAAACACTAGAGATTTGATTGAAGATAAATTACTTTTTGGATGTGAGGCACACACATGTAATCTTATGTCACAAGAGAATTAATAAAAGCCAAATACAAAAACTTGGACAAGCAAAAGAAAGATATAAAGAAACAAAAGAGGAGATACAGCCTCAGATGTAACCATCGGGCCTAACTATTTGAGTACCCTCGAGTGAGTACCTACATCAACCTCGCAAGATCTTAGAACTGCTGCCAGGAAGTGTAGGTGCCACCGAACCACCAGTTGTACGGCGCAACATTGTCGGCCGTGACGACCCGGCCGTCGTCAGTCTGTACCCTGAAGGATAGACTCTGGCCATTGAGGTAGGAGTTGCTCTGCCAGCTGGCACCCCAGTTCCTGCTCATTACCATCCAGTCAGTCTTGGACCCCTTTATCCACATTTGGGACACCACGCCGCTACCGCCGACATTTGCCACCGTGACGAGCTCAAAATAGTCGTTCCCGTTGATGGTGAACCTCATGCCCCCACTCCTCTGGCAGGGAACCCTCCTGTAGTTGACGGGCACAATGCCGGCTTGATAGACAGCGATGGTCTCCCACGCGGGCTGCGACATGTCGAAGTGCTGCCGCGGCGGGTTGCACCATCCGCCATTGTCGCTGGCCAGGGCGTAGTTGGGTGGGCAGAAGTTGGTTGCGATGATGGTGATTGATGTTCCATGTTTGCACGACGGTGTCTTGCTTGCGTCGCAAGTGATGGTGAAGCACATGCCGCACGATGCGCCGTTGTTGAAGAGCGCCGTACTCAACGCAGCTGAATAAACCCCATACCCGGCGTTGTACGAGTTCCCGTACCCACACGCACCACCTGCATATTTGTGTAAGTTGCGTCCTGCTTAGTAAAAGAAGATCCAGGATGTGCGGCATCCAAATAATGCATGCAGCTCAAGCGTAAAAGAAACCTTACCCATGGTGTCCGACGCGTCGCTGTCGCCGTAGAATGTAGCAAATGCAGGCGTCCATTGAGCAACGGAGGCCTTGAATGCAAAGGCCAACAAGATGGTGAGAAGAAGCAGAGGAGTCTCCATTTCAATTTCAGAGTACGCCTAGTGTTAGAATAAATCCGAGGCACTCCGTCGATCATTTGAGGACCAAGCAATCACACAAGCACGACACCGAGATTTGTTAATGAGGTTCATCAATATGGCTACATTCCCGGGGCTTGACTACGGGCGCTCCTCCCCGTGACACCGTCACAATACCGCACCCGGTCGCCCTGGACACCGGCCCATGCCGCCGGCTTCCCCTGCGCTCCGGTGCTATTATGTTGGCATATGTTACATCGTGTGTCTACCCCTACTATATATGAGAGGCTAGGATACAGGTGTCCTACTAGGACACGACTCCATATCCTATCTAAACACAATACAACTACAAGTCCAACTGTAACCTACCTTGTACACAATATTCGTCACAACTCTAACAAACTCCACCTTGGCGAATATTCTCCACCATCTTGAATTCGTCCGTGCATCGAACCTCCATGTATATTGGACTTGAGATACGCCATGAGCACCGCTGCTACTCCCAGACTCCATGTGACTCCACCTGCAACTGCAATCCCTTCTTGTCTTCTTCACAATCAACACTCGAGCAAAATTAAGTTCCTCATTACTCTACCTTGTGCTTCCAACTTTCGAAGAATCCGTTCAACGCCATCACACACCAACCACTGTCTGCATGAAAATGAACAATTCACATATTGGACGCCACATATAAGAGTTACCTGAACTCAACGTCACCGCTCTTTCTTGACTGCTTGTCTGAAACTTGAAAGAATTTCACCGTCGCCCTGTATCACCCTGAGTCAAATTCACAGTTGTCTCAGCCTTCTTCCGGATAGTCTCTGACATGTCCCACCGCTATAGCACTCTGCCTCCTTCTGCCTTGTGATCCGCACTTTGCCATGTGCATTGAACACCACAGAATATACGGCCATGTACTTTTCAGGTTTTGACAATTTTAGACTTTCCGCCACTTTCTCAGATTCTCCACGGTCAACTCTTGTCCATCAACTAGCACCGATAGACCCAGTCACCAACTTGAATCTGGTACTCGTCAACACTGCTTCAGCACCCTTGCACACTTTGTCTGACCACATGTCTGACCACTAGTGCCTTGGTCCCTCGCTGTGTCCCGTGTTTACCGCACACCTCGCCGCTATCACTGCGTCGAGCCTCTGCTGTCCTGGTCGAGTCTCTAGGGCTGCAGACCCACACCACTCAAACCCCTACTGCAGAGAACCATCGATCATTACCGACCGATGCCGAGTATCACGTCTCCATCAAACCATTGGTACCCAGTCCGATCCACGTGTCTCTCGCTATCCCGCTGAAATTGGCTTCGACTCTCCGAATTCTTACGCCGTAGCCCCTCCATCAGCACAGAGTGTAGTCCTCCATCAGACTCCAACTCCACCTTCAACATGACTCCATGGTGGTTGTACGTGCCACCCTACCGCGCCTTGTCGACTCCAAGCTCTCATGTGCACCGTCTTGAATCAACCCCGCGCCATAGTCTGTCGAAGCCGCACAAGCCCTCAGGCCTGCACCACGTGTTCCCACGCCCCAGAAGTCGGCCACCATCAGCATCACGCTCTTATGTCGTCGTCGCTGAAATCACCGCCGTCTTCTGCTTTGACCAACATCCATGTCAGTCCATCAGACAATCCAGTCCGACCCAGCCGAACTTATCCGACTGCAACCATGCTCCACCCTGCGTCGTGTCCACCCCGCACATCTCCGTGCATAATTTGACACCCTGTGTATGCACGATCCGTATCACGACACGCTCCAGACTCCTTCGAGCCATATACGCGTGTTGCGGTCCTTGCTGTACGCACACGAAGCCCATCTGCAAAAAAAACTGGACCCAAAGAAAAAATATCCATGCAAACCTTGACCACGCAGGATCCCTTTTACACAATTTCTTCTTCTTGTTTTGTCATGCTATTAGCTTCTCCACGCATATGCAAACCCTTTTTTTCAGCAACAAATCTCACGTACTTGCCAGGAAGCTCTTACAGCCTACGACTCATCCAGCGCCTAGCCACGTGCCTGCTACAAGACACGCTCGGGACTTGCCCAGCAAGAAGACCGTACCACCCTCACAGCGCCACGCAGCAGCCTGCCTCCTGGACCTGTGTCGCTCCCGCGCATGGGCCGCGCCAGCACAACAGCCCACCAGTCGGCCTCTGCTACACGTGGCCCGGCTCAGCCAGCCCCGCTTGGGCCAACCTGCCCTCCTGCTACGCACGACATGCACAATCGACGATCGCTCGGTCTCCTGCCGCCGCACGTTCCGAGGGCGCCAGCGCCACCGCTGCACGCGTCAATTGGATCTGCTGCTGTCGCTGATCGCTGAAATAATCTGTCGTCGACTTGAATCCTGTGACATCACCGCTTCCAATCTCCCGACTCCCCAGCCGCTTTGTACAATTCACGATTGTCTTCAACGAACTCGCCACCAGTTCCATGGTCGGGTGCAAAGCCTATAATCACGATCCAACATGACGCTTAGATTCATCCTCCGGATCAATGAGTTCACCTCACAACCTAGCTCATGATACCACTTGTTAGAATAACTCCGAGGCACTCTGTTGATCTACCGAGGACCAAGCAATCACACAAGCACGACACCGAGATTTGTTCACGAGGTTCACCGATATGGCTATATCCCCGGGGCTTGACTACGGGCGCTCCTCCCCGTGACACCGTCACAATACCGCACCCCGGCCGCCCGGGCGCCGGCACATACCGCTGGCTCCCCTGCGTGCCCGTGCTATTATGTTGGCATAGGTTACATCGTGTGTCTACCCCTACTATATATGAGAGGCTAGGATACAGGTGTCCTACTAGGACACGACTCCATATCCTATCTAAACACAATACAACTACAACTCCAACTGTAACCTACCTTGTACACAATATTCGTCACAACTCTAACACCTAGTAAGTAATGTAGCAAGGCAGGCAAGTCCTCGAGGTTTTTGTCTTGTGCTTTGCAATGGTAATGGCGTCCCTATTTATAGTGTTCATATCATCAGAGCTTGCGTGTTGGTTGCTAATAATTGTAAGCTTGATTGATTATGGAGATTTTCTATGTGATGATTTTCGTTAGGATTGGTCACCTTAACAATTATTGGGATGAACATGCCTTGATTTGCTTAGGATGGCCGTTGGCTCTTGACGGTTAAGACTAACACGGGTACGCGGATTAAACAGGATCATACCCATGTGCAGTTTTTTCCCTAGCAAATTGCAGGAGGCACGTCTTGTATTCCGACGAAGCATGAACTTCTAGCAGGCCGGCCGTCAGACAGGCGTATGATCTTTATCGGGAAAAAAGAAGTAAAGACAGACTTGTGATGTTATTTCAGGCAAGATATCTGAACTTGTGAAGAGGATTGTGACCTTGTCCTTTCAAGTTTATCATAATTCAACTATACCAGCGTGACGATCTGTTTGGCGGTGAACGAAAATCATTTCCTTAACACTATTCAGTTTTTTCGATTAATCAATCCTCGTTGGAGTTCTAACACTAGAATGAATGTTCAATCTCTGAACTGCTAGCACGTCATTGCTTACACTGCAATCATTTTGGAGTACATCATTTGTGAGCATACCTGACAGTCTGACGCTAATCACTAATGCTCTCGTGTGTGAACGCTATTGTAGCATGTCAGGTGTACATAGGTAGATTAATCGTGTAGACAATACATAGTCAACCCCCCTTCAGTTAGAACATGCATGCATGTCAGTCTAACAAAGTCTTGGGTAATCATGTGCAAGTACATTTTAATTCACCGATCAATCAGGCATGTCATAACTTGGACCTGCTTAATCCAGAAAAATAATGTACCTGCTTAAGTTAAATAATTCTGGAAAAAATACACTCGTACATTAGGGTGTACTAGTAATAATGTACGTGCAACGCACGTTTATATTAGATAGGCTGTTGCACGTTGGTATTTGGTAAGATATTAATTACTTTTTTGGCAGGAATGGTAGGATATTAATTACATGGCAGATTTCATGGGATAGCATTGAGTCAAAACATGTTTATAACCAATGGCAGTGGTGGATAATTAGTGTGTTAAACGTGTTTGATGCTCAACATTGGAGCGTTTTGAACCGCTAGATAACATGATTTTACGGCTGAGATGGTTTGGATCTGCCCCTTTGGGTCTTTTTATATTGGTATAGATATAGATATAGATACTGCATTGGTGTAAATTTTTATGATGAAAATACATTTTTTAAGTGTGGTACACAAAACAAATCACGGACTATTATAGTGAACAGTACATGCGGTAGAAACACGTGGTTATTATTTTTGTAGCTCACATAAAATTTATTAATTGAAAGAAAAAACGTCACAGCCCCCCCGGGCGACGTGAGTGGCGACTAGTGTTCCTCCGCGCGCTGCCTCCCCTCCCACCTCCCTCTTTCGCCATCTCCCAAGGCGAACATCGGCCAAGGTCATGTAGACGCCGATGACGGTGGTGGCTGGGCCTCAGTTGCTCTATACCGTGAGGAGGACTTTGGAACCTGCGCCCTGCATCTGGCATGGCGACATCGCCTCGGCAGGCGGTGGTCGTGGGTGGTTCCAGCCGGCGCTCTCGACCACTCGGGTGGTGCGACGCTGGCAGGCAGTTGGTTGCAACGTGGTGCTCCTTCTCCTCGCCAGATCGGAGGTTCGGTCCCCTCCCTTCGACTCCCCCTCCCTGCTTTCCAGTTTTATTCGACTCTATGCTGTCGGGATCCGGAGCGGGTTTGTTTCTGGTGGTGTAGTTTGGACCGGGGGAAACCCTAATTCGGCTAGCCCAGCCAGGCGATGGCGATGCCCTAGGACGCCTTTTATCCTCCTTGGAGGCTCAGCCGTGGTTCTCCTAGCCGGCCCCGTCCCCTCTCCCGAATGAAAATTCAAAATCCATTTCGGTTTGGATGGTGGCGGTGCACTGCGCGTCGTGTTCTCCATGGAGGCACCGCTTGGGGAGGATCTGGGCTACGAGTAAGGGGCGTCGAACAGGGGCGGAGCCCAATGTACCGACCCCGAGGCACATGAATACTGGTCCAAATTCATATTTACTATTACATGTCATCTGAAAAAGGCTTGGGCATCAGGGTTGAGGTGAAGCGGTGCATCAGGCAGGTTCCACGATCACGCAAAACCCTATGCGCCGCTCGTTGCGTCAATATGTCGACACAACGCACAGGGGAAGCCCCACATCGCTAGCAGTGGGACGACCCATTATACAAAATCTAGCCAGCCGGTTTTGGGAAACTGCTAGAAGGTTCCTTAAACAGTTTTTTTTTCTTTTTGACCTGTTTTCCTGTTTCTTCTTGGTTTTTTTTGTTTTTCTGATTTTATATTTCTTGTTCTTCTTTCTTAATTTTGTTGTTTTGTCTTCTTTTTCGTTTTTAAGCTTATTTCATTTTTCAAGTTTATTTTTTAACGATCATCTTTCAAAAATTGTTTGAAATTTTCAAAAAATGTTCATATTTAAAAGAAATGTTCCTATTTTATAAAATTGTTCATAAATTCAAAAAATGTTCTTGTTTTAAAAAATTGTTTGCATTTTTGAAAGAATTCGAAAATTGTTTGCATTTTTCAGAAATTGTTCTGGAATTTCAAAAATTGTTCTTATCTTACAAAAATGTTTGAATGTTTTCTTTTCAAATTGTTGACAATGTTCAAAAAATGTTCCTGTTCAAAAAAATTGTTAACAAATTTTAAAAATTGTTCACGTTTTCACTTTTTCAGGAATTTCAATAAATATTCACAAGTTTCTAAAAAAAATAATGTTTTCAATTTTTTTTCAGGAATTTTAAAAATGTTCGTGTTTCCCAATTTTGTTTTGGAATTTGGAAAAATGTTCCCGTTTCAAAAAACTGTTCATGATTTTAAAAAAACCTATTTTTCAAAAATGTTATAGTTTTCAAAAAAAAACGCAATTCTGGAAAGTGTTTGCGTCTCACGGAACATTCCGGTTTTCGAAAATAAATTGCTTTTGAAATTCTTAAACTAATTCGGATCTGCGCAACATGTTTGGTTCTATAAGTTTGATGCTCCCATGTCATTAGATACGGCTCCTAGCTTAGCTGGTTCGAATCAATTGTTGTGCAATTTTTTTTTGAGCTACAGTGCAACTTGACGCAGAGAGCGTCACACAGGAGGTCCCCATGACCTGCCCCTTTTGGATCCAAATGTCATTGTTTTGCTAGCCTTTATAAGGCAAACTTGTTTACTTATGTCTGTACTCAGATATTGTTGTTCGCTGACTCTTGTATATTCGAGCGAATGTATTCGAGCTTGAGGCCCCTGGCTTGTAATATAAAGATTGTATTATTTTAATTTACGACTAGAGTTGTGTCATAAAATCTTCACGTGAGTCTCCGATCTTGATCGTATATATTTGTGTTTATGACTAATGCACGATGTATAGAAGTATGTCATTGGATACAAGAGGAAGAAGTGGGAGGAGGAAGATGTCCAAGCCGTTGGATTTCAACCCAAAAGAAAAGAAAGTCAACTAAAATTCAAGCACAAACAGGCGACCCCGTATTAAACAGCTCCACCTCTTCGGATATTGGGCATACACATATAATCTTATGATCTTATGGCACAAGAGAATTAATAGATGCCAAGTACAAAAACTTGGACAAGCAAAACAGAGATACAAAGAAACAAAAGAGGAGATAAAGCCTCATATGAAATCATCGGGCCTGACTATTTGAGTATCCTTGAGTGAGTACCTACATCAACCTCGCAAAAGACTGTTTAATCCGCACGGCTTTCGGCAGAGAACTGTTTGCGTTAGGCCACCTTGCACAAACGTTTCCACACACAAAATTGTGTGTGATATACATACGAACGGAAATGCTTTTTTAGAATTCACCGTGTGGGATGTACATACAAACGGAAACGATTGGCTTTCGATGTCTCGCCAGATCACACACGAGCTCATTTTGCCCCAGCCTGTGTGCCAGGAGGGCTTATCCCCGACGGTTTCTGGGTGTGTGGGAAGGACCCCCCTATGACCCACTCATTTGGCGACGGTTCCAAACGCCGTCACGGAAAGGGGTTAAAAACCGTTTGTATAGCAGGTCTCTGCATCAGTGGATGTACGACGTCCCTCTCCAGTAGGCGTTCCCAAGTCAGGGGATCTCGTTCCCGACTATGATACCACTTGTTGGAATAGGAAGCACACGGTGATCTATTGAGCATCGGCAAGCAACCACACGATTTGTTAACCGGTCGGTGAACAAGCATGACTATGGTGCTCCTTATCTGCATTACCACCACCACAACATTGGGTCACCGAGCATCAGCTCCCCCTTGACGGTTTCGGGTGCAGGTAGTTTGGGGAGGTCACCGGCGATACAATCGTGGCAAGGTTCAAAGAGATGACCAGGGCTTGCAAGGCGTGCACGATAGTGCCGCGGCCACGGTTGACAGGTACATGTGGTTGGTTGGCGGTATATACAAGTATGACATTGGTTACAGGAGGAAGATGTCCCAGCCGTTGGATTTCAACCCAAAAGAAAAGAAAATCGACTGAAATTCAGGTACAAATAGACGACCCCATAATAAACAGTAGAGTTTTGATTGAAGATAAATTACTCTTTCGATGTTGGGCACACACATATAATCTTATGATCTTATGCCACAAGAGAACTTTTTTTTGGAAATGGAGGTATACCCCCGGCCTCTGCATCATAATGATGCATGCAGCCATCTTATTAAAAGTTCGCAAAGTAACACAAAGTCGTCAAAGTATTACAGCTCGCAAGTGGAGCAAAAAAAAGAACAGAAACAAAGTTCATGCCGACAAACATAACCGGAATGGCAAAAAGAAGGATAAGCTCCCTAGACTCCTATCCTGTTATGCAACCGTCATCCGAACCGGTTGAATAAAGCCCGTGCTACCATCTCCCAGTGGTTGCACCCAGTAACCAGCGGCTCCCTGAATTCCATAGGAGTGAGTAAGGACCACGTACGGATCCAAGCAGTAGCTCTGAAGATGACCTGCAAGAAAGATAAATTGTTTTATCTGTTAAATATCAAATCGTTCCTGCAATTCCATATAGCCCACAAAAGCGCACATATTCCGATCCGAATATGGCCGCCGTAGTATGTTCAACCCCAGTTAACCACGTTCCAAACAACGCTGTAATGTCAACTGGAGGAGTAATGTTAAAGGCTATATGAATCGATCTCCACAATAATTTGGCGAGTGGGCATTCAAGAAATAAATGTTGTATTGTTTCATCATGATCACAAAAACAACATCGTGGACTACCTACCCATCTCCTCTTGATTAAGTTGTCCTTTGTAAGAATTACTTGTTTGTGGACAAACCACATAAAGATTTTAATGCGCAAATGAACCTTAATCTTCCAAATATGCAACGATCTCGAGATTGGGCCAGAATTAACCAGATCCATATAAAAAGATTTTACTGTAAAAATTCCATTCCTAGCTAGTTTCCATTGCGTTGAATCTGGTTGGTCGGAGAGTTGAACATCTATCAATCTCCGAACCAAGTGCATCCATGCATTCCAACGCTCACCGACTAACGCTCGTCTGAACTGGATATTCAATGGACTCGTATGTAGAACGGTGCCTACATAATCCTCCTTACGTTGCACTATGTTATACAAGGTGGGATACTGGATGGCCAGGGGCGTCACTCCTAACCATGTATCCTCCCAAAACTTTGTTGACATCCCATTGCCAACTAGAAATTTGACCCTTCGAAAGAACAAGTCCTTCACTCTCATGAGCCCTTTCCAGAATGGCGAGTCGGTTGGTCTCATGGTAACCTGAGCTAGTGTTTTCGACTGTAGGTACTTATTACGCAAAATCTGTGCCCACATGCCCTCCGGCTCAGTCTCTAACCGGTAGAGCCATTTGCTCATAAGGCATTTGTTCTTGATCTCTAAGTTCTCAATACCGAGCCCGCCCTGGTCTTTTGGTCGACAAAGAATGTCCCATCACGTGAGACGGTATTTCCTCTTGGCCTCATCTGACTACCAGAAGAATCGAGATCTGAAGAAATCAAGTCGTTTCCGTACCCCTTTTGGAATTTCAAAGAACGATAGTAGGAACATCGGCATACTAGTCAGTACTGAGTTAATCAGCACTAGCCGACCTCCATAAGACATGAGCTTACCCTTCCAGCAGCTCAGCTTTTTCTCTATTCGATCTTCGATACATTTCCATTGTTTATTAGATAACTTACGGTGATGGATCGGTATGCCCAAATAACTAAAAGGTAAAGAACCCAATTCACATCCAAACAATTGTCTATATGTATCTTGTTCGTCTTTGGCCTTCCCAAAGCAGAACAGTTCACTTTTGTGGAAGTTTATCTTTAAGCCAGAGAACTGTTCGAATAGGCATAAAATAAGTTTCATATTACGTGCCTTAGCAATGTCGTGATCCATAAATAAGATAGTGTCGTCAGCATACTATAGAATGGATACTCCTCCATCAACCAGATGAGGAACTAACCCCTCCACTTGCCCATGGTGATTGGCCCTGCCAATGAGAGTGGCTAACATATCATCCACTATATTAAACAGGAGAGGAGACATAGAATCTCCTTGTCTCAAACCCTTGTGTGTCTGAAAATAATCCGATATCATCGTTAACCTTGATTCCGACACTACCCTTCTGGACTTGAGAACCCACTTGGTTCCGCCAGACCTCGCTAAATCCTTTCATGCGCATTGCCTGTTGTAGGAAGGACCACTTTACTTTATCATACGTCTTCTCAAAATCCACTTTGAAGATAACCCCATCAAGCTTCTTCGAATGGATTTCATGTAACGTTTCATGCAAAACGACCACCCCTTCCAGTATATGTTGCCCTGGCATGAACGATGTTTGGCTCGGTTGTACGACTGAATGCGTGATTTGTGTCAATCTATTGGTACCTCCTACCTTTGTGAAGATTTTGAAACTCACGTTAAGAAGGCAAATTGGCCTGAATTGTTCAATCCGAACCGCCTCTTCTTTCTTTGGCAATAACGTAATCATACCAAAGTTAAGATGAAACAACTCTAAATGACCGTTAAAGAAATCATGAAACATAGGCATAAGATCATCTTTAATAATGTGCCAACATTTCTTATAGAATTCAGCTGAAAACTCATCTGGTCCCGGTGCTTTATTCGATTTCATCAGGCACAAGAGAACTAATAGAACAAAAACTTGGACAAGCAAAACAAAGATACAAAGAAACAAAAAACGAGATAGAGCCTCAGATGAAATCATCGGGCCAGACTATTTGAGTACCCCCACATGAGTACCTACATCAACCTCGCAAGATGTTAGAACTGCTGCCACGAAGTGTAGGTGCCACCGAACCACCAGTTGGACGGCGCAACATTGTTGGCCGTGACGACCCGACCGTCGTCAGTCTGTACCCGGAAGGACATGCTCTGGCTGTTGAGGTAGGTATTGCTCTGCCAGCTGGCACCCCAGTTCCTGCTCATTACCATCCAGTCAGTCTTGGACCCCTTTATCCACATTTGGGACACCACGCCGCTGCCACCGACATTTGCCACCGTCACGAGCTCAAAGTAGTCGTTCCCGTTGATGGTGAACCTCATGCCCCCACTCCTCTGGCAGGGAACCCTCCTGTAGTTGACGGGCACAATGCCGGCTTGATAGACGGCGATGGTCTCCCACGCGGGCTGCGACATGTTGAAGTGCTGCCGCGGCGGGTTGCACCATCCACCGTTGTCGCTGGCCAGGGCGTAGTTGGGCGGGCAGAAGTTGGTTGCCGTGATGGTGATGGACGTGCCCTGTTTGCACGATGGCGTCTTGCTTGCGTCACAGGTGATGGTGAAGCACATGCCGCACGATGCGCCGTTGTTGAAGAGCGCTGTGCTCAACGCAGCGGAATTAACCCCGTACCCGGCGTTGTACAAGTTTCCGTACCCGCACGCACCACCTGCATTTTTGTGTAAGTTGTGTCCTGCTTAGTAAAAGAAGATCCAGGATGCGCGACATCCAAATAATGCATGCTGCAAAAGAAACCTTACCCATTGTGTCCGAAGCATCGCTGCCGCCGTAGAATGTAGCAAATGCAGGCGTCCATTGAGCAACGGAGGCCTTGAATGCAAAGGCCAACAAGGTGGTGAGAAGAAGCAGAGAAGGAGCGTCCATTTCAATTTCAGAGTACGCCTAGTAAGTAATGTAGCTAGGCAGGCAAGTCCTCAAGGTTTATGTCTTGTGCTTTTGCAATGGTAATTGCGTCCCTATTTATAGTGTTCAGATCATCAGAGCTTGCATGTTGGTTGCTAATAATTGTAAGCTTGATTGATTATGGAGATTTTCTATGTGATGATTTTCGTTAGGATTGGTCAGCTTAACAATTATTGGGATGAACATGCCTTGATTTGCTCAGGATGGCCGTTGGCTCTTGACGGTTAAGACTAACACGGGTACGCGGATTAAACAGCATCATACCCATGTGCCGTTTTCCCCTAGCAAAGTACACGAGGCACCGCTTTCAAGTTCTCTTAGTGGATGGGATGTCTTTGTCTTGTATTGCGACGAAGTATGAATTTCTAGTAGGCCGGCCGGCAACAGACGTATGATCTTCATCAGAAAAAACAAAGTAGAAACAGACTTGTGAATTGTGATGTTATTCAGTGAACTTGTGAAGTGGAATAACGTTGTCCTTTAAACTTTATCAGAATTCAGTAATGCAAGCGTGACGATTTGTTAGACCGTGAAGGAAAATCATTCTTTTAACACTATTCAGTTGTTTCCAATAATCAAATGGTTTGTTTGTAGCTTAGGAGGATGCGATGGGGATAAATCTCAGATTTTATTTCAAGTTCGAACACTAGAATGAATATTGAAACTCTGAACTGCCAGCACGTCATTGCTTACAACTGCAACCATTTTCGGGTACAATTTGTGGGCATACCTGACAGTCTTATGCTAATCAGTCATGCTCTCATGAGGTTACGTGTGAACACTATTATACCATATCAGGCGTACATATGGATTAATCGTGTAGACAATCCATAGTCAACCCCATAACCACCGTTTCTTTCAGTTAGAACATGCATGTCAGGTTAACAAAGTCTTGGGTAATCATGTGCGAGTAAATTTTAATCCACCGATCAACAATCAAGCATGTGATAATTTGCACCTGCTTAATCCAGAAAAATAATGTACATGCTTAAGTTAAAAATTCTGAAAAAAAATAGACAAGCACATTAGGATGTTTTTCTTAGGGAAAAATACATTAGGATGTAATACTGCATTGCTGTAAATTTTCATGTTGAAAATACACTTTTATGTGTGCTACGCAAAACAAATCATGAACTTTTATAGTGAACAGTATGCATGGTAGAAACACATGGTTATTTTTTGTGTGGCTCACATAAAACTTATTCACCATGAAACTTTACAAAGATTTACTATACATCCCTATGTGTATGTGTATTTTTTTGTCAGATTTTTTTTGAAACAAAAAATGATTTTTGATTATTTATTAATTCAGCCTCCATGGAGCTCGGGATCCATTAGTGATTTCCAGTACACAGCATGCTATTAAAACATTTTCTCAAGCGTCGTCAGGATCCATGTTATGAGTGTGTTCAAATTGATGGCATGTGTATGTGATGATCACAAGATTGGTGGAGCGTGGAGAATGAAAAGAAAAAGATGGCTTGGTTTGCTTGGGATAAATTGATTCTCCCTAAATTCCAAGGTGGCACGAGCTTGAGAGATATAAGGTTATTTGAAGTGTTGTAGTAATGGTGATAGTGTATTTAGGGCAATCACTATAGATCACCTGATAGTGTATTATGGATAATCCCGATAACGTATTAAAGTGTTGTAAAAAAAACTAAAAGGGGGGATTCCCCGGCCTCTGCATCAGATAGATGCATACGGCCATCTTATTAACCAAATAAAGTAGTGCCAACAAAGTTCCAAAGGTCTCAAAAAGTAATAAAAAAGCACATAAAGCTCACACAGAGCCGAAGAGGGCTAGAAACATCAACTAGCCTAGAAAAGACGCCACAACCGGCTGGCTAAAACTAGATAAGGATACTAAATGCCTATCCTATTACATGACCGCCATCCAAACCGGTTGAAGATATCCCGAGCTACCATCTCCCAGCGGAAAGACCCAGTAACCAAATGCTCCCTGGCCTCCGTTTGGGTGAGTAGCGACCACAAACGGATCAGTGTCGTAGTTCGGAATAAGACCTGCAAAAAATGTATACATGATATTCTGTTAAAGGCCAAATCATTTCTGCAATTCCAGATAGTCCACAGCAAAGCACAGACTCCAACCCGAATATGTCTCGCTAAGTCAGACTCAATCCCATTAAGCCATGTGCCAAATAACGCATTAACAGAATTCGGTGGGTTGATACTAAAAGCAATATGGACCGTCTGCCAAAGTACCTTGGCCAGCGGGCAATCAAAAAAGAGGTGTTTGATAGTCTCATCCCGATCGCAGAAACTACACCTTGTAGGTCCTGTCCAATTACGCTTTATCAAGTTGTCCTTAGTTAAAATAACTTGTTTATGGACAAACCACATAAACACTTTTATTTTCAAAGGAACTTTGACATCCCAAACATGCTTGGACGTAGGAATGGAGTTCGAATTAATAACATCAATATACATTGATTTAACCATAAATGCTCCAGACTTAGTCGACTTCCAGCGTAATTCATCGGGTTGTTGAGAAAGCTGGACTTCCATCAGTCTCCTAACTAGACGGAGCCATTCTTCCCAACGATTGCCCACTAGCGTTCGTCGGAACTGAATATTAAGGGGGGTAGATTGAAAGACCGATGCAACGAACACCTCACGTCGTTGTACAATGCGGTACAAAGACGGGTATTGGATGGCCAAGGGTGTCTCACCGAGCCAAGTATCCTCCCAGGAACGTGTACTCGTGCCGTTTCCAATAACAAACTCCGTCCTATTAAACAATGCCTGTTTGACTTTCATAAGGCCTTTCCAGAAGGGCGAGTCGGTCGGCCGGACTGTAACCTGGGACAAAGTTTTTGTCTGGAGGTACTTGCTGTGAAGGATTTGAGCCCACATAGCATCATTCTCCGAAGAGAGCTTCCACAGCCACTTGCTAAGAAGACATTTATTCTTAACTTCGAGATTCTCAATCCCGAGACCCCCTTGGTCTTTCGGTCTATAAATGATATCCCATTTAGCAAGCCGATATTTTCTTTTAAGCTCATCACCCTGCCAAAAGAAGCGCGATCGATAGAAGTCCAGTTTCTTCCTAACCCCAACTAGTACCTCAAAGAACGATAGAAGAAACATTGGCATACTTGTGAGCACCGAATTAATTAGAATTAATCGGCCTCCGTATGACATGAGCTTACCCTTCCAGCAGCTCATTTTCTTCTCAAATCGGTCCTCGATGCACTTCCATTCTCTGTTTGTCAGCCTACGATGGTGGATAGGAATCCCCAAGTAAGAGAAGGGTAACTCTCCCAACTCACATCCAAACAATTGCCTATAAGCATCCTGTTCATCTTTGGCCCTACCAAAACAGAACAGCTCGCTCTTATGAAAGTTGATCTTTAACCCGGTCAATTGTTCAAATAGGCATAACACCAGCTTCATATTTCTCGCATTGGCCAAGTCATGCTCCATAAAGATGATTGTATCATCAGCGTACTGAAGGATGGAAACACCTCCATCAATAAGATGAGGTACCAATCCATCGACTTGACCATTTTCCTTAGCCCTTCCTATCAAAATTGCCAACATATCCACCACAATGTTAAACAAGATAGGGGACATCGGATCTCCTTGTCTTAGGCCTTTATGTGTCTGGAAATAGTGACCTATGTCATCATTAACTCTAATTCCCACACTACCTTTTTGCGTAAAAGATTCAACCTGTCGGCGCCAGGCTTCATCAAAACCTTTCATACGCAATGACTGTTGGAGAAATGGCCATTTGACCTTATCATACGCTTTCTCGAAATCCACCTTAAAAATCACTCCATCTAATTTTTTGGAATGGATTTCATGGAGCGTTTCATGCAGGACAACCACCCCTTCAAGGATATTTCTGTCCGGCATGAAAGCGGTTTGGGACTGTTGCACCACAGAATGCGCAATCTGTGTGAGTCTGTTAGTCCCGACCTTGGTGAAAATTTTGAAACTAACATTGAGGAGACAGATCGGCCTGAATTGCTCAATTCTCACCGCATCTGTCTTCTTAGGAAGCAGTGTGATAGTCCCAAAATTCAAGTGAAATAATTGAAGCTGTCCAGAGAACAGATCATGGAACATAGGTAGTAAATCCCCCTTAATAATGTACCAACACTTTTTATAGAACTCTGCCGGGAATCCATCCGGTCCAGGAGCCTTATTGTTTTTCATTTGTGTAATGGCCTCAAACACCTCCTTCTCCGAAAACGGGGCAACCAGAATATCATTATCGGCAGCCGATAGCTGAGGTATATCCTCAGTCCTGGACTCATCGAGGGACACACTATTATCCTCCGGAGGTCCAAATAACTTCTTATAATATTCGGTAATATATGTTTTTAGGTTATCCTGACCTAAAATAGTGCCCTCGTCCTGCTCAAGCTGAAAGATACACTTCTTTCTGTGTTTGCCATTAGCAATCAAATGGAAGAACTGAGTATTCGCATCCCCCTGGACCACTTTTCGGACTTTAGCACGCAAAGCCCCCTTCAGTTCTTCTTCGCGGAGCAATTCTTTTAACCTCTTCTCCGCCTCATTTTTAACCTGAAGCTCAGCTGGTGATAAAATATGGGATTCGGCCTGTATGTCCAGGTCCTGTATAAGAATAAGGAGTCTATCCTTTTCAATCTTATACTCACCACTGAGGTGCTTAGCCCAGCCCCGTAAGAAGCTTCTCAAATGCCTAATATTATTCTGCCAACGCTCAATCGCAGTTTTGCCTCCTACACCTTTGACCCATTCCCTGGCAATCAAGTCCAAGAACCCCTCGCGTTCAAACCATGACATCTCGAAGGAGAAGATGTTCTTGTTACCCACGTGGTTCGGCTCCCCTGAGTCTACGAACAGTGGGGTATGATCAGATATTCCCCTCGAAAGAGCTTGCACCGTAACCAGAGGGAACTTTTGTTCCCACTCCACGCTCGCAAGAACTCGATCAAGTTTTTCATAGGTTGGGTTTGGCAGAGCATTAGCCCAGGTAAACTTTCGACCAGAAAGCTCTATCTCTCTCAGATCTAAGCTTTCAATAATGGTGTTGAACATAAAAGACCATCTGCCATCAAAGTTATCATTGTTCTTCTCCTCTCTCCTCCTGATGATATTGAAATCACCTCCAACTAAAATTGGCAGTTGTTCTGACCCACAGATTTGAACAAGGTCCGCTAGAAATTCTGCTTTAAGCTCGGGCTGTGCGGCACCATAGACCGCCACCAAAGCCCAGTTAAAACCATCTATCCTAGACCTAACTCGAAACTTCACCGCGAAGTCCCCTATCACTACACTTCGGACTTCAAGCGAATCGCATCTCACACCTAGTAAGATACCACCCGATCTTCCTCGCGGAGGTAGGCAATGCCAATCGAAATCAATACCACTCACAAGAGAGGAGAGAAACTGTGGTGCGAAGTTATCTCTACCCGTCTCCGATAGAGCAATAAAATCTAACCTCTGCTCTAAAGCTGCCTCAGCCAGGAATCTTCTTTTAGCCAAGTCCTTCAGACCTCTGCTATTCCAAAAAATTCCTCTCATATTTCATCATGGAATTTCTTAGTGGTTCGAATCCTAGCACTCCTACGAACTGCGGAATCGGGATAAATCTTCCGTTTCCACTTACGCTTGGGTTTACTAAGCTCAGTCTCCCGGTCCTCATGACCGGGTTCACAAATATGACTATCATCATTCTCTAGGGGTGCATCATCTTCCTCAGCGTCATGAATGGGGGGTGCAGTAATGGTGATTTATACTCAATAGCTCTGATGACTGGACTTAAATCGACAACCAAGGATTTAGTGCCTTTCATCGCTTCCTCCTCACCGAACGATTCACACACTCGCTAGACTGCGAACTTCATTTATTTTTCTCCTTGGTCACATGCACACCTTAGGCCTAGTTGGACCAAATAGTTGTATATCATCGATTTTGTTATGGGAGCAGCCACCCAGTCTGTGTAGCAATCTGTGTGCTTGGCATCAGAAGCCCGGGCAATCCTCCAACGGCCAGAAACGCTGAACCTTCAAATATGACGGCCAATACCGCTAATGGTCTAAGAAGTCTGGGAAAGTACGGTTTTAATGACTCTAAATGTGCTCGATTGTTGGCAACAAACTATTACCATAAATGGAACTTGACAAATCTTGTTTTTACTCGCAATGCATTTAAGGTTTGGCATGGTAAATACTACTTGGCGAGTTCGCATTGGCAAATATAAAGGTTTGGACGGACCCCTAGATCCCTCACGACATGTCTCATCAAAGTTCGAACAGTCACAATGGAAGATCATTGTAGGTTTAATATGGTGGATGATTTTCTAGGCAATCATGGGCCATGGAAATTTTGAGGGCCATCGGCAATTTTGTTTGCCACTTGATGCTGAAGCAATCTTAAAGATTAGAACATCGCCAAGAGGGAACGACGATTTATAGTTTTTTTCCTAGCAAGCATGGTAGATTCTCGATGAAGAGTGCATATAACCACAGAGACCATTTTGAGTGTTATTTGCGGCTCAAAACTTTTTGGAATTACCAAGAACCCTAAAATCATTTTATGGTTATTCATAAAGCCAAAATTGATCTACAAAATGTGTGTGAGCTTTTATTTTTAATGTTTTGCGTTGGGAAATAATTTCCCTAAATCCCACATAGTATTTGAAACCCTGGATTAAAGTTTGGAGATTTATATGAACCTTAAATCATTTTAGGGAATAAATATAATATCCCATAACAGAGTTGCAAAATATTTATTTGGTTTGAAATATATTTTCCTAATCCCCAAGTATTTATTGAACATCTGTGGGGTTTTCCCCCAAAAAATTGGATTAGATTTGATCTTTGAATCAAATTCAAATTCAACTGCAAAAAGGAAACAGAAAAGAAAAGAAAGGAAAAGAGAAAACTAAACCTAGCCTACCCTATTACCTAGCCCACTAGCCCCTGACGTAACTAACGCTCAGTGAGCGAAGCTCAGCGCTCAGCGAGCCCAGTCGAGCGAGCCAATGGCACATTTGTATTCCAAATTGGTACACAAGGGCAATATAACGTTGACCGTTTGATTTTATGACGATCCAATGACTCTTTTTTATAGAAAAGGCGGATGACCCCCGGCCTCTGCATCTGGTCGATGCATACGGCCACTTTATTAATTATTCTCACAAGACCTTACAAAGTCATACAACAGTAAGACTAAAGCCGTCGTCTAAGCAACAAACTGTTGCTACACCTATCCAGTTGATAAAGGGGCGCAGATAGCCTGGGCCTAATACCAAACAGACATCGCAGCCAAGCCTAACATCTAAGACCTGAGACCCCAATCTAGCCAATTGCCGGGTCTGGGGCACATACTGGTCCGGCGTGCTCTCAGAGGCCGCCGCCGCCAACTGCCATCGCTCCATCTTCAGAACTGTACTGATGCATCAACCTTGCTCGGTCTAGCTATCGTCGACGTCACCACGGCGCCCAACGGCACCTCCTCACTGCGCGCAAACAGCTGAACACGTCGCGGTCGCCATTGATACACCTCAGCGCCATGCTGCCAAGTACCACAGCCGACACAGCTTGAAGTCCTTGAAAGATCTGTTGTGCGTAGCACCTGCCGACCAGGCATGACAAAGCGTAGCACCTGTCGGTCAGGCATGACTTGACATCTCCACCGAAGCTCCGTGCAAGACGAAGCCGCTCCACCTCCTGCCTCTGACTTCCAGCGCTGCTCCGCAAACGATGCTCCCAAGAGAGAAACGGCACCGCAGTGCCGCCATCGTCCGATCTGAAACACAAGATCCTAGAGTTTCCCCCGGAGCAGTGCCCATCACCAGCAACCATCAAGGACCCACACAGTGCCCACCACCACTCAGCCCTCAAGGCGACGCCTTTAGGAAGGTCACGACGTCAAGGACGCCGCCGCCGCCCACCGAAGTTAGGGTTTTCACCCGAGAGGCAAATATGGGGGAAATGAATGAGCAAAAATATACCGACGTCTCCAAGAAGAAGAACGGCGCCCTTGAGCATTGTTGTCGGTGCGGCCGACTGGGGCCGACCAAGGGGTTTCCCCCTATCTGGATCTCCTCCACCAGCTTCACCCGCGGCCTGGGTCCCGGCAACCACGTCGGCACCGACAGGAACCCGCAGGAGAGAAGCCCACTGATCAGGGCCGGATGACTGCGGCTAGATCTAGCGCTAGAACCCACCGCCCGCGCGCACCGGCAGCCGAACGACCCCGACAACGCCGGCCACAGATCTGGCCACACCCAGATCCGACGCACCCGCCGCGCCGACAACCACCTCCACTCGCCGAAGTGGAGAACCACCCCAGCCGCGCAGCCAAGCGCCGGCGACACCACGGGCCGCCACCACCCACAGCAGGACGAATTTGGGCAGGGGGCGCCCAGATCCGCCGCCACCGCGCGCCATGGTTGACCACCACACTGCCCCGACAACCATGGAGGCGCAGCCCCGCCGAAAAGCCGTGGAGCCGCCGCTCGAGCTTCCTATCTCCGCCGCTATGCTTGACGCCCAGGGTCGCCGTCGCGCGCAGCCCGAGTCCGCCCCCAGGATAAAGGGCGAGCCCGCCACCGCCGTCCGCCGGGCAAGCTTTGCTCGCCGGCTTCCTCCGACGATGGCGGGGGAGGGTGGGTCGGGGTGGGTTGGGGGCGGCGGCGACTAGAGTTCGCCCGAGCCGCCCCCCTGGGGGCAGCACGAGCGCGTCCTTCTAACGTCCTACAGCTAGCCCCAATGACTAATGATCTTCCATCTCTTCTCTCCCATTCACAGCTAGCCCCAACAACCCGTCGTCAACCTCTTGCTTGAGGAACGGGAGAACATGATCCTGGCCTCACGCGCACAACCCCACTGAACTCCACGACAATGGCCATGATCCACCAGACCTGCTTGCCCTGTAAATAGACCTCATTACCCTGCAAAAATCCCCTATAGAAGCTTCCCACATCGCCGCTAGGCAGTGTCAAATTTGACACAATGTCGCCACCTCTACAGTTACTATACCCGGTAATTTCGGTGAGCATCGACTACCACTTGCTCAGGCACCGACACCCTCATCCTCGGCATGCATGGGCAAATAGGTTTGGCATGGTCCGCAACCCCAGCGCCCCCTCATAGCACGGCTTCACCATCACACAAACCGCGCCGCCGCACCATTGCCGATTTTAGCGAGGTAAGCTCGTCGTCGACCTCACCGACATGCCCATCATATCTGCCTTGGCACGTTGCGCACCCTTGATTAGTAGATTTTTTGAGGATCGTTCTAAATCAACACATGCGACCTTACCGAAGCTCGAACGGCGCCGAGCAACTCTCGAGAGCCATTGCGATCCTCTTCTGATAATTCATCCAAGCCAAGAATTGTGATAATGTTCTGAATTTCTTTGTAGTGTTGTAAAGTTTCCGCCTGATCTCGTCAACCCCCAAGCACGCCAATGCCACCTTCATCTTTGCCGCACCATGAAGAGCATTGTCGACCATCGCAATGTTGATCCATCCAATCCCGATCCGTGCGTCGTTGTCCTCGAAATCTTCGGTGACTACCCCGGTGAGCACCGAAACCCTAGCCCATGTATTGTACGATCTAAACCAACAACAAAGGATTAGAAACCACTAGAAATGGTATCAACCAATCACACAACGTCACGTCATTTATGATCGTAAAGCATTACCATCCAATCAGGACATGCCATCCCTTTAAGGCTGGCCATAGTGGGGGTAATATAAGTAGTATCATACACTTGAGACTCGCAAACATGCTTATGTGGTAGGTAATTAAAGAAGAGAGAGATGGTTATAGTACTACAAGTCCTACGGTGAACCTCATGCCCCCACTCCTCTGGCAGGGAACCCTCCTGTAGTTGACGGGCACAATGCCGGCTTGGTAGACAGCGATGGTCTCCTACGCGGGTTGCGACATGTCGAAGTGCTGCCGCGGCGGGTTGCACCATCCGCCGTTGTCGCTGGCCAGGGCGTAGTTGGGCGGGCAGAAGTTGGTGGCCGTGATGGTGATGGACGTGCCCTGTTTGCACGACTGCGTCTTGCTAGCGTCGCAGGTGATAGTGAAGCACATGCCGCATGACGCGCCGTTGTTGAAGAGCGCCGTGCTCAACGCAGCTGAATTAACCCCGTACCCGGCATTGTACAAGTTCCGGTACCCGCACGCACCACCTGCATATTTGTGTAAGTTGCGTCCTGCTTAGTAAAAGAAGATCCAGGATGTGCGGCATCCAAATAATGCATGGAGCTCAAGCGTAAAAGAAACCTTACCCATGGTGTCCGACGCATCGCTGCCGCCGTAGAATGTTGCAAATGCGGGCGTCCATTGAGCAACGGAGGCCTTGAATGCAAAGGCCAACAAGGTGGTGAGAAGAACCAGAGAAGGACTCTCCATTTCAATTTCAGAGTACGCCTAGTAAGTAATGTAGCAAGGCAGGCAAGTCCTCAAGGTTTTTGTCTTGTGCTTTGCAATGGTAATGGCGTCCCTATTTATAGTGTTCATATCATCAGAGCTTGCGCGTTGGATGCTAATAATTGTAAGCTTGATTGATTATGGAGATTTTATATGTGATGATTTTTGTTAGGATTGGTCAGCATAACAATTATTTGGATAAACATGCCTTGATTTGCTCAGGATGGCCGTTGGCTCTTGATGGTCAAGACTTAAGACACGGCTACGCGGAGTAAACAGCATCATACCCATGTGCCGTTTTTCCCTAGCAAATTACAAGAGGCACTGCTTTGAAGTTCTCTTAGTGGATGGGATGTCTTGTATTGCGAGGAAGTATGAACTTCTAGTAGGCTGGCCGGCAACTGACGTATGATCTTTATCAGAAAAAACAAAGTAAAGACAGACTTGTGATGTTATTCAGTAAACTTGTGAAGAGGATTAACATTGTCCTTCAAAGTTTATTAGAATTCAGTAATGCAAGCGTGACAGATTTGTTATACCGTGAAGGAAAAACATTGTTTTAACACTATTCAGTTGTTTCCAATAATCAAATGGTTTGTTTGTAACTTAGGAGGATGCGATGGGGTTAAATCTTAGATTTTATTTCAAGTTCGAACACTAGAATGAATATCCAAACTCTGAACTGCTAGCACGTCATTGCTTACAACTGCAACCATTTTGGAGTACAATTTGTTAGCATACCTGACAGTCTTACGCTAATCAGTCATGCTCTCATGAGGCTACGTGTGAACATTATTATACATATCAGGTGCTCGTGTACATATGGATTAATCGTGTAGACAATCCATAGTCAGCCCCATAACCACCGTTCCTTTCAGTTAGAACATGCATGTCAGGTTAACAAAGTCTTGGGTAATCATGTGCGAGTAAATTTTAATCCACCGATCAACAATCAAGCATGTGATAATTTGCACCTGCTTAATCCAGAAAAATAACGTACATGCTTAAGTTAAAAATTCTGAAAAAAAATAGACAAGCACATTAGGATGTTTTTCTTAGGGAAAAATACATTAGGATGTATACTGCATTGCTGTAAATTTTCATGATGAAAATACACTTCTATGTGTGCTATACAAAACAAATCATGAACTTTTATAGTGAACAGTATACATGGTAGAAACACATGATTATTTTTTGTGTAGCTCACATAAAACTTATTCACCATGAAACTTTACAAACATTTAATATATATCCCTATGTTTATGTGTATTTTTTTGTCAGATTTTTTTGAAACAAAAAATTGATTTTTGATTATTTATTAATTCAGCCTCCATGGAGCTTGGGATCCATTAGTGATTTCCGGCACACACCATGCTATTAAAACATTTTCTCAAGCGCTCTCAGGATCCATGTTATGAGTGTGTTCAAATTGTGGGCATGTGTATGTGATGATCACAATATTGGTGGGGCATGGAGAATGAAAAGAGAAAAGATGGCTTGGTTTGCTTGGGATAAATTGATTCTCCCTAAATTCCAAGGTGGCACGAGCTTGAGAGATAGTATAAGGTTATTTGAAGTGTTGTAGTAATGGTGATAGTGTATTTAGGGTGAATCACTATAAATCACCTTATTGTGTATTATGGATAATCCCGATAATGTATTAAATTGTTGTAGTAATGGTGATTTATACTCAATATCGCTGATGACTGGATTTAAATCGACAACCAAGGATTCATCGCTTCCTCCTCACAGAACGATTCACACACTCGCTAGACTGCGAACTTCATTTATTTTTCTCCTTGGTCACACGCACACCTTAGGCCCAATTGGACCAAATAATTGTATATCATCGATTTTGTCATGGGAGCAGTCACCCAGTCTGTGTAGTAATCTGTGTGCTTGGCATTAGAAGCCTGGGTGGGATTGCCAAAAAAATCCAACGGCCAGAAACGATGAACCTTCAAATCTGATGGCCGATACCGCTAATGGTCTAAGAGGTCTGGGAAAGTACACTTTTAATGTCTCTAAATGTGCTCGATTGTTGACAACAAACTATTACCGTAAATGGAAACTTGACAAATCTTGCTTTTACTGGCAATGCATTTAAGGTTTGGCATGGTAAATAACATGGATTGGAACTGCTAAAGAGAGGCCCTGCTTGGCGAGTTGGCATTGGAAAAATAAAGGTTTGGACGGACCCGTAGATCCCTCGCGACATGTCTCATCAAAGTTCGAACAGTCACAACGGAAGGTCATTGTAGGTTTAATATGGTGGATGATTTTCTAGGCAATCATGGGCCATGGAAATTTTGAGGGTCGTCGGCAATTTTATCTGCTACTTGATGCTGAAGCAATCTTAAAGATTAGAACATCGCCAAGAGGGGACGATGATTTATAGTTTTTCCCCTAGCAAGCATGGTAGATTCTCGATGAAGAGTGCATATAACCACAGAGACCATTTCGAGTGTTATTTGCGTCTCAAAACTTTTTGGAATTACCAAGAACCCTAAAATGATTTTAGGGTTATTCATAAAGCCAAAATTGATCTACAAAATGTGTGTGAGCTTTCCTTTTTAATGTTTTGCGTTGGGAAATAATTTCCCTAAATCCCACATAGTATTTGAAACCTGGATTAGAGTTTGGTGATTTATATGAACCTTAAATCATTTTAGGGAATAAATATAGTATCCCATAATAGGGTTGCAAAATATTTATTTGGTTTGAAATATATTTTCCTAAGCCCCAAGTATTTATTGAACATCTGTGGGGTTTTCTCCAAAAAATTGTATTAGATTGATCTTTGAATCAAATTCAAATTCAACTGCAAAAAGAAAACAGAAAAGGAAAGAAAGAAAAAGAGAAAACTAAACCTAGCCTACCCTATTACCTAGCCCACTAGCCCCTGATCTAACTAACGCTCAGTGAGCGAAGCTCAGCGCTCAGCAAGCCCAGTCGAGCGGGCCAATGGCCCATTTGTATTCCAAATTGGTACACAAGGGAAATATAACGTTGACCGTTTGATTTTATAACGATCCAATGACTAATGATCTTCCATCTCTTCTCTCTCACTCACAGCCGGCCCCAACAACCCGTCGTCAACCTCTCACTTGAGGAACGGGAGCACATGATCCTGGCCTCACGCGCACAACCCCACTGAACTCCACGGCAATGGCCACGATCCACAAGGCCTGCTTGCCCTGTAAATAGACCTCATTACCCTGCAAAAATCCCCTATAGAAGCTTCCCACATCGCCGCTAGGTAGTCTCAAATTTGACACAATGTCGCCACCTCTACAGTTACTCTACCGGTAATTCCGGTGAGCACCAATCACAACTTGTCCGGGCGCCGACACCCCTCATCCTCGGCACGCATGGGCAAATAATTTGGCATGGTCCGCAACCCCAGTGTTGGGGAACGTAGCATGCAATTTCAAAAAAAATCCTACGCTCACGCAAGATCTATCTAGGAGATGCATAGAAACGAGAGGGGAAGAGTGTGTCCACGTACCCTCGTAGACCGAAAGCGGAAGCGTTTGACAATGCGGTTGATGTAGTCAAACTTCTTCTAGATCCGACCGATCAAGCACCGAACGTACGACACCTCCAAGTTCTGCACACGTTCAGCTCGATGACGTCCCTTGTCCTCTTGATCCAGCAAAGGTGTCGAGAAAGAAGATGAGTTCCGTCAGCACGACGGTGTGGTGACGGTGATGGTGAAGTGATCCGCGCAGGGCTTTGACTAAGCACTACAAAGATATGATCGAAGGCGTAAACTGTGGAGGGGGCGCCACACACGGCTAACAATTGTTGTTGTGTGTTCTAGGAGCCCCCCTCCCCACATATATATAGGTGGGAGGGGAGGGGAGGCAGCCACGGGGCGCCCCAAGTAGGATCCGAATCCTACTTGGGGTTTCCCAATTGGCGCCCCCCTTTCCATGTATGCATGAAGGGGAAGGAAAGAGGGGGCTGAGGAAAGGAAGTGGGAATCCTAATCCACACTTTCCTTTCCCTTCCCCCATTTCCTTCTCCTCCTCCTATGGCCTTATAGGGCGCACCAGCCCCTTGTGGGCTGGTGTGTTCCTTCAAAAGGCCCATATGGCCCATAGGATTGC
Organism: Triticum timopheevii; assembly: GCA_963921465.1. Lineage (NCBI taxonomy): Eukaryota > Viridiplantae > Streptophyta > Magnoliopsida > Poales > Poaceae > Triticum > Triticum timopheevii. Next base: position 465,618,875 of record OY997266.1, read on the forward strand.
CGGGGGTACCCGAAACACCTTCCGGTGACCCCATATGTACCCGATACCCTCTGGACCACTTCCGGTGTCCGAATACCATCGTCCTATATATCAATCTTTACCTCTCGACCATTTCGAGACTCCTAGTCATGTCCATGATTTCATCTGGGACTCCAAACAACATTTTGTCACTAAATCACATAACTCATATAATACAATATCATCATCGAACGTTAAGCGTGCGGACCCTACGGGTTCGAGAGCTATGTAGACATGACAGAGACACCTCTCCGGTCAATAACCAATAGTGGAACCTGGATGCTCATATTGGCTCCTACATATTCTACGAAGATCTTTATCGGTTGAACCGTTATGACAACATACGTTATTCCCTTTGGCATCAGTATGTTACTTGCCCGAGGTTCGATCGTCGGTATCCACATACCTAGTTCAATCTCATTACTGGCAAGTCTCTTTACTCGTTCCGTAATACATCATCCTGTAACTAACTCATTAGTCACTATGCTTGCAAGGCTTCTTATGATGTGCATTACCGAGAGGGCCCAGAGATACCTCTCCGATACTCGGAGAGACAAATCCTAATCTCGATCTATGCCAACCCAACAAACACCTTCGGAGATACCTGTAGAGTTTCTTCATAATCGCCCAATTACGTTGTGGTGTTCTATAGCACACAAGGATTCCTCTGGTATCCGGGAGTTGCATAATCTCATAGTCGAAGGAATATGTATTTGACATGAAGAAAGAAATAGTAGTAAAACTGAACGATCAACATGCTAAGCTAACAGATGGGTCTTGTCCATCACATCATTCTCCTAATGATGTGATCCCGTTATTAAATGACAACTCATGTCCATGTTAGAAAACCTTAACCATCTTTGATCACGAGCTAGTCAAGTAGAGGCTCACTAGGTACACAATGTTTGTCTATGTATTCACACATGTATTTATGTTTCCGATCAATACAATTCTAGCATGAATAATAAACATTTATCATGAATAAGGAAATATAAAATAACAACTTTATTATTGTCTCTAGGGCATATTTCCTTCAGTCTCCCACTTGCACTAGAGTCAATAATCTAGTTCACATCGCCACATGATTCAACACCAATAGTTCACATCTTTATGTGATTAACACCCATAGTTCGCATCACCATGTGACCAACACCCAAAGGGTTTACTAGAGTCAATAATCTTGTTCACATTGCTATGCGATTAACACCCAAAGAGTACTAAGGTGTGATCATGTTTTGCTTGTGAGAGAAGTTTAGTCAACGGATCTGCCACATTCAGATCCGTATGTATTTTGCAAATTTATATGTCTACAATGCTCTGCATGGAGCTACTCTAGCTAATTGCTCCCACATTCAATATGTATCTAGATTGAGAGTTAGAGTTATCTAGATCAGTGTCAAAGCTTGTATCGACGTAACTCTTTACGACGAACTCTTTATCACCTCCATAACCGAGAAACTTTTCCTTAGTCCTCTTTAAGGTAACTAAGGATAATTTTGACCGATGTCCAGTGATCTAGTCTTGGATCACTATTTACCCCCTTGCCAAACTCATGGCAAGGTACACAATAGGTCTGGTACACAACATGGCATACTTTATAGAACCTATGGCTGAGGCATAGGGAATGACTTTCATTCTCTCTCTATCTCATGACGTGGTTGGGCTTTGAGTCTTAGTCAACTTCACACCTTACAATACATGCAAGAACTCCTTCTTTGACTGATCCATTTTGAACTCCTTCAAAATCTTGTCAAGGTATGTATTCATTGAAAAATCTTATCAAGCGTCTTGATCTATCTTTATAGATCTTGATGCCTAATACATAAGCAGCTTCACCGAGGTCTGTTATTAAAAAAATTCTTATTCAAATATCCTTTTATGCTATCCAGAATTTCTAAATCATTTCCAATCAACAATATGTCATCCACATATAATATCAGAAATGCTACAGAGCAGCCACTCACTTTCTTGTAAATACAGGATTCACCATAAGTCTGTATAAAACCATATGCTTTGATCACCTTATCAAAGCGTATATTCCAACTCTGAGATGCTTGCACCAGTCCATAGATGGATTGCTGGAGTTTGCACACTTTGTTAGCACCTTTAGGATCGACAAAACCTTTTGGTTGCATCATATACAACTCTTCTTTAAGAAATCCATTAAGGAATCTAGTTTTGATATCCATTTGCCAGATTTCATAAAATGCAGCAATTGCTAACATGATTCGGACAGACTTAAGCATTGCTACGAGTGAGAAAATCTCATCGTAGTCAACACCTTGAAATTGTTGAAAACCTTTTGTGACAAGTCGAGCTTTGTAGATAGTAACACTACCATCAGTGTCCGTCTTCCTCTTGAAGATCCATTTATTCTCAATGGCTTGCCGATCATTGGGCAAGTCCACCAAAGTCCACACTTTGTTCTCATACATGGATCCTATCTCAGCTTTCATGGCCGCAAGCCATATGTAGGAATCTGGGCTCATCATAGCTTCTTCATAATTCGTAGGTTCGCCATGGTCTAATAACATGACTTCTAGGATAGGATTACCGTACCACTGTGGTGCGGAACATGCTCTGTTCGACCTACGAGGTCTAGTAGTAACCTGATCCGGAGTTTCATGATCATCACCATTAGCTTCCTCTGTAGTTGGTGTAGGCATCACAGGAACGGATTTCACTAATGTGCTACTTTCTAATTCGAGAGAAGGTACAGTTACCTCATCAAGTTCTACTTTCCTCCCACTCACTTCTTTTGAGAGAAACCCCTTCTCTAGAAAGGACCCATTCTTAGCAACAAAGATCTTGCCTTCGGATCTGTGGTAGAAGGTGTACCCAATAGTTTCTTTTGGTATCCTATGAAGACGCACTTCTCCGATTTGGGTTCGAGCTTATCAGGATGAAGCTTTTTCACATAAGCATCGCAACCCCAAACTTTAAGAAACGACAGTTTAGGTTTCTTGCCAAACCATAGTTCATACGATGTCGTCTCAACGGATTTAGATGGTGCCCTATTTAACGTGAATGCAGCTGTCTCTAATGCATAATCCCAAAACAATAGTGGTAAATCATAAGAGACATCATAGACCACACCATATCTAATAAAGTACGGTTACGACGTTCGGACACACCATTATGTTGTGGTTTTCCAGGTGGCGTGAGTGGTGAAACTATTCCACATTGTTTTAAATCAAGGCCAAACTCGTACCTCAAATATTCGCCTCCGCGATCAGATCCTAGATACTTTATTTTCTTGTTACGATGATTCTCCACTTCACTCTGAAATTCTTTGAACTTTTCAAATGTTTCAGACTTGTGTTTCATCAAGTAGACATACCCATATCTTCTCAAATCATCTGTGAAGGTCAGACAATAACGGTGCCCGCCGCGAGCCTCAACACTCATTGGACCGTATACATCAGTATATATTATTTCCGATAAGTCAGTGGCTCGCTGCAATGGTCCGGAGAACTAGATCAAGTTTGATCTGCCACTTACACTGGAAGGGCAAGAACTAATGCTTATGCGTATTCTTCCACGGCATATAGAAGGTTAACTACTCCAACTCTGGAGTCTTAGTCATCTTGCCTATGAGGCATGGTTCGCAAGCATCAAATGATTCATACTCAAGTGATTCCAAAAGTCCATCCGCATGGAGTTTCTTCATGCACTTAACACCAATATGACCTAAACGGTAGTGCCACAAATATGTTGCATTATCATTATCAACTTTGCATCTTTTGGCATCAATATTATGAATATGTGTGTCACCACGATCGAGATTCAACAAAAATAGACCTCTCTTCAAGGGTACATGACCATAAAAGATACTCCCTCCGTCTCAAAATAAGTGTCTCAACTTTGTACTAACTTTAGTACAAAATTGTACTAAGGTTAAGACACTTATTTTGGGATGGAGGGAGTATTACTCATATAAATAGAACAACCATTATTCTCTGATTTAAATGAATAACCATCTCGCATTAAACAAGATCCGGATATAATTTTCATGCTCAACGCTGGCACCAAATAACAATTACTCAGGTCTAAAACTAATCCCGAAGGTAGATGTAGAGGTAGCGTGCCGACGGCGATCACATCGACCTCGCCTCGTCCTTAGCCAATCTTTGTTTAATCCGTAGCCCTGTTTCGAGTTACAAATATGAGCAACCGAACCAGTATCAAATACCCAGGCGCTACTATGAGCATTAGTAAGGTACACATCAATAACATGTATATCACATATGTTGGAAATATGCCCTATAGGCAATAATAAAATGGTCATTATTATATTTCCTTGTTCATGATAATTGTCTATTGTTCATGCTATAATTGTATTAACTGGAAACCGTAATATATGTGTGAATACATAGACCACAACATGTCCCTAGTGAGCCTCTAGTTGACTAGCTCATTGATCAATAGATGGTTATGGTTTACTGACCATGGACATTGGATGTCATTGATAACGGGATCACATTATTAGGAGAATGATGTGATGGACAAGACCCAATCCTAAGTATAGCACAAGATCGTGTAGTTCGTTTGCTAAAAGCTTTTCTAATGTCAAGTATCATTTCATTAGATCATGAGATTGTGCAACTCCAGGATACCGTAGGAATGCTTTGGGTGTGCCAAACGTCAAAACGTAACTGGGTGGCTATAAAGGTGCACTACGGGTATCTCCGAAAGTGCCTGTTGGGTTGGCACGAATCAAGACTAGGATTTGTCACTCCGTGTGATGGAGAGGTATCTCTGGGCCCACTCGATAATGCATCATCATAATGAGCTCAATGTGACTAACTAGTTAGTCACGGGATCATGCATTACGAAACGAGTAAAGTGACTTGCTGGTAATGAGATTGAACGAGGTATTGGGATACCGACGATCGAATCTCGGGCAAGTAACATACCGATTGGCAAAGGGAATTGTATACGGGATTGCTTGAATCCTTGACATCGTGGTTCATCCGATGAGATCGTGGAACATGTGGAAGCCAACATGGGTATCCCGATCCCGCTATTGGTTATTGGCCAGAGAGCTGTCTCGGTCATGTCTGCATGATTCCCGAACCCGTAGGGTCTACACACTTAAGGTTCGGTGACGCTAGAGTTGTTATGGGAATTAGTGTGCATTTACTGAATGTTGTTCGGAGTCCCGGATGAGATCCCGGACGTCACGAGGAGTTCCGGAATGGTCCGGAGGTAAAGATTTATATATGGGAAGTCCTATTTTGGCCACCGGTAAATGTTCGGGATTTTTCAGTATTGTACCGGGAAGGTTCTAGAAGGTTCCAGAGTGGGGCCCACCTGCATGGGGGGACCCACATGAACGTGGGTAGTGGGGGCAAGGCCCCACACCCCTGGTCAAGGCGCACCAAGATCCCCCCTTAGAAGGAATAAGATCATATCCCGAAGGGATAAGATCAAGATCCCTAAAAAAGGGGATAACAATCGGTGGGGAAGGAAATGATGGGATTTCTTTCCTCCCACCTTTGCCAACGCCCCAATGGACTTGGAGGGCAAGAAACCAGCCCCCTCCACCCCTATATATAGTGGGGAGGCGCATGGGAGCTTCACCCTTCCCCTGGCGCAGCCCTCTCCCTCCCCAACACCTCCTCCGTAGTAGTAGTGCTTGGCGAAGCTCTGCCGGAGAACTGCAAGCTCCACCACCACGCCGTCATGCTGCCGGAGCTCTCCCTCAACTTCTCCTCTCCCCTTGCTGGATCAAGAAGGAGGAGATGTCCCCGGGCTGTATGTATGTTGAAGGCGGAGGCACCGTTGTTCGGTGCTTAGATCGGATTCAGCCGTGATCTGAATCGCTTAGTGAACGACTCCACCAACCGCGTTCTTGCAACGCTTCCGCATCGCGATCTTCAAGGGTATGAAGATGCACTCCCCTCTCTCTCGTTGCTAGTTACTTTATAGATTGATCTTGGTGATGCGTAGAAAATTTTGAATTTCTGCTACGTTCCCCAACAGTGGCATCATGAGCTAGGTCTATTGCGTAGATTCTATGCACGAGTAGAACACAAGTAGTTGTGGGCATTGGTTTGTTCAATTTGCTTACCATTACTAGTCCTATCTTGATTCAGCGCCATCGTGGGATGAAGCGGCCCGGACCGACCTTACACGTACGCTTACGTGAGACAGGTTCCACCGACTGACATGCACTTGTTGCATAAAGGTGGCTAGCGGGTGCCAGTCTCTCCCACTTTAGTCGGATCGAATTTGATGAAAAGGGTCCTTATGAAGGGTAAATATAAATTGGCATATCACCGTTGTGGCTTTTGCGTAGGTAAGAAACGTTCTTGCTAGAAACCCATAGCAGCCACGTAAAACATGCAACAACAATTAGAGGACATCTAACTTGTTTTTGCAGGGTATGCTATGTGATGTGATATGGCAAAAAGAATGTGATGAATGATATATGTGATGTATGAGATTGATCATGTTCTTGTAATAGGAATCACGACTTGCATGTCGATGAGTATAGGAGTTGTCTTAATTTATTGTATGACCTGCGTGTCATTGAAAACGCCATGTAATTACTTTACTTTATTGCTAAACCGTTAGCCATAGTAGTAGAAGTAATAGTTGGCGAGACAACTTCATGAAGACACGATGATGGAGATCATGATGATGGAGATCATGGTGTCATGCCGGTGACGAAGGCGATCATGTCGTGCCTCAAGATGGAGATCAAAGGCGCAAGATGATATTGGCCATATCATGTCACTTTATGATTTGCATGTGATGTTTGTCATGTTTACATCTTATTTGCTTAGAACGACGGTAGCATAAATAAGATGATCCCTCATTAAAATTTCAAGAAAGTGTTCCCCCTAACTGTGCACCGTTGCGAAAGTTCGTTGTTTCGAAGCACCACGTGATGATCGGGTGTGATAGATTCTAACGTTCACATACAACGGGTGTAAGCCAAATTTACACACGCAAAACACTTAGGTTGACTTGACGAGCCTAGCATGTACAGACATGGCCGCGGAACACAAGAGACCGAAAGGTCGAACATGAGTCGTATAGTAGATACGATCAACATGGAGATGTTCACCGATGATGTTAATACAATTCTAGCATGAATAATAAACATTTATCATGAAATAAGGAAATAAATAATAACTTTATTATTGCCTCTAGGGCATATTTCCTTCATATAGCATTTCTGATGAGTATATGTTGTTGACATATTGTTGATCGGAAATGATGTAGAATTTCTGGAAAGCATATAGGGTTATTTGAAAAGTGTTTTTCAATGGAAAACCTGGATTAAGATACTTGAACATTGAGCATCAAGATCTATAAGGATAGATAAAAAATCGCTTGATAGTACTTTCAAATGAATACGCACCGTGACAAGATTTTGAAGGAGTTCAAAATAGATCGGCAAAGAAGGAGTTATTGGCTGTGTTATAAGGTGTGAGTATTGAGTAAGACTTATGTCCTTAATGCACCGCTCGGTGTGCTGAACCTCGAGCGTCATTTGTGGATGTTGTGAACATCTGACATACACGTTTTGATGACTACGTGATAGTTCAGTGCGTAATGTTAAACGGTTTAGAATTGAGGCAGCGAAGACATTTTTTGAAACGTCGCAGAACATATGAGATGTTCCAAGAGCTGAAATTAGGATTTCAGGCTCGTGCCCACGTAAGGTATGAGACCTCCGACAAGTTTCTTAACCTGCAAACTAAGGGAGAAAAGCTCAATCATTGAGCATGTGCTCAGATTGTCTGAGTACTACAATCACTTGAATCGAGTGGGAGTTAATCTTTCGGATGAGATAGTGATGGTTCTCCATAGTCACTGCCACCAAGCTATTAGAGCTTCATGATGAACTATAACATATCAGGGATAGACATGATGATCCTTGAGCAATTCGCGATGTTTGACACCGCAAAAGTAGAAATCGAGTAGGAGCATCAATTGTTGATGGTTAGTAAAACCACTAGTTTCAAGAAGGGCAAGGGCAAGAAGGGATACTTCATGAGACGACAAATCAGTTGCTTCTCTAGTGAAGAAACCCAGGGTTAAACCCAAACCCGAGACTAAGTGCTTCTGTAATGAGGGAACGGTCACTGAAGCAGAACTACCCTAGATACTTGGTAGATGAGAAGGCTGGCAAGGTTGACAGAAGTATATTTGATATACATTGTATTAAATGTGTACTTTACTAGTACTCCTAGTAGCACCACGGTATTAAGATACCGGTTCGGTTGCTAAGTGTGAGTAACTAGAAATAAAAGAGCTACGGAATAAACGAAGACTAGCTAAAGCTGAGATGACGATGTGTGTTGGAAGTGTTTCCAAGGTTGATGTGATCAAGCATCGCCTGCTCCCTTTACCATCGAGATTGGTGTTAAACCTAAATAATTGTTATTTGGTGTTTGTGTTGAGCATAAACATGATTGGATTATGTTTATCGCAATACGGTTATTCATTTAAGGAGAATAATGGTTACTCTGTTTATTTGAATAATACCTTCAACGGTCTTGCACCTGAAATGAATGGTTTATTGAATCTCGATCGTAGTGATACACATGTTCGTGCCAAAAGATATAAGATAGTTATGATAGTACCACATACTTGTGGCAGTGCCACTTAAGTCATATTGGTATAAAACGCATGAAGAAGCTCCATATTGATGGATCTTTGGACTCACTCGTTTTTGAAAAGATTGAGACATGCGAACCACGTCTGTTGGTATATACGCATGAAGAAACTCCATGCAGATGGATCGTTTGGACTCACTTGTTTTTGAATCACTTGAGACATGCAAATCATACCACATGGGCAAGATGACTGAAAGGCCTCGTTTTCAGTGAGATGGAACAAGAGAGCAACTTGTTGGAAGTAATACATTTGATGTGTGCAATCCAATGAGTGCTGAGGCACGCGGTGAATATCGTTATGCTCTTACTTCACAGATGATTTGAGTAGATTCTTAGTATATTTACTTGATGAAACACAAATCTGAATTATTGAAAGGTTCAAGTAATTTCAGAGTTAAGTTGAAGATCGTCGTGACAAGAGGATAAAATGTCTATGATATGATCATAGAGATAAATATCTGAGTTACAAGTTTGGCACAAAATTAAGACATTGTGGAAATTGTTTCACAACTAATACCGCCTGGAACACCATAGTGTGATGGTGTGTCCGAACATTGTAACTGCACCCTATTGGATATGGTGCATATCATGATGTCTCTTATCGAATTAACACTATCGTTTATGGGTTAGGCATTAGACACAACCGCATTCACTTTAATAGGGCACCACACAAATCCATTAAGATGGCACCATATGAACTATGGTTTAGAGAAACCTAAGCCATCATTTCTTATAAAGTTTGGGGCTGTGATGCTTATGTGAAAAAGTTTCAGGCTGATAAGCTCGAACCCAAAGCGGATAAATGCATCTTCATAGGACACCCAAAAATAGTTGGGTATACCTCCTTTCTCAGATCCGGAAGCAAAAGGGATTGTTTCTAGAATCGGGTCCTTTCTCAAGGAAAAGTTTCTCTCGAAAGAATTGAGTGGAGGATGGTGGAGACTTGATGAGGTTATTGAACCGTCACTTCAACTAGTATGTAGCAGGGCACGGGAAGTTGTTCTTGTGGCGCCTACACCAGTTGAAATGGAAGCTGATGACAGTGATCATGAAACTTCGGATCAAGTCACTACCAAACCTCGTAGGTCGACAAGGACGCGTACTGCTTCAGAGTGGTGCGATAATCCTGTCTTGAAGGTCATGTTGCTAGACAACAATGAACCTACAAGCTATGGAGAAGCGATGGTGGGCCCGAATTCCGACGAATGGCTCGAGGCCATAAAATCCGAGAGAGGATCCATGTATGAAACCAAAGTATAGACTTTGGAAGAACTACTTGATGGTCGTAAGGCTGTTGGGTACAAATGGATTTTAAAAGGAAGACGGACAATGATGGTAAGTATCACCATTAAGAAAGCTCGACTTGTCATTAAGATGTTTTCCGACAAGTTCAAGGAGTTGACTGTGATGAGACTTTCTCACTCGTAGCGATGCTAAGAGTCTGTTGAAATTATATTAGCAGTTCCTGCATTATTTATGAAATCTTGCAGATAGGATGTCAAAACATTGTTTCCTCAATGATTTTCTTGAGGAAAGGTTGTATGTGATACAACCAGAAGGTTTTGTCAATTTTAAAAGATGCTAACAAGTATGCAAAGCTCCAGCAATCCTTCTAAGGACTGGAGTAAGCATCTCGGAGTTGGAATATATGCTTTGATGAGATGATCAAAGATTTTGGGTTTATACGAAGTTTATTGGAAACTTGTATTTCCAAAGAAGTGAGTGGGAGCACTATAGCATTTCTGATGAGTATCGGAAATGATGTAGAATTTCTGGAAAGCATATAGGGTTATTTGAAAAGTGTTTTTCAATGGAAAACCTGGATTAAGATACTTGAACATTGAGCATCAAGATCTATAAGGATAGATAACAAATCGCTTGATAGTACTTTCAAATGAATACGCACCGTGACAAGATTTTGAAGGAGTTCAAAATAGATCGGCAAAGAAGGAGTTCTTGGCTGTGTTATAAGGTGTGAGTATTGAGTAAGACTCAAGACTTGACCACGGCTGAAGAGAGAGAAAGGACGAAAGTCGTCCCCTATGCTTTAGACGTAGGCTCTACAGTATGCTATGCTGTGTACTGCACCTGAAGTGTGCCTTGACATGAGTCAGTCAAGGGGTACAAGAGTGATCCAGAAATGGATCACATGACATCGGTCAAAGTTATCCTTAGTGACTAGTGGACTAAGGAATTTTTCTCGATTATGGAGGTGGTAAAATAGTTCGTCGTAAAGGGTTACGTCGATGCAAACTTTGACACTAATCTGGATGACTCTGAATAGTAAACCGGATTCATATAGTAGAATAGTTATTTGGAATAGTTCCAAATAGTGCGTGGTAGCTGCATCTACAAGATGACATAGAGATTTGTAAAGCACACATGGATCTGAAAGGTTCAGACCCATTGACTAATAACCTCTCTCACAACCGAGATATGATCAAACCCCATGGGTGTTGGATTCATTACGATCACATAGTGATGTGAACTAGATTATTGACTCTTGTGCAAGTGGGAGACTATTGGAAATATGCCCTGGAGGCAATAATAAAATGGTTATTATTATATTTCGTTGTTCATGATAATTGTCTATTGTGCATGCTATAATTGTATTAACTGGAAACCGTAATACATGTGTGAATACATAGACCACAACATGTCCCTAGTGAGCCTCTAGTTGACTAGCTCGTTGATCAATAGATGGTTATGGTTTACTGACCATGGACATTGGATGTCATTGATAACGGGATCACATCATTAGGAGAATTATGTGATGGACAAGACCCAATCCTAAGCATAGCACAAGATCGTGTAGTTCGTTTGCTAAAAGCTTTTCTAATGTCAAGTATCATTTCCTTAGACCATGAGATTGTGCAACTCCCGGATACCGTAGGAATGCTTTGGGTGTGCCAAACGTCACAACGTAACTGGGTGGCTATAAAGGTGCACTACGGGTATCTCCGAAAGTGTCTGTTGGGTTGGCACGAATCGAGACTGGGATTTGTCACTCCGTGTGACGGAGAGGTATCTCTGGGCCCACTCGGTAATGCATCATCATAATGAGCTCAATGTGACTAAATAGTTAGTCACGGGATCATGCATTACGAAACGAGTAAAGTGACTTGCCGGTAACGAGATTGAACGAGGTATTGGGATACCAACGATCGAATCTCGGGCAAGTAACGTACCGATTGGCAAAGGGAATTGTATACGGGATTGCTTGAATCCTTGACATCGTGGTTCATCTGATGAGATCATCATGGAACATGTGGTTGCCAACATAGGTATCCAGATCCCGCTGTTGGTTATTGGCCAGAGAGCTGTCTCGGTCATGTCTGCATGATTCCCGAACCCGTAGGGTCTACACACTTAAGGTTTGGTGATGCTAGAGTTGTTATGGGAATCAGTATGCAGTTACCGAATGTTGTTCGGAGTCCCGGATGAGATCACAGACATCACGAGGAGTTCCGGAACGGCCCGGAGGTAAATATTTATATATGGGAAGTCCTATTTTGGCCACCGGTAAATGTTCGGGATTTTTCAGTATTATACCGGGAAGGTTCTAGAAGGTTCCAGAGTGGGGCCCACCTGCATGGGGGGACCCACATGAACGTGGGTAGTGGGGGCAAGGCCCCACACCCCTGGTCAAGGTGCACCAAGATCCCCCCCTTAGAAGGAATAAGATCATATCCCGAAGGGATAAGATCAAGATCCCTAAAAAATGGGGATAACAATCGGTGGGGAAGGAAATGATGGGATTTCTTTCCTCCCACCTTTTCCAGCGCACATAGAGAGGAAACTTGATATTATTGCAATTCCTACAAGCATATATTCCCCCCTCATAATAATTTTCAGTAGCATCATGAATGAATTCAACAATATAACCAGCACCTAAAGCATTCTTTTCATGATCTACAAGCATAGAAAATTTACTACTCTCCACATAAGCAAAATTCTTCTAATTTGGAATAGTGGGAGTATCATCAGAGACTTGAACACTAAAAATTGTTTCCACATTAAAAGAGTAATGTTCAGAAAAAGGGAAATCATGATCATGACAAGATTTGTAAATATAATCATCACTACTTTTTATATCATAAGTTTGATCACAATAATCATCATAAGTAGCAACTTCGTTCTCATCATAATCGATTGAAACCTCTCCCAAGATAGTGGAATCACTAAATAAAGTTGACACTCTTCCAAATCCACTTTCATACTCATCACAATAAGATTGAACATCCTCCAAAATAGTGGGATAACTACTTCCTAAAGTTGACACTCTTCCAAACCTACTTTCATCAATATAATTATCATAAGTAGGAGGCATGCTATCATCATAACAACTTTGCATATCAAAACTTGGGATGCTAAAAATATCATATTCATTAAACATAGCATCCCCAAGCTTGGGACAAACATTAATTTCAGAAAATATATTCTCAAATATTACATCTTCATCAAACATAGCTTCCCCAAGCTTGGTCCCTTTCATATCAGAAGCATAATCACTCTCATCATTAAAAATATTGATAGCACCAATAGTATAGCAATTATCATCATCACAATGAGTAGTGGGAGCAATATCATTTGGGAGGTATACCTTTCTACCTTTGTTGCTCCTTCTTTTCTATTTCTTTTTCACATTATGTGTGGGTTCAACCTTCCTCTTTGAGCTACTTATTGATGAGATTGGTTGAATAGAAAGCTCCTTCTCGTTACCTGATTCATCATAAGAAATAATAGGAGGAGATAGGGAAGTCTCTTCCCTTTCATTAGTATTCTCATCATCTTCTATTTGCTTTCTTTTCTTTATGTAATTGGCAATATAAGGATTTTCAATGCAATTCTCCACACAAAACATATAAATATCCTCTAGATCAAAATCAAGAAATCTATCAAGATTAACTTTTGGAATACCCTCAGTTATACGTTTCATTTCTTCATACCCCAAAAGAAGACTAAGCTCTTTATGATGCCGAAGGGTAATCAAGCTATCACAATTTTTGGACACGATTCGATCATAAAACAATTTGCATTAGAGATTTAAATGACCATATTCATTGCAAAGTTCACAAGGAGCACGGAAAATATTGGATCTTCTAGCACACTCATCAAGACTTTCTTGCAAACTTTTAGTTTTTAAATACTTATGGCTCTTGTAATATCTATTTTCTCTATTTGGTGTGTCCATGCAAATCCAATCTACTCCACAAAAATCAACATGCTTATAGGAGACATTTTCATCATAACTAGTGCAATCATCATTAGTACTATGGATATTCAAAGAGTTCATACTAACAACACTGCAATCATGCTCATCATTCAAAGATTTAGTACCAAGCATCTTAATGCACTCTTCTTATAGCACTTGAGCACAATTTTCCTTTCCATCAAACTCACGAAAGATATTAAAAAGACGAAGCGTATGAGACAAACTTAACTCCTTTTTTTGTAGTTTTCTTTTATAAACTAAACTAGTGATAAAACAAGAAACAAAAAGATTTGATTGCAAGATCTAAAGATATACCTTCAAGCACTCACCTCCCCGGCAACGACGCTAGAAAAGAGCTTGATGTCTACTACACAACCTTCTTCTTGTAGACGTTGTTGGGCCTGCAAGTGCACAGGTTTGTAGGACAGTAGAAAATTTCCCTCAAGTGGATGACCTAAGGTTTATCAATCCGTGGGAGGCGTAGGATGAAGATGGTCTCTCTCAAACAACCCTGCAACCAAATAACAAAGAGTCTCTTGTGTCCCCAACACACCCAATACAATGGTAAATTGTATAGGTGCACTAGTTCGACGAAGAGATGGTGATACAAGTGCAATATGGATAGTAGATATAGGTTTTTGTAATCTGAAATAATAAAAACAGCAAGGTAACTTATGATAAAAGTGAGCGTAAACCGTATTGCAATGGTAGAAAACAAGGCCTAGGGTTCATACTTTCACTAGTGCAAGTTCTCTCAACAATAATAACATAGATAGATCATATACCAAGCCCTCAATATGCAACAAAGAGTCACTCCAAAGCCACTAATAGCGGAGAACAAATGTAGAGATTATGGTAGGGCACGAAACCACCTCAAAGTTATTATTTCGAATCGATCTATTAAAGAGTTCGTACTAGAATAACACCTTAAGACACAAATCAACCAAAACCCTAATATCACCTAGATACTCCATTGTCACCTCAAGTATCCGTGGGCATGATTATATGATATGCATCACACAATATCAGATTCATCCAACCAACACAAAGTACTTCAAAGAGTGCCCCAAAGTTTCTACCGGAGAGTCAAGAAAACGTGTGCCAACCCCTATGCAAAGGTTCATTGGCGGAACCCGCAAGTTGGTCACCAAAACATACATCAAGTGGCACGTGATATCCCATTGTCACCACAGATAAACACGGCAAGACATACATCAAGTGTGCTCAAAGTAAAGACTCAATCCGATAAGATAACTTCAAGAGGGAAACTCAATTCATCACAAGATAATAGAGGGGGAGAAACATCATAAGATCCAACTATAACAGCAAAGCTCGCGATACATCAAGATTGTGCCATAGAGAGAACACGAGAGAGAGAGAGATCAAACATATAGCTACTGGTACATACCCTCAGCCCCGAGGGTGAACTACTCCCTCCTCGTCATGGATAGCGCCGGGATGATGAAGATGGCCACCGGTGATGGGTTCCCCCTCTGGCAGGGTGCCGGAACGGACTCCCAAGAGGTTTTTGGTGGCTACAGAGGCCTGCGGTGGCGGAACTCCCGATCTATCTTGATATTCGATGGTTTTAGGTTACGTAGGGTTATATAGGCGAAAGAAGTCGGTCGGGGGGTGCTCGAGGGGTCCACGAGACAGGGGGCCGCGCCCTGTAGGGGGGGCGCCCCCTATCTCCTGGGCTCCTCGAGGGTCTTCTGACTTGATCTCCAAGCCTCCAGGATGATATTCTTCCAAAAAATCACGATGCCGAAGGTTTCATTCCGTTTGGACTCCGTTTGATATTCCTTTTCTTCGAAATACTGAAACAGGCAATAAAACAGCAATATGGTTTGGGCCTCTGGTTAATAGGTTAGTCCCAATAGTAATATAAAAGTGTATAATAAAGCTCGTAATCATTCAAAACAGATAATAAAATAGCATGAATGCTTCATAAATTATAGATACGTTGGAGACGTATCAGCCTCGGCGACGACAAGCGTAGCGAGCGCCTCCTTCGGCGGGAGGTGAACACCGTCGCCCCGGCCAAACCAGAGCTCATGCACTGGTCGGACCGCCCGGTCACCTGGACCCGGGAGGATCACCCAGCGGTCATGCTGAGCCCGGGTGGCTACGCCCTCGTCCTCAACCCCACCATCGTCGCGCAGCGCACGTGCAAGTTCTCCCGAGTCCTCATCGATGGCGGCAGCAGCATCAACATCCTCTACTGCGACACGATGACCAAGCTCGGCCTCAAGGCCGAGGACCTGGAACCGACCCGGACGATCTTCCACGGCATCGTACCCGGTCTCTCCTGCTCCTCCATTGGTCGGGTCCGGCTCGACGTCCTGTTCGGTGACAGCAGCCACTTCCGACGCGAACCAATCTGGTTCGAGGTGGTGGACCTGTCCAGCGTGTACCATGCGCTACTGGGCCGACCCGCGCTCGCCAAGTTCATGGCGGTTCCCCATTACGCGTACCTGAATATGAAGATGCCGGGTCCCAAGGGCCTCATCACCATTATCGGCGACTACCACAAGTCCCTGGAGCGCGCCTGATACGGCGCCAAGCTGGCCGAATCGCTGGTCATTGCCGAGGAGCGGCGCCAGCTCGACCGGATCGTCGCCATGGCAGGCGAGGCCTCGACCACGTCGATCCCAACCAAGGACCCAGCCGATGAAGCCGCCTTCAAGCCCTCCAAGGAGACCAAGAAAGTGAAGCTGAACCCGGAAGATCCCAGCTGCAGCAAGTACGTTGTCGTAGGCGCCCGCCTCGACAGCAAATAGGAAGGCGAGCTCGTCGACTTCCTCCGTGAGAATCGGGATATCTTCTCATGGACCCCCAAAGACATACTGGGTATCCTGAGGAAGTACGCCGAGCACAAACTTCATGTCCGCAAGCACGCCAAGCCTATCCGTCAACCCCTAGGATGATTTTCCGAAGAGAAGAGAACAACCATTGGTGAAGAGGTCACCAAGCTTTTGGCGGTCGGCTTCATCATGGAAGTGTTTCACCCCGAGTGGCTGGCCAATCCAGTCCTTGTCCTGAAGAAGAACAAGACCTGGCGCATGTGTATCGACTACACCAGCCTCAACAAGGCATGTCCCAAGGATCCATTCGCTCTCCCGCGGATCGACCAAGTCATCGACTCGACCGCCGGGTGCGAGCTCCTGTCCTTCCTGGACGCTTACTCCGGATACCACCAGATCAAGCTGGAACCGGCCGACGCTCTGAAGACGTCCTTCATCACGCCAGAGAACTTTTGGGATTTTTCGGAGGAAGAATCAACGCGAAATGGTGCCCGAGGTGGACAGGAGATAGGAGGCGCGCCCTCCCCCCTGGGCGCGCCTGGTACTCTCCCGGGCCACCCGTAAGGCGGTTGACGCTCTTCTTTTGCCGCAAGAAAGCTAATTTTATGAGAAAATCTGGGCGAAAGATTCACCCCAATCGGAGTTACGGATCTCAGGATATAAAAGAAACGGTGAAGGGGAAGGATCTGGGAACGCAGAAACAGAGAGAGATAGAGAGATAGATCCAATCTCGGAGGGGCTCTCGCCCCTCCCATGCCATGGGAGCCAAGGACCAGAGGGGAAACCCTTCTCCCATCTAGGGAGAAGGTCAAGGAAGAAGAAGAAGAAGAAGGGGGCCCTCTCCCCCTTGCTTCCGGTGGCGCCGGAACGCCGCCGGGGGCCATCATCATCACCGCGATCTTCACCAACAACTTCACCACTTTCATCACCAACTCTTCCCCCCTCTATGCAGCGGTGTAGCCCCTCTCTTACCCAATGTAATCTCTACTTAAACATGGTTCTCAATGCTATATATTATTTCCCAATGATGTATGGCTATCTTATAAGGTTTGAGTAGATCCGTTTTGTCCTATGGGTTAATTGATGATCGTGATTGGTTTGAGTTGCATGTTTTATTATTGGTGCTGTCCTATGGTGCCCTCCGTGTCGCGCAAGCGTGAGGGATTCCTGCTGTAGGGTGTTGCAATGCGTTCATGATTCTCTTATAGTGGGTTGCGTGAGTGACTGAAACACAAACCCGAGTAAGGGGATTGTTGCGTATGGGATAAAGGGGACTTGATGCTTTAGTGCTATGGTTGGGTTTTACCTTAATGAATCTTTAGTAGTTGCGGATGCTTGCTAGAGTTCCAATCATAAGTGCATATGATCCAAGAAGAGAAAGTATGTTAGCTTATGTCTCTCCCTCAAATAGAATTGCAATAGTGATTACCGGTCTAGTTATCGATTGCCTTGGACAAATAACTTTCTCGTGACAAAAAGCTCTCTACTAAAACTAACTTAGTTGTGTATTTATCTAAACAGCCCCTACTTTTTATTTACGTATTCTTTATTATCTTGCAAACCTATCCTATCACACCTACAAAGTACTTCTAGTTTCATACTTGTTCTAGGTAAAGCGAACGTCAAGCATGCGTAGAGTCGTATCAGTGGCCATAGGACTTGAGAGAGTATTTGTTATACCTTTAGCTCCTCGTTGGGTTCGACACTCTTACTTATCGAAAGAGGCTACAACTATCCCGTATACTTGCAGGTTATCATGCAG
Source organism: Triticum timopheevii (assembly GCA_963921465.1). NCBI lineage: Eukaryota > Viridiplantae > Streptophyta > Magnoliopsida > Poales > Poaceae > Triticum > Triticum timopheevii. The sequence goes on from OY997266.1 coordinate 465,637,307, forward strand.
CACCGGGCGTCCGCCTACAGCATCATCAACAACGAGTTCGTCAAGCGCAGCTCCACCGGTGTGTTCTAGCGCTGTGTCGAGCAGGAACAGGGCATCGACATCCTCCTCGACATACACCAGGGCGAATGCGGGCACCACACCGCGTCGCGATCCCTGGTGGCCAAGGCGTTCCGCCATGGCTTCTACTGGCCCACGGCCCTCCAAGATGCCGAGTCACTTGTTCTCAAGTGTGAGGGGTGCCAGCGCTTCAGCAAACGCATCCACCAGCCAGCGCCAGCAGTCCACACCATTCCGATCACCTGGCCCTTCACGGTCTGGGGACTCAACATGGTGGGACCCTTCAAAACCGCTCGAGGCGGCATGACGCACCTGCTGGTGGCAGTGGACAAGTTCACCAAGTGGATCGAAGCACGGCCAATCAAGAAACTGGACGGGCCAACAGCCGTCCGGTTCATCAAGGACATAGCGGTTCGCTACGGCATGCCGAACAGCATCATCACGGACAACGGCACCAACTTTGCCAAGGGCGCGCTTGAGCAATACCGCTCCGTCTCCGGCATCCGCCTTGACCTGGCCTCCGTTGCACACCCGCAGTCCAACGGGCAGGTCGAGTGGGCCAACGGACTCATCCTGTCCGGTATCAAGCCGTGACTCGTTGAGCCACTCATCCGCTCACCCGGTAGCTGGCTTGACGAGTTGCCGGCCATTCTCTGGAGTCTCCGTACCACGCCGAATCGGTCGACCGGGTTCACCCCGTTCTTCCTCGTCTATGGAGTCGAAGTCGTCATCCCGATCGACGTTGAGTTCGACTCGCCGCGCATCGCGATGTACACCGAAGCCGAAGCCAGAGAAGCCCGCGAAGACGGTGTCGACCTGCTCGAAGAAGCCCGCCTCCTGGCGCTCAGCCGTTCGGCCATCTACCAGCAAGGCCTGAGGCACTACCACAACAAGAAGATCAAGCCCCTCGCGTTCCGCGAGGGCGACCTCGTCCTCCGACTCGTCCAAGAGCAAGCAGGCCAGCACAAGCTGCTCCATCGGAGGGCCCATTCATCGTGAGCAGGGCCTTGCGCGACCGCAACGCCTACTACCTCATCGGCGCACGCAAGTCAAACAAGCGCAAGAGAGACACCGCTGGCGAAGAAATGACCCAGCCGTGGAACACGGAACTCCTCCGCCCGTTTTACAGTTAGCCGCGCGAGTGTATGTATCGTTGCCTTTTGTAAACACATGAAACTATGGGGTCCCCGAACGAGACTCGGGGGCTGCCTTTTGTTGACCAACTTATAGAGTCCCTACTTTTTTGCATCACTATGCCCCTGAACCCGGCCACCGGTCCGACCAGCTCGACCCGGGGGCTCGGGGGCTGGCCGGCTCGACTGTCACCCCGCCGCCTTACTTGATGATTCCTGATACAGTTAGGATGCCGCGATCCCCCACTTCGCCCTAAAGCCACAGATCCGGCTTCGGCTGTCGGCAGGCAAGCACAATGGGCCAGAGCTCCTTCACGCTTCAAACGCCAAGTCAAAGGCTGCTGGGTTGATCAACCCGGCCCGCCGCTTAGTAAATAAATAGCCGCACGACCGGCTGCTCGCCAACCGGCTTCGCCGGGTTGCCGCCAGCCGGCCCAGTGGGTGTTTCACTCGCGCTCAACGTTTTGAAGAGCCCAAGTCCTGCGCGCTCCTCTCGAAGAACCGAACTCCTTGTCACGGACTGGAGCCTCGGCCGTCTGACTCGCGGGGGGGGGGGGGGGGAGGTTTGAGAAAGGAAAAGCGCAAGAAATCGGTCCAAAAAATGGAAGGCAAAAGCAGAAACATTCACGACATATACACATAAATATTTAAAAGACCCACGGCCTGAGTTCATTACACCCTAAACCCCCAGTGGGTGGGTGGACCTGCTACCTAACAAATTCTACTAAGAGTGTCTCAGGCATCTCCAGCGTCGCGTCGCGACGTCGACGGCTCTCCCCTGGCGGCCTCCGGGTCCAGCGAGGCACCGGTGTCCTCCTCGGCACCCCCATCACGGTAGACGCCTGTCTCCTCGGAGCTCCCCTCCAGATCATGGAGAAGCAGGTCATAGTCATCGCCGTCCACGACCCTGTCGTCTTTCGTACGCTCCAGGTGGAACTCGTCGTGGAAGGCGAACTCGGCGATGTAGCTGGCCCGGGAGGCAATCCGGCCGGCTTGCTCCTGCAACAGCTGCTCCGAGCCGGCATACTGGCCCATCAGCGTGTCCAGCTGTAGGTCCGGATGCCAAGACAGTGCGAACCGGAGTGCCATCTCAACGCCGGCACGAGCGGCGGAGACGCGCCACTCGTGAAGCCGGTCCGGCCCCATCTCCAACCAATGCGCCAGGCGCATGAAGCTGCTCGGCTCGACGAAGTTCGGCCAAAGGGTCGCCGTCATCGCGGTGCCGGCCTGGGACAGCCGCCCCACCTGCGCCCCCAAGACCCGCAGGCGGGCCTCAGCGGCGGCGATTGTTGGGGAACGTAGTAATTTCAAAAAATTTCCTACGCACATGGAAGATCATGGTGATGGTATAGCAACGAGAGGGGAGAGTGTTCGTCCATGTACCCTCGTCGATCGTAAGCGGAAGCGTTAGCACAACGCGGTTGATGTAGTCGTACGTCTTCACGATCCGACCGATCCAAGAACCGAACGTACGGAGCCTCCGAGTTCAGCACACGTTCAGCTCGATGACGATCTCCGGCCTCCGATCCAGCAAAGCTCCGGAGATGAGTTCCGTCAGCACGACGGCGTGGTGACGATGATGATGTTCAACCGGCGCACAGGGCTTCGCCTAAACTCCACGACGATATGACCGAGGTGGAATATGGTGGAGGGGGGCACCGCACACAGCTAAGGAATGATCCGTAGATCAACTTCTGTGTCTTGGGGTGCTCCCTGCCCCCGTATATAAAGGATCAAGGGGAAGGGGCCGGCCGGCCTAGGAGGAGGCGCGCCAAGGGGAGTCCTACTCCCGCCGGGAGTAGGACTCCCTCCTTCCTTGTTGGAGTAGGAGAAGGGGGAAAGAGGGGGAGAGGAGAAAGGAAAAGGGGGCCGCACCCCTTGTCCAATTTGGACCAGAGGGGGGCTGCGCGCCTCCTTCCTTTCGGCCTCTTTCCTCTATTCCCGTATGGCCCAATAAGGCCCAAATACTCCCCGGCGAATTCCCGTAACTCTCCGGTACTCCGAAAAATACCCGAATCACTCGGAACCTTTCCAAACTCCGAATATAGTCGTCCAATATATCGATCTTTACGTCTCGACCATTTCGAGACTCCTCGTCATTTCCCCGATCTCATCCGGGACTCCGAACTCCTTCGGTACATCAAAACTCATAAACTCATAATATAGCTGTCATCGAAACCTTAAGCGTGCGGACCCTACGGGTTCGAGAACTATGTAGACATGACCTAGAACTATTCTCGGTCAATAACCAATAGCGGAACCTAGATGCCCATATTGGCTCCTACATATTCTACGAAGATCTTTATCGGTCAAACCGCATAACAACATACGTTGTTCCCTTTGTCGTCGGTATGTTACTTGCTTGAGATTCGATCGTCGGTATCCAATACCTAGTTCAATCTCGTTACCGGCAAGTCTCTTTACTCGTTACGTAATGCATCATTCCGTAACTAACTCATTAGCTACATTGCTTGCAAGGCTTATAGTGATGTGCATTACCGAGAGGGCCCAGAGATACCTCTCCGACAATCGGAGTGACAAAACCTAATCTCGAAATACGCCAACCCAACATGTACCTTTGGAGACACTTGTAGTACTCCTTTATAATCACCCAGTTACGTTGTGACGTTTGGTAGCACCCAAAGTGTTCCTCCGGTAAACGGGAGTTGCATAATCTCATAGTTACAAGAACATGTATAAGTCATGAAGAAAGCAATAGCAATATACTAAACGATCAAGTGCTAGGCTAACGGAATGGGTCATGTCAATCACATCATTCTCCTAATGATGTGATCCCGTTAATCAAATGACAACTCTTTTGTCCATGGCTAGGAAACATAACCATCTTTAATTAATGAGCTAGTCAAGTAGAGGCATACTAGTGACGTTATGTTTGTCTATGTATTCACACATGTATCATGTTTCCGGTTAATACAATTCTAGCATGAATAATAAACATTTATCATGATATAAGGAAATAAATAATAACGTTATTATTGCCTCTAGGGAATATTTCCTTCAGTCTCCCACTTGCACTCGAGTCAATAATCTAGTTCACATCGCCATGTGATTTAACACCAATATTCACATCTGTATGTGATTAATACCATAGTTCACATCATCATGTGATCAACATCCAAAAGGTTTACTAGAGTCAATAATCTAGTTCACATCGCTATGTGATTAACACCCAAAGAGTACTAAGGTATGATCATGTTTTGCTCGTGAGAGAAGTTTAGTCGACGGGTCTGTCATATTCAGAACCGTATGTACTTTGCAAATATTCTATGCCCACAATGCTCTGCACGGAGCTACTCTAGCTAATTGCTCCCACTTTCAATATGTATCCAGATTGAGACTTAGAGTCATCTGGATTGGTGTAAAAGCTTGCATCATTGTAACTTTTTACGACGGGCTCTTTTATCACCTCCATAATCAAGAAACATCTCCTTAGTCCTTACTAAGGATATTCTTGACCGCTGTCCAGTGATCTACTCTTAGATCAAAATTGTATTCCTTTTTTCAAACTCAGAGCAAGGTATACAATAGGTCTGGTTCACAGCATAGCATACTTTATAGAACCTATGACTGAGGAATAGGGAATGACTTTTCATTCTCTTTCTATTTTCTGCCATGGTCGGGTCTTGAGTCTTACTCAACTTCACACCTTTGCATCACAGGCAAGACCTCCTTCTTTGACTGTTCTATTTTGAACTATTTCAAAAATTTATCAAGGTATGTACTCATTGAAAAAATCTTATCAAGCGTCTTGATCTATCTATATAGATCTTGATGCTCAATGTGTAAGCAGCTTCACCGAGGTCTTTCATTGAAAAACTTTTATTCAAGTATCCCTTTATGCTATCCAGAAATTCTATATCATTTCTGATCAACAATATGTCATCTACATATAGTATCAGAAATGCTACAGAGCTCCCACTCACTTTCTTGTAAATACAGGCTTCACCGCAAGTCTGTATAATACTATATGCTTTGATCAACTTATCAAAGCGTATATTCCAACTCTGAGATGCTTGCACCAGTCCATAGATGGATCGCTGAAGCTTGCACATTTTGTTAGCACCTTTTGGATTGACAAAACCTTCTGGTTGCATCATATACAACTCTTCTTTAATAAGTTCATTAAGGAATGCAGTTTTGACATCCTTCCGCCAGATTTCATAAAATGTGGCAATTGCTAACATGATTCGGACAGACTTTTAAGCATCTCTACAGTTGAGAAAATCTCATTGTAGTCAACACCTTGAACTTGTCAAAAACCTTTTTATGACAGGTCAAGCTTTGTAGATAGTAACACTACTATCAATGTCCGTCTTCCTCTTGAAGATCCATTTATACAATATGGCTTGTCGATCATCGGGCAAGTCCACCAAAGTCCACACTTTGTTCTCACACATGGATCCCATCTCAGATTTCATGGCCTCAAGCCATTTCGCGGAATCTGGGCTCATCATCGCTTCCTCATAGTTCGTAGGTTTATCATGGTCTAGTAACATGACTTTCAGAACAGGATTACCGTACCACTCTGGTGTGGACCATAGTCTGGAAGACCTACGAGGTTCTGTAGTAACTTGATCTGAAGTTTCATGATCATCATCATTAGCTTCCTCACTAATTGGTGTAGGAATCACTGGAACTGATTTCTATGATGAACTACTTTCCAATTCGGGAGCAGGTACAGTTACCTCATCAAGTTCTACTTTCCTCCCACTCACTTCTTTCGAGAGAAACTCCTTCTCTAGAAAGGATCCGAATTTAGCAACGAAAATCTTGCCCTCGGATCTGTGATAGAAGGTGTACCCAACAGTCTCTTTTGGGTATCCTATGAATACACATTTCTCCGATTTGGGTTCGAGCTTATCTGGTTGAAGTTTCTTCACATAAGCATCGCAGCCCCAAACTTTAAGAACCGACAACTTTGGTTTCTTGCCAAACCACAGTTCATATGCTGTCGTCTCAACGGATTTAGATGGTGCCCTTTTAATGTGAATGTAGCTGTCTCTAATGCATAACCCAAAAACAATAGTGGTAAATCAGTAAGAGACATCATAGATCGCACCATATCCAATAAAGTGCGGTTACGACGTTCGGACACACCATAACGTTGTGGTGTTCCAGGTGGCGTAAGCTGTGAAACTATTCCACATTGTTTTAATTGAAGACCAAACTAGTAACTCAAATATTCGTCTCCGTGATCAGATCGCAGAAACTTTATTTTCTTGTTACGATGATTTTTCCACTTCACTCTGAAAATCTTTGAACCTTTCAACTATTTCAGACTTATGTTTCATCAAGTAGATATACCCATATCTGCTCAAATCATCTTGTGAAGGTCAGAAAATAACGATACTTGCCACGAGCATCAACACTCATTGGATCGCATACATCGGTATGTATTATTTCCAATAAGTCAGTAGCTTGTTCCATTGTTCCGGAGAACGGAGTTTTAGTCATCTTGCCCAAAAGGCATGGTTCGCAAGTATCAAATGATTCATAACCAAGTGATTCCAAAAATCCATCTTTATGGAGTTTCTTCATGCGCTTTACACCGATATGACCCAAACGGCAGTGCCACAAATAATTTGCACTATCATTATTAACTTTGCATCTTTTGGCATCAATATTATGAATATGTGTATCACTATGATCGAGATCCAACAAACTATGTTCATTGGGTGTATGACCATCGAAGGTCTTATTCATGTAAACAGAATAACAATTTATTCTCTAACTTTAAATGAATAACCGTATCGCAATAAACATGATCAAATCATATTCATGCTCAATGCAAACGCTAAATATCATTTATTTATTTTTAACACTAATCTCGAAAATATAGGGAGTGTGCGATGATGATCATATCAATCTTGGAACTACTTCCAACACTCATCGTCACTTCACCCTCAACTAGTCTCTGTTTGTTCTGTAACTCCTGTTTCGAGTCGCTAATTTTTAGCAACCGAACAAGTATCAAATACTCAGGGGCTACTATAAACACTAGTAAGGTACACATCAATAACCTGTATATCAAATATACCCTTGTTCACTTTGCCATCCTTCTTATCCACCAAATATTCAGGGTATTTCCCTTTCCAGTGACCATTTCCTTTGCAGTGTAAGCACTCAGTTTCATGCTTTGGTTCAGCTTTGGGCTTCTTTGTGGGAGTGACAACTTGCTTGTCTTTCCACTTGAAGTTCCCTTTCTTTCCCTTTGCCCTTTTCTGGAAACTAGTGATCTTGTCAACCATCAACACTTGATGCTCTTTCTTGATTTCTACCTTCGTCGAGTTCAACATCACGAAGAGCTCGGGAATCATTTTCGTCATCCCTTGCATACTATAGTTCATCACGAAGTTCTAGTAACTTAGTGATGGTGACTAGAGAATTCTGTCAATCACTATATTATCTGGAAGATTAACTCCCACTTGATTCAAGCGATTGAAGTACCCAGACAATCTGAGCACATGCTCACTAGTTGAGCGATTCTCCTCCATCTTTTAGCTATAGAACTTGTTGGAGACTTCATATCTCTCAACTCGGGTATTTGCTTGAAATATTAAATTCAATTCCTGGAACATCTCATATGGTCCATGACGTTCAAAACGTCTTTGAAGTCCCAATTCTAAGCCGTTAAGCATGGTGCACTAAACTATCAAGTAGTCGTCATATTGAGCTAGCCAAACATTCATAACGTCTGCATCTGCTCCTGCAATAGGTTTGTCACCTAGCGGTGCATTAAGGACATAATTCTTCTATGCAGCAATGAGGATAAACCTCAGATCACGGATCCAATCCGCATCATTGCTACTAACATTTTTCAACACAGTTTTCTCTAGGAACATATCAAAATAAACATATGAAAGCAACAACGCGAGCTATTGATCTACAACATAATTTGCAAAATACTACCAGGACTAAGTTCATGATAAATTTAAGTTCAATTAATCATATTATTTAAGAACTCCCACTTAGATAGACATCCCTCTAATCTTCTAAGTGATCACGTGATCCAAATCAACTAAACCATGTCCGATCATCACGTGAGATGGAGTAGTTTCAATGGTGAACATCACTATGTTGATCATATCTACTATATGATTCACGCTCGACCTTTCGGTCTCCGTGTTCCGAGGCCATATCTGTATATGCTAGGCTCGTCAAGTTTAACCTGAGTATTCCGCATGTGCAACTGTTTTGCACCCGTTGTATTTGAACGTAGAGCCTATCACACCCGATCATCACGTGGTGTCTCAGCACGAAGAACTTTCGCAATGGTGCATACTCAGGGAGAACACTTCTTGATAATTAGTGAGAGATCATCTTAAAATGCTACCGTCAAACAAAACAGAATAAGATGTATAACAGATAAACATCATATGCAATCAAAATATTTGACATGATATGGCCATGATCATCTTGCGCCTTTGATCTCCATCTCCAAAGTACTGTCATGATCTCTATCGTCACCGGCACAACACCATGATCTTCATCATCTTGATCTATATCAATGTGTCGTCACATGGTCGTCTCGCCAACTATTGCTCTTGCAACTATTGCTATCGCATAGCGATAAAGTAAAGCAATTATTTGGCACTTGCATCTTATGCAACAAAGAGACAACCATAGGGCTTCTGCCAGTTGCCGATAACTTCAACAAAACATGATCATCTCATACAACAACTTATATCTCATCACGTCTTGACCATATCACATCACAACATGCCCTGCAAAAACAAGTTAGACGTCCTCTACTTTGTTGTTGCAAATTTTACGTGGCTACTACGGGCTTTAGCAAGAACCGTTCTTACCTACGCATCAAAACCACAACGATAGTTCGTCAAGTTGCTGCTGTTTTAACCTTCGCAAGGACCGGGCGTAGCCACACTCGATTCACCTAAAGTGAGAGAGACAAACACCCGCCAGCCACCTTTAAGCACGAGTGCTCGTAACGGTGAAACCAGTCTCGCGTAAGCGTACACGTAATGTCGGTCCGGGCCGCTTCATCTCACAATACCGCCGAACCAAAGTATGACATGCTGGTAAGCAGTATGACTTGTATTGCCCACAACTCACTTGTGTTCTACTCGTGCATATAACATCAACGCATAAAACCTAGGCTCGGATGCCACTGTTGGGGAACGTAGTAATTTCAAAAAAATTCCTACGCACACGCAAGATCATGGTGATGGTATAGCAACAAGAGGGGAGAGTGTTCGTCCACGTACCCTCGTAGACCGTAAGCGGAAGCATTAGCACAACGCGGTTGATGTAGTCGTACGTCTTCACGATCCGACCGATCCAAGCACCAAACGTACGGAGCCTCCGAGTTCAGCACACGTTCAGCTCGATGACGATCTCCGGCCTCCGATCTAGCAAAGCTCCGGAGATGAGTTCCGTCAGCACGACGGCGTGGTGATGATGATGATGTTCTACCGGCGCAGGGCTTTGCCTAAACTCCGCGACGATATGACCGAGGTGGAATATGGTGGAGGGGGGCACCGCACACGGCTAAGGAACGATCCGTAGATCAACTTATGTGTCTTGGGGTGCCCCCCTGCCCCCGTATATAAAGGAGCAAGGGGAAGGGGGCGGCCGGCCTAGGAGGAGGCGTGCCAAGGGGAGTCCTACTCCCGCCGGGAGTAGGACTCCCTCCTTCCTTGTTGGAGTAGGAGAAGGGGGAAAGAGGGGGAGAGGAGAAAGGAAAAGGGGGCCGCACCCCTTGTCCAATTTGGACCAGAGGGGGGCTGCGCGCCTCCTTCCTTTCGGCCTCTTTCCTCTATTCCCGTATGGCCCAATAAGGCCCAAATACTCCCCGGCGAATTCCCGTAACTCTCCGGTACTCCGAAAAATACCCGAATCACTCGGAACCTTTCCAAACTCCGAATATAGTCGTCCAATATATCGATCTTTACGTCTCGACCATTTCGAGACTCCTCGTCATGTCCCCGATCTCATCCGGGACTCCGAACTCCTTCGGTACATCAAAACTCATAAACTCATAATATAACTGTCATCGAAACCTTAAGCGGGCGGACCCTACGGGTTCGAGAACTATGTAGACATGACCTAGAACTATTCTCGGTCAATAAACAATAGCGGAACCTGGATGCCCATATTGGCTCCTACATATTCTACGAAGATCTTTATCGATCAAACCGCATAACAACATATGTTGTTCCCTTTGTCATCGGTATGTTACTTGCCTGAGATTCGATCGTCGGTATCCAATGCCTAGTTCAATCTCGTTACCGGCAAGTCTCTTTACTCGTTACGTAATGCATCATTCCGTAACTAACTCATTAGCTACATTGCTTGCAAGGCTTATAGTGATGTGCATTACCGAGAGGGCCCAGAGATACCTCTCCGACAATCGGAGTGACAAAACCTAATCTCGAAATACGCCAACCCAACATGTACCTTTGGAGACACTTGTAGTACTCCTTTATAATCACCCAGTTACGTTGTGACGTTTGGTAGCACCCAAAGTGTTCCTCCGGTAAACGGGAGTTGCATAATCTCATAGTTACAAGAACATGTATAAGTCATGAAGAAAGCAATAGCAATATACTAAACGATCAAGTGCTAGGCTAACGGAATGGGTCATGTCAATCACATCATTCTCCTAATGATGTGATCCCGTTAATCAAATGACAACTCTTTTGTCCATGGCTAGGAAACATAACCATCTTTAATTAATGAGCTAGTCAAGTAGAGGCATACTAGTGACGTTATGTTTGTCTATGTATTCACACATGTATCATGTTTCCGGTTAATACAATTCTAGCATGAATAATAAACATTTATCATGATATAAGGAAATAAATAATAACGTTATTATTGCCTCTAGGGAATATTTCCTTCAGCGATTATTTTCGGGAAGGTCCACGCCACCCGCGGGTCCGTTCTGGATCCAACGACTCCGGTCTGGTCGCGCTGAAAGCGGACGGCTTCCTCCGCCAGCCGTTGCATCTCCAGAAAGGCTCCTGCCAGAAAAAACGAAGCATATCAGAAAGAGGACAACAAGGACGAAAGGCCGGATCCCAACCCGGCGAAACGCAAGAAAAGTACTTACTGGAGAAGGACTCTTCCAGGTGCTGCGCTTCGAGCAACATACCACGCTGCTCCCGGTCAATGGTGCGGTCGCGCTCCTGGAGTGTCTTCTACAGATCGGCCGCCTTGGCAAGGGCCGCCTTCAGCTTGGCGTCCTTGTCGTCGACCGCCTTCTCGGCCGCCTCGCGACGACGGGCCTCGCCCTGGCGGGCCCCTCAGCCGTGGCAACCTGCCCCCGTAGGCGATCCACCTCGGCCTGGAGTCGGCCCTTGTCATCGACCAGCCTGCTACACTGCTAGTCCACCTCGACCAGGGCCTGCTGCGCCTCCACCACCTTGGCGGCGCCGCCTTAAGGAGCTCCACCTCGGCCTCAAGGCGGCTCTTATGACCCGCCAGCTGCTCTTGCAGCTAGTTGGCCTCGTCGAGCGACCGTCGGGCCGCGGCCGCCTCCGCCCTCGCCTGCGGCACCTTGGCCCCAAGACGGTCGGTGTCGGAAACAAGCCGGTCATAATGATGACTAGCCCGGAGCAGCCGAGTCTGCCGGGACAGCACCTCAGCTGCAAAAGAGAAAGATTCAGCAAAGAAGAAAGCAAGACTTAAGATTTGGCCCAATTGTTACACTGTTGGCCAGAATCTCGGGTGCTACACCCAGTGGGTGCGCAAGCGCGCCTGTAGGACCTTGAAGTATGTCTAGAGGGGGGGTGATTAGACTACTTGACCAATTAAAAACTTAACCTTTTCCCAATTTTAGAGTTTGGCAGATTTTAGCTATCTTTGGACAAGTTAAGCAATCATCACACAATTCAAGCAAGCATGCAAAGAGTATATGAGCAGCGGAAATTAAAGCATGCAACTTGCAAGAATGTAAAGGGAAGGGTTTGGAGGATTCAAACGCAATTGGAGACACGGATGTTTTTGGTGTGGTTCCGATAGGTGGTGCTATCGTACATCCACGTTGATGGAGACTTCAACCCACGAAGGGTAACGGTTGCGCGAGTCCACGGAGGGCTCCACCCACGAAGGGTCCACGAAGAAGCAACCTTGTCTATCCCACCATGGCCGTCGCCCACGAAGGACTTGCCTCACTAGCGATAGATCTTCGCGAAGTAGGCGATCTCCTTGCCCTTACAAACTCCTTGGTTCAACTCCACAATCTTGTCGGAGGCTCCCAAGTGACACCTAGCCAATCTAGGAGACACCACTCTCCAAGAAGTAACAAATGGTGCGTTGATGATGAACTCCTTGCTCTTGTGCTTCAAATGATAGTCTCCCCAACACTCAACTCTCTCTCATGGGATTTGGATCTGGTGGAAAGAAGATTTGAGTGGAAAGCAACTTGGGGAAGGCTAGAGATCAAGATTCATATGGTAGGAATGGAATATCTTGGCCTCAACACATGAGTAGGTGGTTCTCTCTCAGAAATGGTAAGTTGGAAGTGTGGGTTTATTCTGATGGCTCTCTCCATGAATGAAGAAGAGGTGGAGGGGTATATATAGCCTCAACACAAAATCTAACCATTACACACAATTTACCAAACTCGGTGGGACCGAATCATCAAACTCGGTCAGACCAATTTAGTAAACCTAGTGACCGTTAGGATTTTTGGTGGGACCAACATGCAACTCGGTAGGACCGATATGGTTAGGGTTAGGGCATAACGTAATCTCGGTGAGACCGATTACACAAACTCGGTGAGACCGATTTTGGTAATAAGCTTTCCAGAGAGTTGGTCAGGTAAACTCGGTGGGACCGATTCGCTCTTTTCAGTGAGACCGAAATGTTACGAAAGGGAAACAGGGAGTTTACATTGCAATCTCGGTGGGACCGATCGCTCACTTCGGTTAGACCGAAACGTTACGAAGGGAAACAGAGCGATTACAATCCCATCTCGGTGAGACCGAGATCCCTATCGGTAAGACCGATTTGCCTAGGGTTTGTGGCAGCGGCTATGACATTTGAACTCGGTGGCGCCGGATAGAAAGAATCGGTGAGACCAATTTTGACTTTGGGTTTAGGTCATATGTGGATGTGAGAAAGTAGTTGAGGGTTTTGGAGCATATCACTAAGCACTTGAAGCAAGAGGCTCATTATGCAACACCTCATCCCTCCTTGATAGTATTGGCTTTTCCTATAGACTCAATGTGATCTTGGGTCAATAAAATGTAAAATGAAGAGTCTTGAGCTTTTGAGCTTGAGCCAATCCTTTATCCTTAGTATTTTGAGGGATCCACTTTCATCATCCATGCCATGCCATTCATTGAGCTTTCCTGAAATAATAGTCTTGGAATAGCATTAGCTCAGTGAGCTATATGTTGTTATGAATCACCAAAACCACCTAGGGATAGTTGCACTTTCAATCTCCCCCTTTTTGGTAATTGATGACAACATATAGATCAAAGCTTCGACAAATGATAATAAGATTGAGAACATCGTCGCTTTGAGAAGTATGTGATAAGCAAGAGCTCCCCCTAAATTTGTGCATAGATTAAGATTTGCTTTGGACTGCAAATGCACAAGGAATTAGGCTCATGGGTTACTCTTCCATGTCACATACATCTTGGTGGAGCGCTCAAAATAATAAAGATTGAATACATGCACTCATCACCAAACAAAGTGAATGATCATATAAGGATAGGTAAGATAATATCATCTAACAAGCATAATTGTAGCTTATGATCAAACACATGATCATCAATGTCTCATAGGTAATAGCATAGTATCTCAAGCAATTAAAAGCAAACAAAGTTTAACCACCAAAGCAAAGAGAGAACAAAAAGCAACTCTCTCTCTCTCTCTCGAAGCCTATGATCTATACATTTTTCTCCCCCTTTGGCAACAAGTTACCAAAAATTTCATAGAAAATGCATAGTGCTAGATCGACTCTCAGGCTTGATCTTCAGGTGGTGGTGTAGAGATGGCTCCTTGGACGAAAGCTTCAGTTGATGTGGATGGAGCTGGAGGGGTTGGTGCTGGAGCTAGTTGCACTGGAGCTGTAGGAGCTGTAGCTGGTGCAGATGATGTGGCTCTGGTGTCTGTCACAGGCACTGCAGCTAATCTTTGAGCTCTAGGCACTCTGGCAAATGCATCAGTGGTTGTCTTGCCCTTCCTCTCCTGCATGTCATCCTGTAGCTGCTCCACGACTGACTGAATCTCAGTTACTTTGACATCTAGGTCATAGAATTTTTGTTCCATGATTCTTTCCAGGCTCTCCTGGTTTTGAGTTAGGGTGGCCAACCCCTTCTCAATCCTAAGAGTTGATGCTATCAAGTAACCAAGCTGCTCTTGCTTATTCTTCAAAAAGTACTCAGATGCCTCCTCTTGAGTTGGCATCTTGGCAGCCTTCTCTCTCTTTGCTTTCTCCTTCTTCTCTTGAGCTTGCACTGATGATGGTTCATTCTCATTCATCACAACTTGATTGTCCTCAAAGTCTGGATAGATAGAAAAATGTTCTTTGTCCAGCAAGTATGTGCCTGTGCCCATCTTTGAGTTAATCAACTCCTGAATTTGTGGGGCATATCCGCAACTTCTCTTCTGGTCTGCTGCTGTCCTCTTGATGGTCTCAACAATGAGGCTCATGACCTTGAATTTTTGTGGCACATCAAACAAGTGGAGCAAGTTTATAGCATGCCCTCTAATCATGTTGTGGTCACCTAACTTGGGCAATAGAGTATGCCTTAGGATCCAGTTGATTGTTGGGAGTCCTGACAGAAGATAATGAACTGACCCAAACTTATGTGTCTCAACTGCAGCATCTGGGATCTCCTTGTACATATGAGCCATGGTATTGTGATCCATCTTCTTCTTGGCATAGACATCCAGGTTATCTTCACTCTCCTTTGGGGCATTGATCAGATTGGCCCATTCCCCAATGGTTGACTGGTACCTTGTACCTTCAGACATCCAAACTATCCTGCCATCTGGATAGAAGTGTGCTGTGGAGTAGAATTGCATAATGAGCTCATCATTCCACTTTGTGAGATTCTGCCCAACAAAGTCTGCAACTCCACAAGCAATGAAATTGTCTTGCACTCCAGGATAGTGTTCTTCATTCTCCTTCATGTAGGTCCAGTCGACCCACCTCATATCACACACTATAGGCTTCTTGTCCAACAACACTGTCTCATAGAAATCCTGCTGTTCCTTAGTGTGGAACCTATAATCAACAGCAGTCCTTCTCCTGATAGCATATGGATCTGATAGCCTCCACAGTCTGAGTCCTGCATCCTTTCACAACTTCATGTTCTCAGCCACAGGATGAGCATCATTGTGGTCTGGAATCTTTGGCTTTAGCTTCCTCAGGACTTGTCCTTCATCATCTTCCTCATCAGAAACTTCTGGCACTGGGGCCTTGTTCTTCTCAGCAGCTGGAATACTCCTGGTATTCCTCTTTGGTGCAATCTTAGGCTTGGGGGCAGCTTTGGGTGCTTCCTTGGGCTTTGATGTTGCAGCCCCTAACTTTATAGCATCACCCATCAACTTTTGTGCCTTGGGTGCTAGTGCAGCAACCTCTTCTTCCTCTTCTTCTAAGTCTCTCCTCATAGAGGGGTTGCCAAGAACCTTGGCAGTAGTGGTTCTGGCTCTCTTCTTCTTCTTATCTTGACCAGCAGCTTCATCTTCTGACTCAATAGTAAATTTCATGGTTTCTCCAGTGGGAACTTTCTTGGGTTTGGAAGTGGCAATTCTTCTTGCAGGTGCCTCTTTGGGATCAGGCTTTTCAGGTACTTGTGTTGATCCTCTGACCTTCAGCATAGGTGTCCTCTTGGCAGGGACCTTCCTATTGAGTCCAGGCTTTGTGTTCTTTGCTGACCCATACTCCTTTTTGAGCACTACCTTCTTGGAAGTAGCCTCATCTTCTTCTGCCATATAATCCTCATCCTCAGATTCTGAGGTTCTCTTCTTCCTTGTCCTGGTGGCAGCTTAGGCAAATTGCTTGGGGTGCTCCTGCTGCCATCATCTGAAGTGCTAGAGGGACTAGTGCCCTCACTCATGTGAATCTGCTCTTCTGACTTGTTCTGACTATCACTTTGGTCTGACATGCTGAAATCACTGACTGCTGACCCTGTGAATAGTTATAGATGAGATAGAATGGATGAGCATCACAAAATGCAGAGATTTTTGCAAAAGAATGATTCAAAAACTTAGTTTTGGTTTTCCACAAAAAGCATTTCGGATCAACCGATTTTCAAACTCGGTGATACCGAAGCAGTTTTGGAACATAAACTAGTGAACTCGGTCGGGCCGAGTCATAGTTCGGTGGCACCGAGACTGCTAGGGTTTCACAAAGTTCTAAAATCGGTCACACCAATTAGCAATTCTCGGTCAAACCGAGAGTTACTAGTGCAATGGCGTTAGCCAAATCGGTGGGATCGAGTTTTTCAACCCGGTGGGTCCGAGATGGTTTCGGCGGAAACCTAACCCTAAATTTTCAAATCGCATCTATTCTAAGGATTGTATTGACTGGATAGGAGTGTTTCAAGCGTGGCAAGAATCATAATGAACACAATGTGCTAGGAATCGGACGGGGATAGCACTGTGATCGAGTCATACCCTAGCTTGGTGATGAACTCGCTACGGCGGCAACGGCGGAGGTGAATTCCGTTGACGGCGGCGGAGACCAGAAACAGGAGGCGGCTGGCGACGAGGAGACGATCCGGAGACCCTGGAGGCAGAGCGAGCTATGCGCGGGCGAAGAGGTTTGGAGAAATTTTCCAAATTTTTTGCCCGTGAGTATATATATCCCGACCCTATCGGTGTGACCGAGGGGAACAACTCGGTGGCACCGAGATGCATAACTGTTGACAGTTACAGCAACTCGGTGTGACCGAAAAGTTCAAATCGGTTGCACCGATATTGAAAACCTAGATCGACTTAGTGATCTCGGTAGGACTGAAATGGAGGAATCGGTCAGACCGAGAATCACTAAGAAGTTTTGGAAGTTTAAGTCTATGACGAATTGGGGACTCCGAGTGCTCCTCACACAGAGTGGTTCAAATCTGACTTGATCAAATTTTGTGATGTAGCATGAATAGAGTTTGAGATGAGAAAAGCATAGATAGCTAGAGAATGTTCTTTGGCATTCTTGTCCATCCACTTGGCCAAAGAAAAAGAAGCCAAACAATCAAAGCAACAAGTGGATGTCCTCGAATGAGTAAAATATGCATCCAACATGCTCACACAATAAACTGGCAAATGAAATATGTGGGAAAGCATGCACAACCAATTCTAGCATCTATCAAACAATTGGCGATGACTAGGTCATCTATATATGAGTATATTGACTTAGGAGTCAAATGAGAACATTTGATCATAGGTCATACTCATCGTTTAAGCTCAAGTGGGGTTACCACTTTTACATAATGCATTAATGTGTTCACATCATTAGAGTTGCTTTGACTCAATTCTTAGAGTTAAGCTCCCCCTAGATGTGAGATCCCCCCTTAGAGGGATTAACTAACCTTGGGTTTTGTCAATGATGACTTCATGTAGGTGTTGAAGATGTGGATGCTCAATGTTGATGTAGATCATTTGGAGCAATCCTTTGGAGTGAGTTGCACTTCCAATACCTCCATGGGTTAGTCCCACAAGGAACAAACAAGAATATCCATAGACATAGAGTGATGCACACACAAGATGATGTCCATGAAATTATTTGGTTACCTTGTCCCTTGCCTTACCAACATGAGGGTTTGTGACTCCTTGAACTAGTGCAAGATGTGCAAGTTGATTGCACTTGTCCTTGCCATAATGATATGAGTGAAGAATGTTGGCGGAGTCACCCTCAAGAACTCTCTAGTTCTTCTTCTTCGGGATCCACATCATCTTGATGGGAATCCATGGAGTTGTAGTTGTACTTGATGAAGTAGAACTTGATGTAGTCTTGGGAACCCACTTGACCAAGGCCTTAGGTGCTTCTTCAAATGCATCAATCTCCTCTTGAAGCTTGTCATTGCCTTTGTTCTTGTGGTCTTGTGGTGGAAGATCATATTGTGCTTGTGTTCCCTTGAAGGAAGTAGGATCATACTTCTCTTGTTGAGGAACAAACTTCGTCTTGGGGTATTGATCTTCTTCCCACTCAACTCCATTGGCATTGAACTTTCGTTCAAAACCAACACCTTGATTCTTCCGGTGCCTTCCTTGCTTGCGTACAATTTCCTCGAATTGCTTACTCCCGGCAAGGCTCTTGTATACACCTTTCTCTATAATTCCCTTCAATAAGCTATTTTCTTGCTCAAGTGTAACTTGGCTAAGAGAATCATTAGTGGAATCAATAGAACTACTAGAAGCAACAACATTGGATTTGGCATTATTATTGTTACTACTAGAGGAAGGATCTTTCTTGTACTTGTTACTAGACTTGACTTGAGGCATGTAAGTAGATAAGAGTAAATGCTTGGCAATGTAAGAAGAACTTTTCTTACGGAGATCATCATTGATTGCCTTTAAGAACTCATGCTCTTTCTCAAGATTGAGCTTTTCAAAGCGTAACTTCTCATGAGCCCTTAAAAGTTCTCGATGATCTTCGAAGATAGTTTCATGAGCTAACTTAAGAGTGTTTAGTTCTTTAGTTAGAAGCTCAATCTTCTCCTTATCATTGTCATTCGTTTTATCTTGATTAGTATGATTAATTGACGTTTCATCATAGTATTCATCACTAGAGTTGTCAACAAGTAAATCATCATCACCTAGCAAGTCATCTTCATCACTATTGAAATCAACATACTCGGGGTGTGTTACCTTTGGACCTTTGGCCATGAAGCATCTTCCAATTCCTTCATTTGGTGAATCAAATATGTCGTAGGAGTTGGTTGACACAAGTGCTAGCCCGGCAACACCTTCATCTTGAGTATATTCGGAGTCGCAGTGATAGCTTCTCTCGGAGTGATTGTCGGAGTCGGAGCTGGATACCCATTCACCAACATGAGCTTGATGTCTTCATTTTGTGTAGCTCCTTGATGACTTGTCCTTCCTTTCCGAATCCTTGCTTCTCCGTGAGGGTCTTCGTTCATAACGATCATCTCTACTCCTCTCTCTTGGTGGTGATTCTTCTCTTTTACTTCTTCTTTTTGGAGAATCTTCTCTTCTTTTGTAGGGTGCCGTACACTCATTGGAATAGTGTCCGGGTCTCCCACAATTGTAGCAATTGCGCTCTCGACTAGAAGATCTTTTATCACTGTAGGACCTTGATTTAGAGCTTCTTTCCTTGCTTCTACTCTTGTAGAACTTGTTGAAGTTCTTCACCATTAAGCTTAATTCTTCATTGAAGGTTTGTTTCTCACTTGATGATGTGGGGGCTTCACTTGAGGCTTTGTAAGCACCACTTGACTTGTTGTGAAGTTCCTCCTTATCCTTGAGTGACATCTCATGAGCAACAATTCTTCCAATGACTTCCGTTGGCTTGAGATCTTTGTAATTTGGCATCATTTGGATCAATGTGCACACGGTATCATACTTTCCATCCAATGCTCTTAGGATCTTCTTGATGATGAATCTGTCGGTCATCTCTTCACTCCCTAAGCCGGCAATCTCATTTGTGATAAGAGCAAGCCTAGAGTACATTTCAGCGACACCTTCACCATCCTTCATTTTGAACTTGTCAAGCTGACTTTGGAACACATCCAACTTACATTCCTTGACGGAGTCGGTACCTTCATGCATATCAATCAAAGTATCCCAAATTTCCTTTGCATTCTCAAGACAGCTGATTTTGTTGAATTCCTTAGAGCACAAGCCATTGAAGAGGATATCACAATCTTGAGCGTTGTATTGTAGCATCTTCAATTCATCCGCGCTAGCTTCACGGTTTGGCTCTCTCCCATCAAAGAATTCACCTTGCAAGCCAATACACACAATAGCCCAAACGGCGGGGTTATGTCCAAGAATATGCATTTTCATCTTATGCTTCCAACTAGCAAAATTAGTACCATCAAAGTAAGGACCTCTACGGTGATAATTTCCCTCGCTAGACGTCATACTCTCCTAGGTTGTGAAACCAAGGCTATGACCACCAAAAGCTATGGAAATCAAAGCAAATAGAGACCAAAGCTCTGATACCACTTCTAGGACCTTGAAGTATGTCTAGAGGGGGGTGATTAGACTACTTGACCAATTAAAAACTTAACCTTTTCCCAATTTTAGAGTTTGGCAGATTTTAGCTATCTTTGGACAAGTCAAGCAATCATCACACAATTCAAGAAAGCATGCAAAGAGTATATGAGCAGCGGAAATTAAAGCATGCAACTTGCAAGAATGTAAAGGGAAGGGTTTGGAGGATTCAAACGCAATTGGAGACACGGTTGTTTTTGGTGTGGTTCCGATAGGTGGTGCTATCGTACATCCACGTTGATGGAGACTTCAACCCACGAAGGGTAACGGTTGCGCGAGTCCACGGAGGGCTCCACCCACGAAGGGTCCACGAAGAAGCAACCTTGTCTATCCCACCATGGCCGTCGCCCACGAAGGACTTGCCTCACTAGCGGTAGATCTTCGCGAAGTAGGCGATCTCCTTGCCCTTACAAACTCCTTGGTTCAACTCCACAATCTTGTCGGAGGCTCCCAAGTGACACCTAGCCAATCTAGGAGACACCACTCTCCAAGAAGTAACAAATGGTGCGTTGATGATGAACTCCTTGCTCTTGTGCTTCAAATGATAGTCTCCCCAACACTCAACTCTCTCTCATGGGATTTGGATCTGGTGGAAAGAAGATTTGAGTGGAAAGCAACTTGGGGAAGGCTAGAGATCAAGATTCATATGGTAGGAATGGAATATCTTGGCCTCAACACATGAGTAGGTGGTTCTCTCTCAGAAATTGTAAGTTGGAAGTGTGGGTTTGTTCTGATGGCTCTCTCCACGAATGAAGAAGAGGTGGAGGGGTATATATAGCCTCCACACACAATCTAACCGTTAGACACAATTTACCAAACTCGGTGGGACCGAATCATCAAACTCGGTCAGACCGATTTAGTAAACCTAGTGACCATTAGGATTTTTGGTGGGACCGACATGCAACTCGGTTGGAGCGATATGGTTAGGGTTAGGGCATAACGTAATCTCGTTGAGACCGATTACACAAACTCAGTGAGACCGGTTTTGGGTAATAAGCTTTTCAGAGAGTTGGTCAGGTAAACTCGGTGGGACCGATTCACTCTTTTTGGTGAGACCGAAATGTTACGAAAGGGAAACAGGGAGTTTACATTGCAATCTCGGTGGGACCGATCGCTCACTTCGGTTAGACCGAAACGTTACGAAGGGAAACACAGAGATTACAATCCCATCTCGGTGAGACCGAGATCCCTATCGGTAAGACCGATTTGCCTAGGGTTTGTGGCAGTGGCTATGACATTTGAACTCGGTGGCGCCGGATAGAAAGAATCGGTGAGAGCGATTTTGACTTTGGGTTTAGGTCATATGTGGATGTGAGAAAGTAGTTGAGGGTTTTGGAGCATATCACTAAGCACTTGAAGCAAGAGGCTCATTAAGCAACACCTCATCCCTCCTTTATAGTATTGGCTTTTCCTATAGACTCAATGTGATCTTGGATCACTAAAATGTAAAATGAAGAGTCTTGAGCTTTTGAGCTTGAGCTAATCCTTTGTCCTTAGTATTTCGAGGGATCCACTTTCATCATCCATGCCATGCCATTCATTGAGCTTTCCTGAAATAATAGTCTTGGAATAGCATTAGCTCAATGAGTTATATGTTGTTATGAATCACCAAAACCACCTAGGGATAGTTGCACTTTCAGCGCCCCCACTAGAAAAGAGCATGAAGATACCTGCGGCGACGCGAAGCTCCTCCTCCTTGGCGGCGAGCTGCTCCTTGAGCTCCCGGTACTTGCCCAGAAGACGATTGAAGGCACCGACCCGGTAGGCGTCGAGTTGCTGAGGAAAGCAGAAATCAGGACAAAAACAGCATTCTAAAGATTCGAACCTCGGGGGCTACACCCAGTGGGTGCGCTGGCACGCCCCCACAAAGAAGAAGTTGCGAAAATGAAGAAGCGTACCCGAACGGCGCGCTCCAGGTCACGCGTCCACTCCACCTCGGCCTGGGTGAAGGCCTCGAGCCTGTCCGTCTGGTCGCGCAGACGGCGGCTGATGGCATCCATCGCCGTCTCCTCCTGGGTCTGAGGTCCGAAGACCACGACGCCCCCGCTCCACGCCGGCTGCGGCACGGCGGCCCGGCGCCCTCCCTGCCGGGGCACCAAGGCGTGCTCCCCGCTGGCCGCTCCCGATGTGGTCGGCACCTCCTCTGACGCCCTCTCCGGCGCCGTCGACGACCCGGACGCCGGGATGCCCTGCGTCGCCGCCTTCGGTCTGGACACCGGGACGGTCTGCTGCGCCACCACCGGCCCAGCTGCCGGGGTGGCCTCTGGCACCGCCGCCCATGGTGCCTCCTCCAACACCGGCGGCGCCTCGCGCGCCACTGCTCGCAGCGCCTCCTCCAAGACGGTGCCGCCACCACCTCCATCATCCCCCACCCGCTCGACAACGTCGACCTGTGGTGGGGTATCATGCTCCACCTCCACAACCTCCTGGTCGAGGATCACCACCTCAGCCCGGCCCTCATGGCCGCGCTCCCTCACCAACGACGGCTCGAAGACCGTCGCCGCCACCACCGTGCCCTCCGACATCTCGCGCCAGGCCGGCACCGCGCCGGCTCGCGCCCATGTCGCCGCCGCGTCGGTCCAAGCCCGGACCGACGCCGCCTCTAGCTCCGCCTTGGCCCTGTTCCTGTCGCGCCAGGCCAAGCCGTCGGCGTTGTTCGGGTCCAGGCCGAGGTCGAGTTGGCCCGTCCCTCCTCCTCGACTTGGTCGACGAGGTCGGACCGGCTCCTGCGGAACGCGGTCCCTCCGGTGGCCGCCGCGTCCGCCGCCGCCCTTGCCAACGCAATTGGCGACCTGAAGAAGAAGAAGACATAATGAGCAAAAAACAAGGCTAGCTCGACAGTCCGAATGCATACAGAAGATGGAGCTTACCCTGACAGGACCAAGACCGGCGTCGGCCTCCCATGCCCGGCGCCGCGCTTCCTCTTGGCCGGCCTCCCGGCCCCGGCCGGGTCCGCCGTGCGTTTCGGGGCCCAGGGCCGCTGCGCGATGCTGTCCTTCCCGTGCGGGCGACTCGGCTCCGCCCCGCGCGACGACCTGGCTTCGCCCGCGTCGCTGCCTCCCCCGCCCAAAGCCACTGCACCAACAACTGGCGTCAGCATCGTTCGTGTCGTTCCACGATCAACAACTCGAAGATACACGAAGAAAAATACAAGACTTACCCACACGGCACCCAGCGCCGGCGTCGGCCTCGGCTTCCTCCTCGCCGCCGTGGGCCGCGGGCTCCTCCGGCGCCACCTGCGATGGAGCCGGGGCGTAAGGATGCCGGATCGCATTCAGAAGCACCTCCCGCGTCATGTTAGGACGGACAAGGAGGTGCGCAGCAGCAAAGTAAGACGACCAGACACTCACTTGTGGCGCCGGATTCGACTCGTTGTATGGCACCTTGCCAAACCGCCAGTCCTCCCCAAGGTAGGACTTGGAGATGTCGTTCACTCGGCGCGCGATCTGCTCCGCCGTCAGCCGCGTCGACCCCATGCGGTTGGGATCTTGAAGGCCGACCATCTCGCCGATGAGGCAGGAGCGCCTCTGCAGTGGGAGAACCCGGCGCATGATGAACGCGGCGATGAGGTCGTTGTCAGTGAGCCCCTCCCGCGTCCTCATCACCGTCACCCGCTCGCAGAGGGTGAGAATCTCCTGCGACAGGCGCCTGGGGGAGTAGCCCAGTTCATCTTCACCCTCGGCGGTGCGATGGCGAAGGCCGGAAGATTGATGAGGTCCGCACCCAAGTTGCGGACGTAGAAGAAGGAGTTCTGCCATTTCTTGGCAGAATCCTCCAGCGGGATCTTGGGGCAGTCCGCCCCCGACCGCTTCGAGATGACAGCGGCGCCGCAGTCGGTGAACTCTCCAGCCGTCGGGCCCTGCTGCTTCAGGGAGAAGAAGCATGCCCAGAGGTCGATCATAGGCTCGACCCCCAGGTACCCCTCGCAGAGGGTGATGAAGCCGAAAAGCTGAACGATGGCGCCGGCGCCAAGATGATGCGGCTGGACCCGAAGAACTCCAGGAACGTGCGGAAGAAGGTGCTCACCGGCAGCCCAATCTGTGCTTGAAGTGTGTGAGGAAGACCACGCGCTCCGACTCCTCGGGCTGCGGCCTCTGCTCGCCGCGCGGAATCGGACGGCGACATCCGTCTCCCGCGGCAAGCGCCGTGACGCGCGAAGGTGGGCGATGTCCTTGGTGGTGACGTTCGAGCCCATCCAAGAGCCCGACGGCAGTGCCATGGACGAAAGAAGGAGAAGGAGAAAGAAGATGGACGACGCTGAAGTCCTGCTTAGGGCAGTGGGAGCCGCAGTGCGTCGGTTGCAAGGGGCAGAGCAAGAGCAAAGGGGCAGGAGGGCGAGTGTGAGAATAATGTTCGCCGCCCCGTTGTCCCCCCGATTTATAACCCTCGGTTTGAACGTGGGGGAGTGGGATCGTCTACACGCACCCTTTCCACTACCCCGCAATAAGTGTGCACGTACACACGCAGTAACTGCCCGCGGAAGAGCAACCGGCCCCCGGACGCCACAATAAATCCGCGCGCATGGGCCAAGGGCGCACGGCGACGGGCCCCAGCCCGTTGCCTAGTCCCGTCACGCGCGTGGCCTGTTAGGCCCCTCCGACTTTCGGGCACCACATGGCGCCTGCACGAAGCCCGAGGGATTGCCCCAAGATTTGACGGACTCCTCAGTTCCCGCCATCGCAGGGATGCGTGATCCGGTTTCTGAGAAAACCGGCACACAGTGGGTGTTGCCGGACCCGGCGCTCGCAGAATCTGCCTTGCTTAAGGGGGAAACTGCGAAGGCCCCCTCATCCGAAGACGGCGGACCTTCACAGCTTCGGGGACTACTGTTGGGGGGATGAACCCCGGGCAGGCAACGGAACCCGGATCCTTTTCAAAAACAACGGGACCAGCATCGCCCCTCAAGTCGGCACGCGCTTGGCCGGGTCGCTCGACCTGGCCAAGCCCCGCAACCCGGCCAAACTCTCCGACCCGGCAAGACGCGTCGACTCGGCCTCAACAACTAGCACAAGACAGCCGAACCCGGCGCAACCAAAGCTTCCTCAACAAGACAACTTCACCCGTGGCGTGCTCCGCAATCCAGCCACGGGTCAGCTCCTGTCCCATCCAGGTTGTATAATGGGACGAGTCTTCAGCTACCGATGACCAAGGCAACAGTGCCCCGCCCATGCCTCTGGTCAGCCGGAATGTGGCAACAGTGCCCCTCACCTACCCGCTGACCAGGGCTGACGTGGCTACAGTGCCCCCGCCCTCACCGCTGACGACAGCAAGCGGCGACCTGATGGAGCGCCACTATGCACGACTCGACTCGGCCACGCCCTGACGATTGACAAGACAGCGCACAGTCCCCCTAGGCATGCAGGGCCCGCACCTAGGGGAACCCGGCGAACCACTGGCCCCCAGCGGGTCCCAGCCCGAACCCACTGACTTGTAACATTACCATTGTACCCCTGGGGGGTTGGTCTATAAAACCCCCCAGGAGCCCACGCATATACGGGCATGTAGAGCAAGTAAGCAACAACGGAGCATAGAGAAGAACTAGCCACCAAACAGTAGCATCCACCCAGAGAGAAGGAGCAGCCTAAGCCTTGGCCAGCTTTCCTTCCTCCTCCATACAGCTCTAGGAGCCACATTGTACTATCGAACATCAAACTACACTCGGCAGGACTAGCGGTGTTATCTCTCCGGAGAGCCCCGAACCTGGGTATGTCCGGTGTCCCGCGCCTGCTCATGCCAACCTCGCCTCTGGAGCCCACCAGCGCCCTCGAGCCTCCTCCTCTCTTTAGCCATCCCATGGCATCTGCCGTGCGCCCACCACAACAGAAGTGGGAACCCTAATCCACACTTTCCTTTCCCTTCCCCCCTTTCCTTCTCTTCCACCTATGGCCTTGTAGGGTGCACCAGCCCCTTGTGGGCTGGTGTGTTCCTTCACAAGGCCCATATGGCCCATAAGATTGCCGGGGGTACCCGAAACACCTTCTGGTGACCCGATACGTATCCGATACCCTCCAGAACACTTCCGGTGTCTGAATACCATCGTCCTATATATCAATCTTTACCTCTCGACCATTTTGAGACTCCTCGTCATGTCCGCGATCTTATCCGGGACTCCGAACAACATTTGGTCACCAAATCACATAACTCATATAATACAATATCGTCATCGAACGTTAAGCATGCGGACCCTACGGGTTTGAGAGCTATGTAGACATGACCGAGACACCTCTCCGGTCAATAACCAATAGCAAAACGTGGATGCTCGTATTGGCTCCTGCATATTCTACGAAGATCTTTATCGGTCGAACCGTTATGACAACATACGTTATTCCCTTTGTCATCAATATGTTACTTGCCCGAGATTCGATCATCGGTATCCACATACGTAGTTCGATCTCGTTACTGGCAAGTCTCTTTACTCGTTCGTAGTACATCATACTGTAACTAACTCATTAGTCACTATGCCTATAAGGCTTCTTATGATGTGCATTACCGAGAGGGCCCAGAGATACCTCTCTGATGCTCGGAGTGACAAATCCTAATCTCGATCTATGCCAACCCAACAAACACCTTCGGAGATACCTGTAAAGTATCTTCATAATTGCCCAGTTATGTTGTGGTGTTTGATAGCACACAAGGTATTCCTCCGGTATCCGGGAATTGCATAATCTCGTAGTCGAAGGAATATGTATTTGACATGAAGAAAGAAATAGCAATAAAACTGAACGATCAACATGCTAACTAATGGATGGGTCTTGTCCATCACATCATTCTCCTAATGATGTGATCCCGTTATTAAATGACAACTCATGTCCATGGTTAGAAAACCTTAACCATCTTTGATCACGAGCTAGTCAAGTAGAGGCTCACTAGGAACACAAAGTTTGTCTATGTATTCACATATGTATTTATGTTTCCGGTCAATATAATTCTAGCATGAATAATAAACATTTATCATGAATAAGGAAATATAAAATAACAATTTTATTATTTTCTCTAGGGCATATTTCCTTCCCCCAGAGCCCCCTCAGAGCACTACTTCACCGTCACACAAACCGGGCCGTCGCGCCATTCCCGATTTTAGTGAGGTAAGCTCGTTGTCGACCTCGCCGACATGCCCATCATATCTGCCTTGACACGTTGCGCACCCTTGATTAGTAGATTTGTCGAGGATCGTTCTAAATCAACACATACGACCTCTGCCGAA
The DNA here is from genome assembly GCA_963921465.1 of Triticum timopheevii. NCBI lineage: Eukaryota > Viridiplantae > Streptophyta > Magnoliopsida > Poales > Poaceae > Triticum > Triticum timopheevii. The sequence continues at coordinate 465,664,874 of OY997266.1, forward strand.
GCTCGAACGGCGCCAAGCAACTCTCGAGAGCCATTGCGCCTGATCTCCTCAACCCCAAGCACGCCAATTGCACCTTCATCTTTGCCGCACTATGACGAGCACTGTTGACCATCGCAATATTGATCCATCCAATCCTGATCCGTGTGTTGTCGTCCTTGAAATCTTCGCTGACTACCCCGGTGAGCACCGAAACTCTAGCCCGTGTATTTTACGATCTAAACCAACAACAAAGGATTAGAAACCACTAGAAATGGTATCGACCAATCACACAACATCACGTCATTTATGACCGTAAAGCGTTACCATCCAAACAGGACATGCCGTCCCTTTAAGTCCAACAACTCCATTAAGTTCCTGCCTCGAACCAGAACCAGCCAATTAGAAGCCACCACATATCCCTTATTTTATTTAATAATTTTCAGCCAATTTAATCTGTGTAACTTTATAGTAAACCCCTACATGTTCAAACCTTTATAAATTTTTACCTGTACTTCTAAATTGAGTGAATATCTTTTGCATATTAATCCTCATAGAATGCACTATTCTTCAGAACCATTTAAATTTACTTTTGAGATGTTGGGCACACACATATAATCTTATGATCTTATGCCACAAGAGAATTAATGTAAGCTAAGTACACAAACTTGGACAAGCAAAACATAGATACAAAGAAACAAAATAGGAGATACAGCCTCAGATGAAATCATCGGGCCTGACTATTTGAGTACCCACAGATGAAATCATCAACCTCGCAAGATGTTAGAACTGCTGCCATGAAGTGTAGGTGCTGCCGAACCACCAGTTGTACGGCGCAACATTGTCGGCCGTGACGACCCGGCCGTCGTCGGTCTGTACCTTGAAGGACAGGCTCTGGCCGTTGAGATAAGCATTGCTCTGCCAGCTGGCACCCCAGTTCCTGCTCATTACCATCCAGTCAGTCTTGGACCCCTTTATCCACATTTGGGACACCACGCCGCTACCACCGACATTTGCCACCGTCACGAGCTCAAAGTAGTCGTTCCCGTTAACGGTGAACCTCATGCCCCCACTCCTCTGGCAGGGAACCCTCCTGTAGTTGACGGGCACAATGCCGGCTTGGTAGACGGCGATGGTCTCCCACGCGGGCTGCGACATGTCGAAGTGCTGCCGCGGCGGGTTGCACCATCCGCCGTTGTCGCTGGCCAGGGCGTAGTTAGGCGGGCAGAAGTTGGTGGCCGTGATGGTGATGGACGTGCCCTGTTTGCACGACTGCGTCTTGCTAGCGTCGCAGGTGATAGTGAAGCACATGCCGCACGACGCGCCGTTGTTGAAGAGCGCTGTGCTCAACGCGGCTGAATTAACCCCGTACCCGGCGTTGTACAAGTTCCCGTACCCGCACGCACCACCTGCATTTTTGTGTAAGTTGCGTCTTGCTTAGTAAGATCAAGGATGTACGTCATCCAAATAATGCATGCAGCTCAAGCGTAAAAGAAACATTACCCATGGTGTCCGACGCGTCGCTGCCGCCGTAGAATGTTGCAAATGCAGGCGTCCATTGAGCAACGGAGGCCTTGAATGCAAAGGCCAACAAGGTGGTGAGAAGAAGCAGGGAAGGACTCTCCATTTCAATTTCAGAGTACGCCTACTAGCAAGTAATGTAGCAAGGCACCCAATTCCTCAAGGTTTTTGTCTTGTGCTTTGCAATGGTAATGGCGTCCCTATTTATACTGTTCAGATTATCAGAGCTTGCGTGTTGTTTGCTAATAATTGTAAGCTTGATTGATTATGGAGATTTTCTATGTGATGATTTTCGTTAGGATTGGTCAGCATAACAATTATTGGGATGAACATGCCTTGATTTGCTCAGAATGGCCGTTGGCTCTTGACGGTTAAGACTTAAGACACGGATACGCGGATTAAGCAGAATCATACCCATGTGCCGTTTTTCCATAGCACATTACTTAGTGGATGGGATGTCTTGGTACTCTGAGGATGTAGGAACTTCTAGGTCGTGAGGTTTGATCTTTATGAGAGAGAAAAGGACAGATATATGATGTTATTCGATTTTACTTTAGAGACATTCAGTTATGGTGACCCGCAAAAAGAAAAAGACATTCAGTTATGGTGATCGAATGACAAGGTAGCTGAACCAGTGAAGAGGATTGGCGTTGTCCTTCCAAGTTTATCATAATTCAGCGGTACGAGCGTGACGATCTGTTAGGCGGTTGAGCAATTTCTGCGTACAATTTGTGAGCGTATCTGACAGTCTGATGCTAATCGTCATGAGGTTACGTGTGAACGCCGTATTAGGTGTACACATATCAACTAATCGTGTAGACAATCCATAGTCAGCCCCATAACCACCGTGACCTTCAGTTAGAACATGCATGCATGTCAGCCTAACAGAGTCTTGGGTAATCATGTGCAAGTACATTTTAGTCCACCGATCAACAATCAGGCATGTGACAGTTCGCACTTGATTAGTCCTGAAAAATAACGCACATGGGTCTCCCAATATGGCAATATCACAAAGGAAATTCTGATCCAATTATGCTCGAGCGAAGGCAGAGCATGAAATGATCATAAGAGCATCCTTCCTAGGTGGAAAAGACGTGTGTGACTAAAACCAGAAGGATGTACTAAAGTTAATATAAAGTTGAGACACTTATTTTGAGACGAAGGGAGTATAAGTGAGTTAAAATTGCCGGCATGCATTTGTGATGATCTCACCAGTAGTATTGGTCGGGCATGGAGAATGGTAAAAAGAAAATAATTTGGGTTATTGCGACACTCTTGAATTGTGATGATCAAAGAGTAAGGTTATTTAACTATGGCTTACCTGCTCTGTGATTGTTTATGTGCTCAATTGTTGAAGGCCAACCAGCGGCGGCAAGATCATCACCTTTAAAACGGTAAACGAAATTTATTTTCTAGGCTTGTGGGATAGTAACTATGACGCATAAAGGAGTAATTTTGACAAAAAATAACTTGGCAAAGCGTAGTTATGAGGGTAGTAATCTACATTGCTTTTATGATCAGGGAGAATCGATACAACATCTTTTTATCCAATGCCCGCTTGCTAAGTTACTGTGGTAGACCATTGCCGTGTCCTTTAACGTATCTCCGCCCACCACGTTATCGAATTTATTTGGGCTTTGGTTAACCAGGGTAGAGTCTAGGACTGTGGCACATATTCGAGTTGGAGTGTGTGCATTACTTTGGGTCATATGGAATAGCCGGAATGATGTTGCCTTTAATAGACAAACCGTCACAATTGTTTTGCAGGTTATCTTCAGGGCGTCTGCTTGGATCCATCCTGGTCATTACTCAGCCATACGGACCACGGGGAGCTTATGGATATTGGGTGCAACCGATGGAAGATGGTCGCACAGAATACTTACAACCGATTTGAATGACGATCCAATAATAAGGTAGGTGTCTAGTCATCTTACCCTATTTTTGCCGGTTATGACAACTTTTTTTATGTTTTTTGTCGTATTGTTTGAGACCGTATTTTGAACCTGGATCTTTTTTAATAATATGGATGTGTGCATTAAGAGATGCAAAGTCGGGAGGTATTCCTTCTTTTTTGGAAAAATATACATGGAGCAACGTTCATCGATAATCTTGTTGTGCCCTCAGTGAACTATTTTAAGTATTTGAAGTATTTCAAGTCATACGCAAACTCTGAGGACTCGATACGCCGTTGGTGCAAAAACTAAAAGCAACGATCAAACAGGCAAAGTATGTAATGTGCATCGAAAGTGATGTTCTAATCCCGAGCTCACATGAGCTCGGGTGATTATAAAATCAAAACAATATAAAAAATAAAAAAATCATTTTGTTTTGTGAAACTTTGACAAATATTTTCATAGCTTACAAATTTTCATCACCAGATGACTTTCATGTAAATGTGGCAAAAAAACAAAATCAATACTCCAAAATGCGTTTGAAAGTAACATTTTTGGAGCATCGATTTTGTTTTTTTGCCATGTTTTTCACAAATATCATATGGTGATGAAATTTTACAAGTTATGAAAACATTTGTCAACGTTTCATAAAAAAGATTCAGAAATAAAAAATATATTTATTTTACTGTTCACCCGAGTTCATGTGAGCTCAGGATCAGAACAGCTGCGCTCCGCCGAGCACACTCAACCGCGCTCCATACATACATCTAAGTTTGGCTGCCTGCCTGCACCGAATCTGTTGTCCAATGACCCAATTCATGTGGCTTTCTCAGGCTAATGCTGCCACAGGTGTACCATTGGCTTCCCATTCAGCTTTTTATCTACTACTCTCTCTGTCCCAAAATAAATGTTTCAACCTTAATACAATTTCATACTACACTTAATGCAAAGTTAAGATACTTATTTTGAGACGGGGGAAGTATAATCTTGTTTTATTGGTTGATGGTTTGCCGCACGGCAGTTTTGGAGAACCTATAGTGAATTTTATGGTTTTTAGCCAGCGGCGTTATGCCTAGGGCACTGGATGTTGCTCGTGGTTTCATTTTGAATGAATGGAACCGGAGGTGAGCCCCACTACATCAAAAAAACAATATGATTCAACAAATATACTGGAATAATAGCAGTTCCAGTTCATGATCCATTTTTTTCTCTTGCTAGTGCTCAGTGATCTGTATTGCGCTCCCGACCCCAACCAGTTGGTCCCGTTGGCACCGATGCAACAACGTATCTCCATATGTTAAAACATCTACAGTCAGACTCCTCAAATTGACCGAACGGGCACGGGAACCACTCACCGGACAAGAGAGAGAAGCAAAAGGTTGATCCAATCGAACCCCTCAAAGCCTCCTTAAATATCCGGGCTGTCCGGCAGCCCTCATATCCATCTCATATATGAGATGAGTATGAGGAGTGCCCGGACGTGTCCGGTCAGCGGTCCTGCGTCTGCCACATAGGATTAGGTCCCCCGTAGAGCATCTTTTTTCTTTTTTTTATTATTTCTTTCCTTTTTCTTTCTCTCTTTCTCCACCAATAACATGTGAAATGATCGATATAGTTCACTAGAGGGGGGTGAATAGGCAACTAACAATTTTTAACTTTTCTTTACCAAATTAAACTTTGCATCAAAGTAGGTTGTCTAGATATGCAACTAGGTGAGCATATATGATGCAACAATAACAAGCACACAATCAAGCAAGGGATACAACACAATGTAAGCTTGCACGAGTAAAGGTAAGAGATAACCAAGAGTGGAGCCGGTGGAGACAAGGATGTGTTACCGAAGTTCCTTCCCTTGAGAGGAAGTACGTCTCTATTGTAGCGGTGTGGAGGCACAACGCTCCCCAAGAAGCCACTAGGGCCACCGTATTCTCCTCACGCCCTCACACGATGCGAGATGCCGTGATTTCACTATTGGTGCCCTTGGAGGCGGCGACCGAACCTTTACAAACAAGGCTGGGGCAATCTCCACAACTTAATCGGAGGCTCCCAATGACACCACGAAACTTCACCACAATGGAATATGGCTCCGCGGTGACCTCAACTGTCTAGGGTGCTCAAACACCCAAGAGTAACAAGATCCGCAAGGGATTAGTGGGGGGAATCAAATTTCTCTTGGTGGAAGTGTAGATCAGGGCATTTTCAAGCAATCCCTAGAAAATCAATAAGTTTGATTGGCTAGGGAGAGGGATCGGGCGAAAATGGAGCTTTGAGCAACAATGGAGCTTGGAGAGGAAGAGGTGGTCAACTTGGGGAAGAAGACCCCCTTTATATAGTGGGGGGGGGGAGATCCAACCGTTACCCACTTATTCAGCCCGCGACATGTGGTACTACCGCACAGACCCGCGGTACTACCGCAAGGGCTTGCGGTACTACCGCTAGTCGGTGTGGTACTACCGCTCGCGCGGCAGAGTCCAGACGAGGCCCTGTTGCGTATAGCAACGAGCGGCAGAACCGCCAGACCGGTACTACCGCGCGCCCTTGCGGTACTACCGCAAGGCAGAGTTCAATCTGGGCTGGGAAGGTACTGACTAATAAAATTACATCCGTGGCTACTTCCGCTAAGTTTCGGTCTGTGCAAAAATCCGGCACGGTACTACCGCTCGCAGGGAGCAGTACTACTGCGTAGGGCGCGGAAGTAAAAAATTACTTCTGCCCCTACTTCCGTGCGTGCCAACGTTCTGGGTTAGAGGCCACGGTTCTACCTCTCGCCAGGAGCGGTACTACGCTACCTTGGGCGGTACTACCGTGGACCTTTGCGATACTACTACTCCCTTGAGCAGTACTACCGCATGCCACAGAACTATAGCACTTGGAGGCCTTCATCTTCGCAAAGACAAGGGAAAACGACCGGTGCTCCAATGAAGCGAAGGAAAGATGGTGCAAAGGAACAGATGTGTACGTATTGATTCCACCCTAACCTTTCTGAAGCAGACCCCCTCTTAATAGTATGGCTTTCCTACGACTCAAATCCACCGAAAAGAAACGTACAGAAACACCATCTTCGATAGGCTCCGAGGGGCACCGAATCGTCTTGTGCCTAGACATGAGATATCTGAAATGCTCAATGCACACGATTAGTCCACAAATGCATTGTCATCAATCACCAAAACCACATAGGGAGAAATATGCCCTTACAATCTCCCCCTTTTTGGTGGATTGATGACAATACTGGATTTGCACATAAGGGTATAAAAAGAACATAAGCAAACCCAACATCTATAAAATATAGACAGGCTCCCCCTAGATGTGTGCACTCTATTGATATGCTTTGGACTGCACGGCACAGATACTAGGATCAACACTCCCCCTATATTTTATAGACAAGGTAATCCTTGCGACAATATAACTGACACTAAGCATGGAGACAAGGTAAAGTACATGAGCATGAAGTAACAGGCACAAGATAACATTAGCTCACAAACTACTAAACATACTAGACAATAAGATAAGCTTGAGTACATATGTATCACACCATATGATAGTCTCCTGGTCTCACACGAACACAACCACAAACCAACAAACCAAAGCAACGAGGGTTCAACGAAACGAAAGCAAAGCGACACAAGACTCGAAGCAAGACTCGCAAATCCTACACTCTCTCCCCCTTTGGCATCGAGACACCAAAAGGGCAGAGAGGACACCTACGACACAGGTGGTGGTAGAACTCCAATGAATCACCAGTCATGTTCCTCCTCCTCAGACTCCTCTGCAGCACGGGATGAAGAGCGAACTCCAGTATCCTCCTCAGACTCACTCCACCGATAATGCTGTTTGGTCCATGATTCCTCGTCTGTGATCCTCTCCTCAGAGCCACTCCTAACCTCAAGACCAACCTGCCTCATAATAGCCTTGTCGCCACGACGAGCCATCTTGGCGTTCACATGAGCCTTCCTTGGCCTACTTGCAGAACAGAGCCTTCATCTTGGCCTTGAGCTTCTTAGCCAAAGATGGCCCGGCAGAGGGAGGAGCGTACCCCTCAGAACTGTCCTCAGCCGCCTCCTCCTCAAACTCATCCTCATCCTCATCGACATCCATCCGTGTAGCCTCAGCCTCAGCCCGGGTCGTGGTATTAGCCCACTTGCTCTTGATGCGTAGCTTGATAGGCTCATGGTGAACCCAGTTGGGAGCAGAAAACTCTTCACCCAGAAAGAGCTTCTCCCAAGTATTCGAGATCAAGAGAAACATGTAAGGTCCATAGATGGGCACTTTACGATTGAACACAGCAAACTGCAGCTCACACCACATGATATGAGAGACATCAAGTGGTTCCGTCTGTTGGAGACGCGCCTTCTCACAGATGAGCATCATGTCCACAAGATAGGCATGCACCTTGTCCTTGTCGCCTATGCGAGGAAAAAGTGAGTTGCGGAAGATCTGGTGCATGATGTCAAGGAATGGGTTCAGCACCCAAGTCTTCTTGTCATTGGCTAACTTATTCTCAACAAGATAGGGTTGAAGCTTGTTCTTGTTGGCCGACTCAGGGTTGGCATGTGGGCGGACACCAACAGGCACATTGAGCCCCTCATCACGAACATGTAACATCTCCATGAACTCCTTCCACTTAGCAGACATCCTCTTCCCATTAGTCATCCAAGTCATGGTCCGCTGCTCATCCGTGTGGAAGTGAACAGAAGCAAAGAACTAAACCACAATCTCCGAGTCAAAGTCCATGTGGAACGTGAGTAACTCCTCAATGCCAAACTGCTCCACCAAATTCAGAGGCTCACCAAAATATGCCCGATTGTTGTCCTTCTTCATATGATTCATGTCAATCCACTGCACTAGAACATAGGTGTTCTGCTTGGCCTTGATCACATCGAGGAAGATGAGATTCTGCTGCTTGGTCCAAAACAAGTCATTGCCCCTTGTGATCTCCCTAGGGTTGACATAGGGGTTGAGCTTCCTACAAATCAGAAACTCTGTTTGAGGCATTTCATCCATGCCAACATTTGGCTCCTTGGTCTTGGTAGTTGTGGCCTTGACTCTACGTTGTTGGGCACTGGACCCCTCAGGAGCTTCTTGGTTGTGAAATCGCTTGGAGCTCGTGTCGCGGCTGGGATTCGAGCGCCTGACATTGGAGCCACCACCTATGACACACAACACAAACACACGAGAAGAACGAGAAGGATCTTTGCAAAGACCAAGGCCAAAACCAAACAAAACATGTAGAAATGAGATTGAGCAGATGAAACAAAGTAATTTTTAACTCAACGGTAGTACCAGGCCAGGGGCGGACGTAAGATTTTACAGCCGCGGTAGTACCGCGCCAGCAGAGCAGTAGTACCGCATGGGGCGGTCCTCGCATGAGGGGGCGGTGGTACCACTCCTGGAGGAGCGGTAGTACCGCACGGAACAAAAATCGCGCAAGAACAACGGCTATGGATCTAGAAACATCCGTAAAAGTAGATCGGTACTACCGTTGATCAAAACTACACTGTTGCATCACACCAAATAACATATCTATTGCACTACCACTCTCCAACAATCTCCTCTTGCAAAGATTTAGCCAAAAATCACAAGAACTACACATGCATCTCCCCCAAACCTAAAAGCACAACAACGGGGCAAAGAGGGCGAGGTGGGGATCGATCCCATCGGTCAGAATGCGAGGAGAGTGGCCGGAGATGGAGATCCCGCGAGGTCCTCTGGTGCCGTTCTTGGGCATGAGAGAGAGACGAACTGGGGAAAATAGATGAATGGGTATGGGGAGTTGGAACTCCCCCTGCCCGCTCTTAACCCCCACGAGCTCTCGATGGCACGGTAGTATCACGGGTCATCGCGGTAGTACCACCCGGGCGAAAGTACTGCACACAGGGCGGTAGTACCGCTCCTCCAGCGGTAGTAAAAAATTACTGCCACGATGGAAGCGGTAGTACTGTGCCTGGGACACAGCTGTGCAAGCACAGGATCAGCCCATCTCTAGTGGTAGTACCATGGCTTGCCACGGTAGTACCGTAAACCCAAGAAAGTGCACGTTTCGACAAAAACATAAAAACATGGCCTTTGCAATGCAAACTTCAAGCAACTGGACACGCAAACGAGCACACACACAATGCAACTCAAACACAAACACGGCTCAAAAGAAGGCAAAAGATAACGAGGACCAAACACGAACTAAAACCTCTCAAAGAGAGAGGGCGGTGGCCGGAGCCACCTATGTTTGAGTCAATTGGTATGGCACCGCGAAGAATTATCCTTGGCCCCATGACCGAAACTCGTCTTTGAAGCACAAGTACCATCAAAAAGGGCTAATGTGAAAGAGTTGACCAATTTATACATAATGGGGGGAGGGAGAGTTCATTGAGAGAACAACACTCCCCCTATGTCCATGCCTACACCTAAACTAGACATCAAGATGAGTATGGTGGGGTGTACAAAGGTTCAAGCCACATTGCTCGAATCAATGATATTTAGCTCATGCCTTAACTCGCAAAATATTGCTTCATCCAAGGGCTTCATGAAGATATCTGCAAGGTTATAATGAGTGTTGACATAGTTTAGCTCGATCTCCCCTTGCCTAATGTGATCCCGGATGAAGTGATACCGAATCTCAATATGCTTTGTCTTGAAGTGTTGCACCAGGTTGAGAGAAATCTTGATGGCACTTTCATTGTCACACTAAAGAGGCACTTTGTCACAAATGACACCGTAATCCTTTAAAGTTTGCCTCATCCAAAGAAGTTGAGCACAACAACTACCGGCGGCCACATACTCCGCTTCGGTGGACGAGAGAGACACACAACTTTGCTTCTTAGAAGACCAACTCACCAAAGAGCAACCAAGAAATTGGCACCCTCCGAAAGTTGACTTCCTATCCACTTTGTCTCCCGCCCAATCTGAGTCTGAAAAGCCCACAAGGTTGAAGTTAGCTCCTCTTGGGTACCATAAGCCAAAGTTTGGGGTATGAGCCAAATATCGAAAGATTCGCTTGACCACCACATAATGGCTTTCCTTAGGTGCGGCTTGAAACCGTGCACAAATTCCCACACTTAACATGATATCCGGTCTAGATGCACCAAGGTAATGCAAGGAGCCAAGTATGGAGTGCTATACCTTTTCATCCACCGCTTTACCATTGGGATCTATGTCAAGTTGGCATTTGACGGGCATTGGAGTGGAAGCCGGCTTGACATCATTTAGCTTGAATCTCTTGAGCATGTCTTGAGTGTATTTTTCTTGGTTGATGAAGGTTCCTTCTCTTCTTTGTTTCATTTCGAACCCGAGAAAGAACTTCAACTCTCGCATCATGGACATCTTGAACTTCGAGGTCATGAGAGCGGCAAACTCCTAATTGAAAGCTTTGTTAGGAGAACCAAAGATAATATCATCAACATATAGTTGGCATACAAACAACTCCCCTTTGACCTTCTTAGTAAAAAAGAGTGGGGTTGATTTTCCCAATTTCAAACCCACGATCTTGCAACAACTCGGTAAGGTGCTCATACCACGCACGTGGGGCTTGTTTAGGGCCATAGAGTGCCTTATCAAGTTGGTACACATGATTGGGGAACTCGGGGTCCTCAAACCCCGAGGGTTGTTTGACATACACCAACTGATTAATAGGACCATTAATAAAAACACTCTTCACATCCATTTGTTGCAACTTGAAGTTATGATGAGAAGCATAAGCAATCAACAAACGAATAGATTCAAGGCGAGCAACGGGAGCAAAGGTTTCACCATAGTCGATACCCACGACTTGGGAGTAGCATTGTGCTACCAAACGAGCCTTGTTGTGAACAATAATCCCAAGCATCTTGCTTGTTCTTGAATATCCACTTTGTTCCGATGACATATGGTTCCCCTTTGGCCTTGGCACCAATCTCCACACCTTGTTGTGCTCGAAGTTGTTGAGTTCTTCATGCATGGCATTAAGCCAATCCGGATCCTCGAGTGCCTCATAGACCTTTTGGGGTTCAACACAAGAAACAAACGTGTGATGTTCACAATAGTTTGCTAATTGTCTACGAGTGCTTACCCCCTTTCTTAAGCTTCCAAGCACATTCGTCATGAGATGATCTTTGGTAGTGAGCTTGGATGCAATCTTGGCGGCACGACGCTCCAATTCCTCCTCAGGAGAGAGCAAAGGAGCGATAACTTGATCATCTTGAGTGTCGTCTTGAGCTTGTTCTTGATCTTGAGCTTGCTCTTGATCTTGAACTTGCTCGGTGGTGAGAACTTGACCTTGGGCATCACTTGGTGGTTCACCACCATCTTGAGGTTGATCTTGCCCTTGATCTTGTTCATTTGGTTGAGGGCCTTCACTTTGTTCTTCGGAAGCGTGTGGGTCTTGGGTTGGTGATGGTTCCACTTGAGTGGAACATTGTCCTTCTCCTTCGTCCACAAGGGGTTCCTCAATGGGTAGGATATGACCAACACCCATCCTTCTTATGGCTTGGGGAGGAATTTCATCACCTACATCACAAGTACCACTTTGCTCCACTTGGGAGCCGTTATTCTCATCAAACTCAATGTTATACATCTCCTCAATAAGTCCGTCGACTTATTGAGGACACGGTAAGCATGAGAGTTTGTAGCATAACCAACAAAATATGCCCTCATGAGCTCTAGCCTCAAATTTAGACAAACGAACACCTTTCTTGAGAATGAAGCACTTACACCCGAACACTCGGAAGTACTTGAGGTTGGGCTTGTTGCCGGTGAGTATCTCATATGGAGTCTTGTTCAAGACTTTGCGGAGATAGAGCCAATTGGATGCATGAAAAGCGGTGTTGATGGCTTCGGCCCAAAATTTGTATGGAGACTTGAACTCCGCCATCATGGTCCTTGCCGCATCCATCAACGTCCGGTTCTTCCTCTCCGCTACACCATTTTGTTGAGGGGTGTAAGGTGCAGAATATTGATGCTTGATCCCCTCATCACTAAGAAACTCATCCAAGGTGTAGTTCTTGAACTCGGTGCCATTGTCACTTCTTATCGTCAAGATCTTTGCATTGTGTTGACATTGAGCTTCATTTGCAAAGTCGATGACAGTTTGTTGGGTCTCACTCTTCCTCTTGAAGAAATATACCCGAGTGTATCTTGAATAATCATCCACAATCACCAAGCAATACTTTCTACCCCCAAGACTATCAAAGGATGGAGGCCCAAAGAGATCCAAGTGAAGGAGCTCCAAGGGCCTCTTCGAGTAGATGATAGTCGTGGGAGGGTGAGCCTTCTCATGTAGCTTTCCTTCGATACAAGAACTGCAAGCACGATCTTTGGCAAAACTAACATTTGTTAGTCCACGGACATGGTCCCCCTTGAGAAGACTTTGCAAAGATCCCATATTGACATGGGCTAAACGGCGATGCCAAAGCCATCCCACATCAACTTTAGCCATTAGGCATGCCGCAGTCTTAGTGGGTCGCTCCGAAAAGTTAATCACATAGAGACCGTTCTCGACATGCCCAACAAAGGCTACTTTAAGAGTCTTGCTCCACAAGAGGGCCACGGTATCAATATCAAAGAAAGTGGCAAAGCTCGTGAGTGCAAGTTGACAAACGGAAAGTAAGTTGTATGCAAGCGACTCAACAAGCATGACTTTCTCGATCGTGAGATCATGAGAAATGACAACCTTGCCAAGCCCCAATACCTTAGAATATGAGGCATCACCCCACTCGACATTGGTGTGCATATATGAAATCTTGTGCACGTCCACCGCCAAGTCCTTGCTTCCAGTCATATGATTTGTGGCTCCACTATCGAGCAACCATGATCCCCCATCGGAAGCAAACACCTACAAGAGATCAATGCTTGGTTTTAGGTACCCATTTTGTAATGGGTCCTTTGATGTTAGTATCAAGGGTCTTAGGAACCCAAATAGACCATTCAATGTACTCATAAGGAGAACCAACAAATTTGGCATAAACATGCCCATTACTAGCACGGCATAACACATAAGAAGGATTAAAGTCACCGGCTTTGTTGGAAGGGGTGGCATTGCCCTTCTTGACACCATCACCCTTCACATTGTTCTTCTTCTCCTTAGAAGCACCCTCTCCCTCCTTCACAAAATTTTGCTTGAGAGGAGGAGGTCGTTTGGCCTTGTCATTCTTCTTCTTATTCTTGGACTTGGGTGCAAACCCAATTCCCTCCTTGCCCACAACTTCCTTTTGATTGCTCAAAAGGTCGTTGAGGTTCTTCTCACCTTGTATGCAAGACACAAGGCCTTTCTCAAGTTGCTCCTTCAACTTGGCATTCTCCTCCACAATATGCATATGCTCACAACACGGTTAGTAGCATTTGCATTATCAATTAAAACCATATGAGGAAATGTGGCTTTATCCTTGGTTAGCTTCACTTGGAGTCCATCATGAGACTCTTTGAGGCTATCATGAGCACCCTTCAAGGCCTTGTGAGCCTTGTCAAGTATATAAAACTCCTCCTTGAGTCTAGCGTGGTCAACCCCAAGCTTAGCCTTCTCGGAATTGAGCACACGAGATACAGCAAGAGCATGATCAATATCTTTCTTTAATTTAGCATGGTCATCGTTGTGTGACTCCTCAAGAGCCAAACGATGAACATGCTCTTCCTCAAGAGCGTTAGAGAGATCCGATATTTCATCGGCATAGTCACGACTATGCCCTTCCATCTTAGAGATGGTTTCTTCGTGAGCCTCGATCATGTCATTGGCTTCACCAAGTTGTTCCAAGAGAGCAACGAAGTGCTTCTTGGGTTCACCCTTGAGCTTACTCATAAAAGACTCAAATTCATTTTCTTCCTCCTTCGACCCCTCACCTTCATCAATGCAATCGTCAAGGAAGGATTAGTAGTGATGGTGGTTTTGATGTTGGGGGTTACCTTGTTGCTGGCTTTGGCCATGAGGCACTTGGCGGTGATGTTCTCGTTGGGTGAGTCGAAGAGGGATGCTCGTGGAGTTGTTGCTGAAAGTGCAACTATCCCTGGGTGGTTTTGGTAATTCCTAACAACATATATCTCATTGAGCTAATGCTATTTCAAGATAAATATTTCAGGAAATCTCAATGATTGGCATGGCATGGATGAGAAAAGTGGATCCCTCAAAATGCTAAGGACAAAAGGATTGGCTCAAGCTCAAAGCACAAGACTCTACATTTTCTATTTTAGTGATCCAAGACCACATTGAGTCTAGAGGAAAAGTCAATACTATCAAGAAGGGATGAGGTGTTGCTTAATGAGTTTCTTGCTCAAAATGCTTAGTGATATGCTCCAAAGCCCTCAACTACTTTCTCACATCCACATATGACCCAAACCAAAACTCAAACTCGGCCCCACTGATTCTTTCTATCCGGCGCCACCGAGTTCAGATGTCATAGCCACTGCCACAAACCCTAGTCTTTTCGGTCTCACCAATAGGGATCTCGGTCTCACTGAGATGGGATTATAATCTCTCTATTTCCCTTCGTAACGTTTTGGTTCAACCGAGATAAGCCATCGGCCCCACCGAAATTGCAATGCAAACTCTCTGTTTCCCTTTCATAACGTTTCAGTCTCACCGAAATGAGCGAATCGGTCCCACCGGGTTTGCCTGACCAACTCTCTGGTTAGCTTATTACCAAAATCGGTCACACCGAGTTTGAGTAATCGGTCTCACCGAGATTACGTTATGCCCTAACCCTAACCGTATCGGTCCCACCGAGTTGACACGTAGGTCCCACCAAAAATCCTAACGGTCACATTATTTGCTAAATCGGTCCGACCGAGTTTTACGATTCGGTCCCACCGAGATTGGTAATTTGTGTGTAACGGTTAGATTTTGTGTGGAGGCTATATATACCCCTCCACCCACTCTTCATTCATGGAGAGAGCCATCAGAACATGCCTACACTTCCAACATACATTTTCTGAGAGAGAACCACCTACACTTGTGTTGAGGTCAAGATATTCCATCCCTACCATATGAATCTTGATCTCTAGCCTTGCCCAAGTTGCTTTCCACTCAAATCTTATTTCCACCAAATCCAAATCCTGTGAGGGAGAGAGTTGAGTGTTGGGGAGACTATCATTTGAAACACAAGAGCAAGGAGTTCATCATCAACACACCATTTGTTACTTCTTGGAGAGTGGTGTCTCCTAGATTAGCTAGGTGTCACTTGGGAGCCTCCGACAAGATTGTGGAGTTGAACCAAGGAGTTTGTAAGGGCAAGGAGATCGCCTACTTCGTGAAGATCTACCCTAGTGAGGCAAGTCCTTCATGGGCGACGGCCATGGTGGTATAGACAAGGTTGCTTCTTCGTGGACCCTTCGTGGGTGGAGCCCTCCGTGGACTCGCGCGGCCGTTACCCTTCGTGGGTTGAAGTCTCCATCAACGTGGGTGTACGATAGCACCACCTATCGGAACCACGACAAAAACATCCGTGTCTTCAATTGCGTTTGCCTCCTCAAACTCCTCCCCTTTACCTTCATATGCCATTATTTAACATTCCGCTGCTATACTCTTAGAATTGCATGTGTAGGTTGATTGCTTGACTTGTGCTAAGTTGCTAAAATCTGCAAAGAACTAAAATTGGGAAAAGGCAAGTTTTTTATTTGGTCAAGTAGTCTAATCACCCCCCCCCCCTCTAGACATACTTTCGATCCTACAAGTGGTATCAGAGCTTTGGTCTCCATTTGCTTTGATTTCCATAGCTTTTGGTGGTCATAGCCTTGGTTTCACAACCTAGGAGAGTATGGCGTCTAGCGAGGGAAATTACCACCGTAGAGGTCCTTACTTTGATGGTACTAATTTTGCTAGTTGGAAGCATAAGATGAAAATGCATATTCTTGGACATAACCCCGCTGTTTGGGCTATTGTGTGTATTGGCTTGCAAGGTGAATTCTTTGATGGGAGAGAACCGAACCGTGAAGCTACCGTGGAAGAGTTGAAGATGTTGCAATACAATGCTCAAGCTTGTGATATCCTCTTCAACGGATTGTGTCCCGAAGAATTTAACAAAATCAGCTGTCTTGAGAATGCAAAGGAAATTTCGGATACTTTGATTGACATGCACGAAGGTACCGACTCCGTCAAGGAATCCAAATTGGATGTGCTTCAAAGTCAACTTGACAAGTTCAAAATGAAGGATGGTGAGGTTGTCGCTGAAATGTATTCTAGGCTTGCTCTTATCACAAATGAGATTGCCGGCTTAGGAAGTGAAGAGATGACCGACAAATTCATCATCAAAAAGATCCTAAGAGCTTTGGATGGAAAATGTGATACCGTGTGCACATTGATCCAAATGATGCCCAATTACAAAGATCTCAAGCCAACGGAAGTCATTGGAAGAATTGTTGCTCATGAGATGTCACTCAAGGATAAGGAGGAGCTCCACAACAAGTCAAGTGGTGCTTACAAAGCCTCATGTGAAGCTCTCACATCATCAAGTGAGAAACAAACCTTCAATGAAGAATTGAGCCTAATGGTGAAGAACTTCAACAAGTTCTACAAGAGTAGGAGCAAGGAAAGAAGCTCCAAGTCAAGGTCCTACAATGACAAAAGATCTTCTAGTCATGAGCATAATTGCTACAATTTTGGAAGACCCGGACACTATTCCAATGAGTGTACGGCACCCTACAAAAGAAGAGAAGATTCTCCAAAAAGACGAAGTAGAAGAGAATAATCACCATCAAGAGAAAGAAGGAGTAGAGATGATCATTATGAACGGAGAACATCCCGGAGAAGCAAGGATTCGGAAAGGAAGGACAAGTCATCAAGGAGCTACACAAAACGAAGACATCAAGCTCATGTTGGTGAATGGGTATCCGGATCCGACTCGGACAATCACTCCGAGAGAAGCTATCACTCCGACTCCAAATATACTCAAGATGAAGGTGTTGCCGATCTAGCACTTGTGTCAACCAACTCCTACGACATATTTGATTCACCAAATGAAGGACTTGGAAGATGCTTCATGGCTAAAGGCCCAAAGGTATCACACCCCGAGTATTTTGATTTCAATAGTGATGAAGATGACTTGTTAGGTGATGATGATTTACTTGTTGACAACTCTAGTGGTGAATACTATGATGAAACGTCAAATAATCATGCTAATCAAGATAAAACGAATGACAATGATAAGGAGAAGATTGAGCTCCTAACTATAGAACTAAACACTCTTAAGTTAGCTCATGAAACTATCTTAGGAGATCATCGAGAACTTTTAAGGACTCATGAGAAGTTACACTTTGAAAAGTTCAACCTTGAGCAAGAACATGAGTTTTTAAAGGCAATCAATGATGGTCTTCGCAAGAAAAGTTCTTCTTACATTGCCAAGCGTTTACTCTTATCTACTTACATGCCTCAAGTCAAGTCTAGTAACAATAACAAGAAAGATTCTTCCTCTAGTAGTAACAATAATCTTGCTAAATCCAATGTTGTTGCTTCTAGTAGTTCTCTTGATTCCACTAATGATTCTCTTAGCCAAGTTACACTTGAGCAAGAAAATAGCTTATTGAAGGGAATTATAGAGAAAGGTGTTTACAAGAGCCTTGCCAGGAGTAAGCAATTCGAGGAAATTGTACGCAAGCAAGGAAGGCACCGGAAGAACCAAGGTGTTGGTTTTGAATGAAAGTTCAATGCCAATGGAGTTGAGTGGGAAGAAGATCAATACCCCAAGACGAAGTTTGTTCCTCAACAAGAGAAGTATGATCCTACCTCTTTCAAAGGGACACAAGCTCAAGATGATATTCCACCACAAGACCATAAGCAAAAAGGCAAGGACAAGCTTCAAGAGGAGATTGATGCATTCGAAGAAGCTCCTAAGGCCTTGGTCAAGTGGGTTCCCAAGACTACATCAAGTTCTACTTCATCAAGTACGACTACAACTCCAACGATTCCCATCAAGATGATGTGGATCCCGAAGAAGAAAAACTAGAGAGTTCTTGAGGGTGACTCCGCCAACATACTTCACTCATATCATTTTGGCAAGAACAAGTGCAATCAACTTCCACATCTTGCACTAGTTCAAGGAGCCATAAACCCTCATGTTGGTAAGACGAGGGACAAGGTAACCTAATGCTTTCATGGACATCATCTTTTGTGTGTGTGCATCACTCTATGTCTATGGATATCCTTGTTTGTTCCTTGTGGGACTAATCCCTGTAGGTATTGAAAGTGCAACTCACTCCAAAGGATTGCTCCAAATGATCTGCATCAACATTGAGCATCCATATCTTCAACACCTACATGAAGTCATCATCGACAAAATCCAAGGTTAGTTCATCCCTCTTAGGGGGCATCTCAAATCTAGGGGGAGCTTTACTCTAAGTATTGTGCTAAAGCAACTCTAATGGTGTGAACACAACAATGCTTTATGTAAAAATGGTAACCCCACTTGTGCTTAAACAATGAGTGTGACCTATGATCAAATGTTCCCATTTGACTCCTAAGTCAATATACTCATATATAGATGACCTAGTCATCGCCAATTGCTTGATAGATGCTAGAATTGTGTGTGCATGCTCTGTCACATATTTCATTTGCCATTTTATTGTGTGAGCATGTTGGTTGCATATTTTACTCATTCGAGGACATCCAATTGTAGCTTTGATTGTTTGGTTTCTTTCCTTTTGCCAAGTGGATGGACAAGAATGCCTAAGAACCTTCTCTAGCTATCTATGCTTTTCTTGTCTCAAACTCTATTCATGCTATATCACAAAGTTTGATCAAGTCAGATTCGAACCACTGTGTGAGGAGCACTCGGAGTCCCCGATTCGTCATAGACTTAAACTTCCAAAACCTCTTTGTGCGTTTCGGTCTGACCGATTCATCCATTTCGGTCATACCAAGATCACTAAGTTGATCTAGGTTTTCAATCTCGGTGCAACCGATTTGAACTTTTCGGTTACACCGAGTTGCAGTAACTGCTTGCAGTTATGCATCTCGGTGCAACCGAGATGTTCCACTCGGTCACACCGACAGGATCAGGCTATATATACTCACAGGTCAAATTTTGGAAAATCTTCCGAAACCCTTCGCCCGCGCTCAGCCTGCCCTGCCTCATCAGGTCTCTAGATCATCCTCCTCGTCGCCAGCGACCTTCCGCCGCTGGTCTCCACCATCGTCAACAGGATTCTGCTCCGCCGTTGTCACCGTAGCAAATCCATCGCTGCATTAGGGTATGGATTTGAACTTTGTCCTATTCTTAACTCCGATTCCTAGCACATTGCATTGCCATGAATCCTGCCATGTTTGAAATCTTCCTATCCAGCAAAACTACTCCGTAGATTAGTCTTGGATTGAAAATTTAGGGTTAGGTTTCCGCCGAATTCATCTCGGACCGACCGAGTTGTAGAGATTAGTTTCACTGATTTGGCTTAGGCCATTGCACTTGTGATTCTCGGTCCGACCGAGAATTGCAAATAGGTGTGACCGAAATCGATTCTCTGAGAAACCCTAGCAGACTCGGTGCCACCGAACTATGACTCGGTCTGATCGAGTTCACTAGTTTAGGTTCCAAAACCTGCTTCGGTATCACCGAGTTTACAAATCGGTAGCTCGAAATGCTTTTTGTGGAAAACTAAAACTAAGTTTTTGACTCATTTTTCTTTGCAAAAACCTCTGTGCTTTGTGATGCTCATCTACATCTATTCACAGGGTCTGCTGTCAGAGTTTGCATCATGTCAGGTCAGAGTGACAGTTAGAACAAGTCTGAGGAGCAAGTTCACATGAGTGAGGGCACTAGTCCCTCCAGTACCTCAGATGATGGCAGCATGAGCACACCCAGCAATTTGCCAAAGGCAGCCACCAGGACAAGGAAGAAGAGAACCTCAGATTCTGAAGATGAGGACTATGTGGTTGTTGAGGATGAGGCCACTTCTAAGAAGAAGGTGCTGAAAAAGGAATATGGCACAGCTGCTACCACAAAGCCAGGAATGAAGACAAAGGCTCCTGCAAGAAGAATTCCCATGTCTAAGGCCAGAGCCTCTACTCAAGTAACTTTGGGATCTGAACCCAAAGAACCAGTTGTGGCTGAGAAGAAAAGGAAAGAAAGGGTCAAGAAGACAATGGCCAGAGTTGTTGGAAAGCCCTCAATGATGGAAGAAGAAGAGGAAGAGGTTGCTGCACCAGCACCTAAAGCTCAGAAGCTGATGGGAGATGCTATAAGATCAGGGGCTGCTCCATCTAAGCCCAAAGATGCTCCTAAGGCTGCTGCTCCTAAGCCCAAGTCTGCACTTAAGAGGAACACTAGGAATATTCCAGCTGAAGAGAAGAATAAGGCCCCAGTGCCTGAAGCTACTGAAGAAGATGAAGATTCACTTGTCTTGAGAAAGTTGAAGCCCAAGATTCCTGATCATAATGATGCTCATCCAGTTGCAGAGGATATGAAGCTCAGGAAGGATGCAGGACTGAGACTGTGGAGACAGACTGATCCCTATGTTGTCAGAAGAAGAACTGCAGTGGACTACATGTTCCACACTAAGGAACAACAAGATTTCTATGAGACAATTTTGCTTGACAAGAAGCCCATAGTATGTGACATGAGATGGGTTGACTGGGAGTACATCAGGAAGAATGAAGAGCACTATCCAGGAGTGTATGACAGCTTCAATGCTTGTGGAGTAGATGACTTTGTTGGCCAGAAGCTCACCAAGTGGAATGTTGAGCTCATCATGCAGTTTTACTCCACAACTCATTTCTACCCAGATGGAAAATTGTCTGGATGTCTGAAGGTACTAGGTACCAATCCAGAGTTGAAGAATGGGTTGAGGTGATAAATGCTCCAAAAGAGAATGGGGATGACTTGGATGTCTATGCCAAGAAGAAGAAAGACCACAACTCTATGGCTCACATGTACAGATAGATCCCAGATGTTGCACTAGAGACACATAAGTTTGGATCTGTACATTACCTGTTGTCAGGATTGCCTACTATCAACTGGATCTTAAGGCACACTTTGCTGCGCAAGTCAGGTGATCACAAGATGATCAGAGGCCATGCAATCAACTTGCTGCATATATTTGATGTGCATCAGAAATTCAAAGTCATGAGTCTGATTGTGGAAACAATTAAAAGGACTGCTGCTGATCAGAAGAGATCTTGTGGATATGCCCCACACATTCAGGAGCTCATAAACTCCAAGATGGGCACAGGGACATATCTTTTGGACAAGGAGCACCTGCCCATCTACCCTGATTTTGAGGACAACACCATTGTGATGGATGAAAATGAACCAGCATCTGTGCAAGCACAAGAGAAGAAAGAGAAAGCAAGGGCTGAAAAAGCTGCTAAGATGCCAACTGCTGAAGAGGCATCTCAAATTTTCCTGAAGAGCAAGCAAGATCAGCTTGGCTACTTGATTGCCTCCACCTTGAGGATTGAGAAGGGCTTGGCCACCCTGATTCAAAATCAGGAGAGTTTGGAGAGAATCATAGAGCAGAATTTTTATGCTCTTGATGTCAAAGTTACTGAGATCCAAACTGCAGTTTAGCAACTTCAGGAGGAAGTGGAGGAGAAGAAGGGCAAGTCTACTACAGATGCTTTTACTAGAGTGACCAGAGGACAGAGATCTGCTGCAGTGCCTGTTACAGACACCAGAGCTACATCATCTGCACTAGCTACAGCTTTAGTGCCACCAGCTCCAGCAGCCACTCCACCAGCTCCAGCTACATCAACAGAAGCTTTCATCCTTGGAGCCATCTCTACACCATCACATGAAGACCAAGCCTGAGAGTCGTTTAGCACTATGCATTTTTTGTGAACTTTTTGGTAACTTGTTGCCAAAGGGGGAGAAAAATGTATAGATCATAGGCTTCGAGAGAGAGTGTTGCTTTTGATCTCTCTTGTTTTGGTGGTTGAACCTTTTTATTCTGTGTGTGCTTGATACTTTATGCCATTTGTGAGATTCTTGGATGATCATGTGTTTGGTCATATGCTATGCTACATTAATGCTTGTTGGATGATATTATCTCTTATATCCTCATATGATCATTCACTTTGCTTGGTGATGAGTGCATGTGTTTAATTATTATCATTTTGAGCGCTCCACCAAGATGTATGTGACATGGAAGAGTGACTCATGATCCTAACTCATTGTGCATTTGCAGTCCAAAGCAAATTTCAAATAATGCACAAATTTAGGGGGAGCTCTTGCTTTTCACATACTTCTCAAAGCGACAATGTTTTTCAATCTTATTATCATTTGTCGAAGCTTTGATCTATGTGTTGTCATCAATTACCAAAAAGGGGGAGATTGAAAGTGCAACTATCCCTGGGTGGTTTTGGTAATTCCTAACAACATATATCTCATTGAGCTAATGCTATTTCAAGATAAATATTTCAGGAAAGCTCAATGATTGGCATGGCATGGATGAGAAAAGTGGATCCCTCAAAATGCTAAGGACAAAAGGATTGACTCAATCTCAAAGCACAAGACTCTACATTTTCTATTTTAGTGATCCAAGATCACATAGAGTCTATAGGAAAAGCCAATACTATGAAGAAGGAATGAGGTGTTGCTTAATGAGGCTCTTGCTCAAAATGCTTAGTGATATGCTCCAAAGCCCTCAACTAGTTTCTCACATCCACATATGACCCAAACCAAAAGTCAAACTCGGCCCCACCGATTCTTTCTATCCGGCGCCACCGAGTTCAGATGTCATAGCCACTGCCATAAACCCTAGTCTTTTCGGTCTCACCGATAGGGATCTCGGTCTCACCAAGATGGGATTGTAATCTCTCTATTTACCATAATAACGTTTTGGTCCAACCGAGATGAGCGATTGGTCCCACTGAGATTGCAATGCAAACTCTCTATTTCCCTTTCGTAACATTTTGGTCTCACCGAAATGAACGAATCGGTCCCACCGAGTTTGCCTGACCAACTCTCTGGTTAGCTTATTACCAAAATCAGTCACACCAAGTTTGAGTAATCGGTCTCACCGAGATTACGTTATGCCCTAACCCTAACCATATCCGTCCCACCGAGTTGACATGTCGGTCCCACCGAAAATCCTAACGGTCACATTATTTGCTAAATCGGTCCGACCGAGTTTTATGATTCGATCCCACCGAGATTGGTAAGTTGTGTGTAACGGTTAGATTTTGTGTGGAGGCTATATATACCCCTCCACCCACTCTTCATTCGTGGAGAGAGCCATCAGAACATGCCTACACTTCCAACATACATTTTCTGAGAGAGAACCACCTACACTTGTGTTGAGGTCAAGATATTCCATTCCTACCATATGAATCTTGATCTCTAGCCTTCCCCAAGTTGGTTTCCACTCAAATCTTCTTTCCACCAAATCCAAATCCTGTGAGAGAGAGTTGAGTGTTGGGGAGACTATCATTTGAAGCACAAGAGCAAGGAGTTCATCATCAACACACCATTTGTTACTTCTTGGAGAGTGGTGTCTCCTAGATTGGCTAGGTGTCACTTGGGAGCCTCCGACAAGATTGTGGAATTGAACCAAGGAGTTTGTCAGGGCAAGGAGATCGCCTACTTCGTGAAGGTCTACCCTAGTGAGGCAAGTCCTTCGTGGGCGACGGCCATGGTGGGATAAACAAGGTTGCTTCTTCGTGGACCCTTCGTGGGTGGAGCCCTCCGTGGACTCGCGCAGCCGTTACCATTCGTGGGTTGAAGTCTCCATCAGCGTGGATGTATGATAGCACCACCTATCGGAACCACGACAAAAACATCTGTGTCTTCAATTGCGTTTGCCTCCTCAAACTCCTCCCCTTTACCTTCATATGCAATTGTTTTACATCTCACTGCTATACTCTTAGAATTGCATGTGTAGGTTGATTGCTTGACTTTTTCTAAGTTGCTAAAATCTTCCAAGAACTAAAATTGGGAAAAAGGCAAGTTTTTTGTTTGGTCGAGTAGTCTAATCACCCCCCCTCTAGACATACTTTCGATCCTACAGTTGCAATGGCAATGGAGTCCATGGCAACCATCCCACAGTGTTCATCATCATAATCATCCTCATTGTACTCTTCTTGTGCCACCAACCCCTTGGGAGGAGTCTTCTTGGTGAAGTTGTTCTTGTTGGGGAAGGACTTGGCCTTGTCTTTTCGGATAAGCTTGCCACCATTGTCTTCCCTCTTCTCATACGGGCATTCTGCAACAAAGTGGCTTACATTGCCACAATTATAGCATGTCCTCACACGTTTCTTGCCCTTGGCGCCACTTGAGTTGTTCTTGTTGAAGTTGGGCCTTGAGTTCTTCTTGCTCCAAAATTGTCGTGAAGCGAGATCCATGTGCTCATGATAATCATATTTTGTATCTTCGGGGAAACACTCTTCTTCTTCCTCTTCACCCTCTTCTTCCACACTAGCCTTGGCCTTCAAAGCAAGGTTGGGCTTCTTTACTCGTTGAGAACGCAACACCGCATTGTCGGTCGTCGTGTCCAAGATCCTCATTGCCACAAACTCGTCCAACACTTCACTGGAGGACAAGGCGTGAAAGTCTGGCCTTTGACGGATGACGGAGGACTTAACCTTATGGTAAGGCATCATGGCCTTGAGAAACTTCCGCTTGATCCAATTGTCATCCGTATCCTTGCTCCCATGATCTCAGAGTAAGACCACGAGAGTGGTTAGTCTCCGGTAAAGCGCTCGAGGTTCTTCATCTTCATTCATTGCAAACTCATCGGCTTGATCTTGCACCACTTCAAAGTTTGGGCGTTGAATGCTTGCGCTTCCCTAGTAAATGGAAACAACATGTTGCCATGCTTCCTTGGCTATGGTGAAGGATCGGAGATGCGCAATATCTTCGGGTGGAATAGCTTCTTAGAGAATGAAGAGAGCGGACTCGTTGAATTGATGATCCACGGCTTCTCTAGGAGTGAAGTTGCTTGGGTCACGCGGGTAGAAACCTTGCTCAATAATTCTCCAAATATTAGTAGAACTATGATTTAAATGACGTTTAAAGCGATAGACCCAACAGGCAAAATCCTCATTTTCACAAGCTTAGGAGGAGGACCAACATGATTCAAATGCGTGGAGGGAACCGGTCCTCCATAAGTGATTGGAGGTTCAACATGGACAAAGATGCCATTTCCAATTCTACCACTAGGCAAAGGAACTTGTTCACTAGTAGCTTCCCCCTTGTTGGAGTTAGCGTCCGTCACCTTGTTAGTGGGGTCAACCACTTTCAACGGTGCACTGGATAATTTAAGGCCTTCTAAAAACTTGTTGAACATGCCTTCAACCTCGATCGTCATGGAGGTTTTCAATGTGTCCAAAGCTGCATTGAACTCCTCATGAGAGACCGAGGTTCCCCCATCGGCCATAGAAGATAACGGATTCACACCATTGTGCTCCTTCCCACCGTCTACAGTGTCAACCATACTCTTCGGACGGAAAGTCCTTAATAAAGAGACGAGACTCTGATACCAATTGAAATGATCGATATGGTTGACTAGAGGGGGTGAATAGGCAACTAACAATTTTTAGCTTTTGTTTACCAAATTAAACTTTGCATCAAAGTAGGTTGTCTAGATATGCAACTACGTGAGCAACCTATATGATGCAACAACAACAAGCACACAAGCAAGCAAGGGATACAACACAATGTAAGCTTGCACAAGTAAAGGTAAGAGATAACCAAGAGTGGAGCCAGTGGAGACGAGGATGTGTTACCGAAGTTCCTTCCCTTGAGAGGAAGTACGTCTTCGTTGGAGCAGTGTGGAGGCACAATGCTCCCCAAGAAGCCACTAAGGCCACCGTATTCTCCTCACGCCCTCACACAATGCGAGATGTCATGATTCCACTATTGGTGCCCTTGGAGGCGGCGATCGAACCTTTACAAACAAGGTTGGGGCAATCTCCACAACTTAATCGGAGGCTCCCAATGACACCACGAAGCTTCACCAGAATGGAATATGGATCTGCGGTGACCTCAACCGTCTAGGGTGCTCAAACACCCAAGAGTAACAAGATCCACAAGGGATTAGTGGGGAATCAAATTTCTCTTGGTGTAAGTGTAGATCGAGGCCTTCTCAAGCAACCACTAGAAAATCAACAAGTTTGATTGGCTAGGGAGAGAGATCGGGCGAAAATGGAGCTTTGAGCAATAATGGAGCTTGGGGAGGAAGAGGTGGTCAACTTGGGGAAGAAGACCCCCTTTATACAGTGGGGGGAAAGATCCAACCGTTACCCACTTATTCAGCCCGCGGCATGCGGTACTACCGCACAGACCCGCGGTACTACCGCAAGGGCTTGCGGTACTACCGCTAGTCGGTGCGGTACTACCGCTCGTGCGGCAGAGACCAGACGAGGCCTTGTTGCGTATAGCAATGAGCGGTAGAACCACCGGTGTGGTACTACCGCACGCCCTTGCAGTACTACCGCAAGGCCGGGTTGAATCTTGGCTAGGAAGGCATGGACTAATAAAATTACATTCGTGGCTACTTCCACTGAGTTTCGGTCTGTGCGAAAATCCGGCACGGTACTACCGCCCGGCAGTGGTGGAGAATATTGATTGTGGCATCGAGAATAGTAATGACTTGAAATTAAACAGCAAAAAGTAAAGGACTAGAAATAAACGATGGTGGCCTGCAATAGAGAGATTAGGCGCAGAGAAACTTCGAATCATTATTTACATCAAGTGTGTCAGTGCGATAGTAATGTCAGTTACCTTGTATCGTGGTTCTAATAGATGGATTGTTTCTTCAATAGACGAATTACCCTTGAGTGGTGTTCTCGCAGGAGGACCAAAGTACAACATCCGGCTCCTCGACAAGCACCGGCTCATGGAGGGACAAATCATTGATGAGCAGGCGAATGAAAATGTCGTCACGGCAATAGTTCTAGAGGATCAAGACTTCCTGGATGAGCAGCGGTTGATGTACCAGTCTCTGAGCATCGCCCGCAAGATCCGCCACGAGCTATAGTGGTTGCGCATTCTATGATGGAGAGGGACACCCTGTTCACAAAGATCGACACACAGGTGGCCGAAGAGGAGGCGCAGGCGACCGTAGATAGCGTCGGCCACGCCACCACCGCGGTTCATGCCACGCCGCCACGACCATGAGGCCGGCTTGTCCATGTTTGGCGTCCTCGACAGGGCGCACTCCAACAAGGAAGAATAGCACATGGGCCGCCGCCATGGCTTGGGTACCGAGAAGGCCACTCCGATTCTTCCCCTCTCGTTGATGCACCGTCAGGGTCAGTGAGCTTGCCAGTCATAGGGAATACAAGATGTGCGACATGGACTCCGCCATGATTGTCGATCGTGTAGACTAGGTTAAAAAACTATAGTCCGCTTTTGTTTATTTGAAATGTGCCAAAAACATAATGAATTTGATCCGTTTAAATTAAACCATCTAATATGCATGAAATTTGCCCGTTTTGTTCAAATTGCCTTTGAAATATACGACACGGTTGAATAATTGGCTTCCTGGTCCGGATCAATCACAAATACAATACCGCGTTGGAGAGATGGTGAGAGCAACTCCAACGCGGCGACCCATTTCGTCCGGGCACGTCCGTTTGGGTTGCGGCGGACAGAAAAGTCGGCCCAATGCGCCGGTCCAAACGGACGCGCTTCTGCTTTTTGTCCGCCTCCCGACCCATTCCCGGCCCATTTTAGAGCCTCATTTGCCCCGGCACGGACACGAAATGGACGCGCATGGCGCCCGCCTCCTCTTCCTCCCCCTGGCCCGCTAGTCGGTGGCACATTGGCCATCCTCTCCCACCCTAAGATCGACAGCGGACCCTCACCAACCTCCGCCGCATCACCGCCGCCACCCTTTTCCGGTGCCTCTGCCAGCAGCCGGTGCCGACACACCTCCCCCAACACTGCCACCTCCCACGTCGCCTCCACCAAATAAAATATGCCCTAGAGGCAATAATAAAGTTGTTATTTATATTTCCTTATATCATGATAAATGTTTATTATTCATGCAAGAATTGTATTAACCGGAAACTTAGTACATGTGTGAATACATAGACAAACAAAGTGTCACTAGTATGCCTCTACTTGACTAGCTCGTTGAATCAAAGATGGTTAAGTTTCTTAGCCATAGACATGAGTTGTCATTTGATTAATGGGATCACATCATTAGAGAATGATGTGATTGACTTGACCCATTCCGTTAGCTTAGCACTTGATCATTTAGTTTGTTGGTATTGCTTTCTTCATGACTTATACATGTTCCTATGACTATGAGATTATGCAACTCCCGAATACCGGAGGAACACTTAGTGTGCTATCAAACATCACAGCATAAGTGGGTGATTATAAAGATGCTCTATAGGTGTCTCTGATGGTGTTTGTTGAGTTGGCATAAATCGAGATTAGGATTTGTCACTCCAATTGTCGGAGAGGTATCTCTGGGCTCTCTCAGTAATGCACATCACTATAAGCCTTGCAAGCAATGTGACTAATGAGTTAGTTGCGGGATGATGCATTACGGAATGAGTAAAGAGACTTGCCAGTAACGAGATTGAACTAGGTATTGAGATACCGACGATCGAATCTCGGGCAAGTAACATAACAATGACAAAGGGAACAATGTATGTTGTTATGCGGTTTGACCGATAAAGATCTTCGTAGAATATGTAGGAACCAATATGAGCATCCAGGTTCCACTATTGGTTATTGATCGGAGACGCGTCTCGGTCATGTCTACATAGTTCTCGAACCCGTAGGGTCCGCACGCTTAACGTTCGGTGACGATCGGTATTATGAGTTTATGTGTTTTGATGTACCGAAGGTTGTTCGGAGTCCCGAAAGAGATCACGGACATGACGAGGAGTCTCAAAATGGTCGAGACATAAAGATCGATATATTGGAATGCTATGTTTGGACATCAGAATGGTTCCGGGTGAGTTCGAGCATTTACCGGAGTACCGGGAGGTTACCGAAACCCCTCGGGGAGTATATGGGCCTTAGTGGGAGAGAGGAGGAGGCGGCCAAGGTGGGGGCGCCCCCCCCCCCCCCAAGCCCAATCTGAATTGGGAAGCCCCCCCCTTTCCTTCTCCCTCTCTCCTCCTTCCTTCCTCTCCTACTCCAACTAGGGAAGGGGGGAATCCTACTCCCGGTGGGAGTATGACTCCCCTAGGGCGCGCCATAGAGAGGGTCGGCCATCCCCTCCTTCACTCCTTTATATACGGGGGAGGGGGCACCCCATAGACACACAAGTTGATTGTTTAGTCGTGTGCGGTGCCCCCCTCCACAGATTTCCACCTCAGTCATATCGTTGTTCATGGGACGTCACCGAGCTGAACGTGTGCAGATCGCGGAGGTGTCGTAATTTCGGTACTAGGATCGGTCGGATCGTGAAGACGTACGACTAAATCAACCGCGTTGTCATAATGCTTCCACTTTCGGTCTACGAGGGTACGTGGACAACACTATCCCCTCTCATTGCTATGCATCACCTAGATGGATCTTGTGTGTGCGTAGGAAATTTTTTGAAATTACTGTGTTCCCCGACAGTGGCATCCAAGCCAGTTCTATGCGTAGATGTTATATGCATGAGTAGAACACAAAGAGTTGTGGGCGATAATAGTCATACTGCTGACCAGCATGTCATACTTTGATTCGGCGGTATTGTTGGATGAAGCGGCCCGGACCGACATTACGCGTACGCTTACGCGAGACTGGTTCTACCGACGTGCTTTGCACACAGGTGGCTGGCGGGTGTCAGTTTCTCCAACTTTATTTGAATCGAGTGTGGCTACGCCCGGTCCTTGTTGAAGGTTAAAACAGCACACTTGACGAAAAATCGTTGTGGTTTTGATGCATAGGTAAGAACGGTTCTTGCTAAGCCCGTAGCAGCCACGTAAAACTTGCAACAACAAAGTAGAGGACGTCTAACTTGTTTTTGTAGGGCATGTTGTGATGTGATATGGTCAAGACGTGATTATATAAATTGTTGTATGAGATGATCATGTTTTGTAACATAGTTATCAGCAACTAGTAGGAGCCATATGGTTGTCGCTTTATTGTATGAAATGCAATCGCCATGTAATTGCTTTACTTTATCACTAAGTGGTAGCGATAGTCGTAAAGCAATAGTTGGCGAGACGACAACGATGCTTCAATGAAGATCAAGGTGTCAAGCCGGTGACGATGGTGATCATGATGGTGCTTTGGAGATGGAGATCAAAGGCACAAGATGATGATGGCCATATCATATCACTTATATTGATTGCATGTGATGTTTATCCTTTATGCATCTTATTTTGCTTAGTACGGTGATAGCATTATAAGATAATCTCTCACTAAATTTCAAGGTATAAGTGTTCTCCCTGAGTATGCACCGTTGCGACAGTTCATCGTGCTGAGACACCACGTGATGATCAGGTGTGATAAGCTCTACGTTCAAATACAACGGGTGCAAGCCAGTTTTGCACACGCAGAATACTCGGGTTAAACTTGACGAGCCTAGCATATGCAGATATGGCCTCGGAACACTGAGACCGAAAGGTCGAGCATGAATCATATAGTAGATATGATCACCATTGAAAACTACTCCATCTCACGTGATGATCGGACATGGTTTAGTTGATATGGATCACGTGATCACTTAGATGATTAGAGGGATGTCTGTCTAAGTAGGAGTTCTTAAGTAATATGATTAATTGAACTTTAATTTATCATAAACTTAGTCCTGGTAGTATTTGCATAACTATGTTGTAGATCAATAGCTCACGATGTAGCTCCCCGTTTATTTTTTGATATGTTCCTAGAGAAAAACTATGTTGAAAGATGATAGTAGCAATGATGCGGACTAGGTCCGTGATCTGAGGATTATCCTCATTGCTGCACAGAAGAATTATGTCCTTGATGCACCGCTAGGTGACGGACCTATTGCAGGAGCAGATATAGACGTTATGAACGTTTGGTAAGCTCGGTATGATAAATACTTGATAGTTTAGTGCGCCATGCTTTATGGCTTAGAACCGGGACTTCAAAAATGTTTGAACGCCACGTAGCATATAAGATGTTCCAAGAGCTAAAATTGGTATTTCAGACTCATGCCCGAGTCGAGAGGTATGAGACCTCTGACAAGTACTTTGCCTATAAGATGGAGGAGAATAGCTCAACCAGTGAGCATGTGCTCAGATTGTCTGAGTACTACAATCACTTGAATCAAGTGGGAGTTAATCTTCCAGATAAGATAGTGATTGACAGAGTTCTCTAGTCACTATCACCAAGTTACTGGAACTTCGTGATGAACTATAATATGCACGGGATGACGAAAATGATTCCCCGAGCACTTCGCGATGCTCAAATCAGCGAAGGTAGAAATCAAGAAAAGCATCAAGTCTTGATGGTTGACAAGACCACTAGTTTCAAGTAAAAAGGGCAAGGGAAAGAAAGAGGAACTTCAAAGAAGAATAGCAAGCAAGTTGCTGCTCCCGTGAAGAATCCCAAAGGTAGACCCAAACCTGGAACTGAGTGCTTCTACTGCAAACGAAATGGTCACTTGAAGTGGAACTACCCTAGATACTTGGCGGGTAAGAAGGATGGCAAAGTGAACAAAAGTATATTTGGTATACATGTTATTGATGTGTACTTTACTAGTGTTTATATCAACCCCTCAGTATTTGATATTGGTTTAGTTGCTAAGAGTAGTAACTAAAAACAGGAGTTGCAGAATGAACACAGACTAGTTATGGGTGAAGTGACGATGTGTGTTGGAAATGATTCCAAGGTTGATAAGATCACCATCGCACACTCCCTCTACCTTCGAGATTAGTGTTGGACCAAAATAAATGTTATTTGGTGTTTGTGTTGAGCATGAATATGATTGGATCATGTTTATTGCAATATGGTTATTCATTTAAGTCAAAGAATAATTGTTGTTCTGTTTACATGATAAAACCTTCTATGGTCATACACTTAATATAAATGGTTTATTGAATCTCGATCGTAGTGATACACATATTCATAATATTGATGCCAAAAGATGCAAAGTTGATAATGATAGTGCAACATATTTGTGGCACTGCCGTTTAGGTCATATTGGTGTAAAGCGCATGAAGAAACTCCATGCTAATGGGCTTTTGGAATCACTTGATTATGAATCACTTGATGCTTGCGAACCATGCCTCATGGGCAAGAGGACTAAGACTCCGTTCTCCGGAAAAATGGAGCGAGCAACAGACTTGTTGGAAATAATACATACTAATGTATGCGGTATGATGAGTGTTGAGGCTCGTGGTGGGTATCATTATTTTCTAAACCTTCACAGATGATTTGAGCAGATATGGGTATATCTACTTGATGAAACATAAGTTTGAAACATTTGAAAAGTTCAAGAATTTCATAGTGAAGTGGAAAATCATCGTAACAAGAAAATAAAGTTTCTACGATCTGACCGTAGGAGGCGAATATTTGAGTTACGAGTTTGGTCTTCAGTTGAAACAATGTGGAATAGTTTCACAAACTCATGCCACCTGGAACACCACAGCATAATGGTGTGTCCGAATGTCATAACCGTACTTTATTGGATATAGTGCAATCTATGATGTCTCTTACCGATTTACCACTATCGTTTTGGGGTTATGCATTAGAGACAGCTACATTCATGTTAAATAGGGCACCAGCTAAATCCGTTGAGATGACACCGTAAGAACAATGGTTTGGTAAGAAACCTAACCTGTCATTTCTTAAAGTTCGGGGTTGCGATGCTTATGTGAAAAAGTTTCGACCTGATAAGCTCGAACCCAAATCGGAGAAGTGCGTCTTCATAGGATACCCAAAAGAAAATGTTGGGCACACCTTCTATCACAGATCCGAAGGCAAGATCATTGTTGCTAAACATGGATCCTTTCTAGAGAAGGAGTTTCTCTCGAAAGAAGTGAGTGGGAGGAAAGTAGAACTTGAGGAGGTAATTGTACCTTCTCCCGAATTGGAAAGTAGTTCATCACAGAAACCAGTTCCAGTGATGCCTACACCAATTAGTGAGGAAGTTAGTGATGATCATGAAACTTCAGATCAAGTTACTACCGAACCTCGTAGGTCAGCCAGAGTAAGGTCCGCACCAGAGTGGTACGAAAATCCTGTTCCGCAAGTCATGTTACTAGACCATAATGAACCTACGAACTATGAGGAAGCAATGATGAGCCCAAGTTCCACAAAATGGCTTGAGGCCATGAAATCTGAGATAGGATCCATGTATGAGAACAAAGTATGGACTTTGGTTGACTTGCTCGATGATCGGCGAGCCATAGAGAATAAAATGGATCTTCAAGAGGAAGACGGACGCTGATAGTAGTGTTACTATCTACAAAGCTCGAATTGTCGCAAAAATGTTTTCGACAAGTTCAAGGTGTTGACTACAATGAGACTTTCTCACTTGTATCGATGCTTAAAAGTCTGCCCGAATCATGTTAGCAATTGCCGGTTTTTATGAAATTTGGCAAATGGATGTCAAACCTGCATTCCTTAATGGATTTCTTAAAGAAGAGTTGTATATGATACAACCAAAAGGTTTTGTCAATCCTAAAGGTGCTAACAAAGTGTGCAAAGCTCCAGCGATCAATCTATGGACCGGTGCAAGCATCTCGGAGTTAGAATATACGCTTTGATGAGTTGATCAAAGCATATAGTTTTATACACACTTGCGGTGAAGCCAGTATTTACAAGAAAGTGAGTGGGAGCACTACAGCTTTTCTGATAAGTATATGTGAATGACATATTATTGATCGGAAATGATGTAGAATTTTCTGGAAAGCATAAAGGAGTGTTTGAAAGGAGTTTTTTAAAAGAAAGACCTCGGTGAAGCTGCTTACATATTGAGCATCAAGATCTATAGAGATAGATCAAGACGCCTGATAAGATTTCAATGAGTATATACCTTGACAAGATTTTGAATTAGTTCAAAATGGAACAGTCAAAGAAGGAGTTCTTGCCTGTGTTGCAAAGGTGTGAAGTTGAGTAAAGACTCAAAACCCGACCACGGCAGAAAATAGAAAGAGAATGAAAAGTCACTCCCTATGCCTCTGTCATAGGTTATATAAAGTATGCTATGCTGTGTACCAGACCTATTGTGTACCTCATCATGAGTTTGGCAAGAAGGTACAATAGTGATCTAGGAGTAGATCACTGGACAACGGTCAAAATTATCCTTAATGGAATAATGATATATTTCTTGGTTATGGAGGTGATAAAGAGTTCGTCGTAAATAGTTACGTCAATGCAAGCTTTTACACCGATCCAGATGACTCTGTGTCTCAATCTGGATACATATTGAAAGTGGGAGCAATTAGCTAGAGTAGCTCTGTACAGAGCATTGTAGACATAGAAGTTTGCAAAATACTTACGGATCTGAATGTGGCAGACCTATAGACTAAACTTCTCTCACAGGCAAAACATGATCACTCTTTGGGTGTTAAACACATAGCGATGTGAACTAGATTATTGACTCTAGTAAACCTTTTGGGTGTTAGTCACATGGCGATGTGAACTAATCACATGGTGATGTGAACTATTGGTGTTAAATCACATGACGATGTGAACTAGATTATTGACTCTAGTGCAAGTGGGAGACTAAAGGAAATATGCCCTAGAGGCAATAATAAATTTGTTATTTATATCTCCTTATATCATGATAAATGTTTATTATTCATGCTAGAATTGTATTAACTGGAAACTTGGTACATGTGTGAATACATAGACAAACAAAGTGTCACTAGTATGCCTCTACTTGACTAGCTCGTTGAATCAAAGATGGTTAAGTTTCCTAGCCATAGACATGAGTTGTCATTTGATTAACGGGATCACATCTTTAGAGAATGATGTGATTGACTTGACCCATTCCGTTAGCTTAGCACTTGATCGTTTAGCTTGTTGCTATTGCTTTCCTCATGACTTATACATGTTCCTATGACTATGAAATTATGCAACTCCCGAATACCAGAGGAACACTTAGTGTTCTATAAAATGTCACAATGTAACTGGGTGATTATAAAGATGCTCTACAGGTGTTTCCGATGGTGTTTGTTGAGTTGGCATAGATCGAGATTAGGATTTGTCACACTCTGATTGTCGGAGAGGTATCTCTGGGCCCTCTCGGTAATGCACATCACTATAAGCCTTGCAAGCAATGTGACGAGTTAGTTGCAGGATGATGCATTATGAACGAGTAAAGAGACTTGTCGGTAATGAGATTGAACTAGGTATTGAGATACCGACGATCAAATCTCGGGCAAGTAACATACCGATGACAAAGGGAACAACGTATGTTGTTATGTGGTTTGACCGATAAAGATCTTCGTAGAATATGTAGGAACCAATATGAGCATCCAGGTTCCGCTATTGGTTATTGACCAGAGATGAGTCTCGGTCATGTCTACATAGTTCTCGAACCTGTAGGGTCCGCACGCTTAACATTCGGTGACGATCGGTATTATGAGTTTATGTGTTTTGATGTACCGAAGGTTGTTCGGAGTCCCGAATGAGATCACGGACATGACGCGGAGTCTCGAAATGGTCGAGACATAAAGATTGATATATTGGAATGCTATGTTTGGACATCGGAAGGGTTCTGGGTGAATTCGGGCATTTACCGGAGTACCGGGAGGTTACCGGAACCCCCCAGGGAGTATATGGGCCTTATTGGTCCTTAGTGGGAGAGAGGAGGAGGCGGCCAAGATGGGGGTGCCCCCCCAAGCCCAATCCGAATTGGGAAGCCCCCCCCCCCCCGCCCCCTTCCTTCTCCCTCTCTCCTCCTTCCTTCCTCTCCTACTCCAACTAGGGAAGGGGGGAATCCTACTCCCGGTGGGAGTAGGACTCCCCTAGGGAGCGACATAGAGAGGGGCGGCCCTCCCCTCCTCCACTCCTTTATATACGGGGGAGGGGGGAGGGAGTCTTGGATTAGGGGGTATCCGGACAGCCGGACTGTGTACAACGTCCGGACTATTGAAGCGTGAAGATACAAGACTCAAGACTTCGGCCCGTGTCTGGATGGGACTTTCCTTGGCGTGGAAGGCAAGCTTGGCGATCCGGACATTATATTTCCTTCCTTGTAACCGACTCCATGTAAACCCTAGCCCTCTCCGGTGTCTATATAAACCGGAGAGGTTGGTCCTTAGATGGCCGATCACAATTACAATCATACCATCATAGGCTAGCTCCTAGGGTTTAGCCTCTACGATCTCTTGGTAGATCTACTCTTGTACTACCCATATCATCAATATTAACCAAGCAGGAAGTAGGGTTTTACCTCCATCGAGAGGGCCCGAACCTGGGTAAACATCTGTGTCCCTTGCTTCCTGTTACCATCAGCCTTGACGCACAGATCGGGACCCCCTACCCGAGATCCGCCGGTTTTGACACCGACATTGGTGCTTTCACTGAGAGTTCCTCTGTGACGTCGCCGCAAGGCTCGATGGCTCGTCTCATCATCAAGGACGACATTACCTTGGAGGGGGCTCTGGTTGTAGGCCAAACGCTCCGACTCGGCGGCTTTATCATGACCGCGCCATCGGCGGAGGCACCGATGATGGTCTCTCGGGTCATCAATCATAACCTTCGCGTCAGTTCGGAACTTGCCGAACAGATGGATCCAATGGAGCTCTCCTCCCTTAATGAACTCTTGGATCGCATCTCCGCTCTGGAAGTCGCTACAAACTATGACCGTATTGGGCTTAAACCCGACCGAAGGGACATCAGGTCCCCGCCGGCCACCCATGAGGTGGCGATAGTGGAGGAACCACGCATGGATTGTCCCTCAACTTTGAGGACGAATTATGTTCGGATTGCCGAACTCCTCGAGCCGAAAACCCGCTCAAAGGAAAACATGACCCAGGCCCCGGGCTTAAAATCAGGCATTGGGCCAAAGAAATTGGGTGATATTCCGGATTCTGAGTTGTTAAGCTCAGAACCGCCCGCCCCTTGGGAGTTGGATTGGATCAAAATCCGGATTTTGCTAACACACCTATCTGGACTTAAACTGTCTCTCCCGCATCAGGCAAGAGCCCTAGGAAATGGTACATCATTACTGGGCTAGATTCCTCCTTGCGCTTAGCATGGTCAAGGACTGCCGCGAGGAGAACATGGTCTCGCTCTTCTACAAAAACTACACGGACGAAGGGCTCCTCAATGCTATAAGCCGCCGTGACATAGTACGCTTCACGGACTTGGCAATCATAGTACGGAAGTACTGTGCCATGGAGAGTGCTTGGAAAACCCAAACAGAATTTTGGGATAGTACTGCTCTCACCAAGACCTTTGTTCGAACTAAACGGACGAACTCTCGTAAGTCATCTGATCCAATCCCCAAGAAACTGAAGCCCACCCCAGGGCGGGGATCCATATTGGAAGAATGGCTCCATAGTACGCCGGATACAATGCCTACTCATAGCCTTAGGGCATGTTGGATACTCCGGCAGGTAGCAAAAAGTGGCGAGGATCTTCTTGTAAGCCATAAGGCGGAACAACATCCTGCTAGTGGACACAATACGGTACTAACAGTCTTCGAGACTTTCGCCTCGAACAACAGGCGCAAGCGAGCTCACCGAAGCTCTGCAGAAATTTGCCATGTGGCAAAGATAAACCCCTGGAACGACACTGCTATAACTTTCAATGCCAGTGATGAACCTCGATTCCAAACTGTCCGGGCACCGGCCGCTCTGGTCCTTAGCCCAATCGTGGGCGGCTTTTGGCTCACCAAAGTACTCATGGACGGCGGAACCGGGTTAAACTTGATCTATGAAGAAACGCTCAACAAAATGGAAATTGATAAAGGCCGCATTGAGCAAAGCGGCACCACCTTCAGGGGAATAATCCCTACTCGGGAAGCGCGGTGCGCGGGAAAAATCACACTCGATGTGGTATTCGGCACCTCGAAGAATTATAGGTCTGAAGAAACCACATTCCAAGTGGCTCCCTTCAGCAGCGGATACCACGCCCTTCTAGGGCGGGACGCGTTTACAAGCTTTCAAGCTGTACCCCGTTACGGGTACATGAAGCTTAAAATGCCCGGGCCCAACAGAATCATCACTCTAGCCAGTGATCCGGACGTCGCACTTTGCGCCGAAAACAAAACCGCAACACTAGCCCTGGAAGCATTATCTGAAGCCCTAGCAGCCGAAGAGTTAACAACACTACGGGCCACCGTGGACAGGGACGACGTGATACTCGACAAACGACCCAAGTCCACCTCATTTAAACCTGCAGACGAGATAGTCAAATTCCAGGTCCATCCAACGGACCCCACAAAGACAGCATCCATTGGGACACAGTTGAGCCCCGTGATGGACGCCGCACTGCGAGATTTCTTATGCGAGAATTGGGACATTTTTGCCTGGAACCCTTCGGACATGCCAGGCATCCCACGCCGGCTGGCCGAACACAGCCTCAATATACTAAAGGGATAGAAACCGGTCAAACAGACCCTAAGGCAGTTTTCAGAACCCAAACAGCAAGCCATGGGGGAAGAGCTAGCCAAGCTGCTTGAGGCCGGATTCATCAGAGATATTAAACATCCGGATTGGCTGGCAAATTTGGTAATGGTACCAAAAAAGGACAAATCTTGGCGCTTATGCGTCGACTTCAAAGACCTCAACAAGGCTTGCCCCAAGGATCCTTTTCCCCTCCCTCGCATCGATCAAATCATTGATGCCACAGCTGGACACGACTCGCTGTG
This sequence comes from Triticum timopheevii, assembly GCA_963921465.1. Classification (NCBI taxonomy): domain Eukaryota; kingdom Viridiplantae; phylum Streptophyta; class Magnoliopsida; order Poales; family Poaceae; genus Triticum; species Triticum timopheevii. The sequence goes on from OY997266.1 coordinate 465,703,831, forward strand.
TTTTCTCGACGCATACTCCGGATACCATCAAATAAAGATGACAGAGTCTGACCAAGCTACAACAGCTTTTATAATGCCATATGGCCCTTTTTGCTTCAACACTATGCCCTTCGGGCTCAAGAATGCCGGCACAACCTATCAATGCATGATTCAAACATGCCTGGAAAAACAAATCGGCAAAACAGTGGAAGCATATGTGGACGACGTGGTCATAAAAACTAGACACGTCGAAACCCTAATAGATGACTTGAGGCTCACATTCGATAACCTCCGGACATACTACATCAAGTTGAATCCAGAAAAATGCGTTTTCGGCGTCCCCTCGGGGGAGCTGCTGGGCTTCATTGTTTCCAATAGAGGAATCGAAGCGAATCTAGCAAAAATCCGAGCTCTGTCGCAGTTGGCTATACCAACAGACCTCAAGCACATCCAGAAGCTAGCTGGATGCGTGGCCGCTTTGAGCCGCTTTATATCCAGGCTAGGAGAGAAGGCATTGCCTCTTTACCGCCTCCTTCGGCGCACCGAACGCTTTGTATGGACGGATGCAGCCGCGGCCGGACTCGATGAGATAAAGACCTTATTGGCCAGTAATCCAGTCCTAACAGCGCCAAACATCGGCGAACCTATGCTACTATACATAGCTGCAACAAATCAAGTGGTAAGCGCAGTGCTCGTCGTCAAACGAGAGGTGGACGGACACAAATTCCTGCTTCAAAAGCCGGTTTATTACGTATCCACGGTCCTCACCCCATGCAAATCCTGATACCCACACTATCAAAAAATAGCATACGCAGTCTTCATGGCATCCCGGAAGCTAAGACACTACTTTCAAGAGTGTCCGATTACCGTCGCCTCCGAAGTACCACTCAGTGACATAATTAATAACCGCGACGCTACGGTCCGGATTGCTAAATGGGTTATCGAGCTCCTCCCATTCGACATAATATACAAACCATGACTGGCCATTAAGTCGCAAGTACTGGCTGACTTCGTCGCCGAATGGACAGAATCCGAACTCCCTAAAGAGTACGGCGCGTACTCCAATTGGATCATGCACTTTGACGGCTCCAAAATGATGGCCGGACTAGGAGCAAGGGTAGTCCTGATGTCTCCCATCAGGGACATAGTCTAGTATGTCCTACAAATATTATACACAGACTCCAACAATGCAGCCAAATATGAGGCTCTGTTGCATGGTCTTCGAATGGCGGTCTCTATGAGCATCCAATGCCTGGAAGTGCGCGGGGATTCGAACCTCGCAATATCACAAATAAATGGAGACTTTGATGTCAAGGATCCGAAAATGGCGGCCTATCATAATGCCGTCCTCAAAATGTCAGCTCGGTTCGAGGGGCTCGAATTCCACCATGTGGCTCGAGAAAACAATCAAGCGGCAGACGTCCTCGCCCGCATCGGCGCCAAACGCGACCCTGTCCCACATAATATATTCCTGGAAAAGTTGTTCAAGCCATCCGTGGTATGGGAAGGGGAGTCCGGCAATACCAGCACGGATCCGAATACACCCCCGGACTCCAAACCATCAGACACAATCGGAGGCTCTGCCACCGAAATAACTTCTTCGGCCCACTAGATCATGGTAGTAATCGCCCCGTGGACCGAGCCTTTCTTGGCCTACCTAAATAGGCAGGAGCTCCCCGAAGACCAAAATGAAGCACGCTGCATAGTTCGGCGCTCTAAAGCTTACAAAGTCCACGAAGGGGAACTCTACAAGAAAAGTGCGACCGGAGTGCTCCAAAGGTGCATCTCCGAAGAGGAAGGGCGGCAACTCCTGGCTGAAGTCCATGCCGGACTGGGCGGACACCATGCCGCAGCTCGAGCGCTAGTCAGCAAAGCCTTCCGTACAGGCTTCTATTGGCCGACGGCCCGAGCAGACGCACAGGACCTTGTCCAACATTGCGTCGGCTGCCAGCTCTTCGCCAATCAGAGTCATATGCCCCCTACCACTCTCCAAACAATCCCCATAACTTGGCCCTTCGCGGTCTGGGGGCTGGATATGGTCGGACCTCTTAAAGGGGGAAGCCATAAGAAAAAGTACTTATTGGTCATGGTGGACAAATTCACCAAATGGATCGAAGCCAAACCAGTTAAAACGGCCGAATCCGGACCAGTAATAGACTTCTTATCCGGGGTCGTACACCGATACGGTGTCCCCCATAGCATCATCACTGATAATGGCTCAAATTTCACAGCCGATGAAGTGAAAACTTGGTGCGGCAAAATGGGCATTAAGCTCGACTACGCTTCCGTCTACCACCCTCAAACAAACGGCCAGGTCGAACGGGCAAATGATCTCATTATGAGCGGCATCAAACCCAGACTAGTGCGATCTTTAACAGAATCGGATACACACTAGGTAGAGGAGCTCGACTCCGTACTCTGGGGGCTGCGGACCACACTGAATCGAACCACCGGATATACACCATTTTTTATGGTGTACGGCGCGGAAGCAGTACTACCCTGCGACATAATACATGATTCGCCACGCGTACGCATGTACGAAGAGAAGGAAGCCGAGTTAGATCGGCAGGATAACTTGGATGCCCTGGAGGAGGAGCGCGATGTCGCAAAAGCCCGTTCCGCATTGTATCAGCAGCAGGCTCGGCGATATCAAAGCAGAGAAGTGCGGGCCAAAACTTACAATATTGGCGAGCTCGTTCTACGCCTACTGGAGAAGAAGGACAAACTCAAACCCAGGTGGGAAGGTCCCTTCGTCATTGACAAAGTTCTCACTGGAGGAGCGTACCGTCTACGTAATGCATCTGATAACAGACTCGAGCCGAACCCATGGAACGCGGCTAGACTCCGGAGATTCTACGCCTAATGCCGAACGCAGTGTTTGTCTCCTCACCCCTCCTTTTTAATTATGCTCCACCTCTGTTTCTCTCCTTTCTCGACCCTTTTTCTCTTCACACAAAGTGTTTAATAAAGTGCGAATTCCCGAATCATCTCGGCCGTACTATGTGTGCAAGCTGTACCTGGGGGCTTCCTATTTGGAAGCTAGACATAATTACTTTAATGGCTTTTTGCCCATCGCATATGCGTTCTTTTTCCATATGTGCCTTTTCTTCACCATTGTATGCATCGATATGACTTAAGACGTGGCCAAGCTGGATTGCCTGGCTCTTGTGTTTATGCCCTACGTTCCCGTTAATTCGGCTAGGGCATAAGGGGAGCACCTCTGCAATTGTTACTGCCGGTTAAGCCGGATGTGTACCTCGGACTGGGTGAAGCCGAAAGCTAGTTTCCTTAAGAGAATATTCAATCAGTGAACAAAGGATGTATTTGTTGGTTACAACAAAAAAACCAGAAGCTTTGTACCCTGCGCCATCGCGCGCAGTCCGGACATGTGCATCGACACATGGATACCTAGGGAAAGGAACCCCTAACGGAACTATTATCCCTGGAAGATGTTTCTTGCTATCCATGCAATATAACATAACTAGTTAGGTACTTGTTTGTTCAAGCACCTATGACCCCTACGCCTGGTCTCCACGCATACCCCAGTTTTTGTATAACCGAGCGGGTATTCGGACACACCCCGGACTATAGGATCCGAGGGCTGAAGCGAAAAGGTCCGCCATGACAAATGATTTCAATCCGGCTAGAGGCTACTTATGCCAATTAAATTACACAGTCACTGAGACTGACTATATTCCTCCTCTATACCATCTAACAGGCTATCTAGCATACAATCCTGCTGAGAATACTTAGCGGCTAACGCTACCTGGTCATATACCAGGCTCACGGGAATTTCTTGCCCATCGGGCCCCGCCGGTCTCACTTCGGCCATATGGTTCGCGTCCAGCTTGGTGTAGCGCGTTTTCACCATTGCCCAGGCTTCTCTTGCTCCTTGCCGGCAGGCTGATATCTTCCATAGACGAAAGCACCGCCGGGCTCCTTGAAGCAAGTCCGCAAGCTCCCCCATGCCATTCGGCAGAAGGCTTGATGGCCACAAGGCCTGAGCAACACCGTGCATCACTTGCCGAGCACGTTCGTGCATCTGCGACAGTTCTTGCAGCAAATCACCTGCAGATGAGGGCATCTCCTATTTAGGGCGACCCGTTAACATTCCTGCAAGGAAAAATCTTTTCAATAAACTTCCTCGCCGAACTATAAAACAGTTCGCTTGAGCTCTTACCATAAATGCCGCGTCGAAGATTTTTGTTCTCCTTCACGGAGTCCGCTAGTTGAGCGCGGACGTCCTTTAATTCCACGTCCAGACAAATATTGGCATCGTGAAGCTTGTTCTTCTCTCGCGTCACCTGCGTAAGGATGCGCTCGCCAGCCTTTAGCTACCATTGGAGATGCGAGTCGTCACCCACTACGCCCTCCGGATTCACCCCGGGATTGTTTGCAGAATTTACTGTTAGACTAACCACACCAACCATTTATTAGCTGGTACATCTGCGTATAATGGAGACAAATATTACTAGAGGGGGCCTTTCGGGATCCCTCTAACTTGGCTACCGCATCAGACAACTGGGTCTTGCACGCCTCCAGCTCCCGCGCCAATTGTTCATTCTTGTCCACAAGGACCTGTGCATATATTGATCCTTCAAACAGTTGTCCCAATTATTCTAAGTCTCAGGGGCTATTGCTAGGCATACTTATCAAAATTTCTTACCCGTATGTCTTTGGTATACTGGCTTGTCGCTTGGGCAAGCCCGCCTCGAGCAGCTCGGACATATGTGTCCGCCGAATTGAAGGCATTAAAAGCCTCTTCGGAAAAGATGTTGTTCCGGAGCATGGCCCTCTGGCACCGGTGGTTCATGGCACTCTCCACTTCGGAGTTCGTGGCCGAACACATATCCGCACCCTCCGTCGGGGAGCTATGTGGCGCTGGTCCCGTGTCCGCCTCCGCCCCCGAAGCCGGTTCTGGAACCCGGCTGGTGGAGGCGTGATTGGTGGGGTCTCCGGATATAGCCCGGTTATTCCTCTTCCTGCCAGACACAAAGGGCGCTGTCATATTTCAAATTCTATAATAGCAGGACAGGTTATTACTTTACCTCTGTAGCAGTGTGTCAGCCCTCACCGCCTTCCTCTTGAGCCTGCCCGATCCGGATGCCCGTGGTTGATGAATCCCTAGGGGATCGGCCCCTCGCTCCGGCCGTCGTTTCTGCAAATAGAGTGATGCCTCAAGGGTAAATTATAATGCCTGGGGAGAGTCCTCTTTGGAGGATAGGGTTTTTTAGCTCAGCTTACACGCGACGCGGGGAGCAGTCCAGGGTAGTCGGCCGTAATGGCCACCAGGGCACCATCCCAGCTCGCCTGATAAAATACCCCGTTGACAAGCTCCACAGTAATATCCGGATCTACTTTGAGTCCCGGATCTAGGGCCCTTCCAGGGTCCTCTGGTTGCTGGGAGGGGCTGAAGATTCCTTCTACGGCCCTCCTCAGTTGATACAGGTAATCTCAACTGAAGAACACTAGGGTAAGTGAAGCAGGGAAAAGAATGGCAACTTACCCACTCCAGGGGGTTGTACATGGAGAATCTGTCCCGCGTTTTTATGGGAAGGAATTCCTCCTCTTCCCCTTTTTACAAACCGGACAATATCCTTGCCAAAGTGGCAGCGGAGTCCAGACCCTTACGACCGCAGCGGGTGGCGTCGTCTTCCCCATTGAAATGCCACATGGGCTTCCCCCGATATTGGAGCGGTTGCACTCCCTGCTTTATGCATATCGCCATGACCTCGACTATCGTCAGTCCGGATTTGGCCAGCAACTTTATCCTGTTCATCAGGAGGTATATTTCCCTTGTGTCCTCTTCTTGAGGGCCCCGGGGACGCCAGCTTAAGCGTGCCCTCAGCGGGGCATTGCTAAACTTGGGGAGACCTATCTGGACTGGATCCGGAAGGGGAACGTCATTTATATAGAACCACTCTGAAGGCCAATTTTCTGGTGCCTTCTCAGGAGTGCCGGACAGGTATCCGGTCTCGGCGATGCGCCATAATTCGGCCCCGCCCACTTGACATAGGGACTCTCCCTGGGTGCGGGGGACGAGGCAGAACAGCTTCCTCCATAATCCGAAGTGTGGTTCGCAGCCTAAAAACAGCTCGCAAAGGGCGACATACCCCGCTATGTGCAGAATAGAGGCGGGGGTAAGATTGTGTAACTGGAGGCCGCAGAACTCCAGGAGCCCGCGAAGAAACGGGTGGATAGGAAACCCGACACCTCTCAGCAGATGCGAGATGAGGCATATCCGCTCCTCTGGATATGGGTTAGGAGATCCCTCAACTTGTTCCCCTCCGTCATACGTGGCTATTCCAGCCCGGACGGGGACCATGAACGCCGGTGGGAGAAGCCCTTGGGTTTGTAACTTTACCAAACGGCTGTGAGGAACTGAGTGTTGGGGAACGTAGTAATTTCAAAAAAATTCCTACGCACACACAAGATCATGGTGATGCATAGCAATGAGAGGGGAGAGTGTTGTCCACGTACCCTCGTAGACCGTAAGCGGAAGCGTTATGACAACGCGGTTGATGTAGTCGTATGTCTTCACGATCTGACCGATCCAAGCACCGAACGTACGGCACCTCCGAGTTCAGCACACGTTCAGCTCGATGACGATCCCCGGACTCCGATCCAGCAGGGTGTCGGGGATGAGTTCCGTCAGCACGACGGCGTGGTGATGATGATGATGTTCTACCGACACAGGGCTTCGCCTAAGCACCGCAATGATATGACCGAGGTGGAATATGGTGGAGGGGGGCACCGCACACGGCTAAGGAACAATCACGAAGATCAACTTGTGTGTCTAGAGGTGCCCCCTGCCTCCGTATATAAAGGAGCCAAGGGGGAGGGGGCGGCCGGCCAAGGAGGGCGCGCCAAGGGGGAGTCCTACTCCCATCGGGAGTAGGACTCCCTTCTTTCCTAGTTGGAAAAGGAGAAGGGGGAAGGAGGAGGAAGAGGGGAAGGAAAGGGGGGTCGCTGCCCCCCTCTCCTTGTCCTATTCGGACTAGGAAGGGGAGGGGGCGCAGCCCACCTCTTGCCTCCTCTCCTCTTCTCCCTTAGGGCCCATGAAGGCCCAATAACCCCCAGGGGGGTTCCGGTAACCCCCCAGTACTCCGGTAAAATCCCGATTTCACCCGGAACGATTCCGATATCCAAATATAGGCTTCCAATATATCAATCTTTATGTCTCGGCCATTTCAAGACTCCTCATAATGTCCATGATCACATCCGGGACTCTGAACAACCTTCGGTACATCAAAACTTATAAACTCATAATAAAACTGTCATCGTAATGTTAAGCGTGCGGACCCTACGGGTTCGAGAACTATGTTGACATGACCTAGAACTATTCTCGGTCAATAACCAATAGCGGAACCTGGATGCTCATATTGGCTCCTACATATTCTACGAAGATCTTTATCAGTCAAACCGCATAACAACATACATTGTTCCCTTTGTCATCGGTATGTTACTTGCCCGAGATTCGATCGTCGGTATCCAATACCTAGTTCAATCTCGTTACCGGCAAGTCTCTTTACTCGTTACGTAATGCATCATTCCGTAACTAACTCATTAGCTACATTGCTTGCAAGGCTTATAGTGATGTGCATTACCGAGAGGGCCCAGAGATACCTCTCCGACAATCGGAGTGACAAAACCTAATCTCGAAATACGCCAACTCAACATGTACCATTGGAGACACCTGTAGGGCTCCTTTATAATCACCCAGTTACGTTGTGACGTTTGGTAGCACACAAAGTGTTCCTCCGGTAAACGGGAGTTGCATAATCTCATAGTTGTAGGAACTTTGTATAAGTCATGAAGAAAGCAATAGCGACATACTAAACGATCAAGTGCTAGGCTAACTGAATGGGTCAAGTCAATCACATCATTCTCCTAATGATGTGATCCCGTTAATCAAATGACAACACATGTCTATGGTTAGGAAACATAACCATCTTTGATTAATGAGCTAGTCAAGTAGAGGCATACTAGTGACATTATGTTTGTCTATGTATTCACACATGTATCATGTTTCCAATTAATACAATTCTAGCATGAATAATAAACATTTATCATGATATGAGGAAATAAATAATAACTTTATTATTGCCTCTAGGGCATATTTCCTTCAGCCTCCCACTTGCACTAGAGTCAATAATCTAGATTACACAGTAATGATTCTAACACCCATGGAGTCTTGGTGCTGATCATGTTTTGCTCGTGGAAGAGGCTTAGTCAACGGGTCTGCAACATTCAGATCCGTATGTATCTTGCAAATCTCTATGTCTCCCACCTGGACTTGGCCCCGGATGGAATTGAAGCGTCTCTTGATGTGTTTGGTCCTCTTGTGAAACCTGGATTCTTTGCCAAGGCAATTGCACCAGTATTGTCACAGAAGATCTTCATTGGTCCCGATGCACTAGGTATGACACCTAGATCGGAAATGAACTCCTTCATCCAGACTCCTTCATTTGCTGCTTCCGAAGCAGCTACGTACTCCGCTTTGCATGTAGATCCCGCCACGACGCTTTGTTTAGAACTGCACCAACTTACAGCTCCACCGTTTAATAAAAACACGTATCCGGTTTGCGATTTAGAATCGTTCGGATCAGTGTCAAAGCTTGCATCGACGTAACCATTTACGACTAGCTCTTTGTCACCTCCATATACGAGAAACATATCCTTAGTCCTTTTCAGGTATTTCAGGATGTTCTTGACCGCTGTCCAGTGATCCACTCCTAGATTACTTTGGTACCTCCCTGCTAAGCTTATTGCTAAGCATACGTCAGGTCTGGTACACAACATTGCATACATGATAGAGCCTGTGGCTGAAGCATAGGGAACATCTTTCATTTTCTCTCTATCTTCTGCTATGGTCGGGCATTGAGTCTGACTCAACTTCACACCTTGTAATACAGGCAAGAACCCTTTCTTTGCCTGATCCATTTTGAACTTTTTCAAAACTTTATCAAGGTATGTGCTTGGTGAAAGTCCAATTAAGCGTCTTGATCTATCTCTATAGATCTTGATGCCCAATATGTAAGTAGCTTCACCGAGGTCTTTCATCGAAAAACTTTTATTCAAGTATCCCTTTATGCTATCCAGAAATTATATATCATTTCCGATTAACCATATGTCATCTACATATAATATCAGAAATGCTACAGAGCTCCCACTCACTTTCTTGTAAATACAGGCTTCTCCAAAAGTCTGTATAAAACCATATGCTTTGATCACACTATCAAAGCGTTTATTCCAACTCCGAGATGCTTGCACCAGTCCATAAATGGATCGTTGGAGCTTGCACACTTTGTTAGTACTTTTTGGATCAACAAAACCTTCTGGTTGTATCATATACAACTCTTCTTCCAGAAATCCATTCAAGAATGCAGTTTTGACATCCATTTGCCAAATTTCATAATCATAAAATGCAGCAATTGCTAACATGATTCGGACAGACTTAAGCATCGCTACGGGTGAGAAAGTCTCATCGTAGTCAACCCCTTGAACTTGTCAAAAACCTTTCGCAACAAGTCGAGCTTTATAGACAGTTACATTACCATCAGCGTCAGTCTTCTTCTTAAAAATCCATTTATTCTCAATGGCTTGCCGATCAACGGGCAAGTCAACCAAAGTCCATACTTTGTTCTCATACATGGATCCCATCTCAGATTTCATGGCTTCTAGCCACTTTGCGGAATCTGGGCTCATCATCGCTTCCTCATAGTTCGTAGGTTCGCCATGGTCAAGTAACATGACTTCTAGAATAGGATACCGTACCACTCTGGTGCGGATCTTACTCTGGTAGACCTACGAGGTTCAGTAGAAACTTGATCTGAAGTTTCATGATCAATATCATTAGCTTCCTCACTAATTGGTGTAGTTGTCACAGGAACCAGTTCTTGTAATGTACTACTTTATAATAAGGGAGCAGGTACAGTTACCTCATCAAGTTCTACTTTCCTCCCACTCACGAGAAACTCCTTCTCTAGAAAGGATCCGAATTTAGCAACGAAAATCTTGCCCTCAGATCTATGATAGAAGGTGTACCTGTTGGGGAACGTAGTAATTTCAAAAAAATTCCTACGCACACGCAAGATCATGGTGATGATATAGCAACGAGGGGAGAGTGTTGTCTACGTACCCTCGTAGACCGAAGCGAAAGCGTTGACGCAACGTAGAGGAAGTAGTCGTACGTCCTCCCGGTCCGACCAATCCAAGCACTGTTACTCCGGCACCTCCGAGTTCTTGACACGCGTACAGCTCGATGACGCACCCTCGATCTCCAATCCAGTAGAGGCTCCGAGGGGGAGTTCCGTCAGCACGACGGCGTGGTGACGATCTTGATGTTCTCCTGTCGCAGGGCTTCGCCTAAGCACCGCTACAATATGATCGAGGTGTAATATCGTGGAGGGGGGCACCGCACACGGCTAAGGAACGATCAATGATCAACTTGTGTGTCCTAGGGCGCCCCCCTACCCCCGTATATAAAGGAGGGAGGGAGGAGGTGGCCGGCCTCAAGGGGGGCGCGCCATAGGGAGGGGGAAACCTACTCCAAGTAGGTTTCCCTCTCTTTTCCTTATCTTATTTGGAGGGGGAAGGAAGGAGTACTAGTATTAGGAAGTAGTACTAGTAGTAGGAAGGAAGAGAGGGGGAAGGAGAAAGGAAAGGGGGGGGCCGGCCCCCCTCCCCAATTCGGATTGGGCTTGGGGGGCGCGCCCCCCTCCCTTGCTCCTTCTCTCTTCCTCCTACATGGGCCCAATAAGGCCCATATACCTCCCGGGGGGTTCCGGTAACCTCCCGGAGCTCCAAACTTCTCTGGAACCTTTCCGGTGTCCAAATATATCCGTCCAATATATCAATCTTTATGTCTCGACCATTTCGAGACTCCTCGTCATGTCCGTGATCATATTCGGGACTCTGAACAAACTTCGGTACATCAAAATACATAAACTCATAATATAATTGTCATTGAAACCTTAAGCGTGCGGACCCTACGGTTCGAGAACAATGCAGACATGACCGAGACACGTCTCTGGTCAATAACCAATAGCGGGACCTGGATGCCCATATTGGTTCCTACATATTCTACGAAGATCTTTATCGGTCAAACCGCATAACAACATACTTTGTTCCCTTTGTCATCGGTATGTTACTTGCCCGAGATTTGATCGTCGGTATCCAATACCTAGTTCAATCTCGTTACCGGCAAGTCTCTTTACTCGTTCTGTAATACGTCATCTCATAACTAACTCATTAGTTATATGCTTGCAAGGCTTAGGTGATGAGTATTACCGAGAGGGCCCATAGATACCTCTCCGACAATCGGAGTGACAAAACCTAATCTCGAATTATGCCAACTCAACATGAACCTTCGGAAACACCTATAGAGCACCTTTATAATCACCCAGTTACGTTGTGACGTTTGGTAGCACATAAAGTGTTCTTCCGGTACACGGGAGTTGCACAATCTCATAGTTGCAGGAACTTTGTATAAGTCATGAAGAAAGCAATAGCAGAATACTAAACGATCAAGTGCTAGGCTAACAAAATGGGTCATGTCAATCACATCATTCTTCTAATGATGTGATCCCACTAATCAAATGACAACACATGTCTATGGTCAGGAAACATGACCATCTTTGATTAATGAGCTAGTCAAGTAGAGGCATACTAGTGACTATATGTTTGTCTATGTATTCACACATGTATCATGTTTCCGGTTAATACAATTCTAGCATGAATAATAAACATTTATCATGATATGAGGAAATAAATAATAACTTTATTATTGCCTCTAGGGCATATTTCCTTCAGCCTCCCACTTGCACTAGAGTCAATAATCTAGATTACATAGTAATGATTCTAACACCCATGGAGTCTTGGTGCTGATCATGTTTTGCTCGTGAGAGAGGCTTAGTCAATGGGTCTGCAACATTCAGATCCGTGTGTATCTTGCAAATCTCTATATCTCCCACTTGGACTTGGTCCCGAATGGAATTGAAGCGTCTCTTGATGTGCTTGGTCCTCTTGTGTCAAAGCTTGCATCGACGTAACCATTTACGACTAGCTCTTTGTCACCTCCATATACGAGAAACATATCCTTAGTCCTTTTCAGGTATTTCAGGATGTTCTTGACCGCTGTCCAGTGATCCACTCCTAGATTACTTTGGTACCTTCCTGCTAAGCTTATTGCTAAGCATACGTCAGGTCTGGTACACAGCATTGCATACATGATAGAGCCTATGGCTGAAGCATAGGGAACATTTTTCATTTTCTCTCTATCTTCTGCTGTGGTCGGGCATTGAGTTCGACTCAACTTCACACCTTGTAGCACAGGCAAGAATCCTTTCTTTGCCTGTTCCATATTGAACTTTTTCAATATTTTGTCAAGGTATGTGCTTTGTGAAAGTCCTATTAAGCGTCTTGATCTATCTCTATAGATCTTGATGCCTAATATGTAAGCAGCTTCACCGAGGTCTTTCATCGAAAAACTTTTATTCAAATATCCCTTTATGCTATCCAGAAATTCTATATCATTTCCAATTAATAATATGTCATCAACATATAAAACTAGAAATGCTACAGAGCTCCCACTCACTTTCTTGTAAATACAGGCTTCTCCAAAAGTCTGTATAAAACCATATGCTTTGATCACACTATCAAAACGTTTATTCCAACTCCGAGATGCTTGCACCAGTCCATAAATGGAACGTTGGAGCTTGCACACTTTGTCAGCACCTTTTGGATCAACAAAACCTTCCGGCTGCATCATATACAACTCTTCTTCTAGAAATCCATTCAAGAATGCAGTCTTGACATCCATTTGCCAAATTTCATAATCATGAAATGCAACAATAGCCAACATGATTCGGACAGACTTAAGCATCGCTACGGGTGAGAAAGTCTCATCGTAGTCAACCCCTTGAACTTGTCGAAAACCTTTCGCAACAAGTCGAGCTTTATAGACAGTAACATTACCATCAGCGTCAGTCTTCTTCTTAAAGATCCATTTATTCTCAATGGCTTGCCGATCATCGGGCAAGTCAACCAAAGTCCATACTTTGTTTTCATACATGGATCCTATCTCAGATTTCATGGCCTCTAGCCATTTTGCGGAATCTGGGCTCATCATCGCTTCCTCATAGTTCGTAGGTTCATCATGGTCAAGTAACATGACTTCCAGAACAGGATTACCGTACCACTCTGGTGTGGATCTTATTCTGGTAGACCTACGAGGTTCAGCAGAAACTTGATCTGAAGTTTCATGATCAATATCATTAGCTTCCTCACTAGTTGGTGTAGTTGTCACAGGAACCAGTTCTCGTGATGAACTATCTTCCAACAAGGGAGTAGATACAGTTATCTCATCAAGTTATACTTTCCTCCCACTCACTTCTTTCGAGAGAAATTCTTTCTCTAGAAAGGATCCATTCTTAGCAACGAATGTTTTGCCTTCGGATCTGTGATAGAAGGTGTACCCAACAGTTTCCTTTGGGTATCCTATGAAGACACATTTCTCCGATTTGGGTTCGAGCTTATCTGGTTGAAGTTTCTTCACATAAGCATCGCAGCCCCAAACTTTAAGAAACGACAACTTTGGTTTCTTGACAAACCATAGTTCATAAGGCGTCGTCTCAACGGATTTTGATGGTGCCCTATTTAACGTGAATGCGGCCGTCTCTAAAGCATAACCCCAAAACGATAGCGGTAAATCGGTAAGAGACATCATAGATCGCACCATATCAAGTAAAGTACGATTACGACGTTTGGACACACCATTCCGTTGTGGTGTTCCAGGTGGCGTGAGTTGCGAAACTATTCCGCATTGTTTCAAATGTAAACCAAACTCGTAACTCAAATATTCTCCTCCACGATCAGATTGTAGAAACTTGATTTTCTTGTTACGATGATTTTCTACTTCACTCTGAAATTCTTTGAACTTTTCAAATGTTTCAGACTTGTGCTTCATTAAGTAGATATACCCATATCTGCTAAAATCATCTGTGAAGGTGAGAAAATAACGATATCCGCCACGAGCCTCAACATTCATCTGGCCACATACATCTGTATGTATGATTTCCAACAAATCTGTTGCTCTCTCCATAGTACCGGAGAACGGCGTTTTGGTCATCTTGCCCATGAGGCACGGTTCGCAAGTACCAAGTGATTCATAATCAAGTGATTCCAGAAGTCCATCAGTATGGAGTTTCTTCATGCGTTTTACACCGATATGACCTAAACGGCAGTGCCACAAATAAGTTGCACTATCATTATCAACTCTGCATCTTTTGGCTTCAACATTATGAATATGTGTATCACTACTATCGAGATTCAATAAAAATATACCACTCTTCAAGGGTGCATGACCATAAAAGATATTACTCATCTAAATAGAACAACCATTATTCTCTGATTTAAATGAATAACCGTCTCGCATCAAACAAGATCCAGATATAATGTTCATGCTCAACGCAGGCACCAAATAACAATTATTTAGGTCTAAAACTAATCCCGATGGTAGATGTAGAGGTAGCGTGCCGACGGCGATCACATCGACTTTGGAACCGTTTCCCACGCGCATCGTCACCTCGTCCTTGGCCAGTGCTCGCTTATTCAGTAGTCCCTGTTTCGAGTTGCAAATATTAGCAACAGAACCAGTATCAAATACCCAGGTGCTACTACGAGCTCTAGTTAGGTACACATCAATAACATGTATATCACATATACCTTTGTTCACTTTGCCATCCTTCTTATCCGCCAAATACTTGGGGCAGTTCCGCTTCCAGTGACCAGTCTGCTTGCAGTAGAAGCACTCAGTTTCAAGCTTAGGTCTAGACTTGGGTTTCTTCTCCTGAGCAGCAACTTGCTTGCCGTTCTTTTTGAAGTTCCCCTTCTTCTTTCCTTTGCCCTTTTTCTTGAAACTAGTGGTCTTGTTGACCATCAACACTTGATGCTCCTTCTTGATTTCTACCTCCGCGGCTTTCAGCATCGCGAAGAGATCGAGAATAGTCTTGTTCATCCCTTGCATATTATAGTTCATCACAAAGCTCTTGTAGCTTGGTGGCAGTGATTGAAGAATTCTGTCAATGACACTATCATCAGGAAGATTAACTCCCAGTTGAATCAAGTGATTGTTATACCCAGACATTCTGAGTATATGTTCACTGACAGAACTATTCTCCTCCATCTTGCAGCTGTAGAACTTATTGGAGACTTCATATCTCTCAATCCGGGCATTTGCTTGAAATATTAACTTCAACTCCTGGAACATCTCATATGCTCCATGACGTTCAAAATGTCGTTGAAGACACGGTTCTAAGCCGTAAAGCATGGCACACTGAACTATAGAGTAGTCATCAGCTTTGCTCTGCCAGACGTTCTTAACGTCGTCAGTTGCATCAGCAGCAGGCCTGGCACCCAGCGGTGCTTCCAGGACGTAATTCTTCTGTGCAGCAATGAGGATAATCCTTAGGTTACGGACCCAGTCCGTGTAATTGCTACCATCATCTTTCAACTTTGCTTTCTCAAGGAACGCACTAAAATTCAACGGAACAACAGCACGAGCCATCTATCTACAAACAAACATAGACAAGCAAGATACTATCAAGTACTAAGTTCATCATAAATTTAAGTTCAATTAATCATATTACTTAAGAACTCCCACTTAGACAGACATCTCTCTAGTCATCTAAGTGATCACGTGATCCAAATCAACTAAACCATAACCGATCATCACGTGAGATGGAGTAGTTTTCAATGGTGAACATCACTATGTTGATCATATCTACTATATGATTCACGCTCGACCTTTCGGTCTCCGTGTTCTGAGGCCATATCTGCATATGCTAGGCTCGTCAAGTATAACCTGAGTATTCTGCGTGTGCAAAACTGGCTTGCACCCGTTGTAGATGGACGTAGAGCTTATCACACCCGATCATCACGTGGTGTCTCGGCACGACGAACTTTGGCAACGGTGCATACTCAGGGAGAACACTACTTGATAATTTTAGTGAGAGATCATCTTAAAATGCTACCGTCAATCAAAGCAAGATAAGATGCATAAAGGATAAACATCACATGCAATCAATATAAGTGATATGATATGGCCATCATCATCTTGTGCTTGTGATCTCCATCTCCGAAGCACCGTCGTGATCACCATCGTCACCGGCGCGACACCTTGATCTCCATCGTAGCATCGTTGTCGTTTACGCCATCTATTGCTTCTACGACTATCGCTACCGCTTAGTGATAAAGTAAAGCAATTACAGGGCGTTTGCATTTCATACAATAAAGCGACAACCATATGGCTCCTGCCAGTTGCCGATAACTTCGGTTACAAAACATGATCATCTCATACAATAAAATATAGCATCACGTCTTGGCCATATCACATCACAACATGCCCTGCAAAAACAAGTTAGACGTCCTCTACTTTGTTGTTGCAAATTTTACGTGGCTGCTACGGGCTTAAGCAAGAACCAATCTCACCTACGCATCAAAACCACAACGATAGTTTGTCAAGTTGATGCTGTTTTAACCTTCGCAAGGACCGGGCGTAGCCACACTCGGTTCAACTAAAGTTGGAGAAACTGACACCCGCTAGTCACCTGTGTGCAAAGCACGGCGGTAAAACCAGTCTCGCGTAAGCGTACGCGTAATGTCGGTCCGGGCCGCTTCATCCAACAATACCGCTGAACCAAAGTATGACATGCTGGTAAGCAGTATGACTTATATCGCCCACAACTCACTTGTGTTCTACTCGTGCAAATAACATCAAACGATAAAAATCTAGGCTCGGATGCCACTGTTGGGGAACGTAGTAATTTCAAAAAAATTCCTACGCACACGCAAGATCATGGTGATGATATAGCAACGAGGGGAGAGTGTTGTCTACGTACCCTCGTAGACCGAAGCGGAAGCGTTGACGCAACGTAGAGGAAGTAGTCGTACGTCCTCCCGGTCCGACCGATCCAAGCACCGTTACTCCGGCACCTCCGAGTTCTTGACACGCGTACAACTCAATGACGCACCCTCGATCTCCAATCCAGTAGAGGCTCCGAGGGGGAGTTCCGTCAGCACGACGGCGTGGTGACGATCTTGATGTTCTCCTGTCGCAGGGCTTCGCCTAAGCACCGCTACAATATGATCGATGTGTAATATCGTGGAGGGGGGCACCGCACATGGCTAAGGAACGATCAATGATCAACTTGTGTGTCCTAGGGTGCCCCCCTACCCCCGTATATAAAGGAGGGAGGGAGGAGGTGGCCGGCCTCAAGGGGGGCGCGCCATAGGGAGGGGGAAACCTACTCCAAGTAGGTTTCCCTCTCTTTTCCTTATCTTATTTGGAGGGGGAAGGAAGGAGTACTAGTATTAGGAAGTAGTACTAGTAGTAGGAAGGAAGAGAGGGGGAAGGAGAAAGGAAAGGGGGGGCCGGCCTCCCTCCCCAATTCGGATTGGGCTTGGGGGGGCGCGCCCCCCTCCCTTGCTCCTTCTCTCTTCCTCCTACATGGGCCCAATAAGGCCCATATACCTCCCGGGGGGTTCCGGTAACCTCCCGGAGCTCCAAACTTCTCCGGAACCTTTCCGGTGTCCAAATATATCCGTCCAATATATCAATCTTTATGTCTCGACCATTTCGAGACTCCTCGTCATGTCCATGATCATATCCGGGACTCCGAACAAACTTCGGTACATCAAAATACATAAACTCATAATATAATTGTCATCGAAACCTTAAGCGTGAGGACCCTACGGTTCGAGAACAATGCAGACATGACCGAGACACGTCTCTGGTCAATAACCAATAGCGGGACCTGGATGCCCATATTGGTTCCTACATATTCTACGAAGATCTTTATCGGTCAAACCGCATAACAACATACTTTGTTCCCTTTGTCATCGGTATGTTACTTGCCCGAGATTTGATCGTCGGTATCCAATACCTAGTTCAATCTCATTACCGGCAAGTCTCTTTACGCGTTCTGTAATACGTCATCTCATAACTAACTCATTAGTTATATGCTTGCAAGGCTTAGGTGATGAGTATTACCGAGAGGTCCCAGAGATACCTCTCCGACAATCGGAGTGACAAAACCTAATCTCGAATTATGCCAACTCAACATGAACCTTCGGAAACACCTGTAGAGCACCTTTATAATCACCCAGTTACGTTGTGACGTTTGGTAGCACACAAAGTGTTCTTCCGGTACACGGGAGTTGCACAATCTCATAGTTGCAGGAACTTTGTATAAGTCATGAAGAAAGCAATAGCAGTATACTAAACGATCAAGTGCTAGGCTAACAAAATGGGTCATGTCAATCACATCATTCTTCTAATGATGTGATCCCACTAATCAAATGACAACACATGTCTATGGTCAGGAAACATGACCATCTTTGATTAATGAGCTAGTCAAGTAGAGGCATACTAGTGACTATATGTTTGTCTATGTATTCACACATGTATCATGTTTCCGGTTAATACAATTCTAGCATGAATAATAAACATTTATCATGATATGAGGGAATAAATAATAACTTTATTATTGCCTCTAGGGAATATTTCCTTCAGTACCCAATAGTCTCTTTTGGGTATCCTATGAAGACACATTTCTCCGATTTGGGTTCGAGATTATCTGGTTGAAGTTTCTTCACATAAGCATCGCAGCCCCAAACTTTAAGAAACGACAACTTTGGTTTCTTGCCAAACCACAGTTCATAATGCGTCGTCTCAACGGATTTTGATGGTGCCCTATTTAACGTGAATGCGGCCATCTCTAAAGCATAACCCCAAAACGATAGCGGTAAATCAGTAAGAGACATCATAGATCGCGCCATATCTAGTAAAGTACGATTACGACGTTCGGACACACCATTTCGTCGTGGTGTTCCGGGTGGCGTGAGTTGTGAAACTATTCCGCATTGTTTCAAATGTAAACCAAACTCGTAACTCAAATATTCTCCTCCACGATCAGATCGTAGAAATTTTATTTTCTTGTTACGATGATTTTCCACTTCACTCTGAAATTCTTTGAACTTTTCAAATGTTTCAGACTTGTGTTTCATTAAGTAGATATACCCATATCTGCTCAAATCATCTGTGAAGGTGAGAAAATAACGATACCCGCCGCGAGCCTCAATATTCATTGGACCACATACATCAGTATGTATGATTTCCAACAAATCAGTTGCTCGCTCCATAGTTCCGGAGAACGGCGTTTTAGTCATCTTGACCATGAGGCACGGTTTGCAAGTACCAAGTGATTCATAATCAAGTGATTCCAAAAGTCCATCAGTATGGAGTTTCTTCATGCGCTTTATACCGATATGACCTAAACGGCAGTGCCACAAATAAGTTGCACTATCATTATCAACTCTGCATCTTTTGGCTTCAACATTATGAATATGTGTATCACTACTATCAAGATTCAATAAAAATAGACCACTCTTCAAGGGTGCATGACCATAAAAGATATTACTCATATAAATAGAACAACCATTATTCTCTGACTTAAATGAATAACCGTCTCGCATCAAACAAGATCCAGATATAATGTTCATGCTCAACGCTGGCACCAAATAACAATTATTTAGGTCTAAAACTAATACCGATGGTAGATGTAGAGGTAGTGTGCCGACCGCGATCACATCGACTTTGGAACCATGTCCCACGCGCATCGTCACCTCGTCCTTAGCCAATCTTCACTTAATCCGTAGTCCCTGTTTCGAGTTGCAAATATTAGCAGTAGAACCAGTATCAAATACCCAGGTACTACTGCGAGCATTAGTAAGGTACACATCAATAACATGTATATCACATATACCTTTGTTCACTTTGCCATCCTTCTTATCCGCCAAATACTTGGGGCAGTTCCGCTTCCAGTGTCTAGTCTGCTTGCAGTAGAAGCACTCAGTCTCAGGCTTAGGTCCAGACTTGGGTTTCTTCTCTTGAGCAGCAACTTGCTTGATGTTCTTCTTGAAGTTCCCCTTCTTCTTCCCTTTGCCCTTTTTCTTGAAACCGGTGGTCTTATTAACCATCAACACTTGATGCTCCTTCTTGATTTCTACCTCCGCAGCTTTTAGCATAGCGAAGAGCTCGGGAATAGTCTTGTCCATCCCTTGCATATTATAGTTCGTCACGAAGCTCTTGTAGCTTGGTGGCAGTGATTGAAGAATTCTGTCAATGACACTATCATCAGGAAGATTAACTCCCAGTTGAATCAAGTGATTATTATACCCAGACATTTTGAGTATGTGTTCACTGACAAAACTATTCTCCTCCATCTTACAGCTATAGAACTTATTGGAGATTTCATATCTCTCAATCCGGGCATTTGCTTGAAATATTAACTTCAACTCCTGGAACATCTCATATGCTCCATGACGTTCAAAACGTCGTTGAAGACCCGGTTCCAAGCCATAAAGCATGGCACATTGAACTATCGAGTAGTCATCAGCTTTGCTCTGCCAGATGTTCTTAACGTCGTCAGTTGCATCAGCAGTAGGCCTGGCACCCAGCGGTGCTTCCAGGACATAATTCTTCTGTGCAGCAATGAGGATAATCCTCAGATTACGGACCCAGTCCGTGTAATTACTACCATCATCTTTCAACTTAGCTTTCTCAAGGAACGCATTAAAATTCAACGGAACAACAACACGAGCCATCTATCTACAACAAACATAGACAAGCAAAATACTATCAAGTACTAAGTTCATGATAAATTTAAGTTCAATTAATCATATTACTTAAGAACTCCCACTTAGACAGACATCTCTCTAGTCATCTAAGTGATCACGTGATCCAAATCAACTAAACCATGTCCGATCATCACGTGAGATGGAGTAGTTTCAATGGTGAACATCACTATGTTGATCATATCTACTATATGATTCATGCTCGACCTTTCGGTCTCCGTGTCCCGAGGCCATATCTGTATATGCTAGGCTCGTCAAGTTTAACCTGAGTATTCCGCGTGTGCAACTGTTTTGCACCCGTTGTATTTGAACGTAGAGCTTATCACACCCGATCATCACGTGGTGTCTCAGCACGAAGAACTTTCGCAACGGTGCATACTCAGGGAGAACACTTCTTGATAATTTAGTGAGAGATCATCTTAAAATGCTACCGTCAATCAAAGCAAGATAAGATGCATAAAGGATAAACATCACATGCAATCAATATAAGTGATATGATATGGCCATCATCATCTTGTGCTTTTATCTCCATCTCTGAAGCACCGTTGTGATCACCATCGTCACCGGCGCGACACCTTGATCTCCATAGTATCATCGTTGTCGTTTATGCAATCTATTGCTTCTATGACTATCGCTACCGCTTAGTGATAAAGTAAAGCAATTACAGGGCGTTTGCATTTCATACAATAAAGCAACAATCATATGGCTCCTGCCAGTTGCTGATAACTTCGGTTACAAAACATGATCATCTCATACAATATAGCATCACGTCTTGACCATATCACATCACAACATGCCCTGCAAAAACAAGTTAGACGTCCTCTACTTTGTTGTTGCAAATTTTACGTGGCTGCTACGGGCTGAGCAAGAACCGTTCTTACCTACGCATCAAAACCACAACGATAGTTCGTCAAGTTAGTGTTGTTTTAACCTTCACAAGGACCGGGCATAGCCACACTCGGTTCAACTAAAGTTGGAGAAACAGACACCCGCTAGTCACATGTGTGCAAAGCACGGCGGTAAAACCAGTCTCGCGTAAGCGTACGCGTAATGTCGGTCCGGGCCGCTTCATCCAACAATACCGCTGAACCAAAGTATGACATGCTGGTAAGCAGTATGACTTGTATCGTCCACAACTCACTTGTGTTCTACATGTGCATATAACATCAACGCATAAAGCCTAGGCTCGGATGCCACTGTTGGGGAACGTAGTAATTTCAAAAAAATTCCTACGCACACGCAAGATCATGGTGATGCATAGCAACGAGAGGGGAGAGTGTTGTCCACATACCCTCGTAGACCGTAAGCGGAAGCGTTATGACAACGCGGTTGATGTAGTCGTACGTCTTCACGATCCGACCGATCCAAGCACCGAACGTACGGCACCTCCAAGTTCAGCACACGTTCAGCTCGATGACGATCCCCGGACTCCGATCCAGCAGGGTGTCGGGGATGAGTTCCGTCAGCACGATGGCGTGGTGAGGATGATGATGTTCTACCGACACAGGGCTTCGCCTAAGCACCGCAACGATATGACCGAGGTGGAATATGGTGGAGGGGGCACCGCACACGGCTAAGGAACGATCACGAAGATCAACTTGTGTGTCTAGAGGTGCCCCCCTGCCTCCGTATATAAAGGAGCCAAGGGGGAGGGGGCGGCCGGCCAAGGAGGGCGCGCCAAGGGGGAGTCCTACTCCCACCGGGAGTAGGACTCCCTTCTTTCCTAGTTGGAGAAGGAGACGGGGGAAGGAGGAGGAAGAGGGGAAGGAAAGGGGGGTCGCCACCCCCCTCTCCTTGTCCTATTCGGACTAGGGAGGGGAGGGGGCGCAGCCCACCTCTTGCCTCCTCTCCTCTTCTCCCTTAGGGCCCATGAAGGCCCAATAACCCCCGGGGGGGTTCCGGTAACCCCCCGGTACTCCGGTAAAATCCCGATTTCACCCGGAACGATTCCGATATCCAAATATAGGCTTCCAATATATCAATCTTTATGTCTTGACCATTTCGAGACTTCTCATCATGTTCGTGATCACATCCGGGACTCCGAACAACCTTCGGTACATCAAAACTTATAAACTCATAATAAAACTGTCATCGTAACGTTAAGCGTGCGGACCCTACGGGTTCGAGAACTATGTAGACATGACCTAGAACTATTCTCGGTCAATAACCAATAGCGGAACCTGGATGCTCATATTGGCTCCTACATATTCTACGAAGATGTTTATTGGTCAAACCGCATAACAACATACGTTGTACCCTTTGTCATCGGTATGTTACTTGCCCGAGATTCGATCGTCGGTATCCAATACCTAGTTCAATCTCGTTACCGGCAAGTCTCTTTACTCATTACGTAATGCATCATTCCGTAACTAACTCATTAGCTACATTGCTTCCAAGGCTTATATTGATGTGCATTACCGAGAGGGCCCAGAGATACCTCTCCGACAATCGGAGTGACAAAACCTAATCTCGAAATACGCCAACTCAACATGTACCATTGGAGACACCTGTAGGGCTCCTTTATAATCACCCAGTTACGTTGTGACGTTTGGTAGCACACAAAGTGTTCCTCCGGTAAACGGGAGTTGCATAATCTCATAGTTGTAGGAACTTTGTATAAGTCATGAAGAAGGCAATAGCAACATACTAAACGATCAAGTGCTAGGCTAACGGAATGGGTCAAGTCAATCACATCATTCTCCTAATGATGTGATCCCGTTAATCAAATGACAACACGTGTCTATGGTTAGGAAACATAACCATCTTTGATTAATGAGCTAGTCAAGTAGAGGCATACTAGTGACATTATGTTTGTCTATGTATTCACACATGTATCATGTTTCCGGTTAATACAATTCTAGCATGAATAATAAACATTTATCATGATATGAGGAAATAAATAATAACTTTATTATTGCCTCTAGGGCATATTTCCTTCACTGAGCACTCTCCCCAATCCCCTGACTTAGAGCGAGGAGGGCAAGCAGATGAGTTGCGACGGTCGGCCATGTTGGAATGGTTTTTCGCGGAGCGCTCTGGGATGCTAGCTCGAGGGAGGAGAGTGGGGTTTGGATCTGAGAATCCCTGTCCCTTCAAATAGACGGTTGGCTCGGAGGATCGAGGGTGGCATATGCAAAAATGCCTCGACTCCTCGCATTCGCTCGACACGTGGAGATGGTCATTACTGAGGCGCTGAAGCCGAGGAGCACAACATGGATTGGAGGCCGGACACTATTCATCGTAACAGGTACTTTGGAGTATTTGGAGAAGGAACCCACCTTGCAATGCCGCAGACACTACTGCGCGCCGGACTCATCGTCATTGAAGCCTGGTTCAGGGGCTACTGAGGGAGTCCTGGATTAGGGGGTATCCGGACAGCCGGACTGTGTACAACGTCCGGACTATTGAAGTGTGAAGATACAAGACTCAAGACTTTGGCCCATGTCTGGATGGGACTTTCCTTGGCGTGGAAGGCAAGCTTGGCGATCTGGATATCATATTTCCTTCCTTGTAACCGACTCTATGTAAACCCTAGCCCTCTCCGGTGTCTATATAAACCGGAGAGGTTGGTCCTTAGAAGGCCGATCACAATTACAATCATACCATCATAGGCTAGCTCCTAGGGTTTAGCCTCTACGATCTCGTGGTAGATCTACTCTTGTACTACCCATATCATCAATATTAATCAAGCAGGAAGTAGGGTTTTACCTCCATCGAGAGGGCCCGAACCTGGGTAAACATCTGTGTCCCTTGCTTCATGTTACCATTAGCCTTGATGCACAGATCGGGACCCCCTACCCGAGATCCGCCGGTTTTGACACCGACAGGGGGCACCCCATAGACACACAATTTGATTGTTTAGCCGTGTGCGATGCCCCCCTCCACAGATTTCCACCTCGGTCATATTGTTGTAGTGCTTAGGCAAAGCCCTGCATCGGTAACTTCATCATCACCGTCATCACGCCATCGTGCTGACGAAGCTCTCCCTCGACACTCAGCTAGATCTAGAGTTCGTGGGATGTCACCGAGCTGAACGTGTGCAGATCGCGGAGGTGCCGTACTTTCGGTACTAGGATCGGTCAGATCGTGAAGACGTACGACTACATCAACTGCGTTGTCATAACGCTTCCGCTTTCGGTCTACGAGGGTATGTGGACAACACTCTCCCCTCTCGTTGCTATGCATCACCTATATGGATCTTGCGTGTGCGTAGGATTTTTTTTTTTTGAAATTACTGCGTTCCCCAACACCACCACCATCTCGCCGCCGGGGCATCGAAGCTTCCCACCCCTACCTCCCGACGCCGACGCGAGCAAGAAGCTGCCTCGCCGCCCCGGCCAGCTCCTTCGGCCTGACGCCGGCACGCTCGTCGGACGTCTCCAGGGAAGCCACCTGCTCCAAGGGAGGCGCGTGTCTTCTCGTCGGCCGGCTCCTTCGTTGACGCCCACAAGCTGTTCGACAGTTTGCCAAGGTACAAAATGGACTCCGCCGACGAGTTCTTTTTCACAATTTCCTTTGCGATTCGGACGATTCCTCGTCCGATGAGGAGGAGGAGATCTTGGTTGCCATGTTGGTCCATCACCACCTTAATAGCCAGTGGCCGTTGTTCCGTGGCTCCATCCCGGGGCACCTTCCGGCGTTGAATTGCAACCGAGAGAGCGGCATTTCCTTCTTTGGAAGGACTACTTTGACACAACCAACCCGTTGTTCAAACATCAGAAATTTCGGCGGCGTTTTCGTATGAGTAGGCATCTTTTCAACCGTATTAGAGAGGGGGTAGTCGGATACGATGACTATTTTGAGTGCAAAGAGGATGCCGTTGGAAAGATTGGCTTCTCATCTTATCATAAATGCACTGCAGCCGTCCGGATGCTTACATACGGAGTGTCCGGTGATCTCAGTGATGAGTACATCTGTATGAGCGAGTCTACATGTCTAGACTCCTTGTACAAGTTCTGCATGGCTGTGATTGTTGTGTTTGGTCGTGAGTACTTGAGGGAGCCCACTGCTGAAGATACAACCCGCTTGTTGGTGATGAATGCCAGCAGAGGATTCCCAAGGATGCTTGGCAGCATAGACTGCATGCACTCGGAGTGGAAGCCTTCCCTTCTGTTTGGCAAGGGCAGTATAAGAGCCATGTCAGGGCTTGCATTGTCATACTTGAGGTTGTGGCCTCACAAGATCTCTGGATCTGGCACTCTTTCTTTGGCATGGTCGGATCACACAATGATATCAACGTGCTTCAGCGTTCGTCGGTGTTTGCTAGGCTTGCCGAAGGCAACAGCCCATCGGTGAATGTTACCATCAACGGACACAACTACAGCAAAGGATACTACCTAGGTGGCGGTATCTTTCCTCAGTGGACCACTATTGTAAAGACAATCCCCAACCCTGTCGGAGAGAAGAGGAAAAGATTTGCCCAAGAGCAACAGAGTGCTAGGAAGGACGTCGAGCGTGCCTTTGGTGTTTTGCAATCTCGATGGGCATCGTTCGGTATCCATAGGACTTGTTGCGCAAAAAAATTGTGGGAGGTGATGACTGCTTGTGCGATTATGCACAATATGATCGTAGAAGATGAGCGCCCGGAACGTCTCTACGATCAAGGGTTTCAGTTTCAAGATGAGAATGTTGTTCCTGGGCATGGAGGAGCGGCAACGTCTGAACAGTTCACTTAATTTCATCATGACATGCGTGATTGGAAAACTCGCATGCAACTGCAAAATGATTTGGTTACCAACATATGTTGGCTCATGTTGGCAACCAATATATGTATCTTTTTTATTCGGCTTGCAAAACTATGTGAGACTATTTTATTTTTATTCGCCTTATAAAACTATGCTATTTATTTGGTTGTGGACTATATGTTTACTTGTGAAATAATGCAAAAATTGTGCTATTTGTTGAAAAAAGACCGGTCACGCCGGTACATATGGGTCGGCATGTTGGGCCTACTGCTAACCCAAATTTCAAACAAAACGGAGCGGGCGGCCGATTTAAATGGACAAAAGGCAGACAAAAGCGCCGTGTGTTTGGGTCGGCGAGTTGGAATTGCTCTGACTAACTTCCATTTCGCCGATGAACAATACGTATAATACGAACCACTAATCCCAGCTCGTATTTTTTACTGGTCTCAAGTAGTAGGATTTTATGTAATCCAGCTCATGCCTTGTTCATTCCAGTCAACCTCGGCCCCACCCTGTCCTCCACCAAGGGCCAAGGCTCACCCAACCCACTCCATGGGGATCTCCGTCGCCGTCCCCTCCCTCCTCCTCCTCTCCGTCGCCCTCCTCCTGCCGCCGGCCGCCGCGCGATTCTCCTTCACCTACAACTTCACCGCCGCCTCTGACTCGGCCCCATCGGGCATCTCCTTCCAGGGCGACGCCTTCTTCAACAAGTTCATCCGCCTGACCCGCGACGAGCGCGTCGGGCCCCTCACCAGCAGCGCCGGCCGGGCCTTCTTCTCCCGCCCCATCCCACTCTTCGACCCCGTCTCCCGCCGCCCCGCCTCCTTCGCCTCCGCCTTCTCCTTCTCCATCTCCGCCCCCGAACCCTCCGCCGCCTCCGGCGACGGCCTCGCCTTCTTCCTCTCCCCGTTCCCCTCCGTCATCCCCAACAGATCCGCTGGCGGCCTTCTCGGGCTCTTCAACTCCTCCGCCCGCAACGGGGCCCGCTCCCTCGTCGCCGTCGAATTCGACACCTTCAGGAACGATTGGGACCCCAGCGACGACCACGTCGGCATCGACCTCGGGGGCATCGCCTCCGTGGCCACCGCCGACTGGCCAACCAGCATGAAGGACGGCCGCACGGCGCACGCGCGCGTCGCGTACGACGCGGAGGCCAAGAACCTCACCGTGGCCCTCTCCTACGGCGACGCTGCCCCCACGGACGTCCTTCTGTGGTACGCCGTCGATTTGAGGGAGCACCTGCCCGACGCCGTGGCCGTTGGCTTCTCCGCCGCCACCGGCGAGGCCGCCGAGCTGCACAAGGTCCTGTACTGGGATTTCACCTCCAGCGTCGACACCAAGGAGCAGACGGTGGTGCTGTGGGTGGTACTAGGATTGTGCGGATTCCTTGTTGTGCTGGTCGGTGCAGGTGTTGTTTGGTTCGTGAAGGAATGGAGGAAGACCGGAGAGTGCGTCCCCTACGTCGACATCGACGATGCGATGGGGTACGACGAGCTAACTGACGAGTTCATCGTGCAGAGCGGGCCAAGACGGTTCCGTTATGCTGAATTGGTGGCCGCAACCAATAATTTCTCCGAGCAGAGGAAGCTCGGGCAGGGCGGGTTCGGTGCTGTTTACCGGGGATTCTTGAAGGAGCTCGGTCAGGAGGTGGCCATCAAGAGGGTCTCCAAGGGGTCGACCCAGGGCCGCAAGGAGTACGCGGCCGAGGTACGCATCATCAGCCAGCTGCGCCACCGGCATTTGGTCCGGCTTGTCGGGTGGTGCCATGAACACCGTGGTGACTTCTTGCTCGTCTATGAGCTCATGCCCAACGGCAGCGTCGACCAGCACCTCTACGGCAAGGGCGTGCACCTCACCTGGCCGACAAGGTACGACATTGCACTGGGCCTCGCGTCGGCATTGCTCTACCTCCACGAGGAGTGCCTTCAGTGCATCGTGCACCGCGACATCAAGCCGAGCAATGTGATGCTGGATGCCACCTTCAGTGCCAAGCTCGGCGACTTTGGCCTTGCCAAGCTCGTTGAGCATGGCAGCCAGCCCTACACCACCGTCCTGGCTGGCACGCTGGGCTACTTGGCGCCAGAGTGCCTGACGACAGGCAAGTCAAGCCGAGAGTCGGACGTGTACAGCTTCGGCGTCGTGGCACTCGAAATTGCTTGTGGACGACAGCCATCAGAGCCCACGGCAGAGCCGAGCAAGGCGAGGCTGGTGCCGTGGGTCTGGGAGCTTTATGGGAAGAATGCCCTTCTCGAAGCGGCGGACTGGAGGTTGAAGGGGGAGTTTGATGAGAAGCAGATGGAGCGTCTGATGGTGGTCGGGCTATGGTGCGCTCACCCGGACTACACGCATAGACCAAGCATCAGGCAGGCCCTGAATGCCCTGAAATTTGAGGCGCCATTGCCTGTGCTGGCGCCGAAGATGCCGGTGCCGACGTTCTTCCCTTTGCCTGACTTGGCTGCTCTGGTATCATCAGTTGGAGGTGCGTCCGACATACAGAACCCAGGCGTTACTGAGTGCGAGTCATCAGGGGCTAATGCTGGCAAAGGGTCCTCGGTGAGGGACAGACTTCTGGATCCGTGAACGTGGTGGATTTTGTGAATCTGCTTTCACGATGATTTTATTTGTTTCATATTGTGCTGCAACATGGAGGAGGTGTGATTGATTGTACAATTATATCTGTATGAGTTGAGTTTGGTTTGTATAGCATGAAAATGTGTTGGTTTATATCGGTCAAAAGGACCGAACAAGAAGAAATATCTTGAGGCAGTTTGAGGCATTAGGTATTGCTTATAACTGTGTGAGATGATCTGCCGATACGAGCCAACTAGATGTCACCACAGTTTTTGTGTAACAGGTCACACGCAACTTCAAACCAACAACGGGACTAGAACACCGCTCAAACTTTCACATGGTTATACACAACCGCACTGAACAGACGCATGTAAGCCAAAAAAGTAGATTAGAATGTGCTGACGAGAACTTGTACAAATATAAGTTAACTAACGATATTTTGCTTTGTTATATCTTCATAATAGTCAAACGACACCATTGCAGCCAATTGAAAGTTAACCTGAGGGTCGGGTCCCTACTTGCAGTGCCAAAAGAATTGGATGGTCTAACAACCACAATGACACCTTCCAACTACAAAATCTCAACACCTGTACAAACTAAAAGCACTAGGCCCCTATAGAAATGCTATTTGTTACCTCCCCTGAGAAACATTTATCTATCACTGTCCCTATTACACCATTCCATGAGCAAAATTGCGTTCCATCTCAGGAGGTGATGCTAAACCATAAACAAATAATTCAAGTCGTCCACTGTCAGTCGAGTCTGACCGCCACCAGATTTATCTTCCCCAAAAGCAGAAGCAACCATCTCCCGCTTTTTCTCCTGAGACAAATTATACACCTTAGCACGCAATGCATGAAATATTGCATCTAAAAATTCGTTGCCAAACAGAACACATCGATAAATAGTACCCTCTCGTCGAGGACCAATGGGAAGGGTTGACATCACATAGGATTTAACCGAGCAGTAGGAACTCAAAGCAAGAAATTAATTATTTCGTATTAAGATAGCCCTTGTACAGTTTCTCTTGTAATTTTTCTCTCTTCTAACAAAATTTTACTGTCAGGGAATTCCCTACAGTTACGGTTCAAAATGATAGCACTGTTTTGTATGGTGTTCAAGTTGTACCCTATTCGGTCCAGGTGATGCCTACCTATTGTTCCGGTTGGTCTCAAGTGATCCCAGGAAAACGAAACTATATATTTACAACATCACAATGATGTAAATAATGTTAGGGATATACTTAAAGCTACAAAAATAGATTTTCCAACTTCTTTAGTATCTTTCACTGCTCAAAGGAGGGGCGGGAGAGCAGGCAAGCATCCTACACGTCCATACTTTCAGAAACTGGACCGGTGACAAAAAAAATGGTGAAGACACCCTACTTGATGGTTCATAGTCCAGGTGTTGATTTGACCCACCAATTTCTCATTCGACTGAGAACAGTCTCAGAGAAACCAGGGCATGGTTCCTACGGCCAGTTTGAGGAGCACAGAGCAAGTATCAATATCCTGGCCAGTCTAAGCATCCTACGCGTATATACTTTTAAAAGCTGGACCACTGATCAAAACGGTGAAGACACCCTACTCAAAGGATTCATAGTCCAGGGTGTCGGTGGTTCACCGGTTGACCCACCAATTCTCTCATTCGACTGAGACCAGTCTCTTGAGAGAGAGAGACATTGGTCCCTGCAGTCAGTATGAGCACATAGCTAGTAGCCTACTATCGATATCCTAGCCAGTCTAAAAGGTGGGTAGGCATACTAAATGAAGTGATCTTACGCTGATAGTTTTAAATTTACCTGGAGCGCCAGAATACGATCTTCAACAGTATCTTTGACAGTTAACCTAGATACTGTGACTGGTCGTGTTTGGCCAATACGGTGTGCTCTATCAACAGCTTGGTCCTCAGTGGTAGGATTCCACCACAGATCGAGCATAAGCACATGGCAGGCAGCCACCATATTTAGACCAAGACTCGCAGCTTTGAGAGACATGATCATAACAGAAACCTGCCAAACAGCAGAAATCAACAGAGAACAAATTGTGATACACTCGAGAAAGTTGCATGTAAAAAATATCATTGAACACAAACCTCTGGAACTGTTTTGAAGTCATTCACGGCTTTTTCCCGAGCAGCAACAGACATTGTTCCATCAAGCCTCCGGTAGGTCACATGAGAAGCTTTCAAATGAACCTCTAGCAAATCCAGCATTCTAGTCCATTGAGAGAAAACAATGGCCTTCTCTGTCGTCTTGGTGTCAGCATATTCTGAACTCATCCCATTGGTATTTTCAGAGGCAAGCCCAATTGTTTTTTTGCTGTCACTACTTTGGGTGGGGTCAACTTTAGGTAATGAGAGAATGATATCTAGGGCAGCCCTCACTTTAGAAGATGCATAAGATGAATCAATTCCAGTTTGATTTTCAGTATGTACCATCTCTGTACAGGAATCATTAGACTGGAATTCACTTGTTGATTTGCACAAGGAGAATTCAAGGGTGCCTCGAGAGAATAATGAAGTTGCATTAAGTCGGACTCTGCAATTAGAAACTGGACATATGCTGTCATCGCCAGTAAGTTGCTCCAATATGCACTGGTTGCAAAAAACATGCCCGCATGCAGTAACAACAGCGTCTTCTGGTGCATCCTGCACAATTTAAGTCGCTAAGATTTAGGTATGAACTGAGGAAGAATATTAGGCATGACAAAGCTGGGGTCAAGAAACTGGAATGAAGCCAAGGGCTTCCTTTCCAGTTTTTGTTTCTTTTATGTAGTTCCGATTTATGCTGACACGATCTTAGGAAATTACACTACCTTTCAATGTTTCCCTTCTACACTACCTTTCAATGTTTCCCTTCTGTGTGTCCACGAAAGCAAACCCTTCCGAGTATTTAACATTACTACCACAATTATTCAAATAAATTACAATAGACCACACCCCGCAGCATGACAATAGCAAAATGAAATATTGTAAATCATGGTGTGGATACAAAGAGTAAACATAGATATTAGGGAGATATTATAACTATAGGTGAGGAAGAGAAGAGGCAAGTACACTTACGTTGCAGAGAGCACATATAGCTGAACAAGATTGCAAACAAACCAGCAATTCTTGTTTTCGTTCCATCGGAAGTTTATTCGCACTCTCCAATGAAGAGGTCCAGCTAGACTCGTGACCTTTAACTAGGTGAGGGTGATCACATGCCTGTCTGAGCCGTAAAAGCATCAGCAGGATATTCACGTAGTTTTGCCTAACAGTACCAGCAGCTGCATAGACCTGCAGATAAATTGTCAGATTAGACCAGGTAAGCAATTGACCATATAGGTAGGCTCCTTAAGTTAAAAATGGAACACATAAATAAGGAGCCATAATCAACTTGGCGTGAAGTAAACATAAAATGAGTGGTCAAACATGCCATCATCTCGTAAATGTTCTTATGAACAGTTTAGTATCGAGACTGTACAAGTTCTTTTTTGTGTGTTATCCAGACTGTACTAATCAAATCCCGTAAGTAAAGTAACAAGCATAGATGGAAATTAACCAAGTATATATGAGCTACGTTTCACAATACAAAGGAATAACATTCATAATTAAGAATATAATCCTGACTGATTTATTGTAGAGAAATAGCAACACAAGATCAAAAATCAAAATATTGAAAGAATAAATAAAAAGAATGCATCAGAAAGTGGATGGTTAATTAACACTGTGAACACACCTTAAATTGTGCTCGCGATTCAGCTTCTAGGGTGTTATAAAATGCACGCTCCTCACTCGTGAAGTTCACAGCCTTGAGAGTTATAGTCTTGGGCGGTAGGGAAATGATTGGTTTTCCATCCAGCATTGTCGCTACATTACCAAATAAATATAACTTTCAGCACCAATTACAAAGTTTAAAATTATGGAGACCACAAATCAACTACTCCCTCCGTCCCATAATATAAGAACGTTTTTGACACTGTCAAAAACGTTCTTATATTATGGGACGGAGGGAGTACTTTGGAACAGAAAGAATATTACACAGGAATAGCAGGGTGCCAGATCATAAGCACGCAAATGAAATTAAAAGCACAGCAGTAGCGATACAAACATAAAAAAAAGGGCAGCCCGGTGCATGTAGCTCCCGCTTGCGCAGGGTCGGGGAAGGGTCCGACCACTTTGGGTCTATAGTACACAGCCTTTCCCTACATTTCTGTAAGAGGCTGTTTCCAGGACTTGAACCCGTGACCTCATGGTCACAAGGCAGCAGCTTTACCACTGCGCCAAGGCTCCTCTTCAAATGTGGGAATGTTCAAAACAATAGAAACATGTATTTGATCTGTCAATAATATAATACATGTTCCTTGTATAAGACCTAGAATACCCATTTTAGAGTACTAACCGTGGAAATGGCCAAAATAGAAGTTTCAAATAATACAAATTATGACATGCTAATTGATGATTTGATGCCATCCTCTGATATATCCACTAAGATATTTTCATCAATGGTCTGAAGACACTAGCAACTCCAACTCTTCAACATGTTATTTGGTGAAAGATTAATAAAAAAATTATCACGATTAACTAGCAACTCCAACTCTTCAACATGTTATTTGGTGAAAGATTAATAAACAATTTATCATGATTAACAAGCAACACTAGCTTCACTATCATAATTTTCATAAATTCTAAGCCAAAGTCGTCTCTGATTAAAATGCCAAATGTAAAATGTAGTTCAAGTACAATCAGCAAGCCATCTTGTTGGGACTTGGGAGACAACAAAGTAAGACTTCTTAGATATGCACAGGCTAAGAGATGGAAAACACAAATAATAAGTTCAGTAACTGACCTTTAGTCCGACGTAGCATTACTGTCTTCAAAACAACTTGCAGCTTCTTGTAACCATTAATTGGGTTCCTGCTGATTGGCATTTTTATCATGGTGCAAAAATGCTTGTATTCACAATACGGTTCATATCGGAGAAATTTAAAATAGCTAAAGAGATCTTCAACAGCATTCTGTATTGGTGTCCCTGACAAGCACCACCTTCTTTTGGCTCGCAAATTCCAGCAAGACCCGGCAACATTGGTTCGGTAATTTTTAATACTTTGTGCTTCATCAAGAATAACCCTGAACCATGCTACTCTCGCAAGAGGTTTCTCTGGTAAGTTACTCTTCTCTGTTGTGGCCTTTTTAGTTTTCTTAGAAGAGGAAGCCTTTCTCTTTTTGCTGCCTGAAACAGGAGCACCATATCTGTCTGCCTTCCCTTTCTCTTCATCGTCACTATCAGGACTTGATTGCTTTGGTACCTCCATACTTACTATAGAATACGTAGTTAGCACAACATCATATTTAGTGAGCTCGTTAGGATCCTTCGTACGGTTGCTACCATGATATATTAGAAAGGACAAATTAGCTTTACTGGTAACTTTGTTCCTCAGTTCTTCCGCCCACTGCCGTAGAACACTTGTCGGGCAAACAACCAGAGTCCCAGCAGCTGGCCTGGCCTTAATCTCTACAATATGATTCTCTGTCTTAACTGTAGTGCTTGTTGTCACTTCAGAGCTACATGTCTGTGACCTCCTTTTCAAACAAAGATCAGTGGGGTCATCTTCGTCATCGTCAAGAGATACAGCTTCACACAGCTCTGGCTTAATGGCAGTTGACCTTGGTACTGGTGATCTTTCCGTCAATATCAGTGAAATAGTTGATATGGTTTTACCCAAGCCCTGAAAAGCATCAGATGACATCTAAGACACATTCGCACACTTTGCCGAACAGAAGGGAGAAATTAACTAGTATACCTGATCATCTGCGAGAATTCCACCAGAGCAATGTGAACCATTTTTCTCCTTTTGCACCATCCATGACAGAGCAATTTTCTGTAAAAATAAGATGAAATATTGTACTAATACGCAGAAGCTGGTGACACTATTTTTCAGGGAATCACATGACATTGACTGCAAGGTGTACCTGATGCCTCAATAAAGGAACTGATAAAAGCCCATCAGGTGGATTAGCCTCGGACTTTGGCTGGGATATATCCTGGCAAACTTCAAATATGTTAAGCATACTGAAGCAGCACATGAAAACTAGGTGCCAGAAAAAATACTAAATGATATTAC
Organism: Triticum timopheevii; assembly: GCA_963921465.1. Lineage (NCBI taxonomy): Eukaryota > Viridiplantae > Streptophyta > Magnoliopsida > Poales > Poaceae > Triticum > Triticum timopheevii. Next base: position 465,738,869 of record OY997266.1, read on the forward strand.
TTTCTCCGTCATCAGATAAATTCAGTGCTCAATCACTAAGTTTTCACAGCAATAAAGGCAAACCATGTGTTCTATAGAGTATGGTTATAGGATATCATAGGACGATGGGAGACATAATCACCAGCAGTTACCAGAACAAAACGTAGCTTAGTAAGCTCAAGAACCAGCACATGGGAACTTGCACAAAAAATTAATAATTACCAACATGAAAGATCAAATGAATAAACATTATCAGAGAATTTCCAAATGCTGATACTCAACAAACTAAAAGTGTGTATTAAGTATCCCAAGTATTGCTTACGAAAAACTGCAATTTGGGATTTTCAGTAACCATTCACAATAAGGTCTCATTTAGTTTGGAGGATTTTCATACAAAAAACCTAGGAACAAGGATTCCAGACAGAAAAATCCTATAAATGCATTCAGTTTGTAAGAAACGCATAAAGGAATTCCGTAGGAATACTGTTCACTTCTTTTGTTTTTGGAGAAAACTACATATCCACTCAAAGCTCATTTTGTGCATAGGACCGAGGCAAGACAATTCCTTAGGATGACAAGTGTCATCCTATCAAATTCCTATAGTACTCCTACTTGCTACTCCCTCCGTCCGGAAAAGCTTGTTCCAAGCTTGTTCCTCAAATGGATGTATCTAGCACTAACTTGGTGCTAGATACATCCATTTGAGGGACAAGCTTTTTCGGATGGAGGGAGTACGGTTTGGTACTCCAAACCAATTGAGCCCTAATCATTATTCGGCCAATGATTTTGTGATTCGTTATAGCAGGTATAACCAAGTAAATAAGTGTGAAAAGGAGGATCCAACAGTACAGAGGGATATATAACCTGCAATGCAAGTCGTAGAGTCGCCCTTTCGTCATGCGACTTATATGCCATCCCGCCAAATCGAGGAACAAAAGGATTTGCAGACAAAGATTGTTGAAAGTTATTAAGTTTTCCTTGGATTCCCTGGGGTGGCAATATGTGACCAGGAGCACGATGGCTACTAAGGTTAAGTAAATCAGAACCACCATTCACATTTGCACCAAAGCAACTTCTTGATAAATTCCCCCGAGCAAAGGAGTTGCCACTTCTGTGAATATCATATTGTTCATGAAAAGCTGGAGGCATTTGATCTGTCAGGCTCCTGTACGGGTGTTGGTGGCCAATAGGAACAAAACTAGAGTTCAGCAACTGTTTTGTTGAGCCTCCTAAGTATTTATCAGCATCCTCTGTAGTAGAGTTTCTGCTTGAGGGTATTGGAGAAGAGTCAGTGCTAGACTCACTCTTGAAACCAATATATTCAGACTGGATCTGCTCACAGGATAATGACTCTGGGGACGACATGTAGTAACCTGATAAAGATGTATCATCACAATATTGATCCGGAGAGCCTGTCTGCATCGAACTGCTTTCACATATATTCTGTGGGATCTGTTCCATCTCATATGACTGATTGTTATGCGGCAAATCATGCATTGGCATTTCACCAGCCATATCAAGAGAACCATACTCTGCTTTGGGACATTCTCCAAACTCCCCCTGCAGATAATCTCCCTGTACAGTTAGGCAACTGCCATTGCCATTGTTCATGCTTCCAGTCGCCTCACCAATGTTCAGCTCAGTGTAAGAAATATCAGGGATAGCAGCATTATGGTCAAAAGAGAATGTGTTCATTGGTATGAATTGATTACCCTCCTGACCAGTGTTATCAAATATTGCTCCTGTATCCTCGCTTTTAACTTCACTCAAACCAGATTGCTCTGGGAATTGATTATGTGGCAAATCTGCAGTAGATATGAAATGAATATGGTTTCTTTAAACTCAGATGATGCAAGCTATATATTGCCTAGGAGAAATTTGACATACAAGTATTCGTTGGTGGCCCCATGCCCTCTAAGTGGTTCTCTGCTTTGACCTGTGCTTTGCCAAAGTACTGCTCACCAACATATGAACAATTTGATAGAACTTCATATGGAGATGCATTTGCTTCTTCAGCAGCATTTATATGGTTTAATGTGTCCCTTGGTAAAGGTTGGTTGTTATGATCGGTAGTTCTACAGTTTCCAGATAAATCTGCGAAGAAATGATCAAATAAATAGTGCATCATACAGAGTGCGAACATAAAGTGTCAGTTTAAAGCCATTTTTCTGTTTCTCACCACTGCCAAGCAAACCATTAGGCTTAGCATCGGAGTCGTCAAAGGTTCCATCTCCTTGTTCCACCATTGCTTCCATCTGGTATTGCGAAGGGTCTATGTGTGACCAAAAACCTTCATCCTCCAAAAGTTCTGTTCATTGGTAAAACAATAGCTTAACAATGATTTTATTTTGTTGAAGGAAAGCTCTCGTAAAAACATATTATAAACTGAGAAGCTAAGTCTACCTTCATGGTTTCCAAATCCATGTGCATAACCTGTCATGTCCACTGCCACCTCTAAGGAATCTTGATTGGTCTGCATTTCATCCTCCAAAAGTTCTGCTCATTGATAGAACAATAGCTTAACAATGATTTTGTTTAAGCAAAGCTCTCGTAAAAACATATGATAAAATGAAGCTCAGTCTACCTTCATGGTTTTCAAATCCATTTGCAAAACCTGTCGTGTCCACTGGCGCCTCTAAGGAACCTTGATTGGCCTGCATTTGAATAACATGATGTTTAATGACAGGGTATGACATAAGGGACACATTCTAAAAGATATTAATGATACAGCATGCCTGGATATAGATGCACAATCTTGCGAGTGCTGACCACAGACATCCATATGATGCTAGAAATACTAGACGGAACATTTTTACTTGATTTTATGTTCTGGCTTGTTAGGAAAAAGAAACATGCACTATGATTATTCAACAACAAATTACCGCAATACCAATGGATGAAATCTGAACCCCTAGCAATCAACAGCTTAGTGTCACATTTTCAAACAATGAAGTAGTTCAAGTAACAAGCTGAGCTCTCAAAAGTCACATGTTGATCCAAATCCAATCATATACTCCCTCCGTCCCAAAATTCTTGTCTTAGATTTGTCTAAATACGGATGTATCAAGTCATGTTTTAGTATTAGATACATCCGTATCTAGACGAATCTAAGACAAGAATTTTGGGACGGAGGGAGTACTAGAGAAACACCTTTCACCACAACAACCAATGAATAATTGGAAGTTCAATGTATTACACTGCACTGAGTCACTCACAGTAAGATTCCCACCATTACCCCGCAGAAAATCAAATCAAACTGATTCATCTAATTTTTATAAAAAAAATTACAGCCAGCTTAGAATATCTGAGTGTAACTCCTTCACTCCATAAGCACGCCCAAGAGGGTATGACAACAAATAGCTGAATGCTGACAAAAAAAAACTTAACCGTTCTCACACTCTGGAGATCATGAGCAACTAGAAAGTAGAGGTAGATGCATACATGCATACATATATCTACCCTACACATTGAAACAACATGCACAAGAATTGGGATACCAGAAAAAGGGAAAAAACAATGCAACTCCACCTAACCCCTTATAATCCTCACTTAGCCACATGTTGCGATCATCACCGCCCTAACTAGTCAGTAATACTCCACATATCTCGTCATAGACTCGTCGCTACCAACCACCCCAATCGACTCAGCTGCCATACTACCACAGGCGAGGGCAGTGACCCAACACTCTGCCATTTTTTGGACCCAATGCATCAGGGCCGGAACCTCTTCAAGTCAGCTGCCTCCAGTGAACAAAGGCAGCACCATATGATCACTGCTCATGTGTTTGGGCTCAAATTTCAATAGATGGATACCATTTCCCAGCAACATTTAACAAGCACATATATAGACGGCATAACTTAATTGCATCTCATGCTATAACTGAGCTTTTAGCATCAACAAGCATGTGTGTGCCACTTAGTAGGGAGGAACAATAAAATAACTCCCCAAACTGAAAAGTCGCACCAAATCCCTTGCCCAAGGCTTGATCACGCACACATCTCAGTCGAAAAGGCACAGCGTCTAAGAGACAAGACCGCAGGCATCGCGAATTGCGGATATGCAGGGGGGGCATGGCACCCCAAACACTGGTACGAGTCCGCTCCGACGCAATCCAAAACCCTAGCCCCGGCGGGGCCAACCCTGCCTACCGAATTGGATCCGGCCGGTCCGAGCGAGATGCGAATTAGGGCAAGGCCGGGGCGGCAAGAGGCAGGGACGCACGCACCTCGGGCTGCGGGTCCTCCCCGTCGTCGGCGGGCTCGCTCTCGAGGAAGGCCATGAAGTCGCCGAGGGGCATGGAGAGGTTGTCCTCGGCGCCGCCGAAGCCCCCGTCGTCGAAATCCATCGCCGGTTCCTCCGCCATCATCCGCCGCGGCGCGATTCGATCATGCAATTCGCCGCGGGAGCCTGCTTTTTCTCCGCCGGACGAGCCCGAGGGCGCTTTCTCTCTCACCCTCGTTTTTAATCGTGGCGGGGGTGGGGGGCGGCTGCGCTGCGGTGCGCGGTGGGCTGATGAGGGGGGAGATGCCGTCCGCGTCGAAGTGGTGGAAAAGAGGGGGAGGCGAAGGGGAAAAATTCGTTCCGGGTTGGGGGATTTTTAAAAGCGAGCCCGAGGAAAGGGTCGGCGTCCAGGGGTGGGGGTTTGGGAATGGCCGAGCACAGGCCGGACTCGGGTTTGTGGGGGGTGGAGTAATTTCGCGGCATGTGCACCACGCGGTGGACGGGCGGAGCCGCGGACCGGACCCCGGTTGGCTGGCTGGCTGGCTCTGGAGCCAGGGACTCTGGCTCGGTTTTCGGAGCCGAGGGCCGTCCCGTCCAGCTTTCGGGGTCGTCGTCCTGGATCGGGTCCCAGGGCCGTGTGCCACACGGAACCGTGCGGCGGGCGCAGCTTTTTGCAGGACAGCCCCGGGAGTACGTGTATATTCGACTCGTGGATGTAATGAAATGATGGAACTGGGATTGGGCGTCCATATCCATTGTTGCGAAATGGGAGACAGTGGTAGCCCGTTGTTGTTTAAGAAACACGTGATGATCGTAGTAGGATAAAGTCCGCCCTAGGGCTCAATCTCGTGATAATTTTAAGAGCAACTCAAACGCGATGACCATTTCGTCCGTCGCCGTTCGTTCAGATCACCGCGGACGAAAATGACGGCTCAACGCGTCAATCCATTCCCAAATCGTGTCCATTTGACGTCTGCGCGGACCCATTTCCAGCCTAAATTTGTGCGTGAAATGCATCGGCGCGTCCCCACCTGGCGGCCGGCCAACCACCTTCCGCGTCTTTATTAATGACGCTGGACGACCGCAGACACACGCATCAGCGACGGCGGGCGTCCTTTTTTATCCGAGGGGGGCGGGGGTCCTCGTCCTCTTCCAGACCCACTGCTCCTCCGTCAGCGACAACCCTAGCCACCATGGGGTTCTTCTCCGGCAAGAAAGGGCAAGGCCACCGTCAGCCCTTCGCGCGCGCTCCCCCTTCCTCCGTCGCCGTCTTCCCGCCGGCCACGGCAGCGCATCAGCGTCCCAGCGAACCAGGCGAAGTGGCACTGGGAGCATCGCATCCCCTTCCCTACCCCGATGTGACGCTGCCACGCGACTGGCACTTGGATCCGGGGAGGATCCCAGTGTCAGCGGTGTTGTGGTCGGCGCGGGTGTACGCGACAGTAGTGCGCGCCGGCGGTAGCTGCTGACGCCGGAGCAGCACCGCGACCCCGCCTGCGCGGCATACTCTCCCCATTGGGAGGTCTGGTTTGCGTTCGAGCACGAAGAGGCCCAGAGGCGCGGCGTCCGCGACGTGGATGCTGGCACCCCGCTGCCCCACGTCGTGCTTGCCGAGGACCAGGAGGCGGGGGCCGCCTACCAGGCGGCGCTGGCGGCTATCCTCCATGAAAGCAAGGAGGAAGAGCGGCTCAAGGATGAGGAGGAGGTGGTGGCATACCAGGCGCGGATGGCGCGAGGCCATGGCGCTCTCCGTTGCCGGCGATTGCGTCGTGCCGCCGTCCCCAGTCAAGGCCGAGCCGGCATCGACCCCTCTCAAGCTCGAGTACGTGCGCGAGTGGGTCAACGCGTCACTCGTCTGGTTAGGCGCAACGCTGGCCTAGGAGCAGATGTACCTGGAGCAATGGCGGCAGCGCAGGCTGGCGGAGGAGTGCCGCGAGGGCGAGCAGCTGGAGTGCAAGGCAGAGAAGGAGGAGTGCCTAGGCCGGGGTGGGGCAGCCCAGCCGGCGGCGACACAGCCAACGGCGGAGGACGTTGCCAGAGCCTGGAATACGCGTTCCCCTGGGCTGGCCCGGCGCCGACGCTCATCGACCTCAGCGGGCCCGACAACGACGACGAGGACGCCTAGGGCAACGCGCCTCTTGGTTTTTAATTTTATTTAATGTTTTACTTAATTTAAAGTGGACGCGTGGACTCTTGTCAGCCTTTGTGGCCGGCATTAATGTTTAATTATCATTTTTTTTAAATATGTGTGTTATTATTATTATTTCGCGTCATCTAAAAAAGGGTCGGGCTAGCGTTGGGCGCAAGCGCCGGCCCAAACGCGAAAGTGGACATGGGTGTCCACCGGGCTGACCCAAACGGACAAAAGACGGACAAAATCGTTGTCCATTTGGTTCGGGCGGTTGGAGTTGCTCTAAGTTTGTACCATACGCTAAGGGCATGTCCGGACTGTTTATGCTATCGGTCCGCGGAGCGGTTCGGACGTCCGCTTTCCCTAAAATGGAATCAAACCGAGGGCTCGCGCGAGGCCGCAACGCCACCACGTAGGACTCCAACACCCTTGGCCACTCAAGTTCCTCTCTCGGTCCCGTTGCTTTCCAATCCGCCCATGCTCCTCCTTTGTTTCGCATACGCGCCATCCTGCTTCGATGTCGTTGTTGTACCTCTTCGGCCGCCACACAGGCATTGCTAGACGTCTGCAACCACCACCCAAACACGTGCTCGTCTTGTACTATGGCACCGTCCACCCAAGATCCGTCCGCAGCTAGGTACCCTCCATCCTCTTGTCGACACCGCAACATATGTTTTCGAACTTCATGTCATTTTCTAGAGTAAGAAGGATTGCTGGTACTCGACAATGGGAAAGTATATGTGGCCATCCCTCGGGCCGGGCCTAGCCAAGCCCAACGTAGAAAACCCAGGCCCGGGCCGGGCCCGGACGTCGGGCCTAGAAAAATTAGGCCCAAGCCTAGCCCGGCCATGTAAAAGCCCGTCGGGCCTCGGGCCTTGGGCCGGGCCTCTCCAGTAAAACGCAAATATGACGGGCCCGGACCCGGCCCGGCCCTCGGGCTTAAAATCTAGGCCTAGGCCTGGCCGGTGAGTAGCGTCGGGCCGGTTTTTTTTGGGTTGGGTCGTTCGGGCCGGGCTGCCCATGGCCAGGACTAATGAAGAGTGGAGTTGTTTGTGCGATGCGTGGTTGGTCGTACCTACGGACTTCCTAGGCAGGAGCGCAAGGGGGTTGGGTCTTTTGAGAGCACGTGCACGTGCATGGCTTGTTTCATGCATGGACCTGACTATCAACAATATAATTGTCCAATTACATTGTTAGTCCCATCGCCAGGCTTGAGTATCAACAATATTACTCCTTCCGTTTCATAATGTAGTGCATATATATATATATATATTTTAAAAATAAACTTTACAAACTTTGCTTAAGTTTATAGAGCAATTTGTTTATATGTACAATACCAAATATATACAATATGAAATTACATCAGATAAAGAATCTAATGATATATGTTTGACATCCTAGATGTAAATATTTTTCTATGCAAACTTGGTCAAAATGTATGAGGTTTAATTTTGAAAAGAAAATTATATGCACTAAATTATGAAACAGTGGATTATAAAATATGTATTGAAGTGCATTGAATACTTTGGGAGTTGATAATCAATGTGACGATGGATATCGTGGTCGGATGCTTTACCAATTATAGGCTTCAATGTGTTACTAATCGTACCAGAACATCAAGTGTACGGGTCATTCGCATTTACCCTGGTATATAAAGTTACATTCTTAGTCTTAGTAATTGCTTAGTTGTTGCCTTTATTGCTTAGTTGGGAGTATTCGAAAAAGAAAGAGTCAATATTCTTCGTAGATCACCCGCAAAAAAAATATATTCTTCGTAGATATTTAAGACAAAACGTCCTAGTTATGTGCAGTAAATGCGATTAGACTGCTCACAATGGAGTAATTTAGCTATAGTAACGTAATGCATCCGGTAAATTTGCGTAAGTGGCAATGAGCTAACGAGGTTCCAAAATGAGCCTACAAGCTAATAAATGAGGCCATTCGTGACACTAATACTATAATACTTTACATCATCAAGGTAACATTTCAAAAATGAGTCTACAAGCTAATAAATGAAGCCATCTATATGTCGGGGAACGTAGTAATTTCAAAAAAAAAAATCCTACGCACACGCAAGATCATGATGATGCATAGCAACGAGAGGGGAGAGTGTTGTCCACGTACCCTCGTAGACCGTAAGCGGAAGCGTTATGACAACGCGGTTGATGCAGTCGTACGTCTTCACGATCCGACCGATCCAAGCACCGAACGTACGTCACCTCCGAGTTGAGCACACGTTCAGCTCGATGACGATCCCCGGACTCCGATCCAGCAGGGTGTCGGGGATGAGTTCCGTCAGCACGACGGCGTGGTGACGACGATGATGTTCTACCGACGCAGGGCTTTGCCTAAGCACCGCAACGATATGACCGAGGTGGAATATGATGGAGGGGGGCACCGCACACGGCTAAGGAACGATCACGAAGATCAACTTGTGTGTCTAGAGGTGCCCCTGCCCCCGTATATAAAGGAGGGAGGGGGAGGTGCGGCCGGCCCCTAGGGGTGCGCCTGGAGGAGTCCTACTCTCATCGGGGATAGGACTCCCCCCTCTTGAAGAAAATATGCCCCAGAGGCAATAATAAAGTTATTATTTATTTCCTTATTTCATGATAAATGTTTATTATTCATGCTAGAATTGTATTAACCGGAAACATAATACATGTGTGAATATATAGACAAACAGAGTGTCACTAGTATGCCTCTACTTGACTAGCTTGTTAATCAAAGATGGTTATGTTTCCTAACCATGGACAAAGAGTTGTTATTTGATTAACGGGATCACATCATTAGTTGAATGATCTGATTGACATGACCCATTCCGTTAGCTTAGCACCCGATCGTTTAGTATGTTGCTATTGCTTTCTTCATGACTTATACATGTTCCTATGACTATGAGATTATGCAACTCCCGTTTACCGGAGGAACACTTTGTGTGCTACCAAACGTCACAACGTAACTGGGTGATTATAAAGGTGCTCTACAGGTGTCTCCAAAGGTACTTGTTGGGTTGGCGTATTTCGAGATTAGGATTTGTCACTCCGAATGTCGGAGAGGTATCTCTGGGCCCTCTCGGTAATGCACATCATTTAAGCCTTGCAAGCATTGCAACTAATGAGTTAGTTGCGAGATGATGTATTACGGAACGAGTAAAGAGACTTGCCGGTAATAAGATTGAACTAGGTATTGGATACCGACGATCGAATCTCGGGCAAGTAACATACCGATGACAAAGGGAACAATGTATGTTGTTATGCGGTTTGACCGATAAAGATCTTCGTAGAATATGTAGGAACCAATATGGGCATCCAGGTCCCGCTATTGGTTATTGACCGGAGACGTGTCTCGGTCATGTCTACATCGTTCTCGAACCGTAGGGTCCGCACGCTTAAGGTTTCGATGACAGTTATATTATGAGTTTATGAGTTTTGATGTACCGAAGGAGTTCGGAGTCCCGGATGAGATCGGGGACATGACGAGGAGTCTCGAAATGGTCGAGACATAAAGATTGATATATTGGACGGATATATTTGGACACCGGAAAGGTTCCGGGTGAGATTGGAAATATACCGGAGCTCCGGGAGGTTACCGGAACCCCCCGGTAAGTATATGGGCCTTATTGGGCCTTAGTGGGATGGAGGGAGAAGGAGCAAGGGAGGGGGCGCGCCCCCCCCCCCCAAGCCCAATCCGAATTGGGAGGGGGGCCGGCCCCCCCTTTCCTTCTCTCCTCCCCCCTCTTCCTTCCTTCTCCTACTCCGAATAGGAAAGGGGGGGGCCAAACCTACTTGGAGTAGGTTTGCCCCCCTAGGGCGCGCCTCCCCCTTGGGCCGGCCTCCTCCCTCCCTCCCTCCTTTATATACGGGGGTAGGGGGGCACCCTAGACACACAAGTTGATCATAGATCGTTCCTTAGCCGTGTACGGTGCCCCCCTCCACGATATTACACCTCGGTCATATTGTAGCGGTGCTTAGGCGAAGCCCTGCGATATGAGAACATCAAGATCGTCACCACGCCGTCGTGCTGACGGAACTCCTCCCCGCGCCTCTGCTGGATCGGAGATCGGGGTGCGTCATCAAGCTGTACGCGTGTCAAGAACTCGGAGGTGCCGGAGTAACGGTGCTTGGATCGGTCGAACCGGGAGAACGTACGACTACTTCCTCTACGTTGTGTCAACGCTTCCGCTTCGGTCTACGAGGGTACGTAGACAACACTCTCCCCTCTCGTTGCTATGCATCACCATGATCTTGCATGTGCATAGGAATTTTTTTGAAATTACTACGTTCCCCAACAGTGGCATCCGAGCCTAGGTTTTATGTTTTGATGTTATATGCACGAGTAGAACACAAGTGAGTTGTGGGCGATATAAGTCATACTACTTACCAGCATGTCATACTTTGGTTCGACGGTATTGTTGGATGAAGCAGCCCGGACCGACATTACGCGTACGCTTACGCGAGACTGGTTTTACCGCCGTGCTATGCACACAGGTGACTAGCGGGTGTCAGTTTCTCCAACTTTAGTTGAACCGAGTGTGGCTACGCCCGGTCCTTGCGAAGGTTAAAACAACACCAACTTGACGAACTATCGTTGTGGTTTTTGATGCATAGGTAAGAATGGTTCTTGCTCAGCCCGTAGCAGCCACGTAAAATTTGCAACAACAAAGTAGAGGACGTCTAACTTGTTTTTGCAGGGCATGTTGTGATGTGATATGGTCAAGACGTGATAAGATATAAGTTGTTGTATGAGATGATCATGTTTTGTTAAAGTTATCGGCAACTGGCAGAAGCCCTATGGATGTCTCTTTGTTGCATAAGATGCAAGTGCCAAATAATTGCTTTACTTTATCGCTATACGATAGCAATAGTTGCAAGAGCAATAGTTGGTGAGACAACCATGCGATGACACATTGATATAGATCAAGATGATGAAGATCATGGTGTCGTGCCGGTGACGATAGAGATCATGACAGTACTTTGGAGATGGAGATCAAAGGCGCAAGATGATCATGGCCATATCATGTCACATATTTTGATTGCATATGATGTTTATCTATTATACATCTTATTCTTGCTTTGATTGACGGTAGCATTTTAAGATGATCTCTCACTAATTATCAAGAAGTGTTCTCCCTGAGTATGCACCGTTGCCAAAGTTCGTCGTGCCCAGATACCACGTGATGATTGGGTGTGATAAGCTCTACGTCCATCTACAACGGGTGCAAGCCAGTTTTGCACACGCGGAATACTCAGGTTAAACTTGACGAGCCTAGCATATGCAGATATGGCCTCGGAACACGGAGACCGAAAGGTCGAGCGTGAATCATATAGTAGATATGATCAACATAAGATGTTCACCATTGAAAACTACTCCATCTCACGTGATGATCGGTTATGGTTTAGTTGATTTGGGTCACGTGATCACTTAGATGACTAGAGAGATGTCTGTCTAAGTGGGAGTTCTTAAGTAATATGATTAATTGAACTTAAATTTATCATGAACTTAGTCCTGGTAGTATTTTGCAAATTATGTTGTAAGATCAATAGCTTGCGTTGTTGCTTTCATATGTTTATTTTTGATATGTTCCTAGAGAAAATTGTGTTGAAAAATGTTAGTAGCAATGATGCGGATTGGATCCGTGATCTGAGGATTATCCTCATTGCTGCACAGAAGAATTATGTCCTTAATGCACCACTAGGTGACAGACCTATTGCAGGAGCAGATGCAGACGTTATGAACGTTTGGCTAGCTCAATATGATGACTACTTGATAGTTTTGTGCACCATGCTTTATGGCTTAGAATCGGGACTTCAAAGATGTTTTGAACGTCATGGACCATATGAGATGTTCCAGGAGTTGAAGTTAATATTTTAAGAAAATACCCGAGTTGAGAGATATGAAGTCTCCAACAAGTTCTATGGCTAAAAGATGGAGGAGAATCGCTCAACTAGTGAGCATGTGCTCAAATTGTCTGGGTACTACAATCGCTTGAATCAAGTGGGAGTTAATCTTCCAGATAAGATAGTGATTGACAGAGTTCTCTAGTCACCATCACCAAGTTAGTAGAACTTCATGATGAACTATAGTATGCAAGGGATGATGAAAATGATTCCCGAGTTTTTCATGATGATGAAATTGATGAAGGTAGAAATCAAGAAAGAGCATCAAGTGTTGATGGTTAACAAGACCACTAGTTTCAAGAAAAGGGCAAAGGGAAGAAAGGGAACTTCAAGAAGAACGGCAAGCAAGTTGCTGCTCAAGTGAAGAAGCCCAAGTCTGGACCTAAGCCTGAGACTAAGTGCTTCTACTGCAAAGGGACTGGTCACTGGAAGCAGAACTACCCCAAGTATTTGGCGGATAAGAAGGATGGCAATGTGAACAAAGGTATATCTGATATACATGTTATTGATGTGTACTTTACTAGTGTTTATAGCAACCCCTCGGTATTTGGTATTGGTTCAGTTGCTAAGAGTAGTAACTCGAAATGGGAGTTGCAGAATAAACGGAAACTAGTTAAGGGTGAAGTGATGATGTTTGTTGAAAGTAGTTTCAAGATTGATATGATCATCATCGCACACTCCCTATACTTTCGGGATTAGTGTTGAACCTAAATAAGTGTTATTTGGTGTTTGCGTTGAGCATGAATATGATTTGATCATATTTATTGCAAAACGGTTATTCATTTAAGTAAGAGAATAAACTGTTGTTCTGTTTACATGAATAAAACCTTATATGGTTACACATCCAATGAAAATGGTTCATTGGATCTCGATCGTAGTGATACACATATTCATAATATTGAAACCAAAAGATGCAAAGTTAATAATGATAGTGCAACTTGTTTGTGGCACTGCCGTTTAGGTCATATTGGTGTAAAGCGCATGAAGAAACCCCATGCTGATGGGATTTTGGAATCACTTGATTATGAATCACTTGATGCTTGCGAACCATGCCTCATGGGCAAGATGACTAAGACTTCGTTCTCCAGAACAGTGGAGCGAGCAACTGACTTATTGGAAATAATACATACTGATGTATGCGATCCGATGAGTGTTAAGGCTTGCGGCGGGTATCGTTATTTTCTGACCTTCACAGATGATTTGAGCAGATATGGGTATATCTACTTGAAGAAACATAAGTCTGAAATAGTTGAAAGGTTCAAAGAATTTCAGAGTGAAGTGGAAATCATCGTAACAAGAAAAATAAAGTTTCTATGATCTGATCGCGGAGACAAATATTTGAGTTACGAGTTTGGTCTTCAATTAAAACAATGTGGAATAGTTTCACAAATTCATGCCACCTGGAATACCACATCATAATGGTGTGTCCGAACGTCATAACCGTACTTTATTGGATATAGTACAATCTATGATGTTTCTTACCGATTTACCAATATCGTTTTGGGATCATGCATTAGAGACAACTGAATTCACGTTAAATAGGGCACCATCTAAATCCGTTGAGACGACACTATATGAACTGTGGTTTGGCAAGAAACCAAAGTTGTCGTTTCTTAAAGTTTGGGGCTGCGATGCTTATGTGAAAAAGCTTCAACCTGATAAGCTCGAACCCAAATCGGAGAAATGTGTCTTCATAGGATACCCAAAGGAGACAGTTGGGTACACCTTCTATCACAGATCCGAAGGCAAGACATTTGTTGCTAAGAATGGATCCTTTCTGGAGAAGGAGTTTCTCTCGAAAGAAGTGAGTGGGAGGAAAGTAGAACTTGATGAGGTAACTGTACCTACTCCCTTGTTGGAAAATAATACATCACAGGAACCAGTTTCTGTGACGTCAAACCCAACTAGTGAGGAAGTTGATGATGATGATCATAGAACTTCAGATCAAGTTAATACAGAACCTCGTAGGTCGAATAGAGTAAGATCCGCACCAGAGTGGTACAGTAATCCTATTCTGGAAGTCATGCTACTAGATCATGATGAACCTACGAACTATGAAGAAGCGATGGTGAGCCCAGATTCCGCAAAATGGATTGAAGCCATGAAATCTGAGATGGGATCCATGTATGAGAACAAAGTATGGACTTTGGTTGACTTGCCCGATGGTCGGCAAGCAATAGAAAATAAATGGATCTTCAAGAGGAAGACGGACGTTGATAGTAGTGTTACTATCTACAAAGCTAGACTTGTCGAAAAAGGTTTTTGACAAAGTTCAAGATGTTGAATACAATGAGATTTTCTCACTCGTATCGATGCTTAAAAGTCTGTCCGAATCATGTTAGCAATTGCCGCATTTTATGAAATCTGGCAAATGGATAAACAAAACTGCATTCCTTAATGGAGTTATTAAAGAAGAGTTGTATGTGATGCAACCAAGAGGTTTTGTCAATCCCAAGGGTGTTAACAAAATGTGCATCTATGGACTGGTGCAAGCATCTCGGAGTTGGAATATACGCTTTGATAAGTTGATCAAAGCATATAGTTTATACAGACTTGCAGTGAAGCCTGTATTTACTAGAAAGTGAGTGGGAGCACTACAGCATTTCTGATAAGTATATGTGAATGACATATTGTAGATCGGAAATAATGTAGAATTATTCTGCAAAGCATAAAGGAGTATTTGAAAGGAGTTTTTCAAAGAAAGACCTCGGTGAAGCTGCTTACATATTGAGCATCAAGATCTATAGAGATAGATCAAGACGCTTGATAAGTTTTTTCAATGAGTACATACCTTGACAAGATTTTGAAGTAGTTCAAAATGGAACAGTCAAAGAAAGAGTTCTTGCCTGTGTTACAAGGTGTGAAATTGAGTAAGACTCAAAACCCGACCACAGCAGAAGATAGAAAGAGAATGAAAGTCATTCCCTATGCCTTGGCCATAGGTTCTATAAAGTATGCCATGCTGTGTACCAGATCTATTGTATACCCTACACTGAGTTTGGCAAGGGAGTACAATAGTGATCTAGGAGTAGATCACTGGACAGTGGTCAAAATTATCCTTAGTGGAATAAGGATATGTTTCTCGATTATGGAAGTGACAAAAGGTTCATCGTAAAGGGTTACGCCGATGCAAGTTTTGACACTGATCCAGATGACTCTAAATCTTACTCTGGATACATATTGAAAGTGGGAGCAATTAGCTAGAATAGCTCCGTGCAGAGCATTGTAAACATAGAAAATTGCAAAATACATAACGGATCTGAATGTGAAAGACCCGTTGACTAAGATTCTCTCACAAGCAAAACATGATCACGCCTTAGTACTCTTTGGGTGTTAATCACATAGCGATGTGAACTAGATTACTAAATCTAGTAAACCCTTTGGGTGTTGGTCACATGACAATGTGAACTATGGGTGTTAATCACATGATGACATGAACTATCGATGTTAATCACATGGTGATGTGATCTAGATTATTGACTCTAGTGCAAGTGGGAGACTGAAGGAAATATGCCCTAGAGGCAATAATAAAGTTATTATTTATTTCCTTATTTCATGATAAATGTTTATTATTCATGCTAGAATTGTATTAACCGGAAACATAATACATGTGTGAATATATAGACAAACAGAGTGTCACTAGTATGCCTCTACTTGACTAGCTTGTTAATCAAAGATGGTTATGTTTCCTAACCATGGACAAAGAGTTGTTATTTGATTAACGGGATCACATCATTAGTTGAATGATCTGATTGACATGACCCATTCCATTAGCTTAGCACCCGATCGTTTAGTATGTTGCTATTGCTTTCTTCATGACTTATACATGTTCCTATGACTATGAGATTATGCAACTCCCGTTTACCGGAGGAACACTTTGTGTGCTACCAAACGTCACAACGTAACTGGGTGATTATAAAGGTGCTCTACAGGTGTCTCCAAAGGTACTTGTTGGGTTGGCGTATTTCGAGATTAGGATTTGTCACTCCGAATGTCGGAGAGGTATCTCTGGGCCCTCTCGGTAATGCACATCATTTAAGCCTTGCAAGCATTGCAACTAATGAGTTAGTTGCGAGATGATGTATTACGGAACGAGTAAAGAGACTTGCCGGTAATAAGATTGAACTAGGTATTGGATACCGACGATCGAATCTCAGGCAAGTAACATACCGATGACAAAGGGAACAATGTATGTTGTTATGCGGTTTGACCGATAAAGATCTTCGTAGAATATGTAGGAACCAATATGGGCATCCAGGTCCCGCTATTGGTTATTGACCGGAGACGTGTCTCGGTCATGTCTACATCGTTCTCGAACCGTAGGGTCCGCACGCTTAAGGTTTCGATGACAGTTATATTATGAGTTTATGAGTTTTGATGTACCGAAGGAGTTCGGAGTCCCGGATGAGATCGGGGACATGACGAGGAGTCTCGAAATGGTCGAGACATAAAGATTGATATATTGGACGGATATATTTGGACACCGAAAAGGTTCCGGGTGAGATTGGAAATATACCGGAGCTCCGGGAGGTTACCGGAACCCCCCGGTAAGTATATGGGCCTTATTGGGCCTTAGTGGGATGGAGGGTGTCGGTGTCAAAACCGGCGGATCTCGGGTAGGGGGTCCCGAACTGTGCGTCTAGGCGGATGGTAACAGGAGACGAGGGACACGATGTTTTTACCCAGGTTCGGGCCCTCTTGATGGAGGTAAAACCCTACGTCCTGCTTGATTAATATTGATGGTATGGGTAGTACAAGAGTGGATCTACCACGAGATCAAGGAGGCTAAACCCTAGAATCTAGCCTATGGTATGATTGTTGTAATGTATGTTGTCCTACGGACTAAAGCCCTCCGGTTTATATAGACACCGGAGGAGGCTAGGGTTACACAGAGTCGGTTACAATGGTAGGAGATCTACATATCCGTATTGCCAAGCTTGCCTTCCACGCCAAGGAAAGTCCCATCCGGACACGGGACGGAGTCTTCAATCTTGTATCTTCGTAGTCTTGGAGTCCGGCGGATAATGATAGTCCGGCTGTCCGGACACCCCCTAGTCCAGGACTCGCTCAGTAGCCCCTGAACCAGGCTTCAATGGCGATAAGTCCGGCGCGCATATTGTTCGGCATTGCAAGGCGGGTTCCTCCCTTGAATAATCCAGAGAAGATCATGAACACCAGGATAGTGTCCGGCTCTGCAAAATAAATTCCACATTCCACCGTAGAGAGAATAAAAATGTACACTTAGTTCAATCTGCTGACGTATTATGCGGCGTGACATCACACCGCTACCAAGCCTTTGTTTAAATTGTTTTTTACTATACCACCTCAGCACGTTTAGCGAGGCGGTTTCCTTGGCACGTCCTGTCGAAGCAGAGATCGTGTTCCCCTTATTCCGGGATTCTCATCAATACGTGCGTGGGTAACCCAACCGTTCCCGTCGCCACGCCTCCTCTATCGAAGGTGAATCCCAAACGGTCACGGAGACGGCTCTTGGTATTTTTTCCTCTTTATAAGAGGACCAAGGCTTGTCCTTGTTCTCCAATCTCGCATCGAATCTCCTCCTCGCTCCCAGTTCCAACACCCAGAGCTTCAGATTCGAGCGCTTCGGATCCTCAACCATGTCCGGCTCCGACCTCCAGGGCCGGTGGATGACGGAGGAGGACATATTGAAGTTACGTGAAGCCAAGTACCTGGCCTACGAGGTTTCGCACAGGTTGCCTGCCCAAGGGCAGGCCGTGCCCGCCCCCGAGCCCGGTGAATACGTCGTCTTCGTATCCCACCTCCGCCGGGGTTTAGGCTTCCCGACGGACCCCTTCATGAGAGGGCTCCTGTTCTACTATGGGCTGGACTTTCACGACTTGGCTCCGGAGTCCATCCTCCACATCTCCGCATTCATTATCGTCTGCGAAGCCTTCCTCCGCGTCATTCCCCACTTTGGCCTGTGGCTGAAGACCTTCAAGGTGGAGCCGAAGATGGTCAGGGGGCGTCAAGCGGAGTGCGGCGGGGCGGCCATAAGCAAAAAGGCCGATGCCCCGTGGCCCGAAGGTTCCTTCCAAGAGGAACTCGGATTGTGGCAACAGGAGTGGTTCTACATCACCGCTCCGAAGGGCAGCAGGCAAAAGCCGCCACCTTTATTCCGCCCGGGACCTCCATGCCAGCTGGTGTCGTGGGTCAACCAAGGGCTCAATTGGGGGCCGTCCGAAGACGTTCCCTCACTGCAGGGCCGGATTCGAGATCTCCAAGCGAGGGAGATCGACCTGATCAAGGTGATGCAGGTTATGCTAATCAGGCATCTTCTGCCCTGCAAACGCCGTCCTCTCCGTCTATGGGAATTCAACCCGGAGGGACCTCGGATTCTCCAACACTTTATGGGTGCGACACCCGTGGAGATGTACAAGTTGTTCTTTGGACCGCAGATGGCATGTCCGGAATTAGCCGAGGACGCAGGCCCAAGCCGCAATCGCCCAGATACTGAGGTAAAAAGCTCAGAGTCCAGACATTCTGTTTATATGCCTCTCTAGAGTTCGCCTCCTGACCCGTTACTTTTAGCAGAAATGGGTGGCGCGATCAAGGCTGATAAGGTGTCCGGCCCCCCTCCCAGAGACGGCACTGGAGCCCGTGCTGGTCAGAATGTTGGAGGTCGTGCCCACAAAAGGGGGCGAAGGGGAAAATAGAGGAGCTAATGTTTCGCCCAAAGGGGCGACTGAAGAGGGGGGAACCAAGAACCCCTCCCTTCAGGGGGAGAAGAGGACCGCCTCCGAAGATCCGAGGGCCCAAGCCCCTAAACGTGGGAAGAGATCTTCCCCGGGGGGTCCGGCGTCCGGAGAGAATCCGGATGCACAATCATCGCCAAAGGATCGGCCCTCCAGCGAGCCGTGAGTATGAAAGAGGGAGTTAATTAGTAAGGAAATACCTTCATTTGTGCTTCTGTGGGTAACCGAAATATTTATATTTGCAGTTCGGATCTGCATCCTTCTCAGATGAGTTAATCTTCGGGGGACCTTCTTCCGGAGATGATGGAGAGCGAAACGCCTCCGTCTGCGGCGCCATCAGATAAGGCGGGCGAGCCTGAAGTATCGTCATGGAGGGTATCCCCGAGTCCGGAGGGGCCAGAGAGCTCGGCACCCACTAGTATCCGGCCGGGAGAACTGAAGAATCTGCTTGAGAGGGCGTCCATTTCAGAAGATCACCGTGCGTTGATGCGTATGGTGATTGGAAGGATTTCGTCCGCTGAGAGCGGATTGCGCAATGCCGCCATGAGTTTGCTGGTGGGATTTGAGGTATGCGAGAATGACGCATCCTTTTGTCTTTTAACAGTCTCACGCATAAAAATGCGCCCTGTATAGATAGTAGCCCCTGAGACTCAGTAGGTTGTCGAATACGACAGCGTACTGAGGATCGAAATCTAAAGTAATGAATTCCGTCGTTCCTATGCAGGTGGCGGATAGTCCGGGGGCTAGCCGGGCTGGTGAATTTGCCGGGTTAAGTCGGCAACTTGACATGGCGGATGCAGACATCGCACTTGTCAACCGGCGACTTGACGAGTCGCAAGGTAAATAAATTCTCCGCAGTCGCTTTATTTAAGGGGGTCGATGCCCTCCTCTGAT
The DNA here is from genome assembly GCA_963921465.1 of Triticum timopheevii. Classification (NCBI taxonomy): domain Eukaryota; kingdom Viridiplantae; phylum Streptophyta; class Magnoliopsida; order Poales; family Poaceae; genus Triticum; species Triticum timopheevii. Next base: position 465,758,701 of record OY997266.1, read on the forward strand.
AAATTTTATGCTGTTGTACAGACGGCGCTGCTGCTGTGGAGAACCTTCGGGCCGAACTTGCCCAAGCTAAGGAGCAAGCCCGAAGGAGTGACACGGCTGCCTCGAGGGCGGCCGAAGAGTTGAAAGCCGAGAAGGCTGCGCGCTGCCTAAGCAGGGCAGAGGTGGCCGAATTGGCCATGGAATTAAAGGATGCTACCGACCGCAATGAGGCTCTTGAAAAGGAGCGCCTATCGGAGCGGGAAGACCTGAAGAAGGCCAGCGCCGAAGCCAAGGATGCCCGCTCTGCAATGCGGGCTATGAAGGAGGAACTGCGCCAGGCCGGAGAGATCGTGGCTGGCAAGCCTTTTCTGCTGCGTCGCCGGTTTATGGATGGAAAGTATGCTCAATTTGAGCGGCTGTGGAGTCCAGAGGATCCGTATATGGACTTAGCTGCAAGTGCGACCGATGCCGTTAAGCACTTCCGGAGCCAGGGGGATCACGAGACGGAAGAGCTATATTGGTCTCAATTCCATAGTCCGGATTGCTCACTTCCGTTGACAGACCGGTTGGCCGAATGGGCCGAGCTAAATAGATTGTCCGGACTTGCCATGACTGACATCGTGGCCCATGTCTGGCCAGAGAGGTCCAAGGCGACGAGCTACTTCGGCTTACTGCAGCAATTCCTTGGAGCGGTGCCGCATATAAAGGACATGAAGCGGTCGGCCTGCATCGAGGGCGCGCGGATGGCTCTTGCCCGTGTGAAGGCGCATTGTCCGGATATGGATGCCACCGCTGTTGCCGCCCAGGGTTCGGATGAAAGCCGGCTCCCTGCCGAGCACTACTTCGGGGAAGTTATGCGTGGCGCTCGTGTAATAGAGTCGCAGTGCTCGAAAAATATCACGTTCAAATGAACGTATTAGCTTGTAAAACGATGATTATATTATAACTGCTTTTTATACTTGTGCATCCCAAGTAGTAAAACTTCTCCTATGCGGCCGTTTACGTATACATTTGTATAACCTGAAAGATTACAGTCTTCGGCTTCAGCCCCCACGCACAGGGTGCGGGGGTGTTCGCGAAAATAGCGCGTGTTCACACTTAATTCGACGTCTCGGTCCTGTTTAAGGAGGTGGTAGCGTAGCGAACGAGGCAATCCGGACTATAATGCTTTATCACTTTCACTTAGCCAGTGGAGCTCGAGGGTGGGGCTACGATATAGCCCCTGGTGGCACCGCACATATCCGAATTCGGGGTGCGTATGTGCCTGACCGGGAAACGGTCCTTCGTCAAAGCGGGGAATTCTAAACATTCCGGTAGTCGATCGAGTGGTTGACCAGTCTCTCGTTGTATCATGACAGTCAGTTTCGGCTTTCTCTACTGAGGCGCTCGCCCAGCCAAACTGGGGCACAATCGCAGTAGTTCTCCTGGTGTTGCGTTAGCCGGTGATACGGAACGTAAGGCAGCAAAACACAGGAGCCGGGCAAACCCAACATTTGACCAAAGACATGATTCGGAGCTGATGCATATAATGCCTAACTCGAGACGCCGAACACTCCCTAAGGTGTTCGGTCTTTATAATAATGGGCAGAGATGCCCCAAGCCCCTAGTGTCCAGGTACGGGCATGGTCTTCTGACGCGGCCGATGCCAAAACGTCAGGCTCCGCTTTGGCTATAGGAAGAAACCAAGGAAGAGTAACAACAAGAGACAGTAAAAAAGGTCTACGCAGGGTCTTAATATGAAAAGAATCCTTGCAACGGGTCCCTACTGCACGTCTGCGCCTGTGTCTCCATTGTGCCGTTATCCTGGACGGGTATGCACGTTATTCATCTGTAAAAATAGAGGAACGTTTAGTTTGAAAATAAATCATGCGAAAAATATGTGTAAAAGAAGAAATATAAATAATTAAAGCGGGGTTTGTATGAACCCGCGGTGCGCAGTCCCCTGTGAAGAGGTATGCGGCTAGGGAGCCCCTTGCCTGCTGAAGCCGGATTCGTCTATCCGAGTCCGGGGTCTTTGAGTGACCCTCGCACTGAAATGACACCACGCGGACCGGGCATCTTGAGTGTAAGAGACGCGTAATGCAGTATGGCGTTGAAGCGGACAAAAGCCTTTCGTCCCAAGAGTGCTTGATATTCACTTTCAAATGGGACGATGTGAAAAATTAATTTTTCGCGTCGAAAATTGTTCGGCGATCCGAACACGACTTCGAGTAATATGGAGCCTGTGCACTTGGCGTAAGGGCCTGGCGTCACTCCTTTGAAGGAAGTGCGGCTGTGTCGGATTTTGGTAGGGTCTATCCCCATCCGACGGATTGTGTTTGAATGTAGCAGGTTTAGATCACTGCCTCCGTCCATTAGGACGTTAGTAAATTGTAATCCGTCTATTATGGGATTCAATATCAGGGGAGTTCGTCCCGCATTTCGAACGCTTCTGGAATAGTCCAGGTGGTCGAAAGTGATTGATTTTGATATCCAATCTCTACGGTCTGCTAGGTTGGACCGCGCGAAGCTCTTTTTAGAAAGTGCCGCGCTATTTCTCCGTATTATCACATGAAGTGAGTTTACTGCTTTGACCCCTTGTGGGAAAGTCTTTTGTTTTCCGGTGCTCTGCTGGTGGGGTTTATCTTCTTTGCTTGATGCGTCGAGCCCCTTGTGTTCGGCATTTAGTCGGCCGGACTGTTTAAAAACCCAACAATCCCTGTGGATGTGGTTTACAGGCCTTCCGGGGGTACTGTGGATTTGACATATCCGACCCAAAATCTTGTTTAAGTTGGACAATTCGTCACTGTCATCCTTGAGAGGCTGTGTTTTGTTGTTGGGCCACGAGCTTTTGAATCCGGCGTTGACTGCCATGCTCTTTGGGCTTTTCTCTTTATTCCGGCGCTGCTCTTTTCTGCGCCGTGATTTTCCGTTTCCATCTCTTATCTCGGATGTACTTGGGTCGCTGGTGCTGCTTCTTGCTAGCCAGCTATCCTCTCCCGCACAGAAGCGGGTCATGAGGCTTGTTAGTGCGGACATTGTCCTCGATTTCTCTTGACCGAGGTGCCTGGCAAGCCATTCGTCTCGGACATTGTGCTTGAAAGCTGCTAAGGCTTCGGCGTCCGGACAGTCGACTATTTGGTTCTTTTTGGTAAGAAACCTGTTCCAGAATTTCCGCGCTGACTCTCCGGGCTGTTGAGTTTTATGACTTAGATCATCTGCATCCGGAGGACGGACATAAGTCCCTTGAAAATTCGCTCTAAACGCGTCCTCGAGCTCTTCCCAACTTCCAACAGTGTTTTCTGGGAGGCTTTTGAGCCAATGACGGGCTGTCCCTTTGAGCTTGAGGGGTAGATATTTTATGGCGTGGAGATCGTCTCCTCTGGCCATGTGTATATGTAGTATATAATCTTCTATCCAGACTCCAGGGTCTGTTGTTCCATCGTAGGCCTCTATGTTTATGGGTTTAAACCCTGCTGGGAATTCATGGTCCAGCACCTCATCGGTGAAACATAGTGGGTGTGCGGCGCCCCTGTACTTGTATGTGCCGCTATCATCGGACACTTGACGTGTTACCTTGCTTCCTGGGGCCTTCTTTTTGGGTCCGTAGATGGACCTGGCTGGGCCATTTGACGGTGGAGGCTCTATGGCCTCCTCGTCGAATTCTGTTAGCAGCTTACGCTTCGGGTAGCTCTTCGATTGGTGGCCATTGCCGTATTTATCTGCGGTTTTGAGCACTTTGCTCCATCTCATTCTGAGCGTGTCTTCTGCTGTTTTGAGCTTCCGCTGTTTTGAGCTTTCGCTTTTCCTTCTTCAGGCTTCTTGCTGTGGCGATGAGCCTGCGCTTAAAAAGCTCTTGTTCGATGGGGTCCTCGGGCACGACGAGTTCGTCGTCATTGAGGCTTGCTTTGTCTTCGGAGGGAGGCATATAGTTATGATCCTCAACCTCTTCGTCTGCCGCCCTCTCGTGAGGGCTTGCTTCTGCATCCTCCTGCGCTGAGTCTTGCCGGAGGAGATTGTCTTCGGCACTCTCTGGGGTATTGTTATCTCCTGTGCCGGAATCTCTATTCTTGCTGTGGCGGGATTTAGAGCGGCGCCGCTGACGCCGGCGCTTGGGCTGTTTCTTTAAGGAGTCTGCCTCCGCTGTTTCTTCGCCATCCCCGTCTTTTGGGGTGTCCACCATGTATATGTCGTATGACAAGGTGGTCTTCCAGTGCCCTGTAGGCGCTGGTTCCTGTTCGTCTCCGGCATCGTCATCCATAGCGTCGATGTCTTCGGAGTCGTAGTCTAGCATGTCGGTTAGATCGTCGACAGTGGCTACAAAGTGGGTGGTGGGTGGGCTTTGAATTTCTTCGTCGTCCACACCCCAACCATCCTGGCCATAGTCCGGCCAGGACTCTCCTGATAAAGAGAGATGCTTTAGTGAATTCAAGATATCGCCAAAAGGCGAGTATTGGAAGATGTCCGCGGCGGTGAATTCCATAACCGGCGCCCAATCCGGATCGATTGGTAAGGGCACGGGAGGTTCGGGGTCCGGCGCCTCGGAATCACGAGTTTCGCAGGGGACAAGATTAGTGTTCGGCTCCATCGCCGTGGATGTTGGAGCCCCCAGGGCGGCGTCTATCCACCAGCCCTCGATCTGGGCGATCGGCTCCGGGCCAATGGCCGGAGCGGACCCGTGTGCGGCCGCCAAGGCACTGTTCGGTGGCAGAGCTAAATCATGCCCGTCGTCACAGTGCGGCGCGCTTGGCTGTGGCTTGAGTCCGTCGAAGATCAAGTCTCCGCGGACGTCGGCCGTGAAGTTTAAGCTTCCAAATCTGACCTGACGGCCAGGGGCGTAGCTTTCGATCTGCTCTAGATGGCCAAGTGAATTGGCCCGCAGTGCGAAGCCGCCGAATACGAAGATCTGTCCGGGGAGAAAAGTCTCACCCTGGACAGCGTTGCTGGTTGAAGATGCCATCAAGCCTATCGGTGACGACACAGAGGAACTCTCAATGAAAGCACCAATGTCGGTGTCAAAACCGGCGGATCTCGGGTAGGGGGTCCCGAACTGTGCGTCTAGGCGGATGGTAACAGGAGACGAGGGACACGATGTTTTTACCCAGGTTCGGGCCCTCTTGATGGAGGTAAAACCCTACGTCCTGCTTGATTAATATTGATGATATGGGTAGTACAAGAGTGGATCTACCACGAGATCAAGGAGGCTAAACCCAAGAAGCTAGCCTATGGTATGATTGTTGTAATGTATGTTGTCCTACGGACTAAAGCCCTCCGGTTTATATAGACACCGGAGGAGGCTAGGGTTACACAGAGTCGGTTACAATGGTAGGAGATCTACATATCCGTATTGCCAAGCTTGCCTTCCACGCCAAGGAAAGTCCCATCCGGACACGGGACGGAGTCTTCAATCTTGTATCTTCGTAGTCTTGGAGTCCGACGGATAATGATAGTCCGGCTGTCCAGACACCCCCTAGTCCAGGACTCCCTCAGAGGGAGAAGGAGCAAGGGAGGGGGCGCGCCCCCCCAAGCCCAATCCGAATTGGGAGGGGGGCCGGCCCCCCTTTCCTTCTCTCCTCCCCCCTCTTCCTTCCTTCTCCTACTCCGAATAGGAAAGGGGGGGCCAAACCTACTTGGAGTAGGTTTGCCCCCCTAGGGCGCGCCTTCCCCTTGGGCCGGCCTCCTCCTCCCTCCCTCCTTTATATACGGGGGTAGGGGGGCACCCTAGACACACAAGTTGATCATTGAGATCGTTCCTTAGCCGTGTACGGTGCCCCCCTCCACGATATTACACCTCGGTCATATTGTAGCGGTGCTTAGGCGAAGCCCTACGACAGGAGAACATCAAGATCGTCACCACGCTGTCGTGCTGACGGAACTCCTCCCCGCGCCTCTGCTGGATCGGAGATCGGGGTGCGTCATCAAGCTGTACGCGTGTCAAGAACTCGGAGGTGCCGGAGTAACGGTGCTTGGATCGGTCGAACCGGGAGAACGTACGACTACTTCCTCTACGTTGTGTCAACGCTTCCGCTTCGGTCTACGAGGGTACGTAGACAACACTCTCCCCTCTCGTTGCTATGCATCACCATGATCTTGCGTGTGCGTAGGAAATTTTTTGAAATTACTACGTTCCCCAACACCTCTTGCCTTGATGGAGAAGGAAAGGGGGGAGGGGAAAGAGGAAAGGGGGGCGCCGCTCCCCCCTTCCTTGTCCTATTCGGACTAGGGGGGAGGGGGGCGCGGCCTGCCCTGGCCGGCCCTCCTCTTCTCCCTCATGGCCCATGTAGGCCCATTAACCCCCGGGGGGGTTCCGGTAACCCCCCGGTACTCTGGTAAAATCCAGATTTCACCCGGAATGATTCCGATATCCAAATATAGGCTTCCAATATTTCAATCTTTATGTCTCGACCATTTCGAGACTCCTCGTCATGTCCATGATCATATCCGGGACTTCGAACAACCTTAGGTACATCAAAACTTATAAACTCATAATAAAACTGTCATCGTAACATTAAGCGTGCGGACCCTACGGGTTCGAGAACTATGTAGACATGACCTAGAACTATTCTCGGTCAATAACCAATAGCGGAACCTGGATGCTCATATTGGCTCCTACATATTCTACGAAGATCTTTATCGGTCAAACCGCATAACAACATACGTTGTTCCCTCTGTCATCGGTATATTACTTGCCCGAGATTCGGTCGTCGGTATCCAATACCTAGTTCAATCTCGTTACTAGTAAGTCTCTTTACTCGTTACGTAATGCATCATTTCGTAACTAACTCATTAGCTACATTACTTGCAAGGCTTATAGTGATGTGCATTACCGAGAGGGCCCAGAGATACCTCTCCGACAATCGGAGTGACAAAACCTAATCTCGAAATACGCCAACTCAACATGTACCTTTGAGACACCTGTAGAGCTCTTTTATGATCACCCAGTTACGTTGTGACGTTTGGTAGCACACAAAGTGTTCCTCCGGTAAACAGGAGTTGCATAATCTCATAGTTGTAGGAACATGTATAAGTCATGAAGAAAGCAATAGCAACATACTAAACGATCAAGTGCTAGGCTAACGGAATGGGTCATGTCAATCACATCATTATCCTAATGATGTGATCCCGTTAATCAAATGACAACACATGTCTATGGTTAGGAAACACAACCATCTTTGATTAATGAGCTAGTCAAGTAGAGGCATACTAGTGACGTTATGTTTGTATATGTATTCACACATGTATCATGTTTCCGGGTAATACAATTCTAGCATGAATAATAAACATTTATCATGATATGAGGAAATAAATAATAACTTTATTATTGCCTCTAGGGCATATTTCCTTCAGTCTCCCACTCGCACTAGAGTCAATAATCTAGATTACACAGTAATGATTCTAACACCCATGGAGTCTTGGTGCTAATCATGTTTTGCTCGTGGAAGAGGCTTAGTCAACGGGTCTGCAACATTCAGGTCTGTATGTATCTTGCAAATCTCTATGCCTCCCACCTGGACTTGGTCCCGGATGGAATTGAAGCGTCTCTTGATGTGCTTGGTCCTCTTGTGAAATCTGGATTCCTTTGCCAAGGCAATTGCACCAGTATTGTCACAGAAGATCTTCGTTGGTCCCAATGCACTAGGTATGACACCTAGATCAGAAATGAACTCCTTCATCCAAACTCCTTCATTTGCTGCTTCCGAAGCAGCTATGTACTCCGCTTTGCATGTAGATCCCGCCACGACGCTTTGTTTAGAACTGCACCAACTTACAGCTCCACCGTTCAGTAAAAACACGTATCCGGTTTGCGATTTAGAATCGTCCGGATCAGTGTCAAAGCTTGCATCAACGTAACCATTTACGACTAGCTCTTTGTCACCTCCATAAATGAGAAACATATCCGTAGTCCTTTTCAGGTATTTCAGGATGTTCTTGACCGCTGTCCAGTGATCCACTCCTGGATTACTTTGGTACCTACCTGCCAAGCTTATTGCTAAGCATACGTCAGGTCTGGTACACAACATTGCATACATGATAGAGCCTATGGCTGAAGCATAGGGAACATCTTTCATTTTCTCTCTATCTTCTGCTGTGGTCGGGCATTGAGTCTGACTCAACTTCACACCTTGTAATACAGGCAAGAACCCTTTCTTTGCCTAATCCATTTTGAACTTTTTCAAAACTTTATCAAGGTATGTGCTTTGTGAAAGTCCAATTAAGCGTCTTTATCTATCTCTATAGATCTTGATGCCCAATATGTAAGCAGCTTCACCAAGGTCTTTCATTGAAAAACTTTTATTCAAGTATCCCTTTATGCTATCCAGAAATTCTATATCATTTCCAATTAATAATATGTCATCTACATATAATATCAGAAATGCTACAGAGCTCCCACTCACTTTCTTGTAAATACTATCAAAGCGTTTATTCCAACTCCGAGATGCTTGCACCAGTCCATAAATGGATCGCTGGAGCTTGCACACTTTGTTAGCATCTTTTGGATCGACAAAACCTTCTGGTTGGATCATATACAACTCTTCTTCCAGAAATCCATTCAGGAATGCAGTTTTGACATCCATTTGCCAAATTTCATAATCATAAAATGCGACAATTGCTAACATGATTCGGACAGACTTAAGCATCGCTACGGGTGAGAAAGTCTCATCGTAGTCAACCCCTTGAACTGGTCGAAAACCTTTCGCAACAAGTCGAGCTTTATAGACAGTTACATTACCATCAGCGTCAGCCTTCTTCTTAAAGATCCATTTATTCTCAATGGCTTGTCGATCATCGGGCAAGTCAACCAAAGTCCATACTTTGTTTTCATACATGGATCCCATCTCAGATTTCATGGCTTCTAGCCATTTTGCGGAATCTGGGCTCATCATCGCTTCCTCATAGTTCGTAGGTTCTCCATGGTCAAGTAACATGACTTCCGGAATAGGATTACCATACCACTCTGGTGCGGACCTTACTCTGGTAGACCTACGAGGTTCGGTAGAAACTTGATCTGATGTTTCATGATCAATATCATTAGCTTCCTCACTAATTGGTGTAGTTGTCACAGGAACCGGTTCTTGTGATGAACTACTTTCCAATAAGGGAGCAGGTACAATTACCTTATCAAGTTCTAGTTTCCTCCCACTCACTTCTTTCGAGAGAAACTCCTTCTCTAGAAAGGATCCGAATTTAGCAACGAATATCTTGCCCTCAGATCTGTGATACAAGGTGTACCCAATAGTCTCTTTTGGGTATCCTATGAAGACACATTTCTCCGATTTGGGTTCGAGCTTATCTGGTTGAAGTTTCTTCACATAAGCATCGCAGCCCCAAACTTTAAGAAACGACAACTTTGGTTTCTTGCCAAACCATAGTTCATAAGGCGTCGTCTCAACGGATTTTGATGGTGCCCTATTTAACATGAATGCGGCCGTCTCTAAAGCATAACCCCAAAACGATAGCGGTAAATCAGTAAGAGACATCATAGATCGCACCATATCTAGTAAAGTACGATTACGATGTTCGGACACACCATTTCGTTGTGGTGTTCCGGGTGGCGTGAGTTGCGAAACTATTCCACATTGTTTCAAATGTAGACCAAACTCGTAACTCAAATATTCTCCTCCACGATCAGATCGTAGAAATTTTATTTTCTTGTTACGATGATTTTCCACTTCACTCTGAAATTCTTTGAACTTTTTAAATGTTTAAGACTTGTGTTTCATCAAGTAGATATACCCATATCTGCTCAAATCATCTGTGAAGGTGAGAAAATAACGATACTCGCCGCGAGCCTCAACATTCATTGGACTACATACATCAGTATGTATGATTTCTAATAAATCAGTTGCTCGCTCCATAGTTCCGGAGAACGGCGTTTTAGTCATCTTGCCCATGAGGCACGATTCACAAGTACCAAGTGATTCAAAATCAAGTGATTCCAAAAGTCCATCAGTATGGAGTTTCTTCATGCGCTTTACACCGATATGACCTAAACGGCAGTGCCATAAATAAGTTGCACTATCATTATCAACTCTGCATCTTTTGGTTTCAACATTATAAATATGTGTATCACTACTATCGAGATTCAATAAAAATAGACCACTCTTCAAGGGTGCATGACCATAAAAGATATTACTCATATAAATAGAACAACCATTATTCTTTGATTTAAATGAATAACCGTCTCGCATCAAACATGATCTAGATATAATGTTCATGCTCAACGCTGGCACCAAATAACAATTATTTAGGTCTAAAACTAATCCCGATGGTAGATGTAGAGGTAGCGTGCCGACCGCGATAACATCGACTTTGGGACCATTTCCCACGCGCATCGTCACCTCGTCCTTAGCCAATCTTCGCTTAATCCGTAGTCCCTGTTTCGAGTTGCAAATATTAGCAACAGAACCAGTATCAAATACCCAGGTACTACTGCGAGCATTAGTAAGGTACACATCAATAACATGTATATCACATATACCTTTGTTCACTTTGCCATCCTTCTTATCTGCCAAATACTTGGGGCAGTTCCGCTTCCAGTGACAAGTCTGCTTGCAGTAGAAGCACTCAGTCTCAGGCTTAGGTCCATACTTGGGCTTCTTCTCTTGAGCAGCAACTTGTTTGCTGTTAATCTTGAAGTTCCCTTTCTTCTTCCCTTTGCCCTTTTTCTTGAAACTGGTGGTCTTGTTAACCATCAACACTTGATGCTCCTTCTTGATTTCTACCTCTGCAACTTTTAGCATTGCGAAGAGCTCGGGAATAGTCTTGTCCATCCCTTGCATATTATAGTTCATCACGAAGCTCTTGTAGCTTAGTGGCAGTGATTGAAGAATTCTGTCAATGACACTATCATTAGGAAGATTAACTCCCAGTTGAATCAAGTGATTATTATACCCAGACATTTTGAGTATGTGTTCACTGACAGAACTATTCTCCTCCATCTTACAGCTATAGAACTTATTGGAAACTTCATATCTCTCAATCTGGGCATTTGCTTGAAATATTAACTTCAACTCCTAGAACATCTCATATGCTCCATGATGTTCAAAACGTCATTGAAGACCCGGTTCCAAGCCGTAAAGCATGGCACACTGAACTATCGAGTAGTCATCAGCTTTGCTCTGCCAGACATTCTTAACATCGTCAGTTGCATCAGCAGCAGGCCTGGCACCCAGCGGTGCTTCCAGGACGTAATTCTTCTGTGCAGCAATGAGGATAATCCTCAGGTTACGGACCCAGTCCGTGTAATTGCTACCATCATCTTTCAACTTTGCTTTCTCAATGAACGCATTAAAATTCAACGGAACAACAGCACGAGCCATCTATCTACAACAAACATAGACAAGCAAAATACTATCAGGTACTAAGTTCATGATAAATTTAAGTTCAGTTAATCATATTACTTAAGAACTCCCACTTAGACAGACATCTCTCTAGTCATCTAAGTGATCACGTGATCCAAATCAACTAAACCATGTCCGATCATCACGTGAGATGGAGTAGTTTCAATGGTGAGCATCACTATGCTGATCATATCTACTATATGATTCACATTCGACCTTTCGGTCTCCGTGTTCGAGGCCATATCTGTATATGCTAGGCTCGTCAAGTTTAACCTGAGTATTCCGCATGTGCAACTGTTTTGCACCCATTGTATTTGAACGTAGAGCTTATCACACCCGTGAAGGAAATATGCCCTAGAGGCAATAATAAAGTTATTATTTATTTCCTCATATCATGATAAATATTTATTATTCATGCTAGAATTGTATTAACCGGAAACATAATACATGTGTGAGTACATAGACAAATCTATGGTCACTAGTATGCCTCTACTTGACTAGCTCATTAATCAAAGATGGTCATGTTTCCTGACCATAGACATGTGTTGTCATTTGATTAGTGGGATCACATCATTAGAAGAATGATGTGATTGACATGACCCATTCTGTTAGCCTAGCACTTGATCGTTTAGTATTCTGCTATTGCTTTCTTCATGACTTATACAAAGTTCCTGCAACTATGAGATTGTGCAACTCCCGTTTACCAGAAGAACACTTTGTGTGCTACCAAACGTCACAACATAACTGGGTGATTATAAAGGTGCTCTACAGGTGTTTCCGAAGGTACATGTTGAGTTGGCATAATTCGAGATTAGGATTTGTCACTCCGATTGTCGGAGAGGTATCTCTGGGCCCTCTCGGTAATACTCATGACCTAAGCCTTGCAAGCATATAACTAATGAGTTAGTTATGAGATGACGTATTATAGAACGAGTAAAGAGACTTGCCGATAACGAGATTGAACTAGGTATTGGATACCGACGATCAAATCTCGGGCAAGTAACATACCGATGACAAAGGGAACAAAGTATGTTGTTATGCGGTTTGACCGATAAAGATCTTCGTAGAATATGTAGGAATCAATATGGGCATCTAGGTCCCGCTATTGGTTATTGACCGGAGACATGTCTCGGTCATGTCTACATTGTTCTCGAACCGTAGGGTCCGCACGCTTAAGGTTTCGATGACAGTTATATTATGAGTTTATGTATTTTGATGTACCGAAGGTTGTTCGGAGTCCCGGATGTGATCACGGACCTGACGAGGAGTCTCGAAATGGTCGAGACATAAAGATTGATATATTGGACGGATATATTTGGACACCGGAAAGGTTCCGGGAGAGTTTGGGAATATACCGGAGCTCCGCAAGGTTACCGGAACCCCCCGGTAAGTATATGGGCCTTATTGGGCCCTAGTGGAAGGGAGGGAGAAGGAGCAAGAGAGGGGGCGCCCCCCCCCCCAAGCCCAATCCGAATTGGGTGGGGGGGCCGGCCCCCCTTTCCTTCTCTCCTTCCCCCTCCTCCTTCCTACTACTACTACTCCTTCCTTCCCCCTCCAACTTGGATTAGGAAAAAGAGGGGAAACCTACTTGGAGTAGGTTTCCTCCTCCCATGGCGCGCCCCCCCTTGGGCCGGCCACCTCCTCCCTCCCTCCTTTATATACGGGGGTAGGGGGCACCCTAGACACACAAGTTGATCATTGATTGTTCCTTAGCCGTGTGCGGTGCCCCCCTCCACGATATTACACCTCGGTCATATTGTAGCGGTGCTTAGGCGAAGCCCTGCGACAGGAGAACATCAAGATCGTCACCACACCGTCGTGCTGACGGAACTCCCCCTCGGCGCCTCTGCTGGATCGGAGATCGAGGGTGCGTCATCGAGCTGTACGCGTGTCAAGAACTCGGAGGTGTCGGAGTAACGGTGCTTGGATCGGTCGGACCGGGAGGACGTACGACTACTTCCTCTATGTTGCGTCAACGCTTCCGCTTCGGTCTACAAGGGTACGTAGACAATACTCTCCCCTCGTTGCTATATCATCACCATGAACTTGCGTGTGCGTAGGAAAATTTTGAAATTACTACGTTCCCCAACAGTGGCATCAGAGCCTAGGTTTTATGCGTTGATGTTATATGCACGAGTAGAACACAAGTGAGTTGTGGACGATATAAGTCATACTGCCTACCAGCATGTCACACTTTGGTTCAGCGGTATTGTTGGATGAAGCGGCCCGGACCGACATTACGCGTACGCTTACGCGAGACTGGTTTTACCGCCGTGCTTTGCACACAGGTGACTAGCGGGTGTCTGTTTCTCCAACTTTAGTTGAACCGAGTGTGGCTACGCCCGGTCCTTGTGAAGGTTAAAACGGAGTCTATTTGACAAACTATCATTGTGGTTTTGATGCGTAGATAAGAACGGTTCTTGCTAAGCCCGTAGCAGCCACGTAAAATTTGCAACAACAAAGTAGAGGACGTCTAACTTGTTTTTGCAGGGCATGTTGTGATGTGATATGGCCAAGACGTGATGCTATATTTTATTGTATGAGATGATCATGTTTTGTAATCGAAGTTATCGGCAACTGGCAGGAGCCATATGGTTGTCGCTTTATTGTATGAAATGCAAACGCCATGTAATTTCTTTACTTTATCACTAAGCGGTAGCGATAGTCGTAGAAGCAATAGATGGCGTAAACGACAAAGATGCTACAATGGAGATCATGGTGTCGCGCCGGTGATGATGGTGATCACGACGGTGCTTCGGAGATGGAGATCACAAGCACAAGATGATGATGGCCATATCATATCACTTATATTGATTGCATGTGATGTTTATCCTTTATGCATCTTATCTTGCTTTGATTGACGGTAGCATTTTAAGATGATCTCTCACTAAAATTATCAAGAAGTGTTCTCCCTGAGTATGCACCGTTGCCAAAGTTTGTCGTGCCGAGACACCACGTGATGATCGGGTGTGATAAGCTCTACGTCCATCTACAACGGGTGCAAGCCAGTTTTGCACACGCAGAATACTCAGGTTAAACTTGACGAGCCTAGCATATGCAGATATGGCCTCGGAACACGGAGACCGAAAGGTCGAGCGTGAATCATATAGTAGATATGATCAACATAATGATGTTCACCATTGAAAACTACTCCATCTCACATGATGATCGGTTATGGTTTAGTTGATTTGGATCACGTGATCACTTAGATGACTAGAGAGATGTCTGTCTAAGTGGGAGTTCTTTAGTAATATGATTAATTGAACTTAAATTTATCATGAACTTAGTACCTGATAGTATCTTGCTTGTCTATGTTTGTTTGTAGATAGATGGCTCGTGCTGTTGTTCCGTTGAATTTTAATGCGTTCCTTGAGAAAGCAAAGTTGAAAGATGATGGTAGCAATTACACGGACTGGGTCCATAACCTGAGGATTATCCTCATTGCTGCACAGAAGAGTTACGTCCTGGAAGCACCGCTGGGTGCCAGGCCTGCTGCTCATGCAACTGACGACATTAAGAACGTCTGGCAGAGCAAAGCTGATGACTACTCTATAGTTCAGTGTGCCATGCTTTATGGCTTAGAACCGGGTCTTCAACGACGTTTTGAACGTCATGGAGCATATGAGATGTTCCAGGAGTTGAAGTTAATATTTCAAGCAAATGCTCGGATTGAGAGATATGAAGTCTCCAATAAGTTCTATAGCTGCAAGATGGAGGAGAATAGTTCTGTCAGTGAACACATACTCAGAATGTCTGGGTATAACAATCACTTGATTCAACTGGGAGTTAATCTTCCTGATGATAGTGTCATTGACAGAATTCTTCAATCACTGCCACCAAGCTACAAAAGCTTCGTGATGAACTATAATATGCAAGGGATGAACAAGACTATTCCCGAGCTCTTCGCGATGCTGAAAGCCGCGGAGGTAGAAATAAAAAAGGAGCATCAAGTGTTGATGGTCAACCAGACCACTAGTTTCAAGAAGAAGGGCAAAGGGAAGAAGAAGGGGAACTTCAAGAAGAACGGCAAGCAAGTTGCTGCTCAAGAGAAGAAACCCAAGTCTGGACCTAAGCCTGAAACTGAGTGCTTCTACTGCAAGCAGACTGGACACTGGAAGCGGAACTGCCCCAAGTATTTGGCGGATAAGAAGGATGGCAAAGTGAACAAAGGTATATGTGATATACATGTTATTGATGTGTACCTAACTAGAGCTCGTAGTAGCACCTGGGTATTTGATACTGGTTCTGTTGCTAATATTTGCAACTCGAAACAGGGACTACGGAATAAGCGAGCACTGGCCAAGGACGAGGTGACGATGCGCGTGGGAAACGGTTCCAAAGTCGATGTGATCGCCGTCGGCACGCTACCTCTACATCTACCATCGGGATTAGTTTTAGACCTGAATAATTGTTATTTGGTGCCTGCGTTGAGCATGAACATTATATCTGGATCTTGTTTGATGCGAGACGGTTATTCATTTAAATCAGAGAATAATGGTTGTTCTATTTATATGAGTAATATCTTTTATGGTCGTGCACCCTTGAAGAGTGGTCTATTTTTATTGAATCTCGATAGTAGTGATACACATATTCATAATGTTGAAGCCAAAAGATGCAGAGTTGATAATGATAGTGCAACTTATTTGTGGCACTGCCGTTTGGGTCATATCGGTGTAAAACGCATGAAGAAACTCCATACTGATGGACTTCTGGAATCACTTGATTATGAATCACTTGGTACTTGCGAACCGTGCCTCATGGGCAAGATGACTAAAACACCGTTCTCCGGTACTATGGAGAGAGCAACAGATTTGTTGGAAATCATACATACAGATGTATGTGGTCCGATGAATGTTGAGGCTCGTGGCGGATATCGTTATTTTCTCACCTTCACAGATGATTTAAGTAGATATGGGTATATCTACTTAATGAAGCACAAGTCTGAAACATTTGAAAAGTTCAAAGAATTTCAGAGTGAAGTGGAGAATCATCGTAACAAGAAAATAAAATTTCTGCGATCTGATCGTGGAGGAGAATATTTGAGTTACGAGTTTGGTTTACATTTGAAACAATGCGGAATAGTTTCGCAACTCACGCCACCTGGAACTCCACAACGAAATGGTGTGTCCGAACGTCGTAATCGTACTTTACTTGACATGGTGCGATCTATGATGTCTCTTACCGATTTACCGCTATCATTTTGGGGTTATGCTTTAGAGACGGCCGCATTCACGTTAAATAGGGTACCATCAAAATCCGTTGAGACGACGCCTTATGAACTGTGGTTTGGCAAGAAACCAAAGTTGTCGTTTCTTAAAGTTTGGGGCTGCGATGCTTATGTGAAGAAACTTCAACCAGATAAGCTCGAACCCAAATCGGAAAAATGTGTCTTCATAGGATACCCAAAAGAGACTGTTGGGTACACCTTCTATCACAGATCCGAAGGCAAGACATTCGTTGCTAAGAATGGATCCTTTCTAGAGAAGGAGTTTCTCTCGAAAGAAGTGAGTGGGAGGAAAGTAGAACTTGATGAGATAACTGTATCTACTCCCTTATTGGAAAGTAGTGCATCACGAGAACCGGTTCCCGTGACAACTACACCAATTAGTGAGGAAGCTAATGATATTGATCATGAAACTTCAGATCAAGTATCTACTGAACCTCGTAGGTCTACCAGAGTAAGATCCGGACCAGAGTGGTACGGTAATCCTATTCTGGAAGTCATGTTACTTGACCATGATGAACCTACGAACTATGAGGAAGCGATGATGAGCCCAGATTCCGCAAAATGGCTGGAGGCCATGAAATCTGAGATAGGATCCATGTATGAAAACAAAGTATGGACTTTGGTTGACTTGCCCAATGATCGGCAAGCCATTGAGAATAAATGGATCTTTAAGAAGAAGACCGACGCTGATGGTAATGTTACTATCTATAAAGCTCGACTTGTTGCAAAAGGTTTTCGACAAGTTCAAGGGGTTGACTATGACGAGACTTTCTCACCCGTAGCGATGCTTAAGTCTGTCTGAATCATATTGGCCATTGCTGCATTTCATGATTATGAAATTTGGCAAATGGATGTCAAGACTGCATTCTTGAGTGGATTTCTAGAAGAAGAGTTGTATATGATGCAGACAGAAGGTTTTGTTGATCCAAAAGGTGCTGACAAAGTGTGCTAGCTCCAGCGTTCCATTTATGGACTGGTGCAAGCATCTCGGAGTTGGAATAAACGCTTTGATAGTGTGATCAAGGCATATGGTTTTATACAGACTTTTGGAGAAGCCTGTATTTACAAGAAAGTGAGTGGGAGCTCTGTAGCATTTCTAGTTTTATATGTTGATGACATATTATTAATTGGAAATGATATAGAATTTCTGGATAGCATAAAGGGATACTTGAATAAAAGTTTTTCGATGAAAGACCTCGGTGAAGCTGCTTACATATTAGGCATCAAGATCTATAGAGATAGATCAAGACGCTTAATAGGACTTTCACAAAGCACATACCTTGACAAAATATTGAAAAATGGATCAGGCAAAGAAAGGTTTCTTGCCTATGCTACAAGGTGTGAAGTTGAGTCGAACTCAATGCCCGACCACAGCAGAAGATAGAGAGAAAATGAAAAATGTTCCCTATGCTTCAGCCATAGGCTCTATCATGTATGCAATGCTGTGTACCAGACCTGACGTATGCTTAGCGATAAGCTTAGCAGGAAGGTACCAAAGTAATCCAGGAGTGGATCACTGGACAGCGGTCAAGAACATCCTGAAATACCTGAAAAGGACTAAGGATATGTTTCTCGTATATGGAGGTGACAAAGAGCTAGTCGTAAATGGTTACGTCGATGCAAGCTTTGACACTGATCCGGACGATTCTAAATCGCAAACCGGATACGTGTTTATATTAAACGGTGGAGCTGTAAGTTGGTGCAGTTCTAAACAAAGCGTCATGGCGGGATCTACATGTGAAGCGGAGTACATAGCTGCTTCTGAAGCAGCAAATGAAGGAGTCTGGATGAAGGAGTTCATTTCCGATCTTGGTGTTATACCTAGTGCATCGGGGCCAATGAAGATCTTCTGTGACAATACTGGTGCAATTGCCTTGGCAAAGGAATCCAGATTTCACAAGAGGACCAAGCACATCAAGAGACGCTTCAATTCCATTCGGGACCAAGTCCAAGTGGGAGACATAGAGATTTGCAAGATACATACGGATCTGAATGTTGCAGACCCGTTGACTAAGCCTCTCTCACGAGCAAAACATGATCAGCACCAAGACTCCATGGGTGTTAGAATCATTACTATGTAATCTAGATTATTGACTCTAGTGCAAGTGGGAGACTGAAGGAAATATGCCCTAGAGGCAATAATAAAGTTATTATTTATTTCCTCATATCATGATAAATGTTTATTATTCATGCTAGAATTGTATTAACCGGAAACATAATACATGTGTGAGTACATAGACAAATCTATGGTCACTAGTATGCCTCTACTTGACTAGCTCATTAATCAAAGATGGTCATGTTTCCTGACCATAGACATGTGTTGTCATTTGATTAGTGGGATCACATCATTAGAAGAATGATGTGATTGACATGACCCATTCTGTTAGCCTAGCACTTGATCGTTTAGTATTCTGCTATTGCTTTCTTCATGACTTATACAAAGTTCCTGCAACTATGAGATTGTGCAACTCCCGTTTACCAGAATAACACTTTGTGTGCTACCAAACGTCACAACGTAACTGGGTGATTATAAAGGTGCTCTACAGGTGTTTCCGAAGGTACATGTTGAGTTGGCATAATTCGAGATTAGGATTTGTCACTCCGATTGTCGGAGAGGTATCTCTGGGCCCTCTCGGTAATACTCATCACCTAAGCCTTACAAGCATATAACTAATGAGTTAGTTATGAGATGACGTATTACAGAACGAGTAAAGATACTTGCCGATAACGAGATTGAACTAGGTATTGGATACCGACGATCAAATCTCGGGCAAGTAACATATCGATGACAAAGGGAACAAAGTATGTTGTTATGCGGTTTGACCGATAAAGATCTTCGTAGAATATGTAGGAATCAATATGGGCATCCAGGTCCCGCTATTGGTTATTGACCGGAGACATGTCTCGGTCATGTCTACATTGTTCTCGAACCGTAGGGTCCGCACGCTTAAGGTTTCGATGACAGTTATATTATGAGTTTATGTATTTTGATGTACCGAAGGTTGTTCGGAGTCCCGGACGTGATCACGGACATGACGAGGAGTCTCGAAATGGTCGAGACATAAAGATTGATATATTGGACGGATATATTTGGACACCGGAAAGGTTCCGGGAGAGTTTGGGAATATACCGGAGCTCCGCGAGGTTACCGGAACCCCCCGGTAAGTATATGGGCCTTATTGGGCCCTAGTGGAAGGGAGGGAGAAGGAGCAAGAGAGGGGGCGCGCCCCCCCAAGCCCAATCCGAATTGGGTGGGGGGGGGGCCGGCCCCCCTTTCCTTCTCTCCTTCCCCCTCCTCCTTCCTACTACTACTACTCCTTCCTTCCCCGTCCAACTTGGATTAGGAAAAAGAGGGGAAACCTACTTGGAGTAGGTTTCCTCCTCCCATGGCGCCCCCCCCCTTGGGCCGGCCACCTCCTCCCTCCCTCCTTTATATACGGGGGTAGGGGGGCACCCTAGACACACAAGTTGATCATTGATCGTTCCTTAGCCGTGTGCGGTGCCCCCTCCACGATATTACACCTCGGTCATATTGTAGCGGTGCTTAGGCGAAGCCCTGCGACAGGAGAACATCAAGATCGTCACCACGCCGTCGTGCTGACGGAATTCCCCCTCGGCGCCTCTGCTGGATCGGAGATCGAGGGTGCGTCATCGAGCTGTACGCGTGTCAAGAACTCGGAGGTGCCGGAGTAACGGTGCTTGGATCGGTCGGACCGGGAGGACGTACGACTACTTCCTCTATGTTGCGTCAACGCTTCTGCTTCGGTCTACAAGGGTACATAGACAATACTCTCCCCTCGTTGCTATATCATCACCATGATCTTGCGTGTGCGTAGGAAAATTTTGAAATTGCTACGTTCCCCAACAACCCGATCATCACGTGGTGTCTCACCACGAAGAACTTTCGCAACGGTGCATACTCAGGGAGAACACTTCTTGATAATTTTAGTGAGAGATCATCGTAAAATGCTACCGTTAATCAAAGCAAGATAAGATGCATAAAGGATAAACACCACATGCAATCAATATAAGTGATATGATATGGCCATCATCATCTTGTGCTTGTGATCTCCATCTCTGAAGCACCGTCGTGATCACCATCGTCACCGTTGCGACACCTTGATCTCCATCGTAGCATCGTTGTCGTTACGCCATCTATTGCTTCTACGACTATCGCTACCGCTTAGTGATAAAGTAAAGCAATTACATGGCGTTTGCATTTCATACAATAAAGCGACAATCATATGGCTCCTGCCAGTTGCCGATAACTTCGGTTACAAAACATGGTCATCTCATACAATAAAATATAGCATCACGTCTTGACCATATCACATCACAACATGCCCTGCAAAAACAAGTTAGACGTCCTCTACTTTGTTGTTGCAAATTTTACGTGGCTGCTACGGGCTGAGCAAGAACCGTTCTTACCTACGCATCAAAACCACAACGATAGTTCGTCAAGTTAGTGCTGTTTTAACCTGCGCAAGGACCGGGCGTAGCCACACTCGGTTCAACTAAAGTGAGAGAGGCAGACACCCGCCAGTCACCTTTAAGCACGAGTGCTCGTAACGGTGAAACCAGTCTCGCATAAGCGTACGCGTAATGTCGGTCCGGGCCGCTTCATCTCACAATATCGCTGAACCAAAGTATGACATGCTGGTAAGCAGTATGACTTGTATCGCCCACAACTCACTTGTGTTCTACTCGTGCATATAACATCAACGCATAAAACCTAGTCTCGGATGCCACTGTCGGGGAACGTAGTAATTTCAAAAAAATTCCTACGCACACGCAAGATCATGGTGATGCATAGCAACAAGAGGGGAGAGTGTTGTCCACGTACCCTCGTAGACCGTAAGCGGAAGCGTTATGACAACGCGGTTGATGTAGTCGTACGTCTTCACGATCCGACCGATCCAAGCACCGAACGTACGGCACCTCCGAGTTCAGCACATGTTCAGCTCGATGACGATCCCCGGACTCCGATCCAGTAGGGTGTCGGGGATGAGTTCCTTCAGCACGACGGCGTGGTGACGATGATGATGTTCTACCGACGCAGGGCTTTGCCTAAGCACTGCAACGATATGACCGAGGTGGAATATGGTGGAGGGGGGCACCGCACACGGCTAAGGAATGATCACGAAGATCAACTTGTGTGTCTAGAGGTGCCCCCTGTCGTGGTTCTAAGTCTAACAGTAGAATGGGGGGTAGGTATGGAGAGGCAAGATCCTAGCTATGGAGCAGTTGTAAGGACCAGGGATGTACGAGTTTAGGCCCTTCTCGGAGGAAGTAACAGCCCTACGTCTCGGAGCCCGGAGGCGGTCGACTGGATTATGTGTGTATAGATTACAGGGGTGCGAACCCTTTACACTGAGGAGGGGGGTGGCTTATATAGTGTCTGCCAGACCCCTCCGGCCCTCAGTTATGCAGGGTTTAAAGTACATTAAGGCTAGGCGTTACTGGTAACGCCTTACATAAAGTGTCCTAAATGCCATAAAGACTACTTAATTACAGACCGTTTGGATGCAGAGTGGCTCTTGATCTCCTGGTGGTCGAGTGAGTCTTCATGGTCGAGTCCTTCGAGTCCGTCGAGTGAAGTCTCTCTTGGTCGACTGGAAGGCAGTTTCTTCTGAGGGTGTCCTTGGGAAGGGTACTTAAGACAGGTCTATGACCCTACCCTAGGTACATGACTTCATCATTAGCCCCCGAATGGATCGAGGTTTGAGTGAGGAAGGAGTTGATAATATTTTCGACCTGCTTTTGTGTTCTGAACATGTCTCATCTTGGACCAATAATCTTTTTGTTGATGGCAGCAACTTTTCTTTCAGTCGCCTTGATCCATTCTTTTCTCCCGTCGAGTGAACTTTTGAACTTAGTAAACTTCCGAGCGACGGATCGCAGGAAATCTACCGTCTGACAGATTGATCTGCTGTTAGCGGATTTCGTGGGATCTGAATTTTGGGAAGCGCGCGAAGTGGGGTGGACCGCGGCGCTCGGATGGGATAAGGCGTAGACGCCTCGATTTCTGCGCCACCTTTTTTGCCACGTATCACGCGTGCGCGACTGTTTCAGGATGTGATAGGATCGCCCGGGCCCACTCGTCAGCCACTCGGAAGCATCCTTATAAAAGGCGCCGGGTGAGGGTTTTTTGAACGGTACCCCCCCCCCATTTCTCCTTCTGCCCTCTCCATCTCCGCCCGCCGTGCCTGCTCTCGCCCCCGCCCATCCACTCCTCGTGCGCTTCGCCGGCGACAATGGTGAAGGAGAAGACGGCGGCTTTGGAGCGCGCGAAGAAGGCGACGGCGACGGCGAAGGCGAAAGGGAGAGCGTCCAGTCGGGGCGGATCCTCGTCAAGGTCCCGCCTGCCGCAAGGTTGGGTCCAAGGGATTTGATCCGCTCGACCATCACCGAGACGGATCTCAATGACCTGGCCAATGAGGGCATGATCCCTCACGGGGCAGCGAGGCTCCCGGGGAACGAGTGGCAACCGCAGCCGCAGGAGGGTGAGTGCGTTCTTCTAGCTACTCATGTAGACCGTGGGTTCTCCCTGCCTCCGAGTGTTTTCTTCCGTGGGTTCTTGAATTTCTTTGGGGCGCAACTCTACCATTTCAATCCAAATTCCATCGCCTACCTTGCTGCCTTCGTGTCCATGTGCGAGAACTTCCTGGGTTGTCGACCACATTGGGGTCTCTTTAAGCACATATTCACTTGTCGCTCACAGACAGTGAAAAAGGCGAGCCCGGATGACGATAGGACTAAGGATATTCAGATGTGCGGGGGGCTTGGGATTCAGATGAGGAGCAAGAGTACCTTTCCGGCCATGACCCTTCCTGAGTCGGTCAGAGGATGGCAGTCGACTTGGTTCTACTGCCAAGACGAGTCGACGCCGGGGCAGTCGACTGGTCTCCCTCCGTTTTCCATGGACCGAGTGAACAAGCCCTCTTCTCTGAAGGTGTTCCCTGAGGAGAAAGCCCAAGTAAAAATGTTGATGGAGCATGTAGTCCAGCTCATTCGGGACGGAGTGACGGGTATGGACCTTCTGGAGGTCTTCCTTAGACGGCGTATCCAACCACTTCAGTACCGAGGCCACCCGATGTGGCTGTACTGTGGAACCAAGGATGAGACTCGGGTCCATCCAGAAGCAGTCGACGATGCTACATTGGAGAGGTGGATGACTGCAATTACAAGGAATAAGGACAACCCTCGAGGGGCCAGGAGGATACCACCACTCGACCATTCCTACACACCGGACACGGTATGCCTACTTTATCCTTAATTGTAATCTTGCTTTATCCATTCTGCTTTGTTGCAAATTGGTCGATTGACCTTTGTTTTGTTGTCTGTCAGGCCACCACTGAATTATACTCGATGCCTAATGGAGCACAGACGCCGACTGAGGAGGAAGAAGGAAGTGAGGGCGAAAGCCAGGAGGAGTGGGATTCGGATGCTGTTGATGATGAAGAAGGTGATGACTCTGGTGAGGAGGAAGAAGAGGAGGAGGAGGAGGAAGTTGCACCACCTCGCTCGGAAAGACGCTCGAAGCTCGTCCATGACCCTGCGACCGAGCGTGGTAAGGGGCTCGCGACTGTCGCTCAGTCGACCAAGCGCCCTCGAACCACTTCTCCGGTGCCGACTGAGAAAGCTCCAAAGCAATCCAGAGTGGCGCCGTCGAAGCCGGCTAAGATCTTGCCGAAGATGAAGATGGTGATCCCCACTATCTCAGGGTAATGATGCTACTTGAGTTTTTCTGTTCCACATGAACTTATTCTTGGTCGACTCATGAATCAACCGACTGACTTCTGGAACTGCAGCGCTGCTACTTCTGATACCTCAGCCAGGGCTGAAGATCATGAGATGGAAGACGCTGCCACTTCAAAACCTGGTATGACTTTCATAGTTCCGTCTTCAGTCGATTGGCTCTTTGTCTCTAATTTTGATTCTTTTCTGTAGCTCCGTCTAATGTCGTTATTACCCTTCCTGACGACGACGATGAGGAACCACTGAGGCAAAGGAGGAGCAGGAAAGCGTTTGTTGGCAAGGCGACTCAGGACGTGCCAACACCCGAGACACTGGTCGCGGAGGGAGAGAACATCACTCGGCCTACCGTATCTTTTGCGGTGCCGTTGACGAGTGCTCGCCCCACGTCGTCGAGTGCTGCACAGCCTTCACTTTTCTCGACCCACTACGTCCCAGAGGACCAAGCCAGTGCTGCGAAAGAAGCAATACGCCAGGCGGGAGTCATGATGGAGCAAGTGAAGGCCATCCGAGAAGCCAGCCAGGCAGCCTATGACGCCAGTTCAGCTCTTCAGAGTAACGTTTAGGTCAGTCGGTCACCGCCTGTTCTGTTAGGATATGATGTCTGAAGATTCTTCTTTCTGAAATTCCTAGTGATTGTCCTACACCCATTGGGTGTGTCGATTGAAATTCCGAGTTAGTGGGGGCACGCTGAGTGCACCCACTGGGTGTAGTCCCCAAGGCTATGGTGGACTGCTGGCAGTCGACCATAGTCTTTATATCTTAAGTTTTTCCTTTATTCGACTAGGTCGAATGGATTCATAAACCGGTGGGGGCACGCTGAGTGCACCCACTGGGTGTAGTCCCCGAGACTGTGGTCGACTGCTGGCAGTGTACTACAGTCTGAAGAACATCTCCCGTTTTTTTTGTTGGTCGACTGGTCGACTCTAACTTGATGGAGTTAGTGGGGGCACGCTGAGTGCACCCACTGGGTGTAGTCCCCGAGACTGTGGTCGAATGTTTGTATTCGGCCGTAGTCTTAGAAACGTATGATTTTTCCTTAGTCACTCGGAAGTGAATTGTCTTTGACATCTGTCGACTGGTTCTTTGTCGAAATCCTGCGACCTTGCGGCTCGTTATACTGAGTTGGAGAACAAACACATCCAGCTCGAGCTTGATCTGAAGCTGGCCCAGGAGAATTTAACGAAGGCGAAGGAGGAAGCCAAAGGTATGTTTGGTGAGGCTTTCGACGACTGCCTTTTCTCCTCGTCTGTTTCAAAAGTCTGACCTTGCTGTAACTTTGCAAGCAAAGTGAAGGATGCCCTGAAGAAGAAAGACCTTGAGTTGGCTGAAATGCAGAAAGCGGCTTTAGAGAAAACCAAGCTCGCAGATGAGAAGTTGGCTTCGGTCACCAAGCTTGAAGAAGAAAACACCAATCTGAAAGTTGCTCTTGATGCTGCCAACAAAGAGGTCAGTCGACTGAAAAGTGATAAGATTGCCCTGAGTGACAAGGCCAGTGAGTTGGTGGGGAAGAAGAACGATCTGGAGGCTTATCTGGGCGGACTCGCCAAAAAGCTATTCCTCATGCTTGAAGGTAATCTTTTGCACCAAACAGGTATATTAATTGTGATCTTTCCATTCGACTGTTGTCTTGACTCGGTGGTTGTGCTTGCAGAATTTTGCTAGAACTTTGAAGAGGAGACTGGTCGACTGGAGCCAAACCTGGACCCCATCAACTCTCCTGTGAAGGATGAAGTCGCCATGAACGTGCTCCGGCTCGAATCTCGTGTTGCTACCGTCGTTGATTATCTCGCGAGGCTGAAGGTCGCCATTTCCCGCATCGACACCATGCTCTGGCCTAGAGAGACGCTCCAAAATGACCTCGAGTCTTTGATGACTCGACTGAACACAGTCCCAAGTCGAGTGCAGGAGTGGAAGAAATCTTCTGCCAGGTGTGGCGCTGACGTTGCTCTATCTCTGGCTTGAGTTCATTGCAAGGAAGCATGAGAGGACAAGCTGGCGGCCCTTAGGGTGGCTAACACCAAGAAGCACGATTTCCGGTCTTTCATGGAGACCTTCATCGCTGCTGCCACTCGGATTGCTGATGGAATCGACCTGAACGAGTTTGTTGCACCTTCTAGCCCTCCACAGGAGGGGTAAAAAACTTCTGAGCTTCACACTTTAAATTTGCCTCGGTATGCCGAGTGATTTTTGTAACATACAAACCTTAACAGGCCTAGCGCCTGAGCACTTTCGGTTCCGTTAGGTGTTATCCGAACTTGGATTCGACGTTTAAATATGCTTGCATTTGGTTTGAGGTATCTTTTGCAGGTTAAAGCGAAATGCTTATTGCAATCGACTTGTTCCCCAATTCACTTAGGCAGGCACTGGGCTGCAGCTAAGTCCCCGAGTGGGAGGTCTGCTCCCCACTCGGTAGGATTTTCAAAACTTAGGCGAGCACTGGGCTGCAGCTAAGCCCCCGAGTGGGAGGTTTGCTCTCCACTCGGTAGGATTTTCAAAACTTAGGCGAGCACTGGGCTGCAGCTAAGCCCCCGAGTGGGAGGTCTGCTCTCCACTCGGTAGGATTTTCAAAACTTAGGCGAGCACTGGGCTGCAGCTAAGCCCCCGAGTGGGAGGTCTGCTCTCCACTCGGTAGGATTTTCAAAACTTAGGCGAGCACTGGGCTGCAGCTAAGCCCCCGAGTGGGAGGTCTGCTCTCCACTCGGTAGGATTTTCAAAACTTAGGCGAGCACTGGGCTGCAGCTAAGCCTTCGAGTGGGAGGTCTGCTCTCCACTTGGTAGGATTTTTAAGGCGTCTTTCTTATGGAGAACACATTGTACTTGTGGCATAGCTCGGAGGAGAGGGTAGCAGTCGACCTGCACCTCGTCCTCCTTGCAGAGCGCACATTGTACTTGTGGCGTAGCTCGGAAGAGAGAGTAGCAGTCGACCTGCACCTCGTCCTCCATGCAAAGTGCACGTTGTACTTGTGGCATAGCTCGGAGGAGAGGGTAGCAGTCGTCCTGCACCTTGTCCTTCTTGCAAAGCGCACGTTGTACTTGTGGCGTAGCTCGGAGGAGAGGGTAGCAGTCGACCTGCACCTCGTCCTCCTTGCAAAGCGCACGTTGTACTTGTGGCGTAGCTCGGAGGAGAGGGTAGCAGTCGACCTGCACCTTGTCCTCCTTGCAAAGCGCACGTTGTACTTGTGGCGTAGCTCGGAGGAGAGGGTAGTATTTGACCTGCACCTCGTCCTCCTTGTAGAGCGCACGTTTGAATTTGAACTTAGGCGAGTGTTTAGACTGCAGCTAAGCCTCCGAGTGGGAGGCTAACCCTCCACTCGGTAGGATTTTCAAAACTTAGGTGAGTACTTGGACTGCAGCTAAGCCCCCGAGTGGGAGGCTGGCTCACCACTCGGTAGGATTTTATTGGAACTTAGGCGAGTACTTGGACTGCAACTAAGCCTCCGAGTGGGAGGCTGGCGCACCACTCGGTAGGATTTTATTGGAACTTAGGCGAGTACTTGGACTGCAGCTAAGCCTCCGAGTGGGAGGCTGGTTCACCACTCGATAGGATTTCATTGAAACTTAGGCGAAACGGATTCGTAGCTAAGCTCCCGAGTGGGAGGCTGGCTCCACACTCGGCAAGGATTTTTTTTACAAACTTAGGCGAAACGGATTCGCAGCTAAGCCACCCACTGAGGGGGAATTTTATTAAATAAATAAAAATGACATCAATCATTGGGGAAATTATAACACTATTATCTTGTGAAACATGAACTACAGAAGTACTTTTATTACAACCCATCCGAGTGAATACTTAGGTGTAAAAGGGGCGGAGTAACTCCGCGTTCCAAGCTCGGGGCTCGTCGATGTTGTGCTCGACGTTGTAGAGATGGTACGCTCCGTTGTGGAGAACCTTGGTGACGATGAAGGGTCCTTCCCAAGAAGGAGCAAGCTTGTGTGGTTTCTGATGATCCACTCGGAGAACCAAATCCCCTTCCTGGAAGGCTCGACTCTTCACGTTTTTGGCGTGGAAGCGATGCAAGTCCTGTTGGTAGATGGTCGATCGGATCAGAGCCATCTCCCTTTCTTCCTCTAAATGGTCGACTGCATCCTGCCGCGCTTGTTCTGCTTCAGCTTTGGTGTAGAGCTCGACTCGAGGAGCGTTGTGGAGCAGATCACTCGGCAAGACCGCTTCAGCTCCATAGACTAAGAAGAATGGAGTTCTTCCAGTCGACCGGTTATGCGTGGTCCTTAGACCCCACAACACCGAGGGAAGTTCATCGACCCATGCTCCAGCCGCATGCTTGAGGTCACGCATCAGTCGGGGTTTCAACCCTTTGAGGATCAAGCCATTGGCCCGCTCTGCTTGTCCATTCAACTGGGGATGGGCGACTGAAGCATAGTCGACTCGTGTGCCCTGAGATGTGCAGAACGCCCTGAATTCCTCTGAATCGAAGTTTGATCCATTGTCAGTGATGATGCTGTGTGGGACTCCATATCTGAATATCAGTTCTTTGATGAAGCTGACAGCAGTACCGACGTCAAGGTTCTTGATGGGTTTAGCCTCAATCCACTTGGTGAACTTGTCGACTGCTACCAGTACATGTGTGAAACCGCTTCGACCTGTTCTCAAGGGACCAACCATATCCAATCCCCATACTGCAAAGGGCCAGACGAGTGGTATGGTCTTCAGAGCTGATGCAGGCTTGTGTGACATGTTGGAGTAAAATTGACATCCCTCACACTTGTCGACTATCTCCTTTGCCATTTCATTCGCCCTTAGCCAGTAAAATCTGGCTCGGTATGCTTTGGCCACGATGGTCCGAGAGGACGCATGATGGCCACAGGTCCCCGAGTGGATGTCATCAAGGATTATTCGACCTTCTTCTGGCGTTATGCACTTCTGACCCTCTCCAGTCGCGCTCTCTCTATATAGCTGCCCCTTGATCACGGTAAAGGCCTTGGATCGACGGATGATCTGTCGAGCCTCTTCCTCATCCTCCGGGAGCTCTTTTCTCAAGATATATGCGATATATGGTACTGTCCAATCGGGAGTGATCACTAAAGCCTCCATGACCAGGTCGACCACTGCCGGAACTTCAACCTCAGTCGGATCTGTGGCACTCTTAGGCTGCGGAGCTTCTTCGGTAAAAGGATCTTCTTTGGCTGATGGAGTATGGATATGTTCCAAGAACACATCGCTGGGAATGGCTTCCCTCTTGGAACCTATCTTTGCCAAATCATCAGCCGCTTGATTTTTCAGTCGGGGTATATGATGGAGCTCTAACCCCTCAAACTTCTTTTCAAGCTTCCTCACTGCATTACAGTATCCAGTCATGGCTGGGCTTCTAACGTCCCACTCCATCACTTGGTTAACCACCAAATCTGAGTCGCCATAAACCATAAGGCGACGGACGCCGAGTGAAATGGCCATGCGCAACCCATACAAAAGGGCCTCATATTCTGACTCATTGTTGGAGGAATCAAAGTGAATCTGGAGCACATATCTGAGCTTATCTCCTCTGGGGGAAACCAAGAGTACCCCAGCACCGGAACCATTTAACATCTTAGAGCCATCAAAGAACATGGTCCAATGCTCCGAGTGAACTTGAGTCGGCTGCTGCTGTTCGATCCACTCGGCAAGGAAATCTGCTATTGCTTGGGACTTAATGGCTTTCTTTGCCTCAAACTTGATATCAAGGGGAAGGAGTTCAATCGCCCATTTCGCCACTCGACCAGTTGCATCTCTGTTGTGCAGAATCTCTGAAAGTGGAGCGTCGCTAACGACTGTAATGGAATGATCAGAGAAATAATGAGCAACCTTCTTTGTGGTCATGTAGATCCCATACAGAAGCTTCTGATAATGAGGATATCTTTGCTTTGATGGAGTCAAAACTTCAGAAAGATAATACACTGGGCGCTGAACTTTGAAGGCTTTCCCTTCTTCTTCCCGCTCGACCGTAAGCACTGTACTGACGACTTGTCCTGTGGCTACAATATAAAGCAACAGAGGCTCTTTGCTGATTGGAGCAGCAAGCACCGGCTGGGTGGAGAGCAGAGCTTTTAGCTCGGCAAACGCTGCATCAGCTTCTGGAGTCCACTCGAACTTGTCTGCCTTCTTCATCAGTCGGTAAAGAGGCAATGCCTTTTCACCGAGTCGAGAGATGAATCGACTTAATGCGGCCAAGCATCCAGTAAGCTTTTGGACATCGTGCACCCGCACAGGGCGTTTCATTCGGAGTATAGCGCCAACTTTTTCTGGGTTGGCGTCGATTCCTCGTTCGGAAACGAGAAAACCGAGTAACTTTCCGCCAGGAACTCCGAATGTGCACTTTGATGGATTGAGCTTGATATCATACCTCCTGAGATTGGCAAATGTTTTAGCGAGGTTAGTCAACAGGTCGGAACCCTTGCATGATTTGACCACAATATCATCCATGTACGCTTCCATGTTCCGACTGATTTGAGTGAGTAAACACTTCTGAATCATCCTCATGAACGTGGCTCCGGCATTCTTGAGGCCGAATGGCATGGTGACATAACAGAAGCACCCGAATGGAGTGATGAAAGCTGTTTTTATCTCATCGGGTCCGTACAGACGGATCTGATGGTACCCGGAATAGGCGTCTAGAAAAGACAATCTCTCACATCCCGCAGTCGATTCGACAATTTGATCGATGTGAGGGAGAGGAAAATGATCTCTCGGGCAGGCCCGATTGATGTGTTTGAAATCAATGCACATGCGGAGTGACTTGTCCTTCTTGGGAACCATGACGACATTGGCGAGCCACTCGGAGTGGTATATCTCTCGGATAAACCCTGCCGCCAATAGTCGAGCCACCTCCTCACCAATGGCTTTTCTCTTCTGGACGGTGGACCGTCGAAGATGTTCTTTGACTGGTTTTGCAGTTGAGTCGACTCTAAGGCGATGCTCAGCCAGTCCCCTGGGAACACCCGGCATGTCAGCAGGCTTCCATGCAAAGATGTCCCAGTTCTCACAGAGGAACTGGATGAGCGCTTCTTCCTATTTAGGGTCGAGCGTTGTGGAAATATGGGTCGGAGCCGCATTGGGGTCGGTCGGGTGAATGTGAACAGGCTTCGTCTCACCGGACGACTGAAATGCTGATTCTGTGGCAGGCTTCTTGGCCCGCAACAAATCACTCGGGTCTGCATTCTTCTTGTACCCCTCCAGCTCTACCATCGTTATCTATGAATCGGCAATTTTCGAGCCTTTCTGAAAACACTCTTCTGCCTTCTTCCGATTGCCAGTGATAGTGATCACACCCTTGGGGCCGGGCATCTTCAGTTTGAGGTACACGTAACATGGTCGAGCCATGAACCGTGCGTAAGCTGGTCGCCCCAAAATGGCGTGGTAAGCGCTCTGAAAATCCACGACTTCAAATGTCAGCTTCTCCTTGCGGAAATGCTTCGAGTCACCGAACACCACGTCCAGAGCTATTTGGCCGAGTGACTCAGCCTTCTTTCCAGGTATAACTCCATGAAAACTCATGTTGTTGGCGCTCACTCTGGACATCGGAATGCCCATTCCTTTCAGCGTCTCCGCATACAATATGTTCAGTCTGCTACCACCATCCATTAGCACCTTCGTCAGTCGAGTGCCCTCAACGGCCGGGTCGACCACCAAAGCTTGCCTCCCAGGAGTGGCTATATGAGTCGGGTGATTGGACTGGTCGAATGTAATGGGAGTTTGGGACCATCTCAAATAACTTGGCGTCGCCGGGGCGACCATGTTGACCTCTCGGTTGATAGCCTTCAATTGGCTTTTGCTTCCACATCAACAAAGATCATCAGAGTGGAATTAACATGAGGATATCCTCCATCACTGTCCTCCTTGTCCTCAGCTTTGTCCGACTCCTTTTCCTTGTCCTTGGGCTATTTTCCTTGGAACTGCTGGATCAAGAGCCGGCACTGGCGAGTGGTATGCTTCGGGTAGATGAAATTACCCTCTTCGTCTTTCTTCGTGTGGATGTGACACGGCAGATCCATCACGTCATTTCCTTCTTTATCCTTCACCTTCTTGGGGTTCCAGGATCCTTTGGGTTTTCCTTTGAACTTGTCCTGAGTCACGGCCAGAGCCTCTCCAGGAGCTGCTGGCTCGGCCTTCCGCTTCTGCTTCCGACTGGAGTTTCCTTTCTCCGACTGACTCGGCTTGTATTTCCCGCTCCGGAGTCAGTCCTCCTCTTCACCATTGGCGTACTTGGTGGCAATTTCCATCATTCGACTCAGGGTCATATCTCCGGTCCGCCCAAACTTCAAACTTAACTCTCTGTTCTTAACACCATCCTTGAAAGCACAGACTGCCTGATGGTCAGACACGTTCTCCACGGTATGATGCAAAGTAATCCATCTCTGAATGTAATCTCTTAAGGTTTCATTCGACTTCTGCACGCATACTTGCAGCTCTGTCAATCCGGCTGGTCGCTTGCAGGTTCCCTCAAATGTCCTGACGAACACTCGGGAAAGATCTTCCCAAGTGTAAATGCTGCTTGGAGCTAACTGATTCAACCACGCCCTGGCCGAACCTTCCAACATGAGTGGTAAATGCTTCATAGCCACTTCATCATTTCCGCCGCCAATCTACACCGCCACTCGGTAGTCTTCAAGCCAAGTTTCAGGCTTAGACTCACCGGTGAACTTGCTTACTCCAGTCGCCAACCTGAAGTTGGGGGGAATCACCACGGCTCTGATAGCCCTGCTGAAACATTCTGGACCTGAAACATGTACTCGGCTGCTAGTGGGCGCATCTCTGTCGTGGCCACCTCGATGAGCCCTGTTCCGATCGACCAGACCTTGCACGATGATGGATCGCGCGTCAAAGCCTGGTTCCCTGGGGTCGACCGGAGCTCTTCGCCCCACACTGAGTTGGCGCCTGTCATCTTGCTGCCGATGAGCGTAAGACCCACCTCTTGGGGGAGGAGTGGGCACTCGACGCCTATCATCACGATCGTATCGGTCAACATATTGGTCACGTCGATTCTCGTGTCCCTCACGCCGCGGAGGCGATCTAGGGTTGTGAGCCGACTGAACCGTATTCGTAGCGACGGATCGACTGTGAATCCTGTTGCGTGACTGTCACACGGCTTAATTCTGATCTCCTGCTGCTCGGAGCAAATCCCTAATCTGCATCAAGCCTCTGCTAGCCTCCGACTGAGAGGGCTGAATTGACTCTGCAATACGGGCTGCAGCTGCTAAATTCTGAATCGGGGTTCGATATACCTGAGTCGGCTGCGGGAAGAGTTGACGTCGACTGGAGTCGGGTATTCGTTGCCGCGCGCGCTCGTCGAGTGCTCGCTGGAGGTTCTCCAGACGAGTGCGTTCAGCCAAGTTGGCCAAACGTGCCTCCTCCAAGGCGCGAGCCTCGGGGGTTTCTCCTGCGATGGGAGTATGCAGGGCATCCATGTTCCTGCGGCGAAGTTCTTCCCTTTGCAGGGAATTAAGTGGCTCAGGTTGATATTCCTCATGGGCTTGAGCGGGGTTGCCTCCACCGTCCATCCCGTCGTCGCGGGGGAAGCCAGGAGGCTACGAGGCCCGTTGACCATCAAGACCTCCGCTGCCGGATCGCTGCTGTCGCACTCGGATGCGGTCTCTATGGAGCCAGTCGACAGATCGAACAGGCCGTAGAGGGATTCGTCGGGCTCGATTGCCGCGACTTGGGTGGTGGCCGACTGGCGAGCCACCGCGCGTCTCACCCACCTCTGGAGCCTCGACCGACCAGAGCGCTTGCGCTGGCGGGAGACAGGGAGGGAGGACGACAGGGAAGTCGACCGATAAGGAGTCGACGGTTGCCGCAGCAGAACACCGCGGACACACGCCCGAAAATGCGTCGCACCGCGGACGGGGAGCGCGTCGATGTCGAGTGGAGCCTCCTGAAGCCAAGCGGAGTCGTCGGCGATGAAGGTGAGCGTGCCGAGATGGATCTCGTGGCCCTCGACCAAAACTCCACCAGAAACCATGATGAAAGCAATCGGAACAATTGCAACTTCTCCAAAAATCGCTAAGACACCTGCCCCATGGTGGGCGCCAACTTTCGTGGTTCTAAGTCTGACAGTAGAATGGGGGGTAGGTATGGAGAGGCAAGATCCTAGCTATGGAGCAGTTGTAAGGACAAGGGATGTACGAGTTCAGGCCCTTCTCGGAGGAAGTAACAACCCTACATCTCGGAGCCCGGAGGCGGTCGACTGGATTATGTGTGTATAGATTACAGGGGTGCGAACCCTTTACACTGAGGAGGGGGGTGGCTTATATAGTGTCTGCCAGACCCCTCCGGCCCTCAGTTATGCAGGGTTTAAAGTACATTAAGGCTAGGCGTTACTGGTAACGCCTTACATAAAGTGTCCTAAATGCCATAAAGACTACTTAATTACAGACCGTTTGGATGCAGAGTGGCTCTTGATCTCCTGGTGGTCGAGTCCTTCGAGTCCGTCGAGTGAAGTCTCTCTTGGTCGACTGGAAGGCAGTTTCTTCTGAGGGTGTCCTTGGGAAGGGTACTTAAGACAGGTCTATGACCCTACCCTAGGTACATGACTTCATCACCCCTGCCCCCGTATATAAAGGAGGGAGGGGGGAGGTGCGGCCGGCCCCTAGGGGTGCGCCTGGAGGAGTCCTACTCCCACCGGGGCTAGGACTCCCCCCTCTTGCCTTGGTGGAGAAGGAAAGGGGGGAGGGGAAAGAGGAAAGGGGGGCGCCGCCCCCCCTTCCTTGTCCTATTCGGACTAGGGGGGAGGGGGCGCGCGGCCTGCCCTAGCCGGGCCTCCTCTTCTCCCTCATGGCCCATGTAGGCCCATTAACCCCCTGAGGGGTTCCGGTAAACCCCCGGTACTCCGATAAAATCCCGATTTCACCCGGAACGATTCCGATATCCAAATATAGGCTTCCAATATATCAATCTTTATGTCTCGACCATTTCGAGACTCCTCATCATGTCCGTGATCATATCTGGGACTCCGAACAACGTTCGGTACATCAAAACTTATAAACTCATAATAAAACTGTCATCGTAATGTTAAGCGTGCGGACCCTACAGGTTCGAGAACTATGTAGACATGACCTAGAACTATTCTCGGTCAATAACCAATAGCGGAACC
This sequence comes from Triticum timopheevii, assembly GCA_963921465.1. Taxonomy (NCBI): domain Eukaryota; kingdom Viridiplantae; phylum Streptophyta; class Magnoliopsida; order Poales; family Poaceae; genus Triticum; species Triticum timopheevii. Next base: position 465,794,067 of record OY997266.1, read on the forward strand.
TGGATGCTCATATTGGCTCCTACATATTCTACGAAGATCTTTATCGGTGAAACCGCATAACAACATACGTTGTTCCCTTTGTCATCGGTATGTTACTTGCCCGAGATTCGATCGTCGGTATCCAATACCTAGTTCAATCTCGTTACTAGTAAGTCTCTTTACTCGTTACGTAATGCATTATTCCGTAACTAACTCATTAGCTACATTGCTTGCAAGGCTTATAGTGATGTGCATTACCGAGAGGGCCCAGAGATACCTCTCCGACAATTGGAGTGACAAAACCTAATCTCGAAATACGCCAACTCAACATGTACCTTTGGAGACACCTGTAGAGCTCCTTTATGATCACCCAGTTACGTTGTGACGTTTGGTAGCACACAAAGTGTTCCTCCGATAAACGGGAGTTGCATAATCTCATAGTTGTAGGAACATGTATAAGTCATGAAGAAAGCAATAGCAACATACTAAACGATCAAGTGCTAGGCTAACGGAATGGGTCATGTCAATCACATCATTCTCCTAATGATGTGATCCCGTTAATCAAATGACAGCACATGTCTATGGTTAGGAAACATAACCATCTTTGATTAATGAGCTAGTCAAGTAGAGGCATAGTAGTGACGTTACGTTTGTCTATGTATTCACACATGTATCATGTTTCCGGGTAATACAATTCTAGCATGAATAATAAACATTTATCATGATATGAGGAAATAAATAATAACTTTATTATTTCCTCTAGGGCATATTTCCTTCACTATAACACTACTATTAATGATACTTTACACTATGAAGGTACTCCTTACTTGTATAACTTACTCCTCCCTGTATAACATAGCATTTTCGAATTGGAGCGGTGTCCGATGAAGAGCGGGCCGTAGGCTTCGTCGGGCTGTTGATGCGGAGGACGGAGCGTCAGAGCATGACCTTCATCTGTTGCCCGTACTCATCATCATAAAATACACCGCGTCCTGCGTCGCGAGCTGTTGCTGCAGCGGCTGGTCCTCCTCGTCGCCAAAGGAGATGACGATCTCCTCCTTCACCGAGGTGTCGATCAAGATGAGGACGAAGGCCCAGGAGTGTGAGGGCGGCGTCGCCGCGACCCTCCGGAGTCCGTTGGGCCATGACTTGCCCATCGACGGAGTTGTAGATGAAGTGGGGAGGTGCTGAGCGATGCGGTGAGTGTGATGTGGATGGCGCCGAAGCATGGCTTATATAGTCTTGGCTAGGCCACGCGAACGGACTGTCAACCACTTCAATGCGGCGCAACAACTGAAGTTCGTTCCTCGAGAATCCGCGCTCGCATTGAAGCGGCAGCTCCCGAGGGGTCGCGTTTGTCGGCGCCGCGGTCGGAGTTGGTTCCTCAAGAAGTTGTGTCCGCATTAAAGCGACGACTCTTGAGAGGTTCCATCGGTTGGCGTAGCGGTCGGAGTTGCTTCCTCGAGAAGCTGCGTCCGCATTGAAGCGTCACCACTGGCGGAGCTATGTGTATGGCTGGAGGGGCTGTGCCCCCCCCCCCCCCCCCCAAGCCTGGGATCTTCTGTGAAGATTTTTTTTTGTGATGGCATAAATTGGGAAAAATAGGGAGTTTTATCTCTTCATAAACCCATATTTTGCCATTGCCCCCCCCCCCCCCCCCCCAATGATCCTGTGCTAGCTTCGTCACTGGCGTCGCCCTCCCGTTCGGTCACATCAGTGACATCAATGTCGGCCGTTGCATGCTCAGGGCCAACATTTATACGGAGCAGGAAGCAGCGCGTGCATCGAACGGAAAGCGCGAAAGAGGGGGTGGGATTTTCAGGTGGGTCGGGTTAGACAGACTCGGACACAGTAGCGGTAGAGACGCCCGCAAAGCCCCTCCCCCTTGTCTCCGGTTTTGCGAGAGAAAAAATCCGTCCGGATGACCGTTGTAGGACTGTTTTGGATTAACTCAATTGGCATGGGGTGCGTGCAAGAAGGGGAGGAATCCCCACTCCCAATCCCGCCCGACGTCTCGCAGTGCGGTTTGACACTGCCAAATCTAATTTGCGGCAGTTGGGAGGAGGTACTGATTCGGTGGGGGTTGTTGGTTTTTGATTCACTGTCGCATTGAGCGTCATCGCAGGCGTTGCAAAGTACCACGGCGTATGGCGCGTATCATTCGAGAACCAGACCCCGGCGGAAGCAAAGTCTCCAAGATTCGGAGACAAAGGCATGCCATGTTCACACTCTACCACACTCTTCACACTGTCAGATACTAGCCGTGTACTTGCTCCGAACAAAAGATGGCAGCCGTACTGTGACCACTCCACGGCTACGGAGTTAGCGCGCTGACATTACGCGGTGAAACTAGTCATTTTCGCTGCGTATTTTCTGCTTGCTCCTTCGCGGTGGCCGGGCAGGGAACATCAGTTTCAGCTCTGCAACTAGTCATTTTCACTGAACGCGTTGTTCTTCGGATTTCATCACTTCCTCTCGGAAAGTCTAGAGCGTAGCGACAAGCACTCGTATAAATGATTTCTCATCGGCTGTTGTCTTTCCTGGGACCCCGTTTACGTTCTACCCGAAAGCCCTGAAAGCAACAAAGTTTCTGCGAAATCCTGCCTGTTAATGGTGTCCGGGCTGTACTACAACGTTTCCTCCAGGCAAAATCCTTTTCCGTTGTGATCTGTCATCCATGTTTAGCTTATATCACAATAAATCCTTTTCCCCCGGGGAGGAGGGACGACGGCTACGCCGACTCAGATGCTTGCTTTGGGACCACCAGACCAGCGGTGTGAAGGACAGGTAACGTCGCCGTCGTCGTCGATGGAACCGCACAGGCGGCCGAAACGCCTGATTTCCCGGTCAGTCTGAGGCATCCAAGTCTTGTATCGCAAGACGGGCAAAGTCGCGTCGACCGCATGCACGCACCGACACATCCACGCTGGGGAAAGAACACGGGAGCTTTATATAATCTGCAGTGCTACTGCGTTGTACTCTAGCAGTACGGCAGTTGGCAAAGCATCTTCCATCCATGACCACCACGCGCTCGGTGTGGAGTGTGGAGTGTGGAGTCATCGGACACTCGGTAGGTGCCAAGCATCCTCACTTTTCTTTCTTTATTTGCGCTGCGCTCGTCTCTCTGCCGGGTAGTAGGCTGCAGCGGATGTTGCTTGTGCGAAGACCGGGAAGATCGTGTGCCCGTTTTCCCGGAAACTTCGTCCCCGTTTCGCAGCCTTGTGCAGGCAAGCAGAACGTAGTAGGATATGGTAGCGCTAATGGTATCTTCTGCGTGCAGTTTTAGTCGCATCGATGAAATTTCCAACGAATTTCATGGTTCTCAGCGAAAACTAATCTGCACTTCTTGTTTATCCGTGGCTGTTTTCAGAGGCTGTTCGGTGGCTCTGTGTACGTTGTGCGCCATAGGGAGCAAGCCATGCTTTTTCTTCTTCTTTAGACTGGAGCCAAGTCATCATGGTGCCCAGATGTATTTCAGGTTGGTGACTTAAAGCCCACTACAGTCCACTTAAAAGGTCACTTATACAGCCTAGCTCTATAAGCCTGGGCTCAGACGTAAAAGCATTGCAGAGGGCCGAGCTCCATACTACAACTCTTTATTTTTTTCAGCGAAAATACTATTTTCCACGTATTGAGAAAATCGGAAAAAGTATATACATAGTGTATTTGTAGTATACATGTATAAAATTTCATGAACATATATGTTCATTTTTTTGAGTGGCATATATGTTCACATGTACTGTATACAAAAGATATAAATACACGGATTAAATGGGCTTTATCTTTGTTGTTTTGGGGCCAGGTATTTTTTTTTTGTGTAGCATGCAAATAATCGAGTTACCTGATTAAACTTTTAGTTCTAAAAAACCCTGATGATAGTTTTTACATACATGACGAACATGCATATGTATTTGTATAAAAAAATGTTGGTGTTCTTTGAAATTTTCAAGCATATTTTCCATGGAGCCCAGCCTCTACAACCCCGCACTCTGGGTTCATAGCCATATCTATGAAAAGATGTATATGAAAAATGTGCAAATGTGCACAGGAAAAGCAAATATCAAAAGATGTAAGTTGTCAAAAATGTTAATCACATATTTGAAAAATGTTAAACGTGTATATGAAAAAACATTCTTGTTGTATATGAAAAATGTGCAAATATGTGTGGAAAAAGTATACATAAAAACATATGCTGGAAAAAGTTAATCATGCATTTAAAAGAACTATGCAGTTTTTAAAAGTAGTTACGACAATAAAAAATGTTCGTCATTTATTCCACACATATTTAGAAAAATATTGTCAGTGTATTAAAAAGTGTTCATGACATGTTTTTAAAGAAAATGTGCATCGTGTATTTGAGAAATTTATAGTGTGTATCAATAAAATACTTTACATGTACACCAAAAATGTACATTGTTCTCTGAAAAATCTAGATATGTGTTCAAAAGTAAAGGCAAATGATGAAGAGCGACAAATCTTTATCTTTACCTAATAATAATAATAATAATAATAATAATAATAATAATAATAATAATAATAATAATAATAAGGGCTATTGCTTGTCGCCACCGTAATTTCGTCCGTCCACCTCACCCCGATCAGTTTTTCCTCTCGCAATCTCGGTTTCCCTCGTCCGCCCGCACGTCTTATGGATTATTTTTTGTTGTCGAAACGCAGTTTCCTCAACCCAGTTTGTTTACGTTCGAGAGAGGTGGACCCTGACTTGACTTGGAGTCAACATCATTGTATTTGTCTTTCAAAACAATTTTATTTCATATGTCTGTATACTAATTTTGTAGACATATAATAGATGAAAATCATAGTCAAAGTTGTGTAACCAAGACCAAAAAAGTCAATCGGCACCTTATATTTTGGGAAGGAGAGAGTACTTTGATCGAGAGGAAGGGACAGGTGGATCCCGCGGAGGCGGAGGAGGTCACAAGGAGGCCTACGCCAAGGCCGATCCCATCGGGAACTAAATCGACCGCTGTCGCCTCTCCTGTGAGCGTACGGGAGGCCCCCTCCCACAAACACCTTGCATTTTCTTACGCACGTCTGCCGCTCACTATGATGACTGCTAGAACTACGTCGGTATTTCCCCAAATAGAAAGGGATGATGCAGCACAACAACGGTAGGTATTTTCCTCAGTGACGAGACCAAGGTTATCGAACCAGTAGGAGAACCATGCAACATTACATGAACGGTACCTGCACACAAATAATAAATACTTGCAACCCGACGTATTAAAGGGGATGTCAATCCCTTTCGGGCAACGGCGCCAGAAATTGGCAAATGGACGTGAAAAAATTGTAATAAATTGATAGATGGATCGCCAAATAAAATAAAGTGCAGCAAGGTATTTTTTATTTTTGGTTTAATAGATCTGAAAATAAAAGCAAAAAAAAGATCGCAAAGGCAAATATAATAAAGAAGAGACCCGGGGGCGTAGATTTCACTAGTGGCTTCTTTCGAGAAAAATAGCAAACGGTGGGTGAACAAATTACTGCTGGACAATTAATAGAACTTCAAATAATCATGACGATATCGAGGCAATGATCATTATATAGGCATCACGTCCAAAATTAGTAGACCGACCCCTGTCTGCATCTACTACTATTACTCCACACATCGACGGATATCCATAATGCATCTAGTGTATTAAGTTCATGGAAAAATGGAGCAATGCAATAAGAACGATGACATGATGTAGACAAGATCTATTTATGTAGAAATAGAACCCATCTTGTTATTCTTAATGACAATGATACATACGTGTCGGTTCCCCTTCTGTCACTGGGATCAAGCACCATAAGGTCGAACCATCACAAAGCACCCCTTCCCATTGCAAGATAAATAGGTCAAGTTGGCCAAACAAAACCCAAATATCAGAGAAGAAATACGAGGCTATAAGCAATCATGCATATAAGAGATTCAAAAAAGACTCAAATAACTTTCATGGATAAAAAGATAGATCTGATCATAAACTCAAAGTTCGTCGGATCTCAACAAACACACCGCAAAAAAGAGTTACATGATATGGATCTCCAAGAGACCATTGTATTGAGAATCAAAAGAGAGAGAGGAAGCCATCTAGCTACTAACTACGACCCCGTAGGTCTACAAAGAACTACTCACGCATCATCGGATAGGCACCAATGGGCATGATGAACCCCTCCGTGATGGTGTCTAGATTGGATCTGTGGTTTCTGGAACTTGCGGCGGCTGGAATTGATTTTCGTCGACTCCCCTAGGGTTTCTGGAATATTAGGTATTTATAGAGCGAAGAGGCTGTGCGGGAGGCCACCGAGGTGGGCACAACCCACATGGGCGCGCCTGGGCCCCAGGCGCGCCCTGGTGGGTTGTGCCCCCCTCGGGGCCCCCCTAGGTGCTTCTCCGGCCCATTGGGTGTCTTCTGGTCCATAAAAAATCCACAAAATGTTTCACTGCATTTGGACTCCGTTTGATATTGATTTCCTGCGATGTAAAAAACATGCAGAAAACAACAACTGGCACTAGGTATTATGTCGATAGGTTAGTACCAAAAAATGATATAAAATGACTATAAAATGATTATAAAACATCCAAGAATGATAATGTAACAGCATGGAACAATCAAAAATTATAGATACATTGGAGACGTATCAACATCCCCAAGCTTAATTCCTGCTCGTCCTCGAGTAGGTAAATAACAAAAACAGAATTTTTGATGTGGAATGCTGCCGAACATGTTCATCACATATTCTTTTCTTTGTAGCATGGACATTTGGACTTCTATATGGTTCGAAGCAATAGTCTAGTTTTGACATGAGACTTAAATACTCAAGCATATCAATAAGCAATCATGCCTTTCAAAATATCAATGCTAAAATAAGTTATCCCTAGTCCATTATGCTCAATCATTGATTCATTCATGAAAAACACTCGCATATTAGCTACACCCAATGCTCAAGTACGAACGTAGTGCCCCTTAGTTGGTGCTTTATAAGAGAAGATGGAGACTCAAATTAAAAATAAAAATTGCATAAAGTAAAATAAAGGCCCCTTCGCAGAGGGAAGTAGGGATTTGTAGAGGTGCCAGAGATCAAAGCGAAAAAGATAGAGATAAAAACATTTTGGGAGGCATGCTTTTCCTGTCAACGAGAACGATCGAGTAGTTCCCAATAATTTCCATGCTAGACATATCATAGGCGGTTCCCAAACAGAAATTAAAGTTTATTCCTTTTTCCACCATACTTTCACTTTCCATGGCTAACCGCATCCATAGGTGCCTTCCATACCAACACTTTCCAAAGTATTTATTATTTGACAACATAAAGTAAATTCATTTTTCATTTCGGGACTGGGCATCCCTAATACCTTTGCCCTCCTCTCGTGCAATGACAAGTGAATTAACACTCATCATGAGAATAACATATATAGCATGGAAATATATTAGCCACCCCCTACTGTTTCATGAGCGGTACAAGCACACAAAAGAGAAATTTATTTTGAAAATTAGAGATGGCACATACAAATTTGCTTAGCACGGCACGGAAATACCGGATATAGGTAGGTATAGTGGACTCATATGGCAAAATTAGTTTAAAGGATTTTGGATGCACAAATAGTGATCATACTTAGTGCAAAATGAAGGCTAGCAAAAAGATTGAGAAGCGACCAACCAAGAAACAAAAAATCTCATAAGCGAGCATTAAACATAATTAACACCGAATAATGCACCACAAGTAGGATGTAATTTCATTGCATAACTATTGACTTTCATGCTTGCATAGGGAATCACAAACCTTAACACCAATATTCTTACTAAAGCACAATTACTCATCAACATGACTCACATATCACATCATCATATCTCAAAACTATTACAAGGAATCAAGTTTATTTTGTCCAATGATCTTCATGAAAGTTTTTATTATATCCTTATTGGATATCTATCACTTTGGAACTAATTTTCATGTGTTGCTGTTGACAAGCTCAAACAAATATAAGTGAAGATCATGAGCATAATATTTCTTTCTCTCAAATTAATTTAAGTGAAGCAAGAGAGAATTTCTAAAAAAAATTAATAACTCTCAAATAAATCTAAGTGAAGCATGAGAGCATTTCTTCAAAAATAACAAAGCGCACTGTGCTCAAAAACATATAAGTGAAGCACTAGAGCAATTCCATAGCTCATAAGGATTTAAGTGAAGCATAGAGAGCAATTCTAACAAGTCATGGCATAATTTTGGCTCTCTCAAATAGGTGTGTCCAGCAAGGATTCAAGACATAAAACAAAAAGCAAAACAAGCAAAGACTCATATCATACAAGACGCTCCAAGCAAAACTCATAGTATGTGACGAATAAAAATATAGTTCCGAGTAAAATACCGATGGTCATTAGAAGAAAGAGGGGATGCCACTCGGGCATCCCCAAGCTTAGTTGCTTGATTCTCTTTGGATAATAGCTTGGGATGCCATGGGCATCCGCAAGCTTAGGCTATTCTTACTCCTTATTCCTTCATCCATCGTAACATCACCCAAAACTTGAAAACTTCAATCACACAAAACTCAACAAAACCTTCGTGAGATCCATTAGTATAAGAAAGCAAATCACTACTATAAGTACTATTGCAAACCCATTCATATTTTATTTTTGTATTATATCTACTGTATTCCAACTTTTCTATGTCAAAAACTCTTCAAAGAAAACAATAGAATCATCAAACAAGCACACAACCCAAAGAAAACAGAATCTATCAAAAACAGAACAGTGTGTAGCAATCTAAAAACTTCGAATACTTTTGTAACTCCAAAAATTCTGAAAAATTAGGACAACATGGGAAATTTCTTTATCAATTTTGTTTAAAAATTCAGAGGAAAAGCATGTTTCTGTGATTTATTAAAATTAATTTTTTGGGCGCAAAATTTTCTGTTTTTCAGCAAGATCAAATCAACTATCACCCAACAAGATCCTAAAGGCTCTGCTTGGCACAAACACTAATTTAAACAACAAAAACACTTCTAACCAGAGGCATAATTGGGTATTCTATTGAAAACAACAAGAAAATCAAAAAGCAAAAAGATACAAGTTGGGTTGCCTCCCCAACAAGCGCTATCGTTTTACGCCCCTAGCTAGGCATAAAGCAAGGATCTACCACTACTGCAGGATGCTGCTAACGCGACACTACGATCAGAGACCCTTCAACGAAACTGTGTGCGATGCCATAATCACAAACGGTGATGTAAAAAACGTCAAAAAAGGTGCAAACCGTTTGCGATGAGGGATGCATCAAACACGGTTCATATTTTAGTTGCGTGTGCGATGCAGGGCATACGGTTCAGTCCACTTAACTGTTTGCGAAGAGGAGGAACAAAAGAAACGGGCACCAGATGAAGCTGTGTGCGATATACAACATACGGTTCACTCGGATGAACTGTTTGTGATTAGGCAACACAAAAGAAACGGTGAGCCAGATTCAAGGTGTGTGCGATATACGGCATGCGGTTCACAAAGATGAACTATTTGCGTTGAGACATGAGAACGGAAACGGTTCAAATGAACAAGATGTGTGTGATATGAGGCAAACAGGTCTGTATTCGGAAACGTGTGTGAAGACCGATAACAACACAAACGATTACTGCTAACAAGCCGTGTGTGTTGTGAGCAAACGATTGCTGGTATACAATTGTGAGTGATTGATGAAAACATCACCAACGGGTTCCATTGTTTAGTCCGTGTGTGATGTGATTTCCTTTGTCCGCACAACATCTATGCTCTATCTACAGAGCATCAACATATATACTTAAAAAGACAGCATCGCATAACCAAATTAAGCATACAATTACACAAGTGACTACACACATAACATTTCCACACATCAAAGAAAGCAACTACATACATACTAAAGTAAGATAAACGAGGATCTAATCATATACTTATTATTGCGACGACGCTTGCCATTGCTGTGCTTCCGGTTGGATCCCTGGCCATTTTGGGGAAGGAGGCACTTCCTCATGTCAACGATCCTCCTGTACATGTCGTAGCTTGTGTACGCCTCCTTGGCCGCGTACACGACGTGAGCTTTGTTGAGTTTCTCCATCCAGGCCGAGTGCCAGGCACGCTTGTCCTTGTTGCACGAATCCTTCATGTCTCTGTAGTAGGGGTCAATGATGGCCTGGGTGAGGTGAACCAGTGAGTCCTTCTCATAATTCTTGCTGCCCCAAATCTTGTAGATGTCGACAAGATTCTGGCAGGCGATGCCCGAATTCTCGAGCACCTTTACATCGTTGGTGATGTCCACCGTAGCGAACATGTAGTGGGGGCTGTTGACAAACCTGGCGAAATGCTCGCAAGGCCTTGTGGCCAGGAAGTAGTGGTAGACGAGGACGTGGTGGCGCACGCACATCTGGGCAACGGCGACCTTGGGACGAGACCCGACACGAGCGCGGGTGTACTCGAGGTCGAACCCGACCACCTTGTACTTCTCTGTGGCAAGCAACAGCTCCATGATGTGGATGGAGTTCTCCACCCAGACCGGGTCATTGGTGTACACCACCGAGAGGTCCATGAACCTTCTGTGGGTGTCCACCACGGCACGCATGGTGAACTGCTACTCGGAGCGCCATTGGAGCCGCACAGGATACCCTCTAAGAATTTCTCGTGGTGGGTGTGCTTCTTGCAGTGGTGGGGCGCGATCGAAAGGTTGAAGAGACACAAGGGTAGGTTAAATGGCCCTGTAATAAATGGGGGCCGGCTGGCCTGTAATTAATCGTCACGTCTTGTCACGACGTTCATAGCAGAGGATTCTAGTGCACGCTTGACAACACCGCACCACACGCGTGGGCTCGAAGAGGCGCCAAATCTATCGTTGATGAGCCTATTCCCGCGCTATCGCGCTGTTTACCGTGCAAGCTTCCCGCCTGGCTAGTTTGGCCATGCGTCGGCTAGAAGAGGGACAAATCGTGGGCGTTTATTGGCAAAAAGCTTTGTAAAAATGAAGTGTGTGGAATGAATTGGTCATAAGTTTACCCTTGGGTGATGAGGTCAAATTTATGCAGAAGGGTGATGATGGACACTCGAGTGTGATAATTAATTATGCGCTCTACAGTGCACACGGTGGAAGAAACTAATTGTGTGCAATAAAGTCGAAGATCGCAGTCGAGTTAGCTATACAGATCATGTGCTGTGAGATCGACAAGGCAAACTGATTCCAGAATGGTTAATAAAATCTAAGACCATTGCATATTAAGGTCAAAATAGTGCTAGCAATATACGAGTCTCATACGATGCCATTTCAACGATTGTACCACAAAAGCTCGAAATGTTACAAGGTTAAAATTCCAGAGTTATATGGCTCAAATTCGAAGATTACAAGGTTCAAACTGATATTAGAAATGAAATTCAGCTCATCAACTGCAAACGCTCATGCTGATCCGCTTAACATGGATGTCAGAGAGGTTCAAACTAATATCACCGCTTCTAAGTCTGGTTTCGAAACCTCACAATTTTTGCAAAGGGGTCAGCCACTGAGAAGTCATGTATGGGGTTGACACGATGACTTCTCATTACTCTGTCATCTGAAGTTCCAAAATGAAATTCAGCATTTTTAGAGCTTACTCCATTCTGCCGCAGGTGCCGGCGCTGATCAACAAACCATTCATTTTTGCAAAATAAATGTGGGGCAAACCTCATTTCCTTCAACACCCTTGCTCTGAGACCAAAGAACCTGGCGAATATAATCTCCGGTAAGGTCCCTCGGTAGGAGTTCAAGTAATTTCTGAGAGATGCAGATCTAGGCATTCGACGTGATTGTTATATTGTATCACATTATCCACCACTGGGCCTAATCTTATCTGCAAAAGAAGAAAACGTGTTAGTGCCTACATGTAGTTTTGAACATTACTACATGCCTAGCTATTTGGTTTGCAGGATTTGTAAAATGCACTAACATGCCATCTTCGATCTGACATGATTAACATGGGCATTTGATTACATTCTAGAAAAATGTAGCCTTCTTCACAAGAGGTTGGAGTGGATGAAAAGTTCCCTAAGAAAACTAGTACAAATGAATCCAAAGGAGAAATGCTTATTGATTGTAACCATATGGATCAAGCAACCAATATGGGGGGGGGGGCATGTATGTACTGAAATCCTTCAAAAGAACCTTCAAAAATTGTAGTACATTGTCATTGTAAACTTGGAAAAAGGTGTCACAAATTGAACTCCCTTATGGTTAACATTTAACAGGAAAGGAACATCACCTCGATATATAGCTTCTCTAGGCACGGAAAGCATCTCAGGAAACTGACAACTTGCTCCAGGTTGGGGCCGATAGATTCTAGTGCCAAGACCTTCACTTTGCGCAGTTTTGGGGTCATGCTTGTCGGGATCATTTTCTGAAAGACAGACGAACAAACATCTTCAAAATTAGAAATAATGTTAATTTGTAGGAGAGGTAGAAGGTGGCTATTTGCGTGAACGGGCGTGGATCCCATAACAAGTTCGGAGTATTTCTCAGACGATTAGCCCACCACTGTCAATTTCGGCGCAGAAATGACAATGATCTTGTTGGACCTTCTTGATCAACTACAAGTAATCTCTCAAGTGCAGGTGTGTCCTCAGTGACCATACCGTGGTACACATCTTGTGATGTCTTCCTGCCGCACCAGCAACACACATAAATAATCCGAAGAGTCATGGAGGTGATGTGGAAGGTACTCAACCCATTGATCGCCTGAAGACGAAGGTACTCGAGTGCAGTACAACCACGGAGCAGGCGCTCCATGTCACCGTTTGAGAGGCAGACGGCGACGAGCTTGAGGTGCTTCAGTCATGGTAGAATAAGAGCGGGCGCGTCATTAAGGGGCGGGAAATGGCAGTTCCTGAACTTGGCGATGCGCAACATGGGCGCGAGGCAGAGTGTGGACGTTGGCAGCGACCGCATATGCCCATCATCAAAAGTGAGCTCCTCGAGCTGATCTAGGGCGGGGGATCGGAACCAGTCATCAAGCTTGGCTCGGTCCTTGCCGTTGGAACGGAACTTGCCCATTCTAAGGCCTTTGGTTGGGCCAAGATGACTGCCGAGGATCTTGGAGAATGCATCCAAGCTTTTGTGATAGCCATGGCAGAGCTCGTGGGCGTCAATGAGGTCGAGAGGGCTGGAGTTCCATAGGGGGCGCCACCGCCGGGAAAGGAGAGTTGTCCGCGCCCCATATTTGATAGGGAGGATGGAGATGATGACTTTCAACATATCATCGGGGAGGCTGCTAATGAAGTCTAGGCCTGCTGGAGTCGCTTGCGGTTCTAGCTCGCCCCACCTCCGCTTGTTGGCAGCCCCATTCTCCACCTCTAGAGTCTCCTTGTCAGCGGTGCTTTTTGATAGAAATGGGAGTACAGGGAATATTTAGTTAAAACAGGGCAATAGAAAAGTGTATTGGTAATTAGAAGTTATTAGGTAGGAACATAGTAAGAAAAGGGAATAACAATTGGTTGCTTAAATACTACACAATTCATTTGACATTGCTGGGTAAGTCAACATATGCAGATAGTTGAAAAGAAAACTTACTTCGAACAAAGTCTGGATGGATGATTTTGTCGGGGAAGTTAGCATATATCTCATGACGAGGCCTGATACGTCTCCAACGTATCTATAATTTATGAAGCATTCATGCTATAATATTATCTGTTTTGGATGTTTATGGGCTTTACTAAGCACTTTTATATTATTTTTGGGACTAACCTATTAACCGGAGGCCCAACCCAAATTGCTGTTTTCTTGCCTATTTCAATGTTTCGAAGAAAAGGAATATCAAATATCAAACGGATTCCAAATGGAATGAAACCTTCGGGAAAGTTATTTTTGGAACGGAAGAAATCCAGGGGACTTGGTGTGCATATAAGGGAAGCTTCGAGGTGGCCACGAGGCAGGGAGGCACGCCCACCTCCCCTGGGCACGCCCCCACCCTCGTGGGCCCCTCGTGGCTCCCCTGACCGACTTCTTTCGCCTATATATCTCCTTATACCATAAAAACATCAAAGACAACAATAGATTGGGAGTTCCGCCGCCGCAAGCCTCTGTAGCCACCAAAAACCAATCAGGACCCTGTTCCGGCACCCTGCCAGAGGGGGGATCCCTCACCGGTGGCCATCTTCATCATCCCGACGCTCTCCATGACGAGGAGGGAGTAGTTCACCCTCGGGGCTGAGGGTACGTACCAGTAGCTATGTGTTTGATCTCTCTCTCTCGTGTTCTTGAGGTGATACGATCTTGATGTATCGCGAGCTTTGCTATTATAGTTGGATCTTATGATGTTTCTCCCCCTCTACTCTCTTGTAATGGATTGAGTTTTCCCTTTGAAGTTATCTTATCGGATTGAGTCTCTAAGGATTTGAGAACACTTGATGTATGTCTTGCCGTGCTTATCTGTGGTGACGATATTCGCGTGATCTACTTGATGTATGTTTTGGTGATCAACTTGCGGGTTCAATGAATCTATGCATAGGGGTTGGCACACGTTTTCGTCTTGACTCTCCGGTAGAAACTTTGGGGCACCCTTTGAAGTACTTTGTCTTGGTTGAATAGTTGAATCTGAGATTGTGTGATGCATATCGTATAATCATGCCCACGGATACTTGAGGTGACAATGGAGTATCAAGGTGACATTAGGGTTTTGGTTGATTTGTGTCTTAAGGTGTTATTCTAGTACGAACTCTATGATAGATCGAATGGAAAGAATAACTTCGTGTTATTTTACTACGGACTGTTGAATAGATCGAGCAAAAAGGATAACTTTGAGGTGGTTTCTTACCCTACCATAATCTCTTCGTTTGTTCTCTGCTATTAGTGACTTTGGAGTGACTCTTTGTTGCATGTTGAGGGATGGTTATATGATCCAATTATGTTATTATTGTTGAGAGAACTTGCACTAGTGAAAGTATGAACCCTAGGCCTTGTTTCCAAGCATTGCAATACCGTTTGTGCTCACTTTTATCATTAGTTACCTTGCTTTTTTATATTTTCAAATTACAAAAACCTATATCTACCATCCATATTGCACTTGTATCACCATCTCTTCGCTGAACTAGTGCACCTATACAATTTGCCATTGTATTGGGTGTGTTGGGGACATAAGAGACTCTTTGTTATTTGGTTGCAGGGTTGTTTGAGAGAGACCATATTCATCCTATGCCTCCCACGGATTGATAAACCTTAGGTCATCCACTTGAGGGAAATTTGCTACTGTCCTACAAACCTCTGCACTTGGAGGCCCAACAACGTCTACAAGAAGAAGGTTGTGTAGTAAACATCAAGGCTCTTTTATGTGCAGTGCCGTTTTAGTGCCAGCTTTCAGTCATAAAACTTTGCAATTTCTTTCCAAAAGCCAGTTGCAAAATAGGGGTCACCACGTTCTCACCACGTTCATCAAGTCTTACAGTAGCAATGATTGTAAATCCATGGTTTGTGTGCAGTATGACATCCGTGGAGCCTTGATGTATTTAAAGGAAAAAAATGTGCACTACATAATCTGTTGCATAGCAAGGGATGTCCTGCAGAAAATGGTAGGATTGTTAAAGAAAATACGGTAACATGCAAATATGGGCCCAAATTGAAAGAACTGTACAACAATTGAAATCGGAGGACAAAAATCTATTATTAAATAGATAGGGTAAACATGATGTCATGGAAATATGAGAGTAATCGAAAGAACAATACATCATTAATTTGCCTAATATAGAAAGAAGAGGGGGAAAATCCCCTTTGACGTATATGGTGCATGTGGCACCTTTTATCCAAATGTAGCAATATTTAGAATATGTTCAGGAAAGTAGGCCATGCTAACCGATTTAGGGTGAGATTGAACATACCGCGTGCCTCCTCAAGTTATCTGGTACGGTGAGACGGAATCTCTGGCAGCGGTCGTGAAGTCCTAAAGTGTCGACGCACTGTACATTCTATGAATGAAAGAAAACCCTCAAATCAGGTCAAATAAAAATGAATTCACGGCGATTTCTGTCGGGTGATTAAAGGAGGCAGATGAACCGGGATAAGAGATGAGATAATATCTCGTTAAATTAGTTACCTTGTCGTCCATGTGAAAGAACCCTCATTACGGCTGTCGGTGTCAAAACAGGCGGATCTCGGGTAGGGGGTCCCGAACTGTGCATCCAAGGTCGATGCTAACAGGAGGCGGGGGACACGATGTTTACCCAGGTTCGGGCCCTCTCTATGGAGGTAATACCCTACTTCCTGCTTGATTGATCTTGATGAATATGAGTATTACAAGAGTTGATCTACCATGAGATTATAATGGCTAAAACCCTAGAAGTGTAGCCTATATGATTATGATTCTGCACTATGGACTAAATCCTCCGGTTTATATAGACACCGGAGGGGACTAGGGTTGTACAAAGTCGGTTACAGAGAAATTAATCTTCATATCCGAACACCAAGCTCGCCTTCCACGCCAAGGAGAGTCCCATCCGGACACGGGAAGAAGTCTTATGTCTTTGTATCTTCATAGCTCAACAGTCCGGCCCATGTTAGTAGTCCGGTCGTCCGAGGACCCCTTAATCCAGGACTCCCTCAGTATCCCCTGAACCAGGCTTCAATGATGAGGTGTCCGGCACGCAGATCGTCTTCGGTATTGCAAGGCGGGTTCCTTCTCTGAATACTCCAAAATAGTCTTTGAACACAGAATACTTGTCCGGCTCTGCAAAACAAATCCCACACACAACCGTAGAGAGTATAATATTTCACGAGTCCAATCCACTACAACTTCTCATAGCGTGACATCACGTCACTGCCCGGCCATTATTCGAACTGTTTTTTTAGCCTGCTGCCCCATATTTCGAGATGCGGTTTCATTGGCACGTCTTGTCAAAGCAGAGATTCTGTCCCCTTATTGCGAGATTCTCATCAATATGGGCATGGGTAACCCAACTATGCCATCTGCACGGCTCTTGGGGAATAGGCGAGTTTTAAGGCTAGTGGGGAGGCGCTTGATATTCACTGCCTTTATAAAGACATAAGGATTCACCCCTTTCACCCACGCCTTCTCTCTCTGCCATCCCCATTCTCGAGCTCCAGCACCCAAGCCCTCATCCTTTCCACCCCCAAAAAATCACTCCAACCATGTCCGGATCCGGAGCGCAGGGTAAGTGGATGATTTCCTCCATCAAGGAGAAGGACATTATGAAGCTCCGGGAGGTCGGGTATCTGGCCAAGGAAATCGCCCACCGGCTTCGGGCCAAGGGACATATCGTCCCTACCCCGGAGCCCCATGAGAGGATGGTGTTCATCCCTCACTTCGTCCGCGGGATGGGATTTACTCTCCACCCATTCGTTCGCGGACTCATGCTCTACTACGGGTTAGATTTCCATAATCTAGCCCCAAATTCCTTCCTAAACATCTCAGCATTCATTGTCGTGTGCGAGGCTTTCCTCCGCATCCCACCTCACTTCGAATTGTGGTTGAAGACCTTCAATGTGAAGCCGAAGGTAGTGAGTGGCCAACACGCAGAGTGTGGAGGCGCCATGGTGAGCAAGATGCCCAACGTCACATGGCCCGAAGGCTCCTTTCTTGGAGACTGTCAAGGGGTGGCAAAAATCACGGTTTTATATCACAGAGCCGCGCGGCACCAACTGGGACGCGGCTCCCGCATTTCGGTCCGGAGCCCCGACGCGGCTCACCTCCTGGCCGGAGAAGGGCCTGGATTGGTCTTCGCCGGACAAGCTGACGACACTTCAGACGCGCATAGAGAGCATGATAAACAGGAATATCAAGCTCGTCAATGTGATCCAGGTGATGCTTGTTCGTCGGATCCTTCCGTGCCAACGTCGGACTTGCCACTTGTGGGAGTATGATCCGGCCAAGCACCAGACCTTGCTACAGTTCGTCGACACTACGCATGAAGACATCTGGAAGGTGCTTTTCAAGTCCAGCAAGACCTGGCCGGACACAACCGAGGACCGCGGGCACAACTTGGCCCATCTCGCCAGACCGGTAAGTTTTTTCATGTTTTCAAGGTATATCCTTTACTTGCATACTCGAGGAAGACGCCTAAGCCTCCCTACTCATTCTCTCAGGGCTGGACAAAGAAGGAAGAGCGGATTCACTATCTGGCTCCGCTGCCCGAAGACCCAGAAATTCCTCTTCTAACAAAGATGCTGGTTCCGGCGCCCTATCAAGCACCGGAGAAGAAGGCCAAGAAGAAGTCCAAGGGGACCAGAGGATGTCTCGGAAATAAGGGCACTTCGGACGTGACGTCCTAAGACACCGAGACTCATTCCTCTGCCACCGAGGACGATGAGGAAGAGGAGGAAGAAGAAGAGAGCCACCCCCCTGATTGGGGAAGAAAGAAGAGGATGACCTCCACACGTTTGGAGGCCGAGGCGTCCAAGAAGGGGAAAACTTCCCTCCCGGACAACTCCACAGCGGCCACTGACAGCAGCTCGGAGTGGTGTCCCAGGGACAAGCCCCTGGCCAAATCGTGAGTACTCAAAAACCCGGATACATTCATATATCCGGCCTCACTACTTCATAATATTAACATGTTGAATCACGTATTTGCAGTCCGGCTCGTTCCAACCTCGAGCGATCTTCATCTTCGAGGGATTCACTGGACCTGGAGGCGATGGACAGCGGGACCCTTCCGGCGGCCTCCTCTCCCAAGGCCATGGATAACACCTAGGTGTTGTCCCGAAGGATCCCTGGCCAGGGAGAGACTCGGGAGGCCGTTAGGGCAGCGCCAGAGGGTGAAACCTCAGCTGCCGGACACATGGAGGAGCAAATCCCCATGGAGACTGGTGATGGGGGCCATATTCAGTTCGTCCCCCAGCCAAATACAGTTCCGGAGACCTATACGGCTCCGGAATCAGGCAAGCAGCCTCCTTCAAAAGAAGGGGGTGCACCTATTCCACTGGTGACCTCTGTCCATCCAGAGGCACCGGATAATTTGCTGGAAGCGCTGCAAGGCGCTTCCATCATTGAGGAACACCGTACCCTTATGGGTATGGTGATTGAGAATATCCAGTCCGTGAAGAGCGGACTGACCGAAGCCCGCACCAGCCTTCTAACAGGCTTTGAGGTAAGCAACACAACTATGCAAAAAGAATGTCACAGTATAGAGAGTAGCCCCTGAGACTGTCCGGTGTTCGGAGAAAAGCCGAACAGAGGATCAAGTAATTTTCGCAGGAGACTAACCTGACATGTCTAGGTGAATAAGCAGGCGTCGCTGCTGGCTGCGACCTCTCGTACTGCTGAGGTCTCCGGACTGAAGCAGAGTCTGGAGCGGACCAAGGAGGAGCTCGGACATGTGAAGAAACAGCTGGAAGACAGTCAAGGTATGCAATAACCTTGTATATATTCAGGAAGGGTTGTATTATTTCCTTGTGTATTCCTGTAGGAGGTTTTTGTACATGTGTCTTTAGTTTCCCTTTTATCATCTCGTCCAAGAGAGAAAGTTCTTCTAATTCTATGAATCTTTCTAGAATCCTTTTCTCTTGAATATCAGTTAAGAGAGTTTCAGATGGTGACTAAAGCACCATTTTATTTGCAGGAGCGGCGATAGAGGTGGAGACCCTCAAGAAGGCACTAGCCGAGGCCGAGGAAAGAGCGGCCAAAGAACAAGCCGCTCGCGAAAAGCACGAGGCCAGGGCCAGTGAGGTCCAGCAGGAGCTCCAGGACGCCGTGAAGAAATGTGAGTCCTTGGAGCGCAGCCTTGCGGATCAAGAGTCCGAACTTGACAAGACCCGCCAAAGCGCACACAATGCCCGGGTTGAAGCCTAGGGCGCCCTCCAGGAAATCCAGGAGGCCAGAAAAATCGCAGCGGGTAAGGCCTTTATTATGCAGAGCAAATATGTGAAGAAAAGGATCCTCTCACTGACCTGGATTTGGAGTTTTCAAGGGGCATTTGCGGATCTGCCGTGCAATGTTTCAGACGCTGCGGAATTCTTCCGAGCCGAAGAGGGGAGCTCCACGGAGAAGCTGTTTTGGTCGCAATACCTTGCGCCAGAACATCCAGTGCCCTTTAGCGATCAGCTAAAACAGCTGGTCGAACTGCACATGGCGGCCAAACTAGCCATGAAGGATTATCCGGCATGGCCTGCCGAAGCCATACCCAGCAGCTACTTCGGGCTCGTGAAGTGGCTGGTCAGTGCCTGCCCTCGGCTTGATGCCATCAAGCGGTCGGTCTGCATCAAAGGCGCATGAATGGCCTTTGCTCGAGTCAAGATGCATTGGGTGAAGATGGACGCTGCAAAGCTGGTGACCGAGGGACCGCCCGCGAGCAAGGAGCACCGCACGCCCGAGCTGTATTTTGACAGTGTCATGGAGGGATCCCGCCTTGTGGTGGAGCAATGTGCTAAGGATGTTATCTTTGAATGAATACATTCATCTTATCCTGTCCTATATTATGAACCAGAGATGTTATGTAATATAATGTTTGTTATTTAAAATTTTACCTCCTATGTGGCCGTTTTGTTAAATCTGAGAGTTGGCCAGTTGTCGGCTTCTGCCCCCACGTAGGTAGTACGGGGGTGTTCGGGATGAATCTAAACACTCTTTACTCCAAAGTTTGGTCCTTAAGGAGGTGTTTAGCGCAACGAACAAGGCAATCAGACTATGTGGCTTTGTCACCCTCACTTAGCCATAGGAGTTTGACAATAGAAATTTAGGCGCAGCCCCTAGTGTTTGTAAGTCTGAACATGGGGTACTGTAAACACCTGATCGGATAAAAACCGATTCATCGCATAATGCCGAAAAAATCGCAAAAGATTTGTAGCCTCTCGAACAGCTGACCGGCTCACGCCGCATCATGACAGTCCGTTTTCGGCTTTCTCTATTGAGGTGCTCATCCGGATGAACCAGGACACAATCGCAGTAGTTCTCCCTTTACTACCCTAGCCGATATTGCGGAACGTAAGGTAGTAAGCACAAGAGCCGGGCAACCCAACTATTGACCAAAGACATGATTCGGAGCCAATGCATATAATGCTACAATTCGGGGTGCCGAACTATACCATAAAAAAGTGTTCGGACTTTGTTGCCGTATTATGGGGCGTAATGAAGCCCCTGGCCAATTAAGGCGTACCAGAGTGTACTGGTGCAATTGATAAGAGTATCAAGAAAAATAAAAATGAAGTAATAGGCTAATGCCACAGGAATTGATCTGCAACTATTTTCCATTATAGTTTGATTAATACGCCAAAGCGTATTTATACAAGTAATGCGATAAGCAACAGGGCTATTTAACATGCCACGACCAAGGGAGAGCTACGTGCGGGTCCTCAAAAACAGGTATAACGATCGTTTAAAGAGACCACCTGGAAATTCCCTTATACGTCGATGCTTCTTGCCGTCTTGGTGTATCCGTCCCTTGATGGGTTCGACAGTTAGGCCACCAGGAAAAGTCTAGAAAAAGAAAGAAACCTGAAAAGAAAAAGAAAAAGTGAAAGTATGTGGGTCTAGGACAGGTTGAGCCGTATTATGGACCACGATCTAGGTGTGCCTCTGTCTACGCCCATGGTATTTTGAGTGCGTAGTTATGTACGCGCGGTACAAATGCCGCAGTTTGGTCAGGACCGGGACGGAGGCCAAATTGCTAGTCAAGCTCTTGACGAGCTGGACTGTCCTGCTGCAGAGTAGTTCGGACATGTTTGACAGTGTCCGGGAGCTTGGCCGCCGAATTAAGGTTCTGCCTGAAAAGGCCGCTCCATGCTTCTGCTGCGAGGGCAACGGTGTGCTCCTCGGTATGGAGGGAGCGTTCCGTATTTCCATTGACTGTTATGACACTGCGTGGTCCGGGCATCTTGAGCTTGAGATAAGCGTAGTGTGGCACCGCATTGAATCGAGCGAATGCGGTTCGTCTGAGCAGTGCGTGATAGCCACTGCGGAAAGGGACGATATGGAAGATCAACTCTTCGCTTTGGAAGTTGTCCGGGGATCCGAAGACCACCTCCAGTGTGATTGAGCCCGTACAGCGGGCCTCCACACCTGGTATGACACCTTTAAAGGTAGTTTTTGTGGGCTTGATCCTTGAGGGATCGATACCAATTTTGTGCACCGTATCCTGATAGAGCAGAGTCAGGCTGCTGCCGCCATCAATGAGGACTCGATGGAATCCAACAATGATTGGGTCGAGGACTGGTGCGGCTGAACCACCATGACGGATACTGGTCGGATGGTCCTTGCGATCGAAAGTGATCGGGCAGGACGACCATGGGTTGAACCTTGGGGCGACTGGCTCCATCGCGTAGACGTCCCTGAGCTCGCGCTTGCACTCCCTCTTGGGGATATGGGTAGTGTATATCATGTTCACCATTTTAACTTGGGGGGGGAGGGAAACTTCTTCTGTCCCCCTGTGTTCGATGGCCGGGACTCCTCATCATTGTCCTTGCTTTGTGACCCCTTCGCCTTGTTCTCGGCATTTAACTTGCCGACTTGTTTAAAAACCCAACATTCTCTGTTGGTATGATTGGCTGGTTTATCAGGAGTGCCGTGGATTTGGCATGGGCGATCGAGTATGCAGTCCAAACTGTACGGGCCCGGATTGTTTCTTTTATATGGCTTCTTCCACTGACCAGACTTAGAGCCACTGAATCCGACATTGACTGCCGTGTCTCTGGTGTTGTCACTGTTGCTTCGATGCTTGTGTCTGTTACGTCGGGGCTTGCCGTTGCTGTTTCTGGCTTCAGAAGTGCCAGGTTCGCTTGTATTGTTATTGCCATGGGCTAGCCAGCTATCTTCGCCCGCACAGAAGCGGGTCATGAGTGCCGTGAGGGCTGCCATGGACTTCGACTTTTCTTGGACGAGGTGTCAAGCGAGCCATTCGTCATGGACGCTATGTTTAAAGGCCGCTACGGCTTCGGCATTCGGACAGTCGACAATCTGGTTCTTTTTAGTTAAGAACCTAGTCCAAAATTTCCCGGCTGACTCTCCGGGCTGTTGAACTATGTGACTCAATTCGTCGGCATCCGAAGGTCTAACATATGTACCCTTGAAGTTGTCGAGGAATGCATCTGCGAACCTCCCAGCTGCCAATTGAGTTTTTGGGCAAACTATTCAACCAGTGTCGGGCATGTCCCTTGAGTTTTAGCGGGAGGTATTTGATAGCGTGAAGATCATCACCGCGGGCCATATGAATATGGAGAAGAAAATCCTCAATCCATACCATAGGGTCTGTTGTCCCATCATATGATTTGATGTTCACGGGTTTAAACCCTTCCGGGAATTCATGTTCCATTACTTCATCAGTGAAGCAAAGGGTGTGTGCGGCGCCTCTATATCGAGCCAAGTCACGACGTAGCTTAGATCGAGTTTCTCTGCGGTTTTCGGCCTGGACATGGTTATATTTGTCACATCCGGTCGGGTGGCCATCATCGCGCATTGGGGCACGCCCCCGCGATCCATAGACCGATCTGATCTGGCCTGCTCTGTTTTCCAGGTCATGCCGTAGGTCATATGTGTATCCCCGAGCTGTTGTGTCTCTGTTTTTACGGAGAGGTAGTGTGGGCTGGTGATCGGCTTGAGTTGCCGCTTTGTCCCGGCCACGTAGTGGTCGGTCAGCCGCATTACGCGCTGGTAGGACGGGCTCCAGCGCCTCGTCATTGAATTGGGGTAGCAATTTGCGCTTTGGGTAAATTTTGGTTGGGCACTCAAGGCCGTATTCTTCGACTGCTAGGACATTAGTCCATCTATCGTTGAGCAGATCTTGATCATCTTGAAGCTGCTACTGCTTCTTTTTCAGGCTCCTTGCGGTGGCTATTAGCTGGTGCTTTAAGCGTTCCTGCTCAAGAGGTTCCTCAGGCACGATAAAATCCTCGTTGCCGAGGCTCACCTCGTCCTCGGAGAGCGGAAAGTAGTTACTGTCCTCCGAGTCTTTGTTGATGTCCTGTTCATCAGGGCTAGCTTACCCATCCTCCCGTTATTCCTATTCAGAAGTTGGCTCAAAGGGGTCTTCGTTGTCTTCGGCATCGTCCAGAGTATTATTTTCTCCTGTGCCGGTGTTGCTGCTTTTTCCACAGCATGGTTTAGAGCGGCGCCGCTGACGTCGGCGCTTTGGCTGTATCTCAGGAGGTTTATCCTCGATTGGATCCTTCTCATTGTTGCCGTTGTTCTCTTTGGGTGTATCCACCATGTATACGTCATACGAGGAGGTGGCTGTCCAGCACCCTGTAAGCGGTGGTTTTTGTGCCTGTTCCTCTCTGGCATCGTCGTCCATACCGTCGATGTCTTTGGAGTCATAAGCGAGCATGTCCGTTAAGTCTTCGACAGTGGCTATGCAGTGGGTGGTGGGTGGGAAACGGAATTCTCCGTCATCAGCCTCCAATCCAAACTGGATATAGTTCGGCTGAGAGTCTCCTGACAAGGAGAGGGCTTTTAATGAGTTTAGCACATTGCCTAAAGGTGAGTGCTGGAAGATATCCGTGGAGCTGAACTCAATGATCGGCGCTTGATCAGTTTTGATGGGCGCGGATGCATGCGGTTTGGAACCTATGGCTGAAGACGAATTTGAGGTTCCAGTGACACAGGCCCCGCTTGAGGTTGGATCTGTGTGTGGCTCTAACACCGATGAGTCCGCGGCCTCCATGGCGGGGTTGAGCTTCCCGTCCTCGGACGGCGCTATCTGCTTCGGATCCAAGGCCGGAGCAGTTACAGGTGCTATCTCCTGGGCACGGTCCGATGACAGATTTAGGTCATGTTCATCGTGGTGGCGGGGAGCGGCTGTCATGGGCTCGAATCCGTCGAAGATCAAGTCTCCGCAGATATCGGCCACATAGTTCAAGCTTCCAAATCTGAACTGATGGCCAGGGGCGTAGCTGTCAATCTGCTCTAGATGGCCAAGCGAGTTGGCCTGCAGTGCGAAGCCGCTGAATACGAAGATCTGTCCGGGAAGGAAAACCTCCCCCTGGACTGCATTGTTGTAGATGTTTACGGAGCCATCAAACCTTTTGGTGACGACGCAGTGGAACTCAATGAATGCACCAATGTCGGTGTCAAAACCAGTGGTTCTCGGGTAGGGGGTCCCGAACTGTGCATCTAAGGTCGATGGTAACAGGAGGCGGGGACACGATGTTTACCCAGGTTCGGGCCCTCTCTATGGAGGTAATACCCTACTTCCTGCTTGATTGATCTTGATGAATATGAGTATTGCAAGAGTTGATCTACCATGAGATCGTGATGGCTAAAACCCTAGAAGTCTAGCCTATATGATTATGATTCTGCACTATGGACTAAACCCTCCGGTTTATATAGACACCAGAGGGGACTAGGGTTGTACAAAGTCGGTTACAGAGAAAGGAATCTTCATATCCGAACGCCAAGGAGAGTCCCATCCGGACACGGGAAGAAGTCTTCTGTCTTTGTATCTTCATAGCCCAACAGTCCGGCCCATGTTAATAGTCCGGCTATCCGAGGACCCCTTAATCCAGGACTCCCTCAACGGCAGATTCTGCAACCGAGCGGAGCTAGGTCGACCTCCAGCAGCGTCGAGAAAGTCTATGGCGATAGGCGGCGGCAAGCGGAAGTGGCGAAATGCGATGGGCTTTGCTGGCATCCTGGCGGCGGTGGTAGGCGTCGAGCTAAGTGTTTACCGCCGCTATAGGTAGTGCCATGGCATAGACACGGAGGAGCTTATGCAGGTGTGAATGGGGAACATACCAGAGGGGCCGAGGGGGTGGCGGGCGGGGTGTGGGTTTTTGTGACGTGGGGATTGTGAGTGTCGGGGATATACCCTGCGGTATGACCCGGCCGAAGTTATAACCCGGCTGGGACTTGGTAAACCGGCAGATGGTAAACCGACAGAGAGTTAAGGCAGACAGTTAAGACAAGTGATAAACCGGCAGACAATCATAAACCGGCAGACAATCATAGCCTGACAGACAATCATAAACCGGCAGACAAACATAACCCGGCAGACAGTCATAACCCGGCAGACAATCATAACCCGGCAAACAGTCATAACCCGACAGATGTTAAGTCAGATTATAACCTGGCAGACAGAGTCGCGTGGGGTTAAGATGCCCAAGATGTTAAGAAGCCCATGAAGAGAAGTCGGAATAGTTTAAGTCTTAGTCTGAGATGGACTCTACATGTAACCCGCTCCTTCAACTTATATAATGAGGGGCAGGGCGCCCCAAGGGGGGGAGAAAGAACCTTAAGGGTTAGACATAACTAGGAGAGCCGATTTACGGCGACTCCCTCATGGTGATAATGAGACCTAGCCACAAACATCATGTAGGGTTGTTACTGGACGATGTTTCCCGGGGCCCGAAGCGATCTAAATCTTTGTCTTGCATGTTGCATCTCTCGATTCCGTTCAACCCCTCTCAAGCTACCACATAGATGCATTGGCCTCACAACTAAATCCTCACACTAGGACATCTGCAGTGACAATTCCACGACAGTTGGCACCCACCATGCGCACGGCAGTGTTGAGTTCTTGGAGGAATTTCTTTCAGGGATCGAGAAGCTCGCAATTTTCTGGATGAAGACCGAGATCAAAGGAATCTACATCATCTTCAAGTTCATAAATCCAGCTTTATGATATGTGGGATTTTAAGCTGAAGGAAATTAGGGTTGCGGTTTTTTGCCCGCCGCTGTCCTGCGATTTGCTTGGTTATCGTCAAATCGCCAAGATCCAAGAACGTACTGGTGTTATATGTTTCAAAAAGACCTTCTATTGTTGTATCCTTTGACCGGGTCAAAAAGAAAAGAAAAAGAAGAAAAGAAAAAGGACTCGGATGAACTCCACCGGCCATGACCCGGATTCGCCTTTGCCGAGTCGCCGCCATGACCCGACCGCGGGCCTCCTCACCAGCAGTTGCGTCGAGCCGCCACCAGGATTCGTCGGTCTTGCCGCCAACAACATGGAAAGGATTCGGACGTGGATAGCCCGGAAACGAGCAACAACCGCAGGTTTTGTCTTTGACCATGCTGCCGGCTCGTGCGGCCATGATCACCGCCTTTAATCACCGCCGCGCCCTGAACCGCCCGACGCCTCGCTCCTTTGCTGAATCACCGCCACCAGAGAACTACCCTACACCTGTGATCCGCCACGACCGTCGCGACCTCCGTGCCGCCCTCGCCGGTTCGATGCTTCTGCCGTGACCTTTTTTCCGAGCTGCCGTCGTGGGCCGCCGCACTCACCAACTTGCTAAACCGCCGTGCCGGCTTGGTGCTTGGGCCACAACCGTCCGATTCCGACTCACCCTCGCCCTCGCCCGGCCTCTCTCAAGCCGCACGCCCACGGGCCTCCGATCCGATTCGCCCCCGTCTCACCTCCAGCCAATCTACGGTCCTCTGCCGCGTTAAACCGCCCAAAACTGCAGCCGCACGTAGAGCCGTCGGGGCTACTAGAGCATCACCGGTCCACCACGGCTTCAGCTGCCTCCACCGCCAGATTGAACCGGCCCTGTCACCGCAAGCCACCGCCATCTTCAGACTGCCCCTCGCTCAGCTTCGTGCCGAGTCGCCTCGCTCCGCCTTGGCCACGAGCCACCGTTGCCCTCGCGCTTGCCTCCACTGTAGATGGCAACAGGTCGCCGCCTTCTGAACTGGCCCTCTGCCGCCACACTCCACCTTAACCTGGAGTCCTTCTGGGCGGTCGTAGTTCCACCAAGTCGCCGTCGTCATTAACAGCCATCGGGTCGCCAAGCAGGAAGGCCGCCGTGACCTCCGGCTGCCTCCATCATCGATGTATCGGGCCAACCCGCCATCTGTTGTGATGCGGAGCATCCTACGGACATCACCATGTCAAGAGCCCATTTGGCAAGTGACACGTGCGACATCTACTTCACACACACAAAGGTGAATCATCTCCTTTACACGTGCTCACTTGACCCCTTCGAGGATGGCATACTACTTGACACTTCTCCCGTGTGCATGCATAGGTATTGTCGGAACTTCACGGACGACGAGGAGGAGTGCAAGCGCCAAGGAACGACTACACCATCCGCGAGGGAAGCGTGGAAGAGAAGACGGAAGAAAGGAGAAGAAGACGGAGCAGCGGCTGAAGCTAGCCCGGACATCCGGACCGCCGTCCGGATCATCCGGACCCAGCCGGATCATCCGGGCCCCCCTCCGGATCATCCGGATAACCGCGCCGAGGATACCCGAAGGTTTCTCCTGAAGCCGGATCATCCGGGCCCCCTCCTGGATCATCCGGACGACGACCGGATCATCCGGACCCTCATCCGGATCATCCGGGCTTTGCCTGCGTGCAACGCTTCGGGCCGAGGCCCATGTACCCGTTCGCCCCCTCACTTACCCCTTCGCCCACTAGACTATAAATAGACCTCCTCCACCTCCTTTCTAGGGGAAGCAAATATGATAGCTCATTCTTATGTGAGCTTTGCTCCTACCTCTACTCTTGAGAGAGAGAGACTACCACTCCCATGGAGTTCAAGACCTCCATGTGAGAAGATCCTGCGGGATATCATCAAGACCCCCCTTGTGGGAAGATCCATCTAGGATATCATCAAGACCTCCTCTTGGAGATGAACCTTACCTTGTATCTTTCCCTTTGTTGTTCATGTACCTTGTGATCTTGTGTGTTTGATTGTCTAGTGGATGTGTGATTTGGACTTGTTCTTGAGTGTTTCCCCTTGTGATTTCTCCCCGTTCTTCCCCGTGTTCATCGTGTTCTTCGAGGGATCCCACTCCAAACGTGAAAGATCGTCGCTATAGGGTTCCACCCTACATCATATGGTATCATGAGCCATGTTGATCACGTTTTTGGAGCCCCTACCCTTTGTTTTCTAGCTTGATTTTGTTGTTTTCGTCCTAAATCCGAAAATTCCCACCAAAAATAGCCCCCAAATTTTTTTGTGATTTGTTGGTTTGATGATGTTTTGTTGATTTTGATCCATGGATTTGCTTGGTTTCAAGTGGATC
This sequence comes from Triticum timopheevii, assembly GCA_963921465.1. NCBI lineage: Eukaryota > Viridiplantae > Streptophyta > Magnoliopsida > Poales > Poaceae > Triticum > Triticum timopheevii. The sequence continues at coordinate 465,822,922 of OY997266.1, forward strand.
TAGCTTTCCCCCAAGTTTCCCCACCTTCCATCCACGAAATCCCTCAAATTTTGCCCCGAAAATCATCCATTTCCGCCCAAAAATTCGTCCCCGAGAGGAAATCCCGAGCAGTTTGACCTGCCCGGATCATCCGGACCTTCTCCCGGATCATCCGGACACCTCCCGGATCAGCTGGACCCTCTCCCGGATGTCCGGATACCCCACGCACCCAGAAAACAGAACTGGAGCTCACGAACCCGGATCATCCAGATGTACACCCGGATCATCCGGACCTCCTCCCGGATGTCCGGTTAACCCTGACACTGACTCGGCTGAAATCTTGTTTTGGCCGTAACTAATTCATCCGAACTCCGTTTTTAACGTTCTTTAGCTCGTTTTGAAGCTATTGACATCCCCCATCCCACAAAAATACCACCAACATCATTTGACTCCATCATATTTTCTGAAATTTCGCAAGTTTGCCTAGGCCCTCCACCATATCATCCGCATTACCACCACCGACTTCCGCAACCTAACCCATTTTGTTCCCCATAGCATTAGTGGTTGCTTGAGTAGTGATTCGCGTCTCCTAAGGTGTTTCGGCTACTTAGGGGCAGTTGCTTCTTCATCAACCACCACCACCACTTCCGCATAGACGTGCCCACCATACATTTCCACCCCAACTTAACCCAATTTTGTTTGAGTTGTGGCTTGTGTCTCCTAAGGTGTTTCGGCTACTTAGGGACGGCAAATTCAACTCCGACTCGTGTATAGCCCATCATTCCACTTCCGCATTGCCTAGTGCAACACCACCACCGCTTTCCGCTACCACCATTTGACATTTGTCATTTGAGATATTGAGTTTGCGGTTTTTCCGTTTCCTAAGGTGTTTCGGCTACTTAGGGACGAGTCTCCATCATCTTGGTATCTACACCAAGAACACCGTCACTCATCATCGCAAAGGACGGTAACCTCGACGACACCATTGTATTTTCCCTTGCAATTGCATTGTTAACCCCTAGCCCATTTTGCGTTACTTGCCTATCGAGACTAGCCATTTGAGTATTGCCGGCAACGTGACTTGTGCACATTAGTGGTCTACACCATCCATTGCATACATACCATATCATCTTGGTATCATATCATCCATTGTGCCTCAAGTTTGTTCCCGCATATACACAATTGCTATCTTGGTTTGTGCATTGTGCAATAGTGGCCATAAAAAAAGCTTTTAAGCAAAATAAAGAGAGCAAAGAAGCTTGTAAGCAAGTGCCATAGCATCACAATATATCATAAGGTATCATATTTGATCATCTTGGATCATTGTGTGAGAAACACCGGGAACCATACATATATAGCATACTTGGGATAGAAAGTTTATCCATTTTGCATCTTATAGGTTGTGCACAAGTGTCGTGTCTGCCTATTGAGCAATCGTGCTAGCGTCTCTCTTGAGTTGTGCAACACGAGCGTTTTCCGTGGATTCCACATTTTGTGCTCATTCCTTGGTTGCACGACCCCATTTATCTATCCGTGTGTGTGTTTCCATGAGCCACATATTGCTATTGGTCTACTTGTTTCGCTTGCGAATTTGTGAATCTCTTTCAACATTATTGACTCTTGCTAACATTTTGCATCAAATTTTTGTGCCACTATCCTCACCGAGCTCTACCATAAGCTTTACTTGATAGGTGTGAGTGAACAAGTCCGGTACCAATTCCACTATTCTTTCATCTCACATTGAGTGACACGGGATACATCCTCAACTTTGGGAAAAGGTAACTTGGTATTGTTTATCTCATTTCCTACTCACCTCTACTCGAGTGTTGTGATGGATAGGCAAGGCATTTAATCTTTGGTCTACAACAACAACGACGAGTTCGATGCCATGAACAACAACTCCGACGCCAAGATGCAAGCTAAAATGGAGGAGATCAAAGCCCTCATCAAGTCCTACAAGCGATCTTCCTCATCTTCGAGAAGACGCTCAAGAGCACATGCTTCCGAGCTACCATCTCCGGCAAGATCACATCGGCATCGACACCATCACCAACAAGAACGTGAAGGTCAAGAGCTCTACATCAACAACCGCTCAATGACTTCACCATCTCCCTTGGCATCTTCGCCAAGCGACTTCAAGGCATCTTCGCCTACGGACATACGACATCTTAGCCAACAAGAACCCCAAGACTACGCTCAAGAGAAGCTCCCCAAGCTCAAGTCCACGACTTCCACGAGCTACTACGACCTCGACATCGACCACGCGATTCATTTCTATGGGACTCAAGAACCCGAGGAGTACCTCGAGTGGGAGCGTTTGATGGACGACTACCTCAAGCTACATCAAGTTCGTCCCGAAGATCAAGTGAAGTGCGCCACAAGAAACTTCCACGACTACGCCTCGATATGGTGGCTTCACACACCTTCGAAGAGCTACGAGATGAGTTGGCCCAAGGCGAAGAGAGCTTTACGGCGAGAGTTTGTGCCTCCAACCTACACGGAACAACTTCGACGCCAATTGAAGAACACCACCCAAGGATCCAAGTCCATCGACAAGTACTTCAAGGAGATGATGATTGCCTTGCGACGAGCCGGCGTGGACGACCCCATTTCGATGAAGTTCCACTTCATGATGGGATTGCACAACGACATCTCCAAGACCATCTTCCTCGAGAACTACAAGTCCATCGACGACTACTACATTGGTGCTCTCAAGGCGGAACAAGAACTCATGAAGGCCAAGGCTTCTCCACCCCAAGCAAACTTCGCGGCGACCAAGCTCTACGACAAGCATGAGGCTAGTACCACCAAGATGTCCAAGCCCGACGAGCTCCAAGACGATGCTCCCAAGTTTGACTTCACCGCCATCCCTCTTTGTGGCATTGATGGTGCCGAGTCTACTTCGACTCTTTTTCAAGATGGTGCGGCGACGAGTACGACTACGGAGACCCTCAAGGACCAAGCTTTGGAGGCGAGCGACAAGGTGGCGAGCAAGGATGATGCTTCCATCTTTGGAGGCGAGAGTGATGATGTGCCATCTTTGGCCTTCATCTATGGCGACGGTGACGAGATGATCAAGCATGGGATTTTCCCTTCGGTCATGGAGGAGAGTGATGATGTGCCATCTTTGGCCTTCATCCACGGCGACGACGACGAGATGGTTGAGCATGGGATCTTCCCTTCGACCACGGCGACGTATGATGACTTGAGTGACTTGTGCCACCATATTGAGAGTGAGAGTGACTTCACCACTAGCCCCATATATGATGAGTTGCCACAATTCCCATGTGAGGAGAGCCACAACCCCCACCACTTGAGTGAGATGAGTGACTCCACCATACGTGAGTTTGAGTGCACCTATTTTGAGGGAGTGAGTGAACCACCACATAGAGAGAGTAAGATAGTTGGTAGGTCTCGTGAGGCCATTTGCATTTCTAACAACTTGACCTCTACCTCTATTGTGTCTTCTTGTTTGGTGCTAGGTCCCATTTATGATGACGCGCCGATACTCGACGACTTCGTCCTCCCTTTGGACAAGACGATGGCCATGGTGGAATATGATGCACCGCCCACATGGTTCCATCAAGATGATGATGATGACCACCATTTGGTCTTTCCCACCTCACCTACACCACTTGAGTGGAATGACAAAGGTAACATAGGTGAAGGTGATGCTCCAGTCCCACTAGTGGACATCCTTGACATTGATTGCTTGCATGATGTTGATCCACCTATTGCCATGCTTCATGCTAGTATGATTTCCCCATGCGATGATTTGCCCATTTATGATGAGTATGATGATTCTATTGTGGAGTCTATTAGTTGTGATGCCATGTTACATAGGATTTCTTGTGACAATTCTTTAGGTCACATCATGTTTGATAATCCGCTTGACTTGTCATATGCTATGCATGAGATCAACCATATGTCTTATTTGCAATCTCTTCATAGTGACTATGCATATGCCATTAAAATAAACCCAATTTGCACATATGGCATAGATGACAAGCCCATGGTTATTGGCATTTGTTTTTCTTGTGATGATATTGATATGCTCCCTTTGCATCATTTATCTCATATGCCATGCCATGACCACCTAGCTTCGGATATGCATTGTTTTGGATGTTGTCCATTTTCTCCATGTGATGTTTCCGATATTGCTCATGAGGAGACCCCCATAGTTTCCTCATACATGTTAGGGGAATTTGATCCATCCCATTCATTGCATGATCCCCATACCTGTGTGCACCATATGCTACCCACGAATAAACATACTATTGATGTGCCATATACTTGCATTCTCAATTTGTGTCCCCATCGTGTCATACACAATAACTATTCTTTCATGATGGATGACATGTTCTTATACCATGCATCAAATTTCTTTGAGCGATGCTTATCTTGTGCTAACTCACACGTGCACATACACATCATGATGGATGATGTGTACATTTACCACACACACAATTTCTTTCGTTTGTGTCTCTTTTGTGTAGGTACCCAGGAATACTTGTCAACTTCGCAATCCCACGAGTTGACAAAACGAGCTCTTGAGAGCAATGACAATTTGGGATCCCGTGGACTATCCTTACCACCGTTCCCTTCGCGCAAGGACTACGCGCAACTCCTCTACTTGGCTCTCACACGGCTATGGTCCATTTACCACTTCTCACATTATGCTCATTTTACCGTGTTCACTTTGCATGCTATGCTTGCTTCTATACCTTTGCCATGCAATTGTGACCCTTGTTTGCATCTACCCATGATTCTCCATTATGATATTCCTATGTGTATTTGCATGCTTGGTGGAGATCCTTGTTGCTTTTGCCATGTTTATCATGTGTCCCATTCTATTGATGCTTGTTGTGTTGAGAGAGTCATGATGACCCATTGCTATTCACATATGGCCTCTCGCCAATACATTCATGATATTGTACTCATATCTTGCTTTCATGCTTGTGCTATGACTTGTAAATTATTCATGCCCACTATTTGCACCAATGACATGTTTGCCATGCTTCCTCCTAGTATGTTGCATCTTCGCACTACTAGCTTGCTTGATTTGATAGCTATGAATGCTCGCTATGTTGCATCACCCATGTTCCACTACTTGCTTTCTTGGGTTGATGACATATATGCTCATGCTTCTCACATGATATATCTTGATCATTGTCTCTTGTGTTATAAGTGCTCATCTCATGCGGTTGATGACAACCATCTATATGCTTTGCACATGATTCATATTGCTTCGTGTCATATATCTCCATGTGTTGCCTCTCTCATGCTAGATGATTTGCCATGTATTGAGTGCAACAATGCTTATAGTCTTGCTCATGAGATTGCCCCCATAGCATTCTCGCATATATTTGGAGATTTTGACATAATTCTTGTGAAGCATGCTTGTCTTACTTCTTTGCACCATATACCTAGTGCCATGAATTTAGCCATTGTTGCATCATATTATTCATGCACTTGTGCTTCTAATGATTATGTGCAAAAGATGAGAACCATCATGCTGGATGATGTGTCTCTCTACCATGTGCATACGTACTTTGTTTTGTTTTGTGCATGTGTAGGATACTTGGACTTTGTGTCGACTTCCACTTCACGTGAGTTGACCATTCGAGCTCTTGAGAGCGAGCCTCATACATTCTACCACGACTCGCTTCTACACCGTATTTGCTTCCACTTCGGCATTGTGAAGAATGCACAAGGACACACTTTCAAGGTGACATCCTTCTTGAGCTTGGATATTTTGGATCATACTTCATGTGTTGCTTGCACCATTTGCACGCATGTTCGAGATATTGCTTTCTACCATGATTGCCACATTTCCATGCTTCATGACATATATACCTTGTGTGTTGCATCCAATTCTTGGACTACTTGCTACTATCATATGGTTGGTTGCACCAATATCATTTCTTCACATATGCCATGTCCCTTTGCTTGTCACATGCTTGACTTGATTGCCTCACACATGATGAACAATTGCTCTTTCTATTGTGTTGAGTGCCACACTATATTCACTACACCCTATGCACGTTATGCTTGGATTGTCTTGCACTTGCCCCATGTGTTTAGACATTTCACTATATTTGGTGTTGTGAATGACTATTATGCCTACCATAGACCGTACATTGAGCTCTTTATGCATGCTTGTTATGACCTTGAGGTAGATGCTTGTTCACTTATCACATATCTTTGCATCTTGACCTCCCATTTACATGCTTGTTCCCATGATGTACTTGATTGTGCTCAATTTATATGTCCAAATGTCATGACACACTTCTTTGTCAAACCATATGCTATGCTTGATGACAACACTTGTTGGGTGAATCACCTCTTGAATGCTTGGTTTTGCTCTTACGACAACCACATTTGTTTTTCCAAGTGCTTGTTATCTTTGCTACTTTTGAAGGAATTACAAGACAGTGCGACATTGGAGAGTGCCCATTTGGAACTTCAAGATGACAAGAACTTGGTGATCGACCACTTCTACACGGCAACGCCATCTCTTTCCCATGGTGATTTGGTTTTCGATCCGAGGTCGGATCTTTCCCAAGGGGGAGGGGATGATGCGGAACATCCTACGGACATCACCATGTCAAGAGCCCATTTGGCAAGTGACACGTGCGACATCTACTTCACACACACAAAGGTGAATCATCTCCTTTACACGTGCTCACTTGACCCCTTCGAGGATGGCATACTAGTTGACACTTCTCCCGTGTGCATGCATAGGTATTGTCGGAACTTCACGGACGACGAGGAGGAGTGCAAGCGCCAAGGAACGACTACACCATCCGCGAGGGAAGCGTGGAAGAGAAGACAGAAGAAAGGAGAAGAAGACGGAGCAGCGGCTGAAGCTAGCCCGGACATCCGGACCGCCGTCCGGATCATCCGGACCCAGCCGGATCATCCGGGCCCCCCTCCGGATCATCCGGATAACCGCGCTGAGGATACCCGAAGGTTTCTCCTGAAGCCGGATCATCCGGGCCCCCTCCCGGATCATCCGGACGACGACCGGATCATCCGGACCCCCATCCGGATCATCCGGGCTTTGCCTGCGTGCAACGCTTCGGGCCGAGGCCCATGTACCCATTCGCCCCCTCACTTACCCCTTCGCCCACTAGACTATAAATAGACCTCCTCCACCTCCTTTCTAGGGGAAGCAAATATGATAGCTCATTCTTAGGTGAGCTTTGCTCCTACCTCTACTCTTGAGAGAGAGAGACTACCACTCCCATGGAGTTCAAGACCTCCATGTGAGAAGATCCTGTGGGATATCATCAAGACCCCCCTTGTGGGAAGATCCATCTAGGATATCATCAAGACCTCCTCTTGGAGATGAACCTTACCTTGTATCTTTCCCTTTGTTGTTCATGTACCTTGTGATCTTGTGTGTTTGATTGTCTAGTGGATGTGTGATTTGGACTTGTTCTTGAGTGTTTCCCCTTGTGATTTCTCCCTGTTCTTCCCCGTGTTCATCGTGTTCTTCGAGGGATCCCACTCCAAACGTGAAAGATCGTCGCTATAGGGTTCCACCCTACATCATGTTGCAAGATGCAAACCGCCCAAAACGCCGTTGATGCGGTGACCCGCCTTACCATCGGATTCGACTCGCCCGCGCCACCCGCCGGTTTTCACATCCGCCGGAGCTTTGAATCACCCGTCACACGCTAAACCGCCGGGTTCCATCGCCTTGAAATCGCCCGATGCTGTGGCCTTAAGCTGCCCTTGCTCGCCTTGGCTGTAAGCTGCTTCCGCCTTGCGCCGCACTTGCTGGAGCGGCCTTGAACCACCGCTGCTCTAATCCGCCGTGCCTGCCATCGCCCATGCCTGATGAGTCACCGCGCTTTAGCCCCCAACCCGCTGGTGCCTCTCCAACCCGCCGCCGGTCGAATAGTCACGCCGGTCCCTCTTCTAAACCGCCCGCGCCACCTCGCGGGCATCTTCGGCTGCTGTTGTGAATCGCCGAGACCACCGTGGTCCCGTCTCCGCTGGCATCCGTTGACTCGCCGAGGTTGCTGAGCCGCACCTGTTGGAGCTTCTTCCGCCTCAACCCACTACCTGGCCGCGGGCAACCTCACCCCCACTGCTCCGCGCGGGCACCCCTGCCTCCGTCGTCCCGGCCCCGTACTGTTTCCGTGGCCGGCCCCACTCTTCGTCTCTGCGGCATCCCCGCTTCGAACGTTTCGTTGCGCCGCCCGGGTTGACTCCGCTGCCACGCTCACTGCGGCTCGCCGCCATAAAGTACTGGATTGGGTTCGCTTCTGCCGCAACCCGCCTGCGTGCGCCGGTTTTAGCTCTCCTCCTTCCCCGACAGCTGTGAACCGGTTGACTGAAATGACCCGTGACCCGGAGGTGATATACGGACATGGACACCAGCAGGGAACAAAAGAATAATTGCTCAGTCTGCGTGCATGGACGCCAGAGCAGGAGCCTTGCTTCCCTCGTGCTTGCCCTGCTTGGAAATAAGAAAACGAAGGAAAAGTCAAGATTCCGGTTCAAAACAAATCGTGGAAGCAGTAAAAATTCGGACCAGTTAGAAAACCAACGACGTACATGGCTGGCTCGACGTCCCAGGAAAATATCAGGTGCTATCCACTTCATTTTTTTTCAACGTACCTCTTGGGTTGGATTGTTTTTTTTGGGTGGGTTATAGATGCAACTAGCTCAAACTAGCCCTCATGTTTAGATATACTTTAGGTCTATTTTAGCCCGAACTAGCTCAAACTAACTGTAACCCATGGATACAACAACAGTTAATCAGCCGATAATTTGTAAGAATGAACTAAACTCCTTCCGGCCCATAATATAAGATGTTAATTCATCTAATATGTGAGTATATTGGATGTTATAAGATACTCCCTCTGAGGGAGTCCTGGACTAGGGGGTGTCCGGACAGCCGGACTATCATCGTCCGCCGGACTCCAAGACTATGAAGATACAAGATTGAAGACTTCGTCCCGTGTCCGGATGGGACTTTCCTTGGCGTGGAAGGCAAGCTTGGCGATACGGATATGTAGATCTCCTACCATTGTAACCGACTTTGTGTAACCCTAGCCCTCTCTGGTGTCTATATAAACCGGAGGGCTTTAGTCCGTAGGACACAACCTCCATCACAACAATCATACCATAGGCTAGCTTCTAGGGTTTAGCCTCCTTGATCTCGTGGTAGATCCACTCTTGTAATACACATCATCAATATTAATCAAGCAGGACGTAGGGTTTTACCTCCATCAAGAGGGCCCGAACCTGGGTAAAACATTGTGTCCCTTGTCTTCTGTTACCATCCGCCTAGACGCACAGTTCGGGACCCCCTACCCGAGATCCGCCGGTTTTGACACCGACATTGGTGCTTTCATGGAGATTTCCTTTGTGTCGTCACCGATAGGCTTGATGGCTCCTTCAATCAACAACAACGTTGTCCAGGGTGAGACTTTTCTCCCCGGACAGATCTTCGTGTTCGGCGGCTTCGCACTGCGGACCAATTCACTTGGCCATCTGGAGCAGATCGAAAGCTACGCCCCTGGCCTCAGGTCAGATTTGGAAGCTTAAACTTCACGGCAGATATCCACGGAGACTTGATCTTCGATGGATCTGAGCCGTAGCCGAGCGTGCCGCACTGTCGCGATGGGCATGATCTAACTCTGCCGCCGGACAGTGCCTTGGTGGCTGCACATGAATCCGCTCCGACCCTTAGCCCGGAGCCGATTGCGCAGATCGAGGACCGGTGGCTGGACACCGCCTCGGGGGCTGCAATTTCCACGGCGATGGAGCTGAACACTGACCCTGTCCCTTATAAAGCTTGTGACTCCAAGGCGCCGGACTCCTTGCCGGACTCCGAACCTCCCGCGCCCCTGCCAATCGAATCTGATTGGGCGCCGGTCATGGAGTTCACCGCCGCGGACATCTTCCAATACTCACCCTTTGGCGATATCCTAAATTCGCTAAAGCATCTCTCGCTATCCGGAGAGCCCTGGCCGGATTACAGCCAGGATGGTTGGGATGTGGACGACGAAGAAATTCAAAACCCACCCACCACCCACTTTGTAGCCACTGTCGACGATCTAACAGACATGCTAGACTATGACTCCGAAGACATCGACGGTATGGACGACGATGCCGGAGACGATCAAGAACCAGCGCCTACAGGGCACTGGAAGACCACCCCAACACATGACGTATATATGGTGGATACCCCAAAAGGAAGCGGCGACGAGGAACAACGGGGCGCGGCAAAGGATAATCCCGCCGATAAACAACCAAAACAGCGACTTAAGCGCCGCCCTGAACCCCGCCTCGGCAAAGACAGCATTCCCAATGACCCGGCGTTAGAGCAGGGCAAACCAGTGGTCGACGAACATGCAACCAAGCAACCGTCTGAACAGGACGAATCGGATAATCAATCCAATCCCGGCGAAACCAACAGTCCGGACGACCTCACACCGGACATACCACCGGAGCATAAGGACCTTCACGGAAGACTCGTCGCCACCGCAAGAAGCTTGAAGAAGGAAAAACGGAAGCTCAAGACAGCGGAAGACATACTCAGAATGAGGTGGAGCAAAGTACTCAAGATCGCAGACAAATATGGCAATGACCATCAATCAAAGAGCTACCCGAAGCGCAAGCTGCTGCCAGAATTTGACGAGGAAGCCATAGAACCCCCATAGTCAAAAAACAAAGAGGCCGCCTGGCCGGATAGACGGCCAGATGATAGGCCAAAATCTACAAGCGGCACCGCACACAAGCCTACTCATGATCCTGGGAAAAACAGATGGCCCAGCCAGGTCCATTTACGGGCCAAAAAAGAGGGCCCCAGGAAGCAACACAACACGCCAAGTGTTCGAAGACAGCGGTACACCCAAATACAGGGGCGCCGCACACCCACTATGTTTCACCAATGAGGTGCTGGATCATGAATTCCCAGCAGGGTTTAAACCCATAAACATAGAGGCTTACGACGGAACAACAGACCTTGGAGTCTGGATAGAGGATTATATACTACACATACACATGGCTAGAGGAGATGACCTCCACGCCATAAAATACCTACCCCTCAAGCTCAAAGGGCCAGCTCGGCATTGGCTCAAAAGCCTGCCAGAAAACACTGTTGGAAGTTGGGAAGAGCTTGAGGACGCATTTAGAGCAAATTTTCAAGGGACTTATGTCCACCCTTCGGATGTAGACGATCTAAGTCATATAACTCAACAGCCCGGAGAGTCAGCGCGCAAATTCTGGAACAGGTTCCTTACTAAAAAGAACCAAATAGTCGACTGTCCGGACGCTGAAGCCTTAGCAGCTTTTAAACACAACGTCCGAGCCGAATGGCTCGCCAGACACCTCGGCCAAGAGAAGCCGAGGACAATGTCCGCGCTAACAAGCCTCATGACCCGCTTTTGTGCGGGGGAAGATAGCTGGCTAGCAAGATGCAGCACCAGCGACCCGAGTACATCCGAGATTAGAGATGGAAACGGAAAATCATGGCGCAGAAAGGATTAGCGCCAGAATAAAGAAAAAAGCCCAAAGAATGCGGCGGTCAACGCCGGATTCAAAAGCTCGCGGCCAAACAACAAAACACTGCCTCTTAAGGATAACAGTGATGAGCTATCCAACTTAAACAAAATTTTGGATCGGATATGTCAAATCCACAGTACCCCCGAAAGGCCTGCAAATCACACCCACCGAGATTGTTGGGTTTTCAAACAGTCCGGCCGACTCAACGCCGAACACAAGGGGCTCGACGCATCAAGCGAGGATGATGATAAACCCCACCAGCAGAGCACCAGAAAACAAAAGACTTTCCCACAAGAAGTCAAAGCAGTAAACTCACTTCATGTGATAATAAGGAAAAACAATGCGGCACCCGCTAAGACGGGTCTCGCACGGTCCACCCCAGTGGAACCTCGAGATTGGATGTCAAAACCAATCACTTTTGACCACCTGGATTATTCCAGAAGTGTTCGAAATGCAGGATGGACTGCTCTGATATTGGATCCTATAATCAACGGACTACAATTTACACAAGTCCTGATGGACGGAGGCAGCGATTTATACCTGCTATATCCAAACACAATCCGCAAGTTGGGGATAGACCTTACTAAAATTCGACATAGCCGCACTTCCTTTAAAGGAGTGACGCCAGGCCCTTACGCCAAGTGCACAGGCTCCTTATTACTAGAAGTTGTGTTCGGGTCACCGAACAACTTCTGACGCGAAAAACTAATCTTTCATGTCGCCCCGTTCAAAAGTAGCTATCAAGCACTATTGGGACGTGAAGCTTTTGTCCGCTTCAACGCCATACCGCATTACGCGTCTCTTACACTCAAAATGCCCGGTCCACGTGGCATCATTTCATTGCGAGGGTCATTTAAAGACCCCGGACACGGCTAGACGAGTCCGACATAAATAAGCTAGGGGCTCCCTAGCCGCACACCCCTTCACAAGGGGTTGTGCGTATAAGCAACAACGAGCTAATATAGACTCCGCTTTACTTATTAATATTTTTCATATACCTTTTTTCGCACGATTTCCTTTCAAACTAAGTTCCTCTATTTTTACAGATGAACTATGTGCACACCCGTCCAGGATAACGGCACAACGGAGACACAGGCGCAGACGTGCAGTAGGGACCCGTCGCAAGGATTCTTTTCAGATTAAGACCCTATGTAAACCTTTTTTATTGTCTCTTGTTGCTATAATCCCCTGGTTCCTCATTATAACCAGAGTGGAGCCTGACGTTTTGGCATCGGCCACGTCAGAGGACCTTACCCGTACCTGGACAGTAGGGGCTTAGGGCATTGTTCTGCCCATTATTATGAAGACCAAACACCTTAGGGAGTGTTCGGCGTCTCGAGTTAGGCCTTATATGCATCAGCTCCGAATCATGTCTTTGGTCAAATGTTGGGTTTGCCCGGCTCTTGTGTTTTGCTGCCTTACGTTCCATATCATCGGCTAACGCGGCACAAGGAGAACTACTGCGATTGTGCCCCAGTTCGGCTGGGCGAGCACCTCAGTAGAGAAAGCCAAAAACTGACTGTCATGATACAGCGAGAGACTGGTCAACCACTCGATCGACCACCGGAATGTTTAGAATTCCTCCGCTTCGACGAAGGACCGTTTCCTGGTCAGGCACACACGCGCCCTGAATTTGGAGAGCGCGGTGCCCCCAGGGGCTATATCGTAGCCCCACCCTCGAACTCCAATGGCTAAGTGAAAGTGATAAAGCATCATTGTCCGGTTGCCTCGTTTGCTACGCTACCACCTCCTCAACAGGACCGAGACGTCGGATTAAGTGTGAAAATGCGCTATTTTTGCAAACACCCCCGCACCTTGTGCGTGGGGGCTGAAGCCAAAGACTGCCATCTTTCAGGTTATACACACGTATACATAAATGGCCGCATAGGAGATATTTCAATACTTGGAACGCACAAGTATAAAAAGTGATTACATCATAACCATTGTTTTACAAAATAAAACATTCATTTGAACGTGACATTTTTCGAGCACTGCGACTCTATTACACGAGCACCACGCATAACTTCCCCAAAATAGTGCTCGGCGGGTAACCGGCTTTCGTCCGAACCCTGGATTGCAACAGCGGTGGCATCCATCTCTGTCCAATGTGTCTTCACACGGGCAAGGGCCACCCGCGCACCCTCTATGCAGGCCGACCGCTTCATCTCCTTGATATGCGGCATCGCCCCAAGAAACTGCTGCAATAAGCCAAAATAGCTCGTCGGCTTGGGCCTCTCCGGCCAGACATGAGTCACGATATTCGTCATGGCAAGTCCGGACAACCTATTCAGCTCAGCCCATTCGGCCAACCGATCGGTCAGCGGAAGTGAACGATCCGGACTATGGAATTGAGACCAAAATAGCTCTTTCGTCTTGTGATCCTTCTGACTTCGGAAGTGCACAACGGCATCCGCCGCACTCGCCACTAAGTCCATATATGGATCCTCCGGACCCCACAGCTAGCCAAGCTGGGCATACTTTGGATCCGTAAACCTGCGGCGTAGCAGAAAAAGCTTGCTAGCCACAATGTCTCCGGCCTGACGCAGCTCCTCCTTCATAGCCCGCATTGCAGAACGGGCATCCTTGGCTTCGGCGGTGGCCTTCCCCAGGTCTTCTCGCTCCGATAGGTGCTCCTTTTCAAGAGCCTCATTGCGGTCGGTAGCATCCTTCAATTTAACGGCCAATTCGGCCATCTCTTCCCTGCTTCGACAGTGTGCAGCCCTTTCGGCTTCTAACTCCTCGGCCGCCCTCGAGGCAACCGCATCACTCCTTCTGGCTTGCTCCTTGGCTTGAGCAAGTTCTGCCCGAAGGCTCTCCACAGCAGCAGCACCATCTGCGTCAAGCATAAATATTGTAAGAGATGGGCTTTTGCTCCCTTAATAGGTGACTGCGGAGAATCAATTTACCTTGCGACTCGTCAAGTCGCTTGTTGACTAGCGCGATGTCTGCATCCGCAACATCGAGTTGCCGCATTAATTCAGCAACTCCATCAGTCACCCCCGGACAATCCGCCACCTGCATAGGAACGGCAAAGATTGAAACCTGCAATTTTGATCCTCGGCACGTTGTCGCTTTCGACAACCTACCGAGTCTCAGGGGCTACTATCTATACGGGGCGCACTTCCATGTGCAAAACTGTCGAAAGGTGTGTCATCTTTGCGTACCTCAAATCCCGTCAGCAAACTCCTGACGGCATTATGCAATCTGCTTTCGGCGGACGAAATCCTTCCAATCACCATATTCATCAATGCATGGTGACCTTTTGAGATGGACGCCTTCTCAAGCAGATCCTTCAGCCGAACACTATTCAGCGCCGAACTCTTCGGCTCTGCCGGGCTCGGGGATACCCTCCGTGATGACACTTCAGGCTCATCCGCCCCATCCGACAGCGCAGCAGACGGAGGCGTCTCGCTCTCTATCATCTCCGGACGAAGGTCCCCCGAAGACGAGCTCATCTGAGAAGGTCGGAGATCCGAACTACAAGGTAAAAATTTCGGTTATCCTCAGAAGCACAAATTGGGATGTTTCTTATCAATGAACTCCCCCTTTTTTCTACTCACGGCTCGCTGGAGGGCTGATTCTTTAGAGAAGATTGTGCGGCCGGGGCCTCCCCGGACGCAGGACCCTCTGGTGAAGATTTCTTCCCCCGCTTAGGGGCTTTGGCCTCCGGATCTTTGGAGGCGGTCCACTTCTCCCCCTGAAGGGAGGGATTCTCGATCCCCCCTTCTTCAAGAGCCTCCTTGGATGAGGCAGTAGCTCCCCTATTTTCCCCTTCGCCTCCTTCTGAGGGCGCGACCTCCAACATTCTGACCAGCACGGGCTCCGGCGTGATCTCTGGGAGGGGGTCCGGACACCGTATCAGCTTTGCTTGCGCTATCCACTCCTGTTGAAGGATAACGGGTTAAAAGGCGAATTATAGAAAGGCAAACAAACGGTACATCCGAACACTGATCTACTTACTTGAGTATCCGGGCGATTGCAGCTTAGGCCGGTGTCCTCGGTCAATTCCGGACACGCCACTTGTGGTCCGAAGAATAATTTGTACATCTCCACGGGCGTCTTACCCATGAAGTGTTGGAGAATCCGTGGTCCCTCCGGATTAAATTCCCATAGTCGGAGAGGACGGCGTTTGCAGGGCAGGAGACGCCTAATCAGCATAACCTGCATCACCACGACCAGATCGATCTCCCTCGCATGGAGGTCTCGAATCCGGCCCTGCAATAGAGGCACGTCTTTTGATGGCCCCCAATTGAGCCCTTGGTTGACCCACGACATCAACCGTCGTGGAGGTCCCGAGCGGAATGGAGGCGGCGGCTTCTGCCTGCTGCCCTTTGGAGCGGTGATATAGAACCACTCCTACTGCCACAAGCCGAGCTCCTCTTGGAAGGAGCCCTCGGGGCATGGGGCATCGGCCCTCCTGCTTACGGCCGCCCCGCCGCACTCTGCTTGACGCCCCCTGATTATCTTCGGCTCCACATTGAAGGTCTTCAGCCATAGGCCGAAGTGGGTGGTGACGCGGAGGAAGGCTTCGCAGACGACGATGAATGCGGAGATATGGAGGATGGACTCCGGAGCCAAGTCGTGGAATTCCAACCCATAGTAAAACATGAGCCCTCTCACAAAAGGATCCGTCGGGAAGCCTAAACCCCGACGGAGGTGGGATACAAAGACGACATACTCGCCGGGCTCGGGGGTGGGGATGGCCTGCCCTTCGGCGGGCAACCTGTGCGAAATCTCGTAGGACAGGTACTTGGCCTCTCGCAGCTTTAGCACGTCCTCCTCCATAACGGAGGAGGGCATCCACCGGCCCTGAAGGTCGGTGCTGGACATTGTTGAATGTCCGAAGCGCTCGAATCTGGGGCTCCGGGTGTTGGAACTTGGAGCAAGGAGAAGATTCGGTGGAAGATTGAAGAAAAGGAACGAGCCTTGGTCCTGTTATAAAGAGGGAGAATACCAAGAGCCGTCTCCGTGACCGTTCGGGACTCGCCTTCGATAGAGGAGGCGTGGCGACGGGCGCGGTTGGGTTACCCACGTCCGTATTGATGAGAATCCCGGGATAAGGGGAACACGATCTCTGCTTCGACAAGACGTGCCAAGGAAACCGCTTCGCTAAACGCGCTGAGGCGGTATAATAAAAAACAATTCAAGTAAAGGCTTGGTAGTGGTGTGTCGTCATGCCACAAAATACGTCAGCAGATTGAACTTGTGTATATATTATTCTCTCTACGGTGGAACGTGGAATTTATTTTGCAGAGCCGGACACTATCCTGGTGTTCACAATCTTCTCTGGATTATTCAAAGGAGGAACCCGCCTTGCAATGCCGAACATTATGCGCGCCGGACTCATCGTCATTGAAGCCAGGTTCAGGGGCTACTAAGGGAGTCCTGGACTAGGGGGTGTCCGGACAGCCGGACTATCATCGTCCGCCGGACTCCAATACTATGAAGATACAAGATTGAAGACTTCGTCTCGTGTCCGGATGGGACTTTCCTTGGCGTGGAAGGCAAGCTTGGCGATACGGATATGTAGATCTCCTACCATTGTAACCGACTTTGTATAACCCTAGCCCTCCCCGGTGTCTATATAAACCGGAGGGCTTTAGTCCGTAGGACACAACCTCCATCACAACAATCATACCATAGGCTAGCTTCTAGGGTTTAGCCTCCTTGATCTCGTGGTAGATCCACTCTTGTAATACACATCATCAATATTAATCAAGCAGGACGTAGGGTTTTACCTCCATCAAGAGGGCCCGAACCTGGGTAAAACATTGTGTCCCTTGTCTTCTGTTACCATCCGCCTAGACGCACAGCTCGGGACCCCCTACCCGAGATCCGCCGGTTTTGACACCGACATTGGTGCTTTCATGGAGAGTTCCTCTGTGTCGTCACCGATAGGCTTGATGGCTCCTTCAATCAACAACAACGCTGTCCAGGGTGAGACTTTTCTCCCTGGACAGATCTTCGTGTTCGGCGGCTTCGCACTGCGGACCAATTCACTTGGCCATCTGGAGCAGATCGAAAGCTACGCCCCTGGCCTCAGGTCAGATTTGGAAGCTTAAACTTCACGGCGGATATCCACGGAGACTTGATCTTCGATGGATCCGAGCCGTAGCCGAGCGTGCCGCACTGTCGCGATGGGCATGATCTAACTCTGCCGCCGGACAGTGCCTTGGTGGCCGCACATGAATCCGCTCCGACCCTTAGCCCGGAGCCGATTGCGCAGATCGAGGACCGGTGGCTGGACACCGCCTCGGGGGCTGCAATTTCCACGGCGATGGAGCCGAACACTGACCCTGTCCCTTATAAAGCTTGTGACTCCGAGGCGCCGGACTCCTTGCCGGACTCCGAACCTCCCGCGCCCCTGCCAATCGAATCTGATTGGGCGCCGGTCATGGAGTTCACCGCCGCGGACATCTTCCAATACTCACCCTTTGGCGATATCCTAAATTCGCTAAAGCATCTCTCGCTATCCGGAGAGCCCTGGCCGGATTACGGCCAGGATGGTTGGGATGTGGACGACGAAGAAATTCAAAACCCACCCACCACCCACTTTGTAGCCACTGTCGACGATCTAACAGACATGCTAGACTATGACTCCGAAGACATCGACGGTATGGACGACGATGCCGGAGACGATCAAGAACCAGCGCCTACAGGGCACTGGAAGACCACCCCAACACATGACGTATATATGGTGGATACCCCAAAAGGAAGCGGCGACGAGGAACAACGGGGCGCGACAAAGGATAATCCCGCCGATAAACAACCAAAACAGCGACGCAAGCGCCGCCCTGAACCCCGCCTCGGCAAAGACAGCATTCCCAATGACCCAGCGTTAGAGCAGGGCAAACCAGTGGTCGACGAACATGCAACCAAGCAACCGTCTGAACAGGACGAATCGGATAATCAATCCAATCCCGGCGAAACCAACAGTCCGGACTCATAATGAATTGTGTTAGATGAACTACAGGATGGTAAGTAAGAACTCTGCAACCTTCTTTTTACTCCCCATAATGAATTGTGTTAGATGACAATGTCTGAATCTTTTTCCTTTGCAGTGGTTTCCAAAGCAGTTTACTCAAGATTACCTCTCAAACTACATGATTGGTGGGCATGCAAAGGTTAAAGTATTTCTACCAGAACACGATGATTATCTAGATGTTTCATGAAGACCATGAAGGATGGGTGGTCGGCCATCACAAGGGGTTGGACTAGAGTCTTGCGTGCCTTCTTCATGGAGGAGGGCACAATATGGGCATTCCGCTTCACCTTGTTCAGCAACCAGAATATATTTCGCCTCTTTATTTACCGTCTTTAATAGTACAAGTATACAACTGTGGTTCATCATGCTTTATTTGGTTCTTATGTAATTCTTGAACATATGTACCTATGCATTGGTTGTTTGAACCTGATGGATATGAATAAATTTGTAGCATACATTCAAATTCAAATCCAAATCCGATACAATTTGGAAAAGCATCAATTAAATTATGGTGAAATTACGCTCTCCAGGTTGTTACGGCACACAAGGTTGGTAAAACAGAAACATTTGCGATATGCACCATAATCCGAGACGGTTCACAGAGAGCAAACGTGTGCAAGCATGCACACAGTTGCCGTTTGCAAAGCGTGTGCGATGTCAGACAATATCACAAACGGTGCGGGTAAACTAAATGTTTGTGTTAGTTGCCTTATCGTACATGATTCGCAACCATGAACTTTTTCTGATGAAGTATGCATCGTAAACGTTGCACCACAAAATAGCGTGTGCGATAGTTGTCGATTACGATGACGTTACGACGGTCTGACGTTTCGTAATCCTGTCCGACACTCGTACGGCAATTAGCTAATCTTCTTAACGGTGAACCGTTTGTGATGGGCCGCGCATCATACACGTTCTATAATAGTGAACCATTTGTGATGGACCGCGCATCGTAAACGTAGCACCACATAATACCGACTACGATGGCAATGCAAGCAGAAATGAGTAGGAGTGATGTAGGGGCCCTATCACCGACGGTTTTTGGGTCGTGTGGGAAGGACCCCCTTATAGCCCACACTCACTTGGAGACGGTTCCAAATGCCATCGCAGAAAGGGGTTAAAAACCATTTGTTTAGGACCGACGCGCACCAGTGGACGTATTGTCATCTTTGGTTCTAGATCCATAAGATTCCCTCATGATTGATTCATATGGTGGCCTATTCTTGTTCTAGGGAAGTGTTCCATACCCTTCCTTAGTGGAAATTGAAATTTAATATTGCCTTATTTCATATCAATCACGGCACCAATAGTACGTAAAAATGGTCTACCAAGAATAATTGGACAAGACGGAATGCAATCAATATCAAGAACAATAAAATCTATGGGCACATAATTCCTATTTGCAAGAATAAGAACATCATTAATTCTTCCCATAGGCTTTTTAACAGTAGAATCCGCCAAGTGCAAATTTAAAGAACATTCCTCGATATCGGTAAGATCAAGCACATCACATAAAGATTTCAGAATTGTAGAAACACTAGCACCCAAGTCACATAAAGAAAAACACTCAAATTTTTTAATCTTGACTTTGATAGTAGGTTCCCATTCATCATGTAATTTTCTAGGAATTTAAACTTCTAATTCCAACTTTTCTTCCAAAGCTTTAATCAAAGCATCAACAACATGTTTAGTAAAAGCTTTATTTTGTTCATAAGCATAGGGTGAATTCATCATGGATTGCAACAAAGAAATACAATCAATCAAAGAGGGATGATCATAATTAAATTATTTGTAATCCAAAAGAGTGGACACATCACTAGTTAAAGTATTGACCTCTTCAAACCCACTTTTATCAATTTTCTCAACAAGATTTTCACCCTCCAAATTATCGAGACGCCTTCTAGCTAAAGTTGACTCTTCTCCAGTCCCTCTATCATCAATTTTAATTTTAATAAACAAGGAATCAATAGAAGAAACATCAATCATTTAAAGATCTTCATCACTTTTATGAAAGCAATTATTAGAAAATGCTTTAAAAAATCTATTCTAGCTCTAAGCATAGCGGTTCTTTTCTTACTTTCATCCATAGAAACATAAAGAGCTTTAATTGATTCCGCAATCTTAGGCACAAAAAATTTCATCTTGAGATTTTCTACATCATGAGAAATTCTATCAACACTTCGAGACAAATCATCAATCTTATTCAACTTTTCTTCCATTGTAGCATTGAAAACTTCTTGAGTATTTATAAATTCTTTAATATTATTCTCAAGATCAGTGGTGTTCCTATTATTATTATAAGAAGCATTACCATAGGAATTACCATAATTATTATAGGAATTACTAGGAAAAGGCCGAGGATTAAAATTACCTCTATAAGCATTGTTATTGAAATTATTTCGAGAGGTAAAATTCACATCTATGGCATCACTATTTTGCTCAATCAAAGTAGACAAAGGCACATCATTAAAATCAATAGGAGCACTTTTATTAGCAACCAATTTCATAAGAGCATCAACTTTTTCCCTCAAATAAGAAATTTCTTCAACCGAGTTAACTTTTTTACTAGTAGGATCTCTTTTGGTATGCCATTGTGAATAATTTGCCATGATATTATCAAGCAAATTGGTGGCTTCACCCAAAGTAATTTCCACAAAAGTACCACCCACGGTGGAATCTAAAAGATTACGAGAAACAAAATTCAACCTCGCATAAATTTTTTGTATGATCATCCAAAGATTTAACCCATGAGTTGGGAAATTCCTTGGCATCAATTTCATCCTTTCCCAAGATTGTGCAACATGCTCATGTTCAAGTTGCTTGAAATTCATGATCTGGGTTCTCAGGGAAATAATTTTTGCGGGCAGAAAATACTTAGTAATGAAAGCATCCTTGCACTTATCCCAAGAATCAATACCATTGCGAGGCAAAGAAGAAAACCAAATTTTTGCACGATCTCGCAAAGAAAATGGAAATAATTTCAACTTTAGAACATCAATGTCCACATCTTTTTTCTTTTGCATATTGCATAATTCCACGAATGTGGTAAGAAGGGACATGGCATCCTCATTAGGAGTGCCAGAAAATTGATCTTTCATAACAAGATTCAACGAAGCAGTATTAATATATATTGCAAGACTCCGCACTAGTGGCGGGAGGAGCAATCAGAGTGCTAATAAAATCATTGGTGTTGGTATTGGAGAAATCACACGACTTGGTGTTCTCTTGAGTCATTGTGACTACGCAACAAGATTGCACTCAAAAACAGATTCGGCAAGAAAACGTCGAATGAAAAAAAGGGCGAATAAAACGACAAATTTTTGTGAAGTGGGGGAGAGGAAAGCGAGAAGCAAATGGCAAATAATGTAAATTGCAAGGAGATGAGATTTGTGATTAGGAACCTGGTAGATGTTGATGATGTCTCCCCGGCAATGGCGCCAGAAAATTCCTTTTGATGACAGCTAGAACTACGTCGGTATTTCCCCAAAGAGGGAGGGATGATGCAGCACAACAACGGTAGGGATTTCCCTCAATGATGAGACCAAGGTTATCGAACCAGTAGGAGAACCACGCAACACTATGGGTACCTGCACACAAATAACAAATATTCGCAACCCTACGTATTAAAGGGGTTGTCAATCCCTCTCGGGCAACAGCGCCAGAAATTGGCAAATGGACGTGAGAAAGTTGTAATAAATTGATAGATGGATCGCCAAATAAAATAAAGTGCAGCAAGGTATTTTTATATTTTTGGTTAATAGACCTGAAAATAAAAGCAAATAAAAATAGCTAGCAAAGGAAAATATAATAAATAAGAGACCCAGGGGCCGTAGATTTCACTAGTGGCTTCTCTCGAGAAAAATAGCAAACGGTGGGTGAACAAATTACTGTTGGGCGATTGATAGAACTTCAAATAATCATGAAGATATCAAGGCAATGATAATTATATAGGCATCACGTCCAAGATTAGAAGACTGACTCCTGCCTCCATCTACTACTATTACTCCACACATCGACTGCTATCCAACATGCATCTAGTGTATTAAGTTCATGGAAAAATGAAGTAATGCAATAAGAACGATGACATGATGTAGACAAGATCTATTTATGTAGAAATAGACCCCATCTTGTTATCCTTAATGGCAATGATACATACGTGTCGCTTCCCCTTCTGTCACTGGGATCAAGCACCGTAAGAACGAACCCATCACAAAGCACCTCTTCCCTTTGCAAGATAAATAGATCAAGTTGGCCAAACAAAACCCAAATATCGGAGAAGAAATACGAGGCTATAAGCAATCATGCATATAGGAGATTCAAAGAAGACTCAAATAACTTTCATGGATAAAAAGATAGATCTCATCATAAACTCAAATTCATCGGATCCCAACAAACACACCGCAAAAAAGAGTTACATCATATGGATCTCCAAGAGACCATTGTATTGAGAATCAAAAGAGAGAGAGAGAGGAAGCCATCTAGCTACTAACTACTGATCTGTAGGTCTACAAAGAACTACTCACGCATCATCGGAGAGGCACCAGTGGGCATGATGAACCCCTCTGTGATGGTGTCTAGATTGGATCTATGGTTTTCGGAACTTGCAGCGGCTGGAATTGATTTTCGTCGACTCCCCTAGGGTTTCTATAATATTTGGGTATTTATAGAGCAAAGAGGAGGTGCAGGAGGCCACCGAGGTGGGCACAACCCACCTGGGCGCGCCTAGGGGCCCAGGCGCGCTCTGGTGGGTTGTGCCCCCCTTGGCGCACACCCCAGGTGCTTCTCCGGCCCATTGGGTGTCTTCTGGTCCATAAAAAATCCACAAAATGTTTCACTGCATTTGGACTCCATTTGATATTGATTTCCTACGATGTAAAAAACATGCTGAAAACATCAACTGGCACTGGGCACTATGTCAATAGGTTAGTACCAAAAAATGATATAAAATGATTGTAATACATTCAAGAATGATAATATAATAGCATGGAACAATCAAAAATTATAGAACATATCTCACTACTGGAAGCCTTTGCGGATGCTGCAGCTGTTGCCGCCGGCTGGTCATCGTCTCCCTCACCAACATCCCAACGAATCCATCAAAAGGAGCCTTCCTCTGTTCGCTCGTGGCATCTGTTTCATACGTTGCCCCCAGCCGTACGTCGTACCTCTATTGATCCAGCCCCCTGCTCCCCAACACGGCGGGGAGACGGACACTGCCGAAGTTAGGTCAGGCGCGGCAAAGCAGACCGGACGTGATCCGGCCCCATCCTCCCTGGTGCGGCAAGGAGACGGGTGCTTCATAGGCGTGGTGGCCCGGCGAAGTAGGCCGGATCAATGTCATGTACATAATAGAATCGGGGCTAACCACGACTAAACCCCATCCATGGATGCAAGGTCTTCGTGCTCATCGTCGATGGTTGTACCCTCGCAAGTCACTCATAATTCGTGAGTACATCCATGACGCGTGGCCTGGTCGGAGTCCACCTCCCACGCCTTCATCCGAATTAAACACAACTAGAGTGTGTGGCTGACACTGGCAGGCGGAAGGATTCCAGCACCTTGGAGAACATGAACCGCGAGGGCATCCAGGCCAGACTACATCCGACACTACGAGGCGCTGATGCAACTGACATGTACGAGGGTGCTGACGCTTCACGGGGAGGAGAGCACAGAAGAGGCTACCACAATCGAACTTGGTGAGAGCATGCCACGCCGACCCACGGAGCAGGCTGCCATCGCTGAACCTGGCCAGCCACGGTAGTGCATGGAAAGGGCGCCGCAATCGAACCCGAACGGTTTGGCAACTGACATGCTGCGTGAGTGAAGCCGTGGAGCACCAAGGTGCAGGCCAGCGTGCATTGTGTTCACTCCGGGGGTAAAGCTCACATGGCGTTGGGTCGATCGAAGCTGCCATGCTACAAGATGCGCGCTGCACAGCCACGTGGCGACCATGCACGCATACACTCTCGTAACCAAGTGCAGCCGCATGAGCTCCTCGGCGGCGGCAGGCGTGGATATACAGCGTGCGTGCATGTAGTACACACAAAGCATCAACCTGACTGACAATTCTTTTGTGGGAAGAGCCTGGCAGATAGTTGTAGCTCCTCAACTAATCTTTGTCTAAAGTTTCAAAGCAAGGATCAATATTGCAAGTAAAAAAATCAAGGATGGATATGACAGCCAGATTACACTCCTAAAATTTCCATTTTCTCTAACCGATGTTGCGTGTTTGTCCAGCTGTTTTGTAGCTAGGTACAGACAGACATGCCTCATGCGTAGGCATTTGACACAAACGATGGAAATTTAATGGAGAAAGTCAATAAGACCATGACTAATTATCGTCACATGCAAGTTTGTACCTTCTCAGCACCATAAGGGGAGGCCCATGGGGCCCACCACCCACATGGGCGCGCCAGAGGCCCTTGGCGCGCCCTGATGGGTGGTGGGGCCCATGGAGGTCCTCTCCACCACCTCTCAGCTCTATAAATACTCAGATATTCCAGAAACCCTAGGGGAGTGATCGAAACACAATTCTAGCCATCGCAACTTCCAGAACCGCCAAATCCAATCTAGAACCCTATTCTGGCACTCTGCCGGAGGGGAACACGATCACAGAGGGGTTCATCATCCTCATTGGTGCTCCTCCGATGATGCGTGAATAGTTCACCATAGACCTACGGGTCCGTAGGCAGTAACTAGATGGCTTCTTCTCTCTTTTTGATTCTCAATACAATGTTCTCCTCGATGTTCTTTGAGATCTATTCGATGTAATGACTTTTTTGCGGTGTGTTTGTTGGGATCCGATGAATTGCGAGTTTATGATCAGATCTATCTATGAATTTTATTTGAGTCTTCTTTGATCTCTTCTATGCATGATTGTTATAGCCTCGTACTTCTTTTCCGAAACTTTGGTTTAGTTAGGCCAACTAGACTGATTTTTCTTGCAATGCAAAGAAGTGCTTTGTGATGGGTTTGATCTTGCGGTGTACTCACCCAGTGACAGAAGGGGTAGCGAGACACGCATGTATCGTTGCTATTAAGGATAAAAAGATGGGGCCTATTCCTATATGAATAGATCTTGTCTATATCATGTCATCGTTCTTATTGCATTACTCCGTTTCTCCATGAATTTAATACACTAGATGCATGCTGGATAGCGGTCGATGTGTGGAGTAATAGAAGTAGATGCAGGCACGAGTCGGTCTACTAATCTTGGACGTGATGCCTATATACATGATCATTGCCTTGGATATCATCATAATTATTTGCTTTTCTATCAATTGCCCAACAGTAATTTGTTTACCCATTGTATGCTATTTTCTCAAGAGAAGCCACTAGTGAAATCTACGGCCCCCGGGTCTATCTTTTATTATATTGTTTTAGATCTATTATTACAGAAACCCAAAATACCTTGCTGCACTTTTTATTTACTTTTTTTGTGTTTTTCCAAATCTATTTATCCAATCTCATACAATTTGATCTATCTTTTTACTGTAGAGGGATTGACAACGCCTCTTTCGCGTCGGGTTGCAAGTATTTGTTCTTTGTGTGTAGATACCGTTTACATAGTGTTGCTTGGTTCTCCTACTAGATTGATAATCTTGGTTTCATAACTGAGGGAAATACTTACCATAGCTATGATGTCTACTACACATCCTTCTTCTTCTAGACTCGTGTTGGGCCTCCAAGTGCAGAGTTTTGTAGGACAGTAACAATTTTCCCTCAAGTGGATGACCTAAGGTTTATCAATCCGTGGGAGGCGTAGGATTAAGATGGTCTCTCTCAAACAACCCTGCAACCAAATAACAAAGAGTCTCTTGTGTCGCCAACACACCCAATACAATGGTAAATTGTATAGGTGCACTAGTTTGGCGAAGAGATGGTGATACAAGCGTAATATGGATAGTAGAAATAGGTTTTTGTGATCTGAAATTATAAAAACAGCAAGATAGCAAGTAACAAAAGTGAGTGAAAATGGTATTGCAATGCTTAGAAACAAGGCCTAGGGTTCATACTTTCACTAGTGCAAGTTCTCTCAACAATGATAACACAATTAGATCATATGACAATCCCTCAATGTGCGACAAAATTCACTTCAAAGTTCCTATCATGGAGAACATAAGATGAAATTGCTTGTAGGGTACGTAACCACCTCAAAGTTATTCTTTCCAATAAATCCATTGGGCTATTCCTATAAGTGTCACAAACAGCCCTAGAGTTCGTAGTAAAATAACACCATATGACACACATCAATTAACCCTAATGTCACCTAGATTCTCCAATGTCACCACAAGTATCCGAGGGTTAATTGTACGATATGCATCAAACAACTTCAGATTCATAATATTCAATCCAACATAAAGAACCTCAAAGAGTGCCCCAAGATTCCTACCGGAGAAACAAGGACAAAAACATGCATCAACCCCTATGCATAGATTACCCCAATGTCATCTCGGGAATCCGCAAGTTGAGTGCCAAAACATACATCAAGTGAATCAATAGAATACCCCATTGTCACCACGGGTATCCCACGCAAGACATACATCAAGTGTTCTCAAATCCATAATAGTTTTCAATCCGATAATAGTGAAACCTTAAAGGTAAAAATCAATTCATCACAAGAAGGTAGAAGGGGAGAAAAATCATATGATCCAAATATAATAACAAGGCTCGCTATACATCAAGATCGTGCCAAATCAAGAACACAAAAGAGAGAGAGGGAGATCAAACACATAGCTACTGGTACATACCCTCAACCCCGAGGGTGAACTACTCCCTTCTCGTCATGGAGAGCGCCGGGATGATGAAGATGGACACTGGTGATGATTCCCCCCTTCGGAAGGGTGCCGGAACAGGGTCCCAATTGGTTTTCGGTGGCTACAAAGGCTTGCAGCGGCAGAACTCTCAATCTAGGTTTATTTTTGGGGGTTTCTATATTTATAGGAATTTTTAGCGTTGAGAACAAGTCAGGGGGGTCCACGAGGAGCCCACAAGATTGGAGGGCGCACCCTAGGGGGGCTCCCTCCACCCTTGTGGAAGCCTCGTGGCTCTTCTGGCCCACTCTTTTGCTTCGGGGGCTTCTTCTAGTCCACAAAAAATCACCGTAAATTTTCACCTCATTTGGACTCCGTTTGATATTCCTTTTCTGCGAAACTCAAATACAAGGGAAAAATAGAAACTGGCACTGGGCTCTAGGTTAATATCTTAGTCCGAAAAATAATATAAAATAGCATATAAATGCATATAAAACATCCAATATGGATAATGTAATAGCATGGAACAATCAAAAATTATAGATACGTTGGAGACGTATCAACACTACTCCCTCGTCGTCGTGGAGAGCGCTGGGATGATGAAGATGGCCACCGGTGATAATTCCTCCCTCAGGCAGGGTGCCAGAACAGGGTCCCGATTGGTTTTTGGTGGCTATAGAGGCTTGCTGCGGCGGAACTCCTGATCTAGGTTTATTTCTGGAGGTTTCTATATTTATAGGAATTTTTGCCGTCGAGAAAAAGTCAGGGGGTCCACGAGAAGACAACAAGAGCGGAGGGCGCGCCCTAGCCGGGGGGCGGGGGGGGGGGGGGGGGTGGGCGCCCTCCACCCTAGTGGAGGCCTCGTGGCTCTTCTAGCCCAACTCTTTTGCTTCGTGGGCTTCTTATGGTCCATAAAAAATCACCATAAATTTTCAGCTCATTTGGACTCCGTTTGATATTCTGATGACGGGAAAATGGCAGGCGTGAGACACGCGTCCACGTCATTGATACAGAGTGAAATTTAAATGCATAAAATAAAAAAATAGAATCAAACATTGCAGGTACATTATTTCCAGAACTCTTACATTTACATAAAAATTCTGTTAATTACATCTCCGAAGAGAAAACCCCTGATTAAGAATTCCAACATATCTATTACATAGGATTACATCACATGCCTATTACAATATTCTACAAGAGAGATCCTCCTCGCGGTCGATGATGGACTCCTTCTCGGTGAACTTGAAGTTTGGTTTCATGCAAATACTCCTCCACGATTTCATGTGTGATGTTTGGGAATATATTTTCCTAGCATGCAACAATTTGTCCGTGTTCAACCTCACTTATATGAAGAATGCATGTTGATTTTGGCTAGGCATAGTTTTATCCTACGTTTGGCATATAGGATATGGATATATTTTTCTTTGGGAATTTTATATGACATCTTTGGTTTTGGTGGCATGGATATATGTGACATGCCAATTTTAATAAGTTTCGCATCATCACATTACTACTATCATCGCGCGGCACTAATATCGTGCCCGTGTGTAGCGTAATGGACTGAAGCTTTCTGACACAATATTGATGCTTTTTATGGTGCATATGATATGTGCCATATTTTGTGGACTTTGACTTCACACGGTATCAAAACTAACCACGCGGTGCAATGATATGACACACATGTATAGCTTGACCCTAATGGAGTTTGTTTATGATATTTTTTTTATTTGTTTAAATCCAATGAGGGCTACATGAAATATGCCTTATCATGTATTTTGCATGAATTTTGTATGCATATGTGGATGTGGGGTGAACTTATTTTTATTAAGTTCTGCTTTACCTGTATTACTACTAACACCGCGTGGCACTAAGGTAATGCCCGCATGCAGTGCAACCAAGCAAAGGTTTGTGGAGCAATCTGGTGTTGCACGAGTCGTATGACATCTATCATTTTTGTTTATGTTTGCACCTTACATGGTATTAGCACTAACTCCACATAGCGTCATTTCATTGGCGCTAGTGTGTAGCATAACCCAAGTAAAGTGAGTTTGTGATATCCATTTATGACGATGCTAATAGTTTAGGCTCTTATAGCATTGGAGCATTTTATGACATGTTTTATTTTACTTTGGCCAGAATATGTGGCCCGAATATTTTGTTTAATTTTCTCTCACCTATATTACTACTAACACCACATAGCATTAAGATAATGCCCGCATGTAGCGTAACCAAGTAAGATTGTTTTTTATGATGCAACATGTTTTATAATCCATCTTGCATGATTTTGGTTTTTGGGTGTGTAACATGAACACATTTTTTAATTAAGTTTTGCCCTACTCGTATTACTACTAACACCGCGTGGCATTAAGATAATGCCCGCGTGCAGCGTAACCAAGTGAGGGAATATATTTGTATGCTCTTGTTTGTATTGCAACTAGCGTGACACATAATGCCCGTAGCGCAACCAAACAAGAGTTTATCATGAGTTCGGTTTAGCGCGTTCGTAATTTCATCCCAACTTAGTTATGTCCATTTTTTTATGATGACCAAATTAGTGCAATTTTTATGAGGTTTTCACACTTATGACACTCTCTTGGTTTGTATCCACGTGTAGAGACCAAACCAACGAACGAGACGTTCATCTTGGTTTGTATCGCTAAGGGGACCGAACCAAGACGGAGATCAATAGGACGAAGCGCACGGAACATTTAAAGGAACCGTGTTTGCAAGAATCATGCATGTGCCTTGACTCGTACCATGATGGCCGAACCAAAGGCAACAATTTGGGGGTGTATATTACATGTCCCTTGGTTTGTACCGCGATGGCCGAACCAAGGATAAAAACTTGAGATGGATTAAACATGCACCTTAGTCTGTACCGCGATGGCCGGACTAAGGACGAGAATTTTGGAGAGATGAAACATGCTCCTTGATTTGTACCACGATGGCCGAACCAAGGAAAAAAATTAAGATGGATTAAACATGCACCTTAGTTTGTACCGTGATGGCCGGACTAAGGACGAGAATTTTGAAGAGATGAAACATGCTCCTTGATTTGTACCATGATGGCCGAACCAAGGGCTAGAGTTTTGAGAGAGGAGGAAGAAGAAAGCTCCCTGATATGTACCACAATGGCTAAATCAGGGGCTAGGGAAGAGCCATGAATCTCACCTTCAACCTTGCAGCAAGCACCACACCTGCCTCTTCTTTCTCTATGTGCTTTTATATGATTTATGGTGTGTAGTAGAATATTGCTACTAGAGGAGGAAGAAGACCAAAGAACTCTGCAGAAAAAAATGAATCCCTCCTCTGTACGCCTGGGAGCTAGCTATTTATAGGGACAGAGCGTGCAGCGCTGCAGCGGCTCGCTGGAGGGGCAAAATTGACAAATTTGACCTATGAACGAAATCAAATCACAGAATGAACTGCCCGTGAAACTATTTCACACGGCTGACCTTTTTGTGTGATGCCCGACACTAAGGCACCACACTACACTGTGCAACGCCTCACAGATAGGCGCTACACGCCTGGCCAGCGTCGCACCCGTGTGATCCGAAAATTACTAAGTCAGTGTGCAGCGCCTGAGAGCTAGGCGCCACATTATACAGTGTAGCGCCTAGCTTCTAAGCGTTGCACTAGTGGTTGCTTCATTTTGTAGTGCAATCACTAGTGCAGCGTCTGAGAGCTGGGCGCCACACTATACAGTGCAGCGCCTAGCTCGTAGGCTCTGCACAATGACTTAGCAATTTTTAGTCAGTTTGGGGTGCAACGCTGGCCAGGCGTGTAGCGCCTATCTATAAAGCGTTGCAAAGTGTAGTGTAGCGCCTTCGTGTCGGGCGTCACACAAAAAGGTCAGCCGCATGAAATAGTTTCACGGACAGTTTATTCTGTGATTTGATTTTATCCACAGGTCAAATTTATCAAATTTGCCCGCTGGAGGTGTGTGCGCCCACGTCCACGTCCACTGATCGTGGGATCGTGGGATGGTGGGAGCGTGATGGCTCCTTTTTTTCTATTTGTTTAATCACTAATTGACCGGCAACGTCGTTGACCCATTTACTTATGTGCGTGATTGGCCGATGGATGTGGCTACACATGCACACGTACATAGACACTTTCAAAGTGGGCTAGGCCTGATTAAGGCTAATTTTCTTAACGTGCATGAGACAGAGATATGAGAATATATTCTTTCATTGATAATTATACGATGGTGTGTGACACATTTTTATTCAAGCATTGCACCAATATTTCATTAGATGTCGTAGAATGACATGCTCACATTTATTTTGTGGAATAATATTTTGGCGACATTGGCGCCGGTCATGATAATTTGATTTTATGTTAACATTAGAATTCTATCGTCGATGAAATTTCCTTAGGACAAAAATTTGATCAGTATTATTTGTTTTCTCATATTTATTTATTGTCCCTTTTCATTATTAAATGGTTTTTTTACGCAACGATCAACCTTATGATTGGCTTCTCTATCAAATTATATTTCGTGTGCATCGGTTAAGATACAACAATTATCTTCTGATGGAGGAACATACTGCCTGATGCTTCGATAATATTGGTGTCGTCCTTGACGGTGAAATTTTAGATCAGCATCCGTCGGCGACGATGCGTGTACATACAAGACAAATTTGTTTTGCCATATTTTATAATTGTCGGTTTAAAGTGTGCATTATCAACGTTCGAATATATAATATGCCTATTTTTCGGTCGTTGATTTGAGCAGTTGATTATATTTTTTAATTGATCATTTTCATTATAAAACAGATTTTTGCTGTTTCGCATTTATCTAACTTTTGGTACAGTATTTGCACGCTATTTTGGTTTGGTCAAAAACCATGTCAACATATTCCTTTTCTGCGAAACTCAAAAACAAGGAAAAACAGAAACTGGCACTGGGCTCTAGGTTAATAGGTTAGTCCAAAAAATCATATAAAATAGCATATAAATGCATATAAAACATCCAAGATGGATAATATAATAGCATGGAACAATCAAAAATTATAGATACGTTGGAGATGTATCACTATGCTGCATCATCCCTTCCTCTTTGGGGAAATACCGACGTAGATTCAAGCCACGTCAAAAGGATTTTTGGCGCCGTTGCCGGGGAGACATCATCAACATCTATCAGGTTCTTAATCACAAATCTCATCTCCTTGCAATTTACATTATTTGTCATTTGCTTCTTGTTTTCATCTCCCCCACTTCACAAAAATTTGCCCTTTTATTTGCCTTCTTTTCCGTTTGCCTTTTCTCGCTAGATCTTTTGTTTCTTGAACTTGTCATCATGAGTGACTTTGGAATGGCAGAGACAGATGATGGCAGAACTCTAAATTGGACGTTATGGTAATCTGGATGCTAAATTTTTTGTTTTGGAACAAGGGAACATTATAGGAAAATAAACCATCCAAGAATTCCTTAATTGTGTTGGAACTTTGACTTGTGATGATGTTCCTATT
The DNA here is from genome assembly GCA_963921465.1 of Triticum timopheevii. NCBI lineage: Eukaryota > Viridiplantae > Streptophyta > Magnoliopsida > Poales > Poaceae > Triticum > Triticum timopheevii. The sequence goes on from OY997266.1 coordinate 465,855,639, forward strand.
CTTAAAAGGACTAAAACTTATGCGGAAGCTGTTTCAGCACTAGTTCTGAAACTTGAAAATAGTTTTATTAGTACTCATCCTACCGTGCAAAAATTGTTTTATGAGCTACCCGTTATAAAGGATCCGAAAGCTAAGAAGATAGCTACCCTTGTTCTTATGAATGAATTTGATCGCATATTACGGTAAGCTAGGGAGATTTTTGATTTTTATAGTATGAACCGTGAAAAACCTATAATATATGAGATCCTTTGCAATAGTGATTATGTATTGAGACATTTGCTTAGTAATAATCAATTTTTTATGATAACCTTAAAAAAGGAAATTCTAGTTTTGGATATGATCCAACAAGTTTTCAATGATGTTAATCAACAATATTCTTGGATTGTAGCCGGGAATCAAAGGGGATATAAAGATGGACAACTTGATAATGCTAAAATTTCTATGGACATTGTGTTTCAAGTTATAATTGAGAAATCTCCTGACAAAAACACAAGTATGGAAAAATAAGAAGGATGACAATACTTGAATCTATGCATTATGCCTAGCTAGGGGCATAAAACGATAACGCTTGTTGGGAGGCAACCCAATGAATAAAATTTATTTTTGCCTTTTTCTTACTATTCTTGAGTGTTTGCACAATTATTCTACTATTATGATTGTTTTTTATGTTTTAATTAGTGTTTGTGCCAAGTAAAGCCTTTGGGATTATGTTGGGTGATGGTTGATTTGATCTTGTTGAAAAACAGAAACTTTTGCGTCCAGTAGCAGAATTTTGAAAAATCACAGATGTGACGAAAGTTTCTGGTTTTTTACACAAGATTGATATACAAAGTGTCTACATCGTCCTAATTTTTCAGAATTTTTGGAGTTACAAAAGTATGGTCAAAGTCCATATTACTACAGAATGTTCTGTTTTTACACTGTTTTTGACAGATTCTGTTTTCGTTGCATTGTGTGCTTATTTTGACGAATCTATGGATTGTATCGGGGGGCGGGGGGGGGGGGGGGGTGGGGGGTGGGGGTATCAGCCATGGTAAATTTAGAAGACATCAACTAAGCTTGGGGATGCCCCGGAAGGCATCCCTTTGTTCTTCTAACAACCATCGGTAATTTTACTTGCAGCTATATTTTTATTCATCACAAATCATGAGTTTTGCTTGGAGCGTCTTGTATTATATGAGTCTTTGCTTGTTTTCCTTTTTAGTTTGTCGCAATCATCCTTGATGGACACACCAATTTGACAGAGCCATAATTACTCTCTGATTTGTTAGAATTGTTCTACGTGCTTCACTTAAAAAAATGAGCTATGCAATTGCTCTAGTGCTTCACTTATATCTTTTTGAGCACGATGGTGCTTTAATTTTTGACGAAACATTGTCATGCTTCACTTAGATTAATTTGAGAGTTAGTAAACTTTTGAAGAAATTCACTCATGCTTCACTTACATTATTTTGAGAGATGAAAATTGTTATGCTCAGGTTCTTCACTTCAAATTGTTTGAGCTTGCCAAAAGCAATTGCAATACATGAAATTAGTCCCAAAGTGATAGATATTCAAGAGGGATATAATAAAAACTTCCATAAAGATCATTGGACAAAATAAACTTGATTCTTTGTAATAGTTTTGAGATATGATGATAGTAATATATGAGTCATGTTGGTGAATAATTATGCTTTAGTAAGAATATTGGTGTTAAGGTTTGTGATTCCCTATGCAAACACGAAAGTCAATAGTTATGCAATGAAATTCCATCCTAATTGTGGTGCATTGTGCAGTGTTAGTTATGCTCAATGCTCGTTTATGAGAATTTTTGTTTCTTGGTTGGTTGCTTCGCAATCTATTTGCCAGCGTCCATTTGCACTAAGTGGGAATACTACTTGTGCATCCAAAACCCTTAAACTAGTTATGCAATATGAGTCCACCATACCTACCTATATGCGTTATTTTCATGTCCTTCTAAGTAAATTTGTATATGCCAACTCTAATTTTCAAAATGAATTTCCTTTTTGTGTGCCCGTACCGCTCATGAAGCGACGGGGAGTGGCCAATATTTTTCCATGCTAGATGTGTTATTCTCAAGAAGAGTGTTTATTCACTTGTCATTGCACGAGAGTGTGACGGTAATAGGGATGCCCAGTCCCAAAATGAAAAAGAAATTTACTTTATGTTGTCAAAAATAAATTTCTTGGAAAGTGTTGGTATGGAAGGCACCCGTGGATACGGCTAGCCATGGATTGTGAAAGAATGGTGGAAAAAGGAAAAAAAAACTTTATTTTATGTTTGGGAACCGCCTATGATGTTTCTAGCATGAAAAGTATTGGGAACTACTCGGTCATTTTTGTTGACACGAAAAGCACGCCTCTCAAAAATATTTATCTCTCAATTTAAGCTTGAGCTCTGGCACCTCTACAATTCTTTGCTTCCCTCTGTGAAGGGTCTATCTATTTACTTTATGAATTTTTATTTTTATTTGAGTCACCATCTTCTCTTATAAAGCACCAACTAGGGAGCACTATGATCATACTTGTGCATTGGATGTAGCTAATATTCGAGTGTGTTTCGTGAATGGATCAATGATTGAGCATGATGGGCTAGAGATAGATTTCTTTAGTGTTGATATTTTGAAAGACATGGTTGCTTTTGGATATTCTTGAGAATTGAGGTCTTCATTTCAATTATAGACAATAGCTTTGAACCATCTAAAAGTCCAAATGTCCATGCTACAAAACAAAAGAATTTGTGATGATCATGTTAGGCAGCATTCCACATCAAAAATTCTGTTTTTTATCATTTACCTACTCGAGGAGGAGCAGTAATTAAGCTTGGGGATGCTGATACGTATCCAACATATCTATAATATTTTATTGTTCCATACTGTTATATTATCATTCTTGGATGTTTTACATTCATTTTATAGCAACTTTATATCATTTTTTGGAACTAACCTATTGACATAGTGCCCAGTGATAGTTGCTATTTTTTGCTTGTTTTTTACTTAGCAGAATATCAGTACCAAATGAAGTTCAAATGCCACAAAACTTTTTGGAGATTTTTTTGGACTAGAAGACAACTTGGGAGCCAAGGAAGCACCAGAGGGGAGGCCCATGGGGCTCACCACCCACCTGGGCGCGCCCTGATGGGTGGTCGGGCCCATGGAGGTCCTCTCCACTGCCTCTCAGCTCTATAAATACTCAGATATTCCTGAAACCCTAGGGGAGTGATCGAAACACAATTCCAGCCGCCGCAAGTTCCAAAACCACGAGATCCAATCTAGAGCCCTATTTCGGCACTCTGCCGGAGGGGAACATGATCACGGAGGGGTTCATCATCCTTATTGATGCTCCTCTAATTATGTGTGAGTAGTTCACCATAGAACTACGGGTCCGTAAGCAGTAGCTAGATGGCTTCTTCTCTCTTTTTGATTCTCAATACAATGTTCTCCTCGATGTTCTTGGAGATCTATTTGATGTAATGACTTTTTGCGGTGTGTTTGTTGGGATCCGATGAATTGCGAGTTTATGATCAGATCTATCTATGAATATTATTTGAGTCTTCTTTGATCTCTTATATGCATGATTATTATTGCCTCGTATTTCTTTTTCAAAACTTTGGTTTAGTTAGGCTAACTAGATTGATTTTTGTTGCAATGGGAAGAGGTGCTTTGTGATGGGTTCGATCTTGCAGTGTCCTCACCCAGTGACAGAAGGGGTAGCAAGGCACGCATGTATCGTTGATATTAATGATAAAAAGCTGGGGTCTATTCCTACATGAATAGACCTTGTCTACATCATGTCATCGTTCTTATTGCATTACTCCGTTTCTCCATGAACTTACTACACTAGATGCATGCTGGATAGCGGTCAATGTGTGGTGTAATAGTAGTAGATGCAGGTAGGAGTCGGTCTACAAATCTTGGACGTGTTGCATATATACATTATCATTGCTCTGGACAGTGGTGGAGACAGGACCCAGGCCACCAGGGCCCAGGCCTGGTCGTGGGGATGGTTTTTTTCGTACCATAGTAGCTACAGTAGAGTATTGTATCTACATTACATGAAGGTGGCTCGGGGCTTGATGCTGGGCTGACTCCGCCCCTGGCTTTGGATATCGTCATAATTACTTGCTCTTCTATCAATTGCCCAATAGTAATTTGTTTACCCACCGTATGTTATTTTCTCGAGAGAAGCCACTAGTGAAATCTATGGCCCCTGGGTCTATCTTTTCTCATATTGTTTTCAGATCTATTATTCCAAAAACCCAAAAATACCTTGTTGCACTTTTTCTTTACTTATTTTATTTTTTGTTTTTGCTAGATCTGTTTATCCAATCTCATACAATTTAATCTATCTTTTTACCGTAAGTGCATTGACAGCCCCTCTTTCGTGTTTGGTTTGCAAGTATTTGTTCTTTGTGTGCAGGTACCGTTTACGTAGTGTTGCTTAGTTCTCCTAGTTGATTGATAACCTTGGTTTCAGAACTGAGGGAAATACTTACCACAGCTGTGCTGCATCATCCCTTCCTCTTCGGGGAAATATCGACGCAGATTGAGCCACGTCAAGGGGTCACTGATGGATCACTAATCAACCTATACTAAGCATATAGGATAGCAAGTAAGGTAACAATAGCAGGTTACAAAAGCAGGCTATGCATCAGAATAGGAGCTATCGAACAACAGTAGAAAAATCTAATGCAAGCATGAGAGAGAAAGAATGGGCGATATAGGAATGACCAAGGGGGTTTGTTTGCCTCGAAGCTCTGCGGAAAGGGGCTGATCGTCAGGAGTGTAGTCGAACTCGGGAGCAACGTCGCTCTCGGGGTCTACCAAAGAGAAGAGGGGGGAGGAACCATAAATATAAAGCAATCAAATACATTACGATGCATGACATGGCAATATGTTGTGCTAAGGGCGACCTAACATAGTGCTACACATTACAGACGGAGTGGGAAAATATCTGGGGATGTTTTCCCCGCTTTAGGCAGTTTTCGGACAGAAGAAACACATTGGAAGGTTCCATGTTTGCAGTGCTAGAGGCATGTGTGACATGTATGTGGATATCATATTCAGATCCGTCATATTTTTCTGATCAATGTTCATATATAAATTATTTTCATCCGAGTTATAGATTATTTTACATGAATTTAAAAAGTTTAAATGATTTTATGAAATTAATGTACCCACATATGTGCCGCTGAGACTGACATGTGGGCCAGTCAACTGCACAGTCAGCAGTTGAGTAGTCCACGTTTGGTCAACGGGGCCCACTGGACCAACCTGCGAGTGACTGGGCTTGCCCAGTCAGCCAGTTGACTTGTTAACTGGGTCCAGTGGGACCCACGTGTTAGTGTCACACTTATTATCCCCAGGTTAAATTAAATCCTAACACTATTTAGTTAGTAGGCAGGACCCACTATCAGTGACACTGATCAACGTCATTAGCGACTAATGATGCTGGACACCTGAGCTTCGTCGGAGCTTCGCCGGCGACGAGCAAGCCGACGACGGACGAACTCCGTGTGGGCGCAACAGGGAACACACGCAGTTTGCGACATTGGATTCCTAGGATCGTGCACAGTCAAAAGGTGACGGAGCTGGACCAAAGGGTCGCCGGAAACGAGGCCGGCCACGAGGTTAGCGGCGATGGCATTTGGTCGAGCTCGGGCGTGCTGCTAGGGGCGGTTTTCGCGCGATCTAAAAGGCTAGACGGCCTCCGGCGACCGCCAGGAGGACGATGGGTACTGTGGGACGGCTCGGGTAGCCCTGCTTCGAGCAGTTCACCGGCCATGGCGCTGCCGAACTCGGCTTCTTGCGGGGATGACGACGGAGCGTGCAAGAGCGCGAACGAGAGAGAAGGAAGCAACGCGGAGGCTCATCGTGCGGCTCAAGGAGGCCGACGAAAGCTTAGGAGCTGCAGGGGAGGTTGGGAACGCCGGCGGTCACCGGTGACCGAAGCGAAAGGGGGCGGCTCGATCCGGCAGTTGCAGGGCTAAAAGGCTCCATATGCATGGCGCAGAAGACGTGGTCGATCCCGGCGGGGCCTCCTGACACGGCGGAGAGGAACGGGGACGACAGTCGCGACGGCGGAGACGGACAATGGCGACGACAGCGCTCGGCCGAGGGAGGAGGAAGAGGCGAGAGGGAGGAGAATGGGGGCGCCTAGGGTTTGGCCGGGATCGCGGGTGGCCTTATCCGGCTCGGGGCACAGTGGATGGCCGCCGCGTGGCTCATCCGCGGCCTGGACGTGCGCCCGGCGGGCACCGAGCCATGGTGAACAGGGGGGAGGGGAAGACCCCCTGGTGGGCTGGGCGGACACTGTGCTCCGGCTGGGCCGTGGCATAGTGCCACTTTTCTTTTTCTTTCACCTTTTCCGTTTTCTTTTATCTATATCTTGTTTCTATTCATTTTAAATAGCAATGAGTTTTTAGAAAATATGAAACTTGGTCCATAATTAGCACTGTAATTCCTGGACACTGCCACAAAATGTTTGGGTGGCAATTGAAATGTTTTGGATTTTCCTAATTTGGAATAGCATTTAAATATGCTGAAATAGCACTGTTTTAATTGTTTTAGTCCATCTTAGCTTAGTGGTGATGTTGTTTTACATAACAAAAAATTGTTACGGATTTTTTGCTAAATCTTGAACTATTTTTCAGCAACTTTTGTGCAACTTATAAAATTGAACTGATTTAGAGGGGGAATTTGAAATGAGGTTTGAACCCAAGTGATCAAGCATTGTTAATCAAAGTGACTGAGCATAAACATAAAGGATTACTGTAGCTTAATGCATGGGGGTGTTACACTCATCCTTTACATGTATAAATCTCATTTGAACTCCATTCCCACAACATATTTTATTGTTCCTTGATGTTTCAAATGCATACATTTCAACATTATTTCAAATGTCAGTTTTCTTAATTTAAACAAAAACCACGTATGTGCAAGATTTCTACCAAATTAGCGAGTAGTTCAACCAAAAGAATCAACATAGAGCATAGTCCATACAAAAGCGACCAAGGACAACATACTTCATGAATGAAGCACCCTCATTGCCACTACCACTACATAGGTCATCGAGCTTTTCAATTTGGAAGCCGAGATCTCTGCATGTATGAGATCAATATTTCATTTCCATGTCATTCATCCCACTCACATCCATGAACAAGATCATCTGCTCTTTATAGCCGGGGCGCGGGGTAGTAGCAGATGCAACCATTGTCACTAATGGGCATTTTTAAACCTTATGACACTGGGGCACCCCCCCCCCCCACTGACTTGCGGTTCATCAGAGAGTCTAACGAATACAACAGATAATTACATGAAGAATTGGGGAAGGTGATTGAGAGGGTGGGGTGATCAGATGGAGGCCAAAGTGGTCAATGAAGGACCCTAGGCTCTCCTTAGTTCCATGTTTCATAAGAGAAAAATCTTCCTTTAACCTAGCTAGCCAAGATCTATCTGAGGGAGGCATGCCTCTAAAATGTTTATTGTTGCATTCTTTCTATATCCCTAAGCAGCAACAGTGAAGATCTCAAAGAACAGGGGTCTAGTCCGAGTTTGTCTTGCTGCGTGAATTAATTTTAATATGTTATCCAAGGCCGACCAGATAATCCCTATCGAAGCACAACAAGCCACACTAAAGGGACAAAAGAAGAAGAGTTGTTCTAGAGTTTCATCGAGTGGGTGAGAGCAGAGCAGGTAGCTGTAATTGTTGTCTTGCAGAATGTAACGTCTTCTCCAGAGCATGTCCCTAGTGTTGATTCTATCTACCAGAATAAGGCAAGAGAAAACTTTCCACTTAATCGTACATTTAGATTTCCATATCCAACCAAACGCTTCATCAACTTGCACGTGACAAAAACAGTGTACAAAGAACTTGTTGGCTGTAAATTGTGTTCCACCCCAAACACAAGTCAATAATGGCATGTTTCCTGGTGAGATAAGCGGCTCCAAGATTGTACAGGCGTCTGTGCCATTAACAGAAAGATGAAGAGAGAGAAAGATGCATGGGAGTGGATATATAGAGAGAAAGACAAGATTTCCCTCCCACGCCGGCGGTTGGGTTTGGAGCGCGTTCGAAAACAATGTCCATGGTTTTACGGCCCTGGTTTTGAAGTGCATATTTTTTCTAATGATACAAAACCATATGACGACTATGATAGAGTGTTTTTTCGCGAATACGCAAAACTTGCATATCATTCCATCGATAGAGAAGTTAAGAGTGAGTACAAGGGGTACAATGCATGACACTGATACATCTCCAACGTATCTATAATTTTTGGATTGTTCCATGCTATTATATTATCCATCTTGGATGTTTTATATGCATTAATATTTTATTTTATATCATTTTTTGGGACTAATCTATTAACCTAGTGCCCAGTGCCAATTGCTATTTTTTCCTTGTTTTAGTCTTTTACAAAAAAAATTAATACCAAACGGAATGAAACCTTTTGAGGATTTTTCTTGGACCAGAAGACAACCACGAAGATTCGGGAGGAGGCCAGAGGAGACACGAGAGGGCCACAAGCCCACAGGGCGCGCCCTAGGCTTGTGGGCTCCTCGGGACCCCCTTAACCCTAATTCTAGCTCTATAAATACCCAAATATTCCCAGTACATCAGAAGGCACACCAAAAATACTTTGCTGCCGCTGCAAGCTTCTGTTCTCGTGAGATCTCATCTTGGGGCCTTTTCCAGCACTCTAACGGAGGGGGATTCAATCACGGAGGGCCTCTACACCAACTTTTCTGCCCTTCCGATGATGTGTGGCTTATTCTCTCTCTTTGATCTTCAATACAATGTTCTCCTCGATGTTCTTGGAGATCTATTCGATGTAATCTTCTTTTGCGGTGTGTTTGTTGAGATCCGATGAATTGTGGGTTTATGAGCAGATTATCTATGAATATTATTTGAGTCTTCTCCGAACTCTTTTATGCATGATTAAGATAGCGTTGTATTTCTTTCCGATCTATTGATTTGGTTTGGCCAACTAGATTGATCTTTCTTGCAACGGGAGAGGTGCTTTGTTTTGGGTTCAATCTTGTAGTGTCCTCACCCAGTGATAGAAGGGGTAGCGAGGCACGTATTTGTATTGTTGCCATTAAGATAAAATAAGATGGGGTTTATATCATATTGGTTGAGTTTATCCCTCTACATCATGTCATCTTGCTTAAGGCATTATTCTGTTCTTGTTAACTTAATACACTAGATGCATGCTGGATAGCGGTTGATGTGTGGAGTAATAGTAGTAGATGCAGAACCGTGTCGGTCTAGTTGTCACGAACGTGATGCCTATATCCATGATCGTTGCCTTAGATATCTTCATAACTATGCGTTTTTCTATCAATTGCTCAAGAGTAATTTGTTTACCCACCGTATGCTTTCTTCAAGAGAGAAGCCTCTAGTGAAACATATGACCCCCGGGTCTATTTATCATCATATATTTTCAGATCTATAAAACAAAAAATACCTTGCTGCAATTTATTTATCTTTAATTTATTTTATACTTTTACTTATCTTTCATACCTATCTCTATGAGATCTCACTCTTGCTAGTCAGCGTGAAGGGATTGAAAACCCCTTTTCCACGTTGTGTGCAAGTGTTTGCTAGTTTGTGCGGGTGCATCTATTGGGGACTTGCGTGTACCTCCTACTGGATTGATACCTTGGTTCTTAACTGAGGGAAATACTTATCTCTACTTTGCTGCGTCACTCTTTCCTCTTCAAGAGAAAAATCAACGCAAACTCAAGAAGTAGCAGACACGAACGTAGTAGGCGTGAACATGGTGACCGGAGCAGAGGGACATGGGATGCTCAACCCAAGGAGGAAAAAACACGGCTAAACTCGTCACCCTGGGACGCAACCCAAAACAAACCAACAAGACGACCGGCATCTTTGAATCTACCGCCGAGGACACCTCGGGCAAAACAAGACGACACCTTCATGATGGAGAACGACGTTGGGGCGCCGTCACCGCCCGATCCGCAAAACCGGACCTAGGCCCTGATGCTTGGAGAGGGGCACAGATAGAAGCCATGGCAGCGCCTCCAAGAAGGGGAAGACACCCGTAGGTGTCGTCGCTGCCAGCGTCGAAAGGTCGAGCAAGGATTTCACCCTGGCCGAGTCTGAGCAATCCCAAGCTGTCGAAGCAAATCAAAGAAGAGGAAGTCGAGTCGGAGGCCGGACTGCCGTCGCATCAGGCACTGCTGGAAGAACGAGGTATGGAGCAGGCGGAGGGGTGGACGAAGCACAAAGGTGAGCGGGGTAGGCAGCCCAGGATGCAGGGGGGTGCTACGGTGGCCGAAGATCCGAAGAAGCTAGGATTTGGAAAAGGAGCGCAGATCTAGGCCGCCAGGACCAGAGCCGCAGGGACACCCGGTGAGACAAGGAGCCGGAAGGGGACGCAACTCCCGGAACACGCTGGAGTCTTAGCCACACCGAGGTGAATGACGTCCAACCAAGGACGCCTGCATGGGGTGGTTGCGGAGCTGCAGAGATGCCGGCAAGCCGGAGGAGCCGGAAGAAGACGCAGCTCGAACGGGGGGAGCGCCGGATCTGGAGCCGCTCCGGACAACCATGGACACACGAGGAGGGCGCAGGTCCATGGTTGCCGGGGCCGAAGCCACACCTGTAGGGTGGGGGCGAAGGCGGATGCTGGCGTGCCACACACCAAGGACCACCGCCCCGGCCATGGCCGCAGCACCGGGCGGGGGGGGGGGGGGAGGTTGGGGCGGAGGGGGAGCGCCACCGCGGTGCCTCTAGGGCCGACCGAACCAGCCAAGAAGCCCCAGCCCCGTCCTCCCGGGATCCGGCGCCAACAACAGTAGGCGTGCTTGCTACCACCACAGATCTAGCGTGGAAGAAGGGGGAGGGGCGAGGACACGTTTGGCGAAGGCGAGGGGCAGCCAGAGGCCTAGAGAGGCCGAGGGGAAGGGCGGGCGAGGAACGGGAAGGGAGGGAGTCAGCGGAGGCACGCCGGCGTCGGAGCTCGGCGGAAGCCGACCGGAATGGCCGGGGTGGGTCAGGCGAGGTGCCCTGCCGGCGCGGCTTCGCCGGCCGCTCCTCCGACGACGGCGAGGAGGTGGGGCAGGGTAGGAGGGGGCCGTGGGCGGCACAGCTAGGGTTCCCCCGCCATGCCAAGGGACGCGACGCGGGGGTCACGAGAGGTGCCGCTGAGGTCGGGGATTCGCCTATGATAGAGTGTCACTCCATTGTTGGGGAACGTAGTAATTTCAAAAAATTTCCTACGCACACGCAAGATCATGGTGATGGTATAGCAACGAGAGGGGAGAGTGTTCGTCCACGTACCCTCGTAGACCGTAAGCGGAAGCGTTAGCACAACGCGGTTGATGTAGTCGTACGTCTTCACGATCCGACCGATCCAAGCACCGAACGTACGGAGCTTCCGAGTTCAGCACACGTTCAGCTCGATGACGATCTCCGGCCTCCGATCCAGCAGAGCTCCGGAGATGAGTTCCGTCAGCACGACGGTATGGTGACAATGATGATGTTCTACCGGCGCAGGGCTTCGCCTAAACTCCGCGACGATATGACCGAGGTGGAATATGGTGGAGGGGGCACCGCACACGGCTAAGGAACGATCCGTAGATCAACTTGTGTGTCTATGGGGTTCCCCCCGCCCCCGTATATAAAGGAGCCAGGGGGGAGGAGGCGGCCGGCCAAGGAGGGCGCGCCAAGGGGGGAGTCCTACTCCCACCGGGAGTAGGACTCCCTTCTTTCCAAGTAGGAGTAGGAGAAGGGGGGAAAAGAGGAGGAAGAGAGGAAGGAAAGGGGGGCGCCGCCCCCCTTCCCTTTCCTATTCGGAATAGGAAGGGGAGGGGCGCGTGGCCCCCTCCTGGCTCCTTCCCTCTTCTCCCTCGAGGCCCATGTAGGCCCAATAACCCCCCGGGGGGTTCCGGTAACCTCCCGGTACTCCGGTAAAATGCCAATTTCACCCGGAACCATTCCGATGTCCAAACATAGGCTTCCAATATATCAATCTTTATGTCTCGACCATTTTGAGACTCCTCGTCATGTTCGTGATCACATCCGGGACTTCGAACAAACTTCGGTACATCAAAACTTATAAACTCATAATAAAACTGTCATCGTAACGTTAAGCGTGTGGACCCTACGGGTTCGAGAACTATGTAGACATGACCTAGAACCATTCTCGGTCAATAACCAATAGCGGGACCTGGATGCCCATATTGGTTCCTACATATTCTACGAAGATCTTTATCGGTCAAACCGCATAACAACATACGTTGTTCCCTTTGTCATCGGTATGTTACTTGTCCGAGATTCGATCGTCGGTATCCAATACCTAGTTCAATCTCGTTACCGGCAAGTCTCTTTACTCGTTACGTAATGCATCATCCCGTAACCAACTCATTGGTTACATTGCTTGCAAGGCTTATAGTGATGTGCATTACCGAGAGGGCCCAGAGATACCTCTCCGACAATCGGAGACAAAACCTAATCTCGAAATACGCCAACTCAACATGTACCTTCGGAGACACCTGTAGTACTCCTTTATAATCACCCAGTTACGTTGTGACGTTTGGTAGTACCCAAAGTGTTCCTCCGGTAAACGGGAGTTGCATTATTCTCATAGTTACAGGAACATGTATAAGTCATGAAGAAAGCAATAGCAGTATACTAAACGATCAAGTGCTAGGCTAACGGAATGGATCATTTCAATCACATCATTCTTCTAATTATGTGATCCCACTAATCAAATGACAACACATGTCTATGGTTAGGAAACATAACCATCTTTGATTAATGAGCTAGTCAAGTAGAGGCATACTAGTGACTATAGTTTTGTATATGTATTCACACATGTATCATGTTTCCGGTTAATACAATTCTAGCATGAATAATAAACATTTATCATGATACGAGGAAATAAATAATAACTTTATTATTGCCTCTAGGGCATATTTCCTTCAGTCTCCCACTTGCACTAGAGTCAATAATCTAGATTACATAGTAATGATTCTAACACCCATGGAGTTTTGGTGTTGATCATGTTTTGCTCGTGAGAGAGGCTTAGTCAACGGGTCTGCAACATTCAGATCCGTATGTATCTTGCAAATCTCTATGTCTCCCACTTGGACTTGGTCCCGAATGGAATTGAAGCGTCTCTTGATGTGCTTGGTCCTCTTGTGAAATGTGGATTCCTTTGCCAAGGCAATTGCACCAGTATTGTCACAGAAAATCTTCATTGGTCCCGATGCACTAGGGATGACACCTAGATTGGAAATGAACTCCTTCATCCAGACTCCTTCATTTGCTGCTTCCGAAGCAGCTATGTACTCCGCCTCACATGTAGATCCCGCCACGACGCTTTGTTTAGAACTGCACCAACTTACAGCTCCACCGTTTAATATAAACACGTATCCGGTTTGCGATTTAGAATCGTCCAGATCAGTGTCAAAGATTGCATCGACGTAACCATTTACGACTAGCTCTTTGTCACCTCCATATACGAGAAATATCCTTAGTCCTTTTCAGGTATTTCAGGATGTTCTTGACCGCTGTCCAGTGATCCACTCCTGGATTACTTTGGTACCTTCCTGCCAAGCTTATTGCTAAGCATACGTCAGTTCTGGTACACAACATTGCATACATGATAGAGCCTATGGCTGAAGCATAGGGAACATCTTTCATTTTCTCTCTATCTTCTGCTGTGGTCGGGCATTGAGTTTGACTCAACTTCACACCTTGTAGCACAGGCAAGAAACCTTTCTTTGCCTGATCCATTTTGAACTTTTTCAAAATGTTGTCAAGGTATGTGCTTTGTGAAAGTCCTATTAAGCGTCTTGATCTATCTCTATAGATCTTGATGCCCAATATGTAAGCAGCTTCACCGAGGTCTTTCACTGAAAAACTTTTATTCAAGTATCCCTTTATGCTATCCAGAAATTCTATATCATTTCCAATTAATAATATGTCATCTACATATAAAATCAGAAATGCTACAGAGCTCCCACTCACTTTCTTGTAAATACAGGCTTCTCCAAAAGTCTGTATAAAACCATATGCTTTGATCACACTATCAAAACGTTTATTCCAACTCCGAGATGCTTGCACCAGTCCATAAATGGATCGCTGGAGTTTGCACACTTTGTTAGCACCTTTTGGATCAACAAAACCTTTTGGCTGTATCATATACAACTCTTCTTCTAGAAATCCATTCAAGAATGCAGTTTTGACATCCATTTGCCAAATTTCATAATCATGAAATGCAGCAATAGCTAACATGATTCGGACAGACTTTAGCATCGCTACGGGTGAGAAAGTCTCATCGTAGTCAACCCCTTGAACTTGTCGAAAACCTTTCGCAACAAGTCGAGCTTTATAGACAGTTACATTACCATCAGCGTCAGTCTTCTTCTTAAAGATCCATTTATTCTCAATGGCTTGCCGATCATCGGGCAAGTCAACCAAAGTCCATACTTTGTTTTCATACATGGATCCCATCTCAGATTTCATGGCCTCTAGCCATTTTGCCGAATCTGGGCTCATCATCACTTCCTCATAGTTCGTAGGTTCATCATGGTCAAGTAACATGACTTCCAGAATAGGATTACCGTACCACTCTGGTGCGGATCTTACTCTGGTAGACCTACGAGGTTCAGTAGAAACTTGATCTGAAGTTTCATGATCAATATCATTAGCTTCCTCACTGATTGGTGTAGTTGTCACAGGAACCGGTTCTTGTGATGAACTGTTGGAAATATGCCCTAGAGGCAATAATAAAAGGATTATTATATTTCAATGTTCATGATAATTGTCTTTTGTTCATGCTATAACTGTATTATCCGGAAATCGTAATACACGTGTGAACACTTAGACCCAATGAGTCCCTAGTGAGCCTCTAGTTGACTAGCTCGTTATGATCAATAGATAGTCATGGTTTCCTGACTATGGACATAGGATGTCGTTGATAACGGGATCACATCATTAGGAGAATGATGTGATGGACAAGACCCAATCATAAGCATAGCATAAAAGATCGTATAGTTCGTTTGCTAGAAGCTTTGCCAATGTCAAGTATCTATTCCTTCGACCATGAGATCGTGTAACTCCCGGTTACCGTAGGAGTGCCTTGGGTGTATCAAACGTCACAACGTAACTGGGTGACTATAAAGGTGCATTACAGGTATCTCCGAAAGTATCTGTTGGGTTGACACGGATCGAGACTGGGATTTGTCACTCCGTATAACGGAGAGGTATCTCTGGGCCCACTCGGTAATGCATCATCATAATGAGCTCAATGTGACCAAGGTGTTGGCCACGGGATCATGCATTACGGTACGAGTAAAGTGACTTGCCGGGTAACGAGACTGAACAAGGTATTGGGATACCGACGATCGAGTCTCGGGCAAGTAACGTACCGATTGACAAAGGGAATTGTATACAGGGTTTGATCGAATCCTCGACATCGTGGTTCAACCGATGAAATCATCGAGGAGCATGTGGGAGCCAACATGGATATCCAGACCCCGCTGTTGGTTATTGCCCGAGAGTCGTCTCGGTCATGTCTGCGTGTCTCCCGAACCCGTAGGGTCTACACACTTAAGGTTCGGTGACGCTAGGGTTAGTAGGAAGTCAAGTATGTGACTACCGAATGATGTTCGGAGTCCCGGATGAGATCCCGGACGTCACGAGGAGTTCCGGAATGGTCCGGAGGTAAAGATTTATATATGGGAAGTCCTGTTTCGGGCATCGGGACAAGTTTCGGGGTTATCGGTATTGTACCGGGACCACCGGAGGGGTCCCGGGGGCCCACCGGGTGGGGCCACCTGCCCCGGGGGGCCACATGGGCTGTAGGGGGTGCGCCTTGGCCTGCATGGGCCAAGGGCACCAGCCCCACATAGGCCCATGCGCCTAGGGTTCAAGGGGGCAAGAGTCCTAGGAGGGGAAGGCACCTCCTAGGTGCCTTGGGGGGGAGGGAAACCCCCCCTTGGCCGCCGCCCCCCTAGGAGATTGGATCTCCTAGGGCCGGCCACCCCCCCCCTTGGCCCTCCTATATATAGTGGGGGAGAGGAGGGACTTCATACCTTGAGTCCTTGGCCTTTGGTTGCCTCCTTCTCCCTCCCCAACACCTCTCCTCCTCCGTTGTGTGCTCAGCGAAGCCCTGTCGGAGTACTGCTTCTCCACCATCATCACGCCGTCGTGCTGCCGGTGGAGCTGTCTTCCTCAACCTCTCCTTCTCCCTTGCTGGATCAAGAAGGAGGAGACGTCGCTCGTCCCGTACGTGTGTTGAACACGGAGGTGCTGTCCGTTCAGCACTTGGCATCGGTGATCTGAATCACGTTCGAGTACGACTACATCATCACCTTGCAAGCTTCCGCACGCGATCTACAAGTGGTATGTAGATGCAAACTCTCTCCCATGACTCGTTGCTTAGATGAACTCATAGATGGATCTTGGTGAAGCCGTAGGAAAAATTTTAATTTTCTGCAACGTTCCCCAACAGTGGTATCAGAGCTAGGTCTATGCGTAGTTCTCTAATGCACGAGTAGAACACAATTTGTTGTGGGCGTTGATCTTGTCATCTTACTTGCCTCTACTAGTCTTTTCTTGCTCAACGGTATTGTGGGATGAAGCGGCCCGGACCAACCTTACACGTACGCTTACGTGAGACCGGTTCCACCGACTGACATGCACTAGTTGCATAAGGTGGCTGGCGGGTGTCTGTCTCTCCCACTTTAGTTGGAGCGGA
The DNA here is from genome assembly GCA_963921465.1 of Triticum timopheevii. Taxonomy (NCBI): domain Eukaryota; kingdom Viridiplantae; phylum Streptophyta; class Magnoliopsida; order Poales; family Poaceae; genus Triticum; species Triticum timopheevii. The sequence goes on from OY997266.1 coordinate 465,872,370, forward strand.
ATCGATGAACAAGGCCCTTATGAAGGGTAAATAGAAGTTGACAAAATCACGTTGTGGTGATTCGTAGGTAAGAAAACGTTCTTGCTAGAACCCAATCGCAGCCACGTAAAAGATGCAACAACAACTAGAGAACGTCTAACTTGTTTTTGCAGCGATTGATCATGTGATGTGATATGGCCAGAAGTTGTGATGAATGTTGAATTGTGATGTATGAGATCATGTTCTTGTAATAGGATTCACGACTTGCATGTCGATGAGTATGACAACCGGCAGGAGCCATAGGAGTTGTCTTTATTTTTTTGTATGACCTGCGTGTCATTGAAGAACGCCATGTAAACTACTTTACTTCATTACTAAACGCGTTAGTCATAGAAGTAGAAGTAGTCGTTGGCGTGACAACTTCATGAAGACACGATGATGGAGATCATGATGATGGAGATCATGGTGTCAAGCCGGTGACAAGATGATCATGGAGCCCCGAAGATGGAGATCAATGGAGCTTGATGATATTGGCCATATCATGTCACAACCATATAATTGCATGTGATGTTTATTATGTTTATGCATCTTGTTTACTTAGGACGACGGTAGTAAATAAGATGATCCCTTACAAAATTTCAAGAAGTGTTCTCCCCTAACTGTGCACCGTTGCTACAGTTCGTCGTTTCTAAGCACCACGTGATGATCGGGTGTGATGGATCCTTACGTTCACATACAACGGGTGTAAGACAGTTTTACACAGCGAAAACACTTAGGGTTAACTTGACGAGCCTAGCATGTGCAGACATGGCCTCGGAACACGGAGACCGAAAGGTCGAACACGAGTCGTATGGAAGATACGATCAACATAAAGATGTTCACCGACGATGACTAGTCCGTCTCACGTGATGATCGGACACGGGCTAGTCGACTCGGATCGTGTAACACTTAGATGACTAGAGGGATGTCTAATCTAAGTGGGAGTTCATAATTTTGATTAAGAACTTTATTATCATGAACTTAGTCTAAAAACCTTTGCAAATACGTCTTGTAGATCAATGGCCAACGCTAATGTCAACATGATCTTCAACACGTTCCTAGAGAAAACCAAGCTGAAAGATGATGGCAGCAACTATACGGACTGGGTCCGGAACCTGAGGATCATCCTCATAGCTGCCAGGAAGCAATATGTCCTAGAAGGACCGCTAGGTGCCGCTCCCGTCCCAGAGAACCAAGACGTTATGAACGCTTGGCAAACTCGTGCTGATGATTACTCCCTCGTTCAGTGCGGCATGCTTTACAGCTTAGAACCGGGGCTCCAAAAGCGTTTTGAGCATCACGGAGCATATGAGATGTTCGAAGAGCTGAAACTAGTTTTCCAAGCTCATGCCCGGGTCGAGAGATATGATGTCTCCGACAAGTTCTACAGTTGTAAGATGGAGGAGAACAGTTCTGTCAGTGAACACATCCTGAAGATGTCTGGGTTGCACGCACGTATGACCCAGTTGAACATTAACCTCCCAGATGAGGCGGTCATTGACAGAATCCTCCAGTCGCTCCCACCAAGCTACAAGAGCTTTGTGATGAACTACAACATGCAGGGGATGGTAAAGACCATTCCTGAAGTGTTCTCGATGCTGAAGTCAGCAGAGGCTGAAATCAAGAAAGAACATCAAGTGTTGATGGTCAATAAGACCACTAAGTTCAAGAAGGGCAAGGGTAAGAAGAACTTCAAGAAGGACGGCAAAGATGTTGCCGCACCCGGTAAGCCTGTTGCCGGGAAGAAGTCAAAGAATGGACCCAAGCCTGAGACTGAGTGCTTTTATTGCAAGGGGAAGGGGCACTGGAAGCGGAACTGCCCCAAATACTTAGCGGATAAGAAGGCCGGCAACACCAAAGGTATATTTGATATACATGTAATTGATGTGTACCTTACCAGTACTCGAAGTAACTCCTGGGTATTTGATACCGGTGCCGTTGCTCACATATGTAACTCACAGCAGGAGCTGCGGAATAAACGGAGACTGGCGAAGGACGAGGTGACGATGCGCGTCGGGAATGGTTCCAGGGTCGATGTGATCGCCGTCGGCACGCTGCCTCTACATTTACCTACGGGATTAGTTTTAAACCTCAATAATTGTTATTTAGTGCCAAGTTTGAGCATGAACATTGTATCTGGATCTCGTTTAATACGAGATGGCTACTCATTTAAGTCTGAGAATAATGGTTGTTCGATTTATATGAGAGATATGTTTTATGGTCATGCTCCGATGGTCAATGGTTTATTTTTGATGAATCTCGAGCGTAATATTACACATGTTCATAGTATGGATGCCAAAAGATGTAAAGTTGATAACGATAGTCCCACATACTTGTGGCACTGCCGCCTTGGTCACATTGGTGTCAAGCGCATGAAGAAGCTCCATGGACTTTTAGAGTCTCTTGATTATGAATCATTTGACACATGCGAACCTTGCCTCTTAGGCAAAATGACCAAGACTCCGTTCTCCGGAACAATGGAGCGAGCAACCAACTTGTTGGAAATCATACATACCGATGTGTGCGGTCCAATGAGCGTTGAGGCTCGCGGAGGATATCGTTATGTTCTCACTCTCACTGACGACTTGAGTAGATATGGGTATGTCTACTTAATGAAACACAAGTCTGAGACCTTTGAAAAGTTCAAGGAATTTCAGAGTGAGGTAGAGAATCAACGTGACCGTAAGATAAAGTTCCTACGATCAGATCGTGGGGGCGAATACTTAAGTCACGAATTTGGTACACACTTAAGAAAATGTGGAATCGTTTCACAACTCACGCCGCCTGGAACACCTCAGCGAAACGGTGTGTCCGAACGTCGTAATCGCACTCTATTGGATATGGTGCGGTCTATGATGTCTCTTACCGATTTACCGCTATCATTTTGGGGATACGCTCTAGAGACAGCTACATTCACTTTAAATAGGGCACCGTCTAAATCCGTTGAGACGACACCGTATGAATTATGGTTTGGGAAGAAACCTAAGCTGTCGTTTCTAAAAGTTTGGGGATGCGATGCTTATGTCAAGAAACTTCAACCTGAAAAGCTCGAACCCAAGTCGGAAAAATGCGTATTCATAGGATACCCTAAGGAAACTGTCGGGTATACCTTCTACTTAAGATCCGAAGGCAAGATCTTTGTTGCCAAGAACGGATGCTTTCTGGAGAAAGAGTTTCTCTCGAAAGAAGTAAGTGGGAGGAAAGTAGAACTCGATGAAGTACTACCTCTCGAACGGGAAAGTGGTGCAGCGCAGGAAACCATTCCTGTAATGCCCACACCAACTGAAGAGGAAAATGTTGATGATGATCAAGGTACTTCAGATCTAGTTGCTACTGAATTTCGAAGGTCCACAAGGACACGTTCTGCACCAGAGTGGTACGGCAACCCTGTCATGGAAATCATGTTGCTGGACAACAATGAACCTTCGAACTATGAAGAAGCAATGGCGGGCCCGGATTCCAACAAATGGCTTAAGGCCATGAAATCCGAGATAGGATCCATGTATGAAAACAAAGTATGGACTTTGACAGACTTGCCCGATGATCGGCGAGCGATAGAAAATAAATGGATTTTTAAGAAGAAGACGGACGCGGATGGTAATGTTACCATCTATAAAGCTCGACTTGTCGCTAAGGGTTATCGACAAGTTCAAGGGATTGACTACGACGAGACATTCTCTCCCGTGGCGAAGCTTAAGTCCGTCCGAATCATGTTAGCAATTGCCGCATACTATGATTATGAGATATGGCAGATGGACGTCAAAACGGCATTCCTTAATGGACATCTTAAGGAAGAGCTGTATATGATGCAGCCGGAAGGTTTTGTCGTTCCTCTAACAAAGTATGCAAGCTCCAGCGATCCATTTATGGACTGGTGCAAGCATCTCGGAGTTGGAACATTCGCTTTGATGAGATGATCAAAGCGTTTGGGTTTACGCAGACTTATGGAGAAGCCTGCGTTTACAAGAAAGTGAGTGGGAGCTCTGTAGCATTTCTCCTATTATATGTAGATGACATACTCTTGATGGGAAATGATACGAAACTCCTGGACAGCATTAAGGCCTACTTGAACAAGTGTTTTTCAATGAAGGACCTTGGAGAAGCTGCTTATATATTAGGCATCAAGATCTATAGAGATAGATCGAGACGCCTCATAGGTCTTTCACAAAGCACATACCTTGATAAGATTTTGAAGAGGTTCAAAATGGATCAGTCCAAGAAGGGGTTCTTGCCTATGTTACAAGGTGTGAGATTGAGCTTAGCTCAGTCACCGACCACGGCAAAAGATAAAGAAGAGATGAGTGTCATCCCCTATGCTTCAGCCATAGGGTCTATTATGTATGCCATGCTGTGTACCAGACCCGATGTAAACCTTGCCGTAAGTTTGGTTGCAAGATACCAAAGTAACCCCGGCAAGGAACACTGGACAGCGGTCAAGAATATCCTGAAGTGCCTGAAAAGGACAAAGGACATGTTTCTCGTTTATGGAGGAGATGAAGAGCTCGTCGTAAAGGGTTACGTCGACGCTAGCTTCGACTCAGATCTGGATGACTCTAAGTCACAAACCGGATACGTGTATATGTTGAATGGTGGAGCAGTAAGCTGGTGCAGCTGCAAGCAGAGCGTCGTGGCGGGATCTACATGTGAAGCGGAGTACATGGCAGCCTCGGAGGCAGCGCATGAAGCGATTTGGATGAAGGAGTTCATCACCGACCTAGGAGTCATACCCAATGCGTCGGGGCCGATCAAACTCTTCTGTGACAACACTGGAGCTATTGCCCTTGCCAAGGAGCCCAGGTTTCACAAGAAGACCAGGCACATCAAGCGTCATTTCAACTCCATCCGTGAAAATGTTCAAGATGGAGACATAGAGATTTGCAAAGTGCACACGGATCTGAATGTCGCAGATCCGTTGACTAAACCTCTCTCGCGTGCAAAACATGATCAACACCAGAACTCTATGGGTGTTCGATTCATCACAATGTAACTAGATTGGTGACTCTAGTGCAAGTGGGAGACTGTTGGAAATATGCCCTAGAGGCAATAATAAAAGGATTATTATATTTCAATGTTCATGATAATTGTCTTTTGTTCATGCTATAACTGTATTATCCGGAAATCGTAATACACGTGTGAACACTTAGACCCAATGAGTCCCTAGTGAGCCTCTAGTTGACTAGCTCGTTATGATCAATAGATAGTCATGGTTTCCTGACTATGGACATAGGATGTCGTTGATAACGGGATCACATCATTAGGAGAATGATGTGATGGACAAGACCCAATCATAAGCATAGCATAAAAGATCGTATAGTTCGTTTGCTAGAAGCTTTGCCAATGTCAAGTATCTATTCCTTCGACCATGAGATCGTGTAACTCCCGGTTACCGTAGGAGTGCCTTGGGTGTATCAAACGTCACAACGTAACTGGGTGACTATAAAGGTGCATTACAGGTATCTCCGAAAGTATCTGTTGGGTTGACACGGATCGAGACTGGGATTTGTCACTCCGTATAACGGAGAGGTATCTCTGGGCCCACTCGGTAATGCATCATCATAATGAGCTCAATGTGACCAAGGTGTTGGCCACGGGATCATGCATTACGGTACGAGTAAAGTGACTTGCCGGGTAACGAGACTGAACAAGGTATTGGGATACCGACGATCGAGTCTCGGGCAAGTAACGTACCGATTGACAAAGGGAATTGTATACAGGGTTTGATCGAATCCTCGACATCGTGGTTCAACCGATGAAATCATCGAGGAGCATGTGGGAGCCAACATGGATATCCAGACCCCGCTGTTGGTTATTGCCCGAGAGTCGTCTCGGTCATGTCTGCGTGTCTCCCGAACCCGTAGGGTCTACACACTTAAGGTTCGGTGACGCTAGGGTTAGTAGGAAGTCAAGTATGTGACTACCGAATGATGTTCGGAGTCCCGGATGAGATCTCGGACGTCACGAGGAGTTCCAGAATGGTCCGGAGGTAAAGATTTATATATGGGAAGTCCTGTTTCGGGCATCGGGACAAGTTTCGGGGTTATCGGTATTGTACCGGGACCACCGGAGGGGTCCCGGGGGCCCACCGGGTGGGGCCACCTGCCCCGGGGGGCCACATGGGCTGTAGGGGGTGCGCCTTGGCCTGCATGGGCCAAGGGCACCAGCCCCACATAGGCCCATGCGCCTAGGGTTCAAGGGGGCAAGAGTCCTAGGAGGGGAAGGCACCTCCTAGGTGCCTTGGGGGGGAGGGAAACCCCCCCTTGGCCGCCGCCCCCCTAGGAGATTGGATCTCCTAGGGCCGGCCACCCCCCCCCTTGGCCCTCCTATATATAGTGGGGGAGAGGAGGGACTTCATACCTTGAGTCCTTGGCCTTTGGTTGCCTCCTTCTCCCTCCCCAACACCTCTCCTCCTCCGTTGTGTGCTCAGCGAAGCCCTGTCGGAGTACTGCTTCTCCACCATCATCACGCCGTCGTGCTGCCGGTGGAGCTGTCTTCCTCAACCTCTCCTTCTCCCTTGCTGGATCAAGAAGGAGGAGACGTCGCTCGTCCCGTACGTGTGTTGAACACGGAGGTGCTGTCCGTTCAGCACTTGGCATCGGTGATCTGAATCACGTTCGAGTACGACTACATCATCACCTTGCAAGCTTCCGCACGCGATCTACAAGTGGTATGTAGATGCAAACTCTCTCCCATGACTCGTTGCTTAGATGAACTCATAGATGGATCTTGGTGAAGCCGTAGGAAAAATTTTAATTTTCTGCAACGTTCCCCAACATGAACTACTTTCCAATAAGGGAGTAGATACAGTTATCTCATCAAGTTCTACTTTCCTCCCACTCACTTCTTTCGAGAGAAACTCCTTCTCTAGAAAAGATCCGATTTTAGCAACGAAAATCTTGCCCTCAGATCTGTGATAGAAGGTGTACCCAATAGTCTCCTTTGGGTATCCTATGAAGACGCATTTCTCCGATTTGGGTTCGAGCTTATCTGGTTGAAGTTTCTTCACATAAGCATCGCAGCCCCAAACTTTAAGAAATGACAACTTTGGTTTCTTGCCAAACCACAGTTCATAAGGCGTCGTCTCAACGGATTTTGATGGTGCCCTATTTAACGTGAATGCGGCCGTCTCTACAGCATAACCCCAAAATGATAGCGATAAATCGGTAAGAGACATCAAAGATCGCACCATATCAAGTAAAGTACGATTACGACGTTCGGACACACCATTTCGTTGTGGTGTTCCGGGTGGCGTGAGTTGCGAAACTATTCCGCATTGTTTCAAGTGTAGACCAAACTCGTAACTCAAATATTCTCCTCCACGATCAGATCATAGAAACTTTATTTTCTTGTTACGATGATTTTCCACTTCACTCTGAAATTCTTTGAACTTTTCAAATGTTTCAGACTTGTGTTTCATTAAGTAGATATACCCATATCTGCTCAAATCATCTGTGAAGGTGAGAAAATAACGATACCCGCCGCGAGCCTCAACATTCATTGGACCACATACATCAGTATGTATGATTTCCAATAAATCAGTTGCTCGCTCCATAGTTCCGGAGAACGGCGTTTTAGTCATCTTGCCCATAAGGCACGGTTCGCAAGTACCAAGTGATTCATAATCAAGTGATTCCAAAAGCCCATCAGTATGGAGTTTCTTCATGCGCTTTACACCGATATGACCTAAACGGCAGTGCCACAAATAAGTTGCACTATCGTTATCAACTCTGCATCTTTTGGTTTCAACACTATGAATACGTGTATCACTACTATCGAGATTCAATAAAAATAGACCATTCTTCAAGGGTGCGTGACCATAAAAGATATTACTCATATAAATAGAACAACCATTATTCTCTGATTTAAATGAATAACCGTCTCACATCAAACAAGATCCAGATATAATGTTCATGCTCAACGCTGGCACCAAATAACAATTATTTAGGTCTAATACTAATCCTGATGGTAGATGTAGAGGTAGCGTGCCGACCGCGATCACATCAACTTTGGAACCATTTCCCACGCGCATCGTCACCTCGTCCTTAGCCAATCTTCGCTTAATCCGTAGTCCCTGTTTCGAGTTGCAAATATTAGCAACAGAACCAGTATCAAATACCCAGGTGCTACTGCGAGCATTATTAAGGTACACATCAATAACATGTATATCACATATACCTTTGTTCACTTTGCCATCCTTCTTATCCGCCAAATACTTGGGGCAGTTCCGCTTCTAGTGTCCAGTCTGCTTGCAGTAGAAGTACTCAGTTTCAGGCTTAGGTCCAGACTTGGGTTTCTTCTCTTGAGCAGCAACTTGCTTGCCGTTCTTTTTGAAGTTCCCCTTCTTCTTCCCTTTGCCCTTCTTCTTGAAACTGGTGGTTTTGTTAACCATCAACACTTGATACTCCTTCTTGATTTCTACCTCCGCCGCTTTCAGCATTGCGAAGAGCTTGTGAATAGTCTTGTTCATCCCTTGCATATTATAGCTCATCACGAAGTTCTTGTAGCTTGGTGGCAGTGACTGGAGAATTCTGTCAATGACACTATCATCAGGAAGATTAACTCCCAGTTGAATCAAGTGATTATTATACCCAGACATTTTGAGTATGTGTTCTCTGACAGAACTATTCTCCTCCATCTTGCAGCTATAGAACTTATTGGAGACTTCATATCTCTCAATCCGGGCATTTGCTTGAAATATTAACTTCAACTCCTGGAACATCTCATATGCTCCATGACGTTCAAAACGTCGTTGAAGACCCGGTTCTAAGCCGTAAAGCATGGCACACTGAACTATCGAGTAGTCATCAGCTTTGCTCTGCCAAACGTTCTTAACGTCGTCAGTTGCATCAGCAGCAGGCCTGGCACCCAGCGGTGCTTCCAGGACGTAACTTTTCTGTGCAACAATGAGGATAATCCTCAGGTTACGGACCCAGTCCGTGTAATTGCTACCATCATCTTTCAACTTTGCTTTCTCAAGGAACGCATTAAAATTCAACGGAACAACAGCACGAGCCATCAATCTACAAACAAACATAGACAAGCAAAATACTATCAGGTACTAAGTTCATGATAAATTTAAGTTCAATTAATCATATTACTTAAGAACTCCCACTTAGACAGACATCTCTCTAGTCATCTAAGTGATCACGTGATCCAAATCAACTAAACCATGTCCGATCATCACGTGAGATGGAGAAGTTTCAATGGTGAACATTACTATGTTGATCATATCTACTATATGATTCACGCTCGACCTTTCGGTCTCCGTGTTCCGAGGCCATATCTGTATATGCTAGGCTCGTCAAGTATAACCTGAGTATTCCGCGTGTGCAACTGTTTTGCACCCGTTGTATTTGAACGTAGAGCCTATCACACCCGATCATCACGTGGTGTCTCAGCACGAAGAACTTTCGCAACGGTGCATACTCAAGGAGAACACTTCTTGATAATTAGTGAGAGATCATCTTAAAATGCTACCGTCAATCAAAGCAAGATAAGATGCATAAAGGATAAACATCACATGCAATTAATATAAGTGATATGATATGGCCATCATCATCTTGTGCTTGTGATCTCCATCTTCGAAGCACCGTCATGATCACCATCATCACCGGCGCGACACCTTGATCTCCATCATAGCATCATTGTCGTTACGCCATCTATTGCTTCTACGACTATCGCTACTGCTTAGTGATAAAGTAAAGCAATTACAGGGCGTTTGCATTTCATACAATAAAGCGACAACCATATGGCTCCTGCCAGTTGCCGATAACTTCGGTTACAAAACATGATCATCTCATACAATAAAATATAGCATCACGTCTTGACCATATCACATCACAACATGCCCTGCAAAAACAAGTTAGACGTCCTCTACTTTGTTGTTGCAAATTTTACGTGGCTGCTACGGGCTTAGCAAGAACCGTTCTTACCTACGCATCAAAAACCACAACGATATTTCGTCAAGTTGGTGCTGTTTTAACCTTCGCAAGGACCGGGCGTAGTTACACTCGATTCAGATAAAGTGAAAGAGACAGACACCCGCCAGCCACCTTTAAGCACGAGTGCTCGTAACGGTGAAACCAGTCTCGCGTAAGCGTACGCGTAATGTCGGTACGGGCCGCTTCATCTCACAATACCGCCGAACCAAAGTATGACATGCTGGTAAGCAGTATGACTTGTATCGCCCACAACTCACTTGTGTTCTACTCGTGCATATAACATCAACGCATAAAACCTAGGCTCGGATGCCACTTTTGGGGAACGAAGTAATTTCAAAAAAAATTCCTACGCACACGCAAGATCATGGTGATGGTATAGCAACGAGAGGGGAGAGTGTTCGTCCACATACCCTCGTAGACCGTAAGCGGAAGCGTTAGCACAATGCGGTTGATGTAGTCGTACGTCTTCACGATCCGATCGATCCAAGCACCGAATGTACGGAGCTTACGAGTTCAGCACACGTTCAGCTCGATGACGATCTCCGGCCTCCGATCCAGCAAAGCTCCGGAGATGAGTTCCGTCAGCACGACGGCGTGGTGACGATGATGATGTTCTACCGGCGTAGGGCTTTGCCTAAACTCCGCGACGATATGATCGAGGTGGAATATGGTGGAGGGGGCACCACACACGACTAAGGAACGATCCGTAGATCAACTTGTGTGTCTATAGGGTGCCCCCCCCCCCCCCCGCCCCCGTATATAAAGGAGCCAGGGGGAGGAGGCGGCCGGCCAAGGAGGGCGCGCCAAGGGGGGAGTCCTACTCCCACCGGGAGTAGGACTCCCTTCTTTCCAAGTAGGAGTAGGAGAAGGGGGGAAAGAGGAGGAAGAGAGGAAGGAAAGGGGGGGCGCCGCCCCCCTTCCCTTGTCCTATTCGGACTAGGAAGGGGAGGGGCGCGCGGCCCCCTCCTGGCTCCTTCCCTCTTCTCCCTCGAGGCCCATGTAGGCCCAATAACCCCCCGGGGGGTTCCGGTAACCTCCCGGTACTCCGGTAAAATGCCGATTTCACCCGGAAGCATTCCGATGTCCAAACATAGGCTTCCAATATATCAATCTTTATGTCTCGACCATTTCGAGACTCCTCGTCATGTCCGTGATCACATCCGGGACTCCGAACAAACTTCGGTACATCAAAACTTATAAACTCATAATAAAACTGTCATCGTAACGTTAAGCGTGCGGACCCTACGGGTTCGAGAACTATGTAGACATGACCTAGAACCATTCTCGGTCAATAACCAATAGCGGGACCTGGATGCCCATATTGGTTCCTACATATTCTACGAAGATCTTTATCGGTCAAACCGCATAGCAACATACGTTGTTCCCTTTGTCATCGGTATGTTACTTGTCCGAGATTCGATCGTCGGTATCCAATACCTAGTTCAATCTCGTTACCGGCAAGTCTCTTTACTCGTTACGTAATGCATCATCCCGTAACCAACTCATTGGTTACATTGCTTGCAAGGCTTATAGTGATGTGCATTACCGAGAGGGCCCAAAGATACCTCTCCGACAATCGGAGTGACAAAACCTAATCTCGAAATACGCCAACTCAACATGTACCTTCGGAGACACCTGTAGTACTCCTTTATAATCACCCAGTTACGTTGTGACGTTTGGTAGTACCCAAAGTGTTCCTCCGGTAAACGGGAGTTGCATTATTCTCATAGTTACAGGAACATGTATAAGTCATGAAGAAAGCAATAGCAGTATACTAAACGATCAAGTGCTAGGCTAACGGAATGGGTCATGTCAATCACATCATTCTTCTAATGATGTGATCCCACTAATCAAATGACAACACATGTCTATGGTTAGGAAACATAACCATCTTTGATTAATGAGCTAGTCAAGTAGAGGCATACTAGTGACTATAGTTTTGTCTATGTATTCACACATGTATCATGTTTCCGGTTAATACAATTCTAGCATGAATAATAAACATTTATCATGATATGAGGAAATAAATAATAACTTTATTATTGCCTCTAGGGCATATTTCCTTCATCCATATGTAAGGTGTTACTCCCTCCGTTCTTTATGTAAGATGTTTTTGTTTTTTCAAAACTCAAACGAGTGCATGTTTAACCGAATTTTGATAAAATGTATCAATATCCATAATACAAAATTTATATCATTTGATTCATCATGAAAACTAGTTTCATATTTTATCTATATAATTTTGGTCAAACATTTAAATGGTTGACTTGCACAAAAATCAATAGACCTCATATTTTGGAACGGAGGGAGTATTATCTCATCTTTTTTTCTTAACATAATATCAATTATTCGGGCAATCGATCATTTCAACGACTCTAGCGTCTAGAGTTGTTCTTAGCTAAAATCCACATTGCCAGCCAACGTTAAGAGCAACTCCATCAGTTCCCCTAAATATCTTTTCATAAAACTAGTTTTTTGGCTTACCGTAACTTTTAGGGAAAGTTGTGTGAAAATAATTTTGTCAGTTCCCGTAAACTTCTTCCTCTAAATCTATTTTATCTCATTTCTCATTTAACAAAACTACCAAAATGACATGCATGAAGGCCATCGGGGGTGGCGTTGTGAGGGCCACTAGCGGGCGGCAAGACGGGTACGCGGTGGCTGCCAGAGTGGGGTGGCGGCGGCCCGACGAGGTTCCGGCCGAGCGGTAGCTTTCCGACGGGCCGTGCACGGAAGTTTCAGGCGGTTACTACCGTTAAAAAGATACAGGAAGGACACGTCTCCATAAATTTGAAGGGAGAAGAGGCTATTTTACGGGATCCTCTAAGGCCTTGTACGATGCAAGGTACTTAATAAAATAAATTAAATTTTTATCTAGCACTAGTGTTTATCTTTATAGGAGGGATGCATAATTAAGCGTCTATCATCTACATACACACACAGGTGCCTAAGGAAAACCGATTTATTTTTTCTAAATACCTCATCTAAGCACCTTGCATTGTGTACATAAGGTTTAAAGATACAGCCAATTTACGCGAACTGTTGGAGAGGTGTTTTTTTTTTGCCTCAACTTTCTGCAAAACAGCGGTTATTTAAGAGATACTCCCTCCATTTCATAATGTAGTGCCTATAGATTTTTGTGAAAGTCAAACTTTTCCAACTTTGACCAAGTGTGTAGAGAAAACTGTCTACATCTACAATACCAAACATGTACATTCCGAAAACATAACTCGCGATGTATCCAATGATGTGCATTTGGTATTCTAGATGTACCTACTTTTCTCTATAAACATGGTCAAAGTTTGTAATGTTTGACTTTTGTAAAAATCTATAGGCACTACATTATGGAACGGAGGGAGTAGAGAAAGTGTTGTTCCTCTAACTAATCACCAGGGCGGCAGCTTAGCCATTGCCCAACACGGACCATCCGTTCCGTGTACCGGCTTCGCTCCACTTCTACAACATAGCCATGGATTGCAAAGCAAAGCTGCCGATAAGACGTCGCTGGTCCCAAGTCCTCACCAGCGATCACGGCCCACCCTGCTCGCCGCTGGTGGGAGTTAGATTCTAACTCTAAACTAATCTTAAACTAACTCTAACCAAAAAACTGTTTGGATGATAGGGTTAGATTGACAATAAATATTCTTTCTCAATCATTTGACTACATTGGACCCTGTTTGAATGGAAGGGATAACTTTTTTTACTAATTTTTCTAGTGGGCCCAAGAGAACTAATCCAAATAAGCTCCTCTAGTGTGGGTTAGTTTTTTGGGGTGGGTTAGATCCAACTAACCCATCATGTTTGGATACTTTTGGGTTATTTGAGCCCCAACTAACTAAAACTAACTCTAACATAGCAAAGGTGGGTGCCAGAAATCTGCCCGCCGTTCCTCTGCCCAAACATGACCATCTGATTCGCAGGTGGAATTCCCGTGGGCCTCAAGACAAGAGAGGAGAAACTGGTCAATGAGCACGATCCGGCCTTTGGCGTGGATCGACCAAAGCACTGCAGCTGGACGCCGAGACGCGAACCAACAGTCCGACGTAGCCGTGGCTGACAGGAATTTTTGTCCAAAAAGACCCCTTACCCAGTGCAATTGCTAGAAAAGACCACCCTAGATCAGATTGCCAGAAAAGACCACTTGGTTGGTGGCGGCAGGCGCGCCAGCCGACACGTGGCGCCCGCCCCCACACGCTGAGGCGGCAGCCCCTGCCGCCACAGACACAGGCGGCAGGTGGCCTGCTACAGGGAATCGTGAGGAGCGGTCGAGCAGCGACGGAACGGGATTGGTAGTGGGCCCTGCCGCCACAGCAGGAAGCGGCAGCAGTGCTGGTCGCTGGGCCATGCCGCCACGCCCAGAGGCGGCATGCACTGCTGCGGCTGCTGTGCCTCTGTGGATACGTATACTCCTATGTTAGTTTACCTTTAATTTTTAGCCTGCGCTGCTACCCGTGCAAAAAATAGTACTCTGGCAGCACTACAGTGGACCAAAGTTTACAGGCAGCTGTACATTCACCGGCTATGCATAGAATTAACGAGTAATAAAGTTTCATGGGGAGTCACAGCAACAAGGATCAGTCCAAAATAGGTAAGTGAAAAAAATACTAGTAGTGCATTGACTACGGTGTCTCTGGCAGCATATGCATGGCTTTGTCACGTCCGTTCAAAAATTATCAATCGTGAAAAGGCCATGATACATCCGCGCGGCAGCAGTGCATGCCGCCTCTGGGCGTGGGCGTGGCGGCATGGTCCACGGGCCAGCACTGCTGCCGCCCCTGGTGCGGAGGCAGGTCTCACCGCTTATCCCGTTCCGTCGCAGCTCGGCCACTCCAGGCGATTTCATGTGACAGGCAACCTGCCGCCTGCGCTTGTGGCGGCAGGGGCTGCCGCCTCCACGTGTGGCGGCAAGTACCACGTGTCGGCTGGCGCGTCCGCCGCCACGAACTGGGTGGTCTTTTTTGGCAATTAAATTCAGAGATGGTCTTTTTTATCAATTACACTAGGCAGGAGGTCCTTTTGCACAAAAAATCGGCTGACAGCAGCAGGCACGTGGTCAAACAGTGTGCAGCAAGGACAGAGCGCAGCGCCAGCGGAGAGGCCACAGCCCACAGGCGAGGGGCGAGCCTGCGCCGACACGTCAATTCTGCTGGTCTTCTTTACTTGCAAGCCAAAATTGCCAGTGGACGGCGCAGCGGAAGAAAACAAGGCGGGATCTCGTGATCTCACAGCGCGCGCGCGCGCGTGTCGTCGTCTCTATTTTTTAACACCGGCGGGGGCATCGTCACCCCATCGGATGCATTGCAATGCAATGCACTGGGGAGATCTGTTTTTTTGCCTAGGTTGATGAGCGCTTTGCGGATCTGATTCTTTCTGATTAGACCAGAAAGCTGCGTGGATGTTCCTCCCGTTCGATTCGATGGCACCCCACCGTGGCATGGCGTGGCGTGGTGTGGCAGCACTCATGGGGGCCGGGCGAAATGGAAAGCATCCGATGTCTGACCTCTCAAGACTGACGCACTTGTTCAACAACCGAGGTCATCTCAGGTTCAGAACTGAGCACTGGACCACTACCAAAGTGCGATTTGCAATGTTCGAGACAGCATGGGTCACCAACACAACTTAATCGTCTGTCAACTTGCCTACATTCTCAAGAACTGATTAAAGATAAGATACCGTATGCATGCATACAGGATCAGAAGCGAGGCTCCACGATTTGGTACAACAGATCGGCAAAATACAACGAGGATCACCCAAAAGAGCCAGCCAAGGAAGACGACCCCACCCAACGCGTAAGCCAAAAGACACCAGCATTTCGCGGGAAGATGGCGGCAGCGTTACATCACCGCGAACCTGCTACACTTTTTTTTTACTGCTGCTAGCCCAGGTTAATCAGCACGCCACACCTAAACAGGGATTAGTGGAGACATTCGAAGGAGGATAGCGGGAAATCGGACCAGCATCAAAGGAAGATGAAGCACTCCATGGACACCAGCGGGTTCTCCAGCAGTCCGTCGCCGTCGGCACCGGCATTGGCCTCCGCGACGCTTTCCTCGCCTGCCGTGGTGACGGCGTCGTCTTCCGGCTGCGGGGGCGGGGACAGCGGAGGAGGCGCCTCCCGCGCCCGCCGCGGCGAGGCGCGGCGGCAGGGCCTGCTCGGGACGGGCGGCTTACGCTGCAGGGACGCGACCGGGCTCGCGGCCCGACGCTGCTCCGGCGACGCCCGCTTCGCCGCGGGCGACGGCGACCTCCGCACGGATCGCTCCAGTGGCTCCCGCCGTGGGGGAGGGGACGGCGAACCCCGGCAGCTGCGGGACCGGACGCCATAGGCGGCGGTGACAGCGCGGTCGCGCCGGACTAACCCCAGCTCGCCGGAGACAGCGCGCTTCCTGGCTGGCTTTCCAGGTGACCGGTCCGGCCCCGCCAGCGAGCTGGTCGCGACGGACGACTCGGACGCCGCTTCGGACCTTTCGTCGGTGGCCATCGACAGGCAGCTCCCGAGATCGCTCACCGCGGGGACGGGGTCGACACTAGCCTTCACCTTCAGCACTTCTTGCTCCTCCACAGCCACGACATTGGCGACGGGCTTAGGCTCGGCCGCCACCTTGGTGCTCGGTGTCTCCGAGAGCACCTCCTTGACTTTCTCCTCCTCCGGCGACGGCGGGGGCGGGGGGTCGCGGTCCTCCGGCTTGTAGCGGCGAGGGACGGCAGCAGAGCCGTCAGGATGCTTCATGCGCTTCTTGCTGAAGCAACAGCCCATCTCTCCAGCTGCCGCCGGCTCACTGGGCGGCCGTCTCCGGCCTCCGGCGGTCGATGTGGCGGTTGAAATCAGTTAGTGGCAGTGCCGCGGGTGTAGTGCTGGTGGTTGGGTTTGGAAAGGCTTCGTTCGCTGCGGGGTACTACTTCGAGGATCTGGGCGAGGACGGTAGACGGGTAGAGGGGCGTGGGGACTGAATTTCTCTACGGTGTACGAGTAGTAGTGAAGGCGGAAGTGGCAATCTTCGGCGTCGGCTTATAAAATAGGTAAACGTTTGGAGCCGGCAGACCGGCCGAACTTTCGGCCGGTTCCCACGCCACGCTGGCTCACGCGCCCGTGAAACAACCGTCTCGCGCGAGACGCGTATACATAGTAGGGCCCACGCATGAAACAACTCACCGCTGGCCACACAAACCTTATCCACACCGCCGTCCTCTCTCTGAGTCTAAAATACCAGCGCTGGCGACTGCACTTTTGAGGACGCCGGAGCTGATGCAGGCGGGAGCTGCGTCCTTGGATGTGGAACTGCATCCTCTTCTCCCCCGACGCCCGGAGCGGCGAGCTGCAACCATGGACGGCAGGAGCTGCAACCCGTTTTCGTGGGAGCTACAACCGGCATCCATGGGAGCTGCGGCCGAAACTCGAGCTGCAACCATGGATGGCGGGGAGCTGCAATCGGCCTCCGGGGGAGCTGCATGCGGTGAACGATGACTTTTCTTTTCACTGGAACACGAGTGCTACAACCGTTTTTCTTTCTTGCTGGTATCGGCGGCGAATTTTGCTGGAAACGGCTACAGATTTTGCTACATTCATTCACGGCCGAGCTGCGTCCCGTGACGACGGCGACCTATTTTTGCTACAACCGTTGTAGTTTTTGCTATGTCCGTGGATGATTTTTGCTACATCCTTCTTTCATGGTGAACCTGTAGGCTCGACGGCGGCGACCTATTTTTGCTACAACCGTTGTAATTTTTGCTACGTCCGTTGATGGTTTGTGCTACATCCCTTTTTTCATGATGAACCTGTAGGCTCGACGGCGGCGACCTATTTTTGCTACAACCTCTGTACTCTTTTCTACGCCCGTTGAGGATTTTGGCTACATACTTTTTTCACCGTGGACCTGCAGGCTCGACGGCGATTAGCGGCGGGTGGGGGTGGCTGGCGAGCACGGGCGGCGCAGGGTTGACCGGTGAGCACGGGCGCGAGTGTGGGCGGCACGGGGGCCGGCGAGTCAGGCGCGAGCGCGGGCGGCCGGCGAGTCAGGCGCGAGCGCGGGCGGCTCGGGTGTGGCCGGCAAGCACGGGTGAAGAGAGCATGAAAGGTCCGATCTAACGACTGTATATACGTGAATCGGATGGCTGCGCGCTGACCGGCCCAAATTTGGGCCGGTGCGCCGGCGCCTATCGGTGCCCTATAAAATACCACGGGTAAAGCCGAATCTTGATATGACGCCTTACAAAATACAAAATGTTAGCACGTCATTTTCATACCTACATAAAGCCTATTTTGCATAGAAAATCACGTCTAAACATGCCTGGAGAGGGGGTTGTAGGTCGGGGTCCACCACGCAGGAAGACACTAAGGCGATTGCATGGCGATTGTCTACCGCTGCTAGGGTTAGGGTTCGAGCTGCGGGGGTGAGAGAGGATACGGTGGTTAACGAGGGAGGCAACGACGCAGCCCTCACAACTGACCGGCGATCTCCCTTCTCTGTTGGAGGCGGAGCGGATGGCGGAGGAGGCAGGGGGAAAGACAGCTAGGGTTTCGGGGCAGATGGGATCTTCATCGGCGGCGGTGGCGGCTACCCATAGGAAACAAAGCAACACAATGGTGAAGATTGACGAGGCGAACCAGAAAAAATCATCTAGCCGATCTAGTCATGCATCGGGCTAGGGGACGACAAACCAGAGGAACGCGAAAGGCATGCAAGAGGCACAGGCCTCGAGCAGGAAGAACCCCTCGGTTGTGGCAGGGGCCGATGTCTACGCCGTCGCGCAAGATCGATGAAACAGCTAGTCGGGCTTCTTCTAAGTCCCCGGTGGAAAGCAAAACCCTGGATCCTACATCGAGCCTTTCAGCGAGACTAGGGGGCATGGTACTGTTGGACAAGGAGGCTGGGGTTTTGTGTTCGAGGAGCCTGAGAAGGTGATTCCAAGAAACTCTCGTTGGTCAGCGGTTGGCAAGGTCTGCTCGACAAGGCCGATGATTATGAGTGTTGTTGAATGTGTGATGCAACGAGCCTGGGGTTTTCACAAAGTAGCCAAGTTTGCTGATCTTGGCTCCAACACTTTCGAGGTTCACTTTGGTAGCGAAGGAGATTGGAAGCATGCAATGAACAACGGACCATGGCAGTATGATTTCAGTGTACTGATCTTGAGGGAGTATGAAGGCAATACTAGGCCATCGGAGATGGTCTTTGATAAGACTGATATTTGGGTCCGTGTGGACGATTTACCACCGGATAGGAGGACTGAATCATTCGGTAGAGCTCTTGGGAGTTGTCTGTGGGGAATTGTTCGGGTAGATACTGACAAGGATGGAGTAGCAAGGGGACAGTACCTCAGAGTCCAGGCAAAAATTAATGTTTATGAACCTTTGGTGAGGGGATTTAACCTCAAAGCATCTAAGGATGACAAGCTAGGCACTTGGTTTGACTTTTACTACGAGAAGGTGCCGCGCTTTTGTTTTGAGTGTGGGTGGATGGTACATGCTGGAGGGGTCTGCAACCCTCCTCTGGACTTGATCTCACAATGGGGAGGATGGTTACGTGCGTCACCAGGTAGGCATAGCGGTGCAAAAGGAGGATCACAGGTACCTGTTGGGAGCAGTAACAGTTGGGGAAGTAGGCGCACGGGCGACAGCGACCCAAGGCGTCAGGCCAACATAGGCAATACTGGTGCCCCAATAAAACGCAACCTGCATGATTATTTTGCCAAGTCGGAAGGCACACGCACTGGCAGTGCTGCAAAGTTTGACATAGGAGAAGTCACTAGCCCGTTGAAGGATAAAGAGAAGTTTAATCACAGGGAGGGGCTTGATCTTAGGCAGGATTTAGAGCAGAAGAGGGAATTGGAGCTGAGGACTAAATTACATGGACAGCAACGTTATGCTAGTGGCCCCCACGACAGAGAGGAGGATTGGAAGGACAAGGAGGGGGACGTAACTTGCACATTAATAGAGGCGATATGAGAGGGTGCGAGGAGGAGTCCAATAGGGAGAGGTATGGTGACAGATAGGGAAGGAAGTGAGGGCACTTTGTCAGAAAACCTAGGCAGCAATACAGACCGGTACAACATGGTAATCATCACACAAGGTTTGAAAATGAAGGGAGAAAGAGGGAGGCCTAGGCAGTTTTGGGTTGCGACGAATGATCCGGATAAACTGATGACAAATGACGTGTTCGTGCGAGATACAAGGAGGAAGACCTCCACGGTGTTTGATCGTTTATCTGAAAACAATGTTTCATCGGCGGACCCCGGCGCAGGGGGGCGCCGGTCGCCATGAATTTCCTGGCTTGGAACTGTCGAGGATTGGGGTTGGATTCGATAGTTGGCGAATTAAGGGACCTGATACGGTCATACAACCGAGCGGTGGTTTTTCTTTCTGAAACGAAGAAGAAGGCAAGAGCGATGGAGAAACTTAAGTGGAGTTTGAGATTCAGAAGTGGTGTTGCAATAGATTGGCAAGGATTGAGTGGAGTGTTGGGGAACGTAGCAGAAATTCAAAATTTTCCTACGTGTCACCAAGATCTATCTATGGAGAAACCAGCAACGAGGGGAAGGAGAGTGCATCCACATACCCTTGTAGATCGCTAAGCGGAAGCGTTCAAGAGAATGGGGTTGAAGGAGTCGTACTCGTCGTGATCCAAATCACCGGAGATCCTAGTGCCGAACGGACGGCACCTCCGCGTTCAACACACGTACAGCCCGGTGACGTCTCCCATGCCTTGATCCAGCAAGGTGAGAGGGAGAGGTTGGGGAAGACTCCGTTACAAGTCCTATGGCTCCTACCGGTTGTCATACTCATCGACATGCAAGTCGTGATTCCTATTACAAGAACATGATCAATCTCATACATCACATATCATTCATCACATTCTTCTTGGCCATATCACATCACATAGCATACCCTGCAAAAACAAGTTAGACGTCCTCTAATTGTTGTTTGCATGTTTTACGTGGCTGCTATGGGTTTCTAGCAAGAACAATTCTTACCTACGCAAAAACCACAACGTGATATGCCAATTGCTATTTACCCTTCATAAGGACCCTTTTCATCGAATCCGTTCCGACTAAAGTGGGAGAGACTGGCACCCGCTAGCCACCTTATGCAACAAGTGCATGTCAGTCGGTGGAACCTGTCTCACGTAAGTGTACGTGTAAGGTTGGTCCGGGCCGCTTCATCCCACAATGCCGCCGAATCAAGATTGGACTAGTAACGGTAAGCATATTGAACAAAATCAACGCCCACAACTACTTTGTGTTCTACTCGTGCAAAGAATCTGTGCAATAGACCTAGCTCATGATGCCACTGTTGGGGAACGTAGCAGAAATTCAAAATTTTCCTACGTGTCACCAAGATCTATCTATGGAGAAACCAGCAACGAGGGGAAGGAGAGTGCATCTACATACCCTTGTAGATCGCTAAGCGGAAGCGTTCAAGAGAACGGGGTTGAAGGAGTCGTACTCGTCGTGATCCAAATCACCGGAGATCCTAGTGCCGAACGGACGGCACCTCCGCGTTCAACACACGTACAGCCCGGTGACGTCTCCCATGCCTTGATCCAGCAAGGTGAGAGGGAGAGGTTGGGGAAGACTCCGTCCAGCAGCAGCACGATGACATGGTGGTGATGGAGGAGCGTGGCAATCCTGCAGGGCTTCGCCAAGCACCGCGGGAGAGGAGGAGTACTTGGGAGAGGGGGAGGGCTGCGCCAGGGGAAGCCTGTAGCTCCCATGCGCCTCCCCACTATATATAGGGGTGGAGGGGGCTGGTTTCTTGCCCTCCAAGTCCATTGGGGCGTTGGTAAAGGTGGGAGGAAAGAAATCCCATCATTTCCTTCCCCACCAATTGTTATCCCCCTTTTTTAGGGATCTTGATCTTATCCCTTCGGGATATGATCTTATTCCTTCTAAGGGGGGATCTTGGTGCGCCTTGACTAGGGGTGTGGGGCCTTGACCCCACTACCCACGTTCATGTGGGTCCCCATGCAGGTAGGCCCCACTCCGGAACCTTCTAGAACCTTCCCGGTACAATACCGAAAAATCCCGAACATTTTCCGGTGGCCAAAATAGGACTTCCCATATATAAATCTTTACCTCCGGACCATTCCGGAACTCCTCGTGACGTCCGGGATCTCATCCGAGACTCCGAACAACATTCGGTAACCACATACAAACTTCCTTTATAACCCTAGCGTCATCGAACCTTAAGTGTGTAGACCCTACGGGTTCGGGAACCATGCAGACATGACCGAGACGTTCTCCAGTCAATAACCAACAGCGGGATCTGGATACCCATGTTGGCTCCCACATGTTCCATGATGATCTCATCGAATGAACCACGATGTCAAGGACTCAATCAATCCCATATACAATTCCCTTTGTCTAGCAGTATTATACTTGCCCGAGATTCGATCGTCGGTATACCGATACCTTGTTCAATCTCGTTACCGGCAAGTCTCTTTACTCGTTCCGTAACACATCATCCCGTGATCAACCCCTTGGTCACATTGTGCACATTATGATGATGTCCTACCGAGTGGGCCCAGAGATACCTCTCCGTCACACGGAGTGACAAATCCCAGTCTTGATTCGTGCCAACCCAACAGACACTTTCGGAGATACCTGTAGTGCACCTTTATAGCCACCCAGTTACGTTGTGACGTTTGGTACACCCAAAGAATTCCTACGGTATCCGGGAGTTGCACAATCTCATGGTCTAAGGAAAAGATACTTGACATTAGAAAAGCTTAAACATACGAACTACGATCTTTGTGCTCGGCTTAGGATTGGGTCTTGTCCATCACATCATTCTGCTAATGATGTGATTCCGTTATCAACGACATCCAATGTCCATGGCCAGGAAACCATAACCATCTATTGATCAACGAGCTAGTCAATTAGAGGCTTACTAGGGACGTGGTGTTGTCTATGTATCCACACATGTATCTGAGTTTCCTATCAATACAATTATAGCATGGATAATAAACGATTATCATGAACAAGGAAATATAATAATAACTAATTTATTATTGTCTCTAGGGAATATTTCCAACAGTCTCCCACTTGCACTAGAGTCAATAATCTAGTTCACATCGCCATGTGATTAACACTCACAGGTCACATCGTCATGTGACTAACACCCAAGAGTTTACTAGTGTCACTAAACTAGTTCACATCATCATGTGATTAAGACTCAATGAGTTCTGGGGGTTTGATCATGTTTTGCTTGTAAGAGAGGTTTTAGTCAACGGGTCTGCAACATTCAGATCCGTATGTACTTTGCAAATCTCTAGGTCATATTATAAATGCTGCTTCCACGCTTCACTATATGTATCCGGTTTGCTACTCAGAGTCATTCGGATAGGTGTTAAAGCTTGCATCGACGTAACTCTTTACGTCGAACTCTTTATCACCTCCATAACCGAGAAACATATCCTTATTCCTCTAAGGATAATTTTGACCGCCATCTGGTGATCCACTCCTTGATCACCTTTGTATCCTCTTGCCAGACATGTGGCAAGGCACATATCAGGTGCGGTACTCAGCATGGCATACAGTATAGAGCCTATGACAAAAGCATAGGAGACGACCTTCGTCCTTTCTCTCTCTTCTGCCGTGGTCGAGCTTTAAGTCTTAACTTCATACCTTACAACTCAAGCAAGAACTCCTTCTTTGACTGATCCATCTTGAACACCTTCAAGATCATGTCAAGGTATGTGCTTATTTGAAAGTACCATTAAGCATTTTTGATCTATCCTCATAGATCTTGATGCTCAATGTTAAAGCAACTTAATCCAGGTTTTCTATTGAAAAACACCTTTCAAATAACCATATATGCTTTCCAGAAATTCTACATCATTTCTGATCAACAATATGTCAACAACATATACTCATCAGAAATTCTATAGTGCTCCCACTCACTTCTTTGGAGATACAAGTTTCTCATAAACTTTGCATAAACCCAAAATCTTTGATCATCTTATCAAAGTGCATATTCCAACTCCGAGATGCTTACTCCAGTCCATGGAAGGATCACTGGAGCTAGCATACCTTTTAGCATCCTTAGGATCGACAAAACCTTTCTGATTGTATCACATACAACCTTTCCTTTACGAAAACTGGTAAGGAAACTCGTTTTGACATCCATCTGCCCAATTTCATAAATGCAGCTAATGCTAACATGATTCCGAAGGACTTAAGCATCGCTACGGATGAGAAAATCTCATCGTAGTCAACTCCTTGAACTTGTGAAGAACTCTTCGCCACAAGTCGAGCTTCATGGACGGTGACATCACCGTCCATGTCCGTCTTCTTCTTAAAGATCCATTTATCTCAATGGCTTGCCGATCATCGGGCAAGTCCACCAAAGTTCATGCTTTGTTCTAATACATGGATCCTATCTCGGATTTCATGGCTTCTAACCATTTGTCGGAATATGGGCCCACCATCGCTTCTCTATAGTTCGTAGGTTCATTGTTGTCTAGCAACATGACCTTCAAGACAGGATTATTGTACCACTCAGAAGTAGTACGCATCCCTGTCACCCTACGAGGTACGGTAGTGACTTGATCCGAAACTTCATGATCACGATCATAAGCTTCTACTTCAATTGGTGTAGGCGCCACAGGAACAACTTCTTGTGCCCTGCTACACACTAGTTGTAGTGACGGTTCAATAACCATATCAAGTCTCCACCATCCTCCCACTCAACTTTTTGAGACAAACTTTTCCTCGAGAAAGGACCCGATTCAAGAAACAATCCCTATTGCTTTCGGACCTGAATTAGGAGGTATACCCAACTGTTTTTGGGTGTCCTATGAAGATGCATTTTATCCGCTTTGGGTTCGAACTTATCAACCTGAAACTTTTTCACATAAGCGTCGGAGCCCCAAACCTTTAAGAAATGACAGCTTAGGTTTCTCTAAACCATAGTTCATACGGTGTCATCTCGACGGAATTACGTGGTGCCCTATTTAAAGTGAATATGGTTGTCTCTAATGCCTAACCCATAAATGATAGTGGTTATTCGATAAGAGACATCATGGTACGCACCATATCCAATAGGGTGCAACTATGATGTTCAGACACACCATCAAACTATGGTGTTCCAGGCGGTATTAATTTTGAAACAATTTCCACAATGTCTTAATTGCGTTCCAAAGCTCATAACTCAGATACTCATCTCTATGATCATATCATAGACATTTTATCCTCTTGTCACGATGATCTTCAACTTCACTCTGAAATTACTTGAACCATTCAATAATTCAGACTTGTGTTTCATCAAGTAAATATACTCAACATCTACTCGAATCATCTGTGAAGTAAGAACATAATGATATTCACTGCATGCCTCAGCACTCATTGGACTTCACACATCAAAATGTGTTTACTTCCAACAAGTTGCTATCTTGTTCCATTTTACTGAAAAACGAGTCTTTTTAGTCATCTTGCCCATGTGGTATGATTTGCATATCTCAAGTGATTCAAAATCAAGTGAGTCTAAACGATCCATCTGCATGGAGTTTCTTCATGCGTATACACCAATAGACATGGTTCGCATGTCTCAAACTTTTCAAAAACGAGTGAGTCCAAAGATCCATCAACATGGAGCTTCTTCATGCGTTTTACACCAATATGACTTACATGGCAGTGCCACAAGTAAGTGGTACTATCATTACTATCTTATATCTTTTGGCATGAAAATGTGTATCACTACGATCGAGATTCAATAAACCATTCCTTTAGGTGCAAGACCATTGAAGGTATTATTCAAATAAATAGAGTAACCATTATTCTCCTTAAATGAATAACCGTATTGCGATAGACATAATCCAATCATGTCTATGCTCAACGCAAAACACCAAATGACAATTTTTCAGGTTTAATACTAATCTTGATGGTAGAGGGAGCGTGCGATGTTTGATCACATCAAACTTGGAAACACTTCCAACACATATCATCAGCTCACCTTTAGCTAGTCTCCGTTTATTCCGTAGCTCTTTTATTTCGAGTTACTAACACTTAGCAACCGAATCGGTATCTTAATACCCTGGTGCTACTAGGAGTACTAGTAAAGTACACATTAACATAATGTATATCCAATATACTTCTATCGACCTTGCCAGCCTTCTCATCTACCAAGTATATAGGGTAATTCTGCTCCAGTGGTTGTTCCCCTTATTACAGAAGCACTTAGTCTCGGGTTTGGGTTCAACCTTGGGTTTCTTCACTAGAGCAGCAGCTGATTTGCCGTTTCATGAAGTATCCCTTCTTGCCCTTGCCCTTCTTGAAAGTAGTGGTTTCACGAACCATCAACAATTGATGCTCCTTCTTGATTTCTACTTTCGCGGTGTCAAACATCGCGAATACCTCAAGGATCATCATATCTATCCCTGATATGTTATAGCTCATCACGAAGCTCTAGCAGCTTGGTGGCAATGACTTTGGAGAAACATCACTATCTCATCTGGAAGATCAACTCCCACTCGATTCAAGTGACTGTTGTACTCAGACAATCTGAGCACAAGCTCAACGATTGAGCTTTTCTCCCTTAGTTTGTAGGCTAAGAAAATCGTCGGAGGTCTCATACCTCTTGACGTGGGCACGAGCCTGAAATCTCAATTTCAGCCCTCGAAACATCTCATATGTTCCGCGATGTTTCGAAAACGTCTTTGGTGCCTCAACTCTAAACCGTTTAACTGAACTATCACGTAGTTATCAAAACGTGTATGTCTGATGTTCGCAACATCCACAAACGACGTTTGGGGTTCAGCACACTGAGCGGTGCATTAAGGACATAAGCTTTCTACTGTCCGCATAATCGCTACTGTCAACTTTCAACTATATTTTCTCTAGGAACATATCTAAACAGTGGAACTAAAGCGCGAGCTTACGACATAATTTGCAAAGATCTTTTGACTATGTTCAGGATAATTAAGTTCATCTTATGAACTCTCACTCAGAAAGACATCCCTCTAGTCATCTAAGTTATTACATGATCCGAGTCAACTAGGCCGTGTCCGATCATCACGTGAGACGGACTAGTCATCATCAGTGAACATCTTCATGTTGATCGTATCTACTATACGACTCATGCTCGACCTTTCGGTCTCTTGTGTTCCGAGGCCATGTCTGTACATGCTAGGCTTGTCAAGTCAACCTAAGTGTTTCGCGTGTGTAAATCTGGCTTACACCCGTTGTATGTGAACGTAAGAATCTATCACACCCGATCATCATGTGGTGCTTCGAAACGACGAACTTTCGCAACGGTGCACAGTTAGGGGGAACACTTTCTTGAAATTTTAATGAGGGATCATCTTATTTACTACCGTCGTTCTAAGCAAATAAGATGCATAAATATGATAAACATCACATGCAATCAAATAGTGACATGATATGGCCAATATCATTTTGCTCCTTTTGATCTCCATCTTCGGGGCTCCATGATCATCATCGTCACCGGCATGACACCATGATCTCCATCATCGTGTCTCCATGAAGTTGTCTCGCCAACTTATTACTTCTACTACTATGGCTACCGGTTAGCAATAAAGTAAAGTAATTACATGGCGTTGTTCAATGACACGTAGGTCATACAATAAATAAAGACAACTCCTATGGCTCCAGTCGGTTGTCATACTCATCGACATGCAAGTCGTGATTCCTATTACAAGAACATGATCAATCTCATACATCACATATCATTCATCACATTCTTCTTGGCCATATCACATCACATAGCATACCCTGCAAAAACAAGTTAGACGTCCTCTAATTGTTGTTTGCATGTTTTACGTGGCTGCTATGGGTTTCTAGCAAGAACGTTTCTTACCTACGCAAAAACCACAACGTGATATGCCAATTGCTATTTACCCTTCATAAGGACCCTTTTCATCGAATCCGTTCCGACTAAACTGGGAGAGACTGGCACCCGCTAGCCACCTTATGCAACAAGTGCATGTCAGTCGGTGGAACCTGTCTCACGTAAGTGTACGTGTAAGGTTGGTCCGGGCCGCTTCATCCCACAATGCCGCCGAATCAAGATTGGACTAGTAACGGTAAGCATATTGAACAAAATCAACGCCCACAACTACTTTGTGTTCTACTCGTGCAAAGAATCTGTGCAATAGACCTAGCTCATGATGCCACTGTTGGGGAACGTAGCAGAAATTCAAAATTTTCCTACGTGTCACCAAGATCTATCTATGGAGAAACCAGCAACGAGGGGAAGGAGAGTGCATCTACATACCCTTGTAGATCGCTAAGCGGAAGCGTTCAAGAGAACGGGGTTGAAGGAGTCGTACTCGTCGTGATCCAAATCACCGGAGATCCTAGTGCCGAACGGACGGCACCTCCGCGTTCAACACACGTACAGCCCAGTGACGTCTCCCATGCCTTGATCCAGCAAGGTGAGAGGGAGAGGTTGGGGAAGACTCCGTCCAGCAGCAGCACGATGGCATGGTGGCGATGGAGGAGCGTGGCAATCCTGCAGGGCTTCGCCAAGCACCGCGGGAGAGGAGGAGTACTTGGGAGAGGGGGAGGGCTGCGCCAGGGGAAGCCTGTAGCTCCCATGCGCCTCCCCACTATATATAGGGGTGGAGGGGGCTGGTTTCTTGCCCTCCAAGTCCATTGGGGCGTTGACAAAGGTGGGAGGAAAGAAATCCCATCATTTCCTTCCCCACCCGATTGTTATCCCCCTTTTTTAGGGATCTTGATCTTATCCCTTCGGGATATGATCTTATTCCTTCTAAGGGGGGATCTTGGTGCGCCTTGACCAGGGGTGTGGGGCCTTGACCCCACTATCCACATTCATGTGGGTCCCCATGCAGGTGGGCCCCACTCCGGAACCTTCTAGAACCTTCCTGGTACAATACCGAAAAATCCCAAACATTTTCCGGTGGCCAAAATAGGACTTCCCATATATAAATCTTTACCTCCGGACCATTCCGGAACTCCTCGTGACGTCCGGGATCTCATCCGAGACTCCGAACAACTTTCGGTAACCACATACAAACTTCCTTTATAACCCTAGCGTCATTGAACCTTAAGTGTGTAGACCCTACGGGTTCGGGAACCATGCAGACATGACCGAGACGTTCTCCAATCAATAACCAACAGCGGGATCTGGATACCCATGTTGGCTCCCACATGTTCCACGATGATCTCATCGGATGAACCACGATGTCAAGGACTCAATCAATCCCGTATACAATTCCCTTTGTCTAGCGGTATTATACTTGCCCGAGATTCGATCGTCGGTATACCGATACCTTGTTCAATCTCGTTACCGGCAAGTCTCTTTACTCGTTCCATAACACATCATCCCGTGATCAACCCCTTGGTCACATTGTGCACATTATGATGATGTCCTACCGAGTGGGCCCAGAGATACCTCTCCGTCACACGGAGTGACAAATCCCAGTCTCGATTCGTGCCAACCCAACAGACACTTTCGGAGATACCTGTAGTGCACCTTTATAGCCACCCAGTTACGTTGTGACGTTTGGTACACCCAAAGCATTCCTACGGTATCCGGGAGTTGCACAATCTCATGGTCTAAGGAAAAGATACTTGACATTAGAAAAGCTTAAGCATACGAACTACGGTCTTTGTGCTAGGCTTAGGATTGGGTCTTGTCCATCACATCATTCTGCTAATGATGTGATCCCGTTATCAACGACATCCAATGTCCATTGGCAGGAAACCGTAACCATCTATTGATCAACGAGCTAGTCAATTAGAGGCTTACTAGGGACATGGTGTTGTCTATGTATCCACACATGTATCTGAGTTTCCTATCAATACAATTATAGCATGGATAATAAACGATTATCATGAACAAGGAAATATAATAATAACTAATTTATTATTGTCTCTAGGGCATATTTCCAACATGGAGGCCAAGCTCTTTGGTGGAGAGAAAATGTGCAGGTCAAGGTGAGGCCATGGTGCCAATATTTCATTGATGCAGAAATGATGTCGGAGGGCAAGACATATAGATTCACTGGTTTCTATGGGGATCCCAAGACAGACTTGCGCAAGAAGTCGTGGGATGCAATTCGTTTTCTCAAAGCACAAGATGACCTCCCATGGATATGTGTTTGAGACTACAATGAGGCTCTTTTCTAATTGGAATAGCTAGGTGGTAACCCGAGATGTTTTTCTTAGATGGAGGAATTTAGGGACTGCTTGGTGGACTGCAGACTTGGGCTTCTCGGGATAACCATACACATGGGATAATAAGCGCGATGGGGCAGAGAATATCAAAGTCAGGCTCGACAGAGCCACTTGCACGGACAACTTTCTGAACCTGTTCCTAGAGACTCGCGTTGAACACCTTGTAACGGAGGAATCCAACCACCAAGTAATCCTAGTAAGAGCGTTGGAGACAGCTCCATGGATGAAGTATAAAGGACCGCACCCTTTTTAGTTTGAAGAAGCTTGGACGAGGCATGAACAGTATGATTGTATGATCACCCAAGCATGGTCAGATGCTGGGACGGACGAACATACAGTGGCGGCGGTTTGGGAAAAGCTGAGCAAGATTTCTGACATTATGTAGCGGTGGGCCAGGGAGGTGTTCGGGTCCATTCGAAGGGAGATAGCAAAACTCAAGACACAGCTTGCGGACACACGTAGAAGAACAGACACCTCCGGATCCTCATTGGAGGTCCGGGACATTGAGAAGCAGTTGCAAGAGATATATGCATGGGGGGAGCTGATGTACCGACAGCGCTCGCGTGTGGACTGGCTGCAGGCCGGCGACCAAAATACCAAGTACTTTTAGAACAAGGCGTCGCACCGCAATAGGAAAAACACCATTCGTGCGCTACGCCGCGACGATGGTACGAGATGCATGGTAGACGAAGAGATGAGGGAAATGGCAGCCAAGTTCTATGAATCCTTGTTCACATCAGAGGGCTCCGTTGATGCACATGTGAAAGATCGAGGATGTCGCCTAGAGGGGGGGAGGGTGAATAGGCGCTTTAAATTAATTACGGTTAAGGCTTGAACAAATGCGGAATAAACCTAGCAGTTAATTTGTCAAGCACAAAACCTAAAACAACTAGGCTCACCTATGTGCACCAGTAACTTATGCTAAGCAAGATAAGCAACTATGTGATAGCAAGATATATGACAAAGAACAATATGGCTATCACAAAGTAAAGTGCATAAGTAAAAGGCTCAGGTAAGAGATAACCGAGGCACTCGGAGACGACGATGTATCCCGAAGTTCACACCCTTGCGGATGCTAATCTCCGTTTGGAGCAGTGTGGAGGCACAATGCTCCCCAAGAAGCCACTAGGGCCACCGTAATCTCCTCACGCCCTCGCACAATGCAAGATGCCGTGATTCCACTAAGGGACCCTTGAGGGCAGTCACCGAACCCGTACAAATGGAGACCCTTGCGGGTGGTCACCGAACCCATACAATATGGCAACCCTTGGGGGCAGTCACCGGTACCCGTCAAATTGCTCGGGGCGATCTCCACAACCTAATTGGAGACCCCGACGCTTTCCCGGAGCTTTACACCACAATGATTGAACTCCGAAGAACACCAACCGTCTAGGGCGCCAAGGCACCCAAGAGGAACAAGCTCTAGGGTGTCCAAAACACCCAAGAGTAATAAGCTTCTCAACTTGTCACTTCCACGTATCATGTGGAGAACTCAAACCGACGCACCAAATGCAATGGCAAGGGCACATGGAGTGCCCAAGTCCTTCTCTCTCAAATCCCACCGAAGCAACTAATGCTAGGGAGGAAGATGAGAGGAAGAACAAGAAGGAGAACACCAAGAGCTCCAAGATCTAGATCCAAGGGGTTCCCCTCACATAGAGGAGAAAGTGATTGGTGGAAATGTGGATCTAGATCTCCTCTCTCTTTTCCCTCAAGAACTAGCAAGAATCATTGGAGGGATTGAGAGTGAGCAATCTCGAAGAAGGTCAACATTGGGGGAAGAACACGAGCTCAAAGGATAAGTCTCAGTGGGGAAGAAGACCCCCTTTTATAGGTGGGGAGAAATCCAACCGTTATCCCCTCACTCAGCCCGCACGACGCGGTACTACTGCACGGAGCTGCGGTACTACCAGGGATTGAGAGTGAGCGATACTACCGCGCGCCCCTACGGTACTACCGTAAGGCAGGCAACACTAGGCGCAGAGAAAGCACGGAAGTAAAAATTTCTTCCGTACCTACTTCCACCGAGGGAGGACCTGTGCAAAAATCCGGCACGGTACTACCGCACATGAAGAGCGGTACTACCGCTAGGGCGCGGATGTAAAAAATTACATCCGCCCCTACTTCCGCTCATGCTGCTAAGCCTGGCCAGAGCCCACGGTACTACCGCGCCCGCGGCGCAGTACTACCGCGTAGGGCGCGGATGTAAAAAATTACATCCGCCCCTACTACCGCTCGAGCAGTTGCGCCTGGCCTGAGGTCACGGTACTACTGCTCCCACAGAGCGGTACTACAGTGAGCACCTGCAGTACTACCAAAGTGGACTGCGGTACTACCACAAGGGCCTACGGTACTACCGCTCCGGAGAGCAGTACTACCGCATGCCCCAGATTAGCAACACTAGGAGTCCTTCATTTTGCAGAGAAGACAACAGAGGGAAACAATAAAACCAGAACTGCCATAACTTCTGCAAATGAGCTCCGAATTGAGCAAACTCAAGCTTGTTGGATAGAGGAAGACGAGTAGCATCAAAACAGCAAGGTAGGGGAGGTAGCTTAACAAACAAAGGAGTGAAACCTCCAACAAAGAAGAACCGGCAAACCCTCCAACATCAAAAATATCATAGAAGAAGCATGTGAACTCCGTTTTTGATGAACTCAATCTTGTCATAAAAATGACCATAAGCTCCAAATCTCACAAGGAGAAGAACCAAACAAGAACCAATAAAGATGATGCAAGGATGCAATGGTTTGAGCTCTCTACGAACGATACGATCAAGCAACTCATCGAGAGCCCCCCTTGATAGTACGGCAATCGATCCTATAACCCGGTCTCCCACAACTACCATGAGACTGGTAAAATAGAAAACCTATCAAGGGCAAACCTTTGCCTTGCACAAAGTCCACTTGAGCTAGATGATGACGATCTACTCCTCCTCAAGATGGACCACCTTTCTTGATTGCGTTGGCTCGATGAAGACTAGTTGATTGCTCCCCCATACTCCACTATGGGTGAGCCACTCTTCCACTCATCTTCACAAGTCCATTGTCACCACAATGGACGGCAAGCTTCAAGCACTTGATCACTTCGTGATGCATCACTTGAACATGCACACCGCAACCTAACCCCACAAAGAACTCTCATGAAGACCATGTGTTAGCACACAAAGCGTAATGGACAATGCTTACCATACCATGGGATCACTTGATCCCTCGGTACATCTTGTGCGCTTTGTGTGTTGAATCTTTCCAACTCTCTTCATTTGAATGATGTCTTGAAGGTAGACATGAATGATCACACAATCTTCTTCTTCAGGACATGCTTGCAATAAGCTCAACACTCACATGACCGATCTTTGGATAATTCCTTAATACCACCGTGGTCATCACAAACTCTCCTTGAAACCAACAAATGGACTCCAAGAAAAGCCTATGGACAAACCCTTCAAATATAACTCAAGGCAACCATTAGTCCATAGAGATTGTCATCAATTGCCAAAACCAAACATGGGGGCACCGCATGTTATTTCAACATGCGTTATTAGAAAATATTGATCATTTGGTATAGGACAACATGAATGGAAAACTAAAAGCTACTATTCCGACGAGGAGATTAAAGTCGTGTTGTTTCAAATGGGACCGATGAAGGCGCCGGGTCCAGACGGTCTCCCTGCTCTCTTCTATCAATGACACTGGTCGTTGGTAAAGCATGATGTGTGCACGACAGTGCAGGATTTTCCTAATAGGGCAATGACTCCGGCTAAGTTCAATGATACGGTTATTGTTATGATCCCGAAAGTGAACTCATGGAGTTACTTTCGCAGTTCCGCCCTATTAGTTTATGTAACGTTTTGTATAAGATCGGTACTAAGGTTTTGGCGAATAGATTGAAGGGCATTCTTCCTCTCCTCATCTCTGAAGAACAAAGTGTTTTTGTGCCCAGGCGGTTCATCACTGACAATGTGTTGGTGACATACGAGTGTGCGCATGCTATTCGACATAGGAAAAGGAAGAAGAGTTTTTGCGCGATCAAGTTGGATATGATGAAGGCGTATGACAGGGTGGAGTGGATTTTCCTTGAGCAGATTATGACACAATTCGGATTTGCCCCTCAATGGGTCTCCATGATCATGAGGTGGGTTACCTCAGCACGCTTCTCGATGAAACTTAATGGTGTGCTCTCGAGGAGTTTTTTACCCTCTCACGGTCTTAGACAGGGTGACCCTTTGTCACCGTATCTGTTTCTTTTCTGCGTGGAGGGGTTTTCAGCACTCCTAAAGAGGGCTCGAAATGATAAACAGTTAACGGGAGTGAAGTTCGGGAGCACTGGCCCCCATGTAACTCACCTCTTGTTTGCAGATGACAGTATAGTTTTGCTTGAGGGCACAAAGGAGAATATGGAGACCCTAAAACAGATTCTCACCAAATATGAAAAAGCATCAGGTCAAAAGGTAAACTTGCAGAAGTCTTCCATTTTCTTTGGAAGGGGGAGCCAAGATAGGATGAAGGAACAAATGAAACACGTTCTAGGGATTCAGTTTGAAGTGCTTAGTGAACGGTATTTGGGTCTCCCAACACTTGTTGGAAGATCAAAGGATGGCACTTTCAATCATGTCACCAAGTGCTCTAAAGGCAAAGTATATCGATGGAAGGGCCAAGGTATGTCTAAAGCAGCTAGAGAAGTTCTTGTCAAATCTGTGTTGCAAGCGACTCCGACTTACACATGAGTTGTTTTCACCTCTCGAACAAGATGTGCCGGAACCTGACTTTGATTTCCTCTAAATTCTAGTGGGGTGCAATGAATGGTGAGAAAAGGATCCATTGGATAGCATGGCAGAAGATGTGCGCAAGCAAGAGGGATGGAGGCATGGGGTTTCGTGACTACGAGGCCTTCAATCAAGCTTTGGTGGCTAAGCAAGCATGGCGCATTCTGCAAGTCCCAACTTCTCTATGTGCTACAGTACTTAAGGCACGGTATTTCAAAGATGACACCATCATATCTACCTCTCGTCCGGCATCGGGATCTTTCACCTTTTGAAGCATTCTGCATGGCCGAGACTTACTCTGAGAGGGCCTTATATGGAGAGTGGCAACGGGGGTGCATATCAACATTCATCACGATCCTTGGATCCCTGACAGCGGTAGCACAAAACCACTCGGCCAAATGTATATGCAGGGCATAATGAAGGTTGCTAATTTGCTGAACCCCAATGGGGCGACCTGAAATGAGGAGGTGGTGGATGCGATGTTTTCTAGGGCTGATGCAGCGGATGTGAAGCAAATTGCTATAGGAGGACCGAAGACTGATGATTTTCTTGCATGGAATTTTACACGGAATGGTGTGTTCTCGGTCAAGTCGGCATATCATCTAAGAATGTCTATGAGTAGAGTGAGGATCGGACAGCCGAAGTCCTCGAGCTCGGCAGGGAAGCACGAGGGGTACTTGGCGCTGTGGGCAACGAGTGCTCATGGCAAAGCCAAATTCACATGTGGCGCATGATCCGAAACTGACTTGTTGTGGGTGCAGAGCTTCATCGACGGCGGATCAAGCTGGGCGTTTTTGTGTTGTGTGTGCCCGTGAAGAGACTATGGTGCATAGATTCTGGGGCTGCCAACATTCAGTCTTGTTCTGGGAGCAGTTGAGGGTGCAGGCGGGCTTGGCACTGGAGTTGCCACCACGGCATATCGAAACACAATGCGCCCTAGCCTCCTGGTTGCTCGATTGGTTTGCTTAGTCTTCTGGCGACGAGAAGGAGGTGATACTCCAGGCAGCATATAGTCTCTGGCTAGCAAGAAATGAGGCTAGAGATGGGAGGAAAATAGCACAGCCAGATGAAATAATATCCACATTGCAGGTGCAGATTATGGATTGGAGAACATCTCATGAGACGAGGGCGCCACTACCGGAGCCAAAGATCATCCACCAGTGGGAACCTCCTGTAGTAGGATGGGTAAAGATCAACTCCGACGGTGCGGTCTGATACGTCTCCAGCGCATCTATAATTTTTTATTGTTCCATGCTATTATATTACCCGTTTTGGATGTTTATGGGCTTTACTTTACACTTTTATATCATTTTTGGGACTAACCTACTAACCGGAGGCCCAGCCCAAATTGCTGTTTTTTTTGCCTATTTTAGTGTTCCGAAGAAAAGGAATATCAAACAGAGTCCAAACGAAATGAAACCTTCAGGAACAATCTTTTTGGAACAAATGCAATCCAGGAGACTTGGAGTGGACGTCAAGAAGCAGCCGAGGCGGCCACGAGGGTGCAAGGCGCGCCCTAGGGGGTGGGTGTACCCCCACCCTCATGGGCCCCTCGTGGCTCCCCTGACCGACCTCCTTCGCCTATATATATCTCCATACCTGAAAACGTCAAGGAGCACCACGAAACCCTATTTCCACCGCCACAACCTTTTGTATCCACGAGATCCCATCTTGGGGCCTTTTCCGGCGCTGCATCGGAGGGGGAATCGATCACGGAGGGCTTCTACATCATCGCCAAGGCCTCTCCGATGAGTTGTGAGTAGTTTACCACAGACCTTCGGGTCCATAGTTATTAGCTAGATGGCTTCTTCTCTCTCTTTGAATCTTAATACAAAGTTCTCCTCGATCTTCTTGGAGATCTATTCGATGTAACTCTTTTTTGCGGTGTGTTTGTCGAGATCCGATGAATTGTGGGTTTATGATCAAGTTTATCTATGAGAAATATTTGAATCTCCTCTGAATTATTTTATGTGTGATTGGTTATCTTTGCAAGTCTCTTCGAATTATCAGTTTGGTTTGGCCTACTAGATTGATCTTTCTTGCAATGGGAGAAGTGCTTAGCTTTGGGTTCAATCTTGCGGTGTCCTTTCCCAGTGACAGCAGGGCAGCAAGGCATGTATTGTATTGTTGCCATCGAGGATAAAAAGGTGGGGTTTATATCATATTGCTTGAGTTTATCCCTCTACATCATGTCATCTTGCCTAATGCATTACTCTGTTCTTATGAACTTAATAATGTAGATGCATGCTAGCTAGCGGTTGATGTGTGGAGTAATAGTAGTAGATGCAAAATCGTTTCGGTCTACTTGTCGCGGATGTGATGCCTATATACATGATGATGCCTAGATAATCTCAGAACTATGCACTTTTCTATCAATTGCTTGACAGTAATTTGTTCACCCACCGTAATACTTATGCTATCTTGAGAGAAGCCACTAGTGAAACCTATGGCCCCCAGGTCTATCTTCCATGATATAAGTTTCCAATCTACTTTATTTTGCAATCTTTACTTTTCAATCTATATCATAAAAATACCAAAAATATTTATCTTATCTTATTATCTCTATCAGATCTCACTTTCGCAAGTGGCCGTGAAGGGATTGACAACCCCTTGATCGCGTTGGTTGCGAGGTTCTTGTTTGTTTGTGTAGGTACGAGGGACGTGTGTGGAGCCTCCTACTGGATTAATACCTTGGTTCTCAAAAACTAAGAGAAATACTTATGTTACTTTGCTGCATCACCCTTTCCTCTTCAAGGGAAAACCAACGCAGTGCTCAAGAGGTAGCAAGAAGGATTTCTGGTGCCGTTGCCGGGGAGGTCTTTGCTCAAGTCAAGACATACCAAGTACCCATCACAAACTCATCTCCCTTGCATTACATTATTTTCCATTTGCCTCTCGTTTTCCTCTCCCCCACTTCACTCTTGCCGTTTTATTCGCCCTCTCTTTTCCTTTCGCCTCTTTTTCACTTGCCTCTTGTGTGCTTGTGTGTTGGATTGCTTGTCACGATGGCGCAAGATAATACTAAATTGTGTGACTTTTCCAATACCAACAATAATGATTTCCTTAGCACTCCGATTGCTCCTTTTAACGATGCTGAATCTTGTGAAATCAATGCTGCTTTGTTGAATCTTGTCATGAAAGATCAATTTTCCGGCCTTCCTAGTGAAGATGCCGCTACTCATCTAAACAACTTTGTTGATTTGTGTGATATGCAAAAGAAGAAATACATGGATAATGATATTGTTAAATTGAAGTTATTTCCGTTTTCGCTTAGAGATCGTGTGAAAACTTGGTTTTCGTCTTTGCCTAAAAATAGTATTGATTCTTGGAATAAGTGCAAAGATGCTTTTATCTCTAAGTATTTTCCTCACGCTAAGATCATCTCTCTTAGAAACGACATTATGAATTTTAAGCAACTTGATCATGAACATGTTGCACAATCTTGGGAGAGGATGAAATTAATGATACGTAATTGCTCTACACATGGTTTGAATTTATGGATGATCATACAAAAAATTTATGCCGGATTGAATTTTGCTTCTAGATATCTTTTAGATTCGGCCTCGGGAGGCACTTTTATGGAAATCACTTTAGGAGAAGATACTAAACTCCTAGATAATATTATGGTTAATTATTCTCAATGGCTCATCGAAAGATCTACTAGTAAAATGGTTCATGCGATAGAAGAGATTAATGTTTTGAGTGGAAAGATGGATGAACTTATGAAATTGTTTGCTAATAAGAGTGCTCCTATTGATCCCAATGATATGCCTTTGTCTACCTTGATTGAGAATAATAATGAATCTATGGATGTGAATTTTGTTGGTAGGAATAATTTTGGTAACAACGCGTATAGAGGAAACTTTAATCCTAGGCCGTTCCCTAGTAATTCCTCTAATAATTATGGTAATTCCTAACAACAACTCTTATGGAAATTTTAATAAGATGCCCTCTGATTTTGAGAATAGTGTTAAAGAATTTATGATCTCTCAAAAGAATTTCAATGCTTTGCTTGAAGAAAAACTGCTTAAAGTTGATGAATTGGCTAGGAACGTGGATAGAATTTCTCTTGATGTTTATTCTTTGAAACTTCGATCTATTCCACCTAAGCATGAGATCAATGAGTCTCTCAAAGCCATGAGAATTTCCATTGATGAGTGCAAAGAAAGAACCGCTAGGATGCGTGCTAAGAAAGATTGCTTTGTAAGAGCGTGTTCTTCTAGTCTCCATGAAAATAATGATGAAGATCTAAAAGTAATTGGTGTGTCCCCTATTAAATCTTTGTTTTGCAATATGAATCTTGATAATGATGGGACTGTAGATGAGTCAACTTTAGTTAAAAGGCGTCCCAATGATTTGGAGTTTTTAGATCTTGATGCTAAATTTGGTAATAGTGGGATTGGAGAAGTCAAAACTTTACATAACATTGAACCCACTATTTTGGATTTCAAGGAATTTAATTATGATAATTGTACTTTAATAGATTATATTTCCTTGTTGCAATCCGTGTTGAATCCTCCTCATGCTTATAGTCAAAATAAAGCTTTTACCAAACATATCATTGATGCTTTGATGCAATCTTATGAAGAAAAACTTGAATTGGAAGTTTCTATCCCTAGAAAACTTTATGATGAGTGGGAACCTACTATTAAAATTAAAATTAAAGATCATGAATGATATGCTTTGTGTGATTTGGGTGCTAGTGTTTCCACAATTACAAAAACTTTATGTGATGTGCTAGGTTTCCGCGAATTTGATGATTGCTCTTTAAACTTGCACCTTGCGTATTCCACCATTAAGAAACCTATGAGAAGGATGAATGATGTTCTTATTGTTGCAAATAGGAAATATGAGCCCGTAGGTTTTATCGTTCTTGATATAGATTGCAATTTTTCATGCCCTATTATTCTTGGTAGACCTTTCCTTAGAACGATTGGTGCAATTATTGATATGAAGGAAGGAAATATTAGATTACAATTTCCATTAAGGAAAGGCATGGAACACTTTCCTAGAAATAAAATCAAATTGCCTTATGAATCTATTATGCGAGCCACTTATGAGTTGAACACCAAAGATGGCAATACTTAGATCTATTCTCGCTTTTATGCCTAGCTAAGGGCGTTAAACGATAGCGCTTGTTGGGAGGCAACCCAATTTTATTTTTTCCTTGTTTTTTGTTCCTGTTTAGTAATAAATAAATCATCTATCTTCTGTTTAGATGTGGTTTTATG
Organism: Triticum timopheevii; assembly: GCA_963921465.1. NCBI lineage: Eukaryota > Viridiplantae > Streptophyta > Magnoliopsida > Poales > Poaceae > Triticum > Triticum timopheevii. Next base: position 465,912,476 of record OY997266.1, read on the forward strand.
TTTTAATTAGTGTTTGTGCCAAGTAGAACCTATAGGATCATCTTGGATGATAGTTAATTTGATTCTGCTGAAAAACAGAAACTTTTGCGCGCACGAGAATAATTTTAATAAATCACAGAAACGTGATTTTTAGTTGATTCTTTTTGAAGTAGATCAACAGACAAATTTCATATGACTTCCTATTTTGGTAGCATTTTTAGAGTTCCAGAAGTATTTGAAAGTTACAGATTGATACAGACTGTTCTGTTTTTGACAGCTTCTGTTTTTCATGTGTTGTTTGCTTATTTTGATGAATCTATGGCTAGTATCGGGGGGTATGAACCATAGAGAAGTTGGAATACAGTAGGTTTAACACCAATATAAATAAATAATAAGTTTATTACAGTACCTTGATTGGTGGTTTTTCTTTCTTGCACTAACGGAACTTATGAGATTTCCTGTTGAGTTTTGTGTTGTGAAGTTTTCAAGTTTTGGGTAAAGATTCGATGGACTATAGAATAAGGAGTGGCAAGAGACTAAGCTTGGGGATGACCATGGCACCCCAATATAATTCAAGGACAACCAAAAGCCTAAGCTTGGGGATGCCCCGGAAGGCATCCCCTCTTTCGTCTTCGTCTATCGGTAACTTTACTTGGACCTATATTTTTATTCGCCACATGATATGTGTTTTGCTTGGAGCGTCTTGTATGATATGAGTATTTGCCTTTTAGTTTACCACAATCATCCTTTCTGTACACACCTTTTGGGAGAGACACAACATGATTTGCAATTTATTAGAATACTCTATGTGCTTTACGTATATCTTTCGAGCTAGATAATTTTTGCTCTAGTGCTTCACTTATATCTTTTTAGAGCACGGCGGTGGTTTTATTTTGTAGAAATTATTGATCTCTCATGCTTCACTTATATTATTTTGAGAGTCTTTTAGAACAGCATGATATTTACTATGGTTATCAAATTTGTCCTAGAATGATGGGCATCCAAGTTGGGTATAATAAAAACAATCATAGGAAGTGAATTGGATGCTATGATCAATTTGATGCTTGATAATTGTTTTAAGATATAGAGGTGGTGATATTAGAGTCAATGCTAGTTGGGTAATTATGAAATTGATAAATACTTGTGTTGAAGTTGGCAAGTCCCGTAGCATGCACGTATGGTAAAAGTTGTGTAACGAATTTGTAGCATGGGGTGCTCTTTTGATTGCCTTCCTTATGAGCGGAGGTCGGGATTGCGCGATGGTTAACTCCTACCAACCCTTCCCCTAGGAGCATGCATAGTAGTAATTTGCTTCGAGGGCTAATAAAATTTTTGCAATAATTATATGAGTTCTTTATGACTAATGAGAGTCCATGGATTATACGCACTCTTACCTTTCCATCATTGCTAGCCTCTACGGTACCGTGCATTGCGCTTTCTCACCTTGAGAGTTGGTGCAAACTTCACCGGTGCATCCAAACCCCGTGATACAATACACTCTATCACACATAAACCTCCTTATATCTTCCTCAAAACAGCCATCATACCTACCTATTATGGCATTTCCATAGCCATTCCGAGATATATTGCCATGCAACTTTCCACCGTTCCGTTTATTATGACACATTTCATCATTGTCATATTGCTTTTGCATGATCATGTAGTTGACATCGTATTTGTGGCAAAGCCACCATGCATAATTATTTCATACATGTCACTCTTGATTCATTGCATATCCCGGTACACCGCCTAAGGCATTCATATAGAGTCATATTTTGTTCTAGTATCAAGTTGTAATCCATGAGTTGTAAATAAATAGAAGTGTTCTAATGGATTATCACACTTTATTTACAACTCATGGATTACAACTCGATACTAGAACAAAATATGACTCTATATGAATGCCTCCGGCAGTGTACCGGGATATGCAATGAATCAAGAGTGACATGTATGAAAGAATTATGCATGGTGGCTTTGCCACAAATACGATGTCAACTACATGATCATGCAAGGCAATATGACAATGATGATGCGTGTCATGATAAACGAAACGGTGGAAAGTTGCATGGCAATATATCTCGTGGAAATGCCATAATAGGTAGGTATGGTGGCTGTTTTGAGGAAGATATGAGGAGGTTTATGTGTGATAGAGCGTATCGTATCACGGGGTTTGGATGCACCTGCGAAGTTTGCACCAACTCTCAAGGTGAGAAAGGGCAATGCACGGTACCGAAGAGGCTAGCAATGATGGAAAGGTAAAAGTGCGTATAATCCATGGACTCATATTAGTCATAAAGAACTCATATAATTATTGCAAAAAATTTATTAGCCCTCGAAGCAAATTACCACTACGCATGCTCCTAGGGGGGAGGTTGGTAGGAGTTAACCATCGCGCGCCCCCGACCTCCGCTCATAAGGAAGGCAATCAAAAGAGCACCCCATGCTACAAATTCGTTACACAACTTTTACCATACGTGCATGCTACGGGACTTGCCAACTTCAACACAAGTATTCTTTTAATTCACAATCACCCAACTAGCATGACTCTAATATCACCACCTCTATATCTCAAAACAATTATCAAGCATCAAATTCATCATAGCATCCAATTCACTTTCTATGATCGTTTTTATTATACTCAACTTGGATGCCCATCATTCTAGGACCAATTTTATAACCATAGCAAATACCATGCTGTTCTAAAAGACTCTCAAAATAATATAAGTGAAGCATGAGAGATCAACAATTTCTACAAAATCAAGCCACCGCCGTGCTCTAAAAAGATATAAGTGAAGCACTAGAGCAAACTTATCTAACTCAAAAGATATAAGTGAAGCACATAGAGTATTCTAATAAATTCCAAATCATGTGGGTTTCTCACAAAAGGTGTGTACAGCAAGGATGATTGTGGTAATCTAAAAATAAAAGATTAATATCATACAAGACGCTCCAAGCAAAACACATATCATGTGGCGAATAAAAATATAGCTCCAAGTAAAGTTACCGATAGACAAAGACGAAAGAGGGGATGCCTTCCGGGGCATCCCCAAGCTTAGGCTTTTGGTTATCCTTCAATGTCTTGGGGTGCCATGGGCATCCCCAAGCTTAGGCTCTTGCCACTCCTTATTCCATAGTCCATCAAATCTTTACCCAAAACTTGAAAACTTCACAACACAAAACTCATCAGGAAATCTCATAAGCTCCGGTAGTGCAAGAAAGAAAAACCACCACATAAGGTACTGTAATGAACTCATTCTTTATTTATATTAGTGTTGAAACTACTGTTTTCCAACTTCTCTATGGTTCATACCCCCCGATACTAGCCATAGATGCATCAAAATAAGCAAACAACACAAGAAAAACAGAATCTATCAAAAACAGAACAGTCTGTAGCAATATGTAACTCTCGAATACTTCTGGAACTCTAGAACTCGTACCAAAATAGGAAGTCCTAGGAAATTTGTTTATTGATGTACAAAAAAACAAATCAACGCAAAATCACGTTTCTGTGATTTACTAAAATTATTCTCGTGCGTGCAAAAGTTTCTGTTTTTCAGCAAGATCAAATTAACTATCACCGTAGGTTATCCTATAGGTTCTACTTGGCACAAAAACTAAATAAAGCATAAAACCACATCTAAACAGAAGCTAGATGAATTATTTAATACTAAACAGCAAGGAAAAATATTGGGTTGTCTCCCAACAAACGCTTTTCTTTAAAGCCTTTTTAGCTTGGCATTGAGATTTCAAGGAAGCTCACATGAAAGACAATAATTGAAGCACAAAGAGAGCATCATAAAACATGTGACAAACACACTTGAGCCTAACATACTTCCTATGCATAGGTATTTTATATGCAAACAAATTATTGTAGCAAGCAAAAACTAGCAAATGCAAGGAAGTGGAAAGAAACAATAGCAATCTCAACATAACAAGAGGTAATTTAATAACATGAAAATTTCTAAAACCATATTTTCCTCTCTCATAATAATTACATGTATGATCATAAGAAAATTCCACAATATAGCTATAACATAACATATTTTCAACACGATCCACATGCATGCGAAGTTGACACTCTTCCAAAATAGTGGGATTAACATTAACTAAAGTCATGACCTCTCCAAACCCACTTTTATCAAAAATTTCATAAGATTGAACATTCTCCAAATATGTGGGATCTAAAGTTGACACTCTTCCAAACCCACTTTCAATAATATTGCGAACACTATTATCAATCTCATATTCGTCAAGGGGCTTAAATAAAATTTCAAGATCATAAAAAGAATCACCCCAATCATGATCATTGCAACAACTAGTAGATATAGCAAAGCTAGCATCCCCAAGCTTAGGGTTTTGCATATTATTAGCACAATTGACATCAAGAGAATTTATAATAACATCATTGCAATCATGCTTTTTATTCAAGGATCTATCGTGAATCGCTTCATAAAGCACTTCATCACAATTTTCTGATTCACGAATTTCAAGCAAAACCTCATAAAGATAATCTAGTGCACTCAACTCACTAGCAATAGGTTCATCATAATTGGATCTCTTAAAGAGATTGGAAAGTGGATGAGGATCCATAGATTTTATCAAGCGAAGATGCAAGCAAAAAGAAGGCACATGGTAACACAAGATTGAACGGAAGGAGGGTGAATAAAACGGCAAGGGTAAAGTGGGGGAGAGGAAAACGAGAGGCAAATGGCAAATAATGTAATGCGAGGGAGATGAGTTTGTGATGGGTACTTGGTATGTATTGACTTGAGCGAAGACCTCCCCGGCAACGGTGCCGGAAATCCTTCTTGCTACCTCTTGAGCACTGCATTGGTTTTCCTTGAAGAGGAAAGGGTGATGCAGTAAAGTAGCGTAAGTATTTCCCTCAGTTTTGGAGAACCAAGGTATCAATCCAGTAGGAGGCTCCTCAAAAGTCCCACGAAGCTACACAAACAAACAAGAACCTCGCAACCAACGCAATAAAGGGGTTGTCAATCCCTTCACAGTAAATTGCAAAAGTGAGATCTGATAGAGATAATACGATTAGATAAATATTTTTGGTATTTTTATGATATAGATTGGAAAATAAAAGTAGACGAAAAACTTATATGATAAAAGATAGACCCGGGGGCCATAGGTTTCACTAGTGGCTTCTCTCAAGATAGCATAAGTATTACGGTGGGTGAACAAATTACTGTCGAGCAATTGATAGAAAAGCGCATAGTTATGAGGTTATCTAGGCATGATCATGTATATAGGCATCACATCCGTGACAAGTAGATCAAAACGATTCTACATCTACTACTATTACTCCACACATCGACCGACTCCTGCCTGCATCTAGAGTATTAAGTTCATGAAGAACAGAGTAACGCATTAAGAAAGATGACATGATGTAGAGGGATAAACTCATGTAATATGATATAAACCCCATCTTTTTATCCTCGATGGCAACAATACAATACGTGCCTTGCTGCCCCTGCTGTCACTGGGAAAGGACACCGCAAGATTGAACCCAAAGCTAAGCACTTCTCCCATTGCAAGAAAGATCAATCTAGTAGGCCAAACCAAACTGATAATTCGAAGAGACTTGCAAAGATAACTTAATCACATATAAAAGAATTCACAGGAGATTCAAATATTTCTCATAGATAAACTTGATCATAAACCCACAATTCATCGGATTTCGACAAACACATCGCAAAAAGAGTTACATCAAATAGATCTCCAAGAAGATCGAGGAGAACTTCGTATTGAGATTCAAAGAGAGAGAAGAAGCCATCTAGCTAATAACATTGGACCCGAAGGCCTATGGTAAACTACTCACAACTCATAGGAGAGGCGTTGGAGATGATGTAGAGGCCCTCCATGGTCGATTCCCCTTCCGACGGAGCACCGGCGAAGGCTCCAAGATGGGATCTCGCGGATATAGAAGGTTGTGGCGGTGGAAATAGTTTTTCGTGGTTCTCCTGGAAGTTTTCGGGGTCCGTGGATATATATACGAGGAAGAAGTAGGTCGGTGGACGCTCGAGGGGCCCATGAGGGTGGGGGGCACGCCGGGCACCCTCGGGGCCGCCTCATTTGTTGCTTGACGTCCACTCCAAGTCCCGTGGATTGCGTTCATTCCAAAAAGATCGCTCCCGAAGTTTTCATTCCGTTTGGACTCCGTTTGATATTCCTTTTCTTCGAAACACTGAAATAGGCAAAAAAAACAGCAATTCGGGCTGGGCCTCCGGTTAGTAGGTTGGTCCCAAAAATGATATAAAAGTGTAAAGTAAAGCCCATAAACATCCAAAACGGGTAATATAATAGCATGGAACAATCAAAAATTATAGATGCGTTGGAGACGTATCAATGTGGAGCTGGACTGCCTAGCTCTGGTGCAGAAGCTCAACAACCCGGAGTGTGATCTTTCTGCTGTCGGGCCATGGGTGCAGGAAATCAAGGCGTTGCTCAGTTCTATGGAGGAGGACAAGGTGTCGTGGGTTCATCGTTCTGGGAATGTACCACTCATAAAATTGTGAAAGTAGGCGTAGGTGATAAAGATTTGGGTGGGATCGCCATCAGAATTTATTTTAGATGTAATTTCAGACAAGATTCCTAGCTTCGGTTAAATAAAGCGGCATGATTTCCCCCAAAAAACATGCCTGCGAGGGTACACGGTGTCAATATCATGTTAAGACCATCTATAATCATAGTGGCATATCTGAGTCTGTATACGTCTGCGGATGTGGACGGCCGCTCACTCTGTGCGTTCGGTTTATTCAGTTTACATGGTTCAGTTTATAAGGTTTTTCGGTTTGTACAATATTAATACTTTGGTAAATATGGTATGAAATTAAAATATGGTTCGGTTTCACTATATACCAAATTATTTCAGTATGGTTTCGGTATATACCATAATAACCAAAGTTGACGTGAATTTGAAAATAATAACAATTTACAAATTTATGACTCAAATCACATACTATTTTACACAAATACTATATAACTATATATATAAGTATATATGCATGAATGGATTCATCCCTTGATTGTTATGAACATGCTTAGCATTTTTTAAAGCTAAAAATGACTAAGTTACAAGAAGAATGTACGTGCTTGGTAGAGAATTTGACTCATGTACAAGAAAAATAATAACTTGTATGGTTGTTTGCCTCAAGAAATATAAATTTATTTTTACTTTGGTTTATTCGGTTAACCGTTAGGTTTTTCGGTATATACCATAAAAACCAAAGTTCAATACGGTATGAAAAGTTCATACCATACCAAAACCAAAAACCGTAAAGTTGGTTTGGTTTGGTTTATTTACGGTATGTTTTTTCGGTTTGGTTTCAAAATGGACAGAGTGAACGGACACGTCCGTGAATAGCGCCAGACTGATCTTTATGTGTCCTCCTCCATAATCACACTTTTCATATCCTAATGTTATATCCATGCAAATTCATGCATGTCCATCATATAGCACCATATTTTGGATAAAAGGGGCCTTATAGGCCCCATTTTCATAACGAAAATGGGGTATGGATACAACTAACATCAACACAGAACTACTGCTACTACACAGCCCTAATGCATCACCACACCATAGAACATAAGTCTACATTCTAGACATATAACAACATCTAAACGATGCTAAACCACCCATTACAGGGAGAGAAACATTTTTTACCCGCTACTCAGACAGAACCGTAAAACAAGAACAAGACTAAAGCTGGACGCAACAAGGGATCACCCACTACTCAGACAGAACCGAACAAAGTCTTTGAGAAAAAAGATTCCATCTATATGCTCTTGTGTAGACCTCATTTGCTACTCGAGATAGCCTCATGGAAATCTCCTTAAACATTTTTTGTACTCCTTTTCTGTAGAATCACCCATTGTCGGCACTAAAACTGGCAGACCTCGGGTAGGGGGCCCGAGCTGTGGATCTCGGATCGATGGGTAAAAGGAGACAAAGGGGACAATAATTACCCAGGTTCAGTCCCTTTCAAAAAGGTAAAACCCTATGTCCTGCTTTGATTGTATTGATGATGATGTATCGAGAACAGACTTGAACTACCTCGAGACCATATGTTGTGTTCTAACCCTAAGTTGAGCAATGATGAAAATCCTCCTCTACGGACTAAAACCCCTCAGCTTATAAAAGCACCGGGGGTATCTAGGGTTACACATGCTCGCTTTATCAGTTAGCTAGGGGTACGCATGTAGACGGCCAATGCAGTTTTTGAAGTGCATGCCAAGTCTCCGGCAGAATCGACCTTGTTCATGTCAAGGTTTAAGGCTTCTGGAGTCCTTCCTTGTGAGATTGGTAGGTCCTGGGCTCGACCCATGTGACGGTCTCCTGGACTAGGGGATACAAACCTAGTTGGCCCATAGTCCATGGGCCGAGCTTACGGACCACCTTCTCTCAAAGAAGGATTCCAGAGGCCCCGCACTTTGGCGTGATCAGGATGGACTTTGCCGAAGGCTTGACGTACACTCCAAGACTTGCATTGGCCCGCTGCCATGCACATCCCTAGATTGGCAACTCAGCATGTGTAACCTGCTACTTGTGAGCTGCGTTGGGATTTCCCCGAAGAGGAGGGGATGATGTAGTATGATAGAGATAAGTATTTCCCTCAGTTATGAAACCAAGGTTATCAATCCAGTAGGTGAACCAAGCAACACTATGTAAACAGTACCTGGACACAAGATAACAAATCCTTGCACACAACGCGAACAAGGGGTTGTCAATCCCTTGCAGTTAATTGCAAGATTAAATTGTATGGTGATAGATAAATATATTGCACAAATTATAAAATAAAATAAACAAAGTAAAATTACGGGAAGTATTTTTAGGATTTTTATTTGATAAAATACAGATCAGGGGGCCATAGTTTTCACTAGTGGCTTCCCTCGAGAAAATAGCATACGGTGGGTAGACAAATTACTGTTGGGCAATTGATAGAAAAGCAAATAATTATGACGATATCCAAGGCAATGATCATGTATATAGGCATCACGTCCAAGATAAGTAGACCAAAATGATCCTGCATCTACTGCTATTACTCCACACAACGACCGCTATCCAGCATGCGTCTAGTGTATTAAGTTCACAAGCAACAGAGTAATTCCTTAAGCAAGATGACATGAGTAGACAAGATAAACTCACGTATGAATAAACCCCATCTTTCTACCCATAATAGCAATGACACATGCGTGTCATGTCCCTTTCCGTCTCTGGGATTGAGAACCGCAAGATCGAACCCATCACAAAGCACATTTTCCCATTGCAAGATAAATCAATCTAGTTGGCCAAACCAAATCAATAGATCGGAGAAGAAATATGAAGCTATAGCAATGATGCATAAAAGAGTTCAGAGAAAACTCAAATAATATTCATGGATAGATCTGATCATAAACTCACAATTCATCGGATCCCAACAGACACATCGCAAAAAAGAATTACAACGGTTAAAACTCCAAGAACATCAAGGAGAACATTCTATTGAAGAACATCAAGAGAGAAGAAGCCATGTAGCCACTAACTATAGACCCGTAGGTCTGTGGTAAACTACACACTCATGATTGGAAGGGCAGCAAGGTTGATGTAGAGCCCCTCCATGATTGAATCCCCATCCAACGGAGTGCCATAAAAGGTCCCCACATGGGATCTCGCGAGAACAGAGCCTTACGGCGGCGGAAAAAGTATTTCGTGGACTCCCTTGTTGGTTTCCTGATTTTTGAGAATTTATAGAGGCGGATTTAGGTCAAACGGAGGCTTGTGGGCTACTGCTCCATCTTCTCATCCCCTCCCGAAGCTTCCATGGTCTCTTATTGCCAGGAAAAAATCTCCAAAATGTTTCGTGGCATCTGGACTTTGTTTGGTACCGATATCTTGCAAAGTCAAAAAAATAAAAAAACGTGAACTGGCACTTGGCACTAAGTTAATAAGTTAGTCCCAAAAAATGATATAAAGTTGCTTGTAAATGTATATAAAACATCCAAGATTGATACTATAATAGTATGGAACAATTAAAAATTATAGAGATGTTGGAGATGTATCAAGCATCCCCAACCTTAATTCCTGCTCGTCCTCGAGTAGGTAAATGATAAAAACAGAATTTTTTATGTGGAATGCTACCTATCATATTCATCATATATTTCTTTTCTTTGTAGCATGGACATCTGGATTTGAATGATTCAAAGCAATATTCTATAACTTGACATGGAAACATCAATACTCAAGCATACTAACAAACAACCGTGTCTTTCAAAATATCAATGCTAAAGAAAGTTATCCCTAGGCCATTATGCTCAATCATTGATCCATTCATGAAACACACTCAAACATTAGCTACATCCAATGCACAAGTATGACAATAGTTTTCCCTAGTTGGTGCTTTATAAGAGAAGATGGAGACACAAAATAAAAATAAAAATTGCATGAAATTAAATAGATAGGCCCTTCGCAGAGGGAAGTAGAGGTTTGTAGAGGTGCCACAGCTCATACCTTAAACTGAGAGATAAAATTGTTTTGAGATGCATGATTTTCTTGTCAACGAAAATGACCAAGAAATACCAATATCTTCCATGCTAGACAAATTATAGGCGATTCCCCAACAGAAAATAAAGTTTATTTCCTTTCCATCATTCTTACACAATCCATGGCTAGTTGTATCCACGGGTGCCTTCCATACCAACACTTTCCAAGGAATTTATTATCATGATATTCTTATTATTTTCATTTCAGGACTGGGCATCCCTATTACCTGCCACACTCTCATGCAATGACAAGTGAATAAACACTCATCTGAGAATAAAATACCTAGCATGGAAAATATTGGCCACCCCCTACCGCTTCATGAACGGTACGGGCACACAAAATGGAAATTTATTTTGAATATTAGAGTTGGAACATGCAAAATTACTTGGAACGGCATGGAAATACCACATATAGGTAGGTATGGTGGACTCATTTGGCACAACTTTGGTTTTAAGGAATTGGATGCACAAGCACCATTCCCACTTAGTACAAATGAAGGCTAGCAAATAGATTGAGAAGCGACCAACCAAAAAATGAAAACGTTCATAAACATGCGTTAAACATAACTAACACTGAAGAATGCACCACAAGTAGGATGTAACTTCGTTGCATAACTATTGACTTTCGTGCTTGCGTAGGGAATCACAAACCTTAACACCAATATGCTTACTAAAACACAATTACTCACTAATATGACACACATATTATTATCTCCCTATCGCAAAACTATTACAAGGAATCAAACTTATCATATCCAATGATCTTTTCATGAAAGTTTTTATTATATCCCTCTTGAATATTCATCACTTTGGGACCAAATTCATATATCGTGCAAATTACTATTGCTATGATCAACGCTCAAAAAGATTTGAGTGAAGCACGAGGATACAAATGTTTCTTCAAATTTATCAACTCTCAAATAGATTTAAGTGAAGCATGAGAGTTCATTCCTTCAAAATATAATCATTTCAACTCTCAAAATAATATAAGTGAAGCATGAGAGTGCATTTCTTCAAAATATAATCACCGCCGTACTCTAAAACATTTAAGTGAAGCACTAGAGTGATTGCCTAGCTCAAAACATTTAAGTGAAGCACATAGAGCAATTCTAACAAATCATGATAAACTTATGGCTCTCCCAAATAGGTGTGTTCAGCAAGGATGATTGTGACAAACTCAAAAGAAAAACAAACAAATAATCATATATTACAAGATGCTCCAAGCAGAACTCATGATATGTGACGAATAAAAATATAGCTCCAAGTAAAATTACCGATGGTCGTTAGAATAAAGAGGGGATGTCTTCCGAGGCATCCCCAAGCTTAGTTGCTTGGGAGTCCTTGAATATTACTTTAGGGTGCCTCATGCATCACCAAGCCTAGGCTCTTGCTACTCCTTACACTACAAAAAAATACACTTCCGTGATGATACGTGTTTGTCACAGTAGGTCACGTTTTCTGTCATGCATGTACATCCATGACGATTTTATGACAAAATCAAGATAGTCATCCCCGTGTTGTCGTAGAAGTGTTCCATGACATTACCAAAATTATCATCACGGAAATGTCCACTTCCATGGTGATAAATCGCGCGTTATAGAAGTGCCTTCGTCAAGGGTGACCGACACATGACATCCACCATAACGGCTCGCCGTTAAGCTATCGAGTCCTGTTTTGGATCCGATAACCCGTTAACAGCCCCGACCAATGGGGATTTTCCATGTGTAAAATCATCATTGGCTGGAGGAAACACATGTCGGCTCACCGTTGGAATAGATATCATCCACTCATTGGACCGAAGGAACCTATGATACATCGACATGTGGCACGGCCCAAAAGAGGCCCATTCCTATGAAAAGGTCGCCCCGTTTGACTTGGTCAAAAGGTGGCGGGCCGGTCCACGAAAAGCATGTTAACGGCTCTGGTGGGACGTGCTCACCTCGGCCCACCTCTGATGCCCCTCTTCTGGTACATAAGTCATTTTGACCTAGAAAAAAATAAGCGAGAGGACTTTCGGGATGAAGCACCGCTGTCTCGAGGCGGAACTTGGGCAGGAGCACTTTGTCCTCCGGCGGAGCGATTCCATCGAGGGATCTTCCCTCCCAGAGGGGGAAATCATCGGCATCATCATCACCAAAAACTCCCCCATCTTGGGGAGGGCAATCTCCATCAACATCTTCAACAGCACCATCTCCTCTCAAACCCTAGTTCATCTCTTGTGCTCAATCTTTGTACCGAAACTATAGATTGGTGCTTGTGGATGACTAGTAGTGTTGATTACATCTTGTAGTTGATTACTATATGGTTTATTTGGTGGAAGATTATATGTTGAGATCCACTATGATATTTAATACCTCTCTGATCTTGAACATTATTATCATTTGTGAGTAGTTACTTTTGTTCTTGAGGTCCCGGGAGAAATCATGTTGCATAATCATGTGAACTTGATATGTGTTTGATATTTTGATGATATGTATGTTGTGATTCCCTTAGTGGTGTCATGTGAACTTCGACTACATGACACTTCACCATATTTGGGCCTAAGGGAATGCATTGTGGAGTAGTTATTAGATGATGGGTGCGAGAGTGACAGAAGCTTAAACCCTAGTTTAATATTAGATGATGGGTTTATTAGATGATGGGTGCGAGTGTGGAGTAGTTATTCCGTAAGGGACCGATTGGATCCAAAAGTTTAATGTTATGGTTATAATTTATTCTTAATACTTTTCTTGTAGTTGTGGATGCTTGCGAGGGGGTTAATCATAAGTAGGAGGTTTGTTCAAGTAAGAACAACACCTAAGCACCGGTCCACCCACATACCAACTTATCAAAGTAGCAAACACGAATCGAGCCAACATGATGAAAGTGACTAGATGAAATTCCCGTATACCCTCAAGAACTCTTTTCTTATCATAAGAGACCATTTTGGCCTGTCCTTTACCTCAAAAGGATTGGGCTACCTTGCTGCACTTTTGATACTAATATCGTTACTTGCTCGTTACAAATTATCTTGCTATCAAACTACTCTATTACTTACAATTTCAACACTTGCAGACATTACATTGCTGAAAACCACTTGTCATTTCCTTCTGCTCCTCATTGGGTTCGACACTCTTATTTATCAAAAAGGCTGCAATTGATCCCATATACTTGTGGGTCATCAGACTCTGTTTGGTATTCCTTTTCTTCGAAGCTCAAAAACAAGGAAAAAACAGAAACTGACACTGGGCTCTAGGCTAATGGGTTAGTCCCAAAAAATAATATAAAATAGCATATTAATGCATATAAAACATCCAAAACAGATAATATCATAGCATGGAACAATAAAAAATTATAGATATGTTGGAGACGTATCAGCCGCGGGACAAACTGCCACGTACGGTTGCGCTGCAGGGCATCGAACTCCTCACGCATTGCAGCGGGCCAGTTCGGATCCCGAAGGGCTGCGCGAGCGGAGGTGGGCAACGGAGACGATGCCAAGGTAGATGCGGCACACACGTACTCGTTAGAGGTGTAAGGTGTGCTAGGACAAAACGTCCCGGTCCGAGCTCGAGTGACCACACTTGTGGGGGTGTGGCCGCCGCCAGCGGAACCGAAGGGGAGACCGGCGATGAGGAGGTCGAGACGGTCTCCAAGGGCACCGAAGGGTCTACAGCTACCGGGCTGGGAGAGGTAGCGCCCGGCTGGACGGAGCCGGAGACCGCGGTGGCGGGGGCATCCAAAGGGGCGGCCACGCCCCAGACGCCGCTAGAGGGTGCAGCCAGACCCGCGACATCTGGTGGGCCCCTCGAGAAGGCAGCCAGGCCAGAGAGCGCAGGGCATACTGGCGGGGTCAGGCCAGGGGCGGTGCTCAGCGAAGGGGGACGGCCCGCCATAGGTGGTGGCAGGGGCGAGCCGCGTGTTGGGGAACGTAATAATTTCAAAATATTTCCTACGCACACGCAAGATCATGGTGATGCATAGCAACGAGAGGGGAGAGTGTTGTCCACGTACCCTCGTAGACCGAAAACGGAAGCGTTAGAACAACGCGGTTGATGTAGTCGTATGTCTTCACGGCCCGACCTATCAAGCACCGAAACTACGGCACCTCCGAGTTCTAGCACACGTTCAGCTCGATGACGTCCCTCGAACTCCGAACCAGCCGAGTGTCGAGGGAGAGTTCCATCAGCATGACGGCGTGGTGACGATCTTGATGTTCTACCGTCGCAGGGCTTCGCCTAAGCACCGCTACAATATTATCGAGGAGGACTATGGTGGAGGGGGGCACCGCACACGGCTAAGAGATCAAGAGATCAATTGTTGTTGTGTCTAGAGGTGCCCCCTGCCCCCGTATATAAAGGAGTGGAGGAGGGGAGAGGGCCGGCCCCTATGGCGCGCCCTGGAGGAGTCCTACTCCCACCGGGAGTAGGATTCCTCCCCTTCCATGTAGTAGGAGTAGGAGACAAGGAAGGGGGAGAGGGAAGAGAAGGAAGGAGGGGGCGCCGCCCCTCCCCCTAGTCCAATTCAGACTAGTCATTGGGGGGGCGCGCGGCCTACCTCTCTCTCTCTCTCCCCATAAAGCCCAATAAGGCCCATATACTTCTTCCTCCATGTTCCCGTAACTCCCCGGTACTCTGAAAAATACCCGAACCACTCAGAACCTTTCCGATGTCCGAATATAGTCGTCCAATATATCGATCTTTACGTCTCGACCATTTCAAGACTCCTCGTCCTGTCCTCGATCTCATCCGGGACTCCGAACTCCTTCGGTACATCAAAACTCATAAACTCATAATAAAACTGTCATCGAAACCTTAAGCGTGCGGACCCTACGGGTTCGAGAACTATGTAGACATGACCGAAACACGTTTCCGGTCAATAACCAATAGCGGAACCTGGATGCTCATATTGGCTCCTAAATATTCTACGAAGATCTTTATCGGTCAAACCGCATAACAACATACGTTGTTCCCTTTGTCATCAGTATGTTACTTGTCCGAGATTCGATCGTCGGTATCTCAATACCTAGTTCAACCTCGTTACCGGCAAGTCTCTTTACTCGTTATGTAATGCATCATTCCGTAACTAACTCATTAGTTATATTGCTTGCAAGGCTTATAGTGATGTGCATTACCGAGAGGGCCCGGAGATACCTCTCCGACAATCGGAGTGA
The DNA here is from genome assembly GCA_963921465.1 of Triticum timopheevii. Taxonomy (NCBI): domain Eukaryota; kingdom Viridiplantae; phylum Streptophyta; class Magnoliopsida; order Poales; family Poaceae; genus Triticum; species Triticum timopheevii. The sequence goes on from OY997266.1 coordinate 465,928,134, forward strand.
CAAAACCTGTAGAGCTCCTTTATAATCACCCAGTTACGTTGTGACGTTTGGTAGCACACAAAGTGTTCCTCCAGTAAACGGGAGTTGCATAATCTCATAGTTGTAGGAACATGTATAAGTCATGAAGAAAGCAATAGCAACATACTAAACGATCAAGTGCTAGGCTAACAGAATGAGTCAAGTTAATCACATCATTCTCCTAATGATGTGATCCCGTTAATCAAATGACAACTCATGTCTATGGCTAGGAAACATAACCATCTTTGATTAACAAGCTAGTCTAGTAGAGGCATACTTGTGACACTATGTTTGTCTATGTATTCACACATGTATAATGTTTCTGGTTAATGCAATTCTAGCATGAATAATAAACATTTATCATGATATAATGAAATAAATTATAACTTTATTATTGCCTCTAGGGCATATTTCCTCCAGTCTCCCACTTGCACTAGAGTCAATAATCTAGATCACATCGCCATGTGATTTAACACCAATATTCATACCTGTATATGATTAACACCCATAGTTCACATCGTCATGTGATCAACACCCAAAGGGTTTACTAGAGTCAATAATCTAGTTCACATTGCTATGTGATTAACATCCAAAGAGTACTAAGGTGTGACCATGTTTTGCTCGTGAGAGAAGTTTAGTCAGCGGCTCTGTCACATTCAGAACCGTGTGTATTTTGTAAATATTCTATGTCTACAATGCTTTGCATGGAGCTACTATAACTAATTTCTCCCACTTTCAATATGTATCCAGATTTAGACTTATAGTCATCTGGATCGGAGTAAAAGCTTGCACTGTTGTAACTTTTTACGACGGGCTCTTTTATCACCTCCATAATCGAGAAATATTTCCTTAGTCCTCACTAAGGATTTTCTTGACCGCTGTCCAGTGATCTACTCTTAGATCAAAATTGTACTCCCTTGCCAAACTCAGAGCAAGGTATACAATAGGTCTGGTACACAACATAGCATACTTTATAGATCCTATGACTGAGGCACAGGGAATGACTTTTCATTCTTTTTATTTTCTGCCATGGTCGGGTTTTGAGTATTACTCAACTTCGCACCTTGCAACACAGACAAGAAATCTTTCTTTGACTGTTCCATTTTGAATTACTTCAAAATCTTATCAAGGTATGTACTTATTTTTTCTGCGGTAAATCCTTCAATACATCAGGATCCTACTCAGAACCACCCTAAACTTTTTTTTCTGCGGTAAATGCTTATCCTTCGGCCATGCTCATGCAGATTGCACTAATCAGTTCAGATGCTGGGGTTGTTATAGATACGGACATATTTTTTGTTATGTTTCAACTCCAAAAAATCTGCACCCATGTATCGGGTGAAATCCCACCTGCCCACCAACCCATCGCCCATACCCGATAATCCGCACGACGACTCGTCTCCCCAAAACCCCCCTTCACCCCCCCCCCCGTCCAGCCAGCTCGCCTTGCCATTCGCCCTGCTCTACCTCGAAACCCTGCTCTGCTAATCAAACTTTCTCCATCTCCGCTGCTCATCTCTCTCCAACGAAGCCATGGCCACCTACCCATGCGACCCGCTGCCACTTCTCCCTCCAGGCACCGCCGTCATGGATGCTGACGGAAACCGACACCAGCGCACCTACCATTACCTCGGCGGCGAACCTCTGGTCCAGTTAAGCGATTGGGCCATCATCTCCCTTGCTCCGCCGCCAGACCCCAATTAGTTTGAGACGGATGAAATGCTCATCACCCACTTCCTCGACCATGAGAGCGGCTTTCACATCGCAGAGATCTCTCGTTGTGGGATGGGAGCTGCTCTCGTCCGCTTTCGTCATGCATGCGACATCAACACCGCCATCGCCAACAGCCCGTACTTCGTCGGAGACTCTGTTCTGAGGATCATACGGCATGACCGAGGTATGAACCACAGAGATTCCACTTTTACTCATGATGTTTGGATTATGATGGTGAACTTCCCTCTTGAGGCATGGATGCCGGACAAAGTTAGAGAATCTGTTAGTGGACTAAATTCCTTGTTTGGAACCGTGACATGTCAAATAGAGCTCGTGTTCTTGTTAAAGCCAGAGTGCCTGATCTACTAGAAATTCCTGTTAGCCATGTTATTTGTGAAAGTCTTGATGACTATGGTCATGGTCAGTCATGGACATGTGTTATCTATATTCTGCATGCGGATTTGCTTGGAGCCATGGGTGGCGATGAGGACCCAATCCCTCCTGACGGTGTTATGCACCCCATGCCATTTGCTCCATTTGGTGGTATTTGGCAGGATGCTGATTTTCACAATGATCAAAACCCAAATGCTGCACCTACTGCTCACCATGCTCCGAAGGAGAACCAAGATGCTGAACCCATGGTCCAGACACCACCACAAAGCCCTAAACAGAACCAGGACTTGCCTTTCCAGCCTGCCATGGAAGCTGCTGACTCTTTCTTGGCGCTTCATGACATGATGTCAAAAATTATGGCTGCAGTCCCTGCATTACTGGAGGATCTTGCAGATGCCAATGTGGTCACCTCCAAATGCCAACTTATCAATGTTGATGATGATGAGCATGGCACTGTCAAAAAATGTCTGCTCACCATCACCACTGAGCAGCCATTTGAACCTGAGGCCTCCACTGTCCTCATTGAATAACTGACTAAACAACCTGAGTTATGTTCCACTCATGCTGTTGAAGATGATCAATCTCCTGCTATGCTGGATTTCATGGACAGCAACCAAAACTCTCCAGCTGAGGTGGAGCTGCATGTCCCTGTTGTCTTGCTACCCACTGCAATATCTATCCCGGCTGCACAAAACAAGCACAAGAAGAACAATGCTCCTTTGGATGTTAATGACATTCGCCGCAGTCGTCGACTGGCGGGTCTTAGTGTTGGATTTAAGAATGAAGTTGCTGCTGTCAAAGCCAAGGAGTTGGATTGTTGCAAAAAGAACTTATCCTCTGAATTTGAGCATGTCATCTGCAACCCTGAAGCAGGCCCACCTCCTGAGCTGCCACTCGAGACGATCCAAGCTATTGCAGTGAAGCAGTGTCTGATCCCTCCTGGGGAGGTGTCAGGAGAGAAGCTGATGGCACCTGCTTCCCATGATTAAGTGTTATTGTATCTGTTTAGGGCCTTGCTATAACAAGGCTTTCTATGGCCTTAGGCCAGCTTTATTTTTAGTTTCGTTCAATAAATCTACTGCTGCTCAATTTATAGACTTGGTTTGTAAGGAGTTAAACTCCAGTATTTGTTTTTGTGGCTGGGATCCTATGATACATTTATTTTGCTATCCAAGAAGTCTGAATGGTTTGGCTGGTTATGTTCAGTATTATGTCTCTGTGAAAGCAAGTTTTTGCGTTTGGACTGACCTAACTGCATCATACTTTGTGATGAGATCTGATACTTATGTCATTTTTATTCAGTCAAAATACCTCCAGTTTTTCCAATGAATAGAAAATGGAATATATTAAATTGGAATGTAAGAGGCATAAACTCCCAAACTAGATGGGATGATTTAAGAGACAAAATTGATGAGAGTAACTGTGGTATTATATGCCTTCAAGAAACAAAAAAGATGTTTTTGACCAGTATTATCTCAGAAACTTCTCTCATGGAAGATTTAATCAGTTTGCCTATACCCCCTTAGTGGGACTGTCTGGTGGAATAATAACTATATGGAATGGCAATCTTTTCAGTGGTACAGTTATCAGTCAATCCTCATTTCAGATTACAGTCAAACTATTATGCAATCTATCAAGCCACATTTTTTATGTCAGCAATATTTATGGACCCTGCCAGAATGAAAACAGATCAGATTTCTTTGAATGGCTGGACAATATTGATGCCTCACAAATGGACCATTGGATTCTTACTGGTGATTTTAACTTAATCAGAAGTCCACATGACAGAAATAGACCTGGAGGAGATGCAAACAATATGTTGAGATTCAACATTATTCTGCAAAAGCTTGATTTGGTGGAAATTCCACTCAAAGGTAGGAACTTTACATGGAGTAACATGCAAGACTTACCTCTTCTGGAAAAATTAGACTGGATTTTTTCCTCTGCTAATTGGTCTGTTAATTTCCCAAATACTCTGGCACACCCTCTGGCTAGAGTTTCATCTGACCATGTTCCTATTCATATTCAAATTGGCGGTGATATTCCAAAAGCCTCTATTTTCAGGTTTGAAAATTACTGGCTTGAGTTTGATGGATTTTATGAAACAGTACTTCAATGTTGGAACATAAACCAATCATTGTCAAATTCTGCAAATGATATAACTGCCAAATTTAAATGCCTCAGATTAAGTCTGAAGAAATGGAGCAAAAACTTGTCCAAGCTCAATACTAATATCTCTGCTTGTAATTATGTATTATCTATGATGGATGGTATTGAAGATCAAAGAACCATGAGTATTATGGAAGCTAATTTCAAGAACATTCTGAAACAACACATCCTCGAGCTATTGGAGGTTAAAAGGATCTATTGGAAATCAAGATTTGAAATGAGAAGTGTGACACTTGATGATGAAAACACTGATTTTTTCCATGCAATGGCCACCCAAAGCTTCAGAAAAAATTATATTACATCTATTGTTGGAGAGGATGGACACTTACCAAAATCATGATCATAAAGCTGCAATTATTTGGAAGCCTTACAAAGAAAGATTGGGCTCATCCATTGATCCACACGTCCTTTTCATTCTTGAGGAAATGATCCAACCTCAAGACCTCTCTAATCTTGAAGCTCAATTCACAATGGAGGAAATTGATCAAGTTATCAAGGAATTTCCCACTAACAGAGCTCCTGGACCTGATGGTTTTAATGGCACCTTTTTAATTAAATGTTGGGATATTATTAAACAAGATTTCTATACCATGATTTGGGATTTCTTTGAAGGAAACTGTGATATTCAAAGTATTAACACTGCTTTTATTACACTCATTCCAAAGATTGAAAATCCTAAGAATATGAATGATTTTAGGCCTATATCATTGGTCAGTCTTCCACTCAAACTTATTACCAAACTTTTGGCCAACAGAGCTCAGAAGATCATCACTTCTATTATTCATCAAAACCAATATGGATTTATTAAAGGTAGGAATATTCAAGACTGACTAGGATATGCTTTTGAATATCTCCATTTATGCCATCAATCAAAAAAGCCCATCATCATATTGAAACTTGATTTTGAAAAAGCTTTTGACAAGATTGAATACAAGACAATTATTGCTATGTTAAAGGCTAAAGGGTTTGGACCTAGATGGATTAGTTGGGTTAATAATATTCTTTAGTCTGCATCAACTTCTGTTCTGCTTAATGGAGTGGCTGGAAAAAAGATTATTTGCAAGAGAGGTGTCAGACAAGGGGATCCACATTCCCCTTTACTCTATATCATCACTGCTGATCTCTTACAATCTGTGGTTAATGCTGCTTGGGCCAATGGAGAAATCTCTCTACCTATCAATCATGCTTATGGACAGGACTACCCTATAATACAGTATGTTGATGACACCCTAATGATTATGCCTGCTAGTGAAGAGCAGATTATGCACCTCAAATATTTGCTCAACATATTTAGTCTCTCCACTGGTCTGTTTGTCAACTTCAGCAAGTCTTCAATGATTCCAATCAACATTGATCAACCAACAGTTTCAGCTCTTGCAAATTCTTTTGGTTGTAAGGTGGAAAGCCTACCATTCACCTATCTGGGCTTACCCATGGGCACCACCAAGCCCTCTGTTATGGATCTCATTCCTGTCATATCCAAAATTGATAAAAGGCTATCTGGAGTGACTAGATTCATGAACTACTCTGGCAGACTCACATATGTTAACTCTATTGTTGCTTCCATGCCTATTTTCTCTATGTGCTCTCTTAAAGTTCACTACACCATATTGGATCATGTGGACAAATCTAGCAGAAACTTTTTGTGGTATGTGATACGTCTCCAACGTATCTATAATTTTTGATTGCTCCATGCTACTTTATCTATTGTTTTGGACTATATTGGGCTTTATTTTTCACTTTTATATTACTTTTGGGACTAACCTATTAACCGGAGGCCCAGCCCAGAATTGCTGTTTTTTGCCTTTTTCAGTATTTCGAACAAACAGAATATCAAACGGAGCCCAAACGGAATGAAACCTTCGAGATCGTGATTTTCCAACCGAACGTGATCCAGGAGACTTGGACCCTACTCCAAGAAGCTTCCGAGGAGGTCACGTGGGTGGAGGGCGCCCCCCTGGGTGCGCCCCCTACCTCGTGGGCCCCTCGGAGCTCCACTGACGTACTCCTTCCTCCTATATATACCAACGTATCCCCGTATGATCAAGGGGGAGCCAAAAAACCTAATTCCACCGCCGCAACCTTCTGTATCCATGAGATCCCATCTTGGGGCCTGTTCCGGAGCTCCCCCGGAGGAGCATCCACCATGGAGGGCTTCTACATCATCGCCATAGCCCCTCCGATGAAGTGTGAGTAGTTTACTTCAGACCTTCGGGTCCATAGCTAGTAGCTAGATGGCTTCTTCTCTCTTTTTGGATCTCAATACAATGTTCTCCCCCTCTCTTGTGGAGATCTATTCGATGTAATCTTCCTTTTGCGGTGTGTTTGTTGAGACCGATGAATTGTGACTTTATGATCTAGTATTATCTATGGAAAATATTTGATTCTTATCTGAATTCTTTTATGTATGATTGAGTTATCTTTGCAAGTCTCTTTGAATTATCCGTTTGGTTTGGCCAACTAGATTGGTAGTTCTTGCAATGGGAGAAGTGCATGGCTTTGGGTTCAATCTTGCGGTGTCCTTACTCAGTGACGGAAAGAGTTGCAAGGCACGTATTGTATTGTTGCCATCAAGGATAACAAGATGGGGGTTTTTATCATATTGCATGAATTTATCCCTCTACATCATGTCATCTTGCTTAAGGCGTTACTCTGTTTTTAACTTAATACTCTAGATGCATGCTGGATAGCGGTCGATGAGTGGAGTAATAGTAGTAGATGCAGAATCGTTTCGATCTACTTGTCACGGACGTGATGCCTATATACATGATCATTGCCTAGATATACTCATAACTATGCTCAATTCTATCAATTGCTCAACAGTAATTTGTTCACCCACCGTATAATACTTATGCTCTTGAGAGAAGCCACTAGTGAAACCTATGGCCCCCGGGTCTATTCTCATCATATCAATCTATATCACTTTATTTACTTGCTTTGTTTTTACTTTGCCTTTACTTTTTACTTTGCATCTATCTATCAAAAATACCAAAAGTATTATCTCTATCAGATCTCACTCTCGTAATTGACTGAGGGAGTCCTGGACTAGGGGATGTCCGGACAGCCAGACTATCATCGTCCGCCGGACTCCAAGACTACGAAGATACAAGATTGAAGACTTCGTCCCGTGTCCGGATGAGACTTTCCTTGGCGTGGAAGGCAAGCTTGGCGATACGGATATGTAGATCTCCTACCATTGTAACCGACTCTGTGTAACCCTAGCCTCCTCCGGTGTCTATATAAACCGGAGGGCTTTAGTCCGTAGGACACAACATACATTACAACAATCATACCATAGGCTAGCTTTAGGGTTTAGCCTCCTTGATCTCGTGGTAGATCTACTCTTGTACTACCCATATCATCAATATTAATCAAGCAGGACATAGGGTTTTACCTCCATCGAGAGGGCCCGAACCTGGGTAAAACATCGTGTCCCTCGTCTCCTGTTACCATCCGCCTAGACGCACAGTTCGGGACCCCCTACCCGAGATCCGCTGGTTTTGACACCGACATTGGTGCTTTCATTGAGAGTTCCTCTGTGTCGTCACTGATAGGTTCGATGGCATCCTCAACCAACGATGCGGTCCAGGGTGAGACTTTTCTCCCCGGACAGATCTTCGTATTCGGCGGCTTCGCACTGCGGGGTAATTCACTTGGCCATCTGGAGCAGATCGAAAGCTATGCCCCTGGCCGTCAGGTCAGATTCGGAAGCCTAAACTTCACGGCCGACATCCGCGGGGACTTGATCTTCGACGGGCTCGAGCCATAGCCACGCGTGCCGCACTGTTGCGATGGGCATGATCTAGCTCTGTCACCGAACAGTGCCTTGGTGGCCGCACAACAATCCACTCTGGCCCTTAGACCGGAGCCGATCGCCCAGATCGAGGACCGGTGGTTAGACACCGCCTCGGGGGCTTCAACTTCCACGACGATGGAGCCGAACACTACCCTTGTCCCTCGCGAAGCTCGTGACTCCGAGGTGCCAGACTCCGGACCTCCCGCGCCCCTGCCAATCAAATCTGATTGGGCGCCGGTTATGGAATTCACCGCCACGGACATCTTCCAACACTCGCCCTTCGGTGACATCCTAAATTCGCTAAAGCATCTCTCGCTATCCGGAGAGTCCTGGCCGGACTATGGCTAGGATGGTTGGGATATGGACGACGAAGAAATTCAAAGCCCACCCACCACCCACTTTGTAGCCACTGTCGACGATCTAACCGACATGCTAGACTACGACTCCGAAGACATCGACGCTATGGACGACGATGCCGGAGACGAACAGGAACCAGGGCCTACAGGGCACTGGAAGACCACCTCGTCATACGACATATACATGGTGGACACCCCAAAAGACGGGGACGGCGAAGAAGCAGCGGAGGCAGATTCTTTAAAGAAACAGCCCAAGCGCTGGCGTCAGCGGCGCCGCTCTAAATCCCGCCACAGCAAGAATGGAGATTCCGGCACAGGAGATAATAATACCCCAGAGAGTGCCGAAGACAATCCCCTCCAGCAAGACTCAGCGCAGGAGGATGCAGAAGCAAGCCCTCACGAAAGGGCGGCAGACGAGGAGGTTGAGGATTATAACTATACACCTCCTTCCAAAGATGAGGCAAGCCTCAACGACGACGAATTCATCGTGCCCGAGGATCCCATCGAACAAGAGCGTTTTAAACGCAGGCTTATCGCCACGGCAAATAGCCTAAAGAAAAAGCAGCAGCAGCTTCAAGCTGATCAGGATCTGCTGCCCGATCGATGGACCGAGGTCCTCGCGGCCGAAGAGTATAAACTCGAACGCCCCTCCAAAAGTTACCCAAGACGCAAGCTGCTCCCCCGATTAGAGGAGGAAGCATACATACCTCCATCACCAGCGCACGATACGGCTGACCGACCACCCCATGGTCGTGACAGAGAGGCATCAAGGCCCCCAACCAAGACCGTACCCCGGCGTCGCTCCAAGAGTACGAAGCCAAGAGGGAACGCGCCGGACTTGCGAGATATATTGGAGGACAAAGCAAGGCAATCCAGATCCATCTACGGATCACATGGGCGCCCCACAACCCATGACGAATACCGTCGCGCCGGATACAATAACCCCGGCCGGGCCGAACACAGCAGACAACGCTCTCTCGAGCTGCGTTGTGATATTGCTCAATACAGAGGCGCCGCACACCCGCTATGCTTCACTGACGAAGTAATGGATCATCAAATCCCTAAAGGGTTTAAACCCGTAAACATTGAATCCTATGATGGCACAACAGACCCCGCGGTTTGGATCGAAGATTATCTTCTTCACATCCATATGGCCCGCGGCGACGATCTCCATGCCATCAAGTATCTCCCACTCAAACTTAAAGGACCAGCTCGGCATTGGCTTAACAGCTTGCCCGCAGAGTCAATTGGGTGTTGGGAAGACCTGGAAGCCGCATTCCTCGATAACTTCCAGGGCACGTATGTGCGGCCACCAGACGCCGATGACCTAAGCCACATAATTTAGCAGCCAGATGAATTGGCCAGACAATTCTGGACACGGTTCTTGACAAAGAAAAACCAAATCGTCGATTGTCCGGATGCAGAGGCCCTTGCAGCCTTCAAACATAACATCCGCGACGAGTGGCTAGCCTGGCACCTGGGACAGGAAAAGCCGAAATCCATGGCAGCCCTCACGTCACTAATGACCCGCTTTTGCGCGGGAGAGGATAGCTGGCTAGCTCGCAGCAATAACCTCCGTAAAAATTCTGGCAGTACGGATACTAAGGACAACAACGGCAGGTCACGTCGGAACAAAAACAAACGCCGCATTAACGACGACGATAAGGAGGATACGGCAGTCAACGCCGGATTCCGAGGCTCTAAACCCGGTCAACGGAAGAAGCCATTCAAAAGAACCACTGTGGGTCCATCCAATTTGGACCGAATACTCGACCGCTTATGCCAGATACATGGCACCCCTGAAAAGCCAGCTAATCACACCAATAGAGATTGCTGGGTGTTCAAGCAGGCAGGTAAGTTAATTGCCGAAAACAATGACAAGGGGCTAAACAGCGACGTCGAGGAAGAGACCCGACCGCCAAACAATAGAGGACAGAAGGGTTTCCCCCCACAAGTGCGGACGGTGAACATGATTTACGCAACCCATATACCCAAGAGGGAGAGGAAGCGCGCGCTAAGGGACATCTATGCGATGGAGCCAGTCGCCCCGAAGTTCAATCCATGGTCCTCTTGTCCGATCACTTTCGATCGAAGAGACCATCCGACCAGCATACGCCATGGGGGATTCGCCGCATTGGTTTTAGTCCCAATCATCGATGGATTTGACCTCACGAGAGTCCTGATGGACAGCGGTAGTAGCCTGAACCTGCTTTATTAGGATACAGTGTGCAAGATGGGCATAGACCCCTCAAGGATTAAACCTACAAAGACAACCTTTAAAGGTGTCACACCAGGTGTGGAAGCCAACTGTACAGGCTCAGTCACATTGGAAGTGGTCTTCGGATCCCCGGACAATTTCCGGAGCGAGGAGTTAATCTTCGACATAGTCCCGTTTCGCAGCGGCTATCACGCTCTGCTCGGACGAACCGCGTTCGCAAAGTTCAACGCGGTGCCGCATTATGCATACCTCAAGCTCAAGATGCCAGGCCCTCGTGGAGTCATCACGGTCAACGGAAATACGGAACGCTCCCTCCGAACGGAGGAACATACAGCGGCTCTCGCGGCAGAAGTACAGAGCAGCCTTTTAAGGCAATTCTCGAGTCCGGCCGTCAAACGGCCGTATACAGCAAAACGCGCCCGAAGCAACACCAACCAAGACAACCTGGCACGATCAAAGCACGCGTAGCAATGCGGCCCTAACCCCCGCCCTTACATGATTGCAAGGACAACTCTCCGCGTACATCATTACGCTTTGGAGATACCATGGGCGCAGGGGAAGGGGCACGACCACAATGAGCCCAGAGAGCGGCTCGACCACACCAGGGGCTCGCAAGTGTGCCCCCCTTCTCTTTTTTATTCATTATCATTTTCCTTCTTTGTATAAACAGGACTCCGTTAACCAGAGGCCCTGTCCGGCGGTGAACCTGCCGGACTCACGATGCAATAGCCAGAGACGAAAGAAGGCTGCGACGAACACTCAGGTGGTCTCAATTACGAGCATTAAATTCGATTATATACACCAAGTCCGCAGCTCATCCCTGGAGGGAGACCTGTTTAAGTAATCCAAATCCCTTGCTTACCGCACTATTTGTATCAGTCCGCACTTATAGCAGACTTCCTTTAATAAATAACGCAACACCTTTTTGACTGCAATTACATTACATTTCATATATATATATGTTCATTACATGACATCTTGCAACCGTATATTTTGGTACGGCCTAATACACCAGGGGCTTATATTCCCCACATTATGGTGTGATAAGTCCGAACACTTTCATAAGTGCGGCACCCCGAACTTATAGCATTATATGAATCGGCTCCGAATCATGTCTTGGGTCAATAGTTGGGTTTGCCCGGCTCCCACGTTTTGGTGCCTTACGTTCCGTTCTGTCGGCTAAGGTGGCACTGGGAGAACCACTGCGATTGCGCCCCGGTTGAGCCGGGCGAGCGCCTCAGTGGAGAAAGCTAAAACTGACCGGCATGATAAGGCGAGAGACTGGTCGCTGTTCGAGAGGTCTTTTCGGGTCCTTAAAGACTCACGCCGCTTTGAGCGAAGTTCCGGATAATGTCCGACGAAGGCGTGGATAGCGCCCCGGATTCGGTCTTCCGAATACCAGGGGCTTCGCCGAAATTTAAAATTATAGAATTCTATGGCTAAGTGAGAGTGTTCAAGCATTATAAGTCCGGTTGCCTTGTTCGTTGTGTTGAGCGCCTCCCTAGATGGACCCAAAAATGGGAACAAGAGTGCTCAAGTTTATCCTGAACACCCCAGCACTAGTAGCTCGGGGGCTGAAGCCAACGACTTGCCATCTCTCAGATTTTATAAACGGCCGCACAGAAGGCAATATTTTAAATTAAGTAAGCGTTGCTTAATGCACACATGAACAAAGTTTTCAGCGCACAGGATAACACATAGCGAGTTTACTCAAAGATTACATTTCTGGGGCACTCATCCGCAATATCGCGGGCTCCCTTCAGGACAGTTTTATAATACATTTCGGGCGTGCGATACTCCTTGCCCGGTGGCGGTGGGTCCGTGAGAAGCTTCTCCGCATCCAACCTGCCCCAATGCACCTTTGTGCGGGCAAGGGCCCGACGAGCACCTTCAATACAGGCGGAGCGCTTGATGACCTCCACCCAGGGGCACGCATCCACCAGCCGCCACACGAGGCCGAAGTAGCTCCCAGGCATGGCCTGTCCAGGCCACAGCCGGACTATAAGGCCCCTCATGGCCTCCTCAGCTGCCTTGTGGAGTTCGACCAGCTGTTTCAGCTGGTCGCTTGGGGGCACCAGATGGCCGGCCTCAGCGTACTGAGACTAGAAGACCTTCTCCGTCGAGCTCCCCTCCTCGCCACGATAGAATGCGGCGGCATCGGATACACTACGCGGCAGATCTGCAAACGCCCTTGGAGAGCTCCGAATGCGGGTAAGTGTCAGGTAGTTTACATTAACATGCTTGCTTTGCATGAAAAATGCCTTACCCGCCGCTATCTTCTTTACATCTTCAACCTCCTGAAGGGCCTTACGGGCCTCGGCCTTGGCGGACTTGGCACTTTCGAGAGCCGAGGCAAGCTCGGACTCTCGAGTCTTGGAGTCACGCACCAAACTCTCATGCTTCTCCATGAGAGCCTGGAGCTCCTGCCGTACTTCCGCCACCCGTGCCTCCTGCTTTTCTCGCTCTGCCCGTTCCGCGGCTGCATTGCGTTCGGCCGCGGACATAGCCTCCTTCAGGGCTGCCACCTCGTTCGTGGCCCCTGTAATACCCATATTATCCTTGTTAATTTTATTGCAACCAAAATCCTTTTCTGTAAGGTAACTATTCAAAGTGGTGTTACTCACCTTCTTTGTCCTCGAGCTGCTTGTTGGCATGGCCGAGCTCTTGCTCGGACCGCTCGAGATCCTGCTTCAACGCACAGACCTCCGCAGTCAGTGCGGCAGAGGTCAGCAGCGCAGCCTGCAAACCCATATTGACATATTTTAAGCAACCCTGTGTATATCTTGTTAGATCCTCAGTCCGGCTTTTCTTTCCGAACACCGAACCGAGCATCAGGGGCTACTGTCTATGCGGTATTACATTACATAATTATAACTTCTTACCTCAAAGCCTGTTAGAAGGCTGCTGCAGGCTTCGGTCAGCCCGCTCTTGGCGAGCTGAACCTTCTGAATCACCGCACTCATAATAGTGCGGTGTTCTTCCTTGATGGAAGCGCCTTTAAGAGCCTCCAACAAGTTATCCGACGTCTCCGGTTGGACGGAGGTCGCCGGTGTCACGGTCTTGCCCTTCTTTCGAAGGGGCCGCCTGCCGGACTCTGGGACCACTGCAGGTTCCGATGTAGAGTCCGGCGCAAAGTCCGGGAGGCTACCTGGCGGCGCCTCCGGAGCCTCCTCCCGATGGGTCCCTCTCTGGGATCCCACCTCGGCGTCCTCGTCGGCTCGGGGGGTAGAGGCAGTCGGAAGTGAATCCACATCCGACAGGGCCAACGACCCGCTCGATGAAGCGGGGAGATCATCATTGGCTGGACTATGGACAAAATGCGGCATTAGAAGGACAGTACGCAATACGAAAGAAATTGCATATCAAGGATCCGGATACTTACGATCTTGCCGGACGCCTGGCCCTTAAAGGCCACTCCTCCTTGCCAACGATGGTGTTGGCGAAACTGTCTGGGGGGATAGTTCTCCCCCTCTTGGACCCTTCGGCCTCCCCTATTGGGGAAGCCTTCCTCTTCTTCTCTCCCTCCTCCGGGAGAGAGTCTTCTTCCTCCTCCTCGTCTTCGGGGGAGGAGTCCACCTCGTCGTCGGACGCCTGATGGCGGGAACTCTTTCGAGTCCCCGCGGCCACCTTCTTGGCCTTCTTCTCCGGCACCACGTGCGGTGCCGGAACCAGCAGCCCTGCTAGACGGGCGTTCACTGGGTCCTCTGGCATGGGAGCCGGGCTGATGAGCTGCTCGGCCTTCTCCATCCATTCCTGTCAAAAGAAAAGAGAGATTGAAACCCTCTTAGAATCAATTTGATTACAACAAGTGTCCCGTAAAGGGGTCGAATCACTTACCTCGTCAGCCGGATGCTGCGAGCAAAATTCGCGATCTTCCGTCGCGGATGCGGGGGCTTCGGCGCCCTTAAATAGCACCCTCCAGGCGCCTTCGTATGTCGTATCGAAGAGCCCGCTTAGCGCCTGGTGCTGTTCCGGATTGAACTCCCACAGATTGAATGCCCGTTCTTGGCATGGGAGAATCCGGCGGATGAGCATGACCTGGACCACGTCGACGAGCCTGAGCTTATTGCTCACCAGCTTCTGGATGTAGGCTCGGAGTCCCGTCAGCTCCTTCGGGTTGCCCCACAACAAGCCCTTCTCTTTCCAAGAGGTGAGCTATGTGGGGATGCCAGATCTAAACTCGGGGGCCGCCGCCCATGTGGGCTCGCGCGGCTCGGTGATGTAGAACCACCCCGATTGCCACCCCTTGACGGAGTCCACAAAGGCCCCTTCGAGCTAAAGGACGTTGGGCAACTTACCCAACATGGCGCCTCCGCATTCCGCTTGTGTGCCCTTCACAACCTTCGGCTTGACGTTGAAGGTCTTGAGCCACAGGCCGAAGTGGGGCCGGATGCAGAGGAAGGCCTCGCACACGACGATAAACGCCGAGATGTTGAGGATGAAGTTCGGCGCCAGATCGTGGAAATCCAGGCCGTAGTAAAACATGAGCCCCCGGACGAATGGGTGGAGTGGAAAGCCCAGTCCGCGGAGGAAGTGGGGAAGGAAGACGACCCTCTCATGGGGCCCAGGGGTAGGGATGAGCTGCCCCTCGTTGGGCAGCCGATGCGCGATATCGCCGGAGAGGTATCCGGCGCTGCGCAGCTTGGTGATGTGCTCCTCCTTGACGGTGGAGGCCAACCATTTGCCTCCCGCTCCGGACATATTCGGAGAAGGCCAAGGCGAGATGCGCGAGCTTGGGCGTTGGAGCTTGAGTGCACGGAGATGGGTAAGCAAAGGAGGAAGAAGGCGTAGGTGAGAAGGTAAATCCTTATCCCTTATATATAGGTGGACGAGCACTATGCGTCCCCCACCGGCCCGGTAAAACTCGCTTATCCCCCAAGCGCCACCATCAATGGCGCGGTTGGGTTACCCACGTCCGTATTGATGAGAATCCCGGAATAAGGGGAACACGATCTCTGCTTCGACAAGACGTGCCAAGGAAACCGCTTCGCTAAACGTGCTAAGGTGGTATAATAAAAAATGATTCAAACAAAGGCTTGGTAGCGGTGACATCACGCCGCATAATACGTCAGCAGATTGGACTGGTGTACATTTTGTTCTCTCTACGGTGGAATGTGGAATTTATTTTGCAGAGCCGGACACTATCCTGGTGTTCATGATCTTCTTTGGATTATTCAAGGGAGGAACCCGCCTTGCAATGCCGAACATTATGCGCGCCGGACTTATCGTCATTGAAGCCTGGTTCAGGGGCTACTGAGGGAGTCCTGGACTAGGGGGTGTCCAGACAGCTGGACTATCATCGTCCACCGGACTCCAAGACTACGAAGATACAAGATTGAAGACTCTGTCCCGTGTCCGGATGGGACTTTCCTTGGCGTGGAAGGCAAGCTTGGCGATACGGATATGTAGATCTCCTACCATTGTAACCGACTCTGTGTAACCCTAGCCTCCTCCGGTGTCTATATAAACCGGAGGGCTTTAGTCCATAGGACACAACATACATTACAACAATCATACCATCGGCTAGCTTTAGGGTTTAGCCTCCTTGATCTCGTGGTAGATCTACTCTTGTACTACCCATATCATCAATATTAATCAAGCAGGACGTAGGGTTTTACCTCCATCGAGAGGGCCCGAACCTGGGTAAAACATCGTGTCCCTCGTCTCCTGTTACCATCCGCCTAGACGCACAGTTCGGGACCCCCTACCCGAGATCCGCCGGTTTTGACACCGACAGTGACTGTGAAGGGATTGACAACCCCTAAGCGTTGGTTGCAAGTTGCAATCGTGTTGTGCAGGTACGATGGACTTGCGCGTGAGCTCCTACTGGATCGATACCTTGGTTCTCAAAAACTGAGGGAAATACTTACGCTACTGTGCTGCATCATCCTCTCCTCTTCGGGGAAAACCAACGCAAGCTCGAGAAGTAGCAGTATGGAAAGGAAATTAATAGAAGAGGTAAATGCCTGGCCAGCTGGGATATGATTTGCAAACCAAAAAGTCAAGGTGGACTTGGAGTTCTTAACCTGAGAATGCAGAATAAAGCCCTTCTTATCAAACATCTCTATAAATTTTACAATAAGATGGATATTGCTTGGGTCAAGTTAATTTGTGAGGCTCATTATCAGAACAATGAAGCTCCACACACAAATCCCAACAAAGGATCATTCTGGTGGAAGGATTGTATGAAAATGTTTGATCTATTCAAAGAGATGTCAACATGTGAGATCAGAACAGGAACCACTTGCAAATTATGGGATGATAGCTGGAATGGAGAGATTATGTATTTAAAGTTCCCTGAACTTCATTCCTCTTGCATTCAGCAGAATATCTCAGTCAAAAGAGCCAAAGATAATGGGAACCTATACAACTTGTTCCAACTTCCTTTATCCATCACTACTCATCAACAATTTCATCTTCTTACTGATCAATTACATAACATCAAATTCAACAATGAGAAGGATATATGGAATTTCAAATGGGGTAGTAGTGTAAATATGACCAAGAAAATTTATAACTTCTTATTGAGGAGTGAGGATGCTGAAGTCACTTTCAAATGGATGTGGAAGTCATGCTGCCTTCCAAAGCATAAATTCTTTTGCTGGCTTCTCCTTCATGATAGAATAAACACATGTGACCTTCTGACCAGGAAAAATATGCATCTAGATTCCACCCAATGTGTATTATGTGATGCTGAAGATTATGAGGATAGAATGCATCTTCTCTACTCTTGCCCATTCAGCCAGGGATTTTGGTGGAACATTGGTCTTTAAGATTTTGGTGGAACGTCTGTATAAAATCTTAAGCATCTTCTCTTCTCTTCCAGGGATTTTGGATTTTGGCGATCCATTTAAGTACATACCTTTTTTTTTACCATAAATCTTATCAAGCGTCTTTACAAGTGAAAGATCTACAGTAAGGTATGTACTTATTGAAAAAATCTTATCAAGTGTCTTGATCTATCTTATACATCTTGATGCCCAATATGTAAGCAGCTTCACCGAGGTCTTTCATTGAAAAACTCTTATTCAAGTATCCCTTTATGCTATCCAGAAATTCTATACCATTTCCAATCAGCAATATGTCATCTACATATAGTTTTAGAAAATGCTACAGAGCTCCCACTCACTTTCTTGTAAATACAGGCTTCTCCAAAAGTCTGTATAAAACCATATGCTTTGATCAATTCATCAAATCATATATTCCAACTCTGAGAGGCTTGCACCAGTCCATAAATGGATCGCTGGAGCTTGCACACTTTGTTAGCACCTTTCGGATCGACAAAACCTTTTGGTTGCATGATATACAACTCTTCTTCCAGAAATCCATTCAACAATGCAGTTTTGACATCCATTTGCTAGATTTCATAAAATGTGGCAACTGCTAACATGATTCGGACAGACTTAAGCATCGATACGAGTGCGAAAATCTCATCGTATTCAACACCTTGAACTATGTCGAAAAACTTTTTGCGACAAGTCGAGCTTTATAGATAGTAACACTACTATCAATGTCTGTCTTCCTCTTGAAGATCCATTTATTTTCTATGGTTTGCCGATCATCAGGCAAGTCCATCTAAGTCCATACTTTGTTTCTATATATGGATCCTATCTAAGATTTCATGGCCTTCAAGCCATTTTACAGAATCTGGGCTCATCATCGCTTCCTCATAGTTCATAGGTTCATCATGGTCTAGTAACATGACTTTCAGAACAGGATTACCGTACCACTCTGGTGCGGACCATACTCTGGAAGACCTACGGGGTTCTGTAGTAACTTGATCCGAAGTTTCATGATCATCATCATTAGCTTCCTCACTAATTTTTGTAGGAATCACTGGAACTGATTTCTGTGATGAACTACTTTCCAATTCTAGAGAAGGTACAAATTACCTTATCAAGCTCTACTTTCCTCCCACTCACTTCTTTCGGGAGAAACTCCTTCTCTAGAAAGGATCCATTCTTAGCAACGAATGTTTTGCCTTCGGATTTGTGATAGAAGGTGTACCCAACAGTTTCCTTTGGGTATTCTATGAAGACGCACTTCTCCGATTTGGGTTCGAGCTTATCAGGTTAAAACATTTTTCACATAAGCATCGCATCCCCAAACTTTAAGAAACGACAACTTAGGTTTATTGCTAAACCATAGTTCATACGGTGTCGTCTTAACGGATTTAGATGGTGCCCTATTTTAACGTGAATGCAGCTATCTCTAATGCATAACCCCAAAACGATATTGGTAAATCGGTAAGAGACATCATTGATCGCACCATATCAAATAAAGTGCGGTTACGACATTTGGACACACCATTACGCTGTGGTGTTCCATGTGGCGTGAGCTGTGAAACTATTCCACATTGTTTTTAACTGAAGGCCAAGTTCGTAACTCAAATATGCTCCTCCATGATCAAATCATAGAAACTTTATTTTTCTTGTTACGATGATTCTCCACTTCACTCTGAAATTGTTTGAACTTTTCAAATGTTTTAGACTTGTGTTTCATTAAGTAGATATACTCATATCTGCTAAAATCATCTGTGAAGGTCAGAAAATAACGATACCGCCACGAGCATCAACACTCATTGGACCGCATACATCGGTATGTATTATTTCCAACAAGTCAGTAGCTCGTTCCAATGTTCTGGAGAACGGAGTTTTAGTCATCTTGCCCAAAAGGCATGGCTCGCAAGCATCAGATGATTCATAACCAAGTGATTCCAAAAATCCATCTTTATGGAGTTTCTTCATGCGCTTTACACCGATATGACCCAAACGGCAGTGCCACAAATAAGTTGCACTATCATTATTAACTTTGCATCTTTTGGCATCAATATTTTGAATATGTGTATCACTACGATCGAGATCCAACAAACTATTTTCATTGGGTGTATGACCATTGAAGGTTTTATTCATGTAAACAGAACAACAATTATTCTCTGACTTTAAATGAATAACCGTATTGCAATAAACATGATCAAATCATATTCATGCTCAACGCAAACGCCAAATAACATTTATTTAGGTTCAACACTAATCTCGAAAGTGTAGGGAGAGTGTGATGATGATCATATTAATCTTGGAACCACTTCCAACATACATCGTCACTTCACCCTCTACTAGTCTCTGTTTATTCTGTAACTCCTGTTTCGAGTTACTAATCTTAGCAACCGAACAAGTATCAAATACCCAGGGGTTACTATAAACACTAGTAAGGTACACATCAATAACCTGTATATCAAATACACCCTTGTTCACTTTGCCATCCTTCTTATCTACCAAATATTCAGGGCATTTCCACTTCCAGTCACCATTTCCTTTGTAGTAGAAGCACTGAGTTTCAGGCTTTGGTCCAGCTTTGGGCTTCTTCGCGGGAGTGACAACTTGCTTGCCATTCTATTTGAAGTTCCCTTTCTTTCCCTTTGCCTTTTTTCTTGAAACTAGTGATCTTGTCAATCATCAACACTTGATGTTCTTTCTTGATTTCTACCTTCGTCGATTTCAACATCACGAAGAGCTCGGGAATCGTTTTCGTCATCCCTTGCATACTATAGTTCATCACGAAGTTCTACTAACTTGGTGATGGTGACTAGAGAACTCCGTCAATCACTATCTTATCTGGAAGATTAACTCCCACTTGATTCAAGCGATTGTAGTACCCAGACAATCTGAGCACATGCTCACTAGTTGAGCAATTTTCCTCCATCTTTTAGCTATAGAACTTGTTGGAGACTTCATATCTCTCAACTCGCGTATTTGCTTGAAATATTAACTTCAACTCCTGGAACATCTCATATGATCCATGACGTTCAAAACGTCTTTGAAGTCTTGATTCTAAGCCGTTAAGCATGGTGCACTAAAATATCAAGTTGTCATCATATTGAGATAGCCAAACGTTCATAACGTGTGCATCTGCTCCTGCAATATGTCCGTCACCTAGCGGTGCATCAAGGACATAATTCTTCTGTGCAGCAATGAGGATAAACCTTAGATCCCGGATCCAATCCGCATCGTTGCTACTAACATCTTTCAACATATTTTTCTCAAGGAACATATCAAAATAAACATAGGGGAGCAATAACGCGAGCTATTGATCTACAACATAATTTGCAAAATACTATCAGGACTAAGTTCATGATAAATTCAAGTTCAATTAATCATATTACTAAAGAACTCCCACTTAGACAGACATCTCTCTAGTCATCTAAGTGATCACGTGATCCAAATCAACTAAACCATGTCCAATCATCACGTGAGATGGAGTAGTTTCAATGGTGAACATCACTATGTTGATCATATCTACTATATGATTCACGTTCGACCTTTCGGTCTCCGTGTTCTGAGGCCATATCTGTATATGCTAGGCTCGTCAAGTTTAACCTGAGTATTCCGCGTGTGCAACTGTTTTGCACCCGTTGTATTTGAACGTAGAGCCTATCACACCCGATCATTACGTGGTGTCTCAGCACGAAGAACTTTCGCAATGGTGCATACTCAGGGAGAACACTTCTTGATAATTAGTGAGAGATCATCTTATAATGCTACCGTCAATCAAAGCAAAATAAGATGCATAAAGGATAAACATCACATGCAATCAATATAAATGATATGATATGGCCATCATCATCTTGTGCTTGTGATCTCCATCTCTGAAGCACCGTCGTGATCACCATCGTCACCGGCGCGACACCTTGATCTCCATCGTAGCATCGTTGTCATTACACCATCTATTGCTTCTACGACTATCGCTACCGCGTAGAAATAAAGTAAAGCAATTACAGGGCGCTTGCATTTCATACAATAAAGCGACAACCATATGGCTCCTGCCAGTTGCCGATAACTCGGTTACAAAACATGATCATCTCATACAATAAAATATAGCATCACGTCTTGACAATATCACATCACATCATGCCCTGCAAAAACAAGTTAGACGTCCTCTACTTTGTTGTTGCTAATTTTACGTGGCTGCTACGAGCTGAGCAAGAACCATTCTTACCTACGCATCAAAACCACAACGATAGTTCGTCAAGTTAGTGTTGTTTTAACCTTCGCAAGGACCGGGCGTAGCCACACTCGGTTCGACTAAAGTTGGAGAAACAGACACCCGCCAGCCACCTGTGTGTAAAGCACGTCGGTAGAACCAGTCTCGTGTAAGCATACGCGTAATGTCGGTCCGGGCCGCTTCATCCAACAATATCTCCGAACCAAAATATGACATGCTGGTAAGTAGTATGACTTGTATCACCCACAACTCACTTGTGTTCTACTCGTGCATATAACATCTACGCATAAAACCAGGCTCTGATACCACTGTTGGGGAACATAGTAATTTCAAAAAAATTCCTACGCACACGCAAGATCATGGTGATGCATAGCAACGAGAGGGTAGAGTGTAGAGTGTTGTCCACGTACCCTCGTAGACCGAAAGCGGAAGCATTAGAACAACGCGGTTGATGTAGTCGTACATCTTCATGGCCCGACCGATCAAGCACCGAAACTACGGCACCTCCGAGTTCTAGCACACGTTCAGCTCGATGCGTCCCTCGATCTCGGATCCAGCTGAGTGTCGAGGGAGAGTTCCGTCAGCACGACGGCATGGTGACAATCTTGATGTCACAGGGCTTCGCCTAAGCACCGCTACAATATTATCGAGGAGGACTATGGTGGAGGGGGGCACCGCACACGGCTAAGAGATCAAGAGATCAATTGTTGTTGTGTCTAGAGGTGCCCCCTGCCCCCGTATATAAAGGAGTGGAGGAGGGGGAGAGGGCCGGCCCCTATGGCACGCCCTGGAGGAGTCCTACTCCCACCGGGAGTAGGATTCCTCCCCTTCCATGTAGTAGGAGTAGGAGACAAGGAAGGGGGAGAGGGAAGAGAAGGAAGGAGGGGGCGCCGCCCCTCCCCCTAGTCCAATTCGGACTAGTCATTGGGGGGGCGCGGCCTGCCTCTCTCTCTCCCCTAAAGGCCAATAAGGCCCATCTACTTCTTCCCCCGTATTCCCGTAACTCCCCGGTACTCCGAAAAATACCCGAACCACTCGGAACCTTTCCGATGTCCGAATATAGTCATCCAATATATCGATCTTTACGTCTCACCATTTCGAGACTCCTTGTCCTGTTCCTGATCTCATCCGGGACTCTGAACTCCTTCGGTACATCAAAAGTCATAAACTCATAATAAAACTGTCATCAAAGCCTTAAGCGTGCGGACCCTACGGGTTCGAGAACTATGTAGACATGACCGAAACACATTTTCGGTCAATAACCAATAGCGGAACCTGGATGCTCATATTGGCTCCTACATATTCTATGAAGATCTTTATCGGTCAAACCGCATAACAACATACGTTGTTCCCTTTGTCATCGGTATGTTACTTGCCCGAGATTCGATCGTCGGTATCTCAATACCTAGTTCAACCTCGTTACCGGCAAGTCTCTTTACTCGTTATGTAATGCATCATTCCGTAACAAACTCATTAGTTATATTGCTTGCAAGGCTTATAGTGATGTGCATTAGCGAGAGGGCCCAGAGATACCTCTCCGACAATCGGAGTGACAAAACCTAATCTCGAAATACGCCAACTCAACATGTACCTTTGGAAACACCTGTAGAGCTCCTTTACAATTACCCAGTTACATTGTGACGTTTGGTAGCACACAAAGTGTTCCTCCGGTAAACGGGAGTTGCATAATCTCATAGTTGTAGGAACATGTATAAGTCATGAAGAAAGCAATAGCAACATACTAAACGATCAAGTGCTAAGCTAACAGAATGGGTCAAGTCAATCACATCATTCTCCTAATGATGTGATCCCGTTAATCAAAAGACAACTCATGTCTATGGCTAGGAAACATAACCATCTTTAATTAACAAGCTAGTCTAGTAGAAGCATACTAGTGACACTATGTTTGTCTATGTATTCACACATGTATAATGTTTCTGGTTAATACAATTCTAGCATGAATAAAAAATATTTATCATGATATAAGGAAATAAATAATAACTTTATTATTGCCTCTGGTTACTGGGGTGAACAAATTACTATAGCATAAGTATTACAGTGGGTGAACAAATTACTGTCGAGCAATTGATAGAAAAGTGCATAGTTATGAGAATATCTAGGCATGATCATGTATATAGGCATCACGTCCGTGACAAGTAGATCAAAACGATTTTGCATCTACTACTATTACTCCACACATCGACCGCTATCCAGCATGCATCTAGAGTATTAAGTTCATATGAACAGAGTAACACATTAGGCAAGATGACATGATGTAGAGGGATAAACTCAAGTAATATGATATAAACCCCATATTTTTATCCTTGATGGCAACAATACAATACGTGCCTTGCTGCCCCTATTGCCATTGGGAAAGGACACCGCAAGATTGAACCCAAAGATAAGCACTTCTCCCATTGCAAGAAAGATCAATCTAGTAGGCCAAACCAAACTGATAATTCGAAGAGACTTGCAAAGATAACCAATCATACATAAAAGAATTCAGAGGAGATTCAAATATTTCTCATAGATAAACTTGATCATAAACCCACAATTCATCGGATCTCGACAAATACACCGCAAAAAGAGTTACATCGAATAGATCTCCAAGAAGATCGAGGAGAACATTGTATTGAGATTCAAAGAGAGAGAAGCCGCCATCTAGCTAATAACTATGGACCCAAAGGTCTGTGGTAAACTACTCACACTTCATCGGAGAGATGTAGAAGCCCTCCGTGATCGATTCCCCCTCCAGAGAGCGCCGGAAAAGGCCCCAAGATGGGATCTCACGGGTACAGAAGGTTGCGGCGGTGGAAATAGGGTTTTTGTGGTGCTCCTGGATGTTTTCAGGGTATGTATATATATATATATATATATATATATATATATATATATATAGGTGAAAGAAGTTGGTCAGGGGAGCCACGAGGGTTGGAGGGCGCGCCTCCCTGCCTTGTGGCCGCCTCGTTTGCTTCTTGAAATCCACTCCAAGTCTCCTGGATTGCGTTTATTTCAAAAATAACTCTCCCGAAGGTTTCATTCCGTTTGGACTCCGTTTGATATTCTTTTTCCGCGAAACAATGAAATAGGCAAAAAAAACAGCAATTTGGGCTGGGCCTCCGGTTAATAGGATAGTCCCAAAAATTATATAAAAGTGTATATTAAAGCCCATAAACATCCAAAACAAGCAATATAATAGCATGGAACAATAAAAAATTATAGATACGTTGGAGACGTATAAGGAACCGAGAAAGATACAAGGAACCGATAGGGGAGCAAGTTTGTGAGGAGTGGTGGATGCAGTGCTAGGATAACAGAGACGCCCGAAGATGCGAAGGCCATCGTAAGATGGGGACATACCGAAAAGGAGCCGGTGAGGAGCATAGTTCCAGTGAGGGCGACACGGGCGGATGTTGATGAGGAGGCTGGCCGTGGCGAGAGCATCCGGCTAGAACGGAGGGGGCACGTTGGAGTGGAAGTGCAACGTGCAGACGCAGTCATTAAGAGTGCGAATGACATGCTCCGCGCGGCCATTTTGCTGGGACGTGTAGGGACAAGTGAGGCGAAAGATGATGCCATGAGAAGCGAGGAGGTTACGGACGACGACGTTGGTCAAACTCTTTTTCGTTGTCAGTTTGTAATGCAAGGATAGGACGACCGAAATATGTGGTGACAGAGGAATAAAAGGTGGTGAGTGTGGCAAGGGTGTCGGACTTGCGATGTTGAGGAAATGTCCACACATGATGAGAGAAATCATCTAATATCACCAAATAGTATAGATAGCTCGTGTTTCTTGCAACCGGGGACGTCCAAACATCACTATGCAATAACTGAAACGGAAAAGTGCAAATGTTTGTAAACTCTCTAAAGGGAAGACGAATGTGCTTGCTGAGACGGCAAGCCTCACAAGTGTGGTTGTCAACCTTATTACATGAGAAAGAAAAACTCTATAGAATCTGATGCAAAACTGTGGAGTTGGGATGACCGAGATGAGCATGCCAAAGATCGACGTTGGCGGCGAGGGTGGATGGACAGGTGGCACTGGTGGCAGAGGGGTGCACCGTGTAGAGCTCGTCGGGGCTATCACATTGGTGGAGTACCATTCGGGTATAGGCGTCCTTCACAGAAAAGCCAACATCGTCAAATTCGACAGTAATAGGATTCTCACGAGCAAGGCGACGAAGAGATACAAGGTTCGTGACTAAGTCAGGAGAAATAAGAACATTAGACATGTTAATAGGAGTCGAAGTAGATGGAAACGACATATGACCGACATATGTAATGGGTAAACATTAGACATGTTACCAACGGTGATGCGAGTGGGAGTATGAACGGGAGTGGAAGATGTGAGGTTACCGGGATGAGATGTCATATGAGTAGTGGCACCCGAGTCCATGTACCAGTCACCTCCGCCACTATAGTTATTGGGTGAGGTAGCCGGGTGCAAGGCGGCGAGTAGTGCGGGATCCCACGGCGGCGGCACCTATGGGTAGAACCCGCCATAAGGGGGTGCGGGAGCGATGCCATAGCCGCCCGCGGCTGGCGGTGCAGGAAGGGTCGGGTAGGGGGCAACACCGGGCACGGTGAGGTATGCCTGGTGACTCGCCGGACGAGGCCTGAGGATGCTCGGGGCGGGAGGACGGGGAGCCGACATCAAGTACGCGTGGACAACACCCATCCACTGATTGGTACCATAAGTCCATGGCGGGAAGGGCTGCTGATGATGAGGGGCCCCCCGTACGCCCCCCCCCCCCTCCCGGTTCGCCTGCTATTGTTGCTTCGACCGCCCGCCCCTGCGGCAGTTGCCGCGCCGCCCGCAGCCTTGCGACTGCTGTTGAGGAGCAGCAGGAGGTGCAGGGGCCGCGGGCAGGACGGGGTAGTACCCCGAGGGTGCGGGGGGGGCAGCTGCCGCTGTGCGGGTCGGGCGGGTGGTGGGGCGCCACGAGCGGTGCCGGCGGCGAGGGCGTGGTGCTGCACACATTTCTTCACCTGCTTCATCCAACGCTCATCCAACCGCAAGTATGCCACAAAGTTGGGTAAGAAGGGCTTCGACATCAAGGTGAGGTTGGTGGCGGCATTGCCAAAGTCCTCATTGAGACCGGCGGTGAGTGTGCTGAGGAGGAGGTCATCATCAATCTTGGCGCCGATGTCACGGAGCTCATTCGACAACGTCTTGAGACGGCGGCAATAGTCACTGATGGAATGTTCATCCTGGTGATAGTCAAAAAATTCCTGCTGCAGAAAAATGCGACGCTGAAGCTTGTTGTCGGTGAAGAGGCCGTTGTGCTTGACCCACACAACGCATGCGCCATCACCACTGCTCACGACCGTGTGAAACAGGTCATTGGAGATGGTGGTGAAGAACCACCGGATGAGCGTAGCGTCGATCGCGGTCCACTCGGAGTCGTTCACCATGGCGCGAGAGTCGATGGTGCCGTCAACATGATCCACAAGATTGTTCTCGCGGAAGAGGTGCGAGAAATAGGCCTTCCACGTGTAGTACGTGGAGTTGGTGGCATCAAGGATGACGGGAATGCGGTCATGGATGTAGATGTCGCGAATGTCGGCGGGGTCCGGCCCGGCGAAGGGGTTGGAGATGGATGAGGCGACGGACATGCTGGCGGCGTGCATGGGAAAGGGAAGGGGGTGGAGGCTAGGGTGGGAGGGGGAAGCGGCAGCGCGGCCGCTAGGGTTGGGGCGGCTGCAAGAGAGGAGCGGCGGCGTGGGAGGGTGGAGGTGGTGGTGGCGTGGGGCAGCGGCGGCGGCGTGAGGTGGCAAGGGTTGCAAAAGCGGGTTAGGCAGGGCCGATACGGTATCTGATACAATGTAAGTTTGGGAGAAAGGAATTGTGTGCATCGATGATTCTCATTGATCGTGCACTAGGCACATATATAGGTACAAGGGATGCGCCCGGTTTCTTGTCTCCCAAGATATAACTAGTTACAGAGGGGAGAGAGACACGATAGGTGCAACGTACAAAATCCGGACCTACATAAGTATGTACATGTTCAACACCTAAGGTGAGCAATGATGGAAATCCTCCTCCACGGACTAAAACCCCTTAGATTATATAGGCACCGAGGGTATGTAGGGTTACATATGGTTGGTTTATCAACTAGGGATACACATGTAGACGGCCGATGTAGTTCTTGAAGTGCATGCCAAGTCTTCGGCAAAATCCACCTTGATCACGTCAAGGTTTAAGGCTTCCGAAGTCCTTCCATATGATATTGATAGGTCCTGGGCTCGGCCCGTGGACTATAGACCAACTAGATTGGTACCTCCTAGTCCAATACGCCGCCAACTATGAATCCAACAAATAGCACAAGATAAATAAATGAATTCAAAGGTTTAAATGAAAGATGGGGATGCGCGCAAAAAAGGTTTCAAACTGAAGAGGAGAGGCTTAAATAATTCATGAAGACGCGAGGAAAAAAGTTGAAGCTAAGAAGAAGAGGCTTATACTCGAGAGATTTCCATGATGTCCAAGGTCATGTTGGTCAAGTCCACGACTTGGATGACAATGTCGGTGGTGTTGGTTCGCCGTATGCGTTGCGGCATCATTCTACACTTTGTAAATGGCAATGCAGGCTTTGCAAATGGTGACAGTCATGGTTCGGCAAATTTGACAATTTTGACCTTGGGATGAAATCAATTCATAGAGTGAACTGCCTGTGAAACTATTTCATGTCCCTAACCTTTTTGTGTAGCGCCCGCCACGCAGGCGCCACAACCTACTGTCCAGCGCCTACCTCTGGGGCGTTACACATCTGTCCACCATGGCAGCCCCTAGGCCCGCACCCAGCAGTGCAGCGCCTCAGAGCTAGGCGCCACACATTTAAAGTGCAGCGCCTGGCGCTCGGGCGCTGCACTGTGACTTATCCAGCCACTCGACTGCCCCCCTGATGACCCACAATTACAGGGGATCTATCGTAGTCCTTTCAATAAGTAAGAGTGTCGATCCCAACGAGGAGCAGAAGGAAATGATAAGCGGTTTTCAGCAAGGTATTCTCTGCAAGTACTGAAATAAGCGATAACAGATAGTTTTGTGATAAGATAAATTGTAACGAGCAACAAATAACAAAAGTAAATAAAGTGCAGCAAGGTGGCCCAATCCTTTTGTAGCAAAGGACAAGCCGGAACAAACTCCTATGATAGGAAAAGCGCTCCCGAGGACACATGGGAATATCGTCAAGCTAGGTTTCATCACGCCGATATGATTCGCGTTCGGTACTTTGATAATTTGATATGTGGGTGGACCGGTGCTTGGGTGTTGTTCTTACTTGAAAAAGCATCCCAGTTATGATTAACCTCTATTGCAAGCATCCGCAACTACAACAAAAGTATTAAGGTAAACCTAACCATAGCATGAAACATATGGATCCAAATCAGCCCCTTACGAAGCAACGCATAAACTAGGGTTTAAGCTTCTGTCACTCTAGCAACCCATCATCTACTTATTACTTCCCAATGCCTTCATCTAGGCCCAAATAATGGTGAAGTGTTATGTAGTCGACGTTCACATAACACCACTAGAGGTTAGACAACATACATCTTATCAAATATCGAATGAATACCAAATTCACATGACTACTAATAGCAAGACTTCTCCATTGTCCTCAGGAACAAACGTAACTACTCACAAAGCATATTCATGTTCATAATCAGAGGGGATATAATGTGCATAAAGGATCTAAACATATGATCTTCCACCAAATAAACCAACTAGCATCAACTACAAGGAGTAATCAACACTACTAGCAACCTACTAGCACCAATCCCGGACTTGGAGACAAGAATTGGATACAAGAGATGAACTAGAGTTTGGAGATGAGAAGGAGCTGGTGAAGATGTTGATGGAGATTGCCCTCTCCCGATGAGAGGAGCGTTGGTGATGACGATGGTGATGATTTCACCCTCCCGGAGGGAAGTGTCCCCGGTAGAACAGCTCTGCCGGAGCCCTAGATTGGTTCCGCCAAGGTTCCGCCTCGTGGCGGCGGAGTCTCGTCCCGAAAGGTTGCTTATTATTTCTTTCTCATCGAAAGACTTCATATAGGAGAAGATGGGCGTCGGAGAGCCACCAGGGGGCCCACGAGGTAGGGGGGCGCGCCCAGGGGGGAGGGGCGCGCCCCCCACCCTCGTGAGCAGGGTGTGGGCCCCCTGGCCTTCATCTTTGGCGACGATTTTTCTTTATTTATTTTACGATATTCCGTGGAGTTTCAGGACTTTTGGAGTTGCGCAGAATAGGTCTCCAATATTTTTCTCCTTTTCCAGCCAGAATTCCAGTTGCCGTCATTCCCCCTCTTCATGGTAAACCTTGTAAAATAAGAGAATAGCCATAAGTATTGTGACATATCGTGAAATAACAGCCCATAATGCGATAAATATCGATATAAAAGCATGATGCAAAATGGACGTATCAACTCCCCCATGCTTAGACCTTGCTTGTCCTCAAGCGAAAAGCCGATAACAATAAATATGTCCTCATGTTTAGAAGTAGAGGCGTCGATAAAAATAAAATACGGACATGAAGGCATCATGATTATTTTCATAACAGCAACATATATAGATTTGTCATATGATTACTTATGTTCAAGTGATGATCTTTTCACAAAGCCAAAGTATGAATCATAAACCTTATTGAGCACTGACGGTGTCCTAAACTAGGGGGTACTCACCATGTCGTCCCCCAATCAGTTAGATTGGGCCGAGGACCCCCAGGGCCGCATACTCATGGGCCAGTCCGGACAGGTGCCGCATACAAGGAAGATTCTACAAGACTTGGCGATCAAGACAAGGATTCCTGCCCCACCGGCGTATTCGGCTAGGACTCTTGTTATCCTAGGCCTCTGGTGCATTATATAAACCGAGGCCAGGCTAGTCGATAAACCTCCATTACAACAATCATACCATAGGCTAGCTTTAGGGTTTAGCCTCCTTGATCTCGTGGTAGATCCACTCTTGTACTACCCATATCATCAATATTAATCAAGCAGGACATAGGGTTTTACCTCCATCAAGAGGGCCCGAACCTGGGTAAAACATCGTGTCCCTCGTCTCCTGTTACCATCCGCCTAGACGCACAGTTCGGGACCCCCTACCCGAGATCCGCCGGTTTTGACACCGACATTGGTGCTTTCATTGAGAGTTCCGCTGTGTGATCGATAAAAGGATCGATGGCTCGCCTGCAGATCAACTGCGACTTCCGCATCTTCGTCACCAGCTCGACTGGTCACCTTGGTTCGACTAAGAATTGCGTCCCGTGTTCGGATCACCATATTCGGACGATGGCCTTCATCAAACATCAACTCCGATCTCTATCAAGATCATGGAGGAATCATCCATGGAGCTCGGGGGCTCAACGTCAACATTGCCCTCGAGCGACCGTGCTGTTTTTCTGGACAGCGAACTCGTATCTGCTGCCACCACCTCCTCGAGTATCTCTTTGACGATCTCCTTGGTGGAATTGTGCGGAATTGAGTCTACAACAACCCTAGAAAATTTCGTCGAGTTCCGATGGAGGAATCTCTCGCAATCCACGATATACCGGAGCCCTGTCAAATCTGGACGGGAATCTGGACGAGTTTAGGGCGTGGTGTCCAGCTTCTATCTCGGACGTCCTTTTGAAAAATCCAACCGTTGATCGGCTGCGGAATTCCTATATCTACCACCCCTCCAAATTTCAGCTCGATCCGACCGTCAGAACTCCGGGAACCTTCCGATTAGTGCATCACTTTTCGGATCGGTTTTCTGCGCGAGAACGAATCCGACCCGAATTCATCTTTTTTATGAACGGGATTTCGGACATCCTTTTTGAAGGAAGTTTTGTATGGGATATTGTGTATTGTTCCCAAACACATCCCACTAACCTTAAGATCTTTTGAACATGATCTTCAACATCATTGCTGGTGTCAAACCAGTCCGGCAATATTGTTCCACGGCTGCCGACTTGCGCTAGACGCGTCGTCACTTTGTTGAGCCGAGCTCAACTTCTTCGGATCATCATCTCGGCAAGCCGAACAAGAGTCCGGCATCGCGAAGAACAAATCATCATCAACATCGCCGCCCCACGGATTACACGGAGCGGGAATATCGGCATCGCCGCACGGTCGCTTCATCAAGCCGGCATCGACCACGTCACAACCTGCATTGGCAGGGCCGCACTATTGCTCCTTCAAGCCGGTGTCCATCACACCGAACAACTTCGACATCTCGGCTGGACCGGAGGATTCATTATCTTTTCATCAACCTACTCCGGACACTTCTACGTCACTAGCCGACCAGCTTCGTCACGATTAGCTGGACCGAGGGCTTTGCCTCGGCGAGCCAACCTTTGCCAGCATCATCCTCCTTCGGATTGCTACAACAAATAAACCAGGTGCTATTAATCCTAATATTTTTGTTTGTTTGGGTTCATTTTTCCCAAGGAATTATTACTCTGATTTGTCCATCATATGTTCACAGGTCTATCAAATGGTGGCCGCATTAACGACGGTCGCATCATGGTTCGGTCAGTCTCCGTACATAGTCCGGCGAACGCCGCTTCCGGAGCACGGACCGACCTGTGAATTCAGGCTTTCCCACGCCTTTACCGCATCACGCCGACGCCCTGCATCGACATCGACCTCGGCGCCAGGCCATATTTCTTTTATTACTCACTTTGCATAAATTATTCATTATGCAACAATTTTTTTTAATTATCATTATTTTTATTATCTCCAATTTGCACTATTTTTTGTGCCCAGGAAAATGATCCAGCCGGACTATATCCTTTGACATCACCTCGGCTGGACGGGGGGCTTTGTCAACACTTCATTACCCCATGCGAGGGACTTCGGCATCACTCTGCCGTCCTGCATTGACCATGCTATATCACCACTTCACAGTGCCGAGCTCTTTGCTCCGCCACCTCAGGACCGGCTTGGGGGATAGAATCTTGTCCCGCATCAAGCTCGGACCGCATCGTCAATACCGAACACATTAACCAGCTAAGTTGCCTTCATGCTCAAAGTTTTAAAATTTCTAACTTGTGTTCGGTTCGACCAAGCATTATACCTTCTCGGAAAAAAGTTGCTTGTAAAAATCTTCCATGTCGAAACTTTGTTCGCACACACTTGACGTGCTACCCGCGCTCATTATACATGGGGGCTTCTTTAACAGAAGCTTATTAATACGGCTTTATGCCCAACACATGTGTCACCCTTCCGCATGTACCTTTTATTCACCATTATATGCATCGATATGACTTAAGTTTTGGCCAAGCTGGGTTGCCTGGCTCCTGTGCTTACCCCTACGTTCCCGATTGTTCGGCTAGGTGGTAAAGGGAGCACCTCTGCGATTGTTACTGCCGGGTCAGCCGGATGTGTACCTCAGACTGGGTGAAGCCGAAAGCTAGCGTTCTTAAGGGAATACTCGGTCGGTGAACTAAAAGATGATTTCTTACCTATTCATTTACCTGCCCCCAGATATTTTTCTGTTCTTTTCGCAGTCCGGACATGCACTTTAGGGCATGCCTCCCAGGGAAATGTAACGCCCCGGATCCGATGCGCCAGGTGTCTGCCAGTTATTCGCCTTCGTTGCCATGTCATTTGCTTGCGTGTTGCACTTTGCCATGTCATCATATGCATTTCATATCATGTCATCATGTGCATTTCATTTTGCATACGTGTTCGTCTCATGCATCCGAGCATTTTCCCTGTTGTCCGTTTTGCAATCCGGCACTCCTATGTCATCCGGCGTCCCCTTTTGACCTCTTCTCTTGTGCGGGTGTTAAACGTTCTCGGAATGGCCCGAGGGTTTGCCAAGCGGCCTTGGTATAGCACCGGTAGACCGCCTGTCAAGTTTCGTGCCATTTGGAGGTCGTTTGGTACTCCAACGGTTAACCGGGTAACCGCAAAAGCCTCTTTTGTTGCAGCCCAACACCCCTTCCAAAGTGGCCAAAAACCCACCTAACTCCCCTCCATGCTCTCGGGCGTTCGATCACGATCACGTGCCCGAAAACTGCTCCTCATTTGGACTCTCCTAGCTCCGTCTACCTATAAATTTGTGGCCTCCCCCAAAAATCCGCAGTCCAAACCCTAGCCCGCTCCCTCTCCGCCGCCGGACACGTCCGCCACGGCCGGACGCGTCCGCGCCGCCGCGCCCAACCAACGGGAAGCTGCCACATGGCACTCCCCGCCGCCAGCCGCCGCCGGCCCGCCCGGGCCCGCCTCTGGCCCGCGCGGCCCGCTCGCCCGCGCCGCCGCCCGCGCCCCCACTCGCCCGCGCCCCCGCCCGTCGCCGCCTCCCCGCCGCCCCGTCTCCCGCCGCCGACCGCGTCGGCCGCCGCCGCAGCCCGGCCGCGCCAGTGCGCCGGCCTCTCCTCCGGTCAGATCCGGTCGCCGCCGCCGGATCCGCCCCATCCGGCGCCCCTCCGTCCATCTCGTCCGCCGGCGCCGTTCCCCGACGTCGCCGGAGCACATCTCCGGCCATCCTCGATTTCCGTGCCCGCAGGTTGACTTCACCCCCGAAATTGCCTAAGTCCCCGTTTCTGTAATATTTTCATGCCATGTTTGACCTGTTGCATCTCTGCATCCGTAGCTCCGTTTCGTGCGTGTAATATGTCAAATTGTTCGTCTCGACGAGTACTTCATTTCATTCCATTGCATCATTTTCATTTGAGCTTATATTGATGCCCGAAATGCTGTTGGAAGAGTGCATGTTGATGTTAATCTGCTGAAACTGTTATAACTTGTTGTTTTATCATTTTTGCCATGATTGATGTGTGCATCCTATGAGGTTGATGTCTACATGTGTTTTGATCTATGCCATGCCATCTTTCCAGGGGTGTATGTTATATATTTTTGTGATCAATGTGGTGACTAGCACAAGCATGCAAACTAGGCTTCGTGATATTGCTGATTTTAGTCCCTGTTCTGCTGTCATTTTGATGTCATGTAAACTTGATGCTACAGAGAGATCCATGCATATTTTGAGATACTTCAGTAAGGGTGTTTTGAACATATGGTTATTGTCTATCCATTCATGCACTTGTTTGCAATTATGGAGTAGTCTAGCATGTCATTTTGGTGCTCTACTCTTGCTTCAAAATGTTTCCTGGCAGATTGTTTACTTGTTATTCAATTTAGCCAAGGTTGCTATAGTTGATCCTTGCATGCTATGGACTTGTTCTTGCCTTAGTTGGTTACATAAACATGTCTTCTTGATGATGCTATGCTTATCTTGTCATGCAATGACTTGTGGTGAGTGGATCGAGCTTGTTAAGTAGTGTACTTGTTGTTGCTGTTTTCCTGACAGATTCTGTTATATTTTGTTGCTATGTTAACAAGCTTCTACTAATCATTCTATGCATAATCTAGAGATGTACTATAAATATGTTTTGATCTACATGTTATGCCCTAGCCATCCATGCCCCTGGTTGCATTTATAGCTTGCTGTAGATTATTCATATCTTGCTCCAAAGTTGCTTGAAAATGTTGTTGTCAGCCTGTTTACATAAAGTTCACTTGTTCCCATGTGTTTTGCTAGTGATCCATGTATCCTATGACCTTTCTCTTGCCATGCTTAGCTTCATAAACATGCCTTCTTACTGTTGGTTGCCTTGCCATGTCGTGTATTGCTCTGTGGTGAGTGGTTCAAGCTCACGAACATGCCTACTTATTGTTGTTCCTACCATGTTTGAATCTGTAATATAACTTGCCATGTTTACATGGGTGCCATCATATTTTCCGTGCCTTTTTGGCTCATGGTCAGTAAGGGTCTTTTGATCTATGCATTTAGTAGTTTCATGCCATGCCTTTGTTTGCCATGATATGTTCCTGTAACATGTTGTTTGATAGCTCTAAACATTGCAAGCTGATGTTATTTCTGATAAGTCTGAAACTGTTATTATTTGCAATACCTCCATGTGTTTTGGAGCATGTTCTAGTTGTTTCTGGAGATAGCTCAGTGTTCATGTTTTGTTATGCTTTACCTGTACTTCATGCCCATGCCTTTTGTTATTATGTTGGGGTGCTGTAGCATGTTGTTTTGATGCTTGCAATATGCCTAGTTGCTGTTATGGACAGATTGTTGCTATGACTTATATAGTGTTTGTGTGTTGAACCGTTGCTCCGTTTTGAGTGTGCTCTATATGAAGCTTGCTTGATTTTGCATGTAGCTTCATATTATCATGTTGCATCCTTGTTTTGAGGTGTTTGCTTGATGTTTGTATGAATTTTGCATCAATGCCATGTTTAACTTGTTTTGCTCATATCTTCTAGGCCGTAGCTCCGAATCTAATGAACTTTATATGTAACTTGACTAGATTTTCGTGTAGATCATCTTGGTGCATCTTAACTTGCTGTTTAACAACTTGAACATAATGTTTATCTAGTTCTGGACCAATTTCGAAATTTGCATATGAGGACTTACCGGAATTGTTATATGTTGCTCCCGGCCTCATTTAAACTTGCCTTGATGTGATTGTTCTTGTTTGCATCATCTCTTGCCATGAGTAGCTTCATCTAGCTTTGTCATTCATCATGCTTGTTGTGCATCATGCCTTGTTCATGTGTGGTGTGTTTACCTATGTTGTGTGCTTCTTCTTGTTAGTTCCTGTTTCGTTGCGATCGCGAGGATTCGTTCGTCTACGGTTGGTTCGGCTTCATCCGTTCGTCTTCTTCATGGACTCGTTCTTCTTCTTTGCGGGATTTCAGGCAAGATGACCGCTACCCTAGATCTCACTACTATCATTGCTATGCTAGTTGCTTCGTTCTATCGCTATGCTGCGCTACCTATTACCTGTTTATCAAGCCATCCCATATTGCCATGAACCTCTAACCTTTGACACCTTTCCTATGAAAACCACTGTTTGGCTATGTTATCGCTTTGCTTAGCCCCTCTTATAGCGTTGCTAGTTGCAGGTGAAGTTGAAGATTGCTCCATGGTGGACAGGGTTTATGTTGGGATATCACAATATCTCTTATATTATTAATGCATCTATATACTTGGTAAAGGGTGGAAGGCTCGGCCTTATGCCTGGTGTTTTGTTCCACTCTTGCCGCCCTAGTTTCCGTCATACCGGTGTTATGTTCCCGGATTTTGCGTTCCTAACGCGGTCGGGTTATTTATGGGACCCCCCTGACAGTTCGCTTTGAATAAAACTTGTCCAGCAAGGCCCAACCTTGGTTTTACCATTTGCCTCACCACCACCTACTTTTCCCTTGGGAGTCGCTCTCTCGAGGGTCATCTTTATTATAGCCCCCCGGGCCAATGCTTGTCTAAGTGTTGGTCCAAACTAGAGCACCGTGCGGGACCATCCCTTGGCAACTTGGGTTACGTCGGTACCTGTACGCTTAGCTTATCCGGTGTTGCCCTGAGAACGAGATATGTGCAGCTCCTATCGGGATTGTCGGTGCATCGGGCGGTCTTGCTGGTCTTGTTTTACCTTTGTCGAAATGTCTTGTAAACCGGGATTTCGAGACTGATCGGGTCTTCCTGGGAGAAAGTCTATTCCTTCATTGATCGCGAGAGCTTGTCATGGGCTAAGTTCGGACACCCCTGCAGGGTATAAACTTTCGAGAGCCATGCCCGCGGTTATGTGGCAGATGGGAATTTGTTAATGTCCGGTTGTAGATAACTTGACACCAGATCTGAATTAAAACGCATCAACCGAGTGTGTAGCCGTGATGGTCTCTTCTCGGCGGAGTCCGGGAAGTGAACACGGTTTATGTGTTATGATTGACGTAAGTAGGTGTTCAGGATCACCTCTTGATCATTGCTAGTTGACAACCGTTCCTTTGTTTCTCTTCTCGCTCTCATTTGCGTATGTTAGCCACCATATCATGCTTAGTCGCTGCTGCAACCTCACCACTTTACCCCTTCCTTTCCTATTAAGCTTTGCTAGTCTTGATACCCATGGTAATGGGATTGCTGAGTCCTCGTGGCTCACAGATTACTACAACAACAGTTGCAGGTACAGGTTATGCGATGATCCTGACGCGAGAGCGATGCTTGCTTGTGTTGAGTTCTTCTTCTGCTTCTTCTTCGATCAGGGGATAGGTTCCAGGTCGGCAGCCTGGGCTAGCAGGGTGGATATTGTCTGAGTTTCTGTTTATGATTCATAAGTAGTCGGATGTTGTTCTTGTATGTTGTATTGTTGTATTCTTGTGGCATTGTATGCCTTTTGTATGTATCCCCATCTATTATGTAATGTTGATGTAATGATATCCACCTTGCAAAAGCGTTTCAATATGCGGGTCTATCCTTGGTGGGACCTTCGAGTTCCTTTTGGATAGGGTCGCATATTGTGCGTGACAGGAAAGGAACCCCTAACGGAACTATTCTCCCTGGAAGATGTTTCTTACTAACCATGTAATATAACATAACTAGTTGGGCACTTGTCTGATAAAGCACTAATGACCCCTACGCCTGGTCTCCACGCATGCCCCGGTTTTTATAACCGCGAGGGTATTCGGACACACTCCGGACTATTGGGTCCAGAGGTTGAAGCGAAAAGGTCCGCTACGACAAACGATCTACAATCCGGCTAGAAGGCATTTTACATGTCACCTTACATTTTATAGTCAACTTTTACCCAAGTCACTTGGGGGCTCTTATGTTTATTTGAGCCGTTTTATACTAAGTGTTTTTCTTCTTAGTCGTTGCAAAAAATTTATCATTTATCACTCCTTTTTTTGACACGAGTGTGCGGTCACTAGCCGGGGAGCCTAATTTCTCTCTCAAAACCGCTAGAGTTTAGTTTTCTAAACTGGCCTAATGAGAAGTACTCCGCCTTCTGGATGGGAGACTGAAGCCGTAGGCTGACCCGCTTGAAGTCTTGAGATAGGATGTGTCATGTTAAAGCACGGCAGAAGCACTTTTTTTCTCTAAAGTCCAATTTTTGGATTGGCACCGAACACTTGATCTTGTTCGGACGTTATGTTTTTACTGACATTTTTTGGTTTTCCAAGCTTTTGGCACTTTTAAACTATTTGTGTGTTTTCAGCACAAGTCTCGCAGTGCAACGCCGGACTCCTTTAGAGATTCGGCAAAAACATTCTCGGATATTGCTATATATGCATCGGTTTCAAATTGTGTCTTCGGTCAATAGTTGGGTTGCCCGGCTCCTGCGCTTGCCTCCTATGTTCCGCTTTGTTCGGCTAGGTGTGCAAAGGGAGAACCACTGCGATTGTGCTTCCAGCTCGCATGGTCAAGCACCTCAGTGGAGAAAGCCGAAAACTGACTGTCACAATAGGTGTAAACTGGTCAGCGATCCGATGACTATATTAAATGACGGGCCATTCATCACATTGGCCGAAGTGTTTCCGGCTTGACCTCGACTGTCGTCGAACACTACCGGGGGCTATTAACTGGCCTCCCAAACTAAATCCTCGATCTTTTGCTCTTACATTGGAGCTGAGGTTTCATGATCATGCATAGCATGACAACCCAAAGAAAGGAACCGATAGCGGGACTATTTTCTTTGGAAGACATTACTTCTGTTAAACAGTAATATAACATATCTCTCTGCGTACCTTTGTTTATAAAACCGTATGGCCAGATTGCCTTGTTTGTCGTAAATCTTTGCCCTCATAAAGGCTTTTAAAAGTAGGACAAACACTCCTCGGCTACTGGCCGAGGAGGTTGCAGCCGATGGTCGGTCAACAAAGTTTTGTACAATGCGGATCCGAGCATTAATGACATAAAGTACTTGGATACATAGAGTCATTACACATAATTTGTGATTTTACTATGGATACCAATCCTTAATTCGGCCACCCGTGCCCGCATTAAGGCTCAGGGGCTACTGGGCTTCGGGCTTATTATTTACAAATATTAAAGGGGCACATTGATCCCCTGATCTGGTGTTGCCACCCGACCAGTGTCTCGGGGGCTACTGCATTGCCTGTCCAATGCAGAAAATTTTGAGTGCAATACAGTCTCCAAGGAGATTTCGATCCTCAGGTTGGTCGGCCGCACCCAACCTGAGTCTTGAGGACTGAGCACGCCGCTTTTGGTGTCCCGAAGTATTCTGCCGAGCCAGGATTTGATCCTCAGACCGATTTTGCAAATCAACCTGAGTCTCAGTGGCTATGGGGATCAGTGGTCTTATGTCATCCTTCATATGCATCTCGGGTTTTAGACCGATACTCACCTTGAGGGCTACTGGCTATGTATCTCGGCAGAGAATAAATTGCACCAATCAAAAACATTGACAAAAATCGGCCCACATTCGGGGTGGTGCGCCACCTCGGAAGCAGTCCGGCATAAAGCTCGGGCGCTAGTGGCTGGCTCCATAGAGGGCATTTCCGGCATTAAGCTCGGTTAAACTCCTTCAAACTTCTTTGAACCAAGGTGATTTACGACACCTCGGATACAGTCCAGCGTTGGAGCTCGGATACATAGTCCAGCGTTGGAGCTCGGATACAGTCCGGCGTTGGAGCTCGGATACATTTCAGCGTTAGAGCTGGGAAGCGGTCCGGCGTTGGTGCTCGGCTGCAAAAGATACCTCGAATGGAGTCCGGCGTTGGAGCTCGGATGCAAGAGGACGCTGCCGCCCGGGAACAACTTCAAACCCGAGGTGTGGCATAAAAATAACAAGGCATTGATAAAGGCCGGAAACTTAGAGGGGCTCCTCGGATACCCGACATGTAAACTTGTCGAATGCATTTCGGCGATCCTTAAGATAGAAGATTTGTTGAACCAGTTTTCAAGACCGGCAACCGAAGATGAAGAACAGTTCGGAAGAATCGAGGAGCGTCCCTAACTTGAAGACCGGTTCAGGGGGCTACTGACGGTGTCCTAGACTAGGGGGTACTCACCACGTCGTCCCCCAATCAGTTAGATTGGGCCGAGGACCCCCAGGGCCGCATACTCATGGGCCAGTCCGGACAGGTGCCGCATACAAGGAAGATTCTACAAGACTTGGCGATCAAGACAAGGACTCCTCCCCCACCGGCGTATTCGGCTAGGACTCTTGTTATCCTAGGCCTCTGGTGCATTATATAAACCGAGGCCACGCTAGTCGATAAACCTCCATTACAACAATCATACCATAGGCTAGCTTTAGGGTTTAGCCTCCTTGATCTTGTGGTAGATCCACTCTTGTACTACCCATATCATCAATATTAATCAAGCAGGACGTAGGGTTTTACCTCCATCAAGAGGGCCCAAACCTGGGTAAAACATCGTGTCCCTCGTCTCCTGTTACCATCCGCCTAGACGCACAGTTCGGGACCCCCTACCCGAGATCCGCCGGTTTTGACACCGACAAGCACCAACAAATTATACCCTCAGTCATTGAAGCAATTGCAATTTATCATAACATCGGAAAGAGTCTATGTTAGAGCTTAAAAGCAAGTCCACATACTCAACTATCACTTAGTCCTTCATAATTGCTAACACTCACGCGATACTTGTGGTTATAGAGTTTTAATCGGACACAGAGAAAGATAGGGGCTTATAGTTTTTGCCCCACAACCTTTTACCTCAAGGGTAAAGTCAACAATAATAAT
Source organism: Triticum timopheevii (assembly GCA_963921465.1). Lineage (NCBI taxonomy): Eukaryota > Viridiplantae > Streptophyta > Magnoliopsida > Poales > Poaceae > Triticum > Triticum timopheevii. Next base: position 465,969,294 of record OY997266.1, read on the forward strand.
TCACGCTCCCCCACATCCAATTAGATATATATATATCATGTTCTTTCCAACATGCTGAGCTTGCCAAGGGATAAAATGAAAAAGGAAGGGTGAAGATCACCGTGACTCTTGCATAAGGTAGAGGATAATAATAAAAGATAGGCCCTTCGCAGAGGGAAGCAGGGGTTGTCATGCGCGTTTAGGGTTGATGCACAAAATCTTAATGCAAAAGAACGTCACTTTGCATTGCCCCTTGTATGTGAACTTTTATTATGCAGTCCGTCGCTTTTATTGCGTCCACAACAAGTTCGTGCAAAGTTTATTTTCTCCGCACTAATAAATCATGCATATTTTGAGAGCAATTTTTATTGCTTGCACCGATGACAACTTACTTGAAGGATCTTACTCAGTCCATAGGTAGATATGGTGGACTCTCATGGCAAAACTGGTTTAAGGGTATTTGGAAGCAAAAGTAGTATCTCTACTTAGTGCTGAAGATTGGCTAGCATGAGGGGGAAAGGCAAACTCAACACGGTAGAGGAACCATGACAACATACTTTATCTCAGATGTAAGAAAACATAACTCATTGTGCTGTCTTCCTTGTCCAACGTCAACTCTTTAGCATGTCATATTTTAATGAGTGCTCCCAATCATAAAGGATGTCAATGATAATATATCTATATGTGAAACCTCTCTTCCCTTATTACTTCCTATTAATTGCAACGATGACCAAAGCTATATTTGCCAACTCCCAACAACTTTAAATCATCATACTTTTTCTATGTGAAGTCATTACTTTCACTAAGATCAAAACGAACTCTTTAATTCTTTTTATTCTTTTTATTTATTCACCCAAGATCATGGCAAAGTAATCAAGCCCTTGACTCAACATTAATCTTTATTATATATAGCTCACGGACTCGATGGCATAGAGGGATCATGAAGCAAAACTCAAAACTAGATCGTGCCATGACTTTATTCTACTAAATCAAGATACTACTAATAGGATCGAACTAAGAAAAGCGGTAAAGATAGGACTTGTGATGGTGATACGATACCGGGGCACCTCCCCCAAGCTTGGCAGTTGCCAAGGGGAGTGCCCATACCCATGTGATTATATCTCCTTCTTTGTTGTTGGCGGTGGAGGTGTTGTTGATGATGGAAGCTTGTCGTCCACCTTCCATGGCATAGGCTCACCCTTATAGAAGGATGATCGAGTCTCCGGAATCCTCAAATCTGCAACGGAAACAGCTCGAAACGAAAACAGAGGATATTTGCGTGATACGGGAGTCAAAACCTTCGGGAGAATATATAATGAATTTTTACCGACCAAAATACGTATCATGCAAGAAAACGAGGTCCGGAGGGCACACGACGTGCTCACGAGGTAGGGGGCGCGCCCAGGGGGTAGGGCGCGCCCTCCACCCTCGTGGAGGCCTCGTGTCCTCCCCGGACTGCTACTTATTTTTCTATTTTTCTAAATATTCCAAAACGGAGAAATATTGCCTTAGAATTTGTTTTGGAGTCGGTTTACTTACCGTACCACATACCTATTCCTTTTCGGAGTCTGGAACATTCTAGAAAGTGTCTCTTATGTATTCCTCCGGGGTTACGGTTTCAATGATATTGGTTTCAACATTTATGGGATTACCTGAGATATAATGTTTGATTCTGTCACACCCTGATTTTCATGCCACCACACTTAAGCTAACAAGCTTTTGAAATATTTACAAAGGAAATATTCTCCAAAAATTCCAAGAAAATTCTATCATTTCACATATGACATGTTTGATGATCTTGACAAGTATCATGTCATGAAGAATAGTATAACCCCATGAAATCCCTTCAAAACCATTTCTTCCATTTTGAAGTTTGAGCAACTTTACATTGCCAAACATGTCCAAATGTTCTCAAACCCTGTGAACATGCTCAAATGGTCTAATCATTCATCTAGACGAAATGGCACAAGTTGGAGAAAATGTTATATTAATCAAAGTGCCCCAAAACCCTTCCTGTCCAGAACCAAATTTGAACAACTCTACATTGGCATTTTCCTCCTTTTGATCTCAACTTTTGTGGACATGTTCATAACCTCAAACGATGACACTACACCAAGTGGTGCATCAAGGAGAACAGATTTGCATGACTAAATCTTGGAAAGTCCAATTCTGCTGATTTCTAGGGTTTACAAAAGTTGCATTGGCAACTTTGCCCAAATAAGCTCCAAATTGGTGGAAGGCCCTAATTATATGTGCCATTTCACCCTGTTGAGTCTCATGCCAAATGGAGTTCATTTGCTTAACCAAACAAGCATCAAACACCTTCTGCCACTTTACCAAAATTCCATTTTTGGCCACTTCCACTAATCTCCATGACCCTATGTTTTTACCACAGCTGCCCCAGGTCACCTCCTACCTCCCTTAACCCTCCCCTGGCCATTGCTCAATGATTAAGGGGTGAAACACCCCCATTTACCTCCCTGGACAGCAACTTCTCTCTCTCCCTCAACTTCCCTCCTCACTCCAGTGGCTCCCCAGGGCATCCAAGGCCATATACCACTTCTTTACTCCCCCCTAGAGCTGCCAGACATCAGTGGCCGCGCGCACAAGGCATATAATATGCCATGGCATGCCAAATGCATGCTCCAGAGCGCGCTACAGTACGGCCAGGCACTATAGCCGCTCTTTGCCCAACGTCCCCGATGACCCCGGCTCTTCCCCACGCGCCTGCAGGACCACCTGGGCGTCCGCAACACGGCACTCTGCCGGCCCCCTCCTTCCACTCTCTCCCCTGCCCGTCCCACGCATGGACAAAGCGCCTCCCAGCTCCGCCACTCTCTGCTCAAGCACGGGTCCCGCCCCGAGCTCGCTCTGCTCCTCCTCTACCTCCCCAGCACCGTGCACCATACCCACGAGCGCCACAGAGCCCTCCTCGCTTGCTCCCTTGGCCACCAGAGCCATCGCCGCGGCCGCCCGTGCGCCCCGTCCACGATGCACCATCGCCCCGCCATAAAAGGCCACCCCGAGCCCTCTCTGGCCTCCGTTCGCTCCCTCTCCCTCCTGTGCATCATCTCGACCAGCTCACTCCTCTCCCCGCGCCCTCCATCCACCACCATGGTCGGGGCCTTGCCGTCGGCCTCCGCCTAAATTCACACCCACCATTCCTCCTCCTCCCCTCTAGACCAAACTAGAGCACCTCCACCACCACCGCGAGCCTCTCCCGCGCTTCTCCCTCTCCTCCCCGTGGTCGTGCCGTCGAGTTCCATCGTCATCGTCAGCCTCGTCCGCCGCGGCCGACGCCCTGCTCAACCCGGTGCCCCTGGGCGACCGTGCCACCCACGGTTGGACGCGGCCGGGCCTCCTGAGCACACCGGTGGTCAGCTCACCGGAAACGGTGGCCTGTGGCACCGGCAAGCCGCCGTCGACACCGCCCCCTGCCCCTGCTCTGTTCGAGCGGGAGCTTGGGGATGAACCCGGCCGATGGTCCCCGCGTGTCAGCGACCCTGAGGGTCGGGCCCGCGGGTTAAGTGGACACGGCTTCTTCAGGAGCCGTAGGCCAAGGCATATTCCGGGCGGGCGCCTTCGACGTCACCGCTGTCGCCCCGTGCGGCCGTGCAGCTGGGCCAAGCCCAGTGCGCTGCCCCGCTATGTCTCGCCCAGTGCACGCTGTTGCCGCCCAGATCCAGCCCGTTTGGGTAAAAACCTTGTTCCTTTTTCCTTTCTGTACAATTTGTAAAATCCATAAATAATTCAAATTAACTCCAAATTTGGTGATTCAAATTTCTAGTGACTCTATAAATCATGATCTACCTATTGGTGCAACATGCACATTTTTCCAGAGACTTTTTCTTCATAAACATTTATCAAATCCTGTTTTTCCATTTCTGTGATGAACTTTAGAAAATCATAGAGAGCTCATACTTGATCCAAATGACATGATTCAAATTCCTAGGTGCTTCTAAGCTCATTAGTTTATGAACATTTTTCTTAATACTTTCTGTACAACCTCAAATAATGAGCCATTTCTTCATATTTGTCAACTTTGCAAATTTATAGGAAAATCATTTGAACTCCAAATACAGTGAAACCAATTCCTAGATGCTTCTAAAGTCATCATTTGTTAAATGGGTGCCTCTGCTCATTTTTGAAAATAATGTTTTTGTACACTTCTTGCAAACCCATTAATCCCTTGATTCCATCATATTGAAATGTTCAGAGATGTCCATTGATCAAATCCTAATGAAACCACTTTGGTCATCCCTCATATGACCAGAGGTATCTTAGAAAAGTCCAACTCATATTTTTAGAGCACTTTTATTTCTACATGGTCGTGTTGCTTATTATGGTTGTTTTCAGTGATAGTTGATGAAGTAGACGAAATGGTCGGAGTTGGACCAGAGATATTTGAAGACCTCGAAGACTTTGTTAAAACAGGCAAGCAACCCTTTGACCATGTCTAAGAAACCCTTTTTATGCATGTCATATGGCACTTTTATTGCTTGCATCGAAGTCATGATAAAATGGTGACCACTTGAGGTGGTTTACCTTTGTTGCTTTTCTCGTTGACACTTGCATGATGCATGACCCTACCTTTCTATGAGGGTTATGCCGGTGGGAGTAGATAGGATGCTAAAGTAGTGCTACGCAAAAAGGGACGGGAATATGCATGGTGATGGAGACAAAGTATTTTCAAAAGACTTTTCGAAAACTCCATCGGTTGCCACTTATGCCCGGGGGAGATGATGGGTTGGGTAACCACTTGATGACGAAGTGGTGTACCGAGGCAAGTGTGTGTGTTGTTTCCAAAACGGATTGGTTTAAGTTGCGACCGTTATTCCAACCTTACATGCGCAACCACTCTACCCTTATATGGGAAAGGGCATTATTGATTACCTAGGCCGATACTAGCTTGGAGCCTGCATTACTAGTGACGGGGGAGAGTTGGTGCTCTCTCTCGGGACGGGGTCGTGCCAGGTAGGGCGGCCATGACTGTTTTCACAGGGCACCGGATACACCGTTGTGTCCCCTCTCGGATGTTACGATCTCGTGTGAGTCTCGTATGATGTACATCGTGAGGATACGGAACAACGAGTGGACTCCTTGTTAGTGTCGTCTAGGGAAAGATAGTGATCGGGTGCTTACCCCGGGTACTTGAGGTATCGCGGGTCGTGGATGACACGGAAGTTCCCCGGATCTTGTGGGTAAAGTGTGCAACCTCTGCAGAGTGTAAAACTATTCGAATAGCCGTGTCCACGGTCAAGGACAGTTGGGTAACCGCTCTTGGGCTACATCCACATGTTTACAAACCAGTGTGTGTGTGTTTGGATAAGTGGGAAGATCTACTTGGGTCAAGTCAAAGGACTTGACATGATTGAGTTGGGTTGATGCCCACTCTATTTATGTTGATATCTATAACATGTCCTCATGGTTACTTGAATTCTCCTGATGCATGTCTTACAAGTTGTTGAACATGTCATTGCACTCAAAACTAGCTTTCTGCAAAAAATTACCTATATCATGCATTGTTGTATCTTGAACCAAAACATGGGTTGCTTGCGAGTACATTCAAAGTACTCATTGGCTTGCCACTGGTTATTTTATTGGCCAGGCATGAAAGAACAGGATATAATGAAGAGTACCTTGGTGACGAACATGCGAGCTAGGACGCTTCCCAGTTAGAATGCCTGTAGGGTTAAGGCACATGGCATGGGTCCAAGTTGTTATTGAAGATTTCCGCTGCGATGATACACTCAAGACTTGACCATAATGGTCCTACTTGTGTAAAACGGTATGTATGGATGTAAGACTCTTGTTATTCAGCTTCTGTGTGTTGAGTGAGCATTGATCTCTGGGATCACTATACACGTGCATTCGGTGATCTCGACTTATGAGTTGGGGTCCCCACAGAGCTGGTATCAGAGCCATCCTGACTATAGGAAGCCTTAGTTAGCATGGTCGTTAGTTAGGGTAAAACTATTTCCAAAACTATTACTAGTTTTCAAAACTATCTATACTTCTCTTCCCTTCTTAGTTTTTCGAAAACTAAGGTAAACTTTCCTTATGGATCTCTTTCCCCTTCAAAACTTTTGGTCGCACGCCTTGCCAGACATTCGCCCACGTCTTCTGAACACAAGTTTGGCGACACCACGACAGGACGATACCAACAGAAGATACCGTCTCGAGGAATGAGGACATCGAGACCCAGAGGATGGTGACACCTTTGAATTTGCCCCAGGATGATGCAACCTTGTCCTATGACGATCAGGGGGTAAGATACGCAAGACCATGATATACATCGCTAATAGAGCAATCATGTCCTTACCGTTGTTGTATCGGCAACCACCGGTGGATGAGAACCTCACCATTTGGTCCGCCTCACTATAGTGAGTAGGAAAATGGTTCTCTTCATCCCCCGCTCTTGGTGTCGATGTTGTCATAAACGTAACCGACATGTTGGACCTCTACTATGCCTTGTTAATGTCCTTGCACAAAGGATTACAAACCTGGTACCATCGATGCCTTAGAAAGCAAAAGGGATTGTCATGATTAAGAAGACAACAGAAGACCGAGTCAATGCCTGCTATGAGAAGCCACCATCACCCCATCACCTCATCAGCCGAGAAGTTGTCGAAGATTCTTCAGGCTCAACCCAGATCGTTTCATCAAACAAGAGACGTAGCAACACCTGAGGAAAACTCAGGAGACTGCACGAGGCACAAGGCACGGCTACTGAGTCCGAGAACCCCTAGGGTAGGATGAGTCGTGTAACCCCTATGCGCAGTCGAGTCCGTATGATGGTTCAAATAGAACCATGATTGTGTGTTGCTTGTTTTTATTTGTTTGTGTTTTGATATAGGTCACACTTTTGCCCTAGGCAACAAGTACGCGACTATATCACCTTCCTTACCCTGTTTCTTTGGTTTGGCCCTTTTTGCACCTGTTTGTTTGCACTTGCACTATAGAACCCCCTTTAGGCATTCCCCTCCTCTATGCTACCTCTCCCTCTCATCTCTCTCCTCAACTGAAGGCTGGCAAGACAAGATACACCAAGGATTCTACTTTGGCAACCAACCAGCACTGAAGACTTTTGCTACAACCTCCTCGACCAAGTGCATCCCCTTAGAGTTATGGTTGCCCCTCAAGATTAGAGACCCATTCCTAGACCCTTCAAGACTTCATAAGATACCCCAGCTCGAATCCTTAACCATGTGCTTAACCCACAGAATTGCAAGAGAACCTGTTAAGCCTTCGTAACCTTGCTGATCATTGGGTTCATTATGGAAATTGGTGGACTGACTATATTAGAGATAGCATTTTCAAGTATTTGGGGATTATAAGGACTTTAGAAGATCACGTGGAACACCATAAACATTGGATTTGTAGAATTAATGGATTGTGTAGTGATTGATGGAAGTTAATGGGTTGCTGGAGTTGATTCATAGGAAGGAAACAAGATCTTGGAGTGGCTTACGACGTGTTTCCTTAGGATAGAGGTGCTTTATCTTAGACCTTGGAAGAATAGGCTGAGCACTTGGATTGTCATGTTCAAGCTTAGCAGCTTATATGTTCTACCCATGGATTTTTAGGGGTAGACATACATATGAGTTTGGGGATTGTAGACATATATGATTTTGTTAGACCTCCTCTTGAGAGTCATGAGGATATGAATCACATGAGTGATGATTGGAGTTGACCTATACGAAATGATATTATTAGTGATATGATGTGATTTGTTTAAAGGACTAGATAGCACAATTGGCATCTCAGAAACTGTGCTCAAGGAGGGGATGATAAACATTCACTCGCACACTAGAATCCTTGAAACCCTTACGCCCTACCAAGCCACAACATGGTCGGATCCTGACCTTGGGCTTTGGCTCTAGATCGATAAGACCTTGGCCAATGCTCAACCGTGACCATCACCTCAGCCCACTTTACGTACCCATAGACTTCATGGAGTGCTTGGACAAGTTGGTTGTCATCTTTCTTTGATGACATACTTGTCTACCCGAAGACGGAAGAAGAATCGTTGAGCTGGTCAAGGAACATCTGAAGATCGTCATGTCTAGGAGGAAGAACTACACCAACAACCATCTTCAAGAAGTATACTTCCGCGTCAAAGACCATGTGTATCTGCAAGCCACTCCTCTCTAAGGAACCAAGCATTTCCATAACAAGGAGACCCACACCAAGATTCATCAGCCCCCTTCGAGATCACTCCAAGATTTAACAACCCCTTCTGAGATCACTACGAGACGAAGAGAAGACAGTTACCAGCTGGAGTTGCCACATGAGTTACCTAATGTGCACAATGCTTTCCATGCATCACAACCCCGGAAGTGTTTCCAACTTCCTAACTTGCCCGATCTCTACGAGGGCATTGACCACCGAGCCATCGACCCCTAGCCCAATCTACCCTATCGCGAGCTACCCATTACCAACCTGGATCAAGAAGAGCGTCATACACGAAGCCACACCATCAAGTACTTCAAGCTCAATGGAGCACTACATGGAAGCAGAAGCAACATGAGGACTTCAAGACTACCCCAGATCCAAGTTTCTGTATCCCTTTCTCCGCCTAGTTTGGGAATCTCGGGCACGAGATTCTTGTAAGGGGGGTAGGTCTATCACACCCTGATTTTCATGCCACCACACTTAAGCTAACAATCATGATAAAATGTGGTTTGACAAAAACTTTTGAGTGTTTTGGACCTTGCCTTGATTGGTTTTTGTCTGCTGTTTGCAAGTGCTCTAAAAATGTAATAAATCCTCCAACTCCTATACTTCATCTCCTTGCTCCAAACTCTTGAACCAATGATCATGCCATGTGTATAGGACATAAAAATAATTTCTTACAAAAATAATTTTGCCAAATAGTATTTTCAAAAATTAGTTTTCCAAAAACCCCTGAATTGAGGTTTGCACTGCAAGTACTTAATTAAGGGCAGTAAAAATCTTTCCAAAATATATTTGACTCCTATTAGATATAGGATACCCAGAAACCACACAAATATAATTTTAAAAGTTATTTACCTATTTTATTTAAAGGCTTTTTCTTTAGGCCAGAAATGGTCTTTAATAGGTTAAAATTATTTTAATGCTTCAAAAATATTTTACAAAATTTAGGGAAACTCATAGGACATATATTGTCCATAGATAAGAGTTTCAACACATGGTCATGTTCAAACTATTGGTCAAACCCTCAAAAAACCTTTCTGGATATTTCAAGCTTTTGAAATATTTACAAAGGAAATATTCTCCAAAAATTCCAAGAAAATTCTATCATGTCACATATGACATGTTTGATGATCTGGATAAGTATCATGTCATGGAGAATAGTATAACCCCATGAAATCCCTTCAAAACCATTTCTGTCCATTTTGAAGTTTGAGCAACTTTACATTGCCAAACATGTACAAATGTTCTCAAACCCTGTGAAGATGCTCAAATGGTCTAATCATTCATCTAGACCAAATGGCACAAGTTGGAGAAAATTTTATATTGACCAAAGTGCCCCAAAACCCTTCCTGTCCAGAGCCAAATTTGAACAACTCTACATTGGCAATTTTCTCCTTTTGATCTCAACTTTTGTGGACATGTTCATAACCTCAAATGATGACACTAAACCAAGTGGTGCATCAAGGAGAACAGATTTGCATGACTAAATCTTGGAAAGTCCAATTCTGCTGATTTCTAGGGTTTACAAAAGTTGCATTGGCAACTTTGCCCAAATAAGCTCCAAATTGGTGGAAGGCCCTAATTATATGTGCCATTTCACCCTGTTGAGTCTCATGCCAAATGGAGTTCATTTTCTTAGCCAAACAAGCATCAAACACCTTCTGCCACTTTACCAAAATTCCATTTTTGGCCACTTCCACTAATCTCCATGACCCTATATTTTTACCACAGCTGCCCCAGGTCACCTCCTACCTCCCTTAACCCTCCCCTGGCCATTGCTCAATGATTAAGGGGTGAAACACCCCCATTTACCTCCCTGGACAGCAACTTCTCTCTCTCCCTCAACTTCCATCCTCACTCCAGTGGCTCCCCAGGGCATCCAAGGCCATATACCACTTCTTTACTCCCCCCTAGAGCTGCCAGACATCAGTAGCCGCACCCACAAGGCATATGATATGCCATGGCATGCCAAATGCATGCTCCAGAGCGCGCTACAGTACAGCCAGGCAATGTAGCCACTCTCTGCCCAACGTCTCCGACGACCTCGGCTCTCCCCCACGCGCCAGTAGGACCACCTCGGCGTCCGCAACATGGCACTTTGCTGGCCCCCTCCTTCCTCTCTCTCCCCTGCCCGTCCCACGCGTGGATAGAGCGCCGCCCAGCTCCACCACTCTCTGCTCAAGCACGGGTCCCGCCCCGAGCTCGCTCTGCTCCTCCTCTACCTCCCCAGCACCGTGCACCATCCCCACGAGCGCCGCGGAGCCCTCCTCGCTCGCTCCCTTGGCCACCAGAGCCATCGCCGCGGCTGCCCGTGTGCCCCGTCCATGGTGCACCATCGCCCCGCCATAAAAGGCCACCCCGAGCCCTCTCTGGCCTCCGTTCGCTCCCTCTCCCTCCTGTGCATCATCTCCACCAGCTCACTCCTCTCCCCGCGCCCTCCATCCACCACCATGGCCGGGGCCTTGCCGTCGGCCTCCGCATAAATTCACACCCACCATTCCTCCTCCTCCCCTCTAGACCGAACTAGAGCACCTCCACCACCACCGCGAGCCTCTCCCGCGCTTCTCCCTCTCCTCCCCGTGGTCGTGCCGTCGAGTTCCATCATCACCGTCAGCCTCGTCCGCCGCGGCCGACGCCCTGCTCAACCCGGTGCCCCTGGGCGACCGTGCCACCCACGGTTGGACGCGGCCGGGCCACCTGAGCACACCGGTGGTCAGCTCACCGGAAACGGTGGCCTGTGGCACCGGCAAGCCGCCGTCGACACCGCCCCCTGCCCCTGCTCTGTTCGAGCGGGAGGTTGGCGCTGAACCCGGCCGATGGGCCCCGCGTGTCAGCGACCCTAAGGGCCGGGCCCGCGGGTTAAGTGGACACGGCTTCTTCGGGAGCCGTCTCCCTGAGGCCAAGGCATATTCCGGGCGGGCGCCTTCGACGTCACCGCTGTCGCCCCGTGCGGCCGTGCAGCTGGGCCAGGCCCAGTGCGCTGCCCCGCTATGTCTCGCCCAGTGCACGCTATTGCCGCCCAGATCCAGCCCGTTTGGGTAAAAACCTTGTTCCTTTTTTCCTTTCTGTACAATTTGTAAAATCCATAAATAATTCAAATTAACTCCAATTTTGGTGATTCAAATTTCTAGTAACTCTATAAATCATGATCTACCTGTTGGTGCAACATGCACATTTTTCCAGAGACTTTTCTTCATAAACATTTATCAAATCCTGTTTTTCCATTTCTGTGATGAACTTTAGAAAATCATAGAGAGCTCATACTTGATCCAAATGACATGATTCCAATTCCTAGGTGCTTCTAAGCTCATAAATTAGTTTATGAACATTTTTCTTAATACTTTCTGTACAACCTCAAATAATGAGCCATTTCTTCATATTTGTCAACTTTGCAAATTTATAGGAAAATCATTTGAACTCCAAATCCAGTGAAACTAATTCCTAGATGCTTCTAAAGTCATCATTTGTTAAATGGGTGCCTCTGCTCATTTTTGAAAATAATGTTTCTGTACACTTCTTGCAAACCCATTAATCCCTTGATTCCGTCATATTGAAATGTTCAGAGATGTCCATTGATCAAATCCTAATGAAACCACTTTGGTCATCCCTCATATGACCAGAGGTATCCTAGAAAAGTCCAACTCATATTTTTAGAGCACTTTTATTTCTGCCTGGTCGTATTGCTTATTATGGTTGTTTTCGGCGATAGTTGACGAAGTAGACGAAATGCTCGGAGTTGGACCAGAGATATTTGAAGACCTCGAAGACTTTGTTAAAACAAGCAAGCAGCCCTTTGACCATGTCTAAGAAACCCTTTCTATGCAAGTCATATGGCACTTTTATTGCTTGCATCGAAGTCGTGATAAAATGGTGACCACTTGAGGTGGTTTGCCTCTGTTGCTTTTCTCGTTGACACTTGCATGACGCATGACCCTACCTTTCTATGAGGGTTATGCCGGTGGGAGTAGATAGGATGCTAAATTAGTGCTACGCAAAAAGGGACGGGAATATGCATGGTGATGGAGACAAAGTATTTTCAAAAGACTTTTTGAAAACCCCATCGGGTGCCACTTATGCCCGGGGGAGATGATGGGTTGGGTAACCACTTGATGACAAAGTGGTGTACCGAGGCAAGTGTGTGTGTTGTTTCCTAAACGGATTGGTTTAAGTTGCGACCGTTATTCCAACCTTACATGCGCAACCACTCTACCCTTATATGGGAAAGGGCATTATTGATTACCTAGGCTGATACTAGCTTGGAGCCCGCATTACTAGTGACGGGGGAGAGTTGGTGCTCTCTCTCGGGACGGGGTCATGCCAGGTAGGGCGGCCATGACTGTTTTCACAGGGCACCGGATACACCGTTGTGTCCCCTCTCAGATGTTACGATCTCGAGTGAGTCTCGTATGATGTACATCGTGAGGATATGGAACAACGAGTGGACTCCTTGTTAGTGTCGTCTACGGAAAGATAGTGATCGGGTGCTTACCCCGGGTACTTGAGGTATCGCGGGTCGTGGATGACATGGAAGTTCCCCGGATCTTGTGGGTAAAGTGTGCAACCTCTGCAGAGTGTAAAACTATTCGAATAGCCGTGTCCATGGTCAAGGACAGTTGGGTAACCGCTCTTGGGCTACGTCCACATGTTTACAAACTAGTGTGTGTGTGTTTGGATAAGTGGGAAGATCTACTTGGGTCAAGTCAAAGGACTTGACATGATTGAGTTGGGTTGATGCCCACTCTATTTATGTTGATATCTGTAACCTGTCCTCGTGGTTACTTGAATTCTCCTGATGCATGTCTTACAAGTTGTTGAACATGTCATTGCACTCAAAACTAGCTTTCTGCAAAAATTTACCTATATCATGCATTGTTGTATCTTGAACCGAAACATGGGTTGCTTGCGAGTACATTCAAAGTACTCATTGGCTTGCCACTGGTTATTTTATTGGCCAGGCATGAAAGAACATGATATAATGAACAATATCTTGGTGACGAACATGCGAGCTAGGACGCTTCCCAGTCAGAATGCCTGTAGGGTTAAGGCACATGGCATGGGTCCAAGTTGTTATTGAAGATTTCCGCTGCGATGATACACTCAAGACTTGACCATAATGGTCCTACTTGTGTAAAACGGTATGTATGGATGTAAGACTCTTGTTATTCAGCTTCTGTGTGTTGAGTGAGCATTGATCTCTGGGATCACTGTACACGTGCATTCGGTGATCTCGACTTATGAGTCGGGGTCCCCATAGATTCTTTGACCGTTTACCACCTTCGGATTTGTGCCTGCGAAGTTGTTGATTTTTATGGCACCGGAACGATAGATCTCCTCGATAATGTAAGGACCTTCCCATTTGGAGAGAATTTTTCCTGCAAAAAATCTTAAACAAGAGTTGTATAGTAATACATAATCACCTACATTAAACTCACGCTTTTGTATCCTTTTGTCATGCCACCTTTTAACTTTTTCTTTAAACAGCTTGGCATTTTCATAAGCTTGGGTTCTCCATTCATCAAGAGAGCTAATATCAAATAAACTCTTCTCACCAGCAAGTTTGAAATCATAATTAAGCTCTTTGATAGCCCAATATGCCTTATGTTCTAGTTCGAGAGGTAAGTGACATGCTTTTCCATAAACCATTTTATATGGAGACATACCCATAGGATTCTTATATGCAGTTCTATAGGCTCATAATGCATCATTCAGTTTCTTGGACCAATTCTTTCTAGACCTATTGACAGTCTTTTGCAAAATTAATTTGAGCTCTCTATTGCTCAATTCTACCTGACCACTAGACTGCGGGTGATATGGAGATGCAATCCTATGATTAACGTCGTATTTAGCAAGCATCTTACGGAAAGCACCATGAATAAAGTGTGAACCACCACCAGTCATTAAATATCTAGGGACTCCAAACCTCAGAAAAATAACTGCCTTAAGCATTTTAATAGAAGTGTTATGATCAGCACTACTAGTAGGAATAGCTTCTACCCACTTAGTAACGTAATCAACAGCAACTAAAATATGTGTATATCCATTAGAGGCAGGAAAAGGTCCCATATAATCAAAGCCCCAAACATCAAATGGTTCAATAACAAGTGAATAATTCATAGGCATTTCTTGACGTCTACTAATATTACCAATTCTTTGACATTCATCACAAGATAAAACAAACTTACGGGCATCCTTGAAGAGAGTAGGCCAATAAAAACCAGATTGCAATACCTTATGTGCAGTTCTATCTCCAGCGTGGTGTCCTCCATAAGCTTCGGAGTGACACTTGCGTAGGATCTGTTCCTGTTCATGCTCAGGTACACAACGTCTAATAACACCATCTACTCCTTCTTTATAAAGATGTGGGTCATCCCAAAAGTAATGTCTCAAATCATAAAAGAGCTTTTTCTTTTGTTGGTATGTGAAGCTAGGTGTATAAATTTAGCAACAATATAATTAGCATAATCAGCATACCATGGAGTGCTACGAGAAGTACTTATGACATTTAATTGCTCATCAAGAAAGCTATCATCAATAGGTAGTGGGTCATCAAGAACATTCTCTAGCCTAGACAAGTTGTCTGCAACTGGGTTCTCAGCTCCTTTTCTATCAACAATATGCAAATCAAATTCTTGAAGCAAGAGAACCCATCTAATGAGTCTAGGTTTTGCATCTTTCTTTCCCATAAGATATTTAATAGCAGCATGATCAGTATGAATAGTTACTCTAGAATCAACAATATAGGGTCTGAATTTATCATAAGCAAACACAACTGCTAAAAGTTCCTTTTCGGTAGTAGCATAATTTTTTTGAGCATTGTCTAGAGTCTTACTAGCATAATGGATAACATTTAACTTCTTATCAACTCTTTGCCCTAGAACAGCACCTACAACATAATCACTAGCATCACACATAATTTCAAAGGGTAAATTCCAATCAGGTGGCTGAACAATAGGTGCAGAGACTAATGCTTTCTTAAGTATTTCAAATGCTTCTACACAATCATCATCAAAGACAAATGGTACATCTTTTTGTAATAAATTAGTCAGAGGACGAGAGATTTTTGAGAAGTCCTTAATGAACCTCCTATAAAATCCAGTGTGACCAAGGAAACTTCTTATACCTTTGATGTCCTTGGGACATGGCATCTTTTCAATAGCATCAACCTTGGCTTTATCAACTTCAATACCTCTTTCAGAAACTTTGTGCCCCAAGACAATACCTTCATTAACCATAAAGTGGCACTTTTCCCAATTCAAGACAAGATTAGTTTCTTCACATCTCTGCAAAACTCGATCAAGATTGCTCAAGCAATCATCAAAAGAGGAACCATAGACGGAAAAGTCGTCCGTCAAAACCTCACAAATCTTTTCACAAAAATCAGAGAATATAGCCATCATGCATCTTTGAAAGGTAGCAGGTGCATTACATAAACCAAAAGGCATACGTCTATAAGCAAAAGTACCAAAAGGGCATGTAAAAGTAGTCTTTGATTGATCTTTAGCCGACACAGGTATTTGAGAGAAACCAGAATAACCATCTAGAAAGCAATAATGTGTATGTTTGCACAATATTTCTAGCATTTGATCAATAAAAGGTAAGGGGTAATGATCTTTCTTAGTAGCTTTATTTAATTTGAGGAAATCAATTACCATCCTATAACCAGTGATAATTCTTTGCGGGATCAATTCATCTTTATCATTAGGGACAACAGTAATACCGCCCTTCTTAGGGACACAATGGACAGGACTTACCCACTAACTATCAGCAACGGGATAAATTATACCTGCCTCCAGAAGCTTGAGTATTTCTTTTCTTACCACTTCTTTCATTTTAGGATTCAAACATCGTTGAGGATCACGAACTGGTTTGGCATCCGCTTCCAAATTTATTTTATGTTGACATAGAGTGGGACTGATGCCCTTAAGATCATCCAGAGTACATCCAATAGCAGCACGGTGCTTCTTCAGAGTTTTCAATAATCTTTCTTCTTCATGCTCTGAAAGGTTAGCGCTAATAATAATAGGATATATTTTGTTTTCATCAAGATAAGCATACTTAAGATTATCAGGCAACGGTTTAAGCTCAAACACGGGATCACCCTTGGGTGGAGGAGGATCCCCTAGGATTTCAACAGGCAAATTGTGTTTCAGAATAGGTTCTTGTTTAAAGAATACTTCATCTATTTCCCTTCTTTCATTCATGAACATCTCATTTTCATGGTCTAGCAAATAATGTTCTAAAGGATCACTAGGAGGTACAGCAATAGAAGCAAGACCAATAATTTCATCCTTACTAGGCAATTCTTCCTCACGATGTTGTTTACTAAATTTAGAGAAATTAAACTCATGAACCATATCATCCAAGCCAATAGTAACAACATTCTTTTCACAGTCTATCTTAGCATTAACAGTACTTAAGAAGGGTCTACCAAATATAATGGGACAAAAGCTATCTTGTGGAGAACCAAGAACAAGAAAATCAGCGGGATATTTGGTTTTCCCACACAAGACTTCAACATCTCTAATAATTCCCATTGTAGATATAGTATCTCTATTGGCAAGTTTAATTGTAACATCAATATCTTCTAACTCAGCAGGTGTGATATCATGCATAATTTCTTTATATAAGTCAATGGGTATAACACTAGCACTAGAACCCATATCACATAAGCCATGATAACAATGATCTCCTATTTTAACAGAAATAACAGGCACGCCTACCTCGGGTTTATGTTTATCTCTATCACAGGGTTTAGCAATTCTAGCAGTTTCACCAGAGAATTCAATGGCATGCCCATCAATATTATCGGACAAGAGATCTTTAACAATAGCAATATTAGGTTCTACTTTGACTTGCTCAGAAGGTGTATAAGTTCTAGTATTGCTTTTACGAACAACAGTTGAAGCTTTAGCATGATCCTTTACTCTAGCAGGGAAAGGTGGTTTCTCAACATAAGAGGTGGGAACAATAGGATCATTATAAGTGATAGTCTCTTCTTCAACTTTAATAGGTGCAGCTACTTTTACTTCTATGGGAGGATGATATTTAAACCACTTCTCCTTGGGGAGATCAACATAAGTAGCAAAAGATTCACAGAAAGAAGCTACTATCTCAGAGTCAAGTCCATATTTAGTGCTAAACTTACAGAAAATATCGGTATCCATAAAAGATTTAACACAATCAAACTTAGGTGTCATACCTGACTCCTTACCTTCGTCGAGGTCCCAATCTTCAGAGTTGCGTTTAATTCTATCCAATAAATTCCATCTGAATTCAATAGTCTTCATCATAAAGGAGCCAGCACAAGAAGTATCGAGCATGGTTTGATTATTATGAGAAAGTAGAGCATAAAAACTTTGCATAATTATTTCTCTTGGAAGCTCATGATTGGGGCATGAATATAACATTGATTTAAGCCTTCCCCAAGCTTGAGCGATGCTTTCTCCTTCGCGAGGCCAAAAATTATATATATATATATATATATATATATATATATATATATATATATATATAATTGCGATCACGATGAACAAGAAGCATAGGGTAATACTTTTGATGAAATTCCAATTTCACTCTTTTATAGTTCCATGATCTCGTATCATCACATAGCCATACCATGTCGATGCGTCTCCCTCCAAAGATAAAGGGAAGGCCTTCTTCTTAACAACATCATCGGGTATACCTGCAAGCTTAAATAATCCACAAATATCATCCAAATAGCGTAGATGCTCGTCAGGATGCTTTGTTCCATCTCCTGTAAAAGTATTAGCCAGCAGTTTTTCCATAATACCCGAAGGAAATTCAAAAGGAGTTTCATTTTCAATAGGTTCAGTAGGTTGAGGAGAAACTCTTTGCTCTACTGGACGGGGTGAAGATACCCCGAACAAGCCCCTCAGAGATTCACTTTCCATAGTAACAAGTGACAGAAAATTTCAGCACACTATATAAATTTTTCCTTACCAAAGGCGCTACACTCCCCGGCAACGGCGCCAGAAAAGAGTCTTGATGACCCACAAGTATAGGGGATCTATCGTAGTCCTTTCGATAAGTAAGAGTGTCGTACCCAACGAGGAGCAGAAGGAAATGATAAGCGGTTTTCAGCAAGGTATTCTCTGCAAGTACTGAAATAAGTGATAACAGATAGTTTTGTGATAAGCTAAATTGTAACGAGAAACAAGTAACAAAAGTAAATAAAGTGCAGCAAGGTGGCCCAATCCTTTTTTAGCAAAGGAGAAGCCGGAACAAACTCTTATGATAGGAGAAGCGCTCCCGAGGACACATGGGAATATCGTCAAGCTAGGTTTCATCACGCTCATATGATTCGCGTTTGGTACTTTGATAATTTGATATGTGGGTAGACCGGTGCTTGGGTGTTGTTCTTACTTGAAAAAGCATCCCAGTTATGATTAACCTCTATTGCAAGCATCCGCAACTACAACAAAAGTATTAAGGTAAACCTAACCATAGCATGAAACATATGGATCCAAATCAGCCCCTTACGAAGCAACGCATAAACTAGGGTTTAAGCTTCTGTCACTCTAGCAACCCATCATCTACTTATTACTTCCCAATGCCTTCATCTAGGCCCAAATAATGGTGAAGTGTTATGTAGTCGACGTTCACATAACACCACTAGAGGTTAGACAACATACATCTTATCAAATATCCAATGAATACCAAATTCACATGACTACTAATAGCAAGACTTCTCCATTGTCCTCAGGAACAAACGTAACTACTCACAAAGCATATTCATGTTCATAATCAGAGGGGATATAATGTGCATAAAGGATCTAAACATATGATCTTCCACCAAATAAACCAACTAGCATCAACTACAAGGAGTAATCAACACTACTAGCAACCTACTAGCACCAATCCCGGACTTGGAGACAAGAATTGGATACAAGAGATGAACTAGAGTTTGGAGATGAGAAGGAGCTGGTGAAGATGTTGATGGAGATTGCCCTCTCCCGATGAGAGGAGCGTTGGTGATGACGATGGTGATGATTTCCCCCTCCCGGAGGGAAGTGTCCCCGGCAGAACAGCTCTGCCGGAGCCCTAGATTGGTTCCGCCAAGGTTCCACCTCGTGGCGGCGGAGTCTCGTCCCGAAAGGTTGCTTATTATTTTTTTTCTCATCGAAAGACTTCATATAGGAGAAGATGGGCGTCGGAGAGCCACCAGGGGGCACATGAGGTAGGGGGGCGCGCCCAGGGGGAGGGGCGCGCCCCCCACCCTCGTGAGCAGGGTGTGGGCCCCCTGGCCTTCATCTTTGGCGACGATTTTTCTTTATTTATTTTAAGATATTCCGTGGAGTTTCAGGACTTTTGGAGTTGCGCAGAATAGGTCTCCAATATTTGCTCCTTTTCCAGCCAGAATTCCAGCTGTCGACATTCCCCCTCTTCATGGTAAACCTTGTAAAATAAGAGAGAATAGCCATAAGTATTGTGACATATCGTGAAATAACAACCCATAATGCGATAAATATCGATATAAAAGCATGATGCAAAATGGACGTATCATCCCCCCTCCCCCACTCCCCCCACCCCACACACCCGAGCTTTGCCCCCTCTCCCACTCTCTCCCCCTCTCAAATCCTTTCCCAAATCTTGCAAATTTGGCGAATTTGTCCGTGGATTTCGAAGTCAAGCCCTCCCTCAAGGTAATCTTCTCTGATCCCCTTGTTTTGATCCAAGTAATGTTATCATTTTGCTCATTTGTTGCTAGTTTGGGGAAACCCTAGTTTTGTTTGGATCTAGAGATTTGCATGGAGATGTGAGATGTTTGTTTGCCAATTTCCTATGATTAGGCTTTGTTAGTATGTTAGGGTTATTATTATTGGTGTTCTTATGTTGATGCTAGGGTTAGGTTTAGGGCTAGGGTTATGGTTAGGGTTAGGGTTGTTGTTTGATATATATTTTAGGGTTTGTACTCCTTGTTAATCCTTGGATTAGTACTCATGGAAGCAATGTTACGTTGTGTTGTTTGAATGCTTATAGGGATGGGAAGAACATGTGTGTTTGTTCATCATGGGGACAAAGACACCTTCTTGAAAGGCAATATTGAACCGGACCTGGATGAGCTTGACATGGAGTTTGATAGTAGTCCTAGCTATGCGGAGCTGTTGCAACAAGTGAGGAAAGATTTGAATTGGATGGACCCTAGTGATATTGTTGAGTTGGAGGGAAGGCATAATGTAGGTTTTGGAATGCACATCCATTGGAAGACAATGTGTGTCAACTCGGAGCAACGTTGGGTTGCATACAAGGAAACGGTGGCTGAATCACTAGACAAGGCTCTTGAGTTATTTGCAACGAAGAAGGTTGATTCAAGGTAGCATTTGGACTTGAACTAGAACCCCTCCCCTTTGGTTGCTAGTAGCCCCCCACCCTTGAAGCGAGATGAAATTGTTGAACCTCTTTTGACCCAAGAAGTGAGGCCAACATTGAGCCCGTTTACAAGCAACCAAGATGAAGATTTGCAAGAGGAGAATGATGAGTATGCGATGATGACAATGGAGTTGATCTCCATGACAACAATGTGGGTGATCTCGACAATTATCATTTGCAAGAGACAATGGACCATTCCATCCCTTTTTCCCGTGAAAATGCATCGGACTCTGATGACGATGGTCCCGACGAACAAGTTGATGCAGAGGGGTTCACGGTGAAGGAGGCTGAAGCTTTCGAGAAGGTATTCGGTCGGGATCATCGAACTACATTGTTCAAGGATGTTAGTCTCGCGGATGAAGCTATGGTAGATGGTGGCAAATGTATATCTGTTGGGGTTAGGCCAAGCTCTCACCATGATTTGGGAGATGACAAGAACCGGATTGCAAAAGGGTCTAAGTTCGAAACCTTCTTGGAATTGAAGATGTGGCTCGACAACTACTCGGTTACACATTATCGTCCACACAAGGTGGTGCACTCGGACTTCAATGTGCACTACACAGTTGCATGTGCATGTGAAGATGAAATATGTCCGTGGATTGTGCGTGCAAGACCATGGAAAGGAGGTCCCACTTGGCACGTAGTGAGTTGTGTGCCAACTCACATGTGCCGAGGCAAAAGGGTGGATGGCAAGATTGTGTCACAAGACCACAGACAACTCACATCCGAGTTCATCGCTTACAGGCTCTCCAACTCAATATCCACACTTCCAACAATGTGCGTCTAACATGTCATTGACCTTCTGAAAGCCATCTTTCATTACAAGATGAAGTACGACAAGGCATGCAAGGCGAAGCAAGCCGCATTTAATATGTTGTATGGTACTTGGGAGGAAGCATACAACCGAATCCCTAGGTTGTTGTTAGCCATGGCCGCGACAAATCCGGGCATGGTTCATGTGGTCGAGCCTCATGGGCACCAAACAACGGTTCATGAACGAAGGAAAGTCCGAGTATTTGGCCGTGCATTTTGGGCATTCGAGCAATGCGTGAGGGCTTTCGAACACTGTAGGTCGGTCATCACCATTGATGACACGTTCTTGACCGGACAATACAAGGGCACCTTGTTGGTTGCAATAGCAAGTGATGCCAATAACCGGGTGTTGCCATTGGCATTTGCTTTGGTTGAGGTGGAGAACAATGACAACTGGGAGTGGTTTTTGCGTCTTTTGAGGATGAAGGTGTTACCCTCTCAAAGGGAAATTTGTGTCATATCGGATCGGCATCCAGGGATTCTTAACACGGTGGAGATTGACATTCCCAGGCATGCTCCGTTGCACCATCGATGGTGCATGAGGCACTTTTGTTCGAACTTCTATAGGGCATGTGGCCTTAAGGAGTTGGTCGATGATCTTCAAGATTGTTGTCTCGCTTTCTCCGACAAGCAGTTCGCCACTTTGTACCACAAATTCCTCGCACACGAAAAACTAGATCCCGGGGGTCAAGACTTTCTCAATAGGCACATTCAATACCGGAACAAGTGGGCACGTGCTTTTGATGAAGATGGCCGGAGATACGGTCAAATGACAAGCAATATGGCCGAATGCTTCAATAGGGTGCTCAAAGGTGCACGTGGATTACTCGTGACGGCAATAGTTCAATACACATTTGACAAGATGAATGCGCACTTTCTAAAGTACTCGATGGAAATGGATGCACGGATAGCGGGTGATAGACGCCTTAACTTTTGGCCCTGGCGCTGCAACATGTACAAGTGAATGAGACATCAAACGTAGCAAAACATGTTAAGTGCTAGTTTGAAGGAGATGTGAACCTTAATGACTGCTCAAAGTGCACCTTCCCCATCGCTTTTGCCAGCCGGGGTTGTTTCCAGAATAGTCTCGGTCTCATCAGCTGCTTTCTTGATCTGGGCACGCTATGAACAGAAACGGTATTAACGTGTTAGGCAAGCGAATATGAGAATAGTGCGAATGGAAAAGCAAAAAGGGCAAATACCACAAAGTTCATCTGAAAGTGCGTTATATCGACTAGAGGGGGGGTGAATACACGATTTTTATGAATTTTTCACAGAGGAATTTGCTGGTGAGGAAATTGAGAAAGTCTTCAGTCAAAGTCTTCAAACAGATATGAACAGGCATGCAACAACAGACAAGAAGAAATGAAAGAGTTGAGGAAATAGAACCAGTAAGCTTGGTGAAGACAATGATTTCGTAGACCAGTTCCAACTGTTGTCTCAGTTGTACATCTGGTTGGAGCGGTTGAGTATTTAAACTCGAGGACACCCAGTCCGGGACACACAGTCCTCACCATATTCTCCTTGAGCTAAGGTCACACAGACCTCACCCAATCACTCGTGGTAAGTCTTCAGGTGACTTCTGAACCTTCACAAACTCGGACACTCGGCTATCCACAATTCCTCTTGGATTCTCTAGACCTTGACACCTAACCGTCTGGAAGAAGCACAGTCTTCAAAGGAAACAAGCGTCGGATCTACGCAGGATCAATCTCTTCAGTGATGCTCAATCACTTTGGGTTTGTAGGTGTTGGGTTTTTGGGTTTTCCTCACTTGATGATTTTTGCTCAAAGTCCTCGGAGGATGGGATGTGCACAATTAACAAGTGTCAGTTTCTCTCGGAGCAGCCAACTAGCTAGTGGTTGAAGGGGGCGGCTATTTATAGCCTAGGGAGCAGCCCGACATGATAAGACATAAATGCCCTTGTCTGATATGATTGTTAGGTGGGTAGATATTTTGGAATTGCTGGCGCATAGCACAGCAACGGTCGGAATTTTGACTATCAAAATCCTCAGGGCTATCATGTTCCTCACTGTGTAGGCAATTCACACTGGGTGAATTCCTAACTCCTCAGTCAGAACAAATTCCTCAGAGACCAGAAGAACTTTGTCTCTGTCACTGAAGAATATGACTGAACTGTATGAGATTTCCAATGGCTTCACTCAAAGGGATTGGTAGGTGTAGGATTTTGAGTTGAGCATCACATGGAAATTTTTCCTTAGTATTTCCTCGACCCCCTTTAACAGTACGGTGTTTCCTATGACTCAAGAAAGAGAAAATGAAACTACGAAAACAAAAGTCTTCACGCTTCATGTTCCTCGAATGATTGCCTAGTCTTCAAGGTCACACCAATTTCTTCACTTTCAAAGTCTTCAGAAAGTCTTCAGAGATCCAAAGTCTTCAGTTAAAGAACTTCATTTTTAGGGGTCGACTTTCTCTGTAAATATCAAACTCCTCATAGACTTATAGACCTATGTACACTCACAAATGCATCAGTCCCTTAACCTATAAGTCTTCAATACACCAAAATCACTAAGGGGCACTAGATGGACTTACAATCTCCCCCTTTTTGGTGATTGATGACAATATAGGTTAAGTTTTCAACGGGGATAAACATGTGAAGTGTAAATACTGATATTGAGGAATTTGATTGCAAGATATAGAAGAACTCCCCCTGAAGATGTGCATAGTGAGGAATTTGCTTTTGAAGCAATGCACACTTGAAGAGTATAATCATGGAGATCTCCCCCTATATCTTGTAATTCATACACGCATTTGATATATAATATGAAGATTTTGAAATGCATGATGAAATATGGTGACTGATGTAATTCAGCATGCGTGCATTAACATTAATGAGGAATAAGCATGCAGAAGAACACGGCAAAAGTACCAGGTCACCATAGAGTTTAGGATTACAACTCGATCCAGCAAAGTCATCAGAAGAATGAGAGTGTAACTTAGCAAAAAAAACGCCCGTATAAGCTAGACCCGCTTGAAGACTAACTCAAATTTCTCCCCCTTTGTCATCGAATGACCAAAAGGGTTGAAACTGAGGACTAACGCCCCTGAAGAATATCATGAAGATGGAGGAGCGCCAGCGTTGTCAGGGTCTTGAGTCGATGTAGGGCCTGCTGCAGTGTCGTCCAAGTCTTCATGCTCGTCCGTGGCGCGTGATGAAGAATATGAGCTGGCCACCACGGAAGGAACCTTGACCCTCTTGAATCTCTTCGGTGGAGGAGCAGACCAGTCAAAGTCTTCCTTGAAGCCCATTTGCTTCAGATCTTCTTCACCATATAGATGTGACAGAATAGCCCAGGTGCGATCAAACACTTCATGGAGGTAGTAGTGGTTTTTCTTCACTGCATTATGTGTGGAAGTCATATTGTGAAGAATAGAACCAAACTAACACTTAACCCACTTGTGGTTGCGATCCACCTTCTGGTGAAGACTTATCAGCAGTTCACGATCAGTCAGCACACGAGGAGCAGTAGCTTGAGGACTTGTCTTGGTAGCATTGGCAACAGTATCATGAGTGGCAGAGTCATCATTGGTGGAGTAAGATGCAGCTTTGCGGAACTGACCATCCAATGGACGAATGCCTTCATCGATAATGGCTGGTGACTTGCCCTTCTCATCAGATGAGGAAATTGTCCGCTTGAGGACTTCAATAGGGGGCAAGTAGCTGAGGTGATTCTGAAAATCAGCCTTGTAGTTGAGTGAAGACTTTGTTCTGAGGAATCTCATGATCCACGGCGCGTAAGGCTTCAGCTCAAATGGAGAAAGTGCAACATTCGCCAGAGTCCTCATGAAGAAATCATGATAATTTATGGAAATGCCATGCATGATGTTGAAAAGCATGGTCTTCATCATTCCGATAATTTCTTCATCGGACGAGTCATGGCCTTTGATGGGACTCATGGTCTTTGTCAGAATGCGGTAGATTGTTCTTGGCACATAGAGCAATTCCTTCACGAGGAATTTGGTCCTTGGAGCTTGTCCCGGCTTTAGCGGCTTCTTGAGCACTTGCATATAGTGATCAGTGAGTTCATGCTCATCATACAGACAACGAGCACCGTCAGGTGGAGGACTGATTGGTAGGGCACGAAGCAATTCAGAGGGTGGTGCCTTGTAATGAGTGTTTTCAGTCATCCAGTCCAACACCCATGAGTTGACGTCAGCAGCATCGCCTGTGATATGCAAAGTTGCGTGGAACTGAAGAATAAGTTCTTCATTCCAATCAACTATGTCAGAGAAGAAATTGAGCAAGCCAGCGTCATGAATCATGCTGAGGACTTGAGAGAAGCAAGGCATGGATTCCATGTCCACATGAGGAATATGCTCATGATCGAAGACTTTGTCCTTGTTGAAGAGCACTGAGGAATAGAAGTTGGCCTGGATAGCAGTCTAGAAACGCTTCCTTCTAAGACGAGCATTGTCATAGGGGTTGAATTCCGTGAAGAATACGTGCTTGCCAAAGAAATCATCAGCCTTGAATTTTTGCTTCTTGGAGAAAGGATCCTTTGGCTTGGGCTGAGGAGTGTCAGTCAATTGCAGCACTACTTCAGGAATCGCAATCTCAGGTTCCTCAGGCTGAGGAATTTCAGGCTCTTCTGCAGCTTCAGCCTAGGTCGTCAATTTTTCATTGACAATTTCTTCAGCACTAGTGGCTGGAATTTCTTCATGAATACTTGGGGTTGCATGAGGTTCTTCAGATCCCATTTGCACTTCAGTGGCGGCAGGGGACTAAGGAATAGCTTGAAGGGGAGTGAACATTGGAGAGTTGGGATGTTGACTGTCCCAAAATTCATCATTGAGCACAGGAGTGGTACAGCCAATGTCCACATCCTCCTCTTCAATTTCTTCAACACCTGCCTCTTCAGCAGTAAACTGAGGCAAATGTGAGAAAATGGCTGGGGTTGAAGGGATCTTATCCACTTCAATTTCTTCGTCCAACTGCTCTGACATAGCAACAGAAGGAGATTCTTCATCAGATTCATCAGGAAACACACAATCTTCACCAAATGGAACAAGATCCTTTGATGGCATTGATGAGACTAGAACGGCATCAATTGGATTGTCAATTGAACTGATCAGAGTCTTCATCTTCTTCGGAGCTGAAGAATTTGAAGAAGTTGATGCCTTCCTTTTCTTCACAACTGCACGTTCTGCAGCCTTGGTCTTCTTCGCATCTGATGCAGATGGAAGGATTGGAGTTGGTGTAGGCACAGGAGGTGCAGAGGAATTTGGTTCATTTTCCTCAGGCACAACTGATGCAGTTGTCCTGATTTGTTCACTTCCCTCAGGCGCATCACTAGTGGATGCCCTGGCAATATCTTCAGCGGCTGGAATGGAGTCATCAGCCCTGGCACTCTCATGGTCTTTAGCAGCTTGATTGTCATCAGCGGTGCTGGCATGTTCTTTAGTAGGCTGAGCAGATGCCTCAGCCTGAGTAACTGCAACGTGCACAGGTGGAGCAGCACTTGAAGTGAATTTCTTTGTCAGATTGACGAAACGCACCTTGGCGCCCTTCCAATCAGCATGGTAGCGATCAAATTCATCACTCAGCTGTTTGATTTCAACTTGCAAGGCAAGGAGCTGATCGGGAGTGAGAGTGAGGACATTATCCTTGAGGTAGCGCTGTTTCTTGTATTGTGCTTTCTTCAAACTTCTGCCTTGATCAAATTTCCATTTTTCTTCTTCAATGAAGGCAGTAAGAACATGACTTTGACCAGGAGTGAGGTTCATCTCCGGCAAAGGTGTGTTAGAATCCTTGTGCCATAGGTCAATATAGTCAAGGATCAACTTTGGGTCCAGCATCAGCGGCACAGTGCTGCCTTTGGCTCTAGCGGCCCTGGCTTGCCTATCTCTGATGATTTCAGCAAGTTCTTCATCATTAGCCTCATCATCATCAGAGGGTACATGGAAGGCGACCTGCTTCTTGTGAGGACTTGGGCGAGTGCCTCGTCCAGCAGTGGCCATTTTCTTCAGCAGAGAGGGACCAGGTGAGGAATTTCGAGCAACTAAGGAGCTTGCAGATGCTCCTGAGGCAATAGAGAAGCCTTGAGTCCTTTGGCACGTGGCGAGATGCACAGGTGTCGAGGATTTTGTCGGAGCAGCTAAAGACTTTGACAGAGGAGCTGAGGACTTTGAAGGAGTAGTCTGAGGAATTTGCCGTGAGGGCCTTGAGGAATCTGGCCTTGATGGCATAGCAGAGGAGCTTGGCCGTGAGGGCAATGAAGGTGAAGCACTGGATTTATGTGCAGGCTTCTTGTGCATTGCCTTCTTTGGCTAGCTAGCAGAGGCCTCAGCAACAGCAGCAGCAGTAGAGTCTGTGTTGAATTTCTTCACTGCTTCCTTTGCTTGCTTAGCCAGTTTGGCTTGGCGCTTTGCCCATTCATCAGGATAATCCTCACCGCGCTTGAGGCTGGTGGGCTCTGCCAACTGGCCTGGTGCCAATGGAGGTCTTGGGCATGGAGGGTTGAGTGTGAATTTCTTCATATACTTGGGAGTGACATATTTGTACTCCCTCCATTCTCGTGCCCATCTCCTCTCTATCCTTTGTATGCGCACCTTGCGCTGATTCTTGTCCTCTTTGCCGGATTTGGTTTCATCAGGTGTGCAGTAGTCCTTATATATGTCCTCAGGGATTTCAAATGCAGTATTGACCTCAGGCCTCTTTCCTCCCTTCTGTGGCCTTTTGTCACCCATTTTCTTCAGCTGAGGAATATGAACAACTGAAGTTTCTGAAGAGGTATGCAACTTTTCTTCGAGGAACGCTGCAAATGAGTTAAGTTGATGAGAACCTAGTGATTCAGTAGCGGACATTTGTACCTGTGAACAGAGTATAGTTGCGAGGAATTTTGGAGAGGTCATATGCGTTCTCAGAAGGTTTTTCAAAAAGAATAGGTTTTAAGGAATTTGACCAGATGAGTCTTGAGGAATTTCACTAAGTGTTCTTTGTCTTAGGTTCCAGAGTTGTGTAGATTGAAAATCCACACAATTGAGGAATCTTGAAGAAAATCATTGCTTAGAGAAACGAATCAAGAGCAGATGACATGTGAGGTGTTTATGTGTGTGAAGAATTGAAGAATAAACACTTTTGAAGATTTTCAGGAAAACTTGAGAATCAAAGCGAGCAGTTAAAAGTAACTTTTAATTACCCGAAGTGAAGAACACGACGAACTAGGAAGAACAGAAGTGAAGTTCGTCAGGTCAGATCTTCCACGCCCTAACTCGGCAGAGGAAGACGGCTACGGCGGCGGCGAAGTGAAGAAATCCGCAACCGGCGCGAGTACGACAGCGACGAGGTCGAGGTAGTGAAGCACTTCCTCACCGGCGATGATGAAGTAGAGGCGGTGCTAGGGTTTTGGGAAGCTCCAGCGGGAGAGAGAGCGTGAGCGAGGTGAAAGTGAAGTGAGGAAGAGACAGGGGTATTTATAGAGGGAGTGAAAAACTATTCAACCGAGGAAATCGGACGAACATGCCCCTGGCCTCTTCTCATTCGCTTGACATGTGTCACCCACGTACTGAGAGGTGGCGATCGTGTAGGATCGTGGGTGTATAGATAAGTATTGTCGTGAGAAGCGGAACGGTTTGAGCGGCAAAGCCGAAAATTCAGATAAGATAAGTTAAAAGTTCCGTTCGCAATTTCTTCAGCTGTCAAGGACACAGTGAAGAATTTGAACGAGTTTCAAATAGAACGCATATGAGGAATTTGTGAATAGACTGGGTTGAGTTTAGCATAGAGGAGGAAGGGTCCGATCACATTCACTTAACAGAAGAAATCAACTTGAAGAAATAACAATAAGTGAATGCTGTAGAGGACATAAAACTCATATATATATTCGAATGAAGAACAACACCAGAAAGAGTGAAGACAATGCAAAGTTGAAGAATTTCAAAAACTGAGGAATTTCAAAAACGAAGAAATACTCAAATTGCAGATTTTCAACGTTGGTTGGTGGCGTAACCCACCGTATAAGAAAGCTGATTTCAGACACCGCGTACAATTGCCGTAGGGCTCTGAGAATCAATTTCTTCATTAATTTCTTCACACTTAGAGGGTTAGTCTTCATTGATTGAAGAAAAACGTTACTTCGTGTGTTGCGCATCTAAGTCATCAAGTCAGCATAAGTGTTAGGAGGTGTGTCCATTTCAGAGAACATTCGAAGATTCTAGGATATTTAGCTCACACCGCAACTTGCTAAATCTCTTCTCATCCAAGGGCTTTGTGAAGATATCGGACAATTGATCTTCAGTGCTGACGTGGTCGATGGAGATGTCGCCCTTCAACACATGATCACGAAGAAAATGATGACGAATTTGGATGTGCTTGGTCTTCGAGTGCTGAACTGGGTTATGAGGAATCTTGATGGCACTCTCATTGTCACAGTAGAGAGGCACATTCTTCACGTTGACGCCATAGTCCTTGAGTGTTTGCTTCATCCATAGTAGTTGAGCACAGCACGATCCAGCAGCAATGTACTCAGCTTCTGCAATGGTGAGAGATACGCAGTTCTGTTTCTTCGAGGACCAACAGACCAAAGATCGTCCGAGGAAATGACATGTACCAGATGTTGACTTGCGGTCCACGCGATCGCCAGCATAGTCAGAGTATGAATATCCAATGAGATCAAAAGTGGAGCCCTTGGGATACCATAATCCAAGTGTTGGTCTGTGGGCTAAGTATCGAAGAATATGCTTCATAGCCTTATGGTGTGATTCCTTCGGTGTAGCTTGAAATCGGGCACACATGCAAACACTAAGCATAATATCCGGCCTAGATGCACATAGGTACAATAAAGAGCCAATCATGGAGCGGTATACCTTTTGATCGAAGTCTTTACCATTTTCATAAGTGCATAGATGGCCATTTGTGGGCATTGGAATTTTGACCCCTTTGCAATCTTGCATGCCGAATTTCCTCAATACGTCCTTGAGGTATTTCTCCTGAGATATGAATATTCCATTGTGTTGTTGATGAATTTGAAGACCTAAAAAGAATTTCAACTCTCCCATCATAGACATTTGATATTCTTCACTCATCATATAGGCAAATTCATCACTATATCGTTGGTCAGTACAGCCGAAAATGATATCATCAACATATGTTTGGCACACAAACAATTCACCATCATAAGACTTAGTGAAAAGAGTTGGGTCGAGTGAACCAGGTTTGAAGCCTTTCTTCATGAAGAATTCCTTCAAGGTATCATACCACGCCCGATGGGCTTGCTTGAAGCCATATAGGGCCTTGTTGAGCTTGAAGACTTTGTCGGGATTCTTTGGATCTTCAAAACCTGGGGGTTGAGCAACATATACTTCTTCCTCAAGCTTACCATTGAGGAATGCACTTTTCACATCCATTTGTTGTAAGATAATATCATGATGGTTAGCATAGGCAAGTAATATGTGAATAGCCTCAAGTCTAGCAACAGGTGCAAAAGTTTCATCGAAGTCAATTCCTTCAACTTGTGTGTAGCCTTGAGCTACAAGTCGTGCCTTATTCCTCACCACAAGGCCATTTTCATCTTGCTTGTTGCGGTAGATCCACTTTGTACCAATAAAGTTGTGCTTGCGAGGATCTGGACGTTTGACCAGTTCCCAGACATTGTTGAGCTCGAACTGATGTAATTCTTCTTGCATAGCTTGAATCCACTCAGGCTCCAGAAATGCTTCATCTACCTTAGTGGGCTCTATGATAGAGACAAACGCAAAGTGCCCACAAAAGTTAGATAAATGTGAAGCTTTTGAGCGTGTGAGAGGACCTGGTGCTTCAATGTCATCGATGATCTTCTTGATTTACACTTCATTTGTAAAACGAGGATGAGCGGGTTGTCTTCGAGGAATTTGATCCGCATTTTCTTCAGGAGAATTTTCCTCAGCACCATTTTCTTCAGGTACGCCAGCTCGACGTTCATCACGTTCTGGAATGAATTCTTCAGCAAATTCTTCAGTAGCAATGACATCCTCAGTGGCTTTGAACTTGATAGAATCCTCAGGTGCTGGTTCATCTATCACAGAAGGTAGGTGCTCTCTTTGCGAGCCATTAGTTTCATCGAACCGCACATCGACAGTTTCAACAACCTTGTGAAGAACGTTGTTGAAGACTTTGTAGGTGTGCGAGTCCTTTACATAACCAAGCATGAAACCCTCATGTGCTTTCGGTGCAAACGTAGAATTGTGATGAGGATCTCTAATCCAACATTTAGCACCGAAGACTTTGAAGTAACTTACATTGGGTTTCTTGTCAGTGAGGAGTTCATAGGCAGTCTTCTTGAAAAATTTGTGAAGATATACTCTGTTGATGATGTGGCAAGCAGTATCAATTGCCTCACTCCAGAAACGACGAGGCGTCTTGTATTCATCAAGCATAGTGCGAGCCATCTCAACAAGAGTTCTGTTCTTGTGCTCCATGACGCCATTCTGTTGAGGAGTATAAGGAGCAGATAACTCATGAGTAATACCAAGTTCACCAAGATAGTCATCAAGACCGGAATTCTTGAACTCAGTTCCATTGTCACTCCTGATGTGCTTGATCTTCACACCAAAGTTGGTTGAAGCCCTCGAGGAAAATCGTTTGAAGACTTCCTGCACTTCATGTTTGTAAGTGACAATGTGTACCCATGTGTAACGAGAATAATCATCAACAATAACAAAGCCATATAGAGATGCATCATTTGTCACAGCAGAATAATGATTAGGACCAAAGAGATCCATGTGAAGCAATTCAAATGGTCAAGTGGTAGTCATGATAGTATTCGCTGGATGCTTGGCATTTGTCATCTTCCCAGCTTTACAGGCTCCGCATAAGTGATCCTTGAGGAATTTGACATTCTCAATGCCAATGACATGCTTCTTCTTCGCGAGCGTGTGCAGATTCCTCATGCCAGCATGACCAAGTCGTCGATGCCATAGCCAGCCTTCTGAAGCTTTTGCAAGTAAGCACACGGCAGGCTGTGGTCCTGTAGAGAAATCAACAATGTACAAGTCTCCTCTCCTAAAGCCTTCGAAGACTTTGGAATTGTTAGCTTCCAAGATCACAACACAACGATACTTGCCAAAGACAACAACCATATCAAGATCACAAAGCATTGAGACAGACATGAGGTTGTATCCTAAGGATTCGACAAGCATGACTTTGTCCATGTGTATGTCCTTAGAGATCGCAACCTTACCTAGACCCAATACCTGACTTTTGCATTTGTCAGCGATGATGATATGCTTCAGATGTTACGGTGATAAGGGAGCATCCATCAATAGATTCTTGTCACCAGTCATGTTATTTGTACATCCACTATCGAGGACCCACTCATTTGCTTTGGGTTGATCATCCTGCAGATGAATTAGTGCAGCTTACAAACTCATATACTTCATCAGTGAAGAATATGACATCAGTATCATCAGGTCAATTTCATCAAGCAATTAGAACAGATAATCAGTATGAGGACGTGAGAAATGAAGGTTCATTTCATCATGATTAGCCTGCGTCCTATCAGGCACTGTTCAGGTCTCCAGCAAATTCTTCAGTCGTTTTGAGCACGACTGGAGACCTGACCCTGCATAAGAGATTAGTTCTTTTTCTTCACCACCCACATCTGGAGGGGTGGCAAAGAATTCATCACTCTGCGAGCACCATACGAGAAAGGTGGCATGGATGCCAGTCCACTTCGTTTCACATAAGAGGGGTTAGGGTAAGCATATGAATAAGCAGAGAAATTCTTCGAGGACTTATGAACATAATGATTTGAAGAATAATGCACATATTCATAGCCCTTAGCTCTACACTGCGAAACAGAAGAGTTAGCACGATGATGATCATATGAGGACTTTGATCCTTTTGAGGAATTTGATCCATGTGAGGAATTTGGTCCACCTGAGGACTTGGATCCATATGAAGAATTTGGTTCATATGAAGAATTTGATCTGGAGTTCCTTTTCTTCACAGGTGGTGTCATGAGGACATTCACCTGAAGACTTTCAAGGCAACTTTTGGGAACCTAGATTTTTTTCATAGGAGAACCGTTCCTACAGTTAGTCCCAATATATCTAGCAAATACTTCACCATTCTGATTTTTGAAGAGTTTATAGTTAGAGTCAAATGACTCATCAGAAGAATGAGGAGATTCACATGTAAAGACAGATAAGTTGGATGGATCAACTGGAGGTCCCTTTGCAGCAACCCATGAGGTTTTGGGGTACTGCTCCGGCTTCCAATATGTTCCATCAGCATTGAGTTTCCTCTCAAAGGCAATACCCTCTTTCCTAGGGTTTCTGTTGAGGATCTGCTTTTTGAGCACATCACAAAGAGTCTGATGCCCTTTGAGGCTTTTGTACATGCCTGTCATGTACAATTCCTTCAGCCCTGCATCATCAGTGATACTTGCATTGTCCTCAGATGAGGAATTAGTGACAGCAGAGACATATGAAGAATTTGTAGCATTAGAAGCATTTGAACATTCAGGTGAAGAATTAGCAGTTTCACGTTCAATGCACTTCAGACATGGAGGAACAAAATCTTCCTGGGTAGCGCTGATTTGTTCATCAAGTAATGAATCGCGCTCCTTCTGAAGATCTTCATAATCCACTCTTAGCTTTTCAGGATCTTGCTTTCTTTGAAGAGATTCAGAAGAAAGCTTCTCGTGATCAGACAAGAGAGAATTATGATGATCTTGAAGGGCGTCAAACTTGGACTGAAGTCTCTGAAGACTCTCAGCCAATGCTTTTGACTGATCCATTTCTTCACCCACCATATCATCGCTCTTATTAAGCATGTATTGAACTTTTTCCAAAGCTGTTTCTTGTTTAGTGGCAAGGGAAGCAAGATTGACATAGCTGGGGCCAAATTCATCACCTGATTCATCATCACTAGATTCGGAAAGGTAGCATTCAGTTACCTTGGCACCCTCTGCCATGAGGCATGGTGAAGAGGATGACGATTCAGGTGTGAAAGTCATCTCTTTGAGAGAATCCTTGTAATCATCAAACCAAAGATCATGACGAGTACGATGACCTTCATAGACCTCAGAAAGCCGGTCCCAGATTAGCTTCGCGTGATTGAGGTGCATGACGTTCCTGAACTGATTTCGGGAGAGACAGGAGCAGATGACATCCTTCGCCGTGAGGTTCAGTAGAGTGTACTTGCGAATGTCATCAGCCTCCGCCATCTTGCATAGATCGGTAAGACCAATCTCAGAGACGGTCCACAGTTTGCTGTCCATAGCCATGAGTCGCTTCTTCATCATGGCCTTCCAACGGGGATACTCATGACCGTCAAATATGGGGCAGTATACGTTCCTCAATCATGCAGTCGACATAACTAAAACTCCAGGCGGTTAAACCAAAATCACACAGAACAAGGGAGTACCTTGCTCTGATACCAATTGGAAGTGAGTTATATCGACTAGAGGGGGGTGAATAGGCGATTTTTATGAATTTTTCACAGAGGAATTTGCTGGTGAGGAAATTGAGAAAGTCTTCAGTCAAAGTCTTCAAACAGATATGAACAGGCACGCAACAACAGACAAGAAGAAATGAAAGAGTTGAGGAAATAGAACCAGTAAGCTTGGTGAAGACAATGATTTGGTAGACCAGTTCCAACTGCTGTCTCAGTTGTACATCTGGTTGGAGCGGCTGAGTATTTAAACTTGAGGACACCCAGTCCTGGACACACAGTCCTCACCATATTCTCCTTGAGCTAAGGTCACACAGACCTCGCCCAATCACTCGTGGTAAGTCTTCAGGTGACTTCCGAACCTTCACAAACTCGGTCACTCGGCGGTCCATAATTCCTCTTGGATGCTCTAGACCTTGACGCCTAACCGTCTGGAAGAAGCACAGTCTTCAAACGAAACAAGTGTTCGGATCCACGCAGGATCAATCTCTTAAGTGATGCTCAATCACTTTGGGTTTGTAGGTGTTGGGTTTTTGGGTTTTCCTCAGTTGATGATTTTCACTCAAAGTCCTCGGAGGATGGGATGCTCATAATTGACAAGTGCCAATTTCTCTCGGAGCAGCCAACCAGCTAGTGGTTGAAGGGGGCGGCTATTTATAGCCCAGGGAGCAGCCCAACATGATAAGACATAAATGCCCTTGTCTGATATGACCATTAGGTGGGTAGATATTTTGGAACCGCTGGCGCATAGCACAGCAACGGTCGGAATTTTGACTATCAAAATCCTCAGGGCTATCATGTTCCTCACTGTGTAGGCAATTCACACTGGGTGAATTCCTAACTCCTCAGTCAGAACAAATTCCTAAGAGACCAGAAGAACTTTGTCTCTGTCACTGAAGAATATGACTGAACTGTATGAGATTTCCAATGGCTTCACTCGAAGGGATTGGTAGATGTAGGATTTTGAGTTGAGCATCACATGGAAATTTTTCCTTAGTATTTCCTCGACCCCCTTTAACAGTACGGTGTTTCCTATGACTCAAGAAAGAGAAAATGAAACTACGAAAACAAAAGTCTTCACGCTTCATGTTCCTCGAATGATTGCCTAGTCTTCAAGGTCACACCAATTTCTTCACTTTCAAAGTCTTCAGAAAGTCTTCAGAGATCCAAAGTCTTCAGTTGAAGAACTTCATTTTTAGGGTTCGACTTCCTCTGTAAATATCAAACTCCTCATAGACTTATAGACCTATGTACACTCACAAATGCATCAGTCCCTTAACCTATAAGTCTTCAATACACCAAAATCACTAAGGGGCACTAGATGCACTTACATCATCATTGGAGTTGAAGGGGTCACTGAGTTGCCTTTCCTGACTAATGCGTTGTACTGGTGTTGGGCTAGCTCATCAAAAATGGTCGGATCTTCCAAGATCTCATCAGCATACGCTGGCTTGCATAACTCCGCACGGGTACTTCCAAGAAACCATGTGAGATAGCTGTTGAACGCGATCGGGCAGTGCTCACGAAGCTGGGCTCGTTTTCCAGCCCTAGCTTGCTCCACACTAAGCGCGAACTGTACGACATACTTCCTGTGATGCTTGGCCCAATCCTTGATCTTTTGCTGCTTTTTCCTATCCAACCTGTAAGTTAGAAACAGAATATTACCACCATTGAAACCGCTGAGAAGCCGCTAAGTGCTCAAGGTTAATTATATCTTACCCGTGTAGCACCTTGCCCGTGTCCTCCCACTCCGGCGGAAATGACTGGAACAAACCAAACTGGCAGAACACCCGATGTGGCAGGTGAAGATCAATCGCCCAGTTGCATATGAGTGGGCACCGCATATACCAGAGATCCCTATCCCTAGTGCACATCGGATTCAGCTTGAACTTTATAGGGTTACCAAAACTCTCTCCTTTTCCATACGGCTCCTATTCCACCTGCAAAATGGGATAGAATGCAAAATTGATATCGAGTTACGATAGAAGCATGATAATCACTTATGCAATGTCGATTCACCTGCTCAGGCGTGATCGCGTCCAGCTCGCTCTTGTACAACTTGTACATGACCGACGGATCATCCATCGTCTCATTTAACACATCCCACTTGTAAGCCCAAGTGGGGTGCCGTAGTGGGTCGTTTTTGTCGTCCCAATCCTCGTAATTCACGGTCTTC
Organism: Triticum timopheevii; assembly: GCA_963921465.1. Classification (NCBI taxonomy): domain Eukaryota; kingdom Viridiplantae; phylum Streptophyta; class Magnoliopsida; order Poales; family Poaceae; genus Triticum; species Triticum timopheevii. Next base: position 466,006,226 of record OY997266.1, read on the forward strand.
GGTCGTCCAATCGGCAAACGCTCCCAACTCCATACGGAAAGTGTGAGCATACAACCACCAATACCTCCAGATGGCCTACAACAGGCTTCCTCCAGCTGCACATAAAAGATAACATGGTTGAATTAACAGCAAGATCGCATTGATAATGTAGCAATGAAGTGAAAAGGAAACAACTTCATACCTGTCGATACAAGTAAGCCAGTGTCGCCGAACCCCAACTCCATTTGCTATCGAAGACGGTCAACGCCTTCAGCCACATCCATGGAGCATTCTTGCCTGTGCCATCAGCAAACATAGTCCTGGATATCACGTACCACATGTAGACACGAGCATATGTCTTCACCGTGTCCTCATTAGCATCCTCAGGGCAAGTACCAAAGTTCGATGTAATCCACGTGAAAGGAGAACCGGCTGCGACTCTTTCCTTCTTCTTGTCTTCTGCTTCTGGTTCCTGAGGCTCCGGAGGAACCATACCGATAAGGGCATGCATCTGCGTGCGCCACCCATCAGAATCGGTGTTCATACATAATGGGTTCCCATCGATAGGAAGACCGGTGATCATAGCCATATCCTGGAGCGTCACAGTCATCTCCCCGGTCCGAAGATGGAAAGTGTGTGTCTCCGACCTCCAATGATCAATAAGCACAGTGAGTGCTGCAGCATTGTTGGGTGGCGTCGACCGTCTGACCAACTGAATGAAAGGGAGAAGTCATGTCTCCCTTGCATACAGTGTGTACCACTCATCATAGCGCATCCACCCAAGGGTGACCCCGTGAGACCGAAGCCTCAGAGGTGCAAGCTCCTACAAACAAACAAAAAAATCATTACATATGGGGCATTTGTGTTTGAAATAAACATGAAATTCATAACACCGGCAACTTTCATTATTACCCGCTGCTCCACCGACATAGCGAACGACAAGTGTTGTTTGTCCCAGTGATCATCGAGAAGCCAAACCATCCTAACAATTTGAAAAAAAAAACTTTCTTGTCAACACAATTATTTTTTGAATACAAATAAACTAAAGTACGCCTACTAGATGCAAAATTCAAAGCATATGTATCCAAAGCATTCTTGTCAATACAAATATAATTTCAACACAAATAAACTAAACTAGGCCTACTTCATGCAAGATTCAATACAAATATCTTTTCCATTTAAAATAACATGTCAACCTATGTATCCAAACCATATCTTCTCAATAAAATATACTAAACTAGGGTTGCTAAATTAGGTACATGCAAGATTATAATACATGCAACATTCAAATCTAATCAAATCAAACAAAGGTTCCTCAAAATCTTCAAAATAACATACATTATATGAATAGAAAGAAGGGGATCAGAGGAGGGTACCTTCTAGGATGGATTGGTGAAGGAATCTATGGACCAAATCGTCAGATCTGATGGATTTGGGAGAGGGGATTGAGAGGGGGAGTGGAGAGGGTCGCCGCCGCGGCTTCTTCTGTTCTTCTGTAACTGCTGCAATGGGGTGGATAGGGATGAGAGGGCCGTCGCGGCTGGATCTAAGTCACAGTGCAGCGCCCGACGGCTAGGCGCTGCACATTACATGTGTGGCGCCTAGCTCCGAGGCGCCGCACTTCTGGGTGCGGGGCCAGGGCTGCCACGGTGGACTGGCGTGCAACGCCCCCGTGCTAGGCGTTGCACCGTAGGGTGTGGCGCCTGCGTGGCGGGCGCTACACAAAAAGGTCAGGGACATGAAATAGTTTCACGGGCAGTTCATTCTGTGAATTGATTTCGTCCCGAGGTCAAAATTGTCAAATTTGCCTCATGGTTCATTAGTCTTGTCTGGATTATTATTTTTGAAACGAAAGTAAAAGATTTGCCTCATCTATTTTTAAAATGGAGGTAAAAGATTTGCTTCATCGATTAACTAAGCAGAAAATAATTGTTCAGTTAATTAACAAAAAACCGGGCAAAAATTGGTACAAACCAACCCCATAAGCACATGATGAGCACATGATGAGCCCCAGATACATAACGATCATCAACCTCCACACTGTTTCATTGCAAAGAAAGCCCTAACAAAAGTAACTTGGCCGAAGGCCATGGGCACCAGCAAATCCATGAAGACAAGTCTACTTTGGAGTATGTTTGAATTGTTAAATCGTTCGTTGTGCATAATTTGACCTTCAATTATTCTGAAACATGAGTGCTACTGTCTTCGTCTCAAATATATGACGTTTTTGCAGTTTATATTATTACGAGTCAAAGGATTTGGACTACCGCGCCCGAGTTGCACGTCGACGTGTTCGTGTGGACGCCCGGTACCTTCCCTGCCCGGTCTCCGGCCTCTCGCTGACTACTCAAGACCGTGGAAGTATGTGCAGTTGACGGGGAAACACAGGAGGACTGGGCGTGACCGTACCGCGCCCATTCCTAGAATGCTATACAATGGGTTCACACGCGTGTCTGGCGCAGACAAATCGGATGAGATTCATTGTATTATCGTAGTAGTACAAAAATCAGATGAGATTCTGTCGTATGCATAGTGATTCCGCATCTCATTGTATTATCGTAGTAGTACAAAAATCAGACGAGATTCTGTCGTATGCATAGTGATTCCGCATCTCATTGTATTCCGCGCAAACAAATGCGCGTCATGTCGCCTTGGCCCCGTCGTAGTCGCTGGCTCGCACCGTCGCACGTCGGTAATGCGATTGACGCAACACGCTAAAGTATCCTTACTGCGGAGAGACATGGTGTGCAGGCTGCAGCTACGCATACGCCCACGCGCCTACGCTATTAATAGGTGTGTCGTGCTCGTGCAAGCACGCAATGTACTATGGCGTGCAGTGAGAATCCAAGCCCCGGACCCGGAGCCCACGTCTGCGACACGCATCGGCTATACTTCCCGCACGAGCTCCCTAAGAGCATCTCTAGTGGATGGTGTATATGAAGGTGGATGCTAAATATACACGATCAAAATCAAAAAATCTTTCCCGGTGGATCGTGTATCAGGTCGTGTACCTATACACGTCGCTCCCACGAGCGTACCTGGCGTGGGACTAAACACGACCAAACCACACTTGTGGGCTCGCGAACAGAAGGGAAAAGAAGAGAAAAAAGCCTCCCGTTCCTCTCCAGCCGCCCCGGACCCGGATGCACAGCGGAGTGTTCATGTAACTGCTACTTTTAGTCACCTACAAACGGACCTCTCAGATTCGTCTCGTACGTCCGGACGGGCCGCCCGATCACTATTCGGTCACGATTTTACGATCCAGACGAGCCTGTCAAATGGGCCTTTAAACGTCCAGGCTGACCGACACTCCCATATCCAGTCCAAACATGCGCGGATATGGGACGCCCGGGCACGCCCGCCATGTCGGCCTGACGGCGTGGCCCCATACGGACTCGTCGGGAAACCCGACAGTCCGACAAGCGCCTCGACCATCGTCGCAGTGTGAACGCCGTGTGGCGCCGCTCCGGCTCCCCCCCCCCCCCCCTCCTGGAGGCCGTAGTCGGCTATTTAAGCTGACCGACGCCCCCAGACCCCATCAGCCATGCCCGCACGCCGCCGCTACTACACGATCCAACACCGTCTCTTCCTCCTTGAGCAGGTCCGGATCCATAGGGAAGCGGGACTACTTCTGGAACCGGAGGAGGAGCCGACGGAGGAGGCGGCGACGCTGGATGTGGGGGAGGAGGAGGCGCCGGCGATGGAGGAGGATGTGGGCGTGTGGCCGGAGCAGCACGCCATCCTGAACTGCATCCACGCGGAGTCGGCTGCGGAGGCCAGGTGACGCCGTCGGCAACAGATGGAGGCGGTCCAGGCGCCAGCACAGGCGGTCCCGGCTCCGGCGCAGGCAACTCAGGCATCTCCGACAACAACAAAATTTGAGTAGTATAGAACGTAGTACGTAGCTATTTATTCTGCATGATTTTATATGGTTTTACAGATGAATATGAATGAGTTGTATGTGAAGAAGAAAATATGAAGTGTGCCCGGTCAGCGTCCACGGATGCGGCGGTCGTGTCTTGTGGGCCCGAAATTGTTGAGTCCCACTGTAGATGCTCTTACGCGTCGACATGATGCGGCGTATCCTCGCGCTCTGGCCACCGGCCATGCAGTGGTACGTTTGCGAAGAGTTTCCGTGCAGTTCTGCAGTGTACTGTTAGCAGTTGCATCAATCTGCGTGGACAACCTTTGCGGTACTGTTCGGTCATCCATTCATTGTAAACTGTAGCATGTTGCCTCAGTGGACGGTGGAGAACTCTCAGTTGCAGGTCGCGGCAACAAAATAGCACAACCCGCAAAAAAAAGTTTAAAAAAAAAAAGGCACGCTTCGCTCTCTCGCATTTCATCATTTTCCTAACAGCGAAATCCGCCCCGACGGCTCCGAGGGCAAGTGGCTGCGGCATCGGCGCATCCCGCTAAAGCGGAGGATCGGCGCATGCGTGTGCTTTCACGGGCACCACAGCCAGACCTGCAGACCCTTTGTTCCATCCGGGATGCGTTTCAAAGGTTTTTTTTAGAAACATATATAACTTTATTGATCATAGCAATTACAGGTACATTGATCTGGACCTAAGGTGCAAGAAAACACAAAGTAACTCTTATGATCAAGAATTGCAATGAAATCTCGTGTCAACACCTTCTCCGCAGGAGAAAACTCTGCTCGAAGAAATACTCCAAAGACTTCCGTAAATAGGCTACAATTAGAATAGAGCAACGATGTTGTCACTCTTTCACCCGCACGAACATTACCAACAATGTTTTCTGAAAGCGCCTTGAGTCGCCCGTCGAAACAGATAGAAAGCCTTGATCAATGAACGTACTTGGGCCCGGAGATGATCCCTTAGAAGTGCAGGCCCTAGAAGTGCAGGCCGTCGAATCACTAGATCTTCAACATGATGTTGATGAAATATTTCACCTCCACAAAGAATCAAACCAACAAAAAAAAGTTGAAACAGCAACATAAACTCATCAGATTCGAATAATCGAATCTGCGAGGACAGAGAGCTCTCTAACCTCATGGCACTGCCAAAAGAATGAGAGGAAGTTTATGCTCACAGAACTATGATGATCACTAGGCGTTGACGAAGAACATAGAGGTCTTGGAGACCCGAGGTCCCTCCACCTCTCAACGCCAAAATGGCAGCTAGAGGCAAGGGGATTAAAAATTCTCAGATGGCGGCGGCGACGACGGCACGAAAAAAGTAAAAAAAAAAAAAGGGAGTCTTCATGTCCCGAAGACCTCGTTTACCAGGAATCACTAGTAAAACACCGAAATCCGGAAGTAATCTTAAAAAAATCAATTTCAAGTGAGGGGAGAACACGCACAGTCGCATAGAAACATGATGCGGCCCAGTACGGCCCGCAAAGGAGTTGGGCGGCGATTAATACCCCGACGGCCCCTCAACCAACCATACTACTTGGGTTTCTATTTTGTCCGGTCCATTCACATTGAATGCAGCGTCCGGCCCTGGCCCGCGACTCAACAACCAAAAACATCTTGAAATTTCTTCTGGTGCTTGGCCAATCATTCGAGTTCAGCCGTGAACGACATTTCTTTCTTTTTCCTTTCGAATAATGATATTTCTTTTCGCCAGGGACGTAGCTGGCATGTAGGCATTGGGGTCAATTGAACCCAATGAAATTACTAAATCCTTTATTTACTTAGTACTAATCACTGTTGATTTATAGGAGATGACCCCATTGCTATGGATATGACCCCATCAAGCTTTTTTTCTAGCTTCGTCCCTGCTTTTCGCATATAAAGGAACAGTGCTGGTATTTTTTTAGAGCAGAACAGTGCTGGTATTAGCAGATGATATTTGACTTGCTTTTCCAAATCGAGTGACGTGTTCTGTTCACTCTTCAAGTATTCGTCCGACTAATTTAGTTAAGAGGTCAGTTAATCACTACTTTTAGGGTGACTGAATCAAGTAGCACATATTCATCATGTTAACTTGTCGGTCCGATTAATTGGCCAGTTAGACCGATTAATCGGTTGTTAGGCCGATTAATCATTGCTGACCATTTTAATTTGTGGGCAAACAAATCCCAAAATATTTCCCTATAACCCCTCCCATCCCCCTCTCGCTCCTCAATAGTTAGGGTTCGACCAAACGGTAGCATATTTTGGTATATTACATAGTTGAGAGCATGAGAGTATGGTATAATACATAATAAATAGATATATGTGGTAATTTCTATTTAATCTATCGATTAATGGTCGACCGATTAATCTAGTTAATAGGTCGATTCGCCGATTAATCACTACTTCCAAACCGACCGAGCAGCTATCAGTTACCGATTTCATGAACAATGGTTTTGTTAAAATAAAGAGTGTTGTGTTCCGTATGGTAGATCATCCCACATGGTTTAGTGAAGAAATCTCACCTCCATTTAACGTATGGGAGTATTAAGTAATTGTTAAAAGAAAATTCCTTTAAAAACAAGCTGAATCAGAAAGCAGCATTGCTATGGTAACACGGGTGGTAAATTGCAAAGTATGCCCAATCTGGAACCATCTCCTCATTGTATTTTTTTTTAATATGGCACAAACACAAACACTCTGATAAGTGAGACACGTGTGGCACGAACACATGGTACCTTCGAATTTTTTTATGGCAAATTTAATGACGTGAGGATTACAACTTTAGGATTACAACTTTAGTTGCCAAGCATGACAACTTTTTTTTTGGATGGCAAGTTTTAGTTTTCTTTTGGTTTTTTTTTTGGATGGCAACTTTAGTCTAAAAAACATCAGGGACCCGAGTGTTTCGTGGTACAAGTACGACACTTATCATTTGGGCTCATATATACACACATACACTCACCCATATAAACGTGCGCGCGCACATCTTATTTTTATGAACCTTCAAAAATTGAGTCGGTACATAATTTTAAAAGATTGACGTGCTAAACAGACGTGCATGAACTAGCTTCGCATGCAGCATTCCAGTTCAGCTCTTTCTTAGAGAGACAATTCAGCTTTGTTAATAACCGCCAGCCTAAGCGCAATCATTGACACCTGTGGTAATCCCGTGCGACCCATTGGTCGGAGGCCAGGTCTCCGGCAAAGCATAGGTGTCGCCACATGCCGTGGTGTAGTGGAAGCCCTCCACCTGCACGCGCCGCCCATCTTCTCCGCACACGACAACCAGCACAGCATGTGCATGCACCTCGTCATCCGCACGTCCCAGCTCACAGTCACACATGTTTCTGCAAAGCCAACAAGTACTATGGCCGTGCCACCTCGTGAGCCACCGTCCGCCGCAGCGCAGCTCGGCGCCGTCCGGCTGATTTGTTCGCGGGCGGAAGGCGGGACGGAGGTGCTGGAAAACACACGCGGACACGGGGAAGTGGCTCTGTCGGCCCCTGCTCCCCGAGCGACGTCTCACCAGACGGGCCTCCCGCCCTGCAAAACGAGCCGAAAGCTTCACGTCCGTGCTTTTTTGTCCACGGGGCAGCGGCTGTGAAGCGTCGCTGTGGACCGTTGTGCGCGTGCGGTTTTTAGCCAGCTCACGCCAACTCTCTACCAGAGCAATTTTGTGTGGGGATTCGGAGGGTGGAGATGCGCGTATCAAGCTGAAATTGACGGCTCCTCGTCGTTTGCTTGGATGTGTTTGGTTGCCTTTCTTTTGCCACAAAAGAATGTGTTTGGTTCTCGCTCGCCTACTCTTCAAGAGAGCTTTTATTTCTTCTTGAAAAGAAAACTTTTATGACCTTCCAACCAAAGACCATGTTCATTTTCCCGAGGAGTAAAAGGTCAAATACATTCTGGTTAGGATCAGCCCGCGTGATCCCCCCCACCCCCGCTCGGGTGGCACCCCAACCCTAGCCGCCGCCGGAGCCTAACTCATCTTCCTCCCGCTGCCGGCCTGCGCCCGGCGGTGGCGGGGGCCCTTCCTCCCTCCCGCGTCTCAGGGGTGGCGGGGTCCCAACGCGCGTGGAGGTGCGACCGATCAAGAAGCGGCGGCGATGGATTCGACGACGACGGCTGTGGTCGGCCCTGCCTCGGGCTACGGGCGGCTGCCTGCGGCGGCTGGCCTGGATTAGGCGGCGGCGTGATGCGGTCTTCGACGACACGTCATTTGGCTTTAGACCGGCGACGAGGTCGAGGGCCTGGTGGACTGCTCGGCGGCACCTCTGGCAGATCTGATCTGGCCGGTGTAGCCAGTGGTGGTGGTCATCTTCTTCGTCGGAGGTGGCCGGCCAGAGGCTTGGTGATCAGATCTCGAGATCCATCATCTAGTCCCGGCTGCGAGTTGGGGAGACATGGTTGCCGGTGAAAACCGAGCCGACGACAGGCGATGGCGGCTTTCTACGCCGTTACCTTGATGTAGGCATCGTCATGTAACTACTGTCGACCCACTTGTGCTGCTCTGGGGGAAACCCTAGGATCTGGTGTTCCAGATCGAACGATGGCGGCACTGCGGTGTCGTTGCTCTCTTGGGAGCATCATTTGTGGAGCAGCGCTGGAAGTCAGAGGCAGGAAGTGGAGCGGCTTCGTCTTGCACGGAGCTTCGATGAAGATGTCAAGTCATCCCTGACCGACAGGTGCTATGCTTTGTCATGCCTGGTCGGCAGGTGCTACGCACGACAGATCTTCTAACGATTTCAAGCTGTGTCGGCTGATGGTACTTGGCAGCATGGTGTTGAGGTGTATTGGTGGCGAGCGCGACGTCCTCGGTTGTTTGCGCGCGGGGAGGTGGTGCCGTTGGGCGCCGTGGTGGCGTCGACAACAGCTAGACCGAGCAAGGTTGATGCGTCAGTACAGCTCTGAAGATGGAGCGCGCCGGACCGGTGCGTGCCCCAGACCCGGCAAGTGGCTAGGTTGGGGCCTCAGGTCTTAGATGTTAGGCTTGGCTGCAAGGTCTGTGGTATTAGGTCCGGACTATCAGCATCCCTTCGTCAACTGGATAGGAGTAGGGACAGATGTTGCCTAGACGGTAGCTTCAGACTTACTGTTGTATTTCTTCGTAAGGTCTTATGTGAACAATTAATAAAGTGGCTGCATGCATCACCCAGATGCAGAGGCCGGGGGTCTTCCTCCTTTTCAATTATTTTTTTCATTTTTTCGTTCCCTTGCTATAATTAGACAACATGTAATTAATTTACAATCACAGCTGATAATTAGTTTTTAGAATCACAATTAATAACAGTTGTATTATAGTTTGATTTGGCCGGTATCGGTATCCGTATCCATTTTCTAACTGAGGCATGCGTTGTGTTGTATCAGAGCATCTACGACCACAATTACAAATCCGACACCCTATACGTTCCAGACGCGTCCACGGACAATGGCCAATCAGTACTCCAATTTTCGCCCGCACAAACGCGTACCTCATATCGTACATCCTATGCCCATACTACGCATGCAACTTGATGAACTAGTCTACATAGCTCAACAACGAACAAAGAAATAGGCATCAAACGGGCAACGAAATGCACATAAACCCACTTTACATCATCCAAAAGATCACCATGGTTCATCGTTGGATAGGTCCTAAACAAAAACAACTAAACAACGGTGTTATTTAACCGAGGAGGAGTGTCTTCACCACTTCCTCGCCGGCCCTTTGCCCTTCCAGTCGTCGGTGCAGCTGTAGGCGTTTGCGGCAGGTGGTGGTTCGTCAGAGTCGGAGTTGTGGTCGTCGTTGTCGTCCTAGGAGGAATATGAGATGACGAGCAACCTGTTCATCCACTGGACGGCTCGGTTCTGCTGCCACTTTAGCTTTGCCGCCCTTGCTGTCGGAGGACCTTGGCGTTCTTCCTCTTGAGTCAGCAATCATCCATCTCTGCCATCATAAGCGAACAGTGGTAGACCTAATCAAGGTACCTCTCCTCCTTGTCGGGCACTGTTGGCCATTCGCGGCGGTGGCGAACGAATTGCTCCGCCGCACCCCTCTTCCTTGCCCGCTGCCTCACGCGGCAGATGGTGCGCGCCTCCGATTCCGGCGGCGCGCCCTGGGGGCAGGCGGAGCGGGCACTAGCACCCACCACGACGCAGAGGGGAACGACGGGCCGCGACGCAGACTGAGCAGCCCCTCGCGGAGCTGCGCATGGGCTGGGAGGCCCCAACTCCAGCGTTCGCGCTGCGCTGGCGAGGGTGCGGCAATGGGGCAGATCCAAAGCTGTCCCCCGTGTTGTACCGCTCCAGCGCAATGCGGAGGTCTAGCTCCTCATCGACATCGCGCTCGAAGTCGGATCGGCTACCATAGCTCGACATGCTCACCAGATTAAATCGACATCGGAGAAATCGGAGGAGGGAAGAAGAAGAGACGGAGTGAGAGCGGAGTAAACTGATCTAGGGTTTCCGGATTGGGTTTTTGTGGGGAGTGAGTGGGGTCAATGGTGGTCTGGGGTGACGTGGCGGATGCGCCCGGGCGCGCCCAATATCCTCCTATATTTTGTGCTGGTTATGACGGGCGTCGGACATCCCAGTCGTTTGAGGCCATTTTGAGGTGCCCAGGTGGGCTGTTTATTTTATCGGTCCATCCACCCGGCCGTTTGAGGCGGGTTTGAGGCGCCTGACTGTAGATGCCCTCAGCCGTCCCATTACCTCATGATCCGCAAAGTCGTTGGGTTCCTCTCGAGGACACAACAAGTTTTTAAGTTTCAGTTTATAAAACTTACGATTTTGTCGGTCACGGGCTCTAAAAGTTACGACTCTGTCGGTCGCTCCTATAAGTTTCATAAGTGGAAACTTAATGAAGTTTTTGAAACTTGTGAGAACATATTTGAAATATATCTCATCTGAAATCCCTCGTCACAAAAAACATGAATATGCAAATGAAACTTAATTTGGACTTTTAGTTTAAAATATATGAAAGATTGGAAATCAAAAGCCAAAAGAAAGAATGGGTTGCGTGCGCTACCACTGTAAGTGCATATTTATCCCTAAGGTGTTTTGGTGATTGATGAAAATGCTTTTGCGGACTAATCGTGTGTGTTGAGTTTTCCGAGACTCATCCTTTGGCACGAGACGATTCCCTCCCCTCGGAGTGTTATTCAAGACGGTGCGGCTCTTTCATTTCTATTTTGGTGGACTAGTTTCGTAGGAGTCACCATACTATCAAGAGGGGGTTTGCTTTGGTAAGGCTAGGCTGGAATCAACACGTACACATCCTTGTCACACCCTCTGAGCCTTTCCGCTTCAATGGAGAGCTCATTCCCCGTTATATATGCATCATTTGGTCCCAGCGGTAGTACCGCCCGAGTGCTCCAAGCGGCAGTACCGCTCCACAACGGTAGTACCGCTTGAAGCCCTCCGCCATAGTACTGTTGCGGCTCCGTGCTCCTACCGCCTCGACTCGAGGGCTCTTTTCTCGTGTCGGGTTTTGCGGCACTAGTTGTAGCAGTAGAGGCGGTAGTACCGCTCTTAAGCGGTAGTACCGCCCTTACCACCATGGTAGTACCGCTCTGGGTCCAGGTCCTCCCTTCGCTCCTTGCTCCCCTCTTCTGCGCGGCAGTACAGCGAGGTGGGACGGTAGTACCGCTGGTCACAGCAGTAGTACCGCCCACCCTAGCGGTAATACTGATGTCTACTACACAACCTTCTTCGTGTAGACATTGTTGGGCCAGCAAGTGCACAGGTTTGTAGGACAGTAGCAAATTTCCCTCAAGTGGATGACCTAAGGTTTATCAATCCGTAGGAGGCGTAGGATGAAGATGGTCTCTCTCAAGCAACCCTGCAACCATATAACAGAGAGTCTCTTGTGTCCCCAACACACCCAATACAATGGCAAATTGTATAGGTGCACTAGTTCAGCGAAGAGATGGTGATACAAGTGCAATATGGATGGTAGATAAAGGTATTTGTAATCTGGAATAATAAAAACAGCAATGTAACCAATGATAAAAGTGAGCGTAAACGGTATTGCAATGATAGGAAACAAGGCCTAGGGTTCATACTTTCACTAGTGCAAGTTCTCTCTTTTTTTGCGGGGTTAGTGCAAGATGTTGAGGGCTTGTTATATGATCTATCTATGTTATTATTGTTGATCTATTTATATCATGTCCTGTTAGCATCTCCGATCCGAGAGTTGGGATGACTCCGTTAGTTTCGGTCGGGAGCCGGACGGTAATGGACCTACAACCCTTGCTTGTGGACTAGCTGCAGAGCTAACCTTTGTTCTATTGGTTTGGTGGTTGCTACCAAGACGATTTCTTTATGCCCATCAAAGAACCTCGAGATGCTAATCCACGAAAAACGATACGAGAAATGCGAAAGAACTCAACTGCGGAACGAGGGCGACCCGTGGAAATACCTCGGTTTCTTACTCGTGCCATTGAACTCTTTCTTGGCAACTTGGACAACTTATAATGATGTTTGTCCCGCATAGATAGATCATATAACAAGCCCTCAACATGCAACAAAGAGTCACTTCGAAGCCACTAATAGCGGAGAACAAACATAGAGATTATGGTAGGGTACGAAACCACCTCCAAGTTATTCTTTCGGACCGATCTATAAAAGAGTCCGTACTAGAATAACACCTTAAGACACAAATCAACCAAAACCCTAATGTCACCTAGATACTCCATTGTCACCTCAAGTATCCGTGGGCATGATTATACGATATGCATCACACAATCTCAGATTCATCCAACCAACACAAAGTACTTCAAAGAGTGCCCCAAAGTTTCTATCGGAGAGTCAAGAACGTGTGCCAACCCCTATGCATAGGTTCCCAATGTTACGAAACCCGCAAGTTGATCACCAAAACATACATCAAGTGGCACATGATATCCCATTGTCACCATAGATAATCACAGCAAGACATACATCAAGTGTTCTCATAAAAGACTCAATCCGATTAGATAACTTCAAAGGGGAAACTCAATTCATCACAAGAGAGTAGAGGGAGAGAAACATCATAAGATCCAACTACAATAGCAAAGCTCGGGATACATCAAGATCATGCCATAGATGGAACACGAGAGAGAACACGAGAGAGAGAGAGAGAGATCAAACACATAGCTACTGGTACATACCCTCAGCCCCGAGGGTGAACTACTCCCTCCTTGTCATGGATAGCGTCGGGATGATGAAGATGGCCACCGGTGATGGGATCCCCCTCCAGCAGGGCACCGGAACGGGCTCCCGAGAGGTTTTTGGTGGCTACAGAGGCTTGCGCCGGCAGAACTCCCGATCTATCTTATGTTCTGGAAGTTTTAGGGTACGTAGGTATATATGGGTGAAAGAAGTACGTCGGTGGACCGAAGGGGCCCCACGAGGTAGGGGGGCGCGCCCTAGGGGGGTGGGCGCGCCCCCCACCCTCGTGAGCACCTCCCGTATCTTCTGACGTGGAGTCCAAGTCCATCAGGTGGGTTTCCTTCCAAAAATAACTTCTCCAGTTGATTTTGTTCCGTTTTGACTCCGTCTGATATTCCTTTTCCTCGAAATACTGAAATATGCATAAAACAACAAATCTGGGCTGGGCCTCCGGTTAATAGGTTAGTCCCAAAAATAATATAAAAGTGGATAATAAAGCCCAATATTGTCTAAAACAGTAGATAATATAGCATGGAGCAATCAAAATATTATAGATACGTTGGAGACGTATCAAGCATCCCCAAGCTTAATTCCTGCTCGTCCTCAAGTAGGTAAATGATAAAAAAGATAATTTTTGATGTGGAATGCTAGTTGGCATAATTTCAATGTAATTCTTCTTACTTGTGATATGAATATTCAGATCCGAAAGATTCAAGACAAAAGTTCATATTGACATAAAAATAATAATACTTCGAGCATACTAATCAAAGTAATCATGTCTTCTCAAAATAGCATGGCAAAAGAAAGTTCATCCCTACAAAATCATATAGTTAGGCTATGCTTCATTTTCGTCACACAAAGATGTTCACAACTTATATACCCCCGATGACAAGCCAAGCAATTGTTTCATACTTAAATAATCTCAAACTTTTTCAACCTTCATGCAATACATGAGCGTGAGCCATGGATATAGCACTATGGGTGGAATAGAATATGATGATGGGGATTGTGTGGAGAAGACAAAAAAAGGAGAAAGTCTCACATTGACGAGGATAATCAATGGGCTATGGAGATGCCCATTAATTGATGTCAACATGAGGAGTAGGGATTGCCATGCAACGGATGCACTAGAGCTATGAATGCTCAACAAAAGAAAACTAGTGGGTGTGCATCCAACTTGCTTGCTCATGAAGACCTAGGGCATTTGAGGAAGCACATCGTAGAAATATACAAGCCAAGTTCTATAATGAAAAATTCCCACTAGTATAAAAAGACAACTTATGAGACTCACTACATGAAGAACAAGGTGCTACTTTGAAGCACAATATATGAGACTCACTATATGAAGAACAAGGTGCTACTTTGAAGCACAAGTGTGGAAAAAGAGATAGTAGCATTGCCCCTTTTTTTGGGCCTTTCTTTTTTTTGGCCTTTCTCTTTTTTTTGGGCAATGCTGTAATAATGATGATCATCACACTCCTATTGATTACAACATAAGGATTACAACTCGAAACTTAGAACAAGATATGACTCTATATGAATGCCTCCGACGGTGTACCGGGATGGTGCAATGAATCAAGAGTGACATGTATGAAAAATAAAGCATGGTGCCTTTGCCACAAATACGATGTCAACTTCATGATCATGCAATGGCAATATGACAAAAGTAAAGTATGTCATGATGATGATCGGAACGGTGGAAAGTTGCATGGCAATATATCTCGGAATGGCTATGGAAATGCCATAATAGGTAGGTATGGTGGCTGTTTTGAGGAAGATATAAGGAGGTTTATGTGTGATAGAGCGTATCGTATCACGGGGTTTGGATGCACCGGCGAAGTTTGCACCAACTCTTAAGGTGAGAAAGGGCAATGCACGGTACGGAAGAGGCTAGCAATGGCGGAAAGGTAAAAGTGCGTATAATCCATGGACTCAACATTAGTCAAAAGAACTCATATACTTATTGCAAAAATTTAGAAGTCATCAAAAATCAAGTACTACGTGCATGCTCCTAGGGGGATAGATTGGTAGGAAAAGACCATCGCTCGTCCCCAACCGCCACTCATAAGGATGCACAAGCCAGGTACACTTCATGTTTCAAATCTGTTACACAACTTTAACCATACGTGCATGCTACGGGACTTGCTAACTTCAACACAAGCATTCTTTGAATTTATAATCACCCAACTAGCATGACTTTAATATCATTACCTCCATATCTCAAAACAATTATCAAGTATCAAACTTTTCTTAGTATTCAACACACTCATAAGAATTCTTACAAATCTTGTATGCCTAGCATATTAGGATTATTTAAGCAAATTACCATGCTATTTAAGACTCTCAAAATAATATAAGTGAAGCATGAGAGTTCATCTATTTCTTCAAAATAAAACTACCACCATGCTCTAAAATATATAAGTGAAGCACTAGAGCAAATGACAAACTACTCCGAAAGATATAAGTGAAGATCAATGAGTAGCTAAATAATTTTGCAACTATGCGAAGACTCTCTCTCATTTAATAATTTCAGATCTTGATACTTTATTCAAACAACAAGCAAAGCTAAAGAAAACTACATTGCAAGGATAGCACAACTCATGTGAAGAAGCAAAAACTTAGGCTCAACCGATACTAACCGATAGTTGTTGAAGAAGAAAGGTGGGATGCCTACCAGGGCATCCCCAAGCTTAGATGCTTGAGACTTCTTGAAATATTATCTTGGGGTGCCTTGGGCATCCCTAAGCTTGAGATTTTGTGTCTCCTTAATTCCTCTCATATCATGGTTTCTCTTTTTATCAAAAGCTTCATTCACAACAAACTCAACAAGAACTCGTGAGATAGGTTAGTATAAACCAATGCAAAACCTTATCATTTTCTACTGTAACAAATCACTTAAATAATTATTCAACATTGCATACTAAATGCCTCTGCATATTTAATACTCCTATCCTCAAATAGAATCGTTAATCAAGCAAACATATGCAAACAATGCAACCATAACAGCAATCTGCCAAAACAGTACAGTCTGTAAAGAATGCAAGAGTATCAATACTTCCCTGACTCCAAAAATTATGAACTAAAATTCCCACTGTAATAAATTTATCAGAGCTCAGTATGCAAAAATATTCAAAATTATACCACTCTCTTACTTTTATAGGGAATTTTTGCAACAGCGGTAAACTTTCTGTTTTTCAAACAGCAACATGTATACTAGCAAAATAAGCATGGCAAAGGCTATCCTTGACTTCTTTATTCAAACTAAAGATGCAAAAAATTATTCTAAATAACAGCAAGCTAATATTAACAAAATAAAATGACGCTCCAAGCAAAACACATATCATGTGGTGAATAAAAATATAGCTCCAAGTAAAGTTACCAATGAACGAAGACGAAAGAGGGGATGCCTTCCGGGGCATCCCCAAGCTTAGGCTCTTGGTTGTCCTCGAATATTTCCTTGGGGTACCTTGGGCATCCCCAAGCTTAGGCTCTTGCCACTCCTTATTCCATAGTCCATCTAATCTTTACCCAAAACTTGAAAACTTCACAACACAAAACTTAACAGAAAACTCGTAATCTCCGTTAGTGAAAGAAAACAAAACCACCACATTGGTACTGTAATTAACTCATTCTAAATTCATATTTGTGTAATATCTACTGTACTCCAACTTATGTATGGTTCATACCCTCCGATACTACTCATAGATTCATCAAAATAAGCAAACAACACATAGAAAACAGAATCTATCAAAAACAGAACAGTCTGTAGTAATCTGTATCAAATGTATACTTCTGGAACTCCACAAATCCTAAGAAATAAGGAAGTTCTAAGAAATTCGTGTACCAATCCAGATCAAAAATAATCAGATCATAAGCACGTTTATGTGAATTAACAAAACTAATTTACTAGGTGCAAAAGTTTCTGATTTTCAGCAGGATCAACACAACTATCACTGTAAGCCATCCTAAAGGTCTTACTTGGCACTTTATTGAAACAAAAGCTATAAAACATGATTACTACAGTAGCATAATCATGTGAACACACGAAAATAGTAAGGATAAGTATTGGGTTGTCTCCCAACAAGCGCTTTTATTTAATGCCTTTCTAGCTAGGCATGATGATGACAATGATGCTCACATAAAAGATAAGAATTGAAACATAACGGGAGCATCATGAAGAATATGACTAGCACATTTAAGTCTAACCCACTTCCTATGCATAGGGATTTTGTGAGCAAACAACTTATGGGAACAAGAATCATCTTGCATAGGAAGGTAAAACAAGCACAACTTCAAGATTTTAAGCACATAGAGGGGAAACTTGATATTATTGCAATTCATACAAGCATATGTTCCTCTCTCATAATAATTTTCAGTAGCATCATGAATGAATTCAACAATGTAACCAGCACCTAAAGCATTCTTTTCATGATCTACTAGCATAGAAAATTTACTACTCTCCTCATAAGCAAAATTCTTCTCATGAATAGTAGTGGGAGCAAACTCAACAAAATAACTATCATATGATTTAAAATTAGGATCAAGATGACAAGTTTCATGGTTATCATTATTCTTTAAAGCATACATGTCATCACAATAATCATCATAGATAGGAGGCATGCTTTCATCATAGTAAATTTGCTCATCAAAGCTTGGGGGACAAAAAATATCATCTTCATCAAACATAGCTTCCCCAAGCTTGTGGCTTTGCATATCATTAGCATCATGGATATTCAAGGAATTCATACTAACAACATTGCAATCATGCTCATCATTCACATATTTTATGCCAAGCATTCTATGTAATTCTTCTTCTAGTACTTGAGCACAATTTTTCTTCCCATCATTTTCACGAAAGACATTAAAAAGATGAAGCATATGAGGCATCCTTAATTCCATTTTTTTGTAGTTTTCTTTTATAAACTAAACTAGTGATAAAACAAGAAACAAAAATATTCAATTGCAAGATCTAAAGATATACCTTCAAGCGCTAACCTCCCCGGCAACGGCGCCAGAAAAGAGCTTGATGTCTACTACACAACCTTCTTCTTGTAGACGTTGTTGGGCCTGCAAGTAGGGCTGTCAAAAAAGTTCGGGCTCGACAAACTGTTTGAGTTCGGCTTGTTAAAAGCTCGATTCGAGCTCGGCTCGAAGTCTTAACAAGCCAAACTCAAGCCTAACGTGTAGCTCACGAGCCATTCGAGCTTGAGCTCGAACAGTTCGGCAAAGCTCGGTCAAACACATGCGATGGAGCACACATCGCTAAACTATGTGCATTTTGTAGGAACATAGGCTAAATCTAGGTCGCGCAGCTTGTCTTTTGCGACGTCCAAAACTAGTCCATGTCCATGTAGCCAAGTGCGACACTAACGACACGATAGCTCAGATCCACCACATGAAGAAAAAAAGAGCAAAAAGAATGCCTGATCGCAGTTTACTTTTTTTCATTGCTATATTTAGCTGTATGTTCGGGCTCGACAAACCGTTTGAGTTCGGCTTGTTAAAATATCGATTCGAGCTCGGCTCGAAGTCTTAACAAGCCAAACTCAAGCCTAACGTGTAGCTCGAAGGTCAACCTGGGCTCGCTCGAGCTCGACTCGAACTTCTACGGTTCCACCAAGCTCAAGCCGAGCCCGCCTGTGTTCGCTCGAGTTCGGCTCGTTGACAGGCCTACCTGCAAGTGCACAGGTTTGTAGGACAGTAACAAATTTCCCTCAAGTGGATGACCTAAGGTTTATCAATCCGTAGGAGGCATAGGATGAAGATGGTCTCTCTCAAGCAACCCTGCGACCTAATAACAGAGAGTCTCTTGTGTCCCCAACACACCCAATACAATGGCAAATTGTATAGGTGCACTAGTTCGGCGAAGAGATGGTGATACAAGTGCAATATGGATGGTAGATAAAGGTATTTGTAATCTGGAATAATAAAAACAGCAAGGTAACTAATGATAAAAGTGAGCGTAAACGGTATTGCAATGATAGGAAACAAGGCCTAGGGTTCATACTTTCACTAGTGCAAGTTCTCTCAACAATAATAACATAGATAGATCATATAACAAGCCCTCAACATGCAACAAAGAGTCACTCTGAAGCCACTAATAGCGGAGAACAAACGTAGAGATTATGGTAGGGTACGAAACCACCTCAAAGTTATTCTTTCGGATCGATCTATAAAAGAGTTCATACTAGAATAACACCTTAAGACACAAATCAACCAAAACCCTAATGTCACCTAGATACTCAATTGTCACCTCAAGTATCCGTGGGCATGATTATACGATATGCATCACACAATCTCAGATTCATCCAACCAACACAAAGTACTTCAAAGAGTGCCCCAAAGTTTCTATCGGAGAGTCAAGAACGTGTGCCAACCCATATGCATAGGTTCCCAATGTCACGAAACCCGCAAGTTGATCACCAAAACATACATCAAGTGGCACATGATATCCCATTGTCACCACAGATAATCACGGCAAGACATACATCAAGTGTTCTCATAAAAGACTCAATCCGATAAGATAACTTCAAAGGGGAAACTCAATTCATCACAAGAGAGTAGAGGGGGAGAAACATCATAAGATCCAACTACAATAGCAAAGCTCGGGATACATCAAGATTGTGCCATAGATGGAACACGAGAGAGAACACGAGAGAGAGAGATCAAACACATAGCTACTGGTACATACCCTCAGCCCCGAGGGTGAACTACTCCCTCCTCGTCATGGATAGCGCCGGGATGATGAAGATGGCCACCGGTGATGGGATCCCCCTCCGGCAGGACGCCGGAACGGGCTCCCGAGAGGTTTTTGGTGGCTACAGAGGCTTGCGGCAGCGGAACTCCCAATCTATCTTCTGTTCTGGAAGTTTTAGGGTACGTAGGTATATATGGGTGAAAGAAGTACGTCGGTGGGCCGAAGGGGGCCCCACGAGGCAGGGGGTGCGCCCTAGGGGGGGCACCCTCGTGAGCACCTCCCGTATCTTCTGACGTGGAGTCCAAGTCCATCAGGTGGGTTTCCTTCCAAAAATAACTTCTCCAGTTGATTTCGTTCCATTTTGACTCCGTGTGATATTCCTTTTCCTCGAAACACTGAAATAGGCATAAAACAGCAAATTTGGGCTGGGCCTCCGGTTAATAGGTTAGTCCCAAAAATAATATAAAAGTGGATAATAAAGCCCAATATTGCCTAAAACAGTAGATAATATAGCATGGAGCAATCAAAAATTATAGATACGTTGGAGATGTATCAAGTACCGCTCTCTGCGGGGCTGCTTGGGGGGTAATGGTTGGATTGTCCCCCCCCCCCTCTATATAAGGAGGTCTTCTTCCCCAAAGTTGACCTACCTCTTCCTCCAAAAAGCTCCATTGTTGCTCCAAGCTCCATTTTCGCCTGATCTCTCTCCCTAGCCCTTGTTGATTTGCTCGGTATTGGTTGAGAAGGCTTCGATCTACACTTCCACCAAGAGAAATTTGATTCCCCCCACTAATCTCTAGTGGATCTTGTTACTCTTGGGTGTTTGAGCACCCTAGATGGTTGAGGTCATCGTGGAGCCATAGTCCATTGTGGTGAAGCTTCGTGGTGTCGTTGGGAGCCTCCAATTAAGTTGTGGAGATTGCCCCAACCTTGTTTGTAAAGGTTCGGTCGCCGCCTTCAAGGGCACCAATAGTGGAATCACGACATCTCGCATTGTGTAAGGGCGTGAGGAGAATACGGTGGCCCTAGTGGCTTCTTGGGGAGCATTGTGCCTCCACACCGCTCTAACGGAGACGTACTTCCCCTGAAAAGGAAGGAACTTCGGTAACACATCCTCGTCTTCACCAGCTCCACTCTTGGTTATCTCGTGCCTTTACTTGTGCAAGCTTATTTGTGTTGTATCCCTTGCTTGCTTGTGTACTTGTTGTTGTTGCATCATATAGGTTGCTCACCTAGTTGCATATTTAGACAACCTACTTTGATGCAAAGTTTAATTTGGTAAAGAAAAGCTAAAAATTGTTAGTTGCCTATTCACCCCCCTCTAGTCAACTATATCGATCCTTTCAATTGGTATTAGAGCCTCGTCTCTTTATTAAGGACTTTGCCGTCCGAAGAGTATGGTTGACACCGTAGATGGTAGGGAGGAGCACTCCGGTGTGAATCCGAGCTCGTCTATGGGTGATGGGGGAACCGCGGTGTCTCGTAAGGAATTCAATGTGGCTTTGGACACATTGAAAACCTCCATGACCACCGAGGTTGAAAGCATGTTTAATAAATTCTTAGAAGGACTAAACTATCCACCTCGCCATTGAAAGTGGGTGATCCCACTAACAAGGTGACGGATGCTAACTCCGACAAGGAGGAAGCTACTATTGAAAATGATCCTTCTACTAGTGGTAGAAATGGCACTGGCATCTTTGCCCATGTGGCACCTCCAATCTATGGAAGATCGATTCCTTCTACTCATTTAAATCATGCCGGCCCCCTCCTAAGATTGTGAAAAATGAGGACTTTGATTCTTGGGTATATCGCTTCAAGCATCATTTAAATCATGTGAATACTAATCTTTGGAGAATCATTGAAGAAGGTTTCCATCCACATGACCTAAGCAACTTCACCCCTAGAGAAGCTGTGGACCATCAGTTCAATGAGAATGCTCTCTTCATCATTCAAGATGCAGTTCTACCCAAAGATCCCCCTCATCTTTGACCCTTCGCCATAACCAAAGATGCATGGCATTGCGTTGTTTCCCTCTATAAGGGAAGTGAAAGCATTCAACGCTCCAACTATGAAGTGGTGCAAGATGAAGCCGATGAGTTTGCAATGAAAGAAGATGAAGAACCTCGTGAGCTCTTGTGGAGAGTTACCAAACTTGTGCTCTCACTTCGAGATCATGGGAGCAAGAACACGGATGACAATTGGATCAAGCACAAGTTTCTTAAAGCAATGATGCCTTACCACAAGGCCTTGTCCTCCGTCATCCGTCAAAGACTGGACTTCCGCTCCTTGACATCAAATGAAGTGTTGGATGAGTTTGTGGCAATGAGTATCTTGGACAAGACCACCGACAACGCGGTGTTGCATTCTCAAAGGACAAAGAAGCACAACCTTGCCTTGAAGGCCAAGGTTATTGTGGAAGAAGAGGAAGAAGAGGAAGATGAGGAGAGCAACTCCGAAGATACAAAATATGATTATCATGAGCACATGGCTCTTGCTTCAAGGCAATTTTGGAGCAAGAAGAACATAAGGCCCAACTTCAACAAGAACAACTCGAGTGAGTTCAAGGGCAAGCAACGTGTGAGAACATGTTACAATTGTGGCTATGTGAGCCATTTTGTTGTGGATTGCCCTTACGAGAAGCGGGAAGACAATGGTGGCAAGCTCATTCGAAAGGACAAAGCCAAGTCCTTCCCCAACAAGAACAACTTCACCAAAAAGACTCCTACTCGAGGGTTGGTGGTTCAAGAAGAATACCATGAGGATGACGATGATAATGAAGATAGTGAAGCCATGGCCATGGCCTCCGTTGCCATTGCCACAATTCCACGAGTGTCCCTCTTCGACTCACCCAATGAGAACATAACCGCCAAGTGTCTCATGGCTAAAGCCACCAACAAGGTAACCCCAAACATCAAAACCACCATCATTACTAATCCCTCCTTGACGGATGGCATTGATGAAAGTGAGGGGTCTAATGAGGAAGTGAATGAATTTGAGTCTTTTATGAGTAAGCTCAAGGGAAAATCCAAGAAGCACTTTGTTGCTCTCTTGGAACAACTTGGTGAAGCCAATGACATGATCGAGGCTCATGAAGAAACCATCTCTAAGATGGAAGGTCATAGTCGTGACTATGCCGATGAGATATGGGATCTCTCTAATGCTCTCGAGGAAGAGCATGGGCATTGTTTGGCTCTTGAGGAGTCACACAACGATGACCATGCTAAGTTAAAGAAAGATCTTGATCATGCTCTTGTTGTGTCTCGTGTGCTAACTTTCAAGAAGGCTAAACTTGGCATTGACCATGCTAGACTCAAGGAGGAGTTTGATTTACTTGACAAGGTCCACAAGGTCTTGAAGGATGCTCATGCTAGCCTCAAGGAGTCTCATGCTCAACTCCAATTTAAGCTAACCAAAGAAAAGGCCACCTTTCCTCATATGGTATTAATTGATAATGCAAATGCCACTAACCCGTGTTGTGAGCATGTGCATCTTGTGGAGGAGAATGCCAAGTTGAAGGAGCAACTTGAGAAAGGCCTTGTGACATGCATACAAGGTGAGAAGAACCTCAACGACCTTTTGAGCAATCAAAAGGAAGTTGTGGCCAAGGAGGGAGTTGGGTTCGCACCCAAGTCCAAGAACAACAAGAAGAACGACAAGACCAAAGGACCTCCTCCTCTCAAGCAAACTTTCGTGAAAGAGGGAGAGGGTGCTCCTAAGGAGAAGAAGAACAATGTGAGGGTGGTGATGTCAAAAAGGGCAAAGCCACCTCTTCCAACAAAGCCGGCGACTTTAACCCTTCTTATGTGTTGTGCCGTGCTAGTGATGGGCATGTTTATGCTAAATTTGTTGGTTCTCCTTATGAGTACATTGAATGGTCTATTTGGGTTCCTAAGACCCTTGTTACTAACATCAAAGGACCCATTACTAAATGGGTACCTAAAACCAAGCATTGATCTCTTGTAGGTGTTTGCTTCTGGTGGGGGATCATGGTTGCTCGATATTGGAGCAATAAATCATATGACCGGGAGCAAGGACTTGGTGGTGGACGTGCATAAGATCCTATCTATGCCCACTAATGTCGAGTGGGGTGATGCCTCATCTTCTAAGGTATTGGGTCTTGGCAAGGTTGTCATTTCTCATGATCTAACGATCGAGAAAGTCATGCTTGTTGAGTCCCTTGCGTACAATCTACTTTCCGTTCGTCAACTTGCATTCATGGGCTTTGCCACTTTCTTTGATATGATACTGTGGCCCTATTGTGGAGCAAGACTCTTAAAGTAGCCTTTGTTGGGCATGTCGAGAACGGTCTCTATGTGACTAACTTTTTGGAGCGACCCACTAAGACCGCGACATGCCTAATGGCTAAAGTTGATGTGGGATGGATTTGGCATCGCCGTTTAGCCCACGTCATCGCCGTTTAGCCCACGTCAATATGAGATCTTTGCAAAGTCTTCTCAAGGGGGACCATGTCCGTGGACTAACAAATGTTAGTTTTGCCAAAGATCGTGCTTGCAGTGCTTGTATCGAAGGAAAGCTTCATGAAAAGGATCACCCTCCCACAACTATCATCTACTCGAAGAGACCCTTGGAGCTCCTTCACATGGATCTCTTTGGGCCTCCATCCTTTGATAGTCTTGGAGGTAGAAAGTATTGCTTGGTGATTGTGGATGATTATTCAAGGTACACTTGGGTATTTTTCTTCAAGAGGAAGAGTGAGACTCAACAAACCGTCATCAACTTTGCAAATGAAGCTCAACGTCAACATGATGCAAAGATCTTGACAATAAGAAGTGACAACGGCACCGAGTTCAAGAACTACACCTTGGATGAGTTTCTTAGTGATGAGGGGATCAAGCATCAATATGCTACACCATATACCCCTCAACAAAATGGTGTCACGGAGAGGAAGAACCGGACGTTGATGGATGCGGCAAGGACCATGATGGTGGAGTTCAAGTCTCCATACAACTTTTGGGCTGAAGCCATCAACACAGCATGTCATGCATCCAATCGGCTCTATCTCCGCAAAGGCTTGAACAAGACTCCT
Organism: Triticum timopheevii; assembly: GCA_963921465.1. Taxonomy (NCBI): domain Eukaryota; kingdom Viridiplantae; phylum Streptophyta; class Magnoliopsida; order Poales; family Poaceae; genus Triticum; species Triticum timopheevii. The sequence goes on from OY997266.1 coordinate 466,030,940, forward strand.
TATGAAATACTTACCGGTAACAAGCTCAACCTCAAGTACTTTCAGGTGTTCGGGTGTAAGTGTTTCATTCTCAAGAAAGGTGTTCGCTTGTCTAAATTTGAGGCTAGAGCTTATGAGGGCATATTTGTTGGTTATGCTACAAACTCTCATGCTTACCGTGTCCTTAACAAGTCCACCGGACTCATTGAGAAGACATGTAACGTGGAGTTTGACGAAAACAACGGCTCCCAAGTGGAGCAAAGTGGTACTTGTGATGTAGGTGATGAAATTCCTCCCCAAGCCATAAGAAGAATGGGTGTGGGCCACATCCTACCCATTGAGGAACCCCTTGTGGCCGAAGGAGAAGGACAATGCTCCACTCAAGTGGAGCCATCACCAACCCAAGACCCACACGCTTCCGAAGAACAAAGTGAAGGCCCTCAACCTCATGAACAAGACCAAGGGCAAGATCAACCTCAAGATGGTGGTGAACCACCAAATGATGCCCAAGGTCAAGTTCTCCCCCTCGAGCAACTTCAAGATCAAGAGCAAGCTCAAGATCTAGAACAAGCTCAAGACGGCGCTCAAGATAATCAAGTTAACCCTCCTCCTTCCACATCCGGGGAGAAATTAGAGCGTCGTGCCATGAAGATTGCTTCCAAGCTCACCACCAAAGGTCATCTCATGGAGAATGTGGTTGGAAGCCTAAGAAAGGGGGTAAGCACTCGTAGACAATTAGCAAACTATTGTGAACATCACGCGTTTGTCTCTTGTGTTGAACCCCAAAAGGTCTATGAGGCGCTCGAAGATCCGGATTGGCTCAATGCCATGCATAAAGAACTCAACAACTTCGAGTACAACAAGGTGTGGAGATTGGTGCCAAGGCCATCGGGGAACCACAATGTCATTGGAACCAAAGTGGATATTCAAGAACAAGCAAGATGCTCATGGGACCATCGTTCGCAACAAGGCAAGATTGGTAGCACAAGGCTACTCCCAAGTCGAGGGTATTGACTATGGTGAAACCTTTACTCCCGTTGCTCACCTTGAATCCATTCGTTTGTTGATTGCTTATGCTTCCCATCACAACTTTAAGTTACAACAAATGAATGTAAAGAGTGCTTTTCTTAATGGTCCTATTAATGAGTTGGTTTATGTCAAGCAACCCCCCGGGTTCGAGGATCCCTACTTCCCCGATCATGTGTATCAACTCGATAAGGCACTCTATGGCCTTAAGCAAGCCCCATGTGCGTGGTATGACCACCTTACCGAGTTGTTGCAAGATCGTGGATTTGAGGTTGGGCAAATCGATCCCACTCTTTTTACTAAGAAGGTCAAAGGGGAGTTGTTTGTGTGCTGACTATATGTTGATGACATTATCTTTGGTTCCCCTAACAAAGCTTTCAATGAGGAATTTGCTGCTCTCATGACCTCTAAGTTCAAGATGTCTTCGATGAGAGAGTTGAAGTTCTTCCTCGGTTTTGACATCAAGCAAAGAAGAGAAGGTACTTTCATCAATCAAGCCAAATACACTCAAGACATGCTAAAAAGATTCAAGCTAAGTGATGTCAAGCCGGCTTCCACTCCAATGCCCACCAAGTGCCAACTTGACATTGATCCCAATGGTAAAGCGGTGGATCAAAAGGTATATCGCTCCATGATTGGATCCTTGCTTTACCTTTGTGCATCTAGACCAGACATCATGTTGAGTGTGGGAATGTGTGCACGATTTCAAGCTGCACCGAAGGAAAGCCACTTTGTGGCGGTCAAGCGAATTTCCAATATTTGGCTCATACCCCAAACTTTGGCTTATGGTACCCAAGAGGAGCAAACTTCAAGCTTGAAGGATATACGAATTCCGATTGGGCGGGAGACAAAGTGGATAGGAAGTCCACTTCTGGAGGGTGCCAATTTCTTGGTTGCTCTTTGGTGAGTTGGTCTTCAAAGAAGCAAAGTTGTGTGTCTCTCTCGTCCACCGAAGCGGAGTATGTGGCGGCCGGTAGTTGTTGTGCACAACTCTTATGGATGAGGCAAACTTTAAAGGACTACGGTGTCATTTGTGACAAAGTGCCTCTTTGGTGTGACAATGAAAGTGCCATCAAGATTTCTCTCAACCCGGTGCAACACTTCAAGACGAAGCATATTGAGATTCGGTATCACTTCATCCGGGATCACATTAGGCGAGGGGAGATCGAGCTCAAGTATGTCAACACTCATGATAACCTTGCAGATATTTTCATGAAGCCCTTGGATGAAGCAAGATTTTGCGAGTTAAGGCATGAGCTAAATATCATTGATTCGAGCAATGTGTCTTGAACCCATGCACACTCCACCACATTCAACTTGTTGTCTACTTTAGGTGTAGGCATGGACATAGGGGAGTGTTGTTCTCTCAATGAACTCTCCCTCCCCCCATTATGCATAAATTGATCGTGTCTTTCACATTAACCATTTTTTATGGTACTTGTGCTTCAAGGACGAGTTTTGCTCATGGGCCCAAGGTTAAAATCTTCGCGGCGCCATACCTCTCGACTCAAACATAGGTGGCCTCGGCCACCGCCCTCTCTTGAAGAGGTGTGGTTCCTGTCCTATTGCTAGTGTTCTCGTTGCCAAGTCTTTATTCCCTCTTCTTGCCATTTGTTTTCCCTTCTTTTTGAGCCAAGCCGTTTGGTGTCTAGTGTTGAGTCTTGCTGGGTGGTACTACCGCTGGTGGTGCGCGGTACTACCGCTTATGTTGACAAGCGGTACTACCGCCCACCCGCGCGGTACTACCATTGAGGGGCGGGACCAGGGGGTTATGTCGAGGGAGGGGGAGGTTTCGTCTCCCCCATACCCATTCGCTCCGCCCCCTCGTTCCTCTTCGTCACTCCAGCATCGACTCGCCGCGGGAGGGCTCCGGCGGGCCGTCGTCTCCGGGCCGTCCCTCTCCATTTCCTTTGGTGGAGTCGATCCCCACCTCATCCTCTTGCCATGGATGCCGGTATTGCCTCCGTTCCTCCTCTCCTTTTGTCTAGATTTCAGATCTAGTGTCTTAGGGGCAATCGTGGTTGCATCTCTCGATTTTTTGGCTAAATCTAGGCTTGAGTAGGTTGGGGAAGGCAACTAGACTATTTGGATTCATGTTTGGTAGGAGTATTTTTGAATTTGGCAGGCCGGTAGTGCCGTATTTGACCACGGCAGTAGGGAACCGCCGTCTCCCTGTCTTGAGCGGTACTACCGCTCCCAGTGGCGCGGTACTACCTCTCGGGCGGTACTGCCGCTTATGGATCGCGGTACTACCGCTGTTGGCCTAGTTCCTTCATGCTCCTGCCATTTCCTGATCTCGTTTGTTGTGTTTATTGGCTTATGCTTGTTCTTTCTGGTTGTTTCGTGTGTTCGTGTGTTTGGTTCCAGGTGATGAACATCCTGAGCAGCAAGCCCCCCGTGTCAACCCCGGCCGTGCAACGTCAAAGTGCTACCGCACATCTGACTCAGCAGGTGGTTCCTCTAGTGCTCCACCGCCACCAGCGGGTGCTTCCTCAAGTGCTCCACCTCCGCCTCAACTCAAGAAGAAGTCTGCCGTCAAGCTGAAGCCGAGGGGCAAAACTGTGCCTGAAATGAATGCCAAGGAGTTCTAGGCAAGGCGTTGCCGCAACCCCTATGTGGAAGACTAAGAACCCACTTTGGTCAACCGTCCGTTCTGGAACCGCTTTCAGTTTGCCATCTTCTTTGATGTGATCAAGGCCAAGAAGAATCTCTATGTTGATGTGCACTCCATCGACACGGACTTAATGGAGAAGGACCCTGAGTACTTTGGTGAAGCCCTTCAGATGTGCTCTCAGCTGAACATTCTCAGAATCATGCAGTTCAACAAGGACTTTGATGCAAATATAGTGGCTCAATTCTATGCCACTGTCCATCTAGGAACTGATGAGGAAAGGACTCTGACTTGGATGACAAATGGCAAGTTGATATCTGTCAAGTGGAAGGCCTTCATGGAGTTACTTGGGGTGGAAGATCACGGGCTTGAGACTCCAGTCGGCTTTCGCCCTCACCGCAATGCCACCTCCACTCACAAGCAAGCCCTATGGCCCTAATGTTCTGTGAAGATTCACCCCGAGACTAAGAAGGAAACCCATGAGCTGCTAGCCTTTCTGGACATCCTTCACCGGGTCTTCCGAGAGACTCTCTTCCCTCGTATCGGGAATCTGGATATGGTCCACTCCTATCTCATGGACATGCTTCTCTTCTGCCAGCATGAGAAGGAAGCAAACACTGGCGAGTCCCTGGACATTTCTCATGTTATGTGGTCTGAACTTCTATCTGCTATCTCTGAGCGCAAGTGCCCGATCTATGGACCGTTCATCATGTTACTCATTGAGAAGGCCTGGAAACATGCCTATCCCAGGGTCATGCTGGCAATTGGAGATTTGATTTCTCATGAGATCAAGCGTCTGAGGAAGAAGGACAATTGGGGCACCCTGGCCCCTAAAACTGGGGGTCCATCTGCTGCTGCTGCCATGGAGACCGAGGACGAGGCTGATGCTGATGATGACGCTGACTATGAGCCTTCTGGTGCAGAGCCCTCTTGGGCAAAGAAGCTCAAGCTCAAGATGAAGAAACTTTTCTGCATGGAGTCTCATGGTCAGTACATGACTCATGTGGCTGAGAAGAAGGCTAGGGGATGTCACAAGGAGCTCATGCGTCAGTTGGGTGCGACTGTTAACAGCGGATCTGAGGGCCAGATAACTGAGGAGGAGGAGTGGATTCAGCAGCACTGCCCGTGGACAGATTCAGACGCCGAGCAGTTTCCGACCGATGACGGCGGTGCAGACGATCCCGCTGGGATATGATGTTCGAGATCCTCAGCTTGCTATCACCTAGAGTCGTAGCAACACTCTTTGCCCTTTTTGGTGTCTCGATGCCAAAAGGGGGGAGAGTTTAGGGATTTGTGTCATTGTTTGACTTGCGAGTGTGTCTTTGTGGTGTCGTTGTACTTTCTCGCCATTTGCTTTGTTTGGTTTTGTGCCAGTGAGACCTAAGTTCCAGACATATGGTGTGAGACATATGCTACCTTATCTTTATCTTATCATTATCTATGTCTATCTAATCAGTTGGTATCTTATGAGTTGCATGCTTATCCTGTGATATACCATGCTCTCATGTATCCTGCTTAGGTGGTTGGTATATAAAATATAGGGGGAGTGTTGATCCTAGTATGTGTGCTGTGCAGTCCAAAGCACTTATCTAGAAAGCACACATCTAGGGGGAGCCCGTCTATATTTTAGAGTTGTGGGGTTTGCTTATGTCCTATGTCTTTTCCCGTTTGTGCAAATCCCGTATTGTCATCAATCCACCAAAAAGGGAGAGATTGTAAGGGCATATTTATCCCTAAGATGTTTTGGTGATTGATGACAATGCTTTTGCGGACTAATCGTGTGCGTTGAGTTTTCAGAGATTCATCCTTTGGCACGAGACGATTCCCTCCCCTCGGAGTGTTATTCAAGACGGTGCAGCTCTTTCGTTTCTATTTTGGTGGACTAGTTTCGTAGGAGTCACCGTACTATCAAGAAGGGGTCCGCTTTGGTAAGGCTAGGGTGGAATCAACACATACACATCCTTGTCACACCCTCTGAGCCTTTCCGCTTCAATGGAGAGCTCATTCCCCGTCTTATATGCATCGTTTGGTCCCAGCGGTAGTACCGCGGGCCACAGTGGTAGTACCGCCCGAGTGCTCCAAGCGGCAGTACCGCTCCACAGCGGTAGTACCGCTTGAAGCCCTCCGCCGTAGTACCGTTGCGGCTCCGTGCTCCTACCGCCTTGACTCGAGGGCTCTTTTCTCGTGTCGGGTTTTGCGGCACTAGTTGCGGCAGTAGAGGCGGTAGTACCGCTCTTAAGCGGTAGTACCGCCCTTACCACCACGGCAGTACCGCTTTGGTTCCAGGTCCTCCCTTTGCTCCTTGCTCCCCTCTTCTGCGCGACAGTACCGCGAGGTGGGACGGTAGTACCGCTGGTCACAACGGTAGTACCGCCCACCCCAGCGGTAGTACCGCTCTCTGCGGGGCTGCTTGGGGGTAACGGTTGGATTGCCCCCCCCCCACTATATAAGGAGGTCTTCTTCCCCGAAGTTGACCTACCTCTTCCCCCAAAAAGCTCCATTGTTGCTCCAAGCTCCATTTTCGCCCGATCTCTCTCCCTAGCCAATCAAACTTGTCGATTCGCTTGAGATTGGTTGAGAAGGCTCCGATCTACACTTCCACCAAGAGAAATTTGATCCCCCCACTAATCCCTAGCGGATCTTGTTACTCTTGGGTGTTTGAGCACCCTAGACGGTTGAGGTCACCGCGGAGCCATAGTCCATCGTGGTGAAGCTTCGTGGTGTCGTTGGGAGCCTCCAATTAAGTTGTGGAGATTGCCCCAACCTTGTTTGTAAAGGTTCGGTCGCCGCCTTCAAGGGCACCAATAGTGGAATCACGGCATCTCGCATTGTGCGAGGGCGTGAGGAGAATACGGTGGCCCCAGTGGCTTCTTGGGGAGCATTGTGCCTCCACACCGCTCTAAAGGAGACGTACTTCCCCTCAAAAGGAAGGAACTTCGGTAACACGTCCTCGTCTTCACCGGCTCCACTCTTGGTTATCTCGTGCCTTTACTTGTGCAAGCTTATTTGTGTTGTATCCCTTGCTTGCTTGTGTACTTGTTGTTGTTGCATCATATAGGTTGCTCACCTAGTTGCATATTTACACAACCTACTTTGATGCAAAGTTTAATTTGGTAAAGAAATGCTAAAAATTGTTAGTTGTCTATTCACCCCCCTCTAGTCAACTATATCGATCCTTTCAACCACTATGTGCTACAAGTTCCCTTCCTCATCCACCCTCTTAAGTAACCTTGACATCCATTGCATCTTTTTTAGGTCATTTATGACAATGTTCATCAAAACACCCCCTACTTGTCCGCGGGCACGTCTAGACATGTGCGCCTGTCATTTCATACCTGTGTGCGGACAAAGTGGAACCCAACGACACCCCTTCTTGACTGTAGACACTGAAGAGCATATAGGTGGAAACATAGTCTCATACATCCCATGTACATGTAACATACTAGGTAGCTTAAACACATTAAACCCCTAGAAGGCGCTGCTAAAAGGGCTACTGAAGTGTAAGTGGAGCTCAAAGGAGGTTAGGCGGTCGCCGCTGGCATCATCGTCGTTGGAGGACCCACCCCTGTCGTCATCGTTGTCCCTGCGACATCTCCAATGGGCTGCAATGGCAACATTTGGGTGGAAGGTGGTCGAACAAGATGATGGGCGGCGAAGAGAGAGAGAGAGAGAGAGAGAGAGAGAGAGAGAGAGAGAGAGAGAGAGAGAGAGAGAGAGAGAGAGAGAGAGAAGGTACAAGAAGATTTGTGCACATCGTGGGTTGACGTGCTGGATAGTCAGGCGGTCTCGTACCTCTATCCTTTGTTTGACACCAGAGGGAGGTGTAAGACTTGACAGGTTGGAGTAGGTGAGCCTGTTGGATGCCGTCCAATCTGGCCAAGTGGAGAAGCCCGTTGAAGATACATTTAGCCTATTGTAATGCGGAAGATACTTTTTTCTTGATTGACAACGCCTAGCCCGGTTCATGGACATTTGGTACACATACACTCTACTTTCTCAACTTGACCACAATCGAGGCCATCATCTAATTGTTTGGATGACAACACTTAAGGGACATTGTTGAACGGTATCTAATCGAGGCATTACTAGCTTGGAGCCACGAAGAACACCCTCCACTCGTTAGACCTGTATGATGCAAGGTGCATATGAGTACACATGAGTGAGACATTTTTTGTCGTCATCTCTCTCTCTCTCTCTCCTACTTTCCCATCTCAACCACATCCTCTTTCGGTAAGGCGTTCCGTGCAACCCTTTTACCGTCCATGTCCTCTCTTTAACCACCTATCGTCGACAACTATCTTGGTACGCCAATGTCACTGCACCTAACACTTGATCGAAGGATACTATTGCTGCATCCGTTGACCGATCTCCGTCTCATTGTCTCATAACCTCACGATCTCCCTGTCACATTTTGCAAGGTACTACACATGATCAACATCTCACTGAATAATAGAAATATATGAGAGAAGTCACAATAGGGCAAATGCATGGGCGCGAGTTGGAGACGAGTCAATCAATATTTCTTATCCCCTCCGATCCAAAACAAGTGTCGTGGTTTTAGTTCTGGATATGAGCGAGTGTTGAATAATGCGCAACATAAAAAGGTCAGGAGATTATCCCTTTCCACAGCAAGGCCGTGCACGAGATGTTTTTATTCGTTTGAACTTTCGGGTGGTCTCTCTCTTCTGTTCCGTTCCAACAGCACCGAACGCGAGAAGAGGAGGAACCTCTTTCCTTTATTGCGCTCTGGTACAAAAAAGAAAAGAAACGAGACCAAAAACGAAGCCAAGGGGAAGGGGCAGGACCCAGGAGAGAGAAAGGACGACAAAAACTCCACTCTCCCACCCACCCACGCCGCTCCACACCCATCCTTCTCACTGCTGCGACTGCGAGCAAGAGAGAGAGAGAGAGGAGAGAGAGAGAGAGGCGAAGCGGCTCTCGTCTCGCTCGCCCCTTCCACATACCACTCGGATCCGAATTTCTCAACCCCGCTCCCGCCCCTGCTCCACTCGTCCTCTACTCGTCGCCGTCCACTGCGCGGCGAACCCAGGGCCAGCGCCCGGGGGCCAGCGGCCCGGAGCGGGGGAGAGGCGGAGGGGATGGACCCCGAGAAGCGCGGCTACAAGTTCCGTATCCTTTTTCCTTTCTTGCTTATGCTCCGAGAGCCGTTCTTGGTTCACGCTGTTCTTGGTTCGATTTAGCTCACGGGGGCAGGAGCCGACTGTTTCTTCGAGTAATCCGGGTAGGCATTTGCGGTCCAGCGGACGGAGATTGATATTTCCCCCGCAAATTCGTGTGTTCGTTCGCGGTTTGTCGAAGCAACGGGGGTGGGGGGGATAGATTCGCGAGAAAAGATTTACCCCCTTTTGTCCCCCCTTTCTTGGCAATCTACGTCAACGAAGGCTCTGCCATTTCTTTCTTGAAGAATGTTGGCAGGGGAGCTGCCAAATCCGTTTATTAGAAATGGGTGTTACAGGAACACCCCCACTTCTTGAAGCAACTACCAAGCTAAACCCTGAGCGTTGCAGCTTCCCCCCTTTTGCCCCAATTTAGGTTCGCAATGTCTGGTAATCAAATTGTATTTTGCTTTTCAGCAACTATACCCAAATGTTCCCTCACAAAAAGGAATAATAGAAGAAAAGACCAAGTGCTGACACGCTTAGGATGACTAGGTCAATAAACAGTAATGTGGATGGTGTATTCTTCATATTTTTCATAGACACAAAGGAAAATTCCCCATGTGGTTGGGTTCAATGGAAATTTTCCTCTGGAGTTGCATAGTGGTCCATAGGAAAAGTTGTTATGTAAGCCCTGTAGAATAAATTCCTTAGGTGCATAACCCTCTAAAATTCATATTGAAGTCCTTGGAATCAAAGACATCCAAGTTTGTTGAAGGACCAATGAACAGTTCAAATCCATACTCCAATAGTTCCTGGAGACGAAATTTCATGGTAAGGAATCAAGTCGCAAACGTCTTTTTTCTTTCGGTGCAACATGCTTTATCTGCACTTGTCCTTACCCTGCATGTCACCTCACTTTCCAAGCTACACATAATTATGTCAACTAAAAAAATGGTTGGGGGCTGATTTGCCTTTCAGCTTACCTGAAAACACATATGAGTAATGTATAGTTGATTGGGTTGTGCTTACTGCTTAGCTGCACGTTCACTAAGCATAAGGCACTTATATGTCGTGTCAAAGGATGATTTAGTCTGCACATCATGCCAACCAAATACACATGTAGGAAAGTCAATATAAGGCTCTGAAAATCTACAGTTCTCAAACTTGACTTCTCCTTAACCAGTAATCTGAAACCAGAGGAGTTTGTGGCGCACGATGCTGAAGTGAGGTCCTTGGCCATCGGCAAGAAGTCGAGCCGTGTGTTCATTACTGGTGGCAGTGACCGCAACGTCAATCTGTGGGCAATTGGCAAGCAGACTCCTCTCCTGGTTTGTGCCCTATGACATTATGAGCATGATACTACAGTCCTCTTTGGCTATTTGATAATTTGACTCGTGTTGTGTTTCTCAATGTGCATTTGTTGTTTGCACAGAGCTTGTCAGGCCACACAAGCTCGGTCGAGGCTGTAGAGTTTGATACAGCAGAGGTGCTTGTGCTTGCTGGCTCATCAAACGGCTCCATCAAGCTCTGGGACTTGGAAGAAGCTAAAGGTGTGGTTAGTGCTTATATAAAGCCCCCAGAAGAGGGTTATTATATCTACTGTTTTTCTTTTTTCCTTTATATTCTCTGTTCATTGTAACCAGCCTTTTGAACATGGCAATAGCATTATATGGTATCTTTGTGTGTTCATCACAAAATTTATATATTTTGGTAATACATGGAAATACACTGTCAGAGTGGGTGATTTTGTATTGCTTAGTGCCTGTATATGAATCTTGACTTTATATGTAGTAATATAGACTCAAGAACCATTGAAATCTTTGTCAAATGTCTTTGCTGGTCACGAAGCATGAGTACACTGTATGAATTTCTCAGCTGAGCTTATGTTCTCGATAGCAGCTGAAAGCATAAGATCTTTTGGGAGGGTGTTTTCATAACATTAGTGTTTGTCTTGGTAGACTGTAAACTATGCTTTGCTGAAAGTAGGTGTCTGGTTGTTGTTTTGAATTGAAATGCAGTTGTGCGGTCTCTCACTGGGCATAGATCGAGTTGCACTGCTGTTGAATTCCATCCATTCGGCGAATTTTTTGCATCTGGTTCTTCAGATACAGATCTTAAGATCTGGGACATAAAGAAAAAAGGGTGCCTTCATACATATAAGGGTCACAGAGGAGCAATTAAATCAATCCGATTTACACCCGATGGGCGATGGATCGTCACCGGTGGAGAAGATAACATTGTGAAGGTGTGGGATCTGACAGCTGGAAAGCTCTTACATGATTTCAAGTTCCACAGTGGACAAATCCGATGCATCGATTTTCATCCTCAAGAATTTTTGCTTGCAACAGGTACTGACTTTTCCTTCCGAATGTTTGAAGTGTTAGGGTCTCTGAGAGTGCATATTTTGTTTTTGTAATGCAACATAAATCATCAAGAATCGTTTATTGTTTAGTACTGTATGACCTAAGAACAAGTTTAAGTGTCTGAGGAATCCAATTTTAATTGTGTAATATAGTTAGAAACATCTTTTTGGCTTAGAAAAAAATGTATTCTTGTTAGACTTAACTATAATTACTGAAGTTTTACTGTTTTAGGAATCTGAAGTATATTCTCAGTCAGTTTACTGTTATTTTCCAGGCTCAGCTGATCGAACAGTGAAGTTTTGGGATCTTGAAACTTTTGAATTGATAGGTTCTGCTGGACCCGAGGTACTTGCAAGTGATTTTCTTATACCATTTCATTTTTGTGCAAGTCGAACATTGTCAATTGTTAAACCATAAAGGCATAAGCTATGAATCCTCAATTACGTTGTATGCAATATGCATGGTATCCAAATACAGTAGTTGCTCACTGCGGCTGATATTTCTGCATCTATTTCTTTTTTTCTTTTCAAATTAGCACCATAGGAATTCCTTGAAACAAGTTTGAGGAAAATATATTGTATTCCATTTGAAATACTTGAAAGGTTGATGATGCCCCTTCTCACATTTCTTTGTGATTGATTGTTTGAGTTATTTTCAGTGATGCTTTTATATCTATACTGAAGTTGCTTACTGCTCTTCTGCATTTGTTTTTGTTCCTGTATTAAAACGTGCATGGTGAGCACACACACACCTTCCTGTTATGATAGATTTATTTACTTTACAAGCATCTTTTATTGCAGGATTCTGGTGTACGTTCTATGGTCTTTCACCCAGATGGAAAAACCCTTTTCTGCGGATTAGAGCAAAGCTTAAAGGTAGGTCTGATTTTCATGTGTTTTATTCATATTGCTTGCATGCCATTTGCTGACTACATGGACATCTTCAGGTATTCTCTTGGGAACCAGTAAGATGTCATGATGCTGTTGACATGCGATGGAACAATTTAGCCGACCTTAGTATTTACGAAGGAAAACTGTTGGGATGCTCGTACCATGAACGCCGTGTTGGTGTTTGGGTTGCTGATATATCAGTGAGTGTCATTCTTTGCATGCAATATGTACCTTTGTTTGTATGTCCTAACCTTTATCTTCTGACCCAGCTCATTGAACCCTATGCTCTTGGTGTTTTGCCGAAAGCAAATTTTTTTGCTGAGCTTGTGGATTCTGTGGATGATAATCCTGTGAAACCGAATGGTAGCACTGCAAAGCCCATTCGTGCTGTAGCAACATCACATCCAAAAAACATGTACAAAGTCCAGGAGTCAGGAATTGGTATGGCTTTAAATTATCAATATATTTTTAGGTTTGCACTGAAATGACTAACTTTATCTAAGTATTCCGTACTCAATAGTGATAATATGTCTTATTGATATCAGCTGAAAGCAGAGTTCGGGCCTTACATTTAACTCCAGGAAGTACAGACAAAATAAAGAAAGATAGGAGCAGCAGCATTCCTCGAAGACCTGATTCATCTGTCAAACCATCTACTCCAGTACGACGTATGAAGCCCGTCGATAGTCCTTCCACAAATTTAAAAACAGCAGAACGCAGTTTTGGACAACGGGACATCCAATTATTATCTCGTACAGGGATGGCTATTAATTCTTCAACCACTAAAAAAGCTCCGCCTACAGAGTCGGTAGCTGTAAAAGATATTTACACTACATCACAGGCTGTTTCTGTGCCTGTTGTTGTTCCTAGAGACATTTTGGAGGACAAATCAGCAGGCAGTATTCATAGAGGAATTGGAGGCAGAACTGCAGTCCCAGATGATTTTTACAGTCCAGTGCACTTGAGAAAACGTTTACCTAGTGGCGGTACTAGTGATAGTGTCAGCTCAGTAAAATCCATGCTCGCTGAGCCTGATGTTTGCTCGGAGGGTTTGTCTGGGTTAAAGTTCTCCTTTGGACTAACTCCAAATGACAAGAAAGAAGAATCTGACGGTACTGATAAAGGAGAAATTAGACAAATAGCAGAAAAGATGGACAGAATAGTATCATTTGATCATCTGGTGCAGTCAAATGATGACAAGGGTATAGCTCTTTCTTTGTTCTTAAGCATTCAAGCGCTGCGCTTTTGCTCATTTTGGGAATTTAACATTCTAGCTCTTTTTACAGCAGCATATGAATCACCGTGCTCGACGACAGGAACAGCCAGGGTCAAATATGTTAGAGGAGGTGTGTGTGTGTGTGTGTGTGTGTGTGTGTGTGTGTGTGTGTGTGTGTGTGTGTGTGTGTGTGTGTGTGTGTTAAATGATGTTATCAAGGGCAATCTTGTATCCACGCTCAAGCTTGAGGTTACTTGGCGTAAATATAATTTTCTAATGATATTGTCAACTCCTTTTGCAGTTGCTGTGCCGTTAGGAAAAACTAAGTCTCTTGTTGAGAGATTTGAAAAGAGAGAGAGTTCTAGCATTGATTGTTCATCGCCAACTGGCTCTTGTGGTGATCATACAGTGAAAGCTGATAGCCCTCCCACCAGTTCGGTATGCTTTCATGTTTTTACTATAGTTAACTTTTAACATGATTTTATCCTTCTTATGAATCATCAGTATAGTGGTATTAAGAAATGCTTAATGTTTAAGAATCATCAGTATAATGGTATTAAGAAATGCTTAATGTTTAAGAACTCCTTACGTAGTTACTGTATCGAATCCCTACTGTAATCTTATTTGATTCTCAATTAGTAACTCATTCATACTTTGTCTGTGTATGTTATGATAATGTAAAATCCTGAATCCCGAACCCCTACTAGTCATTTGGAGATAGAAGCAATCATGAAATTTGTTCAGACACCAGATATAAGATATATGGGGGTAGTCACTGACTTAATGTGTTCTGGAGTTACAATATGCTAGTATGCGGCTGGAAGGCTGCAGCTATAGTATTTTCAGAAACTTTGTACAGAATACAAGTCAAACAAAATATGGCTATACTATTGTTATCTTTTTATCATTTGATGTTCTCTAGTGTTTGTGAATCATTTTGCTGTTCAACTTATTTGGTTTGCGGTGATTGTAATTGACAGGCAGAAGCAAGTCGCACATATGAAAGGGACTTGCCAACAGTGGACGAGATGACGACTCCAATCGATTTGGTGCGGAACCATGATGAATTTATAAATGTTGTAAAATCTCGGTTGACAAAGCTAGAGGTGATTCTTCTGTTCTTTACTTGCGAACCTCTGTTTCTTACTAGCCCAGGGAACTTACGCCCAACAAATTGATGGGAAATCTTGCAAACCGTGTCAAGTTTATTTGTTAATGCAGCTTGTGGATGTCAACAAGTTTTCCGTTATTCTTCTATGAACTTTAGTTTGATTTACTTGGGACTTAAGAAATGACCCGTATGGAACCTACAAATATGAAACATAGGTTGATATATCAGTGCAGGTTACTAGAAATCAAAATACATATCATGCACCCTAGAAGAATCCACACCCATCAGGCGAAATCCATGTACTTGGAGATGTGGAAAATTGGCTTAACTTTCTGTAGGTTCTTCAGTACAAAGCTTAACATTAACATCTGTCTATGATCGAATGACGTGGTAAACGTAGGTTGTTATCCTTCCTGTCTTGTAGGCCTGTGTATGGAGTGAGTACATGTTCTTGTAAAGTGATGCTGATTAGTCACCTAAAAATTAACAGTGTGTTCTTGTAAAGTGTTACCAATATAATACTAGTACTAACCCTAATGTGTTCAGATGATGCGGCATGTCTTTAACCTAAATGGCATCAAAGGAGCAATTGCTGCGGTCGCAAAGTTGCCTGATATCGCTGTAAGTTTTTCCTCAGGTGTATGATGGTTGTACATGATGTTCTTCACATTGTTTTTAGCTACTAATTGTTGAATCCGAACAGGTTCAAGCTGATGTTGTTAGTACTCTCAAGGGAAAGCTTGGTCTTTTCAACCTAGATATTTTCTCGAGCCTTCTGCCTGTTCTTGCCGGGCTACTGAACAGCAAAACTGAAAGGTAGCACACCTGATAGTAACACAGATGCACATGTACCCATGCATGCCCAAGAGGATGCCAATGCTATATCTTCTTGCAAATCTGTACTACTGAAACAGAAGATCATCTTATGTTTTTCAGACCCATATATAATTATCCTCCAATATGTGAATGAATGCTTATATTGGCATCATACTGTAGGAACATGGTTAGTTTGGCAGTAAGTATTGTGTCTTCTAATTACGTTGCCTCAAATTTGCAGGCATGCTATCGTTGCTTTGGAAATGTTATTGGATCTTATAAAGATCTTTGGACCGGTTATTCATTCAACATTGTCAGCTAGTTCACCCGTTGGAGTAGATCTTCAAGCCGAACAGAGGTATGCTCTCCAACTTCACTCGAGGAAGGGAGCTGAGTGTTGCTAAGAGTAAGAGAGATGCTGCAAAAACTTGTTTTGCTACAAGCCTACCAATGAACTCGGTGCGAGGTGGCAAGCTGGCCCCGAACATATGTTTTGCCGAAACTGTTGCCCTAAATGAATGAACTGCAGCCATCAGTAGCATATTACCCTAGCTGGGGCCTTTATATTCTTTAGAGATATATAACCAGGGCAGTAACCAATTTGTGTGATGCCATGCAGGTTGCAGCGTTGCACCCGGTGTTTTAACCATTTGCAAAAGATTGTGCAAGCTTTACAACCGTTGATGATGTAATCCCTCCCTTCCCTTCAACACTCTACTAGTTGTTTTCATGCATGTTCTTCTACTCCCTTTATGCACCGAGCGAATCGTTGCGCCACGACGAGCAGCAAGTGTATCTGACGCTCTGCAATTTTTCTTCTTCTCTTGTTCTTGTTGGCTGGTGCAGGCGGAGCGGCCAGTCGGCGCAGCTTGCTCAAGAGCTGAACATGTCCTTGCAAGACCTGGTGATCTTCTGAAACTGTCCGGAAGCGCAAGTTCACTGTCAGAGTAGATACCATTCTTTTTGTTACAGGAAATGGAAGCGCCATATGGTGGCGGGGTAGTCTGTTGGCTGTGGTCGTGGTGTAATTGTTTGTTGTTCCCTGTTGTACATGTGAGCGAGCAAGAGAGCTTGGCTGTTCATCAGTCTGTAATTAGCCCCCATTTTACTGCATGGACAGCCCCGGAAGGACGACGGAGGGAGTCGAAATTAATGAATGAATGGGAAAAACGCCTGCTAGTTTAGTCCTGTGTTCGGTCTGGTCTTCATTTTTCTGTGGTGTTGGTTCGCTCCACCATTAGCCGTGTGGTAGAAGTTTTGAAGACAACCATCTCTCCTCCAGAGGTTGGTACGGCACGGCCGTTTGACCATTCCTTTGTTTACCATTAGATCACCAGCTGGTTGCCTAGGACTGCTCGTTTGAATATTGTCCTAAAATTGTGAACTCATACTTGGCTGCTAAGGAAACAATATTGTGAAGTCTACCACCAGCTGGCTGCTGTTTTCCCCCCTCCTTCCTTCAACTCAGCTCTAAGAAAATGGGATTCTGTGTAATAAGTTGTTGACTATCAACAAGTCAGTCTAATTCGAAAAAAAAAACTCAGTGTAAAAAGTAATCACAGATCTAGTGTGCACCGTAAAAAATAATCACCATAAACCAAAACATTTATGGACGCATAACATTTCTGTCCTTTGTTGATGGCATTTCCAGGTTAGGCTGCAGTTGCAAGGTTGGGTTAGGCCCCATCTAATGCGCCCTTTTGTCCCTGAATGCCATGTCAGAACAAACCAGTCTTCCACTTCCTTCCAGTCCCGCTTGCCCCTCCAGGGCCCACCTGTCGGCCACTAAACCCGTACGCGCTAAACCATCGGCAGTCAGGTTTGCACGGCGGCAGGAGGGCCGGAGTATAAAATAAACCCCCCTCAACAAATCCACATTCCAAACCCACCGCGTCACGTAAATAACCCCCCGTCTGTCCAAAAAGCGGAAGTCCAAAGCAGTTGGTCGCTCGCTCGCTCGCTCGCCACCGCCGCGTTGGACTTTTCCCTCGCCGGAGAAACCGCCGCGACCACCGCCGCAACCGCCGCAGCCGCCTCCGGAGGATTAGGGTAGTACTACCAGGGAAGGAGGAGGCCATGGCGGGGAGGTACGACCGCAACCCCTTCGACGAGGATGACGTCAACCCCTTCGCGGTGAGTCGCCTACTCCGTTTCTACTCGCCTCGCCGTGGTACCCCGCACCGCGCCTCCTCCCGCGCCGCGGTCCGCCTTGTCTTCGGTTCCCTGGCTCGCGTAGATGTCGAATTTGGCCCGGATCGCCGTTGGAGTTGCTTGTTGCCGGTTTCTGCCTATGACCCCTCGTTTGGCACTTCTGGGTGCTCCGGTGGATCTGGTCGAATCACTGCCTTCAGGGCTAGAGAGGGATTCGATGGATGGATGCGTTTATACGCGTGTCCTGTTGTGTTGGCCGATCGCGAGCGAAAGGGGCGGCGGGTGCCGGTTTCTTCCGTGTTTGTTTTGGGGTTTTTCAGGGTAGAAATGATTCTTAGACACGAAATCGGCACTTGAACTGGGATAATTTTGGTCTAATTACAACGATGCGTTTTACTAGATGTGTAGAGCTTTGGAATTGGGCGATTTGCTCTTCCAAATTATATGCCGCAAACGACAAAGTGGAGAAAACCTCGTACGTTCTTGCCGGCTGAAGATTGTTTTAGTACTGGCGTTCAGTGTGACCAGTGGTAGTCGCAGTTTAGCGTGTGCCTATGGATCTGCTGCCAATGAATGTGTCCCATTTAAGACAATAATCCTTATCTACACTAGCAATTCGGATTTCCGTGCTAACTTTCATTGACAAGGATATCTTATCCTGATTGTGCATAAGCTTATATATAAACTGGTTGTTTTTTCTTTCAACAATTGTTTGGTTGATTTTCCGAATGTATGATGTTCTTCAGGGAGGAGGTGTACCTCCGGCTTCTAATTCTCGGATGCCACCTCTTCCTCACGAGCCTGCCGGATTCTATAATGATCGTGCTGCTACCGTGGACATACCTCTTGGTTCATCGAAGGTGCCTGTGCTTCAATTGAGCATGTCAATTCTTTACTTATTTAGCAAGATGTGCTTTGCCCAATGAATTGAAAGGCCAGGCAGAATGCAATTGACCATTGACCAATGATGAATGGTCACACGATTCTTTGTCAATATGCTGTTGATTTCGAAATTTATTACAGAATTATTTCACAGCGTGTCGTTGGTTGCTTATGCAGTGCGTATGTTATTTTCAAATGTAGGACTTAAAGCAAAAGGAGAAAGAACTGCAGTCGAAGGAGGCTGAGCTTAACAAACGGGAAAGAGTATGTGTCTTCTGCTTGAAACTTGAAATTCCAGCTTTACACTCACATCACTTGTTATCCTGTATGTCATTTGAGTTATTGATTTGTTCAAACCATTGTTTTGTGAATTCGGAAGTTGTTTCGTATTACATTCAGTGATCAAAATCCCCTATGCTAAAGTAAAACCTTAAGTTCCCCTGGATGAAATTTTGTGAAGCTTCCCGGATACTGAATAACCATTGTGCTTAGATATGTAGACGGATATAGCCAACAAAGTTTATATGGCCTTGTCCAGAGTTGTATAAGTAGTAACCATGATGCAGCATGGAAACTGGTGAGCTATGGTTGACATGGATTTACCTCAGGCTGCCCTATAGTCCTTATGTAGACGGATATAGCCAACAAAGTTTATATGGCCTTGTCCAGAGTTGTATAAGTAGTAACCATGATGCAGCATGGAAACTGGTGAGCTATGGTTGACATGGATTTACCTCAGGCTCCCCTATAGTCCTTACTGCTCTAACTATTGATCAGATCATTGGCGATACTTGCCTCATGTCATAGTGAGCTAAAACCATGGGATCTCTATGCCGACACTTATAGCCCTGTGAGGTGAAGGGTGGTTGTGCTTGTGGAAACTGCCTATGTTATGAAAAGATTTCATATAGCCATCATCTCTTCATTAAACCAGACAATCAGATGATAAAATTCATATGAATGTACAATATGCTGAATCAAGAGTTAGCAGTGGTTCTATGTAATCAGTAAAACCTTTCTCGACAATGTTTCACACGATTGAAACATCCCAGATGTGCTCATGAGCATTCACTTGTAATTCTTTCTTTAACTGTTCTATCTGATATTTATATTTTCCTGAAACCAGGAACTTAAAAGAAGGGAAGAAGCTGCAGCTAGAGGTATAGTTCTTCCTATAGCTGATGCAGTTTGTTTGTATATTTCTAGCCATGATATTGATGGGAAGAGGTAGATAAGATATTGGCCCAAGTTGATTAATGGGGATATTTATCTGGAAACTTGTTCGGGTCAACTTCAGTTCAGACCTTGAATGATTCAATGAAAGGCCATTTCAGCTAATTTTGTCATTATGCTCTTGTTGTTACAGTCCAATATTTTCACTACCCTGCCTATCAACTTCATACTATCTTCCTTTTCATCTGCAGCTGGTATTGTCATTGAAACGAAAAACTGGCCACCATTTATGCCCATCATTCATCATGACATTTCAAATGAGATACCAATCCACCTACAAAGGATGCAGTACCTTGCATTTTGTTCATTGTTGGGTAAGTGTTAGTTCTTGTATTATCTCTCCTCAAAATATCTTCTAAACCATCATTTTGTAGATCTTTACTTTTGTTCAAATATTGCAAACACTATTTTTACTGGGGAACTCACATTCACATTCACACTGTCATTGCCATATCATCTCCTAGGGTGAGAATCTGCCATTGTCTTCTGAGAAGTGGCATGAGAAAACATGATTGGTATTTCAAAACTTCAACAATGTTGACAATCTGTACTTTGTAACTATGAATTCTTACGAAAATATAATTCTTCTAATCTAAATCTTATTACTAAAGCATAAGAATTTGGTGCTTTCTCTTCTTTTGGATTGGGCTTAAACTTCCAATGGTCATGAAAAAATGTCCAACAAATGCAGTAATCAAATAATGGTGGGCCCAGATGGGCAGCAAATATTAGAATTAGGAGATTCGAGTCCTAAGATTGTCATGCATTGGCACAGATTGCTGATTTCTGCAAATTTTGATGCCATGCAGGATTGACGTTATGCCTCTTTTGGAACATCATTGCAACTACCGCAGCATGGATTAAAGGGGCAGGTATGGCTTAGTAGTACCTTACTGTCTACATCTTGTGGATCAACTGCTATCTGCCCTGGCACCTGAAACAAATTTGGCGGTTCCTTTCGATAGGTGTTGTCATCTGGTTGCTAGCAATTATCTACTTCATCTCTGGTGTCCCTGGGGCCTATGTGTTATGGTATCGGCCGCTTTATAATGCAATGAGGTTTGTGTACATGCTTATTATTTTGTTATTTTTACAAGTCGCTTCTTTGTATGTCTTTACACCTCATGCCACTGAAATTCATGTTACAGGACTGAAAGCGCTCTGAAGTTTGGATGGTTTTTTCTGCTGTACTTGGTAACAACCTTGCCATCTAGTATTACTCTTCTAGACTAAATGGTTTCCACATTTTTGATGCATTTGTTGCTGATATTTGATTCTTTTCTTTCGCGATGAGCTAATTTTCCATTCATTGTAAATTTGTAATGATCTTTGCCCCTTCCAGATCCATATAATATTCTGCATCTGGTCAGCTGTGTCTCCCCCATTTCCTTTCAAAGGAAAATCTATCGCGTAAGTGCTACATCACTTATGTATACTTGAAATTACTTCTGTTTGTGCCATGCGTAAATATGGTAGTTATTCACTTACTGTGGCTAAGCCGCAAAAGTTTGGGCACACTGAATGCATCGTAAAAGAATTTTGTGTGTTTTTAATCTTCAGTATCTTTACCATACGCAAATATTTACTGGTAAAAGGCACTACCACCAAAGCCGCTGTGGCTCCTTTGTTACATATATGCTGGATGTGCCGACTAAGGGTACACACCCTACTACTTACTAAATTGAGGGAGTTTACTTAGTATGTGGGGTCACTGGGTCAGCCTCTACCAAAGATTCCAATTGATAGCCGGTACATTGTTACATATAGCACTTCCAGCAATGATTAGGTGGTGTTGCTATTCTCCTCTTATCTACAACTCATTCACATTATATAACTTTGTCTGTCTTATTGTTTCTGGTGCTACAGTGGGTTTTTGCCGGCAATTGACGTCATAGGCAGCAATGTTATTGTGGGGGTAAGTATTTCTGTCTGTCGAGTTAATTTGGCATGGCTGCTTTTCTGGGTGTTCGATGAAGCAACCTTCCAGTCCCGCGTCTCCCTGTAGATGACTAGTCATTTACGTTGTCTCTACGTTTTCCCCTGGCAGATATTTTACTTTGTTGGATTCGGATTGTTCTGCCTTGAAGCACTGCTCAGCATTGTGGTCATCCAGGTGCGTTTACTTTTGCCGTGCCTTGTGTTTCTTTCCTTCCTCGAGAGAGATTATCATTCTGATCTTGGTCACTTGGAATGCAGCAAGTATACATGTACTTCCGTGGAAGTGGAAAGGCTGCGCAGATGAGGCAAGAGGCAGCACGCGGTGCCATGAGATCGGCCTTCTGATAGAGCGGTCTCGTTGATGAATGGATGAGAGTAGGATGTGCCAATCGGTGATGGAGTTTGTCTTGTACATCCCTATACATATCTGTGGGTGGCTGAGAGAGAATACCTGTAGCTATAGATCTTCGTGCATTCTTGTACTCCCTCTGTAAACTAATATAAGAGCGTTTAGATCACTAAAGTAGTGATCTAAACGCTCTTATATTAGTTTACAGAGGGAGTAATATATATATGAGTGCTTCATTTCTTTCCTAGGCCCCAGATCCATGTGCTTTATATGTAGCTTAATCTTTTGGGAGATACAACTTCCAACATCACTATTCTGACGAGTTGCAATGTCACTGTATTATGGTTATGTATGTGAAGTGCTATAACTAGTTTATTTCGCCCCATGCAGAGCTGAAGCATCTTATTGCATTACATCACACTATATATCTAGTCTGTTAAATATAGCCATTACACCTTTAAACAAATGAAAATGGGAGACGAATCTACTAACTCTGGCGTGAGCTGAGATTTCATACTCTACTTTTTGGGGCGCCTCTCTCTCTCTATTTGCCGCTCATGGCAGGCTGCGCCTGCTGCACCTTGGCTCCGAAGCCGCACTTCTTGGTGAGGATGCTCCACGACCTCCGGGGCTTCCCGAGCCGCCGGATCTCCTGCTTCATGCTCATGCACTCCTTCTCCAGCTCCGACACCCGCGCCTTCACGTTGCTCATGGTCTCGCTCCCCTTCCCCTCGGGCGTGACCATCACCACCTCCTCGTCCTGCCCGGCCGCGCCGCTGTCCACGACGGCACTGCCCTTGGGGACGATTGCGCCGGCGTTGCCCGGGTGGTGCAGGTGCGCGCCGTCGGTGGCCGTGGCGGCGTTGTCCGACACGAAGAACCACCCGGCGATGGAGGTGCGGAGGCGGAGCTGCTCGAAGAAGAGCACCTGCACCACCACCCGCAGCGGCAGCCGCTCGTTCTGCGCCGCGTGCGTGCACGCCTCCAGCGACAGCTTCTGGCAGTTCATCAGCCGGCACAGCTGCTCCCGCTCCGACTCCGACAGCCACGGGTGCGACTGCATGCACGCGACTCAAATGTTAAGTAAGAGAGAGACAGTGACGCATCAAACCGATCGCTGTGTTTGTCACTTGTCAGTTGTCACCTTGAGGTATATGTCCATGGCGCGGTAGATGCCGTCGTCGACGGTCCGCGCGTAGTCGGGCACCACGGCGGCAAGCGCCTGGAACTTGGGCAGCTTCAGGTTGGTGTCCGGCGCTACCTCCGCGAGGTACCCGTCCATGAGCTTGGCCACCATGGCGATCGGAGCCACGGCGGGCGGCGTCGCGGCGTGGGGCAGCCCCAGCTGGCTGGCCTCCTCGGCCAGCGCCGGCGACGTGTACCCGGTCCCCAGCCCGTCCATGGACGACATGAAGTAGTCCAGTATCCTCTGCACGCAGTCGATGTCGTACAGCGTGTCCACGGTGTAGCCGAGGTTGGGCACGAGCAGGTCCTCGAGGCTGGCGTCCTCCAGCTGCGCGCCGATGCGCCGCTCTAGGTTCTCCCGGCACAGCGGGCTGGCGTGGAGGAGCATGGCCGTGCGGAGCAGCCCGAGCAGGAACTTGGTGGATGTGACGCCCTTCTTGGTCGGCAGCAGAGCAATGATCTCCTCCAGGAAGTACCTCTGGTCGCCGTCGGACGTCCCGGAGAGGCTGGCGGTGGCGGAGCGCGGGGTGGCGCTACGGCTGCCGGCACCGCCGCCGTAGTCCGCGAAGCTGACGTTGCTGAAGCTGGCGCTGCGATTCAGGCCCGGGAGGAGCCGCCCCGCGTAGAACATGATGGCGCCGGCGATGCTCTCGGCGCGCATGCTCTTGGCCTCCATCGCCTGGATCAGCCGCTTGAACATGGGCAGGCTCAGGAGCGACACGTCCTCGTACCACCAGTCCATGGCCGAGGCGGCGGCCGCCGCGCCGCGCGGCGTGTCGCCCGAGCCGATGCCGTTCCAGAGCGCGTCCCTGTCGATGCTGGCGCTCTTGGCGCCGTGGGTGGACCAGGCGGCGGCGTCGGAGGCGCAGGCCTTGGAGGCGAGCGCGGTGATGCAGCGGGGGACGATGTGGAGGTCCTCGGCGGCGGGGAGCACGCCCTCGCAGGTCTCCAGCGCCCTGACGGAGTCCTTCCAGTTGGCGAGCACGTCGGCCAGGAACGACTCGGCCTGCGCGATCAGGTTGCCCTCCGCGTAGTCATCCGTCATGCCCAGGTACTCGGCGGCGCAGCGGAGGCACACCACGTTGAGCGCGTTGAGCTCGATCTTGACGTCGTAGCAGAAGCGCGCCGCCAGCTCGAACGCCTTGGCGCCGCCCGGGATGTCGTCCAGCTGCAGCGTGCACATGCCGCCGCCGCCGTCCGACGGCGGCTGGTACTCGCTGATCAGACGCTGCAGCACGCCGCTCCGGCTCAGCAGCGGGAACTGCATACCCATAATGACGACCGATGCACCATTAGTCAGTCACATTAACGCGCGCGATCGATCGGCTTGTGCAGTTCAGTTGGTGAATGCGAAATGTGACGGCGACACACTCGATCGTGCTAACCTTGTGGAGATAAAAGGACATGTCTCCGACTTCGACGACGACATCGCTCTCCAGCTCGGTCATGCATCTCCTGGGGAAGAGTCAAGATGGATGGATCACGTAAACATCTGAAATTCTCATCAAATTTGCATGCGCGCTCGTGATCTTAGAAACCACGACTGAGAAGTATATCGGATCTTATAGATCGAAACAAACGATACTGAATGGGATAAACCTATACGATGTATTTTGTGGCGCGCGGGAATTTCTTGAGCGCATGCATAAGATTGGACTTGATTCGCCAATGGAACTTGCCTTACAACGGGCATTACATTTTCTGCACAATCGATATCCGCATCTCATATTGAGCCGCCTAGACATGGAGAGGGGGAGTGTTTTTGTCGTCTCCTCTAACCGTGGAAACTATGGTCTTGAAACCATGAGGGAAGGTGAAAAATAGAAAAAAAAAATCTTTGAACTGAGGCATGATGATATAGAAACCCACAAGAAAAAAATGGAACCAGTTGTGCCTAGAGAAAGATTCACATGTACCAAACCATGTTTGCTCAAACATTGAGAATAATAATGCATCTCGAAGTGCAGCGCGCGGCGTTAGAAAAATCAACCGAGGGAGATGAGTAATCAGCTAGGACTAGGAGTATATGAAATGAGGAAGGGGGATAACCATGTGAGGCCCTCGAGGACGAAGATGTCTGGCTTGGAACCCAACTTCATGGTCACCATCTTCTTCTCCCGGAATTATTCCACCTAGGCCAGTGGATCTAGGCCTTCTTCTCTCGGACTGAGCCAGGCGCCACCCTTGGGGAGGGGGTCTCTGTCTAGTGGATCTGGCGGGTACTCTTTTGAGGAAACGGAAGCCGAGGGAAGGGAGCGAGCAAGGATTTATTGGCGCAGAGAGATGGCAGTTGCTGTGGTTGCGCATGCGGGAGGGAGTACGTAGCTGAGGTGGCGCGCGCTGCAGGCAGATGAGCGATATGCATGCACGGACAGTTCAAAGATTGGCCCTGGTCCAAAGGGGAGAGGTATGACTTCGCACCTTGCATATTCGATTTTTTTTATAAATCTTCATAAGTCATTAAAAAAAAGGCGAGTGCAGTCGACCGGCCCAAATTTGGGTCGGTTGGCCCGCAGCCATCTAATTTGCTCGATGGGAACCGTCCGATGCCCCGTCCTATTCGTCAACACACGCGTATGAAGAATCCTTCTGCATCTCGTCGCTCCCTTCCGTCTCGGGGCCATACATGTTCTCCGTTGCCGCCTCTCGCCGGCTGTCCTCGTCGCTGGTCGCCGCCCTCGCCGGCCATCCTAGTCGCCGGTTGAAGCCCTCGGCGTATGTTCTCGTCGCATCTCACCAGCTTCACCCATGCAACAGATGCATCCTGCCGTTGCAGCTCTGGTGGCGAAGGCCGCAGCTCGCCAGCGTTCTCGCCGCCGCTCATGCTTGATGTCACAGCTCGTTGAGCGCACCTCACGGTTGCAACATCTCGCTCGGCCTGTTCCAGCAAGTTCGAGCGTCGGTCCCAGCAAAATTTCTCGCCACTAAGCCATCACAGCTCGCTGAGCTGCTGGTTGCAGCTTGCCGCGTGCCGGTTCTAGCAAATTGTGATGCTGGTTGAAGTAGGGCGCGTGATGCCCATTGTAGCAAGAAATGCGACGGCCGTGCGATGTAGCAAAACGCGACGTTGGTTGTAGCCGAATCGGACATCAGTTGTAGCAAATTATCGCGCTGGTTGTAGCACGTAGCAAGAAAAACGACGGTCGTGCGATGTAGCAAAATGCGACCTTGGTTGTAGCCAAGTGGGATGCCGGTTGTAGCAATTTGTGACACCGGTTGTAGCATATAACAAAAAACGCTCGGTTCAGCGCCGCCGTCCTCATAGCTCGCGGTAACCATGCTCACCGTCCATGATGGCAGATCTCTTGGCCACCTACTGCAGCTTCATTCGTCCATTGTTCCAGGTACCCGTCGTCATCCGATTGATACATGCTCTAATGTCGCCGACTAGGTCGCCATCCCTCGGTAACCAGTCAGGATGTAAAACCACAATGGCCTGTCGTTCTCGACGCCGACGACCTTCGCAAATGCATCAGGTATGGGCGCGTGTTTGTGCAAGCAGCGGCGTCGCCAGGGGGTGGGCGCGGCCATGGCCTGGCATCGAAGGTAGCAGCCATGGCAAATGCAGAGGGAGATGGGTGGTTGGCATCGATTGGGTAGAGATAAGGAGGAGTGGGCCTACTTGAGAGGCGATGTCGTATCTTTTTTGAAAGATCCGGCATTTGCTGGCTTCATTAGATTTAGCAGGAAAGAGAGGGGTACAAAATTCTGATCAAGCGATCATAGATACAGGGAAAAGACATGGATGAAAAAGGAGAACAGGGAGGTGCTAGGATTAATCTCCTTCCCCCTGGTAGTCTCGAAAACCTCTATCTCCCAACTATATCCCCGAAAGGGGTCTCAATATCTTTCGCTCCCGCGATTCACCATTGCTCCATTGTGTGTCGTATGGCCGCGAGGATGTCATTGGAGCAGGCTGTCTTCTCCCTAAAAGTGCAGTTGTTCCTCTCATTCCATAGCTCCCAGGTTACGGCCATAATCATCGTTTTGACGCCTTTCTTTTCTTCCTTTTTTGACTTGGAGACGATGTTGGAGACTGCTCTTGTAGCGCTGCCTTGCTCTTCTTCTGTTGGTCGAAGTGAAGAGCGGTGCCTCCATTCGGCCGCCCCCGCCCAAACTGTGCGCGAGACCGAGCAGTTCCAGAACAGGTGGGTTGAAGACTCCAAGTTTCGAAGACGCAACTGGCAGAAATAGGAATTTGGCCATTGCTTCCTCTGTAGACGATCATTACACCAGAGCCTGTCAAGGTGAAGCAGCCACGCAAAGAGTTTAATTTTTCCGGGTAGCAGGGCCAAGCAGAGGACACGATCCTTTGGACTGCTAGCAACAAGGGAGTGTATACAGCAAAATCAGCGTACAAGCTGCAGTTTTTCATCTCCGTAGGGGGCATACTTTTAAACTGCAGCTTGTACGCTGATTTTGCTGTATACACTCCCTTGCTGCTAGCAGTCCAAAGGATCGTGTCCTCTGCTTGGCCCTGCTGCATCTGTCCATGAGCTCTGATCCTTTGTGCCATCCTGACAAAGTCGGTGATCCTGGGTTCCCAGTCCCCGCTTTGAAGATCCTTTATCCATTGGTGATCAAGAAGGGCCTCAGCAACTGATCGTGATTTCCTCTTTGATAGCTTGTATAGAGCGGGGAAGGAGGTGCACAGCGGTTTGTCCCCCAGCCAGCAGCAGGTCCAAAACCTAGCTCTTTTGCCGTCTCCAATGGTGACCTTTGTTGTCGTGGCAAAGAGGTCCTTGTCCCCTTGGTTGCATGGCGTTGGGAAGCAATTCCAGGGGCTATTTGGTTGTGTCCAGGCCAACCATAGCCAGCGTAGACGAAGGGCTCTGCTCATGCTCTGCAGGTCTGGGATTCCAGAGGCGATGCCGTATCAGTTTTGATCCCACGTCCAGCGCGTGGCCTGCAAAAGTTTCAGCTGGCCTGCTGGAAAGAAACGTATCGCTTAAAAAAAGATGTCATCTACAATTTGCGTGTTTATTGGGGCCCTACATGTTAGTGGATTGTGTATCGTGTACTTGGTTCATCAGCCACACCCTGTATCGAGTGACGAATCTAGGATCAAAATTAAAGTTTAGTAAACTCTATTCTTGACCAAACTTTGGACCTGTTTAGCAAGACAACCATTTTCTTCTAATCATGTTGTCTAAATAAAGCCCTAAGTCTTGTAAATTACTACTGGGAACATACACCGTTTATCGGAATTGCTCATTTTTCAAATGATATAAAAATTTATTGTGTAAGATAGCCATTTTCTTCTAGCGGAATTGCATTTTAGGCCTAATATATATATATATATATATATATATATATATATATATATATATATATATATATATATATATATTGTGTACTAATGTAGTAGCAAGGGAAGATCAAATACTGTTAGTTTCTCCTGCATGACAAACGTGTGAGGTAGGTGCACTACCGCAGAAAGGTCCTAACGCGACACATGTATATGAGACTATTCAACCAAACTGTGTGCGATGCATGAATCACAAACGGTATCGTAATAAAACCGTCACCAATAAAACGAACTGTGTGTGATGGCGGATCCATCGAGTATGATTCAGAATAGAGTAGCATTGCGCTATGTGGCATACAGTTGATCCATACAAACTATTTGCGACGAGCCAAAAAACACAAACAATTACCCAGATCAAGATGTGTGTGATAGAAAACAAATAGGTCACTCGGACGAACTGTTTGCGATTAGGCAAAACAACACAAACAATTCAACTTAACAAGATGTGTGTGATACCCGACAAACAAGTTAGTAATCAGAATTATGTGGGAAGACCGATAATAAAACAAATGATTCCTGCTAACAAGCTGTGTGTGTGTCGTGGGCAAAACTTGCTGGTAAATAATTGTGATCCTTGAAATCATCATCGACGTGTTCCTTAGTTTAATCGCTTGTCATGTGATTTGCTCAGTCTGCACAATATGTACACTCTGTGAACAGAACAATATTTTTTAGTGTGAATTGTGTGCTCTGTTGGGCACACAAGTATATGGATCACACCCGTGGGCAAGCAATGTGTGTGCATGCGTCGTGCTAGCTCACGCTTCCTTTTTTTTTAAGTTTCCATTAATTGATGGTGTTTTATGAACACGCCACCTTTTCCCGCCACATCCCCATCGGTTTCCCGCCGCCACCCAGCGAATGCACATAAGCCTAGGCGGCGCGACACATCGAGGCACAAGCGCAACCTATAGCCAGTATTCGTATCTATAATTTTTGATTGTTCTGTGCCAATATTCTACAACTTTATATACTTTTGACAATATTTTATATTATTTTTGGGACTAACATATTGATCCAGTGCCTAGTGCCAATTCCTGTTTTTTGCATGTTTTTTGTTTTGCGGAAAGTCCATATCAAACAAAATCCAAACCCGATAATATTTGATGGAGAATTATTTTGAAATATATGTGCTTTTTGGGAAGAAGAATCAACGCAAGATGGTGATCGAGGTGGCCACAAGGCAATAGGGCGCGACCAGGGGGTGGCCGCGCTGTGTTGCCTTGTAAGGCGGTTGCAACCCTTTTTTCGCCGCAAGAAGATACTCTTTCGCCGCAATTATCGTGTGACGATGATCTACTCCAACACCTCCATCATCTTCATCAACCTCTCCATCATCTTCCCTCATCTATATTCAGCGGTCCACTCTCCCGCAACCCGGTATACCCTCTACTTGAACACGGTGCTTTATGCTTCATATTATTATCCAATGATGTGTTGACATCCTATGATGTTTGAGTAGATTTTTGTTGTCCTTTGGGGTAACTGGAGAATTGCTATGGTTGTTTTAATTTGCTTGTGGTTATGTTGTTGTCCTTTGGTGCTCATCATATGATCGAGCATGTGGATCACACCATAGGGTTAGTTGTATGTTGATAAGATTATGTATTGGAGGGCAAGAGCGTCAGAAGCTTCTTCCTACCATAGAAATTGATTCATACGAGATTGAAGGGGGGCTAATATATCTTAATGCTATGGTTGAGTTTCACCTTAATGAACGTTAGTAGTTGCGGATGCTTGGTTCCAATCATAAGTGCATAGAGTTTCAAGTAAGGGATGACATGCTAGCAGTGGTCTCTCCCACATAAAAACTTGTTATCGGTCTAGGAACTTAGCCAAAAATTCCGCAAATCCTATCACCACTTTTCCATGCTCGCTATACTAACTTAATTATACTCTTATTAAAACAACACCTAACTTTTATGTTCACGTACTTTATTATCTTGCAAACCTATCCCTTTACACCTACAAAGTACTTATAGGTTTATTCTTGTTCTAGATAAAGCGAACGTTAAGTGTGCATAGAGTTGTATTGGTGGTCGATAGAACTTGAAAGGAATATTAATTCTACCTTTATCTCCTCGTTGGGTTCGACACTCTTACTTATCGAGAAAGGCTACAATTGATCCCCTATACTTGTGGGTTATCAAGACCTTTTTCTGGCGTTTTTGCCGGGGTGCAATAGCGTTGGGTTGATATTCTCGTGTGTGCTTGTTTGCTTTATCACTAAGTAGTTTTTATTTTGTGCTCTTGTTTTCTATCTCTAGTTATGGGTAGGAAATTTAAAATGCCAAAAAACTTAGTTGTACTTGCTAACCCAATGGTTGAAGAACCACCCAAAATCTATCATGCTACTAAAGCTTTTTACTTGGATCATCTTTGATCCATTTATGCTCGTGCTGAAAAATCAACTAGCTTAGTTGAGGGAAAATCATTAGATGAGCATGCTTATTTTGTGCGACACCGCTTGTCTCAAAAAGAGAAAATTTTACGACATCAAATTAATTGCTTGCAATGCTATGCTTGGCATTTATGCGAAATATATGATTTTACCTTTTGTTCTCAAGACCCTAAAACACACATCCCTTCCAATGTGAGTTTAAGGATAATGAAATCTTATCTTCTTATGCCAAAGGTGTTTATAATTACTATGATATTGAACAAATTGAAGAATTTGTTTCTTTCAAGGGTGCCTATGAAATTGTTTATTTGATTGAAAAGTATGATACTACTCTTTACAAATCTGAGATTTTTGCCATACTTAATGAAAGTGCGTTACGTCGACTAGAGGGGGGGGGGGGGTGAATAGGCGATTTTTATGAATTCTTCACTGAGGAATTACAGGGTGAGGAAATTCCTAAGCGAAGAACTACTTGCAGTAGAATAAGTACTCAGGTATAAGCATAACAGAGCAACAACATAGTCATCATGATGAAATGAAAGACAAACACAGAGTACAGAAAGCGTAAACACATGATAAGCAAACGAAGACAAACTGACTGAAGAAATAGGATTGAGGAATTAGAGAAACTCTTCAGTCAAAGTCTTCAAACAGTAATGATCAGGTTCATCAACACATAACTGAGGAAATGAAAGGGTTGAGGAAATAGAACCAGTAGGCTTGGTGAAGACAATGATTTGGTAGACCAGTTCCAACTGCTGTGACAGTTGTACGTCTGGTTGGAGCAGCTGAGTATTTAAACTTGAGGACACACAGTCCCGGACACACAGTCCTCACCGTATTCTCCTTGAGCTAAGATCACACAGACCTCGCCCAACAGTAGTGGTAAGTCTTCACATGTGACTTCCAAACCTTCACAGACTAGGTCACTCGGTGATCCAAAATTCCTGTTGGATGCTCAGACCATGATGCCTAATCGTCTGGAGGATACACAGTCCTCAAAGGTAACAAGCGTCGGTTCCACACAGGAACAATCTCTTCAATGATGTTCAATCACCTTTGGGTTTGTAGGTTTGGGTTTGGGATTCAGATTTTCCTCACTTGATGATTTTCTCTCAAAGTCCTCGGTGGATGGGATGCTCTCAATAGATAAGTGTCAGTTTCTCTCGGAGCAGCCAACCAGCTAGTGGTTTTAGGGGGCGGCTATTTATAGCCTAGGGAGCAGCCCGACATGATAAGACATAAATGCCCTTCAATGATATGACGGTTAGCTGGTAGGATATTTTGGACAGCTGGCACGTGGCACAACAACGGTTGGATTTTAGGTTCGAATTCCTCAGGGCTATCATGTTCCTCACTGTGTAGGCAATTCGGACTGGCAAATTCCTAACTCTTCAGTCAGAACAAATTCCTCAGAGACCAGAAGATCTTTGTCTCTGTCACTGAAGAAATTGACTGAACTGATATGAGATTTCCAATGGCTTCACTCGAAAAGATTGGGTAGGTGTAGGATATTGAGATGACATCACATGGAAATCAGTTTCCTTAGTATTACCTCGACCCCCTTTAACAGTACGGTGTTTCCTATGACTCAAAAAGAAGAAAATGAAACTATGAAAACAAAAGTCTTCATGCTTCATAATCCTCGCATGAATATCCAAGTTTTCACGGTTACACCAATTTCTTCACTTTCAAAGTCTTCAAGAGAACAAAAGTCTTTAGCCGAAGACATTCATTTTTAGGGGTCGACTTTCACTGTAAATATCAAACTCCTCATCGACTTATAGAATCTGTGTACACTCACAAACATATTAGTCCCTTAACC
Source organism: Triticum timopheevii (assembly GCA_963921465.1). NCBI lineage: Eukaryota > Viridiplantae > Streptophyta > Magnoliopsida > Poales > Poaceae > Triticum > Triticum timopheevii. The sequence continues at coordinate 466,063,344 of OY997266.1, forward strand.
TATAAGTCTTCAATACACCAAAAATCACTAAGGGGCACTAGATGCACTTACAATCTCCCCCTTTTTGGTGATTGATGACAATATAGGTTAAGTTTTCAACGGGGATAAACATATGAATTGAAAGTGCTCAATATTGAGGAATTTGATTGCAAGATATAGAAGAACCCCCCCTGAAGATGTGCATAGAATTTCCTTTTGAAGCAATGCACATTTGAAGAGTAGAATCATGGAGATCTCCCCCTATATCTTGTAATTCATACACACATTTAACATATCGAATGAAGAATTGAAATGCATGATGAAATGTGGTGACTGATGTAATTCAGCATGCATGCATACCATATATGAGGAAATAGAATGCAGACAAACAAAGCAAAAGTATCAGGTCACCACCGGACTTAAGTTTACAACTCAATCAGTAAACACTTCAGAAGAGCGAGAGTTGCAACTTAACAAAAAAATGCCCATATATAGATAGACCCGCTTGAAGACTTACTCAAATCCCCCCTTTGTCATCAAGTGACCAAAAGGGACGAAAAGTGAGGACTAACTCCCCTGAAGGATTTCATCACTAAGTCGATGGAGGAGCGCCAGCGTTGTTGGGGCCGGTTGTTGGAGTAAGGCCTGCCGCAGTGTCGTCCAAGTATTCATTTTCATTAGTCTCGCGTGATGAGGAATATGAGCTGGGCACCAAAGGAGGAACTTCAACCTTCTTGAATTTCTTCGCCGGAGGCTTAGACCAGCTGAAGTCCTGCTTGAAGCCCATCTTCTTGAGATCTTCATCACCGTAGAGATGAGTCAGAACAGCTCAGGTGCGATCAAAAACTTCATTGAGGTAGTAGTGGTTCTTCTTCACTGAATTATATGTGGCAGTCATGTTGTGAAGAATAGCACCAAACTGACATTTGACCCATTTATGATTGCGATCCACCTTCTGATGAAGACTGAGGAGAAGCTCACGATCAGTCATCACCCTTGGAGCTATGGCTTGAGGACTTTGCTTTGAGGCATTAGCGGCAGAGTCATGAGTAGCAGAGTCATCATTGGTGGAATATGAGGCAGCTTTGCGGAACTGTCCATCCAATGGACGAATGCCCTCATCAATAATTGCAATGGCCTTGCCCTTTTCATCAGCTGAGGAAAATGTCCGCTTGAGGACTTCAATAGGGGGCAAGTAACTGCCATGGTTGAGTGTGTCAGCTTTGTAGTTGAGTGAAGACCTTGATCTGAGGAATCTCATAATCCAGGGAGCGTAAGGCTTTAACTCAAAGGGAGACATTGCAACGTTTGCCAAAGTCCTCATGAAGAAGTCATGGTAGTTCACTGGAATACCATGCATTATATTGAATAGTAGGTTCTTCATGATGCAAACAACTTCTTCATCATTCGAGTCGTGGCCTTTGATTGGACTCAGTTTCTTGGTCAGAATGCGGTATACAGTCCTAGGCACATATTGCAATTCTTTCACAAGGAACTTTGTCCTTGAGGCTTGACCAGGCTTCAATGGCTTCATCAGAACTTGCATGAAGTGATCAGACAGTTCAGTTTCATTGTAGATGAGACGCGCACCTTCCGGGGAAGGAATGACAGGCATGGCATGAAGCAATTCAGTGGCCGATGCTTTAAAGTGAGTATTTTCTATCATCCAGTCCAACACCCAAGAGTTTACATCTTCAGCGTTTCCAGTGATGTGCTGCGTCGCATAGAACTGAAGAATGAGTTCTTCATTCCAATCACAGATGTCAGTGCAGAAGTTTAGCAATCCAGCATCATGAATAGCACTGAGGACTGGTGCGAAGCAAGGCAGTGATTCCATATCAACGTGAGGAATGTGCTCATGGTCCAAGACTTTGTCTTTGTTGAAAAGCACCGAAGAATAGAAGTTTGCTTGGCTGATAGTCCAGAAACGCTTCCTTCTCAGACGATCAGAGTCATAAGGATTGTAGTCAGTGAAGAACACATGTTCATTGAAGAAGGCATCAACCTTGAATTTTGGAGTCTTGGAGAATGGATTCTTCGGCTTTAGCTGAGAAGTATCAGTCAGTTGTAGCACAACCTCAGGAATCTCAATCTCTGGAGCCGCAGACTGAGGAATTTCAGCTTCTACTTCAGTACCAGCCCGGGTCTCCATTTCTTCAGCAGCTTTGTCATCAACACTAGTGGCTGGAATCTCTTCATGAATGGAAGGGGCAGTATGAATTTCATTAGAACCCATCTGAATTTCAGTAGAGGCTGGGGACTGAGGAATTTGTTGAAGTGGTGTGAACAGAGGAGAGTTGGGGTGCTGACTGTCCCAAAAGTCATCGTTCATCACATGTGTGGTGCTCCCAATGTACACATCCTCATCCTCTTCCATTTCTTCAACACCGGCCTCTTCAGCTATGAACTGAGGCGTTTGCAATGATACCAAGGGAGTTGAAGTGATAGTATCCACTTCAATTTCTTCATCCATCTGCTCTGTCGAAGCAGCAGAAGGATTTTCTTCAGCAGATTCATCAGGAATCTCATAATCTTCACTAAAAGGAATGAGTTCCTTTGATGGCATGCTTGAGAGAGGAACAACATCGATAGGATTCTCAATTGAGCTTGTCAACATCTTCGCCTTATTGAGTGCAGAAGATTCTAAAGAAGCAGATGCTTTCCTTTCTTCAGAGCGGCTCTCTCCGCAACTTTTGTTTTCTTTACTTACAGAGCAGAAGGAAGAACTGGGCTTGATGTTGGAGCAGGCGGAGCAGAGGAAATTGGATCAATTACTTCAGGCACAACTGATGCAGTTTGCCTATCTAGTGCAATTTATTCAGGCGCAACTTCAGATTCTTCAGCTGACCTGACTTGTTCTTCAGGCGCAACACTAGTGGTTGCCCTGGCAGTTTCTTCAGCGGTTGGTATTTCTTCAGCCCTGGTGCTTGCAGTTTCATCAGAAACCTGATTTTCATCAGCGATGCTGGCATGTTCTTCAGTCGGCTGAGCAGATGCTTCAGCCGAGGCAATCTCAATGTGCGATGGATCTGCAACATTGGAAGTGAATTTCTTCGCCATTTTGACGAATCTGACTTTGGCTCCCAGCCATTCTTCCTTATAGGCGTCAAATTCATCACTGAGCTTCTTGATCTCAGTTTGCATAGCAATGAGTTGCTCAGGCGATAACCTCAGAATGTTATCCTTCAAATAGCGCTGCATCTTGTACTGGGCTTTCCTAGCAGCTCTGGCTTGACATATTTCCACTTTTCTTCAGCAATGAACGCCGTCAACGTGTGACTTTGTCCAGGAGTGAGGTCTAGCTCTGGCAAAGGAGTGTTTGGATCTTTGTACCAGAGGTTAATGAAATCCAGGATCTTCTTAGGATCGAATAGAAGAGGAACAACACTTCCTTTGGCTCTAGCGGCCCTTTGCTGCCTATCTTTGATGATATCGGCTAATTCATCATCATCAGATGACACTTGAAAGGCAACTTGTTTCTTGTGAGGACTTGGTATAGTGCCTCGTCCTGAAGTGGCCTTAGTCTTCAGCAAAGTTGGGCTCTTTGAAGACAAATGAGGAACTGAAGAACTTGCAGAAGCTCCCGAGGCAATTGAGATGCCGGTGGTCCATTGGCAAGTGGCGAGATGCACAGGTGCCGAGGACTTTGCCAGAGGAGCTGAGGGTTTTGAAGCCTGAGGAACTGGTGCAGCTTGAGGAACTGGGGCAGCTTGAGGAATTTGCCTTGATGGCACAGAAGAGCTTGGCCGTGAGGGCATTGCTGAGGAACTTGGCCGTGAGGGCATTGCTGAGGAAGGTTGTTTTTGAGCAGGTTTCTTGGGCATAGCCTTCTTGCTCGTGGTGGCCTCAGCAGCGGCAGCAGCAGAATCTTCATTTAATTTCTTCACTGCTTCTTTAGCCTGCTTGGCCAACTTAGCTTGCCGCCTGGCCCTTTCATCAGCATAATCCTCACCACGTTTAAGGCTTGTTGGATTAGCTCTTTGGCCAGGTACCAACGGAGGTCTTGAGCATGGAGGGTGAAGAGCAAATTTCTTCATATATTTAGGAGTAACATATCTATACTCCCTCCATTCTCGTGCTCATCTTCGTTCAATCCTCTGTATGCGCACTTTGCGCTCATTCTTGGTTTCTTTCCCGTGAGTTGCCTCATCAGGCGTGCAGTATCCCGCGTAAATGTCATCAGGGATCTCAAACATTGTGTTGACTTCCAGTTTCTTTCCTCATTTCTGAGGTCTTTTACCATCTGCCAGTTTCTTTAGCTAAGGAATTTGAACAATAGAGTTCTTTGAGGAAGTATGCAGCTTTTCTTTGAGGAACACTGCAAATGAGTTAAGTTGATGAGAACCTAGTGATTCGGCAGCAGACATGTGTACCTATGAACAGAGTATAGGTGCGAAGAATTTGGAGAGGTCATATGCGTTCTCAGAAGTTTTTGCAAAATGGAACAAGTTTGAGGAAATTGACTAGTTGTGTCTTGAAGAATTTCACTAAGTGTTCTTTGACTTAGGTTCCAGAGTTGTGCAGATTGTGAGATTCACACAATTGAGGAATCATGAAGAAAAACGTCACTTAGAGAAACAGATCAAGAGCAGAAGATTGTGCTAGGTGTTTAGAGTGTGGAAGTTGAAGAATAAACACCTTTTGAAGATTTGATGAAAATCATCAGTAGTAACAAAGGCAGTAAAAGTAACTTTTAATTACCCTTGATGAAGAACACGACGAACTGGGAATGTAGATTGAGAAGTTCGTCTGTCCAGATCTTCCACGCCCTAACTTGGCAGAGGAAGACGACTACGGCGGCGGCGGAGAGAAGATGTCCGCGGCCGGCGCGAGTACGACGGCAACGAGGTCGAGGCAGTGAAGCTCTTCCTCACCGACTACAATGAAGATAGCGGCAGCGCTAGGGCTTGAGAGCTCGAGCGAGGGGAGTGAGATCGAGCGGGGTAAATGCAGTCTGAGGAGGGTGAGGGGTATTTATAGCCGTAGTGAAAAACCGCTCGCCCGAGGAAAATGGACGAACGTGCCCCTGACCCTTCTCATCCTAGCGACATGTGTCACCCACGTATAGTGTGGTCGAGATCGTGTAAGATCGTGGGTGAATAGATAAGTTTTATCGTGGGATGTGTAACGGTTTGAGCGGCAAAAGCCGAAAATTCAGATAAGAATATTTTAAAGTTTCGTCCACAATTTCTTTAGCTGACAATGACACCGTGAAGATTTTGAACGGGTTTCAAATAGAACGCACATGAATAATTTGTGAATAGACTGGGTTGAGTTTAGCATAGAGGGGGAAGGGTCCGGTCACATTCACTTAGCAGAAAAAGTCAACTTGAAGAATTAGCAATAAGTGAATGCTGTAGAGGACATAAAAACTCAAGTATATATATAGTCAATGAAGAACAACGACGGAAAGAGTGAAGACAATGCAAACTTGAAGAATTTGAAAAACTGAGGAATTTCAGAAACGAAGAAAAACTCAAATTGAAGATTTTCAACTTTGGTTGGTGGCATAACCCATCGTATAAGAATGATGATTTCAGACACCGCGTATAATTGTCGTAGGGATCTGAGAATCAATTTCTTCACACTTAGAGGGTTAGTCTTCATTGATTGAAGAAAAACATTACTTCGTGTGTTGCACATCTAAGTCATCAAGTCAGCATAAGTGTTAGGATGTGTGTCCTTTTCAAAGAATATTCGAAGATTCTAAGATATTTAGCTCACACCGCAACTTGCTAAATCTCTTCTCATCGAAGGGCTTTGTGAAGATATCGGCCAACTGGTCTTCAGTATTTGCGTGGTCGATGGAGATGTTGCCCTTCAACACATGGTCATGAAGAAAATGATGATGAATCTGGATGTGCTTTGTCTTCTAGTGCTGAACTAGGTTGTGAGCAATCTTGATTGCACTCTCATTGTCGCAATAGAGTGGCACATTCTTCACATTGATGCTATAGTCCTTGAGTGTTTGCTTCATCCATAACAATTGAGCACAGCAAGATCTAGCAGCAATGTACTCAGCTTCAGCAGTAGAGAGTGATACACAGTTTTGTTTCTTCGAGGACCAACATACCAAGGATTGTCCAAGGAAATGACATGTGCTTGACGTTGACTTGCGGTCCACCCGATCACCAGCATAGTTAGACTCTGACTATCCAATGAGATCAAAGGAAGAGCCCGTGTGTAAGTGCATCTAGTGCCCCTTAGTAATTTTGGTGTATTGAAGACTTATAGGTTAAGGGACTAATATGTTTGTGAGTGTACACAGACTCTATAAGTCAATGAGGAGTTTGATATTTACAGTGAAAGTCGACCCCTAAAAATGAATGTCTTCGGCTGAAGACTTTGAAAGTGAAGAAATTGGTGTAACCTTGAAGATTTCGATATTCATGCGAGGAACCTGAAGCGTGAAGACTTTTGTTTTTGTAGTTTCATTTTCTTCTTCTTGAGTCATAGGAAACACCTAACTGTTAAAGGGGGGGCGAGGTAATACTAAGGAAACGGATTTCCTAGTGATGCTCATCTCAAAATCCTACACCTACTCAATCCTTCAAGTGAAGCCATTGGAAATCTCGTATCAGCTCAGTCAATTTCTTCAGTGACAGAGACGAAGATCTTCTGGTCCCTAAGGAATTTGTTCTGACTGAGGAGTTAGGAATTCGCCAGTGCGAATTGCCTACACAGTGAGGAACATGATAGCCCTGAGGAATTCGAACCTCAAAATCCGACCGTTGCTATGCCACGCGCCAGTTGTCCCAAAATATCCTACCACCTAACGGTCATATCAGTCTAGGGCATTTATGTCTTATCATGTCGGGCTGCTCCCTAGGCTATAAATAGCCGCCCCCTACAACCACTAGCTGGTTGGCTGCTCTGAGAGAAACTGACACTTGTCAATTGAGAGCATCCCATTCCTCCGAGGACTTTGAGTGAAAATCATCAAGTGAGGAAAACCCACATCCCAAACCCAAACCTACAAACCCCAAAGTGATTGAGCATCACTGAAGATATTGTTCCTGTGTGGAACCGACGCTTGTTACCTTTGAGGACTGTGTATCCTCCAGACGGTTAGGCTTCATGGTCTGAGCATCCAAGAGGAATTGTGGATTGCCGAGTGACCAAAGTCTGTGAAGGTTTGGAAGTCACCTGTGAAGACTTACCACTATTGTTGGGCAAGGTCTGTGTGATCTTAGCTCAAGGAGAATACGGTGAGGACTGTGTGTCCTCGAGTTTAAATACTCAGCTGCTCCAACCAGACGTACAACTGTCACAACAGTTGGAACCGGTCTACCAAATCATTATCTTCACCAAGCCAACTGGTTCTATTTCCTCAACCCTTTCATTTCCTCATTTATGTGTTGATGTACCTGATCATTACTGTTTGAAGACTTTGACTGAAGACTTTTTCTAATTCCTCAATCCCATTTCTTCAGTCAGTTTTTCTTCGTCCTGCTTATCCTGTGTTTACGCTTTCTGTACTTTGTGTTTGTCTTTCATTTCATCATGATGCCTATGCTATTGCTCTATTATGCTTATACCTGAGTACTTATTCCGCTGCAAGTAGTTCTTCATTTAGGAATTATCTCACCCTGAAATTCCTTAGTGAAGAATTCATAAAAATCGCCTATTCAGCCCCCTCTAGTCGACGTAACGCACTTTCACGTTGGGATACCATAAACCAAGTGTTGGTGTGTGAGCTAGATATCGAAGAATATGCTTCACAGCCTTATAGTGTGATTCCTTCGGTGTAGCTTGAAACCTGGCACACATGTGAGCACTAAGCATAATATCCAGCCTAGATGCACATAGGTACAATAAAGAGCCAATCATGGAGTGGTATACCTTTTGATCGAAGTCTTTACCATTTTCATCAGTGCATAGATGGCCATTTGTGGGCATAGGGATTTTGACGCCTTTGCAATCTTGCATGCCAAATTTCCTCAACACATCCTTGATGTATTTCTCCTGAGATATGAATATGCCATTGTATTGTTGATGAATTTGAAGACCTAAAAAGAATTTCAATTCTCCCATCATAGAAATTTGATATTCTTCACTCATCATATAGGCAAATTCATCACTGTAACGTTGGTTAGTACAACCGAAGATAATATCATAAACATAGATTTGGCACACAAATAATTCATCATCATATGCTTTGGTGAAAAGAGTTGGATCAAGTGAACCGGGTTTGAAGCCTTTCTTCATGAGGAATTCCTTCAGTGTGTCATACCACGCCCGAGGTGCTTGCTTGAGGCCATGGAGGGCCTTGTTGAGTCTGTAGACGTGATCTGGAAATTTTGGATCCTCAAAACCTGGTGGTGAGCAACATATACTTCTTCCTCAAGCTTACCATTGAGGAATGCACTTTTCACATCCATTGGATGTAAGATGATATTATGATGGTTAGCATAAGCAAGCAATATGCGAATAGCCTCAAGTCTAGCAATAGGTGCAAAAGTTTCATCGAAATCAATTCCTTCAACCTGTGTGTAGCCTTGAGCTACAAGACGAGCCTTATTCCTCACCACGAGGACATTTTCATCTAGTTTGTTGCGGTAGATCCATTTGGTACCGATGATGTTGTGCTTGCGTGGTTCTAGTCGCTTAACAAGCTCCCAAACATTGTTGAGCTCGAATTGATGCAATTCATCTTGCATGGTGATACATCTCCAACGTATCTACTTTTCCAAACACTTTTGCCCTTGTTTTGGACTCTAACTTGCATGATTTGAATGAAACTAACCCGGACTGATGCAGTTCTCAGCAGAACTGCCATGATGTTGTTTTATGTGTAGAAAAGAAAAGTTCTCGGAATGTCCTGAAAATCCACGGAGCGACTTTTTGAAAATTATAAAAAATACTAGCGAAAGAATCAAGACCAGGGGGCCCACACCCTGTCCATGAGACAGGGGGGCGCGCCCCCTCCTCCTGGGCGCGCCCCCTATCCCGTGGGCCCCCTGGACCTCCACCGACCTCAACTCCAACTCCATATATTCACGTTCGGGGAGAAAAAAAATCAGGGATAAAGTTTCATCGCGTTTTACGACACAGAGCCGCCGCCAAGCCCTAATATCTCTCGGGAGGGCTGATCTGGAGTCCGTTCGGGGCTCCGGAGAGGGGGATTCGTCGCCGTCGTCATCATCAACCATCCTCCATCACCAATTTCATGATGCTCACCGCCGTGCGTGAGTAATTCCATCATAGGCTTGCTGGACGGTGATGGGTTGGATGAGATTTACCATGTAATCAAGTTAGTTTGTTAGGGTTTGATCCCTAGTATCCACTATGTTCTGATATTGATGTTGCTATGACTTTGCTATGCTTAATGCTTGTCACTAGGGCCCGAGTGCCATGATTTCAGATCTGAACCTATTATGTTTTCATGAATATATGTGTGTTCTTGATACTATCTTACAAGTCTATAGTCACCTATTATGTGTTATGATCTGACAACCCCGAAGTGACAATAATCAGGATACTTCTCGGTGATGACCGTAGTTTGAGGAGTTCATGTATTCACTATGTGCTAATGCTTTGTTTCGGTTCTCTATTAAAAGGAGGCCTTAATATCCCTTAGTTTCCACTAGGACGCCTCTGCCACGGGAGGGTAGGACAAAAGATGTCATGCAAGTTCTTTTCCATAAGCACGTATGACTATTTACGGAATACATGCCTACATCACATTGATGAACTGGAGCTAGTTCCGTGTCACCCTATGTTATAGCTATTACATGAGGAATCGCATCCGGCATAATTATCCATCACTGATCCATTGCCTATGAGCTTTTCATATATTGTTCTTCGTTTATTTACTTTTCCGTTGCTACTATTACAACTACTACAAAACCCCAAAACAATTATCTTTACTTTTGCCACCGTTACCTTTATTATCATACCACTTTTGCTACTAAATACGTTGCTGCAGATACTAAGTTATCCAGGTGTGGTTGAATTGACAACTTGAAAGTGCGTTATATCGACTAGAGGGGGGGGGGGTGAATAGGCGATTTTTATGAATTCTTCACCGAGGAATTTGCTGGTGAGGAAATTCCTAAATGAAGAACTACTTGCAGCGGAATAAGTACCCAGAAGTAAACATAGCAAAACACAAGCATAGTCATCATGATGAAATGAAGACAAGCACATAGTGCAGAAAGTGTAAGCACAGGATAACACACGATGAAGACGGACAGACTGAAGAAATTGAACTGAGGAAATTGTGGAAGTCTTCAGTCAAGGTCTTCAAATAGATATGAACAGGCACACAACAACAGACATGAGGAAATGAAAGAGTTGAGGAAATAGAACCAATAAGCTCGGTGAAGACAATGATTTGGTAGAACAGTTCCAACTGCTGTCTCGGTTGTACATCTGGTTGGAGCGGCTGAGTATTCAAACTCGAGGACACCCAGTCCCGGACACACAGTCCTCACCGTATTCTCCTTGAGCTAAGGTCACACAGACCTCGCCCAGTCACTCGTGGTAAGTCTTCAGGTGACTTCCGAACCTTCACAAACTTGGTCACATGGCGATCCACAATTCCTCTTGGATGCTCTAGACCTTGACGCCTAACCGTCTGGAAGAAGCATAGTCTTCAAAGGAAACAGGCGTCGAATCCACACAAGATCAATCTCTTCAGTGATGCTCAATCACTTTGGGTTTGTAGGTGTTGGGTTTGGGTTTTCCTCACTTGATGATTTTCGCTCAAAGTCCTCGGAGGATGGGATGCTCTCAAATGACAAGTGTCAGTTTCTCTCGGAGCAGCCAACCAACTAGTGGTTGAAGGGGGCGACTATTTATAGCCTAGGGAGCAGCCCGACATGATAAGACATAAATGCCCTTGTCTGATATGACCATTAGGTGGGTAGATATTTTGGAACAGCTGGCGCATAGCACAACAACGGTCGAAATTTTGACTATCAAAATCCTCAGGGCTATCATGTTCCTCACTGTGTAGGCAATTCGCACTGGCGAATTCCTAACTCCTTAGTCAGAACAAATTCCTCAGAGACCAGAAGAACTTCGTCTCTGTCACTGAAGAATATGACTGAACTGTATGAGATTTCTAATGGCTTCACTCGAAGGGATTGGTAGGTGTAGGATTTGAGTTGAGCATCACATGGAAATTTTTCCATAGTATTTCCCCGACCCCCTTTAATAGTACGGTGTTTCTTATGACTCAAGAAAGAGAAAATGAAACTACGAAACAAAAGTCTTCACGCTTCATGTTCCTCGAATGATTGCCAAGTCTTCAAGGTCACACCAATTTCTTCACTTTCAAAGTCTTCAGAAATCCAAAGTCTTCATTTGAAGAACTTCATTTTTAGGGGTCGACTTTCTCTGTAAATATCAAACTCCTCATAGACTTATAGACCTGTGTACACTCACAAATGCATCAGTCCCTTAACCTATAAGTCTTCAATACACCAAAATCACTAAGGGGCACTAGATGCACTTACACAACTCAACTGCTAATACTCAAGAATATTCTTTGGCTCCCCTTGTGTCGAATCAATAAATTTGGGTTGAATACTTTACCCTCGAAAGATGTTGCGATCCCCTACACTTGTGGGTTATCAAGACTAATTTCTGGCGCCCTTGCCGGGGAGCATAGTTCTATTCTCTGAGTCACTTGGGATTTATATCTATTGATCACTATGAAGAACTTGAAAGACGACAGAACTAAGATTTTGCCCTCAACTACGAGGGGAGGTAAGGAACTGCCATCTAGCTCTGCACTAGATTCTCCTTCTGTTATTAGTAAACTTGCGACACCTAAACCTGCTACTGCTTTGAATTCTGATATGTCGCATGTTATTGATGATGCCACTTCTGCTATGCATGATGAAACTACTTCTGTGCGTGATACTAATTTGCCATTAGGTGAATTTCTTGATGAACAACTTGCTAGAGTTAGGGGGAATGAAATTATTGAAGATACTATTATTGATGATAGTGATGATGAAAATTCTCCCAATGATTATGAATTGCCTGTTGTTCCTGAGGGTTATGTTATGAATGAAGAAGCTGCTAGAGCTATCTTTGCTTGCAATGATAGATATGATCTTAAGAAATTATTAGCTAAATGGAAGCAACGGTCTCTTAATGCTAGAATGAAACCTGACCCTACTTTTGCAACTTCACCTATCTGTGTTACGGATAAGGATTATGAATTCTCTGTTGATCCTGAGATTATTACTTTAGTTGAATCTGATCCTTTTTATGGCCTTGAATCTGAAACTGTTGTGGCATATCTTACCAAGTTGAATGATATAGCTACCCTGTTTACTAATGATGAGAAGTCTCGCTATTATTATATCCTTAAGATATTTCCGTTCTCATTAAAGGGTGATGCTAAGACTTGGTATAATTCTCTTGCTCCTGGTTGTGTGCGTAGTCCCCAGGTTATGATTTATTACTTCTCTGCTAAATATTTCCCTGCTCATAAGAAACAAGCTGCCTTGCAGGAAATATATAATTTTGTGCAAATCAAAGAAGAGAGTCTCCCACAAGCTTGGGGGAGGCTTCTTCGGTTACTTAATGCTTTCCCTGATCATCCTCTCAAGAAAAATGAAATACTTGATATCTTTTATAATGGACTAACCGATGCTTCCAAGGACTACTTGGATAGTTGTGCTGGTTGTGTTTTCAGGGAAAGAACAATCGACGAAGCTGAATTACTATTGAATAATATGTTGACTAATGAAAATAATTGGACTCTTCTTGAGCCAATTCCTGAATCAATTCCTGAACCAATTAAGCCAACTCCTGAGCCTATTCCTAAACCCACTCCAAAGAAGAGAGGTGTTTTATTTCTTAGTCCTGAAGATATGCAAGAGGCAAAGAAATCAATGAAAGAAAAAGGTATTAAAGCTGAAGATGTTAAGAATTTACCACCTATTGAAGAAATACATGGTCTTAATGTACCGCATGTTGAAGAACCACATTGTCTTGATAACCCAACACAGGTAGTAAAGGTAAATTCTCTCTATAGATACGATAAAGTTGAAATACCCTCTACTAAATTTCATAGCCCGTGGTTAGATGAATTTGATGACTTTATGGCTAGACAAGAAAGTTTTAATGCTTATGTTGGTAGAGAGTTAAAGAATAATGCTTTCGAGATAGGACGCGTGAACGATAATATGGCTAGAGTTAAAGGTGAACTCAAACTCATTAGCAAATATACTTCTATGGTTGCTACTCAAGCTGAGCAAGTACTCAAAGATCAAAATGATTTGCTTGAGGAATTAAATAACAAAAATGACTTTGCTGTTAGAGTGGCTACTAGAACTGGTAGAATGACTCAGGAACCTTTGTATCCGGAAGGCCACCCTAAGAGAATCGAGCAAGATTCTCAGAGTAATAATTTAGAGGCACCTAGTTCTTCTAAAAAGAAGAAAAAGAAAAAACGGTAGAACTTTGCATGCTTCTAGTGAACCTACTGCAGACACACCTGACAATCCCAATGATATCTCTATCTCTGATGCTGAAACACAATCAGGTGACGAACATGAACCTAGTGATAATGTTAATGATAATGTTCATGTTGATCCTCAACCTAGCAAAAACAATGAAGTAGATATTGAACCTGCTGTTGATCTTGATAACCCACAATCAAAGAATCAACGTTATGATAAGAGAGATTTTGTTGCTAGGAAGCATGGTAGAGAAAGAGAACCATGGGTTCAGAAACCCATGCCCTTTCCTTCTAAACCATCCAAGACAAAGGATGATAAGGATTTTGAGCGCTTTGCTGAAATGATTAGACCTATCTTCTTACGTATGCGCTTAACTAATATGCTGAAAGTAAATCCTTATGCTAAGTATATGAAGGATATCATCACAAATAAAAGAAAGATACCGGAAGCTGAGATTTCCACCATGCTTGCTAATTACACTTTTAAGGGTGGAATACCAAAGAAACTTGGACATCCCGGGGTACCAACTATACCATGCTCTATTAAAAGAAATTATGTTAGAACTGCTTTATGTGATCTTGGAGCTGGTGTTAGTGTTATGCCTCTCTCTTTATATCGTAGACTTGAATTGAATAAGTTGACACCTACTGAAATATCTTTGCAAATGACTGATAAATCAACTGCTATACCTGTCGGTATTTGTGAGGATGTGCCTATTGTGGTTGCAAATGTCACTATCTTAACAGACTTTGTTATTCTTGATATTCCCGAGGACGATAGTATGTCTATTATCCTTGGTAGACCTTTTCTTAATACTGCAGGGGCTGTTATAGGTTGCAACAAAGGCAATGTCACTTTTCATGTTAATGGTAATGAGCATACGGTACACTTTCCGAGGAAACAATCTCAAGTTCATAGTATCAACTCTATTGGAAAAGTTCCAACTATTATTATTGGAGGTTTTGAATTTCCTCTCCCTATTGTCAAGAAAAAGTATGATATTCTTATTGTTTTGGATTTTCATATCCCCGTTGAGGTAACTTAGTGCTATTCGTAATTTCCCCGGTTCCGTGTTATTCAGAATGAGTTTGTTAACAAGACTTGATCAACCTTGTTAGTGGATTCATTTTGATGATCACGAGATGGATGAAACTAGAAGGCACAACCTTCTGTACCCTCTTTTTACTTTATGTTATTTAGAATAAATAAAGCAAAAATAGTATTATCCGTGCATTAAAAAATATCCCGAAAATAAAAGTGCTCCAAATGCCCTGCAAATTTAGTATGATTTTTTATGGAATATTTGAGGATTTTAGGCACTGAAATCACTGCAGGAGGGGCAAGCACCAGGCCACGAGAGTGGAGGGCGCCCCCCCACCTGGGTGCGCCCCCCTGTCTCGTGGGCCCCTGGTGTCCCCCCTCCACTTATGCCAGCACCCACACACATCATCTTCTACCCAAAAAATCCACATCCAGCTCAGGCACGAGTTCTAGCTCATTTTGCTGCGATTTTCGATCTCCTTGCTCAAAGCTCCATTTACAAAACTGCTTTGGGAGATTGTTGCTTGGTATGTGACTCCTCCATGGGTCCAATTAGTTTTTGTCATAGTGCTTTATTCATTGCAATTTTTTTCTGCATAGGTGACCATGTTCTTGAGCTTGCATGTTAAATTTATGAGGTCCCAAGCAATTCCAATGCATGATATAGGCTCTAGGCACTTGTAGGAGTAGTTGCTACCAATCTTGTTTAGTTTTATTCACTTTTATTTTGAAGTTACTAAAATTTCAGAAATTTTCAGAAAATGTTAAGGAAATTTTTGAGGGGCTCTTCTAGCCAAGGCTCTCAGGAAAAACAAGCCAAAGAGAAGGAAAAAGCCAAGTATAATCTTCCTCGCTTAGCGGAAGTGCGGTCCTGTGAATGGCCATGCAATGATTTCTTGAAGGAAGCTGGAATTCATGAAGATTTTTATTCTTTGATCAAGACTGCAGGCCTCACCGGTTTCATCAACGACCGGATCGATCAGTATCTCTTACTAACTAATACTTTCGTGCAAATTTTTTATTATTATCCTAAGAAGTCACTGCCTGTAGTATCATTTCATTTATATGATGAATTCAGAGAAATGTCTTTACATAATTTTTGCACGGTGTGTAGGATACCTTATGAGGGAGAATTAGAGGAACCCCATCGTAAAGATGTGGATGGCTTTGTTAACACTATAGCTGTAGAGGAACCAAAGAAGGGTTCCGAGGCAAAAATCTCTAGCATACACTTTCATGTTTTACGCTACTTTGCCATATTTGCTAGTAGATGCTTGATTGGTCATGGAAATAGTGGAAGCTTTAGTGTTCCTGATATTATCATTCTTCAACATGCCTTGCTTGGAGACAATACTTTTAGTATGGGTGCTGTCGTTGCTAAACGGCTAGCCCTGAATCGTACAAAAGCCCCCATATTTGGAGGTACCTATGCTGCACGTCTCTCTAGACATTTTCAGATACCCATTAGGCACCATGAGAAAGAGGAGACAAAATTGCCTCCTCACATTTTAGATTACAAGAGCATGGTAGCACACAAATTTATTGTTGACAATGAAGAGAAGATGCTCTTGTATAAACTTAGATTTAATAAGAAACATATTGAGATTATTATTTTGCCTGCGCCTCTGTTGTTTGATTTGCTTGCAGAAAATTTTCTTGTCACGCCGGAAGCGGTGTACAATCACCGAGCCCAAGCTTTCACTCCAGAACCTGAACCTGAGCCGGAACCTGAACATGACCCTTATCGTGCATCATCTGTCCAGTGGGATCCAGAGATGACCAGCCAGTGGTATCCTGATTATACCTCCCATTACACCGGGGAGAGTAGCGGCGGTCCTTGGTACTAGACCAACTTAGGCCAAAAGCCTAAGCTTGGGGGAGTACATATTTCTCACCGACTTTACATTCATGTTCACACACTAGTTGTCGGTGCTCATACTCTTTCATTGTATTATCCATGCTAGTTTAAATTTCTTTTTTTAGTTTTCTTCTTGTGTTTTTGATAAACCTTAAGGAAAACCAAAAAAAGTAGTTAGTTTAATTTCCATGCTTGTAGTAGAATTAAAATGAAAACCCAAAAAGATTTATAGTTCTTCTTTTTACTTGTTGGGAGCTTTCCCGTGTAAATAGTTTTCTTTTCTTTTCTTTTCTTTGGGGGTCGAGAAGACCATATCGAAAATGTTTAGTGGCTCTCATATGCATGATTGTTTATTTAACTAAGAGCCCATATTACTTGTCTTCCCTTTTGAGTTGAATGCTTGCAGATTCCAGCTTAGTCCAATGCACGTGCACTCTTATTATTATACACATCGTTTGGTCATGCAAGTGAAAGGCAATAATGACGATATATGATGGACTTATTGAGATGAGAAAAGCTGGTATGAACTCGACCTCCCTTGATTTTGTAAATATGATGAGTTCATCGTTTCTGATTCAGCTTATTATGAAGTAAACATATTTGCAATGACATTTAGAGATTATAGTTGCTTGTGCCATGCTTGATTAGCTATGAGTTATAATGGTTTACCTTGCGTGCCAACATGCTATTAGAATGATTATGATGTGGTATGATGGGATGGTATCCTCCTTTGAATGAATTGAGTGACTCTACTTGGCACATGTTCACGCATGTAGTTGAATCAAATCAACATAGCCTTCATGATATTTATGTTCATGGTGGATTATATCCTACTCATGCTTGTATTCGGTGTGAATTAATTTTAATGCATGTTTATGACTGTTGTCGCTCTCTCACTTGGTCGCTTCCCAGTCTTTTGCTAGCCTTCACCTGTACTAAGCGGGAATACTGCTTGTGCATACAAACTCCATAAACCCCAAAGTTATTCCAATGAGTCCACCATACCTACCTATATGCGGTATTTACCTGCCGTTCCAAGTAAATTTGTATGTGCCAAACTCCAAACCTTCAAATGAAATTCTGTTTTGTATGCTCAAGCAGCTCATGTTACAACTAGGGCTGCATATATCTTCCATGATAGGTGGGTTATTCTCAAGAGGAGTGGACTCCGCTCCTCATTCACGAGAAAGGGCCGGCAATCGGGATGCCCAGTCCCATGATCCAAAAAGATCAAAGCAAATCAAAATAATTAAACAAAACTCCCCCAGGGCTATTGTTAGTTGGAGGCACTCGTTGTTTCGAGCAAGCCATGGATTGATGCTTGTTGGGGGTTGGGGGAGTATAAACCTTTACCATTTTATTTGGGAACTGCCTATAATGCATGTAGTATGGAAGATACAACCATCTCATAGTTGTTGCGTTGACAGTGAAAGTATGCCGCTCAAAATGTTATTCAATCTCTAATTTAAAATCGAGCTCTGGCACCTCTACAAATCCCTGCTTCCCTCTGCGAAGGGCCTATCTATTTACTTTTATGTTGAGTCATCACCCTTCTTATTAAAGGCACCCACTAGGGAGCACATTGTCATTTGCATTCGTTACTATTGGTTTACATTGGGCATGACTTGACTGGATCTCTTTTACCATGAATTACAATGTTTAGTCAGTCCTTGATTTTTGAAGGTGCTCTGCATTTATGTTTTGTGGTCTCGGAAAGGGCTAGCGAGATACCATTTTGCTATATCATGTTATGATTGTTTTTAGAAAGTGTTGTCATACGAGTTTTATTATTATGGCTTGCTAGCTGATTATGCTATTGATATGAGTAATTGTGAGACCTAAGTGTTATTGTGAGTATGGTTAGTTCATAATATTTGCTGAAACTTGAATGCTGGCTTTTCATGTTTACAACAACAAGAGCAAACAGAGTTTGTAAAAGTTTTTCTTTATCACTTTTAGTTTATCAACTGAATTGCTTGAGGACAAGCAAAGGTTTAAGCTTGGGGGAGTTGATACGTCTCCAACGTATCTACTTTTCCAAACACTTTTGCCCTTGTTTTGGACTCTAACTTGCATGATTTGAATGAAACTAACCCGGACTGATGCTGTTTTCAGCAGAACTACCATGATGTTGTTTTATGTGTAGAAAAGAAAAGTTCTCGGAATGTCCTGAAAATCCACGGAGCAACT
Source organism: Triticum timopheevii (assembly GCA_963921465.1). Classification (NCBI taxonomy): domain Eukaryota; kingdom Viridiplantae; phylum Streptophyta; class Magnoliopsida; order Poales; family Poaceae; genus Triticum; species Triticum timopheevii. Next base: position 466,081,836 of record OY997266.1, read on the forward strand.
TTTTGAAAAATATAAAAATACTGGCGAAAGAATCAAGACCAGGGGGCCACACCCTGTTCACGAGACAGGGGGCGCTCCCCCTATCTCGTGGGCCCCCTGGACCTCCACCGACCTCAACTCCAACTCCATATATTCACGTTCGGGGAGAAAAAAATCAGGGATAAAGTTTCATCGTGTTTTACGACACGGAGCCGCCGCCAAGCCCTAATCTCTCTCGGGAGGGCTGATCTGGAGTCCGTTTGGGGCTCCGGAGAGGGGGATTCGTCGCCGTCGTCATCATCAACCATCCTCCATCACCAATTTTATGATGCTCACCGCCGTGCGTGAGTAATTCCATCGTAAGCTTGCTGGACGGTGATGGGTTGGATGAGATTTACCATGTAATCAAGTTAGTTTTGTTAGGGTTTGATCCCTAGTATCCACTATGTTCTGAGATTGATGTTGCTATGACTTTGCTATGCTTAATGCTTGTCACTAGGGCCCGAGTGCCATGATTTCAGATCTGAACCTATTATGTTTTCATGAATATATGTGTGTTCTTGATCCTATCTTGCAAGTCTATTGTCACCTATTATGTGTTATGATCCGACAACCCCGAAGTGACAACAATCGGGATACTTCTCGGTGATGACCGTAGTTTGAGGAGTTCATGTATTCACTATGTGCTAATGCTTTGTTCCGGTTCTCTATTAAAAGGAGGCCTTAATATCCCTTAGTTTCCACTAGGACCCCGCTGCCACGGGAGGGTAGGACAAAAGATGTCATGCAAGTTCTTTTCCATAAGCGCGTATGACTATTTACGGAATACATGCCTACATTACATTGATGAACTGGAGCTAGTTCTGTGTCACCCTATGTTATAGCTATTACATGAGGAATCACATCCGGCATAATTATCCATCACTGATCCATTGCCTACGTGCTTTTCATATATTGTTCTTCGTTTATTTACTTTTCCGTTGCTACTGTTACAACTACTACAAAAACCCAAAAACAATTATCTCTACTTTTGCCACCGTTACCTTTATTATCATACCACTTTTGCTACTAAATACTTTGCTGCAGATACTAAGTTATCCAGGTATGGTTGAATTGAGAACTCAACTGCTAGTACTCAAGAATATTCTTTGGCTCCCCTTGTGTCAAATCAATAAATTTGGGTTGAATACTTTACCCTCGAAAGCTGTTGCGATCCCCTACACTTGTGGGTTATCACATGGCTTGAATCCACTCAGATTCCATGAATGCTTCATCAACTTTAGTGGGTTCTGTGATAGAGACAAACACAAAATGCCCACAAAAGTTAGATAAATGTGAAGCTTTTGAGCGTGTTAGAGGACCTAGTGCGTTGATGTCATCAATGATCTTCTCAATCTGCACTTCATTTGCAATGCGAGGACGTGCAGGTTGATGACTTTGTTTAGGCCCAATAGTTTGTTCAGGACCAGTTTCTTCAGTTGCACCAACGTGATTTTCTTCACGATCCAGAATGACTTCTTCAGCAGATTCTTCAGTAGGGATGATATCCTCAGTAGCTTTGAACTTGATGGATTCCTCAGGTGACATTTCATCTAGCACATGAGGTAGGTGCTCTCTTTGCGAGCCATTAGTTTCATCAAACCGCACATCTATAGTTTCAACAATCTTGTGATGATTGATGTTGAAGACTCTGTAGGTGTGCGAGTCCTTTCCGTAACCAAGCATAAAACCCTCATGTGCTTTCGGTCCAAATTTAGAGTGATGGTGAGGATCTCTAAACCAGCATTTAGCACCGAAGACTTTGAAATAACTTACATTGGGTTTCTTGTCAGTGAGGAGTTCATATGAGGTCTTTTTGAAGAATTTGTGAAGATATACCCTGTTGATGATGTGGCACGCAATATCAATTGCTTCAGGCCAAAAGCACTGAGGTGTCTTGTACTCATCAAGCATGGTGCGAGCCATTTCAACAAGAGTTCTGTTCTTGCGCTCCACAATGCCATTCTGCTGAGGAGTATAAGGAGCAGATAACTCGTGAGTAATACCAAGTATATCAAGATATTCATCGAGGCCAGTGTTCTTGAACTATGTTCCATTATCACTCCTGATATGCTTGATCTTCACATCGAAGTTAGTAGAAGCCCTTGAGGGAAATCGTCTGAAGACTTCCTGCACTTCATTTTTGTAAGTGATGATGTGCACCCATTTGTAACGAGAATAGTCATCAACTATGACAAAGCCATATAATGATGTAGAACTAGAGAACGTGGCATAATGAGTAGGGCCAAAGAGATCCGTATTGAGTAATTCAAAGGGACAAGAAGTGGTCATTATAGTCTTCGAGGGATGCTTGGCCTTGGTGATCTTCCCAGCCTCACAAGCCCCACAAAGATGATCTTTGAGGAATTTGACACCCTCGATGCTAATGACATGCTTCTTCTTCGCGAGTGTATGCAAGTTTCTCATTCCAGCATGACCAAGTCGTCGATGCCATAGCCAGCATTCTGAAGCTTTTGCAAGTAGACATGTGGCAGGCTGTGGTCCTACAGAGAAATCAACAATATACAAGTCTCCTTTCCTAAAGCCTTCGGAGACTTTGGAATTGTCAGATTCCATTAGCGCAATGCAACGATATTTGCCAAAGACAACAACCATATCAAGATCACAAAACATTGAGACAGACATGAGGTTGAATCCTAAGGACTCGACGAGCATGACTTTGTCCATGTGTCTATCCTTTGAGATTGCAATCTTACCTAGACCCAATACCTTGCTTTTGCCTTTGTCAGCGTAGGTGATATGCTTCAGATGAGCTGGTGACAAATCAGTGTCCATCAAGAAGTTCCTGTCACCAGTCATGTGATTTGTACATCCACTGTCGAGGACCCACTCAGTAGCTTTGGGTTGTTCATCCTTGGCATCTTTTGCCATGAAGCAGTAGGTGGGAGCATAGTCATCAAAGCTTTTGTCAGCAGAGTTGGGGAGGTCATTTTCTTTAGTGTTGAAGATGGACTTGCTGACATAAGCGGTAGCGAGGGCTAAGCTTGCCACACCAGAGTCTGATTCCTCAGATTCCTTCTCCTCCACATTGTCCTCAGATTCAGCTTCAGAGTCCATTTCCTTGCCAATGAATGCCCGTGCCTTCTTGGAACTGCTCTTCTTGTGAGATGAAGACTTTGAAGATTTTGAAGATTTCTTCTTCTTCTTTGAGTCATCAGAATCGTCATCTTTATACTTCTTCTTTGATTCCTTTTCCCACATAGGAAAATCAGACATGTAGTGACCAGATTTCTTGCATTTGTGGCAAGTTCTCTTTTTGTAGTCACGAGACGAGGAATCATCATTTCTTGAAGACTTTCCAAAGCGACCGCGGCGAGAGAACTTCTGGAATTTCCTCACGAGCATTGCTAGATCCTGGCTCAGTTCTTCAGGATCACCAAGGCTGCTACCAGAGTCTTCAGCTTTGGACTCAGAGACTGCCTTGGCCTTCAGTGCACGTGATCTTCCATAGCTCGGTCCATAGGATATTAGCGGGATCAAGTGACTTGTAATCAGCTCGCTCTTGAATCATTAGTGCAAGGGTGTCGAATGAAGAATCAAGTGATCTCAGCAATTTCTTCACCACCTCATGATCGATGATGTCAGTGGCACCAAGTGCTTGAAGCTCATTTGAAATGTCAGTGAGGCGATCGAAGGTTTGCTGAACATTTTTGTTGTCGAGTCTTTTGAAGCGGTTGAAGAGATTGTGAAGAACATCAACTCGGGAGTCACGTTGAGTTGACACTCCTTCTTTGACCTTGGAAAGACTGTCCCAAATCAGCTTGGCAGTTTCTAGGGCACTCACTCTGCCATACTGTCCTTTGCTCAGATGGTCACATATGATATTCTTCGCGTGAGAATCGAGTTGCCTGAATCTCTTCACATCAGCAACATTCACAGACGGAATGACAGAGGGAACACCATTTTCCAAAACATACCAGAGATCGTTATCTATTGCCTCAAGATGCATGTGCATCTTGTTCTTCCAGTAGGGGTAGTCCGTCCCATCAAAGGTAGGACACCCAGCCGAGACCTTGATCATATCTGTAGTCGACATAACTAAAACTGCAGGCGGTTAAACCAAAATCACACAGAACAAGGGATTACCTTGCTCTGATACCAATTGAAAGTGCGTTACGTCGACTAGAGGGGGGATGAATAGGTGATTTTTATGAATACTTAACTGAGGAATTTCAGGGTGAGGAAATTCCTAAGCGAAGAACTACTTGCAGCGGAATAAGTAGTAAGGTATAAGCATAACAGAGCAACAACATAGTCATCATGATGAAATGAAAGACAAGCACAGAGTACAGAAAGCGTAAACACAGGTTAAACATGACAAAGACAAACTGACTGAAGAAATAGGATTGAGGAATTAGAGAAACTCTTTAGTCAAAGTCTTCAAACAGTAATGATCAGGTTCATCAACACATAATTGAGGAAATGAAAGGGTTGAGGAAATAGAACCATTAGGCTTGGTGAAGACAATGATTTGGTAGACCAGTTCCAACTGCTGTGAAAATTGTATGTCTGGTTGGAGCGGTTGAGTATTTAAACTCGAGGACACACAGTCCCGGACACACAGTCCTCACCATATTCTCCTTGAGCTAAGATACCATATTCTCCTTGAGCTAAGATCACACAGACCTTGCCCAACAGTAGTGGTAAGTCTTCATAGGTGACTTCCAAACCTTCACAGACTAGGTCACTCGGCGATCCACAATTCCTGTTGGATGCTCAGACCATGATGCTTAATCGTCTGGACGACACAGTCCTCAAAGGTAACAAGCATCGGTTCCACACAGGAACAATATCTTCAATGATGCTCAATCACCTTTGGGTTTGTTGGTTTGGGTTTGGGATTTGGATTTTCCTCACTTGATGATTTTCGCTCAAAGTCCTCGGAGGATGGGATGCTCTCAATTGACAAGTGTTAGTTTCTCTCGGAGCAGCCAACCAGCTAGTGGTTGTAGGGGGCGGCTATTTATAGCCTAGGGAGCAGCCCGACATGATAAGACATAAATGCCCTTCAATGATATGACCGTTAGGTGGTAGGATATTTTGGACAGCTGGCGCGTGGCACATCAACGGTTGGATTTTAGGTTCGAATTCCTCAGGGATATCATGTTCCTCACTGTGTAGGCAATTCGCACTGGTGAGTTCCTAACTCCTCAGGCAGAACAAATTCCTCAGAGACCAGAAGATCTTCATCTCTGTCATTGAAGAAATTGACTGAACTGATATGAGATTTCCAATGGCTTCACTCTAAAGGATTGGGTAGGTGTAGGATTTTGAGATGAGCATCACATGGAAATCAGTTTCCTTAGTATTACCTCGACCCCCTTTAACAGTACGGCGTTTCCTATGACTCAAAAAGAAGAAAATGAAACTATGAAAACAAACGTCTTCACGCTTCATAATCCTCGCATGAATATCCAAGTTTCACATTCACACCAATTTCTTCACTTTCAAAGTCTTCAGGAGAACCAAAGTCTTCAGCCGAAGGCATTCATTTTTAGGGGTCAACTTTCACTATAAATATCAAACTCCTCATCGACTTATAGAATCTGTGTACACTCACAAACATATTAGTCCCTTAACCTATAAGTATTCAATAAACCAAAATCACTAAGGGGCACTAGATGCACTTACAATCTCCCCCTTTTTGGTGATTGATGACAATATAGGTTAAGTTTTCAATGGGGATAAACATATGAATTGAAAGTGCTCAATATTGAGGAATTTGATTGCAAGATATAGAAGAACTCCCCCTGAAGATGTGCATAGTGTGGAATTTGCTTTTGAAGCAATGCACATGTGAAGAGTAGAATCATGGAGATATCCCCCTATATCTTGTAATTCATACACGCATTTAACATATCGAATGAAGAATTAAAATGCATGATGAAATGTGGTGACTGATGTAATTCAACATGCATGCATACCATATATGAGGAAATAGAATGCAGAGAAACAAAGCAAAAGTATCAGGTCACCACCTGACTTAAGTTTACAACTCAATCAACAAACACTTCAGAAGAGCGAGAGTTGCAACTTAACAAAAAAAAAACGCCCATATATAGATAGACCCGCTTGAATACTAACTCAAATTTCTCCCCCTTTGTCATCAAGTGACCAAAAGGGACGAAAAGTGAGGACTAACGCCCCTTAAGGATTTCATCACTAAGTCGATGGATGAGCCCCAGCATTGTTGGGGTCGGTTGTTGGAGCAGGGCCTGCCGCAGTGTCGTCCAAGTCTTCATTTTCATTAATCTCGCGCGATGAGGAATATGAGCTGGGCACCAAAGGAGGAACTTCAACCTTCTTGAATTTCTTCGCCGGAGGCTTAGACCAGCTGAAGTCCTGCTTGAAGCCCATCTGCTTGAGATCTTCATCATCGTAGAGATGAGTCAGAATAGCCCAGGTGCAATCAAAAACTTCATTGAGGTAGTAGTGGTTATTCTTCACTGAATTATATGTGGCAGTCATGTTGTGAAGAATAGCACCAAACTGACGTTTGACCCATTTATGATTGTGATCCACCTTCTGATGAAGACTGAGGTGAAGCTCACGACCAGTCATCACCCTTGGAGCTGTGGCTTGAGGACTTTGCTTTGAGGCATTAGCGGTAGAGTCATGAGTAGCAGAGTCATCATTGGTGGAATATGAGGCAGCTTTGCGGAACTGTCCATCCAATGGACAAATGCCCTCATCAATAATTGCAGTGGCCTTGCCCTTTTCATCAGCTGAGGAAAATGTCCACTTGAGGACTTCAATAGGGGGCAAGTAACTGCCATAGTTGAGTGTGTCAGCTTTGTAGTTGAGTGAAGACCTTGATCTGAGGAATCTCATAATCCAGGGAGCATAAGGCTTTAACTCAAAGGGAGACATTGCAACATTTGCCAAAGTCCTCATGAAGAAGTCATGGTAGTTCACTGGAATACCATGCATTATATTGAATAGCAGATTCTTCATGATGCCAACAACTTCTTCATCATTCGAGTCGTGGCCTTTGATTGGACTCGGTGTCTTGGTCAGAATGCGGTATACAGTCCTAGGCACATATTGCAATTCCTTCACAAGGAACTTTGTCCTTGAGTCTTAACCAGGCTTCAATGGCTTCATCACAACTTGCATGAAGTGATCAGACAGTTCAGTTTCATTGTAGATGAGATGCGCATTTTCTTCTGCAGATTCATCACGAATCTCATAATCTTCCCCAAAATGAATGAGTTCCTTTGATGGCATGCTTGAGGGAGGAACAACATCGATAGGGTTCTCAATCGAGCTTGTCAAAATCTTTGTCTTCTTGGGTGCAGAAGATTCTGAGGAAGTAGATGCTTTCCTTTTCTTCAGAGCTGCTCTCTTTGCAGCTTTTGTTTTCTTCACTTCCACAGCAGAAGGAAGAACTAGGCTTGGTGTTGGAGCAGGCGGAGTAGAGGATATTGGATCAATTACTTCAGGCACAACTGATGTAGTTGGCCTGTCTTGTGCAATTTATTCAGGTGCAGCTTCAGATTCTTTAGCTGACCTGACTTGTTCTTCAGGCGCAACACTAGTGGTTGCCCTGGCAGTTTCTTCAACGGTTGGTATTTCTTCAGCCCTGGTGCTTGCAGTTTGATCAGCAGCCTGATTTTCATCAGCGGTGCTGGCATGTTCTTCAGTCGGCTGAGCAGATGCTTCAGCCGAGGCAATCTCAATGTGCGATGGATCTGCAACATTGGAGTGAATTTCTTCGCCATTTTGACGAATCTGACTTTGGCTCCCAGCCATTCTACCTTATAGGCATCAAATTCATCACTGAGCTTCTTGATCTCATTTTGCATAGCAATGAGTTGCTCATGTGATTACCTCATAACGTTATCCTTCAGATAGCGGTGCTTCTTTTACTTGGCTTTCTTAGCAGCTCTGGCTTGATCATATTTCCACTTTTCTTCTGCAATGAACCCCGTCAACATGTGACTTTGTCCAGGAGTGAGGTCTAGCTCTGGCAGAGGAGTGTTTGGATCTTTGTACCAGAGGTCAATGAAATCCAGGATCTTCTTCGGATCCAATAGAAGAGGCACAACACTTCCTTTGGCTCTAGCAGCCCTTTGCTGTCTATCTTTGATGATATCAACTAATTCATCATCATCGGCCTCATCATCATCATATGGCACTTGAAAGGAAACTTGTTTCTTATGAGGACTTGGTCTAGTGCCTTGTCCTGGAGTGGCCTTAGTCTTCAGCAAAGTTGGGATCTTTGAAGACAGATGAGGAACTGAAGAACTTGCAGAAGCTCCTGAGGCAATTGAGATGTCGGTGGTCCTTTGGCAAGTGGCGAGATGCATAGGTGCTGAGGACTTTGCTGGAGGAGCTGAGGGTTTTGAAGCCTGAGGAACTGGTGCAGCTTGAGGAACTGGGGCAGCTTGAGGAATTTGCCTTGATGGCACAGAGCTTGGCCGTGAGGGCATTGCTGAGGAACTTGGCCGTGAGGGCATTATTGAGGAAGTTGGTTTTTGAGCAGGCTTCTTGGGCACAACCTTCTTGCTCGTGGTGGCCTCAGCAGCGGCAACAACAGAATCTTCATTGAATTTCTTCACCGCTTCTTTAGTCTGCTTGGCCAACTTAGCTTGCCGCCTGGCCCATTCACAGCATAATCCTCACCACGTTTAAGGCTTGTTGGATCAGCTCTTGGGCCAGGTGCCAACGAAGGTCTTTATGACATGCCGATGCATAGGAAGAAAGTTAGACTTCTTCATTGCATGATATATGTTTTTTTGCTCAATACCTAATTATAAATCGTTGTTAATTAAAATTGGCTTTGATATACCTTGGAATCCGGGTGGATCAATTACTTGAGCACTTTCTTTCTAGCTTAATGGCTTTAAAGAAAGCGCTACCAGGGAGACAACCCAGAAGTTTTAGAGAGTCGTTTTATTCTATCGTGTGCTTTTAAAAAGTTCAAAAAACAAAAAAATATAGAGGGGAACCTAAAACTTTTCCAAAAGGAAAATGAAAGTGAGAAAGACGAACACCGTTGAAGTGGGGGATATCCTTGAACTTTGTTCATGCCCATGGAAACTTTGCGAACCTTGATTACATAAATTTTTAAACAAAAATCATTACCCCCTTGTACAAATCCATTCTATTAAAAAAATGTGCCAAGATTTGCCTTTGGGATGTTTAAATTGCTTGTTTGGTATGTGCAATGCAAAAACAGAAACTTTGGATGTAGTGCGTGATTGTTCATTTTTTACTGGAATGTCAAAAGTTTCCAATTTTTTTACGAAGTACTTCTATGCAAATTTTTTATTTTGTCCTATTTTTTCAGAATTTTCTGATTTATAGAAGTATATGTACCATCAGCGCCTTTGCAGACTGACCTGTTTTAGTAGATTGCTGTTACAGTTTCTTTATTTGCTTATGTTTAAAATCTTGTTGAGACCCATTGACTTGGGAGCCATGAATTGTGATAGCATACAGTGGGTAAGGTTTGATTATAATTATACAACAATTTTACAACAGGACATGATGGGACTTGATGTTATATGTACTAACCCTTCTAATAGAAAGTTTGGTTAAGTTTTGTGTAGATGAAGTGTTCGAAGGTCAAGGAGGCATCGATATGAGGAGAATAAGGAGAGGCAAGAGCTCAAGCTTGGGGGTGCCCAATGCGCCCCAAGTAAATATTCAAGGAGACTCAAGCATCTAAGCTCGGGGATGCCCTGGAAGACATCCCACCTTTCTGCGACAATTATTGATATGTCTTGGTTTTTGTTTTCTTCACATGATATGCATAAATTCTTGGAGCCTCATGTGCTTTTTATTTTTCTTTTAGTAATGCACCATGCTGGTATGAGATAGTCCTTGGTTTATTTATAGAATGCTTCATGCACTTCACTTACATCATTAGAAGTTTGGATGCCTGTTTCTCTACATATAGAAAACCGTTATTTGTAGAATGCTCTTTAGCTTCACTTATATTTAGTAGAGCATGGTCTTTTGTAGAAAGAATTAAACTCTCATGCTTCACTTATATCTGTTTAGAGAGTCAACATGAATTGGTCATTCACATGGTTAGTCATAAAATCCTACATAAAACTTGTAGATCTGAAATATGATATGTTTGATTCCTTGCAATACTTTTACGATATTGAGATGGCAATATGTGGGAGGTACTAGTGAATGATTGTGGTTTAGTAAGAATATTGGTGTTAAGATTTGTGATTCCCGAAGCATGCATGTATAGTCTCTAGTTATTCTAAGAAGTTTGAGCATGATTTATTATTGATTGTCTTCCTTATGAGTGGCGGTCGGGGATGAGCGATGGTCTTTTCCTACCAATCTATCCCCCAGGGGCATGTGTAGTTATACTTTGCTTTGAGGGCTAATACACATTCACAATAAGTATGTGAGTTCTTGAAAGGATCGAGAAGAGGGGTCTAGTGGGGGGGGGGGGGTGATTAGACCCTTCACAAGTAAAAGTGGTAGTTTTAAGTTCTTCAATTTAGGTGGAGTTTTAGCACAAGTTTAAGCATTCACAATACATTTCAAGCAAGCATGAAAAGAGTATATGCAGCGAAAAGAGTAAAGCATGCTAATTGCAAGAAAGCAAAGGGATGGGATTGGAGTGTGCAAACGCAATGAAGACATGTAGATTTTTGGTGTGGTTCCGATAGGTGGTGCCATCGTACAACCACATTGATGGAGACTTCAACCCACGAAGGGTAATGGTTGTGCGAGTCCACGGAGGGATCGAACCATGAAGGGTCCACGAGGAAGCAACCTTGTCTATCTTACCATGGCATCGCCCACGAAGGACTTGCCTCACTCGGGTAGATCTTCACGAAGTAGGCGATCTCCTTGCCCTTACAAACTTCTTGGTTCAACTCCACAACTTGACGGAGGCTCCCAAGCAACACCTAACCAATCTAGGAGACACCACTCTCCAAAAGGTAATAGATGTTGTGTTGATGATGAACTCCTTGCTCTTGTGCTTCAAATGATAGTCTCCCCAACACTCAACTCTCTCTCACAGATTTGGATATGGTGGAAAGATGATTTGAGTGGAAAGTAACTTGGGGAAGGCTAGAAATCAAGATTCTTGTGGTAGGATGGGGATATCTTGATCTCAACACATGAGTAGGTGGTTCTCTCTTAGAAAATGTATGCTGGAAGTGTAGGCACATTATGATGGCTCTCTCACAAATGGAGATGGGAGTGGAGGGGTATATATAGCCTCCACACAAAATCCAACCGTTACACACATTCACCCAACTCGGTCAAACCAAATATATGAACTCGGTGAGACCGATATAGTTCTAAATGTGAACGTTAGGAATCCCGGTGGGACCGACTAGAATAACTCGGTGGGACTGATGTGCTAGGGCTTAGGGCAAGCCTCATCTCGGTGGCACCGATTGCATCAAATCGGTGAGACCAAAGTGAAGCAATTGAGCAACATAGAGTTGGTCAAGCAAACTCGGTGGGACCAATTGCACATTTCGGTGAGACCAAAATAATTGCAACATGCAACAAAGAGTTTGCAAGGCCATCTCTATGAGACCGAGATCCGCATCGATATGACTGAACTGTTAGGGTTTCTGGCAGTGGCTATGTCATATGAACTCGGTGGCGCCGGGTAGAAAGAATTGGTGGGGCCGAGTTCGAGTTTAGGATTTTGACTTATTTGGAATGAGTAAGTGGTTGAGGGCTTTGGAGCAATATCACTAAGCATTTGAGCAAGCAATCCATTAAGCAACACCTCATCCCCTTTTAATAGTATTGGCTTTGCTATGGACTCAATGTGATCTTGTATCACTAAAATAGAAATGAAGAGTCTCGATATTTAACCAATGCATGTCCTTGACAACTTGAAGGGGTTCCACATCCTCTTGTCCTTTCCACGCCATTGTTAAACTTGTCTGAAATACACTAGATAAAAGCATTAGTCCAACAACATATATGTTGACATTAATTACCAAAATCACCCAGGGAGCACTTGTGCTTCCAATCTCCTCCTTTTTGGTAATTGATGACAACATACATCAATGCTTTAGGTAAAGAATATGAAGAGTAGAAAGTAAAGCTTTGGAGGAACATGTAACATGCATAAGTTCCCCCTACATGTATGCAATCATGTGAATATAGAATATACTAACATGTGATTGCACAATCATGATAGAGCAAGCAGAGAGTTACATGTATCTTGGCTATATGCATCAGAGCAAATGATATGATTTAGAAATGTACCTCCATGTTTATGAGTCCCTCTTGCAAACAATATGTACACCAGCAAGAGATCATCATGCACATGAGTGTGATGCATATACTTACCTTGTGGTTTTGAGCTGACTTTGTAAAGAGTGGACTTGAGAAAACTGGGTTAGATAACACAAGAACACTCCTAATAAAGCATGTTAAGGAACCACAAGAATACCAAGACTGGGATAACATGTAGTGGGTGAGTACTGAGTACTTCATTTAGATATAGACATGTTCCCAAAGATTTATAGATGTGCAATGAATTCCAAAGATTTTTCTCCCATTAGACATGGACTCTTTCTCCCCCTGAATCTGATATTGGATAATGGTAGAAGGTAGGGTGAGATAAAATCAGAGAAAGATAGGGTAATATCAACCAAAATCAAAGCAACAAGAATTTTAGCGATAGCTAAGATCAAACATATTGACATGTCTTTCCCCTCTTAAAGACATGTGACCGCTCTCCTCTTTGTTAACAAGCATATGTAGATGAGCTTAGATGGGCTCATATGATAAGCTTTGATGTGCTCTCTCTCCCCCTTTGACATCAATTTCCAAGAAGGACACTTCTGGAGCATGAGTCAAGTAGGTGTGGTCCTTGAGAGACACTACAAAGTAGTAGGTATTTTCTGATGCTTATAGAGGGAAGAATCATTTAGTGGAGATGAAGAAAATAGGTAGTAAGAAATGGAAAAACATTTTCTCAGAGTTGAAATCGGTGATGCCGATTCGTTTTCGTCAGTGACGCCGAGATGACAGTCAAAGAAGGTCCCGATCGGTGAGACCGAGTCAGTCCATCTCGGTTGTACTGATGAACTATTTACAAGGAGACCTTGTATTTCGGTCGAGTTGATGGGATTGGATCGGAGGGACCGAGTTCAACACAGAGTAAAGATTTTGTCAACTCAGCTCACTTGGAAAATGAAATCTCACAAGGATTTGTAAGGAGTTAACAGAAAGATTTGCAATAAATTAAACACTGATAGAGCACAAAGATAAGAGGATCTAGATGCAGTTTTTTTAGAGGGAGACAAAAAGACAAGAAAACCATACGAATGAAAAAGAAATCACGTGAGCAAAAGAACATTAGAGAACTTCATCTAGAAAGGGTCGGCCACAAAGTCACCTATGTTAGAGTATATTGACTAAGGAGTCAAGTGATAGCACTTGATCGTAGGTCATACTCATTGTTTAAGCTTAAATTGGGGTTACCACTTTTCATTTAAGCATTTTGATGTACTCACACCTTGTTGAGTTGCTTTAGCTCATGACTTGGAGCAAAGCTTCTCTAAGATGGAATGACATACCTTAGGTTGTGGTGTTGATCTTGATCATGTAGTCGAACTTGTTTTGGATGCTCAAGGTTGATGTTGTCCATCAAGAGTTGGGAGCACCTCTAGTAGTTTGAGTTCATCTTCATACATGGGTTAGTCTTGCAAGGGAGAGTACTTGTGTATCCAAATTAACAATCATGAAGAATATTTTTTATGTAAAGATGGTCAAAGGATATGTTGAGTGAGTTCATGCTTCCTTGTATTCAACAACCATATTTTAGGAACTTGGTGATGTAGAGATTGCTCAAAATGTGAATGACTTGCAATCTCATAGATTTGGGTTCATCAAACTACCTACAAGGGTTAGATAACATGCAAGGGTGCTAGTATGGATCCAAGACATATGATCATCATCATAAGAGAAATAGGAAGGATTAGTCATAAAAAGGCTCATGCCTTGCATGTATCCAAATGAAGTTTCTACTCCAAGTTTGAGGCATCAATGATATTCAATTCACCTCTCAAACGGCAAAATACTTCCTCATCATGCGGTTTGGTGAATATACCCGCCAATTGCTTAGTACAAACATGCTTAAGATTGATGTCTCCTTTAACAACATGATCTCGAATGAAATGATGACGAACTTGAATATGCTTAGTTCAAGAATGTTGGACGGGATTGTGAGAAATCTTAATAGCATTTTCATTATCACAAAGCAATGGAACATGTTTCACATGTATCCCAAAATCCTTAAGAGTTTGATCCATCCAAAGTAATTGAGTGCAACATGATCCGGCGGCAATGTATTCCGCTTCGGCAGTGGATAAGGATACCGAGTTTTGTTTCTTGGAGGACCAAGACACAAGGGATCTACCATGAACTTGACAAGTACTCGAAGTGGACTTTCTATCAACCTTGTCACCGGCATAGTCTGAATCGGAGTAGCCAACATGGTCAAAAGATGCCCTCTTAGGATAGCAAATGCCAAAGTTTGGTGTATGAATTAAGTATCTCACTATACTTTTCATGGCCTTAAGATGACACTCTTTAGGGGCCGCTTGATATTGTGCACACATGCACACACTTAGCATAATATCCGGACGGGAGGCACATAGATATAATAATGAACCAATCATAGAGCCATAAACCTTTTGGTCAACCAGTTTGCCATCCTTAGTCAAGTCAAGATGTCCACTAGTAGGCATGGGTGTTTTCATACCTTTGCTTTCTTGCATGTTGAACTTCTTGAAAAGATCCTTGGTATAGTTTGTTTGAGACAAAAGGTACCTTCCTTAGTTTGCTTGATTTGAAACCCAAGGAAAAAAATTGAGTTCACTCCTCATAGATATCTCAAACTTCTCCAACATTAGCCTTCCAAACTTTTCACTAAAATGGGGGTTAGTAGAACCAAATATGATTTCATCCACATAAATTTGGCACACAAATAATTCACCATTAACCCTTTTAGTAAAAAGTGTAGAATCAATATTCCCAATCTCAAAGCCTTTTTCAATAAGAAACTTAGTCAAGCATTTATACCATGCTCTAGGAGCTTGTTTAATACCATAAAGAGCTTTGTGAAGTTTGTAGACATGATTAGGTTTCTTAGGATAGACAAAGCCAGGAGGTTGTTCAACATAAACTTTTGCAATAAGTATGTGAGTTCTTTATGAATAATGTGAGTTCATGGATTATACACACTCTCACCTTTCCACCATTTGCTAGCCTCTTCGTTACCTTGCAATGCCCTTTCTCACCTTGAGAGTCGGTGCAAACTTCATCGGTGCATCCAAACCCCGTGATATGATACGCTCTATCACACATAAGTTTCCTTATATCTTCCTCAAAACATCCACCATACCTACCTATCATGGCATTTCCATAGCCATTCCGAGATATATTGCCATGCAACTTCCATCATCATCATATACATGACTTGAGCATTCATTGTCATATTGCTTTGCATGATCGTAAGATAGCTATCGAGATATTTTCATGGCTTGTCCATTTTTTGATATCTTTGCTACGCTAGACCATTTCACATCCTGGTACACCACCAGAGGCATTCATATAGAGTCACCTTGTATAGTTTTTATCAAGTTGTAATATCGAGTTGTAAGTAAATAAAAGTGTGATGATCATCATTATTAGAGCATTGTCCCAATGAGGAAATAAAAAAAGGCCAAAAAGAGCCCAACAAAAAAGAAAAAAATGGCCAAAAAGAGCCCATAAAAAAGAGAAAAAATACAAAAATGAGAGAAAAAGAGAGAAGGGGAAATGTTACTATCCTTTTCCACACTTGTGATTCAAACTAGCACCATATTTTTCATATAGAGAGTCTCCTATGTTGTCACTTTCATATACTAGTGAGAATTTTTAATTATAGAACTTGGCCTGTGTACTCCGATGATGGGCTTCCTCAAATAACCAAGGTCTTCATGAGCAAGCAAGTTAGATGCACACCCAATTAGTTTTCATGTTGAGCTTTCATACACTTATAGCTCTTAATGCATCTGTTGCATGGCAATCCCTACTCCTTGCATTGACAACAATTTATGGGCATCTCCATAGTCTATTTATTAGTCGTGTCGATGTGAGAGTATCTTCCTGTTTTGACTTCCCCTTATTAATCTCTATCACTGCATTCTATTCCACCAATAGTGCAATGTCCATGGCTTACGCTCATGTATTGCGTGGGGGTTGAAAAAGCTAAAGCGCGTTAAAAAGTATGGACCAATTGCTCGACTGTCATCGGGGTTGTACATGATAAATACTTTGTGTTAAGAAGATGGAGCATGACAAGACTATATGATTTTGTAGGGATATCGTTCTTTAGCATTTTCACTCTAAAAGGGATGATTGTTTGTTGGTATGCCTAAGTATTGATGTCTTTATATCAAATTATAGACTATCGCCTTGAATCACTCGTATCTTAGTATTCATGCCATGACTATATTATATGATCAAGATTATGCTAGGTAGCATTCCACATCAAACATTGTCTTTCTTATCATTTACCTACTCGAGGACGAGCAGGAATTAAGCTTGGGGATGCTGATACGTCTTCATCATATCTATAATTTTTTATTGTTCCATGCCAATATTCTACAACTTTCATATACTTTTGGCAACATTTTATATTATGTTGGGACTAACATATTGATCTAGTGCCTAGTGCCAGTTCCTGTTTTTTGCATGTTTTTTTGTTTCGCAGAAAGTCCATAACAAGTGAAGTACAAATGCAATAAATTTTTACTAAGAATTATTTTGAAATATATGTGATTTTTGGGAAGAAGAATCAACGCAAAACGGTGTCCGAGGTGGCCATAAGGCAACATGGTGCGGCTAGGGGGGTGGCCGCATCATGTTGCCTTGTGACTCCCTCGTAAGGTGGTTGCAGTCCTTCTTTTGCATCAACAAAGATAATTTCCGGATAAAAGTCCCCTCAAAATTTCAGCCCAATTGGAGTTATGGATCTTAGGGAATATAAAAAACAGTGAAGGGGTCCGAAAGCAGACGCAAAACTAAGCTGAAATAGATAGATAGATAGATAGATAGAGAGAGAGAAATTTGATCTCGGAGGAGCTCCTGTCCTTCGGGACCCATGGAGGCTAAGGACCAGAGGGAAAACCCTCTTCCCATCTAGGGGGAGGCCAAGGAACAAGAAGAAGGAGGGGGGCTCCCTCCTCTCTCCGGTGGCGCCGGAACACCGCCGGGGCAATCGTCGTGTCAGGGCGATCTACTCCAACACCTCCATCATCTTCATCAAGACCTCCATCACCTTCCCTCATATATATTAAGCGGTCCGCTCTCTCGCAACCCGCTGTAATCTATACTTGCCATCCTATGATGTTTGAGTAGATTTCTGTTTTCCTTTGGGTTATTGGTGAATTGCTATGATTGGTTTAATTTTCTTGTGGTTATGTTGCTATATTTTGGTGCCCATCAAATGAGCGCGCATGTGGATCACACCATAGGGTTAGTTGTACGTTGATAGGACTATGCATTGGAGGGAAAGAGTGACAAAAGCTCCTTCCTATCATAGAAATTGATTCATACACGATTGAAGGGGGACCAATATCTTAATGCCATGGTTGGGTTTTACCTTAATGAACGTTAGTAGTTGCAGGTGCTTGACAATAGTTCCAATCATAAGTGCGTAGAATTCTAAGTAAGGATGACATCCTAGCAGTGACCTCTCCCACATAAAAACTTGCTATCAGTCTAGTAACTTAACAAACTGCTTAGGGGCAATTCCGCAAATCCTACCACCACTTTTCCACACTCGCTATACTAACTTAATTGTACTCTTATTAAAACAACACCTCGTGTTCTTTATTATCTTGCAAACCTATCCCTTTACACCTACAAAGTACTTCTAGTTTTATTCTTGTTCTAGGTAAAGCGAACATTAAGTGTGCGTAGAGTTGTATCAGTGGTCGATAGAACTTGAAGGTAATATCAATTCTAACTTTAGCTCCTTGTTGGGTTCAACACTTTTACTTATCGAGAAAGGCTATAATTGATACCATATACTTGTGGGTTATCATCAACAAGGTGTTGCAGCTGGGTACACGACCCTTTAGTAACCCCATTCCTCGCCAGGAGTGGGCAGAGGCCGTCTGCGCCATACTTGCACCAGAGGCCGCTCACGCCGTACTTGCACCAAATGATGGGCACTATTGGGAAACGTAGTATAAAACAAAAAAATGCACCTATGCACATCCAAGATCAATATGAAGATGCATAACGAGTTGGGATCACGATCATTACCGTCACCGAGTTGCAACGGAAGATGAACGTATCAGTGTAGATCATGCTTGGAGTCCCTCGAACCGTAAATGAACGTTCCTGTGAACCACCCACGAACAGTTCCTCGAACCGAAGACCAAAAGCACACCCTCTCTACTTGGTTGCAAGTGTGCAACCTTCACAATCCGGTAGCGCTCCGCCGTCCAAAGCTAATCATCACCAAGGAATTAGAGGGAGGAAATTAGAACCACACTGGACTTCTAATTATGAGGACAAGAGGATTAGCGTATCTGTAATTAGTCAACTAGGACCAACTAGAACTAGAACTATAAGAACTAGAGGAGGCTCCAACACTTGTGTATCCAATAGAGCAAAAAACCCTACTATATATAGGTTAATGGAGGAGGAGGGGCAGACACTAAGGAGAGAAAGTCCCTCCTTGGGGCACTAGACAAGGGGGAGGAGTAGGAATCCTCCCCTAGTCTAATTTACCTCCCCCCATATGGAAAGGGAGGCACCACTTCCTTATGGGCCTTCGTGGCCCATAATTCCTTCCACCTCATGGCCTTTTTAGCACCGTTGATATTTAAATTAAATGTAAAATATTCTAAATAATTCTAGACCATTATATTTTTTAACATCCCTGAAAACATTTTCCATCTGTATATATTTATCGGCAATACCCGGTATTACCCGATATTCACCGAACCCCTTCAAGTGATCCCGAAACGCTTTTGAATCCTCTCGGAACTATTCCGAGTATTAAAGAACCAATTCCACAAATATATTCTCATCACTCTCATCCTACTAGAGCTCAGCAGATAGTGATTGCCTCAAGCTAGTGATCCTGTAGGTTCGGTAACTCATAGACACGAACACTTATTTTGCTGTTGCATGCACATGTAGTTCAAATTTATTATGGCCATTAAATGGGTAAACTCACTTAATGTCTTCAAAAGGTCAAATGACCCAAATTTCCAATTTTTA
Source organism: Triticum timopheevii (assembly GCA_963921465.1). Classification (NCBI taxonomy): domain Eukaryota; kingdom Viridiplantae; phylum Streptophyta; class Magnoliopsida; order Poales; family Poaceae; genus Triticum; species Triticum timopheevii. The sequence goes on from OY997266.1 coordinate 466,101,114, forward strand.
ACATGACAACTGTATTAGTGCATGTTAATGGTAAAAAAAATTGCAAGGCCCTACGAGGAAGCGACCGCCGGTTTGTCATCGAACATGCATTGTTCCCTCACGAAACCACAAGTCTCGTGATATGCTCTGATTTGTGAGAGGTATGTGTCAAAACTTTTGTAAAATATGCCAATTTTTTACCACAACATCTTGGTGCCATGCCATACATCAAGCAAGGTTTCATATATTTCTGAACATTTTTGAATTTTTTGGAATCTAAAAGCCATGGTGCTCAATGTTTGTGTCCAAGTCGTGCCACCAATATGTTTGAAAATTCATTCCATTTTACTGCACATGCATTACTTGCACATAAGGAGACAAATATGATTTTCCAACCCATGATGGTTTGCTGTTGCATGTACATGTAGTTGACATTTTAATTAGGGCCATTATATGGCTAGAAACTCACTTAGTGTCTTAGAAAGGTCAAATGAACCCTGGAAATTTCCAAATTTAACATGACAGTTATATTAGTGCATGTTAACGGAAGAAAAAATTTCAAGGCCATACGAGGGAGCGACCGTCGGTTCATCATCAAACATGCATTGTTCCCTCTCGGAACAATGAGTTTTCTCGTGAGATGCTTTGATTTGCGAGAGGTGTGTGTCAAAACTTTCATCAAACAAGCCAATTTTTTTACCACAACATCTTGGTGCCATGCCATTACATCAAGCAAGGTTTCATGTATTTCTGATCATTTTTTTATTTTCTGGAATATAAAAGCTATCATACTCGTTGTTTGTGTCTAAGCCGTGACACCAATATGTTTGAAAATTCCTTCTAATTTACTGCACAGGGCATTAACTTACACACAAGAACACAAATACGGTTTTCCAACCCATGCTGGTTTGTTGTTGCATGTACATGCAGTTCAAATTTGAATTATGCCCATTATATGGATAGAAACTCACTTAATGCCTTAAAAAGTCAAATGAACTCTGAAAATTTCCAAATTTTAACATGATAGTTGTATTAGTGCATGTTAACAATCGAAAATTTTTCAAGGCCATACATGGAAGTGACTGCTGGTTAGTCATCAAACATGCATGTTCCCCTCTCGGAACCACGCGTCTTCTCGTAAGATGCTCCGATGTGTGGGAGGTGTGTGTCAAAACTTTCGTCAAACATGCCAATTTTTTTACCACATCATCTTGGTGCCATGCCATTACATCACGCAAGGTTTCATGTATTTTTGATCATTTTTTATTTTTTTAGAATTTAAAAGCCATGGGACTCAATGTTTGTGTCCAAGATGTGACACCAATATGTTTGAAAATTCCTTCCAATTTACTGCATAGGACATTAACTTGCACACAAGGACACAAATATAATTCTTCAACCCATGATGGTTTGCTTTTGCATGTACATGTAGTTCAAATTTGAATTACGACCATTATATGACTAGAAACTCACTTAATGTCTTAAAAAGGTCGAATGAGCCCTGGAAATTTGCAAATTTTAACATGACAGTTGTATTATCTCATGTTAATGGTATGATTTTTTCGTACATTTAAAACACCATATGTTGCCACTGTAACCGAAATGAGTCTTTGATAGCTAATACAAAAATTTAACTACATCACACACAATTGGTTATAGAAACCATTTGCGATGTAAATTCTTGGGTCTATTTATTTCTTCCTCCATAAGCTTCACCAGTTTTGTCTGCTCCTGTGTTGTTCGCCCTCGAATCCCCAAATCCCCGATCCCCATTCCCTGACACCTTCTTGCAAAGAATGACGTCGTGGAGACGCTTCGTGAGGGCCCGCATGGTCGCCATGTACGCCTCGAGCGGCTCTGCTTCGCTGAGAGCACGACCGCCTACACCGGGAGCGCGGCCGCATCCATCGAGAGGGCATTTGCGGCAGCCGACAGGGCAGCTGCAACAGCTAAGACGGCGGCTGCAAACGCCGAGAGCGCTTGAGCAGCCGTCTGTGCTGCAGAGGTTGCCTTGGCCCGGGTCGAGGCCACCCAACCAAAGTTTGCATAAAGTTGAGACACTTACTTTGGAACGGAGGGAGTACATATTGGCTATGATCTCTCAATCATTGAGATGCAATAGCATGCATGTTAGTCTCCTTTGTATTTGGTGAAATGTTGCAATGGGGCAACCTTGGACATAAGATACATGAAACAGAAGCTGGAAGCTTCATAGCATCATACAAATTTATCTCGCTTAGAAATTACAGTACGTACTATACTACTATGTAAAGAGTTAGGTGTCGCATGGTGTCCAGAAAATATGGTGATAGTATGAGGTGGGCCATGTAATCATTGAGCTTGCGTGTTTTCACTGCTTTCCTACTCCTCCACTATAAGAATGGAGAAAATTATAATCTACCTCCTTTCACCGAAACGTGGGACATCCAGCAATCTTACCACCTCAGTAATAATGACCAATGAGCCATCAAATCACATAGACACAACAGTAAGTTGGACGGACGAAGAAACCATCACTCTTGAATCCGCTTTCTTCAACGCAGGCGCCAGTGAGAGGTCGCGTACTCTCTTCCCGGGCATGAATGCGGCACCGATTCTCTGGAGCGGTGCTGACCATTTTGGGCGGAAAGCGCGCGCGGGCGATGGAGTGGCTTTGGGTGGGCCAGGCTAGTCAGGAGCGGGCATGGCAGCTGTCCCGACCGTACACCCAGAAATGAGAGGATGCACCGACTCTCGCGGCTAAATCATACACTACACACCATCTCTCTGTAGGAGTAGGTCGATGTGTCACTCTCTCTAACACACAGGCTGTTAAAACACACACACACACACACACAAACACACACACACACACACGCACCCACACACATAGGTTCATAGGATAGGAATATCGTGCGAGTGGGAAGCCACGGGAAGTGAGATAAATGGAGCACATACAAGAAGAGAAGAGGTGAAGAATATTACATCAAACCTAGACTGAGGAGTAGAGTAGTACTCCCTCCGTCTAGGAGTTAAGTCATCTTACAAAATATAGATATTCCCAAAATGTTTAGGTGGCGTCCATTAACTTCCCATCTCAATCACCTCCTAACCTCGTTTCTAGCAAGCATTGTTAGTACTTACTCTGCCTTGTTATCTCCCTCGGAAACCCAATGCATGGAGCGCAACTACGCGTTGATCAGTCAAGGAATCAAAGTCGGTTTGCATGCGAGTTAATACGTGGCCCTGCATGGTAGCTAAAATGACATGTCTTAATTGTTGTGATTAATTGTTATGTTTAGAGACAGAAATCAGGGCTTTGATCGGAGGAAGGACCGATCAAGTTTCTCCTTCTCCTCTAATCTACTTGCACCTTGGTCCCGCTGCACCCTCTAACGTGACTTACACCTAGACAAAGGGAGTAGTACGAGATACGGTGGCACACTGACTTAGGTCGAATACAAGTGCCAGAAATTATTGGAAGAGAGCAAAGTGTACAAACCAAATAATTAAAATTGAATTTCTTGTTTTTTTGAAACGGAGGCAAAAGATTTGCCTCATCCACTAAATAAGAGGTGAATAGAGTTTCACAGTTTGAAAGTGACCCTACAAATAAACGTCATGGCAATTACTCTCAATACGCCCTAGTTTCTTAGCACCCGCTATAACCCTTAGTACATACGGTGGCACACCGACTTAGGCAGAATACAAGTGCCCAATATGTTTAATATTTTATTTTGATACTCAAAATATATAAAATTGGAGGATGGTGCAGCCCACCTTTCCGATATTTTGACCGTATGTGGTTCAGTTGTTGTTCACCACTTCAGAGGGTCGTGTACCACACGTGAATGTTAGTAAGCACGACCGGGAGGCATGCAATGTTAATTGCGAGTTGACTCCTTCGAGCGTTAAATTTTCTTCACGTATTTGGGGCTTCCCCTAGTATTTTTCTTCACTACATTAAATAAAGAGTTCCGTTTCGTGCACAATTTAAAATGATTTTTATGGAGAGAAAAAAAACCACTCCATCTATATACGCTGCAGCCTCAGCGCTTGTTTTCTAGGGTTTGCTCTCTTCACACTCTCTCTCCACTATATATATACACGCTGGATCCTCAACGCTTGTAGTTGCTCTCTTCACACTCTCTCACCCTCTGCAGATCTAAACAAGACTTCACTAGCCCCTCCTCTCTCTCTCTCTTCCCTCACTACTGGTCAATGAGCTGGCAGGATCCGTCCACCGTGAAGGGAAGGAGGCTTAATGCTGTCGCCGTTGGCGAGGGAGGGAATCCACTACCAGTGCAGCTTTTCTCTTTCACACAGCGGCGCCGTGGGAGGGCCTTTGACCCCTTCTTCCTTGCTGCCGTACATAGTGTGGGTAGATCGGCCTCCGGCTGCCCACTAAGCCACACCCCGAGAACCTTATGGTATAATTTACTTATTCACATGCATGCGCTCTAGCTGTGTGTGGGCTTTTTCCACTTCTGCACTCGAATCTAGGTGTTGGATCAAACATGAAAGTGGTGGGGAAAGTTGTGTAGCATGAATCTAGGATGTGGTTCAAAGAGGAAAGGAAGGGGGAAAGTAGTACAAACTGGCTATCCAGCACCTAAGTTGGTCGAAAAGGGAAAACAATGACAAACGCAGTACACACATGTGTAACAAACTGATCTTTCTGTTTTGGGGGACAAGGCTGTAGAGTTTGAGGAGGACTAGATTTGCTGCCCTCACATAGGGAAAGGTGTCTAAAGATGACGAAATTAGGACCAACACAAATATGCTCCTTGGTTGTTTGTTTTTTGTTGCAATGGACTATGCATCACCCCTTTATACATCAGTAGATGCATATGGTGCTGGTGCATCCACTGTCCCGAACAATAATGCCGCTGGAAAATTGAAGCAATGCCACAGTTAAAAGCAAATTACATGTTTAACGAATTTTATTGTCAATATAATCTCTCTGTTAAGATGAATCAACGTCACTGTTTGAGAAATTCTACTGTCTTCCTTTCTTTCTCATTTAGATAAGTTAGATGCTTCTTTTTGTGGGCTTCTGTGTCGTCCACCATTATTGACCAGTATTTGTTTCCTTTGCACCTCTGTGTAAACAGGGTTATCTACTTCACCTCGTTGCTATTGCGACCTTTTGTTGCACTACGCAAAACACATTTGTTTTAAGAGTGTTTTGTGTAGTTCAACCAAAATGTCACACCGACAATGTTGCTTGATTGCTTGATCTTAGTGGAACTGCACAAGGGGAGATCTGACTTCCTATCCTTGTTGGCAATTTTGTTTCAGATCTTCTTCTTGTGAGTTTTTTGAATTATGCGTCATGAGAGGTTCGTACTAGCCTTCTTTCACATGATTGTGCAGTGTGCTTTCAATGTTGTGATACTTATATGGTAATGTTGCTTGATTTTAGTGAACTGCACAAATGGAGACAAGACTTCCAATCTGTATGTGCACCGTAATATCCCATTGAGGTAAGATAATGATATTTCACATCTGTTGGCCTGTGTTTTGCTATTGTCATCAGAAAATTAATGTCGTTGTTTAGTGCTATACTTGTGCTCCCTAATTGACATGCCAAATCTTACATTGAAGGCGAAGCTTGTCTGTTATTGAACCAAGTGATGAAGGGGAAGAACAATATGAAGAAAAACAGAAATCAACTTCTGGTGCTATAATGAAGCACTGGAACTGTGATGACACAAGTAATGATCTAGTTTTGCATCTTAATTTATTGCTATGGCCAGAACGAGCAATTATTTTGCCACTGATTTGATTCCACTCTTAATGTAATACGTAATTATCTCTACTTGTGCAAACAAGGATCTTCTCAGAAGATCACATTTATTTTAGTGGAACTGCACAAGAAGATGTTGGAAACATTAAACTAATCGAGAGTATATAGTAAGCATGGCAACCACAGTAGATAACAACAGATGGTTCCGGAGAAGTGCTTCATCTATATCCTCTACACAATAAGCCTCCTAACAAAGGTTGGTACCGGCCCACGGATTTCATCCATATGATTCAGCTTTGTCATCTCTATTGGTGTTGTGCTACTATTTAGCTACTGCCATGAAGTGCTTCATCTGTGCTGTTTTAAATAATTCCTTTCCTTTTTTTCGAGCATTGCACAACAGGATCATCCACCTCTGAAGATGATATGGAGAACGTGAAGTGCCTAGTTCCGATTATGCCAGGATAAAGAAGCCAAGCCTCTCTTCTTATCGGAAGGGAGTAGTTGAAGGATGGTTTTATTGCCCACAAGAATAAACTAACTTCAACTCAGAAGCATTCATGAATCTCCATCTTTGTTGCTGTGATGGACAATACAATGTTGTTCTAGGATTCCTTCCGGTGAGTTCCATTTTTTTAAATGTGTGCTCTGCATGGATCATGTAGGTTGCCTGTTTAAACTGTCAATTCATAGTACAGTTGCTTTATACTAATCACTTTTTTGTATTTATGCAAACAGGAGTGCTCAGCTTGATTTCCAATGGGAACTGCACAAAATGTTCATGAATATATCGAATATTCTTGAATCATTCATTTCCACCACAACAGAGGAGGTGCCGATATGTTAAAAGCGTTGCAACATATAAAGGCAAAATCGTACAAGCTACACGCGAATTTGGTTGATTTTGGTGGAACTGCACAAAATGAACAACTGGTTTATTTGGCACAAGGTGCCATGTCAATGTCCGAACTGATGGCAAACCCTGTCCATTCCACAATCATAGGCATTTGATATTTTGGAATGGGAAAACCTTGTCAAAGCTTTCTCATTGATGTACGCAAAACAACATGCATTTGACATTTTGGAAAGCGAAAATCTTGTCAATTTTTGCTCATTGATGTTAGCAAGAAGACATACGTTTGATATTTTTGAAAGGGACGCCCTTTGCTGTCAGCAGCACCGATCTATTTTTATTTATTCTTTAGTTGTGAAGTAAATATTGGCTCTGACATGTGAATCGCTGAGATGCATAATCATCGATTGTTTTGAATGCTCTATGAATTGCCAGGCCTGTGTGTTTGATTGCAATGTACAGGAATGCTAAAAAGCCGCTCAAACTTTTTCTACTCCCTCTGTTCCTTTTTTACTTCTCATATTAGATTTGTTTCAAGTAGATTTTACATTGTGAATGTTGGTACTTTTTTCTATAAGATTGGTCAAAATAGAGATACTTTGACTTCAGACAAAACTTATATGCATACTAAAAAGGACCAAAAGGAGTACTTGTGAAACTGCTACAAACGAGGTGATCACCCTGGGAATAATGCTAGTATGTATTGTTTTGCATGTTCATCCAATGTCGGTGATAGAAGAATTCAAACTAATCGAACTAAATTCATTCACACACGGCCGGATTACATATAAACATGCCGGATTTCATTACATTTCATACATTCTTCAACTAAAAAGGGGTGCGCTGGAGGTATAATTAATTAACCTAATCTATGATCTCCGGCGCCCGTTTCCCGTGTCCAGCCGGCTGAGCCGAACACAAGCTTACTTTCTAGCACACCTCTTCGACTCCACGTTGCCACCAAGAAGCTAATCGGTCGTCAATGCTCAACCCGCCCAGCTTGGCTTCAACCGGAGGGTAGCAGCGGTGGCCTTACTTGGAACCGAGCGGTGGTGACCTACCGTGTTCTACTCTTGTTTTTTGTGTGGCACGGCCTCGTTGGCAGTGGGGTGGGGCCTCGATGTAGCTGGCGATGTCCTCTATCCCGTTGCCAGCGGGGCGGCGCCTTGGCAGAGCGGGGGGAAATCCTCCCCCTCGTTACCGGCAGGGAGGGGCCTCGGGGAGCCGTCGATGTCCTCTACCTTGTTGTTGGCGGGGCGGGGCCTCGGTGGAGCAGGTTCTCACCGAAGCCGGCGAAGTGCTCTACCTCGGTGCCAGCGGGGTTGGGCCTCGGCGGAGCCGGCGATGTCCTCTGCCTCGTTGTTGGCGGGGCGGGGCCTCGGTAGAGCAGGGCCTCGCTAAAGCCGGCGCAGTCCTCTGCCTCGATGTCGGCAGGGTGGGGCCTCGGCGGAGCCGGCATTTTCCTCCGCCTCGTCATCGGTCTTGCCAAACAGTGCCTCGCCCGCTTCAACATCCTCTTTGTAGGTGGCCGCAACCTCCGCCACCCGCATGCAGTACCTCCAGCACACGAGGCGGCTCTCGTGGGCGAAGTGGTACGACTCGAGAAGCGCCTCCTGCTCCGCCTGCTCCAGGGCGATCTGCTCCTCCGCCTGCAGGTGCTCCTGGAGGAGATGATGGTTGTAGGTAGCGTCGGCCTGCGCTTCCCGTAACTGCTCCTCATGCTTCTGCCTCACCGTGTCCATGTATTGGGTACGGACCTCGCCGATGGTCATGGTGCAATGAACAGGCGAGGAGGTGGAGAGGAGGGGTTGGCGTCGGAGCATCGACTACCATGTTCTCCATTGGGACGTCATTGTCCTCCAGCTGCCTACCGACCAACTAGTCGGCAACAATGGCTGCCATCTCCTTCTGGTCTGTTGTCCACCCATCCCGAAGAGCGCTACGAAGCCATGGTGGGTAGTAGTGGTGTGGACAGGAGAAAGGGAATGAAGGCGGATTACTGCGGCTATGGCCGGCGCAGTAGTTTATATAGCAATGGTGGGCTGCAGAGAGACGGACGGGTGGTGCCCGAGTAGCCGTCTCGGCAACCACATATCATTAATGTGGGTGGCAGATGGATGGACGTACAACACTTGTGTCGTTTGAACGCGGAGCAATCGCATGCACCGGGAAGCGGCGCTGGTGGCGCTGACTGTTTCGGGCGGAAAGCGCGCGCGGGCGAGGGAGGGGGTCTAGGTGGGCCAGGACAGTCAGACTCTTGCTTGGCAGTGGTCTAGGTGTCTAGCAGCCGGACATGCTGGCTCATGAGCGAGCTCGCCGAGCTGGGCAACGACAATTCGACCAGGAGCCGGTGGCACCGCCCAAGCCGGTTCATGCCGTGTTCACCATAGAGCAGGTGTGGCCGCACTTCAATGCCCTAATGGCGGAAGAGCTACCAGCGCAGGAGGACCTCTGCTGCAACCTCTGTCTCCTCAACGAGCAATGTCTTGCAGAAGGACGAATCGCCAGTTAACAAGCGAACGACAATGCCGTCGTGGAGATGTGGCCCTATGATCCTGGCTTCCTGAATGAGCAGGAGGCACTGTATCAGACCATCCATAGGGACCGCTAGGCCCTCTCCGCCGTCCTTCGAGTTGTTTCTCTTGTTGTGGCGCCGCTGTCTCGCATTGTCAACATGGTCAACAAACAAGAGGAATCGGGAGATGATTTTAATTGGAGAGGATGACAGTGGATCCCACCAGGGCCATAGTTGCACGTACTCAAGTGCCTCCTTATTACTATATACAACTATATTTTTTTTGCTTCCTCCTGGTTTCCTGACATCACGGTCCCACACCATTGTCAACTTATATAGTCAATAAAAAGGAGAGAACTGCACAAGGAGCAGCCGACAGCTGGGACCCAGGAGCTCGAGCAGTATTTGTGTTTATGAGGTGTGAGCAGAGTTTTTCTTGAGCGATGTTTTTGTTGTTGTTCAGAGGAGCAAGGTATCAACTAGGCGGGCTGTGGTCCGTCTAGCCCAAGCTATTATTTTATGTCGACGAAATATCCAGCCCAGATATTAATATTTAAATATGAAAATGGCTAGCCCAGCTATTCTTTTTTTTGCGGAATACCCAATCGAGGTAAACTTGTTATTCTGCGGGCCGCATTAGACTTGCCAAGAAAATGGGCTTGAAGAAATAATAAATGGGTTGTAATTAAAAAAATTGACTGTAAATATGAAAAACGCACCGAACAGGTACATTTTTTTATTCTTCTCAAAAAGGTAACTTTTTTATTTCATTACTTGTTGCGCGCGCAAAATTTCATTGGATTTTTACCCGATACAAATTTATTTTGGAAATTTTATTTAATCTGACTCTAAATTTTGGGTTAAAAAATATTTTGTATCCCATCAAAATGTTGGAAATTTTGTTGATTTTTTTGAGCGGTTGGCTGAAATTATTAACAAAGTCCTGGCTAGAAAATGGTCTATAATTTTAACAAACAATAAATGGGCTGAGTAAATTCTATTATAATTAAAAAGACAAATCACAAATGGGTTATATGTTCTCTGCCACAGATGTGATGGTCACTTGTGGGCCTACTAAGTTGACGCGTACGCAAGTTTTGTCAACTTATAGTCAACACACATCCCTCAAAAAAAACTTATAGTCAACACACGATTCTATTAGAAGTGGCTGTTGGATGTCCATCTGACGGCTGTGGTGCTTCTTCAATCTCGGATATTCATGCTTCAGCCACCCAAACCACCACCAGCGGTACCGCCTGCTACCGCCAACCGTGGCTGGCCGTGCTGCTTCTTCAACATCTGTTCTTGCTCCTGTCTCCCGTGGGCGGCAGTGCTGTCGCACACCCGAACCAGTCAAGTTTCCCACTCCTCTCCATTTGCGACTCCACTGCGGCGTCTTCCCCATCTCCGGGTCATTCCAGTCTGGGGCCTCGCCGTCGTCCATCGGCCTTGTTGCGCTCGACACGATGTGGTCAACATGGTCAACAAACAAGAGTCATCGGAAGATGACTATATGTGAGAGGCTGACAGTGGGGATGCACCATGCCCATGGACGCATGCATGCAACTACATCCTTTTTACCCTAAAAATAATATGTTCTCTCCCTAACAGCTGGGACCCACTAGCTGTATCTTCGCATGCAAGGAAGTGTGTCCTTATTATGGGCAAAAAAATGATTCCCCCCTAACAGCTAGGACCCAGCAGGTATATCTTCGCACGCAAAGAAGTGCGTCCTTGTCCTCCCTGATAGCTCAGACCCACCCGGTCGAAGCGTACGTAGTGTTGTCTGTCTTGTTGTGAACGTGTACGCAAATACTGGTTGGTCGGTCGCTCTGCAACGATGAACCGTGGCCGAGTAAGTAGCGGCACATGTCATAGTAGAGACCCCACGTAGCAGTTCAGGCTGTCCCTCTAAACCGTGTACACGTACATACAACCACACGCCAAAAAATGCGGCCACGTACGTACATATGAGCGGGGTCTCGAAATGCGTACTCGTGCATACGGACGACCAATGCTCGTGTACATGGAGAGGCAACGGATAGCAGCGATGTTGTCCTGTTCATCTTCAGCTAACCGTCTGGGTCGGAATGGAGGAAATAGCGTCGTGTTCACGGGAGCCAGGTGACTGGGTCGGAATGCATCCTGTTCATCAGGAGGCAACAAACTGGGTCAGAATGGGCCGTGTTCAATGGGAGCCAACTGGCTTGGACAGAACAGCTGGAACGGGGTCTGGCATACCGCAAAATGGAGGAAAACGGCCTTGTGTCTGACCGCGTACGGTGGAAACAAGGTCCTCTTCATCGGGAAGGGTCTGGCGTACCGCAAAACAGAGGAAACAGACTTGTTCGAGCTCCTATGGTCAAAACGGGGTGCTGTTGATCGGGAGGGGTGTGTCGTACCGCAAAACAGAGTAAACGGACTTCTCTTCGACCTCCTACAGTCGAAATGGGGGTCTTGTTCATCAGGAGGGGTGTGGCGTACCACAAAACGGGACTCCATGGGCTACTGTTCATCCACAGTCTACTTCCTCGTTTCAGCCCCCACGGGCTACTGTTCATCCATCGTCGACCTCCTCAAGCCTCCACCTGCGACTGTTCATCCACAACATCTCCCTCCTGCCTCCACCAGGTACTGTTCATCCAGCCTCCATCGGCTACTATTCAACCACCCCTCCATGGGCTACTATTCATCTAGCCCTCCACCGGCTACTGCTCAACCAGCCCTCCACGGGGTCCTGTTCATCCACCCCCAACCGGCTCGATCGGGGTCCTATTCATCCAGCGGCAACGGCCTCTACCCCCACGGGGTCCTGTTCATCCAACCCCCACTGGGAACTGTTCATCCAACCCCCAACAACGCTCACTGTTCATCAAGAGGCAGCAGGTCTATAAACTTCAGTTAGCAGCAGTAGTGAAGGAATCGCTCGATCGGGTTCAGTTAATAGCCAGGGATCGATCGATAGCTCGGGTTCAGTAATGCGTAGCCAGTGCAATCGCTCGGGTTCAGTAGGCGAATGCCTCGCTCGGGTTCAGTTATAGCCCAACGCCTCGCACCCACACACGTACGTGTACGAGAGAAACGCGCAATCTCCATGCATCGCTCAGCCCCGACCACCCACCGTAACCGGGAACTCCCCAAAATTTTCCTCGCCCTCGCTTCTACCATGATTTTTTCCGTCATGGACGGCCCAAAGAATGTCATGCAGGTGCGTCTCCGGCCCGCTAAGGACGAAAAGCCAATTTTCTGTCATGATTTTTTGTCATAGAAGTAGGATCCCACCACATCTATGATGATACCGGGTTTTGTCATAATTATCATCATAGAAGTGTCATAAGTATGACAGAAAAAAATTCGTTCGGCCCAAAATGTCACGGATGTGTATTTTATTTGTAGTGGATCCGATGAACTTTGAGTTTATGATCAGATCTATGTTTTTATCCATGAAAGTTATTTGAGTCTTGTTTGACCTCTTATATGCATGATTGATTATAGCCACATATTTCTTCTCCAATATTTGGGTTTTGTTTGGCCAACTTGATCTATTTATCTTGCAATGGGAAGATGTGCTTTCTGATGGGTTCGATCTTATGGTGCTTGATCCCAGTGACAGAAGGGGAAACGACACGTATGTATCGTTGCTATCAAGGATAGCAAGATGGGGTCTATTTCTAAATAAATAGATCTTGTCTACATCGTGTCACCATTCTTATTGCATTACTCCGTTTTCCCATGAACTTAATAACTAGATGCATGCTGGATAGTGGTCGATATGTGGGGTAATATTAGTAGATGCAGGCAGGAGTCAGTCTACTAATCTTGGACGTGATGCCTATATAATGATCATTGCCTGGATATCGTCATGATTATTTGAAGTCTATCAATTGGCCAACAGTAACTGTTTTCCCACCGTTTGCTATTTTTATCGAGAGAAGCCACTAGTGGAACCTACGGCCCCCGGGTCTCTTTTCATCATATTTGCCTTTGCAATCTATTTTCCTTTGCTTTTATTTTCAGATCTATAAAACCAAAAATACAAAAATACGTTGCTGCACTTTATTTATTTTTCGATCTATTTATCCAATCTATTAGAACTTTCTCCCATCTCCGTGCCAATTTCAGGCGCCGTTACCCGAAAGGGATTGACAACCCCATTAACACGTCGGGTTGCCAGTATTTGTTATTTGTGTGCAGGGGTTGTTTACATTGTGTTGCTTGGTTCTCCTACTAGTTCGATAACCTTGGTCTCATCACCGAGGGAAATACCTACCGTCGTTGTGCTGCATCATCCCTTCCTCTTTGGGGAAATACCAACGTAGTTCAAGCAGGCACCAAAAGGAATTTCTGGCGTCGTTGCCGGGGAGGTTCATCAACATCAACCAGGTTCCTAATCACAAATGTCAACTCCTCGCAATTTACATTATTTTCCAATTTGCCTCTCATTTTCCTCTCCCCCACTTCACAAAATTTTCCCCCTTATGTCTTACTTGGCTTGTTTGCTTGCTTGCTTGGCATAATTGTGTGTTTATTGAAAATTAAGAACCAAAATTTTTATAGATCCTCACCCACTTGCCAATCTTTTCAAGAGATCCAATTATGATGAACCAATTGCTAGTGAGTTGTGTGCACTAGATTATCTTTATGAGGTTTTGCTTGAAATTCGTGAATCTGAAAATTGTGATGAAGTGTTGAAAGAAGAAAATTATAAAGTGATTCATGATAGCTCCTTGAATGAAAAGCACGATTGCAATGATGTTATTATAAATTTTATTAATGTCAGTTGTGTTAATGATATGCAAAACCCTAAGCTTGGGGATGCTAATTTTACTATGTCCACTACTTGTTGCAATGATCATGATTGGGGTGATTCTTCTTATGATCTTGAAAATTTATTTAAGCCCCATGATGAATATGAGATTGAAAACAATGTTTGCAATAATATTAAAGTAGGTTTGGAAGAGTGTCAACTTTAGATCCCACATATTTGGAGAATGTTCAATCTTATGAATTTTTTGATAAAAGTGGGTTTGGAGAGGTCATGACTTTAGTTAATGTTAATCCCACTATTTTGGAAGAGTGTCAACTTTCATGCATGTGGATCATGTTGAGAATATGTTGTGTGATAGCTATTTTGTTGAATTTGCTTATGATCCTACATGTAATTATTATGAGAGAGGAAAATATGATTGTGAAAATTTTCGTGTTACTAAATTACCTCTCTTCATGTCGAGATTGCTATCGTCTCTTTCTTTTTCCGTGCATATGCTAGTTTTTGCTTGCCTTGATAATTTGTTTGCTCATAAAATTCCTATTCATAGGAAGTATGTTAGAATTAGATGTGTTTGTCACGTGTTTTATGATGCTCTCTTTGTGCTTCAGTTCTTCTCTTTTATGTGAGCATCATTGAAATCTCAATGCCTAGCTAAAAGGCTATGAAGAAAAGCGCTTGTTGGGCGACAGCCCAATATTTTTCCTTGCTGTATTGCAATAAATAAACCATCTAGCCTCTGGTTAGTTGTGTTTTTGTGGTTTAAATTAGTGTTTGTGCCAAGCAAGGCCTTTGGGATGATTTGGGTGAGAGTTGATTTGATCTTGCTGAAAAACAGAAACTTTTGCACTAACAAAATTATTTATCATTTTTATCATAAGAGTGATTTTGAGTTCATTCCTTTTGAAGAAGATTAGTAAACAAATTATTCACGTCTTCCTATTTTTTCAGAATTTTTAGAGTTACATAAGTATTCGAAGTAGTCAGATTGCTACAAACTATTCTGTTTTTGACAGATTCTGTTTTCTTTGTGTTGTGTGCTTGTTTTGATGATTCTATGGTTTTCTTTGAAGAGTTTTTGCCATAGAAAAGTTGGAATACATTAGATATAATGCAAAAATAAAATATGAATGGGTTTGCAACAGTACTTATAGTAGTGTTTTGCTTTCTTATACTAACGGATCTCATGAAGGTTTTGTTGAGTTTTGTGTGATTGAAGTTTTCAAGTTTTGGGTGATCTTAAGATGGATGAAGGAATCAGGATTAGCAAAAGGCTAAGCTTGGGGATGCCCGAGGCACCCCAAGATAATATTCAAGAAGTAGCAAGCAACTAAGCTTGGGGATGCCCCCGAGTGGCATCCCCTCTTTCTTCTAACAACCATTGGTATTTTACTTGGAACTATATTTTTATTCGTCACATATTATGAGTTTTGCTTGGAGCGTCTTGTATGATATGAGTCTTTGCTTGTTTTTCTTTGTGTTTTAAGTCTTCAATCCTTGCTGGACACACCTTTTTGAGAGAGCCAAAAATTATGCTATGCTTGCTCCTATGCTTCACTTAAATTTTTAGAGCCATGGAATTGCTCTAGTGTTTCACTTATATCTTTTTGAGCACGGTGTGCTTTGTTATTTTTGAAGAAATGCTCTCATGCATCACTTAGATTTATTTGAGAGTTATTATTTTTTTATAAATTCTCTCTTTCTTCACTTAGATTATTTTGAGAGAAAGAAATGTTATGCTCATGTTCTTCACTTAAATTTGTTTGAACTTATCAAAAGCAACATTTGAAAATAGTCCCAAAGTGATAGATATCCAAGGAGGATATAATAAGAACTTTCATGAAGATCATTGGACAAAATAAACTTGACTCTTAGTAATGGTTGTGAGATATCACGATATGATATGTGAGTCATGTTGATGAGTAATTATGCTTTAGTAAGAATATTGATGTTAAGGTTTGTGATTCCCTATGCAAGCACGAAAGTCAATAGTTATGCAATGAAATTTATATCCTACTCGTGGTGCATTATTCGGTGTTACTTATACTTAATGCTTAGGTACGAGATTTTTCATTTCTTGGTTGGTCGCTTCTCAATCTTTTTGCTAGCCTTCAATTTGCACTAAGTATGATCACTACTTGTGCATCCAAAACCCTTTAAACAAGTTTTGCCATATGAGTCCACTATACCTACCTATATGCTGTATTTCCATGTCGTTCTAAGCAAATTTGCATGTGCCATCTCTAATTTTCAAAATAAATCTCTTTTCTGTGCTTGTACTGCTCGCGAGGCGGTGAGGGGTGGCCGATATTTTTCATGCTAGATGTGTTATTCTCATGATGAGTGTTTATTCACTTGTCATTGCATGGGAGTATGACAAAGGTATTAGGGATGCCTGGTCCCAAAATGAAAAATGAATTTACTTTATGTTTTCAAATAATGAATTCCTTGGAAAGTGTTGGTATGGAGGGCACCCGTGGATACGGTTAGCCATGGAAAGTGAAAGTAATGGTGGAAAAAGAAATAAACTTTATTTTCTGTTTGGGAACCGCCTATGATGTATCTAGCATGGAAAGTGTTGGGAGCTCTAAGTGGTTTTCGTTGGTGGGAAAAGTGTGCCTCCCAAAATGTTTTTATCTCTCAATTTTCGCTTTGAGCTCTGGCACTTCTACAAATCCCCACTTCCCTCTACGAAGGGCCTTTCTTTTACTTTATGCAATTTTTATTTGGAATTCAAGTCTCCATCTTCTCTTATAAAGCACCAACTAAGGGGCACTATGATCATATTTGAGCATTGGGTGTAGCTAATACTCGAGTGTGTTTCGTGAATGGATCAATGGTTGAGCATAATGGGCTAGGGATAACTTGCTTTAGTGTTGATATTTTGGAAGACATGGTTGCTTGTCGGTATGCTTGAGTATTAAAACCTTCATGTCAAAACTAGATTATTGCTTTGAACCATATAAAAGTCCAAATGTCCATGCTACAAATAAAATAAAATGTGATCAACATGTTAGGCAGCATTCCACATCAAAAATTCTATTTTTATCATTTACTTACTCGAGGACGAGCAGGAATTAAGCTTGGGGATGCCGATACGTCTCCAACGTACCTATAATGTTTGATTGTTCCATGCTGTTATACTATCATTCTTGGATGTTTACAATCATTTTATAGTCATTTTATATCATTTTTGGTACTAACCTATTGACATAGTGCCAGTACCAGTTGCTATTTTCTGCTTGTTTTTTACATCGCAAGAAATCAATACCAAGCGGAGTCCAAATGCAGCAAAACTTTTTGTGGATTTTTTTGGACCAGAAGACATCCAGTGGGCCAAGAAAGTACCTGAGGGGAGATTCGAGGGGAGCACAACCCACCAGGGTGCGCCTGGAGGCCCAGGTGCGCCTAGGTGGGTTGTGCCCACCTCGGTGGCCTCGTGCACCGCCTCTTTGCTCTATAAATACCCCAATATTCCAGAAACCCTAGGGGAGTCGACGAAAATCAATTCCAGCTGCCGCAAGTTCCAGAAACACCAGATCCAATCTAGACATCATCTCGGAGGGGTTCATCATGTCCATTGGTGCCTCTCTGATGATGCGTGAGTCCTTCTTTGTATACCTACGGGTCCGTAGTTATTAGCTAGATGGCCTCTCTCTCTCTCTCTTGATTATCAATACAATGGTCTCTTGGAGATCCATATGATGTAAGTCTTTTTGCGGTGTGTTTGTTGGGATCCGATGAACTTTGAGTTTATGATCAGATCTATGTTTTTATCCATGAAAGTTATTTGAGTCTTCTTTGATCTCTTATATGCATGATTGATTATAGCCTCATATTTCTTCTCTGATATTTGGGTTTTGTTTGGCCAACTTGATCTATTTGTCTTACAATGGGAAGAGGTGCTTTGTGATGGGTTCGATCTTATGGTGCTTGATCCCAGTGACAGAAGGGGAAACGACATGTATTTATCGTTGCTATTAAGGATAACAAGATGGGGTATATTTCTACATAAATAGATCTTGTCTACATCATGTCATCATTCTTATTGCATTACTCCGTTTTTACATGAACTTAATACACAAGATGCATGCTAGATAGCGGTCGATGTGTGGAGTAATAGTAGTAGATGCAGGCAAGAGTCGGTCTACTAATCTTGGACGTGATGCCTATATAATGATCATTGCCTGAATATCGTCATGATTATTTGAAGTTCTATCAATTGCCCAACAGTAATTATTTTCCCATCGTTTGCTATTTTTCTCAAGAGAGGCCACTAGTGAAACCTACGGCCCCCGGGTCTCTTTTCATCATATTTGCCTTTGTGATCTATTTTGCTTTGCTTTTATTTTCCGATCTATTAAACCAAAAATACAAAAATACCTTGCTGCAGTTTATTTATTTGGACATCTATTTATCCAATCTGTTACAACTTTCTCCCGTCTCTGTGCCAATTTCAGGCATTGTTACCTGAAAGGGATTGACAACCCCTTTAACACGTTGGGTTCCGAGTATTTGTTATTTGTGTGCAGGGGCTGTTTATGTTGTGTTGCTTGGTTCTCCTACTAGTTCGATAACCTTGGTCTCATCACTGAGGGAAATACCTACCATCACTGTGCGGCATCATCCCTTCCTCTTTGGTGAAATACCGATGTAGTTCAAGCAGGCATCAGTTGCCCACAGGGAGAGGAGGTCCGGGAGGGAAGAAGAGATGAGGTAGATCAGAACGTGGTTCCAGGGGAGGTAGACAGGCTCCTACGCCTTCCTCACCGCCACCCCCAGCTGAGTCACCTGAGCACACGACTGGTAGGGGGGATCCATCTGAGGAGGAGGCTACGCGGACTACGGTCCATGAGCCTTGGGTCGACGGGCCTTCGGCCCACGAGACTTTGGCCCACGAGAATCGGGTCGACGGGCCTTCGGCCCACGAGACTTCGGGCCAGGACACTTGGGCCCATATGACTTCGGACAAGGCTACATCCTAGGAGACATCCGGATGGGGTACCTGGCAGGATCCGCTTGAGGGGCCGAGGGGCCATGCTGATGGTGGCGGGCATCAGATTTTTGATAGCAGCAAGGGTGAGGTGGTTGAGGGGGCACCATCTACCAGCATGGTAGTGCAGGGATCCCGTCCCTGCCGGCGACCCGCGATCAGAGGGGGTTGATTTTGCCTGATGGGGAAAGGTAAGTGCATTTACTATTTTTGTACCTTTTGCCATCATGTTTCTTAAAATATCTAATGTGTTGGCCTTGTCATACTGCAGGGGTTGGGACCATGCTCAAGATGTCCACAACTCCAACCAAGTCCTTCGTGTGATTTGCCGGCAAAACTTCCCGGGGTTTGTCACGTTGCCAGGTGAAGGTCAGCTTCTAGAGCTAGGATTGAGCTGGGAGCACTACTTGGCTGCCCCGGCCCCGCCGGAGGAGATGGTCGACGGTGTCTTGTGCCACATAAGGGCCGACATGGTGATCAGAATGTTTTGGGTAATTTCTCCTTTACACAATTAAAAATCTTTGAATAAGCTTAATTATTGTACTAATCAATGTTGTCTCGTTTGATTGCAGACCTTCTACATATGCGAGGAGGGATACGAGGAGGCATGTACATGGGTTATCAATGCCGATTGCAGGCGCCTACTACAAAACTTATGACACGAGGCTCGGGTGTAGGCTGTTTGAGACTACTTCGCCTCGCGTGGTGTTAGGAAGCCCAAGAAGAAGTGCCGCATAAAGTTTCTGAAGAAGGAGCAGTACATGACGGTAATTGCCTATATTCTTAAGGTCTTGTTCTTAGTTTCGTTGCTTTGATTCTTAGGCATAGCACTCAAGTTTCTCTTTACTAACTTAGGTGCCCCCGAGATGGTGTGCGGATAAGATGGATTGTTGGGAGGCGTTTGTGGATGAGTGGTGCTCAGACGCATGGCTAGCCGTCCACAACAATGCCAAGGACAAGTGTGCCCAAATGAGAGGTGTACTACACTATCAAGGCAACACCAACTTATATCAATACGGGCGGAACTGGGTATGTGGTTTTCTTCATGATTCATGCAATTCATTCTATCATGCTAGCTTGAGGCCTTTAATTACTTATACTATGTTCCTCTCTTTTAGGCAGGATACAATATGGCACCGGTGCCAGAGTTGTTCGACCTCTATGCCATGGCCCATACTGGCCCATACAAGAAGGCTAAGGCATTCTATGCGTCTGACCTAGATCATCTAGAGAACTTCACCAACATCTCGTCCCACAACAAGCTCGTGAGGTACAGAGATGAGGGGAAGGCGAGGAAAGGTGAAGACTTTAACCCGAGCGGGCAGTTTGATCTGGAGCTGGTGATGATATCTGGTGGCGGGAGGTTGATCCCATGGCTCGATAGCCTTTCGAGATGGACTTATACGTTGTCCTCACACTCTCCTAGAGATAAAGGCGCGCCAAACAGGCTCAGATCCTGAGACAAGGCCTCATCCATGGCTAATTGAGTTCGCCTTTGAGGTTAGGTATACAGACTCAGAACTCTTTCAAGCATTACATTGTGTGTGCAGCCATCGATGATTACTATGCTAACGAGGAGTGGTGTTGCAGGCTGCTCTTGAGAGGGAGAGAAATGCAACCAAGGCGCTTCTGGCAGAGAGGGACCGTCAGGCGGCATAGAAGGAGCGGGACTTGGAGGAGAGGATGGCTAGGATGTTGTAGGAGGAGAGGGCACAAAATGACATGCAAAACCAGGCCATGTACGAGCTCCTCGTGGTAAGTTTCTTCTGCATATTAGCCAAATCATGCACGTAATGTTCGTTTCATTACTAGCTAATATGACTGACTCGTCAAAACCAAATGTGCAGTCTGTGTGCCAGAAGGCCGGTCAGACCGCTCCGCCAATGCCAGAGATTGCTCCGAGGACCATGGTGAGTTTAATTTAAATGGTCATTATTTACTAATATTAACATTTAGGTGTCATCATGCTAACGAGACATTGCCAATGATCTTTGGTGTAGGGTACCTTCAGACAAGCATCACACGATCCTTCTCCAGGTGGTGGTACCGGCACGAGCTACGCTGGTGCTTCACCTCCATGATGACAGTAAGTTTTCTCTAGTGTTTTGCTTAAAAAATGCATAATGACCTAGACTTAGCTTTATTTCCTCCACAATGCTTACCATAATGACCTAGACTTAGCTTATTTTCCTCCAAAATGACACAATTAGCTTACTTAGCTCCAAAATGATCCATTTTACCTTAGTTAGCTCTAAAATGATCTATACTTAGCTTTGTTTCCTCCAAAATGGCCTAAGTTAGCTCTAATATGCTAAGTTATCTCTAATATGCTTAGTTAGCTAGGTTTGCTCAATAGTGACATACACTTAGCTTACAACATAAAAAATGGCATAATTAGCTTACTTAGGTTTGAAATGGCATAACAACCTTGGTAACCTCATATATGTCATATACTTAGCTTATTTTCCTCAAAAATGTCATAATAAGCTCAATTAGCTCCAAAATGATCAATTTTACCTAAGTTAGCTCCAAAATGACCTAAGTTAGCTCTAATATGCTAAGTTAGCTCTAATATGCATAGTTACCTAGGTTAGCTCAATAAATACCTATACTTAGCTTACTTATGTCAAAAATGGCAAAATATGCTTAGTTAACTCAAAAATGGCATAATTACCTAGGTTAGCTCAATAATCATCCATTTTACCTAAGTTAGCTCCAAAATGATCCATTTACCTAGGTTAGCTCCAAAATGATTCATTTTACCTAGGTTAGCTCCAAAATGATCCGTTTTACCTAAGTTAGTTACAAAATGATTCATTTTAGCTTGGTTAGCTCCAAAATGATCCATTTTAGCTAGGTTAGCTCATAAACGATCCATTTTACTTAGGTTAGCTCCAAAATGATCCATTATACCTAGGTTAGCTCCTAAATGATCCATTTTGCCTAGTTTAGTTCCAAAATGATACATTTTAGCTGAGTTAGCTCATAATGTCTTTTTTTACCTAAGTTAGCTCATAAATGTCATTTTTACCTAAGTTATCTCATAAATGTCATATACTTCTTCTTCTTCTTCTTCATTTTCTTCATTTTCTTCTTCTTCTTCTTCTTCTTCTTCTTCCTCTAATCTTCTTCTTCTAACTTTCTTATTTCCCATTTTGCAGATTTCATTCACTTCACAGAAGCTTGCATTGATGGAGTGCTTGGTATCCCTTTCTATATTTCTTTTGTATCGATGAACTATGCATGTATGGTTGGATGAAACTATTGTAATATGTATGGTTGGATGTCTGTATGTGGAACTTGCTATGTATGGTTGGATGGAACTATGCATGTATGATGAAATTATTTGTGTTGGGTATCTCATATGATTGCTCTGAAATAGCCCTATGAATATATATATATATATATATATATATATATATATCATCTATTGCTATGAAAATGCTTGGATATAAGAAAAAACAAAAAAGGCAATGCAACCTCTTTGCCTCGGCCACCGACGACAAAGGGGCCTTTGTCGTCTGCCACAGATGGCAAAGAGGCCACATGGCAGCAACCTCTGCAACATGGGAGCTATACCACTTGGTTACTTTGCCGTCTGTGGCAGACGACAAAGGATGTGGGCATTTGCCATCCGCTGGCAGACGACAAAGGCTGTCGTTAGCCACCTAACGTGGCTAACGCCTGTGTAGCGACCCGACCTCAGATGGTCAAGTCTCTGTGCTTAAGTGCTATCCCTGGATCGGTATGCTGACACACACAATACTCAAGGATTTATAACAGAGGTAAATCACATGTAAAAAGTAACGTAAATAGTATTACCGCAATCCATAAAGCGGAAGAAACAACAAGGTTGTTGATTCCCATCAACACCAACAGCAAAGTTGAGTGTAGAAATCGTAACCTAAACGTATCAATTACTCATCGTAAGAATCCTGCAACATGAAACATTGCAGCCATGTAGGTCAGTACATTGAATGTACTGGCAAATTCACACCATAGATAAATGGTGAATAATAGCTATCACTACATGCATATTTGGCTGGTGGAAAGCTCTATGTTTATTTCTGCATAAAGCCAGTTTTTCCCTAAAATAAAGGAATATATTTTATTTAACTACAAAGTTTGTTGAAAAATATTGAGAAGGTAAACCCCAACTCAATCCCAATTAAAAGTTAACAACCCAACAAATTAATTAAGTAACGTGATGAGATCAACATGATAATTCAAGAACCAGATACTCAAGATTGTCCATAACCGGGGACACGGCTAACCATGATTAGTTTGTACACTCTGCAGAGGTTTGGGCACTTTTCCCCACAAGACTCGATCTCCACCGTTAGATTTCTCGCACTTCATGGTGCTTGAGAAACGGATGACCGAGACACAGTCTTTCAGAAGCGTTAGCACCTTACGATGGGTAGACAGTACCACCTACATCCCCTACATCTGCTAGTCTACCACTATAAGAGTTCACACGACTTAATCAACTATGCTAGAGCCCATAATAGCTTGTGGCTGCACACGGAAGTTTCTAGCATGAATAATCTTATGATCCCTTTGAGCCTGGGTGGTAGTCCATAGGATAATCACACGGGACCCCGGGATTTCCAAAAAAACAGGCAACACTGGATTCCCCAGGTGCCTCAATCCACCCAGAAGTATATTTAAGTAGCCACCTTAAGTTAACCATTAATAATAACTCTTGCATCTTTCATGAATCACTCAAACCAAACCACATCTACGAGCATAGCATAGCATAGTAGTATAAGCAACATACAAGTAACTCCCAAAGGTTTGATAATAAACAGGACAATAGGTTCTACCTCATCAACTACTTCCCAACACCCACATGTTATCAATTCCTAACCATGCAATGTTTGAGTGTGAAACTAATGCATAAGAACTGGGTATGAAAGGGATATGATCAAAGTGTGAACTTGCCTGTACTGTTGATGAAGATAATTCACACTCAACTCCTGATAGTTCTATTCGTCACACTCCGTTCAATCTATCGTAGCAAGCAATAGTAACTAGACATAAGCAATCACTCAAAAGAATCAAAAAGAACAAAGAAAACAATTCGTAAAACTTCGAAAACCAGCAATTAACTCTTGCAACAGAAACCAATTTCTAACAGTACCAAAATTATGTGAATTTGGCCTTATCAGAAAGATTAGGTTAAGAGCTTCGATTTGTGAAAAGAATCAACTCAAACGGAGTTATAAAACTTAAGTTATGATCAAACTAAATTCAAAAACAAATCTGTTTGAATTCAAATTTCAAAACTTCTAAAAACAAGTTTAAGTTGATTATATGGATAGAGGGGATCATAACGAAAAAGTAGGTGCCGGTTTCATAAAAAACGGAGCTCCGGTTCAAATATTACGATCGAACGAAGGTTTGAACTAGATTTGAAGTTGAATAAATTTGATTTGCTCAATCTCCAAAATCCAGTTTTTATTGGAAAGTATATGTCACATGGAGTATTTTTCAAAAAGAATCGCTTAAAACGGAGTTACGGATAAAGAGTTGGAGGGTTTTGAAGTTCAGGGGCTGTTTTGAAAAATCCAGGGACTAATCTATGAAACTTATATCTGCAATTGGGTCCCTGGACACGTGGCAGTATTCTACAGGCTGAGGACCGTCCGTTGCGGAAACTAAACAACGAACGCCCGCTAAATAGCACATACCAATTCGAAAAGAAAAAAAAACTAGATCTATTCTGGGACGTGCGTTTTAGATCTGACGGTGGGCGGCGACGGCGACTTACCGCGGCGGCGGCGACGTCGTCGGTGAAGAAGATGGCGGCGGCGACGGCTCGTGTCCAGTTGGGGCGGTGGTTCCGATGGTCGGAGAAGGCGGCTGAGTGATCGGGGAGGGGCGACTCGACGCGGCGGAGATGAGGGCGGAGTCGACAGAGGTCGACGGTGATAGGACCAGATATCAAGCAAACACAACAAATCACTCGAACTAGCCCTGATTCGATTAAAATTCAGAATAGGTAGCAGGTACAGGTACAGATCGAGGATTGATCCCAAATTCTACAGAGTAATCTAGGGTTCTAGAGCTACGCTAGGTAGTACAGCTTGTAGAATGAGGAAAGTTGCCGAGGGATTGCTTGGAGGAGGAGATAAGTAGCCGCGGTGGTGCCTCGCACGTGCTCTGCTTCTGACTGTAGGTGTCCAGCTGTTGACGGCAATGGCGTGACGAGGAATAGGATACTGTTCGAGACGAGCGCCGTTGATCGTCACTTAACGCCTTCAATCTTGGCCGTCCATCTCCCATGTGAGTAACACTTCGTCCTCGCTGCAGATTTCTTCAGTTAAGGTGTTCAGTTTGTCAGGTAGCTGCATTTGAGTTGCAGGGTCCTGACAATTGCCCTCCCCAGAAGACGATCCTTGCCCTCGAGGAGTTTTTTGTGGGAACCACGCTCGGATGGTTGCGTTGAAGAACTCTGGGAAGGTGAACTTGATGAAGTCAGCGTCTTCCCATGTAGCTTCTTTCGGGGACATGTTCAGCCATTGAACGAGCCACTGCGTTACTAGTTTGGGAGTGCAAGGAACAGCACGCGTTTCCAAAATCATGATTGGAACCACTTTGATCTTGCCAGCAGCGTCCACAAGTGGTAATCCTGGAGCAGGGACAACTATAGGTCCAATATGGCGCTTGAGCTGACTCACATGAAACACATTATGTATTTGTGCATTGTCAGGCAACAGTAACTTGTAAGCAGAATTCCCAATCTTTTGTATTATGCGAAAAGGCCCATAGAATTTTGTGGCTAGTTTCAATCCAGTTCTGATGCCAAAAGCAGCTAGTCGATATGGCTGCATTTTGAGATATACCATCTCTCCCTCTGTAAAGTGTCTTTCTATGCGTTTAGCATCAGCATATTTGTTCATCCGCTGTTGGGTAACTAGCAGGTTCTGTTTTAATTGCTGCTACATATCTTCCCTCTGTTGCAAGAATGGCTGAGCATCTGTGTCAAACCTCTCCAAAGAGTGGAGGAGGGAAACCATACAAGCACTGCAAGGGTGTATATTTTGTTGCTGTGTGATAAGAAGTATTGAACCACCACTCTGCCATGGACAGCCAGGAGCACCATTTATTTGGTTCTTGGAATGCCATAACTCTGAGATAAGCTTCTAAACACTGGTTCACCCTCTTAGTTTGGCCATCAGACTGGGGGTGGTGTGCTGTGCTCATGTTGAGTTGCACTCCCAGAGATATGAATAAGGCTTGCCAAAAGTTACTAGTGAAGATGGTGTCTCTGTCAATAACCATAGACACTGGAAGACCATGTAGTTTGAACACATTATCAATGAATGCTTGCAGCACACGAGTTATAGTAAATGGATGAGATAGGGCAATGAAGTGTGAGTATTTTGTAAACCTGTCTACTACCACCAGTATCACATCTTTGCCCTGAGATTTTGGTAATCCTTCCACAAAGTCCATGGAAATGTGTCTCCAAGCCATATCTGGGATAGGTAGTGGATCAAGCAGTCCAGGGTAGTGACAATGTTCTCCCTTATCTCTCTGGCAAACTGGGCATTGCTGGATGAATTTCTCAGTGTGTTGTTTAAGGTTTGGCCAATAGAAAATCCTCTTGATTCTGTGGTAAGTGGCGCTTACTCCCGAGTGTCCCCCAACAGGAGAGGAGTGGAAGGTGGAAAGCAATTTTTGTTGGAAGTCAGGGGAAGATCCTATGTAGATCCTTTTCTTATATCTCAATACACCTGCTATATATGTATAAAGGGGCAAGGATTGACTGCCTGCAGTTAGTTGCTCAATGAGGTGTTTGCATTTATCATCTGCCTTATAAGAATCTTCAATTTGATTTGTCCAACTAGGTACTGCTATTGATATAGACATTGCTTGAGGCCTCCTGGATAAGGCATCAGCTGCTTTGTTCTCCTTTCCTTTCTTGTACTCAATGGTGTAAGTGAATTCCAGTAGTTTAAGCATTAACTTATGCTGGATTCCTTCTGATATCCTTTGTTCAGTTATGTATTTCAGACTCTGATGGTCTGTCTTAATAATCAGAGAGGATCCCAGGAAGTAATGTCTCCATTTCCTTAGAGATTCCAGGATAGCTACTGCTTCTTTCTCATATGTAGATAGAGCAGCTGCTTTTGGCCCCAGGGATTTGCTATAATAGGCAATTGGCCTGTGTTTCTGCATGAGAACAGCTCCAATGCCAGCTCCAGAAGCATCACACTCTAGCTCAAAAGGAATAGAAAAATCAGGAAGGGCTAGGACAGGAGCATTAGTTAAATTGTGTTTCAGCTTATTGAAAGCTGCAGTTTGTATATCTGTCCTCAGAAAAGAATCCTTCTTCAACAAGTCATGCAGAGGTCTGCAAATCATGCCATAATCCCTTATAAACCTCCTATAATATCCAGCTAGGCCCAGAAAGCTTCTTAATTCAGTGATATTAGAAGGAATGGACCATTGCTGCATAGCAGAGATTTTCTCAGGGTCTGTTGCCACTCCCTGAGCAGAGATGACATGTCCAAGGTATTCCACTTTGGAAGTGCCAAAAGTGCACTTTGATTTGTTGAGCAGTAGGTTATTTTCCTTTAATATGTCCAAGACCATCTTCAAGTGTTTTCTATGTTCTGCTTTGGTTTTGCTGAATATCAGAATATCATCAAAGAAAACCAAAACAAACTTCCTCAGATAAGGGCCAAATAGCTTGTTCATAAGAGCTTGAAAGGTTGCAGGTGCATTTGTCAACCCAAAGGGCATCACCAAAAATTCATAGTGCCCTGAGTAAGTTCTGAATGTTGTTTTATGCACATCTTCAGCTTTCATTCTAATCTGATGGTACCCAGATTTTAAGTCCAGTTTACTGAAAACTGCTGCTCCTTGAAGTTCATCAAGTAAATCTTCAATCACTGGTATAGGAAACTTGTTCTTTATTGTTTGTGCATTTAACTTCCTGTAATCTATGCACAATCTCGAAGTTCCTCCTTTTTTCCTGACCAATATGGCTGGTGATGCATAAGGACTCAGGCTATGCTGAATGATGTGTCTGGATAGCAAGATTTTGATTTGTTGTTCCATTTCATCTTTTTGCAAATGGGGCACCCTGTATGGTCTCACATTGGGAGGTGTGGAGTTTTCCTCGAGGGGTATTGAGTGATCACAGTCTCTGGGAGGAGGTAAAACAGTAGGCTCTTTAAACAGTTCATCATACTATTCCAAAACCTGCAATATATCTTCTGGTGTTTCTTGTGCAGCTTGGAATTCTTTGCCAGCAGTTGACATGAAGTGAAGGCTCATAGTAAAACCCACAGCTCCTTTAGAACACATCTGTTCCAGTTTCTTTGCTGAAATTATTTTAGGAACAACAGTAGTTGTGTAATCAGGGAATGTGATAGGTGTAAGCTTGTCCTTGGTCATAGTGACTATTCTAGCTTCAAAGTCCATTGCTATGGGGTTGTGTTGTTTTAACATATCACAACCTAGAACCACATCATATCCTTGTAATTCCAACACTGTGAAATCATTTGAGAATGTTTCATTGCATATCTTGAAGCTGGTATTGGGAGCATGAGCACCTGAAGTTAATGAACCCCCACCTGCTACTGTTACTCTCCTAGTAGGAGTATTCATCAGTTGGTAGTTAGCTTTCAAAGCAAACTTCACATCAATGAAGGTGTTAGTACTGCCAGTATCCACCAAAGCTACCCCTTGTCTGCCCCCACAAGGATATGTACTGCTAGAGTTGAAGGGGAAGCATTTCCTGAAATTGCTTGTGCAGAAATGTGCATGCACTGATTATCAGATTCAGTCCATTGACCTTGCTGTGAGCACTGCAAACTGTGCTTCTTCTTCAGGTGTGACCTCTTCAATGTTCTCAGGACCAACTATAGCATGTACTGAAGGTGCCTGCTTGCATTTATGGCCTGGCACCCAGGGTGCATTACATCTCCAACAAACTCCTGGTTTTCTTGTTGCTGGAGCTGCTGGTGGTACCTGCAAATTAGGAGATGGTGGAATAGGATGCTTCTATTGTCCAGGATTGGCTTGCAGTCTTTCTTGCTGGTTCATGTAAGATTGGTACTTTGCTTGCAGTCCACTGTCATAGTCCCTTGCTAACCAGTAAGCCTGATTGAGGGTTTTAGGTCTCTGTGGCCTCAAGTTGCATCTTATGCTGGGCTTTAATCCATTTACAAAACTAACAACATAGTATTGCTCCTGCAAATAGGGGTGTTCAGCTCTTACAATGGCCATGATTTCTTCAAACTTGTCAGTGTATGCAGCAACTGACAGTGTGTTCTGTTTGAGGCTATGGAACTTCTCCAATATTTCATAAATACTATGATCAACAAATCTATCACAGATCCTTCTGCAGAATTCCTCCCAAGATGTTTTTGTATTGTCCAGTTGAGCACTCCTAACCCAATTGTCAACTCTTCCAGTAAAATAAGTGAGGGCCAAATCGACTTTACATTCATCAGGAGTTTGAGCCAATTGGAAGTATTTAGTGACCTGTCGGATCCAGCCGAGTGGATTTTCTCCATTGAAGCAGGGGAAATCCAATTTAGGCCCTTTTGAAATGCTTTTCATAAACTGAGCCGCATGTTTAGACTAATACTGTGCTGTGTGGCTAGCCTGCAACTGTACGGTTGGATTAGTACCAATGTTCTGATTTTGTGGTTTTTGCACACTTGGTTCAGCCCGTGGTTCTCCTTGATCTTGCTGTTCTTGTTATTTTTGGTTTTGCAGAGTTGTCACAGATGCTAAAACAGAGGACTCAGGGTTGGGTGGGTTTGGATTTTCAGACCGCATAGTGCGCAAGATGGAGAAGATTTCCTACTGAACTTCTGCGTTCTTCTCTACTAGTAACTCGACTTTCCCCAACTGCTTCTCCAGGGACTCGACAAAGAGCAACCTGGTGTTGACCTGATCTATCTGATCTTGGATCTTGTCTTGCTTGTGACTCAAAACACCCACTTCCTCGCGAAGAGTGTCAATTTCTTCAGCCATCTCGTCCATGTGCTTCGTTCGGGTAGGCATGGACTCACTCACGACTTCGGAATTTTACAGCGAAACAAGTCCGAAACCCTCGCCGGTGATCTCTCCCTTCCGCTAAAGAATCCGCCTCCGAAGAACACCGCCGCCGCAATCGGCAACAGGCTGTGGGATTTTACCAAGCCGAAACCCAACCACAGCGTTTCCGACCGATCCGCCTCCGAGGAACGCCTGGCTCTCTGATACCAATTGACAGGACCAGATATCAAGCAAACACAACAAATCACTCGAACTAGCCCCGATTCGATTAAAATTCAGAATAAGTAGCAGGTACAGGTACAGATCGAGGATCGATCCCAAATTCTACAGAGTAATCTAGGGTTCTAGAGCTACGCTAGGTAGTACAACTTGTAGAATGGGGAAAGATGCCGAGGGATTGCTTGGAGGAGGAGATAAGTAGCCACGGTGGTGCCTCGCACGTGCTCTGCTTCTGACTGTAGGTGTCCAGCTGTTGACGGCAACGGCATGACGAGGAACAGGAGACCGTTGGAGACGAGCGCCGTTGATCATCACTTAACGCCTTCAATCTTGGTCGTCCATCTCCCATGTGAGTAACGCTTCGTCCTCGCTGCAGATTTCTTCAGTTAAGGTGTTCAGTTCGTTAGGTAGCTGCATTTGAGTTGCAGGGTCCTGACAGACGGCGACTGGACGGAGCGGGCAGCAGCGGGCGGATCTCAAGGGCGGCGTCTGTTTCCGGCGAGATGCGGGGAGGAGAGAGAGGCGGGGCCCAAGGGTTCAGGGCGCGCTTATAAAGGCAGGGAGGCGGCCTCGGGAGGCGTGGAGGAGGGGGCTAGGCGGCGCGGGCGTCCGGGCGGCGTACAACGGCGGTGATGCCGTGCGGGCGGCGGAGTCCGGTCGGGAGGAGGAAGGCGGTGCGGGCGCGGGATGTTGGGCCGCGGCCTGGCTCGGGTGCTGGGCCGACCTAGTCGGCGAAGGGGAATTAAAAAAAGCATTTTCCACACAAATAAAAATAAAACAATACCAATAAAATAAAAATACAACAAAGTCATATAACATATCGAAATTTTCAGAAAAAGATTTCCTACCACGCGAACATTTTTCTAATGTGAAAGAAAGTCCACAGAAATTTAAATAAATCAAAGAGTGCTACAACTCTAATAAAATCCAACAAAAATCATTTTAAAAATACCAAAATTAATTCAAATTTATTTCTCTCCAATTTTCTGATGTAGGGAATCATTTTACCCTAATTTCCATACATTTTGTTTTTGGAGAAAAATAATTTGAATAAAAACCCAAATAACTCCCAATTGAAAATAATTTCAAAAGGACTTTAAATTGGATTTCTTTTAAACTCCCAACCCATATTTGATATGTTTGAAGAAGTCATTTTATCTCCTCTCATGAAAATCATTGAGTTGCTTGAAGTTTCTGAATTTGAAATATTTCCAAGTGTAATTCAAATATTTTCAAAAACCCTTTTCATTTATTAAAATGGAAGAAGTCACGTCATCTTCTCTCTAGGGTTTTGTATTTGAAAAGAATTTGAATTGATGGAGATCAAAAATGCAAGACGAATGTTTGGGAAAGTCCTTTTATTCCCTCTCATTTAACTTTCAAAAGTTTGAAATTTCACTCACTTCACACAATCATTCAAACAATCAATCAAAACTATCTATTTAATATAACATTCCAAAATTTAGAATTTTGGGATGTTACAGCCTGTTATTTCCCGTCCACATTCTTTGTTGTCTGCCACGGACGGCAAAGGTTATTTGTCATCCGCTTTGAGGAAGCAGACGGCAAAGAACCTATTTACCGTAGCTTTCTTTGCCGGGCAGCTTTGCCGTTGGTGGTAGACGACAAAGAGGTTTTATCGTCCGCTTTTGGCTCCTTTGCCGTCTGCCTTGGAAGACGACAAAGAAGCTGATTCCTGTAGTGCATCTATCAAGCAATGGTTGATGACAAAGTCATCTATATATGAGTACATTGATTTAGGAGCTGAATGAGAACATCTGATCATAAGTCATACTCATCGTTTAAGCACAAGTGTGGTTCCACTTTTACATAAAACATTAATGTGTTCACACCAGTAGAGTTGCTTTAGCTCAACTCCTAGAGCAACGCTCCCCTAGATGTGAGATCCCCGCAAAGAGGGATGAACTAACCATGATGTCAATGAAGACTTCATGTAGATGTTGTAGATGTGGATGCTCAATCTTGATGAAGATCATCAAGAATTGGGAGCAATCCTTTGGATTTGGCACTTTCAATACCTACATTGGTTAGCACCACAAGGAACAACAAGGATATCCATAGACATAGAGTGAAATGCATAAATACAAGAGGGTTTGTGATTCCAGGAACTATTGCATGATGTCGAAGTTGTTTGCATAAGTCCTAGCCACGAATGAATATGAGTGAAGTTTGTTGGCAGAGTCTCCCTCAAGAAGTCTCTAGTTATTCCTCTTTGGGACCCACATCAATTTGTTGTAGTTGTACTTGATGCAATATAACTTGACATAGTCTTGGGAACCCACTTGACCAAGGCTTGAGGTCCGACAAATGAGTCCGTCTCCTCTTTAAGCTTTCCATTGCCTTTTTGTGTGTGGTCTTGTGGTGGAAGATCATCTTGATCTTGTGTCCCCTTGAAGGAAGTAGGATCATGTTGGAAATATGCCCCAAAGGCAATAATAAATTGGTTATTATCATATTTCCCGTTCATGATAAATGTTTATTATTTATGCTAGAAATGTATTGACAAGAAACTTAAATACATGTGTGAATACATAAACTACACCGTGTCCCTAGTAAGCCTCTACTAGACTAGCATGTTGATCAAAGATCGTTAAGGTTCCTTGAACATAGACATGAGTTGTCATTTGATAATGGGATCACATCATTAGGAGAATGATGTGATGGACAGACCCAACCGTTGGCTTAGCATTAGATCATTTAGATATTTGCTACAACTTTCTTCATGTCAAGTATCAATTCCTTAGACCATGAGATCATACCACTCCCGAATACCAGAGGAATACTGTGTGTGATATCAAACGTCACTTCATAACTAGGAGATCATAAAGGTGCTCCATAGGTATCTCCGAAGGTGTTTGTTGGGTTGCATGGATCAAGACTGGGATTTGTCACTCTGTATGACAGAGAGATGTCTCTGGGCCCTCTCAGTAATACAACATCACAAGAAGGTTCTTGTGGCAAATAATTTTAGTCACGGGATCTTGTCTTACAGAACGAGTAAACAGACTTGCCGGAAACGAGATTGCACTAGTATGGAGATACTGACGATTGAATCTCGGGCAAGTAACATATTGCCGAACAAAGGAAATTTTATATATGATTGACGGAATCCTTGACATCGTGGTTCAACCGATAAAGATCTCCATTGAATATGTGGGAACCAATATGGGCATCCACGTGCCGCCATTGGTTATTGACCGGAGAGGTGTCTCGGTCATGTCTACATGATTCTCGAACCCGTAGGGTTGCACACTTAATGTTCAGTAGTGCTAGGGTAGTAATGAGATATTAAGATTGGTGACCGAAGTTTGTTCGGACTCCCAAATGAGATCCCAGACATCATGAGGAGTTCTGCAGGTAAAGATTTATATATTGAATGTTGTTATCGGGGTTTCAGAAAAAGTTCAGATTTTTTCGGTATTGTATCGGAAAGCTTCCAGAAGGTCCTGGAGGGTTCCGGAAGTCCACCAAGGGCTACCCCATGTCCCATACATTAGCATGGGTTGTAGGGGGGCGCCCTTGCCTTAATGGGCTAGGGCACTAGACCATATAAGGCCCATGAGGCTAGGGGTGGAAAACTCTAAAGGGGAGGGCCCTCCACTTGGCTTGGAGGGCACCCCTCCCCTCCTTGGCCGCCACCCCCTCCCTTGGAGGAGGGGAAAGGGATGGCCAAGTCCCTCCCCCTATATAAATGGAGAGGAGGCGCAAGTGGCAGCCGATCGTTGAGCATGGCGGTTGCCCTCTCCCTCTCCCTCTACTTCTTGTTCGTGTAGCACTTGGAGAAGCCTTGCCGGAGTTCCGCTGTCATCACCACCATCTCGCTGTCATGTTGGATCAGATCTAATCTACCTCTTCTCCCTTGTTTGCTGGATAAAGGATGAGGGGACGTCACTGAGCCGTGAGTGTGCTAAACTCGGAGGTGTCACACATGCGGTGCTTGGCTAGGATTGGATCGCGACGTGAGTACAACTACACCAACCATGATCTCTAGATCATTAATGCTTTTGGGCTACAAGGGTATGTAGACTCATTCCCCTCTCTTAGCTATGCATCTCCTAGATTGATCTTGGGTGTTCATAGGCTTTTTATTTATTTTCATGCTTTGTTCCCAATTAGTGGCATCATGAGTTAGGTCTATGCCACTACAAAAAAAGACACATCCGTGATATTTTGGGCCGAACAATTTTTTTTGTCATACTTATGACACTTCTATGATGATAATTATGACAAAGGTGGTGGCCTCATACTTCTATGACAAAAAATCATGATAGAAAATGGGCTTTTCATCCTGGGCAGGCCGGAGATGCACCTGCATGACATTCTTTGGGCCGTCCATGACGGGAAAAATCGTGGTAGAAGCGAGGGCGAGGAAAATTTTGGGGAGTTCCCGGTTACGGTGGGTGGTCGGGGCCAAGAGATGCACGGAGGGATTGCGCGTTTCTCTCGTAGACATACGCGCATGGGTGTGAGGCGTTGGGTTCTAACTAAAGCCTCGCGAGGCGTTCGCCTACTGAACCCGAGCAATTGCACTGCAGGCTACGCGTTACTGAACCCGAGCGATCGATCGATCCCTGGCTGTTAACTGAACCCGATCGAGCAATTCCTTCGCTACTACTGGTAACTGAAGCCGGTCGAACCTGCTACCTCCTTCCCTTGATGAACAGTGAGCGTTGTTGGGGGCATTGGATGAACAGTTCCCCGTGGGGGGGGGGGGGTTGGATGAACAGGACCCATGATAGTAGAGGCCATTGCCGCGGGATGAACAGGATCCCGATCGCTCGAGCCGGTTGGTGTTGATGAACAGGACCCCATGGAGGGCTGGATGAACAGGACGACCCCGAGGAGGGCTGGTTGAACAGTATCCGGTGGAGAGCTAGATGAAAAGTAGCTCGTGGAGGGGTGGTTGAACTGGACCCCGTGGAGGGCTGGATGAACAGGACGACCCTGAGGAGGGCTGGTTGAACAGTAGCCGGTGGAGAGCTAGATGAAAAGTAGCTCGTGGAGGGGTGGTTGAACTGGACCCCCCGGAGAGGGCTTGTTGAACAGTAGCTAGTGGAGGAGTGGTGGAGGTTGGATGAACATGAGCCCGTGGATGAACAGTCGCAGGTGGAGGATGGAGGAGGTCAACGCTGGATGAACAGTAGCCCGTGGAGGTTGGAGGAGGTCGATGGTGGAGATGAACAGTAGCCAGTGGAGTCCCGTTTTGCGGTATGCCACACCCCTCACGATGAACAGTAGCCCGTTTCGATCGTAGGCGCTCCAACACAAGTCTGTTTCCTCTGCTTTATGGTACGCCACACCCTTTTCCAATCAACAGGACCCTGTTTCGACCGTACGCGCTGGAACACAAGTCTGCTTCCTCCGTTTTGCGGTACACCAGAACCTTCCTGATGAACAAGACCCTGTTTCGACCGTACGCGGTCCCACAAGGCCCGTTTCCTATGTTCTGCGGCACACTAGACCTCGTTTCGGCTGTTCCGTCCAAGCCGGTTGGCTCCCGATGAACACGACGTATTCCGTTCCCTCCCGATGAACACGACGCATTCCGTTGCCTCCCCATGAACACGACGCAGTTTCTCTGTTTCGACCTAGCCAGTTGGCTTCCGATGAACAGGACGCCGTTGCTGCCGTGTGTGGCTTCTCCATGTACACGAGCCCTGGCCGTACATATGCGCGAGTACGCGTTCGAGACCCCGCCCGTATGTACGTATGTGGCCGTATTTACTCTCTTGCACCCTGGCTATACGTACGTGTACACAGTTTGGACTGTACTGCCTGAACTGGTACCGCTCCTTACTCGGCAACGGTTCATCATGGCACACAGACCGATCGACCGGTATGTACACAGACAGTGCTACGTACACTTCGACCGGGTGGGTCCCAGCTATCAGGGAGGATAAGGACGCACTTCCTTGTGTGCGAAGGTATAGCTGGTGGGTCCTAGCTGTCAAGGGGGAGAATCATTTTTTGCTAGTAATAAGGACACACTTCCTTGCGTGCGAAGATGTAGCTGGTGGGTCCCAGCTATCAGTGGGAGAAAACATTATTTTTAGGGTAAAAAGGATGCAGTTGCATGCAAGCGTCCATGGGCATGGTGCGTCCCTACTGTCAGCCTCTGCAAGTACAGTCATCTTCCGATGTCTCTCGTTTGTTGACCATGTTTACACACCGTGCAGAGCACACCAAGCTGGTGGACGACGGTGAGTCCCCAGACTGAAACGCGCCAGAGATGGGGATGACGCGGTAGTGGAGTCGCAGATGGAGATGAGTGGGAAACTTGACTACTTCGGGTGCGGGGTGGGCCTACACTCAGCAGAGAACAACAGAAGGTGCGGAGGAGTGGAGGGATGGCCTGGCCGTCGGTGGGGTAGCGTTTCGCTGCGAGGCACACAGAATAGCCCCGCTGGACACCAGAGGCTGTTGCAGGCGGTCCCGACAGTGCTGGGGGAAGAAGACGAGAGTTTGAAGAAGAATGCCGGCCGTTGGATGTGAATCCAACGCCTTTCTTAGGCTTGGACCTTTGTATATTTATGTTTTGTGAAAATGCTTTGGCTTCGACCTACTGGCCCACATGTCAGTCAGTCCATTTGTCTTTTTAGTCCATTTGGTGGGTTGGGTGAAACAATGATGTAGCGCCTATGCAGCCCGTTTATATATTATGGTAGAATTTAAAGCCCTTTTGCATTTTTCTCGAAATCCGAGGACTTGATGGGCTGGGTGAAAATATCATGTTGGGCTGGACGGAGAAATGTTATAAAAACATAAACACATGATGGCACGTCTATTACTGCATTGGTCAGAAAAATCTTTGGAAGCTTATGTACGCAATCACTAGGAATTAACTTGCCAAGTTATATATAAACATTATTATTATTATTTTGTAAGAACTTTTGATTTATGAAATAAAATATCATTTTAATTTGATGAGTTAACATGACGTGGGGTATTATTATTTTTTAGGATAGACATGGGACAGATGAGTTGGTTCAAGGGAAAAGTACAGGGAGAAAACTAAGATTGCATCCAAAAATAAAGTGGGAGAAAATCCAGATATAGGATTAATGAAAACAAAAAATAAAGGAAGTGGGAAGGTCTATAAAATGGGTGGACGAACGACAGGTTTAACGGAACCTTATGTTGTTTGTATTATATATATGTAATAAAATAAGATATAAATATAAATATATATACTATTATAGAAGGGAAAACATAGGTTCAGTTTTGCATTCTTATAGAAAAATAGAACCAAGCTGTGCATCGTCTTGAAAAAACAAACATAACTTGGGTTGCTGATGTTATAGACAAGCTAGGCTTGGAGGCCGAAAGGCCGCTTGATACCTGCTGGATCCAAAAAAACTTGAAACATGTCGTGGGTTGCGCATGTTAAACAACAAAACCTAGGCCATGGACCTGGTGGGCCTGGGACTGTCAGCCTCTCGACGAACCGTTGTCTCCCGATTCCTCTTGGTTTGCTGACCATGTTGGGAATGACAGACGGCGGCGCTGCGGCAAGAGCACCAAGGCGGAGGACGATGTCGAGACCTCGGACCAAACGAACCGGAGCGGGGGAAGACGTAAGCGGAGGGGACTACGAGGGTTGACTTGTTCGGGTGCAGGGTGGGCCGGTGAAGCTACCGCCACCGGACAATGTGATGGCCTGGCCCACGCCATTGGCTATGATGGGTCACCGAGGCATGCGTTCAGGTCCTTGGTATCGTTGTCTTCTTTCATGTTGGCATAGCAGGGGTCGATGATTGTCTCGGCGAGGTCAACCACATAGTCCTTCTCTTGCCCGCTGCCGACGATCTTGTATTGCTTCTAGATGTCAACAAGCCTGTTGCACCAGATGGCCGAATCATCGTGTTCTTCCTTCTCTCCAGCATAGCGACGGTGCATTCGGCGCTGCTGATGAAACGGGCGAATACTCTAGAACCTTTGATGGCCCTACAACAGTGGTAGACAAGAACCTCGCCCTGCACACATGCCTGGGCGACAGTGACCCGCTAGTCCCTGTCAGGAGACGAATGGATGGGCACAAGGTCTAGTCCTGCGACCTTGTGCTTTCTCGTCCTATGAGTTATTTACCCAAAACCACGACACTTGGGGCTAGGATAACAACTTCGTACCACATTGAAGGTAGGGCAAAAAAACCACTGAAAGTGCGCCTAATGCGTAACGCGGAGCACTGACGCTCCAATTTGGACTTGAAAACAGCAAAACCGACAGATGGGCCCCGCCTGTCGGGATGAGGTGTGCTTGTGTGGACAATATGCTGAGTTGGACGAGGGTCCCACTTGTCAGTGACTCAAGTGTTTATTAATTTTTCACCTTTTCTTTTTGTTCTTCCTCGTTTTCTCTCTAACATATAGCCGAACAGGTTTTGAGCACTAGAACATGGACATCACCGGTGCAGCTACCAGAGAGGACGTGCGCAAGGATGACACGTGACTAGGCCATCGTGCCGGGAAACCAGATTGTGTATGCGGGCTGTGCCCTGGAAGTGGCAGCCAGTCAGAGATGGATGCGGACATAGTCAGTGCGGGATCTCGCCGGAGCTCAGCGTGGCGCCGCTAAACCTGGTGCCTGGCCGCGGAGAAGCGCGTGGGAACCACAGTGCTCACGCAACGCGAACAACAATGGCGGCCGGCGGCAAGGCGTGGCCACGAGGAGGCGCGCGGGAACCATAGTGAGCACGCACAACATGAACACCAATGACGGTTGGTGGCAAGGTGTGGCCATGGGGAGGCGCACGAGAACCACAGTGCACACACGCGACATGAACAACTATGGCGGCCGGCGGCATGTTTGGGCCACGCGAGCGCGCGTGGAGTGCGTCTGTGCGGCCGATGTCAGCCATGGCCGACGACCAAGGTCAGCGCAAGACGAGATGCTGCCAAATCTCACGGGAGTGGTGCTGGGCGCATGTAGGTGAGTGCATGCTGATGGCTTGGGGGCGTGTGTAGGTGTATGTGTGCTTGTGGCGTGGGGCGTGCTCGTGGCAGTTGCTCGGCTACCATGGCCATGGTGGCCATGGAGCTCAAAGCTCACATGCGAACAGTGAGCTCGGGCGTCCACGCCAAGGGGAGCGGCGTCGGGTTGCGAGGCCTCACGGCGCCGCCCGCCCCCCCTCGCGATGCTCGCTGGTGTGGGCATAGTAGCCGGAGTCCGGCCATCCGTAAGCTGCTTGATGTAATGTTGCATAGAAGAAATGGGAAGAAGATGATCATGTAGTCACAGACAGGCGGGGTCCACATTGGATTTGCCACCTCAGGTGGTCAAAGATTTTTGTGTGCTTGGTCTTTGCCACCTCAACCCCGGCTGGCAGGCCCCGTCTGCCAGTTTCGCTGTTTTACGTCCAAATTGGAGCA
The DNA here is from genome assembly GCA_963921465.1 of Triticum timopheevii. Taxonomy (NCBI): domain Eukaryota; kingdom Viridiplantae; phylum Streptophyta; class Magnoliopsida; order Poales; family Poaceae; genus Triticum; species Triticum timopheevii. Next base: position 466,140,583 of record OY997266.1, read on the forward strand.
TCACTGCTCCACGTTATGCATTAGGCGCATTTTGGTGGTTTTTTGAGCCCTGCCTTCAATGTGGTACTAAGTTGTTACCCTAGCCTCAACTGTGGTGGTTTTGGGTAAATAACTCTCGTCCTGTAGGTACTACTTGAACTCGGTGAGGCAGAGCTTCATCGAGTCCGGATTGTTGGTGTACATCACATTCAATTTGGTGCAGCCATGGGACTGGATGGAGAACTCAAAGGTGAACTCCTTGCTGAAGTCCATATCTAGCAGGCTCACCCCTCGGATCGCCATTGGAGTCTCTTCAAGTGAACGAGTGAGTAGGCGGCAGCAACAGTTTATTTTTTAGCTCTTGTGGAACTGGATTCAACAGTAAACTGAGTGTGTACGGGCGACAACAGTGACTATCCCTCCCTCGCCCGCTGCACGCCCGGCAGAACATGCACCCTCGATGCATTCAAATGCCTCCATTAAGAAACCTATTCCGACGATACACATCGTTTCACGAGCGGGTCTGTATTGGTACTATAATAACAAGTGTTAGTGGTCACTTTACTTAAATTTAATTAGCTTAATTAAAATTTATTCTTAAAACAAGCAATGCATTGGCTCGTTCTATCAGTGCCACAGGATCAACATGCACAACAATTGGAATTATTATTCCCAGGACACACATGATCAGCACATTTGCTGCACTTCCACATAGACAATACTACCAAGTTTGAACAGTTTGTTATGGTTGATGTCCTCTGCATCATCATGTCGTGTTTCCCAGCTTGCAAGATTCAGAACCACCAAATAAGATTCAAATAATAAGTACAACAAAGAAGCCTACACATCTCATTGATTCCCAGCTTCCAAGATTCAGAACCAACAAATAAGACTCAAATAATAAGTACAACAAAGATGCATACACATCTCATTGATTCCAAGCTTGCAAGATTCAGAACCAACCCATTAGAGCCTTTTCATAAAGTGGATATTGGGATTAAATCCATCTTGGCTAGCCGTGTCATACAACCCAAGAACTTGGCGAATGCTCTTGACCATCACAACATCTGTAGTTGAGTATTCCTGTTTGCACAACACAGATAATAAAGAGCATGATTACTATAATAGTGGCACTAGTGGAAGTCAACCTACAGCTCCACTCGATGATTTAATTCATGCCACTTTTTTTGCAGTTCACCTGAAATGAAGCAAATACTGCATTATTCAACTAGCAAGAAGTAGTTGCTCTCCTGAGCTGGTAGGTTCTTCTTTAGTAGTTGCACTAAAATTGAGCAACATTAAGGTTGCCTGTCCTGCTCATGTAAGGTGCAACTATAATTTGCTTATCGTTTTGTACAGTTCCACTAAAATAAAGTGCCATTGAGGTGACAGTGACGGCTCATCTTGCAAAGGCTAATAAAATGTTGCACAAGATTACCAGCAGAATTTGACGGAGATTTTGGAAACTCCAGTCACCATTTTGTGCAATTCCACCAAAATTGAGAGATGTTGCCCACTTGACATTTTAGTTGAACTGCACAAGACACTCATTCCAAAAAAGTGTTTTGTGCAGTTCACCAAAAGGTCACAATAGCACTAAGGTGAAATGGATATCCCTATCTGCACAAACAGATAGAAAGAAAATAGTTCCTGGTCAACAACAAGATATAAAACATACACGAAATGAAAAGAAGTATCTTGATTATGTTCATGGCAATCACGCAAGGACAGTAGAAATTTTAAAATTTCAGCAATGCTTCATGTTACTGAAAGCATTACGATCAACAATGACATTCGTCAAATATGGGCTTACTTTAATGGTGGCATTGCTTGTTTACCAGATGCAGTAGATCAACAACAGCTAAAGAGTTGGTTTAAGGGCATGGGACCATGGGGACACCAGGATACTCAGCAGCATAAAGAAGCATCTTACTTATCATACTGGGGAAAACTGCAGTAGTACCATTTGTAACACAGTTTAATTGCATCTTATCATTGGAGGCATTAGATTAATAATAACACTGGTTAGACATGTCCTTAAGGTAATACTATGATAGCTTCATTTTACATGCGCCTTTACATTAACAACAGCAAAAAGTTGGTAGAAGGACATGCGACAGTGGACGCCTCAGCACAATGTACCTACAAGGAGGCATAAAGTGGTGATGCCAAGTTTGTTCATACTCTGTAAGGGCAGCCAATCTAATCATGGAAACCTTTTACTATGTGAGGGCAGCAAAACTAATCCCGGACATACTCTGTTGACTTCTCCACCAGCCTCCACTTTCTATCCCTTTTTCAACCAATAACAGATTTGATCCTTATCCAGTTTGTACTACCTTTTCCCTTCATTTCCCTTTTCAACCAAGAGACCGGTTGGGTATCCAGTCACTACTACTTTCCTCCTGTTATTTCCTCTTTGAATCAAGTCCTAGATTCATGCTATGACTTTCCCCCTTTTTTCGTTGTTTGAACCAAGTCCTAGATTCGACTGCATGAAGTAGCTCCCGCGGCACCTCGCCCTCCCCGAAACCACTCCCAACCGCCAGTCCGTCGGCGCCCCGGCCATCCCTCTACCACCCACCCACCCACCCACCCCCCGCGTCGAGCTTTTTCTTCGGTAATCCCGGCGCCACCGCCCCCACCGCCTATGACCACCGCCCCCACCCTGAACCCTAAGATAGATAGTGGGGTACCTCTCCGGCAAGCCCCCCTGCCCGCTGTGGCTGGTTCTTCCTTAACTCCGGCGAGCCCCCCACCCCCTGAAAATTGACTGACCCAAAAGTCGATTCAGTCGACTGAAGTGTAGCGAAATCGAAAAGAACACATGCAGACACGTGGGGAGCTGGGGCAGTAGAAGAAGGCCGCTTTCGAAGAACTTATACCCGAGGGTCGTTGGGATGTTGGCGGCGACAGGTCGGATTTGCGCACAATACGACAAGGAGGAAGAAGGGTCGGAGGACCTCCCTAGTCGGCGCAGTGTCGGAGAGAACGGCACGGGCAGAGGATCGGGACCTGCTGGCATTTATGGGTTTCCTCCCTCGCTACCGTTGACCGTGTGAACGATGCACTAGTCCTCTACACACACCGGCCAGATTTGTGACCAGCGGTGAGCAAAGAGAAAATGACGCTACCACTGTCTAGTTTAGATCTGGAAAGGATGAGAGAATGAAGAGAGCAACCCTAGTAAAGCAAGCGCTCAGGCCCCTGCCTATATATATAGTGGAGTGATTATGTTTTTCTCTCCACAACAAGCGTTTCAATTTGTGTACGTGGCATTAAAGAAAAGAAACTCTCCATTTAATGTGACAACTATATGACTCCTACTTACCTAGTATAGTAGTAGTATTGTTTCATTGTGCTCCCCGGCCCTCCATTCATTGAACAACCCCACGGGCGAATAAACATACAGTACTAGTATTTATATAGAACGAACAAGGTCGAACTATTTTGGCTTTGAGATATCGATGGTACAGTTTGACCAGATTGCATCAATGGACTCGATACTCCTACTTTGAAGTAACCTATATGTATATGCACGGTTTACATTCCGAATCGCTAGCTAGAGCTTGACCTGTATTTGTTTACATGTACCACATGTTTATTTTGGTTTTCTTATCCATGATGCAATTCATCGATACAAAATTATACTATAAGTAGTTAAAAGTTGAGGGCGGGGCTTCTCCCGGGCAATACGCGTGGCAGTTTTCACATAGGCGGTTTGACAGATAGGCGAGGAGGGTGAGGGAGTAGCGGATTCAACTTACTGCTCGAATGATAGGTCTATGCGATTTGACAGCGCATTTGTCGGCGTTCTGGGAACGGGGGTCCCCAGACTTGCCTGCCTGCGGCCTGCGGCGTCGCTCAAAGGAGGCCCAGCACAGCCCATCTTCATCAATGCAAGCTCAAGACCCTCGCGAGGGGCCAGGCCTCGCGGGGCGGACGACAAGGAGCTTCCTCAGGCACGACCTCGTCAGGCTGGCTCATGAGTAGGCGGAGAGTTCAAGGCGGGGTACCTCGCGAGGTGCCCATGACGCAAGCCATGACGACCAAGGGCGCCAGTCGGGCGCCAGCCCGCGCAGTGTCCTCCTTTCCTCTTTGGTGCAAAGGGAGCAAGCGCAGGCGAGGGCATCAAGCAAAGGCGTCCATTTCGGTGCAACAAGACCAAGACCAGCCCAACGGCCGGAAGGAAGTCATTGTGGAGCCCAAGCCGGCGTCATCACCAGAGCCTTTGACAGGCGAGGAGCAACTTTAGTCAGGATAAGTGTACCTGCTGTTCCCCTTCAAAATGGCCAATTGTTGGCGCCCTTACCGCTCAATATTTGGGAAGAGGCCCAGGGCCTTTTCCTATAAATAGGACTAGCCACCCCCAGGGTAGAGGCATCTGGACCTGACCTAGCAATCTGGATCCCTACCAAGAAACCAGTAGATAGAGCGATTGAACTCATCCCAGCAATTCGTCGCACCAGCCAAGAACAGACCCTCGCGAGGCTGTTCTCCCTTTGTATTGTTCATCGTCAAGCCCAAGAGGCAATCCACCACACCACACAATGGAGTAGGGTATTACACCACAATGGTGGCCTGAACCAGTATAAATCTTGTGTCCCTTGTGCTGTTCAGTTTAGTAGTTTAGGTCCTAGCGATCCGGCGAGGAGCGAGACGGTAGAGGGTTGAATCTTCGCGCGCACCCCAGTGTTCGAACCTCAAGGGTCTGCCGGAACCCGAAATCGGACATTTGGCGCGCCAGGTAGGGGTGTGCCGGGATCTGTCTTCTGCCGCCTCGCGCCCCGTCGCATCGTCATCACCATGTCCGGCGACCAGGCGGGCAACCCAGATCCTTGGGCGGCTTGGCCCGCCCACACAGAGCCGCTCGCCCCGGGCGACCCCATGCCCCAGGAGCTCGCGGTCCACAGGGCGCTGCGGGCCGTGGGCGACGCGGACAGACCTCGACGACTCTAACACCACGGCAGACGTGGTCGGCAGCGAGGGCCTCTAACCACGCCGCGGCAACGACGCCGTACACCCGCCGGGAGCAGGCGAACTCAAGGGCCGCGCTCACGGTGGCCCGAGAGCTGCTGCAGTGCAGACTGATGGAAGGCGGCCGCGACGTGTTGCTAGAGCGGGTGGCGGAGCTCCTGGGCTTCGCCGCCTCGGGGGCTCACCCCTTCTGCACCCCGCTTCCGCCTCAGGCCCAAGGCGGCCTGTGCAGGGGCCCCACGTGCAACCGCGGGCTCCAAATCTACTCCAACACCAGCGAAGCCGTCGGCACAGGGCCGGCGGCGGCACCGGCTCCGCTCCCCGTCAGTGAAGAAGAACTCGTCGCGACCCACGTCCCCCGTGGGCCGCCGCACTACCATCACCAGGCCGGCACGTCAAGCAGAGCTGCATGGCATGCGGAGCCCTATGGCGCAGCCTTCGGGGTGACGGCCGCGGAAGAGTACGTGCCCCACATGATGGATCAAGGGCACCCGCGCGAGGGCGAACAAGGCTCGCTCCTCAGCCCAAGCTGGGGGGACGAGGCGCCAGAAGCTGAGCTCTTCCAGGAACCCCAGGACGGCCCCGCCGGCCACGCTGGAGGCGACGATTATCGGGTACCACTAATCCCTCAGGAGCAGGCATACACTAATCATGGGTCGCAGGAGGTGCAGGTCGCCACAGCGAGCAGCTGCCCCGCTCCAGCAGTCTCTTACCCCTCAGGAGGAGGGCGTCAGGGGCTGCAGGAGAGGGGCCGAGATCCGACATCACCACCGCGGCGTTCGGAGCAAGGTGTTCCCAGGAGGTAGGCCCTCCGCTGGGGAGGTGCCTCAGGGCCTGCCCCTGGCGGAGGACCCGTGGTCGTCGGGGGAACCGCTGGCGACCGCTCTACCCCATCGGCAGCGTCCTGGTTTCCGGTCGTCGTTGATGGCACTAGAGTGTGGCGCAAGGCGGGGCCCTCATCTGGCGATATGAAGCAAGGCCGGTAACCATGAAGAAGGCCCAGTGCCTGTGAAGCTCGCCGCCCCGTGACACTCTCACGTAATAATGAGTGGGGCTGTACATGCCCCGGAGTCTCAGGGGTGCCAGCCTCAGGCCCTGGGGCTCCCTCCCACGCCTAGTGGCAGCACTTAGCTCCGCGCTGGTGAGAAGACGTCCAAGACTAGACTAGGTGCCGGACGCGGCCTTTTGTTTGCTTTCTTTGCTTTTCCCTTGGTTGTTGCTTTCCCCCGCTAGATTTAAGTTGAACTCGGATTTGAGATTTGCGTGTGTTGGGAAAGGGGTGCTTAGTATCGTTCGAGCAATCTCTCGCGTTTCGGTTACGACCTCACCTCAGCTGCCTCCCCTCGCGGGCCCCTCGCGAGCCGGGTCTGGCCTAGCTTGCGTGCAGCCCAGACTGCCGCTGACGTACCCTCTTAGGAGGTTTTTTCACTTCAGATCCTACGGATTCGATCAGGAGGCGCTCGAGGCACCGCAGCCTCCCACAAATTATCTCAGGACCCGCACAGGACGAAAGTAAACTAACTAGCCGGCTCGTCACATGGCCAACCACTTGGCACGGGCCTATGAGCAATGTAACATAGACTAAGGCGTTGAAACATTGGTTTTACATGAGGGGCACCCCCTCCCAAAATGCTCTCACAACCATCGGGACAAAAGCCTGAGTTCTATTCATGCAGGATAAGGAAACAGGAACGACGTGCTGTCAGTCGGATAAATCCCCCAATGCATCCTCAGGAGCGCCGCCCGAGCTGTTGCTGGTGTTGCTGGCCTCGCCGTCGCCCTCCGCGTTGCCGCCAGCAGCGTCAGGGCCATTCACCACGCCGCCCTCGTCGGTGGCCATGATCACGCCGTCGTTGTCTGAAGCGAAGGCCCTGACAAGGGCGTCCACGTAGTCTTCCACCCAATACGCCAGGTCGTCTCGGACGGCCTGGGGGACTGGGGCGATGGCGGCGTCAAAATCGATGTGAGGGTCCATGTTCCGGAGATGGCTGAAGACGCGGGAGAAGGCGCGCCCGAGCAATGCTTGACTCCTCTCCTCCACCAACCTGTTGGCACGAACTGACCATGCCTCCAGCTGCGTCACGATGTCAGTGAAGAACTGAAGGTTGCCGGCGTAGTTAATAGCACGCGGCTCGCCAACCGCCGCCTCGCAGATGTTACCCAAGGCCGTGTTGGCCCTCTCTCGAAGCGTGGAGAGCATGGGGGTGTGCTCATGCTCCAAGAGCCGCCGCTGACGCATCTCGTCCGCGTTTTGGCGAGCGACAGCCTTGGCCTCAACCACCTGTCGGCGAAGAAGAAGCACCTCGGCATGGGAAGTAGCTGACTCCCCTTGTGCTGCCTCAAGTGCGACCCGCAAGGCGTCGGCCTGCCTCGTTGCTTCCCCAGTTTGGCCCTGAAGGCATTGGTCCTACCTTCAGCCTCGGTCCGGACCAACTCCAGCCTCTCCTTGAGCTCGCGCTCGAGATTCAGGCGCGCCGTCGCCACCCAACGTTCGACTTCCTCTGCGACACGGGCTTCCCGCGCAGCAACGTCGTCCTCAGCCCGTGTCACCCAGCGTTCCCTTGTCTCCAGGCGCTCGTGCTCGCGCGCGCGTTCGACGGCTTCCAGCGTCAACGCCTCCTCACGCCTCTGAAGCTCCGCTGGGTCGCCGGAGGCCACCTTCATCGACGCAAGGGCCGCCTCGCGCAGCTCCACCTGTTCCTCCAGGGAGCGGCACCGGGCCATGAGCTCCTATGCCCGCTTCTCCGTGGCCTCTTGCCGCTGGTCAGCTTCCCGGTCTTCTTCGACGGCCTGGGAACGGGCCTCCCGAGAGGCCGCCAGTGACGCCTTGGCCTCCTCATCATGAAGATCGCGCCGACGGAGCGCAAGGGTGGCAGCCGCTTCCAGCTCGCGCCTCTCCGCAACCAGCCGAAGGCCCTCGGCCTCAAGGCGCGCGTCCTCATCAGCAAGTTCCTCACCAAGCAGGCTCACCGCGTCAGCCGCCCTCTGGAGGAACCCTTGGCGAAGAGCGCGACGCTCCCGAGCACGCTCGAGTACATCCTCCACAACATCATCCGCCCCAAGCAGGCGCCGCGGGTCACAGATCAGCACTCCCCTCTCGGGCAGGGGGCTGGGGGCTGGCGCCCTCGAGATGACCGGGCGTGCCCTGCCGAAGGCCCGACCTAAAACCAGCCCATCTCCAAGTGAAGAGCGCTGGGAGTACCCCAGCCAATCGCGGTCCATAGCCAGACGAGAATCCCACGACAGGCTTGCTATGCCACGGGAAGGCCCGCGAAGGAAGACCGCGGGGAGCGCAGGGCCAAGTTGCGTTTCAGGATGACTCGTCTCGCCAACCGGCCTCACCATGAGGGCCTGGCTGCTCGGGATGGTCGAAGGCGACGGAAGAGGTGGAGGCGAAGGAGATGGCTCCTCATCCACCCCCGTGAGCTCGGAAGGAAGGGCCCTGCAGGGCAAGGATCAGAACAAGAGTCAGGAGCAGGAAGGGGGGAAGGCTTACTCGTCGATGGCATAGTACTTCCTACGCTTTAGCAAGCGGCATGGGTAGTCGTCGCCCAGGGCCTCCCTCCTCTTCCGTAGGGCCTCAAAGTCCACGCGGAAGCGACCCAAGAGTTGAGCGCAGGGGTCCACTTGCGACGAGGAGGAAGCATCAAGGCAACTCGCGTCGGGGGCGTCCGCCTGATGCGCGCTGCTGGTCGCCTCACCAAGATGAGCGGCTGGGGCCTCGGGAGCCTCAGCCTCAGGCACTGTGGGCGGCCTCTCACCACCTTCAACTGTGACAGCATGGGCCTCGGGAGCAGCTCCCTCATGAGCGCCGCCCAGTGCTGTCGCCTCGACGATGGCACCCTCGGCCTCCGGAGGCTCATGCCTTCCTGCACCACCACTTGAGGAAGGGTCGCCTCGGGCAGCTGCGAGGGCAACCACCACCACTGGATTCTCACGAGGCCCCTGTAGGCCAGCAGGGCGCAACCCCCACTCGTCAAAGATGGGCATCTGGCTCACAAAGTCGCCTTTGTTCGAACAGAGGTACAGCAAGGCTCCCCCTTGATGAATGTTGCCGGGGGAAGGATCCCCAGTCAAGACCAAGAGCACCTTCCTCAGAGCTTCAAGCGTCAAGTCCCCTTCCTGGAGTCGCATACGGTCCTTACGACCGCTGTAGGCCCACATTCGATGAGAGTGGCGCTAGAGAGGGGCGACGTGGCATAGCAAGAACTCCTTCACCACCTTGGGCGCCGTCACGCCAAGCTTTCTCAGGAACTCGAAGCGGTGCCAGACGAAGGCAAGCCGGGGGATCGCGAGCGTCACTTGGCCCCAGCCTGAGTTGGGGATAGCAGGCGAAGATGCCTCCGTCAGCAGGGGTCTGGGCACCCCTACGTCCACATACAGCCACCGCTCGCGAAACCCAGGTGCGGGCGGAGGAAGACTGAAATCAATTCCGGAAGCTGCTGTATCAGGCACAGCAATGAAGCTCACGCACCCCGAGCATTGGGTGGGGTCGACAAGGCGCAGGGAGAAGAAGTGGTGTAGCAAGGCAACCGAAGGAACGATGCCCGTCATTGCCTCGCAAACGAAGGCAAATACCGCGAGAAGGGTGATGGATTCAGGACCCAGATGCATCATATGGATCTGATAATGGGAAAGCACGGCGTTGAAGAAATCAGAGAAGGGGGGAACCAGCCCCGCCCACAGGGCATCGGCGAAATACCGAACCTCGGTGGGAATCCTGTTAACGGAGAAGCGAGATGCGGGCCAGGCCGTCGTCCTCCCGCACTCATTGAAGATGGTGGCCAGGGCCGAGAGGACCTTGCCCAGGCCTTCTTGATTGATTATGACCGGCCAATCAACGGCGGGAGCCGCCGTCGACGACGAGCGAGGCGGCGGCGCGGGCTTCTCCCCTTTTCCCTTCCTCGGCGGGGCCATGATGACAGGAAGGGGATGGGGGAAGGTTCGAGATTGGATTGGATGCAGAAGCTGGAGTTCAAGAGAAGAAAGGACAGGGAGCGCTCAAGCAGCAGAAAGGGGAATGGCTGTGTGCGGCAGCGAGTCCGCCTAGCAAGGCACAAAATAAGGAGGCGTGGGGGAACAGTGCAACCCACGTCCAATCAACGGCCACGCGGCACCCAAGGCCGCAGGCTGTTAGGGCCCACGACGCTTCGCACTTGCCCTTTCGCCTCTCTGCTCAGCCAAGTTTGGGCGTGCCGTGGGCCCGGGGGCTACTGTCGGCGTTCTGGGAACGAGGGTCCCCAGACTTGCCTACCTGCGGCCTACGGCGTGGCTCAAAGGAGGCCCAGCACAGCCCATCTTCATCAACGCAAGCTCAAGACCCTCGCGAGGGGCCAGACCTCACGGGGTGGACGACAAGGAGCTTCCTCAGGCACGGCCTCGTCAGGCTGGCTCATGAGGAGGCGGAGAGTTCAAGGCGGGGTACCTCGCGAGGTGCCCATGACGCAAGCCATGACGACCAAGGGCGCCAGTCGGGCGCCAGCCCGCGTAGTGTCCTCCTTTCCTCTTTGGTGCAGAGGGAGCAAGCGCAGGCGAGGGCATCAAGCAAAGGCATCCATTTCGGTGCAACAAGACCAAGACCAGCCCAACGGCCGGAAGGAAGTCATTGTGGAGCCCAAGCCGGCGTCATCACCAGAGCCTTTGACAGGCGAGGGCCAACTTTAGTCAGGATAAGTGTACCCGCTGTTCCCCTTCAAAATGGCCAATTGTTGGCGCCCTTCCCGCTCAATATTTGGGAAGAGGCCCAGGGCCTTTGCCTATAAATAGGACTAGCCACCCCTAGGGTAGAGGCATCTGGACCTGACCTAGCAATCTGGATCCCTACGAAGAAACCAGTAGATAGAGCGATTGAACTCATCCCAACAGTTCGTCGCACCAGCCAAGAATAGACCCTCGCGAGGCTGTTCTCCCTTTGTATTGTTCATCGTCAAGCCCAAGAGGCAATCCACCACACCACACACTGGAGTAGGGTATTACACCACAATGGTGGCCTGAACCAGTATAAATCTTGTGTCCCTTGTGCTGTTCAGTTTAGTAGTTTAGGTCCTAGCGATCCGGCGAGGAGCGAGACGGTAGAGGGTTGAATCTTCATGCGCACCCCAATGTTCGAACCTCAAGGGTCTGCCGGAACCCGAAATTCGACAGCGTTACTGCTGGAAAGATGGTGTCTTGTGATATGACTACTCACTATCTCTACTCTTATAAAAAACAGAGTTGGTGATGATGGTGTACCCGCCATTCTGCGATATAGGTCGTCTGATTTATATCTGACGGATAGGAAGGAAACAATGGCAATTTTGCAAAAAGATACCTACACCCCTCACCACATTTGCAAATAAGGCCTTCCCTCGTTCATTCTTTTCTCCCACAAGATAAACTACTCATACAAATTCATCTTGATGTTCCGTGCAACGCATGGGCATCTTACTAGTAGTCATGAATTACTGGCGCTATGACCAGCGTGATGCCCCCCATCCGTTCCCCACTCTAATCTGGTGCATGATACGTCGACCCGGATGCTGGCTCTCCCACATGTTGGCCAAGTACGTGAGAAGGAGCAAAGAATAATGCAGTATACAAAGTGTATATATCCTAGTAATACTACTCACGTTGGAGGGGTATGAACAACGATAGCCCAGTGAACCAGCGGACGATAGGCCATAGAAAACAATGTGGTGATATGGCCATACAAAACAATGTGGTATAGTCTAGTCTATAGCATGTATAGTACTACTCCTATTCTATCATCACGAGTCCCATCTGACAACAGCGTCCGTGCTACAGCTAGCTCTTCTCCCTCGTTGCTCTCTTCTAATTCTAACTCAGCCGACACGTGGTGGGCGGGATGGGGATTTGTCGATGGTCGGTTTGCTCAACTGCGGCCCCACCTCACAGTGAAAATGTTACGACTGGAGAATTGGAGCATACGCTCCATTGGCAAGGCGCAGGAGTTCGCAGCCAGCCCACAAGGGTTCGAGTCTCGGCTCGAGTGCTTGGTGCTCACGGAGTTTTCTTCTATAAAAAATGCCAACATGCTAGTCTAGCCCGGGTTGGTCTCGTTTTCTTTAAAAAAATGTTACAACTATAATAAAAGTGCCATACACTAATAAAACGTTAAGGCCACGAGGCGATGCAGTGTTGGTTACAGGAGGCAAGAAGAAAGACGCATCCATCGACGATGTCCACCTGCTCGACTTAGGGCGCCGGCCCACCGACCGGTGGCTAAGTAGCAGCGGCTTTCATGGACAGGTCGATGTGCTTCTGAACGATGGCATCCAAAGATTCCAGCCACTGAAAGAAGGCCAACGTCTTTCTATCCTCACTGCCTTGTAGTGGCCTATGTAGATGATTTCCTCGTAGACGTGGATGTGCAGGTCGACGGTTTCTTGCATGGCGAGGCGCTGCACGGAGAGCGTGGCCTCAAGGTGCACATGCTTCATCACGACCTCCGGCACCTGCAGGGCCACCTGGGCTTGAAAGAGTTCATCATCATGGAGGCCGATGAGGGTGGCAGGCAATGAGGAGTCTGGGTGCGCAGGTTGGAGTAGTACAGCAAGGTCGTCCCCACGCTTCTTGACAGCGGCGAACTTGCGGATGGAGCGGACCATAATGTCTTCCATGCGAGAGGCGAAGCCGGCGTCGGCGAGGGCTACAATGCCGGCAGTAGCCAGCACCATCTGGAAACGCTGCGTGGTGTGGGGTAGTAGGCCGGTGTCTTTGATGATCTGGCACAACCGACTGCCTCTCGCGTCCATCGCCTCCATAGGTGCTTGTGGATTCTGGTCACTTGGTCTTGGATTGGAGTGAGCAGTGTTGCGCAGAGACTAGGATTAGATGGATTGGAGTGGTGGGGCGCCTTTATATGAGAGTCGGTTGCATTCACATCGTGCTAGCTCTATTCTGCTTCTCCAATTAATTCCCTCTACATGCTAATTGAGCATGCATCATTGACCGTTCAATGTCTCGGGAACCGCTACCTTCTCCTTCCTTGGCATTCAATCCGTATTGTTGTAAATGCGGGTCAAGAAGAGACTAGTCATTTACTACATTGTGCACCGCGATCGTGTGGGGGTGCGACACGAACGGCACAGGCATGCTCTACTTGTTCCACTTTCTCGTTTTGAACTCGTGACTTGTAGTAACGCTCAGTTTTGAATATATAAGTTTGGTTGTCGCGCCAATATATACAGCACTCCCTCCATGTAGGTTGGGTCGCTGAAGTCAAAATTAGACACAAAGAACGATCGTGACGGACCAGTCTACCTCCGTCCTGGTTTATTGCTCCCCGTCGTAATCTGTGCCAAATTTTTGACCATAAATTTGACTAACAAAAGGTTCATGCATGTCACTAGAATTATATCACTGAAAACTACGTTCAAATACAAATCAAATGATATAATTTTTGTTGACATGCACTAACATTTTGTCAGTTAAATCTTTGGTCAAAATTTAGCACAAATTACAAAAGGGACTAATAAACCAGGACCTAGGTAGTACACCAGGTCGAAGACAGTGATACTACATATAATTAACGCCAAGTAAGAGCAAGGGATCACACATGTCATTTACGACTGGAATAAAAATGCCATACACTAATAAAACATTAAGGCCACAAGGTGATGCCGTGCTGGTTACAGGAGGCAAGAATAAAGATGCGTCCATCAACGACATCCACCTCCTTGACAAAGGGCGCCAGCCCACCGAAGGACAACTAAGTACCATCGTCTTTTGTGGCCAGGTCAATGTGCTTCTGAACAATGGCGTCCAAAGATTCCAGCCGCTGGAAGAAGGCCAACGTCTTTCTGTCCTCGCTGGCCTTGTAGTGGCCTATGTAGATGATTTCCTCGTAGACGCGGATGTGCAGGTCGACGGTTTCTTGCATGGCAAGGCGCTGCGCGGTAAGCGCGGCCTCGAGGTGCACATTCTTCATCGCGACCTCCGACACGTGCAGGGCCACCAGTCCTTCAACGAGTTCATCACCATGGAGGCCAATGAGGGTGGTAGGCAACAAGGAGCCTGGACGCGTAGGCTGCAGCAGTACGACAAGGTTGTCCGCGCGCTTCTTGACGACGGTGAACTTGCAGATGGAGTCGACCATCATCTGGCACATGCGAGAGGCGAAGCCGGCGTCGACGAGGGCTATGACACTGGCGGTCGCTAGCACCGTCTGGAAACGCTACATGGTGCGGGGCCGCAGGCCGGCGTCTTGGATGATCCGGCACAGCTGACTGCCACTCGCGTCCATCGACGCCATGGGTGCTTGTGGCTTCTGGTCACTTGGTCTTGGTCTTGGATTGGAGTGGGCAGTGTTGCGCATAGACTAGGAGTAGATGGATTGGAGTGGTGGGGCGCCCTTATGAGAGTGCAAACTGCATTGCACTCACATCGTGCTGGCTCCATTCTGATTCTCCAATTACTTACTCCTACTTCTGAATGCTAACTCAATGTGGTGGTATCATTGACCATTCAACATTTTGGGAACATCTACCCTCTGCCTCGTTGGCATTCAAGCCGTATCAACGTAAATGCGTGTCAAAAAGAGACTAGTCAGTAGTTTATTTGTGTTTTTGCGATGAACTAGTCAGTAGTAGTATACTCAATATTGTGCACCGCGACCAAGGCGGAGAGGAAAACGAGAGAACTACGTATTTATTTACGATGTATATTCACTCATTTTGCTCCGCATGTACTCATTTAGGGTGTACTCCTGGTCACTTGTTGAAATCTCTAGAAAGGCAAATACTCCCTCCGTTTGTATTTACTCTGCATATTAGAGTTGACTGAAGTCAAATTTTCATAAAGTTTGACCAAGTTTATAAAAAAATATAAACGTTTATCATAACAAATAGTGTACATATGATGTGAAAGTACATTCAATAATAAATCTAATTGTACTGGTTTGTTATTCCTTATGTTAATTTTTTCTATAAACTTGGTCAAAGTTTATAAAGCTTGACTTTTACCAATCTAATACGTGGACTAAATAAAAATGGAGGGAGTAGTCCCTTCTTTCCAATTTACAAGGCTATACTATTAAGAGCAAGTACAATAGTGGGCTTATAGCCTGCTTACATGGCAATTTTGTCTCATGCAAGAGCTTGGCTATATGCGTGCTCCAAGGCTCCTCGCCACGCCCCACCCCTATACAAAGACTGCGACGCGAGCATTCGCAACTGCCACGTTCAGGTTTCGCTTGGCTCTTCGCCTCTTCGAGAAGGCGAACAATGATGTTACTACTTCTACAATATCGAATCAACTGCTGCATGTCTGTCCACCGCGTGCGGGAGGGATAGCTTGTTGTAGTAAGCAAAAGGCTGTCCTTGTCTGTGAGCCACCGTGTACATGGGGCGAGGGAGAGGGCATGTTGTAGTAAAATCAAGCTTCTTCTCGTTGTACGAGTTGATGCGACACATCATAGCACTGGCCCCACATGCTTGCCTCTAAACTTGGCTAAAAGACCAGCAGTGTACAATATATTTGCTGCACCCTCTAACATTTACCCCACCATAAATTAAAGTATATATTCCTGTCTTGACCAGATGAGCGTGCAAACTACAATCACTAGGATGACAGGTAGGGCCAGAAGATTATTTTAATCAAAAAAGATGCTTCGAGACGGCCTCCTAGCATGGGGCTGACTCCAATGATTTTAAGCTTAGAGGCACGGTACACGCTATCCTAGACTACGTCCCTATACTACCTCCCCTACACATGAAACTGCCACACGAGCGTCCGGGTTGCACTTGGATCTTCGCCTCTTAGGGAAGTCGAAAAATGATGGTACTACTGCAGTGGAGTACTACTAGTATGCTTCTGGCCATCTGACACGGAATGAACTGCTGCACGTCCACCGTGTGCGGGAGGGAGAGCGTGTAGCAAAAGCTTCTCCTAGTCCTGTGAGCCACCACACTCATGGGCGAGGGAGAGGGCATGGTAATCAAACTTCTCCTTTGTACAGTATGAGTTAACGCGACACATCAAAGCAGTGCACTTGATATATTTCAATAATTTGTGTTTACCGATGCATTAATTACAATGCATGCATGCATGCCATGACTTTCCTTTTGATACTGTACTTGCATGTGTTGATTTAATGCACCTTGAAGTAGTATGAATATGTGATGTAATTCCCCGTCCCTAAAGCGAGAGATGGTTGTGCACAAGGAGGGCGGGATCATGCCGACGAAACAGGACCCGATGATGGAGCTCTCTATGGTCTCTATGGACCTCACCTTGCTCCACTGCCCCTTGTGCCTCCGCCCCTTGAAACCTTCAGTGTATGAGGTTCGAATACACCTCGTCCGTTTGGCTGATCGAGCAAGGTGCATGTTTCTTGATTGATGTGTTGTTCGATTGATTTGTGAAGTGCAAGGGAGGGCACCTCACCTGCGCAGACTGCCGCGGTGAGCGCCCCGGGAACCAGCGGCAGTGCCAGAAGTGCGAGCGTGGCGGCGGCCTCGATGTGCAGAACACGGCGATGGAGGCCGTCCTCTCCTCGATAAGGGGGGAGTGCCCACACGAAGGCCGTGGGTTCTATGTCACTTACCACAAGCTCGCCGATCACTAGAGTGTGTGTCCGCTCACGCCCTACAAATGCCCCGTGCCCGTCTGCGGCTACGAAGCCCGCCGCCGGCGCTCTCCCACCACATCAACACCGTGCATCCCATGCCCGTGCACATGATCCAGTATGGCGAGGTGCTCCAGGTGCAAGTGTCAGTGTCGGAGCCACGACTCTTGCTATTCACGGAGGAGGATGACCGCGTGTTTTTCTTGGTCGGTAGCGTGCTCAACATCGGCGCACCTATCGCTGTGTCGGTCATCTGCATCAGAGCAGGGGCGTCCCCACTGCCACACTAGGCGGCCAAGCTGTGGGCGAACGGCCCACTGGGGGAGACCAAAGGTAGGACTGACGCTGTCAAGGTGGAAATCAAGGTCACAAGCAGCAAGGATCCCGACGACATCGACGTGCAGGAGCTGACCTTCTTCATAGTTCCGCCCAAGCTGCTGGCCGGGGCTGGGTTGTCGAGGATGGTGTCCCTCCACATTCAGATTGACATGCTCACCACCTAAATGATTCTACAGTGCCTTCTGCTTATCTTAGTAATATGCTAATATAGGGGTTAGCTCAGTATACTTTAGCTTAAGAGAAGGTGGGTTTTGGTGGCAACACAGCAATTACTTCGACATCAAATCAACAGTTAAAGTAATTTCCAACAATCGAACGGATATTTTGTGTCTATTGGATATAAAGATCCTCTAGGTAAGAAGTATAAGCAGCTTATTTTGTGTCTATTCAGGAAGTGTTGCATCCTTGTGTGAGTTGACGCCACACATCAAAGTAGTAGTACTACTAGTCGTACTCACCCGACTGCGCACCAGGCAGATGAAGCTTCATGTCGTGTTGGTGCCGTGTGCGGCCCGCACATTAACCAAAATCTCGCGCCTCCATCTTAGCCTCCGCATTTTAAACTTCTCAATCTCAAGACCAAGGAGCTCCGGGAACCTATGATAGAGCCAATCAGATGGTTCAGAACACTACAATTCGTAGCTACAGATGCATGTGTGAGAGAGGACGAGTGCGTGCGTGCACCTATTCTCTTCGTAGTAAACTCAGAGTACAACTGTATGGTGGCATCGAACTAGGGAGCTAGAGATGGTGCGTTCGAGAAGTCCCGGGAGACTAGGTGTGTGTGTGGGAAAGAGGGAGAGAGATTATATGTGTCGATGTACTATGTGAAAAAAAGACTAGTATATAGCTTGACACGAGGCTATTCCTGTCGAACGCCCCAATAACCATAAGATATGTATCCGACGGTGCTAGTCATTGCACCTACACAGTAGTACAAAAAGAAGTACCATGGCATATTACAAAACAGCTACAGTGCTACACCACGGCTCAGAACAAGTGCCCACGTTACGCCATCCGGGAATAGTGCCGCACTTCGAAACTGGACCCGTTAATAAATTTTGAGCTTGCATCTCATCACATTCCAAATTAATACTCCTGGTCACACCAATCACACCGATATAGTATTTAACTGCAAACATGTTCACACCATTCACAACCTAAACCGTTTCCCACTTAGGAGCGTATTAGTGCTCGGTTATAAATATTGTACTATGCCAAGATGACTGCACATTCCTTCCTCAATTCCTCATCCACAAAAGCAAACAAGTCAATGAGTATCGTTCTCTTACGTCTGCCATGGCCAGATTGAGTTCTCGGTCGAGAGATTACCACCAGGGAGAGGCGAGCATGGAAACAGAAGCATGAGAGATGTCCCGCCTAGTCGCGAAAGCAGCCGACATGTCCCGCCGTGCCTTCGATGCAGCAGACTGGTCCGGCCGCGCGCCGAAGCAGCAGAGACTCCCTGCCGCACCACAAATGCAGCAGAGATGTCCTCCCGCATCGCGACGGCCTGGGGAAATCTCTTGCGGGTAGGCGAGGACTCTTATAGGCGCATGCATGCGATCGTCCATAGCCAGATGGATCAGATCTCTCGCTGGATGAAGCTGCAGGAGGGGTTGAATGCCTCGTTTTAACAACTCCGGGCTGAGCGCGACCTGCTGAGGGCAAAGATCGTCGGAAGGGCGAAGTAGGAGGAGGAGACCGCAGCCTTGTTTAAGAGGACGGGCATCATCGTCAAGAAACTTATGGACAAGAATGCCATGCTCCGCATCGAGCGCGAAAGGCTGGTGGAGGAATCTGTGGTTGCTGCCAAGCAGCGTGTTAAGGACATGAAACTGACGAAAGAGATCATCGCCGCTCGCCATGAGAAGTCTCCGCGATCTGCAGCGCATCAAGAAAGTAGAGATCAGCAAGCCAAATCGTTGTATGCGCCTTCCTTCTTCTTTTGCCCTTGTGTATTTCGGGCGTAGCCGCATGTGGCTTTTTTAATTATCTTCCTAGATATGTAAGACAATTATTATCCACTGTCATTTCCCTTGTATTCATCATGCTTGCTATAAGTCGCAGTCGCTACTATATAGGTCCACCGGATCTTACATCAAAATCCGTGCAAAACTTTCTTTTCAGATTTTCACTTTTCTCTCTTAAATCTCAGTCCAGTGAGACATAGCCACGCCGTGAAACAGGGGCTCGGGCGCCATTAATGGAGCCGTTGGGAGGGTGGTGCACGGCGGATAGAGGTCAAAGGGCTCTCCTCCTGATGAGCAAGCGCAAGGGTCTGATCGCACGCCTCCCGTACTCAAATAGCTACCCCGCACGGAACCTCCTAGCCAATTAAAAAAGGGGATGCGTGGCGGCACGTGATTGGTAAGTAGAACGCCCACGGTTTCAATAATAGTTGTGTTTCCGATTGTAACGTGACAACACTTGTTCCAAAATAACTTTGTTGATTGTTAATATATGCGCCTTCGCAAATCGGACAGCAAATTAACACAGCATGTTGGTGCCATGTCATTACACCAAGCCAAGTTACATGATTTTCATGTGTGTTTTTAATTTAGAGGAATTAAAAAACCAAGTTTCTCAATGTTCTCGGTGGAGCCACGATGCCCAGATGTTTGATTTTCATTCCCATTTCTTGCATGGGATCTAGAAATTCACCCGAGGACACACATGTGTTTTTTCAACCAACTTTGGTGCACTGGAGCATGTGCTTGTAGTTCAAATTTGAATTATGCACATTAAATGTCCAAAAACTCAATGAAAGTATAAAAAAGGCCGAACGAACCCAGAATAATTCCAAAATTTAACACGACATTCATATAGTTCTATGTTGCCTCTATAAAGCAAGTCAAGGGAGGGGGTAGCGTATATCATTTCGCACACAAAGGTGGAACATTCCCTCTCAGAACCACAAGCCTTCTTGAGAGAAGCACCGGTTTGCAAGAAGCTTATACCAAAACTGGTTCTGTTCGGCCAAAAATTTACCACAGCATGATAGTACCATGACATGACACCATGCCAAGTTTCATGATTTTCAAGTGTGTTTTTGACTTACAAGAGTTTTATAACCAAGTTTCTCAATGTTCTCGGCCGAGCCACGACGCCCATATGTTTGAATTTCATTCCCATTTCTTGCATGGGACATAGAAATTCACCCAAGGACACACATGTTATTTTTCAACCAAATTTGGTGCACTGGAGCATGTGCTTGTAGTTCAAAATTGAATTGTGCACATTAAATGACCAGAAACTCAATTAATGTATAAACAACGAGAAAAGAACCCAGACTAATCCCAAAATTTAACACGACAGTCATATAGTTCTATGTTGCCTCTGTAAATAAATTCAAGTGGGGTGGCTAGCGTATATCATTTCACACACAAAGGTGACATGTTCCCTCTCAGAACCACGAACCAAAACTTGTTCCATTTCGGCCATTTTTACAACAACATGTTTGTGCCATGACATGACACCATGCCAAGTTTCATGATTTCCAGGCGAGTTTTGGATTTACGGGAATTTAAAAACCAAGTTACACATTGTTCTCGGCGGAGTCATGATGCCCAGATGTTTGAATTTCATTCCCATTTCTTGCATGGGACCTAGAAATTTACCCAAGAACACACATGTGATTTTTCAACCAACTTTGGTGCACTGGAGCATGTGCTTGCAGTTCAAATTTGAATTATGCACATTAAATGTCGAGAATCTCAATTAATGTATAAAAAGGCCAAACGAACCTGGAATAATTCCAAAATTTAACATGACACTCATATAGTTCTATGTTGCCTCTGTAAGAAAATCAAGGGGGGCAGCGTCTATCGTTTTGCACACAAAGGTGGCAGGTTCCCTCTCAGAACCACGAGCCTTCTTGGTAAAAGCTCCGGTTTGCAAGAAGCTTATGCCAAAACTTGTTCCGATTCGGCCAAGTTTTTTACCACAACATGATAGTACCATGACATGACACCATGCCAAGTTTCATGATTTTCAGGTGTGTTGGATTTACAAGAATTTTATAACCAAGTTTCTCAATGTTCTAGGCCAAGCCACGAGGCCCAGATGTTTGATTTTCATTCCCATTTCTTGCATTGGACCTAGAAATTCACCCAAGGACACACATGTGATTTTTCAACCAACTTTGGTGCACTAGAGCATGTGCTTGTAGTTCAAATTTGAATTATGCACATTAAATGTCCAAAAACTCACTTAAAGTATAAAAAAAGGCCGAACTAACCTAGAATAATTCCAAAGTTTAACACGACACTCATATAGTTCTATGTTGCCTCTATAAAGCAAATCAAGTGAGGGGGTAGCGTATATCGTTTCGCACACAAAGGTGGCACGTTCCCTCTCAGAACCACAAGCCTTCTTGAGAGAAGCTCCGGTTTGCAAGGAGCTTATACCAAAACTGGTCCTATTTGGTCAAAAAATTACCACAGCATGATAGTACAATGACATGACACCATGCCAAGTTTCATGATTTTCAGGTGTGTTTTGGACTTAGAAGAATTTTATAACCAAGTTTCTCAATGTTCTCGGTCGAGCCACGACGCCCAGATGTTTGATTTTCCTTCCCATTTCTTGCATGGGACCTAGAAATTCTCCCGAGGACAAACATGTTATTTTCAACCAACTTTGGTGCACTGGAGCTTGTGCTTGTTGTTCAAAATTCCATTATGCACATTAAATGACCAGAAACTCAATTAATGTATAAACAAGGCCAAATGAACCCGGACTAATCCCAAAATTAAAGACGATCGTCATATAGTTCTATGTTGCCTCAGTAGAGAAAATCAACGGGGGCAGCGTATATCATTTCGCACACAAAGGTGACACGTTCCCTCTCTAAACCACGATCCTTCTTTAGAGAACGCCGGTTTGCAAGAAGCTTATATCAAAACTTGTTCCAATCCGTCCAAGTTTTTTACCACAACATGTTTATGCCATGACATGACACCATGCCAAGTTTCATGATTCCAGGTGAGTTTTGGATTTACAGGAATTTAAAAACCAAGTTACTCATTGTTCTCGGCCGAGTCACGACGCCCAGATGTTTGAATTTCATTCTCATTTCTTATATGGGACCTAGAAATTCACCCAAGGACACGCATGTGATTTTTCAACCAACTTTGGTGCACTGGAGCATGTGCTTGCTGTGCAAATTTGAATTATGCACATTAAATGTCCATAAACTCAATTAATGTATAAAAAGGCCAAATGAACCCGGAATAATTCCAAAATTTAACAAAATGTAAACTCTGGTTCACCGGAGCATTTGTAATCATATAAAAAGGGACACGACTCTTTCTTCTGGTGGGAATTGATTTTTTTTTGTTGTTGAGGGAAGTGCGAATTGATTTGGTACTATACAGGGCAATCTTGTTCTCCCGATTTTTTTACATTATTCTTGTAGTTTTTTTCAATGGCATTTATAGCAATATAGTAAAAGGGACATGACTCTCTTGTGTCTTGTATGAATTGTTTTTTTTGTACGCGTTAAGTTTGTTCAGCCGAAAATGGGTTCCACGCATTGTTATCCCAAAATTACAAGCTCAAGTATCTTTTGTCTCTTCTGATGTGAAACTCCCGCCTCTTCAACCCGCGTCGAGCCTTGTTATCCCGAAATTTTGATGCGCATGAAAACTCCCTCCTCATCTAAAATCGGTCCCGCAGCCTAGACACGCGAAATCCCCCTTTTACCCCTCAGCCAGAAATGCTACCTCGACGTCGCCTGGTCAAAACCGATGGGGGTACGTTCATAACTTACCCTACATTTTGGACAAGTGCATCCCTAAGCCATGGCTCCCCCTACCTTCCCCTTTGTCCCCCCATTCGTACACTGAGGCCGCCAAAACTAGCGAAACCCCATGCTCCTCTGTCGGCCTCCCGACCGCCGCCCAACCGGAGACTCTTCCCGGACGATGTCGTCCACCGCAATAGCTCGTCGTCCCTCATACATGATGTCTACTACGCAACCTTGTTCTTGTAGACGTTGTCGGGCCTCCAAGTGCAGAGGTTTGTAGGACAGTAGCAAATTTCCCTCAAGTGGGTGACCTAAGGTTTATCAATCCGTGGGAGGCATAGGAGAAAGATGGTCTCTCTCAAGCAACCCTGCAACCAAATAACAAAGAGTCTCTTGTGTCCCCAACACACCCAATACAATGGTAAATTTTATAGGTGCACTAGTTTGGCGAAGAGATGGTGATACAAGTGCAATATGGATGGTAGATATAGGTTTTTGTAATATGAAATTATAAAAAATTCCAAGGTAATTAATGATAAAAGTGAGCACAAACGGTATTGCATGCTAGGAAACAAGGCCTAGGGTTCATACTTTCACTAGTGCAAGTTCTCTCAATAATAATAACATAACTGGATCATATAACTATCCCCCAACATGCAAAAAATAGTCACTCCAAAGTCACTAATAGCGGAGAACAAACGAAGATATTATGGAAGGGTACGAAACCACCTCAAAGTTATCCTTTCTGATCGATCTATTCAAGAGTCCATAGTAAAATAACACAAAGCTATTCTTTCCGTTCGATCTATCATAGAGTTGATACTAGAATAACACCTTAAGACACAAATCAACCAAAACCCTAATGTCACCTAGATACTCCAATGTCACCTCAAGAATCCGTGGGCATGATTATACGATATGCATCACACAATCTCAGATTCATTTATTCAACCAACACAAAGTACTTCAAAGAGTGCCCCAAAGTTTCTACCGGAGAGTCAAGACGAAAACGTGTGCCAACCCCTATGCATAAGTTCACAAGGTCACTGAACCCACAAGTTGATCACCAAAACATACATCAAGTAGATCACGTGATATTCCATTGTCACCACAGATAAGCACATGCAAGACATACATCAAGTGTTCTCAAATCCTTAAAGACTCAATCGGATAAGATAACTTCCAAGGGAAAACTCAATCCATTACAAGAGAGTAGAGGGGGAGAAACATCATAAGATCCAACTATAATAGCAAAGCTCGTGATACATCAAGATCAAATCAAGAACACGAGAGAGAGAGAGAGAGAGATAGAGATAGAGAGAGAGAGAGATCAAACACATAGCTACTGGTACATACCCTCAGCCCCGAGGGTGAAATACTCCGTCCTCGTGATGGAGAGCACCGAGATGATGAAGATGTCCACCGGTGAGGGATCCCCCCTCCGACAGGGTGCCGGAACAGGGTCCCGATTGGTTTTTGGTGACTACAGAGGCTTGCGGCGGCGGAACTCCCGATCTATTGTGCCCCCTGATGTTTTTAGGGTATATGGATATATATAGGCGAAAGAAGTCGGTCAGGGGAGTCATGATCCATAAG
Organism: Triticum timopheevii; assembly: GCA_963921465.1. Lineage (NCBI taxonomy): Eukaryota > Viridiplantae > Streptophyta > Magnoliopsida > Poales > Poaceae > Triticum > Triticum timopheevii. The sequence continues at coordinate 466,164,789 of OY997266.1, forward strand.
TATAGGTGATCGCAACAGTTTTAGAGGGTAGAGTATTCAACCCAAATTTATTGATTCGACACAAGGGGTGCCAAAGAATATTCTCAAGTATTAGCAGTTGAGTTGTCAATTCAACCACACCTGGATAACGTAATATTTGCAACAAAGTATTTAGTAGCAAAGTAGTATGGAAGTAACGGTTACGGTAGAAAAAGTAACAGTAGCAATTTTGTAGTAATTGTAACAGTAGCAGTTTTGTAGTAATTGTAACAGTAGCAACGGTAAAGTAAATAAGCAAAGAGCAATATGTGAAAAGCTCATAGGCATTGGATCAGTGATGGATAATTATGTCAGATATTGGGTTCCAGCAAAACCCTTAAGGTTCGAACTCTGGGGTGCGCGCGAAGATCTTCCCCCTACCGATCCGCATCCCAACGCCTCGCTGAGAATCTCAGCTACGCGATGAACACAAGGGACGCAAGGTTTATACTGGTTCGGGCTACCATTGTGGTGTAATACCCTAATCCAGTGTGTGGTGTGGTGGATTGCCTCAGGGGTTGATGATGAACAGTACAGAGGAAGAACAGCCTCGCGAGAGGTGTTCTTGGGCTGGTGCAGTGTTCTGCTTGGATGAGTTTGATCGCCTCTGGATCCGATGAGAACTCGATGCCCTCTACTTTGGTGGCCATCTCTATTTATAGAGGCCCTGGTCCTCTGCCCAAATATTGAGCGGGAAGGGAGCCAACAACGGCCATTTTGAAGGGGAACATCTAGTACAGGTTATCCTCACTAAAGTTGGTTTTCGACTGCCAAAGCCATTGGCGATGATGCCGTCTTGGGCTCCACGGTGACCTCCGTCCTGCCGCTCTGCTGGTCTTGGTCTCGTTGCACCGAAATGGTAATCTTCGCTTGATGCCTCGGTACTCCGCGCATGCGCTTGCCCCCTTTGCACCAAAGAGGAAACGAGGACACTGCGCAGGCTAGCGCACGCCTAGCGCCCGCCTGGCCTTGATCGTCATGGCTTGCGTCACGAGCACCTCGCGAGGTACCCCTGCCTTGATCTCTCTGCCTCCTTGCGAGCCTGCCTGGTGAGGCCATGATACGTCTCCGTTGTATCTACTTTTCCAAACACTTTTGCCCTTGTTTTGGACTCTAACTTGTATGATTTGAATGGAACTAACCCGGACTGACGCTGTTTTCAGCAGAACTGCCATGGTGTTGTTTTTTTGTGCAGAAAATAAAAATTCTCGGAATGTCCTGAAACTCCACGGACACCTTAGAAAAAATAAAGAAAAATCCTCGCAAAATATGAAGACCAGGGGGCCCACACCCTGCTCACGAGGGTGGGGGCGCACCCCCCTGGGCGCGTCCCCCTACCTCGTGGGCCCCCTGGTGGCCCTCCGACGCCAACTTCAACTCCATATATTGGCTTTCGGGGAGAAAAAAAATCAGGAAGAAGAAATAATCGCGTTTTACGATACGGAGCCACCGCCAAGCCCTAATCTCTCTCAGGAGGGCTGATCTGGAGTCCGTTCGGGGCTCCGGAGAGGGGGATTCGTTGCTGTCATCATCATCAACCATCCTCCATCACAAATTTCATGATGCTCACCACCGTGTGTGAGTAATTGCATCATAGGCTTGCTGGACGGTGATGGGTTGGATGAGATTTATCATGTAATCGAGTTAGTTTTGTTAGGGTTTGATCCCTAGTATCCATTATGTTCTGAGATTGATGTTGCTATGACTTTGCTATGCTTAATGCTTGTCACTAGGGCCCGAGTGCCATGATTTCAGATCTGAACCTATTATATTTTCATGAATATATGTGTGTTCTTGATCCTATCTTGCAAGTCTATAGTCACCTACTATGTGTTATGATCCGGCAACCCCGAAGTGACAATAATCGGGACCACTCCCGGTGATGACCGTAGTTTGAGGAGTTCATGTATTTGCTATGTGCTAATGCTTTGTTCCGGTTCTCTATTAAAAGGAGGCCTTAATATCCCTTAGTTGCCAATAGGACCCCGCTGCCACGGGAGGGTAGGACAAAAGATGTCATGCAAGTTCTTTTCCATAAGCACGTATGACTATATACGGAATACATGCCTACATTACATTGATGAACTGGAGCTAGTTCTGTGTCACCCTATGTTATGACTGTTACATGACGAACCGCATCCGGCAGAATTATCCATCACTAATCTGGTGCCTACGAGTTTTCCATATACTGGTTCTCGCTTATTTACTTTTCCGTTGCTACTGTTACAATCACTACAAAATACCAACAACATTACTTTTGTTGTCTTTACTTTTGTTACCGTTACCACCACTATCATATTACTTTGCTACTAAACACTTTGCTGCAGATATTAAGTTTCCAGGTGTGGTTGAATTGACAACTCAACTGCTAATACTTGAGAATATTCTTTGGCTCCCCTTGTGTCGAATCAACTAATTTGGGTTGAATACTCTACCCTCGAAAACTGTTGCGATCCCCTATACTTATGGGTTATGAAGACCTTTTTCTGGCGCCGTTGCCGGGCAGCATAGCTCTATTCTTTGAGTCACTTGGGATTTATATCTGCTGGACACTATGAAGAACTTGAAAGATGATCGAACTACTATTTTTCCCTCAACTACGAGGGGAGGTAAGGGACTTCCATCTAGCCTTGCACTAGATTCTCATTCTGTTATGAGTAAGTTTGCGACACCTAAACCTACTACTGCTATTGATTCTGATATGTGGCATGTTCTTGATGATGCCACTTATGCTATGCATGATACTTATGATGAAACTACTTCTATGCTTGATACTACTGTGCCACTTGGTGAATTTCTTGATGAGCAAATTGCTAGGTCAAGAGAAAGAAATTATGGAACCTGAACACGATGACGTTAGTGATGATGAAACTATGCATGCTATTCCTGAGGGTTATCTTTTTGATGCTGAATCTTCTGCAGCTATTTTTGCTTGCCAGGATAGACGTGAATTTAAGAGGTTGCTAGTTAAATGGAGTAAAGAATCTTTTAGAGATAGAATGAGACCCGACCCTGCTTTTGCTACTTCACCTATCTGTGTGCCTGATCAGGATTATTATGATTTTTCTATTGATCCAGATATAATTACTTTGGTTGAATCTGATCCTTTTTATGGCTATGAATCTGAAACTGTTGTGGCATATCTTACTAAGTTAAATGATATAGCTGCCCTGTTTACTAATAATGAGAGATCACGCTACCTTTATTTACTCAAGATATTCCTGTTCTCATTAAAGGGTGATGCTAAGATATGGTATAATTCTCTTGATCCTGGTTGTGTGCAAAGTCCCCAGGATATGATTTATTACTTCTCTGCTAAATATTTCCCTGCTCATAAGAAACAAGCTGCTTTGAGGGAAATATACAATTTTGTGCAAACTGAAGAAGAGAGTCTCCCACAAGCTTGGGGGAGGCTTCTCAAGTTACTTAACGCTTTGCCTGATCATCCTCTTAAGAAACCTGAAATATTTGATATCTTTTATAATGGACTAACTGATGCTTCCAGAGATTACCTGGATAGTGCTGGTTCTCTTTTTAGGGAAAGAACACCAGATGACGCTGAAATTCTATTGAATAATATGTTGGCAAATGAAAATAATTGGGCACCTCCCGAGCTACCTTCTGAGCCAGTTCCAGAGCCAATTACTGAGCCTATTCCTAAACCAACTCCGAAAAAGAGAGGTGTTCTATTTCTCAGTCCCGAAGATATGCAAGTGGCAAAGAAATCTATGAAAGAAAAAGGTATTAAAGCTGAAGATGTTAAGAATTTACCTCCTATTGAAGAAATACATGGTCTTAATTTACCGCCTGTTGAAGAAGTATATGATCTCAACTACTTATTTAATGAAGAACCTCCCGATATCCCGACACAGGTAGTAAAGGTAAATTCTCTCTATAGATATGATAAAGCTGAAGTCCCTCCTACTAAAATTGCTAGTCAGTGCTTGGATGAGTTTGATGACTTTATGTTTAAGCAAGATGACTTTAATGCTTATTTGGGTAGACAATTAAAACAGAATAATTTTATGATTAAACGCTTGGGTGATTATATGGCTGATATTAGAGGTGAACTTAAACTTGTTAGCAAGCATGCTTCTATGGTTACCACTCAAGTAGAACAAGTACTTAAAGCTCAGAAAGAAGCGCTTGATGAAATGAATAGTAAGAAAAATGATTATGCTGCTAGAGTGGCTACTAGAACTGGTAGAATGACTCAGGAACCTTTGTATCCTGAAGGCCACCCTAAGAGAATCGAGCAGGATTCTTAGAGAAACAAAATTGATGTACCTAGTTCTTCTAAAAGGAAGAAAAAGAAAAATGATAGGACTTTGCAAACTTCTAGTGAACCTATTGCTGAACCACCTGAGAATCCAAATGACATCTCTGTTTCTGATGCTGAGACACAATTAGGTGATGAACATGAACCTAGCGACAATGTTAACGATAATGTTCATGTTGATGCTCAACCCAGTAATGATAATGATGTAGAAGTTGAACCTGCTTTTGATCTTGATAACCCACAATCAAAGAATCAACGTTATGACAAAAGTCATTTTGTTGCTAGGAAACATGGTAAAGAAAGGGAACCATGGGTTCAGAAACCCATGCCTTTTCCCCCCAAAACCATCCAAGAAAAAGGATGATGAGGATTTTGAGCGCTTTGCTGAAATGATTAGACCCATCTTTTTGCGTATGCGATTAACTGATGTGCTCAAAACAAATCCTTATGCTAAGTATATGAAGGATATTATTACTAATAAAAGAAAGATACCTGAAGCTGAAATTTCCACCATGCTTGCTAATTATACTTTTAAAGGTGGAATACCAAAGAAACTTGGAGATCCAGGAGTACCTACTATACCATGCTCCATTAAAAGAAATTAGATTAAAACTGCTTTATGTGATCTTGGAGCCGGTGTCAGTGTTATGCCTCTCTCTTTATATCATAGACTTGACTTGAATAAGTTGACACCTACTGAAATATATTTGCAAATGGATTATAAATCAATTGCTATACCTGTCGGTATTTGTGAGGATGTGCCTGTTGTGGTTGCAAACATTACTATTTTAACGGACTTTGTTATTCTTGATATTCCCGAGGATGATAGTATGTCTATTGTTCTTGGAAGACCTTTCCTTAATACTGCAGGGGCTATTATTGATTGCACCAAAGGCAATGTCACTTTTCATGTTAATGGCAATGAGCACACGGTACACTTTCCGAGGAAACAACCTCAAGTTTATAGTATCAACTCTATTGGAAAAATTCCATCGATTATATTTGGAGGTTTTGAATTTCCTCTCCCTACTGTCAAGAAAAAGTATGATATTCTTATTGTTGGGTATTTTCATATCCCCGTTGAGGTAACTTAGTGTCATTCGAAATTTCCCCGGTTCCGTGATTATTCGGAATGAGTTTGTTAACAAGACTTGATCAACCTTGTTAGTGGGTTCATTTTGATGATCACGAGATGGATGAAACTAGGAGCACAACCTTCTGTACCCTCTTTATCTTTTCTGTTATTTAGTAGAAATAAAGTAAAATAGTATTTTTCTGTCTATTTGCTGACTTATCCGTGCAATATAAAAATATCCCGAAAATAAAAGTCCTCAGAATGCCATGCCAATTTAATACGATTTTTTCGGGAATATTTAAGAATTTTCTATGCAAAAATTACCACGGGGGGAGCTGCCACCTGGCCACGAGGGTGGAGGGCGCGCCCTACCCCCCTGGGCGCGCCTCCTGCCTTGTGGGCCCACGGTGGCCCTCCTCCACTTATTCCTGCACCCATCTTCTTCCTCTGCCTCACACAAACACGAAAAACCAACTCAAGCACGAGTTCCAGCCCCCGTTGTTGTCATTTTTGATCTCCTTGCTCAAAGCACCTCTTGCAAAACTGCTTGGGGAGATTGTTCCTTAGTATGTGACTCCTCCATTGGCCTAATTAGATTTTGTTCTAGTGCTTTATTCATTGCAAATTTGTGCTGCATAGGTGACCATGTTCTTGAGATTGCATGTCAAATTTATATGGTTCCAAGTAGTTCCAATGCTTTATATAGGCTCTAGGCATTTGTGGGAGTTGTTACTATCAATTTTATTGAAGTTGGTTCACTTTTATTTGAAGTTACTAAAAATTTCAGATTGTTTTAGAAATAATGAAGAGACTTTTGAGGGGCTCGTCGAGTCGAAACTCTAAGGAGAAACAAAAGGAAGAAGAGGAGAAGCCCAAATTTAATTTGCCTCACAACGTGGAGGTCCGTCCGTGTGAATGGCCCTCCGATGACTTCTTGAGGAGAGCTAGGATTTATGAAGATTTCTATTTATTGATTGAGAATGCTGGCCTCACCAACTTCCTCCACGACCAACGTCATCAGTATCTCTTACTCACAAATACTTTTGTGCAAAACTTCTACTTCTTCCCTAAGAAATCACCTCCAACAGTAGAGTTTCATTTATATGACGTTGTTAAAGAGATGACATTAGCTGAATTCTGCGAGGTTTGCAGAATATCCTTTGAGGGCACCTTAGATGAACCCCACTATAATGAAGCAGAAGCTTTTATTAACACTATCACTGTGGGAGAAACCAGGAAGGTTTCTGATGCAAGGATCACTATCATACATTATCCTATTTTATGCTACTTTGCCTTATTTGCTAGTCGTTGCTTGATTGGATGCGGGAACTGTGGAAACCTTAGTATTCTTGATATTATTATTTTGCTACATGGTTTATACCGCAATAACTCTGTTAGCATGGGTGGAATTGTTGCTAGACGGTTAAGTCTGAACCGTACTAAGGGCCCCATCTTTGGAGGCATTTATGCTTCACGCCTAGCTGAACATTTTGAAATACCTATTAGCATGCGGAGAAAGAAGAAACAGCGATGCCCCATGCTTATTTAGATTACAAGAGTATGATAGCGCATGATTTTCTTGTTAAGAGTCACGATGGGGGGCTCAAATATAAATTATACTTTGATAAACATCACCCTGAGACTATTACCTTGCCTGCTCCTTCTTTGTTTAACTCGTCCGCAGAACCTCACATCGTACCGTGGTCGGCTGTTCAAGCCTATCGGAACCCTGCACCAGCCCCGGAGCCGGAGCCACAAGATGAGCCTCCATGACTATCTATTTATTCTTGGGATCCAGAGGAGGCTGCCAGCCAGTGGCAGTCAGAGTCTTCTTCGTCACAGTATGACCCCAACTACACTTACGGGTATCCGCCAGGCCATCCCTGGCAATAGACCAGCTTAGGCCAAAAGCCTAAGCTTGGGGGAGTACGTATTTCCCACCGACATTACATTTATGTTCACACACACTCATTGCTAGATGTTGGTGCTCATACTCTTTTCATTGTAATATCCATGCTAGTTTAAATTTCTTTTTCCTGCTTTCTTCTTGTGTGTTTGTTAAACTTTAAGAAAAACAAAAAAAATTAGTTAGTTTACTTTCCATGCTTGTAGTAGAATTAAAAAGAAAACCCAAAAATATTTCCCGTTCTTCTTTTACTTGTTGGGAGCTTTCCCGTGTAAATAGTTTTTTATTTCTTTTCCTTTCTTTGGGGGTCGAGAAGACCATATTGAAAATGCTTAGTGGCTCTTATATGCATGATTGTTTATTTAACTTAGAGCCCATATTACTTGTCTTCTCTCTTGAGTTGAATGCTTGCAGATTCTAGCTTAGTCCAATGCACGTGCACTCTTATTATTATACACATCATTCGGTCGTGCAAGTGAAAGGCAATGATGAGGATTTATGATGGACTTATTGGGAAGAAAAAGCTGGTATGAACTCGACCTCTTTTGTTTTTGTAAATATGATGATTCATCGTTCTTGATTCAGCTATTATGAAGTAAACATATTTGCAATGACATTTAGACATTATAGTTGCTTGTGCCATGCTTGATTATCTATGAGTTATAATGGTTTACCTTGCGTGCCAACATGCTATTAGAATGATTATGATGTGGTATGATGGGATGGTATCCTCCTTTAAATGTATTGAGTGACTCGACTTGGCACATTGTCGGGGGAAACTGATCCACGAACACCTATGGGACCGGCGGACCGAGCCCCTTTCGGTTCGGCGGGGGGCGGAGGTCGCACGAAGAGCGGATCGAGGCGAAGCACACAAGCAGTTTACCCAGCTTCGGAGCTCTCCGGAGAGATAATACTCCTACTGCTGTATGTCTGAGTGTATTGAGTTCTTGCTCGGGAGCGCCAAGTGCTACAGTACACACTAGCTGCTAACGAGACCGAGCGTGAGTGTTTTTCTGGCTTTGAACCCCCATCTACGTTGCGCATGGGCCTCCTTTTATATGCTCAAGGGGTCACCGACAGGTGGCAACGCAGGCAAGGGTAAAAACGGAAAAGGTGTTGCGGTTGGTACAACTACCTGTATAGTGTATCATACCTAACCCTGACGGCAGGGGACAAAGGCATTAAATGCCCGTCTGCGTCGCCCAAACAGTGCCAAAAGGGACCGTCAGGGACGCCACCGCTTGCCACGATGGCAATCTTGTCAGCGTCGCTTGCCACCTCGCACCGCTGGCTGCACAGCCTCTTGCCACGCGCACCTGGAAAGGTCCCAGGGCGACACGTTGGTGGATGTGCTGGAGCGCGGGTACAGAGTGGTAGCTTGTCGCGGCAAGCGCCTTGCCGCGGTCGTTGTCTTGTCGCGTGCGGAAGCTTGTCGCTCACCGGGCCTCGCCGGGACGCGTGGCGCGTCGCGGCAAGTTCCTTGAGATGCCTCGGTTGGCCTTCCCGGCAAGCTCCTCTTGCCGGGGTCTTGTCTCCTTGGCTTGAATACTTTGTTCTTGAATGGTTCCAATGGAACCACGGAGGACCTTGGCGGTCACCCGGCAAGCCTTGCCGCGGGGTGCTGTGACTGCCCATGCACAAGTTCGGGATACTAGGGTACCCCTACTCTAGTACACCGACAGGAGCCCCCGGGCCTGGGCCACGCACGGTGCCGAGCGCTGTTGGGCCAGGCCCAAAACAGGGCACGGGCATGCGCGGCCTGGGTTACGCCGTATCTCACTCCGTATCCACCGCGCCCTCCCCGAACGGCACGCGTTGAATGCGGCGTCATGAGGGAGATCGTGGGTGGTTTCTTTATTAGGAAAGACGGAACGTCCGCCCCCTCCCTCTTTATAAGCAGAGGAAACAGGGGCAGTTCGCCCATCTCGCCAGTTGCTATTCCAATCTCAGAAATCTCCGCCGCTCCCCCCTTTCTTCCCTAAGCTGAAAGAGAGCAGCGCTCCGCCCCCCATCGCCACCAGCACCACCAACGCCGTCGATCTCCCCCACCACCTCCGCCATGGCTCCGAAAGCCGGAAAGGGGAAGGCTGTGAAGTCGACCGAGGCGTAGTGGCTCGTGGCGCTGCGAAAGGAGCAGACAACTTTCCCCCCCCAAGCTCGCTGCAAAGGAGCTGAGGGAGTACTACTACCTCTTCTGGTCGACGGAGACGCGAGCGCATCCGCGCACGAAGGTACTCTCCGCCGCTGCTTCGGAACGGGCTCCGAATGGATATCCCTTCTTCGCGTTGTTCTTCTACTGCGGGCTCTGCCCGCCTTTCTCTGAGTTTTTCTGCGACATCATGAACACCTACGGGTTCCACCTCCTTGACTTCACCCCCAATGCCGTTCTGACCATGGCAGTTCTCGCACATCTCTGCGAAAACTTTGTCGGAGTCCATCCAAATGTAGCCCTTTTTCGCCACTTCTTTATGCCCCGGGTTGAGAGAGGGGAGCCTTTATCCGGCGGAATTGCCTGGATCTCGAGAGCCGGGAAGAAGGAAGCTTATCTGGAGGGAGAGCTCCGCGGCAAGTGGGAGGAATGGAGAGCAGACTGGTGCTGGATTGTCGAGGAGAACCCGCATCCATTCACCGCCCAGCGCCAAGCCCCAGTAGCGCGCGGCAACGATTGGAGCGCCGTGGCCCCGGAAGACGATAGGCTGAAGATTTCCGTCACCCGGATCGTGCGCCTCAGGCTTGCCGGGCTCACTGTAGGCGCCGTTGGCGCAGATTTTCTTCGCCGCCGCATCGCCCCCCTGCAGGAGAGGAGGAGACCCGCCTGGGAGTTCGGGGGTGCGGCGGACATCATGAGGCTGCGCCCGGGCCTCAACTTCAACTTCACCGTCCTGGAACTGGACGCGATGCTCAAGGAACTGTTCAAACACGACCCTCAACATCCCGAATGGTTCAGGTTGCCGAAGGGTGTCGTTCCGCTGTGCAACAACTCCTCACTCGACCGCATCCGTGCAATGATGCCGCTGTGCGATTCGCATGGAATTGTCCCAACTTGGCAAGAGCCTGCAGACGACGTCGTGCAAGAGTTCTTTGACGGCTTGGTAGAAGTGCTGGTCCGTTCTGATGAGCAGAAAAGCCTCACCCGCGACACCACCGATGCGGAGATGCAGCGCATCGCCACTAGGGCGGAAGAGGCGGCGGCGGCCGCTGCCGCGGGCGAGTTTGGATTCACAGTGGAGGAGGCAGAGGCAGCAGAGGCAGCAAGCCTTGCCGAGCGGGAGTGGCTTGCCGGCGAGGAAGAGCTTGCCGAGCCTGAAGCCGAGTCGAGCAAGCCCGCCGAGGGTGCGAGCGGCTCGTCGAAGACCAATTCCTCATCCTCCTCATCTACAGACAGCCCGCCGCAGGCAGAGCTCCCAGCTCCACCAAGAAGGCGTCTCCGCAAGGCCGGGGACGTAGCGGGGCGGCAGACGAGTCAACAGCCGCCGCGCCGCGCGACACGCTCTACCGCGACAAGCACTGTTGCCGCGGGAGCACCTCACGTCGCTGCGGCAACTGGAGCGGGATCCTTCCGGACCACCGCTTCTGCTCCTGCCGCTCCTCATGCCGCGGCGGCGGCCGAAGCCGGGTCGTCCCAGACCACCGCCACTACCCCCGCCAAGCGGCTAAGGGAAACTACTCCTCCGTCTCGTCGCGCCGAAGGTGGGCTGGACTTCGACCTCTCCGCGCTCAGCTCCAACGAGGAAGAAGAAGAGTAGGATTCTTTGTTGTACTTGTAGTTCTTCAATTCTTGCTGTTTTGTCTTGTATCTGATTTGCTTTACTCTGAACCCATTCCTTTTCAGGACTCTGGCCCAGAGAGCGGCGAAGAGAGCCAAGGTCCCGGTGATTGTCATCGAGGACGAGCCCACCGCGACGGCAGGGGATATGTCCGAGACCACCTTGCCGGACCCGGCAACTATTCCCCAAGGCAGCCCCCAGCGCAGCCCCCAGCGTAAGTATATGGTTTACTTCCCGCTGTTAGGCGCGCATGGGTGCTCTTTCTTTGCTGACATCCGACTATTGGTTTGTGTAGGAGCAGAGCAGCCTCACTAGGAGCGCTCGGAAGCCGCTCCCGACATGCCATCTGCTTCGACTACAGCGCCAAGGGAGGATTCCCCGGCAAGGGAGCGTTCTCCGGCAAGGGAGAAGTCTCCGGCATGGGACAGTTCTCCGACAAGGGACAGCATCAGCGCCCCCCTGGTGGCGGAGACCACGACTGCAGAACCTAGTATAGGTAATGCTCTTGCTTGAAAACTTCCCTTGGGTTATTCTTCTTCTGATTTTCTTTTTGGATATTTGCTTGACTTTTCTTTCTTTTCTGGTCGTCAAATCCATCTGCCACGGAGGCGATGAAGACCGAGGTCGGCGGGGAGGAGAACGCACGCGGCAATACCGACGACGCCGCTGCCACCGAAGAAGAAGCCGACGCTGATGATCCCACCGGCGAAGAGGCTGCCAAAGCTGCCGCCACAGAAGCTGGCGAGGGGTCCGGCGATCGCACTGACGGCCCCGAGGCCGCAGGAGCGACAGGCGCTACACCGACCACCGATCCCTCCGCCGCTGCTGCAGCGTCAGGCTCCGAAGAGCCCCAGCCCGGCGCCTATTTGAAGGCCGGCGATGGCGTCTTCATCAAGCTCCCCTGGGCGTCAAGCTCAAGGGCGCCGATCGAAGGAGAAACCTTTGATGGAGAGGTGCTCGCCTCCACTGGGCTGACGCTGGTTGATGCGCCGAGCAGCAGCAGCGACGAGACTGAGGAGGAGCGGCTGCTGCGGAAGCTGGTGTCGCTCTACCGCACTCGGCAAGCCAAGCTGGAATCCCGAGAAGCGCTTGTCGCGAGGGCGGGAGTGGACATTGAGAAGCACGCGGAGGAGCTCCGAGGCCGTAACCAGGAAGCCCTCTGGTCCTTGGCGGAAGAGCAGGAGCAACTCGCCGAGGCGCGGAAAGCCTTCCTCCTTGAGAAGGCCGAAGTTGAAGAGCAACAATGGCTTGCCGCCGAGGAGTTGTTTGCGCGGGAGGGCGAGTTGGCGCAGCGGAAAGTCAACCTTGATAGCCACGAGGAGGAGCTTGCTGCGAGCGAGAAAACATTCGGCGGGGCTCTCAAGGAAGCAGAGGATGCTGCCGCAGCTGCCGAGGCCGCCAAGAAGGAGCTGGAGACGAAGGTGGCGCAGCTGGAGGCCGATCTCAAGGCGAGCGGTGAAGAGCTTGCCGCGCTCAAGCGTGAGTGCGAGAAGGACGCCTACACCCTTGGCGAGCTGCAGGGTAGTCTCGCCGAGAAGGGCAAGGAACTTAGCGCCGCCAAGGACTCCAACGCAGATCTTGAGTTGAAGCTGACTACTTTGACCAAGACGCTGGACGGCGCTAAGGAGCAGGAGGTGGCCTTGAAGAAGCAGATCAAGGCCGACGAGGCGCTGCTGGCGAGTGCTGCTGTCACCCAAAACACCTTTAGGGAGAATGTGGAGCACTGGACGGAGGGTCTCGTGGATGTTGCCGCAGCCATCGACGGGGAGCTGGCGCAGCTAGGGATGGAGGATTTCGGGTATCCCTCCGATGAGAACCTTCAACCCAGCGCCAAGCTCAGCTTGTTCTTCAAAGGCGTGGCAACGGCCCTCTAGCGACTCCGAGAGAAGATCCTAAAGCAGCTGGCCGATGAGTCACGCAAGATCTGCACGGGAGCTCTTCAAAAGGTGTTGGTGAAGGTGGCCTTCCGCAATCCAGGCCTCAACCTCACCAACGTCCTCAGGACCTTGCCGCCGGAAGCTGATCTGGAAGCGCTTAAGACCCTTGTCGCACCCATTGTGGACAAGGTGAGCGGAATCAAGAGGGTTGAGGGCGATCGCGTAGATTAGGCCGCCCGTTTTCTCCTTTTCTTGTCGCTGCTGGTCGTGTTATGAAAACAATCTGTTACAGCTGCGACAAGCTATCTTGTAATATAACTCTATTTTGGGTATCGATTGCTATGTTATTTCCTTTACTTGATTACTTCCTTTGTATGTTTTTGCCCTACGCTTTTAGGGAACTTGCCGGTGCAGGCACCTTAGCCGCGAGCGCTGAGTGCGGGACGTCAGCAGCCTGCTGGCGGTGCCGCTACCGACAAGAAACCTTGTCGCAACTAGTCACAGCTCACTTAAGTTGTTGAGCAGACTCGAAACAAAGTAAGGGCGCAACTATCTACGAGTTGGTTCCTCCGCGCACAGGTTTTCCATACAAAGCACGGTCGTTCGAGGAAAATAACTTAAAAAATTTAAAACTGATTGCTCAAACTTTGGCAACTTAGCTTTTCTGTCGTTTGTTTCCTGGTAAGGCGAAACTTTCTTGAACGACGCCTGGTCCACACCATTATCTTCTCCTTTCGCCCCGGTAAACTTGTGGGCGAGGGAACCTTCCTTTCTTTGAGAAAAAGAAAGAAGAGAAAATAAAGATATGGAGCCTTATGGCTCGTTATTGCTTACCGGGGTAGGCGCTGCACAAAGTGTCAGATAACACATGCAAAAAATAGAAAGCATGAAATTGACAATATGTGCGGAGCACATGATCTTTACTTATGCACGGGGTCTGTGCCCGGATTTGTACAAAGGATTACATGCAATAGCGGCAAGACTTGTACAAAAGGTGGTTGCCGGAACAGGTTCCGGCAACCGCGCCCTACGGGTAAAACTTACGAGATGCTCAATGTTCCAGGAGTTGCTCACCGGAATGCCATCCTCGGTCTCAAGGCGGACAACGCCAGGCCTAGTGACTCATTTCACCTGATAAGGGCCTTCCCACTTTGGTGTCAACTTGTTGGAATTCTTGGCGGACTGAACGCGCCGTAGAACAAGGTCGCCTTCCTCGAGACTTCTGGCATTAACTTTGCGGCTATGGTAGCGGTGCAAAGTTTGCTGGTAATGAGCAGCTCGTACAGCAGCCTGAAGATGGTCCTCCTCAAGGAGCAGCGCGTCATCTTGTCGCAGCTGCTCTTGCTCAAGCTCATCATAAGCGAGCACTCGAGGTGATCCGTATACGAGTTCCGTGGGGAGAACTGCCTCTGCTCCATAGACTAGAGCGAAAGGTGTCTGGCCAGTGGCTCGATTTGGCGTCGTCCTGATCGACCAAAGAACCACCGGCAGCTCCTCAATCCAGTTCTTTCCGCACTTGCGCAGCCTGTCGAAAGTCCTGGTCTTGAGCCCGCGCAGCACTTCAGCATTTGCCCTCTCCTCTTGATCGTTGCTTCTCGGATGAGCAACAGAAGCGAAGCAGACCTTGGCGCCAAGATCTTGGACATACTGCATGAAGGTGCGGCTCGTGAATTGCGTGCCATTGTCGGTGATGATCCTGTTAGGGATCCCGAAGCGGCAAACAATCGACCTGAAGAACTTGACTGCTGACTGTGCTGTCACCTTCCTTACTGCTTCCACCTCCGGCCACTTTGTGAACTTGTCGATTGCAACGTACAAGTACTCAAAGCCCCCGACAGCTCGGGGAAAGGGCCGAGGATGTCGAGCCCCCAGACCGAAAATGGCTAGGATAAAGGGATCGTCTGGAGAGCTTGAGCTGGCTGGTGTATCTGCTTGGAATGGAACTGGCACGCTTCACACTTGGTTACTTGTGCAGTCGCATCCTGGAGGGCTATCGGCCAAAAGAAACCTTGCCGGAATGCCTTGCCGGCAAGTGCTCTTGCGTCAATGTGGTGACCACATATGCCTCCATGTATCTCTGCCAACAGCTTTTGTCCATCTTCCCGGTGAATACACTTCAATTTCACACCGTTGAGTCTTCTTCTGTACAGTGTGTTGTCGACAAACTGGTACATACTTGACTGCCGAGCTACTCTTTCCGCTTCTTCTTGCTCTTCGGGAAGTTCTCCTGTCTGAAGGAAACGGACAATCTGCTGTGCCCATGCTGGAGCTTGTGGCTCGACAACAAGGACTAAAGGCACATCTGCTGCTGCGGGAACATCCGCTTCTACGGCGAGAACCTGTGGCTCAGCCGGAGCTTGACATTCCCCGGCAAGCTTGTCGGAGCAAAACTTGTTGAGAGCGTCTGCTTCAACGGAACAAACCCTAGGGCTTGCCGGAGCAGACTGCTCCTCAGCATCCTTGGTGTTGATCTTGGGGACCTTATTGGCGGCGGCTTCGGGGAGCTCTGCCGGAAAATAGTCACCACAAATCAACTTCCTCTTCTTTCTCTGTCCAGTTGATGGTGTTACAGATGGTTGAGTCAGCTTGAGCACAAAGATCCCTGGTTCCACAGGTAACTTAAGTGCGGCGCACTTCGACAGGCCATCGGCAATGTCGTTCTGAGCTCTTGGAACATGTTCCATCTGTAGGCCGTCAAAGTGCTCTTCTAACTTTCTCACTTCATCAACGTAAGCTTCCATCAACGGACTCTGATAATTCTTGTTCACTTGGCGGACGACAAGTTGCGAGTCACCCCTGACAATGAGCTTCTTGATCCCAAGGTCTACTGCGATCCTAAGACCGGCAAGCAAACCTTCATACTCTGCGGTATTGTTCATTGCTTGCTCCTTGGGAAAGTGCATCTGGACTACATACTTGAGGTGCTCTCCGGTTGGTGCAACAAGTAGCACGCCCGCACCGGCGCCTTGGAGCGAGAAGGCACCGTCAAAGTACATCAGCCACTCTTTGCTTGCTTCCTTGACGGGGATGCTTGTTTCTGGAATTTCTTCATCTGGTGTTGGCGTCCACTCTGCTATGAATTATGCCAATGCTCTGCTCTGGATAGTTGAAGTGCTCTCAAACTTGAGGCCAAAGCTTGACAGTTCCAGTGCCCACTCGACAATCCTGCCTGTTGCTTATGGATTCTACAGTATCCTCTTCAGCGGAAAACGAGTGACAACTGTGATCTCATGTGCTTGGAAGTAATGGCGCATCTTTCTCGAGGCCATGAGAAGGCCGAAAAGCAATTTCTGCACACCAGAGTACCTTGACCTAGCCCCCTGCAGAAGGGAACTAACAAAGTAAACTGGGCGTTGCACCATTTTCTTCTGTATCTCCTCACGCGCCTGCGCAGATCCATCTTTGTCGGGACCAGAGCTTGTCGGTGAAGCCCCCTGCTTGTCGCTGGATGCATCTTCCGTGGTTGCTGGCTCATCATCCGCCTCCCTCTCCGCTACTAACGCAACACTAACCACTTGATTGGTTGCCGCTATATACAGCAGCAACTTCTCTTGTGGCTTAGGTGCGACAAGTGTTGGAGTGGAGGACATGTATCTCTTTAAGTCCTGCAGCGCAGCCTCCGCTTCCGGAGTCCATTTCATTGGACCTGCCTTTTTCAATATTTTGAAAAACGGCAGGGCGCGCTCAGCAGACCTAGAGATAAACCCGCTGAGAGCAGCCACGCAACCGGCAAGTCTTCGTACATCCTTGACGCGCTTTGGTGCTTCAATCTGCTCAATGGCCTTGATCTTATCGGGATTGGCTTCAATTCCCCGCTGAGACACGAAGAACCCGAGAAGCTTGCCGGAGGGGACTCCAAACACACACTTCTCGGGGTTAAGCTTGAGGTTGATCTTACGCAGATTTGCAAAAGTTTCGTCTAAATCTTGAACCAGAGTTGCCTTGTCCTTGCTCTTGACCACTATGTCATCCATGTAGGCTTCCACATTTCTGTGCATTTGTGGCTCAAAAGCGTCATGGACTACCCTTGCAAATGTTGAACCAGCATTCTTTAAACCGTATGTGCCACATGGAGTGATGAATGCGGTCTTCTCCTCATCCTCTTCTACCATGAAAATCTGATGGTATCCTGAATATGCGTCAAGAAATGAAAGCAGGTCACATCCGGCCGTGGAGTCAACAATCTGGTTAATGCGCGGCAAGGGAAATGGGTCTTTGGGACAAGCTTTATTGACATTGGTAAAGTCGATACAATGCCTCCATTTCCCATTTGCCTTGCGCACGACTACAGGATTGGCCAACCACGTAGGATGGAGCACTCCTCTGACAAGGCCTACTGCTTCCAATTTCTTGATTTCTTCTCCGATGAATTCTTGGCGCTGCACTGCTTGTTTCCTGACCTTCTGCTTGATGGGCCGCGCATGAGGACAGATGGCAAGATGGTGCTCAATTACTTTCCTGGGAACACCGGGGATGTCAGATGGTTGCCACGCAAACACGTCAACGTTCGCCCGCAGGAAAGCAACGAGCGCGCTTTCCTATTTAGGGTCGAGAGTGGCACTGATGGTGAAGGTACCACCAGTGCCCTCCTCCTTGGCGGACACCTTCTTGGTCTCTGGCGGAGCTGCCATTGTCTTCTTATGCTTGCCGGTGGAGCTCGATGTTGCGTCCTCGACGGTAGCGCAGCACTCCGAAGAGGTGCGCTTGCCGGAGTGGGCATCAAAACTCTTGCTGGACTTGGTCTTCTTCTTCCCCCCGGGAGCTTCAACGGCAAGTGACTTGCGATCTGTTGCGGCTGCTGCTTCCCGGTAGATCTTGTCGGCGCAGATAAGAGCATCCTTCTTGTCGCCAGGGACAGAGATGACACTTATCGGGCCTGGCATCTTCAGCATGTTGTTTGCATAGTGAGAGGCTGCCATGAATTTGGCGAGTGCTGGACGGCCGAGTATCCCATTGTAAGGCAATGGAAAGTTAGCAATGTCAAAAGTGACCCTCTCAGTCCTGAAATTCAACTCACTGCCAAATGTCACCGGCAACATGATCTTTCCCTTCGGCCTGCTCCTTCCCGGATTGATTCCTTGGAATGTACCAGTCTCTTCGAGCTTGCTGTCAGGGATCTGGAGTTTCTGGAGTACCGCGGAGGAGATCAGGTTCAAGCCGGCCCCGCCGTCAACTAGCATCTTAGTGACCTTGAAGTTGCGGATAGTTGGTGAAACCCACATCGGCAAGCACCCGACCGCAGTTATGCGATCAGGGTGGTCCTCAATATCAAAGATGATAGGCGTGCTAGACCATTTCAGAGGCTTGCGTGACTCGACGGGTGGTTCTGCTGCATTGACTTCCCGCACCCACTGCTTGAGCTAGCGGTGTGAAGTATGCAGAGAAGCACCGCCGTCAATGCACAGGACCTCTGTGGCTTTCTGGAACTCCTGCTCATCGGTCTCCTCATCATCCATATCTTCATCGTCGTCGTCATCTTCATCCTTGTCGCGGCCGCGGGGAGGTCTGTCTCCTTGCCGCTGCTTGGCCTTGCCGCGGCGTCCTCCTCGGCCGGGACGTTTCTTGCCGGATCCTCCAGTACCTTCTTGGGCCTTCTCCTTGTCGCGTCGCTCATATTCAGCCTTTTGCTGCTCGACAAGCTGCTCGACCTTCTTACAGCTCTGGAGATCATGGCCCTTGGTGCGGTGGATCTTGCAGTACTGCTTGTTGGTGCCGTCCTGCTTGTCGGCGACCGCCACAGCCTGGCTGTTGGTAGCTTCGGCTTTCTTGGCGTCACCCCCGTTGCCGGACTGCTCAACGACTAGCACATCTTTGCCTTTCTTCTTTCTGTTGTTCCGCCACCGGTTTTTCCTTCCCGGGGCAGCATCCTCGCTGTCAGATCCTCCTGCTCCTGTATTCTCTCCAGGGAGTTTTCTCCCTTCCTCAGCACGGGCACACTTGTCGGCCAGGGCATATAACTCACTGACGTCTCTGATATTGCACATCGCCATCTCCTCCCGCATCCTGCGGTTACGCACGTTCTGATGGAACGCGCTGATGACCGCGGCAGGGTGAACATCTGGGATGTTGTGCTGTACACGGCTGAATCTCTGAATGTACTTGAGCAGGGGCTCTCCTTCCTTCTGGGCGAGCAGATGAAGGTCGCTCGCTTGGCCATGAGGCTTGTGGCCGCCTGTAAAGGCGCCGACAAACTGATGGCATAGGTCTGCCCAGGAGGATATGGAGTTGTCCGGCAAGTGCATGAGCCAGGATCTGACATTGGGCTTGAGCACTAGCGGGAAGTAGTTGGCAAGGATCTTGTCGTCCCGCCCCCGGCAGCTTGCACCGCGATGGTGTAGATGCTGAGGAACTCCGATGGATGAGACTTGCCGTCGTACTTCTCTGGTACGTCTGGCTTGAAATTCTTCGTGCTGGGCCACTGGACTTGCCGCAGCTCACGAGTGAACGCAGGGCAACCTCCCGCGTACGGCAAGTCGCCTGGTTCCCCTGGTGCATGCATGTCGACAGAGGGCCCAGCGCGCTGGTCGGATTGACGCCGCGCTTCTCTTCGGCGCTCGATGCGAGTATGAGCGTCTTCTTGCTGTCGTTCGTGAAGAACTTGGCGCTGATCGCGACGAGCTCGTGGATCTGATGACGCGGTGGAGTCGCTGTCGAGGTGGATCCGGCGAGTCAGCGATCTTGGCCTTCGGGGCGGAGAGTGCACGGTGGTTGCACCCCCACTGGTTTTGTCGCCATCGGCTCGTGCCTGGCAGTCTTGCCGCGGCTGCGATGTGCTCGGCTGCCGTGGAGTGTCGCCGTTGGCGAGGCCGATGAGACTTTGAATAGTGGCCCTCCATTCGTCGATCTTGTCCGCCGTTGGAGGGTAATCCAGGAGCAGTTGAGCTCGCCCAACGCTTCTGCTGGAGTGGTGGGTGGCAGTGGCGAACGGTGCGAGGAGCGGGATATGCTCGGACTTCTAACTATGTTAGAAGGAGCAGTATCCCGTCCAGGCGACCGTGTCTTGCTCGTGCCGGCATGTTGGCGTGCACGCTGGTCTTGAGCATCCCGAGATCCACCAGCTCGATCTTGGTCCAACGAACGTATGGTACCGCGAGTACCATGACGCTGTCGGTCCCGCGCCTCCTGAGATGGGCGCGGCGCATGTACGGACGCCGAGGTCTGCGCAGCCCTGTCCTTGGACCTGGCGGCACCGTGAGCTCCCTCGTCGACGCCCGTTCTTCCGCCGGCGTCTACCCCACCACCTGTTTGCTCCGGTGGTGGTGGGATCGACACGGACGGAGTAGCCGCCTCCAAAGCCTTCTTCTTTGGCGGCATGTCGATGAAGAAGGTGAAGATCTAGCTCGTGTGAACGCCGGATCAGGTTCACACAACCTCGACGCCCCCTACCTGGCGCGCCAAAGATGTCGGGGGAAACTGATCCACGAACACCTATGGGACCGGCAGACCGAGCCCCTTTCGGTTCGGCAGGGGGCGGAGGTCGCACGAAGAGCGGATTGAGGCGAAGCACACGAGCAGTTTACCCAGCTTCGGAGCTCTCCGGAGAGATAATACTCCTACTGCTGCATGTCTGAGTGTATTGAGTTCTTGCTCGGGAGCGCCAAGTGCTACAGTACACACTAGCTACTAACAAGACCGAGCGTGAGTGTTTTTCTGGCTTCGAACCCCCCTCTACGTTGCGCATGGGCCTCCTTTTATATGCTCAAGGGGTCACCGACAGGTGGCAACGCAGGCAAGGGTAAAAACGGAAAAGGTGTTGTGGTTGGTACAACTACCTGTACAGTGTATCATACCTAACCCTGACGGTAGGGGACAAAGGCATTAAATGCCCGTCTGCGTCGCCCAAACAGTGCGAAAAGGGACCGTCAGGGACGCCACCGCTTGCCACAATGGCAATCTTGTCAGCGTCGCTTGCCACCTCGCACCGCTGGCTGCACAGCCTCTTGCCACGCGCACCTAGAAAGGTCCCAGGGCGACACGTTGGTGGGTGTGCTGGAGCGCAGGTACAGAGTGGTAGCTTGCCGCGGTAAGCGTCTTGCCGCGGTCGTTGTCTTGTCGCGTCCGAAAGCTTGTCTCTCACCGGGCCTCGCCAGGACACGTGGCGCGTCGCGGCAAGTTCCTTGAGATGCCTCGGTTGGCCTTCCCAGCAAGCTCCTCTTGCCGGGGTCTTGTCTCCTTGGCTTGAATACTTTGTTCTTGAATGGTTCCAATGGAACCACGGAGGACCTTGGCGGTCACTCGGCAAACCTTGCCGCGGGGTGCTGCGACTGCCCACGCACAAGTTCGGGATACTAGGCTACCCCTACTCTAGTACACCGACACACATGTTCACGCATGTAATTGAATCCAATCAACATAGCCTTCATGATATTTATGTTCATGGTGGATTATATCCTACTCATGCTTGTACTCAGTGTGAATTAATTTTAATGCATGTTTACGACTGTTGTCACTCTCTCAGTTGGTCGCTTCCCAGTCTTTTGCTAGCCTTCACCTGTACTAAGCGGGAATACTGCTTGTGCATCCGAACTCCTTAAACCCCAAAGTTATTCCATATGAGTCCACTATACCTACCTATATGCGGTATTTACCTGCCGTTCCAAGTAAATTTGTATGTGCCAAACTCTAAACCTTCAAATAAACATTCTGTTTTGTATGCTTGAATAGCTCATATGTCAACTAGAGCTGCCCTTATCTTCCGTGTTAGGCGGGTTATTCTCAAGAGGAGTGGACTCCGCTCCTCATTCACGAGAAAATGGCTAGTATCCGGGATGCCCAGTCCCATGCTTTATGCAAACTAAATCAAAATAACTGCAAACAAAACTCCCCTTGGGACCCGTTGAATGTTGGAGGAACTCGTTGTTTCGAGAAAGCCAGGGATTGATGCCTGTGGAGGAAGGGGCGTATAAACTTTACCATTCTGTTTGGGAACCGCCTATAATCTGTTTAGCATGGAAGATATCGTCGTCTTTTAGTTGTTATGTTGACAATGAAAGTATGCTGCTCAAAATATAATTTATCTCTATTTCAAAACCGAGCTCTGGCACCTCTACAAATCCCTGCTTCCCTCTGCGAAGGGCCTATCCATTTACTTTTATGTTGAGCCATCACCCTTCTTATTAAATAGCACCCGCTGGAGAGCACACTGTCGTTTGCATTCATTATTATTGGTTTATATTGGGTATGACTTGACTAGATCTCTTTTACCATGAATTACAATGTTTAGTCAGTCCTTGATCTTTAAAGGTGCTCTGCATTTATGCTTTGCGGTCTCAGAAAGGGCTAGTGAGATACCATTTTTTTATATCATGTTATGATTATTTTGAGAAAGTGTTGTCATCTGAGTTTTATTATTATGGCTCGCTAGCTGATTATGCTATTGATATGAGTAATTGTGAGACCTACATGTCATTGTGGGTATGGTTAGTTCATAATAATTGCTGAAACTTGAATGCTGGCTTTTCATGTTTACAACAACAAGAGCAAACAGAGTTTGTAAAAGTTTTTCTTTTCCTCTTTCAATTTGTCAACTGAATTGCTTGAGGACAAGCAAGTGTTTAAGCTTGGGGGAGTTGATACGTCTCCATCGTATCTACTTTTCCAAACACTTTTGCCCTTGTTTTGGACTCTAACTTGTATGATTTGAATGGAACTAACCCGGACTGGCGCTGTTTTCAGCAGAACTGCCATGGTGTTGTTTTTTTGTGTAGAAAATAAAAATTCTCGGAATGTCCTGAAACTCCATAGAACACCTTTGAAAAAATAAAGAAAAATCCTCGCAAAAGATGAAGACCAGGGGGCCCACACCCTACACACGAGGGTGGGGGGCGCGCCCCCCTACCTCGTGGGCCCCCTGGTGGCCCTCCGACGCCAACTCCAACTCCATATATTGGCTTTCGAGGAGAAAAAATCAGAGAGAAGAAATAATCGCGTTTTATGATACGGAGCCGCCGCCAAGCCCTAATCTCTCTCGGGAGGGCTGATCTGGAGTCCGTTCGGGGCTCCGGAGAGGGGGATTCGTCGCCGTCATCATCATCAACCATCCTCCATCACCAATTTCATGATGCTCACCGCCGTGTGTGAGTAATTGCATCGTAGGCTTGTTGGACAGTGATGGGTTGGATGAGATTTATCATGTAATCGAGTTAGTTTTGTTAGGGTTTGATCCCTAGTATCCATTATGTTCTGAGATTGATGTTGCTATGACTTTGCTATGCTTAATGCTTGTCACTAGGGCCCGAGTGCCATGATTTCAGATCTGAACCTATTATGTTTTCATGAATATATGTGTGTTCTTGATCCTATCTTGCAAGTCTATAGTCACCTACTATGTGTTGTGATCCGGCAACCCCGAAGTGACAATAATCGGGACCACTCCCAGTGATGACCGTAGTTTGAGGAGTTCATGTATTCACAATGTGCTAATGCTTTGTTCCGGTTCTCTATTAAAAGGAGGCCTTAAGATCCCTTAGTTTCCAATAGGACCCCGCTACCACGGGAGGGTAGGACAAAAGATGTCATGCAAGTTCTTTTCCATAAGCATGTATGACTATATACGGAATACATGCCTACATTACATTGATGAACTGGAGCTAGTTCTATGTCACCCTATGTTATGACTGTTACATGACGAACTGCATCCGGCAGAATTATCCATCACTAATCGGGTGCCTACGAGTTTCCCATGTACTGGTTCTCGCTTATTTACTTTTCCGTTGCTACTGTTACAATCACTACAATATACCAAAAACATTACTTTTGTTGTCTTTACTTTTGTTACCGTTACCACCACTATCATACTACTTTGCTACTAAACACTTTGCTGCAGATATTAAGTTTCCAGGTGTGGTTGAATTGACAACTCAGCTGCTAATACTTGAGATTATTCTTTGGCTCCCCTTGTGTCGAATCAACAAATTTGGGTTGAATACTCTACCCTCGAAAACTGTTGCGATCCCCTATACTTGTGGGTTATCAGGCCATCCCTGGGGAAGCCTTGCGTTGTCCGCCCCGCGAGGCTTGGCACCTTTGAGGGTCTTGTGCTTGGGTTGATGAAGACGGGCCGTACTGGGCCACCACTTGAGCCACGCCGCAGGCCGCAGGCCGCAGGCAGGCAAGTCTGGGGACCCCCATTCCCAGAACACCGACAGTAGCCCCCGGGCCCAAGACGCGCTCGGGCTTGGCTTAGCAGTGAAGCGAAAGGGCAAGTGCGAAGCGCCGCGGGCCCCAACATCCTGCGTCCTTGGTCGCCGCATGGCGGTTGATTGGACGTGGGCGTCTCCGCTTCCCCACGCTGCCTCGGCAACTGCCCGATTTGACGAGTCCCTGCTACTTGCAAAAAGAGTCATGATTACCTGCGATCGTGGAGGCCGACGGTTGGCCTCCTCTGGACTATAAGTTCGGTGAGGGCGAGCCCCCACAGTCCATCTCTTCGCGCTCCTCTCACTTCTTCTTCCTCGCTCTTCCTCCATCTTGTCGCCAATGGCACCGATCCGCTGGTTCTCAGCCGAGGAGAAAGGAAAGGCCCCCCGAGAGGGGCCCGACCCACTCCCGCCGAAGAAGAGGCCAGTCCCCGGCCGCCTTGACGAGGTTGCTCGGCCGGAGACATCGAGGCCTTGGTACGAGCGGCCACCCCCTGGGTCTCCGCTACCTCTATACGCCCGGGCTGAGGGCCCCGAAGAGGAAGACGCCGAGCGGCGTCACCTGCACCGTCAGCGGCGTCGACGAGTTGTGGCGGTGCGCACCATCGCTCCTGGAGTCCACGCCGCGGACTCCTCTCGCGAGCTCGTTCTTCATGCCGCCATGCCTCCAAGATCCTGGATATGCCTTCCTCCTTCCTTTGCCTTCGAGATGCCACTGAGGGGGCCTCTTGAGCTCTGGCTGCAGCACGCCGACTGCGGTACCCCCGCGATCGGAGCGGAGGTCGAGGTCGTTGCTCCAGGAAAGGTATACATGACCCGGGGCTGGGGCGAGATCGCCCAGGTCTGCCGAACAGGAGGTGCCCTCGTGATTCATCTTGAATACGATGGCGCCTCCCTGATGCTCTTCAAGGTCTTCGACGCGGAAGGACGCCGGCTGGAGTGCTGCCCCAGAGGAGGCGGCTAGGACGTCGGTATGGCAAGGGCTAGGCCTGCCCTCCATTTCCTCAGCGGCTCCTCTGGCAGCAACGGAGATGCTGGGGAGTCCAGCGACTCTCCCAAGATTCTCGTGACTCCGGAGACGAGCGACGACAGCTACAAGCCCCCGAGCTCGCGCCGCACCGAGAGCAAGGTAGTTGCATCAGGCCGCCAACGTGGCTGATCTGGATGGGGTTGGCACCGGCGCTTGGTGGCCCACTGTTGATGATGGTGTCGGCCATGGAGCCACGTGTAGTCAGGGCTCCTTAGGATTTGCACCTCTTGTTTCCTGCGAGGAATCAAGGAAGTACCCCGTGGGGGCATGTAAAGCGTCTGTTGTGTCTTTTGTTGATATTATCCTTATCATGATGTGGTGCAAGATGCTTGTCCTGTCTCAGCTCGGTTCCCCCTTTCTAACCTCGCGCCGGCTTGGTGCTCTACGCTGACAGGTCCTGGTCCCCAGGCAGGCTTCAGCTGTCGCTGGTATGGCAGGTCGCGATGCCATGGTCAAGGCCAGGAGGTGAGCGGCCCCAGGTCCAGTAAGAGCCCCTGAGGCGCGATGCTCAGGAGGTCCCCTTTAGCGCTCAAGCAGCCCCCGAAAGGCGAGAAAGGAAGGCAACATAGCCGTCACAGAGCTGCATTAAGTGAGGGTTGGTGTCGCATCGATTAGCTGTTCCAGGAGCAGGACTTATCTCGAAAGCTTGGAGTCGTTCCTTTGCGAGGTGCCGGACCTGCGTGTCGGTAGCTGGGATGTCGTTGGGTTAGGCCTTCGCGAGCTTCTCCTCCCTTCCCTGCACTCTCCTTCGTGCTCTATGTCCTCAGGTCCCGGCCCTTGAGCAAGCTCAGCTGCCGCTGGTATGCCAGGTCGCGATGCCGTGGACAAGGCCAGGGGTGAGGGCTGGATGGCCAGTAAGAGCTCCTAAGTCGCGATGCTCAGGAGCCCCCCTTTTAACGCGCGAGCAGTGCACGGGTGAGGGAGAGAGAGAGAGAGAGAGAGAACTCGCGACGCCCCCCATGTTATTCCTTAGGTGGACCCTGTAAACCAACACGAGGGAAGCAACGATTGCCATTACGATTGCTGGCTGGCCATTGGTTGCTCCGAGAGGGTGATGAGGGCACTAAGGGCCTGGTGAGATGGCACTTGCGGGGCTGCCGTGGGCCAGAGCTCGACCGCTCAGATTTGTTGACGTTGCAGGGACGGACCCATGCACAAGCGTCGTGCCAAAGCGAACGGCTCCAAAGGTAGGTGTCAATCGAGCAGGCGATTATCACAGGCAGGTTAAGCATGAAGGCAAACCAACTTAGATAGATGCAGGAATGGTACATACCACTGGGTCAGGCCCGAGCAGCTTGGGGATGATGCAGCCCGAGGGGCGCCCCCAGCAAAGCAAACTGAAGACATAAGCAAAAGGGATACATGCCGTAGGGACAGACCCACGCGGCCTGGGAATAATGCAGCCCTGAGGGCGCTCCCAGCTGAAATGAAACTCGAAAGGTGTCACCTGATATCCTTGCGGAGCGGGTGTTGGAGTAGCTGATGATGCATGGTGAAGAGGTCGATCCTCATGAGCCACAGGAGCCCTAAGCCTCGAGAGGCTCTGGGGGTTCAGACGGCTCCTCAAGGACCATCTCCATCTCCGCCAGGAACGCGCGGTGCCTGGCCTCCTGAGCCTCCAGAATGCTCCGCATTAGGCGCTGGTGAGCAGCAGCCGTGTTCGGCAGGCTGAAAGGCATGCAAATGTAGCTGCGTGGGGGACCCTCGCAGCGTCCCACGCGCGAAGGCCAGAAACGCTCCTGAGACGCGACTCGGTTGAGCCCTGGGTAGTCGATACAGATGCGCAGCCCACCATCCTCGCCTGGATGGGGAGCTACACTGGGCAAGCGTCGATTGCCGCGCATGACTCTCAATTCCTGCAGCTCCTCAGTGACCTTGGTGACAAACTCCTCAGGGTTGGGTCCTCCTTGCCTCATGCCTTCCTGAGGGAAACATGCCGTGAAGCACGCCTCCAAGTGGTGCCCGAGCGCCTCCCTCGTGATCTTGGCAAAGTCAGAGGCCCTCCAGGAGAGAGCCCCCGAGCCTTGACCGAGGAGGGAACGGGGCGCGCCTTCCTATGCGATGTAGGGAGGCGCCCCTTGCACGGGTGTAGATCATGACGCGGCACCTCCAAAGACGCCTGCCTCCTGAGGCCTTGAGCTGGGTGATGTCTTCTTCTTCTTGGGAACTTCCTCGAGAGGGTTCCCACTCTCGCTGTCTGGGTCCTCAAATGATGCAGCTTGGAAGGCACGCTCGAGAGAGCACACCGCGTCTTTCTCTTTGCAGGGGACTGTGATGACTCTGCCGCTTCCCAGCATCTTGAGGACATTGTAACCATGGTGAGTCACTGCCATGAACTTGGCCAGGGCTGGATACCCAAGGATGGCGTTGTATGGCAGGCGAATGTGGGCAACATCGAAGTCGATGAGCTCGGTACGGTAGTTTTTGCGCTGTCCAAAGGTGACAGGGAGGCGGACCTGCCCTATCGGAGTGGTGGAGCCATCAATGACTCTTGAGAAACGCTTGGTTGGCTGAAGCTCATCATATGGCACTTGGAGATTGTTGAACGTCTCGACGGACAGGATGTTGAGCCCTGCTCCGCCATTGATGAGGGTCCTGGTAACTTGCACATTGCTGATGACTGGGGAACAAAGCATTGGGAGGACCACGATTGTAGCCGCACACTTGAGCTGATCCCCTGAGCTGAATGTGATGGCACACGTGGACCACCAGAGAGGGCGCGTGGCCTCGAGCTTGGGGAGGACTGCGTTCACCTCGTGAGCAAACTGCCTGAAGATGCGCTGAGAGGCTGGGGCCTGGGCTCCACCCAGGATGCAAGCGATAGCACGTGGCTCCTGGAAGCCCCCAGCCCCCTCGTCCTGGTGATGGTCGTCATTCCTTCTTGGCGGTGGTGCCAGAGGAGGAAGGCCTGCGTTGCCCTGCAGGCGATCCTCGCGAGGCTGATCCCTCCAAGCCCTCTCGCGAGGCTGGTCCCGCCAGCGGTCCTCACGAGGTCGGTCGCGCCACCCTTGGCGAGGACCTCGGTCATCCCATCGTCCTCCACCTCTTCCTCCTCCTCCGTCGTAGCCCCGATCGTTGCACTTGGGGCATCGACCGATGCGTCCTTCTCGAACAGCTCTGAGCTCTTGGCATTCATTGGTGTTGTGGGTGTGGCGGTGATGGTACAAGCAGTACCGTCTGCCCTTGGACGACTCCGGCTGGTCCCTGCCGCGCTTCGTGTCTGGCTCTGCTGCGAGCACGGCTACTCCCTTGCGCTTCACATCCTTGGCCTTGGCTTTCTTCTCTTCAGGGTCAGCAGCTGGGAGCTCGAGAAGGGAGAGTCACCCCTCCTCAGCCCTTGTGCACTTGGTCGCCAGCTTGAACAGCTCCAGAGATGTGCACAGATCCTCGTGGATTGCCAGCTCCTCCTTCATCTTGATGTCGCGAACACCATCAGAGAATGCTGAGATCATGGCCTCCTCGGTCACCTTGGGAATCTTGAGGCGAGCGTTGTTGAAGCGTTGGATGTACTCCTGCAAGGTCTCCCCTGGTTGTTGCTTGATGCGGCGCAGGTCACCCATGACAGGTGGACGGTCGCGAGTGCCCTGGAAGTTGGCGATGAAGCGGGTGCGCATTTCGTCCCAAGAGGAGATCGTGCCGGGAGGCAAGTTCAGGAGCAAGGTGCGGGCACCATCTTTGAGCGCCATGGGAAACCAATTCGCCATGACCTTCTCGTCTCCGTTGGCTTCTTCGATGCCCAGCTCGTAGAGCTGTAGGGACTCCGCGGGGTCGGCAGTGCCATTGTAGCAAGGAGGCAGATCCGGCTTGAACTTGCCTGGCCAGGCGACACTGCATAGCTCGGTGGTGAAGGCGCGGCAGCCCGCGGTGGCCACCGGTGCCCTTTGCAGACGCGGGGCTTGCTCCTGGGGATTCCCGCGCGCTCCTGCCAGGGGCAACGTGGGGTCTTGACGTGCTAGCGTAGGGATGCGATCTTGACGTGCTGGAGCAGGGAGCACGCGAGCACCTTCTTGGGGACAAGGGATTTCTTGGCAGCTCCTTTCTTGTCGCGCGGGCACTGGACGCGGTGGGTCTCGTCCAGGGGCCGCGCACCTTGGAGCCAGGGCACCTCCTTGGGGAGGAGGTGGCGGAGGCACCTCCTGAGCTGCATCACCCACGCAGGACGGAGGGCTAGGCAGCGAGAGGGACAGCGCAGGAGAGCCTCCTGCGGTGCTGACGAGCCGGTGATGCGAGCGAGCCACTCCTCGTAGAGGTCGTCGACGGGGCGGTAGTGCAGGAGCTCGCGTGCCAGGAGCAACACGGCATGCGCGTCCGTGGGAGCGCGACAGGCGTGCGACGATGAACCAGCTGGAGTCAGCGACGGAGTGGTAGTGCGTCCATCCCGTCGCACCGAGGGATGCAGCGACGATGCCTGCTGCTCGTTCCCCGCCGGGCCGGTCGTGGCATTGGCGGCAGGCGACGGAGAATGACGGGGAGGCCCACCTATGGGAGCCGTCTGGGCGACGGGGGCGGCGAGAGCAGCCCGATGCTCGGCGCGAGCTCGACGAGCATCAGCCATGAATGCGACGAACGATCGAGCGCGGAACGGCGGAAGAAAGATTTCGGCGCACCCCTACCTGGCGCGCCAATTGTCGGATATCGGGTTCCGGCAAAACCCTTAAGGTTCGAACTTTGGGGTGCGCGCGAAGATCTTCCCCCTACTGATCCGCATCCCAACGCCTCGCTGAGAATCTAAGCTACACGATGAACACAAGGGACGCAAGGTTTATACTGGTTTGGGCCATCGTTGTGGTGTAATACCCTAATCCAATGTGTGGTGTGGTGGATTGCCTCAGGGGCTGATGATGAATAGAATAGAGGAAGAACAGCCTCGCGAGAGGTTTTCTTGGGCTGGTGTGATGTTCTGCTTGGGTGAGTTTGATCGCCTCTAGATCCAATGAGAACTCGGTGCCCTCTACTTTGGTGGCTATCTCTATTTATAGAGGCCCTGGTCCTCTTCCCAAATATTGAGCGGGAAGGGAGCCAACAACGGCCATTTTCAAGGGGAACATCTAGTACAAGTTATCCTGACTAAAGTTGGTCTTCGACTGCCAAAGCCACTGGCGTTGATGCTGTATTGGGCTCCACAGTGACCTCCGTCCTGCCGCTCTACTGGTCTTGGTCTCGTTGCACCGAAATGGTAACCTTCGCTTGATGCTCGGTACTCCGCGCCTGCGCTTTCCCCCTTTGCAACAAAGAGGAAATGAGGACACTGCGCAGGCTAGCGCCCGCCTGGCCTTGATCGTCAAGGCTTGCATCACGAGCACCTCGTGAGGTACCCCTGCCTTGATCTCTCCGCCTCCTCGCGAGCCAGCCTGGTGAGGCTATCCTTGAGGAAGCCTTGCATCATCCGCCCCGCGAGGTTTGGCCCGTCGCGAGGGTCTTGTGGTTGGGTTGATGAAGACGGGCCGTAGTGGGCCACCACTTGAGCCACGCCATAGGCCGCAGGCAGGCAAGTCTGGGGACCCCCATTCCCCAGAACGCCGACAAATTATGTCGGATGCGATTCCTCATGTAATAGTTATAACATAGGGTGACACAGAACTAGCTCCAATTCATCAATGTAATGTAGGCATGTATTCCGAATATAGTCATAGGTGCTTATGGAAAAGAACTTGCATGACATCTTTTGTCCTACCCTCCCGTGGCAGCGGGGTCCTATTGGAAACTAAGGGATATTAAGGCCTCCTTTTAATAGAGTACCGGGCCAAAGCATTAGCACATAGTGAATACATGAACTCCTCAAACTACGGTCATCACTGGTAAGTATCCCGATTATTGTCACTTCGGGGTTAACGGATCATAACACATGATAGGTGACTATAGACTTGCAAGATAGGATCAAGAAATCACATATATTCATGAAAACAAAATAGGTTCAGATCTGAAATCATGGCACTCAGGCCCTAGTGACAAGCATTAAGCATAGCAAAGTCATAGCAACATCAATCTCAGAACATAGTGGATACTAGGGATCAAACCCTAACAAAACTAACTCAATTACATGGTAAATCTCATCCAACCCATCACCGTCCAGCAAGCCTACGATGGAATTACTCACGCACGGCGGTGAGCGTCATGAAATTGGTGATGGAGGATGGTTGGTGTTAACGATGGCGATGAGCCCCCTCTCCGGAGCCCCGAACGGACTCCAGATCAGCCCTCCCGAGAGAGTTTAGGGCTTGGCGGCACCTCCGTATCGTAAAACGCGATGAATCTTTCTCTCTAATTTTTCTCTCCGCGAACGTGAATATATAGAGTTGGAGTTGAGGTCGGTGGAGCTTCAGGGGGCCCACGAGGCAGGGGTGCGCCCTAGGGGGGCCACCCTCGTGGACAGGGTGTGGGCCCCCTGACGTTGATTCTTTCGCCAATATTTTTTATTAATTCCAAAAATTTGCTTCATGGATTTTTAGGTCATTCCGAGAACTTTTATTTCTGCACAAAAATAACACCATGGCAGTTCTGCTGAAAACAGCGTCAGTCCGGGTTAGTTCCATTCAAATCATGCAAGTTAGAGTCCAAAACAAGGGCAAAAGTGTTTGGAAAAGTAGATACGACAGAGACGTATCAACTCCCCCAAGCTTAAACCTTTGCTTGTCCTCGAGTAATTCAGTTGACAAACTGAAAGTGATAAATAAAAACTTTTACAAACTCTGTTTGCTCTCATTGTTGCAAATATGTAAAGCCAGCATTCAAGTTTTCAGAAAAGATTATGAACTAACCATATTCACAATAACCTTAGGTCTCAGGTTTACTCATATCAATGGCATAATCAACTAGCGAGCAATAATAATAAAACTCTGATGACAACACTTCCTCAAAACAATCATAATATGATATAACAAGTGGTACCTCGCTAGCCCTTTCTGAGACCACAAAACATAAATGCAGAGCACCTTTAAAGATCAAGGACTGACTAAACATTGTAATTCATGGTAAAAGAGATCCAGTCATGGTCATACCCAATATAAATTAATAGTAATGCATGCAAATGACAATGCTGCTCTCCAACGGGTGCTTTTTAATAAGAGGTGATGACTCAATATAAAAGTAAATAGATAGGCCCTTTGCAGAGGGAAACAGGGATTTGTAGAGGTGCCAGAGCTCGATTTTGAAATGGAGATAAATAACATTTTGAGTGGTATACTTTCACTGTCAACATAACAACTAAGAGATCTCGATATCTTCCATTGTACACACATTATAGGCAGTTCCCAAACAGAATGTTAAAGTTTATACTCCCCCACCACCAACAAGCATCAATCCATGGCTTGCCCGAAACAATGGGTGCCTCCAACTAACAACAATCCTGGGGGAGTTTTGTTTGTAATTATTTTGATTTGATTTGAGCATGGTACTGGGCATCTTGGTTACCAGCCATTTTCTCGTGAATAAGGAGCAGAGTCCACTCCTCTTGAGAATAACCCGCCTAACATGGAAGATACAGACAACCCTAGGTTATACATGAGCTGTCCGAACATACAAAACATAATTTCATTTGAAGGTTTGGAGTTTGGCACATACAAATTTACATGGAATGGCAGGTAGATACCGCATATAGGAAGGTATGGTAGACTCATATGGAATAACTTTGGGGTTTATGGAGTTTGGATGCACAAGTAGTATTCCCGCGTAGTACAAGTGAAGGCTAGAAAGAGACTGGGAAGCGACCAACTAGAGAGCGACAACAGTCATGAACATGCATTAAAATTAATCAACACCGACTGCAAGCATGAGTAGGATATAATCCACCATGAACATAAATATCGTGAAGGCTATGTTGATTTTGTTTCAACTACATGCGTGAACATGTGCCAAGTCAAGTCACTCGAATCATTCAAAGGAGGATACCACCCTATCATACCACATCACAACCATTTTGATAGCATGTTGGCACGCAAGGTAAACCATTATAAACTCCTAGCATATTAAGCATGGCATAAGCAACTATAGTCTCTAATTGTCATTGCAAACATGTTTATTCATAATAGGCTGAATCAGGAATGATAAACTAATCATATTTAAAAAAACAAGAGCGGTCAAGTTCATGCCAGCTTCTCTCATCTTAATCAGTCCATCATATATCATCATTATTGCCTTTCACTTGCACGACCAAATGGTGTGGATAATAATAATACTGCACGTGCATTGGACTAAGCTGGAATCTGCAAGCATTCAATTCAAGGGAGAAGACAAGGTAATATGGGCTCTTGGTTAAATCAATAATAATGCATATAAGAGCACTTAACATTTTATTATTATGGTCTTCTCCTCTCGACCCCCAAAGAAAAGAAAAGAAACAAAAATATTTACACGGGAAAGCTCCCAACAAGCAAAAGAAGAACGAGAAATCTTTTTGGGTTTTCTTTTAATTACTACTACTACAGACATAGAAATTAAACTAGCTAAATGCTACAACTAATTTTTTTGGTTTTTCTTAAGGTTATTTAAACACACAAGAAGAAAGCAGGAAAAGAAAAGAAACTAGCATGGATAGTACAATGAAAAAGTATGAGCACCGACAACTAGAATGAGTGTGTGAACATGAATGTAATGTCGGTGAGAAATACGTACTCCCCCAAGCTTAGGCTTTTGGCCTAAGTTGGTCTATGCCCATGGATGGCCTGGCAGATATCCTAAGTTATAACTGGGATCGTACTGAGATGCAGCAGCCATTGCCTCATGAGTTGCAGCCTGGACGCGAGCTGCCTCCGTCCTCCTCTCATACTCATTTGCCTCCTCCCTGGTGATAACATATCTTCCTTTTGCCTGATAGTCAAAGAGGGCAGGAGTAGGGAGAGTAATATGGATAGCACGATGACTCTCAAAGATTAGTCGATACTGGAGGATTTGTTCATTCCTCTCAAGAAAATGATGATTAACCATGGCATTATAATCTAAATAAGCGGGAGGCAACTCCCTATCATTTTCATGTGCGGGTATACCAAGATAATTAGCCACATGGGTCGCATAAATCCCTCCGAACAAGTCTCCATCTAAACCATTATTATGCAACCTACGTGCAACAATTGCCCCCAAGTTATATTGTTTATCACCTAATACAGCACTCTTGAGAACACTAATATCTGGGACACACATGTGACAAGCTTCATCTTTACCGTTAATGCATCTACCTATGAAGAGAGCAAAATAATGTATAGCAGGAAAATGAATGCTCCCTATGGTGGCTTGTGCTATTTCTCTGGATTCTCCCAAAGTGATACTAGCAAGAAAGTCTTTATATTCAAATTTACAACGTTCATTGACACTACCCCATTGCTGGAGTTTACAGGCAGTAGTAAATCTTCTAGGTCCATGGTATATGATTTATCATAGAGATCAAACAGCACATTGTGAGAATTGCGCGAAGATGAAAATTTAAACCTTCTCACAAAGGAATCAGTTAAATGGTAGTATTGAGGGCACTTATCTTGCATGAAGTCCTCAAGATCAGCATTACGCACATATGTATCAAGTTCATCCTTGATGCCTGCTTTGACCATAAACTTCTCTGACGGCCATTCACAAGGCCTCACGTAAGCTTCCCTTGGTGGTTCATCGTCCTGCTCACGTATTGCGAGCCTGGGTCCTTGCTTCCTTGAAGAACCACCTTGGTTCATTTTCCTAGACATATTTCTTCCGCTGAAAAATTTCTACAATTTTTAGTAACTCAAAATAAAAGTGGACCAAACTCAACAAAACTGATAGCAACTACTCCCACAAGTGCCTAGTGGCTATATCATGCATTAGAACTACTTGGACCATATAAATTTTGACATGCAAGCTCAAGAACAGGGTCACCTAGGCAACAAAAATTTGCAATGAATAAAGCACTAGAATAAAAACTAATTGGACCATTGGAGGAGTCACATACCAAAGAACAATGCCCCAAAGCAGTTTTGTGAATGGAGCTTTGAGCAAGGAGATCGAAAATGGCAGCAAGATGAGCTAGAACTCGTGCTTGAGCTGGATAGTGATTTTTTGGGAGGAAAAAGGAGAATGTGGGTGCAGGAATAAGTGGAGGGGGCCCACCATGGGCCCACGAGGCAGGGGGCGCGACCAGGGGGATAGGGCGCGCCCCTGACCCTCGTGGCCAGGTGCTTGCTCCCCCTGGTGTGTTCTCAGTGCCAGATATTCTCAAATATTCCTGAAAAAATCATACTCCCTCCATTCCATAATGTAGTGCCTACAGATTTATGTAAAATTCAAACTTTGCCAACTTTGATCAAGTGTATAGAGAAAACTATATACATCTACAATACCAAACATGTACATTATGAAAATATAACTCACGATGTATCCAATGATGTGCATTTGGTATTCTAGATGTACCTACTTTTCTCTATAAATATGGTCAAAGTTTATAATGTTTGACTTTTGCAAAAATCTATAGGCACTACATTATGGAACGGAGGGAGTATTTAATTTGCAAGGCATATGGAGAACTTTTATTTTCAGGGTATTTTTTTATTGCATGGATAATTCAGAAAACAGACAGAACATACTATTTTTGCTTTATTTATTCTAAATAACATAAAGTAAAAGAAGGGTATAGAAGGTTGTGCCTTCTAACTTCATCCATCTCATGATCATCAAAAGGAATCCACTAACAAGGTTGATCAAGTCTTGTTAACGAACTCATTCCGAATAACATGAAACCGGAGAAATTTTGAATAACACTAGGTTACCTCAACGGGGATATGCACATCCCCAATAATAAGAATATCATATTTCTTCTTGATAGTAGGAAGAGGAAATTCAAAACCTCCAATAATAGTTGTTGGAATTTTTCCAATAGAGTTGATACTATGAACTTGAGGTTGTTTCCTCGAAAAGTGTATTGTATCCTCATTACCATTAACATGAAAAGTGACATTGCCTTTGTTGCAATCAACAACAGCCCCTTCAGTATTCAAAAAGGGTCTACCAAGGATAATCGACATACTATCGTCCTCGAGAATATCAAGAATAACAAAGTCCATTAAGATAGTAACGTTGAAACCACAACAGGCACATCGTCACAAATACCGATAGGTATAGCGGTTGATTTATCAGCCATTTGCAAAGATATTTTAGTAGGTGTCAACTTATTCAATTCAAGTCTACGATATAAAGAGAGAGGCATAACACTAACACCGGCTCCAAGATCACATAAAGCAATTTTAACATAGTTTCTTTTAATTGAGCATGGTATAGTTGGTACTCCTGGATCTCCAAGTTTCTTAGGTATTCCACCCTTAAAAGTATAATTAGCAAGCATGGTGGAAATTTCAGCTTCTGATATCTTTCTTTTATTTGTAATAATACCTTTCATGTACTTAGCATAAGGATTAACTTTAAGCATATTAGTTAAGCGCATACGTAAAAAGTTAGGTCTAATCATTTCAGCAAAGCGCTCAAAATTCTCATCGTCCTTTTTCTTGGATGGCTTAGGAGGAAAAGGCATGGGTTTCTGAACCAATGGTTCTCTTTCTTTATCGTGCTTCCTAGCAACGAAGTCTCTTATCATAACGTTGATTCTTTGATTGTGGGTTATCAAGATCAACAGCAGGTTCAATCTCTACATCATTATTATTGCTAGGTTGAGCATAAACATGAAAATTATCATTAACATTATCACTAGGTTCATGTTCATCACCAGATTGTATCTCAGCATCAGAAATAGAAATATCATTGGGATTCTCAGGTATGTCTACAACAGGTTCACTAGAAGCATGCAAAGTCCTATCATTTTTCTTTTTCTCCTTTTTAGAAGGACTAGGTGCATCTACATTATTTCTTTGAGAATCTTGCTCAATGCTCTTAGGGTGGCCCTCAGGATACAAAGGTTCCTGAGTCATTTTACCCGTTCTAGTTGCTACTCTAACAACAAAGTCATGTTTATTATTATTTAATTCATTGAGCAGATCATTTTGAGCCTTAAGTACCTATTCTACTTGAGTGTTAACCATAGAAGCATGTTTACTAATGAGTTTAAGTTCACCTTTAAATCTAGCCATATAATCACTCAATTGTCCGATCATATAAGCATTACTTTTCAATTGTCTACCAACATAAGCATTGAAATTTTCTTGTCTAGCCATAAAGTCATCAAATTCATCCAAGCATTGGCTAGCAAACTTGGTAGACGGGATTTCAACTTTATCATATCTATAGAGAGAATTTACCTTTACTACAAGTGTTGGGTTATCAAGACCATGTATTTGTTCGATAGGTGGTATATTAAGGCCATGTATTTCTTCAACAGGAGGTAAATTCTTAACATCTTCAGCTTTAATACCTTTCTCTTTCATAGATTTCTTTGCCTCTTGCATATCTTCAGAACTGAGAAATAAAACACCTCTTTTCTTCGGAGTTGGCTTAGGAGTTGGTTCAGGAAGTGTCCAATTATTTTCATTAGACAACATATTATTCAATAGTATTTCAGCTTGATCGACAGTTCTTTCCCTGAAAACACAACCAGCACAACTATCCACGTGGTCTATGGAAGCATCAGTTAGTCCATTATAAAAGATATCAAGTATTTCATTTTTCTTAAGAGGATGATCAGGCAAAGCATTAAGTAATCGGAGAAGCCTCCCCCAAGCTTGTGGGAGACTCTCTTCTTCAATTTGCACAAAATTATATATTTCCCTCAAAGCAGCTTGTTTCTTATGAGCAGGGAAATATTTAACAGAGAAGTAGTAAATCATATCCTGGGGACTACGCACACAACCAGGATCTAGAGGATTAAACCAAGTTTTAGCATCACGCATTAATGAGAACAGAAATATCTTAAGGATATAGTAGTAGCAAGATTTCTCATCATTAGTGAATAGGGTGGCTATATCATTTAATTTAGTACGATGTGCCACAACAGATTCAGATTCATAGCAATAAAAAGGATCAGATTCAACCAAAGTAATTATCTCAGGATCGACAGAGAAATCATAATCCTTATTAGTAACACAGATAGGTGAAGTAGCAAAAGCAGGGTCATGTTTCATTCTAGCATTTAGAGACTTTTGTTTCAGCTTAGCTAATAACTTCTTAAGATTAGATCTATCATTGCAAGCAAGAAAATCTCTAGAAGTTTCTTCATCCATAATATAACGCTCAGGAACAACATGCAATTCATATCTAGGGGGAGAATCTTCATCATCACTTTCATCAATAAAATCAGTTTCAATTATTCCATTCTCTCTAGCCCTAGCAAGTTGTTCATCAAGAAATTCACCTAATGGCACAGTAGTATCAGGCATAGAAGTAGTTTCATCATAAGTATCATGCATAGTAGAAGTGGAATCATCAATAACATGTGACATATCAGAATTAATAGCAGAAGCAGGTTTAGGTGTCGTAAGCTTACCCATAACAGAAGGAGAATCAAGTGCAAAGCTAGATGGCAGTTCCTTACCTTCCCTCGTAGTTGAGGGAAAAATCTTAGTTCATTTGTCTTTCAAGTTCCTCATAGTGATCAGCAGATATAAATCCCAAGTGACTCAAAGAATAGATCTATGCTCCCCGGCAACGGCGCTAGAAAATAATCTTGATAACCCACAAGTATAGGGGATCGCAACAGTTTTCGAGGGTAGAGTATTCAACCCAAATTTATTGATTCGACACAAGGGGAGCCAAAGAATATTCTCAAGTATTAGCAGTTGAGTTGTCAATTCAACCACACCTGGATAACTTAATATCTGCAGCAAAGTATTTAGTAGCAAAGTAGTATGGAAGTAACGGTAACAGTAGCAAAA
This sequence comes from Triticum timopheevii, assembly GCA_963921465.1. Taxonomy (NCBI): domain Eukaryota; kingdom Viridiplantae; phylum Streptophyta; class Magnoliopsida; order Poales; family Poaceae; genus Triticum; species Triticum timopheevii. The sequence goes on from OY997266.1 coordinate 466,203,654, forward strand.
GTAACAGTAACAGTTTTGTAGTAATTATAATAGTAGCAGTTTTGTAGTAATAGTAACAGTAGCAACGGTAAAGTAAATAAGCAAAGAGCAATATGTGAAAAGCTCGTAGGCATTGGATCAGTGATGGATAATTATGTCGGATGTGATTCCTCATGTAATAGTTATAACATAGGGTGACACAGAACTAGCTCCAATTCATCATTGTAATGTAGGCATGTATTCCGAATATAGTCATACGTGCTTATGGAAAAGAACTTGCACGACATCTTTTGTCCGACCCTCCCATGGCAGCAGGGTCCTATTGGAAACTAAGGGATATTAAGGCCTCCTTTTAATAGAGTAGCGGACCAAAGTATTAACACATAGTGAATACATGAACTCCTAGAACTACGGTCATCACCGATAAGTATCCCGATTATTGTCACTTCGGGGTTAACGGATCATAACACATAATAGGTGACTATAGACTTGCAAGATAGGATCAAGAAATCACATATATTCATGAAAACATAATAGGTTCAGATCAAAAATCGTGGCACTCGGGCCCTAGTGACAAGCATTAAGCATAGCAAAGTCATAACAACATCAGTCTCAGAACATAGTGGATACTAGGGATCAAACCCTAACAAAACTAACTCAATTACATGGTAAATCTCAACCAACCCATCACCGTCCAGCAAGCCTACAATGGTATTACTCACGCACAGCGGTGAGCAACATGAAATTGGTGATGGAGGATTGGTGATGATGATGATGGCGACGAATCCCCCTCTCCGGAGCCCCCAACGGACTCCAGATCAACCCTCCCGAGAGAGTTTAGGGCTTGGCGGCAGCTCCGTATCGTAAAACATGATGAATCTTTCTCTCTAATTTTGCTCCGCGAACGTGAATATATGGAGTTGGAGTTGAGGTCGGTGGAGCTTCAGGGGGCCCACGAGGCAAGGGGCACGCCCCCCACCCTCATGGATAGGGTGTGGGCTCCCTGACGTTGATTCTTTCACCAATATTTTTTATTAATTCCAAAAAGTTGCTCCGTGGATTTTCAGGTCATTCCGAGAACTTCTATTTCTGCACAAAAATAACACCATGGCAGTTCTGCTGAAAACAGCGTCAGTCCGGGTTAGTTCCTTTCAAATCATGCAAGTTAGAGTCCAAAATAAGGTCAAAAGCGTTTGGAAAAGTAAATACGACGAAGACATATCAAGGAGCCACGAGGGGGCCATGAGGGTGGGGGCGCGCCCAGGGGTAGGGCGCGCTCTGGACCCTCATGGCCACCTTGAAGCTTCCCTGACGTCTACTCCAAGTCTCCTGGATTGCTTCCATTCCAAAAATAACTCTCCCGAAGGTTTCATTCCGTTTGGACTCCGTGTGATATTCCTTTTCTTCGAAACACTGAAACAGTCAAGAAAATAGCAATTTGGGCTGGGCCTCTGATTAATAGGTTAGTCCCGAAAATAATATAAAAGTGTACAATAAAGCCCATAAACATCCAAAACGGGTAATATAATAGCATGGAACAATAAAAAACTATAGATACATTGGAGACATATCAGTCCACCGCACCGGATGATGATCAATCGTCGGTCCCGTCGCCCCGCTGGATCAGCCACCCCGTCCTCCACCTCCATGGAGCTGCCACAACGTTCTCCTCCTCTATCATGCCACCTCCATCCCCACAGCACCGTCTTGACCTGCCCGACCGGAACCACAACACCCTCACCAATTCCTCCAATGAAGCTGAGGCCTACTCGGTGCCACCAAGGAGGTTCTGCACTCACCGCTGCATTTTATCTTTTATTCGATCCTGCTTCATAGGTGGCGACTTCCACACCGGCACTAGCTGCTGCTGCTCTGGCTCTCGCTTGTGATGCTGCTGCTCCGGCTCTCGCTCGCGCTGCGGCTCCGTTCTTACTGTCAGTCGCACTGCTGCACTACTCTTGCTTTCGTTCATGCTGTTGTTCTGCTCTGCTATTGATGTCGATCGTACTGCTGCTCCACTCTTGCTCTCATTCATGCTGCTGCTCTGCTCTTGCTCTCGCTCGCGCTGCTGCTGCTATTGCACGACCTACGGGAGCTACATGAGTTGCTGCTTTAGCACTCACTCGCGGTGCTTCTGCATGTGTTGCTCTCTGCTAGTGTGTTCCCTGCTCAAGCGGCTGCTGATTTAGATGACTGCTTCTCTACTACTAGTGCTCGAACGCCCTAAACATCTATTGCAATGCTCTGCTACTAGTTCAATCAGTTTCGACTGTAAAATTCAATTTCGACTGTAAAGTTTAGTTTCTTCAGTTAAGTTCAGAATGAACGGTATTTACAGCATCTGACGGAGCGGCCGTGGCGCGGCTGATGCATTTTACATCTAGCACTTTTTGTTGATGTATTTTAGATCATCTATTGCTAATGATAGTAGAGTCCCACATCAGATTAACGTTGTCTGTGTTGTCCTCCTTCAGCCTCGCCGTCGTACACCTCACCGGAGCTGCTCCAACGATAAAACCATCCATCACAGCGGAGCAGTACCCTCAGCGCTGTATCTAGAGGCCTCAGATCTTCTTCCTTGTCTCCGACAGTCACACCAGCATCACCATCCTCCACGTCCAAACCAATGATGTTGAGGTCGACAAGTCTATGACAAAGAGGTTGTACACTCGTCGCATCATTTTGTTACTCTGCATTCATGTCGATCCCTCAGGGATCCTTTGGTTCAAAGCAGTTGCAAATCTAGAAAAAATGAATCATGGTCACAAAGTTAACAAGGAGAAAACTAAATGATCTTTTGAACCACAATTTTAATCAGTTTAGCAAGATAGCCATTATATGATACTAATGTGGACCAAATGTAAGCTCACAAAATATTTCGAGGTCAGGCTTCAGCCTGTTGAAGACTGCCTACTAGAATCGCCACTGGTTCAAAGAAAAAGTGAAGGAAAACATAGGAATTGGAAACTTTACTATGGTACTACTATTCGTGCATTTGGTTAGAAGTAATGGAGCAAAGAAAAACTGGATGATTTTTTTCCTTTGGTGTCTCTTCCAAAGAAAAAACATAGGAATTTTAATATCCACTTGGACATCCTTTTGAAATTAATGTGCATGGAGAACAGGACTAATTGCATTACTGGCATATTAAGATTCATATTTTTTTCATTTTCACATGGTTTGACTTTAATTTGACCATGTTTCTCCATTCCTGTGTTCTTCCAATTCATATGAACCAAACACCCAGGTTGACAGAAATCCTATGTTTTCAAATGCTCTGTTTTGCACGTGCGTTCCTATCCTATTCCTGTGTTGTTCCTGTCCCTACGTTTATATAATCCTCCAATTCTAAGGAGCCCTTATACATTCACTTCATTTTCAAATAGTTGTCAAAGAAAACTCTGTGTGTTATGTCCTGCTCCTGCCATGCCGTCATCCACCCCACCTGAGGTGCACCATCGATGGAGGCATTAACTGCAACAGAGATTCCCCCTGCAGACTTCCGCTCACCGCTTCAGATCATCTTCCCCGTTGCCGGCAGCCACGCCAACTGCATTACCATCATCGACTAAGCAGATGAACCTGAGGACTACATGGTTCCGAAAGAGACGTCGCACTCGTTCGTGTCTGCTTACGTAATACATCGGTTATTATTACCTGCTACTTTATTGGCCTGTTCACCTCTTAGACTCCAAGTCAGGTCCAAACTAATGTTCAAACTTGAGTTTTAAAATGCCTCTGGGGCACATATCGAGGCAGCAATGAATAGTATCTATCTACCATCTGGTTCATCTAGGGTCTTCTATGTGGTTCATGTTGGGTGGGCAACAAACAGTAGATGATCCATCGTCTATCGTTTTAAACTGAAACTATAATCTACCTGCTATCATTAGTTTTGGATCTAGCCACTCGTTCTCTACCATCTGTCTTGATTTCTGCATGCACCCTTTTAGGCCTTACATAATCTAACTATGTTTTTTACTGTCACATCCCTAGTTCTGGTATGCACTAGGCTAGCCCTTCCATGTGAGCATCATGTTTAAATTCAAATGAAACTTGAATTGAGGAATTTTCAAAAGCCTCAGAAAACCTCTAAAAATAACCAACATTTAAAAACTCATCCAATGAGTCCAAGAAAATGTTCCTGTTATTCTATGAAAATATTGGTGTGAGGTAAAATTCAAACCAATATTTTCAGAGTCACAAAAATAATTTATTTTGGGTCTTTGATTTAAATCAATAATATATTTGGGTTGGAATTATTTCTGCTATATAAGAAATAATGTTCAAATATTTTGTAAGTTTGCATGTGACCTTGGACTAGCTCTCTGAGCTCACATAAAAATTTACAGAAAGTTTTAAAATGGTTTAGTTTCCAAACTAAACCAAAACAAAATAACAGAAATAGAAAAAAACTAAAATAAAAGAGAGAGAGAGACTTACCTGGAACTTACCTGTGATCCACCAAAGCCCACCTGGCCAGCCCGGTTGGCCAGCCCACCCCACCTCCTCGCGCGTCGTCTTCCCCATGCCTTCTGGCATCGTGCGTGGCACGCGCACAGCCGAGCCGCGGCCACCTCCTGCTTCCACCTCCTCCTGCCTCCCTGCTCGCTTCCTCGACCCCCGGGAGACGCCACGCGGCCCCCTCGACGCTCTCTCACTCTCCCCATGCTCATCCCCTCCTCTGGCCCCCTTCCTCTCTCTTCCCCGAGCGCCGCCGTCGCCGCCGCTTGCCATAGCCGTGCCCGCCGAGCTCCCCTCGCCTCGCTGACCTGCCCAGGAGAACCGCAGGGTCGTCTTCATCATCTACGCAGAGCCACGCGACGCCTGCCGCCCTGCATCGCCGGCTACCTCGCCTTCTTCCCCCTCGGACGACGAGATCGCCACGGCCACGCCGTCTGCTCCGAGCCTTCCCCGAGCCCGCTTCGACGCCCCCTGCACTCCCGTGAGCTCCTCTTCCTCCTCCCCCCTACCCGTTCTCGCTCTCAAGCACCGCAGCGACCGCACCGAGCTCGACCGCGCCCGCCGCCGCCACCACACATCGCCGTCATGGCCAGAGCCACAGTGGCTCGAAGCCGAGCACACCACTGTGCTCCACACCTCACCAGGAGCACATAGCACACACCAAAGCCTCCCCTAGTGCCCTGCATCGCCTAGCCCGCCGTTGGCCGAACTCCGGTCGCCACCGTCGTCGTGGTTGCCGTCGCCTCCGGCCACCCCAGCTCTTCCCACTTGCCCTGCTAGATGCGCGCGAGCCCCAGCTATGCATAGGACCAAACCCCAGTCGATTTGGTCAACCGTGGGCAAAACCCGAGCCAACCCAGTGTGCCTCCGCCGCGTTTCAGTCGCCGCCGGCGTAACTCCGGCGATGGTGACGTGGCCGCTTAGTTTAGGTTAACGACGCACTTAGTCAACACTTAGTTACACTGATAGCCGGGCCCCACTGCCTAATTAAACTTAGATTAGTTTCTGCTTAGTATTAACTAATCACAGCGGCCCCACGCGTCAGCGTTGACCAAGCTGACATGGCCGTTGACTGGGTCCACATATCAGCGACACTAATCAGCCCCAGTCACTGACCAGTGGACCCCACTGGTCAGGTTTGACCTGAACCCGCCCTGTTGACCTGATGACGTTAGGGTGATGTCATGCTGACGCAGTAAATGATTTTCTGGATTTAAAATAAATCAGAAAATCCAGAAAATACCACAAACTTCTAAAAATCATAGAAATTCAACCGTAACTCCAAATGATATAAATTATATATGAAAAATGATCAGAAAAATCCAATCTATCCATCTGTACCATTTTCATGCATGTTAGAATAACTTATGGCTGCTGTTTAGGCCAAATCATATAAATGACATTTAAACCCTCACTTATGGAGTTTGAATTTGAACCTAGGGTTCAAACCAACTTCATTTAACCTGTTGCTAGCTGCATTAGCTCAAACCACAGCATATTGCCATGTCACATTCATGCATCATATTGTTGCATTACATTGATTGTGTTTTCTCTGTGTTGCCGGTATTTGTCCCCTCTCGATAGACTTGGTTCCGACGATGAATTCGATGACACCGATGAAGAACTTTACTATCTTCAGAAGTGCCAGGCAAGCAAAACCCCCTTGTTCATTCCGATACTATCCGACTTTCTCGCTCCTGCTCTATTTTACTGCATTAGGACAACAACGATACAACTGTTACTTGCTGCGGTAGTTGAACCCCTTTATCCTCTGCATGACCTGTCATTGCCACAGTAAATAGATGAAACCCACTAGCATGAGTAGGAGTTGTTTGAGCCCTGATGTGCCTACTCATTCATGCTTGTTGTCATGCCTGCTATTGCTTAGAGTTGTGTCAGGTCTGATTCATCGGGGATGAATCGGAGGTGTGTGAACATGTCCTACTGTGTGTGAGCTAAGTGTGTGAACACGATTTGGTAAAGGTAGCAGTGAGAGGCCATGTAGGAGTACATGGTGGGTTGTCTCATTGCAGCCGTCCTCAGGAACTGAGTTCTGTGTTTGTGATCCATGAACAGCTACTACCACTCATTGGGATCCTTAATTGACCCTCTCGGCTTCTTAATCACCCTTGTTCTCTGTCTAGGAGTTGCAACTAGTTTCTGGTGTTTGTAGGTAGTGCTAGTAGTCTACCAAGTGGCACCCGGTACAGGTGGGCTTGGGACAGACTAGGTGCAGTGGCACGGTGTACCAAGTGGCACCCGGATGGTGGGCTTGGGAACCCTGCTCACATCGTTTGGGGCCGTGAGCGAGACCCCGGCTGGATCTCCTTGCGGATGGAACCTGAATAGGCAATAAACCTGGACTAGAGACTTGTGTGGTTAGTCAGGTCGTGGCCGACTCCCTCGCCCGGCTTCCGCTTGAAGGTTGCCGAGGTACATGACGTGTACAGGGCGATAAGTGGTGAGAGCATGTGTGAAGAAGTACACCCCTGCATGGTTATCATTATCTATTCGAATAGCCGGATTCCTCGGATATGGAAACTTGGACCCCTTGCATAGTTCATAGACAAGTGAAAGTGGATACTCTAAAATACGCAAGATAAACGTGAGTGCTATGGATGGCGTTCTCGTAGGGAGACGGGAGCGGATCCATACTGGAGTATTGATATGGTGAATATGTGGACTCGTGTGCGCCACCTCAAAAGAGTTACTTGCAGTCGTAGTTCAGGATAGCCACCGAGTCAAAGCTGGCTTGCTGCAGTTAAACCCCACCATCCCCTTTGTTGATAATGATGCATATGTAGTTAGTTCTGATGTAAGTCTTGCTGGGTACATTTGTACTCACGTTGCTTAATTTATGTTTTTGCAGAGAGACTTCAGTCTCGCTAGTAGTTCCACGTGGACTTCGACGTTTAGCTTGTTACCTCAGCTATGATCTTGTGCCCTCGGCAGGATCTGGTAGATAGTCAGGCTTCTCAGCCTTTTTCATTTCTAGATGTCTGTACCCAGACATGTTAAGCTTCCGCTTGTGCTTTGACTTGTATGCTCTGAATGTTGGGTCGTGAGACCCATGTTTGTAATATCTCGCTCCTCGGAGCCTAATGAATAAATACTTGAGTCGTAGAGTCATGTTGTGATGCCATGTTGTATTTGCACATATCGAGCATATTGTGTGTATGTTATTGAAATGCTTGGTATGTGTGGGATCTGACTATCTAGTTGTTTATCTTTAGTAGCCTCTCTTACCGGGAAATGTCTCCTAGTGTTTCCACCGAGCCATGGTAGCTTGCTACTGCTCCGGAACACTTAGGCTGGCCGGCATGTGTCCTTCTTCGTTCATGTGTCTGTCCCTTCGGGGAAATGTCACGCGATGGATACCGGAGTCCTCTTAGCCCGCTATAGCCCGGTTCACCGGAGTCCTACTAGCCCAGTGCTACAGCCTGGATTCACACGCTGATGACCGACACGTTCGATGCTGGGTCATGGATGCCTGTCCCTGTAAGTTTGTGCCACTTTTGGTTTACGACTAGCTATGTCAGCCCGGGCTCCTTATCATATGGATGCTAGCGACACTATCATATACGTGTGCCAAAAGGCGCAAACGGTCCCGGGCAAAGGTAAGGCGACACCCGTGGGGATACCGTGCGTGAGGCCGCAAAGTGATATGAGGTGTTACATGCTAGATCGATGTGACATTGAGTCGGGGTCCTGACAGCTTTGGTATCAGAACTTGACTGCCTGTAGGATTACCAAGCCAAACTGGTCGAAGTTGAGTCTAGAAATTCTTTAGTTATATATAGGGGAATTGATTGTGGGATGGATCGTAAGGCTCTTTTTACTCCTTTACCTCATGCCTTCTGATCCGAGTCATCTTATCTTTCCTACGGGGTTAAGGAACTAGGCTCTCTCCTTTTTCTATCAGGATCACGTGTTACTAATCTGTAGACTTATAGGATTGTTGGATCCAAGCCTCAGTTCTGTTTCTACTATCTCCGTGTATTCATAGTTGATCTCAGAACCTTGATATTATGATGATCGAGTGGTTATGCCACCATTTGTAGGATGTCTTAAATCTTTTTCGAGCATTTACAGCCGTTATGCTGTCTGAGTCATCCCAGGTTTCTAAACAGTCTGATGCATTTGCAAATCCCTTCTTACTGTTCCGATGTTCCTTGGGCCAGGTTAATCATACTAATTGCTGAGTTGAGGTATTCTATTGCCTCGACATATATGTTGGAGTTCTTATTATGACCCTAGGTGTCTTCGGGGATCATCTAGTAATCTAGCCATGATTTGTGTCCCAGTGTGATGATTCTGGCCATCATTCTCGAAAGCATCCCATGATGCCACTTAGTTAGTAGGCACTCTACTCCTGGGTTTCTGAACCCGAGACTCACACTACTTACTTCAGTGTTGATAGTATTTGCTAGTTCCCTTAGGATATTAGTAACCTTTGTGATAGTCCTCGAGATTCGTGGTATATCCTTCTTCCAATACCATGAACCAATATGGCAGAAGTTCGGGAACCAAAAGATCACCACCAATGTGCTCTTGACGAGTTCTCCATTCTATATTGTGACTCTGCCAGTTCTGACCTTCTGCATGGGTTGTCCGGAAGAAATATGTTGAACTCGTTCGACATGCTAATCCATGCGTCCACAACTCAGAAAATCATATGTTCTTTTGGGTTGTCCCATTTTAGTTGTCTTCCGACCCTCGTCTATCAATTGATATTCAAGAGTATGCGTGCATTCATTCATCGATGCCTATTACTCTTGTGGTCCGTCAAGCCATTCTATTCCAGAATGACTAGGAGAAACAAACTCCAGAACCTCATCTATATCCAGGATTGGGTCAAAGCAGTTGTACTCCACAGATCAAAATGCCAATCCAGCTTTTGTTCTTTTCTACCTTGGAGTATTACCATCTTTATATTAAGATTATCATGGGAATTGCACACCATCCGATGAACTCTTGATACAGTGATACCTCTCGTCATCGATATTCATTCCTTGGTTCCCGTGTTATTATAACCGGAACGCCGACCAGTGAATCGTGATGTATGAAATCTATACTCCTAGCAACTGTGTTGCTTGGTAGTTTAATGGACAACAATTTCATTCTTAGCGTGTTGGTTATGGAATCATCATTCTAAGATTGATTGAGCTACCTTGTCCTTATTTCTGGTGCACTCTTCGATCAATGAGTTAGGATTATCCAATCCCTTGCTTATTTCACCATATCATCTTGCCCTGAAAAGCAAGATTGTTCTCAAGCTTAGTGACATATCGGTGGTTCGTGATTTTCCGTATATCTTCTCGGAAGTATTACCAGGTTGTCACCTGACCGCTATGTTGAGTTCATGATCAAGTTGGTTTTCTTATAAATCACTCCTTCTCCAGGAATCTATGTTGGATATCCCTAAGCTAGTTGGTTGAGCTAGACAACAACTTGGAGAGTTGGAAGATGAAAGCTTGTCTGACTCAGCTCATCCCAAAGGGATGTTTTTGTGTGTGTGTTGAAGAAAGATGGTATCTTCATTGATTGATCCTCGTGACCAGTTGTTGGAGCTATTGTCTTGCTAAAACTTTGATTTGAGTATGGGCTATCCTCAAATAAAATCAGAACCAACGATATTTGTAATGTTGTCTTACTCGTGGTTGTTTCTTCGAGCATACACCATTATATCTTTTGGGTCTGACCAATGTTATCACCGTGTTCACTTAACTATGGAATTCCTCTTATATGGAAACCTGGATGAATTGTTGTTGAGCCCATCGACAACATCCTTATCTCCTCCATAATTTTGTTGCACATTAAGCTAGTATTGGGAACTTTTGAAAGCATCACTTCATGCTAGCTCATGAAGCATATGTTCGGATGTAAGAAGTGACTTTCTCCAATTCATGTGCATTTGATGCAAGTTGCCGCCGTGAACTCGAGAAGTCAATGTTGCTTCATCTGGAATCATTCCAAGTCAGTCATGCATGTGCGAATGTATTCTATGGTTTGGTAGATTAATTACCTCCACTCCATATGTATTCCCTAGCACCCCAAGCCACTGATTGATTTGTTCAAGGAAAATGAGTTGATGTGCGAATACTAGTTCATGCACAAGACTTCGATATCCTCGTTGATGGTTCCCCACCTGAACTCGGTAGTGTTTTATTGTAAGACTACCATGTGATCATGTTTGTCTGGGATAGCGTGTTCACATGTGTGTAGCAGAACCAGCTCATGTTTTGGAGCTTACTATCGTAGTTCATTCCCCGAGAATCTCGCAACGTCATCTCGTCGATTTGTGTTGCAAACTTTCATTTTTCTTTCTAGACTCGATGAGTCTGGATTATCTTGACACCAACCAGATCTGAATCTCAGGCAGATATGATGGTTGGAACATTTCCCAAGAACTATAATATTGGTCTCTCTGTAATCCGGTAAAGTGGTTGTCGTGGCCAACACACCCAGCCGGAAGACCTATTATTGTAGTATCTTGATTGAGGAAGTTGGCCACCTCCCCATAAGGATTTCGTAGGATTTACTCCAGAAGTTGTTCCTTATGGATTTGGTGTTTCCTTGGCCTTGCTAAGGTGAAATCTGAGAAGGTTATCTTCCTTTGCATCTGCATTGTCCATCGCTATTCATCATGGTAGTATGTTGTGTTGTTCGCACCCTTGACACGGATGTTGGTAAAACCTTGATGAATAGGGAAATGCTCAAGTTCCTGAGAGCACGCACAAGCAAAATCATCCCTTACGTTGTCTTCAACAAGGTAGTCCACATCATCCATTCTAGTCCGAGTATGCCATTCTTTCGAACTTCTCCAAATGATCGATTGTAACTTGCCTTAAGCTGGTATAAAGAGTTTCAATGATCTTTGAATCATAGGTAACTCTTTTTGCCACTTAAGGAATAATTCTACGAGTCACCCTCCTCTAAGGTATCTCGTTATGGTATCATGGCAACTCAAATCCTTGCTACGTTGACAACTGTTCACCACCCTCTTAATTGTGGAATTGTTGTCTACCTAGTGAACCCTCTTCATCTGTTTCACCCCATCCCTTTGGATGTGTGTTTCGTGTCCCAACTCGAGAGATGTGCTATGTCTTACTCCGTGAGTTGATCCTGAGTTGCTTGATCTCCAAGAAGATCGATTCTTCTAGAGTTTCCCTTTCCTCTCATTGTCATGTTAGTTGGAGTTCTCAAAGCAAGACGTCGAGACAAAGATGGTGATCGAATCAACGCCCCATGAAGCGCAACCTGGATCGTGAAGGTTATGTTAGTTTGCGATCCCCCTTCATCTTACCCTACGCTTGAATCTTGGGACGAGATTCTTGTTTAGTAGGGGTGAGCTGTCACATCCCTAGTTCTGGTATGCACTAGGCTAGCCCTTCCATGTGAGCATCATGTTTAAATTCAAATGAAACTTGAATTGAGGAATTTTCAAAAGCCTCAGAAAACCTCTAAAAATAACCAACATTTAAAAACTCATCCAATGAGTCCAAGAAAATGTTCCTATTATTCTGTGAAAATATTGGCGTGAGGTAAAATTCAAACCAATATTTTCAGAGTCACAGAAATAATTTATTTTGGGTCTTTGATTTAAATCAATAATATATTTGGGTTGGAATTATTTCTGCTATATAAGAAATAATGTTCAAATATTTTGTAAGTTTGCATGTGACCTTGGACTAGCTCTCTGAGCTCACATAAAAATTTACAGAAAGTTTTAAAATGGTTTACTTTCCAAACTAAACCAAAACAAAATAACAGAAATAGAAAAAAACTAAAATAAAGAGAGAGAGAGAGAGAGAGAGAGAGAGAGAGAGACTTACCTGGAACTTACCTGGGATCCACCAAAGCCCACCTGGCCGGCCCGGTTGGCCAGCCCAGCCCACCTCCTCGCGCGTCGTCTTCCCCATGCCTTCTGGCATCGTGCGTGGCGCGCGCACAGCCGAGCCGCGGCCACCTCCTGCTTCCACCTCCTCCTGCCTCCCTGCTCGCTTCCTCGACCCCCGGGAGACGCCACACGGCCCCCTCGACGCTCTCTCACTCTCCCCATGCTCATCCCCTCCTCTAGCCCTGAGGGAGTCCTGGACTAGGGGGTGTCCGGATAGCCGGACTATCATCGTCCGCCGGACTCCAAGACTACGAAGATACAAGATTGAAGACTCCGTCCCGTGTCCGGATGGGACTTTCCTTGGCGTGGAAGGCAAGCTTGGCGATACGGATATGTAGATCTCCTACCATTGTAACCGACTCTGTGTAACCCTAGCCTCCTCCGGTGTCTATATAAACCGGAGGGCTTTAGTCCGTAGGACACAACATACGTTACAACAATCATACCATAGGCTAGCTTTAGGGTTTAGCCTCCTTGATCTCGTGGTAGATCCACTCTTGTACTACCCATATCATGAATATTAATCAAGCAGGACGTTGGGTTCTACCTCCATCGAGAGGGCCCAAACCTAGGTAAAACATCATGTCCCTCGTCTCCTGTTACCATCCGCCTAGACGCACAGTTCGGGACCCCCTACCCGAGATCCGCCGGTTTTGACACCGACATTGGTGCTTTCATTGAGAGTTCCTCTGTGTCGTCACCGATAGGCCCGATGGCATCTTCAACCAACGATGCTGTCCAGGGTGAGACTTTTCTCCCCGGACAGATCTTCGTATTCGGCGGCTTCGCACTGCGGGCTAATTCGTTTGGCCATCTGGAGCAGATCCAAAGCTACGTCCCTGGCCGTCAGGTCAGATTCGGAAGCCTAAACTTCACGGCCGATGTCCACGGAGACTTGATCTTCGACGGACCCGAGCCATAGCCGAGCGCGCCGCACTGTTGCGATGGGTATGATGTAACTCTGCCGCCGAACAGTGCCTTGGTGGCCGCACGCAAATCCGCTCCGGCTATTAGACCGGAGCCGATTGCCCAGATAGAGGATCGGTGGATGGACACCGCCTCGGGGGCTTCAACTACCACAGCGATGGAGCCGAACACTAGTCTTGTCCCTCGCAAAACTCGTGATTCCGAGGTGCCGGACTCCCTGCCGGACTCCGAACCTCCCGCGCCCCTACCAACCAAATCGGATTGGGCGCCGGTTATGGAATTCACCGCCACGGACATCTTCCAATACCTGCCTTTTGGCGACATCCTGAATTAACTAAAGCATCTCTCGTTATCAGGAGAGCCCTGGCCGGACTATGGCCAGGATGGTTGGGATACGGGCGACGAAGAAATTCAGAGCCCACCCACCACCCACTTTGTAGCCACTGTCGACGACTTAACCGACATGCTAGACTACGACTCCGAAGACATCGACGCTATAGACGACAACGCCGGAGACAATCAAGAAACAGCGCCTATAGGGCACGCGAGGACCACCTCGTCATACGACATATACATGGTGGATACCCCAAAAGAGAGCGATAACGAGGACCAACGGGCCGCGGCAGAGGATAACCCCGCCGATAAACAACCAAAACGGCGGCGCAGACGCCGCCCTAAGCCCCGCCTCGACAACAACAACGCTCCTAAGGACCCCGCATTACAGTAGGGCACAAAAGTGGACGACGAGCATGTAGATAAGCAACCGTCCGAATAGGACGAATCAGATAATCAGTCCAGGCCCGGCGAAAACGATGGTTCGAACGATCTCACGCCAGACACGCCGCCGGAAGGCAAAAACCTTCGGAAAAGACTCGTCAACACTCCAAGAAGCTTGAAGAAAGAAAAATGGAAGCTCAAAACAGCAGAAGACACACTCAGAATGAGGTGGAGCAAAGTACTGAAAACCGCGGATAAATACGGCAATGTCCACCAATCAAAGAGCTACCCGAAGCGCAAGCTGCTACCAGAATTCGACGACGAGGCTATAGAGCCCCCACAGTCAAAAAATAAAGAGGCAGCCCGGTTGGATAGACGGCCGGATGACAGGCCAAATTCTGAAAGCGGCGCCACACATAAACCAACCAACGAACTTGGAAGGACAGATGGCCCAGCCAGGTCCATCTACGGGCCAAAGAAGAAGGCCCCAAGAAGGAAGGCAACACGTCAAGTGTCCGAAGATAGCGGCACACCCAAATACAGGGGCGCCGCACACCCACTATGTTTCACCGATGAGGTGCTGGACCATGAATTCCCAGCAGGATTTAAACCCATAAACATAGAGGCCTACGATGGAACAACAGACCCTGGAGTCTGGATAGAAGATTATATACTACATATACACATGGCCAGAGGAGACGATCTCCACGCCATAAAATACCTACCCCTCAAACTCAAAGGGCCAGCCCGTCACTGGCTTAAAAGCCTCCCAGAAAACACTGTTGGAAGTTGGGAAGAGCTCGAGGACGCGTTTAGAGCAAATTTTCAAGGGTCTTATGTCCGCCCTCCAGACGCAGATGATCTAAGTCATATAACTCAACAGCCCGGAGAGTCAGCGCGGAAATTCTGGAATAGGTTTCTCACCAAAAAGAACCAAATAGTCGACTGTCCGGACGCCGAAGCCTTAGCAGCTTTTAAACACAATGTCCGAGACGAATGGCTTGCCAGGCACCTCGGCCAAGAGAAGCCGAGGACAATGTCCGCACTAACAAGCCTCATGACCCGCTTCTGTGCGGGAGAGGATAGCTGGCTAGCAAGATGCAGCACCAGCGACCCAAGTACATCCGAGATAAGAGATGGAAACGGAAAATCACGGCGCAGAAAAGAGCAGCGCCGGAATAAAGAGAAAATCCCAAAGAGCACGGCAGTCAACGACGGATTCAAAAGCTCGCGGCCGAACAACAAAACACCGCCTCTTAAGGATGACAGCGATGAGTTGTCCAACTTAAACAAGATTTTGGGTCGGATATGTCAAATCCACAGTACCCCCGGAAGGCCTGCAAACCACACCCACAGGGATTGTTGGGTTTTCAAACAGTCCAGCCGACTAAACGCCGAACACAAGGGGCTCGACGCGTCAAGCGAAGACGATAAACCCCACCGGCAGAGCACCGGAAAACAAAAGACTTTCCCACAAGAGGTCAAGGCAGTAAACTCACTTCATGTGATAATACGGAAAAATAGTGCGGCACTTCCCAAAAAGAGCCTCGCACGGTCCAACCAAGCAGACCATAGAGATTGGATATCAAAACCAATCACTTTCGACCACCTGGACTATTCCAGAAGCGTTCGAAACGCGGGACGGACTGCCCTGATATTGAATCCCATAATCAACGGATTACAATTTACTAAAGTCGTAATGGACGGAGGCAGCGACTTAAACCTGCTGTATTCAAACACAATCCGCAAGATGGGGATAGACCCTACCAAAATTCGACACAGCCGCACTTCCTGCAAAGGAGTGACGCCAGGCCCTTATGCCAAGTGCACAGGCTCCCTACTACTAGAAGTCGTGTTCGGATCACCGAACAATTTTCGGCGCGAAAAACTAATTTTTCATATCGTCCCATTTAAAAGTGGATATCAAGCACTCTTGGGACGAAAGGCTTTTGTCCGTTTCAACGCCATACCGCATTACGCGTCTCTTACACTCAAGATGCCCGGTCCTCGAGGCATCATTTCAGTGCGAAGGTCACTTGAAGACCCCGGACACGGATAGACGAGTCCGGCATTGGTTGGCTAGGGGCTCCGTAGCCGCACAACCCTTGACAAGGGGTGGCGCGCACAAAGAATCGCGAGTTCATACGAATCCCGCTTTACTTATTTATGTTTCTTCTTCTCCTTTTTTTCGCACGAATTGTTTCCAAACTAAGCGTTCCTCTCTTTTTACAGATGAACAACGTGCATACCCGTCCAGGATAACGGCACAACGGAGACACGGGCGCAGACGTGCAGTAGGGACCCGTTGCGAGGATTCTTTTCAGATTAAGACCCTGCGTAAACCTTTTTTACTGTCTCTTGTTGTTATTCTCCCTTGGTTTCTTCCTATAACCACAGCGGAGCCTGACGTTTTGGCATCGGCCGCGTCAGAAGACCATGCCCGTACCTGGACACTAGGGGCTTAGGGCATTATTCTGCCCCATTATCATAAAGACCGAACACCTTAGGGAGTGTTCGGCGTCTCGAGTTAGGTATTATATGCATCAGCTCCGAATCATGTCTTTGGTCAAATGTTGGCTTTGCCCGGCTCCTGTGTTTTGCTGCCTTACGTTCCGTATCATCGGCTAACGCAGCACCAGGAGAACTACTGCGATTGTGCCCCAGTTCGGCTGGGCGAGCACCTCAGTAGAGAAAGCCGAAAACTGACTGTCATGATATAGCAAGAGACTGGTCAACCACTCGGTCGACTACCGGAATGTTTAGAATTCCCCACTTTGACGAAGGACCATTTCCCGGTCAGGCACACACGCGCCCCGCAATCGGAGAAGTGTGGTGCCCCCAGGGGCTATATCGTAGCCCCACCCTCGAACTCCACTGGCTAAGTGAAAGTGATAAAGCATTATAGTCCAGATTGCCTCGTTTGCTATGCTACCACCTCCTAAACAGGACTGAGACGTCGGATTAAGTGTGAACACACGCTATTTTTCCGAACACCCCCGCACCTTGTGCGTGGGGGCTGAAGCCGAAGACTGCAATCTTTCAGGTTATACAAATGTATACGAAAACGGCCGCTCAGGAGCAGTTTTACCACTTGGGACGCACAAGTATAAAAGCAGTTATTGCATAATCGTTGTTTTACAAGCTAAAACGTTCATTTGAACGTGAAATTTTTTGAGCACTGCGACTCTATTACACGAGCACCACGCATAACTTCCCCGAAATAGTGCTCGGCGGGGAGCCGGCTTTCATCCAAACCCTGGGCGGCAACAGCGGTGGCATCCATCTCTGTCCAATGCGCCTTTACGCGGGCAAGTGCCATCCGCGCGCCTTCGATGCAGGCCGACCGCTTCATCTCCTTGATATGCGGCACCGCTCCAAGGAATTGCTGCAGTAAGCCGAAGTAGCTCGTCGCCTTGGGCCTCTCTGGCCAGACATGAGCCACGATATCAGTCATGGCAAGTCCGGACAATCTATTTAGCTCGGCCCATTCGGCCAACCGGTCGGTCAACGGAAGTGAGCGATCCGGACTATGGAATTGAGACCAAAATAGCTCTTCCGTCTTGTGATCCTTCTGGCTCCGGAAGTGCTCAACGGCATCAGCCGCACTTGCCGCTAAGTCCATATACGGATCCTCCGGACTCCACAGCCGATCAAATTGAGCATACTTTTGATCCATAAACCGGTGACGCAGCAAATAAGGCTTGCCAGCCATGATATCTCTGGCCTGGCGCAGCTCCTCCCTCATGGCCCGCATGGCAGAGCGGGCATCCTTGGCCTCGGCAGTGGCCTTCTTCAGGTCTTCCCGCTCCGATAAGCGCTCCTTTTCAAGAGCCTCATTGCGGTCGGCAGCATCTTTTACTTTCACGGCCAATTCGGCCACCTCTTCCCTGCTTAGGCAGTGAGCAGCCCTTTCGGCTTTCAACTCCTCGGCCGCCCTCGAGGCAGCCGCGTCACTCCTTCGGGCTTGCTCCTTGGCTTTAGCAAGTTCGGCCCGAAGGCTCTCCACAGCAGCAGCACCGTCTGTATAACAGCATATAATTTATCAGAGGAGGGCTTTGACCCCATTAATAAAGCGACTGTGGAGAACTAATTTACCTTGCGACTCGTCAAGTCGCTGGTTGACAAGTGCGATGTCCGCATCCGCCGCGTCAAGTTGCCGCATTAACTCGGCAACCCCACTAGTCCGGCTAGCCCTCGGACTATCCGCCACCTGCATAGGAACGGCAACATTCATTACTTGCGATTTTGATCCTCGGCACGCTGTCGTCTTCGACAACCTACCGAGTCTCAGTGGATACTATCTATACAGGGCACACTTTTATGTGCAAAACTGTCAAAAATAGAAGGTGCGTCATTTTCGCGTACCTCAAATCCTGCCAGCAAACTCATAGCAGCGTTACGCAATCCGCTCTCGGTGGACGAAATCCTTCCAATCACCATGTGCATCAACGCACGATGATCTTCTGAGATGGACGCCCTCTCAAGCAGATTCTTCAGTTCTCCCGGCCGGATACTAGCGGGCGCCGAACTTTCCGGCCCCTCCGGACTCGGGGATACCCTCCGTGACGATACTTCAAGCTCGTCTGCCTTATCTGATGGCGCAGCAGATGGGGGCATTTCGCTCTCCATCATCTTCGGAAGAAGGTCCCCCGAAGACGAACTCATCTGCGAAGGCTGCAAATTCGAACTGCAAGATAAAAATTTCGGTCACCCACAGAAGCACAAATGGAGGTATTTTCTTACTAATGAAATCCCCTTTTCATACTCACGGCTCGCTGGAGGGCTGATTCCTCGGCGATGATTGTGCGTCCGGATTCTCCCCGGACGCCGGACCCCTCGGTGAAGGTCTCTTCCCCCGTTTAGGGGCTTTGGCCTCCGGGTCTTCGGAGGCGGTCCTCTTCTCCCCCTGGAAGGAGGGGTTCTTGATTCCCCCCTCTTCAGACGCCCCTTTGGGCGAAATATTAGCTCCTCTATTTTCCCCATCGCTCCCTTCTGTGGGCGCGACCTCCAACATTCTGACTAGCACAGGCTCCAATGCGGTCTCTGCGAGGGGGGCCGGACACCTTATCAGCCTCGATCGCGCCACCCACTCCTGTGAAGAGTAATGGGTCAAGAGGCGAACTCTAGAAAGGCAGATAAACAGAACGTCCGGACTCTGAGCTATTTACCTGAGTATCCGGGCGATTGCGGCTTAGGCCTGCGTCCTCGGCTAATTCCGTACATGCCACCTGCGGTCCGAAGAACAACTTGTACATCTCCACGGGTGTCGCACCCATGAAGTGCTGGAGAATCTAAGGTCCCTCCGGGTTGAACTCCCATAGACGGAGAGGACAGCGTTTGCAGGGCGGAAGATGCCTGATTAGCATAACCTGCATCACCACGACCAGATTGATCTCCCTCGCTTGGAGGTCTCGAATCCGGCCCTGTAGTGAGGGCACGTCTTCGGATGGCCCCCAATTGAGCCCTTGGTTGACCCACGACATCAGTCGACGTGGAGGTCCCGGGCGGAATGAAGGCGGCGGCTTTTGCTTGCTGCCCTTCGGAGCGGTGATATAGAACCACTCCTGCTGCCACAGTCCGAGTTCCTCTTGGAAGGAACCCTCGGGCCACGGGGCATCGGCCTTTTTGCTTATGGCCGCCCCGCCGCACTCCGCTTGACGCCCCCCGATCATCTTCGGCTCCACATTGAAGGTCTTCAGTCACAGGCCGAAGTGGGGAATGACGCGGAGGAAGGCTTCGCAGACGATAATGAATGCGGAGATATGGAGGATGGACTCCGGAGCCAAATCGTGAAAATCCAGCCCGTAGTAGAACATGAGCCCTCTCACGAAGGGGTCCGTCGGGAAGCCTAAACCCTGACGGAGGTGGGATACGAAGACAACGTATTCGCCGGGCTCGGGGGCGGGCACGGCCTACCCTTGGGCAGGCAACCTGTGCGAAATCTCGTAGGCCAGGTACTTGGCCTCACGTAACTTCAATATGTCCTCCTCCGTGATGGAGGAGGGCATCCACCGACCATGGAGGTCGGAGCCGGACATGATTGAGAATCCGAAGCGCTTGAATCTGGGGCTCTGAGTGCTGGAACTAGGAGTGAGGAGGAGATCCGATGCGAGATTGAAGAAAAGAAACGGTCCTTGGTCCTCTTATAAAGGGGAAAAATACCAAGGGTCGTCTCCATGACCGTTCGGGATTCACCTTCGATGGAGGAGGCGTGGCGACGGGCACGGTTGGGTTACCCACGTCCGTATTGATGAGAATCCCGGAATAAGGGGAACACGATCTCTGCTTCGACAAGACGTGCCAAGGAAACCGCTTCGCTAAACGTGCTGAGGCGGTATAGTAAAAAACGATTCAAACAAAGGCTTGGTAGCGGTGTGATGTCACGCCGCATAATACGTCAGCAGATTGGACTGGTGTACATTTTATTCTCTCTACGGTGGAATGTGGAATTTATTTTGCAGAGCCGGACACTATCCTGGTGTTCATGATCTTCTTTGGATTATTCAAGGAAGGAACCCGCCTTGCAATGCCGAACATTATGCGCGCCGGACTTATCGTCATTGAAGCCTGGTTCAGGGGCTACTGAGGGAGTCCTGGACTAGGGGGTGTCCGGACAGCCGGACTATCATCGTCCGCCGGACTCCAAGACTACGAAGATACAAGATTGAAGACTCCGTCCCGTGTCCGGATGGGACTTTCCTTGGCGTGGAAGGCAAGCTTGGCGATACGGATATGTAGATCTCCTACCATTGTAACCGACTCTGTGTAACCCTAGCCTCCTCCGGTGTCTATATAAACCGGAGGGCTTTAGTCCGTAGGACACAACATATGTTACAACAATCATACCATAGGCTAGCTTTAGGGTTTAGCCTCCTTGATCTCGTGGTAGATCCACTCTTGTACTACCCATATCATCAATATTAATCAAGCAGGACGTAGGGTTTTACCTCCATCTAGAGGGTCCGAACCTGGGTAAAACATCGTGTCCCTCGTCTCCTGTTACCATCCGCCTAGACGCACAGTTCGGGACCCCCTACCCGAGATCCGCCGGTTTTGACACCGACAGGCCCCCTTCCTCTGATGTAGGGTAGAACCCTAGGTGAAGATCTTTTCACATTTGGAGGGGGAAAATGAAGGGAAACACAAGAACCACAAGAACACAAGGATGAACACAAAGAGGTAATCACTCCAACAATTCCCAATTACACATCCACTAGAGTAACAACACAAGATCCACAAGTCTCAAACACAATCAAAGGAAAGATACAATGGCAAAGTTCATCCCAAATCCAAAGGAAGAGGGGTCTTGGTGGTAGATAGTCTTCTCCTAGAAGGAGGTCTTGAAATCCTCAAGGATTCTTCCCTATGGGGTCTTGATCCTCAAAGAGGGAAGGTAATGGAGCAAAGCTCACCAAGATCTCATCTAATACTTTGCTAACCCTAAACATGGCCCTAGGTACGAATTATATAGGCTTGGGGTCGAAGGAGAAGAAGTGGAGCTGAAGTCCTCATCATAACCGTCCATCCTGGGAGGCCCGTGCGCATGGGGTAAGTTGGGCCCGTGCGCACGGGGGTCCCGTGGGCACGGTACAAGCCCGTGCGCACGGGGTGCTCCAGCGTCAACTCCCTGAGTAGCCCGTGGGCACGGGGTCTTGGGGGCCCGTGCGCACGTGGTTGCCTGGAGCCTCCTGTGCTGCTGTTGTTGTTCTCATGCTTGGTCCTCGTGGCCTTGGGGTGGTTCTCCTTCTTCTTGGGGAATGCTCCTGAACTCCTTGGTGGTGTTCCTCTTCATACCTAAGGAGGCATAGCACATTTTGGTGAGGTAGTATACATGTTCCATTTGGGTTCATATGCAAGTCTAGTAGGAAGGAGTTCACCTCGGTTTCCAAAGCACGTGCTCTAGCTCTTGTCATGGGTCCTTGTGGGGTTGGATGTGTTGATGTAGCGTCCATGGGGATGATGGAAGGATGTTCCGCATCATCTCCCCTCCCCTCAAAAGGATCCGACCTCGGATCAAGATCTTCATCACCATGGAAAGGCGCGAGGTCTTTGACATTGAAGATGTCGCTCACATTGTACTTGTCTCGTGGTAGTTCAATCTTGTAGGCGTTGTTGTTGTAGCGTGCTAGAACCTTGAATGGTCCATCGGCTCAAGGTAGTAGTTTGGACTTGCGTTCGTTGGGGAAGCGTTCCTTGCGAAGTTGTAGCCACACGAGATCACCTATGTTGAAGATCATGGGTTGCTTGTTGACGTTGAGCTTGATCGCTAGTCGATGTACTTGGCGCTCGATGATGTTTCTTGTATCTTCATGCAACTTCTTGATGTAGCTTGCTCGTTCACTCGCATCCATGTTGGTTCGCTCTTGTAGAGGTAGAGGTAGGATGTCCAATGGGGACAATGGGTTGAAGCCGTAGACGACCTCGAAGGGGGACTTGCCAGTAGTCGAATGTCTTGCGCGGTTGTAGGCGTACTCGGCAATGGCTAGACACGCCTCCCACTCCTTGATGTTCTTCTTGATCAACACGCGAAGTAGAGTGGAGAGTGTCTGGTTCGTCACCTCCGTTTGGCCGTCGGTTTGAGGATGGTATGCGGATGAGAACATGAGCTTGATTCCGAGCTTGGCGCATAGAGTCTTCCAAAAGTAACTCAAGAACTTGACGTCGCGGTCGGAGACGATTGACTTTGGTACTCCATGGAGGCGCAAGATTTCCCTACAAAAGAGATTTGCAATATGTGAAGCATCGTCTACCTTGTTGCAAGGAATGAAATGTGCCATCTTAGAAAATCGGTCCACAACAACAAACACGGAATCTTTTCCATTTTGAGTTCTAGGCAAACCAAGTACAAAATCCATGCTAATGTCTTCCCAAGGTTGATAAGGAATTGGAAGAGGCATGTAAAGACCATGAGATTGAGCTTTTGACTTAGCTTTGCGGCATGTAGAGCATCTAGTAGTGAAGCGTGAGACGTCGCGGAACATCTTGGGCCAAAAGTAGTTCTTGGAGAGCGTGGCGAAAGTCTTGTCGCGTCCAAAGTGTCCCATGAGTCCACCTCCATGAGCCTCTTGCAAAAGTAGCAAACGAAGAGAAGACTCGGGAATGCATAGTTTGTTAGCTCTCATAAGATAACCATCCTTGATGTAGTATTGTTCCCAAGATGTATGCATCAAACATTTAGCGTAATGAGATGCAAAAGATGGATCACTAGCATACAAATCTTTTATGTGCTCAAAGCCAATAACATTCAACTCAAGTTGGGTGACAAGCGTGCATATGCGAGAAAGTGCATCGGCAACTACATTTTCCTTACCCTTAATGTACTTGATCACATATGGGAAAGATTCAATAAATTCACTCCATTTGGCATGACGCTTGTTCAATTTAGTTTGACCTTTTAAGTACTTAAGCGTTTCATGATCGGTGTGTATGACAAACTCATGAGGTCTAAGATAATGTTCCCAAACATGTAGGACACACACTAAAGCATACAATTCTTTGTCATAGATGGGATAGTTAAGTTGAGCACCGGAGAGTTTTTCACTAAAATATGCAATTACACGTTTTTCTTGCATCAAAACTCCGCCAATTCCGGTACCACTTGCATCACAATGAACCTCAAAAGTTTTGTCAAAATTGGGCAAAGCAAGAATCGGAGCATGAGTAAGCAAAGAGTTGAGCTCATCAAAAGCGGTTGATTGCAAAGTTCCCCAAACAAAAGGAGCATTTTTCTTACTCAAAGCATGCAAAGGGGCTGCAATAGTGCTAAAGTTTTTCACAAAGAGACGATAAAAACCGGCAAGACCAAGGAAACTTCGCACTTGTTGCAAATTGGTGGGTTGGGGCCAAGTTTTAATTGCTTCAATTTTAGTTTCATCAACATGGACACCCTTGGAAGAAGCAACGAAACCCAAGAAAACCACTTTGTCAACACCAAAAGTGCATTTTTTTCATTTTGGCATAAAGACTTTCCTTTCGAAGTGTTTGCAAAACAAGCTTAACATGTTCAAGATGCTCTTTCATGGTTTTGCTAAACACAAGAATATCATCGAAGTAAACCACAACAAAGACTCCAATGTAAGGT
The DNA here is from genome assembly GCA_963921465.1 of Triticum timopheevii. Taxonomy (NCBI): domain Eukaryota; kingdom Viridiplantae; phylum Streptophyta; class Magnoliopsida; order Poales; family Poaceae; genus Triticum; species Triticum timopheevii. Next base: position 466,227,722 of record OY997266.1, read on the forward strand.
CGAAGGACATGATGCATGAGACACACAAAAGTACCGGGAGCCTCCGACAAACCCATATGCATGACTAACCATTCATATAAGCCAAATTTTGTTTTGAAAGCAGTTTTCCATTCATCACCTTCTTGTATGCGGATTTGATAATAGCCACTTTTAAGATCAATTTTTGAGAAAAAGTTGGCTCCACTAAGTTCATCAAGCATATCATCTAAGCGAGGAATGGGATGCCTATAGCGAACGGTGATAGCATTTATAGGTCTACAATCGGAACACAAGCGGAAACTTCCATCGGGCTTAGGCACTAGTATAATGGGAATGGCACAAGGGCTTAAGCTTTCACGTACATGACCGTTGTCGATTAGTTGTTGTACTTGTCGTTGAATCTCCTTGGTTTCTTCGGGATTGACACGGTATGGAGCTTTGTTTGGAAGTGGCGCTCCGGGGATGAGGTCGATTCAATGCTCAATGCCTCGTAGAGGAGGTAGACCCGAAGGTAGCTCGTCGGGAAAAACATCTTGAAATTCCTGCAAAAGAGATTGAAACACCAAAGGTAGCTCGTGAGTAGTGTTAGTTTTTGGTTCTCCATCCTTGCACACAAGGACAAAGTGCATCACACTCGATGGGTTCTCACACACTTCTCTCATCTCATGTTTGGTGGCGAATAGGATGAGGTTTTTCTCTCTAGGCGAAGAGGCGCTCAAGTGTGACTTGTTGCTCTCACTCATGTTTTGGTGGCTCTCTTTCTCACTCTTCTATCTATGGTGGGTGGCTTGCTTGTCGGCTATCACTTGACTAGGAGACATGGGTCGTAGCACATATTCGTTTCCTTTCATCTTGAAGCTATAGTGGTTTGTACGCCCATTGTGGATGGCACCACGGTCGAATTGCCATGGTCGGCCAAGAATGAGATGGCAAACGGTCATTGGGACCACATCACACTCCAAAGTGTCTTCATATGCACCGATTTTGAAGGCAACTTGGACCGTATGCTCAACTCGTATAGTGCCGGTGTCGCTTAGCCATTGAACCTTGTAGGGGTGCGGGTGCTTCCTCTTGATCAATTGAAGCTTGGAGCATAGCTCTTCGCTTGCCAAGTTGTGGCAACTACCTCCATCGATGATGACCTTGACGGATCGCCCATTGATGCCGGCCTTGGTGTGGAAGATATGGCATCGTTGGTCTTCCTCTTGTTGATGTTGAAGTGTCAAGACCTTAGAAACAACGAGAGCGGGGCTCGTATCTTCATCACAAAAGACTTGATCATCTTCATCCTCGTTCACGCGCCGGTGCATGGCCACTTGCTCAATAGCTTCCATTTCATCTTCACTCATTGAGTCGTAGGTGCCATCGTCGTTGAGGATCATAGTGCGCTTGTTGGTGCATTGGAAGGACTTATGGCCTCGGCCGCCACATGTGAAGCACTTGATTGAACTTGTCTTGATGGTCTCATCGGTCGGAGTAGAGGAAGTAGCACGCGGCTTGTAGTTGCTTGTAGTAGGAGGAGGACGACTTGAACTTGACGAAGGTTTCTTGTATGTTTTCTTGTCATCGATGCTTGGAGAAGGCTTGGTCGAAGTAGATGCTGTAGGAGTTGTTGAATCTTGATTGTTGGAGAAGCCGTATGTCTTGGAGGAGTACTTGGCATACTTGAAGTCATCTTGCACTTGGCGTTCCGCCTTTGTCGCTTGATGTACTAGCTCAATGAGGTTGGAGTAGGGTTGGAAGTCGGCGATCTTCTTGATGGGATGGTTGAGTCCATTCAAGAACCGTGCCATTGTTTCCTCATCATCTTCCTTGACATTGGCTCGAATCATGGCTATCTCCATTTCCTTGTAGTATTCTTCAACACTCTTGGTTCCTTGCTTGAGGAGTTGTAGCTTCTTGAAGAGATCACGGTTGTAGTAGGTTGGCACAAATCGTGCTCGCATGACATCCTTCATTTGAGCCCAAGTGGTGATTGGAGGGTCACCTCTTGCTTCTCGGCACTCAAGGACTTGTTCCCACCATATGAGCACATAGTCTTGGAACTCAAGTGATGCCATTGCGATCTTCTTCTCTTCATCATAGTTGTGCAAACGAAAGATTTTGTCGACCTTCAATGCCCACGAGAGGTACTCTTCCGGATCATTGCTTCCATTGAACTTGGGCATTGTGAACTTGAGCTTGCCATAGCGTTGCTCTTCATTTTGGTAGCGGTTGCGGTGTCGCTCTTGTCTTGGAGGGTATTCGAATTCTCGTCCCTCTTGATGTCGTTCTTGGTGTGGAGGAGGGTCTTGAAGCACTTGTTCCGCTTGGTGTCGCTCTTGTTGCTCTTGAGGTTGAGGTGGAGCTTGACGAGCTTGTGGAGGAGCTTGAGAAACTTGACGGTGCACACGTGGTCGATAGTTCCTTTCTTGCATTTCTTCTCGAAGGGCTTCCTCTTGATTGCGCCGTTCACGATTGCGGTTGGTGACGGCTCGACTTGATTCTTGAAGGGCACGTTCCACCTCAATAGCTTGTGCTTCTCGTTGTTGTTGTTGAAGACGTTGGGCCTCGGCGTCTTGTTTCTCTTGTTGTAGACGCGCTCGTTCTTATTCTTCTTGACGACGAAGACGTTGTCGTTCTTGGGCTTGAGCAAAGGCGACATGATTTGCTTGATGACGAGGAACTTGCTCATCGAATTGCTCTTGTGAATGCTTGGCGTGTAGCGTATCTCGAGATGCATGACGGTCTTGACGCGCGGCTCGTCGAAGAATGGTCGATGACGGTGTACTTGAGCCGGAGAAGGTGTCGTTGGAGTGGCGACTTGAGTGGCTCCGTCTTGAGTAGGAAGAAGTTGAAGGATGCCGGTTGACCAACAGGGCTCGGATCTCGTCCATTCTTGCATCGTTCTCTTGCTTGTGCGCGTTGAGCTTGTTATCGAAGTAGTCGCGTGTACGTTGCTCGGAGAGTCGCAAGTCGGTGGCGAGGTTGTCGATGCGGTCGTTCATTGCTTGTTGCTCTTGATGGAGAGCTCGTTGTGCGCCAAAGAGGTGGCTCTTGGTGACGAAGGATGACATGTCATCGTCTTGCTCGATGAAGAGTGGGTTGGTAGAAGAACTTGGCCTATCCATCATAAGAAAGTGGTGGTGAGTAGGAAAATGAGAGAACAAAACCAAAGTTACCTTTTCCGAAGATTGTGGATGTAACAAGTACGATCCCACGTGATGTTACAATAGGGGAATTGGTACCGGGAATTGTTTCTCACACCTACAAGTAAATGGGCTATGGAGGAGCTTGGTTAGGAAAGACACAAATAATTCAAGCAAATGTTAGTCAAGATGTTGATAAAGTTGAGAAGATTCACAAATGGCAAATAAGACAAATAGATCAACCTTCCAAGATAACACTAGGAACACACACACTGAAGATAAATGGGATCCGCACAACCAAGGGATGAGCTCGAAGATATGGAAACACGGGAAAAGCTCTTGTCGTACGGATACTAGAGAGACGCTAGCTCGATTGCACTAATGGGCTAGATACGCTAGTGCACCAACCTAATAGAGAATCTACTCGTCTCACTATCCCAAGTATGCTTATGTATGTGGTGACCAAGATGATGCACGAATGCGAAGGATCGATGCTATTGCTTATAAGCTCTTTGCTTTTCTTCTCTTTTGCTTAAAAGCTTTCTTTTTCTTTTTTTTCAACTATGCCACGATGCTTGATATGCGAGCCACACAATGAGATAACAAGTAGTATATGCACGGGGTGGATGGAACGCTAAATGGTGCACTAAGACGTGGCCCGGCAATACTCAACAAGCTAGTCTCGATGGGTAAGCTACGCAAAATGGCTCGAGGCTATCAAGTTAATGGCAAGGGTACAAGGTGTCGTCGAGGTTACCGTCCTTGCTTACGGTCGAAGATGATCTTGTCGAAGCCGAAGTGTTGTTCGAGTCGATGATTGGTGGCGATGATGATACCAAGTTGCGCCTAAGTAGCCGAAACACCTTAGGACACAAGAGAAATCGCAACCAAATACTCAACAAACACGTGAAAGGTGTGGAAAAAGTACAAAAGGTGGTGGTGAAACTAAATGGGAAAAACAGAAAAATGGCTGAAGTTCCTCGATAGGTCGTGCGCACGGGGTAAGTGAGGCCCGTGTGCACGGGGTCCCGATGGCCCGTGTGCACGGGGTCTCCCGAGAGCGGATGAACTCCTGTGATTTCGTGAGGATTTCGAATTTATGGCCAAATTCCAGTGGGGGATGGGTGGGGATGGTGGTGGAGGTGTAGATCCACTTGTCAAACACCAAATTCGTGGATCAAATCAACCAAATCTCACAAGATCAACAAATTGCAAGAAAATTTTTGGGGCTATTTTTGGTGGGGATTTTCGGATTAGGACGAAAAACAACAAAATCAAGCTAGAAAGTGGAAGGTAAGGACTCCAAGGTGTGAATCAACGCGGCTCATGATACCATATGATGTAGGGTAGAACCCTAGGTGAAGATCTTTTCACACTTGGAGGGGAAAATGAAGGGAAACACAAGAACCACAAGAACACAAGGATGAACACAAAGAGGTAATCACTCCAACAATTCCCAATTACACATCCACTAGAGTAACAACACAAGATCCACAAGTCTCAAACACAATCAAAGGAAAGATACAATGGCAAAGTTCATCCCAAATCCAAAGGAAGAGGGGTCTTGGTGGTAGATAGTCTTCTCCTAGAAGGAGGTCTTGAAATCCTCAAGGATTCTTCCCTATGGGGTCTTGATCCTCAAAGAGGGAAGGTAATGGAGCAAAGCTCACCAAGATCTCATCTAATACTTTGCTAACCCTAAACATGGCCCTAGGCACGAATTATATAGGCTTGGGGTCGAAGGAGAAGAAGTGGAGCCGAAGTCCTCATCATAGCTGTCCATCCTGGGAGGCCCGTGCGCACGGGGTAAGTTGGGCCCGTGCGCACGGGGGTACCGTGGGCTCGGTACAAGCCCGTGCCCACGGGGTGCTCCAGCGTCAACTCCCTGAGTAGCCCGTGGGCACGGGGTCTTGGGGGCCCGTGCGCACGGGGTTGCCTGGAGCCTCCTGTGCTGCTGCTGTTGTTCTCGTGCTTGGTCCTCGTGGCCTTGGGGTGGTTCTCCTTCTTCTTGGGGAATGCTCCTGAACTCCTTGGTGGTGTTCCTCTTCGTACCTAAGGAGGCATAGCACATTTTGGTGAGGTAGTATACATGTTCCATTTGGGTTCATATGCAAGTCTAGTAGGAAGGAGTTCACCTCGGTTTCCAAAGCACGTGCTCTAGCTCTTGTCACGGGTCCTTGTGGGGTTGGATGTGTTGATATAGCATCCATGGGGATGATGGAAGGATGCTCCGCATCATCCTCTCTCTTCCCCGAGCGCCGCTGTCGCCGCCGCTTGCCATAGCCGTGCCCGCCGATCTCCCCTCACCTCGCTGACCCGCCCAGGAGAACCGCAGGGTCGTCTTCATCATCTACGCAGAGCCACGCGACGCCTGCCACCCTGCGTCGCCGGCTACCTCGCCTTCTTCCCCCTCGGATGCCGAGATCGCCACGGCCGCGCCGTCTGCTCCGAGCCTTCCCCGAGCCTGCTTCGACGCCGCCTGCACTCCCCGTGAGCTCCTCTTCCTCCTCCCCCCTTCCCGCTCTCGCTCTCAAGCACCGCAGCGACCGCACCGAGCTCGACCGCGCCCGCCGCCGCCACCACACGTCGCCGTCATGGCCAGAGCCACAGTGGCTCGAAGCCGGGCACACCACCGTGCTCCACACCTCACCAGGAGCACGTAGCACACACCAAAGCCTCCCCTAGCGCCCTGCATCGCCGAGCCCGCCGTTGGCCGAACTTCGATCGCCGCCGTCGTCGTGGTTGCCGTCGCCTCCGGCCACCCCAGCTCTTCCCACTTGCCCTGCTAGATGCGCGCGAGCCCCAGCTATGCATAGGACCAAACCCAGGTCGATTTGGTCGACCGTGGGCAAAACCCAAGCCAACCCAGTGTGCCTCCGCCGCGTTTCAGTCGCCGCCGGCGTAACTCTGGCGATGGTGACATGACCGCTTAGTTTAGGTTAACGACGCACTTAGTCAACACTTAGTTACACTGACAGCTGGGCCCCACTGCCTAATTAAACTTAGATTAGTTTCTGCTTAGTATTAACTAATCACAGCGGCCCCACGCGTCAGTGTTGACCAAGCTGACGTGGTCGTTGACTGGGTCCACATGTCAGCGACACTAATCAGCACCAGTCACTGACCAGTGGACCCCACCGGTCAAGTTTGACCTGAACCTGCCCTGTTGACCTGATGACGTTAGGGTGATGTCATGCTGATGCAGTAAATGATTTTCTGGATTTAAAATAAATCAGAAAATCCAAAAAATACAACAAACTTCTAAAAATCATAGAAATTCAACCGTAACTCCAAATGAAATAAATTATATATGAAAAATGATCAGAAAAATCCAATCTATCCATCTGTACCATTTTCATGCATGTTAGAACAACTTATGGTTGCTGTTTACGCCAAATCATATTAATGACATTTAAACCCTCACTTATGGAGTTTGAATTTGAACCTGGGGTTCAAACCAACTTCATTTAACCTGTTGCCAGCTGCATTAGCTCAAACCACAGCATATTGCCATGTCACATTCATGCATCATATTGTTGCATTGCATTGATTGTGTTTTCTCTGTGTTGCCGGTATTTGTCCCCTCTCGATAAACTTGGTTCCGACGATGAATTCGATGACACCGATGAAGAACTTTACTATCTTTGGAAGTGCCAGGCAAGCAAAACCCCCTTGTTCATTCCGATACTATCCCACTTTCTCGCTCCTGCTCTATTTTACTGCATTAGGACAACAACGAGACAACTGTTACTTGATGTGGTAGTTGAACCCCTTTATCCTCTGCATGACCTGTCATTGCCACAGTAAATAGATGAAACCCACTAGCATGAGTAGGAGTTGTTTGAGCCCTAATGTGCCTACTCATTCATGCTTGTTGTCATGCCTGCAATTACTTAGAGTTGTGTCAGGTCTCATTCATCGGGGATGAAACAGAAGTGTGTGAACATGTCCTACTGTGTGTGAGCTAAGTGTGTGAACACGATTTGGTAAAGGTAGCCGTGAGAGGCCATGTAGGAGTACATGGTGGGTTGTCTCATTGCAGCCGTCCTCAGGAACTGAGTTCTGTGTTTGTGATCCATGAATAGCTACTACCACTCCTTGGGATCCTTAATTGACCCTCTCGGCTTCTTAATCACCCTTGTTCTTTGTCCAGGAGTTGCAACTAGTTTCTGGTGTTTGTAGGTAGTGCTAGTAGTCTACCAAATGGCACCCGGTACAGGTGGGCTTGGGACAGACTAGGTGCAGTGGCACGGTGTACCAAGTGGCACCCGGATGGTGGGCTTGGGAACCCTGCTCACATCGTTTGGGGCCGTGAGCGACACCCCGGCCGGATCTCCTTGCGGATGGAACCCGAATAGGCGATAAACCTAGACTAGAGACTTGTGTGGTTAGTCAGGTCGTGGCCGACTCCCTCGCCCGGCTTCCACTTGAAGGTTGCCGAGGTACATGACGTGTACAGGGCGATAAGTGGCAAGAGCGTGTGTGAAGAAGTACACCCCTGCAGGGTTATCATTATCTATTCGAATAGCCGGATTCCTCGGATATGGAAACTTGGACCCCTTGCATAGTTCATAGACAAGTTAAAGTGGATACTCTAAAATACGCAAGATAAGCATGAGTGCTATGGATGGCGTTCTCGTAGGGAGATGGGAGCGGATCCATAGTGGAGTATTGATATGGTGAATATGTGGACTCGTGTGCGCCACCTCAAAAGAGTTACTTGCAGTCGTAGTTCAGGATAGCCATCGAGTCAAAGCTGGCTTGCTGCAGTTAAACCCCACCATCCCCTTTGTTGATAATGATGCATATGTAGTTAGTTCTGATGTAAGTCTTGCTGGGTACATTTGTACTCACGTTGCTTAATTTATGTTTTTGCAGAGAGACTTCAGTCTCGCTAGTAGTTCCACGTGGACTTCGACGTTTAGCTTGTTACCTCAGCTACGATCTTGTGCCCTCGGCAGGATCTGGTAGATAGTCAGGCTTCTCGGCCTTTTTCATTTCTAGATGTCTGTACCCAGACATGTTAAGATTCCGCTTGTGCTTTGACTTGTATGCTCTGAATGTTGGGTCGTGAGACCCATGTTTGTAATATCTCGCTCCTCGGAGCCTAATGAATAAATACTTGAGTCGTAGAGTCATGTTGTGATGCCATGTTGTATTTGCACATATCGAGCATATTGTGTGTATGTTATTGAAATGCTTGGTATGTGTGGGATCTGACTATCTAGTTGTTTATCTTTAGTAGCCTCTCTTACCGGGAAATGTCTCCTAGTGTTTCCACCGAGCCATGGTAGCTTGCTACTGCTCCGGAACACTTAGGCTGGCCGGCATGTGTCCTTCTTCGTTCCTGTGTCTGTCCCTTCGGGGAAATGTCACGCGATGGATACCGGAGTCCTGTTAGCCCGCTACAGCCCGGTTCACGGGAGTCCTGCTAGCCCAGTGCTACAGCCTGGATTCACTCGTTGATGACCGACACGTTCGATGCTGGGTCATGGATGCCTGTCCCTGTAAGTTTGTGCCACTTTTGGTTTACGACTAGCCATGTCAGCCCGGGCTCCTTATCATATGGATGCTAGCGACACTATCATATACGTGTGCCAAAAGGCGCAAACGGTCCCGGGCAAAGGTAAGGCGACACCCGTGGGGATACCGTGTGTGAGGCCGCAAAGTGATATGAGGTGTTACATGCTAGATCGATGTGACATTGAGTCGGGGTCCTGACATTTACTATGCATGTCAATTATTATACACAATCGTACTGAACATGTAAAGAAAAAGAGAAACGTTGTGTGGGAATATAATCTCATGCAGACGTCGCTCCACGATGGGCGAAGTGGCCCCCCTCCCACCATTCCAGATTGTATTCCAGAGGAAGATAACTGTTCAGAGGGGGATTCAGAGGGAGCCGACCATTCCTATTTACCCCTTGAGGTGTTTGCTCTAACCTGGCGTGCTGATGTTGGTCATATCATGCATATGGCGCCTCGCATTGCTTACATTATACATCTTATATGTCATCAGCTTAGTTTACATTTGCTTTGTGTGTATGCCAGCTTTTAGGTTTCTATATCATACTCCCACCCTTCCTAAATATTTGTCTTTTTAGAGATTTCAACAAGTGACTACATACGGAGCAAAATGAGTGAATCTACACCCTTAAATATGTCTATATACATCCCTTTGTGGTAGTCCATTTGAAATCTCTAAAAAGACAAATATTTAGGAACGGAGGGAGTATATGGGAATTATGCAATGCCATCTTCTTTAGCCAAGCATCATATACGTGAATCATGAAATGCCATCTTGTTTAGCCAATCATTGTATATGTGAATTATATCGTGCCATATTTATTTTTCGTAATGTATTCCAATTGTCAACAATGTGTATACGATCATCTACTCTTACTGTGCATCATCCATTTGAGTCGGTCATGGGAAAATCTGGAGTGAAAACAAGGTCTTCTGAGCAGTCAGTGCTACCCGTCGATGAAAATTTCTTGCTGATTACAGATAGCTCCTCAGAGGAGGATTCAGAGACAGATAACCTGTCACATTCCCCCCTCCCGAGGTGCATGCTCTAACTTGGCAGGGTTATATTGCTCATATCATGCATATGGTGTCTTGGATTGCCATGTCATCTTCTTAGATTGGACATGCTTTGCGTGAATGCCTCCTTTTGCTTTCTATATCAGATACGCGAATTTGCAATGCCATGTTTTTCAACTAGTTATCATATATGTGAGTTATGCACCACCATGTAGCCAGGCATCATATATGTGAATTATCTCATGCCATCCTATTTTTCCTTACGTATTCCATTTGTCGACAATCTGTGTATATTGAACTACTCTTCATGTGTATCAGCCATTTGAGCCGATTACGGAAAAATTAGGAGTGAAAACAAGGTCTTCAGAGCAGGCAATTGTACCCGTTGAAGCATATATCTCGATGGTTACAGGTAGCTCCTCGGAGGAGGATTCAGAGACAGATGACCAGTCCTATATCCCACCTGAGGTGTATGCTCTAATTTGCAATGTTTATATTTCGCATATCCTGCATATGGTGTCTTTCATTGCTTAGTTTAGACATCATATGCACAATATTCAATTCCATCTGCTTAGTTTAGAGATCATACATGCGAGTGCCAGCTACTTAGTATATGAATCAATTATGTCAATTATATGATGCCATCCTATATACTTAGACAACATGTATGTAAATTATTTCATCCCATACTATTTTTGAAAGACATCATATAGTTTTGTCATGTCATCCTGTTTAGATACTCATCATATATTGAATTATGCCATTATATCCTGTTAAGTTATCCATCATATATCTGAAATTGTGTCATGATATCATGTTTAATTAGCCATCATATATGTGAAATTGTGTCATGCTGACCTATTTGGTTGGACAACATATATGTGAATTACCACATCTGTCTATCATACAATGTTTGTACGTTCAATTTCTTTTCTTGTTTATCAGCCGTTTGAATTGGAGGGGGTGATGGCAGTATCTAAGGGATCAAAAACCCGTTCTTCACAAAAGACGGTGCTACTCGTCAATGCAGATAGAACCATGGTTGTACTGGCCCATGAACTAACCCCACTACACATAATCGAGAGTCTTCCAGATTGCACACTTATACCGTTGGACAGAGAACCAACTACAACCCATCTAACCCCGACCCCAGCGGATAGTAACCCACTTCTAGATTGTCGATGTTCTGGGAACGGGGGTCCCCAGACTTGCCTGCCTGCGGCCTGAGGTGTGGCTCAAGTGGGGGCCCAGTGCAGCCCAGCTTCATCATCTCAAGCTCAAGACCCTCACGAGGGGCCAAGCCTCGCGGGGTGGACGACAGGAAGCTTCCTCAGGATCAGCCTCATCAGGCGGGCTCGCGAGGGGGCAGAGAGATCAAGGTAGGGTACCTCGCGAGGTGCCCGTGACGCAAGCCATGACGATCGAGACCAGGCTGGTGCCGGCCTGTGCAGTGTCCTTGTTTCCCCTTCGGTGCAAAGGGGGCAAGCACAGGCCAAGGCATCAGGCAAAGGTTACCGTTTTGGTGCAACAAGACCAAGACCAGCGGAGCAGCAGGATGGAGGTCACCGTGGAGCCCAGGACGGCGTCACCACCAGAATCTTTGGCAGTCGAAGACCAACTTTAGTTAGGATAAGTGTACTAGATGTTTCCCTTCAAAATGGCCAATTGTTGGCGCCCTTCCCGCTCAATATTTGGGAAGAGGCCCAGGGCCTCCCTCTATAAATAGGGCTAGCCACCACAGAGTAAAGGGAGAAGAGTTTTGGTAGGCTAGCGAGAGAGAGAGGCGACTGAACTCACCCAAGCAGTTCATCGCACCAGCTCAAGAACAGCCCCTCGCAAGGCTGTTCTCCCCTTGTATTGTTCATCATCAACCCCTGAGGCAATCCACCACACCACACACTGGAGTAGGGTATTACACCACAATGGTGGCCTGAACCAGTATAAAACCTCGTGTCCCTTGTGTGTTCTTCTTTCTAGCCTAGATTCCTTGCGAGGCTTCGAGACGTGAGTTGGTAGGGGAAAGATCTTCGTGCTCACCCCAGAGTTCGAACCTCAAGGGTCTGCCGGAACCTGAAATCCGACATTTGGCGTGCCAGGTAGGGGTGCGCCGAAGCTCTCCCTTCTGTCGACCCGCTCTCCATCGACACCGCGCTTCGCCCTCATGGCGGACAGCGCGCCGCCCACTCCAGCTGCCGATGCCAGCACTGGGGCAGGGGCTCCGAGCCTTGACCCCCTCCTTGCAGCAGGTGCAGTGGTCGCGCAAGTTCAAGCCAGAGATGCCGCCGCGCTATAACGGCGCGATGGATCTGTTGGCTTTCCTGCTGGCATACGAGGAGGCCATCCTCGAGGCCGGGGGTGACGGCAGGATCATGGCAAACTGGTTTCCCATGGCCCTCATCGGCGTTCCACGCATGTGGCTGCTCCACCTGCCGACGGCTTCTGTGGCCTCCTGGGAGGAGCTGTGCGACCTCTTCCTCGCCCACTATGCTACGTCGGTGCTCCCGGTCGTCGCAGCTCTCCTAGGCGGCTCATAGGCACCACCTTCGGGCCGCCACGTCAAGCCGCTCGCCCGCCATATTGGCGCCGCCTTCAAGTGCCAAGAAGCCCCCCCGGGCTGGGTGGCGCCCAAGGCCGATCTCACCTTCGACTCGGATGATCACCCCTCCAATCCCGCCGGTTCGGGCGCGCTCCCAATGCTATGCACCCCCACCATCTGCCAAGTGGCCGTCACCAGGACCCTCATCAACGGTGGTGCCGGCCTCAACGTGCTCTCGGTGGAGGCCTTCAGCCTCCTCCACGTGCCGCTAGAGCGGCTTCAGCCCAGCAGGCCCTTCTCGGGTGTCGGTGGCGGCTCCACCGGTTCCTTGGGACAGATCCGCCTCCCGGTGACCTTCGGCACCCACGACAACTTCCGCACTGAGCTGATCGACTTCGACATTGCCCCCCATCGGCCTCCCATACAATGCCATCCTCGGCTACCCAGCCTTGGCCCAGTTCATGGCAGCGACTCACCCGGCGTACAACCTCATGAAGATGCCCGGGAGCAGCGGCGTCCTTACAGTGTTCGGGGACACAAGGGATGCACTGCAGGCGCTCAAGCTTGCTTTCAAGACGGCTGCGGTGGCGCAGCCCGTTAGCACAGACGCCCCCGAGCCCAAGGGGACTGCGCCGGCCAAAAAGAAGCAGCTATTCAGCGAAGACAAGGCGGAGACCAAGCAGGTGCTGGTCAACGAGGATGGATCCACTGGCGCCACCTTCACCATAGGCGCCAACCTTGAGCCTGAGCAGGAGGAGGCCCTGGTCAGGTTCCTGTGCGCAAACAAGAAGGTGTTTGCAAGGGAGCCTAGTCAGCTGGCAGGGGTCCCAAGGGATGTAATTCAACATCATCTCAATGTGTGCCCCAACGTGTGCCCCGTGAAGCAGAAGGCAAGGCGGTAGTCCACTGAAAAGCAGGCCTTCATCGTCCAAGAAACCCGCAAGTTAGAGGCAGCAGGAGTCATTCGCGAGGTCTACTACCCTGATTGGCTGGCCAACCCTGTTGTCGTGCCAAAAAAGGAAGAAAAGGAACACATGTGTGTCGACTTCACCAACCTCAACAAGGCATGCCCACAGGATCCGTTACCGCTCCCTCGCATCGACCAGATCGTCGACTCTCCCGCTGAGTGTGACCTGTTGTGCTTCCTGGATGCCTTCTCGTGCTATCACCAGATCAAGATGGTGGTAGAAGACGTGGAGAAAACGGCCTTCCTGACCCCGTGTGGAGTATACTGCTATACCTGCATGCCATTTGGGTTGTGCAACACAGGCACGACCTTTCAGCGACTGATGCACATCGCCTTGGGCCGGCAGCTCGGGAGGAACGCTGAAGCTTACATCAATGACATTGTGGTGAAGTCTCGGGAGGCAAAAACCCTGATACAGGACCTGGAAGAAACCTTCGCAAGCCTCAATGAAGTGGACCTGCGGCTCAACCCGGAGAAGTGCGTATTCGGAGTCCCCTCAGGCAAACTCCTGGGCTTCCTCGTGTCCCACAGGGTCATCGAGGCCAACCCAGAGAAGATCAAGGCGGTCAAAGACATGAGCCCACCGAAGACCCTCAGAGAAATGCAGAAGCTCACCAGGCATGTAACCGCCTTAGGGCGTTTCATCTCGAAGCTGGGGGAGCAAGCGCTGCCCTTCTTCAAGATGATGAAGAAGAAAGGCCCCTTCGAATGGATTGAAGAGGTTGGCAAGGGATTCCAAGATCTCAAGAGGTACCTTACCAGCCCTCCGGTGATGGTAGCTCCGCGCCCTCGGGAGCCCTTGGTGCTCTACCTTGTAGCCACGCCCACCTCCGCCAGCGCAGCCCTGGTGGCGGTTAGGGAGGAGCATCGGATCAAGGCCGCAGCCGCCGTCCCGTCCGAAGCAGAACAAAGCCAAGAAAGCCTCACAAAGACCACGACCGCAGCCGAAAAGGATCAACCTTAGCAGGGGAGCACACCCAGAGCGGAGGAGGTTTCTCCAAGTGACCAAGCGCTGGGGGCTCCGTCGTCTCAGGAGGCGCCCCCACCTCCAGAGGACGCGAGCTGCCACAGCACCCTCAACATTGTCGAGCACCCTGTGTACTTTGTCAGCACGGTGCTACGGGACGCAAGGGCGCGGTACCCCATGCCCCAAAAACTCCTCCTCGCGCTGTTGGTAGCTTCACGCAAGCTGCGACACTACTTCCAAGGCCATCCCATCAAGGTCGTCTCAGCATACCCCCTGGAAAGGGTACTAAGGAGCCCCAACTCAGCGAGAAGAGTCACTGAATGGAACATCGAACTGCAAGCATTTCAGCTGGAATTCAGCATGACCAGAGTCATCAAAGGGGATATGCTCTTGCAGATTTCATGGCAGAATGGGCAGAGGCACCGGGTCTCAAGGAAGGCGAGGACCGGTCGCTTTCCCTGGGAAGCGAGGCACCGGACGGCTGGGTCATGTACTTCGACGGGGCATTCTCCCGACATGGCGCGGGGGCTGGCGCAGTGCTCGTATCTCCTACCCAGGACAAGCTCTACTACGCCGTGCAACTCTGCTTCCAGCATGGAGAAAAGGTCTCCAACAAACAACATAGCAGAATACCAAGGCCTGATAGCAGGCTTGAAAGCTGCAGTCGCCTTGGGAGTAAAGCGCCTCATCATCAAGGGCGATTCGCAACTCCTCGCCAACTTCTCCATCAAAGTATACGAGCCGAAGGACGAGCACATGGAAGCCTACCTCACGGAGGTTCGTAGGATGGAGAAACAGTTCTGGGGGGCTGGAGTTGCAGCATGTGCCTCGCGGCACCAATCAAGAGGCTGATGACATTGCCAAGAGGGCATCCAGGCGGCTGCCTCAGGAGCCTGGCGTCTTCGAGGAGCGACTCTTCAAACCCTCGGCTGCACCATCACTATCAAGCATGGCACAACCTAGGGAGGACCTCCCTCAGCCGCCTGCCTCGGGAGCCCTGGCCTGCGGCCCGACCTCAGGGGCACGCCTGCTCCTGGCGTTGGAACCTCGGGAAGGATATTGGACCGCGGAGTTCAAGGACTACTTGACGCAAGGGACCCTGCCGGAAAAGGAGGAGGACGCGGAGCATATGGCACGGCAGGCCAAGGCCTACTGCATCAAGGACGGAGAGCTCTACCAGAAGCGACCAAACAACGTGTCCTTATGTTGCATTTCCAGAGAGCAGGGGAAGGAGCTGTTGGCAGACATACACGGTGGAGACTGTGGGCACCACTCATCATCACGAACCCTTGTTGGCAAAGCGTTCCGCAGCGGATTCTACTGGCCCACAACACTCAATGACGCTGTCGAGCTGGTGAAGGCTTGTGAGGCATGCCAATTCCACGCCAAACAGATCCGTCAGTCGGCAGGGGGACTGCAGACCATACCGCTCTCGTGGCCGTTCGCGGTTTGGAGGCTGGACATTCTAGGCCCGTTCCCTCGGGCACCAGGGGGCTATCATTACCTTTACGTTGCCGTGGACAAGTTCACCAAGTGGGCTGAGGTGGAAGTTGTCCGCACCATCCCAGTGGGCTCCGCAGTCAAGTTCATCAGGGGCCTCGTGAACCGATTCGGGGTGCCTAACCGCATCATCACCGACAATGGTTCGCAATTCACCAGCAATCTCTTCAAAACATACTGTGCTCACCTTGGAACGCAGATATGCTACGCTTCGGTAGCACACCCCCGGAGCAACGGCCAGGCTGAGCGAGCCAACGCGGAGGTCCTGAGGGGCCTCAAAACCAGGACCTTCAAAAAGAAGCTGGAGGCATGCGGCAGAGGCTGGTACGACGAGCTCCAGTCTCTGCTGTGGTCCATCCGCACGACCGCGACCAAGCCGACTGGCAAGACCCCGTTCTTCCTCGTCTACGGGACTGAGGCCGTCCTCCCTCACGAGGTCAGCCGTCGCTCCGAGCAGGTCCTGGTGTTCGACGAGGCGCAGCAGGACGCCATGCGGGGGACGGATCTCGTGCTGGGGGAGGAACGCCGTCAAGAGGCCGCGCTGTGGGAGGCAAGATATCAACAGGCACTGCGACGATAGCACTGCCGCAACATCCGCCCTAGAACTCTTGAGGTAGGGGACCTCGTGCTCAGACGGGTCCTCTCCAGGGAAGGGCTGCACAAGCTCTCTCCCATGTGGGAGGGCCCATTCAAGGTTGTTCATGTTTCCAGGCCCGGCTCCGCGCGCTTGGAGACCTAGGAGGGGGTGCCCATCCCGAACGCGTGGAACATTCAACATCACCGGAGGTTCTACCCCTGAGCGAGGCCCAGTGCCTGTGGAAAAGGCCCGGAGCCTGTGAAGAAGGCCAATGCCTGTGAAGCTTGCCGCTTTTGGGAAAAGGCCCGGTGCCTGTGAAGAAGGCCAATGCCTGTGAAGCTCACTCCCCCCTCAAGAAAAAGCCCAGTGCATGTGAAGAAGGCCAATGCCTGTGAAGCTCGCCGCCCGTGACACTCTCACGTAATAATGAGTGGGGCTGTACACGCCCCGGAGTCTCCGGAGTGCCGCCCCTGGGCCTCAGGGGCTCCCGCCCACGCCCAGTGGCAGCACTTAGCTCTGCGCTGGTGAGAAGATGTCGAAGACTAGATTAGGTGCCGGACGCTGCTTTTCATTTGCTTTCTGCAGTTGGTTAGTTCTTCTTTATTCAAAGTTTTAATTGGAGTTGCTTTAAGGGTTGTGCGGCGCCTACCCCGTGTTTTCCGTCTTTGCCCCTCGCTTGAACCTGCTTTCCTTTTGTGACCCTTGCGAGGGAGGCTGCACGGGCACCCTCGCGAGCGTCGCCTGGTTTAATTTCACGAGGTTCCCCGGCCTAGGTTCGCAGCGGGAGCACTCCTCCCAGTCAATGCCCCCCAGGCATCACGACGTGAACACCGGGCTCAAGCTTGCCACCCCCGCGGCCGGGTGCTGAAACCTAACCCTCGGACAAGTTTCTCCTTTCAGGCCCCGAAGACTCGAGACAAGGCCTCCGGCCGAAGCCTCCCGAGGCTGGTGCCGCAACGAGTCCCTCCTACCGAGCTAAGTTGTTCCCACGCATGAACACGCAGCACCGTAGCATGGCACAAAGATAGAAGGAACAACATGATAAGTAAAAGCAATAGTCTAGCACACCCCCACGGGGCTCCATGTTTCTCTCTCTATGCAGATAAGGCAAAATAGGCGCGGCCCGACCGTCTACAGCATGAAAAAGAAGATTTGTGTCATCTCCCGGAGCTCAGGCGATCACCTCCTCACGCTTCACCTGGGCGCGGCGGCGGGACGATCCACCTTCCCCCTCGAAGCAAGCACGATGGCGCGGTGGCTCGTCACGGCCGCCGCTGGAGGAGCTGCCGTCAAAAGGAGAGTCGCCGAAGCTTGAAGAGCTGCGGGCGCAGCCGAGCGCACGCCCGACCTCGCCTTTGCCGCTGCCGTCGCCAAGGATGAGCTGACGGTCGTTGTCGTCACCTTTGGGGCAGCACCCAGCACAGCGGCCGTCTCCTCCGAACACCCTCACGAAGAGGGTGGCATCATCGTCGAACTTGAAGTGGAGAGTGCATCGCTGGCCAAGACCACGCGCGCGGGCAAACGCCTGCCAGCCGCGAGTCAACGCCACGTTCCCGGCAACGGAAACCTCCATCGCCACCCAAGAGGCCCGGCTGTAGTAGCCATCCTCCTGGAGCCAGAGCCCGCTCGCAGCACCAATTGGCAGCTCACCGGCGAAGAAGTGAGGGAGCTGAGGCCAAGTACCGGCCGGGTCCTCCGACCAGACGACGAACTCCGGCAGCACCTCCACAGAATGGAATCGACGACGGGGAGGCCGCGCGGCCACGGCGCATCTCCCTCCACCGATCAAGCGGCCTCCGCCGAGGCCTCGGGTAGTCTTCGAGGGAGTCGTGGGATGCTTGCGGGGGCGGCCCCAGCCTCGCTTGGCTGGAGGAGAGTCCGGCCCCTCCTGGAGGGACTTCCCCTTCTCCACGGCCGAAAACCTCTTCGTCGGTGCCATGGGGCGCGACGAGTCAAGGGGGAGAGGTGAAGAAGAAGAGGCGGAGCAGGGAGAGATGAACTGGAAGGGTTTGCACCGTACCGTACTTATAGTTGGAGGAGGCCAACCGTCGGCCTCCATGACCGCATGTAATCATGACCCATTTTAGCATGCAGGGACTTCTCAAGTCGTGCGGTTGCCGAGGCGTCGCGGGGAAGCGGAGACGCCCACATCCAATCAGTCGCCACGCGGCGCCCAAGGCCGCAGGCTATTGGGGCCTGCGGCGCTTCGCACTTGCCCCTTCGCTTCTCTGCTAAGCCAAGTCCGGGCGCGCCTTGGGCCCGAGGGCTACTATCGGCGTTCTGGGAACGGGGGTCCCCAGACTTGCCTGCCTGCGGCAGATACGTCTCCAACGTATCTATAGTTTTTAATTGCTCCATGCTACTTTATCTACTGTTTTGGACTATATTGGGCTTTATTTTCCACTTTTATATTATTTTTCGGACTAACCTATTAACCGGAGGCCCAGCCCAGAATTGTTGTTTTTTGCCTATTTCAGTGTTTCGAAGAAACGGAATATCAGACGGAGTCCAAACGGAATGAAACCTTCGGGAACGTGATTTTATCACCGAACGTGATCTAGGAGATTTGGACCCTGCTCCAAGGAACAAAATAGGCGGTCACGAGGGTGGGGGCACCCCCCCCTAGGGCGCGCCCCCTGCCTCGTGGCCCCCTGTTGCTCCACCGACGTACTCCTTCCTCCTATATATACCTACGTATCCCCAAACGATCAGAACATGAGCCAAAAACCTAATTCCACCACCGCAACCTTCTGTATCCACGAGATCCAATATTGGGGCCTGTTCCGGAGCTCCGCCGGAGGGGGCATCCACCATGGAGGGCTTCTACATCAACACCATAGCCCCTCAGATGAAGTGTGAGTAGTTTAGTTCAGACCTTCGGGTCCATAGCTAGTAGCTAGATGGATTCTTCTCTCTTTCTGGATCTCAATACAATGTTCTCCCCCTCTCTCGTGGAGATCTATTCGATGTAATCTTCTTTTTGCGGTGTGTTTGTTGAGACCGATGAATTGTGGGTTTATGATCCAGCTTATCTATGAATAATATTTGAATCTTCTCTGAATTCTTTTATGTATGATTGAGTTATCTTTGCAAGTCTCTTTGAATTATCCTTTTGGTTTGGCCAACTAGATTGGTAGTTCTTGCAATGGGAGAAGTGCTTAGCTTTGGGTTCAATCTTGCGGTGTCCTTTCCTAGTGACAGAAGGGGCAGCAAGGCACGTATTGTATTGTTGCCATCGAGGATAACAAGATGGGGTTTTTGTCATATTGCATGAATTTATCCCTCTACATCATCTCATCTTGCTTAAGGCGTTACTCTGTTTTTAACTTAATACTCTAGATGCATGCTGGATAGCGACCGATGAGTGGAGTAATAGTAGTAGATGCAGAATCGTTTCGATCTACTTGTCTTGGACGTGATGCCTATATACATGATCATACCTAGATATACTCATAATTATGCTCAATTCTATCAATTGCTCAACAGTAATTTGTTCATCCACCGTAGAATATCTATGCTCTTGAGAGAAGCCACTAGTGAAACCTATGGCCCCCGGGTCTATTCTCATCATATCAATCTCCATTACTTTATTACTTGCTTTGTTTTTACTTTGCCTTTTACTTTTCACTTTGCATCTATATACCAAATATACCAAAAATATTATTTATCATCTGTATCAGATCTCACTCTCGTAAGTGACTGTGAAGGGATTGACAACCCCTAATCGCGTTGGTTGCGAGGAGCTATCATTTTGTGTAGGTACGAGGGACTTGTGTGTGGTCTCCTACTGGATTGATACCTTGGTTCTCAAAAACTGAGGGAAATACTTACGCTACTTTGCTACATCATCCTCTCCTCTTCGGGGAAATCCAACGCAGTGCTCAAGAGGTAGCAAGAAGAATTTCTGGCGCCGTTGCCGGGGAGGCTCACGCAAGAGCAAGTCAACCATACCAAGTACCCATCACAATCCCTATCTCTCGCATTACATTATTTTCCATTTGCCTCTCGTTTTCCTCTCCCCCACTTCACCCTTGCCGTTTTATTCGCCCTCTCTTTCCCAATCTCCTCCTCTTTTTCCCATTTGCTTTTTCCCGTTGCCTTTCTGTTTGCTTGTGTGTTGGATTACTTGTTGCCATGGCGCAAGATAATACCAAATTGTGTGACTTCTTGAATACCAATAATAATGATTTCCTTAGTACTCTGATTGCTCCTCTTAATAATGATGAGTCTTGTGAAATCAATGCCGCTTTGTTGAATCTTGTTATGAAAGATCAATTCGCCGGCCTTCCTAGTGAAGATGCCGCTACTCATCTAAACAATTTTGTTGATTTGTGTGATATGCAAAAGAAGAAAGATATGAATAACAATATTGTCAAATTGAAGTTATTTCCGTTTTCACTTAGAGATCGTGCTAAAGTTTTGTTTTCATCTTTGCCTAAAAATAGTATTGATTCTTGGAA
Organism: Triticum timopheevii; assembly: GCA_963921465.1. NCBI lineage: Eukaryota > Viridiplantae > Streptophyta > Magnoliopsida > Poales > Poaceae > Triticum > Triticum timopheevii. The sequence continues at coordinate 466,248,381 of OY997266.1, forward strand.
CAAGTGCAAAGATGCTTTTATCTCTAAGTATTTTCCTCCCGCTAAGATCATCACTCTTAGGAACGATATTATGAATTTTAAACAACTTGATCATGAGCATGTTGCCGAATCTTGGGAAAGAATGAAATTGATGCTTCGCAATTGCCCTAATCATGGTTTGAATTTATGGATGATCATACAAAATTTTTATGCCGGATTGAATTTTGCTTCTAGAAATCTTTTAGATTCGGCCGCGGGAGGCACATTTATGGAAATTACGTTAGGAGATGCTACAAAATTGCTTGATAATATTATGGCTAATTATTCTCAATGTCACACCGAAAGATCTTCTAGTAAAAAAGTGCATGCTATAGAAGAAATCAATGTTTTGAGTGAAAATATGGATGAACTTATGAAGATGTTTGCTACTAAAAATACTTCTCTTGATCCCAATGATATGCCTTTGTCTACTTTGATTGAGAATAATAATGAATCTATGGATGTGAATTTTGTTGGTAGGAATAGTTTTGGAAACAACGCGTATAGAGGGAATTTTAATCCTAGGCCTTATCCTAGTAATCCTTCTAATAATTATGGAAATTCCTACAACAACTCTCATGGAAATTTTAATTAGATGCCCTCTGAATTTGAGAGTAGTGTTAAAGAGTTCATGAATTCACAAAAGAATTTTAATGCTTTGCTTGAAGAGAAATTGCTTAAAGTTGATGATTTGGCTAGGAACGTTGATAGAATTTCTCTTGAAATTGATTCTTTAAAGCTTAGATCTATTCCTCCTAAACATGATATCAATGAGTCTCTCAAAGCCATGAGAATTTCCATTGATGAGTGCAAGGAAAGAAGCGCTAGGATGCGTGCTTCCAAAGATACCTTTATCAAAGCGTGTTCTTCCAATTCCTATGAAAATCAAGATGAAGATTTAAAATTTATTGATGTGTCCCCCATTAAATCTTTGTTTGACAATATGAATCTTGATGAAACTGAAGATGATCTTCCTTTACCTAGAAGGCGTTTTAAGAATTCAGAGTTTCTAGATCTTGATGATGAAATTGATAAAAGTGGGATTGAAAGAAATAAAAATCTAGATTTTGCTAAATCCACTATTTTGGATCTCAAAGAATTTAATTATGAAAAATGCTCTTTAATTGATTGTATTTCTTTGTTGCAATCCGTGCTAGATTCTCCTCATGCTTATAGTCAAAATAAGGCCTTTACCGAACACATTGTTGATGCCTTGATGCAATCTTATGAAGAAAAACTTGAGTTGAAAGTTTCTATCCCTAGAAAACTCTATGATGAGTGGGAACCTACTATTAAAATTAAAATTAAAGATTATGAGTTTCATGCTTTGTGTGATTTGGGTGCTAGTGTCTCTACTATTCCCAAAACTTTGTGTGATTTGCTAGATTTTCGGGACTTTGATGATTGCTCTCTAAACTTGCATCTTGCGGATTCCACTATTAAAAAGCCTGTGGGAAGAATTAATGATATTCTTATTGTTGCAAATAGGAATTATGTGCCCGTAGATTTTATCGTTCTTGATATAGATTGCAATCCTTCATGTCCTATTATTCTTGGTAGACCTTTCCTTAGAACGACGGGTGCAATTATTGATATGAAGGAAGAGAATATTAGATTCCAATTTCCCTTAAAGAAGGGCATGGAACACTTCCCTAGAAATAAAATAAAATTACCATATGAATCTATCATGAGAGCCACTTATGGATTGCCTACCAAAGATGGCAATACCTAGATCTATCCTTGCTTTTATGCCTAGCTAGGGGCGTTAAACGATAGCGCTTGTTGGGAGGCAACCCAATTTTATTTTTTGTTTTTTGTTTTTGCTTCTGTTTAGGAATAAATAATCCATCTAGACTCTGTTTGTATGCGGTTTTATGTTTTAATTAGTGTTTGTGCCAACTAGAACCTATAGGATAACCTACGATGATAGTTGATTTGATTCTGCTGAAAAACAGAAACTTTGCACGCACGAATATAATTTTGTTAAATCATACAAACGTGATTTTGCGTTGATTCTTTTTGCTGATGTTCAATAAACAAATTTTCCAGGACTTCCTATTTTGGTAGAATTGTTAGAGTTCCATAAGTTTGCGTTAGTTACAAATTACTACAGACTCTTCTGTTTTTGACAGATTCTGTTTTGCGTGTGCTGTTTGCTTATTTTAATGAATCTATGGCTAATAAAATAGTTTATAATCCATAGAGAAGTTGGAATACAGTAGGTTTAACACCAATATAAATAAAGAATGAGTTCATTACAGTACCTTGAAGTAGTCTTTTGTTTTCTTTCTCTAATGGAGCTCACGAGATTTCTATTGAGTTTTGTGTTGTGAAGTTTTCAAGTTTTGGGTGAATTCTTTTGATGGATTATAGAACAAGGAGTGGCAAGAGCCTAATCTTGGGGATGCCCATGGCACCCCCAAGATAATACAAGCACACCAAAAAGTCAAATCTTGGGGATGCCCCGGAAGGCATCCCCTCTTTCGTCTACCTCCATCGGTAATTTACTTGGAGCTATATTTTTATTCACCACATGATATGTGTTTTGCTTGGAGCGTCTTGTATTATTTGTGTCTTTGCTTGTTAGTTTACCACAATCATCCTTGCTGTACACACCTTTTGAGAGAGCCAAACATGAATTGGAATTTGTTAGAATACTCTATGTGCTTCACTTATATCTTTTGAGCTTGATAGTTTAGCTCATAGTGCTTCACTTATATTTTTTGAGCGTGATAATTTTTGCTCTAGTACTTCACTTAGATCTTTTAGAGCACGGTGGTGGATTTGTTTTAAAGAAACTATTGATCTCTCATGCTTCACTTAGATTATTTTGAGAGTCGTTAATAGCATGGTAATTTGCTTAATATTAATATACTTGGTATTCAAGATATGTGAAACTTTCTTTTGAGTGAATTGAATACTAAGATAAGTTTGATGCTTGATAATTGTTTTGAGATATGGAGGTGATAATATCAAAGTCGTGCTAGTTGGGTGATTATGAATTCAAAAAATGCTTGTGTTGAAGTTTGCAAGTCCCGTAGCATGCATGTATGGTTAAAGTTGTGTAACAAATTTGAAACATGAAGTGTACCTGGCTTGTGCATCCTTATGAGTGGCGGTCGGGGACGAGCGATGGTCTTTTCCTACCAATCTATCCCCCTAGGAGCATGCGCGTAGTACTTGATTTTTGATGACTTCTAAATTTTTGCAATAAGTATATGAGTTCTTTTGACTAATGTTGAGTCCATGGATTATACGCACCTTTACCTTTCCGCCATTGCTAGCCTCTTCGGTACCGTGCATTGCCCTTTCTCACCTTGAGAGTTGGTGCAAACTTCGCCGGTGCATCCAAACCCCGTGATATGATACGCTCTATCACACATAAACCTCCTTATATCTTCCTCAAAACAGCCACCATACCTACCTATCATGGCATTTCCATAGCCATTCCGAGATATATTGCCATGCAACTTCCATCATCATCATCATCATGACATACATCACTTATGTCATATTGCCATTGCATGATCATGTAGTTGACATCGTATTTGTGGCAAAGCCACCATGCATTATTTTTCATACATGTCACTCTTGATTCATTGCACCATCACGGTACACCGCCGGAGGCATTCATATAGAGTCGTATCTTGTTCTAAGTTTCGAGTTGTAATCCTTATGTTGTAATCAATAGAAGTGTGATGATCATCATTATTAGAGCATTGCCCAAACAAACAAAAAAAAAGAGAACAAGGCCAAAAGAAAAAAATAAAGGCCCAAAAAAGAAAATAAATAAAAAGGGCAATGCTACTATCTCTTTTTCCACACTTGTTCTTCAAAGTAGCACCTTGTTCTTCATGTAGTGAGTCTCATATATTGTGCTTAAAAGTAGCACCTTGTTCTTCATGTAGTGAATCTCATAAGTTGTCTTTTTATACTAGTGGGAATTTTTCATTATAGAACTTGGCTTGTATATTCCTACGATGGGCTTCCTCAAATGCCCTAGGTCTTCATGAGCAAGCGAGTTGGATGCACACCCACTAGTTTTCTTTTGTTGAGCATTCATAGCTCTAGTGCCCGTTGCATGGCATCCCTACTCCTCATGTTGACATCAATTGATGGGCATCTCCATAGCCCGTTGATTATCCTCGTCAATGTGAGACTTTATCCCTTTTTGTCTTCTCCACACAATCCCCATCATCATATTCTATTCCACCCATAGTGCTATATCCATGGCTCATGCTCATGTATTGCGTGAAGGTTGAAAAAGTTTGAGATTATTTAAGTATGAAACAATTGCTTGGCTTGTCATCGGGGGTATAGAAGTTGGGAACATCTTTGTGTGACGAAAATGAAGCATAGTCTAACTAATGATTTTGTAGGGATGAACTTTCTTTTGCCATGCTATTTTGAGAAGACATGATTGCTTTGATTAGTATGCTTGAAGTATTATTATTTTTTCTGTCAATATGAACTTTTGTCTTGAATCTTTCGGATCTGAATATTCATATCACAATTAAGAAGATTTACATTGAAATTATGCCAAAGTATCACTCCGCATCAAAAATTCTCTTTTTATAATTTACCTACTCGAGGACGAGCAGGAATTAAGCTTGGGGATGCCTGATACGTCTCCAATGTATCTATAATTTTTGATTGCTCCATCCTACTTTATCTACTGTTTTGGACTATATTGGGCTTTATTTTCCAGTTTTATATTATTTTTGGGACTAACCTATTAACCGGAGGCCCAGCCCAGAATTGATGTTTTTTGCCTATTTCAGTGTTTCGAAGAAACGGAAAATCAGACGGAGTCCAAACGGAATTAAACCTTCGGGAACGTGATTTTCTCACCGAACGTGATCCAGGAGACTTGGACCCTGCTCCGAGGAACAAAAGAGGCGGTCACGAGGGTGGGGGGCGCCCCCCCCCCCTAGGGCGCGCCCCCCTGCCTCGTGGCCCCCCGTTGCTCCACCGACGTACTCCTTCCTCCTATATATACCTATGTATCCCCAAACGATCAGAACAGGAGCCAAAAACCTAATTCCACCGCCGCAACCTTCTGTATCCATGAGATCCCATCTTGGGGCCTGTTCTAGAGCTCCGCCGGAGGGGGCATCCACCATGGAGGGCTTCTACATCAACACCATAGCCCCTCCAATGAAGTGTGAGTAGTTTACTTCAGACCTTCGGGTCCATAGCTAGTAGCTAGATGGCTTCTTCTCTCTTTTTGGATCTCAATACAATGTTCTCCCCCTCTCTCATGGAGATCTATTCGATGTAATCTTCTTTTTGTGGTGTGTTTGTTGAGACTGATGAATTGTGGGTTTATGATCTAGCTTATCTATGAATAATATTTGAATCTTCTCTGAATTCTTTTATGTATGATTGAGTTATCTTTGCAAGTCTCTTCGAATTATCCTTTTGGTTTGGCCAACTAGATTGGTAGTTCTTGCAATGGGAGAAGTGCTTAGCTTTGGGTTCAATCTTGCGGTGTCCTTTCCCAGTGACAGAAGGGGCAGCAAGGCACGTATTGTATTGTTGCCATCGAGGATAACAAGATGGGTTTTTTATCATATTGCATGAATTTATCCCTCTACATCATGTCATCTTGCTTAAGGCGTTACTCTGTTTTTAACTTAATACTCTAGATGCATGCTGGATAGCGGTCGATGAGTGGAGTAATAGTAGTAGATGCAGAATCATTTCGATCTACTTGTCTTGGATGTGATGCCTATATACATGATCATACCTAGATATACTCATAATTATGCTCAATTCTATCAATTGCTCAACAGTAATTTGCTCACCCACCGTAGAATATCTATGCTCTTGAGAGAAGCCACTAGTGAAACCTATAGCCCCCGGGTCTATTCTCATCATATCAATCTCCATTACTTTATTACTTGCTTTGTTTTTACTTTTCCTTTTACTTTTCACTTTGCATCTATATATTATTTATCATCTCTATCAGATCTCACTCTCGTAAGTGACTATGAAGGGATTGACAACCCCTAATCGCGTTGGTTGCGAGGAGCTATCGTTTTGTGTAGGTATGAGGGACTTGTGCATGGTCTCTTACTGGATTGATACCTTGGTTCTCAAAAACTGAGGGAAATACTTACGCTACTTTGCTGCATCATCCTCTCCTCTTCGGGGAAATCCAACACAGTGGTCAAGAGGTAGCAGCTGCCTGCGGTGTGGCTCAAGTGGGGGCCCAGTGCAGACCGACTTCATCATCTCAAGCTCAAGACCCTCACGAGGGGCCAAGCCTCGCGGGGCGGACAACGGGAAGCTTCCTCAGGAGCAGCCTCATCAGGCGGGCTGGCGAGGGGGCGGAGAGATTAAGGCAGGGTACCTCATGAGGTGCCCGTGATGCAAGCCATGACGATCGAGACCAGGCGGGCGCCGGCCTGCGCAGTGTCCTTATTTCCCCTTCGGTGCAAAGGGGGCAAGCACAGGCCAAGGCATCAGGCAAAGGTTACCATTTCGGTGCAACAAGACCAAGACCAGCGGGGCGGCGGGTTAGAGGTCACCGTGGAGCCCAGGACGGCGTCACCACTAGAGTCTTTGGCAGTCGAAGACCAACTTTAGTCAGGATAAGTGTACTAGATGTTCCCCTTCAAAATGGCCAATTGTTGGCGCCCTTCCCGCTCAATATTTGGGAAGAGGCCCAGGGCCTCCCTCTATAAATAGGGCTAGCCACCACAGAGTAAAGGGAGAAGAGTTTTGGTAGGCTATAGAGAGAGAGAGAGGCGACTGAACTCACCCAAGCAGTTCATCACACCAGCTCAAGAACAGCCCCTCGCGAGGCTGTTCTCCCCTTGTATTGTTCATCCTCAGCCCCTGAGGCAATCCACCACACCACACACTGGAGTAGGGTATTACACCACAATGGTGGCCTGGACCAGTATAAAACCTCGTGTCCCTTGTGTGTTCTTCTTTCTAGCCTAGATTCCTTGTGAGGCTTTGAGACGTGAGTTGGTAGGGGAAAGATCTTCGTGCGCACCCCAGAGTTCGAACCTCAAGGGTCTGCCGAAACCCAAAATCCAACATATATGACACAGCACCATGTCCAGCGTGGAGTACCCCCAGACGAATAGTTTGTAAAGCAACTGCAGTGCCCAAAGCACGAAGACCACCACAGTGAACCCAAACTCCACGTTTAAAGCAGAAGAGTAACTGTTCTCAGGTCAGATTCCGTAGCTATGGTCCATACTCCTTTCTCTTGCATCACTGTATTTACTGATACCAACTACTTTCCAATTAGAAGGATCCAACTGAAACTCCAATAGCGCAACAGGTATGTTTTAACCTATTTCTTTAACTGATTGTTGTTATAACTTCTTGCTCTATGTTGATTTCAGTTTCAGTTGTATAAACAGTTATGTTCTCATGTGATGCACATTACAAGTGTTGCCAGTGTTGTGTTGTTTCTCACACTTATATTCTGTCTATGTTGTTGTGTCTTAAAAATATATGATTTGAACTGTGTCTCTATCTTGATTTGGCAACATAAACTAGAATGATATGGACAATACAGTGACCATAGTACATAGATATATGTTTGTTTCATGATATTATCTTGTCCACCTAACTACTGAACCGGTTTACCAAAATGAGTTTCGTATACTACATGCTAAACATGTGATGTGTCTGCTTGTTTCTCTTGTAGAATGCGAACAGAATATTGAAGAAGAGCACCCCACTATGCACTGGTAGAGAAAGTAATGCGGATAAGGTTCAATATAATGAGACAACCCTGTTGGTCTCCAAGAAAGGTGATAAAAATGATCTTATAGACCGTGAGACAACCCCACAATCATGTGTTGATGTAGTGTTCGAGTTACTGGCCAGTACCGCTAGCACAAGCTCTTCGAACTTGCTGCCCGAATCACTTCGGATTATTCAGTCTCAGCTACGAGCTGTAAGGCATCAGTCAGTTGTGTTGTGGCAAGAAGCCGAAGGACTGAGGAAGTCCCTGCAGAATTCAGATGCATACTTTCTCGTGCAACAGCAAGCGCTGGAGGATTTAAGCACCAAACAAGAGAAAGTTAATAAGCTGGGATCAGCCACGAGGCGGCGGCAAGGGTGGAGGGCGCGCCTTAGGGGGGTGGGCACAGCCCCCCTACCTTGTGGGCCCCTCGGTGACCTCTTGACCTAGATCTTCCTCCTATATATTCACATATATTCGAAAACCCATAGAGGAATCCACGAAAACACTTTTCCACCGCCGCAACCATCTGTTCCCGTGAGATCCCATCTTGGGGCCTTTTCCGGCATCCTGACGGAGGGGGATTCGATCATGGAGGGCGTATACATCAACTCTAACTATCATAATTAAAGTCTTTGTAATCCAAACTAGTGGGCATATCACTAGTTAAAGTCTTGACCTCTTCAAACCCACTTTTATCAATTTTGTCAACAAGATTTTCACCCTCCGAATCATAGGGACGCCTTGTAACTAAAGTTGACTCTTCGGCAGTCCCTTTTTCATCAATCTTAAATTTACTAAACAAAGAATCAATAGAGGAAACACCAATCATTTTAAGATCTTCATCACTGTTATGATAGTAATCACTAGAAAACGCTCTTTCTAAAAATTCTCTTTTAGCTCTAAGCATAGTGGTTCTTTTCTTACTTTCATCCATAGAAACATAAAGAGCTTTAATTGATTCTTCAACTTTAGGCAGAAAAAAATTCATCTTGAGAGTTTCTATATCATGAGAAATTCTATCAACACTTCTAGATAAATCGTCAATTTTATTCAACTTTTCTTCTATAGAAGTGTTGAAAGCTTTTTGCGTATTGACAAATTCTTTAATATTGCCCTCAAGATCTGAGGTATTTCTATAACTATTATAAGTTGGATTACCATAGGAATTACCATAGTTATTAGAGGAATTACTAGGAAAATGCCTAGGATTAAAATTACCTCTATAAGCATTGTTACTGAAATTGTTTCACGAGATAAAATTCACATCTATGGCATCACTATTTTGCTGAATCAAAGTAGACAAAGGCACATCACTTAAATCAATAGGAGCACTTTTATTAGCAACCAACTTCATAAGGGCATCAACTGTTTCACTCAAAGAATTTATTTCTTCTACCGAATTGACTTTTTTACTAGTAGGAGCTCTTTCAGTATGCCATTGCGAGTAATTTGCCATAATATTGTCTAGCAATTTAGTAGCTTCACCCAAGGTAATTTCCATAAAAGTACCCCCCCCCATGGCAGAATCTAAAAGATTACAAGAAACAAAGTTCAATCCCACATAAAAATTTTGTATAATAATCCAAAGATTTAACCATGAGTTGGGCAATTCCTTAGCATCAATTTCATCCTTTCCCAAGATTGCGGGTGAAAATTCATGATCTGGGTTCTAAGGGAAATAATTTTTGCGGGCGAAAAATACTTAGTGATAAAAGCATCCTTGCACTTGTTCCAAGAACCAATACTATTGCGAGGCAAAGAAGAAAACCAAATTTTTGCACGATCTCGCAAAGAAAACGGAAATAATTTCAACTTCACAACATCATTGTCCACATCTTTTTTTCTTTTGCATATCACATAATTCCACGAATGTGTTAAGATGGTACGCGACATCCTCATTAGGAGTACATGCAAATTGATCTTTCATGACAAGATTCAGGAAAGCAGTATTAATATCACAAGACTCTACACTAGTGGCGGGACGAGCAATCGGAGTGCTAATAAAATAATTGTTGTTGGTATTTGAGAAATCACACAACTTGGTGTTCTCTTGAGTCATGAAGACTTCACAATAAGATTGCACTCGAAAACCGATCTGACGAGAAAACGGCGAACGAAAAAGAGGGCGAATAAAACGGCAAATTTTTGTGAAGTGGGGGAGAGGAAAATGAGAGGCAAATGGCAAATAATGTAAATTGCAAGGGGATGAGATTTGTGATTAGGAACCTGGTTCATATTGAAGATCCTCCCCGGCAACGGCGCCAGAAATTCCTTTTCATGTCTGCTAGAACTATGTCAGTATTTCCCCAAAGAGGAAGGGATGATGCATTATAGCGATGGTAGGTATTTCCCTCAGACCACGATTATCGAACCAGGAGGAGAACCTCCTCATACCACGTAAACAGCACCTGCACACAAATAACAAATACTCGCAGTCCGACGTGTTAAAGGGGTTGTCAATCCCTTTCGGGTACGGCGCCTCAAGATAGGCAAATAACGTGAGGTAGAAGTGGTAGATAGGATAAATAAATTGCGGAACAAATAAATTGCAGCAAGGTATTTTTGTATTTTTGGTTTAATAGATCTGAAAATAAATGCAAAGGAAATAGATCGCAAAGGCAAATATGATGAAAAGAGACCCGGGGGCTGTAGGTTTCACTAGTGGCTTCTCTCGAGAAAAATAGCAAACAGTGGGAAAAAATTTACTGTTGGGCAATTGATAGAACTTCAGATAATCATGACGATATCCAGGCAATGAACATTATATAGGCATCACGTCCAAGATTAGTAGACCGACTCCTGCCTACATCTACTACAATTACTCCGCACATCGACCGGTATCCAGCATGCATCTAATGTATTAAGTTCATGGAGAAACGGAGTAATGCAATAATAACGATGACATGATGTATACAAGATCTATTTATCTATTTATGTAGATATATACCCCATCTTGTTATCCTTAGTAGCAACGATACATACGTGTCGGTTCCCCTTCTGTCACTGGGATCAAGCATCGTAAGATTGAACCCACTACAAAGCACCTCTTCCCATTGCAAGATAAATAGATCAAGTTGGCGAAACAAAACCCAAATATCAGAGAAGAAATACGAGGCTATAAGCAATCATGCATATAAGAGAGAGATCAAAGAAGACTCAAATAACTTTCATGGAAAAAAGCATAGATCTGATCATAAACTCAAAGTTTATCGGATCCCAACAAACACACCGCAAAAAGGCTTACATCATATGGATCTCCAAGAGACCATTGTATTGATAATCAAGAGAGAGAGAGAGAGAGGAAGCCATCTAGCTACTAACTACGGACCCGTAGGTCTACAAAGAACTACTCACGCATCATCAGAGAGGCGCCAATGGAAGTGGTGAACCCCTCCGTGATGGTGTCTAGATTGGATCTGGTGGTTCTGGACTCTGCGGCGGTTGGAATTAATTTTCATCGACTCCCCTAGGGTTTCTGGAATATTGCGGTATTTATAGAGCAAAGAGGTGGTTCAGGGGGAACCCGAGGTGGGCACAACCCACCAGGGCGTGCTTGGGCCTCTTGGCGCGCCCTGGTGGGTGCTGCCCTCCTCGAGGCACCCCCCAGGTGCAGCCTTGGCCCACTGGATGTCTTCTGGCCCAAAAAATCCTCCAAAAGTTTTGCTACATTTGGACTCCATTTGGTATTGATTTCCTGCGATATAAAAAACATGCAGAAAATAGCAACTAACACTGGGCACTATGTCAACAGGTTAGTACCAAAAATGATATAAAATGACTATAAAATGATTGTCAAACATTCAAGAATGATAATATAACATCATGGAACAATCAAAAATCATAGATACGTTGGAGACGTATCATGCTACCCGAGATACTGCTACACGACCAGCTGCCCCGGCTCTTGCACGTGCTGCCGCTCTTGGCGCTGTTGCTGCTGCACGACCAGCTGCTCCGGCTGCTCTCTAGTACTATGTTCCCTGCCGGAGCGGCTACCGTAGATCACTGCTACTCTGCCACTAGTGCTCAAGGAGGCAAAACTATTAGCGCACTGCTTTTCTGCTACTAGTGCATTCAATTTCAACAGTAAAATTTAGTTTCTACAGCAAAATTCAGTTTCGACAGTAAAATTCAGTTTCGACAGTTAAATCTAGTTTCGACGGTTAAGTTCAAAGATGAGCGGTTGATGTATTTTACATCGAGCACTTTGTGGTTATGTATTTTACATCATATATTGGAGATGGTATTAGAATTCCACTCAGGTTTACATTGTCTCTTGATACGTCCATTTTGTATCATGCTTTTATATTGATATTTATCGCATTATGGGTTGTTATTACACATTATGTCACAATACTTATGCCTTTTCTCTCTTATTTTATAAGGTTTACATGAAGAGGGAGAATGCCGACAGCTGGAATTCTGGACTGGAAGAGGAGCAAATATTAGAGACCTATTTTGCACAACTCCAAAAGTCCTAAAACTTCAGGAGATCGGTTTGGAATAAATAAAAAATATTGGGCGAAGAAAGCACCAGAGGGGGGCCACCAGCCAGCCACAAGGGTGGAGGGTGCGCCCCCTGTCTTGTGGGCCCCTTGGCAAGCCCCCAATGCCCATCTTTTGCTATATGGTGTCTTTTGCCCTAGAAAAAATCCTAGAGAAGCTTTCACGACGAAATGCCATCGTCTCGAGGCGGAACCTGGGCAGGACCAATCTAGGGCTCCGGTGGAGCTGTTCTGCCGGGTAAACATCCCTTTGGGAGGGGGAAATCATCGCCATCGTCATCACCATCGATCCTCTCATTCAGAGGGGGTCGATCTCCATTTTGGAATATTTAGAAAAATTAGGAAAATTAAAAGTAGTCCGAAAGAGACACGACGCGACCACAAGGGTGGAGGGCGCGCACTACCCCTGGGCGCGCCCCCTTCCTTGTGGCTAACTCGTGTGCCCTCCGAACTCCGTTTTCTTGCACGATACTTCTTTTGGTCGGTAAAAATTCATTATATAATCTCCCGAAGGTTTTGACCACCTTACCACGACAAAATCCCCTGTTTTGGTTTAGAGCTATTTTCTACCAGAGTTTTCATGGCCAGGCATCATGACGTCCTCCTCCTCCAACAACACGTATGGTGATGCTCGGTTGATGCGGATGGAACTGAGAAGGGAGGATGCTGAGGGAGTCACGATGAAGGAGGATGAAGGATATTCTTGAGGACCACCCTCCGGCTTTGGAGAGAGGCACTCTGGCTAGCATCTCAACTATTCCCAATCCCCCATCGAGCAATTGGGACCACAAGAAACCATGAAGACCAAGAGGTTCAAAAGGTGCTTCCCCCTATGAGGCCCTTGTTTTTGTTTTGAGCTATTTTCTACCAGAGTTTTCAAGGCCAGGCATCATGATGTCCTCCTCCTCCAACAACACGGATGGTGATGCTCGGTTGATGCGGATAGAACTGAGAAGGGAGGATGCCGAGGGAGTCACGATGAAGGAGGATGAAGGATATTCTTGAGGACCACCCTCCTGCTTCGGAGAGAGGCACTTTGGCTGGCATCTCAACTATTCCTAATCCCCCATCGAGCAATTGGGACCACAAGAAACCATGAAGACCAAGAGGTTCAAAAAGGGCTTCCCCTAGAAGGCCCTTACACAGGTTACGTCAAAACAACTTTCATAATTTGGTTCATAATTACGGAGTGGAGAACACCCCTCGTACACATATACCCTCCAATTGGGACATATCTCGTCCAAGTGAAAGCAATGCAGGGAAGAGCTCTTGGGGGCCTGAAAATAAGCATCTTATGGAGGAAATTCAGAAAAATACAAATATGCTCCAACGTGTGCTCCAAGAACTGCATGTTCAGAAGGGTGCATTAATTAAGCTAATGGAATCATCAACAACTCCATCATCGCCACCTCCGAAGAAACAGACATAAATACATGAGTATGGGCACTCCCCTTGGTAACTGCCAAGCTTGGGGGAGGTGCCCTGGTATCGTATCACCATCACATCTCTATCTTTATCGTTTTCTTAGTTCGATCCATTTGGTTATATCTTGATCTAGTAGAATAAGGTTTTAGTATGATCTAGCCTTAAGTTTTGCTTTGATCTCTATCTATGTAATCGAGTCCGTGAGTTATATATAATAAAGAGTAGTTTTGAGTTGAGGGCTTTGCAATCTTGCTATGATCTTGAGGTAATTAAAGAAAGAATAAAAAGAAATAAAAATATCATATGTTGATCTTATGGAGAGTAATGACTTCACATATAAAGAGTGTGATGAATAAAAGTTGTTGAGAGTTAACAAACATAGTTTTGGTCATGTTGCAATTTATAGGAAGTAATAAAGAAAGAGCAGTTTTACATATAAATATACTATCTTGGACATCTTTTGTGATTGTGAGCACTCATTAAAATAATACATGCTAAAAAGTTGATGTTGGACAAGGAAGACAACGTAATGAGCTATGTTTTCTTATATCCGAACAGAAGTTATATTGTCATGGATCATCCAACATGTTGAGCTTGCCTTTCCCTCTCATGCTAGCCAAATTCTTTGCACCAAGTAGAGATACTATTTGTGCTTCCAAACATCCCTAAACACAGTTGTTCCATGAGAGTCCACCATACCTACCTATGGATTGAGTAAGATCCTTCAAGTAAGTTGTCATCGGTACAAGCAATAAAAATTGCTCTCTAAATATGTATGATCTATTAGTGTGAAGAAAATAAGCTTTGTACAAACTTCTGATATGGAAGAAATAAAAGCGACATACTGCATAAGAAAGGTCCTTATCATAAGTGGCAATATAAAGTGACGTTCTTTTGCATTAAGATTTCGTGCATCCTACCATAAAAGCGCATGACAACCTCTGCTTCCCTCTGCGAAGGGCCTATCTTTTATTTTTACCTTCTACCTCATACAAGAGTCTTGGTGATCTTCACCTTTCCTTTTTACACTTTATCCTTTGGCAAGAACTAAGTGTTGGAAAGATCCGGACATATATATCCACTCGGGTGTAGGTTTTCATAAAGTATTATTATTGACATTACCTTTGAGGTAAAAGGTTGGGAGGCGAAACTATAAGCCCCTATCTTTCTCTGTGTCCAATTGAAACTTTGTACCCATAAGTATCGCGTGAGTGTTAGCAATTGTGAAAGACTAAATGATAGTTGAGTATGTGGACTTGCTGAAACACTCTTATTTTCACTCTTTCCGGTGTTACAAAAATTGCAATTGCTTCAATGACTGAGATCATAGTTTGTTAGTTTTTAGTGAAGTTTCCGAATCATAATTTACCTTGTGATGAATTGTTACTTTAACATAAGAAATCATATGACAATACATGTTGTTGTTCTAAAGATAATCATGATGCCCTCATGTCCGTATTTTATTTTATCGACACCTCTATCTCTAAACATGTGGACATATTTTTCGATATCGGCTTCCACTTGAGGACAAGCGAGGTCCAAGCTTGGGGGAGTTTATACGTCCATTTTGCATCATGCTTTTATATTGATATTTATTGCATTATGGTCTGTTATTACACATTATGTCAAAATACTTATGCCTTTTCTCTCTTATTTTATAAGGTTTACATGAAGAGGGAGAATGCCGGCAGCTAGAATTCTAGACTGGAAAAGGAGAAAATATTAGAGACCTATTCTACACAACTCCAAAAGTCTTGAAACTTCACGGAGATTAGTTTTGGAATAAATAAAAAATATTGGGCGAAGAAAGCACCAGAGGGGGGGCACCAGCCAGCCACACTAGTGGAGGGCGCGCCCTAGCCCCCTAGGCACGCCCCCTGTCTTGTGGGCCCCCTGGCAGGCCCCCGATGCCCATCTTATACTATATGGTGTCTTTTGCCCTGGAAAAATCATACAGAAGTTTTCGGGGCGAAGCACCACCGTCTTGAGGCGAAACCTGGGCAGGACCAATCTAGGGCTCCGGCGGAGCTGTTCTGCTAGGGAAACATCCCTCTGGGAGGGGGAAATCATTGCCATCATCATCACCATCGATCCTCTCATCGAGAGGGGGTCAATATCCATCAACATATTCACCAGCACCATCGCCTCTCAAACCCTAGTTCATCTCTTGTATCCGATCTTTGTCTCAAAACCTCAGACTGGTACCTGTGTGTTCCTAGTAGTGTTGATTACTCCTTGTAGTTGATGCTAGTTGGTTTATTAGGTGGAAGACCATATGTTCGGATCCTTAATGATAATTAATAATCCTCTGATTATGAACATTAATATGCTTTGTGAGTAGTCATGTTTGTTCCAGAGGACATGGGAGAAGTCTTGTTATAAGTAATCATGTGAATTTGGTATTTGTTCGATATTTTGATGAAATATATGTTATCTCTCCTATAGTGGTGTTATGTGAGCATTGACTACATGACACTTCACCATTATTTGGGCCTAGGGAAGGCATTGGGAAGTAATAAGTAGCTGATGGGTTTCTAGAGTTACAGAAGCTTAAACCCTAGTTTATGTGTTGCTTCCTAAGGGGTTGACTTGGATCCATATGTTTCATGCTATGGTTAGTTTTACCTTAATTAATCTTTCATAGTTGCGGATTCTTGCGAGAGGGGTTAATCATAAGTGGGATGCTTGTCCAAGGAAGGACAGCACCCAAGCACCGGTCCACCCACATATCAACTTATCAAAGTAACGAATGTGAATCATATGAGCATGATGAAAACTAGCTTGACAATAATAAACATGTGTCCTCGGGAGCACTTTACTTCATATAAGAGTTTGTTCAGGCTTGTCCTTTGCTACAAAAAGGATTGGGCCACCTTGTTGCACCTTGTTTACTTTTGTTACTTGTTAACCGTTACGAATTCCCTCATCACAAAACTATCTGTTACCGATAATTTCAGTGCTTGCAGAGAATACCTTGCTGAAAACTGCTGGTCATTTCCTTCTCCTCCTCGTTGGGTTCGACACTCTTACTTATCGAAAGGACTATTATAGATCCCCTATACTTGTAGGTCATCATCTCTCTTGTCCTGCTTCAAGCTCGTCGTCGTACAACTCACCGGAGCTGCTCCAATGATGAAACCCTCCATCACAGCGGAGCAGTACCCTCAGCTCCATATCCAGACGCCTAAGATATTCTTCTCCTCCTCGGACAGCCACATCAGCTGCAGCATCCTCAGCGACCAACCCAACAATGCTGAGATCTACATGGCTTCGCCAAAGAGGTTGTACACTTGTTCCATCGCTTTTTTACTCTACATGTTATATATATTGTCCACTGAGCTCGCGTAGTAACGTGAAATACGATTAGTTTCTCCTACTATATGACAAGCAGTGAGGTACTAGGCAACTTAGCTATCTGTCATGGACTCTCTCGAAAGCCATAATTATTTATTTCTTCGTGTTTGAGCTGTGCATTTGTAGATGGGCTGGGAGTTCAGCTAATACGGCAGTGGCCTGGGTCCAAAGTAGTAGAAGTAGCACAAATACATTTATGGAGTGTATGCTTTTGCTTGTTCAAGCCTGCCTATAGAATGTCCACTGCTTGAAAGGAAAAGAGATGGAAAAACATAAGATTTGGAAAGTTTCCTATGATACTACTATTCATGCATTTGATTCAAAGGAATGGAGCAAAGGAAAACTGTAGGATTTGTTCCTTTAGCGTCTCCTTGAAAGAAAAACCGTAGGAATTTTAATATCCACTTGGCCTCCTTTTCAAATTCATATTCATGAAGCACAAGACTAAGAGATAGTACATAATAGCATTATAATTGTACACTTTCTTGTGCTTTGACTTAATTTCACCATGCTTTGCATTCCTGTGATCTTCCAATTCTTGTGAACCAAACACCCAGATTGACAGAAATCTTGTGTTCTTAAATTCTTTGTTTTGCAGGTGTCTTGGATTGCTATGTCATTTGCTTAGTTTATACATGCTTTGTGTGAATGCCACATGTAGTGTCTAATTACCATATATGTGAATTATGCAATGTCATCTTGTTGCAAGACATTATATATGTGAATTATGCAATGCTATCTTGTTGCAAGGCATTATATATGTGAATTATGCAATGCCATGCCGTTTAGCCAAGCATCATATATGTGAATTATATCATGCCATCCTTTTTTTGTATTACATATTCCATTTGTCGACAATGTTTGTAGATTCAACTACTCTTCATGTGCATCAGCCATTTGAATTGGTGATGGAGAAATCTGGATTGAAAAAAAAGGTCATCAGAGTAGACAATGCTACCTACTGAAGCAGATATCTTGCTGGTTACAGATAGCTCCTTAGAGGAGGATTCGGAGACAGATGACCAGTCCTATTTCCCCACTGAGGTGTATGCTCAAGCTTGGCAGGGTTATATTACTCATATAATGCATACGTTGCCTTGTAATGCTTTACATCATCTATAATACCTAAATAGTTCATCCCCACTATCATATTTCTCTTGACATGCAGCCTATCCACATCATCATCCATTCATATGCAGCCATGTCACCTATGATCCCAAATAATTTTAACCCCTCTTTTGCTCTACTACCCGGCACTTTAAATTTGTCACCGCCTCCACTTCCACTCGATTTGTTATGGCAGGGTGGTACGTCGTCTCTTTAGTTCTCTTCGCCTCCTCCAATTCCACCCACACAATCAGATCAAAAGCCACTTGCGGCGGCTATACAGCAGCAGATGGAGGGCGGCAGCACCGGATCCAGCTGAGACGCCAACTATAAATCGCGCATGACCAGGGATCGAGCCATGCCTATCCATTCCGTCCACTCGTTGATCCATCTGTCAGAATTGATTCATATTATTTTCCTTGAAGATCATCGTCAATGGAGTCCCTGGCCATTAGTCCCTGCGAGATGGCATCGTTGTACGCATATGCGCTGCTGAGTGTGGTGTGCGTGCGTCGCCATGCTAGCCACGTGGGTTGTGGTGGTGCTAGTGGTGGCCAGCGCGCTGGGCGGGTCCGCCAAGGTGTAGAGGCTCATGGGCGGCAGTGCGGTGGCAGACATGCCGCCGCCCGCTGCTGTCGGAGACAGCGCAGAGCTGATGCAGGGATGCCGGCGTGTCGGAGAAGACCTCTGGCGCGTTGGGTGATATGAGGTTCCTCAGCGCTGGCGTCGACGCCGACGGGTTCCCATGGAGCAAAGCCATGCTCTACTGGCACCGCACAGGCTTCCATTTCTCCAGCCCGAGAAAAACTGTATGAACGGTACGTGCATGATCCATCCATTCATCGAACCATTAATCCTTTTTGATTGCAGGGGGCATTGTACTGACTTTTCTCCTTTGATTACAGTTGCAGGAAAGTGAGGCCATGAGCCCACGACCAGGAGGCAGGAGCTAGGCGACGGTGGACTGGAGATTTTCTCTTTGTTAGGTCCGTCTCTCTCTCTCTCTCCATAAATTTATATGTCTCCTATGTGTTAACTTTCTCTCTATTAATTCTCGATGAAGAATCAAACAGATTGTGAATCCAAGACTATGAATGAGTGCAACGGGTTTTAGTAGGTATGTGTGAGTATATCCTACAACTTCTTCCAATCTATATAATCGAGCTATTTTTGGCCCTCTAAAAGTAGTTGTTATAACCAGTTGCTTAATAACAATCTGTGGCAAAATATTTGAGTAGTTCATAGTAGTAGAAAGTTTATTACAAAGGGCGGTAACCTCACCATCTCATAACGAAGCGGTCATATCAATAAATTATCCATCTTTTATCCTTCCAATCAAATACAAAGTTGTCTACCTATAACCACTTCTTATCCTCTCAGCAAGTCAAAAAATGGCTATTCCTAGCCGTCAGTTCGAGATACCCACGGCCACCAAAATCTATCTGGCACAAATATTCATATACCAATTATCGCCTTACAAACACGTAACAGTCCCGCAGCAACGCGCGGGGTATCATCTAGTATACACAATATTGAATGCCATATGCATAGTTCACACATCATATATGTGATTGCCTTTTGCTTACTTGCTTAGTATATAAATCATATATTTGAATTATATCATGCCGTGATGTTTACATAGACAGCATGTATCTGAATTATGGCATGCCAACCCATTTTCTAAAGACATAATATAGTTATATCATATCATCCTGTTTACATAGTCATCATATTTTGAATTATGTCATTTTATCCGTGAATTATGTCATTCTATCCATGAATTATATCATGCCATCATGTTTCTATCGACGGCATGTATGTGAATTATGGCATGCCAACTACTTTAATAGACACATCATATAGTTATATCATGTCATCATGTTTACATAGTCATCATATTTTGAAGTATGTCATTCTGTTCTATTTAGTTAGTCATCATATATGTGAAATTGTGTCATGCTATCATGTTTAGTTAGCCGTCATATATGTGAAATTGTGTCATGCTATCATGTTTGGTTAGACAACATAAATG
Organism: Triticum timopheevii; assembly: GCA_963921465.1. NCBI lineage: Eukaryota > Viridiplantae > Streptophyta > Magnoliopsida > Poales > Poaceae > Triticum > Triticum timopheevii. The sequence continues at coordinate 466,268,536 of OY997266.1, forward strand.
TGAATTATTTCATGCCATGTTTTCTTCCCTACTATCCATTGCACCTTGTCTATCATACAATGTCTGTACATTCAATTAATTTTCTTGTTTATCAGCCATTTGAATTGGAGGGGGTGATGGTAGTATCTATGGGATTAAAAACACGGTCTTCAGAAAAGATACTGCTATCCGTCGATGCAGATAGAACCACTATTGTACTTGCCCAAAGACCAGCCCCGCCACATATAACCCAGACTCACGTAGATTGTACCCCTACCCAGTTGGACAGAGAACCAGCTACACCCCTTCCAACCCCGGTAGATAGTAACCCAGTTCCAGTTGACACAGCATCGTCTCCACCACAAAGCACCCAAACACGAGCAGTTAGTAAGGCAACTGCAGTGCCCAAAGCGCAAGGACCACCACTCCGAACCCTAAGTCAGCGCATAAAGCAGAAGAAGAATTGTTCTCACATCGGGTTTTGTAGCTATGGTACATACTCCTTTGCTTTTGCATCACTGTATTTACTCATAACAACTAATTCCAAATTTGAAGGATGCAATTGAAAATCTAGTGGTGCAATAGGTATGTTTTAAACCTGTTTCTTTAACTGGTTTGTTGTTGTAACTTGCTCCATGTTGATTTCAGTTTCAAGTGAATAAACAGTTATGTTCTCATGACATGCACATTACAAGTGTTGTTAGTGATGTGTAGTTTCCCACACTTATATTCTGTTTATGCTGCTTTGTCTTAAACAGATATGATTTGAACTGTCTCTATCTTGATTTGGCAACATAAACTAGAATCATATAGACCATACAGTGACCATAGAGCATAGATATATGTTTGTTTCATGTTGTTATCCTGTCCACCTTTCTACTGAACTAGTTTACCAAAATGAGTTTCATATACAACATGGTAAACTTGTGATGTGTCTTCTTGTTTCTCTTTTAGAATGCGGACAAAATATTGGAGAAGAGTACCCCATTATGGAATGGTAAAGGAAGAATGCAGATAAGGTTCAAGATAGTGAGACATCCCTGTTGGTCTCCATGAAAGCTAACAAAAACTATCTTGAAGATAGTGAGACAACTGCAAAGTCATGTCTTGATGTAGTGTTTGAGTTACTGGCCACTACTGCTGGCACAAGCTCTTTGAACTCGCTGCCTGAATCAGTTTGGCTTCTTGAGTCTCAACTTCAAGTTGAAAGACATCGATCAGATGTGCTGCAACAGGAAGCCGAAGGACTGAGGAAGTCCCTGCAGAATTTAGATGCATACTTTCTGGTGCAACAGCAAGCGCTGGAGGATTTAAGCGCCAAACAAGAGAAAGCTAATAAACTTGCCAAGCATCTTGTTAGCATGGTGGGTATCCAGGATATCATTTCTTGAGCTCTTCTGAAGTGGTTTCAGTTCCGGACTTGTTTTGCTGCCGCGTTTATTTGCACTAGTGGCCAATTTAGATGCCTAGTGTATGTAACACGCCAATTTGTTCCCCATATTCACACTGGTGGCGCACTTTGATGCCAAGTGGATGTAATATGTGTAATAGCCATAATAGCCTAGCATAAGTTGCTTGCTTATTTTTTTCCTTATTGTCTTGTTTATTTGTTTGGTTGTAGTCATTGCAGTTATTTTTCCGCGGTTTGGTAGTGGCCACAATAAAATATTTTTAAAAAACTAGGCCATAATAACCATGGGCAACATACGGGCCATTGTAAGCATGGTCCCGCTACCTACTGTGGTGAACATGGGTCGTAGAATCCATGGGCCTTCTACGGGTCATAGAAACAATGGGCCTCTACGGGCCATAGAATAAATGGGCCTTCTATGGACCGATCGATTGGCTAAACATGGGCCATAGTTATTTGTGTACCATTAAGTGGACCGCAATATGGGCCGTAAACTGGCTAGAATCGTCAGTTTACGGCTCGAGCATAACGGGCCCTTAATAGGACAATATGTATAACAGGCTTAATTCTATCGACAGGCATAACGAGTCATTAATGGGCCATATTTGATGACGCTATGAAAACAGCCCAACGGATTAATGGGCCACAAACAGGCCGACTGTAATCACAGGCTGGATTTGGCCCTCAAGCGGAATAGGCCAGTTACAGACCGTAAGTAATCGAAGGCTAGAAATGAGCCCAAGAACAAATGGTCCCTTAGAAGGCTGGAAGATAATATGGGTTGGAAACGGCCCAACGGAATAACGGGCCGTTAATGGCTGTAAAGCTATACACTGTTCATTATGGGCCAGTTTCACCATGGGCTTTTAATGGGCCCAGACTTCAAAGGGCCTCATATGGGCCGAAATAAATCATGGGCCATACATGGGCCGGAAGTTACAACGGGCTGGAATCATATTGGACAGCCCAGATGACACTATTGGGCCAAATACGGATAGTCCATAATGGGTCGTGAGTTAGTGGGTTGTAAATGGGCTATTTCCAAACATGTCGTTAACAGGCTTTCCATGGGCCGGCCCGCCACCTTTTGACCAAGTCAAACGGGCTGACCTTTTAACCTGAATGGGCCACTATTGGGCCGACCCACATGTCAACTTATCATAGGCGCGTCATGTCCATTGGCTGGATGACATCTGTCCCAAGGCTGAGCTGACACGTGGATCCTCCGGCAAATCAGAATTTTACACGTGGAAAATCCCCATTGGTCAGGGCTGTTAACGGGTTATTGGATCCAAAACCAGACCCGATGCATAACGGCGACCCGTTACGATGGATGCCACATGTCGGTTACCCTTGACGAAAGAACTTCCATGACACGCCATTTATCGTCATGGAAGTGGACACTTCCGTGACGATAATTTTGGTATTGTCATGGAACACTTCTACGACAGCATAGATCTGATTATCTTGATTCTATCATAAAATCGTCATGGATGTACATGCATGACAGAAAACATGACCTACTGTGACAAACACGTATCATCACAGAAGTGTATTTTTTTGTAGTGATATCAAGTATCAGTTCCTTAGACCATGAGATCATACCAGTCCCGGATACCAGAGGAATACTTTGTGTGCTATCAAACTTCACTTCATAACTGGGTGATCCTAAAGGTGCTCTACAGGTATCTCCGAAGGTGTTTGTTGGGTTGCATTGATCGAGACTATGATTTGTCACTCCGTATGACGGAGAGACATCTCTGGGCCCTCTCGGTAAACAACATCACAAGAAGCTTCATTTGGCTAATGAGTTTAGTCATGGGATCTTCTATTACGGAATGAGTAAAGAGACTTGTCGGTAACAAGATTGAACTAGGTATGGAGATATCGACGATCGAATATCGGGCAAATAATACGCCGAACAAAGGGAATTGCATACGGGATTGACTGAAACCTTAACATCATGGTTTGACCGATAAAGATCTTCGTTGAATATGTATGAACCAATATGGGCATGCAGGTCCCGCAATTGGTTGTCGACCGAAGAGGTGTCTCGGTCATGTCTACATGATTCTCGAACCCATAAGGTCACACGCTTAACATTCGGTGGCACTAGGGTAGTACTGAGATATTAAACATTGGTGACTGAAGGTTGTTCGGTGTCCTGGATGAGATCCCGGACATCATGAGGAGTTCCGGAATGGTCTGCAGGTAAAGATTTATATATGGAATGTTGTTATCAGGGTTCCGGAATAAGTTTGGGTTTTTTCCGGTATTGTACCGGGAAGCTTCCAAAAGGTACCGGAGGGGGTCCGGATGTCCACCAAGGGTTCCACCACGTCCCGTACAGTGGCATGGGTTGTAGGGGGCGCCCTTTCCTTAATGGTCCACGGCACCAGCCCATATAAGGCCCATGCGGCTAGGGGTGGAAAACTCTAAAGGGGAGGGCCCTCCACTTGGCTTGGAGGGCACTCCTCCCCTCCTTGGCCGCCATCCCCTCCCTTTGAGGAGGGGCAAGGGATTGCCAAGCCCCCCCCCCCCATATAAATAGAGAGAAGGCGCAAGAGGCAGCCCATCCCTTGACCACGGCGGCTGCCCTCTCCCTCTCCCTCCACTTCTCATTCGTATAGCGCTTGGCGAAGCCCTCCCAGAGTTCCGCTGTCACCACCACCATCAAGTCATCGTGTGGGATCAAATCTAATATACCTCTTCTCCATCGCTTGTTGGATCAAGGATGAGGGGACTCCACTGATCCGTGCGGATGCTAAACTTGGAGGTGTCGCACGCGCGGTGCTTGGATCGGATTGGATCGCGGCGCGAGTATGACTACACCAACCATGATCTCTAGATTGTTAATGCTTTCGGTATACAAGGGTATTTAGACTCACTCCCCTCTCATAGCTATGCATCTCCTAGATTGATCTTGGGTGTTCGTAGGATTTTTTATTTTCATGCTTCGTTCCCCATCAGTGGCATCATGAACTTGGTCTTGGGGTATTGACCTTCTTCCCAGCCAACTCCATTGGCACTGAAATTTCGTTCAAAACCAACACCTTGGTTCTTCCAGTGCCATCCTTTTGCTTGCGAACAATCTCATCAAATTTCTTACTCATGGCAAGGCTCTTGTAGACACCCTATTCTATAATTCCTTTCAATAAATTGTTTTCTTGCTCAAGTATAACTTGGTAAGAGGATCATTAGTGGAATCAATAGAACTACTAGAAGTAACAACATTGGATTTAACATTTTTATTGCTACTACTAGAGGTAGAAACTTTCTTGATCTTATTACAAGATTGCTTAGATTTGACTTGTGCCAAAAAGTTAGATAAGAGTAGACGTTTGGCAATGTAGAAGGAACTCTTCTTTTGGGTATCATCATTGATAGCTTTTAGAAACCCATGCTCTTGCTCTAAATTTAGCTTCTCAAAGCGTAGCTTCTCATGAGTTCTTTGGAGCTCTCTATGATCTTCTAGAGTTGTTTCATCATCTAACTTAAGAGTGTTTAGTTCTTTAGTTAAGCGCTCAATCTCCCTCATAGCATTGCCATTCGTTTCATATTGACTATCATGATTACTAGCAAGTTCATTATAGCTACCATCACTAGTTTTATCATTGAGCAAGTCATCATTACCTAGCAAATCATCCTCATCACTATTGAAGTCAAGGTATTTGGGGTGTGATACATTGGGGACCTTAGTCATGAAGCATCTTCCAATTCATTCATTTGGTGAATCAAATAGGTAATGAGAGTTGGAGGATACGAGAGCTAGTCCAGAAACACCTTCATCTTGACTATAGTTGGATTTGGAGTGATAGCTTCTCTCAGATTGGTTGCCGGAGTCAGAGTAGGAAACCCATTCACGAACATGAGCTTGATGTCTTCTTCTAGAGTAGTTTTTGGTTGACTTGTCCTTCCTTTCTGAATGCTTGCCTCCCGAGAAGGTCTTCGTCCATAATGATCATCTCTACTCCTTATCTCTCTATGAGGTGATTCATCTCTTATACTCCTTCTAGGTGACTCATTTCTTTTCTTGAGAGGTGTCGTACACTCATTGGAGTAGTGGGGTCTTTCGCAATTGTAGCAATTACGATCATGACTTGATGATCTTTGCTCATAGTGTCTTGAGTTGGAGCTTCTCTCTTTGCCTCTATCTTGTAGAACTTGTTACCATTAGGCTTATCTCTTCATTGGATATATGCTTGTCACTTGATGTTGTGGGAGCATCACTTGAAGCTTTGTACGTGCAAGTTGACTTGTTGTGGAGCTCCTCTTTGTCCTTGAGTGACATCTCATGGGCGACAATCCTTCCAATAACTTATGTGGGCTTGAGATCTTTATAATTTGGCATCATTTGGATTAATGTGCACATGGTGTCATACTTTCCATCCAAGGCTCTAAGGACCTTCTTGATGATGAATTTGTTGGTCACCTATTCGCTTCCTAAGACGGCAACCTCATTTGTGATGAGGGCAAGCCTAGAGTACAATTCACCGACTCCTTCACCATCCTTCATATTGAACTTGTCAAGTTGACTTTGAAGCACATCCAACTTGGATTCCATGACGAACTCGGCACCTTCATGCATATCAACCAAAGTATCCCAAATTTCCTTTGCATTCTCGAGGCAGCTAATCTTGTTGAAATCATCTGGGCACAAACCATTAAAGAGAATGTCATATGCTTGAGAGTTGTATTGCAACATCTTCAACTCTTCCCCGATTGCTTCACGATCCGGTTCTTTTCCATCCTCAAAGAATTCACCTTGCAAGCCAACACGAACAACAACCCAAACAGCGGGGTTATGACCAAGAATATGCATTCTCATTTATGCTTCCAACTAGCAAAGTTTATACCATCGAAATATGGACCTCAATGGTGATATTTTCCTCACTAGATGCCCCCTAGGTTGTGAAATGAATTTAATGGAGACCAAAGCTCTGATACCACTTGTAGGATCGAAAGTAGGTCTAGAGGGGGCGATTAGACTAATTGACCAAATAAAAACTTTACCCTTTTCACAATTTTAGTTGTAAGCAAGTTTTATCAATTCTACCAAGTCAAGCAACACCCTACACATTCAAGTCAAAGAGTTGAGCAGCGAAAAGTAAAGACTTTGCATATGAACGTAAAGGAGGGGATCGAAGAAAGCAAACGCAATGAGACACTGTGTTTTTGGCGTTGTTTCGATAGGCGGTGATAACGTACATCCACGTTGATGGAGACTTCAACCCACGAAGGGTAACGGCTACATGAGTCAATAGAGGTCTCCACCCACGAAGGGCCCACGAAGAAGCAACCTTGTCTATTCCACCATGGTTTACGCTAGCTCACTCGGGGTAGATTTTCACAAATTGGCGATCTCCTTGCTCTTAAAAACTCCTTGGTTCAACTTCAGAATGATATTGGAGGCTCCCAAGTGAGACCTAACCAATCTAGGAGACACCACTCTCCAAAAGATAATAGATGTTGTTGTTGATGATGAACTCCTTTCTCTTGTGCTTCAAAAGATAGTATCCTCAACACTCAATCACTCTCTCACGGGTTTAGCTTCGGTAGGAGAAGTATTGGTGTGGATAGCAACTTGGGGAGGCTAGAAATCAATGTTCAAATGGTTGGATTGGAATGCCTTGATCTCAACACAAGTGTAGGTCATTCTCTCTCAGAAAATGGATATGGGATGTGTGGTTTTGTCCTGGTTGCTCTCTCTGAGAGTGAGTGGTGGTGGAGGGGTATATATAGCCATCACCAAAAATCCAACCGTTACAAACTTTGTGCATGACTCGGTGACACCAAAAAGAAATTTCAGTGAGACCGGATAGTGTAAAAGATTTGAAAATTAGGCTTTTCGATGAGACCGAAAGAATCTTCTCGGTGAGACCGATTCGCAATGACCTAAGTAGATTCATCATCTCAGTAATTCCGATTGGTTCAACTCGGTAGTTCCAAAGTGAAGTCGATGGGTTACAAAAACTTTGTCACTGCACCTCGGTGAGACCGAATGCCATATCGGTTGTACCGAGTTTCTACGGTTTGGCTTATGGCTCTGTCTTGGCTAACTCGATGGGTCCGGATGTGAGTGTTTCGATGGGACCAAGTTTGAATTTAGGATTTTGACGGATGGAGAATGAGAATGTCGTTGAGGGTTTTTGGATCAATATCTTCAAGCACTTTGAGCAATTGAGCCATGATAAAAAAAACTCAACCCCTTTTAATTGTATTGGCTTTCCTATGGACTCAATGTGATATTGGATAACTTAACCAAAAATGTAGAGTCTTGAAGCTTTTGCCAATGTGTTTCCTTAGCATTTTGAGGGGTTCACATCCACATGTCCTTGCCATGCCAATGTTGAAATTTCCTTAAATTTACCTTTTAGTTGGAATTATTTCAATGACATGTATGTTGTTATTAATTACCAAAACTATCGGGGGATTTTTTGAACTTTCAATCTCCCCCTTTTTGGTAATTGATGACAACATCTAGATCAAAGCTTCGACATTGGATATAATCAAGGAATTGTATTGTGGCTTTGAGAAGTATGTGATACGCAAGAGTTCCCCCTAAATTTGTGCATTATTTAAAATTTGCATTTGAATGCAAATGCACAATCGATTAGGATCATGGGTCACTATTCCATGTCACATACATCTTGGTGGAGCACACAAAATGATATGAATGACATACATGAAGCACTCATCACCAAGCATACAAGTGAATGATCATAGGAAGAATTATCAAGATAGATAGATATGCATGCATATCATTAAGGTACGGTATGATCAATAACACAAGCATCATAGTCTCATACAAGAACCAAACAAAAGTAACCAAAGTAGCACAAACACAAAATCAAGCAAAAAAAATGAAGCAAAAGCAAGAGACGCTCTCTCTCCCTAAGCCCTAAGATCTATACATATTCTCTCCTTTGGCAACAAGTTACCGAAAACCTCGAATACATAGAACTAAGCGTCACACTAGGCTCGATCTCCTGCTCCTGGCGAAGAAGTCCTCTGACCAGCAGCTCTGGTGTGTGTTGATGGAGTGGAGATAAGCGCGTCGGCAAATGCTTCTGATGATATCTACTAGATGGGAGGGGTAGAAATTGCTGGAGCAATTGAAGGGACAACTGATGGAGTGGCAGCTGAAGTGGGATGTGAGGCATCCATCGTCATCCTCCAAGCTACACCTCCTTGCCCGCTCGAGATTGCTTGCGGCCTTCGTCCTCCCTCCCACCCACCCACCCCCCACCCCCTGAGGTCATCGCCCAGCCATCTCGAGTTCCACCCGTCCTCTATTGGTCTGTTGCCCATTCTTTGGTGAGCCGCCCCTACGGTGGCCAGTGACCAGAACAATCGCTCTGAACTGGTGGCATGCCTATCTCATTCCCTTTGATGATGCCTTGCACTGGGGGTGGCACTCTCTAGAAAGTCCAACCTTGAAGGTTACCTGGGGCTGCAAGGCCCATGACGAAGAGGAAACACTAAGACAAGGAAGGAGTCCTTCGTTTCTGCCAACACAAGGGCGGTGGCGGCCAGATTGCATCTCCCATCATGTAAATCCTGGACCTCCCTTCTTATATAAAGGTAGGCCGGGTAACCCCCTAGGGCATCTATTCTCAAATAGAAAAACTCTCGGTAGGAATCTCAGACACTATTTTAACCCTTTGCACGAGGTATCCCTCTGTCATGAATAACGAAAGCAAGCAGGATGTAGGGTATTACTCTAAGGAGGCCCAACCTGGATAAACCCTTTGTGCGACCTTTGATCTAAGACTTCCAGCTACGCTTAGACCCCTACCGAGGGATCTAATGGTATTTTTCACCGTTAGAAGAAAAAGTTGAGTGAGCAATTCCAGATGTCAGATTAATTTTCTCTCTATTACTTAAAGGGAATTGAGGTTGATAAAACTAATGATGGTTACTATCTCTCTCAGCATCGCTACACTCAGGATTTGATCTAACGCTCAGGTCTTACTGATACACACACTGTCGCTACACCCATGGAGCTCCATCTCCACCCTAGTGATGGTACTCTTGAGGGACACCACTCGCTATCGTCATCTTGTAGGCAGCTTTGTGTACCTCACTGTGACCCGGCCTGACATTGCTCATGCAGTCCACATTGTTAGTGGTTACTCGAGGGAGATGCAAATACTTCATTCTTTCACAGTGTTGCCAATGGAAGACACATAAAATGTATTATGCTTCTTTGGAACATGAAGGAAATGTTATACAAGATGAGAAAGAGTAGTTGGCGTGCCAGGCATGGGCGGCACCGACTGGAGATTAATCTTGGACGGGATCTTCTTTTACCTTAGGCGGTCTCCGATAAACTTGATCGACCCCGCACCTGATAACTTATTGGTGACCTATCACGGTGGTCGCCACATCTCGATTGCCCTTGATGAAAACAATTCCATAACACGCCATTTATCATCATGGAAGTGGACACTTCTGTGATGAAAAAATGATTATTTTCATGGAACACATCCCCGAGAGCACAAGTATGACTATCTTTATTCCGTCATAAAACCGTCACAGATGTACATTGGTGACTGAAAACGTGACCTATTGTGACAAACGTGTATCATCACAGATGTGTCTTTTTTAGGGACAAATGATGAACCAAACTAAACTTTGCAAAGACATGGATAAAAACCTAAATCAAAAGTGAGAAAATCATATAGATTTGCTACTCCTATGATTATTCACTTCCTAATAAAAAATCAAAATAACTAGCTGATAAGTCTCAAACGTATCTATAATTTTTGATTGTTTCGTGTGAAACACCGTGCCCGCTGAGAAGGACAGCGTCAAGAGCTCAACTACGCCAGACCGAATCGGCCCACATATTGCAAGGTTAAATATTTGTCTTTTGCGCTGGCACTCTTCTTGTTCTTTGATAAACCAGTAGTTTTGGCATATGTCCTAGTTCTGTTTGGGCCGCGTCGTGCCTCGCAATTGCGGCAACTCTATCGGATATCGGGTTTTGGCAAAACCCTTAAGGTTCGAACTCTGGGGTGCACAGGAAGATCTACTCCCTACCGATCCACGCCCCAAAACCTCGCCGTGATTCTAATCTAGCATGATGAACAACACAAGGGACACGAGGTTTATACTGGTTTGGGCCACCATTGTGGTGTAATACCCTAATCCAGTGTGTGGTGTGGTGGATTGCCTCTGGGGCTGATGATGAACAGTACAGAGGAAGAACAGCCTCGCGAGAGGTGTTCTTGAGCTGGCACGGTGTTCTACCAGGGAAGGATTCGATCAGCTCTCGATCCTTTCGATCCTCTATCAACAGTGGTGGCTATATCTATATATAGAGGGCCCTGGTCCTCTTCCCAAATATTGAGCGGGAAGGGAGCCAACATTGGCCATTTTGAAGGGGGACAGCTAGTACAAGCTATCCTGACTAAAGTTGGTCTTCGACTTTCAAAGGCACTGGCGATGACGCCTTCTTGGGCTCCACGGTGATCTCCATCTTGTCGCTCTGCTGGTCTTGGTCTTGTTACACCGATATGGAAACCTTTGCCTGATTCCTCGGTACTCCGTGCCTGCGCTTGCCCCTTTGCACCAAACAGGAAGCGAGGACACTGCGCTGGCTGGCGTCCGCCTGGTCTCGATCGTCATGGCTTGCGTCACGAGCACCTCGCGAGGTACTCCTTGCCTTGATCTCTCCGCCTCCTCGCGAGCCTGCCTGGTGAGGCCGCCCCTGAGGAAGCCTTGTGTCGTCCGCCCCGCGAGGCTTGGCCCCTCGCGAGGGTCTTGAACTTGGGTTGATGAAGACGGGTCATACTGGGCCACTGCTTGAGCCACGCCGCAGGCCGCAGGCAGGCAAGTCTGGGGACCCCCGTTCCCATAATGCCGACAGTAGCCCCCGGGCCCAAGGCGCGCTCGGACTTGGCTTAGCAACGAAGCCAAAGGGCAAGTGCGGAGCGCCGTGGGCCCCAACAGCCTGCGGCCTTGGTCGTCGCGTGGCGGTTGATTGGACGTGGGCATCTCCGCTTCCCTACACTGCCTCGGCAACCGCTCGATTTGACGAGTCCCTGCTGCATGCAAAAAGAGTCATGATTACCTGCGATCATGGAGGCCGACAGTTGGCCTCCTCTGAACTATAATTACGGAGAGGCGTGAGCCCCCGTTGTCCATCTCTTCTTGCTGTGCTTGCTCCTTCTTCCTCGCTCCTCCTCCATCTTGCCGCCAATGGTGCTGATCCGCCGGTTCTCAGTTGAGGAGAAAGGGAAGGCCCCCCGGGAGGGGCCTGACCCGTTCCCACCGATGAAACGGCCGGTCCCTGGCCGCCACCTCGAAGTTGCGAGGCCGAAGATGTCGAGGCCTTGGTACGAGCGACCACCCCCTGGGTTCCCGCTCCCTCTGTACCCCCGGCCGAGGGCCTGGAGAAGGAAACACCGAGCGACGCCACCCGCGCTGTTGGCGAGGCCGACGAGCCATGGCGCTGCTCGTCGTTGCTCCTAGAGTCCACGCTGTGGACTCCCCTCGCGAGCTCGTGCTCCACACCGCCATGCCTCCAAGCTCCTGGATTCACTTCCATCCATTCTTCGCCTTCGAGATGCCGCCGAGGGGGCCTCTCGCGCTTTGGTTGCAGCACGCCGACTGCGGTACCCCGGCGATCAGAGCGGAGGTTGAAGTCATCGCACCGGGCAAGGTCTTCATGACCCAAGGCTGGGGCGAGATCGCCCGGGTCTGCCGAACAGGGGGTGCCCTCGTGATTCATTTCGAATACGATGGCGCCTCCTTGATGCTCTTCAAGATCTTCGACGCAGAAGGTCGCCGGCTGGAGTGCTGCCCTAGAGGAGGCAGCTAGGACATCGATGTGGCAAGGGCTAGGCTTCCCACCCGCTTCCCTAACGGCTCCTCTGGCAGCACTGGCGATGCTTGGGAGTCCAGCGACTCTCCCGAGCTCTTCGTGACTCCGAAGACGAGCGACAACAGCTACGTGCCCCCGAGCTCGCGTCATTCTCGGAGCAAGGCAGCTGCATCAGGCCGCCGGTGCGGCTGATCTGGATGGGGTTGGCGCCGGCCTCCGGTGGCCCACTGTTGATGATGGCGTCAGCCATGGGGGCGCATGTAGTTAGGGCTCATTAGGATTAGCACCTTTTGTTCCCTGCGAGGAATTGAGAAAGCACCCCGTGGGGGCATGTAAAGGGTCCGCAATGTCTTTTGCTTGATATTATCCTTATTATGAAGCGGTGAAAATGCTTGTCTTGTCCCGGCTTGGCTCCCCCTTTCTAACCTCGCGACGACTTGGTGCTCTACGCCGATAGGTCCCGGCCCCCAAGCAGGCTTTAGCCATCGCTGGTATGCCAGGTCGCGATGTCGTGGTCAAGGCCAGGAGGTGAGCGGCCCGAGGTCCAGTAAGATCCAGGCGCGATGCTCAGGAGGTCCCCTTTAGCGCTTAAGCAACCGCCGAAAGGTGAGAAAGGAAGGCAACGTCGCCGTCACAGAGCCGCATCAAGTGGAGGTTTTGTGTCGCATCAATTAGCTATTCCAGGGGGGAGACTTATCTCGAGAGCATGGAGTCGTTCCTTCGCGAAGCGCTGGACTCGCGCGTCTGCAGCTGGGATGCAGCTGGGTTAGGCCTTCACGAGCTTCCCCTCTCTTCCCCACACTCTCCTTAGTGCTCTACGTCCTCAGGTCCCGGCCCTCGAGCGAGCTCAGCCGCCGCTGGTATGCCAGGTCGCGATGCCGTGTACAAGGCCAGGGGTGAGGGCTGGAGAGCCAATAAGAGCTCCTGAGTCGCGATGCTCAGGAGCCCCCCTTTTAACGCACAAGCGGATTGCACGGGGAAGAGAGAGGGAGAGAGAGAGAGAGAGAGAGAGAGAACTCGCGACGCCTCCTGTTTTAGGCCTCAGGAAGCTCCTGTAAACCAACACGAGAAAGCACGGGTTGCCATTATGATTGTTGGCCGGCCATTGGTTGCTCCGAGAGAATGGTGAGGGCACCGAGGGCCTGGTGAGGTGACGCTTGCGGGGCTGTCGCGGGCCAAAGCTCGACCACTCAGATTTGTCGACGTTGCAGGGACGGACTCATGCGCAAGCGCCGTGCCAGCACGAGCGGATCCAAAGGTAGGTGTCAATCGAGCAGGCGGTTATCACAGGCAGGTTAAGCATGAAAGGCAAATCAGCTTAGATAAAAGCATAAAGGATACATGCCATTGGGTCAGGCCTGAGCGGCTTGGGGATGATGCAGCCTGAGGGGCGCCCCCAGCAAGGTAAACTAAAGACATAAGCAAAAGGGATACATGCCACAGGGACAGACCCACGCGACCTGGGAATGATGTAGCCCTGGGGGCGCTCCCAGCTGAAATGAACTCGAAAGATGTCACCTGGTACCATTGTAGAGGGGGTGTTGAAGTAGCTAAAGACGCGTAGTGATGAAGCCAACCCTCACGAGCCACCGGAGCCCTGAGCTTCGGGAGGCTCTGGGAGTTCAGGCGGTTCCTCGAGGACCATCTCCATCTCTGCCGGGACCGCGTGATGCCTTGCCTCCTGAGCTGCCAGAATGCTCCACAGATGACACTGGTGAGTGGCAGCTGCGTTCGGCAGACCGAAAGGCATGCAAACATAGCTGTGCGGCGGACCCTCGCAGCGTCCCACGCCGAAGGCCAGAGGCGCTCCTGAGACACGACTCGGCTGAGCCCTGGGTAGTTGATGCAGATGCGTAGCCCGCCACCCTTGCTAGGATGGGGAGCTACGCCAGGGAGGCGGCGATCGCCGCGTATGACTCTTGACTCATGAAGCTCCTGAGTGGCCTTGGGGATGAACAAAGGAAATATGCCCTAGAGGCAATAATAAAGTTATTATTTATTTCCTCATATCATGATAAATGTTTATTATTCATGCTAGAATTGTATTAACCGGAAACATGATACATGTGTGAATACATAGACAAAACTATAGTCACTAGTATGCCTCTACTTGACTAGCTCATTAATCAAAGATGGTTATGTTTCCTAACCATAGACATGTGTTGTCATTTGATTAGTGGGATCACATCATTAGGAGAATGATGTGATTGACATGACCCATTCCGTTAGCCTAGCACTTGATCGTTTAGTATACTGCTATTGCTTTCTTCATGACATATACAAAGTTCCTGCAACTATGAGATTGTGCAACTCCCGTTTACCGGAAGAACACTTTGTGTGCTACCAAACGTCACAACGTAACTGGGTGATTATAAAGGTGCTCTACAGGTGTTTCCGAAGGTACATGTTGGGTTGGCATAATTCGAGATTAGGTTTTGTCACTCCGATTGTCGGAGAGGTATCTCTGGGCCCTCTCGGTAATACTCATCACCTAAGCCTTGCAAGCAGTGTAACTAATGAGTTAGTTATAAGATAATGTATTACAGAACGAGTAAAGAGACTTGCCGGTAACAAGATTGAACTAGGTATTGGATACCGACGATCAAATCTCGGGCAAGTAACATACCGATGACAAAGGGAACAACGTATGTTGTTATGCGGTTTGACCGATAAAGATCTTCGTAGAATATGTAGGAACCAATATGGGCATCTAGGTCCCGCTATTGGTTATTGACCGAGAATGGTTCTAAGTCATGTCTACATAGTTCTCGAACCCGTAGGGTCCGCACGCTTAACGTTTCGATGACAGTTTTATTATGAGTTTATAAGTTTTGATGTACCAAGTATGTTCGGAGTCCCGGATGTGATCACGGACATGACAAGGAGTCTCTAAATGGTCGAGACATAAAGATTGATATATTGGACGACTATATTCGGACACCGGAAGTGTTCCGGGAGTTCTCGGAGAAAACCGGAGTACCGGAGGGTTACCGGAACCCCCCCCCCCCCCCCCCCCCCCCCCGGGAAGTAATGGGCCTTGATGGGCCCTATTGGAGAAAGAGAGGGGCCGGCCAGGGCAAGTGGCGCACCCCCTCCCCTTGAGTCCGAATAGGACAAAGAAGGGGGGGCCCTTGCCTTCCCCCTCTCCCACTCCTTCCTTCCCCCTCCTTCTTGGATTAGGAAAGGGAGGGGGAAACCTACTTGGAGTAGGTTTCCCCCTCCTAGGGCACGCCTCCCCATAGGCCGGCCCCCTCCTCCTCTCCCCCTTTATATACGGAGGCGGAGGGCACCCCATAGACACATAAGTTGATCTACGGATCATTCCTTAGCCGTGTGCGGTGCCCCCCTCCACCATATTCCACCTCGGTCATATCGTCGCGGAGTTTAGGCGAAGCCTTGCGCCGGTAGAACATCATCATCGTCACCACGCCGTCGTGCTGACGGAACTCATCTCCGGAGCTCGGCTCGATCGGAGGCCGGAGATTGTCATCGAGCTGAACGTGTGCTGAACTCGGAGGCTCCGTACGTTCGGTGCTTGGATCGTCGGATCATGAAGACGTATGACTGCATCAACCATGTTGTGCTAGCGCTTCCGCTTACGGTCTACGAGGGTACATGGACGAACACTCTCCCCTCTTGTTGCTATGCCATCACCATGATCTTGCGTGTGCGTAGGAAATTTTTTGAAATTATTACGTTCCCCAACAGTGGCATCCGAGCCTAGGTTTTATGCATTGATGTTATATGCACGAGTAGAACACAAGTGAGTTGTGGGCGATACAAGTCATACTGCTTACCAGCATGTCATACTTTGGTTCGGCGGTATTGTGAGATGAAGCGGCCCGGACCGACATTACGCGTACGCTTACGCGAGACTGGTTTCACCGTTACGAGCACTCGTGCTTAAAGGTGGCTGGCAGGTGTCTGTCTCTCTCACTTTAGCTGAATCGAGTGTGGCTATGCCCGGTCCTTGCGAAGGTTAAAACAGCACCAACTTGACAAACTATCGTTGTGGTTTTTGATGCGTAGGTAAGAACGGTTCTTGCTAAGCCCGTAGCAGCCACGTAAAATTTGCAACAACAAAGTAGAGGACGTCTAACTTGTTTTTGCAGGGCATGTTGTGATGTGATATGGTCAAGACGTGATGCTATATTTTATTGTATGAGATGATCATGTTTTGTAACCGAAGTTATTGGCAACTGGCAGGAGCCATATGGTTGCCGCTTTATTGTATGAAATGCAAATGCCCTGTAATTGCTTTACTTTATCACTAAGCGGTAGCGATAGTCGCAGAAGCAATAGATGGTGTAACGACAACGATGCTACGATGGAGATCAAAGGTGTCGCGCCGATGACGATGGTGATCACGACGGTGCTTCGGAGATGGAGATCACAAGCACAAGATGATGATGGCCATATCATATCACTTATATTGATTGCATGTGATGTTTATCCTTTATGCATCTTATCTTGCTTTGATTGACGGTAGCATTTAAGATGATCTCTCACTAAAATTATCAAGAAGTGTTCTCCCTGAGTATGCACCATTGCCAAAGTTCATCGTGCCCAGACACCACGTGATGATCGAGTGTGATAAGCTCTACGTCCATCTACAACGGGTGCAAGCCAGTTTTGCACACGCGGAATACTCAGGTTAAACTTGACGAGCCTAGCATATGCAGATATGGCCTCGGAACACGGAGACCGAAAGGTCGAGCGTGAATCATATAGTAGATATGATCAACATAGTGATGTTCACCATTGAAAACTACTCCATCTCACGTGATGATCGGTTATGGTTTAGTTGATTTGGATCACGTGATCACTTAGATGACTAGAGAGATGTCTGTCTAAGTGGGAGTTCTTAAGTAATATGATTAATTGAACTTAAATTTATCATGAACTTAGTACCTGATAGTATTTTGCTTGTCTATGTTTGTTTGTAGATAGATGGCTCGTGCTGTTGTTCCGTTGAATTTTAATGCGTTCCTTGAGAAAGCAAAGTTGAAAGATGATGGTAGCAATTACACGGACTGGGTCCGTAACCTAAGGATTATCCTCATTGCTGCACAGAAAAGTTACGTCCTGGAAGCATCGCTGGGTGCCAGGCCTGCTGCTGATGCAACTGACGATGTTAAGAACGTCTGGCAGAGCAAAGCTGATGACTACTCTATAGTTCAGTGTGCCATGCTTTACGGCTTAGAACCGGGTCTTCAACGACGTTTTGAACGTCATGGAGCATATGAGATGTTCCAGGAGTTGAAGTTAATATTTCAAGCAAATGCCCGGATTGAGAGATATGAAGTCTCCAATAAGTTCTATAGCTGCAAGATGGAGGAGAATAGTTCTGTCAGTGAACACATACTCAGAATGTCTGGGTATAATAATCACTTGATTCAACTGGGAGTTAATCTTCCTGATGATAGTGTCATTGACAGAATTCTCCAATCACTGCCACCAAGCTACAAGAGCTTTGTGATGAACTATAATATGCAAGGGATGAACAAGACAATTCCCGAGCTCTTCGCAATGCTAAAAGCTGCGGAGGTAGAAATCAAGAAGGAGCATCAAGTGTTGATGGTCAACAAGACCACTAGTTTCAAGAAAAAGGGCAAAGGGAAGAAGAAAGGGAACTTCAAAAAGAACGACAAGCAAGTTGCTGCTCAAGAGAAGAAACCCAAGTCTGGACCTAAGCCTGAAACTGAGTGCTTCTACTGCAAGCAGACTGGTCACCGGAAGCGGAACTGCCCCAAGTATTTGGCGGATAAGAAGGATGGCAAAGTGAACAAAGGTATATGTGATATACATGTTATTGATGTGTACCTAACTAGAGCTCGTAGTAGCACCTGGGTATTTGATACTGGTTCTGTTGCTAATATTTCCAACTCGAAACAGGGACTACGGAATAAGCGAGCACTGGCCAAGGACGAGGTGACGATGTGCGTGGGAAACGGTTCCAAAGTCGATGTGATCGCGGTCGGCACGCTACCTCTACATCTACCTTCGAGATTAGTTTTAGACCTGAATAATTGTTATTTGGTGCCAGCGTTGAGCATGAACATTATATCTGGATCTTGTTTAATGCGAGACGGTTATTCATTTAAATCAGAGAATAATGGTTGTTCTATTTATATGAGTAATATCTTTTATGGTCATGCACCCTTGAAGAGTGGTCTATTTTTTATTGAATCTCGATAGTAGTGATTCATAATGTTGAAGCCAAAAGATGCAGAGTTGATAATGATAGTGCAACTTATTTGTGGCACTGCCGTTTAGGTCATATTGGTGTAAAACGCATGAAGAAACTCCATACTGATAGACTTCTGGAATCACTTGATTATGAATCACTTGGTACTTGCGAACCGTGCCTCATGGGCAAGATGACTAAAACACCGTTCTCCAGTACTATGGAGAGAGCAACAGATTTGTTGGAAATCATACATACAGATGTATGTGGTCCGATGAATGTTGAGGCTCGTGGCGGATATCGTTATTTTCTCACCTTCACAGATGATTTGAGCAGATATGGGTATATCTACTTAATGAAGCACAAATCTGAAACATTTGAAAAGTTCAAAGAATTTCAGAGTGAAGTCGAAAATCATCGTAACAAGAAAATAAAGTTTCTACGATCTGATCGTGGAGGAGAATATTTGAGTTACGAGTTTGGTTTACATTTGAAACAATGCGGAATAGTTTTGCAACTCACGCCACCCGGAACACCACAACGAAATGGTGTGTCCGAACGTCGTAATCGTACTTTACTTGATATATGGTGCGACCTATGATGTCTCTTACCGATTTATCGCTATCGTTTTGGGGTTATGCTTTAGAGACGGCCGCATTCACGTTAAATAGGGCACCATCAAAATCCGTTGAGACGACGCCTTATGAACTGTGGTTTGGCAAGAAACCAAAGTTGTCGTTTCTTAAAGTTTGGGGCTGCGATGCTTATGTGAAGAAACTTCAACCAGATAAGCTCGAACCCAAATCGGAGAAATGTGTCTTCATAGGATACCCAAAAGAGACTGTTGGGTACACCTTCTATCACAGATCCAAAGGCAAGACATTCGTTGCTAAGAATGGATCCTTTCTAGAGAAGGAGTTTCTCTCGAAAGAAGTGAGTGGGAGGAAAGTAGAACTTGATGAGATAACTGTGTCTACTCCCTTATTGGAAAGTAGTTCATCACGAGAACCGGTTCCTGTGACGACTACACCAATTAGTGAGGAAGCTAATGATATTGATCATGAAACTTCAGATCAAGTTTCTACTGAACCTCGTAGGTCTACCAGAGTAAGATCCGCACCAGAGTGGTACGGTAATCCTATTCTGGAAGTCATGTTACTTGACCATGATGAACCTACGAACTATGAGGAAGCGATGATGAGCCCAGATTCCGCAAAATGGCAAGAGGCCAAGAAATCTGAGATGGGATCCATGTATGAAAACAAAGTATGGACTTTGGTTGACTTGCCCGATGATCGGCAAGCCATTGAGAATAAATGGATCTTTAAGAAGAAGACTGACGCTGATGGTAATGTAACTATTTATAAAGCTCGACTTGTTGCAAAAGGTTTTCGACAAGTTCAAGGGGTTGACTACGATGAGACTTTCTCACCCGTAGCGATGCTTAAGTCTGTCCGAATCATGTTAGCTATTGCTGCATTTCATGATTATGAAATTTGGCAAATGGATGTCAAGACTGCATTCTTGAATGGATTTCTAGAAGAAGAGTTGTATATGATGCAGCCGGAAGGTTTTGTTGATCCAAAAGGTGCTAACAAAGTATGCAAGCTCCAGCGTTCCATTTATGGACTGGTGCAAGCATCTCGGAGTTGGAATAAACGCTTTGATAGTGTGATCAAAGCATATGGTTTTATACAGACTTTTGGAGAAGCCTGTATTTACAAGAAAGTGAGTAGGAGCTCTGTAGCATTTCTAGTTTTATATGTAGATGACATATTATTAATTGGAAATGATATAGAATTTCTGGATAGCATAAAGGGATACTTGAATAAAAGTTTTTCAATGAAAGACCTCGGTGAAGCTGCTTACATATTGGGCATCAAGATCTATAGAGATAGATCAAGACGCTTAATAGGACTTTCACAAAGCACATAGCTTGACAAAATTTTGAAAAAGTTCAAAATGGATCAGGCAAAGAAAGGATTCTTGCCTGTGCTACAAGGTGTGAAGTTGAGTCAAACTCAATGCCCGACCACAGCAGAAGATAGAGAGAAAATAAAAAATGTTCCCTATGCTTCAGCCATAGGCTCTATCATGTATGCAATGTTGTGTACCAGACCTGACGTATGCTTAGCAATAAGCTTGGTAGGAAGGTACCAAAGTAATCCAGGAGTGGATCACTGGACAGCGGTCAAGAACATCCTGAAATACCTAAAAAGGACTAAGGATATGTTTCTCGTATATGGAGGTGACAAAGAGCTAGTCGTAAATGGTTACGTCGATGCAAGCTTTGACACTGATCCGGACGATTCTAAATCGCAAACCGGATACGTGATTTTATTAAACGGTGGAGCTGTAAGTTGGTGAAGTTCTAAACAAAGCGTCGTGGCGGGATCTACATGTGATGCGGAGTACATAGCTGCTTCTGAAGCAGCAAATGAAGGAGTCTGGATGAAGGAGTTCATTTCCGATCTAGGTGTCATACCTAGTGCATCGGAACCAATGAAGATCTTTTGTGACAATACTGGTGCAATTGCCTTGGAAAGGAATCCAGATTTCACAAGAGGACCAAGCACATCAAGAGACGTTTCAATTCCATTCGGGACCAAGTCCAACTGGGAGACATAGAGATTTGCAAAATACATACGGATCTGAATGTTGCAGACCCGTTGACTAAGCCTCTCTCACGAGCAAAACATGATCAGCACCAAGACTCCATGGGTGTTAGAATCATTACTATGTAATCTAGATTATTGACTCTAGTGCAAGTGGGAGACTGAAGGAAATATGCCCTAGAGGCAATAATAAAGTTATTATTTATTTCCTCATATCATGATAAATGTTTATTATTCATGCTAGAATTGTATTAACCGGAAACATGATACATGTGTGAATACATAGACAAAACTATAGTCACTAGTATGCCTCTACTTGACTAGCTCATTAATCAAAGATGGTTATGTTTCCTAACCATAGACATGTGTTGTCATTTGATTAGTGGGATCACATCATTAGGAGAATGATGTGATTGACATGACCCATTCCGTTAGCCTAGCACTTGATCGTTTAGTATACTGCTATTGCTTTCTTCATGACTTATACAAAGTTCCTGTAACTATGAGATTGTGCAACTCCCGTTTACCGGAAGAACACTTTGTGTGCTACCAAACATCACAACATAACTGGGTGATTATAAAGGTGCTCTACAGGTGTTTCCGAAGGTACATGTTGGGTTGGCATAATTCGAGATTAGGTTTTGTCACTCCGATTGTCGGAGAGGTGTCTCTGGGCCCTCTTAGTAATACTCATCACCTAAGCCTTGAAGCAGTGTAACTAATGAGTTAGTTATAAGATGATGTATTACAGAGCGAGTAAAGAGACTTGCCGGTAACGAGATTGAACTAGGTATTGGATACCGACGATCAAATCTCGGGCAAGTAACATACCGATGACAAAGGGAACAACGTATGTTGTTATGCCGTTTGACCGATAAAGATCTTCATAGAATATGTAGGAACCAATATGGGCATCCAGGTCCCGCTATTGGTTATTGACCGAGAATGGTTCTAAGTCATGTCTACATAGTTCTCAAACCCGTAGGGTCCGCACGCTTAACGTTTCGATGACAGTTTTATTATGAGTTTATAAGTTTTGATGTACCGAAGTTTGTTCGGAGTCCCGGATGTGATCACGGACATGAAGAGGAGTCTCGAAATGGTTGAGACATAAAGATTGATATATTGGACGACTATATTCGGACACCGGAAGTGTTCCGGGAGTTTTCGGAGAAACCGGAGTACCGGAGGGTTACCGGAACCCCCCGGGAAGTAATGGGCCTTGATGGGCCCTATTGGAGAAAGAGAGGGGCCGGCCAGGGCAAGTGGCGCGCCCCCTCCCCTTGAGTCCAAATAGGACAAGGAAGGGGGGGCGGCGCCCCCCTTGCCTTCCCCCTCTCCCACTCCTTCCTTCCCCCTCCTTCTTGGATTAGGAAAGGGAGGGGGAAACCTACTTGGAGTAGGTTTCCCCCTCCTTGGGCGCGCCTCCCCTTAGGCCGGCCCCCTCCTCCTCTCCCCCTTTATATACGGGGGCGGAGGGCACCCCATAGACACATAAGTTGATCTACAGATCATTCCTTAGCCGTGTGTGGTGCCCCCCTCCACCATATTCCACCTCGGTCATATCGTCGCGGAGTTTAGGCGAAGCCCTGCGCCGGTAGAACACCATCATCGTCACCACGCCGTCGTGCTGACGAAACTCATCTCCGGAGCTCGGCTGGATCGGAGGCCGGAGATCGTCATCGAGCTGAACGTGTGCTGAACTCGGAGGCTCCGTACGTTCGGTGCTTGGATCGGTCGGATCGTGAAGACGTACGACTACATCAACCACGTTGTGCTAACGCTTCCGATTACGGTCTACGAGGGTACGTGGACGAACACTCTCCCCTCTCGTTGCTATTCCATCACCATGATCTTGCGTGTGCGTTGGAAATTTTTTGAAATTATTACGTTCCCCAACAATGAACTCCTGAGGGTTGGGCCTTCCTTGCCCCATGCCTTCCTGAGGGAAACGTGCTACAAAGCACGCCTCCAAGTAGTGCCCGAGCGCCTCCCTCGTGATCCTGGAAAAGTCTGAGGCCCTCCAGAAGAGAGCCCCCGAGCCCTGCCCGAGGAGGGCACTGGGCGCGCCTTCCTATGCGATGGAAGGAGGCACCCCTTGCACGGGCACGGACCCTGATGCGACACCTCCAGAGATGCCAACCTCCTGAGGCCTTGAGCTGGGCGATGTCTTCTTCTTCTTGGGAGCTTCCTCAGGAGGGTTCTCGCTCCTGCTGTCTGGGTCCTCGATCGATGCAGCTTGGAAGGCGTGCTAAAGGGAGCACACCGCATCCTTCTCTTCGCAGGGGACTGTGATGATTCCGCCGCTTCCCGGCATCTTGAGGACATTGTAACCATGGTGGGTCACTGCCATGAACTTGGCCAGGGCTGGATACCTGAGGATGGCGTTGTATGGCAGGCGAATGTGGGCAATGTCAAAGTCGATGAGCTCGGTGCGGTAGTTCTTGCGCTGTCCAAAGGTGACAGGAAAGCGAACCTGCCCTATCAGAGTGGTGGAGCCGTCAGTGACTCCTGAGAAAGGATTGGTTGGCTGAAGTTGATCATATGGCACTTGAAGGTTGTTGAACATCTCGACGGACAGGACATTGAGTCCTGCGCCGCCATCAATGAGGGTCCTGGTAACTTGCACGTTGCTGATGACTGGGGAACAAAGCATTGGGAGGATGCCAGCCGTGGCCGCACACTTGAGTTGATCCGCTGAGCTGAAAGTGATGGCGCATGTGGACCACCTGAGAGGGCGTGTGGCCTCGAGCTTGGGGAGGACTGTGTTCACCTCGCGAGCAAACTACTTGAAAATGCGCTGAGAGGCTGGGGCCTGGGCACCGCCCAGGATGCAAGCGATAGCACGTGACTCTTGGAAGCCCCCAGCCCCCTCGTCCTGATGGTGGTCATCATTCCTTCTTAGTGGTGGTGGTAGAGGAGGAAGGCATGTGTTGCCCTGCGGGTGGTCCTCGCGAGGCTGATCCCTCCAAGCCCCCTCGTGAGGCTGGTCCTGCCAGCAATCCTCGCGAGGGCGGTCACGCCACTCCTGGCGAGGGCCTCGGTCGTCCCATCGTCCTCCACCTCTTCCTCCTCCTCGTCCGTAGCCCCGGTCGTTGCGCTCGGGGCGTCGGCCGATGCGTCCTTCTCGAACGGCTTTGAGCTCTTGGCATTCGTTGGTGTTATGGGTGTAGAGGTTGTGGTAGGCGCAGAATCGGCTGCCCTTGGACGACTCTGGTTGGTCCCTGCTGCACTTCGTGTCTGGTTCTGCTGCGAGCACAGCTGCTCCTTTGCGCTTCACGTCCTTGGCCTTGGCTTTCTTCTCTTCTGGGTCAGCAGCTGGAAGCTCGAGGAGGGGGAGGCACCCCTCCTCAGCTCTTGCGCACTTGGTCGCCAGGTTGAACAGCTCCAGAGATGTGCACAGATCCTCGTGGATGGCAAGCTCCTCCTTCATCTTGACATCGCGGACGCCGTCAGAGAACACTGAGATGATGGTCTCCTCAGTCACCTTGGGAATCTTGAGACGAGCGCTGTTGAAACGCTGGATGTACTTCTGCAGGGTCTCTCCCGGCTGCTGCTTGATGCGGCGCAGGTCACCCATGACCGGAGGACGGTCGCAAGTGCCCTGGAAGTTGGCGATGAAACGGCTACGCATCTCGTCCGAAGAGGAGATCGAGCCGGGAGGTAGGTTCAGGAGCCAGGTGCGGGCACCATCCTTGAGCTCCATGGAAAACCAGTTCGCCATGACCTTTTTGTCTCCGTTGGCTGCCTCGATGCCCAGCTCGTAGAGCTGCAGGAACTCCGCGGGATCGGCAGTGCCGTCGTAGCAAGGAGGCAGATCTGGCTTGAACCTGCCTGGCTAGGCGACGCTGGGCAGCTCGGTGGTGAAGGCGCGGCAGCCTGCTGTGGCCACCGGAGCCTTTAGCAGTCACGGGGCCTGCACCCCCTGAGCCGCATCGCCCATGCAGGACGGGGGGCGAGGCAGCGAGAGGGACGGCGCAGGAGAGCCCCCTGCGGCGCTGACGAGCTCGGTGATGCGAACGAGCCACTCCTCGTAGAGGTCGTCGACGGGGCGGTAGTGCAGGAGCTCACGTGCCAGGAGCAACGCGGCCTGCGCGTCCGTGGGGGCGCGACGAGCGTGAGACGATGAACCAGCTGGAGTTAGCAAGGAGTGGTGGTGCGGCCTTCTCGCCGCACCGAGAGATGCATCGGCGATGCTTGCTGCTCGTCCCCGCCGGGCCGGTGGCGGCATTGGCGGCAGGCGACGGAGAACGACGAGGAGGCCCACCGACGGGAGCCGTCTGAGCGACGCGAGCGGCGAGAGCAGCCCGACGCTCGGCGCGAGCTCGGCGAGCGTCTGCCATGGATGCGACGAAGCGACGGAACTCAAAACAGCGGAAAGGATATTCCGGCGCACCCCTACCTGGCGCGCCAAATGTGGGATATCGGGTTCCGGCAAAACCCTTAGGGTTTGAACTCTGGGGTGCACATGAAGATCTACTCCCTACCGATCCACGCCCCAAAACCTCGCCGTGATTCTAAGCTAGCACGATGAACAACACAAGGGACACGAGGTTTATACTGGTTCGGGCCACCGTTGTGGTGTAATACCCTAATACAGTGTGTGGTGTGGTGGATTGCCTCTGGGGCTGATGATGAACAGTACAGAGGAAGAACAGCCTCGCGAGAGGTGTTCTTGAGCTGGCGCGGTGTTCTACCAGGGAAGGATTCGATCAGCTCTTGATCCTCTCGATCCTTTGTCTACGGTGGTGGCTATCTCTATATATAGAGGCCCCTGGTCCTCTTCCCAAATATTGAGCGGGAAGGGACCCAACATCGGCCATTTTGAAGGGGGACAGCTAGTACAAGTTGTCCTGACTAAAGTTGGTCTTCGACTGCCAAAGGCACTGGCGATGACGCCGTCTTGGGCTCCATGATGATCTCAATCCTGCCGCTCTGCTGGTCTTGGTCTTGTTGCACCGATATGGAAACCTTTGCCTGATGCATCGGTACTCCGCGTCTGCGCTTGCCCCCTTTGCACCAAAGAGGAAGCGAGGACACTTTGCTGACTGGCGCCCGCCTGGTCTCGATCGTCATGGCTTGCGTCACGAGCACCTCACGAGGTACTCATTGCCTTGATCTCTCCGCCTCCTCGCGAGCCTGCCTGGTGAGGCTGCCCCTGAGGAAGCCTTGTGTCGTCCGCCCCGCGAGGCTTGGCCCCTCGCGAGGGTCTTGAACTTGGGTTGATAAAGACGGGCCGTACTAGGCCACTGCTTGAGCCACGCCGCAGGCCGCAGGCAAGCAAGTCTGGGAACCCCCGTTCCCAGAATGTCGAAAAACTCAGTTTACGCTTTCTTTTGTAAGTCCCATCACCAGACACAACAAGGACGACTACCGGTGTTGTGCTTCTTTATCATATGTATACCTAATGACATGTCTACCGTGCATAATACTTTTGTTCGTTCAATCGTCATGTTTAATATGTTCATCATGATTTAGACTAGCGGAGCAATGTTTATGTCAGGGCATCCATCCCCCCCCCCCCCCCCCCACCCCACCCCACACACACACACACCCCACACACAAGGTGAAAATTAGGGAGGCATAGATCGTAGATTTCATAGTCTTTATCCTCTCAAAAACTTGTATTATATGTTCTAGCTCCACCATTGATGATTTATCTACTGCATTTTCTGAATTAAAATTAGTGAAAATTTGCTCATATATTCATGCCTCGTGTGGTTTGTAGTAATTTTATAGGATATGGTTCTAAAGCGAAAATTTCTATAAAGCATTTTGGTTTATACGAATGGATTCCTATTTCTGTGTAGTATTGGTCCTATCCTTCATATTTTAATGATATTTTTTAACTCGGGCCTAAGGAAAATATTACTATCCGATGAACAAGTGACATTTTTCTCTTGTAGGAACTGATATACATGTCATCTTATTTCTATGACTTTCATGTCCTATAGACCAAAGAACACGTGCATGCATGCTGGTGATTCACGGTGAACCCAGCTGGATAGGATCTCGGGCGGCATAGCCTGCGCGTGGCGCGGTACCGTATGAAGCGCCTGGCAGACTGGACCTTGCGCAAATACAACGTGCAAAAGATGGCAAGCCGCCGCACTGGATCGAGCACGGCTCGCCACCATATTGCATGCTAGCTACGTCCCGCTTTCCTCGGCTGCAAAGCGCGTGGTACCATCTACCCTATCGACCAAACAATCACCGGGCGCCATCCTACGCTCGCTGGGCTACGCATGTCAGTTTTGTCGCCTCCACCCTGCGAGCGAATCTCTGGGTGGATCCACCACGCCCATGCAATGCAATGCATGCCACCTCCCATCGCTTTCACCGCTGCACGTACCGGCCACTGCTCCTCGTCCACAGCCAACTTCGGGCCGCTGCCATGCCAGGCGCGCGGCCTGTCGCCTTCCCAAACACCACCACGGACGGGGCGCCAAACAGGGCAGGCACTGCTGCGGCGGGGCACCGCACAGGGGCTCGCCCGCTAGGCACTGTGCGCCGCTGCTCGCCTCCGACCGCCCAACAGTTGCCGCCGCACGCCCAGCCTGTCATGTCGCGGCCACGGATATCATAGCTATTTTTCCACAACAGGCATGCGCCTTGCTTGCCACACGCGCTTGCACAAACACGTTGCATGCACCAAAGCGACAGAGATTATACCGACAATACACAGGTGCATTTCAATGTAAACAGTTGGTGAACGGTGTGCGGTAACAACAGGTACTACAACTGACTTTGCCTCCCCAGGTGGGTCTTATGGAAACGGAGGCAAAGCAAAGACACGGACGAACGAAACAACACAACAATGTTTCCGGAATCGGAATAGGGTCCCTGGTGATAGATAGCTAAGGACGACAGCCTCGGCGAGGGGGAGGGGAGCCTTTTTAGGTGTTCTTAACGAATGCAATGGAACGAATGGCTGCTGGGGTGATGATCATCCTACTCCTTGGAGTTGCGGTAGAAGTCGACGCAGGTCTGGCATCCGCAGTCGGTGAAGCGGCACATCTCGCACCCGAAGCACACGCACTTCTCGCAGCCCGCGCACGACGCCGCGCGGGAGCAGCCCTTGATCACCTTGCGGCTCCCTCGCTCCTCGTCGTCATCGCAGGTGACGCTGGTGGAATCACAAATGCAAGCCACAAGTCAGATAAGCGCTATGAAATGATGCCAGAGAAAATAATGGAACAGCATGACTAAGGTTATAATTTAATATGCCACCTATCGAAACAGAAAGGAGTTGTCAAAGTAAACTAGGCAAAAGCAATGAAAAACAAGCAAAGAAAAACACAAGAGCCACAAACACCTTCAACCATCCCTGATAAAATTTCATATATGATGATATTATGCCAGCAGTCAAAGTTAAGAGATACAGTAATATCAATGATGGTGTACTGTAGTTACAGGCCACACGAGTGTGCAGACAACTGACAATACTGGCAACAAACTTACACGGCCATACTTTCACAGCATGTAATACAGGCCAGCAGTTTCTGGTTTCAACTTTCCTAGTTCCTACGGTACAAATCTGAAAGTATTGGATTTTACTTCTCGAAAAAAAGTACTTCGTTTCTGTTGCCACTCATGTGCACTGTGGCCAGAAGTTGCAAAAAATATTTGGTACCACAAGTATGACATTTTATCAGCTTGCAGCGGCCTGCTGCCACAGCAGACAGTGCCAATAATACCACGGGTGATGTACCTGCTATTTGGATTATTATTAACTAGGAGTCACTATCCTTGTAACTCTACCGGTAGAGACAAAACAACCTATTTGGGAGTTTGTTTGGCACTCCACATCACTTTCTTGTTGTTAGTCTTACTGGAGAACAAGGGCTACAATTTTTTATGTTAACTTGATTGCTTCGGCGCTCTTAATGCTTATTATACTGTGAAACCTAATACTTTTTGGTTAGGATTATCTGGTCATTCTCATAGCTGCTATCATCTTATATACATTTCTTGGGCGTGAAATTGATATGAACTAATTAATATTATTAGTGGCACGGTGGATTCCTGTTGAGAGTGCCAAACATGAATTCGGAAAGATGGCACAGAGGAAATAAATGCACGCTACAACTCAATATTTTAAACTAGACTATCGATTAACATAATTGGTTGCAACACATACCTGTCAGCCGTCAAATTTGCACATGTCCGATTAGGTTTTGCAAGAGCATCATGGTAAATACGGCACTCTTCTTTGGTCCGAAGACGAAACCTCCTCTCCTTGTCACATCTTGTGCAGCGAATGAACTCATCACGGTGCAATGGGCGTCCATTACGACTTCTGTTCGAACCATTAACAGACTTGTTTGACAGGTTGTAGTATTTGAGAAATTCCGTCTTTCCCAGTGGAACTTTTTCTCCATCAATCATGACCCACACAGTGTTCCTCCACTTTCCAGCAGTCTCCCTTCCAGAGTGCTTCTCAAACGCTGAAGGAGTCAGCTTTTCTGAATTCAAGGTAAAAAAACTCAAATGACAATTATCCTGAATAATTATGATAACAGAAGTTCAAACTATTGTACAAAAAGCACAATAACAACCTGTACGACGGTTTTCTGCGACGAAACACTAAACAGAAAAATTACAGCGTATGGTCATCTGTGATGTCACTCCAGCAAAGATAGCACTTATCAAGTTAACACAAGTAATTTCCTAAGAGGTTGGGTGTTGTTTAGCAAGAAGCATCCCGCTGTATGTACCCAGATCAATAAACAACTTACTGAAGGCCGCCGTCATAACTTATTGGCATAAGGAACTGCATATTTTGAATGCAGAGCCTTTCACCTTTGTTAAATCACACATCAGTCTAGGTTTCATAAACAAACCCTTAAAAACTGGAAGGCGCAGACGTAGATCAAATAGGATACGGCAAGTCGGAACTCGTAAGTGATGCCATCTTTTTCTGATGTTATTCACACATTTCTTCCTTCAAAATTAAGGACCAAGCTAGATCAAATAAAGACCTACATTTGATGAAAGGATAAGAGAATGGTTGCTTAACGCGCTGAACTGCCCTAGTGACATTTTCAGCTAGAGACTTCTTCAGTTGAAGACACTGAACTACGTATGCAGACTCTGAACTCATACGAATGTACAGATAATGCAAGATGACCTACAGTGCAGAGTACAGTAAAACCCTCAGTGGTACCACAATCATAGTCTACTAAGTTCGGTACGGATACACTGAAATACAGGTATGGAAAACCAAAGGCACCATCAAGATATGTCAGAAATAAACGTCAAAGCGATCAGGTAGAACAGAGACAGGAGCAGGCCTCCCATATCCTATCCAATGCAAACAACAAGCACCCAAAGGACATACACGGATGGGCATGGCCTAAGCAAAGCGCAACCTGATACCACATGCAAGAGAAAGACCTCAACACAAGCAGAGAGGGCAAGAACGTGTGGCATGTCTGAAGTGCCTGAACAGAGAGGCAATCCGATCATCGCCAGCATGCAGAGAGTACACGAGGCAAACTACGTGCGCTAGGCAAGTACAGTACCACGGAAGAAGCGCTCCCATGTTACATGCGCTAGAGGGCCTGCGGCACGAAGGTTCGCATGTATAAACTGAAGGAATGATGCAGGCGATATTAATCCCGGAGACCAGCGACTCGGACGCGCTGGAGATATCCTGACATTGGCCAGAGCAACAATGACAATGCATGGGCGGCGGCGGCGGCAGCATGGGTACACCGAGTGGTAGTAGTAGTACTGGCAGGCAGGCGACGCCGGGCGCGAGCGGCGCCCGGGCGCATGTACCGGCATTGCATGCAGATCGAGTTAAGAAGCAGCTTGACCAAAAGACCAAACACCGTCCGTGCATAGCATTGATGCACGGACATGAAATCAAGAAAAGAAAAGGAAAAAAAAAGTGACCGGACGTGGGCGCATGGTGGTGGGCCACTGACCTTCGCGGCAGCCGGGCGTGCAGTCGCAGCTAATCTC
The DNA here is from genome assembly GCA_963921465.1 of Triticum timopheevii. Lineage (NCBI taxonomy): Eukaryota > Viridiplantae > Streptophyta > Magnoliopsida > Poales > Poaceae > Triticum > Triticum timopheevii. The sequence continues at coordinate 466,299,528 of OY997266.1, forward strand.
CAGCTCGCCGGACGGGTAGATTAGGAGGCGGCCGACGGCGTCGCCGTAGCGGCGGCTGGTGCATCCGCACATCATCTCCACGAAGCCCTCGCGCAGGCGCAGGCCGCTCACATCCCGGAGTTCCTCGTCGCTGAACAGCGCCGCGCCGCCTCCGTTCACCGCCGCCATGCCTGTCTCCGACCGAGGACGGGGACCGCCTCAACCACTCCGGGGAAAAGAAAACACCAGAAAGCGATCTGGCCTGCGTCAAATCAAGAAACTGCCGGACGGACAGCGATCGAATACCGAGACGGGGCGGATCAAAGTAAAAGGAAGTTAGGCGAGTAGGTGGACAGGAGGTGGATATATAGGGGGGTGGAAAACGGTGGAGAAACAAGAATCGAAGCGGCGCCTTTCCACGAGGAACCCCTGCGAATTGGGTTCCCACCAAATCTTGACGAGGGCGGTCTCCGAAGGGGCCGACGAAGAATGAATGCAAAGGCGGCTGCTTTTGATCCGAGGCTACGAAGAACAACGAGCAGAGGCGAGGGCAACTTCTTGTCTCTGCAACAGACGATTTGGGGGAGAGTCCAGATCGCCCAAGACTACCCGAAAAAGCGGATCTGGGTAGGGGGGCGCGCAGGCTTCAAGGAATGCCTCCTTCCCCAGCTCCAGCCCTCCCGGTGGCTATGGCTGCCGGGGGTTTGGAGAGGGAGGGGAGGGCGAGGTAAAGGGTGGAGAGAGGGGGAGGTGGAGGAGGATAGGAGATGGAGCTCGGTGTTGTGCGGGTGCCGGCCTTTTAACCTATGGACGGATGGGAGGATATCTGTGTTCCTCTCTTCTCCACAGGCACTCCCATGTTAGATCAAGTGTGCTTCCACTGTTTCCATTATTGCTAGTTAGAGCTGTTTATTCTACTAATTTGGATTCCAGAATAGCCAGAAGAAATTATTTGTGTGTTAGAACAATTTAGGGACGACATGGTTAACTAGTAACTGCGAGAGGAGGGGGGCGGCGGCGGCGGCGGGTCGGCGGAACCCTAGAGTTACCAAGATGACCTAGGGCAAAGGTCGGTCCTCTCGGCTTTGCTGGGCCCGCATATTGGGCTAGCTCGGTTGTGTTGTATGCGGTCCATGAGGAGGCGCACTACTATCTGGGCCCGCGTATGGGACCGTCTTGTAGGCACATTACTCTCTAGGCCTGCATACGGAATCTAGGGTTATCCAGCATGACCTAGGGCAAAGGTTGGTCCTCTCGGTTTTGCTGGGCCCGCATGTAGGACAAAGCTTGGTCGTGTTGTATGCGGTCCATTAGGAGGCTCACTACTTTGAGCTGATATTCAAAACTACAATGTACAATAGAAAAGGTAAAGTCGCATGTTCAGCAGTGAGGCGCCCGGCATGACCTAGGGAAACATCGGGCCTCTCGGATTTGCCGGCCTCGCATATGGGACCTAGCTTGGTTGTGTTGTATGTGTCCATTAGGAGGCTCACTACTCTAAGTTGACTATTCAAAACTACAATGTAGAATAGAAAAGGTAAAAGCTGCATGTTCAGCGGTGAGGCACCCTGCACCCTGCATGATCTAGGGCAACGTCGGTCCTCTCGGGTTTGTTGGGCTCGCGTATGGGACCCAGCTTGGTTGTGTTGTATGCGGTCCATTAGGAAACTCACTACTCTAAACTGACTATTCAAATCTACAATGTAGAATAGAAAAGGTAAAAGTCGCATGTTCGGCGGTGAGGCACCCCGCATGACCTAGGGCAACATGGGTCCTCTCGGGTTTGCTGGGCTCGCATTTGGGACCTAGCTTGGTTGTGTTGTATGCGGTCATTAGGAGGCTCACTACTCTAAGTTGACTATTCAAAACTAGATGTAGAATAGAAAAGGTTAAAGCCACATGTTCGACGGTGAGGCACCCCACATGACCTAGGGCAACGTCGGTCCTCTCGAGTTTGTTGGCTTGCATATGACGCCTAGCTTGGTTGCGCTATATATGCACTCCATCTTGAGGCCCACTGCTCTAAACCTACTATCTGAAACTACAATGTAGAGTGGAAAAGTTAGAAGCTCCATGTTCGATGGTGAGGTTCACAGTGAAATGCACTTTCGGTCATAATTTTGACTTGCATCCTCAGTGTGGCACTCGATCTTGTGTTGTGACACGACTTGGGCTAACTCCAGTGAAAGTTGCAACCCGTTGCTTTGTAGGAATATTCAATACAGAAACATAACGTGAGTAGTTATGTGAGTACTTCCGTCGAAGTCTAACCAAATAACAACCTAAAACCTTGATTTGTTTTATTCATTATTGTTCGGGAATTCACAAAAACACAAGTTGATCGATGTGGCATGTATATAAAAGCATAAATCTCACTCCAAGCCTTTTTGATTCATCAATTGTATATTTATTAACATAGATCCTTTTGTTTTTCGTAGACATTTTGTTTGAAAAAAAGGAAGATAAGAGTTGTAGAGCCTTGGCTCCATCTCTTCTCATTGAAAATAGCGGAGCTCGCCATTGCTCAACGATTGTCTAGCGAATCTCTTGCACGAGTAATGTGCTAGCATGACACTGTTACTAACATATTTCACCGCATGTGGTATTATTTCATTTATGCGTTAGGACATGGATTATCCTACTATATATGGACATGGAGGGTGCCATTTTGAACCGTTTCATCAATACGAAGAAGATAATGGAACAACAATAAGGGATTTTACTTGCCCATATATTCGGTTCTTAGTTGCATCACACTACTCGTTAATTGGTGATGATCGCCTGCATTTGAGTTATGGACCTCAAAAGTCCAGGTCCTACAAAAACACGGTAAGAATCCTTGGTTAGGTTATATTGGTACTAGCTATTTCCATTCGTGGAACCACTTTAAGGGGGTTTTTTGGTTGGGAACTCTGTTTGCCATGCCTAAGTTGAGGCAGGTTTGGGGTGTCCCAGAAAGTGTGGCGAATGAAACGAGCGCCACACCTTTGGCGAAAAATTCTACCGCAAAAGCTCCTTGGAGCTGTGGCAAGCCAAACCTCGCTAAAGAACCAAACGTCATCCTAGGAAGCTGTGGCACGCCACACCTTTGGCATGGCTAGCTAAGGAAGTTGTTTATATTGCATTGTGTTTTAATATGCCTAGTACTAAAGCTTAGCGCGTTGCTAGTATGTTATTTCCCGGGGAGTAGGGATAATATGTACTCCCTCCGAAAAATATATAAGAGCGCTTTTATATTTGATTACAGAGGAAGTAGTACGTATTTGAAGGGAAAAGAGGCTAATGTGTTGTACTTGTGATAATTTTGAAAAATCAAGTGGACGTGTCACTTGATACGCAGGCATCATCATCATATGGAGGACAGGAGGAGGGCGTGGCGGATTGTCCAGAAAACAAAGGGGAGGGACGGGGCGCGTGGCCATTGCGAAATCCGGTCGCCGGATCCTCCACTCGCATCGCAAAACCCAAAGGGCCCCGCCCCGGCCCTACGAGGCAGCGGCCGTGGCGTAGCGAGTAGGCGGCGGCGGGGCCCCCTGGGCAGGGAAAGCCACTGCGCTGAACGCTGATACGGCGGGGACTGGGGGAGGAGCTAGGCTCGGCTGCGGGAAAGGGCAGACGCGGGACCCTCACCCCCCGACTCCCGAGGCGGGAAATGGTGACGCGGAGGCGGTCAGCTGGCTGGCTGGCGCCCGGGCGCGGCGTGGAGATTACGAATTTATTTATTTATATGATATGATGCACGGCGCGCATGACATCACGGCCCAGGCAGGGCTCCTGCTCCTGGAGTGCTGCCACTGGCTGCCCGTCCCCGTTGCGTCCCGTGCTGGTCTTCCTCCGCTCCGCTCCTCCTCGGTCGCCGGGCTGCCTGCGTTCCTCGCCGCGTTCTCGCGGACGTGCGCGTCGGTGGATGCTGGCCATACCGTCGACGTCCACCGCGCACGGACGTGGCCGTCGGTAGAACGGTAGAGCAGCGCCGGTTTGCTGCGGCGACGGTGGGTTTCGCACGCGTGCTTTGCTTTGGTGGTGTTGTCGCAGTCTTGTACCCCTGGCTCCAGCAAAAGTCTACCCGCTGCGCACTGGGCGCGCGTCTGGAGACAGCCGAGAAGCGACATGGACTGCCAAATCTAGATACACCCATCCCATGATGAAATAATCGCATCGATGCGTGAGCACACCTTGGTTAGTGCTCTGATTAGCAGTCTACGAGTAGCACGTAGTAGTACGCTTTTAACAAGAAAGACACTTACGTGGGCAGGATACCAAAAGAGTGCCTTCGTACATAAAGAGCGCGCAAGACAAACCGAGACTATCGTTACCGAGTGTACTGCAATCGTTTTAACAAAGCAAGCGCCCGTACTCTTGATTCTAGCCAGACGATAATGTCCCGATATACTGTGCACGCTATCGCATGTTCTATACAGTACAAAGCAAGCACGGGGGCAATGTGCCAATGTGTCATGTGTGAGTGGTAATAATAAATGTATAGAGGCGTCAAAGTGAACCCCCATGTTCGTGTTGACGGGCAGTAGTAGCGTACTCTCTTTTTACTCCGCATATAGCGTACTCTCTTTTTACTCCGCATATAAGATTTGGTCAAAGTCAAACTACACAAAGTTTGACCAAATTTATATGAAAAATTATGAACATCTACAGTATTAAAACTATATAGTATGGAAAATATGTTTCATGGTACATCTGAATATATTGATTTCATATTGTGAATATTTATATTTTTTAATATAAAGTTAGTCAAACTCTATAAAGCTTGACTTTGACCAACTTATATGCGGACTAAAAAGAAACGGAGGGAGTACCGGCGAGCAGCCGCCGCGCGCGCGGTGTTGCACCACGCTCAACATGTCAAGTTGTACATGTGCATGCCCAGCTAGGCAGCGAGCCCATGCTCTAACCGTGCCTGCCCACGACTGCTAGCTAGCTCCTCTAGAGTGTAGACGTTATGTATCGTGGTTTATTGGTTGGGCATGCGATTGTCCAGCCTAACGTCCCGAATTCAATTTTTAGAATTGAAAGGTGATGCATATGGATTTTCCCCACTTATTGAGGATCAACTTTGGTGTGTGATGGAACCACTCATCAAAAAATATCTTGATACTTATTTATAAAAAATTGAGGAGCATGTTTATCTTGGTACTCATACTAAAATGGCCGTATGCATCTCTAGTTGGTGCAGAGGTCGGGGAAGTGAAATTCTTCCCCACTTAAAGATTCAGGTGTCTCATCAGATCGATTGCATCAGTGGCCAGCATCAATTGGCGTATATCAGTCTATCACGCTCCACGGAAGCCCTCGCCCCTCGCGTCGCTCTCGCGGGCGGCGATGGGGAACCCTAGCCCCACCCCGCGCCCACCTCCTACACCATCCCCTTCCCTCGCCGCCGCCGGGAGGGGGGGGGGGCTTCTTCTCCTCCCGGCGTGTGGCTGTAGGGCGAGATGCGGCGGCGCGGCGGAGTCTTGGCTGATGTGGCGAGGGTGCGTCGTGCGGCGCGGCGGCCAGACGGCGGCACGAGCGGGTGGCCAGGCCGTGGCAGCTGCGCGAGGGGTTGGCTTAGGGGCGGCGGCGCGGGCATGGATCCATCATGGATCTGGTCCTGCGGGCGCGGTCTCGGCCTCCCCTGCTCGGGTGGCGGGTCTCAGTTGGGGGGGGGGGGCTTCTCCTTGCTGAGATCTGGCAGCGGCGGCCTGGATCATCCAGATCCCGACAAGGATGGCGGCGGCCCGTGCACGAGAGATGGAGGTTTTCGATCAGATCTGGGTGAAAACCTGCTATTGGCTATTGTCAAGGCCGACGATGGCGACGCTGTCTGCGTCGTTTCCCTTCTGAAGGCATAGCCGAGGAGAAGTTCAAGGCCACTCTCTGCTACCTCCGGGGGAAACCCTAAATCAGTAGATCGGATGACGGCGGCTCTTTGGTGTCGTTTCTCCCTTGGGGGCGTCATTCTTGGAGGTGCACACGGGCTCGAGGGACCAGAGGACGGCGTCTTTGGTGCAGCGGTGCTTCATCTTACACATCGATGGTGGCTGATCTCGGTGGCGTGGCGTTGTGGAGACTCGGCGTCTGATGCGCGGATATGGACTCGCGCGGGAGGAGGAAGTTGTCTGGCGTCATGGTGACGTTGATGGCAGAGAGGCTTGGCAAGGTCAGTGCTTTAGTTCTACTCTGAGGATGGACCGAGGGATGATTCAGGTGACGGCCCTTGCAGCGTGCAGTGCTCACTGGGAGTGTGCCATGCCGGTGTGGGACCCAATCCAGGTAGTGGCTTAGATGGGACACCCGGCTTTAGATGTTAGGCTTTGGTGCGATGTCTGTCTGGTATTAGGCCAGGATATTCGGCACGCCTTCATCAAGGGGATAGGAGTAGCAACGGTGTTGCCAAAATGATGGCTTCTTGTATGGTCTTTATGAATAATTAATAATATGGCTGCATGCATCGTCCAGATGCAAAAGCCGGTGTTCATCCTCCTTTTCAAAAAAAGTATCGTGCCCACCTTCTCCCTGTAAATTAGCCACGTCTCTCGGCCGTATATGTACACAAAAGAAACACCGTCCAGTCCAACAATCATCCTAAACCACTATTCTACGCAATGGATACGCGCATGTCTCCCTCATTTCACACCCGCATGAAACGACCGGCAATGCTACACGTACAAACGATTTACAGGCTTTTACAGGATGATTAATCTTGATTGGTCAATAGGTGAGCGGCGCGGTTCACCCCCCTGAAAATTAGGGGGTGAGATTTGTGATTGGTTGTTAGATGAAAGGAGCGTGTAAAAGCGTGTAAGTCTTTGTATGTCTAGCATTTTTTATGAAACGACCGTCGCGGAGATCGGCTGAACTGGCGTTAACCCGATCGGGCTGCGTACGCGGAAGCCCTGCTCCCCCACTCACCGCTACTCGCTTTGTTTTGTCCACACTCCGGTTCTTTGTGTTGTAGGAATAGTTTTTCTTCGGATGTTAACACAAATATACTTGCAACTATAAACATTTTCGAATATAACGTAGGTTCAATATAAAAAAATTCAAGTACTTTTGAAATAGGGAAAAACTTTTAATCACCCTACGGATTGCAGCTCCCAAGTCTGCCACCTTTCTTGCGCGCCATGTGCCCCACGGACCACCACCATTAGATTTGCAACCGGTCCGTTGTTGCAAGCTTACCATCGCAATAAATGGTCAGTTGCAGACCGATGAAGGCGAGTCAGCGACATGCAGCGCCAAACGAAAGACGTGCGTCACCTGACGCTTCGGCGCCGGCGCTGACAACCGCCCACCTCGCCGGAGAGGATAATGGGGTGGCGAGGTTGTAGCCGGGGTCGGGCGCACTGGTCGTCGTTGCTGCCCGCCTCCACCAAGACTCTCGGCAGAGGGCGGTGTGCCCACCTCGCCAGAGAGGAGGATGCAGCGAGTGACCTGGTCGGAGATCCGTCGCTCGCCGGCAGCGAGGATGGGTGGCGTCGCTCCTCCCTCACCTCCATTCAATGGGAGCTCGCGGTAAACGACCGGCGGTGATTATTTTTTCTTGCAACATCCTCTATTGCAAGAAAGATTCTGCAATATCACTAATGCTGCAAAACTTTCTTCCGTAAACACCTATATAAAAGGTAAAGTGAAGACAAAAAAAACCCTACAACAACAGCTTTGTTGCAAAAAAAAATCTGCAACATTAACTCTGTCGCATAAGTTCTGAAACATAAATTTTATTGCAAACGTCCGAGCGCAACATCATCCTTGTTGCAAAGCTGAAAATTGAATCTGACGACCATCTTACATTGAATCTAATGGCTCGCGACGCGGCGAATCCCGGCCGACGCATAGGGTTGGTTGCCCTTTAAAATATATAGTTTTATAATATTTTCATAGGTAGACACACATAAATTACTGGTCAAAGATATATTTTAGGGACCTTGTCACACCCAAGCAATAATTATTCCGACTGAATGTGGGGGGATACACCAAAACTACCAGATGATGAAGCATGTTCTTTTTATCCTTAAATGAAAGATAACTGATTTAACTCTTTCTTTGCTACTCCCTCTGTTCACAAATACAAGATGTTCTCAGGAGGTGTTTGTTTTGTCAAATTCTGCCCGTCACCTGTTTACAGCGTAAACGGATACCCTTACGGGCGTTTGGTGAGACACCTCCGTAATCACGTTCCTCCGTAATCAGTTCCGGGTCAGTTATCGAACGATACCCCCCACCCCCCACCGGTAAACGCTTCCTTACCGCCCCCGACTCCGCTCCTCCCCGCGACTCGCTCCTCCCCTCGATCTGTCTGCGCCGCCGCCTCCCTTCGAGTCCCGCGCCGCTGCGCCGCCGCCCCGCCACCTCCCTTCCAGTCCAGCGCCGCCGCGCCACCACCTCCCCTCGACCCCCTTCGGTCCTCTCCTCCTGGTCCAGCCGCCGGGTTGACCTCGCCACACCAGTCGCCGGGAACGACCAAGCCAGCCGCCTCCGATGCCGATGAGGGTGGACCATTGAAGCCGCGTACGAGGAGCAGCAAGGCCCGTCCGCCCATCTCCGGATCGATCTCTTCCTCCTCCGTCACTCTCCTACTGCAGATCTCAAGGTTAGGGTTACTAATACATCTGTTCTTGATCTTGAAGTACAAAAATATGCGTCCTTGATCTTGAAGTAAAAAAAAATATGCGTCCTTGATCTGTTCTTGATCTACTAATGATCTGTTATAGGTTGATGTATAGCATATATTTCCATCTGTTCTTGATCTTGAAGTAAAAAAATATGTGTTCTTGATCTATTAATGATTTGTTATAGGTTGATGTCTATTAATGATCTATTCTTGATCTGTTCTTGATCTTGAAGTAAAAAAAAATATGTGTTATTGATCTGTTCTTTTATCAATGGATGACTAGTGGAGTATAATTGGTGGTCTGTCCTTTGTATTTTTCTGATGTGTTCTTGATCTGTCTAGTTAGGTGACTAGGCAAATAGATGAATTAGATTGGCTGGTCACAAAAAGGAAGGAATGTGTCTTGTTCGATGCATGTTCGTGCTGTCAATTGGACCATCTTCTTTAGCTTTCTGGTGTGAAATCATATCCTGGTACTTGGAACTTTGCATGACAGTAGATCGACGGTGATATCTACATGCATATCAACTAGATACGGGTTGACTGTTCCTGTAGTTTTCTGATATGCAATTTTCCTATCCATATGCAGCAGTTGTATTTGTATATGACTTAATTAGGCTTCTGATGTGCAAGTTTTTTTGGATACATTGTACCTTTGCATGACCAATTGCATGTTAATATAATCACCGTTTATTATCTTTCATCTAAACAGCGGATGTTTGTTTCGTCATCCTGAAATCTATCCAGTTTCTTGTTTTGTACTACTACCAATTATTAGGAAAGAAAGTCATACCAACCTTAAATAGGTATATTTTCCTTATGCAGTTATGGCTCGTCTTCCCTTAAGTGCGAGGCGTGGAAGGAGAAATGCAATATTTTTGAATCTGACTACTTCCATTATGCTTGTATACTATTATGTCGATGCTGGCTACACAAACGCAAAAGGATTTTTAGCTCCATATCGAGGTCAAAGGTATCACTTGGGTGGTTGGACACCACAAAATCCACCTCGTAGCGCAGAAGAGTATCTCAACATGCGCCACGCTAGAGCCCAAAATATAGTAGAAAGGTGCTTTGGAAGGTTGAAGGGTCGGTGGGGGATTTTGAGGTCTCCTTCCTTTTTTCCCATGAAGACCCAATGTCGAATCATCATGGCATGTGCACTCTTGCACAATCTTATATTGCAAAAGATGTCTGTCGACCCACTTGATATCAACGAGTCAATAACACAAGAAACATTAGAAGACATGGAGGGAGAATTGGACCAACCAGAATTCATCACTTCTATCTCAACTTCGAATGAGTGGACAAATTTTCGGAATGAACTTGCTCAAGGCATGTATAATAGACATAGGGCTGCTAGGGCGCATTGAGGTATAAGTTGTTTATATTTGTTCCTTTCTGTATATATTTCCATCTCATTTACATTGGTTCCCTTTCAATTATATTTGCAAGCTAAACTGCATCTCGTTTGCATTTGTTCTCTTTCATATATATTTGTCATCTTATTTGTACCCATTCTTGCTTGTGCAGATATGGACCGTGCGGATAGCTCAAGCACGTCTCGTGGAAGAGGCAAGAATAAAAGGAATTGGTCTTCCGATGAGGACGATGAGCTTATTAAAGCTTTGTATGAGTTATCTTTGGACCCGAGGTGGAAAGCTGATGGTGCCTTCAAGGGTGGATACCTGGGGATATTGGAAAAGCATCTTGCTGAAAAGTGTCCAGGCCGTGGTATCACTGCATCCCCGCACATTGAATCAAGAGTGGGGCACTTCAGAAAGAAATTTGGTGCCGTTGAAGTAATGCTATCCAAAAGTGGTTTCACATGGGATGGAAGTCGAAAGATGATTCAGTGCGAGAAGGCACAATATGAAGCTCATTGTCAGGTAGATCACTTGAACCACTAAAACTGAATTCCTTAGTAATGCTTTGTGTTGAATTTCCTTGCTATTGTACCTTGGTTACCTGTTGTTTTAGTGTTTTCTCTTCAGTATTTTTTGTATTTGGATCATCCCTTGCTGCCTTGTTATTGCTACTGTTCCTAACATGTTCAAGGAGAAAGTAGTACCATTTCTATCCATTGTTATTGCCCTTACTATTGAAAACCAACTTTCTTCTTTTGTAAAAAAACATGTAGATTCACAAGGAGGCTAAGGGATTGTATGGTGTATCATTTCCATACTTTGAACAATTGGCTGCTATCTATGGCAAAGACATTGCAACAGGAGAAAGTGCTGAAGGCTTTGGTGAGGCAGTGGGAAACTTGGAGAAGGAAATTGCTATGGAGGAAGAAGAAAATGAGGAAGAGGACATCATCTCAACTGGAACAGCTCGACGGTCCATTGACACTTGCTCTATTGATACAACTAGTTCGAAGAGGCAGAAAAAGGAGCCAAGGTCAAAGAGGGCGACAGGACCAAGTGATCCATTTGCAGCCATGCTTCAAGATGTCAATAGCCAGCTGAACAACGTGACACAACATGTGGGTGCAATGACAACATCATTTACAGCAGCAATGGCGCGAGAAGCAGCACAAGAAGACCCTCAACAGAAATCAAGAGAAAAGGCAATCAGTGAATTGTCTAGGCTTGCATTTACTGGGAGCGAGATCGTTGAAGCTGCAACAATATTCGCTAAAGCTCTAGAGCACATGAACATGATGCTTGTGCTTCCAGACATTCTGAGGAGGGACTTCGTCCTGAAAATGCTGTCCGGTATCCCTTTTTCTAAACTCTCTTTAATAATATGCACTATCTTATGATGCAGTTTTGGTTTTTCCGACTGTTGGTTCATGATCTAACTAGCTAGGTTGCTGAAATCAATGAACTGTAACAAGGTGAAAATGTTCAGCAACTCATGTGTGACCACATTTTTCTAATATGTGATATCTAGACTGCCATATAGATCTGTATGATAGTTGATAAATTATGCTCCTGTTACATGACTGATTTATAACACATTTTGTTATACTCGATTGAACTTATTTGTAAACCTTGGGGGTTGATAGCATCCTGACATTTATCACCATGAGTGGCTCAAGTGAACTAAAATTTCACTAGTACAAAGTGGCGTATATAGGCAAGAGTGGTTATTTGCAGTATATATAAGCCAAACTTGTAGTGACATAGTGTTGTGCTGTTTTTGGCTGGTCATATATAAGCCAAACTTGTGCTGAAGTTTTTTTCCTTGTATCTAACTCCTGCTTATTGGCTCCTCATTGGCAAATGAAAGAAAGAAGCAAGGTTGATGGGAAAGAAGGTCCTTCTCTAGTAATGGTGTGACATAACTGGTGTGTACAAAACCCACCTCATTTTACTATTGTTATATATTTGCCAAAAGTGTTGAAAAGCATGGAGTAGATCTCATCCTATCCACCATATTTTAGTTTATGTTCTTGCAATATACACCATTGTAGTCTGTGTTAGCTAAGAGAGTGCTTTTCATTTCATTGGTCTTGCAGTATACATCATTTTCCTATTGTTATCTTTGTCAAAGTGTTGAAATGCATGGAGCAGGTTCCCACCTTTTCCTTTGTCAAACTGTTGATGAGAAAGAACAATCATGTTATAGTTGCTCTTATTTTTTTTTATTACTGGTTGTTGCTTGTGTGTTTCTTTATCCTCATTTTAACTCGTACTTATTGGCAGATGAGAAAATAAGCAAGGTTTATTAGAAAATGGGATCAGTGGTGTGGCGTGGAAGATGAAGATCAATGGAAAAGCAAAGCTTCTTTGCAAGATTGTGAACTTGGCCTTTCTATTTATCCTATAATATAAAAACAATTTTAGGGACTAATTATGTAGTTTATTTCGAAGTGTCGTTGAATTCCGAGTTTGTATCATTTTCATTTTAAATATGTGTAATCATTAAAGTGGAGCCAAATTCTGGTTAAAAGATGTATTTGCATTGGATGAATGCAAAAATATTTCTAAATTATGTGCTTGTTTGATGCATGTGAAAGCCCATGCTGTGTTCTGTACGTGGAAAGGTAACTGTTACTGTGTCAAACCAAACACTGTTTAGGTACCTGTTTCCTTTACACTGTAGAACCAAACAAAATGAGGGTTGCCCAGTCTGGTGCTGTTACAGTCCGTAATCAGGTTTCATTTACGTTTACGTTACCACTGAACGAAACAAACACCTCCTCAGTTTTTTCGAAACGGATGTACATAGACACGTTTTATGTTCACTCAATTTCAGTCCATATGTAGATGACACGATGAATGGACCTTTCGCCAGGACACATTGTCCATAAACAAGTTATTAATGGCTCGGAGCCCTTTTGGTATCATGCTTAAACAAAAAAACGGCCTAGATTCCATGCCCTATTGTCTGAATGATAAACAAGTCTTCAAGCTTCCCAGGAGTAGTGCGTACCGTCTATGTCAATTTGTTAATCTAGGCTCTCTCCATTCAGACTTCAGTGCCGTGGCAGCCTAGTGACGTTTATTAATCGCATCATCATTGCCATATCCCTCCTGCCATCCCAACATTTCCTGATTGCGATGTCTCGCGTCCGTCCTACATATCCCGCTTGCGCCGTATGTTGTCGATCGTCGTAATAATCAGTCGTAGCAACCGCTAGTGTAGCACACAAAAAGTCCCTCTAGTAGAGTGTGTCATACGCCTCGCGATCGTCATAATTTATGAAGCTCGCTTTCAAAATCCGGTTTGTAACCTTCAAATATGAAGATTGTCGAAGCTCGATTTGTAGCGCGTTCCTTTCCTCTTCAACCACATGCATGGGGTTTTCATCTTCTCTATGCTTACATCACGGTCGGGTTTTGAAGCTTCCTGCCACCCGAACATGCACCACCATGCATGCATAGAGAATCATCAGCAAGGGGCGACATGACCACCAAACGTCTACTCCATTAATCGTGTGTCTGCTCCCTCGGATACCCAAAGTGGCTCGTCGGATGGCCGTCACATGACATCATCTGCCGCCACCCCGCCCGTCGTTCGCAACTGTAAACCCCGACGATGAGGTGTCCCTGTAAGTCCGTAACCTAAACCTAGTTGCCTCTTCATACCCTAGTAGCCATCGCCTTCAGCCCCCCCCCCCCTCTAGCTGCCGCCTCACCGGGACAATGGCGTCACGGCGGGATGCCCAATACTTGTTGAACATCCTGGCGAACGCCAATCTGCCATCGCAGACCCCGTGCACGGACGGTGCGACCTCTTCCCACGGCACACTTCCCGCAAAATATGTCACATCCTCCTCCTGTCACGGTTCACGCCTTGCAGACGGCGGGCGCAGAGGATCAGACAGCTCTGTCAAGGCGGTCGCGGTGGATTTAGCGCCTCGAGGTCTCATCGTCCCTGTCACCGATGTTGTCCCCATTGACACCGTTACCCACGTTGGCCCCTCGCCCCGTTTGGCCCAGCCTGGGCCCAAGCTCGACGACCCAGGATGGAACGGGCTCAAGCTTTTCACCCTCAAAGCGAAGGTCGTAGCCACGAAGAGAAGGCCTTCGTGACCGCTTCGGCCCCGCAACCGCCGACACTAAGGAGTGACAACAGTTCGCCCTCGTCGCTCGTCGCTCGGAGAAGGAGGAGGACGACGACTTCACCTACCTTGGTGAGTTGTTGTATTCGTACAGAGAGAACCATGACGATGACTAGATGGTGTCAGAGTAGTGGTATTAGTAGGTACTAGATAGCAATGTCGAACAACAACATTTCATATTTTGAAAATGTTACTGAATGACATTTTAAGTGACAAAATATACGTATTGCAATGAATTTTGGTCACTAGTATATTGTTGCTAACTAAGCTAGCTATCGTGTTTATTCACTGTTTGTTTAGATTAAATGTCACGTAAATTTGAAGCAAAGGAAAATAAAACATAATAATTATGGAGGTTTCTGTTTGGCGATTCTATGTTTCTTGTTGCAAAATATTATGAAGCTCGCTTCATTTGGCGGACGGGTCACTCTGTACATTTTAAAACAAAATAAACCAAACTGATTTCATGATTTTTTATGGTCTCTGGTTTCGGCACGGTATGAAGTTTTGTTACCATTTTGTTTTTTGAATTTTTTTCAATATATATCAAAAACCGAATGGTTAACTGAATTGAAAAATATTTATATTGTCTGAGCGAACCATACAAGAAGTTAATGAGCAGACCAAAGGCCCAAAAGAGTTTGTAACGTTTTTTTTTTGTTCAAGAGCCTGCTAAGCACACCATTTTTTTTCTTGTGTAACGTAATCTTGTTCTCTAAAAACGAAAAGGAGGAGTCTGTTGCCGACTGCGAGAATCAAACCGGCTGCACTACTAGCGATGAAGCTCGTTCAGGTTCCATGTTCCCTGCAGGTCTCGAAAACCACACGCGTTTGACGGTTTTCAGGTTTTTTTTTTATACAATTCAGGTTCGAAATCACTAATTAAGGAGTACTCCTTGCGGAGATCACTCCAACTCCCCCAGGTTGCGACAAATTGCATGTGTCGCAATCTGGGAGTTTTCCCTTTTTTTCGTAGATTCGTTTATTCAAAACGTTTTATCTCTTAAACTGTGCGTCCAAATCTCGAACCGCTTTCGCCGTTGGATTCCTCGCGTTGAGATCTTCAAAACTAGATCCCATGTTGATAGGTTCTGATGAACATTTTTTTCATAAAAAAACTGGACGAAAAAAACCGAAAGAGGCATGCCCGTGCCCCTCGCGAAAGCACAACCGTGCCTCTCGCGGAAGCAAAACCGTGCCTCTCGCGAAAGAAAAAAACAAAAAACATGTTTTTTTCGTTTCGAAGAGGCACGGCCGTGCCTCCCGCGAAAGCACAACTGTGCCTTTCGCGAAAACAAAACCGTGACTCTCGCGAAAAAAAGTGTGTTTTTTGGCGCAATTTATTTTTTTCGAATTTTTTTTTGTCGAAAAGCTAGAGAAGACCGTAGAAAACCAAAACGTAAAAAAAACCCAGAAAAAACCGTTTAAAAAGCCGAAAACGCATGCGAAAAAATAAAAAAAATCCGAAGGGAGAGCCCAGAGCGCGACACATGGCGAATGGTTGAGAGCGCGCCAAGTGGCGCTGATTGTTGCGAGGCTTCCGAAGGAGCGCTCGTTAATTAGTTGCTCTCGTTGTTTGTTGGTGAGGAATGGGCTTGTGGTGGCAAAGCGTGAAAGCGGTCCAACTATACCCTATACACACTATGCAAATAGGCTTTTCTGGGCCTATACACTATGCAAATAGGCTTTTCTGGGCCTGAATGGCTTTCTGCCTAGTTAGCTGTCGAAACTCGTGCTGCTACGGAGAAGAACAAAGCAGTGAAAGCTCTTGACTCGTGACTGCTGTCAGTGTACGATTGAGCAGTATTCCTAGCATTGCGCGGACAAAAACGGGGAGAAAAGAAGAACCCCGTACGTAGTTGCGCTGAACAGTGTCCAAAAATTCGACAATGTAGCCGAAAGTGCTCTTTTGATCCCGAGCTCATATGCTCTCGCATGAACAGTAAAATCAAAAAATAGTAAAAAAATCAAAAAAATCTGAATGACATTTATGACGAACATTGTTGAATGTTCTAACTGCGTGCAAAATTTCAGATCGAAATAACATTTGTGGAGGTCTGGGCAAAAATAACAAAATTGATGCTCCAAAATGCTTCCAACAATAGTCTTTTTGGAGCATCAATTTTATTCTTTTTGCCCAGACCTCCATGAATATCATTTCAGCTTGAAATTTTGTCAATGTTCATCACAAAAAAAATCAGTTTTTTTTTTGAAATTTTTACTTTTTTTTGATTTTGCTGTTCATGCGGGAGCATATGAGCTCGGGATCAAATACTCCATGTCCCAATGTAGCATGCTTTCAAAAATCCTGCACGCCAACATTTAACAAAAAGAATTTCGCTACAAATCAATGACATATTTTTTTTAGCATGGCAAATTAAGTGAAGTTCACTAACATTGGTATAAAAAATCGGTTAAAATTTGATGTTAGATTTTCAACATTTCCGTAACAAATTTGATGTCAGATCTTACTATGGGGATGTTTGGTTAGGATAAACTTTGGATATTTGTGTTCTGCCTATAAACCAAAAATTGTATATTTTCGTGTTTTTGTCTTGTACATATATCGTGTGGAGACCACATCGGGTTACTGTGTATTGTACGATCAAAGTATTCGCGCGCAGGGGTGGGGGAACGTTTTTAACTAATTATTCAGAAATACAAAATATTTTAAACAGAAACAAAGTTTTCTTCTAAAACTAAACTGAGTACAACACTTGGCAAAATCTAAGCATCAAAACAAAATGAAAGTACTTAGAAATGTCTTCGCAAACAACAATGGTGAATATATCGGAAGGATTTAAGAAAAACACATAGAAAGAGAAAAGGAAAAATTCTCCTAAACTCAGCAGAATGCAGTAAGGAGGAGTGAGGAATTAGAACTCGTTACTTGACGAAGACATAGATGGTTGTTTACCCAAGTTCAAACAGTAGGCAACAGTTCCACGTCTTGGTTGGAGAGGCTCAGCCAAAGCTCTGAAGACACACAAGTCATCGTTTTATTCTCCTTGAGCTAAGTTCGCTATAACCCGCCTAACACTCGTCGTAGATCTTGCGGTGATCTCTAGACCGATACAGACTTATTCTTCGGCAAATCTACACTTAGGATACTCTGAATAACTCCTCGCCTTCTATAGGATGCCAAGTCCTCAAGAATATCAAGTCCAAAATAGGCTCGATCAGATTTTTTGGTGATGCTCAATCATAGTTCACTTTTGGTTCTCGTTGTTTTTCCTCACTAAGGATTTGTCTCAAATCGGTGTGAGGATGGTTACTTGGACAACACTTGCCTCGATTCACTTGAAGAAGCTAACCGCAAAATGGTTGGAGCTGGGTTGCTATTTATAGCCGGCACATACACACATGCACTGAAATGACCGTTGGAGACCAAAGTGCACACGACACGTGGAAATGGTCGGGTTTAAAACTGGAACTGACTGGAATAATTTGGGTGGCTAGTTTTCCAACTCCTTAGCAAGGAATTTAAGTTGGGTGTCTTGAAGATGGCATGATGAGTAGATTTTATAGTCATGTTGTACCGGTGTTTTAATCGGATATTCGCATATCACTTTGATTTGCCCACTAGCGAACTAACAAATGCAAAAGCTTGCAAATATCCTTGTGTTTTTTTTTTGTTCCTTGCAAAAATAAATGTCTTTAGGTGGAAAATCAAGCCACACATGAGGTAATCTGGAGAATAAGATCACTCCCTTACAAGTAGGCACGCACCAAATGCAACGGAAGAAACGTTAATGCGTACTACGACCGGTACCGGTCATACCAACGATTGTACCTGGTGCCACTGACTCCGTGATGTTATCCCTAAAAAACGTGAAGGACCCGAGCCAAATTGCAACAGAGGAACCCTGAAACCATATTCTGTCCATCTGCACTATAGGAAGGAGAGAAAGACCCGACATTCATCTCCTCAACCATTCACATCTTGGCAACCGCCGCTCAACCGTCATCAATATCTCATCGACATTTCCATCTCCACCACCATAGCCTCCATCTCCATTAGATTATTTACTTGTAATCAAGATTCCGTCGTGATCAACGACATTGCAGGACCATCAATCGTTCATCTTCAACTAACCTTTTATACCATGTCATCTGCTTGTGATTCCATCGCGATGTGTGCATAATTCGCTCTGGCTAAGGGGCGAGTCATAGCCCTGCAACCCCGTGCATGCCCAAGAAGGGATTGAAGGTATGAGTTTACATTATAGTTTTCTGTAATTGTTAGTCTCTTGTCTCTATCTCAATCTTAGGGCTCTCCAGTTCGCTATACACCAAAGATTGGTACAAGATAACCGAGAAACCCCATGAGTCCTCGACAGTAGTCAGCCGTGGTGCCACGAGGACGCATCACCTACTTATTTATTTTCACATTGTGTATCTTATTACTTACTCATGCAATGTTGCTCTATGTATTTATAATCACGAGTCGCGTACACGGATATAGGTGAAACCTTAACTCTAGCCTATTTATTTTATTGTTATAACCTTCGCGATACTTTATTGGTTTGGGAAACTGAAATGGTTTGCGATAAAAAGGACTTCCAGACATTTCCTTACCAAGGTGAATTCAGTTTCTAGATTCGGTAAATCCTAAGGTCTCTAGGGATGGCTATATATACATCCGAAATTGGATCGAAGGTAATCACTTAACTTCGACACCGAAGCTAAAAGAGTTACTTGCAAGGAGATTTTCGAATCTTGATTCGGCGAAGAAATATGTTCGATTGAGCACAAACATGAAGACTTCGATCTTGCTTCACTTAGACCCCCTTAGTAGCATGGTTTTTGTAACGCCCTCGATGCGGCTATATCTCCCACGTGCCGAAGCACGACTTAGAGGCATAATCGCATTGAAAGCAATGTCGCAAGTGAGGTAATCTTCACACAACCCATGTAATACATAAGGGAAAGAGATACATAGTTGGCTTACAATCGCCACTTCACACAATTACATGAATAAAGCATTACATCATCCAGATACAATCAAGGTCCGACTACGGAACCAAAATAAAAGAAGAACCCCAAATGCGACAAAGGTCCCCGATCGACCCCAACTGGGCTCCACTACTGAACAACTAGAACGAAAACAACACAAAGGGCAAGATCTTCATCGAGCTCCTCCTTGAGCTCGGTTGCGTCACCTGCTCGGTACATAGGCACCTGCAAACTGGTTTTGGAAGTATCTGTGAGCCACGGGGAGTCAGCAATCTCGCACCCGCGAGATCAAGACTATTTAAGCTTATGGGTAAGGTAAAGGCATGAGGTGGAGCTGCAGCAAGCGACTAGCATATATGGTGGCTAACATACGCAAATGAGAGCGAGAAGAGAAGGCAAAGCACGGTCGATAAAAGTATGATCAAGAAGTGATCCTATAGCAACCTACGTGAAGCATAACTCCAACACCGTGTTCACTTCCCGGACTCCGCCGAGAAGAGACCATCACGGTTACACACGCGGTTGATGTATTTTAATTAAGGTCAACTTCGGGTTTTCTACAACCGGACATTAACAAATTCCCATCTGCCACATAACCGCGGGCACGGCTCTCGAAAGTTTATACCCTGCAGGGGTGTCCCAACTTAGCCCATGACAAGCTCTCGCGATCAACGAAGGAATAGACCTTCACCCGAGACACTCCGATCAGACTCGGTATCCCGGCACATCAAGACATCTCGACAATGGTAAAACAAGACCAGCAAGACCTCCCGGCGTGCCGACATCCTGATAGTAGCCGCGCGTATCTCGTCTCAGGCCACGACCGGATGAGCAGTACGTACAACTAGAACCAGACCTCAAGTTTCCCCAAGGTGGCGCTGCAAGTGGCTCTAGTTTGGACCAACACTTAGACAAGCATTGGCCCGGGGGGGGGGGGGGGGCTGAATAAAGATGACCCTTGGGTTAATTACTCCCAAGGGAAATATAGGTGGTGGTGAGGCAAATGGTAAAACCAATGTTGGGCCTTGCTGGACAAGTTTTATTCAAAGCGAACTTTCAAGGGGGTCCCATAAATCACCCGACCGCGTAAGGAACGCAAAATCTGGGAACATAACACCGGTATGACGGAAACTAGGGCGGCAAGAGTGGAACAAAACACCAGGCATAAGGCCGAGCCTTCCACCCTTTACCAAGTATATAGGTGCATTAATTAAATAAGAGATATTGTGATATCCCAACAAGTAAACATGTTCCAACAAGGAACAACATCTCCATGTTCCAACAAGGAACAAACTTCAATCTTCACCTGCAACTAACAACGCTATAAGAGGGGCTGAGCAAAGCGGTAACATAGCCAATCAACGGTTTGCTAGGACATGGTGGGTTAGAGGTTTGACATGGCAATTTGGGAGGCTGACAAGCAAATGGTAGGCATCGTAGCATTGGCATAGCAAAAGAGCGAGCAAACTAGCATAGCAAAGATAGTAGTGATTTCGAGGGTATGATCATCTTGCTTGAGATCCCGCAAGGAAGAAGAACGAGTCCATGAAGAAGACAAACGGACATAGTCGAACGAATCCTCACAACTCCGGAACGAAACCGAAGCTAACGAGAGAAGCAAACCGGAAAGAAACAAACAACATGGTAAACACACAAGCATAACCATGTCATGATGCACAAACAAGTATGATGCATGTCCGGTTTAATGAGGCATGGCATGGCAAAGCGCACAAACAATACTACAATTTAAGTGGAGCTCAATATGCAACGAGTTGCATATTGACGGAACACCACATCAATTCTTTAGTTCTCTCTCGGTTATGAACAAGGCAAGATTAATGTTGGTTAACATGGCAAGAGGTGAAGCATAGTTAAACTACATATTTAGGCAAGTTTAAGTGAGGCCGGAACAACAAACAACAATTCCGGTAAATCCCCACATGTCTTTTAGTAGTTTAATGCAAACACAATCTTAAGCACTTAAATGTTGTTATCATGATGCGGATGACATATGCAAGTTTATGCAATTTTTATAAAAATGTTGACATAAGCATGTTATGAAGCATTTGGTCACCATGGCGGAACAAAAAGGGTGCCACGGTGGCGAAACGGAAATGGTGCCACGGCAACATTCCGATGATCCGACAACTCATCAAGATGTTGGTGCGAACGAAGGTGTGGACGTGTAGAACATGCAAAGATGGTGGGGGTGATCCCGGATACCGGGTTTCCCACATGTCGGTGCAAAGAACAACTCGGACATGGTTCGAACATGAGCATCTCATACAACATGCATTCATTCCCGGGCGTCGTCTCGGCGTTATACCTTCGAAGCGTGCATTTTGGGGCGGTTCAAAATCGTCGAGGGAAGTAGTCGTTCACGGGACGTAGGGGAAGTAGTTGTACTCGGCCGTAGTGGAAGTAGTTGTACACGGCGGCGGCGGTAGTTGTACACCATTGGAGACGTACACGTTCCGTAGATGAACTTGGCGTAACCGTGCGGTAGTCGAACTTGGCGCTCGTGGTACACGGGTCTTCGGGCGACGGTAGATGTACACGGCAATCGTAGACGTTCGGGTTGAGGTACTTAGCGTCCACGGCAACATGCGGAGGAGGTGCACAGACCTGGCCTGCTGGAGGCACTTGGAACAGAGAAGCCATCGGGCTGCTGTTCATTGGAAACGAGATTAACCAGGGGAGGTCAAAGCAGCAGCGGCTGGAAGAAGTGGCCGGCGTTGGCCTTGGCCGAAAAGGTGGTTGCATCCACGGGAGGCTGTCGAGGCGGAAGCAGGGGTGCGAGGAGGCGAAGCAGAGGACGGGGAGGGAGCGGCCGATGGTGGCCGGACCAGGAGTCGAGGCGGCGCAGCTCCTGCTCGGCGTGGAGGACGACGGTTGCGGGCGCAGGTGCTCGAGGAGCTCCTCTCCTCGGGCGCTGGGCGACGGGGATCGAGGCTGCGGGCGAAGAAGCAGCGCGCGGGGGCTCGGCTTCCTGGTGGTTGGGACGGAACGAAGGAAGGAGGAGGCGCGGCGCTGACGAGGCCAGGGAGACGTGGCGGCGGAGGGAGACTCGCGAGGGACCATGGCCAGAGGGAGAGGCCGAGGGGATCGAGCGCAGGAGGGTTCGGGCGCGGCGGCGCTGGAGGAGGAAGGAAGAGATGGGGATCCAGCGATGCGGGACGAGGGGACGAGGGAGAGAAGAGGGGTCGGGCCTAGGGTTAGGTGCGGCTGGGCCTTGGGCTGGTGCTGTGGGCTAGGACGCCCAGCTGGGCTGGACTCTCCTCTCTCTCTCTAAGGAAAAAAAACAGAGATAAGAAATAAAAGAAAGAGAGGGTTAGGGAAAGAATTTGAGAACAAGGACAATTTTCCTGGACTCATAAAAATGAGCTTGATCCAAGAAAAATAGAGTGGGCAAGATTGCAATAATTAAATTCAAAGTCATTTGAATTTAATTCAAATGGTTTGAACAAGGACTAGGTTTGGTGTAGCCAAAAATGTTGAGAATTTTGGTAGAGCTCCGGAAAAAGGATGAAAGAATAAAAGACAAGGTTAGAGGTCGAGAGATGTGATAACAAAGGCATTGGGATTATTTTGCAAGTGGGTTATGATCAATTTCAAATAATGAAATATTTATTATAGCTCCCTAATAATAGTAGGAGACTTTGAATATGTTTTAAAGAGAAATCACCATGTGAATATCCCTCGATTTAAATAGATCAACGATCTATGCAATTTATTTTAGGTGAGTTTTTAAAAAGGGATTGCATGATGACATGATGCAATGCACATGATGCAAGGATGAATGCAACGAACAAAACAAATCACACGACGAATCTCGGAATAGCTGGAAGTCTTCTGGAGCGTCGGTCTCGGGGCGTTACAACACTCCACCACTACGAGAGGATCTCGTCCCGAGATCTAGGATGGCACCGGAGGGAAAAGGAAGAGGAAGATAAGCGGTAAACTAAGTTGCTACTTCGACAAATGAGTGAAACCACGAACCTTGAGAGGTTGAGCAATTTAAAAGAAAGAGTACAACAAAGATGAACGAGATTGCAAACAATCCGTTAGAAAAGAGGAACAAGGAGTATTACGAGAACTTGAAGGTTGAAAGACATGGAAATAAGAGCTTCACGAACGAAAAGAATATGACCACCTCGGTATAATGAGATAGCCAAGGAACAAGAATGACAGAATCTGGACAGCACTCCGGTAGAAAAGAGAAGAAAACTTGATGAGATGAAAAGATATTGAAGAGATGATACAACACTCCGGTTAGATGGATAAGCATGAAAAGAACACGATCTTAGACAAACGAGATGATGAGTGAAAAGAGCAACATCACAATGTCTCCAGAAGAAAGAATAGAAGATAGATCATTGGAATAAAGGGACGGAGAAGAAAATGCCAACTTCTGCCACAAATGAGCTTGGAAAGCACCCTTCCAAGAAGGTTACAACGGGGTTGTTGGGAAAAACCGACAACAAAATGAATAAGCTTGTAGTGGGCTTATGGAAAACATCTCAAAACTATGAGGTGACAACCGGCCACTAACGGAAACAATTGCTTGCTTGAGATCAACGAAGAGATGCAAAACTGCTTTCGCCGAGAGGATAGGAGAAAACTTGGATCATTGATAAGCACCATAATAGCAACATTCCTTAGGGAAGGCTTTAGGTGATAACATGACACAAGATAAATCCAACGAAGAGATTGATGGATTTAAAATACCTCATTCTTGACAACATGTGAATCATGAAACATGAATGAAACTGTCAAAATGACATAACACCACCTGAAAAGATAAGGTCGAAAGAATTGCACTTCGGAATGCAAGATGAAGAATGCTTGAACTCCTCAAAACAAAACATGTGTTGAGCACCATGTTTATTTTGAAGTATGGCTTGACGGATCTTAACTTCGAGAGAAATCTTGATGAACAATTGAAGAATGAAAAGAATCCTTGACAAAGCACCATGTAGAGCCTCCATGAAGAACTCCGGTAAACAAAAGGGTGATAGAAAGAAAGAGAAGTTGAAAACACAAGGTGAATCCTTGCAATGATTTAGATGGATCTTCGTGATGATGAGAGCTTGGAACTCTGGGAAAAGAAAAGATGAAACAACTGAAACCGAGAATTTATTCATCATGAACAAACTCCGAAAGAAGGAATTAATCACTTGGATGAAATAATAATAAGAATTACGTTATGCGTATCCTTCACCAATTAAAATTGATGACAAGCAACGGATTTGGCATACTACTTATTCTCGTAGAAATGATTAAGATAGATATGGCGCAAACTTGAGAAGGTCTTCAACGAACCACCGGTAGGATTTGGAAAGAACGAATGAATTGATATGATAACAAAGAAAGAGAACTCTTGAACGAACCACCGTAAGAATTGAAATTGAACGTAGCAAATGCACAAATCACCGAGAAGAATTGGAAAACGAATGAAGATACTTGAGGGGATTTAGATACCTGAGAACGAAGAGATCATGAACTGATTAGAGGGTATTTGAACGATTCACCGGAAGAATTTGAGAACGAGAGCTGAAAGCTGAGAATGAATAATTCTGAGATGATTGGCTCCGGAGAATGAAACTGAAAAGATTCCTAAAATGCTCCGGATGGGTGAAAAAGATTCTCACAATCGAAAACAATTATGAGAGGATGGCAACAAGCTAGCACCATGAATCTTGAAGAGAATAGAGCAAGATTAAAGAGAAACTCTTCTTCGGTCTTCAAATGATGAGAATGACAACGAGAAAACACCACCAAGAATTGTTGAGGCACACCGGACGAATCAAAAGCGAAGAGGTTGAGCCAACTATGAAAAGAATTTGAAAGATCTTGGAGAAAAGCATTTGACTGATGATAACTCATTCTTACGTCAAACTTGGAGAAGAATTTAGGATAGCTCTGGGAAAATAGAAGAGTCAGGTAAGATCCTGGGAAAAGACCTGTGGGTTAGGGCCCACTCAAAAGAACACCGTTGAAAAGATTTAAAAGAGATGTTGCACCGGTTGAATTAAATGACTTGAATGAGATACCAATCTCGAAAGAGCTTGAACGAATGCAGAGTGGAAACACGAATCTTTGAGATATCTTGAGCACTCCGGAATAACAAATAGCGAGAAGTAGAATGATAATGAGGTGCACCGGTATGAGAAGACATTGAAATGAGGAAAAAGGTATGATCAACAAAACTTGACTTGAATCCACCGGAGAAGAGAAAGGAATGAGGAATGACGAACTAGTAGAACATCTACTTGAGAACCACCGGGTAAGAACATTGACGGAAAAGAATGGAGAAACTTCACAAAAATAAAAGGATACTTGGTAAAGAAATCTTAGTCCTTGAGGAAAAAGGGTGGGTGGGCGGGAAAAAAAACAAAGGCAACTTGGAGATGGATGAAACAAACACCGTTGAGAAGAAATGATAATTGGTCTTGCTGATGTTGAAGTGATCGAATCCACTTGAAGAGAAACACGCCGGTTGAAAAGGATTGACATGACAATCTCGATTGTCGAGAAGGATTGGTATTCACGTCGGAGTATGAGAACACCATTTTGGAAAGGTATGGAATCAACACTTGACATTGAAGCAACTCGAATACCACAACTCAAAACAAAAACAAAGGACTGGCTTGCAGAATAAGCCGGAACAAACATATGATAGAGATTTCGTCCGAAGTTTTCGTGGTGGGGCCTACACGGGCTCGATCGTACAGCACCATCATGTACAAGGCAGTGCACATGACATACGAAGCGTCCCCGAGTCGGCATAGCCAAGGACTCTTTAAGACACAACGAGACCACTGTAAAACCAACCGTGAATAGGCGGACCACTAGACGTCGAACCCCAATTTCATATCATACATCCGTCGGAAAGATATCCTAAGAGCTACTTGAATTCCCACCTATGAAACTCCCGAAATTCTCCGGTTATGCAATCAGGTGTTGGGGATACAGGGGAAGCATAATATCTCACCCAAAACTAGCAAATCCTACATCCAGCTGTATCCATCCTTCAACACATAACCAAGAAACCTTCAGAAATCGTCTACCTCAACCTTCGAAAAGCATCTGTTATACAAGTCATGGCAATACTCCCGTACTCACCTCAATACTGGGTTATAGGGGTTATCTCACCAACAACTGCATAAAAGAGATTTTCGATGTCGGCGTACTAAACTCAGGTATTCCAGAAATGCAACGATAAAATTATGACGACAACACCTCAGAGCTCAACTCCCCGGGACACTTCCACTAAACCCCTGACAGGAGGCACCAAGACAATGTTGTCATCATAAAACCATCGGAACGATTCCAAGATACCCGTGTGATCCTAAAAAAAATTTAGTGAAATTTGAGAAGAGAAGAGTCAAAACTCTACGTCAAGATGCCTTACCAGAGCGATGAAGAGACTGGGGAGTAAAAAGAATTCCTAACTCTCCAATATATATAATCCTAAATGACTCAAAACATTTTTCTAGACACAACTCGGCCGCTAAAAACGATCAAGCAGTGGGGCTCCTAAGGTCGGGGATGGCTCTGATTACCAACTTGTAACGCCCTCGATGCGGCTATATCTCCCACGTGTCGAAGCACGACTTAGAGGCATAACCGCATTGAAAGCAATGTCGCAAGTGAGGTAATCTTCACACAACCCATGTAATACATAAGGGAAAGAGATACATAGTTGGCTTACAATCGCCACTTCACACAATTACATGAATAAAGCATTACATCATCCAGATACAATCAAGGTCCGACTACGGAACCAAAATAAAAGAAGAACCCCAAATGCGACAAAGGTCCCCGATCGACCCCAACTGGGCTCCACTACTGAACAACTAGAACGAAAACAACACAAAGGGCAAGATCTTCATCGAGCTCCTCCTTGAGCTCGGTTGCGTCACCTGCTCGGTACATAGGCACCTGCAAACTGGTTTTGGAAGTATCTGTGAGCCACGGGGAGTCAGCAATCTCGCACCCGCGAGATCAAGACTATTTAAGCTTATGGGTAAGGTAAAGGCATGAGGTGGAGCTGCAGCAAGCGACTAGCATATATGGTGGCTAACATACGCAAATGAGAGCGAGAAGAGAAGGCAAAGCACGGTCGATAAAAGTATGATCAAGAAGTGATCCTATAGCAACCTACGTGAAGCATAACTCCAACACCGTGTTCACTTCCCGGACTCTGCCGAGAAGAGACCATCACGGTTACACACGCGGTTGATGTATTTTAATTAAGGTCAACTTCGGGTTTTCTACAACCGGACATTAACAAATTCCCATCTGCCACATAACCGCGGGCACGGCTCTCGAAAGTTTATACCCTGCAGGGGTGTCCCAACTTAGCCCATGACAAGCTCTCGCGATCAACGAAGGAATAGACCTTCACCCGAGACACTCCGATCAGACTCGGTATCCCGGCACATCAAGACATCTCGACAATGGTAAAACAAGACCAGCAAGACCTCCCGGCGTGCCGACATCCTGATAGTAGCCGCGCGTATCTCGTCTCAGGCCACGACCGGATGAGCAGTACGTACAACTAGAACCAGACCTCAAGTTTCCCCAAGGTGGCGCTGCAAGTGGCTCTAGTTTGGACCAACACTTAGACAAGCATTGGCCCGGGGGGGGGGGGCTGAATAAAGATGACCCTTGGGTTAATTACTCCCAAGGGAAATATAGGTGGTGGTGAGGCAAATGGTAAAACCAATGTTGGGCCTTGCTGGACAAGTTTTATTCAAAGCGAACTTTCAAGGGGGTCCCATAAATCACCCGACCGCGTAAGGAACGCAAAATCTGGGAACATAACACCGGTATGACGGAAACTAGGGCGGCAAGAGTGGAACAAAACACCAGGCATAAGGCCGAGCCTTCCACCCTTTACCAAGTATATAGGTGCATTAATTAAATAAGAGATATTGTGATATCCCAACAAGTAAACATGTTCCAACAAGGAACAACATCTCCATGTTCCAACAAGGAACAAACTTCAATCTTCACCTGCAACTAACAACGCTATAAGAGGGGCTGAGCAAAGCGGTAACATAGCCAATCAACGGTTTGCTAGGACATGGTGGGTTAGAGGTTTGACATGGCAATTTGGGAGGCTGACAAGCAAATGGTAGGCATCGTAGCATTGGCATAGCAAAAGAGCGAGCAAACTAGCATAGCAAAGATAGTAGTGATTTCGAGGGTATGATCATCTTGCTTGAGATCCCGCAAGGAAGAAGAACGAGTCCATGAAGAAGACAAACGGACATAGTCGAACGAATCCTCACAACTCCGGAACGAAACCGAAGCTAACGAGAGAAGCAAACCGGAAAGAAACAAACAACATGGTAAACACACAAGCATAACCATGTCATGATGCACAAACAAGTATGATGCATGTCCGGTTTAATGAGGCATGGCATGGCAAAGCGCACAAACAATACTACAATTTAAGTGGAGCTCAATATGCAACGAGTTGCATATTGACGGAACACCACATCAATTCTTTAGTTCTCTCTCGGTTATGAACAAGGCAAGATTAATGTTGGTTAACATGGCAAGAGGTGAAGCATAGTTAAACTACATATTTAGGCAAGTTTAAGTGAGGCCGGAACAACAAACAACAATTCCGGTAAATCCCCACATGTCTTTTAGTAGTTTAATGCAAACACAATCTTAAGCATTTAAATGTTGTTATCATGATGCGGATGACATATGCAAGTTTATGCAATTTTTATAAAAATGTTGACATAAGCATGTTATGAAGCATTTGGTCACCATGGCGGAACAAAAAGGGTGCCACGGTGGCGAAACGGAAATGGTGCCACGGCAACATTCCGATGATCCGACAACTCATCAAGATGTTGGTGCGAACGAAGGTGTGGACGTGTAGAACATGCAAAGATGGTGGGGGTGATCCCGGATACCGGGTTTCCCACATGTCGGTGCAAAGAACAACTCGGACATGGTTCGAACATGAGCATCTCATACAACATGCATTCATTCCCGGGCGTCGTCTCGGCGTTATACCTTCGAAGCGTGCATTTTGGGGCGGTTCAAAATCGTCGAGGGAAGTAGTCGTTCACGGGACGTAGGGGAAGTAGTTGTACTCGGCCGTAGCGGAAGTAGTTGTACACGGCGGCGGCTGTAGTTGTACACCATTGGAGACGTACACGTTCCGTAGATGAACTTGGCGTAACCGTGCGGTAGTCGAACTTGGCGCTCGTGGTACACGGGTCTTCGGGCGACGGTAGATGTACACGGCAATCGTAGACGTTCGGGTTGAGGTACTTAGCGTCCACGGCAACATGCGGAGGAGGTGCACAGACCTGGCCTGCTGGAGGCACTTGGAACAGAGAAGCCATCGGGCTGCTGTTCATTGGAAACGAGATTAACCAGGGGAGGTCAAAGCAGCAGCGGCTGGAAGAAGTGGCCGGCGTTGGCCTTGGCCGAAAAGGTGGTTGCATCCACGGGAGGCTGTCGAGGCGGAAGCAGGGGTGCAAGGAGGCGAAGCAGAGGACGGGGAGGGAGCGGCCGATGGCGGCCGGACCAGGAGTCGAGGCGGCGCAGCTCCTGCTCGGCGTGGAGGACGACGGCTGCGGGCGCAGGTGCTCGAGGAGCTCCTCTCCTCGGGCGCTGGGCGACGGGGATCGAGGCTGCGGGCGAAGAAGCAGCGCGCGGGGGCTCGGCTTCCTGGTGGTTGGGGCGGAACGAAGGAAGGAGGAGGCGCGGCGCTGACGAGGCCAGGGAGACGTGGCGGCGGAGGGAGACTCGCGAGGGACCATGGCCAGAGGGAGAGGCCGAGGGGATCGAGCGCAGGAGGGTTCGGGCGCGGCGGCGCTGGAGGAGGAAGGAAGAGATGGGGATCCAGCGATGCGGGACGAGGGGACGAGGGAGAGAAGAGGGGTCGGGCCTAGGGTTAGGTGCGGCTGGGCCTTGGGCTGGTGCTGTGGGCTAGGACGCCCAGCTGGGCTGGACTCTCCTCTCTCTCTCTAAGGAAAAAAAAACAGAGATAAGAAATAAAAGAAAGAGAGGGTTAGGAAAAGAATTTGAGAACAAGGACAATTTTCCTGGACTCATAAAAATGAGCTTGATCCAAGAAAAATAGAGTGGGCAAGATTGCAATAATTAAATTCAAAGTCATTTGAATTTAATTCAAATGGTTTGAACAAGGACTAGGTTTGGTGTAGCCAAAAATGTTGAGAATTTTGGTAGAGCTCCGGAAAAAGGATGAAAGAATAAAAGACAAGGTTAGAGGTCGAGAGATGTGATAACAAAGGCATTGGGATTATTTTGCAAGTGGGTTATGATCAATTTCAAATAATGAAATATTTATTATAGCTCCCTAATAATAGTAGGAGACTTTGAATATGTTTTAAAGAGAAATCACCATGTGAATATCCCTCGATTTAAATAGATCAACGATCTATGCAATTTATTTTAGGTGAGTTTTTAAAAAGGGATTGCATGATGACATGATGCAATGCACATGATGCAAGGATGAATGCAACGAACAAAACAAATCACACGACGAATCTCGGAATAGCTGGAAGTCTTCTGGAGCGTCGGTCTCGGGGCGTTACAGTTTTGCCTTACGTTGCAAATGCCAAAGTCTACACAACAACTTCCAAGTCTTCGATGGCACTCCAAAAACGTCAATCTTCTCACAATATTTTTAGTGATCACCATGCACATGCCAAAACAAATTCTCATGGATTTTCACCCGTGTATAGTGACAAATACGTTAGCCCATCAACTGCTTCATGGTTAATCATCCAAAATACATTAAGGGACACTAAATACTAGATGCACTTACATGTATCAAGACCCGAGTTCGGTGAAATTTCTTGTTTGCGACATTTAGTTAGATTGAACCAACCAAAGCTATACAAGACCAAAGCACACACTTTGATCTCACCTCCAGTAAGGGGATTTCTCAAGGTTGAAGTTGTCACATTGCTCGACACCTCACTTATTAATCTATTCTTCTTAAAAAAATAGAAAAAAGCGGCCACAAATGCGAGTGTGATGCCCTATGGTCTTTTAATGGTAGATAAAAAAATTCTAAAGTTGTTCGCTAGGTTGGATAATCCACGTCTTACGGTGTCATGATGGGATGGTACAGTAACATCGTGTGCATCCCGTGAACTATTTGACAAGGAGCCATCAATTTCTCTTGTATGTGTCCTAGTAGTTTGTTGCTGTCACCCACTTGCTATTCCCATTTCCACAATAATTTTTTTCGTTCTTCGAACAACTCTTCCTTTCCAAATAAATTATTGTGAATGAAAAAACACACTCCAACTCCCCATAAAAGGGGGGAGGGGGTTCATGTGGAGGTAGGAAGAGGGGGTTATGGTAGGAGTGGGTTGCATCTCCCCTAACAATTCCCCTAGTTATGGCGGAGGCAACATTATGACAAAGTTAGGTCTCCATCACACCTTAAAACATTTCACCTTCATGCTACATACACCCCAAAGTTGATGAAATCTACACGCTCGGTGTTGGTTGTGTGTGTAGCTGCATGATCAAGCCATACCTAAAAAACAGTCTTACCTTCACTTGTTTCCAAGCCATGACAAGTGGCAATAAATGAAAATGTGATCCCCACGCCCGCCGCTACCCTCTGCTCCAGCGAGCGTGCTACCCTCGAGTCATCTGCCCGCTCCCCATTCACTGGCACAACCCTACTCCTTCTTGGCCATCCCTCCCAAATCCTGGTCGCGAGCTCCGACGTGTCACTTGAGCCACCTCGAAGCATCGCCAACCCCGCACTCTGCCATGCTGCTCGAGCTACCACGTCGTGCCGCCTGACCCCGACGGGTAAGAGAGCGGGTGAGAGGGAGAGAGTGACAAAAATAAAATTATCGACCCACTGACAATGTCAGCAATTTACTAGGGAGTTGCGAAAGCACCCCATACATATTTCTAAAAAAACATCGAGACAACCCTAATAACACCCTACTAAAGAGATGATTTACTAGTAACTGTTGAAGCGAAAGTGCTCTTGTGAGCTCGAGCTCACATGCACCTTTTGCTACAGTAAAATTTAAAAAAATACTTAAAATTTTAAAAAAAAATCTGAATTTTTTTGACAACAAACATTGATGTCTTTTTCACATGCGTGCAAAAATTCATGACAAAATGACATTCATGCAGGCCTCGGTAAAAAATACAAAATCGATGCTCCAAAATGCTTCCAGAAATAGTTTCTTCAACATGATTTTGTCTTTTTTGTCGAGGCCTCCACAAATGTCATTTCATCATGAAAATTGACACGCATGTGAACCACACATCAATATTTGTTGACAAAATTTTTCAGATTTTTTTGAATTTTTTATTTTTTTTTCGATTTTACTGTAGCAAAGGGTGCATGTGAGCTCGAGCTCACATACTCCATGTCCCTGTTGAAGATGATAGCTTCCTTGTGTTTATTACTCATTTCTGTCTGTATGTTGTCTACGTTAAAATATCGAAAACATCTTCCATTCATCTTAACCGTTGAAGATTGTAAACGAGGGGAGCAGTAAACCACAGGGCAGCAGAAGCTGCCGTGCAATTCCATTCATCTTTGCTTTTGGCTGGCCGACTAGCAGCGAAAGAAAAGCTTCAGAAGAAAGGCAGCATAAACGCGTGCACAGCGACAGAGCGTTGCGATCTTGCAGACTACAGCGTGCGTGCGGAGAAGCATCAAAGACTCCACACTTTACACGAAACCCCTCGTAGTTCTTCGTCCTCCCAAGCCTCCCCACACCCCGCTTCCTCCCCTCTCTGCCCCCCTCGCCCCCAATCTCGCGCGACGCCACGAAACCCTAGCCCCCAAATCGCTCGCCGGGGAGAGGGAGGGAGGGTGGGAGGCCGGAGACGGACGCCGCTCGCCGGCGCCGATGGAGGTGAAGCTGTGGAACGACAAGCGCGAGCGGGAGCTCCTGGAGAGCCTGGCGGACCTGTACGCGATCATCAAGGCCACGGAGAAGCTGGAGCGCGCCTACGTCCGCGACCTCGTCTCCGCCGCCGACTACGAGGCCGACTGCCTCAAGCTCATCTCCCAGTTCAACTCCCTCTCCTCCTCCCTCGCCGGGGTCGTCACCATCCCGCGCTTCGTGCAGGCCTACCGCCTCGACTGCCCCGCCGCCCTCAACCGCCTCGTCCAGTCCGGCGTCCCCGCCACCATCGAGCTCCGCGCCGCCACCTCCTCCTCCTCCGCGCCGGCCGCCACCGCGGCCTCCGCCTCCGCCATCGCCCAGTGCGTCCAGAGCTTCATCACCGCCATGGACGCCGTCAAGCTCAACATGCTCGCCAACGACCAGGTCCGCCCCCTGCTCCACGACCTCTCCACCTCCATGGGGAAGCTCGGTACCGTCCTGCCGCCCGACTTCGAGGGGAAGGTCAAGGTGAACGAGTGGCTCGCAAAGCTGCATAAGATGGGGGCCGGGGACGAGCTCACCGATCAGCAGGCTAGACAGCTCAATTTTGATCTGGAATCAGCCTATAGTGCGTTTATGGCCTCGCTTCCCACTGCTGGCCTGTGAACGATGATCGGCTTGGTTCAGAGTTGGTTCTTATTTCTGTTTTGTCATGCTCTTGTCTTGCAATGGTATACATATGTGTAATTTGGCTCAAGCTATATTGTTTGTCGACAACAATGCCAATCTTATGGAAAGTTGCCCCCTACAGATCGATTGTTTCATACTGATTATAGGGACCCTTAATTGTATTCAGAGTACAGTGTGTTTATGGCCTCGCTCCACTGCTGTTTGTGATCAAAGGATTGGTTTTGTTCTGAGCTGTTCCTATGTTTCTACTTTGTTATGATGTCTACTTTGTTATGATGTTGTCCTTTGACCACTACAGTGGGTGCTATATGCGTGTAATTTGGATTGTGTTCTATTCTTTGTTGATAACTGAGCGAATTTTACAAAAAATCCCCAGATGGATTCTGTTGCATAATTATTATATGTGGTGCGATGTTTCTCCGTGATGTCCATGAATGGTAGAATGCTTGCCTTTGTCCTTTCTATTGGATATGTTTCTTCTCTGTCAATAATATGGAGCAACAAGTGTCAATTTATATTTCACTGTCCTGGTGATATTATGATCTTTCAGTTTGCAAGAACAATCTTATTTTAATCTAGGGCAGTTGGAACTGATTGCATTGGTGTTTTAGCTTTGTGCACTTGCTTATCCTGGACTGGTCCAAAGATACATGGATGTTCAGTTATGAAAATACAAGTCATGATGTGTCTATACTTGGGTTTAACCAAATTGCATCATTGATTTGATGGTTTTGTATGGATAGTGTATTCCAACTCTGTTACTTCTTGATGTCAATAAAGGTTTTGTAAGGTTTGATTCTGAATTGTTCCTTTCTTTGTACTCTGGTCGTTGGGTCACTACTGCAGTGCCATCCATATGTGTAATTTGGATTATACTCTCTTGTTTGTCAATGATAAAAATGCATTTTTTGTGGAAATTTAACTCTTATCGATGGATTCTGTCGCATATTGGCTATATACGGTACAATTGTACAATGTTTGTTTGTGATATCCATTCAATGTAGAATGTTTGCATATGCCTGCTAATCTACCGATTCTTCCTTAGGAAATGATAACTAATACTATAACATATGCCTGTAATGCAGGTTATTTCTCTTATAACATGCCTATTCCTTAGTCTGGCTCACTAGTGTGCTTTCTTCCTTAACCAAATAGACACCCAAAACCTCTAAACAGGGTTTTATGAAGTAAATGTTACTTTTCTGATCTTTTGGTGTTTTTCCGAATTTTTTTCTGAACTTTGGAAGCTGAATAATTTTTCAGATATTTTAACATGCCAAAATTGTTCTGATTGAAAATTAATTCATGTGCAATTTTCAGATGTGAACCTCGGATCTTCTACTGAATTATATGTGTGATTTTCAGAACTCGTTTGAATTTGTATGCTTTTAGTAGGACAAAAAAAGCTAACTATTATTCTGACATGATGCTTGGCAGGACATTTTTCCCAGGCTCATCTCACCTTCCTCTGGTTTGCGTTTTCACGGAACCCAGTCCGATGGTGAATCATATCACGTAGTTTGATGGAAATCATGCTACCCATTTGCAAATTATACATCTCCATGGATTTCCTGTAGTCGAAGACTAATAGAGTCATATTTTATTCTTGCTCATAGCTTTCTGAACTGAAACGGTACTTGGAAAGTGTGAAAGGCCAGTGATAGTGAGGAAGAATAAAATGGTAGAAGCAGGTAATGTAAGCCACCAGTTCATTGGCTTTGTTGGTTTTGATGTGCTAACACCAGGTCCATTATCACCATCGGATTATTTGAAACTACGGAAATATGTCAAGGGATGCTCTTTGAACGAGTATTTTCATAGTTTCATAACATGAATGAACTGTCACTTGTTTTTATTTAATCGATTGTAGCCTAGGCCACTTGCACATTTTTTATTGATTAGAGCTATCCAAAGTGGTTACTGTTCAGTTTTTTAACGGGTCCAGCTCAGCTCAATTTAAGAAAAGATAAGTAGCTGGATCAGAGCTGTGTACATTGGATCATATCAATAGTCTTGTTGACCTGCTGCTTGGAGAGTTCTGCATCTCATTCTCTTGTAATACAACAGTAGCTCCAACCGGCCTCTCCAGCAGCCTTGCATCCGCCACGTTGCCATGCCGCTCCAGTTACTCTAATTCCAAGGTCCACCATCTGAGTAAGCTTCAGATCCTTCTATTGCTGTTTTAACTTGTTATTGGGTCCCCCCCCCCCCTCTCTTTTTTTGACCTCTAGAAATACTTATGCTGGCACAAAGAAGAAAGAAAACCTGCCCTTTGTGTTGTGTTTATTTTCCCTTTGCAGTTCACTAATTTGTCTGTCATTTACCACTTCTACAGGTTTCCATCCGTTGCTGACTTCACTGCGTGTTTGCACCTCCAGGAGTTCCTTTGCTGTTTTAACTTGCAAGGTTCCCCCCTCTTATCTTTTTTTTACCTCTTGAAATACTTCTGTGGCACAAAAGGAGAGAAAAAAACCTGCCCCTTGTGCTGTGTTTCTTCTCTTTGCAATTCACTAATTGATCTATTGTTTCCCACTTCTACAGGTTTTTCACCCATTGCTGCCTTCACCGTCAGTTTGCCCCTCCAGAAGCACTTCTGTCGCCCTTCTTTTATTTCTTTGGGCCATTCCATACCCAAAAAACAGTAAGTCAAAAGCAAGAGGGGAAAAAGTTTTTGCTCCTGTTTACCGTGATCTACCTGTTAATTTTCCGCCCATTTCCCCTGAATAAACGCTTCTTCATCTCCTCCTGCATCCAACTATCCAAGTAGCCACAACCCCACTCCCCATAAAAAAGAAAGAGAGAAGAAAAAAAATCTGCCATTGGAGTTATTTTACCTGCTTGCCTGTTTATATCCTCCTAGCTTTCCCCCATTTTGTGTCTTTTGTCTTTACACTATACCCGATTCCGTGCATTCTCAGAAGTCAAGAAGCAAAAAAATACCCCCCCAAAATTGCAAATCCATGACGGGGGTGGCGCTGGTTGGTTTGCAATTGGCAGCATCTCCGATCCTGAAGAAGCTCCTCGCGGATGCTTCAACATACCTTGGGGTTGACATGGCGAGCGAGCTCCATGAACTGGAGACCACCATCATGCCGCAGTTCGAGCTGATGATTGAAGCAGCTAACAAGGGCAATCACAGGGTCAAGTTGGACAAATGGGTCCAGGAGCTCAAAGAAGCCTTCTACAAAGCCGAAGACCTGCTGGACATGCATGAGTACGACCTCCTCGAGCGCAAAGCAAAGAGTGGGAGAGATTCCTCGCCACCCCGTGCCTCATCAATCAGCACTATTTTGAAGCCTCTGCGTGCTGCTTCTAACAGGTTATCTAATCTCCTCCCAAAGAACAAGAAGCTACTTTACCAGCTGAATGAACTGAAGGCCATTCTGGTGAAAGGCAGGGAGTTGCGTGAGCTTCTTTGCGTACCAGCTGGTAACAGTACAGAGAGCCCCATTGT
Source organism: Triticum timopheevii (assembly GCA_963921465.1). Lineage (NCBI taxonomy): Eukaryota > Viridiplantae > Streptophyta > Magnoliopsida > Poales > Poaceae > Triticum > Triticum timopheevii. The sequence goes on from OY997266.1 coordinate 466,336,607, forward strand.
TCTTCAGGCCACATCATTACCACCTCTGAAAGTAATAGGCCGTGACAAGGATCGTGATGATGTAATAAACCTTCTTACCGAGCCGGTTGCTGTTGAGGCTAATTCAGCTATATATGCGGGTTTGGCCATTGTCGGAGCAGGAGGTATGGGAAAATCCACCTTGGCACAACATGTTTACAATGACAAGAGGGTACAAGAACATTTTGATGTCAGGATGTGGGTATGCATCTCACGCAAACTTGATGTCCATCGTCACACACGGGAGATTATCGAATCCGCAGCTAAGGGGGAGTGCCCACGTGTTGATAATCTGGATACTCTCCAGTGCCAATTAAGGGACATACTGCAAAAATCAGAGAAATTCTTGCTTGTGTTGGATGATGTTTGGTTTGATGATTTGAGTAGTCAGATGGAATGGAACCAACTGTTAGCTCCTCTAGTTTCTCAGCACAATGGAAGCAAAGTTTTGGTAACTTCTCGACGGGATACATTTCCTTCTGCTCTTAACTGTGAAAAGGTGCTCCGTTTGGAAAGCATGGAAGATACTCAGTTCTTGGCACTCTTCAAATACTATGCCTTCACCGGAGCACGAATCAGAGATCCTCCCTTGCTTGAAAGGCTAGAAGAGATTGCAGAGGAGATAGTTAAAAGGCTTGGACAGTCTCCTTTGGCAGCAAAAGTTGTTGGTTCCCAGTTGAAAGGGAAAATGAATATCCCTGCCTGGAAAGATGCTCTGACTTTAAAAATTGAGAATTTAGGTGAGCCCAGAACAGCTCTGTTGTGGAGTTATCAGAAGTTAGATCCACGTCTGCAGAGGTGCTTTGTATATTGCAGCTTGTTTCCGAAAGGACACAAGTATAACATCGATGAGTTGGTTCACTTGCTGATAGCGGAGGGGCTTGTTGATCCATGCAACCAGAACAGGAGAATGGTAGATGTTGGAAAGGATTACCTCAATGAGATGGTTTCTGGGTCTTTCTTGCAACCATTTTCTGAAAGATTTCGGGCAACATGCTACATTATGCATGATCTTGTTCATGATTTGGCAGAGTCGCTCTCTAAAGAAGACTGCTTCAGATTAGAACATGACAAGGTGGCAGAAATACCATGCACCGTTCGTCATCTGTCTGTTCGTGTTAAGAGTATGAAACAACATCAGCGCAGTATCTGCAAGCTACATCATTTGCGCACTGTTATCTGCATTGACCCACTTACAGATGATGTGAGTGATCTTTTCCATCAGGTACTGCAAAACTTGAAGAAGTTACGTGTACTCTATTTGTGCTTCTACAATAGTAACAAGCTGCCTGAATCTGTTGGTGAGCTGAAGCACCTTCGGTATTTAAACCTCATTAGAACTTCCATTGCTGAATTGCCTGGATCATTATGTGCTCTTTACCACCTACAGTTACTTCTGATAAACCAGAAAGTTAAGAGTTTGCCTCACAAACTGTGCAAATTAAGCAAGTTACGGCATCTTGAAGGGCATCGTGATCTGGGATACAGGATGTATGAAGTATCTCTGCCTCAAATCCCTTATATAGGCAAGCTAACTTCGCTCCAGCATGTTAAAGAATTTTGTGTGCAAAAGCAGAAGGGATGTGAGTTGTGGCAGCTCAGAGACATGAAAGAGCTTGGTGGCAGTTTAAGAGTAAAAAATCTCGAGAATGTCACTGGTAAGAATGAAGCCTTAGAGTCGAAGCTATGTCAGAAAAGTCATCTTGGAAGCTTGGCCCTTGTCTGGAGTTGCAATAATGGCATGAATGCAGATGATAGTTTACAGTTGGAGATTCTAGAAGGTTTGACGCCACCGCCTCAACTAAAAGGCCTCAAAATCAAGGGTTACAAATCTGCCATGTATCCAAGTTGGTTACTTGAGGGTTCGTATTTTGAGAATTTGGAGTCTTTTAAGCTTGTCGATTGCGGTGCCTTGGAAGGTCTGCCACTCAACACCGAGCTCTTCAGGCATTGCTCTGAACTGAAGCTCGAGAATGTCTCGACTCTGAAAACGTTATCGTGTCTTCCAGCAGCCCTTACATGCTTATCAATTGGCAGTTGCCCACTGCTTATATTTATTACCAGTGATGAGCTAGAACAGCATGATCAGAGGGAAAACATCATGAGAACAGACTACTTGGCATCACAACTTGCTTCGATATGGGAGGTGGATTCTGGCTCAAAAGTTAAGGGAGTATTATCGTCAGAACATTCATCTCTGCAGCAAATGATGACATTAATGGATGCTAACATGTCACATCTTAAAACCATTGCAAGTGCTGTAGAAAGAGATAATGGCGAGGTAATACTGAAAGATGATATCATTAAGGCATGGATATGTTGCCACGAGCAAAGGATGAGATTTATTTATGGAAGAAGCATCGGCTTGACGTTGGTTCCACCGTCAGGTCTTTGTCAACTTCATCTTTCTTCATGCAGTATTACAGATGGGGCATTAGCTGTTTGCCTTGATGGTCTCATGTCACTGAGAAGATTGTATTTAGAGGAGATCATGACTTTAACCACACTTCCGTCGCAAGAGGTCTTCCAAAATTTGACAAAGCTGAAATTCTTGCTCATCAAATGTTGCTGGTGCTTCAAGTCATTAGGAGGCTCACGAGCTACTACCTCTCTTTCTGAGGTTACATTGATTTCCTGCCCTTCGTTAGACTTTGCACTTGGAGCAGGTTTATTGCCGTTGTCTCTTGAGGAGCTCTGTATACACCAATGCATGGTTGCAGATAATCTCTTCAGTAGTGACTTGCCGCATCTGAAAAGACTTAGCATGTTTGGCTGCAGAAGCTCCACATCCTTGTCTATCGGTCATCTGACTTCCCTCGTATCCCTATCACTGGGAGGTTTCCCTGATCTGTGCTTTCTTGAAGGCTTGCCTTTCTTGCAACTCCACAACGTACATTTGACAGACGTCCCGAAGTTCGAAGCGAATTGCCTTTCACAGTTTCGGGTGCAGAAATCACTCTTTGTTAGCAGCCCCGTGATGCTCAACCAGATACTCTCGGCTGAAGGTTCTATAGTTCCACCATTTCTGTGTCTCGAAGCATGCAAGGAGTCATCTGTTTCATTTGAAGAATCTGCAAATTTCACATCGGTCAAGTGTCTGAGATTAGGTCGGTGTGAAATGTGGTCCCTACCAGGAAATCTTAAGTGCTTCTCTAGTCTGACAAAACTTGATATCTACGACTGCCCCAACATATCATCTTTATCAGATCTGCCATCCTCCCTCCAACATATATGTGTTTGGGGTTGTGAACGCTTGAACGAGAGCTGCCGAGCACCTGATGGAGAAAGCTGGCCAAAGATTGCGCATATCCGCTGGAAGGATTTCAGATGAACTGTTGTTCGACAACTTACAAATAAATGGAAAGGTAAATGATCCGCCGGCCTTTGCGAAGATAGTCCTTTTGAGGTTTGAACAAAGAAAAATCATTTTCATTTTTTATCTTCCATGTGCTTCGTTTATTTTAAAGTTGCATTTATTCATTTCTTTCAGACAGTAGGCGCAAGATCTATCCCCTCCGGTGACCTTGTCTCCACTGCGTGTCCAGAGTTGGAGTGCCTCAAGGCTCAAGCACACCTACCCTTCAACCAGGGGCGGATCTAGTGGGGGTGCCGTGGGCGCCTATGGCACCCCCTCCGAAATTGTAAAATAAATTTTACTATATGTTAACACTAAGTACCCATCAGGTTGTTGCTATTTTCAGACTATTTGTTGTGATTATGACGATGATTAATGTAAACTTTGAACTGTGGCACCCCCAAACCTGCGATTGTAGGTCCGCCACTGCCTTCAACTCTCTCGGCATTGTCGCTGCTGCCGACCCATCAGGATCCCTTCTACGTTGATTACTGCATGCATCATTCTTCCACTTTGTCCACCACATGTCTAAGTTCGAATCTTGTTCTGTAGTTATTGCCGTTGTGTTGTTATCCTCTATTAAAGGTGTTGCTTCTGATTTGGTGATGCTTGTAGCAGTTATCCTTTGTGTGCTGAGAGGCACTCGGATGGTTGTAACAGTTATCTCTTGTTAGCTGAGATGCACTTATATATCCCATGTACTCCCTCCGTTCCCTAATATAAGGGCCTCTTTGATTCACGGGATTCTAGAAACGCGGGGAAAGGGAAAACATAGTACTGGAATGTTATGCTCATCTCAATCCTACAAGATTTTGGGTTGTTTGATTGCATCATAGGAAAAAAAAAGGATTTTTTCAAAGAGGTTTGAGTGGATGCTAGTACAAAAAAAATCCTTAGGAAAACTTCCTATATGATTCAATCCTATGAATCAAACAGCCAACATAGGAAAAACTCCCAAGGATCCTAATCCTCCAAAATTCCTATGAAAATCCTTTGAATCAAAGGAGCCCTAAGATATTTTAGTTTTTTTCTTTATTTGTATATGTATCTAGACACATTTTAGTATATATTCACTCATTTTAGTATGTATGTTGTTAATATTTTGAAATAGCTAAGCTCCATACTTCCATATTGTAGATGAACTTCAGCAGTTTACTCTTGGATGAAGGTAACTGGAAGCATCTTTGTCAAAACTGAGCGAATAGTTGAATGTACTCACTTTTTTTTTTTTTGCGAACAGAATATACTCTCAACTTTGAAGATGGGAAACGTGAAGTCTGTAGAAATGCTAGCGACAACCAGTTCAGACACCATGGCCTCCCTACTCATCAAGCTACGGTGTTCATGTGAAAAGCTTGACGGTCGCAGTGCGATTCAGCGAAAGCGCGGGCCGAGCCGGCAATTTGGATTTGCTCGGATTGGAATCGGAACTGAAACGGAAACAAGACTAGTTCAGCTGATGTGGTACGTCTTGCTCTTATCACAAGGAGGCGTTGTGCGTAGATGCGCAACCTTTTCTTTAAAAATCTTGTTTTATATGTAATGGAACACTTTGCAATTATAAACAAAGAGTAAAGCAATTGACACAGATAGACAATCTCCGGAGAGAGGAGAAGCGAGGGTGAATCATTTGTGAGAATATACAACTTTTTCTTTAACAATCTTGTTTTTGATACGATGGTGCGCTTTGAAGTTATGAACCAAGAATAAAGCAATTGACACAAACGGACAATCTCTGGAGAGAGGAGAAGGCAAGGTAGGATCATTTTGGACAATATACAGTGGCCAAGCCCTGGTGCACGGTGAGCTGAACAGAAGGGCCATAGGCCATCAAATCTTGATCCTGGTTCATGCCGTACGTGCCTTCTCCTCTGGCAACCACCTCACCGTCCACGTCTACGATGCCACCCCTTTTTGGATCCTCCACGAGCTCTCCCGGCGATAACCGAAAGGATTTCACCTGCAAAGTCAAACCAGTGAGAAAAAAATCCTACTGATGATCCACTCTATCGAAGGTTGGCAAAATGTGTTCTGAATCGCTGTAAGTTGATGATCAAGTTGACAGGGAAACAATGGCTGACCTTGAGATATGTAACATGTGGCGATTTCACGTAGCTCCCGTCGCTCATCTTCAGCAGCAGAGCCAAAAGATCGGCCTTCGGACAGTCTTTCAGTATGACCGCGTCCATGTAGCCATCTGAGAACTGCATCACAGCCACAACCATGCATGTCGCACAAATTACACCGTCACTTGGTTTTGCAGAAGCAAATGGAGCTTGATCAGATTAGCATTGGAAAACAAAGACAAAATATTTACCTTGGCTTCAGGAGCTGCCATGGCGTTCTCAGCAGCCCATGGCACGTTGTAGACGCACACACCCACAAACGGGCCATCGATGGACCTCCAGTCTGAACATTGAAACTCGGCCATGGGACCTTGATAAGAGCACACCCGAGATTCGTCGTTTTGCTCCACGACGGGAGTCTCGGCTTGCTTGACAGGATCTCCGTATGCCTCGTAGCCCGGGGCAGGCACGAAGTGGACGCTTCCGCGGTATCGGCGCAAGTTCATTATGCGAACCAGAGCCTGGGATCAATCAAGAAGAAGTCGTTTCGATGCGAGGCATCAGTTTCCAAAGATTTCAAGTTACTACAAAAGAACCAAGATTACGCACATAAAAGTCGAACCGCGCGCTCCCCATCCACCTGTATTTCTCGGACTCGATGTCAACATCCGCCACCAAACCTAAAATTTTCTGAAAGAGTCAGATCCAGCATTCACAGAAGCTCCATTGGAATTTGACAGACATTGGTGATTTCATGGTTGCGTACCCCAAGTAGTTGACAGCACGCTGAAAACGGTTTTTTCCCCTTGCACTATAGTGCAAACATCCAAGGCCTGCTTGTGACCTGTGCAACGAGAGAGTTGTTGCTTCCATCAGATTTCTCTATTTGAAACTGCCGTGGGAACTTATATTATGTGACTGAAAGCATACTATGACCTCTGATAATGGCAAATACGGCGTCCGAAACTGAGCACGTCTCGCTGGCAGCATGCAGAAGTGATTTAGCCATGCCGTTTCCTGTGCCTGCATAAATAACAAGCCAACACACATATTTAAGCACTTTCAGAATTTTTGGTGCTACTAGTGTCTGACCAAAGATCGATTGTTATATTCAGCTAAGAAAGAGATCAATTGTTCTTTACCAGCTGGAACCACCCCAATTGGCATTTTTATTGCTTCCTCCCAGTCTGATCTTTGCAGAATTCCATTCACAAGCTACATGCCAGAAATGTCAGCATGAGAAGGAAAAAAAAAGCAGGAACCTTACAGCATGTACGACATTTTCTATGTTTTCTTAGTATATTTTTTTTTTCTGCGAATGAGTATATTTGAAGGCACTAGAAACGCTCAAGCTAAACTTGCATCAGATGCTGTTAATATCTCTCTCTTTTTTTTCGTTTATCGCCAGCCTTCCAGACAAGCTGATCATGTGAGATCCATCCATTACCATTATGTGAAGTCAACTGACAGCTGTATATCGGATGCCAACTACTGGAGTCAACGCTGTGGATTCGACCCCTGTCATGCCGTGCCATGCCAACCGTGCAAACCTAAACATGGTATAGAACATTGCGTGCTACCAACCTCCACGAGGACGCCATCGCCGCTGACGCAGACGATCCCGTCGTATCTCGCAAGGTCGAGAGAGGACGCCACCTCCCGGGCATGCCCCCGGTACCGGGTCTCTGAAACAAATTAACGAAACCACGGACCAGGCGGATCAAAATAACCGCAAGCGCCAAGAATGTAGGAGAAGAAGATCGCGCTTCAAAAAACCACGGAGAACCTTACCTTGCATTGTGACTTCGACGCCGGCGGCTTCGAGCAGGGGCCTGATTTCTGCCTCGTAGATCTTGCTTGCCCGTCTTTTGCCGCCGTAGGGGTTGATGAGGACGAACAATCTCTTGGGCCGCCCTATTATCACATGTTCATCACAAAATATGAAGCGTTTACGCAAATGGAGCATCGAAACAGTTGATATCTCCATAAAAAAAAGTCGATAAAACAGAGCAGCAGCTCGTCCCATCTAGATTGGAGCAGCACTGTACATCATCAGAGGAATCGAAAAATCCGAGACAGTTTGGGCTGGTCGCGTGGTGACCGGCACGACGGACGGAGGCACCAAAGGCACGTACCGAAGGAGTCCAAGCAGCCCCGTAGCGTCTCGCCCCACGCGGCGGCCGCGCCCTCGCCGTCGGCCATCTCGAACACGTACTCCCTCCTGCGCCTCTTCCCTCCAGCCTTGGCGCACGACGGAGGTCTCGCGGCGTCCTCCGCCACGAAGGCGCAGACGACGACCTCCTTGCCGCTCGCCTCGGCTCCGAGCACGTCGGCCTCCAGCGAGAGGCTCCTCTCCACCGTGGCTCCGGCGCAGCGCCACCGGAGCTCGGGGCAGCCGCCTGTGGTGGTGGAGAGCGTCGCTTCGGCCGGCGTGCCGTTCACGCGGACCTTGGTCGTGGCGCCGCCGGTGGCTTGCCGGTCTTCCATGGCGGGGAGAGAGAGCTAGAAGAGCTTGAGATGCGAGATGGATTTTTTTGGCGCCGAGTTGGGCCCGCGCGGCAGGGCGGAGGAGTTGGAGATGCAGAGGGAGATGTGGATCGGTCGATGGACTCCAGTACGACGTGGGTTTCCGACTTGCGTACTGCTCGCGGGCTCCAGCGATCGGCTTGTTGCCGTGTGTTTGAGTATTTTGGATGGACCAGAACAAAACGTACGTTATTTTATTACTTTTCTTTTTATTTTGCTTATTACTTTGGAAAAGAAAACTTATGTTGTCAATAGACCATTTTAAAAAAATCACAAAACCTCCAATCTAGTCGCTAGGTGGTCTGCCATCACAGTACAAATAACACAGAAATAACAAAAATTACATCCATATTTGTAGACCACCTAGCGACGACTAAAAGCACTGGAGCGAGCCGAAGGCACGCCGCCGACCGCCGTCATCGTCCCTCCCTCACCGGAGTCGGGCCAAACTTGTTGCAGTAGACAGTTGAGAAGTCTCTGTGCTAAGGCCCCACACGACCAACGCATCATAACAGCAACCATCGTCGATGAAGAGAAATATAGTAGATCGAAACGATCCAACCTGCAGACACATGAACGAAGACTGGATCCAAGCAAATCCACCAAAGACCAATACCAACTGAATCCTGCAAGATCCACCGGAGACACACCACTACACACCCTTCGACGACGCTAGAGGCGTCACCAAAATGTGGGCTAGGCGGAGTGAACCTCATTTTATCATTAGGGATCCGCCACCGTCTCTTCTTTCTGAGCATGGCACAAACCCTAATGAACTCACAAGAACACTAAAAGCGGAACAAGACCCCTCCCCTGAGGGAGTCCTGGATTAGGGGGTCCTCGGGTGTCCGGACCGTTTAATATGGGCTGGACTGATGGGCCATGAAGATAAAAGCAGAAGACTTTTCCCCCGTGTCCGGGTAGGACTCCCATATGCGTGGAAGGCAAGCTTGGTATCCGGATATGTTATTTCCTCCCTTTACAAACCGACTCTGTATAACCCTAGGTCCCTTCGCTGTGTATATAAACCGGAGGGTTTAGTCTGTAGAGGCTATCATAATCCTCATAGACTAGACAGCTAAGGTTTAGCCATTATGATCTCGAGGTAGATCAACTCTTGTAACCCCTATACTCATCAAATACAATCAAGCAGTACGTAGGGTTTTACCTCCATTAAGAGGGTCCGAACCTGGGTAAACATTGTGTCCCACTTGTCCCTTGTTACCATCAATCCTCAGACGCATAGTTCGGGAACCCCTACCCAAGATCTGCCGGTTTTGACACCGACATTGGTGCTTTCATTGAGAGCTCTGCTACGTCGTCAGCAGAAGGATCGATGGCGCAGCTTGTCATCAGTGACGATGCTGTTTCCAGGGAGACTTTTCTCCCCGGTCAACTCTTTGTGTTTGGCGGCTTTGCTCTGCGTGCCAATTCAACTAGTCACCTTGAGCAGATCGACAGCTACGCCCCTGGTCACCAGATCAGGTTTGGAAGCTTGAACTACATCGCTGATATCCGAGGAGACTTGATCTTCGAAGGGTTCTCGGCCCCGGCCGCCGCTCCTCATCTACATGAAGGAAGCCCGTCCGATCCACTATCAGATTCCGCTCAGGGATCGACCCTTGTACCTGCCCTGGCCTTAAATCCAGAGCGGGCCACTCTGCCCGAAGACGGGAGAATAAACCCCGCCGGACTCTCCCCTTTTACGGAGTTACCTGCCGGAGACCCAGAGGTGAACATGCTGTCAGCGGGCCTGCCGGACTCATCTCTGGATGTCGACGTCGGTGTCAAAACCGGCAGATCTTGGGTAGGGGGTCCCGAACTATACGTCTAAGGTTGATGGTAACAGGAGGCGGGGGACACGATGTTTACCCAGGTTCAGGCCCTCTCTATGGAGGTAATACCCTACTTCCTGCTTGATTGATCTTGATGAACATGAGTATTACAAGAGTTGATCTACCACGAGATTGTAATGGCTAAAACCCTAGAAGTCTAGCCTGTATGATTATGATTGCCTCTACGGACTAAGCCCTCCGGTTTATATAGACACCAGAGGGGACGAGGGTTGTACAAAGTCGGTTACAGAGAAAGGAATCTTCATATCCGGGTGCCAAGCTTGCCTTCCATGCCAAGGAATGTCCCATCCGGACACGGGAGAGAGTCTTCTATCTTGTATCTTCACGGCCCAACAGTCCGGCCCACGCTACATAGTCCGGCCGTCCGAGGACCCCTTAATCCAGGACTCCCTCAGTAGCCCCTGAACCAGGCTTCAATGACGAGGTGTCCGGCGTGTGAATTGTCTTTGGCATTGCAAGGTGGGTTCCTTCTCCAAATACTCCAAAATAGTCTCTGAACACAAGAATCGTGTCCGGCTCTGCAAAACAAATTCCACACACAACTGCAGAGAGTATAATATTTCACGAGTCCAATCCGCTGACAACTTTTTGTAGCATGACATCACGTCGCCGCCCGACCATTATTTTGAACCGTTTTTAGCTTGCCGCTCCATATTTTGAGATGCGGTTTCATTGGCACGTCTTGTCAAAGCAGAGATCGTGTCCCCTTATTGCGGGATTCTCATCAATACGGGCATGGGTAATCCCACCGTATCGTCTGCACGACCCTTGGGAATAGGCGAGTTTTTAGGGTGAGCGGGGAGGTGCTTGATATTCACTGCCTTTATAAAGAGATAAGGATTCACCCCTTTCACCCACGCCTTCTCTCTCTACCTCCCCCATTCTCGAGCTCCAGCGCCCAAGTTCTCATCAAAGATCGAGATTTTGGGCGCTGGAGCTCAGAGTAAGGGAAGGCAGGAGATGGAAGAAGGCGTGGGAAAAAAGGAGGAGTCTTTACCCTCTTATAGGCAGTGAAATACCAAATGCCCCCCGCTCAAGCCTTAAAACTCACTTTGTCCCAAAGAGATCATGCAAATGGCATGGTCAGATTACCCAAACCCGTATTGATGAGGATCCTGTAATAGGCGGACACGATCTCTGTTTTGACAAGACATGCCAATGGAGGCTATGCCTCGAAACGCGACGCGGGAGGCATTAAAACGGTTCGAAATGTTAAAGAGCCAGATGTGACGCTTCGCTAAAAAAAGTTGTCAGTAAAAGATAGGGTTTCTTTTTGATGCTCTGCCTTCGTGGCTAAGGGTTATATTAATAATACAGAGCCGGATACAGTTCTTCTGTGTAGAGAATTATTCTAAAATGTTCAGGGGAAGGAACCCGCCTTGCGACGCCGAAGACAATCTGCGTGTCGAACACATCGTCATCGAAGACTGGTTCAGGGGCTATTGAGGGAGTCCTGGATTAGGGGGTCCTCGGGTGTCTGGACCGTTTAATATGGGCCAGACTAATGGGCCACGAAGATAAAAGCAGAATACTCCCCCCCCCCCCGCGTGTCCGGGTAGGACTCCCATATGTGTGGAAGGCAAGCTTGGTGTATGGATATGTTATTTCCTTCCTTTACAAACTGACTCTGTATAAACCTAGGCCCCTCCGGTGTGTATATAAACCGGAGGGATTAGTCCGTAGAGGCTATCATAATTCTCATAGGCTAGACAGCTAGGGTTTATCCATTACGATATCGAGGTAGATCAACTCTTGTAACCCTTATACTCATCAAATACTATCAAGCAGGACGTAGAGTTTTACCTCCATTAAGAGGGCCCGAACCTGGATAAACATTGTGTCCCACTTGTCCCCTGTTACCATCAATCCTCAGACGCACAGTTCAGGACCCCCTACCTGAGATCTGCCGGTTTTGACACCGACATCCCCCGATAATGGCTAAGGTCCACCACGCCTCCATGGCCCTAAGGCCTCCGGAGACGAGGCAGGCCGGAGCCGACGGGAGGTAGAGGAACCCTAGCTCTGATGGTTAAGTTTCTTGTGATGGAACTAGCCCACTAGTGTTCAAATCTTAGACTTGGCACCGGTGCTCGCATTTTCTTTAATTTTCAAACTTTTCAACAAAGTACGTTTAGTGGGAGGAGACGTCACCGTCTACTATGAGGCACATGTGATGACATTGTCAATCTTAAGATGTTGTGACGTCCCAGTATTCCAGAGGTGCTCATAGGGTAGGTTGTGCGTGTGAGTGCTCACAGAGGTCAGTCTACGTGCTTGTATGTGATCATATGCATCTCAAGTTCGCACGATTTTCCACTATAATTGAAAGGTGCTCTTGATATGATCATGCATCTCAATTTTCCACGTTGAGAACTTCCCCTTTGCATCATACAAAGAGGGGTGTGCCTTTAAATTTATTTTTAGGTTTTCGGGGTGATGGTTTAGGGAAGTTTCATCCATATTCGCTTGAATTGATCCTTGAGGGTAGGGTAGTGGTAGGATGTGCATCGAGCTTGGACACAAATGGTATAGCCACTGCTAAAGCGATAGCGTCACCACTAGGGCTTCCTACTTCCAATCTTATCTCTACCGCATGATCAATCATCGTTTGAAGGTCAATGGATTTTTTTATCTAATGCCTTATTTCAGTCCACATAGATATTATCTTATCATCTTGTGATGAGGTATCCACAATTTAATCACTTAGATATGTGGAATTAAGTACCACTTCTTTCCCTTCTTTGGATGTCTCACTCTAGGGTGGTTAAGCCAAAAGATAAAGCACGAGGCTTTGATACCAATTGAAAGGATCAAGATGGACATGAAGGGGGTGAATGTTGGAAATATGCCCTAGAGGCAATAATAAATTGGTTATTATTATATTTCCCGTTCATGATAAATTTTTATTATTCATGCTAGAATTGTATTGACCAGAAACTTAAATACATGTGTGAATACATAAACTACACGGTGTCCCTAGTAAGCCTCTACTAGAGTCTAGACTAGCTCATTGATCAAAGATGGTTATGGTTTCCTAACCATATACATGAGTTGTCATTTGATAACGGGATCACATCATTGGGAGAATGATGTGATGGATAGACCCAACTATAAGCTTAGCATCAGATCGGTTAGTTACTTGATATAGTTTTCTTCATGTCAAGTATCTATTCCTTCGGCCATGAGATCATGCCACACCTGAATACCGGAGGAATGCCTTGTGTGCTATCAAACCGATAAAGATCGTGGTTCAATCAATAAAGATCTTCGTTGAATATGTAGGAATCAATATGGGCATCCAGGTCCCGCTGTTGATTATTGATTGGAGAGGAGTCTCGGTCATGTCTGCATAATTCTCGAACCCGTAGGGTCGCACGCTTAACGTTCGGTAGCGCTAGGGTAGTATTGAGATATTAATAGTGGAAAATCTGAAGGTTGTTCGGAGTCCCGGATGAGAGCTGGGACGTCACGAGGAGATCCTGAATGGTCCGGAGGTAAAGATTCATATATGGAAAGTTGTTGTCGGGATTGCGGGAAAAAATCAGGGTTTTTCGGTATTGTATCGAGAAGCCACCGGAAGGTTCCAGAGGGGTCCGGAAGTCCTCGGAGGGTTCCACCACGTCCCGTACAGTAGCATGCACTACAAAAAAATACACTTCCGTGATGATACGTGTTTGTCACAGTAGGTCACGTTTTCTGTCATGCATGTACATCCATGATGATTTTACGACAGAATCAAGATAGTCATACCCGTGCTGTCGTAGAAGTGTTCCATGACATTACCAAAATTATCATCATGGAAGTGTCCACTTCCATGACGATAAATCGCGCGTCACAGAAGTGCTTTCGTAAAGGATGACCGACACGTGGCATCCACTGTAACAGAACGCCGTTAAGCTATCGGGGCCGATTTTGGATCCGATAACTCGTTAACAGCTAGGACCAATGGGAAATTTCCATGTGTAAAATTCTGGTTGGCCGGAGGGAACACCTGTCAGCTCGTCAGTGGGCTAGATGTCGCCCGTCCATTGGAAGAGACATGCCTACGATACGTCGACACATGGCTGGGCCCAACAGAGGCCCATATAGGTTAAAAAGGTCGGCCCAGTCAAAGGCCCGTAGTACTTACTCAGGTACTAGTGGGCCAACCCAATAATGGCCTGCTTAATAAAGGCCCATTTACGGCCCAAAGCCAGATCTGGCCTGTTAATTGTTCGCTGAATATTTGGGCCCATTTACGGCCCAAAGCCAGATCTGGCCCATTAATTATTTGCCGAATATTTGGGCCCAATTATAGCCCAGTGACTTTCGGCCTGTTAGAGGCCCGATGTAGACATGGGCCCATTTCATCCCAGTGTGACTTTCGGCCTGGGAATGGCCTGTGCTGCCCATGGGCCATATATGGTCCGACGGGACATCGGGCCCACTAACGGCCCGTGATAAAGGTGGCAACAGTTAAACCCAGCGTGACTTTTGGCTTTTTAAAGGCCCGTCGCATAATTTGGCCCGTTGATGCCTGTACTAAGCTTTCAGCCTCTTAAAGGCCCATGATATCAGTGGGCGTACTAAGGCCCGAGATATGTTTCGGCCTGGTAACGACCCGTGATATAACTGGGCCCAAAAAGGCCCGGTCTACATTTCAGCCTGCTGAAGGCCCGTCGACGACTAGTGAAAATTGAGGCCCAACATGCATTTCAGCCTGCTAAAGGCCCATGGTTTCATCTGGGCCGTAATAGGCGAGTACAATATTCCGCCTGTTAATGGCCCAACGCTACCTAGGCCAAACTAAGCGCTGGATCCACAAAAGGCCCAACTAAAATATAGGCCGGTGTAAGTTGTGGGCCTGGCAAAATGTGAAGGCCCCAATCATTCGGGCCCAAGAAAGATGCAGGCCGGCCCAATTGTGGCCCGCTAAAAACCAGGCCCGTTAGAGGCGAATGTTTCGGCCCGGTCGACTACATCTGATTTTTTTCAGATAGCGAATGATGGCAGCAACTAGTAGGAATTAAGAACAAACCTACTCTATACAATAAAGAAATTACGACATAGTAACTAAGAATAAACCAACACTATACAATAAAGGATTTATGGTATATTACATCCACTGGGCATCGAAGTTCGCCACCAGTGATGATAAAGCGCAACGAAGAAGCAGATTACAAAAACTGGGCACCATTGCAGCGTAACAAAATAATAATGAACCGAGACCACTTCCAAGACAGTTCAAGAAAGGTTAGCCATGCGGGGGAACTGCTGCGCAAGCTGCTGAGCAAGGCTGTGAGACCGGCCTAGCATGTCGGTCATAGCTTCCAAGTGTAGCAGTTTAGCGATGAGGTTCTCATTGGTGTTCTTTGCAATCTTTCTTAGAGATAGGAATTCAAGTCGAAGTTGAGTTGCAGAATGCCTTTCTGCTAGAACTTGGGACTGAATAAGTCGAACTGATTCAGACAACAAATTCGTGAGCTTGTCTGACTTCTAGTCTCAAGTAACTTGAACACTGCATCAAGACAAGACTTTGGGGTTGTCTCGCTATCTTCAAGATGTTTTGCCTTCTTTGCTGCAATATATGTTGGGTTTGTCTCACAGCCTTCAGCAGACTTGTGCATGCCATCAGGCATATCACCCTGAAACAAAGCAGAGAGATGACAGGTTTTGCACGTGTATAAACAAAGATGATAACTGTGCTGTCAATTCCATCCAATTTCAAATTAGAAAATAAAGAGTAAGTTCAAAATATCAATAGCATAATTTGGCATTGTTCATAATACGGGGAGCTTCACCACACTACTGGATTACCATGTCAACATAACAAGCATAGATGAAGGGCAAAGAAAATCATTGTATCTATTTTGGTTAATGTGCATGGCATGTTGTTCATATCATCATCCACATCAGTAAGATAAAACAGGAGATGACAAGGTGCAAACGTGGGCTACTTCACCACACACTGGATTATAGATCCACAAAAACAAGCATACATATAGGGAGTATTGATTAATGTGCATGGTATGAATAAGGAATTTGGTTTTACAAGTAAAACTTAGAACTTACGGCTCTTGCGAACATGCATTTTGGTAGAAACAGCAAACTAAACAGCAGTAAACGATAGGGAGTATGAGCAAATTAAACAACAGTTGAGGATAAAGGCTTTAGAAGGACTGACTTACATTAACAGTTAACACCGGCTTTATAATGCCCTTCTCCATGTCAAGGGAAGGATAACTCAAGAATTTCAGCATAGAATCTTCTTCATAAGCATTGCCTGTACTCTACATTTTGTAGAGAGTAATTATAGATATGATAATACTGGAAGGGATAGAGGATAATAAAGATAAGATGCAGATTGTGTTGGAGAACGTTGCAGAAAATTAAAAATTTTCCTACGGTTTCACCAAGATCCATCTATGGGTTCATCTAAGCAACGAGTCAAGGGAGTGAGATTGCATCTACATACCACTTGTAGATCGCGTGCGGAAGCGTTCAAGGGGATGGTGATGATGGAGTCGTACTCGCCGTGATTCAGATCACCGATGACCAAGTGCTGAACGGACAACACCTCCGCGTTCAACACACGTAAGGGACTGGAGACGTCTCCTCCTTCTTGATCCAGCAAGGGGGAAGGAGAGGTTGATGATGATCCAGCAGCACGACGGCGTGGTGGTGTGCAGCAGAACTCCGGCAGGGCTTCGCCAAGCTGCTGCGGGAGGAGGACGAGGTGTAGCAGGGGGAGGGAGGCGCCAATGCACAGGGTGCGGCTGCCCTCCCCTTTGCCCTCTGTCGTGGATTTGTCACGGCAGATGTCCTAGCAAAAGGACTTAGTCGTGGAGCCATCGCCACGGGTTTACTTGAAGGGGTTAAAGCGGGCACAAGGAAACGAGGGTTTTATACTAGTTCGGACCCTTCGATGAAGGTAAAGCCTACGTCTAGTTGTGATGGAATTGATGTGGTCTCGATGGCTAGGGAGCAAATAAGCTTCGCCTAGGCTCGAGTTGTTGGTTGTCTCCCTTGAACCGCCGCCGGTCGTCCCCTTATATACACGGGTGACGCCCGTCGGTCCATAGAGTCCCAACCGGTTCATACTCGTATTCCGGTTGGTATCTCTCTATTCCTAACTTACAATACAAGTCATACATCAAGCCGGTTTACGGCTACATGTTCTAAACCGACTACAGGCCTTGGGCCTTTATCTGCTTATACCACTAATGAAGTTAACCCGGCCCAAGTAGGCCGGTTTACGCCTAGTGGTAATATCCCCAACATTAGGCCCCGGATTGATTTGAACTGGTTCATGTCAATCCTTCACACAATCTTGCGTCTTGGACGTCTTCTGGTAATTGGTAAACCTCCATGTCGTCATTATTTTTGGTTGCTGTAAACCGGCATGACGTCATCAGTTTTGGTTACTGTAAACCGGCATGACGTCATCATGAAATTTATAACGCCCTCTTAATAACAGCTCCTGGATCCGCGCGCTTGACCTAGCTCGGTTGCCTTATAAATAAGACCGAAGGGTCATTTCTTTTCTTTCCCCTTCGTCTCTTCTTCTTCTTCTTCCTCACGTCGCCGGCTTTGGAGCTCCGCCACCGCCGTCGACCTCTGCCTCATCTCGGGCCGCTGCATCAACCTGAGCATACCAGAGTATTGCGGCACCTTCCCGCATCTTCTTCGTTCCCGGTAAGCTTTCTCTCCTTCTTAACCTAGATCTGTTCTTAGGGTTCCATGTTCATGCTGTGTTCATCGCACTCATATCTGTTCTCTGATCTTGAACGAATCCGTGAACTCTTGCTGTGTTTAGTAACGATCCCTAAGTGTCTGCTTGCAACTTCTCATCTAAGCCCATAGATCTCCCGCACATATCTGCTCAATGGTTCACTTCTGTTTCCGCCTTACTGTTCGAAATATTTCCTGTTTTTGTGAGCTTGCTGTAGATCCGCGGCTGTAACAAGATTTTGTGAAACTTGTTTCTGCATAGTTACCCATAGCTTCAACTGCTTCCGATATTTAGGTCAGGCGGTTTAACTTTACCATAGAAAAAATTGCCAAACCGGTATATATCATTAGTCCCCTGGTTGAACCGCCGGAATCCATATAACACCGTATTGTAGAAGACCGGTTTATAGGTACTGCCGCCGGTTTATCGTAGTTAGATCAACACCTTCTTGTATCCAGCGTGTCTTTGAACCGGATCGCCTATTTCTTGTAGATCTCGTCATGGCCAAACAAGTGTATGAGTGCAATTGGGTTCCCTCTCGTGTCACGGAATCGCAGTTGGACGACCTAGTCCTGATCGGCGCTTTGGATGATAAAGATACGATCCACTGGAGGGTTCCCGAAGATGAATGTCCTCCCACACCCCAGGAAGGAGAGGTCGTGGTCTTCGTAGATCACATGGCCCGGGGCTTCAAACCGCCCGGTTCTAAATTTTATCGGGATGTGTTAGCCAATTTTCAGCTCCGTCCACAGGATATTGGCCCCAATTCTGTCACCAATCTATGTCACTTTCAAGTACTTTCTGAGGCATACCTTCAAGAGGAACCTTCAGTCGGGCTGTTTAGAGATCTCT
This sequence comes from Triticum timopheevii, assembly GCA_963921465.1. NCBI lineage: Eukaryota > Viridiplantae > Streptophyta > Magnoliopsida > Poales > Poaceae > Triticum > Triticum timopheevii. Next base: position 466,354,991 of record OY997266.1, read on the forward strand.
TTCATCTGAACCGCCGCACTGAATTCACCGATGGTCCTAATACCGAACTGGGCGGTATGGCCATTCAGAAGAGGAAGGAAATCACCTATCCCCACGTCAAACTCCATACTCACCCCAAGGAGTGGAATGCAACTTGGTTTTACTGCAAGGATACGTCTCCTGACAATGAAAATCCCTTGCCTGGCTTCCGTCCGGAACGGCTCAGCAACACTCACCCTTTTCCACAAAGGCTAAGCGCCAAAGAGAGAATCAAATATGCTCCTCAACTGTCCAAGCTCCGGGCCTTCATGGCCAACGGTTTAACAGGAATAGACCTTGCACGCTGCTCGATATCATGGAGCATTCTGCCTCTGAGCCGGCGCCCCAGTTTGATGTGCGAATATACTGGTAGTGTCGATGACCCACTCCGACATATCAAAATCCAGGTCTCCGACGACGAAGTCACAGAATCTGTAAAGAAGGTGTTGAATGAACCGGAGCACCTCTGCGCTCAAACCGGTCTGCTTCCTTACTGCACCACCAACGAACCGCCAGCGGTAAGATTTTACTTGCTCTATTATTGAACCTGTTACTGCTTTATCTGTCTGACCTTTAATTATTGTTGATCCAGAGTGATAATCCGTTTTGGAGCAAGAAGCTTTCACAAGATAAAATGGAGAAGGTAGGGCGGCCAACCCGGCCCAAGACCAAGGTTATCAAGAAACCAGCTCGTAAGAGAAAAACCACCGCTTCATCTGACCCGACCATTGATGATGATGTGGGTAATCCGGATCTTGAGGTAGAACTTGATTCACTTGGCTTGCTTTTTACACGCCTTATTGATGATGATGCTTGTCAGGATGACGCCGAAGCCAGCAATGCGGGATTCGTTGAGGTAACTATTCTCTCTTTTGATTCAGAAATCTTGCCTTTGCCAAAATCTCGCCGGGCAAACCGGAAAATTAAATTTTCTCATCCTCTTGCTTATTTGGATCCCAACTTTCTTATGAAGACCCAGCAACACGAAGCTCGCCGCACAACCCGGCACAGCGGCCAGGTAGTTACTTCTGCCGGTTTACCGAACAGTCCGGTTCGAAAACGCCGCTCCGAGGTCTCCGACCTTTTTATTGATTTAAATCCTAAAGCGGGTTTCTTCCGTCAACCTCTTAATCCATCCGACTCCGATTATCAGGTCACTTCTCATTCATCGTCTGGTGAATCGTCGGCCACTCAGCTACCACCATTGAAAACAGTTGCTGGGTAAGTTAAACTGAACATATGCTTCCAGTATACTATGTAATGGCTTATGCCTTTCCTTGACTTTTTTGTTTTTCTTTCAGGGCCAAACCGAAACCAAGCAAGAAAGCCCGCCTGGATAAAGCGGCTGAAGAAGATGTGGCCCCAGAACACGACCAAGCGCCGGATCGTGAAATGTTTACTGCTGAAGATATCCCCAATGATCCTCCTTTGCAAGACGACGTTATTCCCGAAGAAGGGCTTATTAATACTCCAGCCTCTGCTAATCCGCCTGCCGGCTCCGTCCAGATTGAGAAATCCCACACTCCTGCTAACAAACCGGCCGCGCCAACACAAACCGGCGAGTCCAAAGATGATGATGTTGTGATTACCGGTGTAGGCCGCTCTAAACCCGGGAATCCTGTCACCCTTACCAAGCATATCGTCAAAGAAGATTTTTCCGCTTTGAACAAAGGAAAATGGGATGTTGAACTAGAGACATATGCTGCTCTGAGTGCCCAAGATCTTCACTCCGGCTATTTAAACCGGCTTTACACTAGCCGTGACTGCGAAGCTGGCCTGGTCAAAATGATGATGAGGGATAAATTTGAGGTAACTTACTTCTTTCCTTGCTGCCATTGCCTTCATCCTTGTAGCCCCCAAGGGCCGGTTTGGAACCTTGGTCAAACCGGGACTTGATCCTGAACATTTTTGAAACCCGTCGGCATAACCCTCCGGGGCCGGTCTAACTTAGCATAAGTAAACCGGGGCTCCAATAGAAAACTGTCCTTAGAACATAACTTGATCAAATAGCCATTAGCCCCCAAGTGCCAAGTTGAATACCTGTATTGAGCTTGGGACTTTGCAATCTAGTAATATGCAAAAAACTGAAGGTGCATTAGCCCCCAAGTATCAGGCATATAACTTTGTTATGTGGTTGATACTTTAGTTTCTTGGACTGCTTGTGTAAAGTTTAAATGCTGTCTGTATGCAGGCTGAGGTGAAAATCAAGGAGGACCGGATTGCCGATTTGCAGGAGGCCTTGAAAACCCAGCAAGCTGAAACAGATAAGTCAAAGCAAGAATTAACCAGCGCCTTGAGCACTGCTGAACAGCTGAAAGAAGGCTTCAAGAAAGAACGGGCTGACTGGGCCAATGAAAAGGCCGCTTTGACCAAAAGAGCGGAAAATGCTGAAGCTGCCCTTAAACCGGTACTGGATGAACTGACGGCCGTACAGCGGCAAATACAATCCATGACTGCTGCAATCTTTGGTAAGCTCCTTGTAACTTCTGTGATAATTTGAACCTGCTGTAGCGCAAATCCGGTTTGAGACCATTCCAATCTTGTTGTAGGCACACGTATTGGGCACTTAGGAAATGATGCGCGGAAGAAACTGAAAGCTGCCTATACCTTGGTGGAACAATTGTATACCGGAGCCCAACGGATCATCACCACAGCTTCTCATAACAACCCGGCGCCCTCTTTAATCCAGGACACTCTTAGCAGGTTGTCAATGCTTCCAGCCCGGATTGAGGAGCTGAAAAAATCCGCTGCCCGAACCGGAGCCATCAATGCCTTAATCCGGGCAAAGGCATGGGTGCCAGATTTTGATCCTGTGGAAGCGGCTCAAGGCTATCCCAGTCTAAAAGAAGATGGCTCTGAATTCAACGAAGAGAACTTAAGGGCAATAAACCGTGCAGTGCGCCCTCTGGCTTGCCAGCTGGCTGAAGAGGCAGACTTGACGCATTATCAAGCGCAATATAACGAGCAAAACAAGCGAGTGCCTGCCCCAACTGTTGAAGCGGAGAATCTGATCCCTCCAATCCGTAAGCACACTTATGCTCCTGATATTGAACCGTCTTCCCTGATCCATGAAGAGGCTGTTTTCCAAGCTTTAATGGGAATCGACTGGACCACTGTTGATTTCCAGCCAATGGGTAGAGACGAGGAAGCTGAAGCGGCGGAGGATGAGGAGCAGGCTTGAACCGGAAGCCGGTTGGGAGAGCTATTTGCGATATCCTTCCAAAAGAACAATCATCTTGTTTGGGCACCGTGCTGCCTTGTAATAGGATAGTTAATACTTCTGCCTGGAATATGCCTTCGTGCATTAGTACTGAAACTTTTGTTTGAAAAACTTCAATTCATATTTCCTGCAATCAGAAAAATTTGAACTTCGGTGGCGGTTATACCGCCAGCCGGTTTATGATCTTGATATGTGTATCAGTAATATAACAAATAGATGATACATAAATACCTGCCATGTTTGGGCATGAAGCTGGCGCAGCCAAGCCTGAAGCGGCGGTTTTATAAACCAGTACCGTCAAAATAGGGGGGAGAAAATAGCTCCTGTATAAACCGTACTGAATCAATACGAGCCCCCTTGTTACTCCATGATGTTAACAGGGAAAAGGTGAACCGGGCATACTCCTCCAGATTAAAGGGGGATCAAAATCATCGGCTGAACCGGAAAAAAGGTGTTTGTCGACATAAAAGAAATCCGACAAAAGCAAAGAACAAACAAACCATGAAAAATAACATGGAAGCAAAGGCAATGATAAAAACCGTTTGCAAAATATATGCTATACTGAGCTGATCAGATGGTATTACCATGGTCGGACAGGATCAAGGCCCCCAATAGGAGTGATAATGATTCAAGTCAGCCAGGTCCCCAAATGATTCGTGGCATATATGCCAGATCAAGAGGCGTGGCAATGGTTCGGGTTCGACCATGCCCCCAAATGATTTTGTGGCCTTAGGCCGACCAAGAGGCGTGACTGGTTCAGACTTGACCATGTCCCCAAATGATCTGGTGGCTGTCGCCTATCAAAGGGTGTTTGTTGGTTCGGACACGACCAAGGCTCCCAGTGATATATAAAAAGCAAATGTCCAGGGGTAAACCGGGGGCCGCTTTAAGCAGAGCCACTCCGTGTAACCACGCATGATAAGAAAGACAGAGACCCCGCTTTAGCTGAGGCTCCGGTTTCATATATCAAAGATAATATATACATTGTCATGATATGTACATAGATAGAGCCGATGGCTCAAGTATAGTAAGGCCGAAGATGAGCTATGTTCCACGGCCTGTTGGTCTCCTCCTCTGATGTACGTGAGTCTTGATGCTCTCGAATATCAATCAGATAGTACGACCCGTTGTGCAGATTCTTGCTGACCATGAAAGGTCCTTCCCAAGGTGGGGATAACTTGTGCATATCTGTCTGGTCTTGGATTAGTCGAAGTACCAAATCTCCTTCTTGAAAAGCTCTGGTTCTAACCCGGCGACTGTGATAGCGACGAAGATCTTGTTGGTAAATCGCCGACCGGGCAGCCGCTAGATCACGCGCTTCGTCTAATAGGTCCAAAGCGTCTTGCCGTGCCATCTCATTGCCCGCTTCAACATAAGCTGCCACACGAGGCGAATCGTGCCGGATATCACTAGGGAGAACTGCCTCTGCTCCATAGACCATAAAAAACGGTGTGTATCCTGTGGACTGGTTTGGCGTAGTATTGATACTCCAGAGCACAGATGGTAGCTCTTCAACCCAACATCCTGGTGTCCTTTGCAATGGGACCATAAGCCGGGGTTTGATGCCTCGCAAGATCTCTTGATTAGCTCGTTCTGCCTGTCCATTGGACTGGGGGTGCGCTACTGATGACACGTCAAGTCGGATGTGCTCACGTTCACAGAACTCCTTCATAGCCCCCTTGGATAAATTGGTACCATTGTCAGTAATGATACTGTGCGGAAAGCCAAACCGGAAAATCACCTTTTTGATGAACTGCACCGCTGTTGCTGCATCGCACTTGCTGACAGGCTCTGCTTCAACCCACTTGGTAAATTTATCCACTGCTACCAAAAGGTGGGTTTTCTTATCCTTGGATCTTTTAAAAGGTCCGACCATATCCAGCCCCCAAGTTGCAAACGGCCATGTTATTGGAATCATCCTCAATTCTTGAGCCGTCACATGCGCACGCCTTGAAAATTTCTGACATCCATCGCACCGTTTAACTAAGTCCTCCGCATCGGCATGTGCTGTCAACCAGTAAAACCCGTGACGAAACGCCTTTGCCACCAGAGACTTTGAACCGGCGTGGTGTCCACAATCCCCTTCATGGATTTCCCTTAAGATTTCACAGCCTTCCTCAGGAGAAACACAACGTTGAAACGTCCCTGATACACTGCAACGATGCAATTCACCATTAAGAATCGTCATGGACTTGGATCGCCGGACTATCTGCCTTGCTAGAATTTCATCCTCTGGCAACTCCCCCCGGGTCATGTATGCAATATAAGGAACCGTCCAATCCGGAATAGCATGTAATGCTGCCACCAATTGAGCCTCCGAGTCAGGAATAGCCAAATCCGCTTCACCTGGGAGCTGGACTGACGGATTGTGCAACACGTCCAAAAAGACATTGGGCGGGACCGGTTTGCGCTGAGAACCTAACCGGCTTAAAGCATCCGCCGCTTCATTCTTCCGACGGTCCACATGATCCACTTGATAACCCTTGAAGCAACCTGCAATATTATCCACTTCCCGACGATATGCAACCATGAGCGGGTCCTTAGAATCCCAAGTGCCAGACACCTGTTGAGCCACAAGGTCCGAGTCACCGAAACACTTAACCCGGCTTAAGTTCATCTCTTTAGCCATCCGGAGACCATGGAGCAAGGCTTCATACTCAGCTGCATTGTTAGTACAAGGGAACATTAAGCGGAGAACATAACAGAACTTATCACCTCGTGGGGAAGTTAATACGACTCCAGCCCCCGAGCCTTCCAATTGCCTGGATGCATCAAAATGAATAGTCCAATATGTGTGATCCGGCTTTTCCTCTGGCGCTTGTAATTCCGTCCAGTCATTGATGAAATCAACAAGTGCTTGAGACTTCACCGCCGTCCGAGGCACATACTTCAGTCCGTGTGGCCCAAGCTCTATAGCCCACTTGGCAATCCGACCAGTCGCCTCTCGGTTCTGTATGATATCACCCAAGGGAGCTGAACTGACCACCGTGATGGGGTGCCCTTGAAAATACTGCTTCAACTTCCGGCTGGCCATAAAGACACCATAGACCAACTTCTGCCAATGCGGATACCTTTGCTTGGATTCAATAAGCACCTCACTGATATAATAAACCGGCCGCTGAACCGGATATTCCTTGCCTGCCTCTTTGCGTTTCACCACAATAGCCACGCTAACTGCCCGAGCATTAGCTGCTACGTATAATAGCAATGGCTCCTTGTCAACCGGAGCTGCAAGAACCGGCGGATTGGCTAACTGCCGCTTCAAGTCCTCCAATGCTTCATCAGCAGCCGGACTCCAGACGAAATTGTCTGTCTTCCTCAGCATTTGGTATAAAGGGATGGCCTTCTCTCCGAGGTGGCTGATAAACCGGCTCAGCGCAGCAATTCGACCCGCCAAATGCTGAACATCGTTGATACACTTTGGTTTAGCTAGGGATGTAATAGCCGTAATCTTCTCCGGGTTAGCCTCAATTCCTCTGTTAGACACCAGGAAACCCAGCAACCTGCCTGCCGGAACACCAAAGACACACTTGGCCGGATTAAGCATCATCTTGTAAACTCGCAAGTTGTCAAAGGTCTCCTTCAAATCATCCACCAGCGTCTCCTTCTGTCTTGACTTTACTACAATATCGTCCACATAGGCGTGTACATTGCGGCCGATCTGTTTATGCAGGCAATTCTGTACACACCGTTGATAGGTGGCTTGGGCACTCTTGAGCCCGAAGGGCATAGATACATAGCAGAAGGCTCCAAAGGGAGTAATAAATGCTGTTTTCTCCTGGTCCTTAACTGCCATCTTGATCTGATGATATCCAGAGTATGCATCCAAAAAACTCAAACGCTCACAACCTGCCGTGGCATCAATGATCTGGTCAATGCGGGGGAGGGCAAAAGGATCTGCCGGACAGGCCTTGTTAAGATCTGTGTAATCCACACACATACGCCAAGTGCCATTTTTCTTAAGAACCAGCACCGGATTAGCAAGCCACTCTGGATGGAACACCTCAATGATAAAACCAGCTGCTAAAAGCCTGGCCACTTCCTCTCCAATGGCCTTGCGCCTTTCTTCGTTAAACCGGCGAAGGAATTGTTTCACCGGTTTGTACTTAGGATCCACATTAAGAGTGTGCTCAGCGAGTTCCCTCGGTACACTTGGCATGTCAGACGGTTTCCATGCAAAAATGTCCCGATTCTCACGGATGAACTCGATGAGCGCGCTTTCCTAGTTGGGATCCAGGTTGGCACTGATAGTGAACTGCTTGGACGAATCGCCAGGCACGAAGTCAACAAGCTTGGTCTCAGCTGCCGATTTGAACTTCAGATCTGAATCATGCTCTGTAGTTGGCTTCTTCAAAGGGGTCATATCCGCCAGATCAACATTGTCCTTATAATACTTCAACTCTTCCGTGGCACAGACCGACTCTGCATAAGCCGCATCACCTTCCTCACATTCCAAAGCGACCCTACGGCTCCCATGAACCGTTATCGTCCCCTTGTAACCCGGCATCTTGAGCTGTAAGTAGACATAACAAGGTCGCGCCATAAACTTGGCATAAGCGGGCCGCCCAAACAAGGCGTGATACGGGCTCCGGATCTTCACCACCTCAAAGGTTAATTTTTCCGTCCGAGAATCGTGCTCGTCCCCAAAAGCCACATCTATGGCTATCTTACCAACAGGATATGCAGATTTGCCTGGCACTACACCATGGAACACCGTATTAGACGGTCTGAGATCCTTGTCTGTTAGACCCATGCGCCGGAATGTCTCATAGTATAGTATGTTAATACTGCTTCCTCCATCCATGAGTACCTTGGTGAACTTATAACCCCCCACCTGAGGGTCTACCACTAATGCTAGCTGGCCCGGATTATCAACCCGGGGCGGGTGATCCTCTCTGCTCCACACGATGGGCTGCTCTGACCAGCATAAGTAACGTGGTAAGGCCGGTTCAACAGAATTCACCGCTCGCTTGTGGATTTTTCGGTCGCGCTTATCCAAGCTAGTTGTGAAAACATGGTACTGCCCATTTCTCAACTGCTTTGGCTGGCTCTAATAACCCGACTGCTGTTGCTGCTGCTGCTGCTGGCCGTTCTGATTATTCTGGTTGTTGTGGCCGCCCTGATTGAAACCTGAACCGGAAGCTCCATCGTGACCCGGTCTGTGGAAACCGGATCCTGAACCGCCACCTGACCCATGGTCATACCGGAAGGCATTAGAATTTTTAAATTCCTGCATAATATAACAATCCTTCTAAAGGTGGTTAGCCGGCGACTCCTTCGTCCCGTGCTTTGGGCAAGGCTGATTCAACAAATAATTCAAACGGCTTGCGTTAGGATTGGGAGCTCCATTATGATTTGCCGCTTTACCTCTGCGCTGCTGCCCCCTGTCCTGTGCATTGGTGTTGGCCACAAAATCCATGCTACCATCTGCCTTGCGCTTGCCTCCGTTTCCATGACCCGCCGGTTTGTGCTGCTGCTGTTTGGAGTTGCTATTCTTCCTTCCCTTCCCTGCCTCATCATCATCAGGCTCGGGATCCTTGGTACTGTCCGAATCAGCATACTTCACTAAAGCGGCCATGAGGGTTCCCATGTCATTACAGAACCGCTTCATGCGTCCCAATTTCAATTTTAAAGGCTCAAACCGGCAGTTGCCTTCCAGGGTTAAGATCGCAGAGTCAGTATTAATCCTGTCAGACGAGTGCGAAATTTCCGAAACGCGGCGCACCCAACGGGTCGTTGATTCTCCTTCCTCCTGGACACAAGCCGCCAGGTCTACTATGGACTTAGGCTGCTTACATGTATCCTTAAAATTCTGTATAAACCGGGCCCGCAACTGGGCCCATGAGCTGATAGAATTGGGTGGTAGGCTCTTCAACCAAGTACGAGCCATGCCCTCAAGCATCATGGTGAAGTATTTTGCACACGCGGCCTCATCCACGTCTAGCATCTCCATGGCCATCTCATAACTCTCTACCCACGCTTCAGGGGATAAATCAGCGGTGTAATTCGGCACCTTGCGTGGACCCTTGAAATCTTTGGGCAGGCGCACATTACGTAAAGCGGGGATTAAGCAAGGCACTCCCAAAGCGGATGTGACTCCTGGTCCGGCGAAGGTGGTAGAGCGAACCGGTGTAAGTTGACCTGCATTATCCTGTGCTGCTAACTCGGCCTCCCTTTATGCCCGGGCCCGGTCCACCACATCCTGCGCATCACGGACACCACCTGCCGGGCTATTGCCACGGGCTGCTTCACGGCCTCGCGCATTGCTCGATATGGCCGGTTCATTCATGCGCCTGCTATAGCTCCGGCTTGGACGGGGTGTAGAGTGAATCCGATCACGGCTGTACGAATATGCTTCCTGCTGAATCAGCGCAGTCCGGAGAAGCTCCTTAACCCGGCATGTCTCTATCGCCTGCGGAGAGTCCCCTTCGACTGGGATGGCCTCTAATCATGCAGCGGCCGCAACAAGGTTGTCCAAAGGATTCGAGTAATGACCCGGGGGTGTCTGGACCGGCAGAGGTGCCACAATGTTCTGTTGAGGGGGTTCCATCAGGCGGGGCTGGACCGTCGCTCCTGGCCCTGGTGCTTCAATCCGGTTTGCCTCCAGGTACTGCGGCGGATTACTGGGCCCTGCTCCTGGAGTGTGAAAGAGATTTTGGGGGTCAAACCCTAACGGCAGGCATGATCTGTGCTTCCGCTTCAAGACCTCCTGTGACGCATTCTGGTCGAGCATGAGCTTATAAGCCTGGGCGTCCAAAGCGGCCCGCTCTGCAGCCATCCTGTCCTTTTCTGCCGCCAGATCCGCTTTGGCCTGCACGATCTGTTCTTTCACCTTTGCAATCTCTGCATCATGAGCCTCCTGATCCACCGGATTGGCTTCTGCCATAAGCGCGGCTAATGCATCAAACAGGTCGGATAGAACTTGAACCGGCGGGCGCACCAGGCCTCCTGCCCCTGCTGCCGCTACCGCTGCTGATCCGGAGAGCATTGCTGCGGCGGTCGAAGAATGATTCGCCACCTGGGTGCCGGCCATGAATATTCCAACCCGGTTGATCTGGCCTGGGGGGTCCGGAATACTGTCGCCATCGGAACAGCCCCTAACCTGATCGTCTTGCAACTGGTATAGCTATTCGGTCTCTCCGGTCGAGGACTCGTCGCCGGAATAGACGACGGTCTCGCTACCGTGTTCTGACTCGTCCTCACGCTCTCCTCCGTGGATGACCCTAACGAAGGCACGCTTCATGGCCGGTTTAGCCTGGGTAGATCTCGCACGCTGAGCCGTCTCGACGAGGTCGGTGCAGATGTCCGGCTCAGGCCCGGGCTCACCGATCTTGCCAATGAAAACGTGTATGCCACCGAAGGGGACCCGGTACCCGTACTCGATCGAATCGGCCTCGGGACCCCATCCTGCGTCGTCGATGTAGATCCTGCCGCGATGACTCTTGGTCATCCGGCCCACAACATAGCCTTCGAGTCCCTTGAGCTTGCCCTCCAAGATCGTCAAACCATCGTGCGATAGCCCCACGGTGGGCGCCAACTGTCGTGGATTTGTCACGGCAGATGTCCTAGCGAAAGGACTTAGTCGTGGAGCCATCGCCACGGGTTTACTTGAAGGGGTTAAAGCGGGCACAAGGACACGAGGGTTTTATACTAGTTCGGCCCCTTCGATGAAGGTAAAGCCTACGTCTAGTTGTGATGGAATTGATGTGGTCTCGATGGCTAGGGAGCAAATAAGCTTCGCCTAGGCTCGAGTTGTTGGTTGTCTCCCTTGAACCGCCGCCGGGTCGTCCCCTTATATACACGGGTGACGCCCGTCGGTCCATAGAGTCCCAACCGGTTCATACTCGTATTCCGGTTGCTATCTCTCTATTCCTAACTTACAATACAAGTCATACATCAAGCCGGTTTACGGCTACATGTTCTAAACCGACTACAGGCCTTGGGCCTTTATCTGCTTATACCACTAATGAAGTTAACCCGGCCCAAGTAGGCCGGTTTACGCCTAGTGGTAATATCCCCAACATTAGGCCCCAGATTGATTTGAACTGGTTCATGTCAATCCTTCACACAATCTTGCGTCTTGGACGTCTTCTGGTAATTGGTAAACCTCCATGTCGTCATTATTTTTGGTTGCTGTAAACCGGCATGACGTCATCAGTTTTGGTTACTGTAAACCGGCATGATGTCATCATGAAATTTATAACGCCCTCTTAATAACAGCTCCTGGATCCGCGCGCTTGACCTAGCTCGGTTGCCTTATAAATAAGACCGAAGGGTCATTTCTTTTCTTTCCCCTTCGTCTCTTCTTCTTCTTCTTCCTCACGTTGCCGGCTTTGGAGCTCCGCCACCGCCGTCGACCTCTGCCTCATCTCGGGCCGCTGCATCAACCTGACCGTACCAGAGTATTGCGGCACCTTCCCGCATCTTCTCCGTTCCCGGTAAGCTTTCTCTCCTTCTTAACCTAGATCTGTTCTTAGGGTTCCATGTTCATGCTGTGTTCATCGCACTCATATCTGTTCTCTAATCTTGAACGAATCCGTGAACTCTTGCTGTGTTTAGTAACGATCCCTAAGCGTCCGCTTGCAACTTCTCATCTAAGCCCATAGATCTCCCGCATATATCTGCTCAATGGTTCACTTATGTTTCCGCCTTACTGTTCGAAATATTTCCTTTTTTGTGAGCTTGCTGTAGATCCGCGGCTGTAACAAGATTTTGTGAAACTTGTTTCTGCATAGTTACCCATAGCTTCAACTGCTTCCGATATTTAGGTCAGGCGGTTTAACTTTACCATAGAAAAAATTGCCAAACCGGTATATATTATTAGTCCCCTGGTTGAACCGCCGGAATCCATATAACGCCGTATTGTAGAAGACCGGTTTATAGGTACTGCCGCCGGTTTATCGTAGTTAGATCAACACCTTCTTGTATCCAGCGTGTCTTTGAACCGGATCGCCTATTTCTTGTAGATCTCGTCATGGCCAAACAAGTGTATGAGTGCAATTGGGTTCCCTCTCGTGTCACGGAATCGCAGTTGGACGACCTAGTCCTGATCGGCGCTTTGGATGATAAAGATACGATCCACTGGAGGGTTCCCGGAGATGAATGTCCTCCCACACCCTAGGAAGGAGAGGTCGTGGTCTTCGCAGATCACATGGCCCGGGGCTTCAAACCGCCCGGTTCTAAATTTTATCGGGATGTGTTAGCCAATTTTCAGCTCCGTCCACAGGATATTGGCCCCAATTCTGTCACCAATCTATGTCACTTTCAAGTACTTTTTGAGGCATACCTTCAAGAGGAACCTTCAGTCGGGCTGTTTAGAGATCTCTTTCATCTGAACCGCCGCACTGAATTCACCGATGGTCCTAATACCGAACTAGGCGGTATGGCCATTCAGAAGAGGAAGGAAATCACCTATCCCCACGTCAAACTCCATACTCACCCCAAGGAGTGGAATGCAACTTGGTTTTACTGCAAGGATACGTCTCCTGACAATGAAAATCCCTTGCCTGGCTTCCGTCCGGAACGGCTCAGCAACACTCACCCTTTTCCACAAAGGCTAAGCGCCAAAGAGAGAATCAAATATGCTCCTCAACTGTCCAAGCTCCGGGCCTTCATGGCCAACGGTTTAACAGGAATAGACCTTGCACGCTGCTGGATATCATGGAGCATTCTGCCTCTGAGCCGGCGCCCCAGTTTGATGTGCGAATATACTGGTAGTGTTGATGACCCACTCCGACATATCAAAATCCAGGTCTCCGATGACGAAGTCACAGAATCTGTAACAAAGGTGTTGAATGAACCGGAGCACCTCTACGCTCAAATCGGTCTGCTTCCTTACTGCACCACCAACGAATCGCCAGCGGTAAGATTTTACTTGCTCTATTATTGAACCTGTTACTGCTTTATCTGTCTGACCTTTAATTATTGTTGATCCAGAGTGATAATCCGTTTTGGAGCAAGAAGCTTTCACAAGATAAAACGGAAAAGGCAGGGCGGCCAACCCGGCCCAAGACCAAGGTTATCAAGAAACCAGCTCGTAAGAGAAAAACCACCGCTTCATCTAACCCGGCCATTGATGATGATGTGGGTAATCCGGATCTTGAGGTAGAACTTGATTCACTTGGCTTGCTTTTTACACGCCTTATTGATGATGATGCTTGTCAGGATGACGCCGAAGCCAGCAATGCGGGATTCGTTGAGGTAACTATTCTCTCTTCTGATTCAGAAATCTTGCCTTTGCCAAAATCTCGCAGGGCAAACCTGAAAATTAAATTTTCTCATCCTCTTGCTTATTTGGATCCCAACTTTCTTATGAAGACCCAGCAACACGAAGCTCGCCGCACAACCCGGCACAGCGGCCAGGTAGTTACTTCTGCCGGTTTACCGAACAGTCCGGTTCGAAAATGCCGCTCCGAGGTCTCCGACCTTTTTATTGATTTAAATCCTAAAGCGGGTTTCTTCCGTAAACCTCTTAATCCATCCGACTCCGATTATCAGGTCACTTCTCATTCATCGTCTGGTGAATCGTCGGCCACTCAGCTACCACCATTGAAAACAGTTGCTGGGTAAGTTAAACTGAACATATGCTTCCAGTACACTGTGTAATGGCTTATGCCTTTCCTTGACTTTTTTGTTTTTCTTTCAGGGCCAAACCGAAACCAAGCAAGAAAGCCCGCCTGGATAAAGCGGCTGAAGAAGATGTGGCCCCAGAACACGACCAAGCGCCGGATCGTAAAATGTTTACTGCTGAAGATATCCCCAATGATCCTCCTTTGCAAGACGACATTATTCACGAAGAAGGGCTTATTAATACTCCAGCCTCTGCTAATCCGCCTGCCGGCTCCGTCCAGATTGAGAAATCCCACACTCCTGCTAACAAAATGGCCGCGCCAACACAAACCGGCGAGTCCAAAGATGATGATGTTGTGATTACCGGTGTAGGCCGCTCTGAACCCGGGAATCCTGTCACCCTTACCAAGCATATCGTCAAAGAAGATTTTTCCGCTTTGAACAAAGGAAAATGGGATGTTGAACTAGAGACATATGCTGCTCTGAGTGCCCAAGATCTTCACTCCGGCTATTTAAACCGGCTTTACACTAGCCGTGACTGCGAAGCTGGCCTGGTCAAAATGATGAGGGATAAATTTGAGGTAACTTACTTCTTTCCTTGCTGCCATTGCCTTCATCCTTGTAGCCCCCAAGGGCCGGTTTGGAACCTTCGTCAAACCGGGACTTGATCCTGAACATTTTTGAAACCCGTCGGCATAACCCTCCGGGGCCGGTCTAACTTAGCATAAGTAAACCGGGGCTCCAATAGAAAACTGTCCTTAGAACATAACTTGATCAAATAGCCATTAGCCCCCAAGTGCCAAGTTGAATACCTGTATTGAGCTTGGGACTTTGCAATCTAGTAATATGCAAAAAACTGAAGGTGCATTAGCCCCCAAGTATCAGGCATATAACTTTGTTATGTGGTTGATACTTCAGTTTCTTGGACTGCTTGTGTAAAGTTTAAATGCTGTCTGTATGCAGGCTGAGGTGAAAATCAAGGAGGACCGGATTGCCGATTTGCAGGAGGCCTTGAAAACCCAGCAAGCTGAAACAGATAAGTCAAAGCAAGAATTAACCAGCGCCTTGAGCACTGCTGAACAGCTGAAAGAAGGCTTCAAGAAAGAACGGGCTGACTGGGCCAATGAAAAGGCCGCTTTGACCAAAAGAGCGAAAAATGCTGAAGCTGCCCTTAAACCGGTAGTGGATGAACTGACGGCCGTACAGCGGCAAATACACTCCATGACTGCTGCAATCTTTGGTAAGCTCCTTGTAACTTCTGTGATAATTTGAACCTGCTGTAGCGCAAATCCGGTTTGAGACCATTCCAATCTTGTTGTAGGCACACGTATTGGGCACTTAGGAAATGATGTGCGGAAGAAACTGAAAGCTGCCTACACCTTGGTGGAACAATTGTATACCGGAGCCCAACGGATCATCACCACAGCTTCTCATAACAACCCGGCGCCCTCTTTAATCCAGGACACTCTTAGCAGGTTGTCGATGCTTCCAGCCCGGATTGAGGAGCTGAAAAAATCCGCTGCCCGAACCGGAGCCATCAATGCCTTAATCCGGGCAAAGGCATGGGTGCCAGATTTTGATCCTGTGGAAGCGGCTCAAGGCTATCCCAGTCTGAAAGAAGATGGCTCTGAATTCAACAAAGAGGACTTAAGGGCAATAAACCGTGCAGTGCGCCCTCTGGCTTGCCAGCTGGCTGAAGAGGCAGACTTGACGCATTATCAAGCGCAATATAACGAGCAAAACAAGCGAGTGTCTGCCCCAACTGTTGAAGCGGAGAATCTGATCCCTCCAATCCGTAAGCACACTTATGCTCCTGATATTGAACCGTCTTCCCTGATCCATGAAGAGGCTGTTTTCCAAGCTTTAATGGGAATCGACTGGACCACTGTTGATTTCCAGCCAATGGGTAGAGACGAGGAAGCTGAAGCGGCGGAGGATGAGGAGCAGGCTTGAACCGGAAGCCGGTTGGGAGAGCTATTTGCGATATCCTTCCAAAAGAACAATGATCTTGTTTGGGCACCGTGCTGCCTTGTAATAGGATAGTTAATACTTCTGCCTGGAATATGCCTTCGTGCATTAGTACTGGAACTTTTGTTTGAAAAACTTCAATTCATATTTCCTGCAATCAGAAAAATTTGAACTTCGGTGGCGGTTATACCGCCAGCCGGTTTATGATCTTGATATGTGTATCAGTAATATAACAAATAGATGATACATAAATACCTCCCATGTTTGGGCATGAAGCTGGCGCAGCCAAGCCTGAAGCGGCGGTTTTATAAACCAGTACCGTCAAAATAGGGGGGAGAAAATAGCTCCCGTATAAACCGTACTGAATCAATACGAGCCCCCTTGTTACTCCATGATGTTAACAGGGAAAAGGTGAACCGGGCATACTCCTCCAGATTAAAGGGGGATCAAAATCATCGGCTGAACCGGAAAAAAGGTGTTTGTCGACATAAAAGAAATCCGACAAAAGCAAAGAACAAACAAACCATGAAAAATAACATGGAAGCAAAGGCAATGATAAAAACTTTTTGCAAAATATATGCTATACTGAGCTGATCAGATGGTATTACCATGGTCGGACAGGATCAAGGCCCCCAATAGGAGTGACAATGATTCAAGTCAGCCAGGTCCCCAAATGATTTGTGGCATATATGCCAGATCAAGAGGCGTGGCAATGGTTCGGGTTCGACCATGCCCCCAAATGATTTTGTGGCCTTAGGCCGACCAAGAGGCGTGACTGGTTCAGACTTGACCATGTCCCCAAATGATCTGGTGGCTGTCGCCTATCAAAGGGTGTTCGTTGGTTCGGACACGACCAAGGCTCCCAGTGATATATAAAAAGCAAATGTCCAGGGGTAAACCGGGGGCCGCTTTAAGCAGAGCCACTCCGTGTAACCACGCATGATAAGAAAGACAGAGACCCCGCTTTAGCCGAGGCTCCGGTTTGATATATCAAAGATAATATATACATTGTCATGATATGTACATAGATAGAGCCGATGGCTCAAGTATAGTAAGGCCGAAGATGAGCTATGTTCCACGGCCTGTTGGTCTCCTCCTCTGATGTACGTGAGTCTTGATGCTCTCGAATATCAATCAGATAGTACGACCCGTTGTGCAGATTCGTGCTGACCACGAAAGGTCCTTCCCAAGGTGGGGATAACTTGTGCATATCTGTCTGGTCTTGGATTAGTCGAAGTACCAAATCTCCTTCTTGAAAAGCTCTGGTTCTAACCCGGCGACTGTGATAGCGACGAAGATCTTGTTGGTAAATCGCCGACCGGGCAGCCGCTAGATCACGCGCTTCGTCCAATAGGTCCAAAGCGTCTTGCCGTGCCGTCTCATTGCCCGCTTCAACATAAGCTGCCACACGAGGCGAATCGTGCCGGATATCACTAGGGAGAACTGCTTCTGCTCCATAGACCATAAAAAACGGTGTGTATCCTGTGGACCGGTTTGGCGTAGTATTGATACTCCAGAGCACGGATGGTAGCTCTTCAACCCAACATCCTGGTGTCCTTTGCAATGGGACCATAAGCCGGGGTTTGATGCCTCGCAAGATCTCTTGATTAGCTCGTTCTGCCTGTCCATTGGACTGGGGGTGCGCTACTGATGACACGTCAAGTCGGATGTGCTCACGTTCACAGAACTCCTTCATAGCCTCCTTGGATAAATTGGTACCATTGTCAGTAATGATACTGTGCGGAAAGCCAAACTGGAAAATCACCTTTTTGATGAACTGCACCGCTGTTGCTGCATCGCACTTGCTGACAGGCTCTGCTTCAACCCACTTGGTAAATTTATCCACTGCTACCAAAAGGTGGGTTTTCTTATCCTTGGATCTTTTAAAAGGTCCGACCATATCCAGCCCCCAAGTTGCAAACGGCCATGTTATTGGAATCATCCTCAATTCTTGAGCCGGCACATGCGCACGCCTTGAAAATTTCTGACATCCATCGCACCGTTTAACCAAGTCCTCCGCATAGGCATGTGCTGTCAACCAGTAAAACCCATGACGAAACACCTTTGCCACCAGAGACTTTGAACCGGCGTGGTGTCCACAATCCCCTTCATGGATTTCCCTTAAGATTTCACAGCCTTCCTCAGGAGAAACACAATGTTGAAACGCCCCTGATACACTGCAACGATGCAATTCACCATTAAGAATCGTCATGGACTTGGATCGCCGGACTATCTGCCTTGCTAGAATTTCATCCTCTGGCAACTCCCCCCGGGTCATGTATGCAATATAAGGAACCGTCCAATCCGGAATAGCATGTAATGCTGCCACCAATTGAGCCTCCAGGTCAGGAATAGCCAAATCCGCTTCACCTGGGAGCTGGACTAACGGATTGTGCAACACGTCCAAAAAGACATTGGGCGGGACCGGTTTGCGCTAAGAACCTAACCGGCTTAAAGCATCCGCCGCTTCATTCTTCCGACGGTCCACATGATCCACTTGATAACCCTTGAAGCAACCTGCAATATTATCCACTTCTCGACGATATGCAGCCGTGAGCGGGTCCTTAGAATCCCAAGTGCCAGACACTTGTTGAGCCACAAGGTCCGAGTCACCGAAACACTTAACCCGGCTTAAGTTCATCTCTTTAGCCATCCGGAGACCATGGAGCAAGGCTTCATACTCAGCTGCATTGTTAGTACAAGGGAACATTAAGCGGAGAACATAACAGAACTTATCACCTCGTGGGGAAGTTAATACGACTCCAGCCCCCGAGCCTTCCAATTGCCTGGATCCATCAAAATGAATAGTCCAATATGTGTGATCCGGCTTTTCCTCTAGCGCTTGTAATTCTGTCCAGTCATTGATGAAATCAACAAGTGCTTGAGACTTCACCGCCGTCCGAGGAACATACTTCAGTCCGTGTGGCCCAAGCTCTATAGCCCACTTGGCAATCCGGCCAGTCGCCTCTCGGTTCTGTATGATATCACCCAAGGGAGCTGAACTGACCACCGTGATGGGGTGCCCTTGAAAATACTGCTTCAACTTCCGGCTGGCCATAAAGACACCATAGACCAACTTCTGCCAATGCGGATACCTTTGCTTGGATTCAATAAGCACCTCGCTGATATAATAAACCGGCCGCTGAACCGGATATTCCTTGCCTGCCTCTTTGCGTTCCACCACAATAGCCACGCTAACTGCCCGAGCATTAGCTGCTACGTATAATAACAATGGCTCCTTGTCAACCGGAGCTACAAGAACCGGCGGATTGGCTAACTGCCGCTTCAAGTCCTCCAATGCTTCATCAGCAGCCGGACTCCAGACGAAATTGTCTGTCTTCCTCATCATTTGGTATAAAGGGATGGCCTTCTCTCCGAGGCGGCTGATAAACCGGCTCAGCGCAGCAATTCGGCCCGCCAAACGCTGAACATCATTGATACACTTTGGTTTAGCTAGGGATGTAATAGCCGTAATCTTCTCCGGGTTAGCCTCAATTCCTCTGTTAGACACCAAGAAACCCAGCAACCTGCCTGCTGGAACACCAAAGACACACTTGGCCGGATTAAGCATCATCTTGTAAACTCGCAATTTGTCAAAGGTCTCCTTCAAATCATCCACCAGCGTCTCCTTCTGTCTTGACTTTACTACAATATCGTCCACATAGGCGTGTACATTGCGGCCGATCTGTTTATGCAGGCAATTCTGTACACACCGTTGATAGGTGGCTTGGGCACTCTTGAGCCTGAAGGGCATAGATACATAGCAGAAGGCTCCAAAGGGAGTAATAAATGCTGTTTTCTCCTGGTCCTTAACTTCCATCTGGATCTGATGATATCCAGAGTATGCATCCAAAAAACTCAAACGCTCACAACCTGCCGTGGCATCAATGATCTGATCAATGCGGGGGAGGGCAAAAGGATCTGCCGGACAGGCCTTGTTAAGATCTGTGTAATCCACACACATACGCCAAGTGCCATTTTTCTTAAGAACCAGCACCGGATTAGCAAGCCACTCTGGATGGAACACCTCAATAATAAAACCAGCTGCTAAAAGCCTGGCCACTTCCTCTCCAATGGCCTTGCGCCTTTCTTCGTTAAACCGGCGGAGGAATTGTTTCACCGGTTTGTACTTAGGATCCACATTAAGAGTGTGCTCAGCGAGTTCCCTCGGTACACCTGGCATGTCAGACGGTTTCCATGCAAAAATGTCCCGATTCTCACGGATGAACTCGATGAGCGCGCTTTCCTATTTGGGATCCAGGTTGGCACTGATAGTGAACTTCTTGGACGAATCGCCAGGCACGAAGTCAACAAGCTTGGTCTTAGCTGCCGATTTGAACTTCAGATCTGAATCATGCTCTGTAGTTGGCTTCTTCAAAGGGGTCATATCCGCCGGATCAACATTGTCCTTATAATACTTCAACTCTTCCGTGGCACAGACCGACTCTGCATAAGCCGCATCACCTTCCTCACATTCCAAAGTGACCCTACGGCTCCCATGAACCGTTATCGTCCCCTTGTAACCCGACATCTTGAGCTGTAAGTAGACATAACAAGGTCGCGCCATAAACTTGGCATAAGCGGGCCGCCCAAACAAGGCGTGATACGGGCTCCGGATCTTCACCACCTCAAAGGTTAATTTTTCCGTCCGAGAATCGTGCTCGTCCCCAAAAGCCACATCTATGGCTATCTTACCAACAGGATATGCAGATTTGCCTGGCACTACACCATGGAACACCGTATTAGACGGTCTGAGATCCTTGTCTGTTAGACCCATGCGCCGGAATGTCTCATAGTATAGTATGTTAATACTGCTTCCTCCATCCATGAGTACCTTGGTGAACTTATAACCCCCCACCTGAGGGTCTACCACTAATGCTAGCTGGCCCGGATTATCAACCCGGGGCGGGTGATCCTCTCTGCTCCACACGATGGGCTGCTCTGACCAGCGTAAGTAACGTGGTAAGGCCGGTTCAACAGAATTCACCGCTCGCTTGTGGATTTTTCGGTCGCGCTTATCCAAGCTAGTTGTGAAAACATGGTACTGCCCATTGCTCAACTGCTTTGGCTGGCTCTGATAACCCGACTGCTGTTGCTGCTGCTGCTGCTGGCCGTTCTGATTATTCTGGTTTTTGTGGCCGCCCTGATTGAAACCTGAACCGGAAGCTCCATCGTGACCCGGTCCGTGGAAACCGGATCCTGAACCGCCACCTGACCCATGGTCATACCGGAAGGCATTAGAATTTTTAAATTCCTGCATAATATAACAATCCTTCTAAAGGTGGTTAGCCGGCGACTCCTTCGTCCTGTGCTTTGGGCAAGGCTGATTCAACAAATAATTCAAACGGCTTGCGTTAGGATTGGGAGCTCCATTATGATTTGCCGCTTTACCTCTGCGCCGCTGCCCCCTGTCCTGTGCATTGGTGTTGGCCACAAAATCCATGCTACCATCTGCCTTGCGCTTGCCTCCGTTTCCATGACCCGCCGGTTTGTGCTGCTGCTGTTTGGAGTTGCTATTCTTCCTTCCCTTCCCTGCCTCATCATCATCAGGCTCGGGATCCTTGGTACTGTCCGAATCAGCATACTTCACTAAAGCGGCCATGAGGGTTCCCATGTCATTACAGAACCGCTTCATGCGTCCCAATTTCAATTTTAAATGCTCAAACCGGCAGTTGCCTTCCAGGGTTAAGATCGCAGAGTCAGCATTAATCCTGTCAGACGAGTGCAAAATTTCCGAAACGCGGCGCACCCAACGGGTCGTTGATTCTCCTTCCTCCTGGACACAAGCCACCAGGTCTACTATGGACTTAGGCTGCTTACATGTATCCTTAAAATTCTTTATAAACCGGGCCCGCAACTGGGCCCATGAGCTGATAGAATTGGGTGGTAGGCTCTTCAACCAAGTACGAGCCATGCCCTCAAGCATCATGGTGAAGTATTTTGCACACGCGGCCTCATCCACGTCTAGCATCTCCATGGCCATCTCATAACTCTCTACCCACGCTTCAGGGGATAAATCAGCGGTGTAATTCGGCACCTTGCATGGACCCTTGAAATCTTTGGGCAGGCGCACATTACGTAAAGCGGGGATTAAGCAAGGCACTCCCAAAGCGGATGTGACTCCTGGTCCGGCGAAGGTGGTAGAGCGAACCGGTGTAAGTTGACCTGCATTATCCTGTGCTGCTAACTCGGCCTCCCTTTATGCCCGGGCCCGGTCCACCACATCCTGCGCATCGCGGACACCACCTGCCGGGCTATTGCCACGGGCTGCTTCACGGCCTCGCGCATTGCTCGATATGGCCGGTTCATTCATGCGCCTGCTATAGCTCCGGCTTGGACGGGGTGTAGAGTGAATCCGATCACGGCTGTACGAATATGCTTCCTGCTGAATCAGCGCAGTCCGGAGAAGCTCCTTAACCCGGCGCGTCTCTATCGCCTGCGGAGAGTCCCCTTCGACTGGGATGGCCTCTAATCATGCAGCGGCCGCAACAAGGTTGTCCAAAGGATTCGAGTAATGACCCGGGGGTGTCTGGACCGGCAGAGGTGCCACAATGTTCTGTTGAGGGGGTTCCATCAGGCGGGGCTGGACCGTCGCTCCTGGCCCTGGTGCTTCAATCCGGTTTGCCTCCAGGTACTGCGGCGGATTACTGGGCCCTGCTCCTAGAGTGTGAAAGAGATTTTGGGGGTCAAACCCTAACGGCAGGCATGATCTGTGCTTCCGCTTCAAGACCTCCTGTGACGCATTCTGGTCGAGCATGAGCTTATAAGCCTGGGCGTCCAAAGCGGCCCGCTCTGCAGCCATCCTGTCCTTTTCTGCCGCCAGATCCACTTTGGCCTGCACGATCTGTTCTTTCACCTTTGCAATCTCTGCATCATGAGCCTCCTGATCCACCGGATTGGCTTCTGCCATAAGCGCGGCTAATGCATCAAACAGGTCGGATAGAACTTGAACCGGCGGGCGCACCAGGCCTCCTGCCCCTGCTGCCGCTGCCGCTGCTGATCCGGAGAGCATTGCTGCGGCGGTCGAAGAATGATTCGCCGCCTGGGTGCCGGCCATGAATATTCCAACCCGGTTGATCTGGCCTGGGGGGTCCGGAATACTGTCGCCATCGGAACAGCCCCTAACCTGATCGTCTTGCAACTGGTATAGCTATTCGGTCTCTCCGGTCGAGGACTCGTCGCCGGAATAGACGACGGTCTCGCTACCGTGTTCTGACTCGTCCTCACGCTCTCCTCCGTGGATGACCCAACGAAGGCACGCTTCATGGCCGGTTTAGCCTGGGTAGATCTCGCACGCTGAGCCATCTCGATGAGGTCGGTGCAGATGTCCGGCTCAGGCCCGGGCTCACCGATCTTGCCAATGAAAACGTGTATGCCGCCGAAGGGGACCCGGTACCTGTACTCGATCAAATCGGCCTCGGGACCCCATCCTGCATCGTCGATGTAGATCCTGCCGCGACGACTCTTGGTCATCCGGCCCACAACATAGCCTTCGAGTCCCTTGAGCTTGCCCTCCAAGATCGTCAAACCATCGTGCGATAGCCCCACGGTGGGCGCCAACTGTCGTGGATTTGTCACAACAGATGTCCTAGCGAAAGGACTTAGTCGTGGAGCCATCGCCACGGGTTTACTTGAAGGGGTTAAAGCGGGCACAAGGACGCGAGGGTTTTATACTAGTTCGGCCCCTTCGATGAAGGTAAAGCCTACGTCTAGTTGTGATGGAATTGATGTGGTCTCGATGGCTAGGGAGCAAATAAGCTTCGCCTAGGCTCGAGTTGTTGGTTGTCTCCCTTGAACCGCCGCCGGGTCGTCCCCTTATATACACGGGTGACGCCCGTCGGTCCATAGAGTCCCAACCGGTTCATACTTGTATTCCGGTTGGTATCTCTCTATTCCTAACTTACAATACAAGTCATACATCAAGCCGGTTTATGGCTACATGTTCTAAACCGACTACAGGCCTTGGGCCTTTATCTGCTTATACCACTAATGAAGTTAACCCGGCCCAAGTAGGCCAGTTTACGCCTAGTGGTAATATCCCCAACATTAGGCCCCAGATTGATTTGAACTGGTTCATGTCAATCCTTCACACAATCTTGCGTCTTGGACGTCTTCTGGTAATTGGCAAACCTCCATGTCATCATTATTTTTGGTTGCTGTAAACCAACATGATGTCATCAGTTTTGGTTACTGTAAACCGGCATGATGTCATCATGAAATTTATTACGCCCTCTTAATAACAGCTCCTGGATCCGCGCGCTTGACCTAGCTCGGTTGCCTTATAAATAAGATCGAAGGGTCATTTCTTTTCTTTCCCCTTCGTCTCTTCTTCTTCTTCTTCCTCACGTCGCCGGCTTTGGAGCTCCGCCACCGCCGTCGACCTCTGCCTCATCTTGGGCCGCTGCATCAACCTGAGCGTACCAGAGTATTGCGGCACCTTCCCGCATCTTCTCCGTTCCCGGTAAGCTTTCTCTCCTTCTTAACCTAGATCTGTTCTTAGGGTTCCATGTTCATGCTGTGTTCATCGCACTCATATCTGTTCTCTGATCTTGAACGAATCCGTGAACTCTTGCTCTGTTTAGTAACGATCCCTAAGAGTCCGCTTGCAACTTCTCATCTAAGCCCATAGATCTCCCGCACATATCTGCTCAATGGTTCACTTCTGTTTCCGCCTTACTGTTCGAAATATTTCCTGTTTTTGTGAGCTTGCTGTAGATCCGCGACTGTAACAAGATTTTGTGAAACTTGTTTCTGCATAGTTACCCATAGCTTCAACTGCTTCCGATATTTAGGTCAGGCGGTTTAACTTTACCATAGAAAAAATTGCCGAACCGGTATATATCATTAGTCCCCTGGTTGAACCGCCGGAATCCATATAACGCCGTATTGTAGAAGACCGGTTTATAGGTACTGCCGCCGGTTTATCATAGTTAGATCAACACCTTCTTGTATCCAGCGTGTCTTTGAACCGGATCGCCTATTTCTTGTAGATCTCGTCATGGCCAAACAAGTGTATGAGTGCAATTGGGTTCCCTCTCGTGTCACGGAATCGCAGTTGGACGACCTAGTCCTGATCGGCGCTTTGGATGATAAAGATACGATCCACTGGAGGGTTCCCGGAGATGAATGTCCTCCCACACCCCAGGAAGGAGAGGTCGTGGTCTTCGCAGATCACATGGCCCGGGGCTTCAAACCTCCCGGTTCTAAATTTTATCGGGATGTGTTAGCCAATTTTCAGCTCTATCCACAGGATATTGGCCCCAATTCTGTCACCAATCTATGTCACTTTCAAGTACTTTCTGAGGCATACCTTCAAGAGGAACCTTCAGTCGGGCTGTTTAGAGATCTCTTTCATCTGAACCACCGCACTGAATTCACCGATGGTCCTAATACCGAACTGGGCGGTATGGCCATTCAGAAGAGGAAGGAAATCACCTATCCCCATGTCAAACTCCATACTCACCCCAAGGAGTGGAATGCAACTTGGTTTTACTGCAAGGATACGTCTCCTGACAATGAAAATCCCTTGCCTGGCTTCCGTCCGGAACGGCTCAGCAACACTCACCCTTTTCCACAAAGGCTAAGCGCCAAAGAGAGAATCAAATATGCTCCTCAACTGTCCAAGCTCCGGGCCTTCATGGCCAACGGTTTAACAGGAATAGACCTTGCACGCTGCTGGATATCATGGACGGACAGCACCTCCACGTTCAACACACGTACGGGACGGGAGACGTCTCCTCCTTCTTGATCCAGCAAGGGGGAAGGAGAGGTTGATGATGATCCAGCAGCACGACGGCGTGGTGGTGGATGCAGCAGAACTCCGGCAGGGCTTCGCCAAGCTGCTGCGGGAGGAGGACGAGGTGTAGCAGGGGGAGGGAGGCGCCAATGCACAGGGTGCGGCTGCCCTCCCCTTTGCCCTCCTTTATATAGCCCCCCAGGTGGGTCTCCGGCCCTGGGAGTCCAATCTCCCAAGGGGGCGGCGGCCAGGGGGGTTGGAGTGCCCCCCAAGGCATGTGGTGCGCCCCCCCACCCTAGGGTTTCAACCCTAGGCGCAGGGGGTGGGCCTAGGGGGGCGCACCAGCCCACTATGGGCTGGTTCCCCTCCCACTTCAGCCCATGGGGCCCTCCGGGATGGGTGGCCCCACCCGGTGGACCCCCGGGACCCTTCCGGTGGTCCCGGTACAATACCGGGTGACCCCGAAACTTTCCCGATGGCCGAAATACCACTTCCTATATATAATTCTTTACCTCCGGACCATTCTGAAACTCCTCGTGACGTCCAGGATCTCATCCGGGACTCCGAACAACATTCGGTATGCTGCATACTCATATTCATACAACCCTAGCGTCACCAAACCTTAAGTGTGTAGACCCTACGGGTTCGGGAGACATGTAGACATGACCGAGACGACTCTCGGGCAACAACCAACAGCGGGATCTGGATACCCATGTTGGCTCCCACATGCTCCTCGATGATTTCATCGGATGAACCACGATGTCGAGGATTAAACAACCCCGTATACAATTCCCTTTGTCAATCGGTAGGTTACTTGCCCGAGACTCGATCGTCGGTATCCCAATACCTCGTTCAGTCTCGTTACCGGCAAGTCACTTCACTCGTACCGTAATGCATGATCCCGTGATCAACCACTTGGTCGCTTTGAGCTCATTATGATGATGCATTACCGAGTGGGCCCAGAGATACCTCTCCGTCATATGGAGTGACAAATCCCAGTCTCGATCCGTGTCAACCCAACAGACACTTTCGGAGATACTTGTAGTGCACCTTTATAGTCACCCAGTTACGTTGTGACATTTGATACACCCAAAGCACTCCTACGGTATCCGGGAGTTACACGATCTCATGGTCTAAGGAAGAGATACTTGACATTGGAAAAGCTCTAGCAAACGAACTACACGATCTTGTGCTATGCTTAGGATTGGGTCTTGTCCATCACATCATTCTCCTAATGATGTCATCCCGTTATCAATGACATCCAATGTCCATAGCCAGGAAACCATGACTATCTGTTGATCAACGAGCTAGTCAACTAGAGGCTTACTAGGGACATATTATGGTCTATGTATTCACACGTGTATTACGATTTCCGGATAATACAGTTATAGCATGAATAAAGACAATTATCATGAACAAAGAAATATAATAATAATACTTTTATTATTGCCTCTAGGGCATATTTTCAACAGTCTCCCATTTGCACTAGAGTCACTAACCTAGTTACATTGTGATGAATCGCACACCCATAGAGTTCTGGTGTTGATCATGTTTTGCTCGCGAGAGAGGTTTAGTCAACGGATCTGCGACATTCAGATCCGTATGTACTTTGCAAATTTCTATGTCTCCATCTTGAACATTTTCACGGATGGACTTGAAACGACGCTTGATGTGCCTGGTCTTCTTGTGAAACCTGGGCTCCTTAGCAAGGGCAATAGCTCCAGTGTTGTCACAGAAGAGTTTGATCGGCCCCGACGCATTGGGTATGACTCCTAGGTCGGTGATGAACTCCTTCACCCAAATTGCTTCATGCGCTGCCTCCGAGGCTGCCATGTACTCCGCTTCACATGTAGATCCCGCCACGACGCTCTGCTTGCAGCTGCACCAGCTTACTGCTCCACCATTCAACATATACACGTATCCGGTTTGTGACTTAGAGTCATCCAGATCTGTGTCGAAGCTAGCGTCAACGTAACCCTTTACGACGAGCTCTTCATCACCTCCATAAACGAGAAACATGTCCTTTGTCCTTTTCAGGTACTTTAGGATATTCTTGACCGCTGTCCAGTGTTCCTTGCCGGGATTACTTTGGTACCTTCCTACCAAACTTACATCAAGGTTTACATCAGGTCTG
Organism: Triticum timopheevii; assembly: GCA_963921465.1. NCBI lineage: Eukaryota > Viridiplantae > Streptophyta > Magnoliopsida > Poales > Poaceae > Triticum > Triticum timopheevii. The sequence continues at coordinate 466,382,636 of OY997266.1, forward strand.
GTACACAGCATGGCATACATAATAGATCCTATGGCTGAAGCATAGGGGATGACACTCATCTCTTCTTTATCTTTTGCCGTGGTAGGGGACTGAGCCGAGCTCAATCTCACACCTTGCAACACAGGCAAGAACCCCTTCTTGGACTGATCCATTTTGAACTTCTTCAAAATCTTATCAAGGTATGTGCTTTGTGAAAGACCTATGAGGCATCTCGATCTATCTCTATAGATCTTGATGCCTAATATATAAGCAGCTTCTCCAAGGTCCTTCATTGAAAAACACTTATTCAAGTAGGCCTTAATGCTGTCCAAAAGTTCTATATCATTTCCCATCAAAAGTATGTCATCTACATATAATATGAGAAATGCTACAGAGCTCCCACTCACTTTCTTGTAAACGCAGGCTTCTCCATAAGTCTGCATAAACCCAAACGCTTTGATCATCTCATCAAAGCGAATGTTCCAACTCCGAGATGCTTGCACCAGCCCATAAATGGATCGTTGGAGCTTGCATACTTTGTTAGCGTTCTTAGGATCGACAAAACCTTTCGGCTGCATCATATACAGTTCTTCCTTAAGATGTCCATTAAGGAATGCCGTTTTGATGTCCATCTGCCATATCTCATAATCATAGTATGCGGCAATTGCTAACATGATCCGGACGGACTTCAGCTTCGCTACGGGAGAGAATGTCTCGTCGTAGTCAATCCCTTGAACTTGTCGATAACCCTTAGCGACAAGTCGAGCTTTATAGATGGTAACATTTCCATCCGCGTCCGTCTTCTTCTTAAAGATCCATTTGTTCTCTATCGCTCGCTGATCATCGGGCAAGTCTGTCAAAGTCCATACTTTGTTTTCATACATGGATTCTATCTCGGATTTCATGGCTTCAAGCCATTTGTTGGAATCTAGGCCCGCCATCGCTTCTTCATAGTTCGAAGGTTCACCGTTGTCTATCAACATGATTTCCAGGACAGGGTTGCCGTACCACTCTGGTGTGGAACGTGTCCTTGTGGACCTATGAAGTTCAGTAGCAACTTGATCCGAAGTACCTTGATCATCATCATTATTTTCCTCTTCAGTTGGTGTAGGCATCACAGGAACATTTTCCTGAGCTGCACTACTTTCCCGTTCGAGAGGTAGTACTTCATCGAGTTCTACTTTCCTCCCACTTACTTCTTTCGAGAGAAACTCTTTTTCCAGAAAGCATCCGTTCTTGGCAACAAAGATCTTGCCCTTGGATCTTAAGTAGAAGGTATACCCAATGGTTTCCTTGGGGTATCCTATGAAGACGCATTTTTTCGACTTGGGTTCGAGCTTTTCAGGTTGAAGTTTCTTGACATAAGCATCGCATCCCCAAACTTTTAGAAACGACAGCTTAGGTTTCTTCCCAAACCATAATTCATACGGTGTTGTCTCAACGGATTTAGACGGTGCCCTGTTTAAAGTGAATGTAGCTATCTCTAGAGCGTATCCCCAAAATGATAGCGGTAAATCGGTAAGAGACATCATAGACCGCACCATATCCAATAGAGTGCGATTACGACGTTCAGACACACCGTTACGCTGAGGTGTTCCAGGCGGCATGAGTTGTGAAACGATTCCACATTTCCTTAAGTGTGTACCAAATTCATGACTTAAATATTCTCCTCCACGATCTGATCATAGGAACTTTATCTTTTGGTCACGTTGATTCTCTACCTCATTATGAAATTCTTTGAACTTTTCAAAGGTCTCAGACTTGTGTTTCATTAAGTAGACATACCCATATCTACTCAAGTCATCAGTGAGAGTGAGAACATAACGATATCCTCCGCGAGCCTCAACGCTCATTGGACCGCACGCATCGGTATGTATGATTTCCAACAAGTTGGTTGCTCGCTCCATTGTTCCGGAGAACGGAGTCTTGGTCATTTTGCCCATGAGGCATGGTTCGCATGTGTCAAATGATTCATAATCGAGAGACTCTAAAAGTCCATCAGCATGGAGCTTCTTCATGCGCTTGACACCAAAGTGACCAAGGCGGCAGTGCCACAAGTATGTGGGACTATCGTTATCAACTTTACACCTTTTGGCATTCACACTATGAATATGTGTAATATTACACTCGAGATTCATTAAGAATAAACCATTGACCATCGGGGCATGACCACACAACATATCTCTCATATAAATAGAACAACCATTATTCTCGAATTTAAATGAGTAGCCATCTCGTATCAAACGAGATCCAGATACAATGTTCATGCTCAAACTTGGCACCAAATAACAATTATTAAGGTTTATAACTAATCCCGTAGGTAAATGTAGAGGTAGCGTGCCGACGGCGATCACATCGACCTTGGAACCATTCCCGACGCGCATCGTCACCTCGTCCTTCGCCAGTCTCCGTTTATTCCGCAGCTCCTACTGTGAGTTACAAATATGAGCAACGGCACCGGTATCAAATACCCAGGAGTTACTACGAGTACTGGTAAGGTACACATCAATTACATGTATATCAAATATACCTTTGGTGTTGCCGGCCTTCTTATCCGCTAAGTATTTGGGGCAGTTCCGCTTCCAGTGACCCTTCCCCTTGCAATAAAAGCACTCAGTCTCAGGCTTGGGTCCATTCTTTGACTTCTTCCCGGCAACTGGCTTACCGGGCGCGGCAACGTCCTTGCCGTCCTTCTTGAAGTTCTTCTTGCCCTTGCCCTTCTTGAACTTAGTGGTCTTATTGACCATCAACACTTGATGTTCTTTCTTGATCTCAACCTCTTCTGACTTCAGCATTGAAAATACTTCAGGAATGGTCCTCACCATCCCCTGCATATTGTAGTTCATCACAAAGCTCTTGTAGCTTGGTGGGAGCGACTGAAGGATTCTGTCAATGACCGCCTCATCAGGGAGGTTAATGTCCAGCTGGGTCAGGCGGTTGTGCAACCCAGACATTTTGAGTATGTGCTCACTGACAGAACTATTTTCCTCCATCTTACAACTATAGAACTTGTCGGAGACTTCATATCTCCTGACCCGGGCATGAGCTTGGAAAACTAGTTTCAGCTCCTCGAACATCTCATATGCTCCGTGTTGCTCAAAACGCTTTTGGAGTCCCGGTTCTAAGCTGTAAATCATGCCGCACTGAACGAGGGAGTAATCATCAGCACAAGACTGCCAAGCGTTCATAATGTATTGGTTCTCTGGGATGGGAGCGTCACCTAGCGGTCCTTCTAGGACATATTGTTTCCTGGCAGCTATGAGGATGATCCTCAGGTTCCGGACCCAGTCCGTATAGTTGCTGCCATCATCTTTCAGCTTGGTTTTCTCTAGGAACGCGTTGAAGTTCATGTTGACATGAGCGTTGGCCATTTGATCTACAAGACATATTTGCAAAGGTTTTAGACTAAGTTCATGATAATTAAGTTCATCTAATCAAATTATTCAATGAATTCCCACTCAGATTAGACATCCCTCTAGTCATCTAAGTGTTACACGATCCGAGTCGACTAGGCCGTGTCCGATCATCACGTGAGACAGACTAGTCATCGTCGGTGAACATCTTCATGTTGATCGTATCTTCCATACGACTCGTGTTCGACCTTTCGGTCTCTGTGTTCTGAGGCCATGTCTGTACATGCTAGGCTCGTCAAGTTAACCCTAAGTGTTTTTGCATGTGTAAAACTGTCTTACACCCGTTGTATGTGAACGTAAGGATCTATCACACCCGATCATCACGTGGTGCTTCGAAACGACGAACTTTAGCAACGGTGCACAGTTAGGGGGAACACTTCTTGAAATTGTTGTAAGGGATCATCTTATTTACTACCGTCTTTCTAAGTAAACAAGATGCATAAAACATAATAAACATCACATGCAATTATATAGTAGTGACATGATATGGCCAATATCATATAGCTCCATTGATCTCCATCTTTGGGGCTCCATGATCATCTTGTCACCGGCATGACACCATGATCTCCATCATCGTGTCTTCATGAAGTTGTCATGCCAACGACTACTTCTACTTCTATGGCTAACGCGTTTAGCAATAAAGTAAAGTAATTTACATGGCGTTCTTCAATGACACGCAGGTCATACAAAAAATAAAGACAACTCCTATGGCTCCTGCCGGTTGTCATACTCATCGACATGCAAGTCGTGAATCCTATTACAAGAATATGATCTCATACATCACAATATATCATTCATCATCCATCACAACTTCTGGCCATATCACATCACATGACAATTGCTGCAAAAACAAGTTAGACGTCCTCTAATTGTTGTTGCATCTTTTACGTGGCTGCAATTGGGTTCTAGCAAGAACGTTTTCTTACCTACGAATAACCACAACGTGATTTTGTCAACTTCTATTTACCCTTCATAAGGACCCTTTTCATCGAATCCGCTCCAACTAAAGTGGGAGAGACAGACACCCGCCAGCCACCTTATGCAACTAGTGCATGTCTGTCGGTGGAACCGGTCTCACGTAAGCGTACGTGTAAGGTTGGTTCGGGCCGCTTCATCCCACAATACCGCTGAAGCAAGAAAATACTAGTAGTGGCAAGCAAGTTGACAAGATCCACGCCCACAACAAAATTATGTTCTACTCGTGCAATAGAGAACTACGCATAGACCTGGCTCATGATGCCACTGTTGGAGAACGTTGCAGAAAATTAAAATTTTTCCTACGGTTTCACCAAGATCCATCTATGGGTTCATCTAAGCAATGAGTCAAGGGAGTGAGATTGCATCTACATACCACTTGTAGATCGCGTGCGGAAGCGTTCAAGGGGATGGTGATGATGGAGTCGTACTCGCCGTGATTCAGATCACCGATGACCAAGTGCTGAACGGACAGCACCTCCGCGTTCAGCACACGTACGGGATGGGAGACGTCTCCTTCTTCTTGATCCAGCAAGGGGGAAAGAGAGGTTGATGATGATCCAGCAGCACGACGGCGTGGTGGTGGATGCAGCAGAACTCCGGCAGGGCTTCGCCAAGCTGCTGCGGGAGGAGGAGGTGTAGCAGGGGGAGGGAGGCGCCAATGCACAGGGTGCGGCTGCCCTCCCCTTTGCCCTCCTTTATATAGGCCCCCAGGGGGGGGGGCGCCGGCCCTGGGAGATCCAATTTCCCAAGGGGGCGGCGGCCAGGGGGGTTGGAGTGCCCCCCAAGGCATGTGGTGCGCCCCCCCCCCACCCTAGGGTTTCAACCCTAGGCGCAGGGGGTGGGCCTAGAGGGGCGCACCAGCCCACTATGGGCTGGTTCCCCTCCCACTTCAGCCCATGGGGCCCTCCGGGATGGGTGGCCCCACCCGGTGGACCCCCGGGACCCTTCCGGTGGTCCCGGTACAATACCGGGTGACCCCGAAACTTTCCCGATGGCCGAAATACCACTTCCTATATATAATTCTTTACCTCCGGACCATTCCGAAACTCCTCGTGACATCCGGGATCTCATCCGGGACTCCGAACAACATTCGGTATGCTGCATACTCATATTCATACAACCCTAGCATCACCGAACCTTAAGTGTGTAGACCCTACGGGTTCGGGAGACACGTAGACATGACCGAGACGACTCTCGGGCAATAACCAACAGCGGGATATGGATACCCATGTTGGCTCCCACATGCTCCTCAATGATTTCATCGGATGAACCACGATGTCGAGGATTAAACAACCCCGTATACAATTCCCTTTGTCAATCGGTAGGTTACTTGCCTGAGACTCGATCGTCGGTATCCCAATACCTCGTTCAGTCTCGTTACCGGCAAGTCACTTTACTCGTATTGTAAAGCATGATCCCGTGATCGACCACTTGGTCACTCTGAGCTCATTATGATGATGCATTACCGAGTGGGCCCAGAGATACCTCTCCATCATACGGAGTGACAAATCCCAGTCTCGATCCGTGTCAACCCAACAGACACTTTCGGAGATACCTATAGTGCACCTTTATAGTCACCCAGTTACGTTGTGACGTTTGATACACCCAAAGCACTCCTACGGTATCCGGGAGTTACACGATCTCATGGTCTAAGGAAGAGATACTTGACATTGGAAAAGCTCTAGCAAACGAACTACACGATCTTGTGCTATGCTTAGGATTGGGTCTTGTCCATCACATCATTCTCCTAATGATGTGATCCCGTTATCAATGGCATCCAATGTTCAGAGCCAGGAAACCATGACTATCTGTTGATCAACGAGCTAGTCAACTAGAGGCTTACTAGGGACATATTATGGTCTATGTATTCACACGTGTATTACAATTTCCGGATAATACAGTTATAGCATGAATAAAGACAATTATCATGAACAAAGAAATATAATAATAATACTTTTATTATTGCCTCTAGGGCATATTTCCAACAGATTGATGCTACATAATCAACTACCAATCCCTGGAAGTACAAGCGTTACAGGACAAAATGTACTAACAAGAGCAATGGGCTACACTTCTGCACTGGCATTGTCTGTGTATTCTACTTGGTGGTAAGATTAAATATAGATATGATCTTTTTTAGTAAATGGTGGGCGAGGGAGATAAGATGCAGAATGCTACACAATGAACCAATCCCTCTTCCCATAATACAAGAGTGTTTCAAACACTTGTGTACTGTACAAAACGTTCTTATATTATGGGATGGAGAGAGTAGCTGTTAATGTAAGTACAGTGATAGACGATGTTTAGTCCTTACAAGAGGACTGCAGAGCTAAACCTCTTCAAAAGCATTGGGTTGATTCTAAATTTATGTATGAGTCCATACGGATCTTATAATGTCCACCAAATGGACGATAATGAGGCTAACATATGCAGTGATGCTACATAATCAAACTGCTATGAAAGTAAGTATGGTCATACAGGGCAAGACGTACTCACAAGAGCAATGCAGTGTGCAGTATAGTTGCGAGATTTTGTGGTCCCTTGAGAATGAATGTTCTTCTGCTAATAGTTTTCGTACAAGTGAGACGTTAAGGCAAATGCAAAAATGTAGTTCAAATTGTGATGTGATATCATAGACAGTACCTTACGCTGCAGCCGAGACCAATGTGTAACAAGAATATTCCAGTCACCGTCGGATAAATGTAGCACCGGAGACTTTACAGAAATTCCGTTTAGAGGCTTGCCATCGAAGTGCGCTTGCCTTAGGTAGGAACGATACCTCATCAACGAGTGCTTGAAAAGCACAACCAACCCTTGCTCGTCTTCACAATCCAGTTTGCTCCTCGCCTATTTAAAAGAATGAAATCTCGTGTCTTCTGTCAGCAAAAACATATGCAGTAATGACCATGAATAACATTAGTACATTACTTACGCGTAAGTTGCGGAGGAAGACTGGAAATTGTTCTGTGTCTGCGGTATAATCTTTCCATGAAGGAAAGATGCGCACAAAGTTCCTGACAACAATATAAGCTTCATCTTCTAAACTGGGAAGAAATGGAACAGGGGTCCTATTTGCTGTATTTGGGGCTCTCTCTGGTTTGAAAAGGGATTTGGCAACTGGATTTGGTGTACTCTTTGCTGGAATGGGGGTTTTGCATCGTAGAGCTGGTGCTATGTCAACTGGCATAATCATACTGTTTGCTACAGTTGGGGTCTGCTGAGTTGGGGCATCAGAAATGACCAGTGTAGTAGGGCTAGAGTCTGCTAGAGTTGGGGTGTTTTGTGGGTCAGGTGATATTGCAACTACACCTAATGGGCTATTTGATTTATCAGGTGCCACTACCTTTTCCAAATACTTTGCTTGTGCTCCTCCACGATCAGCAACCGCCCTCTTCCTTTTGAACGTGTGATACACAAGAACATCATTTGAATGGATAAATATGGTATGATGACAGATGGAATATGTACTGAAAATGGATAGGCAGGGCGTATTCACATACACGATGTGTAAACTAAGCTAATGGCAGTTCAACAAAGTAGAAGCAATGCAAAGCATCAGTTGCAAGATATGTGCGACCAATATAACCTTGGAAAGTTAGAGCAAGCACCTTGATGGGTGAATAAGATAGGGCATCTTCCTTTGACTCCTCCACTAGGGAGCTACATTGACTTAGGTCTCCCTCTAGCTCAGGATCACTGTTAGGATCATATTCTGAGCATGAATCTGTAGGTGGAGAGCGTTGCATTGCATTGCATCCAGACATGATTTCAGTCCCTTAATGCCAAATTTGACAGCCATGGCATTGTTCGGCTTTATTCTTTTCATGCGCGCAAGCTCATAATCATTATGATGCTGTTCAGAATCTGAGATTCATGAAAACATAAAAAGTAGTCAGATTATCTATGGAATGCATTGCGAATTCAACTTGAAGAGTGTCTCCCTATAAACCCCTGCATATGCAAAGTTCATCCCCCAACCGTACTGACCAGACCACACACAGAAATACAAACCCCTTATGTCTCTATAACAGGCAGACACACATTTCAAAACTGAAGTAGGAACATTAGAATCATATGAAATTCGTATTTGAACAAATAAACTAAGGAATTATGAGTCGCATAATGTTTAGCTTCAAGGGTGGAGTGTTGGTAGTGCGACACAAAGCAAGTAGGTAGATTGTATTCCATGTAAAAGATGGAAGCCTATGTAAAAGCTGGAAATGACACTTTCTTTCTATACAATGCAGTGTTCGTTGCCCTCACATGATGGAAGAGATCACATAGAGAAATACTATTCACTCATGTCTGCGGTTCCAGTATTTAGAAACAGGGTGGTCCACCCTAAAAGCATATTGACAACAAATATGACAAGGCAAGCATAGATGTAGTGAATCAATCATTTACTTGTGAGCTTACTAGGACAAGTATGCAGAATTGTAACTGCAGTAAGAGATTGTCCAAAATCTGAATCAAGAAGTTTGTCTAGCACTTATTGTTTGCAACTAATCGACGTGAATAATTGGATATTATATCGAATGAGTAAGAAAGACAAGTAAAATTGTCAACAAACCTGGCTTGCAGTAGTAATCTGGGTCAATGTCACTATGACCAACAATCTAAAATGACTAGTGTCTATTCCGAGGCCACGGAATTTTGAAAACCCTGTGAACTTTACAGGTACTAAAGATTACCGAAATACATCTGAACCATTAAGTGTAGGTAGCACTGAGCACACAACAAACCCTAATGACAGTCCTGCCTAATGAGTAATGAATCAATTAGAAAATGGGTGACGAGGAGTGGCTGCTGAGTGTTGAGGACATATCTCAGGATAAATCGGGTTGGCTTAGTGGGTGCTGCATGCCTGAACCCTGAACGGACTGGGACGGTAGGCACGGCGGTGCGCCTGGGCAGCGGTGACGCTGTTGGGCGAGTGGCTCCTGACCTCCTGTTAGTCCAACGTCTCCTCCTAGAGTCATGGCGTCCGGGGATGGCAAGTCGCCGGCGAGGCAGGTGGCTGGGGGCGAGTAGAGATCGGAAGCGCGCAGCAGAACAGAGGGGAATCGGGGCCTGGGACGACCCAAAATCCCAGGGTGGGCCGGCCCACCGTGGGCACCCTCTAGAGATACACACCCGAGCGGCGAACATGCATTTTCGAAACTAATTTAGGAACATTTAGATGACCAATTAAATGACTCTATTTTAATAATATTAGATTTGTATTTGAACAACTAAGCTTGTTTAGCTTGATGGGTGGAGCAGTGCTATTATGACACGAAGCACGTATTCTGATCGTATAGTGATCATAAAAGGGGGAAAACTCTAAGCATATTTTTTTTAGCAAAAGAGGGTTTCCCCTCCGATTTCTATCAAAGAAACCACCACGGAACCAACATGATCAATTAAACCCTAAGCATGATCAATTAAACTATATTATGACTGTGCCATGGCAGATTTGAAGCTGCAAACCGGAGAAATGATATTTAGCATCCATTGTTTGCTTTGAACTAAGAACTAAATTCTAAGAGCTGAAAATAAAGTAGAGTAACCAAGTTAAGATCTATTTTCTGGTTGAAATCAAAAAGTTGAGGAGATATGAAGTACCAACTCTCTTGCGGCGCTGTGTAGGCATCGGGGGTGCGATGGCTGTCGGTGGCGTTGAAGCAGATTTGAGACGGTAGACGGGTGGATTGGGAGATAAGTCCCGTTGCGGTGGAAGAGAAGGTCGTGTGAGCGGCCCCGACAAAGAGGACGACGGCGCCGATGAAGCGAAAGGACGCGATGCAAGGCTCTTGGTCCATCGCCGTGGATGAGAAACGACCATCTCTAGCAGTGGACGACGCAGTCTTGCTAGGCGCTCCGGCATGGTGGAGGACAATGGCGATGGATGTGGTGGAGGACGGCGGCGATGGATGGGGTGGAGGACAACGACCATGGATGGGGTGGCGGACGGAGGCTGGTGTGGGGATGGTGTTCTAGCATGGACGGTGTATGAATGGGAAAATGGAGGGAGAGGTACGGGGAACCATGTTTTTCGGATGCGCCTGAAATATGGGAAAGTTACAAACTTAGCCCCTGTTTAAAATTTGGACGTCTCGTCGGTTGGGGATAGGACGGTAATCTCGCATCTCGCCAATATTCGCCCAGAGCGATTTTGGGCGAGGAGAGGGTGGTTGGCGCCCATGGTTGGCGCCCACGGTGTATGAACGGGGCTGGCAGGTAGGGCGGTTGTGTCACGTCTGAGTGAAGTTACAAACCTGCCCCTATTGAAAATATTTGCCTACATCGATTTCGGTCGAGTCGAGTTTGTTTTGCCGCCCACCATGTATGAATGGGGAAATGGAGGGAGAAATATAGGTATTTCGGACGAGCTTGAATCAAATGTGTTTTGCCGCCCATGTTTGGCGCCCACCGTGTCAGAATGGGCTCAAAGGCGGTCATGTCACGTCTAATTGGAGTTACTAACCTACCCCTATTTAGAGCAATGGAAATTGGTGAGGGAGTCCTGGATTAGGGGGTATCCGGACAACCGGACTATATACCTTGGCCGGACTATTGGAGCGTGAAGATACGAGACTCAAGACTCCGTCCCGTGTCCGGATGGGACTCTCCTTTGCGTGGAAGACAAGCTTGGCGATCCGAAAATTATATTTCTTTCTTTGTAATCGACTCCGTGTAAACCCTAGCCCTCTCCGATGTATATATAAACCGGAGAGTTTAGTCCTTAGAGAGACGATCAGAATCATAATCATCATAGGCTAGCTTCGAGGGTTTAGCCTCTACGATCTCGTGGTAGATCAACTCTTGTACTACTCATATCATCAATATCAATCAAGCAGGAAATAGGGTTTGACCTCCATTGAGAGGGCCCGAACCTGGGTAAAACATTGTATCCCTTGTCTCCTATTACCATCAGCTTTAGACGCACAGATCGGGACCCCCTACCCGAGATCCACCGGTTTTGACACCGACATTGGTGCTTTCATTGAGAGTTCCTCTGTGCTGTCGCTGCAAGGCTCGATGGCCCGTCTTGTTGTCAAGGACAACATCACCTCTAGGGGAGTGCTGGCGGTAGACGAGACTCTCCGACTAGGTGGCTTCATGATGGCCACCCGATCGGCTTCCGCGCCGACGATGACATCTCAAGTCATCAAAAACAGCCTCCACATCAATTCGGAACTCGCCGAACAGATGAATCCTATAGAGCTCTCCTCCCTCAATGAGCTCTTGGATTGTATCGCCGCTCTGGGAGTCGCTACAGACTATGATCGGGTCGGGCTTAAACCCGACCAGAGGGATATTAAATCCCCACCGGTCACCCACGAGGTAGCGGTAGTGGAGGAGCCGCATAAGGATTATCCCTTTATTTTAAGGACGAATTATGTCCGTATTGCCGAGCTCTCTGAGCCGGATACCCGCTCGCGGGAGAACATGACCCAGACCCCGGACTTAGAATCGGATATCGGTCCAGAAAAATCTGGCAGCACTCTAGATCCCGAGCTATCAAGCCCAGAAGCTCCTCTGCCCCTGGGCGTTAGATCAGACTAGAACCCAGATTCAGCTACACCCACCCACCTGGACTTAAACCGTTTCTCCCATGTTAGACAAGAGCCCCAAGAAACGGTACATCGCTACTGGGCCATATTCCTCCTTGTGCTAAACAAGGTCACGGACTGTCGCGAGGAAGACACAATCTCACTTTTCTGCAAAAGTTGCACGAACAAAGGGATCCTTAATGTTGTAAGTCGCCGTGACATAGTGCACTTTGCTGACTTAGCAGCCATAGTATAGAAGTACTGTGCGATGGAAAGCGCCTGGAAAACCCAAACAGAATTTTGGGATAGTCCAACTCTCACCAAAACCTTCGTCTGAGCTAAACGAGCGAACTCTCGTAAGTCAGCCAACCCAATCCCCAAGAAATCAAAGCCCACCCCAGGGCGTGGAACCGTATTGGAAGAATGGCTCAATGGGCCATGTAAACTCCATAGCATGCCGGACACTACACCAACACATAGCCTTAGAGCATGTTGGATACTCCGACAGGTAGCAAAAAGTGGCGAGGATCTTCTTGTAAGCCATAAAGCAGAACAACATCCCGCCAAAGAAGACAATATGGTACTAACAGTCTTTGAGACTTTCGCCTCAAACAATAAATCCGTGGCAAAAATAAATCCGTGGAACGACACTGCTATAACTTTCAATGCTAGTGAGGAACCTCAATTCTAGACAGTCCGGGCACCAGCCGCTTTGGTCCTTAGCCCAATCGTGGACGGCTTTCGGCTCACTGAAGTACTCATGGACGGCGGAAGCGGATTAAACCTGATCTACGAAGAAACACTTAACAAGATGGAAATTGATAAAAGCCGCATTGAGCAAAGCGGCACAACCTTCAGGGGAATCATCCCTAGTTGGGAAGCACGGTGTGTGGGAAAAATCACACTCGACGTGGTATTCAGCACTCCAGAGAATTACAGGTCCGAAGAAATCACATTCCAAGTGGCTCCTTTCAGAAGCGGATACCACGCCCTTTTGGGGCGGGACGCGTTCACAAGCTTTCAAGCTATACCCCATTACGGGTACATGAAGCTTAAAATGCCCGGACCCAATGGAATCATCACTCTAGCCAGTGATCCGGACGTCGCACTTCGTGCCGAAAATAAAACCGCAACACTAGGCCTGGAAGCATTATCCAAAGCTCTAGCAGCCAAAGAACTAACAACGCTGCGTGCCACCGTGGACAGGGACGGCGTGATACTAGACAAGCGACCCAAGTCCACCTCATTTAAACCCGCAGACGAGATAGTCAAATTCCAGGTCCATCCAACGGACACCACGAAGATAGCTTCCATTGGGACACAATTGAGCCCCACAATGGACGCCACACTACGAGACTTCCTACACGAGAATTGGGACATTTTCGCCTGGCACCCTTCGGACATGCCGGGCATCCCACGCAGACTGGCCAAACACATCCTCAATATATTGAAAGGATATAAGCCTGTCAAACAGACTCTCAGGCGCTTCTCAGAGCCCAAATGACAAGCCATGAGAGAAGAGCTAGCCAAGCTACTCGAGGCCAGATTCATCAGAAATATCAAGCATCCGGATTGGCTGGCAAATCTGGTAATGGTACCAAAGAAGGACAAATCCTGGCGCCTATGCATCGACTTCAAAGACCTCAACAAGGCTTGCCCCAAGGATCCCTTCCCCCTCCCTCGCATCGACCAAATCATCGACGCCACCGCAGGACACAACTCGCTGTGTTTCCTCGACGCATACTCTGGATACCATCAAATAAAGATGGCAGAGTCCGACCAAGCTGCAATGGCTTTCATAACGCCATATGGTCCTTTCTGCTTCAACACTATGCCTTACGGGCTTCAAAATGCATGCGCAACCTATCAACGCATGATTCAAACATGCCTGGAAAAGAAAATCGGCAAGACAATGGAGGCATCTGTGGACGACGTGGTCATAAAAACAAGACACGTCGAAACCCTAATAGACGACTTGAGGCTTACGTTCGACAACCTCCGAACGTACGACATCAAGCTAAACCCGGAAAAATGTGTTTTCGGCGTGCCCTCTGGGAAGCTGCTTGGCTTCATTGTTTCCAATAGAGGAATTGAGGCGAATCCGGCAAAAATCTGAGCTCTGTCGTAGTTGGCTATCCCAATAGACCTCAAGCATATCCAGAAACTAGCTGGATGTGTGGCTGCCTTAAGCCGCTTTATCTCCCGGTTAGGAGAAAAGGCATTACCTCTTTACCGCCTTCTTCGGTGCACCAAACACTTCGTGTGGACGGATGCAGCCGCGGCCGGACTGGACGAAATAAAGACCTTATTGGCCAGTAATCCAGTCCTAACCATGCCAAATATTTGCGAACCTATGCTGTTGTACATAGCTGCAACACATCAAGTTGTAAGCGCAGTGCTCGTCACCGAACGAGAGGCTGACGGCTACAAATTCCCGCTCCAAAAGCAGGTATATTACGTATCCACGGTCCTCACCCCATGCAAATCCCGATACCCACTCTATCAAAAGATAGCATACGCGGTCTTCATGGCATCCCGGAAGCTACGACACTACTTTCAAGAGTGTTTGATTATGGTGGCCTCCGAAGTACCACTCAACGACATAATAAATAATCGCGATGCTACGGGCCGGATTGCTAAATGGGCCATTGAGCTCCTTCCGTTCGACATAACATACAAACCACGGCGGGCCATCAAGTCGCAAGTACTGGCTGACTTTGTCGCCGAATGGACAGAAGCCGAACTCCCTAAAGAGTACGACGCGTACTCTAACTGGATCATGCACTTCGACGGCTCTAAAATGCTAGCCGGATTGGGAGCAGGTGTAGTCCTGACGTCTCCCACTGGAGACACGGTCCAATACGTACTCCAAATATTATACACAGACTCCAACAACGCACCCGAATACGAGGCTCTGTTGCACGGTCTTCGGATGGCAGTCTCTATGGGCATTCAATGCCTAGAGGTGCGCGGGGATTCAAACCTCGCAATATCACAAATAAACGGAGACTTTGATACCAAGGATCCGAAAATGGCGGCCTACCATAATGTCGTCCTCAAAATGTCAGCTCGGTTTGAGGGGCTCGAATTCCACCATGTGGCTCGAGAAAACAATCAAGCGGCGGATGTCCTCGCCCGCATCGGCGCTAAACGCGACCCTATCCCACTGAACATATTCCTGGAAAGGCTGTTCAAGCCATCCGGGGTATGGGAAGGGGAGTCCGGCAACACTAGCACGGATCCGAATACACCCCCAGATTCCGAACCATCAGATGTAATCAGCGGCTCCGCCACCGAAATAACACCTTCGGCCCACGAAATCATGGCGGTAATCGCCTCATGGACTGAGCCTTTCTTGGCCTACCTAAATAGGCAGGAGCTCCCCGAGGACCAAAATGAAGCACGTTGTATTGTGCGGTGTTCCAAGGCCTACAAAGTACATGAGGGAGAACTCTATAAGAAGAGTGCGACCGGAGTACTCCAAAGATGCATCTCCGAAGAGGAAGGGCGGCAGCTATTGGCTGAAATCCATGCCGGACTGGGCAGGCACCACGCCGCGGCTCAGGCACTAGTCAGCAAGGCCTTCCGTACAGGCTTTTATTGGCCGACAGCCCGAGCAGACGCACAAGACCTAGCTTGTCCAACAATGCGTCGGTTGCCAGCTCTTTGCCAATCAGAGTGATATGCCCCCTACCGCTCTCCAAACAATCCCAATTACTTGGCCCTTCGCGGTCTGGGGGCTGGATATTGTCGGACCCCTTAAAGGGGGAAGCCATAAGAAAAAAATACTTATTGGTCATGGTGGACAAGTACACCAAATGGATAGAAGCTAAACCAGTCAAAATGGCCGATTCCGAACCAGTGATAGACTTCACATCCGGGGTTGTAAACCGATACGGCGTCCCCCACAACATCATCACTGATAATGGCTCAAACTTCACAGCCGATGAAGTGAAAACTTGGTGCGGCAACATGGGCATCAAGCTCGATTATGCCTCCGTCTACCATCCCCAAACAAATGGCCAGGTCGAACGTGCAAACGGTCTCATCATGAGCGGCATCAAACCCAGACTAGTGCAATACTTGACAGAATCGGACACGCATTGGGTCGAGGAGCTCGACTCCGTACTCTGGGGGCTGCGGACCACGTCGAATCGCACCACCGGATACACACCATTTTTTACGGTGTATGGCGCAGAAGCAGTACCACCCTACGACATAATACATGATTCACCTCGCGTGCGCATGTACAAAGAGAAGGAAGCCAAGTTAGATCGGGAGGACAACTTAGATGCCCTGGAGGAGGAGTGCAACGTCGCAAAAGCCCGCTCCGCATTCTATCAGCAACAGGCTCGACGGTACCAAAGCAGAGAAGTGCGGGCCAAAACTTATAACATTGGCGAACTCGTTCTACGCCTACCGAAGAAGAAGAAGGACAAGCTCAAACCTAAGTGGGAGGGCCCCTTTGTTATTGATAAAGTTCTCACCGGAGGAGCATACCGCCTACGTAATGCATCCGATAATAGACTCGAGCCGAACCCATGGAACGCGGCCAGACTCCGAAGATTCTACGCCTAGCGCCGAACTCAGTGTTCGTCTCCTTACCCCCTCCTTTTTAATTATGTTCCCTCCTTTTTCTTTCTCGACCTTTTTCCTTCTTCACACAAAGTACTCAATACAGTACGGATGCTCAGATCACTCCGGCCGCACTATGTGTGTAAGCTATACCTGGGGGCTTCCTATATGGAAGCTAAATATAATTGCTTTCAGGGCTTCTTGCCCACCACATATGCATTCTTTTTCCATATGTGCCTTTTCTTCACCATTATATGCATCGATATGACTTAAGATGTGGCCATGCTAGGTTGCCTGGCTCTTGTGTTTATGCCCTATGTTCCCGTTAATTCGGCTAGGGCATAAGGGGAGCACCTCTGTGATTGTTACTACCGGTAGTCGGATGTGTACCCCAGACTAGGTGAAGCCGAAAGCTAGCATTCTTAAGGGAATATTCGGCCGGTGAACAAAAGATGTTTTTTGTTTACTACAATATAAATCCCCAGAAGTTTTCGTATCCCGCCTCTCTGTTCGCAGTCCGGACATGCACATTGATGCATGCGTACCCAGGGAAAGGAACCCCTAACGGAACTATTCTCCCTGGAAGATGTTTCTTACTATCCATGTAATATAACATAACTAGTTGGGTACTTGTATGTTCAAGCACTTATGACCCCTACGCTTGGTTTCCACGCATACCCCGGTTCTGTATAACTGAGCGAGTATTCGGATATACCCCGGACTGTCGGATCCGGGGGCTGAAGCGAAAAGGTCCGCCATGACAAATGATTTTAATCCGGCTAGGGACTACACATGTCCATTGAATTACATTGTCACTTGGACTGACTATATTCTTCCTCTATACCATCCAACAGGCTATCTAGCTTACAATCCTGTTGGGAATACTTTGCGGCTAACGCCACCTGGTCATACACCAGATTCACGGGAATTTCTTGCCCATCTGGCCCCGCCGGTCCGACTTCGGCCATATGGTTCGGGTCAAGCTTGGTGTAGCACGTCTTCACCATAGCCCAGGCTTCTCTTGCACCTTGTTGGCAGGCTGACATCTTCCACAATCGGAAGCGCCGCCGTGCTCCTTGGAGCATATCCACAAGCTCCCCCATGCCGTTTGGCAGGAAGCTTGATGGCCACAAGGCCTGGGCAATACCCTGCATCACCTGCCGAGCTCGCTCGTGCAGCTGTGAGAGGTCTTGCAGCAAATCGCCTGTAGACGCGGGCATCTCCTCTTCAGTGCAGCCTGTCAACATACCTACAAATAAAAATTCTTTCAATATGCTTCCTCGCCGAGCTGTAATACAGTTCGTCTAGGCACTTACCATAAATGCCGCGATGAAGCCTTTTGTTCTCCTTCATGGAGTCCGCCAGCTGAGCGCAAACATCTTTTAATTCGACGCCTAGCCAGATATTGGCATCTTGAAGATTGTTCTTCTCCTGCCTAACTTGCGTAAGAACACGCTCGCCGGCTTTTAGCTGCCTTTGGAGATGTGACTCGTTATCTCCTACGACCTCCGGATTCACCCCGGGATTGCCTATAGAATTTTCTGTTAGACTCATCATACAAGCCACTTACTAGCTGATGCATTTCCGCACAATTGAGACAAACGTTACCAGATGAGGCCTTCTGGGATTCCTCTAACTTGGCAACCGTGGCCCTCAGCTGGGTCTTGCACTCCTCCAGCTCTCGAGACAATTGGGCATTCTTATCTACAAGGACCTGTGCATAAATTGATCCCTAAAACAGTTGTTCCAACTGTTTCAAGTCTCAGGGGCTACTGCTGTACATGCTTATCAAATTTTCTTACCCATATATCTTTGGCATACTGGTCCGTCGCTCGGGCAAGCCCGCCTTGAGCAGCTTGGATCTATGCGTCTCCCGAATTGAAAGCATTAAATGCCTCTCCGGAAAAGATGTTGCAGCGAAGTACGGCCCGTCGGCGCTGGTGATTCATGACGCTCTCTACTTTGGAATTCGTGGCGGAGAGCATATCCGCATCCTCTGTCGGAGGACAATTTGGCATCGGCCCCGCATTCGCCTCCTCTCTCGAAGCCGGTTCTGGAATCTGGCTGGTGGAGGCGTGATTGGCAGGATCTCTGGATATAGTCCGGCTACTCCTCTTTCTGCCAGGACACGAAGGACGCTATTACATTTCAAACACAATAATCACAGAGTAGGTTTTTGCCGTACCTCTGTAGCGGTGTTTCGGCCCTAACCGCCTTCCTCTTAAGCCTGCCCGATCAGGACGCCCTTTGCCGACGAGTCCCCAGGGGCTCAGCGCCGCGCTCTGACTGTCGTCTCTGCAAAAATACGACACTTCAGGTGTAAGGCATGGCATCAGAAAGGAGTCCTCTTCGGAGGATAGGATTTTTTGGCTTGGCTTACACGCGATGTAGGTAGCAGTCCGGGATAGTCGGCGATAATAGCCACTGAGGCGCCATCGCAGCTCGCTTGATAAAATATCCCGTTGACGAGCTCCACAGTAATATCCGGATCTTCTTCGAGTCCTGGATCGAAGGCCCTTCCAGGGTCCTCTGGCTGTGGGGAGGGGCTGGAGATTCCTTCTACGTCCCTCCTCAGTTCCTACTCGAAAATATCGAGGTAAATAATCTTGACGAAGAACGCCAGAATGAGTGAAGCGGGGGAAAGAGTGACAACTTACCCAGCTCGGGGGGTTGTACATAGAAAACCCATCCCGCGGTTTAATATGAAAGAATTCTTCTTCTTCTTATTTATACAAATCGGACAATATCCGCGCCAGAGCAGTGGCAGAGTCCGGACCCTTACGACCATAGTGGGTGGCATCATCTTCCTCGTTGTAGTGCCACATGGGCTTCCCCCGATGTTGAAGCGGCTGCACTCCCCGCATTATGCATATTGCCATAACCTCGACTATTGTCAGCCCTAATTTGGCCAGTAGCTTTATCCTGCTCATCAGGAAGTGTATTTCTCTGGTATCCTCCTCTTGGGGGCCCCGAGGGCGCCAACTTTGGCGTGGCTTCGGTGGAGCATTACTGAACTTAGGGAGACCTATCCGGACTGGATCCGGAAGGGGAACGTCATCGACATAAAACCACTCCGAGGGCCAGTTCTCCGGTGCCTTCTTGGGAGTACAGGATAGGTATCCGATCTCGGCGAAGCGCCATACTTTGGCTCCCCACTTGACATATGGATTCCCCCTGGTTGCGAGGGACGAGGCAGAACAACTTCTTCCATAACCCGAAGTTTGCCTCGCAGCCCAGAAATAGTTCACAAAGGGCGACGTATCCTGCTATGTGTAGCACGGAGGCAGGTGTGAAGTTGTGCAACTGGAGGCCGTAGAACTCCAGGAGCCCGCAAAGGAATGGGTGGACTGGAAACTCGACACCTCTCAGCAGATGCGGGATGAGGCATATTCTCTCCCCCGGGGATAGATTAGGAGATCTCTCCGCTTGGTCCCCGCCATTATAGGTGGCTAGTCCGGCTCGGACGAGGACCATGAACGCTGGTGGAAGAAACCCTTGGGTCTGCAGCTCTATTAAGCGGCTTTGAGGAACTGAACACTCTTCCCAATCACCTGGCTTGGAGCGAGGGGAACAAGAAGAAGAGCTGCAACGACCGGCCATGTTGGAATGGTTTTTTCGGAGCACTCTGTTGGAAGCTTGCTCGAGGGAAGAGGGTGAGGTTTGGATCTAAGAATCCCCGTCTCTTCAAATAGACGGTTTTGCCTGCCGGACCGGGGGTGGCAAATGCAAAAATGCCTCGACTCCTCGTATTCGCTCGACATGTGGAGATGGTCATTATTGAAGCAGAGAAGCCAAGGAGTACAACATTGATGGGAAGCCGGACACTGTTCGTTGCGACAGGTACTTTGGAGTATTCGGAGATGGAACCCGCCTTGCAATGCCGAAGCCAAACTGCGTGCTGGACTCATCGTCATTGAAGCCTGGTTCAGGGGCTACTGAGGGAGTCCTGGATTAGGGGGTATCCGGATAGCCGGACTATATACCTTGGCCAGACTATTGGAGCTTGAATATACAAGACTCAAGACTCCGTCTCGTGTCTGGATGGGACTCTCCTTTGCGTGGAAGACAAGCTTGGCGATCTGGATATTATATTTCCTTCTTTGTAACCGACTCCGTGTAAACCCTAGCCCTCTCCGATGTCTATATAAACCGGAGAGTTTAGTCCTTAGAGGGACGATCAGAATCATAATCATCATAGGCTAGCTTCTAGGGTTTAGCCTCTATGATCTCGTGGTAGATCAACTCTTGTACTACTCATATCATCAATATCAATCAAACAGGAAGTAGGGTTTTACCTCCATCGAGAGGGCCCAAACCTGGGTAAAACATTGTGTCCCTTGTCTCCTGTTAACATCAGCCTTAGACGCACAGATCGTGACCCCCTACTCGAGATCCGCCGGTTTTGACACCGACAATCGGGCCGATGGATTGTCCCTGTAATGGGTAGACAGTAATTTCCATCTCCCAAACACTTGGCTTCGGGCAGCTGATGTGGGAGTGGACATTTTGCCGCTTCTTTCGAATTTTGGGACAATAAGCATCCACATTTACCCTGGCAACTAAATTCGAATCCATTTTGTATTCCTATACGAATATTTATAAATCATTCTATGTGTTTTTATATATCTTCAAAAGGACGGCAAAGATGTACTCCACTGTCATATATGAATATGGTTTACAAATGCCGATACTCAAATTCAGAAGCTATAATCCAGTTTAAGGTGAATTCAAATATTTGGAACACTTCATGCCCAACTCAAATGTCACACGCAACATAATGTGTACTCCCATTTAGATATGTACACAAGCGATGTATCAAGATTCAAATACCGAGTCAATCAACCAAGAATGTACAGAACTAACAGATGTATAAACACTTATAGAGTATATGGATCAATAATATCAACTAACATACATAACCCAGGCCGTTGTACTTTTTTTTGCTACAACAACATCCTTTTTTAGCAAGCTACTACAACATCTTGGCCCCTTCTGATACGTGCCACTTATGGTCCATCTATACTACTATTATTGCTGAATGGACATTCAACCCGATTGGCATATTTGTAGGTCTGGAATAGCAATCAAAATGAAATGTCTCCGAGTCTAATCAATTAATACAGACTT
This sequence comes from Triticum timopheevii, assembly GCA_963921465.1. Lineage (NCBI taxonomy): Eukaryota > Viridiplantae > Streptophyta > Magnoliopsida > Poales > Poaceae > Triticum > Triticum timopheevii. The sequence continues at coordinate 466,404,243 of OY997266.1, forward strand.
GTGCTCAAATAAAATTACAAACCAAAAAAATAAAAAATGAAATACAATCATTACATGACCTCTAAAACAAATGGTTTGATTGATTACATGAACAAACAACACAAATGTTATTCAATGATGGAAAGAACATTTCACCTATGATTTACCAAGTGGGAGTTTAGTTTCCTTTTTTCCTTCATGACCTTAACAATGTGGTTAGTCTCAGCTTGCTCTATTTTGAAATCCACCAAATATTTAATGGTTGTCTTGAGTACTGCTTGTGACTGTGATGTTTGCTTCCTCAACATGTCAACCTAATCTCTAAGTGCAGAAGCAGAATCTCTTTCTACCACTAGTTTAGCCTCTAGAGCATCAGCAGTTGGCAATTCATAATGCACGATTGGGCCGGTGCCACTACTGTGGGATGATACAACGTCCATGGGGACCTTGCTCTTTGATCTTTGGCTAACCTGTTTTGCCATTAAAGTTTCGATTGGATTCAGAAAAGTTGAAGTTAGCAAAATATCTCAACTGGGAGTTATAACAGCAAACCAGTTAAACAAACAAGGAATTAAAGAGTTTCAATTGGATGCTGAAAAGTAGTTATTAACATCATTGTAACCCGTTGTTGCAGTAGCAAAGCAGTTAAACAAACAAGTAGGTAAGTTCAAGCAAACAGGTAATTCACAGTAAGTATCAAACACATAGATAGGCGCAGTCTATCATAGGATTAACAGGTTGTGCATTATGTAATCAGTAGCTAACTAAATTAAGCCAAGAAACATAATTGAACAATTTTGCAATAAGTGGCTAACTAAAATTCCGAGAAACAGGTAACTCAACTTACGCTAGTTCTTTGTACAGGCACATTGCAACTTCTTTTTCACTTATAAGGTTGTACGAAGGAGTCCATGGCATCAATTGCTTGGATACGTAGTCCCAATACTTCTTTCTTCCCATACTGCATGGGTAAGTCGAATGGTTAATCTAGTAAGATGGTGCGTCCTTGATATGTTATATGAGGATGTGTAGTCAGACTAGTTGTAGCAACACACATCACACTGGCTTTTACTGTATATTTCATGCAATTACTTTTGGCATATCGAGATCTAAGCAATCTACAATAGGATGAAAAGACTGACATCCTTCACATTATTGGCGAACTCAGTTCATAGAAACAAGCAATTCAACCATTCTGTGGGTAAATCGAAAGCGCCACTGGAATATTTTTCACTATCCAATCATACACGCAAAAAGGGGTGACGCCACCATAGGGGCTGGTATGGGGGGCCGCCTCGGGTGGCTGGAAAGTGTGCACCTAGTTTGAGTCGTCCAGGTTGGCCCACTCTAGTTTTGTTCGTCCCAACGCACGAGCAGGCAATGTAAAAAATGAAGAAAAATATTTCAATTTGGATGGGCCAATAACATACGTGCAAGGCAGGCCCTATAGCAGGCTCGCGGCCCAAACGAGCGCCTCCCATATCGATCGACAGCAGGAAAAATCCCAATTCATTCGCTCCAGCCTCTAGCCTGGTTTGCTCCTAACCTAGCCGCCGCTAGACTGACTGACACAGCACTTCCTCGCGCCCTCGTTGGAGGGCGGTCGCTGGGCTTCAAGTGAACGAAAGGACAAGAAGATGAAGATCCAACCCTGGGTGTAGCCTGCGTGGGAGGCAACGGCGGCAGCACGGGCATGGCATCGAGCTTGCGCAAATGGACAGTCGCAGCTTGCAAGAGTAGCATGCGCAACGAGCAGGTACATCACATCCTTGATTATATCTAATTCAACTCTTCAATTTCTGGCCAATAGTTAAACCTGACGGTGTTGTAAAACTGCTTGTATGTAGGGAATCTATGAGAAAATGAAACCAATTTCTACTTATTTTATAACTCCCCCAATCAATAATGAACTGACTGAATCTGATGTATCTAATCAAGTTTCCGGTGCAAACATACAAGCTCATGTTGTTCTTGAGCCTGAAGTGTCTAATGAACAGACTGCTAATGAAGGATTTGATGCAAACATTTTACATGCTCCTGGTGATGAACATATAGTGTCTAATGAGGGATCTAATGCAAACATTTTGCAAGCTCATTGAAGGATTTAGTGTCTAATGATGATCTGCTATGTTGAGAGAGACAGAGATTTGCAGGCATTGATGACAAGCAAATTATAGTGCATTTTCATAGCTTGAGGAAATGTCGAGGCCGTCTACTAGAAAGTCCCCATATCATGACAACATAGCATAAATACTTTTCTAATCTGTTGTTTGAAACTATTGGCATACTTGTGTGGGATAGATATATTGATATGCAGTTTGCGCACCGGTTATATGTGCAATTACACTTCGATATTTTAAGCCAGAGAACGAATAATTCAAGCAGGTACAGACCATGTTTGTAGTCCTTGTACACCATGTTGCATTTTGTGTTTTTTGGTGCTTGCATCATTTAGTGTTTATAATCTGAACTACTTTGGATCATTAGCTGGTTTTCAAAGTGCATGTAGCTTCACATTTCTCAAGTTATGTTGATTTCCGGAGTGCAAGTGCCTTCGTATTTTTTAAGTTAAATGTTCGCCCCTGGTAACTTGAATTCATGGATCAGCCACTGCACACAAATCATACACGAATGCCAGTACGAATTAAATGAAATGCAGGGACTTACGCTAGCTCGTTGTATAGGCTCACTGCAGCTCTGCTGGCGCTTGGGATGTTCCATGTACAAGTCCATGTTACCACTTGCTTGGATGTGCAGGCCTTGTGCTCCTTGCATCCCCCTCTGCATTTTTGACACGGCGAATGGTTGATCAAATAAGAGGAATCGACCTTGATGTTGTACCGGAGGACAGATACTTACAAGGTTATACGGGTGTGCAGGATGTGTGCCAGATCCCGTAGCGCCGTCATGCTTCGCTAAAAAAAATGGATTTGCCTGTTTCAGATGATATCTCCAGAAGAAATAAGAGTTAAAGTCAGAGTTGCATAGGCGTGTAAGCTAAGAGAGCAGTGAAAGGATATCCAAACATCGTCGGAACAGTGCACAAGGGAGTGATGTGTGGATACCTAGTTCGGGGCGGCATTTGGGCATGCTCGCCTAGCTAGAGTGCGGGTCACTTCAGAGCCGTTGAGGGTGATGCGCTGGCATTGGCTGGCCGCGCATGGATGTAGATCTTGAGTGGCAGCGGAGCGCTACGATGCGGTGAACGAGACCGTTGGTGAAGCCCCAACGACCTCGGGGGGCGGAGGTGCGACGATGTGCTCGATGAAGTAGCCCTAGTGAGCTAGGAGACGACGTCGGTGAAGCGCACCTGATGCGGTGGAACTCGGTGTCTGCGAGGCACGTCGGTTGCGGCAGCCGACGTTGTCGGTGGACCACCCGGTGCGGTGGACGAGGGCGTAGATGAGGTAGCTCCAGTGCGGTGGTGAAGCGCAACCATCGTCTTCGTCGTCGTCGTCCGGCACAGAGGTGGGGAACGGTGGGGAAAGAGACGAGACGAGGGGCGATTCGAACTTTGCTTGGGTTGGCAGTGAATTAGGGATTTGAGCAATCTGGGCGCGGAAGGGGACGGTGGAGAAGAGAGATTTTGCAGGGTTGGAATAGGGTCCGCCAGATATTTCAATCCGAAACTTGGAAGCGTGAACTTATTTTGGCGCCGTCCTTTGGGGGGGGTGGCTAGGTGCTACGCGTCTGTCCGACACACGCGACCACCCCGACAGGACTATGCTTCGGTGCCTTAAGGCACCTGCCTTTGTGTCCATGACATGTGGGCCCAACAGGTGGCTGGCCCACATGTCAGTGACCCAAAGGCAGTTGCCCTTAAGGCACCGAAGCAGCGTCCACCCTGACACAACCCTGGTCTGCCTGGTGCGCCTACATTTGAGAATGCAAGCGAATCTTCTTTCATTTGCAAACGAATCTGTATGTATTACCATGCTCGTGTTTTCCTTGCAATAATTAGTCATTCGAAACGAGATACTCCCTCCGTTCACTTTTGTAAGTCATTTCAGACAACTTAAAATGAGCTGTTTTGCACATTGTCTGAAATGTCTTCAAGGTCTTATAAAAGTGAACTGAGGGAGTACTATAAATTAATTAATGAGGAGTTATTTGAAAAAAAAAATCGAAACGGTACCCATGCTAACGTGGATTAGAGTGTGTGTCACATAATTAGTTATTTGAATTAGAGTGTGTATCACGTAGCGATCTCCAATTCTAAAGTGGATTTCGCATTTCACTGTATCCACGCTACTTTTCTAATACAAATTCATATGTATATGATGAACACCATGGTAGTGAGAAAACTTTTGGATGGATTCAAACATATGACCTACAAAAAATCACAACAAATTGAGTCAATGTCAACTTTTCGAAACTTAGTATGGCATGAATTCGAAATAATTACCCGTATGCCTGGTTCTCGGTTCAAATCTTACAATGTACACCGAATTGAAACATCGATATTAAGTCTCGTACTATGTACATTCAAATGTTGTTTTAGCCCCCCTCCCCCCCCCGCACAAACGCTACATACTTCCTGTATCGGTCAATCTTCCTCTCCTAACCACCTTAGGAAGCTATCGGTTTCCAACACGCGTTCATTCTTTCTCTCCATGTTTCGATCTCTAAGTCTCTCAACTACACAACCCCTTTTTCCACTCTGTTACCAAATGTATTTACCTCACACACCCGCCATTGCACCCCATGCTAAGCTCTCTCTCTCCCCCACTCCCTCTCACCCTCTCGCGCTAAATACACGCATTTCCTATCTATCCCCCCCACCTCTCGTGCGCACACACGCGCGTTGTATATCTAGGTCACTCCCTCGAGACTGTCTCACTCTTTCTTCCGCACAGCGGGCCACACTCGCTCAATCTCGCTCTCTTTATCCGAGTCTTGTCTAACCTCATTTTCTTTCACACACAAATGATATATCTCCCTGTTCGGGCCTCGATCGACAAACTCTATACTCTCTCACGCAGATTGTCTATCTAGGTCAGTCCATCCAAGCCGCTGCCACTCTTTCGACCTCATGGTGGGCCACGCTCACTCAATCTCTCTCTCTCTCTCTCTCTCTCTCTCTGTGTGTGTGTGTGTGTATGTCTCGATTGACCTTGCTCTTTCTTGGACAAAAACGATATATCACCATGTTGGAGACCAATTAGACCTATTCACATTGTATACTCTCTCATGCACATTGTCTATCTAGGTCACTCTCTCCAACCCGTCTCACTCTTTCAATTGCACTGCGACCCTATGTGATCGGTTGACCTTGCTTCCTCCCACGCACAAAATATATCTACACGTCTGTGACTGGATCATCTCTCAAGCTCTATCTTACAGCCCTCACCCTTGCCAAAAGCTCAATCGGACAATATCTCTCCAGAGCATATATATTTGTTCAATGAATGTCGGACCACACTCACTTTGTCTCTCTATCTATATGTCTCTCGATTGACCTTGCTTTCTCACACCGTATCTTCCATGCATTGAAGCTACTACCTCTCCATCTCTCGCAAAGCCAGAGCTATTTACATTGCGAGGGGCACTCCAACCTTGGATTAATTTGTGTAGGCATTTATTCTGGTCGGTTTAGATTATATTTTCGTAGCATTCGGCCCACAACTACTCCAAACACCATTGCAACCCACGCAACTCCCCTAGTTGATTTCCCTCTGGCTCGGTCATCGCTCTCTCGCACGTCCTTTCTCGCCTTCAACGTCGCACCATGGTATTATTGAAAAAACTATGCTGTTCTCTTTAATTATCATAAATAAGCTACAAAACTACACACCGATAGTCCACTTGGAATGGAAGAAATTTCAGCCCATAAATTAAAGTGCTACAAACTACACACCGAGGGGCCCACATGTCATGAAATAAATTTGGACCCATATACAAATTAAAAAATAAAAGACGAGGATCGAACATGCGACCGGGTCTTCAAGCCGCACGTCAATAGGCAACACACGTAGAATAGAAATGTTTGTTGTACCCCCCTTTGTTCACATAATGTTTTTATATTACACGGCCTGATTAATGGATAAAATGTAATATTATTTTTAGTACTATTCGCCTTCACTTACTGGTGGGTTCCATGTGTGCTCTCTCTCTCTCTCCTCCCCTTCTGCATTTAGACGCACGCGGGAGATGTTGTCGTTGACCATATCTGGACGCGTTCACAAGTCATGGCACCAGTTTCACGTACTAGCAGCACTAGTCAGTGTGTACGTGCAATGCACGTTAATTTGGAAGTATATTAAGTGCATGTGGATATGAAGTACTAGGATATTATTTGCGTGTTGTTATGTGATTAGCACTATTTTGGCATGAAATTAACTGCACGCTAAACGTGTCGAGGGCTCGACATTGAAGCAATCTAGGTCGTTGGATGACAAGGTATACATGTGGCTTGATGACGTTTTATATTTAATTTGATACGGCTCTAGCAGAATATTCAATCGATCAAACCATAGATTTTGTTCAGTCTGACTCCGACTTTAAATTATATGACGATCGATATAAAATAAACGGAAATGATAAACGTTCGGATTTTAAGCATGGCAATCTGAATGTTTTTCATGGCAAATTTAGATTACGCGGCGGCGGCGGGGGCGTCTCGCTGTGGGAAGCGGCTCCTCTGCCATGCTCTGTGTATCGTCGGGCCACTGACCGATGGCGACGGCGGCGTGTTGCGCCGTTGTTGGCGTACTCCTGGATGTTGGCCTAGCTTCAAGGAAGGCCAAAATGTTTTGGACTTTGGAGCGAGTCAATTGGCGGGAGGAGACGACTGGCGTTGGTGCAAGGAAGCGGTCGACGGCAGCCATCCATGCCGCTGAGGGGGGCACTGGCACCCGCGCGGGGACAAGCGCTGTCAACGGCGCGGCGAAGACATTCGTGTGCACGGGCACCGGCATGGGCGCGCACGTTAGTGCACGCGCAGGCGCATGCACTGGCAGGTGCACGGGCACTGGCACAGGAGTGCGCATCAGTGCACGCGCAGGCGCATGCGCTGGCAGGTGCACGGCCGCGTGAAAGTCGGCGGGGACCTCGTGGAACCCCGTGGGATCAAGCTCGGCGACAATGTGCAGCTCCCACCCCATCAATGCCACGGGGATGGGCGCTGGTGCAGTCGGGGCGACGGGAGCCGGAACGGGAGCGGGGACAGGCATGGCATCTTCCCACAAGGCCAGTTCAAGCTTGTCCCAAAGCGCCTTATGTTCTTGAGACTCCGGCTGGGTGTCTTCCTCAGGAAACTGGAACACTAAGGGCAGACCATCGTGATGCGGCATGGTGTATGTTTAGGTCAGGCTAGTTGGAGGTAGACGACAGGAGAATCAGAGCGGAAGAGAGAAGATTGTAGCGATACCGGGTAGTGCGGGGTTGATTTTAAATTGCAGCGCCGACGACATTAAAAGTGGGAGCTGTTGGGATGACGGTGGGCGGCGGAGCCTGGTCAAAGGGCTCGCCTCCCGGTGAGCCTGCACAGCGGTCTGCTCGCACGCCTCCCTGACAGCCAGCGCAGCGGTCTGCTAGCACGCCTCCAGTCGACTCACATGCTTGCTTGGACAGCACCTGCCGATGAGAAGCGGGGACTCATGGCGGCATGTAAATGCTCACGGTTTCAATAGTGAAAGCCGTTCGCCTTAATGTGACAGGTCTTTGTTCCAAAATACCTTGGCTCTTCATTTGTGCAACTTGTCATAAGCAGCTTGTCTCAAATTGAAGAAAAACTTACGAAGTAATATTTGTGCCATATCACATGACCATGCTCAGTTTCAAGAATTTATGCTCACTTTTGGATTTTCTGAAATTTAAGATCCAGGATTCGAAACAATATCATAACCTGCATCATGCAATAAATTTTCAAGCCGTACATCTGTCCTGTTGTATTTCTTAAGAAAGGATTTGGTCAAACATTTTGCTTAGTTAGACTTCGGACAAGTTATATATGCAGAGTAAAAGGATAATCCCTCCGTACCAGTGCGTGGCTTGATATATGAACTCAAGTACTAGGCATGAACAAACGGGCTCAATTCTGTGCTCATCCTAGTGTAGTAGTAGTAGTACTAGGCAATGCAGTTGAAGGGTGACCTTGACGAGCGGCAACCGAGGGAATTGAACCGTGCTCGGCACGGTAGGTAATGCTGTCTAGTTACTAAAGCATCCCTCCGTTGTTCATCGGTAGTCATTATGGACCGGGGACATGAGGGGAATTTCCTAGGGCTAGAATTCTGGCCGCCAGATATTTCGACTTGAAACGCGAGGCTCGACTAGTTGGGGTTGCCTAATGTGCATACCACGCACGCCACCGAAGGACACGAGCGCGTTTTTTTTAGGATCAACAGAAGCCAAGGTTTGGCTGGTACGCCGTTGGGTCCTACCATTCGAGAATACGAAAGGAACCTTTTAAATTGCCGAACGAATCTATGTGTATTACAATACCCGTATTTTCCTTGCAAATACTAATCTCAACGTGGTAATTGATTTATGACGAGTTGTTGAATTAGAGTGAGTTTGTGATATAGTGATCTCAACGTGTATTTCACTTTTCATGGTATCCCTAGTAAGTTTTCCAATGCAAATTCAAATTTAAAAGATGAACAATATGGAGGTGAGAAAACTTTGTATGTAGCAAGCATATGACCACACACACACATAGAGACACACACGCACGAACACAACAACAATCCAATAAGTATAGTGCATCTATTTTTCCAAACCATGCATGCATGACACGAATTCAAAAATACTCCTTCTATTCCTAAATATTAGTCTTTTAGAGAGTTCAACAAGTGACTACATACGGAGCAAAATGAGTGAATCTAGACTCTAGAATATGTCTATATACATCCGTATGTGCCAGTCCATTTGAAACCTCTAAAAAGACTAATATTTAGGAACGAAGGGAGTAAAATGTAAGACATCCATGGTCCTCAGTTCAATATTTAAAATAAACATGAAACTGAAACATGAATATTAAGTCTAGTACTACAGTACATGCAAATGTTGTGTTTAGGCGGAGCTATGATTGTTGGGGGTCAACCCCTCGACCTTAGATAAAATTCTGGAGCTCTATTTAGGGTTGTTTAGATTATATTTGTCCCCACCCTCCCAACCACCGATTGGTTGTGCACCCCCCACCCCTCCTCCCCGGGAGAATATCATGTGCCCCCATACCTTAGATGCTATATGCCGATACGAGTTGCTTGGAGCTTGTAGATCTAAGATATAGCCGCTCACATGATGTGTCTTAATATTTTTGCAGGAAACCTTGATGAGTTTGAGAATTGCACACAATTTGTACAAAAACTACTCAGATGCCCTTGGATCCCATATCCAACGACCTCAAAGCTCATATCACCGTAGCATCTAAGATGAAGGAGGACATCATATTCTCCTGTATGTAAGAATATCATGTGCTACCACACCTTAGATGCTTTGGTGATATAAGCTCTTCGGAGGCGTTGGATTTGTGACCCAACACCTCCTAGGTGGTTCAAATGGTTTTTTGCAGAAAAGCCCCAAAAGAGTTCGGCCACTGCTTACAAGCACAAAGACTGCTCAGATGCCATTGGATCTCATATCAAACGACCTCCAAGCTCGTATCACCGTAGCATCCAAGTTGCGATAGCACCTTATGTTTTCTCGCACGGGAGAATATGAGGTGCTCACGCACCATAGATTCTATGGTGATATGAGTTCACTAAGATCTAACGGCCCACAGTAGGAGGTTTGAATGTTTTTGCAATATACGGCTGATAGAGTTTGGGAAATGCGCAGAAAGTACAAGTACTACGCATGTGCCATCTGATCACTGATCATACGACCTAGATGCTCATATCACCGTAGCGGGTAATTAACCTACGGGGAGCACCTAATATGAGCAACGGGGAGCCGTTGGATCGAAGATGCAGCGGCACACACGAGGCCTGAATGTTTTATTTGCAAAAAAACCTTTGGAGAGTTTGGAAATTGCGCATAATTACAAAGACTACTCCCAAGCCATTGGATCTCACTTCCAACGGTGTAAAAACTCATATCACCATAGTATCTAAGCTACGGGGTGGATGTGATATTCTATGCCGCTGTCATTTTTTTCATAAATTTGCAAAATACGTGTAACTCGTGCCGTTACTTGTCTAACCGCGCAAAGTGTTTGTTAAAAAAAAACCATCCTACACTGAAATATCGTAATAACACACGAGGGTCCCACTTGTCATTAATCAAATTTGGACCTAAAACTAACAAATCTGAAAGACAAGATTCGAACTGGCAAACTGGACTGCAAAGCATAAGTCGATAGCCTGAAACAACAACGGTTGTTGGCTTTGTCCCATAACTTGATTTTATGCATTACTTGCGTTGAGTAGAGTAGAGGGAGTGCCTCGTCAACACGTGCATGACCGTTGTCTCACTTACTGGTGGGTCCCAGGTCTGTGATTTCAATCTCTCTTCTCTCCATCGTCTAACCTTTGCACGGGCACACACGAAGAGCGACGCTAGCTTGTCGTGGTGTTATTACAACTAAAAAAAAGCTTGGAAAATAGAAGAATCACCTAGAACAAGAGACGTTGTGCCTGGTCGAGACGGAGCTAACCACATCTATCCTCCGTGCCATGTTTGCATGATGAAGCTGTGTGGCTAGTGGGGTGTTTTCGACCGACTGGCTGGGTCCCGAGGTCGAACCATAGGTACTACGTCTGATACAGTATATTTTTACACGCACATTTTTCCTCCATGCCGAGACGTGGCACACCCTACCGCGCGGTTTCGGGGTCCTCCCGGGTGGTGCACGCATATATTCTTCCTAACGTGGGACGCCCTACTGCGCGTTTTCTAGGTCCTCATCGGTCGTAGCGCCGAAGCAAGTAAATGAGTCGTCAAATCATGAAAGACCACCTTTCCCGCCAAGTACATCAGTGAAGCACGGTGGCTAGCTAGTTGGGCTAGTTCGACCGATTAGCTAGGCTGCCGCCACATTTGTTTTTTCACCCCTTTTTTTATCTACATGCCGGTAGGTAAATTTAAATATCCACCGCGGCATTGCTCTGGTGTTTGGGTGCGGCAGGATTTTTAGTTTTTTGATTGACGGGAGCAGGCGCGGCAGGAATTAGTCATGATGACTCCACCTGCAAAACCCACTGCTCCCTTATGTGAGAAGTCATCGACTGGTGTTTTACCGTGGTGAAAACCAAAAGATTCCCTGCTCCTCGCTGGCTCCCTCCGCCTTCCCGTAGATTGCATTGCCTTTCAGCCGTTTCGCCCCCTTTGCTTCCTCTTCCCATTGCTTCTACCCGGTGCCATGGCGGCGCAGCAGATCACGGAGTCCGAGGTGAGGCGCCTGACACAGGAACTCCATGCCAAGGATGCGGAGCTCAGGGCCAAGGACGTGGAGCTCCATGAGCTCAAGGAGGAGAGGAGTGCCATGCTCCTCCGTTATGTGCAGGAGTTCATGGAGCTTCAAAAGCGGCAGGCGTCCACCACGAAGATGCTCGAGGCGTCGGCGACATTGCTGCAGAAAGTGGGAGATACGATAGGCCTTCAGGGGAGCCGGCTGGAGCGCGAGCGGGCCGATCGTGACGAGGTCCAGGATCGCCTCAGCCACTTGGTGAACCAAGTTGCCACGCACGTGTTGCGGCTGCGTGATGCCTACCGTTGTGCCAGTGCGACGATGCCGGCCGTCGGGCTAAACCCGTTCGACCACCCGGTCGACTTCAATGAGTTGCGGCTTCCTGACCTGGTCTCCTTCTTCACCTATATCTCTGAGGAGCTGAGCCGTCTCCACACGATGGTGGGGGCTGAGCTGGACAAGGAGGGGTTGCGGGCTGCCGTCGCCGTTGCAGGGTGAATCCTTTCAGGGCTTCGTCACCGGAATCCATTCGTGCCATTGGACGCCGTCTTTGACGAGCTGGCTCCCGTCGACCGGGAGAGGGCTCTGCGGGCGGTTGCACCCTGCATCACCAACGTCATGCGCCTCGAGAAGCAGAGGGACTTCGGTGGTGTTTAGGGGCCCTCTGCATGGGCATGTCCATGTCTTGGTGCAACATGACCGTTGGATCAAACTCAGACGGTGCAGATCAGTCACTGTAGCACAAAGCGTGTGGGTGTGTTTGGTTGCATTCTCATCTCAATATAGTTGTTTCCTCTTCGTGTATTTTTGTCAACCTACTAGTGTGGACTCATGCACCCTTCATGCACTCTGCCAAACACCTAAAAGTGGGTCGAGAAGGGAACTTTTGCTCCCATCCCGTGCACCCTTCATACACCCTGCCTAACACTATTCGTGCTTCATATGGTTCATGTTTCGTGGAGTACTATAGCACCGTACTCTCCGTGCGCTGTGGACCTAGTTCTGTTAACATTGATCTCACCGTTCATTCTCGACCGGACAGTCGAAAAAGCGGTACTATGTTACATATAGGAGTAGTTGACATGCGCACAACATCATTTGTTATCGTCATATCTTACTACACTAGCAACAAGATTGTGTAGTACTGACGTATGAACCACTGCACATGCCTAGTAGTAGGAGCACTGTGTATGTTCAAGTGGCTGCGTGTTTCGCACTCCTCCGTCGTAAGAGTGGAAACGCTTGCTGTAATCATTTTTTTCTTCAGAAAAACAGTGGACACGCTCTACCGTGTGGATCCTCCTCCAGCCATGCACTAAATTACTCACTTTTGCCGACATGTGGGACAGCCAGCACCTCGGTCCACCAGCCATGCACTAAATTACTCCATAGTAGAGTGACGGTAGACTACCCCGATTGAACCGCTGTAGTAATGCCCAATGAGCCGTCAAAATACAAAACCCCCTCCTTTCCAGCAGTAAGTTGGACGGATGAAGCAACCATCATTTCACTCTTCTCTCTCAGCTTCCTCTCTTGAAGAAAACCCCCACTCGCTTCGCTTCTCCCTCATCTCGTTCCTCCTTTCACTCTTCTCTCTCAGCTTTCTCTCTTGGATGGACGCCGGAGCACCGGCCGACGTGATGTCTATGGCTCTGGCCAAAACCATCGAGGCTCATGGTACGAAGAAGCGCAAGCACCCCGCCGAGACTACTGCAGACAAGCTCAAAGCCATCGCCCTAGCCAAGCCCCCCTCTCCGGGATCCCTCATTAAGCAAGTCCAGGTAATGTCTCTTGTTGACGATCTTTTTCTTGATCTTGATCGTGTTTTTTCATCTAACATGCAGTACTAGTACTTGTAGTACAACTTTCGGGGTGATCTTGCATGTGATTTTAGTGTGCCAAATGACGGTTCTAAATTCCTCTTTTGACCAAAACATGCGAGAGGTTGACACTGATTTCTTATAGATTACTTTCAACTACTCCCTCTGTCCCAAATTTCTTGTCTTAGATTTTTCTGGATGTATCTAATACTAAAATGTGACTTGATACATCCGTATCTAGACAAATATAAGACAAGAATTTTGGTACGGAGGGAGTATTGTATGAACATCAATGCTACCTTTGAGGAGGGTATATTTGCCTCAGTAACTTGTGTTATGGATATTGCAAGTAATCCCTCTGCTCTCATGCCTTTGAAGACATGTTCTAGTGTCTTTGTTCACTCATTCTGTGCGTATATGTAGTGATATATGGAGTATAATATCGAAAATCATCTTATATTTCTGAACGGAGGTAGTAATAAAATATGGTTTCTGTTTGAATTAGAACTAGGTCCACGGTGGAGATGAAGTTCTCAAAGTCTTGTCGTGTGAACTGGAAGACTTGATGATGAGTTCTACTGCTGAACTATCCAGCTGATGTGTCCTTGTCGCCACGTGTCCCGAACTAGTGTTTTCCTGTAGCTTTGTTGTCAGGCGTGTTCTCGAGGCTGTACTTGACCACAACAATTTCCTAGATGTGCATTCGATTACGAAGGGTGTGGTTCTTGTAAAGCTTCCCAACAAATCTGATGTGGCCTATCTTCATCATCATGTTTATGAGTGGAAAGACCACTCTGTTAGGTTCTCCAAGGTTGACAAGATGGTGATGGTGCATGTAGACATCTCACACGAAGTCCATGGCCTAGTCAGTTATGCGGGGTTCATCCCGTAGGTCGGTGGCAAGAAATAGTCTGCAGAGTTTAGTTAGTGCAACTTTGCTTGTCTATAGTAAGTACTATTGTTCAGTACTTGATTTGTGTTTGTGAACCCTATATTGTTTATTAGTACTGTTGCTTTTGGTGTGTGGTCAGTCCTGAGAACGGCCTATGTTAATGCTGTCCACTCAATTCAGTCTGTATATTTTGAAGTATCCAGATCATATTTTTTGTGTGGATGGTTTATCAATTATGGTTACACTCCAATATCTGTATGCATTGCAGGGTTTATCGCACCCACCAGGATTTCCAGTCCCATGGATGCACGGTCCATATGATTTGAAACGACCTTTGGACTGTCCTGCTTGTGGGAGTAGGTGGGGCCCTTGCATGCCACGCATAGTTGGACGATCAATCTTCTGTTTAGTACTTCAAGATAGTGATTTCCTGGTAAGGATTCACTCATGTCACATCAAGTAAATCTTATTGATTTACTGTCTAAATATTATTGATTTAATGTCATGTTTTCTTCCTTTTCCTGCAATTTTACGATGCAGGGTTTTGCCATGTGACATTCATCACAGAATAAACCGTTTGGTTTGCTCTACGATGGCTATTTTTGCAGGTTTCACTTCTTATGTCGTGTCAGTAATGAAGGCACTGTCCATCACTTATATTACTGGAAAAAATTGGATCAGTCTATTGTCTGAGTACAAGCTGAATCCCTATGATGAACTGCAGTTTGGTTTAACAAAAACGCCACAATTAGTCCATCTCGTGTTTAAAAGAAATGAAGAAAAAACTGGATCATGGTCATGGATCCTAGTCAAGTTAGAAAGCTGATCATAGCAGACCAGACACGATCGTCGCTGTCTCGCACATCGATACCACTTTCAGTAACGGATCGAGCACCGGCAGTTGCTCTAGCACTGACAGCGGCAGCAGCTTAGTCTGATCCAGTTGAGGATTGGGCACCGACCGCGTCAGCGGATCAGTCTGATCTACCGGAGGATCGGGCATCGACATCGGCACCTGCTCCGACACCGGCACCAGCTCTACAAGGAGCACCATCTCTGACAGCAGCAGCGGCTTCGGTACCTGCACCAACACTTGCACTTGCATCTGCTCCAGCCCGTGCAGTTGCACCGGCAACATACTGGGCTGCAGTTCGCACTACATATACCAAAGTCCTTACAAAAACCGACATGTCCACCTTCTTGGTAAGCATTGGCCGCCCAAGTGCTTCATTCTTTTTTCTTTCCATGTTGTTTCACATGATTCACTGTGTTGATCTAACTGCTTGGGTATGTCTTCTTGTTTGCAAACAGAGAATTCCTAGAGCAACAAGGGAGTCGTTCAACAATCCGGACGACCGCGGCCAAGTTTCTCTTACCATGCGCAGCCTTGGTGTGAATGAACCTGCTCAATATACCATAACTACAAAGGATGGTCGCGTGATGATTGATGCTAAAGGATGGTCAAGGTTCAAATCTAAATAATATCTTGCGGTAGGGATGATGTCAAAATCGAACTTTCTCGGCAAGGAGAGCTGGTCAAAATCAACTTTGAAATTCTTTAGTAGCAACACGCAACTGCCGAACTGATCTATCCTCCGAGAGATTTTGTTGTAATAATCTGGCATGGTGAAACAAGTGTCCTGTGTGTATAAGTAGTACGACAGTATTATTTATCACATGGTATATCGTTGATAAAATTGCAACTCTGATTGCTAGTTAGGAACTGTTGTTCGATTTCATTCCAACAGTTGTCGTGCTTTATTCAATTTTGTGTATTCGCCTTGCGACATGTCACGACCGGTTTTTCCGGGTATCAATTTCCAGAAAGAGATCGTCGTGCTCATCAGCCCCAGGATTACTGTTAGCTGATGAGGCTCCAACTTGATACAGAAATTCCAAGCAAAATACAAAATATGTAGCACAAGACCATTCTGGCCTGTGAGTACAACAAATGGTTTCTAGTGGTTGATGGCGGAAGCGGGTTGTGAAACATCAGTGTCTATGGGACTCCATTTCCCACGGGAACAGCTGACCAGGTTAACTCCTATCTTCGCGAGGCTGCTATTTCCATTGTGTGGGTTCCGGGGCTATCAACACGGTCGCTCCTTTCCGCGCAAGAAATCTGGCCAAGACAATAGCCAGGGACAAGCCAGTGAGTACTTTGAATATACTCGCAAACATTATGAACACTGGTATAACATAACAATGGCGTGCTAAAAATATTTTATGCTCATGACGTCAGTCAAAAAAAAGTAAATAAAATTCTGATGCGTGCAGGCGGTTATTTATTAAAATGCATTAACATAGTAGTATTAAAATTTGTGAAATAAATAACAAGCAATGCCACAGTCGGGCGTCTTAGCGACACCACATAAGGCTTTAAAAGAAATGCCACAGTCGGGCGTCTGAGCGGCACCACATAAAGGGCTTTAAAAGAAATGCCACAGTCGGGCGTCTGAGCGACACCACATAAAGGGCTTTAAAAGAAATGCCACAGTCGGGCGTCTGAGCGACACCACATAAAGGGCTTTAAAAGAAATGCCACAGTCGGGCGTCTGAGCGACACCACGTAAAGGGCTTTAAAAGAAATGCCACAGTCGGGCGTCTGAGCGACACCACATAAAAGGATTTAAAAGAAATGCCACAGTCGGGCGTCTGAGCGACACCACATAAAGGGCTTTAAAAGAAATGCCACAGTCGGGCGTCTGAGCGACACCACATAAAGGGCTTTAAAAGAAATGCCACAGTCGGGCGTCTGAGCGACACCACATAAAGGGCTTTAAAAGAAATGCCACAGTCGGGCGTCTGAGCGACACCACATAAAGGGCTTTAAAAGAAACAATCATAGTGAATGTCCCGGAGGTAGAACCATCCCAGAGATACTCGATGATAACAATAATATCACGGGTTAGTCAACAATAATAATAATCATAATTACCACAAGTCACAAGTAGTAAGTTCTGGTTAACAGTTTCACCTCCGAAGACCGACACTAAGACCGACACTTGACCCATCCCAGACTATAGTCCTTAACCATGGACACGACTATTCGAATAGGTTTAATCTCTGCAGAGGGTGTACTCTTTACCCACGAGTAACGGATTCCTTTAGTCCATCGGGACTAATTCCGTCTACAGTCTTTTAAATGAAAACACACCTGACTCGCACACACCAGCTTAACTCACCGGTGTCTGGAATCACCCATGACACTCGTTAAGCAAAACTCTAAGTGGGGAGGCTACAACCTCGATTAGCATGGGATCACAAAATTTATACCGCGCGCAACACTGGGGAAGCTACCCCCTCGGCTACAACCGAAACACCCATGCCCCCTGACCGGATGACTGGCTTTAATCCATGGCCGTGGTACCCTCATCCCGGCCCCTCTATATGGTGTGTGCTAGAAAGGGGTTGACAAATTACTGAACCGTACTCTACTTGTTGTAGAGACGAGTGGTAGTACGAAGCAAGTATGGGGTTTACCGGCACAAGACTCGATCTACGGTCGACTCAGGAGGTTTAAGTATTTCCCTGCATGATTAGAATAACAAAATATAACTCAACCAACAGAGTAACCGCTCATTATACCTTACCATGCCATACCGGACATAATTATCCCGACGGAGACCGACGACAAACTCATGCCTACCCAAGGCAGAGGTTTTCCCGGATTCCTTCCGGTATGCATGCAAGATACATGAGGATGATTATCATCACAATTGTGTTCATTTCCAACAGCATGGAAATCACTAACATGCACCCATGCATATGATCATATCACATGAAATAACAATCTTCTCCAAAGTGAGGTGATGCTATAAACGTGTCATCAAACACACAAAAATATTATACCGGGGTTCAGAATGCTTGCCTTTAGGTCATGGGAAAACAGGGTGCATTCCAAAACATCTTGAAATCTTCAAAAATCCTATTAAAGAATATATTTGAATTAACACACAAAATCAAAACAGCACAAAAAGTTGTTTTGAAATTTTTTCAAATAAATCTTAAAATAAACTAGACATTATTTGAAAGAGGTAGGAAAAAGAATCAGTTCATTTGGACTTATTTTTAAAAAGTTACAGCTGGTCAAAGTTTGGTCAAAAATCTGTTATTTAAATAAAATCAGAAAAGAAAACGTTTCGAACGGGGTTACGCTTTCGCACAGAGAAAACGTACTTGAGACTTTATGCCTCCACTTATCCAGCATGGATGGCGCATGAGTCACTGACAGTGGGTCCTAGGTGGCCCACTAGTCAGGTTTGACTAGTCCGTCTTCCTTCTTCTTCCTCTGTCCCGAGCGGAGGCGGGACTCCGGCGACCGTCGCCGGCGAACGGCGGGTCCTTGTGGGGAGCTGAGGGCGGGGATGGATCCGCGGGTCGAGGGTGAACCTTCCGGTGGTTGCAGGGTTGTCAGAGGTGGAGGGATTTGCCGACGGCGAGCTCCGCGGCGGAGGAAAGTTTCGGTGGTAAAGTGATTTTTCTCCCGCGGTGAGCCCTGATCAAAATCGAGCAGGGGAAATGGTTCACGGGAGGAAGAGGTAGCTCTTGGTGAAGAGAACGGAGAGGGGGAGGCTCTGGTGGCGCTGGAAGGGCTGGGGCAATGGCGGCGGCTGCGGTTGCCGGAGATGAGGAAGGAGGCCTCCCCGAGTCGTCTGGCTACTAAAGGGGGCCCTAGGGAGGTGGCTTGGGGTCGCCTATGTGTGGAGACGAGCTCGGGGCTCCTTTATATAGCGTTGGAGGTCGGTTCCGAGGCGGCCGGCGATAAGGACGACGGCGAACCGCCTCCCTGTAGTGTCAGGGCGTCGTGGCGACGACGGGAGCTAGCCGACGAGCGAGGGGATAAGCTTGCGCTGTTCCCAGGGGCAGGTGGCGAGCCGGGGTGGCTTTGGCGGCGCCGACCTGAGCAGAGCTGTCGGGCGGCCGTGGCGGCTAGTCCTTGGCTTGCCGGGGACGCGGCGAGGGTCTGCTTGGCGCATTGCGGTGAGGGGGAGCATGTGGCGCGCAAGGGGACACGGCGTGCTGGCTGCGGTCGGTCACGGGCTGGAGAGAGTGCGGGCCGTGACGCGGCGGCTCGGGCGCACGGCTCGTGCAATACGCACGCTCTGGGCGCGTCCAGAGCATGCCCGGGACGTGCTCGATGAAATGCCAGGTTGGCCTAGAGGTCGCGGTTGAGGCTGGCATGGGCTAGTCTAGGTTTAGTAAGGGTAACAAGGGACATGGTGGTTTGGTCAGGAGACCAAGTTCACAATGTAGACTTGAAATCATGCCAAATCTGGCTATGCACTCAAGGTGTTTGACAATATGCCAGAGGCATCTAGGCAGGTCTTGGAGGGGCCAAATCTTCCAGATCAGTGTCTCTTTGGATGCACAAGAGGGTGGTGAGGTTAGTTGGTGGAAAGCACAAACTTGCTAGTGCAAGTTTTGAAGAACTTCAAATCTGGACAGGAGGTGAAGGGCATTATTTCATGAAGCAGAAATGATCCAATGAGTGCATGCTCCTGGACTTAGGGGTTTAGCATGGAGGACTACAAGTAGGGAAAAGAATCTAGGGCCAAAGAGTAAGCAAGAATATGGTTGCTGTACAAACCATCATGTTGGACCAGAATGAAGATGAGGTTGTTTTACTCAAAAAATTTCAAAGAACATCCCTAGATTTTTGCATATAATGGAATGATATGCTCCTACTGACATCCCAAAATTTTTGTGGAAGCTAGAAACAAATATTTAAAAGGGTTGTAGTGCAAAACTATTCACTGGACCAGAGGAGAAAACATGTGTACCACTCAAAATATGCAATGAATTAAATATATTATTGCACAAAAGTGATTTAGAGACATCACATGACATCTCCAAATTTTGGTTGGATTTTTAGATAAATATATCCAATGGTTGTAGTTCAAAAAGAGCTCCAAAATTTAAAACAACTCATTTTAATGAATAAAGTTCAGGGTGAAGTAATTTAATAAATAATTCTACTGATTAAGAAAATGCTATACAGAGAGCATGGAAGTCCAATATACTTTGGAAAGCTCCACTAGGAAAAAGATAAAACTCCTTAACAATAAAAGAAGAGTTTCTGAAATCCATAGAAAAATCCAGAATGCAAAATTTTAAAACTCCTGGCAGAATTTTAGTAACTAAAACCTGGTTAAATTTTTGGGGTGTTACATGACAGCATCTAAAACCAGTGCCGTACCAATCGCTTGCAATATGAAAAGCGCTGAGGTAGAACACATGGGCCCCCAAACATGCAGGGTCAGCCTGCGGCCCAAAGTCCAGAACCGTGAGCCTATCTGAGTATTATATTCGCAGCTGAACCCCCATAATGCCCGTGCGTTGCAGAGGGAGTATATTTCTCGGCAAGGTGAGCCTATCTATGATATAAAAGATTTGTATATTTCTTTACAGAGGGAGTATCTCTCTGTCAAAAAATATGTTTATGTGTAACTAGTTACTCCTGTCTTTCTACTTCCTTTCGCTGATATGTGGGGCAACCGGCAACGGGGTCCACGTGCCATATGCACAAATTAGTGTGAACAACTTCACGGTAGACACACCCCTGTCGTAGCACCACAGTAATGCCCAATGAGCCATCAAATCACAACCCGCCCCCCTTCCAGCTTTAGCAGTAAGCTGGACGGACGAAGCAACAATATTTCACTGGGCCTGAATCCCCATCTCCCTCGTCTGCTTGTTCAGAGAAACCCCCCTCTCGGCGATTGCATAGGGTTTTCTCATGGAGAACCAGGTACGAATTCTTCATCCATCCCCGATAAATCCAAGTCCCTTGGTCGCAGGTAATCCTAGGATGGCAGCCGCCGCCGTTGATGCATTTTTCTTCCTACTGAATCTAGTGTGTTTCATTTGCAGTGCCCAAAGTGTGAGTACCCTATAGGTTTCTGCGCACTCGGTGAGATGCCACACTTGTTCCTTCTCATCCTAACACAACATTTTGAAACACGCACAGTATGTTCCTAGAATCCACTTTTCTATCCGGGAGGGTGGGGTTTTTTTGAACATGCTATGTTCTCATATTATTTTTCCTGCAGTGTATTATTTGCTCTGCTAGAACACATGTACTGAAGATGCTTGGCCTTGCCATAACTGAATACACTAGTTTAATGGTCACAGTGAAGACAAGCCATGGATATAAGTTCCGAGTTGGGTTCATGAACCAAGAAGATAGCTGCTTTTTTATGGCCGAACTTGGATAAACTTTCTCAAGTGTTACGGACTGAAAGTTGGCGCACGAATGTTGATGGAAATAGCAGAACCTGGTCTCATCTTCACTGCGATCTTCCACCCCGATGTCATTCCAATTGTTCATCCATGTTAGTTTTGTATCTGGTTCTTGCTTGTTGCCTCGATTACTTCTTAATCCACCTATTCTGTCTAACTAGTCACAATTTAACTTTAGAAGTAGCAAGAATCTCTCACGAAGATGCTACTTCTAACTAATATTTTCTTATAATTGGTGGCACGTGTAGGTTTTTTCAGAGTTAAGCAGTCTGCTCGTTTGTTACTCTGTAATAACTCGGCTGTTACTGATGGCACTGAAGTTGACTGGATCGACATCCACAAGTTCCTACACTTTATTGATCGTCTTGAGGTCCTTGTGGGGCGTTTCAATGGTGGAAGGCCACGTGGGATATGTCTGCCACTGCTGCACTCGTTGAACAGGTCCAACTGTGTCGAGAAACTTATGGTACGAGCTGTTTTCTGTTATATATGTTGTTCATAAACTATTTCTTATACACAGTTTTACAGCTGTGATCTTCTTGAAACAGGAACTGCCCAGTTCTATTGTTCCTATACAGATGCCTGGCCATGGTTGGGTCAGACTTGCGCTTGGTCACAACATGATGTTTATGTCGACCTACTCAATTCCCCTTGGAGGTTAAAAGATACTTATTCATGGGTGGTCTCAAATAATGAAGGCCCGTCCATCTTGGAGAATATGATAGAAGATTATGTTCATGCTTTTCCATGGCTCTAAAGCGAATATCCTGTTTATTGACCATGTTGCGAGATGAAGCCGCTTTCAGAAGGTTGTGGATGTGTGGGGTGGCGCCTGGGCCTTGTCCTGGGGCTTGGTGGCCTCACCCTTGGTTAACTGTAGGCAAAG
Source organism: Triticum timopheevii (assembly GCA_963921465.1). Classification (NCBI taxonomy): domain Eukaryota; kingdom Viridiplantae; phylum Streptophyta; class Magnoliopsida; order Poales; family Poaceae; genus Triticum; species Triticum timopheevii. Next base: position 466,426,415 of record OY997266.1, read on the forward strand.
TAGCACTGTTCGAGGCGTGCTTTGTACGGTTGAACCTGTATAAGTACTCATACTGCTTTCAGCTTTGGTTGTTAAGTGCCCCTGCTGGTTTCAGTTAATGTTGTTAAGTACTCCTGCTGCTTTTACAGTCTATCGTGTTTCTTCAGTCCTGTCTTCCTCCAGCCGCCAAAATCAAACCAACGCCGGCGGGGCCGCCTGCTTCCGCCTCCCATGGCTGGCTGCGCCTCAGCGCACGCATCGCCGCCCCACCGTCTCCTAAATCGTTAACGCCGACATCCTCCGCGCGCTTTGGTGCGCTCGCCGCGGCGCCGCCCTCTCGCGTTGTCAACATGGTCAACAAACAACAGGAATCGGCAGAAGTACGTGGAGAGGACGATAGTAGGGTCCCACCACGTCAGTGTATGGAAAAATAAAATGCTTCCTCCTAGTGTTTTCCTGACATCTGGGACCCACGACATTGTGAGCGTATATAGTCAATAGACAAGAGAACAATGCAAGATCGGCTGACACCTGGGACGTAGCTACTCGAGCAGTATTTTTTTTGTTATTGTTGAGACAGAGCAGGGTTAGAACTGGGTTGTGGCCCGTCTAGCCCAGGCTTATATTTTATGTTCACCATGTGACCAGCCCAGCTATTTTTTGTTTGTGAAAATGAGCCCAGTTTATTTTTTCTGAAGAATACCCAATCCAAGCCTACTTATTTTTCTACACCCTGATGGGCTGCAACTCTTTCAAGACGCCTGTAAATCTTGAAAGTAATATGAAATGGGTTGTAAATATAAAAACAGATGACAAATTGGCAATTACTTTATAATTTCTGAATTTTTTCACATTTTCAAATTCCTATTTCACTGGGCATTAACCTAATTTAAATATATCTTCAAAGTACTTTAAATCTGGCTCGACATTTCGGTATTAAAAATAGTTTGAAACCCACAGAAATATGCGAAATTGGCCCTGGCCAACCAAAAAAACGACTGCAATAAATTGTATAAGAAGTTGCCATGAGCTATATATAAATTATTAAAAAAAGAGGGAGTGGTCTGACTTGTGGCCCTGTTTAGTTGACGCGTATGCAAGATTTTTTTAGTTATTATATACGTCAACAAACGATTCTAGCAGACGTAACCGTTGGATGTCAATCCAACGGCCGTCGTGTTTCTTCAATCTCTGATCTTCTTGCTCCTGCCGCCAAAGCAGCGCCAGCGGGACCGCCTGTCCCGCCTCCCGTGGCCGGTTGTGCTACCGCGTGGGCCTCAGCGCCCCCTACTACTCCCACCGTTGGCCAGGGCATCCCCCTACTCACCCACACCCCCTGTTATTCTGCGGCGACGACAGCCTCACACCGTAGCCAAACCGGTGAACCCGCGTACTCCTCTCCGCGCGGGCTTCCACTAGCGTGTCTTCCCCGGCTCCATGTTGTCCCCTTCCTAGGCCTCGCCGTCGTCCACCATCGTGGTGCTCTCAGTGCGGTGTGGTTAATATGGTCAATGACCGACTTCCATCGGAAGAGTACTGTACGTGGAGAGGCTGATAGCTGGGTCCACGGCAACCGCAAGGAAGTGCCTCCTTATTACGCGGAAAATAATTATTCCTCCACCTGACAGCAGGGACCCACCGGACGGGCCACTAGTATTTTCGCGAAAAAAACGTTTCCCCCTAACTGCTGGGACCCACCGGACGGGCCACCGTATTTCGCGAAAAAAATGTTCCCCCCGCTGTCAGCTCGGACCCACCGGAAGTGCCTCCTTATTACACAAAAAAAATGAATACCCCCTACTAGCTGGGACCCACCTTGGTGGGAGGCTGACTTGTGGGCCTACTAAGTTGACTGGGACAGAGGCCTTTGTCAACTTTAGTCAATATATGAACGATTCTAGCTCTAGTGACCGTACGATGTCCATCCAACGGCCGTAGTGCTTCTTCAACCCCTGGTCTTCTTGCTCCAGCCGCCCAAAGCAGCGCCGGTCGTGCCGCCTGCTCCTGCCGCTCGTGGCCGGCTGTGATGCCGCGGAGGCCTCACCGCCCCCTACTACTCCCACCGCTGGCCAGGCCATCCCTCTATGCACCCACACCCCTTGTTATTCTGCGGCGACGGCAGCCTCACACCACAGCCGAATGAGTGAACCCTCATACTCCTCTACGCGTGGGCATCCACTGTCGCGTCTTCCCCGGCTCCGCGTCATCCCCTTCCTAGGCCTCGCCGTCATCCACCGCCCTAGTGCTCTCGGCGTGGCGTGGTCAACGTGGTCAAGGAACGACTTCCATTGGACGTGGACTGTACGTGGAGAGGCCGACAGCTGGGTCCACGGCCGCAACAAGGAAATGCCTCCTTATTACGCGCAAAATAATTATTCCTCCACCTGAAAGCGGGGACCCACCGGACGGGCCACCGTATTTTGCAAAAAAAAACGTTTCCCCCTGACTGCTGGGACCCACCAGCTACATCTTTGCACGCAAGGAAGTGCGTCCGAAAAAAATGATTCGCCCCCCTGACTGCTGCGACCCACCAGCTACATCTTCACACGCAAGGAAATGCGTCCGAAAAAAAATATTCGCCCCCCTGACTGCTGGGACCCACCAGCTACATCTTGCACGCAAGGAAGTGCCTGACAGTCGGGACCCACCTGGTTGAAGCATACATAGCGTTGTCATTCTGGTCGCGAACGTGTACGGACATAGTGGTGGATGTAGAGGCGCGCACGTGTCGTAGTAGAGGCGCGCACGTGTCGTAGTAGAGGCGCGCACGTAGCATGTACACGTACGTACAACGGCCAGGGTGCAAGAAAGAAAATACGTCCACGTATGTGTACATACGGGCGGGGTCTCGAATGCCTACTCGCGCATACGTACGGCCCGGTCTCGTGTACATGTCGGAACACAACATCGTCGTCGTGTTCATGGGGAGCCAACCGGCTGGGTCGGAACGGAATGCGTCGTCGTGTTCATCGGGAGGGATTGGACGGAACAGGCGATGGAAACGAGGCCTGGCGTACCGTAGAACGGAGGAAACGGCCTTGTGTTCGACCGGCCACATTCGAAACGGGATCCTGTTCATCGGGAGGGGTCTGGCGTACCGCTAAACGGCGGAAATGGACCTCCTACGATCGAAACGAGGGTCCTGTTGATCGGGAGGGGTGTGGTGTACCGCAAAACGGATGAAACGGACCTCCTACGGTCGAAATGGGGGTCCTGTTGATCGGGTGGGGTGTGGCGTAACACAAAACGGACGAAATAGACTTGTGTTGGAGCGCTACGGTCGAAACGGGGGTCCTGTTCATCGGGAGGGGTGTGGCGTACCACAAAACGGGACTCCACGGGATACTGTTCATCTCCACCATCGACCTCCTCCAGCCTCCACGGGCTACCGTCGACCTCCTCCAGCCTCCACGGGCTCCTGTTCATCCAGCCTCCACCGCACGCTACTCCACCGGCTACTCTTCAACCACCCCTCCACGGGCACCCCTCCACCGTCTACTGTTCATCCAGCCCTCCACGGGGTCGTCCTGTTCATCTAGAGGCAACGCCACGGGGTCCTGCATCCACCCCCACTGCTCACTGTTCATCCACCCCCACCCACCCCCCGGCAACGCTCACTGTTCATCCAGTCGGTCGGCTTCAGTTAGCAGCAGTAGCGAAGGAATCGCTCGGTCGGGTTCAGTTAACAGCCATCGATCGATCGCTTGGGTTTAGTAACGCGTAGCCTGCAGTGCAATCGCTCGGGTTCAGTTAGAGCCCAACGCCTCGCTCGGGTTCAGTTAGAGCCAATGCCTCGCACACATGTGCGTACGTGTACGAGAGAAACATGCATCGCTGGGTCCCCGACCTCCCACTGTAACCGGGAACTCCCTAAAATTTTCCTCGCCCTCACTTACCATGGTTTTTTCTGTCATGGACAGCCCAAAGAATGTCATGTAGCTGCGTCTCCGGCCCGCCCAGGATGAAAAGCCCATTTTCTGTCATGATTTTTTGACATAGAAGTAGGAGCCCACCACATCTATGATGATACCGGGTTTTGTCACAATTATCGTCATAGAAGTGTCATATGTATGACAAAAAAAATTCGTTCGGCCCAAAATGTCACGGATGTGTCTTTTTTTGTAGTGATGGCAAGGTGAACAAAGGTATATGTGATATACATGTTATTGATGTGTACCTTACTAATGCTCGCAGTAGCACCTGGGTATTTGATACTGATTCTGTTGCTAATATTTGCAACTCGAAACAGGGACTACAGATTAAGCGAAGATTGGCTAAGGATGAGGTGACGATGCGCGTGGGAAATGGTTCCAAAGTCGATGTGATCGCGGTCGGCACGCTACCTCTACATCTACCTTTGATATTAGTTTTAGACCTGAATAATTGTTATTTGGTGCCAGCGTTAAGCATGAACATTATATCTGGATCTTGTTTGATGCGAGACGGTTATTCATTTAAATCAGAGAATAATGGTTGTTCTATTTATATGAGTAATATCTTTTATGGTCATGCACCCTTGAAGAGTGGTCTATTTTTATTGAATCTCGATAGTAGTGATACACATATTCATAATGTTGAAACCAAAAGATGTAGAGTTGATAATGATAGTGCAACTTATTTGTGGCACTGCCGTTTGGGTCATATTGGTGTAAAGCGCATGAAGAAACTCCGTACTGATGGACTTCTGGAATCACTTGATTATGAATCACTTGGTACTTGCGAACCGTGCCTCATGGGCAAGATGACTAAAACGCCGTTCTCCGGAACTATGGAGCGAGCAACAGATTTATTGGAAATCATACATATTGATGTATGTGGTCCAATGAACATTGAGGCTCGCGGCGGGTATCGTTATTTTCTCACCTTCACTGATGATTTGAGCAGATATGGGTATATCTACTTAATGAAACATAAGTCTGAAACATTTGAAAAGTTCAAAGAATTTCAGAGTGAAGTGGAAAATAATCGTAACAAGAAAATAAAGTTTCTACGATCTGATCGTGGAGGTGAATATTTGAGTTACGAGTTTGGTTTGCATTTGAAACAATGCGGAATAGTTTCGCAACTCACGCCACCTGGAACACCACAATGTAATGGTGTGTCCGAATGTCATAATCGTACTTTACTAGATATGGTGCGATCTATGATGTCTCTTACTGATTTACCGCTATCGTTTTGGGGTTATGCTTTAGAGATGGCCGCATTCACATTAAATAGGGCACCATCAAAACCCGTTGAAACGACGCCTTATGAACTGTGGTTTGGCAAGAAACCAAAGTTGTCATTTCTTAAAGTTTGGGGCTGCGAAGCTTATGTGAAAAAACTTCAACTTGATAAGCTCAAACCCAAATCGGAGAAATGTGTCTTCATAGGATACCCAAAGGAGACTATTGGGTACACCTTCTATCACAGATCTGAAGGCAAGACTTTTGTTGCTAAATTTGTATCCTTTCTAGAGAAGGAGTTTCTCTCGAAAGAAGTGAGTGGGAGGAAAGTAGAACTTGATGAGGTAACTGTACCTGCTCCCTTATTGGAAAGTAGTTCATCATAGAAACCGGTTCCTGTGATGACTACACCAATTAGTGAGGAAGCTAATGATATTGATCATGAAACTTCAGATCAAGTTACTACCGAACCTCGTAGGTCAACCAGATTAAGATCCACAGCAGAGTGGTATGTTAATCCTATTCTAGTGGTCATGTTACTTGACCATGGCGAACCTACGAACTATGAGGAAGCGATGATGAGCACAGATTCTGCAAAATGGCTTGAGGCCATGAAATCTGAGATGGGATCCATGTATGAGAACAAAGTATGGACTTTGGTTGACTTGCCCGATGATCGGCAAGCCATCAAGAATAAATGGATCTTCAAGAAGAAGACTGAAGCTGATGGTAATGTTACTATCTACAAAGCTCGACTTGTTACAAAAGGTTTTCGACAAGTTCAAGGGGTTGACTACGATGAGACTTTCTCACCCGTAGCGATGCTTAAGTCTATCCGAATCATGTTAGCAATTGCTGCATTTTATGATCATGAAATATGGCAAATGGATGTCAAAACTGCATTCCTGAAGGTTTTGTCGATCCAAAAGGTGCTAACAAAGTGTGCAAGCTCCAGTGATCCATTTATGGACTGGTGCAAGCCTCTCGGAGTTGGAATAAACGCTTTGATAGTGTGATCAAAGCATATGGTTTTATACAGACTTTTGGAGAATCCTGTATTTACAAGAAAGTGAGTGGGAGCTCTGTAGCATTTCTGATATCACATGTAGACGACATATTTTTGATTGGAAATGATATAGAATTTCTGGATAGCATAAAATGATACTTGAATAATAGTTTTTCAATGAAAGACCTCGGTGAAGCTGCTTATATATTAGGCATCAAGATCTATAGAGATAGATCAAGATGCTTAATTGGACTTTCACAAAGCACATACCTTGATAAAGTTTTGAAAAAGTTCAAAATGGATCAAGCAAAGAAAGGGTTCTTGCCTGTATTACAAGGTGTGAAGTTGAGTCAGACTCAATGCCTGACCACAGCAGAAGATAGAGAGAAAATGAAAGATGTTCCCTATGCTTCAGCCATAGGCTCTAACATGTATGCAATGTTGTGTACCAGACCTAATGTATGCTTAGCAATAAGTTTAGCAGGGAGGTACCAAAATAATCCAGGAGTGGATCACTGGACAGCGGTCAAGAATATCCTGAAATACCTGATAAGGACTAAGGATATGTTTCTTGTTTATGGAAATGACAAAGAGCTAGTCATAAATGGTTACGTCGATGCAAGCTTTAACACTAATCTGGACGATTCTAAATCGCAAACCGGATACATGTTTATATTGAACGGTGGAGCTGCCAGTTGGTGCAGTTCTAAACAAAGCGTTGTGGCGGGATCTACATGTGAAGTGGAGTACATAGCTGCTTCGGAATCAGCAAAAATGAAGGAGTCTGGATGAAGGAGTTCATATCCGATCTAGGTGTCATACCTAGTGCATCGGGTCCAATGAAAATCTTTTGTGACAATACTGGTGCAATTGCCTTGGCAAAGGAATCCAGATTTCACAAGCACATCAAGAGATGCTTCAATTCCATCCGAGACCAAGTCCAGGTGGGAGACATAGAGATTTGCAAGATACATACGGATCTGAATGTTGCAGACCCGTTGACTAAGCCTCTTCCACGAGCAAAACATGATCAGCACCAAGGCTCCATGGGTGTTAGAATCATTACTGTGTAATCTAGATTATTGACTCTAGTGCAAGTGGGAGACTGAAGGAAATATGCCCTAGAGGCAATAATAAAGTTATTATTTATTTCCTTATATCATGATAAATGTTTATTATTCATGCTAGAATTGTATTAACCGGAAACATAATACATGTGTGAATACATAGACAAACATAGTGTCACTAGTATGCCTCTACTTAACTAGCTCGTTGATCAAAGATGGTTGTGTTTCCTAACCATAGACATGAGTTGTCATTTGATTAACTGGATCACATCATTAGGAGAATGATGTGATTGACTTGACCCATTTCGTTAGCTTAGCACTTGATCGTTTAGTATATTGCTATTGCTTTCTTCATGACTTATACATGTTCCTACAACTATGAGATTATGCAACTCCCGTTTGCCGGAGGAACAATTTATGTGCTACCAAATGTCACAACGTAATTGGGTGATTATAAAGGAGCTCTACAGGTGTCTCCGAAGGTACATCTTGAGTTGGCGTATTTCGAGATTAGGATTTGTCACTCCGATTGTCGGAGAGGTATCTCTGGGCCCTCTCGGTAATGTACATCACTATAAGCCTTGCAAGCAATGTAGCTAATGAGTTAGTTGCGGGATGATACATTACATAATGAGTAAAGAGACTTGCCGGTAACGAGATTGAACTAGGTATTGAGATACCGACGATCGAATCTCGGGCAAGTAACATACCGATGACAAAGGGAACAACGTATGTTGTTATGCGGTTTGACCGATAAAGATCTTCGTAGAATATGTGGGAGCCAATATGAGCATCCAGGTTTCGCTATTGGTTATTGATCGGAGACGAGTCTTGGTTATGTCTACATAGTTCTCGAACCCGTAGGGTCCGCACGCTTAAAGTTCGATGACGGTTATATTATGAGTTTATGTGTTTTGATCTACCGAAGGTAGTTCGGAGTCCCGGATGTGATCACGGACATGACGAGGAGTCTCGAAATGGTCGAGACATAAAGATTGATATACTGGACGACTATATTTGGACACCGGAATGGTTCTAGGTGAGATTGGGACAATACCGGAGCTCCGGGAGGTTATCGGAATCCCCTGGGAGGTATATGGGCCATAATGGGCTTTAGTGGAAAGGAGGGGAAAGGAGAAGGGAGGGGGCTCCCCCCTCCCAAGCCCAATCCGAATTGGGAGGCCCCCCCCCCCTTTCCTTCCTCCCTCCATCCTCTTCCTTCCCTCTCCCTCTCCAAATAGGAAAAGGAGGAGTCCTACTCCCGGTGGGAGTAGGACTCCCCCCCTTGGGCGCGCCTCATCCTCCTGGCCGGCCCCATCCTCCACTCCTTTATATACGGGGGAAGGGGCACCCCATAGACACAACAATTGATTCCTTGGATATCTTAGCCGTGTGCGGTGCCCTCCTCCACCATAATCCACCTCGATAATATCGTAGTGGTGCTTAGGCGAAGCCCTACGTCGGTAGAACATCATCATCGTCACCATGCCGTCGTGCTGACGGAACTCTCCCTCAAAGCTCGGCTGGATCGGAGTTTGAGGGACGTCATCGAGCTGAACATGTGCTGAACTCGGAGGTGTCATACGTTCGGTACTTGATCGGTCGGATTGCGAAGACGTACGACTACATCAACCGCGTTGTGCTAACGCTTCCGCTTTCGGTCTACAAGGGTACATGGACAAAACTCTCCCCTCTCGTTGCTATGCATCACCATGATCTTGCGTGTGCGTAGGAAAATTTTGAAATTACTACGTTACCCAAAATTTTGCTTACTATTTTTGAGTGTTTGCACAATTATGCTATTGTTATGATTGTGTTTTTTGTGTTTTAATTAGTGTTTATGCCAAGTAAAGCCTTTAGGATCTTCTTGGGTGATAGTTGTATGATCTTGTTGAAAAACATGAACTTTTGCGCTCACGAAAACAATTTTAATAAATCACAGGAGCGTGATTTTGCTAGGATTCTATTTTAGTAATATTAATATATAAATTTCTCAGGTCGTCCTAATTTTTCAGAATTTTTGGAGTTTCAGAAGTATTCGAAATATCCAGATTGCTACAGACTGTTCTGTTTTTGACAGATTCTGTTTTCTTTGCGTTGTGTGCTTGTTTTGATGATTCTATGGTTTTCTTTGATGAATTTTTGCCATAGAAAAGTTGGAATACAGTACTTATAGTAAAAATATGAATTGGTTTGCTACAGTACTTATAGTAGTGATTTGCTTTCTTATACTAACGGATCTCCTGAAGGTTTTGTTGAGTTTTGTGTGATTGAAGTTTTCAAGTTTTGGGTGATGTTACGATGGATGAAGGAATAAGGAGTAGGAAGAGCCCAAGCTTGGGGATGCCCATGGAATCTCAAGCTATTATCCAAAGAAAAGCAAGCAACTAAGCTTGGGGATGCCCTGAGTGGCATCCCCTCTTTCTTCTAAAGACCATCAGTATTTTACTTGAACCTATATTTTTATTCGTCACATACTATGAGTTTTGCTTGGAGCGTCTTGTATTATGTGAGTCTTTGCTTGTTTTGCTTTGTGTTCTAAGTCATGAGTCCTTGCTGGACACACTCATTTGAGAGAGCCAAAATTATGCCATGACTTGTTAGAATTGCTCTCTATGCTTCACTTAAATTTTTATGAGCTATGGAATTGCTCTGGTGCTTCACTTATATCTTTTTGAGCACGGTGTGCTCTAGAATTTTTGAAGAAACACTCTCTTGCTTCACTTAGATTTATTTGAGAGTTAGTAAAATTTTGAAGAAATTCTCTCTTGCTTCGCTTAAATTATTTTGAGAGAAAGAAAAATTATGCTCATGATCTTCACTTATATTTGTTTGCGCTTATCAAAAGCAGCATATGAAAATTAGTCCCATAGTGATAGATATCCAAGAAGGATATAATAAAAACTTTCATTAAGATCATTGGACAAAATAAACTTGATTCCTTATAATAGTTTTGAGATATGATGATGTGATATGTGAGTCATGTTGATAAGTAATTATGCTTTAGTAAGAATATTGGTGTTAAGGTTTATGATTCCCTATGCAAGCACGAAAGTCAATAGTCATGCAACAAAATTATATCCTACTTGTGGTGCATTATTCAATGTTAATTATGCCCAATGCTCGCTTATGAGATAATTTGTTTCTTGGTTGGTCGCTTCTCAATCTTTTGCTAGCCTTCATTTTGCACTTAGTATGTGATGACCCACAAGTATAGGGGGTCTATTGTAGTCCTTTCGATAAGTAAGAGTGTCGAACCCAACGAGGAGCAGAAAGAAATGACAAGCGGTTTTCAGTAAGGTATCTCTGCAAGCACTGAAATTATCGGTAACAAATAGTTTTGTGATGAGATAATTCGTAATAGGTAACAAGTAACAAGAGTAACTAAGGTGCAGCAAGGTGGCCCAATCCATTTGGTAGCAAAGGACAAGCCTGGACAAACTCTTATATAAATCAAAGCGCTCCCGAGGACACATGGGAATTATCATCAAGCTAGTTTTCATCATGCTCATATGATTCGCGTTCGTTACTTTGATAATTTGATATATGGGTGGACCGGTGCTTGGTTATTGCCCTTCCTTGGACAAGCATCCCATTTATGATTAACCCCCCTCGCAAGCATCCGCAACTATGAAAGAAGAATTAAGGTAAACCTAACCATAGCATGAAACATATGGATCCAAATCAGCCCCTTACGAAGCAACACATAAAATAAGGTTTAAGCTTCTGTCACTCTAGCAACCCATCATATACTTATAACTTCCCAATGCCTTCCGCTAGGCCCAAATCATGGAGAAGTGTCATGTAGTCGACGTTTACATAACACTACTAGAGGAGAGACAACATACATCTCATCAAAATATCGAACGAATACCAAATTCACATGATTACTTATAACAAGACTTCTCCCATGTCCTCAAGAACAAACGTAAATACTCACAAATCATATTCATGTTCATAATCAGAGGGTTATTAATATGCATAAAGGATCTGAACATATGATCTTCCACCGAATAAACCAACTAGCATCAACTACAAGGAGTAATCAACACTACTAGCAACTGCTACGTCTTGAGCTTGCGTTGGTTTTCCTTGAAGAGGAAAGGGTGATGCGGCAATAGTAGCGTAAGTATTTCCCTCAGTTTTTGAGAACCAAGGTATCAATCCAGTAGGAGGCTCCTCAAAAGTCCCACGCACCTACACAAACAAACAAAGAACTCGGAACCAACGCAATAAAGGGGTTGTCAATCCCTTCACGTCCACTTGTGAAAGTGAGATCTGATAGAGATAATAAGATAAGATAAATATATTCTTGGTATTTTATAATATAGATGCAAAAAGTAAAGATGCAAATAAAAGTAGATTGGAAGCAAATATGATAAGAGATAGACCCGGGGGCCATAGGTTTCACTAGTGGCTTCTCTCAAGATAGCATAAGTATTACGGTGGGTGAACAAATTACTGTCGAGCAATTGATAGAAAAGCAAATAATTATAAGATTATCTAGGCAAGATCATGTATATACGCATCACGTCCGCAACAAGTAGACCGACTCCTGCCTGCATCTACTACTATTACTCCACACCTCGATCGACTCCTGCCTGCATCGAGAGTATTAAGTTCATAAAGAACAGAGTAACGCATTAAGCAAGATGACATGATGTAGAGGGATAAACTCATGCAATATGATATAAACCCCATCTTTTTATCCTCTATGGCAACAATATAATATGTGCCTTGCTGCCCCTGCTGTCACTGGGTAAGGACACCGCAAGATTGTACCCAAAGCTAAGCACTTCTCCCATGGCGAGAAAGATCAATCTAGTAGGCCAAACCAAACTGATAATTCAAATAGACTTGCAAAGATAACTCAATCATACATAAAAGAATTCAAAGAAGATTCAAATATTATTCATAGATAAACTTGATCATAAACCCACAATTCATCGGATCTCGACAAACACACCGCAAAAAGAGTTTACATCGAATAGATCTCCACAAGAGAGGGGGAGAACATTGTATTGAGATCCAAAAAGAGAGAAGAAGCCATCTAGCTAATAACTATGGACCCATAGGTCTGTGGTAAACTACTTACAACTCATCGGAGGGGCTGTGGTGTTGATGTAGAAGCCCTCCATGGTCGATTCCCCCTTCGGCAGAGTGTCGGCGAAGGCTCCAAGATGGGATCTCGCAGATACAGAAGGTTATGGTGGAGGAAATTGTGTTTCGTTGGCTCCCTGGATGTTTTCGGGGTACGTAGGCTTATATAGGAGGAAGAAGTACGTCGGTGGTCGCCCGAGGGGCCCACAAGACAGGGGGCGCGCCCTATAGGGGGGGCGCCCTCCTATCTCGTGGAGGCCTCAGCTGCTTCTTGACTTGCACTCCAAGTCCCCTGGATCACGTTCGTTCCAAAATTCACGCTCCCAAAGGTTTCATTCCGTTTGGCCTCCGTTGGTATTCCTTTTCTTCGAAATACTGAAATAGGAAAAAAAACAGCAATACGGGCTGGGCCTCCGGTTAGTAGGTTAGTCCCAAAAATGATATAAATGTGTAAAATAAAGCCCATAAACATCCAAAAGGGGTAATATAATAGCATGGAACAACAAAAAATTATAGATACGTTGGAGACGTATCAAGCATCCCCAAGCTTAATTCCTGCTCGTCCTCGAGTAGGTAAATGATAAAAAGAGAATTTTTAATGTGGAATGCTACCTAGCATAATTCTTAATGTAATTTTCTTTATTGTGGCATGAATGTTCAGATCCAAATGATTCAAAATAAAAGTTCATATTGATAAAAGAAATAGTAACACTTCAAGCATACTAATCAAAGTAATCATGTCTTCTCAAAATAACATGGCAAAAGAAAGTTCATCCCTACAAAATCATATAGTTAGGCTATGTTTCATTTTCGTCACACAAAGATGTTCCCAACTTCTATACCCCCGATGACAAGCCAAGCAATTGTTTCATACTTAAATAATCTCAAAAAAATTTAACCTTCACACAATACATGAGCGTGAGCCATGGATATAGCACTATGGATGGAATATAATATGATGATGGGGATTGTGTGGAGAAGACAAAAAAGAAAAAGTCTCACATTAACGAGGATAATCAACGGGCTATGGAGATTCCCATCAATTGATGTCAACATGAGGAGTAGGGATTGCCATGCAACGGATACACTAGAGCTATAAATGAATGCTCAACAAAAGAAAACTAGTGGGTGTGCATCCAACTTGCTTGCTCACGAAGACCTAGGGCATTTGAGGAAGCCCATCGTAGGAATATACAAGCCAAGTTCTATAATGAAAAATTCTCACTAGTATGGAAAAGACAACTTATGAGACTCACTATATGAAAAACATGGTGCTACTTTGAAGCACAATATATGAGACTCACTACATGAAGAACAAGGTGCTACTTTGAAGCACAAGTGTGGAAAAAGAGATAGTAACATTGCCCTTTTTATTTATTTTCTTTTTTTTCTTTTTTTGGGCCTTTCTTTTTTTTGGCCTTTCTTCATTTTTTTATTTTTTTTCTTTGGTCAATGCTCTAATAATGATGATCATCACACTTCTATTGATTACAACATATGAATTACAACTCAAAACTAGAACAAGATATGAATCTAAATGAATGCCTCCGGCGGTGTACCGGGATGGTGCAATGAATCAAGAGTGACATGTATGAAAAATAATGCATGGTGGCTTTGCCACAAATACGATGTCAACTGCATGATCATGCAATGGCAATATGACAAAAGTAATGTATGTCATGATGATGGTGAACGGAACGGTGGAAATTTGCATGGCAATATATCTCGGAATGGCTATGGAAATGCCATAATAGGTAGGTATGGTGGCTGTTCTGAGGAAGATATAAGTAGGTTTACGTGTGATAGAGCGTATCGTATCACGGGGTTTGGATGCACCAGCAAAGTTTGCACCAACTCTCAAGGTGAGAAAGGGCAATGCACGGTACCAAAGAGGCTAGCAATGGTGGAAAGGTAAAAGTGCGTATAATCCATGGACTCAACATTAGTCAAAAGAACTCATATACTTATTGCAAAAATTTAGAAGTCATCAAAAATCAAGTACTATGCGCATGCTCCTAGGGGGATAGATTGGTAGGAAAAGACCATCGCTCGTCCCCGACCGCCACTCATAAGGATGCACAAGCCAGGTACACTTCATGTTTCAAATTTGTTACACAACTTTAACCATACGTGCATGCTACGGGACTTGCTAACTTCAACACAAGCATTCTTTAAATTCATAATCACCCAACTAGCATGACTTTAATATCACTACCTCCATATCTCAAAACAATTATCAAGTATCAAATTGATCATAGCATCCAATTCACTTCCTATGATAGTTTTTATTATGCCCAACTTGGATGCCTACCATTCTAGGACCAATTTTATAACCATAGAAAATACCATGCTGTTCTAAAAGACTCTCAAAATAATATAAGTGAAGCATGAGAGACTAGCAATTTCTACAAAAATAAGCTACCGCCGTGCTCTAAAAGATATAAGTGAAGCACTAGAGCAAAAACTATCAAGCTCAAAAAATATAAGTGAAGCACATAGAGTATTCTAACAAATTCTAATCAAGTAGGCTTCTCCCAAAAGGTGTATAAAGCAAGGATGATTGTGGTAAACTAAAAAGCAAAGACTAATATAATACACGATGCTCCAAGCAAAACACATATCATGTGGCGAATAAAAATATAGCTCCAAGTAAAGTTACCAATGAACGAAGACGGAAGAGGGGATGCCTTCCTGGGGCATCCCCAAGCTTAGGATTTTGGCTATTCTTTAATATATTGGGGTGCCTTGGGCATCCCCAAGATTAGGCTCTTGCCACTCCTTATTCCATGGTCCATAAAAGCTTTACCCAAAACTTGAAAACTTCACAACACAAAACTCAACAGGAAATCTTATAAGCTCCGTTAGTGAAAGAAAACAAAACCACCACATAAGGTACTGTAATGAACTCATTATTTATTTATTTTGGTATTAAAACTAGTGTAATCCAACTTCTCTATGATTTATAAACTATTTTACTAGCCATAGATGCATCGAAATAAGCAAACAACACACGGAAAACAGAATCTGTCAAAAACAGAACAGTCTGTAGCAATCTGTAACTAATGCAAACTTCTGGAACTCTAAAAATCCTACCAAAATAGGAAGTCATGGAAAATTTGTTTATTGATCAGAAGCAAAAATAATCAATGTAAAAGCACGTTTCTGTGATTTAACAAAACTAAATTCGTGCATGCAAAGTTTCTGTTTTTTAGCAGAATCAAATCAACTATCATCATAGGTTATCCTATAGGTTCTACTTGGCACAAACACTAATTAAAAGATAAAAACACATCTAAACAGAAGGTAGATGCAAGATTTATTACTAAATAGGAACAAAAACAAAAAACACAAAGAAAATTGGGTTGCCTCCCAACTAGCGCTATCGTCTAATGCCCCTAGCTAGGCATAAAAGCGAAGATAGATCTAACGAGTGCCATCTTTGGCACTAAATTCATAAGTAGCCCGCATGATAGATTGATAAGGTAATTTGACTTTCTTTCTTGGAAAGTGCTCCATGCATTTGTTTAAAGGAAATTGGAATCTAATATTCCCTTCCTTTATATCAATAATCGCACCAATCGTTCTAAGGAGAGGTCTACCAAGAATAATACGGCAAGAAAGATTGCAATCTGTATCAAAAACGATAAAATCTACGGGCACAAAATTTCTATTTGCAACAACGAGAACATCATTGATCCTTCCCATTGACTTTTTAATGGTGGAATCCGCAAGGTGCAAATTTAAAGAGAAATCATCAAGATCATGGAAACCTAGAATATCACATAAAGTTTTCGGAATCGTGGAAACACTAGCACCCAAATCACACAAAGAAAAACACTCATGATCTTTAATTCCACTCATCATTAAGTTTTCTAGGTATAGAAACTTCCAAATTAAGTTTTTCATCATAAGATTGCATCTGACTATAAGCATGAGGAGAATTAACAAAGGATTGCAACAAGGAAATACAACCTTCTAAAGAACAATTATCATAATCAAATTCCTTGAAATCTGAGATAGTGGGTTCAATGCTATTTAAAGTTCTGACCTCTCCAATCCCACTTTTACCAAATTTAGCATCAAGATCTAAAAACTCTGAATTCTTGGGACGCCTTCTAGGTAAAGTTGACTCATCATCAGTCCCATAATTATCAAGATTCATATTGCAAAATATAGATCTAATAGGAGACGCGTCAATAACTTTAAGATCCTCATCATTATTTTCATGGAAACTAGAAGAACACGCCTTTACAAAGCAATCTTTCTTAGCACGCAATCTAGCGGTTCTCGCTTTGCACTCATCAATGGAAATTCTCATTGCTTTGAGAGACTCATTAATATCATGCTTAGGAGGAGAAGATCTAAGTTTAAGAGAATCAACATCAAGTGAAAGTCTATCAACGTTCCTAGCCAAATCATCAACTTTGAGCAATTTTTCTTCAAGCAAAGCATTAAATTTCTTTTGAGAAATCATAAATTCTTTCACACTATTCTCAAAATCAGAAGGCATCTTATTAAAATTACCATAAGAATTATTGTAGGAATTTCCATAATTGTTAGAGGAATTATTCGGGAATGGTCTAGCATTAAAGTTTCCTCTATAAGCATTGTTTCCAAAACTATTCCTACCAACAAAATTCACATACATAGATTCATTATTATTCTCAATCAAAGTACACAAAGGCATATCATTGGGATCAAGAGGAGTATTTTTAGTAGCAAACAACTTCATAAGTTCATCCATCTTTTCACTCAAAACATTGATTTCTTCTATAGCATGCACTTTTTTACTAGAAGATCTTTCGGTGTGCCATTGAGAATAATTAGCCATAATATTATCAAGAAGTTTTGTAGCATCTCTTAACGTGATTTCCATAAACGTGCCTCCCGCGGCCGAATCTAAGAGGTTTCTAGAAGCAAAGTTCAAACTGGCATAAAAATTTTGTATGATCATCCATAAGCTCAAACCATGAGTAGGGCAATTGTGAATCATCAATTTCATTCTTTCCCAAGATTGGGCAACATGCTCATGATCAAGTTGTTTAAAATTCATAATATCATTCCTAAGAGTGATAATCTTAGCGGGAGGAAAATACTTAGAGATAAAAGCATCTTTGCACTTGTTCCAAGAATCAATACTATTTTTAGGCAAAGATGAAAACCAAACTTTAGCACGATCTCTAAGTGAAAACGGAAATAACTTCAATTTAACAATATCGTTATCCATATCTTTCTTCTTTTGCATATCACATAAATCCACAAAGTTGTTTAGATGAGTAGCGGCATCTTCACTAGGCGCGAATTGATCTTTCATAACAAGATTCAGCAAAGCAGTATTGATTTCACAAGACTCAACATCATTAAGAGGAGCAATCGGAGTACTAAGGAAATCATTATTATTGGTATTCGAGAAATCACACAATTTGGTATTATCTTGCACCATGTCAACAAGTAATCCAACACACAAGCAAGCAGAAAAAGGCAAGTGAAAGAGAGAGGAGATTGGGAAAGAGAAGGCGAATAAAACGGCAAGGGTGAAGTGGGGGAGAGGAAAACAAGAGGCAAATGGCAAATAATGTAAATGCGAGGGAGATGAGTTTGTGATGGGTACTTGGTATGTCTTGACTTGAGCGAAGACCTCTGAGGGAGTCCTGGACTAGGGGGTGTCCGGATAGCCGAACTATCATCATTGGCCGGACTCCAAGACTATGAAGATACAAGATTGAAGACTTCGTCCCGTGTCCGGATGGGACTTTCCTTGGCGTGGAAGGCAAGTTTGGCCATACGGATATGTAGATCTCCTACCATTGTAACCGACTCTGTGTAACCCTAGCCCTCTCTGGTGTCTATATAAACCGGAGGGTTTTAGTCCATAGGACGAAGAACAATCATACCATAGGCTAGCTTCTAGGGTTTAGCCTCCTTGATCTCGTGGTAGATCCACTCTTGTACTACCCATATCATCAATATCAATCAAGCAGGAGTAGGGTTTTACCTCCATCGAGAGGGCCCGAACCTGGGTAAAAACATGGTGTCCCTTGTCTCCTGTTACCATCCGCCTAGATGCACAGTTCGGGACCCCCTACCCGAGATACGCCGGTTTTGACACCGACATTGGTGCTTTCATTGAGAGTTCCTCTGTGTCGTCGCTTATAGGCCCAATGGCTCCTTCGATCATCAACAACAACGCGGTCCAGGGTGAGACTTTTCTCCCCGAAAAGATCTTCGTATTCGGCGGCTTTGCACTGCGGGCCAATTCGCTTGGCCATCTGGAGCAGATCAAAAGCTACGCGCCTGGCCATCAGGTCAGATTTGGAAGTTTGAACTACACGGCCGACATTCGTGGAGACTTGATCTTCGACGGATTCGATCCACAGCCGAGCGCGTCGCACTGTCTCGATGGGCATGATTTAGCTCTGCTGCCGGACAGTGCGCTGGAGGCCGCACGAGAGTCCGCTCCGACCCTTAATCCGGAACCGACTACGCAGATCGAGGATCGGTGGCTAGACACCGTCTCGGGGGCTGCTACCTCCACGGCGATGGAGCCGGATACCGACCCTGTCCCTTGTGAAGCTTGTGATTCCGAGGTGCCGGACTCCTCGCCGGACTCCGAACCTCCCGCGCCCCTACCAATCGAATCTGATTGGGCGCCGATCATGGAGTTCACCGCTGCGGACATCTTTCAGCATTCGCCTTTTGGCGACATCCTGAATTCGCTAAAGTATCTCTCGTTATCAGGAGAGCCCTGGCCGGACTACGGTCGGGACGGTTGGGATGCGGACGACGAAGAAATTCAAAGCCCACCCACCACCCACTTTGTATCCACTGTCGACGACCTAACTGACATGCTAGACTTCGACTCCGAAGACATCGACGGTATGGACGACGATGCCGGAGACGACCAAGAACCAGCGCCTACGGGGCACTGGAAAGCCACCTCGTCATACGACATATACATGGTGGACATCCCAAAGGATGGGAATGGCGATGGAACAGTGGAGGAAGACCCCTCCAAGAAACAGCCTAAGCGCCGAAGTCAGCGGCGCCGCTCTAAATCCCGCCACAGCAAGAATGGAGATTCCGGCACCGGAGACAACAGCACCCCGGACAGTGCCGAAGACAACCCCCTCCAGCAAGATTCAGCACAGGAGGACGAAGAAGCTAGCCCTCATGAGAGAGCGGCAGACAGAGAGGTAGAGGACGATAATTACATGCCTCTCTCCGGAGACGAGGCAAGCCTCGACGACGACGAATTTGTCGTGCCTGAGGATCCCGTGGAACAAGAGTGTTTCAAACGCAGGCTTATGGCCACGGCAAGCAGCCTCAAGGAAAAGGAGCAACAGCTTAAAGCTGATCAAGATCTGCTGGCCGACAGATGGACCAAAGTCCTTGCGGCCGAAGAGTACGAACTCGAACGCCCCTCCAAAAGCTAACCCAAACACAAGCTGTTGCCTCGATTAGAGGAGGAAGCATATAAACCTACATCACCAGCGCACAATACGGCCGACCGGCCACCTTGTGGCCGCGACAGAGAGGCCTCCAGGCCCTCCACTAAAGTCGTACCCCGGCATCGCTCGAAAAGTACAAAGCCACGGGGGAATGCGCCGGACTTGCAAGACATATTGGAGGATAAGGCAAGACAATCAAGATTGATCTACGGATCGCGTGGGCGCCCCACGATGCGCGACGATGGCTGTCACGCCAAATACAGCAACTCCGGCTGGGCCGAACATAGTAGACAAAGCTCGCTTGAGCTACATCGTGATATAGCCCAATATAGAGGCGCCGCACACCCACTATGCTTCACAGACAAAGTAATGGATCATCAAATCCCCGAAGGGTTCAAACCCGTGAACATTGAATCCTACGATGGCACAACAGACCCCGCGGTTTGGATCGAAGACTATCTCCTTCATATCCACATGGCCCACGGTGATGATCTTCACGCCATCAAATACCTCCCACTCAAGCTTAAAGGACCAGCTCGGCATTGGCTTAACAGCTTGCCAGCAGAATCAATTGGGTGTTGGGAGGACCTGGAAGCCGCATTCCTTGATAACTTCCAGGGCACATATGTGCGACCACCAGACGCTGATGACCTAAGCCACATAATTCAGCAGCCAGACAAATCGGCCAGACAATTCTGGACACGGTTCTTAACAAAGAAAAATCAAATCATCGATTGTCCGGATGCAGAGGCACTCGCAGCCTTCAAACATAACATCCGCGACGAATGGCTTGCCCGGCACGTAGGACAGGAAAAGCCAAAATCCATGGCAGCCCTCACATCACTCATGACCTGCTTCTGCGCGGGAGAGGACAGCTGGCTAGCCTGCAGTAACAACCTCAACAAAAATCCTGGCAGTCCGGATACCAAGGACTGCAATGGCAGGTCACGTCGCAACAAGCAAAAACGTCGCATTAACGGCGATAATACCGAGGATACGGCAGTCAACGCCGGATTCAGAGGCTCTAAACCCGGTCAGCGGAAAAAGCCATTTAAAAGAACTACTCCTGGTCTGTCCAATTTGGACCAAATACTCGACCGCCGTGCCAGATACACGGCACCCCCGAAAAGCCAGCTAATCACACCAACAGGGATTGTTGGGTATTCAAGCAGGCAGGCAAGTTAATTGCCGAAAACAATGAAAAGGGGCTGCATAGCGATGACGAGGAAGAGACCCAGCCGCCGAACAATAGAGGATAGAAGGGCTTCCCCCCCACAAGTGCGGACGGTGAACATGATATACGCAACCCACATACCCAAAAGGGAGCGGAAGCGTGCACTCAGGGACGTATACGCGATGGAGCCAGTTGCCCCAAAGTTCAACCCATGGTCCTCCTGCCCGATCACTTTTGATTGAAGGGACCACCCCACCAGTATCCGCCATGGCGGGTTCACCACATTGGTTCTAGACCCAATCGTCGATGGGTTTCACCTCACTGGAGTCCTGATGGACGGCGGCGGCAGCCTGAACCTGCTTTACCAGGATATAGTGCGCAAGATGGGCATAGACCCCTCAAGGATTAAACCCACAAAGACACCTTCAAAGGCGTCATACCAGGTGTAGAGGCCAATTGTACAGGCTCAGTGACACTGGAAGTGGTCTTCGGATCCCCGGATAACTTCCGAAGCGAGGAGTTAATCTTCGACATAGTTCCGTTCCGCAGCGGCTATCATGCACTGCTCGGACGAACCGCGTTTGCAAAGTTCAATGCGGTACCGCACTATGCATACCTCAAGCTCAAGATGCCAGGCCCTCGAGGAATCATCACGGTCAACAGAAACACTGAACGCTCCCTCCGAACGGAGGAACATACAACGGCTCTCGCGGCAAAAGTGCAGAGCAGCCTCTTAAGGCAATTCTCGAGTCCGGGCGTTAGGCGGTCAGACACTGCTAAGCGCGCCCGGAGTAACCTACAACAAGACCACCTGGCACGTTCCGAGCACGCGTAGCAATGCGGCCCCAACCCCAGCCCTTGCAAAATTGCAAAACCAGTACCCCGCGTACATCAGTACGCTCTGGAAATACCATGGGAAAAGGGGGAGGGGCACGACCACGGCAGGCCCAGAGTGCGGCTCAACCACACCAGGGGCTCCCAAGTGTGTCATCCTTTTTTCTTTCTCTTTTTTCTTATCCTCGGGACTCCATTTACCAGAGGCCTTGTCCGGCAGCAGACCTGCCGAACTAACGATGCAACAGCCAGGGAAGGAGAAGAGCTACGACGCGAATCCAGGTGGTCTCCATTAAGAGCATTATACCTGTTTTATATACGCCATTCCGCAGCCTACCCCTGGAGGGGGACATGCTAAATAGTTCCATCCCTTGCTTATCGCTCTATTTGTATCGTTCTGCATTCATGGCAGTATTTTTTGAATAAACAATGCATTGCTTTTTGCCTATAATCGCATTCCTTTCTTATACATATGTTCATTTATGACATGTTGCATCCGTACACTTTGGTACGGCCAAATACACCAGGGGCTTAAGTTCCCCACATTATGTTGTGATAAGTCCGAACACTTTCACAAGTGCGGCACCCCGAACTTATAGCATTATATGCATCGGCTCCGAATCATGTCTTGGGTCAATAGTTGGGTTTGCCCGGCTCCCATGTTTTGGTACCGTACGTTCCGTTATATCGGCTAAGGTAGCGCTGGGAGAACCACTGCGATTGTGCCCCTGTTGAGCTGGGTGAGCACCTCAGTGGAGAAAGCTAAAACTGACCGTCATGATGGGGCGAGAGCCGGTCACTGTTCGAGAGGTTTTTTCGAGTCCCTAAAGACTTATGCCGCTTAGAGCGAGGAACCGGCTTTGTCCGGCCCAGGCGTGGATAGCGCCCCGAATTCGGCCTTTCGAACACTAGGGGCTTCGCCGAAATTTAAAATTATAGAATTCTATGGCTAAGTGAGAGTGTTCAAGCATTATAAGTCTGGTTGCCTCGTTCGTTGTGTTGAGCGCCTCCCTAGATGGACCCAAAAATGGGAACAAGAGCGCTCAAATTTATCCAGAACACCCCAGCACTCGTGGCATGGGGGCTGAAGCCGACGACTTGCCATCTCTCAGATTTGATAAACGGCCGCACAGAAGGTAATATTTTAAATTAACAAGCGTTGCTTAGCGCATATGAACAAAGTTTTCAGCGCACAGGATAACAAAATGCGAGTCTACTCAAATATTACATCTTTGGAGCACTCACCCGCAATAATGCGGGCACCCTTCAGGACACCCTTATAATACATCTTGGGTGTGCGATACTCCTTGCCCGGCGGTGGCGCGTCCGTCACAAGCTTCTCAGCATCCATCCTGCCCCAGTGCACTTTAGCACGGGCAAGGGCCCGACGGGCACCTTCAATGCAGGCGGAGTGCTTGATGACTTCAACCCAGGGACACGCATCCACCAGCCGCCGCACCAAGCCAAAGTAGCTCCCAGGCATGGCCTCTTTGGGCCATAGCCGAACTATAAGGCCCTTCATGGCCTGTTCGGCCACCTTGTGGAGCTCGACCAGCTGCTTCAGCTGGTCGCTAAGGGGCACCGGATGTCCGGCCTCAGCATACTGAGACCAGAACACCTTCTCCGTTGAGCTCCCCTCCTCGGCTCTGTAGAAAGCGGCAGCATCAGACACGCTGCGGGGCAGATCTGCGAACGCTCCTGGAGAGCTCCGAATTCGGGTAAGTAACAGGTAATTCACTTTTACATGCTTGCTTTGCATGAAGAATGCCTTACCCGCCGCTATTTTCTTCAATTCCTCGATTTCCTAGAGGGCCTTGTGGGCTTCAGCCTTAGCGGCTTTGGCACTCTCAAGAGCTAACGCAAGCTCGGGCTCTCGAGTCTTTGAGTCACGCTCCAAACTCTCGTGTTTTTCCACGAGAGCCTGGAGCTCGTGCCGTACCTCCGCCACCCGCGCCTCCTGTTTCTCTTGCTCGGCGCGTTCTGCGGCCGCATTGCGTTCGGCCTCGGATACCGCCTCCTTCAGGGTCGCCACCTCGTTCGTAGCCCCTGGAGTACCCACGTTATCCTTGTCATTCCTCTTGCAACCAAATCCTTTTCTGTAATGTAAAACTTTAATAAGGTGTTACTCACCTTCCTTGTCCTCGAGCTGCTTCTTGGCACGGCCGAGCTTGCTCTCAGACCGCTCGAGGCTCTGCTTCAAAGCATTGACCTCCGCAGTCAGTGCGGCAGAGGTCAGCAGCGCAGCCTGCATTCCCATATTGACATATTTTTGTTAAGACTCCTGCGTATATCTTTTTAGATCCTCAGTCCGGCTTTTCTTTCCGAACACCGAACCGAGCATCAGGGGCTACTGTCTATGCGGTACTATTTTACATATCTTAAAATTCTTACCTCAAAGCCTGTTAAAAGGTTGCTGCAGGCTTCGGTCAGCCCGCTCTTGGCGAGCTGAACCTTCTGAATCACCGCACTCATGACAGTGCGGTGTTTCTCTTTGATGGAAGCGCCGTTGAGCGCCTACAGCAAGTTATCCGGCGCCTCCAGTTGGACAGAGGCCGCCGGCGTCACAGTCTTGCCCTTCTTACGAAGGGGCCGCCCGCCGGACTCCGGAACCACTGCAGGTTCCGGTGCGGAGTCCGGTCCAAAGTCAGGGAGGTTGCCCTGCGGCACCTCCGGGGTCTCCTCCTCCTGGTGGGTCCCTTTCCGGGATCCCACCTCGGCGTCGTCGGCGTCACGGGGGGAGGAGGCAGCCGGAAGTGAAGTACTATTCACATCCGACGTACCCAAGGACCCGCTCGACGAAGCGGGAAGATCGTCCTTGGGCGGACTACAGGGTTGTATGCGGCGTTAGAAAGGCACCATGCGGTGAAAAGAAAAATTATGAGTCATTTAGGAGTCCGGATACTTACGATCTCGCCAGGGGCTTGGCCCTTGAGGTCCATTCCTGGTCGCCGTCGTCGGCGTTGGTGGAACTGTCCGGGGGAAGGGTCCTTCCCTTCTTGGACCCTTCGGCCTCCCTCGTTGGGGAAGCCTTCCTCTTCTTCTCTCCCCCCGCTGGGGGAGAGGCCTCTTTCTTCTCCTCCTCGTCCTCGTGGGAGGAGTCCGCCTCGGAGTCATCGGACGATGAATCCGATAACACCTGACGCCGGGAACTCCTCCGGGTTCCCGTGGCCTTCTTCTTGGCCTTCTTCTCCGGCACCGCGTAAGGCGCCGGGACCAGCAGCCCTGGCAAACGGGCATCCGCTGGGTCTTCTGGAAGGGGGGCCGGACAGTTAACCTGTCCGGACGTCTCCTGCCAGGCCTGTTAAAGGTATTGGGAGTTTAGATCCCACATAGAGTCAAACTGTGGAAAGCAAGTGTCCCATAAAGGATAACATGGCTTACCTCGCCAGCCGGACGCTACGAGCTGAATCCATGGTCTTCGGTAGCGGATGCAGGGGCCTCGCCGCCCTTGAACAGCACCTTCCAGGCATCTTCGTACGTAGTGTCGAAGAGCCCGCTCAAGGTCCGGTGCTGTGCCGGATTGAACTCCCACAAATTGAAGTCCCGCTGCTGGCAGGGGAGAATCCGGCGGATGAGCATGACCTGGATTACGTTGACAAGCTTGAGCTTCTTGTTCACCAGGGTTTGGAGACAGGATTGGAGTCCGGTCAGCTCTTCCGAACTGCCCCACAGCAAGCCCTTCTCTTTCCAGGAAGTGAGCCACATGGGGATGCCAGATCTGAATTCGGGGACCGCTGTCCATTCAGGGTCACGCGGCTCGGTGATGTAGAACCACCCCGATTGCCACCCTTTGATGGTTTCCACAAAGGCGCCCTCGAGCCAAATGACGTTGGGCATCTTGCCCACCGTGGCGCCTCCGCACTCCGCTTGGCTGCCCTTCACAACCTTCGGCTTGACATTGAAGGTCTTTAGCCACAAGCCGAAGTGGGGCTGGATGCAGAGGAAGGCCTCGCACACGACGATAAACACCGAGATGTTGAGGATGAAATACGGGGCCAGATCGTGGAAATCCAGGCCGTAGTAGAACATGAGCCCCCGGACAAAGGGGTGGAGTGGGAAGCCCAGTCCATG
Source organism: Triticum timopheevii (assembly GCA_963921465.1). Lineage (NCBI taxonomy): Eukaryota > Viridiplantae > Streptophyta > Magnoliopsida > Poales > Poaceae > Triticum > Triticum timopheevii. Next base: position 466,452,259 of record OY997266.1, read on the forward strand.
GAGGAAATGGGGAAGGAATACCACCCTCTCACGGGGCCTGGGGGTGGGAATGAGCTGCCCCTCGTCGGGGAGCCGGTGCACGATGTCGCTGGACAAATATCCGGCGCTGCGCAGCTTCTTGATGTGCCCCTTCGTAACGGAGGAGGCCATCCACTTGCCTCCCGCTCCGGACATTGTTGGAGAAGGTCGAGGTGAGATGTGCGGACTTGGGCGCTGGAGCTTGAGTGCGCGGAGATGGATAAGAAAAGGAGGAAGAAGACGTAGGTAAAAAGGTGGATCCTTATCCCCTTATATATGGGCGGACGAAACTATGCATCCCCACCAGCCTGGTAAAACTCGCTTATCTCCCAAGCGCCACAATCAATGGTGCGGTTGGGTTACCCACGTCCGTATTGATGGGAATCCCGGAATAAGGGCAACACGATCTCTGCTTCGACAAGACGTGCCAAGGAAACCGCTTCGCTAAACGCGCTGAGGTGGTATGACAAAAACGATTCGAGTAAAGGCTTGGCCATGGGTGACGTCACGCCACGAAATACGTCAGCAGATTGAACTTGTGTAAATATTATTCTCTCTACGGTGGTATGTGGAATTTATTTTGCAGAGCCGGACACTATCCTGGTGTTCACAATCTTCTATTAAATTATTCGGAGGAGGAACCCGCCTTGCAATGCCGAAGAAAATATGCGCGCCGGACTCGTCGTCATTGAAGCCTGGTTCAGGGGCTACTGAGGGAGTCCTGGACTAGGGGGTGTCTGGATAGCCGAACTATCATCATTGGCCGGACTCCAAGACTATGAAGATACAAGATTGAAGACTTCGTCCCGTGTCCGGATGGGACTTTCCTTGGCGTGGAAGGCAAGCTTGGCAATACGGATATGTAGATCTCCTACCATTGTAACCGACTTTGTTTAACCCTAGCCTCTCCGATGTCTATATAAACCGGAGGGTTTTAGTCCATAGGACGAAGAACAATCATACCATAGGCTAGCTTCTAGGGTTTAGCCTCCTTGATCTCGTGGTAGATCCACACTTGTACTACCCATATCATCAATATCAATCAAGCAGGAGTAGGGTTTTACCTCCATCGAGAGGGCCCAAACCTGGGTAAAAACATCGTGTCCCTTGTCTCCTGTTACCATCTGCCTAGACGCATAGTTCGGGACCCCCTACCCGAGATCCGCCGGTTTTGACACCGACAACCTCCCCGACAACGCCGCCAGAAATCCTTCTTGCTACGTCTTGAGCTTGCATTGGTTTTCCTTGAAGAGGAAAGGGTGATGCAGCAATAGTAGCGTAAGTATTTCCCTCAGTTTTTGAGAACCAAGATATCAATCCAGTAGGAGGCTCCTCAAAAGTCCCATGCACCTACACAAACAAACAAACAAAGAACTCGCAACCAACGCAATAAAGGGGTTGTCAATCCCTTCACGGCCACTTGCGAAAGTGAGATCTGATAGAGATAATAAGATAAGATAAATATATTTTTGGTATTTTATAATATAGATGCAAAAAGTAAAGATGCAAATAAAAGTAGATTGGAAGCAAATATGATAAGAGATAGACCCGGGGGCCATAGGTTTCACTAGTGGCTTCTCTCAAGATAGCATAAGTATTATGGTGGGTGAACAAATTACTGTCGAGCAATTGATAGAAAAGCAAATAATTATGAAATTATCTAGGCATGATCATGTATATAGGCATCACGTCCGCAACAAGTAGACCGACTCCTGCCTGCATTTACTACTATTACTCCACACATCGACCGACTCCTGCCTGCATCTAGAGTATTAAGTTCATAAAGAACAGAGTAACGCATTAAGCAAGATGACATGATGTAGAGGGATAAACTCATGCAATATGATATAAACCCCATCTTTTTATCCTCGATGGCAACAATACAATACGTGCATTGCTGCCCCTGCTGTCACTGGGTAAGGACACCGCAAGATTGAACCCAAAGCTAAGCACTTCTCCCATGGCAAGAAAGATCAATCTAGTAGGCCAAACAAAACTGATAATTCGAAGAGACTTGCAAAGATAAGTCAATCATACATAAAAGAATTCAAAGAAGATTCAAATATTATTCATAGATAAACTTGATCATAAACCCACAATTCATCGGATCTCGACAAACACACCGCAAAAAGAGTTTACATCGAATAGATCTCCACAAGAGAGGGGGAGAACATTGTATTGAGATCCAAAAAGAGTGAAGAAGTCATCTAGCTAATAACTATGGACCTGTAGGTCTGTGGTAAACTACTCACAACTCATCGGAGGGGCTATGGTGTTGATGTAGAAGCCCTCCATGGTCGATTCCCCCTCCGACAGAGTGCCGGTGAAGGCTCCAAGATGGGATCTCACGGATACAGAAGGTTACGGTGGTGGAGATTGTGTTTTGTTGGCTCCCTGGATGTTTTCGGGGTACGTAGGCTTATATAGGAGGAAGAAGTACGTCGGTGGTCACCCGAGGGGCCCACGAGATAGGGGCGCGCCCTATAGGGGGGGGGGGGCCTCCTATCTCGTGGAGGCCTCGGCTGCTTCTTGACTTGCACTCCAAGTCCCCTGGATCACGTTCGTTCCAAAAATCACGCTCCCGAAGGTTTCATTCCGTTTGGACTCCGTTTGATATTCCTTTTCTTTGAAATACTGAAATAGGCAAAAAAAACAGCAATACGGACTGGGCCTCCGGTTAGTAGGTTAGTCCCAAAAATGATATAAATGTGTAAAATAAAGTCCATAAACATCCAAAAGGGGTAATATAATAGCATGGAACAATCAAAAATTATAGATACGTTGGAGTCATATCAGCAATCCACAGGTACCAATCTGAGGTTTTGAGACAAAGATTGGATGCAAGAGATGAACTAGGATTTGAGAGGAGATGGTGCTGCTGAAGATGTTGACGGAGATTGACCCCCTCTCGATGAGAGGATCGATGGCGATGACGATGGCGACGATTTCCCCATCTTGAAGGGATGTTTCCCCAGCAGAACAGCTCCGCCGGAGCCCTAGATTGGTTCTGCCCAGGTTCCGCCTCGAGAGGACATCGCTTCGTCCTGAAAGCTTCCTCATGATTTTTTCCAGGTAAAAACACCATATATCAGAAGATGGGTATCGGGGGCCTGCCTGGTGGCCCACGAGACAGGGGGCGTGCCCAGGGGGTAGGTCGCGCCCTCCACCCTCGTGGCTGCTGGGTGGCCCCCCTCTGGTGCTTTCTTTGCCTAATATTTTTAATCTATTCCAAAACTGACTTTCTGGAGTTTCAGGCCTTTTGGAATTGTGCAGAATAGGTCCCTAATATTTGCTCCTTTTCCAGCCCAGAATTCCAGCTGCCGGCATTCTCCCTCTTCGTGTAAACCTTATAAAATAAGAGAGAAAAGGCATAAATATTGTGACATAATGTGTAGTAACAGCCCATAATGCAATAAATATTGATATGAAAGCATGATGCAAAATGGACGTATCTACTCCCCCAAGCTTAGACCTCGCTTGTCCTCAAGCGAAAGCCGATATTGAAAAATATGTCCACATGTTTAGAGATAGAGGTGTCGATAAAATAAAATACGGACATGCGGGCATCATGATCATCTTTAGAATAGCAACATATATATTGTCATATGATTTCTTATGCTTAAGTAACAATCTATTCACAATGTAAAGTATGAATCAGAATTTCCATTGAAAACTAGCAAACTATAATCTCAGTCATTGAAGCAATTGCAATTTATCATAACATCGAAAAGAGTCAATATAAGAGATTTTCAGCAAGTCCACATACTCAACTATCATTTAGTCTTTCACAATTGCTAACACACTCGCGATACTTATGGGGATGAAGTTTCAATCGGACATAGAGAAAGATAGGGGCTTATAGTTTCGCCTCCCAACCTTTTATGTCAAGGGAAATGTCAACAATAATAATTTATGAAAACCTACATCCAAGTGGATATATATATATATATATATATATATATATATATATATATATATATATATATATATATATATATATATATCCGGATCGCTCCAACACAAAGTGCTTGCCAAAGGAAAAAGTGTAAAAAGGAAATGTGATGATCACCATGACTCTTGTATAAGGGTAGAAGATAAAAGTAAAAGATAGGCCCTTCGCAGAGGGAAGCAGAAGTTGTCATGCGCTTTTATGGTTGGATGCACAAAATCTTAATGCAAAAGAATGTCACTTTATATTGCCGCTTGTGATAAAGACCTTTATTATGCAGTCCATCGCTTTTATTTCTTCCCTATCACAAGTTCGTATAAAGCTTATTTTCTTCACATAAAAGATCACACATATTTAGAGGGCAATTTTTATTGCATGCACCGATGACAACTTACTTGAAGGATCTTACTCAATCCATAGGTAGGTATGGTGGACTCTCATGGCAAAACTGGGTTTAGGGATGTTTGAAAGCACAAGTAGTATCGCTACTTGGTGCAAAGAATTTGGCTAGCATGAGGGAGAAAGGCAAGCTCAACATGTTGGATGATCCATGACAATATACTTTATTCGGATATAAGAAAACATATCCCATTATGTTGTCTTCCTTGTCCAACATCAACTTTTTAGCAGGTCATATTTTAATGAGTGCTCACAATCATAAAAGATGTCCAAGATAGTATATTTATATGTGAAAACCTCTCTTTCTTTATTACTTCCTATTAATTGCAATAATGACCAAAACTATGTTTGTCAACTGTCAACAACTTTTATTCATCATACTCTTTATATGTGAAGTCATTACTCTCCATAAGATCAATATGATCTTTTTATTTCTTTTTATTCTTCCTTTTATTCCCTCAAGATCATAGCAGGATAGCAAAGCCCTCAACTCAAAACTAATCTTTATTATATATAGCTCACAGACTCGATTACATAGATAGAGATCAAAACAAAACCCAAAGCTAGATCATACAAAACTTTATTCTACTAGATCAAGATATAACCAAAAGGATTGAACTAATAAAAACGAAAAGGATAGAAGTGTGATGGTGATAAGATACTGGGGCACCTCCCCCAAGCTTGGAAGTTGCCAAGGGGAGTGCCCATACCCATGTATTTATGTCTCTTTCTTCGAAGGTGGTGATGTGATATTCTTGGTGATGATGCCCCTTAGGATATGATTTTCTTCCTCGGGCTTATTAACTTGCTGCTTAAGATCCATTATTTCCTTGTGGAGTTTCCCCGTGATGGCCAAGGTCCTTTCACCCATGGATGTTGCATAGCTGCGGGAGAACAAGTAACACTCTTTTTCATATTTTCATAAGAAAGAAATCTAGCATTTGGAGGGGTGACCGAGTTTGGAATTGCTGAGCTCTAAAGTTCCTCCATCATGAATCTGGCTTGGAGACAAGAGGTAACTTCATGATCCTCCTCCATTGTATCTATCCTTTTCAAGTTGGCCTCCATCTCTTCCTCCGTTGATGGCCCAAAGTGGTCAGCATCGCTGTTTGCTCTTGGCCCTAGTGTCGGATGAGATACCTGACTCTCTCAGACTAACTCTTGCGAAGACATCTTGCTCTAAATATGTTGCAGAAACAGCTCAAAACAAAAACAGAGGATTTTGTCGTGGTACGGTGGTCAAAACCTTTGGGAGATTATATAATGAATTTTTACCAACCAAAAGAAGTATCGTGCAAGAAAACGGAGTCCGGAGGGCACACGAGGTGTTCACAAGGCAAGGGGCGCGCCCTCCACCCTCGTGGATGCCTCGTGTCTCTTTCGGACTACTTATGAATTTCCTTATTTTTTAAATATTCCAAAACAGAGGAAAATTGCTATTTGAGTAGTTTTGGAGTCGGTTTACTTACCGTACCACATACCTATTCCTTTTTGGAGTCTGAAACATTCTGGAAAGTGTCCCTTATGTACTCCTTCGGGGTTACGGTGTCAATAACATTGGTTTCAACATTTATGGGATTACCTGAGACATAATGTTTCTTTGACCGTTCACCACCTTCGGATTTGTGCCTTTGGCGTTGTTGATTTTGATGGCACCGGAATGATAGACCTCCTCGATAATGTAAGGACCTTCCCATTTAGAGAGAAGTTTTCCTGCAAAAAATCCTAGAGTTGTATAGCAAAACATAATCACCTACATTAAACTCACGCTTTTGTATCCTTTTGTCATGCCATCTTTTAACTTTTTCTTTAAACAATTTGGCGTTCTCATAGACCTGGGTTCTCCATTCATCAAGTGAGTTAATGTCAAATAGCCTCTTCTCACCGGCAAGTTTGAAATCATAATTGAGCTCTTCAATTTCCCAATATGCCTTATGTTCTAGTTCGAGAGGTAAGTGACATGCTTTTCCATAAACCATTTTATACGGAGACATACCCATAGGATTTTTATACGCAGTTCTATAGGCCCACAATTTATCATCAAGTTTCTTGGACCAATTCTTTCTAGATCTATTAACAGTCTTTTGCAAGATCAATTCAATCTCTCTATTACTCAATTCTACTTGACCACTAGACTGAGGGTGGTATGGAGATGCAATTCTATGATTAACATCATACTTAGCAAGCATTTTATGAAAAGCACCATGAATAAAATGTGAACCACCATCCGTCATTAAATATCTAGGGACTCCAAACCTCGGAAAAGTAACTTCTTTAAGCATCTTAATAGAAGTGTTATGATCAACACTACTAGTCGGAATAGCTTCTACCCACTTAGTAACGTAATCAACAACAACTAAAATATGTGTATACCAATTAGAGGAAGGAAAAGGTCCCATATAATCAAATCCCCAAACATCAAATGGTTCAATAACAAGTGAACAATTCATAGGCATTTCTTGACGTCTACTAATATTACCAATTCTTTGGCATTCATCATAAGACAAAACTTACAGGCATCTTTGAAAAGAGTATGCCAATAAAAACCGGATTGCAATACCTTATGTGCAGTTCTATCTCCAGCGTAGTGTCCGCCATATGCCTCGGAGTGACACTTGCGTAGGATCTTCGATGTCCTTAGGACACGACATCTTTTCAATAGCATAAACTTTAGCTTTGTCAACTTCAATACCTCTTTCATAAATTTTATGCCTCAAGACAATACCTTCATTAACCATAAAGTGCCACTTCTCCCAATTCAACACAAGATTAGTTTCTTCACATCTCTGCAAGACTCGATCAAGGTTGCTTAAGCAATCATCAAAAGAAGTTCCATACACGGAGAAATCATCCATGAAAACCTCAACAACCTTTTCACAAAAGTCAGAAAATATAGCAGTCATACAACTTTGAAAGGTAGCAGGTGCATTGCATAAACCAAAAGGCATACGTCTATAAGCAAAGGTGCCGAAAGGGCAAGTAAAAGTGGTCTTTTCCTGATCCTCTTGTGACACGGGTATTTGAGTGAAACCAGAGTAACCATCTAGAAAGCAAAAATGTGTATGTTTGGATAATCTTTCTAGCATTTGATCAATAAAAGGTAGAGGGTAATAATCTTTTCTAGTAGCTTTATTTAATTTACGGAAATCAATTACCATTTTATAACCTGTAACAATTCTTTGTGGGATCAATTCATCCTTATCATTAGGAACAATAGTAATACCTCCCTTCTTAGGGACACAATGGACAGGACTTACCCAATGACTATCAGCAACAGGATAAATTATACCTGCCTCCATAAGCTTTAGTATTTCATTTCTTACCACTTCTTTCATTTTAGGATTTAACCTTCGTTGATGATCAACAAATGGTTTAGCATCTTTCTCCAATTTTATTTTATGCTGGCATAAAGTGGGACTAATGCCCTTAAGATCATCCAAAGTATATCCAGTAGCAGCAATGTGCTTCTTCAGAGTTTTCAATAATTTCTCTTCTTCATGCTCTGAAAAGTTAGCACTAATAATGACAGGATATAACTTCTTTTCATCAAGATAAGCATATTTCAAAGTATCAGGTAATTGTTTAAGCTCAAAAACGGGATCTCCATTGGGTGGAGGAGGATCCCCTAGGATTTCAATAGGCAAGTTGTGTTTCAAAATAGGTCCATGTTTAAAGAATACTTCATCTATTTGCCTTCTTTCATTCATAAACATATCATTTTCATGATCTAGAAATTATTGTTCTAAAGGATCATTAGGAGGCACGGCAATAGAAGCAAGACCAATAATTTCATCTTTACTAGGCAATTCTTTATCATGGGGTTGTCTACGGAATTTAGCAAAATTAAAATCATGAGACATATCCCCTAAACCAACAATGACATTATCTTTTTCGCAATCTGTCCTAGCATTAACAGTATTCAAGAAGGGTCTACCAAATATAATGGGACAAAAGTCATCTTGTGGGAAGCAAGAACAAGAAAATAAGCAGGATATTTGATTTTCCGACACAATACTTCAACATCTCTAACAATCCCAATTGGTGAAATAGTATCTCTATTGGCAAGCTTAATAGTAACATCAATATCTTCTATTTCAACAGGTGCAATATCATGCATAATTTCTTTGTATAAGGTATAAGGTATTGCACTCACACTCACACCCATATCACATAAGCCATGATAACAATGATCTCCTATTTTAACAGAAACAACAGGCATGCCAACAACAGGTCTATATTTATATTTAGTATCGGGTCTAGCAATTCTAGCAGCTTCATCACAAAAGTGAATAACATGCCCATCAATATTATCAACCAAGATATATTTAACCATAGGAATACTAGGTTCAACTTTAATTTTCTCAGGGGGTGTAGGTGTTCTAGCATTACTCTTACGAACCACAGTTGAAGCTTTAGCATGATCCTTTATTCTAACAGGGAAAGGTGGTTTCTCAATATAAGCAGTAGGAACAATAGGATCAACATTATAAGTAATAGTCTTTTCTTCAACTTTAATAGGTTCTACTACTTTTACTTCAATGGGAGGATGGTATTTAAACCACTTCTCCTTAGGGAGATCAACATGAGTAGCAAATGATTCACAGAAAGAAGCTACTATCTCAGAGTCAAGTCCATATTTAGTGCTAAATTCACAAAAAGCATCGGTATCCATAAAAGATTTAACATAATCAAACTTAGGTGTTATACCTGACTCCTTAACTTCGTCAGGTTCCCAATCTTCAGAGTCGTGTTTAATTATTTCCAATAAATCCCATCTGAATTCAATAGTCTTCATCATAAAAGAACCAGTACAAGAAGTATCGAGCATGGAGCGATTATTGAGAGAAAGCCGAGCATAAAAATTCTGAATAATAATTTCTCTTGAGAGCTCATGATTGGGGCATGAATATAACATTGACTTAAGCCTCCCCCAAGCTTGAGCGATACTTTATCCTTTGCGAGGCCAAAAATTATATATATAATTACGATCACGATGAACCAGATGCATAGGATAAAACTTCTGATGAAATTCCAATTTCAATCGGTTGTAGTTCCATGATCCAATATCATCACATAGCCTAAACCATCTCAATGCCTTTCCCTTCAAATATAAGTGAAGACCTTCTTCTTGATAACATCCTCGAGCATACCTGCAAGATTAAATAATCCACAGACTTCATCCACGTAGATTAGGTGCATATCGGGATGTAATGTTCCATCTCCTGTATAGGGATTAGCTAGCAATTTATCTATCATACCCGAAGGAATTTCAAAATAAATATTTTTAGTAGGTTCAGTAGGTTGAGGAGCAACTCTTTGCTCTTCTGGTCGGGGTGAAGATACCCCGAACAAGCCCCTCAAATGATTATTTTCCATAGTAACAAGTGACAGTAACTCTCAGCACACTATATAAATGTTTCCTTACCAAATTCCACCTACCAAAGGCGCTTCACTCCCCGGAATGGCGCCAGAAAAGAGTCTTGATGACCCACAGGTATAGTGTATCTATCGTAGTCCTTCCGATAAGTAATAGTGTCGAACCCAACGGGGAGCAGAAGGAAATGACAAGCGGTTTTCAGTAAGTTATTCTCTGCAAGCACTGAAATTATCGGTAACAGATAGTTTTGTGATGAGATAATTCATAACGGGTAACAAGTAACAAGAGTAACTAAGGTGCAGCAAGGTGGCACAATCCTTTTTGTAGCAAAGACAAGCCTGGACAAACTCTTATATAAAAATCAAAGCGCTCCTGAGGACACATGGGAATTATCGTCAAGCTAGTTTTCATCATGCGCATATGATTCACGTTCATTACTTTGATAATTTGATATGTGGGTGTACCCGCTCTTGGGTACTGCCCTTCCTTGGACAAGCATCCCACTTATGATTAACCCCCCTCGCAAGCATCCGCAACTACAAAAGAAGAATTAAGGTAAACCTAACCATAGCATGAAACATATGGATCCAAATCAGCCCCTTACGAAGCAACGCATAAACTAGGGTTTAAACTTCTGTCACTCTAGCAACCCATCATCTACTTATTACTTCCCAATGCCTTCCCCTAGGCCCAAATCATGGTGAAGTGTCATGTAGTCGACGTTCACATAACACCACTAGAGGAGAGACAACATACATCTCATCAAAATATCGAACGAATACCAAATTCACATGATTACTTATAACAAGACTTCTCCCATGTCCTCAGGAACAAACGTAACTACTCAGAAATCATATTCATGTTCATAATCAGAGGGGTATTAATATGCATAAAGGATCTGAATATATGATCTTCCACCAAATAAACCAACTAGCATCAACTAAAAGGAGTAATCAACACTACTAGCAACCCATAGGTACCAAATCTGAGATTTTGAGACAAAGATCGGATACAAGAGATGAACTAGGGTTTTAGATGAGATGGTGCTAGTGAAGATGTTGATGGAGATTGACCCCCTCTCGATGAGAGGATCGATGGTGATACGATGGCGACGATTTCCCCTTCCTAGAGGGGTGTTTCCCCGGCAGAACAGCTCCGCCGGAGCCCTAGATTGGTTCTGCCCAGGTTTCGCCTCGAGACGGCGGCGCTTCATCCCGAAAGCTTCCTTATGATTTTTTCCAGGGCAAAAGACACCATATAGCAAAAGATGGGCATCGGGGGCTTGCCTGGTGGCCCACGAGGCAGGGGGCATGCCCAGGGGGTAGGACGCGCCCTCCACCCTCGTAGCTGCTGGGTGGCCCCCCTCTGGTGCTTTCTTCACCCAATATTTTTAATTTATTCCAAAACTGACTTTCATGGAGTTTCATGCCTTTTGGAGTTGTGCAGAATAAGTCTCTAATATTTGCTTCTTTTCCAGCCCAGAATTCCAGCTGCCCATAATGCAACCCATAATGTGACATAATGTGTAAACCTTATAATGTGACATAATGTAACCCATAATGTGACATAATACAGCCCATTCTCCCTCTTCGCGTAAACCTTATAAAATAAGAGAGAAAAGGCATAAGTATTGTGACATAATGTGTAGTAACAACCCATAATGCAACAAATATTCATATAAAAGCATGATGAAAAATGGGCGTATCAGTATGATCACTACTTGTGCATCCAAAATCCTTTAAACCAGTTTTGCCACATCAGTCCACTATATCTACCTATATGCGGTATTCGTTTCCGTTCTAAGAAATTTGTATGTGCCATCTCTAATTTTTGAAATAAATTTCTCTTTTGTGTGCTCGTACCGCTCACGAAGCGGTGAAGGGAGGCCAATATTTTCCATGCTAGATGTGTTATTCTCACAATGAGTGTTTATTCACTTGTAATTGCACGAGAGTAAGGCAAAGGTATTAGGGATGCCCAGTCCCGAAATGAAAAATGAATTTACTTTATGTTGTCAAATAATAAATTCCTTGGAAAGTGTTGATATGGAGGGCAACCGTGGATACGGCTAGCAATGGAAAGTGAAAGTATGGTTGAAAAAGGAATAAACTTTATCTTCTATTTGGGAACCGCCTATGATATATCTAGCATGTAAAGTGTTGGGAGCTCTAACTCGTTTTCGTTGGTGGGAAAAGTATGACTCTCAAAATGTTTTTATCTCTCAATTTTTGCTTTGAGCTCTGGCACCTGTACAAATCCCTACTTCCCTCTATGAAGGGCCTTTCTTTTACTTTATGTATTTTTTATTTTTTATTTGAATCTCCATCTTCTCTTATAAAGCACCAACTAGGGGCACTATGATCGTACTTGAGCATTGGGTGTAGCTAATATGCGAGTGTGTTTCATAAATGGATAAATGATTGAGCATGATGGGCTATGGATAACTTATTTTAGCGTTGATATTTTGAAAGACATGGTTGCTTGTTGATATGCTTGAGTATTTAAGTCTCATGTCAAAACTAGACTATTGCTTTGAACCTTATAAAAGTCCAAATGTCCATGATATAAAGAAAAGAATATGAGATGACATGTTAGGCAGCATTCCACATCAAAAATTCTGTTTTTATCATTTACCTACTCGAGGACGAGCATGAACTAAGCTTGGGGATGCTGATACGTCTCCAATGTATCTATAATTTTTTATTGTTCCATGTTGTTATATTATCATTCTTGGATGTTTAAAATCATTTTATAGTCATTTTATATCATTTTTTGGTACTAACCTATTGACATAGTGCCAAGTGCCAGTTGCTGTTTTCTGCATGTTTTTTACATCACAGGAAATTAATACCAAATGGAGTCCAAATGCAGCAAGACTTTTTGTGGATTTTTTTGGACCAGAAGACATCCAGTGGGTCGGAGAAGGACCTAGCGGGTGCTCCGAGGGGACCACAACCCACCAGGGCGTGCCTAGGGGCCCAGGCGCGCCCAGGTGGGTTGTGCCCACCTCCCCCTGAACCGCCTCTTTGCTCTATAAATACCCCAATATTCCAGAAACCCTAGGGGAGTCAACGAAAATCAATTCCAGCCACCGCAGAGTCCAGAACCACCAGATCCAATCTAGACACCATCACAGAGGGGTTCATCATGCCCATTGGTGCCTCTCCGATGACGCGTGAGTAGTTCTTTGTAGACCTGCGGGTCCGTAGTTAGTAGCTAGATGGATTCTTCTCTCTCTTTTGATTCTTAATACAAAGGTCCCTTGGAGATCCATATGATGTAACTCTTTTTGCGATGTGTTTGTTGGGATCCGATGAACTTTGAGTTTATGATCGGATCTATCTTTTTATCCATGAAAGTTATTTGAGTCTTCTTTGAATCTCTTATATGCATGATTTCTTATAGCCTCGTATTTCTTGTCTGATATTTGGGTTTTGTTTGGCCAACTTGATCTATTTATCTTGCAATGGGAAGAGGTGCTTTGTGATGGGTTCGATCTTACGGTGCTTGATCCCAGTGACAAAAGGGGAACCGACATGTATGTATTGTTGCCATTAAGGATAACAAGATGGGGTCTATTTCTACATAAATAGATCTTGTCTACATCATGTTATCGTTCTTATTGCATTACTCTGTTTCTCCATGAACTTAATACACTAGATGCATGCTGGATAGCGGTCGATGTGTGGAGTAATAGTAGTAGATGCAGGCAGGAGTCGGTCTACTAATCTTGGACGTGATGCCTATATAATGATCATTGCCTGGATATCATCATGATTATTTGAAGTTTTATCAATAGCCCAATAGTAATTCGTTTACCCACCGTTTGCTATTTTTCTAAGGAGAAGCCACTAGCAAAATCTATGACCCCCGGGTCTCTTCTTTATCATATTTGCCTTTGCGATCTATTTTCCTTTGCTTTTATTTTCAGATCTATTAAACCAAAAATACAAAAATACCTTGCTGCACTTTATTTTATTTGGCGTTCGATCTACCAATTATTACAACTTTCTCTCGTCAACTCGCCAATTTCTGGCGCCGTTACCCGAAAGGGATTGACAGCCCCTTTAACACGTCTGGTTGCGAGTATTTGTTATTTGTGTGCAGGTGCTATTTACATTGTGTTGCTTGGTTCTCCTACTAGTTAGATAATCTTGGTCTCATCACTGATGGAAATACCTACCGTCTTTGTGTTGCATTGATAACCCACAAGTATAGGGGATCGCAACAGTTTTTGAGGGTAGAGTATTCAACCCAAATTTGTTGATTCGACACAAGGGGAGCCAAAGAATATTATCAAGTATTAGCAGCTGAGTTGTCAATTCAACCACACCTGGAAACTTAATATCTGCAGCAAAGTGTTTAGTAGCAAAGTAATATGATAGTGATGGTAACGGTAACAAAAGTAAAGACAGCAAAAGTAATGTTTTTGGTATTTTGTAGTGATTGTAACAGTAGCAACGGAAAATTAAATAAGCGTAAACCAGTATATGGAAAACTCGTAGGCACCGGATTAGTGATGGACAATTATGCCGGATGTGGTTCATCATGTAGCAGTCATAACATAGGGTGACACAGAACTAGCTCCAGTTCATCAATCTAATGTAGGCATGTATTCCGTGTATAGTCGTACGTGCTTATGGAAAAGAACTTGCAATGCATCTTTTGTCCTACCCTCCCGTGGCAGCGGGGTCCTATTGGAAACTAAGGGATATTAAGGCCTCCTTTTAATAGAGAACCGGAACAAAGCATTAGCACATAGTGAATACATGAACTCCTCAAACTATGGTCATCACCTGGAGTGGTCCCGATTATTGTCACTTCGGGGTTGCCGGATCATAACACATAGTAGGTGACTATAGACTTGCAAGATAGGATCAAGAACACACATATATTCATGAAAACATAATAGGTTCAGATCTGAAATCATGGCACTCGGGCCCTAGTGACAAGCATTAAGCATAGCAAAGTCATAGCAACATCAATCTCAGAACATAATGGATACTAGGGATCAAACCCTAACAAAACTAACTCGATTACATGATAAATCTCATCCAACCCATCACCGTCCAGCAAGCCTACGATGCAATTACTCACGCACGGCGGTGAGCATCATGAAATTGGTGATGGAGGATGGTTGATGATGACGACGGCGACGAATCCTCCTCTCCGAAGCCCCGAACGGACTCCAGATCAGCCCTCCCGAGAGAGATTAGGGCTTGGCGGCGGCTCCATATCATAAAATGCGATGAAACTTTCTCTCCAATTTTTTTCTCCCTGAAAGCCAATATATGGAGTTGGATTTGGCGTTGGAGGGCCACCAGGGGGCCCATGAGGTAGGGAGGCGCGCCCAGGGGGAGGGGCGCGCCCCCACCCTCATGAACAGGGTGTGGGCCCCCTGGCCCTCATCTTTGGCGAGGATTTTTTATTATTTATTCTAAGATATTCCGTGGAGTTTCAGGTCATTCCGAGAACTTCTGTTTTCTTCCCATAAAACAACACCATGGCAATTCTGCTGAAAACAGCATCAGTCCGGGTTAGTTCCATTCAAATCATACAAGTTAGAGTCCAAAACAAGGGCAAAAGTGTTTGGAAAAGTAGATACGACGGAGACGTATCAAATCCCACAAGCTTAAACCCTTGCTTGTCCTCAAGCAATTCAGTTGACAAACTGAAAGAGAAAAAGAAAAACTTTTACAAACTCTGTTTGCTCTTGTTGTTGTAAACATGAAAAGCCAGCATTCAAGTTTCAGCAATTATTATGAACTAACCATACTCACAATAACACGTAGGTCTCACAATTACTCATATCAATAGCATAATCAGCTAGCGAGCCATAATAATAAAACTCAGATGGCAGCACTTTCTCAAAATAATCATAACATGATATAACAAAATGGTATCTCGCTAGCCCTTTCTGAGACCGCAAAACATAAATGCAGAGCGCCTTTAAAGATCAAGGACTGACTAAACATTGTAATTCATGGTAAAAGAGATCCAGTCAAGTCATACCCAATATAAACCAATAATAATGAATGCAAACGACAGTGTGCTCTCCAGCGGGTGCTTTTTAATAAGAAGGGTGATGACTCAACATAAAAGTAAATAGATAGGCCCTTCGCAGAGGGAAGCAGGGATTTGTAGAGGTGCCAGAGCTCAGTTTTGAAATAGAGATAAATTATATTTTGAGCGACATACTTTCATTGTCAACATAACCACTAAAAGACGACGATATCTTCCATGCTAAACAGATTATAGGCGGTTCCCAAACAGAATGGTAAAGTTTATACTCCCCTTCCTCCACAAGCATCAATCCATGGCTTGCTCGAAACAACGAGTGCCTCCAACATCCAACGGGTCCCAAGGGGAGTTTTGTTTGCAGTTATTTTGATTTAGTTTGCATAAAGCATGGGACTGGGCATCCTGGATACCAGCCATTTTCTCGTGAATGAGGAGCGGAGTCCACTCCTCTTGAGAATAACCCGCCTAACATGGAAGATAACGGCAGCTCTAGTTGACATATGAGCTATTCGAGCATGCAAAACAGAATGTTTATTTGAAGGTTTAGAGTTTGGCACATACAAATTTACTTGGAACGACAGGTAAATACCGCATATAGGAAGGTATGGTGGACTCATATGGAACAACTTTGGGGTTTAAGGAGTTTGGATGCACAAGCAGTATTCCCGCTTAGTACAGGTGAAGGCTAGCAAAAGACTGGGAAGCGACCAACTGAGAGAGCGACAACAGTCGTAAACATGCATTAAAATTAATTCACACCGAGTACAAGCATGAGTAGGATATAATCCACCATGAACATAAATATCATGAAGGCTATGTTGATTGGATTCAACTACATGCGTGAACATGTGCCAAGTCGAGTCACTCAATGCATTTAAAGGAGAATACCATCCCATCATACCACATAATAATCATTCTAATAGCATGCTGGCACGCAAGGTAAACCATTATAACTCATAGCTAATCAAGCATGGCACAAGCAACTATAATCTCTAAATGGCATTGCAAATATGTTTACTTCATAATAGCTGAATCAGGAACGATGAATCATCATATTTACAAAAACAAAAGAGGTCGAGTTCGTACCAGCTTTTTTCTTCTCAATAAGTCCATCATATATCATCATTATTGCCTTTCACTCGCACGACCGAACGGTGTGTATAATAATAAGAGTGCACGTGCATTGGACTAAGCTGGAATCTGCAAGCATTCAACTCAAGAGAGAAGACAAGTAATATGGGCTCTAAGTTAAATAAACGATCATGCATATGAGAGCCACTAAGCATTTTCAATAAAACTATTTACACGGGAAAGCTCCCAACAAGCAAAAGAAGAACGGGAAATATTTTTGGGTTTTCTTTTTAATTATTACTACTATAGCAGGAAAAATAAACTACTACTAATTTTTTTGGTTTTTCTAAGGTTTATTAAACACACAAGAAGAAAGCAGGAAAAAGAAAATAAACTAGCATGGATAATACAATGAAAGAGTATGAGCACCAACATCCAGCGATGAGTGTGTGTGAACATAAATGTAATGTCGGTGGGAAATACGTACTTCCTCAAGCTTAGGCTTTTGGCCTAAGTTGGTCTAATGCCAGGGATGGCCTGGCGGATATCTGTAGGTGAAGCTGGGGTCATATTGTAACGCAGCGGCTATCGCCGCCTGAGCTGTAGCGTGGAGTCAAGCAGCCTCCACTCTCCTTTCGTACTCATCTGCCTCCTCTCTGGTAATAATATATCTTCTTTTTGCCTGTGAATCAAAGAAAACAGGAGCAGGAAGAGCAATACGGACTACACGACGTCTATCAAAGATTAGTCGATACTGGTAAGGTGGTCCAGTCCTCTCAATGAACTGGTGGGAAAACATAGAATCAAGATCTAAATAAGAAGAGGGTAACTCCATATCACCCTCATGAATGTCTACATCAAGAAAATTAGCTAAGCGGGTTGCATAAATTCCTCCAAAGAAATCTCCGTTATGCCTATTCTGATGCAACCTACGAGCTACAATGGCTCCCAAATGACAAGATTGGTCTCCTAACACAGCACTCCTGAGAATACTGAGATCAGGGACACACATGTGACATGCTTCATCCTTAGCATTTATGCATCTACCTATGAAGAGAGCAAAATAATGTATAGCAGGAAAGTGAATGCTCCCTATAGTAGCTTGCATTATATCTCTAGATTCCCCCACAGTTATTCTAGCAAGAAAGTCTCTATATTCAGATTTAGGGGGATCCCTGACATTACCCCAAGATGGAAGTTTGCAAGCAAAAGTAAAATCCTCTAAGTCCATGGTATAAGATTTGTCATAAAGGTCAAACATGACTGAAGGAGAATTACGCGAAGATGAAAAATCAAACCTCCCCACAAATGAACTTGTGAGGTCACGATGCTGTGGGCATTTATCAGCTTTAAAGTCCTCGAGATAGGCATTACGCAAATATGCGTAGAATTCTTCTTTAATTCCCACTTGATTCATAAAATTTTCCGAAGGCCATTCACAGGGCCTCATGAGATCTCTTGGTGGTTCCTCGTCAGCATCATGTATTGCAAGCCTGGGACCTTGCTTCCTTGAAGGACCACCTTGGAACATCCTCCTAAGCATATTGTTTCCTCTGAAAAATTTCTGAAATTTTTAGTAACTTCAAATAAAAGTGAACCAACTTCAATAAAATTAATAGCAACAACTCCCACAAGTGCCTACGGCCTATATCAAGCATTGGAACTACATGGAACCATATAAATTTGACATGCAAGCTCAAGAACATGGTCACCTATGCAGCACAAATTTGCAATGAATAAAGCACTAGAACAAAAACTAATTGGACCAATGGAGGAGTCACATACCAAGGAACAATCTCCCCAAGCAGTTTTGCAAGAGGTGCTTTGAGCAAGGAGATCGAAAATCACAGCAACGGGGCTGGAACTCGTGCTTGAGTTGGTTTTTCGTGTTTGTGTGAGGCAAAGGAAGAAGATGGGTGCAGGAATAAGTGGAGGAGGGCCACCGTGGGCCCACGAGGCAGGGGGGCGCGCCCTCCACACTCGTGACCAGGTGGCAGCTCCCCTCGTGGTAATTTTTGCACAGTAAATTCTCAAATATTCCCGAAAAAATCATATTAAATTGGCATGGCATTCTGAGGACTTTTATTTTTGGGATGTTTTTATATTGCACGGATAAGTCAGGAAACAGATAGAAAAATATTATTTTACTTTATTTCTACTAAATAACATAAAATATAAAGAGGGTACAGAAGGTTGTGCTTCTAGTTTCATCCATCTTGTGATCATCAAAATGAACCCACTAACAAGGTTGATCAAGTCTTGTTAACAAACTCATTCCGAATAATCCCGGAACCGGAGAAATTTTGAATAACACTAAGTTACCTCAACGGGGATATGAAAATCCCCAACAATAAGAATATCATACTTTTTCTTGACAGTAGGGAGAGGAAATTCGAAACCTCCAAATATAATCGATGGAATTTTTCCAATAGAGTTGATGCTATAAACTTGAGGTTGTTTCCTCGAAAAGTGTAACGTATGCTCATTGCCATTAACATGAAAAGTGACATTGCCTTTGTTGCAATAAATAACAGCCCCTGCAGTGTTAAGGAAAGGTCTTCCAAGAATAATAGACATACTATCATCCTCGGGAATATCAAGAATAACAAAGTCCATTAAAATAGTAACGTTTGCAACCACAATAGGCACATCCTCACAAATACCGACAGGTATAGCAGTTGATTTATCAGCCATTTGCAAAGATATTTCAGTAGGTGTCAACTTGTTCAAGTCAAGTCTACGATATAAAGAGAGAGGCATAACATTGACACCGGCTCCAAGATCACATAAAGCAGTTTTAACATAATTTCTCTTAATGGAGCATGGTATAGTAGGTACTCCTGGATCTCCAAGTTTCTTTGGTATTCCACCCTTAAAAGTATAATTAGCAAGCATGGTGGAAATTTCAGCTTCAGGTATCTTTCTTTTATTAGTAATGATATCCTTCATGTACTTAGCATAAGGATTTGTTTTGAGCACATCAGTTAATTGCATACGCAAAAAGATGGGTCTAATCATTTCAGCAAAGCGCTCAAAATCCTCATCATCCTTTTTCTTGGATGGTTTCAGAGGAAAAGGCATGGGTTTCTGAACCCATGGTTCCCTTTCTTTACCATGTTTCCTAGCAACGAAGTCTGTTTTATCATAACGTTGATTCTTTGATTGTGGGTTATCAAGATCAACAACAGGTTCAACTTCTACATCATTATCATTACTAGGTTGAGCATCAACATGAACATTATCATTAACATTATCACTAGGTTCATGTTCATCACCTGATTGTGTTTCAGCATCAGACATAGAGATATCATTTGGATTATCAGGTGGTTCAGCAATAGGTTCACTAGAAGTTTGCACAGTCCTATCATTTTTCTTTTTCTTCCTCTTAGAATAACTAGGTACATCAATATTGTTTCTCTGAGAATCTTGCTCGATTCTCTTAGGGTGGCCTTCAGGATACAAAGGTTCCTGCGTCATTCTACCAGTTCTAGTAGCCACTCTAACAGCATAATCATTTTTCTTACTATTCGTTTCAGCAAGCACTTCTTTCTGAGCTTTAAGTACTTGTTCTACTTGAGTAGTGACCATAGAAGCATGTTTGCTAACAATTTTAAGTTCACCTCTAATATCAGCCATATAATCACCCAAGCGTTTAATCATAAAGGTATTCTGTTTTAATTGTCTACCAAAATAAGCATTAAAGTCATCTTGCTTAAACATAAAGTCAGCAAACTCATCCAAGCACTGACTAGCAATTTTAGTAGGAGGGACTTTAGCTTTATCATACCTATAGAGAGAATTTACCTTTAGTAACTGTGTCGGGATATCTGGAGGTTCTTCAGTAAATAAGTAATTGAGATCATATACTTCTTCAACAGGCGGTAAATTAGGACCATGTATTTCTTCAATAGGAGGTAAATTCTTAACATCTTCTGCTTTAATACCTTTTTCTTTCATAGATTTCTTTGCCTCTTGCATATCTTCGGGACTGAGAAATAGAACACATCTCTTCTTCGGAGTGGGTTTAGGAATAGGCTCAGTAATTGGCTCAGGAGCTGGCTCAGGAGGTAGCTCGGGAGGTGCCCAATTATTTTCATTAGCCAACATATTATACAATAGAAGTTCAGCGTCATCCGGTGTTCTCTCCCTGAAAAGAGAACTAGCACAACTATCCAGGTAATCTCTGGAAGCATCGGTTAGTCCATTATAAAAGATATCAAATATTTCAGGTTTCTTAAGAGGATGATCAGGCAAAGCATTAAGTAACTTGAGAAGCCTCCCCCAAGCTTGTGGGAGACTCTCTTCTTCAATTTACACAAAATTGTATATTCCCCTCAAAGCAGCTTGTTTCTTATGAGCAGGGAAATATTTAGCAGAGAAGTAATAAATCATATCCTAGGCACTTTGCACACAACCAGGATCAAGAGAATTAAACCATTTCTTAGCATCACCCTTTAATGAGAATGGAAATATTTTGAGTAAATAAAGGTGGCGCGATCTCAGATTATTAGTAAACAGGGCAGCTATATCATCTAACTTACAAAGATGTGCCACAACAGTTCAGATTCATAGCCATAAAAAGCATCAGATTCAACCAAAGTAATTATATCTGGATCGACAGAAATATCATAATAATCCTGATCAGGAACACAGATAGGTGAAGTAGAAAAAGCAAGGTCGGGTCTCATCCTACCTCTAAAAGATTCTTTACTCCACTTAATTAGCAACCTCTTACGTTCAAGACTATCCTGGCAAGCAAGAACATCTTCAATAGATTCAACAATAAAAAGATAACCCTCAGGAATAGAAGGCATAGGTTCATCATCACTCACATCATCGTGTTCAGGTTCAATAATTTCTCTTTCTCTAGACCTAGCAATTTGCTCATCAAGAAATTCACCAAGTGGCACAGTAGTATCAAGCATAGAAGTAGTTTCATCATAAGTATCATGCATAGCAGAAGTGGCATCATCAATAACATGCCACATATCAGAATCAATAACAGTAGTAGGTTTAGGTGTCGCAAATTTACTCATAACAGAAGGTGAATCAAGTGCAGAGCTAGATGGCAGTTCCTTACCTCCCCTCGTAGTTGAGGGCAAAATAGTAGTTCGATCATCTTTCAAATTCTTCATAGTGTCCAGCAGATACAAATCCCAAGTGACTCAAAGAATAGAGCTATGTTCCCCGGCAACGGCGCCAGAAAAAGGTCTTGATAACCCACAAGTATAGGGGATCGCAACAGTTTTCAAGGGTAGAGTATTCAACCCAAATTTGTTGATTCGACACAAGGGGAGCCAAAGAATATTCTCAAGTATTAGCAGCTGAGTTGTCAATTCAACCACACCTGGAAACTTAATATCTGCAGCAAAGTGTTTAGTAGCAAAGTAATATGATAGTGATGGTAACGGTAACAAAAGTAAAGACAACAATAGTAATGTTTTTGATATTTTGTAGTGATTGTAACAGTAGCAACGGAAAAGTAAATAAGCGTAAACCAGTATATGGAAAACTTGTAGGCACCGGATTAGTGATGGATAATTATGCCGGATGTGGTTCATCATGTAGCAGTCATAACATAGGGTGACACAGAACTAGCTCCAGTTCATCAATGTAATGTAGGCATGTATTCTGTATATAGTCATACGTGCTTATGGAAAAGAACTTGCATGACATCTTTTGTCCTACCCTCCCATGGCAGCGGGGTCCTATTGGAAACTAAGGGATATTAAGGCCTCCTTTTAATAAAGAACCGGAACAAAGCATTAGCACATAGTGAATACATGAACTCCTCAAACTATGGTCATCACCGGGAGTGGTCCCGATTATTGTCACTTCGGGGTTGCCGGATCATAACACATAGTAGGTGACTATAGACTTGCAAGATAGGATCAAGAACACACATATATTCATGAAAACATAATAGGTTCAGATCTAAAATCATGGCACTCGGGCCCTAGTGACAAGCATTAAGCATAGCAAAGTCATAGCAACATCAATCTCAGAACATAATGGATACTAGGGATCAAACCCTAACAAAACTAACTCGATTACATGATAAATGTCATCCAACCCATCACCGTCCAGCAAGCCTACGATGCAATTACTCACGCACGGCGGTGAGCATCATGAAATTGGTGATGGAGGATGGTTGATGATGACGACGGTGATGAATCCCCCTCTCTGGAGCCCCGAACGGACTCCAGATCAGCCCTCCCGAGAGAGATTAGGGCTTGGCGGCGGCTCCGTATCGTAAAACGCGATGAAACTTTCTCTCTGATTTTTTTCTCCCTGAAAGCCAATATATGGAGTTGGAGTTGGCGTCGGAGGGCCACCAGGGGGCCCATGAGGTAGGGGGCGTGCCCAGGGGGAGGGGCGCGCCCCCCACCCTCGTGAACAGGGTGTGGGCCCCCTGGCCTTCATCTTTGGCGAGGATTTTTTATTATTTATTCTAAGATATTCCGTGGAGTTTCAGGTCATTCCGAGAACTTTTGTTTTCTGCACATAAAACAACACCATGGCAATTCTGCTGAAAATAGCGTCAGTCCGGGTTAGTTCCATTCAAATCATACAAGTTAGAGTCCAAAACAAGGGCAAAAGTGTTTGGAAAAGTAGATACGACGGAGACATATCATGCATCATCCCTTCCTCCTTGGGGAAATACTGACGTAGTCTAGTAGACATCAAGAGTCTGGGTGACCAGACAGTCCAGCCGACGTTTGGCCGTAAATATATGCTTTCGGGTGCCTCCCCCTCGGACAAATACCCGAATAGTTGCCCGGATAGTCCGGTCATCGTCCAACACAAACTTTCAACCTTCTGTCGTCAATTTAGTTCTACTAGGTCGGTCCAGGCGAAATGTGCCTGGATAGTCCGGCCATGTGTGAACTTGTGTTTCTTTAAAGATAGAATATGGGTTTAAGAGAAGCTTTTTAGCTTTGGGGTTTTCTTTGATATAGTAAATAAAGATGCGATCTGAGCAAGTCATTTGCATGTCCACAATGATCCCCTCTTACTAGTGCGGGATCTCTAAAGTCAAGAACAAATAGAAACCGTGTAGTTTTCTTCATTGCGGCATATGTCTTGAGATATTATCACTTCTAGAGGTCCCGTGGTCCACACATAACACATCCATGGGAACTAAACATGTAGATATTCTTCATAAACATGTTAGTCCCCAGTAGCTATGTTGTCAACAATATCAAAATAAGATTAATGGCATGATTGGACTTTAAAGATCATCGAACAATGTGTGTGGTGTGGGTTCTGGAGATAATAAAGCAACATGATGATCGTGCAAGGACGTTCTTGTCCTAGACCATGCTGACCTTTTCTAGATCGATCTTAGCTAGGGCCTCCTCCTCCTCGTGGCCCTCGCCTTCAAGATAGTCTTTTGACCATGTTGAGGGAGTCCTCGATTCAGGGGTCCTCAGGTGTTCGGTCTATTTGATATGGGCCGGACTGATGGGCCGTGAAGATAAAGTAGAAGACTATCCTCGTGTCCGGGTAGGATTCCTATATGCATGGATGGCAAGTTTGGTGTCTGGATGTACTATTTCCTTCTTTTGTAAACTGACTCTATACATCCCTAGGCCCCTCCGATGTATATATAAGCCAGATGGATTTGTCCGTAGGGGCTATCAGAACAACCATAGGCTAGACAGCTAGGGTTTAGCCATTACGATCTCGAGGTAGATCAACTCTTGTAACCCCTATATTCATCGAATACAATCAAGCAAGACGTAGAGTTTTACCTCCTTTAAGAGGGCCCGAACCTGGGTAAACATCGTGTCCCCATTGTCCCTTGTTACCACTGATCCTAGACTCACAGCTTGGGCCCCCCTACACGAGATGTGCCGGTTTTGACACCAACATTGGTGCTTTCATTGAGAGCTCCGTTGTGTAGTCACAAAAACCGATCTATGGCTCGCCTTGTCATCAACAACGATATCACCTCTGGACAGGTCCTCCAGCTCGGCGGTTTCACCATGGGTGCCCACATAGCCATCAAGCTGGCAGCGTCCCCCGCGATCGCCAAACACCGCCCCTGCATCGGTCTCGAATACTCCGAAAAGATGGATCCGGCACACATCTCATCCTTAAATGAGCTGCTAGATCGCATCGCTGCCCTGGGGATTTTGACAAACTATGATCGGATCAGGCTTAAACCTGACCAGAGGGAGATCAATCTCCCGCAGATCACTCACCTGGTTGCGGTCGTCGAGGAATGAGCCAAAAACACCTCTTCCCCTAAATTAAAAACCAGCTATATTCGGGTCTCCGAACTCCTTGAAATGGATTCCTTCCCTTGCATGGGACCCCGCGTCCCCCGAATTTGGGGTCGTACATAGGGTCTAGGGAGCACTTGGATCTTCTCGGACCCGAACTGGTGACCTCGGAGATTTTACAAGCTCCGGACACAATTTTGGGTCGGGATTCAAGTTTTACCCCACCCACCCACCACACTCCAACTAATTCAGGCCCTCTAGACATATATGACCTGATGTATGTACGGAAGCAACCTCAGGAAATGGTCCATCACTTTTGGGCCAGGTTCCTAATTGTCAAAAACAAGATTAAAGATTGTTGCGACGACGACGCAGTTTTGGTCTTTCATCGCAATTGTATTGACGAGGGAATTCGGAATGCCCTCGACCGCCATTGCATACAGAGTTTCACGAAACTATTTGATACATCTCCAACGTATCTATAATTTTTGATTGCTCCATGCTACTTTATCTACTATTTTAGGCAATATTGGGCTTTATTATCCACTTTTATATTATTTTTGGGCCTAACCTATTAACCGGAGGCCCAGCCCAGATTTGTTGTTTTATGCCTATTTCAGTGTTTCGAGGAAAATGAATATAATACGGAGTCAAAACGGAACGAAATCAACTGGAGAAGTTAATTTTGGAAGGAAAGCCACTCGATGGACTTGGAGTGTACGTCAGGGAAGAAGGGAGGTGCCCACAAGGGTCGGGGGCGCGCCCACCCCCACCCCCCCGCCCCCCGGGCGCGCCTCCCTGCCTCGTGGGGCCCCCGTAGCTCCACAGACGTACTCCTTTCACCCATAATATACCTACGTACCCTAAAACTTCCAGAACAGAAGATAGATCGGGAGTTCCGCCGCCACAAGCCTCTGTAGCCACCCAAAACCTCTCAGGAGCCCGTTCCGGCACCCTGCCGGAAGGGGATCCCATCACCGGTGGCCATCTTCATCATCCCGGCGCTATCCATGATGAGGAGGGAGTAGTTCACCCTCAGGGCTGAGAGTATATACCAGTAGCTATGTGTTTGATCTCTCTCTCATGTTCTCTCTCGTGTTCCCTCTAAGGCACAATCTTGATGTATCCCGAGCTTTGCTATTGTAGTTGGATCTTATGATGTTTCTCCCCCTCTACTCTCTTGTGATGAATTGAGTTTCCCCTTTGAAGTTATCTTATCGGATTGAGTCTTTTATGAGAACACTTGATGTATGTCTTGCCGTGATTATCTGTGGTGACAATGGGATATCATGTGCCACTTGATGTATGTTTTGGTGATCAACTTGCGGGTTTTGTGACATTGGGAACCTATGCATAGGGGTTGGCACACGTTCTTGACACTCCGATAGAAACTTTGGGGCACTCTTTGAAGTACTTTGTATTGGTTGGATGAATCTGAGATTGTGTGATGCATATCATATAATCATGCCCACGGATACTTGAGGTGACAATGGAATATCTAGGTGACATTAGGGTTTTAGTTGATTTGTGTCTTAAGGTGTTATTCTAGTACGAACTCTTTTATAGATTGATCTGAAAGAATAACTTTGAGGTGGTTTCATACCCTACCATAATCTCTACGTTTGTTCTCCGCTATTAGTGGCTTCGGAGTGACTCTTTGTTGCATGTTGAGGGCTTGTTATTTGATCTATCTATGTTATTATTGTTGAGAGAACTTGCACTAGTGAAAGTATGAACCCTAGGCCTTGTTTCCTATCATTGCAATACCGTTTACGCTCACTTTTACCACTTGTTACCTTGCTGTTTTTATAATTTCAGACTACAAAAACCTATATCTACTATCTATTTTGCACTTGTATCACCATCTCTTCGCCGAACTAGTGCACCTATACAATTTACCATTGTATTGGGTGTGTTGGGGACACAAGAGACTCTTTGTTATTTGGTTGCAGGGTTGCTTGAGAGAGACCATCTTCATCCTACGCCTCCTACGGATTGATAAACCTTAGGTCATCCACTTGAGGGAAATTTGCTACTGTCCTACAAACATGTGCACTTGCAGGCCCAACAACGTCTACAAGAAGGTTGTGTAGTAGACATCAAGCTCTTTTCTGGCGCCGTTGCCGGGGAGGTTAGCGCTTGAAGGTATATCTTTAGATCTTGCAATTGAATCTTTTTGTTTCTTGTTTTAGCACTAGTTAGTCTATAAAAGAAAATTGCAAAAAAATGGAATTGAGTTTGTCTCATACGCTTCACCTTTTTAATATCTTTCGTGAGTATGATGGAAAGGAAAATTGTGCCAAAGTGCTAGAAGAAGAATTACATAGAATGCTTGGCATGAAATATGTGAATGATGAGCATGATTGCAATGTTGTTAGTATGAATTCCTTGAATATCCATGATGCTAATGATATGCAAAGCCACAAGCTTGGGGAAGCTATGTTTGATGAAGATGATATTTTTTGTCCCCCAAGTTTTGATGAGCAAATTTACTATGATGAAAGCATGCCTCCTATCTATGATGATTATTGTGATGACACTTATGCTTTAAAGAATAATGATAACCATGAAACTTGTCATCTTGATCTCAATTTTCAATCATATGATAGTTATTTTGTTGAGTTTGCTCCCACTACTATTGATGAGAAGAATTTTGCTTATGTGGAGAGTAGTAAATTTTCTATGCTTGTAGGTCATGAAAAGAATGCTTTAGGTGCTGGTTATATTGTTGAATTCATTCATGATGCTACTGAAAATTATTATGAGGGAGGAACATATGCTTGTAAGAATTGCAATAATGTCAAGTTTCCTCTCTATGTGTTGAAAATCTTGAAGCTATGCTTGTTTTACCTTCCTATGCTTGTTGATTATCGTTCCCATAAGTTGTTTGCTCACCAAATCCCTATGCATAGGAAGTGGGTTAGACTTAAAAGTGCTAGTCATATGCTTCATGATGCTCCTGTTATGTTTCGATTCTTATCTTTTATGTGAGCATCATTGTCATCATCATGCCTAGCTAGAAAGGCATTAAAGAAAAGCGCTTGTTGGGAGACAACCCAATACTTATCCTTACTGTTTTTGTGTGTTCACATGATTATGCTACTGTAGTAATCATGTTTTATAGCTTTTGTTTCAATAAAGTGCCAAGTAAGACCTTTAGGATATCTTACGGTGATAGTTGTGTTGATCCTGCTGAGAATCAGAAACTTTTGCACCCAGTAAATTAGTTTTGTTAATTCACAGAAACGTGCTTCTGATCTTATTCTTTTTGCTCTGGTTTGGTACACGAATTTCTTAGTACTTCCTAATTTGGTAGGATTTTTGGAGTTCTAGAAGTATACGTTTGATACATATTACTACAGACTGTTATGTTTTTGACAGATTCTGTTTTCTATGTGTTGTTTGCTTATTTTGATGAATCTATGAGTAGTATCGGAGGGTATGAACCATAGATAAGTTGGAGTACAGTAGATATTATACCAATATGAATTCAGAATTTGTTTATTACAGTACCTAAGTGGTGGTTTTATTTTCTTATACTAACGGAGCTTACGAGTTTTCTGTTGAGTTTTGTGTTGTGAAGTTTTCAAGTTTTGGGTAAGGATTCGATGGACTATGGAATAAGGAGTGGCAAGAGCCTAAGCATGGGGATGCCCAAGGCACCCCAAGATAATATTCAAAGACAACCAAGAGCCTAAGCTTGGGGATGCCCCGGAAGGCATCCCCTCTTTCGTCTTCGTTCATCGGTAACCTTACTTGGAGCTATATTTTTATTCACCACATGATATGTGTTTTGCTTGGAGTGTCATTTTCTTTTGCTAGTAGTTACTTTCTGTTAGTTAGAATAATGTTTTTCATCTTTAGTTTCAATAAAGAAGTCAAGGATAGTCTTTGCCATGCTTATTTTGCTAGTATACATGTTGCTGTTTGAAAACAGAAAGTTTACCGCTGTTGCAAAAATTCCCTAGAAAAGTCAGAGAGTGGTATAATGTTGAATCTTTTTGAATATTGAGCTATGATAAATTTATTACAGTGGGAATTTTAGTTCATAATTTTTGGAGTTAGGGAAGTATGATGACTCTTGCATTCTTTACAGACTGTACTGTTTTGGCAGATTGCTGTTATGGTTGCATTGTTTGCATATGTTTGCTTGTTTAATGATTCTATTTGAAGATAGGAGTATTAAATATGCAGAGGCATTTAGTATTCAATGTTGAATAATAATTTTATTGATTTGTTACAGTAGGAAATGATAAGTTTTTGCATTGGTTTATACTAACCTATCTCACGAGTTCTTGTTGAGTTTGTTGTGAATGAAGCTTTTGATAAAAAGAGAAACCATGATATGAGAGGAATTAAGGAGACACAAAAGCTCAAGCTTGGGGATGCCCAAGGCACCCCAAGATAATATTTCAAGAAGTCTCAAGCATATAAGCTTGGGGATGCCCCGGTAGGCATCCCACCTGTCTTCTTCAACAACTATCGGTTAGTATCGGTTGAGCCTAAGTTTTTGCTTCTTCACATGAGTTGTGCTATCCTTGAAATGTAGTTTTATTTAGATTTGCTTGTTGTTTGAATAAAGTATCAAGATCTGAAATTATTAAATGAGAGAGAGTCTTTGCATAGTTGCATAATTATTTAGCTACTCATTGATCTTCACTTATATCTTTCGGAGTAGTTTGTCATTTGCTCTAGTGCTTCACTTATATCTTTTAGAGCATGGTGGTAGTTTTATTTTGAAGAAATAGATGAACTCTCATGCTTCACTTATATTATTTTGAGAGTCGTTAATAGCATGGTAATTTGCCTAATGTTAATATACTTGGTATTCAAGATATGTGAAACTTTCTTATGAGTGTGTCGAATACTAAGATAAGTTTGATGCTTGATAATTGTTTTGAGATATGGAGGTGATAATATCAAAGTCGTGCTACTTGAGTAGTTGTGAATTTAAAGAATACTTGTGTTGAAGTTTGTGATTCCCGTAGCATGCACGTATGGTGAACCGTTATGTGATGAACTCGGAGCATGATTTATTTATTTATTGTGCATCCTTATGAGTGGTGGTCGGGGACAAGCGATGGTCTTTTCCTACCAATCTATCCCCCTAGGAGCATGCGCGTAATACTTTGCTTTGATAACTTCTAGATTTTCGCAACAAGTATATGAGTTCTTTATGACTAATGTTGAGTCCATGGATTATACACACTTTTTCCCCATCCTTCCACCATTGCTAGCCTCTCTAATACCGTGCACTTTTCATCGGTATCATACACCCACCATATATCTTCCTCAAAACAGCCACCATACCTACCTATCATGGCATTTCCATAGCCATTCCGAGATATATTGCCATGCAACTTTCCACTGTTCCATTTATTATGACACGCTTCATCATTGTCATATTGCTAGGATGATCATGTAGTTGACATCGTATTTGTGGCAAAGCCACCGTTCATAATTCTTTCATACATGTCACTCATGATTCATTGCGTATCCCGGCACACCGCCGAAGGCATTCATATAGAGTCATATTTTGTTCTAAGTATTGAGTTGTAATTGCTGAGTTGTAAGAAAAATAAAAGTGTGATGATCATCATTATTAGAGCATTGTCCCAGTGAGGAAAGGATGATGGAGACTATGATTCCCCCACAAGTCGGGATGAGACTCCGGACGAAAAAAAAAGAAAATAAAAGAGGCCATAAAAAAAGAGAAAAGGCCCAAATAAAAAAATAAAAAAAAATGAGAGAAAAAGAGAGAAGGGGCAATCCTACTATCCTTTTACCACACTTGTGCTTCAAAGTAGCACCAGGATCTTCATGATAGAGAGTCTCTCATTTTGTCACTTTCATATACTAGTGTGAATTTTACATTATAGAACTTGGCTTGTATATTCCAGTGATGGGCTTCCTCAAAATGCCCTAGGTCTTCGTGAGCAAGCGAGTTGGATGCACACCCACTTGGTTTCTTTTGTTGAGCTTTCATATACTTATAGCTCTAGTGCATCCGTTGCATGGCAATCCCTACTCACTCACATTGATATCTATTGATGGGCATCTCCATACCCCGTTGATACGCCTAGTTGATGTGAGACTATCTTCTCCCTTTTTGTCTTCTCAACAACCACCATTCTATTCCTGCTATATCCATGGCTCACGCTCATGTATTGCGTGAAGATTGAAAAAGTTTTGAGAATGTCATAAGTATGAAAGAATTGCTTGGCTTGTCATCGGGGTTGTGCATGATTTAAATATTTTGTGTGGGGAAGATGGAGCATAGCCAGACTATATGATTTTGTAGGGATAACTTTCTCTGGCCATGTTATTTTGAGAAGACATGATTGCTTAGTTAGTATGCTTGAAGTATTATTATTTTTATGTCAATATGAACTTTTGTCTTGAATCTTTCGGTTCTGAATATTCATACCACGATTAAGAAGATTTACATTGAAATTATGCCAAAGTATCACTCCGCATCAAAAATTCTTTTTTTTCATTTACCTACTCGAGGACGAGCAGGAATTAAGCTTGGGGATGCTTGATACGTCTCCAACGTATCTATAATTTTCGATTGCTCCATGCTACTTTATCTACTATTTTAGGGAATATTGGGCTTTATTATCCACTTTTATATTATTTTTGGGACTAACCTATTAACCGGAGGCCCAGTCCAGATTTGTTGTTTTATGCCTATTTTAGTGTTTCAAGGAAAAGGAATATCAGACGGAGTCAAAACGGAACGAAATCAACTGGAGAAGTTAATTTTGGAAGGAAAGCCACCCGATGGACTTGGAGTGCACGTCAGGGAAGAAGGGAGGTGCCCACGAGGGTGGGGGTGCCCCCCCCCCCGGGCGCGCCCCCTGCCTCGTGGGGCCCCCGTAGCTCCACCGACGTACTCCTTTCACCCATATATACCTACGTACCCTAAAACTTCCAGAACAGAAGATATATCGGGAGTTCCGCCGCCGCAAGCCTCTGTAGCCACCAAAAACCTCTCGGGAGCCTGTTCCGGCACCCTGCTGGAAGGGGATCCCATCACCGGTGGCCATC
The DNA here is from genome assembly GCA_963921465.1 of Triticum timopheevii. Lineage (NCBI taxonomy): Eukaryota > Viridiplantae > Streptophyta > Magnoliopsida > Poales > Poaceae > Triticum > Triticum timopheevii. Next base: position 466,484,372 of record OY997266.1, read on the forward strand.
TTCATCATCCCGGCGCTATCCATGACGAGGAGGGAGTAGTTCACCCTCGGGGCTGAGGGTATGTACCAGTAGCTATGTGTTTGATCTCTCTCCCTCGTGTTCTCTCTCGTGTTCCCTCTAAGGCACGATCTTGATGCATCCCGAGCTTTGCTATTGTAGTTGGATCTTATGATGTTTCTCCCCCTCTACTCTCTTGTGATGAATTGAGTTTCCCCTTTGAAGTTATCTTATCGGATTGAGTCTTTTATGAGAACACTTGATGTATGTCTTGCCGTGATTATCTGTGGTGACAATGGGATATCATGTGCCACTTGATGTATGTTTTGGTGATCAACTTGCGGATTTCGTGACATTGGGAACCTATGCATAGGGGTTGGCACAGGTTCTTGACTCTCCAATAGAAACTTTGGGGCACTCTTTGAAGTACTTTGTGTTGGTTGGATGAATCTGAGATTGTGTGATGCATATCGTATAATCATGCCCACGGATAATTGAGGTGACAATGGAGTATCTAGGTGACATTAGGGTTTTGGTTGATTTGTGTCTTAAGGTGTTATTCTAGTACGAACCCTTTTATAGATTGATCCAAAAGAATAACTTTGAGGTGGTTTCATACCCTACCATAATCTCTATGTTTGTTCTCCGCTATTAGTGGCTTTGGAGTGACTCTTTGTTGCATGTTGAGGGCTTGTTATTTGATTTATCTATGTTACTATTGTTGAGAGAACTTGCACTAGTGAAAGTATGAACCCTAGGCCTTGTTTCCTATCATTGCAATACCGTTTACGCTCACTTTTACCACTTATTACCTTGCTGTTTTTATAATTTCAGATTACAAAAACCTATATCTACTATCTATTTTGCACTTGTATCACCATCTCTTCGCCGAACTAGTGCACCTATACAATTTACCATTGTATTGGGTGTGTTGGGGACACAAGAGACTCTTTGTTATTTGGTTGCAGGGTTGCTTGAGAGAGACCATCTTCATCCTACACCTCCTACGGATTGATAAACCTTAGGTCATCCACTTGAGGGAAATTTGCTACTGTCCTACAAACCTGTGCACTTGCAGGCCCAACAACGTCTACAAGAAGAAGGTTGTGTCGTAGACATCACTATTGCACATAGTACAGAAGTACTGCGTGATGGAAAGCACATGGAAGGCCCAGAAAACCCAATTGGAACCGGCTGCCTTTAAGCAATGCACTGCCTGTGCAAAATGGATACACCCTTATGAGGCATCCGACCATATGCCCGTCGGCAAGAAAAACAAACCCTTCGCAGGATACAGGTCTGTCCTTGATGAACTCCTCAACAAGCCCTGTCCGATACATGCGGCGCCAAGCACAGACCCAACTCACAGCCTTCGAGCATGTTGGGTACTCCGGCAGGTAGCTAAAAGTGGCGACACCATCCTCACCACTGCCAGAGAAGCACTCTCTGGAGGATGACGATTTTAATGTCCTTACGGTATTCGAGACCTTCTCTTCAAATAATCAGTGCATGAGGGCACTCTGCAACCTCGCCTAAGTCCACCAAGTAACCACAGTGAGCCCATGGAACGACACAGCAATAACCTTCACCACCAACGATGAACCAAAGGCCCGACCAGTCCGAGCACCCACCGCATTAGTTCTAAACCCAATTGTGGACATCTTTCGACTTACCAAAGTGCTCATGGACGGTGGTAGTGGGCTTAACCTCATCTACGAAGACACGCTCGACAAAATGCAGGTTGATAGAACACGCATCAAGCAAAGCAGTACGACCTTTCGAGGCATCATCCCCAGTCGATAAGCACGATGTTCGGGGAGAATCAAACTTGACGTAGTATTCAGCATGCCTAAAAATTACAGGTCGGAGGAGTTTCTCTTTCACATTGCTCCCTTTAATAGTGAATATCACGCTAGTCTAGGGAGGGGCGCCTTTTCACATTTCCAAGTCGTACCTCATTATGGGTACATGAAGCTTAAAATGTCAGGGCCCAATGGAATAATCATAGTTACAAGTGATCCGGATAAAGCACTTTGTGCCGAAAACAAAAATGCATCCTTGGCCCTTGAGGCACTATTCGAAGCCCTTGCGGCCGAAGAACTAATGACCCTACGATCCACGGAGGACAAGGATGATGTGATTCTCGATAAGAGACATAAATCCACCTCTTTCAAGCCAGCAGATGAAATAGTTAAATTTTAAGTGCACCTGACGGATCCTAATAAAACAACATACATTGGAGCACAGCTGGATCCGATAGTGGACACCGCCTTACGCACGTTCCTACGTGAAAATTGGGATATCTTTGCATGGCATCCTTCGGACATGCTCGGGATCCTATGCAGACTGGCCGAACACAGCCTCAACATAATCAAAGGATTCAAACCAGTCAAGCAAACGTTGCGGCAATTTTTCGAACCCAAACGACAAATTATGGGGGAGGAGCTAGCCAAACTACTCGAGGCTGGGTTCATCGGAGAAATCAAGCACCCGAATTGGCTAGCCAACTTGGTCATGGTGCCGAAGAAGGACAAATCTTGGCGCCTTTGCGTCGATTTCAAAGACCTCAATAAGGCTTGCCCTAAAGACCCTTTCCCGTTGCCTCGCATTGACCAGATTATTGATGCGACCGCGGGACACGACTCATTGTGTTTCCTCGACGCATACTCCAGATACCATCAGATTAAAATGAAGGAGTCCGACCAGGCCGCAACAGCGTTCATCACCCCGTAGGGGCCTTTCTGTCTCAACACTATGCCTTTTGGGCTTAAAAACGCTAGTGCCACTTACCAACACACAATTCAAACATGCTTAGGAAAGAAAATCGGCAAGACATTTGAAGCATATGTGGACGACGTGGTCATCAAGACTAAACACGTCGAATCATTGGTTGACGATCTCCGCCTCAAGTTTGACAACCTCAGAACATACGGCTCAATCCGGAAAAATGTGTCTTCGGCAATCCAGCCGGAAAGCTACTAGGGTTCATTGTCTCCCATAGAGGAATTGAAGCAAACACAGCTAAAATATGAGCCTTGTTGCAATTGGCCACACCAACAGACTTAAAACAAGTCCAAAAGCTAGCAGGGTGTGTCGCGGCTTTTAGCCGCTTTATCCCCAGATTAGGAGAAAAAGCATTACACTTTACAAACTGCTTAGACGCACCGACAACTTCGAATGGACAAATGCGGCCACAGCTGGATTGGAAGAAATAAAATCCTTATTAGCGGGCAACCCAATCCTAGTCGCCCCAAGTGTTGGCGAGCCTATGTTGCTTTATATATCCGCAACTCACCAGGTCATGAGCACCGTACTCATCATCAAGCGAGGGGAAGAGGGACATAAATTCCTCATCCAAAATCCAGTGTATTACGTATCGGAGGTCCTTACACCATGTAAATCTCGATACCCTCACTACCAAAAGATAGCTTACGCGGTGTTTATGGCATCCTGAAAACTCCAACACTATTTTCAAGAGTGTTTGATCACGGTGGCATCCGAAGTACCACTTAACGACATTATAAACAACAAGGACGCCACCGGCCGCATAGCTAAATGGTCCATTGAGATCTTATCGTTTGAATAACATACAAGTCGCGCCGAGCTATTAAATATCAGGTGCTGGCTGACTTCGTCACTGAGTGGACGGAAGCCGAGCTCCCTAAGGAGTACAGTTCATACCCCAACTGGATCATGTACTTCAACGGCTCTAAGATTCTGGCTGGACTGGGGGCTGGCAGCATCTTAACATCCCCTACGTGGGACATAGTCCGCTATGTGTTGCAAATCATGTATACGGACTCTAATAACACAGCCGAATATGAGGCACTTCTACATGGTCTCCGCATGGCTGTCTCCATGGGCATACAATGCCTAGAGGTGCGCGACGACTCAAACATCGCAATATCTTAGGTAAATGGAGAGTCCGATGAAAAAGATCCAAAAATTGCAGCATATCGAAACGTCATATTAGAAATATCGGCTCAGTTCGAGGGGCTTGAATTTCATCACGTCGCTCGAGATGGTACCCAGGCAGCGGACATACTCGCTTGAATGGGTGCCAAGCGCGACCACGTAACGCCTAATACCTTTGTGAAAAGGCTCTTCAAGCCATTCGTGATATGGCAGGACGAGAGCGGAGACGCCAGTACTAACTTGATCACGCCCCCAGCTACCGAACACAATATAGATATCATCGGGGGCTCAAATACCGAAATAACACCCTCTGCTCATCAGATCATGGCCGTTATTACTCCATGGACCGAACCCTTCCTAGCCTACCTCAATAGGCAGGAGCTTCCTGATGATCAAAATGAGGCTCATCGCATAGTTCGGTTCTCTAAAGCCTACAAAGTTCACGAAGGTGAATTGTACAGGAAAAGCACTACCGGAGTTCTCCAAAGGTGCATCTCTGAAGAGGAGGCACGACAACTCTTGGCTGAAATACATGCTAGTCTGGGCGGCCATCACACTGCAGCTCAGGCCCTCGTAAGCAAGGCCTTCCGGACAGGTTTCTTTTAGCCAACCGCCCGAGCAGATGCACAAGCCCTTGTTCAATGTTGTGTGGGATGTCAGCTTTTCATCAATAAAAGTCATATGCCTCGCACTGCTTTAAAAACAATCCCCGTCACTTGGCCCTTCACAGTCTGGGGGCTCGATATGGTCGGACCCCTTAAAGGGGGAAGCCACAAAAAGAAATTTTTACTTGTTATGGTGGATAAATTCACTAAGTGGATAGAGTCCAAACCAGTAAAAACGGCTGAAGCAGGGCCAGTGATTGACTTCATATCCGGTGTGGTACACCACTATGGTGTCCCGCACAGCATCATCACTGATAATGGCTCCAATTTTACAGCTGATGAGGTGGAAAACTGGTGTGCTAACTTGGGCATTAAACTCGACTATGCATCCGTCTACCACCCTCAAACAAACAGTCAGGTTGAACGGGCCAATGGCCTGATAATGAGCGGCATTAAACCCAGACCGGTGTGCCCCTATGGGAGTCAGATAAGCACTGGGTCGAGGAACTCGATGCGGACTACGCCTAATTGAACGACCAGATGCATACCTTTCTTCATGGTGTATGGTGCAGAAACTATTCTGTCCAACGACATTATTCTTGACTCACCTCGAGTGCGCATGTACGAAGAGCGATAAGACGAGCTCGATCGGCAGGATGACCTAGACGGCCTTGAAGAGGAGCGCAATATTGCACGAGCCCGATCCACATTTTATCAACAACAGGCCAGGCGATACCAAAGCAGAGAAGTGTGGCCCAAGACATATAACGTCAGCGACCTCGTCTTGCATCTCTCGGAGAAGAAGATGGATAAGCTCAAACCAAAATGGGAGGGCCCCTTCATCATAGATGAAGTTCACACAGAGGAGCCTATCGCCTTCGTAATGCATCAGATAATCGCCTTGAGCCGAATCCACGGAATGTTGCTTGGCTCCGATGATTCTACGGATAGTTTGGTCGCACTCTTTTTATTTTCTACTTTGACTAGGTTCCTATTTCTCATCTCCTTCTTATTTTTACCTTTTTATATCCCAGGGTATGTTCGGATCTACCGAACTGTTAGGGGTACACATCTTTAAATGTATTCACCCCACTATAACTGGGGCTTCTTTGAGGAAGGTTATTATTAAAGGCTTATTGCCTCTATTGTTTCCGTCGTTTGTTCTATACATATTTTGCCATTATACGCACCTCTATGACTTAAGTGTTTGCCAAGCTGGGTTGCCTTGCTCATGTGTTTATACCCTACGTTCCCGATTGTTCGGCTAGGGTGTAAAGGGAGTACCTCTGCGATTGTTACAACCGGGTAATCCGGATTTGTACCTCAGACGGGTGAAACCAAAAGCTAGGATTCTTAAGGGAAGAATGGGTCGGCAAACAACGACAATTTGTTTATGTTTATGTAATTCTTCTAACAAATAAGGGATAGGTTGCCCGTAATTCAGATCAAATCCTAGGCACGCATAATTAAGCATGTCGGCCCAAGGAAAGGTACCCTTAACGGAACTATTTTCCCAGGAAGATGTTTCTTATGTTAAATAGTACCTCCCTGAACAAATTTTTTCTGTTTGAGCAATATGACCAGATTGCCTGATTTCCGGACATACTGCCTGTTTATTACATTCCAACATGGTATCGGAAACACTCCAACTTCTTGGTTTGGAGGTTGAAACCGAAAGCCTGCAATAACAAATTTTAACAAGTTCGGTTGGAGATAAGTTCGATGATAAAGTACATTGATACATGGAATCGAACGCCTACTCTTTATCTATATCATCTATATGACTATTTAAGCTACAATCTTCTTGCAAATATTTCGTAGCTATCATCACTTGGTCATATACCAAGTTCACAAGAATCTCTTTTCCGTCCGGTCCTTGAGGTCCAACTCGGGCCATATGATTCGCATCGAGCCCGATGTAGCGCGTTTTCACCATCACCCATGCCTCTCGTGCACCTTCCCGGCATGCGGACGCCTTCCATAGCTCAAAACGGTGTTGGGCACCTTTGAACAGGTTTGCCAACCCCTCCATACTTTCTGGAGGGGCATCGTATGGCCATAAGTCTTTGACCATACTCTTCATGGCTTTCCGGCCCTGCTCGTGCACTATAGACACCTCTTTTAGAATGTCGCCCCAGAATCCGGATACTTCTTCTTCAGGACATCCGGTTAACAGACCTATAAGAACAACATTATAACAATCCTAATTATCGGATAATATGAGTCCCTTGGATGGTTCAAAGGTCATACCAAACATGCCGCCTTTCAACTTCTTATTCTCTTCTTGTGCATCCGCTAATTGAGCCTTTAAGTTCTTTATCTCTTCGGCTTGCTTATCCTTTTCCTCCTCCATTTTGCTCTTTTGCTCACTGGCCATCGTGACTTTCTTCATTTCCTCTAGCTCTGAGGTGGTGGCATGTAGCTTTGTCCGGCTTGTTTTAAGCTCCTGGGACAGTGCATTGTTCTTCTCTTTCAGAACCTACGGTGATAATGATCCTTAAATCGGTTGGTCTGAACCGCTTCAAGTCTTGGGGGCTACTGGCATATATCTATTAAATTTACACAAACCATTACCTGCATGTCTTTTGAAAACAGGTGAGCAACTCCAACAAGTACGTCCCGGGCGGCTCGGATGTATGCATCCATGGTGCTGAGGGCAGCAAATTCCTGCTCAGTAAAAACTGGAGCACACATGGTCTCTTTCAGTCGTTGATGATTCATCATGCTCTCCACTTCAGAATTTGTGATGGATACGTCATCCAAATCCTCATGGGGTGGATGAGTCGGTGCTGCATCCGTATTGGCTCTCATCCCGGTTGATGAGCCCGGAGCCGGATTAGCTGATAATCGGCTAATTGGGTGTTTGGACACGGTTTGCCGTGTGCTCCTCCTGAAATAAGATGGGAGGAGAAGTATGACAATCTGGTCTTATACCAAGGCACATGTCAAAAGTTATACCTCTTTGATGAAGGAGGGGGCTCGGCGGTTCTTTTGGCCTCCTTTCGTTTTGAACGCTCGCCCTGCGTAGATGCTGCCTTCTTAGAGGCCGCTCTCGATGGAGTGCAGCTAGCTGAGCACCGATCCTATAAAGCATAGTTCAGTGTGATGGTGAGATGCAAGTGGGGGCTCCTTTTTTGAGGATGCTTTCCGAATAGTTTGGAGATGTATCAGGGACAAAAGTAACCACAAGTAAGAGCTATGGTTAATTAGGGATAACCGAAACTCCAGAGATTGGGATGTATCTCGACGTTCACTTCTTGGAGGGATGCTAGTCACCATTGGATGGGTGGGTGTTACCACGAAGACACAATAACACTATTAAGGCTCGCCCTATTATCCTCGAGATATCACAACAAACATTCATGATAAATCACAAGTTCATTTCTCATCAGAGCACTCCTATCTCCTTGAGTCTCCAATCTCCAAGAGTAACAGGACCAAGGGTGAAATGCTCAAGACTTGCTCAAGTCACATAATTATGTGGTCAAAAGAGGGAGAAGGAGTGGATTTATCACTTGGTGAAATCTCTCTCAAGAGCTCTCACGAATCTCTTTGGGATCTTGGATTTGGTGTAGGAGAAAGTAAGAGGGAGCACATGGGTGTTCTAGGGTTCATATCAGTGTAGTGGTCAACCATCCATAAAGTGACGGAAGGTATTTATGCCTCCCATGGGAACTAGTCATTTTGGGTAGAAAACTTACGTCTGGACAGTCTGACCGCTGGGTATTGCGAAATAGCAGCCGAAGAAGCAAGTGCATGGAGCAAGGGTCAGATAGTTAGGACAAAATTGCATGTGAAAGTTGATACGTCTCCAACGTATCTATAATTTTTTATTGTTCCATGCTGTTATATTATCATTTTGGATGTTTTATAAATGTTTTATAGTCATTTTATATCATTTTTTGGTATTGCCCAAGATCCCACGCAGACTGGTCGAACACAGCCTCAACATAATCAAAGGATTCAAACCAGTCAAGCAAATGCTGCGGTGATAGTTCGAACCCAAACGACAAGCTATGGGGGAGGAGCTAGCCAAACTACTCGAGGCTGGGTTCATTAGAGAAATCAAGCACCCGAATTGGCTAGCCAACTTGGTCATGGTGCTGAAGAAGGGCAAATCTTGGCGCCTTTGCATCGATTTCAAAGACCTCAATAAGGCTTGCCCTAAAGACCCTTTCTCATTGCCCCGCATTGACTAGATTATTGATGCGACCGCGGGACACGACTCATTGTGTTTACTCGACGCATACTCCAGATACCATCAGATTAAAATGAAGGAGTCCGACCAGGCCGCAACGGTGTTCATCACCCCGTATGGGCCTTTCTGTTTCAACAATATGCCTTTTGGGCTTAAAAATGCTGGTGCCACTTACCAACGCACGATTCAAACATGCTTGGAAAAACAAATCGGCAAGACAGTTGAAGCATATGTGGATGACATGGTCATCAAGACTAAACACGTCGAATCATTGGTTGACGATCTCCACCTCACGTTTGACAACCTCAGAACATACGACATACGACTCAATCCGAAAAAATGCGTCTTCGGCATTCCAGCCGGCAACCTACTAGGGTCCATTTTCTCCCATAGAGGAATTGAAGCAAACCCAGCTAAAATCCGAGCCTTGTTGCAATTGGCCACACCAATAGACTTAAAACAGGTCCAAAAGCTAGCAGGGTGCATGGCGGCTTTGAGCCGCTTTATCTCCAGATTAGGAGAAAAAGCATTACCACTTTACAGACTGCTTAGATGCACTGACAACTTCGAATGGACAGATGAGGCCACATCCGGATTGGAAGAAATAAAAACCTTATTAGCGGGCAACCCAATCCTAGCTGCCCCAAGAGTTGGTGAGGCTATGTTGCTTTATATATCCGCAACTCACCAGGTCATGAGCGCCGTACTCGTCATCGAGCGAGGGGAAGAGGGACATAAATTCCTCATCCAAAAGCCTGTGTATTACGTATCAAAGTTCCTTACACCATGTAAATCCTGATACCCTCACTACCAAAAGATAGCTTACAAGGTGTTTATGGCATCCCGAAAACTCCAACACTATTTGCAAGAGTGTTCGATCACGGTGGCATCCGAAGTACCACTTAACGACATTATAACCAACAAGGACGCCACCAGCCGCATAGCTAAATGGGCCATTGAGCTCTTACCGTTTGAATAACATACAAGCCGTGCCGAGCTATTAAATCTCAGGTGCTGGCCGACTTCATCATCGAGTAGACGGAAGCCAAGCTCCCTAAGGAGTACAGTTCATACTCCAACAGGGTCATGTACTTCGACTGCTCTAAGATGCTAGCCGGACAGGGGGCTGGCGTCATCTTTACCATCCTCTACGGGGGACACAGTCCGCTATGTGCTGCAAATCATGTATACGGACTCTAATAACGCAGCCGAATACGAGGCACTTGTACATGGTCTCCGCATGGCTGTCTCCATGGACATACAACACCTACAGGTGCGCGGCGACTCAAACCTCACAATATCTCAAGCAAATGGAGAGTTTGATGCAAAAGATCCAAAAATGGCGGCATATCGAAACGTCGTATTAAAAATATCGGCTCGGTACGAGGGGCTTGAATTTCATCGTGTCACTCGAGACAGTAACCAGGCAGCGGACATACTCGCTCGAATGGGTGCCAAGCATGACCCCGTCCCGCCTAATACCTTTGAGGAAAGGCTCTTCAAGCCATCAGTGATATGGCAGGACGAGAGCAGAGACGCCAGTACTGACCTGATCACGCCCCTAGCAGCCGAACACAATATAGATATCATCGGGGACTCGGATACCGAAATAACACCCTCTGCTCATGAGATCAAGGACATTATTGCTCCTGGACCAAACCCTTCCTAGCCTACCTCAATAGGTAGGAGCTTCCTGATGATCAAAATGAGGCTCGTCGCATAGTTCGGCGCTCTAAAGCCTACAAAGTTCACGAAGGTGAACTGTACAGGAAAATCACTACCGGAGTTCTCCAAAGGTGCATCTCTGAAGAGGAGGGACGGCAACTCTTGGCTGAAATACATGCTGGTCTGGGCGGCCATCACGCCGTAGCTTGGGCCCTTGTAAGCAAGGCCTTCTAGACAAGTTTCTTTTGGCCAACTGCCCGAGCAGATGCACAATCCCTTGTCCAACGTTGTGTGGGATGTCACCTTTTCGCCAATCAAAGTCATATGCCTCCCACTACTTTAAGAACAATCCACATCACTTGGCCCTTCGTGGTTTGGGGGCTCGATATGGTCGGACCCCTTAAAGGGGGAAGCCACAAAAAGAAATTCTTACTAGTTATGGTGGATAAATTCACTAAGTGGATAGAGGCTAAACCAATAAAAAGGGCAGAAGCAGGGCCAGTGATTGACTTCATATCCTGTGTGGCACACCGCTATGGTGTCCCGCACAGCATCATCACTGATAATGGCTCCAATTTTATAGTTGATGAGGTGAAAAACTGGTGTGCTAACTTGGGCATTAAACTCGACTATGCATCCGCTTACCACCCTCAATCAAAAGGTAAGGTTGAACGGGCCAATGGCCTGATAATGAGCGGCATTAAACCTAGACTGGCGCGCTCCCTACGGGAGTCATATAAGCACTGGGTTGAGGAACACGATTCCGTGCTCTGGGGGCCGCGGACTACGCCTAATCGAATGACCGGATGCACACCTTTCTTCATGGTGTATGGCGCAGAATCTATCCTTCCCTGTGACATTATTCATGACTCACCTCGATAGCGCATGTACGAAGAGCAAGAAGCCGAGCTCGGTCGGCAAGATGACCTAGACGGCCTTGAAGAGGAGCGTGATATTGGACGAGCCTGTTCCACATTTTATCAACAATAGGCTAGGCGATACCAAAGCAGAGAAGTGCGGGCTAAGACATATAACGTCGGCGACCTCGTCTTGCGTCTCCCAGAGAAGAAGAAGGATAAGCTCAAACAAAAATGGGAGGGGGCCTTCATCATAGATTAAGTTCACACGGGAGGAGCCTATCGCCTTCGTAATGCATTGGATAATCGCCTTGAGCCGGATCCGTGGAACGCTGCTCGGCTCCGACGATTCTACGGATAGTTTGGTCGCACTCTTTTTATTTTCTACTTTGACTAGGTTCCTCTTTCTCATCTCCTTCTTATTTTTTCCTTTTTATATCCCAGGGTATGTTCAGATCTACCGAACTGTTAGGGGTACACATCTTTAAATGTATTTACCCCACTATAACTAGGGGCTTCTTTGACGAAGCTTACAATTAAAGGCTTATTGCATCTATTGTTTACCTCGTTTGTTCTATACATCCTTTGCCATTATATGCACCTCTATGACTTAAGTTTTTGCCAAGGTGGGTTGCCTTGCTCCTGTGTTTATACCCTACGTTCCCGATTGTTCAGCTAGGGTGTAAAGGGAGTACCTCTGCAATTGTTACAACCGGGTAACCCGGATCTGTACCTTAGACGGGTGAAGCCAAAAGCTAGCATTCTTAAGGGAACAATTAGTCAGCAAGCAACGAAAATTTGTTTACGTTTATGTAATTCTTCTAACAAATACGGGATAGGCTGCCCGTAATTCAGATCAAAACCTAGGCAGGCATAATTAAGCATGTTGGCCCAAGGAAAGGTACCCTTAACGGAACTATTTTCCCTGGAAAATGTTTCTTATGTTAAATAGTACCTCCCGAACAAATTTTGTACGTTTGAGCAATATGACTAGATTGCCTGGTTTCCAGACATACTAAATGTTTATTACATTCCAACATGGTATCCGGAAACACTCCAACTTCTTGGTTTAGAGGTTGAAGCCAAAGGCCTGCGATGACAAATTTTAACAAGTTCGGTTGGAGAAAAGTTCGATAATAAAGTACATTGATACATGGAATCGAACGCCTACTCTTTATCTATGTCATCTATAAGGCTATTTAAGCTACAGTCTTCTTGCGAATATTTCGCAGCTATCATCACTTGGTCATATACCAAGTTCACGGGAATCTCTTTTCCATCTGGTCCCTGAGGTCCAACTTGGGCCATATGATTCGGATCGATCCCGGTGTAGCGTGTTTTCACCATCGCCCATGCCTCTCGTGCACCTTCCCGGCATGCGGACGCCTTCCATAGCTCAAAACGGCACTAGCCACCTTTGAACAGGTTCACCAACCCCTCCATACTTTTTGGAGGGGCATCGGATGGCCATAAGGCTCTGACCATACTCTTCATGGCTTTCCGGCCCCGCTCATGCACTATAGACACCTCTTTTAGAACGTCGCCCCGGATTCCGGATACTTCTTCTTCAGGACGTCCGGTTAACAGACTTGTAAGAACAACATTATAACAATCCGAATTACGGGATAATATGAGTCCCTTGGATGGTTCAAAGGTCATACCGAATATGCCGCCTTTCAACTTCTTATTCTCTTTTTGTGCATCCGCTAATTGAGCCTTTAAGCTCTTTATCTCGTCGGCTTGCTTATCGTTTTCCTCCAGTTTTCTCTTTTGCTCACTATTCATTGTGACTTTCTTCATTTCCTCCAGCTCTGAGGTGGCTGCATGTAGCTTTGTCCGGCTTGTTTTAAGCTCCTGGGACAGTGTGTTGTTCTTCTCTTTGAGAACCTATGGTGATAACGATCCTTAAATTGGTTGGTCCGAACTGCTTCAAGTCTCGGGGGCTACTGGCATATATCTATTAAATTTACATAAACCATTACCTGCATGTCTTTTGACAACAAGTGAGCAACTCCAGCAAGTCCATCCCGGGTGGCTCGGATATATGCATCCATGGTGCTAAGGGCAGTAAATTCCTGCTCAGTAAAAACTGGAGCACGCATGGTCTCTTTCAGTCGTTGATGATTCATCACGCTCTCCACTTTGGAATTTGTGACGGATACGTCATCCAAATCCTCATGGGGTGAATGACTCGGTGCTGCATCCGTATTATCTCGCGTCCCGGTCGATGAGCCCGGAGCAGCATTAGCTGATAATCGGCTAATTGGGTGTTTGGACACGGTTTGCCATGTGCTCCTCCTGAAATAAGATTGGAGGAGAAGTATGACAATCTGGTCTTATACCTAGGCGTATGTCAAAAGTTATACCTCATTGATGAAGGAGGGGGCTCGACGATTCTTTCGGCTTCCTTTCGTTTTGAATGCTCGTCCCCTGCATAGATGTTGCCTTCTTAGAGGCCTCTCTCGATGGAGTGCGGCTCGCTGAGCACTGATCCTATAAAGCATAGTTCAGTGTGATGGTGAGATGCAAGTGGGGCTCCTTATTTGAGGATGCTTTCTGAATACTTACAATGGAGAAGGGGAGAACGCCGGGGTAGTCAGCCATAATAGCCACTTTCGAGCCGTCAAGGCTTGCTTGATAAAAGACTCCATCATCAAACTCTATGAATATATTCGGATCCTCGCATCAGCCGGGGTCTTTATTACGAGCATAATCCTGTGGTTGTGGGGAGGGGCAATGAATATTTTCGACCACTTTGCTCCATGTCTTTTTTAAGACGACCAGAACAATTCGATTAGCATGCCTCGATAATGAGGTGGCACAATGCTGATAATCAAAAACTTACCCATTCGATGGGGTTATACATGGAGAAGCCTTCCCGACAATTTAAGCGGGCGAATTCTTCTTTCTCCCCCTTATAAAGATCTACCAGAATGAAGGCTAGAGCGGCCGGGGTATCCGGGCCCTCGCGCTTATAACGAGATGCGTTGTCCTCTCCGTTGTAACACCATAAAGGGGTTACTCTAGACTGAAGGGGTTGGATGCATCGCTTTATCGTGATGGCCATGACTTCGACTATCGAAAGTTCAGAATGAGCAAGTAACCTGACCTTGTTGACCAACCTCATTACTTCCGCAATGTCTTCTTGCTTGGGGCTCCAGGGGCGCCAGTTGAGGCGTTTCTTCAAAGGAGCGCTGGAGAATTCGGGAAGACCGCGTCAAACTGGGTCTGGAAGGGGAACATCCTCAATATAAAACCATTCCTAAGTCCATTTCTCATCTCCTTTTCTGGGAGTTCTGATGAGATAGCCTGATCTGGCTATGCGACATACTTCGGTGCCGCCCACTTCAAATATGGAACCCCCTCGATGACGAGTGACGAGGCAAAAGAACTTTCTCCATAGTTCAAAATGAGCCTCACAGCCTAAAAACAGTTCACAAAGAGCAACAAAACCTGAGATGTGCGGGATAGAACCTGGGGTGAGGTTGTGCAGCCGGATCCCGTAGAACTCTAGTAGACCCATGAGGAAAGGGTGGATCAATAATCCTAACCCCTCAGAAGAAATGAGACGAAGCACACCCTCTCCTCCTTGTTGGGGTTGGGGAAATTCTCTGCTAGAACGTCATTGCCAATCGAGGCCAATCCCGCCCACACGGAGACTAGATCTACGGGAGGGAGATATCCCTGCGTCTAAAGTTGATTCAGCTGGAGGTGGGATACTGAGCAGCTTTGCCAATCACCCTCTTCAGGACCATGAGGGCGCGAGGAGAAGCCAGGAGCGCTTGCCATGTTTTGAAGTTTTTCATGGTTTGTCCCAATGCTCTTTGTGCAATGTGGATGGTGAAGGAAATATGCCCTAGAGGCAATAATAAAGTTATTATTTATTTCCTTATTTCATGATAAATGTTTATTATTCATGCTAGAATTGTATTAACCAGGAACATAATACATGTGTGAATACATAGACAAACATAGTGTCACTAGTATGCCTCTACTAGACTAGCTCATTAATCAAAGATGGTTATGTTTCCTAACCATAGACATGAGTTGTCATTTGAATAATGGGATCACATCATTAGTAGAATGATGTGATTGACATGACCCATTCCGTTAGCTTAGCACTTGATCGTTTAGTATGTTGCTATTGCTTTCTTCATGACTTATAAGTTCCTATAACTATGAGATTATGCAACTCCCGTTTACCGGAGGAACACTTTGTGTGCTACCAAACGTCACAACGTAACTGGGTGATTATAAAGGAGCTCTACAGGTGTCTCCAAAGGTACATGTTGAGTTGGCGTATTTCGAGATTAGGTTTTGTCACTCCGATTGTCGGAGAGGTATCTCTGGGCCCTCTCGTTAATGCACATCACTATAAGCCTTGCAAGCAATGTAACTAATGAGTTAGTTACAGAATGATGCATTATGTAACGAGTAAAGAGACTTGCCGGTAACGAGATTGAACTAGGTATTGGATGCCGACGATCGAATCTCGGGCAAGTAACATACCGATGACAAAGGGAACAACATATGTTGTTACGCGGTTTGACCGATAAAGATCTTCGTAGAATATGTAGGAGCAAATATGAGCATCCAGGTTCCGCTATTGGTTATTGACCGGAAACGGTTCTAGGTCATGTCTACATAGTTCTCGAACCCGTAGGGTCTGCACGCTTAACATTACGATGATAGTTATATTATGAGTTTATAGTTTTTGATGTACTGAAGGTCGTTCAAAGTCCCGGATGTGATCACGAACATGACGAGGAGTCTCGAAATGGTCGAGACATAAAGATTGATATATTGGAAGCCTATATTTGGATATCGGAATCGTTCCGGGTGAAATCGGGATTTTACCGGAGTACCGGGGGGTTACCGGAACCTCCCCGGGGGTTAATGGGCCTACATGGGCCCTAAGGGAGAAGAGGAGGGCCGGCAAGGGCAGGCCGCACGCCCCCTCCCACCCTAGTCTGAATAGGACAAGGAAGGGGGGGCGGTGCCCCCCTTTCCTCTTTCCCCCTTCCCCCTTCCTTCTCCAACAAGGCAAGAGGGGGAGTCCTACTCCCGGTGGGAGTAGGACTCCTCCAGGCGCACCCCTAGGGGCCGGCCGCACCTCCCCCCTCCCTCTTTTAAATACGGGGGCAGGGGCACCCCATGACACACAAGTTGATCTTCCTGATCGTTCCTTAGCCGTGTGTGGTGCCCCCTCCACCATATTCCACCTCGGTCATATCGTACAGGTGCTTAGGCGAAGCCCTGCATCGATAGAACATCATCACCGTCACCACAAAGTCGTGTTGACGGAACTCTTCCCCGACACCCTGCTGGATCGGAGTCCGGGGATCGTCATCGAGCTGAACGTGTGCTGAACTCGGAGGTGCCATACGTTCGGTACTTGGATCGGTCGGATTGTGAAGACGTACGACTACATCAACGGCTTTGTTCTAACGCTTCCGCTTTCGGTCTACGAGGGTACATGGACAACACTCTCCCCTCTCATTGCTATGCATCACCATGATCCTTGCGTATGCGTAGGAATTTTTTTGAAATTACTACGTTCCCCAATAGTGGTATCAGAGCCAGGTTTTATGCGTAGATGTCATATGCACGAGTAGAACACAAATGAGTTGTGGGCGATACAAGTCATACTGCTTACCAGCATGTCATACTCTGGTTCAGCGGAATTGTGAGATGAAGCGGCCCGGACCGACATTACGCGTACGCTAACGCGAGACTGGTTTCACCGTTACGAGCACTCGTGCTTAAAGGTGACTGGCGGGTGTCTGTCTCTCTCACTTTAGTTGAACCGAGTGTGGCTACGCCCGGTCCTTGCGAAGGTTAAAACAGCACTAACTTGACGAACTATCGTTGTGGTTTTGATGCGTAGGTAAGAACGGTTCTTGCTCAGCCCGTAGCAGCCACGTAAAATTTGCAACAACAAAGTAGAGGAAATCTAACTTGTTTTTGCAGGGCATGTTGTGATGTGATATGGTCAAGACGTGCTGCTATATTTTATTGTATGAGATGATCATGTTTTGTAACCGAAGTTATCGGCAACTGGCAGGAGCCATATGGTTGTCGCTTTATTGTATGAAATGCAAACACCCTGTAATCACTTTACTTTATCACTAAGCGGTAGCGATAGTCATAGAAGCAATAGATGGCGAAACGACAACGATGCTATGATGGAGATCAAGGTGTCGCGCCGGTGACGATGGTGATCATGACAGTGCTTCGGAGATGGAGATCACAAGCACAAGATGATGATGGCCATATCATATCACTTATATTGATTGCATGTGATGTTTATCCTTTATGCATCTTATTTTTGCTTTGATTGACGGTAGCATTATAAGATGATCTCTCACTAATTATCAAGAAGTCTTCTCCCTGAGTATGCACCGTTGTGAAAGTTCTTCGTGCTGAGACACCACGTGATGATCGGGTGTGATAGGCTCTACGTTCAAATACAATGGGTGCAAAACAGTTGCACACGCGGAATACTCAGGTTAAACTTGACGAGCCTAGCATATACAGATATGGCCTCAGAACACGGAGACCGAAAGGTCGAGCGTGAATCATATAGTAGATATGATCAACATAGTGATGTTCACCATTGAAAACTACTCCATCTCACGTGATGATCGGACATGGTTTAGTTGATTTGGATCACGTGATCACTTAGATGACTAGAGAGATGTCTGTCTAAGTGGGAGTTCTTAAGTAATATGATTAATTGAACTTAAATTTATCATGAACTTAGTCCTGGTAGTATTTTGCAAATTATGTTGTAGATCAATAGCTCGCGTTGTTGCTTTCATATGTTTATTTTGATATGCTCCTAGAGAAAATTGTGTTGAAAGATGTTAGTAGCAATGATACGGATTGGATCCGTGATCTGAGGTTTATCCTCATTACTGCACAGAAGAATTATGTCCTTAATGCACCGCTAGGTGACAGGCCTATTGCAGGAGCAGATGCATACGTTATGAATGTTTGGCTAGCTCAATATGATGACTACTTGATAGTTTAGTGCACCATGCTTAACGGCTTAGAATCGGGACTTCAAAGACGTTTTGAATGTCATGGACCATATGAGAAGTTCCAGGAGTTGAATTTAATATTTCCAGCAAATACCCGAGTTGAGAGATATGAAGTCTCCAACAAGTTCTATAGCTAAAAGATGGAGGAGAATCGCTCAACTAGTGAGCATGTGCTCAGATTGTCTGGGTACTTCAATCGCTTGAATCAAGTGGGAGTTAATCTTCCAGATAAGATAGTGATTGACAGAATTCTCTAGCCACCATCACTAAGTTACTAGAACTTCGTGATGAACTATAGTATGCAAGGGATGACGAAAACGATTCCTGAGCTCTTCATGATGTTGAAATCAACGACGGGCCTGCGCGGGCCGGCCTCGGGCTCGGCGGGCTCGCGGCGGCACGGGACGATGACGGTGACGTGGCGGTCGCGGGTTGGCTGCGAGCGGCGGCGCGGACGCGTCCGGTCCGATCCGGACGTGTCCGGCGGCGGAGAGGGAGCGGGGCTAGGGTTAGGGGGATTTGATCCGGGATTTTCGGGGAGAGGGGCATATTTATAGGTAGAGGGAGCTAGGAGAGTCCAAATGAGGAGCGGTTTTCGGTCACGCGATCGTGATCGAACGACCGAGAGCATGGAGGGGAGTTTGCTGGGTTTTGGGCCACTTTGGAAGGGGTGTTGGGCTGCAACTCAAAAGAGGGCTTTGCGGTTACCCGGTTAACTGTTGGAGTATCAAACGACCTCCAAATGGCACGAAACTTGACAGCGGTCTACCGGTGCTATACCAAGGCCGCTTGGCAAACCTCGGTCCATTCCGAGAACGTTTAACACCCGCACACGAAAAGAGACAAGAGGGGAATGCCGGAGGACATAGGAGCGCCGGATTGCAAAACGGACAACGGGGAAAATGCTCGGATGCATGAGACGAACACGTATGCAAAATGAAATGCACATGATGACATGATAAAATGCATATGATGACATGGCAAAGTGCAACACGCAAGCAAAAGACATGGCAACGACGGCGAATAACTGGCGGACACATGGCGCATCGAATCCGGGGCGTTACAACACTCCTCCACTAATAAGAGATCTCGTCCCGAGATCTTAGGACCGAGACGGAAGGGAAAAGGGGTGAGGTGAAACAAGAACTCAAGAGAAGAAGCAATGAATCGAGAGCACTCGAGAAGAAGAGAGGAACGACGAGAATGACAAGAATCAAAAGCTCACGGAATCAGATAGACTAAGAGACCACTCGTTCTAACCGGAGTGGTTAGAATGAGAAAATAAACGAATAAGTCTGAAAGGATTTAGGCAGCACTCCTGCTAAAAATGGAATGATTAGAACACAAGCTTGATAGGATGGAATGATACTTGATGAAGACATGACACAAAAACTCCGGAAAGAATTGAAAAGGTTGAATAAAAAGAACGGAGAAGAAAATGACACCTTGTGCCACGAATGAAATTGAAAGCATCTTTAGATGGAAGGTTCCGACGAGATGGCCGAGGAAATTGAGGTCCGGAAGAGAAAGATGAATCACTTGGAACTAGAATTTATTCATCAAGAACAAACTCCGAAGAAAAAGGGATTACTCACTTGGATGAAATAAGAATAAGATCTATTATATGCTTATCCTTCATCAAATTAAATTGATGAAAAGCAATGGATTTTTCATACTACTTATTCTTCTTGAAAAGGATTAAGGGAGGATATATGGCGCAAAACTTGAGAAAGTCTTCATGAACCACCTGTAGGATTGAAAAGAACGAATGGATTAATATGATAAACAAGGAAAAAAGAATCTTGAACGAACCACCGTAAGAATTCGGAAATGACTGGCGAAAGAGAATGAATCACCGGGAAGAATTAGAAGAACAAATATGCTAGAGGGGATTTAGATGCAAGAGAACGGGAAGAAGTCGAGCTGATTAAGAACACTTGAACGAGGCACCGGGATAAATAGAGAATGATAACTGAAATGTGAGGACGAAGAATTCTTCTGGAATGCTGGCCTCCGGTGAAAAGAAATGGAAAAACACAACTCCTGACATACTCCGGATGGGTGAAAAGAATTTGCATGACTAGAAACAATTTGATAGCATAACATCGAGCTAGGACCGCGAATCTCCGGGGGAACGGACAAGATTTAAGAGAAATCTTCTTCTTCCATCTTCAAATGATGACGAGAAACACCACCAAAATTACTGAGATACTCCGGGAGGATAAAAAAAACGAAGAGGTTGAGGCAACAATGAAAATGATTCCAAATCGATCTTGGAAAAGGCATGTGACTGATGAAATCCATTCTTACGTCACACTTTAAAAGGATTTGATAATAGCTCCGGAATAATTAGAAGAGTCAGGTAAGATCCTGGGAAAAGACCTGTGGGTTAGGGCCCACTGAAGAGATAACACCGTTGGAAAGGATTGTTGAACAGATAGATGATCCACCGGAATAATTGAAATATTTGAATGAGGTGACAACCTCGAATTAATTAGAACACAGACGAATCTCTTGAGATGTCATGAGCACTCCGGAAGGATAAACTGGCGAGAGGCGAACGAGCAAGGAAAACACTTGATCCAAGGAAAAGAATGTAATCACCCGAAAAAAAACTTGAATTGAATCCACCGGAGAAGAGATGAAGAATGACGAACGAGACGAGAATTCACCGGTAGAAATAATTGATGAAAGACTGAAGAGGCTCTGCACGAATGAAATAGCTTCTCGAATAGATGCTCAGACTCCGGGAAGAAAAGGGGTGGGAGGGCGGAAAAAAACACAGGCAACTGGAAGGGGGAAAACGACGAATATCTTGAAGAGAAAAAACACCGGTTGAAATCATTGAGGAAAGAAATCAAAGACTTCGCACGAGTAGGAAGGATACTCGATTACGGACTCCGGATTCGAGAGGAAGAAGGGTGGGTGGGTGGGAAAAGAAAACAACTGAGGTTTGAACTTGGCGAGGAAGAAGAGGCTCGAGTCAACTTGACAAGAAATGCACCGGATAAAAAAGAGCTGAGAACCAACGATCGGAAAACCAACTGCGTGAACCTAAAGAAAATTTGAATGGGAAGAGGAGTAATTTAAAACACCTACGTCAAGATTCCTCACCAGAGCGACGAAGGGGCAGAGGAGTAAAAAGAATTCCTACTCTCTGATATAACTAGACTCCAAAAACAGTTTTTCTTCTAGACTCAACAATGGCCAAACTACACGATCAATCAAGGGGGCTCCTAAGGTCGGTGGAGGCTCTGATACCAACTTGTCACGCCCAATATGCGACCCTATCCAAAAGGAACTCGAAGGTCCCACCAAGGATAGACCCGCATATTGGAACGCTTTTGCAAGGTGGATATCATTACATCGACATTACATAATAGTGGGGATACATCCAATACATACAATGTCACATGAATACAATAATACAACATACAAGAACAACATCCGACTACGGATGATTCATAAACAGAAACTCAAACAATATCCACCCTGCTAGCCCAGGCTGCCGACCTGGAACCTATCCCCTGATCGAAGAAGAAGCAAAAGAAGAACTCAATGCAAGCAAGCATCGCTCTCGCGTCATGATCATCGCAAAACCTGTACCTGCAACTGTTGTTGTAGTAATCTGTGAGCCACGAGGACTCAGCAATCCCATTACTATGGGTATCAAGACTAGCAAAGCTTAATGGGAAAGGAAGGGGTAAAGTGGTGAGGTTGCAGCAGCGGCTAAGCAAGTATGGTGGCTAACATACGCAAATGAGAGCGAGAAGAGAACAAGCGGAACGGTCGTGAAGCTAGTAATGATCAAGAGGTGATCCTGAACACCTACTTACGTCAAACATAACCCAGAAACCGTGTTCACTTCCCGGACTCCGCCGAGAAGAGACCATCACGGCTACACACGCGGTTAATGCGTTTTAATTCGGATCTGGTGTCAAGTTATCTACAACCGGACATTAACAAATTCCCATCTGCCACATAACCGCGGGCACGGCTCTCGAAAGTTTATACCCTGCAGGGGTGTCCCAACTTAGCCCATGACAAGCTCTCGCGATCAACGAAGGAATAGACCTTCTCCTAGGAAGACCCGATCAGTCTCGGAATCCCGGTTTACAAGACATTTCGACAATGGTAAAACAAGACCAGCAAGACCGCCCGATGCGCCGACATCCCGATAGGAGCTGCACATATCTCGTTCTCAGGGCAAAACCGGATAAGCGAAGCGTACAGGTACCAACGAATCCAAGTTGCCAAGGAATGGTCCCGCACGGTGCTCTAGTTTGGACCAACACTTAGACAAGCATTGGCCCGGGGGGGCTAAAATAAAGATGACCCTTGGGTTGGCCGACCCAAGGGAAAGGTATAGGTGGTGGTGAGGCAAATGGTAAAACCAAGGTTGGGCCTTGTTAGACAAGTTTTATTCAAAGCGAACTGTCAAGGGGGGTCCCATAAATCACCCGACCGCGTTAGGAACGCAAAATCCGGGAACATAACACTGGTATGACGGAAACTAGGGCGGCAAGAGTGGAAAAAAATACCAGGCATAAGGCCGAGCCTTCCACCCTTTACCAAATATATAGATGCATTAAATAAATAAGAGATATTGTGATATCCCAACATAATCCTGTCCACCATGGAGCAATCTTCATCTTCACCTACAGCTAGCAACGCTATAAGAGGGGCTGAGCAAGGCGGTAACATAGCCAAACAACGGTTTGCTAGGAAGGGTGTCAAAGGTTAGAGGTTCATGGCAATTTGGGAGGCTTGAAGAGCAAATGATAGGTAACGCAGCATAGCGATAGAACGAAGCAACTAGCATAGCAATGATAGTAGTGAGATCCAGGGTAGCGGTCATCTTGCCTGAAATCCCGCTAGGAAGAAGAACGAGTCCATGAAGAAGATGAAGCCGCGAAGACGAACCACACGTAGATGAACGAATCCTCACGATCGCAACGAAACGGGAACTATCAAGAAGAAGCACACAACATGGTAAACACACCACACATGACAAGACATGATGCACAACAAGCATGATGCATGAGAAAGCTAGATGAGGCTACTCATGGCAAGAGATGATGCAAACAAGAACAACACATCAATGCAAGTTTAAAGGAGGCCGGAAACAACATATAACAATTCCGGTAAGTCCTCATATGTAAATTTTGAAATGGGTCCAGAACTGACTAAACCTTAAGTTCAAGTAGTTAAACAGCAAGTTAAGATGCACCAAGATGATCTACATGAGATTCTAGTCAAGTTACATACAAAGTTCATTAGATTCGGAGCTACGGCCTAGAAGATATGAGCAAAACAAGTTAAACATGGCATTGATGCAAAATGCATACAAACATCAAGCAAACACCTCAAAACAAGGATGCAACATGATAATATGAAACTACATGCAAAATCAAGCAAGTTTCATATAGAGCACACTCAAAACGGAGCAACGGTTCAACACATATACTCTATACAAGTCATAGCAACAATCTGTCCATAACAGCAACTAGGCATCTTGCAAGCATCAAAACAATAAGCTACAACACCCCAACATAATAACAAAAGGCATGGGCATGAAGTACAGGTAAAGCATAACAAAACATGAACACTAAGCTATCTCCAGAAATCACTAGAACATGCTCCAAAACATATGGTAAGATTGCAAATAATAACAGTTTCAGACTTTGCAGAAATAACATTAGGTTGCAATGTTTAGAGCTATCAAACAACATGTTACAGGAAGCTATCATGGCAAACAAAGGCATGGCATGAATCTACTAATAGCATAGATCAAAAGACCCTTACTGACCATGAGCCAAAAAGGATCAGAATATAAGATGGCACCCATGTAAACATGGCAAGTTATATTACAGATTCATACATGGCAGGAACAACAATAAGTAGGCATGTTGGTGAGCTTGAACCACTCACTACAGAGCAATACATGGCATGGAAAGGCAACCAACAGTAAGAAGACATGTTTATAAAGCTAATCATGGCAAGAGCAAGTTCATAGGATGCATGGATCACTAGCAGACAATCATGGAAACATTGAACTTAACGTTAATAGGCTGACAGCAACATTATCAAGCAACTTTGGAGCAAGATAACAACATGTTCCAGCAGGCTATAATTGCAACTAAGGGCATGAATGGATAGAGCAAGACATGTAGATCAAAACATGTTTATAGAACATCTCCAGATTATGCATAGAATGATTAGTAGCAACATGTTAACATGGCAACAAAATATAACAGAATCTGTCAGGAAAACAGCAACAGCAAGTGCCCTACTTAACAAGCTTGATACACTCAGCACACAACCCACAAAAATACATGGTTGGCACCACTGGAAAGATGGCATGGCATAGATCAAAACATATGTAGAGCTCATGTTCATAAGATGCACACATCAATCATGCAAAAATGATAAATGAGCAAGTTATAACAGTTCCAGCAGGTTAACATCAACATGCACTCTTCCAACAACATTTCGGGCATCAAGATGAGCTCAAATGAAAATGATGCAATGGAATGAAATTAAGTACTCGTCGAGACGAACAATTTGACATATTATACGCACGAAATGGAGCTACGGATGCAGAGATACAATGCGATGAACATGGCATGATTATGACAAAAATCTGGGACTTAGTGGAATTTCACCTCCGGGAAAAGTGGACGGAGGGATTCCGGGACGGAGCGGTACGGGACGGGCGCGGGCGTTTGGATGGCTGAGGTGGTGGATCTGGTCCACCTGACCAGATCCGGCGAGGACGGCGGCGGGCTGGCTCCGGCGAGCGGCGCGGATGCCGAGGCGGACGCCGACGGGGAGCAGCGGGACACCGGGGCGCCGGCGGGCAGAGGCGGCGGGGCGCGGGGTCGCCGGCGGGCAGATCCGGCGGCCGGAGGCGTGAAGGCGGCGGCGCCATGCGCGGGGCCGGGAGGCGCCGGGCCGGACGGGCGGTGAGGCGCCGGCGGGCGGCGCTCGGCGCGGGGGAAGACGGCGAGGCGTGGCGGGGTCGGCGACGGGATCCGGTGAAGCGGGGCGGCGGTCGGCGGCGAGGCATCACGGCGACGGGCGGCAGCGGCCGCAGCCGGCGTGGGAGGCGGGGGCCTCGGGCGCAGGCGCGGGCGGACGGGCCTGCGCGGGCCGGCCTCGGGCTCGGCGGGCTCGCGGCGGCACGGGACGACGACGGTGACGTGGCGGTCGCGGGTTGGCTGCGGGCGGCGGCGCGGACGCGTCCGGTCCGATCCGGACGTGTCCGGCGGCGGAGAGGGAGCGGGGCTAGGGTTAGGGGGATTTGATCCGGGATTTTCGGGGAGAGGGGCATATTTATAGGTAGAGGGAGCTAGGAGAGTCCAAATGAGGAGCGGTTTTCGGTCACGCGATCGTGATCGAACGACCGAGAGCATGGAGGGGAGTTTGCTGGGTTTTGGGCCACTTTGGAAGGGGTGTTGGGCTGCAACTCAAAAGAGGGCTTTGCGGTTACCCGGTTAACCGTTGGAGTATCAAACGACCTCCAAATGGCACGAAACTTGACAGCGGTCTACCGGTGCTATACCAAGGCCGCTTGGCAAACCTCGGTCCATTCCGAGAACGTTTAACACCCGCACACGAAAAGAGACAAGAGGGGAATGCCGGAGGACATAGGAGCGCCGGATTGCAAAACGGACAACGGGGAAAATGCTCGGATGCATGAGACGAACACGTATGCAAAATGAAATGCACATGATGACATGATAAAATGCATATGATGACATGGCAAAGTGCAACACGCAAGCAAAATACATGGCAACGACGGCGAATAACTGGCGGACACCTGGCGCATCGAATCCGGGGCGTTACATGTCGTTTCTTAAAGTTTGGGGCTGCGATGCTTATGTGAAAAAGTTTTAACCTGATAACCTCGAACCCAAATTGGAGAAGTGCGTCTTCATAGAATACCCAAAGGAAACTGTTGGGTACACCTTCTATCACAGATCCGAAGGCAAAACATTTGTTGCTAAGAATGGATCCTTTCTAGAGAAGGAGTTTCTCTCGAAAGAAGTGAGTGGGAGGAAAGTAGAACTTGATGAGGTAACTGTACCTGCTCCCTTATTGGAAAGTAGTTCATCACAAGAACCGGTTCCTGTGACAACTACACAAATTAGTGAGGAAGCTAATGATGATGATCATGAAACTTCAGATCAAGTTACTACCGAACCTCGTAGGTCAACCAGAGTAAGATCCGCACCAGAGTGGTATGGTAATCCTATTCTGGAAGTCATGTTACTAGACCATGATAAACCTACGAACTATGAGGAATCGATGATGAGCCCAAGATTCCGTGAAATGGCTTGAAGCCATGAAATCTGAGATGGGATCCATGTATAAGAACAAAGTATGGACTTTGATTGACTTGCCCGATGATCGATGAGTCATTAAGAATAAATGGATCTTCAAGAGGAAGACAGATGTTGATAGTAGTGTTACTATCTACAAAGCTCGACTTGTCGCAAAAAGGTTTTCGACAAGTTCAAGGTGTTGACTACAATGAGATTTTCTCAACTGTAGCGATGCTTAAGTCTGTCCGAATCATGTTAGCAATTACCACATTTTATGAAATCTGGCAAAAGGATGTCAAAACTGCATTCCTTAATGGTTTTCTTAAAAGAAGAGTTGTATATGATGCAACCAGAAGGTTTTGTCAATCCTAAAGGTGCTAACAAAAAGTGCAAGCTCCAGCGATCCATCTATGGACTGGTGCAAGCATCTCAGAGTTGGAATATACGCTTTGATAAGTTGATCAAAGCATATAGTTTTATACAGACTTGCGGTGAACCCTGTATTTACAATAAAGTGAGTGGGAGCACTACCGCCTTTCTGATAAATATATGTGAGTAACATATTGTTGATCAGAAATGATGTAGAATTTTTCTGGAAAGCATAAAGGAGTATTTGAAAGGAGTTGTTTAAAGACCTCAGTAAAGCTACTTGCATATTGAGCATCAAGATCTATTGAGATAGATCAAAAAGCTTGATAAGTTTTTCAGTAAGTACATACCTTGTCAAGATTTTGAAATAGTTCAAAATGGAACAGTCAAAGAAAGAGTTCTTGTCTGTGTTGCAAAGGTGTGAAATTGAGTAAGACTCAAATCCCGACCACGGCAGAAAATAGAAAAGAGAATGAAAGTCATTCCCTATGCCTCAGTCATAGGTTCTATAAAGTATGTTATGTTATGTACCAGACCTATTGTATACCTAGCTCTGAATTTGGCAAGGGGGTACAATAGTGATCTAGGAGTAGATCACTGGACATTGGTCAAGAATATCCTTAGTAAGGACTAAGGATATATTTCTCGATTATGGAGGTGATAAAAGAGCCTGTCGTAAAGAGTTACATCGGTGCAAGCTTTTACACCGATCCAGATGACTCTAAGTCTCAATCTGGATACATATTGAAAGTGGGAGCAATTAGCTAGAGTAGCTCCGTGCAGAGCATTGTAGACATAGAATATTTGCAAAATACATACGGCTCTAAATGTGACAGACCCGTTGACTAAGCTTCTCTCACGAGCAAAACATGATCACACCTTTACTCTTTGGGTGTTAATCACATAGCGATGTGAACTAGATTATTGACTCTAGTAAACCCTTTGGGTGTTGGTCACATGACGATGTGAACTATGGGTGTTAATCATATACAGATATGAATATTGGTGTTAAATCACATGGCAATGTGAACTAGATTATTGACTCCAGTGCAAGTGGGAGACTGAAGGAAATATGCCCTAGAGGCAATAATAAAGTTATTATTTATTTCCTTATTTCATGATAAATGTTTATTATTCATGCTAGAATTGTATTAACCAGGAACATAATACATGTGTGAATACATAGACAAACATAGTGTCACTAGTATGCCTCTACTAGACTAGCTCATTAATCAAAGATGGTTATGTTTCCTAACCATAGACATGAGTTGTCATTTGAATAATGGGATCACATCATTAGTAGAATGATGTGATTGACATGACCCATTCCGTTAGCTTAGCACTTGATCATTTAGTATGTTGCTATTGCTTTCTTCATGACTTATACAAAGTTCCTATAACTATGAGATTATGCAACTCCCGTTTACCGGAGGAACACTTTGTGTGCTACCAAACGTCACAACGTAACTGGGTGATTATAAAGGAGCTCTACAGGTGTCTCCAAAGGTACATGTTGAGTTGGCGTATTTCGAGATTAGGTTTTGTCACTCCGATTGTCGGAGAGGTATCTCTGGGCCCTCTCGGTAATGCACATCACTATAAGCCTTGCAAGCAATGTAACTAATGAGTTAGTTACGGAATGATGCATTACGTAACGAGTAAAGAGACTTGTCGGTAACGAGATTGAACTAGGTATTGGATACCGACAATCGAATCTCGGGCAAGTAACATACCGATGACAAAGGGAACAACGTATGTTGTTATGCAGTTTGACCGATAAAGATCTTCGTAGAATATGTAGGAGCCAATATGAGCATCTAGGTTCCGCTATTGGTTATTGACCGGAAACAGTTCTAGGTCATGTCTACATAGTTCTCGAACCCGTAGGGTCCGCACGCTTAACGTTACGATGATAGTTATATTATGAGTTTATAGTTTTTGATGTACCGAAGGTTGTTCGGAGTCCCGGATGTGATCACGGACATGACGAGGAGTCTCGAAATGGTCGAGACAAAAAGATTGATATATTGGAAGCCTATATTTGGATATCGGAATCGTTCCGGGTGAAATCGGGATTTTACCGGAGTACCGGGGGGTTACCGGAACCCCGCCGGGGGTTAATGGGCCTACATGGGCCCTAAGGGAGAAGAGGAGGGCCGGCCAGTGCAGGCCACGCGCCCCCTCCCCCCCAGTCCGAATAGGACAAGGAAGGGGGGCGGCGCCCCCCTTTCCTCTTTCCCCCTTCCCCCTTCCTTCTCCAACAAGGCAAGAGGGGGGAGTCCTACTCCCGGTGGGAGTAGGACTCCTCCAGGCGCACCCCTAGGGGCCGGCCGCACCTCCCCCTCCCTCCTTTATATACGGGGGCAGGGGGCACCCCATGACACACAAGTTGATCTTCGTGATCGTTCCTTAGCCGTGTGCGGTGCCCCCCTCCACCATATTCCACCTCGGTCATATCGTAGCGGTGCTTAGGCAAAGCCCTGCATCGGTAGAACATCATCACCATCACCACGCCGTCGTGCTGACGGAACTCTTCCCCGACACCCTGCTGGATCGAAGTCTGGGGATTGTCATCGAGCTGAACGTGTGCTGAACTCGGAGGTGTCGTACGTTCGGTACTTGGATCGGTCGGATCGTGAAGACGTACGACTACATCAACCGTGTTGTTCTAATGCTTCCGCTTTCGGTCTACGAGGGTACGTGGACAACACTCTCCCTTCTCATTGCTATGCATCACCATGATCCTTGCGTGTGCTTAGGAATTTTTTTAAAATTACTACGTTCCCCAACAGATGGCACTTGGGGATCTAATATCTTTATATAGATGTCGCCCGTGCATGGTAAGGGGCTTATTTGCAAAAAAATGGACCGTTCGGATTCGCGCAGCGCATGGAAATCAAGGCAACGACAAGAAGGAATCATAAAAGGCAGAACATGGAGGTCAAAACCGGACTGTCGTCAATCCGGGGTATGCTAAAGAACCCGCCTTGCAAAGTCGAAGACATGAGTCGGATACTACATCGTCATTGAAGTCAAGTCCGGGGGCTACTGAGGGAGTCCTGATTCGAGGGTCCTCAGGTGTTCGGTCTATTCGATATGGGCCGGACTGATGGGCCGTGAAGATAAAGCAGAAGACTATCCCACATGTCCTGGTAGGACTCCTATATGCGTGGACGGCAAGTTTGGTGTCCGGATGTACTATTTCCTTCTTCTGTAAACTGACTCTGTACAACCCTAGGCCCCTCCGGTGTGTATATAAGCCGGATGGTTTAGTCCATAGGGGCTATCAGAACAACCATAGGCTAGACAACTAGGGTTTAGCCATTACGATCTTGCGGTAGATCAACTCTTGTAACCCCTATATTCATCAAATACAATCAAGCGGGGCGTAGGATTTTACCTCTTTTAAGAGGCCCGAACCTGGGTAAACATCGTGTCCCCATTGTCCCTTGTTACCATTGATCCTGGGCTCACAGCTTGGGCCCCCTACCCGAGATCTGCCGGTTTTGACACCGACACATGTCACCTAAGTTCTCTCCTCCCTTGGTACCTCATGTTTGCACTCCATGTACCTCTTCCTCACGCCGGTCCGCGGCAGCAACCGCTAGTGTGTTTGAGCTCGCCACCGCAAGGGTCTCAGCTCCTTCATCAGTTGGCTTCGGGCGGGAACGTCCATAGAGGGAGCCCCATAAACGCCCACACCAACTTCTAGGTTATCCTTGGTCGCGTCTGACACGCTCCCCCAAGGCTGCATCGGCTTCGTCATTGCTTTAGTTCCTACAATCGTTGTGGTCGCTGATATGGTGGTTGGGCATGGTCAGGTGGAGTCAGGGTTTAAGGTGCTCTTCCACATCAACCCTATGGTGCCTTAAGTAATGCAGAGTGTTCCATTCTTTGGAGGAGAGGTTAGGTTTTGTGTCTCCTTGAATTTCTTGTCGTTGTGTAGATGCCAGACGTATCGTTTTCAATATGCTCCAAGCTGACACCAACACGGGTGCGGAGCCCTAGCGGAGAAGGGGCAGACAAGGTCGCAAACAGGTCCATAGCAGACCGGGGGGCATGGCAATATCACTAGGCAACAGTTGTGGCGGCGGGGGGCATCACCCCTCGGTCGCCTAACTCTAGCATGACGAAAATACGCATATGATCTTTTCGATTGCCCTTGTTCAATTTGTCAAGACATGTATACTAGAGCCCTAATA
Organism: Triticum timopheevii; assembly: GCA_963921465.1. NCBI lineage: Eukaryota > Viridiplantae > Streptophyta > Magnoliopsida > Poales > Poaceae > Triticum > Triticum timopheevii. The sequence goes on from OY997266.1 coordinate 466,515,550, forward strand.
AATAGGCCAAGCTTGGCAGCATGGGTTTGCTAAAACCGCGGTAATCTAAACCGTCAGCATTTAAATGACTAGGCAATTATTATTGGCATGTCGATTTTTAAAAAAGATACCTCTTTCTCAATCTTTACCTAATAATAAAGCAAATTGGGTTTCTTTCGTCCGTCATGGCATTTTTCAGAAAAGTCCTTCTATTTTAGAGAAGTCAACCCGCAGTCCTGTTTTAAGTCAAAACGAATCGTTATTTTCGTATTTTACACAAAAGTCCCTATCTTTTCTTGAAATCAACCCGCCGTTCGGATTTAAGTCACACCCGAACCGTTATTTTACGTTTTTTGAAAAAAAAACTGACGTTTTACGTAATTCATCCACGGATCATATGTAAGTCAAACAAATACTTTTTAAAATCATTCATATCTTTTAAACCGTAACTCCGATTTGAACATGTTATATATGAAATTTGATTAGAAAAATATGTAGAATATGAATATGAGATTATTTTTACCTATTATGTATTTTTAATATTATTTTGGAATATATTTAAATCAAACAAATGATTTTTTAAATTATCCGTATCTTTTAAACCGTAACTTCGATTTTGACATATTATATATGAAATTTTGTTAGAAAAATGTGTGGAATCTAAATATGATGTTAATTTTACTTGTTAAATAATTTTAAAATATTGTTTTGAAAGCAAACTTATAATTTCTAGCGCAAGATCCGTTTTTCTTTCGTACCGGCGGCGATCCGAATTGCAAATAAACACCCCACTATAACCATATAGGCAAAAGAAAACATCAATAACTACACATGCATACCTCTGAAAAATGTCACAGGGGAAAACAACAGATTTCTCATCGCGAGAATGAGAGAGAGAGAGGGAGAGGGAGAGAGAGGAGGGGGCGAGGGAGGAGAGAGGGAGAGAGAGACGCCTTAGGATTAACCATATTCAAACATGTTTATTCAAACATGTTTTTTTGTTGTTTTGTGTGAACACCGAGGCCATCGCCGGTGAGGGTGAGAAGGAGGATAAGCGGCAACACAAATATGATGCCTCGCAAATATAAAGGAGATGAACCTATTGAGTAATGGTTGTTGGGTTAAAAGTGTGTGTTATGTTTTTTCTCCCGTTGCAACGCACGGGCTCTTTTGCTAGTTAATGTGAAAACACGATACTGGAATAGTATGATTTATAAACGATGGCATTTGTAGCTGGTAAACACATCGGAGTTTGCCAAACCGTGGTTTAGAAAACGATAAAGCTAAAATCCTGCCGTATTGATTTCTGCAGTAGATCCGGACGATCGTGTGTGTCGTCAGATTCGCATCTAGTGGCCCGTTTTTATCGCTGTTGTTTTCGCGCCTGCGAGGCGAGTGGGCGTCGTAGGTGGGGGCGGCCGTTCGAATTTTCTGGGCTCCAGTCTCCTCGTCGTTCGGTTTATAGTCAAAAAGAATAGGTACGTGGGTATCGAACCCAGCACCTCTTGACAACGTCTAAACCCACTAAACCAACTAAGCCAAGCTTTGTATTGTGCTAGATAGCTAAAACTCCCTAATTTGACCGGCTTCTATTCTTTAGTATAGAATTTTTTAATTTTTTTTTTGCTGGAAAATCTTCCAATCTATTCATCTTCAATCATGGTAGTACAACGAATACTAGAAATAATAAAAATTACATCCAGATCTGTAGACCACCTAGCGACGAATACAAACACTGAAGCGAGCCGAAGGCGCGCCGCTGCCATCGCCCCTCCCTCATCGGAGCCGGGCAAACCTTGTTGTAGTAGACAGTCGGAAAGTCGTCGTGCTAAGGCCCCATAGAACCAACGCACCAGAACAGCAACCGCCGCAGATGAAGAGTGTAGATTAAAAGGATCCAACCTGAAGACACACGAACGAAGACGAACGACGAACAGATCCGAGCAAATCCATCAAGGACAGATCAGTCGGAGACACAACTCCACACGCCCACCGATGATGTTGGACGCATCACCGGAACGGGGGCTAGGCGGGGAGACCTTTATTCCATCTTCAGGGAGCCGCCGCCGTTTCGCCTTCCTGAGCAGGACGCAAACCCTAACAAAGATCGAAAAAAGATCTAAAAATGGAGCCCTCCCACCGGCAAGGGGCGAGATCCACTCCGCCTCCATGACCATAAGGCCACCGGAGACGGGACGGACCGGCGCCGGCGCCGGCGGGAGGCAGAGTACCCTGGCTTTTTGGAAGGGCGGCTGGCTAGGTCAAAGGATAGGGGTGGGGGGAGTCGTTGAAACATACCACGGTAACTTCCATGCAAATAACATGATAAATCACACATCGTAGACATGATAAATTATGTACCCAGTCCTGGTAACTTTGTCGGCGGGAGTAGGGGTGGGAGGAGTTGTTGAACCATACCACGATAACTCTTACGCAAATAACATGATAACTCACACATCACAGACTTGATAACTTATGTACCCGATCCTGGTAATATGGCGACTGTGGCGAGGGGGGGTGATGCCCCGCTAATTTCTGTGTAAATAACATGGTAATAGAAACATACAAAATTGATAACTCCCATACAAACGCCACTATAACTTTTGACCTGAAACTGTTTTGTTGAAAAACATACACCCGATAATTTTTGTGTAAATAATATGATGATGTATAATCGCAGACTTGATAACTAATATTTTACGTTTAAACACCATGGTGTCTTTCATCCAAGGGGAAAAAGTTTTTGAAACATTTCACCGGTAATTTCTATGTTAAATTACCATACTTTCCCATGCTTTTAACCTTCTCGTACTGTAGTTACCAGCCTTATCATGGTATAGTTATCATGTTACTCAGACCATAGTTATCACGCTGGTCATTGCCAAAGTTACCAAGCAAACTTTATTTTTTCTTTTGATATGGCAGAACAAGAAAGGTTCAAATAACATTGTCATTCTACAATAGACAACAACAAAAGATGGCTTAGTTGGTTATTAGGCTTGATAGGTATTAGGAAAAAAATCAGTGGAAGCAGGAGGAACGACGTAGAGGATCGATGGAAGGCCGTGCGGATCTGTTGCTAACCACCAGTCGACTGGTGGTTAGCACAGTCCTTTAGAAAAACATGTTGTATTCTTTAAATCTATACTACTTCTATACTACTATTAAACAAGCGAACATATTCTTTCTTACTGACACCCCGCTTAGTGTACATAGGTTAATTATGGCCGTCTGATTGTCTAAGTCAGTAAAATCTAACGGATCTGACAAATCTAATGACGTACCATTGGGTGCAAATAGCAATTAAATAGGCGGACGAATCTTCTGGCAGACGAAAATTTCCACGGCAGCTTTCCCGTACGTAAATCCCGTGTCCCCAAAATCACGGTAACATCCCGTCCCGTACTTTCTGCGCCCCTCACCACCTGACCTCCGGCGGCGCTCCTCCCGCCTCCACCTCCCTAGCGCACCACCCACTTCTTCGTCCCCACACCCTGATCCCCTTCGGCCTCCTCTTCCCAAGCCGGCGGAGTCGACCAAGCATCCCCTCCTCTTCTCCACCAACCCAGCCCATCCCCACACGGCGAGCCCGTGCAGATCGAGGCGTTTACCACACACGCAGAGGACGCCGGGGCGCACTGGGAGCCTCCATTGCGCTCCCTTCCGACGGACGCCAGGCGGTAACGCAGCTCCCCCCTCTTCTTATCCATCACAGGAAGAAGCCGCCGCCTTCCACCGCAAGGAGTAGCCGTGGACGGAACGACCTGGATGCTGATTTTATTGCAGTCGCGGTCGCCGCCTCAAACCTCACGGACACCACTTCCTCAATAACACCGACAACACACTCCACCCGAACACCATATCTGGCAATCTTTTTATGCGTGTAGGTCTAACTTAAGTTCAGATGTCATTTTATCACTAAGGAGTAAGGAGGCAGAAGGTTGTGTAGATGTTTAGTGTAAACAGGAGCTGGAAAACAGGTGTATCATGGTGGCGGCAGTTGCAGCTCTCGCAGTTTGACTCGGAGTTCAAGCGAACTAATTTTTCAGGGAAGCTCAGGATGGTTGCTTGGGGTCCAGAAAGAACTTGTGTATTAACATGGGTGAGTGGATTATGAGGTTAACTTTGTTCTTCTGTTTTTGGGGCTGGGATTGGATTGAGTTGATTTCTGGTGTGCTTGCTTGCAGATGTCCAGAAGCTTGGGAGTTCAAACCAGGTCAACACTGGAGGTGCTTGGAACTGCAAAAGAACAAGTCGAACACAAACTTAAGGCTTGTGCCATATTACGTGCACTTTGATATGCAATGCTCCTTCTTGTACATTTAGCATGCTTATGTGACTGATTGGTATGATAAGTACTGTCTCAGGACCATAATTATTATCTTTAGATCCTACAAAAGATATATCTTCAGAAGATTTTGAACTGAACTTTGGTTTTGTCAGTTCTCGGTGTTATATATAGTGCCATGCTTTGTCCTTTATTTCCTCACATATGCTGATTGCATGCCAATCGTTTATTTGCATATGCTGGCTGGTTTAATACCATTAATCTGCTGCCAATTTACGACTTTGGAATTTGAAATGTGCACAAGTATAAATACTTCACTTTACCAAAGACAAATGTGCAGAATTAATTAGCATGTGTAATTATTATTTTTATCTTTGTTGAGTATCTTTTTCATGACGTTTATCTATAACCATTCAGGCCTGGAGCTTGTGGAATGCTTTAGTCGATGATTAATCGGTTCGAAGTACCATGTTCTCGATCAAGCAAGGTTGTCTGCATTTTTACCGTCGTCTTCAATGGTCTCCCGTGCCGGACACGAGGTGGTATGCACCACCACTGCCATTCCATAGCTATCGTTATCCCTCCCCGGGATTGGGTTCTGATAATTTGTTCTGTGTGTTGTTCACTGCAGTACATCATGAGGGGTGGGCGAAACCTCTTCCCGCTGCTCCCCGAAGCGTTCAAGGGCGTCAAGCAGATCGGAGTCATCGGTGAGGCTCCCAGGTTCAGTCCCAGCTTCACTTTACTCCCTTCGCTGCACAGTTTCCTTCCTAACTCTCGAGATTTACATGTCTATCTACTCGAGACACTACTTGAATATACACATCAGTCAGTGTGTTCAAATTGAGTGATGGATTAAACACATATTTGTTCTGTTCTGCTACTTGGGTTCAAGTTGTAAGTCTGTGCACTGGCTCACAAAATATTTTCGGGGTGCTTTTTCAAGGTCTGGGCAGGCCCAGAAACTGAGAGATTATTTGGTTGAAGCCAAGTCTAACATTGTTGTTAAGGTTTGTTATTCTCATGTATCTCCAGCTTTAGACGTGGAATTGAGTTTTCACCGTGTGTTGAGTGAAAATCTCTGAAGCTTGGCTTGGAACCCTGAGTGAACACCCACAACTATTGCTTATTATTATTTTTAGCTTTATAACTTGCACTGGCACTGTTTATTACTTGTTCTTGCTTAAATTGAGCATTTGATATTGTACAACTTGGAATATGGAAATTATGTGACAATTGGTATTTCCCCCCATTTGGTATGTACTTTGGACTATCATCTCGGTTGTTCAATAAGCTGTCTTTTGGTATCAGGAAGGTTCAACATCTTTTGAGGAAGCACGTGAAGCTGGGTTCATTAAGGAGAACGGGACATTGTGAGACATATGGGAGACGGTTTCAGGCAGAGATCTTGTGCTTCTGTTCATCTTAGATTCTGCATAGGTGCGCATCATGCTATCTAGCTTTCTGCATGATTTTAAGCTTTCCTTTGTCAAGTGTTTGTTTACATCAGGTTCAGCTTCGGGATGATGTTTCCTTGCATCATGTTGGTTTAATTAATTAATTTAATTTGCATGCTCTGTCGGAAGCATACTATAAATCATTCACTGCATGATACATTTGTGGAGTCCCGCCATCACTTTATTCTATCCTTGATTCCTTGCAACTGAAGTTCTCATCGGTACGGAACTAAAGAAAGTGATTTGGGATCAAGAGTTGAAGGCCTGAAGCCAAATGTTCCTAATCAGGAAGATGACCCGCACAACTACTTTGAAACAAGGCCAATGCTATGTGCCAAGATTGTATTGCTTCATGTGGAACTTTTTATCATTCATTTTTATTATTCAAATCTCTACATGGTCATCATAGATGCTTCTATTACATGGATTTATCACTATTTTTCATGTGTTGTTGTAAACAGAACTCCCTCTGTACTGATATATTTGTGAATGAAGGGAGTAGTATACAGAAAGATTCATTTCATGCACGAGAGCTCCCGTTACATGGAAGTTAATTACTCTCAATTTGAATTCAGAATTCAATACTCACAATAATTTTATAGGCTGCTTTGGTACTCTAAAAAAACAAGCTGCCAAACGCGTCTTGGAGTTTTGAAAAAAAGAAGATGACGATGAGTGTTTTCAACAGAAAATTATGACAAGATGATAAACATGGGCATACGCCTTAAGCTTTTCTTTATATTATAGTGCATATTGAATAATTTATGGTGAACCCGAGAGGGTTGATATTATGTATTCTTTAGTTCTTGATATAATCAAACTCAGCTTTTGGAGCCCAAAATATCACAATCATCAAAGCAAACAGAACTGATACTTTTATACAACGGAACTGACAACGGAACTGCCTCCCGGGTCGCTTAGGGCGACTCCGTAGGCGCTGCCGCCAGGACCTTCGAAGGCCCTTCCCCGCCTCCCCGTTCACCACGCCGCCGCCGGAGGAGGCCGTCCCACGGCGGACGGCGGCGGCGGGGCTTGCCCGCTCGTCTTTTTCTTTCTCTGGCCTTTCGGTCTTCAACTCAACCCTACCAAGATTTCTTCCGATCTGATCATCGTCGTCCTGCATCCCGGCCTATCGATCTAGCTGCGGCCGTTCTACGTCGGTGGCATCGCGATCTGGCCGCCAGTAGCCTCACGATCAGGCAGGCCGCCGGCCTTTTGATCTGCAGTCATCTTCGCGGATTGCGCCTGCTTCGTACAAGATGCGCGACAAGATGCGTTCGTCCACGCCTCATGCATGCCAAGCATGCAGCGCATGTATTGTTGCTGGGCTGGATGTATGTCGCTTCACCATCAGGGCCATGCACATGCACTCAATGCCTGCATGGAGAAGATCAGCGGCCGGCTAGCCTGTCGGCGCACCACGCCCCTGTGCTGACATCGGGGCACTTGGTGTGCTATTGGTGACCCTCTCCTGTGGGTTGGTGCCGCCCGATCGACGTACAAATTGGTTTCGGGTGTGGTGCCCCCACGGGATGGCTGCAGGCCGAAGCGACATGATTTCTCCGATCATCCTCATTGGAGATCTATACGGATTAGCGTCCCTGGATGTCTAGATCGGAAGATTCCAGTCGCGCGCGCTCGCATTATCAGCCATCATGGCTTCAAGGGGTGATGCGCGAAACTTTGCTTTATTATTCGAGTCATGGGACATGTTTAAGTCAAGATTCCTGGGGCAATGATAGAGGCGAAGAAAGTCATGGCGCTGTGATTGGAGGTGTTGAAGCATTGGCGGAACGGTTTATTGGATGCGTTGAAGATTGTGTGCTAGGTGTTTGGTGACTTGCAACAACGGCCTCGGCAAACGGGGGCGGCAACACTGGAGGATTGCAAATTTGGTGGTGCTCCTCGAGTACCGAGTTTCGATTCCCAGGGTGAAAACCCAAGGTCTAGCCTTTACTGGTTGTCCTCGCAATGACCTTGTTGAAGGCATTGTTTTTGTGTGAATTCAGACTTTCTCCAGGGTGAAACCCCAAGATCTTCGACCGAGTAACGACAACGCTTGTGCATTGTTTCCTTCTTGAAGGCGTTGCATATTGGAGAACCTCTTTTGTAATCCGAGTGTTGTTTTCGGTGGTGGTTAGAGTGTTGTTGTTGCTAGTGATTGATCATTATGGCAGGGTCTTTTTTCTTCAGTTCTCTTTATTTTCTTTTTAGATGTGTGTATCCCTGATGTCTTTGGACATCTTGTTGATACAGAGGCCGGGTGTAATTGGTATCTTTTCGATATTAATATATTCCACTTGTCGGGAAAAAACAAAAAGGACACTATGGTAGAACATGACATCTGATGTGAGCACATGCGTGACAAATATGTAGAGCAGGTATCCCCGTGAAAAAAAATGTAGGGCAGAACATGACATCTGATGTGAGCACATGCGTGACAAATATGTAGAGCAGGTATCCCCGTGAAAAAAAATGTAGGGCAGGTATAAGAGAACCCAGTCTGATTTATTACTAGCATGAATGTTGTAATCTGATTGAAAATTTGAAAAAAAACACGCCGTTGCCGGGGATCGAACCCGGGTCACCCGCGTGACAGGCGGGAATACTTACCACTATAAAAAAACGACTTTGTTGAATTTATTTCTATAGCAACCTAGAAAACCTAAGGCAAGATCCACTGAACCCAACTCACAAATCCTGTTTCTAGCACAGAAGCTGATATAAAGAGCACCAACAGAGCAGCCGGCGCATGGCAAATCAGATGGATTACCAGGTCGGTGATAATGTGAGTGTAAAAAGCATTTGCAGCGCGCTGTTCGCGAGTTTTTGCGCCGCGAGGAGCGCTTGCTCCAGCAGCTGCTGCAAAGTTTAGCGCGCGCAAGCCGCTCCAGCGGGAGCTGTAAAAAAACTGCGCTATGCACTTAAAACAAATCCTTTTTAAAAAATGCACTTAAAACAAATAAAAAAACCATAAGCATAGATAAAAAATGATACGTAGATAAAAAAATGATACGTAGATAAAAAATTGATACATAGATAAAAAAAGCGATATATAGATAGTTCATCTAGCATAGATAGGTAAAAAAATACACTAGTCCGAGGTAAAAACTACGGTGCAACTAGAAACTACTCCGAGTCGTCCTCCTCCTCCTCCTCGCTTGTGTCGTCTGGCGTATCAAGAAACGCGTCTTCCCACTGCTCATCGTCGCTAGAGAAGAATGACGCCTTTCCTAGATCGCACTACGATATCGCCGGTGCCTTTCGACGACGCATGTCCGCCCGTTCCGCGCGCCGCCTTGTCTTCCTCTCTGCCCAGAAGGCGTTCTCGTTGGCGACGTCCTCCGGGTGGTGCTGGCGCCACTCCGCCATGGCTCGCTCGTCCGCCTCGGCGATGAGGAGGCGGCGCTGCTGCCGACGGTGTTCCTGACGGTCGACGTCAGTTACTATCCGTGGCCGAGGGGCGACTGTCTGCGCCTGCTCGCACGTCTAGACGTCCCGGAAGTTCATATGTGGGCGAGGCCTCCTGAGGCACCAGGCTGCCACGTCGTACGCGCGGGTGGCCTCATGCGCGGTCTTGAATGTCCCGAGAGCGAGAAGCGCGCCATCGAAGTGGATCTTTGCATAGAACTCGCCAAAAGGGCAGACGCGGACACCGCGGTAGCCGGAGATGCTTCGGCGGCGCGGGGGCATGTCGGCGTCGGGGAAGAAAGCGTCGGGAGTGGCGGCGGCGGGGTGCCGAGTGCAAGGAAGAAGACGATGGCAGGGGGAAGAAGGGGGCGGCGGCGCTCGAGTGTGCGGTGAGAGCATCGGACGCACGCGTTTTATAGAGCGCGCCGGATGTGGTGCGTCAAAATTAGCGCCCGATGACCCGTTTTTCCCCGCGCGCATGGATTCTTTGCCGCACGCTGAAATTTCCCGCGCTCGCTAGAGCGTGTAAAAACGCGTCACGCGCGCTAAAATTGTTGTTTCCGCGCGTGTCTCATATTAAGTGTGTTTGTTGGAGATGCTCTACATCATTATCATCACTAGGTTGAGCATCAACATGAACATCATTATTAATGTTATCACTAGGTTCATGTTCATCATCAGATTGTGTCTTAGCATCAGAAATAGAAATATCATTTGGATTCTCACATGTATCTATAAAAAGTTCAGTAGCATGCAAAATCCTATCGGTTTTCTTTTTCTTTTTAGTACTAGGACTAGGTATATCATTATTAATTCTCCGAGAATCCTGCTCAACTCTATTAGGATGGCCCTCGGGATACAAAGGTTTCTGGGTCATTCAACCACCTCTAGTCATAACCCTAACAGCATTATCATTGTTCTTACTATTCAACTCATTAAGCAAATCATCTTGAGCTTTTACTACTTGTTCTACTTGAGTTGTAACCATGGAAGCATGTTTACTAATAAGCTTAATATTATTGATAGTTCTACTCATATAATCACCCAAGTGGTCAAGCATGTAAGCATTGCGTTTTAATTGTCTACTAACATAAGCATTAAAGTTCTCATGTTTAACAATAAATTATCAAACTCATCCAAGCATTGTCTAGCAGACTTATTATGAGGAACGTCACCTTCATCAAATCTACGGAGAGAGTTTACCTCTACTACCTGTGTCGGCTTATCAAGACCATGTATTTCTTCAATAGGTGGTAGATTCTTAACATTTTCAGCTTTAATACCTTTTTCTTTCATAGATTTCTTTGCCTCTTGCATATCTTCAAGACTGAGAAATAAAATACCCCTTTTCTTCGGAGTTGGCTATGGAGTTGGTTCAGGAAATGTCCAATCATTATCACTATCAAGTATTTCTTTTTTCTTGAGAGGATGATCAGGCAAGGCATTAAGAAATTGGAGAAGCCTCCCCAAGCTTGTGGGAGACTCTCTTCTTCAATTTGCACAATGTTAAATATTTCCCTTAAGGTAGCTTGTTTCTTATGAGAAGGAAAATATTTTGCAGAGAAATAGTAAATCATATCCTGGGGACTACGCACACAACCAGGAGCAAGAGAATTAAACCATATCTTAGCATCACCCTTTAATGAGAAAGGAAACAACTTAAGAATATAGTAGTAGGGAAATTTTTTCCTCATGAGTAAATAGGGTGGTTGTATCATTCAATTTAGTAAGATGTGCCACAACAGTTTCAGATTCATAACCATGAAAAGGATCGGATTCAACCAAAGTAACTAACTCAGGATCGACAAAGAATTCATAATCCTTATCAGTGACAATAATAGGTGAAGTAGCAAAAGTGGGATCATATTTCATTCTAGCATTTAAAGATTTTTCTTTCAGCCTAGCCAACAATTTCTTAAGATCATCTCTATCATTGCAAGCAAAGAAGTCTCTAGCAGTTTCTTCATCCATAACATAACCCTCAGGAACAACAGGCAATTCATATCTAGGGGGAGAATCATAATCATTATCTTCAATAATATCATCAGTTTCAGTAATTTCATTCTCTCTTACAGAAGCAAGTTGTTCATCAAGAAATTCACCTCGTGGCACGGTATTGTTAAGCATAGAAGTAGTTTCATCATAAGCATCATTCATAGCAGAAGTAGCATCATCAATTACTTGCGACATATTAAGATTACTAGCAGGTGGTGGTGCCGCAAACTTGCTCAAGACAGAAGGTGAATCTAGTGCAGAGCTATATGGCAGTTCCTTACCTCCCCTCGTAGTAGAGGGATAAATCTTGGTTTTTGGATCTTTTGAATTCCTCATAGTGATCAAAAGGTATAAATCCCAAGTGACTCGAGAATAGATCTATGCTCCTCGGCAACCGCGCCAGAAAAAGGTCTTCGTAACCCACAAGTATAGGGGATCGCAACAGTTTTCGAGCGTAGAGTATTCAACCCAAATTTGACACAAAGGGGAGCCAAAGAATATTCTCGGGTATTAGCAGCTGAGTTGTCAATTCAACCACACCTGGAAGACTTAGTATCTACAGCAAAGTAGTATGCAAGTAGCGGTAATGGTGGCAAAAGTAACAGTAGCAGTTTTGTAGCAATCATAACAATGGCAATAGAAAAGTAATGAAGGAAAGATCAATATGTGAAAAGCTCGTAGGCAATGGATCAATGATGGATAATTATGTCAGATGGCATTCATCATGCAACAGTTATAACATAGGGTGACACAAAACTAGCTCTAGTTCATCAATATATTGTAGGCATGTATTCCGAATATAGTCATACGTGCTTATGGAAAAGAACTTGCATGACATCTTTTGTCCTACCCTCATGTGGCAGTGGGGTCCTAATGAAAACTAAGGGATATTAATGCCTCCTTTTTGAGTACCGGACCAAAGCATTAGCACTTAGTGAATACATGAACTCCTCAAACTACGATCATCACCGGGAGTGGTCCCTGTTGGGGAACGTAGCAGAAATTCAAAATTTTCCTATGTGTCACCAAGATCCATCTATGGAGAAACCAGCAACGAGGGGAAGGAGAGTGCATCTACATACCCTTGTAGATCGCTAAGCGGAAGCGTTCAAGAGAACAGGGTTGAAGGAGTCGTACTCGTTGTGATCCAAATCACCGGAGATCCTAGTGGCGAACGGACAACACCTCCGCGTTCAACACACGTACAGCCCGGTGACATCTCACATGCCTTGATCCAGCAAGGAGAGAGGGAGAGGTTGAGGAAGACTCCATCCAGCAGTAGCACAATGGCGTGGTGGTGGTGGAGGAGCGTGGTGATCCAGCAGGGCTTCGCCAAGCACCGCGTGAGAGGAGGGAGAGAGGTAGGGCTGCGCCAAGAGGAAGAGAAACTTGTGTTATGGGCAGCCCCTAGACCTCAACTATTTATAGGGGGAGGGGAGGGGGTGCGCCCCCTCTAGGGTTCCCTCCCCAGGGGTGGTGGCAGCCCCCAGATCCCATCTGGGTGGCGGCCAGAAGGGGAGAGAGGGGAGGTGCACCAGGGGTGGGCCTTAGGGCCCATCTGCCCTAGGGTTTGCCCCCTTCCCACTCTTCCTTGCGCCTTGGGCCTTGTGGTGAAGGAAATATGCCCTAGAGGCAATAATAAAGTTTTTATTTATTTCCTTATATCATGATAAATGTTTATAATTCATGCTAGAATTGTATTAACCGGAAACATAATACATGTGTGAATATATAAACAAACAGAGTGTCACTAGTATGCCTCTACTTGACTAGCTTGTTAATCAAAGATGGTTATGTTTCCTAACCATGGACAAAGAGTTGTTATTTGATTAACGGGATCACATCATTAGTTGAATGATCTGATTGACATGACCCATTCCGTTAGCTTAGCACCCGATCGTTTAGTATGTTGCTATTGCTTTCTTCATGACTTATACATGTTCCTATGACTATGAGATTATGCAACTCCCGTTTACCGGAGGAACACTTTGTGTGCTACCAAACGTCACAACGTAACTGGGTGATTACAAAGGTGCTCTACAAGTGTCTCCAAAGGTACTTGTTCAGTTGGCGTATTTCGAGATTAGGATTTGTCACTCCGAATGTCGGAGAGGTATCTCTAGGCCCTCTCGGTAATGCACATCACTTAAGCCTTGCAAGCATTGAAACTAATGAGTTAGTTGTGAGATGATGTATTATGGAACGAGTAAAGAGACTTGCCGGTAACGAGATTGAACTAGGTATTGGATACCGACGATCGAATCTCGGGCAAGTAACATACCGATGACAAAGGGAAAAACGTATGTTGTTATGCGGTCTGACCGATAAAGATCTTCGTAGAATATGTAGGAACCAATATGGGCATCCAGGTACCGCTATTGGTTATTGACCGGAGACGTGTCTCGGTCATGTCTACATTGTTCTCGAACCGTACGGTCCGCACGCTTAAAGTTACGATGACAGTTTCTTTATGAGTTTATGTATTTTGATGTACCGAAGGTTGTTCGGAGTCCCGGATGTGATCACGGACATGACGAGGGGTCTCTAAATGGCCGAGACATAAAGATTGATATATTGGACGACTATATTCGGACACCGGAGTTGTTCCGGGTGATTTCGGAGATATGCCCTAGAGGCAATAATAAATTAGTTTAGTTATTATTATTGTATTTCCTTCTTCATGATAATCGTTTATTATCCATGCTATAATTGTATTGATAGGAAACTCAGATACATGTGTGGGTACATAGACAACACCATGTCCCTAGTAAGCCTCTAGTTGACTAGCTCGTTGATCAATACATGGTTACAGTTTCCTGACCATGGACATTGGATGTCGTTGACAACGGGATCACATCATTAGCAGAATGATGTGATGGACAAGACCCAATCCTAAGCCTAGCACAAAGATCATAGTTCGTATGCTAAAGCTTTTCTAATGTCAAGTATCTTTTCCTTAGACCATGAGATTGTGCAACTCCCGGATACCGTAGGAATGCTTTGGGTGTACCAAACGTCACAACGTAACTGGATGGCTATAAAGGTGCACTACAGGTATCTCCGAAAGTGTCTGTTGGGTTGGCACGAATCGAGACTGGGATTTGTCACTCCGTGTGATGGAGAGGTATCTCTGGGCCCACTCGGTAGGACATCATCATAATGTGCACAATGTGACCAAGGGGTTGATCACGGGATGATGTGTTACGGAACGAGTAAAGAGACTTGCCGGTAACGAGATTGAACAAGGTATCGGTATACCGATGATCGAATCTCGGGCAAGTATAATACCGCTAGACAAAGGGAATTGTATATGGGATTGATTGAGTCCTTGACATCGTGGTTCATCCGATGAGATCATCGTGGAACATGTGGGAGCCAACATGGGTATCCAGATCCCACTGTTGGTTATTGACTGGAGAACGTCTCGGTCATGTCTGCATGGTTCCCAAACCCGTAGGGTCTACACACTTAAGGTTCGATGACGCTAGGGTTATAAAGGAAGTTTGTATGTGGTTACCAAATGTTGTTCGGAGTCCCGGAAGAGATCCCGGATGTCACGAGGAGTTTCGGAATGGTCCGGAGGTAAAGATTTATATATGGAAAGTTGTTGTTCGGGTTCCTGAAAAAGTTCGGGTTTTTTCGGTATTGTACCGGGAAGCTTCCAGAAGGTTCCGGAGGATTCCGGAGGGGTCCGGAGGTCCGGAAATTGTTCCACCACGTCCAATACAGTAGCATGGGCTGTAGGGGGCGCCCTAGCCTTAATGGGCCAGGGGCACCAGCCCCCCCAAGGCCCATGCGCATGGGAGAGGGAAAACCCTAAGGGGGGAGGGCCTCCACTTGACTTGGGAGGCACTCCTCCCCCCCTTGGCCGCCGCCCCCTCCTCAGATTGGATCTGAGGGGGCCGGCCCCCCTCTCCCTTGCCCCTATATATATATGTGGGGGGTGGGAGGGCAGCCGCACCACAAGTTCTGGCGCAGCCCTCCCCCTCTCCCGTGGTGCTTGGCGAAGCCCTGCAGGATTGCCACGCTCCTCCACCACCACCACGCCGTTGTGCTGCTGCTGTATGGAGTCTTCCTCAACCTCTCCCTCTCTCCTTGCTAGATCAAGGCATGGGAGACGTCACCGGGCTGTACGTGTGTTGAACGCGGAGGTGCCGTCCGTTCGTCACTAGGATCTCCGATGATTTGGATCACAACGAGTACGACTCCTTCAACCCCGTTCTCTTGAACGCTTCCACTTAGCGATCTACAAGGGTATGTAGATGCACTCTCCTTCCCCTCGTTGCTGGTTTCTCCATAGATAGATCTTGGTGACACGTAGGAAAATTTTGAATTTCTGCTACGTTCCCCAACAGTGGTATCAGAGCCAGGTTTATTGCGTAGATTCTTTGCACGAGTAGAACACAAAGTAGTTGTGGGCATTGATTTTGTTCAATATGCTTACCGTTACTAGTCCAATCTTGATTCGGCAGCATTGTGGGATGAAGCGGCCTGGACCGACCTTACACGTACTCTTACGTGAGACAGGTTCCACCGACTGACATGCACTTATTGCATAAGGTGGCTAGCGGGTGCCAGTCTCTCCCACTTTAGTCGGATCAGATTCGATGAAAAGGGTCCTTATGAAGGGTAAATAGCAATTGACATATCACGTTGTGGTTTTCGCGTAGGTAAGAAACATTCTTGCTAGAAACCCATAGCAGCCACGTAAAACATGCAAACAACAATTAGAGGACGTCTAACTTGTTTTTGCAGGGTATGCTATGTGATGTGATATGGCCAAGAAGAATGTGATAAATGATATGTGATGTATGAGATTGATCATGTTCTTGTAATAGGAATCACGACTTGCATGTCGATGAGTATGACAACCGGCAGAAGCCATAGGAGTTGTCTTAATTTATTGTATGACCTGCGTGTCATTGAACAATGCCATGTAATTACTTTACTTTATTGCTAACCAGTAGCCATAGTAGTAGAAGTAATAGTTGGCGAGACAACTTCATGGAGACACGATGATGGAGATCATGATGATGAAGATCATGGTGTCATGCCGGTGACGATGATGATCATGGAGCCCCGAAGATGGAGATCAAAAGGAGCAAAATGATATTGGCCATATCATGTCACTATTTGATTGCATGTGATGTTTATCATGTTTATGCATCTTATTTGCTTAGAACGACGGTAGTAAATAAGATGATCCCTCATTAAAATTTCAAGAAAGTGTTCCCCCTAACTGTGCACCGTTGCGAAAGTTCATCGTTTCGAAGCACCACGTGATGATCGGGTGTGATAGATTCTTACGTTCACATACAACGGGTGTAAGCCAGATTTACACACGCAAAACACTTAGGTTGACTTGACGAGCCTAGCATGTACAGACATGGCCTCGGAACACAAGAGACCGAAAGGTCGAGCATGAGTCGTATAGTAGATACGATCAACATGAAGATGTTCACCGATGATGACTAGTCCGTCTCACATGATGATCGGACACGGCCTAGTTGACTCGGATCATGTCATCACTTAGATGACTAGAGGGATGTCTATCTGAGTGGGAGTTCATAAGATGAACTTAATTATCCTGAACATAGTCAAAAGATCTTTGCAAATTATGTCATAGCTCGCGTTTTAGTTCTACGGTTTTAGATATGTTCCTAGAGAAAATATAGTTGAAAGATGATAGTAGCGATTATGCGGACAGTAGAAAGCTTATGTCGTTAATGCACCGCTTAGTGTGCTGAACCCCAAACGTCGTCTGTGGATGTTGCGAACATCGGACATACACGTTTTGATAACTACGTGATAGTTCAGTTAAACGGTTTTGAGTTGAGGCACCAAAGAAGTTTTCGAAACGTCGCGGAACATATGAGATGTTTCGAGGGCTGAAATTGGGATTTCAGGCTCGTGCCCACGTCAAGAGGTATGAGACCTCCGACGATTTTCTTAGCCTACAAACTAAGGGAGAAAAGCTCAATCGTTGAGCTTGAGCTCAGATTGTCTGAGTGCAACAATCACTTGAATCGAGTGGGAGTTGATCTTCCAGATGAGATAGTGATGTTTCTCCAAAGTCATTGCCACCAAGCTGCTAGAGCTTCGTGATGAACTATAATATATCAAGGATAGATATGATGATCCTTGAGGTATTCGCGATGTTTGACACCATGAAAGTAGAAATCAAGAAGGAGCATCAATTGTTGATGGTTGGTGAAACCACTAGTTTCAAGAAGGGCAAGGGCAAGAAGGGATACTTCATGAAACAGCAAATCAGCTGCTGCGCTAGTGAAGAAACCCAAGACTGAACCCAAACCCGAGACTAAGTGCTTCTGTAATAAGGGGAACAACCACTGGAGCAGAATTACCCTAGATACTTGGTAGATAAGAAGGCTGGCAAGGTCGATAGAAGTATATTGGATATACATTATGTTAATGTGTAGTTTACTAGTACTCCTAGTAGCACCAGGGTATTAGATACCAGTTCGGTTACTAAGTGTTAGTAAATCGAAATAAAAGAGCTACGGAATAAACGGAGACTAGCTAAAGGTGAGCTGACGATATGTGTTGGAAGTGTTTCCAAGTTTGATATGATCAAACATCGCACGCTCCCTCTACCATCAAGATTAGTATTAACACTGAATAATTGTCATTTGGTGTTTGCGTTGAGCATAGACATGATTGGATTATATCTATCGCAATACGGTTATTCATTTAAGGAGAATAATGGTTACTCTATTTATTTGAATAATACCTTCAATGGTCTTGCACCTAAAGGAATGGTTTATTGAATCTTGATCGTAGTGATACACATTTTCATGCCAAAACATATAAGATAGTAATGATAGTACCACCTATTCGTGGCACTGTCATGTAAGTCATATTGGTATAAAACGCATGAAGAAGCTCCATGTTGATGGATCTTTGGATTCACTCGTTTTTGAAAAGATTGAGACAGGCAATCCATGTCTATTGGTATGTACGCATGAAGAAACTCCATGCAGATGGATCGTTTGGACTCACTTGATTTTGAATCACTTGAGACATGCAAATCATACCACATGGGCAAGATGACTAAAAA
The DNA here is from genome assembly GCA_963921465.1 of Triticum timopheevii. NCBI lineage: Eukaryota > Viridiplantae > Streptophyta > Magnoliopsida > Poales > Poaceae > Triticum > Triticum timopheevii. Next base: position 466,533,758 of record OY997266.1, read on the forward strand.
GCCTTGTTTTCGGTAAGATGGAATAAGAGAGCAACTTGTTGGAAGTAATACATTTTGATGTGTGCTGTCCAATGAGTGCCGAGGCACGCAATGGATATCGTTATGTTCTTACTTCACAGATGATTTGAGTAGATGCTAAGTGTATTTACTTGATGAAACACAAGTCTGAATCATTGAAAGGTTCAAGTAATTTTAGAGTGAAGTTGAAGATCATCGTGACAAGAGGATAAAATGTCTATGATATGATCATAGAGATGAGTATCTGAGTTACGAGCTTTGGCACGCAACAAAGACATTGTGGAAATTGTTTCACGATTAATACCGCCTGGAACACCATAGTGTGATGGTGTGTCCGAACATGGTACGTACCATGATGTCTCTTATCGAATTACCACTATCGTTAATGGGTTAGGCATTAGAGACAACCGCACTCACTTTAATAGGGCACCATGCAATTCCGTTGAGACGACACCGTTTGAACTATGGTTTGGAGAAACCTAAGTTGTCGTTCCTTGAAAGTTTGGGGCTGCGACACTTATGTGAAAAAGTTTCATCGTGATAAGCTCGAACCCAAAAAGGATAAATACATCTTCATAGGACACCCAAAACAGTTGGGTATACCTCCTAATTCAGATCCGAAAGCAATAGGGATTGTTTCTTGAATCGGGTCCTTTCTCGAGAAAAGTTTGTCTCGAAGAATTGAGTGGGAGGATGGTGGAGACTTGATGAGGTTATTGGACCGTCACTTCAACAAGTGTGTAGCAGGGCACAGGAAGTTGCTCCTGTGGCGCCTACACCAATTGAAGTAGAAGCTTATGATAGTGATCATGAAGTTTTGGATCAAGTCACTACCGTACCTCGTAGGGTGACAAGGATGCGTACTGCTTTAGAGTGGTACGGTAATCCTGTCTTGAAGGTCATGTTGCTAGACAACAATGAACCTACGAGCTATGGAGAAGCGATGGTGGGCCCAAAATCCGACAAATGGTTAGAAGCCATGAAATCCGAGATAGGATCCATGTATCAGAACAAAGCATGGACTTTGGTGGACTTGCCCAATGATCGGCAAGACATTGAGATAAATGGATCTTTAAGAAGAAGACAGACGTGGACGGTAATGTCACCGTCTTTGAAGCTCGACTTGTGGCGAAGAGTTTTTCACAAGTAGAAGGAGTTGACTACGATGAGATTTTCTCATCCATAGCGATGCTTAAGTCCGTCTGAATCATGTTAGCATTAGCTGCATTTATGAAATCTGGCAGATGGATGTCAAAATGAGTTTCCTTACCAGTCTTCGTAAGGAAAGGTTGTATGTGATACAATCAGAAAGTTTTTGTTGATCCTAAGGATGCTAAAAGGTATGCTGGCTCCAGCAATCCTTCTAAGGACTGGAATAAGCATCTCGGAGTTGGAATGTACGCTTTGATGAGATGATAAAAGATTTTGGGTTTATACAAAGTTTATGAGAAACTTGTATTTCCAAAGAAGTGAGTGGGAGCACTATAGAATTTCTGATCAGTATATGTTGTTGACATATTATCAGAAATGATGTAGAATTTCTGGAAAGCATATAGGGTTATTTGAAAGGTGTTTTTCAATAGAAAACCTGGATTAAGCTACTTGAACATTGAGCATCAAGATCTGTGAGGATAGATCAAAAACGCTTAATGGTACTTTCAAATGAGCATATACCTTGACATGATCTTGAAGGTGTTCAAGATGGATCAGTCAAAGAAGGAGTTCTTGCCTGAGTTGTAAGGTATGAAGTTAAGACTTAAAGCTCGACCACGGCAGAAGAGAGACAAAGGACGAAGGCCGTCCCCTATGTTTCAGACGTAGGCTCTATAGTATGCTATGCTGTGTACCACACCTGATGTGTGCCTTGCTACATATCTGGCAAGAAGGTACAAAGGTGATCAAGGAGTGGATCACCAAACAGCGGTCAAAAATTGTCCTTGGAGTAATAAGGACATGTTTCTCGATTATGGAGGTGATAAAGAGTTTGGCGTAAAGGGTTACGTCAATGCAAGCTTTAACACCTATCCGAATGACTCTGAGTAGCAAACCGGATACGTATAGTGGAGCAACCATTTGGAATAGCTCCAAGTGGAGCGTGGAAGCAGCATTTACAATATGACCTAGAGATTTGCGAAGTACATACGGATCTGAATGTTGCAGACCCGTTGACTAAAACCTCTCTCACAAGCAAACATGATCAAACCCCAGAACTCATTGAGTCTTAATCACATGATGATGTGAACTAGTTTATTGACACTAGTAAACTCTTTGGATGTTGGTCACATGGCGATGTGACCTGTGAGTGTTAATCACATGGCGATGTCAACTAGATTATTGACTCTAGTGCAAGTGGGAGACTGTTGGAAATATGCCCTAGAGGCAATAATAAATTAGTTATTATTATTGTATTTCCTTGTTCATGATAATCGTTTATTATCCATGCTATAATTGTATTGATAGGAAACTCAGATACATGTGTGGGTACATAGACAACACCATGTCCCTAGTAAGCCTCTAGTTGACTAGCTCGTTGATCAATAGATGGTTACGGTTTCCTGACCATGGACATTGGATGTCGTTGATAACGGGATCACATCATTAGCAGAATGATGTGATGGACAAGACCCAATCCTAAGCCTAGCACAAAGATTGTAGTTCGTATGCTAAAGCTTTTCTAATGTCAAGTATCTTTTCCTTAGACCATGAGATTGTGCAACTCCCGGATACCGTAGGAATGCTTTGGGTGTACCAAACGTCACAACGTAACTGGGTGGCTATAAAGGTGCACTACAGGTATCTCCGAAAGTGTCTGTTGGGTTGTCACGGATCGAGACTGGGAGCGTGCGATGCTTGATCACATCAACCTTGGAAACACTTCCAACACATATCGTCAGCTCACCTTTAGCTAGTCTCCGTTTATTCCGTAGATTTTATTTCGAGTTACTAACACTTAGTAACTGAACCGGTATCTAATACCCTGGTGCTACTAGGAGTACTAGTAAAGTACACATTAACATAATGTATATCCAATATACTTCTATCGACCTTGCCAGCCTTCTCATCTACCAAGTATCTAGGGTAATTCCGCTCAAGTGGTTGTTCCCCTTATTACAGAAGCACTTAGCCTCGGGTTTGGGTTCAACCTTGGGTTTCTTCACTAGAGCAGCAGCTGATTTGCCGTTTCATGAAGTATCCCTTCTTGCCCTTGCCCTTCTTGAAACTAGTGGTTTCACCAACCATCAACAATTGATGCTCCTTCTTGATTTCTACTTTCGCGGTGTCAAACATCGCGAATACCTCAAGGATCATCATATCTATCCCTGATATGTTATAGCTCATCACGAAGCAATAGCAGCTTGGTGGCAATGACTTTGGAGAAACATCACTATCTCATCTGGAAGATCAACTCCCACTCGATTCAAGTGAATGTTGCACTCAGACAATCTGAGCACAAGCTCAACGATTGAGCTTTTCTCCCTTAGTTTGCAGGCTAAGAAAATCGTCAGAGGTCTCATACCTCTTGACGTGGGCACGAGCCTGAAATCTCAATTTCAGCCCTCGAAACATCTCATATGTTCCGCGACGTTTCGAAAACGTCTTTGGTGCCTCAACTCTAAACCGTTTAACTGAACTATCACATAGTTATCAAAACGTGTATGTTTGATGTTCGCAACATCCACAAACGATGTTTGGGGTTCAGCACACTGAGCGGTGCATTAAGGACATAAGCTTTCTACTGTCCGCATAATCACTATTGTCAACTTTCAACTATATTTTCTCTAGGAACATATCTATACAGTGGAACTAAAGCGCGAGCTTACGACATAATTTGCAAAGATCTTTTGACTATGTTGAGGATAATTAAGTTCATCTTATGAACTCCCACTCAGATAGACATCCCTCTAGTCATCTAAGTGATTACATGATCCGAGTCAACTAGGCCGTGTCTGATCATCACATGAGACGGACTAGTCATCATCGGTGAACATCTTCATGTTGATCGTATCCTCCATACGACTCATGCTCGACCTTTCGGTCTCTGTGTTCCGAGGCCATGTCTGTACATGCTAGGCTCGTCAAGTTAACCCTAAGTGTTTTGCATGTGTAAAACTGTCTTACACCCGTTGTATGTGAATGTAAGGATCTATCACACCCGATCATCACGTGGTGCTTCGAAACGATGAACTTTAGCAACGGTGCACAGTTAGGGGAGAACACTTCTTGAAATTGTTGTAAGGGATCATCTTATTTACTACCGTCGTTCTAAGTAAACAAGATGCATAAACATGATAAACATCACATGCAATCAAATAGTGACATGATATGGCCAATATCATTTTGCTCCTTTTGATCTCCATCTTCGGGGCTCCATGATCATCATCGTCACCGGCATGACACCATGATCTCCATCATCATGATCTCCATCATCGTGTCTCCATGAAGTTGTCTCGCCAACTTATTACTTTTACTACTATGGCTACCGGTTAGCAATAAAGTAAAGTAATTACATGGCGTTGTTCAATGACACGCAGGTCATACAATAAATAAAGACAACTCCTATGGATCCTGCCGGTTGTCATACTCATCGACATGCAAGTCGTGATTCCTATTACAAGAACATGATCAATCTCATACATCACATATCATTCATCACATTCTTCTTGGCCATATCACATCACATAGCATACCCTGCAAAAACAAGTTAGACGTCCTCTAATTGTTGTTGCATGTTTTACGTGGCTGCTATGGGTTTCTAGGAAGAACGTTTCTTACCTACGCAACCACAACGTGATATGCCAATTGCTATTTACCCTTCATAAGGACCCTTTTCATCGAATCTGTTCCGACTAAAGTGGGAGAGACTGGCACCCGCTAGCCACCTTATGCACCAAGTGCATGTCAATCGGTGGAACCTGTCTCATGTAAGAGTACGTGTAAGGTCGGTCCGGGCCGCTTCATCCCACAATACCGTCGAAACAAGATTGGACTAGTAACGGTAAGCATATTGAACAAAATCAACGCCCACAACTACTTTGTGTTCTACTCGTGCAAAGAATCTACGCAATAGACCTAGCTCATGATGCCACTGTTGGGGAACGTAGCAGAAATTCAAAATTTTCCTACGTGTCACCAAGATCTATCTATGGAGAAACCAGCAACGAGGGGAAGGATAGTGCATCTACATACCCTTGTAGATCGCTAAGCGGAAGCGTTCAAGAGAACGAGGTTGAAGGAGTCGTACTCGTCGTGATCCAAATCATCGGAGATCCTAGTGCCGAACGGACGGCACCTCCGCGTTCAACACACGTACAGCCCGGTGACATCTCCCATGCCTTGATCCAGCAAGGAGAGAGGGAGAGGTTGAGGAAGACTCCATCCAGCAGCAGCACAACGGAGTGGTGGTGGTGGAGGAGCGTGGCAATCTTGCAGGGCTTCGCCAAGCACCGCGGGAGAGGAGAAGGGAGAGAGGTAGGGCTGCGCCAGGGAGAGGTCAAAACTCATGTGTTGGCAGCCCTCAAGACCTCCACTATATATAGGGGAGAGGGAGGGGGGTGCGCCCCCTCTATGGTTTCCACCCTAAGGGGTGCGGCAGCCCCAATCCCATCTAAGGGTGGCGGCCAAGGGGGGAGAGGGGGGAAACTTACCCCCCAAGTTAGGTGGAAGCACCCCTCCCAAACCCTAGGTGCCTTGGGACTTGGTGGGGGGGCACCAGCCCACCTGGGGCTGGTCCCCTCCCACACTTGGCCCATGCAGCCCTCTAGGGCCGGTGGCCCCACTTGGTGGACCCCCGGGACCCTCCCGGTGGTCCCGGTACGTTACCGATAAAACCTGAAACTTTTCTGGTGACCAAAACGGGACTTCCCATATATAAATCTTTACCTCCGGACCATTCCGGAACTCCTCGTGACGTCCGGGATCTCATCCGAGACTCTGAACAACATTCGGTAACCACATACAAACTTCCTTTATAACCCTAGCGTCATCGAACCTTAAGTGTGTAGACCCTACGGGTTCGGGAGACATGTAGACATGACCGAGACGTTCTCCGGTCAATAACCAACAGCGGGATCTAGATACCCATGTTGGCTCACACATTTTCCACGATGATCTCATCGGATGAACCACGATGTCAAGGACTAAGTCGATCCCGTATACAATTCCCTTTGTCTAACGCTATTGTACTTGCCCGAGATTCGATCGTCGGTATACCGATACCTTGTTCAATCTCGTGACCGGCAAGTCTCTTTACTCGTTCCATAACACATCATCCCGTGATCAACCCCTTGGTCACATTGTGCACATTATGATGATGTCCTACCGAGTGGGCCCAGAGATACCTCTCCGTTTACACGGAGTGACAAATCCCAGTCTCGATTCGTGCCAACCCAACAGACACTTTCGGAGATACCTGTAGTGCACCTTTATAGCCACCCAGTTATGTTGTGACGTCTGGTACACCCAAAGCATTCCTACGGTATCCGGGAGTTGCACAATCTCATGGTCTAAGGAAAAGATACTTGACATTAGAAAAGCTTTAGCATACGAACTACACGATCTCTGTGCTAGGCTTAGGATTGGGTCTTGTCCATCACATCATTCTCCCAATGATGTGATCCCGTTATCAACGACATCCAATGTCCATGGTCAGGAAACCGTAACCATCTATTGATCAACGAGCTAGTCAACTAGAGGCTTACTAGGGACATGGTGTTGTCTATGTATCCACACATGTATCTGAGTTTCCTATCAATACAATTATAGCATGGATAATAAACGATTATCATGAACAAGGAAATATAATAATAACTAATTTATTATTGCCTCTAGGGCATATTTCCAACAGTCTCCCACTTGCACTAGAGTCAATAATCTAGTTCACATCGTCATGTGATCAACATTCACATGTCACATCGCCATGTGACCAACATCCAAAGAGTTTACTAGTGTCATTAAACTAGTTCACATCATCATGTGATTAAGACTCAATGAGTTCTGGGGTTTGATCATGTTTTGCTTGTGAGAGAGGTTTTAGTCAACGGGTCTGTAACTTTCAGATCCGTATGTACTTCGCAAATCTCTTGGTCATTCTGTAAATGCTGCTTCCACGCTCCACTTGGAGCTATTCCAAATGGTTGCTCCACCATACGTATCCGGTTTGCTACTCAGAGTCACTCGGATAGGTGTTAAAGCTTGCATCGACGAACCCTTTATGCCGAACTCTTTATTACCTCCAGAATCGAGAAACATGTCCTTAGTTACTCCAAGGACAATTTTGTCCGCTGTACAATGATCCATCCCTGGATCATTCTTGTACCCCTTGACTGACTCATGGCAAGGCACACTTCTGGTGCGGTACACAGCATAGCATACTATAGAGCCTACGTCTGAAGTATAGGGGACGACCTTCGTCCTTTCTCTCTATTCTGCCGTGGTCGAGCTTTTAAGTCTTAACTTCATACCTTACATCTCAGGCAAGAACTCCTTCTTTGACTGATCCATCTTGAACACCTTCAAGATCATGTCAAGGTACGTGCTCATTTGAAAGTACTATTAAGCATTTTGATCTATCTTATAGATCTTGATGCTTATTGTTCAAGTAGCCTAATCCAGGTTTTCCATTGAAAAACACTTTCCAAATAACCCTATATGCTTTCTAGAAATTCAACATCATTTCTGATCTACAATATGTCAATAACATATACTCATCAGAAATTCTATAGTGCTCCCACTCACTTCTTTGGAAATACAAGTTTCTCATAAACTTTTGTACAAACCCAAAATCTTTGATCATCTCATCAAAGCGCACATTCCAACTCCGAGATGCTTACTCCAGTCTTAGAAGGATCGCTGGAGCTAGCATACCTTTTAGCATCCTTAGGATCGACAAAAACTTTCTGATTGTATCACATACAACCTTTCCTTACGAAGACTGGTAAGGAAACTCGTTTTGACATCTATCTGCCAGATTTCATAAATGCAGCTAATGCTAACATGATTCCGACGGACTTAAGCATCGCTACAGATGAGAAAATCTCATCGTAGTCAACTCCTTGAACTTGTGAAAAACTCTTCGCCACAAGTCGAGCTTCATAGACGGTGACATCACCGTCCATGTCCGTCTTCTTCTTGAAGATCCATTTATCTCAATGGCTTGTCGATCATCGGGCAAGTCCACCAAAGTCCATGCTTTGTTCTGATACATGGATCCTATCTCGGATTTCATGGCTTCTAACCATTTGTCGGAATTTGGGCCCACCATTGCTTCTCCATAGCTCGTAGGTTCATTGTTGTCTAGCAACATGACCTTCAAGACAGGATTACTGTACCACTCTGAAGTAGTACGTATCCTTGTCACCCTACGAGGTACGGTAGTGACTTGATCCAAAACTTCATGATCACTATCATAAGCTTCTACTTCAATTGGTGTAGGTGCCACAGGAACAACTTCCTGTGCCCTGCTACACACTAGTTGAAGTGACGGTTCAATAACCTCATCAAGTCTCCACCATCCTCCCACTCAACTTTCCGAGACAAACTTTTCCTCGAGAAAGGACCCGATTCAAGAAACAATCCCTGTTGCTTTCGGATCTGAATTAGGAGGTATACCCAACTGTTTTGGGTGTCCTATGAAGATGTATTTATCCGCTTTGGGTTCGAGCTTATCAACCTGAAACTTTTTCACATAAGCGTCGCAGCCCCAAACTTTAAGGAACGACAACTTAGGTTTCTCCAAACCATAGTTCAAACGGTGTCGTCTCGACGGAATTACGTGGTGCCCTATTAAAGTGAGTGCGGTTGTCTCTAATGCCTAACCCATGAACGATAGTGGTAATTCGATAAGAGACATCATGGTATGCACCATATCCAATAGGGTGCAACTATGATGTTCGGACACACCATCACACTATGGTGTTCCAGGCGGTATTAGTTGTGAAATGATTTCCACAATGTCTCAATTGCATACCAAACTCATAACTCAGATACTCATCTCTATGATCATATCATAGACATTTTATCCTCTTGTCACGACGATCTTCAACTTCACTCTGAAATTACTTGAAGCATTCAATAATTCAGACTTGCGTGATCATCAAGTAAATATACTCAGTATCTACTCAAATCATCCGTGAAGTAAGAACATAACGATATCCACTGCGTGCCTCAGCACTCATTGGACTGCACACATCAAAATGTGTTACTTCCAACAAGTTGCTATTTTGTTCCATCTTACTGAAAACGAGGCTTTTCAGTCATATTGCCCATGTGGTATGATTTGCATATCTCAAGTGATTCAAAATCAAGTGAGTCCAAACGATCCATCTGCATGGAGTTTCTTTATGCGTATATACCAATAGACATGGTTCACATGTCTCAATCTTTTCAAAAACGAGTGAGTCCAAAGATCCATCAACATGGAGCTTCTTCATGCGTTTTATACCAATATGACTTACATGGCAGTGCCACAAGTAAGTGGTACTATCATTACTATCTTATATCTTTTTGGCATGAAAATGTGTATCACTACGATCGAGATTCAATAAACCATTCCTTTAGGTGCAAGACCATTGAAGGTATTATTCAAATAAATAGAGTAACCATTATTCTCCTTAAATGAATAACCATATTGCGATAGACATAATCCAATCATGTCTCGATGGTAGAGGGAGCGTGCGATGCTTGATCACATCAACCTTGGAAACACTTCCAACACATATCGTCAGCTCACCTTTAGCTAGTCTCCGTTTATTCCGTAGCTTTTATTTCGAGTTACTAACACTTAGCAACCGAACCGGTATCTAATACCCCGGTGCTACTAGGAGTACTAGTAAAGTACACATTAACATAATGTATATCCAATATACTTCTATCGACCTTGCCAGCCTTCTCATCTACCAAGTATCTAGGGTAATTCCGCTCCAGTGGTTGTTCCCCTTATTACAGAAGCACTTAGCCTCGGGTTTGGGTTCAACCTTGGGTTTCTTCACTAGAGCAGCAGCTGATTTGCCGTTTCATGAAGTATCCCTTCTTGCCCTTGCCCTTCTTGAAACTAGTGGTTTCACCAACCATCAACAATTGATGCTCCTTCTTGATTTCTACTTTCGCGGTGCCAAACATCGCGAATACCTCAAGGATCGTCATATCTATCCCTGATATGTTATAGCTCATCACGAAGCTCTAGCAGCTTGGTGGCAATGACTTTGGAGAAACATCACTATCTCATCTGGAAGATCAACTCCCACTCATTCAAGTGAATGTTGCACTCAGACAATCTGAGCACAAGCTCAACGATTGAGCTTTTCTCCCTTAGTTTGCAGGCTAAGAAAATCGTCGGAGGTCTCATACCTCTTGACGTGGGCACGAGCCTGAAATCTCAATTTCAGCCCTCGAAACATCTCATATGTTCTGCGACGTTTCGAAAACGTCTTTGGCACCTCAACTCTAAACCGTTTAACTGAACTATCACGTAGTTATCAAAACGTGTATGTTTGATGTTCACAGCATCCACAAACGACGTTTGGGGTTCAGCACACTGAGCGGTGCATTAAGGACATAAGCTTTCTACTGTCCGCATAATCGCTATTGTCAACTTTCAACTATATTTTCTCTAGGAACATATCTATACAGTGGAACTAAAGCGCGAGCTTACGACATAATTTGCAAAGATCTTTTGACTATGTTCAGGATAATTAAGTTCATCTTATGAACTCCCACTCAGATAGACATCCATCTAGTCATCTAAGTGATTACATGATCCGAGTCAACTAGGCCGTGTCCGATCATCACGTGAGACGGACTAGTCATCATCGGTGAACATCTTCATGTTGATCGTATCCTCCATATGACTCATGCTCGACCTTTCGGTCTCTGTGTTCCGAGGCCATGTCTGTACATGCTAGGCTCGTCAAGTTAACCCTAAGTGTTTTGCATGTGTAAAACTGTCTTACACCCGTTGTATGTAAACGTAAGGATCTATCACACCCGATCATCACGTGGTGCTTCGAAACGACGAACTTTAGCAACGGTGCACAGTTAGGGGAGAACACTTCTTGAAATTGTTGTAAGGGATCATCTTATTTACTACCGTCGTTCTAAGTAAACAAGATGCATAAACATGATAAACATCACATGCAATCAAATAGTGACATGATATGGCCAATATCATTTTGCTCCTTTTGATCTCCATCTTCGGGGCTCCATGATCATCATCGTCACCGGCATGACACCATGATCTCCATCATCGTGTCTCCATAAAGTTGTCTCGCCAACTTATTACTTCTACTACTATGGCTACCGGTTAGCAATAACGTAAAGTAATTACATGGCGTTGTTCAATGACACGCAGGTCATACAATAAATAAAGACAACTCCTATGGCTCCTGCCGGTTGTCATACTCATCGACATGCAAGTCGTGATTCCTATTACAAGAACATGATCAATCTCATACATCACATATCATTCATCACATTCTTCTTGGCCATATCACATCACATAGCATACCCTGCAAAAACAAGTTAGACGTCCTCTAATTGTTGTTGCATGTTTTACGTGGCTGCTATGGGTTTCTAGCAAGAACGTTTCTTACCTACGCAAAACCACAACGTGATATGCCAATTGCTATTTACCCTTCATAAGGACCCTTTTCATCGAATCCGTTCCGACTAAAGTGGGAGAGACTGGCACCCGCTAGCCACCTTATGCACCAAGTGCATGTCAATCGGTGGAACCTGTCTCACGTAAGAGTACGTGTAAGGTCGGTCTGGGCTGCTTCATCCCACAATACCGTTGAAACAAGATTAGACTAGTAATGGTAAGCATATTGAACAAAATCAACGCCCACAACGGCTTTGTGTTCTACTCGTGCAAAGAATCTACGCAATAGACCTAGCTCATGATGCCACTGTTGGGGAACGTAGCAGAAATTCAAAATTTTCCTACGTGTCACCAAGATCTATCTATGGAGAAACCAGCAACGAGGGGAAGGAGAGTGCATCTACATACCCTTGTAGATCGCTAAGCGGAAGCGTTCAAGAGAACGAGGTTGAAGGAGTCGTACTCGTCGTGATCCAAATCACCGGAGATCCTAGTGCCGAACGGACTGCACCTCCGCGTTCAACACACGTACAGCCCGGTGACGTCTCCCATGCATTGATCTAGCAAGGAGAGAGGGAGAGGTTGAGGAAGACTCCATCCAGCAGCAGCACAACAGCGTGGTGGTGGTGGAGGAGCATGGCAATCCTGCAGGGCTTCGCCAAGCACCGCAGGAGAGGAGAAGGGAGAGAGGTAGGGCTGCGCCAGGGAGAGGTCAAAACTCATGTGTTGGCAGCCCTCAAGACCTCCACTATATATAGGGGAGAGGGAGGGGGCTGCGCCCCCTCTAAGGTTTCCACCCCAAGGGGTGCGGCAGCCCCAATCCCATCTAAGGGTGGCGGCCAAGGGGGGAGAGGGAGGAAACTTGCCCCCCAAGTTAGGTGGAAGCACCCCCTCCCCAAACCCTAGGCGCCTTGGGCCTTGGTGGGGGGGGGCGCACCAGCCCACCTGGAGCTGGTCCCCTCCCACACTTGGCCCATGCAGCCCTCTGGGGCCGGTGGCCCCACTTGGTGGACCCCCGGGACCCTCCCGGTGGTCCCGGTACGTTACCGATAAAACCTGAAACTTTTCCGGTGACCAAAACGGGACTTCCCATATATAAATCTTTACCTCCGGACCATTCCGGAACTCCTCGTGACGTCCGGGATCTCATCCGAGACTCCGAACAACATTCGGTAACCACATACAAACTTCCTTTATAACCCTAGCATCATCGAACCTTAAGTGTGTAGACCCTACGGGTTCGGGAGACATGTAGACATGACCGAGACGTTCTCCGGTCAATAACCAACAACGGGATCTGGATACCCATGTTGGATCCCACATGTTCCACGATGATCTCATCGGATGAACCACGATGTCAAGGACTCAGTCGATCCCGTATACAATTCCCTTTGTCTAACGGTATTGTACTTGCCCGAGATTCGATTGTCGGTATACCGATACCTTGTTCAATCTCATTACCGGCAAGTCTCTTTACTCGTTCCGTAACACATCATCCCGTGATCAACCCCTTGGTCACATTGTGCACATTATGATGATGTCCTACCGAGTGGGCCCAGAGATACCTCTCTGTTTACACGGAGTGACAAATCCCAGTCTCGATTCGTGCCAACCCAACAGACACTTTCGGAGATACCTGTAGTGCACCTTTATAGCCACCCAGTTACATTGTGACATTTGGTACACCCAAAGCATTCCTACAGTATCCGGGAGTTGCACAATCTCATGGTCTAAGGAAAAGATACTTGACATTAGAAAAGCTTTAGCATACGAACTACACGATCTCTGTGCTAGGCTTAGGATTGGGTCTTGTCCATCACATCATTCTCTCAATGATGTGATCCCGTTATCAACGACATCCAATGTCCATGGTCAGGAAACTGTAACCATCTATTGATCAACGAGCTAGTCAACTAGAGGCTTACCAGGGACATGGTGTTGTCTATGTATCCACACATGTATCTGAGTTTCCTATCAATACAATTATAGCATGGATAATAAACGATTATCATGAACAAGGAAATATAATAATAACTAATTTATTATTGCCTCTAGGGCATATTTCCAACAGTGGGCGATACAAGTCATACTGCTTACCAGCATGTCATACTTTGGTTCGGCGGTATTGTTGGATGAAGCGGCCCGGACCGACATTACGCGTACGCTTACGCGAGACTGGTTTTACCGCCGTTCTTTGCACACAGGTGACTAGCGGGTGTCTGTTTCTCCAACTTTAGTTGAACCGAGTGTGGCTATGCCCGGTCCTTGCGAAGGTTAAAACAGCACCAACTTGACGAACTATCGTTGTGGTTTTGATGCGTAGGTAAGAACGGTTCTTGCTCAGCCCGTAGCAGCCACGTAAAACTTGCAACAACAAAGTAGAGGACGTCTAACTTGTTTTGCAGGGCATGTTGTGATGTGATATGGCCAAGACGTGATGCTATATTTTATTGTATGAGATGATCATGTTTTGTAACCGAAGTTATCGGCAACTGGATGGAGCCATATGGTTGTCGCTTTATTGTATGAAATGCAAACACCCTGTAATTGCTTTACTTTATCACTAAGCGGTAGCGATAGTCGTAGAAGCAATAGATGGCGTAAAACGACAACGATGCTACGATGGAGATCAAGGTGTCGCGCCGGTGATGATGGTGCTTCGGAGATGGAGATCACAAGCACAAGATGATGATGGCCATATCATATCACTTATATTGATTGCATGTGATGTTTATCCTTTATGCATCTTATCTTGCTTTGATTGACGGTAGCATTTTAAGATGATCTCTCACTAAAAATTATCAAGAAGTGTTGTCCCTGAGTATGCACCGTTGCCAAAGTTCGTCGTGCCCAGGCACCACGTGATGATCGGGTGTGATAAGCTCTACGTCCATCTACAACGGGTGCAAGCCAGTTTTGCACACGCAGAATACTCAGGTTAAACTTGACGAGCCTAGCATATGCAGATATGGCCTCGAAACACGGAGACCGAAAGGTCGAGCGTGAATCATATAGTAGATATGATCAACATAAGATGTTCACCATTGAAAACTACTCAATCTCACGTGATGATTGGTTATGGTTTAGTTGATTTGGATCACGTGATCACTTAGATGACTAGAGAGTTGTCTGTCTAAGTGGGAGTTCTTAAGTAATATGATTAATTGAACTTAAATTTATCATGAACTTAGTACCTGATAGTATCTTGCTTGTCTATGTTGATTGTAGATAGATGGCCCGTGCTGTTGTTCCGTTAAATTTTAATGCGTTCCTTGAGAAAGCAAAGTTGAAAGATGATGGTAGCAACTACGCGGACTGGGTCCGTAACATGAGGATTATCCTCATTGCTGCACACAAAAGTTACGTCCTGGAAGCACCGCTGGGTGCCAGGCCTGCTGCTGATGCAACCGACGATGTTAAGAACGTCTGGCAGAGCAAAGCTGATGACTACTCGATAGTTCAATGTGCCATGCTTTACGGCTTAGAACCGGGACTTCAACGACGTTTTGAACATCATGGAGCATATGAGATGTTCCAGGAGTTGAAGTTAATATTCTCGAAGAATGCCCGGATTGAGAGATATGAAGTCTCCAATAAGTTCTATAGCTGCAAGATGGAGGAGAATAGTTCTGTCAGTGAGCATATACTCAAGATGTCTGGGTATTGTAATCACTTGATTCAACTGGGAGTTACTCTTCCAGATGATAGCGTCATTGACAGAATTCTCCAATCACTTCCACCAAGCTACAAGAGCTTCGTGATGAACTATAATATGCAAGGGATGGATAAGACAATTCCCGAGCTCTTCGCAATGCTAAAGGCTGCGGAGGTAGAAATCAAGAAGGAGCATCAAGTGTTGATGGTCAACAAGACCACTAGTTTCAAGAAAAAGGGCAAAGGGAAGAAGAAGGGGAACTTGAAGAAGAATAGCAAGCAAGTTGCTGCTCAAGAGAAGAAACCCAAGTCTGGACCTAAGCCTGAAACTGAGTGCTTCTATTGCAAGCAGACTGGTCACTGGAAGCGGAACTGCCCCAAGTATTTGGCGGATAAGAAGGATGACAAGGTGAACAAAGGTATATGTGATATACATGTTATTGATGTGTACCTTACTAGAGCTCGCAGTAGCACCTGGGTATTTGATACTGGTTCTGTTGCTAATATTTGCAACTCGAAACAGGGACTACGGATTAAGCGAACACTAGCAAAAGACGAGGTGACGATGCGCGTGGGAAATGGTTCCAAAGTCGATGTGATCGCGGTCGGCACGCTACCTCTACATCTACCTTCGGGATTAGTATTAGACCTAAATAATTGTTATTTGGTGCCAGCGTTGAGCATGAACATTATATCTGGATCTTGTTTGATGCGAGACGGTTATTCATTTAAATCAGAGAATAATGGTTGTTCTATTTATATGAGTAATATCTTTTATGGTCATGCACCCTTGAAGAGTGGTCTATTTTTGATGAATCTCGATAGTAGTGATACACATATTCATAATGTTGAAGCCAAAAGATGCAGAGTTGATAATGATAGTGCAACTTATTTGTGGCACTGCCGTTTAGGTCATATCGGTGTAAAACGCATGAAGAAACTCCATACTGATGGACTTTTGGAACCACTTGATTATGAATCACTTGGTACTTGCGAACCGTGCCTCATGGGCAAGATGACTAAAACGCCGTTCTCCGGTACTATGGAGAGAGCAACAGATTTGTTGGAAATCATACATACAGATGTATGTGGTCCGATGAATGTTGAGGCTCGTGGCGGATATCGTTATTTTCTCACCTTCACAGATGATTTAAGCAGATATGGGTATATCTACTTAATGAACCATAAGTCTGAAACATTTGAAAAGTTCAAAGAATTTCAGAGTGAAGTTGAAAATCATCGTAATAAGAAAATAAAGTTTCTACGATCTGATCGTGGAGGAGAATATTTGAGTTACGAGTTTGGTCTACACTTGAAACAATGCGGAATAGTTTCGCAACTCACGCCACCCGGAACACCACAGTGTAATGGTGTGTCCGAACGTCGTAATCGTACTTTACTTGATATGGTGCGATCTATGATGTCTCTTACAGATTTACCGCTATCGTTTTGGGGTTATGCTTTAGAGACGGCCACATTCACATTAAATAGGGCACCATCAAAATCTGTTGAGACGACACCTTATGAACTATGGTTTGGCAAGAAACCAAAGTTGTCGTTTCTTAAAGTTTGGGGCTGCGATGCTTATGTGAAAAAGCTTCAACCTGATAAGCTCGAACCCAAATCGGAGAAATGTGTCTTCATAGGATACCCAAAGGAGACAGTTGGGTACACCTTCTATCACAGATCCGAAGGCAAGACATTCGTTGCTAAGAATGGGTCCTTTCTACAGAAGGAGTTTCTCTCGAAAGAAGTGAGTGGGAGGAAAGTAGAACTTGATGAGGTAATTATACCTGCTCCCTTGTTGGAAAATAGTACATCACAGGAACTGGTTTCTGTGACGTCAAAACCAACTAGTGAGGAAGTTGATGATGATGATCATAGAACTTCAGATCAAGTTGCTACAGAACCTTGTAGGTAAAACAGAGTAAGATCCGCACCAGAGTGGTACGACAATCCTATTCTGGAAGTCATGCTACTAGATCATGATGAACCTACGAACTATGAAGAAGCGATGGTGAGCCCAGATTCCGCAAAATGGCTTGAAGCCATGAAATCTGAGATGGGATCCATGTATGAGAACAAAGTATGGACTTTGGTTGACTTGCCCGATGGTCGGCAAGCAATTGAGAATAAATGGATCTTCAAGAAGAAGACTGACGCTGACGGTAATGTTACTGTCTACAAAGCTCGACTTGTTGCAAAAGGTTTTCGACAAGTTCAAGGAATTGACTACGATGAGACCTTCTCACCCATAGCGATGCTTAAGTCTGTCCGAATCATGTTAGCAATTGCCGCATTTTATGATTATGAAATTTGGCAAATGGATGTAAAAACTGCATTCCTGAATGGGTTTCTGGAGGAAGAGTTGTATATGATGCAACCAGAAGGTTTTATCGATCCTAAGGGAGCTACCAAAGTGTGCAAGCTCCAGCGATCCATTTATGGACTGGTGCAAGCCTCTCGGAGTTGGAATAAACGTTTTGATAGTGTGATCAAAGCATTTGGGTTTATACAGACTTTTGGAGAAGCCTGTATTTACAAGAAAGTGAGTGGGAGCTCTGTAGCATTTCTAATATTATATGTGGATGACATATTATTGATTGGAAATGATATAGAATTTCTGGATAGCATAAAGGGATACTTGAATAAAAGTTTTTCAATGAAAGACCTCGGTGAAGCTGCTTACATATTGGGCATTAAGATCTATAGAGATAGATCAAAACGCTTAATTGGACTTTCACAAAGCACATACCTTGACAAAGTTTTGAAGAAGTTCAAAATGGATCAAGCAAAGAAAGGGTTCTTGCCTGTATTGCAAGGTGTGAAGTTGAGTAAGACTCAATGCCCGACCACTGCAGAAGATAGAGAGAAAATGAAAGATGTTCCCTATGCTTCAGCCATAGGCTCTATCATGTATGCAATGCTGTGTACCAGACCTGATGTGTGCCTTGCTATAAGTTTAGCAAGGAGGTACCAAAGTAATTTAGGAGTGGATCACTGGACAGTGGTCAAGAACATCCTGAAGTACCTGAAAAGGACTAAGGATATGTTTCTCATATATGGAGGTGACAAAGAGCTCATCGTAAATGGTTACGTTGATGCAAGCTTTGACACTGATCCGGACGATTCTAAATCGCAAACCGGATACGTGTTTACATTAAACGGTGGAGCTGTCAGTTGGTGCAGTTCAAAACAAAGCATCGTGGCAGGATCTACGTGTGAAGCGGAACACATAGCTGCTTCGGAAGCAGCTAATGAAGGAGTCTGGATGAAGGAGTTCATATCCGATCTAGGTGTCATACCTAGTGCATCGGGTCCAATGAAAATCTTCTGTGACAATACTGGAGCGATTGCCTTAGCGAAGGAATCCAGATTTCACAAGAGAACCAAGCACATCAAGAGACGCTTCAATTCCATCCGGGATCTAGTCCAGGTGGGAGACATAGAGATTTGCAAGATACATACGGATCTGAATGTTGCAGACCCGTTGACTAAGCCTCTTCCACGAGCAAAACATGATCAGCACCAAGACTCCATGGGTGTTAGAATCATTACTGTGTAATCTAGATTATTGACTCTAGTGCAAGTGGGAGACTGAAGGAAATATGCCCTAGAGGCAATAGTAAAGTTATTATTTATTTCCTTATATCATGATAAATGTTTATTATTCATGCTAGAATTGTATTAACCGGAAACATAATACATGTGTGAATATATAGACAAACAGAGTGTCACTAGTCTACTTGACTAGCTTGTTAATCAAAGATGGTTATGTTTCCTAACCATGGACAAAGAGTTGTTATTTGATTAACGGGATCACATCGTTAGTTGAATGATCTGATTGACATGACCCATTCTGTTAGCTTAGCACCCGATCGTTTAGTATGTTGCTATTGCTTTCTTCATGACTTATACATGTTCCTATGACTATGAGATTATGCAACTCCCGTTTACTGGAGGAACACTTTGTGTGCTACCAAACGTCACAACGTAACTGGGTGATTATAAAGGTGCTCTACAGGTGTCTCCAAAGGTACTTGTTGGGTTGGCGTATTTCGAGATTAGGATTTGTCACTCTGAATGTCAGAGAGGTATCTCTGGGCCCTCTCGGTAATGCACATCTTTGCAACTAATGAGTTAGTTGCGAGATGATTTATTACGGAACGAGTAAAGAGACTTGTCGGTAACGAGATTGAACTAGGTATTGGATACCGGCGATCGAATCTCGGGCAAGTAACATACCGATGACAAAGGGAACAACGTATGTTGTTATGCGGTCTGACCGATAAAGATCTTCGTAGAATATGTAGGAACCAATATGGGCATCCAGGTCCCGCTATTGGTTATTGACCGGAGACGTGTCTCGGTCATGTCTACATTGTTCTCGAACCGTAGGGTCCGCACGCTTAAAGTTACGATGACAGTTTCTTTATGAGTTTATGTATTTTGATGTACCGAAGGTTGTTCGGAGTCCCGGATGTGATCACAGACATGACGAGGAGTCTCGAAATGGTCGAGACATAAAGATTGATATATTGGACGACTATATTCGGACACCGAAATTGTTCCGGGTGATTTTGGAGAAAACCGGAGTGCCGGGGGGGGTTACCGGAACCCCCCGGGAGAGTTAATGGGCCACATGGGCCTTGGTGGGAAGAGAGAGGGGCGGCCAGGGTGGGCCGCGCGCCCCCTCTCCCTCTGGTCCGAATTGGACTAGGAGGGGGCGGCGCCCCCCTTTCCTTCCCCCCTCTCCCCCTTCCTTCCCCCTCCTAGTAGGAGTAGGAAAGGAGGAATCCTACTCCTACTAGGAGGAGGATTCCTCCTCCTTGGCGCGCCCAAGGGGCCGGCCGGCCTCCCCCCTTGCCCCTTTATATACGGGGGCGGGGGGGGGGGGGGGGAGGCACCCCATAGACACACAAGTTGATCTTCGTGATCGTTCCTTAGCCGTGTGCGGTGCCCCCCTCCACGATATTACACCTCGGTCATATTGTCGCGGTGCTTAGGCGAAGCCCTGCGACAGTTGAACATCAAGATCGTCACCACGCCGTCGTGCTGACGGAACTCCTCCCCGAAGCTTTGCTGCATCGGAGCACGGGGTGCGTCATCGAGTTGTACGTGTGTCAAGAACTCGGAGGTGCCGGAGTAACGGTGCTTGGATCGGTTGGACCGGGAAGACATACGACTACTTCCTCTACGTTGTGTCAACGCTTCCGCTTCGGTCTACGAGGGTACGTAGACAACACTCTCCCCTCTCGTTGCTATGCATCACCATGATCTTCCGTGTGCGTAGGAAAATTTTGAAATTACTACGTTCCCCAACATGTGGGGGGCGCACCAGCCCACCTGGGGCTGGTCCCCTCCCACACTTGGCCCATGTACCCCTCTGGGGATGGTGGCCCCACTTGGTGGACCCCCGGGACCCTCCCGGTGGTCCCGGTACGTTACCGATAAAACCTGAAACTTTTCCGGCGACCAAAACAGGACTTCCCATATATAAATCTTTACCTCCGGACCATTCCGGAACTCCTCGTGACGTCCGGGATCTCATCCGGGACTCCGAACAACATTCGGTAACCACATACAAACTTCCTTTATAGCCCTAGCGTCATCGAACCTTAAGTGTGTAGACCCTATGGGTTCAGGAACCATGCCGACATGACCGAGACGTTCTCCGGTCAATAACCAATAGCGGGATCTGGATACCCATGTTGGCTCCCACATGTTCCACGATGATCTCATCGGATGAACCACGATGTCAAGGACTCAATCAATCCCGTATACAATTCCCTTTGTCTAGCGGTATTGTACTTGCCCGAGATTCGATCGTCGGTATACCGATACCTTGTTCAATCTCGTTACCGGCAAGTCTCTTTACTCGTTCCGTAACACATCATCCCGCGATCAACTCTTTGATCACATTGTGCACATTATGATGATGTCCTACCGAGTGGGCCCAAAGATACCTTTTCGTCACACGGAGTGACAAATCCCAGTCTCGATTCGTGCCAACCCAACAGACACTTTTGGAGATACCTATAGTGCACCTTTATAGCCACCCAGTTACGTTGTGACGTTTGGTACACCCAAAGCATTCCTACGATATCCAGGAGTTGCACAATCTCATGGTCTAAGGAAATGATACTTGGCATTAGAAAAGCTTTAGCATACGAACTACGATCTTTGTGCTAGGCTTAGGATTGGGTCTTGTCCATCACATCATTCTTCTAATGATGTGATCCCATTATCAACGACATCCAATGTCCATGGTCAGGAAACCGTAACCATCTATTGATCAACGAGCTAGTCAACTAGAGGCTTACTAGGGACATGGTGTTGTCTATGTACCCACACATGTATCTGAGTTTCCTATCAATACAATTATAGCATGGGTAATAAACGATTATCATGAACAAGGAAATATAATAATAACTAATTTATTATTGCCTCTAGGGCATATTTCCAACAGTCTCCCACTTGCACTAGAGTCAATAATCTAGTTCACATCACCATGTGATTAACACTCACACGTCACATTGCCATGTGACCAACATCCAAAGAGTTTACTCGTGTCATTAAATTAGTTCACATCATCATGTGATTAAGACTCAATGAATTCTGGGTTTTGATCATGTTTTGCTTGCAAGAGAGGTTTTAGTCAATGAGTCTGCAACATTCAGATCCGTATGTACTTCGCAAATCTCTAGGTCATATTGTAAATGCTGCTTCCACGCTCCATTTGGAGCTATTCCAAATGGTCGCTCCACTATACGTATCCGGTTTGCTACTCAGAGTCATTCGGATAGGTGTTAAAGCTTGCATCGTCGTAACCCTTTACGCCGAACTCTTTATCACCTCCATAATCGAGAAACATATCCTTATTCCTCTAAGGATAATTTTGACTGCTATCTGGTGATCCACTCCTTGATCACCTTTGTACCCTCTTGCCAGACATGTGGCAAGGCACACATCAGGTGCGGTACTTAGCATAGCATACTGTAGAGCCTACGTCTAAAGCATAGGGGACGACCTTCGTCCTTTCTCTCTTTTCTGCCATGGTCGAGCTTTAAGTCTTAACTTCATACCTTACAACTCAGGCAAGAACTCCTTCTTTGACTGATCCATCTTGAACACCTTCAAGATCATGTCAAGGTATGTGCTCATTTGAAAGTACCATTAAGCGTTTTTGATCTATCCTCATAGATCTTGATGCTCAATGTTCAAGTAGCTTAATCCAGGTTTTCTATTGAAAAACACCTTTCAAATAACCCTATATGCTTTCCAGAAATTCTACATCATTTCTGATCAACAATATGTTTACAACATATACTTATCAGAAATTCTATAGTGCTCCCACTCACTTCTTTGGAAAAACAAGTTTCTCATAAACTTTGTATAAACCCAAAATCTCTTATCATCTTATCAAAGTGTATAATCCAACTCCGAGATGCTTACTCCAGTCCATGGAAGGACCGCTGGAGCTAGCATACCTTTTAGCATCCTTAGGATCGACAAAACCTTTCTGATTGTATCACATACAACCTTTCCTTACGAAAACTGGTAAGGAAACTTGTTTTTGACATCCATCTGCCAGATTTCATAAATGCAGCTAATGCTAACATGATTCCGACGGACTTCAAGCATCGCTACGAATGAGAAAAACTCATCGTAGTCAACTCCTTGAACTTGTGAAGAACTCTTCGTCACAAGTCCAGCTTCATAGACGGTGATATCATCGTCCACGTCCGTCTTCTTCTTAAAGATCCATTTATCTCAATGGCTTGCCGATCATCGGGCAAGTCCACCAAAGTCCATGCTTTGTTCTGATACATGGATTCTATCTCGGATTTCAAGGCTTCTAACCATTTGTCGGAATTTGGGCCCACCATTGCTTCTCCATAGCTCGTAGGTTCATTGTTGTCTAGCAACATGACCTTCAAGACAGGATTACTATACCACTCTGAAGCAGTACGCGTCCTTGTCACCCTACGAGGTACGGTAGTGACTTGATCCGAAGTTTCATGATCACTATCATAAGCTTCTACTTCAATTGGTGTAGGCGCCACAAGAACAACTTCCTGTGCCCTGCTACACACTAGTTGTAGTGACGGTTCAGTAACCATATCAAGTCTCCACCATCCTCCCACTCAACTTTTCTAGACAAACTTTTCCTGGAGAAAGGACCCAATTCAAGAAACAATCCCTATTGCTTTCGGGTCTGAATTAGGAGGTATACCCAACTGTTTTGGGTGTCCTATGAAGATGCATTTTATCCGCTTTGGGTTCGAGCTTATCAACCTGAAACTTTTTCACATAAGTGTTGCAGCCCCAAACTTTTAAGAAATGACATCTTAGGTTTCTCCAAACCACAGTTCAAATGGTGTCGTCTCAACGGAATTATGTGGTGCCCCATTAAAGTGAGTGCGGTTGTCTCTAATGCCTAACCCATGAACGATAGTGGTAATTCGATAAGAGACATCATGGTACGCACCATATCCAATAGGGTGCAACTATGATGTTCGGACACACCATCACACTATGGTGTTCCAGGCGGTATTAATTGTGAAACAATTTCCACAATGTCTTAATTGCGTGCCAAAGCTCGTAACTCAGATAGTCATCTCCATGATCATATCATAGACATTTTATCCTATTGTCACAATGATCTTCAACTTCACTCTGAAATTACTTGAACCATTTAATAATTCAGACTTTTGTTTCATCAAGTAAATATACTCAACATCTACTCGAATCATCTGTGAAGTAAGAACATAACGATATTCACTGCATGCCTCAGCACTCATTGGACTGCACACATCAAAATGTGTTACTTCCAACAAGTTGCTATCTTGTTCCATCTTACTGAAACCGAGGCTTTTCAGTCATCTTGCCCATGTGGCATGATTTGCATATTTCAAGTGATTCAAAATCAAGTGAGTCCAAACGATCCATCTGCATGGAGTTTCTTCATGCGTATACACCAATAGACATGGTTCGCATGTCTCAAACTTTTCAAAAACGAGTGAGTCCAAAGATCCATCAACATGGAGCTTCTTCATGCGGTTTATACCAATATGACTTACATGGCAGTGCCACAAGTAAGTGGTACTATCATTACTATCTTATATCTTTTGGCATGAAAATGTGTATCACTACGATCGAGATTTAATAAACCATTCGTTTCAGGTGCAAGACCATTGAAGGTATTATTCAAATAAATAGAGTAACCATTATTCTCCTTAAAAGAATAATGGTATTGCGATAGACATAATCCAATCATGTCTATGCTCAATGCAAACACCAAATGACAATTATTCAGGTTTAATACTAATCTTGATGGTAGAGGGAGCGTGCGATGTTTGATCACATCAAACTTGGAAATACTTCCAACACATATCGTCAGCTCACCTTTAGCTAGTCTCCGTTTATTCTGTAGCTCTTTTATTTCGAGTTACTAACACTTAGCAACCGAACTGGTATCTTAATACCCTGGTGCTACTAGGAGTACTAGTAAAGTACACATTAACATAATGTATATATAATATACTTCTATCGACCTTGCCAGCCTTCTCATCTACCAAGTATCTAGGGTAATTCTGCTCCAGTGGTTGTTCCCCTTATTACAGAAGCACTTAGTCTCCGGTTTGGGTTCAACCTTGGGTTTCTTCACTAGAGCAGCAGCTGATTTGCCGTTTCATGAAGTATCCCTTCTTGCCCTTGCCCTTCTTGAAACTAGTGGTTTCACCAACCATCAACAATTGATGCTCCTTCTTGGTTTCTACTTTCGCGGTGTCAAACATCGTGAATACCTCAAGGATCATCATATCTATCCCTGATATGTTATAGTTCATCACGAAGCTCTAGCAGCTTGGTGGAATGACTTTGGAGAAACATCACTATCTCTGGAAGATCAACTCCCACTCGATTCAAGTGATTGTCGCACTCAGACAATCTGAGCACAAGCTCAACGATTGAGCTTTTCTCCCTTAGTTTACAGGCTAAGAAAATCGTCGGAGGTCTCATACCTCTTGACGTGGGCACGAGCCTGAAATCCCAATTTCAGCCCTCGAAACATCTCATATGTTTCACGACGTTTCGAAAACGTCTTTGCTGCCTCAACTCTAAACCGTTTAACTGAACTATCACGTAGTTATCAAAACGTGTATGTCTGATGTTCGCAACATCCACAGACGACGTTTGGGGTTCAGCACACTGAGCGGTGCATTAAGGACATAAGCTTTCTATTGTCCGCATAATCGCTACTATCAACTTTCTACTATATTTTCTCTAGGAACATATCTAAACAGTGGAACTAAAGCATGAGCTTACGACATAATTTGCAAAGATCTTTTGACTATGTTCAGGATAATTAAGTTCATCTTATGAACTCCCACTCAGATAGACATCCCTCTGGTCATCTAAGTGATTACATGATCCGAGTCAACTAGGTCGTGTCCGATCATCACGTGAGACGGACTAGTCATCATCGGTGAACATCTTCATGTTGATTGTATCTACTATACGACTCATGCTCGACCTTTCGGTCTCTTGTGTTCCGAGGCCATGTCTGTACATACTAGGCTCGTCAAGTCAACCTAAGTGTTTCGCGTGTGTAAATCTGGCTTACACCCGTTGTATGTGAACGTAAGAATCTATCACACCCGATCATCACGTGGTGCTTCGAAACGACGAACTTTTGCAACGGTGCACAGTTAGGGGGAACACTTTCTTGAAATTTTAATGAGGGATCATCTTATTTACTACCGTCGTTCTAAGCAAATAAGATGCATAAACATGATAAACATCACATGCAATCAAAAAGTGACATGATATGGCCAATATCATTTTGCTCCTTTTGATCTCCATCTTCGGGGCTCCATGATCATCATCGTCACCGGCATGACACCATGATCTCCATCATCATGATCTCCATCATCGTGTCTCCATGAAGTTGTCGCGCCAACTATTACTTCTACTACTATGGCTAACGGTTTAGCAATAAAGTAAAGTAATTACATGGCGTTGTTCAATGACACGCAGGTCATACAATAAATAAAGACAACTCCTATGGCTCCTGCCAGTTGTCATACTCATCGACATGCAAGTCGTGATTCCTATTACAAGAACATGATCAATCTCATACATCACATATCATTCATCACATTCTCACATAGCATACCCTGCAAAAACAAGTTAGACGTCCTCTAATTGTTGTTTGCATGTTTTACGTGGCTGCTATGGGTTTCTAGCAAGAACGTTTCTTACCTACGCAAAAACCACAACGTGATATGTCAATTTCTATTTACCCTTCATAAGGACCCTTTTCATCGAATCCGATCCGACTAAAGTGGGAGAGACTGGCACCCGCTAGCCACCTTATGCAACAAGTGCATGTCAATCGGTGGAACCTGTCTCACGTAAGAGTACGTGTAAGGTCGGTCCGGGCCGCTTCATCCCACGATGCTGCCGAATCAAGATTGGACTAGTAACGGTAAGCATATTGAACAACATCAATGCCCACAACTACTTTGTGTTCTACTCGTGCAAAGAATCTACGCAATAGACCTAGCTCTGATACCACTGTTGGGGAACGTAGCAGAAATTCAAAATTTTCCAACGTGTCACCAAGATCCATCTATGGAGAAACCAACAACGAGGGGAAGGAGAGTGCATCTACATACCCTTGTAGATCGCTAAGCGGAAGCGTTCAAGAGAACGGGGTTGAAGGAGTCGTACTCGTCATGATCCAAATCACTGGAGGTCCTAGTGCCGAACGGACGGCACCTCCGCGTTCAACACACGTACAACCCGGTGACGTCTCCCATGCCTTGATCCAGCAAGGAGAGAGGGAGAGGTTAAGGAAGACTCCATCCAGCAGCAGCACAACGGCATGGTGGTGGTGGAGGAGCGTGGTGATCCAGCAGGGCTTCGCCAAGCACCGCGTGAGAGGAGGAGGGAGAGAGGTAGGGCTGCGCCAAGAGGGAGAGAAACTCGTGTTATGGGCAGCCCCTAGACCTCAACTATTTATAGGGGGAGGGGAGGGGGTGCGCCCCCTCTAGGGTTCCCTCCCCAGGGGTGGCGGCAGCCCCCAGATCCCATCTGGGTGGCGGCCAGAAGGGGAGAGAGGGGAGGCGCACCAGGGGTTGGCCTTAGGGCCCATCTGCCCTAGGGTTTGCCCCTTCCCACTCTTCCTTGCGCCTTGGGCCTTGTGTGGGGGAGCACCAGCCCACCTGGGGCTGGTCCCCTCCCACACTTGGCCCATGTACCCCTCCGGGGATGGTGGCCCCACTTGGTGGACCCCCGGGACCCTCCCGGTTGTCCCGGTACGTTACCGATAAAACCCGAAACTTTTCCGGTGACCAAAACAGGACTTCCCATATATAAATCTTTACCTCCGGACCATTCCGGAACTCCTCGTGACGTCCAGGATCTCATCCGGGACTCCGAACAACATTCGGTAACCACATACGAACTTCCTTTATAGCCCTAGCGTCATCGAACCTTAAGTGTGTAGACCCTACGGGTTCGGGAACCATGCAGACATGACCGAGACATTCTCCGGTCAATAACCAACAGCGGGATCTGGACACCCATGTTGGCTCCCACATGTTCCACGATGATCTCATCGGATGAACCACGATGTCAAGGACTCAATCAATCCCGTATACAATTCCCTTTGTCTAGCGGTATTGTACTTGCCCGAGATTTGATCGTCGGTATACCGATACCATGTTCAATCTCGTTACCGGCAAGTCTCTTTACTCGTTCTACAACACATCATCCAGCGATCAACTCTTTGATCACATTGTGCACATTATGATGATGTCCTACCGAGTGGGCCCAGAGATACCTCTCCGTCACACGGAGTGACAAATCCCAGTCTCGATTCGTGCCAACCCAACAGACACTTTTGGAGATACCTGTAGTGCACCTTTATAGCCACCCAGTTATGTTGTGACGTTTGGTACACCCAAAGCATTCCTACGGTATCCGGGAGTTGCACAATCTCATGGTCTAAGGAAATGATACTTGACATTAGAAAAGCTTTAGCATACGAACTACGATCTTTGTGCTAGGCTTAGGATTGGGTCTTGTCCATCACATCATTCTTCTAATGATATGATCCCGTTATCAACGACATCCAATGTCCATGGTCAGGAAACCGTAACCATCTATTGATCAACGAGCTAGTCAACTAGAGGCTTATTAGGGACATGGTGTTGTCTATGTACCCACACATGTATCTGAGTTTCCTATCAATACAATTATAGCATGGGTAATAAACGATTATCATAAACAAGGAAATATAATAATAACTAATTTATTATTGCCTCTAGGGCATATTTCCAACAGTCCCGACTATCACTAGGGAAAACCCTAGTAGTAGCGCTTGTTTTGTAGCTGGCAGTAGCGCTTGTAAGCGCTACCACTAAGGCGCTACAGCTAACTGTTAGGGGTAGCGTTGGAATGCCAGCTCTACTGCTCTACCTAGTTAGCTGTAGCGCTTTCTCTGGGAAAGCGCTACACATAATAGAAAGTAGCAGTAGCGTTTCTTTAGAAAAGCACTGCTGCTAACTTTTCCTGTATTTTCGAAAATACAGCTTATTTTCGTTGTGGTTTTATATACAGTACTTATCATATGATTTTATGACCATGATTAGTTATTATATATAAAACTGAGCAAAATGAACGTGGAGTAGATTCAAGTGGAGGCAACATGTGGTGCATGTCGAAAGTACTACTAATCCAAACTTGATCTAGTTTGGATTAGTAATACTTTCGATGTGCACTACATGCTGCCTCCATTTGAATCTATTCCATGTTCATTTCACCTACTGATATATATACAACTCATCATGCTCATATAACAACTTAGCATCATGCATCATCGATCATAATAATAAATAACTCATCATTGGTATCAAAATAACAAGTCCTACTCATCATCAACGATCATACAACTTCTACTCGATACTACATCATTATCATAGTCATCTAACCAATCCTACTTAGTTGTTCTTAGCACATGATCATGAGTATTAGCTAGGACCTACTAGGTTCTCTTAGGTAACATAGCATAAAACAAGATAGGCCCTGACTCTCCATTATGGAGAATGGAGATTATCCTGTCTCCAATTTTTTCCCTTCGCCTAATGGTGCTTCCAAGTAGCTCCCTACGAGTGATCATACATTTTTTCCAATCTTTGATTGTCATGTCTTCATTGGGTTTAGAAAACCGACATGAATAGGAGTGATTCGTAGGATGACCTGGCCGTACATTCAAAACATCAAGGCGACCTTTCTGAAACATCAGATGAGGCACACACTCCTGCGGGATTATCTGTTGAAAAACATAGTAATAACTTCGTAGTTAGCAATGTAGTTCAGTTTTAGAAGAATTTATGCAAAAGATGCACAGATGTCGTAATACTAAAAAATCTTACCATGACATCTCCATGGATGTTAGCATAGTTCAACATGTGCACTAGTGGCACATATTGACCATAACATGGAGGAGTTTGATAATACATATTGTAATTCTCAAGATCAGTACAAAATGCGACCAGATGATATTTCTCCTGATAAGTTAACTCAGAGTCATCGGTGTAGTAGGTTTTGTCTACCATCTTCTGCACATTCTTTGAAGAATGAAAATAAGCTATCAATGGAAATAAGCTGTCAACTATTTTGAAATAAACAATATAAAATACTTAATAACTATGTTTGAGAAAATCACATAGCGGTAGAATTGGAAGCGTATCAACAAGGACCCAAATGTCCAAATTGTCTTCCTTGATGTCAGGATCACCAAGATCCATGGTGACAAGCATACCGTCATGAAAATCATACATCTTGCAAAGTGCTTCCCAACCCGGGCAACCAAAATGGGATACACTCTCAAAATTGTATAGATTTACCTCAAAATCCATACCATGATGGGTCCTTAGGTGAATTTTCTTTGTTTCCATACTCTCATGATCTTTAAAATCCATCCTCTCCAAGATATTGCGTCTTGCATGGCATGGGATAAGCTAGTCGAATTGTAAAAGACGAAAATTACACATTGAAGTAATAGAAGTCGAGCTTAATTACGGAAAAAACACTTTGCGTCGTAGCGTACCATTTCAACATCGAAGGTCTCCTGGAGCTTAATGCTGAAGCGCCGACCTTCTACCAAGTGAGGCCTGTCGCAGAAAACCCGGTTGTCGCCGCACCAGGAGCACTCCGCGAGACTTTCGTCCGACAACATTTCCTATGTTCATAATTCAAAGATTAATCTTCTAAAATTCAATATATGTACTACAAAAACTAAATTAGATCATTATTTTCAGCACGGGTTGACTATCGGTCCGTCGAGTCTTTTTTTTAAATCTCTTAGCTCACGTGGTGTATATATTCGATCGTTGGTGATGGTCGCTCCTCCCTTCGTCCCCGAGTGCATTAAACCAAAATGTCTAGCACACGGGAATGAAGGAGAAGCGACCCCCACGACAACAGTCGGCATTCTTCTTCTCTCATATATGGTGGACACACTCCCTCACTGATTTTTCAACCATTAGTGATGGTCATTACTCCTCCTTCCCCTAGTGCCTAACAAAGGTCTAACACAATGAGAAGAAGGAGAAACGACCCCCACGACAATAGTCGGGTTTCTTCCTCTCTCATATATGGTGCAGACTTTCTCCCTCCCTCATCTTTCGATTGTCATGTATGGAGCCTCGGTAGACTTAAAGTCAACTGAAAATGTCGTTTAATTATCTTTCCAGAAAATCCAGGCCACTCGATATTTCCTACATATTCTAGCACAAGTCATACCAAAATTCACGGAAAAATCCGGCATGACCTTTGCTAAAAAAGGACATATCGAGCGCCCAAAAATTTTCCGAAATGGAAATTAATCAACACTCCGGCAAAATATAGGCTACTCGGAGGTGTTACCTGCAAACATGGCCACTTGGGCAAGCACATATCCTATTTGCATTCAAACTTGATGGTCATTGCATTCAAACTTGATGATTGTTGCATTTCAATGGTTGAAAATATGAACAAAAATATTTCAAAATATCTCACAGGACTCATATTGACATGGAGATTTGGCTAGTCTCACCTCGAGGTCGGAGGGGGCCTGTGACGGGGATGACAGCGACGACGGCATGGAGATTTGGCTGCAAAAACAAAATAGTATTCAAAATAGTGCTCTCCAATTTAAGCATTCAAAATAGGAGTAGTTCTCCAATTTGCTACTGTTTTTAAATTTTTTTGCTACTGTTTTTTATACCTAATTTTTTGCTAACTTGCTACAAAATTTTGCTAACTTCCTAAAAAACAAAAAACAAAAAATTGCTAATCAGCTACTGCCCTAATTTTCTAAGAAAAGTTGATAACTTTGCTAATTTTTTTTGCTAAATTTGCTAACTTGCCCTAAAATTTTATACCTAATTTGCTATCTTGCTAACTTGCTAACTTTGCTAATTTGCCCTAAAGTTGATAACTTTGCTAATTTTATACCTATATTTTTGCTAACTTGCTACAAAAATTTGCTAACTTGCTAAAAAAAACATAAAACAAAAAATTGCTAATCAGCTACTGCCCTAATTTGCTAAGAAAAGTTGATAACTTTGCTAACTTGCTACTGCCCTAACTTTTTTTTGCTAAATTTGCTACTGCCCTAATTTTTTTACACAGAGAGAGGAGGGTAGAGGAGAGGAGACGGAGGGGAGGGCAGGGGAGAGGAGAGGCTTACGACGAGGGAGCTCGGGCTCGGGCGACGGCTGCGAGGTCGAGGGCGCGCGGGCGGGGGCATTGTGCGACGAGGTCGAGGGCGCGAGGGCAGGGGAGAGGCGGGGGCGGCCGGCGACGAGGTCGACGACGGCTAGGGGCGACGGCTGGCGGTCGAGGGCGACGGCGGCGGCAACAGAGCGGGGAGAGTGGGGTTGGGACTTGGCAAAATTTGAGCCCTCGCGGTGGTTAACTCAAAATAGTAGTAGCGCTAGGTTAGGATACAACGCTATAGCTAACTTAGCTATAGCGCTGGGCTGTAATGCAGCGCTACTACTAAACAGTTAGTAGTAGCGCTTGTTTCTGTACAACGCTACAACTCCAGCTACCGTCGGTGGCCTCGTCTGGTCCCACATAGTAGTAGCGTGTTTTTGATTCCCAGCGCTACTACTACAGAGTTACTAGTAGCGCCCGCCAGGAAAAGTGCTACTGTTAAATATCATCAGCGGTTACTATTTTACAACGCTACTACTATGCTATTGTGTATAAGTATTTTCCTAGTAGTGTATTGTCACTCTGGGGTTGCCGGATCATAACACGTAGTAGACGACTATAACTTGCAATATCGGATCAAGAAGAAAAACATATTCATGAAAACGTAATAGATTCAGATATGAAATCATGGCACTCGGGCCCTAGTGACAAGCATTAGGCATAACAAAGTCATAGCAACATCAATCTTAGAACATAGTGGATACCAGGGATCAAATCCTAACAAGACTAACTCGATTACATAGTGAATCTCATCAAACCCATCACCGTACAGCAAGCCTACGATGAGATTACTCACGCACGATGGTGAGCATCATGAAATTGCTGATGGAGGATGGTTGATGATGACGATGGCGACGGATTTCCCTCTCCGGAGCCCTGAACGGACTCCAGATCTGCCCTCCCGAGGAAGAACAGGGCTTGGCGGCGGCTCTGTATCGTAAAACACGATGAATCCTTCTCTCCGAATTTTTTCTCCCCGAACATGAATATATGAAGTTGGAGTTGAGGTCGGTGGAGGTCCAAGGGACCCACAAGGTCGTGTGGCGCGCCCCACCCTTGTGCCCAGGATGTGGGCCCCCTTCACTTGATTCTTTCGCCAATATTTTTTTATTAATTTCAAAAATAAGCTTCGTGAAGTTTCAGGTCATTCCGAGACCTTTTTATTCTGCACAAAGTTAACACCATGGCAATTCTGCTGAAAACAACATCAATCCGGGTCAGTTCCATTCACTGCCCGGAGACGTATCACTGCCCGGTCCGATCACGTTTTTTCGACCCAGACGGGCCCCTCAAGCGGTCGGGCTGACCGACACCCCTCATATCCATCCCAAATATGGGGCGGCTATGGGGTTGCCTGAGAGCTCCCGGGCACACCTGCCACGCCGGCCTAACGGTGTGGCTCCACATGGAAATGTTCGGAAACCCAGCGGTCTGACGGACGCCGCGTCCGTCGCCGCGGTGTGAACGCCACGTGGCGCCGCTCCGGCTCGCCGCCCAAGTCAAAATTCGGCTATTTAAGCCGGCCGGCGTCCCGCAACCCTAACCCATCGCCTCCCTCCTCTCCACGCTGCCAGTTCGAGCCCATCCACCTCCTCCCTCTCCCGCTCCGGCGCTCTGCCCACGCTCCGGCACTCCACCATGGTCCGGAGCAAGTTCACCTACTATGCCATGCTGACGCAGGAGGCTGACGCTACGAGATCCAGCAGCAGATTCGAGTGAGGGAAGCCGCGCGCGCCGTCCGCATCGCTGCCGGGCTGCCTCCGGACTTGCCAAAGCCGAAGGAGGAGGAGGAGGAGCAGCCGAGGGAAGAGGAGGAGGAGGAGATGACTCCGATGGAGGTGGAGGAGGCGGAGGAGCCGGTCCAGCAGGTGCCGACCTTCAACATGGAGCAGATGAAGGCAGAGTTCGCCGTCGCCCAGTCCGACAAGACGAGATGGCCAAGCAGCAGGCCATCATGGAGTTCATCCAGAATGAGGCCTATGTGGAGGCCAACCGGCCGTTCCTTCGGCGGGAGCAGGCAGAGATCGACACGCTCTTCGCCGAGCTGACGCATAGATAGAGACGGAGGAGGCCGGAGCAGAGCAGCCGGAGCTGCAGCTGCCGCCCATGCTGCCGGAGCCGGACACGAAGATCGTCGTGATCTCCGACGAGTAGCTAGGATCGACGTAGTACGTAGGTTCTATTTCCTTCTGCATGTCTTTGTATGGATATAAGAATCGAGTATGAGATGTCCGGATGCAACAAACGGAATTTGAGGTGTGCCCGGTCACTGCGCGCTCGCGGGCATTTGAGGGGCCGGATTTTTACTATATGTGGCTGTAGATGCTCTTAACAAACTTTTCCTGTGCCAATGGCCATGTAATATGGCTCGTATAACCATGTAATTGTCCCTCTTAAGATGGTTGCTATTAGACTTTTTTCTCCGGACACGATTTTCATCCCTTTTCACTTTTTTTTTGTGCAGCAATATAATATACGCATCTTCTTAAAAAAAACTATAATATATGCCTCATCATTTGCTTGATGCTAGCTCTGCTGCACTTCTCAAAAAACATCGGTGCGAGAGTCATGAACCGATTCCTCCCCGTTTGGCGCGGAGGGAAGCAGCCCCGTTCCCGCCCTCCCGGTCCCGGGCGAGCCGAAATTCTACGATGCCACCCGTCGCCCACCCACCAAAAGAAGAAAGAAAAGTGCAGGGCGCGTGGGACTGGGAGCGCGGGCTGGGGGAGCGAAATTTCGAAATTCCCCCGAAACTCTTGGCCGCCCTCTCTATCACCTGGTGGGGAATTCCCCTCCTCTCCGCGCCCCCGCCGCCCGCTCCCACTTCGGTTCCTGCGCTCCGCCGTCTCAAATCCCTCACCGCTCCCCCGCCTCGCCGCGCCGCCACCCACCCAGACCTCTGCCAGGGAGCGGACGGAGGACCCTTCCGCGGCGACCTCCGGCTTCAGGTGAGGACCAATCTTCACACCCCCTCCCCCGCCCCCAACCCCCGACGACCCCAGCACCACACCCCCTCCCTTCGGGCCGTCTCGTCCCCGCCCGCCGGCGGGGAAACCTGTCCTACCCATCGCCCTACCGCACCCCTCGTCCCTCCCCGGGCTTGCCGCGGCGGCGATTGTCTCGCCCGGCGGTGGCGGTGCGTGGGTCGGGCCACGACGCGTTGATCTAGGGCGGGCGACTGTGGCCGGTGAACGGCGAGCGGCGGCGGCCGAAGACCCAGCCTGCTCTCCCTCCCCCTCCCCACCAGTCTCTCTCTCTCTCTCTCTTCCTGCCTTCCACGCACTCTCGTTGATCTGCTCCCTGGCGCCCCGGAGCTCTCCTCGATCCACCTCCTTCTCTCAGATCTGCTGCCGCGATAAACAGCAGGTGCGGCCGAATGTGCTGTGCCATTAGCTAGCTGCTAGGAGATGCTAGGGCCTGCACCGACGGAACCCAATGTGTCGTGCTAAATTGATCTTCTCAGTTCCAGCAGCTGGGAAATGCACAGCGTCTTCGCGCTTTGGTCATTCATCTGCACTTTGTATATCTTTGGATAAGTGTAAATTTTAGAGAGTAAAAGAGTACTGCTTTTTGTCTTGTGTAAGATTAGAGAATAAGAGAACCACCTCCAGTTATATCCTACGGTCAAAGTCGTCCTGACGAGTTTATGTAAAACAAGGAAAATATACCTACTACTACTACAAAATGATGCCTGATTAAGCACTGACCAGTATGCATGATTAACCATGTTTAACCATCTGTTTGAAATGCGAGATATAACCAACGTCAGATTATACATATGGCAGGTAGATTAATCATAACTACACATGTTGAGTAATTTCTCTTAGCAAACTAATCACTAGTACAGATTGAATAATGCCAATTGGAAGTCGAATAAAATGGCTTGAACATATGATTATTAATATGATATCAAAATGAGGTTATGAATTATCATAACTTCAGGCTCAACATATAATTGTCATGAGTGTAGATGATGCCTCATATAAGAAATGAAAATATATAACAGATAATTATCAGGAGTAATCTCACCACCTCAAGGCAAAGAGGTCGTCATAACAAAACAACCTATTCACCTCTCATCCTTCCAAGCAAACAAAAATCTGTGTCATCCTAACCACCTCTCATCCCTCCAACCACTCAGCCAATAAAGAAGGATATCCCCAACCCTTCCCTCCTTGCCCTTGAACCAAATGCACCCTTAGTACCGGACATCTGGACACAAGGATGTGCCATCAACCACCTCTTCTGTGCTATAAATATTAATCTGGGGCGGAGAGTTGATTTTGGGAGACTGTTTCTGTGTCTTGACAATCAGATCCAGCCCCTCTGCGCCTGTTTGTAAAAATGCTACAAATATGTTGCATTTTGATTGGATTACGATGTCTATGCCTACTTCATTATAAGTTTTGCTGATATGTGGAAAATAATCACAATATCTATGTATTTGTCATTCTTGGACTCTAGGCTGAAGGAGTGAAAGGTAGGTGGGCAAGGCAGAGTGAGGGATGCAGAGTTAAGAGTATTTGGATGCTGCAATGGCGCAGGCTGCTATTGAATCTGCTGTGAGTGGTGGCGCGTTGATTGGGAGAACGGCAGGGGTCCCGAGGATGAAGAGGAAGACTCCCTCGGAGCTGCGGGTAATGCTTTTGTTTCCCTGATTTATATCCCCAGTCCATGATTATTCTGTTGTCATTGCAAATGCTAATTGGACTAAACACTACGTGAAATGTGTGTGCCACCATGCATTGTGACCTGTGAAGCTGTACTAAACTACTAATGATGTGAATCAAGTATTAGCTCCAAATAAGCCCCAAACAAGCTCTTAATGCAGGGCCACATTGTAATCTAATAAGCGATAGGTTGTTGCTTGATTGTATAGAGCCAAATGTGCAGCAAATCAATCACATTTTCAGTTTGTCACTTAAATGTGTTCTGGAGAAGTAGAGAACCATAGGCATGTCCTAAAAAAAAACTAGACCAACAGGGGAGGAGCCCCTGTGGCTTTTTGATTAATAATGAATATGTGAGACGCCCACAGGGTTCGAACCCATGCCGATGGGAGCACGCAACCGCCCTCCCACCACTGGGCTAGGAGCCCATCCACAACCATAGGCATGTCCTGTTGTAGCATGTTTCTCTGCTGTGTTATGCTTCCACATTATACATGAATGTCGCAAATATCGCTCTACTTTAGCCCCTGTTCTAAGCATTGAGATTTATTCCAATGGTTACTTTCTGCAGGGAGAACAATATAAGAGACGCACGTCTGAAAATATTGCTGATGATCAGTTATTTGCTTCTGCACCATTTGATAGGTAAATCTGCTGTATTTTGTATTGATGTTCTTATTGTGCTTGATCAAAAGGTTTGACACCTATCTTGTGGGTTTAGGCCAAGCAACGGGCTTCGGAATATGGAACAACAAAAAATACCCAAATATATCAACACTCGTGTTACAGAGGTGTTCCCAGTTAAAAAATCCAGAAACATTGGAAAGGAAAACTGTAAGGTTAGACATCTGAGACATTGTTCATTTTGATGGGCTTAATGATGCTCATTGCTCTGCAATTCTTGACAGTATCATAGTCTTGCTATAAATCTTATATATTGAAATTGTAAACAGGATGCTTTACTCAATAATGAGAAGGTTCCCAAATTTGCTGATACTGTAACTACTTCACATTCCGTGTCATCTTCATTCCTGCGGTAATTATTTGACTAAAGTTGCTGCATCTTGTATTATACCATGTTAATTCTCTTATGTGCATTGTTGTATCTCTATTCAGCAGTGACTCTGTTAAGTTGGACTCTTCTGTTCCATCACTTGTGGAGGCAGCGAAACCAAGTTTCAGGAAAGCTGAGAAATACAGTGAAAATGCTCTACGGAGTGTATCTGAGCTACACATCGGTGATGGCAAGCAACCTGCCTCGAACAAATTTGATATGGTAAGGAGCATCTATGTAGTGCGCTGCAGTATTTTACATATATATTATTTTATGCGCTAATCTTTCTTGTGCCTTGTGATAGGAAAAAGTGATGAAAGGGTTTGGAGCTCGTGAAGCTTTTGGAGCTTCCAATGCCCCTAACATACAAGTTGGTGATCTTCCTTTGAAGTCTTCAGAAGTGTGCCCTTCTAAGATAAAAATTCCAGGAAAAAGATCTCCTTTGGATCTCACTTTAAAGACTACTCTGCAGTTTGTTTCATCATCTTCTGTGAAGTGGTGGGTGTGCATTTGCTCCTCTCTTTCTTGTCTTCCAAACAATTTTCAGGTAGAAAGTGCATTCTTCCTAAAGAAACCTCATCTGTCTCTTGGTTGAACCATTGACATATCCTAAATTGGCACTCGGAAAATTATTTGTGAAAATGGCTATGTGCCCACCTCAAAAGATGCTGCACAGAACCTGCAAAATTTGCACACATTTCAATTTCCTGTGCTCCTAGTGGAAGTGTCTAGTAGAACACTAGGAAAAAGAATTCAAAATTACTTAAAATGAAATTATATTGTCATTCTTATGTTTAGATCATCTGCCTCAAAGACCCAAGTGTCAAATACTCCTGCTAAGAACTCTTCTGTTTAACAGGTGTCACAATTTGAGTATTGCTGGGCCCATCACTCAGAGTTATCGTGGTGGGTCTCAAAATTCACGATGCGCAAGGCCTGGGAAGGAATTCTTGTTCTCAAGGGCACTGCAATCATGGGTATATCCACAATCCCTGTTACCTGCTTCCATCATATCTACTATGCTCTCATCAAATGCACGAGGAGGTAATCACTGGACTTGAATTATTCCTGTATTTAAAGAACAAACATCCCTGTAATTCCCGTGGATGTAAGTCCTTACATTTTTCCCCTTCTGGCATGTAGAAAATGAGTTCCTTCTCAAGAGGTATCAGGACTGGGAAGATTCGTTTCAGAATCTTTACTACATGCTCCGCAAGAATCAATTGAACATCTTTTATGGTATCTTACTCACTCCTCAGACCTCAATGATTCATTCAATATCTCGATAAGTCACTTATATGAAAAATCTAACTATTTTATTGTCCATGATGTCCTCATTGTACATGCACAAAAGATGGTATATCTTTGCTAAGAAATGCATTAGCTCATGGCAGCTGATGCAAAATATGATTTATCTATGTTAAACAGTGAACATTTCTATCTAGTGGAAGATGCATTGCCCAGTATTACAATATGAATTTCTTCCTGCCTTACACTATTAAAATATGAATGAGAATTTTGAGCACGTAATGCCACATTTTGCTCAAGGCTGCCTTCATTCGCTGTTCGATTTCATTTACCCTGGAGTATTTAATTTAGGTTCTAAACTATTACTTTATGCTCCCTCCGTCCGGAAATACTTGTCATTGAAATGGATGTATCTAGATGTATTTTAGTTCTAGATACATCCATTTTCATCCATTTTGATGACAAGTAATTCCAGGCAGAGGGAGTATATGGTTAGTCTCCATCACCGTACTGAACACTGGTTTTGTTATCTAGTTTATACAGCACAATTTGTTGCTCTATTCATCCGTGGAAATTGTTTGGAGAAGCAGTCCTGTAATGCCTACTTGTCACAATCTACACGTGGCATAAGGTCACTACTGCGAAAACATGTAAGCTCTCCATTCTGTTTCTTTCTCTACTTTGGTTTAGTTTCCACATTAGAATAAATCCATATATGCCTGCAAGTTACTATGGCATATTTCCGTCATTGATCAATCATTATTTTCAGTATTACTCCCTCCGTCCCAAAATTATTGTCTTAGAATCGTCTAGGTATGGATGTATCTAATACTAAAATGTGGCTTGATACATCCGTATTTAGACAAATCTAAGACAAGAATTTTAGGACGGAGGGAGTACTTGCTTGCAATTTGTGTGACACTTTAATCAAGTAGATAAACTTGTTGGTTACCGAGCCTACTCCTTGTGTTTCTTTTTAACTTTTGAGAACGTATGGTGTTGTAGTGGTTCTACATTGGAATAAAACATTGTATTTTGTGATGTACTCCTTATGTTCCACAATGTAGCGCATATAGATTTTTCCAAAAGTCAAGCTTTGCAAACTTTGTAAGGAAAAAATATCAACATTTAGAATACAAATACATATCAGTAGATACATCATGAGACATATTTTCATATTGTATATGTTTGGTATTATAGATTGTTGTTGGATTTTGTGGATTTCTCTTCTCTAGTCAGGAAGCTAAGGGGGGAAGCTAGGGATTTCTGGAAGAACCTTATCTCCCGATTCATTCCTCCTTGTCTCAGTATATACAAACTATATTTACATTTTAACCCTTCTCACTTTCCTATTTGCAACTAACTCCTCACAACACTCCCCCTCAAGATGGGGTGAAAATGTCTAAGAGCCCCATCTTGCCACACAACTTAAAGAAGGATACAACACTCACGCCCTTTGTTAATACATCAGCAAGTTGGTCTCCAGTTTTAACAAAACCTACTTGAAGTACTCCCTCATCAAGTTTCTCCTTAATAAAATGTCTATCAATTTCGATATGTTTTGTTCTATCATGCTGAACCGGATTGTTGACAATGTTGATTGCGGCTTGATTATCACAATGGAGCCTGAGTGGTCCTCCTTTAAACAACCGAAGTTCAGTTAATAATAATCGAAGCCATAACAATTCACATAGCCCTGATGCCATGGATCGCAGCTCTGCTTCTGCCGTGGATCTGGCGACAACACTTTGCTTCTTACTCCTCCAACTGACTAAATTTCCTCCCAAGAAGACGCAATAACCTGAAGTGGATCTCCTGTCATCCAAGCACCCAGCCCAATCAGCGTCTGTGTATCCCTCAACTTCTAGATGCCCATGGTTGGAAAGGAGAATTCCTTTTCCAGGACAACCTTTGAGATACCGCAGAATTCTATTTACTGCATCTAGATGACCTGATCGAGGATCATGCATATATCTACTCACCAGGCTCACGGCATATGCAATGTCTGGTCTAGTATGGGATAGATAAATTAAACGTCCCACAAGTCTCTGGTATCTCCCCCTATCAACAGGTTCTCCTGAATTGGCTGTAATACGAAGGTTTGGTTCAATTGGTGTGGCAGCTGGTTTACTTTCAAGCATCCTAGTTTCAGCGAGAAGATCAAGCACATATTTCCTTTGAGAGAGATAGATACCTTGAGCTCCATAAGCTACTTCTATTCCCAGGAAGAAGTGGAGGAAGCCAAGGTCTTTGACTTCAAATGATTTCGCCAACATTTTCTTCAAGTTCTTTATCTCCACATCATCATTCCCTGTGATCACAATGTCATCAACATATACGACCAATACGACAATTTTATTTCCGTGGTGCTTAAAGAAAAGGGTATGGTCAGCATTGCTTTGTCGAAAACCCAAAGTGCAGACTTCCTTGCGAAATCTCCCAAACCAAGCCCTTGGTGACTGTTTAAGTCCATAAAGTGATTTCTTCAATCTACACACTTTACCCATTGTCTCAGGCCCACTGAACCCTGGTGGAATCTCCATATAAACTTCTTCTTTCAAATCTCCATGAAGAAATGCATTCTTCACATCTAGCTGAAACAACTTCCACTTGTTATTTGCTGCCACCGAGATTAAAGCTCTGATGGTGTTCATCTTTGCAACTGGGGCGAAGGTTTCATCATAGTCCACTCCATATGTCTGGCTATAACCTTTCGCCACAAGTCTCGCCTTATATCTATCTACTTTCCCTTCGGGTGTATGTTTTATGGTAAACACCCATTTGCAACCTACCACTTTCTTGTTACAAGGAAGTGGAGTAATTACCCATGTATTATTCTTGTCGAGAGCAGACATCTCCTCAAGCATTGCTGCCCTCCACTTTGGGTTTAATTTTGCCTCCTGCCAGTCCCGTGGTAAGGGTTCTGCAGAATCCAGCGCTGCAATAAAGGACTTGTAAGAAGGACCAACAATGTCATAAGAGACATAGTTGGAGACATTATAAGGATCCAATTTAGAGGGCAATTTTCTGGCACTAGCTCGTGGTTGCTTTCTATAAGCTATTGGGACATCAAGGTCATC
The DNA here is from genome assembly GCA_963921465.1 of Triticum timopheevii. Taxonomy (NCBI): domain Eukaryota; kingdom Viridiplantae; phylum Streptophyta; class Magnoliopsida; order Poales; family Poaceae; genus Triticum; species Triticum timopheevii. Next base: position 466,575,848 of record OY997266.1, read on the forward strand.
ATATTGAGAAGAGATGTTACCACTGTCCAAAGAAGGTCCAGTATCACTAGTTTGAACTTGAGTATTATCTTGTTGGTCAGCCTCCTTCTCTTGCTCACCATGTTGCCCATAAGCCTCGGGCTCAGGTTCCAACACTTGCGTCCTTTCCTCCTCAATACGACGTCTTCGTGTATACACCTGAATCCCCCTTTCCTCATTTGGTTTTGGCCACCGGAATGCTTCACTTGATGTATCATACTGCTGCTCATGTCTTCGTTCTTGCTCTGTTTCCACTGGAATTACCCCAACTATCATCTTTCTTGATGTTGCATCATCTTCCTCTTCCTTATCTCCCCCTGTCTCACAATCTGCATCTAAATTTTCATTAGCAAACAAATCAGGGAAGACATCAGTTAAATCCGTCGGTTCACCATAGAATGGTTCCTGCTCCCTAAATACCACATCCATACTCACAAACATTCTCCTTTCAGATGGACACCAACATTTATATCCCTTCTGCTTACCAGAGTACCCCACAAATACACACTTTAACGCCTTTGGATCTAGCTTGCCAACAGATGGTCTGTAATCCTTCACAAAACAAACACACCCAAAGACCTTAGGTGGAACCACATATTTTGTTTCACCCGTTAGACACTCTAACGGTGTTTTATAACCAAGTACCCTGGATGGCATTCTATTCATCAAGTAAGCAGCTGTCATTACAGCTTCACCCCACAAAAACTTAGGAACATTCATAGATATCATTATGCAACGAGTGATTTCTAGAAGATGTCTATTCTTCCTTTCTGCCAAACCATTCTGCTCTGAAGTACCTGGACAAGTTGTGTGATGAATAATCCCAAAACTGGATAAGTACTCATTAAATTCCTTGTTCACATACTCTGTGCCATTATCAGTGCGAAATGTTTTCACACAAGCATTATATTGCGTTCTGATCATATTATGAAAATCAACAAAGCATTCAAACACATCGTTCTTGTTCTTCAACACATAAACCCAAGTCACTCTAGTACAACAGTCAATAAAGGTAACAAACGAGCGATATCCATTTAAAGATGAAACTCCACTAGGACCCCACACATCAGAATGTATAACTTGAAGTGGCGTGTCACTTCTATTATCAGACGATGCATAGGAGCTACGTGTTTGTTTACCATATTGACAAGCGTCACATACTAGACTCCCCTGGTTAACTTTACTATAAAGAGCAGGATAAAGCCTACCAAGGGTGACAAAAGACATGTCCTAGCCTGCGGTGGTGAAGAAGGAATTCGTCAAGTGGTGAAAGGGACGCAACAGCTGCAACCACAGGTGGCATATTATTATCCAGATAATACAGTCCATCATGCATGATCCCCGTCCCAAGTCTTCTTCCAGTCCCAAGTTCCTGAAACAAGCACCATGATGGAAAGAAGATAGCAACACAATTAAGTTCATTTGTGATGCAACTGATGGATAGCAGATTTATTGGGAACGAGGGAACATGCAAAACAGATGACAAAGACATATCAGTGCTACACATAATTGTTCCTGATCCCATAATGGTTTGGGAGGAGCCATCAGCTAATTTAACGGTTTTCTTATTTAAATCAGGAGTATAGTCAATAAAATTTCTGTAGGAACCAGCCATATGTCTAGATGCACCTGAATCTAATAACCATGGTGCATCAATGGACTTATCTATCACAGTGTGAGAGTTGTTACCACCGAAATTTGCTAAGGCAGCAGAGGTAGGCGCTTCAACAGTTGTCTTGTCACCTAGAGAAAGCCCCTTGAATTGGCACCACTTCTCCCAATCCTCAGCAGTCATCTCAACACTCATAGTTTGGGTGGTATTTTCAGTGATCACCGACGTGTTTGCTTTAGCAGCAGGGCGTGTACCTCGCCCACGGTAGCCTCGTCCTTCAAGCCCACGGCCACGGCCTCTTCCACGCCAGTCCTGCCCTCTTCCTCTGCCGCCTCCCATTAACTCAGGGCATGAAAACTTCAAATGTCCTGGCTGACCGCACTCGAAGCATTTCTTCTCAGTTGTATTTGATCCCGACCTTTGATAATTTCCACCCTCTACTGCATAGAGTGCTGATCGCCGCTGCATGATACCTTGCATCACTGACCCGGCTGCCTCTAATTTCAATCTGGTTTCCTCACTAATGATAGCTGATATTGCCTGCTCCAGTGTAGGAAGCTTTCCGCTACCATACAGTGCAGCCCTCCTGTTTTCATACTTAGAATGAAGTCCATTTAGGAAGTCCCTCACACGTCTCTTTTCCGTCCACTTGTTAAATTTCTCAATACACTTACCACACTCCATATCAATTGGATCAAAGTAATCAATCTCACTCCACAATCTCTTCAATTCGGACACATAATCCACAACTGATTTGTCACCCTGACTCAACCCCTGCAGCTCCTTCTGAATTTTACAAGCAAGCATCTCATTACCGACTCCAGAATATGTACCTTTCAGTAGCCGCCAAATTTCTGACGCCTCCTTAATCCTTTCCACCTGCTTAGCAATTTGAGGTGAGACTGAACTCAGCAACCATGCTCTCACCAATGCGTTGGTCATCTTCCACTTCTGGCCTTCCTTGGAGTTCTCGTCAGCTGGTTTTTCAATTGCCCCATGTATATGGCCCTCTAGACTTCTTGAGACAAGAATTGTCTCTGCGTGCTCTGCCCAACTTGCATAGGTTTCAGACCCATCTAACTTCACCAGGGGCATTTGCAATGGATGAACCTCCTCCTTGACCTCTGCTTCTGGTTTTGAACTCCCTCCTTGCTTGCTCATAGCCTCGAACAACAATCTGTATTTATCATCCATGGCTTGCAACACCGCTGCAAGCTCCCCTGCCGTGACTCCCGATGGAGCGGCATCCTTGTCACCCATCGTTGCAAACCTCTCCTTGATGTGCTGCTCTGACCTGGTCTTCAGCAGCCCAGAAATCCTCTTGCTTCAGGACCAAGCACACTTGTGACCTTTGGTTCTTCTTTCTCTGTTGCAACACAACAGCAGCTCCTGCCTCCTCCTGGACACAAATCTTTCCCAGCAACACCACGCAACCACCTCCAGGGAACACTCTCCTACACCTCTGCTTGGCACCTCCAGCCTGCTTCCACACCTACAGTTCTGCTCGCCTCCAAATCAGTGGATCTCCACCAACTGCTGCCCCAACCGAACACAATCCGTGCGCTGGCTCTCTCTGCCGGCGACACCCTTGCCGAGGCTTCCGATTTCGAGCAGCCTGCACAAGGCTACAAGCAGGAGCACCACTCCCAGGTCGCACAGCCACCAGCTTCAACTCCAACCCGCTGCACCGCCTCACACCCTGGCCGCAGCTCCTTCTATTTGCTCCAGTCCACCACCAGAAGCACTCCTCTTCTCTCCTCGACCACAGCAAGGAGCGCCACCATTCCCTTGGTCGCCGGCGGTGGCTACAGCACCTGCTCTGATACCATGTTGTTGGATTTTGTGGATTTCTCTTCTCTAGTCAGGAAGCTAAGGGGGGAAGCTAGGGATTTCTGGAAGAACCTTATCTCCCGATTCATTCCTCCTTGTCTCAGTATATACAAACTACATTTACATTTTAACCCTTCTCACTTTCCTATTTGCAACTAACTCCTCACAACATAGATATTGATAATTTATAGGCACTACATTGTGGAATGAAGGGTGTAATAGTTGTTTCTTCTGATTGGCCATTTTGCTGGAAGTAACATTGCTTTGGTAGTTTATGTCAATTATATACCCTTATGTGGTACCCTAATAGGACTATAGGAGTGAGATATAATATTGATATGTTGGTCTCTAAGTCATCCAATTGCTAAAGACAATTCAAGCTTAGTTTCTTTTGAGCTCCGTACTGGTTCAAAATATTTTTTCTATTAGGATTATGATTGTAGGACTTTGTGAATGTATTGTCACAGGGTGTTCGCTTTTCTATGCCTCTTTGCAATGCTGAAGTGGAGCAGGTTACTGATGATGACCTGATGGAATTTTCAAAAATCCAAACACTCAATCTGGGCCAGGTACCGTTTGCTTCTTCAACCTTTCCCTTGTTTGCTAGCCAGGCTGCAGTTATTGACAGTTTGAGGCTTAATTTTTCTTGAACTTGCAGACGCTTCATATAGATGCTTTATCTGAGGTGGACAACACTACAGAGTCACTCCTTTCGTTTACTGGCAATAAGAGCGTTCATGGCTTATATGATGTCTTGTTGAACTACAAGTAGGGTGCTTAGTCTCTAGTAGTTATTCTGTTCCTTTTGACCTACCAGAATTTTATATTGTATAATCTAATTTTGTGATTTTTCAGGTCCTTTCTGAATTCATTATCCGCGACAGACGTCCCAGTGTTATATTCACCGGCGCCATTTCAAAATGGTTGCCTCCATATTCCAGAGGTCATTTCATTTCTGTAGACTATTGTTTCTGCGATAGGATTTTATATGGGCTATATCTATGTGTAATTGCCTGACTTGAAAATCTGATATCCTGAATACATGCTTTTGCAGGTCATATGCCGGGAGATGAGGAAAGCTGATACTGGCCTGGCCTCCTCTATTGGTTTAGATGAAGAACCTGGATCAGCGTTCGCTCCTCCGCCAGGCAACATGTGTTACAGCATGGAAATAAAGGATGTGGTTATCCCACCGTGGGTTGCCTCCGGCATTTGTGCCGCGATGAGCTCAGACACGGATCGCTTTGATTTAACGTAAGTATGATCTTCCCTGGCACTACCTGTTCCAAGTCTTTTCCACGTGCTAAAAAGGGATCGCTTTTGTTCTTCCAGAATCGGGACGGAGCCCTCCTCCATGGGCTTAAATGCTGCTTTCACCTCCATAGGCGCGAGCGGTCAGTCAAAGGCTCCTTCAGAGTCCTCTCCTGAAGGGTGTGAGGCCATTGGCATTCCCAGCGCCGTCTTGGTCCGCTCCTTGCACTCTGCCTCGCTCCGGCGCCTCAGTTACAACCATGGCGAATACCTCGCGCACACAACCGTGTGAGTTGCAACGCCTTGAAGCATATCTGCGAGCAAGGCTGGTGCTTCCCTGCGACCACTTGTGTCGTACCAGGATCCTGTGTATCCTCCACGGCAGGAAGCCCGGGATGTTCAGAGAGAAGCTGGAAGAGCCTTGTTTGAGGCGTCATCCAACGCCTCGGCCTCTGCAGAACACTCTAGGGAGTGCGTATGTGGAGGGTTGTACCTTTTGATCCTGTGCTGTGTAGTTCACAGGACATGTACCCTTGACTGGTAACTTTAATGGAGTTTCTGGTTATGTAAAACGAAGGGAGAAAACAACAACAACAAAATGGACATTTCCTTTCTTACTACTTGGGTTATATTGAATGCTCCGTCTGAACAGTTTTGTGTTGGGCTGGAGTGGGGTGTTGGTTGTCGTTTCCTTCTCTTGTGGATTCTGGATGGTCGCTTGGTCAAGCTGCTACTGTGTGATCCTTACCAGAAGATTAGGTGTTCATTTGAATTGGTAGTGCTTAACCAAGAGGAAATGCAAATACAAATACTGTTACTATTTTCTCTTGCTTTTGGTGTTTTTTTTTGAAAAGGAGGATAGCCCCTGGAAATCAAAGTTGTGGAGTTTTAAAGTTAACAAAGTCATCACTCACCTGTACCCTCTGGTTCACAGGACATGCTACCCCCCTCCTCCCCTTTTTTTGAACACAATAAAGAGGCAAGTGCTCATACATATGCATATACACGCATCCCTATGAACTCACACACGCACACCCTATCCCTATCCCAGTGGTCAAGTTGAACTTAGCAATAGAGAAATAAAACTAATTTTACAAAAGACTGTCAATAGGTCCCAGAAGAATTGGTCTAAGAAATTAGATGATGCACTTTGGGCTTATAGAACAACATATAAAAATCCTATGGGCATGTCTCCTTATAAAATGGTTTATGGAAAAAAACTTGTCATTTGCCTCTTGAGTTAGAACATAAAGCATATTGGGCAATCAAAGAACTCAACTATGATTTTAAACTTGCTGGTGAAAAGAGGTTAGTTGATATTAGCTCATTAGATGAATGGAGAACCCAAGCTTATGAAAATGCAAAGTTATTCAAAGAAAAAGTTAAAAGATGACATGGCAAGAGAATCCAAAAGCGTGAGTTCAAAGTTGGAGAATATGTTCTTTTGTACAACTCTCATTTTAGATTCTTTGCAGAAAAACTCCTCTCCAAATGGGAAGGACCCTATGTTATTGAGGAGGTCTATCGATCCGGAACTATCGAAATAAATAATGATGAAGCTACTAACCCGAAGATTGTTAATGGACAACGAATAAAACATTATATCTCAGGTACACCCATTAATGTTAAAAGCAATATTATTCAAACTATGACACCCGAAGAACACATAAAAGAAACTTTCCGGAACACTCCAGAATCGTGAAAAAGGGGAGGTACATGATACGGTAAGTAAACAGACTCCGAAAAATCCGCAAAAATAATTTTTTGTCAGTTTTGAAATATTTTAAAAATTAGAAAAATAAGAGACTTCCAGGAAAGTGACCCTGGTGGGCACGATACACCAGGCTTGCCAGGCGCGCCCCGGTGGGTTGTGCCCACCTCGGATACTTTCCGGACTCCGTTTTTCTTCCGTTTTGCTTGTTTCCCAAGATAAAATATCTTTATATACCCCCCGGACCTGTTGACCTCCGTATCGCGGAGAAATCTCCTGTTTCTTTTCTCGCTGTTTTCTGTCAGATCTATTGAGCCAGGCATCATGTCTTCTTCTCCCTCTGATCAGATGGAAGAGGATGCTTGGTTGATGAAGATCGAGATGAAGAGGGATGACCCCATTGGAGCGGCCAAGGAGGACAAGAGCAAGGAGGACACCGGGGATCAAGTGCCGATGGTCGAGCAAGCCTTGCATTCCGATGAGGAAGAGGAAGATATCCTTAAACCTTACTACGCTCATCTTACCCCCACTGATGTTGCAGCCTTCAGGATCATTGAAACGGTTTGTGTGCAAAATAAGTATCTCACTCGTGAAAATATTCTGCATCTGGAGCACATTGCTTCCCTCCGGAGCATCATCCGAAGATTGGAGAGCCTCTTGGTCCTTAAGGACCGGATCGCTTCTACTTCATCACCACCACCTCCTTCTTCATCACCAAAATAAAATTGAGTATCGGGTATGGGCACTCCCCTTGGCTTTCGCCAAGCTTGGGGGAGGTGCCCCGATATCGTATCATCTCCACTATCTTTTTCCTTTACTTTTCTTAGTTCGATCCATGGTTATCTTTTACTTTAGATGAATAAAAGTTTAGTTCGATCCTTTCTTTCTGAGAGTTTGCTTAGTGGTCAATCTTTGTAATCATGTGCGAGATATATAATAACGTTTAGTTTGAGTTTTGCCTTCTTTACTTTCCTGTTTCAATAAAAAGAAAGGAAATAAATGAAAACGATCATATGCTAATCTTATGGTAAGTGATGACATTACACAAGGAAAAGTATAAGTAGAAAGTTTTATTGTAGATTGACAAACATAGCATTGGTCAATGATGCAACTCATGAAAGAATTAATAAGGGAAGAGAAGATTCACATGCAAATACACTATCCTGGAAATCTTTTGTGATTGTGATCACCCATCGAAATATTATATGCCAAATTTTTTGACGTTGGACAAGGAAGACAACATAATGATTTATGTTTGTTCATATTCACATAGAAACTATATTGTCATAGATCCTTCAACATGTGGTGCTTGCCCCTATCTTTGCTAGCCAAAAATTCCGCACTAAGTAGAGATACTACTTGTGCATCCAAAACCCTTAAACCCAAATCTTGTTTGAGAGTCCACCATACCTACCTATGGATTGAGTAAGATCCTTCAAGTAAGTTGTCATCGGTGCAAAAAGGGCAATAAAAATTGCTTCTAAAAGTGTAAGATCATTTAGTGTAAGGGAAAATTGAGTTGTACAAACTTGTGATGGAGAAGAATAAAAGCGACATATTGCATAATAAAGGTTGCCATCACAAGGGGCAATATAACGTGACGTTCTCTTGCACTAAGGGGTTGAGCATACAAACAAAAAGCGCATGGCAACCTCTGCTTCCCTCTGCGAAGGGCCTATCTTTTACTTTCATGTATTTACTTTCATGCAAGAGTCATAGTTCTTCTCTCTATTCCTTTTATTTTTCTCCTTTGGCAAGCATCATGTGGTAAGGAAAGATCTAGGCACATATATCTAGTTGAATATGGGTAGCATGAGTTACTATTATTGACATCACCCTTGAGATGTGATAACCTACAAGTATAGGGGATCAATTGTAGCCTCTTCCGATAAGTAAGAGTGTCGAACCCAACGAGGAGCTAAAGGTAGAACAAATATTCCCTCAAGTTCTATCGACCACCGATACAACTCTACGCACGCTTAACGTTCGCTTTACCTAAAACAATTATGAAACTAGAAGGACTTTGTAGGTGTTATTGGTGTTGGGGAACGTTGCAGAAAATAAATTTTTTCCTACGGTTTCACCAAGATCCATCTATGAGTTCATCTAGCAACGAGTGATAGGAGTGCATCTACATACCCTTGTAGATCGCGAGCGGAAGCGTTCAAGAGAACGGGGTTGAGGGAGTCGTACTCGTCGTGATCCAAATCACCGATGACCAAGTGCCGAACGGACAGCACCTCCGCGTTCAACACACGTACAGAGCGGATGACATCTCCTCCTTCTTGATCCAGCAAGGGGAAGGAGAGGTTGATGAAGATCCAGCAGCACGATGGCGTGGTGGTGGATGTAGCAGAGTTCCGGCAGAGCTTCACCGAGCTTCTGCGAGAGGGAGAGGTGTAGCAGGGGAGAGGGAGGCGCCAAGACTTCAGGGTGTCGCTGCCCTCCCTCACCCCTCCTTTATATAGGCCCCCAGGGGGGGCACCGGCCCTAGAGATGGGATCTCTAGGGGGGGGGGGCGGCGGCCAAGGGGGTGGAGTGCCCCCCAAGGCAAGTGGAGGCGCCCCTCCCCTAGGGTTCCCAACCCTAGGCGCAGAGGGGGGCCCAGGAGGGGCGCACCAGCCCACCAGGGGCTGGTCCCCTCCCCACTTCAGCCCACGGGGCCCTTCGGGATAGGTGGCCCCACCCGGTGGACCCCCGGGACCCTTCAGGTGGTCCCGGTACAATACCGGTGATCCCCGAAACTCTCCCGATGGCCGAAACTGCACTTCCTATATATTATTCTTTACCTCCAGACCATTCCGGAACTCCTCGTGACGTCCGGGATCTCATCCGGGACTCTGGACAACTTTTGGTTTGCTGCATACTCATATCTCTACAACCCCAGCATCACCGAACCTTAAGTGTGTAGACCCTATGGGTTCGGGAGACACGTAGACATGACCGAGACGGCTCTCCGGTCAATAACCAACAGCAGGATCTGGATACCCATGTTGGCTCCCACATGCTCCTTGATGATCTCATCGGATGAACCACGATGTCGAGGATTCAATCAACCCCGTATACAATTCCCTTTATCAATCGGTACGTTACTTGCCCGAGACTCGATTGTCGGTATCCCAATACCTCGTTCAGTCTCGTTACCGGCAAGTCACTTTACTCGTACCGTAATGCATGATCCCGTGACCAGACACTTGGTCACTTTGAGCTCATTATGATGATGCATTACCGAGTGGGCCCAGAGATACCTCTCCGTCATACGGAGTGACAAATCCGAGTCTCGATCCGTGTCAACCCAACAGACACTTTCGAAGATACCTGTAGTGCACCTTTATAGTCACCCAGTTACGTTGTGACATTTGGTAAACCCAAACCACTCCTACGGTATCCGGGAGTTACACGATCTCATGGTATAAGGAAAAGATACTTGACATCGGAAAATCTCTAGCAAAACGAACTACACGATCTTGTGCTATGCTTAGAATTGGGTCTTGTCCATCACATCATTCTCCTAATGATGTGATCCTGTTATCAATGACATCTAATGTCCATAGTCAAGAAACCATGACTATCTGTTGATTAACGAGCTAGTCAACTAGAGGCTTACTAGGGACATATTATGGTCTATGTATTCACACGTGTATTACGATTTCCGGATAATACAGTTATAGCATGAATAAAGACAATTATCATGAACAAGGAAATATAATAATAATCCTTTTATTATTGCCTCTAGGGCATATTTCCAACAGTCTCCCACTTGCACTAGAGTCAATAATCTAGTTACATTGTGATGAATCGAACACCCATAGAGTTCTGGTGTTGATCATGTTTTGCTCGCGAAAGAGGTTTAGTCAACGGATCTGCGACATTCAGATCCGTATGTACTTTGCAAATATCTATGTCTCCATCTTGAACATTTTCACGGATGGAGTTGAAACGACGCTTGATGTGCCTGGTCTTCTTGTGAAACCTGGGCTCCTTGGCAAGGGCAATAGCTCCAGTGTTGTCACAGAAGAGTTTGATCGGCCCCGACGCATAGGGTATGACTCCTAGGTCGGTGATGAACTCCTTCACCCAAATTGCTTCATGCGCTGCCTCCGAGGCTGCCATGTACTCCGCTTCACATGTGGATCCCGCCACGACGCTCTGCTTGCAGCTGCACCAGCTTACTGCTCCACCATTCAACATATACACATATTCGGTTTGTGACTTAGAGTCATCCAGATCTGTGTCGAAGCTAGGGTCGACGTAACCCTTTACGACGAGCTCTTCGTCACCTCCATAAACGAGAAACATGTCCTTTGTCCTTTTCAGGTACTTCAGGATATTCTTGACCGCTATCCAGTGTTCCTTGCCGGGATTACTTTCGTACCTACCTACCAAACTTACGGCAAGGTTTACATCAGGTCTGGTACACAGCATGGCATACATCATAGATCCTATGGCTGAAGCATAGGGGATGACACTCATCTCTTCTTTATCTTTTGCCGTGGTCGGGCATTGAGCCGAGCTCAATCTCACACCTTGCAATACAGGTAAGAACCCTTTCTTCGACTGATCCATTTTGAACTTCTTCAAAATCTTATCAAGGTATGTGCTTTGTGAAAGACCTATGAGGCGTCTCGATCTATCCCTATAGATCTTGATGCCTAATATGTAAGCAACTTCTCCAAGGTCCTTCATTGAAAAACACTTATTCAAGTAGGCCTTAATGCTGTCCAAAAGTTCTATATCATTTCCCATCAAGAGTATGTCATCTACATATAATATAAGAAATGCTACAGAGCTCCCACTCACTTTCTTGTAAACGCAGGCTTCTCCATAAGTCTACATAAACCCAAACGCTTTGATCATCTCATCAAAGCGAATGTTCCAACTCCGAGATGCTTGCACCAGCCCATAAATGGATCGCTGGAGCTTGCATACTTTGTTAGCATTCTTAGGATCGACAAAACCTTCCGGCTGCATCATATACGGTTCTTCCTTAAGATAGCCGTTAAGGAATGCCGTTTTGACGTCCATCTGCCATATCTCATAATCATAGTATGCGGCAATTGCTAACATGATTCGGACGGACTTCAGCTTCGCTACGGGAGAGAATGTCTCATCATAGTCAACCCCTTGAACCTGCCGATAACCCTTAGCGACAAGTCGAGCTTTATAGATGGTAACATTACCATCCGCGTCCGACTTCTTCTTAAAGATCCATTTGTTTTCTATCGCTCGCCGATCATCGGGTAAGTCTGTCAAAGTCCATACTTTGTTTTCATACATGGATTCTATCTCGGATTGCATGGCTTCAAGCCATTTGTTGGAATCTGGGCCCGCCATCGCTTCTTCATAGTTTGAAGGTTCACCATTGTCTAACAACATTATTTCCAGGACAGGGTTGCCATACCACTCTGGTGTGGAACGTGTCCTTGTGGACCTACGAAGTTCAGTAGCAACTTGATCCGAAGTACCTTGATCATTAATTTCCTCTCCAGTTGGTGTAGGCACCACAGGAACATTTTCCTGAGCTGCACTACTTTTCGGTTCAAGAGGTAGTACTTCACCGAGTTCTACTTTCCTCCCACTTACTTCTTTCGAGAGAAACTCTTTTTCCAGAAAGGATCCGTTCTTGGCAACAAAGATCTTGCCCTTGGATCTTAAGTAGAAGGTATACCCAATGGTTTCCTTAGGGTATTCTATGAAGACGCATTTTTCCGACTTGGGTTCGAGCTTTTCAGGTTGAAGTTTCTTGACATAAGCATCGCATCCCCAAACTTTTAGAAACAATAGCTTAGGTTTCTTCCCAAACCATAATTCATACGGTGTCGTCTCAATGGATTTAGACGGAGCCCTATTTAAAGTGAATGTAGCTGTCTCTAGAGCGTATCCCCAAAATGATAGCGGTAAATCGGTAAGAGACATCATAGACCGCACCATATCCAATAAAGTGCGATTATGACGTTCGGACACACCGTTACGCTGAGGTGTTCCAGGCGGCGTGAGTTGTGAAACGATTCCACATTTCCTTAAGTGCGTACCAAATTCGTGACTTAAATATTCTCCTCCACGATCTGATCGTAGGAACTTTATCTTTCGGTCACGTTGATTCTCTACCTCATTCTGAAATTCCTTGAACTTTTCAAAGGTCTCAGACTTGTGTTTCATTAAGTATACATACCCATATCTACTCAAGTCATTAGTGAGAGTGAGAACATAACGATATCCTCCGCGAGCCTCAACGCTCATTGGACCGCACACATCGGTATGTATGATTTCCAATAAGTTGGTTGCTCGCTCCATTGTTCCAGAGAACGGAGTCTTGGTCATTTTGCCCATAAGGCATGGTTCGCATGTGTGAAATGATTCATAATCGAGAGACTCTAAAAGTCCATCAGCATGGAGCTTCTTCATGCGCTTGACACCAATGTGACCAAGGTGGCAGTGCCACAAGTATGTGGGACTATCGTTACCAACTTTACATCTTTTGGTATTCACACTATGAATATGTGTAACATTACGTTCGAGATTCATTAAGAATAAACCATTGACCATCGGGGCATGACCATAAAACATATCTCTCATATAAATAGAACAACCATTATTCTTGGATTTAAATGAGTAGCCATCTCGTATCAAACGAGATCCAGATACAATGTTCATGCTCAAACTTGGCACTAAATAATAATTATTGAGGTTTAAAACTATTCCCGTAGGTAAATGTAGAGGTAGCGTGCCGACGGCGATCACATCGACCTTGGAACCATTCCCGACGCGCATCTTCACCTCATCCTTCGCCAGTCTCCGCTTATTCCGCAGCTCCTGCTGTGAGTTACAAATATGAGCAACGACACCGGTATCAAATACCCAGGAGTTACTACGAGTACTGGTAAGGTACACATCAATTACATGTATATCACATATACCTTTAGTGTTGCCGGCCTTCTTGTCTGCTAAGTATTTGGGGCAGTTCCGCTTCCAGTGACCCTTCCCCTTGCAATAAAAGCACTCAGTCTCAGGCTTGGGTCCATTCTTTGACTTCTTCCCGGCAACTGGCTTACCGGGCGCGGCAACATCCTTGCCGTCCTTCTTGAAGTTCTTCTTACCCTTGCCCTTCTTGAACTTGGTGGTTTTATTGACCATCAACACTTGATGTTCTTTCTTGATTTCTACCTCTGCCGACTTCAGCATTGAAAATACTTCAGGAATAGTTTTCACCATCCCCTGCATATTGTAGTTCATCACAAAGCTCTTGTAGCTCGGTGGGAGCAACTGAAGGATTCTGTCAATGACCGCCTCGTCTGGGAGGTTAATGTCCAGCTGGGACATGCGGTTGTGCAACCCAGACATTTTGAGTATGTGCTCACTGACAGAACTATTTTCCTCCATCTTACAACTATAGAACTTGTCGGAGACCTCATATCTCTCGACCCGGGCATGAGCTTGGAAAACCATTTTCAGCTCCTCGAACATCTCATATGCTCCGTGTTGCTCAAAACGCTTTTGGAGCCCCGGTTCTAGGCTGTAAAGCATGCCGCACTGAACGAGGGAGTAATCATCAGCACGTGACTGCCAAGCGTTCATAACGTCTTGGTTCTCTGGGATGGGTGCTTCACCTAGCGGTCCTTCTAGGACATATGCTTTCTTGGCAGCTATGAGGCTGATCCTCAGGTTCCGGACCCAGTCCGTATAGTTGCTGCCATCATCTTTCAGCTTGGTTTTCTCTAGGAACGCGTTGAAGTTCATGTTGACATGAGCATTGGCCATTTGATCTACAAGACATATTTGCAAAGGCTTTTAGACTAAGTTCATGATAATTAAGTTCATCTAATCAAATTATTTTAATGAACTCCCACTCAGATTAGACATCCCTCTAGTCATCTAAGTGTTACACGATCCGAGTCGACTAGGCCGTGTCCGATCATCACGTGAGATGGACTAGTCATCATCGGTGAACATCTCCATGTTGATCGTATCTTCCATACGACTCATGTTCGACCATTCGGTCTCTGTGTTCTGAGGCCATGTCTGTACATGCTAGGCTCGTCAAGTTAACCCTAAGTGTTTTTGCATGTGTAAAACTGTCTTACACCCGTTGTATGTGAACGTAAGAATCTATCACACCCGATCATCACGTGGTGCTTCGAAACGACGAACTTTAGCAACGGCGCATAGTTAGGGGAGAACACTTTCTTGAAATTATTATAAGGGATCATCTTATTTACTACCGTCGTTCTAAGTAAACAAGATGCATAAACATAATAAGCATCACATGCAATTATATAGTAGTGACATGATATGGCCAATATCATATAGCTCCTTTGATCTCCATCTTCGGGGCTCCATGATCATCTTTGTCATCGGCATGACACCATGATCTCCATCATCATGATCTCCATCATCGTGTCTCCATGAAGTTGCTCGCCAACTATTACTTCTACTACTATGGCTAACGTTTTAGCAATAAAGTAAAGTAATTACATGGCGTTAAATCATTGACACGCAGGTCATACAATAATTAAGACAACTCCTATGGCTCCTGCCGGTTGTCATACTCATTGACATGCAAGTCATGATTCTTATTACAAGAACATGATCTCATACATCACAATATATCATTCATCATTCATCATAACTTTTGGCCATATCACATCATAAGGCAATTGCTGCAAAAACAAGTTAGACGTCCTCTAATTGTTGTTGCATCTTTTACGTGGCTGCAATAGGGTTCTAGCAAGAATGTTTTCTTACCTACAAAAAAGCCACAACGTGATTTGTCAACTTCTATTTACCCTTCATAAGGACCCTTTTCATCGAATCCGCTCCAACTAAAGTGGGAGAGACAGACACCCGCTAGCCACCTTATGCAACTAGTGCATGTCAGTCGGTGGAACCTGTCTCATGTAAGCGTACGTGTAAGGTCGGTCCAGGCCGCTTCATCCCACAATACTGCTGAAGCAAAATAAGGCTAGTAGCGGCAAGAAAGTTGACAACATCTACGCCCACAACAAATTTGTGTTCTACTCGTGCAATAGAGAACTACGCATAGACCTAGCTCATGATGCCACTGTTGGGGAATGTTGCAGAAAATAAAATTTTTCCTACGGTTTCACCAAGATCCATCTATGAGTTCATCTAGCAACGAGTGATAGGAGTGCATCTACATACCCTTGTAGATCGCGAGCGGAAGCGTTCAAGAGAACGGGGTTGAGGGAGTCGTACTCGTCGTGATCCAAATCACCGATGACCAAGTGCTGAACAGACAACACCTCCGCGTTCAACACACGTACGGAGCGGATGACGTCTCCTCCTTCTTGATCCAGCAAGGGGAAGGAGAGGTTGATGAAGATCCAGCAGCACGACGGCGTGGTGGTGGATGCAGCAGAGTTCCGGCAGAGCTTCGCCGAGCTTCTGCGAGAGGGAGAGGTGTAGCAGGGGAGAGGGAGGCGCCAAGACTTCCAGGTGTCGCTGCCCTCCCTCCCCCCTCCTTTATATAGGCCCCCAGGGGGGCGCCGGCCCTAGAGATGGGATCTCTAGGGGGGGGGGGCGGCCAAGGGGGGTGGAGTGCCCCCAAGGCAAGTGGAGGCGCCCCCTCCCCTAGGGTTCCCAACCCTAGGCGCAGAGGGGGGCCCGGGGGGGGGGGGGGGGGGCGCACCAGCCCACCAGGGGCTGGTCCCCTCCCCACTTCAGCCCACGGGGCCCTCCGGGATAGGTGGCCCCACCCGGTGGACCCCCGGGACCCTTCCGGTGGTCCCGGTACAATACCGGTGACCCCCGGAACTCTCCCGATGGCCGAAACTGCACTTCCTATATATTATTCTTTACCTCCGGACCATTCCGGAACTCATCGTGACATCCGGGATCTCATCCGGGACTCCTAACAACTTTTGGTTTGCTGCATACTCATATCTCTTCAACCCTAGCGTCACCGAACCTTAAGTGTGTAGACCCTACGGGTTCGGGAGACACGTAGACATGACCGAGATGGCTCTCCGGTCAATAACCAACAGCGGGATCTGGATACCCATGTTGGATCCCACATGCTCCTCGATGATCTCATCGGATGAACCACAATGTCGAGGATTCAATCAACCCCGTATACAATTCCCTTTGTCAATCGGTACGTTACTTGCCCGAGACTCGACCGTCGGTATCCCAATACCTCGTTCAGTCTCGTTACTGGCAAGTCACTTTACTCGTACCATAATGCATGATCCGTGACCAGACACTTGGTCACTTTGAGCTCATTATGATGATGCATTACTGAGTGGGCCCAGAGATACCTCTCCGTCATACGGAGTGACAAATCCCAGTCTCGATCCGTGTCAACCCAACATACACTTTCGGAGATACCTGTAGTGCACCTTTATAGTCACCCAGTTACGTTGTGACGTTTGGTACACCCAAAGCACTCCTACGGTATCCGGGAGTTACACGATCTCATGGTCTAAGGAAAAGATACTTGACATCGGAAAAGCTCTAGCAAAACGAACTACACGATCTTGTGCTATGCTTAGAATTGGGTCTTGTCCATCACATCATTCTCCTAATGATGTGATCCCGTTATCAACGACATCTAATGTCCATAGTCAGGAAACCATGACTATCTGTTGATTAACGAGCTAGTCAACTAGAGGCTTACTAGGGACATATTATGGTCTATGTATTCACACGTGTATTACGATTTCCGGATAATACAATTATAGCATGAATAAAGACAATTATCATGAACAAGGAAATATAATAATAATCCTTTTATTATTGCCTCTAGGGCATATTTCCAACAGTTGGATAGGTTTGCAAGAATATAAAGAGCACGTAAATATAAACTAGGGATTGTTTAGATAAAGAAGCAATACAATTAGTATAGCGAGTGTGGAGAAGTGGTGATAGGAGTTGCAAAATTGTCCCTAAGCAATTGACTACTTTACTAGACCGATAGCAAGTTTTATGTGGGAGAGTGAAGGAAATATGCCCTAGAGGCAATAATAAAGTTATTATTTATTTCCTTATATCATGATAAATGTTTATTATTCATGCTAGAATTGTATTAACTGGAAACATAATACATGTGTGAATACATAGACAAACATAATGTCACTAGTATGCCTCTACTTGACTAGCTCATTAATCAAAGATGGTTGTGTTTCCTAAACCATATACATGAGTTGTCATTTGATTAACGGGATCACATCATTAGGAGAATGATGTGATTGACTTGACCCATTCCGTTAGCTTAGCACTTGATCGTTTAGTATGTTGCTATTGCTTTCTTCATGACTTATACATGTTCCTACAACTATGAGATTATGCAACTCCCGTTTACCGGAGGAACACTTTGTGTGCTACCAAACGTCACAACATAACTGGGTGATTATAAAGGAGCTCTACATGTGTCTCCAAAGGTACATGTTGAGTTGACGTATTTCGAGATTAGGTTTTTGT
Organism: Triticum timopheevii; assembly: GCA_963921465.1. NCBI lineage: Eukaryota > Viridiplantae > Streptophyta > Magnoliopsida > Poales > Poaceae > Triticum > Triticum timopheevii. The sequence continues at coordinate 466,593,706 of OY997266.1, forward strand.
CACTCCGATTGTCGGAGAAGTATCTCTGAGCCCTCTCGGTAATGCACATCACTATAAGCCTTGCAAGCAATGTAGCTAATGAGTTAGTTATGGAATGATGCATTACATAACGAGTAAAGAGACTTGCCGGTAACGAGATTGAACTAGTTATTGTGATACCGACAATCGAATCTCGGGCAAGTAACATACCGATGACAAAGGGAACAACGTATGTTGTTATGCGGTTTGACCAATAAAGATCTTCGTAGAATATGTAGGAGCCAATACGAGCATCCAGGTTCCGCTATTGGTTATTGACCGGAGACGTGTCTCGGTCATGTCTACGTAGTTCTCGAACCCGTAGGGTCTGCACGCTTAAAGTTTCAATGACGGTTATATTATGAGTTTATGAGTTTTGATGTACAGAAGGTTGTTCGAAGTCCCGGATGTGACCACAGACATGACGAGGAGTCTCGAAATAGTCGAGACATGAAGATTGATATATTGGAAGCCTATATTTGGAAATCGGAAGTGTTCCGGGTGAAATCGGGATTTTACCGGAGTACCGAGGGGTTACCGGAACCCCCCGGGGGCTTAATGGGCCATAGTGGGCCTTAGTGGAGAAGAGAAGAGGCGGCCAGGGCAGGGCCGCGCCCCCCTCCCCCCTAGTCCGAATAGGACAAGGAGAGGGGGGGGGGGGGGGGGGGGGGCGCCCTCCCTTTCCTTCCTCTCTCCCTCCTCTTTCCCCCTTCTCCTAATCCAACAAGGAAGGGAGGGAGTCCTACTCCCGGTGGGAGTAGGACTCCTCCTGGCGCGCCTCCTCCTGGTCGGCCGCCCCCTCCCCCCTTGCTCCTTTATATACGGGGCCAGGGGCACCTCTAGACACAACAACAGATCATTGATCTCTTAGCCATGTGCGGTGCCCCCCTCCACCATAGTCCTCCTCGATAATATTGTAGCGGTTCTTAGGAGAAGCCCTGCGATGGTAGAACATCATCATCGTCACCACGCCGTCGTGCTGACAGAACTCTCCCTCGACACTCGGCTGGATCGGAGTTCAAGGGACGTCATCGAGCTGAACGTGTGCTAGAACTCGGAGGTGCCGTGCTTTCGGTGCTTGATCGGTCGGGCCGTGAAGACGTACGACTACATCAACCGCATTGTTCTAATGCTTCTGCTTCGGTCTATGAGGGTACGTGGACAACACTCTCCCCTCTCGTTGCTATGCATCATCATGATCTTGCGTGTGCATAGGATTTTTTTTGAAATTACTACGTTCCCCAACAGTGGTATCAGAGCCTGATTTTATGCGTAGATGTTATATGCACGAGTAGAACACAAGTGAGTTGTGGGCGATACAAGTCATACTGGTTACCAGCATGTCATACTTTGGTTCAGCGGTATTGTTGGATGAAGCGGCCCGGACCGACATTACGCATATGCTTACGCGAGACTGGTTCTACCGACGTGCTTTGCACATAGGTGGCTGGCGGGTGTCAGTTTCTCCAACTTTAGTTGAACCGAGTGTGGCTACGCCCGGTCCTTGAGAAGGTTAAAGCAGCACTAACTTGACGAACTATCCTTGTTGTTTTGATGCATAGGTAAGAACGGTTCTTGCTCAGCCTGTAGCAGCCACGTAAAACTTGCAACAACAAAGTAGAGGATGTCTAACTAGTTTTTGCAGGGCATGTTGTGATATGATATGGTCAAGACGTGATGCTATATTTTCTTGTATGAGATGATCATGTTTTGTAACCGAGTTATCGGCAACTGGAGGGAGCCATATGGTTGTCGCTTTATTGTATGCAATGCAAACACCCTGTAATTGCTTTACTTTATCACTAAACAGTAGCGACAGCTGTAGAAGCAATAGGTGGCGAAACGACAATGATGCTACGATGGAGATCAAGGTGTCGTGCCGGTGATGATGGTGATCATGACGGTGCTTCAGAGATGGAGATCACAAGCACAAGATGATGATGGCCATATCATATCACTTATATTGATTGCATGTGATGTTCATCCTTTATGCATCTTATTTTGCTTTGATTGACGGTGATAACCCGCAAGTATATGGGATAGTTGTAGCCCCTTTCGATAAGTAAGAGTGTCGAACCCAACCAGGAGCTAAAGGTAGAACAAATACTCTCTCAAGTCCTATCTGCCACTGATACGACTCTACGCACGCTTGACGTTCGCTTTACCTAGAACAAGTATGAAACTAGAAGTACTTTGTAGGTGTGATAGGATGGCTTGCAAGGTAATAAAGAGCATGCAAATAAAAACTAGGGGCTGTTTAGATAAAGATGCAATAAAGTAAATATAGCGAGTGTGGAAAAGTGGTGGTAGGAGTTGTGAAATTGTCCCTAAGCAATTGACTACGTTACTAGACCGATAGCAAGTTTTATGTGGGAGAGGCCACTGCTAGCATGTCATCCCTGACTTGGAATTCTATGCACTTATGATTGGAACTATTAGCAAGCATCCGCAACTAATAATGTTTATTAAGGTAAAACCCAACCATAGCATTAAGATATATTGGCCCCCCTTCAATCCCGTATGCATCAATTTCTATGCTAGGTTGAAGCTTCTGTCACTCTAGCCCTCCAATACATAGTCCTATCAACATACAACTAACCCTATGGTGTGATCCACGCGCGCGCTCATATGATGGGCACCAAAGGACAGCAACATAACCACAAGCAAATTAAATCAATCATAGCAATTCATCAACCACAAATAGGACAACGAAAATCTACTCAGACATCATAGGATGGCAACACATCATTGGAAAATAATATGAAGCATAAAGCACCATGTTCAAGTAGAGGGTACAACGGGTTGCGGGAGAGTTGACCGTTGTAGATAGAGGGGGGAAGGTGATGGAGATGTTGGTGAAGATGACGGCGGTATTGGTGAAGATCGCGGTGATGATGATGGCCCCCGGCGGCGTTCCGGCGCCACCGGAAGCAAGGGGGAGAGAGCCCCCCTTCTTCTTCTTATTCCTTGACCTTCTCCCTAGATGGGAGAAGGGTTCCCCCTCTGGTCCTTGGCTCCCATGGCTTGGGAGGGGCGAGAGCCCCTCCGAGATTGGATCTATCTCTCTGTTTCTGCGTTCTCAAATTCCACCCCTTCACCGTTTCTTAAATATCCGGAGATCCGTAACTCCGATTGGGGTGAATCTTTCGCCCAGATTTTTCTCGTAAAATTAGCTTTCTTGCAGCAAAATAAGGGCATCAACCGCCTTACGGGTGGCCCACGAGAGTCCAGGGCGCGCCCAGGGGGGGAGGGCGCGCCCCCCTGTCTCGTGGCCACCCCAGACACCGTTTCGCGTTGATTCTTCCTCAGAAAAATCCCAAATATTCCAAAATAATTCTCCGTCCGTTTTTATCCCGTTTGGATTCCGTTTGATATGGGTTTCCTGCAAAACATAAAACATGCAACTGACAGGAACTGGCACTGGGCACTGGATCAATATGTTAGTCCCAAAAAATAGTATAAAAAGTTGCCAAAAGTATATGAAAGTTGAATAATATTGGCATGGAACAATCAAAAATTATAGATACGACGGAGACGTATCAGCATCCCCAAGCTTAATTCCTGCTCGTCCTCGAGTAGGTAAATGATAAAAAAGATAATTTTTGATGTGGAATGCTACGTAGCAAAATCTTGATCATATGTCTAATCATGGCATGAATATTAAGACACGAGTGATTCAAGGCAATAGTCTATCATTTGACATAAAAAACAATAATACTTCAAGCATACCAACCAAGCAATTATGTCTTATCGAAATAACATAGCCAAAGAATGCTCATCGCTACAAAATCATATAGTCTGGCTATGCTCCATCTTCGTCACACAAAATGCTCCCATCATGCACAACCCCGATGACGAGCCGAGCAATTGGTTCATACTTTTTAACGCGCTTCAGCTTTTTCAACTCTTACGCAATACATGAGCGCAAGCCATGGACATAGCACTATGGTGGTATATGGTGGTGGTTGTGAGGACAAAAAGGGAGAAGATAGTCTCACATCAACTAGGCGTATCAACGGGCTATGGAGATGCCCATCAATAGATATCAATGTGAGTGAGTAGGGATTGCCATGCAACAGATGCACTAAGAGCTATAAGTGTATGAAATCTCAAACCGGAAACTAAGTGGGTGTGCATCCAACTTGCTTGCTCATGAAGACCTCGGGCGTTTGAGGAAGCCCATCATCGGAATATACAAGCCAAGTTCTATAATGAAAATTCCCACTAGTATATGAAAGTGAAAGCATAGGAGGCTCTCTCTATGAAGAACATGGTGCTACTCTGAAGCACAAGTGTGGTAAAAGGATAGTAACATTGCCCCTTCTCTCTTTTTCTCTCATTTTTTATTTTTATTTTTTATATATTTTTTTCTTTCTTTTTGGTGGGCTTCTTTGGCCTCTTTTTTTATTTGGGCTTCTTTGGCCTCTTTTATTTTTCATAAAGTCCGGAGTCTCATCCTGACTTGTGGGGGAATCATAGTCTCCTTCATCCTTTCCTCACCGGGGCAATGCTCTAATAATGATGATCATCACACTTTTATTTACTTACAACTCAATATTACAACTCTCGAACAAAGATATGACTCTATATGAATGCTTCTGGCGGTGTACCGGGATGTGCAATGATCTAGCATAGCAATGACATCAAAAAACGGACAAGCCATGAAAACATCATGCTAGCTATCTTACGATCATGCAATGCAATATGACAATGAATGCTCAAGTCATGTATATGATGATGATGGAAGTTGCATGGCAATATATCTTGGAATGGCTATGCAAATGCCATAATAGGTAGGTATGGTGGCTGTTTTGAGGAAGGTAAATAATGGGTTCATGATACCGGCAAAAGTTGCGCGGCACAATAGAGGCTAGCAAAGTGGAAGGGTGAGTGTGCGTATATCCATGGACTCACATTAGTCATAAAGAACTCATATACTTATTGCAAAAGTCTACTTAGCCCTCGAAGCAACTACTACACATGCCCCTAGAGGGATAGATTGGTAGGAAAAGACCATCGCTCGTCCCCGACTACCACTCATAAGGAAATCAATCAAAGAGAACCTCATGCTCCAACTTCGTTACATAACGGTTCACCATACGTGCATGCTACGGGACTTGCAAACCTCAACACAAGTATTTCTGAATTTCACAATTACTCAACTAGCACGCCTCTAATATCACCACATTTATATCGCAAAACTATTGCAAGGAATCAAACATATCATATTCAGTGATCTACAAGTTTATGTAGGATTTTATGACTAACCATGTGAATGACCAATTCCTGACATCTCTCTAAATAGATATAAGTGAAGCAAGAGAGTTTAATTCTTTCTACAAAAGATATGCCCATGCTCTAACAATTATAAGTGAAGCAAAAGAGCATTCTACAAATGGCAATTTTCTATGTGAAGAGAAACAGGCAATCCAAACTTCAAATAATATAAGTGAAGCACATGAAGCATTTATAAAGCCACACTCAAAAGATTTAAGTGAAGTGCAATGAGCATTCTATAAATCAACCAAGGACTAACTCATACCAGCATGATGCATAAAAGAAAAGTGAAAACTAAATGCAAAATACGCTCCAAGACTTGCACATAATGCATGAACGAAACGAATCCGAAAATATACCGATACTTGTTGAAGAAAGAGGGGATGCCTTCCGGGGCATCCCCAAGCTTAGACACTTGAGTCTCCTTGAATATTTACTTGGGGTGCCTCGGGCATCCCCAAGCTTGAAATCTTGTCTCTCTTCCTTTTCCTCATATCGAGACATCCTCGATTAGACACTACATCCACACAAAACTTCAACAGAAAACTCAGTAAGATCCGTTAGTATAATAAAGCAAATAACCACTCTAAGTACTGTTGCAAACCATTTCATATTTTGTTTTTGCATTGTGTCTACTGTAATATAGCTTTTCCATGGCTTAATCCACTGATATAAATTGATAGATTCATCAAAACAAGCAAACTATGCATCAAAAACAGAATCTGTCAAAAACAGAACAATCTGTAGCAATCTGAACATCCACCATACTTCTGGTACCCCAAAAATTCTACCAAAATTAGGAAAAATAAATAAGTTGTATAGAAAGACAGTGCAAAAGAAATCAGAACCAATTGACGTCCCAGTTAAAAACGTAAAATCGTGCACTACAGCCAAAGTTTCTGTCCTGCACCGTACAAACTAACAAGCATTGTAAACATCCTAAAGGCAAACCTTAGCACATTATTTTTATAATACAATGGAATTATACAAGGGGATAATTATTTTTGTTGAAAAGTTTCTTTAATCAAGATTCACAAAGTTTCCTTGAGCATGAACAAAGTTCAAGGCTAGCTCCCACTTCAACAATGCTTGTCTTCCTCACTTTCACTTTCCTTTTTGAAAAGTTTTTAGGTTTCCCCTCTTTTTTGTTTTTAAACAATATAAAAGCACTCAACAGAAATAAATGACTCTCTAAAACTTCCGGGTTGTCTCCCTGGTAGCGCTTTCTTTAAAGCCATTAAGCTAGGCATTTAGTGCTCAAGTAATGGATCCACGCGGATCCCAAGGTATATCAAAGCCAATTTTAATTAACAATGATTTGTAATTTAGTAGTGAGCCCAAAGTAACATATATCAAGCAACAAGAAAGTCTAACTCTCTTCCTATGCATTGGCATGTCATAAAAGAACAATTCATGCACACCAAGTAAAGGCCAATGAATAGTATAAACAGTTTCTTGCAATTCTATCGTATTTGAAACATAAAGAGGTGGAGATAAAGTTCCTCTCTCATAATAATTGCAAGCAGGAGCAGCAAGCACATGCATATCATATCTATCAAAATCATCATGCGCAATGGTAAAAGGCAACCCATCAATGTAATCCTTAATAAGCACAAACTTCTCCGATATAGTGTAGTCGGGAGAATTCAAGATAATAGGACTATCATGCGTGGGTGCAATAGCAACAATTTCATGTTTAACATAAGGAACTATAGCAAGTTCATCTCCATAAGAATAATTCATATTGGCATCTTGGCCACAAGCATAGCAAGCATCATGAAAAAGGGATATTTCAAACAAATTCAAGGGATCATAGCAATCATCATAACAATCATCCTTCGGTAAGCACAAAGGGGAATTAAATAATGTATGAGTTGGAGGGTTACTCTCATTAGAAGGTGGGCACGGGTAGCTAATCCGCTCTTCCTCCTTTTGTTCTTCGCTCTCCTCATCATCTTTTTCATCCAATGAGCTCACAGTTTCATCAATTTCTTCATCCATAGCTTCCTGCAAAATATTAGTCTCTTCTTGGATAGCGGAGACTTTCTTCATAAAAGCATTAATATAATAATTGTATTCATAATTTTCATAGCAATATCTAAGTATAGCAAGATTTTCAGGCCTATAACCATCATCATCAAAAGCTTCATACTTTTCAAACAAAGCTTCAATTTCATAAGCAGCCTTAAAAGCAACAAATTCTTATATTTGTTCCACATCATAGTAATCATATATACCATTAGCATAAGAAGCTAAGGTTTCATTATCATTAAATTTGCATGAAAAGGGAAGGTGTGGAGCCTTCATCCTAGAGCAACAAGTATTATCATATCTCAAGCAGAGATTCCAGGCATACCAATGCAACATAATAAATTGATCCCATAATAGTTTCCCTTTTTGTGTCGAGCGATAATCCCTAAAGTATTCACATTGATCGAACGTGTCTCCCATTATAAAGTTGAATGGGGTTTTCTCAGGATTATCAAAGTAGTATATAATATCTCTTGCATAATGAGAATCGAGGGTTTTAGGTACCCATCTCTATGAGTAGCAAGTACACCTAATTTTTTTGGTATTTTGTGTTCCATATCCATAACTAAAGATAAAGAACAACTAAGAACAGCAAATAAAAATTACTTAGTGATAAAGAAAACAAGCACACACAAGAATATTCACCCCACACTATGACTCCCCGGCAACGGCGCCAGAAAAAGGTCTTGATAACCCGCAAGTATACGGGATAGTTGTAGCCTCTTTCGATAAGTAAGAGTGTCGAATCCAACGAGGAGCTAAAGGTAGAACAAATACTCTCTCAAGTCCTATCTGCCACTGATACGACTCTACGCATGCTTGACGCTCGCTTTACCTAGAACAAGTATGAAACTAGAAGTAATTTTTAGGTGTGCTAGGATGGCTTACAAGGTAATAAAGAGCATGCAAATAAAAACTAGGGGCTGTTTAGATAAAGATGCAATAAAGTAAATATAGAGAGTGTGGAAAAGTGGTGGTAGGAGTTGTGAAATTGTCCCTAAGCAATTGACTACGTTACTAGACCGATAGCAAGTTTTATGTGGGAGAGGCCACTGCTAGCATGTCATCCCTGACTTGGAATTCTACGAACTTATGATTGGAACTATTAGCAAGAATCCGCAACTACTAACGTTCATTAAGGTAAAACCCAACCATAGCATTAAGATATATTGGTCCCCCTTCAATCCCGTATGCATCAATTTCTATGCTAGGTCGAAGCTTCTGTCACTCTAGCCCTCCAATACATAGTCCTATCAACATACAACTAACCCTATGGTGTGATCCACGCGCGTGCTCATATGATGGGCACCAAAGGATAGCAACATAAACACAAGCAAATTAAATCAATCATAGCAATTCATCAACCACCAATAGGACAACGAAAATCTACTCAGACATCATAGGATGGCAACACATCATTGGAAAATAATATGAAGCATAAAGCACCATGTTCAAGTAGAGGGTACATCGGGTTGCGGGAGAGTGGACCGCTGTAGATAGAGGGGGAAAGGTGATGGAGATGTTGGTGAAGATGACGGCGGTGTTGGTGAAGATCGCGGTGATGATGATGGCCCCCGGGGGCGTTCCGGCGCCACCGGAAGCAAGGGGGAGAGAGACCCCCTTCTTCTTCTTCTTTGTTGACCTTCTCCCTAGATGGGAGAAGGGTTTCCCCTCTGGTCCTTGGCTCCCATGGCTTGGGAGGGGCGAGAGCCCCTCCAAGATTGGATCTATCTCTCTGTTTCTGCGTTCTCAGATTCTACCCCTTCACCGTTTCTTAAATATCCGGAGATCCGTAACTCCGATTGGGGTGAATCTTTCGCCCAGATTTTTCTCATAAAATTTGCTTTCTTGCGGCAAAATAAGGGCATCAACCGCCTTACGGGTGGCCCACGAGAGTCTAGGGCGTGCCCAGGGGGAGGGCGTGCCCCCTGTCTCATGGCCACCCCGGACACCGTTTCGCTTTCATTCTTCCTCCGGAAAATCCCAAATATTCCAAAATAATTCTCCGTCCATTTTTATCCCGTTTGGATTCCGTTTGATATGGGTTTCCTGCGAAACATAAAACATGCAACAGACAGGAACTGGCACTGGGCACTGGATCAATATGTTAGTCCCAAGAAATAGTATAAAAAGTTGCCAAAAGTATATGAAAGTTGAATAATATTGGCATGGAACAATCAAAAATTATAGATACGATGGAGACGTATCAAACGGTAGCATTATAACATGATCTCTCACTAAATTTCAAGGCATAAGTGTTCTCCCTGAGTATGCACCATTGCAAAAGTTCTTCGTGCTGAGACACCACGTGATGATCGGGTGTGATAGGCTCTACGTTCAAATACAACGGGTGCAAAACAGTTGCACACGCGGAATACTCAGGTTAAACTTGACGAGCCTAGCATATACAGATATGGCCTCGTGTCACACCCTAGCTAGTTCATGCATTTAGAGTGTTGCATCATGTTTACCATTCATCAGAAACTTGAAATGGGGATGACAGAACCCCTAGCCCCCTCTGAAACCAACTAGGGTTTACTAAAAATAATTTCAATGAACCTGAAATGCACTTCTAAAATGTCCATCATTTTTGTCTTGGTCCAGAACCTCTGCCAAAAGTGGTTCACATTTTTCTAGGACACATAAGGTCACTGGATTAATTCTTTATCTATTTGCATTTGGGCATTTAAATGCTATAAAATAATTCAAATGCCCAAATAATTCTGGATTTAAGTGAGGGCTGTTAGGAATAATCCCAATAGAGCCCACAATTATTTGCAGGATTTTTGGAAATGTTTTAGTATTTTTAATTAAGCCCAACATTTACAGAAAATTAGAAAAGCAAATTAAATGAAAAGGGAGGGAGAGAGAGAAAGGGCAGGAGGCCACCTACCTGGCTGGGCTGGCCTACCTGGCCCGTGCCAGTCACCACCTACCTCTACCACTAGGCAGAGGAGGGACACCGCGACGCCGCCGAGCTCACCACGCACCTCCCTGCCTGCCTGCCCTCGCCCGCGCCAGCACGACGCCTCGAAACGTCTCCGCGGCGCCACCCTGACCCCGTGGACACCTCACACGCCCCTGCCTCTCTCCTTCGCCCTCTCTCGCCATGGCCGAAGCAGCCGCCGCCGTCACGCCGCCGTAGACGCGCCCACCTCGTCCACGTGCTGCTCCACCGTGTCCACAAGCTCCGCCTTCGTCCGCTATGCCGAGCCAGCCGAGCCCCGAGCGCTCGCACGCTCTGCACTGCCTCCACCGACCTTGTCTTCGTTGACCACCAGCGGAGATCCACTTCACCGCCCCGCTTGCTCCAGCTCGTCCCCGACCTCGCCGTCTGCTCCGTCGCAACCACCGTGAGCCTGGCCACTTCCCTATCCTCTCCGCTCTCTTTCTCGTGCACCACAGCGACCACACCAAGTAGCACCGCATGCGCCGCCGCCGAGCTCGTCGCCGATGTGACTCCGGCCACGCAACGGCTGCGCCACCTTGTCCGTTAGCCCCACTGCACCCCCAGGAGCCCACCGCACTACTCCACGCGCCTCGCCGTGCCTCCTAGTGACGAGTCCGAGCTCGTCCGAGCTTCGGCCGCCGCCAAACTCGTCGCCGGTGCCGTTTCCGGCGACTCTGAGCCCAACCACCACCACCACTGGATGTGGCTCGCCTCCAACATCACGTAGGTGCCCTCCGCCGCCTTTTTGGTCACCGGAGCACAAAACCTGCACCATCCCGCCGCGTTTGGCCTCGCCGGCGGCTAAACACCGGTGAGTTTGATCCCGCTGACCCAGTTTGACCTCGGGTGGGCCCAGTTTGACCCCCTGGATCAATGATAGGTGGGGCCCAGCCCTGCTAATTAATCTAGGATTAGTACTAACTAATAATTAGTTAGACTAATGACACTAACACGCGGGACCCACCGGTCAGGTTTGACCTGGACCGTCCCCATTGACCGCTGACGTCACCCTGACGCAATGCTGACGCAATAACTCTTTTATTGGAATTATTCTTATACAGGAAATTCCAGAAATTGCTACAAACTTCAAAAAATCATAGAAATTAATCTGTAGCTCCAAATGCAAAGTGTTATATATGAAAAATGATCAGAAAAATCCAATCTATCCATCTTTACTGGTTTCATGCATGTTTAAGCAAGTTAAACTGCTGTTTAGTGCAGAACAAGATAAATCACTATTAAGGGCCATGTGTGGGCTTGAAACTTGAATCTTTGATTCAAAATGGTCCAAACCCATCTGGTCTTAGTTGCATTAGCCCAACACACTCATTTTGCCATGTCTCGTGCATGCATCATATTGTTGCACATTGTTTGGTGATGATTGTATATCGGTGCTCTCTGCGGCAGGTTCTGCCCCCGAGGAGTATCGTGAGTACCCAACCGAGGAGCATTACCAGTCCACGGACCCTCAAGGCAAGCAACCAACCAATTGATCATATCGATACAATCCCATGTTCTCGCATCTGCTCTCTTTTACTGCATTAAGACAACGCGTTTCAAATTGCTGTGTGCTACGGTAGTTGAACCCATTTCCTCTGCATGACCTGTCATTGCCACAGTAACTAGATGAAACCCACTAGCATGTGTAGGAGTTGATTGAGCCATGTGTATGTGTTGCTCCTACCTTGCTATGCCTGCTATGTTTAGAGTCGTGTCAGGTCTGGTTTATCTGGGTGATGGGCTAGAGTGAAATGATCATGTCGGTAATGAGAGTGATGTGTTGAACACGATTTGGTAAAGGTATCGATGAGGGGCCATGTAGGAGTACATGGCGGGTTGTTTCATTGGAACCGTCCTTAAGCACTCAGATCTGTATGTGTGATTTAAGATTCAGCTACTACCATACATTGGGCCCTGAAATATGACCTCACTCGACTTCTTATCCACCCTAGACCTCTGTCCAGGAGTTGCAAGTAGTTTCTGGTGTTTGTAGCTTACTGGAGGCCGTGGACAGCGCTGACCCGCGGGTTGGGCTGTGATGCAGTAGGTATGTGGCCGAGTATGCCGGGCACCCGTTAGGTGTCTCGGAACCCTGTACACATTGTTCGGGGCCGTATGTGGAAACCTCGACCGGACTCCCTGCGGATGGAACCTGTATAGGCGATAAGCCTGGACTAGAGACTTAGGTGTTTAGGTAGGTCGTGGTCTACACACCCACGTCGGCTTTTGCTTGAAGTCTGCCGAGCACATGTCGTGTGCAGACGCTAAGTGGTGGAAACATGTATGAAGAAGTACACCCCTGCAGGGTTAACATCATCTATTCGAATAGCCGCGTCCGCGGTAAAGGACTACTTGGTTGCCTATACAGTTCATAGACAAGTAAATGGATACTACTAAAAGCCTCAAGATAAGCGTGAGTGCCGAGGATGGCTCTTTCGCAGGATGACAGAGGTGGATCCTCGGTAGTGTATTGAAGTGGTGTGTAGTGGACTCGAGTGCGCAAAACCATTTCAACTTGGAGTCTCATAAGATAGCTTAGCCAAGAGTCAAAGCTGGCTTGCTGCAATAACCCCACCAACCCTTCTTGATAATGTGCATGTATTTAGGATCTGATGTAAGTCTTGCTGAGTACCTTTGTACTCATGTTGCTTAATTTATGTTTTACAGAAGACGCTGCAACCCCTTATGATGGGTTCTTCATAGACGTCGATGTCGACGAGTAGGCTGAAGCCCAGGTGGTGATCCTGAGCTCACGATGGACCGTGTAGTATAGTCAGGCTTTCCCCAAGCCTCTTTAATTTCTTAGTTGTCTATACTCAGACAAGTTACTTCCGCTGTTGGCTTGTATGTTTGTATGACTTGAATGATGGGTCGTGTGACCCGTACTTGATTGTATGATATGTATGGCTCTCTGAGCCTTTAAATAAAGTACTTGAGTTGTGAGTCATGTTGTGATGCCATGTTGTATTTGCACATATCGAGCATATTGTGTATATGATTGAAATGCTTGGTATGTGTAGGATCTGACTATCTAGTTGTTTATCCTTGGTAGCCTCTCTTACCGGGAAATGTCTCCTAGTGCTTCCACTGAGCCATGGTAGCTTGCTACTGCTCCAGAACACTTAGGCTGGCTGGCATGTGTCCTTCGTTCCTGTGTTTGTCCCTTCGGGGAAATGTCACGCGATGAATATCGGAGTCCTGTTAGCCCGATACAACCCGGTTTACCAGAGTCCTGCTAGCCCAGTGCTATAGCCCGGATTCACTCGCTGATGACTGACACGTTCGTTGCTGGGCATGTATGCCTGTCCCTGTAAGTTAGTGCCACTTTGGGTTCACGACTAGCCATGTCAGCTCGGGCTCCTTGTCATATGGTTGCTAGCGACACTATCATATATGTGTGCCAAAAGGCGCAAACGGTCCCGGGCAAGGTAAGGCGACACCCGTGGGGATACCATGCGTGAGGCCGAAAAGTGATATGAGGTGTTACATGCTAGATCGATGTGGCATTGAGTCGGGGTCCTAACAACGTTGGCATCAGAACCGGACTGCCTGTAGGTTCTCCAAGCCAAACTGGTCGATGTTGAGTCTAGAAATGCTTTAGTTATATGTAGGGGAATTGATTGTGGGATGGAACGTAAGGCTCTTTTTACTCCTTTACCTCATGTCATTCTTATCTGAGTCAGTCCATTCTTCCACCGGGGGTTAAGGATTAGGATCTCTTCTCTCTATCAGGTTCACGTGTTACTAATCACTAGTACCTTATAGGTTTGATGGATACACGCCTAGTTCAGTTCTACTACCCCATTATGTTGCTAAGATGGACCCAGAATCTTGATATGATGTTGTTGAGTGTCTATGCAATCCTTTGCAAAGTGTCTCAAAATCCTTTTTGAGCATTTACAGCCGTTATGCTGTCCAATTTCTGCTAGAAATTCTAATGCCTTTGCATTACATCGTGTTTCAGATGGCCTCCCGCACCCAGAATCAAGTTGTTCGTCTGAATTGGTGTCTCGATGTACCTAGCCATACTGCTATGTTGGTCCACGTAATGATCGAGGCTAGTTACCGATGGCATCCCGAGTACACCGTTGAGGAGCAGTATAGAGACTTCAATCAAAGCCAATATCTCTGCACCGTCAGGATATTCCCTTGCTATCCTGGATCCACTGAACCCCTCCATTTCTCATATGGACTTTGGGTTACCATCGAGATGTCCGTGCAGGACGCTGCTTATTCGATGATGACTATTATGCGGGCTAGAACTTCCTTGCTTCGGAACACTGATTTCCGCTATATGCCAGCGTCACTCCCTGGGGCAGAAGGTTACTTCACAGCTATTTACACCGAATCTTCTCATGAGGATTCGCTACTCCGCACCACCGCACAGATGCTTGAGGATAAGGATCGTGAAAATCGTGCTTTGCGATTGGAGCTTTCCAACTCCCGTCTGATCATTGGGCCACTTTGACTCAGTTTGCACCTGCTGTGCAGGATGGGTATATGGATATGCGAGATCTGTACCCCGTGCGGTCTACTTTGCTGGATCGTATGGATTGGCGTGGTGTAGGGGGCATCACTCCTCCCCGTGGACCTCGTCTGCCGCCGTTTGTTGGACCCAGGCCACATCCGTGTCCCTATGGACCGCAAGCTCCACAGGATCGACTGTTTCCAGATGATCACGTCCATCTCCCAGGACATGGGGGTAATCTCTATGAAGATTACTACGGAAATGTCTGAGCTGATGGTAGCACCACTAGTATTGTAACAGTTATATCGTCCACCGTCCTACATGATTCGTGGGATATGACTTAGTGTGTACCATTTTCCGGAGGTGTAGAAAAATAATGTATAGGAGCTTGGGATGCCTCCGATGAGATGTAATCTTCCTTTCACCACAGTTGTACTCCGTTTGGTCTTGTACTAAACCTTGTATGGTGTGTATGATGATGGAATAAATGTAGCAGTTTCTGTATTTACCATGTCATACGGATGATCATCTTGCATTCCGAGTTATCCTTTACATTCTGCATTTCTATGTCAGAATCTTATCATTCTGGACTAAACCATTGTCTTGTTTTCCTAGGATGGTCAACACTCGCAACAACCCTGCTCCCCCAGAGCAGGCCGAAGGCAGTGGAGCTAGGGATGCGAACCTGCCTCATCCTCATTCTCTGGCTGAGGTCATGCTGGAGGCTGAGAGGAACAAGCGGGAGACCAACCGTTTGTTGGAATGCATCGAACAGAACATAGCTCTGCACCAGAGGAATAACTTGGTGTCGCTCAGTGACTTCATCAAGTTACATCCACCCACCTTCCACTCCGTCGAGCCTCTCGACGCCGATGATTGGCTTCACAGCATTACCCATAAGCTACATTCTGCACTCGTAGCTGAGGCTGATAAGGTCACTTTTGCTGCCTATCATCTTGAAGGCCCCGCCAGTCTCTGGTGGGAGAATTATGAGGCCATGCGCCCAGCTGGCCATGTCACTACCTGGGTAGAATTCAGTGAGGCTTTTCGTGAACATCACATTCCGGAGGGTCTTATGGGCCGTAAGCGTGAGGAGTTCTGCAGTTTCACCCAAGGTAGACTCTCTGTGGATGCATACAATAGGGAGTTCGGTAACCTAGCACGCTATGCAACTGAGGAAGTTTCCACCAATGCCAAGAAGCAGGCATGGTTCTGCAAGGGACTTAGCCCCGAGCTTCGCCGTGATCTCCGTCTGCACGATGCACTTCCTTCCAGAAGCTTGTGAACAAGGCCATCAGTGCTGAGATAGGTCAGACTGATTTCGAAGCGACACGCAAGCATGGCCGTGACACTGGTTCCTTATCCGGTTCTGGTCCTCAGAAGCGCCGGGTGTGGGTGCCTAACACTGCCCTGCCACCCAGGTTCACACTGAGGCCATCCTATCAGGCGCCTCGTCCAGCTCTGCAGTATGCACCAGCCAAGCCCTATGGTGGTCCAACCAACAATGCTCCTCCACGCACCAGCTCTGTGACGTGTTTCAAGTGTGGGGAACCAGGCCACTACATGCGAGAGTGTCCCCAGACCAACCCCAACCAATATGGAAAGGCTGTTGGCCGTGGCAAGCCAACATGGAAGGTGTACTACGCCAAGCCGGCCACCGCTGCACGTGGCCATGTGAACTGTGTCTCAGCTGAAGAGGCTCAGGAGGATCCTAACGTCGTTCTCGGTACGCTCCTTGTTAATTGCCATCCGACATCTGTTCTTTTCGATACTGGAGTATCTCATTCATTCATATCCGAAAACTATGCTCGTTTGCATAACACCGCATTCTGTGACATGCCTTCCACCATGGAAATTTCTACTCCTAGTTCTAGATGGCAAACCTCTAGAGTAAGCCATGGGAATGAAATTCAGGTCGACAGACTTGTTTTCCTTGCGTCCTTGATAGCCCTCAAGTCCTCGGACATTAATATCATCTTGGGTATGGACTGGATGTCAGCCCATCATGCCAAGATTGATTGCTTCTCTAGGACTGTTCAACTTACACATCCTTCGGGAAAGATAGTCAATGTCTTGACTCGAGTAGCCAAGCGACAACTATATTCTCTTAATGCCAGTCCTTTGCCAGACCTCGAAGACGTTCCGGTAGTCCGTGACTTTCCGGATGTCTTTCCAGAAGAATTGCCAGGTGTTCCACCTGACCGAGATGTCGAGTTCGTGGTAGATCTTATTCCAGGAACTGTCCCAATCTCTAGAAGACCCTATAAGATGGCACCACTAGAATAGCCGAGCTTAAGAAACAACTCGATGAGTCCTTGAAAAAGGGTTTCATCCATCCTAGTTCGTCTCCATGGGCTTGTCCTGTACTCTTCGTCAAGAAGAAGGATGGTACGGATCGGATGGTTGTAGATTATCAACCCATTAACTTGGTCACAATAAAGAACAAGTATCCGCTCCCCAGGATCAATGACCTGTATGATCGCTTGCTGGATCCTCAGTCTTCTCTAAGATGGATTTGAGTTTGGGCTACCATCAAATCAAAATCAAGAACAGGGACATTCCCAAAACGGCCTTTGTTACTCATTACGGCCAATACGAGTGCACCGTCATGTACTTTGGTCTAACCAACGCCCCAACCACTTTCTCTCGATTAATGAGCTCAATCTTCATGGAGTACTTGGATAAATTTGTCGTGGTTTACCTTGATGATATACTCATCTACTGCAAGAATGAGGAAGAACATGTCGAGCATCTAAGGCTAGTGTTGATGAAACTTCGAGAGCATCGCCTTTATGCCAAATTTTCTAAATGTGAATTTTGGTTGCCAGAAGTGACCTATCTAGGCCATGTAATCTCTGGTAAGGGTATTGCTGTCAATCCCGAGTGAGTTCAAGCCGTTCTCAATTGGACTCCACCTGAATCGGTCAAGCAAGTTTCAGAGTTTCCTTGGCTTAGCGAGCTATTGTCGCCGCTTTGTTAAGAACCTCTCCAAAGTTGCTAAACCTCTAAATGAACTCCTCAAGAAAGATAAAAAGTTCGAGTGGACCCCACAGTGCGAGCACAGTTTTCAGGAACTGGAAAGATGCTTGACATCTGCTCCCGTACTGGTACCACCAGACTTCTCTAAGGACTTTGTTATCTATTGCGACGCCTCGCGACAAGGACTAGGTTGCATTCTCATGCAAGATCGACACGTAATTGCTTATGCTTCACGGCAATTGCACCCACATGAGGAAAATTATCCTACTCATGATCTAGAGCTTGCAGCTGTAGTCCATGCACTCAAAACCTGGCGACATTACCTCCTCAGTAATCGTTGCGAAATCTTCACCGATCACCAAAGTCTGAAGTATATATTCACCCAACCGGATTTGAATCTCAGGAAAAGACGTTGGGTTGAGTTGATCACAGATTTCGACTTAGGGATAACTTACACCCAAGGAAAAGCCAATGTCATGGATGATGAACTAAGTCGTAAATCTTATTGTAACAATATGATGTTACAACAAAGTCAACTGCTTCTCCATGAGGAATTTCGGAAGCTTAACCTTCACATTGTTCCTCAAGGATTCCTTTCCACCTTGGTGGCAAAACCTACTCTTACAGATCAAATCATCGCTGCCCAAAAGCGAGATAAAGGGATATCCCAGATCAAGGAGAACATTGCTAGCGGAGATGCTAAATGTTTCTCTACAAATGATCATGGTGTTGTATACTTTGAGAACCGTCTAGTGGTTCCCAAGAATCAGCATCTACGACAGTTGATCCTTAAGGAGGCTCATGAATCTCCTCTCACCATTCATCCCGGTAGTACCAAGATGTATCAGGACCTACGCCAGAGGTTCTGGTGGACTAGGATGAAGAGAGACATCGCTCTATTTGTTGCTAATTGCGACATCTATTGTCGTGTAAAAGCAGAGCATCAATGGCCTGTTGGCACCCTTCAACCCTTAGCTATTCCTGAATGGAAATGGGATAAAATTGGTATGGATTTCATCACCGGTTTTCCCAGGACAAAGAGAGGGAATAATGCTATCTTTGTCGTTGTCAATCGTCTTTCCAAAGTAGCCCATTTCTTGCATGTTCGCGAGAGTATAACCGCTAGCCAGCTCGCAGACTTGTATATCTCCCGAATAGTTTCCCTCCATGGTGTTCCTTTGGAAATTAACTCAGATCGAGGAAGTCTCTTCACCTCTCGATTTTGGGAAAGTTTCCAAAATGCTATGGGAACCCGCCTTTCCTTTAGCATCGCTTTTCACCCTCAATCAAGTGGTCAAGTAGAACGCGTCAACCAGATTCTAGAAGACATGCTTCGAGCTTCTATTATCTCATTTGGAATGGATTGGGAGAAATGCCTTCCATTTGCCGAATTTGCTTATAACAACAGCTATCAATCTAGCTAGGGTAAAGCCCCTTTCGAAGTTCTCTATGGACGAAGGTGTCGAACGCCTCTTAACTGGTCAGAAACCGGGGAAAGACAATTCTTTGGCCCGGATATGATCCAGGAAGCAGAAGAGCAAGTTCGCACCATTCGTGAAAAGTTGAAAACAACCCAATCTCGTCAAAAGAGCCAATATGTCCGAAAACATAAGGCTATGACTTTTGAGGTTGACGAGAAGGCTTACCTTCGGGTTACTCCTCTGAAGGGAACCCATCGTTTTGGTATCAAAGGCAAATTGGCTCCTCGCTACATTGGACCCTTTCGCATTCTTGCCAAACGAGGAGAAGTTGCCTACCAATTGGAACTACCTCTGCATCTCTCCAGAGTCCATGATGTCTTCCACGTTTCTCAACTCAGGCGTTGCTTCTCGGATCCTATCCGTGGAGTGGACCACGAAACGCTTGATCTTCAAGATAAGCTCACGTATCGAGAGTACCCCGCTCGTATCCTCGATCAAGCCGACCGTACCACTCGACGTCGTAATATCAAGTTTCTCAAGGTTCAATGGTCGCACCATTCTGAGAAAGAAGCAACATGGGAAAGGGAGGATCGTCTTCGACTTGAGTATCCCGCCTTCTTTCCGGAGGATCCTAAATCTCGGGACGAGATTTTTCTGAGTGGGGGTGAGTTGTCACACCCTAGCTAGTTCATGCATTTAGAGTGTTGCATCATGTTTACCATTCATCAGAAACTTGAAATGGGGATGACAGAACCCCCAGCCCCCTCTGAAACCAACTAGGGTTTACTAAAAATAATTTCAATGAACCTGAAATGCCCTTCTAAAATGTCCATCATTTTTGTCTTGGTCCAGAACCTCTGCCAAAAGTGGTTCACATTTTTCTAGGACACATAAGGTCACTGGATTAATTCTTTATCTATTTGCATTTGGGCATTTAAATGCTATAAAATAATTCAAATGCCCAAATAATTTTGGATTTAAGTGAGGGCTGTTAGGAATAATCCCAACAAAGCCCACAATTATTTGCAGGATTTTTGGAAACGTTTTAGTATTTTTAATTAAGCCCAACATTTACAAAAAATTAGAAAAGCAAATTAAATGAAAAGGGAGAGATAGAGAAAGGCCAGGAGGCCACTTACCTGGCTGGGCCGGCCCACCTGGCCCGTGCCAGTCACCACCGGGACACCGCGACGCCGCCGAGCTCGCCATGCACCTCCCTGCCTGCCCTTGTCCGTGCCAGCGCGACGCCTTGAAACGCCTCCGCGGCGCCGCCCTGACCCCGTGGACACCTCACACGCCCCTGCCTCTCTCCTTCGCCCTCTCTCGCCATGGCCGAAGCAGCCGCCGCCGTCCCGCCGCTGTAGCCGTGCCCACCGTCGTCCACGCGCCGCTCCACCATGTCCACAAGCTCCGCCTTCGTCCGCTACGCCGAGCCAGCCGAGCCCCGAGCGCTCGCGCGCTCTGCACCGCCTCCACGGACCTCGTCTTCGTCGACCACCGCCGGAGATCCACTTCACCGCCCCGCTTGCTCCTGCTCGTCCCCGACCTCGCCGTCTGCTCCGTCGCAACCACCTTGAGCCTGGGCACCTCCCTATCCTCACCGTTCTCTTTCTCGTGCACCACAGCAACCACACCAAGCAGCACCGCACGCGCCGCCGCCGAGCTCGTCGCCGACGTGACTCCGGCCACGCAACGGCTGCGCCACCTTGTCCGTTAGCCCTACCGCACCCCTAGGAGCTCACCGCACTACTCCACGCGCCTCACCGTGCCTCCTAGCGACGAGTCCAAGCTCGTCCGAGCTCCGGCCGCCGCCAAACTCGTCGCAGGCGCCTTTTCCGGCGACTCCGAGCCCAAACACCACCACCACTGGATGCGGCTCGCCTCCAGCATCACGTAGGTGCCCTCCGCCGCCTTTTTGGTCGCCGGAGCACAAAACCCGCACCACCCCGCCGCGTTTGGCCTCGCCGGTGGCTAAACACCGGTGAGTTTGACCCTGCTGACCTAGTTTGACCTCGGGTGGGCCCAGTTTGACCCCCCTGGATCAATGACAGGTGGGGCCCAGCCATGCTACTGCATCTAGGATTAGTACTAACTAATAATTAGTTAGACCAATGACACTGACACGCAGAACCCACTGGTCAGGTTTAACCTGGACCGTCCCTGTTGACCGCTGACGTCACCCTGACGCAGTGCTGACGCAATAACTCTTTTACCGGAATTATTCTTATACAGGAAATTCCAGAAATTACTACAAACTTCAAAAAAACATAGAAATTAATCTGTAGCTCCAAATGCAAAGTGTTATATATGAAAAATGATCAGAAAAATCCAATCTATCCACCTGTACTAGTTTCATGCATGTTTAAGCAAGTTAACCTGCTGTTTAGTGCAAAACAAGATAAAGCTCTATTAAGGGCCATGTGTGGGCTTGAAACTTGAATCTTTGATTCAAAATGGTCCAAACCCATCTGGTCTTAGTTGCATTAGCCCAACACACTCATTTTGCCATGTCTCATGCATGCATCATATTGTTGCACATTGTTTGGTGTCAATTGTATATCGGTGCTCTCTGCGGTAGGTTCTGCCCCCGAGGAGTATCGTGAGTACCCAACCGAGGAGCATTACCAGTCCACAGACCCGCAAGGCAAGCAACCAACCAATTGATCATATCGATACAATCCCATGTTCTCGCCTCTGCTCTCTTTTACTGCATTAAGACAACACGTTTCAAACTGCTGTGTGCTACAGTAGTTGAACCCATTTCCTCTACATGACCTATCATTGCCACAGTAACTAGATGAAACCCACTAGCATGTGTAGGAGTTGATTGAGCCATGTGTATGTGTTGCTCCTACCTTGCTATGCCTGCTATGCTTAGAGTTGTGTCAGGTCTGGTTCATCTGGGTGATGGGCTAGAGTGAAATGATCATGTCAGTAATGAGAGTGATGTGTTGAACACGATTTGGTAAAGATATCGATGAGAGGCCATGTAGGAGTACATGGTGGGTTGTTTCATTGGAACCGTCCTTAAGCACTGAGATCTGTATGTGTGATTTAAGATTCAGCTACTACCATACATTAGGTCCTGAAATATGACCCTGCTCGACTTCTTATCCACCCTAGTCCTCTGACCAGGAGTTACAAGTAGTTTCTGGTGTTTGTAGCTTACTGGAGGCCGTGGATAGCGTTGACTCGCGGGGTGGGCAGTGATGCGGTAGGTACGTGGTTGGGTACGCCGGGCACCCGTTAGGTGTCTCGGAACCCTGTACACATCGTTCGGGGCCGTATGTGGAAACCTCGGCCGGACTCCCTGTGGATGGAACCTGAATAGGCGATAAACCTGGACTAGAGACTTAGGTGTTTAGGTAGGTCGTGGTCTACACACCCACGCCGGCTTTCGCTTGAAGTCTGCCGTGCACATGTCATGTGCAGACGCTAAGTGGTGGAAACATGTATGAAGAAGTACACCCCTGCAGGGTTAACATCATCTATTCGAATAGCCGCGTCAGCGGTAAAGGACTACTTGGTTGCACATACAGTTCATAGACAAGTAAATGGATACTACTAAAAGCCTCAAGATAAGCGTGAGTGCCGAGGATGGCTCTTCCGCAGGATGATGGAGGTGGATCCTCGATAGTGTATTGAAGTGGTGTGTAGTGGAATCGAGTGCATGTATGTAGGATCTGATGTAAGTCTTGCTGAGTACCTTTGTACTCATGTTGCTTAATTTACGTTTGACAGAAGACGCTGCAACCCCTTATGATGGGTTCTTCATTGACGTCGATGTCAGCCCAGGTGGTGATCCTGAGCTCACGATGGACCGTGTAGTATAGTCAGGCTTTCCCCAAGCCTCTTTTATTTCTTAGTTGTCTGTACTCAGAGAAGTTACTTCCGCTGTTGGCTTGTATGTTTGTATGACTTGAATGATGGGTCGTGTGACCCGTACTTGATTGTATGATATGTATGGCTCTCTGAGCCTTTAAATAAAGTACTTGAGTTGTGAGTCATGTTGTGATGCCATGTTGTATTTGCACATATCGAGCATATTGTGTATATGATTGAAATGCTTGGTATGTGTAGGATCTGACTATCTAGTTGTTTATCCTTGGTAGCCTCTCTTACCGGGAAATGTCTCCTAGTGCTTCCACTGAGCCATGGTAGCTTGCTACTGCTCCAGAACACTTAGGCTGGCCGGCATGTGTCCTTCTTCGTTCCTGTGTTTGTCCCTTCGGGGAAATGTCACGCGATGAATATCGGAGTCCTGTTAGCCCGATACAACCCGGTTTACCAGAGTCCTGCTAGCCCAGTGCTACAGCCCGGATCCACTCGCTGATGACTGACACGTTCGTTGCTGGGTCATGTATGCCTGTCCCTGTGAGTTAGTGCCACTTTGGGTTCACGACTAGCCATGTCAGCCCAGGCTCCTTGTCATATGGTTGCTAGCGACACTATCATATACGTGTGCCAAAAGGCGCAAACGGTCCCGGGCAAGGTAAGGCAACACCCGTGGGGATACCATGCGTGAGGCCGCAAAGTGATATGAGGTGTTACATGCTAGATCGATGTGGCATTGAGTCGGGGTCCTGACACCTCGGAACACTGAGACCGAAAGGTCGAACGTGAATCATATAGTAGATATGATCAACATAGTGATGTTCACCATTGAAAACTACTCCATCTCACGTGATGATCGGACATGGTTTAGTTGATTTGGATCACGTGATCACTTAGATGATTAGAGGGATGTCTATCTAAGTGGGAGTTCTTTAGCAATATGATTAATTGACCTTAAATTTATCATGAACTTAGTACCTGATAGTATTTTGCTTGTGTATGTTTGTTGTAGATAGATGGCTCGTCCTGTTGTTCCGTTGAATTTTAATGCATTCCTTGAGAAAGCTAATTTGAAAGATGATGGTAGCAATTGCACGGACCTGGTCCGTAACCTGAGGATTATCCTCATTGCTGCACAGAAGAATTACGTCCTGGAAGCACCGCTGGGTGTCAGGCCTGCTGCAGATGCAACTGACGACGTTAAGAACGTATGGCAAAGCAAAGCTGATGACTACTCGATAGTTCAGTCTGCCATGCTTTACGACTTAGAACCGGGACTTCAACGACATTTTGAACGTCATGGGGCATATGAGATGTTCCAGGAGTTGAAGTTAATATTTCAAGCAAATGCCCAGATTGAGAGATATGAAGTCTCCAATAAGTTCTATAGCTGCAAGATGGAAGAGAATAGTTCTGGCAGTGAACATATACTCAAAATGTTTGGGTATAATAATCACTTGATTCAATTGGGAGTTAATCTTCCTGATGATAGTGTCATTGACAGAATTCTTCAATCACTGCCACCAAGCTACAAGAGCTTCGTGATGAAATATAAGATGCAAGGGATGGACAAGACTATTCCCGAGCTCTTCGCAATGCTAAAAGCTGCGGAGGTAGAAATCAAGAAGGAGCATCAATTGTTGATGGTCAATAAGACCACTAGTTTCCAGAAAAAGGGTAAATGGAAGAAGAAGGGGAACTTCAAGAAGAACGGCAAACAAGCTGCTGCTCAAGAGAAGAAACCCAAATCTGGACCTAAGCCTGAGACTGAGTGCTTCTACTGCAAGCAGACTGGTCACTGGAAGCGGAACTGCCCCAAGTATTGCGGATAAGAAGGATGGCAAGGTGAACAAAGGTATATGTGATATACATGTTATTGATGTGTACCTTACTAATGCTCGCAGTAGCACCTGCGTATTTGATACTAGTTCTGTTGCTAATATTTGCAACTCGAAACAGGGACTATGGATTAAGTGAAGATTGGCTAAGGACGAGGTGACGATGCACGTGGGAAATGGTTCCAAAGTCGATGTGATCGCGGTCGGCATGCTACCTCTACATCTACCTTCAGGATTAGTTTTAGACCTGAATAATTGTTATTTGGTGCCAGCGTTGAGCATGAACATTATATCTGAATCTTGTTTGATGCGAGACGGTTATTCATTTAAATTAGAGAATAATGGTTGTTCTATTTATATGAGTAATATCTTGTATGGTCACGCACCCTTGAAGAGTGGTCTATTTTTATTAAATCTCGATAGTAGTGATACACATATTCATAATGTTGAAGCCAAAAGATGCAGAGTTGATAATGATAGTGCAACTTATTTGTGGCATTGCCATTTGGGTCATATCGGTGTAAAGCGCATGAAGAAACTCCATACTGATGGACTTCTAGAATCACTTGATTATGAATCACTTGGTACTTGCGAACCGTGCCTCATGGGCAAGATGACTAAAACGCCGTTCTCCAGAACTATGGAGCGAGCAACAGACTTGTTGGAAATCATACATACTGATGTATGTGGTCCAATGAACATTGAGGCTCACGGCGGGTATCGTTATTTTCTCACCTTCACAGATGGTTTAAGCAGATATGGGTATATCTACTTAATGAAACACATGTCTGAAACATTTGAAAAGTTCAAAGAATTTCAGAGTGAAGTAGAAAATCATCGTAATAAGAAAATAAAGTTTCTACGATCTGATCGTGGAGGAGAATATTTGAGTTACGAGTTTGGTTTACATTTGAAACAATGCGGAATAGTTTCGCAACTCACGCCACCCGGAACACCACAACGTAATGGTGTGTCCGAACGTCGTAATCGTACTTTACTAGATATGGTGCAATCTATGATGTCTCTTAATAATTTACCGCTATCATTTTGGGGTTATGCTTTGGAGACGACCGCATTCACGTTAAATAGGGCGCCATCAAAATCCGTTGAGACGACGCCTTATGAACTGTGGTTTGGCAAGAAACCAAAGTTGTCGTTTCTTAAAGTTTGGGGCTGCGATGCTTATGTGAAGAAACTTCAACCAGATAAGCTTGAACCCAAATCGAAGAAATGTGTCTTCATAGGATACCCAAAAGAGACTATTGGGTACACCTTCTATCACAGATATGAAGGCAAGACTTTTGTTGCTAAATTCGGATCCTTTCTAGAGAAGGAGTTTCTCACGAAAGAAGTGAGTGGGAGGAAAGTAGAACTTGATGAGGTAACTGTACCTGCTCCCTTATTGGAAAATAGTTCATCACAGAAACCGGTTCCTCTGATGACTACACCAATCAGTGAGGAAGCTAATGATATTGATCATGAAACTTCAGATCAAGTTACTACAGAACCTTGTAGGTCAACCAGAGTAAGATCCGCTCCAGAGTGGTACGGTAATCCTATTCTGGAAGTCATGTTACTTGACCATGGCGAACCTACGAACTATGAGGAAGTGATGATGAGCCCATATTCCGCAAAATGGCTTGAGGCCATGAAATCTGAGATGGGATCCATGTATGAGAACAAAGTATGGACTTTGGTTGACTTGCCCGATGATCGGCAAGCCATCGAGAATAAATGGATCTTCAAGAAGAAGACTGACGCTGATGGTAATGTAACTGTCTACAAAGCTCGACTTGTTGCGAAAGGTTTTCGACAAGTTCAAGGAGTTGACTACGATGAGACTTTCTCACCCGTAGCGATGCTTAAGTCTGTCCGAGTCATGTTAGCAATTGCCGCATTTTATGATTATGAAATATGGCAAATGGACGTCAAAACTGCATTCCTGAATGGATTTTTGGAAGAAGAGTTGTATATGATGCAACCAGAAGGTTTTGTCGATCCAAAAGGTACTAACAAAGTGTGCAAGCTCCAGCGATCCATTTATGGACTGGTGCAAGCCTCTCAGAGTTGGAATAAACGCTTTGATAGTGTGATCAAAGCATATGGTTTTATACAGACTTTTGGAGAAGCCTGTATTTACAAGAAAGTGAGTGGGAGCTCTGTAGCATTTCTGATATTATATGTAGACGACATATTGTTAATTGGAAATGATATATAATTTCTGGATAGCATAAAAGGATACTTGAATAAAAGTTTTTCAATGAAAGACCTCGGTGAAGATGCTTACATATTGGGCATCAAGATCTATAGAGATAGATGAAGACGCTTAATTGGACTTTCGCAAAGCACGTACCTTGATAACGTTTTGAAAAAGTTCAAAATGGATCAAGCAAAGAAAGGGTTCTTGCCTATATTACAAGGTGTGAAGTTGAGTCAGACTCAATGCCCGACCACAGCAGAAGATAGAGAGAAAATGAAAGATGTTCCCTATGCTTCAGCCATAGGCTCTATCATGTATGCAATGCTGTGCACTAGACCTGATGTATGCTTAGCAATAAGTTTAGCAGGGAGGTACCAAAGTAATCCAGGAGTGGATCACTGGACAGCGATCAAGAATATCCTGAAATACCTGAAAAGGACTAGGGATATGTTTCTCGTTTATGGAGGTGACAAAGAGCTAGTCGTAAATGGTTACGTCGATGCAAGCTTTGACACTGATCCAGACGGTTCTAAATCGCAAACCGGATACATGTTTATATTGAACGGTGGAGCTGTCAGTTGGTGCAGTTCTAAACAAAGCATCGTGGCGGGATCTACATGTGAAGCGGAGTACATAGCTGCTTTGGAAGCAGCAAATGAAGGAGTCTGGATGAAGGAGTTCATATCCGATCTAGGTGCCATACCTAGTGCATCGGGACCAATGAAGATCTTCTGTGACAATACTGGTGCAATTGCCTTGGCAAAGGAATCCAGATTTCACAAGAGGACCAAGCACATCAAGAGACGTTTCAATTCCATCCGGGACCAAGTCTAGGTGGGAGACATAGAGATTTGCAAGATACATAAGGATCTGAATGTTGCAGACCCGTTGACTAAGCCTCTTCCACGAGCAAAACATGATCATTACCAAGGCTCCATGGGTGTTAGAATCGTTACTGTGTAATCTAGATTATTGACTCTAGTGCAAGTGGGAGACTGAAGGAAATATGCCCTAGAGGCAATAATAAAGTTATTATTTATTTCCTTATATCATGATAAATGTTTGTTATTCATGCTAGAATTGTATTAACTGGAAACATAATACATGTGTGAATACGTAGACA
Organism: Triticum timopheevii; assembly: GCA_963921465.1. Lineage (NCBI taxonomy): Eukaryota > Viridiplantae > Streptophyta > Magnoliopsida > Poales > Poaceae > Triticum > Triticum timopheevii. The sequence goes on from OY997266.1 coordinate 466,621,845, forward strand.
AACATAATGTCACTAGTATGCCTCTACTTGACTAGCTCATTAATCAAAGATGGTTGTGTTTCCTAAACCATAGACATGAGTTGTCATTTGATTAATGGGATCACATCATTAGGAGAATGATGTGATTGACTTGACCCATTCTGTTAGCTTAGCACTTGATCGTTTAATATGTTGCTATTGCTTTCTTCATGACTTATACATGTTCCTACAACTATGAGATTAAGCAACTCCCGTTTACTGGAGGAACACTTTGTGTGCTACCAAACGTCACAACGTAACTGGCTGATTATAAAGGAGCTCTACAGGTGTCTCTAAAGGTACATGTTGAGTTGGCGTCTTTCGAGATTAGGTTTTTGTCACTCCGATTGTCAGAGAGGTATCTCTAGGCCCTCTCGGTAATGCACATCACTATAAGACTTGCAAGCAATGTAGCTAATGAGTTAGTTATGGAATGATGCATTACATAACGAGTAAAGAGACTTGCCGGTAACGAGATTGAACTAGGTATTGAGATACCGACGATCGACTCTCGGGCAAGTAACATACCATGACAAAGGGAACAACGTATGTTGTTATGCGGTTTGACCGATAAAGATCTTCGTAGAATATGTAGGAGCCAATATGAGCATCCAGGTTCCGCTACTAGTTATTGACCGGAGACGTGTCTCGGTCATGTCTACACAGTTCTCGAACCCGTAGGGTCCGCACGCTTAAAGTTTCAATGATGGTTATATTATGAGTTTATGAGTTTTGATGTACCAATGGTTGTTCGGAGTCCCGGATGTGATCACGGACATGACGAGGAGTCTCAAAATGTTCGAGACATGACGATTGATATATTGGAAGCCTATATTTGGATATCAGAAGTGTTCCGGGTGAAATCGGGATTTTACCGGAGTACCGAGGGGTTACCGGAACCCCCCGGGGGCTTAATGGGCCATAGTGGGCCTTAGTGGAGAAGAGGAGAGGCGGCCAGGGCAGGGCCGCGTGCCCTCCCCCCTAGTCCGAATAGGACAAGGAGAGGGGGGCGGCGCCCCCTGTCGGTGTCAAAACCGGCGGATCTCGGGTAGGGGGTCCCGATCTGTGCGTCAAGGTTGATGGTAACAGGAAGCAAGGGACACAGATGTTTACCCAGGTTCGGGCCCTCTCGATGGAGGTAAAACCCTACTTCCTGCTTGATTAATATTGAAGATATTGGTAGTACAAGAGTAGATCTACCACGAGATTGTAGAGGCTAAACCCTAAGAGCTAGCCTATGATGGTATGATTGTAATTGTGATCGGCCTTCTAAGGACCAACCTCTTCGGTTTATATAGACACCGGAGAGGGCTAGGGTTTACATGGAGTCGGTTACAAGGAAGGAAACACAATATCTGGATCGCCAAGCTTGCCTTCCACGCCAAGGAGAGACCCATCTGGACACGGCCCGAAGTCTTGAGTCTTGTATCTTCACGCTTCAACAGTCCAGACGATGTATACAGTCCGGTTGTCCGGATACCCCCTTATCCAAGACTCCCTCTGTAGCCCCTGAACCAGGCTTCAATGATGATGAGTCCAACGCGCAGTCTTGTCTTCGGCATTGCAGGGCGGGTTCCTTCTCCGAATACTCCGAAGTAATTATCGAACACTTGAATCATGTCCGGATCCACAAAATGATCTTCACACACCGCTGTAGAGAGAATGATATTTCACAAATGCAATCTGCCGACAATTTTTTCAGATGACGTGACATGTTATTTCGGTCAGATCATTATTCAAACCGTTTTCCCACAACCAGCCACAACGCATATTGTGAGGCGGTTTCTTTGACACGTCTTGTCAAAGCAGAGTTCGTGTGCCCTTATCACGGGATTCTCACCAATACGGGTATGGGAAATCCCACCATGCCATCAATCGTGGCGCTTGGGAAGCAAGCGATTCCCAACGGGCAAGTGGGGAGGCGCACCGCTTTCGGCGCCTCTACAAAGGGATACGATTTCCCCATTTTCGCCCACGCCTTCTTCCTCCTTTGCCCACTCTTGACCCTTCGAGCTCCAGCGCCCAAGCCCAAGTCTTCTCCGCACAGCTAAACATGTCCAGAGCAGGAGGCAAGTGGGTGGCTTCCTTCATCAAGGAGAAGCACATCACAAATCTTCGGGCGGCCAGATACTTGGCTGCAGACATAGCGCACCGGCTACCGGACGTCGGGCAGGTCATTCCGACCCCAGGACCCCACGAGAGGGTCGTATTCGTCGCCCACTTCGTCCGTGGACTAGGATTTCCACTCCATCCCTTCGTCCGCGGGCTCATGTTCTACCACGGGCTAGATTTCCATGATCTAGCCCCGAATGTCGTCCTCAACATCTCGGCGTTCATCGTCGTATGCCAGGCCTTCCTCCGCATCCGACCTCATTTCGGCCTATGGCTGCAAACCTTCTGCGTGAAGCCGAAGATTGTAAGCGGCCAGCAAGCGGAGTGCAGAGGGGCCATGGTGGGCAAGATGCCTAACGTCACCTGGCTGGATGGTTCCTTTGCGAAGACCGTAAAAGGGTGGCAATCGGGATGGTTCTACATCACCGTGCCGCGTGGCGCCAACTGGGCGGCGGCCCCCGAGTTCCGATCCGGAGCCCCCATGCGGCTCACCTCCTGGGAAAAGAAGGGCCTGTCCTGGGGCGAATCTACGGAGCTGACCGGACTCCAGACCTGCATCAAAAGCATGAAGGACAAGAACATCAAGCTTGTTAACGTGATCCAGGTCATGCTCGTTCGCCGGATTCTGCCCTGCCAAAGGCGGTCACTCAATCTGTGGGAGTTCGTCCCGGCCGAACACCAGACGCTCCGGAAGCTCTACGACATGATGCACAAAGGCTCATGGAAGGTGTTGTTCAAGGCCTCCGAAGTACCTCCTCCCACATCCGAGGACCGCGGGCTTCACACCGCGCGGCCTCCTAGTCAGGTGAGTTCTCAGACTACCACTGGATTCAGTTCTTCCCAATACATTCATGGGAGAGCCTTAAGTAGTTATGAGTATTTGCTCAGGATTATGTGGAGATAGCGGAGCAGGTTTACTGTCCGGCTCCGCTGCCAGAAGGCCCAGCTGACGCTCTCCTGACGGAGATGCTGGTCTCGGCACCGTACAAGGTGCCGGAGAAGAAGGCCGAAAAGAAGGCCCCGAGGACCCGAAAGGGTCTCCATCATAAGGTTGTGCCGGAGGCCTCATCCGAAGACGACGAGGCGCACTCCTCCCATGAAGGGGAGGAAGAAGAAGAAGAAGACGCCCCATCCGGAAAGGATGAGGGGCCCGGGGAGGCGGACCAGGGGGCCGGAAAAGGCCCTCGGCGCAAGGCCATCATACCCACGTCGTCCGACAACGACGAGACAGATTCCTCCCGCGGAGGCGGGGGGAAGCAAGAATAAACTCTACCTCCCCGCACTGGGGAGGAGAAAAAGAGAAAAGCCGCCCCGGAGGGGGAGGCTGGGGCGTCCAAGAAGGGGAGGGTGTCCCTTCCGGACTACTCCACCACGGCCGCTCACAGCGAGGAGGGGTGGCTGCCCCGGGGGAAGCCCCCAGTGCGATCGTAAGTGTCCGCACTCTATCATGATTTCACTTCATAGATTTTGTATTTATAATGCCGAACATATATGCAGTCCGGCCAGGGTTCATCCCGAGGTATCTTCCTTCGGATCCCTGAGCGATTCAGAGATGAATTCGCTTCCGACGGCCACTACTCCTCAACCTGCGGATGACACGGAGGTGTTGTCCCGAAGGCTCCCAGAGCGGGGGGAGGCGACTCTGGAGACGCCCCAAGGTGGGATTCCAGATGTCGGACACGCGGGGTTCAAGATCCCCGCGGATCGTGTCGATGAGAGCCATGGTAAGCCGGGCTCTCAGCCGAACACAGTTCCGGAACCTTCAATGGTTCCAGACTCATGCGGGCGGGCCCTCGTTAGGGAGGGCGAGCCGTCTGTGTCGAGGACTTCCGTTGCGCCCGAGGCGCCGGATTGTCTGCGGGAAGCGCTTCGCGGCGCTTCCATGGATGAAGAGCACCGCACTCTTATGAGTGCGGTGATTCAGAAGGTTTCGTCTGCCAAGAGTGGACTAACCGAAGCCTGCACCAGCCTGCTGACCGGCTTTGAGGTAAGTAATAAAAAATGTATGAGATTACCACCCGATAGGTAGTAGCCCCTGATACTCTGTTTGGTGTTCGGAAGGAAAAGCCAAACAGAGGATCAATTATGATCCGCAGGAGTTTAGTAATAAATATTCGTGTGAATAAGCAGGCTGTGCTGCTTGCCGATGCCGTCCTCACAGCTGAGGTTGCTGAACTAAAGCGGGACCTAGAGTAGGCGCAGGGAGAGCTCGACCTCACTAAGAGGCAGCTCGAAGAGAACAAGGGTAAGTGCTTCCCCGCTCTTATGTATTTAAGGATAGACATAATTAGTTAGTCTAACGTCAAAGCGTCGTGACTGTGTGACAGGGGCCACCATCGAAGTGGCGTCCCTGAAGAAAGTGCTATCCGAGGCCAAAGAGAAGGCGGCCTTGGAATGCAAGGAGCGCGAAAAGCAAAGTGCTAGAGTGGTCGAGGTACAGCAAGAGCTCCGGGACCTCGGTAAGAAGTACGAGTCCGTGGAGCATGATCTGAAGATGAAAGAGGCCGAGCTTGCGAAGGCCCTTGTGAGTATAAAGGACGCCAAGGCCGAAGCCGAGAAGGCACAGCAGGAAATCCAGGAGGCCAAAAAGATAGTAGCGGGTAAGAAGTTCTTTATGCAAAGCAAACATGTGGATGAGGCGTTTCTTTTACTTACTCGAATTCGGAGCTCTCCAGGGGCATTCGCAGATCTGCCACGCAGCGTATCAGATGCTGCGGAGTTCTACCGTGCCCAGGAGGGGAGCTCAACGGAGAAGCTGTTCTGGTCCCAGTATGCTGGGGCCGAACACCCAATGCCTCTGAGTGACCAACTGAAGCAGTTGGTCGAACTCCACAGGGCGGCCGAACTGGCTATGAAAGGTTTCATAGCCCGGATGTGACCTGGTGAGCTCCTGCCCACTAGCTACTTTGGCCAGATCAAGCGGATGGTGGATGCCTGTCCGCGGCTTGAAGTGATCAAGCACTCCGTTTGCATTGAGGGTGCCCGCCGGACCTTTGCCCGCGTCAAGGTGCATTGGGGCAAGCTGGATGCGGAGAAGCTGGTGAAGGACGGGCCACCGGAGGGCAAGGCGCATCGCCATCTCGAGATGTACTATGATGGCGTTATGAAGGGTGCTCGTCTCGTGGCCGATGAATGTACTAAGGACACCATTTTAGAATGAATTCACTTCTGTCATGTTTGTAATTTAAAGACGAAGTTACTTGCACTATGTAGTGCTTTTGTTATTTAAAATAGTACCTTCTGTGCGGCTGTTTATAAAATTTTGAAAGTAGGCCAGTCGTCGGCTTCCGCCCCCACGTAACTAGTACTGGGGTGTTCGTGGAAGACCCGAACACTCTTTATCCAAATGTTTGGTCCCTTAATGAGGTGTCCGGCGCAGCGAACAAGGCAATCGGACTATGCGGCTTTATAACTTTCACTTAGCCATAGAAGCACCAATGTCGGTGTCAAAATCGGCGGATCTCGGGTAGGGGGTCCCGATCTGTGCGTCAAGGCTGATGGTAACAGGAAGCAAGGGACACAGATGTTTACCCAGGTTTGGGCCCTCTCGATGGAGGTAAACCCTACTTCCTGCTTGATTAATATTGAAGATATAGGTAGTACAAGAGTAGATCTACCACAAGATCTTAGAGGCTAAACCCTAAGAGCTAGCCTATGATGGTATGATTGTAATTGTGATCGACCTTCTAAGGACCAACCTCTCCGGTTTATATAGACACCGGAGAGGGCTAGGGTTTACATGGAGTCGGTTACAAGGAAGCAAACACAATATCCGGATTGCCAAGCTTGCCTTCCACGCCAAGGAGAGTCCCATCCGGACACGACCCGAAGTCTTGAGTCTTGTATCTTCACGCTTCAATAGTCCGAACGATGTATACAGTCCGGCTGTCCAGGACTCCCTCACCCCCCTTTCCTTCCTCTCTCTCCCTCCTCTTTCCCCCCTTCTCCTAATCCAACAAGGAAGGGAGGGAGTCCTACTCCCGGTGGGAGTAGGACTCCTCCTGGAGCGCCTCCTCCTGGCCGGTCGCCCCCTCCCCCCTTACTCCTTTATATACGGGGGCAGGGGGGCACCTCTAGACACAACAACAGCTAATTGATCTCTTAGCCGTGTGCGGTGCCCCCCTCCACCATAGTCCTCCTCGATAATATTGTAGCGGTGCTTAGGCGAAACCCTGCGACGGTAGAACATCATCATCGTCACCATGCCGTTGTGCTGACGGAACTCTCCCTTGACACTCGGCCGGATCGGAGTTCGAGGGACGTCATCGAGCTGAACATGTGCTAGAACTCGGAGGTGTCGTGCTTTCGGTGCTTGATCGGTCGGGCCGTGAAGACGTACGACTACATCAACCGCGTTGTTCTAACACTTCCGCTTTCGGTCTACGAGGGTACATGGACAACACTCTCCCCTCTCGTTGCTATGCATCACCATGATCTTGCATGCGCGTAGGATTTTTTTTGAAATTACTACGTTCCCCAACAGAGAGGCCACTGCTAGCATGTCATCCCTGACTTGGAATTCTATGCACTTCTGATTGGAACTATTAGCAAGCATCCGCAACTACTTATGTTCATTAAGGTAAAACCCAACCATGGCATTAAGATATATTGGCCCCCCTTCAATCCCGTATGCATCAATTTCTATGCTAGGTTGAAGCTTCTGTCACTCTTGCCATCCAATACATAGTCCTATCAACATACAACTAACCCTATGGTGTGATCCACGCGCGCGCTCATATGATGGGCACCAAAGGACAGCAACATAACCACAAGCAAATTAAACCAACTATAGAAATTCACCAATTACCGAAAGGACATCGAAAATCTACTCAGACATCATAGGATGGCAACACATCATTGGATAATAATATGAAGCATAAAGCACCATGTTCAAGTAGAGGGTACAACGGGTTGCGGGAGAGTGGACCGCTGAATATAGATGGGGGAAGGTGATGGAGATGTTGGTGAAGATGACAGAGGTGTTGGTGTAGATCGCGGTGATGATGATGGCCCCCGGCGGCGTTCCGGCGCCACCGAAAGCGAGGGGGAGAGAGCACCCCTTCTTCCTCTTCTTCCTTGACCTTCTCCCTAGATGGGAGAAGGGTTTCCCCTCTGGTCCATGGTCTCCATGGCGTGGGAGGGGCGAGAGCCCCTCCGAGATTGGATCTGTCTCTCTGTCTCTCTTTGTTTCTGCGTTCCTGATTCTGCCCTTTCATAGTTTCTTATATTCTCGGAGGTCCATAACTCCGATTGGATTGAAACCTTCAACACGATTTGTTTTTGGATATTAGCTTTCTTGCGGCAAAAGAAGAGCAGCAACCGCCTTACGGGGTGTCCACGAGGGTCAGGGGCGCACCCGCCCCCCTAGGGCGCGCCCCCTGCCTCGTGGCCCCCTCGGGCATCGTCTCACGTTGATTCTTCTTCCCAAAAATCATAAATATTCCAAAAATATTCTCCAGCCATTTTTATCCCGTTTGGACTCCGTTTGATATGGGTTTTCTGCGAAACAAAAAACATGCAACAAACAGGAACTGGGCACTGGATCAATATGTTAGTCCCAAAAATAGTATAAAAAGTTGCCAAAAGTATATGAAAGTTGTAGAATATTGGCATGGAACAATAAAAATTTATAGATATGACGGAGACGTATCAAGGTGAACGCGTTGGGAGGCGAAACTATAAGTCCCTATCTTTCTATGTGTCCGGTCAAAATGTTTTGCTCATGTGTACGCGGTGAATGTTAGCAATCATGAAAGACTAAATGATGGTTGAGTATGTGGACTTGCCTAGAGTCTCCGATATGTGACCCATCCTGAAAAGATGATGAATTGTAGTTGCAAAGTTGACCGAGCACATAGTTAGTTGGTTTCCAATAGAGTTTATGCTTTATACTTCAATGTTGTGATGAATTGTCACTTGTCCATGAGAAGTCTATGATAAAAGCTCTATGATAAAAGTTTTATGTTAAAGTTTGTTGCTATTATAATAAGTTACATGATGCTGCTATGTCCGTATATTTGTTTTTATCGACACCTCTCTCTCTAAGCATGTGGACATATTTTCCGATTTCGGTTTTTCGCTTGAGGACAAGCGAGGTCTAAGCTTGGGGGAGTTGATACGTCCATTTTGCATCATGTTTACCTACTGTTATTTATGTCGTTTTATTGAATAATAATGCTTTTTGGAGTAATTCTAATGCCTTTTCTCTCATAATATGCAAGGTATACACAAAGGGGGAGAATTCTGGCAGCTGGAAATCTGGACCTGAAAAAGCTACGTCAGGCTACCTATTCGGCACAACTCCAAATGAGCTGAAACTTTACGAGGAATTTTTATGGAATATTTGAGCAAATAAGTACCAGAGGGGGGCCACCAGGTGGGCACAACCCACCTGGGCACGCCAGGGAGCCCAGGCGCGCCCTAGTGGGTTGTGTTCACCCAGGCCCACCTCCGGTGCCCCTCTTCCGGTATATAAGTCATTTTGACCTATAAAAAAATAAGGAGAGGACTTTCGGGATGAAGCGCCGCCGTCTCGAGGCGGAACCTGGGCAGGAGCACTTTTGCCCTACGGTGGAGCGATTTCGCAGGGGGAACTTCCCTCCTGGAGGGGGAAATCATCGTCATCATCATCATCATCACCAACAACTCTCCTATCTTGGGGAGGGCTATCTTCATCAACATCTTCAACATCACCAACTCCTCTCAAACCCTAGTTCATCTCTTGTGTTCAATCTTTGTACCGGAACTATAGATTGGTGCTTGTGGGTGACTAGTAGTGTTGATTACATCTTGTAGTTTATTACTATATGGTTTATTTGGTGGAAGATTATATGTTCAGATCCATTATGCTATTTAATACCCCTCGGATCTTGAGAATGATTATCATTTGTGAGTAGTTACTTTTGTTCTTGAGGTCACGAGAGAAATCATGTTGCAAGTAATCATGTGAACTTGATACGTGTTCGATATTTTGATGATATGTATGTTGTGATTCCATTAGTGGTGTCATGTGAACGTCGACTACATGAAACTTCACCATATTTGGGCCTAAGGGAATGCAGTGTGGAGTAGTTATTAAATGATGGGTTGCGAGAGTGATAGAAGCTTAAACCCTAGTTTATGCACTATTTCGTAAGGGATCGATTGGATCCAAAAGTTTAATGCTATGGTTAGAATTTATTCTTAATACTTTTCTCGTAGTTGCGGATGCTTGCGAGGGGGTTAATCATAAGTAGGAGGTTTGTTCAAGTAAGAACAACACCTAAGCACCAGTCCACCCACATACCAAATTATCAAAGTAGCGAACACAAATTAAGCCAACATAATGAAAGTGACTAGATGAAATTCCCGTGTACCCTCAAGAAGGCTTTGCTTATCATAAGAGACCATTTTGGCCTGTCCTTTGCCTCAAAAGGATTGGGATACCTTGCTGCACTTTTGTTAATACTATCATTACTTGCTCGTTGCAAATTATCTTGCTAGCAAACTACTCCGCTACTTACAATTTTAGCACTTGCAGACATTATATTGATGAAAACCACTTGCCATTTCCTTCTGCTCCTCGTTTGGTTCGACACTCTTACTTATCGAAAAATCTACAATTGACCCCATATACTTGTGGGTCATCACATCGGCAAAGATGCCGCTGAAGAGGCGGCCATGGTCGCTGCTGCCAAGCTGCCAATTTTGAGCTAGGCGGGTCTCATTTTCTTGGTGAAGGTTTGCAAAGTTCATCTCCTCCAAGTTATTCATATAAGGCCTAGAAGAATTGAAAGCCGACTCAACACTAAACGGATTTGTTTTTCCCAATAATTTTATCAAGCCAAAACACTGGAAGCCGACTCAAAATACCAGATGAGTTATTTTTCCAATATTTTTCTACGTGGAACGAGCATCAGCAAGTTAATTCTGAAGCCGACATGTTGATATGACAAAGAGGCCCGGACTTTCCAGGAGTTTGTTCATTGAGTAAGCCGGTCATTTGAGCGAGCCGATCCCTTAACATATTAATTATTTTTATTTCAGGAGCTTAGCATGAATAAATTCAAGATAACCCAGGGGCTAATGTCGGGGGAGTTACCCGCAGCTAGACCCGACAGCCCAAGGCATGACCCGCCAAAGATCAGAAGACCAGGACCGGGTTATCGACGAAACAACTTGTGCCAGCTCACTATGAGTTGGGAGCCTGCACGGAACCCGACAAGGGAAGTAAGACCCGGCAAGGGAAGAAAGACCCGACGGAGGACAAACTCGGCCTCGGTTGATTGGTGCAGAAGAGAATATGGGTGCTCTCACGGAATTAGAACGTGGCCCAACATGCATGGGGGTGGACCAATAGTTTGGTTTTGGGCCGTTGAAATAAGACCCAGACTAATATCCAGCTTGTAATAGAAAAGAGACTAGTTGTAGTCCTACTAGGACTCTACATGTAAGACAGCCCCTTCAACATACATAAGGAGGGGCAGGCCACCCCAAGAGGGACAAGTCAAGATAGACAAACAAGTTTTAGACAAGATCAAAGTAGAAGCTCTCGACATAGAGGTAGCGAAAGAGCACCCTTGTAATCGAGATCATCATCATCATCATCATCATCATCATCATCATCATCACCATCATCATCAATAGCAATCAAGCAGGATGCAGGCCTTTACCTCCACCGTGAGGGGCCAGACCTGGGTAAAATTCGAGTATCTCAATTCCGACCTACCCCGTTCAAGCTACCACCTAGTTGTGATGGCCTCACAACTTAGTCCTTTCACGAGGACATCTGGCATGAAAAAATCATGACAGAGAGTGTTTGAGTGTTGAGGAGACTATCTTTTGAAGCGCAAGAGCAAGGAGTTCATCATCAGCAACAACATCTATTACCTTTTGAAGAGTGGTGTCTCCTAAATTGGTTAGGTGTCACTTGGGAGCCTCCAAGCTCGTGGAGTTGAACCAAAAAGTTTGTAAGGACAAGTAGATCGCCTACTTCATGAAGATCTACCCAGAGTGAGGCTAGTCCTTTGTGGGAGTAAGATCGTGATGGAATAGAAAGGTTGCTTTTTCATGGACCCTTCATGTGTGGAGCCCTTTGTGGGTTCGCGCAATATGTCAGATAATACTTGGGTGTATATGGTCTGCGACAACATACTTCAGGTGGAAGGATGACTATGATGTGGATGTGGTACCTATGATGGATGACACTGGAAACCATCCAACGGACGGCGAGGTGTGCCTGCTGACTCCGACCACCGGTGAGTGCTTGCTTCCTGATGGTTTATACATTTGACCAATTATGCAGCGCACATGTAATTTGTGCTTGTTCAGCAATGTTGCCTAGAAACATTTGAACTTTCAATTGTCTAGTCGTGTGTTGGAGCATTTGTCATCTTCCATATTTTAAGATGATTAAAAACTTAATGTTGACTTCTAAGCCAAGAGGTTCATAATTTTGGAGCTTTAGTCATCTTCCATATCTATAATACCTAAATAATTCATTCCCACTATCCTATTTCTCTTGACATGCAGCCTATCCACCTCATCGCCGTGCCACATCAATGTTACTATCTTTATTTTCCAGTCCATCAGCTATGCCACATCATCATTTTCATTTTATATTTGTTAGCAATAGATCTACCCCCCTAGATCTATACTTTTGATGCTGAAAAGATTTCAGCCATAAGCAGTTCTTTTGGCTTCCATCGGTCGCTTTGCAACCCTCCACTATTCGCTTCCCGCGTTTTAGCTCCCTCCTCCACGCACGCCTGTTGGTGATTTTTCTTTTTCCTCAACCCGCTCCGCTTCGTCTCTTCACACACCGATTCACCTCCTGATTCCCCATCAGGTCATGGCAGCCTCCTGCCCTCCTCCCGCCTCGCTGTCTTTTAATCTTCATGACAATCCCTCTACCTGTTTAACTTATTCAATCTCCATCAAATCCATATATATGTAGCCTAAGAATTGATCATTCCGCAGTACAACCAACCGATGGCTCCATGATACGTCTCGAACGTATCTATAATTTTTGATTGCTCCATGCTACTCTATCTAGTGTTTTAGGCAATATTGGGCTTTATTATCCACTTTTATATTATTTTTGGGACTAACCTATTAACCGTAGGCCCAACCCAAATTTGCTGTTTTATGCCTATTTCAGTGTTTCGAGGAAAAGGAATATCAGACGGAGTCAAAACGGAACGAAATCAACTGGAGAAGTTATTTTTGGAAGGAAACCCACCTGATGGACTTGGACCCCACGTCAGAAGATATGGGAGGTGCTCACGAGGGTGGGGGGGCGCCCACCCCCGGGCGCGCCCCCTGCCTCGTGGGGCCCCATAGCTCCACTGACGTACTCCTTGCACCCATACCTACATATCGTAAAACTTCCTATTCAGAAGATAGATCGGGAGTTCCGCCACCGCAAGCCTCTGTAGCCACCAAAAACATCTCGGGAGCCCGTTCCGGCGCCCTGCCGGAGGGGGAACCCATCACCGGTGGCCATCTTCATTATCCCAGCGCTATCCATGACGAGGAGGGAGTAGTTCACCCTTGGGGCTGAGGGTATGTACCAGTAGCTATGTGTTTGATCTCTCTCTCTCTCTCTCTCGTGTTCTCTCTCGTGTTCCCTCTATGGCACGATATTGATGTATCCCGAGATTTGCTATTGTAGTTGGATCTTATGATGTTTCTCCCCCTCTACTTTCTTGTGATGAATTGAGTTTCCCCTTTGAAGTTATCTTATCGGATTGAGTCTTTTATGAGAACACTTGATGTATGTCTTGCCGTGATTATCTGTGGTGACAATGGGATATCATGTGGCACTTGATGTATGTGTTGGTGATCAACTTGCGGGTTTCGTGACATTGGGAACCTATGCATAGGGGTTGGCACACGTTCTTGACTCTCCGATAGAAACTTTGGGGCACTCTTTGAAGTACTTTGTGTTGGTTGGACGAATCTGAGATTGTGTGATGCATATCGTATAATCATACCCACGGATACTTGAGGTGACAATGGAGTATCTAGGTGACATTAGGGTTTTGGTTGATTTGTATCTTAAGGTGTTATTATAGTACGAACTCTTTTATAGATTGATCCGAAAGAATAACTTTGAGGTGGTTTCGTACCCTACCATAATCTCTTCGTTTGTTCTCCGCTATTAGTGGCTTCGGAGTGACTCTTTGTTGCATGTTGAGGGCTTGTTATATGATCTATCTATGTTATTATTGTTGAGAGAACTTGCACTAGTGAAAGTATGAACCCTAGGCCTTGTTTCCTATCATTGCAATACCGTTTACGCTCACTTTTACCATTAGTTACCTTGCTGTTTTTATTATTTCAGATTACAAAAACCTTTATCTACTATCTATTTTGCACTTGTATCACCATCTCTTCGCCGAACTAGTGCACCTTTACAATTTACCATTGTATTGGGTGTGTTGGGGACACAAGAGACTCTTCGTTATTTGGTTGCAGGGTTGTTTGAGAGAGACCATCTTCATCCTACGCCTCCTACGGATTGATAAACCTTAGGTCATCCACTTGAGGGAAATTTGCTACTGTCCTACAAACCTGTGCACTTGCAGGCCCAACAACTTCTACAAGAAGAAGGTTGTGTAGTAGACATCAAGCTCTTTTTTGGCGCCGTTGCCGGGGAGGCTAGGTAAGTGAAGGTATATCTTTAGATCTTGCAATCGAATCTTTTTGTTTCTTGTTTTAGCACTAGTTAGTTTATAAAAGAAAACTACATAAAAATGGAATTGAGTTTGTCTCATACGCTTCACCTTTTTAATATCTTTCGTGAGCATGATGGAAAGGATGATTGTGCTCAAGTGCTAGAAGAAGAAATCTCTAAATTGTTTGGCACTAAATATTTGAATGATGAGCATGATTGCAATGTTGTTAGTACGAATTCTTTGAATATCCATGATGCTAATGATGATTGCACTAGTTATGATGAAAATATCTCTGATGAGCATGTCAACTTTTGTGGAGTGCATGTTTGCATGAACACACCAAATAGAGAAGATATTTATTGCAAGAGGCATAAGTACTTAGAAACAAAATTGTTGCAAGAAGAGCTAGATGAATGTGCTGAAAGATTCAATATTTTTCGCGCTCCTTGTGAACTTTGCAATGAACATGGTCATTTAAAGCTCCAATGCTATTTGTTTCATGATCAAGTCGTGTCCAAATATTGTGATAATTTGATTACCCTTGAGCATCATAAAGAGGTTAGCCTTCTTTTGGGTTATGAAGAAATGAAACGTATAACTGAGGGTATTCCAAAATTTAATCTTGATAGATTTCTTGATTTTGATCTAGAGAAGATTTATATGTATTGTGCGGTGAATTGCATTGAAAATCCTTATATTGCCAATTACCTAAAGAAAAGAAAGCAAATGGAAGATGATGAGAATACTAATGAAAGGGAAGAGACTTCCCAATATCCTCCTATTATTTCTTATGATGAATCACATAACGAGGAGGAGCTTTCTATTCAACCAATCTCATCAATAAGGAGCTCAAAGAGGAAGGTTGAACCTACGCATAATGTGAAGAAGAAAAAGAAAAGAAGGAGCAACAAAGGTAAAAAGGTATCCCTCCCAAATGATGTTGCTCCTACTACTACTCGTGATGATGATAATTGCTATACTATTGGTGCTATCCATATTTTTAATGATGAGAGTGATTATGCTTATGATATGAAAAGGCCCAACTTGGGGAAGCTATGTTTGATGAGGATGACATATTTGAGAATATATTTGCTGCAATTAATGTTTGTCCCAAGCTTGGGGATGCTATGTTTAATGAAGATGATATTTTTAGCACCCCAAGTTTTGATATGCAAAGTTGTTATGATGATAGCATGCCTCCTACCTATGATGATTATATTGATGAAAGTGGGTTCTGAAGAGTGTCAACTTTAGGAAGTAGTGATCCCACTATTTTGGAGGATGTTGAATCTTATTGTGATGAACATGAAAGTGGATTTGGAAGAGTGTCAACTTTATTTAGTGATGATTCCACTATTTCGGAAGAGGTCCCAATTGATTATGAGAACAAAGTTGCTATCTATGATGATTATTGTGATGACTTGTATGCTATTAAGAATAATGATAACAATGAAACTTGTCATCATGATTTTAGTTTTTAATTGGATTATGCCTCGCATGATAATTATTTTGTTGAGTTTGCTCCCACTACTATTCATGAGAAGAATTTTGTTTATGTGGAGAGTAGTAAAAATTCTATGCTTGTAGATCATGAAAAGAATGCTTTAGGTGCTGGTTATATTTTTGAATTCATTCATGATGCTACTGAAAATTATTATGAGGGAGGAACATATGCTTGTAGGAATTGCAATAATATCAAGTTTCCTCTCTATGTGCTTAAATTCTTGAAGTTATGCTTGTTTTACCTTCCTATGCTAGTTGATCCTTGTTCCCATAAGTTGTTTGCTGACAAAATCCCTATGCATAGGAAGTGAGTTAGACTTAAATGTGCTAGTCATATGCTTCATGATGCTCCCGTTATGTTTCAATTCTTATCTTTTATGTGAGCATCATTGTCATCATCATGCCTAGCTAAAAAGGCATTAAAGAAAAGCGCTTGTTGGGAGACAACCCAATACTTATCCTTACTGTTTTTGTGTGTACACATGATTATGCTACTGTAGTAATCATGTTTTATAGCTTTTGTTTCAATAAAGTGCCAAGTAAGACCTTTAGGATGGCTTACGGTGATAGTTGTGTTGATCCTGCTAAAAATCAGAAACTTTTGCACCCAGTAAGTTAGTTTTGTTAATTCACATAAATGTGATTCTGATCTGATTATTTTTGCTCTGAATTGGTACACAAATTTCTTAGGACTTCCTAATTTGGTAGGATTTTTGGAGTTCCAGAAGTATACTTTTGATACAGATTACTACAGACTGTTCTGTTTTTGACAGATTCTGTTTTCTATGTGTTGTTTGCTTATTTTGATGAATCTATGGCTAGTATTAAGTGGTATGAACCATAGAAAAGTTGGAATACAGTAGATATTACACCAATATGAATTTAGAATGAGCTCATTACAGTACCTAAGTGGTGGTTTTATTTTCTTATACTAACGGAGCTTACGAGTTTTCTGTTGAGTTTTGTGTTGTGGAGTTTTCAAGTTTTGGGTAAAGATTCGATGGACTATGGAATAAGGAGTGGCAAGATCCTAAGCTTGGGGATGCCAAAGGAACCCCAAGGTAATATTCAAGGACAACCAAGAGCCTAAGCTTGGGGATGCCCCGGATGGCATCCCCTCTTTCGTCTTCGTTCATCGGTAACTTTACTTGGAGCTATAATTTTATTCACCACATGATATGTGTTTTGCTTGGAGCGTCATTTCCTTTTGTTAGTTTTTGCTTGCTGCTATTTAGAATAATGTTTTGCATCTTTAGTTTCAATAAAGAAGTCAAGGATAGCCTTTGCCATGCTTATTTTGCTAGTATACATGTTGCTGTTTGAAAACAGAAAGTTTACCGCTGTTGCAAAAATTCCCTAGAGAGTGGTATAATGTTGAATCTTTTTGCATATTGAGCTATGATAAATTTATTACAGTGGGAATTTTAGTTCATAATTTTTGGAGTTAGGGAAGTATGATGAATTTTGCATTCTTTACAGACTGTACTGTTTTGACAGATTGCTGTTATGGTTGCATTGTTTGCATATGTTTGCTTGTTTAATGATTCTATTTGAGGATAGGAGTATTAAATATGTAGAGGCATTTAGTATTCAATGTTGAATAATAATTTTAGTGATTTGTTACAGTAGAAAATGATAAGGTTTTGCATTGGTTTATACTAACCTATCTCACGAGTTCTTGTTGAGTTTGTTGTGAATGAAGCTTTTGATAAAAAGAGAAACCATGATATGAGAGGAATTAAGGAGACACAAAAGTTCAAGCTTGGGGATGCCCAAGGCACCCCAAGATAATATTTCAAGAAGTCTCAAGCATCTAAGCTTGGGGATGCCCCGGTAGGCATCCCACCTTTCTTCTTTAACAACTATCGGTTAGTTTCGGTTGAGCCTAAGTTTTTGCTTCTTCACTTGAGTTGTGCTATCCTTGCAATGTAGTTTTCTTTAGATTTGCTTGATGTTTGAATAAAATACCAATATCTGAAATTATTAAATGGGAGAGCTATACATGAATTGGAATTTTCTAAGATACTCTATGTGCTTCACTTATATCTTTTGAGCTTGATAATTTTTGCTCTAGTACTTCACTTAGATCTTTAGAGCACAGTGGTGGATTTGATTTAAAGAAACTTTTGATCTCTCATGCTTCACTTTGATTATTTTGAGAGTCGTTAATAGCATTGTAATTTGCTTAATGATAATATACTTGGTATTCAAGATATGTGAAGCTTTCTTTTGAGTGAATTGAATACTAAGATAAGTTTGATGCTTGATAATTGTTTTGAGATATGGAGGTGATAATATCAAAGTCGTGCTAGTTGAGTAAATGTGAATTTGAGAAATGCTTGTGTTGAAGTTTGCAAGTCCCGTAGCATGCACGTATGGTTAAAGTTGTGTAACAAATTTGAAACATGAAGTGTACCTGGCTTGTGCATCCTCATGAGTGGCGGTCGGGGACGAGCGATGGTCTTTTCCTACCAATCTATCCCCCTAGGAGCATGCGCGTGGTACTTGATTTTTGATGACTTCTAAATTTTTGCAATAAGTATATGAGTTCTTTTGACTAATGTTGAGTCCATGGATTCTACGCACTCTCACCTTTCCGCCTTTGCTAGCCTCTTTGGTACCGTGTATTGCCCTTTCTCACCTTGAGAGTTGGTGCAAACTTCGCTGGTGCATCCAAACCCCGTGATACGATACGCTCTATCACACATAAACCTCCTTATATCTTCCTCAAAACAGCCACCATACCTACCTATCATGGCATCTCCATAGCCATTCCGAGATATATTGCCATGCAACTTCCATCATCATCATCATGACATACATTACTTTTGTCATATTGCCATTGCATGATCATGTAGTTAACATCGTATTTGTGGCAAAGCCACCATGCATTATTTTTCATACATGTCACTCTTGATTCATTGCACCATCCCGGTACACCGCCGGAGGCATTCATATAGAGTCATATCTTGTCCTAAGTTTCGAGTTGTAATCCTTATGTTGTAATCAATAGATGTGTGATGATCATCATTATTAGAGCATTGCCCAAAAAAAAGAGAAAGGCCAAAAAAAAGAAAGGCCAAAAAAAATAAAGGGCAATGCTACTATCTCTTTTCCACACTTGTGCTTCAAAGTAGCACCTTGTTCTTCATATAGTGAGTCTCATATATTGTGCTTCAAAGTAGCACCTTGTTCTTCATGTAGTGAGTCTCATAAGTTGTCTTTTTATACTAGTGGGAATTTTTCATTATAGAACTTGGCTTGTATATTCCTACAATGGGCTTCCTCAAATGCCCTAGGTCTTCATGAGCAAGCGAGTTGGATGCACACCCACTAGTTTTCTTTTGTTGATCATTCATAGCTCTAGTGCATCCGTTGCATGGAAATCCCTACTCCTCATGTTGACATCAATTGATGGGCATCTCCATAGCCCATTGATTATCCTCGTCAATGTGAGACTTTCTCCTTTTTTGTCTTCTCCACACAATCCCCATCATCATATTCTATTCCACCCATAGTGCTATATCCATGGCTCACGCTCATATATTGCGTGAAGGTTGAAAAAGTTTGAGATTATTTAAGTATGAAACAATTGCTTGGCTTGTCATCGGGGGTATAGAAGTTGGGAACATCTTTGTGTGACGAAAATGAAGCATAGCCTAACTATATGATTTTGTAGGGATGAACTTTCTTTTGCCATGCTATTTTGAGAAGACATGATTACTTCTATTAGTATGCTTGAAGTATTATCATTTTTATGTCAATATGAACTTTTGTCTTGAATCTTTCGGATCTGAATATTCATGCCACAATTAAGAAGATTTACATTGAAATTATGCTAAAGTATCACTCCGCATCAAAAATTCTTTTTTATCATTTACCTACTCGAGGACGAGCAGGAATTAAGCTTGGGGATGCTTGATACGTCTCCAACTTATCTATAATTTTTATTGCTCCATGCTACTTTATCTACTGTTTTAGGCAGTATTGGGCTTTATTATCCACTTTTATATTATTTTTGGGACTAACCTATTAACCGGAGGCCCAGCCCAGATTTGCTGTTTTATGCCTATTTCAGTGTTTCGAGGAAAATGAATATCAGACGGAGCCAAAACGAAACGAAATCAACTGGAGAAGTTATTTTTGGAAGGAAACCCACCTGATGGACTTGGATCCCACGTCAGAAGATACGGGAGGTGATCACGAGGGTGGGGGGCATGCCCACCCCACCGGGCGCCCCCCCTGCCTCGTGGGGCCCTCGTAGCTCCACCGACGTACTCCTTGCACCCATATATACCTACGTATCGTAAAACTTCCAGAACAGAAGATAGATCAGGAGTTCCGCCGTCGCAAGCCTCTGTAGCCACCAAAAACCTCTTGGGAGCCCGTTCTGGCGCCCTGCCGGAGGGGGAACCCATCACCGGTGGCCATCTTCATCATCCCGGCGCTATCCATGACGAGGTGGGAGTAGTTCACCCTCGGGGCTGAGGGTATGTACCAGTAGCTATGTGTTTGATCTCTCTCTCTCTCTCGTGTTCTCTCTCGTGTTCCCTCTATGGCACGATCTTGATGTATCCTGAGCTTTGCTATTGTAGTTGGATCTTATGATGTTTCTCCCCCTCTACTTTCTTGTGATGAATTGAGTTTCCCCTTTGAAGTTATCTTATCGGATTGAGTCTTTTATGAGAACACTTGATGTATGTCTTGCCGTGATTATCTGTGGTGACAATGGGATATCATGTGCCACTTGATGTATGTGTTGGTGATCAACTTGCGGGTTTCGTGACATTGGGAACCTATGAATAGGGTTGGCACACGTTCTTGACTCTCCGATAGAAACTTTGGGGCACTCTTTGAAGTACTTTGTGTTGGTTGGATGAATCTGAGATTGTGTGATGCATATCGTATAATCATACCCATGGATACTTGAGGTGACAATGGAGGTGACATTAGGGTTTTGGTTGATTTGTATCTTAAGGTGTTATTCTAGTACGAACTCTTTTATAGATTGATCCGGAAGAATAACTTTGAGGTGGTTTCGTACCCTACCATAATCTCTACGTTTGTTCTCCGCTATTAGTGGCTTCGGAGTGACTCTTTGTTGCATGTTGAGGGCTTGTTATATGATCTATCTGTGTTATTATTGTTGAGAGAACTTGCACTAGTGAAAGTATGAACCCTAGGCCTTGTTTCCTATCATTGCAATACCGTTTACGCTCACTTTTACCATTAGTTACCTTGCTGTTTTTATTATTTCAGATTACAAAAACCTTTATCTACTATCTATTTTGCACTTGCATCACCATCTGTTCGCCGAACTAGTGCACCTATACAATTTACCATTGTATTGGGTGTGTTGGGGACACAAGAGACTCTTTGTTATTTGGTTGCAGGCTTGTTTGAGAGAGACCATCTTCATCCTACGCCTCCTACGGATTGATAAACCTTAGGTCATCCACTTGAGGGAAATTTGCTACTGTCCTACAAACCTGTGCACTTGCAGGGCCAACAACGTCTACAAGAAGAAGGTTGTGTAGTAGACATCACTCCACCCTTCCATGGCTCCTCGCCTGCGGAGAACTGTCTACAAAGCTTCTTCACAAATATAAGATAATAACCTCCTCCATCGGCCTTTCAGCTATCTTCCAATCCATGGTGCAATAAATGCGTCAGACAGTGAAGCTCCTGGTTCCATCAGCTCCTGCGACTCATCCGGTCCTCTTCTTGCCGTGGCACTCTTTGCTACTCTGTTCTTTCCGGCCAACACCGGCAACGTCCTACACACCTACCATGGATGGAGGGCGTCAAGGAAATCGTCATTGCCGGCGTCTGGCTCGCTGGACTCGCGATGGCCCTAAGGTTGCACGGGTAATTGAAGAATCGTCTTGATTGGTTCCATGTCAGAGTGTCTACAAGGCGTTTGATGAAAATCTAATTAGCTTACACTTCAAATTTTGTGTATGTAAATTTTACTCCCCTACTTTGGTAGAGTTGTTCAATTATCTTTTCTGCTATATCTGTTCATAATTTTCAGCTTTGGAATAAAAGAAGTTCAACAGGTACGCCCTTAACACATTCAACAGTTAATTCTCAGTTATCATTCAACTATGCACACGTTGCTCTTAGGTTGCTTTAATCCATCTGATACAGCTAAACAGTTACTCCCTCCGTTGAGTCATCTATTTTGAAACGGAGGGAGTATGTACTAAAGCCATGGCAATTCATGATGCTAAGGAGGTGTAGCCTACTTATTAACTATCGTTCCAAAATATGTTACTTCTCAATCTATACATCCTTTTATGTTTACTCATTTGATCCAAGAGAAAACGGATATTTCTTCACTATATACTCTGACAAAATCAACATGTACACTGATTGCCTTACATTTTCCATTTAATTACAGTTCCATATGTTTTTTTATCAAGTGAGCTTTCTCCATGTCAAAGAATCTATGTTAAACATATGGGTTGCACGGAACATTAGGTACATGTGGATTTTTCTTTGGTATAGCCTGTGTGTATGTATGTGTGACAACCCATATTTTGAACTCAGTTAGCTGCGTCTACTAGGTGTGCACCCCTGTCATGTTTGTTCGGAGTCCACAATGTCCACAACTGATTGCTGCATATTGATGTCCACTACTTCCAATTTTCTTTGCTTACCGTTCTCTCATGGTTCCAGCTTGATCTTGCTTTACTTCCAAAACCATTTCTCCTCATATTTGACTATAAACCAATGCATACTACGAAGTTCCACACCAACGCGCGTGGTATCTTCTAGTTTTAACATGCTTAGAAACTTAATGTTGACTTCTAAATCAAAAAGGTTATATTTTGAGCATCCAAGTTATAGGTTTAATGAGAGCTTTTGACATTGGTCATAGGCTTACTCAGTTAATCATTCTGCATGAATTGGATAAAGCGAACATATTCTCCTTCAGATTTCCTTTTTGTGTTCTTAGTTGCTTAAAGGGAGTGGGTGATCCTTAGCATTGGCCTCTGGTTGTCTTATCATTATTATTTTCAGTTTCAAGCAAAGTAAAGATCTATATTTAGTTTGTTAAATGTAATGTACTTTTGACTAATTGCACGAACATTCCAAGTTTTCAACAGAGATAATGGTGTGTTACTAATTAGCTTTACATGCATGCTCACAACACAAAGTACCATTGAGATATTTCTTTATTCCTGTTGCAACGCACAAGCATGTTTGCTAGTCACCCCTAACATGGAAATTCCGCTTTCTTCCCGCCTCACTCAAGTGAAAACGGTTCCAAGAGCTTTCCACCACCCACCACCGTCCCTTTCTTACCTGACCTCCAGAAGAAGTAAGCACTGGCAATGAGGCACCAACTGCCGCTTTCTTCCCGCCTCACTCAAGTGAAACGGTTCCAAGATCTTTCCACCACCCACCACCGTCCCTTTCTTACCTGACCTCCAGAAGAAGTAAGCACGGCGGTGAGGCACCAACTGGGGGACGGGGATCTCTTGACATAATGCAGGATGTGGTTGAGGCATCCACATGTGGATCCGGGAGTAGATTGGCCCATCTATCAATGACCCAACTGCACCTTGCAACACGTTAAGGGAGTTGAGTCAATGATTCTGTTATTGGTGCATCAACTAACTCGCTGACGCTAGCGATGTCGCCAACTACTACAAATGGGAAAAAGTTGAGGAAGTGTAGATTTGCAAACCATGAGACGTTTCAGCGGTCGAATACTACACCAACACAATGCTCGCCGCCACACCCATGGATGACGAGGTTCACTATGTCGTGCACACACATTTTTCTTGTTATTATTAAAAAAAATAGCTACACATATATGATAGGGTTTCTGTAACTTAAATCACGTGACTTTATGGTGTCTGACCCATGGGTCCCGCAAAAAAATTGGTCCACGAATCACAACCGCCCAAAATTATACTGTATTTATAGGCAACTTATAAGTAGAGAATCTTGGTCCCAATATATAGGAAGATCTCACAGTAAATTTCTGTTTTTACACCAAGAGTTACTATATCCTAGTAATATTTTAACGATTATGTGTAAGGTAAAAGAATATTGCGCTAACGAATGTTGCCTTAAAAGCGAAAACATGAGATTTTCCCAAGACCCAAAGCCAAGGCAAGAGAGAAAAATAATAACCCTAGGCGCTGCTGTACAGCTGGGCCGCCGCAAGCTACTCCGCCCGTCTGAACTCTTGCCGAAAATATCTCCCCGCTGCTCGCCTGTACCCTCCCTGCCCTCTTTTACCTCTTTCTTTCTTGTGTCCCAAGCCAAACCTCTCCGCCCGACGCGGGTCTCGCGAACATCGGGCCGTCCACGTACGTGCTTCCACACCGCCGCGCCGTCCGATCGCAAGCCCCGCGGCGTGCGAACGTGCCAACTGCGACCGAGCAGAAAGGAAAGCAAGCGCGGCGCGAGCTGTACATTGGCCCTCTCGCAGATCCGCACCCGCGGTATCCAATATTTCAAACCGTGCCCCTGAGGCCCCCCCGCAACATTCGCCGCTGACCGTGTGAGGCGCGACTCATTTCCTGCGCGGAGGGGTGGAGCGGAAAATCGCCGGGCACGAACCATCGGTTGGTTGCTCGGTTCCGCTGCTATAATTAGGCAAGCGAGAGAGGAGGCACGTCCCGTCTCGTCTCCCTCGTCCGCCGCCGCGTGTTCGGAAGCGAGCGAACCCCGCTCCCCTCCTCGCCTCCTTGGTAACCCACCCCACCGCCGCCCCGCTCCCACGCAGATCGACGCCCACCACGCAGCGCCAATGTCGACGGGGGGAGCTTCGCTGGTGCGCCGCGCCCTCGAGGCCGTGCGCCGGACGCCGCGCTGGCAGAAGAGGCTCGTCGTCCTCACCGTAGGGTGCGTGCGCCGTCCCCTCTCCCTCTCCCTCTCCCACCGCCTCCTCATGTTTCGATCCATTGCTCGTGTTCGCTTGTCTGATCGATCCGTACGCGCGACGCGCTGTCGCCGTGCATTGTGCGCGCTAGCTGTGCGGCGAGCCTGCCCTTTGCTGGTTCGGCAAATTTTGCCACCTTTTGTGCTTGCTGAGATTTTCTTAATCTATAGTTCCGCGGAAAGGATCCGAACCGCAGATTTAAGCGGGCTGATTGATTTGTTTAATTTACGAATTGCTCCGGTGATAACCAGCAACTCCATTACTGCACTATAGATGATGTTTCGCTTTTGTCCTTGTGAGTTGATAATATTACTTGTAGATCCATCTATACTTTGTAGAGCCAGCAAAGTAAATGGATCTAATTGTCTGTCGCGTGCGTTGTGTTCGTGAGGGATTAATCATGTTGTAACTTGCAAGATCCTTCCATTTCCGTCTCCGGCCTGGAATTTCAAGCTGGGCTCTTTAAGTAGTTCTTGACATTCCGAAATTCTGTGATTTTGAAGTAGAAACCTACCACATCACATTATTTATTTAGTGCTGAAGATACTGAGGCCAACACAGACAATATGCCTTGCATGGTATATAAGGCGATCATGTCTTTACATTTGTTTGTAACAAGTGGAGTTGGGTATTAGCTACAACTATGCAATCCTAAATACTGTTGCCCATGTGGATACAGTGAGGTAGCAGAATACTAAGATTTACCTGAAAACGTGATTTGAATTATGTTGGAGTACAGTATGTTTAGTCTAATTATATCACAGTAAAAATAAATTAAGGTTTTAAACCAATTTGATGTTGTAGTGCTGTGTTGCACAATCTAGTTCGTAAGATAATCCGTCCATTTTTACCTGCAAACCAGGGCCACCACTGGAACCTATTACTGAAATAAGGGATACCTTTACCATAGTAAATTACCTCTGTCATAGTTATATAAGTTACTAATTGGTAAATGAACTAAATTTTTAGCTTATAAGCCACATAAATGTTAAAAGTAGCATTTATTTGTTTATGAACATCATTTTATATCAGAACCCTTGACACTTTATTTCTTCAACCTCATTGCAGAGCTGGCACTTTAAGCTATGCTTGCCAGGATAACCGTGTTCTTCAAATCAGTGATGGAACGGGGGGCAAGAAAAAAGTGGTTATACTTGGAACTGGTTGGGCAGGTGCAAGTTTCTTGAGAAATATCGACACTTCTTTGTATGATGTCCATGTGGTATCACCTCGCAACTATTTTATGTTCACTCCTCTGTTGCCGAGTGTGACATGTGGCACGGTTGAAGCACGCAGTATTGTGGAGCCAATTCGCAACATTGTGAGAAAGGTACTGTTTTGATAGTATAGCTTATATGTGGGTCTTACTTATCTTCCTAGTATGTTGTACCCTATAGGCAAGTAAAATCACACCATTTTGACCAATACCAGCGATATATCTGAAGCGTTGGCACGGTAAATTTGTGTATTATTTTGCAGAGAGGTGGTGCATTCAGATTCTGGGAAGCAGAGTGCTACAAGATTGATCCAACAAGCAAGAAGGTCCACTGCAAATCAAGTGATGCTGACGCCAATGGGGAGTTTGTTGTGGATTATGATTACCTTGTTGTAACTGTTGGAGCGAAACCAAATACTTTCAACACCCCAGGAGTTGCTGAAAATTGCCATTTCCTGAAGGTCAGTACCTACCTGTGTTATCCGTCATTAGATGGATCAAAATTGTACTTCCATTTTTTGATTTAACCCAAACTAAACCTTGATCAAATAACTGTGCGTGCTGCTCTGTTTAACATACCTTTATTCATCAACTTAATGCAATACACTCCAATTGACAATATTTTCCCAGTCGTACTGACAAACTATGCCCTTGTCCCCTTTAGTAGGATAGCAACTTGCATCTATTTGCCGTGTCCTTTCATCATGATAACTGTGTGTTGTGTGCTGCTGTGCATTACTTGTGAGTGCGTACCCTCGAGCGCAAGTGTTTTATAGGTTACATTCTATCGGAAAGCAGCTATATATACATTTTGTACAATTTCTTGTAATTTGATATATCTGTTATTGTGTAGGAAGTAGAAGATGCTCAAAAGATTAGGAAGAGTGTCATGAAATGTTTTGAAAGAGCTGCACTTCCTAATCTTACTGATGAAGAGCGGAAGAAGAACGTTCATTTTGTTGTTATTGGTGGTGGCCCAACAGGGGTAGAATTTGCTGCAGAGTTGCATGACTTTGTCAATGAGGACTTGGCAAAATTGTATCCTGATGTAAAGAAGTATGTGAATATTTCAGTAATTGAAGCTGGAGAGCATATCCTTACGATGTAAGACCGTTGACACATCTTCAGTATTTTTCTGTAGCATTTGTAAAATATTCACTTTTGATTTTGTCATTTCTTTTATATTGGAGTAGAAATTTCCTGGCAGCACTAGCACATATATTACAGATACCTTAGATCTGGTGATAATTTCTTTATTCATGTTTCATGCAGGTTTGACAAAAGAATCACCCATTTTGCCGAGGATAAGTTCAAGAGGACAGGCATAGATTTGAAGACAAATTTTAAGGTCGTGAAGGTGTCTGATAAGACGATAACCATGAGTAATCCTACAACTGGAGAGATTGCTGTTCCTTACGGCCTGGCTGTTTGGTCCACTGGAATTGGAACCCGTCCCGTAATTATGGATTTCATGAAGCAAGTTGGTCAGGTATATCTTGGTCTGCATCCATAACAAATCATATTTCCCTGTTTACATTTAAGATGTTCAATACATTTTTTGTAGGCAAACAGGCGTGTGCTAGCAACTGATGAGTGGCTTAGGGTTCTTGGATGTGACAATGTATATGCACTTGGTGACTGTGCAACTATAAGTCAAAGAAAAGTGATGGTACGTGCATTGATCAATTTCGAAGTATCATTTTTGTTTACCATGTCAGATATTTCAACATTTGAGTTGAACTTGAAGTTTTATATAGGAGTAACACTTTTAAGTTTTAGGGAATATTTTCTGTTGGTATGATGCTTTAATTGACATGAGTATCCTTTCTTTCTCTCTTGAGGTGGAAAAGTTTAGCTTGTTAGATGATAACAATTCTTCTGTCGCCCTATAGAAGAATGCTCTACATTTGTTTTAGCAAAAAAATACCATGCTATGCCAACTAGTATACATGTTCATACTTCATGATTTTCTGGCATCTCAGTGGTTTCTGACATCTGTGTTTGATTATTATTCATTACAGGAGGATGTTGATTCAATCTTCCGGGTAGCAGACAAGGATAATTCTGGCACTCTGTCTGTAAAGAACATAAAAAATGTTCTTGGCGACATCTATCAAAGGTACCCACAGGTGGAGTTGTATCTTAAAACCAACCAAATGAAGGGCTTCCATGACCTGCTGAAAGACAAGGAGACAGAAGAACTGAACATTGAAGAATTCAAGAAAGCCCTTGCTCAAGTGGACTCGCAAGTCAAGATGCTCCCAGCAACAGCTCAGGTAATTCCTGTGTATGACTTAGGAACTCAATATTGCCTATCATGCAGAGTGGCAAATCAACTTCAGCGTTGATGATATGCTAAGCATGTAATAATGATTATTCCATGCATCAGGTTGCCGCACAAGAGGGAGCTTACCTGGCAGATTGCTTCAATAGGATGAATACTTGTGAAGAAAATCCTGAAGGCCCTCTGAGGATTAGGGGCGCAGGGCGTCATCGGTTCAAACCTTTCAGGTAATATACTGGACTGGTGAAAAGTAAACCTTGCATTTTTGCTGTGCAATGTCAATAAAATGTAAATCGGATTTTTGTTATCATCAAGTGCCAGTAAAGTTCTGTAGATATATGTTTGGCAGTTTAGCTATGTCACTGATCGTCCCAAACCAAAGAGTTGCTGGTTTGTTGTCATAGAAATAGAAGAATTCCATTTTCATAGCTGTAATTGATTATCCCAAATTGCACATGTACAGGTACAGGCATCTCGGCCAGTTTGCTCCGCTGGGTGGAGAGCAGACTGCTGCACAGCTGCCGGGCGATTGGGTACATGTTGGCCACAGCACTCAATGGCTGTGGTATTCTGTCTATGCAAGGTAAGTCTCTCGCTCTCCAGTATGCTTTGTTCCTTCTCCACTTCAAGCACTGATTGGATGCTGGTTCTAATGGTCATTTGCTCTTTACCAAATGCAGCAAACAATTCAGCTGGCGCACAAGGATGCTAGTTGTGACTGATTGGGGAAGGCGTTTCTTCTTTGGAAGGGACTCCAGCAGCCTATAAACTGAACTACAGATTGCGTAGTTCATCTTGTTTTGCCATCTGAGGATCTGCTAGACTCTGATGCTACCTTCATCATACCGCACCATTGGTTTTGTTCCACAATTTTGAGAGCTCAGTTCGCTAATAGCTTAGCAAGGTTTTGTTCGCAAATTTTGTTCTTACCAGATACTATTGGTATGATATGCCGAACAACGGTTTATATCCTTTTTATGTCTTGTCTTAATACGCCTGCATCGTTCAGGTGTCCCTAGTAGAGATGATTAGAGGATTTATTTGCATCTCATTTATTACGAATATTTGCTCTTCTTGCATGAGAATACAAGTCTAGATTCCTCTTTGTTTGTCTTGTGAAATGAAACTTGGCTCGTGGCCGCTGAATAGGGAGCAATCGCCCTGGTTCTGCTTCGATCCATCCTCATCTTGTGCCCGATTTGATGAAGTGATTTTCGCAGAGCATAATCAATCATCGGGTGATTCTTCTTAACTAAAATGCATGCAATCGTCTTTTTCGTGGACCGGTGCACGGCCTGAGCATCCTCGTGCTCAGTGCCGATGCAGAGGGAACCCTTCTCGCGTGGCCTCCTTCTCTCTGGAACATCCACGTCAGTCATGCCGTCGTCGCGTACAGCCGCTGTTGCTGCGCAGCCGGCTGTGGCATCGCGTGTGCCCACGCCTCGCACCACCGCGGTCGACGCCGTCTCGGTGCGTCGCGATGCCATTTTGTTGATGGCATGGTGGCAGCATTCTTTGTGGAGGCCGTCGTCGAGAGGCATCTCATGTCTAAGTTCCATGCCGGGCACGCCGTCGCTCGTTCTTTGGACGGCCTATCTCTTTCTCGTTTTGTGGCCTAATTATTACTCCCCGTAGAGAAAAGTGTAGAGACAAGTAACGAACAACGATCTCATTGGCATCTGTTCGGTCAGTCGCTACGTTTGCCAAAAGCAACGGCTGACGGTTGGTGACTATGCAGGGATTAAAATAACATACAACAAGCGCTCAAATTGAAAAATTTATTCAACAAATCATAACACGGAAACGATTCTGGTAAAGGAGATACATTGCACAATAACTCATAACCATGGCCGGCTATAATAATATCTACTCCGTATTTTTCTAAGGATGATGGAATACATAGAGTTCACCACCATTGATGTTTTATAATTTATACTTCTTCATGTACTCCCGGAATATGACTTGGTCAAAAATGGACCTATTATCTTCTGATAAAAGCTCCTTTATTGGTCCATATGGCCTATCAAGATCATCGGTGCTCAGAAAGCATGCGATGGAGATACGTGGTTGTACTGTTGGTTTGAGCAGAACTCGGTGCTCCACACTCTTGAACCCCCCGTTTGTAATAATCTACACAATTGTGAAAAGACCAAATAAGAAATTTGATTTCAAACAATCCATCATAGTGATCAATGAGCACTGATGATCAATTTATTAAAAAATGTTTATGGCTAATTCATTTTGAAATTATTAAAAATAAAACTATTCTTTATAAAATTATTTTTTTCATAAATTTCGAACTTGTTTCAAAACCGTCCATAAATCTTTAATAAAAAATAAAAATCAATTTTGGAAAAAGTGAAATCAACAACAAGAATAAAAATATGCATGTGATTGGTCCAATATCAATTGGTAACGTCATTTCATATAGATCTTTCCCTGCTTAATAATAGTTCAGAGTTTATGCACTATTTTAATATAATTTTTAAATTAAAGACTAGAACATGAGATAATGAAAGATTTGGAAATATATTGTATTCATTCTTATGTCAACACCCATTCACAGAAAAGAGGTACTCAAAAAATATTTAATTTATATATTAGATTAAATTAGGATATAATTGTAAAAATAATTATTTTAAAATAAATTTTATAGTATAATAGTTTAAGTTAAAGAATATTCCGAACAGAGGGAGTAGAAGCTAAAATAATTGACTTGTGATCGGAAGTAAATAAACAATTAAATATGTTTCTCATATGAATGAATGTATAAATATATAACTAATGTATAGCAATTTGGTTAGGTTAAAATTGTAACGGAACCTGCATCATGTCGCCCATATTTGCCAGCAATGCACCCTTGACTGGAGGAACATCAATCCAAACATCTTGATGAAGAACTTGAAGGCCACCGACACTGTCTTGGAGGAGCAAGGTCAGAAACCCAAGGTCGGTATGCTTGGTTCCACCCATGGTCAAATGTGGCTCTGGACATATCGGGAAATAGTGACACGCCATTGACCTTGCGTTGAAGCATCTTGTGGTCGCTAGATAATCACTTCCAAGACCTAAAGCTTCTGATAATAACTCAGACAACTTCCTCATAACTCCATCGATGCCTTTCATGTACCTCCTCACTTCTTCTCTGTACACTTTCACAATGTTATAAAAAAGATCGTTTTATCTTTATTATAAACAAAAGCACCCTTTACACTTTCATAGTGTAAAATAAATTTATAGATTGATCTGTATTATATTAAAGAAATTACATCTTTTTTCTAGAACAGAGTGATATATTAATACTAAAATAACCAAATTTAAAGTCATTTACATCCTCATCAAAAATAGAAGTCAAAGAGTCATCTCCAACAGGAAGACCAACTAGAATCATATCCGAAGATAAAAGTGACATGAGTCGAAGAGGTCCAAACTCTACTCACACACCAGAATCGTCATAACTGGTCTTATGCACAATCGTGTGAGCCCTCTTAAACTTTACTAAAAACATATTAAAAAAAACTCTTTGGATTTAAATATTTTATTTATGAATAGATCATAAAATCACAAAATAACAAAAATATAGATTTTGATAATGGAAGAACCAGAAAAATAATATTACTCGCTCCGTCCTAGTCACTTATTTTGGGACGGAGGGAGTATTATTTCGGCTAATGAGAAATAAAAAAATCTGACCTCTTACACAAAGGATTATATGGTTAACCAAATGCACTAATCTTTCATATTTACTAATATTATAGTAAAATTTTATCAGTTGTATGTGCATCTGCATATATCAAAGACTAGTTATTCTATTTTTTTTAAAAGGATAAGTTATTCAAAAAGAAAACACTTTTTTAAGACCTTGAACTTAGACTGAAACAGCTAACCTATGACTTGTAATTATGTTCTACCAAAAATAAATGAGGTTCACTTTCACGAACTACTTTTTTTCTAACATGGGAAACTAATTTAAAAGTTTAAAAAACAGTGTGTTAACTTAAACATAACCGATCACCTGCAAATTTGTGGTATTGCTTCAAAGCTTGCAGGGTCTTCAAGAACCTTGCAAGACAAGGTATCTCTCCAGTCGGCCGGGGTCGTCACCTTGAAATCTCCATGAAAGCTGAAGAAGTTAACATTCTGAGCAAAGTCACGCGAGTACCACTTTGCCTTCTCCTGAGGGAGCTCATGAAAAGCTCGGATACCTCTTTGGACACCCTCGATGACGCCAAGAGGAATCCCATGATCCACCAGCTGAAAGAATCCCCATGACTCGGCCGCTTTCTTTATCTCCTCCACGATCTCCTTCCGGCTCTCCGAGGAATCAAACCCGCTGAGATCAATCACGGGGAATCGAAGGCTGCGAACCTTGTGAAGACGCTCGTCGTCTTCGGGGAGTGAGGAGCTGAGGAGGTTCTCCGGAGGGTGTATGAACATGGTGGGAAGCTTGGTGACGCCGGTGTCGACGAGCCCTTTGACGCCGGCTTTGCTTTCGTCGAAGGCTTTGATCTCCATCTCACGCTGACTGTAATCCACAACTGGTGCCATGGTTTGTTTAAGCAAGAACACGCTTGCGGGTGCTCTAGCTGTTCTGCCCATTTATATATAGGTGGAACTAGAACAGGAAGCAGGTTTTGATGATACGTTGGTCTCATCGCCGGCCTCCGCTGCTAATCAAACTTTGGTTTGCACGCCTTTTGGCTTTTGACAGTAGAGCACGCTCACGCGTACGTGCAGTGCGAGGTAGCTTGCTTAATTTGGCGCCAATTTAACTTGTGCGAGCCGAGCTGGAAGGCTTGCCATTTCACGTGTAGAAGAGGGCATCGTACCATAAGTTAAGTTGTTTTTATATAAGTTGAGTTGTTTCTATGGAGCGAACCAACCTGTGGTTGGATGGTTTTTTTTATAGAGAAAAGGCGATAGCCCGACTTTATAGATAAAGCCACCAGACAGAGTTATACCACCAGCACAAAACACCACATAAGTTTAACAAACCAAGGGACTGAAGTAACATTACAAGGCCTCCAACCTAACATAGCACGCAGGCCAGCAAACCAGCAGCCACGCAGCAAGGGAATTAGGAAGCCGTCCTCGAAGTGCGCCGTAGCAGGGAAGACGCCGTAGATTTCATTTTGGATAGCATGTCGTCGAACGCCCGGAGGTCCCCTTCCTTAGTCAATGATCTCCACTGCTGCAAAAGGACATTAGCTTTAAATAAGCAGCTTATAGGGTTAGCCGGAAAAATGTGTTCAATCGTGAACTTGTTCCTAGTAGTCCAAAGCGACCAGCCGATCGCAGCCCAGCCCACCAAGAAGACCCTCTTAGACTGGCCTGATAAGGAATTAGTATATTGCCTCAGGTCCTCAAAAGAGGAGGGAGTCCAATTAACACGAAGCCAAAGTCTGATGCAACTCCAAATGAATTTAGCTAAAGAGCAATGGAAAAATATATGTTCAGTGTTCTCAAGAGCCCCACATAGCTCGCACCTATCAGTGCCCGGCCCGTTCCTCTTCTTAATTTGATCAGCCACCGGAAGTTTACAGCGGACAGCTTGCCAGAGAAAGATTTTAATCTTAGGGGGGATTCGGGCTGACCATATATCCTTAACCTTCATAGAGCGGCCGCCGGAAATAAGCTTAGAGTACGCCGATTTAACAGAAAAACGCCCCGAAGAGGAAAGGGGCCAAACCACAGAATCCTCTTCCTCCGAGAGCAAGGGGAAGCAAGCAGTAAGGCGTTGCCAGTCTTCCAACTCCACAGGGGAAAGAGAGCGCCGGAAATCTAAAACCCAACCCTGAACCGAGAGCTTAAAGATAGAGATCTCGGGATCAGAACAATAAGAAAACAAAGTCAGAAAGGCTACCGCAAGCGTGGTATCCCCGACCCACCAGTCTAACCAAAAACGAGTGGACTTACCATTCCTGACGACAAATTTAACCAGAGACCGGAATATCGGCCGCACTTTAACAAGTTGGTGCCAAAATTGAGAGCCACCAGAAGCAGAGGCGAACATTGGGTTCGAGGAAGGGAAGTATTTAGATTTAAGAATCGATAGCCAGATCGGGCGCTCCTCAAGAGACATTATCTTCCACCACCATTTTATCAAAAGGCAATTGTTCATGACTCGCGTATTTATAATGCCAAGACCCCCCTGTCCTTAGGACGGCAGATGAGGTTCCATTTAACCTATCTATATTTGCGTTTATTGTCGCCGGAGTTCCAGTAAAAGGCACCCCTATGCTTGTCAAAACTAGAGAATCCCGCCGGACAGAAGGTAGAGGCTCATTAGGAACATCGGAAGAGAAGAGGGGCACGAGTTAGTTAGGGCAACCTTGCCCGCCTGAGTGTTATAACGGCCTCTCCATGGTAGGACTCTATTGCCAACTTTAGTGACTATCGGGGCAAAATCTTTTGCCAAGAGCTTAAACGGGGAAATGGGTAAGCCCAAATATTTGAGAGGGTAGGACCCTAGAGAGAAGTTCAGAAGATGTGCCACCCGTTGCGCTTCCAAATAAGGAACCCCAGTCACAATGACCTCGCTCTTAGAGAAGTTAATTTTAAGACCCGAAAGTGCTTCGAAGCAAAGAAGAAGAAATTTCAAATTCGTGAGACTGGTCTCGTTGAGCTCCACCATAATGATGGTATCGTCTGCATACTGTAGATGAGTAATGCCATTAGGGATAAGGTGAGAGCTAACCGGGGAGATATGTCCAGCCAGCGCGGCACGAGAGAGGATATGAGATAAAGCATCGGCAAAAAAATTGAAAAGCAAAGGGGACACCGGATCCCCTTGTCTAAGGCCCCTACCATTAACAAAAAAATTACTAGTTTGGCCATTCACAACCACAGCCGTGTGCCCACCAGAGACAAGCTGCATCAGACGGTGCACCACCGGGCCCTTGAAGCCCTTAGCCAGTAGGACTTGGCGAAGAAAATTCTAACTCACCGAGTCGTAAGCCTTTTCAAAATCGAGCTTAAGGACCACAACCTTGGTTCCCTTAATCTGCAGATCATGAATTATCTCATGTAAGCAAAGAACCCCATCCAAGATGAATCTCCCCTTAATGAACGCAGAATGGAAAGGGCTAACCGATGGGCTATCAGGGAAACCCTAGTGGCCATGCCCTTAGATGGCATCTTTGCAAAGTTGTTAATCCGAGCAATGGGCCTAAATTGAGATATCAGGTCAGCACCTTTGATTTTAGGGATGAGGGTGAGAACCGCGTAGTTGAGCCTCGAGATGTCAATGGTGCCCAGCCAAAATCCTTGGATAATTGCCTTAATAAGGCCTTTTAGCTAAGGCCAAAATTGCCGAAATAAAGGAATGGAGAAGCCATCAGGGCCTGAAGCCGCATTAGAGTTGGCAGTCCGAATCGTCTCAAAGATTTCCTCTTCAGAAGGGGGGGTCAGCAGGAAATCATTATCAGTGCTCGATAGCTGCTCAAGAGGAGGCCAGAAGGCCGGAGCTAGCTTAAAGCCCAGCTCAGGTTTAGCCGCTAATAGGTTAGAGAAGAATTGAACCACATGGCGAAGAATGACCGAAGGGTCAGAAACCCTAACACCATCGATCAGAAGGCTATCGATTAAGCATCTCCGACGTCTACCATTTGCAATGGCAAAGAAATAGGCCGTAGGAGCATCACCCTTTAGAGTCCAATTGATCGTGCCTCTTTGCTTCCAATACACTTCCTCCTGCCGGTGAATATCCAAGAGCGCCTCTTCTAAGCCATAACGAATCTGCCATTCGGCCTCGGATAGACCAGATCTATCCGCACGACTATCGATATCGCCAATTTGAGCAGCCAACCTCGCTTTGTCACGCCTTGACTCAGCATAGTAATTTTTAGACCATCCTCTAAGAAATCTACGTAGGAAATAAGAAAATTGATGCCAATCATCCATTGGGCCAAAAGAACGACGAGAAGAGGATAGGAAGACCGTAATCTTCTGAGCCAACAAGGTGGAGAAACCCTCCACAAGGAGCCAAGACGCATCGAATTGAAACCTCGGGCAGCCAACCGAACGGGACCCATTGTCAAGGATTAGGGGGGCATGATCAGAGCCTACAATGGGAAGAGCTCGTAAGCTCACCCGGGGGAACAGCGCATCCCAGCTAGGACAAAGAAAAACCCTATCAAGAACAGAGCGAATGGGGGAGATTTGACGGTTAGTCCAGGTGTAGCGGGCCCCAACCCTAGGAATTTCACGAATGGCCGTATCCCTGATGAAAGCATTGAAGGCCTCAGCCAGAGGCCAAGAAAAGTTAGAGGAGCTCTTATCAGAAGGATATCTCATCAGGTTAAAATCACCCCCAATCAAGAGGGGAAGCTGACAGGAATCAATTTTATTATAAATTTCGTCCAGAAAATTGTAAGAAAATGAGTGGTCTGCCGGGCCATAAACCACCATAATCTCGAGAAGAGAATTGAGAGAACGATGGGAAACCACCATGCTGGCCCAGAAAATTCCATGATCAAAAGCAACAAAGTCGAAAATGTCATTTTTAGTGCCCAGAAGAAAGCCACCCGACTGACCAACAGAGGCCACATAGTTCCATTTAAATCTATCTATCCCAGCAACGACCAAGAGTTCACTCGTGGAGAAAGAGGGTTTGAGGGTCTCGACAAGGCCAATAAAATCAACATTTTCAGACCGCACCAAATCTTTAAGTTGGTCCCTGCGACCCCTAGCGCAGAAACCTCTAATATTCCAGAACCTTCATCTGAAGGAGAGGTTTTTAATTCTGAGACTCGACCTGCACGGAGCCTTGCAACGTTTAGCACGCTTCCCAACTCCACGTGTCTGAACCGGGGAGACCTGACACCTGTCAGCTTCCCCCACATCCCCACCGGCCACAACCAGAGGGGCAGTCACACCTACCCCAGCCTCCTTGGCTTTAGCAATGTCAGTCTGAGCTTTCTTTAGCCCTAATCACATCAAGTAAAGAAGAGGGGGATCCCAAACTAGAATCTAAGCAAATCCCAACATCATCTAAAATCTTAAACAGCTGCTCATCAGATTGAGAAGGGAGAACTAAACGAACAGGAGACAGACCATTAGGAAAGGAAGAGGACGGAGCTGGGCGCGAACCTGAAGGAGGAAGATCCCGAGCCGCCGCACACCGAGCCGCTCGATCAGCCACACGCTCGCCGCTGTTGGAGACACGACCGCTCTTGCGAGCAGTAGAGGCAGGCGAGCGGACAGGCATAGGGAGAGCACGACTGGGGGAAGCGGCCGCCGAGGACGGGCCCGAGGCCGCACCCAAATCCACATCCAACCTGCGGCAGAGCCCAGCCGCAGACTGCCTGGAATCACCGGACGCCCTGCTCTTTGCTAAAAACTTCTTTACCGACGACTTCTTCCTCTTCTTGGACGCCGACGGACCAACCGGGGGCAAATCTTCAATGCCAGATAGCGAAAGGGAGGTGGGGCGAGCAGGAAGATTAGAGCACGCCGCCAAGAATGGAGTGCCCTTCGTCCCACCAGAGGCCGCGGCCCCACCACCCAAACCTGGCATGGAGTCCTGTGCCCCACCACCCGCCGGAGCACTGTCCTTCAACAGATCTTGGTCTTCAGGGGACAGCCCATCCCACTCTGACTGGGTGAAGCGAGGATCCGTGCCATGCATTGAGTCGTCTGGGCATCCATCTCCATCCTTGCTCTTGTCGTCATTGCCGGGGGCCAGAGGCGGGGGGGGGGGGGGGGGGGAGGGGGAGGCGACACCGGGCCTGGAGCACCCTCCACCCGGACCCGAATCCGAAAACCACCAGCCGCCGGGAATACATCAATGAATCCACGGATGCAGACAGGGTCAACACACCAGACCCGGAGATGAGCTGGTCCAAGAACTGACAGAGAGGCTTGATCAACCTCGATCGACTTACCGAGGAGCACCCCAAAAGCCATCAGGAAGGCTGTGGTGCGCATGTTAGGAGGAACATCATCAACTAGCACCCAAACATCAGACAGAGAGGAGATAGCCTTGGACCCATTGGATGCAGCTTTAACCGAGACCACTAGTTGATTCAGAGGGAGCGTGAAGCTAGTACAGGAGGAGATCATGCGGAGACTCTCTTTAGAAGGAAAAGTAGCAGCAAACTCAAACTCAGACAGCTGACGGATTTGCCAATCCCACCCGCCCTCACCCACAGTCGTAGTTCATCAAGAAGGACCTGGGAAGAGATGCGCTTGTCCTGAACAGATATGACACCAACATTGGAAAGCGAGGGGATAGGAGCTGCTTCAGGGACCTCCCTATCTAGGGCAAAGAACGAGCACCCAGGAAGGCCAACACCATAGTGAACGAAGGAAGGAGGTTTGACACGGTTTTGACAGTCCACTGTGAGGTGGCCGTCTTCCCTACAAATGAGGCAGAATGGAGGGTTTTCACAGCGAGACTGAAAGTGACCAGGGCGATGACACGCGAAGCAGGTGAGGATGGGGTTGGAGACCTGAGAGTGAGGGGGGATGCGACCAGGACCGCGAGGGGGAGGAGGAGGGAGAATGCCATCACCAGACGCACCAGCACCAGAGCCGGTGCCACGCCCCGCAGCAGAGCCAACTGGACGACGAGCTGGGGCCCTCGACGCGCCACGAGGAACGAAGCGAGACGGACCGCCACCAGCCACCGCCGGCACCCGCGACGGCCCGCCACCCCGGGGGACCACACCCAGCGAAGGAGGCGACGGGGTCGGCCCCGAGGAGCCCGCCTGACTCCCCAATGCCGCCTGCTCCCAGGGATTGACCGTAGCCACCGGAGCACCATGCGCGGGAGGCGGGGGGACCGACGGCCCAGATCCAGAGGCACGAGGGGACGCACCGGCCGGCGCCGTCTCAGCCCCCGCGCCCGGAGCAAGCGAGGCCTGAAGCTTGGCACGGAGCGCAGCCTCGTACTCCAGATCAGTGGCATCGTCGCCAGAGCCATCGCGCCCCCGCTTTTGGCCGGAGACCGCCTCGCTAGAGGACCCGCGGGATCGATCCATCGCGGCCACTGTCGCGAAGGAGAGAGAGAGAGAGCAGAGGGGGAGGAGTAGATCTGACGAAACAACGGATGGGAAGGCGGCGCCGACGCAAATCGGAGGAGGAAGCAGAAAACCCTAGAAAAGGAGGAACCGCACCTTTTCGAACCCATAAATAGCCAGAACTAGCCAGACCGTGCTCGCCAAGGGGGGCCGTGGGAGGATTGGGCTGAGCCTGGGCCAACCGCGGCCCAGGGGCCACAGACAGGAGGGGAGGGAAGTCAAGAGGAGAAGCCAGCGAAGGGGCCGAAACAGGCCCACTCGGCCCAACAACAGCCAGAGGAGCCCGTGACCCAGACAGGGGCACCAGCGCCAGACCCGATCCCAGATCTAGGGTTGGCACCGGCGCCGCCGCCGCCGAGGAGGTGGGAGCCGCGGCCGAAGGCGAGCCAGGGAGGGCAGCCGCCGGAGAGGAAGACGCCGGCGACTCTACCACCGCCTCCCCGAAGTCCAACAACGACCCATCCAGAGGCCAGGAAGCAGCGCGCCGGCGACCACGAGCGACGCGACACCAGCCATCCACGCCCACGCCGGGCCCGACCGGCCGCCCCCTACCCCCCGGAGCAAATTTACGTCGACGACCCACCGCCAGAGCTACCGACGACCCACCCAACTGAGCCGGACGGGAAGGAGGGGGAAGGACCTCAGAATCCGAGCCGGAATCGTCCGAATCGAGCGTCCAAAATCTGTTAGCCCGGAGCGCAACCAGGGCCGCAGCACGGGGCAGGGGAGCCGAGGAGAGGGGGAGGACGGGGCTCGCCGCCGGCGAGGAGCCTGGAGGAGACCTCGGAGGGGAGGGAGATAGGGAAGCCGCACGAGGCAGGGTCGCCGACGAGAGGGAGCCGCGGGTCGGCGACACCCCAGGAGAGAGGGGGACGAGAGGAGAAGAAAACACCATCCCCTTGGACTGCCTTTCTGTCTCTCCCAGGGTGGATAGACAGACATAAAAGCAGGATCATGTGGTTGGATGGTTAGAAGGACTCTGGTATCCCCAGCCCACCAGGATTCAAATCCTGGTGCTTGCATTTATTTCTTAATTTATTTCAGGATTTCCGGCGATGCCATTCAGTGGGAGGGGACGTTCCCGTCGACGATGAGGTGCCTACGGTGACTTCGTAAATTTCAAGATGATATGCCGCCTCAGTCTTTCGGATGTGCTCATAGGGGTAGGGTATGCGTATGTGCGTTCATAGGGATGAGTGTATGTGCATGTATATGAACACTTGTGTTTGTACTGATATTCAAAAAAAACTGGAAGGAACCTTTTGTCAAATTTCAAATCTCTTGTTTGGAAGAAATAAAAAAGAGAAATTTCTATATAAGAATAGCATGAATCCTGATGTAAACTGAATGGTCTAAATAGAGGGTACACTAGCATGAGATACAAAAAAAATCCATGCTGGTTATAGACTTCGAATAATTTTTCTTCATTCAGTTTGTAAGTCCACCTAGCGTAGGAAGAGATATGGATTGATAAATCTTAGAGGTTCAACAGAGTTTACAAGAATAAAGTTGCATAGTAGGCATCAGTATCTACCGTTAGGTGTCGCCTGTTTATCTGTTCAGTTGGTGATTTGTTGTTGTTCTGTGCTTGGCCGAGGGAAGGAGCTCCTGTGTTAGTGGTCAAAAGTTGTAAAACATTGACTGCATGTTTTTTTATGTATCTTATATTTTGAAACAGATATGTTTTTTTCTCTCATGCATGTACATTGTATATAGTTACATAATTGGGATATTCATATGTACTCTAGATCTATGAAATTTCTCCATTATGGTTGTATTTGTCACTCTCTCATCTCCCTCAGTTCTTTCCAAAATAAATTTTGACTCGAATTTTCGCTCGTCGCTCTATTAGGCTCCTTCGACACAATTACTACTACGATAAACTCGTTGACCATACATACTTGGGATATTCATAATTCTTCCTTGATTTGTGTGACCCAAAATATATTGTATACATGAATATTTAAATTTTCCAATTCACTAAATCAACTACAGTTTTAATTTATAATACTTCAAAAAATAGTAAAATGGCATAAATGAATAAATGTATTTTGCAGTCAACACGATGTTGTTATTCTTAAATTCCCAATTCCCAAACCATATAGTGTTGCTTATATTACCGGTCAAAGGTTTAAACTTTGACTGTATGTTTATTTATATGTCTTATGAAATGGATGGGTATTTTTCTTACACATACACCGCATATACTTTCATGTGACCCTTCTCTGACTATTTTCCGGAATTATTTGAAGAATAATAAAATTTTAAATTGTTGGCACTAAGATATTCACATATGTATTTTGTGTCTCACGTAGTTGTTCACATATTTATTTTGGATCTTGGTTGTACGCACCTATTCCCCACTCTCTTTAATTTGCTATGTATGAACACATAGAGTAATCTAACATGATCCGAGTTCATCATATTGGTCCCTCGCAACGCCTTCCCAAGGGCGACCGGGGGAGAAACCCTAGTCGCCAGCCGCCACCACCTCCTCCATGCTCTTTCTCCCCTCATCGTCCCCAGAGGAGGCCGCCGGGAAATCCTGTGCGCCACCAGTGAAGGGGACGGCGGGGCCTTGGCGCCTCGCTGCCATGGTGCGGTTGGGAAGGCCAGCACATGGCGGCAGATCGGATCGGCTGCCCATCCTCTTTCCTTGGGTGCTTCTCCTAGCGGTGTGGAGGGCGGCTTCGGCAGGGGCGTCGTCCGATCTGCGGCACAAGGATCCTAGAGCGGCGGCTGACACGTCTTCAACATATATATAATTTTTTATTGTTCCATGCTATTATAATATTAATTTTGGATATTTTATATGCATTTACAAGCAATTATATATCATTTTTTGAGACTAACTTGTTAACTTAGTGTCCAGTGCCAGTTGTTGTATTTTTCCTGTTTTAGTTTTTCAAAATATCAGTACCAAACGAAGTCCAAATGCCAGGAAACTTTTTGGAGAATTTTTTCTGGACATAAGAGACCCTGGAAGTTTCGGGAGAGGGCCATAAGATGAAGTAGTGGACCACGAGGCACCACGACGCGCCCTGGTGGCTCGTGGGGCCCACATGGCTCCATTTGACCTAACTCTGCCTCTATAAATTCTTTAAAATCAGGAAACCAATAGAGAGCCACTCGAAATACTTTTTCCATCGCTGCAAATTCTTGTTCTCGCGAGATCCCGTCTGGAGGCCTTTTCCGGCACTCTGCCAGAGGGGGAATCAATCACGGAGGGGCTCTGCATTAACCTTGCTAAGATAACACAGATCTACGGGTCCATAGTTACTAGCTAGATGGCTCTCCCTCTCTTTTTGATCTTCAATACAATGTTCTCCTCGATGTTCTTGGAGTTCTATTTGATATAATCACTTTTTTGCTGTGTGTTTGTTGAGATCTGATGAATTGTAAGTTTACGATCAGATTATCCATGAATATTATTTGCATTTTCTCTGAACTCTTTTATGCATGATTATTATAGCTTTCTATTTCTCTCTGATCTATTGATTTGGTTTGACCAACTAGATTGATTTTTCTTGCAATGGGAGAGGTGCTTTGTGATGGGTTCGATCTTGCGGTGCTCAATACCGGTGATAGAAAGGGACATGACACGTATTTGTATTGTTGCCATTAAGGACAAAAAGATGGGGTTTATTCACACATGAGTTTACTTTGTCTACATCATGTCATCTTGCTTAAGGCATTACTCCGTTCTTTATGAACTTAATACTCTAGATGAATGCTGGATAGCGGTCGATGTGTGGAGCAATAGTAGTAGATGCCGAAATGTTTCATTCTACTTGTCTCAGACACGATGACTATTTACATGATCATTGCCTTGGATATCATCATGATTATTTTCTTTTCTATCAATTACTAAACAGTAATTTGTTTACCCACCATATGCTATTTTCAAGAGAGAAGCCCCCAGTGAAAACTATGGCCCTCGGATCTACTTTTATCATATATTGAAATCCTAAAAATACCTTGCTTTTAGTTTGTATTTTTTTTCTATCTATCTATCAATCACTACACAATTTAATCTTGACAGTAACCGCCGAGGGATTGACGACCCCCTTTTTTGCGTTATGTGCAAGGATTTGTGATTTTGTGTGCAGGTGCTGCTAACGAGGTGTTGGGTGGTTCTCCTACTGGATTGATAACCTTGGTTCTTAACTGAGCGAAATACTTATCTCTACTATACTGCATCATCCCCTCCTGTTCGGGGAAATCCCAACGCAGCTCACAAGTAGCAAAAGGAATTTCTGGCGCCGTTACTGGGAAGACATCATCAACATCTATCAAGTACCTACACATAAACTATCATCTCCTTGCATTTACATTATTTTTCATTTGTGTCTCGTTTTCATCTCCCTCACTTCTAAAACGTCTTCACAAAAACACAAAAACATTTTCCGTTTGCCTTTTTGCTTGTTTGCTTGCTTTTGCCTTCATGTCAACACTAAAAAACAGGAAGGGAACAAGAAAAGTAAAGACATATAGATAATCATCCACTTGCTAATCTTTTCAAAAGATCTAATTATGTTGAACCAATTGCTAGTGAGTTGAGTGCATTTGATTATCTCTACGAAGTTTTGCTTGAAAATCATGAGTTTGAAAATTGCAATGAAGTGTTAAGCGAAAAAAGTTATAAAGTGATTCATGATAGCTCCTTCACTGAAAAGCATGATTGCAATGATTTTATTAAAAATTCTATTAATATCAATTGT
The DNA here is from genome assembly GCA_963921465.1 of Triticum timopheevii. NCBI lineage: Eukaryota > Viridiplantae > Streptophyta > Magnoliopsida > Poales > Poaceae > Triticum > Triticum timopheevii. The sequence continues at coordinate 466,665,279 of OY997266.1, forward strand.
GCTAATAATATGCAAAACTACAAGCTTGGGGATGATAATTTTGTTATATCCACTACTTATTGCAATGATCATGATTGGGGTGATAATGCTTCTTATGATCTTGAAATTTTATTTAAGCCTCATGATGAACATGCTATTGATAATAATGTTTGCAATAATATTGAAAGTGGGTTTGGAGAGGTCATGACTTTAGGTGATGTTAATCCCACTATCTTGGAAGATTATGAGACTTTTATGCATGTGGATCATGAATATTTTTTTAATATGATAGACATATTGTTGAATTTAATTATGATCGTACATTTAATTATTATGAGAGAGAAAAATATTGTTGTAGAAATTTTCATGTTACTAAATTACCTCTCGTTATGCCGAGATCATCAATGTTTCATTCTTCTACCTTGCATATGCTAGATATTTCTTTCCTTGATAATTTGTTTGCTTATGAAATGCCTGTGCGTAGGAAGTATGTTAGACTTAAATGTGTTAATTACATGCTATATGATGCTCTTGTGTGTTTTAATTATTATCTTTCATGTGAGCATCATTAAAACCTTAAGCCTATCTTAATGGCTATAAAGGAAAAGCTTGTTGGGAGACAACCCAATAGTTATCTTTTCCTGTTTTTTTGTTGTGCACATAATTATGCTAATTATGATTGTGTTTTTATGTTTAAATTATTGTTTGTGCCAAGTAAAGCCTTTGTGATGAGTTGGATGATAGTTGATTTGATTCTGTGAAAAAATAGAAACTTTGCACCCAGTAACAGAATTATTTAAATTCACTAGAACGTGCTTTTGATCTGGATTTTTACACATGATTGATATAAAAATTTCCCATGTTGTTCTAATTTTCCATAATTTTTGGAGTTACAGAAGTATAGTCTTAATTCATATTACTACAGACTGTTCTATTTTTGACAGATTCTGTTTTCGTTGCAGTGTATGCTTGTTTTGATGAATCTATGGATTGTATCGGGGGGGGGGGGGGTGGTGGTGGTATAAGCCATGGTGAAGTTAGAACACAGTAGGTATAATGCAATAATAAAATATGAACGATTTTACAACAATACCTAAAGTAGTGATTTGCTTTATAATACTAACAGATCTCACGAAGGTTTTGTTGAGTTTTGTGTGCTGAAGTTTTCAAATTTTGAGTGAGATCACGATGGATGAAGGAATAAGGAGTGGCAAGAGCCTAAGCTTGGGGATGCCCGAGGTACCCCAAGGTAATATTCGAGGACTCACAAGCAACTAAGCTTGGGGATGCCCTGGAAGGCATCCCCTCTTTCTTCTACCGACCATCGGTAATATTACTTGGAGCTATATTTTTTATTCATCACATGATATGAGTTTTTCTTGGAGCGTCGTGTATTATATTAGTCTTTGCTTTGTTTGCTTTTTAGTTTGTCACAATCATTTGCTGGACACACCTATCCGAGAGGGACACACATTTTTCATGATTTGTTAGAATACTCTATCCGCTTCACTTATATCTTTTGAGCCAGGCAGTTACTCTAGTACTTTACTTATATCTTTTTTAGCACGGCCGTGATTATACTATGAATAAATAGATGAACTCACATGCTTCACTTATATCTTTTTGAGAGTTGATAATAGTAATTGTAATTTGCACGAGATATGAATTTGGTCCCAGTGTGATGAATATTCAAGAAGGATATAATAAAAAATTTCATGTAGATCATTGGATATGATAAGTTTGATTCCATGCAATATGTCAGGGAAACGAACACCTATGGGATCACGGGGATCCCTTCTATGGTTGGCGGGGAGAGAGCTGCGCGAAGAGCAGGTCTAATGATCAGCGCGAGGGGTTTTTACCCAGGTTTGGGTCGCAAAGGTGCGTAATACCATAGTCCTGCTTGTCTGTATATGTTGTGTTCTTGAGCTCTTGAACTAGCTGCGGTGCATGCCTAGCCCAAAAAGTCCGAATCCCCTCTCAGTACGCCTTGAGCCACCTTTTATATGTCAAAGGGGTCGCCACAGCGGCACACAGTAGGTGGAAAGTATCTATAGTGTACAAGTTTATCTCTGACATCGTAGGACAAACGCATTTAATGTGCTGCCTACGTGACCCTTCACTTTATCGGGGATGGGAACATAAGCCGTCCCATCCGTCGCCGCCCCTCCTTGCCTTGACACACGTCCAGGCTAATGAGGCATGCGGTGCCACACTGGATAGCTAGCTACTGTGTTGGCGTGGTGGTGGAGCCTCCACGAAGATTTGCATGTCGCCACACAGGCGTCTGCCTAGTTGGCAAGCTGGTCGGCACGCTGTAGTGGTGGCAAAACCTTGTCGGGCACGGCCCTGGCCGCGGCCCCGCAATCATCCCCGGCAAGGCTTGCCGGGGGCCTCGAGGTCGTCCCCGACAAGGGTCTTGTCGGGGGTCTTCGTCTTCTGGTCCCACGTGGACCCGCAGGTTATCAATCTTCACAAAGATCTGCTTGCTACTTTGCATGCGCCCCTTGAGCCTTGGCCTTGATGCCGTTGATGGTGTCAAAGCTCTAGCCTCAAGGGTGATGGACTTGCTAGTGCTTCATAGGTTGCCCCGGCAAGGAGCTTACCAGGGCTACGCAAGTCGCCCCAGCAAGGATGTTGCCAGGGGAGGTCCAACTCATCTTCTGTTCCTTGTTCACTGTCTTGATTGTCTATCTTGGTAGTCTTTGTGTTTTGTCCCCTCCTGCCCCGCCAAGCCCTGCTGCAGGCGTGGCTACGACTGCCCGTGCACAAGTAAGGGGTACAGAAGAGCCCATACTTTTGTACATTGAAAGGAGACCTCGGGCCTGGGCCACACATAAGCGCAAAGCATAGTTGGGCGAGGCCCAAAGCAGTGCGCGGGCATGCGTGGCAGAGACTTAACTTCCATGATCTTCTCACCTGTTGCGCTTCCCCATGGCACGCTTGTGGCACCTCACAGTGGATAGTAAATAGGCGGCTCACACCTCCCTCATAAAAAAGAGGAATTCACAAGGGAGCTACTCATTTACTAAGTGGACTTGAGTCATGGCCTGCATGGCACCGCACCCCATGATCACGAGGTGGAAAATGGCCGCCCCACTTGTCTTCGTGCCTCTTGCTTGTTTGCCACGTGTCTTTCATGCCTTAGGAAGGGAAGGCGACGGATGCGGGGGGCATGGGCATTAACACCGAGGCAGGAAACCAGGCGTCGCTGATTGGGGCAACATGTCGGTCCTGATTCCCTGCGCCTTGGGAGGCTGCATTGGTCGAGCGGGGCGGCCGCTCCTTAGGCTGGGAGGCCAGGCCCCGGCCCTGACCTTCTATAAAAAGGGAGAGGGACGGTGCCTTTCCGCATTCGCCTTCTTCTCCTCCTTCTGCTTAGTATCTTTCTTCCATTCGCCATGGTGAGAGGGCGTGTTGGTGCTTTGATGGCAGCGACGAGGGCTTCTGCTCGGCAGCGCGCCCCCCCTCCTCCGGAGCTCCAGACGGTGGAGCCCGCCGCGAGGGGGAGAGGAAGGGGATGAGGCCGAGGTCACTGCGGTGCCCGGGGAAGAGGAGGACGGGGCGGCGCACCGGCTGTACTTCCACTGGCGGCCCCTCCTCCAATGGAGGGCCATGTCAGAGACCAGCCCCCCGAGTTGTTCAACAGGTTGTACAAGCCCGTGTGCGACCATCTCCTCCTCCCTACCCTGTTCGCCCGGGTGATGGAGCAGGATCCGCCATAGGCTTTGAGGCTGCACATGAGGGGCTGCGGGAACAGCCGCATGTGGGTCGACATTGACTTCCCCGCCCCTCACGCCATGTATCTTCGCCATGGGCAGAAAACTTCTGCATGCGCCCACAGCTTGTCGGAGGGGCACGTTCTCCAGTTCAAGTAAATGGAGAACGGCTTGCTCTCAATCAAGGTCTTTGGGAGCTCAGGAATCCGCTTAGGGTGCTACGCGGAGAGTTCTACTGACGATGAAAGCTCCTCCTCGAGCGACAGTGAAGAGGAGGACAGCGCCAGCGACGACGATGGCAGCGGGCAGGAGGACGACGACTCCGAATCCAGCTGACCATCAGTCGGAGCACCATCATCTGCTCCACCTCCTCCCCGGCAACACACCTTGCTGGGGGTCGTGCCCTGCAAGCTCTAGCGTCGGTGGTCGACGGGCTACCCCACCAAGCTCTCTATCGATGCGTTCCCCATGCCCATCTCTGTCTTCACTTGCCGTACCTGGAGAGGAAAGGGACAATAACGGGGATTACGGGGCACTTATCTTCTTTTAATTTGTTGGCACTTGCCAAATCTTTAACTTTCTAGATAATGTAATCTCACGAGTCCATGCTTATATTCTGTAACATTTGCACTTGTATCAGCATGTCAATGAAAAAGACGAGCTTTGCCGGGAACTCATGCATGTATATGTCCACGCAGAGGCGAGACACCTCTATAATGTAAATAAATGAGTCCTCCCGGCAAGCCATCTTGTCGGCACCCTCTGTGCCTGCCGGAGAGTCACATCTGCTGGGTTACAGACAAAGGGCCCTACCCCCTACCAATCTCTTTTTATTAAAGGCTGCTGCGACCATTCTGACCGAAGCAGCACCTAAGTCTAAAAAGAGTGGTGAGGTTTTCTAATGCACAAGTGACAGGTTACGAACATGAATGGACAAGAGGTGAACTTTATCTATTTGGTTTGCCGGGGATGACGTGCTGGGCAGTCTTCTCAATTTCTCGCCGGAGCCTAGTCCACGACAGGAACGGCGGAACCGAGTGTCTTTACTGTGGCTGGAAAGAAGAGAGGATAGGAGCATTGAACCTTGGCGGTCCATTAGTATCTGCTAGAATCAAAGGTAGTACAATATCCTAGACAAGCATGCATATACATATATACATAAAACATGGAAATCAATAGGAAACTGTACATACTAAAGGTTATCTGACTGCGCATAGAGTTTGTGCCTGGCTATGTACATAGGGTTACATGCCTTGCCGGCAAGGCTAGTACAAAAGGGGGTTGCCGGGGGTCCTAACAACCGCGCCTTATGGGTAAAACTTGCGAAGATGTTCGATATTCCAGGAGTTGCTCACCGGGATGCCATCTTTGGTCTCCAGGCGGACTGCGCCGGGCCTGGTGACTCATATTACCCGATAAGGGCCTTCCCACTTTGGCGTCAACTTGTTTGAATTCTTGGTGGATTGAACACGCCGAAGAACAAGGTCGCCTTCCTCAAGGCTTCGGGCGTGAACCTTGCGGCTATGATAGCGACGCAAAGCTTGCTGGTAGCGAGCGGCTCGCACAACAGCCTGGAGACGATCTTCCTCAAGGAGCATCGCATCATCTTGGCACAACTGCTCTTGCTCAAACTCATCATAAACGAGCACTCGAGGTGATCCATATATGAGTTCTATGGGGAGAACTGCTTCTGTGCCGTATACTAGGGCAGGGTGTCTGGCCAGTGGCTCGATTTGGTGTCATTCTGATTGACCAAAGAACCGTTGGCAGTTCATCATTCCAGCGTCTTCCGCACTTGCGTAGCTTGTCAAAAGTTCTTGTTTTGAGGCCTCACAACACTTCTACATTTGCCCTTTCTGCTTGGTCGTTGCTTCTTGGATGAGCAACAGAAGCAAAGCAGACTTTGCTGTCGAGGTCCTGGATATATTGCATGAAGGTGCGGCTCGTGAACTGTGTGCCGTTGTCGGTGATGACTCTGTTTGGCACACCAAAACGGCAAACAATTCCCTTGAATAACTTGATGACTGAATGTGCTATCACCTTTCTCACTGGCTCCACTTCTGGCCACTTTGTGAACTTGTCGATCGCAACATACAAGTACTTAAAGCCCCCGACAGCACGGGGAAAGGGACCCAGTATGTCAAGCCCCCAGACCGAAAATGGTCAGGAAAGAGGGATTGTTTAAAGAGCTTGGGCTGGTTGATGAAGCTTCTTTGAATGGAACTGGCACGCTTCACACTTGGTTACTAGTGCAGTTGCATCCTGGAGAGCGGTGGGCCAGAAGAAACCTTGCTGGAATGCTTTGCCGCCAAGGGATCTTGACACTATGTGGGAGCCACATATGCCTCAATGTATCTCTGCCTACAGCTCTAGTCCGTCCTCCTGAGGAATACACTTCAATTTCACGCCGTTCGGTCTCCTTCTATATAGGACATCATCCATGAACGGGCACGTGCTGGACCAATGGGCTACTCTTTCTGCTTCTTCCTGTTCCTCAGGGAGTTCCCCTGGTTGGAGGAACCGAATGGTATGCTATGCCCGTGCCGGAGCCTGAGGCTCGACAGCAAGGACTAAAGGCATGTCTTCTGCAATGAGGCTCGACAGCAAGGACTAAAGTCATGGGCAATGCTGTTCTCTGCTCGAGGAACATGCTCTACTTGCATACCGTCAAAACGCTCCTCAAACTTCCTCACTTCATCCACATAGGCCTCCATCAACAGGCTTTGATAATCCTTGTTGACTTGTTTGACGGCGAGCTGCGAATCGCTTCTGATGATGAGCTTCCTGATTCCGAGGTCCGCCGCGATCCTGAGTCCGGCAAGCAGTCCCTCTACTCTGCAGTGTTGTTCGTTGACCTTTCTTGGGGAAAATGCATCTGTACTATGTACTTGAGGTGCTCTCCGGTGGGTGTGATGAGTAGCACGCCGGCACCAGCACCTTGCAGCGAGAAAGCCCCATCAAAGCTTGATAGTTCCAACGCCCACTCCACAATCCTCCCAGTTGCATCTAGGTTATGCAAGATCCGTTGCAGTGGGAGGCGAGTGACGACGATGATCTCATGTGCTTGCAAATAGTGGCACAACTTTCTTGAGGCCATAAGAAGGCCGAAAAGCAACTTCTGCATACCAGAATACCTTGATCTAGCCCCCTGCAAGAGCGAGCTGACAAAATAAACTGGGTGCTGCAGCACCTTCTTCTTCTGGTTTTTTTCACTCACTTGTGCAGACTCTATCTTGCCAGGACCGGGTTCTGCCGGGGAAATCCCCGGCTCCTCATCTGATGGCCTCGCTACTGTCGTTGCCTCTTCATCAACTTCTCTCTGTGCCACTAGCACAACACTGACCACTTGATTCGTTGCCGCTAAATATAGCAGCAACAGCTCTTGCGGTTTGGGCACGACTAGTATCGGCGTAGAGGAGAGGTATTTCTTCAAATCTTGTAGCGCTGCCTCTGCCTCCGGAGTCCATTTCATTGGACCCGCCTTTTTCAAACTCTTGAAAAAGGGGAGGGCACGCTCAAAAGATTTGGATATGAACCTACTCAGGGCGGCAAAGCAGCCAACAAGCCTACGGACATCCTTGACTCGTTTCGGCGCCTCAATCTGTTCAATTGCTTTGATCTTGTCGGATTTTGCTTCAATTCCACGTTGAGATACAAAGAACCCAAGAAGTTTGCCGGACGGGACGCCAAACACACACTTCTCAGGGTTGAGCTTGAGGTTGACCTTGCGCAGATTTGCAAATGTTTCTTCCAGATCTCGCATAAGTGTGGGCCTGTCCTTGGTTTTGACTACTATATCATCCATTTAAGCTTCCATATTTCTATGTAGCTAGGGTTCAAAACCAATTTGGACTGCTCGGGCGATGTTGAACCAACGCTTTTCAACCCAAAAGGCATTCGTACGAAACAGTACGTGCCACATGGGGTGATGAACGCGATCTTTTCTTCATCTTCCTTCTTCATGAAGATTTGATGGTGTCCTGAGTAGGCGTCAAGGAACGACAGCAGGTCGCACCCGACAGTGGAGTCCACTATCTGGTCGATGCGTGGCAAAGGGAAAGGATCCCTCAGACATGCTTTATTGATATCAGTATAGTCAATACACAGCCTCCATTTCCCATTCGCCTTATGCACTACCACTGGATTGGCCAACCACGTTGGGTGGAGCACTCCTTTGACCAAGCCTGCCGCTTCCAACTTCCTGGTCTCTTTGATGATGAACTCTTGTCACTCTAAAGCTTGCTTTCTGACCTTCTGCTTGACAGGACGCGCATGGGGGCAGACAACAAGGTGGTGCTCAATCACCTCCCTGGGAACGCCGGGGATCTCTGATTCTTGCCATGCAAACACATCGACATTCGCCTGTAGGAAGGCGACAAGCGCGCTTTCCTATTTGCTGTCAAGGGTGGAGCTTATGGTAAAAGCTCCGCCCGTGCCATTCTCCTTGACGGGTACCTTCTTGGTTTCTGGTGGGGCCGCCTTGGATCTCTTGCTCTTGCTGGTGGAGCTCTCTGGCACGTCCTCAGCAGGAATGCAACAATCCGAAGAGGCACGTTTGCCAGAGTGCGTGCAGGAGCCCTTGCCAGAGCCAGGAGTCTTACCGGCGGCCGAGGCCTTGTTGGTCTTCTTCCCGGTGCAGGAGCAAGTATCTTGGCGGCTGATGACCCACAAGTATAGGGGATCTATCGTAGTCCTTTCGATAAGTAAGAGTGTCGAAGCCAACGAGGAGCAAAAGGAAATGATAAGCGGTTTTCAGCAAGGTATTCTCTGCAAGTACTGAAAGAAGTGGTAACAGATAGTTTTGTGATAAGATAAATGGTAACGAGCAACAAGTAACAAAAGTAAATAAAGTGCAGCAAGGTGGCGCAATCCTTTTTGTAGCAAAGGACAAGCCTGGACAAACTCTTATAATAGGAAAAGCGCTCCCGAGGACACATGGGAATATTGTCAAGCTAGTTTTCATCACTCTCATATGATTCGCGTTCGGTACTTTGATAATTTGATATGTGGGGTGGACCGGTGCTTGGGTACTGCCCTTACTTAGACAAGCATCCCACTTATGATTAACCTCTATTGCAAGCATCCACAACTACAACGAAAGTATTAAGGTAAACCTAACCATAGCATGAAACATATGGATCCAAATCAGCCCCTTACGAAGCAACGCATAAACTAGGGTTTAAGCTTCTGTCACTCTAGCAACCCATCATCTACTTATTACTTCCCAATGCCTTCCTCTAGGCCCAAATAATGGTGAAGTGTTATGTAGTCGACGTTCACATAACACCACTAGAGGTTAGACAACATACATCTTATCAAAATATCGAACGAATACCAAATTCACATGACTACTAATAGCAAGACTTCTCCCTTGTCCTCAGGAACAAACGTAACTACTCACAAAGCATATTCATGTTCATAATTAGAGGGGTAATAATGTGCATAAAGGATCTGAACATATGATCTTCCACCAAATAAACCAACTAGCATCAACTACAAGGAGTAATCAACACTACTAGCAACCTACTAGCACCAATCCCGGACTTGGAGACAAGAATTGGATACAAGAGATGAACTAGGGTTTGGAGATGAGATGGTGCTGGTGAAGATGTTGATGGAGATTGCCCTCTCCCGATGAGAGGAGCGTTGGTGATGACGATGGTGATGATTTCCCCCTCCCGGAGGGAAGTGTCCCCGGCAGAACAGCTCTGCCGGAGCCCTAGATTGGTTCCGCCAAGGTTCCGCCTCGTGGAGGCGTAGTCTCGTCCCGAAAGGTTCTCTTCTATTTTTTTCTCATCGAAAGACTTCATATGGGAGAAGATGGACGTCGGAGAGCCACCAGGGGGCCCACGAGGTAGGGGGGCGCGCCCAGGGGGGTGCCCCCCACCCTCATGAGCAGGGTGTGGGCCCCCTGGCCTTCATCTTTGGCGATGATTTTTCTTTATTTATTTTAAGGTATTCTGTGGAGTTTCAGGACTTTTGGAGTTGCACAGAATAGCCCTTCAATATTTGCTCCTTTTCCAGCCCAGAATTCCAGCTGCCGGCATTCTCCCTCTTCATGTAAACCTTGTAAAATAAGAGAGAATAGCCATAAGTATTGTAACATAACGTGAAACAGCCCATAATGCAATAAATATTGACATAAAAGCATGATGCAAAATGGACGTATCAACTCCCCCAAGCTCAGACCTCGCTTGTCCTCAAGCGAAAAGCCGATAACAGTAAATATGTCCTCATGTTCAGAGGTAGAGGCGTCGATAAAAATAAAATACGGACATGAAGGCGTCATGATTACTTCATAACAGCAACATATATAAATTTTGTCATATGATTACTCAAGTTCAAGTGATGACCTTTTCACAAAGCCAAAGTATGAATCAGAAACCTTATTGAGCACCAACAAATTATACCCTCAGTCATTGAAACAATTGCAATTTATCATAACACCGGAAAGAGTCTATGTCAGAGCTTAAAAGCAAGTCCACATACTCAACTATCACTTAGTCCTTCATAATTGCTAACACTCACGCGATACTTGTGGTTACGGAGTTTTAGTCGGACACAGAGAAAGATAGGGGCTTATAGTTTTGCCCCACAACCTTTTACCTCAAGGGTAATGTCAACAATAATAATTCATGCTCCCCCACATCCAATTAGATATATATATCATGTTCTTTCCAACATGCTGAGCTTGCCAAAGGATAAAATAAAAATGGAAAGGTGAAGATACTCTTGCATAAGGTAGAGGATAATAATAAAAGATAGGCCCTTCGCAGAGGGAAGCAGAGGTTGTCATGCGCGTTTAGGGTTGATGCACAAAATCTTAATGCAAAAGAACGTCACTTTATATTGCCCCTTGTATGTGAACCTTTATTATGCAGTCCGTCGCTTTTATTGCATCCACAACAAGTTCGTACAAAGTTTATTTTCTCCGCACTAATAAATCATGCATATTTAGAGAGCAATTTTTATTGCTTGCACCGATGACAACTTACTTGAAGGATCTTACTCAATCCATAGGTAGATATGGTGGACTCTCATGGCAAAACTGGTTTAAGGGTATTTGGAAGAACAAGTAGTATTTCTACTTAGTGCTGAGAATTTGGCTAGCATGAGGGGGAAAGGCAAACTCATCACGGTAGAGGAACCATGACAACATAATTTATCTCAGATATAAGAAAACATAAGTCATTATGTTGTCTTCCTTGTCCAACCTCAACTCTTTAGCATGTCATATTTTAATGAGTGCTCACAATCATAAAAGATGTCAATGATAATATATCTATATGTGAAACCCCTCTTTCCTTATTACTTCCTATTAATTGCAATGATGACCAAAGCTATATTTGCCAACTCCCAACAACTTTTAATCATCATACTCTTTCTATGTGGAGTCATTACTTTCACTAAGATCAATACGAACTCTTTGATTCTTTTTATTCTTTTTCTTCTAATCACCCAAGATCATGGAAAAATACTCAAGCCCTTGACTCAACACTAATCTTTATTATATAGCTCACGGACTCGGTTACAAAGAAGGATCATAAAGCAAAACTCAAAACTAGATCATGCCATGACTTTATTCTACTAAATCAAGATACTACTAATAGGATTGAACTAAGAAAAACGGTAAAGATAGGAGTTGTGATGGTGATACAATACCAGGGCACCTCCCCCAAGCTTGGCAGTTGCCAAGGGGAGTGCCCATACCCATGTGATTATATCCTCAGAGGTGATGGAGGTGTTGCATTTTTCTTCTCCAGCTTGCGTCTGAGGCTAAAATTTTCCTCCCTTAGATCCTCATTCTCGAGCTCAAGTTTCATTATCTTTTTGCATAGTGCTACCTTGCTGTCCTGCGAAAAGTGAGGTGGGATAGATTGGACCTTAGGGAGGCTTGACTTTTTGAACTCCACATGCATATCACCAGGTTGAGGTAGGGGATAGTCCTCTTCGTCGGAACTCGTTTCCTCCTTCCTCTTTGGATCATAGTCTTCTTCTTCCTCCGTGGTCCAGCCATAATGCTCCGCATCCCCATAGACTTTTGGATTTGCAATATAATCAGCCATGTAGCTCTCTCCCTCCGAGTCTTGGGAAGACATCTTGCTCTAATCTGCAGCAGCAACAGCTCGAAACGAAAACAGAGGATATTTGCATGATACGAGAGTCAAAACCTTCGGGAGTATATATAATGAATTTTTACCAACCAAAATACGTATCATGCAAGGAAACGGAGTCCGGAGGGCACACGAGGTGCTCACGAGGTAGGGGGGCGCGCCCTCCACCCTCATGGAGGCCTCGTGTCCTCCCCGGACTGCTACTTATTTTTCTATTTTTCTAAATATTCCAAAACAGAGAAATATTGCCTTAAAAATTGTTTTGGTGTCGGTTTACTTACCGTACCACATACCTATTCCTTTTCGGAGTCTGGAACGTTCTGAAAAGTGTCCCTTATGTATTCCTCCGGGGTTACGGTTTCAATAATATTAGTTTCAACATTTATAGGATTACGTGAGGTATAGTGTTTGATCCTTTGACCGTTTACCACCTTCGGATTTGTGCCTGCGAAGTTGTTGATTTTTATGGCACCGGAACGATAGACCTCCTCGATAACGTAGGGACCTTCCCATTTGGAGAGAAGTTTTCCTGCAAAAAATCTTAAACGAGAGTTGTATAGCAATACATAATCACCTACATTGAACTCACACTTTTTATCCTTTTGTCATGCCACCTTTTAACTTTTTCTTTAAACAACTTGGCATTTTCATAAGCTTGGGTTCTCCATTCATCAAGTGAGCTAATATCAAATAACCTCTTCTCACTGGCAAGTTTGAAATCATAGTTGAGCTCTTTAATAGCCCAATATGCCTTATGTTCTAGTTCGAGAGGTAAGTGACATGCTTTTCCATAAACCATTTTATACGGAGACATACCCATAGGATTTTTGTATGCAGTTCTATAGGCCCATAATGCGTCATTCAGTTTCTTGGACCAATTCTTCCTAGACCTATTGGCAGTCTTTTGCAAAATTAATTTGAGCTCTCTATTGCTCAATTCTACCTGACCACTAGACTGCGGGTGATATGGAGATGCAATTCTATGATTAACATCATATTTAGCAAGCATCTTACGGAAAGCACCATGAATAAAGTGTGAACCACCATCAGTCATTAAGTATCTAGGGACTCCAAACCTCGAAAAAATAACTTCCTTAAGCATTTTAATAGAAGTGTTATGATCAGCACTACTAGTTGGAATAGCTTCTACCCACTTACTAATGTAATCAACAGCAACTAGAATATGTGTATATCCATTAGAGGTAGGAAAAGGTCCCAATAATCAAAGCCCCAAACATCAAATGGTTCAATAACAAGTGAATAATTCATAGGCATTTCTTGACGTCTACTAATATTACCAATTCTTTGACATTCATCGCAAGACAAAACAAACTTACGGGCATCCTTGAAGAGAGTAGGCCAATAAAAACCGGATTGCAATACCTTATGTGCAGTTCTATCTCCAGCGTGGTGTCCTCCATAAGCTTTGGAGTGACACTTGCGTAGGATCTGTTCCTGTTCATGCTCAGGTACACAACGTCTAATAACACCATCTACTCCTTCTTTGTAAAGATGTGGGTCATCCCAAAAGTAATGTCGCAAGTCATAGAAAAACTTTTTCTTTTGTTGGTATGTGAAGCTAGGTGGTATAAATTTAGCAACAATATAATTAGCATAATCAGCATACCATGGATTTCTACGAGAAGTACTTATGACATTTAATTGTTCATCAGGAAAGCTATCATCAATAGGTAGTGGGTCATCAAGAACATTCTCTAACCTAGATAAGTTGTATGCAACGGGGTTCTCAGCTCCTTTTCTATCAACAATATGCAAATCAAATTCTTGGAGAAAGAGAACCCATCTAATAAGCCTAGGTTTTGCATCTTTCTTTTCCATAAGATATTTAATAGCAGCATGATCTGTGTGAATAGTTACTCTAGAATCAACAATATAGGGTCTGAATTTATCACAAGCAAATACAACCGCTAAAAGTTCCTTTTCGGTAGTAGCATAATTTCTTTGAGCATTGTCTAGAGTCTTACTAGCATAATGGATAGCATTCAATTTCTTATCAACTCTTTGCCCTAGAACAGCACCTACAGCATAATCACTAGCATCACACATAATTTCAAAGGGTAAATTCCAATCAGGTGGCTAAACAACAGGTGCAGAGACTAATGCGTACTTAAGTATTTCAAATGCTTCTACACAATCATCATCAAAGACAAATGGTACATCTTTTTGTAATAAATTGGTCAGAGGCCGAGAGATTTTTGAGAAGTCCTTAATGAACCTCCTGTTAAATCCAGCGTGACCAAGGAAACTTCTTATACCTTTGATGTCCTTTTGACATGACATCTTTTCAACAGCATCAACCTTGGCTTTATCAACTTCAATACCTCTTTCAGAAACTTTGTGCCCCAAGACAATACCTTCATTCACCATAAAGTGGCACTTTTCCCAATTCAAGACAAGATTAGTTTCTTCGCATCTCTGCAAAACTCAAGCAAGATTGCTCTAGCAATCATCAAAAGAGGAACCATAGACGGAAAAGTCATCCATGAAAACCTCACAAATTTTCTCCCAAAAGTCAGAGAATATAGCCATCATGCATCTTTGAAAGATAGCAGGTGCATTACATAAACCGAAAGGCATACGTCTATAAGCAAAAGTACCAAAAGGGCATGTAAAAGTAGTCTTTGATTGATCTTTAGCCGACACAGGTATTTGAGAAAAACCAGAATAACCATCTAGAAAGCAATAATGTGTATGTTTGCATAGTCTTTCTAGCATTTGATCTATAAAAGGTAAGGGGTAATGATCTTTCTTAGTAGCCTTATTTAATTTGCGGAAATCAATTACCATCCTATAACCTGTGATAATTCTTTGCGGAATCAATTCATCTTTATCATTAGGGACAACAGTAATACCTCCCTTCTTAGGGACACAATGGACAGGACTTACCCACTGACTATCAGCAACGGGATAAATTATACCTGCCTCCAGAAGCTTGAGTATTTCCTTTCTTACCACTTCTTTCATTTTGGGATTCAAACGTCGTTGAGGATCACGAACTGGTTTGGCATCAGCTTCCAAATTTATTTTATGTTGACATAGAGTGGGACTGATGCCCTTAAGATCATCCAGAGTATATCCAATAGCAGCACGGTGCTTCTTCAGAGTTTTCAATAATCTTTCTTCTTCATGCTCTGAAAGGTTAGCGCTAATAATGACAGGATATATTTTCTTTTCATCAAGATAAGCATATTTAAGATTGTCAGGCAACGGTTTAAGCTCAAACACGGGATCACCCTTGGGTGGAGGAGGATCCCCTAGGATTTCAACAGGCAAATTGTGTTGCAGAATAGGTTCCTGTTTAAAGAATACTTCATCTATTTCCCTTCTTTCATTCACGAACATATCATTTTCATGGTCTAGCAAATAGTGTTCTAAAGGATCACTAGGAGGTACAACAATAGAAGCAAGACCAATAATTTCATCCTTACTAGGCAATTCTTCTTCACGATGTTGTTTACTAAATTTAGAGAAATTAAACTCATGAACCATATCATCCAAGCCAACAGTAACAACATTCTTTTTGCAATCTATTGTGGCATTAACAGTACGCAAGAAGGGTCTACCAAATATAATGGGACAAAAGTTATCTTGTGGAGAACTAAGAACAAGAAAATCAGCGGGATATTTGGTTTTCCCACACAAGACTTCAACATCTCTAACAATTCCCATTGGAGATATAGTATCTCTATTGGCAAGTTTAATTGTAACATCAATTTCCTCTAACTCAGCAGGTGCAATCTCATGCATAATTTCTTTGTATAAGCCAATGGGTATAACACTAGCACTAGCACCCATATCACATAAGCCATGATAACAATGATCTCCTATTTTAACAGAAATAACGGGCACGCCTACCACAGGTCTATGTTTATCTCTATCACAATTTTAGCAATTCTAGCAGTTTCACCAGAGAATTGAATAACATGCCCATCAATATTATCAGACAAGAGATCTTTAACAATAGCAATATTGGGTTCTACTTTGACTTGCTCAGGAGGTGTATAAGTCCTAGTATTGCTTTTACGAACAACAGTTGAAGCTTTAGTATGATCCTTCATTATAACAGGGAAAGGTGGTTTCTCAACATAAGAAGTGGGAACAATAGGATCATTGTAAGTGACAGTCTTTTCTTCAACTTTAATAGGTGTAGCTACTTTTACTTCTATGGGAGGATGCTATTTAAACCACTTCTCCTTGGGGAGATCAACATAAGAAGCAAAAGATTCACAGAAAGAAGCTACTATCTCAGAGTCAAGTCCATATTTAGTGCTAAACTTACGGAAAATATTGGTATCCATAAAAGATTTAACACAATCAAACTTAGGTGTCATACCTGACTCCTTACCTTTGTCGAGGTCCCAATCTTCAAAGTTGCGTTTAATTCTATCCAATAAATTCCATCCAAATTCAATAGGCTTCATCATAAAAGAGCCAGCACAAGAAGTATCGAGCATGGTGCGATTATTATCAGAAAGCCGAGCATAAAAATTCTGGAGAATTGTCAGTTTTGAGAGCTCATGATTGGGGCATGAATATAACATTGATTTAAGCCTCCCCCAAGCTTGAGCGATGCTTTCCCCTTCGCGAGGCCAAAAATTATATATATAATTGCGATCACGATGAGCAAGATGCATAGGGTAATACTTTTGATGAAATTCCAATTTCAATCTTCTATAGTTCCATGATCTCGTATCATCACATAGCCTATACCATGTCAATGCGTCTCCCTCCAAAGATAAAGGGAAAGCCTTCCTCTTAACAACATCATCGGGTATACCTGCAAGCTTAAATAGTCCACAAATATCATCCTCAAAGCATAGATGTTCGTCAGGATGGTTTGTTCCATCTCCTGCAAAAGTGTTAGCTAGCAGTTTTTCCATCATACCCGAAGGAATCTCAAAAGAAGTTTCATTTTCAATAGGTTCAGTAGGTTCAGTAGGTTGAGGAGCAACTCTTTGCTCAACTGGACGGGGTGAAGATACCCCGAACAAGCCCCTCAGACAATTACTTTCCATAGTAACAGGTGACAGAAAATTTCAGCACACTAAATAAATTTTTCCTTACCAAATTCCACCTACCAAAGGCGCTTCACTCCCCGGCAATGGCGCCAGAAAAGAGTCTTAATGACCCACAAGTATAGGGGATCTATCATAGCCTTTCGATAAGTAAGAGTGTCAAACCCAATGAGGAGCAGAAGGAAATGATAAGCGGTTTTCAGCAAGGTATTCTCTGCAAGTACTGAAATAAGTGGTAACAGATAGTTTTGTGATAAGATAAATGGTAACAAGCAACAAGTAACAAAAGTAAATAAAGTGCAGCAAGGTGGCCCAATCCTTTTTGTAGCAAAGGACAAGCCTGGACAAACTCTTATAATAGGAAAAGTGCTCCCGAGGACACATGGGAATATCGTCAAGCTAGTTTTCATCACGCTCATATGATTCGCGTTCGGTACTTTGATAATTTGATATGTGGGTGGACCGGTGCTTGGGTACTGCCCTTACTTAGACAAGCATTCCACTTATGATTAACCTCTATTGCAAGCATCCGCAACTACAACAAAAGTATTAAGGTAAACCTAACCATAGCATGAAACATATGGATCCATATCAGCCCCTTACGAAGCAACGCATAAACTAGGGTTTAAGCTTCTGTCACTCTAGCAACCCATCATCTACTTATTACTTCCCAATGCCTTCCTCTAGGCCCAAATAATGGTGAAGTGTTATGTAGTCGACATTCACATAACACCACTAGAGGTTAGACAACATACATCTTATCAAAATATCGAACGAATACCAAATTCATATGACTACTAATAGCAAGACTTCTCCCTTGTCCTCAGGAACAAACGTAACTACTCACAAAGCATATTCATGTTCATAATCAGAGGGGTAATAATGTGCATAAAGGATCTGAACATATGATCTTCCACCAAATAAACCAACTAGCATCAACTACAAGGAGTAATCAACACTACTAGCAACCTACTAGCACCAATCCCAAACTTGGAGACAAGAATTGGATACAAGAGATGAACTAGGGTTTGGAGATGAGATGGTGCTGATGTTGATGGAGATTTCCCTCTCCCGATGAGAGAAGCGTTGGTGATGATGATGGTGATGATTTCCCCCTCCCGGAGGGAAGTGTCCCCGGCAGAACAGCTCTGCCGGAGCCCTAGATTGGTTCCGCCTCGTGGCGGCGGAGTCTCGTCCCGAAAGGTTCTCTTCTATTTTTTTCTCATCAAAAGACTTCATATGGGAGAAGCTGGACGTCGGAGAGCCACCAGGGGGACCACGAGGTAGGGGGGCGCACCCAGGGGGCGCGCCCCCCACCCTCGTGAGCAGGGTGTGGGCCCCCTAGCCTTCATCGTTGGCGACGATTTTTCTTTATTTATTTTAAGGTATTCTGTGGAGTTTCAGGACTTTTGGAGTTGCGCAGAATAGTCCTTCAACATTTGCTCCTTTTCCAGTCCAGAATTCCAGCTGCCAGCATTCTCCCTCTTCATGTAAACTTTGTAAAATAAGAGAGAATAGCCATAAGTATTGTAACATAACGTGAAATAACAGCCCATAATGCAATAAATATTGACATAAAAGCATGATGCAAAATGGACGTATCAGCGGCGGACGCTGCAACTGCCTCTCGGTAGAGTTGATCGGCACAAATGAGCGCATCCCTCTTGTCGCAGCTGACGGTGATGATGCTCATTGGGCCGGGCATCTTTAGCTTGTTGTACGCGTAGTTTGACGTCGCCATGAACTTGGCTAGTGCTGGACGTCCAAGGATCCTGTTATATGGCGACGGGATCTCGGCGACATCGAAAACGATCTTCTTTGTCCTGTAGTTTAGGTCGCCACCAAATGTAACTGGTAGCGTGACCTTTCCCTTGGACTGACTTCTCCCTGGATTGATCCCTTGAAACGTACTCGTTTCCTCGATATCTTCATCAGGGATTCGCAGCCTCTTGATCATGTTGGGCGAGATCAAGTTTAGACCGGCCCCACCATCAACTAACATTTTCGTCACCTTGAGGTTGCGTATTGTTGGTGAGACCAACAATGGCAAACACCTAACCACGGTTGTGCGATCAGGGTGATCCTCGGCGTCGAAAATGATAGGCATGTGGGAACACTTTAGTGGCTTCTGGGCGTCGACCATCGATTCTGTCGCATTAATCTCACGCGCCCACTGTTTAAGGTTGCGGTGGGAATAATGCAGCGAGGCACCTCCGTCAACACACATGACCTCCATCGCTTTTTGAAACTCATGCTCGGTGGACTCGTCATCATCATCATGGTCGTCATCTTCCTCTTTCTTGTCGCGGTCTCGGGCAGGCCTCTCTTGTTGCTTCTCCTTGTCGCGGCGACCTCCCCGGCCGCCGCTCTTCTTGCTGGATCCCACAGCACAATCTTGGCCCTTCTCTTTGTATCGTCTCTCGTACTCAGCCCTCTGCTTCTCCATTAGCTGCTCAACTTGGTGGCAGTTTTGGAGGTCGTGGCCCTTGGTATGGTGGATCTTGCAATACTGCTTGTCGGAGCCCTCTGGCTTGCCACCAGCCACCAAGGCCCGGCAGGCGTCGCACCCAGCAATCTCCTTGTTGGGGTCGTCAACCTTGGCCTTCTTAGTAGTGCCGGGGTCGCCGGATTCCTCGACGGCAAGCACGGTCTTGCCCTTGCGCTTCCTGTTGCGTCGCCGGCCCTTCTTTGTCGGGGCGACGTCTTCATCTTCAGAGTCACTTCCCGCATCAGCATCTTCGTCAGGGTACTTCCTTCCTTCCTCAGCTCGGGCACATCTGTCGGCCAGAACATACAGTTTGATAACATCTGCAACCTTGTTCATCACCAGCTCTTCATGCATCTTACGATTGCGCATGTTCTGATGGAACACGCTGATGACAGCGGCGGGATGAACATCGGGATGTTGTACTGCACATAGCTGAATCTTTGTATGTATTTGTGCAGGCACTTGCCGTCCCTCTGAGGGATCACATGTAAATCACTTGCCAGGCTAGGAGCTACGTGGCCGCCGGTAAAGGCACCAACAAACTTGTGGCACATATCCGACCAAGAGGAGATGGAATCTATTGGTAGGTGCATCAACCATGACCAGACGTTGGGCTTGAGCACCAACAGGAAATAGTTGGCGAGCACCTTGTTGTCTCGTGCTTCAGCAGCTTGCATCGCGATGGTAAAAGTGCTCAGGAACTTAGACGAATGGGTCTTGCCATCATACTTCTCCGGGACCTCTGGTTTGAATGTGAGGGTGGTGGGCCACTAGAACTGGTAGCTCATGGGTAAATGCTGGACAGGTTATTGCATAGGTCAAGTCGCCAGCATCCCCCAGCGCAGGCCTGTACGCGGTAGGCCCAACATGCCTATCAGATTGATGACGCACCTCCCGTCGTCGCTCGATGGTGGTCCGAGCGTCTTCCTTGAGCCGCTCCCGAAGAACTTGAAATTGGTTGCAACACGCTCGTGGGTCAGACGATGCCCTGTACACGTTATCACGGGCATCAACCCGACGGGCCGACCGTGGTGGAGGGGAGTGCACCGTGGTTGCGGCACCTCCAACCCTTCCACTATCAATGCGCGCCGACTGAGCGGTCTGGCGGCGCGAGGGACTTGCCTCTCGGTGGCCATCCCTATTGGCGTGGCCAATAAGGCTTTGGATGGCAGGCCTCCACTGTTCTTGCTTCTCCGCAGCGGGAGGAAAGTCGAGGAGTAGCTGCGCTCGTGCCAATGCTTCTGCTCGTGTCAGTGGCAGCGACAGGCGCGAGGAATGGGAGGAACTCGGACTTCTAACCAAGTTAGAAGGAGTTCTATCACCGCACGCCTTTTTCACCAGTATCATGGCGTGCATGTCGGCCCTGTGCGTCTTGAGAGTGACGCTGAGGGCTCTTGCCGCGACGACGCCGGGGGTCCTCAACATTGCAGCACTGTTCGTCGCTCATGAGCTGGGAGGGCCGCGGTGCATGCGTTGGCGGGGTCGTCTTCCTGCCTTTGGAGGTCCCCACGCCGCCCGTAAGCAGTGCGGCTTTGTCCTTGTGCGCGGCGGCATGCGGACCATCATCGCTGCTACGGACGATGCCGCTTGCCTGGCTTATCGTATCGGGGTGGTGTGGATGACCTTGGTCTCCTCCACCACTAGCGTCTACCACGTCGCTCGTCTGTGCTGGCACGGGCAGAGCGGCCCCAGACGAATCGATCGTTGTGATCGTCTTCTTCTTTGGAGCCATCGCGATGAAGAAGCTACTGCCCTAACTGCTAGAGCACATTCCCACAACTTCTTCCCCCTACCTGGCGCGCCAAAGATGTCGGCAAAACGAACACCTATGGGATCACGGGGATCCCTTCTACGGTTGGCAGGGAGAGAGCTGCATGAAGAGCAGGTCTAGTGATCAGCGTGAGGGCTTTTTACCCAAGTCCGGGCCGCAAAGGTGTGTAATACCCTAGTCCTGCTTGTTTGTATATGTTGTGTTCTTGAGCTCTTGAACTAGCTGCGGTGCATGCCTAGTCCAAAAAGTCCGAATCCCCTATAAGTATGCCTCGGGCCCCCTTTTATATGTCAAAGGGGTCGACACAGCGACACACAGGAGGTGTAAAGTATCTATAGTGTACAAATTTATCTCTGACATCAGAGGACAAACACATTTAATGCACTGCCTACGTGCACCTTCACTTTATTGGGGACGGCAACAGAAGCCGTCCCGTCCATCGCTGCCCCTCCTTGCCTTGACACACGTCTAGGATGACGAGGCATGCAGTGCCACGTTGGCTAGCTAGTTGTTGTGTTGGCGCAGTGGTAGAGCCTCCATGAAGATCTGCATGCCGCCACGCAGGCGTCTGCCTAGTTGGCAAGCTGGTCGTCGCGCTGGAGTGGTGGCAAAACCTTGTCGGGCGTGGGCCTGGCCTCGGCCCCGCAATCGTCCCCGACAAGGCTTGCCGGGGGGGGGGGTCTTCATCTTTTGGTCCCCGGCAAGGCTGTTTTTTGCCTGTTTTTGGTTTTTCAGAATATCAGTACCAAACGAAATCCAAATGCCACGAAACTTTTTGATTATTTTTTCTGAACATAAGAGACCCTGGAAGCTTCGGGAGAGGGCCAGAAGATGAAGCTGTGGCCCGAGGCACCACGATGCGCCCTGGTGGCTTGTGGGGCCCATGTGGCTCCGTTTGACCTAATTCCACCACTATAAATTCTCTAAAATAGGCAAAGAAACAGAGATCCACCCAAAATACTTTCCGCCGCTGCAAGTTCCTCTTATCGCGAGATCCCATCTGGAGGCCTTTTCCAGCACTCTGTCAGATGCGGAATCAATCAAGGAGGGGCTCTACATCAACCTTGTTGCCCTTCTGATGATGTGTGAGTAGTTTACCATAGACCTATGGGTCCATAGTTAGTAGCTAGATGGCTCTCTCTCTCTCTCTCTCTATATATATATATATATATATATATATATCTTTTTGATCTTCAATACAATGTTCTTCTTGATGTTCTTGGAGTTCTATTCGATGTAATATATTTTTGCGTTGTGTTTGTTGGGATATGATGAATTATGACTTTATGATTAGATTATCCATGAATATTATTTGAGTTTTCTCTCAACTCTTTATGCATAATTATTATAGCTTTGTATTTCTCTCTGATCTATTGATTTGGTTTGGCCAACTAGATTGATTTTTCTTGCAATTGGAGAGGTGTTTTTTGATGGGTTCAATCTTGCGGTGCTCAATCCCAGTGACAGAAAGGGACATGACACATTGCTACTTCTTGAGCTTGCATTGATTTTTCCCTTGAAGAGGAAAGGGCGATGCAGCAAAGTAGAGATAAGTACTTCCCTCAGTTAAGAACCAAGGTATCAATCCAGTAGGAGGCACAAGCAAGTCTCCAATATATGCACCTGCACAAACTAACAAACACTTGCACATAACACGAAAAAGGGGTTGTCAATCCCTTCATGGTCATGAACAAGAGTGAGATCTAACAGAGATAGATTTAAAACAAATAAAAGTAAATAAAATTAGTGAGGTATTTTTGTGTTTTTGGTTTTATAGATCTGTAAATATATGATGGAAAATAGACCTGGGGGCCATAGATTTCACTAGAGGCTTCTCTCTTGAAAGAAAACATACGGTGGGTAAATAAATTACTATCGAGCAATTGATAGAAAAGCGCAAAGTTAATTATGACAATATCTAAGGCAATGATCATGAATATAGGCATCGCGTCTATGACAAGTAGACCGATTCCTGCCTGCATATACTACTATTACTCCACACATCGACCGACTCCTGCCTGCATCTAGAGTATTAAGTTCATAAGAACAGAGTAACGCGTTAAGCAAGATGACATGAAGTAGAGGGATAAACTCAAGCTATATGATATAAACCCCATCTTTTTACCCTTAAGGGCAACAATACAATACGTGCCTCGCTACCCTTACTATGTCACTGGGTGAGGACACCGCAAGATTGAACCCATCACAAAGCACCTCTCCCATTGCAAGAAAAACCAATCTAGTTGGCCAAACCAAATCGATAGATCAGAGAGAAATACAAAGCTATCAAATCATGCATATAAGAATTCAGAGAAGACTCAAATATTATTCATAGATAATCTATTAATAAATCCAAAATTCATCGGATCTCGACAAACACACCACAAAAGAAGATTACACCGGATAAAACTCCAAGAACATCGAGGAGAACATGGTATTGAAGATCAAAGAGAGAGAAGAAGCCATCTAGCTGCTAGCTATGGACCCATAGGTCTGTGGTAAACTACTCACGCATCATTGGAAGGGCAGCAAGGTTGATGTAGAGGCAGGTCAAAAAAAGGTTGATGTAGAGGCTCTTCGTGATTGAATCCCCCTCCGACGAGTGCCGGAAAAGGCCCCAATATGGGATCTCACGAGAACATAAGCTTGCGGTGGCTGGAAAGTATTTTTGTGGACTCTTCTAGTATAGGGGGGATATTTGAGGATTTATAGTTCTGGGATTAGGGTTAAGAGACCCCCAAGGGTCCCACAAGCCTAGGGGTTACCAATATTAAGTTCATAGAACAGTCTGTAGCAATCTGAAAACTTCGTATACTTCTGTAACTCCAAAACTTCTGAAAAATTAGGACAATCTAGGAAATTTGTATATCAACCTTGCGTAAAAGTTTCAGATCAAAAGCACACTTCCATGACTTTTTTAAATTCTAGAAACGAGCGCAAAAGTTTCTGTATTTCAGCAAGATCAAATCAACTATCACCATAGACCATCCCAAAGGTCTTACTTGGCTCAAACACTAACTAAAACATAAAACACATCTAACCAGAGGCTAGATGATATAATTATTGGAAAACAGAAGCAAAAAGGTAAAAACAAAAATAAAATTGGGTTGCCTCCCAACAAGCGCTATTGTTTAACGCCTCTAGCTAGGCATATTGCAATAGATATAGGTATAGTCATCTTTGGTTTTTAATCCATAAGTGGCCCTCATAATAGATTCATATGGCAACTTAATTTTCTTTCTTGGAAAATGTTCCATGCCCTTCCTTAATGGAAATTGAAATCTAATGTTTCCTTCTTTCATATCAATAATCGCACCAATTGTTCTAAGGAAAGGTCTAACAAGAATAATAGGACATGCAGGGTTGCAATCTACATCAAGCATAATAAAATCTACGGGCACATAATTCTTATTTGCAACAATAAGAACATCATTAATCCTTCACATAGGTTTATTAATAGTGGAATCCGCTAGATGCAAATTCAAAGAACAATCATCAACTTTATGGAAACCTAACACATCACATAGAGTTTTCGGAATAGTGGAAACACAAGCACCCAAATCACACATAGAATTGCACACATAATCTTTAATTTTAATCTTAATAGTAGGTTCCCACTCATCGTAAACCTTTCTAAGGAAAGAAACTTCCAATTCAAGTTTTTCTTCAAACTATTTCTTCATAGCATCAACAATATATTTAGTAAAAGCTTTATTTTGATTATAAGCATGCGGTGAATTAAGCATGGACTGCAACAATGAAATACAATCTATCAAAGAACAATTATCATAATTAAAGTCCTTGAAATCCAAAAAAGAGAGGTTCATTGCTACATAAAGTTTTGACCTCTCCAATCCCACATTTACCAATTTTTTCATTAAGATCTTTAAACTCCAAATTATTGGGATGCCTTCTAGCTAATGTTGACTATCCAGTCCCATCTTTATCAAGATTTATATTAGCAAACAAAGATTCAATAGGAGTCACACCAATCACTTTAAGATCTTCATCATTATTATCACAAGAAATAGAAGAACACGCTTTTACAAACCAACCTCACTTAGCACGCATCCTAATGCTTCTTTCTTTACATTCATTCATAGAAATTGTAATAGATTTTAGTGATTCATTAATATCATGCTTGGGTGGCATACATCTCATGTTCAAAGAATCAATCTCAAGAGAAATCTTATCAAGGTTTCTAGCCAAATCATCAACCTTAAGCAATTTTTCTTCTACCACAGCATTGAAAATCTTTTGAGAATTAATAAAATCTTTAATATTGTTCTCAAGATTAGAGGGTATTTTATTATAATTTCCATAATAATTGTTGTAGGAATTACCATAATTATTAGAGGAATTACTAGGAAACGGCCTAGAATTAAAATTGCCTCTATATGCGTTATTACAAAAATTGTTCCTACTGCAAGCAATCAATTTCATAAGTTCATCCATCTTTCCACTCAAAGTATTAATTTCTTCAATTGCATGCACTTTTTTTACTAGCGTTAGCTCTTTTAATATGCCATTGAGAGTAATTTGTCATAATATTATCTAGGAGTTTAGTAGCTTCTCCTAATGTAATTTCCATAAAATTACCTCCCGTCGTGGAATCCAAAAGATTTCTACATGCAAAATTCAATCCCGCATTTTTTTTGTATAATCATCCACAAGCTTAAACTATGAGTAGGGCAATTTCTTATCATCAATTTCATTATGTCCCAAGATTGTGCAACATGTTCATGATCAAGTTGCTTAAAATTCATTATATCGTTCCTAAGGGAGATGATCTTAGAGGGAGGAAAATAGTTGGAAATCAAAGCATCTTTACATTTATTCCATGAATCAATACTATTTTTAGGCAAAGATGAAAACCAAGTTTTAGCATGATCTCATAGTGAGAAAGGAAATAGCTTCAATTTAACAATATCATTATCCACATCCTTTTTCTTTTGCATATCACACAATTCGCCGAAAGTGTTTAGATGGGATGCGGCATCTTCATAAGGACTACCGGAAAATTGTTCTTTCAAAACGAGATTCAACAAAGTGACATTAATTTCATAAAATTCCGCACTAGTGGTGGGAGCAATCAGAGTACTAATAAAATCATTATTATTAGTGTTGGAAAAATCACACAACTTGATATTTTCTTGAGACATCATGACAAAGCAAGCAATCTAGCACACAAGCAAACAAAAATTGAACGAAAGAAGGGCGAAAAAGGCAAATATTTTTGTGCTTTTCTAAAAAGGTTTTAGAAGTGGGGGAAAGGAAAATGAGAGGAAAATGGTAAATAATGTAATGCAAGAGATGAGAGTTTATGATAGGTACTTGGTAGGCTTGATGTAGAACCTCCCCGGCAATGGCGCCCGAAATTCTTCCTGCTACTTCTTGAGCTTGTGTTGATTTTTCCCTTGAAGAGGAAAGGGTGATGCAGCAAAGTAGAGACAAGTATTTCCCTCAGTTAAGAACCAAGGTATCAATTCAGTAGGAGGCACAAGCAAGTCTCCAATATATGCACCTGCACAAACTAACAAACACTTGCACACAACACGAAAAGGGGTTGTCAATCCCTTCACGGTCACAAACAAGAGTGAGATCTAATAGAGATAGATTTAAAACAAATAAAATGACATAAAACCAGCAAGGTATTTTTGTGTTTTTGGTTTTATAGATCTGAAAATATATGATGGAAAATAGACCCGGGGGCCATCGGTTTCACTAGAGGATTCTCTCTTGAAAGAAAACATACGGTGGGTAAACAAATTACTGTCGAGCAACTGATAGAAAAGCGCAAAGTTATGACGATATCTAAGGCAATGATCATGAATATAGGCATCACACCCGTGACAAGTAGACCGACTCCTGCCTGCATCTACTACTATTACTCCACACACCGACCGACTCGTGCCTGCATCTAGAGTATTAGGTTCATAAGAACAGAGTAACGCCATAAGCAAGATGACATGATGTAGAGGGAT
This sequence comes from Triticum timopheevii, assembly GCA_963921465.1. NCBI lineage: Eukaryota > Viridiplantae > Streptophyta > Magnoliopsida > Poales > Poaceae > Triticum > Triticum timopheevii. The sequence continues at coordinate 466,692,370 of OY997266.1, forward strand.
AAACTCAAGCAATATGATATAAACCCCATCTTTTTACCCTTAATGGAAACAATACAACACGTGCCTTGCTACCCCTACTATGTCACTGGGTGAGGACACCACAAGATTGAAGCCATCAGAAAGCACCTCTCCCATTGTAAGAAAAACCAATCTAGTTGGCCAGACCAAATTGATAGATTAGAGAGAAATACAAAGCTATCAAATCATGCATATAAGAATTCAGAGAACACTCAAATATTGATCATAGATAATCTGATCATAAATCTACAATTCATCGGATCTTGACAAACACACCACAAAAGAAGATTACATCAGATAGAACTGCAAGAACATCGAGGAGAACATGGTATTGAAGATCAAAGAGAGAGAAGAAGCCATCTAGCTACTAGCTATGGACCCGTAGGTCTGTGGTAAACTACTCACGCATCATCAAAAGGGCAGCAAGTTTGATGTAGATCGAACCCCCCTCCGGCAGAGTGCTGGAAGAGGCCAAAGATGGGATCTCACAACGGCGGAAAAGTATATTTGGGGACTCCTCTGGTATAGGGGGGATATTTGAGGATTTATAGTGCTGGGATTAGGGTTAGGAAACCCCCTAGGGGCGCACAAGCCTAGGGGGCGCGCCCCTAGGGTTTGTGGCCACCTCATGTGTCTTCTGGCCTCCTCCTAAAGCTTCCTAGGTTTCTTTTGGTCCAAGAAAAATCATCGTAAAGTTTTATTCCTTTTGGACTCCGTTTGATATTCCTTTCCTATAAAAGTCAAAAACAAGGAAAAAAAATTAGAAACTGGCACTAGGCACTAGGAGAACAAAGAAGGTAATAATGATTATTGGAGATGATGCGATGGAAATGAGCACAATGAACAACATAGTCGGATTTAATGGAGGTGAAGATAGAAATTATTGGCATCACACATGATCGCAAGCTTCCCAACCTGGGAGTCACACGGGTAAAAGTTCACACTTTTATGCTATTAAGAGGGGTACTCCAACGTCAACAGCCTCGATCAAAACCACACAGGCTCTAGTTGAGAAGAGCTCTTGTACCCACGAAGACCACCTTGACCTACTAATGTCGGTCGCTCCTATGGATCCATCACCGACACGTTCCCGAACAAGGGTCGTTTCTAGCGGAGAACCCAGACGGTCTCATACCTGAGCTGTGACCGATACGATACCTTTGCCGTCATGACACCAATATAGAAAAGATTAGGATGTGTGGATGAAACGACGATGGATGGATAGAATTATTAGCCAAGATAAGATGCTCATGTCCTTCCATGGGTCCTCCAAAACACATCGATTCAGCAGGTATTTGTAGGGAGAGAGCAGGTGTGAACATCGCCTAAATATCCATCAGTAGGCGACCTTTCAAATTGACCTTTGGAGCTGTGTCAAATGCTGGGCGACGTCTCCTTGTACATGCAAATGGTCACTTGCTTCTAGATGACGACAGGGAGGAGTCCATGTCCAAACTTAGGCTTCATAATCTCTACAAAGACTTATCCCATAAGATACATACCGTGAGAACCCCGACCTTCTCAGAGTTAGACGTTCTTGGCTGTCGGATCCGGTTCTTGATGCGATTCCGACCGTCCAATCACGAGATAGAGAGATCATGTCCATCAGATAAAAAATGGACACTGTAGATCGAAACAGGTCAAAATTGGGATGCCACCGCCTATAATTCTCAGAGCCCACCGACGGTATAGATAGGATTTTGCGTGTTGGGTTGTGTGTGGCATTGTGTGGGTGGCTGGAAGACGTATAGGGTTGAGGAGGTTGTCTTCTTCTCCCTTTCCCGGTCCTCACTTCCCTCGATTGAACCCTAGCCGCCACTCCCCATTGCGCACCCATCGCCGCCGCACTTTCGCCCCTCCTCCTCCCTATTCCTCTTCTGTTGCTGAGCTTGCCGCCGCCACTACACTCCCCATCGAGCTAGCCTCTCGCCATCCCCGGGAGCAGAGTGATAGGAGGCGCTATCATCGTCACCCAGTTAGGCCGCATTGAAGGACCAGGACGTGAGGTCAAGGACGCTGCTCCGACAACTGCTGCCTCCTCCTCGGCGCTCAGCGGGAGGAGCTTGAGGCATGCGCCATGCTCAGCTCCAATTCATCATGGAGGTCTGATGTATACCATGCAACTTTATTCTTGTAGACTCGTGTTGGGCCTCCAAGCATAGAGTTTTGTAGGACAGTAGCAATTTTCCCTCAAGTGGATGACCTAAGGTTTATCAATCTGTGGGAGGTGTAGGATGAAGATGGTCTTTCTCAAACAACCCTACAACCAAATACAAGAAATCTCTTGTGTCCCCAACACACCCAATACAATGGCAAATCGTATAGGTGCACTAATTCGGCAAAGAGATGGTGATAAAAGTGTAATATGGATGGTCAAAATATATTTTTGTAATCTGAATAAATAAAAACAGCAAGGTAGCAAACGATAAAATTGAGCACAAATGGGATTGCAATGCTTGAAAACAAGGCCTAGGGTCCATACTTTCGCTAGTGCAATCTCTCAACAATGCTAATCTAATTGGATCATATAACCATCCCTCAAAGTGCGATGAAGAATCACTCCAAAGTTCTTTTCTAGCGGAAAACATAAGAAGAAATTGTTTGTAGCTATTCTTTTCGATGGATCTATCCAAGAGTTTGTACTAAAATAACACCAAGTTATTCTTTCCGATCGATCTATCAAGAGTCCGTACTAAAATAACATCAAGTTATTCTTTCCGATCGATCTATCGAGAGTTCGTACTAAAATAACACCAAAGCAAATTCAGATTCAATATACTTAATCGAACACAAAGAACCTCAAAGAGTGCCCCAAGATTTCTACCAGGGAAAGTAGGATGAAAACGTGCATCAACCCCTATGCATAGATTACCCCAATGCCACCTCGGGAATCCGTGAGTTGATTACCAAAACATATATCAAGTGAATCAATATAATACCCCCTAGTCAGCAGGGGTATTCATATGCAAGACATATATCAAGTGCTCTCAAATCCAAAAAAATATTCAATTCGATAAGAACGAAATCTCAAAGGGAAAACTCAATTCATCACAACAAGATAGAGAGGGAGAAACACCATATGATCCAACTATATTAACAAAGCCCGCGATACATCAAGATCGTGCCATCTCAAGAACACAAGAGAGAGAGAGAGAGAGAGAGAGAGATTAAATACATAGCTATTGATACAAACCCTCAGCCCCAAGGGTGGACTACTCCCTCCTCATCATGGTGGCCGCCGGGATGGTGAATATGTCCACTGGTGATGATTTCCCCCTCCTGCATGGTGCCAGAACAGGGTCTAGATTTGTTTTTCATGGCTACAGAGGCTTGCGGTGATGGAACTTCTGATCTATCGACTCCCCTAGGGTTTTTGGAATATTTGGGAATTTGTTGGGCGAAGAGGCGGTGCGGGAGGTCACCGAGGGGGGCACAACCCCCCTGGGCACACCTGGGCTCCTGGGCACGCCCTTGTGGGTTGTTCCCACCTCGGGCCTCCCCTCTGGCACTTCTTTGGCCCATCTCGTGTCTTCTGGTCCAAAGAAATTCTCCAAAAAGTTTCGTTGCGTCTGGACTCTGTTTGGTACTACTATTCTGCGAATTGAAAAACAAGCAAAAAAACAACAACTGGCAGTGGGCACTATGTCAATAGGTTAGTCCCAAAAATGATATAAAGTTGTTATAAAATGACTGTAACACCAAGAATGATAATATGAAGCATGGAATAAAAAACTATAGATACATTGGAGACGTATCAGCATCCCCAAGCTTAATTCCTGCTCGTCCTCAAGTAGGTGGAATGTTGCCTAACATGTTCATCACATAATCTTTTCTTTTCTAGCATGGACTTTTGGACTTTTATATGGTTAAAAGCAATAGTCTAGTTTTGACATGAAGATTTCAATACTCAAGCATACCAACAAGCAACCATGTCTTTCAAAATATCAACACTAAAGAAAGTTATCCCTAGCCCATCATGCTCAATCATTGATCTATTTATGAAACACACTCGCATATTAGCTACATCCAATGCTCAAGTACGATCATAGTGCCCCTTAGTTGGTTCTTTATAAGAGAAGATGGAGACTCAAATAAAAATTAGAATTGCATAAAGTAAATAGATAGGCCCTTCGTAGAGGGAAGCACAGATTTGTAGAGGTGCTAGAGCTCAAAGCTTAAATTGAGAGGTAAAAATATTTTGGGAGGCATACTTTTCCCGTCAACAAAAACGACCGAGTAGTTCCCAATACTTTCCATGCTAGATACATCAAAGGCAGTTCCCAAACATAAAATAAAGTTTATTCCTTTTTCCACCATTCTTTCGTAATCCATGGCTAGCTGTATCCACATGTGCCCTCCATACCAACACTTTCCAAGGAATTTATTATTTGACAACATAAAGTAAATTTCTCTTCATTTCGGGACTGGTCATCCCTATTACTGGCCACACTCTCGTGCAATGACAAGTGAATAAACACTCATCTTGAGAATAAGACACCTAGCATGGAAAAATATTGGCCACCCCTTGCCGCTTCATGAGAGGTACATGCACACAAAAAGGAAATTCATTTTGAAAATTTGAGTTGGCACATACAAATTTACTTAGAACGACACCGAAATACCGCATATAGGTAGGTATGGTGGACTCATATGGCAAAACTGGGTTTAAGGATTTGGATGCACAAGTAGTATTCCCACTTAGTACAAACGGAGGCTAGCAAATAGATGGAGAAGCGACCAACCAAGAAACAAAAATTCTCATAAATGAGCATTAAGCATAACTAACACCTAATAATGCACCACAAGTAGGATGTAACGTCATTGCATAACTATTGACTTTCGTTCTTGCATAGGGAATCACAAACCTTAACACCAATATTCCTAATAAAGCACAATTACTGACCAACATGACTCACATATTATTATCTCCATATCGCAAAAACTATTTCAAGGAATCAAACTTATCATATCCAATGATCTACATGAAAGCTTTTATTATATCCCTCTTGAATATCCATCACTTTGGGACTAAATTCATATATTACCATTGCTACAAAGAAGCTCTCAAATAAATTTAACTGAAGCACAAGAGCATAAGTATTTCTTCAAAATTTTCAACTCTCAAAATAATATAAGTGAAGCATGAGAGTGTTCGACAAACTACTCAAAAAGATATAAGTGAAGATCAGATGAGTAGTTAAGTAGATAGGTAGCTAAGAGGACTCTCTTTTATTTAAAAGTTTCAGATCTAAGTATTTTATTAAAACAGCAAGCAAAACAAAACAAAATGAAATTCTAAGAATAGCAAACATCATGTGAAGAAGCACAAACTTAGGCTCAACCGAGGCTAACCGATAATTCTTGATGAAAAAAGGTGGGATGCCTACCGGGGCATCCCCAAGCTTAGATGCTTGAGACTTCTTGGAATATTAACTTGGGATGCCTTGGGCATCTCCAAGCTTGAGCTTTTGTGTCTCCTTAATTCCTTTGATATCACGGTTTCCCTAAATCTTAAAAACTTCATCAACACAAAACTCAACAAGAACTCGCGAGATAAGTTATTATAAATCAATGCAATAATCTTATCATATATCAAATCACTAAAATTATTATTTAAAATTGCATATTAAGTGCCTCTGATAGTTAATACTCCTACCCTCAAATAGATCATTGAACAAGCAAACATTTGCAAACAATGCAAACATAACAACAATCTGTCTAAACAGGACAGTCTGTAAAGAATGCATGAAGATCCATACTTCTCTAACTCCAAAAATTCTGAAAAGTTACCACAGTGTAGAAAAATTGATCATAGCTTATTATGCGGAAAATTTCAACATTTTATCACATTCTGACTTTTCTTAAGAATTCACACATTAGTGTGCAACTTTCCGTTTTCAAACAGCAACATATAGACTTGCAAAATAAGCATGACAAAGGCTATACTTGACATTTTATTGAAATAAAAGATGCAAAACAATATATAAATAATAGCAAGCAAATCCTAACAAAATAAAAAGATGCTCCAAGCAAAACACATAACATATTATGAATGAAAATATAGCTCCAATTGAGGTTACCCATAATGTTGGAGACGAAAGAGGGGATGCCTTTCGGGGCATCCCCAAGCTTAGTTGCTTGAATCTTCCTTGAATATTACCTTGGGGGTGCCTTGGGCATCCCCAATCTTAGGGTCTTTTCACTCTTTATTCTCCTCATAACGATATCTCACCCGAAACTTGAAAACTTCAATCACACAAAACTTAACAGAACTTCATGAGATGCGTTAGTATGATAAAGAGCAAATCATTCAATTTGGTACTGTCAAGACAAGATTCATAATTGTTCTCACATAATGTCTATTGTACCCTGTCATTTCTACAATTTATATTGAGCAATATAAGCCATAGAAACTAGGAAACAAGCAAACTATCCATTGAAAACAGAATCTGTCAAAAATAGAATAGTCTGTAGTAATCTGAACAATGATCATACTTCTGCTACTAAAAAAATTCTGAAAACTAGGACAACGTGGAGAATTTCTATATAAATCATCTGTAAAAAATTCAGATCAAAAGCACATTCCAGTGAATTTTGAAAATTCCTGGACTGAGCGCAAAAGTTCATGTTTTTGCACAGAATCAAGTCAACTATCATCCACACTATCCCAAAGGCTTTACTTTGCACTTTATTGAAACAAAAGCTATAAAACATGATTAATACAGTAGCTTAATCATGTGAACACACATAAACAATAGGCTTAAGTATTGGGTTGTCTCCTAACAAGCGCTTTTCTTTAATGCCTTTTTAGCTAGGCATGATGATTTCAATGATGCTCACATAAAAGCAAGGAATTGAAACACAAAGACAGCATCATGAATCACATGGCAAGCACATTTAATCCTAACACACTTCCTATGAATAGGGATTTATTGAGCAAACAATTTATGGGAACAACAATCAACTAGCATAGGAAGGCAAAACAAGCATGACTTCAAAACTTTCAACACATAGAGAGGAAACTTGATATTATTGAGATATGTAAAAGCATATGTTCCTCTCCAATAATAATTTTTGGTGGCATCATGAATGAATTTAATGATATAACTTTCACATAAATAATTCTTTTCATGATCCACAAGCATAGAAAATTTATTACTCTTCACACAAGCAAATTTATTCTCATCAATAGTAACGGGGGCAAACCCAACAAAATAACTATCATGTGATTGAAAATTAAAATTGTGATGACAAGTTTCATGGTTATCGTTATTCAATATATCATACATTTCATCACCATAATCATCACAAATAGAGGCATGCTTTCATCATAGTAAATATTCTCATCAATACTTGGGGGACTAAAAATATCATCTTCATCAAACATATCATCCCCAAGCTTATGGCTTTGCATATAATTAGCATCATGGATATTCAAAGAATTAATACTATCAAAATTGCAATCAAGCTCATCATTCATGGATTTTATACAAAACATTATATTGAATTCTTATTCTATCAATTGAGCACAATTTTCCGATCCATCATATTCAAGAAAGACATGATAAAGATGAACAATATGAGACGACCTCAATTCCATTTTTTGTAATTTTATTTTTATAAACCAAACTAGTGATAAACAAGAAACTAAATGATTCAATTGCAAGATCTAAAGATATACCTTCAAGCACTCACATCCCCGGCAACGGCGCCAGAAAAGAGCTTGATGATGTAGACTCGTGTTGAGCCTCCAAGCGCAGAGTTTTGTAGGACAGTAGCAATTTTCCCTCAAGTGGATGACCTAAGGTTTATCTATCCATGGGAGGCGTGGGATGAAGATGGTTTCTCTCAAACAACCCTGCAACCAAATACAAGAAATCTCTTGTGTCCCCAACACACCCAATACAATGGCAAATCGTATATGTGCACTAGTTCGGAGAAGAGATGGTGATAAAAGTGTAATATGGATGGTAGAAATATATTTTTATAATCTGAATAAATGAAAAGAGCAAGGTAGCAAACGATAAAATTGAGCACAAACGGTATTGCAATGCTTGAAAACAAGACCTAGGGTCCATACTTTCGCTAGTGCAATCTCTCAACAATGCTAATCTAATTGGATCATATAACCATCCATCCAAGTCCGATGAAGAATCACTCCAAAGTTCTTATCTAGTGGAGAACATAAGAAGAAATTGTTTTTAGCTACTCTTTCCGATCGATCTATCCAAGAGTTCGTACTAAAATAACACCAAGTTATTCTTTCCGATTGATCCATCAAGAGTTCGTACTAAGATAGCACCAAATTATTCTTTCTGATTGATCTATCAAGAGTTCGTATTAAAATAACACCAAAGCAAATTTAGATTCAATATACTCAATCCAACACAAAGATCCTCAAAGAGTGCCCCAAGATTTCTACCCGAGAGAGTAGGATGAAAACATGCATCAACCCCTATGCATAGATTACCCCAATGTCACCTAGGGAATCCGTGAGTTGAGTGCCAAAACATATATCAAGTGAATCAATATAATACCCCATTGTCACCATAGCTATTCATATGCAAGACATATATCAAGTGATGTCAAATCCATAAAAATATTCAATCCGATAAGAACGAAATCTCAAAGGGAAAACTCAATTCATCACAACAAGATAGAGAGGGAGAAACACCATATGATCCAACTATATTAACAAAGCCCATGATACATCAAGATTGTGCCATCTCAAGAACATGAGAGAGAGAGATTAAAAACATAGCTACTGGTACAAACCCTCAGCCCCGAGGGTGGGCTACTGCCTCCTCATCATGGTGGCCGCCGGGATGATGAAGATGGCCACCGGTGATGATTTCTCTCTCTGACAGGGTGCTAGAACGGGGTCTAGATTGGTTTTTCGTGGCTACAGAGGCTTTTGGCGGCGGAACTTTTGATCTATCAACTCCCCTATGGTTTTTGGAATATTTGGGAATTTATAGGGTGAAGAGGCTGTGCGGGACGTCACTGACGGTGGCACAACCCCCTGGGTGCACGCTGGTGGGTTGTGCCCACTTCGGGCCTCCCCTCTGGTACTTCTTTGGCCCATCTTGTGTCTTCTGGTCCAAAAAAATCTCCTAAAATTTTTGTTGCGTTTGGACTCTGTTTGGTACTGATATTCTGCGAACTAAAAATCAGCAACTGGCACTAGGCACTATGTCAATATGTTGGTCCCAAAAAATGATATAATGTTGCTATATAATGATTTAAAACATCAAAGAATGATAATATAACAGCATGGAACAATAAAAAATTATAGATACATTGGAGACGTATCAAGGTCGCGTGCAAGTAGGCAGCGGCTCTTGGTGCCTCTTCGTCATCGAGAGGAGGCCTCCTAGCAGCGCCATCCTCAAAGTACGTCCTGGCGGCTTCGACCTGCATGTCTCATGCACCTTCTCCTTCCTCGTTTCTGTCGAGGCTGCTGATCCCAACCTAGGCTGCCCCCACTCCATGCTCAGCGGGATATGCACAACCTCCACCACAATGAAGAAACGGCCGATGGCTTCAGTGAAGATATTCATTGTAGTGACTGTCGATTACCTACAAGGCGATCTCTCTCTCAAGCTCGGTCCCCTCTTATAATCTTATTTGGTTATTTTGTAGACTGAAGGTGGATTGAATGGTGAGATGAAGGTTAGTAGGACTTACTGAGAATTCCTTTAATTGGTTAATTGATGTGCATCTCCAAGAAGCATAGAGGTTAGCTTATGCAGAGATTTTCCTGCTTATGTCCAGAGGCTCCTGAGACATATGGCGTGATGCTGATGTACTGTGCTTCGATATGAATATTAATGTATGGTTAGATGAGGGTATGATGAGCTTGCTGATTTCTGTGGGGCCAGGCAGGCAGTTACTTAGTGGACGGCAAATATGGTTAATGGCTAACATGCCGGTATTATAGATTTAGTTGGATGGATCGAGACATTGGGCACCATTGCTGAATCATGAAAAACAAAAATGGTTGTGCTTGGATGGTTCTCAAAATGAAACTTAGTAATATCTGAAAGAGGGAAAAAATAGGATGAACATTTGTTTTGCATGGTCATGTATATTCTTTTCTACTTTGAAATTTTCATTAGTTTCTTTAAGATGATATATGAAGGGCAGAAGGAATACCTACTTGGAAATCCCGAGCCTAAAGAGTAGCTTATGACTGTAAGTTGAGTTGTTATGTTGGGTATCAACACCATTTAATTAGTGATATCATCAGTGTTTTCTCAGTTCTGACAGCAGGACCTATCGAATTTTTATTGTGCTTAGGATAATACTTCTAAGGCAGATTTTAAATCTCAAGGATGAGAACTTTGCATCATGTTGCTTTGCTTAAAGAATACTTTCATATATTCTCTACATTCCTTCCATGTTATATCAGTACAACAAATTGTTGTTAAAATGCTTATATCTACGTTAGTTAAGTTGGTTCATAGTTGTTCAGTTTGCTTTTAGACCGGCTTAGGTACTTAGATAGACTCAATGCCAGGTGGTTGCTTCTTTGTACAAATTACACAGTTGTTTTGTCTTGCATATACCCCACTAAGCAAATAACTAATTATGGTTGTATGATCGTGAAAAAAGAAGTTTGACATAATAGTTTAACATGATAGTTGTCATTGTTGTGAACTGAAGAAACAGAGAAGATGTGTTGTGTATATGCCATATTTTCCTTCCCTGGGTTTCAAGATTGTGCTATAGAGAACAGCTAAAGACCTACAATGTCTATCGTCTCCCTTATACAGGAGAGCTAATTCTTGCTACTTATTTGTTACGCTGTTGATTGCGAGAACATGGGACATGATGATGGCATGAGGGATGGAGGGCTATAATTTCTAACGGTTGAATTTCGTATTTTTACTCTTGAAACTTTTGGCAAGTAAAGCAAGCTATGCTGCTTTTGTTTGTATGATGTGCTAGACACATAACTAAATAGATTTGTATGCCTCCTTAGTTGGTACAGAGGCCGGGGAAGTAAAATTCTCCCCCAATTTATAGTTTGGGACGGGCAGCTAGCAGAATGGATCTGACCTCCGCGTCGCCCCATCTTGGGCGACTTGGGCGGTTCCCCAACCCTAGGCGCGGTCGGGGCCAACCCCTCCTTCCCTCACCCCGTCGCCGCCGGAGGACGCCGCCGGGATGCTCCTGGGGGCTGACGGCGGTGGCGGGGATCCTCCTCTCTCTAGCGTCTCTTGGGCGGTGCAGAACCCTTGCATGTGTGGATGCGCGGAAAATCCGGCGGCCACAGAGATGGCCGTGGCGGGGGCGGCGGTGGATGGTCCTGCCACGGGCAACATCGACTGTGGCGCGTCAGGCAGCCCGGTCATGGGCGGCGGCTTGCCTGGTTCGAGGGCAGCGACTTCTGCTGTGGCAACGCGTCATCTAGCTTCGGGTCGGTAGCGGCGTGGAGGGCCTGGTGGGCTGCTTGGCGGCACCTCTGGTCAGATCTATTCTGGCCGGTGCAGCCGACGGTGGTGGTCATTTCCTCCGTCGGAGGTGGTCGGCCTGAGGCTGGGTGATCGGATCTCGAGATCCGTCATCTAGTACCCGCTGTGAGTCGAGGAGACATGGTTGCCGGTGAAAACCGAGCCAACAGCAGGTGATGGTGGTGTTTTGCGCTATTACCTTGATGAAGGCATCGTTGAGTAACTATTGTCAACCCACTCATGCTGCTCCGGGGAAACCCTAGGATTTGGTGTTCCAAATCGGACTATGGCGACATTATGCTGTTGTTTCTCTCTTGGGAGTATCGTTTGTGGAGCAGCGTTGGAAGGCAGAGGCAGGAGGTGGAGCGGCTTCGTCTTGAATGGAGCTTCGATGGACATGTCAAGTCATGCCTGGTCGACAGGTGCTACGCTTTGTCATGCATGGTTGGCAGGTGCTACGCACGAAAGATCTTCCAGAGTTCTGCATCGGGATGGACGAGCGCAGGGCGGTGGCGCCGTTGGGCGCCGTGGTGGCATCGATGGTTGGTCAGACTGGCAAGGATGATGCGGATCTCTCTCCTGAAGATGGAACATTGGTTCGATGATGATGGCGGCTTCTAAAATGTGTGCATGTGGTGTACGCTTTAGGTCTGTCGTATCAGTTGTTGTTCCCGATATGTTATATGGATGGATCGGCGACGACATCGGTTATAGACATGGGGAGTGAGAGCACTCCGCGTTATCAAGTTTGTAGGTGTGAGTGGTGGCTTTGGGTGGCTTAATGTATGTTTTTGTCAGACCTTCGTGGAATAATTAATAAAGATGGTCGTATGCATTGATTGATGCAGAGGACGGGGTTTAACCTCCTTTTCCAAAACACTAGCTTTGTATTCTTGCGAACCTCCTAAGTCATGCTTGTGATCTACATGGGTCATTCTTTGTCCATCCTTACGGAGAATGAAAATAGCTATGATAATTAAGATCTCATAAGATACATACCGGGACAACCCCAGCCTCCTCGAAGTTTAGGCATTCCTGGCCATCGAATCCGGTTCTTGATGTAATTCCGGTCGTCCAATCGCGAGATGGAGAGATTCTGCCCGTCAGATAAAAAAATGGACACTGTATATCGAAACAGTGTCAAAACTGGGAAGCAACCGCATGTAATTCTTAGAGCCCGCCGAGGGTATAGATGGTATTTCACGTGCTGGGTGGTGTGTGGTGTCCTGTGGGTGGCTAGAAGACAGATATGGTTGAGGAGGTCATCTATTTCTCCCTTTCTCGGTCCTCACTTCCCCTGATTGAACCCTAGCCACCAATCCCCATTGTGCACCCGTCGTCGCCACGCTTTCGCCCCTCCTCCTCCATGTTCCTCTTCTGTTGCCGAGCTCGCCGCCGCCACTGCATTCCCCATCAAGCTAACCTCTCGCCATCCCCGAGAGGAGAGTGACGGGAGGCGCTATCTTTGTCGCCCCGCTAGGCCGCATCAAAGGACCAGGACGTGAGGTCAAGGACGCCGCTCCGGCGGCTGCTGCCTCCTCCTCGGCACTCGGCGAGAGGAGCTTAAGGCATGCACCGTGCTCAGCTCCGGTTCGTCATGGAGGTTGCTTGCAAGTAAGCAGCAGCTCTTAGCGACTCTTCATCATTAGAGAGGAGTCCTCCTAGCAGTGCCGTCCTCGAGGTACGTCCTGGCGGCTTCGACATGCATGTCTCATGTGCCTTCTCCTTCCTCATTTCTCTCGAGGCTGCTGATCCCAACCTAGGCTGCCCCACCCCGTGCTCACCAGGATATACACAACCTCCGCAACACTGGAGAAACGGACGACGGATTCAGTGAAGACATTCCTTGTAGTGACTGACGATGACCTACAAGGCCATCTCTCTCTCTCTCTCTCTCTCTCTCTCTCTCTCAAGCTCGGTCCCCTCTTATAATCTTATTTGGTTATTTTGTAGACTAGAAGGTGAGATGAAGCTTAGTAGGACCTACCGAGAATTCCTTTAATTGGTTAATTGATGTGCATCTCCAAGAAGCATAGATGTTAGCTTATGCAAAGATTTTCCTGCTTATGTCCAGAGGCTCTTGAGACATATGGTGTGATTCCGATGTAGTGTGCTTTGATATGGATAGTAATGTATGGTTAGATGAGGGTATTGATGAGCTTGCTGATTTCTGTGGGGCTAGGCAGGCAATTGCTCGGTGGACGACAAAGATGGTTAATGGCTAACATGCCAGTATTATAGATTTAGTTGGATGGATCAAGACATCGGGCACCATTGCCAAATCATGAAAAGCATAAATGGTCATGCTTAGATGGTTCTCAAAGAAAACTTAATAATATCTGAAAGAGGAAAAAAATAGGATGAACATTTGTTTTGCATGGTGATGTATATTCTTTTTTACTTTGAAATTTTCATTAGCATCTTTAAGATGATATATGGAGGGCAGAAGGAATACCTATTGGAAATCCCGAGTCTTAAGAGTAGCTTATGACTGTACCTTGAGTTGTTATGTTTGGTCTCAACACCATTTAATTAGTGCTATCATCAGTGGGTTTTTCAATTCTGACAACAGGAGCTATCAAATTTTTATTGTGCTTAGGATAATACTTCCAAAGCAGATTTTAAATCTCAAGGATGAGAACTTTGCATCATGTTGCTTTGCTTAAAGAATACTTCCATATTTTCTCTACATTCTGCTTCCATGTTATATTAGTAGAACAAATTGTTGTTAAAAGACTTATATCTACGTTAGTTAAGTTTGTTCACAGTTTTTCAGTTTGCTTTTAGGTCGGCTTATGTACTTAGATAGACTCAATGCTAGGTGGTTTTGCTTCTTTCTACAACTTACACAGTTGTTTTGTCTTTCATATACCCCACTAAGCAAATAACTAATTATGGTTTTATGATTGTGAAGAAAGAAGTTTGACAAAATAGTTTAACAGGATAGTTGTCATTGCTGTGAAGTGAAGAAACAGAGAAGACGTGTTGTGTATATGCCATATTTTCCTTCCCTGGGTTTCAAGATTGTGCTATAGAGAACAATTAGAAACCTACAATATCTATCATCTCCCTTATACAGGGGAGTTAATTCTTGCTACTTATTTGTTACCCTGTTGATTGCGAGAACATGTGACATGATGATGGCATGAGGGATGGAGGGTTATAATTTCTAACAGTTGAATTTCATATTTTTAGTCTTGAAACTTTTGGCAAGTAAAGCAAGCTACGTTGCTTTTGTTGGTGTGATGTGCTAGATGCATAACTGACTGGCTTTGTATTCTTGCGAACCTGCTGAGTCATGCTTGTGCTATACATGGGTCATTCTTTGTCCATCCTTACTCAGAATGAAAATTGTAATGATAATTAATATTATTGTTGCTTGACGTCATGTCTAAGTTGAAGGTATACCATTGTCTTTGTACCTTTTATATTTATATGCTTCTAAAGAGTACTTGGTTCATGTACATGCCTCACTAATGTGAGGTACTAGCTAGGAAGAGCGCAAAACACCACCACCAGGTACTAGAGAGCGCAAGACACCACAACCAGGTACTAGAGAGCGCAAGACACCACCAGCTACTAGAGGGCACTGTCAAGGATGTCGTCGTACTGATTACCGATGACCTACAAGTCCATCTCTACCCCCCCCCCCTCTCTCTCATATTTCAATCTCAATTCCCTCTTACCTGAACTACTTCACGTGACAAAATATCTTTAACAAGCTCTGTGATTTTTTATGCTCTCTTATATATATCAAAGAAGAAAATAACAAAACACTAGGAAATGTAATCCTTGTAACCTTTGGTATTCTCTTTCAGCTTCTAAATTCATGCACTGGACTGTACCCATTGTTTGAATATGAACCTAGAATTTGTAGACCACTGTCATAGCTAGAGCATAATCAAGGCATTCGTGTGTAGTGTATTGATAAATGAAGAAAAATAAAAATTCTAACTGGTCAGAGGAAGCGAGACAGAGGTGAGAAGTTGACTGCAACTAGCTGCTTAATTCATTTGTGATCCTACCTTGGGGTCTCATCGCGCATGCCTATCTACTGTAGTGTGCTGCCGTTTGTTTTGTTCAACTTTTAAGGAACTATGCATTACTATGTTCTAGATATGGTCTATGTAAACAATGCGCCACATCCTACCTGAAAAGGAATCGGGCTCGAATGTATTTCTTTTCCAGTCGTGCTCAGTCACTGGCTTCTAATTGCTAATGCCTTGCCATTATCAGGAGAAGAAAACATCAAGAAGGCCATAGTTGAGGTGAAACTTTGAATAAGAAGCTCTTGACTCTCGACCTTTGTTATTTGTTTTTGGATCCGGTATGTACTTTTGCTCTCACGATAGTTTTGGATATGTAGATTGATGCCTTAGCATATACATAACCAAAATATATGATTTTAAATCAAACATTCTCATATCTTCTAAATCAGTGCTTCCCATCACACATCAGAAATTAGTGGTTCATATCATGTTTTGTATTTCTGTTGTATATTATAAATCAGTGCTTCCCAATTGTTTTCTACATTTCATGACTAAGAGCTGAAGTCATTTTTCCGAATGTCCCTCGATTAAAAGACATGCATGCCAAGAACTTTGGTAACTTATGCCTATCAAGAACTACATGAATTTTTTGTCTTGTTACAATGACATTACCAAACTATTTCTGCTGGTGTTATAATCATGTTTTCTTTTTGCATTATCAGCTTTTAACTTTTATCGTTTGTTAACACGACTATTTAGCATATTCACTTACGCAGGTAGTAACAACAGGAGCTACTCATTTGCCATTATACTAACACTTGCTATTCATAAGGGTTATTAAAAGAACCGTATTCTTGTTGTAATGATGTTCATATGGCACACTCTATGGATTCTTTGTGTAACACATAATGTCCATCAACAGGTGTTTACAATGCACGGAGGAGTCGGGCGACAAGCCAGTTAGACCAAACTATCTCCATCCATATATATGAAGTTTGATGTTATGTCGTGGCCGAACAATACGAGTTTTGTGTACTACTCTATCAATCTGCCTTGCTTTTGGTATATTAGACTTCTATCCTTTGTAATGAACTTATTGTCATGTGCGATCATTATGACTGGATTATATGGTATAAATTGGGTCTTTATGCTTTGTGATGAAATGTCATATCATTTCATTCACTAGTTTGGTTTGGTTTTAAGCTAAAATGTATAAAAATACATGGCTTACAACCATGGACTTATGTGATGATTTGCCGAGTGATTAAACAGATCTGCCGTGCTGAACCAATGGGATGCATGGGGCAATTTCAATTGAATCACCTATCGCATAGGCAGGCAAGACGTGTTGGTGCAAGATATCTTTTGATATATCGTGCATCACGATCTTATGATCCACTCTATAGACTTATGAAGCACTATACTGGATATTGTTGCTTTTTACTGAATCATATCCTTCCTTGAGAATTTTGTCTTAGGCTTTTGCTCTCTCATGCTCCTGCTCTTAGTTCTAAAGTTAATGCCAGCTTATTAGCTTTTGTAATCCCATGACTGTACTGAGCTTGATGATTCTTGCTTATGGACACGCCTTTATAATTTATGAGCGTGCTGAACTCGATGATGTCCCTTTTTAGCATCTTGCTTCTTGTATAGAGTGAATGTTTCATCTTTCTCTTGAAAGAGAAAATTAGTTGGCATGTCTAATACGTGTGCTAAACTTGCCTTCCTACTAACGCATCATGGCGACTGATCTTTACCCACTTGGCCACGTTGTTGGGATAGGCACCCCATGCCAAGGCGCGCTGCCTATCTAGTATTTAGGAATGGAGGGACTATTAGGCCACATTACATCTCATCATTATTACATGCATGCATAAGTCTATGCATTGAACTTGATTGCTAGTGCTGCCACATAAATTCGCTTTGGCACATGGGAGCGCGCGCTCCTATCACCGGAAAAAAGTATTTTAAAGTGTGAGAAAATTTCGAACAAAAATTTGGCGCATACATCTCGACATTATATCTCTGCATGTAAAGTTTCACAGAAACAGACATTTTTTATGGCTTGTGTAAAAAAGACAAAAAGATGTCTTGTGAAAAGCATTTTTTAATACCAAATTTTGTCTTTTTCACACGCGAAGCATAACTTGTCGGTTTTTCACGAAACGACTCTATGAGCGTGTACAATATCGAGATGTACGTGCCAAATTTTTGTTTGAAATATTTTAACATTTCAAAATACTTTTAAAACATATTTTAAAAACCAGGAGCGCACGCTCCCGTGTGCCAAAACGCCACTCTCGTGCTGCCAGCACAACTAGTATAAGCGAACGTTTGCTTCTATTTTTCTACCGAATGTGTAGTTGATTTACTGGTGATTTTTACAACACATGACAAATGCATGTAACATTCAGTCATATTAACTCTGACATAAAAGATATTGAATTACTAGACACTTTTATGAGTCAATTATACATTTTTTTGGAACTAATTAATAACCTTAAAAATCCGGGTTATTATAGATACGATATCAAAAGATAAACAAGAAGTCTAACACGGTTCGACCAAGCTAAAAAGTGTCTGGACTGATTAGTTTTATTAAATCATTGATGACATCAGCATGTGTATTATAGTCGGACTCTTCTTTTTTATTCTAGGTGATTGGACTGGTTTTTTTATTCGAGCCGAGCAAAGATGGGTGATATGTGGTTTTTTTAGACATTGAGCGGCTGCAGTGTTTTTTGGGAAGGCTTTTTATAAACTTAAATCAAACTTACATCATCTACTAACAAAGAAATAATAAAGAGGGTGTTTGGTTTAGGGACTTTTTAGTACTAGAGACTAGAAAAAGTCTCTAAAAAGTCCCTAGGAATCAAACGGAAGAGACTTTTTCTACAGGGACTAAAAAAGACTCTACTGAACCAACACCCCCAAAGCTAGGTGTTTTTTTAGACATTGGGCGGCTGCAGATAAGAATAAAAAAAGTTGAATGGTTCTCTGATTGTTTTGGACTGACTTTTTTTTAATGAAAAGGCATATGAGTTGGCCCAAATATGTGTGTCTCTGTTCTTATAGAAAATATAAAATGCTATACCTTCTCTCCTGGTTTCGGACATGTTTTTTTTTTTCTAAAATAAACAGGCATATGTGGTTTGTATGTGACTTGTTAGACATGTTCGCACGTTACAATATTTATACCCAAATGATAAGTATCACACGTGGTGCAGAAAGCAATCTGGGTCTGATGTTTTTTAAAACTAAACTTATCATAAAAAGAAAACAAAACAAAAAGAAAACTGAAGCTAGCCATCTGGAAAAAATTGTGGTGCTTGGAAACTAAATTTGTCATCCTCGCGTCACTAAATTTGCCATAAAAAATGCTTGGAATTGACATATGTTTGTGCCACACATTTGGCACTTAGAGGGTGCTTGGATTCAATGGACTTATTTTAGTCTAACTAAAAATAGTCTCTATAAGAGGCTAAAATTCCAAGCACCCCTGACTAAAGATTGGATAAAACTAGTCTTAGAGACTAAATTTTTTTAGTCAGGGATACCCCTACTAAAATATGGATTAGTCCTCTCTCTCCTCATTTAACTCCTGTCGTTTAACACAGGCGAGTTCTGGATTGAAGGGTTTGGAAGATAATAAATGCTCATTAACTTGATTTTAGTCTATTTAGTATTTCGATCCAAGAATGAGTGAAGCTAGCAAGTTTTAGTCCCACTACTTTTAATTATGGGACTAAAACGTATCCAAGCACCCTCTTATTATGATCTATTTACATGTAACACAACCTTTTAAAATCTCACCCGTTAGTACCTAAAACTAATGATCAAGATAATTTAATATATGTGAACGAACATGATGGCCTGTTTGTCTTCTATTTTATTAATATAACAATACTAGAAGATATATGGACGCCAACAACCCGTATTAATGCTTAACTAACATTTAATTTAATTCATTTGAAAAGGTTTAGTTTAATAATAGTTGTTGTAGTTTAATATTAATGCTTAACTAATGTTTAATTTAATTCATTTGAATAGTTTAGTTTAATTAATGTTTTAATGAGATTAGCGTAACACGTTAGGGGTTATCTGACAATAGGGATTTACTAATATTGAGGACCCGTAGGTCAAAGCGAGTCCACATCAAATGTGACTTGTATTACCGACGTCTACTAACTTGATGCGCTACCGATTATTTGTATATGCCGGCGGCGTTGGCCACCAGCGCCACCGATGATACAACTACGAGTGACGTTTTGGCTGCTTGACGCCGGTAGTACGAGCTTATCACACGCGTCGTACTGCTAGCCTGTCGCCTCGGCGCCGGTAACTACATTTTTGAAAGGCCTCTACTGGGTTTTTCTGCACCGGCGTCGAGGCGGGCCAGCACATCTGCGAACACCTTGCTGAACGCAGGCATGCTCTCGGGCTCCAGCGACAGCACGAGCGCAAGGGCGCCGTCCTTGCCCGGAGCGTTCATCACGTACACGAAGCCGCTGTAGTACATGAGCGCCGGTCCCATGAACGCCGGCGCGCCCCACCCGAAGTCGGCGTCCAAGAGCGACATGCCCAGCCAGCTGATGGCGCGGAGGTGCGCGCGCGAGATGCCCCTGCGGGGCAGGTTCATCGTGTCCACCCCTTCCAGGTAGTCCACCAACGACCTCGCGTGGTCGTCGCTCTGGCTCGTCGCCGCACGCACCAGCCTCGCGGCGTGGACCAGCGGGCTCGACACCACCTCCTCCACCGTGGCCGACACCGACGTGCGGATCACGGCGTTGCCGAAGTACCCCGCCGGGAGCGGCGGGTCCAGGCGCGCGCGCATGTCCACCATGGAGTAGAGCCACGTCTCGGCCGCCGGCGGAAGCGCGCGGGCGCGGCACACGCACTGCCACACCAGGGCCACCACGGCGCGGAACGTGGAGGAGCCGAGGCACCGCGCCTTGAGCGCGCCCACCTGTCCCTTGGTCATCGTGATGATGGTGCTCGCGTACGTGGAGGCTGACACGGGGTCCACCGGCTCCGGCTCTGGCTTGTACTCTGGGTGGTCGTACAGCACCGCGCGGGACTGCGCCGGGCGCGCGGCGAGCAGCGTGTGGTCGAAGCACGGCGGCACGGTCGGCGCGCCTCCGCCGCGGGAGATGCTCGCCCAGGTCTCGAAGAAATGCGCGGCGCCGCGCGCGTCGACGATCGAGTGGTGCATCGCCTGGCCGAGCACCACACCGCCGCACCGTAGGCGCGTGATTTGCACGAACAGCAGGGCGCACGGCGGGTTCGGCGCCGGCGTCGGCGGCACGAGCAGGTCACGCATCTCGCCGCACGGCACGAACTCGTTCATCAGCTCCTCGAGCGCGTAGTGCTCAGAGCGGGCCGTCAGGAACGCCACGCCCTCGCCGGTGCAGTCCACCTGGATCCGGCCGCTGTCGTCGAGACCCAGGCGGCCGGCAAGCGGGTAGAACGCGACCAGCGCCCTTGCGAGACTGTCCTTCATGGCGTCGGCCGCGAAGAAGCTCGGGTCGCCTTTGGGGCGGAAGAAGTAGACCGTGGGGCTGTAGCCTCTCCTCCCGGCGAGGTCGAGGTTGGACAGCCAGATGCTGCCCCCCGGCGTTTTCCCGGCCGGGA
Source organism: Triticum timopheevii (assembly GCA_963921465.1). Classification (NCBI taxonomy): domain Eukaryota; kingdom Viridiplantae; phylum Streptophyta; class Magnoliopsida; order Poales; family Poaceae; genus Triticum; species Triticum timopheevii. The sequence continues at coordinate 466,713,464 of OY997266.1, forward strand.
CGACCAGCTCAGACGATAGCACCTCCACCATTGTCATTGTCAAGTGAGCTGAGCTAGCTTGCTAGCGTGTGTGCTAGTGCTAACTGACGTACGCTGGCAGTTGGCAGTCGGCGTGGTTGTTTCTAGGAGCGTTAGGCCGGGTTTAAATAGAAGCAGGAAGTAGCCATGGAGGCCATGGCGCGCGGGGTTGGTGGCATTTGTGATGATTGAACACAGTACACTACGGCCACGCGACCGTCGCTCGATCGCGACCGTGTAAAATCGATGACCGGTAAAGACGGCCGGTAAGGGAATGCAGATAGCTGGGAGCCCGAATGGATTCGATCAGTGGGTTGATCCGTGGCTGGACATGATTGGGCGTGTGTCTCAGTCTGCATGGGTAAATTAAGAATGAAGACGACGACGGGAGAGTACTAATACTGGTCCATTCCTTATTTATTTCCACATCCACGCGGTATTCGCTCTGCTTCCGATCGCGAATCCAAAATCGGCCGCGCGGCGGCGGTAACGGTGGCAGCAGCCGCGGCATCCTCGGTGGCCTTTTTGTCGGCCTCGGCCTTCTCAGCAGCGGCACGGACCGCGTCGGTCGACATGGTAATGACGAAGGTGATGCGGATGTAGATGAACAGAAGTGAGCAGTCGCGTAGTCGCTACCCAAAAACCTAATCGCCCCTCTCCCGTACAGGATCAGGAGAGGCGGGGTTTCGGAGGCCTGCTCTTCCGTCAACCGTGTACGCGGTGAACGGGATGGAGTCACCGGCGGCAGCAGCAGCAGAGGAACGACGTGGGCGTGGAGGCGGAGATGCGTTCTATTTCGCGGCGGCTAGGGTTGGCAGCGCCCCATATATATGTGCGGCCGCGCGTGGAGAGACGTGGGCTGAACCCACGTCCAAGTCGGTAGCCCATGATCCGACGTCTCAGATCGTAGCCCTACCTGTCAAAGACTCTCCGTTCCTGACCGGCAAAAAGAAGCGCATAGGAGTGAGCTCGGCTCGGCTCAATCCCGCAACCCGCGGCGCGGCGCTCAATACCATGAGGGAGAGAATCCTTATAAACCACTCCAACTCTCCTTCCACTAGCATGGTGGGACTAAACTTCCCACCACCTTATCATGCCACCTACATGGGCCCTTAGAGATTAAATCTGAAATTGCCATATGAGCTCTAGGCCCATCTCATATTTTAACAATCCCCCACCAGATCTCAGGGACCCACTTTGTCCTTTGTTCCAAACGCTGTTCTGATATACCAGCATCTCAGTGGAGACCGATTAAGGTTGAGCTCCACCTAGACCAAGTAGTTACACTCCTTCACAACTGAACAATGGACTATGCCTTGAATTGTCAGTTTGGCGTCAAGAAGTTTCACCACAAGTCTCACTGATACGAGGCTGCCGAAGGCCGACCCCTCGGGTGGAGCATATTAGTCACACTCCTGGCCTGTTCATGAGCTTGTTAGAGATCACCCCAATCTCATAGACTGTGACCAGCAGTCGGGCTCATATAGGTGTGTTCCTCCAAAGATCGCTCTGTAGGATAGAATCTTGCTTTTACATATAAGCCTTGGAACACATTAAGACAGTAGTCATCCTTCCATACAGTTTCCGAGAGTATTGCATCTCCAACGGAGTGGGTTAGTAAAGCTACTCTCCTCAGTTCGCCACTGGCTTGTTTTCCCAGATCCTACTTCACGGGATCTCCGATCACATAGGTTGGGTTACTACCATGACAACTCATGTGGGTCTCATACCCATCTCCCTCGATGCACTATCTATCAAAACACGTGATAGCCCTTTGTAAAGGGATCTGCCAGATTCTTAGCCGTATGGACATACTCCAAGGATATCACTCCGGAGTTTCTTAATTTTCTGATAGCTTTTAATCTCATTCTTATGTGTTTGTTGGACTTCATGTTGTCCTTTGAACTCTTCACCTTGGTGATAACAGTCTGATTGTCACAGTTCATAAGGATAGCCGGAACCGATTTATCAACCAATGGCAAGTCCATCAAAAGATCACGAAGCCATCCAGCTTCGACACCAGATGTGTCTAATGCTGTTAATTCTGCTTCCATAGTCGATCGCGTTAAGATCGTTTGCTTGCAAGACTTCCAGGAAACAGCACCACCTCCAAGGGTAAACATATACCCAGTTGTGGCCTTCATCTCATCAGCATCAGAGATCCAATTCGCATCACTATACCCTTCAAGTACCGACGGGTAACCGGTATAGTGAAGTCTGTAGTTCATAGTACCTTTCAGATAGCGCATAACTCTCTCAATAGCATGCCAATGTACATCACCCGGATTGGAAACAAACCGGCTCAGTTTGCTCACAACAAACGCGATGTTAGGCCTCGTTGCGCTTGCTAGGTACATGAGTGAACCAATGATTTGAGAGTATCTCAGTTGATCCTTAGCTGTGCCTTCGAACTTTCGGACCAATACACTAGGATCATATGGTGTTTGAGATGGTTTGCAGTCCGAATATCTCAAACGGCTCAACACCTTCTCAACATAATGTGATTGCAGAAGTGTGATCCCACCCTCATTATCTCTCAGTAGCTTGATGTTCAAGATAACATCAGCCACACCAAGGTCCTTCATCTCAAAGTTCTGAGACAGAAATGACTTAACCTCCTCAATGACTTTGAGGTTGGTTTAGAATATCAGTATGTCATCAACATACAGGCACAGTATGACTCCTTCGCCCCCACCATGGCGATAGTATACACACTTGTCAGCTTCATTAACAACGAAGCCAACAAATGTCAGAGTTGTATTAAACTTATCATGCCATTGCTTAGGTGCTTGCTGCAGGCCATATAAAGATTTCAGCAACCTACACACCTTTCTTTCCTGACCATCTATCACAAAGCCATCTGGCTGTTGCATGTAGATTTCCTCGTTTAGCTCTCCATTTAGAAAATCCGTCTTAACATCCATCTGGTGGACGAGAAGACCGGGCGAGGACGCCAACGAGAGTAATACTCGAATGGTGGTCAGTCTAGCCACAGGTGAATAAGTATTGAAGAAATCTTCCTCTTCTTCCAGGTCATAGCCCTTGGCCACAAGCCTAGCCTTGTACTTTTCAATCGTACCATCGGGCCTAAGCTTGTTTTTGAACACCCACTTACATCCCAATGGTTTGCAACCATAGGGACGCTCAGTGATCTCCCATGTCCCGTTAGCCATGATGGAATCCATCTCGCTACGGACCGCATCCTTCCAGTAGTCAGCTTCTGGAGAGGCATACGCTTCTGAAATAGAAGTAGGAGTATCATCCACGAGGTACACGAAGAAATCATCACCAAAGGTCTTTGCAGTCCTTTGTCTCTTGCCCCTACCAAGGGTTTCCTCGTCGTCATCCTCAGGATTTTCATCATGTGTTCGTTCATAATATTCCATAGGAATGGCAGGCTCAGGAGTCTCCTCAGATTCCTGTCTAGAAGTGCTTTGTACATCTCTCATGGGGAAAATGTCCTCAATGAATGTAGCATCCTTAGACTCCATAATTGTACCGACCTTCATGTCAGGTACCTCAGATTTCACTACTAGAAATCTATAGCCAACACTATTCATAGCGTAGCCCAAATTAACGCAGTCCACATTCTTTGGTCCAAGCTTACGCTTTTTGGAGATCGGCACATTAAATTTTGCCAAGCAGCCCCAAGTACGTAAGTACGAGAGTGTTGTCCTTCTCTTGGTCCACTTCTCATAAGGAGTGATCTCGTTATCCTTTGTCGGAACTTTATTCAGGACATGACATGATGTCATTATAGCCTCCCCCCAGCATGCCTTGGATAAACCCGACGTATCTAACATGGCGTTAACCAAATCAGTTAGAGTACGGTTTTTCCGCTCGGCAACCCCATTTGACTGGGGTGAGTAGGGAGGCGTCCTCTCATGAATAGTACCGTGTTCCGCACGGAAGGCATCAAACTCTTTCGAGAAGTACTCACCACCACGATCTGACTGGACTCGTTTAATTTTCTTTTCGAGTTGATTCTCAACTTCTGCCTTATAGATTTTAAAGTAGTGTAGAGCCTCATCTTTGGTATTTAACAGACACACATAGCAATATCTAGTGGAATCATCTATCAAAGTCATGAAATATTTCTTTCCAACTTTAGTCAACACACCATTCATTTCACAAAGATCAGAATGTATGAGTTCAAGTGGCGCCAAGTGTCTCTCCTGTGCTGCTTCGTGAGGCTTGCGGGGTTGCTTAGATTGCACACACGAATGGCACTTAGAACCTTTGGCTAAAGTGAAACTAGGGATTAAATTCGATTTTGCTAGCCGCGTCATAACTGCAAAACTAATGTGACAAAGACGTGAATGCCAAACTTCAGATTGATTAACACTCGAATGAATATGGTTCACGACTTTATTACAGAAATCTGCGAGGTAAAGGCGGAACATCCCTCCGCTCTCATAACCTTTTCCAACAAATAGTCCATACTTAGTAACAACTAATTTATTAGACTCGAATACCAACTTAAACCCTTCTCTACATAGAAGGGAGTCACTAACGAGGTTCTTCTTGATGGCGGGGACATGTTGCACGTTCTTCAGCTGCACGATCCTTCCCGAAGTAAACTTCAGATCGACCGTGCCAACACCATGAACAGAAGCACTCGCGCCATTCCCCATCAATACGGACCCGTGGCCTGTGACCTGGTAAGAAGAGAACAATGAAATGTCAGCACACACGTGAACACCTGCACCTGTATCCACCCACCAATCGGTAGGCTGAAACACTGAAAAAATAGTAAATAAATTACCATACCCAGATGCACCATTCTCATTGTTGCCCACAATCATGTTGACGGACTTGGAGTCCTGTCCTGACTTCTTAAACTTGTTTGGGCACTTGTTGGCCCAATGTTTAGCCGAACCACAAGTAAAGCATCCCTCATCCTTCTTGTTCTTCTTGAAGGTCTTCTTACCCATGTTCTTGAAGTCGGTATTCATTTGGACACCGTTCTTTCCCTTAAGCTTGTGGGAATTGAGTTCTTCTGATGTACCATATTGGCCACAGAAGTTCCTTCGACCCCTTTTCCGTGCGAGTCCTTTGCCCTTGAATTCTGCTCAACACTCAGATGGCCAATGACATCCTGCATAGAGAATTCACGCCTCTGATGTTTCAGAGTGGTGGCAAAGTTCTTCCAGGAATTGGGGAGCTTAGCGATTATGCAGCCCACGACAAGCTTGCCCGGTAACTCGCACTTAAGAAGCTCAAGCTCCTTAACAATGCATATTATCTCATGAGCTTGCTCCAATACAGGACGGTTTTCAACCATGTTGTAATCGTGGAACTTCTCTATAATATACATCTCGCTCCCTGCATCGGCAGCCCCGAACTTAGATTCGAGTGCCTCCCACAAGTCCTTGGCAGACCGCATATGCAAATATGCGTCAACCAACTTATCTCCAATCAAGCTCAGAACCGCCCGAGGAACACGACAGTGGCCTCCTTGAACGCCTTCTCCTGTTCAGGAGCGATCGTTCCTATGGGAGTCACACCGGCGACCCAGAACACGTTCATGGCTGTGAGCCATAAGGTGGTTTTAGTCTGCCAACGCTTAAAGTACGTCCCCGTAAATGGGACGGTTTCAGTGCAGCAGCAAAACCAGAATTTGAAAAACTCCTACACACATTAGGTTTTTGGATTGATGAATAAGTAGGCAGTTTTTCAATTAAATTAATCCATGAATAAATCATGAGCATGACATGAACAACATTGATAACACACTTACGATCTAACAGAGCATGTACTACGCACATAGTAGAAACATCTACGCGTATCGCTAGTACTGCTACAACAGAAAGAAACACGAGAAGGATCAAAGATGTATACCCTCCAATCGGCCATGCGGCGGTGGTAACGGTGGCAGTAGCCGCGGCATCCTTGGCGGCCTTCTTGTCGACCTCGGCCTTCTCAGCAGCGGCACGGTCCGTGTCGGTCGACATGGTGATGACGAAGGTGATGCGGACGTAGATGAACAGAAGTGAGCAGTCGCATAGTCGCTACCCAAAAACCTAATTGCCTCTCTCCCGTACAGGATCCGGAGAGGCGGGGTTTCGGAGGCCCGCTCTCCCGTCAACCGTGTATGCAGTGAACGGGATGGAGTCGCCGGCGGCAGCAGCAGTAGAGGAACGACGTGGGCGTGGAGGCGAAGATGCGTTCTATTTTGCGGCGGCTAGGGTTGGCAGCACCCCACATATATATGTGCGGCCGCGCGTGGAGAGACGTGGGCTGAATCCACGTCCAAGTCGGTAGCCCATGATCCGACGTCTCACATCATGGCCCTACCTGTCAAAGACTCTCCGTTCCTGACCGGCAAAAAGAAGCGCATAGGAGTGAGCTCGGCTCAGCTCAATTCCGCAACCCGCGGCGCGTCGTGACGAGGCGTGGCGTGGCGTGGCAAGGCGAGCGGAGGAGGAGTGCGCGAGGGCTTCTTTTCTTCTCAAGCTCCAATAGCATGAGGGAGAGAATCCCTTATAAACCACTCCAACTCTCCTTCCACTAGCATGGTGGGACTAAGAGCATGATTGGTTTGCTACCAATATTTGGCTAGCCAAATGTTGGCATTGCCAAATATTGGCAATACCAAGACTTGCCAAACGTTGGCAAATTTATGTGAGATAGGCAAGACAACTTGATACCCAACCAATGAGTAGCCAATATTTGGCACCATGCCGAACATTGGCAGACCAATTTTTGGCATCAAACCAATTATGCTCTAAACTTCGCACCACCTTGTCATGCCACCTACATGGGCCCTCAGAGATTAAATCTGAAATTGTCATATGGGCTCTAGGCCCATCTCATGTTTTAACAATCCCCCACCAGATCTCAAGGCCCCACTTTGTCCTTTGTTCCAAACGCTGTTCTGATATACCAGCATCTCAGTGGAGACCGATTAAGGTTGAGCTCCACCTAGACCAAGTAGTTACACTCCTTCACAACTGAACAATGGACTATGCCTTGAGTTGTCAGTTTGGCGTCAAGAAGTTTCACCACAAGTCTCACTGATACGAGGCTACCGAAGGCCGACCCCTCGGGTGGAGCATATTAGTCACACTCCTGGCCTGTTCATGAGCTTGTTAGAGATCACCCCAATCTCATAGACTGTGACCAGCAGTCGGGCTCATATAGGTGTGTTCCTCCAAAGATCGCTCTGTAGGATAGAATCTTGCTTTTACATATAAGCCTTGGAACACATTAAGACAGTAGTCATCCTTCCATACAGTTTCCGAGAGTATTGCATCTCCAACGGAGTGGGTTAGTAAAGTTACTCTCCTCAGTTCACAACTGGCTTGTTTTCCCAGGTCCTACTTCACGGGATCTCCGATCACATAGGTTAGGTTACTACCATGGCAACTCATGTGGGTCTCATACCCATCTCTCTCGATGCACTATCCATCACAACACAATAGCCCTTTTGTAAAGGGATCTGCCAGATTCTTAGCCGTATGGACATACTCCAACGCTATCACTCTGGAGTTTCTTAATTTTCTGACAGCTTTTAATCTCATTCTTATGTGTTTGTTGGACTTCATGTTGTCCTTTGAACTCTTCACCTTGGTGATAACAGTCTGATTGTCACAGTTCATAAGGATAGCCGGAACCGGTTTATGAACCAATGGCAAGTCCATCAAAAGATCACGAAGCCATCCTGCTTCAACACCAGATGTGTCTAATGCTGTTAATTCATCTTCCATTGTCGATCTCGTTAAGATCGTTTGCTTGCAAGACTTCCAGGAAACAGCATCACCTCCAAAGGTAAACATATACCCAGTTGTGGCCTTCATCTCATCAGCATCAGAGATCCAATTCGCATCACTATACCCTTCAAGTACCGACGGGTAACCGGTATAGTGAAGTATGTAGTTCATAGTACCTTTCAGATAGCGCATAACTCTCTCAATAGCATGCCAATGTACATCACCCGGATTGGAAACAAACCGGCTCAGTTTGCTCATAGCAAACGCGATGTTAAGCCTCGTTGCGCTTGCTAGGTACATGAGTGAACCAATGATTTGAGAGTATCTCAGTTGATCCTTAGCTGTGCCTTCGAACTTTCGGACCAACACACTAGGATCATATGGTGTTTGAGATGGTTTGCACTCCGAATATCTAAAACGGCTCAACACCTTCTCAACATAATGGGATTGCAGAAGTGTGATCCCACCCTCATTATCCCTCAGTAGCTTGATGTTCAAGATAACATCAGCCACACCAAGGTCCTTCATCTCAAAGTTCTGAGACAGAAATGACTTAACCTCCTCAATGACTTTGAGGTTGGTTCCGAATATCAGTATGTCATCAACATACAGGCACAGTATGACTCCTGTTGGGGAACGTAGTAATTTCAAAAAATTTCCTACGCACACACAAGATCATGGTGATGCATAGAAAAGAGAGGGGAGAGTGTGTCTATGTACCCTCATAGACCAAAAGCGGAAGCGTTAGCACAACGCGGTTGATGTAGTCGTACGTCTTCACGGCCCGACCAATCAAGCACCAAAACTACGGCACCTCCGATTTCTTGCACACGATCAGCTCGATGACGTTCCCCGTACTCTGATCCAGTAGAATGTCGGGGAAGAGTTTCGTCAGCACGACGGTGTGGTGACGATCTTGATGTTCTACCGTCGCAGGGCTTCGCCTAAGCACCACTACAATATTATCGAGGAGAACTATGGTGGAGGGGGGCACCGCACACGGCTAAGAGATCAATGATCAATTGTTGTGTCTATGGGGTTCCCCCTCCCCCGTATATAAAGGAGTGGAGGAGGGGGGCGGCCAAGGGAGGGTGGCACGCTCTAGGGGGGAGTCCAACCCCAACTGGGAGTAGGACTCCCCCCTTTCCTATTAGGACAGGGAGAGGGAAGGAAGAGGTGGGAGGGAAGAAGGAAAGGGGGGCCGGCCCCCTTCCCATTTCGGATTGGGCTTGGGGGGGGGGGGCGCCCCCTCCTTTTCTCCTTCTCCCTCCTTTCCACTAAGGCCCAATAAGGCCCATATACCTACCGGGGGGTTCCGATAACCTCCCGGAGCTCCGGTATAGTCCCAATCTCACCCGGGACCTTTCTGGTGTCCAAATATAGTCGTCCAATATATCGATCTTTATGTCTCGACCATTTAGAGACTCCTCGTCAAGTCCGTGATCATATTCGGGACTCCGAACAACCTTCGGTACATCAAAACTTATAAACTCATAATAAAACTGTCAACAAAACCTTAAGCGTGCGGACCCTACGGGTTCGAGAACTATGTAGAAATGACCGAGACTCGATTCCGGTCAATAACCAATAGTGGAACCTGGATGCTCATATTGGCTCCTACATATTCCACGAAGATCTTTATCGATCAAATCGCATAACAACATACGTTGTTCCCTTTGTCATCGGTATGTTACTTGCCCGAGATTCGATCGTCGGTATCCAATACCTAGTTCAATCTCGTTACCGGCAAGTCTCTTTACTTGTTACGTAATGCATCATCTCGTAACTAACTCATTAGCTACATTGCTTGCAAGGCTTATAGTGATGTGCATTACCGAGAGGGCCCAGAGATACCTCTCTGACAATCGGAGTGACAAATCCTAATCTCGAAATACGTCAACTCAACAAGTACCTTTGGAGACACCTGTAGAGCACCTTTATAATCACCCAGTTATGTTGTGACGTTTGGTAGCACACAAAGTGTTCCTCCGGTAAACGGGAGTTACATAATCTCATAGTCATAGGAACATGTATAAGTCATGAAGAAGGCAATAGCAACATACTAAACGATCAAGTGCTAAGCTAACGGAATGGGTCGAGTCAATCACATCATTCTCCTAATGATGTGATCCCGTTAATCAAATGACAACTCATGTCTATGGTTAGTAAACTTAACCATCTTTGATTTACGAGCTAGTCAAGTAGAGGCATACTAGTGACACTATGTTTGTCTATGTATTCACACATGTATTATGTTTCCGGGTAATACAATTCTAGCATGAATAATAAACATTAATCATGATATGAGGAAATAAATAATAACTTTATTATTGCCTCTAGGGCATATTTCTTTCAGTCTCCCACTTGCACTAGAGTCAATAATCTAGATTACACAGTAATGATTCTAACACCCATGGAGTCTTGGTGTTGATCATGTTTTGCTCGTGGAAGAGGCTTAGTCAATGGGTCTGCTACATTCAGATCCGTATGTATCTTGCAAATCTCTATGTCTCCCACCTGGACTTGGTCCCGGATGGAATTGAAGTGTCTCTTGATGTGGTTGGTTCTCTTGTGAAATCTGGATTCCTTTGCCAAGGCAATTGCACCAGTATTGTCACAAAAGAATTTCATTGGACCCGATGCACTAGGTATGACACCTAGATCGGATATGAACTCCTTCATCCAGACTCCTTCATTTGCTGCTTCAGAAGCAGCTATGTACTCCGCTTCACATGTAGATCCCGCTACAACGCTTTGTTTAGAACTGCACCAACTGACAGCTCCACCGTTTAATATAAACACATATCCGGTTTGCGATTTAGAATCGTCTGGATTAGTGTCAAAGCTTGCATCGATGTAACCATTTACGACTAGCTCTTTGTCACCTCCATAAACGAGAAACATATCCTTAGTCCTTTTCAGGTATTTCAGGATGTTCTTGACCGCTGTCCAGTGATCCACTCCTGGATTACTTTGGTACCTCCCTGCTAAACTAATAGCAAGGCACACATCAGGTCTGGTACACAGCATTGCATACATGATAAAGCCTATGGCTGAAGCATAGGGAACTTCTTTCATTTTCTCTCTATCTTCTGCAGTGGTCGGGCATTGAGTCTGACTGAATTTCACACCTCGTATTATAGGCAAGAACCCTTTCTTTGCTTGATCCATTTTGAACTTTTTCAAAACTTTATCAAGGTATGTGCTTTGTGAAAGTCCAATTAAGCGTCTTGATCTATCTCTATAGATCTTGATGCCTAATATGTAAGCAGCTTCACCGAGGTCTTTCATTGATAAACTTTTATTCAAGTATCCTTTTATGCTATCCAGAAATTCTATATCATTTCCAATCAATAATATGTTGTCCACATATAATATTAGAAATGCTACAGATCTCCCACTCACTTTCTTGTAAATACAGGCTTCTCCAAAAGTTTGTATAAAACCATATGCTTTGATCACACTATCAAAGCGTTTATTCCAACTCCGAGAGGCTTGCACCAGTCCATAAATGGATCGCTAGAGCTTGCACACTTTGTTAGCATCCTTTGGACTGACAAAACCTTCTGGTTGCATCATATACAATTCTTCTTCCAGAAATCCATTCAGGAATGCAGTTTTTGACATCCATTTGCCAAATTTCATAATCATAAAATGCGGCAATGGCTAACATGATTCGGACAGACTTAAGCATCACTATGGGTGAGAAAGTCTCATCGTAGTCAACCCTTGAACTTGTCGAAAACCTTTTGCAACAAGTCAACTTTGTAGACAGTAACATTACCATCAGCGTCAATCTTCTTCTTAAAAATCCAGTTATTTTTGATGGCTTACCGATCATCGGGCAAGTCAACCAAACTCCACACTTTGTTCTCATACATGGATCCCATCTCAGATTTCATGGCTTCAAGCCATTTTGTGGAATCTGGGCTCATCATCGCTTCCTCATAGTTCGTAGGTTCGCCATGGTCAAGTAACATGACCTCCAAAATAGGATTACCGTACCACTCTGGCGCGGATCTTATTCTGGTTGACCTACGAGGTTCTGTAGTAACTTGTTCTGAAGTTTCATGATCATCATCATTAGCTTCCTCACTTATTGGTGTAGTCGTCATAGGAACCGGTTTCTGTGATGAACTATTTTCCAATAAAGGAGCAGGTACAATTACCTCATCAAGTTCTACTTTCCTCCCACTCACTTCTTTCGAGAGAAAATCCTTCTCTAGAAAGGATCCATTCTTTGCAACAAATGTCTTGCCTTCGAATCTGTGATAGAAGGTGTACCCAACAGTTTCCTTTGGGTATCCTATGAAGACACATTTCTCCGATTTGGGTTCGAGCTTATCAGGTTGAAGCTTTTTCACATAAGCATCGCAGCCCCAAACTTTAAGAAACGACAACTTTGGTTTCTTGCCAAACCACAGTTCATAAGGCGTTGTCTCAACGGATTTTGATGGTGCCCTATTTAACATGAATGCGGCCATCTCTAAAGCATAACCCCAAAACGATAGCGGTAAATCAGTAAGAGACATCATAGATCGCACCATATCTAGTAAAGTACGATTACGACGTTCGGACACACCATTACGCTGTGGTGTTCCAGGTGGCGTGAGTTGCGAAACTATTCCGCATTGCTTCAAATGTAAACCAAACTCGTAACTCAAATATTCTTCTCCACGATCAGATCGTAGAAACTTTATTTTCTTGTTACGATGATTTTCAACTTCACTCTGAAATTCTTTGAACTTCTCAAATGTTTCAGACTTATGTTTCATTAAGTAGATATACCCATATCTGCTCAAATCATCCGCGAAGGTGAGAAAATAACGATATCCGCCATGAGCCTCAACATTCATTGGACCACATACATCAGTATGTATGATTTCCAACAAATCAGTTGCTCTCTCCATAGTACCGGAGAAGGGCGTTTTAGTCATCTTGCCCATGAGACATGGTTCGCAAGTACCAAGTGATTCATTATCAAGTGATTCCAAATGTCCATCAGTATGGAGTTTCTTCATGCGCTTTACACCAATATGACCTAAACGGCAGTGCCACAAATAAGTTGCACTATCATTATCAACTCTGCATCTTTTGGTTTCAACATTATGAATATGTGTATCACTACTATCGAGATTCATCAAAAATAGACCACTCTTTAAAGGTGCATGACCATAAAAGATATTACTCATATAAATAGAACAACCATTATTCTCAGATTTAAATGAATAACCGTATCGCATCAAACAAGATCCAGGTATAATGTTCATGCTCAACGCTGGCACCAAATAACAATTATTTAGGTCTAAAACTAATCCCGAAGGTAGATGTAGAGGTAGCGTGCCGACGGCGATCACATCGACTTTGGAATCATTTCCCACGCGCGTTGTCACCTCGTCCTTAGCCAGTGTCCGCTTAATCCGTAGTCCCTGTTTCGAGTTGCAAATATTAGCAACAGAACCAGTATCAAATACCCAGGTGCTTCTTTGAGCTCTGGTAAGGTACACACCAATAACATGTATATCACATATACCTTTGTTCACCTTGCCATCCTTCTTATCCACCAAATACTTGGGGCAGTTCCGCTTCCAGTGACCAGTTTGCTTGCAGTAGAAGCACTCAGTCTCAGGCTTAGGTCCAGACTTGGGTTTCTTCTCCTGAGCAGCAACTTGTTTGTTGTTCTTCTTGAAGTTCCCCTTATTTTTCCCTTTGCCATTTTTCTTGAAACTGGTGGTCTTATTGACCATCAACACTTGATGCTCCTTCTTGATTTCTACCTCGCAGCTTTTAGCATTGCGAAGAGCTCGGGAATAGTCTTGTCCATCGCTTGCTTATTATAGTTCATCACAAAGCTCTTGTAGCTTGGTGGTAGTGATTGAAGAATTCTGTCAATGACACTATCATCAGGAAGATTAACTCCCAGTTGAATCAAGTGATTATTATACCCAGACATTTTGAGTATGTGTTCGCTGACAGAACTATTCTCCTCCATCTTACAGCTATAGAACTTATTGGAGACTTCATATCTCTCAATCCGGGCATTTGCTTGAAATATTAACTTCAACTCCTGGAACATCTCATATGCTCCATGACGTTCAAAACGTCGTTGAAGACCCGGTTCCAAGCCTTAAAGCATGGTGTTGGTGTCAAAACCGGCGGATCTCGGGTAGGGGGTCCCGAACTGTGCGTCTAGGCGGATGGTAACAGGAGACAAGGGACACGATGTTTTTACCCAGGTTCGGGCCCTCTCGATGGAGGTAAAACCCTACTCCTGCTTGATTGATATTGATGATATGGGTAGTACAAGAGTGGATCTACCACGAGATCAAGGAGGCTAAACCCTAGAAGCTAGCCTATGGTATGATTGTTGTAATGGTTGTGTGTCCTACGGACTAAAATCCTCCGGTTTATATAGACACCGGAGAGGGCTAGGGTTACACAGAGTCGGTTACAATGGTAGGAGATCTACATATCCGTATCGCCAAACTTGCCTTCCACGCCAAGGAAAGTCCCATCCGGACACGGGACGAAGTCTTCAATCTTGTATCTTCATAGTCTTGGAGTCCGGCCGATGATGATAGTCCGGCTATCCGGATACCCCCTAGTCCAGGACTCCCTCAGTAGCCCCTGAACTAGGCTTCAATGACGATGAGTCTGGCGCGCATATTGTTCGGCATTGCAAGGCGGGTTCCTCCTCCGAATAATCCATAGAAGATTGTGAACACCAGGATAGTGTCCGGCTCTGCAAGATAAATTCCACATTCCACCGTAGAGAGAATAATATGTACACAAGTTCAAGCTGCTGACATATTTTTTGGCATGACGTCACGCCACTACCAAGCCTTCACTGGAATCGTTTTTTATTATACCACCTCAGCGCATTTAGCGAAGCGGTTTCCTTGGCACGTCTTATCAAAGCAGAGATCGTGTTCCCCTTATTCCGGGATTCCCATCAATACGGACGTGGGTAACCCAACCGCGCCATTGATTGTGACGCTTGGGAGATAAGCGAGTTTTACCAGGCCGGTGGGGACGCATAGTCTTCGTCCGCCCATATATAAGGGGATAAGGATCCACCTTTTTTACCTACGCCTTCTTCCTCCTTTGCTTATCCATCTCCGTGCACTCGAGCTCCAACGCCGAAGTTCACACATCTCGCCTCAACCTTCTCCAGCCATGTCCGGAGCGGGAGGCAAGTGGTTGGCCTCCTCCGTCACGGAGGGGCACATCGAAAAGCTGCACGGCGCCGGATACCTTTCCAGCGACATCGCGCACCGGCTGCCCGACAAGGGGCAGCTCATCCCCACCCCCAGGCCCCATGAGAGGGTCGTGTTCCTTCCCCACTTCCTCCGCGGACTGGGCTTCCCACTTCATCCCTTCGCCCGGGGGCTCATGTACTACTACGGCCTGGACTTCCACGATCTGGCGCCAAACTTCATCCTCAACATCTCGGCGTTTATCGTCGTGTGCGAGGCCTTCCTCTGCATCCAGCCCCACTTCGGCTTGTGGCCCAAGACCTTCAATGTCAAGCCGAAGGTAGTGAAGGGCGTCCAAGCGGAGTGTGGAGACGCCATGGTGGGAAAAATGCCCAACGTCACCTGGCTCGAGGGGGCCTTTGTGGAGTCCGTCAAGGGGTGGCAATCGGGGTGGTTCTACATCACCGAGCCGCGTGACCCTAAATGGGCAGCGGCCCCCGAGTTCAGATCTGGTATCCCCATGCAGCTCACCTCCTGGAAAGAGAAGGGCTTGCTATGGGGCAGTTCGGAGGAGCTGACAGGACTCCAGTCCTGTCTCCAGACCTTGGTGAATAAGAAGCTTAGGCTTGTCAATGTGATCCAGGTCATGCTCGTCCGCCGGATTCTCCCCTGCCAACAACGGGCCTTCAATTTGTGGGAGTTCGATCCGGCACAGCACCGGACTCTGAGTGGGCTCTTCGACACGACGTACGAAGCCGTCTGGAGGGTGCTATTCAAGGGCGGAGAAGCCCCCGCGTCCGCGACTGAAGATCGCGGATTCAGCACCAAGCGCCCGGCCGGTGTGGTAAGATATGTTATCCTTTATGGGACCTTTATTTCTTTCATAGTTTGACTCTATGTGGGATCTAAAACTCCTGATGCCTTTAACAGGACTGGCAGAGGACGTCCGGACAGGTAGACTGTCCGGCTCCCCTTCCTGAAGACCCAGCGGACGCCCGTTTAACGGGGCTGCTAGTCCTGGCACTTTATGTGGTGCCGGAGAAGAAGGCCAAGAAGAAGGCCACGAGAACCCGAAGGAGTTCCCGGTGCCAGGTGGTATCGGACTCATCGTCCGATGGCTCCGAGGCGGACTCCTCCCCCGAAGATGAGGAGGAGGAGAAAGAAGACTCTCCCCAGGAGGGGGGAGAGAGGAAGAGGAAGGCTTCCCCAACAGGGGAGGCCGAAGGGTCCAAGAAGGGGAGGACCCTTCCTCCGTGCGGCTCTGCCAACGCCGACGGCGGTGATGAGGAGTGGCCCTCAAGGGCCAAGCCCCTGGCGACATCGTAAGTATCCGGATTCCTGAGTGATTTATAATTTCTTTTTTTTGTCACATAGTGTCCTTCTAATGTCGCACACTACCTGTAGTCCGGCCAAGGATAATCTTCCCGCTTCATCAAGCGGGTCGTTGGCTTCGTCGGATGTAGAATCCATTCCGACTGCCTCCACCCCTCGCGACGCTGAGGACGCCGAGGTGGGATCCCAGGAGGGTACCCATCAGGAGGAGGCTCCGGAGGTGCCGCAAGGCAGCCTCCCGGACTTTGCGCCGGAATCCTTGCCGGAACCCGTAGTGGTTCCGGAGTCCGGCAGGCGGCCCCTTCGTAAGAAGGGCAAGACCGTGACGCCGGCGGCCTCCGTCCAACCGGAGGCGCCGGACAACTTGTTGGAGGCGCTTAACGGTGCTTCCATCGAGGAAGAACACCGCACTATCATGAGTGCGGTGATTCAGAAGGTTCAGCTCGCCAAGAGCGGGCTGACCGAAGCCTGCAGCAGCCTTCTAACAGGCTTTGAGGTAAGAAGTTTAAAATATGTAATGTAATACCGCATAGACAGTAGCCCCTGATGCTCAGTTCGGTGTTCGGAAAGAAAAGCCAGATTGAGGATCTAAAAAGATATACTCAGGAGTTCTAAAAATTATGTCAATATGGGTTTGCACGCTGCGCTGCTGACCTCTGCCACACTGACTGCGGAGGTCGGTGCTTTGAAGCAGAACCTCGAGCGGTCCGAGAACGAGCTCGGCCTTGCCAAGAAGCAGCTCGAGGACAAAGAAGGTGAGTAACACCGTAATAAATTTGTACCTTACAGAAAAGGATTTTGGTTGCAATAGAAATGACAAGGATAACTTGGGCACTGCAGGGGCCATGAACGAGGTGGCAACCCTGAAGGAGGCCGTGTCCGCGGCCGAGCGCAATGCGGCCGCAGAACGAGCAGAGCGAGAGAAGCAGGAGGCACGGGTGGCGGAGGTGCGGCAAGAGCTCCAGGCTCTCATGGAAAAACATGAGAGTTTGGAGCGCGACTCGAAGACTCGAGAGTCCGAGCTTGCCTCGGCTCTTGAGAGTGCCAAAGCCGCTAAGGCCGAGGCCCATAAGGCCCTTCAGGAGATGGAGGCGGTGAAGAAAATAGCAGCGGGTAAGGCATTTTTCATGCAAAGCAAGCATGTGAATGTGAATTACCTGTTACTTACCCGAATTCGGAGCTCTCCAGGAGCGTTTGCAGATCTGCCTTGCAGCGTGTCCGATGCCGCCGCATTCTATCGGGCCGAGGAGGTGAGCTCAATGGAGAAGGTCTTCTGGTCTCAGTACGCTGAGGCCGGACATCCGGTGCCCCTTAGCGACCAGCTGAAGCAGCTGGTCGAGCTCCACAAGGTAGCCGAGCAGGCCATGAAGGGCCTCATAGTCCGGCTTTGGCCTGAAGAGGCCATGCCTGGGAGCTACTTCGGCATGGTACGGTGGCTGGTGGATGCGTGTCCATGGGTGGAAGTCATCAAGCGCTCCGCCTGCATTGAAGGTGCCCGTCGGGCCCTTGCCCGTGCAAAGGTGCACTGGGGCAGGCTGGATGCTGAGAAACTTATAACGGACGCGCCGCCAGCGGGCAAGGAGTATCGTACGCCCGAGATGTACTATAAGAGTGTCCTGAAGGGTGCCCGCAAGATTGCGGATGAGTGCCCCAAAGATGTAATTATTGAGTAAACTCGCAATGTGTTATCCTGTGCGCTGAAAACTTTGTTCATATGCGCTAAGCAATGCTTATTAACTTAAAATATTACCTTCTGTGCGACCGTTTATTAAATCTGAGAGATGGCAAGTCGTCGCCTTCAGCCCCCATGCCACTAGTGCTGGGGTGTTCGGGATAAACTTGAGCACTCTTGTTCCCATATTTGGGTCCATCTAGGGAGGCGCTCAACACAACGAACAAGGCAACCGGACTTATAATGCTTGAACACTCTCACTTAGCCATAGATTTTTATAATTTTAAATTTCGGCGAAGCCCTTAGTATTCGGAAGACCGAGTTCAGGGCGCTATCCACGCCTGGGCCGGACACTATCCGGTTCCTCGCTCTAAGCGGCATAAGTCTTGAGGGACTCGAAAGGACCTCTCAAACAGCGACCAGCTCTCGCCTTATCATGATAGTCAGTTTTAGCTTTCTCCACTGAGGCGCTCGCCCAGCTCAACCGGGGCGCAATCGCAGTGGTTCTCCCAGTGCTACCTTAGCCGACTGAACGGAACGTAAGGTACCAAAACATGGGAGCCGGGCAAACCCAACTATTGACCCAAGACATGATTCGGAGCTGATGCATATAGTGCTATAAGTTCGGGGTGCCGCACTTGTGAAAGTGTTCGGACTTATCACACCATAATGCGGGGAACATAAGCCCCTGGTGTATTCGGCCGTACCAGAGTGTACGGATGCAAGATGTCATAAATGAACATATATAAGAAAAGGAATGCAATTATAAGCGAAAAGTGATGCATTGTTTATTCAAGGGATGCTGCCATGAGTGCAGAACGATACAAATAGTGCGGTAAGCAAGGGATTGGACTATTTAAACATGTCCCCCTCCAGGGGTAGCCTGCGGACTGGTGTTTTTAACAAATTTAATGCTTATAATGGATACCACGTGAGTGTTCGTCGCAGCCCTTGTCCCTCCCTGGCAGTTGCATCGTGAGTTCGGCAGGTTCGCCGCCGGACAGGGCCTCTAGTGAACGGATTCCTGTGTATAAAAATAGGAAAAATGAAAATAAAAAGAGCGACACACTTGGGAGCCCCTAGTGTGGTTGAGCCGCACTCTGGGCCTGTCGTGGTCGTGCCCCTCCCCCTATGCCCATGGTATCTCCAGAGCGTAATGATGTACGCGGGGAGCTGGTTTTGCAATCATGCGAGGGCTGGGGTTGGGGCCGCATTGCTACGCGTGCTCGGAACGTGCCAGGTTGTCTTGATTGATGTTACTCCGGGCGCATTTGGCCATGTCCGGTCGTTTAATGGCCGGACTCGAAAATTGCCTTAAAAGGCTGCTCTGTACTTCTGCCGCGAGAGCCGCTGTGTGTTCCTCCGTTCGGAGGGAGTGTTTAGTGTTTCCGTTGACCGTGATGACTCCATGAGGGCCTGGCATCTTGAGCTTAAGGTATGCATAATGTGGCACCGCGTTGAATTTTGCGAACGCGGTTCGTCCGAGCAGAGCGTGATAGCTACTGCGGAACGGGACTATGTTGAAGATTAACTCCTCTCTTTGGAAATTATCCGGGGATCCGAAGACCACTTCCAGTGTGACTGAGCCTGTACAATTAGCCTCCACACCTGGTATGACGCCTTTGAAGGTCGTCTTTGTAGGTTTAATCCTTGAGGGGTCTATGCCCATCTTGCGCACTGTATCCTGATAAAGCAGGTTCAGGCTGCTGCCGCCGTCCATCAGGACTCTAGTGAGGTGAAATCCATCGACGATTGGGTCTAAAACCAATGCGGCGAATCCGCCATGGCGGATACTGGTGGGGTTGTCCCTTCGATCAAAAGTGATCGGGCAATAGGACCATGGATTGAACTTCGGGGCGACTGGCTCCATCGCATATACGTCCCTAAGTGCACACTTCCGCTCCCTCTTGGGTATGTGGGTTGCGTATATCATGTTTACCGTCCGCACTTGTGGGGGGAAACCCTTCTATTCTCTACTGTTCGGCGGCCGGGTCTCCTCCTCGTCATCACTATGCAGCCCCTTGTCATTGCTTTCGGCAATTAACTTGCCTGCCTGCTTGAATACCCAACAATCCCTGTTGGTGTGGTTGGCTGACTTTTCGGGGGTGCCATGCATCTGGCAATAGCGGTCGAGTATTCGGTCCAAATTGGACGGACGGACCCGGAGTGGTTCTTTTAAATGGCTTCTTCCGCTGACCGGGTTTAGAGCCTCTGAATCCGGCGTTGATTGACGTATCCTCATTGTTATCGCCGTTAATGCGGCGTTTGTTTTTGTTTCGACGCGACCTGCCATTGTGGTCCTTAGTATCCGGTCTGCCAGCATTTTTGCTGAGGTTGTTGCTGCGGGCTAGCCAGTTGTCCTCTCCTGCACAGAAGCGGGTCATTTGTGATGTGAGGGCTGCCATGGATTTCGGCTTTTCCTGTCCTAGGTGCCGGGCTAGCCACTCGTCGCGGATGTTGTGTTTGAAGGCTGCAAGGGCCTCTGCATCCGGACAGTCGACGATTTGATTTTTCTTTGTTAAGAACCGTGTCCAGAACTGTCTGGCCGATTCGTCTGGCTGCTGAATTATGTGGCTTAGGTCATCGGCGTCTGGTGGTCGCACATATGTGCCCTGGAAGTTCTCGAGGAATGCGGCTTCCAGGTCCTCCCAACACTCAATTGACTCTGCGGGCAAGCTGTTAAGCCAATGCCGAGCTAGTCCTTTAAGCTTGAGTGGGAGATATTTGATGGCGTGGAGATCGTCGCTGCAGGCCATATGGATATGAAGGAGATAATCCTCGATCCAAACCGCGGGGTCTGTTGTGCCATTGTAGGATTCAATGTTCACGGGTTTAAACCCTTCGGGGATTTGATGATCCATTACTTCGTCTGTGAAGCATAGTGGGTGTGCGGCGCCTCTATATTGAGCAATGTCACAACGTAGCTCAAGAGAGCGTTGTCTGTTGTGTTCGGCCCGGCCGGAGTTGCTGTATCCGGCGCGACGGTAGTCGTCGTGGGTCGTGGGGCGCCTATGTTATCCATAGATAGATCTGGATTGTCTTGCCTTGTCCTCCAATATGTCCCACAAGTCCGGCGCATTCCCCTGTGGCTTCGTACTTTTCGAGCAGTGCCGGGGTACGGTTCTGGTGGGGGGCTTAGATGCCTCTCTGTCGCGGCCACGAGGTGGTCGGTCTGCCGTATTGTGCGCTGGTGATGAAGGTTTAAATGCCTTCTCCTCTAATCGGGGGAGCAACTTGCGTTTCGGGTAGCTTTTGGAGGGGCGTTCAAGTTCATACTCTTCGGCCGCCAGGACTTCAGTCCATCTGTCGGCTAGCAGATCTTGATCAGCTTGAAGCTGTTGCTGCTTTTTCTTTAAGCTATTTGCCATGGCCATTAGCCTGCGTTTAAGACGCTCTTGTTCGACAGGATCCTCAGGCACAATGAATTCGTCGTCATTGAGGCTTGCCTCGTCTCCGGAGGGAGGCATGTAATTATCATCCTCAACCTCTTCGTCTGCCGTTCTCTCGTGAGGGCTGGCTTCTGCATCCTCCTACGCTGAATCTTGCTGGAGGGGGTTGTCTTCGGCACTCTCTGGGGTGTTATTATCTTTGGTGCCAGAATCTCCATTCTTGCTGTGGCGGGATTTAGAGCGGCGTCGCTGACGTCGGCGCTTGGGCTGTTTCTTAGGGGAACCTGCCTCCGCTGCTTCTTCGCTGTTCCCGTCCTTCGGGATGTCCACCATGTATATGTCGTATGACGAGGTGGTCTTCCAGTGCCCCGTAGGCGCTGGTTCTTGATCGTCTCCGGCATCGTCGTCCATACCATCGATGTCTTCGGAGTCGTAGTCTAGCATGTCGGTTAGATCGTCGACAGTGGCTACAAAGTGGGTGGTGGGTGGGCTTTGAATTTCTTCGTCGTCCGCATCCCAACCGTCCTGACCGCAATCCGGCCAGGTCTCTCCTGATAGCGAGAGATGCTTTAGCGAATTTAGGATGTCGCCAAAGGGTGAGTGCTGAAAGATGTCCGCGGCGGTGAACTCCATGATCGGCGCCCAATCGGATTCGATTGGCAGGGGCGCAGGAGGCTCGGAGTCCGGCAAGGAGTCCGGCACCTCGGAGTCACGTGCTTTATAAGGGACAAGGTCGGTATTCGGCTCCATCGCCGTAGAAGTTGCAGTTCCCGAGGCGGTGTCCAGCCACCTGACCTCGATCTGCGCGGTCGGCTCCGAACTATAGGTCGGAGCGGACTCGTGTGCGGCCTCCAGGGCACTGTCCGGCGGCAGAGCTAAATCATGCCCATCGTGACAGTGCGGCACGCTCGGCTGTGGCTCGAATCCATCGAAGATCAAGTCTCCGCGGATGTCCGCTGTGAAGTTTAGGCTTCCAAATCTGACCTGATGGCCAGGGGCGTAGCTTTTGATCTGCTCCAGATGGCCAAGTGAATTGGCCCGCAGTGCAAAGCCGCCGAACACGAAGATCTGTCCGGGGAGAAAAGTCTCACCCTGGACTGCGTTGTTGTTTGAAGAATCCATCAAGCTAGGTTACACAGAGTCGGTTACAATGGTAGGAGATCTACATATCCGTATCGCCAAGCTTGCCTTCCACGCCAAGGAAAGTCCCATCCGGACACGGGACGAAGTCTTCAATCTTGTATCTTCATAGTCTTGGAGTCCGGCCGATGATGATAGTCCGGCTATCCGGACACCCCCTAGTCCAGGACTCCCTCACATGGCACACTGAACTATCGAGTAGTCATCAGCTTTGCTCTGCCAGACGTTCTTAACATCGTCAGTTGCATCTGCAGTAGGCATGGCACCCAGCGGTGCTTCCAGGACGTAATTCTTCTGTGCAGCAATGAGGATAATCCTCAAGTTACGGACCCAGTCCGTGTAATTGCTACCATCATCTTTCAACTTTGCTTTCTCAAGGAACGCATTAAAATTCAACGGAACAATAGCATGAGCCATCTATCTACAACAAACATAGACAAGCAAAATACTATCAGGTACTAAGTTCATGATAAATTTAAGTTTAATTAATCATATTACTTAAGAACTCCCACTTAGATAGACATCTCTCTAATCATCTAAGTGATCACGTGATCCAAATCAACTAAACCATAACCGATCATCACATGAAATGGAGTAGTTTTCAATGGTGAACATCACTATGTTGATCATATCTACTATATGATTCACGCTCGACCTTTCGGTGTCAGTGTTCCGAGGCCATATCTGCATATGCTAGGCTCGTCAAGTTTAACCAGAGTATTCTGCGTGTGCAAAACTGGCTTGCACCCATTGTAGATGGACGTAGAGCTTATCACACCCGATCATCACGTGGTGTCTGGGCACGACAAACTTTGGCAACAGTGCATACTCAGGAAGAACACTTTTATCTTGAAATTTAGTGACAGATCATCTTATAATGCTACCGTCAATCAAAGCAAGATAAGATGCATAAAAGATAAACATCACATGCAACCAATATAAGTGATATGATATGGCCATCATCATCTTGTGCTTGTGATCTCCATCTCCAAAGCACCGTCATGATCACCATTGTCACGCGCGCGACACCTTGATCTCCATCATAGCATCGTTGTCGTCTCGCCAACTATTGCTTCTATGACTATCGCTACCGCTTAGTGATAAAGTAAAGCAATTACAGGGCGATTGCATTTCATACAATAAAGAGACGACCATATGGCTCCTGCCAGTTGCTGATAACTTCGGTTACAAAACATGATCATCTCATACAATAAAATATAGCATCACGTCTTGACCATATCACATCACAACATGCCCTGCAAAAACAAGTTAGACGTCCTCTACTTTGTTGTTGCAAGTTTTACATGGCTGCTACGGGCTTAGCAAGAACCATTCTTACCTACGCATCAAAACCACAACGATAGTTCGTCAAGTTAGTGTTGTTTTAACCTTCGCAAGGACCGGGTATAGACACACTCGGTTCAACTAAAGTTAGAGAAACAGACACCCGCTAGTCACCTGTGTGCAAAGCACGGCGGTAAAACCAGTCTCGCGTAAGCGTACGCGTAATGTCAGTCCGGGCCGCTTCATCCAACAATACCGCTGAACCAAAGTATGACATGTTGGTAAGCAGTATGACTTGAATCGCCCACAACTCACTTGTGTTCTACTCGTGCATATAACATCAACGCATAAAACCTAGGCTCTGATGCCACTATTGGGGAACGTAGTAATTTCAAAAAAATTCCTACACACACACAAGATCATGGTGATGCATAGTAACGAGAGGGGAGAGTGTGTCCACGTACCCTCATAGACCGAAAGCGGAAGCATTAGCACAACGCGGTTGATGTAGTCGTACGTCTTCACGGCCCGACCGATCAAGCACCGAAACTACGGCACCTCTGAGTTCTTGCACACGTTCAGCTCGATGATGTTCCCTATACTCCGAGTTTCATCACCACGACAGCATGGTGACGATCTTGATGTTCTACCGTCGCAGGGCTTCGCCTAAGCACCGCTACAATATTATCGAGGAGAACTATGGTGGAGGGGGGCACCGCACACGGCTAAGAGATCAATGATTAATTGTTGTGTCTATGGGGTGCCCCCTCCCCCGTATATAAAGGAGTGGAGGAGGGGGCCAGCCAAGGGAGGGTGGTGCGCCCTAGGGGTGGAGTCCAACCCCAATCGGGAGTAGGACTCCCCCCTTTCCTATTAGGAGAGGGATAGGGAAGGAAGAGGTGGGAGGGAAGAAGGAAAGGGGGGCCCGGCCCCCTTCCCAATTCGAATTGGGCTTGGGGGGGCGCCCCCTCCTTTGCTCCTTCTACCTCCTTTCCACTAAGGCCCAATAAGGCCCATATACCTACCGGGGGGTTCCGATAACCTCCCGCAGCTCCGGTATAGTCCCAATCTCACCCGGAACCTTTCCAGTGTCCAAATATAGTCGTCCAATATATCAATCTTTACGTCTCGACCATTTCGAGACTCCTCGTCAAGTCCTTGATCATATCCGGGACTCCGAACAACCTTTGGCACATCGAAACTTATAAACTCATAATAAAACTATCAACGAAACCTTAAGCGTGCGGACCCTACGGGTTCGAGAACTATGTAGACATGACCGAGACTCGATTCCGGTCAATAACCGCGGAACCTGGATGCTCATATTGGCTCCTACATATTCTACGAAGATCTTTATCGGTCAAACCGCATAACAACATACATTGTTCCCTTTGTCATCGGTATGTTACTTGCCCGAGATTCGATCATCGGTATCCAATACCTAGTTCAATCTCGTTACCGGCAAGTCTCTTTACACGTTACGTAATGCATCATATCGTAACTTACTCATTAGCTACATTGCTTGCAAGGCTTATAGTGATGTGCATTACCGAGAGGGCCCAGAGATACCTCTCCGACAATCGGAGTGACAAATCCTAATCTCGAAATACGTCAACTCAACAAGTACCTTTGGAGACACCTGTAGAGCACCTTTATAATCACCCAGTTACGTTGTGATGTTTGGTAGCACACAAAGTGTTCCTCCGGTAAACGGGAGTTACATAATCTCACAGTCCTAGGAACATGTATAAGTCATGAAGAAAGCAATAGCAACATACTAAACGATCAAGTGCTAAGCTAACGGAATGGGTTGAGTCAATCACATCATTCTCCTAATGATGTGATCCCGTTAATCAAATGACAACTCATGTCTATGGTTAGTAAACTTAACCATCTTTGATTTACGAGCTAGTCAAGTAGAGGCATACTAGTGACACTATGTTTGTCTATGTATTCACACATGTATTATGTTTCCAGGTAATACAATTCTAGCATGAATAATAAACATTTATCATGATATGAGGAAATAAATAATAACTTTATTATTGCCTCTAGGGCATATTTCCTTCAACTCCTTCGCCCCCACCATGGCGATAGTATACACATTTGTCAGCTTCATTAACAACGAAGCCAACAGATGTCAGAGTTGTATTAAACTTATCACGCCATTGCTTAGGTGCTTGCTTCAGGCCATATAAAGATTTCAGCAACCTACACACCTTTCTTTCCTGACCATCTATCACAAAGCCATCTGGCTATTGCATGTAGATTTCCTCATTTAGCTCTCCATTTAGAAAAGCCGTCTTAACATCCATCTGGTGGACGAGAAGACCGTGCGAGGCCGCCAACGGGAGTAATACTCGGATGGTGGTCAGTCTAGCCACAGGTGAATAAGTATCAAAGAAATCTTCCTCTTCTTCCAGGTCATAGCCCTTGGCCACAAGCCTAGCCTTGTACTTTTCAATTGTACCATCGGGCCTAAGCTTATTTTTGAACATCCACTTACATCCCAATGGTTTGCAACCATAGGGACGCTCAGTGATCTCCCATGTCCCATTAGCCATGATGGAATCCATCTCGCTACGGACCGCATCCTTCCAGTAGTCAGCTTCTGGAGAGGCATACGCTTCTGAAATAGAAGTAGGAGTATCATCCACGAGGTACACGAAGAAATCATCACCAAAGTTCTTTGCAGTCCTATGTCTCTTGCCCCTACCAAGGGTTTCCTCGTCATCCTCCTCAGGAATTTCATCATGTGTTTGTTCATAATATTCCATAGGAATGGCAGGCTCAGGAGTCTCGTCAGATTCCTATCTAGAAGTGCTTTGTACATCTCTCATGGGGAAAATGTCCTCAAAGAATGTAGCATCCTTAGACTCCATAATTGTACTGACCTTCATGTCAGGTACCTCAGATTTCACTACTAGAAATCTATAGGCAACACTATTCATAGCATAGCCCAAATTAAGGTAGTCCACAGTCTTTGGTCCAAGCTTACGCTTTTTGGGGATCGGCACATTAAATTTTCACCAAGCAGCCCCAAGTACGTAAGTACAAGAGTGTTGTCCTTCTCTTGGTCCACTTCTCATAAGGAGTGATCTCGTTATCCTTTGTCGGAACTTCATTCAGGACATGACATGATGTCATTATAGCCTCCCCCCACCATGCCTTGGATAAACCCAACGTATCTAACATGGCATTAACCAAATCAGTTAGAGTACGGTTTTTCCGCTCGCAACCCCGTTTGACTGGGGTGAGTAGGGAGGCGTCCTCTCATGAATAATACCGTGTCCCGCACAGAAGGCATCAAACTCTTTCGAGAAGTACTCTCCACCATGATCTGACCGGACTCGTTTAATTTTCTTTTCGAGTTGATTCTCAAGTTCTGCCTTATAGATTTTAAAGTAGTGTAGAGCCTCATTGTCGGTGTCAAAACCGGCGGATCTCGGGTAGGTGGTCCCGAACTGTGCATCTAGGCGGATGGTAACAGGAGACAAGGGACACGATGTTTTTACCCAGGTTCGGGCCCTCTCGATGGAGGTAAAACCCTACTCCTGCTTGATTGATATTGATGATATGGGTAGTACAAGAGTGGATCTACCACGAGATCAAGGAGGCTAAACCCTTGAAGCTAGCCTATGGTATGATTGTTGTCCTGCGGACTAAAACCCTCCGGTTTATATAGACACCGGAGAGGGCTAGCGTTACACAGAGTCGGTTACAATGGTAGTAGATCTACATATCCATATTGCCAAGCTTGCCTTCCACGCCAAGGAAAGTCCCATCCGGACACGGGACGAAGTCTTCAATCTTGTATCTTCATAGTCTTGGAGTCCGGCCGATGATGATAGTCCGGCTATCCGGACACCCCCTAGTCCAGGACTCCCTCAGTAGCCCCTGAACCAGGCTTCAATGACGACGAGTCCGGCGCGCATATTGTCTTCGGCATTGCAAGGCGGGTTCCTCCTCCAAATAATCCATAGAAGACTGTGAACGCCAGGATAGTGTCCGGCTCTGTAAAATAAATTCCACATACCACCGTAGAGAGAATAATATTCACACAAGTTCAATCTGCGGATGTATTTTGTGGCGTGACGTCACACCACTACCAAGCCTTTACTTGAATCGTTTTTATTATACCACCTCAGCGCGTTTTAGCGAAGCGGTTTCCTTGGCACGTCTTGTCGAAGCAGAGATCGTGTTCCCCTTATTC
The DNA here is from genome assembly GCA_963921465.1 of Triticum timopheevii. Taxonomy (NCBI): domain Eukaryota; kingdom Viridiplantae; phylum Streptophyta; class Magnoliopsida; order Poales; family Poaceae; genus Triticum; species Triticum timopheevii. The sequence continues at coordinate 466,741,420 of OY997266.1, forward strand.
CGGGAATCCCATCAATACGGACGTGGGTAACCCAACCGCGCCATTGATTGTGGCGCTTGGGAGATAAGCGAGTTTTACCAGGTAGTAGGGACACATAGTTTCATCCGCCCATATATAAGGGGATAAGGATCCATCTCCTTTAGCTATGCCTTCTTCCTCCTTTGCTTATCCATCTCCGCGCACTCGAGCTCCAGCACCCAAGTCTGCACATCTCACCTCGACCCTTTCCAGCCATGTCCGGAGTGGGAGGCAAGTGGATGGCCTCCTCCGTTATGGAGGGGCACATAGAGAAACTGCGCGGCGCTGGATATATGTCCAGCGACATCGCGCATCGGCTGCCCGACGAGGGGCAGCTCATCCCCACCCCCAGGCCCCATGAGAGGGTTGTATTCCTTCCCCACTTCCTCCGCGGACTGGGCTTTCCACTCCACCCCTTCGTCCGGGGGCTCATGTACTACTACGGCCTGGATTTCCATGATCTGGCCCCAAATTTAATCCTCAATATCTTGGCGTTTATCATCGTGTGCGAGGCCTTCCTCTGCATCCAACCCCACTTCGGCTTGTGGCTCAAGACCTTCAACGTCAAGCCGAAAGTTGTGAAGGGCAGCCAAGCGGAGTGCGGAGGCACCATGGTGGGCAAAATGCCCAACGTCACTTGGCTTGAGGGTGCCTTCGTGGAATCCATTAAAGGGTGGCAATCGGGGTGGTTCTACATCACCGAGCCGCGTGACCCTAAATGGGCAGCGGCCCCCGAGTTCAGATCTGGCATCCCCATGCATCTCACCTCCTGGAAAGAGAAGGGCTTGCTTTGGGGTAGTTTGGAGGAGCTGACCGCACTCCAGTCCTGTCTCCAGACCCTGGTGAACAAGAAGCTCAAGCTTGTCAATGTGATCCAGGTCATGCTCGTCCGCCGGATTGTCCCCTGCCAGCAACGGGACTTTAATTTGTGGGAGTTTGATCCGGCACAGCACCGGACCTTGAGCAGGCTCTTCGACACTACGTACGAAGCTGCCTGGAGGGTGTTGTTCAAGGGCGCCGAAGCCCCCGCATCCGCTACCGAAGATCGCGGATTTAGCACGCAGCGTCCGGCTGGCGAGGTAAGCTATGTTATCCTTTATGGGACATTTGCTCTTCATAGTTTGACTCTATGCGGGATCTAAACTCCCAATGCCTTTAACAGGACTGGCATAAACTGTCCGGCTCCCCTTCCAGAAGACCCAGCGGACACCCGTTTGACGGGGCTGCTGGTCCCGACACTTTATGTGGTGCCGGAGAAGAAGGCCAAGAAGAAGGCCACGGGAACCCGAAGGAGTTCCCGGCGTCAGGTGGTGTCGGACTCATCGTCCGATGACTCCGAGGCGGACTCCTCCCCTGAGGACGAGGTGGAGAAAGAGGCCTCTCCCCCAGCGGGGGGAGAGAAGAAGAGGAAGGCCTCCCCAACGAGGGAGGCCGAAGGGTCCAAGAAGGAAGGACCCTTCCCCAGGACTGCTTCGCCAACGTTGGCGACGATAACAAGGAGTGGCCCTCAAGGGCCAAGCCCCTGGCGAGATCGTAAGGAGGGCAAGACTGTGACACCGGCGGCCTCTGTCTATCCGGAGGTGCCGAATAACTTGTTGGAGGCGCTCAACGGCGCTTCCATCGAAGAAGAACACCGCACTGTCATGAGTGCGGTGATTCAGAAGGTTCAGCTCGCCAAGAGCGGGCTGACCGAAGCCTGCAGCAGAATTCTAACAGGCTTTGAGGTAAGAATTTTAAGATGTGTAATATAATACCGCATAGACAGTAGCCCCTGATGCTCGGTTCGGTGTTCGGAAACAAAAGACGGACTGAGGATCTTTAAAAAGATATACGCAGGAGTTCTAAAAAATATGTCAATATAGGATTGCAGGCTGCGCTACTGACCTCTGCCACACTGACTGCGGAGGTCAATGCTTTGAAGCAGAGCCTCGAGCGGTCCGAGAGCGAGCTCGGCCGTGCCAAGAAGCAGCTCGAGGACAAGGAAGGTGAGTAACACCGTATTAAGTTTGTACCTTACAGAAAAGGATTTGGTTGCAAGAAAAATAACAAGGATAATGTGGGTACTCCAGGGGCCACAAACGAGGTGGCGACCCTGAAGGAGGCGGTGTCCGTGGACGAACGCAATGCGACCGCGGAACGAGCCGAGCGAGAGAAGCAGGAGGCGCGGGTGGCGGCGGTACAGCAAGAGCTCCAGGCTCTCATGGAAAAGCACGAGAGTTTGGAGCGTGACTTGAAGACTTGAGAGTCCGAGCTTGCGTCGGCTCTTGAGAGTGCCAAAGACGCTAAGGCCGAAGCCCACAAGGCCCTCCAGGAAATCGAGGATTTGAAGAAAATAGCAGCGGGTAAGGCATTTTTCATGCAAAGCAAGCATGTGAATGTGAATTACCTATTACTTACCCGAATTTGGAGCTCTCCAGGAGCATTCATGGATCTGCCCTGCAGCGTGTCAGATGCTGCCGCTTTCTACCGGGCCGAGGAGGGGAGCTCGACGGAGAAGGTCTTCTGGTCTCGGTATGCTAAGGCCGGACATCTGGTGCCCCTTAGCGACCAGCTGAAGCAGCTGGTCGAGCTCCACAAGGTGGCCGAACAGGCCGTGAAGGGCCTCATAGTTCGGCTGTGGCCTGGGGAGGCCATGCTTGGGAGCTACTTCGGCCTGGTGCGGCGGCTGGTGGATGCGTGTCCCTGGGTTGAAGTCGTCAAGCACTCCGCCTGTATTGAAGGTGCCCGTCGGGCCCTTGCCTGTGCAAAGGTGCACTGGGGCAGGATGGACGCTGAGAAGCTTGTGACGGACGCGCCACCGGCGGGCAAGGAGTACCGCACGCCCGAAATGTATTATAAGAGTGTCCTGAAGGGTGCCCGCATGATTGCGGGTGAGTGCTCCAAAGATGTAATTTTTGAGTAGACTCGCATTTTGTTATCTTGTGCGCTGAAAACTTTGTTCATATGCGCTAAGCAACGCTTGTTAATTTAAAATATTACCTTCTGTGCAGCCGTTTGTCAAATCTGAGAGATGACAAGTCGTCGGCTTCAGCCCCCATGCCACTAGTGCTGGGGTGTTCGGGATAAACTTGAGCGCTCTTGTTCCCATGTTTGGGTCCATCTAGGCAACCGGACTTATAATGCTTGAACACTCTCACTTAGCCATAGAATTCTATAATTTTAAATTTCGGCGAAGCCCCTAGTGTTCGGAAGACCGAGTTCGGGGCGCTATCCACGCCTGGGCCGGACAAAGCAGGTTCCTCGCTCTAAGCGGCATAAGTCTTTAGGGACTCGAAAAAACCTCTCAAACAGCGATCAGCTCTCGCCTTATCATGACGATCAGTTTTAGCTTTCTCCACTGAGGCGCTCGCCCAGCTCAATCGGGGCGCAATCGTAGTGGTTCTCCCAGTGCTACTGTAGCCGATACAACGAAACGTAAGGTACCAAAACATGGGAGCCGGGCAAACCCAACTATTGACCCAAGACATGATTCGAAGCCGATGCATATAATGCTATAAGTTCGGGGTGCCGCACTTGTGAAAGTGTTCGGACTTATCACACCATAATGCGGGGAACTTAAGCCCCTGGTGTATTTTAGCCGTACCAAAGTGTACGGATGCAACATGTCATAAATGAACATATGTATAAGAAAGAAATGCAATTTTAAGCAAAAAGCGATGCATTGTTTATTCAAGGAATACTGCCATGAATGCAGAACGATACAAATAGTGCGGTAAGCAAGGGATGGGACTATTAAACATGTCCCCCTCCAGGGGTAGGCTGCGGAATAGTGTATAAAACAGATTTAATGCTCATAATGGAGACCACCTGGATACTCATCGTAGCCTTTCTCCTGCCCTGGCTGTTGCATCTTGAGTTCGGCCGGCTTGCTGCCGGACAGGTCCTCTGGTAAATGGAGCCCTGTGGGTAAGAAAAAAAGGAAAAGAAAAAAGAGTGACACACTTGGGAGCCCCTGGTGCAGTTAAGCCGCATTCTGGGCCTGTGGTGGTCGTGCCCCTCCCCCTATGCCCATGGTATCTCCAGAGCGTAATGATGTACGCGAAGGGCCAGTCTTGCAATTTTGCAAGGGCTGGGGTTGGGGCCGCATTGCTACGCATGCTCGGAACGTGCCAGGTGGTCTTGTTGTAGGTTGCTCCGGGCACGTTTGGCCGTGTCCGGTCACTTAATGGCCGGACTCGAAAATTGCCTTAAGAGGCTGCTCTGTACTTCTGCCGCGAGAGCCGCTGTGTGTTCCTCCGTTCGGAGGGAGCGTTCAGTGTTTCCGTTGACCGTAATAACTCCTCGAGGGCCTAGCATCTTGAGCTTGAGGTATGCGTAGTGCGGCACCGCGTTGAACTTTGCGAACGCGGTTCGTCCGAGCAGAGCATGATAGCCGCTGCGGAACGGGACTATATCGAAGATTAACTCCTCGCTTCGGAAGTTATCCGGGGATCTGAAGACCACTTCCAGTGTAACTGAGCCTGTACAATTGGCTACACCTGGTATGACGCCTTTGAAGGTCGTCTTTGTGGGTTTAATCCTTGAGGGGTCTATGCCCATCTTGCGCACTGTATCCTGATAAAGCAGGTTCAGGCTACTGCCGCCGTCCATCAGGACTCTAGTGAGGTGAAATCCATCGACGATTGGGTCTAAAACCAATGCGGTGAATCCGCCGTGGCGGATACTAGTGGGGTGGTCCCTTCGATCAAAAGTGATTGGGTAGGAGGACCATGGGTTGAACTTTGGGGCGACTGGCTCCATCGCGTATACGTCCCTGAGTGCACGCTTCCGCTCCCTCTTGGGTATGTGGGTTGCGTATATCATGTTCACCGTCCGCACTTGTGGGGGGAAACCCTTCTGCCCTCTATTGTTCGGCGGCCGGGTCTCTTCCTCGTCATCGATATGCAGCCCCTTGTCATTGTTTTCGGCAATTAACTTGCCTGCCTGCTTGAATACCCAACAGTCCCTGTTGGTGTGATTGGCTGGCTTTTCGGGGGTGCCGTGTATCTGGCACGAGCGGTCGAGTATTCGGTCCAAATTGGACGGACCCGGAGTAGTTCTTTTGAATGGCTTTTTCCGCTGACCGGGTTTAGAGCCTCTGAATCCGGTGTTGACTGCCGTATCCTCAGTGTTGTCACCGTTAATGTGGTGTTTGTTTTTGTTGCGACGCGACCTGCCATTGCGGTCCTTGTTATCCGGACTGCCAGAATTTTTGCTGAGGTTGTTACTGCGGGCTAGCCAGCTGTCCTCTCCCGCGCAGAAGCGGGTCATGAGTGATGTGAGGGCTGCCATGGATTTCGGCTTTTCCTGTCCTAGGTGCCGGGCCAGCCACTCGTCGCGGATGTTATGTTTAAAGGCTGCAAGGGCCTCTGCATCCGGACAGTCGACGAGTTGATTTTTCTTTGTTAAGAACCGTGTCCAGAACTGTCTGGCCGATTCGTTTGGCTGCTGAATTATGTGGCTTAGGTCATCGACGTCTGGTGGTCGCACATATGTACCCTAGAAGTTGTCAAGGAATGCGGCTTCCAGGTCTTCCCAACACCCAATTGCTTCTGCTGGCAAGCTGTTAAGCCAATGTCGAGCTGGTCCTTTAAGCTTGAGTGGGAGATATTTGATGGCGTGAAGATCGTCACCGCGGGCCATGTGGATATGAAGGAGATAGTCTTCGATCCAAACCGCGGGGTCTGTTGTGCCATCGTAGGATTCAATGTTCACGGGTTTAAACCCTTTGGGGATTTGATGATCCATTACTTCATCTGTGAAGCATAGTGGGTGTGCGGCGCCTCTATATTGGGCTATATCACGACGTAGCTCAAGTGAGCTTTGTCTACTGTGTTCGGCCCGGACGGAGTTGCTGTATCTGGCGCGACGGTCGTCGTCGCGCATTGTGGGGCGCCCACGCGATCCATAGATCGATCTTGATTGTCTTGCCTTATCCTCCAATATGTCTCGCAAGTACGGCGCATTCCCTCGTGGCTTCGTACTCTTCGAGTGGTGCCGGGGTACGGTTCTAATAGAGGGCCTAAAGGCCTCTCTGTCGCGGCCACGAGGTGGTCGGTTAGCCGTATTGCGCTCTGGTGATGTAGGTTTATATGCCTCCTCCTCTAATCGGGGGAGCAACTTGCGTTTGGGGTAGCTTTTGGAGGGGCGTTCGAGTTCATACTCTTCGGCCGCAAGGACTTCAGTCCATCTGTCGGCTAGCAGGTCTTGATCAGCTCTAAGCTGTTGCTGCTTTTTCTTTAGGCTGTTCGCCGTGGCCATTAGCCTGCGTTTGAAACGCTCTTGTTCGACGGGATCCTCGGGCACGACGAATTCGTCATTGTTGAGGCTTGCCTCGTCTCCGAAGGGAGGCATGTAATTATCATCCTCTACCTCTTCGTCTGCCGCTCTCTCGTGAGGGCTGGCTTCTCCATCCTCCTGTGCTGAATCTTGCTGGAGGGGGTTGCCTTCGGCACTCTCTGGGGTGCTATTATCTCCGGTGCCGGAATCTCCATTCTTGCTATGGCAGGATTTAGAGCGGCGCCGCTGACGTTGGCGCTTGGGCTGTTTCTTGGAGGAGTCTTCCTTCGCTACTTCCTCGCCATTCCCGTCCTTTGGGATGTCCACCATGTATATGTCGTATGACGAGGTGGTCTTCCAGTGCCCCATAGGCGCTGGTTCTTGGTCGTCTCCGGCATCGACGTCCATACCGTCGATGTCTTCGGAGCCGTAGTCTAGCATGTCGGTTAGATCATCGACAGTGGCTACAAAGTGGGTGGTGGGTGGGCTTTGAATTTCTTCGTTGTCCGCATCCCAACCATCCTGACCACAATTCGGCCAGGGCTCTCCTGATAGCAAGAGATACTTTAGCAAATTCAGGATGTCGCCAAAAGGTGAGTGTTGGAAGATGTCCGCGGCGGTGAACTCCATGATCGGCGCCCAATCGGATTCGATTGGAGGGGGCGCAGGAGGTTCGGAGTCCGGCGAGGAGTCCGACACCTCGGAGTCACGAGCGTCGCAAGGGACAAGGTCAGTATTCGGCTCCATCGCCGTAGAGGTTGCAGCCCCCGAGGCGGTGTCTAGCCACCCATCCTCGATCTGTGTGGTCGGCTCCGAATTAAGGGTCGGAGCGGACTCATGTGCGGCCTCCAGGGCACTGTCCGGCAGCAGAGCTAAATCATGCCCATCGAGACAGTGCGGCGCGCTCGGCCGTGGCTCTAATCCATCGAATATCAAGTCTCCGCGGATGTCAGCCGTGAAGTTTAGACTTCCAAATCTGACCTGATGGCCAGGGGCGTAGCTTTCGATCTGCTCCAGATGGCCAAGCGAATTGGCCCGCAGTGCAAAGCCGCCGAATACGAAGATCTGTCCAAGGAGAAAAGTCTCACCCTGGACTGCGTCGTTGTTGATGATCGAAGGAGCCATCAAGCCTATCGGTGACGACACAGAGGAACTCTCAATGAAAGCACCAATGTCGGTGTCAAAACCGGCGGATCTCGGGTAGGGGACCCGAACTGTGCGTCTAGGCGGATGGTAACAGGAGACAAGGGACACGATGTTTTTACCCAGGTTCGGGCCCTCTCGATGGAGGTAAAACCCTACTTCTGCTTGATTGATATTGATGATATGGGTAGTACAAGAGTGGATCTACCACGAGATCAAGGAGGCTAAACCCTAGAAGCTAGCCTATGGTATGATTGTTGTTGTGATTGTTGTCCTACGGACTAAAACCCTCTGGTTTATATAGACACCGGAGAGGGCTAGGGTTACACAGAGTCGGTTACAATGGTAGGAGATCTACATATCCGTATTGCCAAGCTTGCCTTCCACGCCAAGGAAAGTCCCATACGGACACGGGACGAAGTCTTCAATCTTGTATCTTCATAGTCTTGGAGTCCGGCCGATGATGATAGTCCGGCTATCCGGACACCCCCTAGTCCAGGACTCCCTTACTCATCTTTGGTATTTAACAGATACACATAGCAATATCTAGTGGAATCATTTATCAAAGTCATGAAATATTTATTTCCACCTTTAGTCAACACACCATTCATCTCACAAAGATCAGAATATATGAGTTTAAGTGACGCCAAGTGTCTCTCCTCTGCTGCTTTGTGAGGCTTGCGAGGTTGCTTAGAGTGCACACACGAATGGCACTTAGAACCTTTGGCTAAAGTGAAACTCGGGATTAAATTTGATTTTGCTAGCCACGTCATAACTCCAAAACTAATGTGACAAAGACATGAATGCCAAACTTCAGATTGATTAACACTCGAATGAATATGGTTCACGACTTTATTACAGAAATCTGCGAGGGAAAGGCAGAACATCCCTCCGCTTTCACAACCTTTTCCAACAAATAGTCCATACTTAGTAACAACTAATTTATTAGACTCGAATACCAACTTAAACCCTTCTCTACATAGAAGGGAGCCACTAACGAGGTTCTTCTTGATGGCGGGGACATGCTGTACGTTCTTCAGCTGCACGATCCTTCCCGAAGTAAACTTCAGATCGACCATTCCAACACCATGAACAGAAGCACTCGCGCCATTCCCCATCAATACGGACCCGTGGCCTGTTGAGGGAGTCCTGGATTAGGGGGTATCCGGACAGCCGTACTGTATATATCGTCCGGACTATTGAAGCGTGAAGATAAAAGACTCTAGACTTCGGCCCATGTCCGGCTGGGACTCTCCTTGGCGTTGAAGGCAAGCTTGGCGATCCGGATATTGTGTTTCCTTCCTTGTAACCGACTCCATGTAAACCCTAGCCCTCTCCAGTGTCTATATAAACCGGAGAGGTTGGTCCTTAGAAGGCCGATCACAATTACAATCATTACCATCATAGGCTAGCTCTTAGGGTTTAGCCTCTAAGATCTCATGGTAGATCTACTCTTGTACTACCCATATCTTCAATATTAATCAAGCAGGAAGTAGGGTTTTACCTCCATCAAGAGGGCCCGAACCTGGGTAAACATCTGTGTCCCTTACTTCCTATTACCATCAGCCTTGACGCACAGATCGGGACCCCCTACCCAAGATCCGCCGGTTTTGACACCGACATTGGTGCTTTCATTAAGAGTTCCTCTGTGTCGACACTGTCGGGCTCGATGGCTCTTTCAATCATCATCAACGACACGGTGCAGGGTGAGACTTTCCTCCCCGGACAGATCTTCGTGTTCGACAGATTCACATTGCGGGCCAATTCGCTTGGCCATCTAGAGCAGATCGACAGCTACGCCCCTGGCCACCAGGTCAGGTTCGGAAACTTGAACTACACAGCGGATATTCACGGAGACTTGATCTTCGACGGATTTGGGCCTGCGCAAGGAGCATCGAACAGTTACAATGGGCACGGCTTAGACCTGCTGTCGGACGATGCACGGGATATCACCCCTGCACTAGCCCCAGATCTAAATCCGGAGCAGGTTGCGTTGCCTGACGACGGAGGAGTGGACCCTGCCCCGCAGGCCGCATACTAATCGGCGGTGGAGCCGAACACAGGCCTCACTTCTGAGGAAGCCTGTGACTCCGGACCCCCGGATTCGTATCCGGTTGTAGGTTCCAGTCCGCGCGCTCCCGAGCCCGCCGAGCCTAGTTGGGCTCCGGTAATGGAGTTCACCGCTGCGGACATCTTTCAGCACTCGCCCTTTGACGACATGCTGAACTCATTAAAGTCTCTCTCTTTGTCAGGAGGCTCTGGGCCGAACTATGTCCGGCTTGAGTGGGAAGCAGGCGACGAAGGAATTTGCTGCCCACCCACCACCCACTTCATTGCCACGGTCGATGATTTAACCGACGTGCTTGACTTCGATTCCGAAGACATCGACGCTATGGACGGTGGACGGCCACCTCCTCATACGACATATATATGGTGGATGATAACCCACAAGTATAGGGGATCACAACAGTTTTTGATAAGTAAGAGTGTCGAACCCAACGAGGAGCTAAAGGTAGAATAAATATTCCCTCAAGTTCTATCGACCACCGATACAACTCTACGCACGCTTGACGTTTGCTTTACCTAGAACAAGTATGAAACTAGAAGTACTTTGTAGGTGTGATAGGATAGGTTTGCAAGAGAATAAAGAACACATAAATAAAAAGTAGGGGCTGTTTCAATAAAGATGCAATAAAGTAAATATAGCGAGTGTGGAAAAGTGGTGGTAGGAGTTGTGGAATTGTCGCTAAGCAATTGACTATGTTACTAGACCGGTAATCACTATTGCAATTCTATTTGAGGGAGAGGCATAAGCTAACGTACTTTCTCTACTTGGATCATATGCACTTATGATTGGAACTCTAGCAATCATCCGCAACTACTAAAGATTCATTAAGGTAAAACCCAACCATAGCATTAAAGTATCAAGTCCCCTTTATCCCATACACAAACAACCTACTTACTCGGGTCTGTGCTTCTGTCACTCATGCCACCCACCATAAGCAAATCATGAACATATTGCAAACCCTACAGTGGGAATCCCTCACGCTTGTGCAACACAGAGGGCACAATAGGACAGCACCAATAATAAAATATGCAACTCAAACCAATCATAGCAATTCATCAATCACCGATAGGACAACGAAAATCTACTCAGACATCATAGGATGGCAACACACAATTGGAAAATAATATGAAGCATAAAGCACCATGTTCAAGTAGAGGGTACAACGGGTTGCGGGAGAGTGGACCGCTGTAGATAGAGGGGGAAAGGTGATGGAGATGTTGGTGAAGATGATGGAGGTGTTGGTGAAGATCGCGGTGATGATGATGGCCCCCGGCGGCGTTTCGGCGCCACCGGAAGCAAGGGGGAGAGAGCCCCCCTTCTTCTTATTCTTCCTTGACCTTCTCCCTACATGGGAGAAGGGTTTCCCCTCTGGTCCTTGACTCCCATGGCGTGGGAGGGGCGAGAGCCCCTCCGATATTGGATCTATCTCTCTATTTCTGCGTTCTCAGATTCTACCCCTTCACCATTTCCTTTATATCTGGAGATCCGTAACTCTGATTAGGGTGAATCTTTCGCCCAGATCTTTCTCATAAAATTAGCTTTCTTGCGCCAAAAGAAGAGCATCAACCGCCTTACGGGTGGCCCACGAGAGCCCAGGCCGCGCCCAGGGGGAGGGCGCGCCCCCTGTCTCGTGGCCACCCCAGACATCGTTGCGCGTTGATTTTACTTCCCAAAAATCATAAATATTTCAAAAAAATCTCCGTCCGTTTTTATCCCGTTAGGACTCCGTTTGATATTGGGTTTCTGCGAAACAAAAAACATGCAACAGACAGTAACTGGCACTGGGCACTGGATCAATATGTTAGTCCCAAAAAATAGTATAAAAAGTTGCCAAAAGTATATAAAAGTTGAATAATATTGGCATGGAACAATCAAAAATTATAGATGCACTAGAGCTATAAGTGTATGAAAGCTCAAACTGAAAACTAAGTGGGTGTGCATCCAACTTGCTTGCTCATGAAGACCTCAGGCATTTGAGGAAGCCCATCATCGGAATATACAAGCCAAGTTCTATAATGAAAATTCCCACTAGTATATGAAAGTGAAAGCATAAGAGACTCTCTCTATGAAGAACATGGTGCTACTCTGAAGCACAAGTGTGATAAAAGGATAGTAACATTGCCCCTTCTCTCTTTTTCTCTCATTTTTTCTTTTTATTTTTCATTTTTTTCATTTTCATTTTTTTCTTTCTTTTTGGTGGGCTTCTTTGGCCTCTTTTTTAATTTGGGCTTCTTTGTCTCTTTTATTTTTCATAAAGTCTGGAGTCTCATCCCGACTTGTGGGGGAATCGTAGTCTCCTTCATCCTTTCCTCACTGGAGCAATGCTCTAATAATGATGATCATCACACTTTTATTTACTTACAACTCAATATCTAGAACAAAGATATGACTCTATATGAATGCCTCCGACGGTGTACCGGGATGTGCAATGATCTAGCGTAGCAATGACATCAAAAAACAGACAAGCCATGAAAACATCATGCTAGCTATCTTACGGTCATGCAAAGCAATATGACAATGAATGCTCAAGTCATGAATATGATGATGATGGAAGTTGCATGGCAATATATCTCGGAATGGCTATGGAAATGCCATGATAGGTAGGTATGGTGGCTGTTTTGAGGAAGATATAATGAGGCTTATGTGTGATAGAGCGTATCGTATCACGGGGTTTGGATGCACCGGCGAAGTTTGCACCAACTCTCAAGGTGAGAAAGGGCAATGCACGGTACCGAAGAGGCTAGCAAGGATGGAAGGGTGAGAGTGCGTATAATCCATGGACTCAACATTAGTCATAAAGAACTCATATACTTATTGCAAAAATCTACAAGCCATTGAAAACAAAGTACTACGCGCATGCTCCTAGGGGGATAGATTGGTAGGAAAAGACCATCGCTCGTCCCCGACCGCCACTCATAAGGAAGACAATCAATATATAAAATTGTGCTCCAACTTCATCACAAAGCGGTTCACCATACGTGCATACTACGGGAATCACAAACTCAACACAAGTATCTCTACAATCCACAACCACCCACTAGCATGACTCTAATATCACCACCTTTATATCGCAAAACTATTGCAAGGAATCAAACATATCATATTCAGCGATCTACAAGTTTATGTAGGATTTTATGACTAACCATGTGAATGACCAATTCCTGTCATCTCTCTAAATAGATATAAGTGAAGCAAGAGAGTTTAATTATTTCTACAAAATATATGTCCATGCTCTAACAAATATAAATGAAGCAAAAGAGCATTCTACAAATGGCGGTTTTCTATGTGAAGAGAAATAGGCAATCCAAACTTCAAATGATATAAGTGAAGCACATGAAGCATTCTATAAAGCCATACTCAAAAGATTTAAGTGAAGTGCAGTGAGCATTCTATAAATCAACGAAGGACTATCTCATACCAGCATGGTGCATAAAAGAAAAGTGAAAACTAAATGCAAAAGATGCTCCAAGACTTGCACATAATGCATGAACGAAACGAATTCGAAAACATACCGATACTTGTTGAAGAAAGAGGGGATGCCTTCCGGGGCATACCCAAGCTTAGACGCTTGAGTCTCCTTGAATATTTACTTGGGTTGCCTCGGGCATCCCAAGCTTGAGCTCTTGCCTCTCTTCCTTTTTCTCATATCGAGACATCCTCGATTAGACACTACATCCACACAAAACTTCACTAGAAAACTCCGTAAGATCCGTTAGTATAATAAAGCAAATCACCACTCTAAGTACTGTTGCAAACCAATTCATATTTTGTTTTTGCATTGTTTCTACTGTAATATAACTTTTCCATGGCTTAATCCACTAATATAAATTGATAGATTCATCAAAACAAGCAAACTATGCATCAAAAATAGAATCTGTCAAAAAAAGAACATCCACCATACTTCTGGTACCCGAAAAATTCTACAAAAATTAGGAAAACTAAACAAGTTGTACAGAAAGACAGTGCAAAAGGAATCAGAACCATTTGACGTTCCAGATAAAAATGTAAAATCGCGCACTACAGCCAAAGTTTCTGTCCTACACCGTACAAACCAACAAGCATTGTAAACATCCTAAAGGCAAACCTTGGCACATTATTTTTATAATACAATGGAATTATACAAAGGGATAATTATTTTTGTTGAAAAGTTTCTGTAATCAAGATTCACAAAGTTTCTGTGAGCATGAACAAAGTTCAAGGCTAGCTCCCACTTCAACAATGCTTGTCTTTCTCACTTTCACTTTCCTTTTTGAAAAGTTTTTGGATTCCCCTCTTTATTTTTTTGTTTTTAAACTATATAAAAGCACTAAACATAAATAAATGACTCTCTAAAACTTCCGGGTTGTCTCCCTGGCAGCGCTTTCTTTAAAGCCATTAAGCTAGGCATTTAGTGCTCAAGTAATGGATCCACCCGGATCCCAAGGTATATCAAAGCCAATTTTAATTAACAATGATTTGTAATTTAGTAGTGAGCACGAAGTAACATATATCATGCAACAACAAAGTCTAACTCTCTTCCTATGCATCGGCATGTCATAAAAGAACAATGCATGGACACCAAGTAAAGGCCAATGCATAGTATAAGCAGTTTCTTGCAATTTCATCGTGTTGGAAACATAAAGAGGCAGAGATGTAGTTCCTGTCTCATAATAATTGCAAGTAGGAGCAGCAAGCACATGCATATTATATCTATTAAAATCATCATGTAAAGTAGTAAAACGCAACCCATCAATATAATCCTTAGTAAGCACAAACTTCTCCGATATAGTGTAGTTTGGAGAATTCAAAAAGATAATAGGATTATCATGCATGGGTGCAATAGCAACAATTTCGTGTTTAACATAAGGAACTATAGCAAGTTCATCTCCATAAGCATAATTCATATTGGCATCTTGGCCACAAGCATAGCAAGCATCATCAAAAAGGGATATTTCAAACAAATTCAAGGGATCATAGCAATCATCCTTCGGTAAGCACGAAGGAGAATTAAATAATGTATGAGTTGGAGGGTTACTCTCGTTAGAAGGTGGGCACGGGTAGCTAATCCGCTCTTCCTCCTTTTGTTCTTCGCTCTCCTCATCATCTTTTTCATCCAATGAGCTCACTGTTTCATCAATTTCTTCTTCCATAGCTTCCTGCAAAATATTAGTCTCTTCTTGGACAGTGTTGACTTTCTTCATAAAAGCATTAATATAGTAATTGTATTCATAATTTTCATAGAAATATCCAAGTATAGCAAGATTTTCCGGCCTATAACCATCATCATCAAAAGCTTCATACTTTTCAAACAAAGCTTCAATATAATAGGCAACCTTAAAAGCAACAAATTCTTCTATTTGTTCCACATCATAGTAATCATATATACCATTAGCATAAGAAGCTAAGGTTTCATTATCGTTAAATTTGCATGAAAAGGGGAGGTGTGGAGCCTCCATCCTAGAGCAACAAGTAATATCATATCTCAAGCATAGTTTCTAGGCATACCAATGCAACATAATAAATTGACCCCATAATAGTTTCCCTTTTTGTGTCAAGCGATAATCCCTAAAGTATTCACATTGATCCAACGTGTCTCCCATTATAAAGTTGAATGGGGTTTTCTCAGGATTATCAAAGTAGTACATAATATCTCTCACATAATGAGAATCGGGGGTTTTAGGAGTCACCCCATCTACATGAGTAGCAAGTACCTCTAATGTTTTTGGTATTTTGTGTTCCATATCCATAACTAAAGATAGAGAACAACTAAGAACAGCAAATAAAAATTACTTAGTGATAAAGCAAACAAGCACACACGAGAATATTCACCCCACGCTATGACTCCCCGGCAACGGCGCCAGAAAAAGGTCTTGATAACCCACAAGTATAGGGGATCGCAACAGTGTTCGATAAGTAAGAGTGTCGAACCCAACGAGGAGCTAAAGGTAGAATAAATATTCCCTCAAGTTCTATCGACCACTGATACAACTCTACGCACGCTTGATGTTTGCTTTACCTAGAACAAGTATGAATCTAGAAGTACTTTGTAGGTGTGATAGGATAGGTTTGCAAGAGAATAAAGAACACGTAAATAAAAAGTAGGGGATGTTTAAATCAAGATGCAATAAAGTAAATATATTGAGTGTGGAAAAGTGGTGGTAGGAGTTGTGGAATTGTCCCTAAGCAATTGACTATGTTACTAGACCGGTAATCACTATTGCAATTCTATTTGAGGGAGAGGCATAAGCTAACGTACTTTATCTACTTGGATCATATGCACTTATGATTGGAACTCTAGCAAGCATCCGCAACTACTAAAGATTCATTAAGGTAAAACCCAACCATAGCATTAAAGTATCAAGTCCCCTTTATCCCATACGCAAACAACCTACTTACTCGGGTCTGTGCTTCTGTCACTCACGCCACCCACCATAAGCAAATCATGAACATATTGCAAACCCTACAGCGGGAATCCCTCACGTTTGCGCGACACGGAGGGCACAATAGGACAGCACCAATAATAAATATGCAACTCAAACCAATCATAGCAATTCATCAGTCACCGATAGGACAACGAAAATCTACTCAGACATCATAGGATGGCAACACATCATTGGAAAATAATATGAAGCATAAAGCACCATGTTCAAGTAGAGGGTACAGAGGATTGAGGGAGAGTGGACCGCTATAGATAGATGGGGGAAGGTGATGGAGATGTTGGTGAAGATGATGGAGGTGTTGGTGAAGATCGCAGTGATGATGATGGCCCCCGGCGGTGTTCCGGCGCCACTGGAAGCAAGGGGGAGAGATCCCTCCTTCTTCTTCTTATTCCTTGACCTTCTCCCTAGATGGGAGAAGGGTTTCCCCTCTGGTCCTTGGCTCCCATGGCGTGGGAGGGGCGAGAGCCCCTCCGAGATTGGATCTATCTCTCTGTTTCTGCGTTCTCAGATTCTACCCCTTCACCGTTTCCTTTATATCTGGAGATCCGTAACTCCGATTGGGGTGAATCTTTCGCCTAGATCTTTCTCATAAAATTAGATTTCTTGCACCAAAAGAAGAGTGTCAACTGCCTTACGAGTGGCCCACGAGAGCCCAGGCCGCGCCCAGAGGGGAGGGCGCGCCCCCTGTCTCGTGGCCACCCCGGACAACGTTTCGCGTTGATTTTACTTCGCAAAAATCATAAATATTCCAAAAAAAAATCTCCGTCCATTTTTATCCCATTTGGACTTTGTTTGATATTGGGTTTCTGCAAAACAAAAAACATCCAACAGACAGGAACTGGCATTGGGCACTGGATCAATATGTTAGTCCCAAAAAATAGTATAAAAAGTTGCCAAAAGTATATAAAAGTTGAATAATATTGGCATGGAACAATCAAAAATTATAGAT
Organism: Triticum timopheevii; assembly: GCA_963921465.1. Taxonomy (NCBI): domain Eukaryota; kingdom Viridiplantae; phylum Streptophyta; class Magnoliopsida; order Poales; family Poaceae; genus Triticum; species Triticum timopheevii. The sequence continues at coordinate 466,758,275 of OY997266.1, forward strand.
ACGACGGAGACGTATCAGTGGACACTCCGAAGAAAACCAATGGCGACGAGGCAACGGAGGATAACCCCTCAGGAGGAAAAGCAAAGCATGGGCGCCTTCGGCGCCGCTCCAAGCCCCGCCACATCAACACCGGCCCCGGAGACGAAAGCAATCCGGATGGTGCCGAAGAGGAATACAGCCCTGATCAGCCTACCTTCAAGCAGGCCGGACCGGTCACGATGGGATACTTGGAGAGGGACAACCATACACCCCCCCTCCGACAACGAGGTAAGCCTCGGCAATGACGAATTCGACGTACCTGAAGATCCAGTGGAACAAGTTTGCTTCAAGCGATGGCTCATGGAAGCAAGAGCAGCTTAAAGCTAACCAAGACTTGCTAAAGGATAGGTGGACCAAGGTACTGGCCACCGAAAAGTACGGACTCGACAGCCCCAACAAAGGGCATGCACCGCACAATTGGCTACCTCAACCTAAGCAGGAGAACCCAAGGCACACACCCCGACGTCCACACATCATTAAGGTCCAAGACAGCAAAAAGGATACACGAAGAGGCACTCTCAAGCCTCGGCGCAATGGTCATAAATGGCAAGTAAAGGAAACTAGTGCCAAGTCCATCAACTCCCAGTCCGGTCAACGGACAAAGAGCGGCTCAAGCCTATTCGGCTCGAGCCACATACTCGATCAACCATGTAAAATTCATGGTACTTGTCGGTTTCAAAACTGGTGGATCTCGGGTAGGGGGTCCCGAACTATGCGTCTAGGCGGATGGTAACAGGAGACAAGGGACACGATGTTTTTACCCAGGTTCGGGCCCTCTCGATGGAGGTAAAACCCTACTCCTGCTTGATTGATATTGATGATATGGGTAGTACAAGAGTGGATCTACCACGAGATCAAGGAGGCTAAACCCTAGAAGCTAGCCTATGGTATGATTGTTGTTGTGATTGTTGTCCAACAGACTAAAACCCTCCGGTTTATATAGACACCAGAGAGGGCTAGGGTCACACAGAGTCGGTTACAATGGTAGGAGATCTACATATCCGTATTGCCAAGCTTGCCTTCCACGCCAAGGAAAGTCCCATCCGGACACGAGACGAAGTCTTCAATCTTGTATCTTCATAGTCTTGGAATCCAGCCGATGATGATAGTCCGGCTATCCGGACACCCCCTAGTCCAGGACTCCCTCAGTAGCCCCTGAACCAGGCTTCAATGACGACGAGTCTGGCGCGCATATTGTCTTCGACATTGCAACGCGGGTTCCTCCTCCAAATAATCCATAGAAGATTGTGAACACCAGGATAGTGTCCGGCTCTGTAAAATAAATTCCACATACCACCGTAGAGAGAATAATATTCACACAAGTTCAATCTGCTGATGTATTTTTGAAGGAAATATGCCCTAGAGGCAATAATAAAGTTATTATTTATTTCCTCATATCATGATAAATTTTTACTATTCGTGCTAGAATTGTATTAGCCGGAAACATGATACATGTGTGAATACATAGACAAACATAAGTGTCACTAGTATGCCTCTACTTGAACTAGCTCATTGATCAAAGATGGTTATGTTTCCTAACCATAGACATGTGTTGTCATTTGATTAATGGGATCACATCATTAGGAGAATGATGTGATTGACTTGACCCATTCCGTTAGCTTAGCACTTGATCGTTTAGTATGTTGCTATTGCTTTCTTCATGACTTATACAAAGTTCCTACAACTATGAGATTGTGCAACTCCCGTTTACCGGAGGAACACTTTGTGTGCTACCAAACGTCACAATGTAACTGGGTGATTATAAAGGTGCTCTACAGGTGTCTCCAAAGGTACATGTTGAGTTGGCATAATTCGAGATTAGGTTTTGTCACTCCGATTGTCGGAGAGGTATCTCTGGGCCCTCTCGGTAATACTCATCACTTAAGCCTTGCAAGCATTGTAACTAATGAGTTAGTTACGAAATGATGTATTATGGAACGAGTAAAGAGACTTGCCGGTAACGAGATTGAACTAGGTATTGGATACCGACGATCGAATCTCGGGCAAGTAACATACCGATGACAAAGGGAACAACGTATGTTGTTATGCGGTTTGACCGATAAAGATCTTCGTAGAATATGTAGGAACCAATATGAACATCCAGGTTCCACTATTGGTTATTGACCGAGAATAGTTCTAGGTCATGTCTACATAGTTCTCGAACCCGTAGGGTCCGCACGCTTAACGTTACGATGACAGTTTTATTATGAGTTTATAAGTTTTGATGTACCGAAGTTTGTTCGGAGTCCCAGATGTGATCACGTACATGACGAGGAGTCTCTAAATGGTCGAGACATAAAGATTGATATATTGGACGGATATATTTGGATACCAGAAAGGTTCTGGATGAGATTGGGACTATACCGGAGATCCGGGAGGTTACCGAAATCCCCCAGTAAGTATATGGGCCTTATTGGGCCTTAGTGGAAAGGAGGGAGAAGGAGCAAAGGAGGGGGCGCCCCCCCAAGCCCAATCTGAATTGGGAGGGGGGCTGGGCCCCCCCTTTCCTTCTTCCCTCCCCTCTCTTCCTTCCCTCTCCTACTCCTAATAGGAAAGGGGGGGCCAAACCTACTTGGAGTAGGATTGCCCCCCCTAGGGCGCGCCTCTCCCCTTGGCCAGCCCCCTCCTCCTCTCCCCCTTTATATACGGGGGAGGGGTGCACCCCTAAGACATACAAGTTGATCTACGGATCGTTCCTTAGCCGTGTGCGGTGCCCCCCTCCACCATATTCCACCTCGGTCATATCGTCGCGGAGTTTAGGCGAAGCCCTGCGCCGGTAGAACATCATCATCGTCACCATGCCGTCGTGCTGATGGAACTCATCCCCGACGCTTTGTTGTATTGGAGCCCTAGGGACGTCATCGAGCTGAACGTGTGCTGAACATGGAGGTACCATACGTTTGGTGCTTGGATCGGTCGGATCGTGAAGACGTACGACTACATCAACCGCGTTGTTATAACGCTTCCGCTTAACAGTCTACGAGGGTACGTAGACAATACTCTCCCCTCTCGTTGCTATGGCATCACCATGATGTTGCATGTGCGTAGGAATTTTTTTGAAATTACTACGTTCCCCAACAGTGGCATCCGAGCCTAGGTTTTATGCGTTGATGTTATATGCACGAGTAGAACACAAGTGAGTTGTGGGCGATACAAGTCATACTGCTTAACAGCATGTCATACTTTGGTTCGGCGGTATTGTTGGATGAAGCGACCCGGACCGACATTACGCGTACGCTTACGCGAGACTGGTTCTACCGATGTGCTTTGCACACAGGTGGCTGGCGGGTGTCAGTTTCTCCAACTTTAGTTGAACCGAGTGTGGCTACGCCCGGTCCTTGCGAAGGTTAAAACAGCACTAACTTGACAAACTATCGTTGTGGTTTTGATGCGTAGGTAAGAACGGTTCTTGCTAAGCCCGTAGCAGCCACGTAAAACTTGCAACAATAAAGTAGAGGACATCTAACTTGTTTTTGCAGGGCATGTTGTGATGTGATATGGTCAAGACATGATGCTATATTTTATTGTATGAGATGATCATGTTTTGTAACCGGAGTTATCGGCAACTGGCAGGAGCCATATGGTTGTCGCTTTATTGTATGAAATGCAAACGCCCTGTAATTGCTTTACTTTATCACTAAGCGGTAGCGATAGTCGTAGAAGCAATAGATGGCGTAACGACAACGATGCTACGATGGAGATAAAGGTGTCGCGCCGGTGACGATGGTGATCACGACGGTGCTTCGAAGATGGAGATCACAAGCACAAGATGATGATGGCCACATCATATCACTTATATTGATTGCATGTGATGTTTATCCTTTATGCATCTTATCTTGCTTTGTTTGACGGTAGCATTTTAAGATGATCTCTCACTAAAATTATCAAGAAGTGTTCTCCCTGAGTATGCACCGTTGCCAAAGTTCATCGTGCCCATACACCACGTGATGATCGGGTGTGATAAGCTCTACGTCCATCTACAACGGGTGCAAGCCAGTTTTGCACACGCAGAATACTCAGGTTAAACTTGACGAGCCTAGCATATGCAGATATGGCCTCGGAACACGGAGACCGAAAGGTCGAGCGTGAATCATCTAGTAGATATGGTCAACATAGTGATGTTCACCATTGAAAACTACTCCATCTCACGTGATGATCGGTTATGGTTTAGTTGATTTGGATCACGTGATCACTTAGATGACTAGAGAGATGTCTGTCAAAGTGGGAGTTCTTAAGTAATATGATTAATTGAACTTAAATTTATCATGAACTTAGTACCTGATAGTATTTTGCTTGTCTATGTTTGTTGTAGATAGATGGCTCGTGTTGTTGTTCCGTTTAATTTTAATGCATTCCTTGAGAAAGCAAAGTTGAAAGATGATGGTAGCAATTACATGGACTGGGTCCATAACTTGAGGATTATCCTCATTGCTGCATAGAAAAATTACGTCCTGGAAGCACCGCTGGGTGCCAGGCCTGCTGCAGGAGCAACACCAGATGTTGTGAACGTCTGGCAGAGCAAAGCTAATGACTACTCTATAGTTCAGTGTGCCATGCTTTACGGCTTAGAACCGGGTCTTCAACGACATTTTGAACGTCATGGAGCATATGAGATGTTCCAGGAGTTGAAGTTAATATTTCAAGCAAATGCCCGGATTGAGAGATATGAAGTCTCCAATAAGTTCTATAGCTGCAAGATGGAGGAGAATAGTTCTGTCAGTGAGCATATACTCAAAATGTCTGGGTATAATAATCACTTGATTCAACTGGGAGTTAATCTTCCGGATGATAGCGTCATTGACAAAATTCTCCAATCACTGCCACCAAGCTACAAGAGCTTCGTGATGAACTATAATATGCAAGGGATGAACAAGACAATTCCCGAGCTCTTCGTGATGCTAAAGGCTGCGGAGGTAGAAATCAAGATGGAGCATCAAGTGTTGATGGTCAACAAGACCACTAGTTTCAAGAAAAAGGGCAAAGGGAAGAAGAAGAGGAACTTCAAGAAAAACAGCAAGCAAGTTGCTGCTCAAGAGAAGAAACCCAAGTCTGGACCTAAGCCTGAAACTGAGTGCTTCTACTGCAAGCAAACTGGTCACTGGAAGCGGAACTGCCCCAAGTATTTGGCGGATAAGAAGGATGGCAAAGTGAACAAAGGTATATGTGATATACATGTTATTGATGTGTACCTAACTAGAGCTCGTAGTAGCACCTGGGTATTTGATACTGGTTCTGTTGCTAATATTTGCAACTCGAAACAGGGACTACGGAATAAGCGAGCACTAGCCAAGGACGAGGTGACGATGCGCGTGGGAAACGGTTCCAAAGTCGATGTGATCGCGGTCGGCACGCTACCTCTACATCTACCTTCGGGATTAGTTTTAGACCTGCATAATTGTTATTTGGTGCCAGCGTTAAGCATGAACATTATATCTGGATCTTATTTGATGCGAGACGGTTATTCATTTAAATCAGAGAATAATGGTTGTTCTATTTATATGAGTAATATCTTTTATGGTCATGCACCCTTGAAGAGTGGTCTATTTTTATTGAATCTCTAAAATAGTGATACACATATTCAAAATGTCGAAACCAAAAGATGCAGAGTTGATAATGAGAGTGCAACTTATTTGTGGCACTGCCGTTTAGGTCATATCGGTGTAAAGCGCATGAAGAAACTCCATACTGATGGACTTTTGGAATCACTTGATTATGAATCACATGGTACTTGCGAACCGTGCCTCATGGGCAAGATGACAAAAACACCGTTCTCCGGTACTATGGAGAGAGCAACAGATTTGTTGGAAATCATACATACAAATGTATGTGGTCCGATGAATGTTGAAGCTCGTGGCGGATATCGTTATTTTCTCACCTTCACAGATGATTTGAGCAGATATGGGTATATCTACTTAATGAAACACAAGTCTGAAACATTTGAAAAGTTCAAAGAATTTCAGAGTGAAGTTGAAAATCATCGTAACAAGAAAATAAAGTTTCTACGATCTGATCATGGAGAAGAATATTTGAGTTACGAGTTTGGTTTACATTTGAAGCAATGCGGAATAGTTTCGCAACTCACGCCACCTGGAACACCACAGCGTAATGGTGCGTCCGAACGTCGTAATCGTACTTTACTAGATATGGTGCGATCTATGATGTCTCTTACTAATTTACCGCTATCATTCTGGGGTTATGCTTTAGAGACGGCCGCATTCACATTAAATAGGGCACCATCAAAATCCATTGAGACGACGCCTTATGAACTGTGGTTTGGCAAGAAACCAAAGTTGTCGTTTCTTAAAGTTTGGGGTTGCGATGCTTATGTGAAGAAACTTCAGCCAGATAAGCTCGAACCCAAATCGGAGAAATGTGTCTTCATAGGATACCCAAAAGAGACTGTTGGGTACACCTTCTATCACAGATCCGAAGGCAAAACATTCATTGCTAAGAATGGATCCTTTCTAGAGAAGGAGTTTCTCTCGAAAGAAGTGAGTGGGAGGAAAGTAGAACTTGATGAGGTAACTGTACCTGCTCCCTTATTGGAAAGTAGTTCATCACAGAAATCAGTTCCTGTGACACCTACACCAATTAGTGAGGAAGCTAATGATATTGATCATGAAACTTCAGATCAAGTTTCTACTGAACCTCGTAGGTCTACCAGAGTAAGATCCGCACCAGAGTGGTACGGTAATCCTATTCTGGAAGTCATGTTACTTGACCATGATGAACCTACGAACTATGAGGAAGCGATGATGAGCCCAGATTCCGCAAAATGGCTAGAGGCCATGAAATCTGAGATGGGATCCATGTATGAGAACAAAGTATGGACTTTGGTTGACTTGCCCGATGATCGGCAAACCATTGAGAATAAATGGATCTTTAAGAAGAAGACTGACGCTGACGATAATGTAACTGTCTATAAAGCTCGACTTGTTGCAAAAGGTTTTCGACAGGTTCAAGGGGTTTGATTACGATGAGACCTTCTCACCCGTAGTGATGCTTAAGTCTGTCCGAATCATGTTAGCGATTGCCGCATTTTATGATTATGATATTTGGCAGATGGATGTCAAAACTGCAACCGGAAGGTTTTGTCGATCCTAAGGGAGCTAACAAAGTGTGCAAGCTCCAGCGATCAATCTATGGTCTGGTGCAAGCCTCTCGGAGTTGGAATAAACGCTTTGATAGTGTGATCAAAGCATATGGTTTTATACAGACTTTGGAGAAGCCTGTATTTACAAGAAAGTGAGTGGGAGCTCTGTAGCATTTCTAATATTATATGTGGATGACATATTGTTGATTGGAAATGATATAGAATTTCTGAATAGCATAAAAGGATACTTGAATAAGAGTTTTTCAATGAAAGACCTCGGTGAAGCTGCTTACATATTGGGCATTAAGATCTATAGAGATAGATCAAGACGCTTGATTGGACTTTCACAATGCACGTACCTTGATAAAGTGTTGAAAAGGTTCAATATGGATCAGGCAAAGAAAGGGTTCTTGCCTGTATTACAAGGTATAAAGTTGAGTCAGACTCAATGCCCGACCACTGCAGAAGATAGAGAGAAAATGAAAGGAGTTCCCTATGCTTCAGCCATAGGCTCTATCATGTATGCAATGCTGTGTACCAGACCTGATGTGTGCCTTGCTATTAGTTTGGCAGGGAGGTACCAAAGTAATCCAGGAGTGGGTCACTGGACAGCGGTCAAGAACATCCAGAAATACCTGAAAAGGACTAAGGATATGTTTCTCGTATATGGAGGTGACAAAGAGCTAGTAGTAAATGGTTACGGCGATGCAAGCTTTGACACTGATCCGGACGATTCTAAATCGCAAACCGGATACATATTTTTGTTAAACGGTGGAGCTGTAAGTTGGTGCAGTTCTAAACAAAGCGTCGTGGCGGGATCTACATGTGAAGCGGAGTACATAGCTGCTTCGGAAGAAGCAAATGAAGGAGTCTGGATGAAGGAGTTCATTTTCGATCTAGGTGTTATACCTAGTGCATCGGGACCAATGAAGATCTTCTGTGACAATACTGGTGCAACTGCCTTGGCAAAGGAATCCAGATTTCACAAGAGGACCAAGCACATCAAGAGACGCTTCAATTCCATATGGGACCAAGTCCAAGTGGGAGACATAGAGATTTCCAAGATACATACGGATCTGAATGTTGCAGACCCGTTAACTAAGCCTCTCTCACGAGCAAAACATGATCAGCACCAAGACTCCATGGGTGTTAGAATCATTACTATGTAATCTAGATTATTGACTCTAGTGCAAGTGGGAGACTGAAGGAAATATGCCCTAGAGGCAATAATAAAGTTATTATTTATTTCCTCATATCATGATAAATGTTTATTATTCATGCTAGAATTGTATTAGCCGGAAACATGATACATGTGTGAATACATAGACAAACGTAAGTGTCACTAGTATGCCTCTACTTGAACTAGCTCATTGATCAAAGATGGTTATGTTTCCTAACCATAGACATGTGTTGTCATTTGATTAATGGGATCACATCATTAGGAGAATGATGTCATTGACTTGACCCATTCCGTTAGCTTAGCACTTGATCGTTTAGTATGTTGCTATTGCTTTCTTCATGACTTATACAAAGTTCCTACAACTATGAGATTGTGCAACTCCCGTTTACCAGAGGAACACTTTGTGTGCTACCAAACGTCACAACGTAACTGGGTGATTATAAAGGTGCTCTACAGGTGTCTCCAAAGGTACATGTTGAGTTGGCATAATTCGAGATTAGGTTTTGTCACTTCGATTGTCGGAGAGGTATCTCTGGGCCCTCTCGGTAATACTCATCACTTAAGCCTTGCAAGCATTGTAACTAATGAGTTAGTTATGAAATGATGTATTACGGAACGAGTAAAGAGACTTGCCGGTAACGAGATTGAACTAGGTATTGGATACCGACGATCGAATCTCGGGCAAGTAACATACCAATGACAAAGGGAACAACGTATGTTGTTATGCGGTTTGACCGACAAAGATCTTCGTAGAATATGTAGGAACCAATATGAACATCCAGGTTCCACTATTGGTTATTGACCGAGAATAGTTCTAGGTCATGTCTACATAGTTCTCGAACCCGTAGGGTCCGCACGCTTAACGTTACGATGACAGTTTTATTATGAGTTTATAAGTTTTGATGTACCGAAGTTTGTTCGGAGTCCTAGATGTGATCACGGACATGACGAGGAGTCTCTAAATGGTCGAGACATAAAGATTGATATATTGGACGGATATATTTGGATACAGGAAAGGTTCCGGATGAGATTGGGACTATATCGGAGATCCGGGAGGTTACCGGAACCCCCCGGTAAGTATATGGGCCTTATTGGGCCTTAGTGGAAAGGAGGGAGAAGGAGCAAAGGAGGGGGCGCCCCCCCAAGCCCAATCCGAATTGGGAGGGGGGCCGGTCCCCCCATTCCTTCTTCCCTCCCCTCTCTTCCTTCCCTCTCCTACTCCTAATAGGAAAGGGGGGGCCAAACATACTTGGAGTAGGATTGCCCCCTCTAGGGCGCGCCTCACCCCTTGGCCGGCCCCGTCCTCCTCTCCCCCTTTATATACGGGGGAGGGGGCACCCCTAAGACACACAAGTTGATCTACGGATCGTTCCTTAGCCGTGTGCGGTGCCCCGCTCCACCATATTCCACCTCGGTCATATCGTCGCGGAGTTTAGGCGAAGCCCTGTGCCGGTAGAACATCATCATCGTCACCACGCCGTCGTGCTGACGGAACTCATCCCCGACGCTTTGCTGGATTGGAGCCCGGGGGACGTCATCTAGCTGAACGTGTGCTGAACACGGAGGTACCGTATGTTCGGTGCTTGGATCGGTCGGATCATGAAGACGTACGACTACATCAACCGCGTTGTTATAACGCTTCCGCTTAACGGTCTACGAGGGTACGTAGACAATACTCTCCCCTCTCGTTGCTGTGCCATCACCATGATCTTGCGTGTGCGTAGGAAATTTTTTGAAATTACTACGTTCCCCACCAATTTTGTGGCGTGACGTCACACCACTACCAAGCCTTTACTTGAATCGTTTTTATTATACCACCTCAGCGCGTTTTAGCGAGGCGGTTTCCTTCGCACGTCTTGTCGAAGCAGAGATCGTGTTCCCCTTATTCCGGGATTCCCATCAATACGGACGTGGGTAACCCAACCGCGCCATTGATTGTGGCGCTTGGGAGATAAGCGAGTTTTACCAGGCCGGTGGGGACGTATAGTTCCGTCCGCCCATATATAAGGGGATAAGGATCCGCCTTTTTACCTACGCCTTCTTCCTCCTTTCCTTATCCATCTCCGCGCACTCGAGCTCCGGCGCCCAAGTCCACACATCTCACCTCGACCTTCTCCAGTCATGTCCGGAGCGGGAGGCAAGTGGATGGCCTCCTCCGTTACGGAGGGGCACATAGCGAAACTGCGCGGCGCCGGATATCTGTCCAGCGACATCGCGCATCGGCTGCCCGATGAGGGGCAGCTCATCCCCACCCCCAGGCCCCATGAGAGGGTCGTATTCCTTCCCCACTTCCTCCACGGACTAGGCTTTCCACTCCACCCCTTTGTCCGGGGGCTCACGTACTACTACGGCCTGGATTTCCACGATCTGGCCCCAAATTTCATCCTCAATATCTTGGCATTTATCATCGTGTGCGAGGCCTTCCTCTGCATCCAGCCTCACTTTGGCTTGTGGCTCAAGACCTTCAACGTCGAGCCGAAGGTTGTGAAGGGCAGCCAAGCGGAGTGCGGAGGCGCCATGGTGGGCAAAATGCCCAACGTCACTTGGCTTGAGGGTGCCTTCGTGGAATCCATCAAAGAGTGGCAATCGGGGTGGTTCTACATCACCGAGCCGCGTGACCCTAAATGGGCAGCGGCCCCCGAGTTCAGATCTGGCATCCCCATGCAGCTCACCTCCTGGAAAGAGAAGGGCTTGCTTTGGGGTAGTTCGGAGGAGATGACCGGATTCCAGTCCTGTCTCCAGACCCTGGTGAACAAGAAGCTCAAGCTTGTCAATGTGATCCAGGTCATGCTCGTCCGCCGGATTCTCCCCTGCCAGCAATGGGACTTTGATTTGTGGGAGTTTGATCCGGCACAGCACCGGACCTTGAGCAGGCTCTTCGACACTACGTACGAAGCTGCCTGGAGGGTGCTGTTCAAGGGCGCCGAAGCTCCCGCATCCGCTACCGAAGATCGCGGATTCAACATGCAGCGTCCGGCTGGCGAGGTAAGCTATGTTATCCTTTATGGGACATTTGCTCTTCATAGTTTGACTCTACGCGGGATCTAAACTCCCAATGCCTTTAACAGGACTGGCAGAAGACGTCCGGATAGGTAAACTGTCTGGCTCCCCTTCCAGAAGACCCAGCGGACACCCGTTTGACGGGGCTGCTGGTCCCGGCACTTTATGTGGTGCCGGAGAAGAAGGCCAAGAAGAAGGCCATGGGAACCCGAAGGAGTTCCCGGCGTCAGGTGGTGTCGGACTCATCGTCCGGTGACTCCAAGGCGGACTCCTCCCCTGATGACGAGGAGAAGAAGAAAGAGGCCTCTCCCCCAGTGGGGGGAGAGAAGAAGAGGAAGGCCTCCCCAATGAGGGAGGCCGAAGGGTCCAAGAAGGGAAGGACCCTTCCCCCGGACTGCTCCGCCAACGTTGGCGACGGCAACGAGGAGAAGCCCTCAAGGTCCAAGCCCCTGGCGAGATCGTAATTATCCGGACTACTAGATAATTTATTTTCTTTTTGCCACACGGTGTCTTTCTAATGCCGCATACAACCTGTAGTCCGGCCAAGGACGATCTTCCCGCTGCGTCGAGCGGGTCCTTGGCCACGTTGGATATGGATTCTCTTCCGACCGCCTCAACCCCCCGTGACGCTGACGACGCCGAGGTGGGATCCCGGGAAGGGACCCGCCAGGAGGAGGAGGCCCCGGAGGTGCCACAAGGCAACCTCCCAGACTCTGCACCGGACTCCGCACCGGAACCTGCAGTGGTTCCAGAGTCCGGCGAGCGGCCCCTTCGTAAGAAGGGCAAGACTGTGACACCGGCGTCCTCTGTCCAACCAGAGGCGCCGGATAACTTGCTGGAGGCGCTCAACGGCGCTTCCATCGAAGAAGAACACCGCACTGTCATGAGTGCGGTGATTCAGAAGGTTCAGCTCGCCAAGAGCGGGCTGACCGAAGCCTGCAGCAGCCTTCTAACAGGCTTTGAGGTAAGAATTTTAAGATGTGTAACATAATACCGCATAGACAGTAGCCCCTGATGCTCGGTTCGGTGTTCGGAAACAAAAGCCGGACTAAGGATCTTTAAAAAGATATACGCAGGAGTTCTAAAAAATATGTCAAGAGAGCGAGCCGAGGTCAATGCTTTGAAGCAGAGCCTCGAGCGGTCCGAGAGCGAGCTCGGCCGTGCCAAGAAGCAGCTCGAGGACAAGGAAGGTGAGTAACACCGTATTAAGTTTGTACCTTACAGAAAAGGATTTGGTTGCAAGGAAAATAACAAGGATAACGTGGGTACTCCAAGGGCCACAAACGAGGTGGTGACCCTAAAGAAGGCGGTGTCTGCGGCCGAACACAACGCGGCCACGGAACGAGCCGAGCGAGAGAAGCAGGAGGCGTGGGTGGCGGCAGTACAGCAAGAGCTCCAGGCTCTCGTGGAAAAGCACGAGAGTTTGGAGCGTGACTCGAAGACTCGAGAGTCCGAGCTTGCGTCGGCTCTTGAGAGTGCCAAAGCCGCTAAGGCCGAAGCCCACAAGGCCCTCCAGGAAATCGAGGATTTGAAGAAAATAGCAGCGGGTAAGGCATTTTTCATGCAAAGCAAGCATGTGAATGTGAATTACCTATTACTTACCAGAATTCGGAGCTCTCCGGGAGCGTTCGCGGATCTGCCCCGCAACGTGTCAGATGCTGCCGCTTTCTACCGGGCCGAGGAGGGGAGCTTGACGGAGAAGGTCTTCTGGTCTCAGTATGCTGAGGCCGGACATCCGGTGCTCCTTAGCGACCAGCTGAAGCACCTGGTCGAGCTCCACAAGGTAGCCGAACAGGCGGTGAAGGGCCTCATAGTTCGGTTGTGGCCTGGGGAGGCCATGCTTGGGAGCTACTTCGGCCTGGTGCGGCGGCTGGTGGATGCGTGTCCCTGGGTTGAAGTCGTCAAGCACTCCGCCTGTATTGAAGGTGCCCGTCGGGCCCTTGCCCGTGCAAAGGTGCACTGGGGCAGGATGGATGCTGAGAAGCTTGTGACGGACGCGCCACCGGCGGGCAAGGAGTACCGCACGCCCGGAATGTAATATAAGAGTGTCCTGAAGGGTGCCCGCATGATTGCGGGTGAGTGCTCCAAAGATGTAATTTTTGAGTAGACTCGCATTTTGTTATCTTGTGCGCTGAAAACTTTGTTCATATGCGCTAAGAAACACTTGTTAATTTAAAATATTACTTTCTGTGCGGCCGTTTATCAAATCTGAGAGATGGCAAGTCGTCGGCTTCAGCCCCCATGCCACTAGTGCTGGGGTGTTCGGGATAAACTTGAGCGCTCTTGTTCCCATGTTTGGGTCCATCTAGGGAGGCGCGCAACACAACGAACGAGGCAACCGGACTTATAGTGCTTGAACACTCTCACTTAGCCATAGAATTCTATAATTTTAAATTTCGGCGAAGCCCCTAGTGTTCGGAAGACCAAGTTCGGGGCGCTATCCACGCCTGGGCCGGACAAAGCCGGTTCCTCGCTCTAAGTGGCATAAGTCTTTAGGGACTCGAAAAAACCTCTCGAACAGCGACCAGCTCTCGCCTTATCATGACGGTCAGTTTTAGCTTTCTCCACTGAGGCGCTCGCCCAGCTCAACCGGGGCGCAATCACAGTGGTTCTCCCAGTGCTACCTTAGCCAATACAACGGAATGTAAGGTACCAAAACATGGGAGCCGGGCAAACCCAACTATTGACCCAAGACATGATTCGGAGCCGATGCATATAACGCTATAAGTTCGGGGTGCCGCACTTGTGAAAGTGTTCGGACTTATCACACCATAATGCGGAGAACTTAAGCCCCTAGTGTATTTTAGCCGTACAAAAGTGTACGGATGCAACATGTCATAAATGAACATATGTATAAGAAAGAAATGCAATTTTAAGCAAAAAGCGATGCATTGTTTATTCAAGGAATACTGCCATGAATGCAGAACGATACAAATAGTGCGGTAAGCAAGGGATGGGACTATTAAACATGTCCCCCTCCAGGGGTAGGCTGCGGAATAGTGTATAAAACAGATTTAATGCTCGTAATGGAGACCACCTGGATACTCATCGTAGCCTTTCTCCTGCCCTGGCTGTTGCATCGTCAGTTCGGCCGGCTTGCTGCCGGATAGGTCCTCTGGTAAATGGAGTCCTGTGGGTAAGAAAAAAAAGGAAAAGAAAAAAGAGTGACACACTTGGGAGCCCCTGGTGCGGTTAAGCCGCATTCTGGGCCTGTGGTGGTCGTGCCCCTCCCCCTATGCCCATGGTATCTCCAGAGCGTAATGATGTACGCGAAGGGCCAGTCTTGCAATTTTGCAAGGGCTGGGGTTGGGGCCGCATTGCTACGCGTGCTCGGAACGTGCCAGGTGGTCTTGTTGTAGGTTGCTCCAGGCGCGTTTGGCCGTGTCCGGTTGCTTAACGGCCGGACTCGAAAATTGCCTTAAGAGGCTGCTCTGTACTTCTGCCGCGAGAGCTGCTATGTGTTCCTCCGTTCGGAGGGAGCGTTCAGTGTTTCCGTTGACCGTAATAACTCCTCGAGGGCCTGGCATCTTGAGCTTGAGGTATGCGTAGTGCGGCACCGCGTTGAACTTTGCAAACGCGGTTTGTCCGAGCAGAGCATGATAGCCGCTACGGAACGGGACTATATCGAAGATTAACTCCTCGCTTCGGAAGTTATCCGGGGATCCGAAGACCACTTCCAGTGTAACTGAGCCTGTACAATTGGCCTCTACACCTGGTATGACGCCTTTGAAGGTCGTCTTTCTGGGTTTAATCCTTGAGGGGTCTATGCCCATCTTGTGCACTGTATCCTGACAAAGCAGGTTCAGGCTGCTGCCACCGTCCATCAGGACTCTAGTGAGGTGAAATCCATCGACAATTGGGTCTAAAACCAATGCGGCGAATCTGCCATGGCGGATACTAGTCGGGTGGTCCCTTCGATCAAAAGTGATCGGGCAGGAGGACCATGGGTTGAACTTCGGGGCGACTGGCTCCATCGCGTATACGTCCCTGAGTGCACGCTTCCGCTCCCTCTTGGGTATGTTGGTTGTGTATATCATGTTCACCGTCCGCACTTGTGGGGGAAAACCCTTCTGCCCTCTATTGTTCGGCGGCCGGGTCTCTTCCTCGTCATCGCTATGCAGCCCCTTGTCATTGTTTTCGGCAATTAACTTGCCTGCCTGCTTGAATACCCAATAGTCCCTGTTGGTGTGATTGGCTGGCTTTTCGGGGGTGCCATGTATCTGGCACGAGCGGTCGAGTATTCGGTCCAAATTGGACGGACCCGGAGTAGTTCTTTTGAATGGCTTTTTCAACTGACCGGGTTTAGAGCCTCTGAATCCGGCCTTGACTGCCTTATCCTCAGTGTTGTCGCCATTAACGCGGCGTTTGTTTTTGTTGCGACATGACCTGCCATTGCGGTCCTTGTTATCCGGACTGCCAGAATTTTTGCTGAGGTTGTTACTACGGGCTAGCCAGCTATCCTCTCCCGCGCAGAAGCGGGTCATGAGTGATGTGAGGGCTGCCATGGATTTCGGCTTTTCCTATCCAAGGTGCCGGGCCAGCCACTCGTCGCAGATGTTATGTTTAAAGGCAGCGAGGGCCTCTGCATCCGGACAGTCGACGATTTGATTTTTCTTTGTTAAGAACCGTGTCCAGAACTGTCTGGCCGATTCATCTGGCTACTGAATTATGTGGCTTAGGTCATCGGCGTCTGGTGGTCGGACATATGTGCCCTGGAAGTTGTCAAGGAATGCGGCTTCCAGGTCTTCCCAACACCCAATTGATTCTGCTGGCAAGCTATTAAGCCAATGCCGAGCTGGTCCTTTAAGCTTGAGTGGGAGATATTTGATGGCGTGAAGATCGTCACCGCGAGCCATGTGGATATGAAGGAGATAGTCTTTGATCCAAACCGCGGGGTCTGTTGTGCCATCGTAGGATTCAATGTTCACGGGTTTAAACCCTTCAGGGATTTGATGATCCATTACTTCATCTGTGAAGCATAGTGGGTGTGCGGCGCCTCTATATTGGGCTATATCACGACGTAGCTCAAGTGAGCTTTCTCTACTGTGTTCGGCCCGGCCGGAGTTGCTGTATCTGGCGCGACGGTCGTCGTCGCGCATTGTGGGGCGCCCACGCGATCCGTAGATCGATCTTGATTGTCTTGCCTTATCCTCCAATATGTCGCGCTAGTCCGGCGCATTCCCCCATGGCTTCGTACTCTTCGAGTGGTGCCGGGGTACGGTTCTAATGGAGGGCCTAAAGGCCTCTCTGTCGCGGCCACGAGGTGGTCGGTCAACCGTATTGCGCTCTGGTGATGCGGGTTTATATGCCTCCTCCTCTAATCGGGGGAGAAACTTACGTTTGGGGTAACTTTTGGAGGGGCGTTCGAGTTCATACTCTTTGGCCGCAAGGACTTCAGTCCATCTGTCGGCTAGCAGGTCTTGATCAGCTCTAAGCTGTTGCTGCTTTTTCTTTAGGCTATTCGCCATGGCCATTAGCCTGCGTTTGAAACGCTCTTGTTCGACGGGATCCTCGGGCACGACGAATTAGTCATCGTTGAGGCTTGCCTCGTCTCCAGAGGGAGGCATGTAATTATCATCCTCTACCTCTTCGTCTGCCGCTCTCTCATGAGGGCTGGCTTCTCTGTCCTCCTGTGCTGAATCTTGCTGGAGGGGGTTGTCTTCGGCACTCTCTGGGGTGTTATTATCTCCGGTGCCGGAATCTCCATTCTTGCTGTGGCGGGATTTAGAGCGGCGCCGCTGACGTTGGCGCTTGGGCTGTTTCTTGGAGGAGTCTTCCTTCGCTACTTCCTCGCCATTCCCGTCCTTTGGGATGTCCACCATGTATATGTCGTATGACGAGGTGGTCTTCCAGTGCCCCGTAGGCGCTGGTTCTTGGTCATCTCCGGCATCGTCGTCCATACCGTCGATGTCTTCGGAGTCGTAGTCTAGCATGTCGGTTAGATCGTCGACAGTGGCTACAAAGTGGGTGGTGGGTGGGCTTTGAATTTCTTCGTCGTCCGCATCCCAACCATCCTGACCACAATTCGGCCAGGGCTCTCCTGATAGCGAGAGATACTTTAGCGAATTCAGGATGTCGCCAAAATGTGAGTGTTGGAAGATGTCCGCGGCGGTGAACTCCATGATCGGCGCCCAATCGGATTCGATTGGAGGGGGCACAGGAGGTTCGGAGTCCGGCGAGGAGTCCGGCACCTCGGAGTCACGAGCGTCACAAGGGACAAGGTCAGTATTCGGCTCCATCGCCGTAGAGGTTGCAGCCCCCGAGGCAGTGTCTAGCCACCCGTCCTCGATCTGCGTGGTCGGCTCTGAATTAAGGGTCGGAGCGGACTCATGTGCGGCCTCCAGGGCACTGTCCGGCAGCAGAGCTAAATCATGCCCATCGAGATAGTGCGGCGCGCTCGGCCGTGGCTCTAATCCATCGAAGATCAAGTCTCCGCGGATGTCAGCCGTGAAGTTTAGACTTCCAAATCTGACCTGATGGCCAGGGGCATAGCTTTCGATTTGCTCCAGATGGCCAAGCGAATTGGCCCACAGTGCAAAGCCGCCGAATACGAAGATCTGTCCAGGGAGAAAAGTCTCACCCTGGACTGCGTCGTTGTTGATGATCGAAGGAGCCATCAAGCCTATCGGTGACGACACAGAGGAACTCTCAATGAAAGCACCAATGTCGGTGTCAAAACCGGTGGATCTCGGGTAGGGGGTCCCGAACTGTGCGTCGAGGCGGATGGTAACAGGAGACAAGGGACACGATGTTTTTACCCAGGTTCGGGCCCTCTCGATGGAGGTAAAACCCTACTCCTGCTTGATTGATATTGATGATATGGGTAGTACAAGAGTGGATCTACCATGAGATCAAGGAGGCTAAACCCTAGAAGCTAGCCTATGGTATGATTGTTGTCCTACGGACTAAAACCCTCCGGTTTATATAGACACCGGAGAGAGCTAGGGTTACACAGAGTCAGTTACAATGGTAGGAGATCTACATATCCGTATTGCCAAGATTGCCTTCCACGCCAAGGAAAGTCCCATCCGGACACGGGACAAAGTCTTCAATCTTGTATCTTCATAGTCTTGGAGTCCGGCCGATGATGATAGTCCGGCTATCCGGACACCCCCTAGTCCAGGACTCCCTCAGTACTCCTAGAAGGACGGCAAAGCATACCAATAGAGAATGCCGGATCCTCAAAACAAAGCGGTTGGTCGTGTGCCAGAAACAATGATGGGAGGCGTCTAGTCAAGAGAGCCCCAGAGTATAAAAGTATGGCCGATCGCCCCCGCTCACACCAAGCACAGCAATCCAATTGCCGTACCCCTAGACCTAGTAGTCCGGGGGCTCCATAATACATAAAGCCCTCGCTGGTATGAAACCACAAATAACATCTTTTCAAAAGATGCCAGGTGTAAAGGCCAAGTCTATTGGCCCACCATTCTAACGGTTGTTTTCGGATCAACAAAAAATGCCACGCCAAAAAGATTAATTCTTCGGCACCTTCCCCTCATGCGGTAATTTACCGTATGATAACGGGATGAACCACGTTGGCTAGATTCCATGTGGTAAACCATTAGGCCAACACCGTGTGATATAATCACACTTATAGGCAAGGCCGAACTCCGCACTTAGAGCGAAAACCACACAGCTGCCGGAGTAGCGAGTCGTGCATGCCTATCAAAATTTTGATATGACAGCCAACTATCCGGACACTAACTGAGGAGTCCGCGCTATTTCACGGTATAACGGCTTGGTTCACCAGGGTACGATCAGGAACCCTTAGACCAACCACAAGAGGACGTTCAGCTGCCTCATAGAATTTGCCTTTACAAACTAACTTTGATGCAGAACAGGATTGGCGGCGTGGAATCAGCCCGGACACACAATGGCAGGAACATGCAGGTAGAAGGCAGTTCGGATTCACTCTTGATCCACTCACAACCCCCTTTAGTCCGGCCATCACAGGTTCCGCCAAAAACACCTCTTTTCATACATCGTACTCATATGCATAGACATATCATCCTACTACAATAAGTAGATTTAAATAACACTTACCGGCCGACGTTTATCGCCGACGCCTTTTTGCCAAAAATGGCAGCCATGCTTCGTGTTACACCCGGTTATGCCAGGGGCTGCACAGTACGGCAATAAATCCCGACCACCTTTTCGGTCGCTCGGCACCCCGAACTTATAGCACTATATGCATCAGCTCCGAATCATGTCTTGGGTCATTGGTTGGGTTTGCCCGGCTCCCATGTTTTGGTACCTTACATTCTGTTCTATCGGCTAAGGTAGCGCTGGGAGAACTACTGCGATTGTGTCCCGGTTCTGCCGGACGAGCACCTCAGTAGAGAAAGCCAAAAACCGACTGTCATGATGCAGCGAGAGCTGGTCAGCTGTTCGAGAGGTTGTAAAATCCTTCAAGATTTATTCCGCACAACGCCATTATAAATGCAGAGTGCGACGGATCGGTCTTCCGATCAAGTGCCAATAGAGCCCCTAGTTCGGCCTTCCGAACACTAGGGGCTGCGCCGACCATACTCGAATTCCTATGGCTAAGTGAGAGTAATAAAGCCGTATAGTCCGATTGCCTGGTTCGTGGTGAGAAACACCTCCTTAAAAGGACCCAACTATGGGATAAAGAGCATTCAGATATACCCCGAACACCCTCGTATTCTTTTTTACGTGGGGATAGAAACCGACGACTGGCCAACTCTCAGGATGTACATAAAATAAACAGCCGCACAAGAAGAATATATGTTCAAACAAAATAAAAATGCCATTATCCCATATTACAAAAAGCGGCACAAATGCCCTCAGGGAAATATAATGTCTTTGACACACTTATCCGCCACAAGGTGGGCCCCTTTTAGTACACATTCATAGTATAGCTCGGGCTTGCGGTGCTCCTTACCCTCCGGCGGCCCCTCGGTCATCAGCTTCTCCACGTCAAGCTTCCCCCAATGCACTTTTGCACGGGCAAACGCCATGCGCGCGCCTTCTATACAGACTGATCGCTTGATAGCATCAAGCCAAGGACAGGCGCCCACAACCCGCTTGACGAGTCCGAAGTAACTGCTTGGAATTGGCTCCGCAGGCCACAGCCGGACAACTAAGTCCTTCATGGCTAGTTCGGCCGCCTGGTGCAGTTCGACTAGCTGTTTCAGCTAATCGATAAAAGGCACCGGATAGTTCGGCGCCAAATACTGCGGCCAGAAATCCCTCTCCACAGTCTTCTTCTCCTCGGTTCTATAGAATTAGGCGGCATCTGATATGCTGCGAGGAAGATCCGCAAAAGCCCCTAGAAAAACAAGAATTCAGCTTGCCGCTTAGGATTCTTCCCATTATCATGTACAAAGGGCTAAGAATACAGAAGGCCTTACCAGCCGCAACTTTGCGGGCCTCCTGAATGTCCCACGCAGCACCTCGGGCTTCTTCCCGAGCACCTTCCGCAGCCTCAAGAGCTTGGGCGAGTTCAGATTCTTTCCCTATCAGACTCTGCTCCAAGCCCTCGCTTCTCTTCACAGCTTCCTGGAGCTCTCGCTCAGCTGCGATGACCCTGGCCTCGTGTTTTTCATGAAGCGCCTATTTGGCGGCTGCCTTCTCGTTGGCATCAGACACAGCCTTCTTTAGTGCCTCGTATTCGGCACTCGCTCCTAGAGCATACAATACAAACACTTTTCACTAAGCACAACTATTCATTCGTGCCAACTTCAAGACAAATGTTTTCAACATACCTTGCTTGTCTTCCAATTGCTTCTTCACACGGCCAAGTTCTTTCTCGGCCCGTGCAAGGCTCTGCTTCAGTTCGAACACTTCCGCATTATAAGCGGCCGACCACTCTGTAGATGCCTGTTTTCACAAAAAGGGGTATACGTCATTCACATAGGCTCCTGCAAAAGCAGAGGATTTGATCCCCTGTCCGGCTCCGTCTCCTCCGCCGGATAGTGCATCAGGGGCTAATACTCATATTATGAAAATTCCTCAAAGGTTTCTTAGGAAACATACCTCAAAAGCCTTTATAAGGCCAAAGCAGGACTCGTTCAGCCCGCTCTTGGCAGACTGAATCTTCTCAACCACCACGCCCATGAGGGTCCGATGCTCATCGACGATAGATGTGTTCTTCAACGCTGCGATAGACCGCCGGGCAGCTCTGCTCGAACAAAGGATGCCGGCGGGGTAGGCAGGCCTCCCACCATCGAAGGTGGCTGTTCGCTCGATTCTGGAACCTTAGAGGTCCCGGGGGCCTTATCCGCCCCCGTGTGTCCGGCTCCAGGGATATGTCCTCCCTGGTCCGGGTCGTGTCGAGATGACACCTCGGTGTCGCGCCTGGACTTTGGGGAAGGGGCCTGCGGAGGCGTCTCGCTCGCCAAGGCGTCTGAGCCCAGCGAATCCTCCGATGAGGATTGTCCGGCGCGAGACCTCGCCGGGCTGTGCAAAATATGGCAACAGTTAAAGCTATTGTATCCAAAAAAATCCCGGATGCATATGCGTGTTCGGATTCCGTATACTTACAACTTCTCTAAGGGCTGGGCCCTAGGATCCCACTCCGGGCTGCTGTCGGCAGCCGTGGTGGATGTCTCTGGGAGGGAACCTTTCCCCCTCTTGGGCGATTCGGCCTCTAGGGACGGGGAAGATGCACGCTTCCTCCCACCTTTAGAGTGAGCCTCGTCCTCCTCTGCTTCCTCCTCTTCGCCTTCTGAAGAGGGAGCGTTGCTTGAGTCTCCGGATTTTGCGTCCGATGCCTCGCGGCGACGGAGGCCACTCTGGGTCTTCTTGACCTTCTTGGAGGCCTCCTTCTTTGGCACCTCGTAAGGCGCGGGGACCAGCATCTTCGACAGAAGAGGTCCGGCCGGTTCCTCCGGCGGCAGGGCTGGACAATGTATCCGCTCCACCTTCTTTATCCATCCCTGAGGTCATAATGAAACATGATTAAGATGTCTCCCTCATGACATGCTAGCTGAAGCATGAATGGACAGAGTGTGTGAGGGAGTCCTGGACTAGGGGGTGTCCGGACAGCCGGACTATCATTATCCGCCAGACTCCAAGACTACGAAGATACAAGATTGAAGACTCCGTCCCGTGTCCAGATGGGACTTTCCTTGGCGTGGAAGGCAAGCTTGGCAATACGGATATGTAGATCTCCTACCATTGTAACCGACTCTGTGTAACCCTAGCCTCCTCCGGTGTCTATATAAACCGGAGGGCTTTAGTCCGTAGGACAACATACATTACAACAATCATACCATAGGCTAGCTTCTAGGGTTTAGCCTCCTTGATCTCGTGGTAGATCCACTCTTGTACTACCCATATCATCAATATTAATCGAGCAGGACGTAGGGTTTTACCTCCATCGAGAGGGCTCGAACCTGGGTAAAAACATCGTGTCCCTCGTCTCCCGTTACCATCCGCCTAGACGCACAGTTCGGGACCCCCTACCCGAGATCCGCCGGTTTTGACACCGACATTGGTGCTTTCATTGAGAGTTCCTCTGTGTCGTCACCGATAGGCTTGATGGCATCTTCAACCAGCAACGCTGTCCAGGATGAGACTTTTCTCTCCGGACAGATCTTCATGTTCGGCGGCTTCGCCCTGCGGGCCAATTCACTTGGCCATCTGGAGCAGATCGAAAGCTACGCCCCTGGCCGTCAGGTCAGATTTGGAAGCTTAAACTTCACGGCCGATGTCCGCGGAGACTTGATCTTTGACGGACTCGAGCCACAGCCAAGCGCGCCGCACTGTAACGACGGGCATGATCTAGCTCTGCCACTGAACAGTGCCTTGGTGGCCGCACACGGATCTGCTTCGGCCATCAGCCCGGAGCCGATCGCCCAGATCGAGGGCCGGTGGATAGACGCCGCCCTGGGGGCTTCAACATCCACGGCGATGGAGCCGAACACTAATCTTGTCCCTTGCAAAACTCGTGATTCCGAGGCGCCGGACTCCTCGCCGGACTCTGAACCTCCCACGCCCCTACCAATCGATCCGGATTGGGCGCCGGTTATGGAATTCACCGTCGCGGACATCTTCCAATACTCGCCTTTTGGCGATATCTTGAATTCACTAAAGCACCTCTCGTTATCGGGAGAGTCCTGGCCGGACAGTGGCCAGGATGGTTGGGAGGCGGACGACGAAGAAATTCAGAGCCCACCCACCACCCACTTTGTAGCCACTGTCGACGATCTAACCGACATGCTAGACTACGACTCCGAAGACATTGACGCCATGGACGACGATGCCTGGGACGACCAGGAACCAGCGCCCACAGGGCACTGGAAGGCCACCTCGTCATATGACGTATACATGGTGGATACCCCAAAAGATGGGGACGGGGAAGAAACAGCGGAGGCAGATCCCTTAAAGAAACAGCCCAAGCGCCAGCGTCAGCGGCGCCGCTCTAAATCCCGCCACAGCAAGAATGGAGATTCCGGCACAGGAGATAATAATACTCCAGAGAGTGCCGAAGACAATCCCCTCCAGCAAGACTCAGCGCAGGAGGATGCAGAAGCAAGCCCTCATGAGGAGGCGGCAGACGAAGAGGTTGAGGATCATAACTATATGCCTCCCTCCGAAGACGAAGCAAGCCTCAACGATGACGAATTCGTCGTACCCGAGGATCCCGTCGAACAAGAGCGCTTCAAGCGCAGGCTTATCGCCACAGCAAACAGCCTAAAGAAAAAGCAGCAACAGCTTCAAGCTGATCAGGACCTGCTGGCCGATCGATGGACCGAGGTCCTCGCGGCCGAAGAGTATAAACTCGAGCGTCCCTCCAAAAGTTACCCAATACGCAAGCTACTTCCCTGATTAGAGAAGGAAGCATACACACCTCCATCACCAGCGCACGATATGGCTGACCGACCACCCCGTGGTCGTGACAGAGAGGCATCCAGGCCCCCAGCCAAGACCGTACCCCGGCATCGCTCCAAAAGTACGAAGCCAAGAGGGAACGCGCCGGACTTGCGAGACATATTGGAGGACAAAGCAAGGCAATCCAGATCCATCTATGGATCACGTGGGCGCCCTACGACCCACGACGAATACCGTCGCGCCGGATACAATAACCCTGGCCGGGCCGAACATAGCAGACATCGCTCTCTCGAGCTGCGTCGCGATATTGCTCAATACAGAGGCGCCGCACACCCACTATGCTTCACTGACGAAGTAATGGATCATCAGATCCCCGAAGGGTTTAAACCCGTAAACATCGAATCTTACGATGGCACAACAGACCCCGCGGTTTGGATCGAAGACTATCTTCTCCACATCCATATGGCCCGCGGCGACGATCTCCACGCCATCAAGTACCTCCCACTCAAGCTTAAAGGACCAGCTCGGCATTGGCTTAACAGCTTGCCCGCAGAGTCAATTGGGTGTTGGGAAGACCTGGAGGCCGCAATCCTTGATAACTTCCAAGGCACATATGTGCGACCACCAGACGCCGATGACCTAAGCCACATCATTCAGCAGCCAGACGAATCGGCCAGACAATTCAGGACACGGTTCTTGACGAAGAAAAATCAAATCGTCGATTGTCCGGATGCAGAGGCCCTTGCAGCCTTCAAACATAACATCCGGGACGAATGGCTAGCCCGGCACCTGGGGCAGGAAAAGCCGAAATCCATGGCAGCCCTCACATTGTTAATGACCCGCTTTTGCGCGGGAGAGGACAGCTGGCTAGCCCGCAGCAACAATCTCCATAAAAATTCTGGCAGTCCGGATACTAAGGACAACAACGGCAGGTCACGTCGAAACAAAAACAAGCGCCGCATTAACGGCAACGATAAGGAGGATACGGCAGTCAACGCCGGATTCCGAGGCTCTAAACCCGGTCAGCGGAAGAAGCCATTCAAAAGAACCACTCCGGGTCCGTCCAATCTGGACCGAATACTCGACCGCTTATGCCAGATACATGGCACCTCTGAAAAGCCAGCTAACCACACTAATAGAGACTACTGGGTGTTCAAGCAGGACGGCAAGTTAATTGCCGAAAACAATGACAAGGGGCTAAACAGCGACGACGAGGAAGAGACCCGACCGCCGAACAACAGAGGACAGAAGGGTTTTCCCCCACAAGTGCGGACGGGGAATATGATATACGCGACCCACATACCCAAGAGGGAGAGGAAACGCGCACTAAGGGACATCTATGCGATGGAGCCAGTCGCCCCAAAGTTCAGCCCATGGTCCTCTTGTCCGATCACTTTCGATCGAAGAGACCATCCGACCAGCATATGCCATGGCGGATTCGCCGCATTGGTCTTAGACCCAATCGTCGATGGGTTCCACCTCACGAGAGTCCTAATGGACGGTGGCAGCAGCCTGAACCTGCTTTATCAGGATATAGTGCGCAAAATGGGCATAGACCCATCAAGGATTAAACCTACAAAGACAACCTTTAAAGGTGTCATACCAGGAGTGGAAGCCAACTGTACAGGCTCAGTCACACTGGAAGTGGTCTTCGGATCCCCGGATAATTTCCGGAGCGAAGAGTTAATCTTCGACATAGTCCCGTTCCGCAGCGGCTAGCACGCTCTGCTCGGACGAACCGCGTTTGCAAAATTCAATGCGGTGCCGCACTATGCATACCTAAAGCTCAAGATGCCAGGCCCTCGCGGAGTCATCACGGTCAATGGGAATACGGAACGCTCCCTCCGAACGGAGGAACATACAGCGGCTCTCGCGGCAGAAGTACAGAGCAGCCTTCTAAGGCAATTCTTGAGTCTGGCCGTTAAAAGGTCGGATACAGCAAAACGCGCCCGGAGCAATGCCAACCAAGACCACCTGGCGCGATCAGAGCACGCGTAGCAATGCGGCCCCAACCCTCGCCCGCACATGATCGCAAGAATAACACTCCGCGTACATCATTCCGCTTTGGAGATACCATGGGCACAGGGGAGGGGGCATGATCGCAACGGACCCAGAGTGCGGTTCGACCACACCAGGGGCTCGCAAGTTTGCCCCCCTTTCTTCATTATTTTTCTTCTTTTATGTATACAGGACTCTGTTAGCCAGAAGCCCTATCCGGCGGCGAACCTGCCGAACTCAAGATACAACAGTCAGGGACTAAAGAAGGCTGCGACGAACACTCAGGTGGTCTTAATTACGAGCATTAAATTCAATTATATACACCAAGTTCGCAGCTCATCCCTGGAGGGGGACATGTTTACTTAGTCCAAATCCCTTGCTTACCGCGCTATTTGTATCAGTCCGCACTACTAGCAGACTTTCTTTCATAAATAATGCAGCAACTTTTTGATCGCAAATTGCATTACCTTTTATATATATATGCTCATTATATGACATCTTGCACCCGTATATTTTGGTACGGCCCAATACACCGGGGGCTTATGTTCCCCATTCTATGGTGTGATAAGTCCGAACACTTTCACAAGTGCGGCACCCCGAACTTATAGCATTATATGAATCGGCTCCGAATCATGTCTTGGATCAATAGTTGGGTTTGCCCGGCTCCCACGTTTTGGTGCCTTACGTTCCGTTCCGTCGGCTAAGGTGGCACTGGGAGAACCACTGCGATTGCGCCCCGGTTGAGCCGGGCGAGCGCCTCAGTGGAGAAAGCTAAAACTGACTGGCATGATAAGGCGAGAGACTGGTTGCTGTTCGAGAGGTTTTTTCGGGTCCTTAAAGACTCACGCCGCTTCGAGCGAAGTTCCGGATAATGTCCGATGAAGGCGTGGATAGCGCCCCGGATTCGGCCTTCCGAATACCAGGGGCTTCGCCGAAATTTAAAATTATAGAATTCTATGGCTAAGTGAGAGTGTTCAAGCATTATAAGTCCGGTTGCCTTGTTCGTTGTGTTGAGCGCCTCCCTCGATGGACCCAACAATGGGAACAAGAGTGCTCATGGTTATCCCGAACACCCCAGCACTCGCGGCTTGGGGGCCGAAGCCAACGACTTACCATCTCTCAGATTTTATAAACGGCCGCACAGAAGGTAATATTTTAAATTAAACAAGCGTTGCTTAACGCGCACATGAACAAATTTTCAGCGCGCAGGATAATACATAGCAAATTCACTCAAAGATTACATTTCGGGGGCATTCATCCGCAATATTGCGGGCTCCCTTCAGGACAGTTTTATAATACATCTCGGGCATGCGATACTCCTTGCCCGGCGGCGGTGGGTCCGTGAGAAGCTTCTCCGCATCCAACTTGCCCCATTGCACCTTTGTGCGGGCAAGAGCCCGGCGAGCGCCTTCAATACAGGCGGAGCACTTGATGACATCCACCCAGGGGCATGCATCCACTAGCCGCCGCACGAGGCCAAAGTAGCTCCCTGGCATGGCCTGTCCAAGCCACAGCCGAACTATAAGGCCCTTCATGGCCTCCTCAGCTACCTTGTGGAGTTCGACTAGCTGCTTCAGCTGGTCGCTTGGGGGCACCGGGTGTCCGGCCTCAGCATACTGAGACCAGAAGACCTTTTCCGTCGAGCTCCCCTCCTCGCCACGGTAGAATGCGGCGGCATCGGACGCACTACGCAGCAGATCTGCAAACGCCCCTGGAGAGCTCCGAATGCGGGTAAGTGTCAGGTAATTTACATTAACATGCTTGCTCTGCATGAAAAATGCCTTACCCACAGCTACTTTCTTTATATCTTCAACCTCCTGAAGGGCCTTACGGGCCTCGGCCTTGGCGGACTTGGCACTTTCGAGAGTCGAGGCAAGCTCAGACTCTCGAGTCTTAGAGTCACGCTCCAAACTCTCATGCTTTTCCATGAGAGCCTGGAGCTCTTGCCGAACTTCCGCCACCTGTGCCTCCTGCTTTTCTCGCTCAGCCCGCTCCGCGGCCGCACTGTGTTCGGCCGCGGACACAGCATCCTTCAGGGCTGCCACCTCATTAGTGGCCCCTACAATACGCATATTATCCTTGTTAATTTTATTTGCAACCGAAATCCTTTTCTGTAAGGTATCTATTCAACGTGGTGTTACTCACCTTCTTTTTCCTCGAGCTGCTTCTTCGCATGGCCGAGCTCTTGCTCGGACCGCTCGAGATCCTTCTTTAGCACATCGACCTCCGCCGTTAGTGCGGCAGAGGTCAGCAGCGCAGCCTGCAAACCCATATTGACATATTTTTAACAACCCTGCGAATATCTTGTTAGATCCTCAGTCTGGCTTTTCTTTCCGAACACCGAACTGAGCATCAGGGGCTACTGTCTATGCGGTATTACATTACATAATTTTAACTTCTTACCTCAAAGCCTGTTAAAAGGCTGCTGCAGGCTTCGGTCAGCCCGCTTTTGGCGAGCTGAACCTTTTGAATCACCGCACTCATGATAGTGCGGTGTTCTTCCCCAATGGAAGCGCCTTTAAGCGCCTCCAGCAAGTTATCCGGCGCCTCCGGTTGGACGGAGGCCGCCGGTGTCACGGTCTTGCCCTTATTTCGAAGGGGCCGCTTGCCGGACTCTGGAACCACTGCGGGTCCCGATGTAGAGTCCGGCGCAAAGTCCGGGAGGTCGCCTGACGGCGCCTCCGGAGCCTCCTCCTGATGGGTCCCTCTCTGGGATCCCACCTCGGCGTCCTCGTCGGCGCGTGGGGTGGAGGCGGTCGAAAGTGAATTCACATCCGACGAGGCCAACGACCCGCTCGATGAGTCAGGGAGATCGTCATCGGCCGGACTACGGACAGAATGCGGCGTTAGAAGGACACTATGTGACATAAAAGATATGCATATAAAGGATCCGGACACTTACGATCTTGCCGGACGCCTGGCCCTTGGAGGCCACTCATCCTCGCCAACGCTAGTGTTGGCGAAACTGTCCGGGGGGATAGTTCTCCCCCTCTTGGACCCTTCGGCCTCCCCGATTGGGGAAGCCTTCCTCTTCTTCTCTCCCTCCTCTGGGAGGGAATACTCCTCCTCCTCGTCTTCGGGGGAGGAGTCCGCGTCGTCGTCAGACGCCTGATTGCGGGAACTCTTTCGAGTCCCCGCGGCCACCTTCTTGGCCTTCTTCTCCGGCACCACGTGCGGTGCCGGAACCAGCAGCCCTGCTAAGCGGGCGTCCACTGGGTCTTCTGGCATGGGAGCCAGGCTGATAAGCAGCTTGGCCTTCTCCATCCATTCCTGTCAAAGGAAGAGGCAGAATGAAACCTCACTGGAGACAATTTAATTATCACAAGTGTCCTGTAATGGGGTTGAATCACTTACCTCGTCAGTTGGATACTGCGAGCTGAATCCGCGGTCTTCCATCGCGGATGCGGGGGCTTCGGCGCCCTTGAACAGCACCCTCCAGGCGCCTTCGTATGTTGTATCGAAGAGCCCGCTTAGCGCCTGGTGCTGTTCCGGATTGAAATCCCACAAATTGAATGCCCGTTCTTGGCATGGGAGGATCCGCCGGATGAGCATGACTTGGACCACGTCGACGAGCCTGAGCCTGTTGCTCACCATCTTCTTGATGCAGGCTCGGAGTCCCGTCACCTCCACCGGATTGCCCCATGGCAAGCCCTTCTCTTTCCAAGAGGTGAGCTGCATGGGGATGCCAGATCTAAACTCGGGGGCCGCCGCCCATGTAGATTTGCGCGGCTCGGTGATGTAGAACCACCCCGATTGCCACCCCTTGACGGAGTCCACAAAGGTCCCTTCGAGCCAAGGGACGTTGGGCAATTTGCCCAACATGGCGCCTCCGCATTCCGCTTGCGTGCCCTTCACGACCTTCAGCTTGACGTTGAAGGTCTTGAGCCACAGGCCGAAGTGGGGCCGGATGCAGAGGAAGGCCTCGCACACGATGATAAACGCCGAGATGTTGAGGATGAAGTTCGGCGCCAGATCATGGAAATCCAGGCCGTAGTAAAACATGAGCCCCCGGACAAATGGATGGAGCGGAAAGCCCAGTCCACGGAGGAAGTGGGGGAGGAAGACGACCCTCTCATGAGGCCCAGGGGTAGGGATGAGCTGCCCCTCGTCGGGCAGCCGATGCGCGATATCGCCGGAAAGGTATCCGGCGTTGCGCAGCTTGGTGATGTCCTCCTCCTTAGTGGTGGAGGCCAACCATTTGCCTCTCGCTCCAGACATATTCGGAGAAGGTCGAGGCGAGATGCGCGAGCTTGGGCGTTGGAGCTTGAGTTCGCGGAGATGGATAAGCAAAGGAGGAAGAAGGCGTGGGTGAGAAGGTGAATCCTTATCCCTTATATATAGGCGGACGAAAACTATGTGTGCCCCACCAGCCTGGTAAAACTCGCTTATCTCCCAAGCGCCACCATCAATGGCGCGGTTGGGTTACCCACGCACGTATTGATGAGAATCCCGGAATAAGAGGAACACGATCTCTGCTTCGACAAGACGTGCTAAGGGAACCGCTTCGCTAAACGTGCTGAGGTGGTATAGTAAAAAACGATTTAAACAAAGGCTTGGTAGCGGTGTGATGTCACGCCGCATAATACGTCAGCAGATTGAACTAAGTGTACATTTTATTCTCTCTACGGTGGAATGTGGAATTTATTTTGCAGAGCCGGACACTATCCTGGTGTTCACGATCTTCTCTGGATTATTCAAGGGAGGAACCCGCCTTGCAATGCCGAACATTATGTGCGCCGGACTTATCGTCATTGAAGCCTGGTTCAGGGGCTACTGAGGGAGTCCTGGACTAGGGGGTGTCCGGACAGCCGGACTATCATTATCCGCCGGACTCCAAGACTACAAAGATACAAGATTGAAGACTCCGTCCCGTGTCCGGATGGGACTTTCCTTGGCGTGGAAGGCAAGCTTGGCAATACGGATATGTAGATCTCCTACCATTGTAACCGACTCTGTGTAACCCTAGCCTCCTCCGGTGTCTATATAAACCGGAGGGCTTTAGTCCGTAGGACAACATACATTACAACAATCATACCATAGGCTAGCTTCTAGGGTTTAGCCTCCTTGATCTCGTGGTAGATCCACTCTTGTACTACCCATATCATCAATATTAATCAAGCAGGACGTAGGGTTTTACCTCCATCGAGAGGGCCCGAACCTGGGTAAAAACATCGTGTCCCTCGTCTCCTGTTACCATCCGCCTAGACGCACAGTTCAGGACCCCCTACCCGAGATCCGCCGGTTTTGACACCGACAGTGTGGCTGTAACTTACCGAGCTTGCAGAATGGGATAATTGATACCCACGGTCCTCGGCGGGGCTCGGCCACGATTTGCCGGACTTGAAGAGCACCTTCCAGATATCCTTTTGGGAGGAATCATAGAGCTCCTGAAGGGTTAGGTGCTCGGTTGGGTCGAACTCCCACAGATTGCAGGCTCGATGCTGACAGGGGAGAACCAGGCGAACTAGCATCACCTGGACTACGTCGACGAGTTTGACGTCCCTGTCAACCACACTCTGAACATGCGTCTGGAGCAGTGACAGCTCGTCGGACGAGGACCAGTTTGGTTCCTTCTTGGGCCAAGACGTGAGTCGCAGTTGAGCTCCGGATCTGAACTTTGGAGCTGCCGCCCACTTTTTGCCGCGTGGTTCGGTGATATAGAACCACTGCTGCTGCCACTCCTTGATGGAGTCGTTGAAGGCACCCTTTGGCCAAACGGCCTTGGGCATCTTGCTTACCATGGCGCCGCCGCACTCGGCGTGCTCGCCACTCACCACCTTGGGTTTCACATTGAAAATCTTCAGCCACATCCCGAAGTGAGGTGGGATCCGGAGAAAAGCCTCGCACACGATGATGAACGTCGAGATATTGAGGAAGGAGTTGGGGGAAAGATCATGAAAATCCATCCCGTAGTAATACATGACTCCACGAACAAATGGGTGAAGGGGGAACCCGAGCCCGCGGACAAAATGGGGAAGGAACACGACTCTCTCGCGAGGTTCCGGAGTGGGGACGACCTGTCCCGCCGGTGGGAGACGGTGGCCGATCTTCTGGGCCAGATACCCGGCTCCCCGGAGCTTCTTGATGTCCTTCTCCTTTATGGTCAAGGCCATCCATCTGCCTCCTGCTCCGGATCCGGACATCTTCGGAAAACCTCTCTTCGATAGAGAAGAAGAGTGCTTGGGCGTTAGGGCTCGAACAGAGGGGGATGAGCTAGCGGAAAGAGAAGGCGTGGGTAAAAAGAAAGAGACCTCATCTCTTTATAGGGGCGGTAAATGCTTTTTGCGCCTGCCCACTTGCCTGGTGGAGCCCGTTCTCCTCCCGCTCGCCGCTATTAGCGGCGTGGTTGTATTACCCACAACCGTATTGATGAAAATCCCGCAATAAGGGGACACGATCTCTGCTTTGACAAGACGTGTCTAGGAAACCGCCTCGCAATACGCGCTATGGCTAGTTGTGGGAAAACGGTTCGAATAATGGCCTGACCGTAATGACACATCGCGTTGTCTAAAAATCTGTCAGTAGATTGCGTTTGTGAAATACTATTCCCTCTACGGTGGCATATGAAGATCATCTTGCTGATCCGGACACTGTCTACATGTTCGATAACCACTTTGGAGTATTCGGAGAAGGAACCCGCCTTGCAATGCCAAAGACAATACTGGACTCATCGTCATTGAAGCCTGATTCAGGGGCTACTGAGGGAGTCCTGGATTAGGGGGTATCCGGACAGCCGGACTGTATACATCGTCCAGACTATTGAAGCGTGAAGATACAAGACTCAAGACTTCGGCCTGTGTCCGGATGGGACTCTCCTTGGTGTGGAAGGCAAGCTTGGCGATCCGGATATTGTGTTTCCTTCGTTGTAACCAACTCCATGTAAACCCTAGCCCTCTCCGGTGTCTATATAAACCGGAGAGGCTGGTCCTTAGAAGGCCGATCACAATTACAATCATACCATCATAGGCTAGCTCTTAGGGTTTAGCCTCTACGATCTCGTGGTAGATCTACTCTTGTACTACCCATATCTTCAATATTAATCAAGCAGGAAGTAGGGTTTTACCTCCATCGAGAGGGCCCGAACCAAGGTAAACATCTGTGTCCCTTGCTTCCTGTTACCATCAGCCTTGACGCACAGATCGGGACCCCCCACCCGAGATCCGCCGGTTTTGACACCGACACCTGTGACCTGGTAAGAAGAGAACAATGAAATGTCAGCACACACATGAACACCTGCACCTGTATCCACCCACCAATCGGTAGGCTGAAACACTGAAAAAACAGTAAATAAATTACCATACCTAGATGCACCATTCTCATTGTTGCCCACAATCATGTTGACAGACTTGGAGTCCTGTCCTGACTTCTTAAACTTGTTTGGGCACTTGTTGGCCCAATATTCAGCCGAACCACAAGTAAAGCAGTCCTCATCCTTCTTGTTCTTCTTGAAGGTATTCTTACCCTTCTTCTTGAAGTCGGTATTCTGTTGGACACCGTTCTTTCCCTTGAGCTTGTGGGAATTGAGTTCTTCTGATGTACCATATTGGCCATAGAAGTTCCTTCAACCCCTTTACAGTGCGAGTCCTTTGCCCTTGAATTCTGCTCAACACTCAGATGGCCAATGACATCCTCCACAGAGAATTCACGCCTCTGATGTTTCAGAGTGGTGGCAAAGTTCCTCCAGGAATTGGGGAGCTTAGCGATTATGCAGCCCGCGGTAAACTTGCCCGGTAACTCGCACTTAAGAAGCTCAAGCTCCTTAACAATGCATATTATCTCATGAGCTTGCTCCAATACAGGATGGTTTTCAACCATCTTGTAATCGTGGAACTGCTTTATAATATACATCTCGCTCCCTGCATCAGCAGCCCCGAACTTAGATTCGAGCGCCTCCCACAAGTCCTTGGCAGACCGCATATGCAAATATGCATCAACCAGCTTATCTCCAATCACGCTCAGAACCACCCCGAGGAACACGACAGTGGCCTCCTTGAACGCCTTCTCCTGTTCAGGAGCGATCGTTCCTGTGGGAGTCACACCGGCAACCCAGAACACGTTCATGGCCGTGATCCATAAGGTAGTTTTAGTCTGCCAACGCTTAAAGTACGTCCCCGTAAACGGGGACGGTTTCAGTGCAGCAGCAAAACCAGAATTCGAAAAACTCCTACACACATTAGGTTTTGGATTGATGAATAAGTAGGCAGTTTTTCGACTAAATTAATCCATGAATAAATCATGAGCATGACATGAACAACATTGATAACACACTGATTACGATCTAATGGAGCATGTACGACGCACATAGTAGAAACATCTACGCATATCGCTAGTACTGCTACAACAGAAAGAAACACGAGAAGGATCAGTGATGTATACCCTCCAATCGGCCACGCGGCGGCGGTAACGGTAGCAGCAACCGCGGCATCCTCGGCGGCCTTCTTGTCGACCTCGGCCTTCTCAGCAGCGGCACGGTCGGCGTTGGTCAACATGGCGATGACAAAGGTGATGCGGACGTAAATGAACAGAAGCGAGAAGTCGCGTAGTCGCTACCCAAAAACCTAATTGCCCCTCTCCCGTACAGGATCTGGAGAGGTGGGGTTTCGAAGGCCGGCTCTCCCGTCAACCGTGTATGTGGTGAATGGGATGGAGTCACCGGTAGCAGCAGCAATAGAGGAACGAAGTGGGCGTGGAGGCGGAGATGCGTTCTATTTCGCGGCGGCTAGGGTTGGCAGCGCCCCACATATATATGTGCGGCCGCGCGTGGAGAGACGTGGGCTGAACCCACGTCCAAGTCGGTAGCCCATGATCCGACGTCTTAGATCTTGGCCCTACCTGTCAAAGACTCCCCATTCCTGACCGGCAAAAAGAAGCGCATAGGAGTGAGCTCGGCTTGGCTCAATCCCGCAACCCGCAGCGCGGTGCGTCATGACGAGGCGTGGCGTGGCGAGGCGAGCGGGGGAGGAGGAGTGCGTGAGGGCTTATTTTCTTCTCAAGCTCCAATAGCATGAGGGAGAGAATCCCTTATAAACCACTCCAACTCTCCTTCCACTATGATGGTGGGACTAAACTTCCCACCACATTGTCATGCCACCTACATGGGCCCTTAGAGATTAAATATGAAATTGTCATATGGGCTCTAGGCCCATATCATATTTTAACAGCTTCCCTCTCACATCACGTACATGTAGTAACACCCCCATTGACTCAGTACCATGGACTCCTCCAGCGACTGGACGTGTCAAACTGAACACGGATGGCTCCATTCTGGACGGTGTGGGCGGTAATGGTATGCTCCTTCGAGATCACCTCGGCGTCATCATTTTTAGCTCTTGTAGGCATCTGTTCTCATGCAATGACGTGCTAGAATCTGAGATTTTAGTAATCATGGAGGGAGTAATGCTTGCACTACAATGGAGCAGTCTACCAATTGATATTGAATGCGATAATTCGGAGGCAGTGAACATGGTCAGAAGTGGAGACACAAACATATCGAAGTATGCTATTCTTATAAGAGAGATCAAAGATAGCATGTCTGAACGTAGTTCTTGTATTACTCATATACGCCGCAGTTGTAATTCTTCTATTCATATTCTAGCAAACTTTGGTAGGACCAATGTCGTACTGCCGTCGGGCTTGGATTAGGACCTGAGGTCGCTTTGGACGCGGTTATCCGTGATTGTACCCCTTGATTGAGTAATACAAGAATTATTTCCACAAAAAAAGACGAGTAAAGACCGGATCCGACCGGATCCACCAATGATAATCACTGACTGAATCCTGCGAGATCTGCCAGAGACGCACCTCCACACACCCTCCGACGATGCTAGACACACCATCGGGACGGGGCTAGACGGGGAGAACCTTATTCCATCTTCAAGAAGCCGCCGCCGTCTTGTCTTCTTGAGCAGGACACAAACCCTAACAAAATTTGAAGAAGCACATGAAAACAAGGCCCTTCCGCCGGCAAGGGTTGAATCCACCACACACCCATGGCCCTAAGGCCATAGGAGACATGGGAGAAATCCTAGCCGCCTTTACTTGGAGGAGAGACAAAGGAAGGAGAGACAAGTACTTGGGCGTGTTCCACTGGTTCAAAAACGTAGTGGGCTTTGTCCTCGCGTGTTTTTTTAGGGTCCCAAACTTTATTAAAATTAAATAATGTTCAGCGGGATACAAAGAGGGTCATGGGGGGAGCCACATATGGCCACCCTGAGGAAGCGATAGAAAATTTTTTGCAAGATTGTGTGCCTCCTTATTCAAAGCTCGACATTCGAACATAAAACACAGCTAGAAAACACACTCCTCTCCTATTTATCTCTTTCACAATAGTTACATGGGGGCCTCCCAGGCTCTTTTTGATGTCATCTACGATTGGTTTAAAGTCGCAGACAATTATCAAACGATCCAAATATAGATCAGCCGCAAGTGTCAAGGCCTCGCGACATGCTGTGCCTCCAGAGCCATTGGATTATTAACACAATGTAGAACAATAGCTGAAGACCCGAGGTACTGACTATGTTCATCTCTGCAAACTACAGTAGCAGCTCCAATTGTCCCATTAGGAGACAATCCACCGTCTACATGGATTATAACATGGCCGACCGGAGGCGGCTCCCAAGCTCGTTGCACATTGACCGCATGGGAGTGTCTTGCCGGATTGGTCAAACTTGCCATTGTGTTCAAGCCATCCAACTCGGAGATGTATTTTCTGATGAATAGGTGACTTGACAATGGGCTTTGAAAATTTGACTCATTAATAGCTTTTTTGTGTGCAGTCCAGGTTGCACAAAGTGTGACAGCCATCTTCACAGCCCACATGCGATAATGAATCCATCATGTCAAAAAGCCAGTTTTTCACATTGGGTTCGTGACTCTCAATGACATCCTCAGTTAACTCCTCATCACCTAGAGCTCAAACACACCTCGAAGCCGTACAGTCAATCAATGAGTGCCTCCATGAATCAGCAGCTCTACACAGCTGTTAAGAATTTGTATCACACATCTTACGATGATTTCTCACATCCTCCGATGGCAAAAAATGCCTTGCCAATCTCCAAAAAAAAGTCCCGATCTTGCTGCTGTAACAAATGGGGGCCAGCCGGCCTGATCGTCACGTCTTGTCACGGTGTTCATAGCGGAGGATTCCAGTGCACGCTTGACAACACTGCACCGTAGTGAGGATTCCAGTGCACGCTTGACACCACCACACCGTAGTTTGACCACGCGTGGGCTCGAAGAGGCGCTAAATTTATCGTCGGTGAGCCTGTTCCTGCGCTACCACACAGTTTACCGTGCAAGCTTCCCGCCTGGCTTGGTTTGCCACGCGTCGGCTAGAAGAGTGAAAAATCATGGGCGTTTATTGGCAAAAAGCTTTGTAAAAAAGAAGTGTGTGGAATGACTTCGGTCGTAAGTTTACCCATGGGTGATGAGGTCAAGTTACACAGAAGGGTGATGATGGACACTCGAGTGTGATAATTAATTATGTGCTCTACAGGGCACACGGTGGAAGAAAACCAGCTGTGTGCAATAATGTACAACATCGTAGTCGAGTT
Source organism: Triticum timopheevii (assembly GCA_963921465.1). Lineage (NCBI taxonomy): Eukaryota > Viridiplantae > Streptophyta > Magnoliopsida > Poales > Poaceae > Triticum > Triticum timopheevii. Next base: position 466,795,932 of record OY997266.1, read on the forward strand.
AGCTATATAGAGCGTGTGCTGTGAGATCGACAAGGTAAACATATTCAATAATGGTTAATAAAATCAAATCTAAGACCATTGCATATTAAGTTCAAATTAGTGCTACTAATATACGAGTCTCATACGATGCCATTTCAACGATTGTACCACAAAGACTCGAAATATTACAAGGTTCAAATTCCAGAGTTATATGGCTCAAATTCGAAGATTACAAGGTTCAAACTGATATTAGAAATGAAATTCAGCTCATCAGCTGCAAACGCTCGCGCTGATCCGCTGAACATGGATATCAGAGAGGTTCAAACTAATATTACCACTTCTAAGTCTGGTTTCGAAACCTCACAACTTTTACAAAGGGGTCAGCCACTGAAAAGTCATGTATGGGGTTGACACGATGAGTTCCGATTACTCTGTCATTTGAAGCTCCAAAATGAAATTCAGCATTTTTGGAGCCTATTCCATTCTGCCGCAGGCGCCGGCACTGATCAACAACCATTCATTTTTCCAAAATAAATGTAGGGCAAACCTCATACCTTCAGCACCCTTGCTCTGACAACAAAGAACATGGCGAATATAATCTCTGGTAAGGTCCCTCGGTAGGAGTTCAAAGTAATTTCTGAGGGATGCAGATCTAGGCATTCGACATGATTGTTATGTTGTATCACATTATCCACCACTGGGCCTAATCTCATATGCAAAAGAAGAAAATGTGTTAGTGCCTAGATGCAGTTTGAAGACTACTACATGCCTATTTGGTTTGCAGGATTTGTAAAATGCACTAACATGCCATCTTCGATCTGACATGATTAACATGGGCATTAACATGCCATCTTCCATCTTCATAAGATGTTGGAGTGGATAAAAAGTTCCCTAAGAAAACTAGTACAGATGAATCCAAAGGAGAAATGCATATGGATTGTAACCATATGGATCAAGCATTGTCATCGTAAACTTGGAAAAGGAGACGTGTATATACTGAAATCCTCCAAAAGAATCCTTCAGAAATGGTAGTACATTGTCATTGTAAACTTGGAAAAAGGTGTCACAAATTGAACTCCCTTATGGTTAACATTTAACGGGAAAGGAACATCACCTCGATATATAGCTTCTCCAGGCATGGAAAGCATCTCAGGAAAGTGACAACTTGCTCCAGGTTGGGGCCGATAGATTCTAGTGCCAAGACCTTCACTGTGCGTAGTTTTGCGGTCAGGCTTGTCAGAATCATTTTCTGAATGACAGACGAACAAACATCTTCAAAATTATAAATAATGTTTATTTGTAGAAGGAGAAGTAGAAGGCGTCTATTGTACCTGAACAGGTGTGGATCCAATAACAAGTTCGGAGTATTGGTCAGACGAGTAGCCCATCACTGTCAATTTCAGCGCAGAAATGACATCGATTCTTGTTGGACCTACTTGATCAAGTACAAGTAATCTCTTGCCCTTAACTTATCTCCGTTTATTCTACAACTCCTATTTTGAGTTACTAATCTTAGCAACTGAACCGGTATCAAATACCCAGGGGCTACTACGAGCACTAGTAATGTACACATAAATAACATGTATATCAAATATACCTTTGTTTACTTTGCCATCCTTTTTATCTGCCAAGTATTTGGGGCAGTTCTGCTTATAGTGACCATTTCCTTTGCAGTAGAAGCACTTGGTTTCTAGCTTGGGTCCAGCTTTGGGCTTCTTCACAGAAGCGGCAATTTTCTTGTTGTTCTTCTTGAAGTTCCCTTTCTTTCCCTTGCCCTTTTTCTTAAAACCGGTGGTCTTGTTAACCATTAACACTTGATGCTATTTCTTGATTTCTACCTCCGCCGATTTCAGCATCACGAAGAGCTTGGGAATCGTTTTTGTCATTCCTTGCATATTATAGGTCATCACGAAGCTCTAGTAGTTTGGTGATAGTGACTGGAGAACTCTGTTAATCACTATCTTATCTGGAAGATTAACTCCCACTTGATTCAAGTGATTGTAGTACCTAGACATTCTGAGCACATGCTCACTGGCTGAGCTATTCTCCTTCATCTTGCAGGAAAAGTACTTGTCAGAGGTCTCCTATCTCTCAACACGGGTGTGAGCCTGAAATACCAATTTCAGCTCTTGGAACATCTCATATGTTCCATGGCATTCAAAACGTCTTTGGAGCCCCGACTCTAAGCCGTAATGCATGGTGCACTAAACTATCAAGTAGTCATCACATCAAGCTTGCCAGTCGTTCATAATGTCTGCATCATCTCCTGCAGCAGATCTGCCACCTAGCGGTGCATCAAGGACATAATTCTTCTGCGCGGCAATGAGGATAAACCTAATATCATGGACCCAGTCTGCTTTATTGCTACCATCATCTTTGAACTTAGTTTTCTCTAGGAACGTATCAAAAACAGGGGAGCTACATCGCGAGCTATTGATCTACAACATAATTTGCAGCGGCATTTTTACGATGTTCATGATAAATTTTAGTTCAAATAATTAAATTACTAATGAACTCCCACTTAAATCAACATCCCTCAAGTTGTCTAAGTGATACATGATCCAAATGAACTAAGCCATGTCTGATCATCATGTGAGATGGGGTAGTCATCAATGGTGAACATCTTCATATTGATCATATCTACTATATAACTCATGTTTGACCTTTTAGTCCCTAGTGTTCCGAGGCCATGTCTGTACATGTTAGGCTCGTCAAGTTTAACCCAAGTATTCTGTTTGTGCAAAACTGGCTTACACTCGTTGTATGTGAACGTAGAGTATCACACCCGATCATCACGAGGTATGCTACGTCTTGAGCTTGCGTTGGTTTTCCTCGAAGAGGAGAGGGTGATGCAGCAATAGTAGTGTAAGTATTTCCCTCAGTTTTTGAGAACCAAGGTATCAATCCAGTAGGAGGATCCTCAAAAGTCCCACGCACCTACACAAATAAACAAAGAACTCGCAACCAACGCAATAAAGGGGTTGTCAATCCCTTCACGGCCACTTGCGAAAGTGAGATCTAATAAAGATAGTATGATAAGATAAATATATTTTTGGTATTTTATAATATAGATGCAAAAAAGTAAATATGCAAATAAAAGTAAATTGGAAGCAAATATGATAAGAGATAGACCCAGGGGCCATAGGTTTCACTAGTGGCTTCTCTCAAGATAGCATAAGTATTACGGTGGGTGAACAAATTACTGTCAAGCAATTGATAGAAAAGCGAATAATTATGAGATTATCTACGCATGATCATGTATATAGGCATCACGTCCGCAACAAGTAGACCGACTCCTGCCTGCATCTACTACTATTACTCCACACATCGAACGACTCCTGCCTGAATCTAGAGTATTAAGTTGATAAGAACAGAGTAACGCATTAAGCAAGATGACATGATGTAGAGGGATAAACTCAAGCAATATGATATAAACCCCATCTTGTTATCCTCGATGGCAACAATACAATACGTGCCTTGCAACCCTTTCTGTCACTAGGTAAGGACACCGCAAGATTGAACCCAAAGCTAAGCACTTCTCCCATGGCAAGAAAGATCAATCTAGTAGGTCAAACCAAACTGATAATTCGAAGAGACTTGCAAAGATAACTCAATCAAACATAAAAGAATTCAGAGAAGATTCAAATATTATTCATAGATAAACTTGATCATAAACCCACAATTCATCAGATCTCGACAAACACAACGCAAAAAGAGTTTACATCGAAAAGATCTCCACAAGAGAGGGGGAGAACATTGTATTGAGATCCAAAAAGAGAGAAGAAGCCATCTAGCTAATAACTATGGACTCGTAGGTCTGTGGTAAACTACTCACAACTCATCGGAGGGGCAAGGATGTTGATGTAGAAGCCCTTCATGGTCGATTCCCCCTCCGACAAAGTGTCGGTGAAGGCTCCAAGATGAGATCTCGTGGATACAGAAGGTTACGGTGGTGGAAATTGTGTTTCGTCCTTCTCCTGGATGTTTTCGGGGTATGTAGGTATATATAGGAGGAAGAAGTACGTCGGTGGACGCCCGAGGGGCCCACGAGACAGGGGGCGCGCCCTATAGGGGGGAGGGGCCTCGGCAGCTTCTTGACTTGCACTCCAAGTCCTCTGGATCACGTTCGTTCCAAAAATCACGCTCCCGAAAGTTTCACTTCATTTGGACTCCGTTTGATATTCCTTTTCTTCGAAATACTGAAATAGGCAAAAAAAAAACAGCAATATGGGTTGGGCATCCGGTTAGTAGGTTAGTCCCAAAAATGATATTAATGTGTAAAATAAAGCCCATAAATATCCAAAAGGGGTAATATAATAGCATGGAACAATCAAAAGTTATAGATACGTTGGAGACGTATCAAGCATCCCCAAGCTTAATTCCTGCTCGTCCTCGAGTAGGTAAATGATAAAAAGAATATTTTTGATGTGGAATGCTACCTATCATAATTCTCAATGTAATTTTCTTTATTGTGGCATGAATGTTCAGATCCAAATGATTCAAAATAAAAGTTCATATTGATAAAAGAAATAGTAACACTTCAAGCATACTAATCAAAGTAATCATGTCTTCTCAAAATAACATGGCAAAAGAAAGTTCATCCCTACAAAATCATATAGTTAGGCTATGCTTCATTTTCGTCACACAAAGATGTTCCCAACTTCTATACCCTCGATGACAAGCCAAGATTCATACTTAAATAATCTCAAACTTTTTCAACCTTCACGCAATACATGAGCGTGAGCCATGGATATAATACTATGGGTGGAATAGAATATGATGATGGGGATTGTGTGGAGAAGACAAAAAAAGAGAAAGTCTCACATTGACGAGGATAATCAACGGGCTATGGAGATGCCCATCTATTGATGTCAACATGAGGAGTAGGGATTGCCATGCAACGGATGCACTAGAGCTATAGATGAATGCTCAATAAAAGAAAACTAGTGGGTGTGCATCGAACTTGCTTGCTCACGAAGACCTAGCGCATTTGAGGAAGCCCATCGTAGGAATATACAAGCCAAGTTCTATAATGAAAAATTGCCACTAGTATGAAAAACACAACTTATGAGACTCACTATATGAAAAACAAGGTGCTACTTTGAAGCACAAGTGTGGAAAAAAAGATAGTAACATTGCCCTTTTTATTTATTTCCTTCTTTCTTTTTCTTTTTCTTTTTTTGGGCCTTTTTTTGGCCTTTCTTTTTTTGGGCAAAGCTCTAATAATGATGATCATCACACTTCTATTGATTACAACATATGAATTACAACTCGAAACTAGAACAAGATATGACTCTATATGAATGCCTCCGGCGGTGTACCGGGATGGTGCAATGAATCAAGAGTGACATGTATGAAAAATAATGCATGGTGGATTTTCCACAAATACGATGTCAACTACATGATCATGCAATGGCAATATGAAAAAAAGTAAAGTATGTCATGATGTTGATGAACGGAACGGTGGAAAGTTGCATGGCAATATATCTCGGAATGGCTATGGAAATGCCATAATAGGTAGCTATGGTGGCTGTTTTGAGGAAGATATAAGGAGGTTTATGTGTGATAGAGCGTATCGTATCATGGGGTTTGGATGCACCGGCGAAGTTTGCACCAACTCTCAAGGTGAGAAAGGGCAATGCACGGTACCGAAGAGGCTAGCAATGGTGGAAAGGTAAAAGTGCGTATGATCCATGGACTCAACATTAGTCAAAAGAACTCATATACTTATTGCAAAAATTTAGAAGTCATCAAAAATCAAGTACTACACGCATGCTCCTAGGGGGATAGATTGGTAGGAAAAGACCATCGCTCGTCCCCGACCGCCACTCATAAGGATGCACAAGCCAGGTACACTTCATGTTTCAAATTTGTTACACAACTTTAACCATACGTGCATGCTACGGGACTTGCTAACTTCAACACAAGCATTCTTTAAATTCATAATCACCCAACTAGCATGACTTTAATATCACTACCTCCATATCTCAAAAGAATTATCAAGTATCAAATTGATCATAGCATCCAATTCACTTCCTATGATAGTTTTTATTATACCCAACTTGGATGCCTACCATTCTAGGACCAATTTTATAACCATAGAAAATACCATGCTGTTCTAAAAGACTCTCAAAAAGATATAAGTGAAGCATGAGAGACTAGTAATTTCTACAAAAATAAGTCACCACCATGCTCTAAAAGATATAAGTGAAGCACTAGAGCAAAAACTATCAAGCTCAAAAGATATAAGTGAAGCACATAGAGTATTCTAGCAAATTCTAATCAAATAGGCTTCTCCCAAAAGGTGTATACAGCAAGGATGATTGTGATAAACTAAAAAGCAAAGACTAATATAATACACGACGCTCCAAGCAAAACACATATCATGTGGCGAATAAAAATATAGCTCCAAGTAAAGTTACCAATGAACGAAGACGAAAGAGGGGATGCCTTCCCGGGGCATCCCCAAGCTTAGGATTTTGGCTATTCTTGAATATCTTGGGGTTCCTTGGGCATCCCCAAGCTTAGGCTCTTGCCATCCTTTATTCCATAGTCCATAAAGGCTTTACCCAAAACTTGAAAACTTCACAACACAAAACTCAACAGGAAATCTTATAAGCTCCGTTAGTGAAAGAAAACAAAACCACCACATAAGGTACTGTAATGAACTCATTATTTATTTATTTTGGTGTTAAACCTACTGTATTCCAACTTCTCTATGGTTTATAAACTATTTTACTAGCCATAGATGCATCGAAATAAGCAAACAACACACGAAAACAGAATCTGTCAAAAACAGAACAGTCTGTAGTAATCTGTAACTAACGCAAACTTATGGAACTCTAAAACTCCTACCAAAATAGGAAGTCCTGGAAAATTTGTTTATTGAACAGCAGAAAAAAGAATCAACGCAAAAGCACATTCCTGTGATTTAACAAAATTATATTCGTGCGTGCAAAGTTTCTGTTTTTCAGCAGAATCAAATCAACTATCATCATAGGTTATCATATAGGTTCTACTTGGCACAAACACTAATTAAAAGATAAATACACATCTAAACAGAAGGTAGATGCAAGATTTATTACTAAACAGGAGCAAAAACAAAAAAACATAAAGAAAATTGGGTTGCCTCCCAACTAGCGCTGTCGTTTAACGCCCCTAGCTAGGCATAAAAGCAAAGATAGATCTAACGGGTGCCATCTTTGGCACTAAATTCATAAGTAGCCCGCATGATAGATTCATAAGGTAATTTGACTTTATTTCTTGGAAAGTGCCCCGTGCCTTTCTTTAATGTAAATTGGAATCTAATATTCCCTTCCTTCATATCAATAATCGCGCCAATCGTTCTAAGGAAAGGTCTACCAAGAATAATAGGGCAAGAAAGATTGCAATCTATATCAAGAACGATAAAATCCACGGGCACCAAATTTATATTTGCAACAATGAGAACATCATTTATCCTTCCCATTGGCTTTTTAATGGTGGAATCCGCAAGGTGCAAATTTAAAGAGCAATCATCAAGATCATGGAAGCCTAGAATATCACATAAAGTTTTCGGAATCGTGGAAACACTAGCACCCAAATCACACAAAGCATAACACTCATAATTTTCAATTCTAATCTTATAGTAGGTTCCCACTCATCATTAAGTTTTCTAGGTATAGAAACTTACAAATTAAGTTTTTCATCATAAGATTGCATCAAGGCATCAACGATATGTTTGGTAAAAGCTTTATTTTGACTATAAGCATGAGGAGAATTAACAACGGATTGCAACAAGGAAATACAACCTTCTAAAGAACAATTATCATAATCAAATTCCTTGAAATCCGAGATAGTGGGTTCAATACTATTTAAAGTTGTGACCTCTCCAATCCCACTTTTACCAAATTTAGCATCAACATCTAAAAACTCCGAATTCTTGGGATGCCTTCTAGGCAAATTTGATTCATCATCAGTCCCATAATCATCAAAATTCATCTTGCAAAACATAGATCTAATAGGAGACGTATCAATAACTTTAAGATCCTCATCATTATTTTCATGGAAACTAGAAGAACACGATTTTATAAAGCTATCTTTCTTAGCACGCAATCTAGCGGTTCTTTCCTTACACTCATCAATGGAAATTCTCATTACTTTGAGAGACTCATTGATATCATGGTTAGGAGGAGAAGATCTAAGTTTAAGAGAATCAACATCAAGCGAAAGTCTATCTATGTTCCTAGCCAAATCATCAACTTTGAGAAATTTTTCTTCAAGCATTAAAATTCTTTTGAGAAATCATAAATTCTTTCACACTATTCTCAAAATCAGAAGGCATCTTATTAAAATTACCATAAGAATTATTGTAGGAATTTCCATAATTATTAGAGGAATTACTAGGGAATGGTCTAGCATTAAAGTTTCCTCTATAAGCGTTGTTTCCAAAACTATTCCTACCAACAAAATTCACATCCGTAGATTCATTATTATTCTCAATCAAAGAAGACAAAGGCATATCATTGGGATCAAGAGGAGTATTTTTAGTAGCAAACAATTTCATAAGTTCATCCATCTTTCCACTCAAAACATTGATTTCTTCTATAGCATGCACTTTCTTACTAGAAGATCTTTCGGTGTGCCATTGAGAATAATTAGCCATAATATTATCAAGAAGTTTTGTAGCATCTCCTAACGTGATTTCCATAAACGTGCCTCCCACAGCCGAATCTAAGAGATGTCTAGAAGCAAAGTTCAAACCGGCATAAAATTTTTGTATGATCATCCATAAATTCAAACCATGAGTAGGGCAATTGCGAAGCATCAATTTCATTCTTTCCCAAGATTGGGCAACATGCTCATGATCAAGTTGTTTAAAATTCATAATATCGTTCCTAAGAGTGATGATCTTAGCGGGAGGAAAATACTTAGAAATAAAAGCATCTTTGCACTTGTTCCAAGAATCAATACTATTTTTAGACAAAGACGAAAACCAAACTTTAGCACAATCTCTAAGTGAAAACGAAAATAACTTCAATTTAACAATATCGTTATCCGTATCTTTCTTCTTTTGCATATCACACAAATCAACAAAGTTGTTTAGATGAGTAGCAGCATCTTCACTAGGAAGGCCGGCGAATTGATCTTTCATAACAAGATTCAGCAAAGCAGTATTGATTTCACAAGACTCAACATCATTAAGAGGAGAAATCGGATTACTAAGGAAATCATTATTATTGGTATTCGAGAAATCACACAATTTGGTATTATCTTGCACCATGGCAACAAGTAATCCAACACACAAGCAAACAGAAAAAGGCAAGCGAAAAGAGAGGAGGAGATTGGAAAAGAGAGGGCGAATAAAATGGCAAGGGTGAAGTGGGGGAGAGGAAAACAAGAGGTAAATGGCAAATAATGTAAATGCGAGGGAGATGAGTTTGTGATGGGTACTTGGTATGTCTTGACTTGAGCGAAGACCTCCCCGGCAACGACGCCAGAAATCCTTCTTGCTATGTCTTGAGCTTGTATTGGTTTTCCTCGAAGAGGAGAGGGTGATGCAGCAATAGTAGCGTAAGTATTTCCCTCAGTTTTTGAGAACCAAGGTATCAATCCAGTAGGAGGCTCCTCAAAAGTCCCACGCACCTACACAAACAAACAAAGAACTCGCAACCAACGCAATAAAGGGGTTGTCAATCCCTTCACGGTCACTTGCGAAAGTGAGATCTAATAAAGATAGTATGATAAGATAAATATATTTTTGGTATTTTATAATATAGATGCAAAAAAGTAAAGATGCAAATAAAAGTAAATTGGAAGCAACTATGGTAAGAGATAGACCCGAGGGCCATAGGTTTCACTAGTGGCTTCTCTCAAGATAGCATAATTATTACGGTGGGTGAACAAATTACTATCGAGCAATTGATAGAAAAGCGAATAATTATGAGATTATCTAGGCATGATCATGTATATAGGCATCACGTCCGCAACAAGTAGACCGACTCTTGCCTGCATCTACTACTATTACTTCACACATCGACCGACTCCTGCCTGAATCTAGAGTATTAAGTTCATAAGAACAGAGTAACGCATTAAGCAAGATGACATGATGTAGAGGGATAAACTCAAGCAATATGATATAAACCCCATCTTGTTATCCTCGATGGCAACAATACAATAAGTGCCTTGCAACCCTTTCTGTCATTGGGAAAGGACACTGCAAGATTGAACCCAAAGCTAAGCACTTCTTCCATGGCAAGAAAGATCAATCTAGTAGGCCAAACCAAAATGATAATTCGAAGAGACTTGCAAAGATAACTCAATCATACATAAAAGAATTCAGAGAAGATTCAAATATTATTCATAGATAAACTTGATCATAAACCCACAATTCATTGGATCTCGACGAACACACCACAAAAAGAGTTTACATCGAATAGATCTCCACAAGAGAGGGGGAGAACATTGTATTGAGATCCAAAAAGAGAGAAGAAGCCATCTAGATAATAACTATGGACCCGTAGGTCTGTGGTAAACTACTCACAACTCATCGGAGGGGCAAGGATGTTGATGTAGAAGTCCTCCGTGGTCGATTCCCCCTCCGGTAGAGTGCCGGCGAAGGCTCCAAGATGAGATCTCATGGATACAGAAGGTTACGGTGGTGGAAATTGTGTTTCGTCCTTCTCCTGGATGTTTTCGGGGTACGTAGGTATATATATAGGAGGAAGAAGTACGTCAGTGGACGCCCGAGGGGCCCACGAGACAGGGGGCGCGCCCTACAGGGGGGGCGCCCTCCTATCTTGTGGGAGCCTCGGCAGCTTCTTGACTTGCACTCCAAGTCCTCTGGATCACGTTTGTTCCAAAAATCACGCTCCCGAAGGTTTCATTCCGTTTGGACTCCGTTTGATATTCCTTTTCTTCGAAATACTGAAATAGGCAAAAAAAACAGCAGTATGGGCTGGGCCTCCGGTTAGTATGTTAGTCCCAAAAATGATATTAATGTGTAAAATAAAGCCCATAAATATCCAAAAGGGGTAATATAATAGCATGGAACAATCAAAAATTATAGATACGTTGGATACGTATCAAGGTGCTTTGAAACGACAAACTTTAGTAACGATGCATACTCGGGGAGAACACTTTTATCCTGAAATTAAGTGAAGGGATCATCTTATAATGCTACTGTCGTTCTAAGAAAAATAAGATGCATAAAGGATAAACATCACATGCAATCAAAATATGTGACATGATATGGCCATCATCATCTTGTGCTTTTGATCTCCATCTCCAAAGCAACGTCATGATCTCCATCGTCACCTGCGCGGCACCTTTATCTCCAACATTGCATCGGGGTCGTCTCGCCAACTATTGCTTCTAAACTATTGCTAAAGCATAGTGATAAAGTAAATCAATTACATGGCGCTTAATACTTAACACGCAGGCCATACAATAATTAAAAGACAACCCTAAGGCTCCTGCCGGTTGTCGATATTACAAAACATGATCATCACATACAACAATGAATATCACATCACGTCTTGACCATATCACATCACAACATACCCCGCAAAAACAAGTTGCATGTCTTCTACCTTGTTGTTGCAAGTTTTACGTGGCTACTATGGGTAACTAGCAAGAACCGTTCTTACCTACGCAAAACCACAACGGTGATTATCGAGTTCGTTGCTTTAACCTTCTGCAAGGACTGGTCGTAGTAAAATTCGATTCAACTAAAGTGAGAGAAATAGACACACGCCAGCCACCTTATGCAAAACAAGTTGCATCAATCGGTGGAACCGGTCTCATGTATGTGGACATGTAAGGTTGGTCCTGGCCGCTTCATCGCACAATACCGCTGAATCAAAATAAGACGTTGCTGGTAAGCATTATGAACATCACCGCCCATGACTCTTTTGTGTTCTACTCGTGCATATCATCGACGCATAGACCTGGCTCTGATACCACTGTTGGGGAACGTTGCATGGAAAACAAACAAAAATTACGCACACGCAAGATCTATCCATGGAGATGCATAGCTATGAGAGGGGGAGAACAGCTTCATACCCTTGAAGATCGCTAAGCGAAAGCATTATCAACGTGGTTGATGTATTCGTACACCTTCATAATCCATCACGATCAAGTACCGAACGTACGACACCTCCGTGTTCAGCATATGTTCAACCTGACGACGTCCTCGCCTTCTTGATCTAGCAAGAGGGGTGAAGTAGTAGATGAGTTCCGGCAACACGACAGTGTGGTGACGGTGGTGGTGAAGAACAATTTCCGTAGGGTATCGCCAAGCACAACAGAAACTATGACGGAGGATAAACTAGAGGGGGCGGGGCTGCCGATAGACGGCTTGGTGAATCTAGATGTGTTCCGGGTACTAGCCCTGCCCCTCTATTTATATGTTGAGCCCTGGGGCCGTTTCTTGGAGAAAGAGCCTCCTCAAGTCGGTTTATCCCGCAAGGCAAGAGTTCTTCTCGGACTCCAGGACTAGACGCCAGGGTCCTTGGTATCTAGCCCCTTGGCCTCCGCAAAACTGCCTTTTGCACCTTCCTAAAGCCCCGTGGGCTTTACCCCTTGGCCCAAATAAAGTGTTCTTGTACCTGAACGTTCCGGGAAACATCTGAAACCCCTTCCGGTGAATTTTGAAACCCTTCCGGAGACCAAACACTATTATCCCATATATATCAATTTTTACCTCCTGACTATTCCGGAGTTCCTCATCATGTCCGTGATCTCATCCAGGACTCCGAACAACATTCGGTCACCAACATACACAAGTCATATAATACTATATCATCAACGAACGTTAAGCGTGCGGACCCTACGGGTTCAAGAATGATGTAGACATGACCGAGACGCTTCTTCGGTCAATAGCCAATAGGCGGGGCCTGGATGCCCATATTGATTCCTACATATTCTACAAAGATCTTTATCGGTCGAACCTTTATGACAACATATGTAGTTTCTTTTGTTCGTCGATATGTTACTTGCCTGAGATTCGATCATCGGTATCTCCATACCTAGTTCAATCTCGTTACTGGCAAATCTCTTCACTCATTCTATAATACATCATCATGTAACTAACTCCTTAGTCACTTTGCTTGCAACTTTTTGTGATGATGTATTACCCAGAGGGCCCAGAGATACCTCTCCGTCATACGGAGTGACAAATATCAATCTCGATTCACGCCAACTCAACAGACACCTTCGGAGATACCTGTAGAGAACCTTTATGATCACCCAGTTACGTTGTGACGTTTGATAGCACACAAGGTATTCCTCTGGTATCCGGGAGTTGCATGATCTCATGATCGAAGGAATATGTATTTGACATTAAGAACGCAGTTGCAAAAGCTGAACGGTCATATGCTATGCTAGCGGATGGGTCTTGTTAGTCACATCATTCTTCTAATGTTGTGATCCCGTTATCAAGTGACAACACATGTCTATGGTTAGGAAACCTTAACCATCTTTGGATCAACGAGCTAGTGTAGTAGAGACTCACTAGGGACACTGTCTTGTCTATATATCCACACATGTATCTGAGTTTTCGATCAATACAATTCTAGCATGGATAATAGATGTTTATCATGAACAGGGAAATATGATAATGACCAATTTATTATCGCCTCTAGGGCATATTTCCAATAGAGGAGAAATTTGATATGGTTCGTGATATGATCGTTGAAGGTCGGGTGGCAAGGAGGAGGAAGAGGAGGCGGCGCCGGAGCAGCAGAAGAAGAGAAGAGCGGGACAAACTGGATGGTGGGTGTACCGGTGGTGGCCTGAAAGGTGAAATGGTTTGTGCCGGAGAGAGGGTGGCAAGGTCGCCGTGGAGGAGGGCGAGGCAGTGCCCTGGACCGGCGCCGGATGTGGCGGAACCGGGGGCCATGGCGAAGCCTGGTAACTGATACCAAGTAGAATGGAATAATTCTCACTGATGATTGTCGTTACAGATTACATGCTATATAGACAGCAGAGAGGAGCGATCGTCCTTACAGTTAGGCAGGCAGGCCTAGGCGTCGTGGATCCTATTTACAAGGGCATGCATAACAAAGGTAACGTTACATACAATTCAACACCTTGTGCGGGGTGATCTACAAGCCAGTTTTCATATGGGAAGCTCCGTGCTAGCTAGCTGATCCTATTCTCAATATGTTTATGTTCTTGTACCCCTGTGCTGATCATAGTCGACTTTATGGTTGTAAAATTTTCGTTGCAACTACCTCCTCCGTTCGGAATTACTTGTCACAAAAATGGATAAAAATGGATGTATCCACAACTAAAGTACATCTAGATACATTTATTTTTTGGACGAGTAATTCCGAATGAAGGGAGTACTTTGGTTGTGATCGAGCGCTGTATAACCATGTTTTGTCTGTTGTTTGGCGCAGGAGGGAAGCCCATTTCTTTCCAAAAAAACAAAAAAACTTGGGGCACCCATAAAGTAAGAAGAACTCAATCCTGTTTTTTTTCTTTTTTTGAAATGGAGGCTAAAGCGTTGACTCTTAAATGAATATAAGCAATTCCTCTTACGTCGTTCGTTTCGTTGATCCATCCTCGCTTGTTTCGGCCTCCTCCACTTGCCACCGATTTAGTTTTCCATGTCCCGTTTTTTCCGCCTGCCTCCCTCTCGTCTAACGCACGCACCCTCCTAGCGCTATCCCCGCGATCTAGGGCGACGACATCGGTGGCCCCCGTCCCCCCCCCCCCCCCTCTCTCTCTCCCATCTCGCGTTTCTGTCTCCAATCTCCCGTTGGACGTCGGACGTACCTGCTTGCGCCTCCCCATCACTCGCCAGCGACGACCGGAGGTCACCGACGCGGGGACCCAAGGATTCGTTGCCGCCGTTCAGAGTTACTTCATCGACGGCGTCAATGGGGGCTTTGGCGAGAGCTCCTGGCCTTCCGCCGACGCCGCCGGGTTCGTCCCCCAGGCTGACATACTGCCGATCGGAACACCGTCGGATCCTCTGTCGCCGGCCCACGGCCCAGTCCTCTCCTTCCTCTCACAGTTCATGTAGCCCCTACATCCTCCCCTGATTGTCCAGGTTAGTCGTGAGGGACTCATAATCTGCAAGTTCCTGATTTCGAATTGGTTGCGTGTAGTTGTGCTGCAGGCACTTCACGGATGAGATTTTCTCATGCTGTTCTTGCCTCCTCATGTGGTGCCATCTCACGTCGTGCAGCCTCCACACTCGAAGTCACCAGGCAGGAATCTGAAGTGCCAGTCTGTGCATCGTGTTCTCACGCCAAGCCCAAGGTCGTCTTGCTGCCCCGTTGCAAGAGTTCCTACGTACAATATTAGTGTTCATATCAGTCTGACATATTCATGTGTATCTTTTCAGTATCCAAAATTAGGGAATTCAAGTGATACATACATTGTTTGGAATTTCGTTGCTATGTCATGATCGGTTCAATTTATCCATCATTTAATGTTTTCATTTTTCTGTTGTACATTAGTTCCTTCTATGGAATTGTACTAACAAGATTATATGCAGCTTCGTTAATGTCCATATGCAAGTTGAGGAATGATTGTTCGTTTTACTCGAGAAGAACTATTTCACATGTTCAAGAACAACTGCAGGAGTACAATTTCATAAGCCTTTGTACAGAATTCAAGCATACTCATCGATTAATGTTAGATATGTAGTATCCGGTGAAGTATAAATTTACATCGCCACACCAGCCAGCAGGAGCGGCATCAACAGTAGTGTGTCGTAGATTGACCTGGAGGTTGTCCCGAGGGGCACGACACGGCCATTGAAGATGTAGCAGGTGAAGGAGGAGGGCGTGGAGACGAAGGTGGCGGCGTGTTAGATGGCAGAGGTGGACAACGTGAACAATTGGTTTGAGAGGAGGTGGTTGTCGCAACGGCTCAACAAGATTGAGGTGGGTCTAGCTCAAGAAGAGCAAATACCTCTCTTCTGTTTATTTTCATATTTTCCATTTCATTTTGTATTGAAAAATTCACTTAGTAATTATTCTTACTTTTAGCATAATTTGCATATTCTTATGTCTACGTGCAATGTAGCTGTTGGGGAACGTAGTAATTTCAAAATTTTGCTACGCACACGCAAGATCATGGTGATGGCATAGCAATGAGAGGGGAGAGTATTGTCCACGTACCCTCGTAGACCGTAAGCGGAAGCATTATGGCAACGCGGTTGATGTAGTCGTACGTCTTCACGATCCGACCGATCCAAGTACCGAACGTACGGCACCTCCGAGTTCAGCACACGTTCAGCTCGACGACGATCCCCGGACTCCGATCCAGCAAAGTGTCGGGGATGAGTTCTGTCAGCACGACGGCGTGGTGACGATGATGATGCTCTACCGACGCAGGGCTTCGCCTAAGCACCGCAACGATATGACCGAGGTGGAATATGGTGGAGGGGGGTACCGCACACGGCTAAGGAACGATCACGAAGATCAACTTGTGTGTCTATGGGTGCCCCTGCCCCCGTATATAAAGGAGTGGAGGAGGGGAGGGCCGGCCTCTCTATGGCGCGCCCTAGGGGAGTCCTACTCCCACCGGGAGTAGGATTCCCCCTTTCCTAGTCCAACTAGGAGTCCTTCCAAGTAGTAGGAGTAGGAGACAAGGAAGGGGAAGAGGGAAGAGAAGGAAGGAGGGGGCGCCGCCCCTCCCCCTAGTCCAATTCGGACTAGTCAATGGGGGGGGCGTGCGGCCTGCCTCTCCCTCTCCCCTAAAGCCCAAAAAGGCCCATATACTTCTTCTCCCGTATTCCTGTAACTCCCCGGTACTCCGAAAAATACCCGAATCACTCGGAACCTTTTCGAACTCCGAATATAGTCGTCCAATATATCGATCTTTACGTATCGACCATTTCGAAACTCCTCGTCATGTCCCCGATCTCATCCGGGACTCCGAACTCCTTTGGTACATCAAAATTCATAAACTCATAATATAACTGTCATCGAAACCTTAAGCGTGCGGACCCTACGGGTTCGAGAACTATGTATACATGACCTAGAACTATTCTCGGTCAATAACCAATAGCGGAACCTGGATGCTCATATTGGCTCCTACATATTCTACGAAGATCTTTATCGGTCAAACCGCATAACAACATACGTTGTTCCCTTTTTCATCGGTATGTTACTTGCCCGAGATTCGATCATCGGTATCTCAATACCTAGTTCAATCTCGTTACCGGCAAGTCTCTTTACTCGTTACGTAATGCATCATCCCGCAACTAACTCATTAGTCACATTGCTTGCAAGGCTTATAGTGATGTGCATTACCGAGAGGGCCCAGAGATACCTCTCCGACAATCGAAGTGACAAAACCTAATCTCGAAATACGCCAACCCAACATGTACCTTTGGAGACACCTGTAGTACTCCTTTATAATCACCCAGTTACATTGTGACGTTTGGTAGCACCCAAAGTGTTCCTCCGGTAAACGGGAGTTGCATAATCTCATAGTTACAGGAACATGTATAAGTCATGAAGAAAGCAATAGCAACATACTAAACGATCAAGTGCTAGGCTAACGGAATGGGTCATGTCAATCACATCATTCTCCTAATGATGTGATCCCGTTAATCAAATCACAACTCATGTCTATGGTTAGGAAACTTAACCATCTTTGATTCACGAGCTAGTCAAGTAGAGGCATACTAGTGACACTCTGTTTGTCTATGTATTCACACATGTATTATGTTTCCGGTTAATACAATTCTAGCATGAATAATAAACATTTATCATGAAATAAGAAAATAAATAATAACTTTATTATTGCCTCTAGGGCATATTTCCTTCAGTCTCCCACTTGCACTAGAGTCAATAATCTAGTTCACACCGCCATGTGATTTAACATCAATATTCATATTTGTATATGATTAACACCCGTAGTTCACATCGTCATGTGATCAACACCCAAAGGGTTTACTAGAGTCAATAATCTAGTTCACATCGCTATGTGATTAACACCCAAAGAGTACTAAGGTGTGATCATGTTTTGCTCGTAAGAGAAGCTTAGTCAACGGGTCTATCATATTCAGAGCCGTATGTATTTTTGCAAATATTCTATGTCTACAATGCTCTGCACGGAGCTACTCTAGCTAATTGCTCCCACTTTCAATATGTATCCAGATTGAGACTTAGAGTCAACTGGATCGGTGTAAAAGCTTGCACCGATGTAACTCTTTACGATGGGTTCTTTTATCACCTCCATAATCGAGAAATATTTCCTTAGTTCTCACTAAGGATATTCTTGATCAATGTCCAGTGATCTACTCCTAGATCACTATTGTACTCCCTTGCCAACTTCAGAGCAAGGTATACAATAGGTCTGGTACATAGCATAGCATACTTTATAGAACCTATGACTGAGGCATAGGGAATGACTTTCATTCTCTTTTCATTTTCTGCCGTGGTCGGGATTTGAGTCTTTACTCAATTTCACACCTTTGCAACACAGGCAAGAACTCTTTCTTTGACTGTTCCATTTTGAACTATTTCAAAATCTTGACAAGGTATGTACTTATTGAAAAACTTATCAAGCGTCTTAATCTATCTCAATAGATTTTGATGCTCAATATGTAAGTATCTTTACTGAGGTCTGTCTTTTAAAGAACTCCTTTCAAATACTCCTTTATGCTTTCCAGAAAAATTCTATATCATTTCTGATCAACAATATGTTACTCACATATGTTTATCAGAAAGGCGTAGTGCTCCCACTCACTTTATTGTAAATACAGGCTTCACTGCAAGTCTGTATAAAACTATATGCTTTGATCAACTTATCAAAGTGTATATTCCAACACTGAGATGATTGCACCAGTCCATACATGGATCGCTGGAGCTTGCACATTTTGTTAGCACCTTTAGGATTGACAAAACCTTCTGGTTGCCTCATATACAACTCTTCTTTAAGAAAATCCATTAAGGAATGCAGTTTTGACATCCATTTGCCAGATTTCATAAATTGTGGCAATTGCTAACATGATTCAGACAGACTTAAGCATTGCTACAGTTGAGAAAATCTCATTGTAGTCAACACCTTGAACTTGTCAAAACCCTTTTTGCGACAAGTCGAGCTTTGTAGATAGTGACACTACTATCAACATCTGTCTTCCTCTTGACGATCCATTTATACAATATGGCTTGCCGATCATCGGGCAACTCCACCAAAGTCCACACTTTGTTCTCATACATGGATCCCATCTCAGATTTCATGGCCTCAAGCCATTTTGCGGAATCTGGGCTCATCACCGCTTCCTCATAGTTCGTAGGTTCGTCATGGTCAAGTAACATGACCTCCAGAATAGGATTACTATACCACTCTGGTGCGGTCCGTACTCTGGAAGACCTACGAGGTTCTGTAGTAACTTGATCTGAAGTTTCATGATCATCATCATTAGCTTCCTCACTAATTGGTGTAGAAATCACTAGAACTAATTTCTGTGATGAACTACTTTCCAATTCGGGAGAAGGTACAATTACCTTATCAAGCTCTACTTTCCTCCCACTCACTTCTTTCGAGAGAAACTCCTTCTCTAGAAAGGATCCATTCTTAGCAACGAATGTTTTGCCTTCGGATCTGTGATAGAAGGTGTACCCAATAGTTTCCTTTGGGTATTCTATGAAGACGCACTTCTCTGATTTGGGTTCGAGCTTATCAAGTTGAAAACCTTTTTTCATATAAGCATCGCAACTCCAAACTTTAAGAAACGACAACTTAGGTTTACTGCTAAACCATAGTTCATACGGTGTCGTCTCAACGGATTTAGATGGTGCCCTATTAAACGTGAATGCAGCTGTCTCTAATGCATAACCCCAAACCGATAGTGGTAAACTGATAAGAGATATCGTAGATCGCACCATATCTAGTAAAGTACGATTACGACGTTCGGACATACCATTACATTGTGGTGTTCCAGGTGGCGTGAATTTGTGAAACTATTCCACATTGTTTTAATTGAAGACCAAACTCGTAACTCAAATATTCATCTCCACGATCAGATCACAGAAACTTTATTTTCTTGTTACGATGATTTTCCACTTCACTCTGAAATTCTTTGAACCTCTCAACTATTTCAGACTTATGTTTCATCAAGTAGATATACCCATATCTGCTCAAATCATCTGTGAAGGTCAGAAAATAACGATACCCGCCACGAGCCTTAATACTCATTGGTCTGCATACATCAGTATGTATTATTTCCAACAAGTTTGTTGCTTGTTCCATTGTTCCGAAGAACGGAGTTTTAGTCATCTCGCCCAAAGGCACGGTTCGCAAGCATCAAATGATTCATAACCAAGTGATTCCGAAAATCCATCTTTATGGAGTTTCTTCATGCGCTTTACACCGATATGACCCAAACGGCAGTGCCACAAATAAGTTGCACTATCATTATTAACTTTGCATCTTTTGGCATCAATATTATAAATATGTGTATCACTACGATCAAGATCCAATAAACTATTTTCATTGGGTGTATGACCATTGAAGGTTTTATTCATGTAAACAGAACAACAATTATTCTCTGACTTTAAATGAATAACCTTATTGCAATAAACATGATCAAATCATATTCATGCTCAACGCAAAAGCTAAATAACATTTATTTAGGTTTAACACTAATCCCGAAAGTATAGGGAGTGTGTGATGATGATCATATCAATCTTGGAACTATTTCCAACACCCATCGTCACTTTCCCTTCAACTAGTCTCTATTTATTCTGTAACTCCTGTTTCGAGTTACTAATCTTAGCAACTGAACAAGTATCAAATACTCAGGCATTACTATAAACACTAGTAAGGTACACATCAATAACCTATATATCAAATATACCCTTGTTCAGTTTGCCATCCTTCTTATCCAACAAATATTCAGGGTATTTCCGTTCCCAGTGACCATTTCCTTTGAAGTGTAAACACTCAGTTTCAGGCTTTGGTTCAGCTTTTGGGTTTCTTCGTGGGAGTGACAACTTGCTTGTCATTCTACTTGAAGTTCCCCTTTCTTTTCCTTTGCCCTTCTCTTGAAACTAGTGATCTTTTCAACCATCAACACTTGATGCTCTTTCTTGATTTCTACCTTCTTCGATTTCAACATCACGAGGAGCTCGGGAATCGTTTTCGTCATCCCTTGCATAATATAGTTCATCAGAAAGTTCTATTAACTTGGTGATGGTGACTAGAGAACTCTATCAATCACTATCTTATCTGGAAGATTAACTCCCACTTGATTCAAGCGATTGTAGTACCCAGACAATCTGAGCACATGCTCACTAGTTGAGCGATTCTCCTCCATCTTTTAGCTATAGAACTTGTTGGAGACTTCATATCTCTCAACTCAGGTATTTGCTTGAAATATTAACTTCAATACCTGGAACATCTTATATGGTCCATGACGTTCAAAACGTCTTTGAAGTACCGATTCTAAGCCGTTAAGCATGGTGCACTAAACTATCAAGTAGTTATCATATTGAGCTAGCCAGACGTTCATAACGTCTGCATCTGCTCCTGCAATAGGTCTGTCACCTAGCGGTGCATTAAGGACATAATTATTCTGTGCAGCAATGAGGATAAACCTCAGATCACGGATCCAATCCGCATCATTGCTACTAACATTTTTCAACACAATTTTCTCTAGGAACATATCAAAATAAACATATGAAAGCAACAACGCAAGCTATTGATCTACAACATAATTTGCAAAATACTACCAGGACTAAGTTCATGATAAATTTAAGTTCAATTAATCATATTACTTAAGAACTCCCACTTAGACAGACATCTCTCTAGTCATCTAAGTGATCACGTGATCCAAATCAACTAAACCATGTCCGATCATCACGTGAGATAGAGTAGTTTCAATGGTGAACATCACTATGTTGATCATATCTACTATATGATTCACGTTCGACCTTTCGGTCTCCGTGTTCCGAGGCCATATCTGTATATGCTAGGCTCGTCAAATTTAACATGAGTATTCTGCGTGTGCAAAACTGGCTTGCACCCGTTGTAGATGGACGTAGAGCTTATCACATCCGATCATCACGTGGTGTCTGGGCACGACGAACTTTGGCAACGGTGCATACTCAGGGAGAACACTTCTTGATAATTTTTAGTGAGAGATCATCTTAAAATGCTACCGTCAATCAAAGCAAAATAAGATGCATAAAGGATAAACATCACATGCAATCAATATAAGTGATATGATATGGCCATCATCATCTAGTGCTTGTGATCTCCATCTCCGAAGCACCGCCGTGATCACCATCATCACCGGCGCGACACCTTGATCTCCATCGTAGCATCGTTGTCGTTTATGCCGTCTATTGCTTCTACGACTATCGCTACCGCTTAGTGATAAAGTAAAGCAATTACAGGGCGTTTGCATTTGATACAATAAAGCGACAACCATATGGCTCCTGCTAGTTGCCGATAACTTCGGTTACAAAACATTATCATCTCATACAATAAAAATATAGCATCACGTCTTGATCATATCACATCACAACATGCCCTGCAAAAACAAGTTAGACGTCCTCTACTTTGTTGTTGCAAGTTTTACGTGGCTGCTACGGGCTTAGCAAGAACCGTTCTTACCTACGCATCAAAAAACCACAACGATAGTTCGTCAAGTTAGTATTGTTTTAACCTTCGCAAGGACCGGGCGTAGCCACACTCAATTCAGCTAAAGTGAGAGAGACAGACACCCGCCAGCCACCTTTAAGCACGAGTGCTCGTAACGGTGAAACCAGTCTCGCGTAAGCGTACGCGTAATGTCGGTCCGGGCCGCTTCATCTCACAATACCGCCGAACCAAAGTATGACATGCTGGTAAGCAGTATGACTTGTATCGCCCACAACTCAGTTGTGTTCTACTCGTGCATATGACATCTACGCATAAAACCAGGCTCTGATGCCACTGTTGGGGAACGTAGTAATTTCAAAATTTTCCTACGCACACGCAAGATCATGGTGATGGCATAGCAACGAGAGGGGAGAGTATTGTCCACGTACCCTCGTAGACTGTAAGCGGAAGCGTTATGACAACGCGGTTGATGTAGTCGTACGTCTTCACGATCTGACCGATCCAAGTACCAAACGTACGGCACCTCCGAGTTCAGCACACGTTCAGCTCAACGATGATCCCCGGACTCCGATCCAGCAAAGTGTCAGGGATGAGTTCCGTCAGCACGACGGCGTGGTGACGATGATGATGCTCTACCGACGCAGGGCTTCGCCTAAGCACCGCAACGATATGACCGAGGTGGAATATGGTGGAGGGGGCACCGCACACGGCTAAGGAACGATCACGAAGATCAACTTGTGTGTCTATGGGTGCCCCCTGCCCCCGTATATAAAGGAGTGGAGGAGGGGAGGGCTGGCCTCTCTATGGCGTGCCTTAGGGGAGTCCTACTCCCACCGGGAGTAGGATTCCCCCTTTCCTAGTCCAACTAGGAGTCCTTCCAAGTAGTAGGAGTAGGAGACAAGGAAGGGGAAGAGGGAAGAGAAGGAAGGAGGGGGCGCCGCCCCTCTCCCTAGTCCAATTCGGACTAGTCAATGGGGGGGGGGCGCGCGGCCTGCCTCTCCCTCTCCCCTATAGCCCAAAAAGGCCCATATACTTCTTCTCCCGTATTCCCGTAACTCCTCGGTACTCCGAAAAATACCCGAATCACTCGGAACCTTTCAGAACTCCTAATATAGTCATCCAATATATCGATCTTTACGTCTCGACCATTTCGAGACTCCTCGTCATGTCCCCGATCTCATCCAGGACTCTGAACTCCTTCGGTACATCAAAATTCATAAACTCATAATATAACTGTCATCGAAACCTTAAGCGTGCGGACCCTACGGGTTCGAGAACTATGTATACATGACCTAGAACTATTCTCGGTCAATAACCAATAGCGGAACCTGGATGCTCATATTGGCTCCTACATATTCTACGAAGATCTTTATCGGTCAAACCGCATAACAACATACGTTGTTCCCTTTTTCATCGGTATGTTACTTGCCCGAGATTCGATCGTCGGTATCTCAATACCTAGTTCAATCTCGTTACCGGAAAGTCTCTTTACTCGTTATGTAATGCGTCATCCCGCAACTAACTCATTAGTCACATTGCTTGCAAGGCTTATAGTGATGTGCATTACCGAGAGGGCCCAGAGATACCTCTCCGACAATCGGAGTGACAAAACCTAATCTCGAAATACGCCAACCCAACATGTACCTTTGGAGACACCTGTAGTACTCCTTTATATTCACCCAGTTACGTTGTGACGTTTGGTAGCACCCAAAGTGTTCCTCCGGTAAACGGGAGTTGCATAATCTCATAGTTACAAGAACATGTATAAGTCATGAAGAAAGCAATAGCAACATACTAAACGATCAAGTGCTAGGCTAACGGAATGGGTCATGTCAATCACATCATTCTCCTAATAATGTGATCCCATTAATCAAATCACAACTCATGTCTATGGTTAGGAAACTTAACCATCTTTGATTCACGAGCTAGTCAAGTAGAGGCATACTAGTGACACTCTGTTTGTCTATGTATTCACACATGTATTATGTTTCCGGTTAATACAATTCTAGCATGAATAATAAACATTTATCATGAAATAAGGAAATAAATAATAACTTTATTATTGCCTTTAGGGCATATTTCCTTCAGTAGCATCATCTTTCCTTGCAATCAGAGAAAAACACGAAGATTTAAATTTTTTTCAAGACAGAAAAGGAGTAAAGCCTTGCAAATCAACACAATAGCTAAATTTGAAAAATAATTTATCCTGCAAGAATCACCACATCTATGAGAATAAGTAAATCTTCGACCATGATTGCAATTGTTCTATGTATGATTCGCGATGTTTACTAAGTTATTGTGTTCGGATGGTTAGGATGACAATGGTAAGACTTTTCATCCAGATTTTGGCATGGTGAGAGGTTCACTTTGGAATTAGTCTCACTTTGATGGGAGCCTGAATTCTTCACCATGCTACGGCTGATTTTCCTGGAATTTGTGATCACAATGTCAGTGCTGCCATTGTTATGCAGCTCAGCCTGGGACCGAGGACGGATGCCGCCGCGTATTGCTAAAATTTACAGGAAATGCAGAAAATAGAGTCACAGCAAGACACCCTGAAAATAAAAGGCTTTAGAGTCTAAGGTATAATGACAGGGAATAAGGTGTGGGATCATTTCCAAGAAAATTATATTCCCTTTACATGGGTGTGAACCATAGAGCTTCTTGTTTTATTTAAGGATTTTGATGCATGGATGTTCTGTCTTCCATTCTAATTTGCTGCTTCTCTTCTAATCTATGGGACTATGAAAGGAGTTGCTTGCTTATGTGCTTCTCTGATGACGCTTTCACAACAAGTTTTATCACCATTGTTGGGCATGCACATTGTTAGCAACACTGTACATGTTTCTCCAGGAATCATTTGCTTACTTAGTAATATTCCTGTTCATATTATATGATGATATGCTTTCCTTTTGTGATCATTGTTGTTGTTTGCACGGGCTGGGTGTGGATTACATCGGCCTTTACCAAATACATTTGCATGACCGATCAGTACGATAAATTCATTCCATGCCATAGGCTGCAACTGCTAGGTTTTTTTTGCTTGCATCATGTGCATCCTCGAGTCCTAATATAACTCATGCTTACCCTGCAGTTATGTTCCCCTATTTGGAGAGATGGAATACAATCTAAGCTGCAAGTACGCGTTGTACGGATAGAAGAACAACTAGAGGCACTTGAAAATCTTGTGTAATTGGTATTGCACTTTAGAAATGTTCTCCCTTTGTCAGCTTTGAGCACTACTACATAGACGACATCTTGGCGGCCGATTTATGCATGACACATGTTAGCAGCCATTCATCAGTTTGGCTTCATGCATTAGTGCCATTGATCATAGCTTCATCTAGAAATCGTCCGCCAATGTGTCGCGTGCATAGTGTTTTCAGTCAGCTTTTATAAGATGTTATAGGTCACAACTTATAAAAGTTTACAGAGAGAGTATGTTCTATGCCTACATCGAATTGTATGCAATGATTACCCTTTCTTAAGAAGAACCCTTTCTGGTGTTTGTACTTTAGTGTGAGTTATAACATGTTGTACCATGCCATTAAATATTTGTCACCACTTTCTGGGCTTGGGAGACGAGTGGATGCTTCTCCACGAGGTCGGCGTATGCAGCGAAGTTTGGTGCTAGGGAGGTTCTCCCCACGGCAGCATTCACCTGGAAGTCAAGAGCGTCGTTACGCTGCCGCTTCTTTGCCTGGCTGGCCCTGCAGAACAGATGTTGGACGTCCGATAGGCTTGCTCGCAGTGGACTGGAACGCCATGAAGCTTGCCCGTTTTGTGACCAAAAAGAGGAGACCATAAATCACCTGCTCGTTGGGTGTGTTTCCGCGAGACAAGTCTGGACGGGAGTCTGCCTAGCTTCCAATCGACCGGAGTGGATACCGAGAGCGGGCACAACACTTGAGGAGTGGTGCAACACAAAAACAGACACGGGGATGGGTGCAAAGGACACTAGAGCCTTGTTGATCCTTGGTATGTGGGAGATATGGAAGCACCGAAATGCAATAATCTTTGACGGAGCCACGCCTTCAAGCTCACATGTGCTATGTAGGATAGTCCTTGAGGGTAGAATATGGAAAAGAGCGAACCTTTTTAAGGGAGATGTTGAGCCAATCTTCTCGACGGTAGAAAGGTGGGCGAGTGAGAGAGGTTAGCCATAGGAGTGTAACCCTTGTGTGGGTGGAGTTGGGGTTATGTAACTTGTAATCTCTAACGTGGAGGGGCTCTTTTTCCCATCCTCTTCTTCAATATATATAGTATGCACTCTCGTGCGTACTCGAGAAAAAAATATTCACCCTAAAACTTCTCTAAAGCTACTGAATTTTCTCGTGTTTTCTGAAGCTACCATGTATCCCCTTGCCTAAAATTTGATAGCCGGATGTGCCATTAACGACGATGATGAGTTTGGGATGGGGACTGGAGATAGTGGTGAAGAAGACTAAGAAGGGTAATTTATAACATGATGAATCAAATGTTGACAATATTGTTTAATGTGCACGAGGATCTTAGAGATATACATGTTTCAGAGTATTTAACCAAAAACTACCACAAACTACCACTTTACAAATTTGTACCGAAAACTACCATTTTCTTACTAATTGTTTCCTAAAAACTACCATATCTGTAAATCGACCATTTCGTCCATTTTAAACGCGCTTACGTCCACTTTACAAATGCAATCAGGTCCCTCCGATTTTTTTAAAAGCGATCAGGTCCCTATAAAATAAAATAAAAAGCAATCAGGTCCTGCCGGTGAGCTCGTCAGCGGCAGCAGCAAGCAGAGGCATGCGGCAGCGGCGGCGGCGGCAAGCGGGAGCAACGGCAAGCAGCGCGAGTGACGGAAGCAAGCAGCAGCTGCGGACGGCAAGCGGGAGCGACGGCAAGTAGCAGCAGCAGCAAGCGGCGGTCGCGCATAGTTAGCTAGCTCCGGCCGCCGCAGTGCGTCTAGCTCCGGCTGCGTCCGTCGTGAACTAGCAGCTTCGGCCGGCCGCAGTCAGCGCGTGAGCTAACTAGCTAGCTCCGGCTGCGTCCGTCGTGAGCTAGCTAGCTCCGGCTGGCTGCGCTAATCAGGTTTAATTTTTGTCTAATCAGCCTTTAAGTAGATGTGGTAGTTTTTAGTTAAAGATTAGAGAAAAAATGGTAGTTTTTGGCATAAATTTGTAAAGTGGTAGCTTATGGACATGGTTTAATGAATTGTGGTAGTTTTTTGTTAAATACTCCATATTTCACATGATTTGTTATGTCCCGATGCAACGCATGTGCAGTTAACTAGTGGAAAAATAAAACACGCCATTCTGGGAATAGGGGGTTGCATCTATTTTCTTCCTTATTTCCGTGCATTTTTCGAGAGTTCACGAAATAGTTCCAGCTAGTCCCTGGAGAATTGACATTTGTCAAATGTGTGAAATAGCATCAGCATTTTCCCTTCTTCCTTTGAAACCTCGGCTGGATTTCAGCCCAAATTTTCGGTTCTTGCATTTGTGCGACGCTCTGACAAAGCAAGGGCCTTGTCCGTCTTAGAGGAGCAGGTCGTCCTGGTTGGGCTTGGGCGAGGTGAGCAGCGCGGTGTAGAGCCGCAGCTTCTCCTCCCCGAGCGAGGAGCACCTGGACAGCGGCCGCCGTGGGCGGATGAAGGAGAGCGAGGTGAGCGTCTTGCGGTGCCTGTAGCGGCGCCACGCGAGCTGCACCGCGACGGCGGCCCAGGTGCGCCACCCGTGCGAGTAGTAGCGCGCGCTGCGCCGCACCTTCTCGTTGGCGAAGGTGTAGCGGAAGTGCTGCGTCACGTACTTGACGTCCGCCGCCTCCAGCCCGAACGCCTCCGTGCTCTCCAGCGTCACCAGCGTGGAGGACGCCGCCGGCAGCCGCTCCCGGAACGGCCGCCGCAGGCACCACGACAGCAGCTCGTCCCCGCTGAAGTTGCCCGGCCCCAGCATGCAGCAGCTCGTCCCGCCGTTGCGCAGCACCTGGCTGCTCTGCAGGTGTCCCCGCACGATAAACAGCATCCTCTGCACCGGGTCGCCTTCCCTCACGATCTGTCATGTGGTGAAAGAAACAGATTGTGATTTGCGCCATTGATTTCTAATCTGTAGTGCTGAGAGGAAAGATGAATCGACATAGATTTCTGTACGTACCACTTCTCCCTTGGGGAAGACGAGGGACTTGACCCTGTCGCAGATGTTCTCGAGCACCAGGTCGTCCATGTGGTGGAAGAGCGGCACCTGGCGGACGAGGTCGAGGCAGAGGTGGTACTTGATGTCCCGGCGGAGGCCCTCGGGGAGGTCGCGCACGATGCGGCACTCGTCGACGCCGCGCGTGGCCGCCCACCGCTGCCGCTCGTGCTGCCGCACCCGGTGCCGGAAGCTCTGCGGCAGGTTCTTGCGCTTCATCCACCACTCCACGCTCCGCAGCCGCGTGTGCATCGCCTGCTTCTTGGACGTGGTCGCGTTCAGGAACACCTTGATGTTTCCGATGAGCATGGTGACGAGGATCAGGCCGCCGGTGATGGTGATGATGTTGAACACTATCTCCGACCACTCCGTCGTGCTCGCCAAGTTGCCAAACGTACTGATCAGCAACAGATCGATGATCACATCAGAAACAAGAGTCAGCAACTAGTAAGATCGACCTCCCAGTTGGAAAGTTGTGATCACCTGAGAGTCATGAGGCCCCAGAAGATTGGGAGGAGAATCTTCTCGAGCCGGCTGGGGTTGGCCACGAGCATGACGGTCCACTTGTAAGCGCTGTACTGGTAGTTGTCGCCGCTGTCGAGGCACGTCGCCCTGGCGCTGGCGTTGCGGCCCCAGGCGAGCCTGTCCGCGCCAACGGCGCCCCCTAGCCTGCCGGCGCCGCCGTAGTAGAGCGGCTCCGCGCACGCCAGCGCGCCGGCCGCGCACCCGCCGACGCGCCCGGCGCAGTACTGCTCCCTCAGGCACTTGGTCGCCCGCTGCGCCCCGAGCAGGTACCAGCACGCGCCCACCGCCTGCAACAAGCCAAGTGTCCTTTGCTGCCTCAGCAATGAAGCTCGCGTGCCAGCCAGACGGCCATGTGCGCGCGTGACAGGGCAGAGCGGTCACCACGCACGCGATGTACGTACGATGAAGATGACGAAAGGACCGATGAGGGTGGGGTGGTGGACGGGACGTACGTGGGCGGCGACGAAGTAGGCCATGAGGTTGAGCGCGATGCCCCACCAGATGGTGCCGAAGATGTAGCCGGCGACGTTCTGCATCCGGCGGAGGAAGCGGACCGAGTGGTAGATCTTGGGCAGGTACTCGAAGAGGAACGCCACCATGAGCACCGTCATCACCGACGTCGTCGACCCCGCGCGTATCATCGCCGGTATGCCCACCCACATCACCACCTGCGTTGCGCACGACGCCCATACATGCATGCACACATACATCTTGCATCACATATTCATCCACATAACTTATCTGAGCCAGCAGGACTGCACCGATATTTTTTTTTAGGAACTACTCCGTACAATGATAAGCAAAGAAAGCAAGCTAGGGAAAAATCGGGCAGGCAGCCACAGCCCACAGGTAGCGCCGCACGTATCGGTGGGACCTTTGGTGCAACCATTCATTGTGCAACCAACTTTGAATCTGCATTGAATGCGTCGTTGGCTCAAACATGGTAGTAATCCGACGGCTCGGCAACGGCCCCAATGTGGCTCATCCGACAAGTACGCATCATGCCTTGGCATTACGTTAGAGCACCATCACCATGTACTACTACAAAGTTCTGCACGTAAAAATGATCTTTTTTAACATGGAAGCTACGCTACGGCGCTGCAGGTCTGCAGCACGTTGCTGGGTGCAGAGCGCCGCTGCCCGGCCCGGCTCGCAGACCAGTCCATCCATCGCCGTGCATGGTCGGAGATGGGAACCGCGGATCACATCCGCCTTTGCCAGGACTAGCACTGGCAGGATGCGGTGGCGACATGCCCTGCCACTGCATCATACGACGGCATGACAGGAAGTCATTGCTACAGGCCTACAACGCCTCAAAGACTCCAAATTCCTCATTCTCCGGATGTTTTGGAGTTTGGACAGGCGTTCGTTCGTTGTAATAATCCGGCACTATGGGCCATTGCGAGGTTGTTTGGATGTGAAAGATGCTTCGTCGTACCAATCAAACAAACAGTTACTAAAAACATTGAGCTGAGCTGACAGAACGCATGGACGCACCTGCATCACCGGAAGAATGACGAACACGTCCAAGAGGAGCCCCCCTTTCTTGGACCTCGGCAGCCGAGCCGGCGCCGCGCCGCCGCCGACGCGCTGAGCCTCCTCGTCGGCGTCGGCCTCCTTCTCCTCCTCCCCCGGCGCGCACGCCATCCGGAGCCGCAGCAGCAGGTTCCAGGCGTGCAGGGCGTCCACCATGCACCGGAGCGCGGTGACCGCGGCGGCGAACCAGCCGTCGAGGAAGACGCACATGAGCGGGCCGCTCACGGACACGGCGTACAGGAAGAGCGGGTCGACCATGAGCCCCGCCGCGCACGCCAGCAGGTACGCCCGGTCCCACTCCTGCGCCCACCTCGCCCGCGGCCCGATCGCCGCCAGCCGCCGCCTGCGCTTGCCGCCCGGGGGCGTCCTCTTCTCGCGCTCGTCCCATGGCCTGTGCAGGCCGCCGTGAGGGGACGCGTCGGACGAGGAAGAGGGCGAGGACGTCGAGGAGCGCGACGCCGAGAGGTCGGTCGGCATGATCGATGCGATAGTGGTGCCACCGCCACTGCGAGTGATGGAGCTGATCGAGTGGGAAGGACGACAGCACCCGGGAGGCTCCGTGACGAGACGGACGGATATATGGCTGGCTAGCACGAACTATGCTAGGGCGCCGATACGATACGTATACGTTGCTCTCACCGGGCACGCACGCGCGCGCTTGTCTGCTTGCGATCCTGCGTAGTATTACGTCCGTCCGCGACCGGTGTGATTTAGCGTCGGCATGTACCGTGGCTGTGACCGGCGGGAGAAACGTAGAGGATGAGGACAGCGGCGGGCGTACGTACGTACGTACCCCGAGCGAGAAAGCGGTGGTAGCGAACGCGAAATTGTAGCGTGCTGCGACGGTGCAGAGGCCAGCAAGGTGGCCACACAGCAGCGATTCAGCGGTCTCCTCCATGTGTCAATTAATCATGCTGGTCTTCATGAACGTTGGCCTGTCGATCGGCAGGCAGGGTCAGGGTGGTCCTCTACGTGCGGCTGCCAGCCACGGTTTGCCAATTAAAACATGCTACCACCAAAATTAATCACCGGAGCATCTCGTTCAGGTGGCTGTTTCTTTATCTTGTTACCGCGAGTAAGCACCTACTATCTCCATTTGTAAGAAAATCAAACAAATAATGTGTAATCTCCTTGGCTCTATAATACCCAAACTTATACTCCTTTCGTTTCTAAATATAAATGTTTTAAGGGATTTGAATATGGAGACGTATTTTAGAATGTACTCCCTCCATCCATAAAAGAGTGTACTTTGAACTTTGTTGGGAAGTCAAACATTTTTATGTTTGACCGTATTTATACAATAATACACCAATATTTATACCATCAAATTAGTACATTATGGTAAAATATATTTTCATCATATACCTATTTGATTTCACAAAAATTGATATATTTTTGCACAAACTCGGTCAAAATTTGAGATAATTTGACCCTCCAACAAAGTTAAAAGTACAATCTTTCAAGAATGGAAGGAGTAGATTCACTCATTTTACTCCGTATGTAGTCCATATTCAAATCTCTAAAAAGACTTATATTTAGGAACGGAGGAAGTACAATACTGCACACATGAAAGATGCCCTGGTGTAATAGGTTTACTTAACCGGGACCCCTTTCCATTAAGGCATAATGAAAATACAAAGCCGATCCAAAATTGTTCAGGAGACGAAAAAGGGAGAAAGTGAGTTCATCGCACCGCTGAAAATCCCATTGTAGATGCTCGCATTTGAAACATTTATCATGGGGTGAAAACCCAGTGACACCAAAACTAACCTATCAAGTTTAAAGGCAAGACATGACCAGCAAGAGCTCACGCAGGAGCAAAGTTCAAGAGGAGCATAGCTCAACAACCAGACGTAAAAACTAAGAGAGGTGGTCATCAACTAAGAAACCAACGGCACCAACGACAATTGCATCATTCTTCATCGTCGTGAGCCGTTGCACGGATCCTCATCATGTTCTTCGTGTTGTCCTTCAATAGCATTGCTCCTCGCTCAGGCGCAGTCTTGTCCTTGATCTTCAGCAGTCCTGCCCAAGAGATCAGGTTCACACAAGTTGCAAAAATAACATCAAAGGGGGTGCTTGGATCTTTAAACTCGAAGGTTTATGACAGTTCCAAATAGCCCAACAAACGGTTGCAAGACCAG
This sequence comes from Triticum timopheevii, assembly GCA_963921465.1. NCBI lineage: Eukaryota > Viridiplantae > Streptophyta > Magnoliopsida > Poales > Poaceae > Triticum > Triticum timopheevii. Next base: position 466,828,846 of record OY997266.1, read on the forward strand.
CAATATAAAATGGGTCACCATCAGGCAGAAAAAACATAGCACCAAGAGTAGAACTGCCATATATTGTTGGGACATAAGTCAATACCAAGCACTAAACCAACCGTACGCCAAGCAACTCTAGTAACCGGGCACAGAAAGAAGAGATGTTGTGAAGTTTCTCTACTATTATATAAGGAACATCTGGGGTTGCCAGCCCACTGTTTACGTTTCATGACATCTCAGACCAGAATGGCATCTTGAAATAATTGCCACAAAAAGACTTGAACCCTTAAGAGTATTTTTGCTTTCCAAATCCATCTGTAATCACAACTAACCAAATCTTTCTCCAAATACTCATACATGGATTTGGTCATACAATGACGTTTAGTGCCAACTGACCACTCAACACAGCCAGATTCACTAGTTAGAGTGAGCTTAGCAAGCATCTCTCTAACTTCTCCCCATTGTCGGAGTAAATTAGCATTCAGCCTACGTCTAAAAAGGTCATTAACGGACTTAGCCTGATATTGAGCAATAGAAGCATCAGGGAAAATGCAAATACTGAAAAGGATAGGAAACTTGTCACACAAAGGGGCATTATCCACTATACAATCCTTCCAAAGTGTAGCAATTCTTCCAAATTTAATAATCACCTTTCGACCAGTCATATTGAAGTCCTTGACTTTCATTATGTCTTTCCAAATTGAAGAATCATTAAATTTCTCTTTCACAGTGGCCCCACAACATCTTTCATGGTATTTAGCATGTAGAATGTCTTGCCACAACCGTTTGCCATTGTCAAGTTTCCACCACCAATCGACAAGCAGGCTGATATTTTGCTTCCTAAGATCTTTAACCCACAGTCCTCCTTTACGTTTGGAACGACATACTCAGGACCACTTGACCATATGATACCTATTTTTGCTTATTTCCCTACACCAAAAGAATTTTCTTCTGTGTTTATCAAGCTTATCAATAAAAAAATTCGACAATAGGAACATTGACATATAGTAGTACGCAATTCTAGATAAAGAGGACTTCACAAGAATCAACCTCCCCTGATAACCTACAAGTATAGGGATCATTTGTAGCCTTTTTCGCTAAATAAGAGTGTCGAACCCAACGAGAAGCTAAAGGTAGAATATATATTTTCTCAAGTTCTGTCGACTACCGATACAACTCTACGCACACTTAACATTCGCTTTGCCTAGAACAAGAATAAAACTCGAAGTACTTTGCGGAAATAACACTATGAATAAATTGCAAGATAATAAATTTAGCAGTGTAGTAGAAAGCTTTTTGTAACATAAGAGAAAGATTTGTCCCTAGGCAATCGATAACTAGACCGATAATCATTATTGTAATTTTATGTGAGGGAGAGGCATGAGCTAACATACTTTTCGTACCTGGATCATATGCACTTATGATTCGAATTCTAGCAAGCATCCGCAACTACCAAAGATCATTAAGGTAAAACCCAATCATAACATTAAGTATCAAGTCCACTTTATCCCATACGCAACAACCCCTTTACTCAGGCGTAAGCTTCTGTCACTCTAGCCACCACCATAAGTGAATCATGAACGTATTGCAACACCCTACCGTGGGAATCCCTCAAGCTTGCGCGACACGCAGGGTACCATAGGACAGCACCAAAATAAAATATACAACTCAAACCAATCATGATCATCAATCAACCATAGGACAAAACATATCTACTCAAACATCATAGGATAACCACATATCATTGGATAATAATATATAGTGTTGAGCACCATGTTTAAGTAGGGAATTACAGTGGGAATAGAGAGATTACACCGCTGCATAGAGGGGGAGAGAGTTGGTGTTGATGACGACGAAGTTGTTAGTGTAGATCGATGTCACGATGATTTCCCCAGCGGCGTTCCGGCGCGATCGGGAGAGAGCCCCCATCTTGTTCTTCTTCCTTGGCCTTCCCCTAGATGGGAGGAGAGTTCCCCCTCCGGTCCATTGTAACGACCCAAGACCGACGCTCCAGATGCCTTCCAGTTATTTTGTTGTCGTTGTGTGTTTTAATTGTTTGTTGCATTTCATCATGTATCATGAGCATTGCATCCGCATGTTTTCTTAAAACTTGCATCCATTCGTAGTTATCACTTCTCCTTTTGTCTCTGTGTCCTTTCTCATACCGACCAGGTTTTGCTTCCCTCTGATGGGGCCACATAATCTCTCTGCACAGTGCACAGACCCCTCACAACCTAGTTCGAAACTCCCCCCAACCGACCCGGGCAGTTGTGACCGATGGGTCCGGATCATCCCCAAACATCCCTAAAATATCTTCGGTTTCTTCATTGAACTCCCCTAGCATATTTTTCTTGGATCGTCTGATTACGACCGGAGGGACCAAAATAGCCCCTACCCGAATTTCGTCTACTATATATAGTACACCAACCCCTAACTAAATCAGACAAAACCATAATTTCGAGGGCGTCCGTCCCATCCCCGCCGCCACACTCCCACCTAGTCGTCTCCCACCTTGGGATCCCCCAGATCCACCTTCCCCCAACAAGCCTCCACCTTCCCGATCCAACCACCGAGCGCCTCTGCCTTCTGCTACGTCTTGAGCTTGCGTTGGTTTTCCTTGAAGAGGAAAGGGTGATGCAGCAATAGTAGCGTAAGTATTTTCCTCAGTTTTTGAGAACAAAGGTATCAATCCAGTAGGAGGCTCCTCAAAAGTCCCACGCACTTACACAAACAAACAAGAACTCACAACCAACGCAATAAAGGGGTTGTCAATCCCTTCAAGGCCACTTGCGAAAGTGAGATCTGATAGAGATAATATGATAAGATAAATATTTTTGGTATTTTTATGATATAGATTGGAAAAGTAAAGATGCAAATAAAAGTAGATTGAAAACTTATATGATAAGAGATAGACCCGGGGGCCATAGGTTTCACTAGTGGCTTCTTTCAAGATAGCATAAGTATTACGATGAGTGAACAAATTACTGTCGAGCAATTGATAGAAAAGCGAATAATTATGAGATTATCTAGGAATGATCATGTATATAGGCATCACATCCGTGACAAGTAGACCGACTCCTGCCTGCATCTACTACTATTACTCCACACATCGACCGCTATCCAGCATGCATCTAGAGTATTAAGTTCATAAAGAACAGAGTAATGCATTAAGAAAGATGACATGATGTAGAGGGATAAACTCATGCAATATGATATAAACCCCATCTTTTTATCCTCGATGGCAACAATACAATACGTGCCTTGCTGCCCCTGCTGTCACTGGGAAAGGACACCGCAAGATTGAACCCAAAGCTAAGCACTTCTCCCAGTACAAGGGAGATCAATCTAGTAGGCCAAACCAAACTGATAATTCGAAGAGACTTGCAAAGATAACTTAATCACACATAAAAGAATTCAAAGGAGATTCAAATATTTCTCATAGATAAACTTGATCATGTCGGCGTTCTGGGAACGGGGGTCCCCAGACTTGCCTGCCTGCAGCCTGCGGCGTGGCTCAAGCGGAGGCCCAGTGCAGCCCAGCTTCATCAGCTCAAGCTCAAGACCCTCGCGAGGGGCCAAGCCTCGCGGGGCGGACGACGGGAAGCTTCCTCAGGAGTAGCCTCATCAGGCAGGCTCACGAGGAGGCGGAGAGGTCAAGGCAGGGTACCTCGCGAGGTGCCCGTGACGCAAGCCATGAAGATCGAGACCAGGCGGGCGTCGGCCTGAGCAGTGTCCTTGTTTCCCCTTAGGTGCAAAGGGGGCAAGCAGAGGCCGAGGCATCAGGCAAAGGTTACCATTTTGGTTCAACAAGACCAAGACCAGCGGAGCGGCTGGATGGAGGTCACCGTGGAGCCCAGGACGGCGTCACCGTCAGAGTCTTTGGCAGTCGAAGACCAACTTTAGTCAGGATAAGTGTACTAGATGTTCCCCTTCAAAATGGCCAATTGTTGGCGCCCTTCCCGCTCAATATTTGGGAAGAGGCCCAGGGCCTCCCTCTATAAATAGAGCTAGCCACCACAGAGTAGAGAGAGGAGATTTTGGGTAGACTAGAGAGAGAGAGGCGACTGAACTCACCCAAGCAGTTCATCGCACCAGCTCAAGAACACCTCTCGCGAGGCTGCTCTTCGTTTGTATTATTCATCAGCCCCTGAGGCAATCCACCACACCACACACTAGAGTAGGGTATTACACCACAATGGTGGCCTGAACCATTATAAACCTCGTGTCCCTTGTGTGTTCTTCTTGCTAGCCTAGATTCCTTGCGAGGCTTCGAGACATGAGTTGGTAGGTGAAGGATCTTCGTGCGCACACCAGTGTTCGAACCTCAAGGGTCTGCTGGAAACCTAAATCCGACATTTGGCGCGCCAGGTAGGGGGTGCGCCAAAGCTCTCCCTTCTGCCAACCCGCTCTCCATCAACACCGCGCTTCGCCCTCATGGCGGACAACACGTCGCCCGCTCCGGCTGCCGATGCCAGCACTGGGGCCAGGGGGCTCCGAGCCTTGGCCCTCGCCTTGCGGCAGGTGCAATGGCCGCACAAGTTCAAGCCAGAGATGCCGCCGCGCTACAACGGCGTGACGGATCCGCTGGCTTTCCTGCTGGCATGCGAGGAGGCCGTCCTCAAGGCCGGGGGCGATGACAGGATCATGGCTAACTGGTTTCCCATGGCCCTCACCGGCGTTCCGCCCATGTGGCTGCTCCACCTGCCAACGGCTTCTGTGGCCTCCTGGGAGGAGCTGCACGACCTCTTCCTCGCCCACTACGTTACGCCAGTGCCCCCGGTCGTCGTAGCTCTCCTGGGCGGCTCACAGGCACCACCTTCGAGCCGCCATGTCAAGCCGTTCGCCCGCCAGATCGGCACCGCCTTCAAGCGCCGAGAAGCCCCCCCGGGCTGGGTTGCGCCCAAGGCCGATCTGACCTTCAGCTCGGATGATCACCCCTCCAACTCCGCCTGTTCGGGCGCGCTCCCGATGCTATGCACCCCCACCATCTGCCAAGTGGCTGTCACCAGGACCCTCATCGACGGTGGTGCCGGCCTCAACGTCCTCTTGGTGGAGGCCTTCATCCTCCTCCACGTGCCACAAGAGCGGCTTCAACCCAGCAGGCCCTTCTCGGGCGTCGGAGGCGGCTCCACTGGCTCCTTGGGACAGATCCGCCTCCCGATGACCTTCAGCACTCACGACAACTTCCGCACGGAGTTGATCGACTTCGACATCACCCCCATCGGCCTCCCGTACAACGCCATCCTCGGCTACCCAGCCTTGGCCCAGTTCATGGCAGCAACTCACCCGGCGTACAACCTCATGAAGATGCCCGGGAGCAGCGGCGTCCTTACCGTGTCCGGAGACACAAGGGATGCACTACAGGCGCTCAAGCTTTCTTTCAAGACGGCCGCGGTGGCGCAGCCCGCTAGCACAGACGCCCTCGAGCCCAAGGGGGCTGCGCCGGCTAAGAAGAAGCAGCTATTCACCCAAGACAAGGCGGAGACCAAGCAGGTGCCGGTCGACGAGGATGGATCCACTGGCGCCACCTTCACCATAGGCGCCAACCTCGAACCCGAGAAGGAGGAGGCCTTGGTGAAGTTCCTGCGCGTGAATAAGAAGGTGTTCGCATGGGTACCTGATCAGCTAGCAGGGGTCCCAAGGAATGTGATTTAACATCATCTGAACATGTGCCCCAACGTGTGCCCCGTGAAGCAGAAGGCAAGGCGGCAGTCCACAGAAAAGTAGGCCTTCATCGTCCAAGAAACCCGCAAGTTAGAGGCAGCGGGCGTCATTCGCGAGCTCCGCTATCCTGAATGGCTGGCCAACCCTGTTGTTGTGCCAAAGAAGGGAGGAAAGGAACACATGTGCGTCGACTTCACCAACCTCAACAAGGCCTGCTCGCAAGATCCATTCCCGCTCCCTCGCATCGACCAGATCATCGACTCTACCGCCGAGTGTGACCTATTGTGCTTCCTAGATGCCTTCTCAGGCTATCACCAGATCAAGATGGCGGTAGAAGACGTGGAGAAAACGGCCTTCCTGACCCCGTGTGGAGTGTACGGCTATACCTGCATGCCATTTGGGTTGCGCAACACCGGCGCGACCTTTCAGCGGCTGATGCACATCGCCTTGGGCCGTCAGCTCGGGAGGAACGCTGAAGCTTACATCGATGACATTGTGGTGAAGTCTCGGGAGGCAAAAACCCTGATACAGGACTTGGAAGAAACCTTTGTGAGCCTCAATGAAGTGGACCTGCGGCTCAACCCGGAGAAGTGCGTGTTTGGAGTCCCCTCGGGCAAGCTCCTGGGCTTCCTCGTGTCCCATAGGGGCATCGAGGCCAACCCAGAGAAGGTCAAGGCAGTCAAAGACATGAGCCCACTGAAGACCCTCAGAGAAATGCAGAAGCTCACCGGGCGTGTAACCGCGCTAGGACGTTTCATCTTCAAGCTGGGGGAGCGAGCACTGCCCTTCTTCAAGCTGATGAAGAAGAAGGGCCCCTTCAAATGGACAGAAGAGGCCGACAAGGCATTCCAAGATCTCAAGAGGTACTTCACCAGCCATCCGGTGATGGTAGCTCCGCACCCTCGGGAGCCCCTGGTGCTCCACCTTGCAGCCACCCCTACTCTGCCAGCGCGACCCTGGTGGCAGTTAGAGAGGAGCGCCGGACCAAGGCCGCAGCCGCCGTCCCGGCCGAAGCAGAGCAAAGCCAAGAAAGCCCCACGAAGACCATGACCGCAGCCGAAAGGGATCAACCTCAGCAGGGGAGCGCACTCGGAGCGGAGGAGGCCTCTCCAAGCGACCAAGCGCTGGGGGCTCCGTCGTCTCAGGAGGCGCCTCAACCTCCAGAGGACGCGAGCTGCGCCAGCACCCTCAACCTCGTCGAGCACCCTGTGTACTTCGTCAGCACGGTGCTACGGGACGCAAGGGCGCGGTACCCCATGCCCCAAAAAGTCATCCTCGCGCTGTTGGTAGCTTCACGCAAGCTGCGGCACTACTTCCAAGGCCATCCCATCAAGGTCGTCTCAGCATACCCCTTGGAAAGGGTACTCAGGAGCCCCAACTCAGCTGGAAGAGTCGCTGAATGGAACATCGAACTGCAAGCGTTTCAGCTGGAATTCAGCACAGCTAGAGTCATCAAGGGAGCCGCACTTGTAGATTTCATGGCAGAATGGGCAGAGGCACCGGGCCTCAAGGCAGACGAGGACCGGTCGCTTTCCCCGGGAAGCGAGGCACCGGATGGCTGGGTCATGTACTTCGACGGGGCATTCTCCCGACATGGCGCAGGGGCTGGCGCAGTGCTCATATCTCCTACTCAGGACAAGCTCTACTACGCCGTGCAACTCTGCTTCCAGCATGGAGAAAAGGTCTCCAACAACATAGCAGAATACGAAGGCCTGATAGCAGGCTTGAAAGTTGCAGTCGCCTTAGGAGTAAAGCACCTCATCATCAAGGGCGATTCGCAACTCCTCGTCAACTTCTCCAACAAAGTATACGAGCCGAAGGACGAGCACATGGAAGCCTATCTCGCGGAGGTTCGCAGGATGGAGAAACAGTTCTGGGGGCTGGAGTTGCAGCATGTGCCTCGCGGCACCAATCAAGAGGCTGATGACATCGCCAGGAGGGCGTCCAGGCAGTTGCCTCAGGAGCCTGGCGTCTTTGAGGAGTGACTCTTCAAACCCTCGGCAGCACCATCACTATCAAGCACGGCGCAACCTAGGGAGGAGCTCCCTCAGCCGCCTGCCTCGGGAGCCCTGGCCTGTGGCCCGGGCTCAGGGGCACGCTTGCTCCTGGCGTGGGAACCTCAGGAAGGATGTTGGACCGCAGAGTTCAAGGACTACTTGATGCAAGGGACCCTGTCGGAGAAGGAGGAGGACGCGGAGCGTGTGGCGCGGCAGGCCACGGCCTACTGCATCAAGGATGGAGAGCTCTACCAGAAGCGACCAAACGGCGTGTCCTTACGTTGCATTTCCAGGGAGCAAGGGAAGGAGCTGTTGGCAGACATACACGGTGGAGACTGTGGGCACCACTCATCATCACGAACCCTCGTTGGCAAGGCGTTCCGCAGCGGGTTTTACTGGCCCACAGCACTGAACGACACATTCGAGCTGGTGAGGGCTTGTGAAGCCTGCCAATTCCACGCCAAGCAGATCCATCAGCCGGCTCAGGGCCTGCAGACCATACCCCTCTCATGGCCGTTCGCGGTTTGGGGGATGGACATTCTGGGCCCGTTCCCTCGGGCGCCAGGGGGCTATCGCTACCTCTACGTTGCCGTGGACGAGTTCACCAAGTGGGCTGAGGTGGAAGCTGTCCGCACCATCCCAGCGGGCTCCGCAGTCAAGTTCATCAGGGGCCTCGTGAGCCGATTCGGGGTGCCTAACCGCATCATCACCGACAACGGTTCGCAATTCACCAGCAATCTCTTCAAAACGTACTGTGCTAACCTTGGAATGCAGATATGCGATGCTTCGGTAGCACACCCATGGAGCGACGGCCAGGCTGAGCGAGCCAACGCGGAGGTCCTAAGGGGCCTCAAAACCGGGACCTTCAAGAAGAAGCTGGAGGCCTGCGGCAGGGGCTGATACGACGAGCTCCAGTCTGTGCTGTGGTCTATCCACACGACCGCGACCAAGTCGACTGGCGAGGCCCCGTTCTTCCTTGTCTACGGAGCTGAGGCCATCCTCCCTCATGAGGTCAGGTGTTGTTCCGCGCGGGTCCTGGCGTTCGACGAGGCGCAGTGATACGTCTCCAACGTATCTATAATTTTTGATTGCTCCATGCTACTTTATCTACTGTTTTGGGCTATATTGGGCTTTATTTTCCACTTTTATATTACTTTTGGGACTAACCTATTAACCGGAGGCCCAGCCTAGAATTGTTATTTTTTGCCTTTTTAAGTATTTCGAAGAAACAGAATATCAAACGGAGTCCAAACGGAATGAAACCTCCTGGATCATGATTTTCCAACCGAATGTGACCCAGGAGACTTGGACCCTACTCCAAGCAGTGCCCGAGGAGGTCACGAGGGTGGAGGGCGCCCCCTGGGCGCGCCCCCTACCTCGTGGGCCCCTCGGCGCTCCACCGACATACTCCTTCCTCCTATATATACCTACGTATCCCCGAACGATCAGAACAGGAGCAAAAAACCTAATTCCACCGCCGCAACCTTCTGTATCCACGAGATCCCATCTTGGGGCCTGTTCCGGAGCTCCGCCGGAGGGGGCATCCATCATGGAGGGCTTCTACATCATCACCATAGCCCCTCCGATGAAGTGTGAGTAGTTTACTTCAGACCTTCGGGTCCATAGCTAGTAGCTAGATGGCTTCTTCTCTCTTTTTGGATCTCAATACAATGTTCTCCCCCTCTCTCGTGGAGATCTATTCGATGTAATCTTCTTTTTGCGGTGTGTTTGTTGAGACCGATGAATTGTGGGTTTATGATCCAGTATTATCTATGGAAAATATTTGATTCTTCTCTGAATTCTTTTATGTATGATTGAGTTATCTTTGCAAGTCTCTTCGAATTATCCTTTTTGGTTTGGCCAACTAGATTGGTAGTTCTTGCAATGGGAAAAGTGCTTAGCTTTGGGTTCAATCTTGCAGTGTCCTTTCCCAATGACAGAAAGGGTTGCAAGGCACTTATTGTATTGTTGCCATCGAGGATAACAAGATGGGGTTTATATCATATTGCTTGAGTTTATCCCTCTACATCATGTCATCTTGCTTAATGCGTTACTCTGTTCTTATGAACTTAATACTCTAGATTCAGGCAGGAGTCGGTCGATGTGTGAAGTAATAGTAGTAGATGCAGGCAAGAGTCGGTCTACTTGTTGCGGACGTGATGCCTATATACATGATCATGCCTAGATAATCTCATAATTATTCGCTTTTCTATCAATTGCTCGATAGTAATTTGTTCACCCACCGTAATAATTATGCTATCTTGAGAGAAGCCACTAGTGAAATCTATGGCCCTCGGGTCTATCTCTTACCATAGTTGCTTCCAATTTACTTTTATTTGCATCTTTACTTTTTTGCATCTATATTATAAAATACCAAAAATATATTTATCTTATCATACTATCTTTATTAGATCTCACTTTCGCAAGTGACCGTGAAGGGATTCACAACCCCTTTATTGCGTTGGTTGCGAGTTCTTTGTTTGTTTGTGTAGGTGCGTGGGACTTTTGAGGAGCCTCCTACTGGATTGATACCTTGGTTCTCAAAAACTGAGGGAAATACTTACGCTACTATTGCTGCATCACCCTCTCCTCTTCGAGGAAAACCAATACAAGCTCAAGACATAGCAAGAAGGATTTCTGGCGTCGTTGCCGGGGAGGTCTTCGCTCAAGTCAAGACATACCAAGTACCCATCACAAACTCATCTCCCTCGCATTTACATTATTTGCCATTTACCTCTTGTTTTCCTCTCCCCCACTTCACCCTTGCCATTTTATTCACCCTCTCTTTTCCAATCTCCTCCTCTCTTTTCGCTTGCCTTTTTCTGTTTGCTTGTGTGTTGGATTACTTGTTGCCATGGTGCAAGATAATACCAAATTGTGTGATTTCTCGAATACCAATAATAATGACTTCCTTAGTAATCCGATTTCTCCTCTTAATGAGGTTGAGTCTTGTGAAATCAATACTGCTTTGCTGAATCTTGTTATGAAAGATCAATTCACCGGCCTTCCTAGTGAAGATGCTGCTACTCATCTAAACAACTTTGTTGATTTGTGTGATATGCAAAAGAAGAAAGATACGGATAACGATATTGTTAAATTGAAGTTATTTCCGTTTTCACTTAGAGATCGTGCTAAAGTTTGGTTTTCGTCTTTGTCTAAAAATAGTATTGATTCTTGGAACAAGTGCAAAGATGCTTTTATCTCTAAGTATTTTCCTCCCGCTAAGATCATCACTCTTAGGAACGATATTATGAATTTTAAACAACTTGATCATGAGCATGTTGCCCAATCTTGGGAAAGAATGAAATTGATGCTTCGCAATTGCCCTACTCATGGTTTGAATTTATGGATGATCATACAAAAATTTTGTGCCGTCTTGAATTTTGCTTCTAGAAATCTTTTAGATTCGGCCGCGGGAGGCACTTTTATGGAAATTACATTAGGAGATGCTACCAAATTGCTTGATAATATTATGGCTAATTATTCTCAATGGCACACCGAAAGATCTTCTAGTAAAAAAGTGCATGCTATAGAAGAAATCAATGTTTTGAGTGAAAAGATGGATGAACTTATGAAGATGTTTGCTCCTAAAAATACTCCTCTTGATCCCAATGATATGCCTTTATCTACTTTGCATGAGAATAATAATGAATCTATGGATGTGAATTTTTTTGGTAGGAATAGTTTTGGAAACAACGCTTATAGAGGGAATTTTAATCCTAGGCCTTATCCTAGTAATCCTTCTAATAATTATGGAAATTCCTACAACAACTCTTATGAGAATTTTAATAAGATGCCCTATGAATTTGAGAATAGTGTTAAAGAGTTTATGAATTCACAAAAGAATTTTAATGCTTTGCTTGAAGAGAAATTGCTTAAAGTTGATGATTTGGCTAGGAACGTTGATAGAATTTCTATTGAAATTGATTCTTTAAAGCTTAGATCTATTCCTCCTAAGCATGATATCAATGAGTCTCTCAAAACCATGAGAATTTTCATTGATGAGTGCAAGGAAAGAACCGCTAGGATGCGTGCTTCCAAAGATGCCTTTATTAAAGCGTGTTCTTCCAATTCCTATGAAAATCAAGATGAAGATCTAAAAGTTATTGATGTGTCCCCCATTAAATCTTTGTTTTTTAATATGAATCTTGATGAATCTGAATATGATCTTCCTTTACCTAGAGGGCGTTCTAAGAATTCGGAGTTTCTAGATCTTGATGATGAATTTGATGAAAGTGGGATTGAAATAAATAAAAATCGTGATGTTTCTAAACGCACTATTTTGGATCTCAAGGGATTTAATTATGAGAATTGCTCTTTGATTGGTTGTATTTCGTTGTTGCAATCCGTGCTAGATTCTCCTCATGCTTATAGTCAAAATAAGGCCTTTACCGAACATATTGTTGATGCTTTGATGCAATCTTATGAAGAAAAACTTGAGTTGAAAGTTTCTATCCCTAGAAAACTCTATGATGAGTGGGAACCTACTATTAAAATTAAAATTAAATATTTTGAGTTTCATGCTTTGTGTGATTTGGGTGCTAGTGTCTCTACTATTCCCAAAACTTTATGTGATTTGCTAGATTTCCGTGATTTTGATGATTGCTCTCTAAACTTGCATCTTGCGGATTCCACTATTAAAAAAACTATGGGGAGAGTTAATGATGTTCTTATTGTTGCAAATAGGAATTATGTGCCCGTAGATTTTATCGTTCTTGATATAGATTGCAATCCTTCATGTCCTATTATTCTTGGTAGACCTTTCCTTAGAACGATTGGTGCAATTATTGATATGAAGGAAGGGAATATTAGATTCCAATTTCCCTTAAAGAAGGGTATGGAACACTTCTCTAGAAAGAAAATAAAATTACCATATGAATCTATCATGAGAGCCACTTATGGATTGCCTACCAAAGATGGCAATACCTAGATCTATCCTTGTTTTTATGCCTAGCTAGGGGCGTTAAACGATAGCGCTTGTTGGGAGGCAACACAATTTTATTTTGTATTTTTTGTTTTTGCTTCTGTTTAGGAATAAATATCCATATACCTTATGTTTGGATGTGGTTTTATGTTTTAATTAGTGTTTGTGCCAAGTAGAACCTATAGGATAACCTATGATGATAGTTGATTTGATTCTGCTGAAAAACAGAAACTTTGCACGCACAAATTTAGTTATGTTAAATCACAGGAACGTGCTTTTGCGTTGATTATTTTTGCTGCTGATCAACAAATAAATATTCCAGGACTTCATATTTTGGTAGAATTTTTAGAGTTCCAGAAGTTTGCGTTAGTTACAGATTGCTACAGACTGTTCTGTTTTTGACAGATTCTGTTTTTCGTGTGTTTTTTGCTTATTTTGATGAATCTATGGCTAGTAAAATAGTTTATAAACCATAGAGAAGTTGGAATAAAGTAGGTTTCACACCAATATAAATAAAGAATGAGTTCATTACAGTACCTTGAAGTAGTCTTTTGTTTTCTTTCTCTAACGGAGCTCACGAGATTTCTATTGAGTTTTGTGTTGTGAAGTTTTCAAGTTTTGGGTGAATTCTTTTGATGGATTATGGAACAAGGAGTGGCAAGAGCCTAAGCTTGGGGATGCCCATGGCACCCCCAAGATAATCCAAGGACACCAAAAAGTCAAAGCTTAGGGATGCCCCGGAAGGCATACCCTGTTTTCATCCACTTCCATCGGTAATTTACTTGGCGCTATATTTTTATTCACCAACATGGTATGTGTTTTGCTTGGAGCGTCTTGTATTATTTGTGTCTTTGCTTGTTAGTCTACCACAATCATCCTTGCTGTACACATCTTTTGAGAGAGCCATACTTGATTTGGAATTTGTTAGAATACTCTATGTGCTTCACTTATATCTTTTGAGCTTGATAGTTTTGCTCATAGCACTTCACTTATATCTTTTGAGCGTGATAATTTTTGCTCTAGTGCTTCACTTAGATCTTTTAGAGCACGGTGGTGGATTTGTTTTAAAGAAACTATTGATCTCTCATGCTTCACTTAGATTATTTTGAGAGTCGTTAATAGCATGGTAATTTGCTTAATGTTAATATACTTGGTGTTCAAGATATGTGAAATTTTCTTTTGAGTGCATTCAATACTAAGATAAGTTTGATGCTTGATAATTGTTTTGAGATATGGAGGTGATAATATCAAAGTCGTGCTAGTTGGGTGATTATGAATTTGAGAAATACTTGGTGTTGAAGTTTGCAAGTTGTCGTGGTTCTAAGCCTAAAAGTAGAATAGGGGGTACGTATGGAGGGGCAAGATCCTAGCTATGGAGTAGTTGTATATGCAAGGGATTTACGAGTTCAGGCCCTTCTCGGAGGAACTAATAGCCCTACGTCTCGGATCTCGGAGGCGGTCGACTAGATTATATGCGTATGAGTTACAGAGGTGCGAACCCTTCTACCTGTGGAGGGGGGTGGCTTATGTAGAGTGCGCCAGGACCCCAGCCAGCCCACGTAATGAAGGATCCAACGTACATTAAGGCTGGGCGTTATTGGTAACGCCATACATAAAGTGCTATCATGACCATAAAGACTACTTAATAACAGACCATTTGTATGTGAAGCGACTCTAGATCTCCTGGTGGCCGAGTGAGTGGCTTCATGGTCGAGTGTCTTCGAGTCCGTCGAGTGGAATCCTTCCAGGTCGACTAAAAGGTAGTTTCTTATAAAGATGTCCTTGGGGAGGGTACCTTGGACAGGTCCATGACCCTACCCTAGGTACATGGCTTCATCATTAGCCCCCGAATGGATCAAGGTTCGAGTGAGGAAGGAGTTGAGAATTCTTCCGACCTGTTTTTCATGCTACGAGTGTGTCTTGTTCCGGATCAATGACTTTTAGTGATGACATCAACTTCTTTTTCAGTCGCATTGATCCATTCTTTGTATCTGTCGAGTGACTTTTATGAGCTTGGAGATTTCTGAGCGACGGATCAGAGGAAATCTGCGGTCTGACAAGTTGCTCTACTGTTCGCGGATTTAGCGGGATCCGAATTTCGGGAAGCGCGCGAAGCGGAGGGGGTCGTGGTACTCGGATGGGATAAGGCAGGGACGCCTCGGTCTTCACGCCACCTTTTTCGCCATGTATCGTGCGCGGGACTGTTGCGAGATTTGACAGGATCGTCCGGCCTACCAGTCAGCCACTCGGAAGAGACTTCATATAAGGCGCCAGACGGGTTTTTTTTTGAACAGTGCGCCCTCATTTTCCCCTCCTTCTTCCTCAGATTCACCTGCTGCGTTCTCCATCGTCCCAGCGCTGTTGCTCTGTGTCTTCTTCGCCAGCGATGATGGTGAAGGAGAAGACAACGGCTTTGGAGCGGGCAAAGAAGGCGACGGCGAAGGCGAAGGGGAGGGCGATCGGTCGGGGTGGATCCTCGTCACGGGCCGGTCTGCCGCAAGGCTGGATTCAGGGAGACTGGATCCGCTCGACCATCATCCAGAAGGACCTCGACGACCTGGCCAACGAAGGACTGATCCCTCATGGATGAGCGAGGCTTCCGGGGAAGGAGTGGCAGCCGCAGCCTCAGGAGGGTGAGTGCGTCCTCTTAGCCACCCACGTTGACCGCGGGTTTTCTCTACCGCCGAATCCTTTCTTTCGGGGATTTTTGAACTTCTTTGGGGCACAAATCCACCACTTCACACCCAACTCTATTGCCTATCTCGCTGCTTTCGTGTCCTTGTGTGAGAACTTCTTGGGTTGCCGGCCGCATTGGGGCCTTTTCAAACACATTTTCACCTGTCGCTCTCAAACGGTGAAAAAGGCTAGTCCGAGTGACGAGAAAACCCAAATAATCCAGATGTGTGGGGGTCTTGGGGTTCAGATGAGGAGTAAAAGTGCTTTTCCAGCCATGATCCTTCCCGAGTCAGTCCGAGGGTGGCAGTCGACCTGGTTCTACTGCCAAGACCAGCCGACGCCAAGGCAGTCGACTGGACTCGCTCCTTTCTCCATGTACTGAGTGAACAAGCCGTCCTCTCTGAAGGTGGTCCCGGAGGAGAAGGCTCAGGTTATGGGGTTGGTAGAGCGTGTAGTCTAGCTCATCCGCGACGGGGTGACTGCCATGGATCTTCTGGAGGTTTTCCTTCGATGGCGCATTCAGCCACTTCAATATCGAGGCCATCCGATGTGTATGTACTCTGGTACCGAAGACACCACTCGGGTCCACCCGGAGGAGGTCGATGACGCCACTCTGGAGAGGTGGATGACTGCCATCACAGGGAACAAAGATAACCCTCATGGAGCCAGGAGGGTCCCGCCACTCGACCAGTCATACGAACAAGACAAGGTCTGATCACGTATCTCCGATCGTGACCCTGTTTCCTTCATTCTGTTTTGCTACCATTCGGTCGACTGACTTTTGTCTTGTTTGTTGTCTTCCAAATCACTACTGAGATGTATTCGATGCCCAACGGGGCGCAAGAACAGACCGAAGAGGAAGAAGGGAGCGGGGGTGAAAGTCAAGAAGAGTGGGAATCCGATGGTGAGGAGGGTGAAGAAGATGCCGGCTTTGATGAGGAAGAGGAGGAAGAGGAGGATGAAGCCCAGCCTCCCCGTACCGAAAGACGATCCAAGCTCGTCCATGACCCTGCAGTCGAGCGCGGCAAGGGGGTCATGCCTGTTGGGAAGTCGACCAAACGTCCTCGGACGACCTCTCCGGTGCCGACTGAGAAAGCGCCGAAGCAATCCCGAGCGGCGTCATCAAAACCGACGAAGACCCTACCGAAGATGAGGATGGTGATTCCCACTATTTCTGGGTAATGGCATAACTTGTGTTTTCTTGTTTAACATGGATATACTCTTGGTCGACTCATTCGCTGACCGACTGATTTCTGAAATCGCAGTGCTGCTACTTCTGAGACCTCGATTAGACATGAGGATCAAGAAATGGAGGATGCTGTCACTTCCAACCCTGGTATGATCTCTATAGTTTCACTTTCGGTCGATAGGATCTTCATTTTTAACTTTGAATCTTTTCTGTAGCTCCACCTAATATCATCATTGATCTCCGTGATGATGATGATGAGGAGCCATTGAGGCAGAGGAGGAACAGGAAGACGTCTGCTGGTAAGACTGCTCAGGTTGTATCAGCACCTGAGACGCTGGTTCCGGAGGGGGGGCAACGTCACTCGGACTACCGTGTTCTTTGCCGTGCCGCTGACGAGTGCTCGCCCTTCGTCGTCGAGTGCTGATCCGCCTTCCCTTTTATCCACCCATCACGTCCCAGAGGACCAAGCAGGTGATGCTAAAGAAGCTATACGCCAGGCCAGGGTCATGATGGAGCAGGTGAAGGCGATCCGAGACGCCAGTCAAGCGGTTTATGATGCAAGTTCAGCCCTTCAGAGCAATGTCCAGGTTAGTTGATCACTGCCTGTTCTGTTAGGATATGGTACCTGAAAACTTTTCTTTCTGAAGATCTTAGTATCTGTACACCCACTGGGTGTGTCGATTGAATATCTGGATTGGTGGGGGCATGCTGAGTGCACCCACTGGGTGTAGTCCCCGAGCCTATGGTGGACTGCTGGCAGTCGACTATAGTCTTTATACCTTGAACTTTTCCTCTTTACTCTCTCCACTCAATCTGGTCGAATGGAATCATGGTACCAGTGGGGGCACGCTAAGTGCACCCACTGGGTGTAGTCCCTGACACCATGGTCGACTGCTGGCAATCGACTATGGTCTGAAGAACATTTTTTTTGAAACTGTGGCTAACTGCTGGCAGTTAACCTTTTTGTCTCTTTTGGTCGACTGATCGACCCAAGGCGATAGAACCAGTGGGGGCACGCTAAGTGCACCCACTGGGTGTAGTCCCCGAGACTACAGTTGAATATTTTGATTCGGCTGTAGTCTTAGAAATGCTACGATTTTTTCTCTTAGTCACTCGGAAGTGACCTATCTTTGATGTCTGTCGATTGATCTTTAGCAGAAATCTTGCGAGCTTGTGGCTCGTTATACTGAGTTGGAGAACAAGCATATCCAGCTCGAACTTGATCTAAAGGTATGTTTGGTGAGAACCTTGACGACTGCCCTTATTTTTTGTCCATTCCTGAGTCTGATCTCACTGTCATTTTGCAGATAAACTGAAGGATGCTCTGAAGAAGAAAGATCTTGACCTCGCCGAGGCGCAGAAAACGGCTTCGGACAAGACGAAACTCGCAGAAGACAAGCTGGCTTCAATCAGCAAACTTGAAGAGGAGAATACCAATCTGAAAGCTGCTCTTGACGCGGCCAACAAGGAGGTCAATCGATTGAAGAAAGACAAGATAGCCCTGAGCGACAAGGCTAGCGAACTGGCGGGAAAGAAGAATGATCTAGAGGTTTATCTGAGAGGGCTCGCCAAGAAGTTATTCCTCATGCTTGAAGGTAATCCCTTATATCCGACTGGCTTGTAATTATGGACTTACCACAAAACTGCTGGCTTATCTTTGGGTTGTGTTTACAGAATTCTGCCAAAACTTTGAGGAAGAGACTGGTCGAGTGGAGACAAGCCTGGATCCCATCAACTCTCCTGTGAAAGACGAAGTTGCTATGAACGTGCTCCGACTGGAGCCTCGCATTGCTGCCGTGGTCGACTATCTTGCTAGACTGAAGGTTGCAGCGTCGCGCATCGACACAACACTCTGGCCGGGGGAAACACTTCAGAATGACCTCAAGTCTCTAATGACTCGACTGAACGAAATTCCAACTCGAGTGCAAGAATGGAAAAAGTCTTCTGCCAGGTGTGGTGCCGATGTTGCTCTGTCGCTGGTCCGAGTTCACTGCAAGGACGCGCGAGAGGACAAGCTGGCGTCTCTCAAGGTGGCTAATACCAAGAGGCATGACTTCCGATCTTTCATGGAGACCTTCATTGCTGCGGCCACTCGGATTGCAGATGGGATCGACCTGGATGAGTTTGTCGTGCCTTCCAGTCCTCGACCAGAGGAGTAAAAAATTTCTATGCTTGATGCCTTAAATTGGCCTCGGAATGCCGAGTGGTTTTTGCAACCGGTAAACTTTAACAGGCTCGGTGCCTGAGCACTTCTGGATCCGTAGGATGCTATCCGAACTTGGGTTTGTCATTGAATATGTTTTCTTTTGTCTTCGAACGAACATTGTTCTTCGCTCGGAATATATGCTCGTGATGCACTATTGTAGGTAGGAATGAAGCACGGATTGCAGTCGACTTGCGTCTTTGAGGATCGGTATGGAGCGCACATTGTATTTGTGGCGGAGCTCTGAAGGGGCAAGTAACAGTCGACTCGTACCTCGTCATCCCTACAGAGCGGATTTTCAAAAACTTAGGCGAGCACTGGGCTGCAGCTAAGCCCCCGAGTGGGAGGTTTGCTCTCCACTCGGTAGGATTTTCAAAAACTTAGGCGAGCACTGGGCTGCAGCTAAGCCCCCGGGTGGGAGGTTTGCTCTCCACTCGGTAGGATTTTCAAAAACTTAGGCGAGCACTGGGCTGCAGCTAAGCCCCCGAGTGGGAGGTTTGCTCTCCACTCGGTAGGATTTTCAAAAACTTAGGCGAGCACTGGGCTACAGCTAAGCCCCCGAGTGGGAGGTTTGCTCTCCACTCGGTAGGATTTTTAAAAACTTAGGCGAGCACTGGGCTGCAGCTAAGCCCCCGAGTGGGAGGTTTGCTCTCCACTCGGTAGGATTTTTTGTAACGTACCTCCGAAGGGTAAGGTAACAGTCGACCTGCACCTCGTCCTCCTTGCGGAGTGCACATTGTATTTGTGGCGTAGCTCGGAAGGAGAAGGTAGCAGTTGACCTGCACCTCATCCTCCTTGCGGAGCGCACATTGTATTTGTTCTTAGGCGAGCACTGGGCTGCATCTAAGCCCCCGAGTGGGAGGTTGGCTCACCACTCGGCAGAATTTTGTTAAACTTAGGCGAGTACTTGGACTGCAGCTAAGCCTTCGAGTGGGAGGCTGGCTCACCACTCGACAAGATTTCGTTAAACTTAGGCGAGTACTTGGACTGCAGCTAAGTGTCGTGGGGGAACGAGCACCTATGGGGCAGGGAGCCCCTTTTCGGTCCGGCAGGGAGCGGAGGGCGCATGAAGAGCAGATCGAGGTCGAGCACGCGGGGGATTTTACCCAGCTTCGGAGCTCTCCGGAGAGATAAAACTCCTACTGCTGCTTTGTGTTCCTATTCTGTTCTTGCTTGAAAGCGTGGGTGTCGAATGAGTCGAACCCCCAACCCCTTCTACGTGCGCATGGGCCTCCTTTTTATAGTCTAAAGGGGTCACCGACAGGTGGCAACACAGAAAGAGGGGTAAAAAGGTAAAAACGGGGGTTGGTACAACCGCTATCAACAGTGCCCCCTACCTAATTCTGATGGTAGGGGACAAGGGCATTTAATACCCGTCCGGTCGCTCCAACAGTGTAGGAAGCGACCATTAGGGGCGCCACCGATCGCCACGATGGCCTCCTTGTCAGCTCCATCCGCCACCTCGCACCGCTTGGCTGCACAGCTACCCGCCACGTACACCAGGAGCGATCCTGCGGCGACACGTCGTCGGGTGAGCTGGAGCGTGGGCGCAGAGTGGTGGCTTCGCCGCGGCAAGTGCCTTGCCGCGGTTTCTGTCTTGTCGTACCCGCTAGCTTGCCGCTCGTCGGGTCTTGCTGGGACGCGCGGTGCGTCGTGGCAAGTTTTCTGAGGTGCCTTGGTTGGCCTTCCCGGCAAGCTCCTCTTGCCGGGGTCTTGTCCTTCCCGGCAAGCTTCTCTTGCTGGGGCCTTGTCTTCTCGGTTAACACTTTGTTCTTGAATGGCAGTAATATGAATAGTGAAGGGTCTTGGCGGACGCCCGACAAGCCTTGCCGCGGGACGCTGCGACTGCCCGTGCACATGTTCGGGGTACTAAGGTACCCCTACTTTAGTACACCGACAGGAGCCCCCGGGCCTGGGCCATACACGGTGCCGAGCGCTGTTGGGCCAGGCCCAAAACGGGGCACGGGCACGCGCGGCCTGGGTCCAAACCAAATCCACTCCGTATCCACCGCGTCCTCCCGTAATGGCACGCGTCAATCGCGGCGTCGTGGGAGAGATCGTGGGCAATACTTAAATTCAGGAAATGCGTAACGTTCGCCTCGGTTCTACATCCCCGCCACGCGACTCCCATGCGCTTGGGGTCGCGGACGGTGGAAGTGGGAGACTGGGCCATTGCGAGCAGAGGCAGCGGGTCGGCCCCGACTCCCTGCTCTTCCCGTGCCCTGATTCGCTGAGCGGGGCGGCCGAGCCCCCACCCCGCTCCTTTAAGAAGAGCGGGAGGGGAGCGCAGAAGCCCGCACTCTCTCATCTTCTTCTTTCTTCAGCTTCTGCTCCCCTTTCTCTCATTCGCCATGGAGAAAGGGAACCCTGGCCCTTCATCGATGGCGGCGAGGGTCGCCGCCAGACAGCGCACCCCTCCCTATCCCGCGCCCGTGGTGGCAGAGCCAGCCATAAGGGGAAGAGGGAGGGGGCGAGGTCGTGGACGAGGTCGAGGACGAGGTCGAGGCGCTCGGGGAAGAGGCGGACGGGGCGGCGCGCCAGCTCCGCCTCCGCCGGCGGATCCTCTCCCCACGGCGGTCCATACAGGGGACGACCCTTGCGAGTTCTTCGTCAGGCTGCGCCGGGCGCCTCGTCGTCGCCTCCGGCTCCCAGCTCCGTTTGCGAGCGCGATGGAGTTGGACCCGCCCGAGACACTGAGATTGCACATGAGGGGTTGTGGGATCAGCGGCACGCGAGTCCGCGTTGTATTCCCAGCCCCTAATGTGATGTATCTTGATCGTGGGTGGAAGGCGTTCGCCCGTATCCACAGCCTGATGAAGGGGTTTACCCTCAATTTTAAGTTAATGGAGGGCGATCTCCTCTCCGTCAAGGTCTTCGGGTGGCATTCGGGCGAAGTGTTGCGTGGACAGCTCCTCCGATAGCAAAGACTCCCCCTCGAGCGAGAGTGACGAGGAGGAGAGCGACAGCGATGACGAGGATAGCGGGCGGCGGGATGGCGGGCCCGACTAGGTGTCGGGCGCCGCTTCGGGCGTCACCGGTGACCCCATCATCCGTGTCGCCGGCTCCTTGAACTCCCCGGGGTCGTCTCCTCGGGCAGCTGGCGTAGGGAGGCTGCGGAAGGGGAAGAGGGCTGGCGACAAGGCCGTCAAGTCGGAGTACGAGGGCGTAGTGCCCTCGACATCGTGCTGACGTCCTACCGCCCCGTCTTCGAGCCCCGCTTCCGGCGCCGCCATCACTGTCCAGCCTTCGGACGCCCCCCGGGATGTTCTCTTGGTGTCTTCTGGCACCTGTAGCTCGCCTAGGCGCTCCTTTTGCCCTTTTCGCCTCCTTGACCTACCTCCTGAAGAGAGGGACAGGAAAGGGATTACGGGCATCTTATCTTTTTAATTTGTAAGCCTCCGGGCCTTAGCCGCATCTAAAACTTGTAATCCTCTTTTTCATGTTTTTCATCCTCTATGGACTGTACCTGAGTGGGATGTTTTTTTAATGAAAAGGGGATGCTTGCTATGTTATATCCTTTACTCAATTCCATCCCTTGTATGTTTTTACCCTACGCTTTTAGGGAACTTGCCGGTGGGAACACGCTTGCCGCGAGCGCTGAGTGTGGAATATCAGCAGCTTGCCGGCGGTGTTGCTTCCGGCAAGAAACCTTGTCGGGGCTAGTTGCAGCACGCTTTCATTGTTGAGCGGACTCGAAACAAATTAAGGGCGCAACTTAGCCACGAGTCGATTCATCCGCGCATAGGTTTTCCATACAAGGCATGGTCGTTCAAGGAATATAACTTAAAAATTTAAAACTTGATCATGCTCAAACTTTGGCAACTTAGCTTTTCTGTCGTTTGCGTCCCGGCAAGGCTGTACTTCTTTGAACGACGCCATATCCACTTCATTATCTTCTCCTTCTCGAAGCTTCTGGCGTTAACTTTGCGGCTATGGTAGCGGCGCAAAGCTTGCTGGTAGCGAGCAGCTCGTACCGCAGCCTGAAGACGATCTTCCTCGAGGAGCAGCGCGTCATCTTGCCGCAGCTGCTCTTGCTCTAGCTCATCATAAGCGAGCACTCGAGGCGATCCGTATACGAGTTCTGTGGGCAGAACTACCTCTTCCTCACTGCTTCCACCTCCGGCCACTTCGTGAACTTGTCGATCGCCACGTACAAGTACTCGAAGCCCCCGACAGCTCGGGGAAAGGGGCCGAGAATGTCGAGCCCCCAGACCGAAAATGGCCAGGATAAAGGGATTGTTTGGAGAGCTTGAGCTGGTTGATGCATTTGTTTGGTGTGGAACTGGCACGCTTCACACTTGGTTACTTGTGCAGTTGCATCCTGGAGGGCTGTCGGCCAGAAGAAACCTTGCCGGAAAGCTTTGCCGGCAAGTGCTCTTGCGCCAATGTGGTGACCACATATGCCTCCATGTATCTCCGCCAACAGCTCTTGTCCATCTTCCCGAGAAACGCACTTCAATTTCACTCCGTTGAATCTTCTTCTGTACAGCATGTCATCGACAAACTGGTACATATACTTGATTGCCGGGCTACTTTCTCCGCTTCTTCTTGCTCTTCGGGAAGTTCTCCTGTCTGAAGGAAATGGACGATCTGCTGTGCCCATGTCGGAGCTTGTGGCTCAACGACAAGGACTAGAGGCGCAAATGCTGTTGCGGGAACACCTGCTTCCACGGCAAGAATCTGTGATTCAGCCGGAGCATGATGCTCCCCGGCAAGCGTGTCGGGACACAGCTTGTCGGGAGCGTCTGCTTCAATGAAACAAACCCTAGGGCTTGTCGGAGCAGACTGCTCCTCGGCACTCTTAGTGTTGATCTTGGGGACTTTCTTGACGGCGGCTTTGGGGAGCTCTGCCGGAAAGTAGTCGCCAGTAACTAACTTCCTCTTCTTGCTCTGTCTAGTTGGTGATGTGACAGATAGTTGAGTCAGCTTGAGCACAAAAATTCCTGGTTCCACAGGTAACTTGAGCGTGGCACACTTTGCGAGGCCATCTGCAATGTCGTTCTGAGCTCTTGGAACATGTTCCATCTGCAGGCCATCAAAATGTTCTTCCAGCTTCCTCACTTCATCAATGTAGGCTTCCATCAGCGGACTTTGATAATCTTTGTTCACTTGGCGGACGACAAGCTGCGAGTCACCCCTGACAATGAGTTTCTTAATCCCAAGCTCTGCTGCTATTCTGAGTCCGGCAAGCAAGCCTTCATACTCTGCAGTATTGTTTGTTGCTTGCTCCTTGGGAAAGTGCATTTGGACCACGTACTTGAGGTGCTCCCCGGTGGGGGCGACAAGTAGTACGCCCGCACCGGCGCCTTGCAGCGAGAAGGCACCATCAAAGTACATGATCCATTCTTTGCTTGCTTCCTTGACGGGGATGCTCCTCTCCGGAGTTTCTTCATCTGGTGTTGGCGTCCATTCTGCTATGAATTCTGCCAATGCTCAGCTCTGAATAGTTGAAGTACTTTCAAACTTGAGGCCAAAGCTTGACAATTCCAGTGCCCACTCGACAATCCTGCCTGTTGCTTCTGGATTCTGCAATATCCTCTTCAACAGAAAGCGAGTGACAACTGTGATCTCATGTGCTTGAAAGTAATGGCGCAGCTTCCTCGAGGCCATGAGAAGGCCGAAAAGCAACTTCTGCACACCAGAGTACCTTGATCTAGCCCCCTGCAGAAGGGGACTGACAAACTAAACTAGGCGCTGCACCATCTTCTTCTGTTTCTCTTCTTGTGGCTGCGCAGATCCATCCTTGCTGGAACCAGAACTTGTCGGGGAAGCCCCCTGCTTGTCACTGGACTCGCTTGCCGCGATCACTGGCTCATCATCCGCCTCCCTCTCTGCAACTAACGCAGCACTAACCACTTGATTGGTTGCCGCTAGATATAGCAGCAACTTCTCTTGTGGCTTAGGTGCGACAAGTGTTGGAGTAGAGGATAGGTATCTCTTCAGGTCCTGCAGCGCAGCCTCCGCTTCCGGAGTCCATTTCATTGGACCTGCCTTTTTCAAAATTTTGAAAAACGGTAGGGCGCGCTCAGCAGACTTAGAGATGAACCTACTGAGAGCAGCAACACAACCGGCAAGTCTTCGCACATCCTTGACACGCTTTGGTGCTTTGATCTGTTCAATGGCTTTGATCTTGTCGGGATTGGCTTCAATCCCCCTCTGAGACACAAAGAATCCGAGAAGCTTGCCCGAAGGAACTCCAAACACGCACTTCTCGGGATTCAACTTGAGATTGATCTTGCGCAGATTTGTGAAGGTCTCGTCCAAATCTTGGATCAAAGTTGCTCTGTCTCTGCTCTTGACCACTATGTCATCCATGTAAGCTTCTACATTTCTGTGCAGCTGTGGCTCGAAAGCATGACTGACTACTCTTGCAAATGTTGAACCGGCATTCTTTAGTCCGAAAGGCATCCGTACAAAGCAGTACGTGCCACATGGAGTAATGAATGCGGTTTTCTCTTCATCCTCTTCTGTCATGAAGATCTGATGATATCCTGAGTATGCATCAAGTAATGAAAGCAAATCACATCCTGCTGTGGAGTCGACAATCTGGTCAATGCGCGGCAAGGGAAATGGATCCTTGGGGCAAGCTTTATTAACATCAGTGAAGTCAATACAAAGCCTCCACTTCCCGTTTGCTTTGCGCACGGCTACTGGATTGGCTAACCACGTTGGATGGAGTACTCCTCGGACCAGGCCTGCTGCTTCGAATTTCTTGATCTCCTCTGCAATGAACTCTTGACACTCCACTGCTTGTTTCCTAACTCTCTGCTTGACGGGCCGCACGTGAGGGCAGACGGCAAGGTGGTGCTCAATTACTTTCCTGGGAACACCGGGGATGTCAGACGGTTGCCATGCAAACACATCGACATTCGCCCGCAGGAAAGCAATGAGCGCGCTTTCCTATTTAGGATCAAGCGTGGCACTGATGGTGAAGGTACCACCAGTGCCGTCCTCCTTGGCGGCCACTTTCTTGGTCTCTGGTGAAGCTGTCTTTGCCTTCTTGCACTTGCCGGTGGAGCTCGATGGTGCGTCCTCGACGGTAGCGCAGCACTTCGAAGAGGTGCGCTTGCCGGAGTGGGCATCAGAGCTACTCTTGCCGGACTTGATCTTCTTCTTCCCCCCGGGAGCTTCAGCGGCAAGTGGTTTGCGTTCTGCTGTGGCTGCTGCTTCCTGGTAGATCTTGTCGGTACAGATAAGTGCATCATTCTTGTCGCCATGGACAGAAATAACACTTATCGGACCAGGCATCTTGAGAACATTGTAAGCGTAGTGAGAGGCTGCCATGAACTTGGCAAGCGCTGGACGGCCTAGTATCCCATTGTAGGGCAATGGGAAATCAGCAACGTCAAATGTAACTCTCTCTGTCCTGAAATTTAGCTCGCTACCAAAAGTTACTGGCAGTGTGATCTTCCCCTTCGGCTTGCTCCTTCCCGGGTTGATTCCTTGAAAGGTACCAGTCTCTTCGAGCTCGCTGTCGGGGATCTGGAGCTTCATGAGCACTGCAGAAGAGATCAGATTTAGGCCGGCCCCACCGTCAACCAACATCTTCGTGACCTTGAGGTTGCGGATTGTTGGCGAAACCAACATCGGCAAGCACCCGACTGCAGTGATGCGATCAGGGTGATCCTCAACATCAAAAATGATGGGCGTGCTGGACCACTTCAGGGGCTTGCGTGACTCAACGGACGGTTCTGCTGCATTCACCTCCCGCACCCACTATTTGAGTTGGCGGTGTGAGGTGTGCAGAGAGGCGCCGCCGTCGATGCACAAAACCTCTGTTGCCTTCTGAAACTCTTGCTCGTCGGTCTCATCCTCCTCCATCTCATCATCTTCGTCTTCGTCTTCATCCTTGTCGCGGCCTCGGGGAGGCCTGTCTCCTTGCCGCTGCTTGGCCTTGCTGCGGCGCCCTCCCCGGGCGGGACGCTTCTTGCCGGATCCTCCACCACCTTCCTGGGCCTTCTCCTTGTCGCGGCGCTCGTATTCAGCTTTTTGTAGCTCCGCCATCTGCTCAACTTTCTTGCAGGCTTGGAGGTCATGGCCCTTGGTGCGGTGGATCTTGCAGTACTGCTTGCCGGAGCCGTCCTGCTTGTCGGCGGCCGCCACAGCCTCGCCGGAGTCACCAGCTTTGGCCTTCTCGGCGCCACCTCCGTTGCCGGACTGCTCGACGACTAACACATCCTTAGCCTTCCTCTTTCTCTTGTTCCGCCTCCGGTTCTTCTTTGCCGGGGCGGCATCCTCACTGTCAGATTCTTCGGCTCCTGCGTTCTCTCCGGGAAGTTTCCTCCCCTCTTCAGCTCGTCCACACTTGTCGGCCAGAGCATATAGCTCGCTGACATCTCTGATTTTGCACATCGCCATCTCCTCCCTCATCCTGCGGTTACGCACGTTCTGATGGAACGCGCTGATAACTGCGGCGGGGTGGACGTCTGGGATGTTGCGCTGCACCTGGCTAAATCTCTGTATGTACTTGCGCAGGGGTTCTCCCTCCTTCTGGACGAGCAGATGAAGATCGCTCTCCTGGCCATGGTGTTTGTGGCCGCCTGTGAAGGCGCCGACAAACTGATGGCACAGGTCCGCCCACGAAGAGATGGAGTTGTCCGGCAAGTGCATGAGCCAAGATCTGACGTTGGGCTTGAGCACCAGCGACAAATAGTTGGCGAGGATCTTCTCGTCTCGCCCCCCGGCAGCCTGCACCGCGATGGTGTAGACGCTGAGGAACTCCGACGGATGTATCCTGCCATCGTACTTCTCGGGCACGTCTGGCTTGAAGTTCTTGGTACTGGGCCACTGGACCTGCCGCAGCTCACGGGTGAACGCAGGGCAACCTACCGCGTACGGCAAGTCGCCTGGTTCCCCTGGCGCATGCATATTGACAGTGGGCCCAGCGCGCTGGTCAGATTGACGTCGCGCTTCTCTTCGGTGCTCGATGCGAGTACGAGCGTCTTCGTGTCGTCGTTCTTGGAGAACTTGGCGTTGATCGCGGCGAGCTCGCGGGTCCGACGACGTAGTGGAATCGGTGTCGCGGTTGGCCCGACGAGTCGGCGATCTTGGCCTTCGGGGCGGGGAGTGCACGGTGGTGGCACCCCTAGCGGTCTTGTCAGCGTCGGCTTGCGCCTGGGCGTCTTGCCGGGGCTTCGATGTGTTCGATTGCCGGGGCTTGTCACCGTTGGCGAAGCCGATGAGGCTCTGGATGGTGATCCTCCAGTCGTCGATCTTGTCTGGCGCTGGAGGGTAATCTAGAAGCAGCTGAGCTCGGGCCAGCGCTTCCTCCGGAGTCTTGGGCGGCGGTGGCGAGCGGCGCGAGGTGCGGGATATGCTCAAACTTCTAACAGTGTTAGAAGGAGCAACATCTCGCCCAGGCGACCGCACCGTGCTCGTGCCAGCGTGTTGACGTGTACGTTGGCCTTGAGCGTCCCGCGACCCACCAGCTTGGCCTTGTTCCAACGCGAGTACGGTGCTAGGAGCACCGTGGCGTTGTCGATCCTGCACCCCCTAGGAGGGGAGCGGTGGATGTACAGACGTTGAAGCTTGCGGGGCCTTGTCCTTGGACCTGGTGACGACGTGAGTCCCACCGTCGGCGCCCGCTCCTCCGCCGGCGTCCACCCCACCGCCCGTTTGCTCCGGTGGCGGTAGGATAGTCGCAGACGGAGCGGCCACCTCCGAAGCCTTCTTCTTTGGTGGCATGTCGATGAAGATGCTGATGTAGCGCGCGCAGAGACCGGATCAGGTTCGCACAACCTCGACGTCCCCTACCTGGCGCGCCAAAGATGTCGTTGGGGAACGAGCACCTATGGGGCAGGGAGCCCCTTTTCGGTCCGGCAGGGAGCGGAGGGCGCACGAAGAGCAGATCGAGGTCGAGCACGCGGGGGATTTTACCCAGCTCCGGAGCTCTCCGGAGAGATAAAACTCCTACTGCTGCTTTGTGTTTCTATTCTGTTCTTGCTTGAAAGCGTGGGTGTCGAATGAGTCGAACCCCCAACCCCTTCTACGTGCGCATGGGCCTCCTTTTTATAGTCTAAAGGGGTCATCGACAGGTGGCAACGCAGAAAGAGGGGTAAAAAGGTAAAAATGGGGGTTGGTACAACCGCTATCAACAGTGCCCCCTACCTAATTCTGACGGCAGGGGACAAGGGCATTTAATGCCCGTCCGGTCGCTCCAACAGTGTAGGAAGCGACCGTTAGGGGCGCCACCAATCGCCACGATGGCCTCCTTGTCAGCTCCATCCGCCACCTCGCACCGCTTGGCTGCACAGCTACCCGCCACGTACACCAGGAGCGATCCTGCGGCGACACGTCGTCGGGTGAGGTGGAGCATGGGCGCAGAGTGGTGGCTTCGCCGCGGCAAGTGCCTTGCCGCGGTTTCTGTCTTG
Organism: Triticum timopheevii; assembly: GCA_963921465.1. Lineage (NCBI taxonomy): Eukaryota > Viridiplantae > Streptophyta > Magnoliopsida > Poales > Poaceae > Triticum > Triticum timopheevii. The sequence continues at coordinate 466,857,851 of OY997266.1, forward strand.
TCGTACCCGCAAGCTTGCCGCTCGTCGGGTCTTGCCGGGACGCGCGGTGCGTAGCGGCAAGTTTTCTGAGGTGCCTTGGTTGGCCTTCCCGGCAAGCTCCTCTTGCCGGGGTCTTGTCCTTCCCGGCAAGCTTCTCTTGACGGGGCCTTGTCTTCTCGGTTAACACTTTGTTCTTGAATGGCAGTAATATGAATAGTGAAGGGTCTTGGCGGACGCCCGGCAAGCCTTGCCGTGGGACGCTGCGACTGCCCGTGCACAAGTTCGGGGTACTAACGTACCCCTACTTTAGTACATCGACACTAAGCCTTCGAGTGGGAGGCTGGCTCACCACTCGACAGGATTTCGTTAAAGTTAGGCGAGTACTTGGACTACAGCTAAGCCTCCGAGTGGGAGGCTGGCTCATCGCTCGGTAGGATTTGAAAGTACTTAGGCGAAACGGATTCGCAGCTAAGCCCCCGAGTGGGAGAATGGCTCACCACTCGACAAGGATTTTTTTTACAAACTTAGGTGAAATGGATTCGCAGCTAAGCCACCCATTGGGGGACTTCTCATGTAAACAAAAGTAACAACAATTGCTCAGAAAATTATAACACTCTTATCTTTGATAAATAAACTACGGAAGTACTTTTATTACATCCCATCCGAGTAAATACTTTAGTATAAAAGGGGCAGAGCAGCTCCGCATTCCAAGCTCGGGGCTCGTCAATCTGGTGACCGACATTGTAAAGGCGGTACGCCCGATGATGAAGGGACCTTGCCAAGTAGGAGCAAGCTTGTGTGGCTTCTGCTGATCCACTCGGAGAACCAAATCTCCTTCTTGGAAGGCTCGACTCTTCACGTTTTTGGTATGGAAGTGACGTAAGTCCTGCTCATAAATGGTCGATCGGATCATTGCCATCTCTCTTTCTTCTTCTAGAAGGTCGACTGCGTCCTGTCGGGCTTGCTCTGCTTCATCTTCAGTGTAGAGTTCGACTCGGGGCGCGTTGTGAAGCAGGTCACTTGGCAAGACTGCTTCGGCTCCGTAGACCAAGAAGAACAGAGTTCTCCCAGTCGACCGATTGGATGTGGTCCTTAATCCCCAAAGTACTGACGGAAGTTCGTCGAACCATGCACCAGCTGCGTTCTTGAGATTGCGCAGCAGTCAGGGTTTGAGCCCTTTGAGAATTAAACCATTTGCTCGTTCTGCCTGTCCATTCGACTGGGGGTGAGCGACTGAAGCATAGTCGACTCGTGTGCCCTGAGATGTGCAAAAGGCTCTGAATTCCTCGGAATCGAAGTTCGACCCATTATCAGTGATGATGCTATGTGGAACTCCATATCTGAATATCAACTCCCTGATGAAGCTGACAGCAGTGCCGGCATCAAGATTCTTGATGGGTTTAGCTTCAATCCACTTAGCGAACTTGTCGACTGCCACCAGCACATGGGTGAAGCTGCTTCTGCCTGTTCTCAGTGGTCCAACCATATCCAATCCCCCTACAGCGAAAGGCCAGACGAGTGGAATGGTCTTCAAGGCTGAGGCGGGCTTGTGTGACATATTGGAGTAAAATTAACATCCTTCACACTTGTCGACTATCTCCTTTGCCATTTCATTTGCTCTTGGCCAGTAAAATCCCGCTCGGTATGCTTTAGCCACAATGGTTCGAGAGGACGCATGATGTCCACAGGTCCCCGAGTGGATATCGTCAAGGATTATCCGACCTTCTTCTGGCATTATACATTTCTGACCGACTCCAGTCGCGCTTTCTCTGTACAACTGTCCCTTTATCACGGTAAAGGCTTTGGATCGGCGAACGATCTGTCGAGCCTCTTCTTCATTCTCTGGGAGCTCTTTCCTTAAGATATATGCGATGTACGGCTCTGTCCAATCGGGAGTGATGACCAACGCTTCCATGATCAGGTCGACCACCGCTGGAACTTCAACTTCAGTCGGATCTGTGACACTTTTTGGCTGCGGAGCTTCTTCGGTAAAAGGATCTTCCTGAACTGATGGAGTATTGATATGTTCCAAAAAAATGTTACAGGAAATGGCTTCTCTCTTGGAACCTATCTTTGCCAAATCATCAGCCGCTTGATTCTTCAGTCGGGGTATATGATGGAGCTCTAACCCTTCAAATTTCTTCTCAAGCTTTCTTACTGCATTACAGTAACCAGTCATGGCTGGGCTTCTGACGTCCCACTCCTTCATCACCTGATTGACCACCAAATCTGAGTCGCCATAAACCATAAGGCGACGGACACCGAGTGAAATGGCCATGCGCAACCCATACAAAAGTGCTTCGTATTCTGCTTCATTGTTGGAGGAATCAAAGTGGATCTGGAGCACATATCTGAGCTTATCTCCTCGGGGGGAAACCAATACTACCCCAGCGCCGGAACCATTCAACATCTTAGAACCGTTAAAGAACATGGTCCAGTGTTCCGAGTGAACTTGAGTCGGTAGTTGCTGTTCAATCCACTCGGCGATGAAATCTGCTACTGCTTGGGACTTAATGGCTTTCTTTGCCTCAAATTTGATATCAAGGGGAAGGAGTTCAATCGCCCATTTTGCCACTCGACCAGTTGCATCTCTGTTGTGCAGAATCTCTGACAATGGGGCGTCGCTGACGACTGTAATGAAATGATCAGAGAAATAATGAGCAACCTTCTTCGTGGTCATGTAAATCCCATATACAAGCTTCTGATAATGAGGATATCTTTGCTTTGATGGGGTCAACACTTCAGAAAGATAATATACTGGACGCTGAACTTTGAAGGCTTTCCCTTCTTCTTCCTGCTCAACCGTAAGTACTGTACTAACGACTTGTCCTGTGGCTGCAATGTAAAGCAACAAAGGCTCTTTGCTGATTGGAGCAGCAAGCACCAGCTGGGTGGAGAGCAGAGCTTTTAGCTCTGCAAACGCTGCATCAGCTTCTAGAGTCCACTCGAACTTGTCTGACTTCTTCATCAGTCGGTAAAGAGGCAATGCCTTTTCACCGAGGCGAGAGATGAATCGACTTAACGCGGCCAAGCATCCAGTAAGCTTCTGAACATCGTGCACACGCACGGGGCGTTTCATTCAGAGTATAGTGCCAACCTTTTCTGGGTTGGCGTCGATTCCTTGTTCGGAAACGAGAAAACCGAGTAACTTTCCGCCAGGAACTCCGAATGTGCACTTTGATGGATTAAGCTTGATATCATACCTCCTGAGATTGGCAAATGTTTCAGCGAGGTCAGTCAACAGGTCGGAACCCTTCCATGATTTGACCACAATATCATCCATGTATGCTTCCATGTTCTGACTAATTTGAGTGAGTAAACACTTCTGAATCATCCTCATGAACGTGGCTCCGGCATTCTTGAGGCCGAATGGCATGGTGACATAGCAGAAGCACCCGAATGGAGTGATGAAAGCCTTTTTGATCTCGTTGGGTCCATAGAGACGGATCTGATGGTACCCGGAATAAGCGTCTAAAAAAGACAGGCGCTCACATCCCGCAGTTGAGTCGACTATTTGGTCGATGCGGGGGAGAGGAAAATGATCTTTCGGGAAGGCCCGATTGATATGTTTGAAATCAATGCACATGCGAAGTGACTTGTCCTTCTTGGGGACCATGACAACATTGGCGAGCCACTCGGAGTGGTAAATTTCTCGGATAAACTCTGCTGCCAGGAGCCGAGCCACCTCCTCGCCAATGGCCGTTCTCTTCTGGACGGCGGACCGTCGAAGATGTTCTTTCACAGGTTTCGCTTTTGAGTCGACTCATAGACGATGCTCAGCCAGCCCCCTAGGAACACCCGGCATGTCAGCAGGCTTCCATGCGAAGATGTCCCAGTTCTCACGGAGGAACTAGATGAGCGCTTCTTCCTATTTAGAGTCGAGTGTTGTGGAGATATGAGTCGGAGCAGCACTGGGGTCGGTCGGGTGAATGTGAACGGGCTTCGTCTCACCAGACGGCTGGAATGCTGACTCTGTGGCAGGCTTCTTGGCCCGCAATAAGTCACTCGGATCTGCATTTTTCTGGTATTCCTGCAGCTCCACCACTGTTATCTGAGCATCGATAATCTACGAGCCCTTCTGAAAGCACTCTTCTGCATTTTTCCGATTGCCAGTGATGGTGATCACACCCTTCGGACCAGGCATCTTCAATTTGGGGTATACGTAACATGGTCGAGCCATGAATCGTGCATAAGCTGGCCTGCCTAAAATAGCATGATAAGCACTCTAGAAATCCACAACTTCAAATGTTAACTTTTCTTTGCGGAAATGCTTTGAATCGCCGAAAACCACATCAAGGGCAATTTGGCCGAGTGACTCAGCCTTCTTCCCAGGAATGACTCCATGGAAACTCATGTTGCTGGAACTGAGTCTGGACATCGGAATGCCCATTCCCTTCAGCGTCTCTACATACAATATATTCAGGCCGCTGCCACCATCCATCAGAACCTTAGTCAGTCGAGTGCCTTCGACGACTGGGTCGACCACCAAAGCTTGCCTCCCAGGGGTGGCTATGTGTGTCGGATGATCAGACTGGTCGAACGTGATGGCGGTCTGGGACCATTTCAGATAACTAGGTGTCGCCGGAGCAACCATATTCACCTCACGGTTGATCACTTTCAATCGAGTTTTGCTCTCAACATAAGCAAAAATCATCAGGGTGGAATTAACATGGGGGTATCCTTGGGCTGTTTCCCCTGAAACTGCTGGATTAAGAGTCGACATTGGCGAGTGGTATGTTTCGGGTAAATGAAGTTACCCTCCTCGTCTTTCTTCGCGTGGATGTGGCATGGCAAATTCATCACGTCGTTTCCTTCCTTGTCCTTCACCTTCTTGGGGTTCCAAGATCCTTTGGGCTTCCCTTTAAACTTTCCCTGAGTCACGGCCAAGGCTTCTCCAGGAGCAGCTGGTTCGGCTTTCCGCTTCTGCTTCCGACTGGAGTTCCCTCCTCCGGTTTCATGAGCAGTCAGCTTGTACTTGCCACTCCAGAGCCGATCCTCTTCTTCACCATTGGCATATTTGGTGCCAATCTCCATCATTCGACTCAGAGTCATGTCTCCGGTCCGACCGAACTTCAAACTTAACTCCCTGTTCTTAATGCCTTCCTTGAAGGCACAGACTGCTTGGTGATCAGATACATTCTCTGCTGTGTGATGCAATGTGATCCACCTCTGGATGTAATCCCCCAGGGTCTCATTCGACTTTTGCACGCAAACCTGCAACTCTGTCAAACCTGCTGGTCGCTTGCAAGTTACTTCAAATGTCATGACAAACACTCGGGCAAGATCTTCCCAAGTGTAAATGCTGCTTGGTGCCAACTGATTCAGCCATGCTCTGGCCGAGCCCTCCAACATAAGAGGTAGGTGTTTCATGGCCACCTCATCATTGCCGCCACCAATCTGAACAGCCACTCAATAGTACTCAAGCCAAGTATCGGGCTTGGACTCACCAGTGAACTTACTAACTCCAGTCACCAACCTGAAGTTGGGAGGAATCACTGCTGCCCTGATGGCTCTGCTAAAACACTCTAGTCCTGAAACATGAACTCTGCTGCTGGTGGGCACATCTCTATTATGACCTTCCCGGTGAGCTCTGTTCCGGTCGACCAAACCCTGAACGACAATGGATCTCGCATCAAAGCCTGGTTCTCTGGGGTCGACTTTAACCCTTCGTCCAACACTGTGTTGGCGCCTGTCATCTTGCTGTCGAGGAGCGTACGACCCACCCCTTGGGGGAGGAGTGGGCACCCGACGCCGATCATCGCGATCGAATCGGTCATCACACTGATCACGTCGACCTCCACGTCCCTCACGCTGCGGGGGTGATCTTGGGCTATGGGCAGACTGGACTGTATTCACAGCGACGGATCGGCTGTGAATCCTATTTCGCGACTACGATACAGCTGAATTTTGATCTTCCGCTGCCCGGAGTAAATCTCTGATCTGCATCAAGCCTCTGCCAGCCTCTGACTAAGAGGGCTGAATCGACTCTGCTATACGGGCTGCAGCTGCTAGATTCTGAATCAGAGTTCGATATACCTGAGTCGGTGGTGGAAAGAGCTGACGTCGACTGGAGTCTGGTACTCGTTGCCGCGCACGTTCGTCGAGTGCTCGTTGGAGGTTCTCCAGTCGAGTGCGCTCAGCCAAGTTGGCCAAACACGCGTCCTCTAGGGCGCGAGCCTCGGGGGTTTCTCCTACGATAGGAGTATGTAGAGCATCCATGTTCCGGCGGCGAAGATCTTCAATTTGCAGCGAAGTGAGTGGTTTGGTTTGATACTCCTCGTGGACCTGCGCTGGGTCGCCTCCGCCATCTCCTTCGTCGATGCGGGGAAAGCCGGGAGGACTACGCGGTCCGTTGACCATCAGGACCTCCACCGCTGGATCACTGTTGTCGCACTCGGATGCAGTCTCTACGGAGCCAGTCGATAGATCGAACAGGCTGTAGAGAGATTCATCGGGCTCGATCGCCGCGACTTGGGGGGTGGCCGACTGGCGGGCCGCTGCGTGCCTCACCCACCGCTGAAGCCTTGATCGACCAGAGCGCTTGCGCTGGCGGGAGACAGGGAGGGAGGACGACGTAGGGGTCGACCGATACGGGGCCGACGGTTGCCGCAGCAGGACGCCGCTGACACATGCGCGAAAGTGTGTCGCCCCGTAGACTGGAAGTGCGTCGATGTCGAGTGGAGCCTCCTGGAGCCAAACGGAGTCGTCAGCGACGAACGTGAGCACGCCGAGACGGATCTCGCGGCCCTCAACCAAAACTCCGCCAGAAACCATGATGAAGGCGATCGGTACAATTGCAACTTCTCCAATAAGTCGCTAAGACACCTGCCCCACGGTGGGCGCCAACTGTCGTGGTTCTAAGCCTGACATTAGAATAGGGGGGTAGGTATGGAGAGGCAAGATCCTAGCTATGGAGTAGTTGTATACGCAAGGGATTTACGAGTTCAGGCCCTTCTCGGAGGAAGTAACAGCCCTACGTCTCGGAGCCCGGAGGCGATCGACTGGATTATATGTGTATGAGTTACTTAGGCGCGAACCCTTCTACCTGTGGAGGGGGTGGCTTATATAGAGTGTGCCAGGACCCCAGCCAGCCCATGTAATGAAGGATCCAATGTACATTAAGGCCGGGCGTTACTGGTAACGCCATACATAAAGTGCTATCATGACCATAAAGACTACTTAATAACAGACCGTTTGTATGTGGAGCGACTCTAGATCTCCTGGTGGTCGAGTGAGTGCCTTCATGGTCGAGTGTCTTCAAGTCCGTTGAGTGGAATCCTTCCAGGTCGACTGAAAGGCAGTTTCTTATAAAAATGTCCTCGGGGAGGGTACCTTGGACAGGTCCATGACCCTACCCTAGGTACATGGCTTCATCACAAGTCCCGTAGCATGCACGTATGGTTAAAGTTGTGTAACAAATTTGAAACATGAAGTGTACCTGGCTTGTGCATCCTTATGAGTGGCGGTCGGGGACGAGCGATGGTCTTTTCCTACCAATTTAACCCCCTAGGAGCATGCGCGTAGTACTTGATTTTTGATGACTTCTAAATTTTTGCAATAAGTATATGAGTTATTTTGACTAATGTTGAGTCCATGGATTATACGCACTCTCACCTTTCCGCCTTTGCTAGCCTCTTCGGTTCCGTGCATTTCCCTTTCTCACCTTGAGAGTCGGTGCAAACTTCGCCGATGCATCCAAACCCCGTGATACGATACGCTCTATCACACTTAAACCTCCTAATATCTTCCTCAAAACAGCCACCATACCTACCTATTATGGCATTTCCATAGCCATTCTGAGATATATTGCCATGCAACTTCCATCATCATCATCATGACATACATTACTTTTGTCATATTGCCATTGCTGATCATGTAGTTGACATCGTATTTGTGGCAAAGCCACCATGCCTTATTTTCCATACATGTCACTCTTGATTCATTGCACCATCCCGGTACACCGCCTGAGGCATTCATATAGAGTCATATCTTGTTCTAAGTTTCGAGTTGTAATCTTTTTGTTGTAATCAATAGAAGTGTGATGATCATCATTATTAGAGCATTGCCCAAATAAAAAAAGGAGTAAGGCCAAAAGAAAAAAAGAAAGGCCCAAAAAAATATTAAAAAAAGGGCAATGCTACTATCTCTTTTTCCAGACTTGTGCTTCAAAGTAGCACCTTGTTCGTCATGTAGTAAGTCTCATATATTGTGCTTCAAAGTATCACCTTGTTCTTCATATAGTGAGTCTCATAAAGTTGTCCTTTTCATACTAGTGGGAATTTTTCATTATAGAACTTGGCTTGTATATTCCTACGATGGGCTTCCTCAAATGCCCTAGGTCTTCATGAGCAAGCGAGTTGGATGCACACCCACTAGTTTTCTTTTGTTGAGCATTCATAGCTCTAGTGCATCCGTTGCATGTCAATCCCTACTCCTCATGTTGACATCAATTGATGGGCATCTCCATAGCCCGTTGATTATCCTCGTCAATGTGAGACATTCTCTCTTTTTTGTATTCTCCACACAATCCCCATCATCATATTCTATTCCACCCATAGTGCTATATCCATGGCTCACACTCATGTATTGCGTGAAGGTTGAAAAAGTTTGAGATTATTTAAGTATGAAACAATTGCTTGGCTTGTCATCGGGGGTATAGAAGTTGGGAACATCTTTGTGTGACGAAAATGAAGCATAGCCTAACTATATGATTTTGTAGGGATGAACTTTCTTTTGCCATGTTATTTTGAGAAGACATGATTGCTTTGATTAGTATGCTTGAAGTATTATTATTTTTGTGTCAATATGAACTTTTGTCTTGAATCTTTCGGATCTGAATATTCATGTCACAATTAAGAAGATTTACATTGAAATTATGCCAAAGTATCGCTCCGCATCAAAAATTCTTTTTTTATCATTTACCTACTCGAGGACGAGCATGAATTAAGCTTGGGGATGCCTGATACGTCTCCAACGTATCTATAATTTTTGATTGCTCCATGCTACTTTATCTACTGTTTTGGACTATATTGGGCTTTATTTTCCACTTTTATATTACTTTTGGGACTAACCTATTAACCGGAGGCCCAGCCCAGAATTGTAGTTTTTTGCCTTTTTCAGTATTTCGAAGAAACAGAATATCAAACGGAGTCCAAACGGAATGAAACCTTCGGGATCGTGATTTTCCAACCGAACGTGACCCAGGAGACTTGGACCCTACTCAAAGCAGTGCCCGAGGAGGTGATGAGGGTGGAGGGCGCCCCCCCTGGGCGTGCCCCCTACCTCGTGGGCCCCTCGGCGCTCCACCGACGTACTCCTTCCTCCTATATATACCTACGTATCCCGAACAATCAAAACAGGAGCAAAAAACCTAATTCCACCGCCGCAACCTTCTGTATCCATGGGATCCCATCTTGGGGCCTGTTCCGGAGCTCCGCCGGAGGGGGCATCCATCACGGAGGGCTTCTACATCATCACCATAGCCCCTCCGATGAAGTGTGAGTAGTTTACTTCAGACCTTCGGGTCCATAGCTAGTAGCTAGATGGCTTCTTCTCTCTTTTTGGATCTCAATACAATGTTCTCCCCCTCTCTCGTGGAGATCTATTCGATGTAATCTTCTTTTTGTGGTGTGTTTGTTGAGACTGATGAATTGTGGGTTTATGATCCAGTATTATCTATGGAAAATATTTGATTCTTCTCTGAATTCTTTTATGTATGATTGAGTTATCTTTGCAAGTCTCTTCGAATTATCCTTTTTGGTTTGGCTAACTAGATTGGTAGTTCTTGCAATGGGAGAAGTGCTTAGCTTTGGGTTCAATCTTGCGGTGTCCTTTCCTAGTGACAGAAGGGGCAGCAAGGCACGTATTGTATTGTTGCCATAGAGGATAACAAGATGGGGTTTTTATCATATTGCATGAATTTATCCTTCTACATCATGTCATCTTGCTTAAGGCGTTTCTCTGTTTTTAACTTAATATTCTAGATGCATGCTGGATACCGGTCGATGAATGGAGTAATAGTAGTAGATGCAGAATCGTTTCGATCTACTTGTCTCGGACGTGATGCCTATATACATGATCATTGCCTAGATATACTCATAACTATGCTCAATTCTGTCAATTGCTCAACATTAATTTGTTCAGTCACCGTAGAATACTTATGCTCTTGAGAGAAGCCACTAGTGAAACCTATGGCCCTCGGGTCTATTCTCATCATATCAATCTCTATCACTTTATTTACTTGCTTTGTTTTACTTTGCCTTTACTTTTTTACTTTGCATCTATCTATCAAAAATACCAAAAATATTATCTCTATCAGATCTCACTCTCGTAAGTGACCGTGAAGGGATTCACAACCCCTAAGCATTGGTTGCGAGTTGCTATCATTTTGTGTAGGTACGAGGGACTTGTGCATGGTCTCCTACTGGATTGATACCTTGGTTCTCAAAAACTGAGGGAAATACTTACGCTACTTTGCTGCATCATCCTCTCCTCTTCGGGGAAATCCAACGCAGTGCTCAAGAGGTAGCAAGAAGAATTTTTGGCGCCGTTGCCGGGGAGGCTCACGCAAGCAAGTCAACCATACCAAGTACCCATCGCAATCCCTATCTCTCGCATTACATTATTTGCCATTTGCCTCTCGTTTTCCTCTCCCTCACTTCACCCTTGCCGTTTTATTTGCCCTCTCTTTCCCAATCTCCTCCTCTCTTTCCCATTTGCCTTTTTCTCGTTGCCTTTCTGTTTGCTTGTGTGTTGGATTACTTGTTGCCATGGCGCAAGATAATACCAAATTGTGTGATTTCTCGAATACCAATAATAATGATTTCCTTAGTACTCCGATTGCTCCTCTTAATAATGATGAGTCTCGTGAAATCAATACCGCTTTGTTGAATCTTGTTATGAAAGATCAATTCGCCGGCCTTCCTAGTGAAGATGCCGCTACTCATCTAAACAATTTTGTTGATTTGTGTGATATGCAAAAGAAGAAAGATATGGATAACAATATTGTCAAATTGAAGTTATTTCCGTTTTCACTTAGAGATGGTGCTAAAGTTTGGTTTTCGTCTTTGCCTAAAAATATTATTGATTCTTGGAACAAGGGCAAAGATGCTTTTATCTCTAAGTATTTTCCTCCCGCTAAGATTATCACGCTTAGGAATGACATCATGAATTTTAAACAACTTGATCATGAGCATGTTGCCCAATCTTGGGAAAGAATGAAATTAATGCTTCGCAATTGCCCTACTCATGGTTTGAATTTATAGATGATCATACAAAAATTTTATGCCGGCTTGAATTTTGCTTCTAGAAATCTTTTAGATTCGGCCGCGGGAGGCACTTTTATGGAAATTATGTTAGGAGATGCTACCAAATTGCTTGATAATATTATGGCTAATTATTCTCAATGGCACACCGAAAGATCTTCTAGTAAAAAAGTGCATGCTATAGAAAAAATCAATGTTTTGAGTGAAAAGATGGATGAACTTATGAAGGTGTTTGCTCCTAAAAATACTCCTCTTGATCCCAATGATATGCCTTTATCTACTTTGCTTGAGAATAATAATGAATCTATGGATGTGAATTTTGTCGGTAGGAATAGTTTTGGAAGCAACGCTTATATAGGGAATTTTAATCCTAGGCCTTATCCTAGTAATCCTTCTAATAATTATGGAAATTCCTACAACAACTCTTATGGGAATTTTAATAAGATGCCCTCTGAATTTGAGAATAGTGTTAAAGAGTTTATGAATTCACAAAAGAATTTTAATGCTTTGCTTGAAGAGAAATTGCTTAAAGTTGATGATTTGGCTAGGAACGTTGATAGAATTTCTCTTGAAATTGATTCTTTAAAGCTTAGATCTATTCCTCCTAAACATGATATCAATGAGTCTCTCAAAACCATGAGAATTTTCATTGATGAGTGCAAGGAAAGAACCGCTAGGATGCGTGCTTCCAAAGATGCCTTTATTAAAGCGTGTTCTTCCAATTCCTATGAAAATCAAGATGAAGATCTAAAAGTTATTGATGTGTCCCCCATTAAATCTTTGTTTTGCAATATGAATCTTGATGAATCTGAATATGATCTTCCTTTACCTAGAAGGTGTTCTAAGAATTCAGAGTTTCTAGATCTTGATGATGAATTTGATGAAAGTGGGATTGAAATAAATAAAAATCGTGATGTTTCTAAACCCACTATTTTGGATCTCAAGGGATTTAATTATGAGAATTGCTCTTTGATTGGTTGTATTTCCTTGTTGCAATCCGTGCTAGATTCTCCTCATGCTTATAGTAAAAATAAGGCCTTTACCGAACATATTATTGATGCTTTGATGCAATCTTATGAAGAAAAACTTGAGTTGAAAGTTTCTATCCCTAGAAAACTCTATGATGAGTGGGAACCTACTATTAAAATTAAAATTAAAGATTTTGAGTTTCATGCTTTGTGTGATTTGGGTGCTAGTGTCTCTACTATTCCCAAAACTTTATGTGATTTGCTAGATTTCCGTGATTTTGATGATTGCTCTCTAAACTTGCATCTTGCGGATTCCACTATTAAAAAACCTATGGGGAGAGTTAATGATGTTCTTATTGTTGCAAATAGGAATTATGTGCCCGTAGATTTTATCGTTCTTGATATAGATTGCAATCCTTCATGTCCTATTATTCTTGGTAGACCTTTCCTTAGAACGATTGGTGCAATTATTGATATGAAGGAAGGGAATATTAGATTCCAATTTCCCTTAAAGAAGGGTATGGAACACTTCTCTAGAAAGAAAATAAAATTACCATATGAATCTATCATGAGAGCCACTTATGGATTGCCTACCAAAGATGGCAATACCTAGATCTATCCTTGTTTTTATGCCTAGCTAGGGGCGTTAAACGATAGCGCTTGTTGGGAGGCAACGCAATTTTATTTTGTGTTTTTTGTTTTTGCTTCTGTTTAGGAATAAATAATCCATCTACCTTATGTTTGGATGTTGTTTTATGTTTTAATTAGTGTTTGTGCCAAGTAGAACCTATAGGATAACCTACGATGATAGTTGATTTGATTCTGCTAAAAAATAGAAACTTTGCACGCACAAATTTAGTTATGTTAAATCACAGGAACGTGCTTTTGCGTTGATTCTTTTTGCTTCTGATCAACAAACAAATATTCCAGGACTTCATATTTTGGTAGAATTTTTAGAGTTCCAGAAGTTTGCGTTAGTTACAGATTGCTACAGACTGTTCTGTTTTTGACAGATTCTGTTTTTCGTGTGTTGTTTGCTTATTTTGATGAATCTATGGCTAGTAAAATAGTTTATAAACCATAGGGAAGTTGGAATAAAGTAGGTTTAACACCAATATAAATAAAGAATGAGTTCATTACAGTACCTTGAAGTAGTCTTTTGTTTTCTTTCTCTAACGGAGCTCACGAGATTTCTGTTGAGTTTTGTGTTGTGAAGTTTTCAAGTTTTGGGTGAATTCTTTTGATGGATTATGGAACAAGGAGTGGCAAGAGCCGAAGCTTGGGGATGCCCATGGCACCCCCAAGATAATCCAAGGACACCAAAAAGTCAAAGCTTAGGGATGCCCCGGAAGGCATCCCCTCTTTTCGTCCACTTCAATCAGTAATTTACTTGGAGCTATATTTTTATTCACCAACATGGTATGTGTTTTGCTTGGAGCGTCTTGTATTATTTGTGTCTTTGCTTGTTAGTCTACCACAATCATCCTTGCTGTACACATCTTTTGAGAGAGTCATACATGATTTGGAATTTGTTAGAATACTCTATGTGCTTCACTTATATCTTTTGAGCTTGATAGTTTTGCTCATAGCACTTCACTTATATCTTTTGAGCGTGATAATTTTTGCTCTAGTGCTTCACTTAGATCTTTTAGAGCACGGTGGTGGATTTGTTTTAAAGAAACTATTGATCTCTCATTCTTCACTTAGATTATTTTGAGAGTCGTTAATAGCATGGTAATTTGCTTAATGTTAATATACTTGGTGTTCAAGATATGTGAAATTTTCTTTTGAGTGCGTTGAATACTAAGATAAGTTTGATGCTTGATAATTGTTTTGAGATATGGAGGTGATAATATCAAAGTCGTGTTAGTTGGGTGATTATGAATTTGAGAAATACTTGTGTTGAAGTTTGCAAGTTGTCGTGGTTCTAAGCCTGACAGTAGAATAGGGGGGTAGGCATGGAGAGGCAAGATCCTAGCTATGGAGTAGTTGTATACGCAAGGGATTTACGAGTTCAGGCCCTTCTTGGAGGAAGTAATAGCCCTACGTCTCGGATCCCGGAGGCGGTCGACTGGATTATATTCGTATGAGTTACAGAGGTGCGAACCCTTCTACCTGTGGAGGGGGTGGCTTATATAGAGTGCTCCAGGACCCCAGCCAACACACGTAATGAAGGATCCAACGTACATTAAGGCCGGGCGTTACTGGTAAGGCCATACATAAAGTGCTATCATGACCATAAAGACTAGTTAATAACAGACCGTTTGTATGTGGAGCGACTCTAGATCTCCTAGTGGTCGAGTGAGTGGCTTCATGGTCGAGTGTCTTCGAGTCCGTCGAGTGGAATCCTTCCAGGTCGACTGAAAGGGAGTTTATTATAAATATGTCCTTGGGGAGGGTACCTTGGACAGGTCCATGACCCTACCCTAGGTACATGGCTTCATCATTAGCCCCCGAATGGATCGAGGTTTGAGTGAGGAAGGAGTTGAGAATTCTTCCGACCTGTTTTTCGTGCTACGAGTGTGTCTTGTTCCGGATCAATGACTTTTAGTGATGACATCAACTTCTTTTCAGTCGCCTTGATCCATTCTTTGTATCTGTCGAGTGACTTTTATGAGCTTGGAGATTTCCGAGCGATGGATCAGAGGAAATCTGCGGTCTGACAAGTTGCTCTACTGTTCGCGGATTTAGTGGGATCTAAATTTCGGGAAGCGCGCAAAGCGGAGGGGGTCGTGGTACTCGGATGGGATAAGGCAGGGATGCCTCGATCTTTGCGCCACCTTTTTCGCCATGTATCGTGCGCGGGACTGTTGTGGGATTTGACAGGATCGTCCGGCCTACCAGTCAGCCACTGGGAAGAGACTTCATATAAGGCGCCGGACGGGGTTTTTTTGAACAGTGCGCCCTCATTTTCCCCTCCTTCTTCCTCACATTCACCTGCTGCGTTCGCCACCGTCCCAGCGCTGTTGCTCTGTGTCTGCTTCGCCGGCGACGATGGTGAAGGAGAAGACGTCGGCTTTGGATAAGGCGAAGAAGGCGACGGCGAAGGCGAAGGGGAGGGCGACCAGTCGGGGTGGATCCTCGTCGCGGGCCGGTCTGCCGCAAGGCTGGATCCAGGGTGACTGGATCCGCTTGACCATCAGCCAGAAGGACCTTGACGACCTGGCCAACGAAGGACTGATCCCTCATGGATGAGCGAGGCTTCCGAGGAAGGAGTGGCAGCCGCAGCCTCAGGAGGGTGAGTGCGTCCTCTTAGCCACCCATGTTGACCGCGGGTTTTCTCTACCGCCGAATCCTTTCTTTCGGGGATTTCTGAACTTCTTTGGGGCACAACTCCACCACTTCACACCCAACTCTATCACATATCTCGCTGCTTTCGTGTCCTTGTCTGAGAACTTCTTGGGTTGCCGGCCGCATTAGGGCCTTTTCAAACACATTTTCACCTATCGCTCTCAGACGATGAAAAAGGCTAGTCCGAGTGACGAGAAAACCCAAGTAATCCAGATGTGTGGGGGTCTTGGGGTTCAGATGAGGAGTAAAAGTGCTTTTCCAGCCATGATCCTTCCCGAGTCAGTCCGAGGGTGGCAGTCGACCTGGTTCTACTGCCAAGACCAGCCGACGCCAGGGCAGTCGACTGGACTCCCTCCTTTCTCCATGGACCGAGTGAACAAGCCGTCCTCTCTGAAGGTGGTCCCGGAGGAGAAGGCTTAGGTTAAGGGGTTGGTAGAGCGTGTAGTCCAGCTCATCCCCGACGGGGTGACTGGCATGGATCTTCTGGAGGTTTTCCTTCGATGGCGCATTCAGCCACTTCAATATCGAGGCCATCCGATGTGGATGTACTCTGGTACCGAAGACACCACTCGGGTTCACCCGGAGGAGGTCGATGACGCCACTCTGGAGAGGTGGATGACTGCCATCACAGGGAACAAAGATAACCCTCGTGGAGCCAGGAGGATCCCGCCACTCGACCAGTCATACGAACTAGACAAGGTCTGATCACGTATCTCCGATCGTGACCCTGTTTCCTTCATTCTGTTTTGCTACCATTCGGTCGACTGACTTTTGTCTTGTTTGTTGTCTTCCAGATCACTACTGAGATGTATTCGATGCCCAACGGGGCGCAAGAACAGACCGAAGAGGAAGAAGGGAGCGGGGGTGAAAGTCAGGAAGAGTGGGAATCCGATGGTGAGGAGGGTGAAGAAGATGTCGGCTCTGATGAGGAAGAGGAGGAGGAAGAGGAGGATGAAGCCCAGCCTCCCCGTACCGAAAGACGATCCAAGCTCGTCCATGACCCTACAGTCGAGCGCAGCAAGGGGGTCGTGCCTGTTGGGCAGTCGACCAAACATCCTCGGACGACCTCTCCGGTGCCGACTGAGAAAGCGCTGAAGCAACCCCGAGCGGCGTCATCAAAACCGACGAAGACCCTGCCGAAGATGAGGATGGTGATTCCCACTATTTCCGGGTAATGGAATAACTTGTGTTTTCTTGTTTAACATGGATATACTCTTGGTCGACTCATTCGCTGACCGATTGATTTCTGAAATCGCAGTGCTGCTACTTCTGAGACCTCGATCAGACATGAAGATCAAGAAATGGAGGATCCTATCACTTCCAACCCTGGTATGATCTCTGTAGTTTCGCTTTTGGTCAATAGGGTCTTCATTTTTAACTTTGAATCTTTTCTGTAGCTCCACCTAATATCATCATTGATCTCCCTGATGATGACGATGAGGAGCCATTGAGGCAGAGGAGGAACAGGAAGATGTCTGCTGGGAAGACTGCTCAGGTTGTATCAGCACCTGAGATGCTGGTTCCGGAGGGGGGCAACGTCACTCGGACTACCGTGTCCTTTGCTGTGCCGCTAACGAGTGCTCGCCCTTCATCGTCGAGTGCTGATCCGCCTTCCCTTTTCTCCACCCATCACGTCCCAGAGGACCAAGCAGGTGCTGCTAAAGAAGCTATACGCCAGTCGGGGGTCATGATGGAGCAGGTGATGGCGATCCGAGACGCCAGTCAAGCGGCTTATGATGCAAGTTCAGCCCTTCAGAGCAATGTCCAGGTTAGTTGATCACCTCCTGTTCTGTTAGGATATGGTACCTGAAAACTTTTCTTTCTGAAGATCTTAGTATCTGTACACCCACTGGGTGTGTCGATTGAATATCCGGATTGGTGGGGGCGCGCTGAGTGCACCCACTGGGTGTAGTCCCCGAGACTATGGTGGACTGTTGGCAGTCGACTATAGTCTTTATACCTTGAACTTTTCCTCTTTACTCTCTCCACTCGATCTGGTCGAATGGAATTGTGGTACCAGTAGGGGCACGTTGAGTGCACCCACTGGGTGTAGTCCCCGAGACCGTAGTCGACTGCTGGCAATCGACTATGGTCTGAAGAACATTTTTTTTTGAAACTGTGGCTAACTGCTGGAAGTTAACCTTTTTGTCTCTTTTGGTCGACTGATGGACCCAAGCTGATAGAACCAGTGGGGGCATGCTAAGTGCACCCACTGGGTGTAGTCCCCGAGACTACAGTTGAATATTTTGATTCGGCTGTTGTCTTAGAAATGCTACGATTTTTCTCTTAGTCACTCGGAAGTGACCTATCTTTGATGTCTGTCGATTGATCTTTCGCAGAAATCTTGCGAGCTTGTGGCTCTTTATACTGAGTTGGAGAACAAGCATATCCAGCTCGAACTTGATCTGAAGCTTGTCCAGGAGAACTTCACGAAGGCGAAGGAGGAGGCAAAAGGTATGTTTGGTGAGAACCTTGACGACTGCCCTTATTTTTTGTCCATTCCTGAGTCTGATCTCACTGTCATTTTGGAGATAAACTGAAGGATGATCTAAAGAAGAAAGATCTTGACCTCGCCGAGGCGCAGAAAACGGCTCTAGACAAGACAAAACTCGTAGAAGATAAGCTAGCTTCAATCAGCAAACTTGAAGAGGAGAATACCAATCTGAAAGCTGCTCTTGATGCGGCCAACAAGGAGGTCAGTCGACTGAAGAAAGACAAGATAGCCCTGAGCGACAAGGCTAGCGAACTGGCGGGAAAGAAGAATGATCTAGAGGTTTATCTGGGAGGGCTCGCCAAGAAGTTATTCCTCATGCTTGAAGGTAATCCCTTATATCCGACTGGCTTGTAATTAGGGACTTACCACAAAACTGCTGGCTTATCTTTGGGTTGAGTTTACAGAATTCTGCCAAAACTTTGAGGAAGAGACTGGTCGAGTGGAGACAAGCCTGGATCCCGTCAACTCTCCTGTGAAAGACGAAGTTGCTATGAACGTGCTCCGACTGGAGCCTCGCGTTGCTGCCGTGGTCGACTATCTTGCTAGACTGAAGGTTACAGCATCGCGCATCGACACAAAACTCTGGCCGGGGGAAACACTTCAGAATGACCTCGAGTCTCTAATGACTCGACTGAACGAAATTCCAAGTCGAGTGCAAGAATGGAAAAAGTCTTCTGCCAGGTGTGGTGCCGATGTTGCTCTGTCGCTGGTCCGGGTTCACTGCAAGGACGCGCGAGAGGACAAGCTGGCGTCTCTCAAGGTGGCTAATACCAAGAGGCATGACTTCCGATCTTTCATGGAGACCTTCATTGCTGTGGCCACTCGGATTGCAGATGGGATCGACCTGGACGAGTTTGTCGCGCCTTCTAGTCCTCCATCGGAGGAGTAAAAAACTTCTATGCTTGATGCCTTAAATTTGCCTCGGAATGTCGAGTGGTTTTTGTAACCGGTAAACTTTAACAGGCTCGGTGCCTGAGCACTTCTGGATCCATAGGATGCTATCTGAACTTGGGTTTGTCGTTGAATATGTTTGCTTTTGTCTTCGAACGAACATTGTTCTTCGCTCGGAATATATGCTCGTGATGCACTCTTGCAGGTAGGAATGAAGCACGGATTGCAGTCGACTTGCGTCTTTGCGGATCGGGATGGAGCGCACATTGTAACAGTCTACTCGTACCTCGTCATCCCTACAGAGCGGATTTTCAAAAACTTAGGCGAGCACTGGGCTGCAGCTAAGCCCCCGAGTGGGAGGTTTGCTCTCCACTCGGTAGGATTTTCACAAACTTAGGCGAGCACTGGGCTGCAGCTAAGCCCCCGGGTGGGAGGTTTGCTCTCCACTCGGTAGGATTTTCAAAAACTTAGGCGAGCACTGGGCTGCAGCTAAGCCCCCGAGTGGGAGGTTTTCTCTCCACTCGGTAGGATTTTCAAAAACTTAGGCGAGCACTGGGCTGCAGCTAAGCCCCCGAGTGGGAGGTTTGCTCTCCACTCGGTAGGATTTTTAAAAACTTAGGCGAGCACTGGGCTGCAGCTAAGCCCCCAAGTGGGAGGTTTGCTCTCCACTCGGTAGGATTTTTTGTAACGTACCTCCGAAGGGGAAGGTAACAGTCGACCTGCACCTCGTCCTCCTTGCGGAGCGCACATTGTATTTGTGGCGTAGCTCGGAAGGAGAAGGTAGCAGTCAACCTGCACCTCATCCTCCTTGCGGGTCGCACATTGTATTTTCTTAGGCGAGCACTAGGGTGCATCTAAGCCCCCGAGTGGGAGGTTGGCTCACCACTCGGCAGAATTTTGTTAAACTTAGGCGAGTACTTGGACTGCAGCTAAGCCTTCGAGTGGGAGGCTGGCTCACCACTCGACAAGATTTCGTTAAACTTAGGCGAGTACTTGGACTGCAGCCAAGCCTTCGAGTGGGAGGCTGGCTCACGACTCGACAGGATTTCGTTAAACTTAGGCGAGTACTTGGACTGCAGCTAAGCCTTCGAGTGGGAGGCTGGCTCACCGCTCGGTAGGATTTGAAAGTACTTAGGCGAAACGGATTCGCAGCTAAGCCCCCGAGTGGGAGACTAGCTCACCACTCGGCAAGGATGTTTTTACAAACTTAGGCAAAACGGATTCGCAGCTAAGCCACCCACTGGGGACTTCTCATGTAAACAAAAGTAACAACAATTGCTGGGAAAATTATAACACTCTTATCTTTGATAAATAAACTACGGAAGTACTTTTATTACATCTCATCCGAGTAAATACTTAAGTATAAAAGGGGCGGAGCAACTCCGCGTTCCAAGCTTGGGGCTCATCAATCTGGTGACCGACATTGTAAAGGCGGTACGCCCCGTTGTGGAGAACTTTGGTGATGATGAAGGGACCTTCCCAAGTAGGAGAAAGCTTGTGTGGCTTCTGCTGATCCACTCGAAGAACCAAATCTCCTTCTTGGAAGGCTCGACTCTTCACGTTTTTGGTATGGAAGCGACGTAATTCCTACTGATAAATGGTCGATCGGATCATTGCCATCTCTCTTTCTTCTTCTAGAAGGTTGACTGCATCCTGTCGGGCTTGCTCTGCTTCATCTTCAGTGTAGAGTTCGACTCGGGGCGCGTTGTGAAGCAAGTCACTCGGCAAGACTGCTTCGGCTCCATAGACCATGAAGAACGGAGTTCTCCCAGTCGACCGATTGGGTGTGGTCCTTAATCCCCAATGTCATGGGGGAACGAGCACCTATGGGGCAGGGAGCTCCTTTTCGGTCCGCCAGGGAGCGGAGGGCGCACGAAGAGCAGATCGAGGTCGAGCACGCGGGGGATTTTACCCAGCTTCGGAACTCTCCGGAGAGATAAAACTCCTACTGCTGCTTTGTGTTTCTATTATGTTCTTGCTTGAAAGCGTGGGTGTCGAATGAGTCGAACCCCACCCCTTCTACGTGCGCATGGGCCTCCTTTTTATAGTCTAAAGGGGTCACCGACAGGTGGCAATGCAGAAAGAGGGGTAAAAAGGTAAAAACGGGGGTTGGTACAACCACTATCAACAGTGCCCCCTACCTAATTCTGACGGCAGGGGACAAGGGCATTTAATGCCCGTCCGGTCGCTCCAACAGTGTAGGAAGCGACCGTTAGGGGCGCCACCGATCGCCACGATGCCCTCCTTGTCAGCTCCATCCGCCACCTCGCACCGCTTGGCTGCACAGCTACCCGCCACGTACACCAGGAGCGATCCTGCGGCGACACGTCGTCGGGTGAGCTGGAGCGTGGGCGCAGAGTGGTGGCTTCGCTGTGGCAAGTGCCTTGCTGCGGTTTCTGTCTTGTCGCACCTGCAAGCTTGCCGCTCGTCGGGTCTTGCCGGGACGTGCGGTGCGTCGCGGCAAGTTTTCTGAGGTGCCTTGGTTGGCCTTCCCGGCAAGCTCCTCTTGCCGGGGTCTTGTCCTTCCCGGCAAGCTTCTCTTGCCGGGGCCTTGTCTTCTCGGTTAACACTTTGTTCTTGAATGGCAGTAATATGAATAGTGAAGGGTCTTGGCGGACGCCCGGCAAGCCTTGCCGCGGGACGCTACGACTGCCCGTGCACATGTTCGGGGTACTAAGGTACCCCTACTTTAGTACACCGACAGGAGCCCCCGGGCCTGGGCCATACACGGTGCCGAGCGCTGTTGGGCCAGGCCCAAAACGGGGCACGGGCACGCGCGGCCTGGGTCCAAACCAAATCCACTCCGTATCCACCGCGTCCTCCCGTAACGGCACGCGTCAATCGCAGCGTCGTGGGAGAGATCGTGGGCAATACTTAAATTCAGGAAATGCGTAACGTTCGCCTCGGTTCTGCATCCCCGCCACGCGGCTCCCATGCGCTTGGGGTCGCGGACGGTGGAAGTGGGAGACTGGGCCATTGCGAGCAGAGGCAGCGGGTCGGCCCCGACTCCCTGCTCTTCCCGTGCCCTGATTCGCTGAGCGGGGCGGCCGAGCCCCCACCCCGCTCCTTTAAGAAGAGCGGGAGGGGAGCGCAGAAGCCCGCACTCTCTCATCTTCTTCTTTCTTCAGCTTCTGCTCCCCTTTCTCTCATTCGCCATGGAGAAAGGAAACCCTAGCCCTTCATCGGTGGCGGCAAGGGTCGCCGCCAGACAGCGCACCCCTCCCTATCCCACGCCCGTGGTGGCAGAGCTAGCCATAAGGGGAAGAGGGAGGGGGCGAGGTCGTGGACGAGGTCGAGGACGAGGTCGAGGCGCTCGGGGAAGAGGCGGACGGGGCGGCGCGCCAGCTCCGCCTCCGCCGGCGGATCCTCTCCCCACGGCGGTCCATACAGGGGACGACCCTTGCGAGTTCTTCGTCAGGCTGCGCCGAGCGCCTCGTCGTCGCCTCTGGCTCCCAGCTCCGTTTGCGAGCGTGATGGAGTTGGACCCGCCCGAGACACTGGGATTGCACATGAGGGGCTGTGGGATCAGCGGCACGCGAGTCCGCGTTGTATTCCCAGCCCCTAATGTGATGTATCTTGATCGTGGGTGGAAGACGTTCGCCCGTATCCACAGCCTGATGAAGGGGTTTACCCTCCATTTTAAGTTAATGGAGGGCGATCTCCTCTCCGTCAAGGTCTTCGGGTGCTTCGGCATTCGGCCGAAGTGTTGCGTGGACAGCTCCTCCGATAGCGAAGACTCCCCCTCGAGCGAGAGTGACGAGGAGGAGAGCGACAGCGATGACGAGGATAGCAGGCTACGGGATGGCGGGCCCGACTAGGTGTCGGGCGCCGCTTTGGGCGTCACCGGTGACCCCATCATCCGTGTCGCCGACTCCTTGAACTCCTCGGGGTCGTCTCCTTGGGCGGCTGGCGTAGGGAGGCTGCGGAAGGGGAAGAGGGCTGGCGACAAGGCCGTCAAGTCGGAGTACGAGGGCGTAGTGCCCTCGACAGTGTGCTGACGTCCTGCCGCCCCGTCTTCGAGCCCCGCTTCCGGCGCCGCCATCACCGTCCATCCTTCGGACGGCCCCCGGGATGTTCTCTTGGTGTCTTCTAGCACCTGTAGCTCGCCTAGGCGCTCCTTTTTCCCTTTTCGCCTCCTTGACCTACCTCCTGAAGAGAGGGACAGGAAAGGGATTACGGGCATCTTATCTTTTTAATTTGTAAGCCTCCGGGCCTTAGCCGCATCTAAAACTTGTAATCCTCTTTTTCATGTTTTTCATCCTCTATGGACTGTACCTGAGTGGGATGTTTTTTTAATGAAAAGGGGATGCTTGCTATGTTATATCCTTTACTCAATTCCATCCCTTGTATGTTTTTACCCTACGCTTTTAGGGAACTTGCCGGTGGGAACACGCTTGCCGCGAGCGCTGAGTGCGGAATATCAGCAGCCTGCCGGCGGTGTTGCTTCCGGCAAGAAACCTTGTCGGGGCTAGTTGCAGCACGCTTTCATTGTTGAGCGGACTCGAAACAAATTAAGGGCGCAACTTAGCCACGAGTCGATTCCTCCGCGCACAGGTTTTCCATACAAGGCACGGTCGTTCAAGGAATATAACTTAAAAATTTAAAACTTGATCATGCTCAAACTTTGGCAACTTAGCTTTTCTGTCGTTTGCGTCCCGGCAAGGCTGTACTTCTTTGAACGATGCCATATCCACTTCATTATCTTCTCCTTCTCGAAGCTTCTGGCGTTAACTTTGCGGCTATGGTAGCGGCGCAAAGCTTGCTGGTAGCGAGCAGCTCGTACCGCAGCCTGAAGATGATCTTCCTCGAGGAGCAGCGCGTCATCTTGCCGCAGCTGCTCTTGCTCTAGCTCATCATAAGTGAGCACTCGAGGCGATCCGTATACAAGTTCTATGGGGAGAACTGCCTCTTCCTCACTGCTTCCACCTCCGGCCACTTCGTGAACTTGTCGATCGCCACGTACAAGTACTCGAAGCCCCCGACAGCTCGAGGAAAGGGGCCGAGAATGTCGAGCCCCCAGACCGAAAATGGCCAGGATAAAGGGATTGTTTGGAGAGCTTGAGCTGGTTGATGCATTTGTTTGGAGTGGAACTGGCACGTTTCACGCTTGGTTACTTGTGCAGTTGCATCCTGGAGAGCTGTCGGCCAGAAGAAACCTTGCCGGAAAGCTTTGCCGGCAAGTGCTCTTGCACCAATGTGGTGACCACATATGCCTCCATGTATCTCCGCCAACAGCTCTTGTCCATCTTCCCGAGAAACGCACTTCAATTTCACTCCGTTGAATCTTCTTCTGTACAGAATGTCATCGACAAACTGGTACATACTTGATTGCCGGGCTACTTTCTCCGCTTCTTCTTGCTCTTCGGGAAGTTATCCTGTCTGAAGGAAATGGACGATCTGCTGTGCCCATGTCGGAGCTTGTGGCTCAACGACAAGGACTAGAGGCGCAAATGCTGCTGCGGGAACACCTGCTTCCACGACAAGAATCTGTGATTCAGCCGGAGCATGATGCTCCCCGGCAAGCGTGTCGGGACACAGCTTGTCGGGAGCGTCTGCTTCAACGAAACAAACCCTAGGGCTTGTCGGAGCAGACTGCTCCTCAGCACTCTTTGTGTTGATCTTGGGGACTTTCTTGACGGCGGCTTCGGGGAGCTCTGCCGGAAAGTAGTCGCCAGTAACTAACTTCCTCTTCTTGCTCTGTCTAGTTGGTGATGTGACAGATGGTTGAGTCAGCTTGAGCACAAAAATTCCTGGTTCCATAGGTAACTTGAGTGCGGTACACTTTGACAGGCCATCTGCAATGTCGTTCTGAGCTCTTGGAATGTGTTCCATCTGCAGGCCATCAAAATGTTCTTCCAGCTTCCTCACTTCATCAATGTAGGCTGCCATCAGCGGACTTTGATAATCTTTGTTCACTTGGCGGACGACAAGCTGCGAGTCACCCCTGACAATGAGTTTCTTAATCCCAAGCTCTGCTGCTATTCTGAGTCCGGCAAGCAAGCCTTCATACTCTGCAGTATTGTTTGTTGCTTGCTCCTTGGGAAAGTGCATTTGGACCACGTACTTGAGGTGCTCTCCGGTGGGGGCGACAAGTAGTACGCCCGCACCGGTGCCTTGCAGCGAGAAGGCACCATCAAAGTACATGATCCATTCTTTGCTTGCTTCCTTGACGGGGATGCTCCTCTCCGGAGTTTCGTCATATGGTGTTGGTGTCCATTCTGCTATGAATTCTGCCAATGCTCGGCTCTGAATAGTTGAAGTACTTTCAAACTTGAGGCCAAAGCTTGACAATTCCAGTGCCCACTCGACAATCCTGCCTGTTGCTTCTGGATTCTGCAATATCCTCTTCAACGGAAAGCGAGTGACAACTGTGATCTCATGTGCTTGAAAGTAATGGCGCAGCTTCCTCGAGGCCATGAGAAGGCCGAAAAGCAACTTCTGCACACCAGAGTACCTTGATCTAGCCCCCTACAGAAGGGAACTGACAAAGTAAACTGGGCGCTGCACCATCTTCTTCTGTTTCTCTTCTTGTGGCTGCGCAGATCCATCCTTGCCGGAACCAGAACTTGTCGGGGAAGCCCCCTGCTTGTCGCTGGACTCGCTTTCCGCGATCACTGGCTCATCATCCGCCTCCCTCTCCACAACTAACGCAGCACTAACCACTTGATTGGTTGCCGCTAGATATAGCAGCAACTTCTCTTGTGGCTTAGGTGCGACAAGTGTTGGAGTAGAGGATAGGAATCTCTTCAGGTCCTGCAGTGCAGCCTCCGCTTCCGGAGTCCATTTCATTGGACCTGCCTTTTTCAGAATTTTGAAAAACGGCAGGGCGCGCTCAGCAGACTTAGAGATGAACCTACTGAGAGCAGCAACACAGCCGGCAAGTCTTCGCACATCCTTGACACGCTTTGGTGCTTCGATCTGTTCAATGGCTTTGATCTTGTCGGGATTGGCTTCAATCCCCCTCTGAGACACAAAGAATCCGAGAAGCTTGCCGGAAGGAACTCCAAACACGCACTTCTCGGGATTCAACTTGAGATTGATCTTGCGCAGATTTGTGAAGGTCTCGTCCAAATCTTGGATCAAAGTTGCTCTGTCTCTGCTCTTGACCACTATGTCATCCATGTAAGCTTCTACATTTCTGTGCAGCTGTGGCTCGAAAGCATGACTGACTACTCTTGCAAATGTTGAACCGGTATTCTTTAGTCCGAAAGGCATCTGTATAAAGCAGTACGTGCCACATGGAGTAATGAATGCGGTTTTCTCTTCATCCTCTTCATCTTCGTCCTCGTCCTTGTCGCGGCCGCGGGGAGGCATGTCTCCTTGCCACTACTTGGCCTTGCCGCGGCGCCCTCCCCGGGCGGGACGCTTCTTGCCGGATCCTCCACCACCTTCCTGGGCCTTCTCCTTGTCGCGGCGCTCGTATTCAGCTTTCTATAGCTCCGCCATCTGCTCAACTTTCTTGCAGGCTTGGAGGTCATGGCCCTTGGTGCGGTGGATCTTGCAGTACTGCTTGCCGGAGCCGTCCTGCTTGTCGGCGGCCACCACAGCCTCGCCGGAGTCACCAGCTTTGGCCTTCTCGGCGCCACCTCCGTTGCCGGACTGCTCGACGACTAACACATCCTTAGCCTTCCTCTTTCTGTTGTTCCGCCTCCGGTTCTTCTTTGCCGGGGCGGCATCCTCACTGTCAGATTCTTCGGCTCCTACGTTCTCTCCGAGAAGTTTCCTCCCCTCTTCAGCTCGTGCACACTTGTAGGCCAGAGCATATAGCTCGCTGACATCTCTGATTTTGCACATCGCCATCTCCTCCCTCATCCTGCGGTTACGCACGTTCTGGTGGAACGCGCTGATAACTGCGGCGGGGTGGACGTCTGGGATGTTGCGCTGCACCTGGCTGAATCTCTGTATGTACTTGCGCAGGGGTTCTCCCTCCTTCTGGACGAGCAGATGAAGATCGCTCTCCTGGCCATGGGGTTCGTGGCCGCCTGTGAAGGCGCCGACAAACTGATGGCACAGGTCCGCCCAAGAAGAGATGGAGTTGTCTGGCAAGTGCATGAGCCAAGATCTGACGTTGGGCTTGAGCACCAGCGGGAAATAGTTGGCGAGGATCTTCTCGTCTCGCCCCCCGGCAGCCTGCACCGCGATGGTGTAGACACTGAGGAACTCCGACGGATGTATCCTGCCATCGTACTTCTCGGGCACATCTGGCTTGAAGTTCTTGGTACTGGGCCACTGGACCTGCCGCAGCTCACGGGTGAACGCAGGGCAACCTACCGCGTACGGCAAGTCGCCTGGTTCCCCTGGCGCATGCATATCGACAGTGGGCCCAGCGCGCTGGTCAGATTGACGTCGCGCTTCTCTTCGGCGCTCGATGCGAGTACAAGCATCTTCGTGTCGTCGTTCTTGGAGAACTTGGCATTGATCGCGGCGAGCTCGCGGGTCCGACGACGTAGTGGAATCGGTGTCGAGGTTGGCCCGGCGAGTCGGCGATCTTGGCCTTCGGGGCGGGGAGTGCACGGTGGTGGCACCCCAGCGGTCTTGTCGGCGTCGGCCTGCGCCTGGGCGTCTTGCCGGGGCTTCGATGTGTTCGGTTGCCGGGGCTTGTCGCCGTTGGCGAAGCCGATGAGGCTCTGGATGGTGATCTTCCAGTCGTCGATCTTGTCTGGCGCTGGAGGGTAATCTAGAAGCAGCTGAGCTCGGGCCAGCGCTTCCTCCGAAGTCTTGGGCGGCGGTGGCGAGCGGCACGAGGTGCGGGATATGCTCAAACTTCTAACAGTGTTAGAAGGAGCAACATCTCGCCCAGGCGACCGCACTGCGCTCGTGCCAGCGTGTTGACGTGTACGTTAGCCTTGAGCGTCCCGCGACCCACCAGCTTGGCCTTGTTCCAACGCGAGTACGGTGCTAGGAGCACCGTGGCGTTGTCGATCCTGCACCCCCTGGGAGGGGAGCGGTGGATGTACAGACGTTGAAGCTTGCGGGGCCTTGTCCTTGGACCTGGTGACGACGTGAGTCCCACCGTCGGCGCCCGCTCCTCCGCCGGCGTCCACCCCACCGCCCGTTTGCTCCGGTGGCGGTAGGATAGTCGCAGACGTAGCGGCCACCTCCGAAGCCTTCTTCTTCGGTGGCATGTCGATGAAGATGCTGATGTAGCGCGCGCCGAGACCGGATCAGGTTCGCACAACCTCGACGCCCCCTCCCTGGCGCGCCAAAGATGTCGTGGGGGAACGAGCACCTATGGGGCAGGGAGCCCCTTTTCGGTCCGGCAGGGAGCGGAGGGCGCACGAAGAGCAGATCGAGGTCGAGCACGCGGGGGATTTTACCCAGCTTCGGAGCTCTCCGGAGAGATAAAACTCCTACTGCTGCTTTGTGTTTCTATTCTATTCTAGCTTGAAAGCGTGGGTGTCGAATGAGTCGAACCCCACCCCTTCTACGTGCGCATGGGCCTCCTTTTTATAGTCTAAAGAGGTCACCGACAGGTGGCAATGCAGAAAGAGGGGTAGAAAGATAAAAACGGGGGTTGGTACAACCGCTATCAACAGTGCCCCCTACCTAATTCTGACGGCAGGGGACAAGGGCATTTAAGGCCCGTCCGGTCGCTCCAACAGTGTAGGAAGCGACCGTTAGGGGCGCCACCGATCGCCATGATGGCCTCCTTGTCAGCTCCATCCGCCACCTCGCACCGCTTGGCTGCACAGCTACCCGCCACGTACACCAGGAGCGATCCTGCGGCGACACATCGTCGGGTGAGCTGGAGCGTGGGCGCAAAGTGGTGGCTTCGCCGCGGCAAGTGCCTTGCCGCGGTTTCTGTCTTGTCGCACCCACAAGCTTGCCGCTCGTCGGGTCTTGCTGGGACGCGCGGTGCGTCGCGGCAAGTTTTCTGAGGTGCCTTGGTTCGCCTTCCCGGCAAGCTCCTCTTGCCGGGGTCTTGTCCTTCCTGGCAAGCTTCTCTTGCCGGGGCCTTGTCTTCTCGGTTAACACTTTGTTCTTGAATGGTAGTAATATGAATAGTGAAGGGTCTTGGCGGATGCCCGGCAAGCCTGGCCGCTGGACGCTGCGACTGCCCGTGCACAAGTTCGGGGTACTAAGGTACCCCGACTTTAGTACACCGACACCCAAAGTACTGACGGAAGTTCGTCGACCCATGCACCAGCCGCGTGCTTGAGATCGCGCATCAGTCGGGGTTTCAACCCTTTGAGAATTAAACCATTTGCTCGTTCTGCCTGTCCATTCGACTGGGGGTGAGCGACTGAAGCATAGTCGACTCGTGTGCCCTGAGATGTGCAAAAGGCTCTGAATTCCTCGGAATCAAAGTTCGACCCATTATCAGTGATGATGCTATGTGGAACTCCATATCTGAATATCAACTCCCTGATGAAGCTGACAGCAGTGCCGACATCAAAATTCTTGATGGGTTTAGCTTCAATCCACTTAGTGAACTTGTCGACTGCCACCAGCACATGGGTGAAGCCGCTTCTGCCTGTTCTCAGTGGTCCAACCATATCCAATCCCCATATAGCGAAAGGCCAGACGAGTGGAATGGTCTTCAAGGCTGAGGCGGGCTTGTGTGACATATTGGAGTAAAATTGACATCCTTCACACTTGTCGACTATCTCCTTTGCCATTTCATTTGCTCTTCGCCAGTAAAATCCCGCTCGGTATGCTTTAGCCACAATGGTCCGAGAGGACGCATGATGGCCACAGGTCCCCGAGTGGATATCGTCAAGGATTATCCGACCTTCTTCTGGCGTTATACATTTCTGACCGACTCCAGTCGCGCTTTCTCTGTACAACTGTCCCTTCATCACGGTAAAGGCTTTGGATCAGCGAACGATCTGTCGAGCCTCTTCTTCATTCTCTGGGAGCTCTTTCCTTAAGATGTACGCGATGTACGGCTCTGTCCAATCGGGAGTGATGACCAACGCTTCCATGATCAGGTCGACCAGCGCTGAAACTTCAACTTCAGTCGGATCTGTGACACTTTTTGGCTGCGGAGCTTCTTCGGTAAAAGGATCTTCCTGAACTGATGGAGTATTGATATGTTCCAAAAACACGTTACTGGGAATGGCTTCTCTCTTGGAACCTATCTTTGCCAAATCATCAGCCGCTTGATTCTTCAGTCGGGGTATATGATGGAGCTCTAACCCTTCAAATTTCTTCTCAAGCTTTCTTACTGCATTACAGTAACCAGTCATGGCTGGGCTTCTGACGTCCCACTCCTTCATCACCTGATTGACCACCAAATTTGAGTCGCCATAAACCATAAGGCAACGGACGCCGAGTGAAATGGCCATGCGCAACCCATACAAAAGTGCTTCGTATTCTGCTTCATTGTTGGAGGAATCAAAGTGGATCTGGAGCACATATCTGAGCTTATCTCCTCGGGGGGAAACCAATATTACCCCAGCATCGGAACCATTCAACATCTTAGAACCGTCAAAGAACATGGTCCAGTGTTTCAAGTGAACTTGAGTCGGTAGTTGCTGTTCAATCCACTCGGCGATGAAATCTGCTACTGCTTGGGACTTAATGGCTTTCTTTGCCTCAAATTTGATATCAAGGGGAAGGAGTTCAATCGCCCATTTTGCCACTCGACCAGTTGCATCTCTGTTGTGCAGAATCTCTGACAATGGGGCGTCGCTGACGACTGTAATGGAATGATCAGAGAAATAATGAGCAACCTTCTTCGTGGTCATGTAAATCCCATATACAAGCTTCTGATAATGAGGATATCTTTGCTTCGATGGGGTCAACACTTTGGAAAGATAATATACTGGGCGCTAAACTTTGAAGGCTTTCCCTTCTTCTTCTCACTCGACCGTAAGTACTGTACTGATGACTTGTCCTGTGGCTGCAATGTAAAGCAACAAAGGCTCTTTGCTGATTGGAGCAGCAAGCACCGGCTGGGTGGAGAGCAGAGCTTTTAGCTCTGCAAACACTGCATCAGCTTCTGGAGTCCACTCGAACTTGTCTGACTTCTTCATCAGTCGGTAAAGAGGTAATGCCTTTTCACCGAGGCGAGAGATGAATCGACTTAACGCGGCCAAGCATCCAGTAAGCTTCTGAACAACGTGCACACGCACGGGGCGTTTCATTTGGAGTATAGTGCCAACCTTTTCTGGGTTGGCGTCAATCCTCGTTCGGAAACGAGAAAACAGAGTAACTTTCCGCCAGGAACTCCGAATGTGCACTTTGATGGATTAAGCTTGATATCATACCTCCTGAGATTGGCAAATGTTTCAGCGAGGTCAGTCAACAGGTCGGAACCCTTTCGTGATTTGACCACAATATCATCCATGTATGCTTCCACGTTCCGACTGATTTGAGTGAGTAAACACTTTTGAATCATCCTCATGAATGTGGCTCCAGCATTCTTGAGGCCGAATGGCATGGTGACATAGCAGAAGCACCCGAATGGTCGGGTCTATACAGACGGATCTGATGGTACCCGGGATAAGCGTCTAAAAAAGACAGGCGCTCACATCCCGCAGTTGAGTCGACTATTTGGTCAATGCGGGGGAGAGGTGAAGGAAATATGCCCTAGAGGCAATAATAAAGTTATTATTTATTTCCTTATTTCATGATAAATGTTTATTATTCATGCTAGAATTGTATTAACCGGAAACATAATACATGTGTGAAAACATAGACAAACATAGTGTCACTAGTATGCCTCTACTTGACTAGCTCGTTTATCAGAGATGGTTATGTTTCCTAGCCATGGACAAAAGAGTTGTCATTTGATTAACGGTATCACATCATTAGGAGAATGATGTGATTGACTTGACCCATTCCGTTAGCTTAGCACTTGATCGTTTAGTATGTTGCTATTGCTTTCTTCATGACTTATACAAAGTTCCTGGAACTATGAGATTGTGCAACTCCCATTTACCAGAAGAACACTTTGTGTGCTACCAAACATCACAATGTAACTGGGTGATTATAAAGGTGCTCTATAGGTGTTTCCGAAGGTACATGTTGAGTTGGCATAATTCGAGATTAGGATTTGTCACTCCGATTGTCGGAGAGGTATCTCTGGGCCCTCTCGGTAATACTCATCACTTAAGCCTTGCAAGCTTGTAACTAATGAGTTAGTTATGAGATGACGTATTACAGAACGAGTAAAGAGACTTGCCGGTGACGAGATTGAACTAGGTATTGGATACCGACGATCGAATCTCGGGCAAGTAACATACCGATGACAAAGGGAACAACGTATGTTGTTATGCGGTTTGACCGATAAAGATCTTCGTAGAATATGTAGGAGCCAATATGGGCATCCAGGTCCCGCTATTGGTTATTGACCGAGAATAGTTCTAGGTCATGTCTACATAGTTCTCGA
This sequence comes from Triticum timopheevii, assembly GCA_963921465.1. NCBI lineage: Eukaryota > Viridiplantae > Streptophyta > Magnoliopsida > Poales > Poaceae > Triticum > Triticum timopheevii. The sequence continues at coordinate 466,890,074 of OY997266.1, forward strand.
ACCCGTAGGGTCCGCACGCTTAAGGTTTCGATGACAGTTATATTATGAGTTTATGAGTTTTGATGTACCGAAGGAGTTCGGAGTCCCTGATGAGATCGGGGACATGACGAGGAGTCTCGAAATGGTCGAGACGTAAAGATCGATATATTGGACGACTATATTCGGAGTTCGGAAAGGTTCCGAGTGATGCGGGTATTTTTCGGAGTACCGGAGTGTTACGGAAATTCGCCGGGGAGAAGTATTGGGCCTTATTGGGCCCTGCGGGAAAGAGAGAGGGACTGCCTAGGGCAGGCTGCGCGCCCCCCCAAGGCCTAGTCCGAATTGGACTAGGGGGAGGGGCCGCACCCCCTCCTTCCTTCCCTTCTCTCTTCCCCTTCCTTGTCTCCTACTCCTAATACATGGAAGGACTCCTAGTTGGACTAGGAAAGGGGGAATCCTACTCCCGGTGGGAGTAGGACTCCCCATGGCGCGCCCCTCCTAGGGCCGGCCTCCACCTCCCTCCCTTCTTTATATACGGGGGCAGGGGGCACCCCATAGACACACAAGTTGATCTACGGATCGTTCCTTAGCCGTGTGCGGTGCCCCCTTCCACCATATTCCACCTCGGTCATATCGTCGCGGAGTTTAGGCGAAGCCCTGCGCCGGTAGAACATCATCACCGTCACCACGCCGTCGTGCTGACGGAACTCATCTCCGGAGCTCAGCTGGATCAGAGGCCGGAGATCGTCATCGAGCTGAACGTGTGCAGAATTCGGAGGTGCCGTACGTTCGGTGCTTGGATCGGTCGGATCGTGAAGACGTACGACTACATCAACCGCGTTGTCATAACGCTTCCGCTTACGTTCTACGAGGGTACGTGGACAACACTCTCCCCTCTTGTTGCTATATCATCACCATGATCTTGCGTGTGCGTAGGAATTTTTTTGAAATTACTACGTTCCCCAACAGTGGCATCCGAGCTTAGGTTTTATGCGTTGATGTTATATGCATGAGTAGAACACAAGTGAGTTGTGGACGATATAAGTCATACTGCCTACCAGCATGTCATACTTTGGTTCGGCGGTATTGTTGGATGAAGCGGCCCGGACCGGCATTACGCGTACGCTTACGCGAGACTGGTTCTACCGACATGCTTTGCACACAGGTGGCTGGCGGGTGTCAGTTTCTCCAACTTTAGTTGAACCGAGTGTGACTACGCCCGGTCCTTGCGAAGGTTAAAACGGAGTCTATTTGACAATCTATCGTTGTGGTTTTGATGCGTAGGTAAGTACGGTTCTTGCTAAAGCCCGTAGCAGCCACGTAAAATTTGCAACAACAAAGTAGAGGACGTCTAACTTGTTTTTGCAGGGCATGTTGTGATGTGATATGGTCAAGACGTGATGCTATATTTTATTGTATGAGATGATCATGTTTTGTAACCGAAGTTATCGGCAACTGGCAGGAGCCATATGGTTGTCGCTTTATTGTATGAAATGCAAATGCCCTGTAATTGCTTTACTTTATCACTAAGCGGTAGCGATAATCGTAGAAGCAATAGATGGCGCAACGACAACGATGCTACGATGGAGATCAAGGTGTCGCGCCGGTGACGATGGTGATCACGACAGTGCTTCGGAGATGGAGATCACAAGCACAAGATGATGATGGCCATATCATATCACTTATATTGATTGCATGTGATGTTTATCCTTTATGCATCTTATCTTGCTTTGATTGACGGTAGCATTTTAAGATGATCTCTCACTAAATTATCAAGAAGTGTTCTCCCTGAGTATGCACCATTGCCAAAGTTCGTCGTGCCGAGACACCACGTGATGATCGGGTGTGATAAGCTCTACGTCCATCTACAACGGGTGCAAGCCAGTTTTGCACACGCAGAATACTCAGGTTAAACTTGACGAGCCTAGCATATACAGATATGGCCTCGGAACACAGAGACCGAAAGGTCGAGCGTGAATCATATAGTAGATATGATCAACATAATGATGTTCACCATTGAAAACTACTCCATCTCATGTGATGATCAGTTATGGTTTAGTTGATTTAGATCACGTGATCACTTAGATGACTAGAGAGATGTCTGTCTAAGTGGGAGTTCTTAAGTAATATGATTAATTGAACTTTAATTTATCATGAACTTAGTCCTAGTAGTATTTTGCAAATTATGTTGTAGATCAATAGCTCGCATTGTTGCTTTCATAAGTTTATTTTGATATGATCCTAGAGAAAACTGTGTTGAAAATGTTAGTAGCAATGTTGCGGATTTGATTCGTGATCTGAGGTTAATCCTCATTGCTGCACAGAAGAATGATGTCCTTGATGCACCTCTAGGTGACAGACCTATTGCAGGAGCAGATGCAGACGTTATAAATGTTTGGCTAGCTCAATATGATGACTACTTAATAGTTTGAGTGAACCATGCTTAACGGCTTAGAATCGGGACTTCAAAGACGTTTTGAACGTCATGGACCATATGAGATGTTCCAGGAGTTGAAGTTAATATTTCAAGAAAATACCCGAGTTGAGAGATATGAAGTCTCCAACAAGTTCTATAGCTAAAAGATGGAGGAGAATCGCTCAACTAGTGAGCATGTGCTCAGATTGTCTGGGTACTTCAATCGCTTGAATCAAGTGGGAGTTAATCTTCCAGATAAGATAGTGATTGACAGAATTCTCTAGTCACCATCACTAAGTTACTAGAACTTCGTGATGAACTATAGTATGCAAGGGATGACAAAAACGATTCCCGAGCTCTTCGAAGGTAGAAATCAAGAAAAGACCATCAAGTGTTGATGGTTAACAAGATCACTAGTTTCAAGAAAAGGGCAAAGGGAAAGAAAGGGAACTTCAAGAAGAACGGCAAGCAAGTTGCTTCTCAAGTGAAGAAACCCAAGTCTGGTCCTAAGCCTGAGACTAAGTGCTTCTACTGCAAAGAGACTGGTCACTGGAAGAGGTACTACCCCAAGTGATTGGCGGATAAGAAGGATGGCAAAGTGAACATAAGTATATTTGATATACATGTTATTAATGTGTACTTTACTAGTGTTTATAGCAACCCCTCAGTATTTGATACTAGTTCAGTTGCTAAGATTAGTAACTCGAAACGGGAGTTGCAGAATAAACAGAGACTAGTTAAAGGGTGAAGTGACGATGTGTGTTGGAAATAGTTCCAAGATTGATATGATCATCATCGCACACTCCCTATACTTTCGGGATTAGTGTTAAATCTAAATAAGTGTTATTTGGTGTTTGCGTTGAGCATGAATATGATTTGATCATGTTTACTGCAATACGGTTATTCATGTAAGTTAGAGAATAATTGTTGTTCTATTTACATGAATAAAACCTTCTATGGTCATACACCCAATGAAAATGGTTTGTTGGATCTCGATCGTGTGATACACATATTCGTAATATTGAAGCCAAAAGATGCAAAGTTAATAATGATAGTGCAACTTATTTTTGGCACTGCCGTTTAGGTCATATCGGTGTAAAGCGCATGAAGAAACTCCATAAAGATGGATTTTCAGAATCACTTGGTTATGAATCATTTGATGCTTGCGAACCGTGCCTTTTGGGCAAGATGACTAAAACTCCGTTCTTCGGAACAATGGAACGAGCTACTGACTTATTGAAAATAATACATACTGATGTATGCAGACCAATAAGTATGAAGGCTCGTGGCAAGTATCGTTATTTTCTGACCTTTACAGATGATTTGAGCAGATATGGGTATATCTACTTGATGAAACATAAGTCTGAAATAGTTGAAAGGTTCAAAGAATTTCAGAGTGAAGTGGAAAATCATCGTAACAAGAAAATAAAGTTTCTGCAATCTGATCGTGGAGATGAATATTTGAGGTACGAGTTTGGTCTTCAATTAAAACAATGTGAAATAGTTTCACAGCTCACGCCACCTGGAACACCACAACGTTATTGTGTGTCCGAACATCGTAGCCGCACTTTATTGGATATGGTGCGATCTATGATGTCTCTTACTGATTTACCAATATCGTTTTGGGGTTATGCATTAGAGACAGCTGCATTCACGTTTAATAGGGCACCATCTAAATCCGTTGAGACGACACCGTATGAACTATGGTTTAGCAGTAAACCTAAGCTGTTGTTTCTTAAAGTTTGGGCTGCGATGCTTATGTGAAAAAGTTTCATCCTGATAAGCTCAAACCCAAATCGGAGAAGTGTGTCTTCATAGAATACCCAAAGGAAATTGTTGGGTACACCTTCTATCACAGATCCGAAAGGCAAGACATCCGTTGCCAAGAATGGATCCTTTCTAGAGAAGGAGTTTCTCTCGAAAGAAGTGAGTGGGAGGAAAGTAGAACTTGATGAGGTAACAGTACCAGCTCCCTTATTGGAAAGTAGTTCATCACAGAAATCGGTTCCCGTGACACCTACACCAATTAGTGAGGAAGTTAATGATAATGATCATGAAACTTCAGATCAAGTTGTTACTGAACTTCGTAGATCAACCGGAGTAAGATCTGCACCAGAGTGGTACGGTAATCCTATTCCGGAAGTCATGCTACTAGATCATGGTGAACCTACAAACTATGAAGAAGCGATGGTGAGCCCAGATTCCGCAAAATGGCTTGAAGCCATAAAATCTGAGATATGATCCATGTATGAGAACAAAGTATGGACTTTGATTGACTTGCTCGATGATCAGCAAGCCATGTTAAATGAATGGATCTTCAAGAGGAAGACAGACACTGATAGTAGTATTACTATCTACCAAGCTCGACTTGTTGCGAAAGGTTTTCAACAAGTTCAAGGTGTTGAATACGATGAGATTTTCTCACTCGTATCGATGCTTAAGTCTGTCTGAATCATGTTAGCAATTGCCACATTTTATGAAATCTGGCAAATGGATGTCAAAACTGCATTCCTTAATGGATTTATTAAAGAAGAGTTGTATATGATGCAACCAGAAGGTTTTGGCAATCTTAAAGGTGCTAACAAAATGTGCAAGCTCCAGCAATCCATCTATGGACTGGTGCAAGCATCTCGGAGTTGGAATATACGCTTTGATAAGTTGATCAAAGCATATAGTTTTATATGGACTTACGATGAAGCCTGTATTTACAATAAAGTGAGTGGGAGCACTACAACCTTTCTGATTAGTATATGTGAGTGACATATTGTTGATCAGAAATGATGTAGAATTTTTCTGCAAAGCATAAAGGAGTGTTTTAAAGGAGTTCTTTAAAAAGAAAAGACCTCAGTAAGAGCTACTTACATATTGAGCATCAAGATCTATTGAGATAGATCAAGACGCTTGATAAGATTTTCAATGAGTACATACCTTGGCAAGATTTCGAAATAGTTTAAAATGGAACAGTCAAAGAAAGAGTTCTTGCCTGTGTTGCAAAGGTATGAAATTGAGTAAGACTCAAATCCCGACCACAGCAGAAAATAGAAAGAGAATGAAAAGTCATTCCCTATGCCTCAGTCATAGGTTCTATAAAGTATGCTATGCTATGTACCAGACCTATTGTATACCTTGCTCTGAATTTGGCAAGGGAGTACAATAGTGATCTAGGAGTAGATCACTGGACATTGGTCAAGAATATCCTTAGTAAGGACTAAGGAGATGTTTCTCGATTATGGAGGTGATAAAAGAGTTTGTTGTAAAAGTTACATCAGTGCAAACTTTTACACTGATCCAGATGACTCTAAGTCTCAACCTGGATACATATTGAAAGTCGGAGCAATTAGCTAGAGTAGCTCCGTGTAGAGCATTGTGGACATAAAATATTTGCAAAATGCATACGGCTCTGAATGTGACAGACCCGTTGACTAAGCTTCTCTCACGAGCAAAACATGATCACACCTTAGTACTCTTTGGGTGTTAATCACATAGCGATGTGAACTAGATTATTGACTCTAGTAAACCCTTTGGATGTTGGTCACATGATGATGTGAACTATGGGTGTTAATCATATACAGATATGAATATTGGTGTTAAATCACATGGCGATGTGAACTAGATTATTGACTCTAGTGCAAGTGGGAGACTGAAGGAAATATGCCCTAGAGGCAATAATAAAGTTATTATTTATTTCCTTATTTCATTATAAATGTTTATTATTCATGCTAGAATTGTATTAACCGGAAACATAATACATGTGTGAATACATAGACAAACATAGTGTCACTAGTATGCCTCTACTTGACTAGCTCGTTTATCAGAGATGGTTATGTTTCCTAGCCATGGACAAAAGAGTTGTCATTTGATTAACGGGATCACATCATTAGGAGAATGATGTGATTGAGTTGACCCATTCCGTTAGCTTAGCACTTGATCGCTTAGTATGTTGCTATTGCTTTCTTCATGACTTATACAAAGTTCCTGCAACTATGAGATTGTGCAACTCCCATTTACCGGAAGAACACTTTGTGTGCTACCAAACATCACAACGTAACTGGGTGATTATAAAGGTGCTCTACAGGTGTTTCCGAAGGTACATGTTGAGTTGGCATAATTCGAGATTAGGATTTGTCACTCCGATTGTCGGAGAGGTATCTCTGGGCCCTCTCGGTAATACTCATCACCTAAGCCTTGCAAGAATGTAACTAATGAGTTAGTTATGAGATGACGTATTACAGAACGAGTAAAGAGACTTGCCGGTGACGAGATTGAACTAGGTATTGGATACCGACGATCGAATCTCGGGCAAGTAACATACCGATGACAAAGGGAACAACGTATGTTGTTATGCGGTTTGACCGATAAAGATCTTCGTAGAATATGTAGGAGCCAATATGGGCATCCAGGTCCCGCTATTGGTTATTGACCGAGAGTAGTTCTAGGTCATGTCTACATAGTTCTCGAACCTGTAGGGTCCGCACTCTTAAGGTTTCGATGACAGTTATATTATGAGTTTATGAGTTTTGATGTACCGAAGGAGTTCGGAGTCCCTGATGAGATCGGGGACATGACGAGGAGTCTCGAAATGGTCGAGACGTAAAGATCGATATATTGGATGACTATATTCGGAGTTCGGAAAGGTTCCGAGTGATTCGGGTATTTTTTGGAGTACCGGAGAGTTACGGGAATTCGCCGGGGAGAAGTATTGGGCCTTATTGGGCCCTGCGGGAAAGAGAGAGGGACTGCCTAGGGCAGGCTGCGCGCCCCCCCAAGGCCTAGTCCGAATTGGACTAGGGGGAGGGGCCGCACCCCCTCCTTCCTTCCTTTCTCTCTTCCCCTTCCTTGTCTCCTACTCCTAATACATGGAAGGACTCCTAGTTGGACTAGGAAAGGGGGAATCATACTCCCGGTGGGAGTAGGACTCCCCATGGCGCGCCCCTCCTAGGGCCGGCCTCCTCCTCCCTCCCTCCTTTATATACGGGGGCAGGGGGCACCCCATAGACACACAAGTTGATCTACGGATCGTTCCTTAGCCGTGTGCGGTGCCCCCTTCCACCATATTCCACCTCGGTCATATCGTCGCGGAGTTTAGGCGAAGCCCTGCGCCGGTAGAACATCATCATCGTCACCACGCCGTCATGCTGACGGAACTCATCTCCGGAGCTCAGCTGGATCGGAGGCCGGAGATCGTTATCGAGCTGAACGTGTGCAGAACTCGGCGGTGTCGTACGTTCGGTGCTTGGATCGGTCGGATCGTGAAGAAGTACGACTACATCAACCGCATTGTCATAACGCTTCCGCTTACGGTCTACGAGGGTACGTGGACAACACTCTCCCCTCTCGTTGCTATATCATCACCATGATCTTGCGTGTGCGTAGGAAATTTTTTGAAATTACTACGTTCCCCAACAAGAGGAAAATGATCTTTCGGGCAGGCCCGATTGATATGTTTGAAATCAATGCACATGCGAAGTGACTTGTCCTTCTTGGGGACCATGACAACATTGGCGAGCCACTCGGAGTGGTAAATTTCTCGGATAAACTCTGCTGCCAGGAGCCGAGCCACCTCCTCGCCAATGGCCTTTCTCTTTTGGACGGGGGACCGTCGAAGACATTCTTTGACAGGTTTCGCTTTTGAGTCGACTCATAGATGATGCTCAGCCAGCCCACTGGGAACACCCAGCATGTCAGCAGGCTTCCATGCGAAGATGTCCCAGTTCTCACAGAGGAACTGGATGAGCGCTTCTTCCTATTTAGAGTCGAGTGTTGTGGAGATATGAGTCGGAACAGCACTCGGGTCGGTCGGGTGAATGTGAACGGGCTTCGTCTCACCAGACGACTGGAACGCTGACTCTGTGGCGGGCTTCTTGGCCCGCAATAAGTCACTCGGATCTGCATTTTTTCTAGTATTCCTGCAGCTCCACCACTGTTATCTGAGCATCGGCAATCTTCGAGCCCTTCTGAAAGCACTCTTCTGCCTTTTTCCGATTGCCAGTGATGGTGATCACACCCTTCGGACCAGGCATCTTCAATTTGAGGTATACGTAACATGGTCGAGCCATGAATCGAGCATAAGCTGGCCTGCCTAAAATAGCGTGATAAGCACTCTGGAAATCCACAACTTCAAATGTTAACTTTTCTTTGCGGAAATGCTTTGAATCGCCGAAAACCACATCAAGGGCAATTTGGACGAGTGACTCAGCCTTTTTCCCAGGAATGACTCCATGGAAACTCATGTTGCTGGAACTGAGTCTGGACATCGGAATGCCCATTCCCTTCAGCGTCTCTGCATACAATATATTCAGGCCGCTGCCACCATCCATCAGAACCTTAGTCATTCGAGTGCCTTCGACGATTGGGTCGACCACCAAAGCTTGCCTCCTAGGGGTGGCTATGTGTGTTGGATGATCAGACTGGTCGAACGTGATGGCGGTCTGGGACCATTTCAAATAATTAGGTGTTGCCGGAGCAACCATATTCACCTCACGGTCCACAGGGAGGGAGGACGACGCAGGGGTCGACCGATACAGGGCCGACGGTTGCCGCAGCAGGACGCCGCAGACACATGCGTGAAAGTGTGTCGCCCCGTGGACTGGGAGCATGTCGATGTCGAGTGGAGCCTCCTGGAGCCAAGTGGAGTCATCGGCGATGAACATGGGCGCGCCGAGACGGATCTCGCGGCCCTCAACCAAAACTCCGCCAGAAACCATGATGAAGGCGATCGGTACAATTGCAACTTCTCCAATAAGTCGCTAAGACACCTGCCCCACGGTGGGCGCCAACTGTCGTGGTTCTAAGCCTGACAGTAGAATAGGGGGGTAGGTATGGAGAGGCAAGATCCTAGCTATGGAGTAGTTGTATACGCAAGGGGTTTACGAGTTCAGGCCCTTCTCGGAGGAAGTACCAGCCCTACGTCTCGGAGCCCGGAGGCGGTCGACTGGATTATATGCGTATGAGTTACAGAGGTGCAAACCCTTCTACCTGTGGAGGGGGGTGGCTTATATAGAGTGCGCGAGGACCCCAGCCAGCCCACGTAATGAAGGATCCAATGTACATTAAGGCCGGGCGTTACTGGTAACGCCATACATAAAGTGCTATCATGACCATAAAGACTACTTAATAACCGACCGTTTGTATGTGGAGCGACTCTAGATCTCCTGGTGGTCGAGTGAGTGGCTTCATGGTCGAGTGTCTTCAAGTCCGTCGAGTGGAATCCTTCCAGGTCGACTGAAAGGCAGTTTCTTATAAAGATGTCCTTGGGGAGGGTACCTTGGACAGGTCCATGACCCTATCCTAGGTACATGGCTTCATCACAAGTCCCATAGCATGCACGTATGGTTAAAGTTGTGTAACAAATTTGAAACATGAAGTGTACCTAGCTTGTGCATCCTTATGAGTGGCAGTCGTGGACGAGCGATGGTGTTTTCCTACCAATCTATCCCCCTAGGAGCATGCGCGTAGTACTTGATTTTTGATGACTTCTAAATTTTTGCAATAAGTATATGAGTTATTTTGACTAATGTTGAGTCCATGGATTATAGGCACTCTCACCTTTCCGCCTTTGCTAGCCTCTTCGGTACCGTGCATTGCCCTTTCTCACCTTGAGAGTCAGCGCAAACTTCGCTGGTGCATCCAAACCCCGTGATACGATACGCTCTATCACACTTAAACCTCCTTATATCTTCCTCAAAACAGCCACCATACCTACCTATTATGGCATTTCCATAGCCATTCTAAGATATATTGCCATGCAACTTCCATCATCATCATCATGACATACATTACTTTTGTCATATTGCCATTGCATGATCATGTAGTTGACATCGTATTTGTGGCAAAGCCACCATGCCTTATTTTCCATACATGTCACTCTTGATTCATTGCACCATCCCGGTACACCGCCGGAGGCATTCATATAGAGTCATATCTTGTTCTAAGTTTCGAGTTGTAATCTTTTTGTTGTAATCAATAGAAGTGTGATGATCATCATTATTAGAGCATTGCCCAAATAAAAAAAAGGAGTAAGGCCAAAAGAAAAAAAGAAAGGCCCAAAAAAATATATAAAAAAAGGGCAATGCTACTATCTCTTTTTCCACACTTGTGCTTCAAAGTAGCACCTTGTTCTTCATGTAGTAAGTCTCATATATTGTGCTTCAAAGTAGCACCTTGTTCTTCATATAGTGAATCTCATAAAGTTCTCCTTTTCATACTAGTGGGAATTTTTCATTATAGAACTTGGCTTGTATATTCCTACGATGGGCTTCCTCAAATGCCCTAGGTCTTCATGAGCAAGCGAGTTGGATGCACACCCACTAGTTTTCTTTTGTTGAGCATTCATAGCTCTAGTGCATCCGTTGCATGGCAATCCCTACTCCTCATGTTGACATCAATTGATGGGCATCTTCATAGCCCGTTGATTATCCTTGTCAATGTGAGACTTTCTCTCTTTTTGTCTTCTCCACACAATCCCCATCATCATATTCTATTCCACCCATAGTGCTATATCCATGGCTCACGCTCATGTATTGCGTGAAGGTTGAAAAAGTTTGAGATTATTTAAGTATGAAACAATTGCTTGGCTTGTCATCGGGGGTATAGAAGTTGGGAACATCTTTGTGTGACGAAAATGAAGCATAGCCTAACTATATGATTTTGTAGGGATGAACTTTCTTTTGCCATGTTATTTTGAGAAGACATGATTGCTTTGATTAGTATGCTTGAAGTATTACTATTTTTGTGTCAATATGAACTTTTGTCTTGAATATTTTGGATCTGAATATTCATGTCACAATTAAGAAGAATTACATTGAAATTATGCCAAAGTATCACTCCGCATCAAAAATTCTTTTTTTATCATTTACCTACTCGAGGACGAGCAGGAATTAAGCTTGGCGATGCCTGATATGTCTCCAACGTATCTATAATTTTTGATTGCTCCATGCTACTTTATCTACTGTTTTGGACTATATTGGGCTTTATTTTGCACTTTTATATTACTTTTGGGACTAACCTATTAACGGGAGGCCCAGCCCAGAATTGTTGTTTTTTGCCTTTTTCAGTATTTCGAAGAAACAGACTATCAAACGGAGTCCAAACGGAATGAAACCTTCGGGATCGTGATTTTCCAACCGAACGTGACCCAGGAGACTTGGACCCTACTCGAAGCAGTGCCCGAGGAGGTCACGAGGGTGGAGGGCGCCCCCCTGGGCGTGCGCCCTACCTCGTGGGCCCCTCGGCGCTCCACCGACGTCTCCTTCCTCCTATATATACCTACGTATCTCTGAACGATCAGAACAGGAGCAAAAAACCTAATTCCACCGCCGCAACCTTCTGTATCCACGAGATCCCATCTTGGGGCCTCTTCCGGAGCTCCGCCGGAGGGGGCATCCATCACGGAGGGCTTCTACATCATCACCATAGCCCCTCCGATGAAGTGTGAGTAGTTTACTTCCGACCTTCGGGTCCATAGCTAGTAGCTAGATGGCTTCTTCTCTCTTTTTGGATCTCAATACAATGTTCCCCCCCCCCTCTCTCGTGGAGATCTATTCGATGTAATCTTCTTTTTGCGGTGTGTTTGTTGAGACCGATGAATTGTGGGTTTATGATCCAGGATTATCTATGGAAAATATTTGATTCTTCTCTGAATTCTTTTATGTATGATTGAGTTATCTTTGCAAGTCTCTTCGAATTATCCTTTTTGATTTGGCCAACTAGATTGGTAGTTCTTGCAATGGGAGAAGTGCTTAGCTTTGGGTTCAATCTTGCGGTGTCCTTTCCCAGTGACAGAAGGGGCAGCAAGGCACATATTGTATTGTTGCCATCGAGGATAACAAGATGGGGTTTTTATCATATTGCATGAATTTATCCCTCTACATCATGTCATCTTGCTTAAGGCGTTACTCTGTTTTTAACTTAATACTCTAGATGCATGCTAGATAGCGGTCGATGAGTGGACTAATAGTAGTAGATGCAGAATCGTTTCGATCTACTTGTCTCGGACGTGATGCCTATATACATGATCATTGCCTAGATATACTCATAACTATGCTCAATTATGTCAATTGCTCAACAGTAATTTGTTCACCCACCGTAGAATACTTATGCTCTTGAGAGAAGCCACTAGTGAAACCTATGGCCCTCGGGTCTATTCTTATCATATCAATCTCTATCACTTTATTTACTTGCTTTGTTTTACTTTGCCTTTACTTTTTTACTTTGCATCTATCTATCAAAAATACCAAAAATATTATCTCTATCAGATCTCACTCTCGTAAGTGACCGTGAAGGGATTGACAATCCCTAGGCGTTGGTTGCAAGTTGCTATCGTTTTGTGTAGGTACGAGGGACTTGTGTGTGGTCTCCTACTGGATTTATACCTTGGTTCTCAAAAACTGAGGGAAATACTTACGCTACTTTGCTGCATCATCCTCTCCTCTTCGGGGAAATCCAACGCAGTGATCAAGAGGTAGCACGCAGCAGGACGCCATGCGGCGGACAGATCTCATGCTAGGGGAGGAACATCGTCGAGAGGCCGCGCTGCGGGCGGCAAGATATCAACAGGCGCTGCAATGATACCACTGCCGCAACATCCACCCCAGAAATCTTGAGGTAGGGGACCTCGTGCTCAGACGGGTCCTCTCCAGGGAGGGGCCGCACAAGCTTTCTCCCATGTGGGAGGGCCCTTTCAAGGTTGTTCATGTTTCCAGGCCCGGCTTCGCACGCTTGGAGACCCAGGAGGGGGCGCCCATCCCGAACGTGTGGAACATTCAACATCTCCAGAGGTTCTACCCCTGAGCGAGGCCCAGTGCCTATGGAAAAGGCCCGGAGCCTGTGAAGAAGGCCAATGCCTGTGAAGCTTGCGGCTTTTGGGAAAAGGCCCGGTGCCTGTGAAGAAGGCCAATGCCTGTGAAGCTCGCTCCCCCCCTCAAGAAAAGGCCCGGTGCCTGTGAAGAAGGCCAATGCCTGTGAAGCTCGCCGCCCGTGACACTCTCACGTAATAATGAGTCGGGCTGTACATGCCCCGGAGTCTCCGGAGTGCCGCCCCTGGGCCTCGGGGGCTCCCGCCCATACCCAGTGGCAGCACTTAGCTCCGCGCTGGTGAGAAGACGTCGAAGACTAGATTAGGTGCCGGACGCAGCTTTTCATTTGCTTTCTGTAGTTGGTTAGTTCTTCTTTATTCGAAGCTTTAGTTGGAGTTGCTCTCAGTGTTGTGCGGCACCTAGCCCGTGTTTTCCGTCTTTACCCTTCGCTTGAACCTGCTTTCCTTTCGTGACCCTCGTGAGGGAGGCTGCGCGGGCACCCTCGCGAGCGTCGCCTGGTTTAATTTCGCGAGGTTCCCTGGCCTTGGTTCGCAGCGGGAGCACTCCTCCCAGTCAATGCCCCCCGGGCATCACGACACGAACACTGGGCTTAAGCTTGCCACCCCCACGGCCGGAGGCTGAAACCTAACCCTCCGACAAGTTTCTCCTTACAGGCCTCGAAGACCCGTGACAAGGCCTCCGGCCGAAGTCTCCCAAGGCTGGCGCCGCAACGAGTCCCTCCTACTGAGCTAAGTTGTTCCTACGCATGAGCAACATGATAATTAAAAGCAATAGTCTAGCACGCCCCCACAGGGCTCCATGCTTCTCTCTCTATACAGATAAGGCAAAATAGGCGCGGCACGACCGTCTACAGCACGAAGAAGAAGATTTGTGTCATCTTCCGAAGCTCAGGCGATCTCCTCTTCACGCTTCACCTAGGCGCAGCGGTGGGATGATCCACCTTAGCGAGCATGACGACGCGGTGGATGGTCACGCCCGCCGCTGGAGGAGCTACCGTCGGAAGGAGAGTCGCCGAAGCTTGAAGAGCTGCGGGCGCTGCCGAGCACACGCCTGACCTCGCCTTCGCCGCTACCGTCGCCAAGGATGAGCGGACGGCCATCGTCGTCGCCTTCGGGGCAGCACCCAGCACGGCGGCCGTCTCCTCCGAACACCCTCACGAAGAGGGTGGCATCACCGTCGAACTTGAAGTGGAGAGTGCATCGCTGGCCAAGACCACGCACACGGGCAAACGTCTACCAGCCGCGAGTCAAGGCCACGTTCCCGGCAACGGAAACTTCCACCGCCACCCAAGAGGCCCTGCTACAGCAGCCATCCGCGTGGAGCCAGAGCCCGCTCGTGGCACCAGCTGGCAGCTCACTGGCGAAGAAGCGAGGGAGCTGAAGCCAAGTACCGGTCAGATCCTCCGACCAGACGACGAACTCCGGCATCACCTCCGCAAAATGGAATCGAGGGCGGGGAGGCCACGCGGCCACGGCGCATCTCCCCCCACCGATCAAGCAGCCTCTGTCGAGGCCTCGGGTAGTCTTCGCGGGAGTCGCGGGATGCTTGCGGGGGCGGCCCCGGCCCGCTTGACTGGAGGAGAGTTAGGCCCCTCCCAGTGGGCCTTCCCCTTCTCCGCGGCTGAAAACCTCTTCGTGGGCGCCATGGGGCGCGACGAGTCAAGGGGGAGAGGTGAAGAAGAAGAGGCGGAGCAGATAGAATTGGACTGGAAGGGCTCGCGCCGTTCCGTACTTATAGCCGGAGGAGGCCAACCGTCGGCCTCCACGATCGCAGGTAATCATGACCCATTTTTTCATGCAGGGACTTGTCAAGTCGTGCGGTTGCTGAGGCTTTGTGGGGAAGCAGAGACGCCCACATCCAATCAATCGCCACGCGATGCCCAAGGCCGCACACTATTGGGGCCCGTGGCGCTTCGCACTTGGCCCTTCGCTTCTCTGCTAAGCCAATTCCGGGCGCGCCTTGGGCCCGGGGGCTACTGTCGGTGTTCTGGGAACGGGGGTCCCCAGACTTTCCTGCCTGTGGCCTGCGGCGTGGCTCAAGCGGAGGCCCAGTGCAGCCCAGCTTCATCAGCTCAAGCTCAAGACCCTCGCGAGGGGCCATGCCTCACGGGGCGGACGACAGGAAGCTTCCTCAGGAGCAGCCTCATCAGGCGAGCTCGCGAGGAGGCGGAGAGGTCAAGGCAGGGTACCTCGCGAGGTGCCCGTGACGCAAGCCATGATGATCGAGACCAGGCGGGCGCTAGCCTGCGAAGTGTCCTTGTTTCCCCTTCGGTGCAAAGGGGGCAAGCATAGGCCGAGGCATCAGGCAAAGGTTAACGTTTCGATGCAACAAGACCAAGACCAGCGGAGCGGCAGGATGGAGGTCACCGTGGAGCCCAGGACGGCGTTACCGTCAGAGTCTTTGGCAGTCGAAGACCAACTTTAGTCAGGATAAGTGTACTAGATGTTCCCCTTCAAAATGGCCAATTGTTGGCGCCCTTCCCACTCAGTATTTGGGAAGAGGCCCAGGGCCTCCCTCTATAAATAGAGCTAGCCACCATAGAGTAGAGAGAGGAGATTTTGGGTAGACTAGAGAGAGAGAGGCGACTGAACTCACCCAAGCAGTTCATCGCACCAGCTCAAGAACACCTCTCGCGAGGCTGCTCTTCCTTTGTATTGTTCATCAGCCCCTGAGGCAATCCACCACACCACACACTGGAGTAGGGTATTACACCATAATGGTGGCCTGAACCAGTATAAACCTCGTGTCCCTTGTGTGTTCTTCTTGCTAGCCTAGCACTACTAGGGAAAAGCCTATACACAGAATCTTATCAGCAGCGCGTCTCAAAATAACTCGCTGCTGCTAACTAGCAGTAGCGCGGGCCACTGAAACTCGCTGTTGATACAAATATAGCAGTAGCGCGTCCACACAAAGACGCGCTACTGCTATAATTCCTACGAGGCCGCCGCGAGGCTAGTTATAGCAGCAACGCGTTAATAGGACACGCGCTACTGCTAGGTAGCATAGTAGCAGCGCATTTCCCAGACAAGCGCTACTGCTAAGTTTCCTACAAAAATTTAGTCCCACCTCGCTCCGTGAAGAGAGTTTCTACCACCTTAAATATGTTGCTTCTCACACTTTGACAAGCACTTGATCTTTATTGAACTCTATGTGTAGAATTTGTGGCTGCAATATGAGTCTTCACCTGTTCCTAAACCGGTGAGGACTCATATTGTCGAATCAGATTGTACACAAAAAGATCGTTGATGATCAATGTGTATTTTTGCATGCTGACATATAGCAGTAGCGCTTTATCATGAAAAGCGCTGCTGCTAGATAGCTTAGCAGTAGCGCGTTTTGCTGAAGAGCGCTACTGCTAAGCCATCCATCTCTCTGATCTCCTCCCTTCGGATCCACTCACACACACAGCCACAAATTCTGCGCCGCGCCCCCCCCCCCCCCCCCGTCGCCCCTCTCCTCCGCGCGTCTGCGCCGCGCGCCCCCGTCGCCGCTCCTCCATCTGCGCCGCGCGCCGTCACCTCCTCCTCCTTGCTGGACTCGGTACCGGCCTCCTCCTCCGTCCTCCCTCTCCACTCGCCGCTGGCCGGCCCCTCCTCGCTCCGCCTTCCTCCTCCGTCCTCCCTCAACTGGCCGCGCCGGCCGGCCCCTCCGCGCTCCGCCTTCCTCCTCCATCCTACTCTCTTCTCCCTCCTCGAGTCGCCCTCCTTCTCCCTCCTGCTCATATGCAACATTTTGATTTAGTTGATATAATTTAGTTGACTTAGTAGGCTAGTTGATTTAGTTAACTTAGAACATTTTGATTTAGTTGATTTAGTAGGCTAGTTGATTTAGTTGACTTAGAACATTTTGATTTAGTTGATTTTGTAGGCTAGTTGATTTAGTTGCCTTAGAATATTTTGATTTAGTTGACTTAGTAGGTTAGTTGATTTAGTTGACTTAGAACATTTTGATTTAGTTGATTTAGTAGGCTAATTCATTTAGTTAATTTAGTTGACTTAGAACATTTTGATTTAGTTGACTTAGTAGGTTAGTTGATTTAGTTGACTTAGAACATTTTGATTTAGCTGATTTAGTAGGCTAATTCATTTAGTTAATTTAGTTGACTTAGAACATTTTGATTTAGTTGATTTAGTAGGCTAGTTCATTTAGTTGCCTTAGAATATTTTGATTTAGTTGACTTAGTAGGTTAGTTGATTTAGTTGACTTAGAACATTTTGATTTAGTTGATTTAGTAGGCTAATTCATTTAGTTGACTTAGGAACATTTTGATTTAGTTGATTTAGTAATCCTTTGCTCATATTGCTTTAGGAAGAATGGCGCCACCACCACCACCACTATGTCAACTGTGCAAGTCAAGATGCGCCAGCAGCCTTGCAACTGGCAAGCTGTTCGGCATCTACTTCCGGCCGAGTTTTCGTCATGCGGTCGTAAGAAATTAGATGAAATGTAATAACTATTTTATTTTTAGTGTTGGCATTACTGCATTGTGTCATTTTGCTTAGTTTACACAGATCGTCCCATGCAATGTGAGGTTGAAATTCAACAAGCTGATAGGAGACACTATGACATTTGAGGCTCCTGGGGGGCCGTACACTATGGAGATCGAGAAAGGACGCAATATGTCGCAGATTGGAGGAGATGGATGGGCCCGTTTCGTCGCTCGCATGCATCTTACTGGTGGTGAGTTGATCAGCTTCAACTTCCGAGCAGAAAGACCCAAGCTAGCTGTCATTTATCTCAACCTGGTGGAAGATGATGAAGATGACGAAGATGATGAAGATGATGAAGATAATGAGGACCCACTCGATGAAGATGATGAGGACCCACTTCATGAAGCCATCGTAGCTCAAAGAACAAGGCTGAGTGAGGAGGAGGTGTCCAACCTATGGGACATAATTCCGCCACGTGCTGACTTTGTCGGGGTGCCATTCGTGACCCGCTTGACAAATACCATGGTTGATCGACATGATATGGTATGTTATACTTACAAATGCAAATTAATAGTGTGAATTACTTAGTGTACAGTCCAATGATATGGTATATGTTGTGTGGAATCTAGTCGATGATATATATGTTTTAGTGTAGAGTTCGATCACATGCTTATTAATTGATATGTTTTTCTTATTCAGAAATTGGCAAAGAGCATATCTGTGAGTTATGGTATCGAGCCTGATGAAGAAGGCTCAGCTGGACTACGCCTTACTGCAAGGGGCTCTGTCACAACCTGTACTTACCGCGTGGACACGGACGGTCGCACACACTTAAGCTCGGTTGGGTGGAAGAAATTCCTCGATGGCAAGAATCTTCGTGTTGCACAGGCCATCCTAATTACTATCAGGAACACCAACCGCCAAGGCTTGAGGATGATGATTGTCTTCGATATCATCTAGAACTACATATGTGTGTGTGGCTATATCATCTAGAACTACATATGTGTGTGTGGCTATATCATCTAGAACTACATATGATGATCGTCGTCGATATCATCTAGAACTACATATGATGATGACCGTTGATATGACCATGTACTGCTTGAGGATGCATGTTAGCTATACATGAAATTGTTATCTTAGTACTCCCTTCGTTCCAAATTACTCGTCGTGGTTTGAAGGGAGTACTACCGTACCTAGTAATGGTTTATGAATTTGATATGTACTAGTAGTACCTAGTTTCTAGCATCTAAAAGGAGAACTGAAAGGGAAAATGATGAAAGATATAGCAGTAGCGTGGGATGAAGAAATCGCTACAGCTAGTTAATAGTAGCGCGTTCCTAAAAAGCGCTGCTGATATCGTTCAACAGTAGTAGCGCTGGTTGGGGCCCCGCTACTACTATGAGTTAGCTGTAGCGCCTTATTAGTAGCGTGGCCACCCGCGCTGCTACTAGCCTGAAAACCCGCGCTGCTGCTAGCCTTTTCCCTAGTAGTGTAGATTCCTTGCGAGGCTTCGAGACGTGAGTTGGTAGGGGAAGGATCTTCGTGCGCACCCCAGTGTTCGAACCTCAAGGGTCTGCCGGAACCCGAAATCCGGCAGATCATAAACCCACAATTCATCAGATCTCGACAAAAACACATCGCAAAAAGAGTTACATCGAATAGATCCCCAAGAAGATCAAGGAGAACATGGTATTAAGATTCAAAGAGAGAGAAGAAGCCATCTAGCTAATAACTATGGACCCGAAGGTCTGTGGTAAACTACTCACAACTCATCGGAGAGGCCTGGGAGATGATGTAGAGGCCCTCCGTGATCGATTCCCCCTCCAGCGGAGCGCCAGCGAAGGCTCCAAGATGGGATCTCGCGGATACAGAAGGTTACGGTGGTGGAAATAGTTTTTCATGGTCACTTCTGATGTTTTCGGGGTACATGGGTATATATAGGAGGAACAAGTAGGTCAATGGACGCTCGAGGGGCCCACAAGGGTGGGGGACGCGCCCAGCCCTAGGGGGCGCACCGGGCACCCTCGTGGCCACCTCGCTTGTTTCTTGACTTCCACTCCAAGTCCTCTGGATCACGTTTGTTCCAAAAATCACGCCCCCGAATGTTTCATTACGTTTGGACTCTGTTTGATATTCCTTTTCTTCGAAACACTGAAATAGGCAAAAAAAACTGCAATACGGGCTGGGCCTCTGGTTAGTAGGTTAGTCCCAAAAATGATATAAAACTGTAAAGTAAAGCCCATAAACATCCAAAACGGGTAATATAATAGCATGGAACAATAAAAAATTATAGATACGTTGGAGACGTATCAAGCATCCCCAAGCTTAATTCCTGCTCGTCCTCGAGTAGGTAAATGATAAAAATAGAATTTTTGATGTGGAATGCTACCTAGCATAATTCTCAATGTATTTTTTTTATTGTGGCATGAATGAATGTTCAGATCCAAACGATTCAAAATAAAAGTTCATATTGACATAAGAAATAGTAATACTTCAAGCATACTAATCAAAGCAATCATGTCTTCTCAAAATAACATGGCTAAAGAAAGTTCATCCCTACAAAATCATATAGTTAGGCTATGCTTCATTTTCGTCACACAAAAATGCTCCCATCTTGCACACCCCCGATGACAAGCCAAGCAATTGTTTCGTACTTAAATAATCTCAATGTTTTTCAACTTTCACACAATACATGAGCATGAGCCATGGATATAGCACTATGGGTGGAATAGAATATGATGATGGGGATTGTGTGGAGAAGAAAAAAGGAGAAAGTCTCACATTGACGAGGATAATCAACGGGCTATGGAGATGCCCATCAATTGATGTCAACATGAGGAGTAGGGATTGCCAGGCAACTGATGCACTAGAGCTATAAATGTATGAAAGCTCAACAAAAGAAACTAGTGGGTGTGCATCCAACTTGCTTGCTCACGAAGACCTAGGGCATTTTGTGGAAGACCATCGTCGGAATATACAAGCCAAGTTCTATAATGAAAAATTCCCACTAGTATATGAAAGTGACAACACATGAGACTCTCTATATGAAGAACATGGTGCTACTTTGAAGCACAAGTGTGGAAAGGGATAGTAACATTGCCCCTTTTTTTCTTTTTCTTTTTTTTCTTTTCTTCTTTTTTTCTTTTTTTTCTTTTGGCCTTTCTTTTTTTGGCCTTTCTTTTTTTTCTTTTTTGCCTTTCTTTTTTTTATTTGGGGACAATGCTCTAATAATGATGATCATCACACTTTTATTTATTTACAACTCATAAATTACAACCCAAAACTTGAACAAGATATGACTCTATATGACTGCCTCCGGCGGTGTACAGGGATGGGCAATGAATCAAGAGTGACATGTATGAAAAATTATGCATGGTGGCTTTGCCACAAATACGATGTCAACTACATGATCATGCAAGGCAATATGACAATGATAATGCGTGTCATGATGATGAACGGAACGGTGCAAAGTTGCATGGCAATATATCTTGGAATGGCTATGAAAATGCCATAATAGGTAGGTATGGTGGTTGTTTTGAGGAAGATATAAGGAGGTTTATGTGTGATAGAGCGTATCATATCACGGGGTTTGGATGCACCGGCGAAGTTTGCACCAACTCTCAAGGTGAGAAAGGGCAATGCACGGTACCGAAGAGGCTAGCAATGATGGAAGGGTGAGAGCGCGTATAATCCATGGACTCAACATTAGTCAAAAGAACTCATATACTTATTACAAAAATATACAAGTCATCAAAAACCAAGCACTACGCGCATGCTCCTAGGGGGATAGATTGTTAGGAAAAGACCATCGCTCGTCCCCGACCGCCACTCATAAGGATGCACAATCTAAGAACACCTCATGTTTCAAATTTGTTACACAACTTTTACCATACATGCATGCTACGGGACTTGCTAACAACAACACAAGCATTCTTTAAATTCATAATCACCCAACTAGCATGACTCTAATATCACTACCTCCATATCTCAAAACAATTATCAAGTATCAAATTGATCATAGCATCCAATTCACTTCCTATGGCAGTTTTTATTATACCCAACTTGGATGCCCATCATTCTAGGACCAATTTTATAACCATAGAAAATACAATGCTGTTCTAAGAGACTCTCAAAATAATATAATTGAAGCATGAGAGATCAACAATTTCTACAAAATTAAGCCACCGTCGTGCTCTAAAAGACATAAGTGAAGCACTAGAGCAAAACTATCTAGCTCAAAAGATATAAGTGAAGCACATAGAGTATTCTAATAAATTCCAATCAAGTGGGTTCCTCCCAAAAGGTATGTACAGCAAGGATGATTGTGTAAACTAAAAAGCAAAGACTAATATCATACAAGACGCTCCAAGCAAAACACATATCATGTGGCGAATAAAAATATAGCTCCAAGTAAAGTTACCGATGAACAAAGACGAAAGAGGGGATGCCTTCCCGGGGCATCCCCAAGCTTAGGCTTTTGGTTATACTTGAATATCTTGTGGTGCCATGGGCATCCCCAAGCTTAGGCTCTTGCCACTCCTTATTCCATAGTCCATCAAATCTTTACCCAAAACTTGAAAACTTCACAACACAAAACTCAACAGGAAATCTCATAAGCTCCGTTAGTGAAAGAAAGAAAAACCACCACATACGGTACTGTAATGAACTCATTCTTTATTTATATTGGTGTTAAACCTACTGTATTCCAACTTCTCTATGGTTCATACCCCTACATACTAGCCATAGATGCATCAAAATAAGCAAACAACACAAGAAAAGCAAAATCTGTCAAAAACAGAATAGTCTGTAGCAATCTGTAACTCTCGAATACTTCTGGAACTCTAAAAGTCCTACCAAAATAGGAAGTCCTGGGCAATTTGTATATTGATCTACAGCAAAAAGAGTCAACGCAAAAGCACGTTTCTGTGAATTACTAAAATTATTTTCGTGCGTGCAAAGTTTCTGTTTTTCAGCAGAATCAAATTAACTATCACCATAGGTTATCCTATAGGTTCTACTTGGCAGAAACACTAATTAAGACATAAAAACACATACAAACAGAAGGTAGATGCAAAATTTATTACTAAACAGAAGCAAAAATAAAAAACATAAATAAAATTGGGTTGCCTCCCAACTAGCGCCATCGTTTAACGCCCCTAGCTAGCCATAAAAGCGAGGATAGATCTAAGTAGTGTCATCTTTGGCACTCAATTCATAAGTAGCTCGCATGATAGATTCATAAGGTAATTTAACTTTCTTTCTTCGAAAGTGTTCCATGCCTTTCCTTAATGGAAATTGGAATCTAATATTCCCTTCCTTCATATCAATAATCGCACCAATCGTTCTAAGGAAAGGTCTACCAAGAATAATAGGACATGAAAGATTGCAATCTATATCAAGAACGATAAAATCTATGGGCACCAAATTCCTATTTGCAATAATGAGAAAATCATTGATCCTTCCCATTGGCTTTTTAATGGTGGAATCCGCAAGGTGCAAATTTAAAGAGCAATCATCAAGGTCATGGAAACCTATAATATCACATAAAGTTTTCGGACTTGTGGAAACACTAGCACCCAAATCACACAAAGCATAACACTCATGATCTTTAATTTTAATCTTTATAGTAGGTTCCTACTCATCATAAAGTTTTCTAGGTATAGAAACTTCCAAATTAAGTTTTTCATCATATGATTGCATCAAAGCATCAACAATATGTTTGGTAAAAGCTTTATTTTGACTATAAGCATGAGGAGAATTCAAAACGGATTGCAACAAGGAAATACAACCTTATAAAGAACAATTATCATGATTAAATTCCTTGAAATCCAAGATAGTGGGTTCAATGCTATTTAAAGTCTTGACCTCTCCAATCCCACTTTTACCAAATTTAGCATCTAGATCTAAGAACTCTGAATCATTGGGACGCCTTTTAACTAAATTTGACTCATCTCCAGTCCCATCATTATTAAGATTCATATTGAAAAACAAAGATTTAATAGGGGACACATCAATAACTTTTAGATGTTCATCATTATTTTCATGGAAACTAGAAGAACACGCTTTTACAAAGCAATCTTTCTTAGCACACAATCTAGCGGTTCTTTCCTTGCACTCATCAATGGAAATTCTCATAGCTTTGAGAGACTCATTGATATCATGCTTAGGAGGAGTAGATCTAAGTTTTAAAGAATCAATATCAAGCGAAAGTCTATCAACGTTCCTAGCCAAATCATCAACTTTGAGCAATTTTTCTTCAAGCATGGCATTAAAATTCTTTTGGGAGATCATAAATTCTTTCACGCTATTCTCAAAATCAGGGGCATCTTATTAAAATTACCATAAGAATTATTGTAGGAATTTCCATAATTATTAAAGGAATTACTAGGGAACGGTCTAGGATTAAAGTTTCCTCTATAAGCATTGTTACCAAAATTATTCCTACCAACAAAATTCACATACATAGATTCATTATTATTCTCAATCAAAGTAGACAAAGGCATGTCATTGGGATCAATAGAAGCACTCTTAGTAGCAAAAAATTTCATAAGTTCATCCATCTTTCCACTCAAAACATTAATTTCTTCTATAGGATGCACTTTCTTACTAGTAGATCTTTTGGTGTGCCATTGAGAATAATTAGCCATAATGTTATCAAGGAGTTTAGTAGCCTCTCCTAAGGTGATTTCCATAAACGTGCCTCCCGCGGTCGAATCTAAAAGATTTCTAGAAGCAAAATTCGATTCGGCATAAAAAATTTGTATGATCATCCATAAATTCAAACCATGAGTAGGGCAATTGTGAATCATCAATTCCATTCTTTCCCAAGATTGGGCAACATGCTCAGGATCAAGTTGTTTAAAATTCATAATATCGTTCCTAAGAGAGATGATCTTAGCGGGAGGAAAATACTTAGAGATAAAAGCATCTTTGCACTTATTCCATGAATCAATACTATTCTTAGGCAAAGACGAAAACAAAACTTTAGCACGATCTATAAGTGAAAATGGAAATAACTTCAATTTAACAATATCATTATCCGTATCTTTCTTCTTTTGCATCTCACACAAATCAACAAAGTTGTTTAGATGGGTAGCGGCATCTTCACTAGGAAGGCCGGAGAATGGATCTTTCATAACAAGATTTAACAAAGCAGCATTGATTTCACAACACTCAACATCATTAAGAGGAGCAATCAGAGTACTAAGGAAATCATTGTCATTGGTATTGGAAAAGTCACACAATTTGGTATTATCTTGCGCCATCGCGACAAGCAATCCAACACACAAGCAAACAAAAAGGCAAGCGAAAGAGAGAGGAGATTGGGAAAGAGAGGGTGAATAAAACGGCAAGGGTGAAGTGGGGGAGAGGAAAATGAGAGGCAAATGGCAAATAATGTAAGTGCGAGGGAGATGAGTTTGTGATGGGTACTTGGTATGTCTTGACTTGAGCAAAGACCTCCCCGGCAACGGTGCTAGAAATCCTTCTTGCTACGTCTTGAGCTTGCGTTGGTTTTCCTCGAAGAGGAAAGGGTGATGCAGCAGTAGTAGCATAAGTATTTCCCTCAGTTTTTGAGAACCAAGGTATCAATCCAGTAGGAGGCTCCTCAAAAGTCCCATGCACCTACACAAACAAACAAGAACTCGCAACCAACGCAATAAAGGGGTTGTCAATCCCTTCAAGGCCACTTGCGAAAGTGAGATCTGATAGAGATAATATGATAAGATAAATATTTTTGGTATTTTTATGATATAGATTGGAAAAGTAAAGATGCAAATAAAAGTATAATGAAAGCTTATATGATAAGAGATAGACCCGGGGTGTAACGCCCCGGATCCGATGCGCCAGGTGTCTGCCAGTTATTCGCCATCATTGCCATGTCATTTGCTTGTGTGTTGCATTTTATCATGTCATCATGTGCATTGCATTGCATACGTGTTCGTCTCATGCATCCAAGCATTTTCCCCGTTGTCCATTTTGCAATCCGGCACTCCTATGTTCCCCGACGTCCCCTTTTGTCTCTCGTTGTGTGCGGGTATTAAACTTTCTCGGAATGGCCCGAGGTTTGCCAAGCAACCTCGGTATAGCACCGGTAGACCGCCCGTCAAGTTTCGTGCCATTTGGAGGTCGTTTGATACTCCAACAGTTAACCGGGTAACCGTAAAGCCCTCTTTTGTGTGCAGCCCAACACCCCTTCCAAAGTGGCCCAAAACCCAGCTAACTCCCCTCCATGCTCTCGGTCGTTCGATCACAATCGCGTGGCCGAAAACCGCTCTCCGTTTGGACTCTCCTAGCTCCCTCCACCTATAAATATGTGATCCCCTCCGATTTTTCGCGCAGTCCAACCCTAGCCCCGCTCCCTCTCCGCCGCCGGACATGTCCGCCCGGTGGCCGGACATGTCCTCCGCCGCCGCCACCTCACCCCGGCCAATCAGGGCTCGCCACCTCACCTCCGCCGCCTCTCGCAGCCAATGGGAGCCCGCCACCTGTCCACGTCGTCGCTCCCGCCGCCGTCTCCGCCGCCAGGGCCCGCGTCGCCGCCCGCCGCCGCCCGTCCGGACCCGCTCCGCGCCGCCTCCGCCGGCCGCCCCGCGGCCCGGCTCCCCGCCGCCGGTGCCCGGAGCCGCCGCCGGTCCCGCCCGGCCGCGGCCTCGCTGCGCCCGGCCCCGCGCCGAGCTCCGCCGCCCCTTCCCACGGTCGCCGCCGTCTGCGGCTTCGTCCGCCGCCGCCCGGCGCGCCGCTGCCGGCCGCCTTCCGCCGTCGTCCGCCCCGATGCCGGATCCGCTCCACCGGCCGCCACCTCCTCGCGTCCCGCGCCCGGGCCCCGGGGATCCTCCTCGCCGCCGCACGGGACGCCGAACCCCGCCACCCTCGCCGCCTTCCTTCGCCGCCGGTGCGCCACCTCGCCGGAGAAGCTCGTCGTCGCCGCCGTCGTTCCGGATCCGGTGGCCTGGACCAGATCCACCAAGCCCCGGAACCAAACGCCCCGCCGTCCCGCTCCGATCCGTCCCGGGATCTCCCCGTCCATTTTTCGCGGAGGTGAAATTGACTAAGTCCCCAGATCTGTAATATTATCATGCCATGTTTGACATGTTGTATCTCTGCATCCGTAGCTCCGTTTCGTGCGTGTAATATGTCAAATTGTTTGCCTCGACGAGTACTTCATTTCATTCCATTGCATCATGTTCATTTGAGATCATCTTAATGCCCGAAATGCTGTTGGAAGAGTGCATGTTGCTGTTAATCTGCTGAAACTGTTATAACTTGCTCATTTGTCATTTTTGCCATGTTTGATGTGTGCATCCTATGAGGTTGATGTCTACATGTGTTTTGATCTATGCTATGCCATCTTTCCAGGGGTGCCAACCATGTATTTTTGTGAGTTGTGTGCTGAGTGTATCAAGCTTGCTAAGTAGGGTAGTTGCTGTTGCTGTTTTCCTGACAGATTCTGTTATAATTTGTTGCTATCTAAACATGCTTCTACAAGTCATTTCGTGCAATATTCTGGAGATGTTCACTAAACATGTTTTGATCTACATGTCATGCTCTATCCATTCAAGCCCTTGGTTGAAATTATAGCCTGCTGTAGCTTGTTGTTACCTTGCTCCAAAGTTTGCTAAATGATGTTGCTGTCAGCCTGTTAACATTAAGTTCAATGTTTCCATGATTGTTTGCTAGTGATCCATGCATCCTATGACCTTGCTCTTGCCATGCTTAGCTTCACAAACATGCCTTCTTAATGTTGATTGCCTTGCCATGCTATGTATTTCTCTGTGGTGAGTGGTTCAAGCTCACCAACATGCCTACTTATTGTTGTTCCTGCCATGTACGAATCTGTAATATAATTTGCTATGTTTACGTGGGTGCCATCATATTTTCCGTGCCCTTTTGGCTCTTGGTCAGTAAGGGACTTTTGATCTATGCTATTAGTTGGTTCATGTCATGCCTTTGTTTGCCATGATAAGTTCCTGTAACATGTTGTTTGACAGCTCTAAACATTGCAACCTGATGTTATTTCTGCTAAAGTCTGAAACTGTTATTATTTGCAATCTTTCCATGTCTTTTTGAGCATGTTCTAGTTGTTTCTGGAGATAGCTCAGTGTTCATGTTTTGTTATGCGTTACCTGTACTTCATGCACATGCCTTTTGTTATTATGTTGGGGTGATGTAGCATATTGTTTTGATGCTTGCAATATGCCTAGTTGCTGTTTTGGACAGATTGTTGTCATAACTTGTATAGTGTGTGTGTGTTGAACCGTTGCTCCGTTTTGAGTGTGCTCTATATGAAACTTGCTTGTTTTTGCATGTAGTTTCATATTATCATGTTTCATCCTTGTTTTGGTGTGTTTGCTTGATGTTTGTATGCATTTTGCATCAATGCCATGTTGAACTTGTTTTGCTCATATCTTCTAGGCTGTAGCTCCAAATCTAATGAACTTTATATGTAACTTGACTAGAATCTCATGTAGATCATCTTGGTGCATCTTAACTTGCTGTTTAACAACTTGAACATAATGTTTATTCAGATCTGGACCAATTTTGAAATATGCATATGAGGACTTACCGGAATTGTTATATGTTGTTTCCGGCCTCATTTAAACTTGCCTTGATGTGTTGTTCTTGTTTGCATCGTCTCTTGCCATGAGTAGCTTAATGTAGCTTTGCCATGCATCATGCTCGTTGTGCATCATGTCTTGTTCATGTGTGGTGTGTTCACCATGTTGTGTGCTTCTTCTCGATAGTTCCCGTTTCATCGCGATCGTGAGGATGCGTTCGTCTACATGTGGTTCGTCTTCGTGGCTTCATCTTCTTCATGGACTCGTTCTTCTTCCTTGCGGGATTTCAGGCAAGATGACCGCTACCCTGGATCTCACTACTATCATTGCTATGCTAGTTGTTTCGTTCTATCCCTATGTTGCGCTACCTATCATTTGCTCTTCAAGCCTCCCAAATTGCCATGAACCTCTAACCTTTGACACCCTTCCTAGCAAACCGTTGCTTGGCTATGTTACTGCTTTGCTCAGCCCTTCTTATAGCGTTGCTAGTTGCAGGTGAAGTTGAAGATTTCTCCATGGTGGACAGGATATTGGTTGGGATATCACAATATCTCTTATATTGTTAATGCATCTATATACTTGGTAAAGGGTGGAAGGCTCGGCCTTATGCCTGGTGTTTTGTTCCACTCTTGCCGCCCTAGTTTCCGTCATACCGGTGTTATGTTCCCGGATTTTGCGTTCCTAACGCGGTCGGGTGATTTATGGGACCCCCTGACAGTTCGCTTTGAATAAAACTTGTCCAGCAAGGCCCAACCTTGGTTTTACCATTTGCCTCACCACCACCTACCTTTCCCTTGGGAGTAATTAACCCAAGGGTCATCTTTATTTTAGCCCCCCCCCCCCCCCGCGGGCCTGTGCTTGTCTAAGTGTTGCTCCGAACTGAGCAGCCTGCGGGGACACCTCGGGGAAATTCGAAGTCTGGTTTTACTCGTAGCTTGAATTATCCGGTGTTGCCCTGAGAACGAGATATGTGCAGCTCATATCGGGATTGTCGGCGCATCGGGCGGCTTTGCTGGTCTTGTTTTACCATTGTTGAAATGTCTTGTAAACCGGGATTCCGAGACTGATCGGGTCTTCCTGGGAGAAGGTCTATTCCTTCGTTGATCGCGAGAGCTTGTCATGGGCTAAGTTGGGACACCCCTGCAGGGTATAAACTTTCAGGAGTTGTGCCCGCGGTTATGTGGCAGATGGGAATTTGTTAATGTCCAGTTGTAGATAACTTGACACCAGATCCGAATTAAAACGCATCAACCGCGTGTGTAGCCGTGATGGCCTCTTCTCGGCGGAGTCCGGGAAGTGAACACAGTTTCTGGGTTATGTTTGACGTAAGTAGGTGTTCAGGATCACCTCTTGATCATTGCTAGCTTCACGACCGTTCCTTTGCTCCTCTTCTCGCTCTCATTTGCGTATGTTAGCCACCATATATGCTTAGTCGCTACTGCAACCTCACCACTTTACCTCTTCCTTTCCCATTAAGCTTTGCTAGTCTTGATACCCATGGTAATGGGATTGCTGAGTCCTCGTGGCTCACAGGTTACTACAACAACAGTTGTAGGTACAGGTTTATGCGATGATCATGACGCGAGAGCGATGTTTGCTTGTTTTGGAGTTCTTCTTCTGCTTCTTCTTCGATCAGGGGATAGGTTCCAGGTCGGCAGCCTGGGCTAGCAGGGTGGATGTCGTTTGAGCTTCTGTTTGTGTTTCATCCGTAGTCGGATGTTGATCTTATGTATGATGTTGTATTCGTGTGGCATTGTATGCCTTATGTATGTATCCCCATCTATTATGTAATGTTGATGTAATGATATCCACCTTGCAAAAGCGTCTTCAAGATGCGCTTCTATCCTTGGTGGGACCTTCGAGTTCCTTTAGGATAGGGTCGCATCTTGGGCGTGACAAGTTGGTATCAGAGCCTCGACCGACCCTAGGAGCCCCTTGATTGATCGTGTAGTTTGGCCGTTGTTGAGTCTAGAAGAAAACTGTTTTCTGAGTCTAGTTATATCAGAGAGTAGGAATTCTTTTTACTCCTCAGCCCCTTCGTCGCTCTGGTAAGGAATCTTGACGTAGGTGTTTTGAATTACTCCTCTTCCCCTTCAAATTTTTCTTTAGGATCACGCAGTTGGTTTTCCGATCGTTGGTTTTCAGCTCTTTTCATCCGGTGCATTTCTCGTCAAGTCGACTCAAACCTCTTCATCTTTGAGTTCAATCCTCAGTTGTTTTTTTCCCACCCGCCCACCCTTCTTCCTCTCGGAACCGGAGCCTGTAATCGAGTATCCTTTCTACTCGTGGGAAGTCTTTGCTTTCTTTCCTCAATGATTTCAACTGGTGTTTTTTTCTCTTCAAGATATTCGTCGGTTTCCCCTTCCAAGTTGCCTTTGTTTTCCCGCCCTCCCACCCTCTTCTTCCCGGAGTCTGAGCCTCTTTCGAGCATCATTTTCATTCGTACGGAGCCTCTTCAGTCTTCCCTCAATTATTTCAACCGGTGAACTCTCGTCTCGTTCGTCATTCTTCATCTCTTTTTCTTTTCCGATGGACTCAATTCAAGTTTTTCGGGTTGACCATATTCTTTTCCTTGGATCAAGTATTTTCCCTGCTCGTTCGCCTCTCGCCAGTTTATCATTCCGGAGTTCGGAAGACATCTCAGAAGATTCGTCTGTGTTCGAATTAATTCGAGGTTGTCACCTCATTCAAATATTTCAATTGTTCCGGCGCATCATCTATCTCTTCAACGATCCTTTCCAACGGTGTTTTTCTCTTCAGTGGGCCCTAACCCACAGGTCTTTTCCCAGGATCTTACCTGACTCTTCTAATTCCCCCGGAGTTATTCTCAAATTCTTTTCAAGTGTGACGTTAGAATGAATCCCATCAGTCACTTGCCTTCTCCAAGATCTCTTTCAAATCATTTCATTGTTGGCTCAACCTCTTCGCTTTTCATTCTCCCAGAGCACCTCAGTAATTTTGGTGGTGTTTCTTGTCGTCATTTGAAGACCGAAGAAGAGTTTTTCCTCTAAACCTTGTCCGTTTCCCGGAGATTCGCGGTGCTAGCTCGATGTTATCCTATCAAATTGTTTCAAGTCATACAAATTCTTTTCATCCATCTGGATTATGTCAGAAGTTGTTTTCCATTTCTTTTCACCGGAGGCCATCATTCAAGTTACCATTCTCTATTTATCACGGTGCTTCGTTCAAGTGTTCTTTAATCAGCTCATGATCTCTTCGTTCTTTTGCATCTAAATCCCCTCTAGCTTATTGGTTCTTCTAATTCTTCCCGGTGGTTCATTCTCTTTCGTCAGTCATTTCCGTTTGTGGCCGGTTATCACCTTATGATCTTGAGATGTTACCTATAAGACCACAACAAGCTTATTCTTTCGTTGTTGATTTTCTCAACAACCCCATTCTAACCTTACTTCTAAATATGCTTTCTATTTCATTCATGTCACAAGTTGTCATTTTCTTCTCCGTTCTTTTCATTCAACTCTTTCAATTCTTTCCGGAGGTTTTGTGTCATGTCTTCATCAAGTACCATTCCATCCTCTCAAGTTCGTTCTAATCCTCCCATTTTCAGCCGGAGTGCTGCCTAAATTCTTTCAGTCTTATTCGTTTCTTTTCTCATTCTAACCACTCCGGTTAGAACGAGTGGTTTCATAGTCTATCTGATTCCGTGAGCTTTCGATTCTCGCCATTCTCGTTGTTCCTCTCTTCTTATCGAGTGCTCTCGATTCTTTGCTTCTTCTCTTGATTTCTTGTTTCACCTCATCCTTTTTCCCTTCCGTCTTGGTCCTAAGATCTCGGGACGAGATCTCTTGTTAGTGGAGGAGTGTTGTAACGCCTCGGATCCGATGCGCCAGGTGTCTGCCAGTTATTTGCCGTCATTGCCATGTCATTTGCTTGCGTGTTGCATTTTATCATGTCATCATGTGCATTGCATTGCATACGTGTTCGTCTCATGCATCCGAGCATTTTCCCCGTTGTCCGTTTTGCAATCCGGCACTCCTATGTTCCCCGGCGTCCCCTTTTGTCTCTCGTTGTGTGCGGGTATTAAACTTTCTCGGAATGGCCCGAGGTTTGCCAAGCGGCCTCGGTATAGCACCGGTAAACCGCCTAACAAGTTTCGTGCCATTTGGAGGTCGTTTGATACTCCAACGGTTAACCGGGTAACCGTAAGGCCCTCTTTTGTATGCAGCCCAACACCCCTTGCAAAGTGGCCCAAAACCCAGCTAACTCCCCTCCATGCTCTCGGTCGTTCGATCACGATCGCGTGGCCGAAAACCGCTCTCCATTTGGACTCTCCTAGCTCCCTCCACCTATAAATATGTGATCCCCTCCGATTTTTCGCGCAGTCCAACCCTAGCCCCGCTCCCTCTCCGCCGCCGGACATGTCCGCCCGGTGGCCGGACATGTCCTCCGCCGCCGCCACCTCACCCCGGCCAATCAGGGCTCGCCACCTCACCTCCGCCGCCTCCCGCAGCCAATGGGAGCCCACCACCTGTCCGCATCGTCGCTCCCGCCGCCGTCTCCGCCGCCAGGGCCCGAGCGGCCCAGATCCGGCCCACGGGGCCCGCGCCGCCGCTGCCGCCGCCCGTCCGGACCCGCTCCGCGCCGCCGCCGCCGGCCGCCCCGCGGCCCGGCTCCCCGCCGCCGGCGCCCGGAGCTGCCGCCGGTCCTGCCCGGCCGCGGCCTCGCCGCACCCGGCCCCGCGCCGAGCTCCGCCGCCCCTCCCCGCGGTCGCCGCCGTCTGCGGCTTCGTCCGCCGCCGCCCGGCGCGCCTCTACCGGCCGCCTTCCGCCGCCGTCCGCCCCGATGCCGGATCCGCTCCGCCGGCCGCCACCTCCTCGCGTCCCGCGCCCGGGCCCCGGGGATCCTCCTCGCCGCCGCACGGGACGCCGAACCCCGCCGCCCTCGCCGCCTTCCTCCGCCGGCCGGTGCGCCACCTCGCCGGAGAAGCTCATCGTCGCCGCCGTCGTTCCGGATCCAGCGGCCTGGACCAGATCCACCAAGCCCCGGAACCAAACGCCCCGCCGTCCCGCTCTGATCCGTCCCGGGATCTCCCTGTCCATTTTCCGCGGAGGTGAAATTGACCAAGTCCCCAGATCTGCAATATTATCATGCCATGTTTGACCTGTTGTATCTCTGCATCCGTAGCTCCGTTTCGTGCGTGTAATATGTCAAATTGTTCGTATCGATGAGTAATTAATTTAATTCCATTGCATCATGTTCATTTGAGATCATCTTGATGCCCGAAATGCTGTTGGAAGAGTGCATGTTGCTGTTAATCTGCTGAAACTGTTATAACTTGCTCATTTGTCATTTTTGCCATGTTTGATGTGTGTATCCTATGAGGTTGATGTCTACATGTGTTTTGATCTATGCTATGCCATCTTTCCAGGGGTGCCAACCATGTATTTGTGTGAGTTGTGTGCTGAGTGTATCAAGCTTGCTAAGTAGGGTAGTTGCTGTTGCTGTTTTCCTGACAGATTTTGTTATAATTTGTTGCTATGTAAACATCCTTCTACAAGTCATTTCGTGCATTATTCTGGAGATGTTCACTAAACATGTTTTGATCTACATGTCATGCTATATCCATTCAAGTCCTTGGTTGCAATTATAGCCTGTTGTAGCTTGTTGTTATATTGCTCCAAAGTTTGCTAAATGATGTTGCTGTCAGCCTGTTAACATTAAGTTCAATGTTTCCATGATTGTTTGCTAGTGATCCATGCATCCTATGACCTTGCTCTTGCCATGCTTAGCTTCACAAACATGCCTTCTTACTATTGGTTGCCTTGCCATGCTATGTATTGCTCTGTGGTGAGTGGTTCAAGCTCACCAACATGCCTACTTATTGTTGTTCCTGCCATGTACGAATCGGTAATATAATTCGCTATGTTTACGTGGGTGCCATCATATTTTCTGTGCCCTTTTGGCTCTTGGTCAGTAAGGGACT
Organism: Triticum timopheevii; assembly: GCA_963921465.1. Lineage (NCBI taxonomy): Eukaryota > Viridiplantae > Streptophyta > Magnoliopsida > Poales > Poaceae > Triticum > Triticum timopheevii. The sequence continues at coordinate 466,924,213 of OY997266.1, forward strand.
TTTGATCTATGCTATTAGTTGGTTCATGCCATGCCTTTGTTTGCCATGATAAGTTCCTGTAACATGTTGTTTGACAGCTCTACACATTGCAACCTGATGTTATTTCTGCTAAAGTCTGAAACTGTTATTATTTACAATCTTTCCATGTCTTTTTGAGCATGTTCTAGTTGTTTCTGGAGATAGCTCAGTGTTCATGTTTTGTTATGCTTTACCTGTACTTCATGCCCATGCCTTTTGTTATTATGTTGGGGTGCTGTAGCATATTGTTTTGATGCTTGCAATATGCCTAGTTGCTGTTTTGGACAGATTGTTGTCATAACTTGTATAGTGTGTGTGTGTTGAACCGTTGCTCCGTTTTGAGTGTGCTCTATATGAAACTTGCTTGTTTTTGCATGTAGTTTCATATTATCATGTTGCATCCTTGTTTTGGTGTGTTTGCTTGATGTTTGTATGCATTTTGCATCAATGCCATGTTGAACTTGTTTTGCTCATATTTTCTAGGCCGTAGCTCCAAATCTAATGAACTTTATATGTAACTTGACTAGAATCTCGTGTAGATCATCTTGGTGCATCTTAACTTGCTGTTTAACAACTTGAACATAATGTTTATTCAGATCTGGACCAATTTCGAAATATGCATATGAGGACTTACCGGAATTGTTATATGTTGTTTCCGGCCTCATTTAAACTTGCCCTGATGTGTTGTTCTTGTTTACATCGTCTCTTGCCATGAGTAGCTTCATGTAGCTTTGCCATGCATCATGCTCGTTGTGCATCATGCCTTGTTCATGTGTGGTGTGTTTACCATGTTGTGTGCTTCTTCTCGATAGTTCCCGTTTCGTCGCGATCGTGAGGATGCGTTCGTCTACGTGTGGTTCGTCTTCGTGGCTTCATCTTCTTCATGGACTAGTTCTTCTTCCTTGCGGGATTTCAGGCAAGATGACCGCTACCCTGGATCTCACTACTATCATTGCTATGCTAGTTGTTTCATTCTATCCCTATGTTGCGCTACCTATCATTTGCTCTTCAAGCCTCCCAAATTGCCATGAACCTCTAACCTTTGACACCCTTCCTAGCAAACCTGTGATGACCGGATAATTAAGCTACAGTAATCCCACGCTAATGATGCCATGTCACCACGGTCACTGTTGTTAACCTCGCAATGATTCGAAATCGTTTCAAAATTCAAATTCAAATTAATGTCAACAATAAAAGTTTTCGAAAGTTAAAACAAAAATGTTCGGGAGGTGCCATAATTTGCATATGTAAATATGGTGCAATAAACACATTTTTATAAAATGCCTAGATATTTTATAGTGGATGGAAACAAGAAAACAATTAAATAAAAATAAAAGCAGAACCAAACTAAACAAAAAAACAAAAGCCTGCCCCCCCCCACTAGGCCTCGGCCCAGCTGGCCATCAGGCCAACCAGCCGGCCCACCCGTGCCTACTAACCCCCCACCCCGGTCAAACCCTATCCCACCGACACCCCCACTCCCCCACTCGCTCGCCTCTCCCTCTCCCCACTCTCCTCTCGATCCCATCTGGATCGGGGAGGGGCACGACCCCGACGCCGCCCGCGCCCGTCCCATCGTCGTCGCGCCGACACAACCCAGAGCGCCCCCGCCTCGGCCACCCCATCGTCTCTTCCCCGCCGGATCCCCTCGAGCTACGTCGCCTGAGGCCACCCATTGGAGCTCGACTCCTCCCCAACGAGCTCCTCGTCGGTCATCGGAAGCCGCCCGTAGATTCGCCGGCCTCCGCCCGTCCCAGGCTGCCCCGACCACTTTCCCCGAGCCCGATCCCGTGCCGTCGCCGGATCGCCCGTGGATCTCGCCGGACTGCTTCCCCGCTGGACTGCGCCTCCCCACCTCTCCCTCGCCGGCATCACCGAGCCACGCCAACCCCTTCCCTTCAACGCTCGTGAGCACGCTCCCCATCCCCCTCTGCTTGCTTGTCACTAAACGCGCCCGCGCTACGGGCGGTACACGCCCCGCACGGCGCGCCATCGCGCGCGCGCACACGCGCCCGCCTCCCCTGCCTACCCCTGCTAGTGCCCAGCGTCGCCATGTTGCGCCTCGCCCCTTGGCTGGCTGCGCCCGTCTCATCACGCTCCAGCTCGCCCGCGGCCACCCCCTGGCCGGCGCCCCACTGTGCCCCGGTGGCCTGCGCCCGCCCCATTGCCTCGAATGGCCCCGCCCGTTCGCCGGCGACCATCTATGCCCGTTCGGGCTAGTGCCCGCAGCAGCGCCCGTAACCCGTGCGCCCGCAAGGCCTCTCTGGGCCAATGACCTGTGGGGCCCCACCCCCCAGAACGATTTTTTTATAAAAAAAGAGGAAAAAGGTAATAATAAAAATAAATTTAATTAATTAATTAGCTAATTAACTAAATTAATTAAATTAATTAATCATAATTAGATTGATTTAATCACTATTAACCTAATTAACTGTTAGTTAGTTAATCAGTCAATGACAGGCGGGACCCTCATGTCAGTTTGACCAGTCAACACCTCTGTTGACTACTGATGTCATGCTGACGTCATGCTGATGCAATAATATCAATTTTGAATTAATTTAATAATAATAAATTAGAAAATTATTTTAAAACTTTATAAATTAATAGAAAATAAACCGTAGCTCGGATGAAAATACTTTGTACATGAAAGTTGCTCAGAACGACGAGACGAATCCGGTTACGCAACCCGTTCGTCCGCCACGCGTACCTAGCATAGTGAACCTGCAACATTTCACCTCCGGTTCATCTGTCTGGAAACACGGAACACCGGGGATACTTTCCCGGATGTTTCCCCCCTTCACCGGTATCACCTCATACCGCGTTAGAACACGTCTAGCTCTGCTTGTTGTCCTGCTATGCACTTGCTTGCTATGTATTTACTGTTTCTTCCCCCTCTTCTCTCCGGTAGACCCCGTGACGATGCTGATGCCCCTGTGGTCGACTACGTCACCGACGACCCCTCCTTCTTGCCAGAGCAACCAGGCAAGCCCCCCCCCCTTGATCACTAGATATCGCCTATTCTCCTCTATATTGCTTGCATTAGAGTAGTGTAGCATGTTACTGCTTTCCGTTGATCCTATTCTGATGCATAGCCTGACATTGTTGCTACATCTGTTGATACCTTACCTGCAATCCTAAATGCTTAGTATAGGATGCTAGTTTATCATCATTGGCCCTACATTCTTGTCAGTCTGCCTTGCTATACTATTGGGCCGTGATCACTCGGGAGGTGATCACGGGTATATACTATACATATATACATACTACAGATGGTGACTAAAGTCGGGTCAGCTCGTTGAGTACCCGCAAGTGATCCCGATGTGGGGGCTGAAAGGACAGGTGGCTCCATCCCGGTAGAGGTGGGCCTGGGTTCCCGACGGCCCCCGACTGTTACTTTGTGGCGGAGCGACAGGGCATGTTGAGACCACCTAGGAGACAGGTGAGCCTGGCCCTGGTCGGCGTTCGCGGTTGCTTCATAATAACACGCTTAACGAGATCTTGGTATTTGATCTGAGTCTGGCCATTTGGTCTATACGTACTAACCATCTACGCGGGAGTAGTTATGGGTATCCCGGCGTCGTGGTATCAGCCAAAGCCTTCTTGACGTCAGCGACTGAGTGGCGCGCGCCGGATTGGAACGTAAGCCTGCACTTGTATTAAGGGGGCTAGTTCTGCTTCCGGCCGCGTTCGCAACGTGCAGGTGTGCAAAGGGTGATGGGCCCAGACCCCTGCACCATAGGAGTTAGACCGGCGTGCTGACCTCTCTGTTGTGCCTAGGTGGGGCTGCGACGTGTTGATCTTCCGAGGCCGGGCATGACCCAGGAAAGTGTGTCCGGCCAAATGGGATCGAGCGTGTTGGGTTATGTGGTGCACCCCTGCAGGGAAGTTTATCTATTCGAATAGCCGTGTCCCTCAGTAAAAGGACGACCCGGAGTTGTACCTTGACCTTATGATAACTAGAACCGGATACTTAATAAAACACACCCTTCCAAATGCCAGATACAACCCGGTGATCGCTCTCCAACAGGGCGACGAGGAGAGGATTGCCGGGTAGGATTATGCTATGCGATGCTACTGGAGATGCTACTTGGAGATGCTACTTGGAGGACTTCAATCTACCCTCTTCTACATGCTGCAAGACGGAGGCTGCCAGAAGCGTAGTCTTCGATAGGACTAGCTATCCCCCTCTTATTCTGGCATTCTGCAGTTCAGTCCACTGATATGGCCTCCTTACACATATACCCATGCATAAGTAGTGTAGCTCCTTGCTTGCGAGTACTTTGGATGAGTACTCACGGTTGCTTTCTCCCACCTTCCCCCCCCCCCCCTTTCCTTTCTTTCTGGTTGTCGCAACCAGATGCTGGAGCCCAGGAGCCAGACGCCACCGTCGATGACGACTACTTCACTGGAGGTGCCTACTACTACGTGCAGGCTGCTGACGACAACCAGGAGTAGTTAGGAGGATCCCAGGCAGGAGGCCTACGCCTCTTTCGATCTGTATCCCAGTTTGTGCTAGCCTTCTTAAGGCAAACTTGTTTAACTTATGTCTGTACTCAGATATTGTTGCTTCCGCTGACTCGTCTATGATCGAGCACTTGTATTCGAGCCCTCGAGGCCCCTGGCTTGTATTATGATGCTTGTATGACTTATTTTATTTGTAGAGTTGTGTTGTGATATCTTCCCGTGAGTCCCTGATCTTGATCGTACACGTTTGCGTGTATGATTAGTGTACGATTGAATCGGGGGCGTCACAAAACCGTTGCTTGGCTATGTTACCACTTTGCTCAGCCCCTCTTATAGCATTGCTAGTTGCAGGTGAAGTTGAAGATTTCTCCATGGTGGACAGGATTTTGGTTGGGATATCACAATATCTCTTATATTGTTAATGCATCTATATACTTGGTAAAGGGTGGAAGGCTCGGCCTTATGCCTGGTGTTTTGTTCCACTCTTGCCGCCCTGGTTTCCGTCATACTGGTGTTATGTTCCCGGATTTTGCGTTCCTAACGCGGTCGGGTGATTTATGGGACCCCCCTGCAGTTCGCTTTGAATAAAACTTGTCCAGCAAGGCCCAACCTTTGTTTTACCATTTGCCTCACCACCACCTACCTTTCCCTTGGGAGTAATTAACCCAAGGGTCATCTTTATTTTAGCCCCCCTCGGGCCAGTGCTTGTCTAAGTGTTGGTCCGAACTGAGCAGCCTGCGGGGCCACCTCGGGGAAACTCGAAGTCTGGTTTTACTCGTAGCTTGACTTATCCGGTGTTGCCCTGAGAACGAGATATGTGCAGCTCCTATCGGGATTGTCGGCGCATCGGGCGGCTTTGCTGGTCTTGTTTTACCATTGTCGAAATGTCTTGTAAACCGGGATTCCGAGACTGATCGGGTCTTCCTGGGAGAAGGTCTATTACTTCGTTGATTGTGAGAGCTTGTCATGGGCTAAGTTGGGACACCCCTGCAGGGTATAAACTTTTGAGAGCCTTGCCCACGGTTATGTGGCAGATGGGAATTTGTTAATGTCCGGTTGTAGATAACTTGACACCAGATCCGAATTAAAACGCATCAACCGCGTGTGTAGCCGTGATGATCTCTTCTCGGCGGAGTCCGGGAAGTGAACACGGTTTCTGGGTTATGTTTGACGTAAGTAGGTGTTCAGGATCACCTCTTGATCATTGCTAGTTTCACGACCGTTCCTTTGCTCCTCTTCTCGGTCTCATTTGCGTATGTTAGCCACCATATATGCTTAGTCATTGCTGCAACCTCACCACTTTACCTCTTCCTTTCCCATTAAGCTTTGCTAGTCTTGATACCCATGGTAATGGGATTGCTGAGTCCTCGTGGCTCACAGGTTACTACAACAACAGTTGCAGGTACAGGTTTATGCGATGATCATGATGCGAGAGCGATGTTTGCTTGTTTTGGAGTTCTTCTACTGCTTCTTCTTTGATCAGGGGATAGGTTCCAGGTCGGCAGCCTGGGCTAGCAGGGTGGATGTCATTTGAGCTTCTGTTTGTGTTTCATCCGTAGTCGGATGTTGATCTTATGTATGATGTTGTATTCGTGTGGCATTGTATGCCTTATGTATGTATCCCCATCTATTATGTAATGTTGATGTAATGATATCCACCTTGCAAAAGCGTCTTCAAGATGCGCTTCTATCCTTGGTGGGACCTTCGAGTTCCTTTAGGATAGGGTCGCATCTTGGGCATGACACGGGGGCCATAGGTTTCACTAGTGGCTTCTCTCAAGATAGCATAAGTATCACAGTGGGTGAACAAATTACTGTCGAGCAATTGGTAGAAAAGCGAATAATTATGAGATTATCTAGGCATGATCATGTATATAGGCATCACGTCCGTGACAAGTAGACCGACTCCTGCCTGCATCTACTACTATTACTCCACACATCGACCACTATCCAGCATGCATCTAGAGTATTAAGTTCATAAAGAACAGAGTAACACATTAAGAAAGATGACATGATGTAGAGGGATAAACTCATGCAATATGATATAAACCCCATATTTTTATCCTCGATGACAACAATAAAATACGTGCCTTGCTGCCCCTGCTGTCACTGGGAAAGGACACCGCAAGATTGAACCCAAAGGTAAGCATTTCTCCCATTGCAAGAAAGATCAATCTAGTAGGCCAAACCAAACTGATAATTCGAAGAGCCTTGCAAAGATAACTTAATCACACATAAAAGAATTCAGAGGAGATTCAAATATTTCTTATAGATAAACTTGATCATAAACCCACAATTCATCGGATCTCGACAAACACACCGCAAAAAGAGTTACATCGAGTAGATCTCCAAGAAGATCAAGGAGAACATGGTATTGAGATTCAAAGAGAGAGAAGAAGCCATCTAACTAATGACTATGGACCCGAAGGTCTGTGGTAAACTACTCACAACTCATCGGAGAGGCCTTGGAGATGATGTAAAGGCCCTCCATGATCGATTCCCCCTCCGGCGGAGCGCCGGCGAAGGCTCCAAGATGGGATCTCGCGGATACCGAAGGATACGGCGGTGGAAATAGTTTTTCGTGGTCGCTTCTGAGGTTTTTGGGGTACATGGGTATATATAGGAGGAAGAAGTAGGTCGGTGGATGCTCGAGAGGCCCACGAGGTTGGGGGCACGCCCAGCCCTAGGGGGTGCGCCGGGCACCCTCGTGGCCGCCTCGCTTGTTTCTTGACTTCCACTCCAAGTCCTCTGGATCACGTTTGTTCCAAAAATCACGCCCCTGAAGGTTTCATTCCGTTTGGACTCCGTTTGATATTCCTTTTCTTCGAAACACTGAAATAGGCAAAAAAAATAGCAATACGGGTTGGGCCTCCGGTTAGTAGGTTAGTCCCAAAAATGATATAGTAGTGTAAAGTAAAGCCCATAAACATCCAAAACGGGTAATATAATAGAATGGAACAATAAAAAATTATAGATACGTTGGAGACGTATCACCTCCCCTGCCCCGAGCCACCTCACCGTCCATCCTTCCTGTAGCTCCCGCGGGCCCTACCGTCAGCGACCAACGCAGGACCCGTCTCCTTCCTCCCCTACCTTTTCTTCTCTCCCTCCTCTCAACATCTCTGCCTTCCCTTCTCTCCAGGAGCTCGGCGCCAACGACATGGACGCCACCAGTAGGAGCTCCGCCCGCACACTGCCCCTACTCCATATCTGGTCATCCTCTTCTTCAATCCGGTCGCCCGCCACCTGGATCAGGCTATCCTCACCGCCCTTCTGCACCTCGTCTCTGGCCCTGCTCGTCGGAGCCACGCCTCCCAGTGCCTACAGCTGCGTCGCCGGTCTTCCTCCATGATGTTGCTGCCTCGAGCCTCCCCATGCCGCTTGAGACCGCAGTGCGCCAAGTTCCCACTGCCGCCACCATGCCCTGCATCCGCGAGGTCTATAATCCATAACACAAGAAGTTAACATACGCTCAATTCCTTAGACCATGAGACTATCAAGTCACTTCATATTGGACGATGCACTTTGGGGTTGTTCTAACGTCAACTGTAATAGGGTGATCATAACGACAACTTACGGGTTCATCGGAAGCATATGCTAAGGAACTAGATAGCTCGCGGCTGGGATTTGCTCCTCCGGCGATGGATAGATATTCTTTGGGCCCTCTCAGTGTGATGGCATCCATCATCGACTATCCAGACACAACATGACATGCGAAAACACGAGAACAAGAAAAGAGAACAAACACGGTAATGAGGAGACTAGCATGGTGATCATATGTTTGACCCGTGGGATGCCGATATATCTTACATCGCATTTTGTAAAGTATTGTGAAGCAAAAGGAATATCATAGGGTAACTACAGGTTCCTTCGATAATCATTCGTGTGAGTATATGGGTCAAATGGATGTCCACAGTTTCACTATTGATCATTGAATGAAATGTGTTTTGATCATGGCCATATTTCACCGAATCTGCAGGGTCACACACTTAAGGTCCGGGGTGCCGGACTACCCCAAAGCTCCCCCGATTTGGGGCCAACTTGTGGGTTTTTGAAAGTTTGTAAAGGTCTAACCTAATTTGAGGATCTGCTTTGAAGGCTTAAAAGTGCCCTCACAGCCCCATTCAAACACTTACGGGTGTTTGATAATCCACGTGAAAGATGCCAAGCTTGATATGGATTTTCTGCCACGTATTTTTCAAGGAAACTGAAGAAGAAAATCTTAAACACAAATTAATATTTAATATTACTCCCTCCAATCCATACTCCCTCCATTTTTATTTACTCGGCATATTAGGTTTGACCGAAGTTAAAATTCATAAAGTTTGACCAAGTTTATAGAAAAAATATAAACATTTAGAATAGCAAATCTATATGATGTGAAAGTGTATTCAATAATTGATCTAATGGTATTGATTTATTATTGTACATGTGCTCCTTCCTCGAATTGTTTTTTTACGCTTGCTCCTTCCCTTTTTTTGAGTAACTTTCTTGCTCCTTCCTCGAGCAGAGGTTTTTTTTTGAGAAATCTCGCATCTATTTATTGGATAATGTTCAAAGGTACAAGCTGGTCTAGGGGAAGACCCAGCCATAAGTAATGACCTATAGCTAAATTACATGCGAATTTTGCGATATTGTGCGCTTCAAAGTTAAAGTTCCTACGCTCATGAACAAAAGTACAAGACCAGAATAAACTCGATCTCTCAACTATTTCTGCTATGATTGCTCTGTTTCTTCCTCCATCTCATTGATTGATGTCGTTGATAACCCCCAAGCAGTCTGATGCAACATATGTACGTTCCAGGTTCAAATCCCCAGCCAGGGAAAGAGCTTCTCTAACAGCAAAATGTCTCTAGCAGGGTCGGGCCGGTCAAATGAAATAATACCTCTGAAGCTCCCAAGTACATGCCTGAATCATCTCGACATATGACAGCAGCTGCACCGCGCTGACTGTTGGTTGCCACTGCACCGTCTGTTGGGAAACGTAGCATGCAATTTCAAAAAAATTCCTATGCTCACGCAAGATCTATCTGGGATATGCATAGCAACGAGAAGCGGGGAGTGTGTCCACGCACCCTTGTAGACCAAAAGCGGAAGCGTTTACTTAACACGATTGATGTATTCAAACGTCTTCTCATTCCGACCGATCGAGTACCGAACGTAAGGCACCTCCGAGTTCTGCACACGTTCAGTGCGATAACGTCCCTCGAGCTCTTGGTACAGCAGAGGATCGAAGGAGTAGATGAGTTTCGTCAGCACGACGGCGTGGTGAAGGTGATGGTGATGTGATCCGTGCAGGGCTTTGCCTAAGCAGCGCGAGAATATGACAGGAGGCGTAAACTATGGAGGGGGCGCCACACATGGCTTGGAACAATTGGTGTTCTTTTCTGGGCCCCCTCCCCCCGTATATAAAGGAGGGAGGGAGAGCAGGCCGGCCTAGTTGCGCCCCAAGTGGGAAGGAGTCCCACTTGGACTCCTAGTTGGATTCGGCCCCTTCCTTTTACCGGAGGGGGAAAGGGGGAAGGAGATAGGAGAAGGAAAGGGGTGGCGCCCCCTTCCCTAGTCCAATTCGGCCTCCTCCCTTGTGGGAGGCGCACCATCCCCTTGTGGGCTGGTTAGCCTCCCTCCTATGGCCCATATGGCCCATATCTTTCCCCGGGGGGTTCCGGTAACCCCTCCGGTACTCCGGTATGTACCCGATACACTCCGGAACCCTTCCGGTGTCCGAATACTACCTTACAATATATCAATCTTTACCTCTCGACCATTTCGAGACTCCTCGTCATGTCCGTGATCTCATCCAGGACTCTGAACAACCTTCGATCACCAAAACATATAACTCATATAATACATATCATCATCGAACGTTAAGTGTGCAACCCTACGGGTTCGAGAACTATGTAGACACGACCGATACACCTCTACAGTCAATAGATAATATCGGAACCTAGATGCTCATATTAGTTCCCACATATTCTACGAAGATCTTTATCGGTCGAACCGCAATGTCAACATACGTTATTCCCTTTGTCATCGATATGTTACTTGCCCGAGATTCGATCATCGGTATCTTCAAACCTAGTTCAATCTCGTTACCAGTAAGTATCTTTACTCATTCCATAATGCATCATCCCGCGACTAACTCATTAGTCACATTGCTTGCAAGGCTTCATTTCATGTGCATTACTGAGAGGGCCCAGAGATACCTCTCCGATACTCAGAGTGACAGATCCTAATCTCGATCTACGCCAACCCAAAAAAACACCTTCGGAGATACCTGTAGAGCATCTTTATAATCACCTAGTTACGTTGTGACGTTTGATAGCACACAAGGCATTCCTCCGGTGTTCGGGAGTTGCATAATCTCATAGTCGGAGGAATATATATATATATATGACACGAAGAAAGCAATAGCAATAAAACTGAACGATCATTATGCTAAGCTAACGGATGGGTCTTGTCAATCACATAATTCAACTAATGATGTGATCCCGTTCATGAAATGACAACACAAGTCCATGGCTAGGAAACTTAACCATCTTTGATCAACGAGCTAGTCAAGTAGAGGCATACTAGGGACACAGTGTTTTGTCTATGTATTCACACATGTATCAAGTTTCCGGTTAATACAATTCTAGCATGAATAATAAACATTTATCATGAACAAGTAAATATAAAATAACAACTTTATTATTGCCTCTAGGGCATATTTCCTTCAATATCCCACTTGCACTAGAGTCAATAATCTAGTTCACATCGCTATGTGACTTAACACCAATAGTTCACATCTGTATGTGATTAACACCCATAGTTCACATCACCACCAACACCCAAAGGGTTTACTAGAGTCAATAATCTAGTTCACATCGCTATGTGATTAACACCCAAAGAGTACTAAGGTGTGATCATGTTTTGCTCGTGAGAGAAGTTTAGTCAACGGGTCTGCTATATTCAGAGCCGTATGTATTTTGCAAATTTTCTATGTCTATAATGCTCTGCATGGAGCTACTCTAGCTAATTGCTCCCACTTTCAATATGTATCCAGATTGAGACTCAGAGTCATATGGATCGGTGTAAAGCTTGCATCGACATAACTCTTTACGACGAACTCTTTATCACCTCCATAACCGAGAAATACTTCCTTAGTCCTCTTGGCAACTAAGGATAACTTTGAACGCAATCCAGTGATCCATTCCTAGATCACTATCTTACCCCTTTGCCAAACTCATAGAAAAGCACACAACTGGTTTGATACATAGCATGGCATACTTTATAGGACCTACGACTGAGGCATAGGGAATGACTTTCATTCTCTTTCTATCTTCTGCCGTGGTCGGGCTTTGAGTCTTACTCAACTTTACACCTTTTAATGCAGGCAAGAAATCTTTCTTTGACTAGTCCATTTTGAACTCTTTCAAAATCTTGTCAAGGTATGCACTCATTGAAAAATCTTATCAGGCGTCTCGATCTATCTCTATAGATCTTGATGCCCAATATGTAAGCAGCTTCACCGAGGTCTTTTTTGAAAAAACTCCTTTCAAACTCTCCTTTATGCTTTCCAGAAAATTCTACATCATTTCCGATCAACTATATGCTATTCACATATACTATCAGAAAGGTTGTAGTGCTCCCACTCACTTTCTTGTAAATACAGGCTTCACAACAAGTATGTATAAAACTATATGCTTTGATCAACTCATCAAAGTGTATATTCCAACTCCGAGATGCTTGCACCAGTCCATAGATGGATCGCTGGAGCTTGCACACCTTGTTAGCACCTTTAGGATCGACAAAACCTTCTGGTGTCATCATATACAACTCTTCTTAGAGACATCCATTTAAGGAATGCAGTTTTGACATCCATTTGCCAGATTTCATAAAATATGGCAATTGCTAACATGATTCAGGCAGACTTATGCATCCTATGTGTGAGAAAGTCTCATCGTAGTCAACTCTTTGAACTTGTCGAAAACCTTTTGCAACAAGTCGAGATTTATAGACAGTAACATCACCATCAGCGTCAGTCTTCTTGAAGATCCATTTATTCTCTATGGGTCGCCGATCATCGGGCAAATCTATCAAAGTCCACACTTTGTTCTCATACATGGATCCTATCTTAGATTTCATGGCCTCAAGACATTTATCGGAATCTGGGCTCATCATAGCTTCTTCATAGTTCGTAGGTTCGTCATGGTCAAGTAACATGACTTCTAGAACAGGATTACCGTACCGTTCTGGTGCGGATCGTGCTCTGGTTGACCTACGAGGTTTTGTAGCAACTTGATCTGAAGTTTCATGATCATTATCATTAGCTTCTTCTCCAGTTGGTGTAGGCATCATGGGAACGGATTTCTCGGATGAGCTACTTTCCTAATTGAGAGAAAGTACAATTACCTCATCAAGTTCTACTTTCCTCCCACTCACTTCTTTCGAGAAAAACTCCTCTAGAAAGGTTCCATTCTTGGCAACAAAAAATCTTGCCTTCGGATCTGTGGTAGAAGGTGTACCCAATTGTTTCCTTAGGGTATCCTATGAAGACGCACTTCTCCGATTTGGGTTTGAGCTTATCAGGCTGAAAGCCTTTTGACATAAGCAACGCATTCCCAAACTTTAAGAAACGATAGCTTGGGTTTGTTGCCAAACCACAGTTCATACGGTGTCGTCTCAACGGATTTTGATGGTGCCCTGTTTAATGTGAATGCAGTTGTCTCTAATGCATAATCCCACAACGATAGTGGTAAATCAGTAAGAGACATCATAGATCGCACCATATCTAATAAAGTGTGATTACGACGTTCGGACACACCATTACGCTGTTGTGTTCCAGGTGGCGTGAGCTGTGAAACTAGTCCACATTGTTTTAAAGTAAGGCCAAACTCTTAACTCAAATATTCACCTCCATAATCAGATCGTAGAAAATTTATTTTCTTGTTACGATGATTGTCCACTTCACTCTGGAATTCTTTGAACTTTTTAGGTGTTTCAGACTTGTGTTTCATTAAGTAGATATACACATATCTGTTCAAATCATCTGTGAAGGTCATAAAATAACGATACCCGCCGCGAGCCTCAACACTCATCGTGCCGCATACATAGGTATGCATTATTTCCAATAAGTCAGTGGCTCGCTCCATTGTTCCGGAGAACAGAGTTTTAGTCATCTTGCCCATGAGGTGTGGTTCACAAGCATCAAATGATTCATAATCAAGTGATTCCAAAAGTCTTCATGCGCTTTACACCAATATGACCTAAACGGCAGTGCCACAAATATGTTGCACTATCATTATCAACTTTGCATCTTTTGGCATCAATATTATGAATATGTGTATCATTACAATCGAGATTCAATCAACCATTCCCATTGGGTGTATGACCATAGAAGGTTTTATTCATGTAAACAAAACAACAATTATTCTGTATCGTAAATGAATAAATGTATTGCAATAAACATGATCTAATCATATTCATGCTTAACACAAACACCAAATAACATTTATTTTAGGTTTAACACTAATCCCGAAGGTAGAGGGAGTGTGCGATGATGATCATATCAATCTTGGAACCACTTCAAACCCACATTGTCACTTCACCCTCAACTAGTCTCTATTTAGTCTGCAACTCCTGTTTCGAGTTACTAAACTTAGCAACCGAACAGGCATCAAATACCCAGGGGCTAATACGAGCATTAGTAAGGTACACATCAATAACATGTATATCAAATATACCTTTGTTCACTTTGCCATCCTTCTTATCCGCCAAATATTTGGGGTAGTGCCACTTCCAGTGACCATTTCCTTTGCAGTAGAAGCACTCAGTTTCAGGCTTAGGTCCAGCTTTGGGCTCCTTCACAGGAGTGACAACTTGCTTTCCATTCTTCTTGAAGTTCCCTTCCTTTGCCCTTTTCTTGAAACTAGTGGTCATGTTTAATCATCAATCTTTGATGTTTTTTCCTTGATTTCTATCTTCGTCAATTTTAACATCACGAAGAGCTTGGGAATCGCTTTTCTCATCCCTTGCATATTATAGTTCATCACGAAGTTCCAGTAACTTGGTGATGGTAACTAGAGAACTCTGTGAATCACTATCTTATCTGGAAGATTAACTCCCACTTGATTCAAGCGATTGTAGTACCCCAGACATTCTGAGCACATGCTCACTAGCTAAGCTATTCTCCTCCATCTTTTGGGCGAAGTACTTGTTAGAGGTCTCATACCTCCCGACACAGGCATGAGTCTGAAATACCAATTTCAGCTCTTGGAACATCTCATACGCTCCATGGCATTCAAAACGTTTTTGAAGTCCCGGTTCTAAGGCGTAAAGCATGGTGCACTAAATTATCAAGTAGTCATCATATTGAGCTTGCCAAACATTCATAACTTCTGCATCTGCTCCTGCAATAGGTTTGTCACCTAGCGGTGCATCAAGGACATAATTCTTTTGTGCAGCAATGAGGATAATCCTCAGATCACGGACCCAGTCCGCATCATTGCTACTATCGTCTTTCAACTTAGTTTTATCTAGGAACATATCAAAAAACATAGGGAAGCTACAATGCGAGCTATTGATTTACAACAAAATTTGCAAATACTATGAGGACTAAGTTCATGATAAATTAAAGTTCAATTAATCATATTACTTAAGAACTCCCACTTAGATAGACATCCCTCAAGTCATCTAAATGATACGTGATCCAAATCAACTAAACCATGTCCGATCATCACGTGAGATGGAGTAGTCATCAATGGTGAACATCTCTATGTTGATCATATCCACTATATGATTCATGTTCGAGCTTTCGATCTCCAGTGTTCTGAGGCCATATCTGTATATGCTAGGCTCGTCAAGTTTAACCTGAGTATTCCCCATGTGTAAAACTGGCTTGCACCCGTTGTATTTGAACGTAGAGCTTATCACACCCGATCATCATGTGGTGTCTCAGCACGAAGAACTTTCACAACGGTGCATACTCTGGGAGAACACTTATACCTTGAAATTTTAGTAAGGGATCATCTTATAATGCTACCACCATACTAAACAAAATAAGATGCATAAAGATAAACATCACATGCAATCAAAATATGTGACATGATATGGCTGTCATCATCTTGTGCTTTTGATCTCCAGCACCAAAGCAACGTCATGATCTCCATCATCACCGGCTTGACACCTTGATCTCCATCGTAGCGTCGTGGTCGTCTCACCAACTATTGCTTCTACGACTATCATGTTGGAAATATGCCCTAGAGGCAATAATAAAATGGTTATTATTATATTTTCTTGTTCATGATAATTGTCTGTTGTTCATGTTATAATTGTATTAACTGGAAACCGTAATACATGTGTGAATACATAGACCACAACATGTCCCTAGTGAGCCTCTAGTTGACTAGCTCGTTGATCAATAGATGGTTATGGTCTCCTGACCATGGACATTGGATGGCATTGATAACGGGATCACATCATTAGGAGAATGATGTGATGGACAAGACCCAATCCTAAGCATAGCACAAGATCGTGTAGTTCGTTTGCTAAAAGCTTTTCTAATGTCAAGTATCATTTCCTTAGACCATGAGATTGTGCAACTCCCAGATACCGTAGGAATGCTTTGGGTGTGCCAAACGTCACAACGTAACTGGGTGGCTATAAAGGTGCACTACGAGTATCTCCGAAAGTGTTTGTTGGGTTAGCACGAATCGAGACTGGGATTTGTCACTCCGTGTGACGGAGAGGTATCTCTGGGCCCACTCGGTAATGCATCATCATAATGAGCTCAATGTGACTAAGTAGTTAGTCATGGGATCATGCATTACGGAACGAGTAAAGTGACTTGCCTGTAACGAGATTGAATGAGGTATTGGGATACCGACGATCGAATCTCGGGCAAGTAACGTAGCGATTGACAAAGGGAATTGTATACGGGATTGTTTGAATCCTTGACATCGTGGTTCATTTGATGAGATCATCGTGGAACATGTGGGAGCCAACATGGGTATCCAGATCCTGCTGTTGGTTATTGGCCAGAGAGCTGTCTCGGTCATGTCTGCATGATTCCCGTACCCATAGGGTCTATACACTTAAGGTTCGGTGACGCTAGAGTTGTTATGGGAATTAGTGTGTAGTTACCGAATATTGTTCGGAGTCCCGGATGAGATCCCGAACGTCACGAGGAGTCCCGGAATGGTCCGGAGTTAAAGATTTATATATGGGAAGTCCTATTTTGGCCACCGGAAAATGTTCGGGATTTTTCGGTATTGTACCGGGAAGCTTCTAGAAGGTTCCGGAGTGGGGCCCACCTGCATGGGGGGACCCACATGAACGTGGGTAGTGGGGCCAAGGCCCCACACCCCAGGTCAAGGTGCACCAAGATTCCCCCTTAGAAGGAATAAGATCATATCCCGAAGGGATAAGATCGGGATCCCTAAAAAAGGGGGATAACAATCGGTGGGGAAGGAAATGATGGGATTTCTTTCCTCCCACCTTTGCCAATGCCACAATGGACTTGGAGGGCAAGAAACCAGCCCCCTCCGCCCCTATATTTAGTGGGGAGGCGCATGGGAGCTTCACCCTTCCCCTGGTGCAGCCCTCTCCCTCCCCAACACCTCCTCCGTAGTAGTAGTGCTTGGCGAAGCTCTGCCGGAGAACTGCAAGCTCCACCACCATGACGTCGTGCTGCCGAAGCTCTCCCTCAACTTATCCTCTCCCCTTGCTGGATCAAGAAGGAGGAGACGTCCCCGGGCTGTACGTGTGTTGAACGCGGAGGCACCGTTGTTCGGTGCTTAGATCGGATTCGGCCGCGATCTGAATCGCTTAGTGAACGACTCCACCGATCGTGTTCTTGCAACGCTTCCGCATCGCGATCTTCAAGGGTATGAAGATGCACTCCCCTCTCTCTTCTTGCTAGTTACTCCATAGATTGATCTTGGTGATACATAGAAAATTTTGAATTTCTGCTACGTTCCCCAACAGTGGCATCATGAGCTAGGTCTATGCGTAGATTCTATGCACGAGTAGAACACAAGTAGTTGTGGGCGTCGGTTTGTTCAATTTGCTTACCGTTACTAGTCCTATCTTGATTCGACGGCATCATGGGATGAAGCGGCCTGGACCAACCTTACACGTACGCTTATGTGAGACAGGTTCCACCGACCGACATGCACTTGTTGCATGAAGGTGGCTAGCGGGTGCCAGTCTCTCCCACTTTAGTCGGATCGGATTCGATGAGAAGGGTCCTTATGAAGGGTAAATAGCAATTGGCATATCACCGTTGTGACTTTTGCGTAGGTAAGAAACGTTCTTGCTAGAAACCCATAGCAGCCACGTAAAACATGCAACAACAATTAGAGGACGTCTAACTTGTTTTTGCAGGGTATGCTATGTGATGTGATATGGCCAAAAGAATGTGATGAATGATATATGTGATGTATGAGATTGATCATGTTCTTGTAATAGGAATCACAACTTGCATGTCGATGAGTATGACAACCGGCAGGAGCCATAGGAGTTGTCTTAATTTATTGTATGACCTGCGTGTCATTGAAAACACCATGTAATTACTTTACTTTATTGCTAAACCGTTAGCCATAGTAGTAGAAGTAATAGTTGGCGAGACAACTTCATGAAGACACGATGATGGAGATCATGGTGTCATGCCGGTGACGAAGGTGATCATGTCGTGCCTCAAGATGGAGATCAAAGGCGCAAGATGATATTGGCCATATTATGTCACTTTATGATTTGCATGTGATGTTTGTCATGTTTACATCTTATTTGCTTAGAACGATGGTAGCATAAATAAGATGATCCCTCATTAAAATTTCAAGAAAGTGTTCCCCCTAACTGTGCACCGTTGCGAAAGTTCGTTGTTTCGAAGCACCACGTGATGATCAGGTGTGATAGATTCTAACGTTCACATACAACAGGTGTAAGCCAGATTTACACAAGCAAAACACTTAGGTTGACTTGACGAGCCTAGCATGTATAGACATGGCCTCGGAACACAAGAGACCAAAAGGTCGAACATGAGTCGTATAGTAGATACGATCAACATGGAGATGTTCACCGATGATGACTAGTCCGTCTCACGTGATAATCGGACATGGCCTAGTTGACTCGGATCATGTATCACTTAGATGACTAGAGGGATGTCTATCTGAGTGGGAGTTCATTAGATGAACTTAATTATCATGAACATAGTCAAAAGGACTTTGCAAATTATGCCGTAGCTTGCACTTTAGTTCTACTGTTTAAGATATGTTCCTAGAGAAAATTTTAGTTGAAAGTTGATAGTAGCAATTATGCGGACTGGGTCCGTATACTGAGGATTGTCCTCATTGCTGCACAGAAGGCGTATGTCCTTAATGCACCACTCGATGTGATGAACCTCGAGCGTCGTTTGTGGATGTTGCGAACATCTGACATAACGTTTTGATGACTACATGATAGTTCAGTGCATAATGTTAAACGGTTTAGAATTGAGGCAGCGAAGACATTTTTTGACACGTCACAGAACATATGAGATGTTCCAAGAGCTGAAATTAGGATTTCAGGCTCGTGCCCATGTCAAGAGGTATGAGACCTCCGGCAAGTTTCTTAACCTGCAAACTAAGGGAGAAAAGCTCAATCATTGAGCATGTGCTCAGATTGTCTGAGTACTACAATCACTTGAATCGAGTGGGAGTTAATCTTCCAGATGAGATAGTGATGGTTCTCCATAGTCACTGCCACCAAGCTATTAGAGCTTCGTGATGAACTATAACATGTCAGGGATAGACATGATGATCCTTGAGCAATTCGCGATGTTTGACACCGCGAAAGTAGAAATCGAGTAGGAGCATCAATTGTTGATGGTTAGTAAAACCACTAGTTTCAAGAAGGGCAAGGGCAAGAAGGGATACTTCATGAGACGACAAATCAGTTGCTGCTCTAGTGAAGAAACCCAGGGTTGAACCCAAACCAGAGACTAAGTACTTCTGTAATGAGGGAACGGTCACTGAAGTAGAACTACCCTAGATACTTGGTAGATGAGAAGGCTGGCAAGGTTGACAGAAGTATATTGGATATACATTGTATTAAATGTGTACTTTACTAGTACTCCTAGTAGCACCAGGGTATTAAGATACCGGTTCGGTTGCTAAGTGTTAGTAACTCGAAATAAAAGAGCTACGGAATAAACGGAGACTAGCTAAAGGTGAGATGACGATGTGTGTTGGAAGTGTTTCCAAGGTTGATGTGATCAAGCATCGCGTGCTCCCTCTACCATCGAGATTGGTGTTAAACCTAAATAATTGTTATTTGGTGTTTGCGTTGAGCATAAAAATGATTGGATTATGTTTATCGCAATACGGTTATTCATTTAAGGAGAATAATGGTTACTCTGTTTATTTGAATAATACCTTCAACGGTCTTGCACCTAAAATGAATGGTTTATTGAATCTCGATCGTAGTGATACACATGTTCGTGCCAAAAGATATAAGATAGTAATGATAGTACCACATACTTGTGGCACTGCCACTTAAGTCATATTGGTATAAAACGCATGAAGAAGCTCCATATTGATGGATATTTGGACTCACACGTTTTGAAAAGATTGAGACATGCGAACCACGTCTATTGGTATATACGCATGAACAAACTCCATGCAAATGGATCGTTTGGACTCACTTGTTTTTGAATCACTTGAGACATGCAAATCATACCACATGGGCAAGATGACTGAAAGGCCTCATTTTCAGTGAGATGGAACAAGAGAGCAACTTGTTGGAAGTAATACATTTGATGTGTGCAATCCAATGGGTGATGAGGCACGCAGTGAATATCGTTATGCTCTTACTTCACAGATGATTTGAGTAGATTCTTAGTATATTTACTTGATGAAACACAAATCTGAATTATTGAAAGGTTCAAGTAATTTCAGAGTGAAGTTGAAGATCGCCGTGACAAGAGGATAAAATGTCTATGATATGATCATAGAGATAAATATCTGAGTTACGAGTTTGGCACACAATTAAGATATTGTGGAAATTGTTTCACAACTAATACCGCCTGGAACACCATAGTGTGATGGTGTGTCCGAACATCATAACTGCACCCTATTGGATATGATGCATACCATGATGTCTCTTATCGAATTAACACTATCGTTTATGGGTTAGGCATTAGACACAACCGCATTCACTTTAATAGGGCACCACACAATTCCATTAAGATGACACCGTATGAACTATGGTTTCGAGAAACCTAAGTTGTCATTTCTTATAAAGTTTGGGGTTGCGACGCTTATGTGAAAAAAATTCAGGCTGATAAGCTCGAACCCAAAGCGGATAAATGCATCTTCATAGGACACCCAAAAATAGTTGGGTATACCTCCTGTCTCAGATCCGGAAGCAAAAGGGATTGTTTCTAGAATCAGGTCCATTCTCGAGGAAAAGTTTCTCTCAAAAGAATTGAATGGGAGGATGGTGGAGACTTGATGAAGTTATTGAACCGTCACTTCAACTAGTGTGTAGTAGGGCACAGGAAGTTGTTCTTGTGGCGCCTACACCAGTTGAAGTGGAAGCTGATGATAGTGATCATGAAACTTCAGATCAATTCACTACCAAACCTCGTAGGTCGACAAGGACGCGTACTGCTTCAGAGTGGACGGTAATCCTGTCTTGAAGTTCATGTTGCTAGACAACAATGAACCTACGAGCTATGGAGAAGCAATGGTGGGCCCGGATTCCGACGAATGGCTCGAGGCCATAAAATCCGAGAGAGGATCCATGTATGAAACCAATGTATAGACTTTGGAAGAACTACTTGATGGTCGTAAGGCTGTTGGGTACAGATGGGTTTTAAAAGGAAGACGGACAATGATGGTAAGTATCACCATTAAGAAAGCTCGACTTGTCATTAAGATGTTTTCCGACAAGTTCAAGGAGTTGACTATGATGAGTCTTTCTCACTCGTAGCGATGCTAAGAGTCTGTTGAAATTATATTAGCAGTTCCTGCATTATTTATGAAATCTTGCAGATAGGATGTCAAAACATTGTTTCCTCAACGATTTTCTTGAGGAAAGGTTGTATGTGATACAACCAGAAGGTTTTGTCAATCCTAAAAGATGCTAACAAGTATGCAAAGCTCCAGCAATCCTTCTAAGGACTGGAGTAAGCATCTCAGAGTTGGAATATATGCTTTGATGAGATGATCAAAGATTTTGGGTTTATACAAAGTTTATTGGAAACTTGTATGTCCAAAGAAGTGAGTGGGAGCACTATAGCATTTCTGATGAGTATATGTTGTTGCCATATTGTTGATCGGAAATGATGTAGAATTTCTGGAAAGCATATAGGGTTATTTGAAAAGTGTTTTTCAATGGAAAACCTGGATTAAGATACTTGAACATTGAGCATCAAGATCTATAAGGATAGATCAAAAATCGCTTGATAGTACATTCAAATGAATACGCACCATGACAAGATTTTGAAGGAATTCAAAATAGATCGGCAAAGAAGGAGTTCTTGGCTGTGTTATAAGGTGTGAGTATTGAGTAAGACTCAAGACCTGACCACGGCTAAAGAGAGAGAAAGGACGAAGGTCGTCCCCTATGCTTTAGACGTAGGCTCTACAGTATGTTATGCTGTGTACTGCACCTGAAGTGTGCCTTGCCATGAGTCAGTCAAGGGGTACAAGAGTGATCCAGAAATGGATCACAGGATAGCGGTCAAAATTATCCTTAGTGACTAGTGGACTAAGGAATTTTTCTCGACTATGGAGGTGGTAAAATAGTTCGTCGTAAAGGGTTACGTCGATGCAAACTTTGACACTAATCTGGATGACTTTGAATAGTAAACCGGATTCATATAGTAGAATAGTTATTTGGAATAGTTCCAAATAGTGCATGGTAGCTGCATCTACAAGATGACGTAGAGATTTGTCAAGCACACATGGATCTGAAAGGTTCAGAACCATTGACTAATAACCTCTCTCACAAGCGAGATATGATCAAACCCCATGGGTGTTGGATTCATTACGATCACATAGTGATGTGAACTAGATTATTGACTCTAGTGCAAGTGGGAGACTGTTGGAAATATGCCCTAGAGGCAATAATAAAATGGTTATTATTATATTTCCTTGTTCATGATAATTGTCTATTGTTCATGCTATAATTGTATTAACTGGAAACCGTAATACATGTGTGAATACATAGACCACAACATGTCCCTAGTGAGCCTCTAGTTGACTAGCTCGTTCATCAATAGATGGTTATGGTTTCCTGACCATGGACATTGGATGTCATTGATAACGGGATCACATCATTAGGAGAATGAAGTGATGGACAAGACCCAATCCTAAGCATAGCACAAGATCGTGTAGTTCGTTTGCTAAAAGCTTTTCTAATGTCAAGTATAATTTCCTTAGACCATGAGATTGTGCAACTCCCGGATACTGTAGGAATGCTTTGGGTGTGCCAAACGTCACAACGTAACTGGGTGGCTATAAGGTGCACTACGGGTATCTCCGAAAGTGTCTGTTGGGTTGGCACGAATCGAGACTGGGATTTGTCACTCCATGTGACGGAGAGGTATCTCTGGGCCCACTCGGTAATGCATCATCATAATGAGCTCAATGTGACTAAGTAGATAGTCATGGGATCATGCATTACGGAACGAGTAAAGTGACTTGCCGGTAACGAGATTGAACGAGGTATTGGGATACCGACGATCGAATCTCGGGCAAGTAACGTACCGATTGACAAAGGGAATTGTATATGGGATTGCTTGAATCCTTGACATCGTGGTTCATCCGATGAGATCATCGTGGAACATGTGGGAGCCAACATGGGTATCCAGATCCCGCTGTTGGTTATTGGCCAGAGAGTTGTCTCGGTCATGTCTGCATGATTCCCGAACCCGTAGGGTCTACACACTTAAGGTTCGGTGACGTTAGAGTTGTTATGGGAATTAGTGTGCAGTTACCGAATGTTGTTCGGAGTCCCGGATGAGATCCCAAATGTCACGAGGAGTCCTGGAATGGTCCGGAGGTTATATATGGGAAGTCCTATTTTGGCCACCGGAAAATGTTCGGGATTTTTCGGTATTGTACCGGGAAGGTTCTAGAAGGTTCTGAAGTGGGGCCCACCAGCATGGGGGGACCCACATGAACGTGGGTAGTGGGGGCAAGACCCCACACCCCAGGTCAAGGCGCACCAAGATTCCCCCTTAGAAGGAATAAGATCATATCCCGAAGGGATAAGATCGAGATCCCTAAAAAAGGGGGATAACAATCGGTGGGGAAGGAAATGATGGGATTTCTTTCCTCCCACCTTTGCCAACGCCCCAATGGACTTGGAGGGCAAGAAACCAGCCCCCTCCACCCCTATATATAGTGGGGAGGTGCATGGGAGCTTCACCCTTCCCCTGGCGCAGCCCTCTCCCTCCCCAACACCTCCGTAGTAGTAGTAGTGCTTGGCGAAGCTCTGCTGGAGAACTGCAAGCTCCACCACCATGCCGTCGTGCTGCCGGAGCTCTCCCTCAACTTCTCCTCTCCCCTTGCTGGATCAAGAAGGAGGAGACGTCCCCGGGCTGTACGTGTGTTGAATGCGGAGGCACCGTTGTTCGGTGCTTAGATCGGATTCGGCCGCGATCTGAATCGCTTAGTGAACGACTCCATCGACCGCGTTCTTGCAACGCTTTCGTATCGCGATCTTCAAGGGTATGAAGATGCACTCCCCTCTCTCTCCTTGCTAATTACTCCATAGATTGATCTTGGTGATGCGTAGAAAATTTTGAATTTCTGCTGCGTTCCACAACATATCGCTATCGCTTAGTGATAAAGTAAAGCAATTACATGGCATTTGTATTTCATACAAGAAAGCGACAGCCATAAGGCTCCTGCCAGTTGCCGATAACTTATACAAAACATGATCATCTCATACAACAACGTATATCACATCATGTCTTAACCATATCACATCACAACATGCCCTGCAAAAACAAGTTAGACGTCCTCTACTTTGTTGTTGTAAGTTTTACGTGGTTGTTGCGGGTTTCTAGCAAGAACCATACTTACCTAAGACACAAAAACCACAACAGTGATTTATCAGGTTTGTTGTTTTAACGTTCACAAGGACCGGCCGTAGTCAAATTCTATTCAACTAAAGTTGGAGAAACAAACACCCACCAGCCACCTTTATGCAAAACTAGTTGCATGTCTGTCGGTGGAACCGATCTCATGAACATGGTCATGTAAGGTTGGTCCGGGCGCTTCATCCAACAATACTACCGAATCAAAATAAGACATTGGTGGTAAGTAGTATGACGATCACCTCCCACAACCCTTTGTGTTCTACTCGTGCATATCATTTACGCATAGACCTGGCTCGGATACCACTGTTGGGAAACATAGCATGCAATTTCAAAAAAATTCCTATGCTCACGCAAGATCTATCTAGGAGATGCATAGCAACGAGAAGGGGAGAGTGTGTCCACGTACCCTCGTAGACCGAAAGCGGCAGCGTTTACTTAACATGGTTGATGTAGTTGAACGTCTTCTTGTTCCGACCGATCGAGTACCGAACGTACTGCACCTCCGAGTTCTGCACACGTTCACCACTATGACGTCCCTTGAGCTCTTGATCCAGCAGAGGGACTAAGGAGTAGATGAGTCGTTAGCACGACGGCGTGGTGACGGTGATGGTGATGTGATCCGCGCAGGGCTTTGCCTAAGTACCGCGAGAATATGACCGGAGGCGTAGGCGCCGCACATGACTTGGAACAATTGGTGTTTTTTCTAGGGGTGCCCCGGTATATAAAGAAGGGAGGGAGAGGAGGCCGGCCTAGGCGCGCCCCAAGTGGGAAGGAGTCCCACTTGGACTCCTAGTTGGATTCGGCCCCCTTCCTTTTATCGAAGGGGGAAAGGGGGAAGGAAAGGGAGTAGGAGAAGGAAAGGGGGTGGCGCCCCCTTCACTAGTGCAATTCGGCCTCCTCCCCTGTGAGGGGCGCACCAGCCCCTTGTGGGCCGGTTAGCCTCCCTCCTATGGCCCATATGGCCCATATCTTTCCTCGGGGGGTTTCGGTAACCCCTCCGATACTCCGGTATGTACCCGATACACTCCGGAACCCTTCCGGTGTTTGAATAGTACCTTCCAATATATCAATATTTACCTCTCGACCATTTTTCGAGACTCCCCGTCATGCCTGTGATATCATCCGGGACTCCGAACAACCTTCGTTCACCAAAACATATAACTCATATAATACATATCGTCATCGAACGTTAAGCGTGTGGACCTTACGGGTTCGAGAACTATGTAGACATGACTGAGACACCTCTCCGGTCAATAACCAATAGCGGAACCTGGATGCTC
This sequence comes from Triticum timopheevii, assembly GCA_963921465.1. Lineage (NCBI taxonomy): Eukaryota > Viridiplantae > Streptophyta > Magnoliopsida > Poales > Poaceae > Triticum > Triticum timopheevii. Next base: position 466,950,046 of record OY997266.1, read on the forward strand.
ATATTAGGTCCCACATATTCTACGAAGATCTTTATCGGTCGAACCGCAATGTTAACATACGTTATTCCCTTTGTCATCGGTATGTTACTTGCCCGAGATTTGATCGTCGGTATCTTCATACCTAGTTCAATCTCGTTATCGGCAAGTCTCTTTACTCGTTCCATAATGCATCATCTGCAACTAACTCATTAGTCACATTGCTTGCAAGGCTTCATACCATGTGCATTACCGAGATGGCCCAGAGATACCTCTCCGATACTCAAAGTGACAAATCCTAATCTCGATCTATGCCAACCGAACAAACACCTTCGGAGATACCTGCAGAGCATCTTTATAATCACCCAGGTACGTTGTAACGTTTGATAGCACACAAGGAATTCCTACGGTGTCTCCGCGAGTTGCATAATCTCATAGTCGGAGGAAAATGCATCCTACTACCGGGTGTAGCTACACCCGATTCTCATATACTATCATGTGGTAGTATATACTCTACTTTATTATTTTTAGTATGTTCATATATTATATCTAAGATACTCCCAAGTGATTTGTATGAAAAAATTGCAAGTGAGGTCATAATTTTATTGTATTTGTGAAATACGTAAATATTTATACGTGAAATAGAGTATGCGCAAAATATGATACATACTACCAAAAAAGTAGTATATATACTACCTAAACATTCTTACATACTACATACTACGGGTACATACTCTCCGATATGATAGATACTACCTAAAACGTATGAAACATAAGTGGGAGTAATTACACCCGGTAGTAGGAAAAATTTGTCCTATATATATATATATACATATATATATATATATATATATATATATATATATATATATATATATATATATATATATATATATATATACAGACGGTCTATTCTGCTAATATTAGCAGAATAACTATTCTGCACACCACTTCCGCACTGCAAACTGACCGCAGGTGCACTGTATCTTCTTGACGACGAGCACTGCAATATAGACAAGTGAACTTCGTGTCGAAAAAAACTGCACGTGTTCTTTTTTCGGTACTGTTTTCGCTCTAATTTTTTAACTGTTTATCGGAATGAGGCGTGTAATATACCGCTGAAAAGCTATGGATTAGGCGCAACTTCGACATGTTGAACACTTTTCGAGATTCCACACGGTTTAAGAGCAGTTTTGAAAATTGTGCGGCGGATGACGAGTGGCAGCGAGCGTTTTTTTGCGTTTTTTTCTAAACCGCTTGTCGAAATGAAGCAAATGATACGCCGTTGGATAGATATCATCGAGGCGCATCTTTTTCATATATAAATGTTTCTCTAATTCGTTACGGTTTAAGAGCAGTTTCAAATTTACTAAATCGCGGAACTCTCTTTTTCAAATTTTTTGAAATTTTCGGTACTGTTTTTGCTCTAGTTTTCTAACCGTTTGTCAGAATGAGACGTATGATACGCCGTTGGAAAGCTACGGACAAGGCGCAACTTTGATATGTTGAAATGGTTTTGAGATTCCTTACGGTTTTTATTTAATTTTGAAAATCGTGCGGCTGACTTCGAGAGGCAGTGGCTGTTTTTTCGTGAAATTTTTACAAACGGCTGGTCGGAATAATTCAAATCATACTCCGTTGGAAAGATATCGATGAGACGCAACTTTTTCATGTAGAACACTCTCTCTAATTTCTTACGGTTTATGAGCAGTTTTAAAATTACCGAAATGCGGACACTATGTTTCACGACACGCAATTATTTGTGTGTACTTCATTAGACAGAAGAACGCACTGCTTTGGACGGAAAATCGCACTGCATTAGACGGGCAAGAGAACTGCATATTTTTTAAATTCATTTTTTGTTTTAAATGGAGTGTGCTAAAAAGTTCTTTGTAGTGGACTTCTTGTAAGACCAAAGTGCACTGAATTTGCATGTTTTTTAAATGCATTTTATTTTAATTGGACTGTGCTGAAAAGTTCTTTGTAGTGGACTTCTTGTAAGACCAAAGTGCACTGAATTTGCATGTTTTTTAAATGCATTTTGTTTTAATTGGACTGTGCTGAAAAGTTCTTTGTAGTGGACTTCTTGTAAGACCAAAGCGCACTGCATTTGCATGTTTTTTAAATGCAATTTTTGTTCTAAATGGAGAGCACTGGGTTTGGGGCGATTTGTAGTTTGTTGTTACAAAAAAAGTGTGAGGTTCACTTTGTAAAATGTGTTGAGGCACGCTCATACATGGCATGTGGCATTGAAGTGTGAATCGGGTGTTAATGTAGTCCACTCTGTAGTCTAGTGCAAAATCCTGCTACCAGACTGAATTTCCCCTACTACCAGCACCAAAAAACAAGTGTAATTTTTGCAGAACAACACGGAACTGCATGCGAGACTCCCCAAACCCAGCAACTAACCGCAATTCGGGCACACACAAAAACTGAACGCAAAAATGATTACTGAACTGCATACTGAGCACCAACGGAGCTGCACCGCCGAAAGCTTTTTTTCAATCAGATCCATAAATGGTGGAGGTTGTTTGAGCTACAGATCAGCATACTGCATGGCACGGGTGTGCCTCTGCGAACTGCTCATGTCGTCGGGAAGGAGCGGTAGGAGATGGACAGGGAGGGCATGGTGGCTGGTCCCGCTCGGATCCTTCGCCAAGAGGAAATTAGGCGAAGTAGGGGGCCGTGCTGCCGAACGACTCGCCGTGGTCCTCCGGTCGGCACCCCACGAACTTCAAAGCTTGGAAAAAATTTCAAACAACACACGCACATTAATGCGGAGAGCTCATCGGAGAGGAGATGAGGGGAAAGGAGAAGACCTTGCCGCCCCCGCCGAAGTCCATGACCGGTGGGCAGCTGGACTGCAAGCCCTCGCACCGGAGGACTGCGGGCGTGCTACTAGCGGTGTGCATCAGGCGGAGAAGGGGAGCTGGGAGGAAGGGGGAAGCTGCGGCCATACCCGGGGCGCGTGCGGTGCGGGAGCCCGGCGGGGTAGAAGGTGAGGGTGTGGGGGGGCCTTCAAAGAAGAAGGTGCGCCGTGGGGTCCGATGGGGGCGTGAGGGCCACGGGGCGTCAGAGATCAGGCGCTCCATGGCGACGGCTCACGCCATGAGGTCGCGGCAGAGGTGGGTTGCGGGGTGGTGGCGTGATGTAGGGAAGGGGAGGTACAGTAGGCGGGCATGAGAGGAGGCGCGGTGGCCGTTGGGCTTGGGCGGGGTGGGTGGAGCGCCGGCCAGGGTGAGAGGAGGCGCAGCGGCCGGGGGGAGAGGAGTGATGGTGGCGCTGCCGGCGGCGGTGGAAGGTGGTAGGTGGTGGGGCCGCGAGGGGAGGTAGGAGGAGGAGTCCCAGAGCCGTGAGGCAAGGTAGGGCGGCCAGCAGCGCGATGCTTCGGGGCTGCAGAGGCGCAGGGCGGGGCGGCGGTGGGGGAGTTGGTCGGGGGAACAGAGGAGTTGTGGTGGATGGGGTGGGGATCTGACGAATGGATAAGTGAGGTGGGTGGGTTCGCGTTTTGTTCCTGTAATTTTTCTCTAGTGGCTGTGCAGTGCGGGTCAGGCATGGGTGTTAGCAGAATAACTAGGTGTTAGTAGAATAAGGTCTTAAGGGGTGTTATCATAATAGACCCATCCTATATATATATATATATATATATACAGATGGTCTATTCTGCTAATATTAGCAGAATAACTATTCTGCACACCACTTCCGCACTGCACGCTGAACGCAAGTGCACTGCATCTTCTTGACGACGAGCACTGCAATGCTTCACAGGAGAACTGCTTCATTTTCCAGTGTTCTGCCCGCGTGTTCTATGTGGAATCGGGTGTCGCGGGATGATTCAGTTTGTGTCTGCATCTCATTTTAGCTCTATTCTTTCTGATTTACAGGAAAATATACTATAGTGCTTGCAAATCGACGGATTTGGCGGACGAGCTTTCTCTGTTCGTTCGTGTTCGCGTCAGATGCGATTTTTTTGTGCTTGGATGTTGTTATTTAGTAGGAATTCTTTGATTGCGTTCGTTTTAATCGGTCCGTTCACTCTATAATTTGTTAATTTTTAGGAGTTAGTTTTCAATTCTTGGTATGTTGGTTGTGCGGGCGGGTGAGCTTCGTCCGCTCCTCTGTTCTTGTTGATTTTTTTGATTTTTGCCCGTCCACACGTGTTTGAATATTGTAATTACTGTTGCTGTAGGTTTGAATTCATTGTATTGTGGGTATAATTGTCATTTTTTGAATCGCGTTTTTTAAATGAAAGGTGATGTTGTTCGTCAAGTTGCCATATCTTCCATGTAAATTTTTGCGGGTGTATTTTTTGATGGTTTAGTGGCTGTAGAATTTTTAGGCGAGTTATGGAAGTGCGAGTGAAATTGACACCTCTATCAGTCTATCACATTGTATGTAGTTTTACTGCTTTAATTTTATTTGTTGTAGTCGCGGCATACGTTGTAGTGCACTGCATTTTCTTTGGTAGCGTACTTCGTTGTAGCTTTATTACAGTGGTTATGGCTGTTTATGAGATTTCTCCTTTTCGTAAACTACATTCTGTGTTTACTACATTCTGTGTTCTAGATGACTGCATAATATGCATTTCTGTACTGCATTAGCAGTGTTGTTAATGATCTATTCTGCTATTAGAAGGGATGGTCCAGGATGCGCTTGTGTTAGCTGAATAGTTATTATAAGAATTTTTTTGAACTGCATACTATGAGAATTGTTTTTGAACATCATATGTTAACTGCAAAGTTTTGACCATTTGCATTTCCTTGTTACTGTTCGGAGGGCTGCCTTTCGTTATTATTAGTACCACACTATGTGTTCAAGAGAACTGCATTACTGCCAACAGCAACTTTGTCTAAAAGGGATGATAAAATGACGTAGTTGAGGTTGCATACTTTAAATAGGCATTGTTCGAATTGTCTGATGGACATAATTTTAAAAGCATACAGCATAAGCAAAGCATTAGAAATATTGGTTGCTTCATATTAGACAGCCTAGAGTGCAAATATTGTAAACTTGATGGAGTCTTCTTCTTTGTAGAAAAAGACCATGGCCACTTCTCTGGCCTCAAAGCCATTGTGGGAGACAAAATCTTTCCAACCAGTAGTTATGTTGATGCAGTCTTCAGAGTCGATGTGGTAGTCAGCTTCCATGTCTCCATAGCCATTTTTGTGTTCTGTCTCCAAAGTAAGTTCCCTGAACTCGGAGCATGAATTTTTATTGCGGATGGCAGTTTCTGCATATTGTAATGGGTGGATAAAGAATTTATAAGTAAACAGCAAATATTTTTGTTTTATACTTAGCATAATTTGTTTATGTTTACTTAAATAGTTACATACATATGATTGTATTTTGTAAAGTGGTTGCAATGTATGAACAAACTTATATACGCAATTGACTCCTAGTTTTACTGGGATATATATTATACTACAATATGTGTGAACTGCAATGTCAGTAACAGTGTACTTCTCCAGCGTATTAATATAACTGCAACGCTTATCTACTGACCCTTTTTTTGTACATATGTTGATACATGGTGTGGTACTGAAGAGAGATAGGTGGAAGCATCTAGTCTTAATAGCTAACAGATCTGAACAACAATACAAATTCTGTTTCATATTTTTGTTGATATTACTGAACAAATTGATTGAACTATATATTCAGATGTGTATTTGCAGTCTAGATTATGTCCAAAAATTGTGAGTGGAAAACATACTCAACTTTCCTGTAGATTTGTGGTTGTGAGGCGATGAAGAAATGGCGCACGAAACCCCCTGTTGGGTATCATCAGGCAGCCGAGCATGCTGCGCCACTCGGTGTTGGTGAGCTGTAGGCCTTCTGCGAAGACGCATGTGTCCGCTACCGGCGCCATCCTTGCCAAGCACCCGCACTTGTAGTCCATGGCGGGTTCAGTGGAATTCCAGAGAAGAGTTGTGGATGTGATGAACCCTAGATCTACGTTTTGAGGGAAATGAGGAACGGGGGGAGGAGTTGTGTTAGTCTGTAGCATGAATGGATAAGTTTTTATGCAACCAATCGAGCAATGGAAGTAATAAATGTTGTGGTTGGCGTTAGGTGGTGGATTGGGTCTGATTCAGTGAACACGAACGCATTCAAGAAGGAACAGTACTGCTTACTTGAGAATAGCGAACTGCATTGTCATATCACGACGAACTGCGAACGCGTGGTTGGGCCTGTTTTTGTGTATGGTATGTAGCATTTTTTTTAATTTTCAGTGGCCTCTCTTTTTTTTGTTGGCCCTGTGTTCTGGTAGTGAAGACGGAATTGGGCCCAGGTCGGCCTGTGAGCACACGGCTGGTTCCCGGTGCGCTGTGTGTGCGTCCTAATATTTAGTCCCACCTTGCCCGCGGAAGGCGCGCCCGACTTGTTTATAAGCGCTGGCGAGGCATACTGGTCGAACTCCTCTGTATACTTATCTGGGCGCTTATACACGGCGCTCGTAGCTATATGCTCTATGACCTGTGGGGCCATGTGCAACCGGCCCCATGCACTGTGACTCAGAACGACTCGCCTTCTGTGGGCGTAGACCTATTACGAGACTGGCTGGGGCCGGTGCCACCTGGGTGGTCAATTTTTTTTTCTTTTAATATTTCTGCCCTATGTTTTTTTTCAATGTTGGAGTGTGCACTGCAATGATCAGGGTTCTGTACTGCATTGTATACGCATTGCGTATACATGTACAGTTGTCTTTTTTTTTGTTTCTGTCTTTTTGCTATCAGTTAATCTTTTTTCCCAATGTATGGGAGTGCACTGCTTTGTAAATCATACGCGTAATGCGTTGACTATGGTTCTGTATTGTACGTTCATATATTTCTGTACTTCATTGATTATTTACGTGTTTGCGTTTTTCATTTTCTGGTTTTGCTCTTATGTATTCTTTTTTCAAATTTAGGTTCGTGCACTGCTTTGTTGGGTATGTTAATGCTTCGTTGGACAGATTCAATATTGCATTTTGTACTGCATTCGTACACAACTTGCACTGCATGTGTCCTGTTTGCAAACTGCAACTCATTTTTCGTTTTCTGCACTACTCGAATCTAGTGATACATTAGCAGACAACAGAAAACAAATTATCACAGATATTCTGTACGACAATTTCATCACCAGCAAACTAAGTTGAGCAGAAAGAAAACTAACATAATCAGAGTTCATCATTACAAAGTGATTGTGCATGGCAAGCAAACTAGGTTCAGCACACAAGCAAACTAACGATACATAAGCAAACAACACAAAGCAAATTTGATGATAATTCTAAAAGAACGCTGGCATTCTTGGCTCCTGGCTGGCACCATCTTCTTCTTCACCAGTCAGGCTCTCCCCATCCCCAGCTGCTCCTAGCGCGCTTGTTGGGTGGCTCCTTCTTCTCCAGCTTTGCACGGCGAAGGCCGTCCTGGGTGAGGGTGATGCGGTTCCATATCTCGTATGCTGCGTAGGCATCCTTTGCCGTGTACTCGATGTGCCTCCTGGACAGAGGCAGGATGGCCCAGCGCTGGTGCTTGGCGTTGGTGATCTTCTTCTTCATGTTGTTGTAGTAGTCGTCGATGAGCACGCCGGAGATGTCTCCGAGGGAGTCCAACGGCTTGGTTGCGTCGGGCACCCTCCACTCCTTCTGGATGTCGACGAAGTTGGCGACCTCCAGTTTGACGCGCTCCAGCCTGGTTTTGTCGCCGTCGATGGAGAAGCCTGCAAAGGTGTACCTGGGGTCAGCGATGAAGTTGTCAAAGACGGTGCACCTTTCAGTGTCGCTCATTTGGAAGAGCAGCACCGGATGATTCTTGCCGATGGAGAGCTGGCAGAGGGCGGGTTTCTGCGTCGCTTCAGGGTCGTTGTCGTCCTCGAGATCAATGCCGACGATCTTGTGGCGCTGGAGGCTGAGGTGGCACTCGTACTGCGCGAGGGTGATCGCCATCTGCTTCTTGTCGTTGGTGTGGATGACGTGCAACTTGGTGTTGCCGTGCGCCTCCACGGCGTTGTCGCCCTTGTACTCGTCGGTGAACGTCATTGCCGGTGGTGGGAGCGCAATGGATACTTATGTTGTTATGGATGAGAAGGCCTTTGGCAGGGGTCTGAATTTAAGGGGAGGGCGCGGGGTGGGATGGCCTCGTCGGATGAACTGCACGATCGCGCTGATGATGCAGTTGTGCGGATCGTGGGTTGGTTTTGCATCTGTGATCATGGGCTTGTGGCGATGGAACTGCTCCGATCGGGTGTATGTATGCGAACGTGGGTTTTTTTAAGATGGTTTTTTTTTATCAGCACATTTTTTTTAACCATCACCTTCTTCTATTCAAACGGGCATTTTGTCATTTTTTATAGATGTATACTGGGTGACAACATAGTTGCATTGCTTACAATTACGCATTGCGTCGCGTACAAATCAGAACTGCAACATTGTATACATGTGTGTACTTCATCGTTTTTTGCGTGTCTTTGCTATATGCTTCGGCGGTCTGCATTGCGCACCGGAATGCACTGCATACTTCTACCGACCCGTACTGCATCTTGTTTTTGCTGGTACTTATTGCAGTCCCTGGCACGGGACGGATAGGAAATGGGAGGGGGGTGGGCCCCCCCCCCCCCACTTTTTTTTCGAACTTATTGTTTTTTCTTGGTCGGTTTTGTTGGGCCTGTGTTCGGGTATTTCAGAGACGCATGTACATTGTCAATTTTTGGGTGGCTGGTGCCGGTATCATTTGGGTGATCAGTTTTTATTCTTTGTATGCTTTTTAATGACGTGGAGTGCACTGCTTTTTGGTAAATCATCGGTGCAGTGCATTGATCATGGTTATGTACTAGATGTGAACTTCATTCCTTACTGCATGTACAGTTCTCATTTTTTATCCCGTGTTTTTACTTTTTTTGTAATCTTTTTTTTCAAATGTATGGGACTGCACTGCTTAGCAAATTACGACTGTACTACATTGTTTATGATACTATACTACAAGTTCGTGTACTTCCGCACTGCGTTAACTTATTCCGCGTTTGCGTTTTTCTTCATCCCGAAAAGAAATGCATAATGGCATACTGCATCCCGTACAGAAATGCACTGCATTTTTCCAGCAGTGCGTACTGCATTTGTTTTTTTGCCTGTGCTTACTTCACTGTACCTGAGGTTTAAGGGGAGAGCGGATGGGGGGGGGCACATTTTTTTTGTGTGGCACTTAATTGAAGGTAGACTTTTTTTTTCTGGATGTGTTATTTTAACATGCGTTTTGTTTTTGATTTTAACTTTTTTTACGAACTGTATGTATTTTGTTTGTTGTTTTACCGTTTTTAAATTTCATGATTCTTCACAGATAACTGCATCATGTGTTTTTTTTGTTGTTTTTTAGTAATATGTGTGTTTTGATGTAGACTGGCCTATTTTGTCCGGGCTGTTTTTGGGCCGGCCCGTTAATTGTTACCCTTTTTGTGAAACGCGGGCCTCCTGCGTGTCGTTTCCACGCTATTCCACCACTCTGTTGTCAGAGAAAGAGACCGAGAACAATCCCCTCTCCTCTCTTGCAGTTTCTCCCGAGGCATCTCTCCCTCGAGCAAAACCGCCGTCGCGCGCAGCAACCGCCGTCGCCCGGAGAACCGCCGCCCTCAAGAGGTCCTTATTCCTGCATTCGGCGTCGCTGTCCGCTCCGTGAGCCTTTGCCGCCGGGCTCCCGCAACCCTTTCCCGTCCCCGCCCCGCCTTCCCGCTTCCCGCCGCCGTCGCCGCACACTTTTCTTCGGTACGTTCCGCTTGGCTCGGTGTTGATTGTCCCCTCGCCTTGTTTTTATGATTCTTGTAGTTGTTGTAGCTCTTTTTGCTTGTGTAATTTTTCGTATGCAGTCGATTTTATCTCATTTTGAAGTCGATAGTTGTGTGTAGCAATGCGGATCTAGGGTTTCGTGAGATTTTCGCCGATTTTGTTGCTTATGTCTGTCACTTCGTCCTTTGCGTTGCAGGGAAACGCTATGTCTTCGCTGAGCAGGCAGGGAGAAGGAGTTTAGGGTATGTGGAGTGATTATTCCTTAGGCTTTGTTTATTTTGTTTGGTGTTTATCTAGTTTCCTAATTCATCCTGCATATTGGGTTATGCTCTGTTAGTTGTCAGCGTTCGTTTGCATTATTTTGTCATGTGATGTTTTTGTAATTTCTTTTTTCTTGTTTTTTTTTTTGAATCCAGCAGGTGATTGCAGTGCTCATAATGATACACCAATTGTCTCTCCTTCTCCTGGTGGTAAGGATCATGGTGTCGAGGGAGGACATCAAGTGAATTCGCCGATTGAATCTTCTCCTATAAGTGTGGCCCCTCCTTCTGGTATGTGATTAATTTGTTTATTTTTGTGTATGCTTTGTTTTATCTAGTTCAACATTTTTGTTGCGAATATCCGTGATTTTACTATATGCAGCACTGCATTTTATTTTTGTATGTGAACTCCAGAGTATGTACTTGTGAACTGCATTGTTGCTTTATTCAAGTTTTTGTACAATGCATTATTTTTTAATTTGAGTTTATGGTTGAGCACTACATTTATATGTCTAATTGTACTGCATTTGTTCTTTTTGTGCAATTTTTAACGAGCATAGACAAACTTTATTTTGACGCAGTGTCTATTTTCCATGCTGGGGCGCCTGGGTTTGAGGAGGTTACTCAATTGATTGACCATTATTTTGCAGAGGGTAATGTTGGTGTGAGCTTTGATCAGAGACGTCCTGTCTTGTCTGAAACACAGTCGCAGTCTGTTGATGGTACAGAGGAAGTTACACAGGATTGGATGGTCCCGGAACAGGTTCGTCAATATGAGTTGAAGCAAAGCAAGAAGAAGTTGAGGTTTGAAATTGAGTCAAAAGAGTTTGCTGAAAAGGAGAAGCAGAGGAGATCTGCAGATGGTGCCAAGGGTGGTAAATTTGGCAAGGTGAAGAAGAGGTTGAGTACTGTTGCTGAGGAAGGTGGTACCTCGGTGGAGTCCATGTGTTGCTGGAATGAAGAAAAATCTTGGCAAGAGAACCGCTGAAGTTGGTGGAAGTGATGATCCTCAGCGCAAACGACTACATGTCACTGAAGGTCCCAATTCTGATGACGATGACTTTGTGCTTGCTGATTATGTGAAGGGAGTTCATCCTTCTAGACGCAAAGACTGTGGTTCATCTAAGACTGTACCCAAGCGTGCCCATGATGATGTCGACGAAGATGTTGGTGGTGATTCTGGCGAGGAGGTGGATGCTGCTCCAAAGGTTTGTTGAAGTGCACTGCATTTGTTTCCTTCATTTTGTTATTCTTTTTGTATTTTCTTTTTTTATGCCTAATCTTCTAATGTGGACTGCATTTCCCTTTACACAGAGGAAGAAGTCTAGTAAGAGCAATTCAACTGAAGATGATGGTGAGGGAGATGATTCTCGATTTAACAAGACCGTGCGTTTGTCGCTTCCCACTGTTTGCAAGGCTGCTTCTTTGTTGAAAGAGGCGCATTGCAGCCGTGTTAGAGATGCTGGATTTGGTGTTGTCTTTGATCCGACAGTAAAGAAAAATGTGTCGCCATTCTTATGTGCTATTTTATGGGAGTGATTGACCCTGCCACTATGTTAATGGACTTTGGGAATGGCAGGGTTCTTCGAATCAATCGTGATGCAGTTCATCACATTTTTGATTTACCTATGGGAAGTCACACTGCACCCATGCCTGCTTCTAGCGGTCATGATGAATCGTTGACTGCCCTCAAGGATGAGCTTGGCTTTGACCGTTCAAAAAGTATAGGTGTCAAGGACTTGCTTGAGAAGTTGAAGGTGTTGGTGGAGGAAGATGATTATGTGAGTGTTGACCTTGCTGTGAAGGTGTTCTTCCTTATACTTTACCAGAATTTGCTGTGCCCGGGGCCTGCAGTTCATTTGGGTAGAGTTGCTGCGATGGTAGAGAACATGGATTATGCGGCTATGGCTCAGATGGACTTTTGTCAGCTTGTTGTTGATGAGTTGCAGGCAGCTGTGGTTAGGTGGCAATCAGAAGGCAGCAAGCAGAATTGTGCAGAGGGTTGTGCCATTGTCCCCCTGATTATGTATCTTGACTGCCTGAAGCTTCACAAATTTTCAGTCATGCACACATTGACGCCACGTGCGTCATACCTGAAGACCAACGACCTGATGAAGTTGTACAATGAGGATGTGCTTGTGAAGGGAAAGATTTACTTGGAAAGTTACAAATTTGGGAAGCTGCCGGTTAGTGCACCTGATTTTTTAATATCAGATTTTTTAAAAAAAATGTGCAGTCATTATAAATGTGAACTATTCTAGTACTCACATGTGTACTTCTCTTTGCGTGTTCTCTTTTTTTGTAGTGGAAGGCGTCAGGTGATATTGTGTACAACCGTCCTGTTGCAGTTGTACACGGCAGCTCTGATGCGGGGCCTAGCACTCATGATAGGTTTTATGAGCCTATCTGTAGTCAGCTTCCTGATTGTGATGATGAGGTGCCGCATACTCGTGGTTTCATGCCTGGACAGATGTTTGATAATACAAGCTCTTATAAACAGACATTTGTTGGCGGCAAAAAGCATGATGAGATTGATGAGCTTCTTCTGAAGGTTTTGAAGCTGACTGAAGATTTGCCAACCTCTGGTGACAGGTTGAGGACAGTTGCTGGTTTTTTCCCTGTTGGCCATGGCCCACGAGATAAAGATATTGTTGTTGCTCACAATTTTGATTGTGGTGTGATTGAAAGCCTGAAGATTGCAGTGACAAATGTTCGTTCTTCGTATGCTCAATTGAGACATTCACAAGAAGAAAAATGCGGTCGGTATGAGAAGGATGCTGGGCATATTGTGGATGAAATGATCCGTCAGGACGCTGGCGTTGGTGCTGATAATGTATTTTCTATGTTTTTTGTGGCTTTGGACCTCTTTTTTGTGTATTATGTTGACTGCTCCTCACTATTTTTTTTGGTTATAGGCTGGAGTGGAATCTTCTGGTGTCGATGGAACTAGAGACGATGGAGTTGGTCAGGTATAAATACTCCTGCCATGTCTGTTCTGCCATGCTTCCCTTTTTCGTTGAACGTACATTTGTTTGGTTCCCATATTTTTCTTGTGTACTACTCTGTTGTGAAGTGTGTACTGCTTGTGCATGGTTGGAGTTTTATCTTTTTCGGTCGGTACCATCTTATTTCTCTTTTTTGGTTTGTTCTATGGCCGTAGAATGGTGTCGCTGCTCATGATGTGCACAAAGAGACTTACGATGGCTCTGGGAAGGATGAGGTCTTGGGTGATGCAGCGTCCCCTCTTGATGTTGTAGCTGATAAGGTATAGTTGTATTACTTGTTCTGTTAGTGGGTTGTAATCTAATTTTTTGTTGTCTGTTATAAACTTGATGTACACTGTTATGTTCATCCACATGCATTTTCATTTGCGTATGTTAGCTGCAATAGTTTTACATGTGTGATCTTCACTGTTTGACATAAGTGAACTGCAGTTCTTTTTGGCATGCGTGATCCATACTTATTTACATAAGTGACCTTCAGTATTTAACATAACTGAACTGCAGCGTTTGTCAAATCGAACTGCATTTCTTTTTTTTATGTATACATGGGTTGCAGTTGTAGTTGTGTTTGACACACGTGTGTTGGTGTTGTTTTGTATATGTGGACTGTAGTTGTTATGTGTATGTTGCCAGCAGTCTTTTTGACATAAGTGTGCTGTGTGTTGTTGTGTTAGTTATCCCCATGCTTATTTTTGTGTTACTGGGTGTTTTTTAAACTTTCCACAGGTTGGAGAACCAAACGTGGAAGTCCACGTTGATCTGAATCAGGGCAGTTGTGCTGTTAATGACCGTGCCAATGTTGATGTTTCTGTATCGGTTGCCGTTGAGTGTGCAGATCCTTCTGTAGCTCAAGGATCCCATGATGCTGTTCCCACCAGTCGGCATGAAGATTCTGATGTTGGCATTGAAAATCCACTGGAGAATGTTGCCCCTGCTGCTAGTGTTGTTTCTTCCCCTGTGTCTCTGGTGTCCAATGATGTTCCGGAAGTATTGACAGTGGAGCCTCATGTAGTTGAAGTATCTAAGGAAGCTGTTGTTGACCAGACTGTTGTAAATCGAGAGAATGCTGATGTTGCTACAGAAGGAAAGTCCAGTGAGGTTGTGGTGGATTCGTCGCAACCTATGCAAGAAAATATTTTGCTCAGTTCCGAAGAACAGCAGCCTGAAGACTTTGACACTAAAGGCAAGAGATTTGTTTTAAACGGTGCAGTTTGATGTTTTTCTCATTCATGTTGTTTAATTACTATGGTATCTGTATTAGATGTTAAATGATAAGTGAAACTATTGATCTTTTGTCTATGATTTTTAAAATAGCTAGCAGGATTCCCTTATCTTAATATTTAAACTTCATTGTTTGGATAAGTGAACTTCATCTTTTTTATTGCAGATGATGAACTCCCTGTTGTGACACCGTCGAGCATTGATCCAGCTCTTCTGAAAAGATACAATGAGTTGTACGCTGCTGTTACAAGGGCTCGGAAGGACAAGAAGAAGAAGTATGGTTTTTTAGAAATTGTTTGTTCATATGTATTATCTAATTTTTGTATTTACCCGTTTTTATTTGTTGTTATTTTTTTTAGTATCTTATATTTGAGTTTTTCATGAAAAATTCAGGGACATGATTGCTTTTAAAACTGAGATGGGTGATATTAGCATTGGCGAAGTTGGTCAATCCTTTTGGGATAAAGGGATGCTCACTACAAGGCTTGTAGATCTTGGGGTTTCTTTGCTGGTAGATAAGTTTAAGAGATCTCCGACAATGGTTGTCCCGTACCATATTTGTGTAAGAATGCAGAAATTTTTGTTTTATTTTTTTCATTTTCTTTTCTGATTTCGTGCGACGACTTGTTTTGCTTATTTGATTTTTGGTTTTGATTTGGCAGACAAATATTTGGAATGGTGGTACTGTAGGCAGGAGTGTTAAAATGATGTTCTCTTCAAAAGCCGAGGAGCGTGTTGATAAAAAGGATATGATGAGAGACTTTTTTATGTGTATTTTGTCTGTTTTGTTTTTATATCGTTCTGTTTTTTCTTGTTATAATAATTTTATTTATTTTTCATGCTTCCAACAGGTCCTTTTTGCAACTTTTGATCCGCCAGATACGAGGGATGGTGTTGGTCATTATTGTGTAGTTGCGTTAAATGTGAAAGAAAGGTGGTTTGAATTCCTTGACTCGCTCAACAAACCTGGCAGCCCTGATGCGGTCAGGGTTTTTAGGAGGATTAAAAATATCAAGCGTGCATGGAAAGAAGGTAGCTTGAGTTCTGATGAGCCGCTAAATCCTCCCACACTTGATGGATTTGTGTTGAAACATGTCATTGTCCCATTGCAGCCAAATGGGTGCGTTCTTTACAGCCCTTCTGTGTCATACTGTTCAAGTTTTTTTTTCACTTAATTTTTGTGAAACTGATGTTTTTTATTCTTTTCATTGCAGGCATGATTGTGGATTCTATATGTTTCAATTCTTGCAGACATGGGATGGTGTTCGAGTTGCTAAGTTTGGGGTGGAGCACATTGGCTACATCAGAAAGGCCATGCTCTATAGCTGGCTAACATCGAGGAAGTGTTGCCTTGATTTAACATCACTTCTAATTTTTGCAGATAAAGGTTGTTTTATTGAACTTCTCCATCCTCGCTTTATTTTATTTTTTACTACTGCTTGGTTCCGCTTCTTTATGGGCTAGTGGGCTGCATTGTTATTTTTATATGTGGGTTGCATTGCTGTATGCAAGTGCGGGCTGCATTGCCGTAGAGAAGTGGGCTGCATTGTTATTTTTATATGTGGGCTGCATTGATGTAGAGAAGTGGGCTGCATTGTTATTTATATGTGGGCTGCATTGTTTTATACAAGTGTGGGCTGCATTGTTTTATACAAGTGTGGGCTGCATTGATGTAGAGAAGTGGGCTGCATTGTTATTTTTATATGTGGGCTGCATTGTTTTATACAAGTGTGGGCTGCATTGATGTAGATAAGTGGGCTGCATTGTTATTTTTATATGTGGGCTGCATTGTTTTATACAAGTGTGGGCTGCATTGATGTAGAGAAGTGGGCTGCATTGTTATTTTTATATGTGGGTTGCATTGTTTTATACAAGTGTGGGCTGCATTGATGTAGAGAAGTGGGCTGCATTGTTATTTTTATATGTGGGCTGCATTGTTTTATACAAGTGTGGGCTGCATTGATGTAGAGAAGTGGGCTGCATTGTTATTTTTATATGTGGGCTGCATTGTTTTATACAAGTGTGGGCTGCATTGATGTAGAGAAGTGGGTTGCAGTATTATTTTTATATGTGGGCTGCATTGTTGTAGATATGTGGGCTGCATAGATGTAGAGAAGTGGGCTGCATTGTTATTTTTATATGTGGGCTGCATTGTTGTAGATATGTGGGCTGCATTGATGTATACAACAGTGGGTTGCATTCTATTTTTTCTCTATACATGTTTTCAGGTTCTTGTGTTTTGTACTGAGTGCTTCCATGTTTTTTCTCCGCGTTTTTAGGTTTTGATTGGGGGCTTCATGAAGGCTGTACGTCACTGTTTGAGTCCCAGGGTTCTGATGTGGTTATGGAGGATTGTGTCATTGAAATCTCTCCAGATAATTCTGGTTTGAACACAAATGTGGCGTCTGGACCTGATGGTGGAAGTGTCTCTCGACCTAGCTCTCCACATGATGTATATGATGTTCATGATGATGATTTTGTTACACCGTGTGCACGTGTAACTAGGACTAGGAGTGCAGCAATTAATCGTCCTCATTTGGATGAGGTTGAAGTATTTTGGAACAAGGGGGCAGGTGAGAGGGCTTTTAAGTTGAGATGCTCTATAGAGAAATTGAAGCCTCCGAGGTTCAGATATATGGATGAGGCGATTAAAATAAAGGATCTTGTTCTCAGCAAAGATTTTGTAACCAAACACCGCGAGAAAGTTTTTTATGTGATGCGTGTGCCCTTTCATGCTTTTTGTGTGTTTTGATTTTAGTTCTAATTTTATTGATCCCATCTGTGTATGTTTACTACAGGAACGCGTTCTTTATGGTGCATGGTCCTTTTGGTGATGATGTCGATACTTACAATTTCGACTATATCTATGATACATTTGGCAAAGGAGCTTTAATGGATTCGTATATCATGGATTTTGTTATCAAGTACTGGAAGCAAGACCCTGAATTGGGTTTAGCTTATCAATCCGGTGAACGTTTGCTACTTTCACCTTTATTTATCACGGTAAACGTTTGTTGTCACTCTTTCCTACTGCACTGGCTTTTTTCATGTCCATGCCTGCTTGCATTGTTTATTCTTTTTTTCATGTCATTTTTTTGTTCTTTTTTGTGTACAGTACGTTCTTCAAATGGAAACCTCTGTGGCGAGAGATAATGACGGAAATCCTGTGTTGCCAGTTGTGCATAGCTCTTTTGTTTTAGAAGATGCAGTTAATCAGTTCAAATTTTTTGTGAACGACGGCGCAAACCTGTTGGATGCAAAACTGGTAAATTCATTGTTTTTTTTCATTTATTTTTCCTGGTTTGTTGCATTTCTTTTTATAGTTATTTTTGGAACAGTGGTCCTGGTGGTACGTGTCGAAAGAACTTTTGATTTCATTTTTTTTATGCGAACAGATTATGATACCGCGATTCAAGGATGGTCATTATTCCTTATACACGATGAACCAGCATCGCTAGACCCTTGATATCCATGACAGTAGGAAGTACACTGGCCATCCTGATGTCACGACAAGGTGGCGCAGGACTGACTACCACGCAGATTGCACTGAAGTGGTATGTTATTTTTTTCTTTGCCAACCGTAAAGCTTTCTTTGTGTTTCTCCCACTATATTTTTTTATAAACTGCAATTGTTTATGTAGTGAACTTCAACATATGCGCGACAGAACTGCATTTTTCTCACGTGCACTTAAAAGAGAGATTGTTTAGATGTTTGAGAACAACTTTTTTTTTGGGTTCGTTTGAATATCAACTTTTCGATCCGTGATGTGTGTTATTCTTACCTTGTGCTTCTTTTTTTGCCAGATGAGGAGGATGACTCGGCTGCTGAAGGCGATTTATGGTGAAAAAATGTATAAATCGAGGAACCTTCCTGACTGGGTTAAATTGGCAGAGAAGCCATCTTACCCGGTCGTGCCAGCGCAGGGAGCAAATGAGTGTGGAATCTATGTTCTGAGGATGGCGCAGTTGTATGACGGCCAACGTCTAGTTGAGAAAATTTTGAAATCCGACGTAACAGCTTCTCTGTTTTATTTTTACTTTTTTGTTCTTTATGACAACCTTTTTTTATAATCACTTGTTTGCATTTGTTTTCTTCTTTTCAGCCTGCTGCTGAAGATTGGAAGGCGGAGTACATGTTCCAGCAGCTATTCAATCCTTTGAACATGTTGTGTTATGAAGACATGCCTCTTGAGTTACGTGAACTGATTGTGGACCTCGGGCTCACTTCCCTGTCGCAATCGCGGACGCAGTCGCAGACGCAGTAACAGTCATTTGGGGCACTGTTTTTCTACTGGGTGCAAAAGGCTGTGCGTGGACAATAGCTAGGTTTTGATGTTGTGTTTGTGTGTGCTGACTATGTATGACAAAGACTTTTTTTGTCGTTGTGTTTCTTCTTGTTCGTTTACGCGGCAGCGCATGTGGATGAATTTGTATATGTATGTGTATTTTATATCAATAACTGATACAATATATATAAGTGTATAATTTTAATTTTTGTTGACGACCACGGTCTATGCGAACTGGCATTTTGTCACGCTTATATGTATGATACGTGTTTGATGAACTGTATCGCATTTGATGCCAAACTTCTTTGTCCAATATAAGAGAACTGCATTTATTTTTTGGCATTCAAGCAAAGTACTGCACGTGTGTGCATGCCGAAACTGCATTGCTTTATGACACCGAACTGCTTTTTTTTGGTCAGAACAAAAAACGCATTACTTTTTGCCTATAGTTGCGTTTTGTAGTTGGTTTTTTTATTTGTTTGTACGTTAACGTACATGGTGGGGGGGGTCCCCCCCTCCAAAAATTTTTAGATGTCTATATTTTTTTTGTATAGTTCCTGTACGCACTGCGTGCGTTAGCGCGAAGCCGAGCAGGGGGTGGGGAGGGGGGCCATGACCCCCCCTCCACATCCCCCTGCGAGGCTGAGCCTGGAATGAGCCCGAGCAGGCGGCGACGCGGCTTGCCGCGGCGCCGCATGCGTAGGCGAGTCCGTCATACCCCGTCGCCCCATGTCTATCTTAGGGTTTGGGGGTGGTGGTGGTTTTGCGCGCGTCCCCTTTGATGGAAAAACCAGAATGTCCACACTGCGCCTGTCAACCAAGCGCATTGCGTGCGTTAGCGCGAGGCCGAGCAGGGGGTGGGGAGGGGGGTCGTGACCCCCCTCCACATCCCCCTGCGAGGCCGAGCCTAGAACGAGCCAGAGCAGGCGGCGACGCAGCTTGCCGCGGCGCCGCACGCGTAGGCGAGTCCGTCATACCCCGTCGCCCCCCTGTCTATCTTAGGGTTTGGGGGGTGGTGGTTTTGCGCGCGTCCCCTTTGATGGAAAAAATAGAATGTCCGCACTGCGCCTGTCAACCAAGCGCACTGCATGCGTTAGCGCGAGGCCGAGCTGGGGGTGGGGAGGGGGGGTCGTGACCCCCCTCCACATCCCCCTGCGAGGTCGAGCCTGGAACGAGCCGGAGCAGGCGGCGACGCGGCTTGCCGTGGCGCCGCATGCGTAGGCGAGTCCGTCATACCCCGTCGCCCCCTGTCTATCTTAGGGTTTGGGGGAGGGGTGGTGGTTTTGCGCGCGTCCCCTTTGATGGAAAAAATAGAATGTCCGCACTACGCCTGTAAACCAAGCGCACTGCGTGCGTTAGCGCGAGGACGAGCAGGGGGTGGGGAGGGGGGTCGTGACCCCCCTCCACATCCCCCTGCGAGGCCGAGCCTGGAATGAGCCGGAGCAGGCGGTGACGCGGCTTGCCGCGGCGCCGCATGCGTAGGCGAGTCCGTCATACCCCGTCGCCCCCTGTCTATCTTAGGGTTTGGGGGGTGGTGGTTTTGCGCGCGTCCCCTTTGATGGAAAAAACAGAATGTCCGCACTGCGCCTGTCAACCAAGCGCACTGCGTGCGTTAGCGCGAGGCCGAGCAGGGGGTGGGGAGGGGGGTCGTGACCCCCCCTCCACATCCCCCTGCGAGGCCGAGCCTGGAACGAGCCGGAGCAGGCGGCTATGCGGCATGCCGCGGCGCCGCATGTGTAGGCGAGTCCGTCATACCCCGTTGCCCCCCTGTCTATCTTAGGGTTTGGGGTGGTGGTTTTGCGCGCGTCCCCTTTGATGGAAAAAACAGAATGTCCGCACTGCGCCTGTCAACCAAGCGCACTGCATGCGTTAGCACGAGGCCGAGCAGGGGGTGGGGAGGGGGGGTCGTGACCCCCCTCCACACCCCCGTGCGAGGCCGAGCTTGGAACGAGCAGGAGCAGGCGGCGACGCGGCTTGCCGCGGTGCCGCATGCGTAGGCGAGTCCGTCATACCCCGTCCCTCCCTTGTCTATCTTAGGGTTTGGGGCGGTGGTGGTTTTGCGCGCGTCCCCTTTGATGGAAAAAACAGAATGTCCGAACTGCGCCTGTCAACCAAGCGCACTGCGTGCATTAGCACGAGGCCGAGCAGGGGGTGGGGAGGGGGGGTCGTGACCCCCCCTCCACATCCCCCTGCGAGGCCGAGCCTGGAACGAGCCGGAGCAGGCGGCAACGCGGCTTGCCGCGGCGCCGCATGCGTAGGCGAGTCCGTCATACCCCGTCGCCCCCTGTCTATCTTAGGGTTTCGGGGGGTGGTGGTTTTCCGCGCGTCCCCTTTGATGGAGAAAACAGAATGTCCGCATTGCGCCTGTCAACCAAGCGCACTGTGTGCGTTAGCGCGAGGCCGAGCAGGGGGTGGGGAGGGGGGGTCGTGACCCCCCCCCCCCCTCCACAGCCCCCTGCGAGGCCGAGCCTGGAACGAGCCGGAGCAGGCGGCGACGCGGCTTGCTGCGGCGCCGCATGCGTAGGCGAGTCCGTCATACCCCGTCGCCCCCCTGTCTATCTTAGGGTTTGGGGGGGTGGTGGTTTTGCGCACGTCCCCTTTGATGGAAAAAACAGAATGTCCACACTGCGCCTATCAACCAAGCGCACTGCGTGCGTTAGCGCGAGGCCGAGCAGGGTGTGGGGTTCTTGTCATCCTTCATTTATGTGTTGGGGCCCTTGTCATTTGTACTGCTTTCACCAACGTTGAGTATTGCACTTCGTGTAGCAAGTGTGTGTGTTGGGGCCCTTGTCATTCTTCATTTATGCATGTACTGCACTTCACGGATACACTTGTTGAACTGCCTTATGTTGGTTCTGTGAACTGTATTGACGTTTCTTTAAAAATGTACACGGATTATATATTTTTAGATATATCAATATTAATTTTTATTTTTATATAATTACTATTTTTTGTGGACTGTTATGTTTTGTATGTGCATACTATGTTTTGGTGTCACTCATTAAATTTTTCAAAGTTGGTTATATACTTGTTCTAATGCAAACTAATTTCTGCGAAAGCAATTGATCACAAGCAAACTTACATTGTTTCTTTTAAAAATATTCGATATGAAGCAACGGATATTATCAAAATCTTGCATACATGAAACAAAGAACACCACAACGCTTAAAGTAAAGTGAGACTAAACACAGCTCTGATTTTTTCTAGTTGCTGTATTGGATTACAGCCTTGTTCTTCTTCTTCTTTTCTTCTTTGTCTCTTTTTGCCCTGTCCAGTCCCATTATGACATCGTAGATGATTCTCCATGACTCATATGTTGCGAATGCATCTATTGCTGCATACTTGATAAGCTTGTTTGGCAGTGGGCAAAATCCCCAGAGAGTATGGTCCTCCTTGCGGTTAATTTTTTCTTCATGTCATTGTAGTGAATGTCTATCATCCTGCCAGCAACATCAGCCAAAGAGTCAAACTTCTTTTTATTGTATGGGTTTCTCCATTCCACCTGAATATCAATGTAGTTGTTGGAGTTGATCTCCAAACCAGATACCTTTAGCTTGCTTTTGTCTCCTTCAATAGCGAATCCGACGAAGGTGTACTCATCATTCATCAGGAATTTGTCTAGTTCCTTTGGCCTGCAATATATTTGTATAGAGTGAATATATTTTATTTCTTTAGAACTAGCAATGTTTTTTTTTGTGTTTTTCTGAAACTGAACTGCAATATGGATATCTGAATCTGTTGCATTGAGCAGTTGCTAATACTTTGTTCAGCATAACTATTAAATCTGATAATAGATTGCATAAACAATGCATGTTTTGTGTATGCTTGTATTCCTGAACCTAATTTCATACATGTTTTGTATCGTAATGTTGCAGTGAAGAAACTATAATTAAACTGCGTGTATTGCTAGATAATATAATTCAAGAATTGAACACATGAGTGACATACATGGAGACAGATCAAAACTGTCAATAAATTCATATGCCATGCTTTTTCAAGAATGAGAACCAAAGGTTAAATATTATGGCAATTGCAGTGAAGAAAATTTAAAATCAACATTGGCAAGCAACAGTTATTCTTACCTGTCTTTAGCTGTAGATATGTGGTAGACAAGGCATTCTTTTTCTACGCATAGCTGTAGTACCGCTGCACGCTGTGGCTTCTCGTAGTGTGTGTACTCGACATCAACGCCGACTAGTTTGACGGGCATTCCGCCGAGCTTCCTCCTGAACGTGGACAGCATCTTGTCCACGTCTTTTCCCTTGCTTGTGCAAAGGACGTGGAGCTTGTGATTGCCGTGGAGGTGGACGTCGTGGAGCTCCCTGGTGTACTTGCGGCGCTGGTTGCAGAGAGGTGCATCCGCCATGATTCTCGTGTGTTCTCTGGTGTTTGTTATAGAGAGAGAGGTTAGTGAAAGGAAGAGCAGAGAAGAAGATGCAATTGGGTTTTTTGGGGGGACGAAGCAGTTGTGTTTTCTCCTCTGCTCTGCTTGACAGGACGTGGGAGAGGTGGAGCGGGGCGGTAGTGTGGTGGGGCTCTGTTTTAAGTTTACGTGGCAACTGCCGAGAGGTTCTGCTATGAGGAGGCTCTTGCTAGTGCGTTGGAAATCCGGAACGTCGTCGCCTCTTTTTTCGTGATTAGATCTATGTATTGACGCAACTGTCAGAAAATGTGATGATTGTGTTTTCGGTCAATTGTCCAAGTCAGTGCACTTCTTTTCTATCAGAAACGAACTGCTCAGGTCCAAGTAGTGTACTGCAGTTTGATTCACACAGATGTACTTTTTTTTCTTCTCTTGATGGTGTTCTTTCTTTTCTTTTCTTGATCTTTGTGGTGATACAGCATTTGTGCGGATGGAGGGTAATGTGGCTAGGGGTTGTTGGAGTCTTTTGTTTAAGTAACAAGGCTGCATTCTTATTTCAGCCATACTGCATTGCAGAGCGAAGATAACTGCAATTCAGAAAAAAAAATATTTTGTGCTTCCACTTGGAGAACTGCGTTGTTGTACGTCGCTGACTGCATCTGTACATTGACATTGGGCTTCCTGCGTTTTATTTATTAATATTCTTACAGTGCTGACGCACATTTTATTTTGTTTGTTGTTATTCATTTAAAAAATGTTTGTCATTTTCTTTTTAATGTTTTATTTTTGAAGGTATTGTTTTTTCTTAGTGGGCTTTGTTGGCCGTGTGTTCGGGTAGTGAAGATGTAATTGGGCCCAGGTCGGCCTGTGAGCACACGGCTAGTTCCCGGTGCGCTGTGTGTGCGTCCTAATGTTTAGTCCCACCTCGCCCGCGGAAGGCGCGCCCGACTTGTTTATAAGTGCTGGCGAGGCATACTGGTCGAACTCCTCTGTATACTTATCTGGGCGCTTATACACGATGCTTGTAGCTATATGCTCTATGACCTGTGGGCCCATGTGCAACCGGCCCGATGCACTGTGACTCAGAACGACTCGCCTTCTGTGGGCGTAGACCTATTACGAGACTGGCTGGGGCCGGTGCCACCTGGGTGGTCAATTTTTTTTCTTTTTATATTTCTGCCCTGTGTGTTTTTTTTCAATGTTGGAGTGTGCACTGCATTGATCAAGGTTCTGTACTGCATTGTATACGCATTGCGTACTGCATGGACAGTTGTCATTTTTTTTGTTTCCGTCTTTTTGCTATCAGTTAATCTTTTTTTCCCAATGTATGGGAGTGCACTGCTTTGTAAATCATACCTATACTTCACTCATTATGGTTCTGTGCTGTACTTTCGTGTACTTCCGGACTGTATTGAATTATTTTACGTGTTTTGCGTTTTTCTATTTGTGTTTTTGCTCTTATGTATTCCTTTTTTGAAATTTATGTTCGTGCACTGCTTTGTTGGGTATGTTAAGACTTCATTCGACAAATTCAGTGTACTGCATTCGTGCACAACTTGCACTGCATGCGTCCTGTTTGCATTCTGTACGACAATTTCATCACCAGCAAGCTAAGTTCAACAGAAAGCAAACTAACATAACCAGAGTTCATCATTACAGGCGATTGTGCATGGCAAGCAGACTAGGTTCAGCACACAAGCAAACTAACGATACATAAGCAAACAACACAAAGCAATTTGATGATAATTCTAAAAGAACGCTGGCATTCTTGGCTCCTGGCCGGCACCATCTTCTTCTTCACCAGTCAGGCTCTCCCCATCCCCAGCTGCTCTTGGCGCACTTGTTGGGTGGCTCCTCCTTCTCCAGCTTTGCACGGCGAAGGCCGACCTGGGTAAGGGTGATGCGGTTCCATATCTCGTACGCTGCGTAGGCGTCCTTTGCCGCGTACTCGATGTGCCTCCTGGACAGAGGCAGGATGGCCCAGCGCTGGTGCTCAGCGTCGGTGATCTTCTTCTTCATGTTGTTGTAGTAGTCGTCGATGAGCACGCCGGAGACGTCTCCGAGGGAGTCCAACGGCTTGGTTGCGTCGGGCACCCTCCACTCCTTCTGGATGTCGACGAAGTTGGCGACCTCCAGTTTGACGCGCTCCAGCCTGGTTTTGTCGCCGTCGATGGAGAAGCCTGCAAAGGTGTATCTGGGGTCGGCGAGAAAGTTGTCGAAGACGGTGCACCTTTCAGTGTCGCTCATTTGGAAGAGCAGCACCGGGTGATTCTTGCCGATGGAGAGCTGGCAGAGGGCGGGTTTCTGCGTCGCTTCAGGGTCGTTGTCGTACTCGAGATCAATGCCGACGATCTTGTGGCGCTGGAGGCTGAGGTGGCGCTCGTACAGCGCAAGGGTGATCGCCATCTGCTTCTTGTCATTGGTGTGGATGACGTGCAACTTGGTGTTGCCGTGCGCCTCCACGACGTTGTCGCCCTTGTACTCGTCGGTGAACGTCATCACCGGTGGTGGGAGCGCAATGGATACTTGTGTTGTTGTGGATGAGAAGGCCTTTGGCAGGGGTCTGAATTTAAGGGGAGGGCGCGGGGTGGGATGGCCTCGTCGGATGAACTGCACGATCGCGCTGATGATGCGGTTGTGCAGATCGTGGGTTGGTTTTGCATCTGTGATCGTGGGCTTGTGGCGATGGAGCTGCTCCGATCGGGTGTATGTATGCGAACGTGGTTTGTTTTTAAGGTGGGTTTTTTTTTATCAGCACATTTTTTTAACCATCACCTTTTTCTATTCGAACGGGCGTTTTGTTACGTTTTGTAGATGCATCCTGTGCGATAATGAACTGCATTATAATATAGTCCTGCACTGCATCATCTACAATTCAGTACTGCACTTGTGTATACATGTGCGTACTTCACTATTTTTTGAGTTTATTTATACGTGTAGGGGTAATCGGGAACTAGATTGCCATACCGCACTGCATCGTGTAACGTAGTGCACTGTATTGTTTACAGCTACGTACTGCATCTTTTTTTTTGCTTGTACCTGCTGCAATCGCTGGTACGGGATGGGTAGGGGAAGGGGGGGTGGGGGCCCCTTTTTTTTAACTTATTGTTTTTTCTTAGTCGGCCTTGTTGGGCCTTTGTTCGTCTAGTTTAGATACATACTTGGGTCCA
Source organism: Triticum timopheevii (assembly GCA_963921465.1). NCBI lineage: Eukaryota > Viridiplantae > Streptophyta > Magnoliopsida > Poales > Poaceae > Triticum > Triticum timopheevii. The sequence goes on from OY997266.1 coordinate 466,976,078, forward strand.
AGTCGGCCTGTGAGCACGGCTTGGTTCCCGTTTCACTGTGTGTGCGTCCTAATGTTTAGTCCCACATCGCTAGCAGAAGGCGCGCCCGACCTGTTTATAAGCGTTGGCGAGGCATACTGGTCGAACTCCTCCGTATACTTATCTGGGTGCTTATACACGGCGCTCGTAGCTATATGCTCTATGACCTGTGGGCCCATGTGCAACCGGCCCCATGCACTGTGGCTCAGAACGACTCCCCTTCTGTGGGTGCAGACCTATTACGAGACTGGCTGGGGCCTGTAGCACCTGGGTGGTCAATTTTTTTTAGTAAATCATGCGTGCACTGCATTGATTTAGTTTCAGTACTGCATGTGCACGCATACCGTACTGCACATTTTCTCGGCTACATTTTTGTGCACTGCATTGGTATCATTTTTCTTTATTGTTTTTCATCTTTCGTATCCTTTTTTCTTAGTGTACGGGTGTGCACTGCATTCGTCATAGTTCTGTGCTGCAGGTGTACACATCTTGCACTGTGTGCATCCTTCTTTGTGCCAAAAAGCACGTACTGCACTTCATGCACACATATAGTGAACTACCTGGTACGAATTTGGAGAACTGCACACATAAAATGGTCTGTGGATTATAATTTTTCAGAGTATTATTTTTTAATGATCTGTGGTTTTGTTCGTGGGAATTTCTGAAGTCAAAGTACACCTTCTTTTTCCGTTCCTCTTTCTTTGGTAACATAAGCTTTCATTGGTTGTCGTTTATTCTTGGGAACATAATTTCCATTAAGTCCCCTTTAATTTTCAGTTTTGACCTTTTTGCATTCCTCTTATATAAATGAAGGCTAACTTATACCCTTCGTTTGCATTTCATTTTTCTCCTCTAGCCGCAAGTTCTCTCCTTTCTCTAGGTTTTTGTTGCGATGGCTCCAGGCCCCTGTGCGTATCTCTTCTGCTGTGGCCATGGTTGTGGTGTGCCGACGTACTGCAATTGTTTAGCTTGCTCGCAGGCCCGTCGTGCTCGTCGTGGTGGGAAGGTATTGTGCCGAACTGGGCGAGCCGAGCAGCTTGCATATGGTACATTATTCACAGAAGGATTGGATATGGGCCAAATCAACGTATCTGCGTTCTATTCTGCGCTGCTTCGTCGTGGCCTTGACTGCACGAGTCCTTTTGTCCATCAGCTTACGCCAATAGATGTGGAGACTCACTACAAGATGGTATGTTTCGTTAGATATGATTTTTTTTCTTAGTGTTTTTTTATATAATTCCATTGTATCCTGAACTTGTAGTATTTTAGGAACGCACTTTTTTCTTTGTGTTTTCTGAAGTGTACTGCAATGTGTTCTTATTTTCTTGTTTTTTTTCCTCGTGTGCATGTAGCTTATGTTTTAGTTTACAGGTTAGAATATGTGAACTGCTTATATATTAGCTGAGCACTTCATATTTCTACATTTTTTCCAATTTTGTATGGTGTGTACTACATGTAGCTAGTCTATAACACTTCATGATTGTTCGAAGAGAACTGCATATTTGTAAGTTCCATACTGCATATTGAAAACGTTTTATATGTACTACTTGTTGGACTGTTGTGCACTTCATCTATCTCTATTCAAAACATGAGAATTGTACTGCTAGTTTCATTCTCAAACAGTTTTATTATTTTTTACAGAAAATTCCTCAGTGAGCTGTTAGGTACGTGCGGCTCAAGAAGAAAGGAATTCTTGAAGTTGTTCTTGGTAATGGATACCTTAAACCAGCCAAGTACAGTGTAAGCGCTGACGGGCGGCTGTGTCTGCACAAAGGGTGGAAGGAATTTGTCATTGATAGCGGCCTGAAGTCTGAGCAAGTTGTTGTCCTCAACTTCTTTGAACTCGAGGATCGTACTGTTAGAATCACGTTTGACGTGATTGGCTAAGGTTATGAGGTTGATTTGTAATAAGTACTTCTGCGTGTTGAACGCTTTTCATCTTTGTGATGTGTTTTCTAATAAGCACTTTTGTGATCTGAACCGCTTCAATTATTATTCAACGGTAAATTTGTGTTTGCATGGTTACAATATGTGAACTGCTTATATGTCAGCTGAGCATTACATGTTTCCACTTTTTTTCCCAATTTGCATGGTGTGTACTACATGTAGTTAGTCTATAGTACTGCATGATAGTTCGAAGCGTACTGCATTTTTGCAAGTTCCATACTACATGTAGGACTGCAACTAGCTAACAGCATTTTTACATGGTTTTTGAATCAAAATGTGTCAATGTTTTACTCAAGACTGCAATGAGCTAACAGCATTAGACACGCTACATGGTTTACACAAAATTTAAACTGATACATAAGTCATAGAGTTAAGCAAATTGCTATGCATACGATAAATTTATTGTTTGTTCATCTATTTGGTCGTTAGCCTGCTGCTTCTGCGCGGTGACTGGAGCGTGTCGAATGTTGCACTTTGTTTTTTTTCCATGGCGGTGTTGCTGGTTCTTGTCTCTGCACCTTTGTGTTTGTAGCCCCTCGCGTGCTGGTTGATGGCTGCTTTCGTTTTTCAGCGCTGTGAACTGCATCCTTCTTTGCTCCCTGCGCGCTGGTTGATGGCTGCTTTTGTTTTTCAGCGATGTGGACTGCATCCTTCTTTGCTCCCCGCGTGCTGGTTGATGGCTGCTTTTGTTTTCTAGTGTTGTGAACTGCATCCTTCTTTGCTCCCCGCGTGCTGGTTGTTCGCTGCTTTCGTTTTCCAGTGGTGAGAACTGCATCCTTCTTTGATCCCCGCGTGCTGGTTGATGGTGGTTTTCGTTTTCCAGTGTTGTAAACTGCATCCTTCTTTGATCCCCGCGCGCTGGTTGAAGCATTTCCTCGTGGTGGTCTTGTTGATATTGTTTCTTCATGTTCTTCGTCCTCTTCACTCTCTTCAGTCTCTTCACTCTCTTCTTCCTCTTCATCATCTTCATCATATGTTTCTTCATAAGCCACTGTTTCTTCAGTTTCTTCACGTTCTTCGTCCTCTTCACTCTCTTCTTCTTCCTCCTCTTCTCCATCTGCTTCTTCATAAGCCATTTCTTCTTCAGTTGTGTCATCATATTCTTCTTTGATCTCACCTTCTTCGTCTTCCTCATTTTCTGATCTTTTTCTTTTTCTTTTGAGGCAGGTTCTTGAATTGTGTCTCTTCCTCTTTTTGCAGATGCTACAACGTCTCGGTTTCTTCCATTTCTTAGTGTTGTGAGTGGAATTTCTATTTTGTTGTGCATCTCCATGTCCTCGTTTTTCTTGTTCATTTCTTTTTTTACACGTCCTGGAATTGTGGCCGCTGACTTCATTACATGTTCTCCACATTCTTACTCCCAGTGGGCGACCATCACTGTCCAGCTCAGGCTGTGGCTTACTGTTTTTGTCATCATTTTTCTCCTTGGATGCCACCTTTTTCTGGTTTGCGTCTCCCCCTTTCTTTCTTCCTCTTGTGTTTGAAACAGGAGGTGGAAGAATTGTTTCTTTTTTGATAGCACCAGTTCCAATGTGTTCAGTTTTTTCTTCTTGCTCGTCTTTATTGTCATGTTGGTATTTCTCTGCTTGCTTTAGTTTTGCTGCTTCTTCTTCTTCTTCATTGAGCACGTCAACTTCCTCTATCAGTGTCGTCATACCAGACAACGCTCTGTGGCACCCAACGTCTGACCTTGTCGCTCTGTTTGGAAGGTCCATTGCTATTTCTGTCAGCAATTTTCTACGGCAAAAAAGCGAGGTTCCATCTGGTGCTATTTGTTCGTAGTCTCTTCTGTCAAACGTTGCATCAGATCTTGCATTACGGGTGTATCTCTTCATGATGTACACCTCAGGAATGTTGAGTACTCTCAAATGAGAAAGCATGCATAAGACATGGACGCAGAAGAGGCCTGCAGACAAACACATTTTTTGTGTTCTGTAAGTGAACTGCATGAAATTAGTAAACATATATTTTTTTTCATTATTTGTTCATTTTTTAAAGAAGTGAACTTCATTTGGTTTCGTGAATTACACATGCATATGTCCTTTTAAATTTCAGTAAGTTAGCTTTCGTGCATGACTATGAGAATCTAGATTTTTTTTTGCTAGGAGTCTCACCTGTGCGTGTCCAGAGTTTGCACTCACATTCGTAGACACCTTTCTCTTCATCGGCGACCACTTGGAAATTATGCCTTGCCCAGTCAAATGCATCCGATCTATTGTAGTGGTGTACTAGATACTTTGTCGGGTTCTCAGGGCACCGTTCTGCTCTGAATGTAGTGCTACGGTAGAGCGTTTCTTTGAAATCTGCAAACACTGCTCTTGTATACACTTTTGATAGCTGAACTTCGAAGCCAAACTTTGTTGTTGTCTTTACCTCTGACTGCGTGATCACAAATGCACTGTTACGATCCAGAGAAATGAAAAAATTGTTTGTTTTTTTATTCATATTTTTTAAGCAGATTTTGATTGACATTTTGTTTACCTCATTTGCTACTGTCTCTGCGTGCTCGACGGCCTTCCTGGTCTGAATGCACTTGTCCACCTGCTGAGCAAACAGATGGAGATCATGCTTCTCCCTGACAAAATTTTTCTTCAGTATGCGGTTCATGCTCTCGCTTCTCTGTGTGGAAGTCATCCGAGCACAGAAAATTTCCTTGTAGTAAGCTGAGATCCACTCGTGCCTGTCATTCCACAGTGAATTCATCACTTTGTCGTCTTGCAAGTTGTACCTCTGAATGAGGTTCTTCCATGCTCATTCAAATTCTGACGGCATTAGTGGGTGGTTCAGCACTGCATTGAGTTCATCCTTGAGCTTCTCGTGCGCCTTATACAGCAAGGCGAGGTGGTCCTTGTACTTCTTCATGATATGCCACCGACACAGCTTATGCAGAGTTTGTGGGAGGATAGTTTTTAATGCTGCCTTCATCGAAGAACACTGGTCTAAGAAGAGACAAACAGTGTTTTTTTATTAAGTTGTTTGTGTGTTTGCAAGATAGATGGAAGAAATATAAGTGAACAAAACAAAACAAAACGTAAGTATGCAGGTGTTTTTATTTTTTGTACCTGTGAGCATGCAGATTGGCGGCTTGTTGTTCATACACCTCAGAAAGGTTTTGAAAACCCACTCAAATGATGGTATTGTTTCATCTCGCACGAGTGCAACAGCAAATATGGTGCTTTGTAGATGATGGTTCACCCCCACAAACACTCCTAGCGGCATGTGGAATTTGTTAGTTTTATACGTCGTGTCAAATGTAACACAGTCTCCAAAATCTTCATACGATCCTCTGCAACTTGCGTTCGCCCAAAAGACGTTTTTTACACGGTTATCTGCATTAACGTCATAATCATAGAAGAACTCTGGGTTTATCTTTTGCATTTTCTCGAAGAAATTCAGAAGTTTCTTGACATCATCTTCAGACTCTTCTCTGGCAAACTTCTGTTTCCTGCATTTTCATAGACAATTCATACTTATCTCACTAAAACAAGGAATAATTACAGACAGAATGCTCAAGAGATATGCTCTATTACGTGCTTACCTGTTTACCCAGTCGCGGCTAGTATGTCCCATGTACTGCAGACCACCGGACATACATGACAGCGTCGACATCATCTGAGCATGTGTGTGGTTGTCCAGTTGCATGTCTTTCACTAACTGGTCTATCAAAGGATCGTCTTTTTTGTGCGATCGCATGTGCAAAAGCATCCCGGGGCTTTCCAGCATCTTGTGATTGTGGTTGAGTTGAACCATTTCTATCACAAATTTGCCATCCTTCCTTTTTTTGACTCTAAACTTTGCATTGAAGCCAATCCTTTTTGATGTCTTCTGACGTACTCGGTGATAATCTGACACAGCCTGCTTGTGGACCCCTTCTCTTGAGCAGACAATGTAGGCATTTGTCCTGTGTTTTGCCCTCTTGCGTATACCAAACCCTGCACATCTTGCATAATTGTTGTAAAAGACCCATGCCTTTTCGTACGTGGTGAACTTCATTCCAGCAGCAGGTACGAGGTTGAGCGGCATGTTTTTATCCTGCATTAATCGAAATGCTATATGAGAAAATTTGTTCTGTTCTGTTTTTTGAATACGAGGAGTGCATATGAGTTTAATAAAGCATTTGCAATGTTCCTAGCCAAAGCTCGCAAGAAATATCAGTGTGCACTGCAATGTTATCTGAATGGACTGCAACTATTTTATTTTTCAGACCATAAACTTACATGTGTGTAGAGTCGTTCGCCTGATGGTGTTTGCAGCTCGCCGGGTTGTATTGGACATGGCGGGGTTATAGCAGATGTGTGTAGTTGAGGATCTCGCAGCGGTAACAGTGAGGAGGATTTGTACCTGCTGTTTACTTTTGACCGAGGCACAGTTGGTGGTCGCAGCGTCGAAGTTGATGCAGCAGGTCTGGTTGGAGCTCTGTTTTTCGGTGCATCAGGTGGACGCTGAGCTCCGTTTTGGGGTGCGGCAGGTGGACATGGTGGTAATCCAGTGTTGTGATGATGCCTCGGTGGATTGGTTTTAAAATTTTGGAGCAGTGGCACATCATCATAGACATAATCATCATCTGCTGCAACATCGTGTTCAACTGCGTCATCATTATCTGTTCGGACATGCTGTCCAAACATAGTGAACTCGTGCTTATACTCTGGGTTGAGAACTGTTATCGGCTCATCTTCATCATCATCGTCTTCATCATCGCGTTGGTGAGTGCCTTCCCACACGAATGTGACATCATCGTCATCTTCAACTACATCTTCTTCCTGGGAAAAATCTTCTTGTGGAGAGTACTGCATCCTGTTTGTCGTTGTGAAGAATCCATGAGGAATCTCAGGGGTAACCCAGCCAGTATCTCTGTCAGAAGAATATCCACTCTTCTGAAAGTTGTTGTTCTCAGTGCTGTCAATTATGCGCGACATTTTGTATCTGCTGAACGTCATCTCCTGCACACAAAATGACCGAGCTGCATTGTCAGGTTAAATGAACTGAATCATGCGAACTGCAATGTGTTCAAAATGGTACTGCCGAAGCATTGCACGGTGACTGCATCACCCCTCAAGGTGAACTGAAGCAACCGCACTGCATCGTTATACGTAATGAACCTATACAAGCGTACTGCATTTTCCCCCACAACGAACTGAAGCAACCGCACTGCATAAGTTTTGTACTGCATAATCACGCGCTGTACTGCTTGTACTGATTTGTCTATGATAACTACACTGAGATGGTATAGGAAGTGTACTGCTTACCTCGTGATGCAGTGATTTCTTGCATTTACAGGAGGAAGTTCCCTTCTCGTCCGCCTGCACAACTTTCACGTTCGCCCGTGCAGTCCACTTGCCCTTCAGAAGTTCATGGGCGGTCTGGACATTGCTCAATGTGAACGGGGAAGGAGGATTTGCTCTGAAGGTTGATGCAGACTTATTCCAAGAAGCTACAGTGGATGAAGCAACCTTGCGCACACTCCTCCTTGCTCGAATTGGTTTGATGTCAAGGCAGCACCAATCCACATCTGATGAATTACAGCTAATTGCAGGCCCTGAGGAGTTCGGTGGCGGCGCTACCGAGCTGCTGCCGTGGAAGAAGGCCGATAGGCTGGTGTTGCTCGGTGCCTGCCGCGGAAGAAGGCCGAGAGGCGACGGGCGGCGTCGCTGCCTGGCCGCCGCGGAAGAAGGCCGGGAGGGGAGGGGCGGCGTCACTGCCGGCCGCTGCCGCGGAAGAAGGCCGGGAGGGGAGGGGCGGCGGCGCTCCCAGGCCGCCGCCGCGGGAGAAAGCGGGGAGAGGAAGGGCGGCATCTCTCCCAGGCCGCCGCCGCGGAAGAAGGCCGGGAGTGGAAGGGCGGCGGCTAGCCCAGGCCGCTGGCGCGGTAGAAGGTCGGGAGGGGAGGGGCGGCGGCTCGCCCAGGCCGCTACCGCGGTAGAAGGCCGGGAGGGGAGGGGCGGCGGCGCGATCTGGGTGGTGTGCAGAATAAGGTGTTTTGGTGTGCAGAATAAGGTCTTAAGGGGTGTTATCATATATATGACATGAAGAAAGCAGTAGCAATAAAACTGAACGATCATTATGCTAAGATAACGGATGGGTCTTATCCATCACATCACTCCACTAATGATGTGATCCCGTTCATCAAATGACAACACATGTCCATGGCTAGGAAACTTAACCATCTTTGATCAACGAGCTAGTCAAGTAGAGGCATACTAGGGACACCGTGTTTTTTCTATGTATTCACACATGTATCAAGTTTCCGGTTAATAGAATTCTAGCATGAATAATAAACATTTATCATGAATAAGGAAATATAAAATAACAACTTTATTATTGCCTCTAGGGCATATTTCCTTCACCTTCCACGTTGAATTTTGATGAATTTGCATGAGGCGGAAGCCACCTTCCAGGTTCCACCGAACCCACTCGAGTATTGGACTGTTGTTTTTTCGTTGAAATTGTACTGACCGCGGGGTCATGTAAATAAGAGTTGATGAATGCATTTACTTGTTGTGGGCTTTGAAAAATAGACTCATGTATTGCTTTCCTTCGCGCATACCAGATGGACCAAAGAGTGACAACTAGCCTTGTGAACTGGTCATCGCTGTGATTTTCATGAAGCTGAAACAACCAGTTTCTTGCAAACGACTCATGATTTTCGGTAATGCTCTCCACCAAGTCCTCGTCTGACAATGCCCACACGCATCTGGCCATAGTGCATCCCATGAGTGCATGGCGCCATGAATCTTCACCGCCACATAGTGCACACGCATCAGCTGGGGACATGTTTCTCTTCTTAAGAACATCATTGGTCGGCAATGAGTGTCTTGCTAACCTCCAAAGGAAAACCTTGACCTTGATTGGCACTGTGATCTTCCATAGAGTAGACCACGCCTTCTCCTCCCTGGCATTATTTGATGAAGCACCTTGGCTTTCGAGCCAGTTCTCGCGGTCAGTTTTTGTTTGCACCAAAAATTTGTATGCCGAGCTCACCGAAAACCTCCCGTTCTTGTCCGAAAACCAGGACAAAAAATCCTCAATAGTTCTTGTACACACTTGAATTCGGAGGATCTCATCGGCGTCGATAGGCAAAAATAAACTCCTAATGAGTTATTCGTTCCATGTTCCCATAGCTGGTTGTAAGATGTCATCTACCCTCTGTGGCAGGTCCACTACAAGAGACAGGATCGGTCTCCTCGAGGATTGCTTTGGTATCCAGTTATCAAGCCAGATATTAGTGGTTTGGCCATTACCAATTCTCTTGATAACACCTTGTTTTAATAGATCCCTCCCCTCAAGTATCGCTTGCCACACCTCCGATGGTCGGGGTCCCAGTTCCGCTATGAATATGGTGCCATTAGGGAAATACACCGCCCTTAGAATTCTAGCAGTCAAAGAATTAGGCTCTTGCAGAATTCTCCGTGTCTGTCTCGCAAGAAGTGCCAGGTTAAAGAGCTCAAGGTCTCTAAACCCCATTCCACCCAAGTATGTGGGTTTATTCATGACCTCCCAAGAAACCCAGACCGGCTTTCTCTGGCCTTCTTTACAGCCCCACCAAAATTTCCTAATTATTGAGTTCAAATGTTCACAAAGGCCTCCGGGCAATTTAAAATAGGACATCGAGTACACCGGTATTGCCTGGGCACTACTTTGATAAGGACATCTTTGCCTCCGGCTGAGAGCAATTTGCCCATCCATCCTTTAACTTTCTCCCAAACTCGGTCACTTAGATATTTGAAAGTTCCCCTTTTGGACTATCCCACCTCGGTGTGCATACCCAATTATTTATCTGACAAAGACTCATTAGGGGCCTGCAAGTGTCCTTTCACTGCAGCACGAACAATATGAGGACACCCCTTGCTAAAAAATATCGAAGATTTGTCTCTGTTAACTCTCTGCCCTGAGGCCAAGCAATAGGTATCTAGTAGGTTTGAAACTTCCTCTGCTCCATTAACATTCGCCCTGAAAAACAGCAGGCTATCATCCGCAAATAAAAGGTGATTCACTGCCGAAGCTGATGGGGCCACCTTAATTCCACTAAGCTGGGATGACTGAATCTGGGATTTTAAGAGGCGCGAAAGATCCTCCATCAAGAAGAGATATGGAGAGATAGGATCTCCCTGCCGTATACGTCTCATGGGTTTAAACTCTTCCAGTTTAGTGCCATTAAAGAGAACTGAGCAAGATATTGAGCTCACCAAATGCATAACAGTGGTGATCCAGAGATGAGCAAAACCTAGCTTCTCCATATATAATGGCCTTCAGATAACTCCACTCGACCCTGTCGTAAGCCTTCATCATGTCGAGTTTCAATGCTGCATAACTATTATTCTTTGACCTGCTCTTCATAAAATGCAGGCACTCGTAAGCTGATATAATATTATCTGTGATTAGCCTTCCTGGGACAAAAGCCGACTGCTCCTCAGATATGATCTCGGAAAGAATCTGCTTCACGCGATTTGCTAGAACCTTCGACGCAATCTTATAAAACACATTACATAAACTGATTTGTCGAAATTGAGTAAGGAGTATAGGATTGGTCACCTTTGGAATCAGCACAATAATGGTGTCGTTGATGCATGCTGCACTATCCTCTCCCCGCACAATCCCTAGCACTCCCTTTGTTACCGCATGGCCGCAAACATCCCAATGATGTTGGAAAAATGCGTCGGAAAACCGTCGGGCCCCGGGGCTTTTGTGGGAAACATTTGAAATAACGCCCTCTTGACTTCATCACCGCTATACGGAGCCATGAGTGTCTCGTTCTCACTCTTGACTTTGGTCGGGACATGTTGAAGCACATCAGACACCCCCTGGACCCCTTCAGATGTGTATGGAGTTTTGTAAAAATCTAGTGCTAGCGCCTGCATCTCGCTCAGATCCTCCGTCATCTGGCCATCGGGTCGTTGCAAAGCTTTTATTAGATTCCTTTTCCTGCACATAGACGCCCTGATATGGAAGAACCGAGTATTCTTGTCCACCTCCGATAGCCACTCCACCCTCGAACGTTGGTGCCACATCAATTCTTCTCGTAAATATAGCTTTATGAGCTTGTCATTAATCTTTAATTCGGCATGAGTAGGAGTCATGCGCAAGGGTCCCTTCATAGATTGTCAAGCTCTCTTTTAAGCTTTTTTATTTCACCCCTCACACTTCCAAAAGTGGACATGCTCCAATCACCCAGGTTTGAAGCTAAATCAGCCAACTTCTTGCGAATTTCCACAGCGGTAGGATTCTCGCCATCTATATTCCATGCCGATCGCACCGCCCTTTTCATATCTGCGTGCGTGTCCCACATTACTTCATACCGAAACTGCTTCTCCCGCCTCTGATTGTCCGCTAGAACAAGCCTCAAAAGGATGGGAGAGTGATCATATGTGGCTGCTATAAGATGCTCTAGCGCGGCCAATGGGAACTGGGCACACCATTCCGCCGAGCCAAGCACCCTCGAGTAGAACGGTGGTGCAGGTTGGCGGGCAACCTCCTTTTGCCATTTTGGGCCAGCCCTAGCGCGGGCCGGGACGCCCACTGTATTTTTTATTTTATTATGTTTCAGATTTTTCTTCCTAAAATAATTTGAGATTTCAACCGAACTCCAAATATATCAGTAAATTTTGAAAAAATGTTAAAAAAATCCAAAATTCTTCCTGCACTGAAAAAATGTTCGTGATTTTGGAAATCTGTTCGCATATTCAGAAAAATGTCATGATTTTTGGATTTTCTTTTCATGAAATGAAAAATGTTCATGATTTTGAAAAATAATATTCGCTTATTCGAAAAACAATCACGAATTGAGAAACAATGTTCATGGATTTTTAAAATTGTAAACAAAAATAAAATGTGTTCATGAATTACAACAAAAGTTCATTGATTCAAAACACGTTCACTGATTTTAAAAACATTCATGCATTTCAAAAAATGTTCATCAAAAAATGTTTCATGAATTTCATAAATTGTTTCCAAATTTAAAAACTATTGCCAATTCAAAAAATGTTCACGTGTTTCAAAGAATGTTCACGATTTAAAAGAAATATCGCAAATTTGTAAAATTTGTTCATGAGTTTAAAAAATGTCCACAAACTGAAAAGATGTTCGCAAAAAATAAAAAAAAAGAGAAAAAGAAAGAAAATAAATTAAAAAGGAAAAGGGGAAAATAAAAAGGGGAAAGAAACGTAAAATAAAAATGAAAAGGAGAAATTAAAAAGAAAGAAAAAAATGAAGGAAAAAACGAAGGGAAATAAACACTAAAATGGGCCGGCCCAAACTTCAAACACAAAAATGAAATGGATAATATTTATATGATATGGATGCTTTAATTTATTTATTTTAAATTTCTATTTTATAAATTGCTATGGATGCATAAGTTTGAGAGGATGTGTGAATACTATCGAAGGTGAGGGGATATACTAGAAATGTGTAAGAACTCAACTACGGAACGAGGACGACCAGTGAAAATACCTCAGTTTCTTGTTGCTCTAGAATTCAAGTTCAATTTCACGGAGAATGACGTACCATTATACTTTATGTTTTGCCGAGCCCTGCTCTGGTCTCTGGTTTGATAGTTGTATTTGCTAAAAATCGACTCCAAGCAGCATCCCAGTCTAGATATTTGCCCTTTGGGAGACAAATTGGGATAAGCAAGTCAACCATGTCCTAAAGAAGTAGTAGCGGTGGATGCTTATAAAGGAAGGCACAAGCATAAGAGAAAAGTTCTATGGAGCGGGCAAATCCATATATTGGAAGGTGTAGGTCACTCACCCGTGTAAACAAAACGAAATCATAGAGCATATAGCTCATTTGCAATGCCACTGTCCAAACCGACCACATGATTTAGATCATGGCCTTTTCACACAAAACCTCCGATATATCATAAAAAAAGGGTTTTACAGTATGGGAATTTGTCTAAATAGTCCCTTCAATTTGAAGTAATCAAGTTGCCATTGGTACCAGCAGCATGGAATTGGTACTACCACCTGCTCTGGCTATTGCTGAGCTCTCCAGTTCTTCTCCATGGGTGATCAATGGACGCCGGAGGCCATTCAAGTATACTAGCTTCCTATTAGAGAACTACAGGAGCTTTGTCTGGCCATGAATGGATGCATCTGCTGAGGAGATATGGTGCTTTGGAAGGTCATCAGTCTACAAAATACGGGTTGTTTTATGTTTCTAAATTATCCTCACATAAGTTGACATGTCAAATGCATTGCTGAGTGCTGACCTTTGTTGGAGGACATGGCAGCTTCACTAACAAGGTCACGGAAGTTTTGTAAGACAAGAGGAGAATGTCAAAATGGGTTTGGAGGCGAGATTGAGCTGGGGCAAGGCACGTTCCAGAGAGCACATCTTTACACATGAGGTGAAAAACGAGCATACGTTTTTTGTCACCACTCGAGTGATTGCAATAGATGTATATTTTTTTCTATGAAAAGTGTTATTTCGTGGCAACGCAAACACTCAAACAGTCTCAGTAATAACAAAGAAAAGAAAGTTCTACGTGCGCAAAGCTTGTATAGTCCATAATTTTACGGAATGCATTGTTTACATTGAACAACCTAGAGGTGAAACGAAAGGCTTACTTCTTTGTGCCAAAACTGCCACAAATTTAATTTCTCACAGATTCACTCGTGGAGGTCCATTTCTTCTAGAGAAAACACAAAGCTTGTACCCCCAATGCATTGACGATAGGAAATAATAAATTTACAAGGCTAAAAGTAGTATAACATTACAACTGAACTGAAAGTAGGAGTAAATCATGGTTACTCCAGTCTATATCGAGGCACTGGTCCTCCTAACTTGAAGGGTATCGCTAGCATCTCCCTTGGACTGAAAAATTCCTTTACATGTCCGTTCCATCCACACCTCTGGCGGAAGAATTCCTCTTGGTGGCCCTCCTTCCCACACCCAAGCTCCACATCGCTTGGATGCAAAATCTTGGATTCATCTGGACACAATGTGCAACTGCTTCTAAAGGGGCAAAACGGTTTTTCTGGAGAGGGAGGCGCGGGGGCGGGGGGTCAGCTAGGATCAACCGGGTTGTGTAACATGAACATTAATAGAACCACACATATCTGCGTACCTAAGATGGTGCATGTTTCGATGATTATTGTGCTGGAACACCGGACATAACGTAGCTCGGCGAAGAAGCTCTGCTCGTCGCCGCCATCCTTTAGGCAGGCCAAGAAGTTGAGGTGGTACCAGAGATCTTCCCTGAAGCCAACACAGGCTGCCTTCGCCTCGGTGGTGGGCTGATCAGGGCACCGGAACTCAGCACCCTGCACACATAGACACACACACACATATTATTACAAGCATAACCAAGTAAAACAGGACATGTATGCGCTGCAAGAATCGAGATGGATGAAACACTAGCCGGAATTGTACCAGGTGGCTGGAGTTGTAATGTTGGAGGGCCCAGCGCGCGAGATTGCGAATGTGGTAGGCGTCGAATTCTCTGTCATCAAACAGAAAAATCAGGGATCGTTTCATTGATTCAACACAACCAATCAAAGCAAAGAAGTAAAATTTGCATACTCTGGTGTGCGCGGGCCGGGGCGACCCACGTTCTTCAGTCGACGCATGTTGAAGGGAGTGGCATCCAATCCAGCTGCAACTGCCCACTCTCTTGGGATCGCACGCCGTCGTTACCCGGGAAAGAGAACCAGGCCCCCATGGTGGAGTCGGTTGATCCACCTGCTGCCTTCCTGTGCGTCGTCGGTCGGTGCCGAGATCAATGTAAAAAATAGTGTGGCCCTTCTCCAAATGCTATATCAGTTATAGCATCCTATATTCAAAATAGCGTTGTGAAAAAAAATATGCCAAATATATCCCAGAAATTAAGGAGTTCAACATCTAAAATTTGTAGTTACAAGGAGATCAGTCTATTGCTCTAAGCACTGGTTAAACTACAGGAAAAACAGGGGAAACAGGGCACGTACACTCAATGGTTAAATTACATGCAATGGTTAAACTAGGGCATGACCTGCAATGGTTAAACTACATCAAAATTTGTAGTTGTACCATGCAATAAACTAAAGGAAACAAACTTGCATCCAAAAAGGGAAGGAAACTAAAGGAAAAACTACTAGAATGATATTGCATAAACAATCTTGCATAAACCTCCTTAGCTAGTATTATGTTCGGATGGCATGATGCTCCAAAGCAGAGAAGGAAACAAACTTGCATAAAGCACCAAACCATGTTCTACTTCAATCAAGAGAAGGAAACAGACTTCCATAAGGTGAGATATTACAGTAGATTATCCATGGCAGGAGCTCTATTTTGCAGTAAATTGTCTATAGGGAGGTTAAAACGCCGAAATAGCATGCTATTTTTATCGTTGTCAAGATCGATCGCCGAACCAATGGGATCTGTAGATATACACATAGAGAGAGGTACTTCCTAATCGATCGGCAACTCCTAATCGAACTCCTAATCGGATGATTGTTTCTCCTGGTGAGACGGATTGATTTAACAACAAGGGGAACTGATGATGGGAGTACCTCGAAAGGAGGGAGACGGTAGCACGACAGCCCTGGCGCGATGTCCTGGGAGTCGACGAAGAAGGGGAACGGCGATGGCGGCGGCGGCGGCGACGCGCGTCCCCAGTGTTGGTGGGTGGGAGGCGATTGAGGGGCGGCGGCGGCGGCGGCGGCGCTAAGGTACGGCACGGCGGGATCCGCCAGGGGTGGAAGGGGAAGAGTAAACAAAGGGAGAAGGCGTGCTGCTATGATGACTCTCCTGATGATAAGATATATATTTTGTTATTTTACTAGGAAAAGCACCCCCTTGGTAGTACAATTCTTTAGCGTAGGGATTGCATAATAAAGATGATAATTAATTTATTAGTGTGCGGATATAATACTCCCTTCGTTCTATATTATAAAAACGTTTTTGGCACTACACTAATGTCAAAAACATTCTTATATTATGGGATAGAGGTAGTAGTTTACAGGTCTTTTTCTAAAAGCAACCTTAGCAGACCCTTATACTCAGGAACCGTAAACGTGACATAAGAACCGCGAAAGCAGAGATTTGAGGGGCCATTTCTGCTGCGGCCGAACAGACACCGTATTTGAAACCGTAAATTTCAAAAGAAAGCAATCACGGGCGAAATTGAAGAACAGTCCATTCATCATAGTTAGATCATGGCTACATAGGTCGATCGTCGCTACATTTATACTACAATGTGATACTGCCGTACTCTAACTAGGCAAAATTAGAGCTCACCGGAGCACTTTGGGTGCGGCGGCGACCCTGCGACGGCGGTAGCGCTCACTCATCATCGTCGGAGTTGGAGGAGAAAAGATCGACGTATTTCTTGTCCTGCTCCTCTTGCTCGCGACGCCATGCGGCCTGCTTCTCGTGGAAATCACGGCCGGCAGCGAGCGCCTGCTTGAAGAAGAGGCCGCTGAGCTCGTCGTCTCGCCGGTGACGCGCGCCCTCCTCCTGCTGCTCGCGCGCAATGCGCTCAGTGAGCGCCGCCTCGAAAGCGTGCACGTCGGGCCCAACGAAGTAGTCCTCTGGCCCGATGACGCCGCGGCCGCGCGGGCGCTCCTTCTGCGGCTCGACCTTGCCGGCGGGAAGGTCGCATGGCTCCCTCTCCCTCTTCACCGGAAGCAACCCCGACCCGGAAGAGCTCCCCGCGCCGGAGCGGCACGCATGGCGGAAGTTGTACTCCTCCGTCTCGCGGCGGAGGAGGGACTCCGGCACTAGGAGCCCCGCACTTCGTGTGTCACTTAGCCGCATGCTTGCGCGCCACGTTGGACGTGATGCAACACCTGCAATCCAGGTCTTCGCTGCCGCCACGCCAACCGGAGTTCCACATCCTCGCAGATTGGGGGGCGGGGCATGGCTGATTTCTCAACGGCGACGACAAATTGGAGAGGGGATAGGGTGAGTCACGGCGGCGAGGGATAGGGTTTCGGCCCGTATCCTCGCGCGAAACTCGTAGATATGCCGCGTGGGGGCAGTTTGCAGGCCACTGTAAAAAAATTACGGGCCGAGCAACTATACAGGCTCTGGCCCGGCCCAAAAAATTGGCCAAACCAGCATAGTCGCTGGAATTTTTCAGTTCTCGCGAGTATAGGGGGTCTGCTAGAGTTGCTCTAAGCCTACATAATTTTGAGAGATGTTACGCCTACATAAATTTAATTATGGATTTAATGTAACTAGCCAAGTGAAAAGGTTAGCATCGAAGAATCAAGGGAGGAAGAGCCCTACCCCCCATGAAATTCTGCATGGGTGCTAATACGTCTCCAATGTATCTATTATTTATGAAGTATTCATGTCATGTTTACAACAATTTTATATGGTTTTGGTATGATTTGAATGGAACTAACACAGACAGATGTTGTTTTAGGCAGAACTACCGTGGTGTTGTTTTTTGTGCAAAAATAAAAATTCTCAGAATTGGCAAAACTTTTTGACAGTTTTTTTGGAAGAAAATATAAATAATGGAGCAAAGAACCACCAAAGGGGGGCCCTGCTGCCTACAAGACACCAGGGCCCCCTGGCGCGCCCTGGTGGGTGGTGGGCCCCCCGAGGCCCATCTTCGCGTGATTCCAATGTTGAAAATTCCTATTGAAAGAGCAACTATCCCTAGGTGGTTTTGGTAATTCCTAACAACATATAGCTCATTGAGCTAACATTATTCCAAGATAAATATTTCAGGAAAAGCTCAATGAATGGCATGGCCTGGATGAGGAAAGTGGACCCCTCAAAATACTAAGGATAAAAGGATTGGCTCAAGCTCAAAGCTCAAGACTCTACATTTTATATTTTAGTGATCCAAGATCACATTGAGTCTATAGGAAAAGCCAATACTATCAAGGAGGGATGAGGTGTTGCTTAATGAGGTTCTTGCTTCATAGTGCTTAGTGATATGCTCCAAAACCCTCAACTACTTTCCCACATCCACATATGACCTAAACCAAAAGTCTAACTCGGCCCCACCGATTCTTTCTATCCGGCGCCACCGAGTTCAGATGTCATAGCCACTGCCACAAACCCTAGGCAAATCGGTCTCGCCAATAGTCGGTCTCACTGAGATGGGATTGTAATCTCTCTGTTTCCCTTCGTAACGTTTCGGTCCTACCGAGATGAGCGATCGGTCCCACCGAGATTGCAATGTAAACTCTCTGTTTCCCTTTTGTAACATTTCGGTCTCACTGAAATGAGCGAATCGGTCCCACCGAGTTTACCTGACCAACTCTCTGGTTAGCTCATTATACCAAAATCGGTCTAACCGAGTTTGTGTAATCGGTCTCACGAGATTACGTTATGCCCTAAACCTAACCATATCGGTCCTACCGAGTTGCATGTCGGTCCCACCCCTAACGGTCAATAGATTTGATGAATCGGTCCGACCGAGTTTAACAATTCAGTCCCATCGAGTTTGGTAAGTTGTGTGTAACGGTTAGATTTTGTGTGGAGGCTATATATACCCCTCCACCTCCTCTTCATTCGTGGAGAGAGCCATCAGAACTAGCCTACACTTCTAACCTACATTTTCTGAGAAAGAACCACCTACCCTTGTGTTGAGACCAAGATATTCCATTCCTACCATATGAATCTTGATCTCTAGCCTTCCCCAAGTTGCTTTCCACTCAAATCTTTTTTCCACCAAATCCAAATCCTGTGAGAGAGAGTTGAGTATTGGGGAGACTATCATTTGAAGCACAAGAGCAAGGAGTTCATCATCAACACACCATTTGTTACTTCTTGGAGAGTGGTGTCTCCTAGATTGGCTAGGTGTCACTTGGGAGCCTCCGACAAGATTGTGGAGTTGAACCAAGGACTTTGTAAGGGCAAGGAGATCGCCTACTTTGTGAAGATCTACCGCTAGTGAGGCAAGTCCTTCGTGGGCGACGACCATGGTGGGATAGACAAGGTTGCTTCTTCGTAGACCCTTCGTGGGTGGAGCCCTTCGTGGACTCGCGCAATCGTTACCCTTCGTGGGTTGAAGTCTCCATCAACGTGGATGTACGATAGCACCACCTATCGGAACCACGACAAAAACATCCGTGTCTCCAATTGCGTTTGAATTCTCCAAACCCTTCCCTTTACATTCTTGCAAGTTGCATGCTTTACTTTCCGCTGCTCATATACTCTTTGCATGCTTTCTTGAATTGTGTTAAGATTGCTTGACTTGTGCTAAGTTGGCTAAAATCTGCCAAAGACTAAAATTGGGAAAAGGATAAGTTTTTATTTGTTCAAGTAGTCTAATCACCCCCCCCCCCCTCTAGACATACTTTCGATCCTACAAGTGGTATCAGAGCTTTGGTCTCCATTTGCTTTGATTTCCATAGCTTTTGGTAGTCATAGCCTTGGTTTCACAACCTAGGAGAGTATGGCGTCTAGCGAGGGAAATTATCACCGTAGAGGTCCTTACTTTGATGGTACTAATTTTGCTACTTGGAAGCATAAGATGAAAATGCATATTCTTGGACATAACCCCGCCGTTTGGGCTATTGTGTGTATTGGCTTGCAAGGTGAATTCTTTGATGGGAGAGAACCGGACCGTGAAGCTACTGCGGAAGAGTTGAAGATGCTGCAATACAATGCTCAAGCTTGTGATATCCTCTTCAACGGATTGTGCCCCGAAGAATTCAACAAAATCAGCCGTCTTGAGAATGTAAAGGAAATTTGGGATACTTTGATTGATATGCATGAAGGTACCGACTCTGTTAAGGAATCCAAGTTGGATGTGCTTCAAAGTCAACTTGACAAGTTCAAAATGAAGGATGGTGAAGGTGTCGCTGAAATGTACTCTAGGCTTGATCTTATCACAAATGAGATCGCTGGCTTAGGAAGCGAAGAGATGACCGACAGATTCATCATCAAGAAGATCCTAAGAGACTTGGATGGAAAATATGATACCGTGTGCACATTGATCCAAATGATGCCCAATTACAAAGATCTCAAGCCAACGGAAGTCATTGGAAGAATTGTTGCTCATGAGATGTCACTCAAGGATAAGGAGGAACTTCACAACAAATCAAGTGGTGCTTACAAAGCCTCATGTGAAGCCCCCACATCATCAAGTGAGAAACAAATCTTCAATGAAGAA
Source organism: Triticum timopheevii (assembly GCA_963921465.1). NCBI lineage: Eukaryota > Viridiplantae > Streptophyta > Magnoliopsida > Poales > Poaceae > Triticum > Triticum timopheevii. Next base: position 466,996,092 of record OY997266.1, read on the forward strand.
TTGAGCTTAATGGTGAAGAACTTCAACAAATTCTACAAGAGTAGAAGCAAAGAGAGAAGCTCCAAGTCAAGGTCCTACAATGACAAAAGATCTTCTAGTCGAGAGCGTAATTGCTACAATTATGGAAGACCTGGACACTATTCCAATGAGTGTACGACACCCTACAAAAGAAGAGAAGAATCACCTAAGAAGAGAAGTAGAAGAGAAGAATCACCACCAAGAGAGAGAAGGAGTAGAGATGATCGTTATGAACGAAGAACATCCCGGAGAAGCAAGGATTCGGAAAGGAAGGACAAGTCATCAAGGAGCACAAAACGAAGACATTAAGCTCATGTTGGTGAATGGGTATCCGGCTCCGACTCTGACAATCACTCTGAGAGAAGCTATCACTCCGACTCCGAATATACTCAAGATGAAGGTGTTGCCGGTCTAGCACTTGTGTCAACCAACTCCTACGATAGATTTGATTCACCAAATGAAGGAATTGGAAGATGCTTCATGGTCAAAGTTCCAAAGGTATCACACCCTGAGTATGTTGATTTCAATAGTGATGAAGATGACTTGTTAGGTGATGATGATTTACTTGTTGACAACTCTAGTGATGAATACTATGATGAAACGTCAATTAATCATGCTAATCAAGATAGAATGAATGACAATGATAAGGAGAAGATTGAGCTTCTAACTAAAGAACTAAACACTCTTAAGTTAGCTCATAAAACTATCTTAGAAGATCATCGAGAACTTTCAAGGACTCATGAGAAGTTACGCTTTGAAAAGCTCAACCTTGAGCAAGAGCATGAGTTCTTAAAGGCAATCAATGATGATCTTCGTAAGAAAAGTTCTTCTTACATTGCCAAGCGTTTACTCTTATCTACTTACATGCCTCAAGTCAAGTCTAGTAACAAGAACAAGAAGGATTCTTCCTCTAGTAGTAACAATAATCATGCTAAATCCAATGTTGTTGCTTCTAGTAGTTCTCTTGATTCCACTAATGATTCTCTTAGCCAAGTTACACTTGAGCAAGAAAATAGCTTATTGAAGGGAATTATAGAGAAATGTGTTTACAAGAGCCTTGCCGGGAGTAAGCAATTTGAGGAAATTGTACGCAAGCAAGGAAGGCACCGGAAGAATCAAGGTGTTGGTTTTGAACGAAAGTTCAATGCCAATTAGGGATGGCAATGGGGACAATCCCCTATGGGGATACCTACAACATCCCCATCCCCATCTATTCCCTAACATCCCATCCCCATCCCCGTTTACATGACTGGGGATGAAATTTCCCCATACCCATGCCCCACTGGGGAACGGGGGCCCATTAGGGTCCCCATCCCCATAAACAAATAATCATATACATAATATGGCACCCTATAATCAACATACATACATGGTGTTGTCCTTGTCCTGCTAATGCCTGTCTAGGTCGTATTGACTTCTTGGTCATGGTGGCAGCTGAGGTGAGGATGTGAGATAGGTTTAAGGTTTTTTCAGACTTTTTTTTGTTTTTGCATGTTTGTTTGTGAATATTTTAAGGTTGACAGTAGTATCACAGTTACTAACCGGGTCCCCGATGGGTATTGGGTCTGGGGAATAGGATATCGTCCCCGTCCCCGTTGTACCCTATGGGGAATAAAATAGTTTGGTAAATATCCCCATGGGGATGTTTTTCGCCCATCCCCACCCCCTAATAGATGAAATCCCCACGGGTTTGGCGAGTATGGGGCCCCGTTGCCATCCCTAATGCCAATGGAGTTGAGTGGGAAGAAGATCAATACCCCAAGACGAAATTTGTTCCTCAACAAGAGAAGTATGATCCTACTTCCTTCAAGGGGACACAAGCCCAAGATGATCTTCCACCACAAGACCACAAGCAAAAAGGCAAGGACAAGCTTCAAGAAGAGATCGATGCATTTGAAGAAGCTCCAAAGGCCTTGGTCAAGTGGGTTCCCAAGACTATGTCAAGCTCTACTTCATCTAGTACAACTACAACTCCAAGGATTCCCATCAAGATGATGTGGGTCCCGAAGAAGAAGAACTAGAGAGTTCTTGAGGGTGACTCCGCCAAAATATTTCACTCATATCATTTTGGCAATAATTAGTGCAATCAACTTCCACATCTTGCACTAGTTCAAGGAGTCACAAACCCTCTTGTTGGTAAGACAAGGGACAAGGTAACCTAATGCTCTCATAGACATCATCTTGTGTGTGCATCACTCTATGTCTATGGATATCCTTGTTTGTTCCTTGTGGGACTAACCCGTGTAGGTATTGAAAGTGCAACTCACTCCAAAGCATTGCTCCAAATGATCTACATCAACATTGAGCATCCACATCTTCAACACCTACATGAAGTCATCATCGAAAAACCCAAGGTTAGTTCATCCCTCTAAGGGGGGATCTCACATCTAGGGGGAGCTTTACTCTAAGAATTGAGTCAAAGCAACTCTAATGGTGTGAACACAACAATGCATTATGTAAAAGTGGTAACCCCACTTGAGCTTAAACGATGAGTATGACCTATGATCAAATGTTCTCATTTGACTCCTAAGTCAATATACTCATATATAGATGACCTAGTCATCGCCAATTGCTTGATAGATGCTATAATTGGTTGTGCATGCTTCGCCACATATTTCATTTGCCATTTTATTGTGTGAGCATGTTGGTTGCATATTTTACTCATTCGAGGACATCCACTTGTTGTTTTGATTGATTGGTTTCTTTTTCTTTTGCCAAGTGGATGGACAAGAATGCCTAAGAACCTTCTCTAGCTATCTATGCTCTTCTCATCTCAAACTCTATTCATGATGCATCGCAAAATTTGATCAAGTCAGATTCGAACCACTCTGTGTGAGGAGCACTCGGAGTCCCCGATTCGTCATAGACTTAAACTTCCAAAACTTCTTTGTGCGTTTCGGTCTGACCGATTCTTCCATTTCGGTCATACCGAGATCACTAAGTTGATCTAGGTTTTCAATCTCGGTGCAACCAATTTGAACTTTCCGGTCACACCGAGTTGCTGTAACTGCTTGCAGTTATGCATCTCGGTGCCACCGAGTTGTTCCACTCGGTCACACCGACAGGTTCGGGCTATATATACCCACGGGCAAAACTTTGGAATTTTTCTCCGAACTCTTTTGCCCGCGCTCAGCCCGCTCTGCCTCCAGGGTCTCCGGATCGTCCTCCTCGTCGCCAGCTGCCTCCTGCCGCTGGTCTCCACCGCCGTCAACGGGAATCATCCCCACCATTGCCGACGGAGCGAGTTCATCGCCGAACTAGGGTATGAACTCGATCACTGTGCTATCCCAATCTGATTCCTAGCACATTGTGTTCGCCATGAATCTTGCCACGATTGAAACAATCTTATCTAGTCAAAACACTTCGTAGATTAGAGATGAATTGAAAATTTAGGGTTAGGTTTCCGCCGAAACCATATCGGACCAACCGAGTTGTAGAACTCGGTACCACTGATTTGGCTAAGGCCATTGCACATGTAATTCTCGGTCAGACCGAGAATTGCAAATCGGTGTGACCGAATTCAGGACTTTGTGAAACCCTAGCAGTCTCGGTACCACCGAACTATGACTCGGTCTGACCGAGTTCACTAGTTTAGGTTCCAAAAGCTGCTTCGGTATCACCGAGTTCACAAATCGGTAGATCTGAAATGCTTTCTGTGGAAAACTAAAACTAAGTTTTTGACTCATTCTTTTGCAAAAACCTCTGTATTTTGTGATGCTCGTCCACTCTATCTCATCTATATCTACTCACAGGGTCTGTTGTCAGTGTTTGCAATATGTCTGATCAAAGTGACAGCCAGAACAGGAAAGATGAGCAGGTTCAAGTGAGTGAGGGCACTAGTCCCTCTAGCAGCTATGATGATGGCAGCAGGAGCACCCCAAGCAACCTACCCAAAGCTGCCACCAGGGCCAGAAAGAAGAGAACCTCAGAATCTGAGGATGAAGACTATGTGGCCGTTGAGGATGAGGCCACTTCCAAGAAGAAGGTGCTCAAGAAAGAATATGGCTCAGCTGTAGCCACTAAGCCTGGTATGAAGACCAAAGCACCTGCCAAAAGGATTCACATGTCTAAAACCAGAGCTTCAACTGTTGAAGCCTCAAAAACTGTTGCTGAAGAAATTGGAGATGGCAAGAAAAGAAAAGAAAGGGTCAAGAAGACCATGGCCAGAGTAATTGGGAAGCCCTCAATGATGGAAGATGAACAGGAAGAGGTTGTTGCACCAGCACCTAAGGCACAGAAGCTTATGGGAGATGCTATAAGGTCAGGGGCTGCTCCATCTAAGCCCAAAGAAGCTCCCAAGGCAGCTGCTCCAAAATCCAAAACTGCACCCAAGAGGAGTACCAGGAGCATTCTAGCTGCAGAGAAGAACAAGGCCCCAGTGCCTGAAGCTGCAATGGAAGAAGAAGATGATGAGTCACATGTCTTGAGAAAATTGAAGCCTAAAATTCCAGATCATAATGATGCCCATCCTGTAGCTGAGAACATGAAGATAAGGAAGGATTCAGGATTGAGGCTATGGAGAGAGTCAGATCCATATGCCACCAGAAGGAGAACTGCTGTAGACTACAGGTTCCACACAAAGGAACAGCAGGATTTTTATGAGAAAGTGCTGCTGGACAAGAAGCCAATAATGTGTGACATGAGATGGGTGAACTGGGAATACATCAAGGAGAATGAAGAACACTATCCTGGTGTGTATGACAGCTTCAGTGCTTGTGGAGTGGCAGACTTTGTTGGGCAGAAGCTCACAAAGTGGAGTGATGAGCTAATAATGCAATTCTACTCCACAACACACTTCTATCCAGATGGAAGGATAGTATGGATGTCTGAAGGTACTAGGTACCAATCATCAATTGAAGAATGGGCTAATCTGATCAATGCACCTAAGGAGAAAGAGGATGACTTGGATGTCTATGCCAAGAAGAAGATGGATCACAATACTATGGCACATATGTACAAGGAGATCCCAGATGCTGCTATTGAAACACACAAGTTTGGATCAGTACATTACCTTCTGTCAGGACTGCCAACCATCAACTGGATCCGCAGGCATACTCTTTTGCCCAAGTCAGGTGATCACAACATGATCAGAGGCCATGCAATAAATCTGCTACACTTATTTGATGTGCCACAAAAGTTCAAGGTCATGAGTCTTATAGTTGAAACTATCAAGAGGACAGCTCCTGACCAAAAGAGAAGTTGTGGGTATGCCCCACAGATCTAGGAGTTGATTAACTCCAAGATGGGCACAGACACATACTTGTTGGACAAGGATCATATGCCTATCTATCCAGATTTTGAGGACAACCAAGTGGTTATGGATGAAGATGAACCATCTTCTGTGCAAGCACAAGGAAAGAAGGAGAAGGCAAGGACTGAGAAGGCTGCCAAAATGCCAACAATGGAAGAGGCATCTCAGTACTTCTTGAAGAGCAAACAGGATTAGCTTGGCTACTTGATTGCATCCACTCTGAGGATTGAGAAGGGGCTGGCCACCTTGACTCAAAACCAGGAGAGCCTGGAGAGGATCATGGAGCAGAAGTTCTATGACTTGGATGTGAAGGTAACTGAGATCCAGTCTGTTGTTGAGCAACTCCAGGATGATATGCAGGAGAGGAAGGGCAAGACAACCACTGAGGCATTTGCCAGAGTGCCTAGAGCTCAGAGGTCAGCTGTAGTGCCAGTGACAGACACCAGAGCCACTTCATCTACACCAGCTACAGCCCCAGTGCAACCAGCTCCAGCACCTACTCCACCAGCTCCATCCACATCTATTGAAGTCTTCGTCCTTGGAGTTCTGTCTACACCACCACCTGAAGATCAAGCCTGAGAGACAATTTAGTGCTATGCATTTTCTATGAACTTTTTGGTAACTTGTTGCCAAAGGGGGAGAAAAATGCATAGATCATAGGCTTCGAGAGAGAGCGTTGCCTTTTATTCTCTCTTGCTTTGGTGGTTGAACTTTATTTGCTTGATTGAGATACCTTCTGTCTATGTGATACTTGGATGATCATGTGTTTGATCATATGCTACATTAATGCTTGTTGGATGACATTATCCTTTTATCTCTATATGATCATTCACTTTGCTTGGTGATGAGTGCATGTATTATATTGTTATCATTTTGAGCGCTCCACCAAAGGAAGAGTAACCCATGAGCCTAACTCTTTGTGCATTTGCAGTCCAAAGCAAATCTTAAACTATGCACAAATTTAGGGGGAGCTCTTGCTTATCACATACTTCTCAAAGCGACAATGTTTTTCACTCTTATTATCATTTGTCGAAGCTTTGATCTATATGTTGTCATCAGTTACCAAAAAGGGGGAGATTGAAAGTGCAACTATCCCTAGGTGGTTTTGGTAATTCCTAACAACATATAGCTCATTGAGCTAACATTATTCCAAGATAAATATTTCATGAGAAGCTCAATGAATGGCATGGCATGGATGAGGAAAGTGGACCCCTCAAAATACTAAGGATAAAAGGATTGGCTCAAGCTCAAAGCTCAAGACTCTACATTTTATATTTTAGTGATCCAAGATCACATTGAGTCTATAGGAAAAGCCAATACTATCAAGGAGGGATGAGGTGTTGCTTAATGAGGTTCTTGCTTCATAGTGCTTAGTGATATGCTCCAAAACCCTCAACTACTTTCCCACATCCACATATGACCTAAACCAAAAGTCTAACTCGGCCCCACCGATTCTTTCTATCCGGCGCCACCGAGTTCAGATGTCATAGCCACTGCCACAAACCCTAAGCAAATCGGTCTCGCCAATAGTCGGTCTCACTGAGATGGGATTGTAATCTCTCTATTTCCCTTCGTAACATTTCGGTCCTACGGAGATGAGCGATCGGTCCCACCGAGATTGCAATGTAAACTCTCTGTTTCCCTTTTGTAACATTTCGGTCTCACCGAAATGAGCGAATCGGTCCCATCGAGTTTACCTGACCAACTCTCTGGTTAGCTTATTACCAAAATCGGTCTCACCGAGTTTGTGTAATCGGTCTCACCGAGAGTACGTTATGCCCTAACCCTAACCATATCGGTCCTACCGAGTTGCATGTCGGTCCCATCGAAAATCCTAACGGTCACTAGATTTGCTGAATCGGTCCGACCGAGTTTAACAATTCAGTCCCACCGAGTTTGGTAAGTTGTGTGTAACGGTTAGATTTTGTGTGGAGGCTATATATACCCCTCCACCTCCTCTTCATTCATGGAGAGAGACATCAGAACGGGCCTACACTTTCAACCTACATTTTCTGAGAAAGAACCACCTACCCTTGTGTTGAGACCAAGATATTCCATTCCTACCATATTAATCTTGATCTCTAGCCTTCCCCAAGTTGCTTTCCACTCAAATATTCTTTCCACCAGATCCAAATCCTGTGAGAGAGAGTTGAGTGTTGGGGAGACTATCATTTGAAGCACAAGAGCAAGGAGTTCATCATCAACACACCATTTGTTACTTCTTGGAGAGTGGTGTCTCCTAGATTGGCTAGGTGTCACTTGGGAGCCTCCGACAAGATTGTGGAGTTGAACCAAGGAGTTTGTAAGGGCAAGGAGATCGCCTACTTCGTGAAGATCTACCGCTAGTGAGGCAAGTCCTTCGTGGGCGACGGCCATGGTGGGATAGACAAGGTTGCTTCTTCGTGGACCCTTCGTGGGTGGAGCCCTCCGTGGACTCGCGCAACCATTACCCTTCGTGGGTTGAAGTCTCCATCAACGTGGATGTACGATAGCACCACCTATCGGAACCACGACAAAAACATCCGTGTCTCCAATTGTGTTTGAATTCTCCAAACCCTGCCCTTTACATTCTTTCAAGTTGCATGCTTTATTTTCCACTGCTCATATACTCTTTGCATGCTTGCTTGAATTGTGTTAAGATTGCTTGACTTGTGCTAAATTAGCTAAAATCTGCCAAAGACTAAAATTGGGAAAAGGATAAGTTTTTATTTGGTCAAGTAGTCTAATCACCCCCCCTCTGGACATACTTTTGATCCTACACCTATATATTTAGAAACCCCCAAAAGTTAACCTAGATCAGATATTCCGCCACTACAAGCCTCAGTAGCCACGAAAAACCAATCTGGACCCTATTCCGGCACCCTTCCGGTGGGGGAAATCATCATCGGAGGCCATATTCATCATCCCAGCAGCCACCATGATGAGGAGGGAGTAGTCCACCCTCGTGACTAATGGTTTGTACCAGTAGCTATGTGTTTAATTTCTCTCTCTCATGTTCATGATTTGGCACGATCTTGATGTACTGTGAGCTTTGTTAATATAGTTGAATCATATGATGTTTCTCCCTCTCTATCTTTGTGTGATGAATTGAATTTTCCCTTTGAGATTTTGTTATTATCGGATTGAATAATTTTACGAATTTGAGAACACTTGATGTATGTCTTGCTATGAATACCCGTGGTGACAATGGGGTATCATCTTGATTCACTTGATGTGTGTTTGGCACTCAACTCGCGGATTCCCGAGGTGACATTGCAGTAATCTATGCATAGGGGTTGATGCACATTCTCGTCTTTGTTTGTCCGGTAGAAATCTTGGGGCACTCTTTGAAGTTCTTTGTGTTGGATTAAGTATCATGAATCTGAAATTGTTTGATGCATATCGTATAATCAACTCACGGATACTCGTGGTGACATTGAAGTATCTAGGTGACATTAGAGTTGGTTGATGTGTATCATATGGTGTTATTTTAGTACGAACTCTTGGATAGATCGATCGGAAAAGTTAACTTTGAGGTGGCTTTGTACCCTACAAACTATTTCGTCTTATGTTCTCCGCTAGATAGAAACTTTGGAGTGATTCTTCATCGCACGCTGATGGATGGTTATATGATACAATTATATTAGCATTGTTGAGAGATTGCACTAGCGAAAGTACAGACCCTATGCCTCATTTTCAAGCATTGCTATACCGTTTGTGCTCACTTTTGTTACTTGCTACCTTGCTGTTTTTTATTGTTACTATTACAAAAATTAATATCTACTATCATTACTACACTTGTATCACCATCTCTTCGCCGAACTAGTGCGCCTGTACAATTTACCATTGTATTTGGTGTGTTGAGGACACAAGAGACTCTTTGTTATTTGGTTGCAAGGTTGTTTGAGAGAGACCATCTTCATCCTACGCCTCTCAATTGATAAACCTTAGGTCATCCGCTTGAGGAAAAATTGCTACTGTCCTACAAAACTCTACGCTTGGAGGCCCAACACGAGTCTACAAGAATAAAGGTGCATACTAGACATCAGGGGCGGGGTGGGAGGGAGCATCTGCAAACAGGCCGGAGGACTAGTCCGCACGCACTGATACCAGGGGCCGCTATTTAATGTTGCCCTCATACATTCGAACAATAGTTTGAGGGTAGCAGGAAGGGATCTTTTGGGCAGGTCTTGTTGACGTCCTTGAAATTGATGCAACGTGCCATGATTCGTCCTTCTTTGGTATCTTGACCGGGTTGGGCACCCATTCGGGGTGCTAGATTTCGCGGATGAATCCAGCCTCTAATAGCTTGGTCTGCTCTTCGCCATTGCTTGTCTTTTTGGTTCTGAGAACTGGCGGAGCACTTGTATAACAAGCTTTAAATCCCCCGATTATATTGAGGCTCTGCTCTGCGATGTTTTGGGATTCCTCGCGTGTCTGAAGGATGCTTCGCGAAGATATTCCAATTTTCCTGAAGGAAAGTGCATAGTGCTTCATCAAATGATGGTTCAGCCGTGCTCCGATGGAGGACATTTCAGAAGGGTCCTCGGGATGCACTTGAAATTTAACTATCTCATCGGCTGATTTAAATGACGTAGACTTACACCTCTTGTCGAGGATGATGGCGTCCCTGTCCATGGTTGCACGTCGTGTTGTCAATTCTTCGGCTATGAGGGCCTTGGCCTTTGCCTCTAAGGCGAGTGCGGTTATTTTGTTCTCGGATTTAAGAGATCTATGTACGTTGCTGGCCACCATGATCACTCCATTTGGTCCCACATCTTCAGCTTCATGTATGCATAGTGGGGGATGGCGTGAAACCTAGCGAACGTGTCTCGTCTGATTAAAGCATGATAACCACTTTGGAAGGGTCCGATGTTGAACATTAATTCCTCAACTCGATAGTTCTCGGGTGTTCTGAACACAACATCGAGCGTGACCCTACTGTTGCGCCATGCCTCCTTTCCTGGAATGATTCCCTTGAAGGTATGCGTGATTTATTGAACTGTATATTTTGTAAAGTGTCCTCATAAATGAGGTTCAAACTATTGTCGCCGTCCATCAGAACTTTGGTTTGTCTATAGTCGTCAACAATGGGGTCGACGACTAGGAAGTGGCTCCTCGTCTAGGGTTGGATGTGGGCTGATCATCCTGTCCGGAGGTGATCGGGGTGTCCAGCCATCTGCTGTCCGAGGTGGCCACGTGGCTAACGTGGTTGATCTCTCAGAGAGCTATTTTTCGTTGGTTCCTTGATGGGTGAGTCTCACGGATCATTAGGATCCCGTCCTCGTCGGGTGATTGCTCTTGCCAGTTTGGTAATTTTTCTCGGCCTTCCTGGGTTCCGAGGTTGTCTAGGAGGTTTATCCCTCCTTCCGCCACCTCCCTGATGACCCAACATGCTCGAAGCATGTGGGTTGGTTTTGTGTTCAACGAGGCCGAATGTATGGAGCAGGGTTCATCCAAGATCACGTCCAGCGCTGATTGGGGTCCTTTCTCCGGTTGTTTCTTTTTCTATGCAGGCTCATCGACTCGCTTGTCGGTTCTAGAGCGTTTTGGGCACCGGTTGAGATGTGTGCATTTATCACCAGAGTCCGATAGATCCCGGATCATATCCCTTTGTTCCTTCTCTGCTAGCCGGGTGCACTCCATGATGCAATATCTTCATACAATGTCTAATATCTCAGGGAAGGTTCTAACACGTCTCCGTGTCAAGACGTTGGAGATGCCTTCATCGTGGCAACTAAAGCGGAATGCTGCTAGATCCTCCATGTCACATCAATATGGGAACTTATTCCACATACAAAGAAGAATCTCATCCAAAACTGTCGAACTGTCTCTTTGGTTTTTTTTGAAATAATCCAAATCCCAGACATTGGTTGGCCCTAAATTATCGGGGCGATACGCGATGTGGGTAGTGGGTGCGAGAGAAAATTTGATTCCAGACTGATCTGACGTCAGTCTCCCAAGGAAATCCTGACAGGGCCCTCGGGAATGACCATGTGATAACCTTAACCGAGTCGTTTTGATGAGAGTTTGGATATGAGTTCCGAGCTTGGTCCGACCGGTTGTGGTCGTGATTTAATGTACATAGAACCCATTTTTGGATGGCGACCGCCTGAGGATCCTCAGCTATATCTGAAGATCCCACGAGGGGTTCAATCACCAGGTTTGATTCATCAGGCTTCAAGTCTTGATGATGGGCAGGAGTACCAAAGTGCTCCTGATCCTCGGTTCAACCAAGGGTTTGAGTTTCCAACATGAGGGGCACGCCATTATGGATCTAACTGTCAAATGATGCTTCCATCGCTCCTTTGCAACCACACGGCGGGACCTGTATGGGCCACCAAAATGTCAGTGCTAAAACCAGCGGATCTCAGGTAGGGGGTCCCGAGCTGGTGATCTTGGCTTGATGGTAACAGGAAGTAAAGGGGACACGGTTTTTACCTAGGTTCGGGCCCTCTCGAAGAGGTAAAATCCTATGTCCTTCTTGTATTGTATTGATTATGGAAGGGGTACAAAGTACAAGGATCTACCTCGAGATTGTATGAATGTGTTCTATCTAAAAAAAACTTGCCTCTATGGACTAAATCCCCAGGCTTATATAGGACACCATGGGTATTTAGGGTTACAAGTATGTTGGCTACAACTAGGTATAGCATGTCGATCATTTGCATGGATTCCATCTTGAGTACGTCGAGGGTCACAGCTCATGCGGCCCATCTTTCAGTTGTTGGTGGGTCCTCGGGCCGACCCATGAATGGCGAGCTAACATGTTGTGCATCCCCTAATCCAGGACACCGTCAAACATGATCAATACCTCCGTAGTAATTTTATTATGTATCTTTTATATAATGTGCTAATTAATGCCTTTATGAGGTTGCAATTGCGAGTTTGTTAAGTTCTGTGCAGAAACAACAACTTTTGCCTTCAGTAGCTGAATTTTCATTCTTATTGGAGCGTGATAATTTCTTGAAAATTTTACACATCAATGTCTTATAAGTTCTCTATTACTTCATAAATTTCCAAAAGTTTCAGACTTGTAGAAGTATGTGTTATAGTTAGAGTACTATAGACTATTCTGGTTTTGAATATTGTTGTTAATTTTTTTTGAAAGGGGAATATATTAATATCGCGGAGATACCAATTACACCCAACCTCTGCACCAACAAGATGTCACAAAGACATCCAGGATGCACACAGCCAAAGGAGAAAAATAAAAGAAAGGAGAAAAAAGATCCCACCACAACGACCGACTCCTCTCAACACCAACACACATACCACCACCTAATACAACACCTGAAAAACATAAAAGGTCTCCTAAAGCAACGCCTCCAAGAAGGGGACAATGCACAAGCATCGTCCTTGCCCGGTCCAAAACCTTAGGTTTTCACCCTGGAGAAAGTTCGCTCTCTCAAAACAATTCCTTCAGATAGGCAATTGCCAGACACAACCAATGAAGGTCAGACCTTAGTTTTTCACCTTGAAAGTCACGACTCGGTACTCAAGGAGTACCACAAAAATGAAATCCGCCAGTGTTGCCGCCCCGACTTATCATTGCTGCTCCTGAGACTTATTGGACACCTGGCTAACTCCATTGCCACCAAGGCTCCGTCCATCTAGCTGATCCTCCGACCCCAACCACCATGACCTTCTCCATCATTGTCTCCACCATGGAAATCGAGAAGCCGACATGTCCCAAGGTGTCATCAACCAATAGAGCTTCGCGCCACGTCCTCAGAACCTCATAGGCTGGTATGGATGTGCACGACCGGATTCTGTCCTATCCAGATATCCTGGGGAAGATCTCCAGCAGTAGTTCCGGAACATGTCGATGACTAGATCAAGGAGGACCGGTCTTGCAAGACATTCCCTTGAAGCGAAAAGAGCACGAGGACCACCGCCATAAGCATCACAGTAGCAGACCCCCATGCTGCCCAGATCCAGCCGGCCGCCGGCACCACCATGGTGTCTAGAAGCATGCAAGAGTACACCTTCCCGCAGACTCATACGGGACAAGATCTGAACCAGCAAGGCTGCAGGACGTGCGCCGACCACGCTGCAACACCACACGGTCACGAACGACCAACTCGCTGCCGACCAGGAGCAGCTGCACCGGCGAACGAGGAAGATGCTGTCAGGATCCCACGGAGCTGCCCAGATCTGAGCTGTTGCCGTGAGATGCCCTGCCACCGCCGTCATAGGACTCCGTGTGAGCTTCGTCGATGGTCCCCTCAGGCAGCGGCAAGACGAGGGGAAGGAGAGGTGGCCTCGGGAGTCACCGGCGGTGGAGTTTCCCCCATGTCGCCAGAAGGGGGCGACGCGGTAGTTTTGTTATCTGTTTGTTCTCAAATTCTATGATTATATTGGGGGATATAAAATGCAAAAATAATAGTATATATTAGCTAGTGTTTGAAAATAATTTTTCAACTTGTCTTGAAAATACATGATCATGTGATTTACATTTACGTGTACCAACCTCGTTGATGAGTTCTGTTGAGTTTTGCGTGAATGAAAATTTTAAAGTCAATGTGAGACATCGGTATGAGATGAACAATGAGAGGCAAGAACCTAAGCTTGGGGATGCCCAAGGCATGCCAATGTAATATCTAAGGATACTCAAGCCTCTCAGCTTGGGGATACCCTAGAAGACATTCCTTCTTTCCTCTTCAAAAACTATCAGTATGTCTCGGTTGGATCAAAAAATTTGTGCATTCACATATTATGTGCTTTGCTTGGAGCGTCATTTTCTTTTCCTTTGTTTTCTGGTCTTTAAAATCATCATATTCTGGTTGCACATGTATGAGAGAGACACACATTGGTCACAATTGTAGAATTGAACTTTATGTTTCACTTATATCTTTGGAGTTGAAGCTCTTATAGAATTGGTATTGCAGTTCACTTATACATGTGAGAGCATGGTGGAATAAACATGCTTTATAGAAAAGATTAGGTCTCTCTTTCTCCACTTAAATCTTTTTGGAGAGTTGAATAATAAATGGTAATTTGCATGAATTGTATGTTGGTCCTAAAAATAATAGGTATTCATCGGTGGTATAATAAAAACTTGCATGAACTTGATAATTGGGTTACTTGCAATAATTTTGAGATAAGTAATGGATGTGTCGATGAAAAGACTTTACTAGAGTAGTGGGAAGGTGTCATAAGGTCATAAACGTCAATACTTGTCGTCATCAACGTGAAACTGATTGTAAGAGGTCTAAGTTGAAGAATGTTGTAAGTAACCACTCACGTAGAATGGCTGGGAGGCGCAATGGGCCTCGGCTCGCCAAACTCTTCTCCTAGTACTAATCGGTCTCATGGTTAAGAATTAGTGAGATGTTTTGGGTTATGATTTAACGTCTTCAATGCATTTCTGACAGAAATATGCCCTAGAGGCAATAATAAAGTTGTTATTTATATTTCCTTATATCATGATAAATGTTTATTATTCATGCTAGAATTGTATTAACCGGAAACTTAGTACATGTGTGAATACATAAACAAACAGAGTGTCCCTAGTATTCCTCTACTTGACTAGCTCGTTAATCAAAGATGGTTATCTTTCCTAGCCATAGACATGTGTTGTCATTTGATGAAGGGGATCACATGATTAGAGAATGATGCGATGGACAAGACCCATCTGTTAGCTTAGCATAATGATCGTTTAGTTTTTCTGCTATTGCTTTCTTAATGACTTATACATGTTCCTCAGACTATGAGATTATGCAACTCCCGAATATCGAAGGAACACCTTGTGTGCTATCAAACGTCACAACGTAATTGGGTGATTATAAAGATGCTCTACAGGTGTCTCCGATGGTGTTTCTTGAGTTGGCATAGATCGAGATTAGGATTTGTCACTCCGTGTATCGGAGAGGTATCTCTGGTCCCTCTCGGTAATGCACATCACTATGAGCCTTGCAAGCAATGTGGCTAATGAGTTAGTGATACGTCTCCAACGTATCTATAATTTTTTATTGTTCCATGCTATATTATATTCTGTTTTGGATGTTAATGGGCTTTATTTTACACTTTTATATTATTTTTGGGACTAACCTATTAACCGGAGGCCCAGCCCAAATTGCTGTTTTTTTGCCTATTTTAGTGTTTCGCAGAAAAGGCATATCAAACAGAGTCCAAACGGAATGAAACCTTGGGGAACGTGATTTTTGGAACAAACGTGATCCAGAGGACTAGGACCCTACGTCAAGAAAGCAACCAGGAGGGCACGAGGTAGGGGGTGCGCCTACCCCCCTGGGCACGCCCTCCACCCTCGTGGGGCCCACGTTGCTCCACCGACGTACTTCTTCCTCCTATATATACCTACGTAGCCCCAAACCAACAGAAGCATCCACGAAAACCTAATTCCACCGCTGCAACCTTCTATACCCATGAGATCCCATCTTGGGGCCTTTTTCGGCGTCCTGACTGAGGGGCATTGATCACTGAGGGCATTGAGGGAGTCCTAGATTAGGGGGTCCTCGGACAGCCGGACTATATCCTTTAGCCGGACTGTTGGACTATGAAGATACAAGATTGAAGACTTCGTCCCGTGTCCGATGGGACTCTCCTTGGCGTGGAAGGCAAGCTTGGCAATACGAATATGTAGATCTCCTCCCTTGTAACCGACTCTGTGTAACCCTATCCCCCTCCGGTGTCTATATAAACCAGAGGGTTTAGTCCGTAGGACAACAACAATCATACCATAGGCTAGCTTCTAGGGTTTAGCCTCTACGATCTCGTGGTATATCAACTCTTGTAATACTCATATCATCAAGATCAATCAAGAAGGAAGTAGGGTATTACCTCCATCGAGAGGGCTGCTACGTCTTGAGCTTCCGTTGGTTTTCCCCGAAGAGTAGAGGATGATGCAGCAGAGTAGCGTAAGTATTTCCCTCAGTTTTTGAGAACCAAGGTATCAATCCAGTAGGAGGCCACACACAAGTCCCTCGTACCTGCACAAAACGATAGCTACTCGCAACCAACGCGATTAGGGGTTGTCAATCCCTTCACGGTCACTTACGAGAGTGAGATCTAATAGAGATGATAGATAATATTTTTGGTATTTTTGGTATAGAGATGCAAAGTGAAAAGTAAACAGCAAAGTAAAAACAAAGCAAGTATTAAAGTGATGGAGATTGATATGATGAGAATAGACCCAGGGGCCATAGGTTTCACTACTGGCTTCTCTCAAGAGCATAAGTATTCTACGGTGGGTGAACAAATTACTGTTGAGCAATTGACAGAATTGAGCATAGTTATGAGTATATCTAGGTATGATCATGTATATAGGCATCACGTCCATGACAAGTAGATCGAAATGATTCTGCATCTACTACTATTACTCCACTCATCGACCGCTATCCAGCATGCATCTAGAGTATTAAGTTAAAAACAGAGTAACGCCTTAAGCAAGATGACATGATGTAGAGGAATAAATTCATGCAATATGATAAATACCCCATGTTGTTATCCTCGATGGCCAAAACACAACACGTGCCTTGCAACCCTTTCTGTCACTGGGTAAGGACACCACAAGATTGAACCCAAAGCTATGCACTTCTCCCATTGCAAGAACTACCAATCTAGTTGGCCAAACCAAACGGATAATTCGAAGAGACTTGCAAAGATAACCAATTATACATAAAAGAATTCAGAGAAGATTCAAATATTATTCATAGATAAGCTGGATCATAAACCCACAATTCATCGGTCTCAACAAACACACCGCAAAAAGAAGATTACATTGAATAGATCTCCACGAGAGAGGGGGAGAACATTGTATTGATATCCAAAATGAGAGAAGAAGCCATCTAGCTACTAGCTATGGACCCGAAGGTCTGAAGTAAACTACTCACACTTCATCGGAGAGGCTATGGTGTTAATGTAGAAGCCCTCCGTGGTGGATGCCCCCTCCGGCGGAGCTCCGGAACAGGCCCCAAGATGGGATCTCGTGGATACAGGAAGTTGCGGCGGTGGAATTAGGTTTTTGGCTCCTGTTCTGATCGTTTGGGGGTACGTAGGTATATATAGGAGGAAGGAGTACGTCGGTGGAGCAACAGGGGGCCCACGAGGCAGGGGGGCGCCCCCCACCCTCGTGACCGCCTCTCTTGTTCCTTGGCGTAGGGTCCAAGTTTCCTGGATCACATTCGGTGAGAAAATCACGTTTCCGAAGGTTTCATTCCGTTTGGACTCCGTTTGATATTCCGTTTCTTTGAAACACTGAAATAGGCAAAAAACAGCAATTCTGGGTTGGGCCTCCGGTTAATAGGTTAGTCCCAAAAATAATATAAAAGTGGAAAATAAAGCCCAATATAGTCCAAAACAGTAGATAAAGTACCATGGAGCAATCAAAAATTATAGAAATGTTGGAGACGTATCAGGCATCCCCAAGCTTAATTCCTGCTCGTCCTCGAGTAGGTAAATGATAAAAAGAGAATATTTGATGCGGAGTGATACTTTGGCATAATTTCAATGTAAATCTTCTTAATCATGATATGAATATTCAGATCCGAAAGATTCAAGACAAAAGTTCATTTTGACATATAATAATACTTCAAGCATACTAACTAAGCAATTATGTCTTCTCAAAATAACATGGACAAAGAAAGTTATCCCTACAAAGTCATATAGTCTGGCTATGCTCCATCTTCCCCACACAAAATATTTAAATCATGCACAACCCTGATGACAAGCCAAGCAATTGTTTCATACTTTAACATTTTCAAAACTTTTTCAATCTTCACGCAATACATGAGCGTGAGCCATGGATATAGCACTATATGTGGAATAGAATGGTGGTTGTGGAGAAGACAAAAGGAGGGAAGATAGTCTCACATCAACTAGGCGTATCAACGTGCTATGGAGATGCCCATCAATAGATATCAATGTGAGTGAGTAGTGATTGCCATGCAACGGATGCACTAGAACTATAAGTATATGAAAGCTCAACAAAAGAAACTAAGTGGGTGTGCATCCAACTCGCTTGCTCACGAAGACCTAGGGCATTTGAGGAAGCCCATCATTGGAATATACAAGCCAAGATCTATAATGAAAAATTCCCACTAATATATGAAAGTGACAAAATGAGAGACTCTCTATCATGAAGATCATGGTGCTACTTTGAAGCACAAGTGTGGTAAAAGGATAGTAACATTGTCCCTTCTCTCTTTTTCTCTCATTTTTTTTATTTGGGACTTTTCTCCCTTTTTTGGCCTCTTTTTTTCATTTTTCGTCCGGAGTCTCATCCCGACTTGTGGGGGAACCATAGTCTCCATCATCTTTTCCTCACTTGGGACAATGCTCTAATAATGATGATCATCACACTTTTATTTTTCTTACAACTCAACAATTACAAATCGATACTTAGAACAAAATATGACTCTATATGAATGCCTCCGGCGGTGTACCGGGATATGCAATGAAACATGAGTGACATGTATGAAAGAATTATGAATGGTGGCTTTGCCACAAATACGATGTCAACTACATGATCATGCTAGCAATATGACAATGATGGAGCGTGTCGTAATAAACGGAACGGTGGAAAGTTGCATGGCAATATATCTCGAAATGGCTATGGAAATGCCATGATAGGTAGGTATGGTGGCTGTTTTGAGGAAGATATATGGTGGGTGTATGATACCGGCGAAAAGTGTGCGGTATTAGAGAGTCTAGCAATGGTGGAAGGATGGGAAAAAGTGCATATAATCCATGGACTCAACATTAGTCATAAAGAACTCATATACTTATTGCAAAAATCTAGAAGTTATCAAAGCAAAGTATTACCCGCATGCTCCTAGGGGGATAGATTGGTAGGAAAAGACCATCGCTCGTCCCCGACCGCCACTCATAAGGAAGACAATCAATACATAAATCATGCTCTGAGTTCATCACATAACGGTTCACCATACGTGCATGCTACGGGAATCACAAACTTCAACACAAGTATTCTTTAAATTCACAACTACTCAACTAGCATGACTCTAATATCACCATCGTCATATCTCAAAACAATTATCAAGCATCAAACTTATCTTAGTATTCAACGCACTCTAAAGAAAGTTTCACATATCTTGAATACCAAGTATATTAACATTAAGCAAATTACCATGCTATTAATGACTCTCAAAATAATCTAAGTGAAGCATGAGAGATCAATAGTTTCTTTAAAACAAATCCACCACCGTGCTCTAAAAGATCTAAGTGAAGCACTAGAGCAAAAATTATCACGCTCAAAAGATATAAGTGAAGCACTATGAGCAAAACTATCAAGCACAAAAGATATAAGTGAAGCACATAGAGTATTCTATCAAATTCCAATTTATGTATGGCTCTCTCAAAAGGTGTGTACAGCAAGGATGATTGCGGTAAACTAACAAGCAAAGACGCAAATAATACAAGACGCTCCAAGAAAAACACTTATCATGTGGTGAATAAAAATATAGCCCCAAGTAAATTACCGATGGAAGTAGACGAAAGAGGGGATGCCTTCCGGGGCATCCCCAAGCTTTGAATTTTTGGTGTCCTTGGATTATCTTGGGGGTGCCATGGGCATCACCATGCTTAGGCTCTTGCCACTCCTTGTTCCATAATCCATCAAAAGAATTCAACCAAAACTTGAAAACTTCACAACACAAAACTCAATAGAAATCTCGTGAGCTCCGTTAGAGAAAGAAAACAAAAGACTACTTTAAGGAACTGTAATGAACTCATTATTTATTTATATTGGTGTTAAACTTACTGTATTCCAACTTCTCTATGGATTATAAACTATTTTACTAGCCATAGATTCATCAAAATAAGCAAACAACACACGATAAACAGAATCTGTCAAAAACAGAAAGTCTGTAGTAATATGTAACTAACACAAACTTCTGGAACTCCAAAAAATCTACCAACATTAGACGACCTAGACAATTTGTTTATTGATCAGCAGCAATTGGAATCAGTATTTTATCACGTTCTGGTGATTTGCAATAATTCGGGCACTGAGCGCAAAGTTTTCAGAAATTACAGCAAGATCAAATAACTATTATCCAAGAAGATCCAATAGGTCTAGATTGGCACAAACACTAATTAAAACATTAAACCACATCTAAACAGAGGCTAGATGGATTATTTATTACTAAGCAGCAAGGAAAAATATTGGGTTGTCTCCCAACAAGCGCTTTTCTTTAAAGCCTTTTTAGCTAGGCATTGAGATTCAATGATGCTCACAAGAAAGACAAGAATTGAGGCACAAAGAGAGCATCATAAAACATGTGACAAACACACTTAAGTCTAACATACTTCCTATGCATAGGCGTATTATAGGCAAACAAATTATTGAAGCAAGCAAAAACTAGCATATGCAAGGAAGCGGAAAGGAACAATAGCAATCTTAACATAATGAGAGGTAATTTTGTAACATGAAAATTTCTATAACCATATTTTCCTCTCTCATAATAATTATATGTAGGATCATAAGAAAATTCAACAATATAGCTATCACATAACATATTCTCAACACGATCCACATGCATACGATGTTGACACTCTTCCGAAATAGTGGGATTAATATTAACTAAAGTCATGACCTCTCCAAACCCACTTTTATCAAAAACTTCATAAGATTGAACATTATCCAAATATGTGGCATATAAAGTTGACACTCTTACAAACCCACTTTCAATATTATCGCAAACACTATTATCAATCTCATATTCATCATGGGGATTAAATAAATTTTCAAGATCATAAGAAGAATCACCCCAATCATGATCATTGCAACAAGTAGAGGACATAGCAAAACTAGCATCCCCAAGCTTAGGGTTTTGCATATTTTTAGCAAAATTGATATCAATAGAATTTATAGTAAAATCATTGCAATCATGCTTTTTATTCAAAGATCTATCGTGAATCGCTTCATAAAGTACTTCATCACAATTTTTAGATTCACGAATTTCAGGCAAAACCTCATAAAGATAATCTAGTGCACTCAATTCACTAGGAATAGGTTCATCATAATTGGATCTCTTAAAGAGATTAGCAAATGGATGAGGATCCATAAACTTTTAGCAAGCGAAGATGCAAGCAAAAAGAAGGCACATGGTAACACAAGATTGAACGGAGGAAGGGCGAATAAAACGGCAAGGGTGAAGTGGGGGAGAGGAAAACGAGAGGCAAATGGCAAATAATGTAATGCGAGAGATAAGGGATTGTGATGGGTACTTGGTATGTTGACTTGTGCGTAGACTTCCCGGCAACGGCGTCAGAAATCCTTCTTGCTACGTCTAGAGCTTGCGTTGGTTTTCCCCGAAGAGGAGAGGATGATGCAGCAGAGTAGCGTAAGTATTTCCCTCAGTTTTTGAGAACCAAGGTATCAATCCAGTAGGAGGCCATGCACAAGTCCCTCGTACCTGCACAAAACGATAGCTACTCACAACCAACGCAATTAGGGGTTGTCAATCCCTTCACAGCCACTTACGAGAGTGAGATCTAATAGAGATGATAGATAATATTTTTGGTATTTTTGGTATAGAGATGCAAAGTGAAAAGTAAAAACCAAAGTAAAAACAAAGCAAGTATTAAAGTGATGGAGATTGATATGATGAGAATAGACCCGGGGGCCATAGGTTTCACTAGTGGCTTCTCTCAAGAGCATAAGTATTCTACAGTGGGTGAACAAATTACTGTTGAGCAATTGACAGAACTGAGCATAGTTATGAGTATATCTAGGTATGATCATGTATATAGGCATCACATCCATGACAAGTAGATCGAAACGATTCTGCATCTACTACTATTACTCCACTCATCGACCGCTATCCAGCATGCATCTAGAGTATTAAGTTAAAAACAGAGTAACGCCTTAAGCAAGATGACATGATGTAGAGGAATAAATTCATGCAATATGATAAATACCCCATCTTGTTATCCTCGATGGCAACAATACAATACGTGCCTTGCAACCCTTTCTGTCACTGGGTAAGGACACCGCAAGATTGAACCCAAAGCTATGCACTTCTCCCATTGCAAGAACTACCAATCTAGTTGGCCAAACCAAACGGATAATTCGAAGAGACTTGCAAAGATAACCAATCATACATAAAAGAATTCAGAGAAGATTCAAATATTATTCATAGATAAGCTGGATCATAAACCCACAATTCATCGGTCTCAACAAACACACCGCAAAAAGAAGATTACATTGAATAGATCTCCACGAGAGAGGGGGAGAACATTCCAAAAAGAGAGAAGAAGCCATCTAGCTACTAGCTATGGACCCGAAGGTCTGAAGTAAACTACTCACACTTCATCGGAGAGGCTATGGTGTTGATGTAGAAGCCCTCCATGGTGGATGCCCCCTCCAGCGGAGCTCCGGAACAGGCCCCAAGATGGGATCTCGTGGATATAGGAAGTTGTGGCGGTGGAATTAGGTTTTTGGCTCCTGTTCTGATCGTTTGGGGGTACGTAGGTATATATAGGAGGAAGGAGTACGTCGGTGGAGCAATAGGGGGCCCACGAGGCAAGGGGGCACGCCCTAGGGGGGGCGCCCCCCACCCTCGTGACCGCCTCTCTTGTTCCTTGGCGTAGGGTCCAAGTCTCCTGGATCATGTTCAGTGAGAAAATCACGTTTCCGAAGGTTTCATTCCGTTTGGACTCCGTTTGATATTCCGTTTCTTCGAAACACTGAAATAGGCAAAAAACAGCAATTCTGGGCTGGGCCTCCGGTTAATAGGTTAGTCCCAAAAATAATATAAAAGTGGAAAATAAAGCCCAATATAGTCCAAAACAGTAGATAAAGTAGCATGGAGCAACCAAAAATTATAGATACGTTGGAGACGTATCAAGGGCCCGAACCTGGGTAAACATCGTGTCCCCCGCCTCCTGTTACCATCTGCCTTAGACGCACAGTTCGGGACCCCCTACCCAAGATCCGCCGATTTTGACACCGACATTGGTGCTTTCATTGAGAGTTCCACTGTGTCGTCACCACAATGTTTGATGGCCCCTTCGATCATCAGCAACGATGCAACCCAGTGTGAGGTTTTTCTCCCCGGACAGATCTTTGTGTTCGGCGGCTTCACACTGCGGGCCAATTCGCTTGGCCATCTGGAGCAGATCGAGAGCTATGCCCCTGGCCATCAGGTCAGGTTTGGAAACTTGAACTATACTGCCGATATCCACGGAGACTTGATCTTTGACGGATTCGAGCACATGTCAGGTGCGCCGCACAGTCACGACGAGCACGACTTAGCTCTGCCGCCGGACGGTGTTCGGGAGATCACACTTGTGCCTACTCCGGTCCTAGATCCGGAGTCGATTACGCCATCCGAGGACGGGTGGATGGACCCCGCCTCGAAGGTTACACACTCGGTGGCGATAGAGCCGAATACTGACTTCACCCCCCACGGGACCTATGCCGTCGGATCCTCGGATTCATCCCCGGCCGCAGGCCCCGAACCGCCTGCGTCCATGCCTATCGAATCTGATTGGGCGCCGATCATGCAGTTCACCTCCGCGGATATCTTCTAGCACTCGCCTTTTGGCGATGTGCTAAATTCATTAAGGTCCCTCTCCTTGTCGGGAAAACCTTGGCCGAACTATGTCCGGCTAGAATGGGATGCGAACGACGAAGAAATTCGCTCCCCATCCACCACCCACTTAGTAGCCACTGTCGACGATTTAACCGACATGCTCGATTTCGGCTCCGAAGACATCGACGGTATGGACGATGATGCAGGAGACGAACAAGAATCACCGCCCACAGGGTGCTGGACTGCCACCTCATCATATGATATATACATGATGGACACCCCCAAAGGGGGGATGGCGATAAGACAACGGAAGATAATCCCTCCAAGCAGCAATCCAAGCACCAACGTTAGCAGCGCCGCCCTAAGTCCCGCCATAACAGCGATACCGGCCTAAGAGACAATAACGCTCCGGATAGTGCCGAAGACAATGACAATCCCCTCCAGCCAGATCGCGAGCGGGAGGATGAACAAGCTAGCCCTCTAAAACAGGCAGCAAACGGAGAATCAGAGTATTACAATTACATGCCTCTCTCCGAAGACGAAGCGAGCCTCGGCAACAAAGAATTTATCGTGCCAGAGGATCCCGTCGAGCAGGAGCGCTTGAAGCGCCGGCTTATAGCCACAACAAACAGCCTGAAAAAAGCAACAACAGCTTCGAGCTGATCAAGATCTGCTAGCGTACAGATGGACTGAAGTCCTGGTGGCCGAGGAATACGAGCTCGAGCGCCCAACCAAAAGTTACCCAAAGCGCAGGTTGCTACCCCAACTCGAGGAGGAAGCATTGAAACCTACATCACCAGCGTATGATGCGGCTGATCGGCCACCTCGTGGCCAAGACAGAGGGGCATACCAGCCCGAAGACCAGCCCGCACCCCGCCATTCAAACAAAAATCCCAAGGCCCGGGGCAACACGCGAGACCTGCGAGACGTATTGGAAAACAAAGTAGGACATGCGAGATCGATCTACCGATCAAGGGGGCACGCCCCAACGCGGGACGATGACCGTCACGCCGGATATATTAAAAGCAAATCTGGCCGGGCCGAATACAGCAGACAAGACTCGTATGAACTGTGTCGTGATATAGCCCAGCAAAGAGGCGCCGCACACCCACTATGCTTCACTGATGAATTAATGGATCATGAATTCCCAAAGGTTTTTGAATCGGTAAACATTGAATCATATGACGGTACAACAGGCCCCGCGGTATGGATCGAGGATTTCCTCCTCCACATCCACATGGCCCGCGGTGATGATCTACATGCCATTAAGTACCTCCCACTAAAACTCAAAGGACCAACTCGACATTGGCTGAATAGCTTGCCAGCAAACTCCATTGGCAGTTGGGAGGATTTGGAAGATGCATTCCTTGACAACTTCCAAGGCACTTACGTGCGACCACCGGATGCTGATGACTTGAGCCATATAATTCAGCAGCCAGGGGAATCGCCAGAAAATTCTGGACCAGGTTCCTAACCAAGAAAAACCAAATTGTCGACTGTCCAGATGCAGAGGCCTTAGTGGCATTTAAGCATAACATCCATGACGAGTGGCTCGCCCGGCACCTCGGCCAGGAGAAGCCGAAGTCCATGGCAGCCTTCACGACACTCATGACCCGCTTTTGCACGGGCGAGGATAGCTGGCTGGCTTGCAGCAACAACACATCAAGAAATCCTGGAACTTCAGATACCAAAGATACTAGCGGTAGACCACGTCGTAACAGACACAAGCGCCACAGCAACGGCGATAACGCCGAAGACACGACAGTCAATGTCAGATTCAGTGGCCCTAAATCCGGTCAACGGAAAAATCTGTTCAAAAGAAGTAATCCGGGCCCGTCCAGTTTGGACCGCATACTCGAGCGCTCGTGCCAAATTCACGGCACCCCCGATAAGCCAGCCAATCACACCAACAGAGAATGCTGGGTGTTCAAGCAGGCCGGCAAGTTGAATGCCGAAAACAAGGACAAGGGGCTGCATAGCAACAACGAGGAGGAGCCTCGGCCGCCGAACACAGGAGGACAGAAGAGGTTCCCTCCACAAGTGAAAATGGTGAATATGATATACGCAACCCACATTCCCAAGAGGGAATGGAAGCGCGCACTAAGGGACATCTATGCGATGGAGCCAGTCGCCCCAAAGTTCAACCCATGGTCCTCTTGTCTGATCACATTCGATCGCAGGGACCACCCCACTAGTATCCGCCATGGCGGTTCTGCCGCATTGGTCCTCGACCCCATCATCAACGGATTTCACCTCACTCAAGTCCTTATGGACGGCGGCAGCAGCCTGAACCTGCTCTATCAGGATACAGTGTGCAAAATGGGTATAGACCCCTCGAGGATCAAACCCACTAAAACCACCTTTAAAGGTGTCATCCCAGGTGTAGAGGCCCATTGCACGGGCTCAATCACACTGGAAGTGGTCTTCGGATCTCCGGACAACTTCTGAAGCAAGGAGTTAATCTTCGATATCGTCCCATTCCATAGTGGCTATCACGCACTGCTCGGGCGAACTACATTTGCTAGATTCAATGCGGTACCGCATTATGCATACCTTAAGCTCAAAATGCCAGGACCTTGTGGGGTTATAACAGTCAATGGAAACACAGAACGCTCACTCCGCACGGAGGAGCACACTGCGGCCCTCGCAGCAGAAGCACAAAGCAACCTTTTAAGGCAAACCGCCAATTCGGTGATAAATCCCCCGGACACCTTTAAGCGAGTCCGGAATAATCTGCAACAGGATCGCCTAGCACGTTTAGAGCTCGCCTAGCAATTCGGCCTCCGTCCTAGTCCCAGTCAAGCGACGAAATATGTGCCGCACGTACATAATTACGAACTAAAAATATATGGGCATAGGCGGGGGCACGGCTAGGGCACGTCCCACAATGCGGCTCAACCGCCCCAGGGGCTGTATACCTTTATCACTTTTTCTCTTTCAGGACCCTACTCTCTGGAAGCCCGTCTCAGCAGTCTGATTTCCGGACGCATTACGGGAAGGAAATACCAAGGAAGCAAGAAGCTCTGATGTACAAGGGAATCCCCATGTGGTCTCTGATAACGATCGAAATACCTGTTTTAAATACCCATACGCAGCTTGCCCTTGGATAGGACATGTCAAATAGTCCTATTTTTTGCTTATTGCAATACTTGTATCCGTATGCTTCGACGTATTATCTAATAACAATGCATAGCATTAGTCTAATATTGCATTACCTTTTCTTTTTTTCCTCTTGTCTGCTTATTTACAACAAATTGCACTCGTACATTCTGGTACGACCAATACGCCAGGGGCTTCAGTATACCCCATAAATACGGTGTTAGAAGTCCGAACACTTCCGATAATGCGGCACCCAGAACTTATAGCACTATATGCATCAGCTCTGAATCATGTCTTGGGTCAATAGTTGGGTTTGCCCAGGCTCCCATGTTTTGGTACCTTACGTTCCACAATATAGGCTAAGGTAGCACTGGGAGAACTACTGCGATTGTGTCCCGGTTCTTCCGGACGAGCACCTCAGTAGAGAAAGCCGAAAACTGACTATCATGATAAGGCGAGAGCTGGTCGCTGTTCGAGAGGTTTCAAATCCTTAAAGACTTTTTCCGCTTTGGGCGAGGAGTCGGCCTTGTCCGGCTTAGGCGTATATAGCGCCCCAAATTCGGCCTTCCGAATACTAAGGGCTTCGCCAAAGTTTAAAATTGTAGACTTCTATGGCTAAGTGAGAGTAATAAAGCCTTATAGTCCGATTGCCTGGTTCGTTGTGCTGAACACCTCCTTCGAAGGACCCAAAATTGGGATAAAGAGTGCTCAGGTTTATCCCGAACACCTCAGTACTAGTTACATGGGGGCAGAAGCTGACGACTGGCCAACTCTCAGATTTTATAAACGGCCGCACAGAAGGTAATATTTTAAAGTAACAAGCGTGGTATAGCGCGAATAAACTCGTTTCATATCACAGGATCACATGAGTACATTCACTCGAATATTACATCCTTAGTACATTCCTCTGCCACAAGGCGAGCACCCTTCAGGACACTGTCATAATATAATTCGGGCTTGCGGTGCTCCTTCCCCTCTGGCGGCCCTTCGGTCACCAGCTTCTTAGCATCCATCTTCCCCCAGTGCACCTTCGCCCGAGCAAAAGCCCTGCGCGCACCCTCGATGCAGACGGACCGCTTTATGACTTCAAGCCGTGGGAAGGCATTCACAAGCCGCCTCACCAGACCAAAGTAGCTGTCAGGCAGGTGATCTCCAGGCCACATCCGGACTATAAGACCCTTCAGGGCCTGTTCGGTCGCCTTATGGAGCTCGACCAGTTGCTTCAGCTGGTTGCTCAAGGGCGTTGGGTGTTCGGTCCCAGTATACTGAGACCAGAACACCTTCTCCGTCGAGCTCTCCTCCTTGGCCCGATAGAACTCCGCGGCATCTGACACACTGTGGGGTAGATCTGCGAATGCTCCTGGAGAGCTCCGAACTCGGGTAAGTAAAAAGAAAGTTTCCTTCACATGCTTGCTTTGCATAATGAATGCCTTACCCGCCGCTATCTTCTTAACCGCCTCAATCTCCTGGAGGTCCCTTTGGTCTTCAGCCTTGGCATGTTGTGCGCTTTCGAGGGCCTTCGCAAGCTCGGACCCTTGCGTCTTAGAGTCAAGCTCCAAGGCCTCGTGTTTCTTGACGAGAGCCTGGAGCTCTTGCTGCACCTCGCCTACTCGGGCCTCTTGTTTCTCGCGCTCGGTGCGCTGCTTGGCCGCTTTGTCTTCGGCCTTGGATAGCGCCTTCTTCAGGGTCGCCACTTCGGTCGTGGCCCCTAGTAAATTCATGATAATCCTATTATTTTACAACCAACTTTATATATATATATATATATATATATATATATATATATATATATACAGACATGGTATCCTTACCTTTGTTCTCTTCGAGCTGCCTCTTGGTAAGGCCGAGCTCTTCCTTAGACCGCTCAAGGTCCTGCTTCAGTGCGGCGACCTCCGCAGTACATGCGGCAGCGGCCAGCAGTGAAGCCTGCATATGCACATAGACATATTTTGATTAGACTCCTGTGGTTATTGATTGATCCTCTGTTCGGCCTTTCTTTGCGAACACCAAATAGACCATCAGGGGCTACTATCTATGCTGTAACATTTTCTCATAATTTGATCACTTATGTCGGATTTCGGGTTCCGGCAGACCCTCTAGGTTCGAACTCTGGGGTGCGCACGGAGATCGCACCTCCTACCTACCTACACCTCGTCGCCTCGCAAGGATTTAAACTACACAAAGAGCAACACAAGAGACACAAGGTTTATACTAGTTTGGGCCACCGTTGTGGTGTAATACCCTACTCTAGTTTGTGGTGTGGTGGATTGCCTCTGGGGCTAATGATGGACAGTACAAGGAAGAACAGCCTCGCGAGGGTCTGTTCTTGGCTGGTGCGATGAACTGCTAGGGGGAGTTCAGTCGCTTCTCTCTCTCTCTTCTCGAGATCCCAGATGATTGATCCTTCCCTTGATATCCAGATGCCTCTACCTTGTGG
Source organism: Triticum timopheevii (assembly GCA_963921465.1). Classification (NCBI taxonomy): domain Eukaryota; kingdom Viridiplantae; phylum Streptophyta; class Magnoliopsida; order Poales; family Poaceae; genus Triticum; species Triticum timopheevii. The sequence continues at coordinate 467,025,394 of OY997266.1, forward strand.
GTGGCTAGTCCTATTTATAGGCGGAGGCCCTGGGCCTCTTCCCCAAATATTGAGTGGGAAGGGCGCCAACAATTGGCCATTTTGAAGGGGAACATCTAGTACACTTATCCTGACTAAAGTTGGTCCTCGCCTGTCAAAGGCTCTGACGATCACGCCGGCTTGGGCTCCACGATGACTTCCTTCCTGCCGTTGGGCTGGTCTTGGTCTTGTTGCACCGAAATGGTTGCCTTTGCTTGATACTCTCGCCTGCGCTTGCCTCCTTTGCACCAAAGAGGAAATGAGGACACTGCACGGCCTGGCGCCCGCCTGGCGCCCTTGGTCGTCATGGCTTGCGTCATGGGCACCTCGTGAGGTACCTTGCCTTGATCGCTCCGCCTCCTCGTGAGCCAGCCTGACGAGGCCGTGCCTGAAGAGGCTTCCTGTCGTCCGCCCCGCGAGGCTTGGCCCCTCGCGAGGGTCTTGAGCGTGTGTTGATGAAGACGGGCCGTGCTGGGCCACCCCTTGAGCCACGCCGCAGGCCGCAGGCAGGCAAGTATGGGTACCCCCGTTCCCAGAACGCCGACAGTAGCCCCCGGGCACAAGGCACGCCTAGACTTGGCCTGGCCGGGAAGCGAAAGGGGCAAGTGCGAAGCGCCGTGGGCCCTAACAGCCTGCGGCCTTGGGCACCGCATGGCGGTTGATTGGACGTGGGTGTCTCCGCTTCCCCACGACGCCTTGACAATTGCACGAATCGACAAGGGAGCGGTACTCGTCTGAGCCATTCCTCCTTTGCCTTCTCCAGTCATTGCCCAGATCCCCTTTCTTGCGCCTATCCTTCCTGCTTTCGAAATCCCAGATCTGCTCCGACCTCGCGCCTTAGCAAGGTATGGTGCCTCGCCAGACCCCGGCCGAAGCTTGGTACTCACCCGCCTTGGACTCCCCGAATGTGTCGGAGAAGAGCCTTGCTCGAGCGCGCCGGATGATGGTGGCGCAAGGCAACGACGGGGAAGCAGTGCTCAAGGCTAGCTCTGCCCTTCCTGAGGACCAAAAGAGCACCTTCTATCCGATCTTCGTGAGCGCCATTGCCGCCGGTCTGGTGCCTCCCTTCTCTGAGTTCTTATTTTCTGTCCTTCGCCATTACAAACTGAAAGCTCTGCATCTCCACCCCAAGTCTGTTCTTCTCTTGGCGATCTTCGTCCACTACTGCGAGGCTCATGTCAGGGTGCAGCCCTCAGTGGCCCTGCTGCGCCACTACTTCTACCTCCGGACCTCTCGCGGCCCCGTCATCGCATGCGCGAGCTTTGTCGCGTACGGTAGCTCCAATGCCATCTCGAAGCCCGGGAAGAGGATTGAGGGCTTCAGGAGCAAATAGGTCATGGTAGATGCTGGGTGCATCCACCTTCGGCTGATTCTGCCCACGGAGCAGCCCACGTCCATCGACGCTTGGTCTCACGTGGAGCTCGTGGACCCCCGCGTGAGGCCGGTGCTGGAGAAGATGAACGCGGACCTGTGGCCAGGCGACATGGCGATGGCAAAGCTGACCGGGGTGTCGCTCCTGAGGGAGTTCCTGGAGCACCGGTTGGCCCCGATTCGGCAATACTCGCTTCCGCTGTGGAGGCCTCGCCCGAGCCCCGTAGCCCTGGCCGACGAAGATCTAGCCGCAGTCCTCAAGTCTTTGGTCGGGGGAGACGTGGCGAGGCTGGAGGGCGCCCCTGTGCCCCTGTTCCTTCGAGATGATTGGGAGCAGGTGGTGGACTCCATGCCCGCTTTCAACGGGGACGGGCCTGTGCCCACGGAGGTTCCCGAGGACCCGGCGGCCCTGCCGACGGTGAACGTGTCCTCCGGCGATTCCAGCGAAGAGGAGGAAGAAGAGGAGCTGGAAGAGGGGCCCGACTCTGAGGCGGCAGACAGGGAGTCGAGAATGCCTCTCCCCTGGCGTAGGTCCCGCACTCTCCGTCTCCTGCCGGACGACGATGAGGATGGCGACGAGCGGGTGAGAGCTCGCCCCTGATCCCGAAGCAGGACAGGACGGGGCTGGTTCCCCGCGGGTCTGCCCCGGCTCCGAAGCGATCTGCGGACGCGTCTCCTGCTCCCGAGCCTCTTGAGGCTGACCCCTGCAGCCGGTTCTCGGGCTTCAAGTACGGCCGGAGGTTGCTCAAGCCCGCGAGCAATGACTAGTAAGGAGCTTGATTCTTGTTTCGCTTCTTGCTTTGTCGTTGAGGCTTGATATCCGTATCCGTTGGCTAGGCTAGCGCCTGCGGCGAAGAAGCTGAAGGGGGCTCCTGAGGCTTCACCCGGGGCAGCGCCTCCATCCGCAGAAGAAGGGGGCGGCAAGGCGCGGGCCTCTCCTGCCCGGTCATCCTCGCGAGGCCTGACGGGGCTAGCTGGAGCGAGCTCAGCCCCCATGGCCCAAGCGACTCCCGAGGTACCTCTGCCAGATGCCACTGCCGCAGTCGCTGGGGCGCAGAAGGCCCCGACTCATGGTGCTGTGATTACGCTGCCGTCCTCTCCTCCTACTCCACTAACTGCCGTTTCTCTTACTCCTCCTACTGTCCTGGATCGTGCTGCTGCTGAACTAGACCGGCTGCGGCAAGATCTTCTGGGTGCCGACCCTCGCTTGGTGGCCGGACGTCTGGAGCTGGCCTCCGGCTAGGTTCGCTCTGATGCTTCGATTCGAGCGGCGCTGGTTCAGGCCACGATGGCTTGCGACGAGGAGAAGCAGGCCGTCCTCGGGGCAAAGGCCGCTCGCGACACCGCCTTGGGGGAGGCTGCCGATGTCCGAGGTCGCTGCAAGGCGCTGGAGAGCGAGTTGCAGGGCCTGCGCGACCAGCTTGCTGAGGAGGCCCGCGTCCGCCAGGAGAAGGAGGAGGACATGAAGGCTCGCGAGGCGGCCTCCAATGACCGGGAAGCCAAGCTTGATGAGCGCCGTAGCCGCTTGGGTGCGCTGGAGTAGGAGTTGGAGGTGAAGAGGGTCGAGCTGGACGGCAAGGCGCGGGTCCTGGCCGAGGACCGCGTGGCTTTCGCGAAGCTGGAGGTGAAGGCCCGCACCTTGCTGAGGTCTCTTTACGACAGCGGCCTGGAAAGCCCGTTGGCCGGCACCGAGGACGGCCCTGCCAAGCTGCTTCCCTTCCTGGTTCGCGCTCTTGAAGATGTCACCCTTGGCCTCGGCCCCACGGCTGAGGCCGAGGCGCGCGTCCTATCTTCTGCAGCACTGACGCACGTCTTCACCCACGTCTACCTTCGCGACCCCGACGTCAATCTCGATAGCCTGCTGGAGCCTGTGAGTGGCGAGCTTGCCGCTGCTGCTGCTGAGGCCGTGAAGGGTCGAACGGAGGCTCTGCTGGCAAAGTTCCGGGCCTTCAGCACCAAGCCGAAGCGAAGCGCTGCCGATCCTGAGGCTTCACGAGGCGAACCTGCCCAGCGCAGCTCCGCCGCCAGCGACGGTGCTGCCAGCAAGTGACTCCTTCTTGGCTCCTGTCCTGCCTTCGACTCCTGCGACATGCATCATGCCTCGTGGAGATGTTTAAACTTGCGTTTGATGTCGTGAAAACAGTTATGGACTGTAATATTTTCTTTTGAATTCCTTGAGATTTGTACTTTTCCTTCCTACTTGCTTATGTTCTACGTCGGCAGAGCCCGGCCCTGCGCATACCACAGCCGCCGTTAGCCCCGACCGGAAACCAGGACGGGACCAAGGAGTGAGGGGCTACGTGACAAGTTAAGCTCCTGAGTCGCGATGCTCAGGAGTCCCCCTTGGCACACGAACAACAAGTAGGGAGGTGAGATGTATGGGTGAATTTACCATTCTACGTCGGCAGGGCCCGGCCCCGCGCATACCTCAACCACCGTTAGCCTTTCGGAACTAAGGGGTGAGGGGCTACGTGACCAGTTAGGCTCCTGAGTCGCAATGCTCAGGAGTCCCCCTTGACGTTCAAACGGCCTCCGTACCTTGGCTCCGCTCGGGGAGAGACGTGTGACGAACCAGGCCCGAGGGGCCTGACTGGGTGGCGTGCGCCTGGGCGTGACCCAGGCGTAGCCCCCGTGCCCAGCCCCCTCGCGCGGCACTCCCGAGGGGAGGTGTTACGATGAGGCCAGACATTGAGCTCTGGGCTCCCTGAGGTTGACGCGGCCGGGGGCCACCCTCAGTTGTTTATCACCAGCGCGGAGCATAGCGCTTCCGTATGTGTACGGGCATAGCCGCTCCTCGGCAGTGTCGTCAGCCAGCGCGGAGCATGGTGCTTCCACTGGTGCGTGGGAGAGGGCTCCCCTCTAGGAGGAGCCCCCGGGGCGTGTACAGCCCCGCCCTGACACGTGGCTGGCACGGTAGGGCCTGACGAGATGTATCTGGGCACCCGTTCGCCAGCGCGGGACTCACGGGGCCCTACCTCAAAGCGGGTTGCGCCTGGCACTGGGCCTTAACTTGTGATGTGTTCCTGCAATTTGGTTAGATGTCGATGCTCTATGTCCTCGGGTCCTGGCCCTCGAGCGGGGCTCAGCCGTCGCTGGTATGCCAGGTCGCGATGCTGTGGACAATACCAGAGGGTGAGGGCTGGAGAGCCAGTAGGAGCCCATGAGTCGCGATGCTCAGGTACCCCCCCCCTTAACGTGGAAGCAGCCGACATGGCAGAAGAGGGGTGCCGTGGACAGGCACCAAATAACAATCATGATGGGTCAAACGCACAACCCGAATAAACGCAAGAGGGATACATGCCACTGGGTCTGACCCGAGTGGCTTGGGGATGATGTAGCCCGAGGGGCGCCCCCAATGAAGTAAGCTAGGAACATGAAGCAAAAGGGACACATGCCGCAGGGCCGGACCCACGCGGCCTGGGAATGATGCAGCCCTGGTGGGCGCTCCCAGCTGAAAATGAAACTCGAAGGATGTCACCTAGTAACATTGAGGACGAAGGGGTGTTGAGGTAGCAGACGCCATGCACTGTGGAAGCCGATCCTCACGAGCCCCCAGGCCCAGGGGCCTCGGGAGGCTCCGGAGGCGCTGGTGGCTCCTCACGGACCATCTCCATCTCCGCCAGGACTGCGGAACGCCTGGCCACTTGAGCCTCCAAGATGCTCCTCATGAGGCGCTGGCGCGTGGCGGCCGCGTTCAGCAAGCCGTAAGGCATGCGAACGTAGCTGTGGGGTGGACCTTCACAGCGCCCCACGCGTGAAGGCCAGAGGCGCTCCTGAGAGGCGGCTCAGTTGAGCCCTGGTATGTCGATGCAGACGCGCAGCCCACCATCCTTGCCTGGATGGGGAGCTGCGGCGGGTAAGCGGCGGCTGATCTTGCTGATGAACTCCCGAGGGTTTGGCCCTCCTTGCCCCGCTCCTTCCTGAGGGAAACATGCTTTGAAACACGCCTCCAAGTGGTGCCCAAGCGCCTCCCTCGTGATCCTAGCAAAGTCGGTGGCCCTCCAGGAGAGAGCCCCCGAGCCTTGCTCGAGGAGGGCGCCGGGCACGCCTTCCTATGCGACAGAAGGTGGTGCCCCTGAATAGGCGCAGAGCCTGAGGGGCCTGCCTCCCGAGGGGTCGGGCCAGGCAATGTCTTCTTCTTCTTGGGAGCAGCCTCGGGGAGCCTCCTGCTCTGGTGGTCTGGGTCTTCAAGTGACGCGGCTTGAAAGGCACGCTCCAGGGAACACACTGCGTCTCACTCTTCAAAAGGCACTGTGATGACTCCACCGCTTCCTGGCATGTTGAGGACATTGTAGCCGTGATGGGTCACGGCCATGAACTTGGCCAGAGCCGGGTACCCGAGGATGGCATTGTACGGTAGGAGAATGTGGGCGACGTCGAAGTCGATGAGCTCGGTGCGGTAGTTGTCACGCGCCCCGAAGGTGACAGGGAGGCAGACCTGCCCTATCGGAACTGTGGAGCCATCAGTGACTCCGGAGAAGGGCTTGGTTGGCTGAAGCTGGTTGTAAGGCACTTGGAGATTGTTGAACGTCTCGACGGACAGGACATTGAGCCCTGCTCCGCCATTGATGAGGGTCCTGGTGACTTGCACGTTGCTGATGATTGGGGAACAAAGCATCGGGAGGACTCCGGCCGTGGCTGCGCAGTTGAGCTGATCCGTCGAGCTGAATGTGATGGCGCATGCTGACCACCTGAGAGGGCGCGTGGCTTCAAGCTTGGGGAGGACTGCATTCACTTCACGGGCGAACTGCTTGAAGATACGTTGAGAGGCTGGGGCTTGAGCTCCGCCCAGGATGCAAGCAATCGCACGTGGCTCCTGGAAGCCCCCAGCCCCCTCATCCTGATGATGGTCTTCGTTTCTCCTTGGTTGCGGTGGCAGGGGAGGGAAGCCTGCGTTGCCTTGCGGGCGATCCTCGCGAGTCTGATCCCTCCAGCCTCTCTCACGAGGCTGATCCTGCCAGCGGTCCTCGCGAGGTCGGTCACGCCACCCTTGGCGAGGGCCACGGTCTTCCCAGCGTCCTGTGTTTCTTCCTCCTCCTCGGCCATAGCCTCGATCACTACGGTCGGGGCGTCAACCGATCCTCCCTTCTCGCACGGCCCTGAGCTCTTGGCATTCATTGGTGTTGTGGGTGTGGAGGTCGTGGTACACACAGTACCGGCTGCCCTTGGAAGACTCGGGCTGATCTCTGCCTTGCTTGGTGTCTGGTTCTACCGCGAGCACGGCAACCCCCTTGCGCTTCATGTCCTTGACCTTGGGCTTCTCCTCTTCCGGATCGGCAGCTGGAAGCTCGAGGAGGGAGAGGCGCCCCTCCTCAGCCCTGGCGCACTCGGTCGCCAAGTTGAACAGCTCCAGGGATGTGCACATGTCTTCATGCATCGCCAGCTCTTCCTTCATCTTGACGTCGCACACACCGTCGAAGAAGGCTGAGATGATGGCCTCCTCGGTCACCTTGGGAATCTTGAGGCGTGCGTTGTTGAAGCACTGGATGTATTTCTGCAGGGTATCTCTTGGCTGCTGCTTGATGCGGCGCATGTCGCTCATGGCAGGAGGTCGGTCGCGAGTGCCTTGGAAGTTGGCGATGAAGCGGGTGCGCATCTCGTCCCTGGAGGAGATCGTGCCAGGAGCCAGGTTCAGGAGCCAGGTGCGGGCACCATCCTTGAGCGCCATGGAAAACCTGTTCGCCATGACCTTTTCGTCCCCGTTGGCGGCTTCGATGCCCAGCTCGTAAATCTGAAGGAACTCCGCTGGGTCGGCCGTGCCGTCGTAGCGAGGAGGCAGGTCTGGCTCGAACTTGCCGGGCCACGCGACGCTGCGTAGTTCGGCGGTGAAGGCGCGACAGCCTGTAGTGGCCACGGGAGGCCTTGGGTGACGGAGAGCTTGATCTTGCGGGTCCCCGGGCGCTGCCGCAGGGAGCAGCGCGGGGTCTTGACGTGCCGGAGGAGGAGTGCGGTCGTGACGGGCCGGTGTAGGGAGCACTCGGGCAGCTTCTTGGGGACAAGGAACCTCTTGGCAGCTCTGCTCTTGCTGCGCTGGTGGCGGATGGAGCGGGTTCCGCCCAGGGGCCACGCGTCTTGGGGCCAAGGCGCCTTCTTGAGTGGGAGGCGGCTGAGGCGCCCCCGGAGCTTCATCGCATGTGCAAGGCGGGGTGCGGTGCAGCGTGAAGGACGGCGCGGGGGAGCCCCCTGCGGCACGGACGAGCTCGGTGACGCAGTCGAGCCACTCCTCGTAGACGTCGTCGACGGGGCGGTAGCGCAGGAGCTCGTTCGCTGCGATGAGCGCGGCTCGAGCCTCCATGGGAGCGCGGAGCGCGCGGGACGAAGAACCAGCTGGGGCGAGCAAAGGAGTAGCAGTGCGGCCGTCTCGCCTCACGGATGGGTGCTGCGATGATGCTTGCTGCTCATTCCCCACCGGGCTGGTGGCGGCGTTGATGGCAGGCGACGGGGAACAACGGGGGCGACCGCCGACGGGGGCCGTCTGGGCGACGCGAGTGGCGAGAGCGGCCCGGCGCTCTGTGCGGGCCCGACGAGCGTCTGACATGGATGCGAGGGGTGACGAAGAACAGGGCGGCAGAAGGCGGACTCCGGCGCACCCCTACCTGGCGCGCCAAATGTCGGATTTCGGGTTCCGGCGGACCCTCTAGGTTCGAATTCTGGGGTGCGCGCGGAGATCGCACCTCCTACCTACCTACACCTCGTCGCCTCGCAAGGATCTAAACTACACAAAGAGCAACACAAGAGACACAAGGTTTATACTAGTTCGGGCCACCGTTGTGGTGTAATGCCCTACTCTAGTTTGTGGTGTGGTGGATTGCCTCTGGGGCTGATGATGGACAGTACAAGGAAGAACAGCCTCGCGAGGGTCTGTTCTTGGCTGGTGCGATGAACTGCTAGGGGGAGTTTAGTCGCTTCTCTCTCTCTCTTCTCGAGATCCCAGATGATTGATCCTTCCCTTGATATCCAGATGCCTCTACCTTGTGGGTGGCTAGTCCTATTTATAGGCGGAGGCCCTGGGCCTCTTCCCCAAATATTGAGTGGGAAGGGCGCCAACAATTGGCCATTTTGAAGGGGAACATCTAGTTCACTTATCTTGACTAAAGTTGGTCCTCGCCTGTCAAAGGCTCTGACGATGATGCCGGCTTGGGCTCCAGGATGACTTCCTTCCTGCCGTTGGGCTGGTCTTGGTCTTGTTGCACCGAAATGGTTGCCTTTGCTTGATACGCCTCCTTTGGACCAAAGAGGAAATGAGGACACTGCGCGGGCTGGCGCCCGCCTGGCGCCCTTGGTCGTCATGGCTTGCGTCATGGGAACCTCGTGAGGTACCCCGCCTTGATCGCTCTGCCTCCTCGTGAGCCAGCCTGACGAGGCCGTGCCTGAAGAGGCTTCCTGTCGTCCGCCCCGCGAGGCTTGGCCCCTCGCGAGGGTCTTGAGCATGTGTTGATGAAGATGGCCGTGCTGGGCCACCCCTTGAGCCACGCCGCAGGCCGCAGGCAGGCAAGTCTGGGTACCCCCGTTCCCAGAACACCGACAGTAGCACCCGGGCCCAAGGCACGCCTAGACTTGGCCTGGCCGGGAAGCGAAAGGGGCAAGTGCGAAGCGCCGTGGGCCCTAACAGCCTGCGGCCTTGGGCACCGCATGGCGGTTGATTGGACGTGGGTGTCTCCGCTTCCCCACGACGCCTTGACAATTGCACGAATCGACAAGGGGGCGGTACTCGTCTGAGCCATTCCTCCTTTGCCTTCTCTAGTCATTGCCCAGATCCCCTTTCTTGCGCCTATCCTTCCTGCTTTCGAAATCCCAGATCTGCTCTGACCTTGCGCCTTAGCAAGGTATGGAGCCTCGCTAGACCCCGGCCGGAGCTTGGTACTCACCCGCCTTGGACTCCCCGAATGTGTCGGAGAAGAGCCTTGCTCGAGCACGCCGGATGATGGCGGCGCAAGGCAACGACGGGGAAGCGGTGCTCAAGGCTAGCTCTGCCCTTCCCGAGGACCAAAAGAGCACCTTCTATCCGATCTTCGTGAGCGCCATTGCCGCCGGTCTGGTGCCTCCCTTCTCTGAGTTCTTATTTTCTGTCCTTCGCCATTTCAAACTGCAAGCTCTGCATCTCCACCCCAAGCCTGTTCTTCTCTTGGCGATCTTTGTCCACTACTGCGAGGCTCATGTCAGGGTGCAGCCCTCAGTGGCCCTGCTGCGCCACTACTTCTACCTCCGGACCTCTCGCGGCCCCGTCACCACGTGCGCGAGCTTTGTCGCGTACGGTAGCTCCAATGCCATCTCGAAGCCCGGGAAGAGGATTGAGGGCTTCAGGAGCAAATGGGCCATGGTAGATGCTGGGCGCATCCACCTTCGGCTGATTCTGCCCACGGAGCAGCCCACGTCCATCAACGCTTGGTCTCACGTGGAGCTCGTGGACCCCCGCGCGAGGCCGGTGCTGGAGAAGATGAACGCGGACCTATGGCCAGGTGATATGGCGATGGCGAAGCTGACCGGGGCGTCGCTCCTGAGGGAGTTCCTGGAGCACCGGGTGGCCCCGCTTCGGCAATACTCGCTTCCGCTGTGGAGGCCTCGCCCGAGCCCCGTAGCCCTGGCCGACGAAGATCTGGCCGCAGTCCTCAAGTCTTTGGTCGGGGGAGACGTGGCGAGGCTGGAGGGCGCCCCTGTGTCCCTGTTCCTTCGAGATGATTGGGAGCAGGTGGTGGACTCCATGCCCGCTTTCAACGGGGATGGGCCTGTGCCCACGGAGGTTCCTGAGGATCCGGCGGCCCTGCCGACGGTGAACGTGTCCTCTGGCGATTCCAGCAAAGAGGAGGAAGAAGAGGAGCTGGAAGAGGGGCCCGACTCTGAGGCGACAGAAAAGGAGTCGAGAATACCTCTCCCCCGGCGCAGGTCCCGCACTCTCCGTCTCCTGCCGAACGACGACGAGGATGGCGACGAGCAGGTGAGAGCTCGCCCCTGATCCCGAAGCAGGACAGGACGGGGCTGGTTCCCCGCGGGTCTGCCCCGGCTCCGAAGCGATCTGCGGACGCGTCTCCTGCTCCCGAGCCTCTTGAGGCTGACCCCTGCAGCCGGCTCTCGGGCTTCAAGTACGGCTGGAGGTTGCTCGAGCCCGCGAGCGATGACTAGTAAGTGCTTGATTCTTGTTTCGCTTCTTGCTTTGTCGTTGAGGCTTGATATCCGTATCCCTTGGCTAGGCTGGCGCCTGCGGCGAAGAAGTTGAAGGGGGCTCCTGAGGCTTCGCCCGGGGCAGCACTTCCATCCGCAGAAGACGGGGGCGGCAAGGCGCGGGCCTCTCCTGCCCGGTCATCCTCGCGAGGCCTGATGGGGCTAGCTGGAGCGAGCTCAGCCCCCATGGCCCAAGCGACTCCCGAGGTACCTCTGCCTGATGCCACTGCCGCAATCGCCGGGGCCCAAAAGGCCCCGACTCATGGTGGCCTCCGGCTGGGTTCGCTCTGATGCTTCGATTCGAGCGGCGCTAGTTCAGGCCACGACAGCTTGCGACGAGGAGAAGCAGGCCGTCCTCGGGGCAAAGGCCGCTCGCGACGCCGCCTTCGGGGAGGCTGCCGATGTCCGTGGTCGCTGCAAGGCGCTGGAGAGCGAGTTGCAGGGCCTGCGCGACCAGCGTGCTGAGGAGGCCCGCGTCCGCCAGGAGAAGGAGGAGGACATGAAGGCTCGCGAGGCGGCCTCCAAGGACCGGGAAGCCAAGCTTGATGAGCGCCATAGCCGGTTGGGTGCGCTGGAGCAGGAGTTGGAGGCGAAGAGGGTCGAGCTGGACGGTAAGGCGCGGGTCCTGGCCGAGGACCGCGTGGCTTTCGCGAAGCTGGAGGTGAAGGCCCGCACCTTGCTGAGGTCTCTTTACGACAGCGGCCTGGAAAGCCCGTTGGCCGGCGCCGAGGACGGCCCTGCCAAGCTGCTTCCCTTCCTGGTTCGCGCTCTTGAAGATGTCACCTTTGGACTTGGCCCCACGGCTGAGGCCGAGGCGCGCGTCCTGTCTTCTGCAGCGCTGACGCGCGTCTTCACCCACGTCTACCTTCGCGACCCCTACGTCAATCTCGACAGCCTGCTGGAGCATGTGAGTGGCGGGCTTGCCGCTGCTGCTGCTGAGGCCGTGAAGGGTCGAGCGGAGGCTCTGCTGGCGAAGTTCCGAACCTTCAGCACCAAGCCAAAGCGAAGCGCTGCCGATCCTGAGGCTTCACGAGGCGAACCTGCCCAGCGCAGCTCCGCCGCCAGCGACGGTGCTGCCAGCAAGTGACTCCTTCTTGGCTCCTGTCCTGCCTTCGACTCCTGCGACATGCATCATGCCTCGTGGAGGTGTTTAAACTTGCGTTTGATGTCGTGAAAACAGTTATGGACTATAATATTTGCTTTTGAATTCCTTTATATTTGTACTTTTCCTTCCTACTTGCTTATGTTCTACGTCGGCAGAGCCCGACCCTACGCATACCACAGCCGCCGTTAGCCCCGACCGGAAACCAGGACGGGACCAAGGAGTGAGGGGCTACGTGACAAGTTAGGCTCCTGAATCGCGATGCTCAGGAGTCCCCCTTGGCACACGAACAACAAGTAGGGAGGTGAGATGTATGGGTGAATTTACCATTCTACGTCGGAAGGGCCCGGCCCCGCGCATACCTCAACCGCCGTTAGCCTTTCGGAACTAAGGGGTGAGGGGCTACGTGACCAGTTAGGCTCCTGAGTCGCAATGCTCAGGAGTCCCCCTTGACGTTCAAACAGCCTTCGTACCTTGGCTCCGCTCGGGGAGAGACGTGTGACGAACCAGGCCCGAGGGGCCTGGCTGGGTGGCGTGCGCCTGGGCGTGACCCAGGCGTAGCCCCCATGCCCAGCCCCCTCGCGCGGCACTCCCAAGGGGAGGCGTTACGATGAGGCCAGACATTGAGCTCTGGGCTCCCTGAGGTTGATGCGGCCGGGGGCCACCCTCAGTTGTTTATCACCAGCACGGAGCATAGCGCTTTCGTATGTGTACGGGCATAGCCGCTCCTCGGCAGTGTCATCAGCCAGCGCGGAGCATGGTGCTTCCACTGGTGCGTGGGAAGGTTCTCCCCTCTGGGAGGAGCCCCCGGGGCGTGTACATCCCCGCCCTGACACGTGGCTGGCACGGTAGGGCCTGACGAGGTGTATCTGGGCACCCGTGAGCCAGCGCGGGACTCACGGGGCCCTACCTCAAAGCGGGTTGCGCCTGGCACTGGGCCTTAACTTGTGATGTGTTCCTGCAATTTGGTTAGATGTCGACGCTCTACGTCCTCGGGTCCCGGCCCTCGAGCGGGGCTCAGCCATCGCTGGTATGCCAGGTCGCGATGCCGTGGACAATACCAGAGGGTGAGGGCTGGAGAGCCAGTAGGAGCCCATGAGTCGCGATGCTCAGGTACCCCCCTTTAACATGCAAGTAGCCAACATGGCAGAAGAGGGGTGCCGTGGACAGGCACCAAATAACAATCATGATGGGTCAAACGCACAACCCGAATAAACGCAAGAGGGATACATGTCACTGGGTCTGACCCGAGTGGCTTGGGGATGATGCAGCCCGAGGGGCGCCCCCAATGAAGTAAGCTAGGAACATGAAGCAAAAGGGATACATGCCGCAGGGCCGGATCCACGCGGCCTAGGAATGATGCAGCCCTGGTGGGCACTCCCAGCTAAAAATGAAACTCGAAGGATGTCACCTAGTAACATTGAGGACGAAGGGGTGTTGGGGTAGCGGACGCCGTGCACTGTGGAAGCCGATCCTCACGAGCCCCCAGGCCCAGGGGCCTCGGGAGGCTCCGGAGGCGCTGGTGGCTCCTCGCGGACCATCTCCATCTCCGCCAGGACTGCGGAACGCCTGGCCACTTGAGCCTCCAAGATGCTCCTCATGAGGCGCTGGCGCGTGGCGGCCGTGTTCAGCAAGCCGTAAGGCATGCGAACGTAGCTGTGGGGTGGACCTTCACAGCGCCTCACGCGTGAAGGCCAGAGGCGCTCCTGAGAGGCGGCTCAGTTGAGCCCTGGTATGTCGATGCACACGCGCAGCCCACCATCCTCGCCTGGATGGGGAGCTACGGCGGGTAAGCGGCGGCTGCCACTCATGACTCTTGACTCCTGCAGCTCCTGAATGATCTTGCTGATGAACTCCCGAGGGTTTGGCCCTCCTTGCCCCGATCCTTCCTGAGGGAAACATGCTTTGAAACACGCCTCCAAGTGGTGCCCAAGCGCCTCCCTCGTGATCCTAGCAAACTCGGTGGACCTCCAGGAGAGAGCCCCCGAGCCTTGCTCGAGGAGGGCGTCGGGCGCGCCTTCCTATGCGACAGAAGGTGGTGCCCCTGAATAGGCGCAGAGCCTGAGGGGCCTGCCTCCCGAGGGGTCGGGCCAGGCAATGTCTTCTTCTTCTTGGGAGCAGCCTCGGGGAGCCTCCTGCTCTGGTGGTCTGGGTCTTCAAGTGACACGGCTTGAAAGGCACGCTCCAGGGAACACACAGCGTCTCTCTCTTCGCAAGGCACTGTGATGACTCCACCGCTTCCTGGCATCTTGAGGACATTGTAGCCGTGATGGGTCACGGCCATGAACTTGGCTAGAGCCAGGTACCCGAGGATGGCATTGTACGGCAGGCGAATGTGGGCGATGTCGAAGTCGATGAGCTCGGTGCGGTAGTTGTCGCGCGCCCCGAAGGTGACAGGGAGGCGGACCTGCCCTATCGGAACTGTGGAGCCATCAGTGACTCCGGAGAAGGGCTTGGTTGGCTGAAGCTGGTTGTAAGGCACTTGGAGATTGTTGAACGTCTCGGTGGACAGGACATTGAGCCCTGCTCCGCCATCGATGAGGGTCCTGGTGACTTGCACGTTGCTGATGATTGGGGAACAAAGCATCGGGAGGACTCCGGCCGTGGCTGCGCACTTGAGCTGATCCGCCGAGCTGAAGGTGATGGCGCATGCTGACCACCTGAGAGGGCGCGTGGCTTCAAGCTTGGGGAGGACTGCATTCACTTCACAGGCGAACTGCTTGAAGATACGTTGAGAGGCTGGGGCTTGAGCTTCGCCCAGGATGCAAGCAATCGCACGTGGCTCCTGGAAGCCCGCAGCCCCCTCGTCCTGATGATGGTCTTCGTTTCTCCTTGGTTGCGGTGGCAGAGGAGGGAGGCATGCGTTTCCTTGCGGGTGATCCTCGCGAGGCTGATCCCTCCAGCCTCCCTCACGAGGCTGATCCTGCCAGCGGTCCTCGCGAGGTCGGTCACGCCACCCTTGGCGAGGGCCACGGTCTTCCCAGCGTCCTGCGTTTCTTCCTCCTCCTCGGCCATAGCCTCGATCACTGCGGTCAGGGCGTCGACCGATCCTCCCTTCTTGCACGGCCCTGAGCTCTTGGCATTCGTTGGTGTTGTGGGTGTGGAGGTTGTGGTACACACAGTACCGGCTGCCCTTGGAAGACTCGGGTTGATCTCTGCCTCGCTTGGTGTCTGGTTCTACCGCGAGCACGGCAACCCCCTTGCGCTTCACGTCCTTGACCTTGGGCTTCTCCTCTTCCGGATCGGCAGCTGGAATCTCGAGGAGGGAGAGGCGCCCCTCCTCAGCCCTGGCGCACTCGGTCGCCAAGTTGAACAGCTCCAGGGATGTGCACAGGTCTTCATGCATCGCCGGCTCTTCCTTCATCTTGACGTCGCACACACCGTCGGAGAAGGCTGAGATGATGGCCTCCTCGGTCACCTTGGGAATCTTGAGGCGTGCGTTATTGAAGCACTGGATGTATTTCTGCAGGGTATCTCTTGGCTGCTGCTTGATGCGGTGCATGTCGCTCACGGCAGGAGGTCGGTCATGAGTGCCTTGGAAGTTGGCGATGAAGCGGGTGCGCATCTCGTCCCAGGAGGAGATCGTGCCAGGAGCCAGGTTCAGGAGCCAGGTGCGGGCACCATCCTTGAGCGCCATGGGAAACTAGTTCGCCATGACCTTTTCGTCCCCGTTGGCGGCTTCGATGCCCAGCTCGTAAAGCTGAAGGAACTCCGCTGGGTCGGCCGTGCCGTCGTAGTGAGGAGGCAGGTCTGGCTTGAACTTGCCGGGCCACGCGACGCTGCGTAGTTCGGCGGTGAAGGCGCGACAGCCTGTAGTAGCCATGGGAGGCTTTGGGTGACGGGGAGCTTGATCTTGCGGGTCCCCAGGCGCTGCCGCTGGGAGCAGCGCGGGGTCTTGACGTGTTGGAGGAGGAGCGTGGTCGTGACGGGCCGGTGCAGGGAGCACTCGGGCAGCTTCTTGGGGACGAGGAACCTCTTGGCAGCTCTGCTCTTGCTGCGCTGGTGCCGGATGGAGCGGGTTCCGCCCAGGGGCCACACGTCTTGGGGCCAAGGCGCCTTCTTGAGGGGGAGGCGGCTGAGGCGCCCCCGGAGCTTCATCGCCTGTGCAAGGCGGGGTGCGGTGCAGCGAGAAGGACGACGCGGGGGAGCCCCCTCCGGCACGGACGAGCTCGGCGATGCGGTCGAGCCACTCCTCGTAGATGTCGTCGACGGGGCGGTAGCACAGGAGCTCGTTCGCTGCGATGAGCGCGGCTCGAGCCTCCATGGGAGCGCGGAGCACGCGGGACGAAGAACCAGCTGGGGCGAGCGAAGGAGTAGCAATGCGGCCGTCTCGCCTCACGGATGGGTGCTGCGATGATGCTTGCTGCTCATTCCCCGCCGGGCTGGTGGCGGCGTTGACGGCAGGCGACGGGGAACAGCAGGGGCGGCCGCCGACGGGGGCCGTCTGGGCGACGCAAGTGGCGAGAGCGGCCCGGTGCTCTATGCGGGCCCGACGAGCGTCTGACATGGATGCGAGGGGTGACGAAGAACAGGGCGGCGGAAGGCGGATTCCGGCGCACCCCTACCTGGCGCGCCAAATGTCGGATTTCGGGTTCCGGCGGACCCTCTAGGTACGAACTCTGGGGTGCGCGCGGAGATCGCACCTCCTACCTACCTACACCTCATCGCCTCGCAAGGATCTAAACTACACAAAGAGCAACACAAGAGACACAAGGTTTATACTAGTTCGGGCCACCGTTGTCGTGTAATACCCTACTCTAGTTTGTGGTGTGGTGGATTGCCTCTGGGGCTGATGATGGACAGTACAAGTAAGAACAGCCTCGCAAGGGTCTGTTCTTGGCTGGTGCGATGAACTGCTAGGGGGAGTTCACTCGCTTCTCTCTCTCTCCTCGAGATCCCAGATGATTGATCCTTCCCTCGATATCCAGATGCCTCTACCCTGTGGGTGGCTAGTCCTATTTATAGGTGGAGGCCCTGGGCCTCTTCCCCAAATATTGAGCGGGAAGGGCGCCAACAATTAGCCATTTTGAAGGGGAACATCCAGTACACTTATCCTGACTAAAGTTTGTCCTCGCCTGTCAAAGGCTCTGATGATGACGCCGACTTGGGCTCCATGATGACTTCCTTCCTGCCGTTGGGCTGGTCTTGGTCTTGTTGCACCGAAATGGTTGCCTTTGCTTGATACTCTCGCCTGCACTTGCCTCCTTTGAACCAAAGAGGAAATGAGGACACTGCGCGAGCTGGCGCCCGCCTGGCGCCCTTGGTCGTCATGGCTTGCGTCATGGGCACCTCGTGAGGGACCCCGCCTTGATTTCTCCGCCTCCTCGTGAGCCAGCCTGACGAGGCCGTGCCTGAAGAGGCTTCCTGTCGTCTGCCCCGCGAGGCTTGGCCCCTCGCGAGGGTCTTGAGCGTGTGTTGATGAAGACATGCCGTGCTGGGCCACCCCTTGAGCCACGCCGCAGGCCACAGGCAGGCAAGTCTGGGTACCCCCGTTCCCAAAACGCCGACAACTTACCTCAAAGCCTGTTAGGAGGCTGGCACAGGCTTCAGTCAGTCTGCTTTTGGCGGACTGAACCTTCTGGATCACCGCACTCATGATAGTGCGGTGCTCTTCGTCGATAGAAGCGCCGCGAAGCGCTTCCAGCAAGTTGTCCGACGCCTCTGGATGGACAGAGGCCATCAACACACGCGGCTTGCCCCTCTTAGCGAGGGGTCATCTGACAGAGTCCGGAACCACTGGAGGTTCGAGCGTAGTATTCGGCTGGGGGCCGAATTTGCTGCCCCCGTCATCGGAGCCCATGGGAGTCTTGCTCCCCTTGCACCCAGTGTCCGGAAGGTCTCCTTGAGGCGCCTCCAGGACTACCTCCCCTTGGTTCGGTGCCCTTTGAGACAACACCTCAACGTTGTCCGTAGGGCGAGGGGAGGAGGCGGTCGGAAGTGAATCGTTGTTCAGGTCCGACGGGCCCAAAGAATCATCCGACGAAGATACGTCGATGTGGGCTTAGGAGGGGCTGCATAATCACGCGCAGTGTAATAAGAAACAGTACAATAAGATGTACCAAGAATTATTATGGTATCCGGGTACTCACGACTTCGCCAAGGGCTTGTCCCGGGGCAACCACTCATCGTCGCTATAGGCGGCCGTCGTGGAGCAGTCCGGGAGGAGGGTCCTTCCCTTCTTGGACCCTTCGACCTCCCCGGATGGGGCGGCCTTCCTTTTCTTGTCCCCCCCTGGCTAGGGGGGAGAACTTTCCTCTGCCTCCTCCTCGTTTTCGTGGGAGGAGTGTGCCTTGGTGTTTTCGGACGATGAGTCCGATATAGCCTTGCGCCGGAGACCCTTCCTGGTCCCCGTGGCCTTCTTCTTGGCTTTCTGCTCCGGCACCTCATAAGGCGCCGGAACCAGCATCTCCATTAGGAGAGCGTCTGCCGGATCTTCGGGCAGGGGAGCCGGACAATCGATCCGCTCCGCTGTCTCTACCCAGTACTGTTAAATGGCGTGGAGGCTTAGATCTCACGCGCAGTTATACTGGGAAAAGAACAACTCATGAAATGTAAAAAGGCTTACCGGATTGGCAGGATGCTTTGCGCTTAGTCCGCGGTCCTCGTTAAGGGGAGGAGGTACCTCGGCGCCCTTGAACAGCACCCTCCATACGTCCTTGTGCGTCATGTCGAAGAGCTCTCGCAGCATTTGGTGCTCGGTCGGGTCGAACTCCCACAAATTAAATGCCCGTCTTTGACACAGGAGGATCCGGCGGAAGAGCACGTCTTGGACCACGTTGACGAGCTTGATTTTCTTGCTCATCATGTTTTTGACGCAGGTCTGGAGTCCGGTCAGCTCTACCGAGGAACCCCAGGATAGGCTCTTCTCTTTCCAGGAGGTGAGCCACATGGGGATTCCGGGTCAAAATTTGGGGGCCGCCACCCAGTTGGTGTCGCGTGGCTCGGTGATGTAGAACCACCCCGATTACCATCCCTTTATGGTCTCCACATAGGAGCCTTTGAGCCAGGTGATGTTAGGCATTTTGCCCACCATGGCTCCTCCGCACTCTGCTTGCTGGTTGACCACCACCTTCGGTTTAACATTGAAGGTCTTCAGCCACAGGCCGAAGTGGGGCTTAATGCGGAGGAAGGCTCGCACATGACGATAAACGCCGAGATGTTGAGGATGAAATTGGGGGCCAGATCGTGAAAATCCAGCTCATAGTAGAACATGAGCCCGCGGACAAACAAGTGGAGGGGAAATCCCAGTCCGCGGACAAAGTGGGTAAGGAAAACCACCCTCTCATGGGGTTCTGGAGTAGGGACGATCTGCCCCGCATCTGGCAGCCATTTTGCGATATCCGCGTCCAGATATCCTACTCCCCATAGCTTTGTGATGTGCTCCTCCATAACGGAGGAGACCATCCACTTGCCTCCCGCTCCAGACATGCTTGGAGTGGTTTGAGGAGGAAATGCGAACTTGGGTGCTGGAGCTCAAGTGCGCAAGAATGGATGAGCAAGGAGGAAGATGGCGTGGGTAAAAAGAGGAATCCCTGTCCCATTATAAGGGCGGAGGAAACTATATGCCTCCCCACCTGCCTGGTAAACTCTCTTATTTCCCAAGCGCCGTAATTGATGGCGCTGTTGGGTTACCCACACCCGTATTGATGAGAATCCCGTGATAAGGGGACATGATCTCTACTTCGACAAGGCGTGCCAAGAAAACCGCCTCGCAATGTGTGCAGTAGCTGGTTGAGAAAAACGGTTCGAATAATGACCGAGCCGTGGTATGATGTCATGCTGCCAAATGTGTCACCAGATTAGATTTGTGGAAATATTATTCTCTCCACAGTGGTATGTGGAATTTGTTTTGCAGAGCCGGACACTATGCTTGTGTTCAAAATCTTCTATGGAGTATTCGGAGGAGGAACCCGCCTTGCAATGCCGAAGACAATCTACGCGCCGGACTCATCGTCATTGAAGCCTGGTTCAGGGGCTACTGAGGGAGTCCTGGATTAGGGGGTCCTCGGACAGCCGGACTATATCCTTTAGCCGGACTGTTGGACTATGAAGATACAAGATTGAAGACTTCGCCCCATGTCCGGATGGGACTCTCCTAGGCGTGGAAGTCAAGCTTGGCAATACGGATATGTAGATCTCCTCCCTTGTAACCGACTCTGTGTAACCCTAGCCCCCTCCGGTGTCTATATAAACTGGAGGGTTTAGTCCGTAGGACAACAACAATCATACCATAGGCTAGCTTCTAGAGTTTAGCCTCTACGATCTCATGGTAGATCAACTCTTGTAATACTCCTATCATCAATATCAATCAAGTAGGAAGTAGGGTATTACCTCCATCGAGAGGGCCCGAACCTGGGTAAACATCGTGTCCCCCGCCTCCTGTTACCATCTGCCTTAGACGCACAGTTCGGGACCCCCTACCCGATATCCGCTGGTTTTGACACCGACAGGCTTCTACATCAACACGATAGCCTCTCCGATGATGTGTGAGTAATTTACCTCAGACCTTCGGATCCATAGTTATTAGCTACATGGCTTCTTCTCTCTCTTTGGATCTCAATACAAAGTTCTCCATGATTCTCGTGGAGATCTATTCGATGTAATCTTCTTTTGCAGTGTGTTTGTTGAGACCGATGAATTGTGGGTTTATGATCAAGTTTATCTATGTACAATATTTGAATCTTCTCTGAAGTCTTTTATGTATGATTGGTTATCTTTGCAAGTCTCTTCGAATTATTAGTTTGGTTTAGCCTACTAGATTGATCTTTCTTGCAATGGGAGAAGTGCTTAGCTTTGGGTTCAATCTTGCGGTGTCCTTTCCCAGTGACAGTAGGGGCAGCAAGGCACATATTGTATTGTTGCCATTGAGGATAACTAGATGGGGTTTATTTCATATTGCATGAGTTTATCCCTCTACATCATGTCATCATACTTAAAGCATTACTCTGTTCTTATGAACTTAATACTCTAGATGCATGCTAGATAGCGGTCGATGTGTGGAGTAATAGTAGTAGATGCAGGCAGGAGTCAGTCTACTTGTCACGGACGTGATGCCTATATACATAATCATACTTAGATATTCTCATAACTATGCTCAATTCTATCAATTGCTCCACAGTAATTTGTTCACCCACAGTAATACTTATGCTCTCGAGAGAAGCCACTAGTGAAACCTATGGCCCCCGGGTCTATTTTCCATCATATTAATCTTCCAACACTTAGCTATTTTTATTGCCTTTTATTTTACTTTGCATCTTTATTATAAAAATACCAAAAATATTATCTTATCATATCTATCAGATCTCACTTTCGTAAGTGACCGTGAAGGGATTGACAACCCCATTATTGTGTTGGTTGCGAGGTTTTTATTTGTTTGTGTAGGTGCGAGGGACTCGTGCGTGGCCTCCTACTGGATTAATACCTTGGTTCTCAAAAACCGAGGGAAATACTTACGCCGCTTTACTACATCACCCTTTCCTCTTCAAGGGAAAACCAACGTAGTGCTCAAGAGGTAGCAGTTAGTCATGGAATGATTCATTACGGAACGAGTAAAGAGACTTGCCGGTGACGATATGGAACTAGGTATGATGATACCAATGATCGAATCTCGGGGAAGTAACATACCGATGACAAAGGGAACAACTTATGTTGTTGTGCGGTTTGACCGATAAATATCTTCGTAGAATATGTAGGAGCCAATACACTACAAAAAAATACACTTCCGTGATGATACGTGTTTGTCACAGTAGGTCGCGTTTTTTGTCATGCATGTACATCCATGACAAATTTATGACAGAATCAAGATAGTCATACATGTGCTGTCGTAGAAGTGTTCCATGACATTACCAAAATTATCATCACAGAAGTATCCACTTCCATGACGATTAATCGCGCGTCACAGAAGTGCTTTCGTCAAGGGTGACCGACACGTGGCATCCACCGTAACGGAACGCCGTTAAGCTATCGGGTCGGGTTTTGGATCCGATAACCCGTTAACAGCCCCGATCAATGGGGATTTTCCACGTGTAAAATCATCATTGGCTGGAGGAGACACGTGTTAGGTCCGCGCTGGCACAGGTGTCACTCATCCAATGGGCGAGACGCGCCTATGATATGTTGACACGTGGACCGGCCCATCAAGTTTAAATGGGCCGGCCCAACTAAAGGCCCACAAGATTTTGCGGACCATAATGGGCCGGCCCAGCTAAAGGCCCACGAGATTTTGCGGGCCATAATGGGCTGGCCCAGCTAACGGCCCACAAGATTTCGCGGGCCATAATGGGTCGGCCCAGGTAAAGGCCCACAAGATTTTTGTTTGCCATAATGGGCCGGCCCAAGTAAAGGCCCACAAGATTCTTGCGGATCATAATGGGCCGGCCCGGCTAAAGGCCCACGAGATTTCACCGACATTAACGGGACGGCCCAGCTGTAGGCCCACAAGCATTTGAGGGCCCTAGTAGGCCGACCCATTAACTGGCTGCCATGTTTTGGGCCAAATGCCGGCCCATATTTGATCCGGTCCATTAATGGCCTGCTACGTTCCAGGCCTAATAGTGGCCCATATGAGATCCGACCCGTTAAAAGCCTACCACGTTCTGGGCCAAATTACAGCCCAGATCAGGTACGGCCCTTTAAGAGGCTATGGGCTCAATTATGGCCCATATCAGATTCGGCCCGTCAACAGGACATTATGCTTTTGGGCCCACTTGCTAGAGGCCCACTTAGTAATTCGGCCTGACATTAGTTTTGGCCTCTTAAGGACCCGTTTAACATTTCGGCCCTATATTAGTTTCGGCCTGTTAAATGCCCGTCATATAGTTGGGCCTAACTACAGCCCGATTTGCATCCGGCCTGCTCGCAGCCGATATCTGATTGGGCCAAACAAGGACCAAGACAATTTTGGCCTGTTAAAAGCCCATGATTTGATTTGCACAATCATGGGCCGGAGTTCATTTCGGGCTGCTGCCGGCCCGTTAGATGTTCGACACGTTTCAGGCCCAACCTACATCATGATTGCATGACGGCCCGATTATGTACCGTAATTTTACGGTTTGGCCGGTTTACTGCGAAGACAGTAAAATAACTGCAGCATCGTGAATAAGAAAAAACCTAGACTATACAATAAATAAATTACAGCATATTACATCCACTGGGCATCAAAGTTCGCCACTATGATAATAAAGCACAAGCAGACAGCGGATTACATACACTGGGCATCAAAGATCGCCACCAGTGCAAATAAACACGCTGACAAAATAATATACAAAACCGACAGCACTTCAATAGAGTTCAAGAAAGGTTAGCCCTGCTGGGGAGCTGCAGCGCAAGCAGCTGAGCAAGATGATGAGACTGCGCTTGTTCAACACTTAAATCTTCCTCACTCTGAAAGATAAACAAGCAGACAGATGACAGGTTTTGCACATAAAAGTATCAGTGCTGACAATTCATCAAATTTCTTACTGACGAATAAAGTGACACAGTTTAAAATTGCATTAACACAATATGGTATTGTTCAGGTCAAGACATGGCAGGAAATGACATTTTTAAGGAGTTGGCAGCTTCACGACACCACTGGATTACAGATCAAGAACTCATAAGTATCAATGGTTAGTGTGCTGTCAATTTATCCCATTTTAGATTGGCAAATAAAGAGACGGTTTAAATAATACTCCCTCCGTCCGGAATTACTTGTCATCAAAATGGATGTGTCTAGAACTAAAATACATCTAGATACATCCATTTCAATGACAAGTATTTTCGGATGGAGGGAGTAGTAGAATGATATGACATTGTTCATAGTTAAGACATTGCAGAATATGATATTGTGCTGTAGTGGGTAGGTTCACCACACCACTGGATTACGGATGAAGAATAGAAGCATACATGCAGTGCAAAATAAGATCACTTGCTCTTTATACTTTAACTTACATGGTATGAATAAGGAACTTGGTTGTACAACTGAAAACTTAAATTGAGAAAGGACAAACTTTTGTTTATGAACTACTCCCTCCGTTCTAAAATAGATGACCCAACTTTATACTAACTTCAGTACAAAATTGGGTCATCTATTTTGGAACGGAGGGAGTACATAATAAACTTTAAACATGCAATTTGATGCAAACACCAAAAATAAATAGCTGTTGCAGTCATGCCTAACCAAATATATACAACAAAGTTTGAAGGCTTGAGATGGACAAACTTACATTATTGGTGAAGACAGGCTCTATAAAGGCCTTGTCCATGCTGATGGGGGGGGGGGGGCAATTCAAGAAGTTTACCACAGAATCTTCTTCATAAGCATTGCCTTTATTCTACATTTTGTTAAGAGTAAATATAGATGTGATAATATACGAAAAAATGGAGAATATTTAAGATAAGATGAAGAGTGATGCTACATAACCAAGTAGCTACAAATGTAAGTGCAGCGATACAGGCAAAAGGTACAGCCAAGAGCAATGCACAGCTAAACTTCTTCAGTACCAACCTTATGGTAAGAGTAAATATAGATCTGATGTGTAGAAAATGGAGGGCAAAGGAAAATAAGCTGCAGAGTGATGGTACATGAACAACTACCTGTCATTATAAGTACACTGATAAAGGACAGCATGTACTTACAAGAACAATGCAGAGCTAAAAAAACATTGGCATTGGATACTGAAGAATTTGGAGCGAACAATTGATAAGCAAGCTATCATGCATATTGCTGTCACATAATGAACCAGGTATGTATGCAAGTACAGTGATACAGGACAACAGGTACTAACAAAAGCAAAGCAGCGGGCAGCATATTTGCGATATCCTGTCGTTCTTTTCAAACCGGAATTCTTCTTCGAGCAGATTTCCTGCAAACAAGATCCGTAAGGCACATGCGGAAAAGTAGAAGTTCAAATTGTCATGTGATTTCATAGACAGTACCTCATCCTAGGAACAAGACCAGTGCATAACAATGTTTTTCCATTCAATGTCTTCTAAATTTAGCATAGGAGACTTCACCGGAAATTCATTTATAGATTTGCCACCAAAGTGTGATTTCCTCAGGTAACACCGATACTGCTGCAATGCTTCCTTGAAAAGCACAAGCAAGCTTTCCTCGTCATGACTATCCAGATTGACCCTCGCCTAGTTACAACAATGTAATGTAAATCATTGATGTGTTCAATCAGCAGAAAACAGGAAAATAATAACCATGAATAATAGCACTTACACGTAAGTTGGACAGGAAGATGTGAAAATGGTGTTTGTTTTCACAATAATCTTCCCATGATGGGAATATATGCACATAGTCCCTAACAACATTGAAAGCATTGTCTTTTAAATTTGGAATAAATGGAATGGGGTTCCAATCTGTAGGAATTGGCCGTCTCTGCAGTTGGGATAGGTCTTCGGCCGGTGGACTTGCTGTACTTTTTGCTGGAGTGAGATTTTTCTGTGGTACAGCTGGTGCTATGGCAAATGAAATTGGTATACCTTTTGCTGGAGTGCAGGTCCTGTGTGGTGGGGCTAGTGGTGTGGCCAGTGAAGTATGGGTACAGTCTGCTGGAGTCGGTCCTACGTTTTGTGTCACAGCTCTATCAAACATGGTAAAGAAGAGCAAGCAGATTTTGGATAATAAAATGTTGATTGCGCAGTGCCCACACATGATGAACCAGAGCGCATTAAGAATGCAACTCCCAGCTGTCTCTCGACCATTTCAGGCGGTTGGATGAAGATCCTACGTCTCCTAACCCTTCTTCCTCGTCTGTGATTCTTCCCATACAGAACACCGCACGGGCCGCCGGCCGGACCACCGGCCCCCACCGCCTGTGTTCCTCTGCCACCCCCACCACCACCCGTGTCGAGTTTTCTTTGTTCGGCGAGGCCCCACAACCACCCGAGCCCCTTGGATCGCACCGGCGAACTCCGGCGAGCTCTGAAAAATCGACTGACCCTATTTTGAAATTTAGTCTACTGTGATTTAACTAGTGTGGAATATAAAAGGGGAAAACCATAAGCATTGGGAGTATAGTGTTGAGCGTGCCATGGTGGATCTGAAGGTGCAAACCGGACAAAGGCAACTTCGCAACCAAGACAAGAAATCAGAGTAAAGCAGTGGTGATCTATTTTCTTGCTGCGATAAATAAGTTGAGCAAATACGAAAGAGTACCGCCTCTGGTGCGGCGCCGTGGACGCATCTGGTGAGAACTTGATGGTGCTGCGGTAGCAATGGTTGTCAGGGGCGTGGAAGCAGATCTAGGAGGGTAGGCGGTGGCGGCGGGGTGCGGTGGACGAGACGGTCATAGGAGCGGCGCCGGCAAGGTGGACGACGGCGGGGATGAAGCGAGAGGACGGGATGCAAGGATCTTGGTCCGAAGGCATGGATGAGAGAGGTCGATCTCTTGTAATGGACGGCGGTGTCGGGGTATCAGCTCCGGCATGGTGGAGGAGGACAGCGGTGGATGGGGTGGCGGACGGCGGCGGACGGAGGAGGGTGGGGGTGGAGAGGGTGTTTTGGCGCCCACGGAGTACGAATGGGGAAAAGGGAGGTAGAGAGGAAGGGGGGAACCATGTAGTCAGGGCGCGCTTGTCTCAAATGCGAGGAAATTTACAAACTTAGCCCCCGTTTCAAATTTCTGCTACATCACAGCAACATTAGTCGGTTGGGGATAGGACGGTAATCTCGCATACACCGAATATTTGCCGACGAGATTTTGTTTTTGGCGCCCACCGTGTATGAATATGAATCGGGGAGGGAGTCGATTTCGGCCGAGGGCACATTGTGTTTTCGCACCCACCGTGTATGAATCCGGGTGAGAGGCGGTTACATCATGTTTGGGTGAAATTACAAACCTACCCCTATCGAAACCTATAGAAATCCAGCAGATAGGCTTTGCGCGGCAGGGATAGGCAGTAGTGATTTCCATCTCGCAGATTTTGGTTTCGGGCGGTTACTGTGACTTTCCCCGCTTCGTTCAAATTTTGCACAGTGCACGTTTACCGTGCCAACTCAATTCGAATCCCGTTTGTATTCTACTATTTTTTCGGGCGGGATCCATTTTCAATTGGAATTTCATTCTATATACATCATTTTTTTACATATATACTTTCAAAAGCACAACAAAAAATTCTGCTCCTTTATATGTATAATATGATTTACAAATACAACGATCTCGAAATCTTAAGGTTGAATTCGAATTTTTTTAACCAAATTATGTTCTACTAAAATGTATGGATCAGTAATATCTACATATTAAATAACATAGATGTGCGTGAATTCATATGACTATGCATGTTTGATAGATCAATTTTCGTTTGAGTATGGTTACATGTATCATCATCTCGAATTCAAATATTTGAATCCCTTTTTTGTTCACTCCTTTCACGCCCATCTCTCTCGCATGCATGCTCCTTCAGGTAGCCATCACTCTCTTTTCTCCAGCTCACCCGCACGCTCACTTCATGTTTCTCCTATCCTCGCAAACATGGTCTCTCGACGTCTCCCTTGAGAAGTGTCACACTCTCCCTATCATTATACATTACACGGTTTTCATTATCTCTCACGTCTCTACTGTTCTCTGGTATCACTCGGTACCTAAGCTTTCTTTTTCACCGCCACACACACAGTCTCCACTCGTCTTTCACTTTGTCTTTCTCTCTATGGGATTCACTCACACACCCTATATGTCTCTACATATGACTCATAGCACTAAAATTACTCTCTCTCTCTCTCTCTCTCCTGTAGACACAACATTTGTTGCAGTCTCCTTTTCGTCTCCATCCCAGACTGACACCGATCAGACAACCCCGACTACCGTCTCCTCTCTCTCTCTCACAGACACACACACACACACACACACAACTCCTGCTTCGACCCCCCTTCCCGACTACCTTATCTCTCTCTCACACACAAAACTCTCGCTTTCGCACCCCGACTCGTATTTCTCTCACAAGCATTTATCGACTAGCTATCCTCTAGATAGGTTTATACACCCGCACACTCATGCTTCCACCGTCGCATACATGTCTCTCTCTCGCTCCTTGTATCTATGTAGCTTTTTCTTCCCTTCTTGAGACACGCCCTCTCGAACGTGCACACACACACACACACACTATCGCCTCATTTTAAGCTGATACCTATCGCACACACACTACTTGTGTCTTTGTCACACATGCACTCCATCCTCCTCCACTCTCCCTCTCTCTCACACACACATGGGCTTTTTGCAACAACTAGCAAGATGCCATGCGTTGCACGGAACATCAAGATGCATTTGTATGAGTAGTTTATCTTGTGGGGGAAGAGGATGAACGAGGGAAGACCTTATTTGCAAATGTGGAGAGGGGTGTGGGTATCTTTTTGCAAAATTGCCATAGTTTCCTTCCTATCTGTCAGATATAGATCGGACGGCCTATATTGCAGGATGGCAGGCACACGATCATCACTGATAATGCTTTTTATAAGAATAGGGATAAAAAATAGAGTTGGTGATAATGGTGGGCCTGCCATCCTGCAATGTAGGTCGTCCGATTTATATCTGACGGATAGCTAGGAAGGAAAATATGGCAATTTACCCACACTCTTCACCACATTTGCAGATAAGGCCTTCCCTCGTTCATTCTTTTCTCCCACGAGATTTTGATGTTCCATGCAATGCACGGGCATCTTGCTAGTAAGAGTAGAAATTAGACATATACCACTTCTCGAATCTTGAAACCAACAACATGCCTCCCTTATCTCATCAAAACCGCCAAAGGAATATATTTTGAGTGAAACATAACATATTTTTAGTGATATACGTATTTCAAAACTAGACTTTTTTTCTATCAAATCGGTGAATATGTATTAATCTACTTTGATCGTGTGGCAACGCATTGGCACATTGCTAGTAGTTATTATAATTTTTTGGACACCAGACAAATGGTGGAGTACATATATGAAGAGAAGAGGCGCACGCACGCAGTCAGCCTCTCGTTTTCTCGCACACATGAGTGTTACGTAAAGGCGACGTTAACAAATAAACCCTAAAACCCTAGGTGCATGATTGCTGCATTCGCGGGTACCGGGTACGTGGTGGAGCACCTTTGTAGGAGTTGATGGTCGGGACCACAGGTGAACGACTTGGAGCGCGGTGGCTCGCCAGTTGCCACAAACCGAGTAGC
Organism: Triticum timopheevii; assembly: GCA_963921465.1. Lineage (NCBI taxonomy): Eukaryota > Viridiplantae > Streptophyta > Magnoliopsida > Poales > Poaceae > Triticum > Triticum timopheevii. Next base: position 467,054,180 of record OY997266.1, read on the forward strand.
CACGTTTAAAATATCGTTTTTTTAGCGGGGTTAAGAGTTCCGATTTTAAATGGCACGTTATAAGTAGTAAGTAGTTTTTAGACCGATTGGTATGGAGCGAAAATGGAATTCATAGTACTACGTACCTCCTTGGCGTATGGTTGTATGGGTTTATGTTACGAGATGTTGAACCTGGTAGTTCTAGGGCAAATACTATGGTTTAGATTTAGATGCTGGTTTTCAGTAATCGGAAGGGGAAACCCTTCTTTGATTAAAAAAACTACTACCTCCATTCTGGTTTACTAGTCCCCATCGTACTTTGGGTCAAAGTCTGTCCATGAATTTTACTTGTAAAATGTGAATGGAAAACAAGATTTTGTTATACCCAAGCAAAAAAGGACTGGAGGGAGTGATTGCTCTGACACGGACGCGACCTCTCATAGCGCAGGCATTGAACCGGCGCGCCGGCCAAGATGGCCGCACTCGCTGCAGGCCCGGCTGAGCACGCCTCCTCACCGCGTGCAACCAGCTTAAGACTGCCCCGCCTGCCTTCATTGAATCCGCGTGTGTGCCGGCAACACGTCCTTCCGCGAGCCAGCAGGCATTTTAGAACACAAAAAATGACTAAAATATAATTAATTTATGCATGGTCTTGACTTGTTGTGCTCGCACTGGTAGCAGGAACTAGTAGAGGTTTTTCTTTATTTATAACTCTCCTCACATTTTTTTGGCTTTGAAGTGAATCATGGTTGTGGACATTATGTATGAATGTGCAGATATCTGTGAACATGAGTTTGATGTGGAAGTTGGAGTTGGAATGTCGGGCTTGCGCGTGAACTATACCATGTCCAATGCTTTGTTTATTATTGTTTGGAAAGTAATTGTTGTTATTACATGACCCGAAAAAAAAACATTTTGTGCCACATCAGTAGATGCAGAGACATCACAACAGGCATGCTGACTGGATAAACATTTAAACCTAGCTATTATGAAGGAAATTTTGTATTGACAACAGTTTTAGATAGCAGGAGACGCCTAGCCTGCTCTGCCTCTGCTAGCTTATTTCTGGCTTCTTCCATCTCTTCTTTGGCTTGGGTGAAGAGATCATCTGATTGCTCTTTTCGCTTCTTGAGGAACTCAGCTACATTCTCAAGGGCTATTGCACGCTTTCTTTCAGCCTTAACTAATGCCACGAGGACACGAACAGCTGACAACTCCACCTGGCTTGTGTGTAATCCAGCATCACCTGGAAATTTGCACCTTGTGTCTAATCCAGCATCATTAGGGAACTGGCAGCTTGTGTGTAATCCAGCCTCATTTTGGAAACATGATCTCGAGGTTGACCATACTTCCCTCCTCGCAGGAACTGCATCCTGACATGAAGTTACTTCTTTTTTGGATCAATACTCAGAGAAACCTAGATCCATTTAGTAGAAGCCAGATAAACAGAACTCGGAGAAGTGAATTAAAAAGGAAAAGAAATATAAAAACAGACTACACGGTAAGAACACCCACTTCCTACATCAAGTTAAAAACGAAAGCATTAGGACGATTAAGACTCTTCTTATTACACATCGAAGAACACCACGCTTAAGAGAAACAGAAACTACAACATATACACATCAAAGAACACGAGGCTAAACGAAAGTAATTGAAAGGGTGTTACTTACCAAAGCTCATTTTATAGGTTCGGTGCAGCTCCTCTTTAACTTGCCACGCTCCTTGAAGATGTCCCGAGTATCCCGTGTTTGGTCTTCATTGCTCCTCTGCATGTCCACACTCGTGGTTTCAAAATCTCAACATGGCAAGAAAAATACTACTAGTAATACTCGCGCATCTTGTGGGCAACATTAAAGCACTCGTCTGCCATGTTAGAGCATCTCCAACAGAATCGCAATGCGCGGCGCTTTAAAAAAAGCATTTACAGTGCTAAGATCGAGAAGTAGATACTAGAGAGTAGAGGATAGTTTTCAGCATAGATAGATACAAAAAAGATAATTCAACTACTCCTCGTCGTACGACTGCTCCTCGGTGATGTCCTCCTCCGACGTCTGACTGTAGGCGTGAAGATACCGATCGTGGTCGGATTCCCAGGGCGACGCTGCTCCTAGCATCATGTTGAATTCAGCGTCCGCTTTTCACCTACGCTTGTCCTCGCGATAGGCGGCTTGCTCCGCCCTCCTCTTATCCCTCTCCGCCCTCCTTTGCGCGTAGAACTCGCGCTTATTTATGATGTCCTGCGGGAAGTGTTGGCGCCACAGTGCAATGGCTTCCTCGTCCATCTCGGCGATGCTGAGACGGTGCTCCCGCCTCCGGTTGTCGCGACGATCCTCGTCGGTGCTAAGACGCGGCAGAGGCGCGAGCTCCTGCGCCCGCTCCCGCGTCGGCACGTTGGGGAAGTTCAATGTTCTATGAGGCCACCGGAGGCGCCACGCCGCCGCGTCGTACGCGCGGGCGGCCTCGGTGGCGGTGTCAAAATTGCCGAGGCCGAGGCGCATCTCGCGGAACCGGATCTTGGCGGAGAAGCCGCCGGAGGGGCGCGCACGGACGCCGCGGTATCTCCAAGTTTCCCGACGACGCGGCGGCATGGTGGCGCGGCGGCGAGGCGAAAAAGAGCGGGGAGAGAGCGGTGGCGAGGCATAGAGCGGTGGCAATGCACAGAGCGGTGGGAGGGCGTTGGATTTTATAAAGCGCGCCGGACGCCGCGCGCCAAAACTGGTGCACGCCCAGACGCTTTTTCTCGCGCTCGCGCGATCCTTTCCCGACGTATCTGCTATCTCTACTCTCTTCTCTACGGTTATATTTATTTTATATTTAATATTTAATATTTATCTCTACTTCCTTTACTGTATATATTTTTTTGTCTATACTTTTTTTCTTGCAATATAGGCCGTCCGATTTATATCTGACAGATAGGAAGGAAACAAATGGGAATTTTGCAAAAAGATACCCATACCCCTCTCCAGATTTGCAAATAAGGCCTTCCCTCGTTCATCCTTTTCTCCCACAAGATAAACTACTCATACAAATGCATCTTGATGCGTGCAACGCATGGGCATCTTGCTAGTTCTAAAAACCTTTCCATCATTTGCCACATTGCTGGTCGCAGATGAAAAACCTACCCAAGCACAGTGTGATACGGGAGCGACGCACAATTACAAGCTGATATTCTGTTGGACAATGGAGGCTATAACCAATTACTTTTACGGGAACAATAGCACCCAGGAAAATTGAAGGGTAGGTATGAACAAAATTGGAACTGCACATGTACTGCTAAGTGATTCAATACACACATTACCAATCGAGGAGGAGAACGATGGTCGCGGCGGCCTCTGTGAGTCATGGTCGGCAATGGGAGTCAGTTCATTGTTCATGACGGTGGTACTTCTGCGCTTGGCGTCGGCTTCCGGGAAGCAGATCCGAGACCGTGGAAGACGATGCCGGGGAAGAGGCTCCGTCTACGACGACGACGGTGGACCGGCTCCAGTGCGGCGTACGAGGTCGTCGATGAGGCAGATGCGCTGCGGTGGACGAGTGCGCCGATGTAAAGGGGAGGAGCACGAAGGATGCGGTGCCGTGGAGAAGTCTATTTTGCGGTGGGGATAGAAAGTGGGGAGTATTCAGGTGTACTACTCTGGGTGCCGGGGTGGGGATGGCTGGGTAGGGTGAACCTGAAGTTACGAAAATAGCCCCTACCAAGCGTCGTACATAGGCTTGTTCCGAAGGCTATGATGGTAACTTCCCACTGCTCGAATCAGGGTCACGGGAGATTTTCCCGCCGACCTCAAAATTTTGTGACGCTGGACTCCCCGTGTGGCGTGTTGAGTGATTCGGCTAAGCAACTAGCGAGTAGTAGTAGTAAACTCTGCATATTAGGTTTGACCGAAGTCAAACTTCCTAAATTTTGACCAAGTTTATAAAATATAAACATTTACCATAACAAATATGTATGATGTGGAAGTACATTCAATAATGAATCTAATGGTATTGATTGTTATTGTATATGTTAATATTTTTTGTTATAAGCTTTCTGAGAGTTTACAAAACTTGACTTTGACCAATGCTAATACGCGGACTTAAATAAAAATGGAGGGAGTACACATTTGTTTTCTTAGTTTGTAGTGAACTAATCATTTGTTGAAATTGTGAAATAAATATATTAGGCTATTGACTTCGAATGTAATGGTCTATACAATTCAATAGTTACAATCATTGTCGAATCCCAAGATGTATACAAGGTCTATAGTACTTCACAACATGCTCAAACTCACATAATCCCAGTCAAATGAGAATCTAAATGCATTTCATAGTTATTATTTTGTAGGGTGCAACAAAAACAATCAAAACTCTACATCAGCCATTATAGAAGCAAAATTTTGACATATCCCATTGTGTGAATGAAATGTGCAGAGAGAGCTTTTGAAGATGGAGCAGATAGGGCAGGAAAGATTGTATGTATGTGGACGAGAGAGTAGGAGACAAACCTAACAAGACACACACAGAGAGAGAGAGAGAGAGGAAGAGAGAGAGGAAGAAGTTAGGTATGTGAGAAAGATGGAGACATGTAATATACGTGATTCTGTATACGTGGAAGGAGAAGAGACAACATGTTTGATGAGAGAGCTGGAAAAACATGGACGAGAGGGGAAGGATCTCATGGGTTGAGGGATTGACAATTTTGTGCGGGGGAGATAGGGATTGGTAATTTTGTGCAAGAGAGAGAGAGGGGGTGGGGGGAGGAGTCAGTCAGCCGTCGTCACATCACCCTGCTTCCAAATGACCCCGCATTCTCTAGCGCGGTGTGGTCGCCGTCTTTGATCTGCTCGATGCCCTCTTTGAAGATTGAGGTGTTGTGCATGCTCGGGTGCAAAGAAGCACAAGCGAGAGTGGTCGCCGTATAACCTTGGATGGCGATGAACTGTGTGCTCGGGGGAGTGTGTGTGTGTGTGTGTTGTGCTGCGTGCGTGGGTGTGTGTGTGTGTGTGTGCGCGCGCGTGCGTGTGTGTGTGTGTGTGTGTGTGTGTGTGTGTGTGTGTGTCAGATATTGAGCGAAAACAAACCTAAGGAGAGAAATGGGTATTCACGAAGAGATTGCGCGGGCCTTGAGGTGGGCAGGGGCCGAGTGAGGGTGTCAAAATGTGCGCGTTGATGCATATGTTGCATGCGATCATGCGAGGGACGGACGAATCGAGAGAGATGGTTGTTGTGTTACGGATGCTCCTTTGTCTCTCCCTCTCTCTCTCTCTCTCACACACACACACACGCACACACAAGTAAACTAGAAGACCGTTCTCTCATGTATACACAACGTATCGGCATCTGTCTATGTCTCAATCATGCATGATCGTTTGCACATTCACACCTCTCTATGTCTGTATCACACGCACACCGTCTCCACATTGCCCTTCCGCCACAACAAACATATGGACACATACACACGTTCTCTCTCAGTCACACACACAAAATAAGTACTAAAAAAATAGGGCGCACCTAAAACGTCCAAATCCAAATAAACACAAACTAGAGCTAAATTCAAATATATGGAAATATTGCAGCGTCAAGAACTTTCCCAGGAAAAAAAAAGTTGAGTAATATTCGAGAATTGTTTTCACACACAAAAAGGTGAAGGAAATATGCCCTAGAGGCAATAATAAAGTTATTATTTATTTCCTCATATCATGATAAATGTTTATTATTCATGCTAGAATTGTATTAACCGGAAACATGATACATGTGTGAATACATAGACAAAACTATAGTCACTAGTATGCCTCTACTTGACTAGCTCATTAATCAAAGATGGTTATGTTTCCTAACCATAGACATGTGTTGTCATTTGATTAGTGGGATCACATCATTAGGAGAATGATGTGATTGACATGACCCATTCCGTTAGCCTAGCACTTAATTGTTTAGTATACTGCTATTGCTTTCTTCATGACTTATACAAAGTTCCTGCAACTATGAGATTGTGCAACTCCCGTATACTGGAAGAACACTTTGTGTGTTACCAAACGTCACAACATAACTGGGTGATTATAAAGGTGCTCTACAGGTGTTTCCGAAGGTACATGTTGGGTTGGCATAATTCGAGATTAGGTTTTGTCACTCCGATTGTCGGAGAGGTATCTCTGGGCCCTCTCGGTAATACTCATCACCTAAGCCTTGCAAGCATGTAACTAGTGAGTTAGTTATGAGATGATGTATTACGGATCGAGTAAAGAGACTTGCCGGTAACGAGATTGAACTAGGTATTGGATACCGACGATCAAATCTCGGGCAAGTAACATACCGATGACAAAGGGAACAAAGTATGTTGTTATGCGGTTTGACCGATAAAGATCTTCGTAGAATATGTAGGAACCAATATGGGCATCCAGGTCCCGCTATTGGTTATTGACCGAGAATGGTTTTAGGTCATGTCTACATAGTTCTCGAACCCGTAGGGTCCGCACGCTTAACGTTTCGATGACAGTTTTATTATGAGTTTATAAGTTTTGATGTACCGAAGTTTGTTCGGAGTCCCGGATGTGATCACAGACATGACGAGGAGTCTCAGAATGGTCGAGACATAAAGATTGATATATTGGAAGCCTATATTTGGACATCGGAATGGTTCCGGGTGAAATCAGCATTTTACCGGAGAACCGGGAGGTTACCGGAACCCCCCGGGGGGCTAATGGGCCTACATGGGCCAAGAGAGAGAAGAGGGAAGGAGCCAGGAGGGGGCCGCGTGCCCCTCCCCCTCCTAGACTGAATAGGACAAGGGAAGGAGGGCGGCGCCCCCCCCCCTTTCCTTCCCCTCTTCCTCCTCTTTCCCCCTTCTCCTACTCCTACTTGGAAAAGGGGAGTCCTACTCCTGGTGGGAGTAGGACTCCCCACTTGGCGCGCCCTCTAGGCCGGCCGCCTCCTCCCCCCTGGCTCCTTTATATACGGGGGCGGGGGGCACCCCATAGACGCACAAGTTGATCTACGGATCGTTCCTTAGCCGTGTGCGGTGCCCCCTTCCACCATATTCCACCTCGGTCATATCGTCGCAGAGTTTAGGCGAAGCCCTGCGCCGGTAGAACATCATCATCGTCACCACGCCGTCGTGCTGACGGAACTCATCTCTGGAGCTCGGCTGGATCGGAGGCCGGAGATCGTCATCGAGCTGAACGTGTGCTGAACTCAGAGGCTCCGTACATTCGGTGCTTGGATCGGTCGGATCATGAAGACGTACAACTACATCAACCGCGTTGTGCTAACTCTTCCGCTTACGGTCTACAAGGGTACATGGACGAACACTCTCCCCTCTCGTTGCTATTCCATCACCATGATCTTCCGTGTGCGTAGGATTTTTTTTGAAATTACTACGTTCCCCAACAGTGGCATCCGAGCCTAGGTTTTATGCGTTGATGTTATATGCACGAGTAGAACACAAGTGAGTTGTGGGCGATACAAGTCATACTGCTTACCAGCATGTCATACTTTGGTTCGGCGGTATTGTGAGATGAAGCGGCCCGGACCGACATTACACGTACGCTTACGCGAGACTGGTTTCACCGTTACGAGCACTCGTGCTTAAAGGTGGCTGGTGGGTGTCTGTCTCTCTCACTTTAGCTGAATCGAGTGTGGCTACGCCCGGTCCTTGCAAAGGTTAAAACAGCAGCAACTTGACGAACTATCGTTGTGGTTTTTGATGCGTAGGTAAGAACGGTTCTTGCTAAGCCCGTAGCAGCCACGTAAAATTTGCAACAACAAAGTAGAGGACATCTAACTTGTTTTTGCAGGGCATGTTGTGATGTGATATGGTCAAGACGTGATGCTATATTTTATTGTATGAGATGATCATGTTTTGTAACCGAAGTTATCGGCAACTGGCAGGAGCCATATGGTTGTCGCTTTATTGTATGAAATGCAAACTCCCTGTAATTGCTTTACTTTATCACTAAGCGGTAGCGATAGTCGTAGAAGCAATAGATGGCGTAAACGACAATGATGCTACGATGGAGATCAAGGTGTCGCGCCGGTGACGATGGTGATCACGACGGTGCTTCGGAGATGGAGATCACAAGCCCAAGATGATGATGGCCATATCATATCACTTATATTGATTGCATGGATGTTTATCCTTTATGCATCTTATCTTGCTTTGATTGACGGTAGCATTTTAAGATGATCTCTCACTAAAATTATCAAGAAGTGTTCTCCCTGAGTATGCACCGTTGCCAAAGTTCGTCGTGCTGAGACACCACGTGATGATCAGGTGTGATAAGCTCTACGTCCATCTACAACGGGTGCAAGCCAGTTTTGCACACGCAGAATATTCAGGTTAAACTTGACGAGCCTAGCATATGCAGATATGGCCTCGGAACACGGAGACAGAAGGTCGAACGTGAATCATATAGTAGATATGATCAACATAGTGATGTTCACCATTGAAAACTACTCCATCTCACGTGATGATCGGTTATGGTTTAGTTGATTTGGATCACGTGATCACTTAGATGACTAGAGAGATGTCTGTCTAAGTGGGAGTTCTTAAGTAATATGATTAATTGAACTTAAATTCATCATGAACTTAGTACCAGATAGTATCTTGCTTGTCTATGTTTGTTTGTAGATAGATGGCTCGTGCTGTTGTTCCGTTGAATTTTAATGCGTTCCTTGAGAAAGCAAAGTTGAAAGATGATGGTAGCAATTACACGGACTGGGTCCGTAACCTGAGGATTATCCTCATTGCTGCACAGAAAAGTTACGTCCTGGAAGCACCGCTGGGTGCCAGGCCTGCTGCTGATGCAACTGACGATGTTAAGAACGTCTGGCAGAGCAAAGCTGATGACTACTCTATAGTTCAGTGTGCCATGCTTTACGGCTTAGAACCGGGTCTTCAACGATGTTTTGAACGTCATGGAGCATATGAGATGTTCCAAGAGTTGAAGTTAATATTTCAAGCAAATGCCCGGATTGAGAGATATGAAGTCTCCAATAAGTTCTATAGCTGCAAGATGGAGGAGAATAGTTCTGTCAGTGAACACATACTCAGAATGTCTGGATATAATAATCACTTGATTCAACTGGGAGTTAATCTTCCTGATGATAGTGTCATTGACAGAATTCTCCAATCACTGCCACCAAGCTACAAGAGCTTTGTGATGAACTATAATATGCAAGGGATGAACAAGACTATTCCCGAGCTCTTCGCAATGCTAAAAGCCGCTGAGGTAGAAATCAAGAAGGAGCATCAAGTGTTGATGGTCAACAAGACCACTAGTTTCAAGAAAAAGGACAAAGAGAAGAAGAAGGGGAACTTCAAAAAGAACGGCAAGCAAGTTGCTGCTCAAGAGAAGAAACCCAAGTCTGGACCTAAGCCTGAAACTGAGTGCTTCCACTGCAAGCAGACTGGTCACAGGAAGCGGAACTGCCCCAAGTATTTGGCGGATAAGAAGGATGGCAAAGTGAACAAAGGTATATGTGATATACATGTTATTGATGTGTACCTAACTAGAGCTCGTAGTAGCACCTGGGTATTTGATACTGGTTCTGTTGCTAATATTTGCAACTCGAAACAGGGACTACGGAATAAGCGAGCACTGGCCAAGGACGAGGTGACGATGCGCGTGGGAAACGGTTCCAAAGTCGATGTGATCGCGGTCGGCACGCTACCTCTACATCTACCTTCGGGATTAGTTTTAGACCTGAATAATTGTTATTTGGTGCCAGCGTTGAGCATGAACATTATATCTGGATCTTGTTTAATGTGAGACGGTTATTCATTTAAATCAGAGAATAATGGTTGTTCTATTTATATGAGTAATATCTTTTATGGTCATGCACCCTTAAAGAGTGGTCTATTTTTATTGAATCTCGATAGTAGTGATACACATATTCATAATGTTGAAACCAAAAGATGCAGAGTTGATAATGATAGTGCAACTTATTTGTGGCACTGCCGTTTAGGTCATATCAGCATAAAACGCATGAAGAAACTCCATACTGATGGACTTCTGGAATCACTTGATTATGAATCACTTGGTACTTGCGAACCGTGCCTCATGGGCAAGATGACTAAAACACCGTTCTCCGGAACTATGGAGAGAGCAACAGATTTGTTGGAAATCATACATACAGATGTATGTGGTCCGATGAATATTGAGGCTCGTGGCGGATATCGTTATTTTCTCACCTTCACAGATGATTTGAGCAGATATGGGTATATCTACTTAATGAAGCACAAGTCTGAAACATTTGAAAAGTTCAAAGAATTTCAGAGTGAAGTGGAGAATCATTGTAACAAGAAAATAAAGTTTCTACGATCTGATCGTGGAGGAGAATATTTTAGTTACGAGTTTGGTTTACATTTGAAACAATGCGGAATAGTTTCGCAACTCACGCCACCCGGAACACCACAACGAAATGGTGTGTCCGAACATCGTAATCGTACTTTACTTGATATGGTGCGATCTATGATGTCTCTTACCGATTTACCGCTATCGTTTTGGGGTTATGCTTTAGAGACGGCCGCATTCACGTTAAATAGGGCACCATCAAAATCCGTTGAAACGACGCCTTATGAACTATGGTTTGGCAAGAAACCAAAGTTGTCGTTTCTTAAAGTTTGGGGCTGCGATGCTTATGTGAAGAAACTTCAACCAGATAAGCTCGAACCCAAATCGGAGAAATGTGTCTTCATAGGATATCCAAAAGAGACTGTTGGATGCACCTTCTATCACAGATCCGAAGGCAACACATTCGTTGCTAAGAATGGGTCCTTTCTAGAGAAGGAGTTTCTCTCGAAAGAAGTGAGTGGGAGGAAAGTAGAACTTGATGAGATAACTGTATCTACTCCCTTATTGGAAAGTAGTTCATCACGAGAACCGGTTCCTGTGACGACTGCACCAATTAGTGAGGAAGCTAATGATAGTGATCATGAAACTTCAGATCAAGTTTCTGCTGAACCTCATAGGTCTACCAGAGTAAGATCCGCACCAGAGTGGTACGGTAATCCTATTCTGGAAGTCATGTTACTTGACCATGATGAACCTACGAACTATGAGGAAGCGATGATGAGCCCAGATTCCGCAAAATGGCTAGAGGCCATGAAATCTGAGATGGGATCCATGTATGAAAACAAAGTGTGGACTTCGGTTGACTTGCCCGATGATCGGCAAGCCATTGAAAATAAATGGATCTTTAAGAATAAGACTGATGCTGATGGTAATGTAACTGTCTATAAAGCTCGACTTGTTGCGAAAGGTTTTCGACAAGTTCAAGGGGTTGACTACGATGAGACTTTCTCACCCGTAGCGATGCTTAAGTCTGTCCGAATCATGTTAGCTATTGGTGCATTTCATGATTATGAAATTTGGCAAATGGATGTCAAGACTGCATTCTTGAATGGATTTCTAGAAGAAGAGTTGTATATGATGCAGCCGGAAGGTTTTGTTGATCCAAAAGGTGCTAACAAAGTATGCAAGCTCCAGCGTTCCATTTATGGACTGGTGCAAGCATCTCGGAGTTGGAATAAACGCTTTGATAGTGTGATCAAAGCATATGGTTTTATACAGACTTTTGGAGAAGCCTGTATTTACAAGAAAGTGAGTGGGAGCTCTGCAGCATTTCTAGTTTTATATGTAGATGACATATTATTAATTGGAAATGATATAGAATTTCTGGATAGCATAAAGGGATACTTGAATAAAAGTTTTTCAATGAAAGACCTCGGTGAAGCTGCTTACATATTGGGCATCAAAATCTATAGAGATAGATCAAGACGCTTAATAGGACTTTCACAAAGCACATACCTTGACAAAATTTTGAAAAATTTCAAAATGGATCAGGCAAAGAAAGGATTCTTGCCTGTGCTACAAGGTGTGAAGTTGAGTCAAACTCAATGCCCGACCACAGCAGAAGATAGAGAGAAAATGAAAAATGTTCCCTATGCTTCAGACCAGACCTGACGTATGCTTAGCAATAAGCTTGGCAAGAAGGTACCAAAGTAATCCAGGAGTGGATCACTGGACAGCGGTCAAGAACATCCTGAAATACCTGAAAAGGACTAAGGATATGTTTCTCGTATATGGAGGTGACAAAGAGCTAGTCGTAAATGGTTACGTCGATGCAAGCTTTGACACTGATCCGGACGATTCTAAATCGCAAACTGGATACGTGTTTTTATTAAACGGTGGAGCTGTAAGTTGGTGCAGTTCTAAACAAAGCATCATGACGGTATCAACATGTGAAGCGGAGTACATAGCTGCTTCCAAAGCAGCGAATGAAGGAGTCTGGATGAAGGAGTTCATTTCCGATCTAGGTGTCATACCTAGTGCATCGGGACCAATGAAGATCTTCTGTGACAATACTGGTGCAATTGCCTTGGCAAAGGAATCCAGATTTCACAAGAGGACCAAGCACATCAAGAGACACTTCAATTCCATTCGGGACCAAGTCCAAGTGGGAGACATAGAGATTTGCAAGATACATACGGATCTGAATGTTGCAGACCCATTGACTAAGCCTCTCTAACGAGCAAAACATGATCAGCACCAAGACTCCATGGGTGTCAGAATCATTACTATGTAATCTAGATTATTGACTCTAGTGCAAGTGGGAAACTGAAGGAAATATGCCCTAGAGGCAGTAATAAAGTTATTATTTATTTCCTCATATCATGATAAATGTTTATTATTCATGCTAGAATGTATTAACCGGAAACATGATACATGTGTGAATACATAGACAAAACTATAGTCACTAGTATGCCTCTACTTGACTAGCTCATTAATCAAAGATGGTTATGTTTCCTAACCATAGACATGTGTTGTCATTTGATTAGTGGGATCACATCAGTAGGAGAATGATGTGATTGACATGACCCATTACGTTAGCCTAGCACTTGATCGTTTAGTATACTGCTATTGCTTTCTTCATGACTTATACAAAGTTCCTGCAACTATGAGATTGTGCAACTCCCATATACCAGAAGAACACTTTGTGTGCTACCAAATGTCACAACGTAACTGGGTGATCATAAAGGTGCTCTAAAGGTGTTTCCAAAGGTACATGTTGGGTTGGCATAATTCGAGATTAGGTTTTGTCACTCCGATTGTCGGAGAGGTATCTCTGGGCCCTCTCGGTAATACTCATCACCTAAGCCTTGCAAGCATGTAACTAATGAGTTAGTTATGAGATGATGTATTACAGAACGAGTAAAGAGACTTGCCGGTAACGAGATTGAACTAGGTATTGGATACCGACGATCAAATCTCGGGCAAGTAACATACCGATGACAAAGGGAACAAAGTATGTTGTTATGCGGTTTGACCGATAAAGATCTTCGTAGAATATGTAGGAACCAATATGGGCATCCAGGTCCCGCTATTGGTTATTGACCGAGAATGGTTTTAGGTCATGTCTACATAGTTCTCGAACCCGTAGGGTCCGCACGCTTAACGTTTCGATGAGAGTTTTATTATGAGTTTATAAGTTTGTTCGGAGTCTCGGATGTGATCACGGACATGACGAGGAGTCTCGGAATGGTCGAGACATAAAGATTGATATATTGGAAGCCTATATTTGGACATCGGAATGGTTCCGGGTGAAATCAGCATTTTACCGGAGAACCGGGAGGTTACCGGAACCCCCCGGGGGGCTAATGGGCCTACATGGGCCAAGAGAGAGAAGAGGGAAGGAGCCAGGAGGGGGCCGCGCGCCCCTCCCCCTCCTAGTCCGAATAGGACAAGGGAAGGGGGGCGCCCCCCCTTTCCTTCCCCTCTTCCTCCTCTTTCCCCCTTCTCCTACTCCTACTTGGAAAAGGGGAGTCCTACTCCCGGTGGGAGTAGGACTCCCCCCTTGGCGCGCCCTCTAGGCCGGCCGCCTCCTCCCCCCTGGCTCCTTTGTATATGGGGGCGGGGGAACCCCATAGACACACAAGTTGATCTACGGATCGTTCCTTAGCCGTGTGCGGTGCCCCCTTCCACCATATTCCACCTCGGTCATATCATCACAGAGTTTAGGCGAAGCCCTGCGCCGGTAGAACATCATCATCGTCACCACGCCGTCGTGCTGACGGAACTCATCTCCGGAGCTCGGCTGGATCGGAGGCCAGAGATCGTCATCGAGCTGAACATGTGCTGAACTCGGAGGCTCCGTACGTTCGGTGCTTGGATCGGTCGGATCGTGAAGACGTACGACTACATCAACCGCGTTGTGCTAACGCTTCCGCTTACGGTCTACGAGGGTACGTGGATGAACACTCTCCCCTCTCATTGCTATGCCATCACCATGATCTTCCGTGTGCGTAGGAAATTTTTTGAAATTACTACGTTCCCCAACAAAAGGTTCGGTGGATGTCCTTCGAGCGCGACACGGTGACGCACCGTTCGATCGACCGCGCGGCCGCGGTTCACGTGCTTGCACAGGATTCCGTATCATGGCTGTGGTACTAACTTCAAAATAAATAAATAATAAAAGCGCTGCCTAAGTCTAATGTTTACGTGTACTAGTACGGTTTTCTTTTAAGTTTGACCAACCTCATATAAAACTAAAGTAAGCTCCCATACGCGCACTCATCAATATGCCGCCACCGCTGTTGTGCATGTCGGCGCCCGCCTGCTCCGGCCAACAATTTCTCGCCCATCACCGCCATGTCGCCGCCATCCCTGTGCGATGAAGCCGAAGGCTCGCCCGCTCACGTCGTCTGCAGTCCCTCCTCGCCATGCCGCCGTGCTGCCAAGCACACGAGCAGCTGGTGGAGACGCGTCTATGCACGTAGCGTACGAAGAGGAGGACGAGCGCGTGCTCCAGCACGCCGGTGAGGAGGAACTAGCGTGTCATTGTCGTCTCCTCCTGCGCGGAGGAGGCGCGCATGGTGGCTGTCGCGGCGGAAGCCGGTCGCGCGCGCGTCGAGCCCGCAAACTGGGTGCGGACGCGGAATCTACCTTTGAGACCTTGAATGCCATGTGGATCCTGCAATCTGAAGGAGCAATTTGGGTCAGTCGACTCATGTGAGCCGTTTGATGCAACATGGATGGCTAGAAGGGCTTCTTCCACCTCTTCTGCCGTCTTCTTCCTTCGCTCCGTCGAACTTCTTTCACAAATCGACTAACCCAAATTATACTACTAGTACGAACGTATTAAGTACAGTGGGAACACGAAGGCACGAGCAGTAGTACCAACTGCAAGAAGAACAGTAGTAAGACATAGTACTAGTACTACTCTACGTACTAAACAGTTCAAATAACGAGGAAGAACATAAACATAGTTCTGCTGGGGCCTCAGCACAACACACCCTTGAAAATAAACTAAGCCTAGTCAGCTTGACACTGCAGTAGAACCAGCATGAGCGACAGCACTGCCACCTACTCGGAGTCTGAGTCCACGTCCTCGACTTCGTCCTCGTCCCTCTTCCTCTTCCTCTTCGCCGATGCTTCTTTGCTTGAACCGGACACTGGGCTCTGCTTCTTCATCCAACCCATGTAGATATTTAAACAAAGGTAGGCATCCATTGCTGCGTACAGGATGTGATCTTCATCTAATGTCTTCGACTCCCATGCATGATGAAACTCATGATGAGGTTTCTTCAGTTTAGCGTACGAAGGATCAATCATGGCTGCTGCCAGGGTCAGCATTGAAGGTTGAGAGGAGGACACCAGGCTTGCCTTCTGGAGATCAAAGGGCTGGCCTACAACGAGACCTATCCGACGCAGGACTTCTTTGTCGTTCTTAAAGCCTACAGTAACAAATTTCACTCTTTTGTCCTTGAGGAAGTTCTTAAAATCCTGGCACTCAACGTCAGCATGGCATATGTGGTAGACCAAGAAAACGTTATGTACGCAAACCTGGATCACGGCAGGCTTCTTCCTCTCTTCGTCCTTTAGATCCTTCTCTCGTCCCAGGACTGTGGTGTACTCAACATCTAGCCCAGCGACCCACTCATCCGTTGAACTGTTGAACATGCGTAGGAAGCGAGCAAGCCATGCTTTCACCGTCGCGGATCCACGTGTGTAGATGACGATGAACTGATTGCCGGTGATGGCTCTAACCTGGTACTCAGCAGCGACCATGGAGATTTGGGAGGCCATGGATTTTGGAGGAGGGTTAGGAGAAGTTGAACTGTTGTACCCCGCAAAAACTGGGAGCGAACTAATGTGAAAGGACGGGACGACTGGGAGCGAACTATTGTGAGGTAGAAGACGGGGACGAGTAGGGCGTGCGAACAGCGTGGGGTTGCTGGCTTGCCCGGTGGATAAACGGCTGCAAGCCCCCAAAGAGTTCTCGAGAACTATGTGGGACCCACTAGATGTTTTTTTTGAAGGGTAAACAGTAGGAAAGGCTCCTACTGTGTTTTCATATATGTATATATAGACAGGGTGTTACAAGAGTTAGTACATATGTAGTTGCCCTATTTGCCATGCTGCCCTTCCAGAAGGGGGGCAGGTGGTCGAGGAGTGGTGTTATTAGTTCAATTCAAAAACAAAAGAAGAAATAAAAGCAGGATGACCCCCCCTAGTCCTATGTTGGAGGAGACCAAAATCTTCCTTGAATCTTTTCAGCCACCCACCGACAGTTGGCGTAATCCTCCTGAAATGTTTGTTGTTTCTTTCTTTCCAGAGACTCCAGGCTGCCACCAGGAAGGTTTCAAAGAATAATGGACGTCCCCAGGAGTGTTTAGCCTGTTGAAGTAGTTGTAGGCGGCAGGTGAAGGGTGGCCAGCTGATCCCAAGTTTACGCCAGCAAGCTTGACTGAATGTGCAAGTAAATATCATATGATCCACAGTTTCTTTGTCATGATTGCGCAGAGCATGCAGCTGTGGTCGTCACCTATGTCAAAATTTCGACGCTTGAGCATGTCACGTGTGTTTAGACGGTCGACCATCAGCAGCCAACCGAAGACTTTGATCCGCATGATGCAACGAGAGCGCCAGAGCAAGGAGAAGGCTGGGTGGGCATTGGCGTCTCGGAAGAAGAATTTGTAGTAGTCATCCGGCCGGTAAACATATTTCCCCCAGGTATAGTACCAAATATCATTAACAGATGCGGACGGATGGATGTGCGTTGAGATCTGCTGGATGTCTCGAACTTCGTCTAGGGCCTGCGGGGAGAGTGGTAGGTGAAAGGTTTCCGATAATGCCGTGCTCTCCAAGAAATCCTTGACAGTCGCGTCCTCGTGTATGGCGAAGGAGAATGCATGGGGATGAGAAACCTGCAGAATATCCGGCGCCCAGAGATCTTTCCAAACCAGAACAGTATCACCCGATACGATTCGGACCTGCGAAATCCCTCGAAATACAGGCGTAAGTTTGAGGATTTGGCGCCACCAGAAAGAGCCCACAGGGTCAGTGGCGTGAGGAACCTTATCGGTATAGTATGTGTTCCAAATGAGCTGTACCCAGGGGACATCAAGCTTGTTGTAAAACTTGTGTAAGAATTTCATGAGTAGGGCATCATTCTGCACCTTAATGTTGATAACCCCAAGGCCGCCATGTTTTTTGGGTTTGCACACCATCTCCCACGCGGCAAGGGAGTTGCACTTGTCCCCATGTTCCGTCTTTTTGGTCCAGAGACATCTCCTTCTGATTTTGTCGAGCATCTCAATTAACTTAGGCGGAAATTTGAGAGTGCACATGGCGTAGATGAGTAGAGATGTGACGGTAGCGTTTAGCCAAGAGAGTTTGCCCCCGTAGGACATCATTGAGATCGTGGAGGTGAGTCGCCGTTCAGCACTGCAGACTAGGGGCATCAGATCAAGGATGGTCGGTTTAGACGTGCCGAGAGGCAATCCAAGATAGGTAAAGGGCATGGATCCGACTGAGCATCCAAAGAAGGTCGCAAGCGCCAAGGCAGCCTCTTGAGTCATGTTGATTGGGATTAGTGTTGACTTGTGGAAATTAATTCGGAGGCCGATGGAAGAAGCATAGTCCACAAGGATTTGTTTGATGACTGCGGCTTGCTGAGGGCATGCAGGCATGGCCAGGATGGTGTCGTCGGCGTATTGGATTACTGGGTAGTCCGTTTGGCCGATGCAGGGAAAGGGTAGTTGGATTTTCCCTTCTCTAAAGGCGTCATTAATAGCAGCTTGTAGGAGATCAGCCGCAATGACGAAGATCAATGGGGAGAGAGGGTCCCCCTGGCATACACCTGTGCGGCAGTGAAATTGTCGGCCGGGGACACCATTCAGTGGAACTGATGATCGCCCTGTCGAGAAGATGCAATTAATCCAAGACAGCCACTTGTTGTTAAATCCCAGGTGTTTCATGATGATGATCATGGGAGCGTGTTCGATTGTATCAAAGGCTTTAGCGAAATCCAGTTTCAACAAGATAATCTGCTTCTTCGATGCATGGCATTGATGTATATATTGAAATGCCCAGGCCAGGCAATCCTATATCGTCCTCCCTTTTATGAAACCATATTGGTTCTTGTGGATAACCTTTAAGATCACTCGTTGCAGACGATTAGCAAGCAGCTTTGTAATTAGCTTAAGACAGCAATTGAGAAGGGTGATCGGGCGGTAATCATTAACAGATTCTGGTGAGGTGGTCTTAGGAATCAGTGTGATGAGGCCATCATTTATACTGGTGAGGTCCAAGTCTCCTTGGTGGAATGCTTCACAGAGGTTATAAAAATCGTGTTTGATAACAGGCCAGCAAGCTTTAAGGAATGCACCACTGAATCCATCCGGGCCGGGAGCACGATCGGCTGGCATTTCTTTGATAACAGCATCAATCTCCTCATGGGTAAAAGGCATAGTCAGCTGGTCAAGGTCATCATGGTGCTGCAGAATATTAGGCAAGTTAAATTTCGTTTGTGCAGGCCGCGAAGTACCCAGGCGATCAGTGTATGTACAAAACAGGAGTGCTTCTTTTCCATCGTGACTGTTAATGATTGACCCACTAGATGTCATGTCTACTAGACCCATATCGTAGGCCTGACGGTATAGCTTCTGTCTGTTCGGACGCCATGCTGGCGCGTGGATGTAACTTCACTTAATTCCGTCAACCGTCGCGCCTCCCACAACCTTCGCCTCCCTCGCGCGGTCGCGCCCTTTGAGACTTCGACCGGCTAAAAATGAGCAATTTTTTTTGCCTACTCCGCATGCATGATACTCCCTCTGGTCCTTTTTACTCCCGTCAACCGTTTGCAAAGTGTTTGACCAAATATATACTTTTTTAAACACCACCTTATATTAATTAACCAGCCACACCAGTACACTCATTCGATACAATATTCACCACACAGGGCGGTATGTTATTTACAAGAATACCATCTAATCTATTGTCAAAGCTATACTTAGCGATTAAGTGTGCCACCTTCTTGGCCGAATGGCTAATCTTTGACAATTGAAGATTGTTGATCAACTTCGAGATGCTCAACGCTTTCATATTCAGGTCACGCATAGCAGACCTGTCATAGTCCCCCGATGCAAGAGACGCTACCACAAAAGCGCAATCAGTCTCTAAAATTACAGGATAATTTAGTGCACCTTGAAATATGAACATGTGTGGGGCGTGTATGTTTTTAATGACTTGAGACTATACCTAGCCCGGCATGCAAGATGACTTATTATGCACCATTCCCCATACCTGCAGGAAGCCCGTTCGTCTCCAAATCTTTTCCTCCCCATGTGTGGAAACAATATGCCTACGAAACTCTCCTTCTCCCTCCGGCGGTCCCACCACTCCACCCCGTGTGAAAAAATCTGCATGCATGACTCTCCTCCCCGCACGCTCGTCCAATCCGTTGTGACCAGCAATGTTTCCACCCCTTCGATCCCCCGTAATTTACTCCAACAAATATGCCCACGTAGCTTTTACTTAACTTCAGGTGCATTGGGTCACTGACATACGGGCCCAGCAGTGTACTAGCCCACATGTCAGTGACGCAACTGGACCTGCAGTTAAGTCAGTGCAGCTCAGTCCATATCTTACGCAGGTGTGCCATTGCTCGCTATAAATACTGCGCCTCCCACGACATCGCTATCTCCTCCCCTCACATTCACGTTCATCGCTATCTCCTCCCCCTCCCTCTCACGTTGACCACCATGGCATCTCCCCTCCCAAGCCCTAGGAGCCCCTCGCTGCACCGCGTGGACGGTCACGCGCCGCCTTTCCGTTCCTCGCCGCCACTAGTCGAGGAGGACGCGTTGGTGTTCCGCTCCTCGCCGCGATGCGACGCGTCACCGTTCCGTTCCTCGCTGCCACTAGTCGAGGAGGACGCGTCGGTGTTCCGCTCCTCGCCGCGACGCGTCGAGGTGGACACGTCGGCGTTCTCAATCTTGCCGACACGCGCGTCGGAGGACGCGTCGGCTCCCCGCTATGAGGAGAACACCGCGCCGCCCGCCGAGCCCCCCAGCCTTGAGGAGCTTTGGAAAGAAATGGATGTCGCCTTGTGGGAGGCTTTGCCTCTAGCAGAGCGCGCCAAAATAGAGGCGGAGAAGAAGGCCGAGGAAGAGAAGCGCACCGCGCAACAAGCTTTCTGGGAGATCTATGTCGCGTCCGAGAGAGTCAAGAATTGGTTCTTTGGCAGAAGGCTCGTGCGAGGGCCGTGAGGATGGCGGAGGACGCCCGTGCCGACGCCCTGAGTGCAGTCGGGCCCAAGCGCCTCATCTACGCTTGGCGGTACATGGACCGGGTGCATGCTTCCAGCCAGGAGGAGTACCTGTTGGCGCCGGATCACCACACCGGTGAGATTGCTCTCACCCGCCAGCAAGCCGCCAATCATCACCTCGCGAGTTGCGAGGCTGAGGAAGAGGCGTTGTGTCGGCGCGCTGGGAAACGGCCGCGCACCAGGGCACTCGTGGCGCGCCGCAAGCGCTCCTGCGAGCGCCGTGGCTTTTAGGAGGAGTATAATTTTTGTTTTGTAAGGCGATCTCATTAGTTTTGGGACGGAAATGATAAATCCCGAATGTTCAGGAATTTTTAGCGTCCTTAATTAAGTATGTAAAAGGGAAAGTTTGGAAATTTTGTGTATTATTACGCATTTTGCAAGTACGTGCATATAGCACAAACTTTACTATATACTATCAGACTACACATCTCTCTCGATATATGCTTGCAGACTGTGCTACTCCCTTCGTCCAGGTCAATAAGTCATCTTTGGTTGTGCATGGTGACCAAGAAGGAGGGAAGACTTGTACACCTAGACGGAGGGAGTACTACTATTACTTATGTACGTGCAAATGCACGTTTGAACATTACGATGCGGTTTTTGTAAAAGTGGAAAAACAACACTAGTCAAGCTTGTGAAACGATTCAATGCAAAACAAATACAAAAATGCTCGTTTGATTGTTTACTTTTAGCTTCCTTCTCTGTGGTTATTTCTCTGTGCACCGTGACTAAGGAAGAGGAGAAAACGAGAAATGTTAATGTTTATTTGCTAATTAATAGTATTGCATGCAATGAACTAACCACTGCATGTCGTGTTTGATATCTCAATTCATTAAAAGCATGCACACTCTTTATCTCTTATTGGTTGATATGTCAAGAAACAAGAAAGGAGGTAGAAGTTAATGCACCGCGCCTAAGTGTTTTCGGATTATTTGGTTTTCGTAAGATGACTTACACACCTAGATGCACCGCGCCTAAGTGTTTTGACTAACATTTTATTAGTTAAATCTTTGGTCAAAATTTAGCACAAATTACAATAGATTAGAATATACTACTATTTTGCATCGAAGTTTATAACTATTTTAGATTAGAATATACTACTCCTCCGGTGCTAGTAGTAGAGCAGAATCCTACTCTTCTACTCTACTCTAGCAAGCTAGGGCATAGTACTGTAGTAGGTACTGTAGGGAGTACCAGTACTGTGATCACTCAAGCAAGTTGTCTGGCATCGATATGACCCTACGCTGCTGGTATGTGTCTCGTAAGTCAAGCGGCATGCTGTAGTCATCATCACATGTCCACTTCCCGCAGCACATATTCGCTTCTCCATCTTCGTCCGCACATAATCTCGTCCAAGCTTCCATCCCCGCTAAGGCGCCTCCCCCCCCCCCCCCTCGTCCGAAACCCAAGCACTAACAATGGCAGAACCGAGCAGGGTCTGCCGAAAGAATGGCTGGAATGGCTGGAATTCGCTCCCCACAGAGGTAATCAAGCCCATTGTTTCGCGTGTGGACAATCTCAGTACCATGCCGCTCGCCGCGTGCTCGTCGGGGCTGTACCGTTTACTCAAAGCCCTTAGGCCGGAGCTTTTTAAGCCAGTTCCTTGCTTGTTGATGCCGCCTGATCTTCAGAAACAGCGTGTCATGCAGCATAACGATCGTAGGGTGGCGAGCATCAACCCCCTTCACTGCGATCCGATCCCCGTCAACCTCAGCTACATTAACGGTATGTACTGGGTTGGCATGAACACGTCTTGGATGGTGCTCGTCGACGGTCGCGGCAGCTGGATGCTCGTGGAGGTCTACACCCGGCGATCGATCCCCCTTCCTTCGATTAACATTGCACTGCTTTGGCACCGCGGCCCAGAATACTCGGAATCTTACAGTAGCCAACATGATACCAAGTTTGATTTGCTCAAGGTTGCAATCTGCCAAGTGCCCACAAGATCTGGGAATTATAAAGATTTCAGGCTAATTGCGTTCTTCAACCACTGTCTCGCCTATCTGACAGGTCACTGCGGTAAGTGGATAAATCTGCACGTCCATCGTAGGATCATAGATCCTCCATGGTTCTCTGATGCCATTGAACACAAGGGCTTCATTTACGTTGTCGACCCCTTATATGGCTGGACGTATTGCTGGCCTACTCCAGTCATCGCTACAAACGGCTGTTACAGCAGTACGTTACTTTCCTATGATATCATGATGGCTTGCTTATATTACTGTCAACATTTACTGAAAAAATATTCATGCTCATAACATGCTGTTCTTAAGATTGACTAAATCAAGAGCCCTTTTTTATTTGACTCCAACTTGATATGATGTTGTAGGCCGCCTGGTGTCCCTACCATTCCTAATCCCAGAACCTTTCAAAGAAAAGCGGCATGGCAGTTGCAGGTGGTTCCTGACTCGATCAGACGATGGTGAAAGATTGATGATCTATCGCACGTACCGGACGTGTTATTTTGTGGAATACAATCACAGTCACTGCAAGGTCTTTGAGTAGGATCCTAGCTTCTCTGGGCCTTCAGGAATTTTTGACTGGAGGCTGGTAAGTAGCCTTGGCACACGCTCTCTGTTTGTCGGACTGAATTATCCGATTAACCAGGAGATAACCGACGACAAGGATCATGATGGCATCGCGGTTTCGTTTATCAGGCAAAACTGTGTGTACACAGCGTACCATGCGTCTCTGCATGCACCATACCCTGATATGTGCCGCCACGCTCTGCAGCCCAAAGTAGGAGAGAGGGTCGCAAGTATCAGACTTCGACCTGCTAGATGGAGTTTCCCCCGTTAGGCACCCATCTGGTTCAAGACATCAGCCAATCCCCACAGCTTAATAAATAGTAACGTCTAACTGAGCCAGTTAGTTAGATGTGTACACTTGGTGTAGTAGGATCTTTATTTAGTTTGATGCATACACTTGTTCTTTTTTGGTAGCCCTTTTGTAATGATGGCTGATGTTTGGTTTGGAAGAGAGAGCTGCATCTTCACTCTTCTGGCCTGCTTACTGCTTCTATTGCACCCCTAGCCCTGGTTGCTGCTGCTGCCGTTTTCAATGTACAATCGGTAGTATATTTCGTCTATTGGTTCAATATAAATGTGTTGTTAGAACGAAAAACACAATGTTTTGAAAGTCGTTGCACGGTTCGATCCTTTAGTGCCCCGTACTGTACGTAGCTCATACTATTTTTCGTATGGAACACATTTTCCACTTGTTGATAACATGCATCCCACTGATGAAGGCCCAATAGAGAAGCCCATAATTAACTGGAAGGGACGCTCTCACATGAATCCGTCCCAGGTACATGCTCATGGTCCCCTAAACATAAATAAGTAAATAAATAAATAAAGTTAAATGCTCATGCACCAGTTCTTTGGAAAATAGGTAGCCCAGTATTTCTTTTTGAAGAATACCCAAGCTAGGCCTATTTGTTTTCTCCGAATTACTGGGCTGCAAATCTTTCAAGACGAGCAAATGGGATATTAGTTTTTTTTTGAATTTTGTTCTTCACTGATATCTTATACGTATTTCATTGGATTTAACATGACATAGTACTAACTTATTTTCGGAAATGTTAACGCCCACACGTGTGGGCGTTTGCAGATCGCCCACACGCCTCAACCACCACTCATTTTGCCACGTATGAATACATGACATCAGCAGAAATCTTTTTGGTTTTTGGCTTAAAAATGTTTTATCTCCTAAATAAAAAAGTGAACTAAAAATCCGTTTTCACCATTAAATCCGTCTCGACGAGATCTTCAAAACTAGACCCCATGTTAATATGTTTTGACGAATTTTTTTTTTGCCCAGAAGTTGCCATGATGTTTACACTATAGTTGCCATAGTGCTTAAACTAAAGTTGCCATGTGGCAATTTTAGTTTGTAGATCATGGCAATTTTAGTTTTTTTATGATGGCAATTCCAGTACTTTGACCATGAAAATATTTTTTTTATTGAACCATGGCAATTTTAAGTGCATGTATCGTGGCAATTTTAGTTTATGGTGCATGGCAAGTCTAGTTTCTTAATTCTTTGGTTTATAATATGTTAAAATTGCTTTTAAATATAAGAGAAAATAGTTAGAAACATATCATGGCAACTTCAGTGTAAATATCATGGCAATTCATGCGCAATAGACATGGCAACTTTTAACCAAAAAAAATTTCGCCGAAATATATCGATATGAGATCTAGTTTTGAAGATCTCGTCGCGAGGGATTTAATGGTGAAAACGGATCTTCAATCGAATTTTTCATTTAAGAGATAAAACATTTTAAAAACTGAAAATCCAAAAAGATTCTCGCATACATGCATGCGATGACATGGCAATCTATTTACATTAGAGACGTGTGATGCGTCTCCTTCCCTGCCACACCTGTGGCAGTTATCGGGACCCCTTATTTTTAAATTTGTTTTAGTATGGCTATTAATTTTTGGATTAAGAATACTTCGTTCCCCAGCAAAAATTTCCCACGTATTTAGTTAATTTTTTGACCCTGGTACTGACCAGAAAATGGCCGGCAATTCTAAAAATGGAAAACGGGCTGCAATAAATTCCATATGAATTAGAAAATGAGTAGAAATTATAAAAATAATAGCAAATGGGTTGTACACGCCACAGATTTCGAGGCTGACTTGTTTACGTAAGGCTTTGTCAGTGAACACACGATTCTAGCCGTCGTGCTTCTTCAATCTCTGATCTTCCTGCTCCAGCTGCCTAAACTAGCGCCGGCGGGACTGCTTGCTCCCTCGTCTTGTAGCCCGCTGTGATGCCGGGCAGGCTTCCCCGGCCCACCCTACTCCCTCCGCTGGCCTGGCCGCACGCAATCAACTGCCTCCTTATTACGCGAAAAAATGATTCCTCCCACTGACATCTGGGGCGCACCGGTTGGGAGGCTGACCTATGGGCCTACTATGTTGACACGTACGCAGGGCTTGTCAACTTAGTCAACAAACGATTCTAGCAGCAGTAACCATTGGATTTGAATCGAATGGTCCTACTGCTTCTTCAATCGCTGCTCTTCTTGCACCAGCCGCCCAAACCAGCGCCGGGGAGACCGCCTGCTCCTGCCTCTAGTGGCCGGCTGTGCTGCCGTTGAGGCCTCATCGTCCCCTACTACTCCCACTGCTAGCCAGGCCCTGCGGCGACGGCAGCCTCACACCGCAGCCGAACCAGTGAACCCTGGTACTCCTCTCCGCGTGGGCAACCACTGCGCGTCTTCCCCGGCTCCGCGTCGTCCCCTTCCTAGGCCTCGCCGTCGTCCACCGCCTTGGTGCTCTCGGTGCGGCGTGGTCAATGTGGTCAATGACATTCCATCGGGAGAGTATTGTACGTGTAGAGTCTGACAGCTGGGTCCACGGCCACAGCCCAGTTTTTTTATGATTTGCCAAGTCGCTTTGTCAAGCCTGTTGGGCTGCAAATCTTTCAAGACGAGGAGAGCTTTCATTCGGCTGGCCGAGAAAATGGCCCATCAGTAATGAGAAATGGGCTGTACATTTTTTAAACACATCAAACCGACAGTTAGTTTCAAATATCTTTT
The DNA here is from genome assembly GCA_963921465.1 of Triticum timopheevii. Lineage (NCBI taxonomy): Eukaryota > Viridiplantae > Streptophyta > Magnoliopsida > Poales > Poaceae > Triticum > Triticum timopheevii. Next base: position 467,080,296 of record OY997266.1, read on the forward strand.
TTTATTTTGAGATTTTAAATTACATTAATTTTTATGCGTGGAGAATTTGTTGGATTTTATATTGATATACATTTATTTTTAAAATCAGTTTGAATGTGAGTCGAAATTTCGGGATTAAAAACAGTTCGGACCGCACCGAAATATGCAAAATTTCGTATAAGTTTTTAACCGTGGCCATGATATGGGCGGTAATGCTAACAAAAAGAATATGGGCTCCAAAAAACACCTTAAGAATTAGCAAATGGGCTGAAAATTATTAAAAATAATGGCAGATGAGATGTATGCTGTTTTCCACAGATTTGAGGCTTTCCTAAAAAAAGGTTGACGCACAAGCAGTGACTGTTGGATGGCCATCCAACGGCTGTCATGCTTCTTCAATCTCTGCTCTTCCTGCTCCAGCCGCTCAAACAAGCGCCGGCGGGACTGCCTGCTCCCTCCTCCCCACGGCCGGCTCTGACGGCTCGGACCCACCAGTTATATCTTCGTACGCAAGGAAGTGCCTCCTTATTACGCACAAAAAAATGAATACTCCCCCTGTTAGCTGGGACCCAGTATAGTGGCATACTGACTTGTGGGCCTACTAAGTTGACAGGGACGGAGGGCTTTGTCAACTTAGTCAATATGCACGATTCTAGCTCCAGTGACCATACGATGTCCATCCAACGGCCGTAGTGCTTCTTAAACCTCTGGTCTTCTTGCTCCAGCCGCCCAAACCAGCGCCGGTCGTGCCTCGTGCTCCTGCCTCCCGTGGCCGGCTGCGATGCGGCGGAGGCCTCACCGCCCCCTACTACTCCCACCGCTGGCCAGGCCATCCCTCTACTCACCCACACCCCCTGTTATTCTGCAGTGATGGCAGCCTCACACCGCAGCGAACCAGTGAACCCTCGTACTCCTCTACGCGTGGGCATCCACTGCCGCGTCTTCCCCGGCTCCGCGTCGTCCCCTTCCCCGTCGTCCACCGCCCTGGTGCTCTCGGCGCAGCGTGGTCAACGTGGTCAAGGAACGGCTTCCATCGGACGTGGACTGTACGTGGAGAGGCTGACAGTTGGGTTCACGGTCGCAGCAAGGAAGTGCCTCCTTATTACGCGTAAAATAATTATTCCTCCACCTGACAGCGGGAACCCACCGGACGGGCCACCATATTTAGCGAAAAAACGTTTCCCCCCTGACTGTTGGGACCCACCAGCTACACCTTCGCATGCAAGGAAGTGCGTCCGGGCAAAACAAAAACAAAACAATTCGCCCCCCTGACTGCTGGGACCCACCAGCTACATCTTTGAACGCAAGGAAGTGCGTCCGGGCAAAAAAAATGATTTGCCCCCTGACTGCTGGGACCCACCTGCTACATCTTCGCACGCAAAGAAAGTGTGTCCGGGCAAAAAAAACGATTCGCCCCTCTGACTGCTGGGACCCACCAGCTACATTTTCACATGCAAGGAACTGCCTGACAGTCGGGACCCACCTGGTCGAAGCGTACGTAGTGTTGTCATTCTGGTCGCGAACTTGTACATACATATATACTGGTCGATGTAGAGGCACGCACGTGTCGTAGTAGAGGCGCGTACGTGTCGTAGTAGAGGCGCGCACGTAGCATGTACACGTACGTACAGCAGCTAGGGTGCAAGAAAGAAAATACGGCCATGTATGTGTACATACGGGCGGGGTCTCGAACGCCTAGTCACGCATACGTACGGCGAGGGCTCGTGTTCCTGGGGAGGCAATGGAATGCGTCGTGTTCATGGGAAGGCAACGGAATGCGTCGTGTTCATGGGGAGGCAACGGAATCCGTCATGTTCATCGGGAGGCAACGGAACGCGTGGGAGCCAACCGGCTTGGATGGAACAGGCGATGGAAACGAGACCTGGCGTACCGCAGAATGGAGGAAACGGACCTCCTACGGTCGAAATGGGGGTCCTGTTGATCGGGAGGGGTGGCGTACCGCAAAACGGACGAAACGGACTTGTGTTGGAGCGCTACGGTCGAAATGGGGGTCCTGTTCATCGGGAGGGGTGTGGCGTACCGCAAAACGGACGAAACAGACTTGTGTTGGAGCGCTACGGTCGAAAGGGGGGAGGGGGTGTGGCGTACCGCAAAACGGGACTCCACGGGATACTGTTCATCTCCACCGTCGACCTCCTCCAGCCTCCACGGGCTACCGTCGACCTCCTCCAGCCTCCATGGGCTCCTGTTCATCCAGCCTCCACCGCGCGCTACTCCACCGGCTACTGTTCAACCACCCCTCCACACGGGCACCCCTCCACCATCTACTGTTCATCCAGCCCTCCACACCACGGGGTCCTGTTCAACCACCCCTCCACGGCCACCCCTCCACCGTCTACTGTTCATCCAGCCCTCCACACCACGGGTTCCTTTTCATCCAGAGGCAACGCCACCGCTCACTGTTCATCCAAACCCCCCCCCCCCCCCGCAACGCTCATTGTTCATCCCAGAGGCAGCATCGATCGGCTTCAGTTAGCAGCAGTAGCGAAGGAATCGCTCCATCGGGTTCAGTTAACAGCCATCGATCGATCGCTGGGGTTCAGTAACGCATAGCCTGCAGTGCAATCGCTCGGGTTCAGTTAGAGCCCAACGCCTCACTCGGCTTCAGTTAGAGCCAACGCCTCACACACACGCGCGTACGTATGAGAGAAAAGCGCATCGCTCCGCCCCCGACCTCCCACCGTAACCGGCAACTCCCCGAAATTTCTCCCCCTCGCTTCTACCATGGTTTTTTCCGTCATGGACGGCCCAAAGAATGTCATGCAGCTGCGTCTCCGGCCCGCCCAGGACGAAAAGCCCATTTTCTGTCATGATTTTTTGTCATAGAAGTAGGAGCCCACCACATCTATGATGATACCGGGTTTTGTCACAATTATCGTCATAGAAGTGTCATATGTATGACAGAATTTTTTTTCGTTCGGCCCAAAATGTCACGGGTGTGTCTTTTTTTTGTAGTGATATGAGCATCCAGGTTCCGCTATTGGTTATTGACCGGAGATGTGACTCGGTCATGTCTACATAGTTCTCAAACCCATAGGGTCCGCACGCTTAACGTTCGATGATGATTTGTATTATGAGTTATGTGATTTGATGACCGAAGTTTGTCCGGAGTCCCGGATGAGATCACGGACATGACGAGTCTCAAAATGGTAGAGGGGTAAAGATTCATATATTGGAAGGTTACATTCGGACACCGGAATGGTTCGGGTCGTCTCGGATAAGTTTCGGAGTACCGGGGGTTACCAGAACCCCCCCCCCCCCCCCCCCCCGCGGAGTTAATGGGCCTTCATGGGCCCTAGTGGAGAGAGGAGGCGGCGGCCAGGTCGAGGTGTGCGACCCCCAAGCCCAAACCGAATTGGACTAGGGTCCGGGGTGGGGTGCGGCCCCCCTTTCCTTCTTCTCCTCCACCTCTTTCCCCTTCCCCCCTTCTCCGGAAAGGAAAGGAGGGGGCCGAATCCTACTTGGACTGGGAGTCCAAGTAGGACTCCTCCCTTGGCGTGCCCCCCTTGGGCCGGCCACCTCTCCTTCCCCCTTTATATATGTGGGAGGGGGCACCCCAAAGGCACACCAAGTCTTCTCTTAGCCGTGTGCGGCGCCCCCCTCCAGAGTTATACACCTCGGTCATATCGTCGTAGTGCTTAGGTGAAGCCCTGCGCCGGTAACTCCATCATCACTGTCACCACACTGTCGTGCTGAGGGAACTCTTCCTCGGCCTCAACTGGATCAAGAGCTCGAGGGACGTCATGGAGCTAAACGCGTGATGAACACAGAGGTACCGTACGTTCGGTGCTAGGATCGGTTGAATCGCAAAGACGTTCGACTACATCAACCGCGTTACTAAACGCTTCGGCTTTCGGTCTACGAGGGTACATGGACACACTCTCCCCACTCATTGCTATGCATCTCCTAGATAGATCTTGCATGATCGTAGATAAATTTTTTGAAATACTGCATTCCCCAACAGTGGCATCCGAGCCAGGTCTATGCGTAGATGTTATATGCACGAGTAGAACACAATGAGTTGTGGGAAATAATAGTCATACTTCTTACCGGCAACATCTTACTTTGATGCGACGCTATTGTTGGATGAAGCGGCCCGGACCGACAATACATGATCGCGTTCATGAGACTGGTTCTACCGACGTGCTTCACACACAGGTGGCTAGCGGGTGTCTGTTTCTCCAACTTTAGTTGAATCGAGTTTGACTACGCCCGGTCCTTGTTGACGGTTCAAACAACACACTTGACGAAAAATCATTGTGGTTCTGATGCGTAGGTAAGAACGGTTCTTGCTTGAAGCCCGTAGCAGCCACATAAAATCTTGCAACAACAAAGTAGAGGACGTCTAACTTGTTTTTGCAGGGCATGTTGTGATGTGATATGGTCAAGACGTGATGAGATATAAATTGTTGTATGAGATGATCATGTTTTGTAACAGTTATCGGCAACTGGCAGGAGCCTTATGGTTGTCGCTTTATTGTATGAAATGCAATCGCCATGTAATTGCTTTACTTTATCACTAAGCGGTAGCGATAGTCGAAGAAGCAATAGTTGGTGAGACAAGAACGATGCCACGATGGCGATCAAGGTGTCAAGCCGGTGACGATGGTGATCATGACGGTGCTTTGGAGATGGAGATCAAAGGCACGAGATGATGATGGACATATCATATCACCTATTTTGATTGCATGTGATGTTTATCCTTTATGCATCTTATTTTGCTTAGTATGGTGGTAGCATTATAAGATGATCCCTCACTAAATTTCAGGGTACAAGTGTTCTCCCTGAGTATGCACTGTTGCTATAGTCCGTCGTGCCGAGACACCACGTGATGATCGGGTGTGATAAGCTCTAAGTTCACATACAACAGGTGCAAGCCAGTTTTGCACACGCAGAATACTCGGGTTAAACTTGACGAGCCTAGCATATGCAGATATGGCCTCGGAACACTGAGACCGAAAGGTCGAGCATGAGTCATATAGTAGATATAATCAACATAGTGATGTTCACCATTGAAAACTACTCCATCTCACGTGATGATCGGACATGGTTTAGTTGATATGGATCACGTGATCATTTAGATGACTAGATAGATGCCTATCTAAGTGGGAGTTCTTAAGTAATATGATTAATTGAACTTTAATTTATCATGAACTTAGTACCTGATAGTATTTTGCATGTCTATGTTGTTGTAGATCAGTGGCCCGTGCTACCGTTCCCTTGAATTTTAATGCGTTCCTAGAGAAAGCAAAGTTGGAAGATGATGGTGGCAACTGAAGGAAATATGCCCTACAGGCAATAATAAAGTTGTTATTTATATTTCCTTATATCATGATAAATGTTTATTATTCATGCTAAAATTGTATTAACCGGAAACTTAGTACATGTGTGAATACATAGACAAACAGAGTGTCACTAGTATGCCTCTACTTGACTAGCTCGTTGAATCAAAGATGGTTAAGTTTCCTAGCCATAGACATGAGTTGTCATTCGATTAACGGGATCACATCATTAGAGAATGATGTGATTGACTTGACCCATTCCATTAGCTTAGCACTTGATCATTTAGTATATTGCTATTGCTTTATTCATGACTTATACATGTTCCTATGACTATGAGATTATGCAACTCCCGAATGCCGGAGGAACACTTTGTGTGCTACCAAATGTCACAACATAACTGGGTGATTATAAAGGTGCTCTATAGGTGTCTCCGATGGTACTTGTTGAGTTGGCATAGATCGAGATTAGGATTTGTCACTCCGATTGTCAGAGAGGTATCTCTGGGCCCTCTCGGTAATGCACATCACTATAAGCCTTGCAAGCAATGTGACTAATGAGTTAGTTGCGGCATGATGCATTACGGAACGAGTAAAGAGACTTGCCGGTAACGAGATTGAACTAGGTATTGAGATACCGACGATCGAATCTCAGGCAAGTAACATACCGATGACAAAGGGAACAACATATGTTGTTATGCGGTTTGACCGATAAAGATCTTCCTAGAATATGTGGGAGCCAATATGAACATCCAGGTTCCGCTATTGGTTATTGACTGGAGACGTGTCTCGGTCATGTCTACATAGTTCTCGAACCCGTAGGGTCCGCACGCTTAACGTTCGGTGACGATCGGTATTATGAGTTTATGTGTTTTCATGTACCGAAGATAGTTCGGAGTCACACATGTGATCACGGACATGACGAGGAGTCTCTAAATGGTCGAGACATAAAGATTAATATATTGGATGACTATATTCGGACACCGGAAGTGTTTTGGGTGGTTTCGGGTAAAACCGGAGTGCTAGAGGGGTTACCGGAACCCCCTGGGAGAACTAATGGGCCACATGGGCCTTAGTGGAGAGAGAGAGGGCCGGCAAGGGCAGGCCACGCGCCCCCTCCCCCTCTGGTCCGAATTGGACTAGGGAAGGGGGGCGGCGCCCCCCTTTCCTTCTCCCTCTCCTCCTTCCTTTCCCCCTCCTAGTAGGAGTAGGAAAGGGGAGTCCTACTCCTACTAGGAGGAGGACTCCTCCTCTCCTGGTGCGCCGCAAGGGCTGACCGGCCTCCCCCCTTGCTCCTTTATATACGGGGGCAGGGAACACCCTAGAACACACAAGTTGATCATTGATCTCTTAGCCATGTGCGGTGCGCCCCTCCACCATAATCCACCTCGCTCATATCGTCATAGTGCTTAGGCGAAGCCCTGCGCCGGTAGCTTCATCATCACCGTCATCACGCCGTCATGCTGACGAAGGTATCCCTCGACACTTTGCTGGATCGTGAGTTCGTGGGACGTCACCGAGCCGAACGTGTGCAGATCACGAAGGTGTCGTACTTTCGGTGCTAGGATCGGTCGATCGTGAAGACGTACGACTACATCAACCGCGTTGTCATAACGCGTCCGCTTATGGTCTACGAGGGTACATGGACTACACTCTCCCCTCTAGTTGTTATGCATCACCATGATCTTGCGTGTGTGTATGATTTTTTTATGAAATTACTACGTTCCCCAACAGCAACTACACGGACTGGGTCCGTAACTTGAGGATTATCCTCATTGCTGCACAGAAGAATTATATCCTGGAAGCACTGCTAGGTGCAAGACCCGCTACAGGAGCAACTCCAGACGTTATGAACGTCTGGCAGAGCAAAGCTAATGACTACTCGATAGTTCAGTGTGCCATGCTTTACGGCTTAGAATCGGGACTTCAACGACGTTTTGAACGTCATGGAGCATATGAGATGTTCCAGGAGTTGAAGTTAATATTTCAAGCAAATGCCCGAATTGAGAGATATGAAGTCTCCAATAAGTTCTATTGTTGCAAGATGGAGGAGAATAGTTCTGTCGGTGACCCAGAATTGAGAGATATGAAGTCTCCAACTCAGAATGTCTGGGTACCACAACCACTTGACTTAACTGGGAGTTAATCTTCCTGATGATAGTGTCATTGATAGAGTTCTTCAATCACTGCCACCAAGCTACAAAAGCTTCGTGATGAACTATAATATGAAAGGAATGGATAAGACAATTCCCGAGCTCTTCGCGATGCTAAAGGCTGCAGAGGTAGAAATCAAGAAGGAGCATCAAGTGTTGATGGTTAACAAGACCACTAGTTTCAAGAAGAAGGGCAAAGGAAAGAAGGGAAACTTCAAGAAGAATGGCAAGCAAGTTGCTGCTCAAGTGAAGAAGCCCAAGTCTGGACCTAAGCCTAAGACTGAGTGCTTCTACTGCAAAGGGACTGCTTACTGGAAGCAGAACTGCCCCAAGTATTTGGCGGATAAGAAGGATGGCAAAGTGAAAGGTATATTTGATATACATGTTATTGATGTGTACCTTGCTAATGCTCGTAGTAGCGCCTGGGTATTTGATACTGGTTCTGTTGCTCATATTTGCAACTCGAAACAGGGGCTACGGATTAAACAAACATTGTTTAAGGACGAGGTGATGATGCGCGTGGGAAATGGTTCCAAAGTCGATGTGATCGCGGTCGGCACGCTACCTCTACATCTACCGTCGGGATTAGTTTTAGACCTGAATAATTGTTATTTGGTGCCAGCGTTAAGCATGAATATTATATCTGGATCTTGTTTGATGCGGGACGGTTATTCATTTAAATCATAGAATAATGGTTGTTCTATTTATATGAGTAATATCTTCTATGGTCATGCACCCTTGATGAGTGGTCTATTTTTGTTGAATCTTGATAGTAATGATACACATCCTATATACCTAAGAGATTGATCCCCACCATAGGTATTTATCTCAACATGCAGCATGTCCAACTCAGCAACCTGCCTCATTAGCAACTCCTAACGTGCATATAACATCGAACCTTTTATTACCGCAATACAGAACGGACCGAAACGATGTTGTGTTACCATCCCTCATCAGTTTCCAGCCATAAATCTTGGGAGGAGCCTTAAACCACGACGCTTTGATTACCAATCGTCACCCGTTTCAGCCTTAAACCACGGACTCATTGCTTTCCCCTGTTTATTAAGCAGGACGCGGAGTGCCGATCTCCGAGTCAGAGTGCTCCTCCGGCAGGTCTGCCGATATGGCTAGCCTCCGCAGCTCTCCGTTAATCTATCGGGCTACGTTCCCATTGCTGGTGTGTCAGTATGTGCCCTGCATCGTCGAGACAGCGACCGCGGTGCCCTGGTCGTCCCCTCCATCTTTGTCTCTGTTCTGGCTAAGGTAGCTCCGTCGCCGATGGGCAAGTTGGTTCCGCTCAGTGCCCTCCAAACGGACCGGTTGCTAGGGAGATTGGAGTCCGGAGCTTGCTTTATTTTCCTCCCCTCTAATCTTCACCATGGCAAGTCCCAATCTTGTCTGTAGAAACACCTCTAATCATCTCTCTCTTCATCCGCTCCAGCAAATCCCGTTCCTCTACTTCCCTGCATAAGTAAATGATGCGGTTGGTTTTCCCTTTAAGCAGCCACTTCCCATGTAGTCGCAGCATCCCCCATGGCATGCTGCTATGGCCGCTAGACAAGACACATCTATAGCCATCGTCGGGTACCAGTTTCAATCCCCTCTCTGCAGTAGTACAGTTACAGATCACCTCCTCATGTAGTAACGGCGGCCCTGACCCATGGATGGATATGGCTTACTTTCTTTCGTGTAACTTTGCAGGCATATACTGAATCGGTAGAACTCTCACTAAGCACATCGCCATGTTGATAGCTCAGGTACACTCATCTCAAAGTATGTGTATGTATTATTTTCTTCAGAGAAAAACCTTTCATTAGTTTCCCAAGTACTAGCTTTTTGTCCGTAAATTTGTATTTCGTCAATCTGAATATGGATCATGCCTTTCTCACCACACTCATTCATGGAATCAGTTTACTAGCCACATGATTTACCAATAGATGTCTTTAACGATATGATATTTAAGGCCTCTTGATTCTTACAAAATAGGACATTTGGACACACTATGTTAGTTTTTATCTCATAATATTAATATAAAATTATCTATAATAAAGTCCTGCTACAACGTCTAACAGGTTTCCCGGTCCCTTGATTCCCAAACTTCCTCTGCTATGTTTGCTTCTATACTATATCATGTGCTTGGTATGCAGATTATTTTTGCAGTACCATCCTCGAGTATATTCAAAAATGAGTCAGTGTTGTATTATGAGACACACCTACTACTCCTATGTGTTATTGATTTTTCCCAAACTTACTATATCAACAAAGACAATATTAGCTAGATTGACTGTCTAAGCCACTTCCTTACAACGGTATTAAGGTTCTTTGGCATGCAAAACAAAACAGAAGGTACAAATATTCCATTGGTTGATCACAGGTTTGTAATAAATATTTTTATCGAACCCTTCTATTTATAAGACTGAACAAAATAGATGTCCCAGAAATTTATTCACAGGGTCATGCTGTTCGACAGGGTTGTAGACGTCTACATGGACCACGCCAGAAATCATCACCATGTATTCTAATCCCTTGACCAACCATAGTTACTTCTGCTGAGAAGTGAGAACTGCCACATGTATATATGCAAGTTAACTGAGGTTAGTTAGTTTCATGAGGCCACTTAAAATCTTCAGTCTCGTTGTATGATATCTATCGATTTTCTACAACCTCATTTGATCATCGTGTTCTTGGTATCAATCAGACAACATCCTCTCAATGTTGATGTCAGACAAATAATCCTCATCCAAATTTGACCTTTATCCATAACTGGCAGGTAATTTTTGTTCCCTTCTTGGTACCTTGCAGGTTTAGGTACTATTTTGAAACAAATGGCATTTAGAGATCCTTCTTTCAGGGACTATCTTTGAACCCTTAGACCCTGTGACGCCTGGATATTTAAGCTACAGTGAACCTCTGCTAATGATGCCACGTCACCTCGATTACTGTTGCTAATCTCGCGTTAGTTCGAAACCGGCTCGAATTCAAATTCAAAATTAAGCAAACAATAAACTTTTCAAATATTAAAACTAAAATGTTCGGAGTGAGCCAAATAATGCATAGGTAATTATGGCGGAGAAACCACACTCTTATAAAATGTTTAAATGCTCAAAGGGGAATGAAACAACATCATACCAATTTAATAAATGCCTTTTGTTAATTATAAAATATTAAAATATTTTATTTAGGGGTTTAAACTTTAGTAACAGATGTATAATTAGTAATACTGATTTTGGTACAACTTTTATGTTTTATAAAACTTAAATATGATGGGACTAAATATAAAACAGTAAAGGGAAAAATAAAGAAAAAGGGAAACAACAATAACAGAAAACTAAACTAACAAACAAATAAAAAGGCAAAGGCCGCCCCCTTTCCCCACTGGGCCTCTTGGCCCAGTCGGCTCCGTCGACCAGGCCGGCCCAACCGGCCACCCCTCACTCCTCTTATCCCCACCCCGACCGGAACCCTTAGCTACACCCCCACTCCCCCGAACCGCTCGTCTCCACTCCCCCCCTCACTCCCCCGATCCGCCTGGATCGGGATCGATCCCGTCGCTGCTTACCACCCTGCCACCCTCGTCGCTGGTGGCTAGGTCGCCACCCTCCTCGTCCTCCTCCTCACCGGACCATCCTGAGCCCGGAGCCGCACCAGACCCCGTTGCCTGCCGCCACCGCCCGGAGCGCCTTCGCCTCGGCCACCCATCGTCGATGCACGCCGCCCCACCGCTGCACCACCGCCTCGACCCCTTCGCTGTCGTCCTCGTCCTCCTCCCCACGCCCCGCTGCCATTGCCTTGCACCGTACGTGAGCGCCCCATCCATCCTTCCCCGTCTCCCTGCTCGTGCACGCTCGCCGCGTCACCGCGCTCGCGCTCGTCGCGGTTGCTGCGCCCCGCAGACCCCGCGCGTCCCCTTCCTTTCGCTGCTGCTTGGCTGCTGGTGCAGCACCAGTCCGCAACCGCCGCCCCTGGCCGTTCCCGCTTCGCTTCGCCTACGGCCACCACCGCCATCCGCCCGCCCGCTCGTGCCCCGACCTCCCTATGCTGCCTGCGCCCCCCTGGCCGCGCCTACGCACTACGCCATCCACTCCACCTCGCACCGCGCCGCAGCCGTGGGAGCATCCCCTGCCCTCCGCCCCTGCTCCGCTGCGGCTTGCTGCCACCGCGCGCACCGCTACGACGTCGCCCGACGCTCCTCCAGGCCCCTCTCGCTGGCCGCGGCTCCGCCGCACCGTCCCTGCCAGCGACTACCTGCCCCGAGGCCGCCACCAGCCGCGGGCATGGCCTCGCCGTCCCTGCGGGCGAGCGCCCTCTCGGCCTCCGCTCCACCCTGCACCGTGAGCCCAAACACCCGCTGCACCCACGCCCGTTAACCCACGGTGGCTTCTGGGCCACTGACTCCTAGGGCCCAGCCCCAGAATGTTAAAAAAAGAATTTTAAAATAATAATAATATTAATTAATTAATTACCTAAATTAAGAGGTAAATACGTAGTGGTGCTTTAACATGCCACGGATATTCACCTTAGTGCCTGAACTTGAAAAATACATCTAACTGGTTCTAAAATTTGGCACGAACGTGCAAATACGGTGCTAATCCCATCTGTAGACGTAAAGTGCATCCACGTGGCACCGTATATGAATGATGTGACACTGACATAGTGTGGGGCCCAACTGTAGCTAGAAAACACAATTATTACTTGACTACTATATACGACTCTGTGACTAGTGGGCCCACCTGTCAGTACATTAGAAAAATTAATATGAAGAATGAAAAAGTGCAACAAACAGGAATCGAACAAGCAATCGGATAACCGCCAGCTAGTTGCGCTGGCCACTATACCAAACATGTACTTATTACAAAATATAAGCCCACTCAATTTATATGTATTTTAACTAAAGTCTTGTGCCTATAATTTCCTGCAGCCATTGACCCATTTTGCACACGTTATTTTCTCAAAAAAAAATGTGAAAAGCATATTACTACTAATCATAATAATAAATTTAAATTCAAATATTCATGTGTCAGTAATAATTACGTCATGCAAAAAAAAAATATAGAGGACCTTGATAAAATAACATACAAAAAAATGTTCATGTAAGTTTTACAAATATTGACTTATTATTTAGAAAATTATTTTTTAAAATATAATACATGATTTTTAAAAATATTTGTAAATTAATTATTTTTAAATATGTGAATAATTATTCAAGCCTTTGAATAACTGTACGAATATTGAAAAACGGTAATCTAAAAGAAATCAATGATTTATATTATACAAACATTGTTATAATTCATATATATTATTTCATGACGGTATATTTTAAATATTCGTAAATCATTATTAAATATAATCCATGGCTTTGTATTTTCAATGTTTGTTTTCAAACAGTTTGAAACACTCATACAATATAGTTAAAATAGTATTTTCCACATAATTAGTTAATATTTCTAAAATTAAGTTTTTTTATCGCATACCTCTATATATTTATTTTGTGTGCACACTGATATTTGTGTATAATGAGGTAATTATTAATAACACATGAATATTCGAATCTAACTTTTATTATTATGATTATTATTCACATACTTTTTACTTCTAAAATAATGTGTGCAACACGGGCACTGGCTGCAGTCAATTTATGTACATCAGAGTTTTTTGTTTTAGTACATAATATCTGAGGGACTTTTTTTGTCAACAAAATATGTTGGTTGGAGTGGCTGGCGCATGCATCGCCCAAGGCGCACGTAGCATGTTCGATTCGTGTAGTGCAGATTTTTGTGTTAATTTTCCTAATTACTGAGAGGCGGCCCACTACTCGAATGGGCCCCACGCCATGTTAGTGACACATCAGCCATATACATTGCCACATCGGTGCATATTATGTCTACAGACAGCTTAGCACCGTATTTGTCCGTTCGTGCCAAGTTGTAGAACCAGTTTGATGTATTTTTCAAGTTTAGGCACCAAAATGAACATCCATGTCAAGTTCAAGCATCACTGGTGTATTTACCTCCTAAATTAATTATGTTTAATTAACCTAATTAGTCTGTTTAGGTTAAACTAATTAACTAGGTTAATTAGCTAACAGTCTATGACAACCAGGACCCACATGTTTGTTGACCAAGTCAATCGCACTGTTGACTGATGACCTCAGCATTGCATCATGTTGACTTCAGCAGACACTATTCTGGATAATGTTAGAATTAATTAGATGGATAAATCTAGAAAATTGATTAAATCTTTTAAAATTAATATAAAATAAACTGTAGCTCGGATGGAAAAACTTTGTACATGAAAGTTGCTCAGAACGATGAGACAAATCCGAATATGCAGCCCGTTCGTCCGCCACACATCCCTAGCATAGCGAACATGCAACTTTCCCCCTCCGGTTCATCTATTCAAAAACACCAAACATCGGGGATACTTTCCCGGATGTTTCCCCCCTTTCCCGGTATCATCTCCTACTGCGCTAGGGCACATTTGGCACCGTTACTTGTCATGTCATGCAGCGATATGCATCTGTTTGCATTGTATTCATTGTTTCTCCCCCCTCTTCTCTCCGGTAGACTACGAGACTGACGCCGCTGCTGGTGCCCCGATCGACTACGTTGTTGATGACTCCTCCTTGCCAGAGCAACCAGGCAAGCCCCCCCTTGATCTCCAGATATCGCCTATTCCTTCTCTCTACTGCTAGCATGTTACTACTTTCAGTTAATCCTATTCTGCTGCATAGCCTGTCATTGTTGCTACAGTTGTTACCCTTACCTGCAATCCTAAATGCTTAGTATAGGATGCTAGTATTTCATCTGTGGCCCTACATTCTTGTCCATCTACCATGCTATACTATCGGGCCGTGATCACTCGGAGGTGATCACGGGTATATACTTACTGTCACGCCCAAGATGCGACCCTATCCTAAAGGAACTCGAAGGTCCCACCAAGGATAGAAGCGCATCTTGAAGACGCTTTTGCAAGGTGGATATCATTACATCAACATTACATAATAGTGGGGATACATCCAATACATACAATGTCACATGAATACAACAATACAACATACAAGAACAACATTCGTCTACGGATGAATCATAAACAGAAACTCAAACAATATCCACCCTGCTAGCCCAGGCTGCCGACCTGGAACCTATCCCCTGATCGAAGAAGAACTCCAAAACAAGCAAACATCGCGCTCGCGTCATGATCATCGCATAACCTGTACATGCAACTGTTGTTGTAGTAATCTGTGAGCCACGAGGACTCAGCAATCCCATTACCATGGGTATCAAGACTAGCAAAGCTTAATGAGAAAGGAAGGGGTAAAGTGGTGAGGTTGCAGCAGCGACTAAGCATAGTATGGTGGCTAACATACGCAAATGAGAGCGAGAAGAGAAACAAAGGAACGGTCGTGAAGCTAGCAATGATCAAGAAGTGATCCTGAACACCTACTTACGTCAAACATAACCCAGAAACCGTGTTCACTTCCCGGACTCCGCCGAGAAGAGACCATCACGGCTACATACTTGGTTGATGCATTTTAATTCGGATCTGGTGTCAAGTTATCTACAACCGGACATTAATAAATTCCCATCTACCACATAACCGCGGGCACGGCTCTCGAAAGTTTAAACCCTGCAGGGGTGTCCCAACTTAGCCCATGACAAGCTCTCGCGATCAACGAAGGGATAGACCTTCTCCCAGGAAGACCCGATCAGTCTCGGAATCCCGGTTTACAAGACATTTTGACAATGGTAAAACAAGACCAGCAAAGCCGCCCGATGCGCCGACATCCCGATAGGAGCTGCACATATCTCGTTCTCAGGGCAACACCGGATAAGCTAAGCGTACAGGTACCGACATAACCCAAGTTGCCAAGGGATGGTCCCGCACGGTGCTCTAGTTTGGACCAACACTTAGACAAGCATTGGCCCGGGGGGGCTATAATAAAGATGACCCTTGGGTTAACTACTCCCAAGGGAAAAGGTAGGTGGTGGTGAGACAAATGGTAAAACCAAGGTTGGGCCTTGCTGGAGGAGTTTTATTCAAAGCGAACTGTCAGGGGGGTCCCATAAATCACCCGACCGCGTAAGGAACGCAAAATCCAGAAACATAATACCGGTATGACGGAAACTAGGGCGGCAAGAGTGGAACAAAACACCAGGCATAAGGCCGAGCCTTCCACCCTTTACCAAGTATATAGGTGCATTAATAATATAAGAGATATTGTGATATCCCAACAAAACCCTGTCCACCATGGAGCAATCTTCAACTTCACCTGCAACTAGCAACGCTATAAGAGGGGCTGAGCAAAGCGGTAACATAGCCAAACAACGGTTTGCTAGGAATGGTGTCAAAGGTTAGAGGTTCATAGCAATTTGGGAGGCTTGAAGAGCAAATGATAGGTAACGCAGCATAGCGATAGAACGAAGCAACTAGCATAGCAATGATAGTAGTGAGATCCAGGATAGCGGTCATCTTGCCTGAAGTCCCGCAAGGAAGAAGAACGAGTCCATGAAGAAGATGAAGCCACGAAGACGAACCAAGCGTAGACGAACGCATCCTCACGATCGCAACAAAACGGGAACTATCGAGAAGAAGCACACAACATAGTAAACACACCACACATGAACAAGACATGATGCACAACAAGCATTATGCATGACAAAGCTACATGAAGCTACTCATGACAAGATATGATGCAAACAAGAACAACACATCAAGGCAAGTTTAAATGAGGCCGGAAACAACATATAACAATTCCGGTAAGTCCTCATATGCATATTTCGAAATTGGTCCAGAACTAAATAAACCTCATGTTCAAGTTGATAAACAGCAAGTTAAGTTGCACCACGATGAACTACACGAAATTCTAGTCAAGTTACATATAAAGTTCATTAGATTTGGAGCTACGGCCTAGAAGATATGAGCAAAACAAGTTAAACATGGCATTGATGCAAAATGCATACAAACATCAAGCAAACACCTCAAAACAAGGATGCAACATGATAATATGAAACTACATGCAAAATCAAGCAAGTTTCATATAGAGCACACTCAAAACGGAGCAACGGTTCAACACACACACACACACACACACTACAAGTCATAACAACAATCTGTCCAAAACAGCAACTAGGCATCTTACAAGCATCAAAAAAATATGCTACAGCATCTCAACGTAATAACAAAAGGCATGGGCATGAATTACAGGTAAAGCATAACAAAACATGAACACTGAGCTATCTCTAGAAAACACTAGATCATGCTCAAAAAGACATGGAAAGATTGCAAATAATAACAGTTTCAGACTTTGCAGAAATAACATTAGGTTGCAATGTTTAGAGCTATCAAACAACATGTTACAGGAGCTTAACATGGCAAACAAAGGCATGGCATGAATCTACTAATAGCATAGATCAAAAGTCCCTTACTGACCATGAACCAAAAGGCACAGAAAATATGATGGCACCCATGTAAACATGGCAAGTTATATGACAGATTCAAACATGGCAGGAACAACAATAAGTTGGCATGTTCGTGAGCTTGAACGACTCACCACAGAGAAATACATGGCATGTCAAGGCAACCAACAGTAAGAAGGCATGTTTTTGAAGTTAAGCATGGCAAGAGCAAGGTCATAGGGTGCATGGAACACTAGCAAAACACATGGGAACTAGTGAACTTAATGTTAACAGGCTGACAACAACATCATTTAGCAACTTTGGAGCAAGATAAACAACATGTTCCAGCAGGCTATAATTGCATCCAGTGGCATGAATGGATAGAGCAAGACATGTAGATCAAAACATGTTTATAGAACATCTCCAGATTATGCATAGAATGATTAGTAGAAGCATGTTAACATAGCAACAAAATATAACAGAATCTGCCTAGCAAAACAGTAACAGCAAGTACCCTCCTTAACAAGCTTGATGCACTCAGCATACAACTCACAAAAATACATGGTTGGAACCTCTGGAAAGATGACATAGCATAGATCAAAACACATGTAGAGCTCATGTTCATAGGATGCACAGATCAACCATGGCAAAAATGACAAATGAGCAAGTTATAACAGTTTCAGCAGATTAACATCAACATGCACTCTTCCAACAGCATTTCGGGCATCAAGATGAGCTTAAATGAAAATGATGCAATGGAATGAAATGAAGTACTCGTTGAGACGAACAATTTTACATATTACACGCACGAAACGGATCTACGGATGCAGAGATATGATGCGATGAACATGGCATGTTTATGCAAAATATGAGGGACTTTGAGAAATATACCCCGCGAAAAAAAACGAAGCGGATCGGGCGAGGAGGCAGAGCGGGTCGGGTCCGGGCGCGGATCGGGCCGGGGCAGGACCCGGGCGGCGGCGGCGGCTCCGGCGAGGTCGGAGGAGGCCGGGGAGGCGACGGCGAGGCGGCCCCGGACCGGATCCGGCCGGATCCGGCCGGCGGCGGGCGCGGGAGGCGCTCGGGGCGCGGCGGCGAGCTTCGGCTGGCCCGGCTGGCGGCGGCGCTCGGAGGCGGAGGGCCCGGGCGAAGCCGGCGGGAGGCGGCGGCCGGGCGGGGGCGGCCGGGCGGAGGAGGCCGGGCGGAGGAGGCGCGGGGCGGCGGCGACCCGACGGAGCGGCGGCGACCCGACGCGGCGGCGGCGGTGCTCGGCGACGAGCGGAGGCGGGCGCGGACGGCGGCGGCGCGGGATCTGGCGAAGCGCGGAGGCGGTGGCGCGGCGACGGGCCTCGGCCGGCCGGCGCGCGGGCTCGCGCGGGCCCGGCGCGGGCTCGCGGGCCGGCGGCGGCGGGGACGACGCAGGAGGCGACGTGGCGCTCTCCGGTTGGGCGTGGGCGGCGGCGGGGTGACGTGTCGCGCCCTGATTGGGCCGGGCGACGTGTCCAGCGGACATGTTCGGCGCGGATGGACATGTCTGGCGGCGCGGGGAGGAGCGGGGCTAGGGTTAGGGGTGGATTTCGGGGGAGATGCACATATATATAGGTAGAGGGAGCTAGGAGAGTCCAAATGAGGTGCGGTTTTCGCCCACACGATCGTGATCGAACGACCGAGAGCATGGAGGGGAGTTTTCTGGGTTTTGGGGCACTTTGAAAGGGGTGTTGGGCTGCAACAAAAGAGGCTTTGCGGTTACCTAGTTAACCGTTGGAGTATCAAACGACCTCCAAATGGCACGAAACTTGACAGGTGGTCTACCGGTGCTATACCAAGGCCGCTTGGCAAACCTCGGTCCATTCCGAGAATGTTTTTATGCCACTTATAAAATAATATTTCGGAGGTGCCGCGGGCGCGTGCGAGTGTGTCCGGACTCGGAATGGACAACGGAGAGAACCGGGGAAACCCGAACGGATGCAAGTTTTGAAAAACATGCAGATGAAATGCAGATTATGACATGGCAAGATGCAACACGCAAGCAAATGACATGGAAACAACGACGAATAACTGGCAGACACCTGGCGCAACGAATCCGGGGCGTTACAACACTCCTCCACTAACAAGAGATCTCGTCCCGAGATCTTAGGACCGAGACGGAAGGAAAAAGGGATGAGGTGAAAAAAGAACTCAAGAGAATAAGCAAAGAATGAGAGCACTCGAGAAGAAGAGAGGAACGACGAGGATGACGAATCGAAAGCTCACAAATTCAGATAGACTATGAAGCAACTCATGTTAGAACGAGTTAGAAACGAATAAGACTGAAAGGATTTAGGCAGCACTCCGGCTGAAACATGGGGGAATAGAACACGAGCTTGAGAGGATGGAATGATACTTGATGAAGGCATGACACAAAACCTCCGGAAAGAATTGAAAGAATGGAATGAAAAGAACGGAGAAGAAAATGACAACTTGTGCCACAAATGAAATAGAGAGCACCCTTAGAAGAAAAGATTGAATGGAGTTGTTGAGAAAATCAACAATGATAAGAATAAGCTTGTTGTGGACTTATGGATAACATATCAAAATTATGAGGTGATCTCCGACCACAAGCGGAAATGATTGGATAGCTGAGAAGAACGAAGAAATGCAAAACTCCACTTCAAAAGGATATGGAGAATTAATTGCACTTTGATACGCGAGAAGAAAAGATACTTGAACTCCACCGACAAGAATCTTGATGAACACTTGAAGAATGACTTAAATCATGAAGAACCATCATGAAGATCTCCGGTAACAAAAGGATGATGAGATAGAATTGAAGGATGAAAGAATGAGATGAGCCTTGCGGTGATTAAGATGGAGGTTCCGACGAGATGGCCGAGGAAATTTGAACTCCGGAAAAGAAAAGATGGAAACACTTGGGACTAGAATTTATTCATCAAGAACAAACTCCGAAGGATGGGATTACTCACTTGGAGGATATAAGAATAAGATTTATTGTATGCTTATCCTTCATCAAATTAAATTGATGACAAGCAATGGATTTTTGCATGCAAATTATTCTTCTTGCAAAAGAATTGAGAAGTGACATATCGCAAACTTGAGAAGGTCTTCAAGAACCACCGGTAGGATTGAAAAGATCGAATGAATTAATAAGATAAACAAGGAAAAGACTCTGAAAGAACCACCGTGAGAATTCGGAAATGACTGACGAAAGAGAATGAATCACCGGGAAGAATTAGAAGAACAAATATGCTTGAGGGGATTTAGATGCAAAAGAACAAAGAGATCATGAGCTGATTAAAGAACACTTGAACGAAGCACCGGGAGAATATTGAGACGAACGAAAGGGCACAGATATAGAATAATTGGAGAACAAATTTGAAAAACTTAGAACGAAGAAATTTCTGAAAAGAAGGCCTCCGGATAATCGAGAGAGAAAGCAACTCCTGAAATGCTCCGGATGGATCAAAAGAATTTGCATGACTTGAAACAATTTGATAGGATAACATCGAGCTAGCACCGTGAATCTCCGGGGAACGGACAAGATTTAGAGGAAAACTCTTCTTCAATCTTCAAAGCTGAGAATGACGACGAGAAACGCCACCGAAATTACTGAGATACTCCGGGAGAACGAAAAAACGAAGAGGTTGAGGCATCAATGAAAAGAATTTGAAAGCGATCTTGGAAAAGGTATGTGACTGATGAAATTCATACTTACATCACACTTGGGAAGAATTGAGAATAACTCTGGGGGATTAGAAGAGTCAGGTAAGATCCTGGGAAAAGACCTGTGGGTTAGGGCCCACTAAAAGGAAAAAAACACCGTTGGGAAGGATTGTTGAAGAGAGAGAAGATGCACCAGAACGATAGAAATATTTGAATGAGGTGACCACCTTGAATTAATTGGAACACGGACGAATCTCCTGAGATGTCTTCCGAACTCCGAAATGATTGAATGGCGAGAGGCAAACGAGCAACGAGAACACTTGATCCAAGGAAAAGAATATGATCAACCCGAAAACTTGAATTGAGTCCGCCGGAAAGAAAAGAGATGAAGAATGTCAAACGAGACGAGAATTCACCGGTTGAAATAATTTATGAATGATTGAAGAGGCTCCGCATGAATGAAATTGATGGTCGAGAGAGAATCAGACTCCGGGAAGAAAAGGGTGGGAGGGCGGGAAAAACGAAGGAACTTGGAAGGGGAAACCGACGAATATCTTGAAGAGAAAACACAATCATTGAGGAAAGAAATCAAAGACTTCGCACGAGTAGGATGGATACTCGAATATGGACTCCGGTTCCAAGGAGAAAAAGGGTGGGCGGGTGGGAAAATAAAACAACTGAGGATTGAACTTGGCAACAATGAAGAGGCTCGAGTCAACTTGACGAGAAATGCACCGGATGAAAAGAGCTGAGGAACAACGATCGGAAAACTAACTGCGTGAACCTAAAGAAAAATTTGAATGGGAAGAGGAGTAATTCAAAACGCCTACGTCAAGATTCCTTACCAGAGCGACGAAGGGGCAGGGGAGTAAAAAGAATTCCTACTCTCCGATATAACTAGACTCCGAAAAAGTTTTCTTCTAGACTCAACAACAGCCAAACTACACGATCAATCAAGGGGGGCTCCTAGGGTCGGTCGAGGCTTTGATACCAACTTGTCACGCCCAAGATGCGACCCTATCCTAAAGGAACTCGAAGGTCCCACCAAAGATAGAAGCGCATCTTGAAGACGCTTTTGCAAGGTGGATATCATTACATCAACATTACATAATAGTGGGGATACATCCAATACATACAATGTCACATGAATACAACAATACAACATACAAGAACAACATCCGACTACGGATGAATCATAAACAGAAACTCAAACAATATCCACCCTGCTAGCCCAGGCTGCCGACCTGGAACCTATCCCCTGATCGAAGAAGAACTCCAAAACAAGCAAACATCACGCTCGCGTCATGATCATCGCATAACCTGTACCTGCAACTGTTGTTGTAGTAATCTATGAGCCACGAGGACTCAGCAATCCCATTACCATTGGTATCAAGACTAGCAAAGCTTAATGGGAAAGGAAGGGGTAAAGTGGTGAGGTTGCAGCAGTGACTAAGCATAGTATGGTGGCTAACATACGCAAATGAGAGCGAGAAGAGAAACAAAGGAACGGTCGTGAAGCTAGCAATGATCAAGAAGTGATCCTGAACACCTACTTACGTCAAACATAACCCAAAAACCGTGTTCACTTCCCGGACTCCGCCGAGAAGAGACCATTACGGCTACATACTCGGTTGATGCATTTTAATTCGGATCTGGTGTCAAGTTATCTACAACCGGACATTAACAAATTCCCTTCTGCCACATAACCGCGGTCACGGCTCTCGAAAGTTTAAACCCTGCAGGGGTGTCCCAACTTAGCCCATGACAAGCTCTCGCGATCAACGAAGGAATAGACCTTCTCCCAGGAAGACCCGATCAGTCTCAGAATCCCGGTTTACAAGACATTTCGACAATGGTAAAACAAGACCAACAAAGCCGCCCGATGCGCCGACATTCCGATAGGAGCTGCACATATCTCGTTCTCAGGGCAACACCGGATAAGCTAAGCGTACATGTACCGGCGTAACCCAAGTTGTCAAGGGATGGTCCCGCACGGTGCTCTAGTTTGGACCAACACTTAGACAAGCATTGGCCCGGGGGGGCTATAATAAAGATGACCCTTGGGTTAATTACTCCCAAGGGAAAAGGTAGGTGGTGGTGAGAAAAATGGTAAAACCAAGGTTGGGCCTTGCTGGAGGAGTTTTATTCAAAGTGAACTGTTAGGGGGGTCCCATAAATCACCCGACCGCGTAAGGAACGCAAAATCCGGGAACATAATACCGGTATGACGGAAACTAGGGCGGCAAGAGTGGAACAAAACACCAGGCATAAGGCCGAGCCTTCCACCCTTTACCAAGTATATAGGTGCATTAATAATATAAGAGATATTGTGATATCCCAACCAAACCCTGTCCACCATGGAGCAATTTTCAACTTCACCTGCAACTAGCAACGCTATAAGAGGGGCTGAGCAAAGAGGTAACATAGCCAAACAACGGTTTGCTAGGAATGGTGTCAAAGGTTAGAGGTTCATGGCAATTTGGGAGGCTTGAAGAGCAAATGATAGGTAACGCAGCATAGCGATAGAACGAAGCAACTAGCATAGCAATGATAGTAGTGAGATCCAGGGTAGCGGTCATCTTGCCTGAAGTCCCGCAAGGAAGAAGAACGAGTCCATGAAGAAGATGAAGCCATGAAGATGAACCAAGCGTAGACGAACGCATCCTCACGATCGCAACGAAACGGGAACTATCGAGAAGAAGCACACAACATAGTAAACACACCACACATGAACAAGACATGATGCACAACAAGCATGATGCATGACAAAGCTACATGAAGCTACTCATGGCAAGAGATGATGCAAACAAGAACAACACATCAAGGCAAGTTTAAATGAGGCCGAAACAACATATAACAATTCCGGTAAGTCCTCATATGCATATTTCGAAATTGGTCCAGAACTGAATAAACCTCATGTTCAAGTTGAGCAAGTTAAGTTGCACCACGATGAACTACACGAAATTCTAGTCAAGTTACATATAAAGTTCATTAGATTTGGAGCTACGGCCTAGAAGATATGAGCAAAACAAGTTAAACATGGCATTGATGCAAAATGCATACAAACATCAAGCAAACACCTCAAAACAAGGATGCAACATGATTATATGAAACTACATGCAAAATCAAGCATGTTTCATATAGAGCACACTCAAAACGGAGCAACGGTTCAACACACACACACACACACACACACACACACACACACACACACACACACACACTACAAGTCATAACAACAATCTGTCCAAAACAGCAACTAGGCATCTTACAAGCATCAAAACAATATGCTACAGCATCTGAACGTAATAACAAAAGGCATGGGCATGAAGTACAGGTAAAGCATAACAAAACATGAACACTGAGCTATCTCTAGAAAACACTAGATCATGCTCAAAAAGACATGGAAAGATTGCAAATAATAACAGTTTCAGACTTTGCAGAAATAACACCAGGTTGCAATGTTTAGAGCTATCAAACAACATGTTACAGGAGCTTAACATGGCAAACAAAGGCATGGCATGAATCTACTAATAGCATAGATCAAAAGTCCCTTACTGACCATGAGCCAAAAGGCACAGAAAATATGATGGCACCCATGTAAACATGGCAAGTTATATGACAGATTCAAACATGGCAGGAACAACAATAAGTTGGCATGTTCGTGAGCTTGAACGACTCACCACAGAGAAATACATGGCATGTCAAGGCAACCAACAGTAAGAAGGCATGTTTTTGAAGTTAAGCATGGCAAGAGCAAGGTCATAGGGTGCATGGAACACTAGCAAAACACATGGGAACTAGTGAACTTAATGTTAACAGGCTGACAACAACATCATTTAGCAACTTTGGAGCAAGATAAACAACATGTTCCAGCAGGCTATAATTGCATCCAGTGGCATGAATGGATAGAGCAAGACATGTAGATCAAAACATGTTTATAGAACATCTCCAGATTATGCATAGAATGATTAGTAGAAGCATGTTAACATAGCAACAAAATATAACAGAATCTGCCTAGCAAAACAGTAACAGCAAGTACCCTCCTTAACAAGCTTGATGCACTCAGCACACAACTCACAAAAATACATGGTTGGAACCTCTGGAAAGATGAAATAGCATAGATCAAAACACATGTAGAGCTCATGTTCATAGGATGCACACATCAACCATGGCAAAAATGACAAATGAGCAAGTTATAACAGTTTCAGCAGATTAACATCAACATGCACTATTCCAACATCATTTCTGGCATCAAGATGAGCTCAAATGAAAATGATGCAATGGAATGAAATGAAGTACTCGTTGAGACGAACAATTTGACATATTACACGCATGAAACGGATCTACGGATGCAGAGATATGATGCGATGAACATGGCATGTTTATGCAAAATATCAGGGACTTAGAGAAATATACCCCGCGAAAAAAACGAAGCGGATCGGGCGAGGAGGCAGAGCGGGTCGGGTCCGGGCGCGGATCGGGCCGGGGCAGGACCCGGGCGGCGGCGGCGGCTCCGGCGAGGTCGGAGGAGGCCGGGGAGGCGACGGCGAGGCGGCCCCGGACCGGATCCGGCCGGCAGTGGGCGCGGGAGGCGCGCGGGGAGGCGCTCAGGGCGCGGCGGCGAGCTTCAGCTAGCCCGGCTGGCGGCGGCGCTCGGAGGCGGAGGGCCCGGGCGAAGCCGGCGGGAGGCGGCGGCCGGGCGGGGGCGGCCGGGCGGAGGAGGCCGGGCGGAGGAGGCGCGGGGCGGCGGCGACCCGACGGAGCGGCGGCGACCCGACGCGGCGGCGGCGGTGCTCGGCGACGAGCGGAGGCGGGCGCGGACGGCGGCGGCGCGGGATCTGGCGAAGCGCGGAGGCGGTGGCGCGGCGACGGGCCTCGGCCGGCCGGCGCGCGGGCTCGCGCGGGCCCGGCGCGGGCTCGCGGGCCGGCGGCGGCGGGGACGACGCAGGAGGCAACGTGGCGCTCTCCGGTTGGGCGTGGGCGGCGGCGGGGTGACGTGTCGCGCCCTGATTGGGCCGGGCGACGTGTCCAGCGGACATGTTCGGCGCGGATGGACATGTCTGGCGGCGCGGGGAGGAGCGGGGCTAGGGTTAGGGGTGGATTTCGGGGGAGATGCACATATATATAGGTAGAGGGAGCTAGGAGAGTCCAAATGAGGTGCGGTTTTCGCCCACACGATCGTGATCGAACGACCGAGAGCATGGAGGGGAGTTTTCTGGGTTTTGGGGCACTTTGAAAGGGGTGTTGGGCTGCAACAAAAGAGGCTTTGCGGTTACCTAGTTAACCGTTGGAGTATCAAACGACCTCCAAATGGCACGAAACTTGACAGGTGGTCTACCGGTGCTATACCAAGGCCGCTTGGCAAACCTCGGTCCATTCCGAGAATGTTTTTATGCCACTTATAAAATAATATTTCGGAGGTGCCGCGGGCGCGTGCGAGTGTGTCCGGACTCGGAATGGACAACGGAGAGAACCGGGGAAACCCGAACGGATGCAAGTATTGAAAAACATGCAGATGAAATGCAGATGATGACATGGCAAGATGCAACACGCAAGCAAATGACATGGCAACAACGACGAATAACTGGCAGACACCTGGCGCAACGAATCCGGGGCGTTACACTTACATACATATAATATGATACATGTGGTGACTAAAGTCGGGTCAGCTTGTAGAGTACCCGCAAGTGATTCCGATCTGGGGGCTGAAAGGACAGGTGGCTCCATCCAGGTAGTGGTGGGCCTGAGTTCCCAACGGCCCCCTACTGTTACTTTGTGGCAGAGCGACAGGGCAGGTTGAGACCACCTAGGAGAGAGGTGGGCCTGGCCCTGGTCGGCATCTGCGGTTACATCAATTAAAATGCTTAACGAGATCTTGGTATTTGATCTAAGTCTGGCCACTGGCCTATACGCACTAACCAACTACGCAGGAACAGTTATGGGCACTCGACGTCGTGGTATCAGCCGAAGCCTTCTTGACGTCAGCGATTGAGCGGCGCGCGCCAGATTGGACCGTAAGCCTACGCTTGTATTAAGGGGGCTAGGTCTGCTTTCGGCCGTGTTCGCAACATGCAGGTGTGCAATGGGCGACGGGCCCAGACCCCTGCGCCATAGGATTTAGACTGACGTGTTGACCTCTTTGTTGTGCCTAGGTGGGGCTGCGACGTGTTGATCTTCTGAGGCAGGGCATGACCCAGGAAAGTGTGCTCGGCCAAAGGGGATTGAGCGTGTTGGGTAATGTGGTGCACCCCTGTAGGGAATTTTATCTATTCGAATAGCCGTGATCCTCGGTAACAGGACGACCCAGAGTTGCACCTTGACCTTATGACAACTAGAACTGGATACTGAATAAAACAGACCCTTCCAAGTGCCAGATATAACCCGGTGATCTCTCTCACATAGGGCGACGAGGGGATGATCGCCGGGTAGGATTATGCTATGCGATGATACTTGGTGAACTTACCATCTACTCTCTTCTACATGCTGCAAGATGGAGGCTGCCAGAAGCGTAGTCTTCGACAGGACTAGCTATCCCCCTCTTATTCTGGCATTCTGCAGTTCAATCCACCGATATTGCCCCTTTACACAGATACCCATGCATATATAGTGTAGATCCTTGCTTGCGAGTACTTTGGATGAGTACTCGCGGTTGCTTTTCTCCCTCTTTTCCCCCTTTGCATTCTTCTCGGTTGTCGCAACCAGATGCTGGAGTCCAGGAGCTAGAGATTCCGAGGATGATTCTACGTGGAGTTTGGCTTCAAGGAGTAGTTAGGAGGTCCCAGGCAGGAGGCCTTGCCTTTTTGATCATTGCTAATTTTGTGCTAGCCTTCTTAAGGCAAACTTGTTTAACATATGTCTGTACTCAGATATTATTGCTTCTGCTGACTCTTGTGTTTTCGAGCTGATGTATTCGAGCCCTCGAGGCCCCTGGCTTGTAATATAAAGCTTGTATTATTTTAATTTATGTCTAGAGTTGTGTTGTGATATCTTCCCATGAGTCCCTGATCTTGATCGTACATGTTTGCGTGTAAGATTAGTGTACGGTCAAATCGGGGGCATCACAAGTTGGTATCAGAGCCGACTTCCTGTAGGAATCCCCCTTCCAAACTCCTTGGCCGAAGTTGAGTCTAGTCATTGCAAAACTTTTACTAACATGGCTATGTGGCTTACGGGCCCACGTCGCCATTTGGGTGGTATTAGGATCTTTTATTCCTCGTCTATACTCTAGGACTCTGATCTCTCTACTATTCTGGTTAAATGAATTTGCTAACTCTGACATTAGGATCCCGTGACCGCATCCACCCGGAGAGCCCCTTATTGCAGAGGATCGCCTGCTGCATCAGAAGATTTCGAAGATACTCTCTGATGTTCTCTCGAGACTCTGTGTCCGCCGCTTTTGCAATCCCCTACCACCGATACATCCATATCGATAATTACTTACACATGTCCTTCTTACTTTCATTCCCAGCTGCTCTTCTTATTACAAGATGCATCGAATTATTCTTCGACTATTAAGAATCTCTTGAGCCACTGCCTTACAGATCTTTGCCGCATGAATACCCCTACGGATAATTCCTCGCACCCATCGAGTATCCGCTCATTCCCAGTTGTTCATGTGTTTCGCAAA
This sequence comes from Triticum timopheevii, assembly GCA_963921465.1. Lineage (NCBI taxonomy): Eukaryota > Viridiplantae > Streptophyta > Magnoliopsida > Poales > Poaceae > Triticum > Triticum timopheevii. Next base: position 467,108,413 of record OY997266.1, read on the forward strand.
TGACTTCGAAATACCATTCGATCTTCCGAAAATCCCGAGCAGCCTATTGCTCTTGAAATTCTTGCTTGCATTATGGTTGATCCCATAAGTATCGTAATGTTATTGGCATCCCTTGTCTTTATCATTTTAAGCCCGTTAATTCAATATGTTGAGGATGCTCGCAATCCTCAATCAGATCCTAGAATTCATCCTTCCGGCTCAGACGTCATTTTAAACATGGGCTGGATCTCGATTAATCAAATTGCCATCGATTGTACCCCTAAGCCTACTCAGCTTATCCATCCTGGATCAGAGCATTTTCTCCTGATCCCTTGATTTGAAATTCATAATTCCTTTATATTTGAGCTTTGAATTAGTCAGTTGTTTCTATAATCCAATGCCCTTGCATTGTTTCTTCCTCTAATTGTGTGTCGATGCTCACATCAGCTCCGTTATGGACCATCAGATCCTTTGTCGAATTATCATCCAACAGTGTGCTTCGCATACGAAAACCTTGAGAAGTTCTTTTCCCTGATACATAAAACCATTAGTAAAGCCTATTCTCTGATTTGTCCAACCATGCTCTGCTTTCGAGCTGGTGATATTTACTATTGAAGCTTGTGGTATATGTTTCCACGATACCTCAATGGGTTGAACCTATGCCTTCCTTAATATGTGTGAACTCGAAAGTTTTCACGAGTCATACTCTTCTGATATTTTGCCAGATAAAATTTCAACACTACAACTTCTTCGAAAATGAGAAGTGAATGAAAGGTTATGCATTAGAGAAGTGGGAGTCGACCTTGAACTTTGTGTTCATGCCCATGGACACGATGTAGATCGTATCATTAAAGCTTCTCTTCAATTAAATATTCCCTTGGTATAAGTTCATCTTATATCTGGGATCTGGCCTTTTGCTATCGTGGTTCTGACCATATTTTCTTCTTGATTCCATTTCTCAGACAAGTTAGAGTACTTGCCTTCTGCAAATCAATACGCCTGCCGAACCTCTATTTTGATCTGTCTTCTTGTATTACCCCCATGGTATCTCGAGGATATATCTTATGAATTTCTGATGAAGTAGTGCCTTCCCTGACTCCACAAGTTCTGGGTTGTCGTCAACCGAGTACATCGATAAGTGAATCGATTCCGCGCTCCGATACGATAATTCTAAGTAATTTTCGTTGCTTATGAGTTTAATAATCCTTCAAGTCATTCCTAGCCTGATTGGCTATATCCTCATCGTGCTAAATTTTAACTGTGCTATCTGGTCCTTCTTCACGGAGCACAATTTTCGACGACGAGTTAACCCTACGTCGATCTTACTCGTCATATCATTTCGCCTTGAACAACAAGCTTCATTTCGAGTATGTGCCCTATCCTTGATTCCAATAACCTTTCGCTTCATCTTTTCTTTGACTTGATGTCATCGCCGATCGATTACACCTGCATGAAATCTCTCAAAAGTTGTGTCCTGATCATCATCAGCATTCTGAGATCTTCTAGGATATCAATTGAATTCATGATGAGAAATACCATTCTTGCCCTCGATGATTTGTATTATCATCGACCCCTTTATTGCCTTCCCACCAACACAAACTTGTTAGTGTTTGGTGTTATACCTTGAGTTCCTTGCTATCCAGCAATTGTTCTTCTTTACCTTGGAACATTACCATCTCTAATGTCATCAATGTTGTGAGAATTTCACCACCTCTTAAGAATTCGTGATACAGTGATGCTTCTCGCCATCACCATTCTTTTCTTGGTCCCCGTGTTGAGTGAACTCTGTTGTGCGAATTTAGTATCTCTAGCAATCCTATTTCTTTGGAGTTATTGGACAATAATTCCAATTTGGTGTGGGTTGCTCAATCGCCAGTCCGACGTTGGTCATGCAACCCAGCCCATATCTCGGGTGCACCTTTCAACCAATGTTTAATTGTGTATGCTTTCCTCCAGCATACAACATTATATCATTTGATCTAACAAATGTTATCTCCTTGTTCACATAATTGTGGAAACCCATCTTTTGAAAATCTCGATAAATTGTCGTTGAGTCCATCAGCCACATCCTCTTCCTCTCCTTGGTTAATGATGAACTCTTATTTTGGAACTTGCTTCCATAAGTTCATTTCCCGAGAATCTTGCAATGTCATCTTGTCAATTTGTGTCGCACCCTTTTCTTCTCAGGTATCCCGAGTCTGCGATATCCTGACACCAATCAGATCTGAATCTCGGTCAGATATGATGGTTGGAACATATTTCCAAGAGTTATAACATTGGTCTTTATATGACTCAGTAAGATGATGTCATGCCTAGCACACCTGGCCGGAGGACCTATTGTTATAGTTTCCTTTTTAGCAAGATTAGCGATTCTTCCATGAGGAAATCTTAAGACTTATTTTATAAGTTGCTCCTGATGGATCCTTTGTGTATCCAAAGTCCGACCTTTGCTTGAAAACCATGTCAATGCTATCTCGAAGCATGTCTGTGGTACTCCGATCTTCAAAACGAACAGTTGAAGCAATGCTAAATTCTCTTTATCAAATATCCAAACACTGTTGTATGGGTAATGTCATGAAATTCCTCTCCCCTTACCTAAATGGTTTCTACTTTCTATCCTGTCGTGGATATCATGCTTTGCTTGTCCTTGGGAAGGATCTACCCCTGAAAGCACATTTTTCCTTTCCATTGTTCTGTTCAGTCTGATAATCACATTTTCCTTTCCATTGTTTTGTTTAACCTTTCTTGTGAATTATATGACCTAAGCAGTGATAATTCACTGCTTATGAAAACACCTCGGTGTACAACCCTGTCAGTAAGACCCTGTTGCTCTTGTTGGTAGCATTTTGGTAGCCACCGATGGACGAGAACTTTTCCTATTGGTCCGCCTCGTTCAACGAGCAGAAGAATGGTTCTCTTCGTCCCTCGCCCTTGGTACCGATGTTGTTGCCGACATAACTGACAGGCTATCCTCTGACATGCCTGATACGTCTCCAAAGTATCTATAATTTTTTATGTTCCATGCTATTATATATTCTGTTTTTGATGTTTAATGGGCTTTATTATACATTTTCATATTATTTTTGGGACTAACCTATTAACCCAAGGCCCAGTGCAAATTGCTGCTTTTTTTTGCCTATTTCGGTGTTTCGCAGAGAAGGAATATCAAACGGAGTCCAAACAGAATGAAACCTTCGAGAGAGTTATTTTTGGAACAAACGTGATCCAGAGGACTTGGAGTGGACGTCAAGAAACATACGAGGAGGCCACGAGGCAGGGGGCGCACCCTCCACCCTCGTGGGCCCCTCGTGGCTCCACCGACCTACTTGTTCCTCCTATATATACCTACGTACCCCGAAACCATCGAGGAGCACCAGGAAAACCTAATTCCACCGCCGCAACCTTCTGTACCCGTGAGATCCCATCTTGGGGCCTTTTCCGGCGTCCTGCCGGAGGGGGCATCGATCACGGAGGGCTTCTACATCAACACCATAGCCTCTCCGATGATGTGTGAGTAGTTTACCACAGACCTTCGGGTCCATAGTTATTAGCTAGATGGCTTCTTCTCTCTCTTTGGATCTCAATACAAAGTTCTCCTCGATCTTCTTGGAGATCTATTTGATGTAACTCTTTTTGCGGTGTGTTTGTCGAGATCCGATGAATTGCGGGTTTATGATCAAGATTATCTATGAACAATATTTGAATCTTCTCTGAATTCTTTTATGTATGATTGGTTATCTTTGCAAGTCTCTTCGAATTATTAGTTTGGTTTGGCCTACTAGATTGATCTTTCTTGCAATGGGAGAAGTGCTTAGCTTTGGGTTGAATCATGCGATGCTTGATCCCAGTGACAGTAGGGGAAATGACACGTATTGTATTGTTGCCATCGAGGATAAAAAGATGGGGTTTATATCATATTACATGAGTTTATCCCTCTACATCATGTCATCTTACCTAATGCGGTACTCTGTTCTTATGAACTTAATACTCTAGATGCATGTTGGATAGCGGTCGATGTGTGGAGTAATAGTAGTAGATGCAGGCAGGAGTCGGTCAACTTGTCGCAGACGTGATGCCTATATACATGATCATGCCTAGATATTCTCATAATTATGCACTTTTCTATCAATTGCTCGACAGTAATTTGTTCACCCACCGTAATACTTATGCTATCTTGAGAGAAGCCACTCGTGAAACCTATGGCCCCCGGGTCTATTCTCGATCATATTAATCTTCCGTCAACAAGCTATTTCTATCGTCGTTTATTTGCTTTCTTTACTTTTAGTCTTTATCATAAAAATACCAAAAATATTGTCTTATCATCTCTATCATATCTCATTTTTGCAAGTGGACATGAAGGGATTGGCAACCCCTTTATCGCGTTGGTTGCAAGGTTCTTATTTGTTTGTGTAGGTACGAGGGACTTGCGTGTGGCCTCCTACTGGATTGATACCTTGGTTCTCAAAAACTGAGGGAAATACTTACGCTACTTTGCTGCATCACCCATTCCTCTTCAAGGGAAAACCAACGCAATGCTCAAGAGGTAGCAAGAAGGATTTCTGGCGCTGTTGCCGGGGAGTCTACGCACAAGTCAAGACATACCAAGTACCCTCAGAAACTCTTATCCCTCGCATTACATTATTTGCCATTTGCCTCTCGTTTTCCTCTCCCCCACTTCACCCTTGCCATTTTATTCGCCCTCTCTTTCCGTTCGCCTCTTTTTCGCTTGCTTCTTGTTGTCTGTTTGCCCTAATGGCTCTGCCCAAAAACGTTGATCCTTACCTTAAAAGGTTGGAAGAAATTGAAAACAACGTCAGAAGCTTTATGACTTTGCAATTTTAGCATAATAATTTCTTTAGAAACGAGCTTAAAGAACAAAAAAGCTTTATGGGGTACAAGAATAAAGAGCTTGATGATATGTCTAAGGAATTTTATGGCTTGAGATCTCAGTTTGCTCATCTTGAAAAATTAATAGCCCAAATTTCGGATAAGCAGGCCACCTTAGTCAATACGATGGCCGCTAAACCGGAAGATTTGGAGGGTAGTAAAGATGAAGATCTAAAAGTAATTGATGTGTACCCTATTAAATCTTTGTTTTGCAATATGAATCTTGATAATGACGGGACTGGAGATGAGTCAACTTTAGTTAAAAGGCATCCCAATGGTTCAGAGTTTTTAGATCTTGATGCAAAATTTGGTAAAAGTGTGATTGAAGAGGTCAAAACTTTAGATAGCAATGAACCCACTATCTTGGATTTCAAGGAATTTAATTATGATAATTGCTCTTTAATAGATTGTATTTCCTTGTTGCAATCCGTGCTAAATTCTCCGCATGCTTATAGTCAAAATAAGGCTTTTACTAAACATATCGTTGATGCTTTAATGCAATCTCATGAAGAAAAGCTTGAATTGGAAGTTTCTATACCTAGAAAACTTTATGATGAGTGGGAACCTACTATTAAAATTAAAATTAAGGATCATGAATGCTATGCTTTGTGTGATTTGGGTGCTAGTGTTTTCACAATTTCAAAAACTTTGTGTGATATATGTTGGGTTTCCGTGAATTTGATGATTGTTCTTTAAACTTGCACCTTGCGGATTCCACCATTAAGAAACCTATGAGAATAATTAATGATGTTCTTATTGTTTCAAATAGGAATTATGTGCCCGTAGATTTCATCATTCTTGATATAGATTGCAATCCTTCATGTCCTATTATTCTTGGTAGACCTTTCCTTAGAACGATTGGTGCAATTATTGATATGAAGGAAGAAAATATTAGAATCCAATTTCCGTTAAGGAAAGGCATGGAACACTTTCCTAAAAAGAAAATAAAATTACCTTATGAATCTATCATGAGAGCCACTTATGGATTGCATCCCAAAGATGGCAATACCTAGATATATCCTTGCCTTTATGCCTAGCTAGGGGCGTTAAACGATAGCGCTTGTTGGGGGGCAACCCAATTTTATTTTAGTTTTTTGCTTTTTGGTTCTGTTTAGGAATAAATAATCCATCTAGCTTCTGTTTAGATGTGGTTTTGTGTTTTAATTAGTATTTGTGCCAAATAGAACCTTTGGGAAGACTTGGGGAAAGTCTTTGCGATCTTGCTGTAAAAAACAGAAACTTTAGCGCTCACGAGATTAGCTACAACGTTTTACTGGAAAGTGATATTTAGTTGATTCTTTTTGCATATGATTAATAGATAAATTCCTCACGTCCAGAAATTTATTTTAGAATTTTTGGAGTTCCATAAGTTTGCGTTAGTTACAGATTACTACAGACTGTTCTGTTTTTGACAGATTCTGTTTTTCGTGTGTTGTTTGCTTATTTTGATGAATCTATGGCTAGTAATGAAGCTTATGAACCATAGAGAAGTTGGAATACAGTAGGTTTAACACCAATATAAATAAATAATGAGTTCATTACAGCACCTTGAAGTGGTGTTTTGTTTTCTTTCGCTAACGGAGCTCACGAGATTTTCTGTTAAGTTTTGTGTTGTGAAGTTTTCAAGTTTTGGGTAAGCATTTGATGGACTATGGAACAAGGAGTGGCAAGAGCCTAAGCTCGGGGATGCCCAAGGAACCCCAAGGTAAAATATAAGGACACCAAAAAGCCTAAGCTTGGGGATGCCCCGGAAGGCATCCCCTCTTTTGTCTTCGTCCATCGGTAACTTTACTTGGAGCTATATTTGTATTCACCACATGATATGTGTTTTGCTTGGAGCGTGTTGTATGATTTGAGTCTTTGCTTTTTAGTTCTCCACAATCATCCTTTCTGTACATACCTTTTGAGAGAGACACACATTATTCGGAGTTTATTAGAATACTCTATGTGCTTCACTTATATCTTTTGAGTTGAACAATTTTGCTCTAGTGCTTCACTTATATCTTTTAGAGCACGGTGGTGGTTATATTTTATAGAAATTATTGATCTCTCATGCTTCACTTATATCATTTTGAGAGTCCTTTAGAACAGCATGGTAGTTTACAAAGTGCATTGAATAGTAAGAGAAGTTTGATACTTGATAGTTGTTTTGAGATATAAAGGTGGTAATATTAGAGGTGTGCTAGTTGAGCAATTATGAAATTGATAAATACTTGTGTTGAAGTTTGCAAGTCCCGTAGCATGCACGTATGGTAAATGTTATGTGGCCAATTTGAAACATGAGGTGTTCTTTGATTGCTTTCCTTATGAGTGGCAGTCGGGGACGAGCGATGGTCTATTCCTACCAATCTATCCCCCTAGGAGCATGCGCGTGCTTGGTTTTGATGACCTGTAGATTTTTGCAATAAGTATGTGAGTTCTTTATGACTAATGTTGAGTCCATGGATTATACACACTCTCACCCTTCCATCATTGCTAGCCTCTTTGGTACCGTGCATTGTCCTTTCTCACCTTGAGAGTTGGTGCAAACTTCGCCGATGCATCCAAACCCCGTGATATGATACGCTCTATCACACATAAACATCCTTATATCTTCCTCAAAACAGCCACCATACCTACCTATTATGGCATTTCCATAGCCATTCCGAGATATATTGCCATGCAACTTTCCACCATTCCGTTTATTATGACACGCATCATCATTGTCATATTGCTTTGCATGATCATGTAGTTGACATCGCATTTGTGGCAAAGCCACCTTTATAATTCTTTCATACATGTCACTCTTGATTCATTGCATATCCCGGTACACCGCCGAAGGCATTCACATAGAGTCATATTTTTTTCTAAGTATTGAGTTGTAATTCTTGAGTTGTAAGTAAATAAAAGTGTGATGATCATCATTATTAGAGCATTGTCCCAAGTGAGGAAAGGATGATGGAGACTATGATTCCCCCACAAGTCGGGATGAGACTTCGGACGAAAAAAAGAGAAAGAAAAGAGGCAAAAAAAAGAAAAAAAAGAGAAAAAGGCCCAAATAAAAAAATGAGAGAAAAAGAGAGAAGGGACAATGTTACTATCCTTTTTCCACACTTGTGCTTCAAAGTAGCACCATGATCTTCATGATAGAGAGTCTCCTATTTTGTCACTTTCATATACTAGTGGGAATTTTACATTATAGAACTTGGCTTGTATATTCCAATGATGGGCTTCCTCAAAATGCCCTCGGTCTTCGTGAGCAAGTAAGTTGGATGCACACCCACTTAGTTTATTTTGTTGAGCTTTCATACATTTATAGCTCTAGTGCATCTGTTGCATGGCAATCCCTACTCCTTGCATTGACATCAATTGATGGGCATCTCCATATCCCGTTGATTAGCCGCGTCAATGTGAGACTTTCTCCTTTTTTGTCTTCTCACACAACCTCAATCATTATATTCTATTCCATCCATAGTGCTATGTCCATGGCTCGCACTCATATATTGCGTAAAAGTTGAAAGAGTTTGAAAAGGCTAAGTATGAAATAATTGCATGGCATGTCATCGGGGTTGTGCATGATGAGAGCATTTTGTGTGACGAAAATGAAGCATAGACAAACTATATGATTTTGTAGGGATAAGCTTTCTTTGGCTATGTTATTTTGATAAGACATAATTGCTTGGTTAGCATGCTTGAAGTATTATTATTTTTATGTCACGAAGACGAGCTTATCAAAATAATGAAACCTTCGGGAGAGTTATTTTTGGAACAAACGTGATCCAGAGGACTTGGAGTGGACGTCAAGAAACAAACGAGGAGGCCACGAGGCAGGGGGCGCACCTACCCCCCTGGGCACGCCCTCCACTCTCATGGGCCCGTCGTGGCTCCACCGACCTACTTCTTCCTCCTATATATACCTACGTACCCCGAAACCATTGAGGAGCACCACGAAAACCTAATTCCACTGCCGCAACCTACTGTACCCGTGAGATCCCATCTTGGGGCCTTTTCCGGCGTCCTGCCGGAGGGGGCATCGATCACGGAGGGCTTCTACATCAACACCATAGCCTCTCCAATAATGTGTGAGTAGTTTACCACAGACCTACGGGTCCATAGTTATTAGCTAGATGGCTTCTTCTCTCTCTTTGGATCTCAATACAAAGTTCTCCTCGATCTTCTTGGAGATCTATTTGATGTAACTCTTTTTGCGGTGTGTTTGTCGAGATCTGATTAATTGTGGGTTTATGATCAAGATTATCTATGAACAATATTTGAATCTTCTTTGAATTCTTTTATGTATGATTGGTTATCTTTGCAAGTCTCTTCGAATTATGAGTTTGTTTTGGCCTACTAGATTGATATTTTTTGCAATGGGAGAAGTGCTTAGCTTTGGGTTCAATCATGCGGTGCTCGATCCAGTGACAGTAAGGGAAATGACACGTATTGTATTGTTGCCATCGAGGATAAAAAGATGGGGTTTATATCATATTGCGTGAGTTTATCCCTCTACATCATGTCATCTTACCTAATGCGTTACTCTGTTCTTATGAACTTAATAATCTAGATGCATGCTGGATAGCGGTCGATGTGTGGAGTAATAGTAGTAGATGTAGGCAGGAGTCGGTCTACTTGTCGCGGACGTGATGCCTATATACATGATCATGCCTAGATACTCTCATAATTATGCACTTTTCTATCAATTGCTCGATAGTAATTTTTTCACCCACCGTAATACTTATGCTATCCTGAGAGAAGCCACTAGTGAAACCTATGGCCCCCGGGTCTATTCCCCATCATATTAATCTTCCATCAACAAGCTATTTCTATCATCATTTATTTGCTTTCTTTACTTTTAGTCCTTATCGTAAAAATACCAAAAAAATTATCTTATCATCTCTATCAGATCTCACTTTTGCAAGTGGCCGTGAAGGAATTGACAACCCCTTTATCGCGTTGGTTGCAAGGTTCTTATTTGTTTGTGTAGGTACGAGGGACTTGCCTGTGGCCTCCTACTGGATTGATACCTTGGTTCTCAAAAACTGAGGGAAATACTTACGCTGCTTTGCTGCATCACCCTTTCCTCTTCAAGGGAATACCAACGCAGTGCTCAAGAGGTAGCAATGCCTTGCTTACATGATCGTGCAAGACGTCACCGCCTTCCTACTTTTTAACCCACATGGTGAGCCCATAACCCACAGTTTCACAGGATCGAAACCTGACTCTCTGTACACCTCCTCTTCCCAAGGTTGTTACTCGCGCATGGCCTCGTAAGTAATTGATGAGCCACCTTCCGAGAGATCATCAATTCTGGTATCAGACACAATACTTATTCCCATCGCTTTGAACCCTTTCACACTGTTACAGGTAATAAACGATTGCCTATCCGCTTGAAATTTCTTATTTCACCTTCTTACCTTGCTCTCGATGACTTTATCGAATTTCAACTCGAGAGATGCCTCTATACCTCGTTCACTGAGATAGCCCCCAGGTACCTAACATGTGTTGAGCTCCGTCCTTCCCGAGTCTCCCCCCTTATCTTTTCCATAAGTACAATGGAGATCCTGAAGAAAGGATGTCCGCTTCATCATGATGAACTAAAGCGGAGAAATGAATACCCCAATGAAAGGGATTAACTTCTTTGAGAAGATATGTTAGAATATCGTAACCAGACCTTTGCCCCTTACTCTACCTCTTAAATCTCGGACGAGATTTCTTGTAGTGGAGGAGAATTGTGACGCTCGGATATTTAAGCTACAGTGAACCTCTGCTAATGATGCCACGTCACCTTGATTACTATTGCTAATCTCGCGTTAGTTCGAAACCGGCCGCGGGCATGGCCTCGCCGTCCCTGCAGGCGAGCGCCCTCTCGGCCTCCGCTCCACCCTGCCTCGTGAGCCCAAACAATCGCTGCACCCACGCCCGTTAACCCACGGTGGCTTCTGGGCCACTGACTCCTAGGGCCCAGCCCGAGAACGTTAAAAAAGAATTTAAAAAATTATTATTATTATTATTATTATTATTATTAATTAACTAAATTAATTGTGTTTAATTAACCTAATTAGTCTATTTAGGTTAAACTAATTAACTAGGTTAATTAGCTAACAGTCTATGACAACCGGGACCCACATGTTTGTTGACCAAGTCAACCGCATTGTTGACTGATGACCTCAGCATTGCATCATGTTGACATCAGCAGACACTATTCTGGATAATGTTAGAATTAATTAGATGGATAAATCTAGAAAATTGATTAAATCTTTCAAAAATAATATAAAATAAACCGTAGCTCGGATGGAAAAACTTTTTACATGAAAGTTGCTCAGAACGACGAGACGAATCTGAATACGAAGCCCGTTCGTCCACCACACATCCCTAGCATAGTGAACATGCAACTTCCCCCTCTGGTTCATCTGTCCGAAAATGCGAAACACTGGGAATACTTTCCCGGATGTTTCCCCCCTTCCCCGGTATCACCTCCTACCGCGCTAGGGCACACCAGGCACCGTTACTTGTCATGTCATGCAGCGATATGCATCTGTTTGCATTGTATTCATTGTTTCTTCCCCCTCTTCTCTCCGGTAGACTACGAGACTAACGCCGCTGCTGGTGCCTCGATCGACTACGTTGTTGACGACTCCTCCTTGCCAGAGCAACCAGGCAAGCCCCCCCTTGATCACCAGATATCGCCTATTCCTTCTCTCTACTGCTTGCAGTAGAGTAGTGTAGCATGTTACTGCTTTCAGTTAATCCTATTCTGCTGCATAGCCTATCATTGTTGCTACAGTTGTTACCCTTACCTGCAATCCTAAATTCTTAGTACAGGATGCTAGTATTCCATCAGTGGCCCTACATTCTTGTCCGTCTGCCATGCTATACTATCGAGCCATGATCACTCGGGAGATGATCACGGGTATATACTTACATACATATTATATGATACATGTGGTGACTAAAGTCGGGTCGGCTCGTAGAGTACCCGCAAGTGATTCTGATTTGGGGGCTGAAAGGACAGGTGGCTCCATCCAGGTAGTGGTGGGCCTGAGTTCCCGACGGCCCCCGACTGTTACTTTGTGGCGGAGCGACAGGGCAGGTTGAGACCACCTAGGAGAGAGGTGGGCCTGGCCCTGGTCGGCGTCTGCGGTTACATCAATTAACACGCTTAACGAGATCTTGGTATTTGATCTGAGTCTGGCCACTGGCCTATACGCACTAACCAACTACGCGGGAACAGTTATGGGCACTCGACGTCGTGGTATCAGTTGAAGCCTTCTTGACGTCAGCGACTTAGCGGCACGCGCCGGATTGGACCGTAAGCCTGCGCTTGTATTAAGGGGGCTAGGTCTGCTTCCGGCCGCGTTCGCAACATGCAGGTGTACAATGGGCGATGGGCCCAGACCCCTGCGCCATAGGATTTAGACCGGCGTGCTGACCTCTCTGTTGTGCCTAGGTAGGGTTGCGATGTGTTGATCTTCCGAGGCCAGGCATGACCCAGGAAAGTGTGCCCGGCCAAAGGTGATCGAGCGTGTTGGGTAATGTGGTGCACCCCTGTAGGGAATTTTATCTATCCGAATAGCCGTGATCCTCGGTAACAGGACGACCCGGAGTTGTACCTTGACCTTATGACAACTAGAACTGGATACTGAATAAAACACACCCTTCCAAGTGCCAGATATAACCCGGTGATCGCTCTCACACAGGAAGACGAGGGGAGGATCGCCGGGTAGGATTATGCTATGCGATGATACTTGGTGAACTTACCATCTACTCTCTTCTACATGCTGCAAGATGGAGGCTGCCTGAAGCGTAGTCTTCGACAGGACTAGTTATCCCCCTCTTATTCTGGCATTCTGCAGTTCAGTCCACCGATATTGCCCCTTTACACAGATACCCATGCATATGTAGTGTAGATCCTTGCTTGAGGGTACTTTGGATGAGTACGCACGGTTGCTTTTCTCCCTCTTTTCCCCCTTTGCATTCTTCTCGGTTGTCGCAACCAGATGCTGGAGTCCAGGAGCTAGAGATTCCGAGGATGATTCTATGTGGAGTTCGGATTCGAGGAGTAGTTAGGAGGTCCCAGGTAGGAGGCCTTGCCTTTTCGATCGTTGCTACTTTTGTGCTAGCCTTCTTAAGGCAAACTTGTTTAACTTATGTCTGTACTCAGATATTATTGCTTCCGCTGACTCTTGTGTTTTTGAGCTGATGTATTCGAGCCCTCGAGGCCCCTGGCTTGTAATATAAATCTTGTATTATTTTAATTTGTGTCTAGAGTTGTGTTGTGATATCTTCCCGTGAGTCCCTGATCTTGATCGTACATGTTTGCGTGTCTGATTAGTGTACGGTCAAATCGGGGGCGTCACAGACCCGAGGGCACTCAGCATTCTTGAGGACATTTTGGAGTTTATTTTGGTATGAAGATCGTGTTCGCAGAGATCACTTAGGATCCAAGTTAGAATTTGTGTTGTAGAGGAGGAAGAATGTTGCTGCCACCATTTAGATTTGACGATATGTTCTTGAAAGATGTTGGCAGCCATTCATTTTTTTTACTACTACCTATGTACACTAATATAAGACATTTTTGTAGTTCAATTTGTACAGGAAAAACATCTTACATTAGTGTACAAAGGGAGTACTATTTTCTTAGTTTCATGTATAAAATTGAGTAATAGTTTACCAGGGTTTGAAAGAAGAAATTATATTTTATGTTCCCTTAAACAATTGTCTTATTTTGTTGTACTTTATTAAGCCTTCTGCTGCTGATAGTCGCCGTTTCTTTGCACATACCTGTACTTATGCAACACACCTACAATCTCCGTTTCTTTGTCGCAATCATGGCCACGCATGTGGGCTCTTTAGAAAATTTCAACTACATTCTGACTTCACAAGTGGTACACTTATCTGTACAAAATTCTGCAACATTGTTGTGGTATTGTAATATTAATGTTGTCTTCTGTACGAAAATATACTATGTCGATCTATCATCTAATATCTTTTATTTTGCGATGGATTACTACAAGTTCTTCCTATACCAAGGGCTACTATATTGAATGGTTTACATCCTGATGTTGTTCCTTTTATATGGCATTTTGACAATTTCAGAAGCAGTCGGTGCTAGAACTGGTCTAGCTATTGGGACATATTGCTATGTTCACTCACATTGCAGGTTGTTTTTTTGAACATCTTATATATTTCAGCAACTGTAATTAACTTTTTTAAATCATCATGGTCATGTGTTCATGACCTGCTAATGGTAATGTAGTTCATAATGCTGGGAATACTTAGAGAGTGCCTTCTTTCAACAGATAATGAATGCACTACATTGCAGTTTAGTATCGCTAAGAACATTGTTCATGCTACCACCAATGACTACACATTTCATTGAATGTAAGTCAAATCTATCATTAATTGATTCCCATTGTTATATTTGCGACATGGGTGTTACTCAGAAAATTTTCTACAAAGTCCCGCAGCAACACGCGGGGTGTCATCTAGTATTCATAATATTGAAGCCAAAAGTTGCAAGGTTAATAATGATAGTACAACTTATTTGTGGCACTGCCGTTTAGGTCATATTGGTGTAAAGAGCATGAAGAAACTCCATGCTAATGGGCTTTTGGAATCACTTGATGCTTGTGAACCATGCCTCATGGGCAAGATGACTAAGACTTCGTTCTCCGGAACAAAGAAGCGAGCAACTGACTTGTTGGAAATAATAGATACTGATGTATGCGGTCCGATGAGTGTTGAGGCTCACGGCGGGTATCGTTATTTTCTTACCTTCACAGATGATTTGAGCAGATATGGGTATATCTACTTGATGAAACATAAATCTGAAACATTTGAAAAGTTCAAAGAATTTCAGAGTGAAGTGGAAAATCATCGTCACAAGAAAATAAAGTTTTTGCGATCTGATCGTGGAGGTGAATATTTGAGTTATGAGTTTGGTCTTCATTTGAAACAATGTGGAATAGTTTCGCAACTCACGCCACCTAGAACACCACAGTGTAATGGTGTGTCTAAACATCGTAATCGTACTTTATTAGATATGGTGCAATCTATGATGTCTCTTACTGATTTACCGCTATCATTTTGGGGTTATGCTTTAGAGACGGCTGCATTCATGTTAAATAGGGCACCATCTAAATCCGTTGAGACGACACCATATAAACTGTGGTTTGGCAAGAAACCCAAGTTGTCGTTTCTTAAAGTTTGGGGCTGCGATGCTTATGTGAATAAGCTTCAACCTGATAAGCTCGAACCCAAATCGGAGAAATATGTCTTCATAGGATACCCAAAGGAAACTGTTGGGTACACCTTCTATCACAGATCCGAAGGTAAGATATTCGTTGCTAAGAATGGATCCTTTCTAGAGAAGGAGTTTCTCTCAAAAAAAGTGAGTGGGAGGAAAGTAGAACTTGATGAGGTAATTGTACCTGCTCCCGAATTGGAAAGTAGTACATCACAAAAATCAGTTCCAGTGATTCCTACACCAATCAGTGAGGAAGCTAATGATGATGATCATGAAACTTCATATCAACTTACTACTGAACCTCGTAGGTCAACCAGAGTAAGATCCGCACCAGAGTGGTACGGTAATCCTGTTCTAGAAGTCATGTTACTTGACCATGACGAACCTACGAACTATGAGGAAACGATGATGAGCCCAGATTCCGCTAAATGGCTTGAGGCCATGAAATCTGAGATGGGATCCATGTATGTGAACAAAGTATGGACTTTGGTTGACTTGCCCGATGATCGGCAAGCCATAGAAAATAAATAGATCTTCAAGAAGAAAACTGACGCTGGCGGTAATGTTACTGTCTACAAAGCTCGACTTGTTGCAAAAGTTTTTCTACAAGTTCAAGGAGTCGACTACGATGAGACTTTCTCAGCCGTAGCGATGCTTAAGTCTGTCTGAATCATGTTAGCAATTGCCGCGTTTTATGATTATGAAATTTGGCAAATGGATGTCAAAACTGCATTCCTTAATGGATATCTTAAAGAAGAGTTGTATATGATGCAACCAGAAGGTGTTGTCGATCCAATAGGTGCTAACAAAGTGTGCAAGCTCCAGCGATCCATTTATGGACTGGTGCAAGCCTCTCGGAGTTGGAATATACGCTTTGATAGTGTGATCAAGGCATATAGTTTTATACAGACTTTTTGAGAAGCCTGTATTTACAAGAAAGTGAGTGGGAGCTCTGTAGCATTTCTAATATTATATGTGGATGACATATTGTTGATTGGAAATAATACAGAATTTCTGGATAGCATAAAATGATACTTGAATAAGAATTTTTCAATGAAGGGCCTTGGTGAAGATGCTTATATATTGGGCATCAAAATCTATAGAGATAGATCAAGACGCTTAATTGGACTTTCACAAAGCACATACCTTGATAAAGTTTTGAAGAAGTTCAAAATGGATCATTCAAAGAAAGGGTTCTTGCCTGTGTTACAAGGTGTGAAGTTGAGTCAGACTCAATGCCCAACCACTACAGAAGATAGAGAGAAAATGAAAGTCATTCCCTATGCCTCAACCATAGGTTCTATCATGTATGCAATCCTGTGTACTAGACCTGATGTGTGCCTTGCTATTAGCTTAGCAGGGAGGTACCAAAGTAATCCAGGAGTGGATCACTGGAAAACGGTCAAGAACATCCTGAAATACCTGAAAGGGACTAAGGATATGTTTCTCGTTTATGGAGGTGACAAAGAGCTCGTCGTAAACGGTTACGTCGATGCAAGTTTTGACATTGATCCGGATGACTCTAAGTCAGAAACCGGATACGTATTTATATTGAATGGTGGAGCTGTCAGTTGGTGCAGTTCTAATCAGAGCGTCGTGGCGGGGTCTACGTTTGAAGCGGAGTACATAGCTGCTTCGGAAGTAGCAAATGAAAGAGTCTAGATGAAGGAGTTCATATCCGATCTAGGTGTAATACCTAGTGCATCGGGTCCAATGAAAATCTTTTGTGACAATACTGGTGCAATTGCCTTGGCAAAGGAATCCAGATTTCACAAGAGAACCAAGCACATCAAGAGACACTTCAATTCCATCCGCGATCAAGTCAAGGAGGGAGACATAGAGATTTGCAAGATATATACGAATCTGAATGTTGCAGACCCGTTGACTAAGCCTCTCTCACGAGGAAAACATGATCAGCAACAAGACTCCATGGGTGTTAGAATCATTACTATGTAATCTAGATTATTGACTCTAGTGTAAGTGGAATACTTAAGGAAATATGCCCTAGAGGCACTAATAAAGTGCCCCTCTGCATCACGTCCAGGACCTCGACCGCGCCGCCCGCAGAGCACCGCGTGCGGCTGCGGAGCTGCACGCACGCGGCCTCCCCCCACCCCCGCGAGGGCGCCACCCTCAGCGCGCGCGGCGCACCTCCGAACGGCCCGTTGCCTGCGGACATCTACCAGGGCAACCCCATGTGCGCCAGCGCTTCCGACGGCCGCTACCTTGCCGCTGCGCCCGCGGAGGGGCACGGCTACGACGAGCCACCGCAGGCGGCAACGGTGGACAACAACAGCATGCCGGTGAGTTGGCCATGCCCCCCTCTTCCGTTCTTTGTAGCAGTTGTCGGGCAATTTGGGGTGCGGTTCTTGCTCGCCGCAGTTTCTTGTCGGTCCCTCGTCACCCCGATTGCAATCTTTTCTTGCGAATTCTGTGCTTGGTTCTTGGGTGTTTAATTTGCATTCGCGTGTCCTCCGTCGGCTATAAATTTGGCCGGACCCGCAATCATGTTCTTGATAAGTTAGCTCTGTTTCTTTGCATCCGCGTGTGCTCTGTTTTTGGTTCAAGTTAGATCTTTGGGTCTCCTAAACATAACTATCTTCTTTGGAACTAAACTGCAGAGAACCGATGAGTACAGGCTCCGGCGCCGGCGGGCAGGCGACGACGGCAGGTTCAGCTTCCGATGTGGGATGTACGAGTGGGTACTGGAGGGCCCACACATCCGGGAGCCAAGCACTAGCAGCGACATTCCAGGTGAGAGCCTCTTGGCCCACCAGGCTTGTGGCAACAGTTTGCTGAAAGTAGTATCTGAGTCTGACAAGAAACTAGTTTTTGGTTTTCTTTCGATACTGTGACAAATTGAGTCTTTTGCCTAATCTGTTTAGAATGATGCATATTACTCTTATGTGTAAATCCTCTGTTGGAAAACGTGTGAACTGGTGCTGAACTGCTGTCTAGCACTGTATACACTGTTCCTAGGTACAATTGTTACAAAACACTTAGGTAATTGTTACAAAACTGCCTACAACAGAACGTGGAAGTGGCCGGCTCAAACTAAAGTACAGTATGCATGTAAGACTTTTGTAGAACTTGCACATAAGAATAGCATTGCAGCTGGTTTCATACTAGCTAGTGTCCCTGATTCAAACAAAGTGTCCTATATGTGCTGTTATAGATTTCAATTAGATAGTTTGCCTAATCTCTGTTGAGAATGATGCATATTATGCGTAAATTTGTTGAAAAAACGTGTGAAGGGGATGCTGAACTGAACTAAACTGCAGATACTGAAATCACATTCCTAACGTACGTACTATGCATGTGTATTTCTGATCTGCAGCCGACGCAGAGCTTGGAGCAGCTGCAGACATCTTCCTGGCCGTGCCTAGGGGGTTGGATGGCGTCCCGCCGTTGTTGGTTCGCACAAGGTTTCTCTTCCGTTGGAGGCACTGGATTCAGTCCATGCGTTTCTGGTGTGCGACGACGCTGGGCGTTGGTGGCGACCCACGTCAGTTTCTCCCGGCGGCGTGGTCGTGGGAGCACATTGCTCGTCCGGCGGTGGAGCAGGAGTACAACGGGCGCGGGGAGCCCGAGGGGTCGTGTGCCCTGTGCTCCGTTGCGATGTGCATTCACGCACAGTATCGGCTACACTTCGAGCGCCGGCACGGCGCGGGCTCCTTCCCTTACCAGGTCAGCGACATTGGGTATCTGAAGAAGGCATGCGAGAGAGCGGGGATCTGGAAGCGGTGGAGGGGAGGCACTTCGCCTCACGACGTGCTTGGCGTCATGGATCGGCGAGGCATCGGCTTGCGCACAGAAACGGCCGGTGGACGGCGGGGGCCTCTTATTCGACACAGGAGCAGCGATCAGTTCAGCCCGCTGGATCACGAAGTCCTAGATATGGCCATGCTCATGCGGCTCGGCGGCACCATGATCGGCGCCGACGGCGCGCTATACATCGACGCAAGCTTTTACGCCGCCACCAGCCCGGAGTCGGTCTACACAGGTGATCCGACGAGACTGGCAGCACCCAACCACGCCACCTTGTGTGTTGGATACGAGGTGACGGCGCAAGGGAAGCTCGACATTCAGGTCCTGGATAACGCGAGGAACGGGGATCTCCTGTGGGCGCGCTACGAAGCTTTCGACAGATTTACCGTCATCGGCGTCGAGCTTGAGAACGATGGCAGCATCGAGGGTGGTGGCAGGATACGAGGTATACTGAGACTTATCATCAGCACCGTCCGCCGTCTCGTCAGAAGCTTCTTCTTCTGGCTCTGAGACTCAGTTGCAGATAGACAGACTTCTATTCTAACCGGCTCGTCAGGAGCTTGTTCGTTTGGATCTGAATTTTTGTAGATATACTCTAGCTGTACCTAGGCTGAGCACTTTATTACGGAGTACATACGAGTACATGCACAAACAGATATGTCCTATTATGTCTGTCTGTAACTGAACAATTCTGTCATCTCTGAATGCAAACTCGATTCAAAATCCCCTGCCAGCTGCTTCAAGTCTTCCTATTTTTGTTGCATCTAAGAAGTATCAATTCATCCTTGTAGGTTAACATATATCTCAAAAAAAAAAAACTGTAATATATATGTACACCGAGTGTGGTGGCATTTATTGGTGGTCATAACAGATGTTACAGAGATTATCACGCTCCAACTTTTAGAAAAAGGTACGTAAACAAGTTCTTCGCTTGACAAGGCCACTCCAGGAGCACAAGTTCCCATGGGATCGTGTCATTTGTCCCCCACTGTGTGACCTTGCAAACACCATAAACTGTAAGAACGCAAAATAGATAAAGTAACAAACACTCTGCAATGCAATGAATCCGGATAATTGATTGAGTTGTCAAGGCAAATGACCATCTCACGGGATGGGCGACAGGGGGGGCGACAGGGGGGGCGACGCGGGTGGCCGTCCGGCGACCACCGGGCCTGTGCTCTCGGGGGCGGTGGTTCGTCCTCGGGTTGGCGGCCGATTTTGGGCGCTAGCCGGATCCGATGAGGACGAGGTGGACGGAGACGGCGACGATTCGGTGGCTTCTCCGCCAACGCCGACTCCTTCAGATCTCTTCTGTGAGTTCTTCCATGCGGGATATGATGAGGATGAGGTGGCTTCAACGGTGGATAGGATATTGCCGGTGGACGATCCGGCGAGGGTTGGGCTTCACGCGGGCGAGAGGAAGGAGATGGTGAGGCGCGTTGTGCACCGGAGAACGGCGGCGACGGCGGTCAGGCCATGGAAGGGCCCCCTTCCGAAGGTTAGTCTTCCAAACCTCACCCTTTTCGATTTGATTCGGCCGGATTCTTGGACTAAAGTTAAGAGGAAGAAGAAACCAATCCGTTCTGGTACTGAGTCCCAGCGGCCGGCGGCGGCCATGGCGCTGTCGCCGGCGGGGCAGCCGATCGGGATCACGCAGTTGCGGGAGAGGCGTTTGAACGCACTCCTGGGCCGCGTGCATTGTGTGTCTGCTGTTGGGCCGGTTCTGAGTGAGTCCGGCTCGGTCGTGTGCGGGCTTGTGTTAACTGGGTATGAGGCCCAGTGTAGCCAGGTACGTACGTCGGGATCGTTGTCTACACCCCCATGCACGATCGACGATCCTTCAGAGGGTTTTCGATTGAAGCGATCTAGGGTTCATCGAGCTGCGTGCCGATCGAGCTTCTCAGACCGTGGGGCGGGGCGTGCCAGGCAGATTCCTCCTCTCCGCGGCATGGTGGGTAGAGGGCCGCCCCCTGCCAAGTCCGGTGCCCAGTCCGGCGCCCCGGGCGGCGCGGGACGCGGTGGGCAGGTTCTGCCAGCAGGTGGCGGGCGTGGCGGGGATGTGGCTCCGCAGGGCGCGGGTCGTGGCCGCGCTGGGCTGCCGATCGGGGCTGGGCGCGCTGGCGCTACTCAGGCGTCGGGTGCTGGGTCCGGCCAGGAGGCTCAGGGTGCGGGCGGCCCCAGGCCACCGCTGCATGGTGGTGCTCCCAGGCCTGGCGCGGTGGGCCGCGGGATGCTGCCTGCGGGTGCCAGACTACCAACACCGGCGGTGGGACGGAGTGGCCCTCGGCCACCGGTGCCGATCCCCGTGACCGTCGCGGGCCGCGGCTTCCTGGCTCCTAGGCCGCCTCTTCCGGCCTCAGGCGGTCAGCTCCGACCCATGGCGTTGCAGACCGGGGCCAGGCCGCCGCATTTCGTGGCCTGGCAGACGCAGAGTTCGGCGGCACCGGTGTTGGAACAGGCACAGTTGCAGCAGATTCCGGCTAGGGGGGGAGACTCTTCGGTGCCTCGTGGTCAGTGGGGTGACGATGGGCTTAACGCCTATGGAGATGGACAGCACCGGGGATCATCGTCCACAGGTGGTGGGCGGGGGTATGCCTGGCAGAGTGACGGCTCGACCGAGAGGCCTTTCCTGGGGCCAACGGGAGGATTCGTCGAAGGGGCGTCTGGACCAGCTAACCGTAACCACGGTGGTTTCCGTGGTAATCGTGGTGGACGGGGTGGCCGAGGTGGCTGCTATCGTCCAAGGCAGCATCCTGTTGTCGTTGACCAGTCGGCGGTTGGTGAGGCCACTGAGGAGACTGGGTTGTCTTGTCAGGCTATGGAGGTGGTCACAGCACTGGCGGACGTGGTTGTTCCGAGTAATGATGAGGTCGAGGTAATGTCGGTGGAGGGGTCTGACAGAGCTGAGCTGGACAGAGTGGCCAAGTATGCGCGCAAGAAGGAAAGAATGTTATGCTACCGCTGTGGCAATAAGGGCCATTTCATTGCTGAGTGTGCGGCAGTTTTGTGCGATACGTATGGTAAGCTGGCCCACGAGTCAGGGGCTTGTCCGCTTCTGAGAGAGAAGTTACCGAATCTTATGATGTATGGTGTGTATTGTTCTGAGCTCACGTTTTTTGAGTCTCCGACCAAGAGGGAGGTGACTGATGAGGTACGCAGTATGACGACTGGGATGGTTAAAGTGACTAAAGGTGAAGTCTCTGAGACCCAGATTGTGCAGCGGCTCCGGGAGCTGGCCCCAGGAGACTTCCTCTGGGAGCTAGTCAGTCTCGAGCCAAACTTGTTCAGGATTGAGTTTCCCACGATGGAGGATTTACAGAGGTTACTGAGCTTTGGGATGTGTAAGGTGCCAGGTACAGAGGGCATTCTTGAGTTCCACGAGTGGAAATTGATTGAGCCTCAGGGTAAACCTCTTACCCAGGCCTGGTTGCATTTTTTGGGAGCTCCTTCCAGGCCTATGCAGGATGCCAGGGTCGTTACTAGTCTGGGTATCTTGGTGGGAAAGCCCGAGCGAGTGGATATGGCTTTCACTAGAGCTCAGGGGGTGGCTCGCCTTCTGGTTAGTATTTTGGACATTGACTTTGTGCCGGATATGGTTAAGTGGGCTTATCGCGGCCAGGTTTATAACCTTCAGATTGAGTTTGAGGATGACAGCCTGTTTGTTGAGGCACCTGCTGCCGCGGATGTTGATATGCATGAGGGTGATGATGGCACGGGACGCAAGGAGACTCCGGCCGCTGAACCTGGTCGAGAGATGGCCGAGGGACCGGGGTCAGTGGCTCAGATGACCGGAGGGGGGACGGCGCCTCCCTCTTCTGTGCCGTCGACCACTCTGAGATTTGGATCCATTGAGCCTGCTACTGCACCTCCGAGACTATGGAGCGAGCGGGTGGAGTCTTTAGAGGTTTTTGAGCATTCTTTACCTGCGTTGGACTTTGAGGGCCCGGGCGTGGAGGGCCTTGGAGCGGAGGGAGGTCCGGAGATAGTGTTCTCGCCTCCCTCGGATATTGTTGAGACGGCTGAGCTGCAGGTGGTGATTCCGAGCTTGGCGGGGGGTTCAAGGCAGGAGACCTCGGCGCCCCCTTCTCCTCTTGCTCCGGTCGGGGCTACCGGGAGGGAGGAGCTTACTTCGGGAGGGGTCCAGCTGCGACATCCTCTCCTGTGCTGTTTGGCGATCGTCAGGGGCAGGTGGCCCCGGCGACGCTAGCTTCGCCGGCGCTGGCCGGCCGTGAGGGAGGCCGTACGAGGCAGGTGGCCTCAGACCTATCCCTTGTGGCACTGGCGGTTGCGGCTTCTCCTGTGGTGCTCGGCGGGAGTCTGGGGAAGGTGGCCCCGGTCCATCCCTCGCCTTCGGCTGTCGGGATGGTGACGCCCTCAGGCTTGAGGGTTGGGGCGGAGGGTGTGCTCGGGCAGGCGGCGCCGGCACCTACCTCTCCCTCTCTCCTTTCCGTTTGCCGTGGGAGCCTTCCGCCGCTGCCTCCTGCGAGTGGCGCTTCTCGGGAGGAGGTTATTGCTTTCGGCGGGATCCCTGACCCGGTCTCGAAGGGGAGACGGATGAGTTCTCGTCTCCAGGACCACCCGGAGGTTGATGACATGCAGCAGAGGTGCGCTATGAGGGCGGCCAAGCTTCGTGACATTGAGGTCACTACCGGTATGTCAGTCAACTTTTCCAATTCTATTTTGCATTTTTCTACGGATGAGATTATTCATAATGCAAATCAAGTAGGGGTTTCGCTAGGGAATACCAATTCTGAAATTTCCAACTCGGTTAATGATCTCCTTGATCTGGAAGCGGAACGCGCTTTAGAAACTATTCGAAACCTAGCGGCAGTGAGACCTATGAATGATGCTGAGATTGATGCGTTGGGGGTGGGAGTGCTTGACAACTTGTGTGCGAATCTTGCACCATCCACTAATGAGTCCGACGAGGAGGATACTAGTGTAGAAGTTGTTGTGAATCAACCACCACAGCCCGGTTATGAGGATCGGATGGTGGACAATGACAAACCGAAACGTAAGTGGAAGCGGAAGGTGTATCCCGCTTCCGCGGTATGAAGGAGTGCTAGGGTTCGTACGGCAAAAAAATTTCATGATGAGTTATGAAAGGAATCTTTTGGAATAGCAGAGGTCTCAAGGACTTGGCTAAAAGGTTTCTCGCTGAGGCGTCTCTGGAGCATCGTTTAGATTTCATTGCTCTCTCCGAAACTGGTAGAGATAATTTTGCTCCTCAGTTTCTTTCCTCTCTTGCGGGTGGTGTTGATTTCGACTGGCATTGCCTACCTCCGTGAGGACGATCGGGAGGTATCTTGCTGGGAGTGAGATGCGATTCCCTTGAGGTCCGGAGTGTAGTGATGGGCGACTTTGCGGTTAAGTTTCGGGTTAGGTCAAAAGTTAACGGTTTCAACTGGGCTTTGGTGGCGGTTTACAGTGCCGCACAGCCGGAGCTTAAACCGGAGTTTCTGGCGGATCTTGTTAGAATTTGTGGGTCCGAACAGCTTCCGATGTTGGTAGGGGGTGATTTCAATATCATTCGGAGGAGAGAGGAGAAGAATAATGATAACTTTGACGGCAGATGGTCGTTTATGTTCAATACCATTATTGAGAGCTTGGATCTGAGGGAGATAGAGCTTTCTGGTAGAAAGTTTACCTGGACTAATGCTTTGCCAAACCCGACATATGAAAAGCTTGATCGTGTACTCGCGAGCGTGGAGTGGGAACAGAAGTTCCCTCTTGTTACGGTACAAGCTCTCTCGCGGGGAATATCCGATCACACACCACTGTTCGTGGACTCCGGGGAGCCGAACCATGTGGGAAACAAAAACACCTTCTCATTCGAGATGGCCTGGTTCGAACATGAGGGGTTCTTAGACCTCGTTGCCAGGGAATGGGCTAAGGGTGTTGGAGGCAGGACGGCTGTCGAGCGTTGGCAGAATAAAATTAGGCATTTGAGAAGTTTCTTACGGGGATGGGCTAAGCACCTCAGTGGGGTTTATAAGATTGAGAAGGATAGACTCCTTTCTCTTATACAGGCCCTGAACATAAAAGCTGAATCCGCGATTCTGCTGCCTGCTGAGCTCCAGGTTAAAGCTGAGGCTGAGAAGAGGTTGAAAGAACTTCTCCGCGAAGAAGAGTTGAAGTGGGTGTTGCGAGCTAAGGTTCGCAAAGTGGTCCAAGGGGACGCCAATACTCAATTCTTTCACCTGATTGCCAATGGCAAGCACCGAAAGAAGCGTATTTTCCAACTTGAAACAGATGAGGGTACTATTGTTGGGCAGGATAATCTCAAAACTTATATTATCGAGTATTATAGGCAGTTATTTGGACCTCCGGAGGTTAATTGTGTGACCCTTGATGAGTATATGACTGAGGATGTTCCTCAATTGTCGGTTGCCGATAATGATATCTTGCTCGCCCCGTTTTCGGAGAAGGAGGTGTTTGATGCTATTGCACAAATGAAAAACAATAAGGCTCCCGGACCGGATGGGTTCCCGACCGAGTTTATAAAAAGTGTTGGCACATTATTAAGGGGGATTTGTTACCTATGTTTCAGGATCTTTTCTCTGGACAGCTTCAATTATTTCACTTGAATTTTGGAACTATCACATTGCTCCCTAAGAAAACGGAGGCTGTGAGAATTGAGCAGTTCAGGCCGATTTGCCTCCTCAATGTTAGTTTCAAAATCTTCACCAAGGTCGGGACTAATAGGCTTTCACAGATTGCGCATTCTGTGGTACATCAATCCCAAACTGCTTTCATGCCGGACAGAAACATCCTTGAAGGGGTGGTTGTCCTTCATGAAACGCTCCATGAAATTCACTCCAAAAAATTAGATGGGGTAATTTTTAAGGTGGATTTCAAAAAAGCGTACGATAAGGTCAAGTGGCCATTCCTCCAACAGGCATTGCGTATGAAAGGTTTTGATGATGCCTGGCGCCGGCAGGTCGAATCATTTACGCAAAAGGGGAGTGTGGGAATTAAAGTGAATGCCGATATAGGTCATTATTTCCAGACTCATAAAGGCCTCAGACAAGGAGATCCGATGTCCCCTATCCTGTTTAATATTGTGGTGGATATGTTAGCAATTTTGATAGGAAGGGCTAAGGAGAATGGTCAAGTGGGTGGCTTGGTACCTCATCTTGTTGATGGAGGTGTATCCATCCTTCAATACGCTGATGATACAATCATCTTCATGGAGCACGACTTGGCCAAGGCGAGAAATATGAAGCTGTTGTTATGCCTCTTTGAACAATTGTCCGGGTTAAAGATTAACTTTCATAAGAGCGAGTTGTTCTGCTTTGGTAGAGCCAAAGACAAGCAGGAGTCTTATAGGCAATTGTTTGGGTGCGAGTTGGGGAGTTTGCCCTTCTCTTACCTTGGTATTCCGATACACCATCGTAGGCTAACAAACAGAGAGTAGAAGTGTATCGAGGACCGATTTGAGAAGAAACTGAGTTGCTGGAAGGGTAAGCTCATGTCATACGGCGGCCGGTTAATCTTGATTAATTCGGTGCTCACGAGTATGCCTATGTTCCTCTTATCGTTCTTTGAGGTCCCAGTTGGTGTTAGGAAAAGACTGGACTTCTATTGATCACGCTTCTTTTGGCAGGGTGATGAACTTAAAAGAAAATACCGGCTTGCTAAGTGGGATATTATCTGTCGACCCAAAGACCAAGGAGGACTTGGTATTGAGAATCTCGAAGTTAAGAACAGATGCCTTCTTAGTAAGTGGTTGTGGAAGCTCGCTTCAGGGACTGAAGCCATGTGGGCGCAGATCCTTCGCAACAAGTACCTCCAGACTAGAACGCTGTCCCAGGTAACAGTTAGGCCGACTGACTCGCCTTTCTGGAAATGACTCATGAAAGTCAAACAATTACTCTTCAATAGGACAAGAGTTGTTATTGGAAATGGTGCTACTACACGTTTCTGGGAGGATACTTTGCTTGGCGACTCACCCTTGGCCATTCAATATCCGTCTTTGTATCGTATTGCTCAACGACGTGAGGTGTTCGTGGCAACGGTATTTCAGTCTATCCCCCTTAATATTCAGTTTAGACGGTCGCTAGCGGGCAATCGTTGGGAAGTTTGGCTCCATTTAGTCAGGAGACTAATGGAGGTTCAACTTTCTGACCAACCTGATGAATTACGCTGGAAGTTGACTAGGTCTAGAGTATTTACATTGAGGTCAATCTATATTGATGTTATTAATTCAAACTCCATTCCAACTTCCAAGAATGTATGGGATGTCAAAGTTCCTTTGAAAATAAAAGTGTTTATGTGGTTTGTCCATAAACAAGTTATTCTAACAAAGGACAACTTAATAAAGCGTAATTGGACAGGATCTACTAGGTGTAGTTTCTGTGATCGGGATGAGACGATTAAGCATCTCTTTTTTGATTGCCCGTTGGCCAAGGTCCTTTGGCGGACGGTCCACATTGCTTTTAATATTACTCCACCGACGACTGTTAATGCTTTATTTGGGACTTGGCTTAATGGGATTGAGTCTACCCTAGCAAGATATATTCGGGTTGGAGTCTGCGCTTTGCTGTGGACCATCTGGCTTTGCAGAAATGATTTGGTTTTTAACAGAATATCACGGATTCATTTTTTGCAGGTTATTTTTCGAGCTACGGCAGTGATCCATTCATGGTCGTTACTCACTCTGATGGAGGCCAGGGAGCATTTGGTTACTGGGTCTATCCGTTGGGAGATGGTAGCTCGGGATATCTTCAACCGGTTTGGATGGCGGTCATGTAATCGGATAGGCAATTAGTTTACCTACCTTTGTTAGCCAGCCGGTTGTGGCATCTTTTCATGGCTAGTTTGTGTATCTAGCCTTTGCGCTCTGTGTGGGCTGCTTTTTCCTTCTTTAAGTTTGAGACTTTGGAACTATGTTGGCACAATTTATTTCTTGGTTAATAAGATGGCCGTATGCATCACTCTTGATGCAGAGGCCGGGGAGCCCCCCATTTTCGAAAAAGAAAATGAATCCGGGTAATTATACGGAGATTACACTACGACAAGCTGCACAGTTACTATTAAATAATTTGAATGAGCAAATTCAGTTGACTGAACCTTGTTACTGCCTTATTAATTAGTGCTTATTGATAAACTTTTTGCATCCCTTTTCTCAAGGACAACGATATCAGTTTTCATACAGTTATTTATTTGCCTGTCAAGAAATGTAACATGTTATTTCCCTTAGGGTTCTACGTTCTGCTCATTGTTTATATCCAACGAGCAGACCAGTCAAAGATTCATTTCATGACTAATGTATATAGTACTACAAGGCAAAAGGAAAACATTATACAGTAGGAGAAAATCCATTCACAAGCTTCTAGTAATATCATGAGCAGCATGTTTTAAGGCATGAAATATGTGATGACTTCAGTATATGGCCTAAAATTACAATCTAGAAACTCAACAAAGCAGCAGTGAAGTCATTGGTCATAATCTAGAAACTTAAACAAGTAGGAGTGACAATATAATGCAACAGAAGAGATCAATAGAATATGGTACAGTTACAAAATACAATGACAGTATGGCTACCCAATCTTTTCAACCTCATTTTTTGGACAAACAAGATGCCAGAAGAATGGAGACGGAGTATATTAGTACCAATCTTGAAGAACAAGGGAATGTTCAGAGTTGTACTAATTACCGTGAAATTAACCTGATGAACCATACAATGAAGCTATGGGAGAGAGTCATTGAGCACCGCTTAAGAAGAATGACAAGCGTGACCAAAAATCAGTTTGGTTTCATGCCTGTGAGGTCGACCATGGAAGCCATTTTTTTGGTACGACAACTTATGGAGGGAGCAAAAGAAGGACTTGCATATGATGTTCATTGACTTGGAGAAGACCTATGATAAGATACCGCATAATGTCATGTGGTGGACCTTAGAGAAACACAAAGTCTCAGCAAAGTACATTACCCTTATCAAGGACATGTATGGTAATGTTGTGGCAAGTGTTCCGACAAGTGATGTCGACACTGATGACTTCCCGATTAAGATAGGGCTGCATCAGGGGTCAGTTTTGAGCTATTATCTTTTTGCCTCGGTGATGGATGAGGTCACAAGGAATAAACAAGGAGATATCCCATGGTGTATGCTCTTTGCCGATGATGTGGTCCTAGTTGACGATAATCGGACGGGGGTCAATAGGAAGTTAGAGTTATGGAGACAAACCTTGGAATCGAAAGGTTTTAGGCTTAGTAGAACTAAAACCGAGTATATGAGGTGTGGTTTCAATACTACTAGGCGCGAGGAGGAGGAGGTTAGTCTTGATGGGCAAGTGGTGTCTCAGAAGGACACCTTTCGATATTTGGGGTCAATGCTGCAAAAGGATGGGGGTATTGATGAAGATGCGAACCATCACATCAAAGCCGGATGGACGAAGTCGCGCCAAGCTTATGGCATTCTCTATGACAAGAGAGTGCCACAAAAGCTAAAAGGCAAGTTCTACAGGACGATGGTTCGACCCGCAATGTTGTCTGGTGCTGAGTGTTAGTGACTAAAAGGCGACATGTTCAATAGTTAGGTGTGGCGGAGATGTGCTTGTTGAGATGGATGTGTGGCCACACGAGGAAAGATTGAGTCCTGAATGATGATGTACGAGATAGAGTTGGGGTAGCACCAATTGAAGAGAAGCTTGTCCAACATCGTCTGATATGGTTTGGGCAAATTCAGCGCAGGCCCTCCAGTGTATAGCGGACGGCTAAAGCGTGCGGATAATGTCAAGAGAGGTAGGGATAGAGACTTAAAGGATTGGAGTATCATCAAAGAACTAGCTATGGATAGGGATGCGTGCAAATTTGCTATTCATGTGCCAGAATCATGAGTTGGGCATGAGATTTTATGGGATTCATCTCTAGCCTACCCCAACTTGTTTGGGACTAAAGGCTTTGTTGTTGTTGTACAAAATACAATTAATGATATCTTTAACGTAACTAAATATTTCAAAACTAGTGTATATTCCTAACATGGTAATATTAACATTGTCGTTCGCATGATGAGCTAATCATTATCATGGAGCTTCTCATATACAAATCACTGGCCAAGCATAGTCACTAAATAAAATATTGAATACCATGCAAACGATTGGTCTTCTATCTTTTGTTATGCTATATATGATGGTAAATTCAGTGATATCAACCCATACTGAATAAGCCACCCAAACCCTTTTCTTAAACAGAACAATAACCTAAACCTACCAGCAATATTGTGGCCTTACCAATTCCATGTGAAATATGAAGTCACCTAAATTGTGCATCTAGGCAAGTGTCAGGATTAAACAGGAAAATCTCTACACAAATGTGCGTAAAACATACCTGGGTCTTTGGATCAACTGCGCCAACTTGCAGCAGGTCAAGGCACTAGTTTTTTCAAGGAGAGGGGCTAATTACAGTGTAAGCTGACGGTTAACAACTATTGATTGATAATTTGGTGGCTGGTAGTACACTAGTACACAACTGGAAAATCATCTAGACAATTTGGTTACTTTGCTGCATTCAAGTATCTTATCTCAAAAGAATGCCACGGGTGAATTCTTCAGCAACTGGAAGACCCCCCCCCCACCCTGCCCCCATTGCAGTTGCTTAAACAAATGTTTTGCTTAAATTAAGATTGCATGAGTTTG
Source organism: Triticum timopheevii (assembly GCA_963921465.1). NCBI lineage: Eukaryota > Viridiplantae > Streptophyta > Magnoliopsida > Poales > Poaceae > Triticum > Triticum timopheevii. Next base: position 467,138,911 of record OY997266.1, read on the forward strand.
CTACAACTATTAGCCCCCACAGTCTTAATTTTCCAGCATGCTATCACTTTTATCTGACCAACAGCCTATCATATTAGTTTTCCTCGGTAAGCCTGCGAAGAAAAAAAGAGTAGAAAGTCTTTTCCCCTTTGTTATTGGCATTAGCTTAGCAGTTGGCAGGTCTCCTACTAGATCAACTATAATAATAACAAAGAGATAAGGGCATTGCATGGAAAGAACTGATGAATCGTGCATTATTGCGCCAATCTAACTAGGGCCATTTAAAGATGGATCACTGGGGGTTCGATGCTGCTAACCCTTAACACACGACATTTTTAGCTACAATTCAAACGGCTAGGTTCAATCCAAATGGCTCGGTTTACAAAGAAACGATCAAAAAAATCACCTAGCCAATTCCTCGAACACTTGCAATGCGGTGGTGGTGCACCGGTCGACCGGTGTCGTTCTGACCAAACATGCCGGCGGCGACGAGATGGAATGACCTGCAGCGGTGTGCAATCAACGTGTGATGCAGCAGCCGACAAAAAAGAAGAAGAAAAGTAGCAATCCGATGAATCAACAACAATGCGACGGCGGCGCTGGTTCACCTAATTCCGGCGACGGGGAGCAGGGCCGGCAGGGAGGGGGGTCACCTGGAGTCTCGCTAGCGAAAGTGCAGGGCGGGGGGCGACCCGAGGGAGAGGCGCGGCTTTTACTCAGCCGCCACACGGTGGAGTAAATTTAGGGGAGAGGAGTAAAATTTTACTCCCTTACGACGGATAAGGGATCGGCTAGGTGCCGGTTAGAGGAGTAAAACTGAAACTTTTTACTCCTCTAACCAATTATAAGGGATCGGGGATCGGTTAGAAATTCCCTAAATGCTTTAAGCGAGACGGTTTTTTCAGAAAGATAGCGTAAAAATTATGGCACACGCGAGGAATCGATCCTGGGATCCTCATGTTTCTTCGACATGCGCTAGCCACTACGCCGGCTTCGGCTTCGTGTTCAATAAGTAGGGTGCAACATACTAGAAGGAAAATGAGCTACTTTACACACAGGTTCATTCTTTCTTTTTCCTGTTTTTACTGCTTCTTTCTTTTTCATTTTTCTACTCCATTTTTTTAATTTTCTTTTCTCTTCTCTATTTTTTCTTTGGTTTTCTTTTTCTTCTCCATTTTTTTATTTTTCTTCTTTCTTATGTTTTTTTTCGTTTTTATTCTACATTTTTGTATATGTAAAAAAAATCGATTAAGTGATCAACATTTTTTGTATACACGTTCAACATTGTCTGAACGCTTATTCAACATTTTTCAACTATTTTTTCAACATTTTAATACTTATTCAACATTTCTTAAATACTTGTTCAACATTTTTTAAATACTCATTCAACATTTTTTAATACTTATTCAACATTTTTTAAATACTTGTTTAACATTTTTGTTAATACTTATTCAACATTTTCAAATACTTGTTCAACATTTTTCAAATACTAATACAACAATTTTTAATAGTTATTTGACATTTTTTAAACACTTGTTCAAGATTTTTAATACTTATTCAAAATTTTCAAATACTTGTTTAACATTTTTCAAATACTTGTGCACATGTTTTAATACTTATTCAACATTTTTCATATACTTGTTCAACATTTTTCTTTGACTAAAGTGTCCTTGAAAAGTGTTTTGTGTATAGATATGTAGAATATTTTAGAGTATAAAGAAAAGTACCAAAATAAAGCAAATAACGAGAACAGAAAACTAAAAAAATCAAATAATACGGGCCCATCTGGGCTCCCCTGACTCAAGACGTCGCCCTGTGATCGCTTAAAGCGAGACATAAGGGTGACCCTCTGTTAACCAGCCAGGTGTTAATATTTTGGGGCGTGCTACGCATCCGTCGGGTGATCTTTTTAAAAGATCAGCCGGGCCGCGAGCCGTCGGATTTACCGCTTCACACGGCCGAACGTGCCTTCATTCTGCAACACAGGTCTTGTTGCGGAATTATTTCTACAACACAGGTCTTGTTGCAGATTCTTTTGCAACAACAGTTTTTTTTTGTTTTTTTTGTAAATGAGATTTTGTTGTACATGTTTTTTTGCAACCGAGGTCTTGTTGCAGAAAAAATTCGCAAGAGAAGTTAGTCATAGAGTATTGCAACATCGCATATGTTTCGAAAGCATAGCTCCTGTTGCAGAAGCGAGTTTGTTGAAGGATGGTATACGGGACGCGTATCAGCAGGGAAGGTGACGGACGCGGCCCAGTTATCCGCCGGTTGATGGCAAGTGTTTCCCTAATATTTTTGTCAATAAATTTTATCAATATTTACAAAGTTTAACTTTGACCAAATCTAATATACGGAGTAGATAAAAACGGAGGGAATATTAAATTCAGTACAACTTTGTACGAATTCCGCGACAGTTAATCAGGATTGGAGGGAGTAGCATTTGGAGAACTGAATTGATTTATCCGTCTACAGTAAAATAAGAGCGAGGAGCTAGCCGAAAAGCCCTCTCTGTGTGCTAGTCGTAAATTTGTTTCCCCTCCCTTTGTCGCCACCTCACAGCTGGACACAGCATTCTCCATTTCTCCTGTTCCGCACCAATCGGCAGCCAACACGAGGCCAGAGCCACCCCAAAAACCCCGGTGCAAACTCAGCGAGGATCCCCACCCCTACCTAAGCCCTAGACCCCTCACCGGCGACCATGCCCGCCGCCGCCGCCGCCGCCGCCTCCGGGACGGCCGTGGCTTCCTACACCGACTACATCCCCGACTCCGTCAAGAGCTTCGTCTCCGAACTCTACCGCTCCATCCGCGGCGGCGACGTGGTCGGGACCGACAAGCTGTACGAGGGCGACTTCCGCCGCCTCTCCGCCCGCGTCTACCGCGACAAGCCCTGGCCGCCCGCCAAGGCCGTCGCGCTCTACTGCGACGACGACCACGTCTTCCTCCTCCTCTACAGCGAGCTCACGTCCCGCCACGCCCACGCGCGCCTCCCAGGCCTCACCCTCACGCACCACGCCGACTCCTGGGATACCTACTGCTCCCTCTTCACCGTCGTCCTCCAGAACGTCCTCACCATGCAGCTGCCCAACCAGTGGCTCTGGGACATGGTCGATGGGTTCGTGTCCCAGTTCCAGAGATTCTGCCAGTACCGCACCAAACTCGAGGACAAGACCGAGGAGGAGATCAGCCTACTCAAGCGGTTCGACCAGGTCCGCGCTTACTTATGTCCATTTACTTGTGGGCTTAGAACGAATTGTGGATTGTGGTTCGTGCATGGTAAATAAATGGTGTCCTTTGGCGAATTTCAGTTTCTCCTGGCAGTATAGTTTACTGAATGGAGTAGGTTCGTTATTCTCGATGTTTCAGTTAGATTGTGATACTTAGGATGCTGTGGAGCTGGTTCGTGCCTAGAACCGGATATTAATGCCAGTCCCAATTTTATTCAGGAGTTACACTTGAGGTGTCAGATGTGGCTTGTGCTGTGGCAGTTTACTGCATTGCATTGTGTCCCAGTATTATTCCTGAGTTCTGTATGTGGATTGTGGTGGCAGAGGTGGTTTTTGCTTGTTAAGGGTAGTCCCTAGTTCAGTGGATAGTACATACTACTTTGATTACTTATGTGACGCCTGCACATTGTTTGTTCAATTGTACTCTCAGTTGGTTACGCTAGTTTTCATGAGTTATTCATAAATGTGTTCTGCACAGGTGGTTCTTGCTTTTGATATTGAGTTGTGACTTGTGAGGGGATTCCTTACAATATGTCTATCAGTTATACTTGGTTGGGTGTTTCTAAGGTTATTGTCGGTTAGTCTAGCTTGAATTTTGATGGTTCTTTTTGGTGGTAGTGTTTCCTAACTAATAGTCTTCTTTACAGGCATGGAGTGTGTATGGGGTTCTTAATTACTTGAAGGCACTGGTGGAGAATTCGATGATCAGAGAGATCCTGGCGAGGGAGAAGGAGGGGCTTGAGCAGTTCACGATGATGAATGGGTATGAGCACAAGCAGGGTGGGAGCAATGTGTTGAAGATGCTGGGGTACTACAGCATGATTGGGCTGCTGAGGGTGCATTGCCTGATAGGGGATTACCATACTGGGCTGAGGTGCTTGTTGCCTATAGATATTGGCCAGCAGGGTGTCTACACCACTGTGACTGGGAGCTACATTTCCACTATCTACTACTATGGTTTTGCCAACTTCATGATGCGCAGGTGTGTAATACGCTAGCTTGAGCATTTTCACCATATATATATTTATATTGCATTCTACTAAGACTGAAGTGCACTTATTTTTTATTATGGGATATGATAATTGTAGCTCCTCCACTTTGTACAAATAATGACTGGTTGTGTTGTTTCCCCATATGTGACAATTCCATAGGCGATCCTATTGTTGTGTACTTTAAGCTTGGAGTGAGTTAGCAAAAATGTATAATTGTAGTTTAACATCATGTCGTCTTACGGGTAAAGCTTTTGCTGCAGTTTTTCTTTTTGTGCCTACCGTGTTTAAGCTAGTCTATGGTAATTGATTGCCAGTAAATTATTCTTGTTTCCCATGCTTAACTCAAAGTGCTTGATTTTCGTGGGTTTCTGATGAGTGATATTATACCTGATAAAGTATTCGTGTTTTCTGTGCTTACTCCAAAGTGGTTGGCTATCATGTTCTTCTAATGAGTGATATCACGCGATCAATAATTTGGAGCATGCTTTTCAGTTGTACAAAGATGAGAATATGTTGCTATGTGACGTGCAAGTGGCACATGCTATTAGTTGCACTTCAGCATCTTGATATTGTCCAAGCTGGAACTGCTTTTAACTGATTCACCATGTTTCTGGGCTGATCTAGGTATGCTGACGTGATACATCAATTCAACAAAATTCTGCTGTATATCCTGAAGTATAAGCAATACCATGAGAAGTCTCCGCAGTATGACTTTGTACTGAAGAAGAATGAGCAGATGTATGCACTATTGGCAATCTGCCTCTCATTGTGCCCACAGAACAATCTAATAGCTGAAGATGTTAGCATTGAGCTGAAGGGGAAGTATGGTACCGAAATGGAAAAGATGCTTAGAGGTGATGATCAGGCACGTTATGATGAACTCTTTTCCCTTGCCTGCCCCAAGTTCATTGCTGCATGGCCTCCAGTTTTAAAAGAGCCATTCACAAACTACAACCAGGTATTATCTAAAGCTAATATAGCACCGGTATTCTTCTTTTATATATATATTTTGTTGTATCCCAGATTGGGTTAGGTACCAAGGCGTTTCTAGGCTGGGAACATAGAGTGTATCTTTGCTTGTTTATCATCTCCAGGAAGCTGCTAGTTCCATTTTTACTGCATCAATATATGTTTGCACAACCTTCGTCATTGAAAGGCCAAAATGATCAGCTGAAACCCCACAACTTTTGACACTGGCGCCCATAGCATACCGGGTGAAATAAGCATTAAGAAGTATCGAGGGCCTTGAGTTGCCATGGGCAATAATTCCATCAACAGTCCGGTTTGGTACAGTTTGAATGGGATAAGTTAAAGGAAATTGTAACCCCATAAGCTCCTGTCTTCCACAGCATGAGCTGTATTAGCCTGGTACCACACCGTGAAGTAACAAAAAAAGGAACAACATGGTTTAGTAAGAGAAGTTTCTATGTAACTACCAGGGATTAGAAAAACGAATATAAACCTAGTAAATATTCTCAGCAGTATTAATCAGTTCACAGTTACTCCCTCTGTTCCTAAATAGATGACTCAACTTTGTACTAACTTTACTACAAAGTTAATACAAAGTTGGGTCATCTATTTTGGAACGGAGGGAGTATATACTTAAGGAAATACATAGAAACATAAATTGGGCACATATATAGATGAAGTTACACTATTGTAGCCTGTGAACATCTGTTATGAACTTTTTGTACAACGGAATCTTTTATGTCAATGTATATGTACTAATTCGACCTTAGTACTAGATTCTGACCAGGCAGTTTTTCAGTTTCAACACCATTTTCTGGTTTCTGGCATGGCATGTACTCGTGGCTTATGAAATTATAGAGAAGTTGCTTTGATTGTATTTCTTTGGCTCAGTGGTTGATGGAATTGTAGAGAAGTTGCTTTCTTTGGCTTAGTTTGTAATTTCACTTCTGTTAACAAAACAAGCCCTAAATTGCTTACTGTCCAGGATGTATATCGTCTTCAGTTGAAGCTGTTTCTTGATGAAGTGAAGCAACAGCTATTTCTTGGGGATATCAGAAGCTTTCTAAAAGTGTTTTCAGTGATAACCATTGGCAGACTTGCGCAGCACATGAAATTGGATGAGAACACTCTAAGGTCTGTATAGTTATTTATTTTTTATGTTTTACTGATTATGTTAAGAGTTTTTAGGGATTTTAACTTGTATATGGACAGGGCAATCCTTCTGGCGTACACTCGCAAAACTCATGCCGTTGACAATTACGGAAAGATCGCATCCAGTGCAGACTTTGACTTCTATATTGATGAGGTAGCACAATTGTTGTGTACCAACTATGACCTTTTTTTGCCTTCTTATGGACTACCTGTATTCCTTTTTGTTTGTGCATTCACAGACAGAGCCTTTTGTTTAATATTTTGTATCAACCTGCTTGGAGAAAAGGAAATGTTTATTTTGCTAGCTTCGGAAGTATCATCTCCATGCTTGATCTTGATCTGTTGAATTTCTTAAGTTTTATGCTTTTAGATTCAGTATATAGGCTTGAAATTGAGCGTATTTTGCATTTAAGCATAAGAATTGTATGATCTTAAACCGAACAATTAGTGCAAAATTGTGTGCATGCCTAAACGGGTTGTTTTTCATGTCTCCAATCGGTTTTATCTACACGAGGACAGCACTCTGGCTGTGTCCGTTTTTTGGGTAACCTTTGTTTTGTCTGCTGTTGAAATGACGCAATGCAAGCATGATTCATCAGTATATTATTACCGCACGTGACTGACCACTCCATGTGATTTGTTAAATTCATTTGGTTAATGCAGGAAACAATTCATGCTACTGAATCCAAGTCAAGCAAGCACCACCATGATTACTTTTTGACGCATATTTCGAAGGTACCCTAAGATCTGTAACCTTTTTTTCCTCTGTCGCTAGTCTACACTGTGTTTCCTTGGACACTTCCTATGTTCCTTGTGTTTGGTGCTTAGCCCTAGAATAGTTGTCTTAGTGATATCCATAATCTAACTATCTTTATCACCATCTCCAACAGCTTGAGGAAGTGATGGGCGAGTTGAGTGAAGTACAGCTAGCTGAGCCTGCAATTTCCCCGGGTGAAGAAGCTTGCATGTTTCCTTCTTACGACGGGGCACACTGGCACAGCTGATGGTTAATGCAAAAGATTTTGTTGCCGTATTGAGCGATTCTTTTTGTCTCCTGTGAAGGAAATCCTCGCCAACTACAGAAGGTTACGACTTCATTAACGACGCTAACTCTTTCAGCCATGTATCGGAATGGCAATTTCTGGTCATGAACACTGCTTCTGGGCTGTAGAATCGACATGTCCAAATGGTTATGATGATGTCAGTGTCTCTGTGTCACAACTGTCACGTTTGAATGGTTGTGGTGTTTACCGAAAGACATCTAAATGGTGGTGATGTAAATCTACAGAATGGTTCCAATGTCTGGTTTATATGGCGTTGTAGCCTATGGATGTGGTGTGGTTTTCTCTACTCCATTGATATTTTTCCTTTGGACGCCCTGTTCTAGCGTGTACCGGCCGGACGCAAACGTGCGTCCGTGTCGAATACGAGAAGAGGAATAGGACACGTAGATCCGCCTTGGATCTCTTGATCGTCCAATCGTATCAGTTGGCTCCAGTTACTGCTTACTACTGTAGTAGAATTTTTTTGAGGGTATAGTCTGCTTCTTTTATTTTGTATTTTGTCCAGCCGTCGGCCATCGTTTTAGCGTGCGCTAGTTTCTGGTGGGTGTGAATGTGATGACTGTGATCTCAGTTTACATCTGCTGTTGCACGAGTCAATTCGATAGCGGTGCGGGCACTGTTCCAGTTTTCCATTTGGTATCGTACCCACATGTTCTCCTCTGTATAAATGCAAGGAAGAAGAGTACGCCAAGCATCACTCGAAGACATCATAGTTACGCAAGACGGCAAGAAAAAAAAAATAAGACCAACCCAAGAGCTAACCCTTGTTGGCATTTTTTTATATGAGAAATTCCGTGAGCACCATGCGTCCAAACCGGGACTCGAATTCGGGTGGGCTGGCAGCAACCCCAACTGCTCAGCCAACGGGTGACGCCCCGTCCTCCAGAACCAAATACTTGTGTCTTCGTAGCCTCGCAGATGGAAGGCTGACAAACTCGCTCGATCGCCGTCGACATTTGCTGGACACGCTGTCAGCCACCATTGTGCTTATTTGTTTGTAGTTTTCGAAGGAAAACCATCGTGCTTACATGGGCCACGGGTCTCGAGGCCTGTAGAAGCTTGACGTGATCTCGGCCCGATGCGAGCCGTAGGTGTGCTACTGTGCTCAGGTTTATTTTAGTCCCATACCGCTAGAGCTCAACGGTCTCTCCCTGCTTAAAGGGACTTGCGCTGATGCCCGTATTGCCTCCTCGGAGGCACCGGCCTGACCCTAACACAGTTTGTCTGTCTTTACCATACCATAGGACGTGCAACCTGGAGTCGGTGCACGGCATGGGCACACTAGCAAAAACTATTTGGAAATTTGATTGTGGATGCTGATGTATATGTTAGTGCGACATGCACTATCAAGCTTTTTGTTTTTTGAACCCTATTTTAGCAAAATAAGTTTATTATACTCTTTTTTTAATTGAATTGAATGATTATAGAGGCAGTTTAGTGTGTTTGTTCATTCATTTCAGTCCGTATGTGGTCCATACTACTAAGTCCAAAACATCTTAATTCGAAAAAAAAGTAGTACTTAGGGTATTTTCAACGCTGACCCGCAAATCGAACACCACATCCGTCCGCGAGTAGGGGGACCAGTCCATGGACACGAATGCGAGAGCCCGCAATCCAATGCTAGCCGCATACATTTCAAGCCGGGTTTGAACAAACCGGACGTTCATCAAACACGACCGGTTTTCATTGAAGTTCGGACATAATTTTATATAAAAAAGGTTGATATTTCGATCATTTACTAAAAACTAAAAACGATAATTCTAAACCCTATATGGGAGAACCACCTCGTACGCGTGGCCGCCCTGCCCTGCCGCACCGTCATCGTCATCCGTGCCGTCGTCGTCCCTCCAGCGGTGGAAGGGCGTCAGATGGCCGCGACAACCCGGCGGTTGCCAGCCTCTCGCGGGGGAGCTGTTCCGCTACCTCCTGCACGGTGTGGAGGGCCGCCGCGGCCAATGCAGACGATGTCCGCGGAGCTTTGATGGCAGCCTTGCCCCCGCCGGGGTTGACGGAAGAGACGCTAAGCGACCACTCCTCGTCGATCTTGACGAGCTTGTCGTCAAGGCGGCGGTGACCCCTGGCGGCTGTCTTTGCGGTGGTGACGGAGCGGTCGAGGACCCACGCATAGGCGAGGTCTGGGCCGTTGCAGACCCATTCCGGCACTGCTTCGGACTTGGTGAACGAGTTGCGGCGGGCGGCGTTGCACCGTTCGTACCGCGCCTGTTGCCTCGCCAAGAGCTCCTCCTCGGACCCGATAGCCCTCGAGCCTGAGGGACCACTGTAATCGTCGCCTCCGAGGCAGTGGAGGATGCGTCCCCGCGCCTTCCTCATCACGGGCGGCAACTCCTCCTTGCCGGGGCGACGGTTCCAGTCGGGCGGCGACGCGGGCCCATCAATGCGGGTGTACCGACTGTGTGGCGGCGGTGGCGTGGGCTCCTCCTTGACCCGCCGTTTTATCTGGACACCGTGGTTGTGGGGTGGGGGCGGTTTCCTCCTTGACCTACCGAAGTGGGGCACCGACTCCTGCTTCACACGGTAGCGCGACAGAGATAGTGGCTCCTCATTGACACGCGGCGACGATGGTGGCGCCAGGCCCATCTGACGAAACGATCTCTCCGTTTGATCTCCATCTGATGGAAGAATTCTTCATCCGTCATAGTAGCCTCCGCGAGGAGGCGGTGCTGCTACTGCGACGTCTAGTCCTCCTCGTCGCTAAAGGAGATAACGATCTCCTTCTTACTAGAGGAGCCGTCTGTTGTGGATGCCGAGGGGCTCGGAGAGTGAGGGCGACGACGCCAAGATCCGCCTCGTGAAGAATTGCCACCGCCTCCGACTGCCGGCGCGGAGAACCATGACTTCGGCATCGTCGCTGGAGTTGGAAGGGCTCGGATAGGAGGGGGCGCTCGGAGAGGACGAACTGCAGATGTGCATCACCGGCGCAGGGGTTAAATAGCCACGGTAAGGTTATGCGAAGGGCCGTTTAGCCTGCTTCAATACGACGCAGCGGCCGGAGTTGATTTCTCGGGATGCAGCGTCCGCATAAAAGCGTGACGCCCGAGAGGTCGCGCCCATCAGTATCGCCCTCATGTCTGGTCACATCGCGCAACATCAATGCTGGCCACTCCATGCTCTGGGCCGGCATGAATGCGGCCGGGGTTCGATGAAAGAGGCGTGTGAGATTTTTGGGTGCGCCACGGTCGCCTGAAGTGGGCGTGCCAGCGGTCTGGATGCCCGCAAAGCCCCCCCCCCCCCCCCCCCCCCTTCCTCATATTTACAAGAAAAAGTGCGTCCGTGCCTATTTGAATGGCAAAACACATTTGAACAGTTGCGGGTGGTTTAAGGGTCTGCGGTGAAGATGCCCTTAGGAAACTACTCCCTTCTTTTTTAAATATAAACCTTTTAGAGGTTTCAATACAGACTACATACGGATGTATACAGACATATTTTAAAATGTTGCGTAGTCTATATTAAAATCTCTAAAAGGTCTATTTAGGAACACACGGAGTATATAGTATTTTTGTATCAAATGGTGAACTGAAGCCGACATTACCCAACAAGGTCTGGCAGGAAAAAAGGTCGCAAACTTTTGGTGCGTGGAGAGCGATCACCTCCTTATTCGTACTACATACAACTATGTGTGTTAAGCAGCAGATGCGTCGAGGCAGACCCACTGGCCAAGGAAGATCTTTTCACAGTTGATATTGGGGTTGAAGCCCAGGAAATCCTCCTGGGCCAGACCGGCGCCGTCCGCGATGGAGGAGCAGGTGTCGCCCGTCTGCACCGCATTCACCTTGTTGCACGTCAGCGCCGGCACCGCCTTCGCCGCATACCCTGCGAAACGCACATGCACATTTGGCCACTGCTACACATGCAGATCAACTGGATGGTGCTGATCGGTTGACATGGACGTACCTCGGCTAACGCTGTGGCGCTGCACCTGCACGGTGATCCTGCCGTCGGCGAGGGTGACTGCCACCACGAGCAGGGACACGATCAGGAGAGCGGCGACTCCGTGGTTGGCCATTGCAGATACAGATGCTGACGACGCGAAGGATGGTTGAACTTTTAGTTATTAGGCTCTGCTTGCGGTGGTAATGATGGAGAGAGGCTTAGTCCTTTCCTTTTTATAGCCTGGGCATGATGAGAGAGCCAAAGTCGATAAGATGCATGCAACAAAAAGAAACATGCCCGGGGCCTTGGAAACTGCGTCCAGAGCGTGGATAGTATGGACATGTCGTTGAGGCCATTTGTAAGCCGGCTAGTGGTACGTTTTGTGGTTTGGTCATCCATGACCAAGTGAACACAGAGGAACGGTTTATGATTCCTATGCAACTAGATTGGCATGCTTATACGGCGTGATAAACTATTTGTTTTGTTATATACTAGTGTGAGTACATCCGTCTGGAACGATTTTGGCTGAGGATTTTATCATCGTCGCTCCATGTTTGGTACAAGTACATATCTCAGGGACGCAGCTGTTCTAATCCGGAGCTCGTATAAGCTTGGGTGAACAGCAAAAAATCAAACAATTTGAATTTTTTTGTGTGAAACATTGACAAAATGTTTGTTAGCTTGCAAAATTTCATCATTGTATGACATTCGTGGAAATCGTGGTAAAAAGAAGGAAAAAATCCGTTTTACTACTCTGGAAAAAAATTGATGGTTCACATAACCCGTGATCTTTATTTTTGCTCCTTTCACCCCCCTAAACAATACCATACTGGACAAAATCAGTCTCTGGATGGTTCGACTCGTTTGGGTGGTGACGTGGCAACGGTCAATGGTGGTTTTGACCTACGGATGGGCCTCCCTCGGGTGGACCCACGGGTGGTTTTGACCTCCCTTGCCTCCCCGAGCACCGTGCCCTCGCGCTCGACCCCGACGCCTCCGGCCAAGTTCCAAGCCGCCGCCCGAGCACCCTGCTTCTCCTTCCTCCCTTCTCTCTTCTCTCACTCGAAGTCTCCCCTCACATCTCTCTCTCTCTCTCTCTCTCTCTCTCTCTCAGGTACAGGTCATGACGCTGCCACAAGCTCACCGTCGTGCCCTCTTCACACCGCCGTCGGACTCCGGATTCGGCCGGAACTAGACCAGATGGGGCCGCCCCTCGCCTTTCCGCGTCATCAACATCGCTGAGCGCCACCGCCGCTGCCCTGCTACCTCCTGAACGAGGAGAGGGACAACGATGCTTCACGCCGACATTCAAAGCAGGCTGCCTGGGTAGCCGTTTGCATCTACGCGGCCAACATCCACTCCTCGTCAGCAAACCATGTCTACGAGGGCCTCCTTGCCCCAGAAAGCTAATGCCGACTCAATCGATGGATGAGGCCCAAAATCGACTGAATCGAGCTCATCTTCCTCACTTCCGACCATCAGTCGCCGCCATCGATCTCTTGCCTCTCGAGTCTCCCGGATTTTGTGACCTTGTCGTGAGCTCCATGCGGTGCCGCGAATCTTCCAGACACGGCGCTGATGAGCGCCTCTTCGTCCAACCCTCTCTTCATGATGCCTCACTTCAGTGACCGCAGGCAAGGTCCATGCCTCGCCATGGGCCCTCCCCAGCCCATTGTCCGCTTTGGCATGCTCGTGGTGAGCGCCTAATGCCGGTGCAGCCCTCTCCCCTCTTTCTTGTGCGTTGTAGCGCCCTGCCACCTACTCCCTCCGTTCCAAATTACTCGTCGTGGTTTTAGTTCATTGAACTAAAACCACGACGAGTAATTTGGAATGGAGGGAGTAGCTTTGAACCGTGCCGCCGCTGGCTCGGCCATTCCCGAGAGTCCGACCGTCCCCGCTTGCGCTACCACCTCCATTCGACGCGGAGCGAGCCCGGGAGCACGTAGGACGAATCCACCAGCCATTTGGTCGCCGGAACAGAGCTCCCACTGTAAGATAGTTTGGGAAGCGTAGAACCCTTTGTCTCGGGCCGCGTGTATATATTGAGGCAATGCCTTGGCACATAAGTTTACAGAGAGAACCGATCGAGAGAGAGGGAGATCGGTTAGGGAGAGATCGACCAGGAGAAGGTCGTTACAGGAGATAAGGAGAGAAGAAGAGATAGAATTGAATACAAGTTAAACACCTCTTCTATCCCTATACAATAATTCTAACACTCCCCCTCAATCTAAACCTCAAGCCTTGCTAAGGTTGAGATTGTACTTGAACTCATCGAGTCTTCTCTCTGTCAAGGGTTTTGTGAACCCATCCGCAAGTTGATCCCCTGTAGGAATAAACCGGATCTCAAGTAGCTTTCGAGCTACTCTCTCTCTGACAAAATGGAAATCCACTTCAATATGTTTTGTTCGTGCATGAAAAACAGGATTTGCTGAAAGGTAAGTTGCACCAATATTGTCACACCACAGCCGTGCAGCTTTTGGAGCTTTAATCCCAAGTTCATAAAGTAATGTTTGTATCCACATCACTTCAGCTGTAGCATTTGCCAAGGACTTATATTCAGCCTCCGTACTGGATCTTGAAACAGTAGCTTGCTTTCTTGCACTCCATGACACAAGGTTAGATCCCAAAAACACAGCAAAACCACCAGTAGATCTCCTATCATCAGCACACCCTGCCCAGTCTGCATCAGAATACGCAGTAACAAGCAAGGAAGGGGACTTAACAATCTGAAGTCCAAGTCCTTGAGTATACTGAAGATACCTTAGAATTCTTTTAACTGTTGTCCAATGAGTGGTTGTAGGAGCATGTAAATATTGACATACCTTGTTGACTGAATAAGAAATATCAGGACGTGTAAGAGTCAAATATTGCAAGGCACCTACAATACTTCTATAATTTGTTGCATCCTCTGGACCAAGAGCTTCTCCACTGTCAATTGTAAGCTTTTCTGAGGTGGAGATTGGTGTACTGACCGGTTTGCAATTCTCCAATCCCACTCTCTTTAGAACATCAGCTGTATATTTCTCTTGTGATAGAAGTATTCCATCTCTGATTTGCTTTACCTCTATGCCAAGAAAGTAGTGAAGATCACCTAGATCTTTGAGAGCAAACTCAAGCTTTAAATCCTTAAGCAAACAAGTAGTGGCCTCTTGACTTGAGCTAGCAACAATTATATCATCAACATAAACAAGGACAAAGATAGTAATATTGCCTTTGCTATAAAAGAACAAGGATGTATCTGCCTTAGATGATGTGAAGCCAAAATGCTATAGCTGCATGCTCAACCTAGAATACCATGCTCTTGGAGCCTGCTTTAGACCATATAAGGCTTTATCCAACTTACATACATAATGTGGCGTGCTGTGACTTTCATAACCTGGTGGTTGCCGCATGAACACTTCTTCCTCAAGAACATCATGAAGAAACGCATTCTGAACATCTAGATGTCTTAAGCTCCAACCTCTGGAAACAGCAATGGACAAAACAAGACGAATAGTAGTTGCTTTAACCACAGGACTAAAGGTATCATCATAATCAATTCCAAACATTTGCTTGAAGCCCTTTGCAACTAACCTTGCCTTGTATCTGTCTATACTGCCATCTGATTCTCTTAATCTTATATACCCATTTACAGTCAATTATATTAGTGCCATGCTGCGGTGGTACTAGATGCCAAGTCTGATTTTTTATAAGTGCATTATATTCATTATCCATGGCTTCCTTCCAATCTCTATTAGCAAGAGCATCATGCAGATTAACAGGTTCACCGGAAGTGGCAAGGAAAGCACGTTTGGTCGGATTATACCTTATTGTACCATCACTATATTGTTTTTCTTTAACAATACCTGACCGAGACCTGGTGTTTCGACGAAGAGGCGAAGGAGCCAGAGAAGTAGTTTCTGTTGGCTGTGGCGCAGGAGATCCTGCTGTTTCGGTGTTGTGCACAGAAGATCCAGGCAGATCGGGCTCCTGATCCGAGGAAGATTGACGCTGGAGGCGTTGCTCCTCGTCTGACGCGCAGCCAGGGCCGACCGGCGAATCAGACCCGCCTGGCGGGTCCCATGGTGTCGCAGCAGAACCGGCCGAACCGGTCGGTGGGACCTAGGACGACGTGGCAACGCGGGACTCATTCCCCCCCGCGCCTCGCTCGATGGGCGTGTTGGGGCGCGCTGGCGGATGTTGGCATGGCGCGCCTGGACTGGTGCGGTCCACCTGGTCGACTGCGCCGCTGTCGGCCACCAGAGGACGCAGGGGCGGATCTGCATCGGATCGCGCGCCCGCAGTCTGCCGCAAATCCGGCTCGGATCTCGTGCTGGCAGCAGGATCAGCATCAGATTCCGTTCCTGGTTTGTCCTGTGTGCACATAAAATGATAAGTAGAATCTGCACAAGATGTGTTAGAAACACAGTTTTTTTTGGATTTTTGCGCATGGTCATGATCAGTTAATTCACCCCCATGATCAGGACATGTAGGAGAGTCAGAGAGAAGTGCGATTTCTGCATGAAGCAAAGCACCCGCATTGGGATGAAGCTTGGAGAAAGGAAATAGTGTCTCATCAAAAATAACATCTCGAGAGATATAGATGCGTCCGGTGGATGGTTCAAGACACTTGTAACCCTTATGAAGATTACTGTACCCAAGAAAAACACATTGTGTGGAATGAAGTTCAAGTTTGTGACGATTGTATGGATGTAAATTAGGGTAACAAGCACACCCAAATTTTTTGAGATAATTGTAATCTGGCTTTTGGTTATACAACCGTTCTAAAGGAGTAGAATTGCCAATGACCTTACTGGGAAGACAATTGATGAGATATGTAGCTGTGATGAAAGCCTCATCCCAATACTTGAGGGGCATAGATGCATGAGCTAAGAGAGAGAGACCAACTTCGACGATATGACAATGTTTGCGTTCAGCAGAACCGTTTTGCTGATGAGCATGAGGGCAAGACACATAATGAGTGATCCCAATGCTACGGAAGAAGGAGTTGAGTTTTTCATACTCCCCGCCCCAGTCACTTTGGACTGAAATAATTTTTCTATTGAAGTGGCGCTCAACTAGCTTCTGAAACTCTTGGAAGATGGAAAAAACTTCAGATTTATGTTTAAGCAAATAAATCCATGTGAACTTGCTGTAATCATCAATGAAGCTAACATAATATTTTTTTTGACCAAAAGAATCTCGAGCATGACCCCATACATCACTGAAGATTAATTGTAATGGGGCATGAGACACACTAGTAGACTTAGGATAGGGAAGCTGATGGCTCTTGGCACATTGACATGCTTCACAAACAGACTCATTGTTTGAACTATGTGACAAAGAAAGTTTGTCTTTATTGACTACTTGCCTAACTATGACTGAGGAGGGATGTCCTAATCTTTGATGCCACCGTTCGAACGAGGGCTTGACGACGGAATAGACGCGACGATGCTTGTTGCTAAAAGCTCTGGAGGAGATGGGATAGAGGCCGCCGACGCATCTACCATGATAGAGAGGTGCCCTCGTTGCCCCATCCTTAATGAAAAAATAGCGAGGGTGAGTTTCAAAGAAAACATCATTATCGGTGGCTAAACGAGACATGGAGGGAAGATTTTTGTCAGCTTGAGGGACATGAAGGACATCTTTAAGAACAAGATCACGTTGCAGACTAGGGGAATTAAGTGAAACTTGACCAATGTGACAAATTTCCATACCTTTACCGCTAGCCGTGTGGATCTGATCGTTGCCATGCTACGTCTCCCGTAGAGCAAGTTGCTCTAACTCGTTTGTGACATGATCGGTAGCCCCGGAGTCAATGTACCAGACACCCTCCCCGCCTTGCTCGCACATGGCTGCTGCAACGAGTTTGGAGTCAGGGACAAAATTCTCATCGTACCGATGCCAACAATCGATGACCTCATGGCCAGCTTTCTTGCAGAGCTGACACCGAGGGCGAGGCCGCGAGGGAGGGTTGCGGCGGCCAGTGTTGGAGTTGAAGCCGCCACCCCTGTGGTTGTGGCCGTAGCCGCCGTCGTAGTTGTTGCCGTAGCCGCCACCAGAGCGGGCACCGTCGCCCGAGGAAGCACTGCGGCCGCGTCCGCCACCACGGTTGGTGCCCCGGTGACCACGGCCACGGCCCACGTCCCCTGGAGGTGGAGTATGCAGAGGATTGCCGAAGATCGCCGCCGTGGAGGAGGGTGAGGCGGGCGTCGAAGCTGAGCAGCTGGCTGTGCAGCTCGGGAACCGTGATGGGTTCCACTCGGGCTGCCAGTGCAGAGACGACTGGATTGTACTCCATGTCGAGGCCGGCAAGGATCTTGGAGACGATCTCCGGGTCGGAGAGGGCCGAGGCGGTGCAGGCGACTTCATCGGTGAGGGTTTTGATCTTGCCGAGGTACTCTGCCATGGTCAAGTTACCTTTTTTCAGGTTGGTGAGCTCGATGCGGGTGTTGATCGCCTGCGCCTGGCTCTGGGCGATGAACATGGTGTTGATGGCGCGCCATACTTCGGCCAACGTCTGGAGCGTGGCCACCTGGGACAAGATCTCGCGGGAAAAAGAACCCATCAAGAACCCTTGGAGTTGTTGTTGTTGCGCATACCAGAGAGTGCGGGCGAAGTTGGCGACTTGCTCTTCCTTGCCCTCCTTGGTGATGGTGAGGGTAGGCGGCGGTGGCGGGCTCGTGGGATCAAGGTGGTGCTCCATCTGAGCACCCTTGATCTGAGGAAGCACGATGGCTTTCCAGAGGAGGAAGTTTCCCCTCGTCAGCTTCTCCTGTGGTGGCGATCCGAGGAAGGTATTGGTGGCTGTGGAGGATGACGCAAAGGTGGAGGCGGAGGAGGTGGTGGTGATCGCGCCCATGGTGCTAGGTGACATGGAGGCGGCGGTGGTGGACATGGCTCGGTGGCGAACGGTAGCTAGATGCGATCTCTCTTGATCTGATGAGGAAGAGGCTCTGTTACCATGTAAGATAGTTTGGAAAGTGTAGAACCCTTTGTCTCAGGCCGCGTGTATATATTGAGGCAATGCCTTGGCACATAAGTTTACAGAGAGAACCGATCGAGAGAGAGGGAGATCGGTTAGGGAGAGATCGACCAGGAGAAGGTCGTTACAGGAGATAAGGGGAGAAGAAGAGATAGAATTGAATACAAGTTAAACACCTCTTCTATCCCTATACAATAATTCTAACACCCACGCCCTCTGCTGTGACGTATGCTCGCCAGGGGCCTTAACGCTGGTGGTTAGATTAGGATTAGTGTTAGGTTATATTAGTCTTGAGTCACTGATCACGGCCACCCATCTAATTAACTCTTGTGTTAACCATAGAGCCAATGATGTGTTGTCCCCTGGGCGGACGACGACTTCCGGCTAGGGAAAGGAGGCGGCTGGGGCGCGGGACGGCACGCTGCTCAGCTCCGGCGGCATTCGGCAAGGCATGGCTGCGTTGGTTAAGGTATATTTATTTTTTCATAGATAACTAGAATCCTTTTATATCTAAATTATCTGAAGACTCTGCTTTGTACACTTCATAACAGTAATTCAGTAATTACTTCACCGTCATTTCAGCCATCAGTTACTACAAATGAAATTGACAGGGCCAGTCGATGCATCATATGGTAGTTG
Source organism: Triticum timopheevii (assembly GCA_963921465.1). Classification (NCBI taxonomy): domain Eukaryota; kingdom Viridiplantae; phylum Streptophyta; class Magnoliopsida; order Poales; family Poaceae; genus Triticum; species Triticum timopheevii. Next base: position 467,157,790 of record OY997266.1, read on the forward strand.
AGGCGAGTGCTTATCCTTCTCCACTTGGCTATGGCGGATTTCCTAAAAGTATCTGCACATCAGTAAATGAGTGTGTCTGCCACGGACTACCTGATTCAACACAACTGCGGGTTCTGTAGGATGTAATGTGCATCTTCCCTTTTCTTTATTTTTGTGTCATGCCTATGTACTGTGGGATGAAAAATGTTGTTTCTTCTGCAGAATGGGGACATCATAAATATTGATGTAAATGTGTTCCTAAATGTAAGTTCTCTCTCCTAAGATGGTGCATATGCTTAGTTGGTATGTTTGGCATAGATTTTGCTGACAAATTGCTTGCAAGGCTGATAGGTTTATTGATATGCCTCAGATGCAAGCTCCGGAGGCTCCCGCATCGCTCCTGTGGGTGGCTCGGGAGCAAACCCTAGCCGCCGGCAGCAGCACCAACTACCACCCATTCTTCCCCTCGCCGCCGCCAGCAACGGTCGCCGGGCAAAGCCCGCGTGGCTGGGCGGCGGCGGGGCCCCTTCTCCTTCCACCCGGAAGTGTTGGCGCGGGCCGGAGACTTTCGGCGGGAGCTCGAGTGGCTGCGCGCTCGGGACGGCCCTGCTGGCCGGCGAGGCAGCGCACGGAGGCGTGGGCGCGCGGTGGCGCAGGCGCGCGAGGCGCTGGGCGCGGATCTGGCGCGGGTGCGCGGCAACGCAGCCATGCGGGTCGCAGGACGCAAATCTGCGGTGTGGTTGCAATGGAGGAGCTCCTCTGGCGCGGGCGTGCTGGTGAGCGGTGCGGGTGGCGAGGCGGGGCTGGCGGCGGCGCGTCGAGCGGCAGGCCGGAGGGCGCGGCAAGTCGCGCCGGGCGCGAGCGCGGGCTGGAGCGCGCGTGCCTCCAGCAGGAGCTGTGGAAGGCCTCCGCCGAGCGGGCTCGAGGTCTGCGCTGTGGCAGGGGAGAAGGGTCGGGCGGGCGCGAATCCTCGGATTCGGCACGGGCTGGCGGGGCGGCGCCCCTCCGGCGTGTGGAGGCCGGATCTGGATGAACCCAGCCAGATCCATGGTGTGTTGGACGCGCGCCGGCCCTGCGCGTTGGTCCTGTGATGCTGGAGCAGGCGGCTCCGGCCGTGATAGATGCGGGATGCAGGGACTGATCTAGTCACTGTAGGCTCGCCGTGGGCGGGGTGGACCATGACTCCATGGCTTCTACGACTAGGTTCTGCGGCGGTGGCGGTGCGAGACTGCATGGACGAGCTTTTGTGGGCACGAGCGAAGGTGTGCGGCGATACGGACGAAAGTCCTGCACGACCAGAGACCGGTGGCGATGGCGCCTGTGGGTGTCATTTTCCTCCTTGGAGGCGTCACCTGAGGTGTGTCGGCATCTTCCTCGTGCTCGGATGATGGTTTGTCTCCGGGCGAAATCCTAGGTCCGGTGTAGTCGTGTTGTTTGTGGTGGGTGTTAGGGCTGCAGTTTTTCCTTTCTCTTTTGATCTTCGGATCTTCACCATGTTGTTCTTTCGCTGCTTTCTGCTAAATCTGAATCAAGCCAGCATTTTGTTGGATCTTTCAAAAAAAAGATGCAAGCTCCTAACCCACTGTAGAAGTTGTCTATTGTGGAGATGACTGGGTTCCATGGCTAACATAACACATTTTACCTGTTAGGTACTCCATCTGGTTGGATAGCAAATTGCGTTTTAATGTTGATTCAATGCTTATCATTAAGTATTTCTTATGGAGAAAGAAAGCAAGGTATGCCATTTCAGCGCACTATGTTCGCACCTGTGTCCGGGAAGCAGCAAGCAAAACTGTTGGTCAAACTTATCTAAAGGCCAACATGAATCATTGAGTATGTCATTTATAGCATTTTAGTTTCTGTTTTGCAAAGTATGTGATCTATTTGTTACTATTTTGTCAAAGTTTTTTGTGGCAAAAGGGAATAGAATCATGGAAGTCCGTGCATCCTAATTACACAAGGGTTAATTATCCTTTTGCCCTTAGTGGCGTCCATGTGCTCAGTTTTGCCCTCAGATGCGAATTGTACTCAGTTTTGCCCCTAGTCCGTGCGCACCAACTCGTTCCGTGAACTCTGCCGTCTCCTTCAGGTCAACCTTTTGAGTCGGCCCTTACAGGTGGGACCAGGCGACAGACACGCCCTAGGCGATCAGACCGTTGCACGCGTGGCTTGTGGGACCCAGCAGAGAGCAGTTGAGCAGAGAGTCGTTGCGGGTGTGCTATATAAGCGGGCGACAGACAACGGAGGTGACCACGGCAACAAAGAGCACGGCGGTGACCATGGCAAGAGAGAGAGAGAGAGAGAGAGAGAGAGAGAGAGAGAGAGAGAGTGGCGGTGGGAAGCTAACTGTGGAGGGCACGGCGGCGTTGAGATCCCCTTTAGCTCCGAGCTCCATGTCTTCCTCAAGCTGCCGCGCCACCTCGCGGATGCAGAGCCGGGAGCGTGTGGACATGCATGTCTTCGTCTGTCGGCGATGCTGGGCGTGCGTTGATTGGAGGGTTTCTCACACACCAAGGAACCAGAATCGTCTGTTCTACGTGTACAGCGAGAATGGGGTAAGAATCAGGGTAATTGCACCATTTTCGTGGTCGGGATCTTTGAGCAATGGGTTGATCTGTTTGGCGTTCATGCAGGTGAGTGCTTCTTTCTTTGGGTTGATGCTCTGGCCAAGACTCTGATGAATGAACTGCAAGAAGAGCATGAAGAATGGTTGCGCATGCTGCACAAACGGTAGTGGCCGCAACACAAGCTCTGGAAGAAGAGATGGAGGGCAAAGCACGCACTGACAGAGAGCTAGTTGTTGAGCTTAGGATGTTGAAGAAGAAGGTTAGGAAGCTTGAAAATCAAGCACAAATACCAATACCCATTTGCAATTACTTTTGGGCATTTGTAGGTATGCTAATCGCACTGGGTGTAATATTGAAATTGTATGCAAAGATATGAATTATGGAGGAATTTATAAGCTTGAAATTGTATGAGAAATTCACCTAGTTTAAATGTTGGTCAAAGTTGTTTAAATGTTGAAAAAAAAGAAGCGACCAACATTTAAATATGTTGAAAAATGGGAGAACAAATGAGAAATTCAGAAACTTTTGATCAATGAAATGCAGCTCTCTGCTCTGCCTTTCTGTCAAAAAAAAAGGTTCCTCTGTGATCCAAATTCATAGCGTAGAGCCAAGTGCCGGCTAGACTAATGGGCCAACTGAATCCAATTAGGCCCATTTGGGGGTTCTCTTGCGTGTTTTTCTGTTTTCTGTTCTGATTTAATTTAAGCAGTAAATCATAATGCTGAAACTTTTTGTGGAAGCTAATTGAATTATTCCAGAGCCAAACAATTAAGTTTAGAATCTTTTTTGGAGTTGTTAAATATTTAATAGCAATTTAATTACTCCAATTCAAATACACCGTGATTTAAATCAAAGACCAAAATGTCATGGAAAATGTGTCTCAGCTCTGGTAGAGGTTTACACCTGGTGCCAAAATTAATGAACATTTTCTAAGGGCATTACATTGAGAAAAAATAATTTGTCTAAAAAATGAAGGGTGGAAAATGCACAAAAATTGGTGCCGCTGGGGACTCGAACCCAAGACCGCGTGGGTTTGTGGCATTTAGAGCTGTGCTAGTAACCGCTAGGGAAGATGGAAAGACTTTGACATGGGTAGAGAAGGAATATATACATAGTGAGACCATTTGTTTGTACTGAACGTTTGCACACGCGTGAGAGTGGTTTTCCTTTGTTTTGCACTGAAATTTTTGAGGGTTGCAAACGTATGTTTGCACTACCACATGATTTTGATTAGAGTGGCACTTGGTTTAGGATTTAAAGGGAATAAATTTGCATGTTAGTTCATGACTTGGTTTAGGGAAGAAATGATATGTTTGGGCACAAACATTTTTTAACACACATAATAACTTGGATAGATAAGATGCAACACATTGTACCCTTACATAGATGGGTACCCATAAATAAATTTACGGACACGACATGACACAACACAGCACGCACGACATAGAAAAGCAACAAAATAAAAACGATAAAACTAAAACATGACGAGCTTGACTTCGGGCTTGCACCCCTTCTTGAACATCTTCATGTTGACCTCCTTCCACCTTGGCCGCGTGCCCCTTCAACATCGTCTTCAACTTCACACCTCCTCCTCCTCATCGTAGGGAAGGGAGTGTATCTGGCTTGGAGTGGGGAAGACGCTCTCGTAGTTGGTGAAGATGTTGTACACCGTGAAGAAGATGGACTCGTAGCCGCACCAAAAGACTTGGCCGAGGAGCTCGCGCGCGTCAAACGGGTTGGTGAAGGTGACCGTGAGTGGTAGGAGGATGCCGTTGCGGTCATGAACCTAGTTGAGGGTGAACATCCTAGGCGAGCCCCGTGGGAGGTGGGCATAGCCGGCTCTGAGGAAGGCACGGGTGAGATCGACGGACCCCCTCCACCTTGAAGTCGCCCACACACGGAGCTCCCTCTCCACGAGCACGCCTGGTGGATAGCGCATCTCCGGCACGACAGGCGGACGAAGGAAGGTCGGCCCGTTGTACTGCATCTTCACTTGGTTGCTTGGAGAGGGCTCGGTCGCTTGGGTGTTTGAAGTTGGAGAGAATGGATCTGGCTTTTGGGTGGTGAGTGGGAGAGGAAGAGAGGCACCCCATTTATAGGCCTGTGGATGGGAGAGGAAGAGAGAAGGGATGAGAACGGTGCGTGTGTGAATCCGGATGCGTGTGTGTATCCGTTACATTTTGGACCCTTAAATTTTTGCACGAAAACGATGCATGGGGCGTGTGCGTGCATTTGAATCACTGCATAGGGAAGCTCTTTGACCGGGCGCGTGCATCTGACTCGCTGCCGTAATCTGAACCACTGCCGTAATCTGAAACAATGGCCTAACTCTGAATCAATACGTGCATGGACACCGAGCTCGCCTAGCTCGCCTCGCTCGCATGCATGCACGTTCGCCTCCCGCGCATGCAAACCCACATCGCCGCCCTTCCCATGCATGCAGGCCTGGAAAGGCTGAGACGGGCTATTAACTGCGCATGCATGCCTGGAAAGGCTTAGACGGACTAATAACTGCGGTCTCAGGCCCAGACAGCGAGACGACCCAATGGTCCATCCAGCGCGCCCGGTACTTGTTGAGAAAAAACAATCTCCTAGCTAATCAGATTGCATCTCATGGATTGCCCCCCACCTCCCCACAGATTCCTTCTAGAAGGGTTAGATCGACGGTCTTTGATCGCCGCTAGGGTTAGATGGACGGTCCTTCCTCAGTGCTAGGGTTAGCGGGGTTTGGGAGGGGTTTGGAGCAGTCAAAGATACGTTTGACCATATTTCAAATGAGCATAATAAATTAAATAAAAAACAGAAAAAATGAAAAACCTACGCACATAGTCTTCTTATGTCATATACTAACGATTTATGTTGATTAACAAGGTTTACATACATTTAAGAGAAAAGTTCATGTGTCTTATGTGATATCTCAAGTATCTCAAACTCTCTTGTATGAAGTGAAGAGAAGTGTTTTGGGGAAATGAACATGAAAATTTCAAAAAACTCACCACAGCTTCATTTTGGAGTGACTAAGAAGGATCCAGGCTTAGTTTTTCATTTTGATGTTTTAGACTTGTTTAAATCTTGGTCAAAGTTAAGTTTGACCAGAATTCAAATGAGCAGAACAAATTTTTAAAAAAAATCAAAAAAATGGAAAAACCGGCGCACATAGTCTGTATATATAGAATATATGTGTAGGAAAGTTATTTGGCTGATTTAGACAAGGTCGAAAAAAACCTTGCTTAGAAATGAGGTCGTTTACCCTACCTTTGGACCGCTCTTTTTTAGCACATTTTTCATGAAAATTTCAAAAACCTCACCACAGCTTCATTTTGGAGTGACCAAGAAGGATCCAGCCTTAGTTTTTCATTTTGATGTTTTAGACTTGTTTAAATCTTGGTTAAAGTTAGGTTTGACCAGAATTCAAATGAGCAAAAAAAAATTCAAAAAAAAGAAAAAACCACCGCACATAGTCTTCGTATATATAATATATGTGTAGAAAAGTTATTTGGCTCAAATAGACAAGGTCAAAAAAATCTTGCTTAGAAATGAGGCCGTTTACCCTACCTTTGGATCTCTTTTTTAGCACATTTTTCATGAATGTGAGTTTACCAAAGTTTCGAAAGAATTCCAACATCCATATAGCATGTCAAATTTGAAGTTCTAACATAGGTCCAACATCATTCAAACATAGTTCTAACATAGGCCCAACATCATTCAACAGAAATACAACATCATTCATAATGTTTCATAATTATTCATAAATAGTGTTGGGGCTTCTGTCTGTTCCTTGAGCTTCTTGCCATCATTTTGCTCCTCGTGCACCTTGTGCTCATTGCTTCTTCTCTTCTCCTCTTGGTTGTCGGTATCTTGCGCATCTTCTTCAAACCTACCATAGAGCTGTGCAAAACGTAAAGAGTAATGAGATCATGTCAAGTGATAAATGTACGGTAGTATTTGCAAGATTTACATACCTAGCAGAACTCACAACAACAGAAGGTTGGTCACCATTTGGAACCTCACTTGGATCACCATTTGGAGCCTCACTTGGATCACCATTTGGAGCCTCACTTGAATCATCATTTGGAGGATATTTCGGATCATCGTCAAAATCATGCGGCTTTTGATCATCATCATTTGGAACCTCGTCAAAATCCTCATCCGATGCAGCCAGCTGTTGACCATCATTTTCATCATCTGTTGAGGCAACCGGCTGCTGACCAACATTTTCATCGAAGCCTTCATCGAGACTCTCTCCGAACGCTGGATCTACTATGTTAACACAATACTTACCGAAATGACCAGACCCACCACACCTTGTGCACTTACGCTTCCTCGCTCCAAGTCCAGCTCATTCGCTGCGAGGTCTGATTTGACTCTTCCTTGGTCTACCTGCTGCTCTCTTTAGAACTAGAGCGCAAAGCTTGAATCCAGGGTCCACCATGTCCCTCCATAACAGGCAATGCATACGCATATGTGGCTTTGAACCTTGCAACAGAGTAGTAATCATGTACATACTGATGTATGTTCCCTGCTAGACCTGGGAGAGAAGTGATGAAAAACAAGGCATGAATGCATGGCAACCCAGTTATCTGCCATTGCCTACAACTGCAAGTTAAAGCTTCTAAATCCACTGGATATCTTCATTCCCTCTTCTCTTTATCCAAATATGATATCTCTGTTGTGGTAACCGAGCAAAGAGTCATGTTCATTTCCAAGCCTGTTGTTTTCTGCTTCAGTTCATTCATCATGGCAGGGATGATAATGTGGCCCATGAATTTTGCCTCGGCTATTCCTGCACGATAATGAAATTTCTGCATGTGTTCTATCCTTATCCTATCAAGCAAATCCACCACATAATGACCCTTTAGTTTCCGAATCATTGAGTTGAAAGACCCTGCTAGATTATTGTGCACATAGTCAACTTTGCTCAGTTCACTGAATTGGCTTCTGGCCCATAACTTGGAGTGGTGTGTCACCAAGTATTCTTTCACTTTGGGATTCATGTATAACTGCCTCAAGTGGTAGTTGTGCTTCTTCACACTGCAAGTCAAAGATGTTGGCCATAAATTGTCGGTATACACCTTTCCTTTGAATTTCTTCATGAAATTTGCAGCAAGATGACGCATGCATTCCCTATGCTCTACTCCAGGGAACACATTGTCCACGACCACTTCTAAACCTTGGTAGGCATCTGTATGAATGACCAACCCACTGGGATGTGCAATAGCCCGGCGCAGATTATGCAAAAACCAAGTCCAACTCTCCTCAGACTCTGTCTCCAGCACACCGTATGCAACTGGAAATACAAAACTGTGTGCATCAACTGCACAAGCTGCTACTAACTGTCCTTTAAACCTCCCTATGAGAAAAGTGGCATCAATAGCCAAATAAGGCCTGCAGCCTGCCAAGAAACCCCGGCGACAAGCCTCAAAGCAGACAAAAACCCTCCTAAAGCATTCCTTGGTCTTTGTCACTCCCCTGAATGTGTACTCCACGGTGTGGTGGTTAATATCTACAATACTATCTGGGCTGGTCCTCTCCACTTCACCTTTGAATGAATACAACAATTGAAAACTTTCCTGCCAGTTACCATAAATAGAATCCATAGCATGTTGTTTACCATTGAACAACCTCATGTATGGTAAATCTATCTTGAACTTGTCTTTGATGTTCTTCTGCAGTTCCTTTGGACCCACTTGCTGGTTTTCTTTCACCCACTTCTTTACTTCTTCTGCCACCCATCTTGACTTGGCTCTACTAATTGTATCCTTCCTAAGGGTTGATTCCTGGCATGTGTGCTTAAAAGGGTTCATTTGACCTGAACATTCGTGCTATTTCGCATTTTAGATGCGAGCATCGTCCATAGACAACACTCAGTCGGACAGTGCACTCTGTAACGTACTTGATCGCTCTTGTCAACTTTGAAAGTATGTTATATCTTGATGCAGTATGTCACAAGTGCATTTCTACACTCAGTCATGGATGCAAAAACAGTACCTTCTTCCATATGAGGGTTCAAAGGGTCCCATTCAACAGCTCCAAGGTCTTCATCCTCACCCACCGTGTCATCATCCACACGGACTGCATTGTGAGCCTCATCTTGGTTTTCAGCCCGAGGTGCCCATCGTAAATTTTGAATAACATCAGAATATAGCTTCTCTTCATCAACCCCAGAATTGTATTCATCAGGCTCCACTTCAAGGGGGACCCTACTGCCGGTGCCCACACTTGTCGAGCCACCATGTCGCCGTGCACTAACTGAACTATTCTGGCTAGAGATGCCATTACGACGACTTGGTAATCCCCGAGATGTTGCACCCGCCATCCTAGGTCCAAATGCCTTCTCAAGCACATCAATTTGCAGCCTCACATGAAAATTCTCTTTCTCTTTATGCCTAGCAAACATGGTAGCCAGCTCTTCATCATTACTAACTATCACCCATTTCTTTTCCCCATCATAGTATTTGTATACCACTTCATCAAGCAAACCCCAAGGATATTGCCTAGAAATTACCTCCCCAAATTGTCTGAAACTCCAATTACTAGCTATTGGCAACCGATAATCGAAACCTCCTTGGAATTTCTTCTTATTCTTTGCATTGAACATGTACCGGTCCCTTCTAATGTGCACCAAGAAAGCAAACCACAACTCCATCCTAACCGACGAAAAATAGAGACGCAATCAGCACACTAATCGGGCAAACCTACTCGAATTGACTGTTCAAATGCACAACTAAGCTCAATCTAAATAGGAGGCATGACTTACCTCTCGGGAACCCAGTCGTGGACGCGGCGGATCTCTGGCCCGATGCCTGGCTCGCCAAATACTCCGGGGTCGCCGCTGCTCACCATTTTGCCCTGGGGTTCTTCCTCCTTGTTCAAACGGCTCCACCAGCCCCCCACCTTTGAGAGCTCCAACCGGGCGCATGGAAGGAGGCCGCGTCGCGGGTCGAGCAGGTGGCGGGCGCCCCACCCGTGGCGTCGCAGGAAGTTGGCGGGCGGAGCAGGTAGCAGTGGAGCGTCGGCGCAGGACGATAGCGGCGGAGCAGGCCGTGCAGCTGGTTGCGGGGCACATGTTGGCTACGGCGCAGGTGGCGGCGGCGGCGCAGGACGGACCGCCGGCTGATGGGCAGAGCGGGCGTCGATTTGGCCGGCTAGAACGCTACGAATGATTTAGGGATTTGTTGCACGGGCCCACATGTCAGCTCCGGACCCACGTCCATGCGGTCCCACGTGTAAGCTACGGACCCATAACCACTAACGCCGGCGGACGAAATGGACTAAAATTTGGCCGTTTGGCCTCGTCATAGTAGCTGCGCATGGACTAGGGGCAAAATTGAGCACAATTCTTATCTGAGGGCTAACTGAGCACATGGACACCACTAAGAGCAAAAGGATAATTAACCCATTAGATAACTACCTCTCCGTTCCCAAATATAAGTCTTTGTAGAGATTTCAACAAGAGACTACATACGGAGCAAAATGAGTGAATCTACACTCTAAAATATGCCTATATACATTCTTATGTTGTAGTCTATTCGGAACCTCTAAAAAGACTTATATTTAGGAACAGAGGAAGTGGCTTCTACTTTGTGAATCCTTCATGTTTATGATCATCTGTGATTCCTTGTAGTTGCTTCATTGGTAGTCAAAGTTGCTTCCGCAACAACATTCGAAAAATGTCGCTTCTGCAAGTCGATTATGGGAATTTGAGTACTTGTAGAAATCTAGGCCACAAAATTAAAAGTCATATGCAAGGAGAACAATTATTTTTATTTAATATGTATAGAATTCTGGTTTGCATTAGCATTTCAAAGAGGCAAAGTTAACATACTGCCTATGTGGGAAAAAGGTTGGTATCTTGGTATTATCATTAGATGTGATCTCGCGTCCCCCTCGCGTCACCCCCCTGCGGGCGACCGAGGGGGCAACCCTAGCCGCCGGCACCTCAGGCCCCCTGTCCCTCTTCTCCCCCACCGCCGTCGATGCGCACCGCCAGGCAAAGCCCAATAGGTGCTAGCGGCGACGGGCCCCCATCTCCTCCTCACGCAAGGGCTCGGCGCGGGCGGGCGTCCTCGGCGGCGGCGACGCGTTCATCCGGGGCACGGCGGCGCACTGGCAGGTCCGACGGTGGCGTTGCCTGCGCGTGGAGGGCCGGACATGACAGGGGTTGCGGCATCACCTGGAGGTGACAGGGGCGACTCCGGTGTTGGATCCATGAGCAGCAGGTAGGGCAGCGTCCCTTGCATGTGCGGCGGCGGCCAGATCCATGACCGGCATGGTGCTCTTCCCTCGGTGGAGTCTATGTCTGTACATGGGCATCGGAAGCCGCGGATCTGGCATCCCGTCCAGATCCGCCCCGGCATGGCAACCGGTGGCGCGTGGAGGACTGGTGAGGGGCGGCTGGAGGCTCCCTGCCAGCGTGCCGACGGTGGCTTTGGTCTCCATGGTGAAGCGTCGTTCGGTTTCAGTCAGCTACGAGATCGTAGGGCGTGATTTCCGATGAAAACCGCGCTGACTACGTTCATGGCGGACGATGGCGGCGTCTATGACGTCGTTCCCTTCTAGAGGCATCGTTGTTGTAGGTCATGGCGCCCCACTCGTGATGCTCTGGGGGGAACCCTAGATCTGGGTCTACCGGATCGGACGATGATGGCACCTTCGATGCCGTTGTCCCTCCTGGGGGAATTGTTTTGGAGCTCGTGTTGGCTGGAGGGGACAAGAGGAGGAGCGGTGTTACATCTAACGCAAGGCCAGCGGCGGATCCTGGCGGCATGGCGCCACGGAGGTTCGGCGATGGGCATGTTTGGAGATGGACTCGCACTGGAGGAGGAAGCTGTCCGGCGTCATGGTGGCGTTGATGGCAGATAGGCCTGGCAAGGTCGGTGCAACAGTTCTGCTCTGAGGATGGACCGAGTGAAGATGGTGGTGACGGCCCTGTAGCGTGCGGTGCTCACTAGAGTGTGCCAGACCAGTGTGGGACCCAATCCAGATAGTGGCTTGGATGGGACACCCGACTTCAGATGTTAGGTTTTGATGTGATGTCTGTTTGGTATTAGGCCCATACATTCGGCACACCTTCATCAAGGAGATAGGAGTAGCAACGGTGTTGCCAAGATGGTGGCTTCACGCTTACTGATGTATCACCTTGTATGATCTTTGTGAATAATCAACAATATGGTTGCATGCATCGTCCAGATGCAGAGGCCGGAGGTACATCCTCCTTTTCTAAAAAAACTAATGCTTATTGGTTGTACTTGTGGTTTCAGAAGTACCATGCGAGTAGTCATCATGTATTGGCCAAAGTTGCATTTGTGTTGGCTACATCAGGATGAAGATCAAGAGAAAGCATCATGCGATGTGGAATGGATGGTGCCAAGCCTTTTCAAGGACTCTGAAAAGGTGTTCTTTTTATTTGGTTCATTAGTCATGGCCTCATGAGTCCATTTCTTCAGTCAAACTGAAGCACTTCATGTTAGCTTCTCTTTGCTCTTGGATTAACTTTAATGCACCGTCTCACCCTTTATGCTCCATGGGTGAGTCGTACATATCCTCATTAGATGTACCATTGCCTATGATGGTTCTAAACTTAAATAATACATTATATGTATGGTTGATCAATGTGCTACTAATAGATCCTATGTTATAGCATACACCCATATTAATGTACATGACAAGTGAGAATGGGAAGAAAACATGGCAGCCAAATTGCCGAAGCAAGATAAGTGCGCATAGTCCCTCCTAGGTGGCGCTCCAGCCTCTAGTCAATACAACAGAAGCAGGACGTAGGGTTCTACCTCTTCGAGAAGGTCCGAACCAAGGTAAAACATCGTGTCCCTCATTGTCCTGTTACCTTCAAGCTATGATCACCAGCCCAGGACCCCCTATCGGAAATCCGTCGGATTTAAGCCCAACACCTGCCGACAATCCAGCCATAAGAATACATCAGATGCTCAAGGCAAAGGAAGAGAAAGAGAGGTGGGACAAGTTGAACGAAGAGAAAAGAAAGCTATAGTTTATGACGGCATATATGCTTAGAAAGAAGGAGGCCCAGCAAGGGGAATATCAAGAAGCTTAAGGGGATCTGTGATGAATTTGAGGGATGCTTTGCTGTTCTACCATTAAATAATATGTTGTTGTAATGTTGTATGAATTTGTAGCACTTGTGATGTGCCATTTTGGCCTTTGGAACACATGATCACAAACCGGTCCTTTTTTGGACCCGCCTGTGATAAGCATCCAGCCGAGCCCCAATAGCCATAGAGCGCTGATAGGCGCCGGCGGACCGGCCCAATATTTCGGCCGGTCACGCCCGAGCCTTCCGATTCGGTTGCGCGTGGATGTTAGATTGGCTTCGTCTTCTTTTGACGGATATGTACAGGGAAAATACTTGTCTCTAAGAAAAATACTAAATCTCTACACACTGGATTCCGTATTTCGTGCGCGGCTCCAGCAAGGACAAGGGCGCCGGCCGTCTGCCGCTCGCACCACGATGCCTCGCCCCAGCCGCCCTGTCCGCCAGTCGCCGCCGGTCGCCGCCTATTTTTCTTGCCGCCTCCACCCATGCAACCACGTGCACTGCAGTTGCAGCTCCTGGTGCGACAGTCTCAGCTGTAGTGGCAACGGCTGCATCTCCGATGATGACGGCCGCATCCTTGGAGGCGGTGGTCACCAGCCGCAGCACCTCGTCGACGAGCTCCATGTAGCAAAAAAGACTGCCGGTTGAAGCTTTTGCGGTCGCCGCTTGCAACAAGTTCAAGACTCCCTACTGTCGCCATGGAAAGCAATCCAGTCGATGCAGCAAAAAAATTGCTGGTTCCAGCTCAGGCTTCATTGATTGCAGCAAAAAAGGATACTAGTTCCAGCTCGCATCGGTACTTCTAGCAAAACTCTTGCCCGCTGCAGCTTTGTCGCCCTCCGCGGTTCCAACATCTTTTCTACACGGTTGTAGCATTGACTCTGCCGGTTCCAGCAAATCTCAATTCACAAAATCCACCGCCATTTGTTTCCAGCTTTTTTATTCATGGTTTCCAGCTTTTGATGTTGTTGGTTGCATCATTTTTCTCAGTCGGATGCAACATCTTACAGCGGAGCAGGACTTGAATGTGGCTGGAGGTAGAAAAAAGCTAACCGATCCAAAGATAAGGCAAAAGATAACGAAGAGAGAAAAAAAGGGCAGTCATGTGGGGTCCACCACGTACGCGTGAGACGGGGGGGGGGGGGGCAGTATTCCTGGGTGTACGAGGCCAGCGTGGCACAGAAACAGAATGGTACGCGTGCTATGCGTATAAGCGAGCGCGGCCGGCCGAAAGTTGCGCCGGCGCGCCGTTTATAAACGTTTCCCATAGCCATATCACCGACGCATCTCAGGTGGCCGATTAGTGCTAATGCACATCAGTGACACATGGTCATGGGAGGGGTCACTGCTATTCTGCTATGCAGTAGCGGTTCACATGAACCATCTTAAACACTTCGCAACAATTCAAACCAAGCCATCCAACAGGACACACGTTTTATCCCAAAAATTTCAAACTTTTCCTACATGATTTCTCAGTAGTTTTCATGGCTCTGAAATATTCCATCATTCTTAGACCATTCACCGCTCTCTTGTCCCTGTTGCAGTTGTTCTTTTAGGAATAGCTTCTACCATCCGCAACATTTGCTCTTAGTCACACCCAAAAAAAATGCTCTTAGTTTTAAACTTTGCTACCACTCATATCCATATTAATTGTCGCTGATTTAGTACAACTATCTTTTGGGAGCCTGTGTGCTTCATGTTCTTATATTGCTACTAGCTGGTAATCCCAGTTTTTTAATTTATTTTGCTCTTGAAACTTTGTCTGACACTATCATGGTCCCGTGTTGGCCGTCGTTCAAAAACAAAAATAAGTAGTGATGAAGGTGCATGGAAGATCCACTAGCCCCCTTTATTCATAAGTAGCAGCAACTAACAATGCGTTAAGCAGAACCACTGCTCGTCGGCATCGGTTGATGTTGGGGATCAAAATACAACTGTGTTAAGCAGCAGATGCATCAAGGCAGACCCACTGGCCAAGGAAGATCTTGACGCAGTTGATGTTGGGGTTGAAGCCCAGGAAATCCTCCTGGGCCAGGCCGGCGCCTTCCGCGATGGAGGAGCAGGTGTCGCCCGACTGCACCGCGTTCACCTTGTTGCAGGTCAGCGCCGGCACCGCCTTCGCCGCATAGCCTGCAAAATGCACAGACGCGCGTCCAGAGGGTCAGAGTCATGCGTGTGCAAACTGGGTGCGTGGGTGGACACAATCACACAAGCCGGTTGACATGAACGTACCTCCGTTAACGCTGTGGTGCTGCACCTGCACGGTGATCCTGGCGTCGGTGAGGGTGACCGCCACGAGAAGGGACGCGATCAGGAGAGCGGCGATTCCGTGGTTGGCCATTGCAGCTGCTATGCCGACGCGAAGGAAGTATATAGGCTTTGCTTGCGGTGGTGATGACTGATGAGAGGCCTATTCCGTGCCTTTTTATAGCGTGATGGCAAAATTGATAATGCATGCAACAAAAAGAAAGATGCCGGGGGCCTTGGAAATTGCGTCCGGAGGGTGGATGGTATGGACATGTCGTTGAGGCCGTTTGTAAGCCGGCCAATGGTTTCGTGATTTGGTCATCCATGACCAAGTGAACGGAGGAAGGGTTTTATGATTCCTATGAAACTAGATTGGCATGTTTATACAGCGTGATCAAGTATTTGTTCGCTTTTACGACTCATCTCCCACCCATGTCGCTTCCGTGGGCGACATGGAGGGGCGCTCCTGCCGACGCCGTCAGCACCCTTCTCTCCCTCCTCCTCCCTCGCCGCCGCTAGAAGACGCGGTCGGGCATAGCCTGGCCGGCATCGGCGGCGGCGGGGCGTTTCGCCTTCTCACGGAGGGCCTCCACCACGGGGCGGCGCTGCTGGGCTGGGACACCGTGATGGCGAGGGTCATGGTGGTGCGGGGGCGGATCCCTACGGCGGCGGTGCTCGAGACCGGCGGTGCACGACGGGCTTCGAGGTGGCGGATAGTGCAGGCGAGAGGGTGGCAGTGGATCGGGATCCACCCCGATCTGGCGTCTGTCTTCAGCCGGTGGCGCGGGCTGTGGGCAGCGGAGCTTGTGTCCTCTGCCGTGACAGCGATAGCATCGGCGTGGTGGAGGCAGCGGTGTGGTAGCTGTCCTAGTGCTCTTCTCGTATCACGGCAACGACCTACATGATCAACCCTCCTCGATTTGGCTGTCGACGTGTTCCGGAATTGTGGTCGGAGATCTTGCCCAAGGATATTTGGATCAGATAGAATCCGGTCGTGCGCGTCCATATCAGCCTACACGGCTCCGACCATGAGGGCGCGGTGCGAAGCTCTGTTGTTTGTTGACACCATGGGGCATATGTCGGTATCTCGGTTTTCATGGCGTAGACAGTGGTGGAGAAAGTCATGGTGGCTGAGGTCGGAGGATCAATAAGGCGTAGGTGGCCTTGGAGGCGATGAATCAGCTAGGTGTTTGATAACTTTCAGAAGTAGCAATGACAAGTGGGGCGACAGCACTGGTGGATTTCATTTTTTGGTGGTGCTCCTCGGGTGCCCAGTCGTGCCTTTCGGGGTGAAATCCTAATGTCTGACCTTCGTTGGTTGTGTCTGGCAATTGCCTTGTTGAAGGTATTGTTTTGAGAGCTCGGACTTTCTCCAAACCTAACATCTTAGATCTGGCACGAAGGTGCTTGTGCACTGTTTTCTTCTTGAAGGCGTCATTTTTGGAGACCTTTTATGTTTTTCAGATGTTATTGTGGTGGCTTGTGTGCTGCTGCTGAGAGGAGTTAATTACTTTGGCGACTCCTTTGTTTTTTCTTTCTTTTTATCTCTTTCGAGTTGTGTGCATTCTGGATGTCTTTGAGACATCTTGTTAGTGCAGAGGCTGGTGTAATTAATATCTAAATGATTCTAATATATTCCTTTCTCAAAAATAATAATTCGATTTTACTGTTTGGCAGCTGATTTTTTTAAGCCCAGTGACCTTCTTCACACAGCCCTCTATTAGGAGGAACTTTACAGTCTTAAGTCGGTCCTTAAAAAATGCTATTACTCCTTAAGCCCCGCTTCGGTACAAACCCCCTTTCCCTCTAAACATATGAAGAGTAATGCGAAATTTTGACAAATCGTATCCACTTCCGTATGTTGTCATCCGTCGGAACGTATACACGTATATTTGGGGAGAAGTGTCAAATAGATGGCGCCACGCACAGAAGGACGCACGACTAGGCCGGCCCATTGCCGTGCGCGGAAACAGAGGAAAATTCACCAAAAATGAATGGCAGTGTGACGGATCGAACCATGTAACTCCCGCTGCTGATCGCTCGTCTCTAGCTACACAAGCTGATAAGATTCAGTGTGGAACAAGGAAATGTGGACTACAAGAACAATCCCTCAACGACCGGTTTACTATAGCGAACCGGTCTTTTTCCCACTATTTTTTTCTTTTTTACTGTTTGTTTTTTTGTTTCTTTTTCATTTTTCTGTTATCCCCTTTTCTTTTCTTCTCAAAAAATGCTCGTGCTTTAAAAATTAAAATTTTCTCCAATTTTTTAAAAATGGTCGGATTTTCAAATTTTGTTCATAAAATACGAATATTCATATTTCCAAAAAAATACAGAAATTACAAAAAATGTTTGTGTCTTTCAAAATTGCTCAGCATGTCAAAACACAAACATTTTTTAAAAGAGCAAACAAAATTTCGAACACAAACACTTTTAAAAAATTTTGAATATTTTTTTAGAAATACTAACAAATATGCAATATAAAAAAACTGAAAAATAAGAAGAAAAAAATTGAAACCATTTTTTTAATTTCCCTGATTATTTTTGTATTTGTGTAGGAAAATTTGAAAACTGGGACATTTTTAAAGTTCCGAGCAAATTTTCAATGCATGAACATTATTTGAAACTCCCCAAACATTTTTGAAATTTGTGAACAAAATTTTAAAAAGGGAACATGTTTTGAATTAGTGAACTAATTTTGAAAATGGAGATATTTTGAAGAAAATTTTCAAAAGTGGACATTTTTGGGATCTGTGCATAATTTTTTAAATGGGAACACTTTTTGAACTGAACAAAATTTGAGAACGTAAACATTTTTTTTTCAAATTTACAAACATTTTTCAAGGCAATATATGTATCCGGGTAGGCCAGAAGGCTCTGTTTGAGAGCACATTATTTCTTGACATTCATCAAATGACCCTAAGTTTTTTTATTGGCTTGTATGACCAATTGAAGACACCATACCAAGTTTTTTTGGTTTTCGACATTTTGCATTCTCTAGAGTTTTCTCGGTCAAAAAAGCCCGATAAATGGCCGGACGTATCGCAACTTGCAAACGCTGTCAGAAATCATTCAAACCTGTCATGGATGCCTAACATGGGGCATTGCCACTTGCTTGCAAAAGTTGGGGTCATTTCAAAAATGTCTAAAAATAAACCATGTTCAGTGAAAAGTGTCCAGGTAGGCCAGAAGGCTCCGTGTGGGAGCAAGTTGTTTCTGGCATCCTTGAAATGGACCCATTTTTTTCATGGCCTTATATGACCAATTCAAGGCACCAAACCAAGTTGTTTGGGTTTTTCACAAGGTTTGCATTTTCTGGAGTTTTCCCGATGAAGAAACACCGATAAATGCCCCATGTTTTTATATTGCTACTACTACCGTTTTAATTTATTTTACTCTTGAAACTTTGTCTGACACTATCATGGTCCGGCGTCGTTCAAAAACAAAAATAAGTAGTGATGGAGGTGCATGGAAGATCGACTAGCCCCCTTTATTCATAAGTAGCAGCAACTAACAATGCGTTAAGCAGAACCACTGCTCATCGGCATCGGTTGATGTTGGGGATCAAAATACAACTGTGTGTGTTAAGCAGCAGATGCGTCAAGGCAGACCCACTGGCCAAGGAAGATCTTGACGCAGTTGATGTTGGGGTTGAAGCCCAGGAAATCCTCCTGGGCCAGGCCGGCGCCCTCCGCGATGGAGGAGCAGGTGTCGCCCGACTGCACCGCGTTCACCTTGTTGCACGTCAGCGCCGGCACCGCCTTCGCAGCATATCCTACAAAACGCACAGACGCGCGTCATGCGTGTGCAAACTGGGTGCGTGGGTGGACACAAGCCGGTTGACATGGACATACCTCCGTTAATGCTGTCGTGCTTCACGTTCACGGTGGCCTTCACGGTGATCCTGGCGTCGGCAAGGGTGACCGCCACCACGAGAAGGGACGCGATCAGGAGAGCGGCGACTCCGTGGTTGGCCATTGCAGATACAGATGCTGCGGACGCGAAGGAGGTATAAACTGTATTAGACTTTGCTTGCGGTGGTGATGGCTGATGAGAGGCCTACTCCTTGTCTTTTTATAGCGTGAGGGCAAAGTTGATAATAAGATGCATGCAACAAAAAAGAAACATGCTGGGGGCCTCGGAAACTGCGTCCAGAGCGTGGATGGTATGGACATGTCGTTGAGGCCATTTGTAAGCCGGCCAATGGTTTCGTGATTCGGTCATCCATGACCAAGTGAACAGAGGAAGGGTTTATGATTCCTATGAAACTACATTGGCATGCTTACTTTTTTTTACTTTTGCGAGGTTGTTCGCTTTTACAGCGTGATCGAGTATTTGTTCTTTTTTACTTTTTTTTTCTTTTGCGAGGTTGTTCGCTTTTACTGTTTGGCAACAAAAAAAAAATCAAGCGCCAGTGACCTTCTTCACACAGGCAGGAAGTTTAGCAGGCTTAATGGGATCTCCAACGGCAAACCGCAAAAAACTTCCCGCATCCGTCCGCGGACAAGGAAACCAGTCTGCGGACACGGGAGGCAACCATCCAACACTAGCCGCAGACATTTCAGACCGTATTTTAACTAACCGGACGAAATTCATGCAAACCGTCCGATATTTATCAAAGTTCTGATAGAAAATGGGCGCTGCTACGCGTCCGCCGGCCGATGTTTAGATTTTATCCGTCGCCTCGACAACCGTTGGATACCCGAGCTGATAGCCATCCGATCCGGTGTCCGCGCCCCGCATGCCCACTCGTTATTTCCCGCAACAAACGCTCTATTGCAGAAACAAGACAGTCTTGACCCGACCCCGACTGAGCTGCACCCCGTATGGCGCCGCCACCAACCCACCGCAAAATCAGCCCGCCGCCGGCGTGTAGGAGCTATTCTAGTTGCGAAACCTCCTCTTTTCTAATTTCCTGCAACAAGAGCTTTGTTGCGAAACTTTCTCATCTCTAATTTCATGCAACAAGAGCTTTGTTGCGAAAACTCATTTTCTCTAATTTTCTGCAACAAGTCCCCTGTTGCAAAAACTCTTATTCTCTAATTTTCTGCAACAAGACCCTTGTTTGAAAAATTAAAAAGACATCTTACGCCGCGCCTAATTTTCTGTAACAAGACCCTTGCTACAAAAATTGCAACAACATCTCCGGCCGCATCACGCAGTCTTCGCTGTCGCCGTTCCGCAACAACTTGGAGTGTGCGTAGACGCAAGGTGTTGTGATGTGGATGTGTCTAGTGTTGGTGGTGCCAGGACGGTGGTCGCCCAAAAATGCGGGGGGGGGGGGGGGGGGGGGGGGATGGGAGGGGGGTCTCCGATCCATACCTGTTGGAGTCGACGTCGCCACCACGTTGGATATGCCCCGGTCGCCGAACGCCGCCGCCCCCGCCGCCCTCCCAAATCCAGAAGCGTCGCCCTCCCAGACATGAGTCAACGAAGGCAGTTGCACGGATGCTTATCCTGAAACAATAGCTCTGTTTCAGAAAATGAACGCGCATGACGCGGAAAGCGGGGCCGTTCTCGTCCGTCTGATCAACAGGCGATCCAACGGACACGGAGCCGGCGGTTGCGCGCGCGAGATCAGTTGGCTGAATGTAAGCTTTTCCCAATGAAAATAGCATAAATTATCCACACATAGCATGCAAATTAAGTCTAGTACAACAAGGTCTCAAATTCGACTAGATCCCGGATGTCCAACAAGTTTTCCAGGAACGGATCATGTCCTCCCACACATATTTCCCCTTCAGCTTCATCCAGCAGTGTGTGCACATAAATGACCGTCCCACTGACCTACGGTACAACATGGCGGCGCGTGCGAGCTACATATAATATGTAGATCAACATTGAGTGAATAAATCAATTAATAAGTTTAGCAAGAGGAAGTAAACTTACCATCTCCTCCATGCCCACGTGCAATGGCCACCTTGCCTCGAGCTAACTGATCAAGTTGCAGAACTTGATGACGCCGACCTGGATAGCGTGCCAACGATATGACAACGACCTCACGTTGCGTGGTCGCATGATGTACACGTCGTAGGGCGCAATGTGCTTTCCTGCGTGAAACTTTTCATGCACTTTCTCCCAAAAGGGCGGCCCTATGGTCCTGCCTATGAAATCCACGGATACGGCCTGCCACGCATCACCCAACAACTCGTCCGCCATGGTAGAGTAGCTCACCATCCTTCATACTCTAAAAAAGGACATGGCATTTGAAAATAAGCTCAATGACATTTGACCGAACACCTGCCGGGCATGGTGTCCGTCATGGAGGTCATCGACAGGGGGCGGAGTGTATCTGGGTACAAACGGCCCCAGGGCTGAAAGCTCTGTTGGAACGGCGAGCGGGCGTGTCGGTGCTAGTTGTGGACGCCCGACAATGTCTCTGTGGCAGTCGGAGACGAACAACAGCGAGGGTGGAGGTGGAGGGTGCGGATGCAAAGCAAGGGGGAGAAGGGGCAGAGTGGAAGGAAATGGGACCGGGAGGGGGGATTGGGTGGGCCGGGGGTGTCGGAGTCCTATGTTTCGGGTGTCCGGGGTCCCGCAAACCTCCCACACTTTTGTCTTCAATTTGCGGGAGAAATCACGTCCGGACCGTCCCACAGCCCGATACAGGTTGGTGTTGGATGGCTTCCGCGGTCCGGATGGTTGCGGGAGGTTTACGGGTCTGCCTTGAAGATGCTCTAAGTCAGCCCTACAAAAATGCTATTACTACTTTGTCGGCTACATATCAGTTGATAATTATATTGAGGTGCTTTACATGCAACAATGCGAATGCATTTTCTAATTAAGCTCAAGACTTGCTATTTTGAGGTAGGGGTGCTGGAGGGCGGCGGATCGGGGCTCATCCGGGGGGAAATGGGTAGCGTAGCTAGGCTTTGGCCTGGGGCGCAGCCGTGCAACAGTGTGGTGCTTTTGTAGCAAGCTGGCGCTATTCGGGCGGCACGCTGGCGCTTGCTCTATTAATACATGTGAGAGGAGGATTGAGAAGCTTTGAGGAGGAGTTCTCTTTTCTGCTCAAATGGAATTTTTTTTGAGAGATAACTCCTTAAATATTGGAGCATGCTAAGTGTCGGCTGACTGATAACTTCCAATTATCCACCGCCTCCCCCACTGTTAGATCAGCCATGATCGATCAACCTCCAAGGTCCCTTTGGTTCGCGCATCGCAACATTAGCTATGTTTCACAAACATCAAGGAGGTTGCAGTCCCCAGCAGCCCCCCGTCTCGCGCATCTATGGTGCATCACCACATTTGCTATATTTCAGAAACATCATCGGCGTTGTAATCTGGCAAGCTTGCATCAACTACGCCTCTGCAACACCAACGATGTTTCTTAAACATCAGCGATGTGGCAATTGTTGGAAAACGTAGCATGCAATTTCAAAAAAATTCCTATGCTCACGCAAGATCTATCTAGGAGATGCATAGCAACGAGAGGGGGAGAGTGTGTTCACGTACCCTCGTAGACCAAAAGCGGAAGCGTTAGGTTAATGCGGTTGATGTAGTCGAACGTCTTCACGATCCAACCGATCTAGTACCGAACGTACGTCACCTCCGAATTCAGCACACGTTCATCTCGATGACGTCCCTCGAACTCTTGATCCAGCATAGGGTCGAGGGAGAGTTTTGTCAGCATGACAACATGGTGACGGTGATGGTGATGTGATCCGTGCAGGGCTTCGCCTAAGCACTACGACGCTATGACCGGAGGAGTAAACTGTGGAGGGGGCACCGCACACGGCTAAGAGAACAATTGATGTACTATGGGGTGCCCCATGCCCCCGTATATAAAGGAGGGGAGGAGGAGGCCAGCCACCAAGGGGCACGCCAAGGGGGGGGGGGGGGTCCTACTAGGTAGGACTCCACTCCTAGTAGGATTCCCCCCGCCCCCATTTTCCTTTCTCATCGGAGGGGGAAAAGGAAGGAGATGGAGAGGGAAAGGGGGCGCCGCCCACTCCCCTAGTCCAATTCGGACTGCCATGGGGGGCGCGCCCACTCCTTGCGGCCCTCCTCTCTCTCTACTAAGGCCCATGTAGGCCCAATATTTCCGCGGGGGGTTCCGGTAACCCCTCTGTACTCTAGTAAAATACCCGAACCACTCGAAACCATTTCGATGTCCGAATACTACCTTCCAATATATCAATCTTTACCTCTCGATCATTTCGAGACTCCTCGTCATGTCTGTGTTCTCATTCGGGACACCGAACAAACTTCGATCACCAAAACACATAACTCATAATACAAATCGTCATCGAGCGTTAAGCGTGCGGACCCTACGGGTTCGAGAACTATGTAGACATGATCGAGACACATCTACGATCAATAACCAATAGAGGAACCTGGATGCTCGTATTGGTTCCTACATATTCTACGAAGATCTTTAGCGGTCAAACCGCATTAACAACATACGTTATTCCCTTTGTCATCGGTATGTTACTTGCCCGAGATTCGATCGTCGGTATCCTCATACCTCATTCAATCTCGTTATCGGCAAGTCTCTTTACTCGTTCTGTAATGCATCATCTTGTAACTAACTCATTAGTCACATTGCTTGCAAGGCTTATAGTGATGTGCATTACCGAGAGGGCCCAGAGATACCTCTCTGATACACGGAGTGACAAATCCTAATCTTGATCTATGCCAACCCAACAAACACCTTCGGAGACACCTGTAGAGCATCTTTATAATCACCCATTTACGTTGTGACATTAGATAGCACACAAGGTGTTCCTCCGGTATTCGGTAGTTGCATAATCTCATAGTCATAGGAGTATGTATAAGTGATCCCGTTCATCAAATGACAACACATGTCTATGGTCAGGAAACTTAACCATCTTTGATCAACGAGCAAGTCAAGTAGAGGCATACCAGGGACACGGTGTTTTGTTTATGTATTCACACATGTATCAAGTTTCTGGTTAATACAATTCTAGCATGAATAATAAACATTTGTCATGATATAAGGAAACATAAAATAACAACTTTATTATTGCCTCTAGGGCATATTTCCTCCAGTCTCCCACTTGCACTAGAGTCAATAATCTAGTTCACAACGTCATGTGATTTAACACCAATAGTTCACATCTGTATGTGATTAACACCCATAGTTCACATCACCATGTGACCAACACCCAAAGGGTTTAGTAGAGTTAATAATCTAGTTCACATCGTTGTGTGATTAACACCCAAAGAGTACTAAGGTGTGATCATGTTTTGCTTATGAGAGAGGTTTAGTCAACCGGTCTGTCACATTCAGATCTGCATGTATTTTTGCAAATTTCTATGTCTATAATTCTCTACATGGTGCTACTCTAGGTAATTGCTCCCACTTTCAATACGTATCCAGATTGAGACTCAGAGCCATCCGGATTGGTATAAAGATTGCATCAATGTAACTCTTTACGATGAACTCTTTATCACCTCCATAACCGAGAATTACTTCCTTAGTGCTCTTAGGTAACTAAGGATAACTTTGACCGATATCCAGTGATCCACTCCTGGATAACTATCGTACCCCCTCTTGCCAAACTCATAGCAAGGCACACAACAGGTATGGTACATAGCATGGTATACTTTATAGAACCTATGACTGAGGCATAGGTAATGGCTTTCCTTCTCTTTCTATCTTCTGCCGTGGTTGGGTTTTGAGTCTTTACTCAACTTTACACCTTGTAATACAGGCATGAACTCCTTCTATGACTGATCCATTTTGAACTCTTTCAAAATCTTGTCAAGGTATGTACTTATTGAAAAAATTTATCAAGTGTCTTGATCTATCTCTATAGATCTTGATGCCCAATATGTAAGCAGCTTCATCGAGGTCTTTCTTTGAAAAACTCCTTTCAAACTCTCCTTTATGCTTTCCAGAAAATTCTACATCATTTCCGATTAACAATATGTCATTCACATATACTTACCAGAAAGGCTGTAGAGCTCCCACTCACTTTCTTGTAAATACAGGCTTCAACGCAAGTCTGTGTAAAACAATATGCTTTGGTCAACTCATCAAAGTGTATATTCCAACTCCGAGATGCTTGCACCAGTCCATAGATGGATCGCTGGAGCTTGCACACCTTGTTAGCACCTTTAGGATCGACAAAACCTTCTGTTTGCATCATATATAACTTTCCTTAGAGATATCCATTTAAGGAATACAATTTTGACATCAATTTGCTAGATTTCATAAAATATGGCAATTGCTAACATGATTTGGACGGACTTCAAGCATCGCTATGGTTGAGAAAATCTCATTGTAGTCAACACATTGAACTTATCGAAAACCTTTTGCGACTAGTCGAGTTTTGTAGATAGTAACACTACCATCAGCGTCTGTCTTCCTCTTGAAGATCCATTTATTCTCAATGGCTTGCCGATCATTGGGCAAGTCCACCAAAGTCCATACTTTG
Source organism: Triticum timopheevii (assembly GCA_963921465.1). Lineage (NCBI taxonomy): Eukaryota > Viridiplantae > Streptophyta > Magnoliopsida > Poales > Poaceae > Triticum > Triticum timopheevii. Next base: position 467,183,055 of record OY997266.1, read on the forward strand.
TTCTCATACATGGATCCTATCTCAGATTTCATGGCCTCAAGCCATTTGTCGGAATCTGGGCTCATCATAGCTTCTTCATAGTTCGTAGGTTCTTCATGGTCAAGTAACATAATTTCCAGAACAGGATTACCGTACCACTCTGGTGCGGATCGTGCTTTGGTTGACCTACGAGGTTCCGTAGCAACTTGATATGAAGTTTCATGATCATTATCATTAGCTTCCTCTCTAATTGGTGTAGGCATCACGGGGTCGGATTTCTCAGATGAGCTACTTTCCAAATTGAGAGAAGGTACAATTACCTCATCAAGTTCTACTTTCCTCCCACTCACTTCTTTCGAGAGAAACTCCTTCTCTAGAAAGGTTCCAATCTTGGCAACAAAGATTTTGCCTTTGGATTTGTGGTAAAAGGTGTACCTAATTGTTTCCTTAGGGTATCCTATGAAGACACACTTCTCTGATTTGGGTTTGAGCTTATCAGGCTGAAGCCTTATGACATAAGCATTGCATCCCCAAACTTTAGAAACGACAGCTTAGGTTTCTTGCCAAACCACAGTTCATACGGTGTCGTCTCAACGGATTTTGACGATGCCCTATTTAACGTGAATGCAGCTGTCTCTAATGCATAACCCCTAAAGAATAGTGGTAAATCGGTAAGAGACATCATAGATCGCACCATATCTAATAAAGTGCGGTTACGACATTCAGACACACCATTACGCTGTGGTGTTACAGGTGGCGTGAGCTGTGAAACTATTCCACATTGTTTTAAATGAAGGCCAAGCTCGTAACTCAAATATTCACCTCCATGATCAGATCGTAGAAACTTTATTTTCTTGTTATGATGATTCTCCACTTCACTCTGAAATTCTTTGAACTTTTCAAATGTTTCGGACTTGTGTTTCATTAAGTAGATATACCCATATCTGCTCAAATCATCTATGAAGGTCAGAAAATAACGATACCCGCCACAAGTCTCAACACTCATCGGACCGCATACATCGGTATGTATTATTTCCAATAAGCCATTAGCTCGTTCCATTTTTTCGGAGAACGGAGTTTTAGTCATCTTTCCCATAAGGCACGGTTCGCAAGTATCAAATGATTCATAATCAGGTGATTCAAAAAGTCCATATGCATGGAGTTTCTTCATGCGCTTTACACCAATATGACCTAAACGGCAGTGCCACATGTATGTTGCACTATTATTATCAAATTTGCATCTTTTGGCATCAATATTATGAATATGTGTATCACTTCGATCGAGATTCAATAAACCCTTAACATTGGGTGTATGACCATAGAAGGTTTTATTCATGTAAACAGAATAACAATTATTCTCTGTCTTAAATGAATAACCGTATTGCAATAAACATGGTCCTATCTTGTTCATGCTCGACGTAAACACCAAATAACATTTATTTAGGTTCAACACTAATCCGAAAAGTATAGGGAGTGTACGATGATGATCATATCAATCTTGGAACCACTTCCAACACACATCGTCACTTCACCCTCAACTAGTCTCTATTTATTCTGCAACTCCTATTTCGAGTTACTAATCTTAGAAACCGAACAGGTATCAAATACCCAGGGGCTACTACGAGCACTAGTAAGGTACACATCAATAACATGTATATCAAATATACCTTTGTTTACTGATACGTCTCCAACGTATCTATAATTTTTTATTGTTCCATGCTATTATATTATCTGTTTTGGATGTTTAATAGGCATTTATATGCTATTTTATATTATTTTTGGGACTAAGCTATTAACCGAGAGCCCAGTGCCAGTTTTTATTTTTTTGTGCCTATTTTAGAGTTTCACAAAAAAGGAATACCAAACGGAGTCCAAACGGACGCGATGATCTTTCTTGGACCAGAAGGAAACCAGAAGACTTGGAGATGAAGTCGGAGACGCAGCAAGGCGGCCACGAGGGAGGAGGGCGCGCCCCCTACCTCGTGGGCCCCTCAGGGGTCTCCTGACCTATCTCTTTCGCCTATATATACCCTTATACCCTAAAAACATCCAGGGGAGCCACGAAACCACTTTTCCACCGCCACAACCTTTTGTACCCGTGAGATCCCATCTAGGGGCCTTTTCTGGCATCCTGCCGGAGGGGGATTCGATCACGGAGGGCTTCTTCATCAACACCATTGCCTCTCTGATGATGCATGAGTAGTTTACCACATACCTACGGGTCCATAGCTAGTAGCTAGATGGCTTCTTCTCTCTATTTGATTCTCAATACCATGTTCTCCTCGATGTTCTTGGAGATCTATTCGATGTAATATTCTTTTGCGGTGTGTTTGTCGAGATCCGATGAATTGTGGATTTATGATCAGATTATCTATGAATATTATTTTGTTCTTCTCGAAAGTCTTATATGCATGATTTGATATCTTTGCAAGTCTGTTCGAATTATCGGTTTAGTTTGGCCTACTAGATTGATCTTTCTTGCAATGGGAGAAGTGCTTAGCTTTGGGTTCAATCTTGCGGTGTCCTTTACCAGTGACAGTAGGGGCAGCAAGGCACGTATTGTATTGTTGCCATCGAGAATAAAAAGATGGGGTTTTCATCATATTGCTTGAGTTAATTCCTCTACATCATGTCATCTTACTTAATGTGTTACTCTGTTCTTTATGAACTTAATAGTCTAGATGCAGGCATGAGTCGGTAGATGTGTGGAGTAATTGTAGTAGATGCAGAATCGTTTCGGTCTACTTGACACAAACGTGATGCCTATGTTCATGATCATTGCCTTAGATATCATCATAACTTTGCGCTTTTCTATCAATTGCTCAATAGCAATTTGTTCACCCATCGTAATATTTGCTATCTTGAGAGAAGCCACTAGTGAAACCTATGGCCCTCGGGTCTCTTTTCCATTATACTGAATCTCTTTTACATCTTACTAGTTTCCGATCTACTATTTTCCAATCTATAAATCAAAAATACCAAAAATATTTACTTTATAGTTTATCTATCTCTATCAGATCTCACTTTTGCAAGTGACCGTGAAGGGATTGACAATCCCTTTATCGCGTTGGGTGCAAGTTGTTGATTGATTGTGCAGGTATTCGGTGACTTGTGCGTTGTCCCCTACTAGATTGATACCTTGGTTCTCAAACTGAGGGAAATACTTACGCTACTTTGCTGCATCACCCTTTCCTCTTCAAGGGAAAACCCAATGCAAGCTCAAGAGGTAGCATTCACTTTGCCATCCTTCTTATCTGCCAAATATTTGGGGTAGTTCAGCTTCCAGTGACCATTTCCTTTGGAGTAGTAGCACTCCGTTTCAGGCTTAGGTTCAGCTTTGGTCTTCTTCACTGGACTGGCAACTTGCTTGTCATTCTTCTTGAAGTTCCCTTTCTTTCCCTTTGTCTTTTTTCTTGAAACTAGTGGTCTTGTTTAATCATCAACACTTGATGTTTTTTCTTGATTTCTACCTTCATCGATTTCAGCATCACGAAGAGCTCGGGAATCACTTTCGTCATCCCTTGCATATTATAGTTCATCACAAAGTTCTAGTAACTTGGTGATAGTGACTAGAGAACTCTGTCAATCACTATCTTATCTAGAAGATTAACTCCCACTTGATTCAAGCGATTGTAGTACCCAGACATTCTGAGCACATGCTCACTTGTTGAGCTATTCTCCTCCATATATTTAGGCGAAGTACTTGTCAGAGGTCTCATACCTTTCGACATGGGCATGAGACTAAAATACCAATTTCAGCTGTTGGAACATCTCATATGCTTCGTGGTGTTCAAAACATGTTTGAAGTCCCGATCCTAAGCCGTAAAGCATGGTGCACTAAACTATCAAGTAGTCATTGAGGGAGTCCTGGATTAGGGGGTATCCGGACAGCCGGACTATGTACAACGTCTGGACTATTGAAGCATGAAGATACAAGACTCAAGACTTCGGCCCGTGTCCAGATGGGACTCTCCTTTGCGTGGAAGGCAAGCTTGGCGATCCGGATATTATCTTTCCTTTCTTGTAACCGGCTCCATGTAAACCCTAGCCCTCTCCGGTGTCTATATAAACCAGAGAGGTTGGTCCTTAGAAGGCCGATCACAATTACAATCAAACCATCATAGGCTAGCTCTTAGGGTTTAGCCTCTACGATCTCGTGGTAGATCTACTCTTGTACTACCCATATCATCAATACTAATCAAGCAGGAAGTAGAGTTTTACCTCCATCGAGAGGGCCCGAACCTGGGTAAACATCTATGTCCCTTGCTTCCTGTTACCATCAGCCTTGACGCACAGATCGGAACCCTCTACCCGAGATCCACCGGTTTTGACACCGACATTGGTGCTTTCATTGAGAATTCCTCTGTGTCGTCGCTGTCAGGCTCGATGGCTCCTTCAATCATCATCAACGACGCTATCCAGGGTGAGGCTTTCCTCCCCGGATAGATCTTCATGTTCGGCGGCTTCGCACTGCGGGCCAATTCGCTTGGCCATCTGGAGCAGATCGACAGCTACGTCCCTGGCCATCAAATCAGGTTCGGAAACCCGAACTACACGGCGGATATCTGCGGAGACTTGATCTTCGACGGATTCGGGCCAGCACCAGGAGCGCCGAACAGTCATGATGAGCACGGCTTAGACCCGCTGTCAGACGATGCTTGGGACATCATCCTGGCAGAAGCCTCGGATCTAAATCCGGGGCAGGTTGCGTTGCCAAAGGACGGAGGGCTGGACCCAGCCCCGCAGGCCGTACCCTCATCGGTGATGGAGCCGAACACAGGCCTCACTTCTGAGGGAGCCTATGACTCCGGACCCTCGGACTCGTATCCGGTTGTAGGTTCCAGTCCACGTGTCCCCGTACCCACCGAGCCTGATTGGGCTCCGGTGATGGAGTTCACCGCGGCGGACGTTTTTCAGCACTCGCCCTTTGGCGACATGCTGAACTTATTGAAGTCTCTCTCTTTGTCAGGAGACTCTGGGCCGAACTATGTCCGGCTTGAGTGGGAAGCAGACGACGACGGAATACGTTGCCCACCCACCACCCACTTCATTGCCACAATCGATGATCTAACCGACGTGCTTGACTTCGACTCCGAAGACATCGACGGTATGGACGACGATGTAGGAGAATTACAGGAGCCACTGCTCACAGGGCGGTGGACGGCCACCTCCTCATACGATATATACATGGTGGACACTCCGAAGGAAACTGATGGCGATGAGGCAATGGAGGATAAACCCTCAGGAAGAAAAGCAAAGCAAGGGCGTCGTCGGCGCTGCTCCAAGCTCCGCCACAGCAATACTGACCCCGGAGATGAAAGTAATCCAGATGGCGCCGAAGAGGAATATGACCCTGACCAGCCCGCCTTCGAGCAGGCCGAATAGGAAGATGAGCAGGTCAGCCCAGAAGAACAGGCGACAGACGGATACCCGGAGGAGGACAACTACATGCCCCCCTCCAAAGACGAGATTAGCCTCGGTGACGACGAGTTCAGCGTGCCTGAGGATCCCGTGGAGCAGGAGCGCTTCAAGCGTAGGCTTATAGCCACTGCGAGGAGCCTGAAGAAGAAGAAGCAGCAACTCCAAGCTGATCAAGACCTGCTCACAGATAGATGGACTGAAGTCCTGGCAGCCGAGGAATATGGACTCGAGCGCCAAACGGCTGACCGGCCACCCCGTGGCCGGGATAAAATGGCATATCAGCCCGAATACCAGCCCGCACCCCCACACCGAAACACTACGACCCAGGGCAACAGGCAAGACCTGCAAGATATTCTGGAAAACAAAGCAGGACAGCCAAGATCGATCTACGGATCGCGGGGGCGCGCCCCAGGACGCAACGATGATCGTCGCGCCGGATACATCATCAACAAGTTCGGCCGGGCCGAACACAGCAACCCAGACCAATTTGAGCTGCGTAGCCACATAGCCCGGCACAGAGGCGCCGCACGCCCCCTATGCTTCACTGACGAAGTAATGGATCATGAATTCCCAGAAGGGTTCAAACCCGTAAACATCGAATCATACGATGGCACAACAGACCCCGCAGTATGGATCAAAGATTTCCTTCTCCACATTCACATGGCCCGCGGAGATGATCTACACGCCATCAAGTATCTTCCTCGTAAGCTCAAAGGACCAGCCCGGCACTGGTTAAACAGCCTGCCAGCAAATTCCATTGGCAGTTGGGAAAACCTGGAAGACGCATTCCTCGATAACTTCCAGGGCACATATGTGCGACCACTAGACGCTGATGACCTGAGCCACATTACTCAATAGCCCGGAGAGTCAGCCTAGAAATTCTGGACTCGGTTCCTTACTAAAAGGAACCAAATAGTCAACTGTCCAGACGCCGAAGCCCTGGCGGCTTTCAAGCATAATATCCGTGATGAGTGGCTCGCTCAACACCTCGGCCAGGAAAAACCCAAGTCTATGGCAGCTCTCACAACCCTAATGACCCGCTTTTGTGCAGGTGAGGATAGCTGGTTGGCTCGCAGCGGCACCACGCCACATTCCGGCACTTCGGACGGCCGCGATGCTAACGGCAAGCCACGACGTAACAGGCATAATAGATGGAACAACGGCGATAGCACTGAAGACACGGCGGTCAACACCGGATTCAGCGGATCTAAGTCCGGTCAGTGGAAAAAGCCATTCAAAAGAAATAATCAGAGACCGTCCAGCCTGGACCGCATACTGGAGCGCTCGTGCCAAATTCATGGCACCCCGGACAAGCCAGCCAACCACACCAACAGAGACTGCTGGGTGTCCAAACAGGCCGGTAAGATAAACGCCGAAAACAAGGACAAGGGGCTGCACAGCGACGATGACGAAGAGCCCTAGCGTCCGAATACGGGGGGACAAAAGAAATTTCCCCCCCAGGTGAAAACGGTCAATATGATCTACGCCACTCACATCCCCAAGCGGGATCGGAAGAGAGCACTACGGGACGTCTATGCGATGGAGCTAGTCGCCCCCAAATTCAACCCATGGTCAGCTTGTCCGATCACCTTTGATCGTAGGGATCATCCTACTAGCATCCGTCATGGCGGCTCAGCCGCATTGGTCTTAGACCCAATCATCAACGGATTCCACCTCACGCGAGTCCTCATGGACGGCGGCAGCAGCCTAAACCTGCTTTATCAGGACACAGTGCGCAAAAATGGGCATTGACCCTTCAAGGATCAAGCCCACTAAAACCACCTTTAAAGGTGTTATTCCTGGAGTAGAGGCCCGCTGTACAGGCTCTATAACACTTGAAGTGGTCTTCAAATCCCCGGACAACTTCAGGAGCGAAGAGCTAATCTTCGACATCGTCCCTTTCCGCAGTGGCTACCAGGCACTGCTCGGACGAACCGCATTTGCTAGATTCAATGCGGTACCACATTATGCATACCTCAAGCTTAAGATGCCAGGACCGCGCACGGTCATCACTGTCAATGGAAATATGGACCGCTCCCTTCGAACAGAAGAGCATACGGTAGCCCTCGCGGCAGAAGTACAATGCGGCCTACTCCGACAAACCAATCCGGCGACAACTTCGAGCACAGTCAAGCGAGTCCGGAGCACCCCGCAACAGGATCATCAGGAACGCCAAGAGTGTGATTAGCAGTCCGGCCTCCGCCCAAGCCCCTTCAAAGCAGCATTCGCGCCACACGTACACAATTACACACTCAAGATACTATGGGCATAGGTGGAGGCGCATCAACGACTCAGTCAATAGTGCGGGTAATCGCCAAATACCTTCATACTCTTTCCCTCTTACATTTCAGGACACCGCGTTAGTGCAGCATCCTCAGAAGAGCCGAATTGCCGGACTTATATGGGAGAGACATCCAAGGAGGCAACAGATGTTGTGCATAGAAGGAAATACCCAGGTGGAATCTATTTACGATCATTATACCTGCTTTATCTATCTGTACACAGCCTACCCTTGGATAGGACATGTCAAATAGTCATATTTTATCTTTGCTTAATGCATCCATTGTAAACATACGCTTAAACGTATTTTTCGTCAATGGGAGATTATATATAGCGTCAGCTTATTATACTTATTTGAGCATTTTTTCTCTTATAAATGTTTATTTGATATTGCATCCGTACACCTTGGTGCGGTCAGTTTGCCAGGGGCTCCTCACGGCGCCCCGTAGTATGGCAAATAAAGTCCGAACACTTTCAACAGCGCGGCACCCCGAACTTATAGCACTATATGCATCAGCTCCGAATCATATCTTGGGTCTACAGTTGGGATAGCCCGGCTCCCTTGTTCTGGTGCCTTACGTTCCGTTATATCGGCTAAGGTAGCACAGGGAGAACTACTGCGATTGTGTCCCGGTTCTTCCGGACGAGCACCTCAGTAGAGAAAGCCGAAAACTGACCGGCATGATGTGGTGAGAGCTGGTCGCTGTTCGAGAGGTCTTAAAATCCTTAAAGATTTTTCGCTTTAGGCGATAAATCGGCTTCGTCCGATCTAGGCATAGCGTCCCGATTCGGCCTTCCGGATTCTAGGGGCTTCGCCGAAATTTAAAATTGTAGACTTCTATGGCTAAGTGAAAGTTATAGAGCCGCATAGTTCGATTGCCTTGTTCGCTGAGCCGGACACCTCCTTAAGGGACCAAACATTTGGATAAAGAGTGTCCTGGTTTTCCACGAACACCCCAGTACTAGTTACGTGGGGGAGGAAGCCGACGACTGGCCTACTTTCAGAATTTTGTAAACAGCCGCACAGAAGGTAATATTTTAAATAACAAAAGCGCTACATAGCACAAGTAACTTCGTCCTTCAAATACAAACATGAGAGAAGTGAATTCATTCAAAAATGGTGTCCCTGGTACATTCGTCAACCACGAGACGAGCACCCTTCATAACACCATCATAGTACATCTCGGGATGGCGATGCGCCTTGCCCTCCGGCGGCCCGTCATTGACCAGCTTCTCTGCATCCAGCTTACCCCAATGCACCTTGACGCGGGCAAAGGCCCGGCGGGCACCTTCGATACAAACAGAGCACTTGATCACCTCCAGCCGCGGGCAGGCATCCACCATCCGCTTGATCGGGCCAAAGTAGCTACTGGGCATGAGCTCACCAGGCCACATCCGGACTATGAAACCTTTCATAGCCAGTTCGGCAGCCCCGTGGAGTTCGACCAACTGCTTCAGTTGGTCACTCAGAGGCATCGGGTGTTCGGCCCCAGCATACTGGGACCAGAACAGCTTCTCCGTTGAGTTCCCCTCCTGGGCACGGTAGAACTCCGTAGCGTCTGATACGCTGCATGGCAGATCTGCGAATGCCCCTGGAGAGCTCCGAATTCGAGTAAGTAAAAGAAATGCCTCCTCCACATGTTTGCTTTCCATAAAGAACTTCTTACCTGCTGCTATCTTCTTGGCCTCCTGGATCTCCTGTTGTGCTTTCTCGGCTTCGGCCTTGGCGTCTTTTAAATTCACAAGGGCCTTCGCAAGCTTGGCCTCTTTCGCCTTCAGATCATGCTCCACGGACTCGTACTTCTTGCCAAGGTCCCGGAGCTCTTGCTGTACCTCACATACCCTAGCACTTTGCTTTTCGCGCTCCTTACATTCCGAGGCCGCCTTGTCTTCGGCCTCGGACAGCACCTGAAACCTTTTTCAGGGACGCCACTTCGGCGGTGGCCCTTGTTACAAAGTCATGACACTTAGGTGTTAGACTCACCAATTCTGCCTATCCTTAAATGCATAAGAGCGGGAATCACTTACCCTTGTTCTCTTCGAGCTGCCTCTTCGTGAGGTCAAGCTCTCCCTACGCCTGCTCCAGGTCCCGCTTTAGCTCGGCAACCTCGGCAGTACGGGCAGCAGCAGCAAGCAGCACAGCCTGCTTATTCACAATAATACTTATTATTAGACTCCTGCGGATTATAATTGACCCTCCGTTTGGCTTTTCTTTCCGAACACCAAACAGAGTATCAGGGGCTACTACCTATCGGGTGGTAATTTTGCACATATTTATTACTGACCTCAAAGCCTGTCAGGAGGCTGGTGCAAGCTTCGATTAGTCCGCTTTTGGCGGACAAAACCTTCCGAATCACCGTACTCATGAGAGTACGGCGCTCTTCATCCATGGAAGCGCCGTGAAGCGCTTCCAGCAGACAGTCCGGTGCCTCATGCGCAATAGAAGTCCTCGATACAGACGGCTCGCCCTCCCTAATGAGGGGTCGCCCGCCTGAGTCCGGAACCATCGAAGGTTCCGGAATTGTGTTCGGCTGAGAGCCCGGCTGGCCATGGCTCTCGTCGACACGATCCGCGGGGATCTTGAACCCCGCGTGTCCGACGTCTGGGACCCCGCCTCGGGGCGTCTCCAGAGTCACCTCCCCCCGCTCTGGGAGCCTTTGGGACAACACCTCCATGTCGTCCGCGGGTTGAGGAGTAGTGGCTGTCGGAAGCGAATTCATCTCCAAATTGCTCAGGGATCCGGAGGAAGATACCTCGGGGTGATCCCTGGCCAGACTGCACATATGTTCGGCATTAAAAAAAAGCTATGGAGTGAAGTTTTGACGGAGTGCGGACACTTATGATCGCACTGGGGGCTTCCCCCTCGGCAGCCACCCCTCCTCGCTGAGAGCGGCCGTGGCGGAGTAGTCCGGAAGGGGCACCTTCCCCTTCTTGGATGCCCCAGCCTCCCCTCCCGGGGCGGCTTTCCTCTTCTTCTCCCCCCAGTGTGGGGAGGTAGAATCTCTTCCTGATTCCCCCCGCCTCCACGGGAGGAATCTGTCTTGTCATCGTCAGACGACAGGGGTATGACGGCCTTACGGCGAGGGCCTTTTCCGGCCCCCTGGTCCGCCTCCCCGGGCCCCTCATCCTTTCCGGATGGGGCGTCTTCTTCTTCCTCCTCCTCCCCTTCGTGGGAGGAGACCGCCTCGTCATCTTCGGACGAGGCTTCTGGCACAACCTTACGCCAGAGACCCTTTCGGATCCCTGGGACCTTCTTCTCGGCCTTCTTCTCCGGCACCTTATACGGTGCCGGTACCAGCATCTCCGTTAGGAGAGCATCAGCTGGGCCTTCTGGTAGGGGAGCCGGACAGTAAACCTGCTCCGCTATCTCCACATAATCCTGGAGCAAACATGCATAATTACTTAAGGCTCTCCCATGAATATATTGGAAAGAACCGGGTCCGGTGGCAGTCTGAGAACTCACCTGACTAGGAGCCCGCGCGACATGAAGCCCGCGGTCCTCAGAAGTGGGAGGAGGTACTTCAGAGGCCTTGAATAGCACCTTCCATGCGCCTTTGTGCGTCATGTCATAGAGCTTCAGGAGCGTCCGGTGTTCGGTCGGGACGAACTCCCACAGATTGACTGCCCGCCTCTGGCAGGGCAGGATCCGGCGAACGAGCATGACCTGGATCACGTTGACAAGCTTGATGTTCTTGTCCTTCATGCTTTTGATGCATGTCTGATGTCCGGTCAGCTCCGTAGAATCGCCCCAAGATAGGCCCTTCCTTTCCCAGGAGGTGAGCCGCATGGGGGCTCCGGATCTGAATTCGGGGGCTGCCGCCCAGTTGGCGCCGCGCGGCTCGATGATGTAGAACCACCCCGATTGCCATCCTTTTATGGTCTCCGCAAAGGAGCCGTCGAGCCATGTGACGTTGGGCATTCTGCCCACCATGGCCCCTCCGCACTCCGCTTGTTGGCCGCTTACAACCTTCGGCTTCACGCAGAAAGTTTGCAGCCATAGGCCGAAGTGAGGCCGGATGCGGAGGAAGGCCTCACATACAATGATGAACACCGAGAAGTTGAGGACGAAATTTGGGGCTAGATCGTGGAAATCTAGCCCGTAGTAGAACATGAGCCCGCGGACGAAGGGGTGGAGTGGAAATCCCAGTCCACGGACGAAGTGGGCGACGAATACGACCCTCTCGTGGGGTCCTGGGGTCGGAATGACCTGCCCGGCGTACGGTAGACGGTGCGCTATGTCCGCGGCCAAGTATCCGGCCGCCCGAAGATTTGCGATGTGCTTCTCCTTGATGGTGGAAGCCACCCACTTGCCTCCTGCTCCGGACATGTTTAGCTATGCGGAGAAGACTTGGGCTTGGGCGCTGGAGCTCGAGGGGGCAAGAGTGGGCAAAGGAGGAAGAAGGCGTGGGTGAAAATGGGGAGGTCTTATCCCTTTATAGAGGAGCCGAGAGCGGTGCGCCTCCCCACTTGCCCGTTGAGAATCGCTTGTTTCCCAAGCGCCACGATTAATGGCATGGTGAGATTACCCATACCCGTATTGATGAGAATCCCGTGATAAGGGGACATGATCTCTGCTTTGACAAGACGTGTCAAAGAAACCGCCTCGCAATATGCGTTGTAGCTGGTTGTGGGAAAACGGATCGAATAATGATCCGACCGTAATAACATGTCACGTCATCAGAAAAAGTTGTCAGCAGATTGCATTTGTGAAATATCATTCTCTCTACGGTGGCATATGAAGATCATCTCGCAGGTCCGTACACGGTCTAAGTGTTCGATGATTACTTTGGAGTATTCGGAGAAGGAACCCGCCTTGCAATGCCGAAGACAATACTGCACGCCGGACTCATCGTCAATGAAGCCTGGTTCAGGGGCTACTGAGGGAGTCCTGGATTAGGGGGGATCCGGACAGCCGGACTGTGTACAACGTCCGGACTATTGAAGCGTGAAGATACAAGACTCAAGACTTCGGCCCGTGTCCGGATGGGACTCTCCTTTGCGTGGAAGGCAAGCTTGGCGATCCGGATATTATCTTTCCTTTCTTGTAACCGACTCCATGTAAACCCTAGCCCTCTCCGGTGTCTATATAAACCGGAGAGGTTGGTCCTTAGAAGGCCAATCACAATTACAATCAAACCATCATAGGATAGCTCTTAGGGTTTAGCCTCTACGATCTCGTGGTAGATCTACTCTTGTACTACCCATATCATCAATATTAATCAAGCAGGAAGTAGAGTTTTACCTCCATCGAGAGGGCCCAAACCTGGGTAAACATCTGTGTCCCTTGCTTCCTGTGACCATCAGCCTTGACGCATAGATCGGGACCCCCTACCCGAGATCCACCGATTTTGACACCGACAGTCATCATATTGAGCTAGCCAAACGTTCATAACATCTGCATCTGCTCCTGCAATAGGTCTGCCACCTAGCGGTGCATCAATGACATAATTCTTCTATGCAGCAATGAGGATAACCCTCAGATCATGGACCAGTCCGCATCATTGCTACTAACATCTTTCAACTTATTTTTCTCTAGGAACATATCAAAAAAAAACAAGGAGCTACATCACGAGCTATTGATCTACAACATAATTTGCAAATACTATTAGGACTAAGTTCATGATAAATTAAAGTTCAATTAATCATATTACTTAAGAACTCCCACTTAGATAGACATCCCTCTATTCATCTAAATGATATGTGATCCAAATCAACTAAACCTTGTCCGATCATCACGTGAGATGGAGTAGTCTTCATTGGTGAACATCACTATGTTGATCATATCTACTATATGATTCACGTCCGACCTTTCGGTCTCCAGTGTTCCGAGGCCATATCTATATATGCTAGGCTCGTCAAGTTTAACCCGAGTATTCCGCGTGTGCAAATCTGGATTGCACCCGTTGTATTTGAACATCACACCAGATCACACCCGATCATCACGTGGTGTCTCGGCACGAAGAACTTTCACAACAGTGCATACTCGGGGAGAACACTTATACCTTGAAATTTAGTGAGGGATCATCTTATAATGCTATCGCCGTACTAAGCAAAATAAGATGCATAAAAGATAAACATCACATGCAATCAAAATATGTGACATGATATGGCCATCATCATCTTGTGCTTTTGATCTCCATCATAGAAGCAACGTCATGATCTCGATCGTCACCGACTTGACACCTTGATCTCAATCGTAGCGTCGTGGTCGTCTCGCCAACCATTGCTTCTACGACTATTGCTGCCGCTTAGTGATAGAGTAAAGCAATTACATAGCACTTGTATTTCGTACAATAAAGCGACAACGATATGGCTCCTGCCAGTTGCCGATAACTTTTACAAAACATGATCATCTATCTTGACCATATCATATCACAACATGCCCTACAAAAACAAGTTAGACGTCCTCTACTTTGTTTGTTGCAAGTTTTACATGACTGCTACAGGCTGCTAGCATGAACCGTACATACCTACGGCACAAAAACCACAACAGTGATTTATCAAGTTTGCTGTTTTAACCTTCACAAGGACTGGCCACAGTCAAATTCGATGCAACTAAAGTTGGAGAAACTGACACCCGCCAGCCACCTTTATGCAAAACTAGTTGCATGTCTGTCGGTGGAACCGGTCACATGAACGCGGTCATATAAGGTTGGCCCGGGCCGCTTCATCCAACAATATCACTGAATCAAAATAAGACATTGGTGGTAAGCAGTATGACAATCACCGCCCACAACTTTCGTGTTCTACTCGTGCATATCATCTACGCATAGACCTGGCTCGGATGCCACTGTTGGGGAACGTAGCATGCAATTTCAAAAATAATTCCTACGCTCACTCAAGATCTATCTAGGAGATGCATAGCAATGAGAGAGGGAGAGTGTGTCCACGTACCCTCGTAGACCGAAAGCGGAAGCGTTAGGTTAACGCGGTTGATGTAGTCGAACGTCTTCACAATCCAACCGATCTAGTACCGAACGTACGACACCTACGAGTTCAGCACACGTCCAGCTCGATGACGTCCCTCGAACTCTTGATCCAGCAGAGGGTCGAGGCAGAGTTTTGTCAGCATGACGGTGTGGTGACGATGATGGTGATGTGATCCGCGCAGGGCTTTGCCTAAGCACTGCGACGCTATGACCGGAGGAGTAAACTATGGAGGGGGGCACCCCACACGGCTAAGAGAACAATTGATGTACTATGGGGTGCCCCCTGCCCCTGTATATAAAGAAGGGGAGGAGGAGGCTAGCCACCAAGGGGCGCGCCAAGGGGGGGAGTCCTACTAGGTAGGACTCCACTCCTAGTAGTATTCGCCCCCCCCCCCCTTTTCCTTTCTCATCGGAGGGGGAAAAGGAAGGAGAGGGAGAGGCAAAGGGGGCGCCGCCCCCTCCCTTAGTCCAATTCGGACTGCCATGGGGGGGGCACGGCCACCCCTTGCGGCCCTCCTCTCTCTCTACTAAGTCCCATGTAGGCCCAATATTTCCCCGGGGGGTTCCGGTAACCCCTCGGTACTCTGGTAAAATACCTGAACCACTCAAAACCATTCCGATGTCCGAATACTTCCTTCCAATATATCAATCTTTACCTCTCGACCATTTTGAGACTCCTCTTCATGTCCGTGATCTCATTTGGGACACCGAACAAACTTCGATCACCAAAACACATAACTCATAATACAAATCGTCATCGAGCGTTAAGCGTGCGGACCCTACGGGTTTGAGAACTATGTAGACATGATCGAGACACATCTACGATCAATAACCAATAGAGGAACCTGGATGCTCGTATTGGTTCCTACATATTCTACGAAGATCTTTAGCGGTCAAACCGCATTAACAACATACGTTATTCCCTTTGTCATCGGTATGTTACTTGCCCGAGATTCGATCGTCGGTATACTCATACCTAGTTCAATCTCGTTACCCGACAAGTCTCTTAACTTGTTCCTTAATGCATCATCCTGTAACTAACTCATTAGTCACATTGCTTGCAAGGCTTATAGTGATGTGCATTACCGAGAGGGCCCAGAGATACCTCTCCGATACACGGAGTGACAAATCAAAATCTTGATCTATGCCAACCCAACAAACACCTTCGGAGACACCTGTAGAGCATCTTTATAATCACCCAGTTACATTGTGACATTTGATAGCACACAAGGTGTTCCTCCGGTATTCGGGAGTTGGATAATCTCATAGTCATAGAAATATGTACAAGTCATGAAGAAAGCAATAGCAATAAAACTTAATGATCATTATGCTAAGCTAACAGATGGGTCTTGTCCATCACATCATTCTCCTAATGATGTGATCCCGTTCATCAAATGACAACACATGTCTATGGTCAAGAAACTTAACCATCTTTGATCAACAAGCTAGTCAAGTAGAGGCATAATAGGGACACGGTGTTTTGTCTATGTGTTCACACATGTATCAAGTTTCCGGTTAATACAATTCTAGCATGAATAATAAAAATTTATCATGATATAAGGAAACATAAAATAACAAATTTATTATTGCCTCTAGGGCATATTTCCTTCAGCAATCCCCAGCGTCCCCTCGTCTCGCGCATCTTTGGTGCATTCACAACATTTGATATATTTTAGAAACACCCAACATTGCAATCTAGCAAGCTCACATCAACTAAGCATCTGCAACACCAGTGATGTTTTAGAAACATCGATGACATTGCAATCTCCGACATCTCCTCATCTCGTGCATCTTTGGTGCATCACAACATTCACTATATTTTAGAAACATTAGTGATGTTGCAATCCCGAGCGCCCCTCGTCTCGCGCATCTTTTGTGCATTCACAACATTTGCTATATTTTAGAAACATCAGCAATGTTGCAATCCCCAGCGCCCCCTTGTCTCGCGCATCTTTGGTGTATTCACAACATTTGATATATTTTAGAAAGATCCGGCATTAAAATCTGGCAAGCTCGCGTCAACTAAGCATCTACAACACCAGTGATGTTTTAGAAAGATCAACAACATTTGCTATATGTTAGAAACACCTTTGGTACATGTTAGAAACATCAGCAACATTGCAATTTCCAGCATCCCCTCATCTCGCACATCTTTGGTACATCACAACATTTGTTATATGTTAGAAACATTGGCGATATTGCAATCTGGCAAGCTTGCAATAGTTATGCATTTGCAACACCGTCGATGTTTCAGAAATAATGGGTATGTTGCAATTTGACAAGCTTGCCGCGTTGGCGCCTCTGCAACACGACACACAACACGATGCAACCAAACATCGCCCAGTGAAACATCTATGGTGAGCTCGTGTCATCGGTGCCTCCCGCAACACTCAGATGTTGCCAAAAGTTCGCACTCGATGGCGATGCCTTGCAGCATCCTTGGACACTTTGCTACTTCATCGTTGAGGAGATATGAGTATGTGTGGTCTTGAAGCGGCCGGTAGCCACCTTCCCCTCATCTCCTTGTGGCAGCAGCGTCGTGGTCCTAGACTTGTAGCATTGACAAGTCGGTGGGCTGCAACGGCAAGCGATGCGTCGTCCCGTTGTTGTCGCGGTAGCTAGCATATCATATCATATCATCGACAAGATGAGAGAGAGAGGCGAGGAAGAAAGATGAACGAGAGAGAGAAGAGAAGGTTGGAGACATGTTAGACGAGATATTTCTGAAAATAATAGAAGTGGTGTGTGGTTTCATGGGTGACGCGTGCCACACAACTGAGGCGATCAACGCTGGCAATTTCCAGCGGTATGTCCTTTGCAACATGGGCCATGTTGCAATACCGGTTGAGCTCCCACAAGGGATGGAAGTCACATGCGCGAGGTGGCAGACAACACGAGAAAAATCAGTCGGGTGGATGGTAGTGTTTCCATAAATATTTCAAGGATTATAGGTTCGAGAGAAGAGCGTGTCTCCGGGGGATCTCGTGGGATTTGGTCGGTGGTTGTCTTTGGGCTAGTTTTTTAAAATAATACATATTTTTATTAATTTGCACAAATATTACGTTGATATAATTTTATTTTCGAAAATATTACCCAATCAGCCAGCAGCTGGCCGACTGAGCCTAGTCAGCCAGCAGCGGGCTGACAGGGAATTCTCAGCCAACTACGGGCCGACAGGTGGTCAATCGGCCACGTGCGGGCCGACTATTGGCCGGGCCATGTCACTACGCTGGCTGTCGGTGCGGGCTGGGTCACGGGCGCCCCAGTCGGTGAGCTGCCGACCGATCGGCCAGCTGCTGGCCGATAGGTAGCGGGCCCCGCAGCGCTGCCTCTTTTCTCCTTCTCCTTCTCCTTTCCTTTCCCCCACCGCGCGCATCTCTCTGCTCATCTCTCTGTTCTTCCTTCCTCCTCTCTCTTACACGAAATAGCTCCAATTAATACACCAAAATGACCCAATTTTTTGCGGATTTGGCACCGTGAATGGGTTCTACATAGTTAGGGGAGCCAAAAGAGACCTCAATCTGCTGATGGGGTAGCTTGTGGTGGTCGTGGTGAGGATTTTGTTGGAGCATTTTTTCAGCTCATTGGTGGAGGTTGTGGCGGCGGTGGAGGTGGAGGTGGTGGTGGAGGGGGCAGTGTGGTGGAGGTGAAGCTCCGGTAGTTCCGTGGATTTCCCGGCTCCGGTTCCGGTGATTGAAGACCGACGTTCGTCGTTCCCGCGCACGCTTCAAGGGTATATTTCAACAAACATTTTATTTTTTGAAGTTGCGTGCAATTATTGTTATTTGGTCCAGTAGTAAACGTAAATATTTAGGTGGTCGTGGTGAGCATTTTATTTCCCCGTTCCGGTTTCGGTGAGCATTTTATTTAGATGTCAACTAATTAGTTGTGTAAAAATGTGTAGTTGCTCCGGTAATATTCCGGACTATATGTGGATGTGTAGTATTTAGGAGTGTCAATATTTGTAGTTGCTCCGGTAAAATCCGTAATATAGGCAGTCCAGTCAAATATTAAAATCTGTCAATATTTGCAGTTGCTCCGGCAAATCTTCTTAATATACTTATAGGTGTGTGAATTTTATTAGTTGCTCCGTTAATATTCTGTAATATATAGCTAGCTAATATATAGACATGTCTAATATTTGTTAGTGTGGATATTTTAAGTTGTTGCTTAATACTTGTATTTCGTTGTGAAAAAAATAGGTGAGCCGAGATGTCTGATGTAGTGAACTTCAGATTTTACTACGGTCCTGGTACTGTCCAAACAACTGAGATGGGAGCTGATCTGAGTGAATTTACTCACATAGAGGTGCCAATGAGCGCACCTCAAACATGGTCTGCCAGTTAGTTGAAAGAATGGATTACGGCAACTTTAGGTCTTGATACTGAAACACACACCGTCGGTGTTCATGCATTGTGGACATGGTCAAGTACAATAATTTACTTTTATTTGAGGCCAATAGAGCGAGACTCCGATTGGGTGCGGTGGTTACAAGGTTGTGAACAAAGGGGATGCAATCCTATTGCTTTAGTGCTTCCCATCGTGAAGGAGGTCACTGCACATGAAGGCCAAGGTGGCAACGATCCTGGGCAGAGCAGTGTAGGTAGGCGGTTATCTATGTCAAATGCTGGAGATGATGGTTACGAACAAGGACAGAGAAGTTAGGTAGAAGGAGGAAATGCTTATGGTTATGAACCAGGGCAGAATAGTCAGGTAGAAGGGGGAAATGCCGATGGTGAATACAATGGCGAGGTGGACGCTGACGAGGTAGATGGGCACATGCAGGACCAGATGGAAGAAGAAGACACCAATGTTGATTTGGGTCATGCCTATGATTCAGACGAGTCGGATGAAGAAGAAAATGCAGAGGAGGTCCCGAATCCTGCATCGTGGAATCATGACTTCTCATCTGCTATGATCGTGAACGATGGACATGATTCTGCCTGGAAATATCACCGGAACAATATTGCAACGGGTGCTATGTATCCCAACAAGCAAGCTCTAAAGGATGCAATAACAAACTGGGCAATGTCCATGCAAAGGGTTTTCACTGCTCAGGTGTCAAGTCAGAAATACCTGACAATGGTTTGCAGGAACGCAGATTGTCCTGCCAGGGTGCACGGCTATCTCCCTAAGTATGGCACAAGTTGGATGATCAGTGACTTAGTTAATCACACTTGTCTTATTCCCTCCATCCCTCAAGATCATGCCAACCTTTCATCCACGCTTATTGCTTGGTTGTTTTACGATGAGATAGTGCAGGGAAAAGCTATGGAAGTGAAGGCAGTCCAGACGAAAGTCTTCGCCAGGTTCAAGTACAGAATTTCTTATGGCAAGGCTTGGAGGTCTAAGCATGCGGCGCTTGAGAGGAGATTTGGTTCTTATTTTGATGCATACGACTCTGTTGTCCAGCTCCTCCACACCCTGCAGTAGCGGAATCCAGTCACCTATATCGATATCCAAGACCTGTTCATGCCAGAGTTCCCAACTGTGAGGGTGCTGCATCGTCTCTTCTTCTCTTTCGGTGTATGCATCGAAGCTTTCATGCATTGCCAACCGGTGATATGTGTTGATGGT
Source organism: Triticum timopheevii (assembly GCA_963921465.1). Taxonomy (NCBI): domain Eukaryota; kingdom Viridiplantae; phylum Streptophyta; class Magnoliopsida; order Poales; family Poaceae; genus Triticum; species Triticum timopheevii. The sequence goes on from OY997266.1 coordinate 467,203,241, forward strand.
ACATTTCTCATAGGCAAGTACAATGGTCAGATCCTAACAGCCATAGGTCAAGACGGCCAAAATCAAATTGTCCCACTCGCATTTGCTTTTGTGGAGAGTGAGAACATTGAAAGTTGGACATGGTTCTTCAGGCAGTTGAAAATATCAGTTGTGAAGGAGAAGCCCAATGTGTGCATCCTTCATGACAGGCACACAGGTATACTCAGTACGATAAGGACACTGACAAACCCAGGCCCTGAGGAACAAACTCCATGGCTGGACTTGCAGAGCCGTTTGTGCATGCGCCATCTGGGGGCTAATTTCTTCTCGTAGTTTAGAAATAAGAACCTGATGAATCTGTTCAAAAAACTCTGCAAGCAGAACCAGTTATGGAAGTACAATTTGATACGTGACAGACTTAATGTGTGCATGCAGAGACACGTGAGGGACAGGAAAGCTGCAAGAGATGCAGCAGTGAGGGCACATGTTGAAGCAGTAGCTGCACAGTTGGCAACAGGAACAACGGCCGTGGAGGAGGAGCCTGTTGGGCTATGTGACCTTCCAGGCTTTGACCCACCTGGTACTAGGAGAAGGCTCGGGAGGTCGATTAAAACTTTCGAGCAGTGGATAGAGCATGAGCCTCTGGAGAGGTGGTCTTTGCTACATGACACATTTGGAGCAAGGTACGGTGTCATGACAACGAACCTCGCGAAAACGTACAACTTTGTCCTTAGAGGAAACCGGGCATTGCCACTTACAACCATTGTTGAGGGTATTTTCTATGGCACGATGAAGTATTTCAGAGATAGACGCCAAAAAGCAGAGCAACATATTTTGAACAACCCGAATACACGTTATTGTGAAATAGTCACGAAGTACATGGACAACAAGATGCAAAAAAGCTAGGTCACACACTGTAGTCGCCATCGGTAATCAAGAAAGAAGGTTTGAGGTCCGCTTAGCCAACAACAAATTCGGATATGCAAATGAGCTAAGGACGCACGAGGTGAGAATTGGTAATGAAGCCTGGCCAACGTGTGAGTGCACATGCAACAAACCGAAATTTCTTCACCTACCTTGCTCACATGTACTTGCTGCTTGCGGACAACTAGGAATAGACGCAATATCGTTTGTGTCTCCATTTTTTCTAAAAGAGTTTGTCCTCAATACCTGGACAGGTGAGCTGATGGGTTTTCGATCAATGGGTAACTTCAACAGCGTCAACCCCGCTGAAAGGTGTTACATTCCAAACCCAGAGCATATGCGTACAAGTAGAGGCAGACGGCAGAGGGTTATGAGGCAATTTGGTCTTCTGCAGTTGGAGCTACCTCCCCCTACAGAGAACCCAGTGCCATCACACATCCACAGGTATTAACCAGTTTTACAATGTTGCGTTATCTTTCATAGTGCTCAATTCGAAGGGCATGACACCACAATTATCTTTCATATTCCTAAACACACACCACAATTTTAGGACGACAAGGAAGGGCATGACTAGGACAACTGTTGAGTGGCTAGTAAGACTAGAGCCGTATGTTGTAGAATGGGAGACAGCAAACACAAATCCATGGCACGAAAATCACAATTTTGAACTCAATGAATTCAATCTCTATTTGCGGCGCTACAGGACCGGAACACGGTTACGCATCGTTGAACACTCTCACCCAGAGGAGATACTTGATCCTACTCCGTCGGATACGTACCTGAGCTATGATACTTCGTGTAAGTGCATCTAGTGCCGCCCCTAGTTGGTTTTGGAGTATTGACGACAAACCTGGTTGAGGGACTAATGTGTTTGTGAGAATTGCAGGATAACACAGGTAGTAGTCCCTCATTGATTCGGTTTACCTACTGGAGATGACCCTTAAAAATGTGTGAAGACATTGAAGACAATGGTGGTCTGTGAAGCTATTCACGTTGAAGACTATGACATGAGAAAGATCAAGTGAAGACTATGGAGCGCGAAGACTTTGTTGTTTCGTTGTTTCATTTTCTTCTTTGTTGAGTCATAGGAATCACCGCACTGTTAAGTGGGGTCCAAGTGAACAAAGACAAAATGACTAAAGTGATGCTCAATCAAATCCTATGTCTTCGAGCGAAGACAATGAGAGAAAATCTTATCCAGAGTAGGATGAGTCAGCTTTACTTGTAGCCCAAGTCAAGCTGCCGCGTGTGTTTGAAATCTGACCATTGCGACACGTGTCAGTTCCTTAGTGACCCAGGGTCATTTCGGACAAATCAGGTAGGGTTGCCCAGTGGCTATAAATAACCCACCCCCTATACCATAAATTTGTGGCTGCTCAGAGTTAGTATACGGCTTTTGTCGTTTGAGAGCAACCCATCGCCGAAGCTTTCAAGAGAGAATCCTTGCAAGGACAAAGCCCAAACCACCCAGACCCAAGGAGTGTTTGGCATCACTGAAGTCTTTCTGTCCGCGTGATCTCAAGACTTGTTACACTTGAGGACTCTGAATCCTCCAGCCGGTTAGGCGTCGCATTCTGAGCATCCAAGAGTCATTGTGGATTGCTAGTGAACGAAGTCTATGAAGGTTCGGAAGTCTACCTTGAAGACTTACCAGAGTGATTCGGCGGGGACTAGGTGTCCTTAGCTCAAGGGGAATAAGTTGAAGACGCAGTCTTCTGAGTTGAGTCTCAGCCTCCCTAACCAGATGTACAGTTGTCACAGCAACTGGAACTGGTCGAACAAATCCCTGTCCTCCTGAAGCCACTGGTTCTATCTCTCACTTCTCTTTACATACAGTTTGTCTTCGTGAAGTCATTGCCTGCTCGCATTATCTGTTTGACTTCACTGTGTGACTACCTATTTTGATTGGCTTCATACTATCTTCCATTCTGATCTTTACTACCTAGCTGCTATTAGTCTTTGTGCTTTCACTTCATTGAATACTTGACTATGGCTTGTCTAGTGTAGTCTACCTTCCGCTGCATACGAATAGTGTTGTTTCTATTGTTTGTCTTCGAAACTCCCATGTTTTGAAGACTCTCATAAATATCGCCTATTCACCCCCCTCTAGTCGATAACTAGCCCTTTCAATTGGTATTAGAGCAAGGTACTCCCTTGTTCTGTGTGATTCGGTTTAACCACCTAGAGTTTAGCTATGTCGACTGCAGGGATAATCAAAGTCTCCGCTGCGTGCTCCATCTTCGATGGCACTGAATATCCCTACTGGAAGAATAGGATGCGCATGCATCTTGAAGCCATTGATGTCGATCTATGGTATGTTGTCAAGAACGGCGTTCCCAAGACTGGTGAAGGTGTCACCCTGCTGATGTCAAGAAGTTTATTCAACTGGACTCTACCGCCAAGAACATCATCTGTGGTCACCTTACCAAAGGACAGTATGGCCGTGTGAGTGCTCTGGAAACGTCAAAGCTAGTCTGGGACTGGCCCTCCAAGGTCAATGAAGGCATCTCAACTCAGCGAGATCAACGGATCAGTACTCTCCGCAACCTCTTCAACCGCTTCAAGAGACACGACAACGAGAATGTCCAGCTCATGTTTGATCGCCTCACTGATATCACAAATGAGCTCCAAGCACTCGGCGCCACTGAGATACGAAGCATAAGATAGTGAATACACTACTGAGATCACTTGACAGCTCATTTGACACCTTAGCCCTGATGATACAAGAACGCCCTGATTTCAAGTCTCTCGATCCGTCTGACATACTTGAGAGGCTCAACACACATGAGTACCAGCTATCTGAGAAACGAGATATCTATGGCCCCAACTATGGCCAAACTCGCGCTTTGAAGGCAAAGGCTGCTACTTCCTCATCTGAAGAAGAATCTGACTACAGTTCTGGTGATCCTGAAGACATTGGAAAGGAGCTTGATATGCTTGTGAAGAAGTTCCAGAAATTCACCAAGAAGAAAGGCTTCAGAAAGTCTTCATGATCCAGCTCAAGGAATGATGAAGCTTCTGCCTATGACCACAAGAAGAGAACCTGTCACAAGTGCAAGAAACCTGGTCACTACATCTCTGAGTGTCCACAGTGGGACAATGAGAAGAAGAAGAAGAAGAGCAAAGAATATGATTCTGATGACAAGAAGAATAAGAAATCCTCAAAGTCTTCTTCCAAGTCTTCATCACACAAGAAGAGCTCATCTGGCAAGGCCAGTGCTTTTGTTGGCAAGGAAATGGATTCAGAGGAGGAGTCAGCTTCTGAGGAGGCAGAGGTGGAGTCTGAGGAGGAGTCTGACTCTGGTGTTGCGAGTCTGGCTCTAGCTACAGCCTACATCGCCAAGTCCATCTTCAACACTGAAGACAATGGCTCCATCACCAACGCTGATGATAACGACAAGGACGACTCGCCTCCCACCTACTGCTTCATGGCACGTGGTGCCAAGGTAAAATCACGCGATGCTTACTTTCAAACATCAAGTGAAGATGACTCTGATGGTGAATCCAAACCTAGTTACAAAGCACTTGCTAAAATTGCAACTGAACAACAGAAAGCTATGGAACATACTCAAAAACTGTTAGACAAAAGCGATGACCTATTGGACGCGGAAATGACCAAGTCTCAGTCCTTAATTGAAGACATCAAAAATCTTCATATTAAGTACCAGGAACATGAAGGTCGGCATGAATCGCTCTCAACTTCTCATGAAAAGCTTTCCTATGATTATCTTCAAAGGAAGCAGGAACTTGAGAAATTGAGATCGGACCATGAAGATCTTCAAAAAGAGAATGAGTCACTTCGCGCTGAACAGATCAGTCCCGCTCAGGAAGGATTTGAACCACCATGTCTAAAATGCATTGAGCGTGATAACGCTACCTCTGTTGTTGAATGTTCTACTGCTACTGCTGTTGCAATATCTTCAACTGCTGATGTGGTAACTAACCCCTCTGCTGAGGATACCACTACTATTGTTGATGAGAATGCCAGTTGAAGACACTGCTTGAGACAGGGATGTACAAAAGTCTCAAAGGACATCAGACATTATGTGATGTCCTCAAAAAGCAGATTCTGAACCGAAACCCTAGGAAAGAGGGTGTTGGGTTTGAGAGGAAAATGAATGTTGATGGGTCGTACTAGAAACCTGAGCAGTACCCCAAAACCACATGGGTTGCTGCAAAGGAACCTTCAGTGGATCCATCCACCTTGTCTGGTTTCACTTGTGCTAACCCCATTATCATTGATGAATCCTTTGATGCAAACTATAAACTATTTAAGAATCATAATGGTGAAGTGTTTGCCAGGTATATTGGTACTAACTGCAGGAATGGGCCACCTATGAAGAAGATATGGGTTCCCAAAAGTTTTCTTGAGAATCTTCCAGTGAATGTCGTCATGACACCACCTGTGAAGAAGACAAATCCCATACCAAAGGCTTCATATGGTCCAAAAGCTTCGTACAGACCGAGGACTCATCTGAGTCACCCTAACGTCAATGTTTTGCAGGGAAATCATACTCAGACCCATGAATATGAGCGTGTTTCCTCAAACCGCTATGTTCATAGAACAAAGAACTTTTCTGCTTATTCCTATGAGTATTCTTCACCTCTTGCAAGGCTATTTACTAGGGCTCCAAAGCCAAAATTCTCAGATGCTGCACTTAGACTCATTGCTTCTAAGCCACCCCTGAAAATGTGGGTGGTTAAGAAAACTTAACTCTCTTTTGCAGGGAAAGGTCTCCAGCCGGAAATCAAAGGCGTCCAAACTAATGCTGGGGACCTTAAACATCTTGTGGGGCACAAGATAAAATGCCCAAATGGTCTTACTATGTACTTCGTTCCAGGATTCCTTGACACTCATCCTATCTATCCTAACCAAGATCTGAATTTTCATGTTCCACTTGTTCGTCAAATGTTTATGCTTCACAACTCGCTTGGTGAAGCCTATCTCCCAAACTGCACTATAGGCTATGACACCTCGTACTTCAGAATGGATTATGGACAGTGGATGCACTAATCACATGACTGGCGATCGAAGTCTTCTAATGGATCCAATGCTACGTCCATCAGACAAAAGTCACATCACATTTGCTGACACTGGTAAAAGCAAGGTATTGGGTCTAGGTAGAGTTGCAATATCAAGGGATCAGCACATGGATAAAGTGATGCTTATTGAATCCCTTGGTTTCAACTTAATGTCTGTCTCAATGCTTTGTGACTTAAACATGATTGTGCTATTTGGAAAATATCGATGCCTTGTACTAATGGAATCTAACAAGTCTCTAGTCTTTGAAGGATATCGGAAAGATGATCTATATATGGTAGATTTCTTAGCAGGACCACAGATGGCCGTATGTCTTCTAGCAAAGGCTTCAGAATGTTGGCTTTGGCATCGAAGGCTAGGACATGCTGGCATGAAGAACTTGCACACACTTGCGAAGAAGAAGCATGTCGTGGGCATCGAAGGCGTCAAATTCAAGAAGGACCATCTGTGTGGTGCCTGCAAAGCTGGAAAGATGACCAGGGCCAAGCATCCCTCGAAGACAATCAAGACTACATCTCAACCTTTCGAGCTGCTACACATGGACTTATTCGGCCCTACTCACTACTCTACTCTCACTGCTACTGCTTGCCTCTATGGCTTTGTCATTGTTGATGATTACTCTAGATATACTTGGGTGCATATAATCCTCTACAAGACTGAAGTGCAGGATGTCTTCAGACGCTTTGCCAATCGTGCCATGACGAACTATGGCGTCAAGATCAAGCACATCAGAAGCAACAATGGCACTGAGTTCAAGAACACCGGCCTCGAACTTTATCTGGATACTTTGGGTATCACTCATGAGTTCTCTGCTCCTTACACACCTCAGCAGAATGGCATCGCTGAGCGCGAGAACAGAACTCTTATTGAGATGGCCTGAACGATGCTTGATGAGTACAAGACTCCACGGAAGTTCTGGCCTGAAGCCATTGACACTGCTTGCCACATCATCAACCGTGTATATCTTCACAAGCTTCTGAAGAAAACATCCTTTGAACTCCTAACTGGTAAGAAGCCAAATGTAAGCTACTTCAGAGTATTTGGTACTAGGTGCTGGATCAAGGATCCACGTCACACGTCAAAATTTGCACCAAAAGCACATGAAGGTTTTATGCTTGGTTATGGAAAGGATTCGCACTCCTACAGAGTCTTCAACCTCTTTCACTATAAAGTGGTTGAAACTGTGGATGTGCGGTTCGATGAGACTAACGGCTCGCAAAGAGAGCACCTGCCAAATGTTCTAGATGAAGTACCTTCAAGTGAATCAATCAAGCAGATGGGAATTTGGGAGATCATACCTTCTGAGAATCAGACTGAAGAAGAGCTTATCATTTCTGCACCTAATCAACCTGAAGACAATTCTCAGCCTGAAGACAATCCCCCAAATGATGACATTGATCAGCAAGAGCAAAATCTTCGTCCTGTTCATCCTCGTGTTGCAAATGAAGTTTAGATTGAGAAGATAATTGACAGCTTGAATGCACCTGGTCCACTCACTCGTTCAAAAGCAACTCAAAGAGCAACACAACTAACTAATTTCTGTGGGCATTTTGCATTCGTCTCAATCTCTGAACCCAAGAAAGTCGATGAAGCCTTCATGGAACCTGAATGGATTCAAGCTATGCAAGAAGAGCTTCAACAGTTCGAGCTGAATAATGTGTGGGAATTGGTCAAGCGTCCCGATCCTCGGAAGCACAATATCATTGGCACCAAATGGATGTATCGCAACAAGCAAGATGAGCATGGTCAGGTGGTCAGAAACAAAGCTTGTCTCGTTGCACAAGGTTACACTCAAGTGGAAGGAATTGACTTCGATGAAACATTTGCTCCGGTGGTAAGGCTTGAAGCCATTCGCATACTGCTAGCCTATGCAAATCATCACAACATCCTTCTGTATCAAATGGATGTGAAGAGTGCTTTTCTCAATGGAAAGATAGAAGAAGAAGTATATGTCGCACAACCTCCTGGCTTTGAAGCTCCAAATCATCCTGATATGGTATACAAGCTCAACAAGGCACAGTATGGCCTCAACAAGCCCCTCGTGCTTGGTATGGTACGCTCAAAGACTTCCTGAAGAGCAAAGGCTTCAAACCTGGTTCACTAGATCCTACTCTCTTCATGAAGACATATGATGGGGAACTGTTTGTGTGCCAAATCTATGTGGATGACATTATCTTCGGCTACACCAACAAGAAATACAGTGATGAGTTTGGTCACATGATGCAAGAGCAATATCATATGTCCATGATGGGCGAGCTGAAGTTCTTTCTGGGTCTCCAAATCCATCAGCAACGCAATGGCATCTTCATATCTCAAGAAAAATACCTCAAAGACTGCCTGAAGAAGTTTGGAATGCAAGACTGCAAAGGATACACGACGCCAATGCCAACCAAAAGTCATCTGGGTCCCGACGACAATGGTAAAGAGTTTGATCAAAAGGTATACCGCTCCATGATTGGTTCTTTGCTTTATTTATGTGCATCTAGGCTAGATATAATGCTTAGTGTTTGCATGTGTGCCCGATTCCAAGCGGCACCAAAGGAATCGCATCACTTAGCAGTGAAGCGAATTCTTCGATATTTGGCTTACACCCCAACATTAGGATTATGGTATCCAAAGGGCTCAGAATTTGATCTAATTGGATTCTCATATGTTGATTATGCTGGTGACAAGGTTGATCGCAAGTCCACATTAGGCACATGTCACTTTCTGGGACGATCTCTTGTCTGTTGGTCTTCAAAGAAGCAGAACTGTGTATCTCTCTCCACTGCTGAATCCAAATATATTGCTGCTGGATCTTGCTGTGCTCGGCTTCTCTCGATGAAGCAAACTCTCAAGGACTATGGTATCCATCTGAAGAATGTGCCTCTCTACTGCGACAATGAGAGTGCCATCAAGATTGCCAACAACCCAGTTCAGCACTCGAAGACAAAGCACATTGAAATTCGTCATCACTTTCTCAGAGATCATGTTATGAAGGAAGATATTGATATCATTCACGTCAAGACAGAAGAGCGGTTGGCCGATATCTTCACTAAGCCCTTGGATGAGAAAAGGTTTTGCAAGTTGCAGTGTGAGCTAAATATCTTGGAATCCTCAAATGTCCTGTGATTAGGCACACATCCTAACACTTATGCATTTTGATGACTTAGATGTGCAACACACGAAGTAATGTATATCTTCAATCAATGAAGACATACACTCTAAGTGTGAATACATTAATGCGGAATTTGACTTTGGAGCGCCACAATAATTGTGCGCCGTGTCTGGGTCCAATACTTCCTATACGGTGGGTAACACCACCACCAAACTTTTGTTTGAAGTATTTCTCTTGGCTCATGTTTGCAAAGTCTTCATATTTGATTTATCTTCATCCCTGGCTTATATTCAAGTCTATCGTCATTTGGTTGATTTGGCCTAATACTAGTTATATACATATTTGTGTTCTGTCCTCTACAGCATTCACTTATAGCTATGAATTCGTGTTGAATCTTTTGAACTAAGTGAATGTGATCGGACCCTAACCTATCTATGCTTCTACCTCAACTCTATTTGTCCAAATCATATGCATTCTATTGAAAACTGTCGATTGTCTTCACTGAACCTTGTCAGCTGAAGTCAATCTGACAAACATTTATATCTGTTTTTAATGTTATATCCTTTGTGCCTGAAAACCGGAGAATTCGGAACGACCACCCCAATAATCCAGATGCGTGGGAACATGGAACAACTTCCAAGGTGTTGCATGCTTGCCACGTGCCCTTCAGATGTGAACCGCCAGGGGCACCTGCGTAATTGCATTGTGCCGTCTCTTTCCTTATAAATACCCGTCACATCTCGGTCAAAAATTCTTCTTCCACCTCGCCACCTCTCACAAACCCTAGCGCCTCCGCTAGCTCTCGACGACGCCGGTGACGAAGCGCTTAACTGCTGCAACTTCTCCGACGCTGTCCTCACGCCGGCTGCGGACCTTGTCCTCTCCGCCGTCGTCATAGGTGTCCTCCGTCACCAAGTTAGGGCACGGAAGATCGAACTGCTCAGCCTCCAACTTCGCTCCGTCTAGCAGTTCTTTGTGTGGTAAATTAAATTCACTTTTTACCGTTTCTCGATCTGATAGATTCATCCTTATTTACCAAAAGTAGTTTCGAGATCTTCAAAGTTGAATCTATCTCTTTCTGCATCTCATACAATGCCTAGTCTATTCACTTATGCTTCTTTACAAGTTAGATTCCTCACGTGTACTTATTCTTGGATTCGTATAAATCTGGAACCAACTCACATCAAATAAGTGAATGTCTTCACGTTATGAGGTCAATGTCTTCAAAATCTTCTGAGAATGCATATGACCTCTTCCCCTTCCCTCGCACCTCTAATGCTGTCACAGGTACATGTCCGTGGGAGAATCCCTTGGTTCTCATAGTCTGCATTCGTTTGAAGAATTCTTACAGAGTCACATCAATTCGCCTGAAGCCAGTTCTTGTCTGACCAGCCGCCTGAAGCCCTTGCAAGTACTAAAGCCTTTCAGGTTAAGCTTCATGGCCACTGAGAAGTCAACAAGAAAGGGTGGCATACAGCATCGTGGGAACACTTCCAAGGATTTGCCTCTAGATTTGCACGAGCTGTACAAAACAGACCCAGAGGAAACCTATACAGGACGCAAGAATCGAATCCAATGGATTCGAAGATATTGGGCAGAGGAATGGTTCAAGTACCGTTTCGTAACAGAAGAGTATGTAGAGAAGAATGCCATCAAGGGACCCTGGGGAGATATTGTATACAAAAATCTTCAACCCCAGTCCCGTTCTAAAGCCATTCAACGAGAATTATATCCGTGCATGGTTCGCGGACCACAGCCAGAGAACGCTGACCCTTCTTCTCTGCTATGGTGCCGTGAAGACCATTTGTTCAAGCGCAACTACTAGTTCGCCAAAGACTCTGCTGCGAAGAACAATAAGGCATTAGGACTTGACTTCAACCCTGGTTCTTCTTCACCTCGGGAAGATGGCACCCGTGAAGCCAATGAGAACAGGATCGGCCCCTTCTACAACCTTGCAGGCCTCATCACACACATTGTTGTCCAAGGTGCAAAAGTGGATCATTCTGATGATGATGCTGACACTGATGATGCTCCAGCTCCTCCTCCTAAGCCGCAGAAGCAAAAGAAAGCTAAGGCTTCAAAACCAACTGCTGCTCCAAAAGCTTCTCGAGTGAAGCCATTGGCAACTGCCCCTCCTGCTCCCAGTAACACCTCTGAAGATCTCTCTCGCATCTCCAAGAAGCGCGAGAAGCCACAGAAGAAAACTGTTCAGAGATCCAGTCAAGCACTGACACCATCTGCCTTTCTGAGGAACGAATCTGAAGCCATTGATCTGTCTTCAGATGAGGAGTTTGGTAACGGTGCTCTTGAGCAGCTGATAAAGAGCAAGCAAGAGGCGGAGATCTTCAATGATCTGCCCCTCTTCGATGTGAACATTTTGGACAATTTCATTGATGAGTGGTTCGACAATCAAGACCTCAGTTTTGATGATCTTCAACTCCCCATTGGCATCAGCGTCGCCTTCCAAGGCGCAATTGCTCCTGAGCTGGCTCTGGCTCAGCGAATTGTTGAACTGAAGAACAAGATTGACTTTGAGAAAGAACAGTTCAACAAGCATGTGGCCAAGCTTAGTGTGGCTGATGTTCAGAAATTCAAGCTGATGCTGAATGACCTCAAGGAGGCGTTTCGTAAGAAACGCGAAGAAGCCAAAGGTTCAAGAGAGCGCATGAAAAATCTTGCTGCCGAGTGTGTTCAAGCTTACAACAAAGCTGAGAAGCGCAAGGCTCTTCGGCGTCCTGGCATTGACCCCAAGATGGCTGCCAAGAAGAAGAAGAAGAAGCATACTGTGGCCCAAACTGAAGCTCCACGGCGGGAAGAACCTCACATTGTCTTCCCTGCCAGCATGACAGGCTCGAAGCCTAAGATCCCCACAGTGGCTTCAGAATAGAAGAAAACCAAGGCAGCTGAAGCCGAAGACAGAAAGCGCAAGATCAAGAACACCATCGATGAAGCACCACCCACCAATAAGAGAAAGACCAAGAAGAGAGATCGGGCTGCTCCCATAGAGCCCCTTGTTGTCGAACCCATTGCTTTTGCTCATCCTGACCCTGAAAATCAAGAGTGTCAGTTGATAGTTCATGAGTCTGCTTCCGCAGAGGCTCCTGAAGCTGAAGAAGATCCAGCCGTTGACCCCATCACGGCTGAAGACATTGGTCCCCAAGACAATGTAGAAGATGATGAAGTCCTCCCTCAGATTGAGCGCCCAACGGTATCATCGCTTGTTCTCACGAATAGCGAGCTCATCAGTATTGGTCGTCCTTTGATGTCAATATCCCAGGATGCCTCATGGGCTGATCGCCCCCAACCACCAACACCAAGTCAAGACTCACCCAGTACACCCCGTCCTTCACCAGCGCAAGTCGCCAGCCGAATTGTGAATGACGACAACTACATGGAGACCACACCGTCACCAAAAGCGTCGCCCGTGTTCCAACGGCTTCGCAAAGGCCTAAGGCCATCGGTCTCCATGACAACCATCACAGAGGAAGATTCAAACCAATCCAGCTCAGTGGCACGTCAAGTGTTCCTTGAAGAAAATCCCTCTGTGATGGTTCCCTCGTCCGAAGCCAATGTTGCTAAAGAAAATCCGGCTGCATCAGCCAAAGAAAGACAAGAAGAAGAGCGTGTTGCTACTCCCCCTACCAACCAAGAAGTTGTTCTCGAGGAGAACGTGTCTGTGCCCGACCCTCCAGCTACTCAAGTGGAGGTTGAGAATCCTGAGGCGGCCACCAACAACACTACTGAATCCAATGACGTTGTCATGGCTAAAGACAATGTGGCGCCTGCAATAAACACTGTGCATGAAGCCAATGATGCACCTGCCTCTAATGTGCAGCCTGACGCCATTGTCAATGCCTCTGCTCCTGTCCCGCCTCCAAGGCCTCACACCATTGAGCAAGCATTCTACCAAGGCGAACTTGTCCCTGTCAGATGGCCAATTCTGGTTCCTCCGCCTGCTCCCGGACCTCAGTTTGACTATCATGTGGAGCACAGGCCTCAGGTTCAGAAGCCAAAACCAAGGCTGCCAAGGTTTCCAGGTCCTGCATCAGCACCAGGATCGTTCAATGTCAACGGCTTCACTACACACAACACCTTCTTCGATAACGCCAAGAACCCATATTCCAAGCCAAGGATATCATCTGATCGGTTCTGGAGTTATTAGCAGCGCAGCTATTACTCCTGTATTCTATACAATCAAGAGCGCATATTTCCTCATATGCGTCTGGACACCGAAGCCATTGCTGGTCTGCCCTGCTTAGAAGAAGCCCTTGACTATTTTCGTGATGTTGGCCTTTTTACAGTTTGTTACCGACAAGGAACATTGGAATGAAGAGCTTCTACTACAATTCTATGCAACCCTCCACATTCGCGGCTACAACAGGGATCCGATGACATGGGTCCTTGAGTGGATGACAAGGAATGTCCATCATGAAGCCAAAGCCTTTGATCTCATTGAGCTTACTGGCCTGTCCACTCCAGGTGAACTGTATGAACCTGGTTGTCAGCTTCACCGCGATGCATTGGAGAGCATCTTTCAGAAGCCAGAGCCCAACATGAGCCAAATGCTAAGTATGATGAAGCCACTACCCCAGGATGCCGAATATCCCAAGGAATTCTTTGTTGAAGACCTAGAGTATCTGGCCCCCACCATCTATCACATCATTAGGCAAACTCTATGGCCCATCAAAGGGCATTCCTCCTCAGCAAGGCTTGAAGGTGCAATGAAGACATTGGTCTTCTATATTCTCAATGGCAAAAGCTTCAATGCTCAGGATTTCTTCATTCGCCAATTTGCTGCATCTGGCTCTGACATCTTTGGTCTGAAATTCTATGCTCCTTGGATTATGCGACTGATCAAGCTTCACTCTGCTATTGACTATCAGCCCTTTGTGCGCAATCATCTCATATTTCTGCCAGAGGTTGACATGTCCGTCGAAGCCATTTACCTAGAGCCTGCCAAGGAAGCACTCTATCTTCACAATGCAGATCGTCAGAGCTTTTCCCAGCATGTTGAAGGTGTTTAGGTTGCTTCTCGTGTTTATCCTCTGGCTGGCAACACTCGCCGTGCACGCACTGAAGCCACAGAAAGCACTATTGCTCCAAGGCCTCGGAAGAGATCTCGTGTGCTCAATGACCGAGAGCTTCTCGTGGCCTTGCATCAGAAACATGACAAGCATCACTACTGGATGAAGCGTCAAATGCAAAGCCTCTTGGTGGATGCAATCGCATTCGCAATCTTGCCACCAAGAATGCCTTTGTCACTCATGAAACCTGTCGGAGGTCCTGGAAGAGTCTGACATTGCTAAGTGCTGAAGTTGATCTTCAAGACGATGGCTTCACCGAAAGAGTCAAGTTCGACTCCACTCCTCCCAGGAATGCTGTCTTGCGTCGAACCCCATCTCTTGAAGATTCAGAGTACTCCTCCTCCGCAGCAACTGTAAATGCCAGAGTCCTGGATGACGCAGATGATGCTACCTCACCACCTCCAACCTCAGCGCGTATCGACACTGCTCCAAGTTCTTCTGCACCACCAAACCTCAATGAAGACTGAGGGAGTCCTGGACTAGGGGGTGTCCGGACAGCCGGACTATCATCGTCCGCCGGACTCCAAGACTACGAAGATGCAAGATTGAAGACTCCGTCCCATGTCTGGATGGGACTTTCCTTGGCGTGGAAGGCAAGCTTGGCGATACGGATATGTAGATCTCCTACCATTGTAACCGACTCTGTGTAACCCTAGCCCTCTCCGGTGTCTATATAAACCGGAGGGCTTTAGTCCGTAGGACACAACATACATTACGACAATCATACCATAGGCTAGCCTCTAGGATTTAGCCTCCTTGATCTCGTGGTAGATCCACTCTTGTACTAGCCATATCATCAATATTAATCAAGCAGGACGTAGGGTTTTACCTCCATCAAGAGGGCCCGAACCTGGGTAAAACATCGTGTCCCTTGTCTCCTGTTACCATCCGCCTAGACGCACAGTTCGGGACCTCCTACCCGAGATCCGCCGATTTTGACACCGACATTGGTGCTTTCATTGAGAGTTCCTCTGTGTCGTCACCGATAGGAAGGATGCCTCCACCCGTCTTCAAGGACGGTATTTTTGCCAAAGGGGCCTTGGCCGCCGGCCAAACTATCCGGCTAGGTGGTTTTCTTATGACCGCCTGTCCGGCCACTGCTTCGACAATGACTTCTCAAGTCGTCAAAAGCAATCTTCACGTCAGCTCGAAATTTGCCGAGCGGCTGGATCCGATAGAGCTCTCGTCTGTCAACGAGCTCTTGGATCGCATCGCCGCCCTGGGAGTCGCTACGGACTACAATCAGATTGGGCTTAAAACCGATCTGAGAGAGATTAACTCTCCCCAGGTCACCCATCACGTGGCAGTGGTAGAGGAACAATGCGGCGACTCTTCTCCTGTATTGAAAACTAGTCATGTCCGGGCTCCCGAACCCTCCATGCCGGATTTCCGCGGAGGAACGGACTTCGATCGAGCACTAAACTTAAAGTCAGGCATCGGACCGGACTCGTTGGACAACGTCCAGCAATCCAAGCTTCCAAATTCGGAAACTTCACGGCCTTTAAGCCCCGAGATGGGTAGGGATCCGGATTTTATTCCACCCACCCGCCCAGACATATGCGATCTATCTCTAATACGGCAAGAGCCTGCTGAAACAGTACATCACTACTGGGCCAGATTCCTCCTGGTTATGGACAGGATAAAGGACTGCCGAGAGGAAAATGCAATATCAATCTTTTGCAATAATTGCACGGACAAGGGAATATTGAATGCCATCAGCCGTCGTAAAATTACACGCTTCACCGATCTGGCGTCCATAGTACGAAAGTACTGTGCGGTGGAGAGTTTCCGGAAAACCGAAAACCAGTTTTGGGACAATCCGGCCCCGAATACAACCCTAGTCCGCAACAAAAGGGTGCATCATACTCAGGCCCCAGATACAAAAACCAAAAAGAAAAAACCCCATAGACGGCACGGAACCGTACTGGAGGGATGGCTCAGCGGACCCTGTAAGCTTCACAGTACAGAGGGCGCCGTCCCAACGCATAGCCTTCGAGCATGTTGGATATTACGGCAGGTGGCCAAAAGTGGCGAGGAGCTTCTAGCCCCGGAAAACCACTCCAACAATACCGGTACGGTATCAACAGTCTTCAAGACCTTCGCATCAAATAATATGCGAAAACGAACAATCTGCGGCCTCGCCGAAGTCTACCAAGTAGCAACAGCAAATCCATGGAGCGACACAGCCATCACCTTCAACGCCAGCGACAAACCTAAATTCCGAACTACCCGAGCACCAGCCGCACTGGTGCTTAGTCCCATAGTAGACGGCTTTCGACTTACAAAGGTCCTCATGGATGGCGGCAGCGGACTAAACCTCATCTACGAGGAAACTCTTCAAAAAATGGAAATAGACTGGAGCCGTATTGAGAGAAGCAGCACAACCTTCAGAGGAATAATCCCTAGCCGGGAAGCGCGCTGCACCGGAAAAATCACACTCGATGTGGTGTTCGGCTCGCCGGACAATTACAGATCCGAAGAAGTCACGTTCCAAGTGGCCCCGTTCAACAGCGGATATCACGCTATATTAGGACAAGAGGCATTCACAATTTTTCAAGCCGTAC
Source organism: Triticum timopheevii (assembly GCA_963921465.1). Lineage (NCBI taxonomy): Eukaryota > Viridiplantae > Streptophyta > Magnoliopsida > Poales > Poaceae > Triticum > Triticum timopheevii. Next base: position 467,219,930 of record OY997266.1, read on the forward strand.
CCCATTACGGGTACATGAAGCTCAAAATGCCTGGGCCCGGCGGAATAATCACTCTCGTTAGTGATCCGTACATAGCACTCCGCGCCAAAAACAAGACAGCCGCACTAGCCCTGGAGGCACTATCCGAAGCCCTAGCGGCAGAAGAACACACCGCGCTGCGCTCTACGGTGAATAGGGACGATGTGATACTCGATAAAAGATCCAAGTCCACCTCCTTCAAACCAGCAGATGAAATAGTAAAATTCCAGGTCCATCCAACGGACCCAACAAAGACGGCCTCCATTGGGGCACAATTGAACCCCGAGGTAGACGCTGCACTGCGATAATTCCTTCGGGAAAATTGGGACATTTTCGCCTGGCATCCCTCGGATATGCCCGGAATCCCACGCAGATTGGCAGAACACAGCCTAAACATCCTAAAAGGATTCAAGCCAGTCAAACAGGCTCTTCGACGATTTTCCGAACCCAAAAGACAGGCAATGGGAGAAGAGCTAGCCAAACTATTGGAAGCCGGATTCATCAGAGATATCAAACATCCGGATTGGCTAGCAAATCTGGTAATGGTACCAAAGAAGGACAAATCCTGGCGCCTATGCGTCGATTTTAAAGACCTCAATAAGGCTTGCCCAAAGGACCCCTTCCCCCTCCCCCGCATCGACCAAATTATTGATGCTACCGCAGGGCACGATTCGTTGTGCTTCCTCGACGCATACTCTGGCTATCATCAAATCAAGATGGCGGAAGCAGACCAAGCCGCAACGGCATTCATCACGCCATATGGACCATTCTGCTTCAACACGTTGCCCTTCGGACTTAAAAACGCCGGCGCAACATATCAGCGCATGATTCAAACATGTCTGGCCACCCAGATCGGCAAAACAGTTGAGGCATACGTAAACGACGTAGTCGTCAAAACTAAACACGTCGAAACTCTAGTAGACGATTTGAGGCTCACGTTCGACAACCTCAGAGCATATGACATCAAGCTGAATCCGGAAAAATGCGTTTTCGGCGTACCAGCCGGAAAGCTGCTGGGCTTCATTGTATCCGGTAGAGGAATTGAAGCAAACCCGGCCAAGATCCGAGCTCTGTCATAGTTGGATATTCCAAAGGACCTCAAACAGATACAAAAATTGACCGGATGCGTGGCAGCTCTAAGCCGCTTTATCTCCCGCTTGGGAGAAAAGGCACTGCCCCTTTATCGCCTCCTTAGGCGCATCGAACACTTCGAGTGGACGGATGCTGCCACTGCCGGACTTGAAGAAATAAAGGCCATATTGGCAACAAATCCGGTCCTAGCTGCGCCAAACCTAGGCGAACCTATGTTGTTATACATCGCAGCAAAACATCAAGTTGTAAGCGCGGTACTCGTCGTTGAACGAGAGACAGAAGGGCATAAATTCCATCTTCAAAAACCAGTGTACTACGTATCCACTGTGTTAACCCCCTGCAAGTCCCGTTACCCGCACTATCAAAAGATAGCGTATGCGGTGTTCATGTCATCCCGGAAGCTCCGACACTACTTTCAAGAGTGTTCGATAACGGTGGCCTCCGAAGTACCACTCAATGACATTATAAACAACCGCGACGCAACGGGCAGGATTGCAAAATGGGCCATTGAGCTCCTACCATTCGATATAACCTACAAACCTCGGCGAGCTATAAAGTCACAAGTTTTGGCTGACTTTGTCGCTGAATGGACCGAAGCCGAACTCCCTAAAGAGTACGGCGCATACTCCAATTGGACTATGCACTTCGACGGCTCCAAAATGTTGGCCGGACTGGGGGCTGGCGTCGTCTTGACGTCCCCAACCGGGGACACGGTCCAATACGTACTTCAAATAATGTACACGGACTCCAACAACGCAGCCGAATACGAGGCCCTTCTACATGGTCTCCGGATGGCAATCTCCATGGGCATTCAACGCCTAGAGGTGCGCGGGGATTCAAACCTTGCAATATCCCAAATAAACAGAGACTTTGACGCCAAGGATCCGAAAATGGCAGCATATCGCAACGCTGTCCTAAAAATGTCAGCTCGGTTTGAAGGACTTGAATTCCATCACGTAGCCCGAGATAATAACCAAGCAGCCGACGTACTGGCACGCAACGGCGCAAAACATGACGCTGTCCCTCCAAATATCTTCCTGGAACGGCTCTTCAAGCCGTCCGTACTATGGGAAGGGGAGTCCGGAAATGACAAACCGGAAACAACCGTGCCAACCGGCGATTCAGCCGATGACATAACACCTTCAGCCCACGACATAATGGCAGTAATCGCCCCGTGGACAGAACCATTCCTAGCCTACTTGCTTAGGAAGGAACTTCCCGAAGACCAAAATGAGGCCCGCTGCATAGTCCGGCGATCGAAAGCCTACAAGGTCCATGAGGGAGAACTTTATAAGAAAAGTACAACCGGAGTCCTTCAAAGGTGTATCTCCGAAGAGGAAGGGCGAAACCTCCTGGCTGAAATTCATGCCGGACTAGGCGGACACCACGCAGCAGCCTGGGCCCTTGTAGGAAAGGCATTCCGTACAGGATTTTATTGGCCGACGGCCCGGGCAGATGCCAAGGACTTAGTCCAGAGATGCGTCGGTTGTCAGCTCTTTGCTAATCAGAGCCATATGCCAACCACCGCCCTCAAAACTATACCCATTACCTGGCCGTTCGCGGTCTGGGGGCTTGATATGGTTGGACCCCTTAAAGGGGGAACCCACAAGCAAAGGTACCTATTGGTCATGGTGGATAAATTCACCAAATGGATAGAGGCCAAACCGGTCAAAACGGCAGAGTCCGGACCAGTGATAGACTTTATATCCGGGGTCGTACACCATTACGGTGTCCCCCACAGCATCATCACCGACAACGGCACGAACTTCACGGCCGACGAGGTTAAGTCATGGTGCAAAAACATGGGCATTAAGCTCGATTACGCTTCAGTCTATCACCCTCAAACCAACGGTAAAGTGGAACAAGCAAATGGTCTAATAATGAGCGGCATTAAACCCAGACTAGTGCGGTCACTTACGAAATCCGACACGCACTGGGTAGAGGAGCTCGACTCCGTACTCTGGGGGCCGCGGACAACGCCCAACCGTACTACCGGATTCACACCATTTTTTATGGTATACGGCGCAGAGGCAGTTTTGCCCTGTGACATCATTCATGACTCACCTCGAGTGCGCATGTACGCAGAACGAGAAGCCGAGCTGGATCGGCAGGACAGCTTGGACGCATTGGAGGAGGAACGCGACATTGCCAAGGCTCGTTCCGCATTTTATCAGCAGCAGGCTCGAAGATACCAAAGCAGAGAAGTATGGGCCAAGACTTACAATGTTGGCAAACTAGTTCTACGCCTACCGGACAAGAAAAAGGACAAGCTCAAGCCCAAATGAGAGGGCCCCTTCATTATCGACCAAGTCCTGACCGGCGGGGCGTACCGTCTGCGAAATGCATCGGACAACCGACTCGAGCCGAACCCATGGAACGCAGCCCGCCTCCGAAGATTCTACGCCTAGCGCCGGACTAAGAGTTCGTCCCCTTCCCCCGTCCAAAATTTTTACACTCCAGCTGCACTTTGTTTCTCTTTCTTCTCTTAACCTTTTTTCATAAAAAGCCCTTAAGGGCCTACTTGCGCATTGTTCGCACACACTTGATGTGCCATCGGCACTCATTATACCTGGGGGCTTCTTTTCAAGAAGCTCAATTGTAAGGGCTTCACGCCTAGCACATGTGTCAAGCTTCCACATGTACCTTTTACTCACCATTATATGCATCGATATGACTTAAGTTTTGGCCAAGCTGGGTTGCCTGGCTCCTGTGCTTACCCCTACGTTCCCGATTGTTCGGCTAGGAGGTAAAGGGAGCACCTCTGCGATTGTTACTGCCGGGTCAGCCGGATGTGTACCTCAGACTGGGTGAAGCCGAAAGCTAGCGTTCTTAAGGGAATATTCGGTCGGTGACTTGAAAGATGATTCTTTACCTATCTATTTATCTGCCCCCAGATGTTTTCTGCTTTTTTCGCAGTCTGGACATGCACTTTAGGGCATGCCTCCCAGGGAAAGGAACCCTTAACGGAACTATTCTCCCTGGAAGATGTTTCTTACTAACCATGTAATATAACATAACTAGTTGGGCACTTGTCTGATAAAGCACTAATGACCCCTACGCCTGGTCTCCATGCATACCCCGGTTGTTTCTTAACCAAAAAGGTATTCGGACACACTCCAGACTCTAGGGTCCCGAGGTCGAAGCGAAAAGGTCGGCAAAGACAAACGATCTACAATCCGGCTAGAGGGCATTTCACATGTCATTTTAAATACATCGTCAAAATTTACTGATTGTATTCCTCCTCAATCCCGTCTAACAGGCTGTCCAACTTACAGTCCCGTTGGGAAAATTTAGCAGCCAACTCTACCTGGCTGTATACTAAACTCACAGTGATCTCCTTCCCATCGGGCCCCACCGGTCCAACCTCGGCCATGTGGTTGGGATCCGCCTTCTTGTACCGCGTCTTCACCATGGCCCAAGCCTCCCTGGCACCTTGGCGGCAGGCCGAAATCTTCCATAAACGGAAGCGCTGCCGCACTCCCTGGAGCTTCTCCGCAAGCTCCCCAAGGCCCTCAGGTAGGGAGAGGGCTGGCCATAATGCCTGGACGACGCCGCTCATCGCCTGCCGAACTCGTTCGAGCAGTTGCAACAGCTCGGGAAGTTGATCACCCGTTGATACGGGCATCTCCTCCGCAGGGCGACCTGTGAGTATACCTACAAGACATATTCTGTCAATTGAATTCCTCGCCGAACTCTTCTTTTCAAAGGAGTTCGCTCAAGCACTTACTATAGATGCCGCGACGAAGCCGCTGATTCTCCTTAACGGAGCCGGACAGCTCGACCCGAACGCCTTTCAGCTCTTCTCCAAGCTGGGCGTGGGCATCTTCGAGCTTGTTCCTTTCCTGTTGTACTCTATTCAGCACCCTCTCGCCGGCCTTCAGCTGGCGCAGCAGTTCCTGCCTGTCCGGATCTTGTCCGGCAGCACCTGCAATGTCATTATTAGACTTGCGCGCATGCCGCACAGCGCTTATATTTAACAAACAAATGTGTTACCAGGAGGGGCCTCTGTGTTTCCTCCTGCGGCAGCAAGTGCGGCCTCAAGTTGGGCCTTGCATTCTTGCAGCTCCAGAGACAGCTGGGTATTCTTCTCGGTAAGAGCCTGCATTTCAAATGATCCTTAAATTAGTTAACATAACTACTTCAAGTCTCGGGGGCTACTGCATATATAACCATTAAATTCCCTTACCCGTATGTCTTTTACATACTGCTCCGTGGCTCTGGTAAAACCATCTTGAGCAGCACGGAGGTGCACGTCCCCTGCGTTAAAGGCGTTCAACGCCTTAGGGGAAAAGCACGCTTCACAAAATACTGTCCGGCGGCGCCTGTGGTTCATGGCGCTCTCCACCTCAGACTTGGTGGCGGACAGTCTGTCGGCATCCTCCGTTGGAGGAGTATCCGGCCCGCGCCTTGCGCTTGCCTCCCCCTCCAGACTGGGCGCTGGAGCCTGGCTGGTATAGGTCGGATCGGTAACCTCTACGCCCGCAGTCCGGCGAGCGCTTTTTCTCCTACAAAGATCATGAGCACTCAGACGCTTCCTAGGAATGTTGCTCTGAATATTTAAATACGAGCTATACCTTTGCGGCGACATTTTAGTCCGTGTTGTGCTCCTTTTCCGCCTGCTGGTCCGGACTGGCCTTTGTTGGTCAGCCGCCGTGGGCTCGGCTTCCCGCCTTGAAGGCGCTTCCTGTAAAACACCATCGTTCGCGAAGGTCAGAAATGGGCAAGGAAGAGATAATGGTGTCCGGACCTCGGTCACAATCACCTGGAAAGCCGGATATAATCCGGGGTAGTCCGCCGTAATGGCGACTAAAGCATTATCCATGCTGAGCTGGTGGAACACCCCGTCGATTAGCTCCACCTTGATATCCGGATCCTCTTCGGAGGCCGGATCCTGGGATCTCTCTGGATCCTCGGGTTGCGGAGCTGGACTTACCATGTCCTCCACAATCCGGCGCAGTTCCTGCGCCGAAGACATAATGTAAGAAGCTTAAACTTTGAAAGTATGGGTTGGGCCCTTAAAAGTGTTCGCTTACCCAGCCCCGGGGGTTATTCATGGAAAACCCATTCAAAGGGTTCGTCCGAAGGAAGTCCTCCTTCTCCCCCTTGTACAGGCCGAACAGGATCTGCACCAGATCCTCGGTCGAATCCGGCCCTTTGCGGCCATGGCGGGTGGCATCGTCTTCCCCGTTGAAATCCCACATGGGGTGGCCCCTGTATTGCAATGGCTGTACCCCCCGCATGATGCATGTTGCCATGACTCCAATCATGGTCAACCCGGAATGGGCTAGTAATCTTATTCGGCCCATCAGGTAATGGACGCTCTTGTCTTCCTCCAATTGGGGGCTCCGCGGGCGCCAACTAAGGCGTTTCTTCAGGGGAGCAGTACTGAACTCCGGGAGGCCGACCCGGACTGGGTCCGGCAGCGGAGCGTCTTCTATGTAAAACGATTCCGAAGGCCAGTCTTCAGACGCCTTCTTAGGGGTTCCGGATGGATATCCGGTCCCGGCAATGCGCCATACTTCGACGCCGCCCACTTGATATATAGATCCCTCGTGAGAACGGGGGACGAGGCAGAACAACCTCTTCCACAGTGCAAAATGGGGCTCGATGCCCAGGAATAGCTCGCAAAGAGCTACGTAACCCGCGATATGCAGGATAGAGGCGGGTGTAAGGTGATGGAGCTGGAGTCCGTAGAACTCCAGGAGCCCGTGGAGGAACGGAGGTATAGGAAATCCGAGTCCCCTTATCAGATAGGGGACGAAGCATACCCGCTCCCCTTTGTTGGGACTTGGGGTAGCCTCCGCTTGCTTCCCGCCTTGATAGGTGGCCAGCCCGGCTCGAACCGGAACCATGAAGGCCGGAGGGAGATATCCCCCCGCTTGGAGCTTCACTAGCTCGTTGTGTGGAACAGAGCATCTCCTCCAATCTCCTGGCAGTGGGCTGGGAGCGCGAGAAGAGGAGCCGCGCCGACGGTCCATGATGGAATGGATTTTGGGTCAAAGGTGCTCCGATGAGTATTCGCGGGAGGAAGATGGTGTGATTTGGATCTGGATTTTTGCCTCTTTTGTAGGCGGACGACTTGCACGACTAGGGGGTGAAACATAAAAGATACCCTGGCTTTTCGCATTCGTGCGACGCGTGGAAGAAGGCCATTATTGGGCGTAGAAGCTGAGAAGCACAACATTTATGAGGAAGCCGGACACTGTTCGGCAGGTACATGGAACTTTAAGGGAGAACCCGCCTTGCAACGCCGAAAACTATATACGCGCTGGACTTATCATCATTGAAGCCTGGTTCAGGGCTACTGAGGGAGTCCTGGACTAGGGGGTGTCCGGACAGCCGGACTATCATCGTCCGCCGGACTCCAAGACTACGAAGATACAAGATTGAAGACTCCGTCCCGTGTCCGGATGGGACTTTCCTTGGCGTGGAAGGCAAGCTTGGCGATACGGATATGTAGATCTCCTACCATTGTAACCGACTCTGTGTAACCCTATCCCTCTCCGGTGTCTATATAAACCGGAGGGCTTTAGTCCATAGGACACAACATACATTACGACAATCATACCATAGGCTAGCTTCTAGGGTTTAGCCTCCTTGATCTCGTGGTAGATCCACTCTTGTACTACCCATATCATCAATATTAATCAAGCAGGATGTAGGGTTTTACCTCCATCAAGAGGGCTCGAACCTGGGTAAAACATCGTTTCCCTTGTCTCCTGTTACCATCCGCCTAGACGCACAGTTCGGGACCCCCTACCCGAGATCCGCCGGTTTTGACACCGACAACGACCCTGCTGCTTCATCTACTCCTCATGGGAACGAGTAGAGACTATGTCTTCAAACCTTTTTGGTCCTTACTGACAAAAGGGGGAGAAGCATATGTTGATAGTCTTCAAGCAGGTCCATATGGGTGGTTGATATACTTTTGCCTAGTGTTTACAGCTCTCGTTTCTTGATACATTCGGTTCTTTGAGTTGTAACACTTAAACTTGATGGTCGTCTGCTATTTTCCTCTACTATTCTGTGATGCGATGATAAATTCCGCATATGCGATGATAAATCCCGCATAAAGTCATTTCGCAGACGTCCATTTTTCATTATGCATGTCATTATTCTTGTATATCTATTCATGCATGACGTATTGTCTTCATATGGTGAAGAGGATCTCCACAAGTACAACCTGCCATGTGCATTTGCATTCCAACGCAAAACATTTATATGCACATCTTTAGGGGGAGCCTTTTTGTCATCTATGAAGACAATATCTTAATCCTTTACAATTTCACATAATTTTATCCCCGTTGAAAACTTCAACCAGTTTGTCATCAATCACCAAAAATGGGGAGATTGTAAGTGCATCTAGTGCCACCCCTAGTTGGTTTTGGAGTATTGACGACAAACCTGGTTGAGGGACTAATGTGTTTGTGAGAATTGCAGGATAACACAGGTAGTAGTCCCTCATTGATTTGGTTTACCTACCGGAGATGACCTGAGGGAGTCCTGGACTAGGGGGTGTCCGGATAGCCGGACTATCATCATCGGCCGGACTCCAAGACTATGAAGATACAAGATTGAAGACTTCGTCCCGTGTCCGGATGGGACTTTCCTTGGTGTGGAAGGCAAGCTTGGCAATACGGATATGTAGATCTCCTACCATTGTAACCGACTCTGTGTAACCCTAGCCCTCTCCGGTGTCTATATAAATCGGAGGGTTTTAGTCCATAGGACGAACAACCATAACAACAATCATACCATAGGCTAGCTTCTAGGGTTTAGCCTCCTTGATCTCGTGGTAGATCTACTCTTGTACTACCCATATCATCAATATTAATCAAGTAGGAGTAGGGTTTTACCTCCATCGAGAGGGCCCGAACCTGGGTAAAAACATCGTGTCCCTTGTCTCCTGTTACCATCCGCCTAGACACACAGTTCGGGACCCCCTACCCGAGATCCGCCGGTTTTGACACCAACATTGGTGCTTTCATTGAGAGTTCCTATGTGCCGTCGCGATCAGGAAGGATGCCTCTTCCCGTATTTAAAGACGGTATCATCGCCAAAGCAGCCTTGGCTGCCGGCCAAACTATCCGGCTAGGTGGTTTTCTCATGACCGCCTGTTCGGCCACCGCTTCGACGATGACCTCTCGGGTCATCAAAAGCAATCTTCACGTCAACTCGGAATTTGCCGAGCAGCTGGATCCAATAGAGCTCTCGTCCGTAAACGAGCTCTTGGATCGCGTCGCCGCCCTGGGAGTCGCTACAAACTACAACCAGATTGGGCTTAAAACCGATCTGAGAGAGATTAAATCTCCCCAGGTTACCCACCACGTTGCGGTGGTAGAGGAACAACGCGGCGACTCTTCTTCTGTATTGAAAACTAGTTATGTCCGGACTCCCGAACCCTCCATGCCGGATTCCTGCGGAGGGACGGACGTCGATCAAGCACTGAACCTAAAGTCAGGCATCGGACCAGACTCGTTGGACAACGTCCAGCAATCCAAGCTTCCAAATTCGGAAATTTTTCGGCCTTTGAGCCTCAAGATGGGCAGGGTTCCGGACTCAATTCTGCCCACCCACCCAAACATATGCGATCTATCTCAAATCCGGCAAGAGCCCGCTGAAACAGTACATCATTACTGGGCCAGATTCGTCCTGGTTATGGATAGGATAAAAGACTGCCGTGAGGAAAACACAATTTCGATTTTCTGCAGTAATTGCGCGGACAAGGGAATCTTGAACGCCATAAGTCGTCGTGAAATCACACGCTTCACCGACCTGGCGTCCATAGTACGAAAGTACTGTGCGATGGAGAGTTTCCGGAAAATCGAAACTAAGTTTTGGGACAATCCGGCTCCGAATACAACCCTAGTCCGAAACAAAAGGGTGCATCATGCTCAGGCACCCGATACAAAAACCAAAAAGCAAAAACCCATAAAGGGCAAGGAACCGTACTGGAGGGATGGCTCAGTGGACCCTGTAAAATTCACAGTACAGAGGGCGCCACTCCAACATATAGCCTTCGAGCATGTTGGATACTGCGGCGGGTGGCCAAAAGTGGCGAAGAGCTTCTAGCCCCGGAGAACCACTCCAACAGTACCAGTACGGTATCAACAGTCTTCGAGACTTTCGCATCAAATAATATGCGGAAACGAACGATCCGCAGCCTCGCCGAAGTCTACCAAGTAGCAACAACAAATCCATGGAGCGACACGGCTATCACCTTCAATGCCAGCGACGAACCTAAATTCCGAACTGCCCGAGCACCAGCCGCATTGGTCCTCAGCCCAATAGTGGACGGCTTTCGTCTTACAAAAGTGCTCATGGACGGCGGCAGCGGATTAAACCTCATCTACGAGGAAACCCTTCAAAAAATGGGAATAGACTGGAGCCGTATTGAGCGAAGCAGCACAACCTTTAGAGGGATAATCCCCAGCCGGGAAGCACGCTGCACAGGAAAAATCACACTTGATGTGGTGTTCGGCTCGCCGGACAATTACAAGTCCGAGGAGGTCACGTTCCAAGTGGCCCCGTTCAGCAGCGGATATCACGCTTTATTAGGACGAGAGGCATTCACAATTTTCCAAGCCATACCCCATTACGGGTACATGAAGCTTAAAATGCCCGGGCCCAATGGAACCATCACCCTTGCCAGTGATCCGGACATAGCACTCCGCGCCGAAAACAAGACAGCCGCATTAGCCCTAGAGGCACTATCTGAAGCCCTAGCGGTGGAGGAACTCACTGCACTGCGCTCTACGGTGAGCAGGGATGATGTGATACTCGATAAGAGATCCAAGTCCACCTCTTTTAAACCAGCGGACGAAATAGTCAAATTCCAGGTCCATCCAACGGACCCAACAAAGACGGCCTCCATCGGGGCACAGTTGAACCCTGATGTAGACGCCACACTACGAGAATTCCTTCAGGAGAATTGGGACATCTTTGCCTGGCACCCTTCAGATATGCCAGGAATCCCACGCAGATTGGCAGAACACAGCCTAAACATCCTAAAAGGATCCAAGCCAGTCAAACAGGCTCTTCGGCGATTTTTCTAACCCAAAAGACAAGCAATGGGCGAGGAGCTAGCCAAACTATTGGAAGCCGGATCCATCAGAGACATCAAACATCCGGACTGGCTAGCAAACCTGGTAATGGTACCAAAGAAGGACAAATCCTGGCGCCTATGTGTCGATTTTAAAGACCTCAACAAGGCTTGCCCAAAGGATCCTTTCCCCCTTCCCCGCATCGACCAAATAATCGATGCTACTGCAGGGCACGATTCATTGTGCTTCCTTGACACATACTCCGGATACCATCAAATCAAGATGGCGGAGGCGGACCAAGCCACAACGGCATTCATTACTCCATACGGACCATTCTGCTTCAACACGATGCCCTTCGGACTCAAAAACACCGGCGCAACATATCAGCGCATGATTCAGACATGTCTGGCTACCCAGATCGGCAAAACAGTAGAGGCATACATAGACGACATGGTTGTCAAAACCAAACACGTCGAAACTCTAGTAGACAATTTGAGGCTCACATTCGACAACCACCGAGCATATGACATTAAGCTGAACCCGGAAAAATGCGTTTTCGGGGTACCAGCCGGAAAGCTCCTGGGCTTCATTGTATCCGGTAGAGGAATTGAAGCAAACCCAGCCAAGATCCGAGCTCTGTCACAGCTGGATATTCCAAAAGACCTCAAACAAATACAAAAATTGACTGGATGCGTGGCGGCTCTAAGCCGCTTCATCTCCCGTTTGGGGGAAAAGGCATTGCCCCTCTATCGCCTCCTCAGGCGCACCGAACACTTCGAGTGGACGGATGCTGCCACTGCCGGACTCGAAGAAATAAAGGCCATATTGGCAACAAATCCGGTCCTGGCCGCGCCTAACTTGGGCGAACCAATGTTGTTATATATCGCGGCAACACATCAAGTTGTAAGCGCGGTACTCGTCGTTGAACGAGAAACAGAAGGGCATAAATTCCCTCTTCAAAAACCAGTGTACTACGTATCCACTGTCTTAACACCTTGCAAGTCCCGGTACCCGCATTATCAAAAGATAGCATACGCGGTGTTCATGGCATCCCGGAAGCTGCGACACTACTTTCAAGAGTGTTCGATAACAGTGGCCTCCGAAGTACCCCTCAACGACATCATAAACAACCGTGACGCGATGGGCAGAATCGCAAAATGGGCCATCGAGCTCTTACCATTTGACATAACCTACAAACCACGGCGAGCTATAAAGTCGCAAGTCCTGGCTGACTTCGTCGCTGAATGGACTGAAGCCGAACTCCCTAAAGAGTATGGCGCATACTCCAATTGGATCGTGCATTTCGACGGCTCTAAAATGTTGGCCGGCTTGGGGGCTGGCGTCGTTTTGATGTCCCCAACCGGAGACATAGTCCAATGCGTACTTCAAATAATGTACACAGACTCCAACAACCCAGCCGAATACGAGGCCCTTCTACACGGTCTCCGGATGGCAATCTCCATGGGCATTCAACGCCTCGAGGTACGTGGGGATTCAAACCTCGCAATATCACAAGTAAACGGAGACTTCGATGCCAAAGATCCAAAAATGGCAGCCTACCGTAACGCTGTCTTAAAACTGTCAGCTCGGTTCGAAGGACTCAAATTCCACCATGTAGCCCGAGATAATAACCAGGCGGCCGACGTGTTGGCACGCATCGGCGCAAAGCGCGATGCCGTCCCTCCAAACATCTTCCTGGAGCGGCTCTTTAAGCCATCCGTTGTATGGGAAGAGGAGTCCGAAACAACAATCTGTAACCAACTGCACCGCCCAACACCGAACATTCTGACACAACCGGTGGCTCAGCCAGTGACATAACACCTTCCGCCCACGAAATAATGGCAGTCATTGCCCCATGGACGGAACCATCCCTAGCCTACTTAATTAGGCAGGAACTTCCCGAAGACCAAAATGAGGCCCGTTGCATAGTTCGGCGATCTAAAGCCTACAAGGTCCATGAGGGGGAACTTTATAAGAAAAGCACAACCAGAGTCCTTCAAAGGTGTATCTCCAAAGAGGAAGGGCAAAATCTTCTGGCTGAAATTCACGCCGAACTAGGCGGACACCACGCTGCAGCCCGGGCCCTTGTAGGTAAGGCCTTCCGTACAGGATTTTATTGGCCGACGGCCCGGGCAGATGCTCAGGACTTAGTCCAACGATGCGTCGGTTGTCAGCTCTTTGCTAATCAGAGCCACATGCCACCCACCGCCCTCAAAACTATACCCATCACCGGGCCATTTGCGGTCTGGGGGCTTGACATGGTTGGACCCCTTAAAGGGGGAACCCACAAGCAAAAATACCTATTGGTCATGGTGGACAAATTCACCAAATGGATAGAGGCCAAGCCAGTTAAAACGGCCGAATCCGGACCTGTGATAGACTTCATATCCGGGGTAGTACACCGTTACGGTGTCCTCCACAGCATCATCACCGATAACGGCACGAACTTCACGGCCAACGAGGTTAAACTCTGGTGCAAAAATATGGGCATTAAGCTCGACTACGCTTCAGTCTATCACCCTCAAACCAATGGTCAAGTTGAACGAGCAAATGGTCTAATCATGAGCGGCATCAAACCCAGATTAGTGCGGTCCCTTACGGAATCTAACACGCACTGGGTAGAGGAGCTCGACTCCGTACTCTGGGGGCTGCGGACCACGCCAAACTGTACTACCGGGTTCACGCCATTTTTTATGGTATACGGCGTAGAGGCAGTTTTGCCCTGCGACATAATTCATGACTCACCTCGAGTGCGCATGTACGAAGAAAGAGAAGCCGAGTTGGATCGGCAGGACGGCTTGGACGCACTGGAGGAGGAACGCGACGTGGCAAAGGCTCGTTCCGCATTCTATCAGCAGCAGGCTCGAAGATATCAAAGCAGAGAAGTACGGGCTAAAACTTACAATGTTGGCGAACTAGTTCTACGCCTGCCGGACAAGAAAAAGGACAAACTCAAGCCCAAATGGGAAGGTCCCTTCATCATCGACCAAGTCCTGACCGGCGGAGCATACCGTCTGCGAAATGCATCAGACAACCGACTCGAGTCGAACCCATGGAACGCAGCCCACCTCCGAAGATTCTACGCCTAGCGCCGGACTCAGAGTTCGTCTCCTTCCTCCATCCACATTTTTACACTTCAGCTGTCTTTTGTTTCTCTCTTTTCTCCCACCTTTTTCATAAAAGCCCTTGAGGGCCTATTTGCGCATTGTTCGCACACACTTGATGTGCTATCCGCACTCATTATACCTGGGGGCTTCTTTAACAGAAGCTTACTTATACGGGCTTTATGCCCAACACATGTGTCAAACTTCCGCATGTACCTTTTATTCACCATTATATGCATCGATATGACTTAAGTTTTGGCCAAGCTGGGTTGCCTGGCTCCTGTGCTTACCCCTATGTTCCCGATTGTTCGGCTAGGAGGTAAAGGGAGCACCTCTGCGATTGCTACTGCCGGGTCAGCCGGATGTGTACCTCAGACTGGGTGAAGCCGAAAGCTAGCGTTCTTAAGGGAATATTCGGTCGGTGACTTGAAAGATGATTTTTTTACATATTTATTTATCTTCCCCCAGATGTTTTCCTGCTCTTTTCGCAGTCCGGACATGCACTTTAGGGCATGCCTCCCAGGGAAAGGAACCCTTAACGGAACTATTCTCCCTGGAAGATGTTTCTTACTAACCATGTAATATAACATAACTAGTTGGGCACTTGTCTGATAAAGCACTAATGACCCCTACGCCTGGTCTCCATGCATGCCCCGGTTTTTTCATAACTGAGAGGGTATTCGGACACACTCCGGACTCTAGGGTCCCGAGGTTGAAGCAAAAAGGTCGGCAAAGACAAACGATTTACAATCCAGCTAGAAGGCATTTTACATGTCATTTTAAATACATCGTCAAATCGACTGACTGTACTCCTCCTCAATCCCATCTAACAGGCTGTCTAATTTACCGTCCCATTGGGAATACTTAGCGGCCAACTCTACTTGGCCATACACTAAGCTCACAGGGATCTCCTTCCCATCGGGCCCCACAGGTCCGACCTCAGCCATGTGGTTTGGATCCGCCTTCTTGTACCGCGTCTTCACCATGGCCCAGGCCTCCCTAGCACCTTGACGGCAGGTCGATATCTTCCACAAACGGAAGCGCTGCCATGCTCCCTGAAGCTTCTCCGCAAGCTCTCCAAGGCCCTCGGGTAGGGATACGGACGGCCATAAGGCTTGGACGACGCCACTCATCGCCTGCCGAACACGTTTGAGCAGTTGCACCAGCTCGGGAAGTTGGTCACCCGTTGAACCGGGCATTTCCTCCGTAGGGAGACATATTTCTGTCAATTGACTTCCTCGCTGAACTCTTCTTCTCAAAAGAGTTCGCTCAAGCACTTACTATAGATGCCGCGACGAAGCCGCTGATTCTCCTTCACGGAGCCAGACAGCTCGGCCCGAACACCTTTCAGCTCCTCTCCAAGCTGGGCGTGGGCATCCTGGAGTTTGTTCCTCTCCTGCTGCACCTTCATAAGCACCCTCTCGCCGGCCTTCAGCTGGCGCAGTAGCTGTTGCTTGTCCGGATCAAGTCCGGCAACATCTGCAATATCATTGTTAGACTTATACACACGCCACACACCGCTTATCTTTTTGAAATAACGTGTTACCAGAGGGGGTCTCTCTGTCTCCTCCTGCGGCAGCCAGTGCGGCCTCAAGTTGGGCTTTGCACTCTTGTAGCTCCTGGGACAATTGGGTATTCTTCTCCGTGAGATCCTGCATATCAAATGATCCTTAAATCAGTTATTTTAACTACTTTAAGTCTCGGGGGCTACTGGCATATACAACTATTAAAATCTCTTACCCGTATGTCCTTTACATACTGCTCCGTGGCTCTGGTTAAACCATCTTGAGCGGCATGGAGGTGCGCGTCTCCCGCGTTAAAGGCATTCAACGCCTCGGGGGAGAAACACGCGTCACGAAGAACAGTCCAGCGGCGCCTATGATTCATGGCGCTCTCCACCTCAGACCTGGTGGCGGACAGCCTGTCGGCATCCTCCGTTGGAGGAGTATCCGGCTCGCGCCTTGCGCTTGCCTCCCCCTCCGGACCAGGTGTTGGAGCCTGATTG
Organism: Triticum timopheevii; assembly: GCA_963921465.1. Taxonomy (NCBI): domain Eukaryota; kingdom Viridiplantae; phylum Streptophyta; class Magnoliopsida; order Poales; family Poaceae; genus Triticum; species Triticum timopheevii. The sequence goes on from OY997266.1 coordinate 467,236,192, forward strand.
GCGGAGGCTTGGTTGGCAACCTCTCCGGGCACAGTCCGGCGAGCGCTCTTTCTCCTGGAAAAGTCATGAGCATTAATGCACCTCCTAGGAATATTTTCCTTAGACAACGGTCGCGAGCTATACCGTTGCGGTGACGTTTCGATTCGCACCACACCCCTCTTCCGCCTGCTGGGTCGGACTGACCCTTGTTGGTCAGCCGCCACGGGTTCGGCTTCCCGCCTTGAAGGCACCTCCTGCGAGACACCGTTGTATACGGTGATCAGAAATACGCAAGGACGAAGTAGTGGTGTCAGGACTCCGGTCCTAATTACCTGGGAAGCCGGAGATAAGCCAGGGTAGTCAGCCGTAATGGCGACTAGAGCATTGTCCATGCTGAGTTGGTGGAACACCTCGTCGATTAGCTCCACCTTTATGTCCGGATCCTCTTCGGAGGCCGGATCAAGGGATCTTCCCGTATCCTCGGGTTGTGGAGCCGGACTATGTATGCTCCCCACATCCCAGCGTAGTTCCTGCGTCAAAACCATAAAGTAAGGTACTTAACTTTGAAAGCACGGGTCGGATAAATAAACGTCCGCTTACCCAGCTCCGAGGGTTATTCATGGAGAACCCATTCAATGGGCTCGTCTGGAGGAAGTCCTCCTTCTCCCCCTTGTACAGGCCGGACAGAATCTTCACCAGATCTGCGGCCGATTCCGGCCCCTTGCGGCCATGACGGGTGGCATCATTCTCCCCGTTGAAATCCCACATGGGGTGGCCCCTATATTGGAGCGGCTGCACCCCTCGCATAATGCATGTGGCCATGACTCCAATCACGGTCAATCCGGAATGGGCTAGCAACCTTATTCGGCCCATCAAATAATGGACGCTCATGTCTTCCTCCTGTTGAGGGCTCCGCGGGCGCCAACTTAGGCATTTCTTCAGAGGAGCCTTGCTGAACTCCGGGAGGCCGATCCGAACTGAGTCCAGCAGCGGAGCATCTTCTACATAAAACCATTCCGAAGGCCAGTCTTCGAACGCCTTCTTTGGGGTTCCAGATAGATATCCGGTCCCGGCGATGCGCCATATTTCGGCTCCGCCCACTTGATATATTGACCCCTTGTGAGAACGGGGTACGAGGCAAAATAGTCTCTTCCACAGTGCAAAATGGGGCTCGATGCCCAGGAACAGCTCGCAAAGAGCCACGAAACCCGCGATGTGCAGAATAGAGGCGGGCGTGATGTGATGAAGCTGGAGTCCGTAGAACTCCAGAAGCCCCCGGAGAAATGGATGTATGGGAAACCCGAGCCTCCTTATTAGATAAGGGACGAAGCACACCCGCTCTCCTTTGGAGGGACTAGGGGTGGCCTCCGCTTGCTTTCCACCTTTGTAGGTGGCTAGCCCGGCTCGAACCGGGACCATAAAGGCCGGAGGAAGGTATCCCTCCGCTTGGAGCGTCACCAGCTCTTTGTGCGGAACTGAACATCTCCTCCAATCTCCTGGCTGAGGACTAGGAGGGCGAGAGGAGGAGCCGCGTCGACGGTCCATGATGGAGTGGATTTTTGGTCAGAAGCGCTCCGATGAATACTCGCGGAAGGAAGATGGTGTGATTTGGATCTGGATTCTTGCCTCTCTTATAGGCAGATTATTTGCGCAGCTAGGGGGTAAAACATAAAAATACCCTGGCCTTTCGCATTCATGCGACACGTGGAAGAGGGCCATTATTGGGCGCGGAAGCCAAGGAGTGCAACGTTTGTAAGGAAGCCGGACACTATTTGGCAAGCACGTGGAATTTGGAGGAGAACCCGCCTTGCAATGCCGAAGACAATATGCGCGCCGGACTCGTCGTCATTGAAGCCTGGTTCAGGGGCTACTGAGGGAGTCCTGGACTAGGGGGTGTCCGGATAGCCGGACTATCATCATCGGCCGGACTCCAAGACTATGAAGATACAAGATTGAAGACTTCATCCCGTGTCCGGATGGGACTTTCCTTGGCGTGGAAGGCAAGCTTGGCAATACGGATATGTAGATCTCCTACCATTGTAACCGACTCTGTGTAACCCTAGCCCTCTCCGGTGTCTATATAAACCGGAGGGTTTTAGTCCATAGGACGAACAACCATAACAACAATCATACCATAGGCTAGCTTCTAGGGTTTAGCCTCCTTGATCTCGTGGTAGATCTACTCTTGTACTACCCATATCATCAATATTAATCAAGCAGGAGTAGGGTTTTACCTCCATCGAGAGGGCCCGAACCTGGGTAAAAACATCGTGTCCCTTGTCTCCTGTTACCATCCACCTAGATGCACAGTTCGGGACCCCCTACCCGAGATCCGCCGGTTTTGACACCGACATGACCCCTAAAAATGTGTGAAGACATTGAAGACAATGGTGGTCTGTGAAGCTATTCACATTGAAGACTATGACATGAGAAGAGATCAAGTGAAGACTATGGAGCGCGAAGACTTTGTTGTTTCGTTGTTTCCTTTTCTTCTTTGTTGAGTCATAGGAACCACCGCACTGTTAAGTGGGGTCCAAGTGAACAAAGTCAGAATGACTGAAGTGATGCTCAACCAAATCCTATGTATTCGAGCGAAGACAATGAGAGCAAATCTTATCCAGAGTAGGATGAGTTAGCTTTACTTGTAGCCCAAGTCAAGCTGCCGCGTGTGTTTGAAATCTGACCATTGCGACACGTGTCAGTTCCTTAGTGACCTAGGGTCATTTCGGACAAATCAGGTTGGGGTGCCCAGTGGCTATAAATAGCCCACCCCCTACACCATAAATTGGTGGCTGCTCAGAGTTAGTATACGACTTTTGTCGTTTGAGAGCAACCCACCGCCGAAGCTTTCGAGAGAGAATCCTTGCGAGCACAAAGCCCAAACCACCCAGAGCCCAAAGAGTGTTTGGCATCACTGAAGTCTTTCTGTCCGCGTGATCTCAAGACTTGTTACACTTGAGGACTGTGAATCCTCCAGCCGGTTAGGCGTCGCGTTCTGAGCATCCAAGAGTCATTGTGGATTGCCGGTGAATGAAGTCTGTGAAGGTTCGGAAGTCTACCTTGAAGACTTGCCAGGGTGATTGGGCGGGGACTAGGTGTCCTTAGCTCAAGGGGAATAAGGTGAAGACACGGTCTTCTGAGTTGAATCTCAGCCTCCCTAACCAAACGTACAGTTGTCACAGCAACTGGAACTGGTCGAACAAATCCCTGTCCTCCTGAAGCCATTGGTTCTATCTCTCACTTCTCTTTACATACAGTTTGTCTTCGTGAAGTCATTGCCTGCTTGCATTATCTGTTTGACTTCACTGTGTGACTACCTGTTCTGATTGGCTTCATACTATCTTCCATTCTGATCTTTACTACCTAGCTGCTATTAGTCTTTGTGCTTTCACTTCATTGAATACTTGACTATGGCTTGTCTAGTGTAGTCTACCTTCCGCTGCATACGAATAGTGTTGTTTCTATTGTTTGTCTTTGAAACTCTCATGTTTTGAAGACTCTCATAAATATCGCCTATTCACCCCCCCCCCCCTCTAGTCGATAACTAGCCCTTTCACTTTGGGCTCTAGGCAGTACGCGGTAAGATATATTTTCTTTAAGTAATGTTGTCACATACATTGGCGTGCATACTTAATAATCATCCTGAAAATTTGCAGGCTACCTTGACACACGAACTCTACGACGACGTGACCACCTTTGGACGATCACTGTCATCAAGACCTCTTCTTCACCACCGTCCTGTCATACAACCCTTCTTGGAACGGATGTAGAACAAAATATGGGTTGTCTACGAGGCTATCACGTGCACCCGGAGAAACGACGTTGTTCAGCACCAGCCATAGCAGCCGCATCCCTCCATGCACCGACATCAACCACGTCTACGTCTAGCACATCAGCCGACGACCAGGCCACCCCCTCCTGAACAACCTAGCAGTTCATCGTGGCAGCACCCACAACACTATGGTCCCACGTCGAGCTTCGTGTTTTCTCCACAGCCACAACACCACGGTCCCTCGTCGAGCTTTGTGTTTGAGCCGGAGCAGCCGTCACAGCCAGCAGGTGTGTGTCTTCATATTTATTGTTTTCAATATTAGTTGAGGCGACATCAGTCTTCATGACTTAAAGTTCCGTCGTGCAGGAGCCTATGGATATCATGCATCTATGTCGGCATCACATGATACGTGGGGGAGTGATCAACATCCCGAGGAGAACATACAGGCTCAGATGTCGCAGCACACCCACTGGATGAACATGTTTTCGACTCCTCCACCAGGCCCACACAGGATACACAGCATGACCAGGGAGAGTCTGAGATTCCTCCGCGTCCCATTAGGGCACCCGACAGGTGGGGATGGACGCCGCTTCCAGATCCGCCTCCCCTCCAGGCCAGACGTCGTCACTGACGCTTCTATCTATCAGTAGAGACATTACCATCTATTTATGTGTGAGACTTATGTCTATTCTATGTATGAGACAAATGACTATGTACTTATGTACGAGACATATGCCTACTCTATTTTAGTACTGTGTTATCCGAACTACAACATCATATTTAGATAGAACAGAATGCTCGTACAACAAGACAGTACAAACAACTACATAGAACTACATCTAAATTAAACGATACGTACGACTGAACTTACAACATACAACATAAAAACTACATGAAGTCATCATCGTCATCCTCCATCGATGCAGAACTCTTGCCCTTCGACGATGAAGAACTCTTGCCCTCCGACGATGCAGAAACCTTGCCCTTCGACGATGAAGAACTCTTGCCCTTCGACGATGCAGAACCCGGAAGCGGCGGCATGAAGATATCATCTTCGTCCTCGCTCTCCTCAGTCCATAAAGATGGATTATTTGCTGCAATCCTTCTGAAAGTTTCACTCTTCGGCACCACTACCTTCTTCCACCTTTCATGCAACCTAAGAAGTTCTTTACGTACCTCCTCATAGGTCCTTTCAGGCCACCCAGACCTATGTAATTCGTGAGCCAACTCATTCATTATGGTGTCACTACCGGTGAGTTCGTCCCATGGAACTATCCTATTGTCCATCCTGAAATCGGTAGCTAGCCTCAGAAGAGTCCTGCTCATCCCAGGGTGGAAACTATGATCGAAAGGATAATGGGACATCTCAACTACACTACACTGGAATGCTTATCCACCTCCGTCTGAAGGGGGTTTTATAGGTAGAGAGGAGAAAATGGCGGGAAAGAACGACTGCGGTATGGTGGGAAAGGGTTGGCGGGAACATATGGCGGGAAACGGGTGGCGGGAAAATATTGGTGCATGCATCAGTCAGCCTGGAGCAGGCCTATTGGCCCACAGCAGGCCGACTGGACCTGAACTTGTGGCCGACAGGTCTATCGGCCAGCAGCAAGCTGATAGGCCTCCAGTCGGCCTACTGTGGGCCGATAGGCCTACTATGGGCCGACTAGATCCAATCGGCCTGCTGCGGGCCGACGCTGTATTATTTTTGTAAATTTTTAAACGGGCGTAATATTTTTGTAAAATAATAAAAAAATGTATTATTTAAAAAAAATTGGTGGATTTCCTCAGATTCTGTCTTTGTTCGTGTGTTTTCAGGTTGGATCCTTTCAATTTACGCTTCTCTTCATCGGCGACGGTTGCTATTCTGGTGCATTGGTCCTATGGGCCCTTAGCAAGACAACTTCCCGACTGTCTACTACAAGTTATGTCCGGCTCCGGAGAGGGAGGGACGATGACGGCGGCGCGCCTTCGGCTAGCTTCACTGATTGTAGTCGTTGCTAGGTGGTCTGCGGATCTGGATGTAATTTTTATTATTTATTGTATTTGTGTACTGCCATGATTAAAGATGAATAGATCGAAAGTTTCCCAAAGAAAGAAAACTGAGCTTAATTCGACAAACGGTTTTGTTTTAGAAATTAAAAAAATTGGGATTATCCGCAAAAAAAAAAGATTTTAGGAAAGGGCGGTACTAGGCGCCGGCGCACCGGCTGAAAGTTTCGGCCGGTCGCCTAGCAACCGCTTGATCTGGCTGTGCGAGACCATCTGATCTACTTGCCCACGGCCTTCGTCTTCCTCCTAGGGACATCTTACACATCGGGAAATTCCCCCGACTCTGTGCAGCACTCCATCTTTCATGTGTGGCTCCGGCGAGGGCAACCACCGCCGACCGCGGGCCTCTCGCACCCTGATGCCTCGCAGCCCCTCTGCTACTCACCGAATTACCCATTCCTTACTGGTCAATTTCAGTTGCAGCTACGCCATTGATAGGTTGCAACTCCGCCTTCGATCGGTTTGAACTCCCGTCGTTGCTCCGTGGTTGTAGCACCCCCGATGCGCCGTCGCCGCTCCTCACCGTCGACGCTCGTTGCACGATATTGTGCGATTGACGGCCACCAGTCAGCACCATTGAATGGATGTAGCAAAACAAATCGCTGATGGTACCGAAAAACAAGAACAGTTGCAGCAAAAATCGTCTCATAGCCATCGCGGGGCGCAGCTCCGCCATGATGTATGTAACAAAACCGGACGACGGTTGAAGCATTTGTATTCTACGGTTGAAGCTTTCTGCAGTGTGCATCGTCTACCCCAGATCCGCCGTTCTTTGATGGAAGCTTTTTCCCACACCGATTGTATCTTTTTGAGGCGCTGGTTGTAGCTTAATTAGTAGCTCGTTGCAGCTCCCTGGTTTGCTCAATGGCCCTCTCGTCTCTTCGGTTGAAGCTTTTTTCTCAATGAATGTAGTTTTATCATGACGCATGTAGCTCTATTGATCAATGGTTGCAAGCTTGTTACGTCGGTGTCCGTGGCGTAGTAGCATGGGAGTCTCTTGTTGCAGCAAACGATGAGTGCGATGATGCAGCCATGGAGAGGGGGTAGCCATGGCGAGGTTGAGGGGGTAGCCATGGAGAGGGGGTAGCCATGGCGAAGTCGAGGGGGTAACCATGGAAAGAAGAAGGGGGTAACCATGGCGAGGTCAAGGGGGTGGCCATGGAGAGGAGAAGGGGTAGCCATGGCGAAGTCGAGGGGGTAACCATGGAAACAAGAACGGGGTAGCCATGGAGAAAAGAAGGGTCACGTGTGGCTGGGGAAGAAGAAGATAAGATCAGGCGAGAAAAGGCAGTCCGTGGGGCCACAACAAAGCACATGAAAGGGTGTTTTTTGATTGGGATGAATCGTACCCATTGCACGCAATCGGGATGGACGCGCGACCGACCAAAGTTTCGGCCGGTGCGCCATGTATAAGCGTTCACCTTGAGGAAAAGGGTTGGTGATAGTCTAAGATCACCGGTGCACGACTTGTGAGTTCGAGGACTGAGTCATCACCAACGACCATAGACAAAATCGGATCGAGCCAACGGGTGAGGCGTGAGCAATGAGCCAACGGTGAAGTACGTAGATTTACCGCTCCAATCGTATCAGACGGCAGGCGTTAATCTATCTCATCTCATCCGGTCCCGCCCAATCTCTCTCCCACCCCGAACTCCGATCGAGGCGATGCCCCCCACACCACACGTCCGCGACCGCGACGCCGCGACGCTACCGCCACCACCACTACCCGGCCATGGCCACGCTGCTCCCCTCGTTTCCGCACGCCCTCTCCAAGCCCCGCCACCTCCACCATCACTCCCACGTCGCCGCCGCCGCCGCCAGGCCCGAGGCCCCCAGCCCCGCCTCCGCCTCCGCCTCCGCGGCCCCCGCCAGCTCCCGCCTCCGCCGCCTCATCGCGCGCGACGACCTCGCCGAGGCCGCGCGCCTCGTCGAGACCTCCTCCTCCCGCGGCGAGGCGCCCGACGTCTACCTCTGCACCAAGCTCATCCGCAACCTCTGCCGCCGCGGCCGCACCTCCGACGCCGCGCGCGTCCTCCGCACCGCCGAGGCCTCCGGCGCCCCGGTCGACGTCTTCGCCTACAACACCCTCGTCGCCGGATACTGCCGCTACGGCCGCCTCGACGCCGCGCGCGGTCTCATCGCCTCCATGCCCGTCCCGCCCGACGCCTACACCTACACGCCCATCATCCGGGGCCTCTGCGACCGCGGCAGAGTCGGCGACGCGCTCGCCCTGCTCGACGATATGCTCCAGCGCGGCTGCCAGCCCAGCGTCGTCACCTACACCGTCCTCCTCGAGGCCGTCTGCAAGAGCAGCGGCTTCGGGGAGGCCATGAACGTCCTCGACGAGATGCGCGCCAAGGGCTGCACGCCCAACATTGTCACCTACAATGTCATCATCAACGGCATGTGCAGGGAGGGCCGCGTCGATGATGCCAGGGAGATCTTGAACCGGCTGTCGTCCTATGGGTTCCAGCCCGACATCGTCAGTTACACCACTGTGCTCAAGGGCTTGTGTGCCGCTAGGCGGTGGGACGACGTCAAGGTGCTCTTTGCTGAGATGGTGGAGAAGAACTGCGTGCCGAATGAGGTTACCTTTGACATGCTAGTCAGATTCTTCTGTCGCGGGGGTATGGTGGAGAGGGCAATCGAAGTTCTTCAGCAAATGTCACAGCATGGATGCACACCCAACACTACCTTGTGCAACATTGTCATAAACGCTATGTGTAAACAAGGTCGTGTGGATGATGCCTATGACTTCTTGAACAACATGGGCATGTATGGGTGCAATCCTGATACCATTAGCTATACTACTGTGCTAAGGGGCTTGTGTCGCTCCGGACGATGGGAGCATGCCAAGGAGCTCTTGCCGGAGATGGTCCGAAAGAACTGTCCCCCAAATGAGGTTACATTCAATACATTCATCTGTATCTTGTGCCAGAAAGGATTGATTGAGCAAGCTATCAAGCTTATTGAACTGATGCCAGAGTATGGATGTTCAGTGGGTATTGTCACATACAACGCTCTTGTCCATGGCTTCTGTGTGCAAGGGCGTGTTGATAGTGCTCTTGAGTTGTTTAACAATCTTCCATGTGAGCCCAACACCATTACATACACTACGTTGTTGACAGGCTTGTGCCATACCGAGCAGCTGGATGCTGCTGCAGAGCTCTTGGCTGAGATGATTCAGAAGGATTGCCCTCTAAATGCGGTGACTTTCAACGTACTTGTGAGTTTCTTCTGTCAAAAAGGGTTTGTTGAGGAAGCAATCGAACTTGTGTATCAAATGATGGAGCATGGTTGCACCCCTAACCTGATCACATTTAATACTTTACTCGATGGGATCACCAAGGATTGCAACTCAGAAGAAGCGCTGGAGCTATTGCATGGTTTGGTCAGTAAGGGAGTATCCCTAGATACGATAACCTACTCTTCAGTCGTTGATGTCCTCTCAAGAGAAGATAGAACTGAAGAAGCCATTCAGATGTTTCATGCCGTGCAAGATATGGGGATGAGACCAAAAGCTGGGATGTATAACAAGATACTGTTCGCCCTCTGTAAAAGATGTGAAACAGATCAGGCTATTGAATTTTTTGCTTATATGGTGTCTAACGGTTGCATGCCTAACGAGTCGACCTACATTATACTCATTGAAGGCCTTGCCCATGAGGGTCTGTTGAAGGAGGCACGATATGTACTGAGTGAGTTGTATGCGAAAGGAGTTCTAAGCAAGAGTTTACTTGAAGACCAGCACTAAGGTTGTGGTTCACACTGTGCATATGCCTTAATAATGAAGAGTGAGAAAGAAAATTGTGCATATGCCTTGAGTCATGAGGCTTTGGTGCTTATTAAATTCTGCTGAGTCTCCATGGGCCTCACTTTCAGCAAGCTGGAATCGGGTGGCATGCTTTTTGTGTGTGCTTCAAGCTACAATGATCCATAAAGATGGGATAGGTGAGCAGTACAAACACAGAAATCATGAGGATGTAACTTTCTTCCAGGTGTCTTAGTTTTGACTTTTAACTGCGGGATTGCAGAACAGAGATATATTATGTTCTTGAAACTTTCTCTCTCCTAGTTCACTAGATGTGTTACCTTATTTCCCTCGTTATATATTTGAGCTGCCTTTCAAAAATAAGAACCCAGCATATTTTGTGCTTAATTAGTTGTACACCTTCAAATTACCCTGTTAGCATGTAGATTTATTTTAGATATCAAAACTTTCCATTCTACACTATCATATGCTTTGTTACTCCAAATATTTTATATTCGAGTAGTCTTCGGTTGTAGAAATCTCACTAACAGAAGTTATCTTGTTCAGGTCTTTGAAGTGTGAAGACCAAGGAAATCAAAGGACGGTAACACAAGCAAATAAGATAAAAGCATGTTCATACTTATAACGGCCGAATAAGAGATACAGGCCAATAAAGTTTCTTAGAAACAATTCTCAGTTTCAGCAGTTTGAGACTAAATTGTTGAATTATTTGACTATACTTCTCCGTGTTTATAAACATTTTGGTTTGTCTTCCATGAGCAATGGTATGTGCACAATTGCTTTCCTTCCAGGGCCTTGTTAACTATGCTTTTCTTGTACATTCTGTATATCTATTTTTATCTAGTTTTAATTATGGACTGAGTGGTCCTCGATGAATCATGTTTCTGCCTAGGTTTCCCTGACTGATTATTCACATATCAAAAGAGTACCGCAAGTGAGGAAAATATAATGTCAGCTGGATTTATTTTTAATCTATAAACAGGCTATCTACGCGTACCAATTTCATCATCAAGAATTTGCATATTGGTAAGCACGTTGGTCTTTTCACTAGATGTATGTTTACAGCATCTCATTTGATCCTGAGATTAGAAATTCAGAATCTGTCACGTGCTTTATCCTCAGGTTTGGTGTTAGGTTCTCATGTTGTTTTCTACATCTGCAGGTGAAACCACAGGGCATGACGAGATACCATTCACAGGTTGGCTGTTGTTCGAACACCTATACCCTTCGTTGTCTGCAGCAAAGGGCAAAGGTTCAGAGTGAACCTCATGTTCTTTTTTTGGCTTCAAAGGTGGAACCGCAGTTCGATGGCTCATAAGTCATATGATGATTCATCACTTACCAGTTATACCTATACTGCTCTAGTGTTTACGGTGACATTAGTGCATTGCAGGACTAACTAAAACTACCGTATATATCCTACAAGATTTGGTTCAGTTTGTTGCATGTTGATTGGTTCTTCATCTGTTCAAAGCATCATATGTAAGTTCACTGGCCTCTGTTTTAAAATTAGTTCCACAAAACCATTTAAATGAAGGAAAAACAGGATGCAAGCAAGCTGGTAATAGGAAATCAGGATAGACTTACAGCACATTCCATTTTGCTGAGCTTCTACCTCGTGGTTTATAGGATTATTATGTAGCTTGTCTGCAACGGTTCAGAGCTGGGCAATGACAAAATGTATTTCTAGTCAGTAGCCTGCACATAAACAAGCAACTCTTCCATGTGATCATCAGGCATCTTTGGATTCAAGACCTTTACAGAATTCTGTAGTAGTTCTATTAAGAAGATATTTTCTCTATGGAAGCTCCTTGGACCAAATGGATGATACCACCAAAATTCCTATGTACTGTTCATTTTACAAACCCAATCTTTTATTAGGATCACAGCAAGAGATTAGATTTCATGTTTTGTGTTTTCTCTCTTCGGATTCATGCATAGCATCCGAAAGGCCATGTAGGTAAATATTATAGGATTCAGGGAGCCATGACAACCATTTTTCTATAATCGGGAGCCATCTCCTACATCCTTTATTTTTCTATAATCGGGAGCCATGGCATCCTAATCCTACATTTTACATTCTCCTGCAGTTTTAGAATCTTGCGTATGCTGGCAATGCGATGATCAAACTTGTTGGCTTTACTGGCATGACAAATTACGGTTACCTTGATGAGTTATGACTGTTGTTTCTTAGTTTATGTGTTGCCACCTTACTGGAGACTGCAGAGGAGCGGAGAAATTAGGTCGGTTAGTGCTTATGATGACCGTCAGTAAGTAAACCCACTGCACCATACGCCACAACAACTTTGCCATACACAAACAGCCTTGCCAGCAAAAGGATCTTACAGGGGCAACGTCCACTGCTCCACAAAATCAGTGCAACGATCTATCTCCTACGCAGGACAAACTGTACAGGGCCCAGTTAGAAATTCAAGCTTCTACTGTTTTTTTCACATCATTCATGTACCGGAACGACAAGGCGGCGCCAAAGTTCCTCCGCTCCTCTGTGAAGTCATCGTCCGAGTCATCGCTGGAGCTGGAATCTGTGCAGGCAGTTGACATACCAGGGGAGTCGTTGATGCCTTTAGCTATACAGTATTTGGTCGCGAGCATCTTGACCTGCCCAGCGTGGGATATCTCCACGACCACCTTGCCGTCATCCTCCTGTGGAAGAGGCTGCTTCCAGGGCTCACCGTCGATTCTCATGTAGGCATGGTCAGTTGCACCCCGGTGAAATTTGAATCGGACACGATGGGCCTGGGAAGGAATGGGATTTTCAGTATCCATCAAGTAGTTTAATTTAAACTGAACACATAAACATTTGACTGATGACAAGTCCATAGCTTTACATTTAGGGCCAAGGTATATATAGTACAACCTGCGTTTTTTTATTTACCTGAGCAAGACGAGTGCCATGGCCTTTCGGAGATAACAAAACAAGGCCATGCCAAGCATCTTTGAAACCCACAATCTCCAGAAGGCCATCATCCACAAGTGGAGGCAGTACCAAGTCTCTCTGCAAATAGTATAATTTAAGATTTTAGGTATTATTAAGAGAAAGATGTTTAAAGTGCAATAGCAGCACAAATTGTTGCTATACTAGGAATGATGTTAGCATCATGTCTTATACTTACTTTTCTTTGCTTCCTCTTACTTGGTGTTCCCCAGGGATTCAGTCCACCAGAGAAGCTGGGTAAATTGAGACAGACAATGGACCGGATACTGCATTTGCATAAAAACTTGTTCAGAACATCACGTAGTAGTCCCATATATTGAAGAAGAATTCTGACATCATATCGTTAAGAGCAATCAACTCATCCGTTTCCAAATATTTGGCGCTGCTTTTGACTTTTGCACGATCTTTCAAGTTAAACGTTGACACCTGTTTTGTATTAATGCATTTATGGAATGTCATGGAAGTGAATGGTAAAACAACATTTGTTTAAAAACGTATTTTAACATAATCAAAGTAAATACTTGGAAAAATACGATTAGTCAAAGTTTTCTAGGTTTGACTGTTCAAAACCAGGCGAGTATTTAGAAACGTAGTACTCCCTCCGTCCCAAAATAAGTGTCTCGAGCTTAGTATAACTTTGTACTAGAGCTAGTACAAAGGTAAGACAATTATTTTGGGACGGAGGGAGTAATAAATTAGGGAAGATTCTACAAGAGATGTAAGTAGGATCCAAGTATGATGTGTCGACCATTAGTGAAATCCTCCAGCCTATTAAACTTGATAGCATTTGTATGCGTACGCAATGCATGTTTCTAGCAATATATATTGATAAAAATATACTTAAGAACATATAAAATGTAAATGTTTCTGTTCTTTTCTCGTGAAATACTTCAAAGAACAAATATATGGATTGAGCTAAATCAAAACCCAGAAAACCTGTAATCAAGAAGCAATTAATGAGGTTGATTAGGAATTAACTATACCCTAGGTGTGTGGTTAAGTAAAATGGAACATCCAAGTACATTGTGAGCTGTTGACGAGAGATTTGATGGTTTAGATCAAGAGTATCCACAACTTTTGCAAGAAGCACCGACAAGTGGCCTCGTTTATGCTGCACCTTGTTTTTTACAGAAACAGTTGTGCTATAACTGAAACTTCAAAGTCCCATCCATGATCAAAGATGAGAACATACTCTCCTAAACACTGACATGGGCACACAATTTCAATACCGAAAAAGGGAAGCACAATAGAATTACCTCTGTGGAATTTCCAAGGTTTCCCATTTTCCAGATTTCTTCATTATCTTTACCTTTGCAAGGTGAGCAATATTCCTGTTATCCAGTGGAAGGCATCCAAGAATGATGTGAACCGAATGCAATGTTATTAAGAAACCTTGACTATTAGCTAAATGGAATACTAATAAGAAACCTTGACTATTTGTTCAAATGTAAAAGTATTGAGTTTGTGACGAACATTTTTTAAAAAATCCCATACCCTAGTTAGTGCCAAACAAGTAATTACCGTGACATTGGATGGCTTAAAGAGGCACAGAACCATCCTTGTGTGCATGCCAGCTTCAAATACTGTTTCTGCACAACAGATCCAAAAGAGGTTGGTTTCAAGAGAGAAACTAAAAGCAGGCAGTGAATGCAAAAATAAAATGAAAGGAATTGCACAGATGCTTAGTTGACCTGATTAGACAACTGATTCTTGAATTTCTCTGGGTGCAATTTCCTCTGAGAATGAAATGCATAAGACACTTGTGCATCCATTCCTGTGACAGTATGAAAGTTTCTTTCAGCTTTTGGCCATCTTCTAAAAAAAGAACGATCCTCCTCATCGATTTCCTTTAAAGAAACCGGTACAGAACAAGATTCTTACAGGAATTAAGCAAATAAAAAAGCCAAAAGCAGTTCAACTTGATGCTAATTATTACGCAAAAAGCAGCCAAAAGTATGATCCCTCAAGGGTCTACAGCAAACAGCAAGTAAACATAAGCCTTTGGCTATTTAGCTAAACAACCTTTTGTTCTTCTCTTTCTGCTCAATTTTGTAAAAGAACAAGAATCGATTAAAAAATCAATCACCAACATATAAAATACACTCAGAAAAAGAAAACTCACCCATACTGAAATAATTCCAAAACCCTCCACGATATGTGTAAGAATATTCCTGGAACAAATAAAAAACAAGGTTTTTTAATATTCCTGGAACAAAACTCAGCATGATTTATAAGGTTCATTTTATCTTCTTCAATAGTTGACATTCCCAATTCAATTTACAGATGGGGAAACATATGGAGCAAGTAAACTGAGGTTTTTTAACATCCACGAAAGAAACATTATAACTAAGTCACATTTATGGATTTAAAATGTATAGATTATTTTGAAAACCTAGCGACTATTATAGAAAAGTATCAGACCACAAGCAAGAAGTTATAGTTTCAGCAGGAACGCTCTGGTCATCTTTGTTAGATACTCCCTCAGTTCACTTTTATAAGTCATTTCAGACAACTAAAAATAGGCTGCTTTGCATGCTGTCTGAAATGTCTTCAAGGACTTATAAAAGTGAACAGAGGGAGTAACAACTATTTCAGATATTTGTCTAAACTATCACACCCACACATCAAATATGTATAACGAAGGTTATGATGGTGTTCTTTTCTGAAAATTCATAACAGCCTACCAGAAAACAAACTCATTTGAAAAGAAGAACACAACAACTAAGTTAACACAAAATTATGAATAGGTGAGTTATACATAAAACTAATCCACATATTCAGTAGTTACCATATCTTCTGGATCTGTCTTTGGCACACGGTGAAATGCATGCAGAGAATGCGGCAAATCAGAAGGAGCAATTGGATCGCAAGGAGAACGTTTTGGGCATTTCATTCTCATAACAGTATGCCAGCTGAAACAGTGTAGTTATAACAATGTTAGATAACATCCAGATGAAGATCACATACAGAAGTATCGTGAAAACTGTAGAAAAGAAACCGACCTATCAATGTTTATCTCTCTTGCTTCTTTTACCAACTTTAGGAAGGATATGACAGATTCACGATCTGTGCCAGGATTTCTCTTGCCCTGCAAATCAATTTCGCGCTACTATTGAGTTGACAGCACATCATATAAAGTATTGTACAGTATAGCAACTAACACATATAGATGACATCACAAAAGGCAAGTTAACGAGGAGTGCCTTAATGCCCACCAGAAGAAAGATTGTCTATCTAAGTTCAAAATGGAAAATGCCACGGATCTATGGCACTAACATCAACTACTTAAGTTGAAGATGACAACACTTTTTTTTTTACCAAAGATGGTAGATTTCGTTTACGCACTGCAAAAAGGATAAATATTTAAATCAAACGTTCTAGGTCATACCGTCGAGTAAAAGCAGGTCTAACAGATAAGGCTCATGCAAGTATAACACGCTGCGGTAGTATAAGAAGATCCATCAGGAACAAGATTGTTTCAGTTAACTACTTCCGAAGTACATACCCATCCAAAAGAATATGGCAGGTTATTTCCAGTTCCAAGGGGAACTGTAGCGACGGGAGGTGGATGAACTAGCTTGAGATCAGATACAACTCCAAGCAACCAACCGGCTGTTCCATCACCTCCAGCAACCTAATTAAATTTCCATGATATAATATGTAAGTTCAGCCTGTTCAAACAACGAACACGAAAATGATGGTCAAAACATTAGCAGGATATTTAGAGAGCAATGCCCATCTGCACTCACTATTAGCCTCAATCTCTTATGGATTTCAGAAGCAAGAATATCTCCATCACGCTTGAGCCTTTCCACGTTGCTGTAGAGTTTGTGCAAGACTTTGTCTGGAGTTTCATCAAGTAGATCAAACACCTGCAATTCAGAAATTTAGTACTAGCCCTTGATCTACTTTTTTTCTGGCGGTAAAAGTACATGAGTACTATAATAATGAACAAGCACATCTTGTAAACTTGAAAATATGTACCTGAGCATGATTGAGAAGCTTGCGGTATGTGACAAGTAAATTATGTCCAAGTTGGCCACCACTTCGGGTGTTGATAAAAACAATCACTGGACAGCTGGGTATGTGAGAAACTTGCTCCACCGAGGACTCTGGCATGAAAATATAGGTCGGAATGTAGAATTCTTTCAGCATGTTATTTTTCTCGAAACTGTTCTCCATTTGAGCTTGCTACCTGCAATGTTAATGCATCATCATTACAGTGGTATATAGGACCACGCATCATTTGCAAGGCAATTAATGTAATAACTAGCCCCCTGCACCACTTGTGGTTCTGCAGGTCAAATTTGATAACTAACTTTCAGATTTAAAATGGGCACATATTTTGCTGAAACAGCCGCTGCACTGCGTTAATTTTCTCGGCACAACTAAAAATCAACTTTAAAAATCATGGGTGCAGTACTGTCTTGGTAAGGTCATGCACGTACTCATTCTATTCAAATAAATGGTTTGAAGGTGATAATATCGTTTAACTACTGTATGATGACAGAAATTCGGCAAAACTTGCGTAATTTCTGCTGGTTGGATGTCGCTTATATCAGGTAAGCACTTCAGTTTCTGTATGACAAGGACATAGCCCTTCCAGTGAAGGAGATAGATGAGGGGTCCTTGTCATCCTTGGAACGAATCATTGCAGTGTTAATTACGTATCAATTAATGCCACCGTACAATTGACGATCTGGAATAATCAAAGCAAACGAGCCATCAATGGTCCCAAATCATCATTCGTATAATGCCTAAATGGAAAACTGTAAAGCTGACGCAAGTTTCACGCAGCGATTTGAAGTTGCAAAACAGAGTGGTGCCAAATATTACTGTAGTAAATTCGTACAGTAAAAACAAATCGGAGATCTCCATCTGTCGAAAAACTGTAAAGATCCCGAGATGAAGCCACAAATTCGATGCACTCTATGATTCGGTCCCTGTTCCTTTCAGCAAACAGAGGAAGGGATTGTCTGTATGTATTATCAGTTTCATGCAAATGTAATATTTTTTTTGGGGGTGGGGGCAGCTTCAACCACATCAATATGCAAAACTGGGAGTACGGACGTATCATCATGGATAGAAGAAACAAGAAACACAGGTTATTAGCAAGGGAAAAAATAGTGTGCTATGACAAAATAACGCAGCCCTTAAAATCGACTATAGCGAAGCTATATCAGGCTATAGCGATTGTACACTAATTTCATTTACTAGCAAGACATTGCTCATGCTAATTAAATCAGTGGATACTGGCAAGATACAACATGAAGAAGAAGAAATTGACCCGAATCACAAACAGGATACGGGAAAAAAGATACGGTAATCGCGGAGCACCGAGCCAATAACCAAGCAACAAAAAAATGCATGCAGATGAAGGAACGGCACTGCATTCCGATTTTGGTAATAACAAGGCATTAAAAGACCCTTTCCAAAAAAAGCCAGGCGCGTTTACCCGGCCGAATCCTATGAACCCCGAAATTCCCGCTTGGTATCATATCAGGAAAGCGAACCAAGCAAGCAATTCCACATGGACACAACGACGTAATAACCGGTGGGGGCTTCTCTCTTTCCTCACCTGCGCGAAGAAGGCGAATCGCTTGAAGGAGCCGCAGTGGCCGGCACCGAAAGGAAGAAGGGATGTGCTGGGCGTGGCGGTGTGGGACGGCGTCGGAGGCGAGCGAGCGAGCCACCAGGCGCGTCGGCGGCCGGAGGAGGAATATGATTCCTCCCCTCCCCTGCCCTCCCCTCCCGGCAGCAAGGAGGAGCGTGCGGCGAGCTCCCGAGGAGGGAGGGAGGAAGGAAGGGGGGGAATTGATTTGGTTGAAATTGGGATTCCGCGGGGGGCTGGGCGCGTGTTATAAAGCGGCGTGCGAGGGGCCCACGTGCGGCCCCGACGCGTGGCTTCTATTTACGGGACCCCCACCGCGGGCGGGGCCAGCCAAAGGGGACGCTACGATGGGGCCAAATCAAAGGCTAGTCGGTAGCTCCCTCCCGGCCTCAGGCTCACTCCCATGTCCCATCCCACGGTGACACAACACAACACGCTCGGTCGCCTCTACGCGTGTTGCAGTTCCATGCGCGCCTGGCCCAATGGGAGTTGGTTTGGTACTTTCGTCGGGGGTGGGGGGGGGTGGGTGATTCGTGGAATCTCTCTTTCTCTTTCTCTGCCTCCATCTCATCTTATCTGGTGGTCGGATTAGTTTGTTTGCTTGAGCCAGCAGGTCCGATGGTGGTGCCCATGGCGTACGTCTTCCCGGGGAAGCCGTGGCCGGAGCTGCAAGGGATCCCGTTCCCGTTCCGTGTGGGGGAGGAAAGGGAATCCCGCTCCCGTCCCGGCGCGGGCAGCGGTCTCGCCCGGCCGCTCCGATTCTTGAGGGGAGGGGCTGCGGTCCGGCACGGGCACGCGCGGCCGTGTGCACGCTCCCTGGGTCCTCGTGCTTTTCCTCTGCGAGCGGCCGCCGGCGGCGGCGTGGT
This sequence comes from Triticum timopheevii, assembly GCA_963921465.1. NCBI lineage: Eukaryota > Viridiplantae > Streptophyta > Magnoliopsida > Poales > Poaceae > Triticum > Triticum timopheevii. The sequence goes on from OY997266.1 coordinate 467,255,200, forward strand.
GGGTGCGTCGTTGATCGGGCCGGCCAGGTCAGAGCAACGGGGCAGTGTCGCTTGCCTCGCCCAGGGCATCAGAATCTTGGCATGGCAGCCTAGCAGGTCTTTGCCGGCAGCTCCAGCTCCACCACCACGTGATCAGTCAGGATCCTATCTATATTCTCTCCACATACGCCGCCGGTCGCTCCATTCCACCACGTGACCAGGGTGAGGTGAGGGTAGTCCTATATCCAGCCCGCTTGCCGCTGCGTGCGGGCCTGTGGTCGACGTTCAACATTCTTGCCCATCCGGGTGTATGGTGAGTATTCTTCTTCAAAACATTCTCGCTTATCGCGGTTTCTGGTGTGGCGTGGTAAGTATTCTTCAACGTCTCAACATTCCAAGTGTGCGCTCGCGGTTTCCATTCAAAAAAGCTAGCCCGTGCGCACCGCACCGAACTTGCATGCTGAAAACCCGGTCCAGATTCCAGAAGCTTCCGTGTCCTGTAACACGGAATGACGAATATCAAACTTGTAAGGTGAGCGTCAGGAAACTATCCTATCGATTTTATTATGAGAGAAATGAAATCGCACGGGAGAAAGGAGCAGCGGAGCACCACATCGGCTTGGAAAAGAAACCTCAGGGGACATGCAACGACGACGTGACGACGCTTCGGCCCACGAAGAAAGGACCCGAGCGACCGACCGACCGACCGACGTCTAATCGCGGGGGCAAGCTTTAGGGGCGCTTTCGACGTCGGACTGTTACATCGGCGCATCACACCACACCACCGGACATAGATCACGCTGCGACTTGCGGCTATCATCAGCCACTCAAACACCATCCAACGGACAGCAGCCATCCAAAGTACAAACACCCCACACTTGATGCTCGGTCCATCCAGCGCAGCACAGCCGAAACAAACATCAGTTTTCCAAAGTCATTAGGAAATACAAATACTATCATTTCTCGGTCAATTAACACTACGAACAGTTAGTTAAGAATACAAAAACGAAATATGTATATGGCAACCGGAATTGTTTTTGCAAAACCGCCACACCAGCTGGATGCCGTCCGTTTTGGTCTGACGCGCAAGATTCGTTACAAGCAGTCGAATGTTACTCGCGCGAGTGCCTCTGTCGCTGGCGTGCGGGCCCTCTCCCACTCCCCCTCGAACTGTCTCCCACGTCGTCCGCGCACTTATTCCCCACTCGCCCGCATCTGTTGGTAACCGTGCGTCAACTCTGCTCTCTTCTTCTCTGTCGCTACGCCCCGCTCTCTCTTCGCCGACGGCGAGTGGCGTCTCTTCTCCAGTCGATTCTCGGCGGTAGACTATTCGTCGGGTTGGTCGCATGTTCGAAACGATGATGGGATGCGCCCAATGCGCTGAATCTGTGATGTAGTTGTTATTTGGTAGCCCCTGTTTCGCATGCACAGTGTTTGACTGGTTAATTTACGGTTTTCAATTTTGTAGGTAGTTGCGGCCATTTTTGGAACTGATCCCCTCTGTTACACGCTTCAAAATTTTGATTTCTAGGGTTTTCTATAGATGCATAACCATGATTGTTTCCGTACATTATTCACGGCCGATTTCCTATGATGATTTTTGCCGTTATTGGTTGCGGGAGGGTTTGATGCGGGGATTTGGCAACTAACCTCCTCGCTCTGTATCTATGTTGGGATCCACTTTTTTTGCTCTGTTTATGATCTTATTGTTGCAGTGAATTACCACCCATATAATTGTGTTTTTAATTCGGAAGGACCTGCTGGGAATCCCCTACTGTCGCCTACATTTTTAGGTTTTTATATGCAGTTCATCTCGTTTGTGTGTTGCTTGTCATGATGGATTGCTTGTTCTAGCACTATCAGTGGTGTTTGGTGTCATGATAGATTGTGTTTCTAACTGATGGTAACCAATTTGTAGTCTCTTATGTTGTTTCCTGCTAGTGTGTCTATTCGATGCGTTTTTTATGTTTATTACTTACCTGATCTTAATTGTAAAAATTAGCATCAGTTATGTGAACAATTTACCAGGAGTCCACTGTAAAATTAACATGTTCCTGCTTTCAATACGCAATGCTATGCTATCCAATGTGTGTGTGTGTGCGCGCGCGCGTGCACGCGTGTTGTTGCCATCCTTAATATGCACAATTTATCTTGCGTGATACATACAATTTATCAGTGTATCATAAGCATTTTTTCAGGTATTCAATATGTAGTAAAAACACACATTATTTTTTCTCCCATCTCTGTTGTGCATGAGTTATCTTGTTGTATGTTCACAAGTTACCAGTGTATCATAAGCAACATGGGTGTGTCTATTACTTCTGCAACTATGCATCCTCTATGCTCACTTTTCTCTGTGTTTTTTTGCGTGTGTCAGGTCACAATGCCAAGGAAGCGCAAGTCTGATGGCGATTGAGGAAGTAAACCCCTTAAAGAAGCATAAGCCTCTCATAGATCGGAACAGAGCTTCTCCTAGTGCTCTTGTGACTGCTTGTAAGAACACGTCAGATGAGAGAATGTCCGCGAATGATGACATGGATTTCACTAGTCTGAGGAATATCAAGTGTGACAATCTCTTCAATCAGCTTTCTCAATGGCTTGCTGGTCTATATGACCCTGATTCCCGCGAGGTTAGTGTACCTGGTCGCAGAAGGTTATCGGTCAATGAAGAATCTGTGCATCGGATAATGGGGGTGCCCCGAGGTGATATTGCTATGGATTTCAAGGTTCCTACGTATGCACAGCTTGAGCTTGCGGCAGATCTTTTTGATGATCTTGGACATGCTCCAAAAACTGTGGATATATTAAATCTTATATTGAGTGCGGACGGGTATGATGACAATTTCAAGCGCTTATGGCTTCTGCTTGCTGCCAGCACTGTGATGGCGCCGACAACTTCAGAAGGCAAGAGACCTCAGAAGGGAGGTAAGAAACTGGAAGTGAATACTGCTTTTGAAATCCCTGATGACATCTATGCAGGGTATTGCACTCCAGATGAGGCAACTCACGGAAAGGAAACGAAGAATGAGCGCAAGGTGCGCATTCGGAAAATTGAATGAAGATGGGCACGGGAATGGAGGGAATACAGACATGTCACTCCAAAGTACATGAAGAAATTCGCTCTAAACCCTCCTTGCCCAAGACCTCCGTTGGCACCTGGCAAAATTGCTGATCCCACTAGCATCAAGCGCGGTGAGGACTACGTTGATGAATGGGCCAAGCGGCAAGTTAAGTTGGCCAAACAGGCCAAAGAAGCAGTGAGGAAATTCAACAAAGACTCAGCTGCTGCCGCTGCTGAGGCCTCTACTAGCAAGAAGGCTATGCCTAAGAAGCCTGCTCGGAAACCACATTCCTCAACAATGCCCTCACGGCCAAGCTCATCTATGCCCTCACGGCCTATTCCTCAAGCTGCTCCAGTTCCTCAGGTTGCAAAACCCTCAACTCCTCCAGCAAAGTCCTCAACACCTGTGCATCTCGCCTCTTGCCAAAGGACCACAGGCATCTCAATTTCCTCAGGAGCATATGCAAGTTCTTCAGCTCCTCCTCAGTCTTCAACAAGCCCCACTTTGCTGAAGACCAAGGCTACTGCTCGACGAGGCACCAGACCAAGTCCTCAAAAGAAGCAAGTTGCCTTCCAAGTGCCGTCAGATGATGACAAAGCTGATGATGAAGAATTAGCCGAAATCATCAGAGGCAGACAGCAAAGGGCCACTAGAGCCAAGGGCAGTGTTGTGCCCCTCATGTTGGATCCGAAGAAGATCCTGGACTTCATTAACCTTTGGCACAAGGACCCAAACACTCCCTTGCCAGAGTTAAACCTCACACCTGGAAAAAGCCATATGTTGACGGCCTTCATTTCTGAAGAAAAATGGAAATTTGAAAAAGCCAGGTCTGTGAAGAAAACACAATACAAGAAACAACACTTTCTGAAGGACAATGTTCTAATGCTATCGCCTAATGAACTTGTCGCTCTGCAATCTGAGATCAAGAAACTTAGTGATGAATTTGATGCCTACAAGGCAGAATGGCTGGGAGCCAAAGTCAGATTCGTCAGAATGGCGAAGGGATTTACACCAAATGATGCTGCTCCAATGCACATTGAAATTCCTCAGGCTGAAGCATCTGCACAACCTACTGAAGAACATGCCAGCACCACTGATGAAAATCAGGCTACTGATGAAACTGAAAGCACCAGGGCTGATGAAGCTATTCCAGCCGCTGAAGAAATTGCTAGGGCAAACTCTAGTGTTGCGCCTGAAGAACAAGACAGGCCAGCTGAAGCATCTGACGCTATGCCCGAGAAAACTGAACAAGTCAGGACAACTGCATCAGTTGTGCATGAAGAAACTGCACCAATTTCCTCTGCTCCTCCTGCACCTACGCCAACACCAAGTCCTATTCTTCCTTCTGCATTAGAAGTGAAGAAAACCAAGGTTGCGAAGCGAGCTGCAGTATAGAAAAGGAAAGCATCTGCTTCCTCAGAGTCTTCTGTTCCCAAGAAAGCAAAGATTTTGACTAGCTCATTTGCAAATCCAATAGATGTTGTTCCTCTTTCAAGTATGCCATCAAAGGAAATCGTTCCTTTTGGTGAAGATTATGTGATTCCAAACAAATCAGATGAAGAAGATCCTTCTGCTGCTTTGACAGAGCAGATGGATGAAGAAATTGAAGTGGACAATGTCACTTCAACCCCTCTGGTATCATCACCCATGCCTCAGTTCATGGCTGAAGAGGCAGGCGTTGAAGAAATTGATGAAGAAGAGGAAGACGTGGACATTGGGTGCACTACTCCAGTGTTGAATGATGACTATTGGGAAAGTCATCACCCCAATTCCCCCATGTTCACCCCACTGCAACAGATTCCTCAGTCCCCAGTCTAGACTGAAAAAATTCACACAGGCTCTGATGAACCTCAAGCATCTCTTCTTACCATGACTGAAGAAATTCCAGCCACTAGTGCTGATGATAAAACTGCTGAAGAAAAGGAGACCCAGGCTGCTACTGAAGCAGAAATTGAAATTTCTCAGCCTGCGGCTCCTGAGACTGTGATTCCTGAGGCAGTGGAGACATTGACTGATACTCCTCAGCCCAAGCCGAAGAATCCGTTCTCAAAGACGCAGAAGTTCAAGGCCGATGACTTCTTTCACGAGCATGTATTCTTCACCGATTACAACCCATATGACACTGCTCGTCTTCGAAGGAAGCGTTTCTGGACAACAAGTCAGATGAACTTCTATTCTTCACCGCTATTCAATAAGGACAAGATCTTTGACCATGAGCATATTCCTCATGTGGATATGGAATCGCTGCCTTGCTTCACACCAGTCCTCAGTGTTCTTCATGACGCTGGGTTACTCAACTTCTGCACTGACATATGTGATTGGAATGAAGAGCTAATTCTTCAATTCTACGCGATGCTGCACATCACCAGAAATTAGGATGATATAAATTCATGGGTGTTGGACTGGATGACAGAGAACACTCACTTCAAAGAACCGGCCTCTGAATTGCTTCATGCCCTGCCTGTCAGTCCTCCCCTTGAAGGTGCACGTCTCCTCTATCATGAACCTGAGCTCTCTAATCATTTCATGCAAGTGTTGATGAAGCCGCTGAAGTCTGGCCAAGCCCCAAGAACCAAATTCCTCGTGAAAGAATTGCTTTATGTGCCTCGTACTGTCTATCGCATTTTGACCAAGATCCTAAGTCCTATCAAAGGCCACAACTCTAATGAAGAAGAAGTCATCATGAAGAATCTGCTATTCAATATCATGCATGGTATTCCAATAAATTACCGTGATTTCTTCATGAGGACTATGGCAAATGTTGCTCCTTCTCCGTTTGAATTGAAGCCTTACGCGCCCTGGATCATGAAATTCATCAGATCAAGGTCTTCAATCAACTACAAGGCTTATACTCTTAACCATGGCAGCTACTTGCCCCCCATTCAAGTCCTCAAGCGGAGTATTTCCTCAGCTGATGAGAAGGGCAAGGCCACTATTATTGATGAAGGCATTCGTCCATTGGATGGACAGTTCCGCAAAGTTGCATCCAACTCCACCAATGATGACTCTGCCACTCATGACTCTGCCGCCAATGCTTCAAAACAAAATCCTCAAGGCACAGCTCCAAGGGTGATGCCTGATCATGAGCTTCTCCTCAGTCTTCATCAGAAGGTCGATCGCAATCACAAATGGGTCAAGCGTCAGTTTGGTTCAATTCTTCACAACATGACTGCTACACACAATTTAGTGAAGAAGAACCACTACTACCTCCATGAAGTATTTGATCGCATCCGGGCTGTTCTGTCTCATCTCTACGGCGAAGAAGATCTTAAGCAGATGGGCTTCAAGCAAGACTTTGCCTGGTCTAAGCGGCCATCGAAGAAATTCAAGAAAGTCGAAGTTCCTTCCTTGGTGGCCAGCTCGTTTTCTTCATCGCGCGAGACTGATGAAAATGAAGATTTGGACGACACTGCGGTAGGCCCTACTACAACAACCGACCCCAACAACGCTAGCGCTCCTCCATCAACTTCGTGATGATATTCTTCAGGGGCGTTAGTCCTCATTTTTCGTCCCTTTTGATCATTTGATGACAAGGGGGAGAAATTTGAGTTAGTCTTCAAGCGGGTCTATCTATATGGGCATTTTTTTGTTAAGTTGCAACTCTCGCTCTTCTGAAGTGTTTGTTGGGTCAAGTTGTAAACTTAAGTCCGATGGTGACCTGATACTCTTACTCTATTTTTTTCTACATGCTATTTCCTCATATATGTTATGCACGCATGCTGAATTACATCAGTCACCATATTTCATGATGCATTTCAAATTCTTCATTCGATATGTTAAATGCGTGTATGAATTACAAGATATAGGGGGAGATCTCCATGATATGACTCTACAATGTGCATCTGCTATCAAGAGCAAATTCCTCAAATATGCACATCTTCAGGGGGAGTTCTTCTATATCTTGCAATCAAATTCCTCAATAATAAGCACTTTCAATTAATATGTTTATCCCCGTTGAAAACTTAACCTATTTGTCATCAATCACCAAAAAGGGGGAGATTGTAAGTGCATCTAGTGCCCCTTAGTGATTTTGGTGTATTGAAGACTTATAGGTTAAGGGACTAATATGTTTGTGAGTGTACATAGGCTCTATAAGTCGATGAGGAGTTTGATATTTACAGTGAAAGTCGACCCCTAAAAATGAATGTCTTCAGCTGAAGACTTTGGTTCTCCTGAAGACTTTGAAAGTGAAGAAATTGGTGTGACCTTGAAGACTTGGATATTCATGCGAGGGTTATGAAGCGTGAAGACTTTTCTTTTTGTAGTTTCATTTTCTCTTTCTTGAGTCATAGGAAACACCATACTGTTAAAGGGTGTCGAGGTAATACTAAGGAAACTGATTTCCAAGTGATGCTCATATCAAAATCCTACACCTACCCAATCCTTTCGAGTGAAGCCATTGGAAATCTCATATCAGTTCAGTCAATTTCTTCAGTGACATAGACAAAGATCTTCTGGTCTCTAAGGAATTTGTTCTGACTGAGGAGTTAGGAATTCGCCAGTGCGGATTGCGTACACAGTGAGGAACATGATAGCACTGAGGAATTGGAACCTCAAATCCGACCGTTGCTGTGCTACGCGCCAGTTGTCCAAAATATCCTACCACCTAACGGTCATATCATTGAAGGGCATTTATGTCTTATCATGCCAGTCTGCTCCCTAGGCTATAAATAGCCGCCCCCTACAACCACTAGCTGGTTGGCTGCTCCAAGAGAAACTGATACTTGTCAATTGAGAGCATCCCATCCTCCAAGGACTTTGAGCGAAAATCATCAAGTGAGGAAAACCCAAATACCAAACCCAAACACCTACAAACCCAAAGTGATTGAGCATCACTGAAAGGATTGTTCCTGTGTGGAACCGACGCTTGTTACCTTTGAGGATTGTGTATCATCCAGACGGTTAGGCATCATGGTCTGAGCATCCAAGAGGAATTGTGGATCGCCGAGCGACCAAGTCTGTGAAGGTTTGGAAGTCACCTGTGAAGACTTACCACGAGTGTTGGGCGAGGTCTGTGTGACCTTAGCTCAAGGAGAATACGGTGAGGACTGTGTGTCCGGGACTGCATGTCCTCGAGTTTAAATACTCAACCGCTCCAACCAGACGTATAACTGTCACAACAGTTGGAACTTGTCTACCAAATCATTGTCTTCACCAAGCCTACTGGTTCTATTTCCTCAACCCTTTCATTTCCTCATTCATGTGTTGATGAACCTGATCATTACTGTTTGAAGACTTTGACTGAAGACTTTCTTTATTTCCTCAATCCAATTTCTTCAGTCACACTATCTTCATCCTGCTTATCCTGTGTTCACGCTACTTGTGCTCTGTGTTTGTTTTTCATATCATCATGATGACTATGTTGTTACTCTGTTATGCTTACACTTGAGTACTTATTCCGCTACTAGTTGTTCGTGACTTAGGAATTTCCTCACCCTGAAATTCCTCAGTGACGAATTTGTAAAAATCGCCTATTCACCCCCCTCTAGTCGACTTAACGCACTTTCAGTCTTGTATTATATGAGTATTTGCTTATTTTGCTTTTTTAGTTTGTCATTAGTATCTGATGTCTACTACACAACCTTCTCCTTGTAGACGTTGTTGGTGAAGGGAATATGCCCTAGAGGCAATAATAAAGTTATTATTTATTTCCTTATTTCATGATAAATGTTTATTATCCATGCTAGAATTGTATTAACCGGAAACATGATACATGTGTGAATACATAGACAAACACAACGTCACTAGTATGCCTCTACTTGACTAGCTCATTAATCAAAGATGGTTATGTTTCCTAAACATAGACATGTGTTGTCATTTGATTAATGGGATCACATCATTAGGATTGACATGACCCATTCCGTTAGCCTAGCACTTGATCGTTTAGTATATTGCTATTGCTTTCTTCATGACTTATACATGTTCCTGTAACTATGAGATTATACAACTCCCGTTTACCGGAGGAACACTTTGGGTACTACCAAACATCACAACATAACTGGGTGATTAGAAAGGAGTACTACAGGTGTCTCCAAAGGTACATGTTGAGTTGGCGTATTTTGAGATTAGGTTTTGTCACTCCGATTGTCGGAGAGGTATCTCTGGGCCCTCTCGGTAATGCACATCACTATAAGCCTTGCAAGCAATGTAGCTAATGAGTTAGTTACGAAATGATGTATTACGTAACGTGTAAAGAGACTTTCTGGTAACGAGATTGAACTAGGTATTGGATACCGACGATCGAATCTCGGGCAAGTAACATACCGATGACAAAGGGAACAACGTATGTTGTTATGCGGTTTGACCGATAAAGATCTTCATAGAATATGTAGGAACCAATATGGGCATTCAGGTTCCGCTATTGGTTATTGACCGAGAATAGTTATAGGTCATGTCTACATAGTTCTCGAACCCGTAGGGTCCGCACGCTTAACGTTACGATGACAGTTTTATTATGAGTTTATAAGTTTTGATGTACCGAAGTTTGTTTGGAGTCCCAGATGTGATCACGGACATGACGAGGAGTCTCGGTCGAGACATAAAGATCGATATATTGGACGGCTATATTCGGACACCGGAAGTGTTCCGAGTGATTTCGGAGAAAACCGGAGTGCCGAAGGGTTACCGGAACCCCCCCGGGAGAATTAATGGGCCTCATGGGCCTTAGTGGAGAGAGAGAGAGGGGCGGCTAGGATGGGCCACGCCCCCTCCCCTCTGGTCCAAATTGGACTAGGAGGGGGGCGGCGCCCCCCTTTCCTTCTCCCTCTCCCCCTTCCTTTCCCCCGCCTAGTAGGAGTAGGAAAGGGGGAGTCCTACTCCTACTAGGAGGAGGAGGACTCCTCCTTGGCGCGCCCCCTAGGGCCGGCCGGCCTCCCCCCTTGCTCCTTTATATACGGGGGCAAGGGGCACCCTAGACACAAGTTGATCTACGGATCGTTCCTTAGCCGTGTGCGGTGCCCCCCTCCACCATATTCCACCTCGGTCGTATCGTTGCGGAGTTTAGGCAAAGCCCTGCGCCGGTAGAACATCATCATCGTCACCACGCCATCGTGCTGACGGAACTCATCCCCGAAGCTTTGCTGGATCGGAGCCCAGGGATCGTCATCGAGCTGAACGTGTGCTGAACTCGGAGGTATCGTACATTCGGTACTTGGATCGGTCGGATCGTGAAGACGTACGACTACATCAACCGCGTTGTGCTAACGCTTCTGCTTACGGTCTACGAGGTTACGTGGTAAATACTCTCCCCTCTCGTTGCTATGCCATCACCATGATCTTGCGTGTGCGTAGGAATTTTTTTAAAATTACTACGTTCCCCAACAGTGGCATCCGAGCCTAGGTTTGATGCGTTGATGTTATATGCATGAGTAGAACACAAGTGAGTTGTGGGCGATACAAGTCATACTGCTTACCAGCATGTCATACTTTGGTTCGGCAGTATTGTTGGATGAAGCGGCCCGGACCGACATTACGCGTACGCTTACGCGAGACTGGTTTTACCGCCATGCTTTGCACACAGGTGACTAGCGGGTGTCTGTTTCTCCAACTTTAGTTGAACCGAGTGTGGCTACGCCCGGTCCTTGCGAAGGTTAAAACAGCACCAACTAGACGAACTATCGTTGTGGTTTTGATGCATAGGTAAGAACGGTTCTTGCTCAGCCCGTAGCAGCCACGTAAAACTTGCAACTACAAAGTAGAGGACGTCTAACTTGTTTTTGCAGGGCATGTTGTGATGTGATATGGTCAAGACGTGATGCTATATTTTATTGTATGAGATGATCATGTTTTCTAACCGAAGTTATCGGCAACTGGCAGGAGCCATATGGTTGTCGCTTTATTGTATGAAATGCAAACGCCCTGTAATTGCTTTACTTTATCACTAAGCGGTAGAGATAGTCGTAGAAGCAATAGATGGCGTAACGACAATGATGCTACGATGGAGATCAAGGTGTCGTGCCGGTGACTATGGTGATCACGACGGTGCTTCGGAGATGGAGATCACAAGCACAAGATGATGATGGCCATATCATATCACTTATATTGATTGCATGTGATGTTTATCCTTTATGCATCTTATCTTGCTTTGATTGACGGTAGCATTTTAAGATGATCTCTCACTAAAATTATCAAGAAGTGTTCTCCCTGAGTATGCACCGTTGCGAAAGTTCTTCGTGCTGAGACACCACGTGATGCTCGGGTGTGATAGGCTCTACGTTCAAATACAACGGGTGCAAAACAGTTGCACACGCGGAATACTCAGGTTAAACTTGACGAGCCTAGCATATAATAGATATGGCCTCGGAACACGGAGACCGAAAGGTCGAGCGTGAATCATATAGTAGATATGATCAACATATTGATGTTCACCGTTGAAACTACTCCATCTCACGTGACGATCGGACATGGTGTAGTTGATATGGATCATGTAATCACTTAGAGGATTAGAGGGATGTCTATCTAAGTGGGAGTTCTTAAGTAATATGATTAATTGAACTTAAATTTATCATGAACTTAGTACCTGGTAGTATTTTGCAAATTATGTTGTAGATCAATAGCTCGCGTTGTTGCTTTCATATGTTTATTTTGATATGTTCCTAGAGAAAATTGTGTTGAAAAATGTTAGTAGCAATGAAGCGGATTGGATCCGTGATCTGAGGTTTATCCTCATTGCTGCGCAGAAGAATTATGTCCTTGATGCACCGCTAGGTGACAAACCTATTGCAGGAGCAGATGCAAATGTTATGAACGTTTTGCTAGCTCAATATGATAACTACTTGATAGTTTAGTGCACAATTCTTAACGGCTTAGAATCGGGACTTCAAAGACGTTTTGAACGTCATGGACCATATGAGATGTTCCAGGAATTGAAATTAATATTTCAAGCAAATACCCGAGTTGAGAGATATGAAGTCTCCAACAAGTTCTATAGCTAAAGGATGGAGGAGAATCGCTCAACTAGTGAGCAAGTGCTCAGATTGTCTGGGTACTACAATCGCTTGAATCAAGTGGGAGTTAATCTTCCAGATAAGATAGTGATTGACAGAGTTCTCTAGTCCCCATCACCAAGTTAGTAGAACTTCGTGATGAACTATAGTATGCAAAGGATGAAGAAAATGATTCCCGAGCTCTTCGTGATGTTGAAATCAACGAAGGTAGAAATCAAGAAAGAGCATCAAGTGTTGATGATTGACAAGACCACTAGTTTCAAGAAAAGGGCAAAGGGAAAGAAAGGGAAACTTCAAGTAGAATGGCAAACAAGTTGTCACTCCCGTGAAGAAGACCAAAGCTGGACCAAAGCCTGAAACTGAGTGCTTACACTGCAAAGGAAATGGTCACTGGAAGCGGAAATGCCCTGAATATTTGGTGGATAAGAAGGATGGCAAAGTGAACAAGGGTATATTTGATATACAGGTGTTTGATGTGTGCCTTACTAGTGTTTATAGTAGCCCCTGAGTATTTGATACTTGTTCGGTTGCTAAGATTAGTAACTCGAAACAGGAGTTACAGAATAAATAGAGACTAGTTGAAGGGGAAGTGACGATGAGTGTTGGAAGTAGTTCCAAGATTGATATGATCATCATCGCACACTCCCTATACTTTCAGGATTAGTGTTAAACCTAAATAAATGTTATTTGGCGTTTGCGTTGAGCATGAATATGATTTGATCATGTTTATTGCAATACGGTTATTCATTTAAGGTCGAAGAATAATTGTTGTTCTGTTTACATGAATAAGACCTTCGATGGTCATACACCCAATGAACATAGTTTGTTGGATCTCGATCGTAGTGATATACATATTCATAATATTGATGCCAAAATATGAAAAGTTAATAATTATAGTGCAACTTATTTGTGGCACTACCGTTTGGGTCATATCGGTGTAAAGCGCATGAAGAAACTCCATAAAGATGGATTTTTGGAATCACTTGGTTATGAATCATTTGATACTTGTGAACCGTCCCTTTTGGCAAGATGACTAAAACTCTGTTCTCCAGAACAATGGAACAAGCTACTGACTTATTGGAAATAATACATACCGATGTATGCGATCCAATGAGTGTTGATGCTCGTGGCAAGTATCGTTATTTTCTGACATTCACAAGATGATTTGAGCAGATATGGGTATATCTACTTGATGAAACATAAGTCTGAAATAATTGAAAGGTTCAAAGAATTTCAGAGTGAAGTGGAAAAATCATCGTAACAAGAAAATAAAGTTTCTGCGATCTGATCACGGAGACGAATATTTGAGTTACGAGTTTGGTCTTCAATTAAACAAAGTGGAATAGTTTCACAGCTCACGCCACCTGGAATACCACAACGTTATGGTGTGTCCGAACGTCGTAACCGCACTTTATTGGATATGGTGCGATCTATGACGTCTCTTACTGATTTACCACTATCGTTTTGGGGTTATGCATTAGAGACAGCTGCATTCACGTTTAATAGGGCACCATCTAAATCCGTTGAGACGACACCGTATGAACTATGGTTTAGCAGTAAACCTAAGCTGTCGTTTCTTAAAGTTTGGAGTTGTGATGCTTATATGAAAAAGGTTTTCAACTTGATAAGCTCGAACCCAAATCGGAGAAGTGTGTCTTCATAGAATACCCAAAGGAAACTGTTGGGTACACCTTGTATCACAGATCCGAAGGCAAAACATTCGTTGCTAAGAATGGATCCTTTCTAGAGAAGGAGTTTCTCTCGAAAGAAGTGACTGGGAGGAAAGTAGAGCTTGATAAGGTAATTTGTACCTTCTCCCGAATTGGAAAGTAGTTCATCACAGAAATCAGTTCCAGTGATTCCTACACCAATTAGTGAGGAAGCTAATGATGATGATCATGAAACTTCAGATCCAGTTACTACAAAACCTCGTAGGTCTTCCAAAGTACAGTCCGCACCAGAGTGGTACGGTAATCCTGTTCTGGAAGTCATGTTACTAGACCATGATGAACCTACGAACTATGAGGAAGTGATGATGAGCCCAGATTCCGCGAAATGGCTTGAGGCCATGAAATCTGAGATGGGATCCATGTATGAGAACAAAGTGTGGACTTTGGTGGAGTTGCCCGATGATCGGCAAGCCATATTGTATAAATGGATCTTCAAGAGGAAGACAGATGCTGATAGTAGTGTCACTATCTACAAAGCTCGGCTTGTCGCAAAAAGGTTTTCGACAAGTTCAAGGTGTTGACTACAATGAGATTTTCTCAACTGTAGCGATGCTTAAGTCTGTCTGAATCATGTTAGCAATTGCCACATTTTATGAAATCTGGCAAATGGATGTCAAAACTGCATTCCTTAATGGTTTTCTTAAAGAAGAGTTGTATATGATGCAACCAGAAGGTTTTGTCAATCCTAAAGGTGCTAACAAAATGTGCAAGCTCCAGCGATCCATCTATGGACTGGTGCAATCATCTCAGTGTTGGAATATACGCTTTGATAAGTTGATCAAAGCATATAGTTTTATACAGACTTACGGTGAAGCCTGTATTTACAAGAAAGTGAGTGGGAGCACTACAGCATTTCTGATAAGTATATGTGAATGGCATATTGTTGACCGGAAATAATGTAGAATTATTCTGCAAAGCATAAAGGAGTGTTTGAAAGGAGTTATTTAAAAGAAAGACCTCAGTAAAGCTACTTACATATTGAGTATCAAGATCTATAGAGATAGATCAAGACACTTGATAAGATTTTCAATGAGTACATACCTTGACAAGATTTTGAAGTAGTTCAAAATGGAACAGTCAAAGAAAGAGTTCTTGCCTGTGTTGCAAAGGTATGAAATTGAGTAAGACTCAAATCCCGACCACAGCAGAAAATAGAAAAGAGAATGAAAGTCATTCCCTATGTCTCAGTCATAGGTTCTATAAAGTATGCTATGCTATGTACCAGACCTATTGTATACCTTGTTCTGTATTTGGTAAGGGAATACAATAGTGATCTAGGAGTAGATCACTGGACATTGGTCAAGAATATCCTTAGTGACGACTAAGGAAATATTTCTCGATAATGGAAGTGATAAAAGAGCTCGTCGTAAAAAGTTACAACGATGCAAGCTTTTACACCAATCCAGATGACTCTAAGTCTCAACCTGGATACATATTGAAAGTGGGAGCAATTAGCTAGAGTAGCTCCGTGCAGAGCATTGTAGACATAAAATATTTGCAAAATACATACGGCTCTGAATGTGAGAGACCCGTTGACTAAGCTTCTCTCACGAGCAAAACATGATCACACCTTACTACTCTTTGGGTGTTAATCACATAGCGATGTGAACTAGATTATTGAATCTAGTAAACCCTTTGGGTGTTGGTCACATGATGATGTGAACTATGGGTGTTAATCATATACAGATATGAATATTGGTGTTAAATCACATGGCGATGTGAACTAGATTATTGACTCTAGTGCAAGTGGGAGACTGAAGGAAATATGCCCTAGAGGCAATAATAAAGTTATTATTTATTTCCTTATTTCATGATAAAAGTTTATTATTCATGTTAGAATTGTATTAACCGAAAACATGATACATGTGTGAATACATAGACAAACACAACGTCACTAGTATGCCTCTACGCTCATTAATTAAAGATGGTTATGTTTCCTAACCATAGACATGTGTTGTCATTTGATTAATGGGTCACATCATTAGGAGAATGATGTGATTGACATGACCCATTCCGTTAGCCTAGCACTTGATCGTTTAGTATATTGCTATTGCTTTCTTCATGACTTATACATGTTCCTGTAACTATGAGATTATGCAACTCCCGTTTACCGGAGGAACACTTTGGGTACTACCAAACGTCACAACGTAACTGGGTGATTATAAAGGAGTACTACAGGTGTCTCCAAAGGTACATGTTGATTTGGCGTATTTCGAGATTAGGTTTTGTCACTCCGATTGACGGAGAGGTATCTCTGGGCCCTCTCGGTAATGCACATCACTATAAGCCTTGCAAGTAATGTAGCTAATGAGTTAGTTACAGAATGATGTATTACGTAACGAGTAAAGAGACTTGCCGGTAACGAGATTGAACTAGGTATTGGATACCGACGATCGAATCTTGGGCAAGTAACATACCGATGACAAAGGGAACAACGTATGTTGTTATGCGGTTTGACCGATAAAGAACTTCGTAGAATATGTAGGAACCAATATGGGCATCCAGGTTCCGCTATTGGTTATTGATCGAGAATAGTTCTAGGTCATGTCTACATAGTTCTCGAACCCGTAGGGTCCGCACGCTTAACGTTACGATGATAGTTTTATTATGAGTTTATAAGTTTTGATGTACCGAAGTTTGTTCGGAGTCCCGGATGTGATCACGGACATGACGAGGAGTCTCGAAATGGTCGAGACATAAAGATCGATATATTGGACGGCTATATTCGGACACCGGAAGTGTTCCGGGTGATTTCGGAGAAAACCAGAGTGCCGGAGGGTTACCGGAACCCCCCGGGAGAAGTAATGGGCCTCATGGGCCTTAGTGGAGAGAGAGAGGGGCGGCCAGGGTGGGCCGCGCGCCCCCTTCCCTCTGGTCCGAATTGGACTAGGAGGGGGGACGGACGGTGCCCCCCTTTCCTTCTCCCTCTCCCCCTTCCTTTCCCCCTACTAGTAGGAGTAGGAAAGGGGGAGTCCTACTCCTACTAGGAGGAGGAGGACTCCTTCTTGGTGCGCCCCCTAGGGAATTGTATACCAACGATCGAATCTCGGGCAAGTACAATACCGTTAGACAAAGGGAATTGTATACAGGATTAATTGAGTCCTTGACATCGTGGCTCATCTGATGAGATCATCGTGGAACATGTGGGATCCAACATGGGTATCCAGATCCCGCTGTTGGTTATTGACCGGAGAACGTCTCGGTCATGTCTACATGTCTCCCGAACCCGTAGGGTCTACACACTTAAGGTTCGATGATGCTAGGGTTATAAAGGAAGTTTGTATGTGGTTACCGAATGTTGTTCGGAGTCCCAGATGAGATCCCGGATGTCACGAGGAGTTCCGGAATGGTCCGGAGGTAAAGATTTATATATTGGAAGTCCTATTTTGGCCACCGGAAAATGTTCGGGATTTTTCGGTATTGTACCGGGAAGGTTCTAGAAGGTTCCGGAGTGGGGCCCACCTGCATGGGGGGACCCACATGAACGTGGGTAGTGGGGGCAAGGCCCCACACCCCTGGTCAAGGCGCACCAAGATCCCCCCTTAGAAGGAATAAGATCATATACCAAAGGGATAAGATCAAGATCCCTAAAAAGGGGGGATAGCAATAGGTGGGGAAGGAAATGATGGGATTTCTTTCCTCCCACCTTTGCCAACGCCCAAATGGACTTGGAGGGCAAGAAACCAGCCCCCTCCACCCCTATATATAGTGGGGAGGCGCATGGGAGCTTCACCCTTGCCCCTGGCGCAGCCCTCCCCCTCTCCCAAGTGCTCCTCCTCTCTCGCGGTGCTTGGCGAAGCCCTGCAGGATTGCCACGCTCCTCCACCACCACCACGCCGTCGTGCTACTGCTGGACGGAGTCTTCCTCAACCTCTCCCTCTCTCCTTGCTGGATCAAGGCATGGGAGACGTCACCGGGCTGTACGTGTGTTGAACGCGGAGGTGCCGTCCGTTCGGCACTAGGATCTCCGGTGATTTGGATCACGACGAGTACGACTCCTTCAACCCCGTTCTCTTGAACGCTTCCGCTTAGCGATCTACAAGGGTATGTAGATGCACTCTTCTTTCCCTCGTTACTAGTCTCTCCATAGATAGATCTTGGTGACTCGTAGGAAAATTTTGAATTTCTGCTACGTTCCCCAATAGTGGTATCAGAGCTAAGTCTATTGCGTAGATTCTTTGCATGAGTAGAACACAAAGTAGTTGTGGGCGTTGATTTTGTTCAATATGCTTACCGTTACTAGTCCAATCTTGTTTCGACGGTATTGTGGGATGAAGCGGCCCGGACCGACGTTACACGTACTCTTACGTGAGACAGGTTCCACCGATTGACATGCACTTGGTGCATAAGGTGGCTAGTGGGTGCCAGTCTCTCCCACTTTAGTCGGAACGGATTCGATGAAAAGGGTCCTTATGAAGGGTAAATAGCAATTGACATATCACGTTGTGGTTTTGCGTAGGTAAGAAACGTTCTTGCTAGAAACCCATAGCAGCCACGTAAAACATGCAAACAACAATTAGAGGACGTCTAACTTGTTTTTGCAGGGTATGCTATGTGATGTGATATGGCCAAGAAGAATGTGATGAATGATATGTGATGTATGAGATTGATCATGTTCTTGTAATAGGAATCACGACTTGCATGTCGATGAGTATGACAACCGGCAGGAGCCATAGGAGTTGTCTTAATTTATTGTATGACCTGCGTGTCATTAAACAACGCCATGTAATTACTTTACTTTATTGCTAACCGGTAGCCATAGTAGTAGAAGTAATAGTTGGCGAGACAACTTCATGAAGACACGATGATGGAGATCATGATGATGGAGATCATGGTGTCATGCCGGTGACGATGATGATCATGGAGCCCCGAAGATGGAGATCAAAAGGAGCAAAATGATATTGGCCATATCATGTCACTATTTGATTGCATGTGATGTTTATCATGTTTATGCATCTTGTTTACTTAGAACTACGGTAGTAAATAAGATGATCCCTTACAAAAATTTCAAGAAGTGTTCTCCCCTAACTGTGCACCGTTGCTAAAGTTTGTCGCTTCTAAGCACCACGTGATGATCGGGTGTGATGGATTCTTACGTTCACATACAACGGGTGTAAGACAGATTTACACACGCGAAACACTTAGGGTTAACTTGACGAGCCTAGCATGTACAGACATGGCCTCGGAACACAGAGACCGAAAGGTCGAGCATGAGTCGTATAGTAGATACGATCAACATGAAGATGTTCACTGATGATGACTAGTCCGTCTCACGTGATGATCGGACACGGCCTAGTTGACTCAGATCATGTAATCACTTAGATGACCAGAGGGATGTCTATCTGAGTGGGAGTTCATAAGATGAACTTAATTATCCTGAACATAGTCAAAAGATCTTTGCAAATTATGTCGTAAGCTCGCGCTTTAGTTCCACTGTTTAGATATGTTCCTAGAGAAAATATAGTTGAAAGTTGACAGTAGCGATTTTGCGGACAATAGAAAGCTTATGTCCTTAATGCACCGCTCAGTGTGCTGAACCCCAAACGTCGTCTGTGTATGTTGCGAACATCGGACATACACGTTTTGATAACTACGTGATAGTTCAGTTAAACGGTTTAGAGTTGAGGCACCAAAGACGTTTTTCGAAACGTCGCGGAACATATGAGATGTTTCGAGGGCTGAAATTGGGATTTCAGGCTCGTACCCACGTCAAGAGGTATGAGACCTCTGACGATTTTCTTAGCCTGCAAACTAAGGGGGAAAAGCTCAATCGTTGAGCTTGTGCTCAGATTGTCTGAGTTCAACAATCACTTGAATCAAGTGGGAGTTGATCTTCCAGATGAGATAGTGATGTTTCTCCAAAGTCATTGCCACCAAGCTGCTAGAGCTTCGTGATGAACTATAACATATCAGGGATAGATATGATGATCCTTGAGGTATTCACGATGTTTGACACCGCGAAAGTAGAAATCAACAAGGAGCATCAATTGTTGATGGTTGGTGAAACCACTAGTTTCAAGAAGGGCAAGGGCAAGAAGGGATACTTCATGAAACGGCAAATCAGCTGCTGCTCCAGTGAAGAAACCCAAGGTTGAACCTAAACCCGAGACTGAGTGCTTCTGTAATAAGGGGAACAGCCACTGGAGCAGGATTACCCTAGATACTTGGTAGATGAGAAGGCTGGCAAGGTCGATAGAAGTATATTGGATATACATTATGTTAATGTGTACTTTACTGGTACTCCTAGTAGCACCAGGGTATTAGATACCGGTTCGGTTACTAAGTGTTAGTAACTCGAAATAAAAGAGCTACAGAATAAACGGAGACTAGCTAAAGGTGAGCTGACGATATGTGTTGGAAGTGTTTCCAAGTTTGATATGATCAAACATCACACGCTCCCTCTACCCTCAAGATTAGTATTAAACCTGAATAATTGTCATTTGGTGTTTGCGTTGAGCATAGACATGATTGGATTATGTCTGTCGCAATACGGTTATTCATTTAAGGAGAATAATGGTTACTCTGTTTATTTGAATAATACCTTCAATGGTCTTGCACCTGAAACGAATGGTTTATTGAATCTCAATCGTAGTGATACATATTTTCATGCCAAAAGATATAAGATAGTAATGATAGTACCACTTACTTGTGGCGCTGCCATGTAAGTCATATTGGTATAAAACGCATGAAGAAGCTCCATATTGATGGATCTTTGGACTCACTCGTTTCTTGAAAAGTTTGAGACATGCGAACCATGTCTATTGGTGTATACGCATGAAGAAACTCCATGCAGATGGATCATTTGGACTCACTTGATTTTGAATCACTTGAGATATGCAAATCATACCACATGGGCAAGATGACTGAAAAGCCTCGGTTTCAGTAAGATGGAACAAGATAGCAACTTGTTGGAAGTAACACATTTTGATGTGTGCAGTCCAATGAGTGCTGAGGCATGCAGTGAATATCGTTATGTTCTTACTTCACAGATGATTCGAGTAGATGTTGAGTATATTTACTTGATGAAAGAAAAGTCTGAATTGTTGAATGGTTCAAGTAATTTCAGAGTGAAGCTGAAGATCATCGTGACAAGAGGATAAAATGTCTATGATATGATCATAGAGATGAGTATCTGAGTTACGAGCTTTGGCACGCAATTAAGACATTGTGGAAATTGTTTCACAATTAATACCGCCTGGAACACCATAGTGTGATGGTGTGTCCGAACATCATAGTTTCACCCTATTGGATATGGTGCGTACCATGATGTCTCTTATCGAATTACCACTATCGTTCATGGGTTAGGCATTAGAGACAACTGCACTCACTTTAATGGGGCACCACGTAATTCCGTTGAGACGACACTATTTGAACTGTGGTTTGGAGAAACCTAAGTTGTCGTTTCTTAAAAGTTTGGGGCTGCGACGCTTATGTGAAAAAGTTTTAGGTTGATAAGCTCGAACCCAAAGCGGATAAAATGCATCTTCATAGGACACCCAAAACAGTTGGGTATACCTCCTAATTCAGATCCGAAAGCAATAGGGATTGTTTCTTGAATCGGGTCCTTTCTCAAGGGAAAGTTTGTCTCAAAAATTGAGTGGGAGGATGGTGGAGACTTGATGAGGTTATTGAACCGTCACTTCAACAAGTATGTAGCAGGGCACAGGAAGTTGTTCCTGTGGCGCCTACACTAATTGAAGTAGAAGCTTATGATAGTGATCATGAAGTTTTTGGATCAAGTCACTACCGTACCTCGTAGGGTGACAAGGATGCATACTACTTTAGAGTGGTACAGTAATCCTGTCTTGAAGGTCATGTTGTTAGACAACAATGAACCTACGAGCTATGGAGAAGCGATGGTGGGCCCAAATTCCGACAAATGGTTAGAAGCCATGAAATTCGAGATAGGATCCATTTATCAGAACAAAGCATGGACTTTGGTGGACTTGCCCGATGATCGGCAAGCCATTGAGATAAATGGATCTTTAAGAAGAAGACGGACGTGGACGGTAATGTCGCCGTCTATGAAGCTCGACTTGTGGCAAGGAGTTTTTCACAAGTTCAAGGAGTTGACTACGATGAGATTTTCTCATCCGTAGCGATGCTTAAGTCCGTCGGAATCATGTTGGCATTAGCTGCATTTATGAAATCTGGCAGATGGATGTCAAAAACGACTTTCCTTACCAGTTTTCGTAAGGAAAGGTTGTATGTGATAAAATCAGAAAGGTTTTGTCGATCCTAAGGATGCTAAAAGGTATGCTAGCTCCAGCGATCCTTCTAAGGACTGGAGTAAGCATCTCGGAGTTGGAATATGTACTTTGATAAGATGATCAAAGATTTTGGGTTTATACAAATTTATGAGAAACTTGTATTTCCAAAGAAGTGAGTGGGAGCACTATAGAATTTCTGATGAGTATATGTTGTTGACACATTGTTGATCAGAAATGATGTAGAATTTTCTGTAAAGCATATAGGGTTATTTGAAAAGTGTTTTTCAAGTGAAAACCTGGTTTAAGCTACTTGAACATTGAGCATCAAGATCTATGAGGATAGATCAAAAACCGCATAATGGTACTTTCAAATGAGCATATACCTTGACATGATCTTGAAGGTGTTCAAGATGGATCAGTCAAACAAGGAGTTCTTGCCTGAGATGTAAGGTATGAAGTCAAGACTTAAAGCTCGACCATGGCAGAAAAGAGAGAAAGGACGAAGGTCGTCCCCTATGTTTCAGACGTAGACTCTATAGTATGCTATGCTGTGTACCGCACCGGAAGTGTGCCTTGCCATGAGTCAGTCAAGGGGTACAAGAATGATCCAGGAATGGATCATTGGACAGCGGTCAAAATTGTCCTTGGAGTAAATAAGGACATGTTTCTTGATTATGGAGGTGATAAAGAGTTCGGCGTAAAGGGTTATGTCGGTGCAAGCTTTAACACCTATCCGAGTGACTCTGAGTAGCAAACCGGATACGTATAGTGGAGCAACCATTTGGAATAGCTCCAAGTGGAGCGTGGAAGTAGCATTTACAATATGACCTAGAAATTTGCAAAGCACACACGGATCTGAAAGGTTCAGACCCATTGACTAAAACCTCTCTCACAAGCAAAACATGATCAAATCCCAGAACTCATTGAGTCTTAATCACATGATGATGTGAACTAGTTTAGTGACACTAGTAAACTCTTTTGATGTTGGTCACATGGCGATGTGACCTGTGAGTGTTAATCACATGGCGATGTGAACTAGATTATTGACTCTAGTGCAAGTGGGAGACTGTTGGAAATATGCCCTAGAGGCAATAATAAATTAGTTATTATTATATTTCCTTGTTCATGATAATCGTTTATTATCCATGCTATAATTGTATTGATAGGAAACTCAGATACATGTGTGGATACATAGACAACACCATGTCCCTAGTAAGCCTCTAGTAGACTAGCTCGTTGATCAATAGATGGTTACGGTTTCCTGACCATGGACATTGGATGTCATTGATAACGGGATCACATCATTAGGAGAATGATGTGATGGACAAGACCCAATCCTAAGCCTAGCACAGAGATCGTGTAGTTCGTATGCTAAAGCTTTTCTAATGTCAAGTATCTTTTCCTTAGACCATGAGATTGTGCAACTCCCAGATACCGTAGGAATGCTTTGGGTGTACCAAACGTCACAACGTAACTGGGTGGCTATAAAGGTGCACTACAGGTATCTCCAAAAGTATCTATCGGGTTGGCACGAATCGAGACTGGGATTTGTCACTCCATGTAAACGGAGAGGTATCTCTGGGCCCACTCGGTAGGACATCATCATAATGTGCACAATGTGACCAAGGGGTTGATCACGGGATGATGTGTTACGGAACGAGTAAAGAGACTTGCCGGTAACGAGATTGAACAAGGTATCGGTATACCAACGATCGAATCTCGGGCAAGTACAATACCGTTAGACAAAGGGAATTGTATACAGGATTAATTGAGTCCTTGACATCGTGGTTCATCCGATGAGATCATCGTGGAACATGTGGGAGCCAACATGGGTATCCAGATCCCGCTGTTGGTTATTGACCGGAGAACGTCTCGGTCATGTCTACATGTCTCCCGAACCCGTAGGGTCTACACACTTAAGGTTCGATGACGCTAGGGTTATAAAGGAAGTTTGTATGTGGTTACCGAATGTTGTTCGGAGTCCCAGATGAGATCCTGGACGTCACGAGGAGTTCCGGAATGGTCCGGAGGTAAAGATTTATATATGGGAAGTCCTATTTTGGCCACCGGAAAATGTTCAGGATTTTTCGGTATTGTACCGGGAAGGTTCTAGAAGGTTCTAGAGTGGGGCCCACCTGCATGGGGGGACCCACATGAACGTGGGTAGTGGGGGCAAGGCCCCACACCCCTGGTCAAGGCGCACCAAGATCCCCCCTTAGAAGGAATAAGATCATATACCAAAGGGATAAGATCAAGATCCCTAAAAAGGGGGGACAGCAATCGGTGGGGAAGGAAATGATGGGATTTCTTTCCTCCCACCTTTGCCAACGCCCCAATGGACTTGGAGGGCAAGAAACCAGCCCCCTCCACCCCTATATATAGTGGGGAGGCGCATGGGAGCTTCACCCTTGCCCCTGGCGCAACCCTCCCCCTCTCCCAAGTGCTCCTCCTCTCTCGCGGTGCTTGGCGAAGCCCTGCAGGATTGCCACGCTCCTCCACCACCACCACGCCGTCGTGCTACTGCTGGACGGAGTCTTCCTCAACCTCTCCCTCTCTCCTTGCTGGATCAAGGCATGGGAGACGTCACCGGGTTGTACGTGTGTTGAACGCGGAGGTGCCGTCCGTTCGGCACTAGGATCTCCGGTGATTTGGATCACGACGAGTACGACTCCTTCAACCCCGTTCTCTTGAACGCTTCCGCTTAGCGATCTACAAGGGTATGTAGATGCACTCTTCTTCCCCTTGTTGCTAGTCTCTCCATAGATAGATCTTGGTGACTCGTAGGAAAATTTTGAATTTCTGCTACGTTCCCCAACACTATTGTCACCACAGATAGGCACGGAAAGACATACATCAAGTGTTCTCAAATCCTTAAAGACTCAATCCGATAAGATAACTTTAAGAGGAAAACTCAATTCATTACAAGAGAGTAGAGGGGAAGAAACATCATAAGATCCAACTATAATAGCAAAGCTCACGATACCTCAAGATCGTGCCAAATCAAGAACACGAGAGAGAGAGAGAGAGAGAGAGAGAGAGAGAGAGATCAAACACATAGCTACTGGTACATACCCTCAGCCCCGAGGGTGAACTACTCCCTCCTCGTCATGGTGAGCACCGGGATGATGAAGATGGCCACCGGTGAGGGATCCCCCCTCCGGCAGGGTGCCGGAACGGGCTCCCGAGAGGTTTTTGGTGGCTACAGAGGCTTGCGGCGGCGGAACTCCCGATCTATTGTGTTCTCCGATGTTTTTAGGGTATATAGAGATATATAGGCAAAATAAGTCGGTCAGGGGAGCCACGAGGGGCCCATGAGGGTGGGGGGCGCGCCCATGGGAGGTGGGCGCGCCTCCCTGCTTCATGGCCACCTCGAAGCATCCCTTACATGCACTCCAAGTCCCCTGGATTGCTTCCGTTCCAAAAATAACTTTCCCAAAGGTTTCATTCCGTTTGGACTCCGTTTGATATTCCTTTTGTTAGAAAAACTGAAATAGGCAAGAAAACAACAATATGGGATGGGCCTCCGGTTAATAGGTTAGTCCCAAAAATAATATGGAAGTGCTTAGTAAAGCCCATAAACATCCAAAACAGATAATATAATAGCATGAATGCTTCATAAATTATAGATACGCTGGAGACGTATCAGCATCCCCAAGCTTATTTCCTGCTCGTCCTCGAGTAGGTAAATGATAAAAGAAAGAATTTATGAAGTCTGAATGCTAGCAGGTGCACAAGTTTGATCAATGATAATTTCAATCACCTTTTCTAGCATGATTATATGTCATAACAGTAGTTCATCTCATAAAACTTCTCAAGATCAAGTAACAAGCTATTCACATGTTAAAGCATAGACCATAAACTTTCTTGAAAACTAGCAAACTTCATTCTCTGTCATCAAACAATTACAATTCATCTTATTTTCAGGAAGGGTCTATGTCAGAGCTTCGATTTAGCAAACTCCACATACTCAACTATCATATAGTCTTTCATGATTGCTACCACTCAAAGCATATTCTTAGAACAAATAGCATCCATCAAACACAGAGAAAGATAGGGGCTTAGTGTTTCGCCTCCCAACTCACTTATCATATAGATAATTGTCAACAATAATAATTCATGATCAAATATATTTGCATGGCCATATATGCTTAGATCTTTCCCCAACACACGATGCTTGCCAACTAAAGAGTAGGCAGGAATGAGAAGCATACCACTGACTCTTGCATAAAAGTAAAAGATAGGCCCTTCGCAGAGGGAAGCAGGGATTTGTAGAGGTGCCAGAGCTCGATTTTGAAATAGAGATAAATAATTTTGAGAGGTATGATCTCATTGTCAACATAACAACTAAGAGTTCCCAATATCTTCCATACTACATACATTATAGGCGGTTCCCAAACAGAATGGTAAAGTTTTTACTCCCCCTCCACCAACAATCATCAATCCATGGCTTGCCCGAAGCAACGGGTGCCTCCAACTAACATCAATCCTGGGGGAGTTTTGTTCGCAATTATTTTCGATTTGATTTTGATCTTTTGATCATGGGACTGGGCATCCCAGTTACCAGCCATTTTTCTCGTGAACGATGAGCGGAGTCCACTCATCGTGAGAATAACCCATCTAGCATGGAAAATACTGACAGCCCCACTACATGAGCGATTCGGGCATACAAAACAGATTATTATTTGAAGGTTTAGAGTTTGGCACATGCAAATTTACTTGGAACGACAGGTAAATACCGCATATAGGTAGGTATGGTGGACACTCATGGAAGAAACTTGGTTCAAGGGATTTGGATGCACAAGCAGTATTCCCGCTTAGTACAGATATTTTGGCTAGCAAGGGATTCTAAAAAGCAAACACCACATGCTGGAGGATCTATAACAATATAACTTCTATACAAATACACCCAAGCATAACTCATTATGTTGTCTTCCTTGTTCAACTTCAACTAATTTGCTCAGGTTTAAAAAAAATTAATGGGGCTCACAATCATAGAATATGTCTAAGATAGTATATTTATATGGGAAATTTCTCTTCCTTCAATATTCTTTCATGAATTGTTCAAGTGACCAATACAATGCTTGCTAACCTTCAATAAATTTACTACCTCTACTTCTTAGATGTGAAGTCATTACTCCCAACGGGGTAAGCATATGAAACATATATAATTTCAGATTTATGACATTCAACTCATTCAACCATTTACTCATAGGATATAAGTGAAGCACATGAGTAAATGACAAACTACTCCAAAAAGATATAAGTGAAGATCAATGAGTAGCCAAATAATTATGTAACTATGTGAAGACTCTCTCTCATTTAAGAATTTCAGATCTTGGTATTTTATTCAAACAGCAAGAAAAACCAAATAAAACAACATGACGCTCCAAGCAAAACACATATCATGTGGTGAATAAAAATATAGCTCCAAGTAAAGTTACCGACAGACGAAGACGAAAGAGGGGATGCCTTCCGGGGCATCCCCAAGCTTAGGCTTTTGGTTATCCTTGAATATCTTGGGGTGCCATGGGCATCCCCAAGCTTAGTCTCTTGCCACTCCTTATTCCATAGTCCATCCAATCTTTACCCAAAACTTGAAAACTTCACAACACAAAACTCAACAGAAAACTCGTAAGCTCCGTTAGTATAAGAAAATAAAACCACCATTTAGGTATTGTAATGAACTCAATCTAAATTCATATTGGTGTAATATCTACTGTATTCCAACTTCTCTATGTCTCATATCCTCCGATACTACTCGTAGATTCATCGAAATAAGCAAACAACACATAGAAAACAGAATCTGTCAAAAACAGAATAGTCTGTAGTAATCTGTATCAAACGTATACATATGGAACTCCAAAAATCCTACCAAATTAGGAGAACCTGAGAACTTTGCGTATCAATCCATAGCAAAAAGAATCGGATCAAAATCACGTTTCTGTGAATTATCAAAACTAATTTACTGGGTGCAAAAGTTTCTGATTTTCAGCAGGATCAACACAACTATCACCGTAAGCTATCCTAAAGGACTTACTTGGCACTTTATTGAAACAAAAGCTATAAAACATGATTACTACAGCAACATAATCATGTGTACACAAAAACAGTAAGGGTAAATATTGGGTTGTCTCCCAACAAGCGTTTTTATTAAATTCCCCTAGCTAGGCATGATGATGACAATGATGCTCACATAAAAGATAAGAATTGAAACATAATGGTGTTGACGCTCAAAAATGACATGATCGCAAAGAGTGACTTAAGTCTATAATGGAATGAGGTTAAAATTATGAGTTTATGTCACCATTTGATGGCCCTCGTCAAGATGATCGAAATAAATATGAAGATGGACCAAAAAGGAGCTCAAGTGCAAACGTTATGACAATTTCGGAGATACCCGTGTTGACACCTGATTAAAGAATGACATGAAACCTAATTAAGAAGACCTTGGATAGAAAAAATTACAACTGCAAAGTTCTTCGTCTCATCGAAACGGACGATTTTGATATAAAGATCGTCCCCATACGAGGTCGTATGCAAAAGTTATAGGCAAAACCGTGCGCTGCATCAATGTTGGCCGGATCATCCGGGCCGGGGTCCGGTTCATCCGGGTAATTGAAGCACTAAGATTCCAGAAGGTTGGCGGTGAAGCCGGATGATCTGGGTCAACTCCCGGATGATCCGGGTAAAGGCTGGACAATCCGGGCAATCGTCCGGACATCCGAACAAGTTTTTCTGCTGCAGGCTTTAGAAAACGGCCCGAAAACCCCTCAATATGGCCTCAGATCAAAAAGTGTTCAACATGAAAGTTGTGCGCCTCGTCGAGACGGTTGATTTTGATATAAAAACCATCCAAATCCGAGGTCGTATGCAGATTCTAGAGCCGAAACATTAAGCTGCTGTTAGAAAACTGGGCTAGGCCGGATCATCCGGGCCGGAGGTCGTGAGAAGTCCGAATTTGGCTGGATTTTGATGATTTGGACGACAAGGCAAGTCCTTTTCTTATACGGAAAGTCCATCCGCCTCTTATATAGACGAGAGGTGACGGCCGATTGAACAACACACAATCGAACAAATCTATCTACATCTTTTACCTTTACTTTTCCTTCTCCCTTGTTCTTCTTCTTCCTCGTTCTTCGTTTGTTCTTCTTCATTGCAGGGCGGTGAACCTCGAGGCCCTAGGGGCGGTCAGACCGACCTAGGGCAGCCCATAGCCGCCGCGTGCCCTGACGGGGTCCCTCCCGGGCGTGTGGGGTTTCGGGTCTACAAAAGCACCCGCCGAATTGTCTTGCGTACCGCGCTTCCGACGGGTCTCCTTTGACGTGAGCTGCGGTGCATCACCCTCGGCGTTGGAGGTACACGATGACGTGTTCGTGTGCGAACACACTTTTTGGCGACTCCTCTAGGGACGAAGCTTTGAACGGTCTCCGGCCCGTTCTTGCTACGAAGAGATCGTCATCTAGGGTTTGCAGTCTACAAAGGTAATATGAATACCCAATTCACATATGTAGATGCAAATAATGCATATGTTGTTGCTAGATCATCTAATGAGCATAATGTATCGGCTATCCCTAGCTTTATCAATCATGCGTCTAATTATGTGCAAGGGCCGATGCAACAAAATCTCCATGATTCTACTTTATATAATTTTAGCAACATGCAACATATGTATCCCAGCTCCCATGCATCGGCAACCCCACAAATTTATATGCCGATGAATAACAAGATGAGTTCGATTAATCAAGTTGAGACACCCTATGTAGGAACTTCCAATGGTATGCAACAAAGTGTTTCAAGTATTTATTCATCGGCAAATAACTTACAGTACGCTAATCCAAACGTGCCAGTGGATAGGGGAATTGGCCATGTTACTACTAGTTATTTGGCCAATTATCCTCAAACATCATATGATATGCCTAACGCTACTAATTTTTTGGCACCATACACAACTGTTGATGTCCATAATTCGGCTCCACACCTTCACGGTCATGGCCGAATAAGTGAAACTTCTGCAGGAGCACAAATGCCTTCACCTACTACCATGGCATACCATGTCCCCCCTACACAATTACAGAATTTCGGCAACATCTCATTGCCGAAAGAGCCTAAAAGCATTGGGGGGCAACCATATCCAGACTGGGTAATTGAGAACAGGCTTACATTCTCTTGGGATTTCTGCAACTCTATTCGCCAGGAACTAATAGATGGCGGGAAGCCTCATGATTTTGCTGCTGTAAAAGCTAGAGTTGTGCAAATGATGCAGTCGCCTAGTGTTATACCATCCAATGTATCACCTAAACAATCGCAAAGTTTCGGCACCTCATTGCCAAAAGAGTCTCAAAGTATTGGGGGGCAATCTCATGACGAGTGGATGGAAATTGAGATGAAAAAGTTTAAAGCTCGCCAAGCTGAGATCTGGGCAAAAATTAGACGAGAGAGAGAAGCCTTGCAAATTCAAAAATATAAAGTTGTTGACTCAGGTAACAAAGAAAATTCGGTTATTAGAAAAGCTGAATCAAGTAGTATATATTCTGAGTCCATCAAATCCAAAGAGGCAAGCATTATTGAGAAAGGGCATGGAAATCATAGCAAAAAAGCCATACTTGATTTTTCCGAAGTCAATGGAACCTACTTCCTGCCCTATGAGTTCCGTGCCATAGAAATTGACAAGCCTCACGGACAAGAACAAGTAGCCGAACAAAGTTCGGCTGACATGGATCTTCAAGGTAATGATGCACGGAATCAAGAAAAAGATGATGAAGAGGCGTTGGAGAGCCATCCAAAGGCGAAGCAAGATATTGTTCAAGTCACACCACCATCATGCTCTCCCAACATATTTGAAGAGGTATGTTTAGCAAGTAATTTACCTATTTTCAGATTTGGTCAGAACTTTATTGTTGATGCATCTATTAGAAAAATCCTCATAAGTAATTTTGAAAGACCAATGAAGAAGGGTAATTTACTTGTTAGCAATAAAATTGTTACGGAACATATCGGTCAAACCATTGCACAATTTATAAAGACCGATAGTGACTTATTGTTGCAGCCAAAGTTTTCCCCGTTGCATTATCTAAAGTTCATATCTAGTTGGGTAGCTTTGCTTATTTCTTACTTGGCTTGCACTTGGTCTCAATTGAGACATGTGTATTCTAAATATTTTTGTTTCAGAAGTTTAAAGCCAAGGTTAATTTCTTTTGAGAAATCCGATGCTAATATAATATCTTATCCAAAGACATCGAAGATAGAGTGGAAAACACAATGCATAGCCGAATGGGGAGATTCCAAATCTGAACCATTCGTTTGCTTATCTCCAAAGCCGTTCAAACAGCAAGATCGGCTAGAAAACAAGAAGTATACCTTCAATTCAAGCATGTGTGATCAAATATTTGATTTGTTGCTAAAAAATAATTACATTACAATTCTTGATCACCATGTTAAGCCATCAATCCAAGGACGAATGTATTGTAAGTTGCATGATTCGTCCAAGCATAATTTTGAGGATTGCAACATGTTTCGTCAAATAGTTAAATCGGCCATTGAAAAAGGATGATTGAAGTTTGTTGAAACATCAAGAGATGACCAGTCTATTCCGATTGGTCCCGACGGCAAAAAGTTTTTGCATCGGTTGCTTCAAGCCGATCCACTTAAAGAGAATGTAAAAGCTGCAGGTGATGGGATCAAGCTTTCAAGTAAAGAAGTTGTTGAAGAGCATAACGAACATAATCTTGAGGGCGAGAATTCCATCGAAGCTACAATAAAGACGCCAAGGACTAGGGGGCAGCAAGCAAATCCAATGATCAATGACAACAAATCAAAAGAAAACAAAGGCCGAAATAAGCGCAAGTATAAGAGATCAAAAATCACCTTCGCTGAACTATTGGATAAATATCAAAAGAAGAGTGAAGATAAGAATGCTTATCGGCCAAATCATGCAAAGAAACCAAGATCACCCCCAAGGCGCAAATATGAGGATCGGTATTGGCAAAGTGCGAATTTTAATGCAACATATTCATATCCTTATTTTGGGCCACCAATGCCAATGCCGTGGATGCCTCCCTATGCTCATATAGATACATATTCATCATGGGACAGGTATGATACAAGGGCACATTCTCCATCTTATTTTAGACCATCTCACCAATATTATGCAGCTCCAAGAAGATCAACATCTGAACAATCACATGTTAAAGACCGTTTCAATCATAAGGAATCGGTCCAGAGCTCAAGGAAGAAGAAAGAGGTGGTCAAACAATTTTACCGCGTTAAAAGAGATGGTCATAAGAGTGCTACTTCAGATTTTATCTCAAATGAAAAAGTGCCAGTGAAAGTGTTGACATTGGCTACTAAAGGCAATGAGATGAAGCAAAATGCCAAATCTGAAGAAAAGAAGTTGAGAGTGCACAAGGCCAAGAAAGAATTGCCATTGGTCAAAACAGAATCACAGCCGAGATGCCCACTCGGCTTATTGTATTGGCAAAAGAAGGAATTACAAAATCTTAGTGCACAAGAGCTGAGAAAGAGGAACATGGCATGGGTTCCCAAGAGGATCAATAAAAAACGATGTGCATGCTTCAATTGCAACAAGTACAATGAAAGGAAGAAAGAGAAGGATGGAAGAAACAAACAATTAAGCCGAAGGTGTGCATCACAACATCAAAATCTTCGGTTAGCACATCATCCATTTTCTTCAACAATGCCATTGATGCCTTTGCCATGGAATTCATCCACAGGTATGATCAGTTACCCTCCATGGACTTATTTTGATCCATGGATGCAACATAATTTTCTATATCATGACAGAGTATTACCAAATCACTATACATTTGGTTAGTTACATTTTTGTTGCTAAGACAAAGGGGCCGAAATATTTTATTCCTATTTTATTTGTTTATTTCGGCTATACATGCTTTAATGGATGAATTCTACATGGACCTCATGATAATGGCCGATACTTAACTATCGTCCTATGAAACTATCTGATCATGGCCGGTGTGAAATTCTAACATCGTCCTTAGTTCAATTGGAACCGAGACAAGGTACATGTTAAGTGATATTAACCTTGTCTCTCTAGTACTATGGAGATTATGTTTCAATGGTTGAATTCACAATGGCCAAGGTATTGGTGTTGTTTATATATCTCCTTATGGTGCAATTTTATGAAGCCTCATGCCACTTAGAATATTTTTTGCACAATTAATCAAAGCCGAATATGCATTTATTCGGATTGAATCTTTTACATGCTATATGGCTATACATATTGAGGCTTTCAGTGATTCGTTATGAGTAGTGCAACAAATATTCAAGGGTTATCAATGTTTTGATGAATCACTTATAGTTTATCTTAAGGTATGTCTAGATGCAAAATTTACCTTGGGTTGCTATAAAATTGTTCATATTTCTAGACATGACAATTCGAAAGAGTTGGCACAACAGGCATCCGGCTACTATGTTAATCATGGTGTGTTGCATTTCTATCAATAGCCGATGCTTAGTCTCGTCAACATAGGTAAGGCCGAACCGAAGTCCACCGCTGCGGCCACTAATATTGTTTTTATACAGGTAAAAGTGAGGATTGGAGAAAGTTTATTGTTGAATATCTGCAAAGTCCTAACAAAAGGGTGAACAATATGGTTCGGAGGATGACCTTGAGATACATATCTATGAAACTTTATCATCGAGTTGTTAATGAAGTTGAAAAGGTTTCACCCAAATTTGCATCAAGGATTCAAGCAAATAATGGCTGATATATATTTATCGCCCTAAGCACATGCAAAGTGGCCGATGGAGTGTTGACATCGTCCTTAGAACCAACATGATACAAGTTATTTTTCGGCATACTACCTTTGCCGAAAAACAGGGGGGCATGTGTTGACGCTCAAAAATGGCATGATCGCAAAGAGTGACTTAAGTCTATAATGGAATGAGGTTAAAATTATGATTTTATGTCACCATTTGATGGCCCTCGTCAAGATGATCGAAAAAAAATATGAAGATGGACCAAAAAGGAGCTCAAGTGCAAAAGATATGACAATTTCGGAGATACCCGTGTTGACACCTGATTAAAGAATGACATGAAACCTAATTAAGAAGACCTCTGATGGAAAAAGTTACAACTGCAAAGTTCTTCTTCTCGTCGAAACGGACGATTTTGATATAAAGATCGTCCCCATCCGAGGTCGTATTCAAAAGTTATAGGCAAAACCGTGCGCTGCATCAATGTTGGCCGGATCATCCGGGCCGGGGTCCGGTTCATCCGGATAATTGAAGCACTAAGATTCCAGAAGGTTGGCGGTGAAGCCGGATGATCTGGGTCAACTCCCGGATGATCCGGGTAAAGGCCGGACAATCCGGGCAATCGTCCGGACATCCGGACAAGTTTTTCTGCTGCAGACTTTAGAAAACGGTCCGAAAACCCCTCAAGATGGCCTCAGATCAAAAAGTGTTCAACATGAAAGTTGTGCGTCTCGTCAAGGCGGTTTATTTTGATATAAAAAACGTCCAAATCCGAGGTCGTATTCAGATTCTAGAGCCAAAATATTAAGCTGCTGTCAGAAAACTGGGCTAGGCCGGATCATCCGGGCCTACAGCCGGACATCCGGGCCGGAGGTCGTGAGAAGTCCGAATTTGGCTGGATTTTGATGATTTGGAAGACAAGGAAAGTCCTTTTCTTGTACGGGAAATCCATCCGCCTCTTATATAGATGAGAGGTGACAGCCGATTGAACAACACACAATCGAACAAATCTATCTACATCTTTTACCTTTACTTTTCCTTCTCCCTTGTTCTTCTTCTTCCTCGTTCTTTGTTTATTCTTCTTCATTGCAGGGCGGCGAACCTCGAGGCCCTAGGGGTGGTCAGGCCGACCTAGGGCAGCCCATAGCCGCCGTGCGCCCTGACGGGGTCCCTCCCGGGCGTGTGGGGTTTCGGGTCTACAAAAGCACCCGCCGGATTGTCTTGCGTACCGCGCTTCCGGCGGGTCTCCTTCGACGTGAGCTACGGTGCATCACCCTCAGTGTTGGAGGTACACGGTGACGTGTTCGTGTGCGAACAAACGGGAGCATCATGAAGCATATGACTAGCACATTTAAGCCTAACCCACTTCCTATGCATGGGGATTTTATGAGCAAACAACCTATGGGAGAACAATAATCAACTAGCATAGAAAGGCATAACAAGCATAGCTTCAAGATTTTCAACACATAGGTAGGAAACTTGATATTATTGCAATTCCTACAAGCATAAGTTTCTCCCTCATCATAATTTTCAGTAGCATCATGAATGAATTCAACAATATAACCAGCACCTAAAGCATTCTTTTCATGATCTACAAGCATAGAAAATTTACTACTCTCCACATAAGCAAAATTCTTCTTATTCGGAATAGTGGGAGTATCATATGAGACTCGAATACTATAAATTGTTTCCACATTAAAAGAGTAATGTTCAGAAAAAGGGTAATCATAATCATGACAAGTTTTATAAATATAATCATCACTACATTATATAGCATAAGTTTCATCACAATAATCATCATAAGTAGCAACTTTGTTCTCGTCATAATCGATCGAAACCTCTTCCAAGATAGTGGAATCATCACTAAATAAAGTTGACACTCTTCCAAATTCACTTTCATATTCATAACAATAAGATTCAACATCCTCCAAAATAGTGGGATCATTACTTCCTAAAGTTGACACTCTTCGAAACCCACTTTCATCAATATAATCATCATAGGTAAGAGGCATGCTATCATCATAACAACTTTGCATATCGAAACTTGGGATGCTAAAAATATCATCTTCATTAAACATAGCATCCCCAACCTTGGGAAAAACATTAATTGCAGCAAATATATTCTCAAATATGTCATCCTCATCAAACATAGCTTCCCCAAGCTTGGGCCCTTTCATATCATAAGCATAATAACTCTCATCATTAATAGTATGGATAGCACCAATAGTATAGCAATTATCATCATCACAATGAGTAGTAGGAGCAACATCATTTGGGAGGGATACCTTTTTACCTTTGCTTCTCCATATTTTCTTTTTCTTCTTCACATTATGTGTGGGTTCAACCTTCTTCTCTGAGCTCCTTATTGATGAGATTGGTTGAATAGAAAGCTCCTCCTCGTTACCTGATTCATCATAAGAAATAATAGGAGGATATTGGGAAGTCTCTTCCCTTTCATTAGTGTTCTCTTCATCTTCTATTTGCTTTCTTTTCTTTAGGTAATTGGCAATATAAGGATTTTCAATGCAATTCACCGCACAATACATATAAATTTCCTCTAGATTAATATCAAGAAAATTCTGAAGGTTAAATTCTGGAATATGCTTAGTTGCACGTTTCAATTCTTCATAACCCAAAAGCAAACTAAGTTCATTATGATGTGCAAGGGAAACCAAGTCATCACAATTTTTGGACACGATTCGATCATGAAACAGTTTGCATCGGAGATTTAAATGACCATGTTCATTGCAAAGTTCACAAGTACGGTAAAGATATCTTAAATTTCCAGCACTCTTATCTAGCCTTACTTGCAACCCTTTAGTTTCTAAATGCTTATGCTTCTTGCAATATATATCTTCCCTATTTGGTGCGTACTTGCAAACCCAATACATTCCGCAAAAATCGACATGCCTATAAGAGATATTTTCATCATGACTAGTGTGCAATCATCATTAGTACTATGGATATTCAAGGAGTTCATACTAACAACATTGCAATCATGCTCATCATTCAAAGATTTAGTACCAAACATTTTATATACTTCTTCTAGCACCTGAGAACAATTTTCCTTTTCATCATACTTACGAAAGATATTAAAAAGATGAAGCGTATGAGGCAAACTCAATTCCATTTTTTGTAGTTTTCTTTTATAAACTAAACTAGTGATAAAACAAGAAACAAAAAGATTCGATTGCAAGATCTAAAGATATACCTTCAAGCACTCACCTCCCCGGCAACAACGCCAGAAAAGAGCTGATGTATACTACACAACCTTCTTCTTGTAGACGTTGTTGGACCTCCAAGTGCAGAGGTTTGTAGGACAGTAGCAAATTTCCCTCAAGTGGATGACCTAAGGTTTATCAATCCGTGTGAGGCGTAGGATGAAGATGGTCTCTCTCAAGCAACCCTGCAACCAAATAACAACGAGTCTCTTGTGTCCCCAACACACCCAATACAATGGTGAATTGTATAGGTGCACTAGTTCGGCGAAGTGATGGTGATACAAGTGCAATATGGATGGTAGATATAGGTTTTTGTAATCTGAAAATATAAAAACAGCAAGGTAACTAATGATAAAAGTGTGCATAAACAGTATTGGAGTGCTAGGAAACAAGGCCTAAGGTTCATACTTTCACTAGTGCAAATTCTCTCAACAATAATAACATAATTAGATCATATAACTATCTCTAAACATGCAACAAAGAGTCACTTCAAAGTCACTAATAGCAGAGAACAAACAAAGAGATTATGGTAGGGTACGAAACCACCTCAAAGTTATCCTTTCTGCTCGATCTATTCAAGAGTCCGTAGTAAAATAACACGAAGCTATTCTTTCCGTTCGATCTATCATAGAGTTCGTACTAGAATAACACCTTAAGACACAAATCAACCAAAACCCTAATGTCACCTAGATACTCCAATGTCACCTCAAGTATCCGTGGGCATGATTATACGATATGCATCAAAAAATCTCAGATTCATCTATTCAACCAACACAAAGAACTTCAAAGAGTGCCCCAAAGTTTCTACCGGAGAGTCAAGATGAAAACGTGTGCCAACCCCTATGCATAAGTTCGTCAAACCCGCAAGTTGATCACCAAAACATACATAAAGTAGATCACGTGAATATCCCATTGTCACCACAGATAAGCATGGCAAGACATACATCAAGTGTTCTCAAATCCTTAAAGACTCAATCCGATAAGATAACTTCAAGAGGAAAACTCAATTCATCACAAGAGAGTAGAGGGGAAGAAACATCATAAGATCCAACTATAATAGCAAAGCTCGCGATACATCAAGATCGTGCCAAATCAAGAACACGAGAGAGAGAGAGAGATCAAACACATAGCTACTGGTACATACCCTCATCCCCGAGGGTGAACTACTCCCTCCTCGTCATGGAGAGCATCGGGATGATGAAGATGGCCACCGGTGAGGCATCCCCCCTCCGGCAGGGTGCCGGAACGGGCTCCTGAGAGGTTTTTGGTGGCTATAGAGGCTTGCGGCGGCGGAACTCCCGATCTATTGTGTTCCCCGATGTTTTTAGGGTATATGGAGATATATAGGCGAAAGAAGTCGGTCAAGGGAGCCACAAGGGGCCCACGAGGGTGGGGGCACGCCCAGGGGAGGTGGGCGTGCCTCCCTACCTCATGGTCACTTTGAAGCTTCCTTTACGTGCACTCCAAGTCCCCTGGATTGCTTCCATTCCAAAAATAACTTTACTGAAGGTTTCATTCTGTTCGGACTCCGTTTGATATTCCTTTTCTTCGAAACACTGAAATAGGCAAGAAAACAACAATATGGGCTGGGTCTCCGGTTAGTAGGTTAGTCCCAAAAATAATATAAAAGTGCTTAGTAAAGCCCATAAACATCCAAAACAGATAATATAATAGCATGAATGCTTCATAAATTATAGATATGTTGGAGACGTATCAGTATCCTTGCTGACACACCTATTTGAGAGAGCCAAAATTATTCTATGATTTGTTCGAATTGCTCTATGTGCTTCACTTAAAATTTCTGAGCTCTGGAATTGCTCTAGTGTTTCACTTATATCTTTTTGAGCACGGTGTGCTTTATTATTTTTGAAGAAATACTCTCACGCTTCACTTATGTTTGTTTTAAAGTTAGTGGATTTTTGAAGAAATTGTTGGGGAACGCAGTAATTTCAAAAAAATTCCTACGATCACGCAAGATCTATCTAGGTGATGCATAGAAACGAGAGGGGAGAGTGTGTCTACGTACCCTCGTAGACCGAAAGCGGAAGCGTTAAGTAACGCGGTTGATGTAGTCGAACGTCTTCGCGATCCAACCAATTAAGTACCGAAAGCACGGCACCTCCGCGATCTGCACACGTTCGGCTCAGTGACGTCCCTCAAACTCTAGACCTAGATGAGGCCGAGGGAGAGTTCCGTCAGCACGATGGCGTGGTGACGGTGATGATGAAGTGCCACCAAATGTTTGGGGCAGTTCCGCTTCTAGTGACCATTTCCTTTGCAGTCGAATTACTCAGTTTCAGGCTTAGGTCTAACTTTGGGCTTCTTCACGGGAGTGACAACTTGCTTGCCATTCTACTTGAAGTTCCCTTTCTTTCCCTTTGCCCTTTCTTTAAACTAGTCCATTTCATCGTCAGAAGAGCTCGGGAATCATTTTTGTCATCCATTTCAGCGTCACGAAGAGCTCGGGAATCATTTTCATCATCCCTTGCATACTATAGTTCATCACGAAGTTCGAGTAACTTGGTGATGGTGACTAGAGAACTCTGTCAATCCCTATCTTATCTGGAAGATTAACTCCCACTTGATTCAAGCGGTTGTAGTACCCAGACAATCTGAGCACATGCTCACTGCTTGAGCTATTATCCTCCATCTTTTTAGCTATAGAACTTGTTGGAGACTTCATATCTCACAACTCGGGCATTTGCTTGAAATATTAACTTAACCTCCTGGAACATCTCATATATTCCATGACGTTCAAAACGTCTTTGAAGTCCCGATTCTACGCCGTAAAGCATGGTGCACTAAACTATCAAGTAGTCATCATATTGAGCTAGCCAAATGTTCATAACGTCTGCATCTGCTCCTGCAATAGGTGTGCCACCTAGTGGTGCATCAAGGACATAATTCTCCTGTGCATTATGAGGATAAACCTCAGATCACGGACCCAGTCCGCATCTTTGCTACCATCATCTTTCAACTTAGTTTTCTCTAGGAACATATAAAAAACATAGGGAGGCTACAACGCGAGCTATTGATCTACAACATAATTTGCAAAATACTACCAGGACTAAGTTCATGATAAATTAAAGTTCAATTAATCATATTACTTAAGAACTCCCACTTAGATTGACATCCCTTTAGTCATCTAAATGATCACGTGATACATATCAACTAAACCATGTCCTATCATCACGTGAGATGGAGTAGTTTTCAATGGTGAACATCTCTATGTTGATCATATCTACTATATGATTCATGCTCGACCTTTTGGTCTCCAGTGTTCCGAGGCCATATCTGCATATGCTAGGCTTGTCAAGTTTAACCCGAGTATTCTGCATGTGCAAAACTGGCTTGCACCTGTTGTATGTGAACGTAGAGCCTATCACACCCGATCTTCACGTGGTGTCTCAGCATGAAGAACTGTCACAACGGTGCATACTCAGGGAGAACACTTATACCTTGAAATTTTAGTAAGGTATCATCTTATAATGCTACCGCCGTACTAAGCAAAATAAGATGCATAAAAGATAAACACCACATACAATCAAAATATGTGACATGATATGGCCATCATCATCTTGTGCTCATGACCTCTATCACCGAAGCATCATCATGATCTCCATCATCACCGGCGCGACACCTTGATCTCCATCGTAGCATCGTTGTCGTCTCGCCAACTATTGTTACTACGACTATCGCTGCCGCTTAGTGATAAAGTAAAACAATTACATGGCGATTGCATTGCACACAATAAAGCGACAACCATATGGCTCCTGCGAGTTGCCGATAACTTTGTTACAAAACATGATCATCTGATACAACAATTTATATCACATCATCCCTTGACCATATCACATCACAGCAAGCCCTGCAAAAACAAGTTAGACGTCCTCTACTTTGTTGTTGCAAATTTTACGTGGCTGCTACGGGCTTCTAGCAAGAACCGTTCTTACCTACGCATCAAAACCACAACGATTTTTCGTCAAGTGTGCTGTTTTAAGCTTCAACAAGGACCGACCATAGTCAAACTCTATTCAACTAAAGTTGGAGAAATAGACACCCGCCAACCACCTTTGTGCAAAAGCATGTCGGTAGAACCAGTCTCATGAATGCGGTCATGTAATGTCGGTCCGGGCCGCTTCATCCAACAATACCGCTGAATCAAAGTAAGATGTTGGTGGCAAGCAATATGACTATTATCGCCCACAACTCTTTGTGTTCTACTCGTGCATATAACATCTACGCATAGACCTGGCTCAGATGCCACTGTTGGGGAACTCGGTAATTTCAAAAAAATCCTACAATCACGCAAGATCGATCTAGGTGATGCATAGCAATGAGAGGGGAGAGTGTGTCTACGTACCCTCGTAGACCGAAAGCGGAAGCATTAAGTAAACAGTTGATGTAGTCAAACGTCTTCGCAATCCAACCGATCAAGTACCGAATGCACGACACCTCCGCGATCTGCACACGTTCAGCTTGGTGACGTCCCTCGAACTCTAGATCCAGCTGAGGCCGAGGGACAGTTCTGTCAGCACGACGGCATGGTGACGGTGATGATGAAGTTACCGGCGCAGGGCTTCGCCTAAGCACCACGACGATATGACCGAGGTGGAAAACTGTTGAGGAGGGCACCGCACAACGGCTAAAGATCAACTTGTGTGTCCTTGGGGTGCTCCCCTCCCCCGTATATAAAGGAGGGAGGGAGGAGGCGGTCGGCCTAGGGGGCGCGCCAAGCATAGGGAGTCCTACTAGAACTCCCGAGTCCTAGTAGGATTCTCTTTCCTATTCAGAGTAGGAGAGAAGGAAAGAGAGGGAGAGGGAGAAGGAAAGGGGGGTTGCGCCCCCACCCCTTGTCCAATTCGGTTTGGGCAGAGGGGAGGCGCACGCCACCTCTTGGCCCTTCTTCCCTCTCTCCACTAAAGCCCAATAAGGCCAATTACTTCTCCCGGCGAATTCCTGTAACTCCATGGTACTCCGAAAAATACCCAAATCACTCGGAACCTTTCCGATGTCTGAATATAGCCTTCCAATATATCGATCTTTACGTATCGACCATTTGAGACTCCTAGTCACGTCCATGATCTCATCTAGGACTCTGAACAAACTTCGGTCATCAAATCACATAACTCATAATACAAATCGTCATCGAACGTTAAGCGTGCGGACCCTACGGGTTCGAGAACTATGTAGACATAACCGTGACACATCTCCGGTCAATAACCAATAGCAGAACCTGGATGCTCATATTGGCTCCTACATATTCTACGAAGATCTTTATCGGTCAAACAGCATAACAACATACGTTGTTCCCTTTATCATCGGTATGTTACTTGCCCGAGATTCGATCATCGGTATCATAATACCTAGTTCAATCTCGTTACCGGCAAGTCTCTTTACTCGTTCCGTAGTACTTCATCTCGCAACTAACTCATTAGTTACAATGCTTGCGAGGCTTATAGTGATGAGTATTACCGAGAGGGCCCAGAGATACCTCTCCGAAACACGGAGTGACAAATCCTAATCTCGATCTATGCCAACCCAACAAACACTTTCGGAGACACCTGTAGAGCACCTTTATAATCACACATTTACATTGTGACATTTGGTAGCACACAAAGTGTTCCTCTGGTATTCGGGAGTTGCATAATCTCATAGTCTGAGGAAGTGTATAAGTCATGAAGAAAGCAGTAGCAATGAAACTGTAACGATCATAATGCTAAGCTAACGGATGGGTCTTATCCATCACATCATTCTCCTAATGATGTGATCCAGTTCATCAAATGACAACACATGTCTATGGTTAGGAAACATAACCATCTTTGATTAATGAGCTAGTCAAGTAGAGGCATACTAGGGACACTATGTTTTGTCTATGTATTCACACATGTACTAAGTTTCCAGTTAATACAATTCTAGCACGAATAATAAACATTTATCATGATATAAGGAAATATAAATAACAACTTTATTATTGCCTCTAGGGCATATTTCTTTTAGTCTCCCACTTGCACTAGAGTCAATAATCTAGTTCACATCGCCATGTGATTTAACATCAATAGTTCACATTTGTATGTGATTAACACCCATAGTTCACATCGCCATGTGACCAACAACCAAAGGGTTTACTAGAGACAATAATCTAGTTCACATTGCTATGTGATTAACACCCGAAGAGTACTAAGGTGTGATCATGTTTTGCTTATGAGAGAAGTTTAGTCAACGGGTCTGTCACATTTAGAGTCGTATGTATTTTGCAAATATTCTATGTCTACAATACTCTGCATAGAGCTACTCTAGCTAATTGCTCCCACTTCCAATATGTATCCAGATTGAGACTTAGAGTCATCTAGATCGATGTAAAAGCTTGCATCGACATAACTCTTTACGACAAACTCTTTATCATCCCCATCACCGAGAAACATTTCCTTAGTCCTCATTAAGGATAATTTTGACCGCTTTCTAGTGATCTATTCTTAGATCACTATTGTACCCCCCTTGCCAAACTCATGGCAAGGTACACAATAGGTATGGTACACAGCACAACATACTTTATAGAACCTATGACTGTGGCATAGGGAATGACTTCCATTCTCTTTCTATCTTCTTCTGTTGTCGGGTTTTGAGTCTTACTCAACTTTACACCTTGTAATACAGACAGGAACTCCTTCTTCGACTGATCCATTTTGAACTCTTTCAAAAACTTGTCAAGGTATTTACTCATTGAAAAATCTTATCAAGCGTCTTGATCTATCTCTATAAATCTTGATGCCCAATATGTAAGCAGCTTCACCGAGGTCTTTCATTGAAAAACTCTTATTCAAGTGTCCCTTTATGCTATCCAGAAATTCTATATCATTTCCAATCAACAATATGTCATCCACATATAATATTAGAAATGTTACAGAGCTCCCACTCACTTCCTTGTAAATACAGGCTTCTCCAAAAGTCTATATAAAACCATATGCTTTGATCACACTATCAAAGCGTTTATTCCAACTTCGAGAGGCTTGCACCAGTCCATAAATGGATCGCTGGAGCTTCCACACTTTGTTAGTACCCTTTGGATCGACAAAATCTTCTGGTTGCATCATATACAACTCTTCTTCCAGAAATCTATTCAGGAATGCAGTTTTGACATCCATCTGCCAGATTTCATAATCACAAAGTTCAGCAATTGCTAACATGATTCGGACAGGCTTAAGCATCACTACGGGTGAGAAAATCTCATCGTATTCAACTCCTTGAACTTGTCGAATACCTTTTGCGACAAGTCGAGCTTTGTAGATAGTAACAGTACTATCAGCAGAAATACTACTTGTGCATCCAAAATCCTTAAACCCAGTTTTGCGATATGAGTCCACCATACCTACCTATATGCGGTATTTCTGTGTCGTTCTAAGCAAATTTGTATGTGCCAACTCTAATTTTTCAAAATGACTTTCCTTTTTGTGTGCCCGTACCATGCACGAAGCAGGAGGGGTGGCCAATATTTTCCATGCTTGATGTGTTATTCTCAAGATGAGTGTTTATTCACTTGTCATTGCATGAGAGTACGGCGGTAATAGGGATATCCGGTCCTGAAATGAAAAAAATTACTTTATGTTGTCAAATAATAGATTCCTTGAAAAGTGTTGCTTTGGACGGTACCCGTGGATGTGGCTAGCCTTGGAGTGTGAAAGAACGGTGGAAAAAGGAATAAACTTTATTTTATGTTTGGGAACCGCCTATGATATATCTAGTATGGGAAGTGTTGGGAATTACTCAGTCATTTTTGTTGACGGGAAATGCATGCCTCTCAAAATATTTTATCTCTCAATTTAAGCTTTCAGCTCTGGCACCTCAACAAATCCCTACTTCCCTCTGCGAAGGGCCTATCTATTTACTTTATGCAATTTTTTATT
Source organism: Triticum timopheevii (assembly GCA_963921465.1). Classification (NCBI taxonomy): domain Eukaryota; kingdom Viridiplantae; phylum Streptophyta; class Magnoliopsida; order Poales; family Poaceae; genus Triticum; species Triticum timopheevii. The sequence goes on from OY997266.1 coordinate 467,299,984, forward strand.
TATATTTTAGTCTCCATCTTGTCTTATAAAGCACCTTAAGGGGCACTATGATCGTACTTGAGCATTGGATGTAGCTAATATCCGAGTGTGTTTTGTGAATGGATCAATGATTGAGCATGATGGGCTAGGGATAATTTTCTTTAGTGTTGATATTTTGAAAGACATGGTTGCTTGTTGATATGCTTGAGTATTGAAGTTATCATGTCAAATATAGACTATTGCTTTGAATCATCTAAAAATCCAAATGTCCATGCTACAAAAGAAAAGAACATGTGATGACCATGTTCAGGGCCGGCCCTGGGGAGGGGCAGGGGGCAGCCGCCCCAGGACCCCAGAATCTAGGGGCCCCCTCCCGTGTATCCTATGATCAAGCCTATTGTTTTAAGATATAGAGGTCTGGCCTGATTATGTGTAGTGTAGTAGCGCACATCAGAACCTCGAGGAGACATGGGGCCTGGCCCAGCAGATGGCCTACGGCTTGACGAGTACAGCGCACAACATCCAACTCTTTTTTCCGATCGTCGATGCCCATGTCTTCAGGCTCCACTCTCCATCTGCGCAAGGCCGCCACCGCCGCCGTGTTTTCTTTCTATCGTCCACGCCCACATCAAACTCCAGTCGCCAATTGCGGCGAGGCCATCACCGCCCATACCACATTGGCGGCGGTTGAGGAGTAGCAGGATCGTCTTCAGGTACTAGTAGGGATTGCGCCGTTCTTTTTTCTATGTCCGGCTCCTTTTATTTTATTGAATGCTATGAGTTTGTATGTATTTTTAGATTTATTCCCTTCCTTGCTTCAGGTGAAAAAATACTGTAATCCCCATTAGAGGGATTTTGGTTTGGCATTCAGAGTTAGTATTATCTCAAAGGCATTCAGACGGTCGATTCCTTGTAGAGAATTCCAACTTAGATCAGGATAGAAGTGGATATAGAATGATGATTTTGTATCTGCATATCATATCAAGTAATACACTGAATCTTCCGTTCAACGGGTTCTCATCTTGATTACTACATTTAACCCATTATCCATGTGTTATTTCTAGGGCTTAGAAGATGGTTCTAATGCTTCATCAAAGAGCAAAAATCTTATCAAGAAGGACATGTGTAAGGATGCACCAATATGGATGTGTTTAATGGCTTAGGTAAGCTTCCTTGTGTGATTTCTTTTGCCCTTCTGTAATAAACATGTGCATAATTTAAATAGCTATATATTGATGAAAACAATGTGAGGTCTGTAAATGTCCAAAGAGAGGTTAGGTTTGACAAATTTACACATTGAGAAAAAAATGTTGAATAAGATCAATATTGATATCATTACTATCAGCGACTTTGCATCTAGGAAACTAAAAGAAAATTTTATGGTAATATATACGGGCCCCTAGGCTCTCTTTTTGCCCCGGGCCCCAAAATCTTAGGACCGGCCCTGAACATGTTAGGCAGCATTCCATATTAATTTTTTTGTTTTTATCATTTACCTACTCGATGACGAGCAGGAATTAAGCTTGGGGATGATGATACGTCTCCAACGTATCTATAATTTTTTATTGTTCCATGCAGTTATATTATCATTCTTGGGTGTTTTACAATCATTTTATAACAACTTTATATCATTTTTTGGGACTAACCTATTAACATAGTGCCCTGTGCTAGTTGTTGTTTTTTGCTTGTTTTTTACTTCGCAGAATATCAGTACCAAACAAATTCCAAATGCCACGGAACTTTTTGGAGATTTTTTTTAACCATAAGACAACTTGGGAGCCAAGGAAGCACCTAGGGGAGGCCCGTGGGGCCCACAAGACAGTAGGGCACACCAGAGGCCCCTAGCGCGCCCAGATGGGTTGTGGGGCCCACGCGGGTATCCTCCACCACCTCTTTGCTCTATAAATCCTCAGAGATTCTAGAAACCCTAGGGGAGCAGAAGAAACACAATTCCAGCCGCCGCAAGTTCCCGAACCACGTGATCCAATCTACACCATCATAGAGGGGTTCATCATCCTCATTGGTGCCTCTCCGATGATGCTTGAGTATCACCATAGACCTACGGGTCCGTAGGCAGTAGCTAGATGGCTTCTTCTATCTTTTTGATTCTCAATACAATGGTCTCTTGGAGATCTATTTGATGTAATGACTTTTTGCAGTGTGTTTGTTGGGATCCGATGAAGTTCGAGTTTATGATCAGATCTCTATCCATGAATATTATTTGAGTCTTCTTTGATATTTTATATGCATGATTACTTATAGTCTCGTATTTCTTCCTCGAATCTTTGGTTTAGTTAGGCCAACCAGATTGATTTTTCTTGCCATGGGAAGAGGTGTTTTGTGATGGGTTCGATCTTACGGTGTCCTCACCAAGTGACAGAAGGGGTAGCGAGGCGCATATGTATCATTGCTATTAAGGATAACAAGATGGGGTATATTCTGACATGAATAGATCTTGTCTACACCATGTCACCGTTCTTATTGCATTACTCCGTTTCTCCATGAACTTAATACACTAGATGCATGCTGGATAGTGGTCGATGTGTGGAGTAATAGTAGCAAATGCAGAATCGTTTCAGTCTACTAATCTTGAACATGATGCCTATATAATGACCATTGCCTTGGATATCGCCATATTTATTTGATCTTCTATCAATTGCCAAACAATAATTTGTTTACCCACCCTATGCTATTTTTTCGAGAGAAGCCACTAGTGAAATTTACGGCCCCCGGATCTATCTTTTATCATATTGCTTTCCGATCTATTTTTCATCGCATTTGTTTTCAGATCTATTATTCCCAAAACCCAAAAATACCATGTTGCACTTTTTATATGCATTTTTATTTCGTGTTTTATTCATATCTATTTATTCAAACTCATACTAATTAATCTATGTTTTTACCGAGAAGGGATTGACAACCCCTCTTACGCGTTGGGTTGAGAGGTTTTGTTCTTTGTGTGTAGGTACCGTTTATATAGTATTGTTTGGTTCTCCTACTGGTTTGATACCTTGGTTTCATAACTAAGGGAAATACCTACCGCAGTTGTACTGTATCATCTCTTCCTCTTTGGGGAAATACCGATGCAGATACAAGCAATCATCTACAGGAACCAAAGAACAACGCATCTCTATGATGCATGTCTATAGTACTTTCTCTACAGTAGAAGATCCGGGTTGTTTGCCGGCAGCTCCGGCTCCGGCTCCACGTGTCAGGGTATTTCTGACCGATCCCTTGTAACGGTTAGTGGAATAATTTTTTTACTCCATCCCTATTCATCTCCTTATATTTACTTCAGCTCATGGCAGCCGAGTAAAAAATATATCCCTCTCTCTTCCTCTCCTCCGCCTCCTCTTCTCCACTTTGCCCTACCGCCGGCGCATCCCCCACCCCGATCCGCCATCCCCTCTCCTCCCGATGGCCAGATGCGGTGGCCGCCGGTCACCTCTACCGATCCGCAACACGAATCCGCGCTGCCATGCTCGCGGGTCTGATGTCTACTATGCAACCTTCTCCTTGTAGACGTTGTTGGGCTTCCAAGTGCAGAGGTTTGTAGGACAGTAGCAAATTTCCCTCAAGTGGATGACCTAAGGTTTATCAATCCGTGGGAGGTGTAGGATGAAGATGATCTCTCTCAAACAACCCTGCAACCAAATAACAAAGAGTCTCTTGTGTCCCCAACACACCCAATACAATGGTAAATTGTATAGGTGCACTAGTTCGGCAAAGAGATGGTGATACAAGTGCAATATGGATGGTAGATATGAGTATTTGTAATCTGAAAATATAAAAACAGCAAGGTAACAAGTGGTAAAAGTGAGCGTAAACGGTATTGCAATGCTAGGAAACAAGGCCTAGGGTTCATACTTTCACTAGTGCAAGTTCTCTCAACAATAATAACATAATTGGATCATATAACTATCCCTCAACATGTTGGGAAACGTAGTAATTTCAAAAAAATTCCTACGCACATGCAAGATCATGGTGATGATATAGCAACAAGAGGGGAGAGTGTTGTCCACGTACCCTCGTAGACCATAAGCGAAAGCGTTAGCACAACGCGGTTGATGTAGTCGTACGTCTTCACGATCCGACTGATCCAAGCACCGAACGTACGGCACCTCCGAGTTCAGCACACGTTCAGCTCGATGATGATCCCCGGGCTCCGATCCAGCAAAGCTTCGGGGATGAGTTCCGTCAGCACGACGGCGTGGTGACGATGATGATGTTCTACCGGCGCAGGGCTTCGCCTAAACTCCGCAACGATATGACCGAGGTGGAATATGGTGGAAGGCGGCACCGCACACGGCTAAGGAACGATTCGTAGATCAACTTGTGTCTATGGGGTGCCCCCTGCCCCCGTATATTAAGGAGTGGAGGAGGGGAGGGCCGGCCCTCTCTATGGCGCGCCATAGGGGTGTCCTACTCCCACCGGGAGTAGGATTCCCCTTTTCCTAGTCCAACTAGGAGTCCTTGCAAGTAGTAGGAGTAGGAGACAAGGAAGGGGAAAAGAGAAGGAGAAGGAAGGAAGGGGGCGCCCCCCCTCCCTAGTCCAATTCGGACTAGTCCAAGGGGAGGGGTGCGGCCACCCTTTTGGCCCTTTCTCTCCTTTCCCGTATGGCCCATTGAGGCCCAATACGAATTCCTGTAACTCTCCGGTACTCCGAAAAATACCCGAATCACTCGGAACCTTTCTGAACTCCGAATATAGTCGTCCAATATATCGATCTTTACGTCTCGACCATTTCAAGACTCCTCGTCATGTCCCCGATCTCATACGGGACTCCGAACTCCTTCGGTACATCAAAACTCATAAACTCATAATAAAACTATCATCGAAACCTTAAGCGTGCGGACCCTACGGGTTCGAGAACTATGTAGACATGACCGAGAACTATTCGTGGTCAATAACCAATAGCGGAACCTGGATGTCCATATTGGCTCCTACATATTTTACGAAGATCTTTATCGGTCAAACCGCATAACAACATACGTTGTTCCCTTTGTCATCGGTATGTTACTTGCCCGAGATTCGATCGTCGGTATACAATACCTAGTTCAATCTCGTTAACGGCAAGTCTCTTTACTCGTAACGTAATGCATCATTCCGTAACTAACTCACTTAGCTACATTGCTTGCAAGGCTTATAGTGATGTGCATTACCGAGAGGGCCCAGAGATACCTCTCCGACAATCGGAGTGACAAAAGCTAATCTCGAAATACGCCAACCCAACATGTACCTTTGGAGACACCTGTAGTGCTCCTTTATAATCATCCAGTTACGTTGTGATGTTTGGTAGCACCCAAAGTGTTCCTCCGGTAAACGGGAGTTGCATAATCTCATAGTTACAAGAACATGTATAAGTCATGAAAAAAGCAATAGCAACATACTAAACGATCAAGTGCTAGGCTAACGGAATGGGTCATGTCAATCACATCATTCTCCTAATGATGTGACCCATTAATCAAATGACAACACATGTCTATGGTTAGGAAACATAACCATCTTTGATTAATGAGCTAGTCAAGTAGAGGCATACTAGTGACGTTATGTTGGTCTATGTATTCACACATGTATTATGTTTCCGGTTAATACAATTATAGCATGAATAATAAACATTTATCATGAAATAAGGAAATAAATAATAACTTTATTATTGCCTCTAGGGCATATTTCCTTCAGTCTCCCACTTGCACTAGAGTCAATAATCTAGTTCACATCGCCATGTGATTTAACACCAATATTCATATCTGTATATGATTAACACCCATAGTTCACATCTTTATGTGACCAACACCCAAAGGGTTTACTAGAGTCAATAATCTAGTTCACATCGCTATGTGATTAACACCCAAAGAGTACTAAGGTGTGATCATGTTTTGCTCGTGAGAGAATCTTAGTCAACGGGTCTGTCATATTCAGAGCCATATGTATTTTGCAAATATTCTATGTCTACAATGCTCTGCACGGAGCTACTCTAGCTAATTGCTCCCACTTTCAATATTTATCCAGATTAAGACTTAGAGTCATCAGGATCAGTGCCAAAACTTGTATCGACGTAACCCTTTACAACGAACCTTTTGTCACCTCCATAATTGAGAAACATATCCTTATTCCACTAAGGATAATTCTGACCAATGTCCAGTGATCTACTTCTAGATCACTATTGTACTCCCTTGCCAAACCAGGGCAGAGTGTACAATAGGTCTGGTCCATAGCATGGCATACTTTTATAGAACCTATGACTGATGCATAGGGAATGACTTTCATTCTCTTTCTATTTTCTGCCGTGGTCGGGATTTGAGCCTTACTCAATTTCATACCTTTGCAACACAGGCAAGAACTCTTTATTCGACTGTTCCATTTTGAACTATTTCAAAAATTTATCAAGGTATGTACTCATTGAAAAATCTTATCAAGCGTCTTGATCTATCTAAATAGGTCTTGACGCTCAATATGTAAGTAGCTTTACTGAGGTCTTTCTTTTTTAAAAAACTCTTATTCAAGTATCCTTTTATGCTATCCAGAAATTCTATATCATTTCCAAACAACAATATGTCATCTACATATAGTATTTAGAAATGCTACAGAGCTCCCACTCACTTTCTTTTAAATACAGGCTTCTCCAAAAGTCTGTATAAAACCATATGCTTTGATCAACTCATCAAAGCGTATATTCCAACTCCGAGATGCTTGCACCAGTCCATAGATGGATCGCTGGAGCATGCACACTTTGTTAGCACCTTTAGGATTGACAAAACCTTCTGGTTGCATCATATACAACTCTTATTTAAGAAAACCATTAAGGAATGCAATTTTGACATCCATTTGCCAGATTTCATAAATTGTGGCAATTGCTAACATGATTCGGACAGACTTAAGCATCGCTACAGTTAAGAAAATCTCATTGTAGTCAACACCTTGAACTTGTCGAAAACCTTTTTGCAACAAGTCGAGCTTTGTAGATAGTAACACTACTATCACATTCGTCTTCCTCTTGAAGATCCATTTATTTTTCTATGGTTTGCCGATCAACGGGCAAGTCCACCAAAGTCCACACTTTGTTCTCATACATGGATCCCATCTCAGATTTCATGGCCTCAAGCCATTTCGCGGAATCTGGGCTCATCATCGCTTCCTCATAGTTCGTAGGTTTATCATGGTCTAGTAACATGACTTTCAGAACAGGATTACCGTACCACTCTGGTGCGGACCATACTCTGGAAGACCTACGAGGTTCTGTAGTAACTTGATCAGAAGTTTCATGATCATCATCATTAGCTTCCTCACTAATTGGTGTAGGAATCATTGGAACTGATTTCAGTGATGACCTATTTTCCAATTCAGGATAAGGTACAGTTACCTCATCAAGTTCTACTTTCCTCCCACTCACTTCTTTCGAGAGAAACTCTTTCTCTAGAAAGGATCCATTTTTAGCAACGAATATCTTGCCTTTGGATCTGTGATAGAAGGTGTACCCAACAGTTTCCTTTGGGTATTCTATGAAGACGCACTTCTCCGATTTGGGTTTGAGCATATCAGGACGAAACTTTTTCACATAAGCATCGTAACCCCAAACTTTAAGAAATGACAACTTGGGTTTCTTGCCAAACCACAGTTCATAAGGTGTCATCTCAACGGATTTAGATGGTGCCCTATTTAACGTGAATGCAGCTGTCTCTAATGCATAACCCCAAAACGATATTGGTAAATCGGTAAGAGACATCATTGATCGCACCATATCAAATAATGTGCGGTTACGACGTTCGGACACACCATAACGTTTGTGGTGTTCCAGGTGGTGTGAGCTGTGAAACTATTCCACATTGTTTTAATTGAAGACCAAACTCGTAACTCAAATATTCATTTCCACGATCAGATCGCAGAAACTTTATTTTCTTGTTACAATGATTTTCCACTTCACTCTGAAATTATTTGAACCTTTCAACTATTTCAGACTTATGTTTCATCAAGTAGATATACCCATATCTGCTTAAATCATCTGTGAAGGTCAGAACATAACGATACCAGCCACGAGCCTTAATACTCATTGGTCTGCATACATCAGTATGTATTATTTCCAACAAGTTTGTTGCTCGTTCCATTGTTCCGAAGAACGGAGTTTTAGTCATCTTGCCCAAAAGGCACGGTTCGCAAGCATCAAATGATTCATAACCAAGTGATTCCAAAAATCCATCTTTATGGAGTTTCTTCATGCGCTTTACATCGATATGACCCAAACGGCAGTGCCACAAATAAGTTGCACTATCATTATTAACTTTGCATCTTTTGGCATCAATATTATGAATATGTGTATCACTACGATCGAGATCCAATAAACTATTTTCATTGGGTGTATGACCATTGAAGGTTTTATTCATGTAAACAGAACAACAATTATTCTATGACTTTAAATGAATAACCGTATTGCAATAAACATGATCAAATCATATTCATGCTCAACGCAAACGCCAAATAACATTTATTTAGGCTTAACACTAATCCCGAAAGTGTAGGGAGTGTGCGATGATGATCATATCAATCTTGGAACTACTTCCAACACTCATCGTCACTGCCCCTTCAACTAGTCTCTGTTTATTCTGTAACTCCTGTTTCGAGTTACTAATCTTAGCAACCGAACAAGTATCAAATACTCATGGGCTACTATAAACACTAGTAAGGTACACATTAATAACATGTATATCAAATATACCCTTGCTTACTTTGCCATCCTTCTTATCCACCAAATATTCAGGGCATTTCCGCTTCCAGTGACCATTTCCTTTGCAGTGTAAGCACTCAGTTTCAGGCTTTGGTCCAGCTTTGGTCTTCTTCACGGGAGTGACAACTTGTTTGCCATTCTACTTGAAGTTTCCCTTTCTTTCCCTTTGCCCTTTTCTTGAAACTAGTGGTCTTGTCAATCATCAACACTTGATGCTCTTTCTTGATTTCTACCTTCATCGATTTCAACATCACGAAGAGCTCGGGAATCGTTTTCGTCATCCCTTGCATACTATAGTTCATCACGAAGTTCTAGTAACTTAGTGATGGTGACTAGAGAATTCTGTCAATTACTATCTTATCTGGAAGATTAACTCCCACTTGATTCAAGCGATTGAAGTACCCAGACAATCTGAGCACATGCTCACTAGTTGAGCGATTCTCCTCCATCTTTTAGCTATAGAACTTGTTAGAGACTTCATATCTCTCAACTCGGGTATTTGCTTGAAATATTAACTTCAACTCCTGGAACATCTCATATGGTCCATGACGTTCAAAACGTCTTTGAAGTCATGATTCTAAGCCGTTAAGCATGGTGCACTAAACTATCAAGTAGTCATCATATTGAGCTAGCCAAACGTTCATAACGTCTGCATCTGCTCCTGCAATAGGTCTGTCACCTAGCGGTGCATTAAGGACATAATTCTTCTGTGCAGCAATGAGGATAAACCTCAGATCACGGATCCAATCCGCATCATTGCTACTAACATCTTTCAACACAATTTTCTCTAGGAACATATTAAAATAAACATATGAAAGCAACAACGCGAGCTATTGATCTACAACATAATTTGCAAAATACTACCAGGACTAAGTTCATGATAAATTAAAGTTCAATTAATCATATTACTTAAGAACTCCCACTTAGACAGACATCTCTCTAGTCATCTAAGTGATCACGTGATCCAAATCAACTAAACCATGTCCGATCATCACGTGAGATGGAGTAGTTTCAATGGTGAACATCACTATGTTGATCATATCTACTATATGATTCATGTTCGACCTTTCGGTCTCCGTGTTCCGAGGCCATATCTGTATATGCTAGGCTCGTCAAGTTTAACCTGAGTATTCCGCGTGTGCAACTGTTTTGCACCCGTTGTATTTGAACGTAGAGCCTATCACACCCGATCATCACGTGGTGTCTCAGCACGAAGAACTTTCGCAACGATGCATACTCAGGGAGAACACTTCTTGATAATTAGTGAGAGATCATCTTAAAATGCTACCGTCAATCAAAGCAAGATAAGATGCATAAAGGATAAACATCACATGCAATCAATATAAGTGATATGATATGGCCATCATCATCTTGTGCTTGTGATCTCCATCTTCGAAGCACCGTCGTGATCACCATCATCACCGGCGCGACACCTTGATCTCCATCGTAGCATCGTTGTCGTTACGCCATCTATTGCTTCTATGACTATCGCTACCGCTTAGTGATAAATTAAAGCAATTACAGGGCGTTTGCATTTCATACAATAAAGCGACAACCATATGGCTCCTGCCAGTTGCCGATAACTTTGGTTACAAAACATGATCATCTCATACAATAAAATATAGCATCACGTCTTAACCATATCACATCACAGCATGCCCTGCAAAAACAAGTCAGACGTCCTCTACTTTGTTGTTGCAAATTTTACGTGACTGCTACGAGCTTAGCAAGAACCGTTCTTACCTCCGCATCAAAAACCACAACGATAGTTCGTCAAGTTAGTGTTGTTTTAACCTTCGCAAGGACCGGGCGTAGCCACACTTGATTCAGCTAAAGTGAGAGAGACAGACACCCGCCAGCCACCTTTAAGCACGAGTGCTCGTAACGGTGAAACCAGTCTCGCGTAAGCGTACGCGTAATGTCGGTCCGGGCCGCTTCATCTCACAATACCGCCGAACCAAAGTATGACATGTTGGTAAGCAGTATGACTTGTATCTCCCACAACTCACTTGTGTTCTACTCGTGCATATGACATCTACGCATAAAACCTAGGCTCGGATGCCACTGTTGGGGAACATAGTAATTTCAAAAAATTTCCTACGCACACGCAAGATCATGGTGATGATATAGCAACGAGAGGGGAGAGTGTTGTCCACGTACCCTCGTAGACCATAAGCGGAAGCGTTAGCACAACGTGGTTGATGTAGTCGTACGTCTTCACAATCCGACCGATCCAAGCACCGAACGTACGGCACCTCCGAGTTCAGCACACGTTCAGCTCGATGACGATCCCCGGGCTCCGATCCAGCAAAGCTTCGGGGATGAGTTCCGTCTGCACGACGGTGTGGTGACAATGATGATGTTCTACCGGCGCAGGGCTTCGCCTAAACTCCACGACGATATGACCGAGGTGGAATATGGTGGAAGGGGGCACCGCACACGGCTAAGGAACGATTCGTAGATCAACTTGTGCCTATGGGGTGCCCCCTGCCCCCATATATAAAGGAGTGGAGGAGGGGAGGGCCGGCCCTCTCTATGGCGCGCCCTAGGGGTGTCCTGCTCCCACCGGGAGTAGGATTCCCCTTTTCCTAGTCCAACTAGGAGTCCTTCCAAGTAGTAGGAGTAGGAGACAAGGAAGGGGAAAAGAGAAGGAGAAGGAAGGAAGGGGGCGCCCCCCCTCCCTAGTCCAATTCGGACTAGTCCAAGGGGAGGGGTGCGGCCACCCTTTTGGCCCTTTCTCTCCTTTCCCGTATGGCCCATTGAGGCCCAATACGAATTCCCGTAACTCTCCGGTACTCCGAAAAATACCCGAATCACTCGGAACCTTTCCGAACTCCGAATATAGTCGTCCAATATATCGATCTTTACGTCTCAACCATTTCGAGACTCCTCGTCATGTCCCCGATCTCATCCGGGACTCCGAACTTCTTCGGTACATCAAAACTCATAAACTTATAATAAAAATGTCATCGAAACCTTAAGCGTGCGGACCCTACGGGTTCGAGAACTATGTAGACATGACCGAGAACTATTCGTGGTCAATAACCAATAGCGGAACCTAGATGTCCATATTGGCTCCTACATATTCTACGAAGATCTTTATCGGTCAAATCGCATAACAACATACGTTGTTCCCTTTGTCATCGGTATGTTACTTGCCCGAGATTCGATGGTCGGTATACAATACCTAGTTCAATCTCGTTAACGGCAAGTCTCTTTACTCGTTACGTAATGCATCATTCCGTAACTAACTCATTTAGCTACATTGCTTACAAGGCTTATAGTGATGTGCATTACCGAGAGGGCCCAGAGATACCTCTCCGACAATCAGAGTGACAAAACCTAATCTCGAAATACGCCAACCCAACATGTACCTTTGGAGACACCTGTAGTGCTCCTTTATAATCACCCAGTTACGTTGTGACGTTTGGTAGCACCCAAAGTGTTCCTCCGGTAAACGGGAGTTGCATAATCTCATAGTTACAAGAACATGTATAAATCATGAAGAAAGCAATAGCAACATACTAAACGATCAAGTGCTAGGCTAACGGAATAGGTCATGTCAATCACATCATTCTCCTAATGATGTGATCCCGTTAATCAAATGACAACACATGTCTATGGTTAGGAAACATAACCATCTTTGATTAATGAGCTAGTCAAGTAGAGGCATAGTAGTGACGTTATGTTGGTCTATGTATTCACACATGTATTATGTTTCCGGTTAATACAATTATAGCATGAATAATAAACATTTATCATGAAATAAGGAAATAAATAATAACTTTATTATTGCCTCTAGGGCATATTTCCTTCACAACATGCAACAAAGAGTCACTGCAAAGTCACTAATAGTAGAGAAAAAAACAAAGAGATTATTGTAGGGTACGAAACCACCTCAAAGTTATCCTTTCTGATCGATCTATTCAAGAGTCCGTAGTAAAATAACACGAAGCTATTCTTTTCATTCGATCTATAATAGAGTTCGTACTAGAATAACACCTTAAGACACAAATCAACCAAAACCCTAATGTCACCTAGATACTCTAATGTCACCTCAAGTATCCGTGGGTATGATTATACGATATGCATCACACAATCTCAGTTTCATCTATTCAAACCAACACAAAGTACTTCAAAGAGTGCTCCAAAGTTTCTACCGGGGAGTCAAGACGAAAACGTGTGCCAACCCCTATGCATAAGTTCACAAGGTCACTGAACCCGCAAGTAGATCACCAAAACATACATCAAGTAGATCACGTAAATATCCCATTGTCACCACAGATAAGTGATACGTCTCCAACATATCTATAATTTTTTATTGCTCCATGCTACTTTATCTACTGTTTTAGGCAATATTGGGCTTTATTATCCACTTTTATATTATTTTTGGGACTAACCTATTAACCGGAGGCCCAGCCCAGATTTGTTGTTTTATGCCTATTTCAGTGTTTCGAGGAAAAGGAATATCAGACGGAGTCAAAACGGAACGAAATCAACTAGAGAAGTTAATTTTGGAAGGAAACCAACCTGATGGGCTTGGAGTGCACGTCAGGGGAGTCCCGGGCTGCCCACGAGGGTGGAGGGCGCGCCCACCCCCTAGGCGCGCCCCCTACCTCGTGAGCACCCCGGAGGTCCACTGACGTACCCCCTGCACCCATATATACCTACGTACCCTAAAACTTCCAGAACAGAAAATAGATCGGGAGTTCCGCCGCCGCAAGCCTCTGTAGCCACCAAAAACCAATCGAGACCCTGTTCCGGCACCATGCCGGAGGGAGGAACCCTCACCGGTGGCCATATTCATCGTCCCGGCGCTATCCATGACGAGGAGGGAGTTGTTCACCCTCGGGGCTGAGGGTATGTACCAGTAGCTATGTGTTTGATCTCTCTCTCTCTCTCTCTCTCTCTCTCTCTCTCTCGTGTTCCATCTATGGCACGATCTTGATGTATCCCGAGCTTTGCTATTGTAGTTGGATCTTATGATGTTTTTCCCCCTCTACTCTCTTGTGATGAATTGAGTTTCCCCTTTGAAGTTATCTTATCGGACTGAGTCTTTTATGAGAACACTTGATGTATGTCTTGCGTGGGATAACCGTGGTGACAATGGGTTATTCTATTGATCCACTTGATGTATGTTTTGGTGATCAACTTGCGGGTTTTGTGACATTGGGAACCTATGCATAGGGGTTGGCACACGTTCTTGACTCTCCGATAGAAACTTTGGGGCACTCTTTGAAGTACTTTGTGTTGGTTGGATGAATCTGAGATTGTGTGATGCATATTGTATAATCATGCCCATGGATACTTGAGGTGACAATGGAGTATCTAGGTGACATTAGGGTTTTGGTTGATTTGTGTCTTAAGGTGTTATTCTAGTACGAACTCTTTTATAGATTGATCCGAAAGAATAACTTTGAGGTGGTTTCGTACCCTACCATAATCTCTACGTTTGTTCTTCGCTATTAGTGGCTTCGGAGTGACTCTTTGTTGCATGTTGAGGGCTTGTCATATTATCTATCTATGTTATTATTGTTGAGAGAACTTGCACTAGTGAAAGTATGAACCCTAGGCCTTGTTTCCTATCATTGCAATACCGTTTACGCTCACGTTTATCACTTGTTACCTTGCTGTTTTTATTATTTCAGATTACAAAAACCCATATCTACTATCTAATTTGCACTTGTATCACCATCTCTTCACCGAACTAGTGCACCTATACAATTTACCATTGTATTGGGTGGGTTGGGTTTTTTGTTATTTGGTTGCAGGGTTGTTTGAGAGAGACCATCTTCATCCTACGCCTCCTATGGATTGATAAACGTTAGGTCATCCACTTGAGGAAAATTTTCTACTATCCTACAAACCTGTGCACTTGCAGGCCCAACAACGTCTACAAGAAGAAGGTTGTGTAGTAGACATCAAGCTCTTTTCTGGCGCCGTTGCCGGGGAGGTTAGCGATTGAAGGTATATCTTTAGATCTTGCAATCAAATCTTTTTGTTTCTTGTTTTAGCACTAGTTTAGTTTATAAAAGAAAATTACAAAAAAAATGGAATTGAATTTGTCTCATATGCTTCACCTTTTTAATATCTTTCGTGAGTATGATGGGAAGGATAATTGTGCTCAAGTACTAGAAGAAGAAATCTCTAAATTATTTGGCACTAAATCTTTGAATGATGAGCATGATTGCAATGTTGTTAGTACGAATTCTTTGAATATCCGTGATGCTAGTGATGATTGCACTAGTTATCATGAAAATATCTCCTATGAGCATGTCAACTTTTGTGGAGTGCATGTTTGCATGAACACACCAAATAGGGAAGATAGATATTGCAAGAGGCATAAGCACTTAGAAACTAAATTGTTGCAAGAAAGGCTAGATGTTTGTGCTGAAAATTTAAATTTTCTTGGCCGTACTTGTGGACTTTGCAATGAAAGTGGTCATTTAGCTATCCGATGCATATTGTTTCATGATCTAATCGTGTCCAAAAATTGTGATGAGTTGATTTCCCTTGCACATTATAATGAGCTTAGCTTGCTTATGGGTTGCGAAGAAATGAAACGTTTAACTAATTATCTTCCAGAATTTGCCCGTTACAAACTTCTTGGTTTTGATCTAGAGAAGATTTATATGTATCGTGCGGAGAATTGCATTGAAAATCCTTATATTGCCAATTACATAAAGAAAAGAAAAAAATAGAAGATGATGATAATACTAATGAAAGGGAAGAGGCTTCCCAATCTCCTCCTATTATTTCTTATGATGAATCAGGTAACGAGGAGGAGCTTTCTATTCAACCAATCTCGTCAATAAGGAGCTCAAAGAGGAAGGTTGAACCCACACTTAATGTGAAGAAGAAAAAGAAAGAAGGGGCAACAAAGGTAAAAAGGTATCCCTTCCAAATGATGTTGCTCCTATTACTCATTGTGATGGTGATAATTGCTATACTATTGGTGCTATAAATATTTTTAATGATGAGAGTGATTACGCTTGTGATATGAAAAGGCCCAAGCTTGGGGAAGCTATGTTTGATGAGGATGACATATATGAGAATATATTTGCTGCAATTAATGTTTGTCCCAAGCTTGGGGATGCTATGTTTAATGATGATGATATTTTTAGTATCCCAAGTTTTGATATGCAAAGTTGTTATGATGATAGCATGCCTCCTACCTATGATGATTATATTGATGAAAGTGGGTTCGGAAGAGTGTCAACTTTAGGAATTAGTGATCCCACTATTTTGGAGGATGTTGAATCTTATTGTGATGAATATGAAAGTGGATTTGGAAGAGTGTCAACTTTATTTAGTGATTCCGCTATCTTGGGAGAGGTTTCAATCGATTATGATGAGAACGAAGTTGCTACTTATGATGATTATTGTGATAATACTTATGCTATAAAGAGTAGTGATGATTATATCTATAAAACTTGTCATGATTATGATTACCCTTCCTCTGAACATTACTCTTGTAATGTGGAAACAATTTTTAGTGTTCAAGTCTCTTATGATACTCCCACTACTATTGATGAGAAGAATTTTGCTTATGTGGAGAGTAGTAAATTTTCTATGCTTGTAGATCCTGAAAAGAATGCTTTAGGTGATGGTTATATTGTTGAATTCATTCATGATTCTACTGAAAATTATTATGAGGGAGGAATATATGATTGTAGGAATTGCAATAATGTCAAGTTTCCTCCCTATGTGCTTAAAATCTTGAAGCTATGTTGGTTTTACCTTCCCATGCTAGTTCATTATTGTTCCCATAAGTTGTTTGCTCACAAAATCCCTATGCACAAGAAGTGGGTTAGACTTAAATATGCTAGTCATATTCTTCATGATGCTCTCTTTATGTTTCAATTCTTATCTTTTATGTGAGCATCATTGTCATCATAATGCCTAGCTAGAAAGGCATTAAAGAAAAGCGCTTGTTGGGAGACAACCCAATACTTATCCTTACTGTTTTTGTGTGTTCACATGATTATGCTACTGTAGTAATCATGTTTTATAGCTTTTGTTTCAATAAAGTGCCAAGTAAGACCTTTAGGATTGGTTTTGGTGATAGTTGTGTTGATCCTGCTGAAAATCAGAAACTTTTGCACCCAGTAAATTAGTTTTGTTAATTCACAGAAACGTGATTCTGATCTGATTATTTTCGATCTGGATTGATACACAAATTTCTTAGGACTTCCTAATTTGGTAGGATTTTTGGAGTTCCATAAGTATAAGTTTGATACAGATTACTACAGACTGTTCTGTTTTTGACAGATTCTGTTTTCTATGTGTTGTTTGCTTACTTTGATGAATCTATGAGTAGTATCGGAGGGTATGGACCATAGATAAGTTGGAGTAAAGTAGATATTACACCAATATGAATTTATAATGAGTTCATTACAGTACCTTATGTGGTGGTTTTGTTTTCTTATACTAACGGAGCTTACGAGTTTTCTGTTGAGTTTTGTGTTGTGGAGTTTTCAAGTTTTGGGTAAAGATTCGATGGACTATGGAATAAGGAGTGGCAAGAGCCTAAGCTTGGGGATTCCCAAGGCACCCCAAGGTAATATTCAAGGACAACCAAGAGCCTAAGCTTGGGGATGCCCCGGAAGGCATCCCCTCTTTCGTCTTCGTTCATCGGTAACTTTACTTGGAGCTATATTTTTATTCACCACATGATATGTGTTTTGCTTGGAGCGTCATTTTATTTTGTTAGTATTTGCTTTCTGTTATTTAGAATAGTGTTTTGCATCTTTAGTTTCAATAAATAAGTCAAGGATAGCCTTTGCCATGCTTATTTTGCTAGTATACATGTTGCTGTTTGAAAAACAGAAAGTTTACCACTGTTGCAAAAATTCCCTAGAAAAGTCAGAGAGTGGTATAATGTTGAATATTTTTGCATATTGGCTCTGATAAATTTGTTACAGTGGGAATTTTAGTTCATAATTTTTGGAGTCAGGGAAGTATTGATACTCTTGCATTCTTTACAGACTGTACTGTTTTGGCAGATTGCTGTTATGGTTGCATTGTTTGCATATGTTTGCTTAATTAATGATTCTATTTGAGGATAGGAGTATTAAATATGCAGAGGCATTTATTATGCAATGATGAATAATTATTTAAGTGATTTGTTACAATAGAAAATGATAAGGTTTTGCATTGGTTTATACTAACCTATCTCACGAGTTCTTGTTGAGTTTGTTGTGGATGAAGCTTTTGATAAAAAGAGAAACCATGATATGAGAGGAATTAAGGAGACACAAAAGCTCAAGCTTGGGGATGCCCAATGCACCCCAAGATAATATTTCAAGAAGTCTCAAGCATCTAAGCTTGGGGATGCCCCGGTAGGCATCCCACCTTTCTTCTTCAACAACTATCGGTTAGTATCGGTTGAGCCTAAGTTGTTGCTTCTTGACATGAGTTGTGCTATCCTTGCAATGTAGTTTTCTTTAGCTTTGCTTGCTATTTGAATAAAGTATCAAGATCTGAAATTATTAAATGAGAGAGAGTCTTCGCATAGTTGCATAATTATTTAGCTACTCATTGACCTTCACTTATATCTTTCGGAGTAGTTTGTCATTTGCTCATAGTGCTTCACTTATATCCTTTGAGCTTGATATTTTTGCTCTAGTACTTCACTTAGATCTTTTAGAGCATGGTGGTAGTTTTATTTTGAAGAAATAGATGAACTCTCATACTTCAGTTAGATTATTTTGAGAGTCATTAATAGCATGGTAATTTGCTTAATGTTAATATACTTGGTATTCAAGATATGTGAAACTCTCTTATGAGTGTGTTGAATACTAAGAAAAGTTTGATACATGATAATTGTTTTGAGATATGGAGGTAGTGATATTAAAGTCATGCTAGTTGGGTGATTATGAATTTAAAGAATACTTGTGTTGAAGTTTGTGATTCCCGTAGCATGCACGTATGGTGAACCGTTATGTGATGAACTCGGAGCATGATTTATTTATTGATTGTCCTCCTTATGAGTGGCGGTCGGGGACGAGCGATGGTCTTTTCCTACCAATCTATCCCCCTAGGAGCATGTGCGTAATACTTTGCTTTGATAACTTCTAGATTTTTGCAATAAGTATATGAGTTCTTTATGACTAATGTTGAGTCCATGGATTATACGCACTTTTTCCCATCCTTCCACCATTGCTAGCCTCTCTAGTACCGCACACTTTTTGCTGGTATCATACACCCACTATATACCTTCCTAAAAACAGCCACCATACCTACCTATCATGGCATTTTCATAGCCATTCTGAGATATATTGCCATGCAACTTTCCACCATTCCATTTATTATGACATGCTCCATCATTGTCATATTGCTTAGCATGATCATGTAGTTGACATCGTATTTGTGGCAAAACCACCGTTCATAATTCTTTCATACATGTCACTCATGATTCATTGCATATCTCGGTACACCGCCGGAGGCATTCATATAGAGTCATACCTTGTTCTAAGTATCGAGTTGTAATTGTTGAATTGTAAGAAAAATAAAAGTGTGATGATCATCATTATTAGAGCATTGTCCCAAGTGAGGAAAGGATGATGGAGACTATGATTCCCCCATAAGTCGGGATGAGACTCCGGACGAAAAATAAAAAAAGGCCAAAAAAAAGAGAAAGGCCCAAATAAAAAAATGAGAGAAAAAGAGAGAAGGGACAATGCTACTATCCTTTTACCACACTTGTGCTTCAAAGTAGCACCAAGATCTTCATGATAGAGAGTCTCTCATTTTGTCACTTTCATATACTAGTGGGAATTTTTCATTATAGAACTTGGCTTGTATATTCCAATGATGGGCTTCCTCAAATGCCCTAGGTCTTCGTGAGCAAGCGAGTTGGATGCACACCCACTTAGTTTCTTTTGTTGAGCTTTCATATACTTATAGCTCTAGTGCATCCGTTGCATGGCAATCCCTACTCACTCACATTGATATCTATTGATGGGCATTTACATAGCCCATTGATACGCCTAGTTGATGTGAGACTATCTTCCCTCTTTTTGTCTTCTCCACAACCACCATTCTATTCCACATAGTGCTATATCCATGGTTCACGCTCATGTATTGCGTGAAGATTGAAAAAGTTTTGAGAATGTCATAAGTATGAAACAATTTCTTGGCTTGTCATCGGGGTTGTGCATGATTTAAATAATTATGTGGGGAAGATGGAGCATAGCCAGACTATATGATTTTGTAGGGATAACTTTCTTTGGCCATGTTATTTTGAGAAGACATGATTGCTTTGATTAGTATGCTTGAAGTATTATTATTGTTTATGTCAATATGAACTTTTGTCTTGAATCTTTCGAATCTGAATATTCATACCACAATTAAGAAGATTTACATTGAAATTATGCCAAAGTATCACTCCGCATCAAAAATTCTTTTTTATCATTTACCTACTCGAGGACGAGCAGGAATTAAGCTTGGGGATGCTTGATACGTCTCCAACGTATCTATAATTTTTGATTGCTCCATGCTACTTTATCTACTGTTTTAGGCAATGTTGGGCTTTATTATCCACTTTTATATTATTTTTGGGACTAACCTATTAACCGGAGGCCCAACCCAGATTTGGTGTTTTATGCCTATTTCAGTGTTTCGGGGAAAAGGAATATCAGACGGAGTCAAAACGGAACGAAATCAACTAGAGAAGTTAATTTTGGAAGGAAACCAACCTGATGGGCTTGGAGTGCACGTCAGGGGAGTCCCGGGCTGCCCACGAGGGTGGAGGGCGCGCCCACCCCCCTGGGCGCGCCCCCCTACCTCGTGAGCACCCCGAAGGTCCACCGACGTACCCCCTGCACCCATATATACCTACGTACCCTAAAACTTCCAGAACAGAAAATAGATCGGGAGTTCCGCCGCCGCAAGCCTCTATAGCCACCAAAAACCAATCGGGATCCTGTTCCGGCACCCTGCCGGAGGGGGGAACCCTCACCGGTGGCCACCTTCATCATCCCGGCGCTATCCATGACGAGGAGGGAGTAGTTCACCCTCGGGGCTGAGGGTATGTACCAGTAGCTATGTGTTTGATCTCTCTCTCTCTCTCTCTCTCGTGTTCCATCTATGGCACGATCTTGATGTATCCCGAGCTTTGCTATTGTAGTTGGATCTTATGATGTTTTTCCCCCTCTACTCTCTTGTGATGAATTGAGTTTCTCCTTTGAAGTTATCTTATCAGATTGAGTCTTTTATGAGAACACTTGATGTATGTCTTGCGTGGGATAACCGTGGTGACAATGGGTTATTCTATTGATCCACTTGATGTATGTTTTGGTGATCAACTTGCGGGTTTTGTGACATTGGGAACCAATGCATAGGGGTTGGCACACGTTCTTGATTATCCGATAGAAACTTTGGGGCACTCTTTGAAGTACTTTGTGTTGGTTGGATGAGTCTGAGATTGTGTGATGCATATCGTATAATCATGCCCACGGATACTTGAGGTGAAAATGGAGTATCTAGGTGACATTAGGGTTTTGGTTGATTTGTGTCTTAAGGTGTTATTCTAGTACGAACTCTTTTATAGATTGATCCGAAAGAATAACTTTGAGGTGGTTTCGTACCCTACCATAATCTCTACGTTTGTTCTCCGCTATTAGTGGCTTCGGAGTGACTCTTTGTTGCATGTTGAGGGCTTGTCATATTATCTATCTATGTTATTATTGTTGAGAGAACTTGCACTAGTGAAAGTATGAACCCTAGGCCTTGTTTCCTATCATTGCAATACCGTTTACGCTCACGTTTATCACTTGTTACCTTGCTGTTTTTATTATTTCAGATTACAAAAATCCATATCTACTATCTATTTTGCACTTGTATCACCATCTCTTCGCCGAACTAGTGCACCTATACAATTTACCATTGTATTGGGTGTGTTGGGGACACAAGAGACTTTTTGTTATTTGGTTGCAGGGTTGTTTGAGAGAGACCATCTTCATCCTACGCCTCCTACGGATTGATAAACCTTAGGTCATCCACTTGAGGGAAATTTGCTACTGTCCTACAAACCTGTGCACTTGCAGGCCCAACAACGTCTACAAGAAGAAGGTCGTGTAGTAGACATCAATAAGCACATGCAAGACATACATCAAGTGTTCTCAAATCCTTAAAGACTCAATCCGATAAGATAACTTCAAAGGGAAAACTCAGTCCATTACAAGAGAGTAGAGGGGTAGAAACATCATAAGATCCAACTATAATAGCAAAGCTCGCGATACATCAAGATCGTACCACCTCAAGAACACGAGAGAGAGAGAAAGAGAGAGAGAGAGAGAGAGAGAGAGAGAGAGATCAAACACATAGCTACTGGTACATACCCTCAGCCCCGAGGGTGAACTACTCCCTCCTCGTCATGGAGAGCGCCGAGATGATGAAGACGGCCACCAGTGAGGGATCCCCCCTCCGGCAGGGTGCCGGAACAGGGTCTCGATTGGTTTTTGGTGGCTACAAAGGCTTGCGGCGGCGGAACTCCCGATCTATGGTGCTCCTGGATGTTTTCGGAGTATATGGGTATATATAGGAGGAAGAAGTAGGTCGGTGGAGCTGCGAGGGGCCCACGAGGGTGGGGGGCGCGCCTCCCTACCTCGTGGCCTCCTCGCTTCTTTCTTGACATCCACTCCAAGTCATCTGGATCACGTTTGTTCCAAAAATCACTCTCCCGAAGGTTTCATTCCGTTTGGACTCCGTTTGATATTGCTTTTCTGCGAAACACTGAAATAGGCAAAAAAACCAGCAATTTGGACTGGGCCTCCGGTTAGGTTAGTCCATAAAATAATATAAAAGTGTATAATAAAACCCATTAAACATCCAAAACAGATAATATAATAGTATGGAACAATAAAAAATTATCGATACGTTGGAGACGTATCAGGGTTGTCATTCGTGGACGCTTCCTCGAGCCGCCGCCGCTCGGCCAATCCGCCCGCCGCTGCGCCCCTCCTCCGATTTGAGGATTTCCTGGTTCTCCCTCCGCCACAGTCGCCGACGAGGACCTACCTCGGCGTCCGATAGCGGTCCTGGGGGCCGTGGGTGGCGGAAATCACCGTCTGCGAGACCCACAAGCAAAAGTGGGCCGGCTCGTTCCACACGGTCAAGCTCGCGGCCATGGAATACGACCGGTGGCAGGTCCGGTTCCACGGCCACAAGGTGAGGCTCAACTTCCCCTTCGGCACGACTTCGGTCCATCTCGTGCCGCCGGAGCCGGGGGTGGTGAGCGCTCGGATTGCGCGGGAGGACCGAGAGGCGATGAAGCGCCTCGAGGCCCACATGGATGAGCTCCGTCGGCAGTACCTAGAGCTCGTGGAGGCGGAGCGGGCGATATTCGCCGTCAATGACGGCAAAGTTATCATCATCTCGGACGACGAGGGCGACAACGAGCAGGGTGACAACGAGGGAGGCGATGAGGAGATCGACATCGCGGAGTGCTGGAGCGTCCTCCCCAACGACGATGACGACGACGGCACCGGCCCGGACCCAACTTGCACCGAGGGTGGCCTCACCCGGATGGACTGGCTCAACCTCCACTTCGACCGAATTTAGTTTAAGTTTAGCTCTAGTTTAAATTTACGTTTAATGTTTGGTTGCGAGGACTTTCTATGTTCAACTTTATGTTTAGATGCATCATCTTTCGGTTTAAATTTGATTAAATTTGTGTAAATTTAGTTTTACTCCGATAACTTTAGGGGATCGGCTAGGTCCGACGAAATTTTAGTGGAATATATGTACTCTCTTTATTTTTAGGGGATCAATTAGAAATGCAGTCAGGATCACGTTACCATGGTCATCCCTATATTCAGCCCTGGCTGCTGCGTGCGTGCGTGAGTATGTGGTCGAACGTTCAACATTCTTGCCCATGGGGATGTATGGTAGGTATTCCTCGACGTCCCAACATTCCAAGTGTGCGATCTCGGTTTCCCTCGACAAAGCCCGTGCCTTGTGTACCGTACTAAACTTGCACGCTGAAAACGCGGTCGAGATTCGAGAAAGCTTCCGTCCGTGCCCTGCTACGACGATATGACGAGCAACAAACTTGTAAGGTGAGCGTCAGGAAACTGTCCTGTCGATTTTATTGTGAGAAATGAAATCGCATGGGAGAAAGTGTTAGAGTTGTGTCGAATATTATTGTACAAGTTAGGTTACAGTTGGACTTGGAGTCGTATGGTGTGTAGACAGGATATGGAGTCGTGTCCAAGTAGGACACTTGTATCCTAGGCCTCTCTTATATAGCGAGGGTAGACACACGATGTAACCTATGCCAACATAATAGCACGGGCACGCGGGGGAGCCGGCGGTGTGTGCCGGCGCCCGGGCGGCCAGGGTGCGGTATTGTGACGGTGTCATGGGGAGGAGCGCCCGTAGTCATGCCCCGGGGATGTAGCCATATCGGTGAACCTCGTTAACAAATCTCGGTGTCGTGCTCGTGTGATGATTGCTTGGTCCTCGGATGATCGACGGTATGCCTCGGATTTATTCTAACAAGTGGTATCATGAGCAAGGTTTGATTCTAAGGCTGGAGATGTTGATTTAGAGGTGGAGCAGAATTCGCTGAATCGATCGATGGTGGGGACCTGCGACCGGAGAAGATCGATGGTAGCGGCAGGAGTTCTGTTCATGTCGGAAGCAATCAGAGGCACCAGGCGGCGTCATCAGCGGTGTGCAGTTACTCGATGCCGTCTCGGCGACATGCGATGGGCATCGAACAACGCGTTGGGCGAGCGTACAACGGCAGTTGGCGTCGACGAGATCGATTCGCTCGATCGAGCAGCAGATCGATGCGAAGCCACGGCGGCGTGTTTCCGGAAGACTCGGCGAGTTCGATCGGTCCAAAGCAAGGTGGCCTGGTGCGGCCCAGGAGGGTGGCAAGGCCCAGTCGGGTGAGGCGGCTGCTAGGGCCCATGGTGGCGTGGAGGCCGATCGGCTGAAGTTCCAGGCTGGTGCCACGAGGGTGCTCTGGTGCAAGGTGAAGACCTGGTGCAGATCAGGCACGGGCGTGTGCAGGTAGGCTGCGGTAGGAGCGGATCGGTTCGCATGGCTGTACAGCAAGCACGAGTTCATGGTGTGGCGTTGACTGCGATTTGAAGCCAATACGAGAATTTGTTTGTGAAAAAAAGGATTGGAACAAGTCCCAAGAACAGAAAGGCAAGTGCGATCATAAGGGTTTCAGGGAGTAATTTGATGAAGCAATGCAAGAGTGTATGAGCGTGGTGTGTGCTTTGCTCGAAGAAAAGTTCTAATTTGTACAGGAAGCTACACACGTTACATGCATGCATGCGCATCGTTTTGTGGCAATGAGGCGACCTGGAGCAGATGTACGCAGGGCCAAATCTGCACACTGGTTATGTACGGTCGCTGTCAAGTGAGCGTGGAGCCACCGTGTGGTTGGGACAAGTTTCAAAGAGGATGGCGACGTGTGTATAAGGCTCGAGGCATAAGTCTGGAGCGCGTCGTGGTAGGGATCATGCAAACACAGGGCGTCAAGCAATGCATAGAGATGTGTGGGCGGAGACGATGCAGGGTGGAGCATGGTTGCAGTCGGATATTTTCGGCTGGGTCGGACTGGACTGTCTGACGGACCGACATGGATGTTGGTTAAAGCAGAAGACGGCGGTGATTTCAGCGACGACGACTCAGGAGCGTGATGCTGATGGTGGCCAGCTTCTGGGGCGTGGAAACACGTTGTGCAGGCTTGTGGGCTTGTGCGACTTCGACAGACTATTGCGCAGGGTTGATTCAAGACGGTGCACATGAGAGCTTGGAGTCGACAGGGCGCGGGGAGGGTGGCACGTACAACCACCATGGAGTCATGTTGAAGGTGGAGTTGGAGTCTGATGGAGGACTACACTCTGTGCTGATGGAGGGGCTATGGCGTAAGAATTCGGAGAGTCGAAGCCTATTTCAGCGGGATAGCGAGAGACACGTGGATCGGACTGGGTACCAGTGGTCTGATGAAGACGTGATACTCGGCATCGGTCGGTGATGATCGGTGGTTCTCTGCAGTGGGGGTTGAGGCAGTGGGGGCTAGCTACCCGGGAGACTCGACCAGGACAGCAGAGGCTCGACGCGGTGATAGCAGCGAGGCGTGCGGTAAGCACGGGACACAGCGACAGGCCAAGGCACTGGTGGTCAGACATGTGGTCAGGCAAATTGTGCAGGGGGTGATGAAGCAGTGTTGACGAGTACCGGATTCAAGTTGGTGACTGGGTCTATCGGTGCTAGTTGATGGACAAGAGTTGACCGTGAAGAATCTGAGAAAGTGGCGGAAAGTCTAAAATTGTCAAAAGCTGAGAGAGTACATGGCCGCATATTCTGTGGTGTTCAGTGCACATGGCAAAGTGCGGATGACAAGTACAGAAGGAGGCGGAGTGCTATAGCTGTGGGACATGCCAGAGACTATCCGGGAAAAAGGATGAGACAACTGTGAATTTGACTCAGGGTGACACAGGGCGACGGTGAAATTCCTTCAAGTTTCAGAACAGACGGTCAAGGAAAGAGCGGTGGCGTTGAGTTCAGGTAACTCTTATATGTGGCATCCAATATGTGAATTGTTCATTTTCATGCAGACAGTGGTCGGTGTGTGATGGCGTTGAACAGATTCTCCGGAAGTTGGAAGCACAAGGTAGAGTAATGAGGAACTTAATTTTGCTCGAGTGTTGATTGTGAAGAAGACAAGAAGGGACTACAGTTGCAGGTGGAGTCACATGGAGTCTGGGAGTAGCAGCGGTGCTCATGGAGTATCTCAAGTCCAATGTACATGGAGGTTCGACGCATGGACGAATTCAAGGTGGTGGAGAATATTCGCCAAGGTGGAGTTTGTTAGAGTTGTGTCGAATATTATTGTACAAGTTAGGTTACAGTTGGACTTGGAGTCGTATGGTGTGTAGACAGGATATGGAGTCGTGTCCAAGTAGGACACTTGTATCCTAGGCCTCTCTTATATAGCGAGGGTAGACACACGATGTAACCTATGCCAACATAATAGCACGGGCACGCGGGGGAGCCGGCGGTGTGTGCCGGCGCCCGGGCGGCCAGGGTGCGGTATTGTGACGGTGTCATGGGGAGGAGCGCCCGTAGTCATGCCCCGGGGATGTAGCCATATCGGTGAACCTCGTTAACAAATCTCGGTGTCGTGCTCGTGTGATGATTGCTTGGTCCTCGGATGATCGACGGTATGCCTCGGATTTATTCTAACAGAAAGGAGCAGCGGAGCACCACATCGGATTGGAAAAGAAACCTCAGGGGACATGCAACGACGACGTGACGACGCTTCGGCCCAGGAGGAAAGGACCCGAGCGCCGACGAGCGACCGACCGATCGACGTCTAATCGCGGGGGCAAGCTTTGGGCGCTTTCGACGTCGGACGGTTGCATCGGCGCATCACACCACACCACGGAATTCTGATCCCGGGAGGATGCGCTCGTGTCGCATCGCACCTCATCGCAAGCAAGACGGGATTCCCTGCCCGCTCCGACGGGAACGTCTCCACCCTTTTGCGCCCCTGCTGACCTGGGCGCATGAGGCTTTATATCTTTCGGAATGTCCAAAGCATCCGCCATGTTAGCTGCAAGTCGGTGCCGAAAGCTCACGCCGTGCCGACAGTGGTGGCGCCATCGCCCACCGCCGTATCGCCTTCCGGCCCCGCCCCGCCCCGGTGCGTCCACCCCAACAGCAGCCACGTCCGTGCGGCGGTTGGCGTTCAAAGCAGGGGAGATTTTCTCCTGCGCACGGACGCGACCCAACCCCAACTAACTCGCTCCATCTGCCCCAATTTTTTGGAGGTGTCCGCTTTGAGCTTTCTCGTCAGATGGTAGTACTACTGTCTGTGCTGCCTGAAAGTTGCTTTACTGTCTAGAAACTTTTGTTGCATCCAACAAGTGCTCAAGAAAGTGCAGGGCTTTCTATGTTGCAAAGTACTACAGTACTACTAATAAACTGCATCAGGAAGACACTAACTGAAATGCATCTTGCTGACAGAACAGGGTTAAAGGGAACAGATGGCGCCGGTAGCACCCAGACCAGCAAGCTGCTTAATTGTACCACAAGAGTTCCCAGCCCACTGCTTCCAGCCATCCATCTGTCAGTTACACGAGCTAAATAAATTTTACTTGAGAAAATAACTCAAGGGAGCTAGGTTGCCCACAGGTTCTTCCTATCCAACTGTTAAACTTTACAGGAGCAGAATAAAATTTACTTGGAGAAATAACTAAAGGGACGATGACAGGTTCTTCATCCAGCTGCTGTCGATCTTTGCAGGACCAAGATAAAGTTTACTTGGGGAGATAACTCAAGGGACGATGACAGGTTCTTCATCCGGCTGCTGTTGATCTTCACATGACCAAGATAAAATTTACTTGGGGAGATAACTCAAGGGACGATGACAGGTTGTTCATCCAGCTGCTGTTGATCTTCACAGGAGCAAGATAAAATTTACTTAGAGGGATTACTCAAGGGACGATGACAGGTTCTTCATCCAGCTGTTGTTGATCTTTGCAGGAACAAGATAAAATTTACTTGGGGAAGGGAGATAACTCAAGAGACAGGGATGGGTTCTTCGGGTTCTTCAATCTTTGCACCACAGGAATACCTCCTTTTCATCATTATAGCTCTGCTTCTGTACACTGTTGGACTGGAGATCTTGACCATCCTTCTCCTCAGTGTCTTCGAAGTACTTGGTCTTCTCTTAGGCGTCGAGTTTCCAGCATGCCTGCCGTTCTTCACGGACGTCGAGTTTCCAGCATGCCCGCCGTTCTTCACGGGACTCTTGTCAGAGCACGCTTCGTCTCCGCAGAGATGGCCGAAGTGACCACGAGGATTCACGTAACAGTATGATGAGCTGACAATCCCTACGACCGTTGACGGGCGCACTGTTTGCATAAAATCCTCTAACTCTGCGAAACAAGCATGGTCGGTGTATGGCAGAGTGTAGGAATCCTTCTCAAATAGCTTTGGTGGTGACGAGGGATCATAGTTCATCTCTATTGTGCCTGCGCCCCGCCCTCGCCCTTTGCATCTGGTAGACTTTGCTGCTGCTTTGCCACTGAACTTACCCTTTCCCTCACTGTTTCTCCATAGCCAAGTGTTGCCTGAAGGCATGATCCCTTTAGTTGGACATACTGTGTTCAAAGCTTCAAGACTCTCGATGCTCAGGCCGTATCTTGGAACAGCCCGGACCCTCGTCAAGCTGGTCTGGGTGGTGAAGATCTCTCGATTGTCATCAATGCCTAGAAGGTGTATTGTCAGTAGGCGCTGGGGCCAGACCCAAATCTGACGAGGAAAGTGAGAAAAGAATATTTTAGCCTTCAGAAGAAGATCAATGTCTAGTGTTTATGAAGCAAATACAATAGCAGCGTGTGTATCAAAGTTCTGACGGCTACACAGAATTTTAGACTAGATGACTGGGCACGGGTGAGAAGTTAACACCAATACTGAAGCATGTTTATGTTGAATAAAGAATGGAAATGGGAAATTAAGAAACATATCAGATTATGTCCAGGAGTAGAACATTGAGTATGTCAAGGAAAGGAGGCTTAGCACCTTCGTTTGTAGTGCTCTGGCTATATAAAGCAAGAGGTCTTCTTTGCCAAGAGTGTCAATACCAAGAATAACTTCATGATCAGGATGAGCACGAATAAGGTCAACTATCTGCACTCAACACTAAAAAAATATTAGTATAGAGCATCCAACATAGCATGATGGACAATTTAATGGTCACATATACGCAGAAACTTATGTGTAGGCAACTTACTTACAAGTTGGGAATGACATCTTATTGCAGGTAAATTAATTAGCACTAGAACTCTAGACCATATCAGAGCATCCACCCCATTAGTAAAATAGGATGTAGGGGCAGCTAATGCTGAACATGAGGAAGTACAACAGCTGTCCAACCAAATCCATGCCCAGTTAGTCTCTGGCCCCTTGAAGATGCAGCTATAGAAAACAATATGCCACTGGTTTTCACCTTTGACAGACATTTGGCTTGAGTGGCATCAACAGGCTATACCAAATTTCTTACTGAAATTCTATGAGCTCCATGCGAAATGCCAAAAGTATTGATGTATAAGCAGCATACTGTGTATATGAACTAGGTTGTAACTGACAGTTGCAACTGACACCAAAGGATGGACACCGAAAATTGCATATCAAAGTGCATCTGCTCATTCTGGATACTTTCACTGCTAGAATGGGGTCAGGCCTCCAAGGCATTCTAAGAATTGTTTTCCTTAGGGATCCACAACAAAACGTATAATCTTCCTAGTAATTTAAATCGTTACAGAAGGTAAGTGCGCTTCTCTGAAGAAAAATTCAGACTAGCATGGACTACGGCTGGCTGAAGTGACAGCGTTGCATACGCAGGGCAGAAAATGCGATACTGGACCGAATCAAATCTGACCTGCTGAGCGACGACGCGGCGCGGGGGGAAGTTGAGCGACGGGTGGCAGTAGGTGTTGTCCAAGTAGAGCACGTCGACGGTGTCCCCGGCGAGCGCGTCGAGGAGCGCCTTCTTCGCGGCCCGCGCCTTGTCGCACCCCAACTCCCACCGGAAATCCCCGGTGTAGAGCCTGCACCCGAGATCGCCGCGGAAGAGGAACATGAGCGAGCCTGCACACACGGCGCGCGGCCGCGGATCGATCAGCGGGTTTACCGAGCGGCGGCGAGCGAGCGCATCAGGAGAGGAGGGTTTGGGGGAGGGGAGGCGTACCGGGGCAGTGGATGGCGGGGAGGGCGGTGACGTGGAGGGAGACGGTGCGCCCGGAGATCGGGGAGGTGAGGGTGAGCGAGGCGGAGGCTCCGGCGGCGATGGGGCGGAGGAGGGAGGCGTCGACCCCCGGGAAGCGGGTGGGGAGGAGGCGCGCCGTGACGGGGGAGCAGTAGAGCGGGCCGTGGCGCCAGCCGGCCGCCGCGCCGAGGCCCCGGGTGTGGTCCTGGTGGAGGTGCGTGAGGAAGTAGGCCTGGCTGCCGCCGCTGAACTTGTCCACGGACACCAGCCCCTCGTCCATGGCCGCCGCTGAACTTGCCGCCAATGCGCCGCGGCGGATTTTTGGGGGTGTTTTTGCCTTTCTGAGGAAGAGGGGAGGGGAGGGGAGGGAAGGGACGAGACGCGCGCCAAAATGAAAACGCTAACCGCATGTGGCAATTGTCACAGAGAAGCATGTCAACATTTTCCTTTTTTCTCTTTTGAGAGGCATGTCAACATTTATTTTATTTTTTTGCACTGCATGTCACCATTTTCGAAACCGCCATCGGGCAGGTCTCAGATTTTTACGCGAAAGGGCTATATATGAAGCGTTTATGTCATCAAGAATCAACGTTAATAATCACTCGTGTAATGAGACTGGATATTAGATCAGCCGTCGTTTTCATCTTCTCCCTTCCTTTTTCACCTGTATGTATATCTACTCTTTTTGCTCTAGCGTGTCAAAATGAAAACACTAACAGCATGCGTCGTGCGGTAAATGTCACAAAGAAGCATGCCAACATTGCATTTATTTGGACACAAACATGTACATACAGAAACCTAGACAGCGTCCATTACCCAAGTATCCAATGCAGAAAACTGCCGAAGAGTACAACAGGTACACATATTACATCCGGAAGCCTGGACTTGCAAAACAAGAGAGGTTCATAAAAATACAGCGCATGCACACAGCAATAGTTCAGTCTACAACATAAAACATCACACGACGCAAACCAACAAAGACCCCCGCCACCTGAGAGCCCGGCTCTAAAGCCTGCCGGCAAAGCCAGTTTATGATTTGCGCGCGCTCGTGCAGTGGATGCTGGATACAGATTGCTTCGCTCAGGTACACAGGGATCGCCTAGGTACACAAGCCTCATGGTTTCCTTGCGCTCCGATTGGATGCCATTGCCTCAGTTTTCTGCAGTGAAGAAACAGAGGAGGAGTAAGATCAACATTCGCTCGCAAGCCAACTTAGCAATCAAGTCCAAGTACAAGTTTCAAATGAAACAGCGTCAGGCAGCAACTGAAATAAATATGCGTGCGGAATAGGTTCGTGCATTTGGCATGCAAGGGAGTTCAGAGCTCTTGAATATGAGAACATATTCAAAGGCACCATTGTAAACTACTGAGACAAGGAAAACGAGTAAGCTTGGTTTGTTCCAGTAGATAATTGTACATAACATATGAATAACAGGCTAATGTTCACAAGGACCAGATCATCTGAAACCATTACCCTCCCAAGTACTCCCTCCGTCCGGAAATACTTGTCATTGAAATGGATGTATCTAGATGTATTTTAGTTGTAGATACATCCATTTTCATCCATTTTGATGACAAGTATTTCCGGACGGAGGGAGTATGTTGCCAACACTCTGAACTTGTGAAGACCTTAGGCAGATTCTAGTTCAAATTTGCTACTTAGCACATCCTACAATTCTTCCTGTTTATAGGGAGAATTGTACTTACATAGGGCCTAATTGGTTTACTAAACTTGGCCCTTGGGGGAAGAAACCCGAAGGCATTTTTTTAGGTTAACAAAAGGCCCTGAACACGGTTCCACCCACTACAGCAGGGACAAAGATCCTCTAACTTATGTGACCTAACTTTGTGTGGATGACATGTGGGCCAGCTCAGCACCATTGGCGACCCTGACAGGCATGGGGAACAATACACAGAGAGGGTTTTTTTTTTTATGGAAGAACCTGGGTTCGAGCCCTTGTCAGTAGCCCCACTCCTCTGGAGGTCTCACTGCAGCGCAAATGCACGTTCACTTTTGGTTTACTAAACTACTCGCTCCGTCCCATAATATAAGAGCGTTTTTGACACTACACTAGTGTTAAAAATGCTCTTATATTATGGGACGGAGGGAGTAGCATATAACATACAAATAATAGACCAATATTCACAAAGACCAGTCATCTTCAGAATGTGAAACCTTTACCCTCCCAAGTATGTTAGAAACACTCTGAACTTCTGAAGACCTTAGCACATCCTACAAATTTTGCTGATTGTAGGGAGAATTCTGATATAGGGCCTTACTGGTTTACTAGACTAGATTTTTTTGCTGCAACCAAGTAGGCATGCTAGATGCTACACACCAATAGCTGATGTCGCAGCTTGTCCCACTTGCCAGCCCACAATGATAAGTGGAAAATTTTGGCAACTGCTGCAAACTGTAATTACCAAAAAAGTGTGGTCCTGAACTAATGAGACACATGGTACTGACAGGTGTATAAGGCTATGAACTGGATACATGGCTAACTATAAGGGTTACCAAGACATGAGGCATGACAGTATTCAACTACAATGAACCAATCAAAAATCAGCAGATGATGAAGTGTAGTGTGAAGCAAAAAAAAAGAGAGAACAGTAATTAGAGAAAATTGATATGCAATGCAGCAAGGGGAAAGTAAAATGAGATATGCATGGGTAAAAGTAACAGATGACCTAAAGGCAACCAAAGAAAGGGTGATCCTATCCATTTGTGACACAAGGGGAAAGGAGAGGAAACTGCACACATACCCATCATTGCATCTTATAAAGGTGTATGGTTTATTAATATTGCTTTACAACATGTAAGTCATGCATGTGAATTTCTTGATGATTTTCCTTGTTTGCCTACATTTATATTCCATTTACAAGTAACGCAATCACTAACTAGTCATTCTTCTTTGTCCAAAGTATCGAAGCAAGGATATACTTCCTCCGTTCCAAAATAGATGGCTCAACTTTGTACTAACGTTAGCACAAAGTTATTACAAAGTTGAGTCATCTATTTTGGAACGGAGGGAGAGGGAGTATATAGCATGGTCATTTTCTCTTGTCCTTCTCTTGACTGTATGAACCTCTTCATTCCACTCAAAGCTATGCATTATACTTTGAAATGGGTTGAGTACTACGAAATAAATAACTCAGCTAAACATGGCAACGGAAGTGGAAACAATTAGCGCAGGAGAAATTCTAGAGATACTGACATGGGAAAAATACCCTTCAGAGTTTCAAAAGCATGAGTTGAGTCTAACTATCGTAGTCCTACAAGAAATCATATATGAAAAACCCATTCCACAGAGCTG
Organism: Triticum timopheevii; assembly: GCA_963921465.1. Lineage (NCBI taxonomy): Eukaryota > Viridiplantae > Streptophyta > Magnoliopsida > Poales > Poaceae > Triticum > Triticum timopheevii. The sequence goes on from OY997266.1 coordinate 467,333,742, forward strand.
ATAAGCTGACAACAAGATTTTAATGTGAGGCGGATTAAACCTTTCAAAAGAGATATTAATGTTAAACATATTTTTGCATTACTTTAATTAAATTGTAAAGTACAATCGTGTTAACCATGGACAAACAATATAGGAAGCTACAAATGTCCCAAGATGTGATTCTCCTTGATATTAAGTATCAATTTAGGTAACTAACAAGATATAGCCCCTCTTTTGAATTTAGCACAAATAAGAAAGTATAGAATATAATGTTACCATGCTTGCTGTAAAACAATTATATTATTTAAAGAAAAATAACTTCCACAGAAACTCCCGTATTAAATAGGAGAAAAAGAGAAATGTAACTAATTCCATATATAACTCTCTTTTTAATCAGGAAGTAAAACTATTACGGTTGCATAAGAGGTACAACTAAAACTTGATTACATATACATCAATAATTGTTTCAATTCGGCTACGTGGTAGAAACATATAACCAGCAGACAAGATGATCCATAAAAGGAAGAGTCTCATATAAAAATATAACTAGCCAGCAGATTGCTGTAAATCACTAATTATCTTATGTGCTAACTCTAGACAACTACAGATGCCAATTTGAGCTAGTAGTTCGTCATTACACTAATGTTTCTTCACCGAGTAAATCATCAAGAAATACTCTCCTTGTATACAATTACTTACACAAGCATAACAACTGAAATGTACTACCTCTGTGTCAAAAACACATGTCGTTTTGGACATTGACACGGTCTCTAACATTGACATTTTGACCATCAATTTCTTTGAAACTATGCTGTTTTAAATGATAGTTCGGTCTAGTACCATCAATTTGATGTTGCAAATTTCATTAACTATTTCAACATTGATCTTTAAACCTATTTATTTATTTTTACAAGCCAATATCCTAAATAAAATGTATTTTGACAAGGAGGTGAAAAGAAACAACTACAGATGGCATCAACAACAACGGATGCAGTGTACAGCAGCAGAGAATTTGATTCATTTTCATTTATCTTTTGACAGCTGAAGAATCTGATTCACAGTTCAATATTTTTGTATTACCTATGTGCCTTTCTCAAATCTCAAATACAGTTTATTTTTCATCCACAATTTTAAGAGCACCAGGAAACCTTTACAAGAAGAGAATATCATAGTATTACCACTTCCTCCAATAATCCAGTCCCCAGCAGTATTGTGCAAGATAAGATCAACGGTTTTAATCGCTGGGTGACTGAAACATCTTAGTACTGAACTACTCCCTCCGTCCCATAATGTAAGACGGAGGGAGGGAGTAGTTACCAAGGAATGTCTATACTAGTTTTGTTCCATACCATACACTAGTGTAGTATAAATCAGTTCATCCAGCACCTCATGAATAAGCAATCAATCAGCACAAACAATCAAAATCATGGAGTTCAGGAAAGCAGGAGGGCAGACCTTTGTGTGCGTCAGGCGCATCATGATACACGGGCTCATCCTCCGGCACGGTGTGCAGCTCATCTGTTGCTGCTGCTGCCTCCCCGGGGATACCTGCAGCGTCATCTGGGTAGCGAACAACCACAACCGGGCAGACACAGTGATGCACACAGTAATCACTAACACTCCCGAGCCTCCCCTTCCCGCCCTTGCGCGAGGCCCCGAATCCGCGACTTCCCATGATCATGGCGGAGAGGCCAAGGCGCTCGGCCTCGAGGCAGAGGCGCTCCTTCATGTCGTGGTCCTTGACGACGTGGATCTTAAAGGGGATCTGCGCGGCGACGAGCGGCTGCGCCAGGTCCTGCGACTTGGTGGACGTGAAGGCGTCGAAGTCCTCCTCCCGCTTCTTCTGCAGCTCCTCCGCGGAGGCGGCGGGGTCGGAGCCCTCGGCGGCGGCGGCGACGGCGGAGTCGTCGGCGTCGGCGTCGTCGTCGGAGACGGAGACGGGGATGGAGCCCCAGTCGGCGCCGTAGAGGACGGAGGTGGGGCGCACGTGGAGGAGCACGACGGCGTCGCCCGGGCGCAGGTAGTTCTGCACGGCCCACCGCACGGCGAAGGCGGACTCGTCGGAGAGGTCGACGGCGATGGCGATGCGGCGGTGGGAGGAGGCATCCTTGCCGGCGAGCGAGGAGAAGAAGTAGCGCGGCGAGGAGGGCTGGATCGTGGCCGCCTGGCCCGCCGCGAGGCGCACCGGCGGCAGCGCCGGGGCCGGCGCGTCGCCGCCGGCCGACGGGGAGGAGTTGGAGGAGTTGGCCGCCATGGGGAGCTGGCTAGGCTAGGGCTTTTGCGCTGACCCTTCTCGCCGAGCTTACTCCGGGATTTCTCGGTGGCTGTGGCGGATCGAACCGAGGTGAGGTGAGGTGGGGTGATGCTGATTGGGGGTTTTGGTTTGAAATGGAGGAATCGAGAGAGGAGAGGAGGCAACTGAGCTGCGTGATTTGGGGTTGGGGTCGGGGAGGGGGACTGGATTTGGCTTGCCTTGTCGTACACGCAGCGCTGCCCGATGGTGTCGCTTTCTGCTTCGCTTTTCTCTAATCTTTGTCGAGCTTCTCCTAATCTTCCACCTGTTGTGTGTGTACGGAGTAGTGTTTGACTAATCCTTCCAAAACCGTTTGCTCATTTTCCACAGCAGCTGGAAAACTCCTACTAGTACGTAGTACTGTACTATCGGAATTCAGAAGATTGCAACTGGTACTAGTAGTAGCATTATTTGCTTATTAGTACAAGTGGACTATAGCAGATTACAGCTTCTTACAAAAGAAAAGGATTATTCACAGATTATTATATGCGTGATAATCATCGCGGAGTTAGTGGGGTGCCAGTCCGATCGAGTATACTACTACGCTGATTTTGGTCCAGGAACGCAGAACGCACTGACCGTTTCCGCTCCGTCTGTTCTGGTTGCTGCCAGTTCATGAACCTATACCTACATCCACTCCATGTACGCGTTCGCTGAACGGGACAGCACTGGATGGGGCCGTTAACTGCCACCTCTCCGCGCAAGATAGCTACCGGCGCCTCGATCTGGAACGTCACATCAGCGTCGGGTGCCCGCCGTTTGTTGTGTTGCGCGAGCTGTGCGCTTTACCAAACCCCACGCGAACGGTTTTTTGGTGCCTGCTGGCTTCTCTGGTCGTCCTCTTGGTTCCGGGCAGCTTCCTGCAAAGCAGCCCTTTTTGTTCATAAAATCCTAGAAATAAAAACTTGAATAAAATGCGATGTCATGTATATCAAATCGTATGACGAATCCTATGAATAGAAATAGAAAGAAAAGACTTTTGGTTCGCGTCATAGAATTTTTTTTCCTTCAATCTAGACAAACGATTTGCTTTCCCCCGAAAATATGAAAGATATGAGTAATTCATGTGTAGGAATAAGGCTCTATTCCTACAAACCAAAGGACTTTATAGAAACTTTTTCATATAGGAATCATATCCTATAAAATTTCTGCAAAATTCTTACAAATGAAAGGAGGCCTCAGTGGGATACTCTCTGGAAGTCAAAAGAGTAATTCCCACTCAGGAATTGACATGAGATGAGGGTCTCTTTGACTCGGGGCCTTGGATTCAAAGGATTTTCGTGAAGGATTGTAATTCTTGATAATACATCGGTTGTTTGATTTATATGATTGAATCCTATAAGTTTTTTCTTGTTCGGTCGGACGGTCTGGCATGTCAGAGTATATGCAAAGGCTTCTGCATCATGTCGGACATTTTGACATGTCCGAGGTTTCAACACATGTCAGAATATACGATTCGTCCCAGAGAGCAAAACATTAAGTCGGACTCATGTCGGATAGTCCAACTTGCCTTGGAATATCCAACCAATAACAAAGATCTTGCAACACAAAACAAAACACATGCATAACTTTCACATATGAACGTCATTTTCGATGGTCTTGGGCTTGTTTTGAAGTTAACAACAAACTCAAGATCCTCACATGGAGAACAACCTGAGACCAAACAAAATGGAGGATGTAAAAGCATCTTTAAGAAAATCCCCATAAAATCTCTCCCTATAAGTGGTTATACAAGGTATCCGAATAATTTCGAAGAGGTTTGCATGTGCTTTAGCAGAATCTCTATGCATCTTACCCTTTAATATTTTTTATTTCTCTTTAAACTAGCATACAAAGTAAATGAAGAATTACATTTGGGCCCCTCAAATCAAAACTACAATTGCAACCAAGTCCCTAGGCAACCTCAATTGTCACACGAGGGGGCTGCCGGAGATCCAGTCGCCGACGAGGTGGGCTCAGTTGGATGTCCCTCGAGGTCAGGGCGATGCAACGAGCCAACGACAAGTCGAGGTGGGCAGGGCGAGGCGACTAAACGACGGGACGACGCGATGGTGGGGTGAGGTAGCCATTGCGAGTGGGTGAGAAGGGTGCGGCGGCGGGGAGGCAAGCCGCCTCTGGCGGTGGCGTGGGTCGTTGTTGGGGCCGCAGCTCGCCAACGGGTTTGGAAGTTCAACGGTTGCCTCCGCCGATTTTAGGGGAAAGCTTATGAGAAGACCTTTTCCCGTAGATAGAGGGGAGGTTGGGATCTGATACGTCTCCAACGTATCTATAATTTCTAATTGTTCCATGCTGCTATATTATCATTCATTTGTCGGGACTAATGAATGTTTTACAATCATTTTATAGCAATTTTATATCATTTGTTGGGACTAACCTATTGACATAGTGCCAGTGCCAGTTGCTGTTTTTTGCTTGTTTTTTTACTTTGTAAAAAATCAATACCAAACAAGTCCGAATGCAGCAAAACTTTTTGGTGATTTTTTCTGGACCAGAAGACACCCGTTGGGCCAAAGAAGTACCAGAGGGGGCTTTGAGGGGAGGCACCACCCACCTGGGTGTGCCTGGGGCCCAAGCGCGCCTTGGTGGGTTGTGCCCACCTCAGTGATACTTCTCCCACGTATCTACTTTTCCTAACGCTTTATCTCTTGTTTTGGACTCTAATTTGCATGATTTGAATGAAACTAACCCCGGACTGACTCAGTTTTCAGCAGAACTGTCATGGTGTTGTTTTTGTGCAGAAATAAAAGTTCTCGGAATGGAACGAAACTTTGCGGGGATTTTTTATACAATAAATAAGAATTTCTGGAGCCAAGATCCACCGGGGGCACCTGGGTGGGCACAACCCACCAGGGCGCCCCCCCTCCTGGTGCGTCCAGGTGGGTTGTCCCCACCTGGTGGTCCTGCAGACGACACCCCGACCCTGCAGACGGTGATGTTGTTTTGCAATCATTTTATAGCAATTTTATATCATTTTTTGGTACTAACCTATTGACATAGAGCCCAGTGCCAGTTGCTGTTTTTTGCTTGTTTTTTACTTTGCAGAAAATCAATACCAATCGGAGTCCAAACGCAACGAACTTTTTGATGATTTTTTCTGGACCAGAAGACACCTGTTGGGCCAAAGAAGTACCAAATGGGGGCTCCGAGGGAAGCTCAACCCACCTGGGCGCGCCTAGGGGCCTAGGCGCGCCCTGGTGGGTTGTGCCCACCTCAGTCGCCTCCCGCACCGCCTCTTTGCTTTATAAATACCCTAATATTCCAGAAACCCTAGGGGAGTCGACGAAAAACAATTTCAGTCGCCGCAAGTTCCAGAAACCACAGATCCAATCTAGACACCATCACGGAGGGGTTCATCATCCTCATTGGTGCCTCTCCGATGATGCGTGAGTAGTTCTTTGTAGACCTACGGGTCCATAGTTAGTAGCTAGATGGATTCCTCTCTCTCTCTTTTGATTCTCAATACAATGGTCTCTTGGAGATCTATTTGATGTAACTCTTTTTGCAGCGTGTTTGTTGGGATCCGATGAACTTTGAGTTTATGATCAGATCTATGTTTTTATCCATGAAAGTTATTTGAGTCTTTTGATCTCTTATATGCATGATTACTTATAGCCTCGTATTTCTTCTTCGAATCTTTGGTTTAGTTAGGCCGACTAGATCGATTTTTCTTGCCATGGGAAGAGGTGCTTTGTGATGGGTTCGATCTTACGGTGCTCAATCCTAGTGACAGAAGGAGAAATGACACGTATGTATCGTTGCTATTAAGGATAACAAGACGGGGTCTATTCCTACATGAATAGATCTTGTCTACATCATGTCATCGTTCTTATTGCATTACTCTGTTTCTCCATGAACTTAATACACTAGATGCATGTTGGATAGCAGTCGATGTGTGGAGTAATAGTAGTAGATGTAGGCAGGAGTCGGTCTACTAATCTTGGACGTGATGCCTATATAATGATCATTGTCTGGATATTGTCATAATTATTTGAAGTTCTATCAATTGCCCAATAGTAATTTGTTTACCCACCGTACGCTATTTTTCTCGAGAGAAGCCACTAGTGAATCTACGGCCCACGGGTCTCTGCTTTATCATATTTGCCTTCGAGATCTATCTTTATTCGCTTTTATTTTCATATCTATATTTCCAAAAAAACCCAAAATACTTTTTTGCACTTTATTTTATTTTGCATTTATTCGAGATCTATTATTCCAATCTATCGCAATTTTTATCCCGTCAATGTGACAATTTCTGGCACCGTTACCCGAAAGGGATTGACAACCCCTTTAACACATCGGGTTGCAAGTATTGTTCTTTGTGTGCAGGTACCGCTTACGTAGTGTTGCTTGAAGGAAATATGCCCTAGAGGCAATAATAAAGTTATTATTTATTTCCTCATATCATGCTAAATGTTTATTATTCATGCTAGAATTGTATTAACCGGAAACATGATACATGTGTGAATACATAGACAAACTTAAATGTCACTAGTATGCCTCTACTTGACTAGCTCATTAATCAAAGATGGTTATGTTTCCTAACCATAGACATGTGTTGTCATTTGATTAACGGGATCACATCATTAGGAGAATGATGTGATTGACTTGACCCATTCCGTTAGCTTAGCACTTGATCGTTTAGTATGTTGCTATTGCTTTCTTCATGACTTATACAAAGTTCCTATAACTATGAGATTATGTAACTCCCGTTTACTGGAGGAACACTTTGTGTGCTACCAAACGCCACAACGTAACTGGGTGATTATAAAGGAGCTCTACATGTGTCTCCAAAGGTACATGTTGAGTTGGCGTATTTCAAGATTAGGTTTAGTCACTCCGATTGTCGGAGAGGTATCTCTGGGCCCTCTCGGTAATGCACATCACTATAAGCCTTGCAAGCAATGTAGCTAATGAGTTAGTTACGGAATGATGCATTACGTAACGAGTAAAGAGACTTGCTGGTAACGAGATTGAACTAGGTATTGAGATACCGACGATCGAATCTCGGGCAAGTAACATACCAATGACAAAGGGAACAACGTATGTTGTTATGCGGTTTGACCGATAAAGATCTTCGTAGAATATGTAGGAGCCAATATGAGCATCCAGGTTCTGCTATTGGTTATTGACCGGAAATAGTTCTAGGTCATGTCTACATAGTTCTCGAACTCGTAGGGTTCGCACGCTTAAGGTTTCGTTGACAGTTTTATTATGAGTTTATGAGTTTTGATGTACCGAAGGTTGTTCGGAGTCCCTGATGTGATCACGGACATGAGGAGGAGTCTCGAAATGGTCGAGACATAAAGATCGATATATGGGAAGACTATATTTGGACACCGGAAAGGTTCCGGGTGAGATTGGGACAATACCGGATCTCCGGGAGGTTATCGGAACCCCCCGGAAGGTATATGGGCCTTATTGGGCCTTAGTGGAAAGGAGGGAGAAGGAGCAAAGGAGGGGGCGCGCCCCCCAAGCCCAATCGGAATTGGGAGGAGGGCCGGCCCCCCCTTTCCTTCTTCCCTCCCCCCTCTTCCTTCCCTCTCCTACTCCTAATAGGAAAGGGGGGAGTCCTACTCCCGGTTGGGGTTGGACTCTCCCCCTATGGCGCGCCACCCCCTTGGCCGGCCCCCTCTCCTCCACTCCTTTATATATGAGGGAGGGGGCACCCCATAGACACAACAATTGATCTCTTGATCTCTTATCCGTGTGCGGTGCCCCCCTCCACCATAGTCCTCGATAATATTGTAGCGGTGCTTAGGCGAAGCCCTGCGACGGTAGAACATCAAGATCGTCACCACGCCGTCGTGCTGACGGAACTCTTCCCCGACATTCTGCTAGATCGGAGTCCGGGGATCGTCATCGAGCTGAACGTGTGCTAGAACTTAGAGGTGCCGTAGTTTCGGTGTTTGATCGGTCGGGCCATGAAGACGTACGACTATATCAACCGCGTTGTGCTAACGCTTCCGCTTTCGGTCTACGAGGGTACGTGGACTCACTCTCCCCCTCTTGTTTCTATGCATCATCATGATCTTGCGTGTGCGTAGGAAAATTTTGAAATTACTACGTTTCCCAACAGTGGTATTAGAGCCAGGTTTTATGCGTAGATGTTATATGCACGAGTAGAACATAAGTGAGTTGTGGGTGATACAAGTCATACTGCTTACCATCATGTCATACTTTGGTTCGGCGGTATTGTTGGATGAAGCGGCCCGGACCGACATTACGCGTACGCTTACGTGAGACTAGTTCTACCGACGTGCTTTGCACACAGGTGGCTGGTGGGTGTCTGTTTCTCCAACTTTAGTTGAACCGAGTGTGGCTACGCCCGGTCCTTGCGAAGGTTAAAACAACACTAAATTGACAAACTATCGTTGTGGTTTTGATGCGTAGGTAATAATGGTTCTTGCTCAGCCCATAGCAGCCACGTAAAATTTGCAACAACAAAGTAGAGGACGCCTAACTTGTTTTTGCAGGGCATGCTGTGATGTGATATGGTCAAGACGTGATGCTATATTTTATTGTATGAGATGATCATGTTTTGTAACCGAGTTATCGGCAACCGGCAGGAGCCATATGGTTGTCGCTTTATTGTATGAAATGCAAACGCCCTGTAATTGCTTTACTTTATCACTAAGCGGTAGTGATAGTCGTAGAAGCAATAGATGGTGTAACGACAACGATGCTACGATGGAGATCAAGGTGTCGCGCCGGTGACGATGGTGATCACGACGGTGCTTCGGAGATGGAGATCACAAGCACAAGATGATGATGGTGTTGGGGAACGTTGGAGAAAATAAAAAATTTCCTACGTACACCAAGATCAATCTATGGAGTCATCTAGCAACGAGAGAGAGGAGTGCACCTACATACCCTTGTAGATCGGTGCGGAAGCGTTCAAGAGAACGGGGTTGAGGGAGTCGTACTTGTCATGATCCAAATCCCCGGAGATCCTAGCGCCGAACGGACGACACCTCCGCGTTCAACACAAGTACGATTGGGAAGACATCTCCTCCTTCTTGATCCAGCAAGGGGGAAGGATAGGTTGATGAAGATCCAGCAGCACGACGGCGTGGTGGTGGATGCAGCAGCGGTCACGGCAGGGCTTCGCCAAGCTTCTGCGAGAGGGAGAGGTGGTGTGTGGGGAGAGTGAGGCGCCAGGGCTTGGGGTGCGGCTGCCCTCCCTCCCCCCTCTTTATATAGGCCCCTGGGGGGGAGGCCCTAGGAGATGAGATCTCCAAGGGGGGGCGGCGGCCAAGGGGTGGCTTGACCCCAAGGCAAGTGGAGGCGCCCCCCACCCTAGGGATTCCAACCCTAGGCGCAGGGGGGGCCCAAGGGGGGGGGCACCAGCCCACCAGGGGCTGGTTCCCCTCCCCACTTCAGCCCACGGGCCCCTCCGGGATAGGTGGCCCCACCAGGTGGACCCCCAGGACCCTTTTGGTGGTCCCGGTACAATACCGGTGACCCCCGAAACTTTCCCGATGGCCGAAACTGCACTTTCTATATATAATTCTTCACCTCCGGACCATTCCGGAACTCCTCGTGACATCCAGGATCTCATTCGGGACTCCGAACAACTTTCGGGTTACTGCATACTCATATCTCTACAACCCTAGCGTCACCGAACCTTAAGTGTGTAGACCCTACGGGTTCGGGAGACATGAAGACATGACCGAGACGCCTATCCGGTCAATAACCAACAGCGGGATCTGGATACCCATGTTGGCTCCCACATGCTCCTCGATGATCTCATCGGATGAACCACGATGTCGAGGATTCAATCAATCCCGTATACAATTCCCTTTGTCAATCGGTACGTTACTTGCCCGAGACTCGATCGTCGGTATCCCAATACCTCGTTCAATCTCGTTACCGGCAAGTCACTTTACTCGTACCGTAATGCATGATCCCGTGACCAGACACTTGGTCACATTGAGCTCATTATGATGATGCATTACCGAGTGGGCCCAGAGATACCTCTCCGTCATACGGAGTGACAAATCCCAGTCTCGATTCGTGCCAACCCAACAGACACTTTTGGAGATACCCGTAGTGCACCTTTATAGTCACCCAGTTACATTGTGACGTTTGGCACACCCAAAGCACTCCTACGGTATCCGGGAGTTGCACAATCTCATGGTCTAAGGAAATGATACTTGACATTTGGAAAAGCTCTAGCGAAACGAACTACACGATCTTTGTGCTATGCTTAGGATTGGGTCTTGTCCATCACATCATTCTCCTAATGATGTGATCCCGTTATCAATGACATCCAATGTCCATAGTTAGGAAACCATGACTATCCGTTGATCAACGAGCTAGTCAACTAGAGGCTCACTAGGGACTTGTTGTGGTCTATGTATTCACACATGTATTACGATTTCCGGATAATACAATTATAGCATGAACAATAGACAATTATCATGCACAAAGAAATATAATAATAACCATTTTATTATTGCCTCTAGGGCATATTTCCAACAGATGGCCATATCATATCACTTATATTGATTGCATGTGATGTTTATCCTTTATGCATCTTATCTTGCTTTGATTGACGGTAGCATTTTAAGATGATCTCTCATTAATTATCAAGAAGTATTCTCCCTGAGTATGCACCGTTGTGGAAGTTCTTCGTGCTGAGACACTACGTGATGATCGGGTGTGATAGGCTCTACGTTCAAATACAACGGGTGCAAAACAGTTGAACACGCGGAATACTCAGGTTAAACTTGACAAGCCTAGCATATACAGATATGGCCTCAGAACACGGAGACCGAAAGGTCGAATGTGAATCATATAGTAGATATGATCAACATAGTGATGTTCACCATTGAAACTACTCCATCTCACGTGATGATCGGACATGGTTTAGTTGATTTGGATCACGTGATCACTTAGATGACTAGAGAGATGTCTGTCTAAGTGGGAGTTCTTAAGTAATATGATTAATTGAACTTAAATTTATCATGAACTTAGTACCTGATAGTATTTTTCTTGTCTATGTTTGTTGTAGATAGATGGCTCGTGTTGTTGTTCCGTTGAATTTTAATGCGTTCCTTGAGAAAGCTAAGTTGAAAGATGATGGTAACAATTACACGGACTGGGTCCGTAACTTGAGGATTATCCTCATTGCTGCACAGAAGAATTACTTCCTGGAAGCACCGCTGGGTGCCAGGCCTGCTGCAGATGCAACTGACGATGTTAAGAATGTCTGGCAGAGCAAAGCTGATGACTACTCGATAGTTCAGTGTGCCATGCTTTACGTCTTGGAACCGGGTCTTCAACGATGTTTTGAACGTCATGGAGCATATGAGATGTTCCAGGAGTTGAAGTTAATATTTCAAGCAAATGCCCGGATTGAGAGATATGAAGTCTCCAATAAGTTCTATAGCTGTAAGATGGAGGAGAATAGTTCTGTCAATGAACACATACTCAAAATGTCTGGGTATAATAATCACTTGATTCAACTGGGAGTTAATCTTCCTGATGATAGTGTCATTGACAGAATTCTTCAATCACTGCCACCAAGCTACAAGAGCTTCGTGATGAACTATAGTATGCAAGGGATGGACAAGACTATTCCCGAGCTCTTCGCAATCCTGAAAGCTGCGGAGGTAGAAATCAAGAAGGAGCATCAAGTGTTGATGGTCAATAAGACCACCCGTTTCAAGAAAAAGGGTAAAGGGAAGAAGAAGGGGAACTTCAAGAAGAACAGCAAACAAGTTGCTGCTCAAGAGAAGAAACCCAAATCTGGACCTAAGCCTGAGACTGAGTGCTTCTACTGCAAGCAGACTGGACACTGGAAGCAGAACTGCCCCAAGTATTTGGCGGATAAGAAGGATGGCAAGGTGAACAAAGGTATATGTGATATACATGTTATTGATGTGTACCTTACTAATGCTCGCAGTAGCACCTGGGTATTTGATACTAGTTCTGTTGCTAATATTTGCAACTTGAAACAGGGACTACGGATTAAGCGAAGATTGGCTAAGGACGAGGTGACGATGCGCGTGGGAAATGGTTCCAAAGTCGATGTGATCGCGGTCGGCACGCTACCTCTACATCTACCATCGGGATTAGTTTTAGACCTAAATAACTAATTGTTATTTGGTGCCACCGTTGAGCATGAACATTATATCTGGACCTTGTTTGATGCGAGACGGTTATTCATTTAAATCTGAGAATAATGGTTGTTCTATTTATATGAGTAATATCTTTTATGGTCATGAACCCTTGAAGAGTGGTCTATTTTTATTAAATCTCGATAGTAGTGATACACATATTCATAATGTTGAACCAAAAGATGCAGAGTTGATAATGATAGTGCAACTTATTTGTGGCACTGCCGTTTGGGTCATATTGGTGTAAAGCGCAAGAAGAAACTCCATACTGATGGACTTCTGGAATCACTTTATTATGAATCACTTGGTACTTGCGAACCATGCCTCATGGGTAAGATGACTAAAATGCCATTCTCCGGAACTATGGAGCGAGCAACTGACTTGTTGGAAATCATACATACTGATGTATGTGGTCCAATGAATATTGAGGCTTGCGGCGGGTATCGTTATTTTCTCACCTTCACAGATGATTTGAGCAGATATGGGTATATCTACTTGATGAAACACAAGTCTGAAACATTTGAAAAGTTCAAAGAATTTCAGAGTGAAGTGGAAAATCATCGTAACAAGAAAATAAAATTCCTATGATCTGATCGTGGAGGAGAATATTTGAGCTACGAGTTTGGTTTACATTTGAAGCAATGCGGAATAGTTTCGCAACTCATGCCACCCGGAACACCACAACGAAATGGTGTGTCCGAACGTCGTAATCGTACTTTACTAGATATGGTGCGATCTATGATGTCTCTTACTGATTTACCGCTATCATTTTGGGGTTATGCTTTAGAGACGGCCGCATTCACGTTAAATAGGGCACCATCAAAATCCGTTGAGACGACGCCTTATGAACTGTGGTTTGGCAAGAAACCAAAATTGTCGTTTCTTAAAGTTTGGGGTTGCGATGCTTATGTGAAGAAACTTCAACTAGATAAGCTCGAACCCAAATCGGAGAAATGTGTCTTCATAGGATACCCAAAAGAGACTATTGGGTACACCTTCTATCACAGATCTGAGGGCAAGATTTTTGTTGCTAAATTCGGATCCTTTCTAGAGAAGGAGTTTCTCTCGAAAGAAGTGAGTGGGAGGAAAGTAGAACTTGATGAGGTAACTGTACCTGCTCCCTTATTGGAAAGTAGTTCATCACAAGAACCGGTTCCTGTGACAACTACACCAATCAGTGAGGAAGCTAATGATATTGATCATGAAACTTCAGATCAAGTTACCACCGAACCTCGTAGGTCTACCAGAGTAAGATCCGCACCAGAGTGGTACGGTAATCCTATTCTGGAAGTCATGTTACTTGACCATGGCGAACCTACGAACTATGAGGAAGCGATGATGAGCCCAGATTCCGCAAAATGGCTTGAGGCCATGAAATCTGAGATGGGATCCATGTATGAGAATGAAGTATGGACTTTGGTTGACTTGCCCGATGATCGGCAAGCCATCGAGAATAAATGGATCTTCAAGAAGAAGACTGACACTGATGGTAATGTAACTATCTACAAAGCTCGACTTGTTGTGAAAGGTTTTCGACAAGTTCAAGGGGTTGAATACGATGAGACTTTCTCACCCATAGCGATGCTTAAGTCTGTCAGAATCATGTTAGCAATTGCGGCATTTTATGATTATGAAATTTGGCAAATGGATGTCAAAACTGCATTCCTGAATGGATTTTTGGAAGAAGAGATGTATATGATGCAACCGGAAGGTTTTATCGATCCAAAAGGTGCTAACAAAGTGTGCAAGCTCCAGCGATCCATTTATGGACTGGTGCAAGCCTCTCAGAGTTGGAATAAACGCTTTGATAGTGTGATCAAAGCATATGGTTTTATACAGGCTTTTGGGGAAGCCTGTATTTACAAGAAAGTGAGTGGGAGCTTTGTAGCATTTCTGATATTATATGTAGATGACATATTGTTAATTGGAAATGATATAGAATTTTTGGATAGCATAAAGGGATACTTGAATAAAAGTTTTTCGATGAAAGACCTCGGTGAAGCTGCTTACATATTGGGCATCAAGATCTATAGAGATAGATCAAGACGCTTGATTGGACTTTCACAAACCACATACATTGATGAAGTTTTGAAAAAGTTCAAAATGGATCAGGCAAAGAAAGGATTCTTGCATGTATTACAAGGTGTGAAGTTGAGTCAGACTCAATGCCCGACCACAGCAGAAGATAGAGAGAAAATGAAAGATGTTCCCTATGCTTCAGCCATAGGCTCTATCATGTATGCTATGCTGTGTACCAGACCCGACGTATGCTTAGCAATAAGTTTGGCAGGGAGGTACCAAAGTAATCTAGGAGTGGATCACTGGACAGCGGTCAAGAACATCCTGAAATACCTGAAAATGACTAAGGATATGTTTCTCATTTATGGAGGTGACAAAGAGCTAGTTGTAAATGGTTACGTTGATGCAAGCTTTGACACTGATCTGGACGATTCTAAATCGCAAACCGGATACGTGTTTATATTGAATGGTGGAGCTGTCAGTTGGTGCAGTTCTAAACAAAGCGTGGTGGCTGGATCTACATGCGAAGCAGAGTACATAGCTGCTTCGGAAGCAGCAAATGAAGGAGTCTGGATGAAGGAGTTCATTTCTGATCTAGGTGTCATACCTAGTGCATCGGGACCAATGAAGATCTTCTGTGACAATACTGGTGCAATTGCTTTGGCAAAGGAATGAAGATTTCACAAGAGGACCAAGTACATCAAAAGACGTTTCAATTCCATCCGGGACCAAGTCCAGGTGGGAGACATAGAGATTTGCAAGATACATACGGATCTGAATGTTGCAGACCCGTTGACTAAGCCTCTTCCACGAGCAAAACATGATCAGCACCAAGACTCCATGGGTGTTAGAATCATTACTGTGTAATCTAGATTATTGACTCTAGTGCAAGTGGGAGACTGAAGGAAATATGCCCTAGAGGCAATAATAAATTTATTATTTATTTCCTCATATCATGATAAATGTTTATTATTCATGCTAGTATTGTATTAACCGAAAACATGATACATGTGTGAATACATAGACAAACTTAAATGTCACTAGTATGCCTCTACTTGACTAGCTCATTAATCAAAGATGGTTATGTTTCCTAACCATAGACATGTGTTGTCATTTGATTAACGGGATCACATCATTAGGAGAATGATGTGATTGACTTGACCCATTCCGTTAGCTTAGCACTTGATCGTTTAGTATGTTGCTATTGCTTTCTTCATGACTTATACAAATTTCCTATAACTATGAGATTATGTAACTCCCATTTACCGGAGGAACACTTTGTGTGCTACCAAACGTCACAACGTAACTGTGTGATTATAAAGAAGCTCTACAGGTGTCTCCAAAGGTACATGTTGAGTTGGCGTATTTGGAGATTAGGTTTTGTCACTCCGATTGTCGGAGAGGTATCTCTGGGCCCTCTCGGTAATGCACATCACTATAAGCCTTGCAAGCAATGTAGCTAATGAGTTAGTTACGGAATGATGCATTAGGTAATGAGTAAAGAGACTTGCTGGTAACAAGATTGAACTAGGTATTTAGATACCGACGATCGAATCTTGGGCAAGTAACATACCAATGACAAAGGGAACAACGTATGTTGTTATGCGGTTTGACTGATAAAGATCTTCGTAGAATATGTAGGAGCCAATGTGAGCATTCAGGTTCCGCTATTGGTTATTGACCGGAAACAGTTCTAGGTCATGTCTACATAGTTCTCGAACCCGTAGGGTCCGCACGCTTAAGGTTTCGTTGACAGTTTTATTATGAGTTTATGAGTTTTTATGTACCGAAGGTTGTTCGGAGTCCCGGATGTGATCACGGGCATGACGAGGAGTCTCGAAATGGTCGAGACATAAAGATCGATATATTGGACAACTATATCTGGACACCGGAAAGGTTCCGGGTGAGATTGGGACAATACCGGATCTCCGGGAGGTTATCAGAACCCCCCGGGAGGTATATGGGTCTTATTGGGCCTTAGTGGAAAGGAGGGAGAAGGAGCAAAGGAGGGGGCGCGCCCCCCAAGCCCAATCCGAATTGGGAGGGGGGCCGGCCCCCTTTCCTTCTTCCCTCCCCCCTCTTCCTTCCCTCTCCTACTCCTAATAGGAAAGGGGGGAGTCCTACTCCCGGTTGGGGTTGGACTCCCCCCCTAGGGCGTGCCACCCCCTTGGCCGGCCCCCTCTCCTCCACTCCTTTATATACGGGGGAGGGGGGCACCCCATAGACATAACAATTGATCTCTTGATCTCCTAGCCGTGTGCGGTGCCCCCCTCCACCATAGTCCTCGATAATATTGTAGCAGTGCTTAGGTGAAGGCCTGCGACGGTAGAACATCAAGATCGTCACCACGCCGTCGTGCTGACGGAACTCTTCCCCGACATTCTGCTGGATCGGAGTCCGGGGATCGTCATCGAGCTGAACGTGTGCTAGAACTCGGAGGTGTCGTAGTTTCGGTGCTTGATCGGTCGGGCCATGAAGACGTACGACTACATCAACCGCATCGTGCTAACGCTTTCGCTTTCGGTCTACGAGGGTACGTGGACTCACTCTCCCCTCTCGTTGCTATGCATCACCATGATCTTGCGTGTGCATAGGAAAATTTTGAAATTACTACGTTCCCCAACATTGCTTGGTTCTCCTACTAGTTCGATAACCTCGGTCTCGTCACTGAGGGAAATACCTACTGCCGCTGTGCTGCATCATCCTTTCCTCTTTGGGGAAATACCGACGTAGTTCAAGCCGCATCAAAAGGAATTTCTAGCGCCGTTGCCGGGGAGACATCATCAACATCTACCAGGTTCCTAACTACAAATCTCATCTCCTTGCAATTTACATTATTTGCCATTTGCCTCTCGTTTTCATCTCCCCCACTTCACAAAAAAAATTGTCGTTTTATTCGCCTCTTTTTCATTCGCCGTTTTCTTGTCAGATATGTTTTGTGTGCAATCTTGTTTGCTTAGTCATGATGTCTCAAAGATAATATTACAATGTTCCTTACCCCAATATTCTGCTTGAAATTGAGAAAAGTACTAAGGAACATATGACTACACAATTTGAGCACAATAAATATTTTACCGAAGAACTTAAGGAACACTCTGTTGTGCTGGATGCTATAACAAAACAACTTGATGATATTAGTAGAGAAGTTTGTAATCTCCAATCTAAGTATTATTTTTTTGAAAGTTTGCTAGGCAAAATATCCAATGCACAAGCTACCCTAGTAGATCAAATGGCCGCTACACCAATCTCGTAGGAGATAAAAATGATGAAGATCTTAAAATGATTGGTGTTTCTTCTATTGATTCTCTTCTTAGTTGCTGATAAAGGGACTGAAGAAGAGTCAACTTTAGCTAGAAGGCGTCCTGATAATTTGGAGGGTAAAAATCTTGTTGGGAAAATTGATAAAAGTGGGTTTGGAGAGGTCAATACTTTAACCAGTGATGTGCCCACTCTTTTCGATTACAAAGACTTTAATTATGATAATTGCTCTTTGATTAATTGTATTTATTTGTTGCAATCCATGATAAATTCACCCCATGCTTATGAAAAAAATAAAGCTTTTACTAAACATATTGTTGATACTATGATGAAAGCTTTAGAAGAAAAGTTGGAATTAGAGATTTCAATTTCTACAAAATTACATGATGAATGGGAACCTACTATCAAAGTCAAGATTAAAAATTATGAGTGTTTTGCTTTATGTGACTTGGGTGCTAGTGTTTCTACAAATCCAAAATCTTTATGTGATGTGCTTGGTCTTACCGATATTGAAGAATGTTATCTAAATTTGCACTTAGCGGATTCTACTATTAAAAAGCCTATGGAAGAATTAATTATGTTCTTATTGTTGCAAATAGGAATTATGTGACCATAGATTTTATTGTTCTTGATATTGATTGCAATCCGTCTTGTCCAATTATACTTGGTAGACCGTTTTTACGTACTATTGGTGTCGTGATTGATATGAAAGAAGGCAATATTAAATTTCAATTCCCACTAAGGAGGGCATGGAACACTTCCCTAGAACAAGAATTAAGCCACCATATGAATCAATCATGAGGGCATCATATGGATCTAGAAATAAAGATGACAATACTTGGATCTTTGCTTTGTGCCTAGCTAGTGGCGTAAAACGATAGTGCTTGTTGGGAGGCAACCCAATGAATAATTTTTTTTGTCTTTTTCTTTCTTTTCTTGAGTGTTTGCACAATTATGCCTCTGTTATGATTTTTTTGTGTGTTTTAGTTAGTGTTTGTGCCAAGCAAATCCTTTGGAATCATGTTGGGTGATAGTTGCTTTGATCTTGTTGAAAAACAGAAACTTTTGCACTCAGAAACATAATTTTCATAAATCACAAAAACTTGATTTTGATCTGAATTTTTTACACAACATTTATATACAAATTTCCCATGTTGTCCTAATTGTTTAGAATTTTTGGAGTTATAGAAGTATATGAAGTATTCATATTACTACAGACTATTCTGTTTCTGACAGATTCTGTTTTCTTTGTGTTGTGTGCTTACTTTGATGAATCTATGGTTTGTATTGGAGGGTATAAGCTATAGTAAAGTTGGAATACAGTATATATTAATGCAAAAATGAAATATGAATGGGTTTGAAACATTACTTAGAGTAGTGATTTGCTTTGTTATACTAACGGGTCTCACGAAGGTTTTGTTGAGTTTTGTGTGATTGAAGTTTTCAAGTTTTGGGTGAGATCACGATAGATGAAGGAATAATGAGCCTAAGGTTGGGGATGCCCATGGCATCCCAAGTTATTATCTAAAAGAGAAGCAAGCAACTAATCTTGGGGATGCCCGAGTGGCATCCCCTCTTTCTTCTAACGACCATCGTTATTTTACTTGGAGCTATATTTTTATTCGTAACATATCATTGATGGGAACATAGTAATAATTCAGAAAAATTCCTACGTGTCACCAAGATCAATCTAGGAGATGCTAGCAATAAGAGAGAGAGAGAAAGAAAGAGAGAGAGAGAGAGAGAGAGAGAGAGAGAGAGAGAGAGAGAGAGGGCATCTTCATACCCTTGAAGATCGCTAAGCGGAAGCGTTGCAAGGAACACGGTTGATGGAGTCGTACTCGTGGCGATTCAAATCATGGAAGATCCAATATAGCGCCGAACGAAGGCGCCTCTGCGTTCAACACACGTACAACCTGGGGACGTCTCCTCCTTCTTGATCCAGCAAGGGGAGAGGAGAAGTTGAGGGAGAACTCCGGCAGCACGACGCGTGGTGGTGGAGCTCGTGGTTCTCCAGCAGAGCTTCGTCAAGCTCAACGGAGGAGGAGGAGGAGGTGTAAGAAGGGGGAGGGCTGCACCAGGTGCTGAGGTGCGGCTGCCCTCCCACCCCCACTATTTATAGGGTGAAGGGGATAGGGGGGCCTTCCCCCCTAGATGCATATACAGGGGGGCAGCGGCCAAGGGGGGTGCTTGCCACCCAAGTTGGTGGGGGGGGCGCCCCCACCCCTAGGGTTTTAACCCTAGGCGCCTTGGTCCCCTTGGGGAGGCGCACCAGCCCACTAGTGGGGCTGGTTCCCACCCATATTCAGCCCACTTGGTCTCCCGGGGTAGGTGGCCCCACCCGGTGGACCCCCGGAACCCTTTCGATGGTCCCGGTACAATATCAATAACCCCCGAAGCCTTTCCGACGACTGGAACTGGACTTCTCATATATAAATCTTCACCTCCGGACCATTCTGGAACTCCTCGTGACATCCAGGATCTCATCCGGGACTCCAAACAACTTTCAGTAACCACATACAATTCTCATTACAACTCTAGCGTCACCAAACCATAAGTGTGTAGACCCTACGGGTTCGGGAACCATGCAGACATGACCGAGACACTTCTCCGGCTAATAACCAATAGCGGGATCTGGATACCCATATTGGCTCCCACACGTTCCACGATGATTTCATCGAATGAACCACGATGTCGGGGATTCAATCAATCCCGTATACAATTCCCTTTGTCCATCGGTATATTACTTGCCCGAGATTCGATCGTCGGTATCCCCATACCTTGTTCAATCTTGTTACCGGGAAGTCTCTTTAATCGTTCTGTAACACATGATCCCGTGGCTAACTCCTTAGTCACATTGAGCTCATTATGATGATGCATTACTGAGTGGGCCCAGAGATACCTCCCCGTCATACGGAGTGACAAATCCCAATCTCGATGCCAACCCAACAAACACTTTCGGAGATACCTGTAGTGCACCTTTATGGTCACCCAGTTACGTTGTGACGTTTGATACACCCAAAGCATTCCTACGGCATCCGGGAGTTGCACAATCTCATGGTCTAAGGAAATGATACTTGACATTAGAAAAGCTCTAGCAAACGAACTACAGGATCCTCTGCTATGCTTAGGATTGGGTCTTGTCCATCACATCATTCTCCTAATGATGTGATCCCGTTATCAAGGACATCCAATGTCCATGGCCAGGAAACCACAACCATCTATTGATTAACGAGCTAGTCAACTAGATGCTTACTAGGGACATGTTGTGGTCTATGTATTCACACATGTATTATGGTTTCCGGTTAATACAATTATATCATGAACAATAGACAATTATCATGAACAAGGAAATATAATAATAACCATTTTATTATTGCCTCTAGGGCATATTTCCAACAGTCTCCCACTTGCACTAGAGTCAATAATCTAGTTACATTGTGATGAATCGAACACCCATAGAGTTCCGGTGCTGACCATGTTTTGCTCGTGGAAGAGGCACTACAAAAAAAAGACACACCCGTGACATTTTGGGCCGATCAAATTTTTTTCTGTCATGCTTATGACACTTCTATGATGATAATTGTGACAAAACCCGGTATCATCATAGATGTGGTAGGCTCCTACTTCTATGACAAAAAATCATGACAGAAAATGGGCTTTTCATCCTAGGCAGGCCGGAGACGCAGCTGCATGACATTCTTTGGGACGCCCATGATGGAAAAACCGTGGTAGAAGCGAGGTCGAGGAAAATATCGGGGAGTTCCCGGTTACTGTGGGTGGTCGGGGGCCTAGCGATGTGCGTTTCTCTCGTACACGTACACGCATGGGTGCGAGGCGTTGGGCTCTAACTGAACCCGAGCGAGGCGTTCGCCTACTGAACTCGAGCGATTGCACTGCAGGCTACGCGTTACTGAATCCGATCGATCGATCAATGGCTGTTAACTGAACCCGAACGAGCGATTCCTTTGCTACTGCTGCTAACTAAAGCCAATCGAACCCTGCTGCCTCCTTCTCTTGATGAACAGTGAGCGTTGTTGGGGGGGGGGGGTTTGGATGAACAGTTCCCGGTGCGGGGTTGGATGAATAGTTCCCCGTGGTGTTGCCGCTGGACGAACAGGACCCCGATTGATCGAGCCGGTTGGGGGTGGATGAACAGGACCATGTGGATGGCTGGATGAACAGGACCCTGTGGAGGGCTAGTTGAACAGTAGCCGGTGGAGGGTTGGATGAGTAGTAGCCCGTGGAGGGGTGGTTGAATAGTAGCCGGTGGAGGAGCGGTGGAGGCTGGATGAATAGGGGCCCGTGGATGAACAGTCGCAGGTGGAGGCTGGAGGAGGTCGGCGGTGGATGAACAGTAGCCCGTGGAGGCTGGAGGAGGTCGACGGTGGAGATGAACAGTATCCCGTGGAGTCCTGTTTTGCGGTACGCCACACACCTCCCGATGAACAGGACCCCCGTTTCGACCGTAGTGGTCCAACACAAGTCTGTTTCCTCTGTTTTGCGGTACGCCACACCCCTCCCGATCAACAGGACACCGTTTCGACCATAGGAGGTCCAAGAGAAGTTCGTTTCATCCATTTTGCGGTACGCCAGACCCCTGCCGATGAACAGGATCCTGTTTCGACCATGGCCGGTCGACACAAGGCCGTTTTCTCCGTTCTGCGGTACGCCAGGCCTCGTTTCGATCGGCTGTTCCATCCAAGCCGGTTGGCTCCCGATGAACATGAAGTATTCCGTTGCCTCCCGATGAACATGACGCATTCCGTTGCCTCCCCATGAACACGACGACGGCGCAGTTCCTCCGTTCCGACCGAGCCATGTACACGAGCCCTGGCCGTACGTATGCGTGAGTAGGCGTTCGAGACCCCGCCCGTATGTACGTACGTGGCCATATTTACTTTCTTGCACCCTAGCCTCTGTACGTACTTGTACACGCTATTAACGGGATTGCGTGACATGTTACGTGTGTGCCTCTACTACGACACATGCCCTTCCTTTTGCAGCCATGGTTCATCATTGCAGCCTGCAGACAGACCGATAGACCAGTATGTACGTACACATTCGCGACCATAATGACAACGCTACGTACGCTTCGACCAGGTGGGTCCTGACTGTAAAGCACTTCCTTCCGTGCGAAGATGTAGCTGGTGGGTCCCAGTAGTCAGGGGGAAATGTTTTTTTCAGGAAATACAGTGGCCCGTCCGGTGGGTCCTTGCTGTCAGGTGGAGGAATAATTATTTTGTGCGTAATAAGGAGGCACTTCCTTGCTTCTACTGTGGACCCAGCTGTCAGCATCTCCACGTACAGTACTCTTCCGATGGAAGTCATTCCTTGACCACGTTGACCACGCCGCGCCGAGAGCACCAGGGTGGTGGATGATGGCGAGGCCTAGGAAGGGGACGACGCGGAGCCGGGGAAGACGCGACAGTGGATGCCCACGCGGAGAGGAGTATGTGGGTTGACTGCTTCGGCTGCGGTGTCAGGCTGCCGTCGCCGGAGAATAATAGGAGGTGTGGGTGAGTATAGAGGGATGGCATGGCAGCACAGCCGACACGGGAGGCAGGAGCAGGCGGCACGGTTGACGCTGGTTTGGGCGGCTGGAGCAAGAAGACCAGAGGTTGAAGAAGCACTATGACCGCTGGATGGACATCGTACGATCACTGGAGCTAGAATAGTTCATATTGACTAAGTTGACAAAGCCCTCCGTCTCTGTCATCTTAGTAGGCCCACAAGTCAGCCTCCCACTATGGTGGGTCCCAGCTAGCAGGGAGAGTATTCAACTTTTTGGTGCGTAATAAGGAGGCACTTCCTTGCCTGCGAAGATATAGCTGGTGGGTCCGACCTGTCAGCAGGGGGAACATTTTTTCACGAAATACAGAGGCCCTTCCGGTGGGTCCCAGCTGTCAGGTGGAGAAATCATTATTTTGCGCGTAATAAGGAGGCATTTCCTTGCACTCGGCCATGGACCCAGCTGTCACCCTCTCCATGTACAGTCCACTTCCGATGCATGTCATTCGTTGACCATGTTGACCACGCCACATCGAGAGCAGCAGGGCGGTGAACGACGGCGAGGCCCGGGAAGGGAATGACATGGAGATAGGGAAGACTCGACAATTGTTTCCCATGCGGAGGGGAGTACGAGGGTTTACTGGTTCGTCTGGCATCACCCGAGAATAACAGTAGGTGTGGGTGAGTAGAGGGATGGCTAGGCCAGCGATCGGAGTACGGCGGGGTGGTGAGGCCTGCACGGCAGCACAGCCGACCGCGGGAGGAGGGAGCAGGCAGTCCCGCCGGCGCTTGTTTGAGCGGCTGGAGCAGGAAGAGTAGAGATTGAAGAAGCATGACGGCCGTTGGATGGACATCCAACAATCATTGCTTGTGAGTCAACCTTTTTTTAGGAAAGCCTCAAATTTGTATAAAACAACATACAACCCATCTACCATTATTTCTAATAATTTACAACCCATTTGCTAATTCTTAAGGTTTTTTGGAGCCCATATTCTTTTTGTTAGCATTACAGCCTATATTGTGTCCACGTTAAAAATATATATGAAATTTTGCATATTTCAGTGCGGTCCGAACTGTTTTTAATCCTGAAATTTTGAGTCACATTCAAACTGATTTTAAAAATAAATGTATATCATATAAAATCCAACAAATTGTCCATGCATAAAAATCAATGCAATTTAAAATCTCGAAATGAAAAAAAAAGAAATTTGAAACTACTTGCCGGTTTGATGTGTTTTAAAAATGTACAACCCATTTCTCATTACTGAAGGCCATTTTCTGGGCCAGCCGAATGAAGCTCTCCTCGTCTTGAAAGATTTGTAGCCCAATAGGCCTAACAAAGCGACTTAGTTGACAAAGTACAAGAATACCGGGCTAGCCATTTTCAGAAAGAAAAAAACTACTGGGCTGGTCTGTGGTAAACATAAAAGAAAAGGCTATCTAAACAGGCCAGAGTGCGTACGATGAGCTCTGAGACGACAGAGTGGTGCGTGAGAGAGTTACGGGTAACGAGCCAAGGAATTTGTGTGCATACGATGAGTGGACCCAAGACCTATAGATGGAGTATATATGCAGGCGAACTAGAAAGACCCCCCCACCACACACACAAAGAGAGAGAGATGGAGAGAGAGGGAGAGGGACCAACAAGGTTTGTGTGTTGGATGTGTGCGACAGAATTGAAGATTTTCGGCGAGAGAGAGAGAGAGAGAGTAGGAGTCCGGGGGAGGGGGAGGTCGCATTTCATGCATCAAAGGCTGATATAAACCATGTTTCGATATAAACTTGCATTCAAATATTTAAATTGGAGAACATGTTGTCTGCAATCCACACATAAACGGAGATATGCGTATATCAAACAAGTTCATTAATTTGACTTTCAACATGTTCATGGAGTACTATAATACTGTACAACATGCTACTCGATCGAGGTGTTCAATTTTGGATTTAGTTCACTATTTTTACCTGGTGAACGACCTATTTCATTGAATCGAGATGTTTCATTTTGGGTTTGATTCCCGTTTTTGAGTGGGTCAACTATTTGTCATATAGTAAATCGTTAGCAACGAGCATGTAAAAACACATTACTCCCGAGCATCATCTCTCCATCTAAAAAAAGTAAGTGGCAAGCTAATATTTCAAAATTTGATTCGAATCGACTTGGTAAGGTAGACGTGGATGCTCATTCTCCCAAAATTTGAATGAACCATTAAACACCCACTGCTCAGTGGAATTCTCCTGAGCAAATAAATGGGAGACGTGAAATTACCGGCCTATGTGGGACACGCATCAATTGGCCTGTTGTACATCGAGGGTAGGTTCGTAACTTCATCCAAGCACGCCTTCTCCTCGGTCGAAATGACATGTGCCGAATAATTCATAAACCATGGTCGGCAAAACACCCTCTCCTCGCCCGAAATAGCTCGCGCCCACTATTTCAAAACACGCTCTCCTCACCCAAAATCGCTCGCGCCCACTATATTTCAAAACACGCCCTCCTCGGCCGAAATCGCTCGCACCCACTATATTTCAAAACAAGCCCTCCTCGCCAAAAATCGCTCGCTCCCACTATTTGGGAGAACCAAAGTTACTCTACTAACCCCGACCCTCAGTACACAGACGCAAGCCGAGAAGCCTAAAGGCAGGGGTAGAACTGTAACTCCCCCCCACATTTCAGACAAATGCGCCCGTAAGACATGGTTCTACTCCCCTTCCAATTCCCCATTCATACCTCATGGGTGCCAAATCACCTTCTCCCCGAAAGCTCCCTTCTCCCGAGCCCCGAAACCTCAGCCCCTCCTCCATGGCGCCCCCAACGCACCAAATTCACATCCGCCCTCCTTCCTAATGCTGGAGACGCTGTCCATTTGCCGTCATGCACTAGGCCGTGTGCCTCTTACTCCATGCTGCTGGAGCTGCCTCGACGACGGCCGCGTGAACCGTACCGGAGCCAATTCACCCCCGCTGTTGTTCACGGCGTCGGAGCGGCTCCAACTTTGGATCCGTCTAGAGCCCCGGCGCTGCTTCCCCGTAGCTGTCGACCATCGCGACATCACTGCTTCCCTACCACCGGTAGCCACCGCAACCGTGCCGGCCTCACTGACTCGGCAGCTGGAGCTGCCTACTTCCCCGAGCCGCCAGATAGGTCACACCCTAATCTCAAATCACTTTATTTAGCCGTCAGTTGTCTAAATTTTTATTCTGGGTCAATCGATTCCCAATAGGAAGCAACACCCCTCGAGGTGGCGGAGCTCCTAGGCTGCCGGTCGCCTGGTGTCTAACGTAAGGGTGTGGTGCACAAGTTTGCCACGGAAGCAACACTTAGATGGCTATCCTAGAGTTGTGTGGGTTGAAGGTACTGCCGCCGCCAGATCTGGATGACGATGAGTCTTTGTGGATTGGCCTGGGGGCGGCGCAACCACGGCAGTGTGGTGGCGCGGGGAGCGGGGTTTTTGTCGGGGCCACAGACAACGGAGGCAGGCTGCTCTGCCGGTGGTCGCTAGCTCTTTGGGGAAGATTCCGAACAGTGTCTGCCAGGAGGCACAAGACGGCCATCAAGCCATCCGGCGTAGATCAGACAGTACCAAAATAAAATAAAATTATGTGACCCCAATTTAGTCTTCAGTCAACAGACCTGTGACCACTCTCGTACCTTGCAGTTGATCTCTTAGGGTATTTCTTCAGATCAGAGAGATGTGTCGTTCTTAACACTATTCGTTTTTTACATCTTCAACCACACCGTCTTCCGACTCACCGCAACTGCTCCAACAAGGGAAGCATACACCAGAAGGGAGCTATAGTCCCCACTCAACAGTTCCCTGCATCGAATGCGCGTGCCCGACATGGACAGCCACAACAACTGCAGGGCTATCGACAAGTCAGCACATGATGCTCACTCCTATGGATGGCGGCCAGATAGGGTGTACCCTCATCTTACTTGTGGGCAACATTTATGACTTTGTTATTCATCTAAGCATGGAAAATAGATTATCACATTTCATAGTATATTCATGCTAATCTCTTACGGGTCTTGTTCGGGAGTTAACGTTGTTCCATAGTCAGCTAAGAGACTTGTTCTTTAGGTAACGTTGTTCCATAGTTATCATCCATCAGCCAATGCTATCCCACATGCTGGTGATTATAGTATTATACCACTTCTAGTATTACCTATGTTGTTCTTTAATACTTTTGTGTGCCATCTAGTTAATCTCGAGTACAAACGATACATATTCTGTAGCTTTCATCTGTGTTCTCCCTTTAGTTTTTGAGACCCGTTGCTTCTAGTTAACCCCAGTCCTACTATTTATGTCGTCTCCTATAGGCACTCATTACATAAATCTAACTACTAGTTGTCTTCCATGCATGTCAGATATAATTGCACACAATGATTTATCCGCAAGAACCTCACGGAGCAATGTAACGGCCAACAAACTTGACATCAATGATACCCAATATGATGGAACATCTAAAGGCAGTTCTTCACAAGACTTGTAGAAATATGATGAATCCTATTCACCCCACAAGGTCCTTGCTCTAACTTGGCCCTTGATATGGGTACAACATGCATATAATGTCCTGGAGTGCATCTACTCCATTGCAATGCCTTGTGCTTAGCCCGCTGATCATGCATGTAAATATGGCATGCCTTCCTATTTTTCAGTACCTATTCCATTCATGATAACATGTTTTCAAATTCAAGTACTGTCATTCTACTCTATCGCAATGCCATCTGCTTACTTTGGACATCATGCTTCTGAATATCTTATGCATTGTTATTCATCCGTATGTACTTCATCTGCCTACCATACCATGTTCTTTTTTTACATTGAAGTGTTGTTCTAGTGGTCTCTTGCAATGCCATCTTAGTTTCCCAATCATACACGCATATGTTGCCTTAGTGTTTTCTGTATGTATTATGCTAGCATACAATTTTACATTCAAGTCGTTTTTTTACAATGTTGTCCTGTCGTATCCCTAGCTCTTACATCATACTCCCTCCGTCCGGATTACATGTCACAGAAATGGATAAAACTGGATGCATCTAGAACTGAAATATGCCTAGACCCATCCATTTATTTCCGGATGGAGGGAATACATGTCAATATGTCATGCCTTTCTATTCTTCAGTACCTATTCCATCTCTGCTGTAGCATGTTTTATAATTGAAGCACCATTCTTCTATATAAGGCATGCAAGGGGAAGACAGCTATGTTAGAATCTGAAGGGTTACAAACTAGGTCTTTGCAAAAGATCCAAACGCCAGGAGATAATAAACCAACTCCAGTTTTCATAGATACTGCTCCAGCACAGAGAAACCCAACTCCTACTAATAATAAGCAAATCCTAGTGGCCAAAGAACTAGTTCGCTCCAGTCCAGCAAAAATATGTCAACTCCATTCTAAGAAGTGTGTGCGTATCCTTGCATCATGAAATTTTATAGCATTTTGATCATATTTTCTACAAGTTTCTTACCCATCTCTCTTTTAGAAAACAAGGTTAAATGATAGAAGATTTTGTGCACTGGGATCGTATTCGAGGAAAGTATCTTGCGGGAATTCTCTGTGCTCCAATGCTGATGTAAGTACCTGTTGTATATCACTATATTTTAACATCAGCATGTATTTTGTTAATCAGCGTGAATCCAACCTTTATCTGATCCAAAATTAGTTGTAGCAAAATGTTAAAGGCGACAATGTTGATTTTTATAAGGAAAACTGCCTGGTAGTTTTGAATACTAAGCTGCATGAGTGTACTATCTCATATCATGCACATTATTGAATTGTAGTGCTGCTCTGGTTACCCATCCATTCATTCTGTCAATGTTGCTTTCGTATTACCTTACCTGGCTGATGATAGATGTGCCATATTGTGTTAATTTGGTGTAGGCTGGTGTGGTCTGGTTGCCCAAAAGTTCGTTGTGTCAATGTTGCTTTCCTATTATCTGACCTGGCCAATGATAGCAATGCAAGTGTGTTAATATGGTGCAGGCTACTGAAGATAAGAAGAAAAACTCTGAAAATAGCAAGGCAACCCCATTGTTTCTTTCCAATAAATCTAGGCCAGGTAATATGGCAATAACTCTTGGTTAATCTGTTCGGTTCCCCTCCTAATTTATGTTATGATGAAGTGGTCAAGACACTCTCCACTATCAATAATACAAGCCTGCCAAAATCTCCATCTGAATCTGTTCAGTTTCATCTGTCTCGAATGCAACGGAAAAAATGTATGTTTGTGAACCAATTAATGGATGAAGCAATGATGGAAATGGTGGAGTAATCAGAGCTGCACATTCGTGCGCAACAACAACTGATCAATGTTTTGAGAGACAGTGTAGCAAAGCAGCAAGAACTTGCCCACATGCTTATGGGCGTCATCCGCGCCGAGGTTGCTGATTGTGACGTTGTAGATTGTTAGGTTCTGTTCATTTATTTGCACTGGCATCAATCTTTGATTGCCCAGTGGATGTAATTTCCTGTAATATATGCTGGATGTGCAACATTTTTCCGTGTATGCCGTACCTTTGCTTGATCGGTTTTGGTCCTGTGCATAATTGCTCGTTGTAATGGGCTCAAATTATCTAATTGGGCCTAAATACATGTATGAACTTTAGTGGGCCCATTAAGTTAACGGGCCCATTTAAGTTAATGGGCCGTTACCAGGCCAAAAGTTAATGGTCGGCCCTCTTACCTCCCGGGTCGTTAACAGGCCGACATCAAAGCGGGCAACAGGCGGGCCCATTTGATTTCACGGGCCGTTAACAGGCCGATACTAGGTCGGGCTACATATGGTCCAACTATACTGTGGGCCTTTAGCATGCCGAAAGAGACAACAGGCTCGTACTGGACCATGAAGAGCATGGGCCGCTAAGATGCCGAAAGTCAGGTCGTACTATAAATGGCCCAACTATGTTGTGGGCCTTTAGCAGGCCGAAAGAGAAACCAGGCTGGTATTGGACCATGAAGAGCATGGGCTATTAAAAGGCCAAAACTCAGGTCCGACTGCAAATGGCCCAACTCACTTATGGGCCGTCACCAGGCTGAAAGACACACCGGGTCTGAAATTGGCCCAACACTTAAATTGGTCGCTAAAAGGACGAAAGATGTACATCCTGAAAATTGGCCCATCCCTTGAATGGGCCGTTAACAGGCCGAAACCACATCGGGCTGATATTGAGCCCAAATATATAGCGGGCTGTTAACGGGCTCGAAATGACGATGGGCTGTAATGGTGTCAAATCGTTTACTGGCCGTTGACGGGCCGAATTGGCACATCTCGTATGGGTCGTGGGCTTAAATGGACCTGAAACAAGTAGGCCTTATATGGGCCGGCCTGCTAATTCTTATTGGGCTGACCTTTTTCACCAGAATGGGCCACTGTTGGGCCGTGACACGTGCCGATCTATCATAGGCGCCTCCTGTCCAATGGGTGGATGACATCTGTCCCAACGGTGAGCCGACACATGGTTCCTCCGGCCAATGAGAATTTTAGACGTGGAAAATCCCCATTGGTCTGCTTATTGGGCCGGCCTTTTTTACCGGAATGGGCCACTGTTGGGCCGTGCCATGTGTCGATCTATCATAGGCGCCTCCTGTCCAATGAGTGGATGGCAACTATCCCAACGGTGAGCCGACACGTGGTTCCTCCGGCCAATGAGAATTTTACACGTGGAAAATCCCCACTGGTCCGGGCTGTTAACGGGTTATCGGATCCAAACAGGAACCCGATACCTTAATGGCGACCCATTACGATGGATGCCACGTGTAAGTCACCCTTGATGAAAGCACTTCTATGACACACGATTTATCGTCATGGAAGTGGACACTTCCGTGATGATAATTTTGGTAATGTCATGGAACACTTCTACAACAGCACGGGTATGACTATCTTGATTCTGTCATAAAATCGTCATGGATGTACATGCATGACAGAAAATGTGACCTACTATGACAAACACGTATCATCACAGAAGTGTATTTTTTTTGTAGTGAGGTTTAGTCAACGGATCTGCGACATTCAGATCTGTATGTACTTTACAAATATCTATGTCTCCATCTTGAATATATTCACGAATGGAGTTAAAGCGGCACTTGATGTGCTTGGTCATCTTGTGAAACCTAGGCTCCTTGGCAATGGCAATAGCTCCAGTGTTGTCACAGAAGAGAGTCATCGGGACCGACACATTGGGAATCACTCCTAGGTCGGTGATAAACTCCTTCATCCAGACTCCTTCCCGTGCTGCTTCCGAAGCAGCTATGTACTCTGCTTCACATGTAGATCCCGCCATGACGCTTTGCTTGCAACTGCACCAGCTGACTGCCACACCATTCAAAATATACACGTATCCGGTTTGTGACTTGGAGTCATCCGGATCCGTGTCAAAGCTAGCATCGACATAACCCTTTATGACGAGCTCTTCGGCTCCTCCATAAACAAGAAACATATCCTTAGTCCTTTTCAGGTACTTCAGGATATTCTTGACCACTGTCCAGTGTTCCATTCCGGGATCACTTTGGTACCTCCCTACCAAACTTATGGCAAGGTTTACATCAGGTCTGGTACACGGCATGGCATACATAATAGAGCCTATGGCTGAGGCATAGGGGATGACACTCATCTTTTCTCTTTCTTCTACCGAGGTTGGGCGTTGAGCTGCGCTCAATCTCACACCTTGCAATACAGGCAAGAACCCCTTCTTGGACTGATCCATATTGAACTTCTTCAATATCTTGTCAAGGTATGTGCTTTGTGAAAAAACAATGAGGCGTCTCGATCTATCTGTATAGATCTTGATGCCTAATATGTAAGCAGCTTCTCCAAGGTCCTTCATTGAAAAACACTTATTCAAGTAGGCCTTTATGCTTTCAAAAGTTATATATATCATTTCGCATCAACAGTATGTCATCCACATATAATATGAGAAATGCTACAGAGCTCCCACTCAGTTTCTTATAAATACAGGCTTCTCCATAAGTCTGTATAAACCCAAACGCTTTGATCATTTCATCAAAGCGAATGTTCCAACTTCGAGATGCTTGCACCAGCCCATAGATGGAGCGCTGGAGCTTGCATACCTTGTCAGCATTCTTAGGATCGACAAAATCTTAGGATCGACAAAACCTTCCGGCTGCATCATATACAATTCTTCCTTAAGGAAACCGTTAAGGAATGCCGTTTTGACGTCCATGTGCCAGATCTCATAATCATAGAATGCGACAATTGCTAACATGATTCAGACGGACTTTAGCTTCGCTACGAGTGAGAAGGTCTCATCATAGTCAACTCCTTGAACTTGTCGATAACCCTTAGTGACAAGTCGAGGCTTATAGACGATCACATTACCATCCGCGTCAGTCTTCTTCTTAAAGATCCACTTATTCTCTATGGCTTCCCGATCATCGGGCAAGTACACCAAAGTCCATACTTTGTTCCCATACATGGATCCTATCTCGGATTTCATGGCTTCAAGCCATTTGTTGGAATCCGAGCCCGCCATCGCTTCTTCATAGTTCAGAGGTTCACCGTTGTCTAACAACATGATTTCCAGGATAGGGTTGCCGTACCACTCTGGTGCAGAACGTGTCCTCGTGGACCTACGAAGTTCAGTAGTAACTTGATCTGAAGATTCATGATCATCACCATTAACTCCCTCTCTAGTCGATGCAGGCACAACAGAAACATTTTCCTGTGCTACGTGATACGTCTCCAACATATCTATAATTTTGATTGTTCCATGTTGTTCTATTATCAATCTTGGATGTTTTATAATCATTTTATATCATTTTTTACTAACCTATTGACATAGTGCCAAGTGCCAGTTGCTGTTTTTTGCATGTTTTTTACATCGCAGGAAATCAATATCAGACGGAGTCCAAATGCCCCGAAACTTTACGGAGAATTTTTATGGGCTAGAAGGAACACAACGGGCCCTGGCTGCGCCTGGGGGGAGGGGGGTGCCCCGAGGGAGGCACAACCCACCAGGGTGCGCCAGGAGGCCCAGGCGCACCCTGGTGGGTTGTGCCCACCTCGGGTGCCCCCCAGACCGCCTCTTTGCTCTATAAATACCCCAATATTCTAGAAACCCTAGGGGAGTCGACGAAATATTCATCCAGCCGTCGCAGAGTCGAGAACCACCAGGTCCAATCTAGACACCATCTCGGATGGGGTTCACCACCTCCATTGGTGCCTCTCCGATGATGCGTGAGTAGTTCTTTGTAGACCTTTGGGTCCGTAGTTAGTAACTAGATGGCTTCATCTCTCTCTCTCTCTCTTGATTCTCAATACAATGGTCTCTTGGAGATCCATATGACGTAACTCTTTTTGCGGTGTGTTTGTTGGGATCCGATGAACATTGAGTTTATGATCAGATCTATCTTTTTATATCCATCAAAGTATTTGAGTTTCTTTGATCTCTTTTATGCATGATCTATTATAGCCTCATATTTCTTCTCTGATATTTGGGTTTTGTTTGGCCAACTTGATCTATTTATCTTGCAATGGGAAGAGGTGCCCGGTAGTGGGTTCAATCTTACGATGCTTGATCCCAGTGACAGAAAGGGAAATGACACGTATGTATCATTGCTACTAAGGATAAAACGATGGGGCCTATCTCTACATAGATAGATCTTGTCTACATCATGTCATCATTCTTATTGCATTACTCAGTTTCTCCATGAACTTAATACACTAGATGCATGTGCTACCTCTTGAGCATGCGTTGGTTTTCCCGTGAAGAGGAAAGGGTGATGCAGCAAAGTAGCGTAAGTATTTCCCTCAGTTTTTGAGAACCAAGGTATCAATCCAGTAGGAGGCCACACGCAAGTCCCTCGTACCTACACAAACAAATAAGAACCTTGCAACCAACACGATAAAGGGGTTGTCAATCCCTTCACGGCCACTTGCAAAAGTGAGATCTGATAGAGATGATAAGATAATATTTTTGGTATTTTTATGATAAAGAGTAAAAGTAAAGATTGCAAAATAAATGGTGCAAGAAATAACTAGTTGATGGGAGATTAATATGATGGAAGATAGACCCGGGGGCCATAGATTTCACTAGTGGCTTATCTCAAGATAGCGTAAGTATTACGGTGGGTGAACAAATTACTGTCGAGCAATTGATAGAACTGAGCATAGTTATGAGAATATCTAGGCATGATCATGTATATAGGCATCACGTCCGTGACAAGTAGACCGACTCTTGCCTGCATCTACTACTATTACTCCACACATCGACCGCTATTCAGCATGCATCTAGAGTATTAAGTTCATAAGAACAGAGTAACGCATTAGGTAAGATGACATGATGTAGAGGGATAAACTCAAGCAATATGATATAAACCCCATCTTTTTATCCTCGATGGCAACAATACAATACGTGTCGTTTCCCCTTCTGTGACTAGGATCGAGCAACGCAAGATTGAACCCAAAGCTAAGCACTTCTCCCATTGCAAGAAAGATCAATCTAGTAGGCCAAACCAAACTGATAAGTCGAAGAGACTTGCAAAGATAACCAATCATACATAAAAGAATTCAGAGGAGATTCAAATATTGTTCATAGATAATCTTGATCATAAACCCACAATTCATCGGATCTCGACAAACACACCGCAAAAAGAGTTACATCGAATAGATCTCCAAGAAGATCGAGGAGAACTTTGTTTGAGATCCAAAGAGAGAGAAGAAGCCATCTAGCTAATAACTATGGATCGGAAGGTCTACAGTAAACTACTCACACATCATCGGAGAGGCTATGGTGTTGATGTAGAAGCCCTCCGTGATCGATGCCCTCTCTGGCGGAGCGCCGAAAAAGGCCCCAAGATTGGATCTCATGGGTATAGAAGGTTGCGGCGGTGGAAATAGGGTTTTGTGGTGCTCCTGGATGGTTTCGGGGTACGTAGGTATATATAGGAGGAAGAAGTAGGTCGGTGGAGCCACGAGGGGCCCACGAGGGCGGAGGGCGCGCCCGGGGGTAGGCACACCCCCTGCCTCGTGGCCTCCTCGTTCATTTCTTGACATCCACTTCAAGTCCTCTGGATCACGTTTGTTCCAAAAATCATGCTCTCGAAGGTTTCATTCCGTTTGGACTCCGTTTGATATTCCTTTTCTGCGAAACACTAAAATAGGCAAAAAAAAACAACAATTTGCACTGGGCCTTGGGTTAATAGGTTAGTCCCAAAAATAATATAAAAGTGTATAATAAAGCCCATTAAACATCCAAAACATAATATATAATAGCATGGAACAATCAAAAATTATAGATACGTTGGAGACGTATCAGCATGCTAGATAGCGGTCGATGTGTGGAGTAATAGTAGTAGATGCAGGCAGAAGTCGGTCTACTAATTTTGGACGTGATGCCTATGTAATGATCACTGCCTGGATATTGTCATAATTATTTGAGGTTCTTTTAATTGCCCAACAGTAATTTGTTTACCCACCGTTTGCTATTTTTCTCGAGAGAAGCCACTAGTGAAATCTACGGCCCCCGGGTCTCTTTCTCACATATTTGCCTTTGCGACCTACTTTTCCTTTGCATTTATTTTCAGATCTATTAAACGAAAAATACGAAAATACTTTGCTGCACTTTATTTTATTTTGCGATCTATCTATTCAATCTATTACAACTTTCTCCCGTCCACACGCCGTTTTTGGCGCCGTTACCCGAAAGGGATTGACAACCCCTTTAACACGTCGGGTTGCGAGGTGTTGTTATTTGTGTGCTATTTACGTTGTGTTGCTTGGTTCTCCTACTGGTTCGATAACCTTGGTTTCATATCTGAGGGAAATACCTACCGCCGCTGTGCTGCATCATCCCCTCCTCTTTGGGGAAATACTGACGTAGCTTCGAGCGACATCAAAAGGAACTTCTGGCGCTGTTGCCGGGGAGACATCATCAACATATACCAGGTTCCTAATCACAAATCTCATCTCCTCGCAATTACATTATTTGCCATTTGCCTCTCGTTTTCCTCTCCCCCACTTCAAAATTTTTGCTGTCTTATCCGCCCTCTTTTTCATTCGCTTTTTTTGTCAGATCTCATGTTTGCTTGTGTTGCCATGTGCCTTCTATTTGCTTTCATCTTTGCTTGCTAAAAATCTTTTGATATGTATCCTCATCCACTTTCTAATCTTTTCAAAATACCCAATTGTAATGAACCAATTGCTAGTGATTTGAGTGCACAAGATTATCTTTATGAAGTTTTGCTTGAGATTCGTGAATCTAAAAATTGTGATGCAGAAATTTATGAAGAGATTCATGATAGCTCCTTGAATGAAAAGCATGGTTGCAATGATTTAACTATAAATTCTATTAATGTCAGTTGTGCTAATAATATGGAAAACCCCAAGCTTGGGGATGCTAATTTTGCTATGTCCACTACTTGTTGCAATGATCATGATTGGGGTGATTCTTCTTATGATCTTGGAAAATTTATTTAAGCCTCATGATGAATATGTTTGCAATAATTTTGAAAGTGGGTTTGGAAGAGTGTCAATTAGGTTAAATTAATCCCACATATTTGGAGAGTGATCAATCTTAAGAAATTTTTGATAAAAGTGGGATTGGAGAGGTCATGATTTTAGTTGATGTTAAGCCCACTATCTTGGAAGATTATAAGACTTTTATGCATGTGGATCATGAAAAGAAAATTTTATATGATTGCTATGTTGTTGAATTTGAGTATGATCCTACATGTAATTATTATGAGAGAGGAAAATATGGTTGTAGAAATTTTCATGTTATTAAATTTCCTCTCGTTATGTTGAGATTGTTATTGTTTCCTTCCTCTTCTTTGCATATGCTAGAAATTGCTTGCCTTGATAATTTGTTTTCCTATAAAATGGATATGCATAGGAAGTATGTTAGAATTAAGTGTGTTTGTCACATATTTTATGATGCTCTCTTTGTGCTTCAATTCTTATATTTTATGTGAGCATCAATAAAGCCTTATGCCTAGCTAAGGGCGTAAAACGATAGCGCTTGTTGGGAGGCAACCCAATGAATAAAATTTATTTTTATCTTTTGCTTTCTGTTCTTGAGTGTTCACACAATTATGCTACTGTTTATTGTGATTTTTGTGTTTTAATTAGTGTTTGTGCCAAGTAAAGCCTTTAGGATCTTCTTGGGTGATAGTTGTTTGATCTTGCTGAAAAAACAGAATTTATGCGCTCACGAAAATAATTTTAGTAAATCACAGAAACGTGATTCTGATCTGAATTTCTTACAGAATATTTATATACAAATTTCCTAGTACGTCCTACTTTTTAGAATTTTTAGAGTTCTAGAAGTTTTAGAACAATTCAGATTGCTACAGATTGTTCTGTTTTGATAGATTCTGTTTTCTTTGTGTTGTGTGCTTCTTTTGATGGCTCTATGGTTTTCTTTGATGAGTTTTTGCCATAGAAAAGTTGGAATATAGTAGATATAATGCAAAAACAAAATAAGAATTGGTTTGATACAGTACTTATAGTAGTGGTTTGTTTTCTTATACTAACGGATCTCACGAAGGTTTTGTTGAGTTTTGTGTGATTGAAGTTTTCAAGTTTTGGGTTATCTTACGATGGATGAAGGAAGGATAGAAGATCTTAAGATTGGGGATGCCCCAGCATCCCAAGCTATTATCCAAAAATGAGCAACCAACTAAGCTTGGGGATTCCCCCGAGTGGCATCCCCTCTTTCTTCTAACAACCATCGGTATTTTACTCGAAACTATATTTTTATTCGTCACATGATATGTGTTTTGCTTGGAGCGTCTTGTATGATATGAGTGTTTGTTTGTTTTGCTTTGTGTTTTGAGTCATCAATCCTTGCTGGAGACACCTATTTGAGAGAGCCAAAATTATGTCATGACTTGTTAGAATTGCTCTCTGTGCTTCACTTAAATTTTTACGAGCTATGGACTTGCTCTAGTGTTTCACTTATATCTTTTTGAGCATGGTGTGCTTTAATACTTTTGAAGAAATGCTCTCTTGCTTCACTTAGATTTATTTGAGAGTTAGTAAAATTTTCAAGAAATTCTTTCTTGCTTCACATAAATTATTTTGAGAGAAAGAAATATTATGCTCATGATCTTCACTTATATTTGTTTGAGCTTATCAAAAGTAACACAAGAAAATTAGTCCCAAAGTGATAGATATCCAAGAAGGATATAAAAAAAACTTTCATGAAGATCACTAGACAAAATAAACTTGATTCTTAGTAATAGTTTTGAGATATGATGATGTGATATGTGAGTTATTTTGATGAGTAATTATGCTTTAGTAGGAATATTAGTGTTAAGGTTTGTGATTCCCTATGCAAGCACGAAAGTCAATAGTCATGCAATGAAATAATATCTTACTTGTGGTGCATTATTCGGTGTTAATTATGCTTAATGCTTGCTTACAAGATTATTCGTTTCTTGGTTGGTCGCTTCCCAGTCTTTTGCTAGCCTTCACTTTGCACTAAGTATGAGCTCTACTTGTGCATCCAAATCCTTAAACCCATTTTTTGCCACATGAGTCCACTATACCTACCTATATGCAGTATTTCCGTGCTGTTCTAAGCAAATTTGTATGTGCCATCTCTAATTTTCAAAATAAACTTCTCTTTTGTGTGTTCTTTTCGCTCGCGAAACGGTGAAGGGTGGCTAATATTTTCCATGCTGGATGTGTTATTCTCACGATGAGTGTTTATTCACTTGTCATTGCACAAGAGTAAGGCAAAGGTTTCAGGGATGCCCAGTCCCAAATTGAAAAAAGAAAAAAAAATACTTTATGTCGTCAAATAATAAATTCCTTGGAAAGTGTTGGTATGGAGGGCACCCGTGGATACGGTTAGCCATGGAAAGTGAAAGTATGGTGGAAAAAGGAATAAACTTTATTTTCTGTTCGGGAACCGCCTATGATATATCTAGCATGGAAAGTGTTGGGAACTCTAAGTCGTTTTCGTTGGTGGGATGGATACACCTCCCAAAATGTTTTTATCTCTAAGTTTTTCGCTTTGAGCTCAGGCACCTCTACAAATCCCTACTTCCCTCTGCGAAGGGCCTTTCTTTTACTTTATGCAATTTTTATTTTGAATTTGAGCCTCCATCCTCTCTTATAAAAAAGCACCAACTAGGAGGCAATATGATCGTACTTAAGTATTGGGTGTAGCTAAAATGCGAGTGTGTTTCACGAATGGATCAAGGATTGAGCATGATGGGCTAGGGATAGCTTATTTTGGCGTTGATATTTTGCAAGACATGGTTGCTTGTTGATATGCTTGAGTATCTAAATTATTATGTCAAAACTAGACTATTGCTTTGAATCACATAAAAGTCCAAATGTCCGTGCTATAAAGAAAAGAATATGATATGACATGATAGGCAACATTCCACATCAAAAATTCTATTTTTATCACTTCCCTACTCGAGGACGAGTAGGAGTTAAGCTTGGGGATGCTGATATGTCTCCAAAGTATCTATAATTTTTGATTGTTCCATGCTGTTATATTATCAATCTTGGATGTTTTATAATCATTTTATATCACTTTTTGGTACTAACCTATTGACATAGTGCTAGGTGCCAGTTGCTTTTTTTTGCATGTTTTTTACACCGCAGCAAATCAATATCAGACGGGGTCCAAATGCCCCGAAACTTTACAGAGAATTTTTATGGGCCAGAAGGAACACAACGGGCCCTGGCTACGCCTGGGGGGTGCCCTGAGGGAGGCACAACCCACCAGGGCGCGCCAGGAGGCCCAGGCGCGCCCTGGTGGGTTGTGCCCACCTCGGGTGCCCCCCGGATCGCCTCTTTGCTCTATAAATACCCCAATATTCCCGAAACCCTAGGGGAGTCGACAAAATATTCATCCAGCCACTGCAGAGTCCAGAACCACCAGGTCCAATCTAGATACCATCTCGGATGGGGTTCACCACCTCCATTGGTGCCTCTCCGATGATGCGTGAGTAGTTCTTTGTAGACCTTCGGGTCCGTAGTTAGTAGCTAGATGGCTTCAATTCTCTCTCTCTTGATTCTTGGTCTCTTGGAGATCCATATGATGTAACACTTTTTGCGGTGTGTTTTTTGGGATCCGATGAACTTTGAGTTTATGATCAGATCTATCTTTTTATATCCATGAAAGTATTTGAGTTTCTTTGATCTCTTTTATGCATGATCTCTTATAGCATCATATTTCTTCTCCGATATTTGGGTTTTGTTTGGCCAACTTGATTTATTTATCTTGCCCGGTAGTGGGTTCGATCTTACGGTGCTTGATCCCAGTGACGGAAAGGGAAACGACATTTATGTATCGTTGCTACTAAGGATAAAACGATGGGGGTCTATCTATACATAGATAGATCTTGTCTACATCATGTCATCGTTCTTATTGCATTACTCCGTTTCTCCATGAACTTAATACACTAGATGCATGCTGGATAGCGGTCGATGTGTGGAGTAATAGTAGTAGATGCAGGCAGGAGTCGGTCTACTAATCTTGGACATGATGCCTATGTAATGATCATTTCCTGGATATCGTCATAATTATTTGAGGTTCTTTCAATTGCCCAGCAGTAATTTGTTTGCCCATCGTTTGCTATTTTTCTCGAGAGAAGCCACTAGTGAAATCTACGGCCCCCGGGTCTCTTTCTCACATTTTTGCCTTTGCGATCTACTTTTCCTTTGCATTTTTTTCAGATCTATTAAACCAAAAATACAAAAATACTTTGCTGCACTTTATTTTATTTTTTGATCTATCTATTCAATCTGTTACAACTTTCTCCCGTCCACACACTGTTTCTGGCGCTATTACCCGAAAGGGATTGACAACCCCTTTAACACGTCGGGTTGCGAGGTGTTGTTTTTGTGTACAGGGGCTGTTTACGTTGTGTTGGTTGGTTCTCCTACTGGTTCGATAACCTTGGTTTCATATCTGAGGGAAATACCTACCGCCACTGT
The DNA here is from genome assembly GCA_963921465.1 of Triticum timopheevii. Taxonomy (NCBI): domain Eukaryota; kingdom Viridiplantae; phylum Streptophyta; class Magnoliopsida; order Poales; family Poaceae; genus Triticum; species Triticum timopheevii. The sequence continues at coordinate 467,374,839 of OY997266.1, forward strand.
GCTTCATCATCCCTTCCTCTTTGGGGAAATACCGACGTAGCTTCAAGCGACATCACTGCGCTACTCTTCGGTTCAAGAGGGGGTACCTCATCAAGTTCTAATTTCCTCCCACTTACTTCTTTCGAGAGAAACTCTTTCTCTAGAAAGGATCCATTCTTGGCAACAAAGATCTTGCCTTCGGATCTAAGGTAGAAGGTATACCCAATAGTTTCCTTAGTGTATCCTATGAAGACGCACTTTTCTGATTGGGGTTCAGGCTTTTCAGGTTGGAGTTTCTTGACATAAGCATCGCATCCCCAAACTTTCAGAAACGACAGCTTAGGTTTCTTCCCAAACCATAATTCACATGGTGTCGTCTCAATGGATTTATACAGTGCCCTATTTAAAGTGAATGCGGTAGTCTCTAAAGCATAACCCCAAAATGATAGTGGTAGATCGGTAAGAGACATCATAGATCACACCATATCCAATAGAGTGCGATTACAACGTTCGGACACACCATTACACTGAGGTGTTCCAGGCGGCATGAGTTGTGAAACAATTCCACATTTCCTTAAGTGCGTGCCAAACTCGTGACTCAAATAGTCTCCCCCATGATCAAATCGTAAGAACTTTATTTTCCTGTCACGTTGATTCTCTACCTCGCTCGGAAATTCCTTGAACTTTTCAAAGGTCTCAGACTTGTGATTCATTAAGTAGACATACCCATATCTACTTAAGTCATTAGTGAGGGTGAGAACATAACGATAGCCACCGCGAGCCTCAATGCTCATTGGACTGCATACATCAGTATGTATTATTTCCAACAAGTTGGTTGCTCGCTCCATTGTTCCGGACAACGGAGTCTTAGTCATCTTGCCCAGGAGGCATGGTTCGCACGTGTCAAATGATTCATAATCAAGAGACTCCAAAAGTCCATCTGCATGGAGTTTCTTCATGAGTTTGACACCAATATGACCAAGGCGGCAGTGCCACAAGTATGTGGGACTATCATTATCAACCCTACATCTTTTGGCATTCACACTATGAATATGTGTAACATCACATTCGGGATTCAATAAAAATAAACCATTGACTAGCCGGGCATGACCATAAAACATATCTCTCATATAAATAGAACAACCATTATTCTCGGATTTAAATGAGTAGCCATCTCACATCAAACGAATCCAGATACAATGTTCATGCTCAAAGCTGGCACTAAATAACAATAATTGAGGTTTAAAACTAATCACGAAGGCATATGTAGAGGTAGCGTGCCGACGGCGATCACATCGACCTTGGAACCATTCCCGACGCGCATCATCACCTCGTCCTTCACCAGTCTCCGCTTATTCCGTAGCTCCTGTTTTGAGTTACAAATGTGAGCAACCACACCGGTATCAAATACCCAGGAGCTACTACGAGCGCTAATAAGGTACACATCAATAACATGTATATCATATATACCTTTGACATTGCCGGCCTTCTTATCCGCTAAGTACTTGGGGCAGTTCCGCTTCCAGTGACCATTTCCCTTGCAATAAAAGCACCCAGTCTCAGGCTTGGGTCCATTCTTTGGCTTCTTCCCAGCAACTGACTTACCGGGCGTGGCAACTCCCTCGCCGTCCTTCTTGAAGTTCTTCTTACCCTTGCCTTTCTTGAAACTAGTGGTATTATTCACCATCAACACTTGATGTTCCTTTTTGATCTCCACCTCCGCTGATTTTAGCATCAAATATAACTCAGGAATGGTCTTCTCCATCCCTTGCATATTGAAGTTCATCATAAAGCTCTTGTAGCTAGGTGGAAGCGACTGGAGGATTCTGTCAATGACCGAGTCTCATCTGGAAGATTAACTCCCAGCTGAGACAAGCGGTTGTGCAACCCAAAAAATTTGAGTATATGCTTGCTGACAAAATTGTTTTCCTCCATCTTACAACTAAATAACTTGTCGGAGACTTCATATCTCTTGACCCGGACATGAGCTTGGAAAACCATTCTCAGCTCTTGGAACATCTCATATGCTCCGTGTTGCTCAAAACGCTTTTGAAGCCCTGGATCTAAGTTGTAAAGCATGCCGCACTGAACCAGGGAGTAATCATCACTACACGACTGCCAGACGTTCATAACTTCTTGAGTTGCTGGGAAAAGGGGTGCGTCACCTAGCGGTGCTTCAAGGACATATGCTTTCTTGGAAGCTATGAGGATAATCCTCAAGTTACAGACCAATCCGTATAGTTGCTTCCATCATCTTTCAGCTTGGTTTTCTCTAGGAACGCGTTGAAGTTGAGGGCAAAATTAGTATGGGCCATTGGATCTAAAAGATAGATTGTAAAGACAATTTTAGACTATGTTCATGATAATTAAGTTCATCTAATCAAATTATTCAATGAAATCCCACTCAGATAGACATCCCTCTGGTCATCTAAGTGACACATGATCCAAATCGACTAGGCCGTGTCCGATCATCATGTGAGACAGACTAATCATCAATGGTGAACATCTCCATGTTGATCGCATCTACTATATGACTCATGTTCGACCTGTCTATCTCTCGTGTAGTGAGGCCATGTCTATACATGCTAGGCTCGTCAAGTCAACCTAAGTGTTTAACATGTGTAAATCTGGCTTACACCCGTTGTATGCGAACCTTAGAATCTACCACACCCGATCATCACGTGGTGCTTCGAAACAACAAACCTTCGCAACGGTGCACACTTAGGGGGAACACATTTCTTGAAATTTTTTAGTGAGGGATCATCTTATTTAAGCTACCGTTGTTCTAAGCAAATATGATGTAAACATTGTAAGTGCATCTAGTGCCACCCCTAGTTGGTTTTGGAGTATTGACAACAAAGTTGGTTGAGGGACTAATGCGTTTGTGAGAATTGCAGGATAACGCAGGTAGTGTCCCTCATTGATTCGGTTTACCTACCGGAGATGACCCTAAAAATGTATGAAGACATTGAAGACAATGGTGGTAAGAGAAGATATTCATATTGAAGACTATGACATGAGAAGACATTGTGTGAAGACTATGGAGCGCGAAGACTGTGTGGTTTCGTTGTTTCCTTTTCTTCTTTGTTGAGTCATAGGAACCACCGTACTGTTAAGTGGGGTCCAAGTGAACTAAGTCAGAGTGACTGAAGTGATGCTCAACTCAAATCCTATGTCTTCGAGCGAAGACAATGAGAGCAAATCTTATCTAGAGCTGGATGAGTCAGCTTTACTTGTAGCCCAAGTAAAGTTGCCGCGCGTGTTTGAAATCTGACCGTTGGAACGCGCGTCAGTTCCTTAGTGACCCAGGGTCATTTTGGACAAATCAGGTCGGGTTGCCTTGTGGCTAGAAATAGCCCACCCCTACACCATAAATTGGTGGATGCTCAGAGTTTGTGCACGGCTTTTGTCCTTTGAGAGCAACCCACCTCGAAGCATTTGAGAGAGAGAAATCCTTGCGAGGACAAAGCCCAAACACCCAGAGCCAAAGAGTGTTAGGCATCACTGAAGTCTTTCTGTCTGTGTGACCTGAAGACTTATTACACTTAAGGACTGTGAATCCTCCAGCCGGTTAGGCGTCGCGTTCTGAGCATCCAAGAGTCATTGTGGATTGCCGGTGAACGAAGTCTGTGAAGGTTTGGAAGTCTCCCTTGAAGACTTACCAGAGTGATTGGGCGAGGACTGGGTGTCCTTAGCTCAAGGGTAATAAGGTGAAGACACGGTATTCTGAGTTAAATCTCAGCCTCCCTAACCAGACGTACAGTTGTCACAGCAACTGGAACTGGTCCAACAAATCCTGTGTCTTCAACAAGCAACTGGTTCTATCCCTTCCCAACCTTACTTAAGTTTGTCGTCGTGAAGTCATTGCCTATCTGTGTATCTGTTTGACTTCATTGCTTGACTACTTCTGTTGATTGGCTTCATACTATCTTCCATCTTGATCCTTACTACCTAACTGCTATTAGTCCTGTACTTTCACATCATTACATACTTGACTATGGCTTGTTTAGGGTAGTTTATTTTCCGATGCATATCAAATAGGTTATTTCTGTTGTTTGTCTTTGAAACTTCCAAGTTTTGAAGACTTTCATAAAAATCGCCTATTCACCCCCCCTCTAGTCGATACTAGCGCTTTCAATTGGTATCAGAGCAAGGTACTCCCTTGTTCTGTGTGATTCGGTTTAACCACCTGGAGTTTCAGCTATGTCGACTGCAGGGATAATCAAGGTCTCCGCTGCTTGCCCCGTGTTCGATGGAACTGAATATCCCTACTGGAAGAATAAGATACGCATGCATCTTGAAGCCATTGATGTCGACCTCTGGTATGTCGTCAAGAATGGCGTTCCCAAAACTGGTGAAGGTGTCACCCCCACTGATGTCAAGAAGTTCATTCAACTGGACTCTACTGCAAAGAACATCATCTGTGGTCATCTGACCAAAGGACAGTATGGCCGTGTGAGTGCTCTGGAAACGTCGAAGCTAGTCTAGGACTGGCTGTCCAAAGTCAACGAAGGCGTCTCAACCCAGAGAGATCAAAGAATCAGTGTTCTTCACAACCTCTTCAACCGCTTCAAGAGAAACGACAATGAGAATGTCCAGCTTACGTTTGATCGCCTCACTGACATCACAAATGAACTTCAAGCTCTTGGCGCAACCGAGATTACCAAGCATTAAATCGTCAAGACACTGCTGAGATCACTTGATAGCTCCTTTGACACCCTTGCTCTCATGATACAAGAACGTCCTGACTTCAAGACACTCGATCCGTCTGATATACTTGAGAGGCTCAACACACATGAGTTCCAGCTATCTGAGAAAAGAGATATCTATGGTCCAAGCTATGGCCGAACTCGTGCTTTGAAGGCAAAAGTTGTTTCCTCATCTGAAGAAGAATCTGACTGCAGTTCTGAAGATCCTGAAGACATTGGAAGGGAACTTGCTATGCTTGTGAAGAAGTTCCAGAAATTCACAAAGAAGAAAGGCTTCAGAAAGTCTTCACGATCTAGCTCAAGGAATGATGAAGCTTCCACACATGATCACAAGAAGAGAACCTGCCACAAGTGCAAGAAACCTGGTCACTACATATCTGAGTGTCCACAGTGGGACAATGAGAAGAAGAAGAAGAAAAGCAAGGAATATGATTCCGATGACAAGAAGAAGAAGAAATCCTCAAAGTCTTCTAAGTCTTCTTCCAAGTCTTCATCATACAAGAAGAGCTCATCCGGCAAGGCTCGTGCTTTTGTTGGCAAGGAAATGGATTCAGAGGAGGAGTCTGCTTCAGAGGAGGCGGAGGTGGAGTCTGGAGAGGAGTCTGATCCTGGTGTTGCGAGTCTGGCTCTAGCCACAGCCTATGTCGCCAAGTCCATCTTCAACACTGAAGACAATGACTTCCACACCAGCGCTGAAGCTAATGACGAAGACGATCCTACTCCCACCTACTGCTTCATGGCACGTGGTGCCAAGGTAAAATCACGCGATGCTTACTTTCAAACCTCAAGTGAAGATGACTCTGATTGTGAATCCAAACCCAGTTACAAAACACTTGCTAAAATTGCAACTAAACAACAAAAGGCTATGGAACATACTCAAAAACTGTTAGACAAAAGCGATGACCTGTTGGACGCTGAAATGACACGTTCACAGTCCTTAGTTGATGACATAAAAAATCTTCATGCTAAGTACCAAGAACTTGAAGGTCGTCATGAATCGCTCTCAACTACTTATGAAAGGCTCTCCTATGATTATCTTCAAAGGAAACAAGAGCTTGAGAAATTGAGAGCGGCTCATGAAGATCTTCAAAAGGTGAATGAGTCACTTCGCGCTCAATAGATCAGTTCCGCTCAGGAAGGATTTGAACCACCATGTCTAAAATGCATTGAGCGTGATAATGCTACATCTGTTGCTGAATGTTCCACTACTGCTACTGTTTCATTGTCTTCATCTACTGATGTGGTTGCTAACCCCTCTGCGGAGGATACCACTGCTGTTGCTGATGAAAATGCTATGTTGAAGACATTGCTTAAAACAGGGATGTACAAAAGTTTGAAGGGACATCAGACTCTGTGCGATGTCCTCAAAAAGCAGATTCTTAACCGAAACCCTAGGAAAGAGGGTGTTGGGTTCGAAAGGAAAATGAATGTTGATGGCTCGTACTGGAAGCCTGAGCAGTACCCCAAAACCACATGGGTTGCTGCAAAGGAACCTTCAGTAGATCCATCTACCTTATCTGGCTTTACCTGTGCTAATCCTATTATTATTGATGAATCCTTTGATGCAAACTATAAGCTGTTCAAAAATCAGAATGGTGAAGTGTTTGCAAGGTACATTGGTACTAACTACAGGAATGGACCACCCATGAAGAAGATCTGGGTACCTAAGCGGTACATTGAGAATCTTCCTGTGAATGTCGTCATGACACCACCAAGGAAGAAGACAAACCCCAGACCTATAGCTTCATGTGGCCCAAAGGCTTCATACAGATACAGGACTCACATGAGTCACCCTAACGCCAATGTTTTGCAGGGAAATCATGCTCCGACTTATGAATATGAGTGTGTATCTTCGAACCGCTATGTTCATAGGACTAAGAACTTTTCTGCTTATTCATATGAGTATCATACATCTCCTGCAAGGCTATTTGCTAGGGCTCCAAAGCCAAAATTCTCAGATGCTACACTTAGACTCATTGCTTCCAAGCCGCCACTGAAGATGTGGGTGGCAAAGAAGAACTAACTCTCTTTTACAGAAAACGGTCTCCATCCAGCAATCAATGGCGTCCGATACTATTGCCGGGGACCTAAAACTCGTTGAGGACGCACGATAAAATGTCATTCAATATGCTTCACATCTGAATTTCATATCAGTCATACTATGTCCTAACCTTGATTTAAGATGTGACTGTACCTATATGTGTCAAATGCTTATGCTTCACAACACTCGTGTGAAGCCTATCCTCCTAACTGCACTGTAGGGTACATCACCAAAAGCTTCAGAATGGATTATGGACAGTGGATGCACAAATCATATGACTGGTGATCGAAGTCTTCTCATGGACTCAACCTTACGTCCATCCGACAAGAGTCACATCACATTTGCTGACACTGGTAAAAGCAAAGTATTGGGTCTAGGTAGAGTTGCAATCTCAAAGGATCAACACATGGATAAAGTGATGCTTGTTGAATCCCTTGGTTTCAACTTAATGTCTGTCTCAATGCTTTGTGACTTGAACATGATTGTGATATTTGGCAAATATCGTTGCCTTGTACTAATGGAATCTGGCAAATCTCTAGTCTTTGAAGGGTATCGAAAAGATGATCTATACATGGTAGATTTCTCAGTAGGTCCACAGCTTGTCGTTTGTCTTCTCACAAAAGCTTCAGAATGCTGGCTCTGGCATCGAAGGCTGGGACATGCTGGCATGAGGAACTTACACTCGCTCGTCAAGAAGAAGCATGTCATTGGCATCGAGGATGTCAAGTTCAAGAAGGATCATCTGTGTGGTGCCTGTGAAGCTGGAAAGATGACAAGGGCAAAGCACCCATCAAAGACAATCATGACAACATCTCAACCCTTCGAGCTGTTACACATGGACTTATTTGGACCTACTCACTACTCCACCCTCACAACAACTGTTTGTCTCTATGGCTTCGTCATTGTTGATGACTACTCAAGATACACATGGGTTCATATAATTCTCTACAAGACTGAAGTGCAAGATGTCTTCAGGCGCTTCGCAAATCGAGCAATGAACAATTATGGCGTGAAGATCAAGCACATCAAAAGTGACAATGGCACTGAATTCAAGAACACTGGACTTGATCTGTATCTGGATACGATGGGAATCACTCATGAGTTCTCTGCTCCGTACACACCTCAGCAAAATGGCATTGTTGAGCGCAAAAACAGAACCCTCATTGAGATGGCTCGAACAATGCTAGATGAGTACAAGACACCAAGAAAGTTCTGGCCTGAAGCTATTGATACAGCATGTCACATCATCAACCGTGTGTACATTCATAAGCTTCTGAACAAAACATCATATGAGTTACTTACTGGTAAGAAGCCAAACGTCAGTTACTTCAGAGTATTTGGAGCAAGATGCTGGATAAAGGATCCCCATCACAAGTCAAAATTTGCACCAAAGGCTCACGAAGGCTTCATGCTTGGCTATGGAAAGGATTCACACTCCTACAGAGTCTTCAACCTTTATCTATACAAAATCGTTGAAACTGCGGATGTGAAATTTGATGAAACCAATGGCTCACAGAGAGAGATTCTGCCAAGTACACTTGATGAAGCTCCTTCAAACGAGTCTATCAAGCTGATGGGAACTGGTGAAATCATGCCCTCTGAAGCACAGCCTGAAGAGGAACTTATCATCTCTGCACCAAATCAACCTGAAGACAATGCTCAGACCGAAGACAATCCTCCCAATGATGACAATGATCAGCCAGAGCAAAATCTTCGTCCTGTTCATCCTCGTGTTGCAAATGAAGTTCAAATAGAGAAGATAATTGAGAGCATCAATGCACCTGGTCCACTCACTCGATCAAGAGCAACACAGCTAGCAAACTTCTGTGGGCACTTTTCATTTGTGTCAATATCAGAACCCAAGAAAGTTGCTGAAGCTTTTATGGAACCAGAATGGATTCAAGCCATGCAAGAAGAACTTCAACAGTTCAAACTGAATAATGTCTGGGAACTTGTCAAGCGACCCGATCCTCGCAAGCATAACATCATTGGAACAAAATGGATATATCGAAACAAGCAAGATGAGCATGGTCAAGTCGTCAGAAACAAAGCACGTCTTGTGGCTCAAGGATACACTCAAGTTGAAGGAATTGACTTCGATGAAACATTTGCTCCTGTTGCTAGACTTGAAGCTATTCACATACTGCTAGCCTACGCTAATCATCACAATATCTTGCTATATCAAATGGATGTGAAGAGTGCATTTCTCAATGGCAAGATTGAAGAAGAAGTATATGTCGCACAACCACCTGGTTTTGAAGATCCAAAACATCCTGATATGGTGTACAAGCTAAACAAGGCACTGTATGGCCTCAAACAAGCCCCTCGTGCCTGGTATGATACAATCAAAGACTTCCTGAAGAGCAAAGGCTTCAAACCTGGATCTCTCGATCCTACTCTCTTCACGAAGACATATGATGGTGAACTGTTTGTGTGCCAAATATATGTGGATGACATAATCTTCGGATGCACCAACCAGAAGTACAGTGATGAGTTTGGGTACATGATGCAAGAGCAATATCAAATGTCCATGATGGGTGAGCTGAAGTTCTTCCTTGGTCTTCAAATTCGTCAGCAAAGGAATGGCATCTTCATATCTCAAGAGAAATACCTCAAAGATTGTCTGAAGAAGTTTGGAACGGAAGACTGCAAAGGCTACACGACGCCAATGCCAGCCAAACACCATCTTGGTCCCGACGACAATGGTAAAGAGTTCGATCAAAAGGTATACCGCTCCATGATTGGTTCTTTGCTTTATTTGTGTGCATCTAGGCCAGATATTATGCTTAGTGTTTGCATGTGTGCTCGATTCCAAGCGGCACCAAAGGAATCGCATCACTTAGCTGTGAAGCGAATTCTTCGATATTTGGCTTACACCCCAACACTCGGATTATGGTATCCCAAGGGCTCAAAATTTGATTTGGTTGGATTCTCGGATGCTGATTATGCTGGTGACAAGGTGGATCGCAAGTCTACATCTGGCACATGTCATTTTCTTGGTCGATCACTTGTCTGTTAGTCTTCGAAGAAGCAGAACTGTGTATCACTCTCAACTGCTGAATCTGAATACATTGCTGCTGGATCCTGTTGTGCTCAGCTTCTATGGATGAAGCAAACTCTCAAGGACTATGGCATCAACCTGAATCAAGTACCTCTCTTCTGCGACAACGAGAGTGCCATCAAAATAGCCAATAATCCAGTCCAACACTCGAAGACAAAGCACATTGAAATTCGTCATCACTTTCTCAGAGACCATGTTATGAAGAAATATATCGATATCATTCACGTCAACACTGATGAGCAACTGGCAGATATCTTCACAAAGCCCTTGGATGAGAAAAGGTTTTGCAAGTTACGGTGTGAGCTAAATATCTTGGAATCCTCGAATGTCCTATGATCAGGCACACATCCTAACACTTATGCATGTTGATGACTTAGATGTGCAACACACAAAGTAATGTATGTCTTCAATCAATGAAGATTTACACTCTGAGTGTGAATATATTAACATGGAATTTGACTTCGGAGCGCCACAATAATTGTGCGCCGTGTCTGGGTCTAATACTTCCTATACGGTGGGTAACGCCACCACCAACTTTCTTTGTTTGAAGTGTTTCACTCAAGGCGTTATATTGCAATGACTTCGCATTTGGTTTGTCTTCAGTTTCAGTTTGTCTTCATGACTTTCTGCACTATGATGATTTGATTGCTTTCTGTCCTCTACTAGTGTTATATACTAGTGTTCTGTCCTCTACAGCATTCACTTATAGCTATGTCTTCAAGATTTGATCTTTTGAACTAAGTGAATGTGATCGGACCCTAACCTCTCTATGCTTCCTATCTCAAAATCTATCTGCCAAAATCATATGCATTCTGTTGAAACTGTCGAATGTCTTCTCTGCGTCCTAGTCAGCAGAAGGCAAAGAGACAAACATTAAATCTGTTTTAATGGCTTATCTTTACTGTTGAAATCCGGAGAAGCCGGAACAACTCTCCGACATGCCTGGTGGGCGTGGGAACGTGGGACAACCCTGAGTGTGTTGCATGCTTGACACGTACCCCTCAGATATGAACCGCCAGGGGCACCAGCGTAATTGCGCTGTGTCTCTCACCTACTTATAAATACCTGTCCCCTGCGGTAAAGAAATCCTTCTTCCACGTCACCACCTCCGTCAGAACCCTAGCACCACCGCTAGCTCGCCACGACACCGGCGACGAAGCGCTTAGCTGCCGCGACTTCTCCGACGCCGTCCTCACGCCGGCCGCGGACATCGTCGTCTCCGCCGTCGCCGTAGGTGTCCTCCGTAGCCAAGTTAGGGCACGGTGGGCTGAACTGCTCGGTCTCCTATTCCTCCATCTAGCAGTTCTTCGTGCGGTAATTATAACTCTATTTTTACCACCTTTTTGATCTTCAAGATTCATCCTGTTTACCAAAAGTAGTTTTGGTCTATTCAAGCTAGATCTATTCCGTCTGCATCTCATATTGCTTAGTCGATTCACTTAGATTTCTTGTCTAGTTTGATTCCTCACTTGTACTTATTCACGGATAGGTACAAATCTGGAACCAACTCACCTATATAAGTGAATGTCTTCGCATCATGAGGTCAATGTCTTCAAACTGATTTATCTTCAAAATCTTCTGAGAATGCATATGACCTCTTCCCCTTCCCTTGCATCTCTAATGCTGTCACAGGTACATGTCCGTGGGAGAATCCCTTGGTTCTCATAGTCTGCATTCGTTTGCAGAATACTTACAGCATCATATAAATTCTCCTGAAGCCAGTTCCTGCTTGACCAGCAAGCGTAAATCTCTGAAGCCTTTGAACGTGCTGAAGCCATTCAGTTTGAAGTTCATGGCCGCAGAAAAATCAGCAAGGAAGGTTGGCAGACAGCGCAGAGAAGGAACATCCAAAGATCTGCGTGATGATTTAGCAGAACTATACAAGACAGATCCTGAAGAGAATTATCATCAGAGAAAGACTCGAATCCAATGGATTCGACGCTATTGGGCTGAGGAGTGGTTCAAGTACAAGTTTGTGACGAAGGAATATGAAGAGAAGAATGCCATTAAGAGACCTTGGGGAGATATTCTCTATCGAGGCCTTCATCCCAAGACCAGAGCTGAAGCCATTGACCAAGACTTCTATCCTTGCATGGTCCGTGGGCCACAGCCAGCGAAAGCAGATCCCAGCTCACTACTATGGTGTCGTGATGACTCTCTCTTCAAGCACAACTACCAGTTTGCTGTGGCTTTGGCCAAGAAGAACAAGAAGTCCTTGGGTTTGGACTTCAACCCAGGTCCCTCTGCTCCCCGTGCTGACGGCTCCCGTGAAGCTAATCCCAATGTCATTGGCCCCTACGCCAACCTTGACGGCCTCATCACCTACATCATGGTCCAAGGCGCCAGAGTAGATCATTCTGACAATGGTGCTGACTCCGATGAAGCTCCTGCTCCTCCTCCAAAGCCGCAGAAGCAAAAGAAGTCAAAGGCTTCAACCTCAGCTGCACCTCCGAAGACTTTGCGTGCGAAGCCACTGGCCACTTCACCTCCTGAAGCCAGTGTGCAGTCTGAAGATCAATCCCGTGTCTCCAAGAGAACGGAGAAGAAGAAGCAACTTGTCAGACTATCTGATCAAAGAGCCTTAACTCCTGCTACCATTCTGCGTGAAGAACCCATTGATCTATCAAGTGATGAAGATCTTGATGATGATGCTCTTGAGCAGCTGATAAAGAGCAAGGAAGAAGCAGAAATCTTCAGCAACTTGCCTCTCTTTGATGTGGCCATCATCCACAGTTTCATTGATGAGTGGTTCGACACCCCCAACGTCAGCTTTGAAGATTTACAGCTCCCCATTGGCCTCAGCGTCGCCTTCAATGGCGCCATTGCTTCTGAGCTAGCTCTTGCTCAGCGCATCGTTGAGCTCAAGAACAAGATTGACTATGAGAAGGCTCAATTCAAGAAGCATGTGGCCAAGCTAAGTGTTCAAGACGTCAGCAACTTCAAAGTCATGCTCCATGAGCTTAAAGAAGCTTTTCTGAAGAAGCGTGAAGAAGCCCAGGGCTCTCGAGAGCGCATGAAGATTTTGGCTGATAAGTGTGTGCTTGCCTACAATGAGGCTGAGAAGCGCCAATCACTTGGCCGTCCTGGCATTGACCCAGGATGGCTGCGAAGAGGAAGAAGAAGCACCCTGCTGAACAGCCTGAGCCTTCAAGCCAAGAAGCCCCTCGCATTATCTTCCCAAGCAGCATGACTGGCTCGAAGCCAAAGGTCACCACAACCGCTTCAGAACAGAAGAAGACGAGGGCTACAGAGGCTGAAGCCAGAAAGAGGAAGCATACTGAAGCCTCTGATGCCGCTCCCTCCAAGAAGGAGCGCAAGACCAAGAAGACTAGGGCTGCTTCCACAGAGCCCTTAGTCGTTGAACCCATTTCCGTGGTTCGCCCTGTGTCAGTTCATCAAGAACGAAGAATGGTAGTCCATGAGCCTGCTCCCACAGAGGCTCATGAAGCTGAAGATATTCCAGCAGCTGAACCCACCGCTGCTGAAGACATTGGTCAAGATGACAATGTAAATGATGATGAAGTTCTTCCTCAGATCGAACATCAAGTGGTATCATTGCCTGTTCATACGAACAACGAACTCATCAGCATTGGTCGTCCATTGACGCCAATTGCTCAGGATGCTTCGTGGGCTGATCACCCACAACTCCAAGACTCACCCAGTACTCCCCAACAACAACAACAAGCTACCCCCAACGTGCAAGAAGAGGATGAAGACTTTCAGGCTCAGCCAACTCCATCTCCGAAGGTGAAGCCAGCACTTCGCAGGCTTCGCAGAGGACAAAGGCCTGAAGTCCCTCTGTCGAGCATTCCAGAAGGAGAAGTGCAACGTTCACCTGTTGCACGGCAAGTATTTTCTGAACCTGCTCCAACTGTGAATGTCTCCGAGTCTGAAGCACATGCTGCTGAAGACATTCCGGCTGCATCAGCCGAAGAAAATGAAGAAGGAGTACGAGTTCCTACTCCCCCAGCAATTGAAGAAGAAGCAGTTCCAGATGTGAACGTGCCTATACCCGACCCTCCTGTTAGTCAAGAGGAGGTTGACAATGTTGAGGCTGCCACCACCAACGCCAATGAAGCCAGTGACGTAGTCATGGCTGACGCTAATGTGGAGCCTGCGCCAACTAGTGTGCCTGAAGCTAATGTGGCCACTGAACCTGAAACCACTGATGCTGCTCCTGAAACCAGTGAGGATGCTGCACCTGAAGCCCATGAGGATGCTGCACCTGAAGAAAATACGACAACTGCTCTCGAAGCACCTGTTGTGCAGCCTGATGCCTCCGTTGTTGCCCCTGCTCCTGTTCCGGCACCAAGGCCTCACACAATTGAGCAAGCATACAGTCATGGTCAGCTTACTACTGTCCGATGGCCCATTCTGTTGCCTCCGCCCTCTGCCTCAGGACCTCAATTCGACTATCATGTTGAGCATAGGCCTCAGGTCCAGAAGCCAAAGCCCAGGTTGCCAAGGTTTCCAGGTACTGCCAACTCACCAGGGTTCTTCAATGCTAATGGCTTCAAAAGCCACAATACCTTCTTTGACAGCGCCAAGAACCCCTACTCCAAGCCAAGGATATCATCAGATCGGTTCTGGAGCTATCACCAGAGAAGCTATTACTCCTGCGTACTATATGATCAAGGGCGCATTTTCCCTCACATGCGCCTTGACACTGAAGCTATTGCTGGATTGCCGTGCTTAGAAGAAGCACTTGATTGCTTTCGTGATGCTGGTCTGCTCCACTTTGTGACAGACAAAGAACATTGGAATGAAGAGCTATTGCTTCAATTCTATGCCACTCTGCACATTCGCGGCTACTACAGAGACATCAAGACATGAGTTCTCGAGTGGATGACTGGAAATGTTCATCATGAGGCCAAAGCTATGGATATCGTTGAGCTTACAGGGCTAGCCACTCCTGGAGAACTATATGAACCTGACTGTCAGCTACACCGCAATGCTGTGGAAAGCATCTTTCATAAGCCAGAACCCAATATGAGCCAGATGTTGAGCATGATGAAGCCTTTGCCATCTGACGCTGAGTATCCCACACATTTCTTTGTTGAAGACCTTGAGTATCTGCCTCGCACCATATATCATATCATCAGGCAAACTCTATGGCCAGTCAAGGGACATTCATCAGCAACCAAGCTTGAAGGAGTAATGAAGACTTTGGTCTTCTATATTCTCAATGGCATCAGCTTCAACACGCAAGAATTCTTCATCAGGCAACTTGCTGCTTCCGGCTCTGACCTATTTGGTCTGAAGTTTTATGCTCCATGGGTCATGCGCCTCATCAAGCGACACTCCACTGCCAATTATCAGCCCTCTGCTCGCAATCACATAATCTTTCTGCCAGAGGTTGATATGTCAGTTGATGCTATATATTCTGATCCTGCCAAGACGCCGCTTTGTCTTCAGAATATTGAGCACCAAAGCTTCACTCAGCCTATTGAAGGTGTTCAAGCAGCAACACGAATCTATCCACTGGCTGGTAACACTCGTCTGCCTCACAGAGCGCCCACTGAAGCCACTGAAAGCACCATTGCACAAAGGCCTCGGAAGCGTTCTCGCGTTCTGAATGACCGAGAACTTCTTGTGGCTCTTCAACAGAAACAGGATAAGCATCATTTCTGGCTCAAGAGACAGATGCAAAGCCTCTTGGTGGATGTCAATCACATTCACAACCTTGCCACCAAGAACGCCTTTGTTGCTCATGAAACTTGCCGGCGATCATGGAAGAGTTTGACCCTGCTAAGTGCTGAAGCTGATCTTCAAGACGATGGCTTCAATGAAAGATTCCAGTTCGACTCCACTCCTCCACGGACTACTACCCTGCGTCAAACTCCATCTCTTGAAGACTCTGAATATTCTTCTTCCGCGGCAACAGTTAATGCCAGAGTGATCGATGATGAAGATGATGCTACTTCACCACCTCCTACTACTACGCGCATCGACACTGCACCAAGTTCGTCTGCACCGCCAACCAACGACGACAACCCTGCTGCTTCACCTACTCATGATGACGAGTAGATGCTCTATGTCTTCAAACCTTTTTGGTCCTTACTGACAAAAGGGGGAGAAGCATATGAGTTGATAGTCTTCAAGCGGGTTCATATGGGCGGTTGCATTATATTTTGCTGCGTGCTTACAACTCTTGCATTTTGAAACATTTGGTTCTTTGAGCTGTAACACCTAAACTTGATGGTCGTCTGCTACTTCTGCTACTTATTTCCTCTACTATGATGCGATGATAAATTCCGCATGTGCGATGATGACTTCCGCACTTAGATCATTATGCAGACGTCCATTTTTCATTATGCATGTCATTCTTATTGCTATATCATTTCATGCATGATGAATTATCTTCATAAGTTGAAGTGGATCTCCACAAGTACAACCTGCCATGTGCATTTGCATTCCAAAAGCAAATTACTTATATGCACATCTTCAGGGGGAGCCCTTGCAACTTATGAAGACAATTCCCTATCCTTACAATTTCACATACTTTATCCCCGTTGAAAACTTCAACCAGTTTGTCATCAATCACCAAAAAGGGGGAGATTGTAAGTGCATCTAGTGCCACCCCTAGTTGGTTTTGGAGTATTGACGACAAAGTTGGTTGAGGGACTAATGCGTTTGTGTGAATTGCAGGATAATGCAGGTAGTGTCCCTCATTGATTCGGTTTACCTACCGGAGATGACCCCTAAAAATGTATGAAGACATTGAAGACAATGGTGGTAAGAGAAGATATTCATATTGAAGACTATGACATGAGAAGACATTGTGTGAAGACTATGGAGCGCGAAGACTGTGTGGTTTCGTTGTTTCCTTTTCTTCTTTGTTGAGTCATAGGAACCACCGTACTGTTAAGTGGGGTCCAAGTGAACTAAGTCAGAGTGACTGAAGTGATGCTCAACTCAAATCCTATGTCTTCGAGCGAAGACAATGAGAGCAAATCTTATCCAGAGCTGGATGAGTCAGCTTTACTTGTAGCCCAAGTAAAGTTGCCGCGTGTGTTTGAAATCTGACCGTTGGAACACGCGTCAGTTCCTTAGTGACCCAGGGTCATTTTGGACAAATCAGGTTGGGTTGCCTTGTGGCTATAAATAGCCCACCCCCTACACCATAAATTGGTGGCTGCTCAGAGTTTGTGCACGGCTTTTGTCGTTTGAGAGCAACCCACCTCGAAGCATTTGAGAGAGAGAAATCCTTGCGAGGACAAAGCCCAAACACCCAGAGCCAAAGAGTGTTAGGCATCACTGAAGTCTTTCTGTCTGTGTGACCTGAAGACTTATTACACTTGAGGACTGTGAATCCTCCAGCCGGTTAGGCGCCGCGTTCTGAGCATCCAAGAGTCATTGTGGATTGCCGGTGAACGAGGTCTGTGAAGGTTTGGAAGTCTCCCTTGAAGACTTACCAGAGTGATTGGGCGAGGACTGGGTGTCCTTAGCTCAAGGGGAATAAGGTGAAGACACGGTCTTTTGAGTTAAATCTCAGCCTCCCTAACCAGACGTACAGTTGTCACAGCAACTGGAACTCGTCCAACAAATCATGTGTCTTCAACAAGCAACTGGTTCTATCCCTTCCCAACCTTACTTAAGTTTGTCTTCGTGAAGTCATTGCCTATCTGTGTATCTGTTTGACTTCATTGCTTGACTACTTCTGTTGATTGGCTTCATACTATCTTCCATCTTGATCCTTACTACCTAACTGCTATTAGTCCTGTACTTTCACATCATTACATACTTGACTATGGCTTGTTTATGGTAGTTTATTTTCCGCTGCATATCAAATAGGTTATTTCTGTTGTTTGTCTTCGAAACTTCCAAGTTTTGAAGACTTTCATAAAAATCGCCTATTCACCCCCCCTCTAGTCGATACTAGCACTTTCAAACATGATAAGCATCACATGAAAATCATAAAGTGACATGATATGGCCAATATCATCTTGCGCCTTTGATCTCCATCTTCGAGGTGCGGCATGATCACCATCATCACCGACATGACACCATGATCTCCATCATCATGATCTCCATCATCATGATCTCCATCATCGTGTCTTGATGAAGTTGTCTCGCCAACTATTACTTCTACTACTATGGCTAACGGTTAGCAATAAAGTAAAGTAATTACATGGTGTTTATATTGACTCACAGGTCATACAATAAATTAAGACAACTCCTATGGCTCCTGCCGTTTGTCATACTCATCGACATACAAGTCGTGATTCCTATTACAAGAACATGATCAATCTCATACATCACATATATATATAATTCATCACATCCTTTTGGCCATATCACATCACATAGCATACCCTGCAAAAACAATTTAGACGTCCTCTAATTGTTGTTGCATGTTTTACGTGTCTGCTATGGGTTTCTAGCAAGAACGTGTCGTACCTACGCAAAAGACACAATGGTGATATGCCAATTGCTATTTACCCTTCATAAGGACCCTCTTTATCGAATCCGATCCGACTAATGGGAGAGACAGACACCTGCTAGCCACCTTATGCAACAAGTGCATGTCAGTCGGTGGAACCCGTCTCACGTAAGAGTATGTGTAAGGTCAGTCCGGGCCGCTTCATCCCACAATGTCGCCGAATCAAGATAGGACTAGTAACGACAAGCAAATTGACCAAATCATCGCCCACAACTACTTGTGTTCTACTCGAGCATATATAGAATCTACGCATAGACCTAGCTCATAATGCCACTGATGGGGAACGTAGTAATAATTCAAAAAAAATTCCTACGTGTCACCGAGATCAATCTAGGGGATGCTAGCAACGAGAGAGAGAGAGAGAGAGAGAGAGAGAGTGCATCTTCATACCCTTGAAGATTGCTAAGCGGAAGCGCTGCAAGGAACGCGGTTGATGGAGTCGTACTCGCGGCGATTCAAATCGTGGAAGATCCGATCTAGCGCCAAACGGACGGCGCCTCTGCGTTCAACACGCGTACATCCTGGGGACGTATCCTCCTTCTTGATCCAGCAAGGGGAGAGGAGAAGTTGAGGGAGAACTCCGGCAGCACGACGACATGGTGGTGGAGCTCGTGGTTCTCCAGCAGAGCTTCGCCAAGCTCAATGGAGGAGGAGGAGGTGTAGGAGGGGGAGGGTGGCGCCAGGGGCTGAGGTGCGGCTGCCCTCCCACCCCCCACTATTTATAGGGTGAAGGGGGGAGGGGGCCGGCCCCCCTAGATGCATCTAGAGGGGGGGGGGCAAGGGGGGTGCTTGCCCCCCAAGTTGGTGGGGGGCACCGCCACCCCTAGGGTTTTAACCCTAGGCGCCTTGGGCCCCTTAGGGGGCGCACCAGCCCATTAGTGGGGCTGGTTCCTGTTGGATTCTGGGTTCCGGCAAAACCCTTAAGGTTCAAACTCTGGGGTGTGCATGAAGATCTCTCTCTTCCCTAATTCTCGCCCTCACCACAATCTCAAGGCTTAGCGCGTTGAACCCGAAGAACAAGGGACACAAGATTTATACTGGTTCGAGCCACCAATGTGGTGTAATACCCTACTCCAGTGTGTGGTGGTGGATTGCCTCTTGGGATGAGGATGAACAGTACAAGAACAACCTCTTGAGGAGAGGTGTTCTTGTGCTTGGTGAGCTAGTGAGTGTGAGGGAGGTCCGAATGATCCATCCCATGTTTGTGGTAGCTAGTCCTATTTATAGGGGCCCTGGTCCTCTCCCCAAATATTGAGTGGGAAGGGATCCAACAATGACCAAATTCGAAGGGGGACAACTAGTACAAGTTATCCTAACTAAAGGTGGTCTTCGCGTGCCAAAGGCTCTGGTGGTGACGCCGTCTTGGGATCCACGGTGACCTCCGTCCTGCTGTCATGTTGGTCTTGGTCTCGTTTCACCAATATGGAAACCTTTGCTTGACGCCTCGGGACTCCTCGCCTGCGCTTGCCTCTTTAGCACGAAAGAGGAAACGAGGACACAGCGCGGGCTGGCGCCCGCCTAGCCTTGGTTGTCATGGCTTGCGTCACTGGAACCTCGCGAGGTGCCCCTCGCCTTAATCTCTCTGCCCCTCGTGAGCCAGCCTGGTGAGGCCGCCCCTGAGGAGGTCTTGCATCGTCTGCCTCGCGAGGGTCTTGAGTGTTTGCTGATGAAGACGGGACGTACCAGGCCGCTGGTGAGCCACGTCGTGGGCCGAAAGCAGGCAAGTCTGGGGACCCCCGTTCCCAGGACGCCGACAGTAGCCCCCGAGCCCAAGGCGCGCTCGGACTTGGCTTCGAGGTGAAGCCAAGGGGCAAGTGTGGAGCGCCGCGGGCCCCAACAGCCTGCGGCCTTGGCTGACACATGGTGATTGATGGGATGTGGGCGTCTCCGCTTCCCCACGCTGCCTCGGCAACTGCCCGATTTGACGAGTCCCTGCTGCATGCAAAAGTGGGTTATCATTACCTGCGATTGTGGGGGTCGACATTTGGCCTCCTTCAGGCTATAAATGAGAAGGGGGCAAATCCCCCGTCACTCATCTCTTCTTGCTTCGCTCGCTTCTCCCTCCTTGCTTCTTCACCCGCATCAATTCTCATGGCGCCGATTCGGAGATTCTCGGCCGCAGAAAAGGGGAAGGCCCCCCGTGATGAGACGGGGCCTCTTCCGCCAAAGAAGAGGTTGGCCCATCGCCGTGACGTGGTCACGAGACCGGAGGTGGTGAGGCCTTGGTATGAGCGGCCTCCTCTCGGGTATCCGTTGCCTCTGTACGCCCAAGCCGAGGGCTCTAGAGGGAGAGGCGGCGACCAGCACCGCCTACACCGCGGCAGTAGTCGCCGCGCCATGGTGGCGCGTGTCTTCGCCCCAGGAACCCACACCAAGGGCTCCTCACGCGAGCTAGTGATGTGGGCGGCGATGCCTCCACGCACCTGGACTCGCTTCCCGCAGTTTGTCTCCGCCGAGGTGCCACCGAGGGGTCCCCTCAAGCTATGACTGCAACACGTTGACTGCGACACCGCGGCGATCGGAGCGGAGATTGAAGTCCTATCCCCAGGCAAGATCTTCATGACCCGCGGCTGGGGCGAGGTGGCTCGTGTCTGCAGGATGGAAGGCGCCCTCGCCATCCACTTCGAGTACGACAATGCCTCCATGATGCTCTTCAAGGTCTTCGACGAGGAAGGCCGCTGCCTGGAGTACTGCCCCGGAGGGGGCCGCCGGGATGGCGCCACAACAGGGGCCAGGCCAGCCGCCGGCCTTACTAGAAGCTCTTCCAGTAGCAGCATCGCTCGGGAGTCCAGCGACTCTCCCGAGCTCTACAAGACTCCGGAGACAAGCGATGATAGCTACATGCCCCCGAGCTCTCGTCACGCCCGGAGCAAAGCCATGGCGTCCGGGCACCGTTGTCGCTAATGTGGATGGGGTTGGCATCGGCCTCCATGGCCCACTATTGATGATGGTGTCGGCGCACATAGATAGGGCTCCTAGCGATCCTCTCCTTTTGTTCCCTGTGAGGAATCGAGTCGAACCCTGTGGGGGCGTGTGTAAAGGGTTTGTAATGACTTTTGTTGATGTCATCCTTATTATGAAGATTTACGAATGCATGTTTTGCTTTGGCTCAGTCTCTCCCTTTCCCACTCTGCGACAGCTTGGTGCTCTAGCCAACAGGTCCTAGTACCCAGGCAGGCTACAACCGTCGCTAGTATGCCAGGTTGCGATGCCGTGGTCAAGGCCAGGAGGTGAGCGGCCTGAGGTCTAGTAAGAGCTCCTGAGGCGCGATGCTCAAGAGGTCCCCTTTAGCGTGCAAGCAGCCACTGAGAGGTAGGAAAGGGAGGCGGCATCGCCGTAACAAAGCTGCAACTAGTGAGGGTCCTATGCCGCAACATTTGATTAATCTGGGTAAGAAACTTATCTTGGCAGTCCAGAGTCGATTCCTTGTACCACGCCGGACTCGCGCGTCGTCAGCCGCAGTGCAGCTAGGTTAGGCCCGTGCGGGTCTCCCCCTCTTCCCCACGCTCTTCTAGGTGCTCTACGTCCTCAGGTCCCGGCCCTCGAGCGAGCTCAGCCGCTGCTGGTATGCCAGGTCGCGATGCCGTGGTCAAGGCCAGGGGGTGAGGGCTGGAGAGCCAGTAAGTGCTCCTGAGTCGCGATGCTCAGGAGCCCCCCTTTTACCCGCGAGCGAATTACGTGGGAAAAAGGGAGAGCGCCCGTGGTACCGCCTGTTGCTTCCCTCGGAAGGTTCTTGCAAGTTAGCACAAGGTGGGGCGCGAATGGCGGCCACGCCTACCAGTTTGCCACTAGCCGTTTTCGCCAGGAGAGGAGGGCACTAAGGGCCTGGTGAGGTGACGTGCGCGGGCGTGCCGCGAGCCAGAGCTCGACCACGCAGATTTGTCAGTGTTGTAGGGACGGACCCGAGCACAAGCGCTATGCCATCATGAGCAGTCCTTGTTGCAAGATGAGTGAGGGGCCGATCGGCGATAGGGGCGGCCGCGGTAAGTGTCAGTCAAGCAGGTGATAACCATAATAACTCATGAGGCGGTGCGAGCTAACTTAGATAAATGCGAGAACGATACAGGCCACTGGGATGGACCCGAGCGGCCTGGGGATGATGCAACCCGAGGGGCGCCCCCAGCAAGGTAAGCTAAAGATGCAAAAGGATACACGCCGCAGGGACAGGCCGTGCAACCTTGGAATAATGCAGCCTGAGGGGCGCTCCCAGCTGAATAAACTTGGAAAGTGTCACCTGGTCCCGTTGTCGAAGGAGAGTTGGGGTAGCTGAAGACACGTGACGAGGGAGCTGCTCCTCATGAGCCGCCTAGACCCTGAGCCTCGGGAGGCTCTGGGGGCTCAGGCGGTTCCTTAAGGACTGTCCCATCTCCACCAGGAATGCATGATGCCTGGCCCCCTGGGCAGCCAGGATGCTTCGTAGGTGATGCTGGTAGGCCGCCGCTATGTTGGGCAAGCCGAATGGCATGCAGACGTAGCTATGAGGTGGACCCTCGCAACGCCCAGTGCGCGAAGGCTAGAAGCGCTCCCGAGACACGGCTCTGTTGAGCCCCGGGATGTCAATGCAAACGCGCAGCCCACCGTCCTCGCTATGATGGGAAGCTGCACTAGGTGGGTGGCAGTCGACGCACATGGCTCTTGCTTCTTGAAGCTCCTTGGTGGCCTTGTCGATGCTCCTGAGCACCAGGCACTCCTCACCCAGTGCCCTCTTGAGGGAAACGTGACACAAAGCACGCCTCCACGTGGTGCCCGAGCACCTCCCTCGTGATGTTGGCTAGGTCTGAGGCCCTCCAGAAGAGAGCCCCAGAGCCTCGCCCGAGGAGGGCGCTGGGCGCGCCTTCCTATGCGAGGAAGGGTGGCACCCTAGGCGTAGGTGCCGATCCTGAGGCGGCGCTGTTGGAGATGCCGCCCTCCTGAGGCTCGATGTGGAGCAGCTGCTTCTCCTTCTTGGGGATGGCCTCAGGAGGGTACTGTGCACCTTCATTGTTGGGGTCTTCGATCGCTACGGCTTGAAAGGCGCGCTCGAGGGAGCACACATCATCTCTTTCTTCGCAGGGGACCGTGATGATCCCACTGCTTCCTGGCATCTTGAGGACGTTGTAATCGTGGTGGGTCACTGCCATGAACTTGGCCAGGGCTGGATACCCAACGATGGCGTTGTATGGCAGACGGATGTGGGCGACGTCGAAGTCGATGAGCTCGGTGCGGTAGTTGTCGCGCTGGCCGAAGGTGACAGGGAGGCGGACTTGCCCTATCGGCGTGGTGGAGCCGTCGGTAACTCCTGAGAAGGGCTTGGTAGACTGTAGCTATTGTATGGCACTTGGAGACTATCGAATGTCTTGACGGACATGACGTTAAGCCCTGCGCCACCGTCGATGAGGGTCTTGGTGACTTGTTCGTTGCTGATGACGGTGAGCAGAGCACCGAGAGGGCGCCAGCAGTGGCAGCGCATTTGAGCTGATCCGCCTAGCTGAAGGTGATGGAGCACTTGGACCACCTGAGCGGGCGTGTGGCCTCGAGCCTGGGAAGAGCCACGTTCACCTCGTGGGCAAACTGCTTGATGAGGCGTTGGGATGCTGGGGCCTGAGCTCCGCCCAAGATGTAGGCGATAGCACGCGGCTCCTGGATGCCCCCAGCCCCCTTGTCCTGATGACGGTCCTCGCGAGGCTGGTCCCTCCATGCGCCCTCACGAGGCTGGTCCTGCCAGCGATCCTCACGAGGCTGGTCGCGCCATTCCTGGCGGGGGCCGTGATCGTCCCAGTGTCATCCGCCTCGTCCTCCTCCTCGGCTATAGCCTCGGTCGTTGTGCACGGGGCGCAGACCGAAGCATCCATCTTGAATGGCCCTGAGCTCCTGACAGTCATTGGTGTTGTGGCTATGCATGTTGTGGAAGGCGCAGAATGGACGACTGCTCTTGGATGACTCAGGGTGGTCTCGGCAGTGCTTCATGTACGGTTCGGCCGCGAGCACGGATACTCCCTTGCGCTACACGTCCTTGGCTTTGGCTTTCTTCTACTCCGGATCGACTGCAGGGAGCTCGAGGAGGGAAAGGCGCCCCTCCTCAGCTCTTGCGCACTTGGTTGCCATGTTGAACAGCTCCAGGGCCGTGCATAACTCCTCATGGCTGGCGAGCTCCTCCTTCATCTTGACATCATGAACGCCATATGAGAACGCGGAAATGATGGCCTCGTCCGTTACCTTGGGGATCTTGAGGCGAACACCATTGAAGCGCTGGATGTACTTTTGCAGGGTCTCCCCTGGCTACTGCTTTACACGGCATAGGTCACCCGTGGCCGGCGGGCAGTCGCGAGTGCCCTGGAAGTTGGTGATGAAGTGGTCGCGCATCTCACCCCAGGTGGAGATCGATCCTGGGGGCAGATTCAGGAGGCACGAGCGAGCTCCTTCCTTGAGAGCCATGGGGAACTAGTTCGCCATGACTTTTTCGTCGCCGTTGGCTACTTCGATGCTTAGCTCGTAGAGCTGCAAGAACTCCGCGGGGTCGGGGGTGCTGTCGTAGCAAGGAGGCAGGCCAGGCTTGAACTTGCTCGGCTAGACGACGCTGCACAGCTCCAGAGTGAAGGCACGACAGCCAGCCGTGGCCACCGGAGCCCTTTGGAGAGGTGGAGCCTGCCCTTGATGTCTGCGCGCCACCAGCGTAGGCGACACGTGCTCTTGTCATGGTGGCGCTGGGAGCGCCGGGGCATTTTATCGGGACCGAGGTACTTCTTGACAGCTTCCTTCTTCTCGCACAGGCACCCGACGCGGCGGGTCGTGCCGGGGGGCCGTGCACCAGGGCGCTAGGGCCCCGTCTTGGTGCAGAGGTGGCGGAGGCGCTCCGTGGGCTACGTTGCCCACGGCTAGAGGAGGGCGAGGTAGCGAGAGCGAGGGGATAGGCGAGCCCCCAGCGGTGCTAACAAGCTCGGCGATGCGGTCCAGCCAATCCTCGTAGAGGTCGTCGATCGGGCGGTAGCGCAGGAGCTCGCGTGCCATGAGCAGCACGGCCTGCGTGTTGGTGGGTGCGCGCCGAGCGTGGGACGACGAGCCTGCTAGAGTTAGCGACGGGGTGGCGGTGCGGCCGTCCCGGTGCACAGAGGGGTGCAACGAGGACGCTTGCTGTTCATTTCTTGCCGGGCCGGTGATGGCACTGGTGGCGGGTGACGGCGAACGACGGGGAGGCCCGCCGACAGGAGCCGTCTGAGCGACACGGGCGGTGAGGGAGGCCTGGTGCTCGGCGCGGGCTCGACGCGCGTCCGACATGGATGCGGTGGAGCGATGGAACGTAGGTCGGTGGAAGGAAAGCTTCAGCGCACCCCTACCTGGCGCGCCAAATGTCGGATTCTGGGTTCCGGCAAAACCCTTAAGGTTCGAACTCTGGGGTGCGCACGAAGATCTCTCTCTTCCCTAATTCTCGCCCTCACCACAATCTCAAGGCTTAGTGCGTCGAACCCGAAGAACAAGGGACACAAGATTTATACTGGTTCGGGCCACCAATGTGGTGTAATACCCTACTCCAGTGTGTGGTGGTGGATTGCCTCTTGGGCTGAGGATGAACAGTACAAGGGAAGAACAGCCTCCTAAGGAGAGGTGTTCTTGTACTTGGTGAGCTAGTGAGTGTGAGGGAGGTCCAAATGATCTGTCCCTTCTTTGTGGTGGCTAGTCCTATTTATAGGGGCCCTGGTCCTCTCCCCAAATATTGAGCGGGAAGGGATCCAACAACGGCCAAATTCGAAGGGGGACAACTAGTACAAGTTATCCTGACTAAAGGTGGTCTTCGCTTGCCAAAGGCTCTGGTGTTGACGCCGTCTTGGGCTCCATGGTGACCTCCATCCTGCCGTCCTGTTGTTCTTGGTCTCATTGCACCAATATGGAAACCTTTGCTTGACTCCTCGGGACTCCTCACCTGCGCCTGCCTCTTTAGCACCAAAGAGAAAATGAGCACACTGCACGGGCTGGCGCCCGCCTGGCCTTGGTCGTCATGGCTTGCGTCACTGGAACATCATGAGGTGCCCCTCGCCTTGATCTCTCCGCCCCTTGCGAGCCAGCCTGGTGAGGCTGCCCTTGAGGAGGTCTTGCGTCGTCCGCCTCGTGAGGCTTGGCCCCTCGCGAGGGTCTTGAGTGCTTGCTGATGAAGACGGGCCGTACCAGGCCGCTGGTGAGCCACACCGTGGGCCGCAGGCAGGCAAGTCTGGGGACTCCCATTCCCAGGACGCCGACAGTTCCCACCCATACTCCGCCCACTTGGTCTCCAGGGGTAGGTGGCCCCACCAAGTGGACCCCTGGAACCCTTTCGGTGGTCCCGGTACAATATCGATAACCCCTGAAACTTTTCGAACGACTGAAACTGGACTTCCCATATATAAATCTTCACCTCCGGACCATTCCGGAAATCCTCATGATGCTCGGGATCTCATCCAGAACTCTGAACAACTTTCGGTAACCACATACAATTCTCATTACAACTCTAGCGTCACCGAACCTTAAGTGTGTAGACCCTACGGGTTTGGGAACCATGCAGACATGACCGAGATGCTTCTCCGGCCAATAACCAATAGCGGGATCTGGATACCCATATTATCTCCCACATGTTCCACGATGATCTCATCAGATGAACCATGATGTCAGGGATTCAATCAATCCCGTATACAATTCCCTTTGTCCGTCGGTATATTACTTGCCCAAGATTCGATCGTCGGTATCCCCATACCTTGTTCAATCTTGTTAACGGCAAGTATCCTTACTCATTTCGTAACACATGATCCTGTGGCTAACTCCTTAGTCACATTGAGCTCATTATTATGATGCATTACTGAGTGGGCCCAGAGATACCTGTTCATCATACGGAGTGACAAATCCCAGTCTCGATTCGTGCCAACCCAACAGACACTTTCGGGGATACCTGTAGTGCACCTTTATGGTCACCCAGTTATGTTGTGACATTTGATACACCCAAAGCATTCCTACGACATCTGGGATTTGCACAATCTCATGGTCTAAGGAAATGATACTTGACATTAGAAAAGCTCTAGCAAACGAAATACACGATCTTGTGCTATGCTTAGGGTTGGGTCTTGTCCATCACATCATTCTCCTAATGATGTGATCCCGTTATCAACGACATCCAATGTCCATGGTCAGGAAATCACAACCATCTATTGATCAACGAGCTACTCAACTAGAGGCTCACTAGGGACATGTTGTGGTCTATGTATTCACACATGTATTACGGTTTCCGGTTAATACAACTAGTCATCAACCCGTGCTCCTGCACGGGCTAGTATTTTTTGAACAACATGTATTTAAACTTAATCACATATATTATTTTGAAAGATAAATGCTCTATAATAGTTAGGGATGCAAGTTTGTGACTTGCGGGACCGTCCTTAATTAGTTAACCAATGAATTAAATTTTTAGAATTGGTGTGGCTATTAAACATTTAGTTAATTTGGGATAACTAAAGAGGGTCAGACCTAAAGGGTACACTCCTGTGTGATATTTCAACATTACAATTTATAGGTTCAAAATGTATATATTTCTTACATGATTGATTGATTATAATATTTTTATGCATTTCAATGGTTAGAAATGTATTTATGAACATGTAGTTGTGCTACTATCAACAACTTCATATTTGTGACTATGATATAAAATTTATACGTACGCATCTGCCGCAAAATAAAAATTTCATTGTCTCTGCTATTTAGTGTAAGGTATTAAATGTATTAGAGGACCAAAGGAGACGTAATAAATTGTGTTGAAGCCATATATGCCGTATTCTCTAGTCTAAGGTTGTGAAGTATATGTAATGGGATTACTGTGTCTTATAGCTCAACAACCTCATCAAAATTCCTTGTGACATAAATATGCTAAGGTTTTCGAAGGACCCCGAGTGGGATAGTCTCATGGTGGTACAATATTAACTTATAGTCCAAGTGATTAAGTAAAACAATGACATCAAACTACAGAGATCAATACGCATAAGTGAACTATTGAAAACTAATTCTGAACTTCATGCAGAGACCATAATCTAATTTTCGTTTTCTCCGTAATAGTAAGGATATTTTGATTGAATAGCATGTGCACACTAATAATTCGGATGATACGTTTATTTCATGGATATGTGAGATAAGACATTAGTTGATAGCATATATGATAAAATAAGTATTTGCATAGTAATAGAAGTTTTTTTTTGACATGCTCCGCAGGACACAATATGAAAAAAAATTCAAAATGAATGTATTTATTCTCATCATGCCCCATGTATGTGAACCCTCCTACAAAGTAGGTCAAAAAGGTAAATAGGGAAGTATTTGATATGAGCATGCTGCAAAATAGGGGGTGTAACAAATTTAGTAATACATTCCCGAGAGATAACTGCATCGCCTATACCATATTGTGCTCTCCCATATGTATAGAAGTTGGCAACTGGGATAGCTCTGACAGTTGTAGTTATGTACACGTTTGCCCACTGAGTACTCATTTTTCATAACTGAGTGCACAAATAAAACATAAAAACATGTAATATGATTATCGTGAAAATATGTGTAATTACAACTGGAGAATAATTATACCTCTTGACCAATACAGTTCATTCTCCAAAAACTACAGATTTCATCTCTATGAGCAATATTCATCCCAAAGTGTCGTACCTTGATAGTATGAATTTATTTACCGTGCTAATCTCACGCAAGGTATTGCCAGCATTGCATACTTGATCACTGAATGGAGACGCCAGCACAAAGAGAGTAACTGGAAAATTGTGTGCGGATGCTTATTCATTCCTTTCTTGTGTTCGTCGATCAGATTTCTTTCATCCAAACTTCAGAGCATTCAGTTGATATGACTGTCAGCACATCACATGATCGGGTGAGAGTCTCCTGCCTGCGAATTGGTCCAAGCAAATGTACGCCTAGGATAAATAAATAGAAACAATAAGATCATTTTCTGTTTTGCATCTGCATGTAGCGGTGAACCTGCATTCCAATTAGCACATATCTTTTGTCTTGGTAGCCTCGTCGCCAGCGACGGCTGTCTAAACTGCTTCAGAGAGTCGTATTGTAGTACACCTTCGCCTCTCATGCATTAATCATCATGGAATGAATTCTTGTTCTGGAATAAAAATAGATACCGGGTTACTACATCGGCAGAACTTGACATTAAAGCTGATGGGAGTCAGGATTTCTAAGCTTGAGGAAGAACATGCTCACTGTGGGAGACAGAGAGGCTGCATAGATTGGACCCTGTATTTAGATGGTTTCTAACATGGCTGCAACAGCTGTGAATATTCTTCATTATATTCCGGTCCGATGCCTTGGCAAAGCAAAGTTTACATGGGAGATCAAAGATTTCTTTTCAGCAGCCTCCAGGAGTCATCTTTTTCTTTTTATAAACCATGCAATAGTCCACCATGATACGTGCTTGTGGTAGATCTGTAGAACCGGCAATGACGCCGTGGGGTATTGATCCTAGGACACTGCAGGGTATTGATCTAATGTTATGGTTAGATACTACGTCGATCCTACGTCGATCAACGAAAAATTATCTAATTTTCGCTAGGATTAACTTAAGATATAAGATATACATTATCGAGGAAACAACATGTGTGAATTGCGTAGAAATGAAAAACTGAACTTTTGTACTCATTATAAGTAGAACTTAATAAACAGAGGATTCTTTATCTGGCTGTATTTTTTATGTATGTAAATTTAATCCCACAACAGAACATAGCATACATCACATTGGGGCTTCAAATATAAATCATAAAATCTCAATAGAAGGAACATGAAAAAGATAAATATTGGAGTAACTATTACCCGTGCTGCAAATTTACATTGTCCATGGATTCTCACTAATTACCTATGGTACAATATGCAGCAATGGCCAAAGATCGTGTGCCAAGAACATAGATGATAAACAACTTGCAAAATAGGACAATATTCATGAATAATACTTATTGCAATATGAATTTCGTTATTGTTGCAGATGTAGATAGCACATAGTATCCCTCTATTCAGACTACACACCAAATCGTGACCAATTCCAATAAAAGTAGATGGTCAGTCAGTTAAATACAATCATGGGAAAAAGGGAAAACAGTGGAAACTGAATTCATGGAATGACAGAAATATATAAATGTGCAAGATCAAAATAAGAAGGAAATCCCCTATAGTTTGGAAGCTACATGAAACAATCAGATAAGAGAGAAACATAACTTAACATCAAAGAATGTCAAGCCGATGACGGCTACTCGATTGCTGCTACTCAGCTCCTGGTGAGGTGATGCTTGACAATAGCTTAGACATGATGACCTCCTCGCTGTAATACTATTTAAGATGAAATTGCAGAGGCACTCAGCTTCCTGTAGGAGACAATATTCACATGGATTTAATTGGTATGCTCTACCCGGAGGACCCTAGCGCTATTCATGTGGTTTCTCTGCACCACTTTGAGAAGCTCAGGAGAATGGTTGGAGGAGTTCAACTTAATACTTGGACGACCGTTCCATCATCAACAGGTTGGCGTACTTCCTCCACGCTACAACCTCAGCAATAGTGGTGGCCGGCCGATCCGATATTGCATGTCCTTCTCTGATGCATCGTCCATCATGGTTTGCAGTTTGATCAAGGCATGAAAGATGAAGAAATTGAAACAATCTCCTACTCATCTCCATCAACCAAGATCGACTGCAGCCAATGCATCCTGGTTAGGGCTGAGTTTCGAAGGCCAGGGACCGGGAGAAGCTGGTTGGATTGTTTTCCCTTTGTTAGGGCTGAGATTCCTTTGTTAGGGCTGAGATTCAAAGGAAGGGAGTCGAGGAGAGGCTGTTTGGATTGTTTTTCCTAATGGGATTGGGGAGAGGTTCGTTGGATTGTTTCTCTTTTTAGAATTGGTACGTGGGACAACATGGTATGAGATTAGAAGGGGGTCGGGGAGAGATTGGTTGGTTTGTTTTTTCTTTTTAAGATATGCTACGTGGGATAAAATGCCAGGACTCTATGAGGGACCTCACCGTATTGTTTTTTTTCTTTTTATGATATGGTACGTGGGATAAAATGCCAGAACTCCATGAGGGACCTCATCTTACGGCTGCAGATAGCTAATCTGGATATTGGACGGACAATTTGATTACTTATTGGGATTTAACGTGGACGCTCGTATGGTGCTTTCAATTAGTAAATATAAGATTATAGCATGTAGACAATTATCATGAACAAGGAAATATAATAATAACCATTTTATTATTGCCTCTAGGGCATATTTGCAACAATCATGAGTTTTTCTTGGAGCATCTTGTATTATATGAGTCTTTCCTTGTTTTGCTTTTTATTTTGTGTCATCTATCCTTGCTGGACACACCTATTTGAGGGAGCCAAAATTATTCTATGACTTGTTAGAATTGCTCCCTATGCTTCACTTCAATCTTTATGAGCTATGGAATTTCTGTAGTGCTTCACTTATATATTTTTGAGCATGGTGTGCTTTAGTATCTTTGAAGAAATGCTCTCATGCTACACTTAGATTTATTTGAGAGTTAGATTTTTTTAAAGAAATTCTCTCTTACTTCACTTAAATTATTTTGAGAGAAGAAATTTTTTTATGCTCATGTTCTTCACTTAGATTTGTTTGAGCTATCAATAGCAACATATGAAATTAGTCCCAAAGTGATATATATTCAAGAGCGATATAATAAAAACTTTCATGAAGATCATTAGACAAAATAAAATTGATTCTTTGTAATAGTTTTGCGATATGATGAAATAATATATGAGTCATGTTGATGAGTAATTATGCTTTAGTAAGAATATTGGTGTTAAGGTTTGTGATTCCCTACTCAAGCACAAAAGTCAACAATTATGCAATGAAATTACATCCTACTTGTGGTGCATTATTCAGTGATAGTTATGCTTAATGCTAGCTTATGAGATTTTTTGTTTCTTGGTTGGATGCTTCTCAATCTTTTGCTAACCTTCGCTTGCACTAAGTATGATCACTACTTGTGCATCCAAATCCTTGATGACCCACAAGTATAGAGGATCAATTGTAGCTCTTTTCGATAAGTAAAAGTGTAGAACCCAACGAGGAGTAGAAGGAAATGACAAGTTGTTTTCAGTAAGGTAGTGTCTGGAAGTGCTGAAATTGTAAGTAACTGAGTTGTTTGATAGCAAGATAATTTGTAATGAGCTAGTAATGATAATAGTAACAAAAGTGCAGCAAGGTAGCCCAATCCTTTTGAGGCAAAGGACATGCCAAAACGGTCTCTTATAGTAAGCAAAGCGTTCTTGAGGGTACACGGGATTTTCATCTAGTCACTTTCATCATGTTAGTTCGATTTGTTTTCGCAAATTTGATAATTCGATATGTGGGTGGACCGGTGCTTAGGTGTTGTTCTTACTTGAACAAACCTCCTACTTATGATATCCTCCCGCAATGATCCATAACTACGAGAAAAGTATTAAGAATAAATTGTAACTATAGCATTAAAGTTTTGACTCCAATCGGTCCCTTACGGAATAGCGCATAAACTGGTGTTTAAGCTTCTATCACTCTAGCAACCCATCATCTAATTGCTACTCCACAATGCATCCCCTTATGCCCAAATATGGTGAAGTGTCATGTAGTCGACGTTCACATGACACCACTAAGGGAATCACAACATACATACTATCAAAATATCAAACACATATCAAATTCACATGATTAACTTGCAACATGATTTCTCCCCTGACCTCAAGAACAAAAGTAACTACTCACAAGTGATAAACATGCTCAAGATCAGAGGGGTATTAAATAGCATAATGGATCTGAACATATAATCTTCCACCAAATAAAC
This sequence comes from Triticum timopheevii, assembly GCA_963921465.1. Lineage (NCBI taxonomy): Eukaryota > Viridiplantae > Streptophyta > Magnoliopsida > Poales > Poaceae > Triticum > Triticum timopheevii. Next base: position 467,407,897 of record OY997266.1, read on the forward strand.
CATATAGTGATCAACTACAAGATGTAATCAACACTACTAGTCACCCACAAGCACCAATATATAGTTCTGGTAACAAGATTGAACACAAGAGATGAACTAGGGTTTGACAGGAGTTGGTGCCATTGAAGATGTTGATGGAGATTGCCGTCCCCAAGATGGGAGAGTTGTTGGTGATGATGATGACGATGATTTCCCCCTCCGGGAGGGAAGTTCCCCCGGCGGAATCGCTCCGCCGGAGGGCAAAAGTGCTCCTGCCCAAGTTCCGCCTCGAGACAGCGGCGCTCCATCCCGAAAGTCCTCTCCTTATTTTTTCTAGGTCAAAATGACTTATATACCAGAAGATGGGCACCAGAGGTGGGCCAGGGTGAGAACAACCCACCAGGGCGCGCCTGGGCTCCCTAGCGTGCCCAGGTGGGTTGTGCCCACCTGGTGGGCCCCCTCTAGTAGTTATTTGTTCAAATATTCCTCAAATATTCTATAAAAAATCTCCGTGAAGTTTCAGCTTGTTTGGAGTTGTGCAGAATAGGTGGCCTGACGTAGCTTTTCCAGGTCCAGATTTCCAGCTGCCAAAATTCTCCCTCTTTGTGTTCCTTGCATATTATGAGAGAAAAGGCATTAGAATTACTCAAAAAAGCATTATTATTCATGAAAACATTGTGAATAACAGTAAGAAAACATTATGCAAAATGGACGTATCAACTCCCCCAAGCTTAGACCTCGCTTGTCCTCAAGCAAAAACCGAAATCGAAAAACATGTCCACATGCTTTGAGAAAGAGGTGTCATTAAAAACAAAATACGGACATAGAAGCATCATGTAGATTATCATAACAACAACAAATTTAAACATAAGACTTTTATCATAGACCTCCCATGAATAAGGACAATTCATCACACAATCAAAGTATAAAGTATAAACTCTATTAGAAACCAACAAACTATGTTCTCAGTCAACCTTGCAACTACAATTCATCATCTTTTCAGGAAGGGTCACATATCGGAGCCTTTAGGCAAGTCCACATACTCAACCATCATATAGTCTTTCATAATTGCTAACACTCACCGCATACACATGAACAAAACGTTTCAACCGGACACATACAAAGATAGGTTCGCCTCCCAATGTACTCACCTCAAGGGTGATGTCAACAATAATAACTCATGCCACCCATATTCAACTGGACATATGTGCCTAGATCTTTCCTCACCACATGATGCTTGCCAAAGGAGAAAAATAAAAGGAATAAAGGGAAAACTTTGACTCTTGCATAAAAGTAAAAGATAGGCCTTTCACAGAGGGAAGCAGAGGTTGCCATGCGCTTATTTGTTTGTATGCTCAACCCCTTAGTGCAAAAGAACGTCACGTTGCATTACCCCTTGTGATAGCGAGCTTTATTATGCAGTTTGTCGCTTTTATTCTTCACCATAAAAAGTTCGTGCAACACTCAATTTTCTCTGACACTAAATGATCTCACATTTTTAGAAGCAATTTTTATTGCCTTAATGGACCGATGACAACTTACTTGAAGGATCTTACTCAATCCATAGGTAGGTATGGTGGACTCTCGAAAACAGGATTTGGGTTTAAGGGTTTTTGGATGCACAAGTAGTATCTCTACTTAGTGCAGATTTTTTGGCTAGCAAAGATAGGGGCAAGCGCCACATGTTAAAGGATCCATGACAATATGACTTCTGTGTGAACATGAACAAGCATAAACCATTAGTTGTCTTCCTTGTCCAACATCAACAATTTTGGCACATAATATTTTGATGAGGGCTCACAATCACAAAAGTTTGCTAGGATAGTATATTTATATGTGAATCTTCTCTTCCCTTATTAATTCTTTCATGAATTGCATCATTGACTAATGCTATGTTTGTCAATCTCTAATAAAATTTTCTACTTACACTTTTCCTTATGTGGTGTCATCGCCTACCATAAGATTAGTATATGATCTTTTTCATTCATTTATTTCCTTTCCTTTTATTGATAACTTTTCCTTTTATTTGCGACATGAAAGTAAAGAAAGGAAAACTCAAACTAAACTTTATTATATAACTTGCACACGATTACAAGGGTAGATCACTAAGCAAACTCTTCGAAAAGAAAGGATCGAACTAAACTTTTATTCATCTAAAGCAAAAGATAGAACTAAAATAAGTAAAGCAAAAAGATAGTGGGATGATACGATACCGGGGCTCCTCCCCCAAGCTTGGCGAAAGCCAAGGGGAGTGCCCATACCTGATACTCAATTATCTTTTGGTGGTGAAGAAGATAGTGGTGGTGGTGGTGGTGGTGGTGAGAAAGTAGTGGGTTTGCCCTTCGCTTCCTCCAACTTCTGACGGAGAATAAAATTATCTATCCTCAACTCGTCATTATCTATCTTGAGTTTTATTATCCTCTTGCATAACGCCTCCATGCTTTCGTTTTTGAACCGGGGAGGAACCGATTCATATTCATCTTCTTCGAAGGTCCAGATATAGTGCCTCTCATCCCCATATGATTTGGGGTTTGTGATGAGATCAGCTACATAACTCTCACCCTCAGAGTCTTGGGATGACATATTTTCATATCTAACAGGCAAACATCAAGAAAAGAGAACAGAAGATTTCTCCACGATACGGTGGTCAACAGGTTCGGGGGGTATATAAAGATTTTTTATCTTGGGAAACAAGCAAGCTGTAGAAAAACGGAGTCCAGAAGGTGTCCCAGGTGGGCACAACCCACCTGGGCGCGCCAGGCCTGGTGCGCCCTGGTGTCTTGTGCCCACTAGGGTATGCTTCTTGGAAGTTTCTTATTTTCCTATTTTTCTAAATATCCCAAAACTGACAAAATTTTTTTTTGCGGATTTTTGGAGTCCATTTACTTACCGTATCACATACCTCCTTATTTTCATGATTCTGGAGTGTTCCGGAAATACTCTTTGATGTGTTCTTCCGGTGTCAAAGTTTGGATAATATTACTCTCAACATTATGGGCGTACCTAAGATATAGTGTTTTATTCGTTGCCCATTAACAACCTTCGGGTTAGTACCTTCGGTGTTATTTATTTTGATGGCTCCAGACCGATAAACCTCCTTGATGACATAAGGGCCTTCCCATTTTGAGAGGAGTTTTCCTACAAAGAATCTGAAATGAGAGTTGTACAAAAGAACATATTCTCCGACTTTAAACTCACGCTTTTGAATTCTTTTGTCATGCCATCTTTTAAATTTTTCTTTGAATAACTTTGCATTTTCATAAGCTTGGGTTCTCCATTCATCTAAAGAACTAATATCAATAACCTCTTTTACCAGCAAGTTTGAAATCATAGTTGAGTTCTTTAACTACTCAATATGCTTTGTGTTCCAACTCAAGAGGCAAATAACAAGCTTTTCCATAAACCATTTTATAAGGAGACATACCCATAGGATTTTTGTATGCTATTCTATAAGCCCAAAGTGCATCATCTAATTTCTTAGACCAATTCTTCCTGGACCTATTGACAGTATTTTGCAAAACTAATTTTATTTCTCTATTGCTAAGTTCAACTTGACCACTAGACTAAGGATGATAAGGTTATGCAATTCTATGGTTAACATCATACTTGGCAAGCATTTTACGGAAAGCACCATGAATAAAGTGTGAACCACCATCAGTCATTAGATATCTAGGGACTCCAAACCTTGGGAAAATAACTTCCTTAAGCATTTTAATAGAGGTGTTGTGATCAACACTACTGGTTGGAATAGCTTCTACCCACTTAGTAACATAATCAACAGCAACCAAAATATGTGTATACCCATTAGAGGAAGGAAAAGGTCCCATGTAATCAAATCCCAAACATCAAATGGTTCAACAGCAAGTGAATAATTCATAGGCATTTCTTGACGCTTACCGATATTACCTATTCTTTGACATTCATCACAAGATAAGACGAACTTATGGGCATCCTTGAAGAGAGTAGGCCAATAGAATCCAGACTGCAATACCTTATGAGTAGTTCTATCTCTAGCATGATGCCCTCCATAAGCTTCGGAGTGACATTTCCGTGGGATTTGTCCCTGTTCATGCTCAGGTACACAACGTCTAATTATACCATCTACTCCTTCTTTATAAAGATGTGGGTCATCCCAAAAGTAATGTCTTAAATCATAGAAGAATTTTTTCTTTTGTTGGTATGTAAAATTAGGTGGTAAATATTTAGCAACAATGTAATTAGCATAGTTAGCATACCAAGGAGTACTATGAGCAACATTTATTGCAACCAGCTGCTCATCAGGAAAACTATCATCAATAGGTAGTGGGTCATCAAGCACATTTTCGAGCCTAGACAAGTTATTAGCTATGGGGTTATCAACTCCTTTTCTAACAATGATATGTAAATCAAATTCTTGCAACAAGAGAACCCATCGAATAAGTCTACGTTTAGCATCTTTCTTTTCCATAAGATATTTATTAGGAGCATGATTAGTGTGAACAATTACTTTGGAATCAACAATATAAGATCTAAATTTATGACAAGCAAACACCACAACTAGAAATTCTTTTTCTGCAGTAGCATAATTTCATTGATCACCGTCTAGAGTTTTACTAGCATAGTGAATTCAATTTCTTATCAACTCTTTGTCCTAGAACAGCACCAACAGCATAATGTCACGCACAAGATGCGACCCTATCCTAAAGGAACTCGAAGGTCCCACCAAGGATAGAAGCGCATCTTGAAGACGCTTTTGCAAGGTGGATATCATTACATTAACATTACATAATAGATAGGGATACATACAAAATGCATACCATGCCACACGAATACAACATCATCTTACATAAGAGCACCATCCGACTACGGATGAAACACAAACAGAAACTCAAACGACATCCACCCTGCTAGCCCAGGATGCCGACCTGGAACCTATCCCCTGAACGAAGAAGAAGCAGAAGAAGAACTCCAAACAAGCAAACATCACTCTCGCGTCATGATCATCACATAACCTATACCTGCAACTGTTGTTGTAGTAATCTGTGAGCCACGAGGACTCAACAATCCCATTACCATGGGTATCAAGACTAGCAAAGCTTTATGGGAAAGGAAGGGGTAAAGTGGTGAGGTTGCAGCAGCAACTAAGCATGATATGGTGGCTAACGTACGCAAATAAGAGCGAGAAGAGAAGCAACGGAACGGTTGTGAATCTAGCAATGACAGGTGATCCTGAACTCCTACTTACGTCAATCATAACCCAAAACCGTGTTCACTTCTCGGACTCCGCCGAAAAGAGACCATCATGGCTACACACGCGGTTGATGCATTTTAATTCGAATCTGGTGTTAAGTGATCTACAACCAGACATTAACAAATTCCCATCTGCCACATAACTGCGGGCACGGCTCTCGAAAGTTTATACCCTGTAGGGGTGTCCCAACTTAGCCCATCACAAGCTCTCACGATCAACGAAGGATATTCCTTCTCCCAGGAAGACCCGATCAGAAACGCAAACCCGATTTACAAGACATTTCGACAATGGTAAAACAAGTCCAGCAAGACCGCCCGATGCGCCGACATCCCGATAGGAGCTGCACATATCTCGTTCTCAGGGCAACACCGGATGAACACTACATACAACTAAAACCATACCTCAAGTTTCCCCGAGGTGGCGCTGCAAGTGTCTCTAGTTCGGACCAACACTTAGAGAAGCATTGGCCGAGGGGGGGGGCTGAATAAAGATGACCCTCGAGAGAGCGACTCCCAAGGGAAAAGTAGGTGGTGGTGAGGCAAATGGTAAAACCAAGGTTGGGCCTTGCTGGAGGAGTTTTATTCAAAGCGAACTGTCAAGAGGGTCCCATAAATCACACAACCGTGTAAGGAACGCAAAATCAAGGAACATAACACTGGTATGACGGAAACTAGGGCGGCAAGAGTGGAACAAAACACCAGACATAAGGCAGAGTCTTCCACCCTTTACCAAGTATATAGATGCATTAATTAAATAAGAGATATTGTGATATCCCATCATAATCCTGTCCACCATGGAGCAATCTTCAACTTCACCTGCAACTAACAACACTATAAGAGGGCCTGAGCAACACGGCAACATAGCCAAACAACGGTTTGCTAGGAAAGGTGCAAAAGGTTAGAGGCTGACATGGCAATTTGGGAGGCTTGAAGAGCAAAAGATAGGTAGCGCAGCATAGCGATAGAATGAAGCAACTAGCATGGCAATGATAGTAGTGATATCCAAGGTGACAGTCATCTTGCCTGAAATCCCGCAAGGAAGAAGAACGAGTCCATGAAGAAGACGAACAGATGAAGCCGAACCAAGCGTAGACGAACGAATCCTCACGATCGCACCGAAACGGGAACTATCAAGAAGAAGCACACAACATAGTAAACACACCACACATGAACAAGACATGATGCACAACAAGCATGATGCATGACAAAGCTACATGAGGCTACTCATGGCAAGAGATGAAGCAAACAAGAACAACACATCAAAGCAAGGTTAAATGAGGCCGGAAACAACATATAACAATTCCGGTAAGTCCTCATGCAAATTTAGAAATTGGTCCAGAACTGAATAAACCTTATGTTCAAGTAGTTAAACAGCAAGTTAAGATGCACCAAGATGATCTACACGAAATTCTAGTCAAGTTACATATAAAGTACATTTAGTTCGGAGCTACGACCTAGAAGATATGAGCAAAACAAGTTAAACATGGCATTGATGCAAAATGCATACAAACATCAAGCAAACACCTCAAAACAAGGATGCAACATGATAATATGAAACTACATGCAAAATCAATCAAGTTTCATATAGAGCACACTCAAAATGGAGCAACGGTTCAACACATACACTCTAAACAAGTTTAAAGGGCAAGCTGTCCAAAACAGCAACTAGGCATCTAGCAAGCATCAAAACAATATGCTACAACACCTCAACATGATAACAAAAGTCATGGACACGAAGTACAGGTAAAGCATTACAAAACATGAACACTGAGCTATCTCCAGAAATCAATAGAACATGCTCCAAAGGACATGGCAAGATTGCAAATAATAACAGTTTCAGACTTGGCAGAAATAACACCAGGTTGCAATGTTTAGAGCTATCAAACAACATGCTATAGGAAATTAACATGGCAAACAAAGGCATGGCATGCTAATTCTAAAGACAAAGAACAAAACTCCCTTAGTTAACTAATTCCAAAGACAACAAAAAATATGGTAGCGTCCTTGCAAACATGGCAAATGATATGACGGATTCACACATGGCAGGAACAACAATAAGTAGGCATGTTGGTGAGCTTGTACCACTCACCACAGAGCAACACATGGCATGGCAAGGTGACCAATAGTAGGATGGAATATTTATGAAGCTAAACATGGAAAGAGCAAGTTCATAGCATGCTTGGATCACTAACAACAATCATGGCAACATTGAACTTAATGTTAACAGGCTGACAGCAACAATATTTATCAACTTTGGAGCAAGATAACAAGTTACAGCAGGATATAAATGCAACCAGGGGCATGAATGGATAGGTAATGACATGTATAACAAAACATCCTTAGTGTACATCTCCAGATTATGCATAGAGTGACTTGTAGAAGCAGGTTTACATAGCATTAGGATATAGCAGATTCAGACTAGCAAAACAGCAACAACAAGTACCCTACTTAACAAACTCAATGCACTCACTACAAGACTCAAAAAAATAGATGGATGGCACCCCTGTAAAGATGGCATGATGTAGCTCAAAACTCATGTAGACATAAAGCTCATAGGATGCACACACAAAACGCAATGAAAAAGACAAATCATCAAGTTCTGTTAGCAGACAGCAGTTAACATCATATAGCACTCTTGCAACGATGATTTAGGCATCAATATGAACTCAAATTAACATGGCACAATAGAATGAAATGAATAGCATCTCACAACGAACATTTTGGTATATCATGTGCATGAAACAGAGCAGTATGCAGAGAGTTATGGCAGGTCAAACATAGCATCAGAAAGTTGAAAATCTCAGGGACTTGGCAGATTTTCGAAGTCAACCTCGGGTTGCACGGAAAACGATGCAGCGGCGGATCTCGCTGGATCTGCGGCTCCGGCGGCCGGAGTTGAGGAAGATGGCTGCAGGAGCACGGTGGAGCTCTCCGACGGGGGGGGGGGGGGAGGGGGGGAGGGGGCGCCGGATCCAGGCGTGGGATTGCGGACGAGGGCGAAGACGGAGGTCGCCGGAGGAAGGACGCCGGCGAGGTGGCGGGGCCGCGCCTGGGCTCGTGATGGCGGGGCCACGCCGGTGAGGAGGCGGCGGGGTTGAAGGTGGCGGCGGCAGAGGGGCGGCGGCGAACCTCCGGCGGGCGGCGCGCAGGAGGCGCGGCCCTGGGCGCGAAGGGCGTGGACGGCGGCTCGGGCTGCGGGGGCCGGCGCTGGTCCTGCGGGCAGCCGGCGGCGCGCGATGGTGGGGCCATGTGGCGGCCTCCGGTTGGTGGGGCGCGGCGGCGGACACGTCCGGCTCCGCCCGGACGTGTCCGGCGGCGGTGGAGGGTGGAGCTAGGGTTTGGTCTGCGCGAAAAATCCGGGAGGGGCACATATTTATAGGTAGAGGGAGCAAGGAGGCTCCAAATGAGGTGTGGTTTTTGGCCACGCGATCGCGATCGAACGACCGAGAGCATGGACAGGGTTTGGATGGGTTATTGGGCCACTTTGGAAGGGTGTTGGGCTGCACACAAAAGAGACCTTTGCGTCTACCCGGATAACCGTTGGAGTATCAAACGGACTCCAAATGGCACAAAAATTGACAGGCGGTCTACCGGTGGTGTACCAAGGCCGCTTGGCAAACCTCGGGCCATTCTGAGAAAGTTTAACACCCGCACATGAAAAGAGGCAAAAGGGGGACGCCGGGGGACATAGGAGTGTCGGATTGCAAAACGGACAACGGGGAAAATGCTCGGATGCATGAGGCGAACATGTATGCAAAATGAGATGCACATGATGACATGATAAAATGCAACACACAAGAAAATGACATGGCAATGACGGCGAATAACTGGTGGACACCTGGCGCATCGGATCCGGGGCGTTACAACACTCCTCCAGTAACAAGAGATCTTGTCCCGAGATCTTAGGACCGAGACGGAAGGGAAAAGGGATGAGGTGAAACAAGAACTCAAGAGAAGAAGCAAAGAATCGAGAGCACTCGAGAAGAAGAGAGGAACAACGAGAATGACGAGAATCGAAAGCTCACGGAATCAGATAGAGTATAAAACCACTCTGGTTAGAACGAGATAAGAAACGAATAAGACTGAAAGGATTTAGGCAGCACTCCGGCTGTAGCATGGAGGAATAGACCATGAGCTTGAGAGGATGCAATGATATTTGATGAAGACATGACACAAAACCTCCGGAAAGAATTGAAAGAGTTGAATGAAAAGAACGGAGAAGAAAATGACAACTTGTACCACGAATGAAATTGAAAGCATCTTTAGAAGGAAGGTTTGAATGGAGTTGTTGAGAAAATCAGCAACGAAAGAATAAACTTGTTGTGGACTTATGGATAACATCTCAAAATTATGAGGTGATAACCGACCACGAGCGGAAAAGATTAAATAGCTGAGAAGAAAGAAGAAATGCAAAACTCCATTTCAGACGAATACAGAGAATTAAATGCACTTTGAGACGCAAGAAAGAAAGATTCTTGAGATCCTCCAAAAGAACCTTGATGAACACTTGAAGAATGAATTAAATTATGACGAGCCACCGGGAAGAACTCCGGTAACAAAAGGATGATGAGATACAATTGAAGGATGGAAAGAATAAGGATTAATCCTTGCTATGATTTAGATGGAGGTTCTGACGAGATGGCCGAGGAAGCTTTGAACTCCGGATAGAAAAGATTAACTCGGAACCGAGAGACTAATCATCATGAAAAACCTCTGAAGGAAGGAATTAATCACTTGGATGAAATAAGAATAAGATTTATTGTATGCTTATCCTTCATCAAATTAAATTGATGACAAGGAATGGATTTTGCATACTACTTATTCTTCTTGAAAAGGATTAAGGGGGGTATAGCACAAAACTTGAGAAAGTCTTCATGAACCACCGGTAGGATTTGGAAAGAACGAATGAATTGATATGATAACAATGGAAAAGGAATCTGAAGGAACCATCGTAAAAATTCAAAAATTGAATGATGAAAGAGAATGAATCACCGGGAAGATTAGAAGAACCAATATGCTAGAGGGGATTTAGATGCAAACGAACAAAGAGATCATGAGCTGATTAAAGAACATTTGAACGAAGCACCGGGATAAATGGATAACGTTAGCGGAAATGTGAGGACAAAGAATTCTTCTGGAATGATGGCCTCCGGTGAAAAGAAACGGGAAAACAACTTCTGACAAACTCCGGATGGGTAAGAAAAGAATATCTGACAAATGGAATAATTCGAGAGGATAACATGAAGCTAGAACCATGAAACTTCGGGAGAACAGACACGATTTAGAGGAATAAACTCTTCTTCGGTCTTCAAATGACGACGAGAAACACCACCAAAATTACTGAGATACTCCGGGAGAATGAAAAACGAAGAGGTTGAAGCAGCAATGAAATGATTTGAAATCGATCTTGGAGAAGGCATGTGACTGATGTGATCCATTCTTACGTCACACTTGAAAAGAATTTGAGAATAACTCCGGGAGAATTAGAAGAGTCAGGTAAGATCTTGGGAAAAGACCTGTGGGTTAGGGACCACTAAAAGAAAAACACCATTGAAAAGGATTGTTGAAGAGATAGATGATGCACCGGAACACTTGAAATATTTGAATGAGGTGACAACCTCGAATTAATTGGAACACAGACGAATCTCCTGAGATGTCTTCCAAACTCCGGAATAGTTAAATGGCGAGAGGCAAACGAGCAAGGAAAACACTTGATCCAAGGAAAAGAATGTGATCAACCCGAAAAACTTGAATTGAGTCCACCAGAGAAGAAAAAGAGATGAAGAATGTCGAACAAAAGAGAATTCACCGGTTGAAACAATTGACGAAAGACTGAAGAGGCTCCACATGAAATTTGATGGTTTAAAGGGACTCAGGCTCCGGGAAGAAGAGGGTGGGAGGGCGGGAAAACAAAGGCAACTTGGAAGGGGGAACCGACGAATATCTTGAAGAGAAAACAACGGTTGAAATCATTGAGGAAAGAAAGCAAAGACTTCACACGAGTAGGATGGATACTCGATTACGGACTCCGGCTCCAAGAAGAAAAAGGGTTGGGCAGGTGGGAAAAAGAAAACAACTGAGGATTGAACTCAAAGATGAAGAGGCTCGAGTCAACTTGACGAGAAATGCACCAGATGAAAAGAGCTGAGAACCAACGATCGGAAAACCAACTGCGTGATCCTAAAGAAAATTTTGAACGGGAAGAGGAGTAATCCAAAACACCTACGTCAAGATTCCTCACCAGAGCGACAAAGAGGCTGAGCAGTAAAAAGAATTCCTATTCTCCGATATAACTAGACTCCGAAAACAGTTTTCTTCTAGACTCAACAATGGTCAAACTACACGGTCAATCAAGGGGGCTCCTATGGTCGGTGGAGGCTCTGATACCAACTTGTCACGCCCAAGATGTGACCCTATCCTAAAGGAACTCGAAGGTCCCACCAAACATAGAAGCGCATCTTGAAGACGCTTTTGCAAGGTGGATATCATTACATCAACATTACATAATATATGGGGATACATACAAAAGGCATACCATGCCACATGAATACAACATCATCTTACATAAGAGCACCATACGACTACGGATGAAACACAAACATAAACTCAAACGACATCCACCCTGCTAGCCCAGGCTGCCGACCTGGAACCTATCCCCTGAACAAAGAAGAAGCAGAAGAAGAACTCCAAACAAGCAAACATCACTCTCGCGTCATGATCATCACATAACCTGTACCTGCAACTGTTGTTGTAGTAATCTGTGAGCCACGAGGACTCAACAATCCCATTACCATGGGTATCAAGACTAGCAAAGCTTTATGGGAAAGGAAGGGGTAAAGTGGTGAGGTTGCAGCAGCAACTAAGCATGATATGGTGGCTAACTTACGCAAATAAGAGCGAGAAGAGAAGCAACGGAACGGTCGTGAATCTAGCAATGATCAAGAGGTGATCCTGGACTCCTACTTACGTCAATCCTAACCCAAAACCGTGTTCAGTTCTCGGACTCCACCGAAAAGAGACCATCACGGCTACACACACGGTTGATGCATTTTAATTCGAATCTGGTGTCAAGTTATCTACAACCGGGCATTAACAAATTCCCATCTGCCACATAACCACGGGCACGGCTCTCGAAAGTTATACCCTGCAGGGGTGTCCCAACTTAGCCCATCACAAGCTCTCATGGTCAACGAAGGATATTCCTTCTCCCAGGAAGACCCGATCAGAAACGCAATCCCGGTTTACAAGACATTTCGACAATGGTAAAACAAGTCCAGCAAGACCGCCCGATGCGCCGACATCCCGATAGGAGCTGCACATATCTCGTTCTCAGGACAACACCGGATGAACACTATATACAACTAAAACCAGACCTCAAGTTTCCCCGAGGTGGCGCTGCAAGTGGCTCTAGTTCGGACCAACACTTAGAGAAGCATTGGCCCGGGGGGCTGAATAAAGATGACCCTTGAGAGAGCGACTCCCAAGGGAAAAGTAGGTGGTGGTGAGGCAAATGGTAAAACCAAGGTTGGGCCTTGCTGGAGGAGTTTTATTCAAAGCGAACTATCAAGGGGTCCCATAAATCACCCAACCGTGTAAGGAACGCAAAATCAAGGAACATAACACCGGTATGACGGAAACTAGGGCGGCAAGAGTGGAACAAAACACCAGGCATAAGGCCGAGTCTTCCACCCTTTACCAAGTATATAGATGCATTAATTAAATAAGAGATATTGTGATATCCCATCATAATCCTGTCCACCATGGAGCAATCTTCAACTTCACCTGCAACTAACAACACTATAAGAGGGGCTGAGCAACACGGTAACATAGCCAAACAACGGTTTGCTAGGAAAGGTGTAAAAGGTTAGAGGCTGACATGGCAATTTGGGAGGCTTGAAGAGCAAAAGATAGGTAGCGCAGCATAGCGATAGAATGAAGCAACTATCATGGCAATGATAGTAGTGAGATCCAAGGTGACGGTCATCTTGCCTGAAATCCCGCAAGGAATAAGAACGAGTCCATGAAGAAGACGAACAGATGAAGCCGAACCAAGCGTGGACGAACGAATCCTCACGATCGTAACGAAACGGGAACTATCGAGAAGAAGCACACAACATAGTAAACACACCACACATGAACAAGACATGATGCACAATAAGCATGATGCATGACAAAGCTACATGAGGCTACTCATGGCAAGAGATGAAGCAAACAAGAACAACACATCAAAGCAAGGTTAAATGAGGCCGGAAATAACATATAACAATTCCGGTAAGTCCTTATAGGCAAATTTAGAAATTGGTCCAGAACTGAATAAACCTTTTGTTTAAGTATTTAAACATCAAGTTAAGATGCACCAAGATAATCTACACGAAACTCTAGTCAAGTTACATATAAAGTTCATTTAGTTCGGAGGTACGACCTAGAAGATATGAGCAAAACAAGTTAAACATGGCATTGATGCAAAATGCATACAAACATCAAGCAAACACCTCAAAACAAGGATGCAACATGATAATATGAAAGTACATGCAAAATCAATCAAGTTTCATATAGAGCACACTCAAAACGGAGCAACGGTTCAACACATACACTCTAAACAAGTTTAAAGGGAAGCTGTCCAAAACAGCAACTAGGCATCTAGAAAGCATCAAAACAATATGCTACAACATCTCAACAGGATAACAAAAGGCATGGACATGAAGTACAGGTAAAGCATTACAAAACATGAACACTGAGCTATCTCCAGAAATCAATAGAACATGCTCCTAAGGACATGGCAAGATTGCAAATAATAACAGTTTCAGACTTAGCAGAAATAACATCAGGTTGCAATGTTTAGAGCTATCAAACAACATGCTACATGAACTTAACATGGCAAACAAAGGCATGGCATGCTAACGCTAAAGTCAAAGAACAAAACTCCCTTACTTAACTAATTCCAAAGATCAACAGAAAATATGGTAGCGTCCTTGCAAACATGGCAAATGATATGGCGGATTCAGACATGGGAGGAACAATAAGTAGGTATGTTGGTGAGCTTGTACCACTCACCACAGAGCAACACATGGCATGGCAAGGTGACCAATAGTAGGATGGAATATTTATGAAGCTAAACATGGCATGAGCAAGTTCATAGCATGCTTGGATCACTAACAACAATCATGGCAACATTGAACTTAATGTTAACAGGCTGACAGCAACAATATTTAGCAAGTTTGGAGCAAGATAACAACAAGTTACAGCAGGCTATAAATGAAACCAGGGGCATGAATGAATAGATAATGACATGTATAACAAAACATCCTTAGTGAACATCTCCAGATTATGCATAGAGTGACTTGTAGGAGCAGGTTTACATAGCATCAGGATATAGCAGATTCAGACTAGCAAAACAGCAACAGCAAGTACCCTACTTCACGAGCTCAATGCACTCACTACAAGACACAAAAAAATACATGGATGGCACCCCTGTAAATATGGCATGATGTAGCTCAAAACTCATGTAGACATCAAGCTCATAGGATGCACACACAAAATGCAATGAAAAAGACAAATCATCAAGTTATGTTAGCAGACAGCAGTTAACATCATATAGCACTCTTGCAATGATGATTTTGGGATCAAGATGAACTCGTATTAACATGGCACAATGGAATGAAATGAAGAGCATCTCATAATGAACATTTTGGTATATCATGCGCATGAAACGGAACAATATGCAGAGAGTTATGGCAGGTCAAACATAGCATCAGAAAGTTGAAAATCTCGGGGACTTGGCCGATTTTCAAAGTCAACCTCGGGTTGCACAGAAAACGATGCGGCGGCGGATCTCGCTGGATCTGCGGCTCCGGCGGCCGGAGTTGAGGAAGATGGCGGCCGGAGCACGGTGGAGCTCTCCGGCGAGGGGGGGGGGGGGGCGGATCCGGGCGTGGGATGGCGGAGGAGGGCGGAGACAGAGGTCGCCGGAGGAAGGACGCCGGCGAGGTGGCGGGGCCGTGCCGGGGCTCGCGGTGGCGGGGCCACGCCGTCGAGGAGGCGGCGGGGTTGAAGGCGGCGGCGGCGACCCTCCGGCGGGCGACGCGCGGGAGGCGCGGCCCTGGGCGCGAAGGGCACGGACGGCGGCTCGGGCCGCGGTGGCCAGCACTGGGCCTGCGGGCCGCCGGCGGCGCACGGTGGCAGGGCCACATGGCGGCCTCCGGTTGGCGGGTTGCGGCGGCGGACACGTCCGGCTCCGCCCGGACGTGTCCGGCGGCGGTGGAGGGTGGAGCTAGGGTTTGGTCTGCGCGAAAAGTCCGGGAGGAGCACATATTTATAGGTAGAGGGAGCTAGGAGGCTCCAAATGAGGTGTGGTTTTCGGCCATGTGATCGTGATCGAACGACCAAGAGCATGGAGGGGGTTTGGATGGGTTATTGGGCCACTTTGGAGGGGTGTTGGGCTGCACACAAAAGAGACCTTTGCGGCTACCCGGATAACCGTTGGAGTATCAAACGGACTCCAAATGGCACGAAAATTGACAGGCGGTCTACTGGTGATGTACCAAGGCCGCTTGGCAAACCTCAGGCCATTCCGAGAAAGTTTAACACCCGCACATGAAAAGAGGCAAAAGGGGGACGCCGGGGGACATAGGAGTGTCGGATTGCAAAACGGACAACGGGGAAAATGCTCGGATGCATGAGGCGAACATGTATGCAAAATGAGATGCACATGATGACATGATAAATTCAACACGCAAGCAAATGACATGGCAACGACGGCGAATAACTGGTGGACACCTGGCGCATCGGATCTGGGGCGTTACACATAATCACTAGCATCAGACATAATTTCAAAAGGCAAGTTCCAATCAGGTGGTTGAACAATAGGTGCAGAAATTAAGGCTTTCTTAAGTGTTTCAAAGGCTTCAAAACAATCATCATAAAAAACAAAAGGGACATTGTCGGTGTCAAAACCGGCGGATCTCGGTTAGGGGGTCCCGAACTGTGCGTCTAGGTGGATGGTAACAGGAGACAAGGGACACGATGTTTTTACCCAGGTTCGGGCCCTCTCGATGGAGGTAAAACCCTACTCCTGCTTGATTGATATTGATGATATGGGTAGTACAAGAGTGGATCTACCACGAGATCAAGGAGGCTAAACCCTAGAAGCTAGCCTATGGTATGATTGTTGTAATGGTTGTTGTGTCCTACGGACTAAAACCCTCCGGTTTATATAGACACCGTAAAGGGCTAGGGTTACACAGAGTCGGTTACAATGGTAGGAGATCTACATATCCGTATCGCCAAGCTTGCCTTCCACGCCAAGGAAAGTCCCATCCGGACACGGGACGAAGTCTTCAATCTTGTATCTTCATAGTCTTGGAGTCCGGCGAACGATGATAGTCCGGCTGTCCGGACACCCCCTAGTCCAGGACTCCCTCAGTAGCCCCTGAACCTGGCTTCAATGACGATGAATCCGGCGCGCATAATGTTTGGCATTGCAAGGCGGGTTCCTCCTCCGAATAATCCATAGAAGATTGTGAACACCAGGATAGTGTCTGGCTTTGCAAAATAATTTCCACATTCCACCGTAGAGAGAATATCATGTACACAGGTTCAATCTGCTGACGTATCTTGTAGCGTGACGTCACGCCACTACCAAGCCTTTACTTGAATCGTTTTTTATTATACCACCTCAGCGCGTTTAGCGAAGCGGTTTCCTTGGCACGTCTTGTCGAAGCAGAGATCGTGTTCCCCTTATCCCGGGATTCTCATCAATACGGACGTGGGTAACCCAACCACGCCATTGATGGTGGCGCTTGGGAGATAAGCGAGTTTTACTAGGCCGGTGGGGATGCATAGTCTTCGTCTGCCTATATATAAGGGGATAAGGATCCACCTTTTCACCTACACCTTCTTCCTCCTTTGCTTATCCATCTCCGCACACTCTCGAGCTCCAGCGCCCAAGTCCGTGCGTCTCGCCTCGACCTTCTCCGACCATGTCCGGAGCGGGAGGCAAATGGCTGGCCTCCACCATTAAGGAGGAGCACATCGAAAAGCTGCACGACGGTGGATACCTCTCCAGCGACATCGCGCACCGGCTGCCCGACAAGGGGCAGCTCATCCCCACCCCCAGGCCCCATGAGAGGGTCGTTTTCCTTCCCCACTTCCTCCGCGGACTGGGCTTTCCACTTCACCCTTTTGTCCGGGGGCTCATGTTCTACTACGGCCTAGATTTCCATGATCTGGCGCCGAACTTCATCCTCAACATCTCGGCGTTTATCGTCGTGTGCGAGGCCTTCCTCTGCATCCAGCCCCACTTCGGCTTGTGGCTCAAGACCTTCAATGTCAAGCCGAAGGTAGTGAAGGGCACTCAAGCGGAGTGCGGAGGCGCCATGTTGGGCAAGATGCCCAACGTCCTCTGGTTCGAAGGGGCCTTTGTGGAGTCCGTCAAGGGGTGGCAATCGGGGTGGTTCTACATCACCGAGCCGCACGACCCTACGTGGACGGCGGCCCCCGAGTTCAGATCTGGTATCCCTTCGCAGCTCACCTCCTGGAAAGAGAAGGGCTTGCTATGGGGTAGTTCGGAGGAGCTGACAGGACTCCAAGCCTGTATCCAGAAGCTAGTGAACAAGAAGCTCAGGCTTGTCAATGTGGTCCAAGTCATGCTCATCCGCCAGATTCTCCCCTGCCAACAACGGGCATTTAAATTGTGGGAGTTTAATCCGACACAGCACCAGGCATTGAGCGGGCTCTTCGACACGACATACGAAGGCGCCTGGAGAGTGCTGTTCAAGGGCGCCGAAGCTCCCGCATCCACTACTGAAGATCGCGGATTTCGCTCGCAGCGACCAGCTGACGAGGTAAGTGATTCTACCCCTTTACGGGACACTTGTTTTCAATAGTTTGACCCTATGCAGGTTTCAATCTTCCTTTTCCTTTGACAGGACTGGATGAAGAAGGCCAAGCAGATCATCTGCCCGGCTCCCATGCCAGAAAACCCAGTAGACGCCCGTCTAGCGGGGCTACTGGTTCCGGCACCGCATGTGGTGCCGGAGAAGAAGGCCAAGAAGGAGGCCACGGGTACTCGAAAGAGTTCCCGTTTTCAGGTGTCCGACGACTCCGAGGCGGACTCCTCCCCCGAAGGCGAGGAGGAGGAAGAAGACTCTCTCCCAGAGGAAGGAGAGAGGAAGAGGAAGGCTTCCCCGACAGGGGAGGCCGAGGGGTCCAAGAGGGGAAGAACTATTCCCCCGGACAGCTCCGCCAACGCCAACGTTGGCGAAGAAGAGTGGCCCTCAAGGGCCAGGCCTCCAGCAAGATTGTAAGTATCCTGATTCCTGAATGATCTGTAATTTCTTTTGTGTCACGTAGTGTCCTTCTAATGCCGCATACTGCCTGCAGTCCGGCCGACGATGATCTCCCCGCTTCGTCGAGCGGGTCGTTGGCTCCGTCGGATGTGGATTCCATCCCGACTGCCTCCACCCCTCGCGCCGCTAAGGACGCCGAGGTGGGATCCCAAGAAGGGACCCATCAGGAGGAGGCTCCGGAGGCGCCGCAAGGCAGCCTCCCGGAATTTGCGCCGGACTCCACGCCGGAACCCGCAGTGGTTCCGGAGTCCGGCAGGCGGCCCCTTCGCAAGAAGGGCAAGACCGTGACGCCGGTGGCCCCCGTCCAACCGGAGGCGCCGGACAACTTGTTGGAGACGCTCAAAGGCGCTTCCATCGAGGAAGAACACCGCACTATCATGAGTGCGGTGATTCAGAAGGTTCAGCTTGCCAAGAGCGGGCTGACCGAAACCTGTAGCAGCCTTTTAACAGGCTTTGAGGTAAGAAGTTAAAAATATGTAATATAATAACGCATAGACAGTAGCCCCTGATGCTCGGTTTGGTGTTCGGAAAGAAAAGCCAGACTGAGGATCTATAAAGATATGCGCAGGGTTGCTAAAAATTATGTCAATATGGGTTTGCAGGCTGCGCTGTTGACCTCTGCCGCACTGACTGCGGAGGTCAGTGCATTGAAGCAAGATCTCGAGCGGTCCGAGCAAGAGCTCGGCCGTGCCAAGAAGCAGCTCGAGGACAAAGAAGGTGAGTAACACCACTTTGAATATTTACCTTACAGAAAAGGATTTCGGTTGCAATAAAAATAACAAGGATAACGTGGGTACTGCAGGGGCCACGGACGAGGTGGCGGCCCTGAAGGAGGCCGTGTCCGCGGCCGAACGCAATGCGGTCGCGAAACGAGCGGAGCGAGAGAAGCAGGAGGCGCGGGTGGTGGAAGTGCGGCAAGAGCTCCAGGCTCTCATGGAAAAGAATGAGAGTTTGGAGCGCGACTCAAAGACTCGAGAGTCCGAGCTTGCCTCGGCTCTCGAAAGTGCCAAAGCCGCAAAGGCCGAGGCCCATAAGGCCCTTCAGGAGATTGAGGCGGTGAAGAAAATAGCGGCGGTTAAGGCATTTTTCATGCAAAGCAAGCATGTTAATGTAAACTACCTGACACTTACCCGAATTCGGAGCTCTCCAGGGGCGTTTGTAGATCTGCCTCGTAGTGTGTCTGATGCCGCCGCATTCTACCGAGCCGAGGAGGGGAGCTCAACGGAGAAGGTCTTCTGGTCTCAGTACGCTGAGACCGGCCATCCGGTGCCCCCTAGCGACCAGCTGAAGCAGTTGGTCGAGCTCCACAAGGTAGCCGAGTAGGCCATGAAGGGCCTCATAGTCCGGCTGTGGCCTGGAGGGGCCATGCCTGGGAGCTACTTCGGCCCGTGCGGCGGCTGGTGGATGCGTGCCCCTGGGTGGAGGTCATCAAGCGTTCCGCCTGTATTGAAGGTGCTCGTCGGGCCCTTGCCCGCGCAAAGGTGCATTGGGGCAGGCTGGATGCGGAGAGGCTTATCACTGACGCGCCGCCAGCGGGCAGGGAGTATCGTACGCCCGAGATGTACTATAAGACTGTCCTGAAGGGTGCCCGCAAGAATGCGGATGAGTGCCCCAGAGATGTAATTATTGAGTAGACTCGCTATGTATTATCCCGTGCGCTGAAAACTTTGTTCGTATGCGCTAAGCAACACTTGTTTGATTTAAAATATTACCTTCTGTGCGGCCGTTTATAAAATCTGAGAGATGGCAAGTCGTCGGCTTCAGCCCCCAAGCCATGAGTGCTGGGGTGTTCGGGATAAACTTGAGCGCTCTTGTTCCCATTTTTGGGTCCATCTAGGGAGACGCTCAACACAACGAACAAGGCAACCGGACTTATAATGCTTGAACACTCTCACTTAGCCATAGAATTCTATAATTTTAAATTTCGGCGAAGCCCCTAGTATTCGAAAGACCGAGTTCGGGGCGCTATCCACGCCTTGGCCGGACATTATCCGGTTATTCGCTTGAAGCGGCATAAGTCTTTAAGGACTCGAAAAGACCTCTCGAACAGCGACCAGTCTCTCGCCTTATCATGACAGTCAGTTTTAGCTTTCTCCACTGAGGCGCTCGCCCAGCTCAACCGGGGTGCAAACACAGTGGTTCTCCCAGTGCCACCTTAGCCGACAGAACGGAACGTAAGGTACCAAAACATGGGAGCCGGGCAAACCCAACTATTGACCCAAGACATGATTCGGAGCCGATTCATATAATGCTATAAGTTCGGGGTGCCGCACTTGTGAAAGTGTTCAGACTTATCACACCATAATGCGGGGAACATAAGACCCTGGTGTATTTGGTGTTGGGGAACGTAGTAATTTCAAAAAAATTCCTACGCACACGCAAGATCATGGTGATGCATAGCAACGAGAGGGGAGAGTGTTGTCTACGTACCCTTGTAGACCGAAGCGGAAGCGTTGACACAACGTAGAGAAAGTAGTCGTACGTCCTCCCGGTCCAACCGATCCAAGCACCGTTACTCCGGCACCTCCGAGTTCTTGACACACGTACAGCTCGATGACGCACCCCGATCTCCGATCCAGCAGAGGCGAGGGGAGGAGTTCCGTCAGCACGACGGCGTGGTGACGATCTTGATGTTCTCCTGTCGCAGGGCTTCGCCTAAGCACCGCTACAATATGACCGAGGTGTAATATCATGGAGGGGGGCACCGCACACGGCTAAGGAACGATCTCAATGATCAACTTGTGTGTCTAGGGTGCCCCTCGCCCCCGTATATAAAGGAGGGAGGGAGGAGGAGGCCGGCCTAGGGAGGAGGCGCGCCATAGGGGGGGCAAACCTAGTCCAAGTAGGTTTGGCCCCCCTTTCCTATTAGGAGTAGGAGAAGGAAGGAAGAGGGGGGAGGAGAGAAGGAAAGGGGGGGGGGGCGGCCCCCCTCCCAATTCGGATTGGGCTTGGGGGGGGGGGGGGCGCCCCCTCCCTTGCTCCTTCTCCCTCCCTTCCACTAAGGCCCAATAAGGGCCATATACTTACCGGGGGGTTCTGGTAACCTCCCGGAACTCCGGTATATTCCCAATCTCACCCGGAACCTTTCCGGTGTCCAAATATATCCGTCCAATATATCAATCTTTATGTCTCGACCATTTCGAGACTCCTCGTCATGTCCGTGATCACATCCGGGACTCCGAACAACCTTTGGTACATCAAAATACATAAACTCATAATATAACTGTCATCGAAACCTTAAGCGTGCAGACCCTACGGTTTGAGAACAATGTAGACATGACCGAGACACGTCTCCGGTCAATAACCAATAGCGGGACCTGGATGCCCATATTGGTTCCTACATATTCTACAAAGATCTTTATCGGTCAAACCGCATAACAACATACGTTGTTCCCTTTGTCATCGGTATGTTACTTGTCCGAGATTCGATCGTCGGTATCCAATACCTAGTTCAATCTCGTTACCGACAAGCCTCTTTACTTGTTCCGTAATACATCATCTCGCAACTAACTCATTAGTTGAAATGCTTGCAAGGCTTAAGTGATGTGTATTACCGAGAGGGCCCAGAGATACCTCTCCGACATTCGGAGTGACAAATCCTAATCTCGAAATACGCCAACCCAACAAGTACCTTCGGAGACACCTGTAGAGCACCTTTATAATCACCCAGTTACGTTGTGACGTTTGGTAGCACACAAAGTGTTCCTCCGATAAACGGGAGTTGCATAATCTCATAGTCATAGGAACATGTATAAGTCATGAAGGAAGCAATAGCAACATACTAAACGATCGGGTGCTAAGCTAACGGAATGGGTCATGTCAATCAGATCATTCGACTAATGATGTGACCTTGTTAATCAAATAACAACTCCTTGTTCATGGTAAGGAAACATAACCATCTTTGATTAACAAGCTAGTCAAGTAGAGGCATACCAGTGACACTCTGTTTGTCTATATATTCACACATGTATTATGTTTCCGGTTAATACAATTCTAGCATGAATAATAAACATTTATCATGATATGAGGAAATAAATAATAACTTTATTATTGCGTCTAGGGCATATTTCCTTCAGTCTCCCACTTGCACTAGAGTCAATAATCTAGATTACACAGTAATGATTGTAACACCCATGGAGTCTTGGTGTTGATCATGTTTTGCTCGTGGAAGAGGCTTAGTCAACGGGTCTGCAACATTCAGATCCGTATGTATCTTGCAAATCTCTATGTCTCCCACCTGGAATAGATCCCGGATGGAATTGAAGCGTCTCTTGATGTGCTTGGTCCTTTTGTGAAATCTGGATTCCTTCGCTAAGGCAATTGCTCCAGTATTGTCACAAAAGATTTTCATTGGACCCGATGCACTAGGTATGACACCTAGATCGGATATGAACTCCTTCATCCAGACTCCTTCATTGGCTGCTTCCGAAGCAGCTATGTATTCCGCTTCACACGTAGATCCCGCCACGATGCTTTGCTTTGAACTGCACCAACTGACAGCTCCACCTTTAATGTAAACACGTATCCGGTTTGCGATTTAGAATCGTCCGGATCAGTGTCAAAGCTTGCATCAACGTAACCATTTACGATGAGCTCTTTGTCACCTCCATATACGAGAAACATATCCTTAGTCCTTTTCAGGTATTTTAGGATGTTCTTGACCGCTGTCCAGTGATCCACTCCTGGATTACTTTGGTACCTCCCTGCTAGACTTATAGGAAGGCACACATCAGGTCTGGTACACGGCATTGCATACATGATAGAGCCTATGGCTGAAGCATAGGGAACATTTTTCATTTTCTCTCTATCTTCTGCAGTGGTCGGGCTTTGAGTCTTACTCAACTTCACACCTTGCAATACAAGCAAGAACCCTTTCTTTGCTTGATCCATTTTGAACTTCTTCAAAACTTTGTCAAGGTATGTGCTTTGTGAAAGTCCAATTAAGCGTCTTGATCTATCTCTATAGATCTTAATGCCCAATATGTAAGCAGCTTCACCGAGGTCTTTCATTGAAATTTTTTTATTCAAGTATCCCTTTATGCTATCCAGAAATTCTATATCATTTCCAATCAATAATATGTCATCCACATATAATATTAGAAATGCTACAGAGCTCCCACTCACTTTCTTGTAAATACAGGCTTCTCCAAAAGTCTGTATAAAACCAAATGCTTTGATCACACTATCAAAACATTTATTCCAACTCCGAGAGGCTTGCACCAGTCCATAAATGGATCGCTGGAGCTTGCACACTTTGTTAGCTCCCTTTGGATCGATAAAACCTTCTGGTTGCATCATATACAATTCTTCTTCCAGAAATCCATTCAGGAATGCAGTTTTTACATCCATTTGCCAAATTTCATAATCATAAAATGCGGCAATTGCTAACATGATTCGGACAGACTTAAGCATCACTACGGGTGAGAAGGTCTCATCGTAGTCAACCCCTTGAACTTGTCAAAAACCTTTTGCAACAAGTCGAGCTTTGTAGACACTAACATTACCGTCAGCGTCAGTCTTCTTCTTGAAGATCCATTTATTCTCAATTGCTTCCCGACCATCGGGCAAGTCAACCAAAGTCCATACTTTGTTCTCATACATGGATCCCATCTCAGATTTCATGGCTTCAAGCCATTTTGCGGAATCTGGGCTCACCATCGCTTCTTCATAGTTCGTAGGTTCATCATGATCTAGTAACATGACTTCCAGAATAGGATTACCGTACCACTCTGGTGCGGATCTTACTCTGTTCGACCTACGAGGTTCTGTATTAACTTGATCTGAAGTTCTATGATCATCATCATCAACTTCCTCACTAGTTGGTTTTGACGTCACAGAAACCGCTTCCTGTGATGTATTATTTTCCAACAAGGGAGTAGGTACAGTTACCTCATCAAGTTCTACTTTCCTCCCACTCACTTCTTTCGAGAGAAACTCCTTCTCTAGAAAGGATCCATTCTTAGCAACGAATGTCTTGCCTTCGGATCTATGATAGAAGGTGTACCCAACTGTCTCCTTTGGGTATCCTATGAAGACACATTTCTCCGATTTGGGTTCGAGCTTATCAGGTTGAAGCTTTTTCACATAAGCATCGCAGCCCCAAACTTTAAGAAACGACAACTTTGGTTTCTTGCCAAACCATAGTTCATAAGGTGTCGTCTCAACGGATTTCGACGGTGCCCTATTTAACGTGAATGTGGCCGTCTCTAAAGCATAACCCCAAAACGATAGCGGTAAATCTGTAAGAGACATCATAGATCGCACCATATCAAGTAAAGTACGATTACGACATTCGGACACACCATTACGCTGTGGTGTTCCGGGTGGCATGAGTTGCGAAACTATTCCACATTGTTTTAAGTGTAGACCAAACTCATAACTCAAATATTCTCCTCCACGATCAGATCGTAGAAACTTTATTTTCTTGTTACGATGATTTTCAACTTCACTCTGAAATTCTTTGAACTTTTCAAATGTTTCAGACTTATGCTTCATTAAGTAGATATACCCATATCTACTTAAATCATCTGTGAAGGTGAGAAAATAACGATATCCGCCACGAGCCTCAACATTCATCGGACCACATACATCTGTATGTATGATTTCCAACAAATCTGTTGCTCTCTCCATAGTACCAGAGAACGGCGTTTTGGTCATCTTGCCCATGAGGCACGGTTCGCAAGTACCAAGTGATTCATAATCAAGTGGTTCCAAAAGTCCATCAGTATGGAGTTTCTTCATGCGCTTTACACCGATATGACCCAAACGGCAGTGCCACAAATAAGTTGCACTATCATTATCAACTCTGCATCTTTTGGCTTCAACACTATGAATATATGTATCACTACTATCGAGATTCATCAAAAATAGACCACTCTTCAAGGGTGCATGACCATAAAAGATATTACTCATATAAATAGAACAACCATTATTCTCTGATTTAAATGAATAACCGTCTCGCATCAAACAAGATCCAGATATAATGTTCATGCTCAGCGCTGGCACCAAATAACAATTATTTAGGTCTAATACTAATCCCGAAGGTAGATGTAGAGGTAGCGTGCCGACCGCGATCACATTGACTTTGGAACCATTTCCCACGCGCATCGTCACCTCGTCCTTTGCCAGTGTTCGCTTAATCCGTAGTCCCTGTTTCGAGTTGCAAATATTAGCAACAGAACCAGTATCAAATACCCAGGTGCTACTGCGAGCTCTAGTAAGGTACACATCAATAACATGTATATCACATATACCTTGGTTCACCTTGCCATCCTTCTTATCCGCCAAATACTTGGGGCAGTTCCGCTTCCAGTGACCAGTCTGCTTGCAGTAGAAGCACTCAGTTTCAGGCTTAGGTCCAGACTAGGGTTTCTTCTCTTGAGCAGCAACTTGTTTGCTGTTCTTCTTGAAGTTCCCCTTCTTCTTCCCTTTGCCCTTTTTCTTGAAACTAGTGGTCTTGTTAACCATCAACACTTGATGCTCCTTCTTGATTTCTACCTCCGCAGCCTTTAGCATTGCGAAGAGCTCGGGAATCGTCTTATCCATCCCTTGCATATTATAGTTCATCACGAAGCTCTTGTAGCTTGGTGGAAGTGATTGGAGAATTCTGTCAATGACGCTATCATCCGGAAGAGTAACTCCTAGTTGAATCAAGTGATTACAATACCCAGACATCTTGAGTATGTGCTCACTAACAGAACTATTCTCCTCCATCTTGCAGCTATAGAACTTATTGGAGACTTCATATCTCTCAATCCGAGCATTCTTCTGGAATATTAACTTCAACTCCTGGAACATCTCATATGCTCCATGACGTTCAAAACGTCGTTGAAGTCCCGGTTCTAAGACGTAAAGCATGGCACATTGAACTATCGAGTAGTCATCAGCTTTGCTCTGCCAGACATTCTTAACATCGTCAGTTGCATCAGCAGTAGGCCTGGCACCCAGCAGTGCTTCTAGGACGTAATTTTTCTGTGCAGCAATGAGGATAATCCTCAAGTTACGGACCCAGTCCGCGTAGTTGCTACCATCATCTTTCAACTTAGCTTTCTCAAGGAACGCATTAAAATTCAACGGAACAACAGCACGGGCCATCTATCTACAATCAACATAGACAAGCAAGATACTATCAGGTACTAAGTTCATGATAAATTTAATTTCAATTAATCATATTACTAAAGAACTCCCACTTAGATAGACATCTCTCTAGTCATCTAAGTGATCACGTGATCCAAATCAACTAAACCATAACCGATCATCACGTGAGATGGAGTAGTTTTCAATGGTGAACATCTTATGTTGATCATATCTACTATATGATTCACGCTCGACCTTTCGATCTCCGTGTTCCGAGGCCATATCTGCATATGCTAGGCTCGTCAAGTTTAACCTGAGTATTCTGCGTGTGCAAAAACTGGCTTGCACCCGTTGTAGATGGACGTAGAGCTTATCACACCCGATCATCACGTGGTGTCTGGGCACGACAAACTTTGGCAACGGTGCATACTCAGGGAGAACACTTCTTGATAATTTTTAGTGAGAGATCATCTTAAAATGCTACCGTCAATCAAAGCAAGATAAGATGCATAAAAGATAAACATCACACACAATCAATATAAGTGATATGATATGGCCATCATCATCTTGTGCTTGTGATCTCCATCTCCGAAGCACCATCATGATCACCATGGTCACCGGCGCGACACCTTGATCTCCATCGTAGCATCGTTGTCGTTTACGCCATCTATTGCTTCTACGACTATCGCTACCGCTTAGTGATAAAGTAAAGCAATTACAGGGCGTTTGCATTTCATACAATAAAGCGACAACCATATGGCTCCTGCCAGTTGCCGATAACTTCGGTTACAAAACATGATCATCTCATACAATAAAATATAGCATCATGTCTTGGCCATATCACATCACAACATGCCCTGCAAAAACAAGTTAGACGTCCTCTACTTTGTTGTTGCAAGTTTTACGTGGCTGCTACGGGCTTAAGCAAGAACCAATCTCACTTACGCATCAAAACCACAATGATAGTTTGTCAAGTTGATGCTGTTTTAACCTTCGCAAGGACCGGGCATAGCCACACTCGGTTCAACTAAAGTTGGAGAAACTGACACCCGCTAGTCACCTGTGTGCAAAGCATGGCGGTAAAACCAGTCTCGCGTAAGCGTACGCGTAATGTCTGTCCGGGCCGCTTCATCCAACAATACCGCCGAACCAAAGTATGACATGCTGGTAAGCAGTATGACTTATATCGCCCACAATTCATTTGTGTTCTACTCGTGCATATAACATCAAACCATAAAAACCTAGGCTCGGATGCCACTGTTGGGGAACGTAGTAATTTCAAAAAATTTCCTACGCACACGCAAGATCATGGTGATGCATAGCAACGAGAGGGGAGAGTGTTGTCTACGTACCCTTGTAGACCGAAGCGGAAGCATTGACACAACGTAGAGGAAGTAGTCGTACGTCCTCCCGGTCCAACCGATCCAAGAACCGTTACTCCGGCACCTCCGAGTTCTTGACACACGTACAACTCGATGACGCACCCCGATCTCTGATCCAGCAGAGGCGCGGGGAGGAGTTCCGTCAGCACGACGGCGTGGTGACGATCTTGATGTTCTGCAGTCGCAGGGCTTCGCCTAAGCACCGCTACAATATGACCGAGGTGTAATATCGTGGAGGGGGGCACCGCACACGGCTAAGGAACAATCTCAATGATCAACTTGTGTGTATAGGGTGCCCCCCCGCCCCCGTATATAAAGGAGGGAGGGAGGAGGAGGCCGGCCTAGGGAGGAGGCGCGCCATAGGGGGGGCAAACCTACTCCAAGTAGGTTTGGCCCCCCTTTCCTATTAGGAGTAGGAGAAGGAAGGAAGAGGGGGGAGGAGAGAAGGAAATGGGGGCCGGCCCCCCTCCCAATTCCGATTGGGCTTGGGGGGGGGGCGCCCCCTCCCTTGCTCCTTCTCCCTCCCTTCCACTAAGGCCCAATAAGGCCCATATACTTACCGGGGGGTTCCGGTAACCTCCCGGAACTCCGGTATATTCCCAATCTCACCCAGAACCTTTCCGGTGTCCAAATATATCCGTCCAATATATCAATCTTTATGTCTCGAACATTTCGAGACTCCTCGTCATGTCTGTGATCACATCCGGGACTCCGAACAACCTTCGGTACATCAAAATACATAAACTCATAATATAACTGTCATCGAAACCTTAAGCGTGCAGACCCTACGGTTCGAGAACAATGTAGACATGACCGAGACACGTCTCCGGTCAATAACCAATAGCGGGACCTGGATGCCCATATTGGTTCCTACATCTTCTACAAAGATCTTTATCGGTCAAACCGCATAACAACATACGTTGTTCCCTTTGTCATCGGTATGTTACTTGTCCGAGATTCGATCGTCGGTATCCAATACCTAGTTCAATCTCGTTACCGACAAGTCTCTTTACTCGTTCCGTAATACATCATCTCGCAACTAACTCATTAGTTGAAATGCTTGCA
Source organism: Triticum timopheevii (assembly GCA_963921465.1). Classification (NCBI taxonomy): domain Eukaryota; kingdom Viridiplantae; phylum Streptophyta; class Magnoliopsida; order Poales; family Poaceae; genus Triticum; species Triticum timopheevii. Next base: position 467,436,974 of record OY997266.1, read on the forward strand.
AGGCTTAAGTGATGTGTATTACCGAGAGGGCCCAGAGATACCTCTCCGACATTCGGAGTGACAAATCCTAATCTCGAAATACGCCAACCCAACAAGTACCTTCGGAGACACCTGTAGAGCACCTTTATAATCACCCAGTTACATTGTGACGTTTGGTAGCACACAAAGTGTTCCTCCGGTAAATGGGAGTTGCATAATCTCATAGTCATAGGAACATGTATAAGTCATGAAGGAAGCAATAGCAACATACTAAACGATCGGGTGCTAAGCTAACGGAATGGGTCATGTCAATCAGATCATTCGACTAATGATGTGACCTTGTTAATCAAATAACAACTCCTTGTTCATGGTTAGGAAACATAACCATCTTTGATTAACAAGCTAGTCAAGTAGAGGCATACCAGTGACACTCTGTTTGTCTATATATTCACACATGTATTATGTTTCCGGTTAATACAATTCTAGCATGAATAATAAACATTTATCATGATATGAGGAAATAAATAATAACTTTATTATTGCCTCTAGGGCATATTTCCTTCATTCGGCCGTACCAAAATATACGGGTGCAAGATGTCATTAGTGAACATATATGTAAAGTAATGCAATTACAGGCAAAAAGTGCTGCATTATTTATTCAAGGAATTCTGCTATGAGTGCGGAATGATACAAATAGTGCGGTAAGCAAGGGATTGGACTAATTAAACATGTCCCCCTCCAGGGGTGGGCTGCGGACTGGTGTATATAATCAAATTTAATGCTCGTAATGGAGACCACCTGAGTGTTTGTCGCAGCCTTTTTCCCTCCCTAGCTGTTGCATCATGAGTTCGGCGGGTTCGCCGCCGGACAGGGCCTCTGGTGAACGGAGTCCTGTGTATACAAAGAAGGAAAATAAAAAATAAAAAAGAGCGACACACTTTTGAGCCCCTGGTGTGGTCGAGCCGCACTCTGGGTCTGTTGTGGTCGTGCCCCTCCCCTAGGACCATGGTATCTCCAGAGCATAATGACGTACACGGAGGGTTGGTCTTGCATTCATGCGAGGGCTGGGGTTGGGGCCGCATTGCTACGCGTGCTCGGAACGTGCCAGGTGGTCTTGGTTGATGTTGCTCCGGGCGCGTTTGGCCGTGTCCGGCCGTTTAACGGCCGGACTCGAAAATTGCCTTAGAAGGCTGCTCTGTACTTCTGCCGCGAGAGCCGCTGTATGTTCCTCCGTTCGGAGGGAGCGTTCTGTATTTCCATTGACCGTGATGACTCCACGAGGGCCTGGCATCTTGAGCTTGAGGTATGCGTAATGCGGCACCGCGTTGAACTTTGCGAACGCGGTTCGTCCGAGCAGAGCGTGATAGCCGCTGCGGAACGGGACTATGTTGAAGATTAACTCCTCGCTCCGGAAATTATCCGGGGATCCGAAGACCACTTCCAGTGTGACTGAGCCTGTACAATTGGCCTCAACACCTGATATGACGCCTTTGAAGGTCGTCTTTGTAGGTTTAATCCTTGAGGGGTCTATGCCCATCTTGCGCACTGTATCCTGATAAAGCAGGTTCAGGCTACTGCCGCCGTCCATCAGGACTCTCGTGAGGTGAAATCCATCGACGATTGGGTCTAAAACCAATGCGGCGAATCCGCCATGGCGGATACTGGTCGGATGATCTCTTCGATCGAAAGTGATCGGGCAAGAGGACCATGGATTGAACTTAGGGGCGACTGGCTCCATCGCATATACGTCCCTTAGTGCACGCTTCCGCTCCCTCTTGGGTATATGGGTTGCGTATATCATGTTTACCGTCCGCACTTGTGGGGGGAAACCCTTTTGTCCTCTACTGTTCGGCAGTCGGGTCTCTTCCTCGTCGTCACTGTGCAGCCCCTTGTCGTTGTTTTCGGCAATTAACTTGCCTGCCTGCTTAAATACCCAACAATCTTTGTTGTGTGGTTAGCTGGCTTTTCGGGGGTGCCATGTATCTGGCATGAGCGGTCGAGTATTCGGTCCAAATTGGACGGACCCGGAGTGGTTCTTTTGAATGGCTTCTTCCGCTGACCGGGTTTAGAGCCTCGGAATCCGGCGTTGACTGCCGTATCCTCATCGTTGTCGCCGTTAACGCGGCGTTTGTTTTTGCTTCGACGCGACCTGCCGTTATGGTCCTTAGTATCCGGACTGCCAGCATTTTTACTGAGGTTGTTGCTGCGAGCTAGCCAGCTATCCTCTCCCGCACAGAAGCGGGTCATTAATGATGTGAGGGCTGCCATGGATTTCGGCTTTTCCTGTCCTAGGTGCCGGGCTAGCCATTCATCGCGGATGTTATGTTTGAAGGCTGCGAGGGCCTCTGCGTCCGGACAGTCGACGATTTTATTTTTCTTTGTTAAGAACCGTGTCTAGAATTGTCTGGCCGACTCGTCTGGATGCTGAATTATGTGGCTTAGGTCATCGGCGTCTGGTGATCGCACATATGTGCCCTGGAAGTTGTCGAGGAATGCAGCTTCCAGGTCCTCCCAACACCCAATTGACTCTGCGGGCAAGTTGTTAAGCCAATGCCGGGCTGGTCCTTTAAGCTTGAGTGGGAGATACTTGATGGCGTGGAGATCATCGCCGCGGGCCATATGGATGTGTAGGAGATAATCTTCGATCCAAACCGCGGGGTTTGTCGTGCCATCGTAGGATTTAATGTTTACGGGTTTAAACCCTTCAGGGATTTGATGATCCATTACTTCGTCTATGAAGCATAGTGGGTGTGCGGCGCCTCTGTATGGAGCAATATCACAACGTAGCTCAAGGGAGCGTTGTCTGCTGTGTTCCACCCGGCTAGAGTATTTGTATCCGGCGCGACGATATTCGTCGTGGGTCGTGGGGCGCCCACGTGATCCATGGCTAGATCTGGATTGTCTTGCCTTGTCCTCCAATATATCCCGCAAGTCCGGTGCATTCCCCCGTGGCTTCGTACTTCTCGAACGATGCCGGGGTATGGTCTTGATGGAGAGCCTGGACGCCTCTCTGTCGCAACCACGGGGTGGACAGCCGTATTGTGCGCTGGTGATGAAGGTATGTATGCTTCCTCATCTAATCGGGGGAGCAACTTGCGTTTTGGGTAGCTCTTGGAGGGGCGTTCGAGTTCGTACTCTTCGGCCGCGAGGACCTCGGTCCATCGGCCGGCCAGCAGGTCTTGATCAGCTTGAAGCTGTTGCTGCTTTTTCTTTAGGCTATTTGCTGTGGCCATTAGCCTGCGTTTGAAACGCTCTTGTTCGACGGGATCCTCAGGCACGACGAATTCGTCGTCGTCGAGGCTTGCCTCGTCTCCGAAGGGAGGTATGTAATTATCATCCTCGACCTCTTCGTCTGCCGCTCTCTCGTGAGGGCTTGCTTCTGCATCCTCCTGCGCTGAATCTTGCAGGAGGGGATTGTCTTCGGCACTTTCTGGGGTGTTATTATCTCCTGTGCCGGAATCTCCATTCTTGCTGTGGCGGGATTTAGAGCGGCGCTGCTGACGTCGGCGCTTGGGCTGTTTCTTTAAGGAATCTGCCTCCGCTGCTTCTTCTCTGTCCCCATCCTTTGGGGTGTCCACCATGTATATGTCGTATGACGAGGTGGTCTTCCAATGCCCTGTAGGCACTGGTCTTGATCGTCTCCGGCATCGTCGTCCATACCATCGATGTCGTCGGAGTCGTAGTCTAGCATGTCGGTTAGATCGTCGACAGTGGCTACAAAGTGGGTGGTGGGTGGGTCTTGAATTTCTTCGTCGTCCGCGTCCCAACCATCCTGGCCGTAATCCGACCAGGGCTCTCCGGATAGCGAGAGATGCTTTAGCGAATTTAGGATGTCGCCAAAGGGTGAGTGTTGAAAGATGTCCGCGGCAGTGAACTCCATGATCGGCGCCCAATCGGATTCGATTGGTAGGGGCGCAGGAGGTTCGGAGTCCGGCAGGGAGTCCGGCACCTCGGAGTCACGAGCTTTATAAGGGACAAGGCCAGTGTTCGGCTCCATCGCCGTGGAAGTCGCAGCTCCCGAGGCGGTGTCCAGCCACCCGTCCTTCATCTGCGCAATCGGCTCCGGACTATGGGTCGGAGCGGATTCGTGTGCGGCCTCCAAGGCACTGTCCGGCGGCAGAGTTAGATCATGCCCATCGTGACAGTGCGGCACGCACGGCTGCGGCTCGGATCCATCGAAGATCAAGTCTCCACAGATATCCGCCGTGAAGTTTAGGCTTCCAAATCTGACCTGACGGCCAGGGGCGTAGCTTTCGATCTGCTCCAGATGGCCAAGTGAATTGGCCCGCAGTGCGAAGCCGCCGAATATGAAGATCTGTCCGGGGAGAAAAGTCTCACCCTGGACGGCGTTGTTGTCGATTGAAGAAGCCATCAAGCCTATCGGTGACGACACAGAGGAACTCTCAATGAAAGCACCAATGTCGGTGTCAAAACCGGCGGATCTCGGGTAGGGGGTCCCGAACTGTGCGTCTAGGTGGATGGTAACAGGAGACAAGGGACACGATGTTTTTACCCAGGTTCGGGCCCTCTCGATGGAGGTAAAACCCTATTCCTGCTTGATTGATATTGATGATATGGGTAGTACAAGAGTGGATCTACCACGAGATCAAGGAGGCTAAACCCTAGAAGCTAGCCTATGGTATGATTGTTGTAATGGTTGTTGTGTCCTACGGACTAAAACCCTCCGGTTTATATAGACACCGGAAAGGGCTAGGGTTACACAGAGTCGGTTACAATGGTAGGAGATCTACATATCCGTATCGCCAAGCTTGCCTTCCATGCCAAGGAAAGTCCTATCCGGACACGGGACGAAGTCTTCAATCTTGTATCTTCATAGTCTTGGAGTCCGGCGGACGATGATAGTCCGGCTGTCCGGACACCCCCTAGTCCAGGACTCCCTCAGACATCCTTTTGCAAAAGATTTGTAAGAGGCCTAGAGATTTTAGAAAAGTCTTTGGTAAATCTCCTATAGAAACCAGCATGACCTAGGAAACTACGAATACCTTTGATATCCTTAGGGCATGGCATTTTCTCAATTGCATCAACCTTAGCTTTGTCCACTTCAATGCCCTTTTCAGAAATTTTATGATCCAACACAATACCTTCATTGACCATAAAGTGGCACTTCTCCCAATTCAAGACAAGATTTGTTTGTTCAGATCTCTATAAAACTCGATCAAGATTGCTTAAACAGTCATCAAAAGACTTCCCATAAACAGAGAAGTCATCCATGAAAACCTCAACAATCTTTTCACAAAAGTCAGAGAATATAGCAGCCATACATCTTTGAAAGGTAGCAGGTGCATTGCATAAACCAAAAGGCATACTTCTATAAGCATAGGTTCCAAAGGGAAAAGTAAAAGTGTTTTTTCTTGATCAGGTTGAGAAACAGGTATTTGTGAAAACCTAGAATATCCATCCAGGAAGCAAAAATGTATCTGCTTAGGTAATGGGTAATGATCTTTTCTAGTTGCTTTATTTAATTTTCTAAAATCAATTACCATTTGATAGCCTGTAACAATTCTTTGTGGAATAAGTTCATTCTTATCATTAGGAACAACAGTTATACCTCCTTTCTTAGGGACACAATGAACAAGACTTACCCATCTACTATCAGCTATATGATATATTATACCTGCTTCTAGAAGTTTTAATATTTAGTTCTTACCACTTCTTTCATCTTTGGATTTAACCGATGTTGGTGATCAACAACGAGTTTAGCATCAGGTTCCATATTAATTATATGCTGACATAGAGTGGGACTAATGCCCTTTAGATCATCAAGAGTATATCCAATAGCAACTTGGTGCTTCCTTAGAACTTTCAATAATCTTTCTTCTTCATGTTTTGAAAGGTTAGCGCTAATAATAACATGATATATCTTATTTTCATCAAGATAAGCATATTTCAAATTATCTGGTAATTGTTTTAATACAAACACAGGATCACCTTTAGGCGGAGGAGGACCTCCTAGAGTTTCAATAGGCAAGTTGTGTTTAAGCAGAGGACGAAATATTATCTATTTCATTTCTTTAATGTATATGTAAATCATTTTCATGGTCTAGCAAATATTGTTCTAAAGGATCAGTAGGAGGCACAACAATAGAAGCAAGACCAATTATTTCATCCTTACTAGGCAATTCTTTTTCATGAAGCTTTTTACTAAACTTGGAAAATTTAAACTCACGAGACTCATCACCAAAACTGACACCAACAGTTTGCTTCATACAGTCTATCTTAGCATTAACGGTGTTCAAGAAAGGTCTACCAAAAATAATGGGACAAAACCTATCTTGTGGGGAACCAAGAACAAGAAAATCAGTACGGTATTTTATTTTCCCACACAAGACTTCAATATCTCTAACAATCCCAATTGGTGATATAGTACCTCTATTAGCAAGTTTAATTATAACTTCTATGTCTTCTATCTCTGCAGGTGTTATGTCATTCATAATTTCTTGATATAAGGTGTAAGGAATAGGACTCACACTAGTACCTATGTCACATAAACCATGATAATAGTGATCTCCCGTTTTAACTGAGACAACGGGCATGCCAACAGCAGGTCTATGCTTATCTTTTTCATCAGGTTTGTCTATTCTAGCAGCTTCTTCGCAGAAGTAAATAACATTCCCATCCATGTCTTCTTCCAAGAGATCTTTAACCATAGCAATACTAGGTTCTACTTTGATTTTTTCATCAGGTTTAGGTTTTCTAATGTAGCTTTTGTTAACCAAAGTTGAAATTTTAGCATGTTCCTTTATCCTAACAGGGAAAGGTGGTTTCTCAATATAAGCAGTAGGAACAAATGGATCAACATTATACATTATAGTTTCTTCTTTAACTGGTACCAGTTCTTTAATTTCTTCTTTAATAGGTGGATGATATCTAAACCACTTTTCTTTAGGGAGATCAACATGAGTAGCAAATGATTCACATAAGGAAGCTACTATCTCAGAGTCAAGTCCATATTTAGTGCTAAACTTTTGAAAAGCATCAGTATTCATAAAAGATTTAACACAATCATACTTAAGCTTAATACCTGACTCTTTAAATTCGTCGAGTTCCCAATCTTCAGAGTTGCATTTAATTCTTTCCAAAAGATCCCACTGGAATTCAATAGTCTTCTTCATAAAAGAAACAGCACAAGAAGTATCGAGCATGGTTTGATCATTACGAGAAAGCCTAGCATAAAAGTTCTGGATAATAATTTCTCTTGAGAGCTCATGATTGGGGCATGAATATAACATTAACTTAAGCCTCCCCCAAGCTAGAGTGATACTTTCTCCTTCACGAGGCCAAAAATTATATATATAATTCCGATCACGATGAACTAGATGCATAGGATAATTTTTTTGGTCGAACTCCAATTTCAAATGATTCCAATTCCAAGATCCAATATCATTGCATAGCCTATACCATGCCAATGCTTTTCCCTTCAAAAATAAAGGGAAAACCTTTTTCATAACTTCATCCCCGGGTAAACCTGCAATCTTGAACAATCCACAAATTTGTTCTACATATATCAAGTGCATATCAGGATGTTCGGTTCCATCTCCTGCATAAGGATTACCTAGCAATTGTTCTATCATAGCCAAAGGAATTTCATATTCAATATTTTCAGTAGGTGCAGTAGGTTGAGTGGTAACTAATTGTGATTCCGGTCGAGGTGAAGATACCCCAAACAAACCCCTCAAAGGATTGTTCTCCATAGTAACAAGTGACAATAAATTTCAGCAAACTGTATAAATGTTTCCACACCAAATTCCACTTACCAAAGGTGCTTCACTCCACGACAAAGGCGCCAGAAAATAGCCTTGATGACCCACAAGTATAGGGGATCAATTGTAGCTCTTTTCGATAAGTAAGAGTGTCAAACCCAACGAGGAGCAGAAGGAAATGACAAGTAGTTTTCAGTAAGGTAGTGTCTGCAAGTGCTGAAATTGTAAGTAACTGAGTTATTTGATAGCAAGATAATTTGTAACGAGCCAGTAATGATATTAGTAACAAAAGTGTTGCAAGGTAGCCCAATCCTTTTGAGGCAAAGGACAGGCCAAAACGGTCTCTTATAGTAAGCAAAGCGTTCTTGAGGGTACACGGGATTTTCATTTAGTCACTTTCATCATGTTGGTTCGATTTGTGTTTGCTACTTTTATAATTTGATATGTCGGTGGACTGGTGCTTAGGTGTTGTTCTTACTTGAACAAACCTCCTACTTATGATTAACCCTCCCACAAGCATCCGCAACTACAAGAAAAGTATTAAGAATAAATTCTAACCATAGCATTAAACGTTTGGATCCAATCGGCCCCTTACGGAATAGCGCATAAGCTGGGGTTTAAGCTTCTGTCACTCTAGCAACCCTGATAACCCACAAGTATAGGGGACCGCAATAGTTTTCGAGGGTAGAGTATTCAACCCAAATTTATTGATTCGACACAAGGGGAGCCAAAGAATATTCTCAAGTATTAGCAGTTGAGTTGTCAATTCAACCACACCTAGATAACTTAATATCTGCAGCAAAGTATTTAGTAGCAAAGTAGTATGGAAGTAACGGTAACGGTGATATAAGTAACAGTAGCAGTTTTGTACTAATTGTAACAGTGGCAACGGTAAAGTAACTAAGCAAAGAGCAATATGTGAAAAGCTCATAGGCATTGGATCGGTGATGGAGAATTATGCCGTATGCGATTCCTCATGTAATAGTTATAACATAGGGTGACACAGAACTAGCTCCAATTCATCAATGTAATGTAGGCATGCATTCCGAATATAGGCATACGTGCTTATGGAAAAGAACTTGCATGACATCTTTTGTCCTACCCTCCCGTGGTAGCGGGGTCCTATTGGAAACTAAGGGATATTAAGGCCTCCTTTTAATAGAGTACCGGACCAAAGCATTCACACATAGTGAATACATGAACTCCTCAAACTACGGTCATCACCGGGAGTGGTCCCGATTATTGTCACTTCGGGGTTGCCGGATCATAACACATAGTAGGTGAATGCAAGATAGGATCAAGAACTCACATATATTCATGAAAACATAATAGGTTCAAATCTGAAATCATGGCACTCGGGCCCTAGTGACAAGCATTAAGCATAGCAAAGTCATAGCAACATCAATCTCAGAACATAGTGGATACTAGGGATCAAACCCTAACAAAACTAACTCGATTACATGGTAAATCTCATCCAACCCATCACCGTCCAGCAAGCCTACGATGTAATTACTCATGCACGACGGTGAGCATCATGAAATTGGTGATGGAGGAAGATTGATGATGACGATGGCGACGGATTCCCTCTCTGAAGCCCCGAACAGACTCCAGATCAGCCCTCCCGAGAGAGATTAGGGCTTGGCGGCGGCTCTATATCGTAAAACGCGATGAATCCTTCTCTCTGATTTTTTCCCCGGACGTGAATATATAGAGTTGGAGTTGAGGTCGGTGGAGCAGTAGGGGGCCCACGAGGCAGGGGGCGCGCCCAGGGCGGTAGGCATGCCCCCACCCTCGTGGACAAGGTGTGGGCCCCTGGCCTTGATTCTTTCGCCAGTATTTTTATTAATTCCAAAAATAATCTCCGAGGAGTTTCAGGTCATTCCGAGAACTTTTGTTTCTGCACAAAAATAACACCATGACAATTCTGCTGAAAACAACATCAGTCCGGGTTAGTTCCATTCAAATCATGCAAGTTAGAGTCCGAAACAAGGGCAAAAGTGTTTGGAAAAGTAGATACGACGGAGACGTATCAACTCCCCCAAGATTAAACCTTTGCTTGTCCTCAAGCAATTCAGTTGACAAACTGAAAGTGATAAAGAAAAACTTTTACAAACTCTGTTTGCTCTTGTTGTTGCAAATATGTAAAGCCATCATTCAAGTTTTCAGCAAAGATTATGAACTAACCATATTCATAATAACACTTAGGTCTCATGTTTACTCATACCAATGGCATAATCAACTAGCGAGCAATAACAATAAATCTCGGATGCCAACACTTTCTCAAAACAATCATAATATGATATAACAAGATGGTATCTCGCTAGCCCTTTCTAAGACCGCAAAACATAAATGCAGAGCACCTCTGAAGATCAAGGACTGACTAAACATTGTAATTCATGGTAAAAGAGATCCAGTCATAGTCATACCCAATATAAATTAATAGTAATGCACGCAAATGACAGTGGTGCTCTCCGGCTGGTGCTTTTTAATAAGAGGGTGATGACTCAACATAAAAGTAAATAGATAGGCCCTGAGCAGAGGGAAGCAGGGATTTGTAGAGGTGCCAGAGCTCGATTTTGAAATAGAGATAAATAATATTTTGAGCGGCATACTTTCATTGTCAACATAACAACCGAGAGATCTGGATATCTTCCATGCTACACACATTATAGGCGGTTCCCAAACAGAATGGTAAAGTTTATACTCCCCCACCACCAACAAGCATCAATCCATGGCTGGCCCGAAACAACGGGTGCCTCCAACTAGCAACAGTCCCGGGGAGCTTTGTTTGCAATTATTTTGATTTGATTTGCTTAGAGCATGGGACTGGGCATCCCGGTGACCAGCCATTTTCTCGTGAGTGAGGAGCGGAGTTCACTCCTCTTGAGAATAACCCGCCTAGCATGGAAGATACAGACAACCCTAGTTGATACATGAGCTATTCGAGCATACAAAACCGAATTTTATTTGAAGATTTAGAGTTTGGCACATACAAATTTACTTGGAACGGCAGGTAGATACCGCATATAGGAAGGTATGGTGGACTCATATGGATTAACTTTGGGGTTTATGGAAGTGGATGCACAAGCAGTATTCCCACTTAGTACAAGTGAAGGCTAGAAAGAGACTGGGAAGCGACCAACTAGAGAGCGACAACAGTCGTGAACATGCATTAAAATTAATAAACATTGAGTGCAAACATGAGTAGGATATAATCCACCATGAACATAAATATCGTGAAGGCTATGTTGATTTTGTTTCAACTACATGTGTGAACATGTGCCAAGTCAAGTCACTCGAATCGTTCAAAGGAGGATACCACCCTATCATACCACATCACAACCATTTTAATAGCATGTTGGCACGCAAGGTAAACCATTATAAACTCCTAGCTAATTAAGCATGGCATAAGCAACTATAATCTCTAATTGTCATTACAAACATGTTTATTCATAATAGGATGAATCAGGAACGATGAACTAATCATATTTACAAAAACAAGAGAGGTCGAGTTCATACCGGCTTCTCTCATCTCAATCAATTCATCATATATCGTCATTATTGCCTTTCACTTGCATGATCGAACGGTGTGGATAATAATAATAGTGCATGTGCATTGGACTAAGCTGGAATCTGCGAGCATTTCAGTACAAAGGAGAAGAGAAGGTAATATGGGCTCTTTGTTAGATCAACAATAATGCATATAAGAGCCACTAAACATTTTCATTATGGTCTTCTCCTCTCAACCCCCAAAGGAAAGAAAAGAAATAAAACTATTTACACGGGAAAGCTCCCAACAAGCAAAAGAAGAACAAGAAGTCTTTTTGGGTTTTCTTTTAGTTATTACTACTACAAGCATGGAAAGTAAACTAGCTAAAAGCTACAACTAATTTTTTTGGTTTTTATTAAGGTTTTTCAAGCACACAAGAAGAAGACTAGAAAATAAAATAAACTAACATGGATATTACAATGAAAAATTATGAGCACCGACAACTAGCATGAGTGTGTGAATATAAATGTAATGTCGGTGAGAAATACGTACTCCCCAAGCTTAGGCTTTTGGCCTAAGTTGGTCTATGGCCACAGCTGGCCTGGCGGATATCCGAAGCTGTAACTGGGGTCATACTGAGATGGAGCCTCGGGGTACCACTGACTCGCGATCTCCTCCGGGTCCCACTGGTAGACAGATTGATGTGAAGGTTCAAGTTGTGGCTCCGGCTCTGGCTTTGGAGCTTGTGCTAGGCTCCGGTAGGCATGAATGGCCTCCAGCAGGACAAGATACTTGCCTGAAAATAAGTTAAACAAAGAAGGAGCAGGCAAAGTAATAGTCTCAATATAATTTTTATCAAATTTCAGTCTATAGTTAAGGTTCTTTTCCTTATTCTTAACAATAAAATCATGTGCTACCATACTCTTATAGTCTAGAAAAATAGGAGGCAACAACTTTTCTTCTTTCTCATAATGCCTAATAGGTATGTCAAAATGTGCAGCAAGGCGCGAGGCGAAGATACCTCCCAAGATGGGGCCCTTCGTGCGGTTCAGACTTAACTGTTTGGCAATAATAGCGCCTAGACTAAAAGTGTTATCACGAAACAAGGCATAGCACAAAATAAGAATATTAGGGGCACTAAGGTTTCCACAGTTTCCGCGACCAATTAGACATCTACTAGCAAATATTGCAAAGTAACGCAGAACATGGAAGTGTATGCTAGTGATTCTTGCATCAGAAACTTTCCTTGTTTCCCCTACAACAATCATATCAATAAATCCTTCCACATCATTACGATGTGGTTTCGCTATGCTGCATGTGAAGGGTATCTTATAGACCCGGCAGAAATCACATAATGACATCTCCTTAACCTCATCATATAAGTGGATTCCACCAAAGGTGGTGATTTCTTAGCATGAAAATGAAAATTTTGCACAAAGATATTAGTGAATAGGAGATACTGCTCGCGTTGGTTGCGGAGGAATTCAGTCAGGCCCGCATTCTCAGCCAAATAATAAAAATCATCATGAATCCCGGCTGCTCTCAAGAACTCATCACAAGGCCATTCACACGGCCAAACCTCCGCAGTGCGAGGGAGATTATATTTGGGCTTCTTATTTTCTTCACTTTGCTTATCCTTCGAGCTTCGGCTCGAAGAGCCCCTCAAAAATCTCTTCATCATTTTCTAAAAATTTCTGAAATTTTTAGTAACTTAAAATAGAAGTGAGCCAAACTCAACAAGATTGATAGCAACTACACCCACAAGTGTCTAGAGACTACATCATGCATTAGAACTACTTGGGACCATATAAATTTGACATGCAAGCTCAAGAACAGGGTCACCTAGGTAGCAAAAATTTGCAATGAATAAAGCACTAGAACAAAAACTAATTGGACCATTGGAGGAGTCACATACCGAAGAACAATCCCCCAAGCAGTTTTGTGAGTGGAGCTTTGAGCAAGGAGATCGAAAATCGTAGCAAAATGAGCTAGAACTCGTGCTTGAGCTGGTTGGTGATTTTTTTTGGGAGGAAGACGGAGTGTGTGATGGCTGGAATAAGTGGAGGGGGGCGACCATGGGCATACGAGGCACGTGGCATGCCCCAGGGGGGTGGGCGCGCCCTGGACCCTCGTGGCCAGGTGCTTGCCCCTTCTGGTGTGTTCTCAGTGCCAGATATTCTCAAATATTCTAAAAAAACATATTTCATTTTCAGGGCATTTGGAGAACTTTTATTTTCTGGGTATTTTTTATTGCATGGATAATTCAGAAAACAGACGAAAATACCATTTCTGCTTTATTTAATCTAAATAACAGAAAGTAAAAGGAGGGTACAGAAGGTTGTGCTTTCTAACTTCATCCATCTCTTGCTCATCAAAAGGAATCCACCAACAAGGTTGATCAAGTCTTGTTAACAAACTCATTCTGAATTGCAAGAAACCGAAGAAATTTCGAATAACACTAGGTTACCTCAACGGGGATATGCACGTCCGCAATAATAAGAATATCATATTTCTTCTTGACAGTAGGAAGAGGAAATTCAAAACCTCCAATAATAATCGATGGAATTTTTCCAATAGAGTTGATACTATGAACTTGAGGTTGTTTCCTCGGAAAGTGTATCGTATGCTCATTACCATTAACATGAAAAGTGATATTGCCTTTGTTATAATCAATAACAACCCCTGCAGTATTCAAAAAGAGTCTACCAAGGATAATTGACATACTATCGTCCTTGGGAATATCAAGAATAACAAAGTCCATTAAAATAGTGACATTTGCAACCACAACAGGCACATCCTCACAAATGCTGACAGGTGTAGCGGTTGATTTATCAGCCATTTGCAAAGGTATTTTAGTAGGTGTCAACTTATCCAAATCAAGTCTACGGTATAAAGAGAGAGGCATAACACTAGCACCGGCTCCAAGATCACATAAAGCAGTTTTAACATAATTTCATTTAATGGAGAATGGTATAGTTGGTACTCCTGGATCTCCAAGTTTCTTTGGTATTCCACCCTTAAAAGTATAATTAGCAAGCATGGTGGAAATTTCAGCTTCTGGTATCTTTCTTTTATTTCTAACAATATCTTTCATATACTTAGCATAAGGGTTCATTTTAAGCATATCAGTTAAATGCATACGCAAAAAGATAGGTCTAATCATTTCAGCAAAGCGCTCAAAATCCTCATCATCCTTTTTCTTGGATGGTTTAGGAGGAAAAGGCATGGGTTTCTAAACCCATGGTTCTCTCTCTTTACCGTGCTTCCTAGCAACAAAGTCTCTCTTATCATAACATCGATTCTTTGATTGTGGTTTATCAAGATCAACAGCAGGTTCAATCTCTACATCATTGTCATTACTAGGTTGAGCATCAACATGAACATCATCATTAATATTATCACTAGGTTCATGTTCATCACCTGATTGTGTTTCAGCATCAGAAATAGAAATATCGTTGGGATTCTCGGGTGTGTCAACAACAGATTCACTAGAAGCATGCAAAGTCATATCATTTTTCCTTTTCTTCTTTTTAGAAGGACTAGGTGCATCAACATTAGTTCTCTGAGAATCTTGCTCAATTCACTTAGGGTGACCCTCAGGATACAAAGGTTCCTGAGTCATCTACCCCCTCTAGTCACAACTCTAACAGCATTATTATTTTTCTTACTATTTAATTCATTGAGAAAAACATTCTGAGCTTTAAGTACTTGCTCTGCTTGAGTGGTAATCATAGAAGCATGTTTACTAATGAGTTTAAGTTCACCCTTAACTCTAGACATATAATCACTCAAGTGTTCAATCATAAAAGCATTACGTTTCAATTGTCTACCAACATAGGCATTAAAGTTTTCTTGTTTAACAATAAAATTATCAAGCTCATCTAAGCATTGGCTAGCAGACTTATAATGAGGAATATCACCTTCATCAAATCTATAGACATAATTTACCTTTACTACCTGTGTCGGGTTATCAAGACCATGTATTTGTTCAACATGCGGTAGATTAAGACCATGTATTTCTTCAATAGGCGGTAAATTCTTAACATCTTCAGCTTTAATACTTTTTTCTTTCATAGATTTCTTTGCCCCTTGCATATCTTCAGGACTGAGAAATGGAATACCCCTTTTCTTCAGAGTTGTCTTAGGAGTTGGTTCAGGAAGTGTCCAATTATTTTCATTACTCAACATATTATTCAATAGCAATTCAGCTTGATCAACTGTTCTTTCCCTGAAAACACAACCAGCACAACTATCCAGGTGGTCTCTGGAAGCATCGGTTAGTGCATTATAAAAGATATCAAGTATTTCATTTTTCTTGAGAGGATGATTAGGCAAAGCATTAAGTAATTGGAGAAGCCTCCCCCAAGCTTGTGGGAGACTCCCTTCTTTAATTTGCACAAAATTATATATTTCCCTTATGGCAGCTTGTTTCTTATGAGCGGGGAAATATTTAGCAGAGAAGTAATAAATCATATCCTGGGGACTACGCACACAACCTGGATCAAGAGAATTAAACCATGCTTTAGCATCACCCTTTAATGAGAACGGAAATAATTTAAGGATATAGTAGTAGCGAGTTTTCTCATCATTAGTGAACAAGGTGGCTATATCATTTAATTTAGTAAGATGTGCCACAACAGTTTCAGATTCATAGCCATAAAAAGGATCAAATTCAACCAATGTAATTATCTCAGGATCAACAGAGAAATCATAATCCTTATCAGTAACAAAGATAGGTGAAGTAGCAAAAGCAGGGTCATATTTCATTCTAGCATTCAAAGATTTTTCTTTCAGCTTAACTAATAATTTCTTAAGATCATTTCTATCATTGCAAGCAAGAAAGTCTCTAGCAGTTTCTTCATCCATAACATAACCCTCAGGCACAATAGGCAATTCATATCTAGGGGGAGAATCTTCATCATCACTTTCATCAGTATTATTAGTTTCAATAATTTCATTCTCTCTAGCCCTAGCAAGTTGTTCATCAAGAAGTTCAATTAGTGGCACAGTAGTATCAAGCATAGAAGTAGTTTCATCATAAGTATCATGCATAGCAGAAGTGGCATCATCAATAACATGCGACATATCAGAATTAATAGCAGAAGCAGGTTTAGGTGTCACAAGCTTACTCAAAACAGAAGGTGAATCAAGTGCAGAGCTAGATGGCAGTTCCTTACCTCCCCTCATAGTTGAGGGATAAATTTTGGTTTTCTCGTCTTTCAAGTTCCTCATAGTGACCAACAGATATGAATCCCAAGTGACTCAAAGAATAGAGCTATGCTCCTCGGCAACAGCACCAAAAAATAGTATTGATAACCCACAAGTATAGGGGATCGCAACAGTTTTCGAGGGTAGAGTATTCAACCCAAATTTATTGATTCGACACAAGCGGAGCCAAAGAATATTCTCAAGTATTAGTACTTGAGTTGTCAATTCAACCACACCTGGATAACTTAATATCTGCAGCAAAGTATTTAATAGCAAAGTAGTATGGAAGTAATGGTAACGGTGATAAAAGTAACAGTAGCAGTTTTGTAGTAATTGTAACAGTGGCAATGGTAAAGTAACTAAGCAAAAAGCAATATGCGAAAAGCTCGTAGGCATTGGATCGGTGATGGAGAATTATGCAGGATGTGATTCCTAATGTAATAGTTATAACATAGGGTGACACAGAACTAGCTCCAATTCATCAATGTAATGTAGGCATGTATTCCGAATATAGTCATACGTGCTTGTGGAAAAGAACTTGCATGGCATCTTTTGTCCTACCCTCCCGTGGCAGAGGGGTCCTATTGGAAACTAAGGGATATTAAGGCCTCCTTTTAATAGAGTACCGGACCAAAGCATTAACACATAGTGAATACATGAACTCCTCAAACTACGGTCATCACCGGGAGTGGTCCCGATTATTGTCACTTCGGGGTTTCCGGATCATAACACATAGTAGGTGACTATAGACTTGCAAGATAGGATCAAGAACTCATATATATATTCATGAAAACATAATAGGTTCAGACCTGAAATCATGGCACTCGGGCCCTAGTGACAAGCATTAAGCATAGCAAAGTCATAGCAACATCAATCTCAGAACATAGTGGACACTAGGGATCAAACCCTAACAAAACTATCTCAATTACATGGTAACTCTCATCCAACCCATCACCGTCCAGCAAGCCTACGATGGAATTACTCACGCACGGCGGTGAGCATCATGAAAATGGTGATGGAGAAAGGTTGATGATGACGATGGCGACGGATTCCCCTCTCCGGTGCCCCGAACAAACTCCAGATCAGCCCTCCCGAGAGATATTAGGGTTTGGCGGCGGCTCCGTATCGTAAAACGCGATGAATCCTTCTCTCTGATTTTTTTCTCCCCGGATGTGAATGTATAGAGTTGGAGTTGAGGTTGGTGGAGCACCAGGGGGCCCACGAGGTAAGGGATGCGCCCAGGGGGGTAAGCGCGCCCCACCCTCGTGGACAGGGTGTGGGCCCCCTGGCCTTGATTCTTTCGCCAGTATTTTTTATTAATTCCAAAAATTTTCTCCGGGGAGTTTCAGGTCATTCCGAGAACTTTTATCTCTGCACAAAAATAACATCATGGCAATTCTGCTAAAAACAACATCAGTCCGGGTTAGTTCCATTCAAATCATGCAAGTTAGAGTCCAAAACAAGAGCAAAAGTGTTTGGAAAAGTAGATATGATGGAGACGTATCAAACCCATCATCTAATTTCTACTCCACAATGCATCCCCTTAGGCTCAAATATGGTGAAGTGTCATGTAGTCGACGTTCACATGACACCACTAAGGGAATCACAACATACATACTATCAAAATATCGAACACATATCAAATTCACATGGTTACTTGCACCATGATTTCTCCCATGAGCTCAAGAACAAAAGTAACTACTCACAAGTGATAAACATGCTCAAGATCAGAGGGGTATTAAATAGCATAATGGATCTGAACATATAATCTTCCACCAAACAAACCATATAGTGATCAACTTAATACTCTAGATGCATGCTGGATAGCAGTCGATGTGTGGAGTAATAGTAGTAGATGCAGGCAGGAGTCGGTCTACTTGTCGCGGATGTGATGCCTATATACATGATCATGCCTAGATATTCTCATAACTATGCTCAGTTCACCCACCGTAACACTTATGCTATCTTGAGAGAAGCCACTAGTGAAACCTATGGCCCCCGGGTCTATTTTCCATCTTATTAATCTTCCATCAACTAGCTATTTCTGTTACCGTTTATTTTGCAATATTTTCTTTTATCCTTTATCATAAAAATACCAAAAATATTATCTTATCATCTCTATCAGATCTCACTTTTGCCAGTGGCCGTGAAGGGATTGACAACCACTTTATCGCGTTGGTTGCAAGGTTCTTATTTGTTTGTGTAGGTACGAGGGACTTTCGTGTGGCCTCCTACTAGATTGATACCTTGGTTCTCAAAAACTGAGGAAAATACTTACACTGCTTTGCTGCATCACCCTTTCCTCTTCAAGGAAAAAACCAACGCATGCTCAAGAGGTAGCACATGAACACATGCATATGTATGCATGGAGTGCCATGGCATTATAATTCCAAAAAATTAAAAAAATATCAGAAACACATGAAACCTTGGTTGATGTAATGTCATGCCACCAAGATGATGTGGTAAAAAAATTGGCATGTTTGACAAAGGTTTGGACACACATCCCTCACAAACCGGAGCAACTCACTAGAAATCTTGTGGTTCCGAGAGGGAACAATGCATGTTTGATGACGAACGAGAGATAGCTTCCTCTTACGGCCTTCAAATTTTTTCTACGTTTAACGTGCACTACTACAACTGTCATGTGAAAATTTGGAAAATTCTAGGGGTCATTTGACCTTTTAAAGACATTTAAGTGATTTTCTAGCCATTTAATGACCATAATTCAAATTTGAACTACATCTACATGCAATGGCTAACCATAACGGTTTGAAAAATTATATTTGTGTACTTGTGTGCGAGTTAATTCCATGTGCAGTAAATTAGAAGGAATTTTCAAACATATTTGTCTCACGACATGGACACATGCATATGTATGCATGGAGTGCCATGGCATTTTAATTCCAAAAAATTAAAAAATATCAGAAACACATGAAACCTTGGTTGATGTAATGTCATGCCACCAAGATGATGTGGTAAAAAATTGGCATGTTTGACGAAAGTTTGGACACACACCCTCAAGGAAATATGCCCTGGAGGCAATAATAAAGTTGTTATTTATATTTCCTTATATCATGATAAATGCTTATTATTCATGCTAGAATTGTATTAACCGGAAACATAGTACATGTGTGAATACATAGACAAACATAGTGTCACTAGTATGCCTCTACTTGACTAGCTTGTTGAATCAAAGATGGTTATGTTTCCTAGCCAGAGACATGAGTTGTCATTAGATTAACGGGATCACATCATTAGAGAATGATGTGATTGACTTGACCCATTCCGTTAGCTTAGCACTTGATTGTTTAGTATATTGCTATTGCTTGTTCATGACTTATACATGTTCCTATAACTATGAGATTATGCAACTCCCGAATACCGGAGGAACACTTTGTGTGCTGCCAAACGTCACAATGTAACTGGGTGATTATAAAGGTCCTCTACAGGTGTCTTCGATGGTACTTGTTGAGTTGGCATAGATCGAGATTAGGATTTGTCACTCCGATTGTCGGAGAGGTATCTCTGGGCCCTCTCGGTAATGCACATCACTATAAGCCTTGCAAGCAATGTAACTAATGAGTTAGTTGCGGGATGATGCATTACGAAATGAGTAAAGAGACTTGCCGCTAACAAGATTGAACTAGGTATTGAGATACCGACGATCGAATCTCGGGCAAGTAACATACCGATGACAAAGGGAACAATGTATGTTGTTATGCGGTTTGACCGATAAAGAACTTCATACAATATGTAGGAACCAATATGAGCATCCAGGTTCCGCTATTGGTTATTGACCGGAGATGAGTCTCGGTCATGTCTACATAGTTCTTGAACCCGTAGGGTCCGCACGCTTAACGTTCGGTGACGATCGGTATTATGAATTTATGTGTTTTGATGTACTGAAGGTAGTTAGGAGTCCCAGATATGACCACGGACATGACGAGGAGTCTCGAAATGGTCGAGACATAAAGATTGATATATTGGACGACTATATTTGGACATCGGAATGGTTCCGGGTGAGATCGGGCATATACCGGAGCATCGGGGGGTTACCGGAACCCTCCGGATGGTATATGGGCCTTATTGGGCCATAGTGGGAGAGAGGAGAAGGGAGCAAAGGAGGGTGCGCCCCCCCAAGCCCAATCCGAATTGGGAAGGGGTCCGCCCCCCTTTCCTTCCTCGTTCCTCCTCCTTCCTTCTCTCCTAATACAACTAGGGAAGGGGGAATCCTACTCCCGGTGGGAGTAGGACTCCCCTTGGGGCGCGCCTAGGAGGCCGGCATCCTCCCCCTCCTCCACTCCTTTATATATGGGGGAGGGGGCACCCCATAGACACACAAGTTGATCATTGATCTCTTAGCCATGTGCGGTGCCCCCCTCCACCATAATCCACCTCGGTCATATCATCGTAGTGCTTAGGCGAAGCCCTGCACCGGTAGCTTCATCATCACTGTCATCACACCATCATGCAGACGAAGCTCTCCCTCGACACTCTCCTGGATAGTGAGTCCGTGGGACGTCACCGAGCCGAACGTGTGCAGATCACGCAGGTGTCGTACCTTCAGTGCTAGGATCGGTCGATCGTGAAGACGTACGACTACATCAACTGCGTTGTCATAATGCTTCCACTTACGGTCTATGAGGGTACGTAGACAACACTCTCCCCTCTTGTTGCTATGAATCACCATGATCTTGCGTGTGTGTTGGATTTTTTTTTGAAATTACTATGTTCCCCAACAGTGGCATCCGAGCCAGGTTTATGCGTAGATGTTATATGCACGAGTAGAACACAAGTGGGTTGTGGGTGATAATAGTCATGTTGCTTACCAGCATGTCATACTTTGATTCGACGGTATTGTTGGATGAAGCTGCCCGGACCGACATTACGCGTACGCTTATGCGAGACTGGTTCTACCGACGTGCTTCGCACACAGGTGGCTGGCGGGTGTCAGTTTCTCCAAGTTTAGTTGAATCGAGTGTGGCTACGTCCGGTCCTTGTGATGGTTAAAAGAACACATACTTGACTAAAAATCGTTGTGGTTTTGATGCGTCGGTAAGAACGGTTCTTGCTCATCCTGTAGCAGCCACGTAAAACTTGCAACAACAAAGTAGAGGACGTTTAACTTGTTTTTGCAGGGCATGTTGTGATGTGATATGGTTAAGACATGATGCTAAATTTTAATGTATGAGATGATCATGTTTTTAGCGAAGTTATCGGCAACTGGCAGGAGCCATATGGTTGTTGCTTTATGGTATGAAATGCAATCGCCATGTAATTACTTTACTTTATCACTAAGTGGTAGCGATAGTCGTAGAAGCAATAGTTGGTGAGACAACAATGCTACCTCTTGAGCATGCGCTGGTTTTCCCTTGAAGAGGAAAGGGTGATGCAACAAAGTAGCGTAAGTATTTCCCTCAATTTTTGAGAACCAAGGTATCAATCCAATAGGAGGTTACACGCAAGTCGCCTCGTACCTACACAAACAAATAAGAACCTTGCAACCAACGCGATAAAGGGGTTGTCAATCCCTTCACGGCCACTTGCAAAAGTGAGATCTGGTAGAGATAATAAGATAAATATTTTTGGTATTTTTATGATATAGATTGGAAAGTAAAGACTGCAAAATAAACGGAAGCAGAAATAGTAAATTGATAGGAAAATAATATGATGGAGGATAGACCTAGGGGCAATAGGTTTCACTAGTGGCTTCTCTCAAGATAGCATAATTTATGATGGGTGAACAAATTACTGTAGAGCAATTGATAGAAAAGCGAATAATTATGAGAATATCTAGGCATGATCATGTATATAAGCATCACGTCCGCGACAAGTAGACCAAAACGTTTCTGCATCTACTACTATTACTCCACACATCGACCGCTATCCAACATGCATCTAGAGTATTAAGTTCATAAGAACAGAGTAACGCATTAGGCAAGATGACATGATGTAGAGGGATAAACTCAAGCAATATGATATAAACCCCATCTTTTTATCCTCTATGGAAACAATACAATACGTGCCTTGCTGCCCTTGCTGTCACTGGGAAAGGACACCTCAAGATTGAACCGAAAGCTAAGCACTTCTCCCATTGCAAGAAAGATCAATCTAGTAGGCCAAATTAAACCGATAATTTGAAGAGACTTGCAAAGATATCAAATCATACATATAAGAATTCGGAGAAGAACCAAATATTGTTCATAGATAATCTTGATCATAAACCCACAATTCGTTGGATCTCGACAAACACACCGCAAAAGAATTACATCGAATAGATCTCCAAGAGAATCGAGGAGAAATTTGTATTGAGATCAAAAGAGAGAGAAGAAGCCATCTAGCTAATAACTATGGACCCGAAGGTCTGTGGTAAACTACTCACACATCATCGGAGAGGCTATGGTGTTGATGTAGAAGCCCTCCATGATCGATTCCCCCTCCGGCGGATCGCCAGAAAAGGCTCCAAGATGGGATCTCACGGGTACAGAAGGTTGTGGTGGTGGAAATAGGGTTTCGTGGTGCTCTCGGATGTTTTCGGGTATATGAGTATATATAGGCGAAAGAAGTAGGTCGGTGGAGCCATGAGGGGCCCACGAGGGTGGGGGCAAGCCTACCCCTTGGACGCGCCCTCCTGCCTTGTGGCCTCCTTGTTTCTTCCTTGATGTCCACTCCAAGTCTCCTGGATTGGGTTTGTTCCAAAAATAACTCTCCCGAAGGTTTCATTCTGTTTGGACTTCGTTTGATATTCCTTTTCTGCGAAACACTGAAATAGGCAAAAAAACAGCAATTTGCACTGGGCCTTGGGTTAATAGGTTAGTCCCAAAAATAATATAAAAGTGTATGATAAATCCCATTAAACATCCAAAACAGATAATATAATAGCATGGAACAATAAAAAATTATAGATACGTTGGACACGTATCAAGCATCCCCAAGCTTAATTCCTGCTCGTCCTCGAGTAGGTAAATAATAAAAAACAGAATTTTTTATGTGGAATGCTACCTAACATAATTCTCAATGTAATTTCCTTTATTGTGTCATGAATGTTCAGATCCGAAAGATTCAAGATAAAAGTTTAATATTGACATAAAAATAATAATACTTCAAGCATACTAACAAAGCAATCATGTCTTCTCAAAATAACATGGCCAAAGAAAGTTATCCCTACAAAATCATATAGTCTGGCTATGCTCTATCTTCATCACACAAAATATTTAAATCATGCACAACCCCGATGACAAGCCAAGCAATTGTTTCATACTTTTGATGTTCTCAAACTTTTTCAATCTTCACGCAATACATAGCGTGAGCCATGGACATAGCACTATATGTGGAATAGAAGGGTGGTTGTGGAGAAGACAAAAAGAAGAAGATAGTCTCACATCAATTAGGCATATCAACGGGCTATGGAGATGCCCATCAATAGATATCAATGTGAGTGAGTAGGGATTGCCATGCAACGGATGCACTAGTGTATGAAAGATCAACAAAAGAAACTAAGTGGGTGTGCATCCAACTCGCTTGCTCACGAAGACCTAGGGCATTTTGAGGAAGCCCATCATTGGAATATTGAAAGTGCAACTATCCCTAGGTGGTTCTGGTAATTCATAACAACATATAGCTCATTGAGCTAATGCTATTCCAAGACTATTATTTCAGGAAAGCTCAATGAATGGCATGGCATGGATGATGAAAGTGGATCCCTCAAAATACTAAGGACAAAGGATTGGCTCAAGCTCAAAGCTCAAGACTCTTCATTTTTATATTTTAGTGATCCAAGATCACATTGAGTCTATAGGAAAAGCCAATACTATCAAGGAGGGATGAGGTGTTGCTTAATGAGCCTCTTGCTTCATGTGCTTAGTGATATGCTCCAAATACCCTCAACTACTTTCTCACATCCACATATGACCTAAACCCAAAGTCAAAATCGGTCCCACCGATTCTTTCTATCCGGCGCCACCGAGTTCAAATGTCATAGCCACTGCCACAAACCCTAGGCAAATCGGTCCTACCGATCGGGATCTCAGTCTCACCGAGATGGGATTGTAATCTCTCTGTTTCCCTTCGTACGTTTCGGTCTAACCGAAGTGAGCGATCGGTCCCACTGAGATTGCAATGTAAACTCCCTGTTTCCTTTTCGTAACATTTCGGTCTCACCGAAAAGAGCGAATCGGTCCCACCGAGTTTACCTGACCAACTCTCTGGAAAGCTACCAAAGTCGGTCTCACCGAGTTTGTGTAATCGGTCTTGCCGACATTACATTATGCCCTAACCCTAATCATATCGGTCCTACCGAGTTGCATGTCGGTCCCACCGAAAATCCTAACGGTCACTAGGTTTACTAAATTGATCTGACCGAGTCTGTTGAATCGGTCCCACCGAGTTTGGTAAATTGTGTGTAACGGTTAGATTTTGTGTGGAGGCTATATATACCCCTCCACCTCCTCTTCATTCGTGGACAGAGCCATCAGAACGAACCTACACTTCCAACTTACCATTTCTGAGAGAGAACCACCTACTCATGTGTTGAGGTCAAGATATTCCATTCCTACCATATGAATCTTGATCTCTAGCCTTCCCCAAGTTGCTTTCCACTAAAATCTTCCTTCCACCAGATCCAAAACCTATGAGAGAGAGTTGAGTGTTGGGGAGACTATCATTTGAAGCACAAGAGCAAGGAGTTCATCATCAACGCACCATTTGTTACTTCTTGGAGAGTGGTGTCTCCTAGATTGGCTAGGTCTCACTTGGGAGCCTCCGAAAAGATTGTGGAGTTTAACCAAGGAGTTTGTAAGGGCAAGGAGATCGCCTTCTTCATGAAGATCTACCGCTAGTGAGGCAAGTCCTTCGTGGGCAACGGCCATGGTGGGATAGACAAGGTTGCTTCTTCGTGGACCCTTCGTGGGTGGAGCCCTCCATGGACTCGCGCAACCGTTACCCTTCGTGGGTTGAAGTCTCCATCAATGTGGATGTACGATAGCACCACCTATCGCAACCAAGCCAAAAACATCCGTGTCTCCAATTGCGTTTGAATCCTCCAAACCCTTCTCTTTACTTCCTTGCAAGTTGCATGCTTTAATTTCTGCTGCTCATATACTCTTTGCATGCTTTCTTGAATTGTGTGATGATTGCTTGACTTGTCCAAAGATAGCTAAAATCTGCCAAACTCTAAAATTGGGAAAAGGTTAAGTTTTTAATTGGTCAAGTAGTCTAATCACCCCCCCTCTAGACATACTTCAAGGTCCTACAAGTGGTATCAGAGCCTTGGTCTCCATTTGCTTTGATTTCCATAGCTTTTGGTGGTCATAGCCTTGGTTTCACAACCTAGGAGAGTATGGCGTCTAGTGAGGGAAATTATCACCGTAGAGGTCCTTACTTTGATGGTACTAATTTTGCTAGTTGGAAGCATAAGATGAAAATGCATATTCTTGGACATAACCCCGCCGTTTGGGCTATTGTGTGTATTGGCTTGCAAGGTGAATTCTTTGATGGGAGAGAGCCAAACCGTGAAGCTAGCGTGGAAGAATTGAAGATGCTGCAATACAACACTCAAGCTTGCGACATCCTCTTCAATGGCTTGTGCCCGAAGAATTCAACAAAATCAGCCGTCTTGAGAATGCAAAGGAAATTTGGGATACTTTGATTGATATGCATGAAGGTACCGACTCCGTCAAGGAATCCAAGTTGGATGTGCTCCAAAGTCTGCTTGACAAGTTCAAAATGAAGGATGGTGAAGGTGTCGCTGAAATGTACTCTAGGCTTGCTCTCATCACAAATGAGATTGCCGGCTTAGGGAGTGAAGAGATGACCGACAGATTCATCATCAAGAAGATCCTAAGAGCATTGGATGGAAACTATGATACCGTGTGCACTTTGATCCAAATGATGCTCATGAGATGTCACTCAAGGATAAGAAGGAACTTCACAACAAGTCAAGTGGTGCTTACAAAGCCTCATGTGAAGCCCCCACATCATCAAGTGAGAAACAAACCTTCAATGAAGAATTGAGCTTAATGGTGAAGAACTTCAACAAATTCTACAAGAGTAGAAGCAAAGAAAGAAGCTCTAAGTCAAGGTCCTACAATGACAAAAGATCTTCTAGTCGAGAGCGAAATTGCTACAATTGTGCGAGACCCGGACACTATTCCAATGAGTGTACGGCACCCTACAAAAGAAGAGAAGATTCTCCAAGAAGAAGAAGCAAAAGAGAAGAATCACCACCAAGAGAGAGGAGGAGTATAGATGATCGTTATGAACAAAGACCCTCACGGAGAAGCAAGGATTCGGAAAGGAAGGACAAGTCATCAAGGAGCTACACAAAACAAAGACATCAAGCTCATGTTGGTGAATGGGTATCCGGCTCCGACTCCGACAATCACTCCGAGAGAATCTATCACTCCGACTCCGAATATACTCAAGATGAAGGTGTTGCCGGTCTAGCACTTGCGTCAACCAACTCCTATGGCATATTTGACTCACCAAATGAAGGAATTTGAAGATGCTTCATGGCCAAAGGTCCAAAGGTAACACATCCCAAGTATGTTGATTTCAATAGTGATGAAGATGACTTGCTAGTTGATGATGATTTACTTGACAACTCTAGTGATGAATACTATGATGAAATGTCAATTAATCATGCTAATCAAGATAAAACGGATGACAATGATAAGGAGAAGATTGAGATTCTAACTAAAGAACTAAACACTCTTAAGTTAGCTCATGAAACTATCTTCGAGGATCATCGAGAACTTTTAAGGGCTCATGAGAAGTTACGCTTTGAAAAGCTCAATCTTGAGCAAGAGCATGAGTTATTAAAAGCAATCAATAATGATCTCCGTAAGAAAAGTTCTTCTTACATTGCCAAGCGTTTACTCTTATCTACTTACATGCCTCAAGTCAAGACTAGTAACAAGTACAAGAAAGATCCTTCCTCTAGTAGTAACAATAATAATGCCAAATCCAATATTGTTGCTTCTAGTAGTTCTCTTGATTCCACTAATGATTTTATTAGCCAAGTTACACTTGAGCAAGAAAATAGCTTATTGAAGGGAATTATAGAGAAAGGTGTTTACAAGAGCCTTGCCGGGAGTAAGCAATTCGAGGAAATTGTACACAAGCAAGGAAGGCACCAAGACTACGTCAAGTTCTACTTCATCAAGTACAACTACAACTCCAAGGATTCCCATCAAGATGATGTGGATCCCAAAGAAGAAGAACTAGAGAGTTCTTGAGGGTGACTCCGCCAACATTCTTCACTCACATCATTATGGCAAGAACAAGTGCAATCAACTTCCACATCTTGCACTAGTTCAAGGAGTCACAAACCCTCATGTTGGTAAGGCAAGGGACAAAGTAACCTAATGATTTCATGGACATCATCTTGTGTGTGCATCACTCTATGTCTATGGATATTCTTGTTTGTTCCTTGTGGGACTAACCCATGTAGGTATTGAAAGTGCAACTCACTCCAAAGGATTGCTCCAATTGATCTACATCGACATTGAGCATCCACTTCTTCAACACCTACATGAAGTCATCATCGACAAAACCCAAGGTTAGTTCATCCCTCTAAGGGGGGATATCACATCTAGGGGGAGCTTAACTCTAAGAATTGAGTCAAAGCAACTCTAATGATGTGAACACATCAATGCATTATGTAAAAGTGGTAACCCCACTTGAGCTTAAACGATGAGTATGACCTATGATCAAATGTTCTCATTTGACTCCTAAGTCAATATACTCATATATAGATGACCTAGTCATCGCCAATTGTTTGATAGATGCTAGAATTGGTTCTGCATGCTTTGCCACATATTTCATTTGCCATCTTATTCTGTGAGCATGTTGGTGCATATTTTACTCATTCGAGGACATCCACTTGTTGCTTTGATTGTTTGGGTTCTTTTTCTTTTTGCCAAGTGAATGGACAAGAATGCCTAAGAACCTTCTCTAGCTATCTATGCTTTTCTCGTCTCAAACTCTATTCATGCTACATCACAAAATTTGATCAAGTCAGATTCAAACCACTCTGTGTGAGGAGCACTCGGAGTCCCCGATTCGTCATAGACTTAAACTTCCAAAACTTCTTTGTGATTCTCGGTCTGACCGATTCCTCCATTTCGGTCCCACCAAGATCAGTAAGTCGATCTAGGTTTTCAATCTCGGTGCAACCGATTTGAACTTTTCGGTCACACCGAGTTGCAGTAACTGTATACAATTATGCATCTCGGTGCCACCGAGTTGTTCCACTCGGTCACACCGACAAGGTCGGGCTATATATATTCACGGGCAAAATTTTGGAAATTTCTCCGAACCTCTTCGCCCGTGCAATAGCTCGCTCTGCCTCCAGGGTCTCCGGATCGTCTCCAAGTCGCCAGCCGCCTCCTGTCGCTGGTCTCCGCCGCCGTCAACGGATTTCACCCCCGCCGTTGCCGCCGTAGCAAGTTCATCGCCAAGCTAGGGTATGGACTCGATCACAGTGCTATCCTCGTCCGATTCCTAGCACATTGTGTTCATTATGATTCTTGCCATGATTGAGACACTCCTATCCAGTCAATACAATCCTTAGATTAGATGGGATTTGAAAATTTAGGGTTAGGTTTCCGCCGAAACCATCTCGGACCCACCGAGTTGAAAAACTCGGTCCCACCAATTTGGCTAACGCCATTGCACTAGTAACTCTCGGTCTGACCGAGAATTGCTAATCGGTGTGACCGATTTTAGGACTCTGTGAAACCCTAGCAGTCTCGGTGCCACCGAACTGTGACTCGGTCCTACCGAGTTCACCAGTTTAGGTTCCAAAACTGCTTCGGTATCACCGAGTTTGAAAATCGGTGGATCCGAAATGCTTTCTGTGGAAAACTAAAACTGAATTTTTGAATCATTCTTTTGCAAAAAATCTCTGCATTTTGTGATGCTCATCCATTCCATCTCATCTATAACTATTCACAGGGTCAGCAGTCAGTGATTGGCAGCATGTCAGACCAAAGTGATAGTCAGAACAAGTTAGAAGAGCACAATCACATGAGTGAGGGCACTAGTCCCTCTAGCACTTCAGATGATGGCAGCAGGAGCACCCCAAGCAATCTGCCTAAAGCTGCCACCAGGACAAGGAAGAAGAGAACCTCAGAATCTGAAGATGAGGATTACTTGGCAGAAGAAGATGAGGCTACCTCCAAGAAGGTAGTACTCAAAAAGGAGTATGCCTCAGCAAAGAACGCAAAGCCTGGACTCAATAGGAAGGTTGCTGCCAAGAGGACACCTATGCTGAAGGTCAAAGGATCAACTCAAGTGCCTGAAAAGTCTGAACCCAAAGAGGCACCTGCAAGAAGAGTCACAACTTCCAAACCCAAGAAAGTTCCCACTGGAGAAACTATGAAGTTTACCATGGAATCAGAAGATGGAGCTGCTGGACAAGATAAGAAGAAGAAGAGAGCCAGAACCACTACTGCCCAGGTTCTTGGAAATCCTTCTATGAGGAGAGATTCTGATGAGGAAGAAGAGGTTGCTGCACCAGCACCCAAGGCACAAAAGCTAATGGGTGATGCTATAAGTCAGGGGCTGCAACATCAAAGCCCAAGGAAGCACCCAAAGCTGCCCCCAAGCCCAAGCTTGCACCAAAGAGGAATACCAGGAGTATTCTAGCTGCTGAAAAGAACAAGGCCCCAGTGCCTGAAGTTGCTGATGAGGAAGATGAAGAAGGACAAGTCCTGAGGAAGCTAAAGCCCAAGATTCCAGACCACAATGATGCTCATCCTGTGGCTGAGAACATGAAAATCAGGAGAGATTCAGGGTTGAGGCTATGGAGAGAGTCAGATCCATATGCCACCAGGAGAAGAACTGCTGTTGATTACAGGTTCCACACTAAGGAACAGCAGGACTTTTATGAGACAATGCTGTTGGACAAGAAGCCCATAGTGTGTGATATGAGTTGGGTCGACTGGACCTACATGAAGGAAAATGAGGAACACTATCCTGGAGTGCAAGACAGCTTTGTTGCTTGTGGAGCTGCAGACTTTGTTGGGCAAAAGCTCACAAAGTGGAATGATGAGCTCATTATGCAATTCTACTCCACAGCACACTTCTATCCAGATGGCAGGATAGTTTGGATGCCTGAAGGTACAAGGTACCAGTCAACAATTGAGGAATGGGCAAATCTGATCAATGCCCCAAAGGAGAGTGAAGATGACTTGGATGTCTATGCCAAGAAGAAGATGTACCACAATTCCATGGCTCATATGTACAAGGAGATCCCAAACAAAGCTCTTGAGACTTTCAAGTTTGGGTCAGTCCACTTCCTTCTGTCAGGGCTGCCAACAGCAATCGGATTCTTAGGCACACTTTGTTGCCCAAGTCAGGTGACCACAACATGATTAGAGGGCATGCTATCAACTTGTTGCACTTGTTTGATGTGCCACAAAAATTCAAGGTCATGAGCCTCATTGTTGAGACCATTAAGAGGACAGCAACAGATCAGAAGAGGAGTTGTGGGTATGCCCCACAAATTCAGGAGTTGATTAACTCAAAGATGGGCACAGGAACTTACTTGCTGGATAAGGAACATTTTGCTATCTATCCAGACTTTGAGGACAATCAGGTTGTCATGAATGAGAATGAACCATCATCAGTGCAAGCTCAAGAGCAGAAGGAGAAGGCAAAGAGAGACAAGGCTGCCAAGATGCCAACTCAAGAGGAGGCATCTGAGTACTTCTTGAAGAACAAGCAAGAGCAGCTTGGTTACTTGATAGCATCAACACTGAGGATTGAGAAGGGGTTGGCCACCCTAACTCAAAACCAGGAGAGCCTGGAAAGAGTCATGGAACGAAAATTCTATGATCTAGATATCAAAGTAACTGAGATTCAGTCAGTTGTGGAGCAGCTCCAGGATGACATGCAGGAGAGGAAGGGCAAAACAACCACTGATGCATTTGCCAGAGTGCCTAGAGCTCATAGGTCAGCTGCAGTGCCTGTGACAGACTCCAGAGCCACATCATCTGCACCAGCTACAGCTCCTACAGCTCCAGTGCAACCAGCTCCGGTACCAACTCCTCCAGCTCCTTCCACTTCAACTGAAGCCTTCGTCCAAGGAGCCATCTCTACACCACCACCTGAAGATCAAGCCTAAGAGTCGATCTAGCACTATGCATTTTCTATGAACGTTTTGGTAACTTGTTGCCAAAGGGGGAGAAAAATGTATAGATCATAGGCTTCGAGAGAGAGAGAGAGTGTTGCTTTTGTTCTCTCTTGCTTTGGTGGTTAAACTTTGTTTGTTTTTGATTGCTTGAGATACTATGCTGTTATCTGTGAGACATTGATGATCATGTGTTTGATCCTAAGCTACACTTATGCATGTTTGATGATATTATCTTACCTATCCTTACGTGATCATTCACTTTGCATGGTGATGAATGCATGTATTCAATTCTTATTATTTTGAGTGCTCCACCAAGGTGTATGTGACATGAAAGAGTAACCCAGGAGCCTAATTCCTTGTGCATTTGCAGTTCAAAGCAAATTTTAAACTATGCACAAATTTAGGGGGAGCTCTTGCTTATCACATACTTCTATAAGCGACGATGTTTTCCAATCTTATTATCATTTTTCGAAGCTTTGATCTATATGTTGTCATCAATTACCAAAAAGGGGGAGATTGAAAGTGCAACTATCCCTAGGTGGTTTTGGTAATTCATAACAACATATAGCTCATTGAGCTAATGCTATTCCAAGACTATTATTTCAGGAAATCTCAATGAATGGCATGGCATGGATGATGAAAGTGGATCCCTCAAAATACTAAGGACAAAGGATTGGCTCAAGCTCAAAAGCTCAAGACTCTTCATTTTTATATTTTAGTGATCCAAGATCACATTGAGTCTATAGGAAAAGCCAATACTATCAAGGAGGGATGAGGTGTTGCTTAATGAGCCTCTTGCTTCATGTGCTTAGTGATATGCTCCAAATACCCTCAACTACTTTCTCACATCCACATATGACCTAAACCCAAAGTCAAAATCGGTCCCACCGATTCTTTCTATCCGGCGCCACCGAGTTCAAATGTCATAGCCACTGCCACAAACCCTAGGCAAATCGGTCCTACCGATCGGGATCTCGGTCTC
Organism: Triticum timopheevii; assembly: GCA_963921465.1. Classification (NCBI taxonomy): domain Eukaryota; kingdom Viridiplantae; phylum Streptophyta; class Magnoliopsida; order Poales; family Poaceae; genus Triticum; species Triticum timopheevii. The sequence continues at coordinate 467,469,490 of OY997266.1, forward strand.
ACCGAGATGGGATTGTAATCTCTCTGTTTCCCTTCGTAACGTTTCGGTCTAACCAAAGTGAGTGATCGGTCCCACCGAGATTGCAATGTAAACTCCCTGTTTCCTTTTCGTAACATTTCGGTCTCAACGAAAAGAGCGAATCGGTCCCACCGAGTTTACCTGACTAACTCTCTGGAAAGCTTATTACCAAAATCGGTCTCACTGAGTTTGTGTAATCGGTCTTACCGAGATTACGTTATGCCCTAAACCTAATCATATCGGTCCTACTGAGTTGCATGTCGGTCCCACCGAAAATCCTAACGGTCACTAGGTTTACTAAATCGGTCTGACCGAGTCTGTTGAATCGGCCCCACCGAGTTTGGTAAATTGTGTGTAACGGTTAGATTTTGTGTGGAGGCTATATATACCTCTCCACCTCCTCTTCATTCGTGGAGAGAGACATCAGAACGAACCTACACTTCCAACTTACCATTTCTGAGAGAGAACCACCTACTCATGTGTTGAGGTCAAGATATTCCATTCCTACCATATGAATCTTGATCTCTAGCCTTCCCCAAGTTGCTTTCCACTCAAATCTTCTTTCCACCAGATCCAAAACCTATGTGAAAGTGCAACTAATCCCCGGGTGGTTTTGGTAATTAATAACAACATATATATCATTGAACTAATAGTTACTTGAGAATCATTTCAGAAAGTTTAGTGATATGGGTATGGCAAGGACTGAAGAAGTGGACCCCTCAAAATGCTAAGGCAAGCATTGGCAAAAGCTCAAGACTCCATTTTTGGTTTAGTGATCCAAGATCACATTGAGTCCATAGGAAAAGCCAATACTATTAAAAGGGGATGAGGTTATGATGATGATCTGGTTGCTCAAGTGCTTAGTGATACATCTCCTAAACTATCAGCAATTTTCACTGCCACATACACTCATAAGTAGTCTCGGTCCCACCGATATTCCAAACTCAGTCACACCGAGATGAACCACCTCAGCCATAAGCCAAACCCAAGAAAACTCAGATTTTCCGATTCTGAACTCGGTCTCACCGAAACATGAGTTGCCAAGCTTCTGTAACCTTCTGTCATCAAATCGGTGTCACCGAGATGATGAAGTCGGTCCCACCGAAACTGGCATGCTCTTGTCATTTCACGAATCGGACTAACCGAGATTGTATTTTCGGTCCCACCGAAAATCCCAACGTTCACATTATTTGAACTATCGGTCTCACCGAGTTGTCCACTTCGGTCCCACCGAGATTGCTCAAATGTGTGTAACGGTTGGATTTTGTGTGGAGGCTATTTATACCCCTCCACCCCCTCTTCATTCGTGGAGAGAGCCATCAGAAAGAACTACCACTCCTATCTTATATTTCTGAGAAGAGAACTACCTACCCTTGTGTTGAGATCAAGTTGCTCCACTCCAACCATATGAAGCTTGATCTCTAGCCTTCCCAAGTTGCTTTCCACTCAATACTTTCTTCCACCACAGCCAAATCAGTGAGGAGAGTTGAGTGTTGGGGAGATTATCATTTGAAGCACAAGAGCAAGGAGTTCATCATCATCTACAACATCTATTACCTTTTGGAGGGTGGTGCCTCCTAGATTGGTTATAGGTCGCTTGGGAGCCTCCGTCATCGAGATGTGGAGTTGAACCAAGAAGTTTGTAAGGGCAAGGAGATCGCCTACTTCGTGAAGATCTACCCCGAGTAAGGCTAGCCCTCCGTGGGCGTAGGCCATGATGGAATAGACAAGGTTGCTTCTTCGTGGACCCTTCATGGGTGGAGCCCTCCGTGGACTCGCGCAGCCGTTACCCTCCGTGGGTTGAAGTCTCCATCAACGTGGAAGTACGATAGCACCACATATCGGAACCATGAGAAAAATCACCGCGTCTCCAAAATTGCGTTTGCTCTTCTCCACCTCTCTTTACTACATGTGCAATTTACTTTCCGCTGCCTATACTCTAGAATTGCATGTGTAGGGTGATGCTTGACTTGATCATAAGTGTGAATCTGCCAAAAACTGTTCTTTATCAAAAGGCAGAATTTTTATATTGTCAAGTAGTCTAATCACCCCCCCCTCTAGACATACTTTCGATCCTACAAGTGGTATCAGAGCTTTGGTCTCCATTGTATTGGTTTCCATTGCATTGGACTCCATAAGCTTGGTTTCACAACCTAGGAGAGTATGGCGTCTAGTGAGGGTAATTTTTGTAGAGGTCCTTACTTTGATGGTACAAATTTTGCTAGTTGGAAGCATAAAATGAAAATGCATATTCTTGGTCATAATCCAGCCGCATGGGGCATTCTTTGTGTTGGTATGCAAGGTGAATTCGTCGAGGAAGGAAAAGTTCCGGATCGCGAAGCTACAACTGAAGAATTGCGGATGTTGCAAAACAATGCTCAAGCTTGTGACATTCTCTTCAATGCCTTGTGTCCCGAGGAGTTCAACAAAATCAGCCGTCTTGAGAATGCAAAAGAGATTTGGGATACTTTGGTTGAAATGCACGAAGGTACCGAGTCCGTGAAGGAATCAAAGCTAGATATTCTTCAAGGTCAACTTGACAAGTTCAAGATGAAGGATGGTGAAGGAGTCGCTGAAATGTACTCTAGGCTTGCTCTCATCACAAATGAGATTGCCGGCTTAGGAAGCGAAGAAATGACCGACCGATTCATCATCAAAAAGATTCTCAGAGCTTTGGATGGAAAGTATGACACCGTGTGCACTTTGATCCAAATGATGCCAAACTACAAGAATCTCAAGCCAACCGAAGTCATTGGAAGAATTGTTGCTCATGAGATGACACTTAAGGATAAGGAAGAGCTTCACAACAAGTCAAGTGGTTCTTACAAAGCTACAAGTGATGCTCCCACAACCTCAAGTGACAAGTTAGTTTCCAATGAAGAGATAAGCCTAATGGTAAAGAACTTCAACAAATTCTACAAGAATAGAGGCAAAGAGAGAAGCTCAAAGTCTAGATCATATGATGAAAAGAGATCTTCTAGTCGTGATCGAAACTGCTACAATTGTGGAAGACCCGGACACTACTCAAATGAGTGTACGGCTCCCCACAAGAGAAGAGAAGAATCTCCAAGAAGAAGAAGCTCAAGACATGAGTCACCTCGGAAAGAGAGAAGGAGCAGAGATGATCGTTATGAACGAAGACCCTCTCGGAGAAGCAAGGATTCGGAGAGGAAAGACAAGTCATCAAGGAGCTACACAAGAAGAAAACATCAAGCTCATGTAGGTGAATGGGTCTCCGGCTCCGACTCCGACAATCAATCCGAAGGAAGCTATCACTCCGACTCCGACTACAGTCAAGATGAAGGTGTTGCCGGTCTTGCTCTCGTATCCTCCAACTCCAACTCCTACGACTTATTTGATTCACCAAATGAGGGAATTGGAAGATGCTTCATGGCTAAAGGCCCCAAGGTATCACACCCTGAATTCATTGACTTCAATAGTGATGAGGATGACTTGCTTGGTGAAGATGAGCTCTTGCTTGATAAATCCAGTGAGCCTAGTAACGATGAACATGCTAATAGTCTTTATAGTCGATAAGAGTCGAATGACAATGCTATGAAGGAGATTGAGCGTCTAACTAAAGAACTAAACACTCTTAAGTTAGCTCATGAAACAACTCAAGAAGATCATAGAGAGCTCCTAAGATCTCATGAGAAGCTACGCTTCGAGAAGCTCACTCTAGAGCAAGAACATGAGTTTCTAAAAGCAATCAATGACGATCTTCGAAAGAAGAGTTCTTCATATCTTGCCAAACGACTTCTCTTGTCTAATTTCTTGCCACCCATTAAGACTAAGCATGACAAGCATAAGAAAAATTCTTCCTCTAGCAGTAACAATAACCATGCTAAATCCAATGTTGTTGCTTCTAGTAGTTCTCTTGATTCCACTAACAATGTTTCAAGCCAAGTTACACTTGAGCAAGAAAATAGTTTATTGAAAGGGATTATAGAGAAAGGTGTCTACAAGAGCCTTGCCGGAAGCAAGAACTTTGAGGAAATTGTTCGCAAGCAAGGAAGGCACTGGAAGAATCAAGGAATTGGTTTTGAGCGAAAGTTCAATGCCGAAGGCGTTGAGTGGGAAGAAGGTCGATATCCTACTCCACAGTTTGTTCCTCAAAAGGAGAAGTATGATCCTACTTCTTCCAATGCGGAACAAGCTCAAGATGACCTTCCACCACAAGACCACAAGCTAAAAGGCAAGGACAAGCTTCAAGAGGAGATTGATGCATTTGTTGAAGCACCTCAAGCCATGGTCAAGTGGGTTCCCAAGGAAACGTCAAGTTCTACTTCGTCAAGCTCAACTACAACCCCAAGGATTCCCATCAAGATGATGTGGATCCCGAAGAAGAAGAACTAGAAAGTTCTTGAGGGTGACTCCGCCAACATACTTCACTCACATTCATTTTGGCAAAAACTTGTGCAATCAACTTCCACATCGTGCACTAGTTCATGGAGTCACAAACCCTCTTGTTGGTATGTCAAGGGACAAGGTAATCATTGCTTTCATGGACATCATCTGTCGTGAACTTCAATCTATGTCCATGGACATCCTTGTTTGTTCCTTGTGGGACTAACCCATGTAGGTATTGAAAGTGCCCGAATCCTAAGGATAGCTCCCAACTCTTGATGATCTCCATCAACATTGAGCATCTACATCTTCAACATCTACATGAAGTCTTCTACGACAACCCAAGGTTAGTTTGACCCTTTAAAAGGGGTTCTCACATCTAGGGGGAGCTTTGCTCTAAAAATTGAGCTAAAGCATCTTCAAATGATGTGAACACATCAATGCTTTATGTAAAAGTGGTAACCCCACTTGTGCTTAAACGATGAGTATGACCTATGATCAAATGTTCTCATTTGGCTCCTAAGTCAATATACTCATATAAAGATGACCTAGTCATCGACAAATTGTGTGTTAGTTGCTAGAGTTTTGGTTGTGCATGTTTGACACATATTTCATTTGCTATCTTATTGTGTGAGCATGTTGGATGCATGATTTTATCCATTCGAGGACATCCATTTGTTGTTTTGGTCGTTTTGATTTTTTTCTGACCAAATGGATGGACAAGAATGCCTAAGTACCTCCCCTAGCTATCTATGCTTTCTTGTCTCAAATTCTATTCATGCTTACATCACAAACTTTGAACAAGTCATTTTCGGACCCTCCGGGTGAGGAGCACTCGGAGCCACCGATCCGTCAAGGGCTAATTTCCAAAACCTTCTAATTGATTTCGGTCAGACCAACTCACTCAAACTCGGTCGAACCGAAAGCATTTAGACTGATCTAGGTTTTCATCTCGGTGAAACCGAGTTGTGATTTTCGGCGTGACCAAAGTGCATAACTGCCTAGCAGTTATCCATCTCGGTGCCACCGAGTTTTACAACTCGGTCCCACCGACAGCGAAGGGGTATATACTCCGAGGGCCGCGCGCGTTGATTCCTCCTTCAAACGTTTCGCCCCCACACCCCTTGCTGCCGTCGCCTTGGTCTCCGGATCGTCGCCGTTGTCGCCTGTGCGCCCTCGCCGCAGGTCTCCGTCGCCGTCAACGGACATCTTCTCCGCGCCGTTGCCGCCGTAGAAAAACTCCACCAAGTTAGGGTGAGTTTTGATCCCACTCGTGCTCCCATCTCCGATTCAATGCACGTTTGGTTTGCCTAGTATCTTGCCACGATTGAAATCCTCCTGTACACCAGATTAGTTCGTTTGGACTAGATTCGAGTAAAAGTTTTAGGGTTAGATTTCCGCCGAACACATCTCGGTGAGACCGATTTTATAATTTCGGTATGACCGATTTGGCCTATGGCCATTGCACTGCACCTTTCGGTCCAACCGAGTTGTGCAAAATCGGTGTGACCGAAATGAAGATTCTATGAAACCCTAGTGTTTTCGGTAGGACCGAAACCCACTTCGGTCAAACCGAAAGTGGTGTGCCAAGCTCCTGTTTAACACTTCGGATTCACCGAACCTTAAACTCGGTCTGACCGAAATGTCTTCTGTGAAAACCTAATACTAGAATTTGAACTCATTTTTTTTGCAAAAACTTCTGCAGTTTGTGATAACTCTTCTTCTCTGCCTACACCTTATCTATTCACAGGTTGTCAGCCATGTCAGATGCCAGTGTCAGTCAGAACAGGTCAGAAACACCCATTGCAGACATTCCAGAGGCAGGCACTAGTCCTGATCCTAGCAGCTCATCAGATGATGGTGAGAGGAGTACACCAAGTGGATTGCCTCCTGCAGCCACCAGAGCTAGAAAGAAGAGGAATTCAGATGATGAGGATTCTGATTTCGTTGTTGAGGAAGAGGTAACCTCAAAGCCCAAAAGGAAAGTTGTTGCCAAAGAGCCACAGGGTCAACAAACTAAGAAGGGCACCAGCAAAGTCAAGCAGTCAACTGTTGCTAAGAAGCTGAATTTGGGAGAGGCAGCTGCAAGCAAAGTGAAGAAAACCTCCAAGAGAAAGAGGATAGTGTATTACGCAGCAGTAGAGAATGAGGATGAGGAAGCACCCCAGCCTCCTCAGAAGCCGAAGCTCATGGGTGATGCCATTAAGGCTGGAGCCACATCAAAGCCCAAGAAATCTGCTCCAGCTAAGGCAGCTCCAGCAAAGCCTGCTACCAAGCCCAAGAAGACCGTCAGAAACATTCCAGCGTCTGAAAAGAACAAGGATGATGTGCCACCAGCTGAGTCAGACGATGAAGGACCAGTTTTGCTGAAACTTCGTCCAAAACTGCCACTCCATGATGATGCTCATCCTCAAGCTGAGGATATGAAGGCAAGGAAAGATAGAGGTCTCAGGATATGGAGACAAACTGACCCATATGCCGCGAGGAGAAGAACTGCTGTAGATCCCAGATTTCACACCAGAGAGCAGCAGGACTTCTATGAGACCGTGCTGATGGACAAGAAGCCCATAGTCGCAGACACCCGATATGTTGACTGGAAGTACATTGACAGCGAAGAGCACAGAGATTTCTTTCCACATGTGCATGAAAGTTTCACTGCATGTGGCGTTGCAGACTTTGTAGGTCAGAAATTGACCAGTTGGAACGATGAGATGATAATGCAATTCTATGCCACAGCTCACTTCTACCCTGATGGAAAGATTACGTGGATGACTGAAGGTCAAAGGTTTTCTTCTTCTGTTGAAGAATGGGCAGAAATTCTGAATGCTCCAGTGCAACGAGAAGATGATATTGATGTATATGGGATTCCAAAGAAGAATCATGAATCCATGAAGAACATGTATAAAGAGATTCCAGCAGAGGACTTGGGAATCTGGAAGCTCGGCTCAGTCTACTATCTCCAGGCAGGCCTACCTACCACTAATACCATTTTGAGGCATACCTTGATGCCCAAGTCTGGAGATCATCGCATGATCAGAGGATACTCTATCAACATGCTGCACATACTTGATGAGAAAGCACCTTTCAAGGTGATGGACTTGATGGTAGAGACCATTAAGAGGACTGCAGCTGACCAGAAAAGGTCATGTGGATTTGCCCCGCAGATTCAGATGCTTATCAATGCCAAGTTTGGCACGGGCACATTCTTGTTGGATAGAGAACATTTACCGTTGCAGCCAGAGCATGAAGACAATGTTGTTGTGATGGATGAGGAGGATCCAACATCTGTTGAAGGTCAAGCCAAGATTGAAGCTGCCAAGAAAGCCAAAGCTGACAAGGAAGCAGCAGCAGCAGCAGCAGCTAAACCAAAGAGTTTCGGAGAGCAAATTCTTGAAGCTACCCAAAGGATTGAACAATGCCTGGCCAGCATTGTACAGTCTCAGGAGAGCTTAGAGAGGATTGTTGAGGACAAGATCCACGCTTTGGATGTGAAGCTGACTGAAGTGCAAGTGACTGTCAACAAGCTTGAGGCAGACTTTGAGGAAGCAAAGCGGGAGAAGGAAGAGCTTATGCGTGAGATGCAGGATGACTTAGTCCAGGATGCTTATCAACAGACTGCTCTGGTTCCCACAGGACCCCGATCAGCTGCTATTCCAGTGACTGACACCAGGACTACAGCTTCAGCACCTCCCATAGTTCCAGCAGTTACTCCAACTCCAGCTCCAGTGACCACTCCTCCAGCACAGACATCAGCTGAAGTCTTCGCCGATGCTGTCATATCCACTCCAACATCAACCCAGACGGGAGCCGCCAGCAGAGTCCCCAGTGACGCTTAGCTCTATGCTTTTTCGAACTTTTTGGTAACTTGTTGCCAAAGGGGGAGAAATTGTATAGATCATAGGACTTCGAGAGAGAGAGTGATGTTGTCTTTGCGCTTTCGTTCTTTCGTTCTTTTGCGGTTTCTTTGAGATACTTTTGGTTTTCGAGACATTCAGTGTGTTTGATACTCCGTTTGATTCTACCTTAATGAGTGCTTGGTCGTACTATGCTTTAATGTGTGCTTAATGCTTATCATATGCCATTCCTATCTCGTATGACCATTTACTCATGTCTTGGTGATTGGGTGCATGCTGTTCATTCTTATCATTTTGTGCGCTCCACCAAGATGTATGTGACATGGAAGAGTGACCCATGATCCTAATCGATTGTGCATTTGCATTCAAACGCAAATCTTAAATAATGCACAAATTTAGGGGGAGCTCTTGCTTATCACATACTTCTCAAAGCGACGATATTATTCATTGATTATATCCTTTGTCGAAGCTTTGATCTATATGTTGTCATCAATTACCAAAAAGGGGGAGATTGAAAGTGCAACTAATCCCCGGGTGGTTTTGGTAATTAATAACAACATATATATCATTGAACTAATAGTTACTTGAGAATCATTTCAGAGAGTTCAGTGATATGGGTATGGCAAGGACTGAAGAAGTGGACCCCCCAAAATGCTAAGGCAAGCATTGGCAAAAGCTCAAGACTCCATTTTTGGTTTAGTGATCCAAGATCACATTGAGTCCATAGGAAAAGCCAATACTATTAAAAGGGGATGAGGTTATGATGATGATCTGGTTGCTCAAGTGCTTAGTGATACATCTCCTAAACTATCAGCAATTTTCACTGCCACATACACTCATAAGTAGTCTCGGTCCCACCGATATTCCAAACTCAGTCACACCGAGATGAACCACCTCAGCCATAAGCCAAACCCAAGAAAACTCGGATTTTCCGATTCTGAACTCGGTCTCACCGAAACATGAGTTGCCAAGCTTCTGTAACCTTCTGTCATCAAATCGGTGTCACCGAGATGATGAAGTCGGTCCCACCGAAACTGGCATGCTCTTGTCATTGCACGAATCGGACTAACCGAGATTGTATTTTCGGTCCCACCGAAAATCCCAACGTTCACATTATTTGAACTATCGGTCTCACCGAGTTGTCCACTTCGGTCCCACCGAGATTGCTCAAATGTGTGTAACGGTTGGATTTTGTGTGGAGGCTATTTATACCCCTCCACCCCCTCTTCATTCGTGGAGAGAGCCATCAGAAAGAACTACCACTCCTATCTTATATTTCTGAGAAGAGAACTACCTACCCTTGTGTTGAGATCAAGTTGCTCCACTCCCACCATATGAAGCTTGATCTCTAGCCTTCCCAAGTTGCTTTCCACTCAATCCTTTCTTCCACCACAGCCAAATCAGTGAGGAGAGTTGAGTGTTGGGGAGATTATCATTTGAAGCACAAGAGCAAGGAGTTCATCATCATCTACAACATCTATTACCTTTTGGAGGGTGGTGCCTCCTAGATTGGTTAGGTGTCGCTTGGGAGCCTCCGTCATCGAGATGTGGAGTTGAACCAAGAAGTTTGTAAGGGCAAGGAGATCGCCTACTTCGTGAAGATCTACCCCGAGTAAGGCTAGCCCTCCGTGGGCGTAGGCCATGATGGAATAGACAAGGTTGCTTCTTCGTGGACCCTTCGTGGGTGGAGCCCTCCGTGGACTCGCGCAGCCGTTACCCTCCGTGGGTTGAAGTCTCCATCAACGTGGAAGTACGATAGCACCACCTATCGGAACCACGAGAAAAATCACCGCGTCTCCAAAATTGCGTTTGCTCTTCTCCACCTCTCTTTACTACATGTGCAATTTACTTTCCGCTGCCTATACTCTAGAATTGCATGTGTAGGGTGATGCTTGACTTGATCATAAGTGTGAATCTGCCAAAAACTGTTCTTTATCAAAAGGCAGAATTTTTATATTGTCAAGTAGTCTAATCACCCCCCCTCTAGACATACTTTCGATCCTACACTATGAGAGAGAGTTGAGTGTTGGGGAGACTATCATTTGAAGCACAAGAGCAAGGAGTTCATCATCAACGCACCATTTGTTACTTCTTGGAGAGTGGTGTCTCCTAGATTGGCTAGGTGTCACTTGGGAGCCTCCGACAAGATTGTGGAGTTGAACCAAGGAGTTTGTAAGGGCAAGGAGATCGCCTACTTCGTGAAGATCTACCGCTAGTGAGGCAAGTCCTTCGTGGGCGACGGCCATGGTGGGATAGACAGGGTTGCTTCTTCGTGGACCCTTCATGGGTGGAGCCCTCCATGGACTCGCACAACCGTTACCCTTCATGGGTTGAAGTCTCCATCAACGTGGATGTACGATAGCACCACCTATCGAAACCACGCTAAAAACATCCGTGTCTCCAATTGCGTTTGAATCCTCCAAACCCTTCCCTTTACTTTCTTGCAAGTTGCATGCTTTAATTTCCGCTGCTCATATACTCTTTGCATGCTTGCTTGAATTGTGTGATGATTGCTTGACTTGTCCAAAGATAGCTAAAATCTGCCAAACTCTAAAATTGGGAAAAGGTTAAGTTTTTAATTGGTCAAGTAGTCTAATCACCCCCCCTCTAGACATACTTCAAGGTCCTACAAGACAAGCCAAGTTCTATAATGTAAAATTCCCACTAGTATATGAAAGTGACAACATAGGAGACTCTCTATTATGAAGATCATGGTACTACTTTGAAGCACAAGTGTGGTAAAAGGATAGTAACATTGTCCCTTCTCTCTTTTTCTCTCATTTTTTTATTTTTTTATTTGGGCCTTTTTCTCTCTTTTTTTATATGGCCTCTTTTTTTCTTTCTTTTTTTCATCCAGAGTCTCATCCCGACTTGTGGGGGAATCACAGTCTCCCTCATCCTTTCCTCACTTGGGACAATGCTCTAATAATTATGATTATCACACTTTTATTTACTTACAACTCAAAAATTACAACTCAATACTTAGAACAAATATGACTCTATGTGAATGCCTCCGGCGGTGTACCGGGATATGCAATGAATCAAGAGCGACATGTATGAAAGAATTATAAAGGTGGCTTTGCCACAAATATGATGTCAACTACATGATCATGCAAAGTAATATGACAATGACGAAACGTGTCATAACAAATGGAACGATGGTAAGTTGCATGGGAATATATCTCGGAATGGCTATGGAAATGCCATAATAGGTAGGTATGGTGACTGTTTTGAGGAAGGTATATGGTGGGTGTATGACACCCGCGAAAGGTGTGTGGTATTAGAGAGGCTAGCAATGGTGGAAGGGTGAGAGTGTGTTTTATCCATGGACTCAACATTAGTCATAAAGAACTCACATACTTATTGCAAAAATCTATTAGTTATCGAAACAAAGTACTACGTGCATGCTCCTAGGGGGATAGATTGGTAGGAAAATCCATCTCTCATCCCCGATCGCCACTCATAAGGAAGACAATCAATAAATAAATCATGCTCCGACTTCATCACATAACGGTTCACCATACGTGCATGCTACGGGAATCACAAAATTTAGAACAAGTATTTCTCAAATTCACAACTACTCAACTAGCATGACTCGAATATCACCATCTTCATATCTCAAAACAATCATCAAGTGTCAAACTTCTCATAGTATTTAATGCACTCTATATGAAAGTTTTTATTATATCCATCTTGGATGCCTATCATATTAGGACTACTTTGATAGCCAAAACAAATTACCATGCTGTTCTAAGGGACTCTCAAAATAATATAAGTGAAGCATGAGAGATCAATAATTTCTATAAAATAAAACCACCACCGTGCTCTAAAAAGATATAAGTGAAGCACTAGAGCAAAATTATCTAGCTCAAAAGATATAAGTGAAGCACAAAAAGTATTCTAATAAATTCCGATTCATGTGTGTCTCTCCAAAAGGTGTGTACAGCAAGGATGATTGTGGTAAACTAAAAGGCAAATACTCAAATCATACAAGACGCTCCAAGCAAAACACATATCATTTGGTGAATAAAAATATAGCCTCAAGTAAAGTTACCGATAGACGAAGACGAAAGAGGGGATGCCTTCCGGGGCATCCCCAAGCTTAGGCTTTTGGTTGTCCTCGAATTTTACCTTGGGGTGCCTTGTGCATCCCCAAGCTTAGGCTCTTGCCACTCTTTATTCCACAATCCATCAAATCTTTACCCAAAACTTGAAAACTTCACAACACAAAACTCAACAGAAAATCTCATGAGCTCCGTTAGTATAAGAAAACAAATCACCACCTTAAGGTACTGTAATTAAATCATTCTTTATTTATATTGGTGTTAAACCTACTGTATTCCAAATTCTCTATGGTTCATACCCCCCGATACTAGCCATAGATTCATCAAAATAAGAAACAACACATGAAAAACAGAATCTGTCAAAAACAGAACAGTCTGTAGTAATCTGTATCAAACGTATACTTTTGTAACTCCAAACATTCGGAAATAAATTGGTGGACGTGAGGAATTTGTCTATTAATCATCTGCAAAAAGAATCAACCTAAAAGCACTCTCCAGTAAAAATGGAGCTAATCTCGTGAGCACTAAAGTTTCTGTTTTTTACAGCAAGATCATAAAGACTTCACCCAAGTCTTCCCAAAGGTTCTACTTGGCACAAACACTAATTAAAACATAAGACCACATCTAACCAGAGGCTATATGAATTATTTATTACTAAAGAGAAACAAAAAGCAAGAAACAAAAATAAAATTGGGTTGCCTCCCAACAAGCGCTATCGTTTAACGCCCCTAGCTAGGCATAAAAGCGAGAATAGATCTAGGTATTGCCATCTTTGGTTGGCAATTCTTCAATAGAAAACATATAACCCTTGGGAGTTTCCTTATTTTTATTAATGATCAAACTCCTAGGCAAGAAATCAAGAAATTCATTTGTAGCAAAAGGTTCCTTAATGATGGCGAAAAAGTTGGGGCGGATACTTATAGATTTGAGATCCGCATTTTCCTTACTAGAAGATTCACCCTTATTTTTAGGAACATACATCAATTTGGAAACTTTGGCATTATGAGGATTTGGAGTATTTCTCATGGAAGAAAAGGCAGACCCTAAATTAGTAATAATATCCTCAAGTTTATCAATTCTTGTGGAATCTTGATCTATCTTTTTGTTAACTATGGGTTCTTTTTCTTTAAAAAATTCAGAGTAACTCCTACCTTAGGTCCATATTGGGTAATCTGGTTGTGAATCTTTTTATCCAAATTTTCAATTAACTCTATAGTGGCAACTTTATTTTCAATAATTTCAAGCCTTTGCATCACATGTTCCAAAGTTAAAATAGTTCCATTAACCAAAAGAGGTGGTGGGCCAAACAAATCCATCATAGCTTTATAAGAAAAAGTATGGCTACCCAAGAAATTCTCTTCGGTAATGGTATCAAGAATATATCTATTCCAAGGGGTGATGCCTACATAAAAGTTGCAAAGAAGAATGGAAGTGGATTGCTTCCTATGGGATCTATTCTGAGCATTGCAAATCCTATACCAAGCATCTTTTAAATTTTCTCCTTCCCTTTGTTTAAAATTAAGAACTTCATGATCGGGTGTACTAACAATGATAGAAGGACTAGCCATAATGGCAAAGCAAACGATCTAACACACGGATACACAAGAAACAAGCGAAAAGAGACGAACGGGAAAAGAGGGCCAATAAAACGGCAAGGGTGAAGTGGGGGAGAGGAAAATGAGAGGCAAATGGCAAATAATGTAATGCGAGGGATAAGAGTTTGTGATGGGTACTTGGTATGTCTTGACTTGACTTGATTTGTGTGTAAGCATCCCCGGCAACGGTGCTAGAAATCCTTCTTGCTACCTCTTGAGCATGCGTTGGTTTTCCCTTGAAGAGGAAATGGTGATGCAGCAAAATATCGTAAGTATTTCCCTCAGTTTTTGAGAACCAAGGTATCAATCCAGTCGGAGGTTACACGCAAGTCGCCACGTACCTACACAAACAAATAAGAACCTTGCAACCAACGCGATAAAGGGGTTGTCAATCCCTTCACTGCCACTTGCAAAAGTGAGATCTGATAGAGATAATAAGATAAATATTTTTGGTATTTTTATCTTATAGATTGGAAAGTAAAGATTGCAACATAAACGGAAGCATAAATAGTAAATTGATAGGAAAATAATATGATGGAAGATAGACCCGGGGGCCATAGGTTTCACTAGTGGCTTCTCTCAAGATAGCATAATTTACGGTGGGTGAACAAATTACTGTCGAGCAATTGATAGAAAAGCGAATAATTATGAGAATATCTAGGCATGATCATGTATATAGGATCACGTCCGCGACAAGTAGACCGAAACGATTATGCATCTACTACTATTACTCCACACATCGACCGCTATCCAGCATGCATCTAGAATATTAAGTTCATAAGAACAGAGTAACACATTAGGCAAGATGACATGATGTAGAGGGATAAACTCAAGCAATATGATATAAACCCCATCTTTTTATCCTCGATGGCAACAATACAATACGTGCCTTGCTGCCCCTGCTGTCACTGGGAAAGGACACCGCAAGATTGAACCCAAAGCTAAGCACTTCTCCCATTGCAAGAAAGATCAATCTAGTAGGCAAAACTAAACCGATAATTCGAAGAGACTTGCAAAGATATCAAATCATACATATAAGAATTCAAAGAAGAACCAAATATTGTTCATAGATAATCTTGATCATAAACCCACAATTCATCGGATCTCGACAAACACACCGCAAAAGAATTACATCGAATAGATCTCCAAGAGAATAGAGGAGAACTTTGTATTGAGATCCAAAGAGAGAGAAGAAGCCATCTAGCTAATAACTATGGACCCAAAGGTCTACGGTAAACTACTCACACATCATCGGAGAGGATATGGTGTTGATGCAGAAGCCCTCCGTGATCGATTCCCCCTCCGGCAGAGCGCCGGAAAAGGCTCCAAGATGGGATCTCACGGGTACAGAAGGTTGCGGCGGTGGAAATAGGGTTTCGTGGTGCTCTCGGATGTTTTCTGGGTATATGAGTATTTATAGGCGAAAGAAGTAGGTCGGTGGAGCCACGAGGGTGGGGGCGTGCCTACCCCCCTGGTCGCACCCTCCTGCCTCATGGCCTCCTCGTTTCTTCCTCGACGTCCACTCCAAGTCTCTGGATTGCGTTTGTTCCAAAAATAACTTTCCCGAAGGTTTCATTCCGTTTGGACTCTGTTTGATTTCCTTTTCTATGAGACACTGAAATAGGCAAAAAAACAGCAATTTGCACTGTGCCTTGGGTTAATAGGTTAGTCCCAAAAATAATATAAAAGTGTATGATAACGACCATTAAACATCCAAAACAGATAATATAATAGCATGGAACAATAAAAAATTATAGATACGTCGAAGATGTATCAGACAACGATGCTACGATGGAGATCAAGGTGTCACGTCCATGACGATGGTGATCATGACGGTGCTTTGGAGATCGAGATCAAAGGCACAAGATGATGATGGCCATATCATATCACTTGTATTGATTGCATGTGATGTTTATCCTTTATGCATCTTATTTTTGCTTAGTTCGACGGTAGCATTATAAGATGATCTCTCACTAAATTTCAAGGTACAGGTGTTCTCCCTGAGTATGCACAATTGCAAAAGTTCGTCGTGCCGAGACACCACGTGATGATTGGGTGTGATAAGCTCTATGTTCACATACAACGGGTGCAAGCCAGTTTTTCACAGGCAGAATACTCGGGTTAAACTTGACGAGCTTAGCATATGCAGATATGGCCTAGGAACACTGAGACCGAAAGGTCGAGCATGCATCATATAGTAGATATGATCAACATAGTGATGTTCACCATTGAAAACTACTCCATCTCACATGATGATCGGACATGGTTTAGGTGATATGATTCACGTGATCACTTAGATGATTAGAGGGATGTCTATCTAAGTGGGAGTTCTTTAATAATTTAATTAACTTAACTTTAATTTATCATGAACTTAGTACCTGATAGTATTTTGTATGTCTGTGTTGTTGTAGATAGATGGCCCGTTGATAACCCACGAGTGTAGGGGATCAATTGTAGCCTCTTTCGATAAGTAAGAGTGTCGAACCCAATGAGGAGCTAAAGGTAGAATAAATATTCCCTCAAGTTCTATCGACCATCGATACATCTCTACGCATGCTTACCGTTTGCTTTACCTAGAACAAGTATGCAACTAGAAGTACTTTATAGGTGTTGTTGGATAGGTTTGCAAGATAATAAAGAGCATGTAAATATAAACTAGGGGCTGTTTAGATAAAGAAGTAATAAAGTAAATATAGCGAGTGTGGAAAAGTGGTGGTAGGAGTTGTGAAATTGTCCCTAAGCAATTGACTACGTTACTAGACCGATAGCAAGTTTTATGTGGGAGAGGCATAAGCTAACATACTTTCTCTTCTTGGATCATATGCACTTATGATTGGAACTCTAGCAAGCATTCGCAACAACTAAAGATCATTAAGGTAAAACCCAACAATAGCATTAAAGCATCAAGTCCCCTTTATCCCATACGCCACAACCCCCTTACTCGGGTTTATGCTTCTGTCACTCAAGCAACCCACTATAAGAGAATCATGAACGTATTGCAACACCCTACAGCAGGAATCAACGCTTGGGCGACACGGAGAGCACCATAGGACAACAACATAACCACAAGCAAATTAAACCAATCATAGCAATTCATCAATCACTGATAGGACAATGAAAAATCTACTCAGACATCATAGGGTGGCAACACATCATTGGATAATAATATGAAGCATAAAGCACCATGTTCAAGTAGAGGGTACAGCAGGTTGCGAGAGAGTGCACCGCTGAATATAGATAGGTGAAGGTGATGGAGATGTTGGTGAAGATGATGGAGGTGTTGGTGTAGATCGTGGTGATGATGATGGCCCCCGGCAGCGTTCCGGCGCCACCGGAAGCGAGGGGGAGAGAGCCCCCCTTCTTCTTCTTCTTCCTTGACCTTCTCCCTAGATGGGAGAAGGGTTTCCCCTCTGGTCCTTGGCTCCCATGGCGTGGGAGGGGTGAGAGCCCCTCCGAGATTGGATATGTCTCAATGTCTCTCTCTGTTTCTGCGTTCTCGGCGTCTGCCCTTTCACCGTTTCTGATATATCCGGAGATCCGTAACTCCGATTGGATTGAAACCTTCACCCAGATTTTTTCCCGAAAGTTAGCTTTCTTGCGGCCGAAGAAGAGCAGTAACCGCCTTACGGGGTGCCCATGAGGGTCAGGGGCGCGCCTGCCCCCCTGGGGCATTCCCCCCTGCCTCGTGGCCTCCTCGGGCATCGTCTCGCGTTGATTCTTCTTCCCAGATGTCACAAATATTCCAAAAATATTCTCTGTCCGTTTTTATCCCGTTTGGACTCCGTTTGATATGGGGTTTCTGCGAAACATAAAACATGCAACAAACAGGAACTGGCACTGGGCACTGGATCAATATGTTAGTCCCAAAAATAATATAAAAAGTTGCCAAAAGTATATGAAAGTTGTAGAATATTGGCATGGAACAATCAAAAATTATAGATACGACGGAGACGTATCAGCATCCCCAAGCTTAATTCCTACTCGTCCTCGAGTAGGTAAATGATAAAAAGATAATTTTTGATGTGGTATTCTACCTAGCATAATCTTTATCATGTAATCTAATCATGGCATGAATATTAAGACACGAGTGATTCAAGGAAATAGTCTATCATTTGACATAAAAACAATAATACTTCAAGCACACTAATAAAGCAATCATGTCTTTTCAAAATAACATGGCCAAAGAAAGTTATTCCTACAAAATCATATAGTCTGGCTATGCTCCATCTTCACCACACAAAATATTCACATCATGCACAACCCCGATGACAAGCCAAGCAATTGGTTCATACTTTTTAACGCGTTCAGCTTTTTCAACCCTCACGCAATACATGAGCGCAAGCCATGGACGTAGCACTATGGGTGGAATAGAATATGATGATGGGGTTTATGTGGAGAAGACAAAAAAGGAAGAAAGTCTCACATCGACGCGGTTAATCAATGGGCTAGGGAGATGCCCATCAATTGATGTCAATGCAAGGAGTAGGGATTTCCATGCAACGGATGCACTAGAGCTATAAGTGTATGAAAGCTAAAACTGAAACTAAGTGGGTGTGCATCCAACTTGCTTGCTCATGAAGACATAGGGCATTTGAGGAAGCCCATCGTTGGAATATAGAAGCCAAGTTCTATAATGAAAATTCCCACTAGTATATGAAAGTGATAACTCAAGAGACTCTCTATATGAAGAACATGGTGCTACTTTGAAGCACAAGTGTGGTAAAAGGATAGTAACATTGCCCCTTTTTTCTTTTTATTCCTTTTTTTGCGGGCTTCTTTGGCCCCTTTTTTTATTTAGGCTTCTTTGGCCTCTTTTTTTTCTTGGGGCAATGCTCTAATAATGACAAAGATATGCTAGACCAAAGATATGACTCTATATGAATGCCTCCGGCGGTGTACCGGGATGTGCAATGATCTAGCGTAGCAATGACATCAAAAAATGGGCAAGCCATGAAAACATCATGCTAGCTATCTTACGATCGTGCAAAGCAATATGACAATAAATGCTCAAGTCATGTATATGATGATGATGAAAGTTACATGGCAATATATCTCGGAATGGCTATGGAAATGTCATGATAGGTAGGTATGGTGGTTGTTTTGAGGAAGATATAAGGAGGCTTATGTGTGATGGAGCGTATCATATCATGGGGTTTGGATGCACCGGCGAAGTTTGCACCAACTCTCGAGGTGAGAAAGGGCAATGCACGGTACCGAAGAGGCTAGCAATTATGGAAGGGTGAGAGTGCATATAATCCATGGACTCACATTAGTCATAAAGAACTCATATGCTTATTGCAAAAGTTTATTAGCCCTCGAAGCAAAGTACTACTACACATGCTCCTAGGGGGATATATTGGTAGGAAAAGACCATCGCTCGTCCCCGACCGCCACTCATAAGGAAGACAATCAATAAATACCTCATGCTCCAACTTCGTTACATAACGGTTCACCATACGTGCATGCTACGGGAATCACAAACCTCAACACAAGTATTTCTACAATCCACAAATACCCACTAGCATGACTCTAATATCACCATCTTTATATCACAAAACTATTGCAAGGAATCAAAAATATCATATTCAGTGATCTACAAGTTTTATGTAGGATTTTATGACTAACCATATGAATGACCAATTCCTGTCAACTCTCTAACTAGATATAAGTGAAGCAAGAGAGTTTAATTCTTTCTACAAAAGAAATACCCACGCTCTAACAATTATAAGTGAAGCAAAAGAGCATTCTACAAATGGCGGTTTTCTATGTGAAGAGAAACAGGCAATCCAAACTTCAAATGATATAAGTGAAACACACGAAGCATTCTATAAAGCCATACTCAAAAGATTTAAGTGAAGTGCAATGAGCATTCTATAAATAAACAATGGACTATCTCATACCAGCATGGTGCATAAAGGAAAAGTGAAAACTAAATGCAAAAGACGCTCCAAGGTTTGCACATATCGCCTGAACGAAACGAATCCGAAAACATACCGATACTTGTTGAAGATAGAGGGGATGCCTTCCGGGGCATCCCCAAGCTTAGACGCTTGAGTCTCCTTGAATATTTACTTGGGGTGCCTTGGGCATCCCCAAGCTTGAGCTCTTGCCTCTCCTCCTTTTCCTCATATGGAGACCTTCTCGATCATCGAACACTTCATCCACACAAAACTTCAACAGAAAACTCTGTAAGATCCGTTAGTATAATAAAGCAAATCGCCACTCTAACTACTGTTGAAAACCAATTCATATTTTGTTTTTGCATTATAGCTACTGTAATATAACTTTTCCATGGCTTAATCCACTGATAGAAATTGATAGTTTCATCAAAACAAGCAAACTATGCATCAAAAACAGAATCTGTCAAAAACAGAACAGTTTGTAGCAATCTGAACATTCACCATACTTCTGCTACTCCTAAAATTCTGCAAAAATTAGGACAAATAAGAAATTTGTATAGAAAGGCAGTGCAAAAGAATCATAACCGTTTGACGTTCCAGTAAAAAATGCAAAATTGCGCACTACAGCCAAAGTTTCTGTCCTGCACCGCACAAACCAACAAGTAATCTAAACATCCTAAAGGCAAACCTTGGCACATTATTTTTATATTTAAACTCTATAAAATCACACAACAGAAATAAATGACTCTCTAAAACTTCCGGGTTGTCTCCCAGGCAGCGCTTTCTTTAAAGCCATTAAGCTAGGCATATAGCGCTCAAGTAATGGATCCACCCGGATCCCAAGGTATATCAAAGCCAATTTTAATTAACAATGATTTGTAATTTAGTAGTGAGCACAAAGTAACATATATCATGCAACAACAAAGTCTAACTCTCTTCCTATGTATCGGCATGTCATAAAAGAACAATTCATGCACACATAGTAAAGGCCAATGCATAGTATAAATAGATTCTTGCAATTTTATCATATTGGAAACATAGAGAGGTGGACACATAGTTCCTCTCTCGTAATAATTGCAAGTAGGAGCAGGAAGCACATGCATATTATATCTATCAAAATCATCATGTGTAGTAGTAAAACACAACCCATCAATATAATCCTTAATAATAGCAAACTTCTCCGATATACTGTAGTTTGGAGAATTCAAAAAGATAATAGGACTATCATGCATGGGTGCAATAGCAACAATTTCATGTTTAACATAAGAAACTATAGCAAGTTCATCTCCATAAGCATCATTCATATTGGCATCTTGGCCACAAGCATAGCAAGCATCATCAAAAAGGGATATTTCAAGAGAATCAACGGGATCATAACAATCATCATAGCAATCATCCTTCGGTAAGAACGAAGGGGGATTAAACAATGTATGAGTTAAAGAGTTACTCTCATTAGAAGGTGGGCACGGGTAGCTAATCCGCTCTTCCTCCTTTTGTTCTTCGCTCTCCTCATCATCTTTTTCATCCAATGAGCTCACAGTTTCATCAATTTCTTCTTCCATAGAATCCTGTAAAATATTAGTCTCTTCTTGGACAGCGGAGAATTCCTCAATATATGGTTTAACATAGGCATTAGAAGCATAATTATCATAACAATATTCAAGTATGGCAAAATTTTCAGATTTGTAAAGAGTAGCATCATA
This sequence comes from Triticum timopheevii, assembly GCA_963921465.1. Lineage (NCBI taxonomy): Eukaryota > Viridiplantae > Streptophyta > Magnoliopsida > Poales > Poaceae > Triticum > Triticum timopheevii. The sequence goes on from OY997266.1 coordinate 467,490,971, forward strand.
CGTTTCAATCAAAGAAGCAATTTCATAAGCACCCTTAAAAGCAACAAATTCTTCAATTTGTTGAACATCATAGTAATTACAAACACCCTTAGCATACGAAGATACGATCCCATTATCAATAAACTCACATTGGTAGGGAAGGTGTTTCTTAGGGTTTTCAGAACAACAAGTAACATCATATATTTCACATAAATTCCAAGCATAGCATTGCAAACAATGAATTTGATCTAGTAAAAGTTTCCCTTTTTCAGATATACGGTGTCGCACATAACAAGCATTCTCATCTAAAGATTTTCCCTCAACTAAGCTAGTTGGGGTTTCAGCACGAGCACAAAGGGATCGAAGATGATCCAAGTAAAAAGCTTCAGGAGTGTGATAGATTTTGAGTGGTTCTTCAACCATTGGTGTAGTAAGTACAACTAATTTTTTTGGTATTTTGCGTTTCCTACCCATAACTAAAGATAGAAAACAACTAAGAATGACAAATAAAAATTACTTAGTGATAAAGCAAACAAGCACACACGAGAATATTCACCCCACGCTATGACTCCCCGGCAATGGCACCAGAAAAAGGTCTTGATAACCCACAAGTGTAGATCAATTGTAGCCTCTTTCGATAAGTAAGAGTGTCGAACCCAACGAGGAGCTAAAGGTAGAACAAATATTCCTTCAAGTTCTATCAACCACTGATACAACTCTACGCATGCTTATCGTTTGCTTTACCTAGAACCAGTATGAAACTAGAAGTACTTTGTAGGTGTTGTTGGATAGGTTTGCAACATAATAAAGAGCACATAAATATAAACTAGGGGCTGTTTAGATAAAGAAGTAATAAAGTAAATATAGCGAGTGTAGAAAAGTGGTGGTAGGAGTTGTGAAATTGTCCCTAAGCAATTGACTACGTTACTAGACCGATAGCAAGTTTTATGTGGGAGAGGCATAAGCTAACATACCTTCTCTTCTTGGATCATATGCACTTATGATTGGAACTCTAGCAAGCATTCACAACTACTAAAGATCATTAAGGTAAAACCCAACCATATCATTAAAGCATCGAGTCCCCTTTATCCCATACGCCACAATCCCCTTACTCGGGTTTATGCTTCTGTCACTCAAGAAACCCACTATAAGAGAATCATGAACGTATTGCAACACCCTACAGCGGGAATCCTTCAGGCTTGCGACACGGAGAGCACCATAGGATAGCAAATTAAACCAATCATACAATTCATCAATCACCGATAGGACAACGAAAAATCTACTCAGACATCATAGGATGGCAACACATCATTGGATAATAATATGAAGCATAAAGCACCATATTCAAGTAGAGGGTATAGCGGGTTGCGGGAGAGTGGACCGCTGAATATAGATGGGGTAAGGTGATGGAGATGTTGGTGAAGATGATGGAGGTGTTGGTGTAGTGAAAGTGCGTTATATCGACTAGAGGGGGGGTGAATAGGCGATTTTTATGAATTCTTCACTAAGGAATTTGCTGGTGAGGAAATTCCTTAGCGAAGAACTACTTGCAGCGGAATAAGTACTCAGAAGTAAACATAACAGGATACAAAACTAGCACAGAGTACAGAAAGCGTAAACACAGGATAACAAGATGAAGACAGACAAACTGAAGAAATTGAACTGAGGAATTTGTGAAAGTCTTCAGTCAAAGTCTTCAAGCACAGATATGAACAACATACAACACAGTAATGAGGAAATGAAAGAGTTGAGGAATTAGAACCAGTTAGTTGGTGAAGACAATGATTTGGTAAACCAGTTCCAACTGCTGTCTCAGTTGTACGTCTGGTTGGAGCGGCTGAGTATTTAAACTCGAGGACACACAGTCCCGGACACCCAGTCTCTGAGCCGCAACTCAGGACACCCAGTCCTCACCGTATTCTCCTTGAACTAAGACCACGCAGGCCTCGTCCAATCACTCGTGGTAAGTCTTCAGGTGACTTCCAAACCTTCTAGACCTTGACGTCTAACCATCTGGAAGAAGCACAGTCTTCAAAGGTAACAAGCGTCGGATCCACGCAGGATCAATTTCTTCAGTGATGCTCAATCACTTTGGGTTTGTGGGGGTTTGGTTTTGGGATTTCCTCACTTGATGATTTTCGCTCAAAGTCCTCGGAGGATGGGTTGCTTTCAAATGACAAGTGTCAAGTTCTCTCGGAGCAGCCAACCAACTAGTGGTTGTAGGGGGCGGCTATTTATAGCCTAGGGAGCAGCCCGACATGATAAGACATAAATGCCCTTCAATGATATGACCGTTAGGTGGATAAGATATTTTGGACAGCCGGCGTGCAGCACAGCAACGGTCGGAAATTTGACTCTCAAATTCCTCAGGGCTATCATGTTCCTCACTGTGTAGGCAATTCGCACTGGCGAATTCCTAACTCCTCAGTTAGAGCAAAGTCCTCAGTGACCAGAAGAACTGCGTCTCTGTCACTGAAGAAATTGACTGAACTGTATGAGATTTCCAATGGCTTCACTCGAAGGGATTGGTAGGTGTAGGACTTTGAGTTGAGCATCACATGGAAATTTTTCCTTAGTATTTCCTCGACCCCCTTTAACAGTACGGTGTTTCCTATGACTCAAGAAAGAGAAAATGAAACTACGAAAACAAAAGTCTTCACGCTCCATATTCCTCGAATGAATATCAAGTCTTCAAGGTCACACCAATTTCTTCAATTTCAAAGTCTTCAGAAAGTCTTCAGAATATCAAAGTCTTCAGTCGAAGAACTTCATTTTTAGGGGTCAACTTTCTCTGTAAATATCAAACTCCTCACAGACTTATAGACCTGTGTACACTCACAAACGCATCAGTCACTTAACCTATAAGTCTTCAATACACCAAAATCACCAAGGGGCACTAGATGCACTTACAATCTCCCCCTTTTTGGTGATTGATGACAACATAGGTTAAGTTTTCAACGGGGATAAACATATGAAGTGTAAATACTGATATTGAGGAATTTGGTTGCAAGATATAGAAGAACTCCCCCTGAATGTGTGCTTAGTGAGGAATTTGCTTTTGAGGCAATGCACATTTGAAGAATTGAATCATGGAGATCTCCCCCTATATCTTGTAATTCATACACGCATTTGATATATAATATGAAGAATTTGAAATGCATGATGAAATATGGTGCCTGATGAGATTCAGCATGCGTGCAATAATATTAACGAGGAATATGCATGCAGAATAACACATCAAAAGTATCAGAGCACAGTGCAAGGTCAGAGCACAATGCACCGTTCAAAAGTATCAGGGCACCATCGGATTTAAGATTACAACTCGATCCAATAAAAGTTTCAGAAGAACGAGAGTTGTAACTTAACAAAAACGCCCATAATATAAACCCGCTTGAAGACTAACTCAGATTTCTCCCCCTTTGTCATCGAATGACCAAAAGGGTCGAAACTAAGGACTAACGCCCCTGAAGAATTTCAAGTTGATGGAGGAGCGCCAGCGTTGTCGGGGTTGTTTGTTGAAGTAGGGCCTGCCGCAGTGTCGTCCAAATCTTCATGTTCATCAGTTTCACGCAATGAAGAATAAGAACTGGCCACCAGATCAGGAACTTTGACTCTCTTGAATTTCTTCAGAGGTGGTGCAGACCAGTCAAATGCTTCCTGGAGACCCATAGTCTTCAGTTCTTCCGCGGAATATACATGAGTGAGAACAGCCCAGGTGCGGTTGAGGGTTTCATGAAGATGATACTGATTTTTCTTCACTGCATTATGGGTTGAGGTCATGTTGTGAAGAATTGCAGCAAATTGACGTTTCACCCATTTGTGATTGTGATCAACCTTCTGATGAAGACTGAGGAGTAACTCACGGTCAGTCATCACCCTGGGTGCTGTTGCTTGAGGCTTTTGCTTGGCGGACGTATTTGCGACAGTGTCATGTGTTGCGGAATCGTCATTGGTGGAGTAAGATGTAGCTAGACGGAATTGACCATCCAATGGACGAGTGCCTTCATCGATCACAGCAGCTGCCTTGCCCTTATCATCAGATGATGAAACTGGTCGCTTGAGAACTTCAATGGGCAGCAAGTAGCTACCATGGTTCAGAGTGTCAGCCCTATAATTCAGTGAAGATCTTGCCCTTATGAATCTCATAATCCAAGGCGCATAGGGCTTCAGCTCAAAAGGTGACATTGCAACATTAGCCAGAGTCCTCATGAAGAAATCATGGAAGTTGACGGGAACGCCATGAATGATGTTGAAAAGCATGTTCTTCATGATGCCAACGACATCTTCATCATTTGAGTCATGGCCTTTGATAGGACTCATTGTCTTCGTCAGGATTCGATAGACAGTCCGAGGCACATACAGCAATTCCTTGATGAGGAATTTGGTTCGAGGGGCCTGCCCTGGCTTCAAAGGCTTCATGAGCACTTGCATATAATGATCTGTCAGTTCGCGGTCATTGTAGATGCATCGTGCACTGTCATGGGGAGGATCAAGAGGAAGGACACGAAGCAATTCAGTTGCTGGTGCCTTATAGTGAGTGTTTTCTGTCATCCAATCTAGCACCCATGAATTGACATCTTCAGCATCTCCGGTGATATGCAAAGTGGCATAGAACTGAAGAATGAGGTCTTCATTCCAATCACAGATATCGGTGCAGAAATTCAGTAGTCCTACATCGTGAATAACTCGGAGGACTGGCTCGAAGCACGGCAGAGATTCCATATCCACATGAGGAATGTGCTCATGATCAAAGATTTTGTCCTTGTCAAAGAGCACTGAGGAATAGAAGTTGGCTTGAGTAGCAGTCCAGAAACGTCTTTTCCATATGCGAGCAGAGTCATATGGATTGTAATCAGTGAAGAATACATGCTCAGAAAAGAAGTCTTCAGCCTTGAATTTTTGCTTGCTAGAGAACGGATTCTTCGGTTTGGGCAGAGGAGTGTCAGTGATTTGCAGCACAACCTCAGGAATCGCGATCTCAGGTGCTTCAGGCTGAGGAATTTCTGGTTCCTCTTCTTGTGCAGTTTGGGGATCAGTAGCAGGTTCTTCAGCACTAGCGGCTGGAATCTCTTCATGAACAGACAATGTGGGATGAGTTTCTTCAGAGCCCATTTGAACAGTTGTAGCCGGGGACTGAGGAATTTGTTGAATAGGAGTGTAGAGAGGAGTATTGGGATGCTGACTTTCCCAAAAGTCATCGTTCATCACTGGTGTAGTGCATCCAATATCCACATCTTCGTCTTCTTTTTCAATTTCCTCAACACCAGCCTCTTCAGCTGTGAACTGAGGCATCAGTGAGGAAACGACTGGCGTTGAAGGGAATGTTTCCACTTCAATTTCTTCATCAAACTGCTCTGAGGTAGCAACAGAATGATTTTCTTCGTCAGATCCGCTTGGGATCTTGTAGTCTTCTCCATAAGGAACAATTTCCTTAGACGACATGGAGGAAATAGGAACGGCATCAATGGGATTTTCAAGTGAGCTGGTCATTGGCTTCATTTTCTTCGCGGCCGTAGAATTTGACGCAGCTGATGCCTTCCTTTTCTTTACTGCAGCTCGCTCTGCAGCCTTGGTCTTCTTCACTTCATACGCAGAAGGAAGAATTGGAGTTGGTGTTGGCGTGGGAGGAGCTGAGGATTGTGGTTCATTTTCTTCAGGCGGAACTGGTGCAGTTGCCCTGATCTCTTCAGTTTCTTCAGGCGCACCACTAGTGGATGCCCTGGGAATTTCTTCAGTGGCTGGGATGGAGTCATCAGCCCTGGAACTTGTAGTCTCATCAGCAGGCTGAAAGTCATCAGCCTGAGGATTTTCTTGTTGCGATGGGGCTGCAACAGTTGTCATTTTCTTCGTCAAATTGACGAATCTCACTTTGGCTCCTTGCCAATCAGCATGGTATGCATCGAAATCTTTGTTGAGGGCTTGGATCTCAGATTGAGCCTTGAGAAGTTCTTCAGGTGATAGTCTGACAACGTTCTTCTTCAGAAGCTTCTCCTTTCTAGCTTGTGCTCTCTTTATCTCACAAGCCTTTTCAAACTTCCATTTCTCTTGAGCGATGAAATGGGTTAGCATATGACTTTGACCAGGATTCAGAGGCAGATCAGGCATTGGAGTGTTTGGATCCTTATGCCATAAGTCAATGTAGTCGAGGATCTTCTTCGGATCCAAAAGCAAAGGCACAGGTGTTCCTTTGGCTCTGGCGGCCTTTGCTTGTCCATCTCTGATGATTGCTGCAAGTTCTTCATCAGAAGCCTCGTCATCAGAGGGCACTTGGAAAGCAACCTGTTTCTTTCTTGGACTTGGCCGAGAACCGCGTCCAGCTGTTGCTTTTGTCTTCAGCAGAGTGGGGCCTGGTGAGGACATTGGTGCAGCTGAAGAACTCGCTGAGACACCAGAAGCAATTGAGAAACCCTGAGTCCTTTGACATGTAGCCAGATGCACAGGAGTTGAGGTTTTGGAGGGAGCTGCTGAGGACTTTGGTGGAGCAGCAGTAGTCTGAGGAATTTGCCGTGAGGGCGCGGCTGAGGAACTTGGCTGTGAGGGCGCTGATGGTGAAGCACTTGGCTTGCGAGCAGGCTTCTTCGGCATTGATTTCCTCGGCTTGACCGAGATCTCAGCGGCAGCAGCAGCAGCAGAATCCTCATTGAATTTCCTCACTGCCTCCTTGGCTTGTCTTGCCAATTTGGCTTGGCGCCTAGCCCATTCTTCAGGAAAGTCTTCACCACGTTTGATGCTAGTGGGATCAGCGACTTGGCCAGGTGCCAATGGAGCTCGTGGGCATGGAGGATTTAAGGTGAATTTCTTCATGTACTTTGGAGTAACATATCGATATTCCCTCCATTCTCGTGCCCATCTTCGTTCAATCCTCTGAATGCGCACTTTGCGCTGATTTTTGTTCTCTTTGCCAAATTTGGCTTCATCAGGTGTGCAATAATCCTTGTATATGTCATCAGGGATCTCGAAAGCAGTCATGACCTCCGGTTTCTTTCCTCCTTTCCGCGGTCTCTTTCCTTCAGCCATTTTCTTCAGATGAGGAATTTGAACAATTGAACACTCTGAAGAAGTATGTAGTTTTTCTTCGAGGAACGCTGCAAATGAGTTAAGTTGATGAGAACCTAGTGATTCAGCAGCGGACATGAGTACCTGTGAACAGAGTGTAGGTGCGAGGAATTTGGAGAGGTCATATGCGTTCTCAGAAGATTTTTCAAAAAAGACAAGTTTTGAGGAATTTGACCAGTTGAGCCTTGAGGAATTTCACTAAGCGTTCTTGTCTTAGGTTCCAGAGTTTTACAGATCGAAAATCCGCACAATTGAGGAATCTTGAAGAAATGAGTGCTTAGAGAGATGGATCAAGAGCATACAGTGTGTGAGGTGTCCATATGTGAAGATTTGAAGAATAAAACACCTTTGAAGATTTTCAGAAAAGTTTGAGAATCAAAGCGAGTAATAAAAGTGACTTTTAATTACCCAAACTGAAGAACACGACGAACAGAGATGAACAGCGGTGAAGTTCGTCAAGTTAGATCTCCCACGCCCTAACTTGGCAGAGGGAGACAGCTACGGCGGCGGCGGAGTGAAGATTTCCGCAGCCGGCGTGAGTACGACGACGACGAGGTTGAGGCAGTGAAGCTCTTCCGCACCGGCGGCGATGGAGTAGCGGCGGCGCTAGGGTTTGAGGAGAGCTCGAGCGGGAGATAGCGACCGAGCGGAGTAAATGAAGTAAGGAAGGGGAGAGGGGTATTTATAGCCACGGTAAAAACTGTTCGCCCGAAGATTTTGGGACGAACATGCCCCTGCCCTTTCTTCTTCACGCGACATGTGTCACCCACGTACTGTGCATATGAGATCGTGTAAGATCGTGGGTGAATAAAATAATGCATCGTGGGATGCGGAACGGTTTGAGCGGTAAAACCGAAAATCTGGATAAGATTTGTTTTAAAATTTCATTCGCAATTTCTTCAGCTGACAAGGACATAGTGAAGACTTTGAACGAGTTTCAATCAGAACGCACATGAAGAATTTGTGAATAGATTGGGTTGAGTTTAGCACAGAGGGGGAAGGGTCCGATCACATTCACTTAGCAGAAAAAGCAACTTGAAGAAATAGCCATAAGTGAATGCTGTAGAGGACATAAACTCATATATATATATATAGCCAATGAAGAAAAACGACGGAAACAGTGAAGATTTTGTGAAGTTGAAGAATTTGAAAGACTGAAGAATTTCAAAAATGAGGAAAAACTCAAATTGAAGATTTTCAACTTTTGTGGTGGCGTGACCCACCGTATAAGAATGATGATTTCAGACACCGCGTACAATTGTCGTAGGGTTCTGAGAATCAAATTCTTCATTAATTTCTTCACACTTAGAGTGTTATTCTTCATTGATTGAAGAAAAACGTTTCTTCATGTGTTGCACATCTAAGTCATCAATTCTGCATAAGGGTTAGGATGTGTGTCCTTTTCAAAGAACATTCGAAGATTCTAAGATATTTAGATCACACCGCAACTTGCTAAATCTCTTCTCATCCAAGGGCTTAGTGAAGATATCAGCTAGCTGTTCTTCAGTCTTCACATGCTCGATGGAGATGTCGCCCTTCAACACATGATCACGAAGAAAATGATGACGAATCTGGATGTGCTTAGTCTTCGAGTGCTGAACTGGGTTGTGAGCAATCTTGATGGCACTCTCATTGTCACAGAGGAGAGGCACATTCTTCATGTTGACGCCATAGCCCTTGAGGGTTTGCTTCATCCAAAGCAGTTGAGCACAGCATGAGCCAGCAGCAATGTATTCAGCTTCAGCAGTAGACAGTGATACGCAGTTCTGTTTCTTCGAGGACCAACAGACCAAAGATCGTCCGAGGAAATGACAAGTGCCAGATGTTGACTTGCGGTCCACACGATCACCAGCATAGTCAGAGTCAGAATATCCAATGAGGTCAAAAGCAGAGCCCTTGGGGTACCATAATCCTAGTGTTGGTGTGTGAGCTAGATATCGAAGAATATGCTTCACAGCCTTATGGTGTGATTCCTTCGGTGCAGCTTGAAATCGGGCACACATGCAAACACTAAGCATTATATCTGGCCTAGATGCACATAAGTACAAAAAAGAACCAATCACGGAGCGGTATACCTTGTGATCGAAGTCAATACCATTTTCATCAGTGCATAGATGACCATTTGTGGGCATAGGAATTTTGACGCCTTTGCAATCTTGCATGCCGAATTTCCTCAGTACATCTTTGAGGTATTTCTCCTGAGATATGAATATGCCATTGCGCTGCTGACGAATTTGAAGACCTAAGAAGAATTTCAACTCTCCCATCATAGACATTTGATATTCTTCACTCATCATATAGGCAAATTCATCACTATATCGTTGGTTAGTACAGCCAAAGATAATATCATCAACATATATTTGGCACACAAACGGTTCACCATCATATGATTTAGTAAAAAGAGTAGGGTCGAGTGAACCGGGTGTGAAGCCATTCTTCACGAAGAATTCCTTCAATGTATCATACCACGCCCGAGGGGCTTGCTTGAGGCCATAGAGGGCCTTATCGAGTCTGAAGACTTTGTCAGGATTCTTTGGATCTTCAAAACCTGGGGGTTGAGCAACATATACTTCTTCCTCAAGCTTACCATTGAGGAATGCACTTTTCACATCCATTTGATATAAGATGATATCATGATGGTTAGCGTAAGCAAGTAATATGCGAATAGCCTCAAGTCTAGCAACAGGTGCAAAAGTTTCATCGAAATCAATTCCTTCAACCTGTGTGTAGCCTTGAGCTACTAGTCGTGCCTTATTCCTCACCACAAGGCCATTTTCATCTTGCTTGTTGCGGTAGATTGACTTTGTGCCAATGATATTATGCTTGCGAGGATCTGGGCGATTGACCAATTCCCAGACATTGTTCAGCTCGAACTGATGTAATTCTTCTTGCATAGCCTGAATCCACTCCGGCTCCAGAAATGCTTAATCTACCTTAGTGGGCTCTGTGATAGAGACAAAAGCATACTGCCCACAAAAGTTAGATAAATGTGATGCTTTTGAGCGTGTGAGAGGACCTGGTGCGCTAATGTCATCGATGATCTTCTCCACTTGCCCTTGTTTTGCAACGCGCGGATGAGTTGGTTGTCGCTGAGGATTTTGATCAGCATTTTCTTCAGCACCATTTTCCTCATCTTGTTCTTCAGGTGCATCAGCTCGACGTTCTTCATGAACAGGAATGAATTCTTCAGCAGATTCTTCAGTAGGAATGACATCCTCAGTTGCCTTGAGCTTGATAGCATCTTCAGGTGCTGGTTCATCTAACACAGAAGGTAGGTGCTCTCTTTGCGAGCCATTAGTTTCATCGAACCGCACATCTACAGTGTCAACAATCTTGTGAAGAACAATGTTGAAGACTCTGTAGGTGTGCGAGTCCTTTCCGTAACCAAGCATAAAACCTTCATGTGCTTTCGGTGCAAATTTAGAGTTGTGGTGAGGATCTCTAATCCAACATTTAGCACCGAAGACTTAGAAATAACTCACATTGGGTTTCTTGTCAGTGAGGAGTTCATAGGTAGTCTTCTTGAAGAATTTGTGAAGATATACTCTGTTGATGATGTGGCAGGCAGTATCAATTGCATCAATCCAAAAACGTTGAGGCGTTTTGTATTCATCAAGCATAGTGCGAGCCATCTCAACAAGAGTTCTGTTCTTGCGCTCCACGTCGCCATTCTGCTGAGGAGTATAGGGAGCAGATAACTCATGAGTAATACCAAGTTCATCAAGATATGCATCGAGACCAGAATTCTTGAACTCAGTTCCATTGTCACTTTTGATATGCTTGATCTTCACACCAAAGTTGGTTGAAGCCCTCGAGGAAAATCGTTTGAAGACTTCCTGCACTTCATGTTTGTAAGTAACAATGTGTACCCATGTATATCGAGAATAATCATCAACAATGACAAAACCATATAAAGATGCATCATTAGTGACTGCTGAGTAATGATTAGGTCCGAAGAGGTCCATGTGAAGCAATTCGAATGGACGTGTAGTGGTCATGATAGTCTTCGCTGGATGCTTGGCCTTGGTCATTTTTCTGGCTTCACATGCTCCGCATAAGTGATCCTTGAGGAATTTGACATTCTCAATGCCAATGACATGCTTCTTCTTCGCAAGCGTGTTCAGATTCCTCATGCCTGCATGACCAAGTCGTCGATGCCATAGCCAGCCTTCTGAAGCTTTTGCAAGTAGACACACGGCTGGTTGTGGTCCTGTAGAGAAATCAACAATATACAGATCTCCTCTCCTAAAGCCTTCGAAGACTTTGGAATTGTCAGCTTCCATAATCATAACACAGCGATATTTGCCAAAGACAACAACCATATCAAGATCACAAAGCATTGAGACTGACATCAGATTGTATCCTAAGGACTCAACAAGCATGACTTTGTCCATGTGCTTATCCTTAGAGATAGCAACCTTACCAAGACCCAATACCTGACTTTTGCCTTTGTCAGCAAAGATGATATGCTTCAGAGGTGACGGTGATAAGGGAGCATCCATCAATAGATTCTTGTCACCAGTCATGTGATTTGTACATCCACTATCGAGGACCCATTCAGTGGTTTTGGGTTGATCATCCTGCAGATGAATTAGTGTAGCTTACAATCTCATATGCTTCATCAGTGAAGAATATGATATCAAGTTCATCAGATGAATTTCATCAAGCAGTAAACAGATATAGCAGTATGAGGACATGTGAAATGAATGTTCATTTCATCATGATTCGCCTGCGTCCTTTCAGGCATTTTTGTCAGGTCCCCAGCAAATTCTTCAGACGTTAAGGCACGTCTGGAGACCTGACCCTGCAGAAGAGATTAGTTCTTTTTCTTCACCACCCACATCTGGAGGGGTGGCAAAGAGTTCATCATTCTGCGAGCACCATATGAGAAAGGTGGCAAAGATGCCAAACCATTTCGTTTCACATAAGAGGGGTTAGGGTAAGCATATGAATAAGCAGAGTAATTCTTCGAGGACTTATGAACATAATGGTTTGAAGAATAATGCACATATTCATAGCCCTTAGCTCTACCCTGTGAGACAGAGTTGTTAGCACAATGATAATCATATGAGGACTTTGATCCATGTGAAGAATTTGGTCCATATGAGGACTTGGATCCATATGAAGAATTTGTTCCATATGAAAAATTTGATCTGGGGTTCCTGTTCTTCACAGGTGGTGTCATGAGGACATTCACCTGAAGACTTTCACCACAACTTTTGGGAACCCAGATCTTCTTCATAGGGGAACCATTCCTGCAGTTAGTGCCAACATATCTAGCAAATACTTCACCATTCTGATTTTTGAACAGTTTATAGTTGGAGTCAAATGACTCATCAGATGAATGAGGAGATTCACATGTAAAGCCAGATAAGTTAGATGGATCAACTGGAGGTCCCTTTGCAGCAACCCATTAGGTTTTGGGGTACTGCTCAGGCTTCCAATATGTTCCATCAGCATTGAGTTTCCTCTCAAAGGCAATACCCTCTTTCCTAGGGTTTCTGTTGAGGATCTCCTTTTTGAGCACATCACAAAGCGTCTGATGCCCTTTGAGCCTTTTGTACATGCCTGTCATGTACAATTCCTTCAGCCCTGCATTGTCAGTGATACTAGCAATGTCCTCAGGTGAGGAATTAGTGATAGCAGACGCAGATGAAGAATTTGTAACATTTGAAGCATTTGAACATTCAGGTGAAGAATTAGCAGATTCACGTTCAATGCACTTTAAGCATGGGGGAACAAATTCTTCCTGAGAAGCGCTGATTTGTTGAGCTAGTAATGAATCGCGCTCCTTCTGAAGATCTTCATAACACACTCTTAGCTTTTCAAGATCTTCCTTTCTTTGAAGAGATTCAAGAGAAAGCTTCTCATGATCTTGCTTTTCTTGAAGAAATTCATAAGAAAGTTTCTCATGATCAGACAAGAGAGAGTTATGATGACCTTGAAGGTTATCAAACCTAGACTGAAGTCTCTGAAGATTTTCAGTCAAGGCTTTAGTGCGATCCATTTCTTCACCCAACATATCGTCACTTTTATCTAGCATGTTTTGAACCTTTTCAAGAGCTTGTTGTTGTTTCACAGCAATCTTAGCAAGTTTAGAGTAGCTGGGCTTGAGATCCTCATCAGATTCATTTTCACTAGAGTCAGAGGAGTTGTATTTGAGTACCTTAGCACCTTTTTCCATGAAGCAATAGGTGGGAGCGTAGCCATCATTATCTTCATCAGGCTTGTCGGTGGATGAGGGAGTCCTGGACTAGGGGTGTCCGGACAGCCGGACTATCATTGTCCGCCGGACTATCAATATCCACCGGACTCCAAGACTACGAAGATATAAGATTGAAGACTCCGGCTCGTGTCCGGATGGTACTTTCCTTGGCGTGGAAGGCAAGCTTGGCGATACGGATATGTAGATCTCCTACCATTGTAACCGACTCTGTGTAACCCTAGCCCTCTCCGGTGTCTATATAAACCGGAGGGCCTTAGTCCGTAGGACGAACATACATCTCAACAATCATACCATAGGCTAGCTTCTAGGGTTTAGCCTCCTTGATCTCGTGGTAGATCTACTCTTGTACTACCCATATCATCAATATTAATCAAGCAGGACGTAGGGTTTTACCTCCATCGAGAGGGCCCGAACCTGGGTAAAACATTGTGTCCCTCGTCTCTTGTTACCATCCGCCTAGACGCACAGTTCGGGACCCCCTACCCGAGATCCGCCGGTTTTGACACCGACATTGGTGCTTTCATTGAGAGTTCCTCTGTGTCGTCACCGATAGGCTTGATGGCATATTCAACCAACAACGTTGTACAGGGTGAGACTTTTCTCCCCGGACAGATCTTCGTATTCGGCGGCTTTACACTGCGGGCCAATTCTCTTGGCCATCTGGAGCAGATCGAAAGCTACGCCCCTGGCCGTCAGGTCAGATTTGGAAGCTTAAACTTCACGGCCGATGTCCGCGGGGACTTGATCCTCGACGGACTCGAGCCACAGCCGAGCGTGCCGCACTGTGACGATGGGCACGATCTAGCTCTGCCGCCGAACAGTGCCTTGGTGGCCGCACACGAATCAGCTTCGGCCATTAGCCCGGAGCCGATCGCCCAGATCAAGGGTCGGCGGATAGACGCCGCCCTGGGGGCTTCAACATCCACGGCGATGGAGCCGAACACCAATCTTGTCCCTTGCGAAACTCGCGAATCCGAGGCACCGGACTCCTCGCCGGACTCCGAACCTCCCGCGCCCCTACCAATCTATCCGGATTGGGCGCCGGTTATGGAATTCACCGCCGCGGACATATTCCAACACTCGCCTTTCGGCGATATCCTAAACTCATTAAAGCATCTCTCGTTATCGGGAGAGTCCTGGCCGGACTATGGCCAGGATGGTTGGAGTACGGACGACGAAGAAATTCAGAGCCCACCCACCACCCACATTGTAGCCACTGTCGAGGATTTAACCGACATGCTAGACTACGACTCCGAAGACATCGACGCTATGGACAACGATGCCGGAGACGAACAGGAACCAGCGCCTACAGGGCACTGGAAGGCCACCTCGTCATATGACGTATACATGGTGGATACCCCAAAAGAAGGGGATGGCGAAGAAGCAGCGGAGGTAGGCTCTTTAAAGAAGCAGCCCAAACGCCGGCGTCAGCGGCGCCGCTCTAAATCCCGCCACAGCAAGAATAGAGATTCCGGCACAGGAAATAACAATACCCCAGAGAGTGCCGAAGACAACCCCCTCCAGCAAGACTCAGCACAGGAGGATGCAGAAGCAAGCCCTCACGAAAGGGTGGCAGACGAAGAGGTCGAGGATCATAACTATATACCTCCCTCCGAAGACGAAGCAAGCCTCAATGACGACGAACTCGTCGTGCCCGAGGACCCCGTCGACAAGAGCTTTTTAAGCGCAGGCTCATCGCTACAGCAAGAAGCCTGAAGAAGGAAAAATGGAAGCTCAAAACAGCGGAATACACGCTCAGAATAAGATGGAGCAAAGTACTCAAAACCGCAGATAAATACGGCAATGGCCACCAATCGAAGAGCTACCCGAAGCGTAAGCTGCTACCAGAATTCGACGAGGAGGCCATAGAGCCTCCACCGTCAAATGGCCCAGCCAGGTCCATCTATGGACCCAAAAAGAAGGCCCCAGGAAGCAAAGTAACACGTCAAGTGTCCGATGACAGCGGAACACAAAAATACAGGGGCGCCGCACACCCACTATGTTTCACCGATGAGGTGCTGGACCATGAATTCCCAGCAGGGTTTAAACCCATAAACATAGAGGCCTACGATGGAACAACAGACCCTGGAGTCTGGATAGAAGATTATATACTACATATACACATGGCCAGAGGAGACGATCTCCACGCCATAAAATATCTACCCCTCAAGCTCAAAGGGCCAGCCCGTCATTGGCTCAAAAGCCTCCCAGAAAACACTGTTGGAAGTTGGGAAGAGCTCGAGGACGCGTTTAGAGCGAATTTTCAAGGGACTTATGTCCGTCCTCCGGATGCAGACGATCTAAGTCATATAACTCAACAGCCCGGAGAGTCAGCGCGGAAATTCTGGAACAGGTTTCTTACCAAAAGGAACCAAATAGTCGACTGTCCGGACGCCGAAGCCTTAGCAGCTTTCAAGCACAATGTCCGAGACGAATGGCTCGCCAGGCACCTCGGTCAAGAGAAACCGAGGACAATGTCCGCACTAACAAGCCTCATGACCCGCTTCTGTGCGGGAGAGGATAGCTGGCTAGCAAGAAGCAACACCAGCGACCCAAGTACATCCGAGATAAGAGATGGAAACAGAAAATCACGGCGCAGAAAAGAGCAGCACCGGAATAAAGAGAAAAGCCCAAAGAGCACGGCAGTCAACGCCGGATTCAAAAGCTCGCGGCCAAATAACAAAACACAACCCCTCAAGGATGACAGTGACGAACTGTCCAACTTACACAAAATTCTGGGTCGGATATGTCAAATCCACAGTACCCCCGGAAGGCCTGCAAATCACACCCACAGGGATTGTTGGGTTTTCAAACAGTCCGGCCGATTAAATGCCGAACACAAGGGGCTCGACGCGTCAAGTGAAGAAGATAAACCCCGCCAGCAGGGCACCGGAAAACAAAAGACTTTCCCACAAGGGGTCAAAGCAGTAAACTCACTTCATGTGATAACACGGAAAAATAGTGCGGCACTTTCTAAAAGGAGCTTCGCACGGTCCAACCCAGCAGACAATAGAGATTGGATATCAAAAACAATCACTTTCGACCAACTGGATTATTCCAGAAGAGTTCGAAATGCGGGACGGACTCCCCTGATATTGAATCCCATAATAGATGGATTACAATTTACTAACGTCCTAATGGACGGAGGCAGTGACTTAAACCTGCTATATTCAAACACAATCCGTAGGATGGGGATAGACCCTACCAAAATTCGACACAGCCGCACTTCCTTCAAAGGAGTGACGCCAGGCCCTTACACCAAGTGCACAGGCTCTATATTACTAGAAGTCGTGTTCGAATCGCCGAACAATTTTCGATGCGAAAAATTAATTTTTCATATCATCCCATTTGAAAGTGAATATCAAGCACTCTTGGGACGAAAGGCTTTTGTCCGCTTCAACGTCGTACCGCATTACGCGTCTCTTACACTCAAGATGCCCGGTCCACATGGCGCCATTTCAGTGCGAGGGTCACTTATGGACCCCGGACTCGGATAAACGAATCCGGACTCAGCAGGCTAGGGGCTACCTAGCCGCATACCCCTTCACAGGGGGCTGCGCGCACAAACAATCGCGGTTTCATATAAACCTCGCTTCAATATTTTATATTTCTTATTTTACACATTCTTCGCACGAATTGTTTCCTAAACTAAACGTTCCTCTCTTTCTACAGATGAACAACGTGCGTACCCGTCCAGGATAACGGCGCAATGGAGACACAGGCGCAGACGTGCAGTAGGGACCCATTGCAAGGATTCTTTTCAGATTAAGACCCTGCGTAGACCTTTTTATTACTGTCTCTTTTTGTTACTCTCCCTTGGCTTCTTCCTATAGCCAAAGCGGAGCCTGACGCTTTGGCATCGGCCGCGTCAGAAGACCATGCCCGTACCTAGACACTAGGGGCTTAGGGCATTGTTTTGCCCATTATTATAAAGACCGAACACCTTAGGGAGTGTTCGGCATCTCGAGTTTGGCATTATATGCATCAGCTCCGAATCATGTCTTTGGTAAAATGTTGGGTTTGCCCGGCTCCTTTGTTTTGCTGCCTTACGTTCCGTATCATCGGCTAACGCGGCACCAGGAGAACTACTGCGATTGTGCCCCAGTTCGGCTGGGCGAGCACCTCAATAGAGAAAGCCGAAAACTGACTGTCATGATACAGCGAGGGTCTGGTCAACCACTCGATTGACTATCGGAATGTTTAGAATTCCCCGCTTTGACGAAGGACCGTTTCCCGATCAGGCACACACGCACCCCGAATCCGGAGATGTGCGGTGCCACCAGGGGCTATATCGTAGCCCCACCCTCGAGCTCCACTGGCTAAGTGAAAGTGATAAAGCATTATAGTCCGAATTGCCTCGTTCACTACGCTACCACCTCCTTATAAAAGGACCGAGACGTCGGGTTAAGTGTGAAAACGCGCTATTTTTGCGAACACCCCAGCACCCTGTGCGTGGGGGCTGAAGCCGAAGACTGCCATCTTTCAGGTTATACACAAGTATACGTAAACGGCCGCACAGGAGAAGTTTTACTTGGACGCACAAGTATGAAAAGCAGTCATAATATAATCATTAATTTACAAGCTAATGCGTTCATTTGAACGTTACATTCTTCGAGCACTGCGACTCTATTATACGAGCGCCACGCATGACTTCTCCGAAGTAGTGCTCGGCAGGGAGCCGGCTTTCATCCGGACCCTGAGCGGCAACAGCGGTGGCATCCATCTCCGGATAATGCCCCTTCACACGGGCATGAGCCATCCACGCGCCCTCGATGCAGGCCGACCGCTTCATGTCCTTTATATGCGGCACCGCTCCAAGGAATTGTTGCAGTAAGCCGAAGTAGCTCGTCGCCTTGGACCTCTCTGGCCAGACATGGGCCACGATGTCAGTCATGGCAAGTCCGGACAATCTATTTAGCTCGGCCCATTCGGCCAACCGGTCCATCAATGGAAGGGAGCGATCCGGACTGTGGAATTGAGACCAATACAGCTCTTCCGTCTCGTGATCCCCCTGGCTCCGGAAGTGCTTAACGGCATCAGCCGCACTTGCAGCTAAATCCATATACGGATCCTCCGGACTCCACAGCCGCTCAAATTGAGCATACTTTGCATCCATAAACCGGCGACGCAGCAGAATAGGCTTGCCAGCCACGATCTCTCCGGCCTGGCGCAGCTCCTCCTTCATAGCCCGCATTGTAGAGCGGGCATCCTTGGCTTCGGCGGTGGCCTTCTTCAGGTCTTCCCGCTCCGATAAGTGCTCCTTCTCAAGAGCCTCATTGCGGTCGGTAGCATCCTTTAATTTCCTGGCCAATTCGGCCACCTCCGCCCTGCTTAGGCAGTGCGCAGCCTTTTCGGCTTTCAACTCTTCGGCCGCCTTCGAGGCAGCCGCGTCACTCCTTCGGGCTTGCTCCTTTGCTCGAGCAAGTTCGGCCCGAAGGCTCTCCACAGCAGCAGCACCGTCTGTACAACAGCATACAATTTATCAGAGGAGGGCTTCGACCCCCCTTAAATAAAGCAACTGCGGAGAATTTATTTACCTTGCGACTCGTCAAGTCGCCGGTTGACAAGTGCGATGTCAGCATCTGCCACGTCAAGTTGCCGACTTAATTCGGCAAACTCATTAGTCCGGCTGGCCCCTGGACTACCCGCCACCTGTATAAGGATGGCGGTATTCATTACTTGAGATTTTGAGATTTCGATCCTCGGCACGCTGTCATTTCCGACAACCTACCGAGTCTCAGGGGCTACTATCTATACAGGGCGCATTTTTTATATGCAAAATTGTTAAAAGATGAAGGGGTGCATCATTATTGCATACCTCAAATCCCGCCAGCAAACTCATGGCGGCATTACGCAGTCCGCTTTCAGCGGACGAAATCCTTCCAATCACCATGCGCATTAACGCACGGTGATCTTCTGAAATGGACGCCCTCTCAAGCAGATGCTTCAGTTCTCCCGGCCGGATACTAGTAGGTGCCGAACTCTCTGGCCCCTCCGGACTCGGGGATACCCTCCGTGATGACACTTCGGGTTCGCCTGCCTCATCTGGCGGCGCCGCGGATGGAGGCGTATCGCTCTCCATCATCTCCGGAAGAAGGTCCCCCAAAGATGAACTCATCTGAGAAGGCTGCAGATCCGAACTGCGATATAAATACTTCGGTTACCTACGGAAGCACAAATGAAGGTATTTCCTTACTAATTAATTCCCTCTTTTATACTCACGGCTCGCTGGAGGGCTGATCCTTTGGTGATGATTGTGCGTCCGAATTCTTTCTGGGCGCCGGACCCCCCGGGGAAGATCTCTTCCCGCGCTTAGGGGCTTTGGCCTCCGGACCTTCGGAGGCGGTCCGCTTCTCCCCTTGAAGGGAGGGATTCTTGATTCCCTCCTCTTCTGTCGCCCCTTTGGGAGAAATATTAGCTCCTCTATTTTCCCCGTTGCCCCCTTCTGTGGGAGCAGCCTCCAACATTCTGACCAGCACGGGCTCCAGTGCGGTCTCTGGGAGGGGGGCCGGACACCTTATCAGCCTTGATCGCGCCACCCATTCCTGTAAAGAACAAAGGGTCAGGAGGCGAACTCTAGAAAGGCACATACACAGAATGTCCGGACTCTGAGCTACTTACCTGAGTATCCGGGCGATCGCGGCTTAGACCTGCATCCTCGGCTAAATCCGGACACGCCACCTGCGGTCCGAAGAATAACTTGTACATCTCCACGGGTGTCGCACCCATGAAGTGTTGGAGAATTCGAGGTCCCTCCGGATTGAACTCCCATAAACGGAGAGGACGGCGTTTGCAGGGCAGGAGGTGCCTGATTAGCATAACCTGCATCACCTTGACCAGGTCGATCTCCCTCGCTTGGAGATCTCGAATCCGGCCCTGCAGTGAGGGCACGTCTTCAGACGGCCCCCAATTGAGCCCTTGGTTGACCCACGACGTCAGTTGGCGTGGAGGTCCCGGGCGGAATGAGGGTGGTGGCTTTTGCTTGTTGCCCCTTGGAGCGGTGATGTAGAACCACTCCTGCTGCCACAATCCAAGTTCCTCTTGGAAGGAACCCTCGAGCCATGGGGCATCGACCTTCTTGCTTATGGTCGCCCCGCCGCACTCCGCTTGACGCCCCCCAATCATCTTCGGCTCCACCTTGAAGGTCTTCAGCCATAGGCCGAAGTGGGGGATGACGCGGAGGAAGGCTTCACAGACGATAATGAATGCGGAGATATGGAGGATAGACTCCGGAGCCAAGTCGTGAAAGTCCAGCCCATAGTAAAACAGGAGCCCTCTCACGAAGGGATCCGTCGGGAAGCCTAAACCCCGGCGGAGGTGGGATACGAAAACGACGTATTCACCAGGCTCGGGGGTTGGCACAGCCTGCCCTTGGGCAGGCAACCTGTGCGAAACTTCATAGGCCAGGTACTTGGCCTCACGCAACTTCAATATGTCCTCCTCCGTGACGGAGGAAGGCATCCACCGTGTCAGGACCCCGACTCAATGTCACATTGATCTAGCCTATAACACCTCATATCACTTTGCGGCCTCACGCACGGTATTCCCACGGGTGTCGCCTTACCTTTGCCCGGGACCGTTTGCGCCTTTTGGCACACGTATATGATAGTGTCGCTAGCATCCATATGATAAGGAGCTCGGGCTGACATGGCTAGTCGTAAACCCAAAGTGGCACAGACTTACGGGGACAGGCATCCATGACCCAGCATCGAACGTGTCGGTCATCAGCGAGTAAGTTCCGGGCTGTAGCACTGGGCTAGCAGGACTCCGGTAGACCGGGCTGTAGCGGGCTAACAGGACTCCGGTACTCAACGCGTGACATTTCCCCGAAGGGACAGACACAGGAACGAAGAAGGACACATGCCGGCCAGCCTAAGTGTTCCGGAGCAGTAGCAAGCTACCATGGCTCAGTGGAGACACTAGGAGACATTTCCCGGTAAGAGAGGCTACTAAAGATAAACAACTAGATAGTCAGATCCCACACATACCAAGCATTTCGATAACATACACACAATATGCTCGATATGTGCAAATACAACATGGCATCACATCATGACTCTACGACTCAAGTATTTATTCATTAGGCTCCGAGGAGCGAGATATTACAAACAGGGGTCTCATGACCCAACATTCAGAGCATACAAATCAAACACATGCGGAAGCTAACATGTCTGAGTACAGACATCTACAAATGAAAAAGGCTTGAAAGCCTGACTATCTACTAGATCCTGCCGAGGGCACAAGATCGTAGCTGAGGTAACAAGCTAAACGTCGAAGTCCACATGGAACTACTAGCGAGACTGAAGTCTCTCTGCAAAAACATAAAATAGGCAAACGTGAGTACAAATGTACCCAGCAAGACTTACATCAGAACTAACTACATATGCATCATTATCAATAAAGGGGATGGTGGAGTTTAACAGCAGCAAGCCAGCTTTGACTCGGTGGCTATCCTAAACTACGATTGCAAGTAACTCTTTGAGGTGGCGCACACGAGTCCACATATTCACCATATCAATACACCACTATGGATCCGCTCCCGTCTCCCTACGAGAACGCCATCCATAGCACTCACGCTTATCTTGCGTATTTTAGAGTATCCACTTTCACTTGTCTATGAACTGATATAGGCAACCCAGAAGTCCTTTTCCGCGGACACGGCTATTCGAATAGATGACATTAACCCTGCAGGGGTGTACTTATTCACACACGCTCTCACCACTTACCGCCGTTTACACGACATGTACTCGGCAACCTTCAAGCGGAAGCCCAACGTGGGTGTCGGCCACGACCTACCTAAACACTCGAGTCCCTAGTCCAGGTTTATCGCCTATTCGGGTTCCATCCATGAGGAGATCCGGCCGAAGTTTCGCTCACAGCCCCAAACGTTGTGAACAGGGTTCCGTGACACCAAACGGGCGCCCGGTTTACCCGGCCACGTGCCTACCGCATCACAGCCCACCCCTACGGTCAGCGCTGCGCACGGCCTCCAGCATACTACAAACACCAGAAACTACTTGCAACTCCTGGACAGAGGACAAGGGTGATTAAGAAGCCGAGAGGGTCCATTGGTTTCGGGCCCAATGCGTGGTAGTAGCTGAATCATGCATCACAAACACAGAACTCAGTTCCTGAGGACGGCTGCAATGAGACAACCCACCATGTACTCCTACATGGCCTCTCACCGCTACCTTTACCAAATCGTGTTCACACACTTAGCTCACACACAGTAGGACATGTTCACGCACCTCTGATTCATCCTCGATGAATCAGACCCGACTCAACTCTAAGCAGTAGCAGGCATGACAAACAAGCATGAATGAGTAGGCACAACAGGGCTCAAACAACTCCTACTCATGCTAGTGGGTTTCATCTATTTACTGTGGAATGACAGGTCATGCAAAGGATAAAGGGGTTCAGCTACCGCAGCAAGTAACAGTTGAATCGTTGTTGTCCTAATGCAGTAAAAGAGAGCAGGAGCGAGAGAGTGGGATTGTATCGGAATGAACAAGGGGGTTTTGCTTGCCTGGCACTTCTGAAGATATTATAGCTCTTCATCGGTGTCATCGATCTCATCGTCGAAACCACGTCTATCGAGAGGGGACAGTTACCGGCAACAGAGAAGAAATACAATCAATGCAATGCACAATATGATGCATGATCATGACATGGAAATATGCTGTGATTTGAGCTAATGCATCTAGCTATGATTTAAATGAAGTTGGTTTGAATACATGATCCAAATTCAAACTCCATATATGATTATTTAAATGCCCTTTATTTGTTTTGTCCAAACAGAGGACAAACATTGTTCAAACATGCATGAAAATGATACAGATGGATTCCTTGAATTTTTCTGATAATTTTTCATATATAATTTATTTCATTTGGAGTTACGGTTGAATTTCTATGATTTATTGAAGTTTTAGCTATTTTCTGGAATTTCCTGAATTATTTAGAAAATAAACTAAATTCCAGAAATGGAATATTACGTCAGCATGGCGTCATCCTGAGCTCAGCAGAGTCAATAGGGCTGACCAGGGTCAAACCTGACGTGTGGGGTCCACACGTCAGTGACACGGGGTTAGACAGGGGGTTATTTGCTTAATTAAAAGGATTAGGGGGCCGAGGCCCACTGGTCAGTGTCAGGGGGTTAACTAACAGTGGTTAGCGCTGATGATGTCCACCTGGCCGACGGGGCCCACGCGTCAGTGACCCTGGGGGGTCAAACCCCAGGTCGGACAAGTCAAACCCCACCGGCGACATGACGCCGGCGAGGTCCGAGACGGCGGCGTGAAGCGGGATCGCGCTACAGGGCACGGGCGAGGCTGTGCTTGGGCTCGTTGGAGAGCCCTTGCTCCCGCGCGTCGAACGGTGGTGGTGGCCGTGCCTGAGGTGGCCGGAGTCGACGGCGGCGAGCTCGGCTGCGGCCGCCGGAGTTCGGTCGTGCACGGAAACGGGGTTAGAGCTCGAAGGCGAGCGAAGCGAGGTGCTAGGGATGCTCTATGGAGCCTTACGAACTCGTTGGACTCGCCGGGGTGACCAAATGGTCACCGGAGCTGCATCGACGGCGAGCTCGGCGACGGCGGAGGTTCGGCCGTGGTGGGGAGGAGGCTACGGTGAGGGAACGAGGGGGAGAAGAGGGGGAAACGGTGGCGTAGCTCACCGCGATTGCAGTGGGTGTCGAAGCGGGCTCGGGGACGCGCTGGAGACGGCGAATTCGACGGCGATGATGGTCGGAGCCCGAAGAGGGGAACGGCGACGTGGCGGCGATGCAGGGCTTCCGGAGGCCCGTGGAGCGGTGGGGAGGAAGAGGGGGTTGTGGCGGAGCTTCTGAGCTAGTCGGGGGAGCGAGGGGTGGCCGGAGACGGCTGCTAAGGCGAACGGCGGCGACGGTGGTGTTCGGCCATGAGAGAGAGAGCGAGGGAGAGGAGGGAAGAGCCGAGGGCGAGTGAGAGAGAGCAGGGGGGGAGGCGTGGCATCGTCCAGGGCATCGAGGCGAGGAGAGGAGGGCAGGCAGGCAGGGAGAGAGGTGGCGTGGCGTGGTGGCGCGCGCGCGCGCCGGCCACACTCCCCTCCCTCTGTCGGGACGAAGACGACAGAGGAGGGAGACGGGCTGGGCCGTGCTGGGCCGGTTGGTGGCGCCAGGTAAGTGGCTGGAGGAGCTGGGCCAGGTAAAACTCTCTCTCTCTCTCTCTCTTTCTGTTTTAACTCTGTTTTTCTATTTTGCAGGTTTGTTTTGAATTTGGTTTTGAAACCAATTCAATTTATTTTTGCTTCTGACAATATTTTTAGGAGCTAAAAGAATTAAAACAATGCTCCACAAAATATTTCAGAATTATTGGACCTATATTTATTTAATAGCAGATATAAATCCAATTCAAATAATTATTGATTTAATTCAAATGCCCAAAATAAATGTTTCTGAGACACCAAAAATATTGGTTTGGATTTTACCTCTTGCCAATATTTCCAGAGGATAACAGGAACATTTTCTTGGATTTATTTGAAGCGATTTTATCTTGATCATTTTTAGAAGGAATCTGAGGCTTTGAAAATTCCCCAATTCAAATTTCATTTGAATTAAAACATGATGCACACATGAGGGTCTAACCTAGTGCATAACAGAACCAGGGATGTGACAACTCACCCCCACTAAACAAAAATCTCGTCCCGAGATTCAAGCGTAGGGTAAGGTGAAGGGGAACGCAAACTAGCACAATCTTCACGATCCAGGTTGCCCTTCATAAAAACATTGATTTGATCACCATCATTGTCTCGAAGTCTTGCCTTGAGAACTCCAGCTATCATTACAACGAGAGGAAAGGAAAGACCCTAAAAGAATTGTTCTTCCCGAAGGTCGAACAACTCAGGATTAATCCACGGAATGAGACATAGCAACATCTCTCGAGCTGAGAGACGAAGCACACATCCATAGGAATGGAGTGAAGCAGATGACAAAGGTTCACTAGGTAGACAACAATTCCAGACTTAAGAATGTGGTGATCGGTTGTCAACGTAGCGAGGAGTTGAATTGCCATGATACCATAACGATGCACCTTAGGGAAGGTGACTCGTGGAAATATCCCCTTAAGTGGCAAAAGGAATTACCTTTGATTCAGAGATCATTGAAACTCTTCATACCAGCTTAAGGCAAATCACAATCGATCATTTGGAGGAGTTCGGTAGAATGACATACTCGGACTAGAATGGATGATGTGGATTACCTTGTTGAAGATAATGTAATGGATGAATTTGCTTACCACCGGAAATGAAAGAGACCCAAGGTAGAATGGCACATTGGCGGTGCAAGCTGGGAACAAAATGCAAATGCTAGGAATGATTCTGGTAACTGGGGAGAAACCCAACAGCAGAGAGTGATTCCACTATTGAAATGGTTATAGCATAACCGAGGAAACTGAGAACAATCCCGGTTAGTAACTAGGATAGCACCTAATGCTTGTGCGTGCTCTCAAGAACTTGAGCATTTCCATAATCATCAAGGTTCTACCAACATCTGTGTCAAGGATCCTGGCAACACAACATACTACCATGACGAGTTGCGATGGACGATGCAGATGCAAAGGAAGATAACCTTCTCAGATTTCACCTTAGCGGGGCCAAGGAAACAAAATCTGGATGATCGACCGAGAGACATTTAGCACTCCGCTTCTAATGTTCTCCTTGATGTACTAGCGTATCCCATTCATAGATATGGCTTGGTATCTAGAACATCAAGTAAAGGTCGGACTTCGGGAGCACAAAAATCCATAAGGGACAACTAGGGAGTAAATCCTACGAAGTCCTTATGGGGGGGTGGCCAACTTCTTTAACCAAGATGTTACAATAACAGGTCTTCCGGCTGGGTGTGTTGGCCACGACATCCATTTTACCGAGTTACAGAGAGACCAATAATATAATTCTTGGGAAACGTTCCAACCATCATATCTGCCTGAGATTCAGATCTGGTTAATGTCAGGATATTCCAGACTCATCGAGGCTAGGAAGAAAAAGATAGTTTTCAACACAAATCGACGAGACGACATTGCGAGATTCTCGGGAAATGAACTACGATAGTAAGCTCCAAAACATGAGCTGGTTCTGCTACAAACATGCGAACACGTTGTCCCAGACAAACATTATCCCATGGTAGTCTTATAATAAAACACTACCGAGTTCAGGTGGGGAACCATCAACGAGGATAGCGAAGTCCTAACATAAGTCATATGATTAGCTCTTATGAAGGAACTTCTTCTCCTTGAACAAATCAATCAGTGGCTTGGTGTGCTCGGGACACATATGGAATGAAGGTTGCAAGTCTCCAGACCACAGAATACTTCGCACATATGCATGACTGATTTGGGACGATTCCAAAGGAAGCAACATTGTCTTTCTCAAATCCACGGCGGCAACTTGCATCAATGCACATGAATTAGAGGAAGTCACTTCTTTCATTCGAACATATACTTCATGAGCTAGCATGAAGAAATGCCTTAAAAAGTTTCCAACATTAGCTTAATGTTCAACAAAATTATGGACAAGATAAAAATGTTGCTGATGGACTCAACAACAATTCATCCAGGTTTCCATATAAGTGGAATTCCACAATTATGTGAACAAGGTGATAGCATTGGTCAGACCTAAAAGATATAATGGTGTATGCTCGAGGAAAATCCACGAGTAAGACAACATTACGAACATCGTTGGTTCTGATTTGATTTGAGAATAGCCCACACTCAAATCAAAGTTTTCGCAAGACGATAGCTCCAACAACTGGTTTCGAAGATCAATTGATGAAGATATCATCTTTCTTCATCACACGCACACAAAAAGATATCCCTTAACATGAGCTAAGCCGGACAAGCTTTTATCTTCCAACTCTCCAAGTTGTTGTTTAGCGTAACCAACTAGCTCAGGGGTATGCAACACAGATTCTTGGAGAAGGGGTGGTTTATATGAAACCAACTTGATCACGAACTCAACATAGCGGTCAGGTGACAACCTGGTGATACCTCCGAGAAGATATTCGGAAAATCACGAACCACCGATATGTTACTAAGCTCGAGAGCAATCTTGCTTTTCAGGGCAAGACGATATGATCAAATAAGCAGGGGACTGAATAATCCTAACTCATTGATCGAGGAGTGCACCAGAATAAGGACTAGGTAGCACGATCAATCCTAGGATGATGATTCAATAATCAGCACGCTAAGAATGAAGTTATCGTCCATTTAACTACCAAGCAACGGAGTTGCTAGCAGTATTGATTTCACACACCACGATTCACTTGTCGGCATTCCGGTTACAATAACACGGAAACCCAGGAATGAACAATGATGGCGAGGAGTATTACTACATAAAGAATTCATAGGATGGAGTGCAATTCCCATGATATTCTCGATATAAAGATGGTATTACTCCAAGGTAGAACAGAACAAAAGCTGGATTAGTATTTGATCTGTGGAGTACGACTGCTTTGACCCAATCCTGGAAATGGACAAGGTACTGGAGTTTGTTTCTCCAAGTCATTCCGGAATAGAATGGCTTGACGGACCACAAGAATAATAGGCACCGATGAACGAATGCACACATACTCTTGACTATCAATTGACAGACGAGGGTCAGGACACAACTAAAGAGAACAACTCAAAGGAACATATAACTTTCTGAGTTGTGGATGCATAGATTAGTATGTCGAGCAAAGCTCAACATTTCTTCCGGATAACCCATGCGGAAAGGGTAGAACTGGCAGATTCACAATTATGAATGGAGAACTCCTCAAGAGTACTCTGATTGTGATCCTTCGGTTCAGCGAGGAACTTCTGCCATAAGCGGTTCATAGTATTTGGAAGAAGGAAATACCACGGACCTCGAGGACTAATGCAAAGGTTACTAATTTCCTAAGGGAACTAGCAAACACTATCAACATGAGGTAAGTGGGGTGAATCTCGGGTTCAAAACCCAGAAGTAGATTACCTACTAACTAAATTGCATCACGGGATGCTTTCGAGAATGATGGCCAGAATCATCACACTGGAAACACAGATTCATGGCTAGACCACTAGATGATCCCCTAAAACACCTAGGGTCATAATATAGCTCCAACATATATGTCGAGGCAATAGAATACCTCAACTCACCGATTAGTGTGGTTAATCTGGCCCAAAGGACATCGGGAACGGAAAGAAAGGATTTGCAAATGCATCAGACTATTTAGAAACCTGGGATGACTCGGACAGCATAACGGCTGTAAATGCTCATAAAGATTTGAGACATCCTTCAAAATAGTGGCATGACCACTCAACATCACAATAACACGGTTCTGAGATCAACTAACAACACACGGAAATAGTAAAACTGAGCTGAGATTTGAAACTAACAGTTCTATAGGTCTATGGATTAGTAACACGTCATCCTGATAGATAGATGAGAAGGCCTAGTTCTTAATCCCCGTAGAAGAGAAGAGGTTGACTCGGATCAGAAGTCCATGAGGTTCAAGGAGTAAAAAGAGCCTTACGTTCCATCCCACAATCAATTCCCTTACATAACTAAAGCATTTCTAGACACAACTTCGACCAGTTTGGCTTGGTAATCCTACAGGCAGTCAAGCTCTGATACCAACGCTGTCAGGACCCCGACTCAATGTCACATTGATCTAGCCTGTAACACCTCATATCACTTTGCGGCCTCACGCACGGTATTCCCACGGGTGTCGCCTTACCTTTGCCCGGGACCGTTTGCGCCTTTTGGCACACGTATATGATAGTGTCGCTAGCATCCATATGATAAGGAGCCCGGGCTGACATGGCTAGTCGTAAACCCAAAGTGGCACAGACTTACGGGGACAGGCATCCATGACCCAGCATCGAACGTGTCGGTCATCAGCGAGTAAGTTCCGGGCTGTAGCACTGGGCTAGCAGGACTCCGGTAGACCGGGCTGTAGCGGGCTAACAGGACTCCGGTACTCAACGCGTGACATTTCCCCGAAGGGACAGACACAGGAACGAAGAAGGACACATGCCGGCCAGCCTAAGTGTTCCGGAGCAGTAGCAAGCTACCATGGCTCAGTGGAGACACTAGGAGACATTTCCCGGTAAGAGAGGCTACTAAAGATAAACAACTAGATAGTCAGATCCCACACATACCAAGCATTTCGATAACATACACACAATATGCTCGATATGTGCAAATACAACATGGCATCACATCATGACTCTACGACTCAAGTATTTATTCATTAGGCTCCGAGGAGCGAGATATTACAAACAGGGGTCTCATGACCCAACATTCAGAGCATACAAATCAAACACATGCGGAAGCTAACATGTCTGAGTACAGACATCTACAAATGAAAAAGGCTTGAAAGCCTGACTATCTACTAGATCCTGCCGAGGGCACAAGATCGTAGCTGAGGTAACAAGCTAAACGTCGAAGTCCACATGGAACTACTAGCGAGACTGAAGTCTCTCTGCAAAAACATAAAATAGGCAAACGTGAGTACAAATGTACCCAGCAAGACTTACATCAGAACTAACTACATATGCATCATTATCAATAAAGGGGATGGTGGAGTTTAACAGCAGCAAGCCAGCTTTGACTCGGTGGCTATCCTAAACTACGATTGCAAGTAACTCTTTGAGGTGGCGCACACGAGTCCACATATTCACCATATCAATACACCACTATGGATCCGCTCCCGTCTCCCTACGAGAACGCCATCCATAGCACTCACGCTTATCTTGCGTATTTTAGAGTATCCACTTTCACTTGTCTATGAACTGATATAGGCAACCCAGAAGTCCTTTTCCGCGGACACGGCTATTCGAATAGATGACATTAACCCTGCAGGGGTGTACTTCTTCACACACGCTCTCACCACTTACCGCCGTTTACACGACATGTACTCGGCAACCTTCAAGCGGAAGCCCAACGTGGGTGTCGGCCACGACCTACCTAAACACTCAAGTCCCTAGTCCAGGTTTATCGCCTATTCGGGTTCCATCCATGAGGAGATCCGGCCGAAGTTTCGCTCACAGCCCCAAACATTGTGAACAGGGTTCCGTGACACCAAACGGGCGCCCGGTTTACCCGGCCACGTGCCTACCGCATCACAGCCCACCCCTACGGTCAGCGCTGCGCACGGCCTCCAGCATACCGGCCCTGGAGGTCGGAGCCGGACATGATTAGGGATCCGAAGCGCTCGAATCTGAGGCTCTGGGTGTTGGAACTGGGAGCAGGGAAAGGATTCGATGCGAGATTGAAGAACAAGGGCGAGCCTTGGTCCTCTTATAAAGGGGAAGAAATACCAAGGGCCGTCTCCATGACCGTTTGGGATTCCCCTTCGATAGAGGAGGTGTGGCGACGGGAACGGTTGGGTTACCCACGCACGTATTGATGAGAATCCCGGAATAAGGGGAACACGATCTCTGCTTCGACAAGCCGTGCCAAGGAAACCGCTTCGCTAAACATGCTGAGGTGGTATAGTAAAAAACGATTCAAACAAAGGCTTGGTTGCGGTGTGATGACACGCCGCGTAATACATCAGCAGATTGAGCTAGGTGTACATCTTATTCTCTCTACGGTGGAATGTGGAAATTATTTTTGCAGAGCCGGACACTATCCTGGTGTTCATTATCTTCTCTGGATTATTCAAGGGAGGAACCCGCCTTGCAATGCCGAACATTATGCACGCCGGACTTATCGTCATTGAAGACTGGTTCAGGGGCTACTGAGGGAGTCCTGGACTAGGGGGTGTCCGGACAGCCGGACTATCATTGTCCGCCAGACTATCAATATCCGCCGGACTCCAAGACTACGAAGATATAAGATTGAAGACTCCGGCTCATGTCCGGATGGTACTTTCCTTGGCGTGGAAGGCAAGCTTGGCGATACGGATATGTAGATCTCCTACCATTGTAACCGACTCTGTGTAACCCTAGCCCTCTCCGGTGTCTATATAAACCGGAGGGCCTTAGTCCGTAGGACGAACATACATCTCAACAATCATACCATAGGCTAGCTTCTAGGGTTTAGCCTCCTTGATCTCGTGGTAGATCTACTCTTGTACTACCCATATCATCAATATTAATCAAGCAGGACGTAGGGTTTTACCTCCATCGAGAGGGCCCGAACCTGGGTAAAACATTGTGTCCCTCGTCTCTTGTTACCATCCGCCTAGACGCACAGTTTGGGACCCCCTACCCGAGATCCGCCGGTTTTGACACCGACAGTGGAGTCAGTTTCTTCAGTGTTGAAGATGGACTTGCTGACGAAAGCAGTAGCAACGGCCAGACTTGCCACACCAGACTCAGATTCTTCAGACGCCTCCTCTTCATCATCTTCCTCAGATTCAGCTTCAGAGTCCATTTCCTTGCCAATGAATGCCCGAGCCTTCTTGGAGCTGCTCTTCTTGTGAGATGAAGACTTCGAGGATTTTGATGACGAAGATTTTGACGATTTCTTCTTCTTCTTCGCATCATCAGAACTGTAATCCTTGTATTTCTTCTTCTTCATTTCCTTTTCCCACTAAGGACAATCTTGAATATAGTGACCAGGTTTCTTGCATTTGTGGCAAAGCCTTCTCTTATAGTCACTGGATGAGGAATCATTGCCTCTTGAGGATTTTCCAAAGCGACCACGTCTTGTGAACTTCTGGAATTTCTTCACAAGCAGTGCTAGATCCTGGCTCAGTTCTTCAGGATCACCAAGGCTACTACCAGAATCCTCATATTCAGAGTCAGACACAGCCTTGGCCTTCAGGGCACGTGGTTTGCCATAGTTTGAACCATAGAGATCTCTCTTTTCAGCAAGCTGGAACTCGTGAGTGTTTAGCCTTTCGAGGATATCAGCAGGATCAAGCGACTTGTAGTCAGCATGTTCTTGTATCATCAGTCCCAGAGTATCAAATGAGGAGTCAAGCGATCTCAACAGTTTCTTCACAACTTCATGATCAGTGATGTCAGTGGCACCGAGGGCTTGAAGCTCATTTGAGATGTCAGTGAGGCGATCAAAGGTTTGTTGGACATTCTCATTGTCGAGTCTTTTGAAGCGGTTGAAGAGATTCCGAAGAACATCGACTCGAGAGTCACGCTGAGTTGAAACTCCTTCATTTACTTTGGACAGCCTATCCCAGATAAGCTTAGCAGTTTCCAAAGCACTCACTCTTCCATACTGTCCTTTGCTCAGATGACCACATATGATATTCTTCGCTTGAGAATCGAGTTGTTTGAATCTCTTCACATCGGTAGCGTTCAGTGAGGGAGTGACAGAGGGGACACCATTTTCCACAACATACCAGAGATCGTTATCAATTGCCTCAAGATGCATTCGCATCTTTTTCTTCCAGTAGGGGTAGTCCGTTCCATCAAAGGTAGGACACCCAGCCGAGACCTTGATCATACCTGCGGTCGACATAACTAAAACTCCAGGCGGTTAAACCAAAATCACACAGAACAAGGGAGTACCTTGCTCTGATACCAATTGAAAGTGCGTTATATCGACTAGAGGAGGGTGAATAGGCGATTTTTATGAATTCTTCACTGAGGAATTTGCTGGTGAGGAAATTCCTTAGCGAAGAACTACTTGCAGCGAATAAGTACTCAGAAGTAAACATAACAGGATACAAACATAGTCATCATGAAGAAATGAAAACTAGCACAGAGTATAGAAAGCGTAAACACAGGATAACAAGATGAAGACAGACAGACTGAAGAAATTGAACTGAGGAATTTGTGAAAGTCTTCAGTCAAAGTCTTCAAGCACAGATATGAACAACATACAACACAGTAATGAGGAAATGAAAGAGTTGAGGAATTAGAACCAGTTAGTTGGTGAAGACAATGATTTGGTAAACCAGTTCCAACTGCCGTCTCAGTTGTACGTCTGGTTGGAGCGGCTGAGTATTTAAACTCGAGGACACACAGTCCCGGACACCCAGTCTCTAAGCCGCAACTCAGGACACCCAGTCCTCACCGTATTCTCCTTGAACTAAGACCACACAGGCCTCGTCCAATCACTCGTGGTAAGTCTTCAGGTGACTTCCAAACCTTCACAGACTTGGTCACTCGGCGATCCACAATTCCTCTTGGATGCTCTAGACCTTGACGCCTAACCGTCTGGAAGAAGCACAGTCTTCAAAGGTAACAAGCGTCGGATCCATGCAGGATCAATTTCTTCAGTGATGCTCAATCACTTTGGGTTTGTGGGGGTTTGGTTTTGGGATTTCCTCACTTGATGATTTTCGCTCAAAGTCCTCGGAGGATGGGTTGCTCTCAAATGACAAGTGTCAAGTTCTCTCGGAGCAGCCAACCAACTAGTGGTTGTAGGGGGCGGCTATTTATAGCGTAGGGAGCAGCCCGACATGATAAGACATAAATGCCCTTCAATGATATGACCGTTAGGTGGATAAGATATTTTGGACAGCCGGCGCGCAGCACAGCAACGGTCAGAAATTTGACTCTCAAATTCCTTAGGGCTATCATGTTCCTCACTGTGTAGGCAATTCGCACTGGCGAATTCCTAACTCCTCAGTTAGAGCAAAGTCCTCAGTGACCAGAAGAACTGCGTCTCTGTCACTGAAGAAATTGACAGAACTGTATGAGATTTCCAATGGCTTCACTCGAAGGGATTGGTAGGTGTAGGACTTTGAGTTGAGCATCACATGGAAATTTTTCCTTGGTATTTCCTCGACCCCCTTTAACAGTACGGTGTTTCCTATGACTTAAGAAAGAGAAAATGAAACTACGAAAACAGAAGTCTTCACGCTCCATATTCCTCGAATGAATATCAAGTCTTCAAGGTCACACCAATTTCTTCACTTTCAAAGTCTTCAGAAAGTCTTCAGAATATCAAAGTCTTCAGTCGAAGAACTTCATTTTTAGGGGTCGACTTTCTCTGTAAATATTAAACTCCTCATAGACTTATAGACCTGTGTACACTCACAAACGCATCAGTCACTTAACCTATAAGTCTTCAATACACCAAAATCACTAAGGGGCACTAGATGCACTTACATGTAGATCGCGGTGATGATGATGGCCCCCGGCGGTGTTCCGGCGCCACCGGAAGCGAGGGGGGAGAGCCCCCCTTCTTGTTATTCTTCCTTGACCTTCTCCCTAGATGGGAGAAGGGTTTCCCCTCTGGTCCTTGGCTCCCATGGCGTGGCAGGGGCGAGAGGCCCTCCGAGATGGGATCCGTCTCTCTGTCTCTCTCTGTTTCTGCGTTCCTGGCGTCTGCCCTTTCACCGTTTCTTATATATCCGGAGATCCATAACTCCGATTGGATTGAAACCTTCACCATAATTTTTCCCGAAAATTAGCTTTGTTGTGGCCGAAGAAGAGCAGGAACCGCCTTACGGGGTGCCCACGAAGGTCAGGGGCGCGCCTGCCCCCCTGGGGCGCGCCCCCTGCCTCGTGGCCTCCTCGGGCACCGTCTCGGATTGATTCTTCTTCCCAGATGTCACAAATATTCCAAAATATTCTCCGTCCGTTTTTATCCTGTTTGGACTCCGTTTGATATGGGGTTTCGGCGAAACATAAAACATGCAACAAACAAGAACTGGCACTGGGCACTGGATCAATACGTTAGTCCCCAAAAAAATATAAAAAGTTGCCATAAGTAGATGAAAGTTGTAGAATATTGGCATGGGACAATCAAAAATTATAGACACGACGGAGACGTATCACCCGTGCTGTTGTTCTATTGAATTTTAATGCATTCCTAGAGAAAGCTAAGTTGAAAGATGATGGTAGCAACTACATGGACTGGGTCCGTAACTTGAGGATTATCCTCATTGCTGCACAGAAGAATTACGTCCTGGAAGCACCGCTAGGTGCCAAACCCGCTGCAGGAGCAACGCCAAATGTTATGAACGTCTGGCAAAGCAAAGCTGATGACTACTCGATAGTTCAGTGTGCCATGCTTTATGGCTTAGAACTGGGACTTCAACGACATTTTGAACGTCATGGAGCATATGAGATGTTCCAGGAGTTGAAGTTAATACTTCAAGCAAATGCTCGGATTGAGAGATATGAAGTCTCCAATAAGTTCTACAGCTACAAAATGGAGGAGAATAGTTCTGTCAGTGAGCATATACTCAAAATGTCTAGGTATAACAATCACTTGATTCAACTGGGAGTTAATCTTCCGAGTGATAGTGTCATTGACAAAATTCTTCAATCACTGCTACCAAGCTAAAAGAGCTTCGTGATGAACTATAACATGCAAGGGATGGATAAGACAATTCCCGAGCTCTTCGCAATGCTAAAGGTTGCGGAGGTAGAAATCAAGAAGGAGCATCAAGTGTTGATGGTCAACAAGACCACCAGTTTCAAGAAAAAGGGTAAGGGGAAGAAGGGGAACTTCAAGAAGAACGACAAGCAAGTTGCCGCTCAAGTGAAGAAGCCTAAGTCTGTACCTAAGCCTGAGACTGAGTGCTTCTACTGCAAAGGTACTGGTCATTGGAAGCGGAACTGCCCCAAGTATTTGGCGGATAAGAAGGATGGCAAGGTGAACAAAGGTATATGTGATATACATGTTATTGATGTGTACCTTACTAATGCTCGCAGTAGTGCCTGGGTATTTGATATTGGTTCTGTTGTTAATATTTGCAAGTCAAAACAGGGACTACGGATTAAGTGAAGATTGGCTAAGGACGAGGTGACGATGCGCGTGGGAAATGGTTCCAAAGTCGATGTGATCGTGGTCGGCGCGCTACCTCTACATATACCTTCGGGATTAGTTTTAGACCTGAATAATTGTTATTTGGTGCCAGCGTTGAGCATGAACATTATATATGGATCTTGTTTGATGCAAGACAGTTATTCATTTAAATAAGAGAATAATGGTTGTTCTATTCATATGAATAATATCTTTTATGGTCATCCACCCTTGAAGAGTGGTCTATTCTTTTTGAATCTCGATAGTAGTGACACACATATTCATAATATTGAAGCCAAAAGATGCAGAGTTGATAATGAATATTGAGGCTCACGGCGGGTATCGTTATTTTCTCACCTTCACAGATGATTTGAGCAGATATGGGTATATCTACTTGATGAAACACAAGTCTGAAACATTTGAAAAGTTCAAAGAATTTCAGAGTGAAGTGGAAAATCATCGTAACAAGAAAATCAAGTTTCTATGATCTGATCATGGAGGAGAATATTTGAATTACGAGTTTGGTCTTCAATTGAAACAATGCGAAATAGTTCCGCAACTCACACCACCCGGAACACCACGGCGTAATGGTGTGTCTGAACGTTGTAATCTACTTTACTAGATATGGTGCGATCTATGATGTCTATTACTGATTTACCGCTATCGTTTTGGGGATATGCTTTAGAGACGGCTGCATTCACGTTAAATAGGGCACCATCTAAATCCGTTGAGACGACTCCTTATGAAATGTGGTTTGGCAAGAAACCAAAGTTCTCGTTTCTTAAAGTTTGGGGATGCGATGCTTATGTGAAAAAGCTTCAACCTGATAAGCTCGAACCCAAATCGGAGAAATGTGTCTTCATAGGATACCCAAAGGAGATTGTTGGGTACACCTTCTATCACAGATCCGAAGGCAAGACATTCGTTGCTAAGAATGGATCCTTTCTAGAGAAGGAGTTTCTCTCGAAAGAAGTGAGTGGGAGGAAAGTAGAACTTGATTAGGTAACTATACCTACTCCCTTATTGGAAAGTAGTTCATCACAGAAATATGTTCCTGTGACTCCTACACCAATCTGTGAGGAAGCTAATGATGATGATCATGTAACTTCAGATCAAGTTACTACCGAACCTCGTAGGTCAACCAGAGTAAGAACCGCACCAGAGTGGTACGGTAATCCTGTTCTGGAGGTCATGTAACTTGACCATGACGAACCTACGAACTATGAGGAAACGATGATGAGCCCAGATTCCGCAAAATGTCTTGAGGCCATGAAATCTGAGATGGGATCCATGTATGAGAACAAAGTGTGGACTTTGGTTGACTTGCCCGATGATCGGCAAGCCATCGAGAATAAATGGATCTTCAAGAAGAAGACAGACGCTGATGGTAATGTTACTGTCTACAAAGCTCAACTTGTTGTGAAAGGTTTTCGACAAGTTCAAGGAGTTGACTACGATAAGACCTTCTCACCCGTAGCGATGCTTAGGTCCGTCCGAATAATGTTAGCAATTGCCGCATTTTAAGATTATAAAATTTGGCAAATGGATGTAAAGACTGCATTCCTGAATGTATTTCTGGAAGAAGAGTTGTATATGATGTAACCTTAAGGTTTTATCAATCCAAAGGATGCTAACAAAGTGTGCAAGCTCCAGCGATCCATTTATGGACTGGTGCAAGCATCTCAGAGTTGGAATAAATGTTTTGATAGTGTGATCAAAGCATATGGTTTTATATAGACTTTTGGAGAAGCCTGTATTTACAAGAAAGTGAGTGGGAGCTCTGTAGCATTTCTAATATTATATGTGGATGACATATTATTGATTGGAAATGATATAGATTTTCTTGATAGCATAAAAGGATACTTGAATAAGAGTTTTTCAATGAAAGACCTTGGTGAAGCTTCTTATATATTGGGCATCAAGATCTATAGAAATAGATCAAGACGCTTAGTTGGACTTTCACAAAGCACATACCTTGATAAAGTTTTGAAGAAGTTCAAAATGGATCAAGCAAAGAAAGGGTTCTTTCCTGTGTTACAAGGTGTGAAGTTGAGTCAGACTCAATGCCCGACCACTGCAGAAGATAGAGAGAAAATGAAAGGTGTTCCCTATGCTTCAGCCATAGGCTCTATCATGTATGCAATGTTGTGTACCAGACCTGATGTGTGCCTTGCTATTAGTTTAGCAGGGAGGTACCAAAGTAATACAGGAGTGGATCACTGGATAGCAGTCAAGAATATCCTGAACTACCTGAAAAGGACTAAGGATATGTTTCTCGTTTATGGAGGTGACAAAGAGCTCGTCGTAAATGGTTATGTTGGTGCAACCTTTGACACTGATCCGGATGACTCTAAGTCACAAATCGGATACATGTTTATATTGAACGATGGAGCTGTCAGTTGGTGCAATTCTAAGAAAAGCGTCATGGCGGGATCTACGTGTGAAACGGAGTACATATCCGATCTAGGTGTCATACCTAGTGCATCAGGTCCAATGAAAATCTTTTGTGACAATACTGGTGCAATTGCCTTGGCAAAGGAATCCAGATTTCACAAGAGAACCAAGCACATCAAGAGACGCTTCAATTCCATCCGTGATTAAGTCAAGGAGGGAAACATAGAGATTTGCAAGATACATACAGATCCGAATGTTGCAGACCCATTGACTAAGCCTCTCTCACGAGCAAAACATGATCAGCACAAAGACTCCATGGGTCTTAGAATCATTACTGTGTAATCTAGATTATTGACTTTGGTGCAAGTGGGAGACCGAAGGAAATATGCCCTAGAGGCAATAATAAAGTTGTTATTTATATTTCCTTATATCATGATAAATGCTTATTATTCATGCTAGAATTGTATTAACTGGAAACTTAGTACATGTGTGAATACATAGACAAACATAGTGTCACTAGTATGCCTCTACTTGACTAGCTCGTTGAATCAAAGATGGTTATGTTTCCTAGCCATAGACATGAGTTGTCATTTGATTAACGGGATCACATCATTAGAGAATGATGTGATTGACTTGACCCATTCCGTTAGCTTAGCACTTGATCGTTTAGTATATTGCTATTGCTTTCTTCACGACTTATACATGTTCCTATGACTATGAGATTATGCAACTCCTGAATACCGGAGGAACACTTTGTGTGCTACCAAATGTCACAACGTAACTGGGTGATTATAAAGATGCTCTACATGTGTCTTAGATGGTACTTGTTGAGTTGGCATAGATCGAGATTAGGATTTGTCACTCCGATTGTCGGAGAGGTATCTCTGGGACCTCTTGGTAATGCACATCACTATAAGCCTTGCAAGCAATGTAACTAATGAGTTAGTTGCAGGATGATGCATTACGGAATGAGTAAAGAGACTTGCCGGTAACGAGATTGAACTAGGTATTGAGATACCGACGATCGAATCTCGGGCAAGTAACATACCGATGACAAAGGGAACAACGTATGTTGTTATGCCGTTTGACCGATAAAGATCTTCGTAGAATATGTAGGAACCAATATGAGCATCCAGGTTCCGCTATTGGTTATTGACCGGAGATGAGTCTCGGTCATGTCTACATAGTTCTCAAACCCGTAGGGTCCGCATGCTTAACGTTCGGTGACGATCGGTATTATTAGTTTATGTGTTTTGATGTACCAAAGGTAGTCCGGAGTCCCGGATATGATCAGGGACATGACGAGGAGTCTCTAAATGGTCGAGACATAAATATCGATATATTGGACGACTATATTTGGACATCAGAATGGTTCCGGGTGAGATCGGGCATATACCGAAGCACTGGGGGGTTACCGGAACCCTCCGGGAGGTATATGGGCCTTATTGGGCCATAGTGGGAGACAGGAGAAGGGAGCAAAGGAGGGGGCGCCCCCCCCCCCAAGCCCAATCCGAATTGGGAAGGGGGTCGGCCCCCCTTTCCTTCCTCCTTCCTCCTCCCTTCCTTCTCTCCTAATCCAACTAGGGAAGGGGAGGGGATCCTACTCCCGGTGAGAGTAGGACTCCCCTTGGGGCGTGCCTAGGAGGCTGGCCTCCTCCCCCTCCTCCACTCCTTTATATACGGGGGAGGGGGCACCCCATAGACACACAAGTTGATCATTGATCTCTTAGCCGTGCGCGGTGCCCCCCTCCACCATAATCCACCTCGGTCATATCGTCGTAGTGCTTAGGCGAAGCCCTGCGCCGGTAGCTTCATCATCATCGGCATCACGCCGTCGTGCTAATGAAGCTCTCCCTCGACACTCTGCTGGATCGTGAGTTCGTGGGACATCACCGAGCCGAACGTGTGCAGATCACGGAGGTGCCGTACCTTCGGTGCTAGGATCGGTCGATCGTGAAGATGTACGACTACATCAATTGCGTTGTCATAAGGCTTCCGCTTACGGTCTACGAGGGTACATAGAAAACACTCTCCCCTATCGTTGCTATGCATCACCATGATCTTGCGTGTGTGTAGGAATTTTTTTGAAATTACTACGTTCCCCAACACACCCCTCACAAACCGGAGCAACTCACTAGAAGGCTCGTGGTCCTGAGAGGGAACAATGCATGTTTGATGACGAACGGGAGATAGCTTCCTCTTACATCCTTCAAATTTTTTTCTACGTTTAACGTGCACTACTACAACTATAATGTGAAAAATTGGAAAATTCTAGGGGTCATTTGACCTTTTAAAGACATTTAATGATTTTCTAGCCATTTAATGACCGTAATTCAAATTTGAACTACATCTACATGCAACGCCTAACCATTAAACGGTTTGAAAAATCATATTTGTTTACTTGTGTGCCAGTTAATTCCATGTGAAGTAAATTAGAAAGAATTTTTTAACATATTGGTCTCACGACATGGACACATGCATATGTATGCATGGAGTGCCATGGCATTTTAATTCCAAAATAATAAGAAATGATCAGAAACACATGAAACCTTTCTTGATGTAATGTCATGCCACCAAGATGATGTGGTAAAAAAATTGGCATGTTTGACGTAAGTTTGGACACACACCCCTCACAAACTGGAGCAACTCACTAAAAGGCTCGTGGTTCCGAGAGGGAACAATGCATGTTTGATGACGAACAGGAGATAGCTTCCTCTTACGGCCTTCAACTTTTTTCTACGTTTAACGTGCACTAATACAACTGTCATGTGAAAAATTGGAAAATTGCAGGGGTCATTTGACCTTTTAAAGACATTTAAATGTTTTTCTAGCCATTTAATGACCGTAATTCAAATTTGAACTACATTGCTACGTCTTGAGCTTGCGTTGGTTTTCCTCGAAAGGAGAGGGTGATGCAGCAATAGTAGCGTAAGTATTTCCCTTAGTTTTTGAGAACCAAGGTATCAATCCAGTAGGAGGCTCCTCAAAAGTCCCACGCACCTACACAAACAAACTGAGAACTCGCAACCAACACAATAAAGGGGTTGTCAATCCCTTCACAGCCACTTGCGAAAGTGAGATCTAATAAAGATAGTAAGATAAGATAGATATATTTTTGGTATTTTATAAGATAGATGCAAAAAGTAAAGATGCAAATAAAAGTAGATTGAAAGCAAATATGATAAGAGATAGACCCGGGGGCCATAGGTTTCACTATAGGCTTCTCTCGAGATAGCATAAGTATTACGGTGGGTGAACAAATTACTGTCGAGCAATTGATAGAAAAACGCATAGTTA
Source organism: Triticum timopheevii (assembly GCA_963921465.1). Taxonomy (NCBI): domain Eukaryota; kingdom Viridiplantae; phylum Streptophyta; class Magnoliopsida; order Poales; family Poaceae; genus Triticum; species Triticum timopheevii. Next base: position 467,532,579 of record OY997266.1, read on the forward strand.
TGAGATTATCTAGGCATGATCATGTATATAGGCATCACGTCCATAACAAGTAGACCGACTCCTGCCTGCATCTACTACTATTACTCCACACATCGACCGACTCCTGCCTGCATCTAGAGTATTAAGTTCATAAGAACAGAGTAACGCATTAAGCAAGATGACATGATGTAGAGGAATAAACTCAAGCAATATGATATAAATCCCATCTTGGTATCCTCGATGGCAACAATACAATACGTGCCTTGCAACCCTTTCTGTCACTGGGTAAGGACACCGCAAGATTGAACCCAAAGCTAAGCACTTCTCCCATGGCAAGAAAGATCAATCTAGTAGGGCAAACCAAACTGATAATTTGAAGAGACTTGCAAAGATAACTCAATCATACATAAAAGAATTCAGAGAAGATTCAAATATTATTCATAGATAAACTTGATCATAAACCCACAATTCATCGGATCTCGACAAACACATCGCAAAAAGAGTTTACATCGAATAGATCTCCACAAGAGAGGGGGAGAACATTGTATTGAGATCCAAAAAGAGAGAAGAAGCCATCTAGCTAATAACTATGGACCCGTAGGTCAGTGGTAAACTACTCACAACTCATCGGAGGGGCAAGGATGTTGATGTAGAAGCCCTCCATGGTCGATTCCCCCTCCGGCAGAGTGCCGACGAAGGCTCCAAGATGAGATCTCGCGGATACAGAAGGTTATAGTGGTGAAAATTGTGTTTCGTGGTGCTCCTGGATGTTTTCGGGGTACGTAGGTATATATAGGAGGAAGGAGTACGTCGGTGGCCGCCCGAGGGGCTCACGAGACAGGGGGCGCGCCCTACAGGGGGGCGCCCTCCTATCTCGTGGCTGCCTCAGCTACTTCTTGACTTTCACTCCAAGTCCTCTGGATCACGTTCGTTCCAAAAATCACGCTCCCGAAGGTTTCATTCCGTTTGGACTCCGTTTGATATTCCTTTTCTTCAAAATACTAAAGTAGGCAAAAAAACAGCAATATGGGCTGGGCCTCCGGTTAGTAGGTTAGTCCCAAAAGTGAAAAAATGTGTAAAATAAAGCCCATAAACATCCAAAAGGGGTAATATAATAGCATGGAACAATCAAATATTATAGATACGTTGGAGATGTATCAAGCATCCCCAAGCTTAATTCCTGCTCGTCCTCGAGTAGGTAAATGATAAAAAGAGAATTTTTGATGTGGAATGCTACCTAGCATAATTCATAATGTAATTTTCTGTATTGTGGCATGAATGTTTAGATCCAAATGATTCAAAATAAAAGTTCATATTGATAAAAGAAATAGTAACACTTCAAGCATACTAATCAAAGTAATCATGTCTTTTCAAAAAAGCATGGCAAAAGAAAGTTCATCCCTACAAAATCATATAGTTAGGCTATGCTTCATTTTCGTCACACAAAGATGTTACCAACTTCTATACCCCCGATGACAAGCCAAGCAATTGTTTCATACTTAAATAATCTCAAACTTTTTCAACCTTCATGCAATACATGAGCGTGAGCCATGGATATAGCACTATGGGTGGAATAGAATATGATGATGGGGATTGTGTGGAGAAGACAAAAAAGGAGAAAGTCTCACATTGACGAAGATAATCAACGGGCTATGGAGATGCCCATCAATTGATGTCAACATGAGGAGTAGGGATTGCCATGCAACGGATGCACTAGAGCTATAAATGAATGCTCAACAAAAGAAAACTAGTGGGTGTGCATCCAACTTGCTTGCTCACGAAGACCTAGGGCATTTGAGGAAGCCCATCGTAGGAATATACAAGCCAAGTTCTATAATGAAAAATTCCCACTAGTATGAAAAAGACAACTTATGAGACTCACTATATGAAAAACATGGTGCTACTTTGAAGCACAAGTGTGGAAAAGAGATAGTAACATTGCCCTTTTTATTTATTTTCTTTTTTTCTTTCTTTATTTCTTTTCTTTTCTCTTTTTTTCTTTTTTCTTTTTTTTCTTGGGCCTTTTTTTTCTTTTGGCCTTTCTTTTTTTTTCTTTTTGGGCAATGCTCTAATAATGATGATCATCACACTTCTATTGATTACAACATAAGAATTACAACTCGAAACTAGAACAAGATATGACTCTATATGAATGCCTCCGGCGGTGTACCGGGATGGTGCAATGAATCAAGAGTGACATGTATGAAAAATAATGCATGGTGGCTTTGCCACAAATACGATGTCAACTACATGATCATGCAATGGCAATATGACAAAAGTAAAGTATGTCATGAGGATGATGAACAGAACGGCGGAAAGTTGCATGGCAATATATCTCGGAATGGCTATGGACAATATATCTCGGAATGGCTACGGAAATGCCATAATAGGTAGGTATGGTGGCTGTTTTGAGGAAGATATAAGGAGGTTTATGTGTGACAGAGCATATCGTATCACGGGGTTTGGATGCACCAGCGAAGTTTGCAGCAACTCTCAAGGTGAGAAAGTGCAATGCATGGTACCGAAGAGGCTAGCAAAGGCAGAAAGGTAAAAGTGCGTATAATCCATGGACTCAACATTAGTCAAAAGAACTCATATAGTTATTGCAAAAATTTAGAAGTCATCAAAAGTCAAGAACTACGCGCATGCTCCTAGGGGGATAGATTGGTAGGAAAAGACCATCGCTCGTCCCCGACCGCCACTCATAAGGATGCACAAGCCAAGTACACTTCATGTTTCAAATTTGTTACACAACTTTAACCATACGTGCATGCTATGGGACTTGCTAACTTCAACACAAGCATTCTTTAAATTCATAATCACCCAACTAGCATGACTTTAATATCACTACCTCCATATCTCAAAACAATTATCAAGTATCAAATTGATCATAGCATCCAATTCACTTCCTATGATAGTTTTTTATTATACCCAACTTGGATGCCTACCATTCTAGGACCAATTTTATAACCATAGAAAATACCTTGCTGTTCTAAAAGACTCTCAAAATAATATAAGTGAAGCATGAGAGACTAGTAATTTCTTCAAAATTAAGACACCACTATGCTCTAAAAGATATAAGTGAAGCACTAGAGCAAAAACTATCAAGCTCAAAAGATATAAGTGAAGCACATAGAGTATTCTAGTCAAATTCTAATCAAATAGGCTTCTCCCAAAAGGTGTGTACAGCAAGGATGATTGTGGTAAACTAAAAAGCAAAGACTAATATACACGACGCTCCAAGCAAAACACATATCATGTGGCGAATAAAAATATAGCTCCAAGTAAAGTTACCAATGAACGAAGACGAAAGAGGGGATGCCTTCCCGGAGCATCCCCAAGCTTAGGCTTTTGGCTATTCTTGAATATATTGGGGTGCGAAAAGCATCCCCAAGCTTAGGCTCTTGCCACCCTTTATTCCATAGTCCATAAAAGCTTTACCCAAAACTTGAAAACTTCACAACACAAAACTCAACAGGAAATCTTATAAGCTCCGTTAGTGAAAGAAAACAAAAACACCACATAAGGTACTATAATGAACTCATTATTTATTTATTTTGGTGTTAAACCTAATGTATTCCAACTTCCTTATGGTTTATAAACTAATTTACTACCATAGATGCATTGAAATAAGCAAACAACACACGAAAAACAGAATCTGTCAAAAACAGAACAGTCTGTAGAAATCTGTAACTAACGCAAACTTCTGGAACTCTAAAAATCCTACCAAAATAGGAAGTCCTGTAAATTTTGTTTATGGAACAGCAGCAAAAAGAATCAACGCAAAATCACATTCCTGTGATTTAACAAAATTATATTCGTGCGTGCAAAGTTTCTGTTTTTCAGCAGAATCAAATCAACTATCATCGTAGGTTATCCTATAGGTTCTACTTGGCACAAACACTAACTAAAAGATAAAAACACATCTAAACATAAGTTAGATGCAAGATTTATTACTAAACAGGAGCAAAAACAAAAAACATAAAGAAAATTGGGTTGCCTCCCAACTAGCGCTATCGTTTAACTCCCCTAGCTAGCCATAAAAGCAAAGATAGATCTAACGAGTGCCATCTTTAATTTTTAGTTTTTTAGCGGAGTCATGCTCGAATCCGGGAGGTTCTTTCCGCTTCCCTTCATACTCAGAAATTTTTAGATCTAAAGAATCCAACCGCTTATTGCAAAGAGTAATCAACATATTCATGCGGTGAAGATTTCCGCTAACACTTTTAAGAGGCTCAAGAGACTTTTGTAAAAATTTTGTTACTTCGCAAATCTTTCCAAAAACTTGGGTTTCTTCTTGGGTAGGATGTGATCCTCCCTTTTGAGGTAGTGTTCCCACTATTCCCTCTATAATTTCATGCGCAATACTGGGATCAATCTCAATGAAATTTCCCTTGGCAATGCAATCCAAGAGTTGTCTATGCGTCATATTTAACCCAACATAAAAATTACGAAGAAGAATTCTAAAGTTCACCTCTAGGGTGCACTTGCGATAAGATTCCATCATCCTAATACCAAGCATCTTTTAATGTTTCTCCTCGCCTTTGCTTGAAGTGAAGAACTTCAAACTCGGGAGACATAGGAGCGGATAAGGAACTAGACATAATGACAAGGCAAACGGAAAAAAAGGCAAGCGAAAGAGAGGAGAAGATTAGGAAAGAGAGGGCGAATAAAATGGCAAGGGTGAAGTGGGGGAGAGGAAAACGAGAGGCAAATGGCAAATAATGTAAATGCGAGGGAGATGGGTTTGTGATGGGTACTTGGTATGTCTTGACTTGAGCGAAGACCTCCCCGACAACGGCGCCAGAAATCCTTCTTGCTACGTCTTGAGCTTGCGTTGGTTTTCCTCGAAGAGGAGAGGGTGATGCAACAATAGTAGCGTAAGTATTTCCCTTAGTTTTTGAGAACCAAGGTATCAATCCAGTAGGAGGCTCCTTAAAAGTCCCACGCACCTACACAAACAAACTGAGAACTCGCAACCAACGCAATAAAGGGGTTGTCAATCTCTTCACGGCCACTTGCGAAAGTGAGATCTAATAAAGATAGTAAGATAAGATAGATATATTTTTGGTATTTTATAAGATAGATGCAAAAAGTAAAGATGCAAATAAAAGTAGATTGAAAGCAAATATGATAAGATATAGACTCGGGGGCCATAGGTTTCACTAGAGGCTTCTCTCGAGATAGCATAAGTATTACGATGGGTGAACAAATTACTGTCGAGCAATTGATAGAAAAGCGCATAGTTATGAGATTATCTAGGCATGATCATGTATATGGGCATCACGTCCATAACAAGTAGACCGACTCCTGCCTGCATCTACTACCATTACTCCACATATCGACCGACTCCTGCCTGCATCTAGAGTATTAAGTTCATAAGAATAGAGTAATGCATTAAGCAAGATGACATGATGTAGAGGGATAAACTCAAGCAATATGATATAAACCCCCATCTTGTTATCCTCGATGGCAACAATACAATACGTGCCTTGCAAACCTTTCTGTCACTGGATAAGGACACCGCAAGATTGAACCCAAAGCTAAGCACTTCTCCCATGGCAAGAAAGATCAATCTAGTAGGCCAAACTAAACTGATAATTCGAAGAGACTTGCAAAGATAACTCAATCATACATAAAAGAATTCAGAGAAGATTCAAATATTATTCATAGATAAACTTGATCATAAACCCACAATTCATCGAATCTCGACAAACACACCGCAAAAAGAGTTTACATCGAATAGATCTCCACAAGAGAGCGGGAGAACATTGTATTGAGATCCAAAAAGAGAGAAGAAGCCATCTAGCTAATAACTATGGACCCGTAGGTCTGTGGTAAACTACTCACAACTCATCTGAGGGGCAAGGATGTTGATGTAGAAGACCTCTGTGGTCGATTCCCCCTCCGACGGAGTGTCGGCGAAGGCTCCAAGATGAGATCTCGCGGATACAGAAGGTTACGGCGGTGGAAATTGTGTTTCATGGTGCTCCTGGATGTTTTCGGGGTACGTAGGTATATATAGGAGGAAGAAGTACGTCGGTGGCCGCCCGAGGGGCCCATGAGACAGGAGGGCGCCCTCCTATCTCGTGGCTGCCTCGGCTGCTTCTTGACTTGCACTCCAAGTCCTCTGGATCACGTTCGTTCCAAAAATCACGCTCCCGAAGGTTTCATTCCGTTTGGACTCCGTTTGATATTCCTTTTCTTCGAAATACTGAAATAGGCAAAAAAACAGCAATATGGGCTGGGCCTCCGGTTAGTAGGTTAGTCCCAAAAATGATATAAATGTGTAAAATAAAGCCCATAAACATCCAAAAGGGGTAATATAATAGCATGGAACAATAAAAAATTATAGATACGTTGGAGACATATCATACATCTACATGCAACACCTAACCATAACGGTTTGAAAAATCATATTTTTGTGTACTTGTGTGCGAGTTAAAAAATCATCAGACGATGTAAATATCTGGTGTTCAAAAAAGAAAATGTAAAGATCTGGCAAGATAACCAGCCCCCACACGATTGGCACTCTATCTTGTGGCTCGAGGTTTGGTAGGTGAGTGGCAGGGATCATTAATCAGACACGGTTCTGTATTGGAAACCATCAGCTATTATGTTCACACACGAATTTTGCTACGGAATCGTGTGTAATTCAAACTACAATACTCATAAATTCCGGCGACCAGCGTGTGTAATGTTCCTGTCGATCTAGATTCCGTCCGCCAATAAATACTACCTTGCTCACTTCATCACGCTTGCATTCTCATCTACATCCTCCCTTCGCTCGCCCTCTGTCTCTCACAAATCTATGCCATGGCACCGCCGGTCTGCCCACGCGCTGACGAGGAGTCTCCGCCCCCTGAGGACGCTCACTCGAATAGCAGCGACGAGGACCCCTACGCGCCGCCGGACGAGGTTGCGCCGGACCCCCCAACTTTGGATTGGTTTTGGGGCCAGTACAATCTTTGTCTGTGGAAGTCACTGCCGCTGGCTAAGAAAGCCAAGCAAGTGGCGTTCAAGAAGGAGATGGCGGAGGAGGAAGCCAGGTACCAGGCGGCCTGTGAAGCCCGTGATGTCGCTTGAAAAAAGAAGGCAGCGAAGCTTTGGCGGTGGGCGCGTTGTCGTGTGGAGGAGGTGTACGAAGACGAGTACTTCGCGAGGAAGGTCATAGGCACTGGGCGCTTCGTCACTGCGTGGAGGTGGGCCGATAAGCCCCAGTGTGCCATCGACGAGGAGCTCCGGTGGGTGCCCAACGAAATGGCAAGATTGTTCATGCGCGTCTGCCAACAAGAGGCAGATCGGTACATCAAGCGCTGCGAGACAGAGGAGGCGGAGTACTGCCTTCGCACTGGGAAGACGCCGCGCACCAGGGAGCTGCTGGCGAGGGGCTGCCGGAATACTGGCCCCAGGAGGGTTTATTAGTTTTAGTATTGTTTATTTCAATTTTATGCATTGTACCTAGTAGTTATGTATCATCACGTATATGTGATGATATTATATATATATATATATATATATATATATATATATATATATATATTCTATGATGAACTAATGAATAATTCCATTTTCTATCTGTTTTTGTATACTAATTTGAATCTAGCTGTTATCATCCACATATGCAGAATGGAAAGCGTATATACACACATTAACAGAACATCTAAGAAGGGAAAACAGAGTACACACATTGAAACAGAGGAATAAACAGAGCAATACTATGATTGATGTGAATACATAGCTATCCACGTTGAAACGACTCAACAAAACAAAACACGTCCATGAGACCATGACCAGCAGCCCTTGCCTACGCTATCTCTTGGCTCTGCTTGAACTCGTGCATGCGTTTGTCTAAGCGGTCGACACGCTCACAGTACATCTGGAGCACGATCTCGAGCTCCAAGTTGGCTATTTCATTGGAGATCACCAGCTTGAGGATGCAACGGCCATGTTCCTCTATTGCGCCCAGGTGGACACCTGGGCCAAGGAGGCGGTCGATCCTACGGACCAGCGCGTTGGCATCCAGCGGCCTGCAGACAAGTCAAACGGTGCGATCCATGCGAACGGTGCGGCGGGCGTCCGATGCAAGTACGGCGCGGCCGACCTCTGGTGCAAGTACGGAGCTGAGGGCCTCTGCCCACTCCTAGCGAGGAATGGGGGTACTGACGGAATGTGTACCCAGCTGTGACACAGTGTCGACAACAGGCAAGCGCCGATGGATCCTCTCTTGCTATGCGGCGTGTCGCGCGTCTCGCTCTGCGGCGCGCCACGCGTCTCGCTCTACGGCGCTCCAACGGTCTCGCCGTGTGGCGAGCAGCCTATCGTCGCGGACGCGCCTAGCTTGCTCTGTGGCATGCCATCGATCATGTTGTGCGGCGAGCTGTAGCCTGTCGGCGCTGACATGCCTATCTTGATCCGCGGCGCTCAAGTGCCATGCGCCAAAGGTCTTCTCAAGCCTGGCGATGATGCGCATCACAACGTCGTCCATTGCGTTGCCGGGGAGCGCCTCGGCCTCGACGGGCCGTGGCGCCTGCTCGTTTTCGTCGTCACCGAGGTTGATGGCAGAGGCGGCGCTTTGATGGGTTGGCATGCTTGGAAAAGGTGGATGTGCTACAGGTTGCGCTTGTCGCCTCTGCCATAGAAGGAACATCGAGCTAGCACAAGAAGTAGATGCTGATCAGATGAACACGGACCACACTAGGGAACCCGTCGGTGATGAATTCATCAATCGCAAACGGTTGAATACTAGCAAGCGTTTGCCCACAACACACATGGCTTATTCCATCACAAACAGGTCGGATGGATCAACTTATGCCATGAATCGCACACTATCAAAAAGTAATGCGGTAGACCTTCTTTAACATATGATAAAAAAAAGGACCTCGAGGTTAGATTAACTCATGGGTTGGGTCGTATCAGTAATTTAATTTGACAAATACGACCCATCCTATCAGGTAATTTAACATCAACACAACTTCCCATCCATTCACCCATCTGATGGCTGCTCCAGCCTGAGCACACTTAACTTGAGAGTTCTCTTACATGAGCTACTGGTGGAACAACTAGTCCTTGCTGATATAGGATACCTCTTCGCATCCTTATGACGTATCCGGATGATCGCCCGTCCCACAATGGCCAATAGATGTTGTGTAGATAGAGCATATCACATACGTCTTATTAGAAGCAATCGTATGTGTTATTATCGGTCTTCGCACACATTTCTGGTTACAAACATGTTTTCCGCATATCACACACATCTTAATATATTGAACCATTTCTGTTCTCTTGTCTAAATGCAAACAATTCATCCGAGTGAACCGCATGCCATATATCGCACACACCTTGATCAGGCTGACCGTTTCTTTTGTGTTGCCTAATCACAAACAGTTCATCCGAGTGAACCGTATGCTGTATATCACACACACCTTCATCTGGCTGCCCGTTTGTTTTGTTCCTCCTCATCGCAAACAGTTAACTGAACTGAACCGTATGCCCCGCATCGCACACGCAACTAAAATCTGAACCGTGTTTGATGTATCCTCCATCGCAAAATGTTTTGCACCTTTTTGACGGGTTTTTTACACCACCGTTTGCGATTATTGCATCGCACACAGTTTCGTGAAGGGTCTCTGATCGTAGCGTCGCGTTAGCAGCATCCTACAGTAGTGATCAATCCTTGCTGGACACACCTATTTGAGAGAGCCAAAATTATTCCACGACTTGTTAGAATTTCTCTCTATGCTTCACTTAAATCTTTATGAGCTATGGAATTGCTCTAGTGCTTCACTTATATCTTTTTGAGCACGATGTGCTTTAGTATTTTTGAAGAAATGATCTCATGCTTCACTTAGATTTAATTTGAGAGTTAGTAATTTTTTTAAAGAAATTCTCTCTTGCTTCACTCAAATTATTTTGAGGGAAAAAATGTCATGCTCATGATCTTCACTTATATTTGTTTGAGCTTATCAAAAGCAACACATGAAAAATTAGTCCCAAAGTGATAGATATCCAAGAAGGGTATAATAAAAACTTTCATGAAGATCATTGGACAAAATAAATTTGATTCCTTTTAATAGTTTTGAGATATGATGATGTGATATGTGAGTCATGTCGATGAGTAATTATGCTTTAGTAAGAATATTGGTGTTAAGGTTTGTGGTTCCCTATGCAAGCACAAAAGTCAACAGTTATGCAATGAAATTACATCCTACTTGTGGTGCATTATTCGGTGTTAATTATGCTCGATGCTCGCTTATGAGATTTTTTGTTTCTTGGTTGGTCGCTCTCAATATTTTGCTAGCCTCCATTTTGCACTAAGTATGATCACTACTTGTGCATCGAAAATCCTTAAACCTAGTTTTGCCACATGAGTCCACTATAGCTACCTATATGCGGTATTATTTTGCCATTCTAAGCAAATTTGTATGTACCATCTCTAATTTTCAAAGTAAACTTCTCTTTTGTGTGCTCGTACTGCTCGCGAGGCGGTGAGGGGTGGCCGATATTTTCCATGCTAGATGTGTTATTCTCACAATGAGTGTTTATTCACTTGTCATTGCATGAGAGTAAGGCAAAGGTATTAGGGATGCCCAATCCCGAAATGAAAAAAATGAATTTACTTTATGTTGTCAAATAATAAATTCCTTTGAAAGTTTTGGTATGGAAGGCAACGTGGATTCGGCTAGCCATGGAAAGTGAAAGTATGGTGGAAAAAGGAATAAACTTTATTTTCTATTTGGGAACCTCCTATGATATATCTAGCATGGAAAGTATGGGGAGCTCTAAGTCGTTTTCGTTGGTGGGAAAGGCACACCTCCCAAAATGTTGTTATCTCTATGTTTTTTGCTTTGAGCTCTGGCACCTCTACAAATCCCTACTTCCCTCTGCGAAGGGCCTTTCTTTTACTTTATGCAATTTTTATTTTTAATTTGAGTCTCCATCTTATCTTATAAAGCACCAACTAAGGGGCACTATGATCATACTTGAGCATTGGGTGTAGCTAATATGCGAGTGTGTTTCATGGATGGATCAATGATTGAGCATAATGGGCTAGGGATAACTTATTTTAGCGTTGATATTTTGAAAGACATGGTTGCTTGTTGATATTCTTGAGTATTTAAATTATCAAGTCAAAACTAGACTATTGCTTTGAACGATATAAAAGTCAAAATGTCCATGCTACAAAGAAAAGAATATGAGATGAACATGATAGGCACCATTCCACATCAAAAATTCTGTTTTTATCATTTACCTACTCGAGGACGAGCAGGAATTAAGCTTGGGGATGCTGATACTCTCCAACGTATCTATAATTTTTATTGTTCCATGCTCTTATATTATCATTCTTGGATGCTTTACAATCATTTTATAGTCATTTTATATCATTTTTTGGTACTAACCTCTTGGCATAGTGCCCAGTGCCAGTTGCAGTTTTTTGCATCACAGGAAATCAATACCAAATGGAGTCCAAACGCAGTGAAACTTTTTGTCAATTTTTTTGGACCAAAAGACATCTAGTGGGCCGAAGAAGCACCTGGGGGGCTCCGAGGGGAGCACAACCCACCAGGGCGCGCTTGGAGGCCCAGGCGCGCCCAGGTGGGTTGTGCCCACCTCGATTGCCTCCCGAACCGCCTCTTTACTCTATAAATACCCAATATTCCAGAAACCCTAGGGGATCGATGAAAATCAATTCCAGCTGCCGCAAGTTCTAGAAACCACAGATCCAATCTAGGCACCATCACGGAGGAGTTCATCATGTCCATTGGTGCCTCTCCGATGATGCGTGAGTAGTTCTTTGTAGACCTACGGGTCTGTAGTTAGTAGCTAGATGGCTTCCTCTCTCTTGTTCGATTCTCAATACAATGGTCTCTTGGAGATCCATATGATGTAACTCTTTTTGCAGTGTGTTTGTTGGGATCCGATGAACTTTGAGTTTATGACCAGATCTATCTTTTTATCCATGAAAGTTATTTGAGTCTTCTTTGAATCTCTTATATTCATGATTGCGTATAGCCTCGTATTTCTTCTCCGATATTTGGGTTTTGTTTGGCCAACTTGATCTATTTATCTTGCAATGGGAAGAGGTGCTTTGTAATGGGTTCGATCTTATGGTGCTTGACCGTCCTAGTGACAGAAGGGGAACTGACACGTATGTATTGTTGCCATTAAGGATAAAACGATGGGGTCTATTACTACATAAATAGATCTTGTCTACATCATGTCATCGTTCTTATTGCATTACTCTGTTTCTCCATGAACTTAATACACTAGATGCATGCTGGATAGCGGTCGATGTGTGGAGTAATAGTAGTAGATGCAAGCAGGAGTCGGTCTACTAATCTTGGACGTGATGCCTATATAATGATCATTGCCTGGATATCATCATGATTATTTGAAGTTCTACCAATTGCCCAACAGTAATATGTTCACCCACCGTTTGCTATTTTTCTCGAGAGAAGCCACTAGTGAAACCTACGGCCCCCGGGTCTCTTCTTTAATATATTTGCCTTTGCGATCTATTTTCCTTTGCTTTTATTTTCAGATCTATTAAACCAAAAATACGAAAATACCTTGCCTCACTTTATTTTATTTGGTGTTTGATCTATCAAATTATTACAACTTTCTCCCGTCCGCTCGCCAATTTCTGGCATCGTTACCCGAAAGGGATTGACAACCCCTTTAACACGTCGGGTTGCGAGTATTAGTTATTTGTGTGCAGGTGATGTTTACGTGATGTTGCTTGGTTCTCCTACTTGTTCGATAACCTTGATCTCATCACTGAGGGAAATACCTACCGTCATTGTGCTGCATTATCCCTTCCTCTTTGGGGAAATACCGACGTAGTTCAAGCAAGCATCAGCCATCTTCAAGCTTCATGAGAAAATCGAGCATCTCCAAGCCCAGATCTATGTCCTGCAAAAAAAAATAGTGAGTATGAATACAGATTTAAGAGGATGAGTTTGGCTGCAGATTTGAGGATCCCAGAGACTCGTTCATCTTTCTATGATGGTGAGCCTATGCCTTGGAAGATGGATGACAAGCCAACTTCATCAACAACTCCAACATCACCACCGCCGAAGAAAGAGACATAAATACATGGGTATGGGCACTCCGCTTGGCAACTGCAAAGCTTGGGGGAGGTGCCCCGGTATCGTATCACCATCACACCTTTACTTTTATCATTTTCCTTAGTCTGATCCTTTTGATTATATTTTGATCTAGTAGAATAAAATTTTAGTATGATCTAGCTTTGAGTTTTGTTTCAAGATCTATCCATGTAATCGAGTCCCTGAGCTATATAATAAAGAGTAGTTTTGAGTTGAGGGCTTTGCTTTCTTGCTATGATCTTGAGGAAATAAAATAATAGAAAGAATAAAAGAAAGAAATAAAAAGATCATATGTTGATCTTATGGAGAGTAATGACTTCACATATAAAGAGTATGATGAATAAAAGTTGTTGAGAGTTGACAAACATAGATTTGTTCATTGTTGCAATTAATAGGTAGTAATAAAGAAAGAGAGGCTTCACATATAAAATTATAAATATACTATCTTGGACATCTTTGTAATTGTGAGCACTCATTAAAATATGGCATGCTAAAAGGTTGATGTTGGACAAGGAAGACAACATAATGGGTTATGTTTCCTTATATCTGAATAGAAGTTATATTGTCATGGATCATCCAACATGTTGAGCTTGCCTTTCCCTCTCATGCTAGCCAAATCCTTTGCACCAAGTAGGGATACTACTTGTGCTTCCAAACATCCCTAAACCCAGTCTTGCCATGAGAGTCCACCATAAGTACCTATGGATTGAGTAAGATCCTTCAAGTACTTTGTCATCGGTGCAAGCAATAAAAATTATTCTCTAAATATGTATGATCTATTAGAGTGAAGAAAATAAGATTTATACGAACTTGTGATATGGAAGAAATAAAAGCGATAGACTGCATAATAAAGGTCTTTATCACAAGCGGTAATATAAAGTGACGTTCTTTTGCATTAAGATTTTGTGCATCCAACCATAAAAGCGCATGACAACCCGTGCTTCCCTCTGCGAAGGGCCTATCTTTTACTTTTATCTTCTACCCTTATACAAGAGTCATGGTGATCTTCACCTTTCCTTTTTACACTTTTTCTTTTGGCAAGCACTATGTGTTGGAGAGATCCAGATATATATATCCACTCAGATGTAGGTTATCATAAAGTATTATTGTTGACATTACCCTTGAGGTAAAAGGTTGGGAGGCGAAATTATAAGCCCCTATCTTTCTCTGTGTCCGATTGAAACTTTGAACCCGCGTGAGTGTTAGCAATTGTGAAATACTAAATGATAGTTGAGTATGTGGACTTGATGAAAAGCTCTTAAATTGACTCTTTCCAATGTTATGATAAATTGCAATTGCTTCAGTGACTAAGATCATAGTTTGTTAGTTTTCAATGAAGTTTCTGATTCATACTTTACCTTGTGAACGAATTGTTACTTTGGCATAAGAAATTATATGACAATATATGTTACTGCTCTAAAGATGATCATGATGCCCTTATGTCCGTATTTTATTTTATCGGCATCTCTATCTCTAAGCATGTGGACATATTTTTCGATTTCGGCTTTTGCTTGAGGACAAGCGAGGTCTAAGCTTGGGGGAGTTGATACATCCATTTTGCATCATGCTTTTATATTGATATTTATTGCATTATGGGCTGTTATTACACATTATAGCGCAATACTTATGTCTTTTCTCTCTTATTTCAAAAGGTTTACATGAAGAGGGAGAATGCCGGCAGCTGGAATTCTGGGCTGGAAAAGGAGCAAATATTAGAGACCTATTCTGCACAACTCCAAAATTCGTGAAACTTCACGGAGAGTCATTTGGAATTAATAAAAAATATTGGGCGAAGAAAGCACCAGAGGGAGGGCCACCAGCCATCCACTAGGGTGGGGGGCGTGCCCTACCCCCTGGGCGCCCCCTACCTTGTGGGCCACCTGGCAGGCCCCCGATGCCCATCTTCTGCTATATGGTGTGTTTTGACCTGGAAAAAATCAGAAGGAAGCTTTCGGGACGAAGCGCCGCTGTCTCAAGGCAGAACTTGGGTAGAACCAATCTTGGGCTCCGGCGGAGCTGTTCTGCCGGGGAAACTTCCCTCCGGGAGGGGGAAATCATCGCCATCGTCATCACCAACGACCCTCTCATCGAGAGGGCATCAATCTCCATCAATATCTTCACCAGCACCGTCTCCTCTCAAACCCTAGTTCATCTCTTGTATCCGATCTTTGCCTCCAAACCTCAGATTGGTACCTGTGTGTTGCTAGTAGTGTTGATTACTCCTTGTAGTTGATGCTAGTTGGTTTATTCGGTGGAAGATCATATGTTCAGATCCTTAATGCTATTCAATACTCCTCTGATTTTGAACATGAATATGCTTTGTGAGTAGTTACGTTTGTTCCTGAGGACATGGGAGAAGTCTTGTTATAAGTAATCATGTGAATTTGGTATTCGTTCGATATTTTGATGAGATGTATGTTGTATTTCCTCTAGTGGTGTTATGTGAACGTCAACTACATGACACTTCACCATGATTTGGGCCTAGGGGAAGGCATTGGTAAGTAATAAGTAGATGACAGGTTGCTAGAGTGACAGAAGCTTAATCCCTAGTTTATGTGTTACTTCGTAAGGGGCTAATTTGGATCCATATGTTTCAAGCTATGGTTAGATTTATCTTAATTCTTCTTTCGTAGTTGTGTATGCTTGCGAGAGGGTCAATCATAAGTGGGAGGCTTGTCCAAGGAAGGACAGCACCCAAGCGCCGGTCCACCCACATATCAAATTATCAAAGTAACGAACGTGAATCATATGAGCATGATGAAAACTAGCTTGACAGTAATTTCCATGTGTCCTCGGGAGTGCTTTGCTTTTTATAAGAGTTCGTCCAGGCTTGTCCTTTGCTACAAAAAGGATTGGGCCACCTTGTTGCACCTTGTTTACTTTTGTTACTTGTTACCCGTTATGAATTATCTCATCATACAACTATCTATCACCGATAATTTCAGTGCTTGCAGAGAATACCTTGCTGAAAACCGCTTGTCATTTCCTTCTGCTCCTTGTTGGGTTTGACACTCTTACTTATCGGAAGGACTATGATAGATCCCCTATACTTATGGGTCATCAGATATCTATTTGGTGTAAGTCTTTGCGGTGTGTTTGTTGGGATCCGATGAACTTTGAGTTTATGATCAGATCTATGTTTTTATCCATGAAAGTTATTTGAATCTTTTGATCTCTTATATGCATGATTACTTATAGCCTCATATTTCTTCTTCGAATCTTTGGTTTAGTTAGGCCGACTATAGATCGATTTTTCTTGCCATGGGAAGAGGTGCTTTATGATGGGTTCGATCTTATGGTGCTCAATCCCAATGACAGAAAGGGAAATTACATGTATGTATTGTTGCTATTAAGGATAACAAGATGGGGTCTATTCCTACATGAATAGATCTTGTCTATGTCATGTCATCGTTCTGATTGCATTACTCCGTTTCTCCATGACAATGCGATGAATTACTAGCCGGTCAGATATGAAGTTGTAGTGAAAACAGAAGCTCCCTCGGGACTTGATGTGATTCCATGGTGTGTCCGGGAGGGCAATGGATCTAACACGTCTTCTTCAAAAGTCTGTCGGTTTCGGCGACTTGAAAAACAATTGAAGTAAATTGCAGGTCGGTCGTGGACCGATCTCAACCCTAATTCCACTTGAACTTTTAAACCTCACATATTGTAAATCTGGACTGTTGTACTCGAAACTGATGAAAATCCTTTGGGTCTTTTTCCCCCCAGCCAATCGGGAGCTTCTCAATCCCTAGAAGAGGTCCCTCCAAGAACTCAATACCACATGGTGGGTGCCAACTGTCGTGGTTTTGTCACGGCAGATGTCCTACTATGAGGACTTAGTCGTGAGGTCAACGCATCTAAGTGGTAGCTTGAACGGGGTTGGACGGAATCGAGAGACGCGAGATTTTACCCAGGTTAGGCCCCTCGCAGTGGAGGTAAAAGCCTACATCCTGCTTGATTGATATTGATGATGATGATGACCTCAGTTACAAGGGCGGTGTTTTGCTACCTCTATCTCGAGAGCATCTACTTTGGACTTGTCTAAGACCTGTCTGTCTAAACCCTGACTATCTTAAGCCGACCCTCTTGGGGTGCCCTGCCCTTCCTTATATAACTTGAAGGGGCGGGTTACATGTAGAGTCCAAGTTGGATTAGGACTTACCTATTCTGGCTTTCCATCGTGGGCTTCTCACCATGGGATTCTAAACCCTGGGCTTCTTATCTCCAGCCGGGCGGTTTACGCCGGGCGGCTTACAACCGGGCGGGTTATAGCCGGGCAGGTTACACCCGGGCGGGTTACCTTCAGGGCTTATCTTAAGGGCTCATCTACAGGGCTTATCTTCAATCGTCTCATCTTCCGGGACTCATCATGATGGGTTAAAATGGCTAGTTAAGATGGTTGCTTAAGTCTAGAGAGGACTTGACATGACTGCTTAAGCCCAGAGATGACTTAACGTCAGGGCGACATAAGCCCAGAGATGACTTAACATCAGGGTGACTTAAGTCCAGAAATGACTTAACCCCAAGGCGACTTAAGCCCAAAGATGACTTAAGCCTCAGGGCGGCTTATCCTTATGAGTCGGGTCTTGGTCATGGGAAATATCCCCCAACAAAGGGTGAGACACCAATTTTGAGGCCCATAGCCTCGCTAGACATGCTTTTGGCGTGGGGATAGGTTGCCATTTGTGGCTTCTATCTTCCATATTTATCTTTATTCCCATGAACATTACTGTGTAATGAATAAAGTGTGTTTGGACTCAAAATAAATAAATAAAATAAGCCAAAAGCCAAAACCAAAAGCCCCCATTTTAATGATTTATTGACTTTTAAGGCAAAATGAAAAGGGCAATGTTACGCGTCGGCCGGCGGATCCGCCGCCACGACAGTCGTTTGATCCGATGTTATCCAGCGGCACAGATATTTCCTCACCATCACAACAAAGGCATGGTTGCAGAATCCTTCTTTGCAACACACCATATGTTGCAGAAACATTTGCAACGATGTTCTATTATAGAATTTTTATTTTTCCGTCACAATTTTTTTGTAACATGGGTATTGTTGTGGAATGACTTCTAGAACACAAACGATGTTGCAGATTTTTTTTGTCTTAACTTTTTTGCAACATGGATGTTGTTACAGAACGACTTCTGCAACAAAGATGATGTTGCAAAATTTATTTTACCGTCTTAACTTTTTTACAAAATGGTTATTGTTGCGAAAGGACTTCTGTAACACAAATGATGTTGCAGATTTTTCCGTCTTCGCTTTTTTGCAACATGGATGTTGCTGCAGAACGACTTCTACAACACAGATGATGTTGCAACAAAGATGACGTTGCAGAATTTAGTTTTCCATCTTAACTTTTTTACAAAATGGTTATTGTTGTGAAAGGACTTTTGCAACACAGATGATATTGCAGAAAATTGTTAAGGTGGCAGAGGCACGCGTCCCGTGCGAATTGAGTCAGATGGTGCTACGAATCAGATGTTTTGCAACACCTATTGTATTGCACTAGTACGTTGTGCACCATCTGATGAAACTTGGACCTGACGGCTAGACGAGTGGCGGAACGCTAGGCGTGATCGATCGGCTGATTCTAATCATTCCCCAAATAAAAAAGTTGCAAAAGCTGAAGCATAGGGCTTGTTCTGATCTCCTTCCACTTCAAACTTCACCAATTTTTGGCCCGAAGCCCGCCCGAACGCGATGACTCTAGAAAGCTGAATTCACGAAGTGATCGTGGGCTCTAGTTCATTTTTCTGGAGCGAGGGACTCCAAGTTCCGCATTTTCTGAATCTGGAGTTCAAGTTTTTTTACGGCTGTTATGCGACCGCCAAGAAAAATGCTTTGATCACATCCTCGCTCGATCCCGCACGCACCCGCTCGCCCACATCTCCCCCTTCCCTCGTCTTCTCCTCTCAAACCCTAAGAGCATCTCCAGCCGCGTCCCAACATGCCCTCGAGGCGATATTTTAGCGTCGGCGCACAAAAATCGACCCAGTCGCACCCCCAGGAGCCTGTTTTTCGTCGGTTTGGGAAGAAACTAGTGCCGGCGGACCCAGGCCGAACTCGGCGCGCTGGGGGCGCCCGGGCAATCATTTTTGACGCGAAAGAACGGCGGGCCTGCCGAGTCAGCGACCCCTGCCCCTCGTCGTCCTCATCGCCTTGGTTCCCGCGGGGAAGCAATGCCAAGGCTGCCGCCGGTCAGCCTTCCATTGATTCCTCACGGGCAGCGCGGGCAGCGCGGGCAGCGCGACGTGGTGACGCACCACCTCCCTCCACGCATACACATGCCTACCCCCCACCGCTATATAAAGCGGTGCCTCCCCTCGCCTGTGGCGGCACCCCGCCCACAGCCGCCGAGCTCTCTCTCTCTCTTCCTGTGGCTGCAACGAGGGAGGCGTCGCTTTCCTCGACGACGTGCCACCACCGGTCCGCCAGGGCGACCCCGGAGAGGGGTCCAACAGGGGCGGCCGCGTGAAGGAGAAGGGCGACGAGGACAATAGCGGCTTCGCCTCTCTCAACGCGTTATTCGGCCTGTAGTCGAGGCCCCTTTGTTTTTTTCTAAGTATTTTATCTATGTAAAAACTATTTCAGGTTACCGAATTAATGTACTGTTTCACCGAATATTTGTCCCGTTCGCTGAATTTTAGTCAAATAAATGTTTAAATTTTTTTAAAATAGACGCCTGGGCCGACCCTGGGGACGTCGGCTGGGAACCCGTTCGCCCCTAGGCCAATTTTAGTGTCGGTTCATCCCTAGGCGGCAATTTTTCGAGCCGTCTGAGGGGCCAACAGCTGAAGATGCTCTAACAGGGCCATTTCCGCCGCCACGCCCGGCTGCCCCGTCGCCGGCAGGAACCCGTCCTCCACCTACAGATCCGCCCATCCCAGGCTGATTCCCGCCGGATCCCATCCTCGACACCGCTTAGAGCATCTCCAGCCGTTGGCCCCCAGGGGGCGCCTAAAATCGCCTCCTGGTGGTGACCCGGCGAAAAAAATGAGCCTGGGGGCGAGTTGGCCCCCAGCCGCCGCCCCCAGGGCCGGCCCCAGGCGCGGGGAAAAAATCGTGTAGCAAATTTAAGCAAAGTTCGGCTAAAACACGCCAAATTTCGGCAAACTTGGGCTTATATTCACGGATTTATAGTCGCCATTACATATAAAAACTAATAAAAAAAACTTGCTGAAGGCCGAGAAGTCGCCGTCGTCGCCGCCATCGTCGGCCTTCTCCTTCTTGACTCGGGCGCCCCTGCTGGACCCCTCCTCGGCTGGTAGTGGCGGCGGCGCGTCGTTGTCGTCGTCGCTGTCGTCGATGATGACGACTCCTCCTTCGTCGCGGCCTCGGCGGCGCGCTGGCGCTCCCTCGCCATCTTCAGGGAGTCCTGGCGTGCCCATTCAAGGGCCGCGTCGTCGTCGAGCTCGACCTCGCCGTGCTTCGTCTTCACCGGCGCCAGCCCCGGCTCCGTATTCACCGGCGCGAGACCCGGCTCCGTCTTCGGCTTAACGAAGCGCGGGGGAGGAGCCGACGAGGAGGCGCGCCGGCCGCCCTCGCTGATGACAATTCCGGCGCTGCGAGTGCGCCGGCCGAGCGGCGTCTCGGCCGCGGGCTCGGCCTTGACGCCGAGCAGCGTCGGAGTGCCGGAGGATTGGGAGGAAGAGCGCGACGAGGAAGAAGAGGAGGAGGAGCCGAACCTTCTTGGCGCCCATTGCCCTTCGCGTCGGCGGTGTGCCGGGGCGGCCGCCCTCGCCGGGAGGTACGCCAACGGTGGGCTGTTGCCGCCCTCGAGGTGCGTCAGCACGCCCTCAAGCGTGCGGCCGGGGATGCCCCACCACAGGTGGCGCCCCACGCTGTTCTTCAGGCCGCCGACCACCGGCGCCCCGTTGATGGACGCCAGCCGCTGCTGCTGGCGACACTCGCCTGGAACAGGAGCCAGGACTCCTGTTCGCGGAGCGAACGGCGGCTGAAGCCGTTGGCCGCCGCCTCGTCTCTGGGGAAACGCTCGGCCATCGGGGAGATGGAGTGGCTGGGAGAAGAGATCGGCGGGAGAGGAAGGGCTGGGGGAGAAGAGCTCGGCGGCGGCGCTCGGGAGGGGTGGAGAGGTGGCAGTCATCACAGGTGAGCGAGGCCATATATAGCCACGTCGCATCTGTGTGTACGCGTCCGAGGGAGGGGAGGCGTCGGCGCCCGCGCCGCCCGTGAGGAATCAATGGCAAAGCTGACCGGCGGCAGCCTTGCCATTGATTCCCCGCGGGAAACCGAGGCGTCGGGAGAAGACGAGGCGGGCGGTGTCGCTGACGCGGCTGGCCCACGGCGCTTTCGCGCCAAAAACGATTCGCCCGACGCCCCCAGCGCGCCGGGTTCGGGTTGGGTCCGCCGGCGCCAATTTCGGCCCGAGCCGGTGAAAAATGGACCCATGGGACGCGACTGGGCCGATTTTTTGACGCCGACAACCGAAAAATTGTTTGGGGCCTTTTTGGGGGCACGGCTGAAGATGCTCTTAGCCGCGCGGGGTGCAATGAGCTGCGACCCCATATGCCTAGGAGGAGCTAGCCCTGAGCCCGTGACGCCATTGACCTCTGTGCAGTTCGGCCCGGTATCTTCTGGTTTGGTACCTTCTAGCCGCGCGGGATACAAAACGGCTTGGTATCTTCTGGTTCCACGGAGTGCCTGGCCTGGCCTGGCCTGTTGGAGTCAGCAAATACGGCCCATTACTTCTAGATCCAACCCAAAAGCGCAGCGCCTTCGACCAGGCCGAGTTGGGACGGTCCACGACACACTCACGCATCTTCTCCATCGACGGCGCGCCGGCGGCGATGGCGGCGCGGAAGCTCATCTTCGGCCTCACAGCAGCAAGGCGAGCCAGTTCTCGGGCCTCTGTACTCCTCCGGGCCTCACCCCTCCTGGAAGCCTCCACTTCTGCCTCCCACGCCACCGCCGCCGCGACGAAGCCGTCAGGTGGATCGCCGTGGGCGCTGCTCTTCTCCTCCAGGGTCTTCTCGTCGACCCCTCCGGCTCAACAGTCCGCCGGAGATGTGCCCGCCCCATCCGCGGTGAACCACAAGTTTGTTTCCCCTTCTTTAAAGCTCCTTGTCGCGTTCGTATCTTTAGCATTTGCGTTTCTATAGTTTCTGCTAATTGTAGCATCACATCCAATTGATCGTCAAGTTCAAGCATGGTTGTTCATGAGGCGCTACTCCGGCCCCGAAATAGGAGTAGTCAAATGGCATATCTGTGATTGCCGGCGCATGATCTGATGTGCTCTCTGCTACCCTTTTTATGTTGGGTCTGTCTAAGGACACATCTAGATGTGACACAGTTATGTCAAGTCTAAGCTGATGTTCACTTTGTTTGTGGTCTATTTTTCTTGTCCTAGTTTTTTTTTTGTTTCTTGTTGCTGCATTATATATTTGTGGAAGCTTAGATGTGACATCCTTAAAAAACATCTAAATGTGAATTAGACAAACTGTTTTATGTTCTTGCCAACATGCTTATCTATCAAAAAGCAGAGTTCGAATTATCGAACAACATATGAAGCTCATCCATTGAAGCTTGAAATCCGAACAGGACATGTTGTTCCATTCCAATCTATTTACAATCCCGCCAAGTCGCCAACTCCACTGGGTTGATATGTTAATTAATCAGCACACACCTTATAAATCCGTAGCTTGACCATGCCCCCCTCTAGCATTTGAGTAATTTTTTCGGCAAGGTGACGCTGGATGCTCGTTATGGATGTGACAGAGAAGTTTATCTGTTACACCGATACACGAGGTATGAGCTATCACCGTCATGTTGAACGTCGGTATGTATGTCCATATATTGACGGAGCCAGTGATCCGAGTGGAGGCGGAGCTGTGCTGGGGTGCCTCACATGGCCGTGTCTGTGAGCATGGGATTGAGGAAGGCATCCTTGTTCATGCTCGGCGGAGAGAACATAGCGTCGAGCTTGACCATGCTGGCAATGTCATGGGCCATGCCCTTGTATGTGAGCGTCTTGATGACAAACTGATAGGGAACTGGAGGAAGCTGTGAGTCAATTAGGTGCTCAATATATGGGCAAACTATATGTGTATAGGATTACGGAATAACCTTGGTCCTAAAATTTGTGTTGGACATGGGCACTGATTTCCATATCTGAGTTGGTCATATGCGTTACAGAATCTATGCCGAGAAACACGATTCATGTATGGCTAGCAAAGAGACCAAATCTAGCACATGATTTTATTCTGTTTTACGTATTGATCTGATTAAATCTTAACCATTATCTGTGACTTATTGTTAGATTAAATCTTGACCCCATTTTAATTTCACAAAATCTCCAACATAACATTTCTATTGCTTTAATAATATAATAGATAGATAGATTTGGGCCATGGAAAAATGAGGAAAACCATATATCTTATATCCAGGGGAGATTTTGTACAATAATTCTTGTGATTTTGTGTCATTGCCTTTCATTGCAGCGAACCCCAAAACAGATTCTCGAGGGCTCAAACACTACGTATTTCGTCATTACGGTTGCATGGGCTTAGCTATAGTCAGTATTTATATTTTAGAAGCGATTGCAGTGGCTGAAGTAAATAAATGTGCATGAAAACAGTGTAGTATGAAAAGCTGTGCTAAAAAATGACTAGAGTTTAGAGCAGAAAATCCACTTCTCTTTGTGATTCATATTATCATATAGTATATGATTTGTAATGCCACATTGTATAACTGGCTATCACATTTGTGTACAAGAAACAGGTTGATAATGCCAGAGGATAAGTTCCATAAATTAGCAGATGATACAATACATGATTTGCTTGAAAAACTTGAGGTAATGGATTCCCTTGACAAGTTCTTGATATCTTAGTACTTCACAGGAAACTTCACCAATGAATACATCAGTTCATCCTCTATTTGGGTAACACTTTTCTGTGTGCCTGTTTCAGGAATATGGTGATTCTCAGCAGATGGATGGCTTCGACATAGATTACGGGGTTAGTTATAATGAAATATCATGCACTCATGGTAGTTTCACTATTTTGAACTGTTTTTGTGCATTGGATCACTGATATTGTTTTCTCCATTTGGCTGAAATTTAAGAATCAAGTTCTAACATTGAGGCTAGGCGATTTGGGGACCTATGTTATAAACAAGCAAACGCCAAACAGACAAATCTGGCTATCTTCACCTGTGAGGTATGGTTGCCTTGTCTTATTTGCTGCTCATTTGATGTGTATACTACCTGAGCTTAAGCATATTATTATCTTATTTGCCATGCTGTATAACTTTGAAGTTGGGCTTGCTATTATGTTACACTGATACTTGTCTAGGATCGTTTACTGGCATCAGTACCTTTTCAATTAAGAAGAGTATATTTACATTCTATTATTTTGATACTTGTCCCATATGGGCTATCGCTTTGCGCTTTTCAGTATGGCTTTAAATTTTCTCCAACACTTGATTTCTTTAAAAGATCCCACTCTTAAAAGATCCTGCTTAGATATCCAAGTGTTTGGTTAAATTTAACTGTCCATTACCCATAAACTCTTCAATCTTGGTCTGTTTCTTGTTGATTCCTATCTGAAAGGGGTGTCTATATCATGTCTGCAGTGGGCCTGCTAGGTTTGACTGGGATGCAGCAACAGACAGTTGGGTTTATAGGCGGACTGGAGTAAATCTCATGCGACTTCTAGAGAAGGAGATCGGTGAGCTCTGTGGAACTCCAGTAGATCTTTCATAAAGGGATAGGAAAATGCCACATAGCTAAGTCCAATGGGGCATACAACATTTCGAGGGAGTAAACGAGATGACATCTTTCAATATGTTGATCCTGCCAAATGAACCAAAAGAGTTGTTGTACTGCACATTTTTGCAACATATGCTCGTATGGGTTGCCTAATAAGCGGTCCGGCTTTCGTTGATAGCGGGACATAGGCCTGTGATACTTCATGTTATATAATCAACCGTTTGCGTGCTGTGATCTGTTTTTCTACAAGCGTATTGTCCAGAAATTGCGTGTTGGTACTTCAATGGCGTGATCAGCCAAACTATTATGTTTCCGTAGGAGGGGAGTGCACAAACGTTGGATCTATGTATCAGTGTCAATCAGTATATTCTATTTGTATGCAAGTAACAAGAACCAGATTACATCATCAGCATTCAAACATCCTATACGACTCTTGCTCCATGAGCTCAGGGCTGAGTCTGACCATGAGAACGCAGAACTCGGTCTGATCCAGGGCGCCGTCCCCGTCCATGTCCCCCTCCCTCATCATCTCCTGGAGCTCGTCGTCCCGGAGCTCGCCGAGCCCCAGCCTGGTCGCGTTCCTCTTGAGGCTCTGGAAGGTGATCCTGCCGGCCCTGGGGTCCATGAGCAGCTGGAACCCCTTGCAGAGCTCCTGGATCAGCCCCTCCGCGCCGAGCTTCCTTGCCATCGACGGCAGGAAGTCGTCAAACTGCACCACGGTGCTCCCCTTGTCGGCGCCCATGCCGCACCCGATCCACGCCGCCGACGAAGAACGCAGGATCAAGGACAGCCGGCCCGGCTTGCAATGCAACAGTGGTGAATGGAGAATGAGAATGAAAGGAGAATGGTGGGTGGGTGCTTAAATAAGGGGCGGCGAGTGGTGACGGGGGAGGAAGAGCAGTCCATGAGGTTATGGGAAGGAAGCAGCCTCTCCATGGATGCCAACCAAAGTACAGGTAATTGCAGGCGTCGTGGCTGGCTTAGCTATGCTTAGGACGTTGCTGCGTCCGGCGGTTTTCGGTTGGTTTCTGCGAAGTAGCCAGCACGTCGTACGACGGAAGGAAGGAGGCTTGCTTCTCCGGTACCGGATTGCTTGCAGGGGTCTCATGTGATGTGATGATGTGTGCCTCTTTTTTGTTTATGAGTCATTAGGAAAATCGGCAGAGTCAGGTCAATGTGTGTGGCTGATCATAACTAAGTACTCCGTGTAAACTGAGGTGATCTCGAGGAAGGTGGCGTATTTTCTTTCCGATTTGTTTAGCTGTTGGACGGCATTTTGACATGGTCATCTTAAATGACTCGCCGGAAATTTCCGTTCAGTTGATATGTGTTCGAGTCCTACGCGCTAACGCCGTTGCTCGTCGGTTGTGATCACACTTGATGACTTGCGATGAAGATTAAGAGGATGTATATAGATGCATATTAAGAGTAGATTCATTCATTTTTCTCCGTATGTAGTCCATCTAATGGAATCTCTACAAAGACTTATATTTAGGATAGATGCATATTAAGAGTAGATTCATTTATTTTTCTCCGTATGTAGTCCACCTAGTGGAATCTCTACAAAGACTTATATTTAGGAACGGAGGGAGTAGGTGACAGGAAGTATCGCCACAAGCCGACCCGACTGCATGTGAATTCATCAATAGATAGAAGAAAATGGGTTAAAAAAAACATACAGAGTCCTGAGACGACCGAGGCACCTACTGGAAGAATAGTACAGAGACACACAAAGCATTGTCGAGGAACCTTCCAGTGACGATCATGCCGTCTGTCATTAATCCTTTGACAGTGTCAGTGCCTCAGTGGTTACCAGTGACCGTCACTGGGAAATCACACCGGTGATGGATTGTCACTCGTTACCCCTCTAGCCTCTTTTGCCTAGCTGTTATTTAGCTCACGGCTACAACGATAGAAGTACAAGTTTATTCTATACATACACATACACATTCTCATTCATCAGGTTTCATTAGTTCACAACCAACATGTACAACAAAGTCCCCAAATGCAATGAGTCGCTTCCTTAAAGGAAAACATTTTGCCATTTTTACCATGATACTTTCCTATTGCTTGCTACTACCTCCATTCCTAAATATAAAACGTTTGAACATTTTAAATTTAAACTGCCCAAACGTCTTATATTTAGGAATGGAGGTAGTACAAGCAACTGCTTTAGATATGCTGAGGTGCTAAGTATGTTGAGGGGGTTTGAGTTGTTTTATTTACCCATACATGTACAGACCAAACGAAATGATTTCGGTCATTTAGATCGAGTCTTTTGTTTTCAGATAACAATTTCAGGTGATGTTTTGGCAAAACCTAAATAAATACAACAAGGGTAGATCCGGAGGGGGGGGGGGGGGGGGGGGGGGGGGGGATTAGTGCCCAGCCCTTGCTTAGACTCATAGTTAATTATGAGCAGCACACTTAACTGTCAATTGTCAATTTGTCATGCACAATGTCCACAGCTGCAAAAGGGAGACCAATTTTGACAAAGTATCATGGGTCCTCAATACCAACTTGTTTCAAATCCTACCGGGTCCAGCACATCGCTGCAAAACCCGAACAATTCTATCCTTATCACTTGTTCCATCTCACCAACCCCACATGAATTTAGATGTACAAACTAGTCTTTGATCCCAGCAATCGCCTCTTTCAAGCTGATCCTCACAAAGGCAGCCAATGAGCGATGAAACATGATGTGGTCTTCGTTTTCGAAAACCCGACATAAGAAACAACTCTTGCTGCTGGTCCTTCACGTTCAGAAATCTGCTCCACGTATTTGTATTCAATCTAGAACCATTAATCACATGCATACCTTGATTTTCAAAAGAAAATTTTGCTTTCCACAAACTAGCACCAACAAAAGTTCAGCTGTGGCAGTGAATAATATCCTTAAAGCTCCGGTGACTGTACATAGATATAGTAGATTATTGTCCACCTGCCCAACCCACTTTATCACATTCATCTCTCAGAACCACTGAACCCAAGGCTTCACCAAATCTGACCATGCGAGCATTCTTCCTAATCCATATTAACTTGGATCATTACTGCTAGCGCTTGTCCCAACGGAGAATGGTAGAATGTCTAATCAGTCTATCAACTACTAGAAACTGAAGAGGAGGGAGTAGTACGACATGGAATGCACTGATTCTCTAAGACATAAAAGTTCAGCATATCAACTTGTAGGACTGTAACCTGAAGAATCAGCCTCTGTTGAATTGTTAGGTGTGCTCTCACATGTCAATATGTCACCTTGAACACGAACGATGTCCAGTGCTGCTTTTGTGTTCATCTTGCTGCTCTGCTGGTGCTCCATGTAGTCCCTGTACCTGATTCCCCGGAACTTCATGCCCTGGGGGTCATTCTGTGCCAACTCCAGGACTGGCTCTACGACAGCATCTAGGCACGGCCCGACCAGGCTCACAAATGACATCCTCGTCTGCCCACCGTGGACCAGTGCGCGATGGAGCACGGCCTTGTACCTTCCATTGCTCACAATCTGCACCCACATACATAGGACATGCGTGTGCATCATTAAGATAAAGTACAGGTACTAAGAGCTTCTGTTTTCATAACCATTTATTGTCAAGTTAAGAACACTGTAAATCATTCGTATACCTCCAACTGATCGCCAGTGAGAATGAACAGTGAGCCTGGAAGGGGCTTTGCGGTGACCCACTGGCCGTTGTGCTTGACTTGGAGACCATCCACACCATTTTGGAAGAGCAGAGTGAGAAGGCCGTGGTCCGAGTGGGCTGAAATTCCCATAACCCCATCCGAGCCAGCATATGGCGGGTAATTGTTCCCGACAAGGATCTGGAAGCAGGACTCAAGGTTTAGGACTTTAGAAATGCGGCCAGGGTCAAGTCCCAGGCTCTCGGAGACCGCCTTCGCAAGCTCCAGCAACAGCTGCCTCGTTCGAGCAGAGTACTCCACAGCAATATCTCTAACAATGACAGTGTAGTCAATATAGCTTTTGCAACATCCAAACAATAATGTGAAAGTAAATATGGTGTTAATTAGCAGTTTGTGCTACCTCAGCTTTGCAGGCTTTGCAGGGCAGTGAAACTCAGGGTGAGCAATCATCTTCACATAGTCCCTCCGACATATGGCATCGTCGACGTCGGAGTAGAAGAGACCTGTTCCAATACGTATAGGATCCTTTGGGCCAGCAGCAATGTATTCTGCCTTCTCCTCCTTTGGTAAGCTGTATAGTTCCTTACATGTCTCCATCAACGCTTCTTGGAGAGCCTCGGGCACCCCGTGGTTAATCACCTTCATGCCAGGTCAGACAAAAGGCTATTAATGGCACCTCGTGGTTAATCCTCCCACAAAGTTTATCAGCCCCCTTTGTATTTGGGTCAAATTTTGACCGTAAATTTAACTAATATATCAATTGACGCTGATTTAGCGTAAAGCAGCATCAATTAATGTGGATCGGAGGGGGTAACAAAATAAATGTTTTATGTAGCATAATAGTACTGTTGGAGTTTTATTTCAAATATGAATTCAATGATATATATGGTCAAAATTTGACCCCAAATATGAGCGGGAGTAATAATCCCAAGGCGAAGGAAGTGCCGTACCATGAAGAAGCCCCAGTCTTCGCAGGCCTGGCCGAGCTCGTGTGTCGCTTGGGATCGTTGCTCGGCGTTGCCGTTGAGGAGGACGCCGAGGTCGATGACGGGGATGCCGTCTCCACCGCATGCTCCAGCACAGTCACCGTGATCCCCCTTTGGATGGTTAGGGCAATGGCGATGAGACGGCGTCGGCATGTTGTGTGGTGGGGTAAAGGGGAGGGTTCCGGAAGACCTGCCGCGAGTTACAGGTGGATGACTTGTGTTCCCTCCGTCCACGACAAAGACAGTCGTACACGACGCAACGGGACGGCGCCTAGCAATCCGGCGACGAGGAGGAGAGCTCCGCTGCCGGAGGCGAGGACCACGCGCGAGGGTTCGCTGCCGCCGCCGGCCGCGGAGTGGAAGGCGACGAGCTCGACTAGGATGACCGGCGAGGCCAAGAGCCCCCTTCCGAGGGAGGAATAGAGGAGGCAGAAGCGAGCGGCGATCTCGGCGAGAGGCGCAAACCAGCGGCAGGGTCGTCAGATCGGGGAGATTTTGAGGAAGCGAGCAAGTGAAGGGGAATTTTGCCAGGAGTGAAAAGCCCGCTTGGTTCTGAAAGAAAAAGAAAAACTCGGTCTGGAGCAGACCTGGCCATATGGGCACGGCCTATGTCAGCCCTTTATAGAAGGGCCGTTCCGTGCCGGCCCAAAGGCCTAGGCTCGAGACCGGCCTGAAATCATTTTTTTTTTCTCGAATATGCACGAGTGTGCATATTATATATTAAAGAAGAAAGGCAAAGAGTGCCTCCACCATAGTTACAAGGTTCATATTACAACACTCCTAATCCTCACTACTAGCCCACCGTTCAAGCCGAAGGAAGAAGGGGTCCATGTCTCTCTTAAACTTGCCGGCAATAGACCACATTCTTCCTTCCGACCTTACTCTACCTAGTAGAACACCTAACGAAGGTGATGCCCCATCAAACACAATAGCATTGCGATGCTTCCACAACTCCCACAAAGTCAGCAAGAAAACCGTATGAAGATCCTTCTTGTGCCAGCCGTTTGTCCCATGCTTCTCCGCAAGCCAGGTAGCTAAGGAATCGTGTGCAGTCGGAGTCCAGTCCAGCATGCCCAGCGCCTCACATACTGCAGCCCACGCTGACCTGGCAAAGACGCACGTCAGTAGCACATGATCAATCGTTTCGTCCTCCTGGTCGCATAAAGGGCATGCATCTTGGTGTGGGAGGCCTCTCCTCGCCAGCCTGTCAGAGGTCCAACACCTGTTTCTTAAGGCAAGCCAAGCAAAGAACTTGCAGGTAGCTGGGGCGTGAGACTTCCAGGTCAGCTCTGCCATAGGCTCAACCGTCCATCCCCAGAATTTTGCCGCGTAAGCCGAGCGCACCGAGAAACGGCCGTTGGTCTCCCATGATCAACCGACCAAGTCCGGCCCATCCGCCTGTTGCTCCCACGTGCTTACTTTGATCCAAAGCTGTAAGTACTCCTGCAATGCTCCCTCACCAATATTCGGGCCAACATCCGATGCCCAATACCCATTTTGTACAGCCTGGGCGACTGATCTCGTCAATCTGGTCCGCCTTGGGATCATACCATATATTGTTGGAGCAATCTCTTGTATCCGCATACCATCTAGCCAACGATCCTCCCAAAAGAGTGTATGGAGACCACAGTTTGCTTCGCTCCTCATAGCCGCCTGGACAAGTAACTTAGCTTCTTTGGGGATCTTGATCTTGAACTCGCTCCAAGGTCTACTCGTGTCCATTCTTGTGAGCCAAGCCCACCTGGCTTGCATGGCCACATTCAGCCATCTAAGGTTAGGTATCCCTAGGCCACCAGCCCACTTCGGCGCACACACCGAATCCCAAGCAACCGCACAGTTCCCTCCGTTAGCTTCCGCTCTTCTACACCATAGGAAGCCTCTACACACTTTGTTCATCGCCGCAATCGTCTTCTTTGGTAAGTCGAGCGCCATCATGGCGTGTATGGGCATGGCACAGAGCACAGACTGCACCAATGTAAGCCGCCCACTCTTCGGCATTAGAGCCACTTTCCACTTAGGCAGACAATTTGCCATCTGATCAACTAGAAACTGCAATTGTGCCGCGGACTGCTTCCTCGAGGTCAGCGGCAGCCCAAGGTACTTAATTGGAAAAGCCCCTCTCGGGCATCCCAGCCGATGGCACACCGTACCTACCTCCTGATCATTGCATCTTATCGGTAGTGCCACCGATTTGCCCATGTTTATCCTCAAGCCCGAAGCCTCTCCAAACATGTCCAGAATGTTCTTGCATATGTCTAGCTCCGTGGACTTGGGCTTGATGAACACCACCACATCATCAGCAAATATAGACAAGCGCTGCCTCATACCTGTACGCGCCAAGGGCTCCAACACACCACTAGTCATGGCCCTCTGAAACAACCTTTGCAACGGTTCCATAGTAAGAATGAATATCATCGGCGATATCGGATCCCCTTGTCGCAGCCCCTTGCAGTTATAAATGGTGTCGCCGGGGTCTCCATTTACCATGACTTTGGTGGTGGATGTTGAAAGGATTCCACAGATCCAGGATCTCCACCGAGGGCCAAACCCCATTTGTTGCATCACCTCAAGCAAAAACGGCCACTGCACCGAATCGAAGGCCTTCGAAATATCTAACTTTAGAAGCACCGAGGGCATCCTCAGGGCATTCAGCCTTCGGGCCATACTTTGAACCAACATGAAGTTGTCATGCAGCGATCGGCCTTTCACAAAAGTGCTCTGGTGGTTTCCAACCAACTGCGGAAGATGCACCACCAAGCGGCAAGCAAGCACCTTCTCAAAGATTTTGATAGCCCCATGCACGAGGTTGATCGGCCTGAAGTCACCCACGTCCAAAGCACCGTCCATCTTGGGCAATAATGTCACCAAAGATTTGTTGATAGCCGCCAATCCCCTCATGTCTCCATTGTAGAAGCAATCCATGGCCTTCATGAAATCTACCTTAATAATGTTCCAACACTTTGCATAGAAACGGCCCGTGAACCCATCCGGCCCTGGCGCCCTATCCGGGGGCATATCCTTAATCACGTTTTCCACTTCCTCCATAGTGAAAGCCACCTCCAACTGTGATAGGTCCAGATGCGGCAGGTCTAGCTCCTATAGGTTTAGTGTGTAACTCCGCGGCTCCACGGTGCTGAAAGCCCTGCCGTAGTGCGCATCCACCGCGGACGCCACCTCTTCCTGCCCTGAGTGAATAGCCCCATTGTATTTCACCGATTTGAGTACATTCTTCCGCTGCCTGTGACTTGCTTGTTGATGGAAAAGCCTCGTGCTCCCATCCCCTTCTCGGAGCTGCAGTAGCCTGGAGCGTTGTCTTGCGATAGTTCTCTCCAGTGAGCATAGCCCTAACAGCTTCCTCTTTAAGCGTCGCCTCAAATCCCTCTCTGCGTCTGCTAGCTGTCTTGATTCCATGGCAACGTCTAGCTGCTTTATCACCTCCAATGCAATGGATATCTGTAACTTTACATTACCAATCCAACGGTTGCTCCACTTCTGAAGGCTAACCGCCGTGGCCCTCAGCTTGTTCTGGAGCGTAAGATAGTCGTTCGAGGCCACAGGGGTGGAGTCCCAAGCCGCCTGTACTGTTTCCATGAATCCCTCCGCCTTAACCCAGAAAGCCTCAAACTTGAACCTTTTCCTCGTCATAATCTCCAAGTTCATATCGAGAAGCAGTGGGCAGTGATCCGATACTGCCGTACCCAGCGCAGAAAGGAAACATGATGGGAATGCTTCATCCCATTCATTGGAGACAAAGACATGATCGATTTTCTCTAGTGTTGCGTTCTGCCTCTCGTTGGACCAAGTGTATCGCCGCCCATTCAGGTATAACTCCTTCAGTTCTAGCATGTTCAGCTTAGATCTGAACCGCCTTAACATCCTCCGATTAATCAAATCATTGTTCTTGTCCTCCTGCCCAGCTATGAGATTAAAGTCTCCAGCAACTAGCCAAGGCCCCGCGTGCAGGTCCCGTATATCCTTCTCAAGTTACAACAAGTTACACGTTGCATGTCGCAATCTAAAAGTTTTTCGTTTTTCGTAGATCCATTTATTCAAAATGTTTTGTCTCTTAAACCGTGTGTTCAAATCTTAAACCCATCATTGGATTTCTCGCATCAAGATCTTCAAAACTAGACCCAGTTAATAGGTTTTGATGAACGTTTTTTACTAAAAAAAAGGGCTCTCATGTAAAGAAAAATAAATAATATATGTTTTTCCCTTTCCAAGATGCACATCCATGCCTCTAACGGAAGCAAAACCGCGCCTCTCGCGGAAGCAAAACCGTGCATCTCATGGAAGAAAAAAAAACACATTTCTTTTCTCGTTTTTGAGAGGGACGACCGTGCCTCTCGCGGATCTAAAACCATGCCTCTCACGGAAGCAAAATTGTGCCTCTCATGAAAGTAAGAAAAAAAGAGAGAAAAAACAGTTTTTCGTTTTCGAGAGCACGACCATGCCTCTCACCGGAGGAAAAGAAAAAAGCGTACTTTTTTACCTTTTCGAGAAGCACGACCATGCCTCTCGCGAAAGCAAAACCGTGTCTCTCGTGGGATGCAAAACCTTACCTCTTGCGGAAGAAAAAAATGCGTTTTTTCCCATTCCCGATAGGCACGTGCCTCTCGCGGAAGCAAAACCATGCCTCCCATGGAACGGGAAAAGCGCGTTCCTTTCTTCGTTATTGAGAGGGACGATCGTGCCTCTCGCGGAAGTAAAACCATGCCTCTCACGGAAGTAAAACTTTGCCTATCATGAAAGTAAAAAAAGAAAAGATAAAACATGTTTTTTTTCGTTTTTGAGAGGCACGGCCGTGCCTCTCGCGGAAGCAAAACCGTGCCTCTCATGGAAGGAAAAAAGAAAGCGCGCTTTTTTACCTTTTCAAGAGGCACGACCATGCCTCTCATGAAAACAATGAAGGAAATATGCCCTAGAGGAAATAATAAAGTTATTATTTATTTCCTCATATCATGATAAATGTTTATTATTCATGCCAGAATTGTATTAACCGGAAACATGATACATGTGTGAATACATAGACAAACTTAATGTCACTAGTATGCCTCTACTTGACTAGCTCATTAATCAAAGATGGTTATGTTTCCTAACCATAGACATGTGTTGTCATTTGATTAACGGGATCACATCATTAGGAGAATGATGTGATTGACTTGACCCATTCCGTTAGCTTAGCACTTGATCGTTTAGTATGATGCTATTGCTTTCTTCATGACTTATACAAGTTCCTATAACTTTGAGATTATGCAACTCCAGTTTACCGGAGGAACACTTTGTGTGCTACCAAACGTCACAACGTAACTGGGTGATTACAAAGGAGCTCTACAGGTGTCTCCAAAGGTACATGTTGAGTTGGCGTATTTCGAGATTAGGTTTTGTCACTCCGATTGTCGGAGAGGTATCTCTAGGCCCTCTCGGTAATGCACATCACTATAAGCCTTGCAAGCAATGTAGCTAATGAGTTAGTTATAGAATGATGCATTATGTAACGAGTAAAGAGACTTGCCGGTAACGAGATTGAACTAGGTATTGAGATACCGACGATCGAATCTCGGGCAAGTAACATACCGATGACAAAGGGAACAACGTATGTTGTTATGCGGTTTGACCGATAAAGATCTTCGTAAATTATGTAGGAGCCAATATGAGCATCCAGGTTCCGCTATTGGTTATTGACCGGAAACAGTTCTAGGTCATGTCTACATAGTTCTCGAACCCGTAGGGTCCGCACGCTTAAGGTTTCGATGACAGTTATATTAGGAGTTTATGATTTTTGATGTACCGAAGTTTGTTCGGAGTCCCGGATGTGATTACGGACATGACGAGGGGTCTCGAAATGGTCGGGACATGAAGATTGATATACTGGAAGCCTATATTTGGATATCAGAAGTGTTTCGGGTGAAATCGGGATTTTACCGGAGTACCGGGAGGTTACCGGAACCCCCCGGAGGCTTAATGGGCCTACATGGGCCCTAGTGGAGAGGAAGAGAGGAGGCAAGGGCTGGGCTGTGCCCCCTCCCCCCTAGTCCAAATAGGACAAGGAGAGGGGGCGGCGCCCCCCTTTCCTTCCTCTCTCCCTCCTCCTTCCCCCCTTCTCCTATTCCAACTAGGAAAGAAGGGAGTCCTACTCCCGGTGGGAGTAGGACTCCCCTTGGCGCGCGCCTCCTTGGCCGGCCGCTCCCTCCCCCTTGGCTCCTTTATATACGGGGGCAGGGGGGCACCTCTAGACACAATAATTGATCTCTTGATCTCTTAGCCGTATGCGGTGCCCCCCTCCACCATAGTCCTCGATAATATTGTAGCGGTGCTTAGGCGAAGCCCTGTGACGGTAGAACATCAAGATCGTCACCATGCCGTCATGCTGACGGAACTCTTCCCCGACATTCTGCTGGATCAGAGTCCGGGGATCGTCATCGAGCTGAACGTGTGCTAGAACTCGGAGGTGCCGTAGTTTCGGTGCTTGATCGGTCGGGCCGTGAATACGTACGATCACATCAACCACTTTGTTCTAACGCTTCCGCTTTCGGTCTACGAGGGTACATGGACAACACTCTCCCCTCTCGTTGCTATGCATCACCATGATCTTGCGTGTGCGTAGGAATTTTTTTGAAATTACTACATTCCCCAACAGTGGCATCCGAGCCTGGTTTTATGCGTAGATGTTATATGCACGAGTAGAACACAAGTGAGTTGTGGGCGATACAAGTCATACTGCTTACCAGTATGTCATACTTTGGTTCGGCGGTATTGTTGGATGAAGCGGCCCGGACCGGCATTACGCGTATGCTAACGCGAGACTGGTTCTACCGACGTGCTTTGCACACAGGTGGCTGGCGGGCGTTTGTTTCTCCAACTTTAGTTGAACCGAGTGTGGCTACGCCCGGTCCTTGCGAAGGTTAAAACAACACTAACTTGACGAACTATCGTCGTGGTTTTGATGCGTAGGTAAGAACGGTTCTTGCTCAGCCCGTAGCAGCCACGTAAAATTTGCAACAACAAAGGAGAGGACGTCTAACTTGTTTTTGCAGGGCATGTTGTGATGTGATATGGTCAAGACGTGATGCTATATTTTATTGTATGAGATGATCATGTTTTGTAACCGAAGTTATCGACAACTGGCAGGAGCCATATGGTTGTCGCTTTATTGTATGAAATGCAAACGCCCTGTAATTGCTTTACTTTATCA
Source organism: Triticum timopheevii (assembly GCA_963921465.1). Lineage (NCBI taxonomy): Eukaryota > Viridiplantae > Streptophyta > Magnoliopsida > Poales > Poaceae > Triticum > Triticum timopheevii. The sequence goes on from OY997266.1 coordinate 467,569,218, forward strand.
CTAAGCGGTAGCGATAGTCGTAGAAGCAATAGATGGCGTAACAACAACGATGCTACGATGGAGATCAAGGTGTCACGCCGGTGACGATGGTGATCACGACGGTGCATAGCATATAAAGATATGGCCTCGGAACACGGAGACCGAAAGGTCAAACGTGAATCATATAGTAGATATGATCAACATAGTGATGTTCACCATTGAAACTACTCCATCTCACGTGATGATCGAACATGGTTTAGTTGATTTGGATCACGTGATCACTTAGATGACTAGAGAGATGTCTGTCTAAGTGGGAGTTCTTAAGTAATATGATTAATTGAACTTAAATTTATCATGAATTTAGTACCTGATAGTATTTTGCTTGTCTATTTTTGTTGTAGATAGATGGCTCGTGTTGTTGTTCCTTTGAATTTTAGTGCGTTCCTTGAGAAAGCTAAGTTGAAAGATGATGGTAGCAACTACACGGAATGGGTCCGTAACTTGAGGATTATCCTCATTGCTGCACAAAAGAATTACGTCCTGGAAGCACCGCTGGGTGCCAGGCCTGCTGCAGATGCAACTGACAACGTTAAGGACGTCTGGCAGAGCAAAGCTGATGACTACTCGATAGTTCAGTGTGCCATGCTTTACGGCTTGGAACCGGGTCTTCAACGACATTTTGAACGTCATGGAGCATATGAGATGTTCCAGGAGTTGAAGTTAATATTTCAAGCAAATGCCCGAATTGAGAGATATGAAGTCTCCAATTAAGGATAGTATAACCGCACCTAAAGCGAGCCTTCTCGGCGATTAGCGTTTTCGGCCGTCCGTTTTATTGATTTGATCATGCCTGGTCGTCAGATCTTGTCTAGGAAGCGATCTGTCCCGCACTATGTGTAATTTGGCCCAGCTGTCCTGTGGGCTGCTGCTCCAGAAGCCCAAATGAAGGCCTCTGGTTAACTGGGCCTTCGGCCAGCCCATTACAGCTCTTCGCAAGAGGTCTAGTGTTGCGCTGAGGGGATCCATCGACGAGGAATACAGAGGAGAGGAGCAACCGCGTCCATCAGTGCGCCACCGACCGACGAGATGAAGCACCTGGCCACGTTGCCCTTTCCCAGATGCCCCGGTCCAATGCCGCCTTCTTCTCGAGAGCCGCTCCGATCTCGACGTGGTCCAGTGACGCCGCCCCTCTCCCACCAGCAAGATCTCCGCCTCCATCTCCCTCTGCCGCCGCCAGCAGTACGTGCTCCTTCTTCCCTCTGCCGCCCCGCCCCTTCTCGACGCCCCCCTCACTCACACTTCGCCTTCCGCCATAGCACTTCCCATCATGGCCTCGACCCCCTGTGCCTCCATGTCGCCAGCCACATCTAGCCGTTCGGAACTCTTCTGATCTGAACCTGGTCGTCCTTACCCACCCATTGCTCTAATCCAAGTGCCCCGCCTATTGGTTGGCTTTTGCCTCTTCGACGATCAAACCCGGGCAACAAAGAGGCCGTAAAGCACCTCCTCCTCATGCCCGTATGATCACCCAAGCACTCGTGGTGGCCGTCTCCTTGTTCTTCGTCTTCACCAGATACAGGTTACAAGGAAGCTCCTGAATCGCCACCCTTTGCTTTCTCCCCTTCCTTCTGAATTATGCATAACCACAGGTCATTTTTGCAGCCAGATTTTGTTGCTCTTTTGAAGAGTCGATCAATCCACTTCTCGCTGCATACTCCAATGTAATTTTGTCTATGTACGAAACACATATCATGACCACTCATTTTTATTGACATTTTTTTGCAGATGTTATTATTGACATTTGCATGATTTGATTATTGTCATCAGCAGTCCATCTGTAGCTGGTAAAGTGGGTCAAACTTATTATATCTATCTCACTTTGTCAAATTTAACTTAATACAGTAATGTGACTTACCACGTGTTTGTTGAATCAATGTTGAAAACAACAAAGGGAATAATTATCCTGTGTCTAATTTAAACGCAGTCCTGCCTGAACTTGTGGCTGGCTCTCTTTTTAGTCTTGCTTACCATCTGGATTAGCCCTGATCCATCTTCACCACCATGTTTACATATACAGATGTTATTGGAATAGTATCTGGAATTTCAGATATATTGAAGGTACGATTACCTGCTAGAGCACAAGAATCAGATGAAAGGAACTTGTTGTTCACAGATATTGAGTAAGCTATTTCATATAGATCATGATACATTAAACTTATCTGTTGATTTTCTGATATTTAATCCATGATGCTATGTTTAGTGGAAACACTATGGAAGTTGCACTGTGGGGAGAACATGCAACTTCCTTCCAGGCTGATAATCTATACAACCTTGGTCCGACGCAACTAATTCTAGTTCTTTTGATTGGAAATTTTATGAAAAGTTACCTAGGTATGGTTGATGTTTCAAAGTATTTATTTACACCTTTTCAATTAAGAAAGAAGCCACATGGTTATAAAAAATGTAGCCTGTTCACAATAAGCTGCAGCGATGCTGCTAAGATTTATATCAATCCAGATATACCTGAGAAGATAAATTATTGTGCTAGGTAAAAAAAGTAACTAACATTACAAATTGTAACACATATCAATTAACTGTTGTAATATACTTACCTTTATGTTCATTATGCTGCATGCAGACTAGGTAAACAAATGCCTACCATGTCTGACAGTCATGGCAGCACGTGATGATCGGTACAATCCAGCAATTAGTAATGAAAGGGCTGGCACCGTCAAGGTTGATTTCCTGGTTACCATGAATCCAAATGAATCCCTTGTGAGTTATTTACACATGTCCTACTTTCAGAATAACTATTGAATACCCAACCAACAAATGCCAATTTCATGGATTATGTTAAATTTGTAGGGTAATAATATGATGAGCACGATCACAATAATGAGACTGGCCTCAGAACATTGGTGAATCCTCTCTTGCCAAATATGCCATAGGAAGGCATTTCAAGCTGGAAGTGCATTTGTTTGCAGCAATAAAAAATGTGGTTGTACCTCAGCTACACCGAGGTAACCTATTATAAACTTGCTGATTAACATTTTTTATTGCCACAAGCTTATTTTCAAACTGTCCTACCCAGGTACAAGGCGCGCCTTATTGGTGCTGAGGAATAATCAGGGGAAGCCGAGTTTGTGTTCTTTGAAAGAGACTTAAAGTTATCATGCGCGGTGCATCAGACCGCCCATTGGCTGTTACTGTAGCTCTAAATAATGCATAAGAAAATGTTTGTTTCTATGCGCGGTGCATCGTACCTCTAAATAATGTTTGTTTTTATAGCTCTGCTTTCTAAGAAAATGCACTTAGATCTTCTACTTTATGCCAAGAATGTTTGAATCTCAATGCTATAATATCTAAATTCCTATTAGTATAACAAAATGCACCTTTTCAGTTTCCACTTAAACTTTCTCATGGCATGCAGAAACTAACATCTGAACATCTTAGTTTCTTAATTCATATGCAAAATCAGGTTTCTTACCCTAAATTCAGCAGTCAAAGCAGACCATTAGCACCCACCCCTTACAAAATTGCAGCGTGGAGCTTCTAATTCCTCTCATGTTTCTCCTTTTTCTTCCCAACAAGCCTAACGCAGTTACAGCAGCAGTAAATATAAACGACTTTATTCATCAGTTATGTGTGGTGCAAAATGATAACTGAATACTTAGAAATGCATGAATGTTAAACACCCATTAAACACGATATAATGGTCATCTCACACACCATTCTTCTATGACTATAGAAACCTATTTTTTCTAGATATAAATTCAGCCAAACCAACGCAAGACAACCCGCTAAATCAAAGTATACTAGATCTAATATGTAATAAACCAAAGTTGTAACGTACTGAAGTTAAACATACAGAATCAGAACGGTAACCCTTCTAATTTTGATTTTTTTAGAAAGACCTGTAATATTGTCATTAGTATTACACGACTATTAAATGCTAAGCATTAAAACAATGTGACTCACGGCTCAGTCAAAGTCCATACTTTTTAGATAAAACATTAAAACAACATGACAAAATGCCCAGTCCAATACTATACTTCCAGATATATTCAAAAAGGCCAGCCCAAGAACAAACTAATAGCCAAAAATCTTTGGCTTGTTCAATCCTCCTGTCATTTCATGTATACCTTCGACTTTCAATATTAAATAAAGGAAGGAGCTGCACAATTAAAGATAAATTCTCAAGCTAAATTTACTATACAAAATTACTGAACAAACATGTCCCTGTATATTTGTATCAATCCCTATCATTAAATCACACAAATCGACGGGCGCAGCAACGCGCGCCGCCATGATCTAGTAAGTTCTATAGCTGTAAGATGGAGGAGAATAGTTCTGTCAGTGAACACATACTCAAAATGTCTGGGTATAATAATCACTTGATTCAACTAGGAGTTAATCTTCCTGATGATAGTGTCATTGACAGAATTCTTCAATCACTGCCACCAAGCTACAAGAGCTTTGTGATGAACTATAATATGAAAGGGATGGACAAGACTATTCCCGAGCTCTTCGCAATGCTGAAAGCTGCGGAGGTAGAAATCAAGAAGGAGCATCAAGTGTTGATGGTCAATAAGACCACCAGTTTCAAGAAAAAGGGCAAAGGGAAGAAGAAGGGGAACTTCAAGAAGAACAGCAAACAAGTTGCTGCTCAAGAGAAGAAACCCAAATCTGGACGTAAGCCTGAGACTGAGTGCTTCTACTGTAAGCAGACTGGACACTGGAAGCGGAACTGCCCCAAGTATTTGGCGGATAAGAAGGATGGCAAGGTGAACAAAGGTATATGTGATATACATGTTATTGATGTGTACCTTACTAATGCTCGCAGTAGCACTTGGGTATTTGATACTGGTTCTGTTGCTAATATTTGCAACTCGAAACAGGGACTACGGATTAAGCAAAGATTGGCTAAGGACGAGGTGACGATGCGCGTGGGAAATGGTTCCAAAGTCGATGTGATTGCGGTCGGCACGCTACCTCTACATCTACCATCGGGATTAGTTTTAGACCTAAATAATTGTTATTTGGTGCCAGCGTTGAGCATGGACATTATATCTGGATCTTGTTTGATGCGAGACGGTTATTCATTTAAATCAGAGAATAATGGTTGTTCTATTTATATGAGTAATATCTTTTATGGTCATGCACCCTTGAGGAGTGGTCTATTTTTATTAAATCTCGATAGTAGTGATACACACATTCATAATGTTGAAGCCAAAAGATGCAGAGTTGATAATGATAGTGCAACTTATTTGTGGCACTGCTATTTGGGTCATATTGGTGTAAAGCGCATGAAGAAACTCCATACTGATGGACTTCTGGAATCACTTGATTATGAATCACTTGGTACTTGCGAACCGTGCCTCATGGGCAAGATGACTAAAACGCCGTTCTCCGGAACTATGGAGTGAGCAACTGATTTGTTGGAAATCATACATACTGATGTATGTGGTCCAATGAATATTGAGGCTCGCGGCGGGTATCGTTATTTTCTCACCTTCACAGATGATTTGAGCAAATATGGGTATATCTACTTGATGAAACACAAATCTGAAACATTTGAAAAATTCAAAGAATTTCAGAGTGAAGTGGAAAATCATTGTAACAAGAAAATAAAATTTCTACGATCTGATCGTGGAGGAGAATATTTGAGTTATGAGTTTGGTTTACATTTGAAGCAATGCGGAATAGTTTCGCAACTCAAGCCACCCGGAACACCACAACGAAATGGTGTGTCCGAACGTCGTAATCGTACTTTACTAGATATGGTGCGATCTATGATGTCTCTTACTGATTTACCGTTATCGTTTTGGGGTTATGCTTTAGAGACGACCGCATTCACGTTAAATAGGGCACCATCAAAATCCGTTGAGACGACGCCTTATGAACTGTGGTTTGGCAAGAAACCAAAGTTGTCGTTTCTTAAAGTTTGGGGCTGCGCTGCTTATGTGAAGAAACTTCAACCAGATAAGCTCGAACCCAAATTGGAGAAATGTGTCTTCATAGGATACCCAAAAGAGACTATTGGGTACACCTTCTATCACAGATATGAGGGCAAGATTTTTGTTGCTAAATTCGGATCCTTTCTAGAGAAGGAGTTTCTCTCGAAAGAAGTGAATGGGAGGAAAGTAGAACTTGATGAGGTAACTGTACCTGCTCCCTTATTGGAAAGTAGTTCATCACAAGAACGGGTTCCTGTGACAACTACACCAATCAGTGAGGAAGCTAATGATATTGATCATGAAACTTCAGATCAAGTTACTACTGAACCTCGTAGGTCTACCAGAGTAAGATCCGCACCAGAGTGGTACGGTAATCCTATTCTGGAAGTCATGTTACTTGACCATGGCGAACCTACGAACTATGAGGAAGCGATGATGAGCCCAGATTCCGCAAAATGTCTTGAGGCCATGAAATCTGAGATGGGATCCATGTATGAGAACAAAGTATGGACTTTGGTTGACTTGCCCGATGATCGGCAAGCCATCGAGAATAAATGGATATACAAGAAGAAGACTGACGCTGATGGTAATGTAACTGTCTACAAAGCTCGACTTGTTGCGAAAGGTTTTCGACAAATTCAAGGGGTTGACTACGATGAGACTTTCTCACCCGTAGCGATGCTTAAGTCTGTCCGAATCATGTTAGCAATTGCCGCATTTTATGATTATGAAATTTGGCAAATGGATGTCAAAACTGCATTCCTGAATGGATTTCTGGAAGAAGAGTTGTATATGATGCAACCGGAAGGTTTTATCGATCCAAAAGGTGCTAACAAAGTGTGCAAGCTCCAGCGATCCATTTATGGACTGGTGCAAGCCTCTCGGAGTTGGAATAAATGCTTTGATAGTGTGATCAAAGCATATGGTTTTATACAGACTTTTGGAGAAGCCTGTATTTACAAGAAAGTGAGTGGGAGCTCTGTAGCATTTCTGATATTATATGTAGATGACATATTGTTAATTGGAAATGATATAGAATTTCTGGATAGCATAAAGGGATACTTGAATAAAAGTTTTTCAATGAAAGACCTCGGTGAAGCTGCTTACATATTGGGCATCAAGATCTATAGAGATAGATCAAGACGCTTGATTGGACTTTCACAAAGCACATACCTTGATAAAGTTTTGAAAAGGTTAAAAATGGATCAGGCAAAGAAAGGATTCTTGCCTGTATTAGAAGGTGTGAAGTTGAGTCAGACTCAATGCCCGACCACAGCAGAAGATAGAGAGAAAATGAACGATGTTTCCTATGCTTCAGCCATAGGCTCTATCATGTATGCAATGCTGTGTACCAGACCTGACGTATGCTTAGCAATAAGCTTGGCAGGTAGGTACCAAAGTAATCCAGGAGTGGATAATTGGACAGCGGTCAAGAATATCCTGAAATACCTAAAAAGGACTAAGGATATGTTTCTCGTTTATGGAGGTGACAAAAAGCTAGTCGTAAATGGTTACGTCGATGCAAGCTTTGACACTGATCCGGACGATTCTAAATCGCAAACCGGATACGTGTTTATATTAAACGGTGGAGCTGTCAGTTGGTGCAGTTCTAAACAAAGTGTCGTGGCGGGATCTACATGCGAAGCGGAGTACATAGCTGCTTCGAAAGCAGCAAATGAAGGAGTCTGGATGAAGGAGTTCATTTCTGATCTAGGTGTCATACCTAGTGCATCGGGACCAATGAAGATCTTCTGTGACAATACTGGTGCAATTGCCTTGGCAAAGGAATCCAGATTTCACAAGAGGACCAAGCACATCAAGAGACGCTTCAATTCCATCCGGGACCAAGTCCAGGTGGGAGACATAGAGATTTGCAAGATATATACGGATCTGAATGTTGCAGACCCGTTGACTAAGCCTCTTCCACGAACAAAACATGATCAGCACCAATACTCCATGGGTGTTAGAATCATTACTGTATAATCTAGATTATTGACTCTAGTGCAAGTGGGAGACTCAAGGAAATATGCCCTAGAGGCAATAATAAATTTATTATTTATTTCCTCATATCATGATAAATGTTTATTATTCATGCTAGAATTGTATTAATCGGAAACATGATACATGTGTGAATACATAGACAAACTTAATGTCACTAGTATGCCTCTACTTGACTAGCTCATTAATCAAAGATAGTTATGTTTCCTAACCATAGACATGTGTTGTCATTTGATTAACGGGATCACATCATTAGGAGAATGATGTAATTGACTTGACCCATTCCGTTAGCTTAGCACTTGATCGTTTAGTATGATGCTATTGCTTTCTTCATGACTTATACAAGTTCCTATAACTATGAGATTATGCAACTCCCGTTTACCGGAGGAACACTTTGTGTGCTACCAAATGTCACAACGTAACTGGGTGATTATAAAGGAGCTCTACAGGTGTCTCCAAAGGTACGTGTTGGGTTGGCGTATTTCGAGATTAGGTTTTGTCACTCCGACTGTCGGAGAGGTATCTCTGGGCCCTCTCGGTAATGCACATCACAATAAGCCTTGCAAGCAATGTAGCTAATGAGTTAGTTACGGAATGATGCATTAGGTAACGAGTAAAGAGACTTGCTGGTAACGAGATTAAACTAGGTATTGAGATACCGACGATCGAATCTCGGGCAAGTAACATACCGATGACAAAGGGAAGAACGTATGTTGTTATGCGGTTTGACCGATAAAGATCTTTGTAGAATATGTAGGAGCCAATATGAGCATCCAGGTTCTACTATTGGTTATTGACCGGAAACAGTTCTAGGTCATGTCTACATAGTTCTCGAACCCGTAGGGTCCACACGCTTAAGGTTTCGATGACAGTTATATTACGAGTTTATGAGTTTTGGTGTCCCAAAGTTTGTTCGGAGTCCCGGATGCGATTACGGACATGACGAGGAGTCTCAAAATGGTCGAGACATGAAGATTGATATACTGGAAGCCTATATTTGGATATCAGAAGTGTTTCGGGTGAAATCGGGATTTTACCGGAGTACCGGGAGGTTACCGGAACCCCCCGGAGGCTTAATGGGCCTACATGGGCCCTAGTGGAGAGGAAGAGAGGAGGCAAGGGCTGGGCTGTGCCCCCTCCCCCCTAGTCCGAATAGGACAAGGAGAGGGGGCGGCGCCCCCCCTTTCCTTCCTCTCTCCCTCCTCCTTCCCCCCTTCTCCTATTCCAACTAGGAAAGAAGGGAGTCCTACTCCCGGTGGGAGTAGGACTCCCCTTGGCGCGCCCCTCCTTGGCCGGCCGCCCCCTCCCCCTTGGCTCCTTTATATATGGGGGCAGGGGCACCTCTAGACACAACAATTGATCTCTTGATCTCTTAGCCGTGTGTGGTGCCCCCCCCTCCACCATAGTCCTCGATAATATTGTAGCGGTGCTTAGGCGAAGCCCTGCGACGGTAGAACATCAAGATCATCACCATGCCGTCGTGCTGACGGAACTCTTCCCCGACATTCTGCTGGATCGGAGTCCGGGGATCGTCATCGAGCTGAACGTGTGCTAGAACTCGGATGTGCCGTAGTTTCGGTGCTTGAGTCGGGTCGTGAAGACGTACGACTACATCAACCGCGTTGTTCTAACGCTTCCGCTTTCGGTCTACGAGGGTACGTGGACAACACTCTCCCCTCTCATTGCTATGCATCACCATGATCTTGCGTGTGCGTAGGATTTTTTTTGAAATTACTACGTTCCCCAACAAACAAAACCGTGCCTCTCGTGGGATGCAAAGCCGTACCTCTCGCAAAAGAAAAAAAACACGTTTTTTCCCGTTTCCGAGAGGCATGTGCTTCCCACGGAAGCAAAACCGTACCTCTCGCAGAAGCAAACAAATACACATTTTTTTCTCACAAAAAAACTTTTTTTGAAAAAAAATCCCGTCCAAAAGCTAAGAAAGACCGGTGGAAAACCAAAAAAACAAAAAAAACGTCTAAAAAGCCAAAAACACGTGCAGAGAAATAAAAATAACAAAATTCAAAGGAAACGCCCAGAGCGTGATACATGGCGGTGGTTGAGAGCGCGCCAAGTGGCGCGCTCTAAGGCCACCCCAAGCGATCATTGGGAGATTCCTGGAGGAGTGATCCTTAACTAGATGCTCTAGAACTGGCCTGGCATGCTAGCTATGGGTCGGCAATGTTAAAAAGGGTGAAATAGCCCTCAAAAGGCCCTAACATGCCAAAAGAGCTCTAAAAAGTTTAAAATTTCAGGTTCAAAAGGCCCAAACAGCCCTAAAAAGGGACAAACGGTGTTAAAAGGGTCGTGCTCCAAAGCTTTGATGAGTCATGTCATGGCAAAGTGCAATATTCAAATACTACACATTAAGTGAAGCTCAATATGCAACAAGTTGCATATTGACAAAACTCCTCATTCGATTATTTAGTTCAGTCTTGTTTATGCTATAAATAAATATTAAAATGTTGTTAAACATGGCAATAGGTGAAGCATAAGTAGATTACATATCTAGGCAATTTAAATAAGGCCGTAAACAACATATAACAATTTCAAAAAATCCTCACATGCAAATTTCAAATTTGGCATTGTTCTGTCCTAGAACATATTTTATTATTATTAAACATGGTGTTATTCTAAACATTTTTCTAGTCAATTTAAATATATAATTTATTTAATTCAGAGCTATGGTTATTTAGTTATGAAATAAACCATATTTAGCAAGTTGTTTAGGAAAATTAACACAAAATCAATTTAAATGTTTTTATCATTGATAAAAGTTGGATATTATGAAACTACATGAAATTCTACTCAAATTTCAAATATAATTCATTTCAATCCGAGGCAAGGTTGTGGAGTTATTATATGCATGAAATTTGGGTACTTTTCTGTAAAACAGTAATTCCCTGGATAATTTGGAAATTCACTGGACAGAAAAAAACATGTTATGGGCCGGAACTGATGGGCGCAGGACAATATAATGCGCCCAAAGCGTCAGATTGAGGAGGCGAGCTGGGCTGATGCTCACCAGGGGGCCTTGGGCCGTCGGTGCAACGGCTGGGCTGGCTTGACGCAGATGGGCGCATGCGTACGCGGCGACAATTAGGAAATGGAGAAGGAAGGGAAAAGAATGGAACAGGGAGAACGCATGACAGGGCGTCGACCTGGCATGGTTGACCCGCTGCTGGTCAGCTGCGTCGATGGTTGGGTTCCTCCGGCGGGGTCTTCGCTTGCCAGCCGAGGAGGCAAGGCGCGGAGCAGGAGCTTGGAGCAGATCCATGGCGGTCATTGTCACACTCCCTTCTTCAAGCTAGTTCACCATGGTGGATACATGAGAGCTTAGGGTTTGGAGGAGGGGAATTGGGGATACGGGAGTGGAGGAACAGGGGAAAGGCAGAGAGGTTGGGGAGAAAGTGCTTTAGCCTATTACCATCTCGATGCCTTCCCTCGACGGCCACCTGCTCTCTTATCAGTCACAGCTCCCAGCTCGCTGGGTCGAACCACTTGTTGGGCTTCATTATCCTCTTGGGCCTTGACTCATTCAGCTGGGACTATTGTGGCTATTGTTGGGGTCCACGGGCGTGACATCCCCCTCCGCTTCAGTAGTGGCTTGCCCCCAAGCCGCAGCTCCAAGAAAGCGACTCAGAAGCTCGAAGAAGTCCTCCCACGACGCTAGTTCCTTGGGTTGCGATGACCACTTGACCAGCACTTGAGGAATCTTGTCCGCACCTCGCGTGACCATGCATTTGGCCAGCACCTCCTTGGGAAATCTGGGGAAGAATGGGGCGCCGGTGGTTCTGGCAGCGCAGTCACCACCTCCGTGTCCTTAGGTAGCGCTGAGCGCAACATGGACACGTGAAAGACAGGGTGCACCCTACTGGATGGAGGCAGTCGTAGTTTATAGGACACGTTGCCCACCCACGCCAAGACCTGAAACGGACCAAAAAATCTGAAAGAAAGTTTGTGATTAGCCCACGGCGCCACCGAAACCTGGACATACGGTTGCAGCTTCACAAAAACCCAATCCCCCACTCTGAAAGACCTCTCTGATCGTTTCTTGTCAGCTTGGTGTTTCATCCGTTGTTTGGATCTTTCCAAATGTTGTTTAAGCAGGGCAATCATCACCTCACATTCATGGAGCGAGGTTGAGAGATCGGCCGGCGCTGATGCAGACGCATCCACAATGCCAAAGTGACGTGGTGGGTGACCATACAATACCTCAAAAGTAGAAGCCTTGAGAGCAGAATGAGCTGAAGTGTTGTACCAAAATTCGGCTAAGTGCAGCCATTGGAACCACTTGTGAGGGCAGGAGTGGACAAAACAACGAAGGTAAGTCTCCATGCATTAATTGACCCGTTCTGTGGTACCATCAGTCCGTGGATGGTATGTTGACGACATCCAGAGCTCTGTCCCGGCCTGTTTAAACAGTTCACGCCACAACATGCTGGTGAACACCCGATCCCGGTCAGAGACAATGGCATAGGGCAGCCCGTGATGTTTGTAGATTTGTTGCATGAAGATGCTCGCCACTTGGATTGTAGAGAACGGATGTGCCAGAGGAATGAAGTGTGCGTACCTCGTCAACTTGTCCACCACTACCATAATGCAGGAATATCCACGAGAAATGGGTAACCCCTCAATGAAATCCATCGTTACTGTGTGCCAGGCATGTGGAGGTGTGGATAGGGGTTCAAGCAGCCTAGAGACACGCACCTTCTCAGTCTTCGCTTGTTTACAGACACTGCAGGAAGAGATAAAGTCCGCCACTTCCTGTCACATATCTGGCCAGGCAAAAAGTCGCCGAAGCCGGGCGTATGTTGCTTGCACCCCTGAATGACCACCAGTCACACTGGAGTGAGTTGCCTGCAGGATTTGTTGTTTCATCGTTGCGTTAGCACCCACCCAGACATGCCCTTTGTACAAGATGACCCCATCGCGGACCGTGTACTTTGGGTCTGTCTCCTCTTCCCCTTGACAACGCTTCAGAATGCCTTGTGCGGCTTCATCATGCTGATACCCTTGTACAACATTAGCTAACCAGGTTGGTAGGGCAACCGAGATGGCTGCCACCCCAGCATCCATTCTTGATAGTGCATCTGCCGCCTTGTTTTCGATCCCTTTTTTATACACGATTCGGTACTGTAGCCCCATGAGTTTGGTGTATGCCTTGTGTTGCCAGGAAGTTCCCAATCTCTGGTCTACCAAGTGGGCAAGGCTACTGTGATCTGTGCGAATCGCAAATTCCCCTCCTTACAGATATGAACGCCATCGCTCCACTGCCATCAGGATTGCCATAAACTCTTTTTCATATGTGGATAGACCGCTATTTTCTGGTCCCAACGCCTTGCTGAGGAAAGCGAGTGGGTGCCCGTTCTACATGAGGACTTCCCCAACCCCAAACTCAGAGGCGTCCATCTCAATTTCAAATGGTTTGTCGAACTGAGGCAAGGCGAGCACAGGGGCTGAAATCAGTGCCTTTTTCAGATGCTGGAATGCCCCTCGACATCGTGGCTCCAGACAAAGATCAAATCCTTCTTCAGCAAGTTTGTTAATGGCCAGCTGATCAGGGCGAAATCATGGACGAACTGTCTGTAATATCCAGCCAAGCCCAAAAAACCCCTGACATGTCTGACATTATTGGGAACTGGCCATTTCTTTACTGTTGAGATGTTTTTCTCGTCGGTAGCCACCCCCTGGGCACTGATGACATGCCCTAGATAGGTTAGTTCCCGCTGGGCATACTTACATTTGGATCTTTTGACTTTCAACTGATGTTCCTTCAACAATTCAAACACCATTCGAAGAAGCCGTACATGAGCCCGTAACGTGTGGCTGTAGACCAGGATATCATCCACAAACACTAACACCCCCTTGCGAAGAAATGGTGACAACACAAAATTCATCACCCCTTGGAATGTTCCCGGAGCATAAGATGGCCCATACGAAATGACTTTGAATTCATAATGCCCCAGATGTGTTTTGAAGGCCGTCTTAAACACATCTTTAGGCACCATCCTAATTTGGTGGTAGCCCGCCTTCAGATCCAAGCTTGTAAACCATACTGCCCTCGCTAACTCATCCAAGAGCTCTTCGACCACCGGCATTGGGAACCTGTTCTTGACAGTGATGGCGTTGAGGTGTCGGTAATCCACACAGAATTGCCACGACAGATCTTTCTTCTAAACTAAGAGCACGTGTGAGGCATACAGACTGTAACTCTCTTGCATAATCCCTTGACGCAACATCTCTTTTACTTTCTTCTCAATTTCGTCCTTTTGGGAAGGGTTGTATCGATAAGGTCGTATGTTGACAGGCTGAGCACCGGAGATCAAAGGAATTTTATGGTCAAAGGGGCATGCTGGTGGCAAGCCCGTGGGGTCTTGAAATAGTGACTCAAACTGCACCAATAATTCAGCAATTTCAGTTGGAATTTCCGGTTCATCCCCGCCCTCTTTCTGACCGGACACTGTTTGCACTTGAACTAACTGGTGTATGTCACTGCGAGCCATAAGGGAATGCAATTGTTCCACCGATACTGGGTGACATTCATCCATCTTGGGTTGTACTCCCTGTTGACACACGAACACGTCACCGTGTACCCTCGACGCCGGGGGTGATGCACCACAGCTCACGTCGAAGGAGACCCGACCGACAGCGCGATACGCAAGATAGTCGGCGGGCGCTTTTGTAGACCCGAAGCCCCGCTTGCCCGGGAGGGACCCCGTCAGGGCTCGCGGCGGCTATGGGCTGCTCCAGGTCGATTCGCTCGCCCCTAGAGCCTCGTGGATCCGCAGCCCTCCAGCATGAAGAACTAGCGAAGAACGAGAAGAAAGATACAAGGGAGAGACAAAAAGTAGATGAACACGAAAAAGTAGTAGATTGATTGTTCGATTGTGTGTTGTTTTTTAATCGGTCATCACCTCTTACATATATATGAGGCGGCTGGACTTTCCGTACAAGAAAAGGACTCAAATCCCGTCCAAAACATCAAAAGATAACCTAACTCAGACTACGAGGGCCGGAACTTCCGGTCAGCCCAGAACTTCCGGGCTGAAATTACATTAAGTAGCCCTCTTGCACGGCTCCTGCAGGTCACATATGGCTTCGGATCGTGATGGTCCAAAAGCAAAGTTGTAGATCTTGCAATGCATACAAATTCCTTAGTTGATCACTTTTTCATCCAAGGTCATCTTGATGTTGAAATCGGCCCCGCAAATGTGCAAATAATGTTGAAATTCCAGTTTTTGGGGCGCACCGCGTGCAAAGTTTCTGTTTAGCCCGGAACCTCCGTGGAAGTTTTGCCCGGAACTTCCGGGGCAGACTTATGCAGCACACTGTTTTGGCTCTAACTTTTGCATACGAACTCCGATTTAGACGTTTCTTATATCAAAATCGATCGTTTCGACGAGGCGAAGACAATCCATGTAGAAATGTTTCCCATATGAGGCCATCTTGGGGGCGTAATCAGTTGAATAGTGTTCTGAATACAAAATCTGAATACTTCAAACACAACTTCGGCCTTAGAGATGAGATCGGATGGCTACGGCCCAAATACCAAAGTTTCTATTTTTGACAATACGGAACTTTTCTCACTTTGAGCACTTCTCCATTTGAGGCCTTCTTAATTATGTTTTTCACCATGCCAAGATCTGGTGTCAACACATGCCCCCCTGTTTTTCGGCAAAGTTTGTGTGCCGAAAAATAACTTCCGTATAGCTTGTTCTAAGGACGATGTCAACACTCCATTGGCTATTTTGCATGTTCTTAGGACGATAATTATATATCGGCCATTGCTTGTTTGAACCTCTTGATGCAAACTTGGGTGAAAACTTCTCACCTTCTATAACAATCCGGTGATAAGGTTCCATAGATCAAAACCATCCTCCAAACCATATTGTTCACCCTTTCGATAGGATTTTGCAGATAATCAAGAATGAACTTGCTCCAATCCTTACTTCGCCTGCATAAAAGTTTCATTAGTGGCTGAAGCGGTGGGCTTCGATTCGACCTTACCTATGTTGACAAGACCTAGCATCAGCTATTGATAGAAATGCAATACACCATGGTTAACATAGTAGCCGGATGCTTGCTGTGCCAACTCTTTCGAATTGTCATGTCTAGATATATGAATAATTTTAAAGCAACCCAAGGTAAATCTTGCATCTAGACATACCAAAAGATAAACTATAAGTGATTTGTCAAAACATTGATAACCCTTGGGTATTTGTTGCACTTCTAATAATGAATCACCGGAAGCCTCAATATGTATAGCACCTATAGCAAGGCAAAGCTCCAATCCGAATGACAATGCATATTCGGCTTTGATCATTGTGCAAAAATATTTTAAGAGGCATGAGGCTTCACAAAATAGCTCCATATGGAGATAAATAAACAACACCAACACCTTGGCCATTGCCACAAATTTACCGTCGAAAATAATCTCCATAGTACTAGAAAGACAAGGGCAATATCAATGAACATGTACCTCATTTTGGCCTCTAATTGAACTAAGGATGATGTTAGGATACTACATCAGCCATGCTTTGACATATTCTTAGGGCGATAGATAAATACCGGCCATCAACATAAGTCCATGTAGAATTCATTCACCAAATCATGTATAGCCGAAATAAACAATGAAATAGCAATCAAATATTTCAGCCCTTTGGATTAGAAAGAAAACATGTAGCTAATAAAATGTATAGAGATTTGGTAATGCCCTCTCATGATGCAGAAAATTATGTCGCTTCCATGGATCAAAATAAATCCAGGGAGGGTAATTTATCATACCTGATGATGAATTCCATGGCAAAGGCATCAATGGTATGGTTGAAGAATATGGATGATGTGCTAACCGAAGATTTTGATGGGGTGATGCAAACCTTCGGCTTAATTGTTTTTGGCTTCCATCCTTCTCCTTCTTCACTTTTGTAACACTTGTTGCAATAGAAGGTTGCACATCATTTTTATTTTGACTGCTCCTCTTGGGAACCCATGCCATGTTCTTCTTTTTCAGCTTTTGTGCACTAAGTTTTTGTAATTCCTCCTTTCACAAATACGATAAGCCGAGTGGGCACCCCGGCTGTGATTTTGTTTGAAGCAGTGGCAATTCTTGTTTTACCTTGTGCACTCTCAACTTCTTTTCTTCAGATTTGGCACTCTGATTTTTATCAATTGATTGCCTCACTTTTTTGCCTTTTGTAGCCAATGTCAACACTTTAATTGACTCTTTGTTATTTGAGATCAAATCTGAAGTAGCACACTTACGACCATCTCTTTTCACGCGGTAAACTTGCTTTACCACCTCTTTCTTCTTCCTTGAGCTCTAGACCGATTCCTTATGATTGAAACGGTCTTTGACGCGTGATTGTTCAAATGTTGATCTTCTTGGAGCTGCATAGTATTGGTGAGATGGTCTAGAATAAGATGGAGAATGTGCCCTTGTATCATACCTGTCCCATGATGAATATGTATCTATATGAGCAAAGGGAGGCATCCATGACATTGGCATTGGCGGCCCAAAATAAGGATATGAATATGTTGCATTAAAATTATCACTTTGCCAATACCAATCCTCATATTTGCGCCTTGGGGGTGATCTTGGTTTCTTTGCATGATTTGGCCGATAAGCATTCTTCTCTTCACCCTTATTTTGATATTTATCCAATAGTTCACCGAAGGTGATTTTTGATCTCTTACATTTGCGCTTATTTTGGCCTTTGTTTTCTTTTGGTTTGCTTTCATCGATCATTGGATTTTCTTGCTGCCCCCCAGTCCTTGGCGTCTCCATTGTAGCTTCAATGGAATTCTTGCCCTCAAGATTATATTCGTTATGCTCTTCAACAACTTCTTTACTTGAAAGCTTGATCCCATCACCTGCAGCTTTTACATTCTCTTTAAATGGATCGGCTTGAAGCAGCCGATGCAAAAACTTTTTGCCATCAGGACCAATCAGAATAGATTGGTCATCTCTTGGTGTTTCAACAAACTTCAATCGTCCTTTTTCAATGGCCGATTTAACTATTTGATGAAACATATTGCAATCCTCAAAATTATGCTTGGACGAATCATGCAACTTACAATACATTCGTCCTTGGATTGATGGCTTAACATGGTGATCAAGAATTGTAATGTAATTGTTTTTCAGCAACAAATCAAACATTTGATCACACATGCTTGAATTGAAGGTATACTTCTTGTTTTCTAGCCGATCTTGTTGTTTGAACGGCTTTGGAGATAAGCAAACGAATGGTTTAGATTTGGGATCTCCCCATTCGGCTATGCATTGTGTTTTCCACTCTATCTCCGATGTCTTTGGATAAGATACTATACTTGGATCGGTTTGCTCAGAAGATTTTAACCTTGGCTTTAAATTTCTGAAACGAAAATAGTTAGAACATACATGTCTCAATTGAGACCAAGTGTAAGCCAAGTAAGAAATAAGCGAAGCTACCCTACTAGATATGAACTTTAGATAAAGCAATGGGGAAAGCCTTGACTGCAAAAAAATTTCACTATCGGTCTTTCTGAATTGTGTAATGGGTTGACCGATATGTTCCATAACAATTTTATTGCTAACAAGTAAATTAACCTTCTTCGTTAGTCTTTCAAAATTACTTATGAGAATATTTCTTATAGATGCATCAGTAATGAAGTTGCGACCAAATCTGAAAATAGGTAAATTACTCGCTATGCATACCTCTTCAAATACGTTGGGAGAGCATGATGGTGGTGTGACTTGAACAATATCTAGCTTCGTCTTTGGATGACTCTCCAACGCCTTTTCACCATCTTTTTCTTTATTCCGTGCATCATTACCTTGAAGATCCTTATCAGCTGAACTTTGTTCGGCTACTTGCTCTTGTGCTTGAGGCTTGTCAATTTCTACAGCACGGAACTCATAGGGCAGGAAGTAGGTTCCCTTAACTTCAGAAAAATCAAGCACGGTCGTTTTACTATGCTTGCCATGCCCTTTCTCAATAATTCTTGCCTCTTTGGATTTGATGGATTCAGAATATATACTACTTGATTCGGCTTTTTCAACCAAAGCACTTTCAAGTTCCGAATCATCCTTCTTTTCATTGATACTACCAATTGACAATGCTTCTTTTATCTGAGCCAATTCTTTTTCTATTTGTTTCTGGCGGCGAGCGGCAAAACTGGCTTTAAGCTTTTTCTCAATTTCAGCCCACTCCGGATATGATTGCCCCCCAATGTTTTTAGATTCTTTCGGCAATGGCACACGGGTGTTGCCGAAATTATGCAATAGTGTAGGGGATGTATAATATGATGTAGTACTAGGTGAAGGCATATGCATTGTTGTAAAACTATATTTTTGCTCGCCAATTTTATCAATTGGCAAAGATTCATCTTCTTGCAAAACTCTAGCTTTTATTGCGGCATAATCAAGAAATAGCCCCTTTTCATGTTGTTCAAGGCAAAGAGCACTAATCCTCTTATTTTGGGCTAAACTCTTCAATGCAGCCACTACTACCTCATCTTCTACAATATTGGGCACAACCTCTCCTGTAAAATTTACATTTATTCGGCTATGACCAGGAGGGTCGGAAGCCGAATTATGAACATCTACAGTTGTGTATGGTGCTGAAAAATTACTAATATGAGGTGTAGAATATGATGGTTGAGAGTAACTAGCCGCATAACTAGTAGTAGCATGGCCAATTCTCCCATCCATCGGCAAGGTTGGATTCACATATTGCAAATTAGTTGCCGATGAATAAAAAGGTTAAACACTTTCTTGTATGTTATTGGAAATTTTAACATGAGGTGTTTCAAATTGATTAACCAAACCCATCATGTTGTTCATCGGCATATGGATTTCTGGGGTTGCCGATGCATGAGAGTTTGGATACATATGTTGTACGTTGCTAAAATCATAAGAATTTGAAGCATGAAGATTGTTTTGCATTGGCCCTTGCGCATAATTAGATGCATGATTGATAAAACTAGGGCTAGACGATACATTATGCTCATTAGGTGATCCAGCAACAACATATGGATTACTTGCATCTACAAATGGGAATTGGGTATTCATATTACCTTTCTAGATTGCAGCAACTTGATGACAATCTCTTCGTAGCAAGAACGGGCCGGAGACCGTTCAAAGCTTCTTCCCCAGCGGAGTCGCCAAAAAGTGTGTTGACACACGAACACATCACCGTGTACCCTCGACGCCGGGGGTGATGCACGGCAGCTCACGTCGAAGGAGACCCGACCGACAGCACGATACGCAAGACAGTCAGTGGGCGCTTTTGTAGACCCGAAGCCCCGCTTGCCCGGGAGGGACCCCGTCAGGGCTCGCGGCGGCTATGGGCTGCTCCAGGTCGATTCGCTCGCCCCTAGAGCCTCGTGGATCCGCAGCCCTCCAGCATGAAGAACTAGCGAAGAACGAGAAGAAAGATACAAGGGAGAGACAAAAAGTAGATGAACACGAAAAAGTAGTAGATTGATTTGTTCGATTGTGTGTTGTTTTTTAATCGGCCGTCACCTCTTACATATATATATGAGAAGGCTAGACTTTCCGTACAAGAAAAGGACTCAAATCCCGTCCAAAACATCAAAAGATAACCTAACTCGGACTACGAGGGCCGAAACTTCTGGTCAGCCCGGAACTTCCGGGCTGAAATTACATTAAGTAGCCCTCTTGCACGGCTCCTGCAGGTCGCATATGGCTTCGGATCGCGATGTTCCCAAAAGCAAAGTTGTAGATCTTGCAATGCATACAAATTCCTTAGTTGATCACTTTTTCATCCGAGGTCATCTTGATGTCTAAATCGGCCCCGCAAATCTGCAAATAATGTTGAAATTCCAGTTTTCGGGGCGCACCGCTTGCAAAGTTTCTGTTTAGCCCGGAACCTTCCCGGAAGTTTTGCCCGAAACTTTTGGGGCAGACTTATGCAACACACTGTTTTGGCTCTAACTTTTGCATACGAACTCCGATTTAGACGTTTTTATATCAAAATTGATCATTTCGACGAGACGAAGACAATCCATGTAGAAACTTTTCCCATATGAGGCCATCTTGGGGGCGTAATCAGTTGAATAGTGTTCTAAATACAAAATCTGAATACTTCAAACACAACTTCGGCCTTAGAGATGAGATCGGATGGCTACGGCCCAAATATCAAAGTTTCTCTTTTTGACAATACGGAACTTTCTCACTTTGAGCACTTCTCCATTTGAGGGATTCTTAATTATGTTTGTCACCATGCCAAAATCTGGTGTCAACACTCCCCTCAGCGTAATGCGCTTGCCATGATGGTCAAAGGACATGTGTTTCTACCCCCAATGCACGTCCATGGGACTGTGCTCTTCCAGCCAGTCCATGCTGATGATCATATCATAACATCCCAATGGAAGAACTTTCATATTAGTGCAAAACTTATGCCCTTGAACAGACCAGCCGCACCCGGTAATCTCCTGGTTGCACAAGAGCTACCCCCCATCTTTTATTTTTACCTTCAAAGCTTTAGGTGAGTGTCTGACTCCCTGTAGCTTTGCTGCCAACACTGAGCTGATAAAAACTGTGTGAGCTGCCCGAATCAACTAACATGAGCACTTGTTGAGACTGTATCTTTCCTTGCAATTGAATGGTCTGCGGAGCCACTGACCCTTCCAGAGTTGCCTTGGAAATTGTGTGACACTCACTGGATGTATCAGACACAGCCTCTTGATTTTCCCTGGTTGACATGCCCAACACCTCAAATATTTCCTGCACCACATGCAGTTGGACTGCTGCTGCACACTTATGATCTCGGCTCCACTTCTCACCACACATATAGCATAGACCTCTTGCTCGGCGATAGGCTCGGAGAGTAGTGAGGCGCTCTTCCACTGAATTGGCCCCCCTTGCACTTTTTGCGCCCATGACACGTGACTCCTCGCCGATGGCTGGCGACGGTCTGCCAGGAGGAGGTGGTAGTGGCATTGCTCCCTGAAGATGAGAGCGATTGACAACCCCACTGTCGGAACGCCGAAACTCTTTGCGTTTCGATATCTCCAGCGCCTCTTCCTGCAGATGAGCCAAGGAAAGAGCAGTATCTAGATCTTTTGGATTGTGCACTAGAACAACAACATGAATTTCATCCTTGAGACCATCTACAAATCGAGAAGGAAACAACGCAGGGTCCCAAGTGGTGTTGTGAGCTAAAAGAGCATGCATGAGTTCGTTGAATTTGGTGGTGTACTCAGACATTGACTCATTTTGACGCAGATGAAATAACTGACGAAGCAAACCAGAGAACTCATTGCATTCAAATTGATCACAGACAATGGTATAGAACTTCTCCCATTCCATCTTACTAAGATGGAATTCATTGTTCTCAAGCCACACCATGGCCGCTCCGGTGAAATGCATGGCGGCCATGTCGACCCACAACTTGGGATCCACACAAAAAATCCTGAAGTAGGACTCTGTCGGTGTTCTGGGAACGGGGGTCCCCAGACTTGCCTGCCTACGGCCTGCGGCGTGGCTCAAAGGAGGCCCAGCACAGCCCATCTTCATCAACGCAAGCTCAAGACCCTCGCGAGGGGCCAAGCCTCGCGGGGCGGACGACAAGGAGCTTCCTCAAGCACGGCCTCGTCAGGCTGGCTCATGAGGAGGCGGAGAGTTCAAGGCAGGGTACCTCGCGAGGTGCCCATGACGCAAGCCATGACGACCAAGGGCGCCAGTCGGGCGCCAGCCCGCGCAGTGTCCTCCCTTCCTCTTTGGTGCAAAGGGAGCAAGCGCAGGCGAGAGTATCAAGCAAAGGCATCCATTTCGGTGCAACAAGACCAAGACCAGCCCAACGGCTGGAAGGGAGTCATCGTGGAGCCCAAGCCGGCGTCATCACCAGAGCCTTTGGCAGGCGAGGACCAACTTTAGTCAGGATAGGTGTACCCGCTGTTCCCCTTCAAAATGGCCAATTGTTGGCGCCCTTCCCGCTCAATATTTGGGAAGAGGCCCAGGGCCTTCGCCTATAAATAGGACTAGCCACCCCCAGGGTAGAGGCAATCTGGATCCTCACCAAGAGACCAGTAGTTAGAGCGACTGAACCCCTCTCATCAGTTCATCGCACCAGCCAAGAACAGACCCTCGCGAGGCTGTTCTTCCTTGTATTGTTCCCCAACAGCCCAAGAGGCAATCCACCACACCACACACTGGAGTAAGGTATTACACCACAATGGTGGCCTGAACCAGTATAAATCTTGTGTCTCTTGTGCTGTTCTGTTTAGTAGTTTAGGTCCCAGCGATTCAGTGAGGTGCGAGACGGCAGAGGGTTGAATCTCCGCGCGCACCCCAGTGTTTGAACCTCAAGGGTCTGCCGGAACCCAAAATCCGACATTTGGCGCGCCAGGTAGGGGTGTGCCGGGATCCGCCTTCTACCGCCTCGCGCCCCGTCGCATCATCATCACCATGTCCAGCGACCAGGCGGGCAACCCAGATCCTTGGGCGGCTTGGCCCGCCCGCGCAGAGCCGCTCGCCCCGGGCGACTCCATGCCCCAGGCAGCTCGCGGTCCACAGGGCGCTGCGGGCCGCGGGCAACGCGGACAGACGTCGACGGCCCTAACACCACGGCAGACGCGGTCGGCAGCGAGGGCCTCCAACCACGCCGCAGCAACGGCGCCGTACACCCGCCGGGAGCAGGCGAACTCAAGGGCCGCGCTCATGGTGGCCCGAGAGCTGCTGCAATAAAGACTGATGGAAGGCGGCCGCGACGTGCTGCTGGAGCGGGTGGCGGAGCTCCTGGGCTTCGCCGCCTCGGGGGCTCACCCCTTCTGCACCCCGCTCCCGCCTCAGGCCCAGGGCGGCCCGCACGGGGGCGCCACGTGCAACCGCGGGCTCCCAAGCTACTCCAACACCAGCGAAGCCGTCAGCATAGGGCCGGCGGCGGCGCCGGCTCCGCTCCCCGTTAGTGAAGAAGGGCTCATTGCGGCCCATGGCACCCGCGGGCCGCCGCGCTACCATCACCAGGCCGGCACGTCAAGCAGAGCTGCATGGCACACGGAGCCCTACGGCGCAGCCTTCGGGATGACGGCCGCGGAAGAGTACGTGCCCCACATGATGGATCAAGGGCACCCGTGCGAGGGCGAACAAGGCTCGCTCCTCAGCCCGAGCTGGGGGGACGAGGCGCCAGAAGCTGAGCTCTTCCAGGAACCCCGGGACGGCCCCGCCGGCCACGCTGGTAGTGACGATTATCAGGTACCACTTATCCCTCAGGAGCAGGCATACACTAATCATGGGTCGCAGGTGTTGGGGAGCGTAGTAATTTCAAAAATTTCCTACGCACACACAAGATCATGGTGATGCATAGCAACGAGAGGGGAGAGTATTGTCCACGTACCCTCGTAGACCGTAAGCGAAAGCGTTATGACAACGCGGTTGATGTAGTCGTACGTCTTCACGATCCGACCGATCCAAGTACCGAACGTACGGCACCTCCGAGTTCATCACACGTTCGGCTCGATGACGATCCCCGGGCTCCGATCCAGCAAAGCGTCGGGGATGAGTTCCGTCAGCACGACGGTGTGGTGATGATGATGATGCTCTACCGGCGCAGGGCTTCGCCTAAACTCCGCGACGATATAACCGAGGTGGAATATGGTGGAGGGGGGCACCGCATGTTGGGGAACGTAGCAGAAATTCAAAATTTTCGTACGTGTCACCAAGATCTATCTATGGAGAAAGCAGCAACGAGGGGAAGGAGAGTGCATCTACATACCCTTGTAGATCACTAAGCGGAAGCGTTCAAGAGAATGGGGTTGAAGGAGTCGTACTCGTCGTGATCCAAATCACCGGAGATCCTAGTGCCGAACGGACGGCACCTCCGCGTTCAACACACGTACAGCCCGGTGACGTCTCCCATGCCTTGATCCAGCAAGGAGAGAGGGAGAGGTTGAGGAAGAATCCATCCAGCAGCAGCACAACGGCGTGGTGGTGGTGGAGGAGCGTGGCAATCCTGCAGGGCTTCGCCAAGCACCGCGGGAGAGGAGGAGTACTTGGGAGAGGGGGAGGGCTGCGCCAGAACTTGTGGTGCGGCTGCCCTCCCACCCCCCCACATATATATAGGGGCAAGGGAGAGGGGGGCCGGCCCCCTCATATCCAATCTGAGGAGGGGGCGGCGGCCAAGGGGGGAGGAGTGCCTCCCAAGTCAAGTGGAGGCCCTCCCCCTTTAGGGTTTTCCCTCCCCATGCGCATGGGCCTTGGGGGGGCTGGTGCCCCTGGCCCATTAAGGCTAGGGCGCCCCCTTACAGCCCATGCTACTGTATTGGACGTGGTGGAACAATTTCCGGACCTCCGGACCCCTCCGGAATCCTCCGGAACCTTCTGGAAGCTTCCCGGTACAATACCGAAAAAACCCAAACTTTTTCCGGAACCCGAACAACAACTTTCCATATATAAATCTTTACCTCCGGACCATTCCAGAACTCCTCGTGATGTCCGGGATCTCATCCGGGACTCCGAACAACATTCGTTAACCACATACAAACTTCCTTTATAACCCTAGTGTCATCGAACCTTAAGTGTGTAGACCCTACGGGTTCGGGAGACATGTAGACATGACCGAGACGTTCTCCGGTCAATAACCAACAGCGGGATCTGGATACCCATGTTGGCTCCCACATGTTCCACGATGATCTCATCGGATGAACCACGATGTCAAGGACTCAATCGATCCCGTATACAATTCCTTTTGTCTAGCGGTATTATACTTGCCCGAGATTCGATCGTCGGTATGCCGATACCTTGTTCAATCTCGTTACCGGCAAGTCTCTTTACTCGTTCCGTAACACATCATCCCGTGATCAATCCCTTGGTCACATTGTGCACATTATGATGATGTCCTACCGAGTGGGCCCAGAGATACCTCTCCGTTTACACGGAGTGACAAATCCCAGTCTCGATTCGTGCCAACCCAACAGACACTTTCGGAGATACCTGTAGTGCACCTTTATAGCCACCCAGTTACGTTGTGACATTTGGTACACCCAAAGCATTCCTACGGTATCCGGGAGTTGCACAATCTCATGGTCTAAGGAAAAGATACTTGACATTAGAAAAGCTTTAGCATACGAACTACATGATCTCTGTGCTAGGCTTAGGATTGGGTCTTGTCCATCACATCATTCTCCTAATGATGTGATCCCGTTATCAACGACATCCAATGTCCATGGTCAGGAAACCGTAACCATCTATTGATCAACGAGCTAGTCAACTAGAGGCTTACTAGGGACATGGTGTTGTCTATGTACCCACACATGTATCTGAGTTTCCTATCAATACAATTTAGCATGGATAATAAACAATTATCATGAACAAGGAAATATAATAATAACTAATTTATTATTGTCTCTAGGGCATATTTCCAACACCGCACACGGCGTGGTGACGATGATGATGCTCTACCGGCGCAGGGCTTCGCCTAAACTCCGCGACGATATAACCGAGGTGGAATATGGTGGAGGGGAGCACCGCACACGGCTAAGGAACGATCCGTAGATCAACTTGTGTGTCTATGGGGTGCCCCCCGCCCCCGTATATAAAGGAGCAAGGGGGGAGGAGGCTGGCCCTAGGAGGGGGCGCGCCAAGTGTGGAGTCCTACTAGGACTCCCTAGTCCTAGTAGGATTCCACCTCCCGTGTTGGAGTAGGAGAAGGGGAAAGAGGGGGAGAGGAAGAAGGAAAGGGGGGCTGCGCCCCTTGTCCAATTCGGACCAGAGGGGGCGCAGGCCTCCTTCCTTTTAGCCTCTCTCCTCTATTCCCGTATGGCCCAATAAGGCCCATATACTCCCCGGCGAATTCCCGTAACTCTCCGGTACTCCGAAAAATACCCGAATCACTCGGAACCTTTCCGAACTCCGAATATAGTCGTCCAATATATCGATCTTTATGTCTCGACCATTTTGAGACTCCTCGTCATGTCCCCGATCTCATCCGGGACTCCGAACTCCTTTGGTACATCAAAACTCATAAACTCATAATATAACTGTCATCAAAACCTTAAGCATGCGGACCCTACGGGTTCGAGAACTATGTAGACATGACCTAGAACTATTCTTGGTCAATAACCAATAGTGGAACCTGGATGCCCATATTGGTTCCTACATATTCTACGAAGATCTTTATCGGTCAAACCGCATAACAACATACGTTGTTCCCTTTGTCATCGGTATGTTACTTGCCCGAGATTTGATCGTCGGTATCCAATACCTAGTTCAATCTCGTTACCGGCAAGTCTCTTTACTCGTTACGTAATGCATCATCCCGTAACCAACTCATTGGTCACATTGCTTGCAAGGCTTTATAGTGATGTGCATTACCGAGAGGGCCCATAGATACCTCTCTGACAATCGGAGTGACAAAACCTAATCTCGAAATATGCCAACTCAACATGTACCTTCGGAGACACCTATAGTACTCCTTTATAATCACCCAGTTACGTTGTGACGTTTGGTAGTACCCAAAGTGTTCCTCCGATAAACGGGAGTTGCATAATCTCATAGTTACAGGAACATGTATAAGTCATGAAGAAAGCAATAGCAAGATACTAAACGATCAAGTGCTAGGCTAACGGAATGGGTCATGTCAATCACATCATTCTCCTAATGATGTGATCCCATTAATCAAATGACAACACATGTCTATGGTTAGGAAACATAACCATCTTTGATCAATAAGCTAGTCAAGTAGAGGCATACTAGTGACGTTATGTTTGTCTATGTATTCACACATGTATTATGTTTCCGGTTAATACAATTATAGCATGAATAATAAACATTTATCATGAAATAAGGAAATAAATAATAACTTTATTATTGCCTCTAGGGCATATTTCCTTCAGTCTCCCACTTGCACTAGAGTCAATAATCTAGTTCACATCGCCATGTGATTTAACACCAATATTTCATATTTGTATATGATTAACACCCACAGTTCACATCGTCATGTGACCAACACCCAAAGGGTTTACTAGAGTCAATAATCTAGTTCACATCGCTATGTGATTAACACCCAAAAGAGTACTAAGGTGTGATCATGTTTTGCTCGTGAGAGAGGCTTAGTCAAGGGGTCTGACATATTTAGAGCCGTATGTATTTTTCAAATATTCTATGTCTATAATGCTCTGCACAGAGATACTCTAGCTAATTGCTCCCACTTTCAATATGTATCCATATTGAGACTTAGAGTCATCTGGATCGGTGTAAAAGCTTGCACCGATGTAACTCTTTACGACGGGCTCTTTTATCACCTCCATAATCGAGAAATATTTTCTTAGTCCTCACTAAGGATATTTTTGACCAATGTCCAGTGATCTACTCCTAGATCACTATTGTACTCCATTGCCCAATTCAGTGCAAGGTATACAATAGGTCTGGTACATAGCATAGCATACTTTATAGAACCTATGACTGAGGCATAGGGAATGACTTTCATTCTCTTTTCTATTTTCTGCCGTGGTCGGGATTTGAGTCTTACTCAATTCCACACCTTTGCAACACAGGCAAGAACTCTTTCTTTGACTGTTCCATTTTGAACTATTTCAAAATCTTATCAAGGTATGTACTCATTGAAAAACTTATCAAGCGTCCTGATCTATCTCAATAGATCTTGATGCTCAATATGTAAGTAGCTTTACTGAGGTCTTTCTTTTAAAGAACTCCTTTCAAACACTCCTTTATGCTTTGCTGAATAATTCTACATTATTTCCGATCAACAAATATGTCATTCACATATACTTATCAGAAATGCTGTAGTGCTCCCACTCACTTTCTTGTAAATACAGGCTTCACCGTAAGTCTGTACAAGACTATATGCTTTGATCAACTTATCAAAGCGTATATTCCAACTCCGAGATGCTTGCACCAGTCCATAGATGGATCGCTGGAGCTTGCACATTTTGTTAGCACCTTTAGGATTGACAAAACCTTCTGGTTGCATCATATACAACTCTTCTTTAAGAAAACCATTAAGGAATGCAGTTTTGACATCCATTTGCCAGATTTCATAAAATGTGGCAATTGCTAACATGATTCGGACAGACTTAAGCATCGCTACAGTTGAGAAAATCTCATTGTAGTCAACACCTTGAACTTGTCAAAAACCTTTTTGCGACAAGTCAAGCTATGTAGATAGTAACACTACTATCAGCATCTGTCTTCCTCTTGAAGATCCATTTATACAATATGGCTTGCCGATCATCGGGCAAATCCACCAAAGTCCACACTTTGTTCTCATACATGGATCCCATCTCAGATTTTATGGCCTCAAGCCATTTCACGGAATCTGGGCTCATCATCGCTTCCTCATAGTTCATAGGTTTATCATGGTCTAGTAACATGAATTCCAGAATAGGATAACCGTACCACTCTGGTGCGGACCGTACTCTGAAATACCTACGAGGTTCTGTAGTAACTTGATTTGAAGTTTCATGATCATCATCATTAGCTTCCTCACTAATTCGTGTAGGAATCACTGGAACTGATTTCTGTGATGAACTACTTTCCAATTCAGCAGAAGGTACAAATTACCTTATCAAACTCTACTTTCCTCCCACTCACTTCTTTCGAGAGAAACTTCTTCTCTAGAAAGGATCCATTTTTAGCAACGAATATCTTGCCTTCGGATCTGTGATAGAAGGTGTACCCAACAGTTTCCTTTGGGTATTCTATGAAGACGCACTTCTCCTGATTTGGGTTCGATCTTATCAGGATGAAACTTTTTCACATAAGCATCACAGCCCCAAACTTTAAGAAATGACAGCTTAGGTTTACTACTAAACCATAGTTCATACGGTGTCGTCTCAACGGATTTAGATGGTGCCCTATTAAACGTGAATGCAGCTGTCTCTAATGCATAACCCCAAAACAACAATGGTAAATCAATAAGATACATCATAGATCGCACCATATCCAATAAAGTGCGGTTACGACGTTCGGACAGACCATAACGTTGTGGTGTTCCAGGTGGCGTGAGCTGTGAAACTATTCCACATTGTTTTAATTGAAGACCAAACTCGTAACTCAAATATTCGTCTCCGCGATCAGATCGCAGAAACTTTATTTTCTTGTTACGATGATTTTTCCACTTCACTCTGTAATTCTTTGAACGTTTCAACTATTTCAGACTTATGTTTCATCAAGTAGATATACCCATATCTGCTCAAATCATCTTGTGAAGGTCAGAAAATAACGATACTTGCCACGAGCATCAATACTCATTGGATCGCATACATTGGTATGTATTATTTCCAACAAGTTAGTAGCTCGTTCCATTGTTCCGGAGAACGGAGTTTTAGTCATCTTGCCCAAAAGGCACGGTTCGCAAGCATCAAATGATTCATAACCAAGTGATTCCGAAAATCCATCTTTATGGAGTTTCTTCATGCGCTTTACACTGATATGACTCAAACGGCAGTGCCACAAATAAGTTGCACTATCATTATTAACTTTGCATCTTTTGGCATCAATATTATGAATATGTGTATCACTACGATCGAGATCCAACAAACTATTTTCATTGGGTGTATGACCATTAAAGGTTTTATTCATGTAAACAGAACAACAATTATTCTCTGACTTTAAATGAATAACCGTATTGCCATAAACATGATCAAATCATATTCATGCTCAACGCAAACGCCAAATAACATTTATTTAGGTTTAACACTAATCCCGAAAGTATAGGGAGTGTGCGATGATTATCATATCAATCTTGGAACTACTTCCAACACTCATCGTCACTTCACCCTTAACTAGTCTCTATTTATTCTGTAACTCCTGTTTCGAGTTACTAATATTAGTAACCGAACAAGTATCAAATACTCAGGGGCTGCTATAAATACTAGTAAGGCATACATCAATAACCTGTATATCAAATATACTCTTGTTCATTTTGCCATCCTTCTTATCCACCAAATATTCAGGGCATTTCCGCTTCCAGTGACCATTTTTTTTGCAGTGTAAGCACTCAGTTTCAGGCTTTGGTCCAGCTTTGGTCTTCTTCACGGGAGTGACAACTTGTTTGCTATTCCTCGTGAAGTTTCCCTTTCTTTCCCTTTGCCATTTTCTTGAAACTAGTGGTCTTGTCAATCATCAACACTTGATGCTCTTTCTTGATTTCTACCTTCGTCGATTTCAACATCACGAAGAGCTCGGGAATCGTTTTCGTCATCCCTTGCATACTATAGTTCATCACGAAGTTCTAGTAACTTAGTGATGGTGACTAGAGAATTCTGTCAATCACTATCTTATCTGGAAGATTAACTCCCACTTGATTCAAGCGATTGAAGTAGCCAGACAATCTGAGCACATGCTCACTAGTTGAGCGATTCTCCTCCATCTTTTAGCTATAGAACTTGTTGGAGACTTCATATCTCTCAACTCGGGTATTTGCTTGAAATATTAACTTCAATTCTTGGAACATCTCATATGGTCCATGACGTTCAAAACATCTTTGAAGTCCCGATTCTAAGTCGTTAAGCATGGTGCACTAAACTATCAAGTAGTCATCATATTGAGCTAGCCAAACATTCATAACGTCTGCATCTGCTCCTGCAATAGGTTTGTCACCTAGCGGTGCATTAAGGACATAATTCTTCTGTGCAGCAATGAGGATAAACCTCAGATCACGGATCCAATCCGCATCATTGCTACTAACATCTTTCAACACAATTTTCTCTAGGAACATATCAAAATAAACAAATGAAAGCAACAACACGAGCTATTGATCTATAACATAATTTGCAAAATACTACCAGGACTAAGTTCATGATAAATTAAAGTTCAATTAATCATATTACTAAAGAACTCCCACTTAGACAGACATCTCTCTAGTCATCTAAGTGATTACATGATCCAAATCAACTAAACCATGTCTGATCTGTTGGGGAACGTTGCAGAAAACAAAAATTTTCCTACTCGTTTCACCAAGATCCATCTAGGAGTTCATCTAGCAACGAGTCATTAGATGCATCTACATACCTTTGTAGATCGCGCACGGAAGCGTTCAGAAGAACGGTGATGATGTAGTCGTACTCGACGTGATCCAAATCACCGATGACCAAGCGCCGAACGGACGGCACCTCCGTGTTCAACACACGTACGGGACGGGAGACGTCTCCTCCTTCTTGATCCAGCAAGGGGGGAGGAGAGGTTGATGAAGATCCAGCAGCACGACGGCGTGGTGGTGGATGCAGGGCGTCACAGAAGCAGGGCTTCGCCGAGACTACGAGAGAGAGACGTAACGGCGAGAGAGGGAGGCGCCAGGGGCTGGTCTATTTCCCTCCTCTCCCCCCCACTATATATAGGGGTGCCATGGGGGGGCGCTGGCCCTAGTAGATGAGATCTACTAGGGGGGGCGGCGGCCAAGGGGAGGTTTCCCTCCCCCCCAAGGCACCTAGGGGTGCCTTCCACCACTAGGACTCCTCCTAGGTGGAAACCCTAGGCGCATGGGCCTATAGGGGCTGGTGCCCTTGGCCCATGAAGGCCAAGGCGCACCCCCTACAGCCCATGTGGCCCCCCGGGACAGGTGGCCCCACCCGGTGGGCCCCCGGGACCCCTCCGGTGGTCCCGGTACAATACTGATAACCTCGAAACTTGTCCCGATGCCAGAAACTGCACTTCTTATATATAATTCTTTACCTCTGGACTATTCCGGAACTCCTCATGACGTCCGGGATCTCATCCGGGACTCCGAACAACATTCGGGTTTCTGCATATACATATCTTCATAACCCTAGCGTCACCGAACCTTAAGTGTGTAGACCCTACGGGTTCGGGAGACAAGCAGACATGACCGAGACGACTCTCCGGTCAATAACCAACAGCGGGATCTGGATACCCATGTTGGCTCCCACATGCTCCACGATGATCTCATCGGATGAACCATGATGTCGAGGATTCAATCAACCCCATACTCAATTCCCTTTGTCAATCGATATGTTACTTGCCCGAGATTCGATCGTCGGTATCCCAATACCTCGTTCAATCTCGTTACCGGCAAGTCACTTTACTCGTACCGTAATGCATGATCCCGTGACCAGACACTTGGTCACCCTGAGCTCATTATGATGATGCATTACTGAGTGGGCCCAGTGATACCTCTCCGTCATACGGAGTGACAAATCCCAGTCTTGATCCATGTAAACCCAACAGACACTTTCGGAGATACCCGTAGTCTACCTTTATAGTCACCCAGTTACGTTGTGACATTTGGTATACCCAAAGCACTCCTACGGTATCCGGGAGTTACACGATCTCATGGTCTAAGGAAAAGATACTTTGACATTGGAAAACTCTAGCAAACGAACTATACGATCTTGTGCTATGTTTAGGATTGGGTCTTGTCCATCACATCATTCTCCTAATGATGTGATCTCATTACCAATGACATCCAATGTCCATAGTCAGGAAACCATGACTATCTATTGATCAACGAGCTAGTCAACTAGAGGCTCACTAGGGACATGTTGGTGTCTGTTATTCACACATGTATTACGATTTCCGGATAACACAATTATAGCATGAATAAAGACAATTATCATGAACAAGGAAATATAATAATAATGCTTTTATTATTGCCTCTAGGGCATATTTCCAACAGTCTCCCACTTGCACTAGAGTCAATAATCTAGTTACATTGTGATGAATCGAACACCCATGGAATTCTGGTGTTGATCATGTTTTGCTCTAGGGAGAGGTTTAGTCAACGGATCTGCTACATTCAGGTCCGTATGTATTTTACAAATCTCTATGTCTCCATCTTGAACATTTTCACGAATGGAGTTGAAGCGACGCTTGATGTGCCTTGTCTTCTTGTGAAACCTGGGCTCCTTGGCAAGTGCAATAGCTCCAGTGTTGTCACAGAAGAGCTTGATCGGCCCCGACGCATTGGGTATGACTCCTAGGTCGGTGATGAACTCCTTCACCCATATTGCTTCATGTGCTGCCTCCGAGGCCGCCATGTACTCCGCTTCACATGTAGATCCCGCCACGACGCTCTGCTTGCAACTGCACCAACTTACTGCCCCACCATTCAAAATATACACGTATCCGGTTTGTGACTTAGAGTCATCCAGATCTGTGTCGAAGCTAGCGTCGACGTAACCCTTTACGACGAGCTCTTCGTCACCTCCATAAACGAGAAACATTTCCTTAGTCCTTTTCAGGTACTTCAGGATATTCTTGACCGCTGTCCAGTGCTCCTTGCCGGGATTACTTTGGTACCTTCCTACCAAACTTACGGCAAGGTTTACATCAGGTCTGGTACACAGCATGGCATACATAATAGAACCTATGGCTGATGCATAGGGGATGACGCTCATCTCTTCTATATCTTCTGTCGTGGTCAGACATTGAGCTGAGCTCAATTTCATACCTTGTAACATAGGCAAGAACCCCTTCTTGGATTGATCCATATTGAACTTCTTCAATATCTTATCAAGGTATGTGCTTTGTGAAAGACCTATGAGGCGTCTCGATCTATCTCTATAGATTTTGATGCCTAATATATAAGCAGCTTCTCCAAGGTCCTTCATTGAAAAACTCTTATTCAAATAGGCCTTGATGCTGTCCAAGAGTTCTATATCATTTCCCATCAAAAGTATGTCATCTACATATAGTATGAGAAATGCTACAGAGCTCCCACTCACTTTCTTGTAAACGCAGGCTTCTCCATAAGTCTGTGTAAACCCAAACGCTTTGATCATCTCATCAAAGCGAATGTTCCAACTCCGAGATGCTTGCACCAGCCCATAAATCGAGCGTTGGAGCTTGCACACTTTGTCAGCATTCTTAGGATCGACAAAACCTTCCGGCTGCATCATATACAATTCTTCCTTAAGGAAACCATTAAGGAATGCCGTTTTGACGTCCATTTTCCATATTTCATAATCGTAGAATGCGGCAATTGCTAACATGATTCGGACGGACTTCAGCTTCGCTACCGGTGAGAAAGTCTCATCGTAGTCAACCCCTTGAACTTGTCGATAACCCTTAGCGACAAGCCGAGCTTTATAGATGGTCACATTACCATCCGCGTCTGTCTTCCTCTTAAAGATCCATTTATTTTCTATGGCTTGCCGTTCAACGGGCAAGTCAGTCAAAGTCCATACTTCGTTTTCATACATGGATCCTATCTCGGATTTCATGGCTTCTAGCCTTTTGTCGGAATCCGGGCCCGCCATCGCTTCTTCATAGTTCGAAGGTTCACCGTTGTCTAACAACATGATTTCCAAGACAGGGTTGTCGTACCACTCTGGTGCGGAACGTGTCCTTGTGGACCTTCGAATTTCAGTAGGAGCTTGATCAGAAGTATCTTGATCATCATCATTAACTTCCTCTCTAGTCGGTGCAGGCACCTCAGGAACATTTTCTTGAGTTGCGCCATTTTCCGGTTCAAGAGGTAATACTTCATCAAGCTCTACTTTCCTCCCACTTACTTCTTTCGAGAGAAACTCTTTCTCTAGAAAGGACCCATTCTTGGCAACAAAGATCTTGCCTTCGGATCTGAGGTAGAAGGTGTACCCAATAGTTTCTTTTGGGTATCCTATGAAGACGCATTTTTCCGACTTGGGTTCGAGCTTTTCAGGTTGAAGTTTCTTGACATAAGCATCGCATCCCCAAACTTTTAGAAACGACAGCTTAGGTTTCTTCCCAAACCATAATTCATACGGTGTCGTCTCAACGGATTTCGATGGAGCCCTATTTAAAGTGAATGCGGCAGTCTCCAAAGCATAGCCCCAAAAAGATAGCGGTAAATCGGTAAGAGACATCATAGATCGCACCATATCTAACAGAGTGCGATTACGACGTTCGGACACACCATTACGCTGAGGTGTTCCAGGCGGCGTGAGTTGTGAAACTATTCCACATTTTCTTAAGTGTGTGCCAAACTCATGACTCAAGTATTCTCCTCCACGATCTGATCGTAGAAACTTGATTTTCCTGTCACGTTGATTTTCAACCTCACTCTGAAATTCCTTGAACTTTTCAAAGGTTTCAGACTTGTGTTTCATTAAGTAGATATACCCATACCTACTTAAATCATCAGTGAGGGTGAGAACATAACGATAGCCACCGCGAGCCTCAACACTCATTGGACCGCACACATCAGTATGTATGATTTCCAATAAGTTGGTTGCTCGCTCCATTGTTCCTGAGAACGGAGTCTTGGTGATTTTTCCCATAAGGCATGGTTCGCATGTGTCAAATGATTCATAATCAAGAGACTCTAAAAGTCCATCAGCATGGAGTTTCTTCATGCGTTTGACACCTATGTGACCAAGGCGGCAGTGCCACAAGTATGTGGGACTATCATTATCAACCTTACTTCTTTTGGTACTCACATTGTGAACATGTGTAGCATCACGTTCGAGATTCATAAAGAATAAACCATTCACCATAGGTGCATGACCATAAAACATATCTCTCATATAAATAGAACAACCATTATTCTCGGATTTAAATGAGTAGCCATCTCGAATTAAACGAGATCCCGATACAATGTTCATGCTCAAAGCTGGCACTAAATAACAATTATTAAGGTTTAGAACTAATCCCGAAGGGAGATGCAGAGGCAGCGTGCCGACGGCGATCACATTGACCTTGGAACCATTCCCGACGCGCATCGTCACCTCGTCCTTTGCCAGTTTCCGCTTATTTTGCAGCCCCTGCTTTGAGTTACAAATGTGAGCAACTGCACCGGTATCAAATACCCAGGAGCTACTACGGGCACTAGTAAGGTACACATCAATTACATGTATATCACATATACCTTTTGTTTTGCCGGCCTTCTTGTCCGCTAAGTACTTAGGGCAGTTCCGCTTCCAGTGACCGCTTCCCTTGCAATAAAAGCACTCAGTCTCGGGCTTGGGTCCATTCTTTGGCTTCTTCCCGGCAGCTTGCTTGCCGGGCGCAGCAACCTCCTTGCCGTCCTTCTTGAAGTTCTTTTTACCCTTGCCTTTCTTGAACTTAGTGGTTTTATTGACCATCAACACTTGATGTTCCTTCTTGACTTCTACCTCTGCTGATTTCAGCATAGCAAATACTTCAGGAATGGTCTTTTCCATCCCCTGCATATTGAAGTTCATCACAAAGCTCTTGTAGCTTGGTGGAAGCGACTGGAGGATTCTGTCAATGACTGCATCATCCGGGAGATTAACTCCCAGCTGAGTCAAGCGGTTATGTAACCCAGACATAGTGAGTATGTGCTCACTGACAGAACTATTTTCCTCCATCTTACAGCTGAAGAATTTGTCGGAGACTTCATATCTCTCGACCCGGGCATGAGCTTGGAAAACCATTTTCAGCTCTTCGAACATCTCATATGCTCCATGTCTCTCAAAACGCTTTTGGAGCCCCGGCTCTAGGCTGTAAAGCATGCCGCACTGAATGAGGGAGTAGTCATCGGAATGTGCCTGCCAAGCGTTCATAACATCTTGTTCTGCAGGGAGAACAGGTGCGTCACCCAGCGGTGCTTGTAGGACATAATCTTTCTTGGCAGCTATGAGGATGATCCTCAGGTTCCGGACCCAGTCCGTATAGTTGTTGCCATCGTCTTTCAGCTTAGTTTTCTCTAGGAACGCGTTGAAGTTGAGGACTACGTTGGCCATTTGATCTACAAGACATATTGTAAAATATTTAGACTAAGTTCATGATAATTAAGTTCAACTAATCAAATTATTAATGAACTCCCACTTAGATTAGACATCCCTCTAGTCATCTAAGTATTACATGATCCGAACTAACTAGACCGTGTCCGATCATCACGTGAGACGGACTAGTCAACATCGGTGAACATTTTCATGTTGATCGTATCTTCTATACGACTCATGCTCGACCTTTCGGTCTTCTGTGTTCCGAGGCCATGTCTGTACATGCTAGGCTCGTCAAGTCAACCTAAGTGTTTGCATGTGTAAATCTGTCTTACACCCGTTGTATGTGAACGTCTGAATAAAACACCTGATCATCACGTGGTGTTTTGAAACAGCGAACTGTCGCAACGGTGCACAGTTAGGGGGAACACTTCTTGAAATTAGTATGAGGGATCATCTTATTTACTACCGTCGTTCTAAGTAAACAAGATGCAAAACATGATAAACATCACATGCAATCAAATAATAAACGTGACATGATATGGCCAATATCACATAGCTCCTTTGATCTCCATCTTGGGGCTCCATG
The DNA here is from genome assembly GCA_963921465.1 of Triticum timopheevii. Classification (NCBI taxonomy): domain Eukaryota; kingdom Viridiplantae; phylum Streptophyta; class Magnoliopsida; order Poales; family Poaceae; genus Triticum; species Triticum timopheevii. The sequence continues at coordinate 467,607,327 of OY997266.1, forward strand.
ATCATCTTGTCACCGGCTTGACACCATGATCTCCATCATCATGATCTCCGTCATCGTGTCTCCATGAAGTTGCTCGCCAACTATTACTTCTACTACTATGGCTAACGCGTTTAGCAATAAAGTAAAGTAATTTACATGGCGTTTCTCAATGACACGCAGGTCATATAAAAGAATAAAGACAACTCCTATGGCTCCTGCCGGTTGTCATACTCATCGACATGCAAGTCGTGATTCCTATTACAATAGCATGAACATCTCATACATCACATATAGATCATTCATCATTCATCACAACTTTGGCCATATCATATCACAAACCACTCGCTGCAAAAACAAGTTAGACGTCCTCTAATTGTTGTTGCAAGTTTTACGTGGCTGAATTAGGGTTCTAGCAAGAACGTCTTTTTACCTACGTTAAAGCCACAACGTGATTTGTCAACTTCTATTTACCCTTCATAAGGACCCTGTTCATCGAATCCGCTCCAACTAAAGTAGGAGAGACAGACACCCGCCAGCCACCTTATGCAACTAGTGCATGTTAGTCGGTGGAACCGGTCTCACGTAAGCGTACGTGTAAGGTTGGTCCGGGCCGCTTCATCCCACAATACCGCTGAAGCAAGAAAGGACTAGTAACGGCAAGAAAGTTGACAAATCTACGCCCACAACAAATTGTGTTCTACTCGCGCAAGAAGAACTACGCATAGACCTAGCTCTGATTCCACTGTTGGGGAACGTTGCAGAAAACAAAAAATTTCCTACTCGTTTCACCAAGATCCATCTAGGAGTTCATCTAGCAACGAGTCATTAGATGCATCTACATACCTTTGTAGATCGCGCACGGAAGCGTTCAGAAGAACGATGATGATGTAGTCGTACTCGACGTGATCCAAATCACCGATGACCAAGCGCCGAACGGACGGCACCTCCGCGTTCAACACACGTACGGGACGGGAGACGTCTCCTCCTTATTGATCCAGCAAGGGGGGAGGAGAGGTTGATGAAGATCCAGCAGCACGACGGCGTGGTGGTGGATGCAGGGCGTCACAGAAGCAGGGCTTCGCCGAGACTACGAGAGAGAGACGTAACGGGGAGAGAGGGAGGCGCCAGGGGCTGGTCTATTTCCCTCCTCCCCCCCCCACTATATATAGGGGTGCCATGGGGGGGGCACCGGCCCTAGTAGATGAGATCTACTAGGGGGGGCGGCGGCCAAGGGGAGGTTTCCCTCCCCCCCAAGGCACCTAGGGGTGCCTTCCACCACTAGGACTCCTCCTAGGTGGAAACCCTAGGCGCATGGGCCTATAGGGGCTGGTGCCCTTGGCCCATGAAGGCCAAGGCGCACCCCCTACAGCCCACGTGGCCCCCCGGGACAGGTGGCCCCACCCGGTGGGCCCCCGGGACCCCTCCGGTGGTCCCGGTACAATACCGATAACCCCGAAACTTGTCCCGATGCCCGAAACTGCACTTCCTATATATAATTCTTTACCTCCGGACTATTCCGGAACTCCTCGTGACGTCCGGGATCTCATCCGGGACTCCGAACAACATTCGGGTTTCTGCATATACATATCTTCATAACCCTAGCGTCACCGAACCTTAAGTGTGTAGACCCTACGGGTTCGGGAGACAAGCAGACATGACCGAGACGACTCTCCGGTCAATAACCAACAGCGGGATATGGATACCCATGTTGGCTCCCACATGCTCCACGATAATCTCATCGGATGAACCACGATGTCGAGGATTCAATCAACCCCGTACTCAATTCCCTTTGTCAATCGATATGTTACTTGCCCGAGATTCGATCGTCGGTATCCCAATACCTCGTTCAATCTCGTTACCGGCAAGTCACTTTACTCGTACCGTAATGCATGATCCCGTGACCAGACACTTGGTCACCCTGAGCTCATTATGATGATGCATTACCGAGTGGGCCCAGTGATACCTCTCCGTCATACGGAGTGACAAATTCCAGTCTTGATCCATGTCAACCCAACAGACACTTTTGGAGATACCCGTAGTCTACCTTTATAGTCACCCAGTTACGTTGTGACGTTTGGTATACCCAAAGCACTCCTACGGTATCCGGGAGTTACACGATCTCATGGTCTAAGGAAAAGATACTTTGACATTGGAAAACTCTAGCAAACGAACTATACGATCTTGTGCTATGTTTAGGATTGGGTCTTGTCCATCACATCATTCTCCTAATGATGTGATCTCGTTACCAATGACATCCAATGTCCATAGTCAGGAAACCATGACTATCTATTGATCAACGAGCTAGTCAACTAGAGGCTCACTAGGGACATGTTGGTGTCTGTTATTCACACATGTATTACGATTTCCGGATAACACAATTATAGCACGAATAAAGACAATTATCATGAACAAGGAAATATAATAATAATGCTTTTATTATTGCCTCTAGGGCATATTTCCAACACGGTCATCACGTGAGATGGAGTAGTTTCAATGGTGAACATCACTATGTTGATCATATCTACTATATGATTCACGTTCGACCTTTCGGTCTCAGTGTTCCGAGGCCATATCTGTATATGCTAGGCTCGTCAAGTTTAACCTGAGTATTCCGCGTGTGCAACTGTTTTGCACCCGTTGTATTTGAACGTAGAGCCTATCACACCCGATCATCACGTGGTGTCTCAGCACGAAGAACTTTCGCAACGGTGCATACTCAGGGAGAACACTTCTTGATAATTAGTGAGAGATCATCTTAAAATGCTACCGTCAATCAAAGCAAGATAAGATGCATAAAGGATAAACATCACATGCAATCAATATAAGTGATATGATATGGCCATCATCATCTTGTGCTTGTGATCTCCATCTTCGAAGCACCGTCATGATCACCATCGTCACCGGCGCGACACCTTGATCTCCATCATAGCATCGTTGTCGTTACGCCATCTATTGCTTCTACGACTATCACTACCGCTTAGTGATAAAGTAAAGCTATTATAGGGCGTTTGCATTTCATACAATAAAGCGACAACCATATGGCTCCTGCCAGTTGCCGATAACTTCGGTTACAAAACATGATCATCTCATACAATAAAATATAGCATCACGTCTTGACCATATCACATCACAACATGCCCTGCAAAAACAAGTTAGACGTCCTCTACTTTGTTGTTGCAAATTTTACGTGGCTGCTACAGGCTGAGAAAGAACCGTTCTTACCTACGCATCAAAACCACAACCATAGTTCGTCAAGTTAGTGTTGTTTTAACCTTCGCAAGGACCGGGCGTAGCCACACTCGATTCAGCTAAAGTGAGAGAGACAGACACCCGCCAGTCACCTTTAAGCACGAGTGCTCGTAACGGTGAAACCAGTATCGCGTAAGCGTACGCGTTATGTCGGTCTGGGCCGCTTCATCTCACAATACCGCCGAACCAAAGTATGACATGCTGGTAAGCAGTATGACTTGTATCGCCCACAACTCACTTGTGTTCTACTCGTGCATATGACATCTACGCATAAAACCTGGCTCTGATACCACTGTTGGGGAACGTAGTAATTTCAAAAATTTCCTACGCAAACGCAAGATCATGGTGATGCATAGCAACGAGAGGGGAGAGTATTGTCCACATACCCTTGTAGACCGTAAGCGGAAGCGTTATGACAACGTGGTTGATGTAGTCATACGTCTTCACGATCCGACCGATCCAAGTACCGAACTTACGGCACCTCCGAGTTCAGCACACGTTCAGCTCGATGACGACCCCCGGGCTCCGATCCAGCAAAGCGTCGGGGATGAGTTCCGTCAGCACGACGGCGTGGTGATGATGATGATGCTCTACCGGCGCAGGGCTTCGCCTAAACTCCGCGACGATATAACCGAGGTGGAATATGGTGGAGGGGGGCACCGCACACGGCTAAGGAACGATCCGTAGATCAACTTGTGTGTCTATGGGGTGCCCCCCGCCCCAGTATATAAAGGAGCAAGGGGGGAGGAGGCTGGCCCTAGGAGGGGGCGCGCCAAGTGTGGAGTCCTACTAGGACTCCCTAGTCCTAGTAGGATTCCACCTCCCTTGTTGGAGTAGGAGAAGGGGAAAGAGGGGGAGAGGAAGAAGGAAAGGGGGGCTGCGCCCCTTGTCCAATTCGGACCAGAGGGGGGGCGCAGGCCTCCTTCCTTTTGGCCTCTCTCCTCTATTCCCGTATGGCCCAATAAGGCCCATATACTCCCCGGCGAATTCCCGTAACTCTCCGGTACTCCGAAAAATACCCGAATCACTCAGAACCTTTCCGAACTCCGATTATAGTCGTCCAATATATCGATCTTTACGTCTCGACCATTTTGAGACTCCTCGTCATGTCCCCGATCTCATCCGGGACTCCAAACTCCTTCGGTACATCAAAACTCACAAACTCATAATATAACTGTCATCGAAACCTTAAGCGTGCGGACCCTACGGGTTCGAGAACTATGTAGACATGACATAGAACTATTCTTGGTCAATAACCAATAGCGGAACCTGGATGCCCATATTGGTTCCAACATATTCTACGAAGATCTTTATCGGTCAAACCGCATAACAACATACGTTGTTCCCTTTGTCATCCGTATGTTACTTGCCCGAGATTCGATCGTCGGTATCCAATACCTAGTTCAATCTCGTTACCGGAAAGTCTCTTTACTCGTTACGTAATGCATCATCCCGTAACCAACTCATTGGTCACATTGCTTGCAAGGCTTTATAGTGATGTGCATTACCGAGAGGGCCTAGAGATACCTCTCCGACAATCGGAGTGACAAAACCTAATCTCAAAATATGCCAACTCAACATGTACCTTCGGAGACACCTATAGTACTCCTTTATAATCACCCAGTTACATTGTGACGTTTGGTAGTACTCAAAGTGTTCCTCCGGTAAACGGGAGTTGCATAATCTCATAGTTACAGGAACATGTATAAGTCATGAAGAAGGCAATAGCAATATACTAAACGATCAAGTGCTAGGCTAACGGAATGGGTCATGTCAATCACATCATTCTCTTAATGATGTGATCCCATCAATCAAATGACAAAACATGTCTATGGTTAGGAAACATAACCATCTTTGATCAATAAGCTAGTCAAGTAGAGGCATACTAGTGACGTTATGTTTGTCTATGTATTCACACATGTATTATGTTTCCGGTTAATACAATTCTAGCATGAATAATAAACATTTATCATGAAATAAGGAAATAAATAATAACTTTATTATTGCCTCTAGGGCATATTTCCTTCAGCAGGAGGTGCAGGTCGCCACGACGAGCAGCGGCCCCGCTCCAGCAGTCTCTTACCCCTCAGGAGGAGGGCGTCGGGGGCTGCAGGAGAGGGGCCGAGATCCGACATCACCACCGCCGCGTTCGGAGCAAGGCGTTCCCAGGAGGTAGGCCCTCCGCTGGGGAGGTGCCTCAGGGCCTGCCCCTGGCGGAGGACCTTTGGTCGTCGGGGGAACCGCTGGCGACCGCCCTACCCCATCGGCGGCGTCCTGGTTTCCGGTCGTCGTTGATGGCACTAGGGTGTGGCGCAAGGAGGGGCCCTTGTCTGGCGATATGAAGCAAGGCCGGTACCTGTGAAGAAGGCCCAGTGCCTGTGAAGCTCGCCGCCCCGTGACACTCTCACGTAATAATGAGTGGGGCTGTACACGCCCCGGAGTCTCAGGGGTGCCGGCCTCAGGCCCTGGGGCTCCCTCCCACGCCCAGTGGCAGCACTTAGCTCCGCGCTGGTGAGAAGACGTCCAAGACTAGACTAGGTGCCAGACACGGCCTTTTGTTTGCTTTCGTTGCTTTTCCCTTGGTTGCTGCTTTCCCCCGCTGGATTTAAGTTGAACTCCAATTTGGAGTTTGCGTGTGTTGGGGATGGGGTGCTTAGTCTCGTTCGAGCAATCTCCCGCGTTTCGGTTACGACCTCGCCTCAGCTGCCTCCTCTCGCGAGCCCCTCGCGAGCCGGGTCTGGCCTAGCTTGCGTGCAGCCCAGACTGCCACTGATGTACCCTCTCAGGAGGTTTATTCGCTGTAGATCCCATGGTGTGGGGGCGCGCGTTCTCTTTCCGCGGCCGTGAGCACCTATGGGGCACGTGGGGGCCCCTTCTAGTCCGGCAGGGGGGCGGAGGCCGCGCGCAGAGCGGATCGAGGTCGGGCGCGCGCTGGGAGACGGGCGATTTTTACCCAGCTTCGGAGCTCTCCGCAGAGATAAAACTCCTACTGCTGCTTTGTGTTCGTATTTGATCTTGCTCGAGAGTGAGCGTATGGTGGTGTTGCGTGTGTCGAATGGACCGAACCCTAGGCTCCGGAACCAAAATTCCGAACCCCTTCTACGTGCGCATGGGCCTCCCTTTTATAGTCTGAAGGGGGCTCCAACAGGTGGCAACGTAGGAAGAAGAGGGGGTAGAAAGGTAAAAACGCAGGTTGGTACAACAGTGACCAACAGTGTCCCCTACCTAACTCTGACAGCAGGGGACAGGGGCATTTAATGCCCGTCCGGTCGCCCCAACAGTGCAAAGAAACGACCGCTAGGTGAGCCACCGGTTGCCACGATGGCATCTCTGTCAGCTCCGCTTGCCACCTCGCTCCGCATGGCTACGCAACGCTCCGCCACGTGCCCCTGGGGTGGCCCTGGGGTGACACGTCGCTGGATGCGCTGGATTTTGGGTGGCCGCCTTGCTGCGGCAAGTGCCTTGCCGCGGCCCTTCTCTTGTCGTGCCGGCAAGCTTGCCGGCCGTCGGGCCTTGCCGGGGCGCGCGGGGCGCCGCGGCAAGTCTTCTGGAGATGCCTTGGTCGGCCTTCCTGGCAAGCTCCTCTTGCCGGGGCCTTTGTTTTTCCCGGCAAGCTCCTCTTGCCGGGGCCTTGGTTGGCCTTCCCGGCAAGCTCCTCTTGCCGGGACCTTGTATTCTTCCCGGCCAGCTTCTCTTGCCGGGGCCTTGGTCTGAGTACTTCGATCTTGAATGGCATCAAAGTAGCCGTGGAGGATCTTGGCGGACGCCCGGCAAGCCCTGCCACGGGTCGCTGCGACTGCCCGTGCACAAGTTCGGGATACTAAGGTACCCCCCTACTTTAGTACACCGACAGGAGCCCCCGGGCCTGGGCCATACATGGTGCCGAGCGCTGTTGGGCCAGGCCCAAAACAGTGCACGTGCACGCGCGGCCTAGGTCACACCGCATATCTCTCCGCTTCCACCGCGCACGCCCAGAGCGGCACGCGTCAAACGCGGCGTCGTGGGTGACATGGGCGGCGCGTGCGGGGCTGAGCCTCGCGAGCATGCATCGAGCCATGATGAAGGGGACGGCTCACGCCCTCCTACCTAAACGGAGGTAGGCGTGGGGGCGTGGTGCATTTACTGGATGGGACCGGTGCGCAGTTTTCGAGGCGTCCAACCCCCATGATCACGGGGTGGGGCGAGGCCGCCTCACCCGTCACCTCGGCCCTGCATCCCCGCCACGCGGCTCCCATGCACTTCGGGTCACGGGCGGTGGGAGTGGGAATCCGGGCCGTCGCGAGCAGAGGCAGCGGGTCAGCCCTGCTTCCCTGCTCCTCCTGTGCCTTGGTTCGCCGAGTGGGGCGGCCGGGCTCCCACCCTGCTCCTTTATAAAGGGCAGGAGGGGGGCGGCACAGAAGCCCGCACTCTCTCATCTCCTCCTTTCTTCAGCTTCTGCTCTCCCTTCTCCCATTCGCCATGGAGAAAGGGAATCCTGGCTCTTCATCGGTGGCGGCGAGGGTCGCCGCCATACAGCGCACCTCTCCCTCTCTCGCACCCTTGGCGGGGGAACCGGCCATAAGGGGAAGAGGGAGGGGGCGTGGTCGCGGACGAGGTCGAGGACGAGGCCGAGGCGCTCGGGGAAGAGGCGGACGGGGCGGCGCGCCAGCTTCGCCTCCGCCGGCGGTTCCTCCCCCCACGGCGGTCCACATGGGGGACGACCCTTGCGAGTTCTTCGTTAGGCTGCGTCGAGCGCCTCGTCGTCGCCTCCGGCTTCCAACTCCGTTCGCAAGCGCGATGGAACCGGACCCGCCCGAGATGCTGAGACTGCAGATGAGGGGCTGTGGGATCAGCGGCACGCGAGTCCACGTTGCATCCCCAGCCCCTGGCGTGATGTATCTTGACCGTGGATGGAAGATGTTCGCCCGTATCCACAGCTTGACGGCGGGGTTTACCCTCCATTTTAAGTTAATGGAGGGTGACCTCCTCTCCGTCAAGGTCTTCGGGGACTCCGGCATCCGGGCAAGGTGCTGCGTGGACAGCTCCTCCGACAGCGAAGGCCCCTCCTCGAGCGAGAGTGACGAGGAGGGGAGCGACAGTGACAACGAGGACAGCGGGTCCGAGTAGGCGCCGGACGCTGCTTCGCGCGCGCCACCGGCGACCCCATCATCCGGGTTGCCGGCCTTCTGAACTCCCCGGGGCCGTCTCCTTGGGCGGCTGGCGTAGGGAGGCTGCGGAAGAGGAAGAGGGGTGGCGGCCAGGCCGTCAAGTCGGAGTACGAGGGCGAGGTGCCCTCGACAGCGTGCTGACGTCCTGCCGCCCCGTCTTCGAGCTCTGCCTTCGGCGCCTCCGCCAAGCTCCTGGCCGGCCCCCGGGATGTTCTCTTGGTGTCTTCTGGCACCCGTAGCTCGCCTAGGCGCCCCTTTTGCCCTCCCCGGCAAGCTTCTCTTGCCGGGGCCTCCTTGACCTACCTCCTGAAAAGAGAAACAGGAGAGGGATTACGGGCATCTTATCTTTCAATTTGTAAGCCTTCGGGCCTTAGCTGCATTTAAAATTTGTAATCCTCTCTATCATGTTTTTCATCCTCTATGGACTTGTACTAAATTGGGATGTTTTTTAATGAAAAGAGGGGAATGCCTTCCGGATTATATCCTCTACTTGACTCCGTGCCTTGTATGTTTCCACCCTACGCTATGAGGGAACTTGCCGGCGCAAGCACACTTGCTGAGTGCGGAACATCAGCAGCCCGCTGGCGGTGCTGTTCCCGGCAAGAAACCTTGTCGGGCCAGTTGCAGCGCACTTGCATCGTTGAGCGGACTCGAAAACAAATCAAGGGCGCAACTTCGCCGCGATTCGGCTCCTCTGCGCACATGTTTTTCCATACAAGGCACGCTCGTTCAAGGACGTGGCCTCGCATTCCCCAGTCCATAAGAGGATGCATGACGAGGGATGAAAAGCTTATCTGATATTACAGCCCCCGGCGACTCTGGCTTGCCGGGGGTGAACCTTGGTATTCGCAGCTCCTGGCAACTTTGGCTCACCGAGACCCAGGTGCCGGTGCGCCTTGCTTTGTCCTTGCCGCCGGCGTCGCAGCCCCCGGGGACCCTGACTTGCCGCGGAGGAATCTTGGTACTCGCAGCCCCCAGCGATGCTGGTTTGCCGGGGCCCAGGGGCCAGTGCGCCCTTCTATTCTTTCCTTGTTGCTGTCATTTTAGTCATGAGAAAAATTTAGACGCGCCGCAATAAGTTACTTTTTGCAACGTAACTTCAAGTTGGGCAATGCAACGCCGTGTTTCGCCCTTTGTATGTTTACGCTCTACGCTTTTAGGGGACTTGCCGGTGCATACACGCTTGCTGAGTGCGGAACATCAGCAGCCCGCTGGCGGTGTTGCCCCCGGTAAGAAACCTCGTCGGGCTAGTTGCAGCGCGCTTTCATCGTTGAGCGGACTCGAAAACAAATCAAGGGCGCAACTTAGCCACGAGTCGGCTCCTCCGTGCACAAGCTTCTCATACAAAGGACATCCCATGGCAAGGCTTACTATGTTACATCCTTTATTCCATCACATCCCTTGTATGTTTTTACCCTACGCCTTCAGGGAACTTGCCGGCGCTAACACACTTGCTGAGTGCGGAACATCAGCAGCCCACTGGCGGTGTTGTCTCCGGCAAGAAACCTTGTCGGGCCAGTTGCAGCGCACTTTCATTGTTGAGCGGACTCGAAACAAAGCAAGGGCGCAACTTAACCTTGAGTTGGTTCCTCTGCGCACGGGTTTTTCATACAAGGCACGAACGTCCAAGGAATGCAACATAGAAATTTAAAACTGAACGTATTCTGTATTCGAACTTGGGCAACTTAGCTTTTCTGTCTTCCGTGCTCCGGTAAGGCCGCACTTCTCCCTTGATTCCCTTCCTTGTATGCTTTCACCCTCACGCTTTCGGGGAACCCGCCGGTGCAAGCACGCTTGCTGAGTGCGGAACATCAGCAGCCCGCTGGCGGTGTTGCCTCCGACAGGAAAAACTTGTCGGGCTAGTTGCGGCGCGCTTTCATCATTGAGCGGACTCGAAACAGATCAAGGGCGCAACTTAGCCACGATTCGACCCTTCTGCGCACAGGTTCTTCATACAAGGTACGGATTCTCAGGGAATACAATTCAAAAGCTCGAAACTGGACGCTTCCTTCGCCCTACTGGCCGGTGGAGCTCGATGGCGCATCCTCGACGGCAGCGCGGCGCTCCGGAGAGGCGTGCTTGCCGGAGCAGGCACCAGAGCTGTTCTTGCCGGGCTTAGTCTTTGGTGGATCTGCCTTTGCCTTCTTGCACTTGCCGGTGGAGCTCGATGGTGCGTCCTCGACGGCAGCGCAGCACTCCGGGGAGGTGCGCTTGCCGGAGTGGGCATCAGAGCTGCTCTTGCCGGTCTTGACTTTCTTCTTCCCCCGGGGAGCTTCAACGGCAAGTGGCTTGCACTCTGCTGCGGCTGCTGCTTCCCGGTAGATCTTGTCGGTGCAGATAAGTGCATCCTTCTTGTCGCCTTGGACAGAGATGACACTTATCGGACCAGGCATCTTAAGCACATTGTATGCGTAGTGAGAGGTTGCCATGAACTTGGCAAGCGCTGGTCGGCCGAGTATCCCATTGTAGGGTAATGGGATATCAACAACATCGAAGGTGACCCTCTCTGTCCTGAAGTTCAGCTTGCTGCCAAACGTTACTGGCAGCATGATCTTCCCCTTGGGCTTGCTCCTTCCCGGATTTATCCCTTGAAAGGTACCAGTTTCTTCAAGCTCGCTGTCGGGGATCTGGAGCTTCTTGAGCATTGCGGAGGAAATCAGGTTCAGGCCGGCCCCACCGTCAACCAACATCTTCGTGACCTTGAGGTTGCGGATTGTTGGTGAGACCAACATCGGCAAGCACCCGACCGCAGTGATGCGATCAGGGTGGTCCTCAACATCGAAGATGATGGGCGTGCCGGACCATTTCAGAGGCTTGCGTGCCTCGACGGACGGCTCCGCTGCATTCACCTCTCGCGCCCACTGCTTGAGTTGGCAGTGCGAGGCGTGCAGAGAGGCGCCACCGTCGATGCACAACACCTCTGTCGCCTTCTGAAACTCTTGGGCATCGGCCTCATCTTCCTCCATCTCATCATCCTCATCCTCATCTTCGTCCTTGTCGCGGCCGCGGGGAGGCCTATCTCCTTGCCGCGGCTTGGCCTTGCCGCGGTGTCCTCCCCGGGCGGGAAGCTTCTTGCCGGATCCTCCGCCACCTCCCTGGGCTCTCTCCTTATCGTGGCGCTCGTATTCGGCTTTCTGTAGCTCCGCCATCTGCTCCACTTTCTTGCAGGTTTGGAGATCATGGCCCTTGGTGCGGTGGATCTTGCAGTACCGCTTGCCGGAGCCATCCTGCTTGTCGGCGGCTACCACAGCCTCGCCGGAGTCGTCGGCTTTGGCCTTGTCGGAGCTGCCCCCGTTGCCGGAATACTCAACAGCTAGCACATCCTTAGCCTTTCTCTTCCTGTTGTTCCGCCTCCGGTTCTTCCTTGCCGGGGCGGCATCCTCACTGTCAGATCCTTCTGCTCTTGCAACCTCTCCGGGGATTTTCCTCCCCTCCTCAGCCCGTGCACACTTGTCGGCCAGAGCATAGAGCTCGCTGACGTCTCTGATCTTGCACATCGCCATCTCCTCCCTCATCCTGCGGTTATGCACGTTCTGATGAAACGCGCTGATAACTGCGGCGGGGTGGACGTCTGGGATGTTGCGCTGCACTTGGCTGAATCTCTGTATGTACTTGCGCAGGGGTTCTCCCTCCTTCTGGACGAGCAAGTGGAGGTCACTCTCCTGGCCATGAGGCTTGTGGCCACCTGTGAAGGCGCCGACAAACTGATGACACAGGTCCGCCCATGAAGAGATGGAACCGTCCGGCAAGTGCATGAGCCAAGATCTGACATTGGGCTTGAGCACCAGCGGGAAGTAGTTGGCGAGGATCTTCTCATCGCGCCCTCCGGCAGCCTGCACCGCGATGGTGTAGATGCTGAGGAACTCCGATGGATGTATCCTGCCATCGTACTTCTCGAGCACGTCTGGCTTGAAGTTCTTGGTTTTGGGCCACTGGACTTGCCGCAGCTCGCGGGTGAACGCAGGGCAACCTGCCGCGTACGGCAAGTCGCTTGGTTCCCCTGGTGCGTGCATATCGACAGTGGGCCCAGCGCGCTGGTCGGATTGACGTCACGCTTCCCTTCTGCGCTCAATGCGAGTGCGGGCGTCTTCGTGCCGCCGTTCTTGGAGAACGTGGCGTTGATCGCGTCGGGTTCGCGGGTCCGACGACGCGGTGGAGTCGCCGTCGGGGTTGGCCCGACGAGCCGGCGATCTTGGCCTTCGGGGCTGGGAGTGCATGAAGGTGGCACCCCCAGCGGTCTTGTCGGCGTCGGCTTGCGCCTGGGCGCCTTGCCGGGGCCTCGATGCGCTCGGTTGCCGGGGCTTGTCGCCGTTGGCGAAGGCGATGAGACTGTATATGGTCATCCTCCAGTCGTCTATCTTGTGCGGCGCCGGAGGGTAGTCTAGAAGCAGCTGGGCTCGGGCCAGCGCTTCCTCTGCTGTCTTGGGTGGTGGTGGCGACGAGCGGCGCGAGGAGCGGGATGTGCTCAGACTCCCAACTGGATTGGGAGGTGCAACACCCCGCCCGGGCGACCGTACCTCGCTCGCGCCAGCATGCGGGCGTGCATGCTGACCTCGAGCGTCTCGCGACCCACCAGCTTGGCCTTGTTCCAACGCGAGCACGGTGCTAGGAGCACCGGGGCGTTGTCAACCTTGCACTTCCTGGGAAGGGTGCGGTGTCTGCATGGTCGCCGACGCTTGCGGGGCCTTGTTTTTGGATCTGGTGATGACGTGAGTCCCACCGTCGGCGCCCATTCCTCCGCCGGCGTCCACTCCACCGCCCGTTTGCTCCGGCGGTGGTGGCAGAATCGATGTAGACAGAGCGACCACCTCCGAAGGCTTCTTCTTCGATGGCATGTTGATGAAGGCGTTGATGCAGCGCGCGCGGATACCGGATTAGATGCTCACGATCTCGACGCTCCCCTACCTGGCGTGCCAAAGATGTCGGGGCGCGCGTTCTCTTTCCGCGGCCGCGAGCACCTATGGGGCACGTGGGGGCCCCTTCTAGTCCGGCAGGGGGGGCGGAGGCCGCGCGCAGAGCGGATCGAGGTCGGGCACGCGCTGGGGGACGGGCGATTTTTACCCAGCTTCGGAGCTCTCCGGAGAGATAAAACTCCTACTGCTGCTTTGTGTTCGTATTTGATCTTGCTCGAGAGTGAGCGTATGGTGGTGTTGCGTGTGTCGAATGGACCGAACCCTAGGCTCCGGAACCAAAATTCCGAACCCCTTCTACTTGCGCATGGGCCTCCCTTTTATAGTCTGAAGGGGTCAGCGACAGGTGGCAACGTAGGAAGAAGAGGGGGTAGAAAGGTCAAAACGCAGGTTGGTACAACAGTGACCAACAGTGTCCCCTACCTAACTCTGACAGCAGGGGACAGGGGCATTTAATGCCCGTCCGGTCGCCCCAACAGTGCAAAGAAACGATCGCTAGGTGAGCCACCGGTTGCCACGATGGCGTCTCTGTCAGCTCCGCTTGCCACCTCGCTCCGCATGGCTACGCAACGCCCCGCCACGTGCCCCTGGGGTGGCCCTGGGGTGACACATCGCTGGATGCGCTGGATTTTGGGTGGCCGCCTTGCCGCGGCAAGTGCCTTGCCGCGGCCCTTCTCTTGTCGTGCCGGCAAGCTTGCCGGCCGTCGGGCCTTGCCAGGGCGCGCGGGGCGCCGCGGCAAGTCTTCTGGAGATGCCTTGGTCAGGCTTCCTGGCAAGCTCCTCTTGCCGGGGCCTTTGTTTTTCCCGGCAAGCTCCTCTTGCCGGGGCCTTGGTTGGCCTTCCCGGCAAGCTCCTCTTGCCGGGACCTTGTATTCTTCCCGGCCAGCTTCTCTTGCCGGGGCCTTGGTCTGAGTACTTCGATCTTGAATGGCATCAAAGTAGCCGTGGAGGATCTTGGCGGACGCCCGGCAAGCCCTGCCGCGGGTCGCTGTGACTGCCCGTGCACAAGTTCGGGATACTAAGGTACCCCCCTACTTTAGTACACCGACACACGGATTCGATCGAGAGGCGCTCGAGGCACCGCAGCCTCCCACAAATTATTTCAGGACCCACACAGGACAAAGGTAAACTAACTAGCCGGCTCGGCACATGGCCAACCACTCGGCACGGGCCTATGAGCAATGTAGCATTAACTAAAGTGCTGAAACGTTGGTTTTACATGAGGGGCACCCCCTCCCAAAAATGCTCTCACAACCATCGGGACAAAAGCCTGAGTTCTATTCATGCAGGATAAGGAAACATGAACGACGTGCTGTCAGTCGGATAAATCTCCCAATGCATCCTCAGGAGCGCCGCCCGAGCTGTCGCTGGCGTCGCTGGCCTCGCCATCACCCTCCGCGTCGCTGCCAGCGACGTCAGGGCCGTTCAACACGCCGCCCTCGTCGGCAGCCACGATCACGCCGTCATCGTCTGAGGCGAAGGCTATGACAAGGGCGTCCACGTTGTCTTCCACCCAATATGACAGGTCGTCTCGGACGGCCTGGGGGACTGGGGCGATGGCGGCGTCGAAATCAAAGTGGGGGTCCATGTTCCGGAGATGGCTGAAGACGCGGGAGAAGGCACGCCCAAGCAATGCTCGACTCCTCTCCTCCACCAACCTGTTGGCACGAACCGACCGTGCCTCCAGCTGCGTCATGATGTCGGTGAAGAACTGAAGATTGCCGGCGTAGTTAATAGCACGCGGCTCACCAACGGCCGCCTCACAGATGACACCCAGGGCCGCATTGGCTCTCTCTCGAAGCGTGGAGAGCATGGGGGCGTTCTCATGCTCCAAGAGCCGCCGCTGGCGCATCTGGTCCGCGTTTTGGCAAGCGACAGCCTCAGCGTCAACCACCTGTTGGTGAAGAAGGAGCACCTCGGCACGGGAAGTGGCCGACTCCCCCTGTGCCGCCTCAAGCGCGACCCGCAAGGCATCGGCTTGCCTCGTCGCCTCCTCCAGTTTGGCCCTAAGGGCGATGGTCCTACCTTCAGCCTCGGTCTGGACCAGCTCCAGCCTCTCCTTGAGCTCGCGCTCGAGACTCAGGCGCGCCGTCGCCAACCGACGCCCAACTTCCTCGGCAACACGGGCCTCCCGCACGGCGACGTCGTCCTCCGCCCGTGTCACCCAGCGTTCCCTCGTCTCCAGGCGCTCGTGCTCGCGCGCGCGCTCGGCGGCTTCCAGCGTCAACGCCTCCTCACGCTTCTGGAGCTCTGCTGGGTCGCCAGAGGCCACCTTCATCGACGCGAGGGCCGCCTCGCGCAACTCCACCTGCTCCTCCAGTGAGCGGCACCGGGCCAAGAGTTCCTGTGCCCACTCCTCCGTGGCCTCTCGCCGCCGGTCAGCTTCCTGGGCTTCTTCGACAGCCTGGGAGCGAGCCTCCCGAGAGGCCGCCAGCGATGCCTTGGCCTCCTCATCATCAAGGTCGCGCCGGCGGTGCGCAAGGGCGGCAGCCGCCTCCAGCTCGCGCCTCTCTGCAACCAGCCGAAGGCCCTCGGCCTCAAGGCGCGCGTCCTCATCCGCAAGTTCCTCACCAAGCATGTTCACCGCGTCAGCCGCCCTCCGGAGGAACCCTTGGCGAAGAGCGCGACGCTCCCGAGCGTGCTCAAGTACGTCTTCCACACCATCATACGCCCCAAGCAGGCGCCGTGGGGTGCGGATCAGCACTCCCCTCTCGGGTAGGGGGCTGGGGGTTGGCGCCCTCGAGATGACCGGGCGCGCCTGCCAAAGGCCCGACCTGAAGCCAGCCCGTCTCCAAGTAAAGAGCGTCGGGAGTACCCCAGCCAATCGCGGTCCACAGCCAGGAGAGAAGCCCACGGCAGGCTGGCTATGCCACGGGAAGGCCCGCGAAGGAAGACCGCGGGGAGCGCGGGGCCAAGATGCATTTCGGGATGACTCATCTCGCCGACCGGCCTCACCACGAGGGCCCGGCTGCTCGGGATGATCGAAGACGACGGAAGAGGTGGAGGCGAAGGGGATGGCTCCTCATCCACCCCCATGAGCTCGGAAGGAAGGGCCCTGCAGGGCAAGAGTCAGAACAAGCAACGAAAGAATCAGGAGCAGGGAAGGGATAAGGCTTACTCATTGATGGCGTAGTACTTCCTACGCTTCAGCAGGCGACAGGGGTAATCGTCGCCCAGTGCCTCCCTCCTCTTCCGTAGGGCCTCGAAGTCCATGCGGAAGCGACCCAAGAGTTGAGCGTAGGGGCCAGCTTGCGATGAGGAGAAGGCATCAAGGAGAGTCGTGTCAGGGGCGTCCACCTGGTGCATGCTGCTGGACGCTTCATCAAGAAGAACGGCTGGAGCCTCGGGAGCCTCAGCCTCAGGCGCTGCAAGCAGTCTCTCGCCACCTTCAACTGCGGCAGCACGTGCCTCGGGAGTCGCTCCCTCATGAGCGCTGCCCAGCGCTGTTGCCTCGACGATGGCACCCTCGGCCCCCGGAGGCTCACGCCTCCCTGCACCACCACTTGAGGAAGAGTCGCCCCGGGCGGCTGCGAGGGCAACCACCACCACTGGGTTTTCGTGAGGCCCCTGGAGGCCAGCGGGGCGCGGCCCCCATTCGTCGAAGATGGGCATTTGGCCCACAAAGTTGCCTCTGTTCGAATAGAGGTACAACAAGGCTCCCCCCTGACGAATGTCGCCGGGGGAAGGATCCCCAGTCAAGACCAAGAGCACCTTCCTCAGAGCTTCAGGTGTCAGGTCCCCTTCCTGGAGCCGCATACGGTCCTTACGACCGCTGTAGGCCCACATTCGATGGGAGTGGCGCTGGAGAGGGGCGACGCGGCATAGTAATAACTCCTTCACCACCTTGGGCGCCGTCACGCCAAGCTTTCGCAGGAACTCGAAGCGGTGCCAGACGAAGGCAAGCCGGGGGCTCGCGAGCGTCACTTGGCCCCAGCCTGAGTTGGGGACAGCAGGCGAAGATGGCTCCGTCAGCAGGGGGCTGGGCACCCCAACGTCCACGTACAGCCACCGCTCGCGAAACCCAGGCGAGGGCAGGGGAAGGCTGAAGTCAATTCCGGAAGCCGCTGTCTCGGGCATAGCGATGAAGCTCACGCACCCCGAGCATTGAGTGGGGTCGACAAGGCGCAGAGAGAAGAAGTGGCGTAGCAAGGCAACCGAAGGAATGATGCCCATCATTGCCTCGCAAACGAAGGCAAATACCGCGAGAAGGGTGATGGATTCAGGACCCAGATGCATCATATGGATCTGGTAATGGGAAAGCACAGCATTGAAGAAATCTGAGAAGGGGGGAACCAATCCTGCCCAAAGGGCGTCGGCGAAATACCGGACCTCGGTGGGAATCCTGTCAACGGAGAAGCGAGATGCAGGCCAGGCCGTCGTCCTCCCGCACTCATTGAAGATGGTGGCCAGGGCCGAGCGGACCTTGCCCAGGCCTTCTTGGTTGACTATGACCGGCCAATCAACGGCGGGGGCCGCCGTCGACGGCGAGCAAGGCGGCGGCACGGGTTTCTTCCCTTTTCCCTTCCTCGGCGGGGCCATGATGACAGGAAGGGGATGGGGAAGGTTCGAGATTAGAGTGAATGCAGGAGCTGGAATTCGAGAGAAGGAAGGATAGGGAGCGCTCAAGCAGCAGAAGGGGGAACGGCTGTGTGCGGCAGCGTGTCCGCCTAGCAAGGCACGAAATAAGGAGGCGTGGGGGAACAGTGCCACCCACGTCCAATCAACCGCCACGCGGCGCCCAAGGCCGCAGGCTGTTAGGGCCCGTGACGCTTTGCACTTGCCCTTCCGCCTCTCTGCTCGGCCAAGTTCGGGCGCGCCGTGGGCCCGGGGGCTACTGTCGGCGTTCTGGGAATGGGGGTCCCTAGACTTGCCTGCCTGCGGCCTGCGGCGTGGCTCAAAGGAGGCCCAGCACATCCCATCTTCATCAACGCAAGATCAAGACCCTCGCGAGGGGCCAAGCCTCGCGGGGCGGACGACAAGGAGCTTCCTCAGGCACGGCCTCGTCAGGCTGGCTCATGAGGAGGCGGAGAGTTCAAGGCAGGGTACCTCGCGAGGTGCCCATGACGCAAGCCATGACGACCAAGGGCGCCAGTCGGGCGCCAGCCCGCGCAGTGTCCTCCCTTCCTCTTTGGTGCAAAGGGAGCAAGCGCAGGCGAGAGTATCAAGCAAAGGCATCCATTTCGGTGCAACAAGACCAAGACCAGCCCAACGGCTGGAAGGGAGTCATCATGGAGCCCAAGCCGGCGTCATCACCAGAGCCTTTGGCAGGCGAGGACCAACTTTAGTCAGGACAGGTGTACCCATTGTTCCCCTTCAAAATGGCCAATTGTTGGCGCCCTTCCCGCTCAATATTTGGGAAGAGGCCCAGGGCCTTCGCCTATAAATAGGACTAGCCACCCCCAGGGTAGAGGCAATCTGGATCCTCACCGAGAGACCAGTAGTTAGAGCGACTGAACCCCTCTCATCAGTTCATCGCACCAGCCAAGAACAGACCCTCGCGAGGCTGTTCTTCCTTGTATTGTTCCCCAACAGCCCAAGAGGCAATCCACCACACCACACACTGGAGTAGGGTATTACACCACAATGGTGGCCTGAACCAGTATAAATCTTGTGTCTCTTGTGCTGTTCTGTTTAGTAGTTTAGGTCCCAGCGATTCGGTGAGGTGCAAGACGGCAGAGGGTTGAATCTCCGTGCGCACCCCAGTGTTCGAACCTCAAGGTTCTGCCGGAACCTGAAATCCGACAGACTCGCAATTGCGTTTCCAACTGCGAGGCCGCTCCCCCCAAAATGACAGAAAATCCATCTTAGGACGAGGGATGATACGCGACTGGTGGTGGGAAGGACTACTAGATTGGGACGACCGAGGACTACCAGATCGGGACGAGCCCCGCAAAAGAGATCGCCCCGGCGGCCGCGCATGCCTATCTATAGAGGGACCGCAAGCAGAATGGAAGAGCTCTGTGGACTGGAACGTACCATTGTCCGGAGGTGGAACAAGGGTGGTCACCACCCCATTCCTGACACCCCGGTGAGATGTGTCGACGCGGTGGCCATCGGGCCCGTTGGTGTTGGTGAGGCTGCAACCGCTGTTTGATGGGGCGCCACTGGGTTGTGGAAGAAGAGGAGGGAACTGCGCAGGCTTGAGTTTCAGCACAATATTCTTTGCCACCGGATCGAGTTCCCAACGCACACCCCCCAATTCGTGCTGCAGCTCCGCCACGTATTTCTCCAAGGATGACCTCCATTCCGCCAGACCAGCGACGACGGGACGGATCTCCTCAAAGAGAGCGGTGGACGCCGCCACCGCCTTCATGATGGCGGCGTTCTGCTCTTGGATGGCCTTGAGTGAGGCCGCCAGATCTTCGACGCGCTGCTCCATCTTGAGGGCGTGGCGCTGTTGTCTCCTGGAGAAAGTGGGCTTCTGCAGATAATCCGGCAAATCTGATACCATATGTCACACTCCCTTCTTCAAGCTAGTTCACCATGGTGGATACAGGAGAGCTTAGGGTTTGGAGGAGGGGAATTGGGAATACGGGAGTGGAGGAACAGGGGAAAGGCAGAGAGGTTTGGCAGAAAGTGCTTTAGCCTATTACCATCTCGATGCCTTCCCTCGACGGCCACCTGCTCTCTTATCAGTCACAGCTCCCAGCTCGCTGGGTCGAACCACTTGTTGGGCTTCATTCTCCTCTTGGGCCTTGACTCGTTCTGTTGGGACTCTTGTGGGCTGTTGTTGGGGTCCACGGGCGTGACAGTCATGGCTGAGAGAAAGCGAGATATGGGTTAGAGAAGAGAAAGTGGGAAAGAAAGAAGGCATAGGGAGCGGCGACGTACGGGCTCGAGCGGGCTTCGGATGGGCTTTGCGGGCCCTGACGCGTGGGAGGGAGGAGGCTGGCGGCGCAAGCGGCTGGCCGGTGGTGGAGGACCAAGTGGTGGCGGGGAAGAGGGTGCCTGTAAATTTTTAGGAGGGAGGCTAGGTTTCCAAAACTGAAGGGCTCTAGGAGGAGTTTTCAAACCCTCCGATCTCGATCAGATGGATCCAGACAAAGGGGAGTTTAGCTAGATCTAGGTGGGCTGGTGGGTTGTACTACTAGAATGGCTTAGCTTGAGATGAGAGGAAATTTGAGCAGGACACAAACCCTAATAATACTAAAAAAACACCAAAAAAGAAGCCCAGCCGCCGGCAAGGGTCGAAATCCACCGCGCCTTCATGGCTCTAAAACCACAGAAAACAAGGTAGATCAGTGCCCGTGGGATGCATAAGAAACCCTAGCACGGCTGGGTGCATAGGTATGAGCGGTCGCCGCTGTTGCTAGAGTTGTTCTTATCCGCTTATCCTCGTCCGCGTGGACCGACAACATCTACCGCGGAGTCACACTGCAGGGCCGTGTCGAAGTCGAGGGGGGCAGCTATCATGGCGTCAGCGGCTGCCTGCACGTCGGCTGCCATGTTGTCGATGATCACGGAGGCGACAGAAGGGCGCTTTGCCGCCTTGAAGAACTCGTCGACAGGATCCTTGCCGTTGTTTCTGACGGTGTCGTTTCCCCCTCCCTCCAGCCCAGTTGATGGCGTTGGCAGGTGGGTAGGTCGGCGGCGCTGGGGGGGAGACGCCCTAGTCGTGGCCTTCTTCCCATCACGGCGGCGAGTGCGCGCGTTCTTGGAGTGGGGCCGCACCGGGGGGGAGCGGCTGCGCTGACGTATGGCCGGAGCCGCGGGTTGGTGGGAAGGCGCACGTCCACGGCAAAGCAGAGCATCCTTCCAGGAACGACGGCCGCCGCGTCCAGCGTCGTCCTCCTCATCACTGTCGCGCCCATGCCCACCATGGGGTAGGCCGCGGCAACCCAGGTCGGCGACCGGCGCCCGACCCAGGCGCTGCTGGCGATCACCGCGCTGGCCATCTTCAACCTCCATCGTCCATGTGCCGGAGAGGACCTCAGGGAAGGGGCGGTCGTCGTTGTCGGAGTCGGAAGACGGCAGCCCGCTTTGCCCCGAGTGGGAAGAGCGCGGCGATGGTGGCGTCCAATCCTCCACGCAGTCAACATGGATGAGCATGGTGTAGTCCGCGGTGGCCGGCGGGGGAGCGACGCGCCTGTCGGGGGGGGGGGGGCCTCCATCTCCTCAACCCGACCGGCACGGCGCGGCAGCACCCCCAGCGTGTGCTTGGTGGGGATATTGGCGACGTTGCTGGTCCAGACCCAGCACGCGACATCTTGGTGTGGCGCGCTCATGGGTCCGGCCGTCGAGGCGGTTGACGCGCATGCGCTTGCCCAGGATCTCCTCCGCCCCTCCACCGACCAGAACTGCATGGGGACCTTCTCGGTGACGACCCGAACGTGCAGGTGCAGCGTGTCGAAGATGGCGTGGTCATGCTCGTGCCACGACGGGATGTTGAAGGTGGCGCCATCGACCCGAACAGAGCCCCTCCGGACGGCGTTGACTTGGTGCGCCGGCTGGCTGAAGATGATGAGATAGTGCTCCGGGTGGTGGGCTGTGACTCGCAGCGTGTGCTTGGGGACGGTGAGCTGCGCCTCGATTGCCCTGCCCACCGCCATGGGGGGCGTGGCGTTGACCCCATCAGCGACACGCAGGGTGACGGTGTGGTTGCGCAGGAAGAAGACGGCTTGGTCGACTGCCGGGGAGGCGACGGTGACCGAGCGGCTCTCGCGCGGACGACGCGCAGGGTCGACGTGGTGCAGCATGGCCAGAGACGGGGCAGACATGCCTGAAGCCGCAGGCGGAGGGAAACATAGGCGAGCTAGGAGGGACGCCGGAGGGGGCACCGGGCCGAGCCGGTTTCTAGCAGATCCCCCTCTGCCCTGATTTTGTGGATTTTGGGGGCACTGCTTGGCGATGTGGCCAGGAAGCTCGTAGATGATGCAGTGGATTGGATCGCGGCAGTCAGCGCGGTGGTGGTGCTTGCTCAGGCAACGAAAACAACGGCCGTGGAAACGGCTTAAGAAGGCCTCGCGCGCTGGGTCTGCATTGAAATCACGACGGCGGGCCGTCCGGTACACTCCAGGGTGCGTACCTGATCCCATCGGGTCGGAGGAGGGGCGCCGGTTCTTCTGGTGATTGACCTCGGTCCATCCACCGTCCATGCCCGAAATGGCAACGGGGACAGCAGGGGATGGAGCCACTACTATGGATTTAAGGCGCGGGGCGGGAGGCAACCCCAGATCCGCCGGGCCAGAGGGCACCGCGGTACTGTCGAGGGAGGCGTGATCCAGGATCTGCGGCGGTGATGCTGGATCTGGGGATTTCCCGAGCGGCGATTCCGGGACCCAGGACGGACCGGGGGAGAAAGGGGATTCCTCCCCGGGCAGGGGCGGTCCGAGGCCGGAGTCCGCCGCACGAGAGGAAAAGGGGGGCATTCACGGCCATGAATGCGAGGTTGGTGGCCGCCGCGGTCGGAGTGGCCAACGGCGCGGGGGGGGGGGGGGAGGAGAGGAGGAGGGCTCGTATGAGCTCTTCCTTTCGAGAGGCACGACCATGCCTCTCGCGAAAACAAAACCGTGCCTCTCGCGGGATGCAAACCGTACCTCTCGCAGAAGAAAAAAACACGTTTTTTCCCATTCCCGAGAGGCACGTGCTTTCTATGGAGGCAAAACCGTGCCTCTCGCAGAAGCAAACAAAAACACGTTTTTCTCACAAAAAATATTTTTTGGAAAAAAATTCCCGTCCAAAAGCTAAGAAAGACCGGTGGAAAACAAAAAAACAAAAAAAATGTCTAAAAAGCCAAAAACACGTGCGGAGCGTGGCACATGGCGGTGGTTGAGAGCGCGCCAAGTGGCGCGCTCTCAGGCCACCCCAAGCTATCGTTGGGAGGTTCCCGGTGGAGTGATCCTTAACTAGCTGCTCTCGAACTGGCCTGGCATGCTAGCTATGGGTCGGCACATGTTAAAAGGGGTGAAATAGCCCTCAAAAGGCCCTAACATGCCAAAAGAGCTCTAAAATGTTTAAAATTTCAGGTTAAAAAAGCCAAACAACCCTAAAAGAGACAAACGGTGTTAAAAGGGTCGTGCTCCAAAGCTTTGATGAGTCATGTCATGGCAAAGTGCAATATTCAAATACTATACACTAAGTCAAGTTCAATATGCCACGAATTGCATATTGA
Organism: Triticum timopheevii; assembly: GCA_963921465.1. Taxonomy (NCBI): domain Eukaryota; kingdom Viridiplantae; phylum Streptophyta; class Magnoliopsida; order Poales; family Poaceae; genus Triticum; species Triticum timopheevii. The sequence goes on from OY997266.1 coordinate 467,630,723, forward strand.
CGAAACTCCTCATTCGATTATTTAGTTCACTCCTGTTTATGCTATTCATAAATATTAAAATGTTGTTAAACATGGCAATAGGTGAAGCATAAGTAGATTACATATCTAGGCAATTTAAATAAGGCCGTAAACAACACATAACAATTTCGAAAAATTCTCATATGCAAATTTCAAATTTGGTATTGTTCTGTCCTAGAACATATTTTTTTATTATTAAACATGGTGTTATTCTAAACATTTTTCTTGTCAATTTAAATATAATATATATATATATAATTTTTCCACAATTTTTTTAAATATATAATTTATTTAATTCAGAGCTATGGTTATTTAGTTATGAAATAAACCATATTTAGCAAGTTGTTTAGGAAAAAGAAAAGAAAAGACCGGTTCGTTCCTCTTGTAATATTCCGCACAGCAGCATATGGTAGAGCTTTGAATCTCCTGCTGCTCGTGTGGCTCCTTGGAGCGAATACTAGGATCGACAAGTGCTCACCTCACTACATGAAGATTACTTTGTTGGACCGGGCATAGCTAACCTCTTCATCTTTGTTCCAACATGAAGTTTCCTTGTTTTCGATGCATACCATTCGCTACCAAATGAAAATATTTTCTGTGTTGTCTCCCTCAAGCAGGTTTTGTCACAGGCTATTTGATAGTACAATTTTGTTCCTTTTCATGTCGGAGATGAGCTAAGCGCTTATGCCATCATGCCATCATGCATAAGGCGTTCATTCGACAAAACCGCGGCCTCTGATGTTCTTTTGTCATCGATTAGTTGTCAATAATTTTCAACGGTTCTTGTTTTTCTTCATCTCCTAAGCGCTCATCGGCATCATGGTTAAGGGTTAAGGTCTACATCGTCATGTGAGAAGACCGTGACCTCTGATTTTGTTTTCCTTGTGACTGTCTTAGACGTCGTACCCTGGCTTGCCATTTTGCCACTGGGAAGTCCCATGTCGCTCCTGGACACAGCATTGGGGCACCATGTCAAAGGAACCTTCCTCGTGAGGCAGTCTAACTCGAATTTGTGAACTGTTTACCGGCCATACCCTGTCTCCGGCGTCCGGCCCCGCCCCGTTTGCTCGCCGGCTTTGACCTCGGAGTCGTTCCACAAACAAGATACGCCCACAACACAGCCAGCTTTGGTGTTATCCTCAACATAAGTACTATCACCCTTACGTTGCGGGCAGTCTCCAAGGTCTTGGCCTGCAGGTCGTCACCTCTTGACTTGTGAGTTTTGAGGAGTTTGACACGCTATAATAAAAAGGATAGAGGGCTAACCTTCTCATCACCACAGCACCACCAAAGCAGAGCTTAACAAGCAGCTAGCCACTAATCCGCTTACCATTCCTGCCTTCGCACGGATCGCCATTCACCGACGTCTGCAATGGCCAGCCACGGAGTCGCCACTCTCCTGATCGCGTCGCTTCTCGTGGTGGCGGTCACCCTCGCCGATGCCAGGGTCGCCGTGCAGGTGCGCCGCGACCTGAACGAAGGTACGTGTCCATATGGTAGCATACGTGATAACCGTACCTTACTACTGCAACTATATCTTTGATCTGTTCTCTGACTCCGGGAACGTGCGTGCGATCGAGCTGCAGCAGGTCACGTGGTGCCGGCGAGCGACGCGAAGGCGGCGGCGGCGGCGCTGACGTGCAGCAAGGTGCAGGGGCTGAAGGCGGGCGAGACGTGCTTCTCCGTCGCGCTGCTCGGAGGCCTGACCCTGGAGTCGTTCCTCGTCTTCAACCCCAACATCGACTGCGGCAAGACCTTCGTCGGCCAGTGGGTCTGCCTCCACGCTTCCACTGCTTGACAAGCTGCTGCACGTACGCACCCGTGCACCGACCACCGCCAGCGCTATGAATCGAGGCGGCGGCTGCTCTCCTGCTCCTACTTCCCTTGCAAAGTGTGCTTGCTGCTTGCTCCTTTTTGTTTGCCTGAGAGATGTTGCTTGGTGTTTATCTGGGGTGGACTAGCCCGTCGGTGTGTGTTTGTTGTACCAGCTGATCGTGCCTGATTATCAGTGTATTTCCCTTGCTTCTTTTCCTCAATTCGTCCGTGTGCTGCGGTAATGTGGGAATCGGTCTCCAAACGGTAATGCTACACGTACAAACGATTTACATGCTTTTACAGGATGGTTAATTTTGATTGGTCAATAGGTGAGTGGGGCGGCCCACCCCCCTGAAAATCAGGGGGAGAGGTTTGTGATTGGTTGTTAGATGAAAGGAGCGTGTAAAAGCGTGTAAGCCTTTGTATGTCTAGCATTTTTGGTCTCCAAATTACTATCGTTGCACCTAAGCTTGATCAAAACTGTAATATTGAGTACGTCTGAATACCCGAAGTCACTAGATTAGGGTATTTCTTAAAGGACTGTGCTAACTTCCACACGTATGGAAGTTAAGCAACAAATCCACACGATTCCTCCCTAACTTGCATGCATGCAGTAGCTTCATCTTATTTTCTTTATTTTTTTGTGCGTGTCCACTGTCCATTAGCAGTTAATTAGTAGCTACTACTCATATACATGCAGAAAAAACGAAATTGATGATGTCATCAAAGATTCTTCCCAATTCGAAGATTTAAAAATATTTTGTAGCTCAAATTGTTGGTCCCATTGAGAAACTATTTTCACATAAAAGATTCGTCGCGACGAGACCTTCAAAACTAGATCCCATGTTGGTATGTTTCGACGATATTTTTTCGGATCAAAAGTTACCACGCATGTGCTACACGAGTTATCATGCGGTTGTATATAAGTTATCATGTTATTTATACAGAAATTACGGGAACATAAAAGATAGTTCTTGTAAGTTTCTCTTCACATGCACATGGATGCACGCATTAGAAGGGAAAAAATGGATGCGTCCTTGATTCTACATATTTCAAAACTTTAGAATGTGTCATAGGACAAAGCGTCGGAAGTTATCGTGACATTTGTACGGAAGTTATTGGGAGGGGTATGTTTTCAAACTACTTTCTCCCCTCCCACCACCCCGGATCAAAGTTGCCGTGGTATTTATGCACAAATTATAACGTATAAGGTGTGTACAGTACCAAGCTATTTACAAGAAAGTTTCCGAGGGTGTTTTTAAACACCTTCCCGCATCCCACACCCGTCGCCAAAGTTACTAAGACTAGGGTACAAAAGTTGTCAGGTTTGTGGTGTGTGAGTTACCGGGGGTATCATAAACCCCCTCCCCCCCTCCTGTCGCCAAAGTTACAAGGACTGAGGTACATAAGTTATCATGTTTGCAACGTGTGAGTTACCGTGGGTATATTTCATCACCCCCTTCCTCCCCCGCTCCCCAAAGCTACCAGGACCGAGGCACATAAGTTATCAGGTCTGCAACTGTGAGTTATCATGTTATTCACACAAAAAGTTACTGGTGGTATATTTCATCAACACACTCCCCCCTGTCGCCAGAGTTACCAGGACTGGGGTCATAAGTTATCATGTCTGCGACGTGTGAGTGCACATAAGTTATCACGTCTGCAATGTGTGAGTTATCATGCTATTCACACAAAAGTTACTGGGAGGATATTTAATCAACCCCCACTCCCCATGCCAAAGTTATCAGGACCGCGATACATAAGTTATTAGGTTTGTGATGTGTGAGTCACCAACTTAACATGATATTCACACAAAAGTGACCAGGGGATATTTTATCACCCCCTCCCCCCCCCCCCCCCCCCGGGCGTCAAAGTTATCAGGACCGGGGTACATAAGTTATCAGGTTTCTGATGTGTGAGTTACCATGATATTGACACAAAAGTGACCGGGGGATACCCCCCCCCCCCCCCCCCCGCCAAGTTATCAGGACCGGGGTACATAAGTTATCAGGTCTGTGATGTGTGAGTTACCATGTTGTACACAAAAAAATACGACGATATATATATTTCATCAACCCCCCTCCCTCCAAGTCGCCAAAATTACCATGGTGTCATCAACTCGAGATGAGTTGGTAAAATAATCCACTTAAGTGCGGAAAAGATCAGACATCACATTAACTTTTGTGCAAACCTAGAAGGGAATGTAGGTGAGGTGGTTGGCTAGTAGAGTTACCTCATAAAGTAATAAGAGGTACAAAGGATCGAAACATCTTGTGCATATATAACCATAGTAATAGAGTAGATGAGTCATCAGACTAGAAAACAATAAGAAAACAAATGCCAAAATGGTAAGAAAAAAGGCGAGCACCAGGAAACACAAGCTTAGTGTAGAGCACGTAGGTTACCTGCCACAGTTATCTACCAGGAGGTAAGGGATCGCGCACGCACCGTGCGATTAAAAATTAACGGGGTCGCCTGCGTTCGGATCTATTGCGAGTTTCCGGTCGACTGAATGTTAGCTTTTCGTATTTACACAGAAAATATCGGATTACGTTTCAACATACATTTTTCACTGGGTCAAAACGTAAGTTATCAAGTCTACGATGTGTAAACTACTATGATATTTGCACATAATTTATTGGGATATGCTTGAACAAAAAATATTAGCGGGTAAAAATTATCACAGTGTTTTTAGGCGTAAGTTATCTAGAATTTTAGCGCGTCTTCTAACTAGAAAAAAGGAAAGAAAATGTTCAGACAAGGGGAAAGAAATTTGGTTCACAAAAAAGAAAAGAAATAAAATATTTTTGTCACGTTACATGCAGTGTGGTAAAAAAACTACCTAACTAATCATATAAGAAGTATCTGGACGTTATTGACAATCCCTAATCGGGTGTGAATTGGCTAGCTCGATGCACTATATTGCACGAGGTCATGGCTTCGATCGTCATCCCCATGTAATTCTTTTTCTCGCCCTAGAAAATTGGAGCACCTAGTAAAAAAGGCGAGCGCGTGAATTGCGGGATGGCAGTTCGATCACGACGTGCTAGGAAGGTTTGCCAGAAAATCAGGAAAACAGATCGAGGCCCATGCGTGCGCATTTGACGGCGATGACATCGTCCGGATCTGTTGCGAAATTCCGGTCGACTGTAATTTAGCTTTATCGTTTCTTAAAAAGGTCACTCACTTCTTTTGGTGATAAGTGACACAGTATCGCATTTGAGGTAGCTTGGGCTTTTTGTGTCTTTTTTCTCTAGAATAGTTTTCTCAAAATGCTTTTTTGGACCGCAGTCTAAATTACAAACCGTTTCACCATTGCATTTAAAGTGTCGAGGTTTTTAAAACTAGATCGCATATTAATAGGTTTTGATGGTATATTTTTTAAAAAAACCAAAAAGCGAAAGCACAGTCGTGTTTCACCGTGAAGTACATTAGTGCTTGTCACTTTCTGGAAAGCACATTTGTGTTTCTCGTGAAAGCAAAAGTGTACCTTTTCACTTTTTGAAAAGCATGATTGTGCTTTTCTATGAAGCACTTCTCCATGAAGCACATTTGTGCTTTTCACAAGGCGTGCTTCACGTGAGGGAACCAAAAAAACCCAAGAAAACCTAGCCTGATTTTCTTTCTTTCAAAAACACACGTTCCCACAGGTGCATCCAACACGTGACATGTGGCGGTGGGTGAGTGTGTGGTAGCTGAAGCGCCGCCCGCACTGCTCTAAATTTTTTTGAGCGTGTGGTACCCGCTAATTAGTCGCTCCTCCAAATACTCTTAGATTTTTTTGAGCCTACTGAATACTCTCGGATGTGTATGTTAAGAAAAGTAGGTCGCGAACCAATTTGTGGTTGGATGGTTAAAAAGACTGTGGTATCCCCAGCCTACCAGAGTTTTAAGTCCTAAACTTGACATTGGTGCTCAGATTATTCCTGTGGTGACTTCATAAAATCTCAAGATGTTATGCCGGTTCAGTCTCTCATAGTTGCTCATAGGGGTAGGGTGTACGTGCATGCGTTCATAGGGATAAGTGTATGTGAGTGACTTTGATTGTATCATGTTAAAAAATAAGTAGGCCGGAGCAGCCTGTCTTTTTTAGGGCAGTGCTATGCCTCCGTCAGGTGATAAACCGATTCATCGGCTGCCTCGGCAGCCGTCAGATACCGCCCGAAACAGCCGTCCGATCTACCGTCCCAGCCAACTGAGGACCTTTGCAACTACTAGCTTGTTGCGCTCAGGGGCTTTGCAACAAGGACCTTGTTGCAGAGGTCTGCCGAGGCAGCACCACTGCCCCGCCATGGCCAGAGCGCCTTGGCCATGGAGCGTCGTCGGCCATCGAAGTTGTCGCGCCTCCTCCGACCCAGCACCCCGAGCAGCTGCCTCTACTCCAGCACGGCGACGACGAGCTCTCACGCCGAGCACTTCTCTGGTGATTTCTGCAACCGAAGCAATGTTTCTGAAACATGGCTCATGTTGCAATGCTTGGCTTCGTACGCTCTAACGCCGGGCGCTCCTCCGGCGCTTTCTGCCGAAACAAGACCCTAGTTGTAGAAAATAATAATTCATCTCGAACTATTTTCTTCTTTCTGAAACAAGACCTCTGTTGTAGAAACCTTCTAAAACTATACCCTGCTGCCGAAAAAAACTTCACCATCAAATATATTTTTTGTTTCTGAAACAATACCTTTGTTGCAGAAACCTTCTGAAACAATATGTTTCTTTTTTTGCGAGAAAACTATCGATCTATTGATCTTCAATCATGGCAGTACAACAAACACCAGAAATAATTAAAAATACATCTAGATTTGTAGACCACCTGGCGATGATTACAAACGCTAAAGCGAGTCGAAGGCGCGCCGTCATCACCCCTCTCGCCGGAGCCGGGCAAAACAATACACTTGTTAAGAAAAAAACCGGCTGCACGAGACTAGTGGCCAACACGAGTGCTCGGTTAAGATCAATCCAACGGCTACACAGGCAACGGACGCTGTGCGCACATTATAGCTGTGGGCTGTGCCAACCAGGCCGGCCCGCGAGCACGTCCGGCACGGCACGGGCTAAATAGGCCGGGCCCGGCACGCGGTACGCCCTGGGCCATGCTTGGGTTGCTAGGCTGAGCACGCGGGCCGGCACAGCACGACCCGATGTTTCTCTTATATATATCTCTATATGGCCCAACAGGTAAAAATAGGCTAAAAAACGCCCAGCCCGTCAAATAGCAGGCAGACTAGTGAGCCTGGCGTGCCGGTGGGCCGGCCCGATTAGCAGCTGGGCCGTGCTTGGGCTGCAGGCTGCAGCGTGGGCTAGCACGACAAGGCTCGTATAATAATCGTGCCTCGGCAGGCCGGGCCGTGCCAGGCATGATTAGGATGGGCCGGCCCGTTTGGCCAGCTATGACGCGCATCAGCCGGCTGAAGGATAGCATTCTCCTTTTTTTTAGCGAAAAAGTAGGCTGGACAAGCCATGTTAACACGAAATCACATCATCATCCATCCATCCTGCGGGCCATAGTATTTGTTGGGCTGAATGGGTTTCATACCAACCAGCTGCTGCAGAAGTCCATAGTCCAACCTAAAGAAAATCCAGGCTCTCGTATGTGATAATGCTCGAGCCCCTTCAAAAAAAAAGGGTGATGCTCGAGTCCCTTCGCCGTCGTCGCCGCCACCGATTCCGCCATGGGCCATGAGGCAAACGAGTGCTCGCGCCAGCGGCGGCGGCGGCGGCGAGGCGATGTCCGCTGCACTGCGCTTTATTTGCCGTCATTTTACCTGGACGCCAAGCTCACTCACCCAACTCCGAAGCTTCGTCTTGGTCTACTGTTCGAACCTGGTGCGCCATCCTCTTGTACAATTAAACTCGTGGTTAGAGATTTTCGGCCTATTATGTTTAGATTTCCGTAATTTCGTGTGATGTGGCTGGTAGGCAAGATGGTGTCGATGGAAGAGAAGTGAGCGAGGACACGGCACCCCTCCCCTCCCCCCTCCAGTCCTCCCCCCACTTTCTTTTGCAAGTGCTGGAAGCCCTGTAGATCAGTACATCATTTGAGCATGGTAACTACCAACAACGCTATTGTAATGCATACTACCAGCGGATGCATCGTGCACAGTTCAATTATGGACATGAATTAAGATTGTCATCTTTGTTGCACCGGCGCAGCTGGTTCATTCTTCTTGTAAAAACATGTTCGGAGGTAGATTTCATACTGTATTGTGCAAGTCAACCAGTCAGTCGCCGGTCAAAACTCACCGCCTCAGGCGGAACCGTGGAAAGCATGCCCCTAATTATTTGTGGTCACATCGCAGCATTGACTGCAGCCATCTTCCATGCTTGACTGGCAATTGGAAAATTGCTTTCATGGAATCTTCAAACCTGGCAACTCCGAATGTTCATGGTCTGTGGAGACATTTGCTGGAAAAAACTTCATACCATCCTGCAGCGATTACAACAAGTATTCTGCTTACCATGATCTCCCATTGATTCATTATTGCGACTTGTGAGAAACTCACAGAGGTATGGAGATTGGAGATGTGCTTATGCTATGTCCTCCTATTAGTGTAACTCTCTTTCTCTCCCTCTTTACTGTTTTCGTCTGCAATTTTCCCAGTTTATGCTTGGAGAAAGCCATGTTGGTCGAAATAAGCTACTTGAAGAAGTGCACAGTTGTTCTGTGATTCCATCTGTGTTAGCAATAAGATGTTTCTCAGCTACCACGCCAGGAGATACCATCGCGTTCAATGAATCTATTTCTGATGGGCAGAACCTTGTTTCTAGTAACAAGAAATTTGTGCTTGGATTCTTTAGCCCTGGAGCTTCAAGCCACCGATATATTGGTATATGGTATAACAGTATTCCAAATGGAACGGTTGTATGGGTTGCTAACAGGAATGATCCAGTACATGATAAGTCCGGTGTACTTAAGTTTGATGATTTCGGTAATCTGATAGTCCAAAATGGCACAGGCAGCTCGTCTATAGTTGCTTTTGGTTCTGGGGTGGGAGTGAGGGACAGGGAGGCTGCAATACTGTATACTGGCAACTTGGTGCTAAGGAGCATGGCCAACCATTCAAATATCATATGGGATAGCTTTGCCTATCCTACTGATACATGGCTCCCTGGAATGAATATTACACTTAGAAATTTGCTGAAATCATGGAAGAGCTATGATGATCCAGCAACAGGAGATTACGCTTTTGGTTTTGGACCGAGCATAGTTAATACATCAGCATCACAATTCATTATTAACTGGAATCGGAATTCATTTTGGACAAGTGCATCCTGGAATGGTGACACGAATTCTCTCATTCCAGAACTGAAATCTATGGGTATCATCCCTGTTTCATTTCAGTGTGACAACCTTACATGCATGTACACTCCCAACCCTGCTGGCATAATGACTAAGATTGTTTTGGATCAAAGTGGCTCACTGAACATAACACAGTTCAATCCGGAAACCAAATTGTGGACATTGTTATGGAGACATCCAGATAGTTGTGATGTGTCTAATTTATGTGGAGTTAATGGTGTATGCAACAACAGTATGTCCGTATCAGCATCAGAATCCATTTGTCGGTGTCCAGAAGGATTTGCAGCACAAGACCAATCAAATTCCAGGAAAGGGTGCACCAGAAAAACCCCACTGCAGTGTAATGGTGATAGGTTTATTGATATGCTTAATATGACAGTTCCTGGCAACAGACAGAAGCTGTCAGTTGTGGAAAAAAGTGAATGTGAATTTGCCTGTATGAAAAGTTGCTCTTGTACGGCATATGCTCATTCGCTCTCCGATGGTTGCAGCTTATGGCATGGCAATCTAACAAACTTGCAGGATGGAGCTGAAACTATTCATCTTCGTATAGCTGCATCAGAATTACATGGTAAAGGACTAGTGCCACTGGGGAGACAGTATGTGAAGATAGGGTTAATTGCAAGAAAACAGAAACATTATTGATAGTATTATTGTGTCAAGTGACAAGCTCTGTTTTTGCAGGTCACAAAATGCTTTGGATAGCGTATGTACTTCCGCCAGTTGCATTCCTTGTCTTTTGTCTCATCTCTTTTATTTGGATTAGGAGATGGAAAAATAAAGGTAACCATTCCGAGTTGGAAAGAATAATTCGTAGTTAAGAACATGGCATGCGTTGGTCTGATAAACACATGATAAGTCCCCTTCTTGTGAATCAGGGAAAGGAAAACAGCATGATCACTCCCTCGTCATGGCTTCAGATGTAATGAAACTTTGGGAGAGCGAAGACACAGGTTCTCACTTTATGATGCTTTCCTTTTCACAGATAGAAAATGCCACAGACAACTTCTCAACTGAAAACAAGCTTGGAGAAGGAGGGTTTGGCCCTGTGTACAAGGTTAATTATGTTCTTTAGTTTTGTTCGTTAATATGTTTGCTAGAATTTCAAGACAAAAAGGGTGCTAATTGTGATAATTTCGTCTGAAGCATGTAGTCAGCATGTATAGCTTTGTCTGTAGCCAAGTAATGATAGTGAATGTGCTTATCTTATGATTGCAATAAATCAAAAACAGACTTATTGAAAGGGGAAAATGGAGCATATGTTTGTCCAGTCGTCCTGTAAGATGTTCGTAATTACAGCATCCTCCACTTGTTAGTCATGTGTGGCAAATACGTTGTGTTGTCGATCAAGCATTTCGGCAAATTCAATATACATTAAGCCATCAACTCTATCATGGATAGTGGGAGCTGAAGCTATTTTTAATTTATGACTGTACTAATGTTTGACTGTTGAAAATTTGACACAATGCTCCAGGGCAACTTACCAAATGGACAAGATGTCGCTGTTAAGAGACTTGCAGCGAATTCAGGGCAAGGACTACCAGAGTTTAAGAATGAAATCTTATTAATAGCCAAGCTTCAACACAGCAATTTAGTTGGACTCTTAGGTTGCTGCATTGATGGGGAAGAAATGTTACTAATCTATGAGTATATGCCAAACAAAAGCTTGGATTTCTTCCTATTTGGTATTTTCATTTTTATATAAGTATCCCTACTTCACATAGCTATATTTTTCTTCCATGCCTTCTTGAACTGATCAAGTCTTAATTTTGCAAGAACAATCGAGAAGGGCTTTTTTAGTCTGGGCAATGCGTCTTAACATAATTGAAGGGATCGCACAAGGTCTTATTTATCTCCACAAGCATTCTCGGCTAAGAATTATTCACAGGGACCTGAAACCAAGCAACATTCTGTTGGACACTGATATGAACCCTAAGATCTCAGACTTTGGAATGGCAAGAATATTTGATCCTAAAGGAGGACTAGCTAACACGAAAAGAGTCGTTGGAACATAGTAAGCACTTCTATTGGTATTTTACATGTAAAGTGGAAGAACCACTATACTGAGAAATGGACATCGAATTTACTAGATTATTTGTTCTTTCAGTGGCTACATGGCCCCCGAATATGCTATGGCAGGCATTTTCTCTGTCAAGTCCGATGTATTTAGCTACGGGGTACTGCTTCTGGAGATCATCAGTGGGCTAAGAAATGCAGCAGCTCGTGGACATGGCAACTCCCTAAACCTCCTTGGTCATGTGGGTCAAATTTCCAACAAGCTCAAACTGTTCTATGATTGTGGTGTGTGATTTTTTTGAAACTCTAATTTGATGTCTACAACTGAACTTTGCAGGCATGGGAGCTGTGGAAAGAAGGCAGATGGCGCGAGCTCATTGACAAATCCTTGCACGGTGCATGTCCTGAGAATATGGTTCTACGATGCATTCACGTCGGCCTGCTGTGCGTTCAGGAGAATGCTGCTGATCGGCCCTCCATGGCCGAAGTCATTTCCATGATTACTAACGAAAACGCCGCCGTGCCGGCCCCGAAACAACCTGGTTTCGTATCCATGTTGCTTCCAACTGAAGCTGATGTCCCTGAAGGAAGCTGCTCTCTGAATGATTTGTCAATTACTGGCCTGGATGGTAGGTAGTACTGCTATCCATTAGATAAAGAGTGTTACAGTTGCTTCTGAATATATGTTCAGGCAACAGAGTATCATGATATTAATTGGACAGCACTTTTGAAGTGATCCCGGGAATGATCCCAAGATATTAATTGTCATTGTTATAGTAAGACGGTATTTTTAGGGGCAACTGTGATTGGCATATTTTGACATATTTTCAGGGGGAGCTGTGATTGCTATACTGCGTTCGTGCCACCTTTTCCGCACACGGCTGCGTTCTCGTGTGATTATAATTTTCTTCTTTTTCTATCACTGAACTGCACTTACCGCACAGATCGAGAGTGATACTGGACAACAATCGCATTTCGCACCTTCCTTTTCCTATTGAAATAATCTCTCTGATCTGTGTACAGGTTGCGCAGGCGTGCCTGTCTCTCTGATCCTACCGTCCTCCTCCTCTCTCCTTTGTTACGGTCGATTCCTTCTTGCTTCTCCACTGTCACTGCGCTACCACCAACATGGAGCAAGACAGTTTTTTATTAAACAAAAAAGGTGAGCAACGTGAGTGTAAAATATCATTCCCGGTCAAAATCACACGGCGGCCGAAGAATATTTTTTTTGAAATGAAAGGTACTCCCTCCGTTCTAGGTGACTACATACGGAGCAAAATGAATAAATATAAACTCTAAAGTATGTCTATATACATCCGTATGTAGTTCCCTAGTAACGGAGGGTCCGTTCCTAAATATAAGTCTTTATAGAGATTTTACTATGGACTACATACGGAGCAAAATGAATGAATCAACACTCTAAAATGCATCTACATTTATGCGTATGTGGTTCATAGTAGAATCTCTCCAAAGACTTATATTTAGGAACGGAGGGAATAGATCGCATTCTACCTTGTATATTTCAAAACAGGCCGTAGCCCGCAGGCCGGCCGAAGAATATTACTGTACAAAGCAGTTCCATAGGAATCACAGACGGGATTATCCCCGAGCCCGGCCTGTAAATGTTAGGAACGACATGTCCATACCGTTCTCAGCATAAGCAGTATCGCCCGTACATTGGACGCCGTCTCCAAGGCCATGGCCGGAATATCTTCGTCACACTCTCCAGTCTCCACCCTATCGACTTTCGAATGTCGAGCTCTCGTTACGCTATAAAAAGCGCGAGGGCTAAGCTTTCTCATCACCACCGAAGCAGAGCCTGACGAGCACCTACTATCCACTTACACATCCTTCCTCCCCGCCGGCAGCATCTGCATCTGCAATGGCCAACCACGGAGCCGCCGCTCTCCTGATCGCGTCCCTGCTCGTGGTGGCGGTCACCCTCGCCGACGCCAGGATCACCACGATGCAGCTGCAGCGCGGCAGCATTAACGGAGGTACGTCCACGTCAACCGATCAGCATCGTCCATGATCTGGCCAAACGTGCTGGATTGTAACCCTTTGGACGTGTGCTCGCAGTTTATGCATTGACGAAGGCGGTGCCCGCGCTGACGTGCAACAAGGTGAACGCGGTGCAGACGGGCGAGACATGCTCCTCCCTCGCCGAGAGCGGCGGCCTGAGCCAGGAGGACTTCCTGGGCTTCAACCCCAACATCAACTGCGTCAGGATCTTCGTCGGCCAGTGGGTCTGCCTCGACGCATCCTCTGCCTAGCGCGCCGTTGGATGTGCGTGCGCAGCATCGTTGAGTTGCTGCTACTTATGTATGAATAAAGGAGGCTAAGTCGTTCTGACGCTCTTCAGTGTGCCTCCGCCATTATTCGAGTTGAGTTTGGTATTTGTACTTCCTCACAAAAGGATCGAGGTTGTAGTCCGTCACTCTGTCTTTGTACCAGCTTTGGCTTTAAAACCGGTTCAGTTGGATTAAGCTTGATTACCAGTGCGTTGCGTTTACCTCGTGTGTCTCTTTCCTTGCTTGTTCCTGATTGCCACTGAGTTACTTTTTTTTTGAACATCAGTACAGACACAAGCGCTCATATACGCGCGCATACACTCACCCCTATGAACGCACACACGCACACCCTATCCCTATGAGCGCCTCTGAAAGACTGAGCCGGCATATCATCTTGAGATTTACGAAGTCACCGTAGGCGCCTCGTCGTTGGCGGGAACGTCTCCTCCCACTGAATGCATATCGCCGGAAATCCTGAAATAAATTCAGGAATAAATGCGAGCACCAGAATTTGAACCCTGGTGGGCTGGGGATACCACAGTCCCTCTAACCATCCAACCACAGGTTGGTTCGCGTCACTGAGTTACTTGGTGTGTCGCTTTCCGCAAATTTGGTCCGTGTGTCGTGGTTGCAGTCTCCGAATTACATGGTTACACCTAACAGCATCGCTAGTCCTTTCCTCAAAATGTTATATCATCTCTATCTCTATCTCTACGTAATATTAAAGAGAGGATTGTTTTTCCAATTTTTTTGGTTTATGGTGGAGCCCAGATAGTTTTTGATTTTTTTTTGTTTATGGTGGAACCCAGATAGTTTTCGTACGTCGGACCAGTCGTTTTTCGTTCGTCACGATTTGTTTTGGCCAAAAAAATCGCACGACGCACAGAGACGAGCTGTGATGGGCCAGCCCACTAGCGGTTGCTATACCAACAGCTCGCCCCAGTAAAAAAAGTGCAAGACAAAAAAAATTAATGGGAGTGAGGACTCGAACACGGGCGCTCGCGCTTAACAAGTAAAAATGCAAACCACTGAAGTAAGTGTAAAACTTCGTTTCAGTTGTAGCGTGACATCCTAAATTAGTAAATAGCCGCGCCAGATACTAAGAGCAAAAGATTTTTTTTTTTTGGAAAAAGTAGATATATTTTAGAACGCGAATATTTTAGCAAATTTCTAAACAAAAAATTTAAACTCGAACATATTCTTCACAAAGAACAATATTTTTTTAATTTTTTTTTAAACCTGATTTTTTTTTGAAAACTAGGAGGTACTATAGCGTTTTTCTGAATTTGAGAACATTTTCTAAAAAGACAAATATTTTTTTGAAATTTGAATTTGAAAACTGGGAATGATTGTATCTAACACTTTTTAATCTGTACCTACTAATAAAGCAAAGTGCGGTCCTCTGAATTTTCGCTATGTCCATCACATAGGATTTTTCACCCGTCTTGCACTAGGGCCACATGCAAGTGAAAAAAACACCTTTTGTTCCGAGGTGAAAGAAAAACGCTTAGATTTTTTTTATTCCTCAGTGTGTTTGTTTTTATGATGTCTCAGGTGTCTCGCTTGGCTTCAGTCTGTGTTGTGGTCCAGCAAAGCCGGCCCAAGGCAGGCAAGGCAAAAATATTAGTTCCCGTTTGGTATCAAATTGGCGACCTCCTTCCCCGTCTAGGTAAATTCATCGCAACCGATTGAGCTAGATCGATTTTTGTGTTTAGGTGAAGGTTGTGTTGTCTATTCTGTTGGGGAACGTAGTAATTTCAAAATTTTCCTACGCACACGCCAGATCATGGTGATGTATAGCAACGAGAGGGGAGAGGGTTGTCCACGTACCCTCGTAGACCGAAAGCGAAAGTGTTAGAACAACGCAGTTGATGTAGTCGTACGTCTTCACGGCCCGACCGATCAAGCACCGAAACTACGGCACCTCCGAGTTCTAGCACACGTTCAGCTCGATGACGTCCCTCGAACTCCGATCCAGCCTAGTGTCGAGGGAGAGTTCCGTCAGCACGACGGCGTGGTGACGATCTTGATGTTCTACCGTTCCAGGGCTTCGCCTAAGCACCGCTACAATATTATCGAGGAGGAGTATGGTGGAGGGGGGCACCGCACACGGCTAAGAGATCAAGAGATCAATTATTGTGTCTAGAGGTGCCCCCCCTGCCCTCGTATATAAAGGAGCAAGGGGGGAGGGGGTGGCCGGCCTAGGAGGGGGCGCGCCAAGGGGAGCTCCTTCCTTGTTGGACTAAGAGAAGGGGGGAAAGAGGAGGGAGAGAGAGGAAGGAAAGGGGGGGCGCCGCCCCCCTCTCCTTGTCCTATTGGGACTAGGGGGGGAGGGGCGTGCGGCCCAGCCCTTGCCTCCTCTCCTCTTCTCCACTAAGGCCCACTATGGCCCATTAAGCCCCCGGGGGGTTCCGGTAACCTCCCGGTACTCCGGTAAAATTCCGATTTCACCCGGAGCACTTCTGATATCCAAATATAGGCTTCCAATATATCAATCTTCATGTCTCGACCATTTCGAGACTCCTCATCATGTCCTTAATCACATCCGGGACTCCGAACAACCTTCGGTACATCAAAACTCATAAACTCATAATATAACTGTTATCGAAACCTTAAGCGTGCGGACCCTACGGGTTCGAGAACTATGTAGACATGACCGAGACACGTTTCCGGTAAATAACCAATAGCGGAACCTGGATGCTCATATCGGCTCTTGCATATTCTACGAAGATCTTTATCGGTCAAACCGCATAACAACATACGTTGTTCCCTTTGTCATCGGTATGTTACTTGCCCGAGATTCGATCGTCGGTATCTCAATACCTAGTTCAATCTCATTACCGGCAAGTCTCTTTACTCGTTATGTAATGCATCATTCCGTAACTAACTCATTAGTTACATTGCTTGCAAGGCTTATAGTGATGTGCATTACCGAGAGGGCCCAGAGATACCTCTCCGACAATCGGAGTGACAAAACCTAATCTCGAAATATGCCAACTCAACATGTACCTTTGGAGACACCTGTAGAGCTCCTTTATAACCACCCAGTTACGTTGTTACGTTTGGTAGCACACAAAGTGTTCCTCCGGTAAACGGGAGTTGCATAATCTCATAGTTGTAGGAACATGTATAAGTCATGAAGAGAGCAATAGTAACATACTAAATGATCAAGTGGTAAGCTAACGGAATGGGTCAAGTCAATCACATCATTCTCCTAATGATGTGATCCCGTTAATCGAATGACAACTCATGTCTATGGTTAGGAAACATAACCATCTTTGATTAATGAGCTAGTCAAGTAGAGGCATACTAGTGACATTAAGTTTGTCTATGTATTCACACATGTATCAAGGGGGGCCAACCCCTCTAGATGGGATCTAGATGGGGGGCGGCGGCCAGGGAGGGGGGACTTGCCCCCCAAGCAAGGGGGGCGCCCCCTTTAGGGTTTCCCCCCCAACCCTAGGCGCATGGGCCCAAGGTGGGGGGCGCTCCCAGCCCTCCAGGGGCTGGCTCCGTCCCCTTTGCGGCCCATGTGGCCCTCCGGGAGGGGTGGCCCCTCCCGGTGGACCCCCGGAACCTATCCGGTGGCCCCGGTACAATACCGATAAGCCCCCGAAACTTTCCGGTGTCCGCATGACAACTTCCCATATATAAAACTTCACCTCCGGACCATTCCGGAACTCCTCGTGACGTCCAGGATCTCATCCGGGACTCCGAACAACATTCGGTAATCACATACAAGTCTTCCTAATAACCCTAGCGTCACCGAACCTTAAGTGTGTAGACCCTACGGGTTCGGGAGACATGCAGACATGACCGAGACCACTCTCCGGTCAATAACCAACAGCGGGATCTGGATACCCATGTTGGCTCCCACATGTTCCACGATGATTTCATCGGTTGAACCACGATGTCGAGGATTCGATCAAACCCCGTATACAATTCCCTTTGTCAATCGGTATGTTACTTGCCCGAGACTCGATCGTCGGTATCCCAATACCTTGTTCAGTCTCGTTACCAGCAAGTCACTTTACTCGTACCATAATGCATGATCCCGTGACCAACCACTTGGTCACTTTGAGCTCAATATGATGATGCATTACCGAGTGGGCCCAGAGATACCTCTCCGTCATACGGAGTGACAAATCCCAGTCTCGATCCGTGTCAACCGAACAGACACTTTCGGAGATACCTATAGTGCACCTTTATAGTCACCCAGTTACGTTGTGACGTTTGATACACCCAAAGCACTCCTACAGTATCCGGGAGTTACACGATCTCATGGTCTAAGGAAGAGATACTTGACATTGAAAAAGCTCTAGCAAACGAACTACACGATCTTTGTATTATGCTTAGGATTGGGTCTTGTCCATCACATCATTCTCCTAATGATGTGATCCCGTTATCAACGGCATCCAATGTCCATAGCCAAGAAACCATGACTATCTGTTGATCACAACAAGCTAGTCAACTAGAGGCTCACTAGGGACATATTGTGGTCTATGTATTCACACGTGTATTACGATTTCCGGATAATACAGTTATAGCATGAATAAAAGACAATTATCATGAACAAGGAAATATAATAATACTTTTATTATTGCCTCTAGGGCATATTTCCAACAGTCTCCCACTTGCACTAGAGTCAATAACCTAGTTACATTGTGATGAATCGAACACCCATAGAGTTCTGGTGTTGATCATGTTTTGCTCGCGAGAGAGGTTTAGTCAACGGATCTGCGACATTCAGATCCGTATGTACTTTGCAAATATCTATGTCTCCATCTTGAACATTTTCACGGATGGAGTTGAAACGACGCTTGACGTGCCTGGTCTTCTTGTGAAACCTGGGCTCCTTGGCAAGGACAATAGCTCCAGTGTTGTCACAGAAGAGTTTGATCAGCCCCGACGCATTGGGTATGACTCCTAGGTCGGTGATGAGCTCCTTCACCCAAATTGCTTCATGCGCTGCCTCCGAGGCTGCCATGTACTCCACTTCACATGTAGATCCCGCCACGACGCTCTGCTTGCAGCTGCACCAACTTACTGCTCCACCATTCAACATATACACATATCCGGTTTGTGACTTAGAGTCATCCAGATCTGTGTCGAAGCTAGCGTCGACGTAACCCTTTACGATGAGCTCTTCGTCACCTCCATAAACGAGAAACATGTCCTTTGTCCTTTTCAGGTACTTCAGGATATTCTTGACCGCTGTCCAGTGTTCCTTGCTGGGATTACTTTGGTACCTTGCTACCAAACTTACGGCAAGGTTTACATCAAGTCTGGTACACAGCATGGCATACATAATAGATCCTATCGCTGAAGCATAGGGGATGACACTCATCTCTTCTTTATCTTTTGCCGTGGTCGGGGACTGAGCCGAGCTCAATCTCACACCTTGTAACATAGGCAAGAACCCCTTCTTGGACTGATCCATTTTGAACTTCTTCAAAATCTTATCAAGGTATGTGCTTTGTGAAAGACCTATGAGGCGTCTCGATCTATCTCTATAGATCTTGATGCCTAATATATAAGCAGCTTCTCCAAGGTCCTTCATTGAAAAACACTTATTCAAGTAGGCCTTAATGCTGTCCAGAAGTTCTATATCATTTCCCATCAAGAGTATGTCATCTACATATAATATGAGAAATGCTACAGAGCTCCCACTCACTTTCTTGTAAACGCAGCTTCTCCATAAGTCTGCATAAACCCAAACGCTTTAATCATCTCATCAAAGCGAATGTTCCAACTCCGAGATGCTTGCACCAGTCCATAAATGGATCGCTGGAGCTTGCATACTTTGTTAGCATTCTTAGGATTGACAAAACCTTCCGGCTGTATCATATACAGCTCTTCCTTAAGATGTCCGTTAAGGAATGCCGTTTTGACGTCCATCTGCCATATCTCATAATCATAGTATGCGGAATTTCTAACATGATTCGGACGGACTTCAGCTTCGCTACGGGAGAGAATGTCTCGTCGTAGTCAATCCCTTGAACTTGTCGATAACCCTTAGCGACAAGTCGAGATTTATAAATGGTAACATTACCATCTGCGTCCGTCTTCTTCTTAAAAATCCATTTGTTTTCTATCGCTCGCCGATCATCGGGCAAGTCTGTCAAAGTCCATACTTTGTTTTCATACATGGATTCTGTCTCGGATTTCATGGCTTCAAGCCATTTGCTGGAATCTGGGCCCACCATCGCTTCTTCATAGTTCGAAGGTTCACCGTTGTCTAACAACATGATTTCCAGGACAGGGTTGCCGTACCACTCTGGTGCGGAACGTGTCCTTGTGGACCTACGAAGTTCAGTAGTAACTTGATCCGAAGTACCTTGATCATCATCATTATTTTCCTCTTCAGTTGGTGTAGGCATCACAGGAACATTTTCCTGAGCTGCACCACTTTCCCGTTCGAGAGGTAGTACTTCATCGAGTTCTACTTTCCTCCCACTTACTTCTTTCGAGAGAAACTCTTTTTCCAGAAAGCATCCGTTCTTGGCAACAAAGATCTTGCCCTCGGATCTTAAGTAGAAGGTATACCCAACGGTTTCCTTAGGGTATCCTATGAAGACGCATTTTTCCGACTTGGGTTCGAGCTTTTCAGGTTGAAGTTTCTTGACATAAGCATCGCATCCCCAAACTTTCAGAAACGACAGCTTAGGTTTCTTCCCAAACCATAATTCATACGGTGTCGTCTCAACGGATTTAGACGGTGCCCTATTTAAAGTGTATGTAGCTGTCTCTAGAGCGTATCCCCAAAATGATAGCGGTAAATCGGTAAGAGACATCATAGACCACACCATATCCAATAGAGTGCGATTACGATGTTCGGACACACCGTTACGCTGAGGTGTTCCAGGCGGCGTGAGTTGTGAAACGATTCCACATTTCCTTAAGTGTGTGCCAAATTCGTGACTTAAATATTCTCCTCCACGATCTGATCGTAGGAACTTTATTTTTCGGTCACGTTGATTCTCTACTTCATTCTGAAATTCCTTGAACTTTTCGAAGGTCTCAGACTTGTGTTTCATTAAGTAGACATACCCATATCTACTCAAGTCATCAGTGAGAGTGAGAACATAACGATATCCTCCGCGAGCCTCAACGCTCATTGGACCGCACACATCGGTATGTATGATTTCCAACAAGTTGGTTGCTCGCTCCATTGTTCCGGAGAACAGAGTCTTGGTCATTTTGCCCATGAGGCATGGTTCGCATGTGTCAAATGATTTATAATCGAGAGACTCTAAAAGTCCATCAGCATGGAGCTTCTTCATGCGCTTGACACCAATGTGACCAAGGCGGCAGTGCCACAAGTATGTGGGACTATCGTTATCAACTTTACATCTTTTGGCATTCGCACTATGAATATGTGTAATACTACGCTCGAGATTCATTAAGAATAAACCATTGACCATCGGAGCATGACCATAAAACATATCTCTCATATAAATAGAACAACCATTATTCTCGGATTTAAATGAGTAGCCATCTCGCATCAAACGAGATCCCGATACAATGTTCATGCTCAAACTTGGCACCAAATAACAATTATTAAGGTTCAAAACTAACCCCGTAGATAAATGTAGAGGTAGCGTGCCGATGGCGATCACATCGACCCTGGAACCATTCCCGACGCGCATCGTCACCTCGTCCTTCGCTAGTCTCCGTTTATTCCGCAGCTCCTGCTGTGAGTTACAAATATGAGCAACGACACCGGTATCAAATACCCAGGAGTTACTACGAGTACTGGTAAGGTACACATCAATTACATGTATATCAAATATACCTTTGTTGTTGCCGGCCTTCTTATCCGCTAAGTATTTGGGGCAGTTCCGCTTCCAGCGACCCTTCCCCTTGCAATAAAAGCACTCAGTCTCAGGCTTTGGGTCCATTCTTTGACTTCTTCCCAGTAACTGGCTTACCGGGCGCGGCAACATCCTTGCCGTCCTTCTTGAAGTTCTTCTTGCCCTTGCCCTTCTTGAACTTAGTGGTCTTATTGACCATCAACACTTGATGTTCTTTCTTGATTTCAGCCTCTACTGACTTCAGCATTGAGAACACTTCAGGAATGGTCTTCACCATCCCCTGCATGTTGTAGTTCATCACAAAGCTCTTGTAGCTTGGTGGGAGCGACTGGAGGATTCTGTCAATGACCACCTCATCAGGGAGGTTAATGTTCAGCTGAGTCAGGCGGTTGTGCAACCCAGACATTTTGAGTATGTGCTCACTGACAGAACTGTTTTCCTCCATCTTACAACTATAGAACTTGTCGGAGACATCATATCTCTCGACCCGGGCATGAGCTTGGAAAACTAGTTTCAGCTCTTCGAACATCTCATATGCTCCGTGATGCTCAAAACGCTTTTGGAGCCCCGGTTCTAAGCTGTAAAGCATGCCGCACTAAACGAGGGAGTAATCATCAGCACGAGACTGCCAAGCGTTCATAACGTCTTGGTTCTATGGGACGGGAGTGTCACCTAGCGGTCCTTCTAGGACATATTGTTTCCTGGCAGCTATGAGGATGATCCTCAGGTTCCGGACCCAGTCCGTATAGTTGCTGCCATCATTTTTCAGCTTGGTTTTCTCTAGGAACGCGTTGAAGTTCATGTTGACATGAGCGTTGGCCATTTGATCTACAAGACATATTTGCAAAGGTTTTAGACTAAGTTCATGATAATTAAGTTCATCTAATCAAATTATTACAATGAGCTCCCACTCAGATTAGACATCCCTCTAGTCATCTAAGTGTTACACGATCCGAGTCGACTAGGCCGTGTCCGATCATCAGGTGAGACGGACTAGTCATCGTCGGTGAACATCTTCATGTTGATCGTATCTTACATACGACTCGTGTTCGACCTTTCGGTCTCCGTGTTCCGAGGCCATGTCTGTACATGCTAGGCTCGTCAAGTTAACTCTAAGTGTTTTGCATGTGTAAAACTGTCTTACACCCGTTGTATGTGAACGTAAGGATCTATCACACCCGATCATCACGTGGTGCTTCGAAACGATGAACTGTAGCAACGGTGCACAGTTAGGGGAGAACACTTCTTGAAATTGTTGTAAGGGATCATCTTATTTACTACCGTTGTTCTAAGTAAACAAGATCCATAAACATAATAAACATCACATGCAATTATATAGTAGTGACATGATATGGCCAATATCATATAGCTCCATTGATTTCCATCTTCGGGGCTCCATGATCATCTTGTCACCGGCATGACACCATGATCTCCATCATCATGATCTCCATCATCGTGTCTTCATGAAGTTGTCACGCCAATGACTACTTCTACTTCTATGGCTAACGCGTTTAGCAATAAAGTAAAGTAATTTACATGGCGTTCTTCAATAACACGCAGGTCATACAAAAAATAAAGACAACTCCTATGGCTCCTGCCGGTTGTCATATTTATCGACATGCAAGTCGTGAATCCTATTACAAGAACATGATCTCATACATCACAATATATCAATCATCATTCATCACAACTTCTGGCCATATCACATCACATGAACAATCGCTGCAAAAACAAATTAGACGTCCTCTAATTGTTGTTGCATCTTTTACGTGGCTGCAATTGGGTTCTAGCAAGAACGTTTTCTTACCTACAAATAACCACAACGTGATTTTTTCAACTTCTATTTACCCTTCATAAGGACCCTTTTCATCGAATCCGCTCCAATTAAAGTGGGAGAGACAGACACCCGCCAACCACCTTATGCAACTAGTGCATGTCAGTCGGTGGAACCGGTCTCACGTAAGCGTACGTGTAAGGTTGGTCCGGGCCGCTTCATCCCACAATACCGCTGAAGCAAGAAAAGACTAGTAGTGGCAAGCAAGTTGACAAGATCCACGCCCACAACAAAATTGTGTTCTACTCGTGCATTAGAGAACTACGCATAGACCTAGCTCATGATGCCACTGTTGGGGAACGTTGCAGAAAATTAAAATTTTTCCTACGGTTTCACCAAGATCCATCTATGAGTTCATCTAAGCAACGAGTCAAGGGAGTGAGTTTGCATCTACATACCACTTGTAGATCGTGTACGGAAGCATTCAAGGGGATGGTGATGATGGAGTCGTACTCGACGTGATTCAGATCACCGATGTCCAAGTGCAGAACGGACAACACCTCCGCGTTCAACACACGTACGGGACGGACGACGTCTCCTCCGTCTTGATCCAGCAAGGAGGAAGGAGAGGTTGAGGAAGATTGCTCCAACGGCAGCACGACGGCGTGGTGGTGTTGGTGCAGCAGTACTCCGACAGGGCTTCGCAAGCACGTAACGGAGGAGGAGATGTGTTGGGGAGGGGAGGGGATGCGCCTTGGATGTGTGTACAGCAGCCCTCCCCTCACCCCTCTGTTTATAGGGGAAGGGGCAAGGGGGGGTGACCCCTCTAGATGGGATCTAGAGGGGGGGCGGCGGCCAGGGAGGGGGGACTTGCCCCCCAAGCAAGGGGGGCGCCCCCTTTAGGGTTCCCCCCCAACCCTAGGCGCATGGGCCCAAGGTGGGGGGCGCGCCCAGCCCCCCAGGGGCTGGCTCCCTCCCCTTTGCGGCCCATGTGGCCCTCCGGGAGGGGTGGCCCCTCCCGGTGGACCCCCGGAACCTATCCGGCGGCCCCGGTACAATACCGATAAGCCCCCGAAACTTTCCGGTGTCCGCATGACAACTTCCCATATATAAAACTTCACCTCCGGACCATTCCGGAACTCCTCGTGATGTCCGGGATCTCATCCGAGACTCCGAACAACATTCGTTAATCACATACAAGTCTTCCTAATAACCCTAGCGTCACCGAACCTTAAGTGTGTAGACCCTACGGGTTCGGGAGACATGCAGACATGACCGAGACCACTCTCCGGTCAATAACCAACAGCGGGATCTGGATACCCATGTTGGCTCCCACATGTTCCATGATGATTTCATTGGTTGAACCACGATGTCGAGGATTCGATCAAACCCCGTATACAATTCCCTTTGTCAATCGGTACGTTACTTGCCCGAGACTCGATCGTCGGTATCCCAATACCTTGTTCAGTCTCGTTACCGGCAAGTCACTTTACTCGTACCTTAATGCATGATCCCGTGACCAACCACTTGGTCACTTTGAGCTTAATATGATGATGCATTACCGAGTGGGCCCAGAGATACCTCTCCGTCATACGGAGTGACAAATCCCAGTCTCGATCCGTGTCAACCCAACAGACACTTTCGGAGATACCTGTAGTGCACCTTTATAGTCACCCAGTTACGTTGTGACGTTTGATACACCCAAAGCACTCCTACAGTATCCGGGAGTTACACGATCTCATGGTCTAAGGAAGAGATACTTGACATTGAAAAAGCTCTAGCAAACGAACTACACGATCTTTGTGCTATGCTTAGGATTGGGTCTTGTCCATCACATCATTCTCCTAATGATGTGATCCCGTTATCAGCGACATCCAATGTCCATAGCCAGGAAATCATGACTATCTGTTGATCACAACGAGCTAGTCAACTAGAGGCTCACTAGGGACATATTGCGGTCTATGTATTCATACGTGTATTACGATTTCCGGATAATACAGTTATAGCATGAATAAAAGACAATTATCATGAACAAGGAAATATAATAATACTTTTATTATTGCCTCTAGGGCATATTTCCAACATTTATATCACTTGTCTCCGCCTGTACTTCCTGAACTACCTCGACTCGTACCGCTACGCACCAAAGCTACGGCATGTCTCTTTTGCGATTGCTGAGACGGCGGAGACGGCTGACGTGGAGTTGGACCAGGTGAAGTGGCCTGACGATGTGCCGGACTTGAAGCAGGAGGTGTGGCCTGACACGATGCCGGACTTGAAACCGGAGAAGTGGCATGATGCTGTGCCGGACTTGAAACCGGAGGAGTCAGCTCACGCGTTCGGGGACTTGGAGGAGGTGGCGGACTTCGAGGAGGAGTCGTCTCACGCGTTCGTGGACTTGGAGGAGTGGGAGTCTGCTGACTCGATGGCGGACTTCGAGGAGGAGTTGGCAGACGACGCGGTGTCGGTGGACTTCGAAAGATGATGCAATCCTTTCTCCATAGGATGATACGATATATGGCCTCTCCGAGTGTGCGCTCGTCTTCACCTCCAGGAATGTCAAGTGTTAGCCCCGAATATGGGTCCACCACTTCATCAACCATGACACGAGCATAGCCCTCTGGAATCGGGATGCAATGGTAGGTTGCTTCGGGGGTAATTGGAAAAGCAACGCCGTCCGCCACCTTCATGGATATGTTCTTCATTTTGGAGTGTAGCTCACAGTTAGTGTTCTCTATGATGTCATCCACAGGGTATGTATCCAACAGTGTGTCGCCCGGGGCAGAACCAATGCTGCTTCTCGGCATGGATGGGACTGTGCTATTCAATGCTGGACGATCATCCGCTTGCCGCTGCCGTTGCTGAGACCCCCTTTCCTGGCTAAGTGAGTCGATCTGCTGTTGCTGCTGCTGGAATTTGAGTGCCAGGTCCGCGTGCCTTGCTTCTAGGCCTTGAAGGCGTTCTGCGTCCTGCTTCCTCTGCTCCTCCTCCAGCTTCCATTTCTTTTCCTCCTCCATCTTCCTTCTTGCATGGGTCATGTAGTCCTTGTTCCATTCTGAAAAGCCCTCATACCAGCGAATAACACCCTTGCCTCGTGTTCTTCCCGGGTGTTCAGGATTTCCCAGGGCGCGCGTAAGCTCGTCGTTCTCTCTGTTGGGCGTGAACACCCCCCTTCGAGCTTCTTCTATTGCGTCAATTATCTTTTGTTCGGCTCCTTTTAGATTTGCCTTCCGCGAAACTTCGCCTGTCTTCGGGTCCAACGCCCCCCCTATGCGCATAGAACCAAGTTCTGCACCTGGGGGGCCAGTTCCGAGTAACCGGAGTGACCCCTGCATCCTCCATCTCTTGCTCATATTTATCCCACTTAGGCAATCCCACCTCGTAGCCACCTGGACCCAGCCTATGGAACTGCGTCTTTCTTGCGGCATTTGCCTTGTTTTTCATCGACCGTTCCTTAGATAATTCTGAATCCTTGAAGGTCACGAAATCGTCCCAATGTTCTCTTTGCTTCTCCAGTGTTCCCTTGAAATCTGGAGTCTTCCTTTCATTAGTGAGGTAGTTGGCCCATACAGTTTTCTTGTGGGTGTTGAATGCAATTGCCATCTTCTTAAGAGCAGCGGCCTTGACTTTCTCCACATCTGCTTCAGTGAAATGATCTGGTATGGTGAAATGTTCCATCAGAGATTTCAAAAGGTCTTTTTTGGCTCTATCGTCGACCCAAGTAACACCTGGACGTTTAGTCTTTGGCTCTTTCCATTCTTGAATGGAGATCGGGAGTTTGTCCTTCACAAGAACTCCGCACTGACGAGTCCACTTGTCCGCAACGTTCTTAGGCATGAGGGGTTCGCCACTAAGTTTGGTGGATTCGATGTGGTACTTTACACCATCCTTCAACAATCTGCCCGGGCCTCGCTTTGTCTTGCTGTCTGTAGAAGCAGATTTGCTCGATCCGGAGGGCTAAAAGAAGAAAGATCGATTCGTTAATATATATTCAATAAAAAACATGTGATGATCACCATGATGCATGCTTATATAAATATACCTTGCCGGTAGTCTTTGTTATTTGAAGATCAGCATTGTCTGTGTCATCACAAGCATTGTCTGTGTCATCATAATCATAGTTCATGACTTCATCAGCTCGGTCGTTGAGATCGAATATCTTTTCATCACCCTCTCTGGTATTGTTCAGATATTGGGAGCCGTCATCTGCTTCATTCAGATCATCTAGCCTGTGAGGGCTACGTATGATGTCGAACAATTCCTCTTCTCTCTCTCTGCCGGTATTGTCCGCCATAGCTTTTACTTTACTAATACAGAAGAAATATAAAACAATTTAGTATTCAAATTACAATGCATGGATGTAATTAATCAATAAGGAAAAACTGAATCTCAAATACATTGTCTCGAATATATAATCTCGAATACATCATCGTCTTAATATATATAATCTCGAATACATCATCTCGAATATTATATATCGAATACATCACTGGCTAGGTACCTAATAAAGATCGAGTACTACAGAAGAATCTAGGGCACCACTCGCGGTTCCTGGGGCATGGGCAGTGCACACCCAAAGAGAAGGAACCATCACAGGATCATATTTCCGGTCATCTGCCCAAAGAACCCGCCAAGTAGTGGAGAACATGACGTCGTCCATAGCAGCCATGTAGCGATGGACGTGCTCATCTTCCTCCCTGACACGGTGATGCACCACCTCCGGCGGGGCCGGCTGCCTCTGCACCGAATGTGGCCCACGCGAATGCCACCAAAGAAGATCAGGATCGACGATGGGACCCGAGGCCGGGTTCCTCACCAAGCGGCGCGCCCCTCCAGGTAGCACCTCCCAGTGCCAGCCCGGCGGAGCCCAGTCCCGGACATGGGTCCCCTGAAGCAGGACGTCGTCGCGAACGGGTCGACGGCGAGGATGCGGGCCGGGCATATCGTCGAGAACAAATACTATATGCCCGCAAAAAGTAACATTTTTTAAATGATTGGATTGCGATAACTAAAATTCTATATATATGCAAATTCTAACAATTTGACATTAATCTAATTCGTCTAACTAAAACTAATTCTAAAATTTCCTGATTATATAACTAACATTTCTATAACAATTCTAATATTTATATAACTAAAAAACAGAAAAATTGCTAACATTTCTATAAATATTTCTATAACTAAAAAACAGAAAACATTTATAACATTTCTATATAACTAACATTTCTAATATTTATATAACTAAAAACAGAATAATTTCTAACATTTCTATAACTAAAAAACAGAAAAATTTATAACAAACAAACTAATGTGTGTGTGTGTGTGTAGTGTGTGTGTGTGCGTGTGTGTAGTGTGTGTGTGTGTGTAGTGTGTGTGTGTGTGTGGACATGGCGGCCGGGGCGAGCTCACCAGCGAGGCGACGACGGGGCGGCGGGACGGGGCGGCGGCGACGACGGGGCGACGGGACGGGGCGGCGACAACGGGGAGGGGCGGCCGGGGCGACGGGACGGGGCGGCGACGACGGGGCGGGGCGGGGCGCGGCGACGGGGACAACGGGGGCGGGGACGGCCGGGACGACGACGTCGACGGGGGCAGCGACGAGGGGCGGGGACGGCCGGGGTCGGCGACGAGGGGCGGGGGCGGCGACGTCGACGGGGACGGCGTCGGTCGGGGCGGGGCGGCGCGACGGAGGGTGGAAACAGAGGGAAGAAACAGAGGGAAACTGAATTTTTTTCAAGTGTTGTATATATAGGATGGACCTTTAGTACCAGTTGGAGCCACCAACCGGTACTAAAGGTCTGTTTTGGCCAGGCCAAGTGGCGGGAAGCGCACCCCTTTAATACCGGGTTGTGCCTCCAACCGGTACTAAAGGGGGGGGGGGGCTGTAGTACCGGTTGGAGCCACGACCCGGTATTAAAGGGGGTGCGCTGGCTCCAGGCAGTGCTCAAGTTTAGTCCCACCTCGCTAGCCGAGGGGCTACCGCACTGGTTTATAAGCCCCAGTGCGGTAGCTCTCTCGAGCTCCTCTCCTAAGCAGGCCTACTGGGCCTACCTGTCCTCTTCTGCCCAGTGGGCCTACTGGGCCTTTGCGGGCCTACATCCTGGCCCAACAAAAGGTTGTGTTCCTAGTCGTATGCAGGCCGCTTTGGCCCAGTAGGCGGGCTTTTTTATTTTCTTAATTTTTTTCACTTTATTTATTTTTGTTTTATTTATTTTTGAGTTGTTTTTTGCTGTATTTAGAGTTTCTTTGTGAATATTTTTGCTTTAGATACAAAAAAATACAAACTATCTGTTAGTGCTGGTAGTTTTCAAATTTGAATAGTTTAAATTTTGAATTATTTGAAATTTGTGTGAATCACTAGTTTGTGAATAACTTAACTTTGAAAAAAGTTTTTTCAGTGATTCTTTTTTCTTATGTTTAATATTAGTGTGTTTTATCATTATATTCAATTTGGTAATGCTTAGGTTATTTAAAAAATGAAATGCCTTTGTAACAGTTGAGTTTTCGTCGGAAACCCTGATACTTCGAAAGAGATTGTCCATTTTGTACACGAAGTGCATCCAGTTTTTGCCGTAACCCTCTCTACTTTTTTGCACATGCTATTTGTATGAAATTATGATACCATGCCAACTTTCAACCTTTTCTGAGTTCATTTGAAATGCTTTTCAATTTCAGGGTCATTTAGCTGGGAAAAAAATCAGTAAATGCATGAAAAAAATTTGTTTGCACATAAAATTTCTTCGCGTTTCAAATGCCAAAACACATAACTACCCTAACTATTACAGACATTCCCTCCTGGGTGTGAAACACAGAAGAAAGTGATGATTGTGAAGCCGATCACATCCCAGATCTTTGGGTGTGAAACTTTTTCTTCGCGTGTGTCCCTTTGCGCCGTAGCCATGGAAAATCTTCATCATTTAACTGGATGCTCGGGTCAATATTCACTGTGAATGGAGCAATTTCATCAAACTTTTCATAATCTTCTGACATGTCTGTCTTGTCATCCACTCCCATGATGTTTCTTTTTCCTGAAAGAACTATGTGGCGCTTTGGCTCGTCGTATGATCCATTCGCTTCCTTATCTTTTCTTTTTCTCGGCCTGGTAGACATGTCTTTCACATAAAAAACCTGCGCCACATCATTGGTAGGACGAATGGTTCGTCTGCATATGCAAGATTGTTGAGATCCACTATTGTCATTCCGTACTACGGGTCTTCCGTTACCCCGCCTCGTGTCATATTGACCCATTTGCACCGAAACAAAGGGACCTTAAAATCACCTGATCCATAGTTAAGTTCCCATATGTCCTCTATGTAACCATAATATGTTTCCTTTCCCGTGTTGGTTGTTGCATCAAAGCGGACACCATTGTTTTGGTTGGTGCTCTTCTTATCTTGGGCGATCGTGTAAAATGTATTCCCATTTATCTGGTACCCTTTGAAAGTCATTATATTCGAAGATGGTAACTGGGACAGTGAGTACAGGTCATTTTGAATATCACCATCATTCAGGGCACGTTTCTGCAACCAACTGGCGAAAGTCCTTGTTTGTTCGCGTGTAATCCAGTCGTCAGACTTCTCCGGGTGTTTGGACTGTAGAAAATTCTTGTGTTCCTCCATATACAGAGCCACCAAGGCGGAATTCTGTAGAACTGTGTAGTGTGCTTCAGTGAGAGAATGCCCGTCCATACATATTATTTGATGCCCTCCTAGCATGCCTTTTCCTTCCAGTCTGCCCTTATGCCGCGATCCAGGAACACCAATCGGCTTAAGGTCAGGAATAAAGTCAATACAAAACTCAATGACCTCCTCATTTTCTTGGCCCTTCGAGATGCTTCCTTTGGCCTATTTCTTCAAGACTCCCATGAACCTTTCAAAGGGGAACATATTGTGTAGAAATACAGGATCCAAAATGTTAATCTCTTCGCAAAGGTGAACTAGGACGTGTGTCATGATGTTGAAGAAGGATGGTGGGAACACCAACTCGAAACTGACAAGACATTGCACCAAATCATTCTGTAACCTTGGTATGATTTTTGGATTGATTACCTTCTGAGAGATTGCATTGAGGAATGCACATAGCTTCACAATGGCTATTCGAACATTTTTCGGTAGAAGCCCCCTCAATGCAACCGGAAGGAGTTGCGTCATAATCACGTGGCAGTCATGAGACTTTAGGTTCTGGAACTTTTTCTCTGCCATATTTATTATTCCCATTATATTCGACGAGAAGCCAGACGGTACCTTCATGCTGAGCAGGCATTCGAAGAAGATTTCCTTCTCTTCTTTGGTAAGAGCGTAGCTGGCCTGACCCTGATGTATGCCGTCTTTTCCGTGCATACGTTGCTGGTCCTCCCGTGCCTCTGGTGTATCTTTTGTCTTCCCATACACGCCCAAAAAGCCAAGCAGGGTCACGCAAAGATTCTTCGTCACGTGCATCACGTCGATTGCGGAGCGGACCTCTAGGTCTTTCCAATATGGCAGGTCCCAAAATATAGATTTCTTCTTCCACATGGGTGCGCGTCCGTCAGTGTCCTTCGGAACAGGTTGTCCGCCAGGACCCTTTCCAAAGATTACCTTCAAATCCTTGACCATATCATGTACATCAGCACCAGTACGGTGGCGAGGCTTCGTCCGGTGATCCGCCTCACCTTTGAAATGCTTGCCTTTCTTTCTTACGGGATGCCTTGTTGGAAGAAATCGACGATGTCCTAGGTACACATTCTTCCTACAACTATCCAAATATATACTGTCGGTACCATCCAAACAGTGCGTGCATCCGCGGTATCCCTTGTTTGTCTGTCCTGAAAGGTTACTGAGAGCAGGCCAATCATTGATGGTCACGAACAGCAACGCCTTTAGGTCAAATTCTTCCTGTCCGTGCTCATCCCACGCACGTACACCTGTTCCATTCCACAGCTGTAATAGTTCTTCAATTAATGGCCTTAGGTACACATAAATGTCGTTGCCGGGTTGCTTAGGGCCTTGGATGAGCACTGGCATCATCATGAACTTCCGCTTCATGCACAACCAAGGAGGAAGGTTATACAAACATAGAGTCACATGCCACGTGCTATGGTTGCTGCTCTGCTCCCCAAAAGGATTAATGCCATCTGCGCTTAGACCAAACCATACGTTCCTTGGGTCACCTGCAAACTCCTCCCAGTACTTTCTCTCGATTTTTCTCCACTACGAACCGTCAGCGGGTACTCTCAACTTTCCGTCTTTCTTACGGTCTTCTGCGTGCCACCGCATCGCCTTCGCATGCTCTTTGTTTTGGAACAAACATTTCAATCGTGGTATTATAGGAGCATACCACATCATCTTGGCAGGAATCTTCTTTCTGGGGCGCTCGCCCTTGACATCACCAGGGTCATCGCGACTGATCTTATAACCCAATGCACCACATACCGGGCAAGCGTTCAAATCCTCGTACTCACCGCGGTAGAGGATGCAGTCATTAGGGCATGCATGTATCTTTTGCACCTCTAACCCTAGAGGGCAGACAACCTTCTTTGCTTCATACGTACTCTCGGGCAATTCGTTGTCCTAAGCATATTCTTTATCATTACCAGCAACTTTCCAAATCCCTTGTCAGATACACCATTCTCTGCCTTCCATTGCAGCAATTCAAGTGTGGTGCCCAACTTTTTTTGTCAGCTTCGCAATTCGGGTACAACAATTCCTTGTGATCCTCTAACATGCGCTGCAACTTCGTCCTCTCCAGATCACTTGCACAGTTTCTCTTTGCATCGGCAATGGCCCGACCTAGATCATCAGCGGGCTCATCTGATGCCTCTTCTTCAGCTTCTTCCCGCATTGCCGGCTCAGCTTCTTCCCCCATTGTTGTATCATCGTATTCAGGGAACCCACGGCCAGGATAGCCGTCGTCGTCCTCTTCTTCTTCATTGTCTTCCATCATAACCCCTATTTCTCCGTGCTTGGTCCAAACATTATAGTGGGGCATGAAACCGGACTTAAATAGGTGGACGTGAATGGTTTTTGACGTAGAGTAACTGTGACCACTCTTACAGCCAGCACATGGACAAG
This sequence comes from Triticum timopheevii, assembly GCA_963921465.1. Taxonomy (NCBI): domain Eukaryota; kingdom Viridiplantae; phylum Streptophyta; class Magnoliopsida; order Poales; family Poaceae; genus Triticum; species Triticum timopheevii. The sequence goes on from OY997266.1 coordinate 467,663,797, forward strand.
GCCTAAAACCATCCGCCCGCTTGTTTGCCTCAACGGCCCGCAGAAAAGTATGCACGCCATTAATGAACTCGGGAGAGCATCGGTCATCATACATCCATTGTCGGCTCATCTTCATTACACAACACCGAATAGACCAAATTAATACAAGTTCATACATAAAGTTCATACATAAAGTTCATATACAACACTTAATTAAATGCAGCATACAAATAACTCTTTAGCTAAAGAATTTAAATGCAACAACAAATGCGATGAAGATCGCAACTAAGGTAACAATTGATCCAACAACATAATGATACCAAGCCACACTATCAATGGCATATTTTCTAATCTTTCTAATCTTCAACCTCATTTTCTCCATCTTGATCTTGTGATCATCGACGGCATCGGCAACATGCAACTCCAATTCCATCTTCTCCCCCTCAATTCTTTTCAATTTTTCTTTCAAATACTCGTTTTCTCTTTCAACTAAATTTAACCTCTCGACAATAGGGTCGGTTGGAATTTCCGGTTCACATACCTCCTAGATAAAAATATCTATGTCAACTTGATGGGCAATAATTTGTCATAAACACGAAATGTAACAACTAGTTTTAAAAGAGAATATACCACATCCGAATCATAACAAGGACGAGGGCCGACGGGGACGGATATCAAAACCATGGCACTATGTATAACAAACAACGTACGGGTAAGATTATTATATGAGTAACTATATCCAAATCACACAAACATCAATTTGGTAATGTAAAACATTCATGAACAAGAGCCTCACCACAAGGTGGTGCCGACGACGGAGATTTAGAAGGCACTAAGTAAACCACACCTACATATGCAAACTAAGTGTTATTTTTGACCTCAAATTGCATATAAATCAAATACTAGCAAATATAATTCCTCCCAAATTAATCACTATACAAAGCATTGCAAGAGCTAATCTAGCAATGAGAGTTGAAAGGACAAAGTTGCTAACCTTTGTGATCATTTGAATGGATGGGGGCCTTCAAATCTTGACAAATTTTGGGCAAAATTTGTGAGGAGCTCGAGGAAGAGAGGGGAAGAACAGAGGGAGTGAGGGGAAAGGGGAAGAACAGAGTGGCTCGGGTGGACGAAGGGTTTATGTACGTCGACCTTTAGTACCGGTTCGTGACACGAACCGGTACTAAAGGTGATGGAGGGGCCCTAGACTGACAACACCCTGCCACCACCCTCTTTAGTACCGGTTCGTGCCACGAACCGGTACTAAAGGTTCGCCACGAACCGGTACTAATGAGAACGGCCGGCTAGCCGTTGGAACCGGCACTAATGGACACATTAGTGCCGGCTCAAAATCAAACCGGCACTAATGTGTCTCATATTAGGTCCTTTTTCTACTAGTGACCGTGTTGAAAGTAAAAAATAAAAAATAAAAAGAGAAGAACAACAAAACATCAACAACTATTATCGCCTCCACAAAACACTGACTACAAGAAACTTCTCCAACATCAGCACCATCTAGAACCTCAGTACGCCCGACGCACGCAAGGCACCCAACGCTAGGGTTTTCACTGCCTCCCGCAGTTGGCCTGCCTCATCTTCTTTGGCGTTAGGGCCATGGAGATGTGGTGGATCCCGATTCTTACCGATGGGAGGGCTCCATGGTTAGTTTTTTTTCCTGAGTTTTGGTAGGGTTTGTGTCCTGCATAGGAAGGTGAAACAACGGTGGCTTCCTGAAAATGGAATGAGGTTCTCCTCGCCTAGCCTTCGTCCCGGTGGTACTTCCAGCGTTGCCGGAGGGTGAGTGGAGGTTTGTCTCCGGCGTATGTAGCAAGATTTGGTTAGCGTTTGTCGTTGGTGGATCAGGTCTTTGTTCATCTATTTTCCCGTGTCTATAGATTGGACCCTTCCAATCTACACTTCTTTTCATCAACGGCCGTTGTTGTTCTGGTGCGCTGGTTCTTTAGGGCCTTCAAACGATGACTTCCTGACTGTCTACTATAATAAGGTTTGTCCAGCTCCGGTGATGCAGAGGCGCTGGTGGCGACACGCCTTCATCTCACTCCAATGCTTGTAGCCGTCGCTAGGTGACTATGGATCAGGATGTAATTTTTACTTCTGATGTTTTTTTACAATAACTTCTGATGTTCTTTGTATTACCTTGAAAATTGATGAATATATCAAAAGTTTTAAAAAAAACTGACTACAACAAGTTTCTCCAACATCAACGCCTTCGGTCATGTCATGGAAGATATATCCTCTGCCACAAAAGACTACTCGATTTCCCCATTATGGGGGCGTTTCAGCAACCGAGGCCCATGGAGCCTCACTTACGCAAGGGCCTATAAAACAAGACAAACCCATCCGCACGCTGGGCTACCCACGCTGTCACACTACCATCAAACCCTAGATTTTTCAGGCTCTCTACGCCGAAGCGGTCCGCCCGATCTGCTCAAGCCGCGCCGGAGTCCTCCAACGTTCAGGTACATGCTCTTTATCCCTTTTTACCGATCGTGTTTCGTTTTCTTCTTCTCTCAGCTTTTTAATCGCGCATGTGTTTCTTTCAGAACCACCGCGCGATGGACGGCGATGGGCGGATTGTTCACCAGGTCATCAGCGCATGGCGCGTGGAGGATGACGGGCAGAACCGCCTCACAGAGAACGGCAGACCGATTGTCCCCCAGCCCCAGGTCATCAGCGCATGGCGCGTGAAGGATGGCGGGCAGAGCCGCCTCACGGAGAACGGCGGGCCGATTGCCCCCCAGGTCATCAGCGCATGGCGCGTGGAGGATGGCGGGCAGAACTGCCTCACGGAGAACGCCAGACCGATTGTCCATCAGGTCATCAGCGCATGGCGTGTGGAAGATAAAAACTCGAAGTACAACTAGGAGATTTTTCCTCTCCTAAAATAAGGTTTAGCTGGTTGTTGCCGAATAAATAGAACTTCTCTGTTTAGGGCGAACTCAAGGATTATTATCTTCAGTTTCATACATCCGCAGCTGGGCTTAGGGCTACCACGACAACGGACACATCCACAAGCTATGTGAAAGGAATCTCCTACGTAGTTCTGATGATAAACACCAAACTGACGATCAAAGGTTTATAGCTGCACTTTGTTTGTGTGCTTGCTCATCTACTTACCAGTTCCGCTGGTTCTCCGGGAGGAGCCCCTTTGCTTACTCCTGCGCCATGCGGATGGCCACCGCGGCCAATGCCGACCCCAGCCGCGGTGCCCTGGCGGGTCTTGCCCTTGGCGGCAGCAACAGAGGTGTCACTGAGCGACTACTCATCAATCTTGGGGAGCTCCTTGTCAAGGCGGCCGTGCGTTGTCGAGGCGGCGGCAGTGCCGCGCGGCCGTCTCCAAAGTGATGAGCGGTCGGTCGTAGGCCCATTCTCGTGAATCGGTCTGTCCTTTCGGTGAAGGGGCCTTATGCACTAGGTCCGTCTGTGGACTTGGTCCAACAACAAACATTGTCTCTTAATTGCATGAGAGCTCCTATGTGACCCTCTCTGCGTCAAGCACTCGAGCGATCGCATAGGGGATCGACAGACTGGGCCGGCCCATCTCTCTCGTGAACAGTAGCTCACGCTGGAATTAAAAAAGATGCGTTGCCAGGGATCGAACACTATAACTGGGGCACCTAAGCATACGACTCGAACCAGTTGAGCTAGGTAACTTTGTTGATCATAGAAGAGCGCAAAATCTTAAGAAATCTTAAACGCCGATCCGAACATGTTTAAAAAATTCGAACACATTTTTTTTTTCAAAAACCAAACACGAATGTTTTATTAAACGCGAATATTATTTTTTTTCACAAATTTTGAGAAAACTCAAACATTTTTCAACACGCATATGAATTTTGGAGATGCGGACATATTTTTTAGAACGGAAAACATTTTTTAAACCACCCAAAAAATTGAACAGGAACAATTTTTCAAATTTCAAAAAAACATTTGGAAACACGAACAACTTTTCCACGTGAAGAATTTCTGAATTCCAGAACAAAATTAAAAAAACAATTTTTTAAAAAATTTGCAAACAATTTTGGAAACAGAAATTTTTTCCGAAACTTCCAACAAAACATGTAATAATATGAACATTTTTTGAAATTTTTGAACAATTTTTCAAACTCCCAAAGAAATTTATGGAATTTATGAACATTTTTCAAATTGTGAACAAAGTTTGAAAACATGAACATTTTATAAATTCGTGAACAAATTTGGAAAGCTGGAACACTTTTTGAAATTCCTAAACATTTTACGAATGCAATTTTTTATAAATATGAACATTCATTGAAACACACGAACAAAAATTGAAAATGAACATTTTTCTTAAATTTGCGAACAAATTTTGCAAAGTGGTGAAATTTTGAAAAAGAACATCAAGAAAAGAAACAGAAACTAAAAAAAGAAAGTGAAATTTGAAATATGTGAACATTCTTTAGAACTTCCGAACAAAATTTGAAATATGTGAACAAATTTTTGAAATGGGAACATTTTACGAAACTCACGAACAAAAATTTCAAGCACGAATAATTTTTGAAAAATGTGAACAAAATTTGAAATAGGAACATTTATTGAAACTCACAAACAAAAATTGAAAAAATGAAAGTTTTTCTTAATTTGAGAACAAATTTTGCAAATTTGTGAAATTGTGAAAAAAACATAAAAAAAGAAACAGAAACTAAAAAAAGAAAAGAGAAACAAAATTTGAAGATGAGAACATTTTTTGAAGTTTGAACAATTTTATGAAAGCATGAACATTTTTTCAAGTCAAGAACAAAAATTCTAAGGAACCTTCTAGAAGGTTCCCAAAACCAGAAAAACCGGCTGGGAACCACCTAGAAGATTCCCAAAACCGGATTCGCTTTAACGTTGAACGGGCCGGCCCATCCTAACGCGCTCGTCGATCTGCCTGTGCGTCCGGTCGACTACTTGCCGCAAAGAGCGGCAAATAGGAAATTCCTAATTGCATGGCGGTGGCGGCGAAAAAAATGCCGTGAATCAGTCCGTCCTCTCGGTGACGGGGCCTTATGCACTAGGTCCGTCTATGAACCTAGCCCAACAACAAACATTTTCTCTCAATCGATGGCGGCGGAAAAAGAATTCCGTGATGGCAGAGTAATGGCTTAGGATCCTTGTGAGTGTAGTGTAAAAAATGCTCTTATATTATGGGATGGAGGAAGTATCACCTAATGTTCAAGTTTTGCAGCATGCCCCTCTCACTGCACATCAACACATGTTGGATTGACACACACACACACATCTATATAGCTTTCTAATACACTTCATCCGATGTTCACCACTAAAGACAGTTACGGAGGAGTCTCTTCTTCACATTTTAATTTCAACGTGATCCATTTGGCCATACTATCAACTACTGCGGTGTGATCCAGATCTCGTGTTCATTAGTATTGCACCCCATGCTTAGACGGATCTGCGCCGACGCACCGGCCCAACTGTTGGGCCGGTTGAGGCCCAGCCGTCCGATGCGGTTTGCGTGGACCGTCAGATCTGCGCGCATACACGGACTGAAGCAACCGTTGCAACAAAAAAGAACAGTTTTGTTGCGACCGTGTACGAACAGCCACATCAAGGAAAACAGGGGAGCTGGATCCCCCCGCGTCTACCCGTCCCTGATCCGCGGCAGCGGGGGCTAGATCCGCCTGTTATTCGTTCCCCGCGGCCGAATCACGTCGAGGAGGGGCTCCCCCACCTATCAAGCCGCCTTGGGATTGCTTCAATCATGTCTTACATACGTCATGACCTCCTTGCCGCCATGGATTTGGGCTCGAGCTCCGCTGCCGTTCATGGCCGGAGTCCCTGGTGGTAGTGGACCGGTGCTGCAATGGTGCGACAACCCTGATGTGGTCTTCCAAGATGCACCACGGCATGGCCGGGATGAAATTGATCTGGTATGAATTCTAATTGCAAATCCTAGATCCTTTTGTTCACAAAAAAATGTTGCAACCTTTGATTTCAATTGATGAGCGTGAGATTAAAAAGAGATGTTCTCAACATACTTGTGTTTGAATTTTGTGTAATGTTTCTAAGATGTTGTCAATTAATGCTAGCATCTTCCTGCTGTCTGCTAGTAAAATGTTACAAGTACGTGTTGCACTTGCTACATGCTACTTGCTGGATGTTGCATGCTACATCCTAAAATGTTGCATGCAAGAATTATTTTGGAATTGTGATTGACATGCTGCGTCCACTTTTTTTGTTCGCGCTTTTTGCGTGTTTTTTCACGCAGCAAAAAAAAGACTTGGGTGCTGATTTTGTTGCAGAATGTTGCTGTAGAGCCATCAATTTTCCTTGATGATGATATGAAAAATGTTGCGCACGAAGAAGAAGATGATGGCATTGATCTGAATGATACTCCGGGAAATGATAGTGACGATTCGTTGCAGCTGAACACGGATGGTGTAGCTCCAAATCATGGCAATGCCCGTGTGGCTAGTGACAATGCCAACGGAAATGCTGCAACACTTGTTAACGAACCAGATGAAGATATATCATCACAACCAGTTGTCCCTTTTGTTGGAGTGGTTTTTGACAATGTTGAAGAAGCTCAGCGTGTTTACAATGAATATGCCTCGAAGATGGGCTTTGGAACTCGTATTGTGACATCAAAGTATAGTAGGAAAAATAGCTCGGAGCATAAGCGCATTCTAATCTATAGAGTTTTTGAGTGCATACACTCACGGAAAAATCCTTCGAAGAATGTTGGTGGTAGCATTTCTGACGGGGCTGCAACAAATCAGTGTGATGATGTTGATATGAGCTATGCTAGTAACAAAAAATCTCCAAGCAAAGAAGCTGGCATCTATATGGATGTGCGACAAGAGGAAAAGAAACCGGTTGGAGCGGTATGATTGCAAGGCTCGTATGGGTGTTAACCTCAAAGACGGTAGCTGGTTTGTGACAGTTTTTGAGGCCGATCACACACACCAGTTGATGTTGCAAAGGGGGCGTCGGAGATTTTGCTGCTCTCACAGAAAGATCCCGGATGCAGACATGCAGTACATCACTTCACTGCACTATCGCAACATATCAACGACTAATATGATGGGCTTGCTTGGATATGCACGGTGTTGCGATCCAAGGAGTTTGCCGTATGTGAAGACTGATGTGACAAATGCAAGAGCAAAGCTGCGAAGGGGCCTGTCAGAGCGTGATTTGGAGCTGACAGTTGAGTACTTTGAGAGAAGACAAGTGGAGAATCCCAACTTCTTTTTCTCGAAGCTAGAAGAAGATGGATCTGTTAGGGCACTTTTCTAGGTTGATGGGAGAACAAGGGCCTTGTATCCAAAGTACAAAGATTGTGTGTTTTTCGACACCACATTCTGCACAAATCGCTACAACTTGCCCTTTGCTCCGATTGTTGGCATTAACAACCACACACACACACACACACACACACACACTGTTGGTTGGGGTGTGCTTTGTTGCCTGATGAGACCATCGAAACTTTCAAGTGGGTCTTCCAGCAATGGATGTTGGCAATGAATAATGAGCATCCGTTGAACATTATGACGGATCAAGACCAGGCAATGGCTACAACCATCTCAATGGTATTTCCAGATTCAACACACAGATGTTGGAAGTGGCACGTCTTCCGGGTTGCAAGGACAAAACTAGGGAAGATGCTGGGCAAGGATGAGCCTTTTGCAGAAGCATTCTATGGTTGCATTAATGGTTCAGATAAGTTTGAAGAACGGTGGAAGCAGATGGTCGAGTTATTTGGTGTGGCTGATAAGAAACACCTCAAAAACATGTGGAACAGGAGGGAGATGTGGGCTCATGTGTACTTTAGGAATAAGTTTTTCCCATTCACATGAACAACTGGGCACTCCGAGGGCCTGAATTCCTACTTCAAGACTTTAAATCATCATGGAGACTCGGTTAGGACATTTGTGCAACAGTTTGAGCTTTGCCAGGAGCTAATGCTTGATCGTGAAGACCATGCTGGCTTCATCAATGAAGCGATGAGGTCGCCACTCTGGGGAAAGTAAGTCCAAAGTAATGTAGCATTTTTTTAGTTTTCCAGTACAGTTTGGTTGCAACATTTCTTTGAAAAATATGTAGCAATTCTTATTGATGTTGGAAGCTTTTTTGTTTGCAGTTAGAACATTGAAAAGTAGGCTACAGATTTCTATACCAGAGAGGTATTTTCCAAGTTTCAAAAACTATTGGCTAAATCAACAGGCTATGGGCTGCAATACCAGCTGCAATGGAATAACATCTAGTTTCGCCTTGTTGCAAAAGATGGCATCAACCCTAAAGTGTACATGGTGCGTGTTGCCCCTGAAGATCAGATATACATGTGCAGCTGCAACATGTTTGAGATGTGTGGGCTGATCTGCCCACATATCATCTGTGTCATGGTGCACCTGAACGTGCAAGCGATACCTACGAATTACATGCTTCCAAGATGGTCTAAGAGAGCAACCGACCTTGCACCTGAACCAGGTGATGTGCATAGAGCTATGCATTTCAGCGTCCCCACGACAAACACCCTAAAGTTTAACTCTCTCTGCCGGAAGTTTGGGAAACTCGCTTCTGATGCATGCTTCAATGATGAAGCTTATAGTTTTGTCTCTGGGCTAATTGATCAGCGCAGTGTTGGGGTTGCTGCAATAAAAGCTAGAGTGAACGATGGGGTTGCAGGAGACGAAGAAGCCCAAGGTCATGCAGCAAATGAACAAGTCTCAGGGGGTCCAAGTACAGGGCAGCAGGATCCACCCCCCGTAGGACTACGAAACCCACCAAAGTCAGCAAGAAGGGGAGGCCAAAAGAAAAGGAGAAGCGAAGGAAGCCACTAATTGAGCTTCGAGAAGATGAAATGAAGAAGAAAGCAAAGAAGAACGCAGCAAAAATGAAGAAAGCTCCAAAGCCAAGGGAAAAGAAAACTCCATGCAAATATTGTGAAGATGAGGATCACAACGTGAAGAACTGCCAACTCCTTGCCGCTTTTCTTGCTGCGAGTGCGAGCGCGAAAGTTCCGGGTGTCGGCCCAATCCTTACACTTTAGGATGTTTCGTGAGGGAAAAAAATGATGAATTACCTTGTAAAACCCCATGTCTTATGATAAAAAGTTGTGTTGACTAGTTGTGAATGTTTGTGTTGTGGGATTGCAACATATTATTACATGCGTGGTTTCAAAAAGCAGAATATTGGTTTTTGAATTATGATGGTGCCAACTTCTAAGTTTTTTTTGTAAAATAGTACTCAATGGTTGTTGTTACCACAGCTTGATCCATTTTTAAAAAACAAACATGATTTAAGCTTTTGAAAAGCATGGTTGCAGGTTTTGAAAAACATGTTTGAAGCTTTAAGGAAACATGCACTACTGGAATCAGCTACTTTGCCATCTGCCAGCTCTTTGCCGTCAGCTAGCAGACAGCAAAGAAGCTCTTTGCCATCAGCTACCAGAAAGCAGACGGCAAAGAACTGGCTGATGGCAAAGAAAGCCTTTGCCATCAGCCTGTTCTTTGCCGTCCGCTAGCTGACGGCAAAGAATCTTTGCCGTCCGCTAGCAGACGGCAAAGAGGGAGGGGTCCCACTGAGGAGCTGGTTAAAAAATACTTAACGTCCCCCCACTTTGCCGTCCGCAGCAGACGGCAAATATGAACAAAAGCGGACGGCAAAGGAGGGCGGACGGCAAAGGCTACCCTAACTAACCTAACTAACAGCCGAGCCCCCTCCCCCGCCCGTTACTCATCTCTTCTCCCTCGACCTCCTCCGCCCCCGCCCCCACCGCCCCACCGCGCCGCCCCCGCCCCCACCCTCGCCGCCCCCGCCACCGCCCCCCGCCTCCCGGCGCCGCCGCCGCCCCCACCCCCTCCCCCACCCGCCACCGCCCCTACCGTCCCGCCGCCCGGCGCTGCCCCCGCCCCCGCCCCTCCCGCCCCCGCCCCTCCCGCCCGGCGCCGCCCCCGCCCCCGCCGCCCGGCCATCCCACTGCCCCGCCGCCCCGCCGCCCCCACCCACCCACCACCCCGGCGCCAGCGTCGCCCCCTGCTCCGGTGAGTTTTTTTTTCTGTTTTTCTTTTTTTTGCTGTTTAATACTTGTTTAATTGTTATTGTTAGTGTTAGTGTTAGATTTAGTGTTAGAAAAGAAGAAAATTTAGTGTTAGTGTTAGAAAAAAGAATATGTAGAAGAAAATAAGAAGAAGTGGAAAAAAGATGAAAAAGAAGAAAAGAAAAGAAGTAGAAAAAAGATGAAAAAGAAGAAGAAAAGAAGTAGAAGAAGTAGAAGAAGAAGAATAGAAGAAAAGAAAAGAAGTAAAAGAAGTAGAAAAAAGATGAAAAAAGAAGAAGAAGAAGAAAGGAAAGAAGAAGAAAGGAAAGAAGAAGAAGAAGAAGAAGAAGGATAGAAGAAGAAGAAGAAAGGAAAGAAGAAGAAAAAAGAAGAAGAAGAGAAGGAAAGAAGAAGAAGGATAGAAGGAAACACCCCGACCACTGACCCCGACACCCCGACCCCGACACCACACCCCGACACCTGACCCCGACACCCCGACCCCGACACCACACCCCGACACACAGACCACGACACCACACCTCGACACCCCGACCCCGACACGACACCCTGACCCCGAAACAGCACCCCGACACCGACATGACACCCCGACCCCCTAAACCTCCCGAAAAGGTGCTCTTTGGCCTTCCAGAGGCGCTCTTTGGCCTTCCAGAGGCCGACGGGGTTATATATTTGTGAATTATTAGTTAGGTCATATATTTTTCGATTTTGTTATGAAAAACATCATATATAATTGTGTTGATCGGGTAGATTTAAATGTGCAGTTGTTTCATCGCTGCGAGGTTTGGTGTTCGACGACCTCGCCGTGCGTTTGACGAGCTCTGCCCCTTCGTTCGTGGGTGAGCACAAATGACATGTCCTTCTCCCCCCCATTAATTATTTGCACAAATGACATGAAATTTGGTAGCTAGCTATATATGTGTCTTGAATCATCAGTCTGCGTAACCAATATGTGTCTCCCGTTCGAAAGCGTCATAGTTATAAATATGCATGCATTTGCATATTTATAACCTTGATTCTTTCGAATTGTCCAACGCTATCCATGGACAGCCCGAGTATGTGTAGATTGGGTTCGTTTTCCCATATGCTTTGCTCCGGATCCGACACATAAATTTCGTCAGTGCCTCCCCTGTTGTTCTACGGGTACACATCCTCTCTGTTTATTGCAGAGACGTGTATCAGGAGAACAGCGAGGAGGTGCTGCCAAAATTTTGCGTCGGATCCGGAGCATAGCTTGGGAAAATGAACCCAATCTACACATACTCGGGTGGGATTAGGACCTATCATTACCTATTAGAGTGTAGGTTGCATGGATGTAATAAAATTGACAAAGTAGATCAACTGATGAATATATACATGGTGAATTATATATATAATTGTTGTGTGTCCAGTAGCTCTGAAAGTCAAGATGAGTGATCGTGCGTGGATGTATACCGGTCACACTGGTCAGAACAAATGGAGCGTTGAATGGTTCACAAAAACCAAGGGGTTTATGCAAGCCGCATTTGCAAATGGCCAGAGGAAAACTTGGTGCCCCTGTTTCCGATGCGGCAATTGGGAAAAGAGGATAGAGACTGAAATGGGTAAACACCTGCAGAAGAATGGTTTTACGCCCGATTATACGGTGTGGAAATTTTATGGTGAGTCTGCCCAACGTGACTGAGCTGAGGTGGATCATCGTTGCACCGACGAGCATGGTACCGGGATGGAAAACATGGTGCAAGACTATGATGATGCTCGGGATTTGAACGAGGAGATGGAGGAATATGCAAAGGCCTTCAATGAAATGTTGGAGTCTTCAAAACATCCGCTCCACGAGCACACTGAGCTTTGTCAGTTGGATGCCATCTCAGAAGTAATGGCTTTGAAGGCTCAGTTCAACTTGGGCAGAGAATGCTATGACGCAATTATGACAGTATTTGGACGTTTTCTACCCAAAGGCCATGTAATGCCTGCAAACCTATACCAGTCGGACAAAATCCTCCGTGCACTGAAGATGCCCTATGAGAAGATACATGCCTGTGAGAAAGGATGTGCCTTATTTAGGCTTGACTATGCGGACTTGAACTATTGTCCCATTTGCAAGTGTTCCAGGTATATTGTGGTAGACAATGGTATGGGTGAGAAGACATAGACCAAAATCCCTGTTAGTGTTCTTCGGTATATGCCAATCGTACCAAGACTTCAACGTCTTTTCATGGTCGAAGAGACGGCCAGACAGATGACATGGCACAAAACAGGCAAAAGAACCGAACTAGATGCAGATGGTAATCTGATGATGGTACACACATCGGATGGTGTTGCGTGGAAAAAGTTTGATGAATTACATGCTGACAAAGCGGCAGATCCGAGGCATCCTCGAGTCGGCATCAGCACCGATGGAAGAGGATTATGAACCTCGAGTCGGCATCATCCACGTGCTAGACTATCTCCCCCAAAGGAAGAGGATTATGAACCTCACATTAACCCAGACACATATGAAGGAGAATTCTTCCAAGAGACACGTCTTTCCAAAAAGCATTTCAAGAACCGGTATACTTCACCCCAAAACATTGAAGTAGACAGCGACAGTGAATCCCACATCACCCCAGAGGAGGAACAAGAAGAGCCGGAACAAGAAGAGGTTACTGTTGCGGACAACCTCTCAATGCTTGACCGATTACGTAAAGGTGGCCTTCCACATGTTGATGCCACTGAACCCTATGAGCCCGTCATTGATTATAGTGATGATGATGATTATGCATTTATTGATGATACTGATCGAGATTATTAGTAGTGTCAGTATTCAATTTTTTTATGTTGTACTTGATGATGATACACTTAAGTGATATACATATTATTATTCATGTCGGTATTTTTTTTATGTTGTACTAATTTCGTTTACTCTTTGTCATGGCAGGTGTTGAAAGATGGAAGGGGAGCCGACTGAGGCCAAGGACAAACGTGCCCAAATTGAAGGTGTGCCACACCATCAAGGTAGCTCCAGCTTATATCAGTTCGGGCGGAATTGGGTAATGTGGTTTGCTTCATTATTAATGCAATTCATTCATCATGCTAGCTTGAGCCCTTTAATTACTAATTTACTTTGTTTCTCTCTTTCAGGCATGCTACAATAAGACGGATAAGGTGCCAGAGGGGTACGACCTATATGCCATGGCCCACACTGCCTCTTACAAGCAAGTCAAGGGGAAGGCGAGGAAAGGGGAGGAGTTTAACCCGAGCCAGATCCCCTACAATCCAGAGCAGGTGATGATATCTAGTGGCGGGAGGTCCCGTGGCTCCATAGCCATTGATACAGAGATTGCTCCTGAGACCACGGTGAGTTTAATTTGAATGGATGTTACTTGCTAGTCTTAACATTTGAGTGTCATCATGCTAACGAAATATTGGAAATGATCTTTGGTGCAGCGTTACTCCACACAAGCATCACACGATCCTTCTACAGCTACTGGCCTGAGCCAGCCCGCTCCCACACCTCCATGATCAAGGTAAGTTTCTTTAGTTTTTTGCTTAACAAATGCATAAAGACCTAGACTTAGCTTTATTTCATCCAATATGCTTACCTTAATGACCTAGAGTTAGCTTCTTTTCCTGCAAAATGACTTAATAAGCTTACTGACCTCCAAAACCAGCCATTTTACCTAAGTTAGCTCTAAAACGATCTATACTCAGCTTTGTTTCCTCCAAAATGACCTAAGTTAGTTATAATATGCTTAGTTAACTAGGTTTGCTCAATAATTACATGTACTTACCTTACTCATATAAAAACAGCATAATTAGCTTAGTTAGCCCATAAACGATCCATTTTACCTACATTGGCTCTAAAATGATGCATTTTACCTAAGTTAGCTCATAAACGATCCATTTCACCTAAGTTACCTCACAAACGATGGCGTGCTTCTTCTTCTAGTCTTCTTCTTCTAGTCACCTTTTCCTAACTTTCTTATTTGCCATTTTGCAGATTTCATTCACTTCTCGGAAGCTAGCTTGCTATGATGGAGTGCTTGTTTTTTATTCCATTCTCTTCTAGTATTCTTCTAGCTTGCTACGATGGAACTTGCTATCTTGATGAAACTTTGCATTGTAATATGTATGTGCAAGTTTGCTATCTTGACGAAACTTGCTATGTATGAGTGGATGGAACTATATATGTATGTACGATGAAACTTATGTGCTGTTAAATAGCTCTGTGAAATATATCTATATATGTCATATATATTTGCTGTGAAAATTGTTGGATTTAAAAAAATAGAAAAAAGAGCCAATATGCAGGCTCTTTGCCGTCAGCCACCGACGGCAAAGGTCTCTTTTCCATCAGCAGCGGACGGCAAAGAGGCCACGTGGCAGGCAACTGTGCTTCCTGGGAGGCTGACCTATTTGGTCAGTTTGCCAACAGTGGCTGACGGCAAAGAGAAAAAAAAACTTTGCCTACAACGGCGGACGGTAAAGGCCTTCCGATGTTTGCCGCCAGCGGCCGACGGCAAAGGCTTGCCGTTAACCACCTAACGGAGTAACAGCGCAATTATTGCCGTCAGTATTCTTTGCCGTCAGCAGCTGATGGCAAAGGACCCTTTGCCGTCAGCCGCCCGAAGCGGACGGCAATGTAGCTCTTTGCCGTCCCGTATGTTGCCGTCCACTTTTGCCGTCCGCGGCGGACGGCAAAGACCTTTGCCGTCCGCCATCCATGCCTTTGCCGTCCACCGTGGCTGATGGCAAAGTAGCTGATTCCTGTAGTGATGGTTGCAGCTTTTGAAAAACATGGTTGAATCTTCTTGAAAACATGTTTTGAAACTTTCTGAAAAAGCATGGTTGCAGCATTTTAAAAACATGGTTGAAGCTTGTAGGAAACATGGTTGAAGCTTTTGGAAAACATGGTTGAATCTTTTTGAAAATATGGTTGCAGCTTTTAGGAAACATGGTTGAAGCTTTTTCAAACAATGGTTGAAGCTTTTTTAAACATGGTTGAAGCAAAATAATGGTTGAAGCTTTTTCAAACAATGGTTTAAGCTTTTTTAAACATGGTTGAAGCAAAATAACAAGTTTGAAAAGGAAAAGCCTTGAATGATTTAAAGTGTTGATTTTGCAATGCAGCAAGAGTTGGGAAAGGAAGCTTATTTACATTATGCTTCCAGCAAAAATATTGTAGGGATGTAGCTAATTTGCAGGTAAAATTTATATTTTGGCCCTGCAACAAATCTAATAGAAGGTTGTAGCTATTTTCTGTTAGCTTCCAGCAATTTGAGTGTGACAATGCATCATCCACATATTGTTTTCATGAAAAAGGTTTCGAGGGGAAAAAATGCACAGAGATTCCCTTGAAACTTCGATGGATGAAGCTCAGAACCAGCAAAACAATAAACAATCTTCAATGCATGATCATGTTGGCAAGCAGAAGAACACATCCATTAAAAACGGAAGAAGTGCTTCATCCAAAAGATCAAGTTATCATCGGTTTACATACCAAAAGAACACATATGTTTACCGAAGGTATCATCAGTTTACATACGAACATGCACTACTCTAATACTATCAGAACGCTACCACCTCAGACATGATTCTAGACCTAACGAAAGAAACGAGCTTGATCAAGGTTGTCAGAATCGCGATTTTGAATCGGATCGGAGCTTTGATGGTAGGATCGCAAATCGTAGAATCTTCACTATCAGGATCGTAAAGTCGTAGATTCTAAGAACTAAAATCGTAGAATCATAGGGGTTTGTTTGGATCGTAAAGTCGTAGAATCGTATAATAGAATCGCGATTCTGACAACCTTGAGCTTGATTGTCTTGAACCCTCCAGCAAATTAAGCCACCAACTCTTCCCTGAATGCCCGCTCCATTGGGGCATTGTTGATTGGGTGAATGCAGAGGTTGTGCGCCACATCCATGCGGTATCGCGCCATGTCTTCCTGTAAAAATGAATGCAAAAAGTAAGCAAGTATGATACTAATTATTCTTGTGTTGCATGAGTATTGAAAACAAAGAAAGTAGATTGCAACAAAATGACAAGAAAAAAATGTGTACCTGCTTGAACTCTTTCATTTACTTCTCATCAAAGTTCTCCACATATTTGAGCCCGAAAAAGCCACAATCACATCTATGAGATAAAAAAAGTTCTCCTTCATAGTTCCCATGCATAGTTGAAACAACAAAATGTTGAAATTGAACACATGATTGAAGCAAAATTCAAAAAGAAAACTCATAGGGTATCTTGCTTTGGGTAATCCTCTAGGTCAACACGGGTGAAGGATCCAACATTGACAGTGAATTCGCTGTACTCTTGTGCAAGGGCTGCAAAGTTTGTGATCTACCACCGAAAAACACATACAAAAGTTTGAAAAAGTAGGATGAGGTGTGTGAAGATGACAACATGGCATTTATGTAGATGAATCAAAGGGAAAACAGAAAATTTAAAATAGAGAGCATGAGCCTACCAGGTTATTGGCCTACTTCTTCAAAGGAGATTGTTTTCCTTTTGAATGGATTGAGTCAAATACATTCCACTGCTTGTATAGCAAGTTTGCACAAACAATTATCCAATGCTTATCATGAACAATTGTGAAAAAAAGCTGGAAAAAACAAAAGAAAGGCAAAAAAGGTACTCAGAACATGTAAAAAATGTTACAGCCTAGTAGGTATGAACATATGCTTTCCAATGTTGTAACTGCAAAAAAAGCTTCCAACATCAATTAGACTTGCTACATATGTTTCAAAGAGATGTTGTCAACATCAATAAGAATTGCTACATATGTTTCGAAAGAAATGCTACATCATTGGATCATATTTTGAAAGTATTTGTGGTGTGAAACAAAAGTAGGCTCTTGGGAAACTTACAAGGTCATTGTCAGTGTCAAAACCGGCGGATCTCGGGTAGGGGGTCCCAAGCAGTGCGTCTTAGGATCAATGGTAACAGGAGGCAAGGGACACAATGTTTACCCAGGTTCGGGCCCTCTCAATGGAGGTAAAACCCTACTCCTGCTTGATTGATATTGATGATATGGGTATTACAAGAGTTGATCTACCACGAGATCAGAGAGGCTAAACCCTAAAAGGTAGCCTATGGTATGATTGTTGTTGTATATCTCTATCGACTAGCCTGGCCTCGGTTTATATAATGCACCAGAGGCCTAGGATAACATGACTCCTAGCCGAATACGCCGGTGGGGGAGGAGTCCTTGTCTTGATCGCCAAGTCTTGTGGATTCTTCCTTGTATGCGGCAGCTGTCCGGACTGGCCCATGAGTATATGGCCATGGGGGTCCTCGGTCCAATCCAATTGATCGGGAGACGACGCGTTGAGTACCCCCTAGTCCAAGACACCGTCAGTAGCCCCCTGAACCGGTCTTCAAGTTAGGGACGCTCCTCGGTTCTTCCGAACTGTTCTTCATCTTCGGTTGCCGGACTTGAAAACTGGTTCAACAAATCTTCTCATCTTCTATCTTGAGGATCGCTGAAATGCATTCGACGAGTTTATACGTCGGGTATCCGAGGAGCCCCTTTAAGTTTTCGGCCTTTATCAATGCCTTATTATTTTTATGCCACACCTCGGGTTCGAAGTTGTTCCCGGGCGGCAACGTCCTCTTGCGTCCGAGCTCCAATGCCGGACTGCATTCGAGGTATCTTTTGCAGCCGAGCACCAATGCCGGACTGCTTCCCAGCTCTAACGTCGGACTATGTATCCGAGCTCCAACGCCGGACTATATCCAAGATGTCATAGATCATCTTGGTCCAAAAAAGTTGAAGGAGCTTATCCGAGCTTAATGCCGGAAATGCCCTCTAAGGAGCCAGCCACTTGCTTCCGAGCTATATGCCGAACTGCTTCCGAGGTGGTTAAGCACCTCGGTCATGGGCTGATTTTTGCCAATATTTTTGATTGGTGCAATTTATTCTCTGCCGAGATACATAGCCAGTAGCCCTCAAGGTGGGTATCGGTCTAAAACCCGAGATGTACATGAAGGATGACATAAGACCGCTGATCCCCGTAGCCGCTGAGACTCAGGTTGATTTGCAAAATCGGTCTGAGGATCAAGTCCTAGCTCGGCAGAATACTTCGGGACACAAAAAGCGGTGTGCTCAATCCTTGAGACTCAGGTTGGGTGCGGCCGACCAACCTGAGGATCAAAATCTCCTCGGAAACTGTATTGCACTTAGAATTTTCTGCATAGAACAGGCAATGCAGTAGCCCCTGAGACACTGGTCGGGTGGCAACACCAGATCAGGGGATCGATGTGCCCCTTTAATATTTGTAAATAATAAGCCCGAAGACCAGTAGCCCCCGAGCCTTAATGCGGGCACGGGAGGCCGAATTAAGGATCGATATCCATAGTAAAATCACAAATTATGTGTAATGACTCTATGTATCCAAGTACTTTACGTCATTAATGCTCAGATCCGCATTGTACAAAACTTTGTTGACCGACCATCGGCTTCCACCTCCTCAGCCAATAGCCGAGGAGTGTTTGTCCTACTTTATAAAGCCTTTATGGGGGCAAAGATTTACAACAAACAAGGCAATCTGGCCATACGGTTCTATAAACAAAGGTATGCGGAGAGACATGTTATATTACTGTTTAACAGAAGAAATGTCTTCCAAAGAAAATAGTCCCGCTATCGGTTCCTTTCTTTGGGTTGTCATGCTAAGCATGATCATGAAACCTCAGCTCCAATGTAAGAGCAAAATATGGAGGATTTAGTTAGGGAGGCTAGTTAATAGCCACAGGTAGTGTTCGGCGACAATCGAGGTCAAGCCGTAAACACTTCGGCCATTGTTATGAATGGCCCGTCGTTTGACGCCGTCATCGGATCGCCGACCAGTTTATGCTTATTGTGACAGTCAGTTTTCGGCTTTCTCCACTTAGGTGCTTAACCATGTGAGCTGGAAGCACAATCGCAGTGGTTCTCCCTTTGCACACCTAGCCGGACAAAGCGGAACATAGGAGGCAAGCGCAGGAGCCAGGCAACCCAACTATTGACCGAAGACACAATTCGAAGCTGATGCATATATAGCAATATCCGAGAATGTTTTTGCCGAATCTCTAAAGGTGTCCGGCGTTGCACTGCGAGACTTGTGCTGAAAACACACAAATAGTTTAGAAGTGCCATCGGCTCGAAAAGCCAAAAAACTTATTCAAAAGGTTAATGTCCGAACTAGATCAAGTGTTCAGTGCCAATCTGAAAATTGGACTTTAGAAAAAAAGGTGCTTCTGCCATGCTTTAACATGACACATCCTATCTCAAAACCTCAAGCGGGTCAGCCTACAGCTTCAACCTCCTATCCTGAAGGCGGAGTACTTCTTACTAGGCCAGTTTAGCAAACTAAACTCTAGCGGCTTTGAGAGAGAAATTAGGCTCCCCGGCTAGTGACCGCACACTTGTGTCGAAAAAAGGAGTGATAAATAATAATAAAAACTTTGCAACGACTAAGAAGAAAAACACTTATCATGAAACGGCTCATATAAATTTAAGAGCCCCCAAGTGACTTGGGTAAAAGAATGATTGCATGTACCGAAGTACTTATATCATATCTATGTTCAACCGAACTTTAAACGCGTCTTAACCGACCGTCGGCTTCTCCCTCTTCGGTCAAGGACCGAAAAGTGTTATGTACTCCATCTGTCGAGAATATCGACGGTGTTTCCAATAACCAGGCAATCAGGCCATAAGGCTGTAACAGACAAAGCGCGCTCAGGGAACTTATGCTATATTACTGCGAAGAGTAAGAAGCATCTTCGAAGAAAATAGTACCCCCACCGATACCTTTCTTCGGTGCTCGTTGTTATTATGAGACTTGTGCAATAGATTTTTTGTACTCATGAGTTCCGTTGTGTGCCGACCATGATTGAAAACAATAAGAGCGCTGGCTTTCGGCTTCACCAGTCTGAGGTCCAGCTCTGTTGACCCGATCGTGACAATCGCAGAGGTGCTCCCTTTACTCCCTAGCCGAACAATTGGGAACGTAGGGGTAAGCATAGGAGCCAGGCAACCCAGCTTGCAAATCTCTTAAGTCAATATGGTGCATATTGTGTCATAATACACGAACAAGGAACGAAGCCGTACAAGTATAACCATATGCAAGAGGAAAAAGCTTCATGAAGGAAGCCCCCAAGTAAACGGGGTATTTGAATTTGCGCGTCACAAACAAAGTTTGGACAAGGAAATTTTTACAAGCAACTTTTTTCCAAAAAAGTATAGTGCTTGGCCGAGCCGAACACAAGTTAAAAATTTAAAACTTTGAGCATGAAGACAACTTAGCTGGTTAATGTGTTTGGTATTGATGACGTGGTCCGAGCTTGATGCGGGACAAGGTTCCATCCAGAGCCGGTCCCGAGGTGGCGGAGCAAAGAGCTCGGCACTCCGAAGTGGTGACATAGCACGGTCAATGCAGGACGGCAGGGTGATGCTGAAGTCCCCGGCATGGGGTAATGAAGTGTTGACGAAGCCCCCCGTCCAGCCGAGGTGACGCCAAAGGATATAGTCCGGCTGGATCATTTTCATGTGCACAAAAAATAGTGCAAACCGGAGATAATAGTAAAAATAAAAAAATTCGTTGCATAACAAATAATTTATGCAAAGTGAGTAATAAAAGAAATATGGCCTGGCGCCGAAGTCAATGTCGATGCAGGGCGGCGGCGTGATGCGGTAAAGGCATGGGAATGCCTGAATTCACAGGTCGGTTCGAGTTCCGGATGCGGCGTTCACCGGACTATGTACGGAAACTGACCGAACCACCATGCGACCGTCGATAATGCGGCCACCATTTGATAGACCTGCGTATATATGACGGACAAACCAGAGTAATAATTCATTGGGAAAAATGAACCCTAACAAGCAAAAAATACTAGGATTTATAGCACCTGGCTTATTTGTTGTAGCAACCCGAAGAAAGGTGATTCCCAAAATTGGGACTCGATCCGCACACCTATCGCCTGATGGGCGATAAAGCACTGGCATGGCGTTGCTGGCAAAGGTTGGCTCGCCGAGGCAAAGCCCTCGGTCCAGCTAACGTGACAGAGCTGGTCGGCCAGCGACGCCGAAGTCTCCGGAGTAGGTTGATGAAGAGATGATGAAGCCCCCGGTCTAGCGATGCAGGTCGTGACGTGGTCGATGCAGGTGTGCCCGCTCCGTGTAATCCGTGGGGCGGCGATGTTGGTGACGATTTATCCTTCGCGATGTCGAACTATTGTTCGGCTGGCCGAGATGATGATCCGAAGAAATTGAGCTCGGCTCAACAAAGCGACGACGTGTCTAACGCAGGTCGTCCGCCGTGGAGTGCTGTTGTCGGGCTGTTTTGACACCGGCGTGGCGGTGAAGTTCGTATTGCAAGAATACATTTAATACTAATGGGATGTGTTTGAGAATAAAACACAACACCCCGTATGAAAACTTCCTTCAAAAAGGATGTCCGAGATCCCGTTCATAAAGAAGATGAATTCGGGTCGGATTCATTCTCGCGCAGAAAACAGATCCAAAAAGTGATGCACTAATCGGAAGTTTCCCGGAGTTTGGACGGTCGGATCGAGCTAACTATTTGGCAGGTGGTAGATATGGTAATTCCGCAGCAAATCAACGGTTGGATCTTCCAAAGGACATCCGAGCTAGATGCTTACCACGCCCTAAACTCGTCCGGATTCTCGTCTAGATTCAACAGGGCTCCGGTATATCGGAGATTGCCAGAGATTCCTCCATCGGAACTCGACGAAATTTTTGCAGGGTTGTTGTAGACTTAATTCCGAATAATTCCACTGAAGTAATCGTTTAGGCGACACTCGAGGAGGCGGTGGCGGCGGATACAAGTTTATTGTCCAGAAAAACAGCATGGTCGCCTGAGGGCAATGTTGACGTTGAGCCCCCGAGCTCCATGGATGACTCCTCCATGATCTTGATAGAGATCGGAGTTGGTGTTGATGAAGGCCCTCATCTGAACATGACGATCGGAGGTAGGGCGCAGTCCTCGGTCAAGCCAAGGTGACCAGTCGAGCAGGTGACGAAGAAGCCGACGTTGTAGTTGACCTGCAGTCGAGCTATTGATCCTTTCGCTGATCACACAGCGGAACTCTCAATGAAAGCACCAATGTCGGTGTCAAAATCGACGGATCTTGGGTAGGGGTTCCCAAGAAGTGCGTCTTAGGATCAATGGTAATAGGAGGCAAGGGACACAATGTTTACCCAGGTTCGGGCCCTCTCGATGGAGGTAAAACCCTACTCCTGCTTGATTGATATTGATGATATGGGTATTACAAGAGTTGATCTACCACGAGATCAGAGAGGCTAAACCCTAAAAGGTAGCCTATGGTATGATTGTTGTTGTATATCTCTATCGACTAGCCTGGCCTCGGTTTATATAATGCACCAGAGGCCTAGGATAACATGAGTCCTAGCCGAATACGCCGGTGGGGGAGGAGTCCTTGTCTTGATCGCCAAGTCTTGTGGATTCTTCCTTGTATGCGGCAGCTGTCCGGACTGGCCCATGAGTATATGGCCATGGGGGTCCTCGGCCCAATCCAACTGGTCGGGAGATGACGCGTTCAGTACCCCCTAGTCCAAGACACCGTCAGTCATACTTTTGAGCCTTGAACTTTTTCACAGCCCTTTCAAGCTCGGGTATGAATTTTGATGGTTGGAAGGTTGTCGGGTCTTGTTTTAGTAGGATCTACTTGAAAGATACAACAAAATGGTTAGTGTGTGTTGCAACAAAAAATGTGAAGAAAAAATGAATGAAGCATTGCTTGTTTTTGCAAAAACATACCCTCGCGTGGACTGAGAACATATATTTCTTCAGATTCGTACCACTTGCTGCACGGGATGAGATGTTGTTCATCTTGATACATAGGGGCATAACCTCATCATTCATATCCCCACGAGGCTTGAAGCATACCAGGAATTTCTTGTATCCAATGTAAAATCCACCTATCTTGATGAAAGGTGTCCTGTTACCATAGATGCAACCGAATGAATCATTTGTTTCGAGCAGAAAAAATAAATAAAAAACAGAAAGCAAAAAGAGATAGGTCTTAGGTAGCTCACACTTGTTCATTGGCTTGTGATCTCCTCAATGATTTCCCATGCTTTACATACTTCTCATACATAGTTGCAGCTGCATCGACCTTTTGCTTTTTTGCCTTGGTATTTTTTATGGCTGGAACTTTGGCCACCCTCTTCTTCCTAGTGTTCTTGTCATGTGTGCTAGGGCCACTGCTTGCATCAACAAATTGCTCTTCTGTAGCGACCATCTTAGGAGATGTAGCAAGCAACAAAATGGATGAGTTTGCAAGGGATTGTACAAAAGAGAATTTGCTGCAATCACACAAAATGCAAAAAAAATGACATGGAGAAAAACAAAAAGAAATGATGCAGGAGGAAGGAAGCATACTTGGGCTGTCATCATCGTCTGAAACAGGGAACACAGGGATGTTTTCGAAGATGGGGCTGACTGTGCTCTTCTTGATTGTAGGCTCATCTGTGCAATGCATCATCTCGTAGTCTTTGGAGCCCTTTGGGAACAACTCACAGGATGGCTCGTCGTCCCAAATGCCGGCTGTCGCACTCCTGGGTGCATCATAAAAGAGTGGGGGCTGTGAGGTGAGACGTTGCCTTCCATCTCGAAACTCACTCGTTGTTGCTCACGAGTTTCAGCAGCCTCGATTGAAACTTGTTGCTTCAATCCGGTGACTTCATCCTTGTTAATGCTAGGTGTTGTACCTTCAGCTTGAGCTTGAGCACCAATGCCGACATTTGCAGCTTTAGCATCATTCTCTTTTCCGCGACATTCGTCCATGATAGGTGCTTCAAAGGAGAAGTTGGTCTCACTGGTAGCTGTGATGGCGTCTTCAACATCACGAAGGAGGGCAGCCATCCGGCTGCACTGCAATCCCTTTAAACACTGTCCAAACTTTCCTACTACATCATCCACCTCCGCTGCAAAAATACCCTCATGCTTGCCGTAAAGCATTTGAAACTGAGTTGGTACCTGCAAGAAGGCAAGTGTTGAACATTTTAGTCATATGTATGGATGTAAAAAAACACAAATGTGTGTGTGGCACATTAGAGGTATGGATGAAGCGAGAAAACAAGTAGGTATGCTGTTATGTCACTATGTATCAAATAAACAGTGTGATTGTAGCAATTTACTATCATGTATGTAGGTAGCAAATTAATGATATGGATGTAGCAAAATTATGACATGGATGTAGCAAAACTATGACATGGATGAAGCAAAAACAGAATGTAGTTGTAGCACACTAGACATATGGATGTAGCAAAAAAAGCCTAGTAGGTATGAACTTGAACCACATATGAAGCAAAAACAGAACATGGTTGTAGCACATCAAAATGAAGGATGCATCAAAATAAATATACACTTGCAACTGGGTATAATAAAATAATGCAAAGCCAAAGGTAAACAGGAAATGAATACAATGAAAAAGATAATGTACCCTTAGATCTTGCATGCTAGGGAATGATTGATGCAGCCAATCGTTGAGCGATGATGATAGGTGTAGTTCAGCATCAACATTTTGTTGAGCCTCATTTGATTGAGAGTCCTTTGCTTGAATTTCAGCACCTTGAATTAGGCTTCCTTGGCCACTAGTTCCTTGGCCACTAGGTGCTTCAGCACCAACTCCCTGCCCACTGGCTGCTTCAGCACCAACTTCCTGTCCCACAAGTTGTGCTGCATAGGGGGTGTTGCACAAACTCTGGATCTAGGAAAACAAAACATGAGTGGCGGAAATAAGAAGGCTGCCATAACCTAATTGGAAAAGCAAAGATTGCTACATGCAAATTCAGTGAGCAAAAAACAGGGGGTGTTAATACTCCATTGGCAAAGAAAAATACATAGGTGGGATGTAGCAGAATTACTTGGTTGTGTTTCCCGTAGAAAGGTTGGACAAGAGTGAGCTTGTTCTTGTCAACTTTATCCAACCACTCAAAATCCTTTTGACAAACAAAACGTATCCTCGGCATGGAATAATCAATAGCATGCTCATTTGGGAGGCCGGCTGGGATATCAACATGATCCATGTATATGATCTGCATTGAATGGAAAAGGGCATTAGCCAACAAAAACATAAATGCGAGCTATAGAAAATGTATAGAAGGTTTCATGCAGCAAAGAAAAAAGATGGAGGTATTTCATAATGTTGCGTTACATACCGCTAACATGGGAAGGCATGAAGCGATCTGAAACTCTTTTTCT
Organism: Triticum timopheevii; assembly: GCA_963921465.1. Lineage (NCBI taxonomy): Eukaryota > Viridiplantae > Streptophyta > Magnoliopsida > Poales > Poaceae > Triticum > Triticum timopheevii. The sequence continues at coordinate 467,689,006 of OY997266.1, forward strand.
CTGTTTACTTGCATCCTCTTCTACTCTTGAAAGAGTCCAACCTCCTCCATCGCTCGTGCCAACAAGTGCTCATCCCAAGCGAATTCATGCACCAAAGACATATCTTCCAGGGAAGCAAGATACTCGAGATTCACTGTAGGACCTTGAGAAGAGGTGTCTAAGGGGGGGGGATTAGACACTAAGTGATAAAGTTGTAGTTTTTAAGTTCTTAAAGTTTAGGTGGAGTTTAGGCACAAATTTAACACTCACAATACATATCAAGCAGGCATGCAAAGAGTATATGAGCAGCGGAAAGTAAAGCATGCAACTTGCAAGAATGTAAAGAGAAGGGTTTTGGAGGATTCAAACGCAATTGGAGACACGGATGTTTTTGGCGTGGTTCCGATAGGTGGTGCTATCGTACATCCATGTTGATGGAGACTTCAACCCACGAAGGGTAATGGTTGCGCGAGTCCATGGAGGGCTCCACCCACGAAGGGTCCACGAAGAAGCAACCTTGTATATCCCACCATGGCCGTCGCCCATGAAGGACTTGCCTCACTAGCGGTAGATCTTCACGAAGTAGGCGATCTCCTTGCCCTTACAAACTCCTTGGTTCTACTCCACAATCTTGTCGGAGGCTCCCAAGTGACACCTAGCCAATCTAGGAGACACCACTCTCCAAGAAGTAACAAATGGTGTGTTAATGATGAACTCCTTGCTCTTGTGCTTCAAATGATAGTCTCCCCAACACTCAACTCTCTCTCATAGGATTTGGATCTGGTAGAAAGAAGATTTGAGTGGAACGCAACTTGGGGAAGTCTAGAGATCAAGATTCATATGGTAGGAATGGAATATCTTGTCCTCAACACATGAGTAGGTGGTTCTCTCTCAGAAATGGTAAGTTGGAAGTGTAGGTTTGTTCTGATGGCTCTCTCCACGAATGAAGAGGAGGTGGAGGGGTATATATAGCCTCCACAAAAAATCTAACCGTTACACACAATTTACCAAACTCGGTGGGACCGAATCAACAAACTCGGTCAGACCGATTTGATAAACCTCGTGACTGTTAGGATTTTTGGTGGGACCGATATGCAACTCGATAGGACCGATATGTTAGGGTTAGGGCATAACATAATCTCGGTGAGACCGATTACACAAACTCGGTGAGTCCGATTTTGGTAATAAGCTTTCCAGAGAGTTGGTCAGGCAAACTCGGTTGGACCGATTACACAAACTTGGTAGGACCGATTTTGGTAATGAGTCAACCCGGAAGTTTGCATTGTAATCTCGGTAGTACCGATTGCTCAAACTCGGTGATACCGATTTTGGTAATGGACATACACAGAGAGATTACAATCCCATCTCGGTGAGACTGAGATCCCTATCGGTAAGACCGATTTGCTTAGGGTTTGTGGCAGTGGCTATGACATCTGAACTCAGTGGCGCCGGATAGAAAGAATCGGTGTGGCCGAGTTTGACTTTAGGTTTAGGTCATATGTGTGGAAGTGGGAAAGTAGTTGAGGGTTTTGGAGCATATCACTAAGCACTGTGGAGCAAGAAACTCATTAAGCAACACCTCATCCCTTCTTGATAGTATTGGCTTTTCCTATAGACTCATTGTGATCTTGGATCACTAAAATGTAAAATGAAGAGTCTTGAGCTTGAAGCTTGAGCCAATCCTTTGTCCTTAGCATCTTGAAGGAGTTCCCACATCCTTTAGTCCATGCCACTCCATTGTTGAACTTATCTGAAACATACTAGATAAAAGTGTTAGTCCAACAAGAGATATGTTGACATTAATTACCAAAACCACCTAGGGAGCACTTGTTCTTTCAATCTCCCCCTTTTTGGTAATTGATGACAACATACATCAAAGCTTTAAATAAAGATATAAAGAATAGTAAGTAAAGCTTTGGAAAGACATGTAGCAAGCATAGGCTCCCCCTACATGTATGCAATCATGTGAATATGGAAAATAGAAGCAGGTGAGAGCATAACCATGATAGAGTAGGCAATGTGTTACATGTGTCTTGGTCATATGCATCAGAGCAAAGAATATTAAGGAAAATACCTTCATGCCCAGGAGTCCTTCTTGCAAACAGTATGTACATCAGCAAGAATTCGTCATACACATGATTGTGATGCATATACTTACCTTGTAGTCTTGAGTTGGCTTAGGATGGAATGAACCCGCGCAAACAAGGTTAGACAACACAGATACATCTACTAGCTAGAGCAAACAGAAGAAACTACAAGAATACCAAGACTGGGATGACATGTAGAGATTGAGTACTAAGTACCACATTAGACATGTCCCCAAGAGTAAAGATATGCAATGAATTTAAATGATTTCTTTCCCTTAGATGTCTTGCTCCCCCTAAATCTAGCATGGGATACTGGGAGAATATAGGGAACAGAGAAACAGAGCTGAAAGATATAAATGAACAGAGCTAATGCAAGCTAATGCAAATGAGCACATATGAACATGTCTTTCCCCTCAAGAAGACATGTGGCATCTCTCCTCTTGAACACCAAGCATCTGGGATCCTTGAGAAATACTTTCTACATGAGTATTCTCTCCCCCTGGAGATCTCTTTCTCCCCCTGAGGAGGTGATACTCCCTTTCTCTGATGTGATCTCTCTAAATGATAAGCTTTGATGTGATCTCTCTCTCCCCCTTTGACATCAATTTCCAAGAAGGGTCTTCTAGAATTTGTTGTGAATGGGTTTGGTCCTTGAGTCACAACACAAAGCAATGTTCAAAATGTGATGCTTGTAGAGGACAAGATTCATTGAGTGGAGCTGGATCAGAAGAAACACAGAATAAGTGGCAAACTATTTTTCCTGTTGTGAAATCGGTGGCACCGAGTGGTATACTTCGGTTGTACCGAAAGGATTCGGTTGGACCGAAAACATCAAATCGGTGAAACCGAGTTCATCGCAGAGAAAACACTCGTCACCTCAGCTCACTAGACTAGTAAGATCTCACAAGGATTTGCAAGGAATTTACTGAATGATATGCAAAGAATTGGATGCAGAAAAATGCAGAGCAAACAGAAAGAAAACTAGATGAAGTTGTTTTTTGAAAGGGGAAACCAATATGCATGAGACAAATGCAAAAACACAGAAAAGGACACAAGAGAACTTCATCTAGAGATGGTCGGCGACAAAGTCACCTATGTTAGAGTATATTGACTTAGGAGTCAAGTGAGATCACTTGATCATAGGTCATACTCATCGTTTAAGCTCAAAATGGGGTTGCCATTTTTTCGTTTAAGCATCTTGATGTATTCACATCTTGTCGAGTTGCTTTAGCTCATAACTTGGAGTGAAGCTTCTCTAAGATGGAATAACATACCTTGGTTGGTGGTGTTGTCTATGTAGTTGAACTTGTGTGGGTTGCTCAAGGTTGATGTAGTTCATCAAGAGTTGTGAGCACCACTTGGAATTTGAGTCCATCTACCTACATGGGTTAGTTCTTGCAAGGAAGAGCACTTGTGTATTCAAAAATGACAATCATGAAGCTCAACATAGAATTTGTCAAAGGATATGTTTGAATGGTTTCGTGCTTCCTTGTCTTCATCCACCAGAGTGTAGAAACTTGGTGATGTAGAGATTGCTCAAGATGTGAGTGGATTACAATCTCATGGAATTTGATTCAACCAAGTACCTACATGGGTTAGATAACATGCAAGATGCAAATATATCCAAGACATAAGATTTTCATCATAAGAGAAAAATATCAAGGATTAGTCATAAGCTCATGTCTTGCATGTATCCAATGGAGTTTCTACTCCAAGTTTGAAGCGTCAATGATGTTCAATTCTCCTCTTAACCTGCAAAACACTTTCTCATCAAGAGGTTTAGTGAATATATCCGCCAATTGCTTTTCGGTGCGAACATGCTTAAGATCAATGTCACCCTTAGCAACATGATCTCAAATGAAATGATGACGAACTTCAATATGCTTAGTTCGAGAATGTTGTACAAGATTATGACCAATTTTAATAGCACTTTAATTATCACAAAGCAATGGAACATGTTTCACATATATCCCATAATCTTTAAGAGTTTGGGTCATCCAAAGTAATTGAGCACAACATGAACCAGTGGCAATGTATTCCGCTTCGGCGGTGGATAAGGATACCGAGTTTTGTTTCTTGGAGGACCAAGACACAAGAGATCTACCAAGAAATTGACAAGTACCCGAAGTGGACTTTCTATCAACCTTGTCTCCGGCATAGTCCGAGTTGGAGTAGCCAACAAGATCGAAAGAGGCCCTCTTAGGATACCAAATGCCAAAATTTGGTGTATTGATTTAGTATCTCACTATCCTTTTCACAGCCTTAAGATGACATTCTTTAGGAGCAGCTTGATATCGTGCACACATGCACACACTTAGCATGATATCGGGACGTGAAGCACATAGATATAATAATGAACCAATCATAGAGCGATAAACCTTTTGATCAACCGGTTCACCATCTTTGGTCAAGTCAAGATGTCAACTAGTAGGCATGGGTGTAGACATACCTTTGCATTCTTGCATATTGAACTTCTTGAATAAGTCCTTGGTGTACTTCGTTTGAGAAACAAAGGTACCTTCGCTAGTTTGCTTGATATGCAACCCAAGGAAGAATTTGAGTTCACTCATCATAGACATCTCAAACTTCTCCGACATTAGCTTCCCAAATTTTTCACTAAAATGAGGGTTAGTTGAACCAAATATAATATCATCAACATAGATTTGGCACACAAATAGTTCTCCATTAACCCTTTTAGTAAACAGTGTGGAATCAATTTTTCCAATTTCAAAGCCTTTTTCAATGAGGAACTTGGTCAAGCATTTATACCATGCTCTAGGAGCTTGTTTAAGACCATAGAGGGCTTTGTGAAGTTTGTAAACATGATTCAGTTTCTTAGGATTGACAAAGCCGGGAGGTTGCTTAACATAAACTTCCTCCTCTATTTCACCATTTAGAAAAGAACTTTTAATGTCCATTTGGTACAAGGTGATGTCATGGTGATTAGCATAGGCAAGTAGGATGCGAATGGACTCAAGTCTAGCAACGGGAGCGTAAGTCTCACCATAGTCCATACCTTCGACTTGTGTGTAGCCTTGGGCGACGAGATGTGCTTTGTTGCGAACTACTTGTCCATCTTCATCTTGCTTGTTGCGAAACACCCATTTGGTACCGATGATGTTGTGGTTGTTGTCGGGCTTCTCAACCAATGTCCAAACTTGGTTCCTCTCAAAGTTGTGTAGCTCTTCATGCATAGCATTTATCCAATCCAGATCTTCCAATGCTTCTTCGACCTTCATAGGTTCAATGCTAGAGATGAAAGAATAGTTTTCACAAAAGTTAGCTAAACGAGTTTTAGAGCTAGTGATTCTCCCGGTTAGAATATCATTGTAGATTTGCTCGACGGGATGGTCTTTAGCAATTCTTGCTCGAACTCGTGAAAGCTTTTGCTTGTTTCTTGGTTGAACTTCTTCTTCATCTTGTTCTTCTTCTTGGCCTTCTTCATTGTTGGCGTTGTCGTTCTCTTGTCGTGGTGGAGAAGGAGGTTGTTGTTGTTCATCTTGATGCACTTCCTCGTTTTCTTCATTTTGGTGCGTCCCACTTGTGGATGCTTCCGTATCAACTCTTGGTTCACCTTGTCGTGACGTAGAAGCTTCCACTTGGACAGACGAGGTACTCTCCTTCACTTCCGTTGGATGGACCTTGCCAATAGACAAGTCTTGGATAGCTTCCGAAGGATCTTCGTCTCCTACATCAATTGGCAATTGCTCTACTTGCAAGCCGTTAGATTCATCAAACTTCACATCTACCGTCTCTTTAACTTTTCGGGTGAAATTGTTGTAGACACGGTAAGTGTGAGAGTTTGAGCCATAACCTAGTAGGAAACCTTCATGAGACTTAGGAGCAAATTTAGAACGACAATCCTTATCAAGAATGTAGCACTTTGAGCCAAATACTCGAAAGTATCCAACTTGGGGTTTGTTACCGGTGAGGAGCTCGTATGCCGTCTTGCCGAGTAGCTTGTGAAGATACAAGCGATTTGTTGCATGACAAGCTATCTCAACCACTTCTGCCCAAAAGTGCTTCGGTGTCTTGTACTCGTCAAGCATCGTTCTCGCCATTTTGATGAGCGTCCGGTTCTTCCTCTCAACAACTCCATTTTGTTGAGGTGTGTACGTAGCCGAGAACTCGTGTGAAATCCCTTCTTCGTCAAGAAAGGTGTCCACATTTGCGTTCTTGAACTCTGTTCCATTGTCGCTGCGAACCTTCTTGATCTTCACTGCAAATTGATTTTGGGCCTTCCTAGCGAAGTTTTTGAAGATCTTTTGGACCTGCGATTTATCATCAAGAAAGAACACCCACGTAAATCTTGAAAAATCATCAACTATAACTAGAGCAAATGAGTTTCCACCGAGACTCTTATAGGAGTTGGGACCAAAGAGATCCATGTGAAGTAGCTCGAGTGGCCTCCTTGTGGCCATGATGTTCTTCACGGGATGCCTTCCTCCAACCTGTTTACCTGCCTGACAAGCGCTGCAAAGTCTATCCTTATCAAATATGACATCGTTAACACCAAGGATATGATTTCCTTTAATAAGCTTGTCAAGGTTTCGCATACCAACATGACCTAATCGTCTATGCCATAACCAACCTTTTGAGGATTTAGCGATGAAGAAAGTTTTAGGTTGAACCTTTTTAGTGAAATCAACAATGTATAGATCACCTCTACGCACACCGGTAAAGACCATTTTATGATTATCTCGACGAAACACTTGGCAATTTACTTCAGTAAATAGGACATTGAAACCGAAATCAACAAGTCTAGATACTGAAAGTAAGTTGTAGCCAAGAGATTCAACGAGCATGACATTTTGTATGGAGATATCATGTGATATGGCCACCTTACCGAGGCCAACCACCTTACCTTTTGAGTTGTCACCGAAAGTGACATACTTTCGAGGACTATCATTTTCAGCAAGCTCCCGAAACATGTCTTTATCTCCGGTCATGTGATCGGTACATCCACTATCAAGAACCCATTCCTTTCCTCCTGACATATATCCCCGAAGATTTTCCATAAGACTAAAGTGTCTCATTGCATCATCAAGATCGAAGTCACTATCATCATCCTCATCATAGTATCCATGTTCAACATCGTCATGTGGTGGATCAAGTCCTAGAGAGGGTGATTCGTTAGAGTGAGTTTGACAATGATCCTGCTTATGAATTTTTATAGCTTCGGAAATAATGTCACTAATAATTCCAACATCTCCTTTGGCACGCATAAGGTTTGTAAGCTCAAATAGACGATCACCAAACATAGGATCACTAGTATTCATCTTACTCAAAGCAATAGACTTATGGAGAATTTCATCTAGATTTTTCAAGGAATAATTTGGAAAGCGTTCTTCAAGAAATTTCCATATGGTGTAGGCACACTTAAGAGTAGGCAAACATCCAATCAAGTTTCTAGGCAATCCTCTAATGATAAGTTCGGCAGTTCTAAGATTCCTAATCATGTCAATTGACTCATCAAGAGTAGGATGCATAGGATCAACATGAGGTGCACAAGGGCTAGCAATGTACGTGTTCAAATGATATTGATTGAAAATTACAAGCATCTCATTTTTCCACTCATGAAAATACTCTCCATCAAGAATAGGCACTCTATGTCTAAGACTCCCCAAAGTAGACTCATCCATCTTCCTCCAATGGTGATTAAACCAAGGCAATGGAAACCTGGCTCTGATACCACCTGTAGGACCTTGAGAAGAGGTGTCTAAGGGGGGGGGGGGAATTAGACACTAAGTGACAAAGTTACAGTTTTTAAGTTCTTAAAGTTTAGGTGGAGTTTAGGCACAAATTTAACACTCACAATACATATCAAGCAGGCATGCAAAGAGTATATGAGCAGCGGAAAGTAAAGCATGTAACTTGCAAGAATGTAAAGAGAAGGGTTTTGGGGGATTCAAACACAATTGGAGACACGGATGTTTTTGGCGTGGTTCTGATAGGTGGTGCTATCTTACATCCACGTTGATGGAGACTTCAACCCACGAAGGGTAACGGTTGCGCGAGTCCATGGAGGGCTCCACCCACGAAGGGTCCACGAAGAAGCAACCTTGTCTATCCCACCATGGCCGTCGCCCACGAAGGACTTGCCTCACTAGCGGTAGATCTTCACGAAGTAGGCGATCTCCTTGCCCTTACAAACTCCTTGGTTCTACTCCACAATCTTGTCGGAGGCTCCCAAGTGACACCTAGCCAATCTAGGAGACACCACTCTCCAAGAAGTAATAAATGGTGCGTTAATGATGAACTCCTTGCTCTTGTGCTTCAAATGATAGTCTCCCCAACACTCAACTCTCTCTCATAGGATTTGGATCTGGTAGAAAGAAGATTTGAGTGGAAAGCAACTTGGGGAAGGCTATAGATCAAGATTCATATGGTAGGAATGGAATATCTTGGCCTCAACACATGAGTAGGTGGTTCTCTCTCAGAAATGGTAAGTTGGAAGTGTAGGTTTGTTCTGATGGCTCTCTCCATGAATGAAGAGGAGGTGGAGGGGTATATATAACCTCCACACAAAATCTAACTGTTACACACAATTTACCAAACTCGGTGTGACCGAATCAACAAACTCGGTCAGACCGATTTGATAAAACTAGTGACCGTTAGGATTTTCGATGGGACCGATATGCAACTCGGTAGGACCGATATGGTTAGGGTTAGGGCATAACGTAATCTCGGTGAGACCGATTACACAAACTCGGTGAGACCGATTTTGGTAATAAGCTTTCTAGAGAGTTGGTCAGGCAAACTCGGTTGGACCGATTACACAAACTTGGTAGGACCGATTTTGGTAATGAGTCAACCAGGAAGTTTGCATTGTAATCTCGGTAGTACCGATTGCTCAAACTCGGTGATACCGATTTTGGTAGTGGACATACACAGAGAGATTACAATCCCATCTCAGTGAGACCGAGATCCCTATCGGTAAGACCGATTTGCTTAGGGTTTGTGGCAGTGGCTATGACATCTGAACTCGGTGGCGCCGGATAGAAAGAATCGGTGTGGCCGAGTTTGACTTTAGGTTTAGGTCATATGTGTGGAAGTGGGAAAGTAGTTGAGGGTTTTGGAGCATATCACTAAGCACTGTGGAGCAAGAAACTCATTAAGCAACACCTCATCCCTTCTTGATAGTATTGGCTTTTCCTATAGACTCAATGTGATCTTGGATCACTAATATGTAAAATGAAGAGTATTGAGCTTGAAGCTTGAGCCAATCCTTTGTCCTTAGCATCTTGAAGGAGTTCCCACATCCTTTAGTCCATGCCACTCCATTGTTGAACTTATCTGAAACATACTAGATAAAAGTGTTAGTCCAACAAGAGATATGTTGACATTAATTACCAAAACCACCTAGGGAGCACTTGTGCTTTCATTCACCATATTGCCCATGCCTGGGCACAAAACTGTTGCTAACGCAAGGAGTTCCCAAGACCTATTTATCATAACCACGTCCTCCTCACTGCAACTAGTGAGCAACTTGACAACATGGGCAATTGGAGCCTTGTTCCCCTCCTTGTAGATGCTGCGAAAATCATGTTCATCACTCTTCTTTAGAAGCTTCACGGGTCTATCACCGGATGGCACGTTAAAAATCCTTTTCACCATAAGCTTGCTGAAGGTGATAGATTTGTTCTTGTGTTTGAACTCAGAGAGTATGTGATTCGTGTTCATCGCAACAAACTCAATGAGCTCATGGGGCACCTTGAAAGACCGGATGTCCAACAAGTCTCCAAACGGTCCCTCCCTTATGATTCTCTATTTTTCCGGCGATACTTGCTTCCCAATCTCAGCCAACCTTTTTGAGTTAAACCTTGACTTAAAGCTACATAGATTGCCTTTTTCTTATTCTTCTTCTTAGCCTTCTTACTTCCCTCATTCTCACTAGAGGTGCCTGTCATGGTTCTAAGTCTGACAGTAGAATGGGGGGTAGGTATGGAGAGGCAAGATCCTAGCTATGGAGCAGTTGTACAAACAAGGGATGTACGAGTTCAGGCCCTTCTCGGAGGAAGTAACAGCCCTACGTCTCGGAGCCCGGAGGCGGTCGACTGGATTATGTGTGTATAGATTACAGGGGTGCGAACCCTTCACACTAAGGAGGGGGGTGGCTTATATAGTGTCTGCCAGACCCCTCCGGCCCTCAGTTATGCAGGGTTTAAAGTACATTAAGGCTTGGCGTTTCTGGTAACGCCTTACATAAAGTGTCATCATGGCCATAAAGAGTACTTAATTACAGACCGTTGAATGCAGAGTGGCTCTTGATCTCCTGGTGGTCGAGTGAGTCTTCATGGTCGAGTCCTTCGCGTCCGTCGAGTGAAGTCTCTCTTTGGTCGACTGGAAGGCCGCTTCTTCTGAGGGTGTCCTTGGGAAGGGTACCTAAGACAGGTCTGTGACCCTACCCTAGGTACATGACTTCATCATTAGCCCCCGAATGGATCGAGGTTTGAGTGAGGAAGGAGTTGATAATATTTCCGACCTGCTTTTGTGTTCTGAACATGTCTCATCTTGGACCAATAATCTTTTTGTTGATGGCAGCAACTTTTCTTTCAGTCCCCTTGATCCATTCTTTTCTCCCGTCGAGTGAACTTTTGAACTTAGTAAACTTCCGAGCGATGGATCGCAGGAAATCTACCGTCTGACAGATTGATCTGCTGTTTAGCGGATTTCGCGGGATCTGAATTTTGGGAAGCGCGCGAAGCGGGGCGGACCGCGGTGCTCGGATGGGATAAGGCGTAGATGCCTTGATTTCCGCGCCACCTTTTTCGCCACGTATCACGCGTGCGCGACTGCTTCGGGATGTGATAGGATCGCCTGGGCCCACTCGTCAGCCACTCGGAAGCGTCCTTATAAAAGGCGCCGAGCGAGGGTTTTTGAACAATACCCCCCATTTCTCCTTCTGCCCTCTCCATCTCCGCCCGTCGTGCCTGCTCTCGCCCCCGCCCATCCACTCCTCGTGAGCTTCGCCGGCGACAATGGTGAAGGAGAAGACGGCGGCCTTGGAGCGCGCAAAGAAGGCGACGACGATGGGGAAGGCGAAAGGGAGAGCGTCCAGTCGTGGAGGATCCTCGTCAAGGTCCCGCTTGCCGCAAGGTTGGGTCCTAGGGGATTGGATCCGCTCGACCATCACCGAGACGGACCTCAATGACCTGGCCAACGAGGGCCTGATCCCTCACGGGGCAGCGAGGCTCCCGAGGAACGAGTGGCAACCGCAGCCGCAGGAGGGTGAGTGCGTTCTTTTAGCTACTCACGTAGACCGTGGGTTCTCCCTGCCTCCGAGTGTTTTCTTCCGTGGGTTCTTGAATTTCTTTGGGGCGCAACTCCACCATTTCAATCCAAATTCCATTGCCTACCTTGCTGCCTTTGTGTCCATGTGCGAGAACTTCCTGGGTTGCCGACCACACTGGGGTCTCTTTAAGCACATATTCACTTGTCGCTCACAGACAGTGAAAAAGGCGAGTCTGGATGACGATAGGACTAAGGTTATTCAGATGTGCGGGGGTCTTGGGATTCAGATGAGGAGCAAGAGTACTTTTCCGGCCATGACCCTTCCTGAGTCGGTCAGAGGATGGCAGTCGACTTGGTTCTACTGCCAAGACGAGTCGACGCCGGGGCAGTCGACTGGTCTCCCTCCGTTTTCCATGGACCGAGTGAACAAGCCCTCTTCTCTGAAGGTGCTCCCTGAGGAGAAAGCCCAAGTAAAAATGTTGATGGAGCGTGTAGTCCAGCTAGTTCGGGAAGGAGTGACGGGTATGGACCTTCTGGAGGTCTTCCTTAGGCGGCGCATCCAACCACTTCAGTACCGAGGCCACCCGATGTGGCTGTACTGTGGAACCGAGGATGAAACTCGGGTCCATCCAGAAGCAGTCGACGACGCCACACTGAAGAGGTGGATGACCGCGATCACAGGGAATAAGGACAACCCTCGAGGGGCCAGGAGGATTCCGCCACTCGACCATACCTACACTCCGGACACGGTATGCCCACTTTATCCTTAATTGTAATCTTGCTTTGTCCATTCTGCTTTGTTGCAAATTGGTCGATTGACCTTTGTTTTGTTGTCTGTCAGGCCACCACTAAATTATACTCGATGCCCAATGGAGCACAGACGCCGACTGAGGAGGAGGAAGGAAGTGGGGGCGAAAGTCAGGAGGAGTGGGATTCGGATGCTGTCGATGATGATGAGGGCGATGACTCTGGTGAGGAGGAAGAGGAGGAGGAGGAGGAGGAAGTTGCGCCTCCTTGCTCGGAAAGACGCTCGAAGCTTGTCCATGATCCTGCGACCGAGCATGGTAAGGGGGTCGCAACTGTCGCTCAGTCGACCAAGCGCCCTCGAACCACTTCTCTGGTGCCGACTGAGAAGGCTCCGAAGCAACCCAGAGTGGCGCCGTCGAAGCCGGCTAAGGTCTTGCCGAAGATGAAGATGGTGATCCCCACTATCTCAGGGTAATGATGCTACTTGAGTTTTTCTGTTCCACATGAACTTATTCTTGGTCGACTCATGAATCAACCGATTGACTTCTGGAACTGCAGCGCTGCTACTTCTGATACCTCAGCCAGGGCTGAAGATCATGAGATGGAAGACGCTGCCACTTCAAAACCTGGTATGACTTTCATAGTTCCGTCTTCAGTCGATTGGCTCTTTGTCTCTAATTTTGATTCTTTTCTGTAGCTCTGTCTAATGTCGTTATTAACCTTCCTGACGACGACGATGAGGAACCACTGAGGCAAAGGAGGAGCAGGAAAGCGTCTGCTGGCAAGGCGACTCAGGACGTGCCAGCACCCGAGACACTGGTCGCGGAGGGAGAGAACATCACTCGGCCTACCATATCTTTTGTGGTGCCGTTGACGAGTGCTAGCCCCTCGTCATCGAGTGCTGCACAGCCTTCACTTTTCTCGACCCACTACATCCCAGATGACCAAGCCAGTGCTGCGAAAGAAGCAATACGCCAGGCGGGAGTCATGATGGAGCAAGTGAAGGCCATCCGAGAAGCCAGCCAGGAAGCCTATGACGCCAGTTCAGCTCTTTAGAGTAACGTTCAGGTCAGTCGGTCACCGCCTGTTCTGTTAGGATATGATGTCTGAAGATTCTTCTTTCTGAAATTCCTAGTGATTGTCCTACACCCACTGGGTGTGTCGATTGAAATTCCGAGTTAGTGGGGGCATGCTGAGTGCACCCACTGGGTGTAGTCCCCAAGGCTATGGTGGACTGCTGGCAGTCGACCATAGTCTTTATGTCTTAAGTTTTTCCTTTATTCGACTAGGTCGAATGGATTCATAAACCGGTGGGGGCACGCTGAGTGCACCCACTGGGTGTAGTCCCCGAGACTGTGGTCGACTGCTGGCAGTGGACTACAGTCTGAATAACCTCTCCCATTTTTTTTTGTTGGTCGACTGGTCAACTCTAACTTGATGGAACTAGTGGGGGCACGCTGAGAGCACCCACTGGGTGTAGTCCCCGAGACTGTGGTCGAATGCTTGTATTCGGCCGTAGTCTTAGAAACGTATGATTTTTCCTTAGTCACTCTAAAGTGAATTGTCTTTGACATCTGTCGATTGGTTCTTCGTAGAAATCCTGCGACCTTGCGGCTCGTTATACTGAGTTGGAGAGCAAACACATCCAGCTCGAGCTTGATCTGAAGTTGGCCCAGGAGAATTTAATGAAGGTGAAGGAGGAAGCTAAAGGTATGTTTGGTGAGGCTTTCGACGACTGCCTTTGCCCCTCGTTTGTTTCAAAGTCTGACCTTGCTGTAACTTTGCAGGCAAAGTGAAGGATGCCCTAAAGAAGAAAGACCTTGAGTTGGCTGAAATGCAGAAAGCGGCTTTAGAAAAAACCAAGCTCGCAGATGAGAAGTTGGCTTCGGTCACCAAGCTTGAAGAAGAAAACACCAATCTGAAAGCTGCTCTTGATGCTGCCAACAAAGAGGTCAGTCGACTGAAAAGTGATAAGATCGCCCTGAGTGACAAGGCCAGTGAGTTGGTGGGAAAGAAGAACGATCTGGAGGCTTATCTGGGCGGACTCGCCAAGATGCTATTCCTCATGCTCGAAGGTAATCTTTTGCACCAAACAGGTATTTTAACTATGATTTTTCCATTCGACTGTTGTCCTCTCGGTGGTTGTGCTTGCAGAATTTTGACAGAACTTTGAAGAGGAGACTGGTCGACTGGAAGTAAACCTGGATCCCATCAACTCTCCTGTGAAGGAGGAAGTCGCCATGAACGTGCTCCGGCTCGAATCTCGTGTTGCTGCCGTCGTTGATTATCTCGCAAGGCTGAAGGTCGCCACTTCCCGCATCAACACCACGCTCTGGCCCAGAGAAACACTCCAGAATGACCTCGAGTCTCTGATGACTCGACTGAACACAGTCCCAAGTCGAGTGTAGGAGTGGAAGAAGTCTTCTGCCAGGTGTGGCGTAGACGTTGCTCTATCTCTGGCCCGAGTTCATTGCAAGGATGCACGAGAGGACAAGCTGGCGGCCCTTAGGGTGGCCAACACCAAGAAGCACGATTTTCGGTCTTTCATGGAGACCTTCATCACCGCTGCCACTCGAATTGCTGATGGAATCGACCTGGACGAGTTTGTTGCACCTTCCAGCCCTCCACAGGAGGGGTAAAAAACTTCTGAGCTTGATTCTTTAAATTTGCCTCGGTATGCCGAGTGATTTTTGTAACCGACAAACCTTAACAGGCTTAGCGCCTGAGCACTTTCGGTCCCATTAGGTGTTATCCGAACTTGGATTCGACGTTTAAATATGCTTACATTTGGTTTGAGGTATCTTTTGCAGGTTACAACGAGGTGCTTATTGCAATCAACTTGTTCCCCAATTCACTTAGGCAGGCACTGGGCTGCAGCTAAGCCTCCGAGTGGGAGGTCTGCTCTCCACTCGGCAGGATTTTCAAAACTTAGGCGAGCACTGGGCTGCAGCTAAGCCCCCGAGTGGGAGGTCTGCTCTCCACTCGGTAGGATTTTCAAAACTTAGGCGAGCACTGGGCTGCAGCTAAGCCCCCGAGTGGGAGGTTTGCTCTCCACTCGGTAGTAGGCGAGCACTGGGCTGCAGCTAAGCCCCCGAGTGGGAGGTCTGCTCTCCACTCGGTAGGGTTTTCAAAACTTAGGCGAGCATTGGGCTGCAGCTAAGCCCCCGAGTGGGAGGTTTGCTCTCCACTCAGTAGGGTTTTCAAAACTTTGGCAAGCACTGGGCTGCAGCTAAGCCCCCGAGTGGGAGGTTTGCTCTCCACTCGGTAGGGTTTTCAAAACTTAGGCGAGCACTGGGCTGCAGCTAAGCCCCCGAGTGGGAGGTTTGCTCTCCACTCGATAGGATTTTCACGTTGTACTTGTGGCGTAGCTCGGAGGAGAGGGTAGCAGTTGACCCGCACCTCATCCTCCTTGCAGAGCGCACGTTGTACTTGTCGCGTAGTTCGGAGGAGAGGGTAGCAGTCGACCTGCACCTCGTCCTCCTTGCAGAGCGCACGTTGTACTTGTGGCGTAGCTCGGAGGTGAGGGTAGCAGTCGACCTGCACCTCGTCCTCCTTGCAGAGCGCATGTTGTACTTGTGGCGTAGCTTGGAGGAGAGTGTAGCAGTCGACCTGCACCTCGTCCTCCTTGCAGAGCGCACGTTTGAATTTAAACTTAGGCGAGTGTCTAGACTGCAGCTAAGCCTCCAAGTGAGAGACTGGCTCACCGCTCGGTAGGATTTTATTGGAACTTAGGCGAGTACTTGGACTGCAGCTAAGCCTCTGAGTGAGAGGCTGGCTCACCACTCGGTAGGATTTTATTGGAACTTAGGCGAGTACTTGGACTGCAACTAAGCCTCCGAGTGAGAGGCTGGCTCACCACTCGGTAGGATTTTATTGGAACTTAGGCGAGTACTTGGACTGCAGCTAAGCCTCCGAGTGAGAGGCTGGCTCACCACTCGGTAGGATTTTATTGAAACTTAGGCGAAACGGATTCGCAGCTAAGCCCCCGAGTGGGAGGCTGGCTCACCACTCGGTAGGATTTTATTGAACTTAGGCGAGTACTTGGACTGCAGCTAAGCCCCCGAGTGGGAGGCTGGCTCACCACTCGGTAGGATTTTATTGAGCTTAGGCGAGTACTTGGACTGCAGCTAAGCCCCCGAGTGGGAGGCTGGCTCACCACTCGGTAGGATTTTATTGAACTTAGGCGAGTACTTGGACTGCAGCTAAGCCCCAAGTGGGAGGCTGGCTCACCACTCGGTAACGATTTTTTTTACAAACTTAGGCGAAACGGATTCGCAGCTAAGCCACCCACTGAGGGGGAATTTTATTGAATAAATAAAAATGACATCGGTCATTAGGGAAATTATGACACTATTATTTTGTGAAACATGAACTACAGGAGTACTTTTATTACAACTCATCCGAGTGAATACTTAGGTGTAAAAGGGGCGGAGCAACTCCGTGTTCCAAGCTCGGGGCTCGTCGATGTTGTGCTCGACATTGTAGAGACGGTACGCTCCGTTGTGGAGAACCTTGGTGACGATGAAGGGACCTTCCCAAGAAGGAGCAAGCTTGTGTGGTTTCTGCTGATCCACTCGGAGAACCAAATCTCCTTCCTGGAAGGCTCGACTCTTCACATTTTTGGCGTGGAAGCGACGCAAGTCTTGTTGGTAAATGGTTGATCGGATCAGAGCCATCTCCCTTTCTTCCTCTAAAAGGTCGACTGCATCCTGCCGCGCTTTTTCTGCTTCAGCTTCGGTGTAGAGCTCGACCCGAGGAGCGTTGTGGAGCAGGTCACTCGGCAAGACCGCTTCAGCTCCATAGACCAAGAAGAATGGAGTTCTTCCAGTCGACCGGTTAGGCGTGGTCCTTAGACCCCAAAGCACCGAGGGAAGTTCGTCGACCCATGCTCTAGCCGCATGCTTGAGATCACGCATCAGTCGGGGTTTCAACCCTTTGAGAATCAAGCCATTGGCCCGCTCCGCTTGTCCATTCGACTGGGGATGGGCGACTGAAGCATAGTCGACTCGTGTACCCTGAGATGTGGAGAACGCCCTGAATTCCTCCGAATCGAAGTTTGATCCATTGTCAGTGATGATGCTGTGTGGGACTCCATATCTGAATATCAGTTCTCTGATGAAGCTGACTGCAGTACTGGTGTCAAGGTTCTTGATGGGTTTAGCCTCGATCCACTTGGTGAACTTGTCGACTGCTACCAGTACATGTGTGAAACCGCTTCGGCCTGTTCTCAAGGGTCCAACCATATCTAATACCCATACTGCAAAGGGCCAGACGAGTGGTATGATCTTCAGAGCTGATGCAGGCTTATGTGACATGTTGGAGTAAAATTGACATCCCTCACACTTGTCGACTATTTCCTTTGCCATTTCATTCGCTCTTGGCCAATAAAATCCGGCTCGGTATGCTTTGGCCACGATGGTCCGAGAGGACGCATGATGGCCACAGGTCCCCGAGTGGATGTCATCAAGGATTATCCGACCTTCTTCTAGCGTTATGCACTTCTGACCAACTCCAGTCGCGCTCTCTCTGTACAGCTGCCCCTTGATCACAGTAAAGGCCTTGGATCGGCGGACGATCTGCCGAGCCTCTTCCTTGTCCTCCGGGAGCTCTTTTCTCAAGATATACACGATATATGGTACTGTCCAATCGGGAGTGATCACTAAAGCCTCCATGACCAAGTCGACCACTGCTAGAACTTCAACCTCAGTCGGATCTGCGGCACTCTTGGGCTGCGGAGCTTCTTTGGTAAAAGGATCTTCTTTGACTGATGGAGTATGGATATGTTCGAAGAACACATTACTGGGAATGGCTTCTCTCTTGGAACCTATTTTCGCCAAATCATCAGCCGCTTGATTTTTCAGTCGGGGTATATGATGGAGCTCTAACCATTCGAACTTCTTTTCCAGCTTTCTCACTGTGTTGCAGTATCCATTCATGGTGGGCTTATAACGTCCCAATCCTTCATCACTTGGTTGACCACCAAATCTGAGTCGCCATAAACCATAAGGCGACGGACGCCGAGTGAAATGGCCATGCGCAACCCATACAAAATGGCCTCGTATTCTGCTTCATTGTTGGAGGAATCAAAGTGAATCTGGAGCACATATCTGAGCTTATCTCCTCTGGGGGAAACCAAGACTACCCCTGCACCGGCACCATTTAACATCTTAGAGCCATCAAAGAACATGGTCCAATGCTCCGAGTGAACTTGAATCAGCTGCTGCTGTTCAATCCACTCGGCAAGGAAAACTGCTATTGCTTGGGACTTAATGGCTTTCTTTGCCTCAAACTTGATATCAAGGGGAAGGAGTTCAAACGCCCATTTCGCCACTCGACCAGTTGCATCTCTGTTGTGCAGAATCTCTGAAAGTGGAGCATCGCTGACGACTGTAATGGAATGATCAGAGAAATAATGAGCAACCTTCTTCATGGTCATGTAGATCCCATACACAAGCTTCTGATCATGAGGATATCTTTGCTTTGATGGAGTCAAAACTTCAGACAGATAGTACACTGGGCGCTGAACTTTGAAGGCTTTCCCTTCTTCTTCCCGCTCGACCATAAGTACTGTACTGACGACTTGTCCTGTGGCTGCAATATAAAGCAACAGAGGCTCTTTGCTGATTGGAGCAGCAAGCACTGACTGGGTGGAGAGCAGAGCTTTTAGCTCGGCAAACGCTGCATCAGCTTCTGGAGTCCACTCGAACTTGTCTGCCTTCTTCATTAGTCGGTAAAGAGGCAATGCCTTTTCACCGAGTCGAGAGATGAATCGACTTAACGCGGCCAAGCATCCAGTAAGCTTCTGGACGTCGTGCACCCGCACAGGGCGTTTCATTCGGAGTATAGTGCCAACTTTTTCTGGGTTAGCATCTCAGAAACAAGAAAACCGAGTAACTTTCCACCAGGAACTCCGAATGTGCACTTTGATGGATTGAGCTTGATATCATACCTCCTGAGATTGGCAAATGTTTCAGCGAGGTCAGTCAACAGGTCGGAACCCTTTCGTGATTTGACCACAATATCATCCATGTACGCTTCAACGTTCCGACTGATTTGAGTGAGTAAACACTTCTGAATCATCCTCATGAACGTGGCTCTGGCATTCTTGAGGCCGAATGGCATGGTGACATAGTAGAAGCACCCGAATGGAGTGATGAAAGCTGTTTTGATCTCATCTAGTCCATACAGACAGATCTGATGGTACCCGGAATAGGCGTCTAGAAAAGACAATCTCTCACATCCCGCAGTCGAGTCGAC
This sequence comes from Triticum timopheevii, assembly GCA_963921465.1. Taxonomy (NCBI): domain Eukaryota; kingdom Viridiplantae; phylum Streptophyta; class Magnoliopsida; order Poales; family Poaceae; genus Triticum; species Triticum timopheevii. Next base: position 467,708,310 of record OY997266.1, read on the forward strand.
AATTTGATCGATGCGAGGGAGAGGAAAATGATCTTTCGGGCAGGCCCGATTGATGTGTTTGAAATCAATGCACATGCGGAGTGACTTGTCCTTCTTGGGAACCATGACGACATTGGCGAGCCACTCGGAGTGGTATATCTCTCGGATAAACTCTACCGCCAACAGTCGAGCCACCTCCTCGCCAATGGCCTTTCTCTTCTGGACGGCGGACCGTTGAAGATGTTCTTTGACTGGTTTTGCTATTGAGTCGACTCTAAGGCGATGCTCAGCCAGCCCCCTGGGAACACCCGGCATGTCAGCAGGCTTCCATGCAAAGATGTCCCAGTTCTCACGGAGGAACTGGATGAGCGCTTCTTCCTATTTAGGGTCGAGTGTTGTGGAAATATGGGTCAGAGCCGCATTGGGGTCGGTCGGGTGAATGTGAACAGGCTTCGTCTCACCGAACAACTGAAATGCTGATTCTGTGGCAGGCTTCTTGGCCCGCAACAAATCACTCAGGTCTGCATTCTTCTTGTACCCCTCCAGCTCTACCATCGTTATCTGGGAATCGGCAATTTTCGAGCCTTTCTGAAAACACTCTTCTGCCTTCTTCCGATTGCCAGTGATAGTGATCACACCCTTGGGGCCGGGCATCTTCAGTTTGAGGTACACGTAACATGGTCGAGCCATGAACCGTGCGTAAGGTGGTCGCCCCAAAATGGCGTGGTAAGCGCTCTGAAAATCCACGACTTCAAATGTCAGCTTCTCCTTGCAGAAATGCTTCGAGTCATCGAACACCACGTCCAGAGCTATTTGGCCGAGTGACTCAGCCTTCTTTCCAGGTATAACTCCATGAAAACTCATGTTGCTGGCACTCAGTCTGGACATCGGAATGCCCATTCCTTTCAGCGTCTCCACATAAAATATGTTCAGTCTGCTACCACCATCCATTAGCACCTTCGTCAGTCGAGTGCCCTCAACGACCGGGTCGACCACCAAAGCTTGCCTCCCAGGAGTGGCTAATTGGACTGGTCGAATGTAATGGGAGTTTGGGACCATCTCAAATAACTTGGCATCACCGGGGTGACCATATTGACCTCTCGGTTGATAACCTTCAATCGGCTTTTGCTTTCCACATCCGCAAAGATCATCAGAGTGGAATTAACATGAGAATATCCTCCATCACTGTCCTCCTTGTCCTCAGCTTTGTCCGACTCCTTTTCCTTGTCCTTGGGCTGTTTTCCTTGGAACTGCTAGATCAAGAGCCGGCACTGGAGAGTGGTATGCTTCGGGTAGATGAAATTACCCTCTTCGTCTTTCTTCGTGTGGATGTGACACGGCAGATCCATCACGTCATTTCCTTCTTTATCCTTCACCTTCTTGGGGTTCCAGGATCCTTTGGGTTTTCCTTTGAACTTGCCCTGAGTCACGGCCAGAGCCTCTCCAGGAGCCGCTGGCTCGGCCTTCCGCTTCTGCTTCCGACTGGAGTTTCCTTTCTCCGATTGACTCGGCTTGTACTTGCCGCTCCGGAGTCGGTCCTCCTCTTCACCATTGGTGTACTTGGTGGCAATTTCCATCATTCGACTCAGGGTCATATCTCCGGTTCACCCAAACTTCAAACTTAATTCTCTGTTCTTAACACCATCCTTGAAAGCACAGACTGCCTCATGATCAGACACGTTCTCCACGGTATGATGTAAAGTGATCCATCTCTGAATGTAATCCCTTAAGGTTTCATTCGACTTCTACATGCAGACTTGCAGCTCTGTCAATCCAGCTGGTCGCTTGCAGGTTCCCTCAAACGTCCTGACGAACACTCGGGAAAGATCTTCCCAAGTGTAAATGCTGCTTGGAGCTAACTGATTCAACCATGCCCTGGCCGAACCTTCCAACATGAGTGGTAAATGCTTCATAGCCACTTCATCATTTCCGCCGCCAATCTGCACCGCCACTCGGTAGTCTTCAAGCCAAGTTTCAGGCTTAGACTCACCGGTGAACTTACTTACTCCAGTCGCCAACCTGAAGTTGGGGGGAATCACCGCGGCTCTGATAGCCCTGCTGAAACATTCTAGACCTGAAACATGTACTCGGCTACTAGTGGGCGCATCTCTGTCGTGGCCACCTCGATGAGCCCTGTTCCGATCGACCAAGCCTTGTACGATGATGGATCGCGCGTCAAAGCCTGGTTCCCTGGGGTCGACCGGAGCTCTTCGCCCCACACTGAGTTGGCGCCTGTCATCTTGCTGCCGATGAGCGTAAGACCCACCTCTTGGGGGAGGAGTGGGCACTCGACGCCTATCATCACGATCATATCGGTCACCATATTGGTCACGTCGATTCTCGCGTCCCTCACGCCGCGGAGGCGATCTAGGGCTGTGAGCCGACTGAACCGTATTCGCAGTGACGGATCGACTGTGAATCCTGTTGCGTGACTGTGACACGGCTGAATTCTGATCTCCTGCTGCTCGGAGCAAATCCCTAATCTGCATCAAGCCTCTGCCAGCCTCCGACTGAGAGGGCTGAATTGACTCTGCGATACGGGCTGCAGCTGCTAAATTCTGAATCGGGGTTCGATATACCTGAGTCGGCTGCGGGAAGAGTTGACGTCGACTGGAGTCGGGTACTCGTTGCCGCGCGCGCTCGTCGAGTGCTCGCTGGAGGTTCTCCAGACGAGTGCGTTCAGCCAAGTTGGCCAAACGTGCCTCCTCCAAGGCGCGAGCCTCGGGGGTTTCTCCTGCGATGGGAGTATGCAGGGCATCCATGTTCCTGCGGCGAAGTTCTTCCCTTTGCAGGGAATTATGTGGCTCGGGTTGATATTCCTCATGGGCTTGAGCGGGGTCGCCTCCACCGTCCATCCCGTCATCGCGGGGGAAGCCGGGAGGGCTACGAGGCCCGTCGACCATCAAGACCTCCGCCGCCGGATCGCTGCTGTCGCACTCGGATGCGGTCTCTACGGAGCCAGTCGACAGATCGAACAGGCCGTAGAGGGATTCGTCGGGCTCGATTGCCGCGACTTGGGTGGTGGCCGACTGGCAAGCCACCGCGTTCCTCACCCACCGCTGGAGCCTCGACCGACCAGAGCGCTTGCGCTGGCGGGAGACAGGGAGGGAGGACAACAGGGAAGTCGACCGATAAGGAGTCGACGGTTGCCGCAGCAGAACGCCGCGGACACACGCCCGAAAATGCGTCGCACCGCGGACGGGGAGCGCGTCGATGTCGAGTGGAGCTTCCTGAAGCCAAGCGGAGTCGTCGGCGATGAAGGTGAGCGCGCCGAGACAGATCTCGCGGCCCTCGACCAAAACTCCACCAGTAACCATGATGAAGGCAATCGGAACAATTGCAACTTCTTCAAAAATCTCTAAGACACGGTGGGCGCCAACTGTCGTGGTTCTAAGTCTAACAGTAGAATGGGAGGTAGGTATGGAGAGGCAAGATCCTAGCTATGGAGCAGTTGTACAGACAAGGGATGTACGAGTTCAGGCCCTTCTCGGAGGAAGTAACAGCCCTATGTCTCGGAGCCCGGAGGCGGTCGACTGGATTATGTGTGTATAGATTACAGGGGTGCGAACCCTTCACACTAAGGAGGGGGGTGGCTTATATAGTGTCTGCCAGACCCCTCCGGCCCTCAGTTATGCAGGGTTTAAAGTACATTAAGGCCTGGCGTTTCTGGTAACGCCTTACATAAAGTGTCATCATGGCCATAAAGACTACTTAATTACAGACCGTTGAATGCAGAGTGGCTCTTGATCTCCTGGTGGTCGAGTGAGTCTTCATGGTCGAGTCCTTCGCGTCCGTCGAGTGAAGTCTCTCTTTGGTCGACTGGAAGGCCGCTTCTTCTGAGGGTGTCCTTGGGAAGGGTACTTAAGACAGGTCTGTGACCCTACCCTAGGTACATGACTTCATCAGTGCCTGCAACATCTACAAAAAGGAAGAAATGTATAAGCACACATAAAAAAATATACATCATCAGTTGGACAGTGCATAATTTAAGCTACTAACACCACTTCAAAAAGCTACTAACACCACTGAAAAAAGCTACTAACGACCACAATGTTGCATTCTGAACTTATCACATGCCACAACATTTTGCATCTAAAAACTGGTTTGGGCACACAACTGCAACCGTCGAACAGGCAAGCTCCAAACCACTTGTGAAAAAAGCTACATACCAGCTTAAAGACAAAAATGTTTCTGTTTGTTACTTATATGAAAAATGTTACATATATGTTTCTATTTGTTACTTACATGAACTATTAAGTGAAAATGTTTATGTTTGTTACTTTCGGGCTGGACTGCTCACTTTGTTGTGATTGGGCTGGGTCATTTAGTTTTTATTTGTGGGCCTGGACTACATAGAAAAAGACAAAAAACTTGTTTCCTACTCTGCTTTATGAACTATACTTTTTGAGTAGTCGTGAACAGAAGCTGTCAAGCAAACAAACAGAAAATGTGAGGCTCTAACAAAAGAAAAGTGCTCTGCTTCAAAACCAGTTTAAAGTTGTTTCACACAAGGGCAAAAAGCACATTCACCAGTGATGACAAATTTCATATACAGATAAACATGCATAAATTAACTCTGTACAGAAAAGGCACCAGTTTCATCATTTCTGTTTTCAAGTATTCATATACAAAAAACATCAAAAAATCACCTCACTAAAAGTAAAACCAATGAAATAAAACACAACCTTGTTCAACTGTATGCATCAGTTAGCTCAAACATTGATAAAATAGCAGCAGTGGCATCCTCATGTCACCAAAAACATACATACAACAGGGAATGGGTCGGGGCACCATATATGTTTCAAAACTGGCATTAGGAATTTCGTAGCTACATCAGATTTGTTACTTATATGAACTATCATAGTCGTTCAATCGAGTATGCAGGACACATGGACTGTGAACCAAGAGAAAAATATGGGGGAAATGGGCAGGAGAGCTGAATTCTGCTCTATGCAGTCGCGCACGGGAAGCCCCTGCCCCGACCCCTCCAGCGGCGGCGGCCGTTGTCACAACCTAGCATATGTGCGAGAACAACAAATCCCATAGTTCGTGGAAAAAAAAATCCTAATCCCATCCCAAATCCCTAGCCACCAGAAGCCTAAAAATCCACCACCCCCGCCCCTCCCACAACCCCGCGGGAACACCACCCCGCTCGCTCCCTCGACCCGCGGGAACACCACCCCATCCCCGTCCGCGCTGGCGCCGGCGCCGGCCCGCGGGAACACAAACGGCTCGCCCCGCACCATAACCCACCCTAACCCTAAAGCCAATGGGGGAGGGGGAGACAACACAACGAAAGGGAGAACACGAGAGGAGAGTTACCATCCGGGGGCGCCATAGATCGCCGGAGAATCGAGATCCGCCTTGGGCCGCCGCCGCCGCTCCTGATCTCCAGGCGCCAACAAGACAGCCGCCCGCCGGTCGCCCTGCCTCCTCGCACCGAAATGACCCCCCGTGCGGTTGCAGCAAAAACACGGGAAGGGATAACCCGTGCATATTTACAAAAAAAACACGAGACTGGTAACACGTGGCGCAAACAGCGTCCTTGGATCAAAAGAGATCCAACGCACGGAGCGCGACCGGCGCAACGGTTCGGCCGGCGCCCCGGCCACAAACACTTCCCAAATTCTTTTCCATGCTTAGAGGTATGCACATCTAATTCGACGGCAAAGGACGTCAAAGCGCTGCGGAAGGGCGTAGCTGAGTTTTACTGTTTCGTGATGGAGCATGACAATGTTTTTTTTATTTTATTTCAAGAAAAGCGAGGAACGTGAAGGTAAAAAATATTTGCTCGGTCAAAATCACACGGCTAAAAATATTACAAAGCAGTTCCATAGGAATCACAGATGAGATTACCCGGGCCCGGCTTGTAAATGTTAGGAACGACATGTCCATACAGCATAAGCAGTATCGCCCGTACATTGGAGCCGTCTCCAAGGCCATGACCGGAACCATGGCGTCTCAAGCTCCGAGTTCGTTAGTCGTTACGCTATAAAAAGGAGGCCTGAGCTTCTCTCCACCACAGCACCACCAAAGCAGAGCATAAACAAGCACATATCCGCTTACGCTCATCCCTTCCTTGGCGTCGGCATAGCAGCTGGAATGGCCAACCACGGAGTCGCCGCTCTCCTGATCGCGTCCCTTCTCGTGGCGGTCACCCTCGCCGACGCCAGGATCACCGTGAACGTGCAGCGCGACAGCATTAACGGAGGTGCGTCCATGTCAACCGATCAACATCATCCAGATCCAGTTGATCTGCATGTGTAGCAGTGGCTAAATGTGCCTGTACGTTTCGCAGGTTATGCGGCGAATAAGAAGGCGGTGCCGGCGCTGACGTGCAACAAGGTGAGCGCGGTGCAACAGGGCGAGACTTGCTCCTCACTCGCGGAGGACGCCGGGCTGAGCCAGGAGGACTTCCTGGGCTTCAACCCCAACATCAACTGCGTCAGGATCTTCGTCGGCCAGTGGGTCTGCCTCGACGCATCCTCTGCCTAACACACGGTTGCATACTTGCATGGACTATGCAGCATCGCTAGTTGCTGCTACTACTATGAATAAAGGAGTCTAGTCCCTATCCGTACACCTCCACCACTACTCAAGTTAAGTTTGGTATTTGCACTTATACCTCGCAAAAGGATCGAGGTTGTAGTCCGTCAGTCTGTCTTTGTACCAGTTTCGGCTTAAAAATAGGCCCAGCTGGTCGTGCTTGATTACCAGTGCGTTTACCTTGTGTGTCTCTTTCCTTGATTGTGCCCGATTACCAGTGCGTTACTTTGTGTCTCGCTTTCCGTAGTTTGGTCCGTGTGTCGCGTCTTTGGCACGGAGGAGGACACAATATGACCATTTCACTTCTTCACCTTCTCAACAGGCAGAATGTCCTTCGCCTTGTTCTTTACCGTCTTTAATACTACTACTAGCAAAAGGCTCGTGCATTGCAACGGAAGAAAAAAAAATCATAATCTCCAATGGCCATGAACATATTTTGCTGCATCACCGACATAAACTATCACTCTTAATTTCGTGAAATCATCGACATTTTTCTTAAACTCGTCAACATATTTGAAATCATGAAAAATTTCAAATTCATGAACACGTTTACAAAATTTTGAACATTTTCTAAAATTAAGAACATTTTTTGAATTCATGAACATTTTATACTATTTGTAAACATTTTTTTAAAATTGTGAACAAGTATTTAACAATTTTGCTGAATCGGCGAACATTTCTAGAATGGAGGAACATTGTTTTGAAACTTGGTGGAACAGTTTTTGAAATTCATGAACATTTTGTAACAAACACTTATTTGATTTGACGAACATTTTTTGAAATACATGATCATTTTTGGAATCAGCGAAAATTTTGTGAATGGATAAACTATTTTGTAAGTCACGTACAGTTTTTAATACATGAAAATTTAAGAAAATCATGAACATTTTTCTATTTTCTGAACTTTTTTTTTCAAATTTCAAACTTTTTTGAATAAGCAATTATATATTCGTAAAATCGCGATCAATTTTTGAATCCACAAACATTTTATTATTTATTAAACATTTTATTTTGAAATTCACATTTATTCATATTAGGAACTTTTTTGAATTCCCAAATTATTTAAATAGAAAATAAAAATGGAAAATAAAAAGAAAATAATAATAAAACAAAATTTAAAAACAGGCCGCCCGGACATGGGCCAGCTCAAACGGGCGTGTTGCGTCCTCTCCCAGCATGCAGAACACAGTACAATATGGGAGGTCCCTACTGCATGGGCCGGCCAGGCGGGAGATTCCTCTGTGTGAAACCTTTTTAATCACTCATTGATGGCATTGGTGGGTAATAATTTGCAACTTTGGAAGAAATTTCTGTGACGTACAGCAAGAAGCAATAGCTAGTTTAATATTAGGTATAGATATGGCTAATCATTGTTAATTTGTGATTTTGCAATTTTTAACATATGCTACATATGAATAGGATTATGCATTGGTTATTGAACTTTCGTAAATTGGGTATGTATATATGAGATTTGAAATAAGTGTTTGCCTACTTTTAAATTCAAATCATGGAGAATTTCAAATTACACAGATTAAATTATTGAGAAAAAAATCAACTGTGCAGATCAATACGGTGCACATGCTTTGACAAACCAAAATGTCTTCGATCAACCTCTACCGGAAACACGTCTCGCAGATCACAACATGTGTGTTGGAGCCTACCCAAAGGTTCTGGCTTTTGGTTTGTGTTTTTTCCCGGCTCTGACCGAGATGGCTGAAATTCTCGGCTATTTCCCAAAAAGAAGAAGAAAAAAACACGGACCAAATAGTAAAATCAAAATTCAAATTTTGGAATAAAATTGGCCGACAATTGATTGAAATTTGAAATCAAGCGGGGAAAAGTTAGCGGTCCAACATAACCCGCAAGAGTACAAATATAATATTTTGTCTGAGGTAATACCTTGATGGGAAGTAAGCCACGTTTTTTTTCTAATGAGGCCAAAAATATTTGGCTGAAAAAGATATACACCAAGCCCGGACTAAATGGCCGAAATTAATTTTCTTGGTTGAAATTCAAAACTTTGCCATTACTGCATACACGTTTTGCCAGGACTAACGTGTGCAATGAACCATAAACAGCACTCACATTTCTCTCTCGGCAAACGTGTGTGACCAACCCATAACACGCGCGTGCACACACACACGCAAACACTTCTCTTGGTACAGACATGTGCGGACAACTAGAAAATGTGTGCGACAATGGTTGCACCACACATATTTTACATTTCTAAAACGTATATGATGTTTGTAGCGACCAGACCTCAAACAGTCTGATTTCTTTGCATCAGTGTCATCCCTGAATCGGTAATGCTGACACGCGGTACTTGAAGGATTTATAGAAGAGTAGCAATCACACATTTATTATAACAAATGTCTCAAAAGAGAACTTATTACAATAAATATGGCTTAAGGCCATCTAAAAACGATAACAGCGGAAGGCTTAGAAGATAAGCGAGTCCATCAACTCCAACGGCATCATTGAGTATAAGATCATGACCTAAGGCACCTTACTCGTCGTCTGAAAGTCTGCAACATGAACGTTGCAGCCCGAAATGGGTCAGCACATGGAATATGCTGGCAATGTGACACATAGAGAGTAATGAAAGAATAATGCTATACTACATGTATATATGGCTGGTGGAAAGCTCTATGGTTACAGTTTTGCGTAAAGCCAATTTTTCCCTACTGCAAAGGAATAATTTTATTTAACTATCATGGTGGCTGTTAAACATTGAGAAGGGTACTCCAACTCAATCCCAATTAAGCATCATCATTAAACCCAACAAAATTTAATTAAAGTAACATGATGAGATTCACATGATAATCCAAGTACTAGATACTCAAAACGTCCATAACCGGTGACATGACTAACCATGATTAGTTTATACACTCTGCAGAGGTTTGCGCACTTTTCCCCGCAAGACTCGATCTCCTCCGCTTGATTTCTCGCACTACATGGTGTTTGAGAAACGGATGACCAAGACACAGTCTTTAAGAAACATTAACTCTCTACTCCGGGTAGACAGTACCAACCTACATCCCCTACATCTGCTAGTCTACCTCTTCAAGAGCCCACGCAACTTAATTAACTATGCTAGAGCCCATAGTAGCTTACGGCTGCACATGGAAGTTTCTAGCATGAATAATCTCATGATCCCTTTGAGCCTGGGTGGTGGTCCATAGGAGAATCACACGGTACCCCAGGATTTCTAAAAATACAGGCAACATTGGGTTCCCCAGGTGCCTCAATCCACCCAGATGTGAATTTAAGTTGCCACCTTAAGTAAACCATTAATTAACAATCTCACATCTGTCATGGATACACTCACCCAATCCACGTCTACTAGCATAGCATGGCAATATAAAAAAACGTAGAAGTAACTCCCAAAGATTTGATAATAAAACAGGTAATAGGTACTACCTCATCTACTTCCCAAAACCCACATATTAATCAGATCCTAATTATGCAATTGTTCGAGGATTGATCTAATGCAATAAAACTGGATAGTAAATAGGTATGATCAAAGTGTTAGTTGCCTTGCTGATGATCCGAGAAACCTAGATATTCGAAGTAGCAAGCGGCGCACTCCGGGTACTCTATCGCAAACAAACAAGCATACAATAAGCACTCATCTAATGCTCAGGTAAAAACTCAAAAAAGAGATCTAACCAGAAAATTCAACTTAAGAACTCCGGTTTGCAAAAAGAATCAAATCAAATGAAGCAACGAAACTCAAACGGCGAAAGAAACAAGCTTCATTTACTAATCTAGACCTAAGTCAAATTTTACAGTAGCAAAAACTTGTTTGAGTTGGTTAAACAGAAAGAGGGTTTCGAGACAAAACTCTAGGCGCTTGAATCACCTGATTCCGATAAACGAGCAAAAAGTTATAATAAAACGAAAATCGGATCAGAAATCACGATCAGAAATAATCATGGAAAATCTGAGAAAAAGAAAAAAAATGGACGAACAGGCTAACGAACAAACGTTGGCTGTCAGCGGCTAAACGACGAAAACCGTTCGTTAAAATGAACGTACGGACGAACGTCCGCTAAATAGACTGAACCGGAAAAAAAACCCGAACTGGATCTATAAAAAAACAGATCTAGGGTTTTGAAAAAAAAACCGAATGATTTTATAAGAAAAACCGGCGGCTACCTTGGGATGCGGGTCGGCGGCGGCGGCGTGCTCCGGCGGTGGCGTCGCGGTGGCGGCAGTAGCTCGCTGCGGCGGCGGCGGCGGCGGGGTCGGGCTGGGGCTAGGGTTTGGGTGGGCTGCGGGTCGGCTCCCCCGGCTTATAAGGCCGGCCGGGCCTAGAGTCCTAGGCGGACACGGCCCGGTAGGTCGGTTAGATTTTTTTTAAAATCATTACGCGCAGAAAAACAAATAAAAGAAATACTAAACGGACTCCAAAAATCCCGAAATAAATTTTCCCCGACTTCTAAAATCAAGCCGGACAAGATGAACATTTATTTGGGGCCTAAATGAAATTTTGAAAAACGCACATTTTCCCAATTCAAATAAAATAGCAATAAAACTCCGAAATAAAATCTTATTTGATTTTATTATTAAATCCTCAATATTTCTTTATTTTGGGAAAGTCATTTTATTCCCTCTCTCATATTTTTATAATAGAAATAATTGAAGATAAAATAATAAAAATCAAATGATCCTATTTTCAAAATTGGAGAAAACTCAAATATGAAAATAATGAAATCCCCAACTCTCTCCGTGGGTCCTTGAGTTGTGTAGAATTTCTAGGATCAAACCAAATGCAATAAAATATGATATGCAATGATGATCTATGTATAACATTCCAATTTGAAAATTTGGGATGTTACAAACCTACCCCCCCTTAAGATGAATCTCGCCCTCGAGATTCGGGTTGGCTAGAAAATAGGTGGGGGTGGTCTTTCAGTAGATCCTCTTCTCGCTCCCAGGTGGCTTCATCCTCGGTATGGTGGCTCCACTCAACTTTGCAAAAATTGATAACCTTGCTGCGTGTGACTTGGCTGGCATATTCGAGAATCTTGATTGGTTTCTCCTCGTAGGTCAAATCACTATCCAACTGAATTGCTTCCAGTGGCACTGTATCTCTCAACGGTATATCTGCCATTTCTGCGTGGCACTTCTTCAACTGGGAAACGTGGAACACATCGTGAACTCCTGACAATCCTTCGGGCAATTCCAACTTGTAGGCAACCTCTCCCATACGCTCCAAAACTTTGTATGGTCCTACAAAATGTGGCGCTAACTTCCCCTTAACTCCAAAGCGCTTAACTCCTCGAAGCGGAGATACACATAGGTAAACTCTGTCTCCAACTTCGTAAACTGTCTCCTTGCGTTTACAATCTGCGTAGCTCTTCTGCCTGGACTGGGCTACCTTGAGCCTATCGTGAATCAACTTCACCTTCTGTTCAGACTCTTTAATCAAATCTGGTCCAAACAACTCGCTGTCTCCAACTTCATCCCACAACAACGGTGTCCTGCACCTCCTCCCGTAGAGAGCTTCGAAGGGGGCCATCTTCAAACTGGATTGATAACTGTTGTTGTAAGAGAACTCTGCATATGGCAAATTGGCATCCCAACTAGATCCATAATCTAGTGCACAAGCTCTCAGCATGTCCTCCAGAATCGGATTAACTCTCTCGGTCTGTCCATCTGTCTGTGGATGAAAGGTTGTACTGAACTCTAGCCTGGTACCCAAAGTTTCATGTAACTGATTCCAGAACTTTGAGGTAAACTGGGTTCCTCTATCTGACACGATGCTCCTCGGAACTCCATGCAGACATACGATCCTGGTCATGCATATCTTTGCCAACTTAGCACTGGTGTAAGTGGTCTTCACTGGGATGAAATGAGCTACCGTCGTCAAACGATCGACTACAACCCATATCGAGTCATAGCCTGAACGATCCCTGGGCAATCCTGTGATAAAATCCATGCCTAACTTGTCCCACTTCCATTCGGGTATCGGCAATGGCTGTAGAAATCCTGTTGGCTTCTGATGCTCTGCCTTCACTCTCTGACATACATCACATACTGCTACATACTCCACAATATCCTTTTTCATTCCGGTCCACCAAAAAGTGTCCTTTAAATCCAGATACATTTTGGTATTTCGTGGGTGAATCGAATACGGCGAATCATGGGCCTCTTGCAGAATCAACTTCCCGATCTCCGGGTCATTAGGCACATAAACGCGGTCCTCAAACCATAAGGTATCGTGCTCATCCTCACGAAATCCCTTAGCTTTTCCTTTGCTCATCTTCTCCTTTATGTTGGCAATCTCCTTGTCAGTCTGCTGGGCTTCTCTGATCTTATCCATCAAAGTAGACTGAATCTCCAATGCTGCTACATAGCCTCTCGGAACTATCTCCAAACATAGCTCACGAAGATCCTCGGCTAACTCCTTTGGTAACTCTCCGGTCATGAGGGTGTTGACATGGCTCTTGCGGCTCAACGCATCGGCTACTACGTTAGCCTTTTCGAGGTGATAATGCAATCTCATATCATAATCCTTGATGAGCTCCAACCATCTCCTTTGCCTGAGATTCAACTCCTTCTGCGTGAAGATGTACTTCAATCTCTTGTGATCCGTGTACACCTCACAATGGTTTCTGATGAGAAAATGACTCCAAGTCTTCAATGCATGCACTACGGCTGCTAACTCTAGATCATGTGTAGCATAATTCAGCTCATGAGGTTTAAGTTGTTGTGAGGCATACGAAACAACTCTTCCCTCCTGCATAAGCACTGCTCCAAGTCCTCGACGAGAAGCATCGCAATATACTTCATAATCCTTGCGCTGATCTAGCAGAATCAACACTGGTGAGGTAACCAAACGTTCCTTCAACTCCTGGAAACTGGCCTCACATTCCTCAGTCCATTGAAACTTGGTGTCCTTCTTCAACAACTCCGTCATGGGTTTTGCAATCTTCGAGAAATTCTCAATGAACCTCCGGTAGTATCCTGCAAGTTCAAGAAAACTCCGAATCTCTCCAACTGTTGTTGGGGCTTCCCAGTTTGTCACAGTGACAACTTTGGTGGGGTCTAATGCTATTCCTTCTCCGGATATAACATGTCCGAGGAATCCAACTTCCTTCAACCAAAACTCACATTTGCTGAACTTGGCGTATAACTGATGTTCTCTGAGCTTCTCCAGTACCAAACGCAAATGCTCCTTATACTCTTCTTCATTCTTCGAGTAGACCAAAATATCATCAATGAACACCACGCCGAACTTGTCCAGAAACTCCATAAACACCTTGTTCATCATGTTCATGAAATAGGCAGGTGCGTTAGTCAGACCAAATGACATAACGGTATACTCGTACAGCCCGTACCTGGTGGTAAAAGCCGTCTTGGGTATATCCTGCTCTAGAATCTTCAACTGATGGTATCCCGATCGCAAATCGATCTTGGAGAATACCTTAGCTCCTTGCAATCGGTCAAACAAGTCATTGATCATCGGTAGTGGGTACTTGTTCTTGATTGTCACTTCATTCAATCCTTGATAATCAAAAACCATCCTGAATGATCCATCCTTCTTCTCCACTAGAAGCACTGGCGATCCCCAGGGTGAAGAACTTGGGCGAATATAGCCTTTATCCAGTAACTCCTTAATCTGCTTCTTAATTTCCTTCAAATCTTTTTCGGGCATCCTGTACGGTCTCTTAGATATCGACCCTATGCCTGGCAAAAGCTCAATCAAAAACTCAATGTCCCTATTCGGTGGCATGCCTGGCAACTCCTCCAGAAATACGTCAGGTAAATCCTTCACCACTGGTACTTCCTCCTGTACAACTCCTGATAAGGAATTTACTTGAGTCTTTTTTGGCACATGCCGGGATACATACTTGATCCTTCTTCCTTCCGGCGTGGTAAGCAAAATCGACTTACTGGCGCATTCAATGTTCCCTCCATACTTCGATAACCAATCCATGCCTAATATCACATCCAGTGCTTGCGACTCCAATACTATAAGGTCCGAGGGAAACACGTAGTAACCATTCCTTAATGGTAACCGATCACACCATAGACTAGCCATATACTCTGCTCCTGGCGAGGTTACTAACATGGGTGACCTAAGGGCTTGGGTTGGCAGGTTATACTTATCCACAAATCCCCTTGATATGTATGAATGCGATGCACCAGTATCAAAAAGAACGATTGCAGTAAATGACTTAACCAAAAACTTACCTATTACTGCATCTGGTTGAGCTTCAACCTCCTCCATGCTAACGTGGTTCACCTGTCCTTTGTTGAAAGGATTGGGCTTCTTCCCAGAACTTCCATTGCCATTTCCATTCTTCGCCTCAGGACATTCAGTGGCATAATGTCCGGTCTTCTGGCATTTGTAACAGGTGATGTGGCTCAGATCCCTCTTGGTTGGTGTCGATGGGTTGGTGCGGTTCTGTCCGTTGCTTCCTCCATTCCCATTACCATTCTTGGGGCCACTATGGTTGTGCGAACTAACTCCTCCATGGGTATGCTAAAAATGCCCTCCCAAGTTCGGGGCAAAACGAGGCTTCTGCTGAGCTCCAGAATTGTACTTCCCTTGTCCATACTTCCTTTTGCGGTTGTCTATCTGCTGCTGCTTCCCCTCAATCATAAGAGCTCTATCTACCAACTCCTGGTAATTGTTGAAGGTTGCTACCATCAACTGCATGCTCAGCTCATCATTCAGTCCTTCCAGAAACTTCTCCTGCTTAGCTGCGTCTGTAGCAATGTCATCTGGGGCATAACGTGCTAACTTACTAAAGTCATCCACATACTGGCTAACAGTACGTCCTCCTTGGCGCAAGTTGCGAAACTCACGCTTCTTCATGGCCATAGCTCCTGCTGAAACATGAGCAGTACGGAAAGCTTGCTGAAACTGATCCCATGTGACAGTGTCAATGGGATAAGTGGCCGTGAAATTCTCCCACCATGATGTTGCGGGTCCATCAAGCTGATGTGCGGCAAAATGCACCTTCTCCGCATCTGTGCATCCTGCAGTGGTCAACTCCCTTCCCATCTTGCGGAGCCAATCATCTGCAACTATCGGCTCAGTGCTACTGGAGAACACCGGCGGATTTAGCCTCAAGAAACGGGCTAAGTGATCAACAGGTGGTGGTGGTGGTGGGTTGTTGTTGTTGTTGTTCCCCTGATTCTGATTCTGGACTAGTATCTGCATCAATGCATTCTGCTGCTGGATCAACTGGGTGAGCTCCGGTGGGAAAGCAAATCCATTGTCACGTCTCGGAGGCATCTGAGGGTTTAGAAAAGATGAGAATATAGAATAGAATGAGGTCTAGAGAGAAAACACTACCCATATGCACATGAGACAAATGCAAACAATATCACTTTAATCAATTCAAACAAGGGCATACAACGGTCTAACTATCGTTACAAAAGTGCTTGGACTATACTATATACATGGGGGGAATACTACTACTGTTATGGTGGTCGACTAGAAAAACTGCTCGGTCGAAGACTCCATGATATCTGCTCCAGCTTCATCAACAAAGTCATCATCACTATCGTCTGGGTACAAGTCGATGTCGTCAATGATGATGTAGTTCTCCGGGCAAGTGCAATCATCGTCTTCTCCTCCAGTCGCGGGAAATCCCATGAATACTTTTAGCTTCTTCTTCAGCTCATCATTCTTCTCCACGAGTGTCGCTATTTCCTCCTCATATCCATCGCATGTAGACTTGAGTTCTTCCTCCAATTCCGTGATCCTGGTTAATGCCTTCTTCAGATCTATCATGCCTGCGCACATCTGGTTCTCCTGGCAACGAATGTGCTAGTTTAACTCCTGGATGAAAGCTGCCATTGATCTATCCTTCCGGGTGTTGATCATCTCCCATTGCTCATCTCGGCGCCCCCAAATCTAGTAGATAGTATCCTTGAGATCCTTGTGGTAAACTTCTCCAATTCGTTCCATGGTAATGTGGGCTGCCATGCTCTTTCCTAGACTCCAGGTTGGTGCATCAAAGGAAAACTCTATGGGCTCAGTGACGGGCATGAACGTCCTTCCTGGAACTTGAACTTGAATCATCCAGCGTTCCTCTTCAGGTAAAGTGGCGGTGTAGGTCTCGGTGAAGCTTGGTACTCCGATGTTCAAGTATCTAATGACTTCCTTCAAGTGGCGTCCAAAGGGTGTATCTTCATCCGGTTGCGTGAACTTGTTCCTTGCATCCGCCATCCTAAAAGACTAGAAAATATGAGGAGTCGGAATTGAGAAGAGAGAGTAATGATCTAGGGCTTTAGCTTAGTGGTCGTGTCCTACAGGCAGCGTGTGCACTGATACCATCTTGTAGCAACCAGACCTCAAACAGTCTGATCTCTGTGCATCAGTGTCATCCCTGGATCGGTAGACACGCACAGTACTTGAAGGATTTATAACAGAGTAGCAATCACACACTTATTACAACGAATGTCTCAAAAGAGAACTTATTACAATAAATATGGCTTAAGGCCATCCAAAAACGATAACAGCGGAAGGCTTGGAAGATAAGCGAGTCCATCAACTCCAACGGCATCACTGAGTATAAGATCACGACCTAAGGCACCTTACTCGTTGTCTGAAAAGTCTGCAACATGAACGTTGCAGCCCGAAACGGGTCAGCACATGGAATATGCTGGCAATGTAACACATAGAGAGTAATGAAAGAATAATGCTATACTACATGCATATATGGCTGGTGGAAAGCTCTATGGTTACAGTTTTGCGTAAAGCCAATTTTTCCCTACTGCAAAGGAATAAATTTTATTTAACTATCATGGTGGTTGTTAAACATTGAGAAGGGTACTCCAACTCAATCCCAATTAAGCATCATCATTAAACCCAACAAAATTTAATTAAAGTAACATGATGAGATTCACATGATAATCCAAGTACTAGATACTCAAAACGTCCATAACCGGGGACACGTCTAACCATGATTAGTTTATACACTCTGCAGAGGTTTGCGCACCTTTCCCTGCAAGACTCGATCTCCTCCGCTTGATTTCTTGCACTACATGGTGTTTGAGAAACGGATGATTGAGACGCAGTCTTTCAGAAGCATTAACTCTCTACTCCGGGTAGACAGTACCAACCTACATCCCCTACATCTGCAAGTCTACCTCTTCAAGAGCTCACGCAACTTAATCAACTATGCTAGAGCCCATAGTAGCTTGCGGTTGCACACGGAAGTTTCTAGAATGAATAATATCATGATCCCTTTGAGCCTGGGTGGCGGTCCATAGGAGAATCGCACGGTACCCGGGGATTTCCAAAAATACAGGCAACACTGGGTTCCCCAGGTGCCTCAGTCCACCCAGATGTGAATTTAAGTTGCCACCTTAAGTAAACCATTGATTAACAATCTCACATCTGTCATGGATACACTCACCCAATCCACGTCTACTAGCATAGCATGGCAATATAAGCAAACGTAGAAGTAACTCCCAAAGGTTTGATAATAAAACAGGTAATAGGTACTACCTCATCTACTTCCCAAAACCCACATATTAATTAGATCCTAATCATGCAATTGTTTGAGGATTGATCTAATGCAATAAAACTGGGTAGTAAAGAGGTATGATCAAAGTTTTACTTGCCTTGCTGATGATCCGGGAAACCTAGAGATTCGAAGTAGCAAGCGGCGCACTCCGGGTACTCTATCGCAAACAAACAAGCATACAATAAGCACTCATCTAATGCACAGGTAAAAACTCAAATAAGAGATCTAACCAAAAAGTTCAACTTAAGAACTCTGGTTTGCAAAAAAGAATCAAATCAAACGAAGCAACGAAACTCAAACGGCGAAAGAAACAAGCTCCATTTACTAATCTGGACCTAAGTCAAATTTTATAGTAGCAAAAACTTGTTTGAGTTGGTTAAATGGAAAGAGGGTTTCGAGACGAAACTCTAGGTGCTTGAATCGCCTGATTTCGATAAACGAGCGAAAAGATATACTAAAACGAAAATCGGATCAGAAATCGCGATCAGAAATAATCGCGGAAAATCCGAGAAAAAGAAAAACATGGACGAACAGGTTAACGAACGAACGTTCGCTGTCTGCGGCTAAACGACGAAAACCGTTCGTTAAAACGAACGTACGGACGAACGTCCGCTAAATAGACTAAACCGGGAAAAAAACCGAACCGGATCTATAAAAAAAATGGATCTAGGGTTTCGAAAAAAACCCGAATGGTTTTATAAGAAAAACCGGTGGCTACCTCGGGATGCGGGTCGGTGGCGGTGGCGGCTACTCCGGCATGGGGCGGTGGGGCGGCGGCGGTCGGCGGCGGCAGCGTCGCGGCGACGGCGTGGATCCAGCGGCGGGGTCGAGCTGGGGCTAGGGTTTGGGTGGCCTGCGGGGTCGGCTCCCCCGGCTTATAAGGCCGGCCGGGCCTAGAGTCCTAGGCGGACATGGCCCGGTAGGTCGGTTAGATTTTTTTTAAATCATTACACGCAGAAAAACAAATAAAAGAAATACTAAACAGACTCCAAAAATCCCGAAATAAAATTTCCCCGACTTCTAAAATCAAGCCGGACAAGATGAACATTTATTTGGGGCCTAAATAAACAATGCAGCACTTTTTGCCTATAATTGCATTACGTTACATATATGTTCATCAATGACATCTCGCATCCGTATATTTTGGTACGGCCGAATACACCAGGGGCTTATGTTCCCCGCATTATGGTGTGATAAGTCCGAACACTTTCACAAGTGTGGCACCTCGAACTTATAGCATTATATGAATCGGCTCCGAATCATGTCTTGGGTCAATAGTTGGGTTTGCCCGGCTCCCATGTTTTGGTACCTTACGTCCCGTTCTGTCGGCTAAGGTAGCACTAGGAGAACCACTGCGATTACGCCCCGGTTGAGCTGGGCGAGCGCCTCAGTGGAGAAAGCTAAAACTGACTGTCATGATAAGGCGAGAGACTGGTCGCTGTTTGAGAGGTCTTTTCGAGTCCCTAAAGACTTATGCCGCTTCGAGTGAAGAACCGGATAATGTCCGGCCAAGGCGTGGATAGCGCCCCGAACTCGGTCTTCCGAATACTAGGGGCTTCGCCGAAATTTAAAATTATAGAATTCTATGGCTAAGTGAGAGTGTTCGAGCATTATTAGTCCGGTTGCCTTGTTCGTTGTGTTGAGCGCCTCCCTAGATGGACCCAAAAATGGGAACAAGAGTGCTCAAGTTTATCCCGAACACCCCAGCACTCGTGGCATGGGGGCTGAAGCCGACGACTTGCCATCTCTCAGATTTAATAAACGGCCGCACAGAAGGTAATATTTTAAATCAATAAGCGTTGCTTAGCGCATATGAACAAAGTTTTCAGCGCACAGGATAACACATTGCGAGTTTACTCAATAATTACATCTCTGGGGCACTCATCCGCAATCTTGCGGGCACCCTTCAGGACAGTCTTATAGTACATCTCGGGCGTACGATACTCCTTGCCCGCTGGCGGCGCGTCATTGATAAGCCTCTCCGCATCCAGCCTGCCCCAATGCACCTTTGCGCGGGCAAGGGCCCGACGGGCACCTTCAATACAGGCGGAGCGCTTGATGACTTCCACCCAGGGGCACGCATCCACCAGCCGCCGCACGAGGCCAAAGTAGCTCCCAGGCATGGCCTCTCCAGGCCACAGCCGGACTATGAGGCCCTTCATGGCCTGCTCAGCTACCTTGTGGAGTTCGACCAGCTGCTTCAGCTGGTCGCTAGGGGGCTCCGGATGTCCGGCCTCAGCGTACTGAGACCAGAAAACCTTCTCCGTTGAGCTCCCCTCCTCGGCTCGGTAGAATGCGGCGGCATCAGACACACTGCGAGGCAAATCTGCAAACGCCCCTAGAGAGCTCCGAATTCGGGTAAGTAACAGGTAATTTACTTTAACATGCTCGCTTTGCATGAAAAATGCCTTACCCGCCGCTATTTTCTTCACTGCCTCAATCTCCTGGAGGGCCTTATGGGCCTCGGCCTTAGCGGCTTTGGCACTTTCAAGAGCCGAGGCAAGCTCGGACTCTCGAGTCTTCGAGTCACGCTCCAAACTCTCATGCTTTTCCATGAGAGCCTGGAGCTCTTGCCGCACCTCCGCCACCCGCGCCTCCTGCTTCTCTCGCTCCGTCCGTTCCGCAGCCGCATTGCGTTCGGCCGCGGACACGGCCTCCTTCAGGGTTGCCACCTCGTTCGTGGCCCCTGCAGTACCCATGCTATCCTTGTTATTTCTATTGCAACCAAAATCCTTTTCTGTAAGGTATACATTTAAAAGTGGTGTTACGCACCTTCTTTATCCTCGAGCTGCTTCTTAGCAAGGCCGAGCTCTTGCTCGGACCGCTCAAGGTCCCGCTTCAAAGCACCGACCTCCGCAGTCAGTGCGGCAGAGGTCAGCAGCGCAGCCTGCAAACCCATATTGACATAATTCTTAGCCCTCCTGCGTATATCTTTTTTAGATCCTCAATCCGGTTTTTCTTTCCGAACACCGAACCGAGCATCAGGGGCTACTGTCTATGCGGTATTATATTACATATTTTTAACTTCTTACCTCAAAGCCTGTTAGAAGGCTACTGCAGGCTTCGGTCAGCCCGCTCTTGGCGAGCTGAACCTTCTGAATCACCGCACTCATGATAGTGCGGTGTTCTTCCTCGATGGAAGCACATTTGAGCGCCTCCAACAAGTTGTCCGGTGCCTCCGGTTGGACGGAGGCCGCCGGCGTCACGGTCTTGCCCTTTTTGTGAAGGGGCCGCCTGCCGGACTCCGGAACCACTATGGGTTCCGGCGTGGAGTCCGGTGCAAAGTCCGGGAGGCTGCCTTGTGGCGCCTCTGGAACCTCCTCCTGATGGGTCCCTTCCTGGGATCCCACCTCGGCATCCTCAGCGTCGCGAGGGGTGGAGGCAGTCAGGATGGAATCTACATCCGACGGAGCCAACGACCCGCTCGATGAAGCAGGGAGATCATCATCGGCCGGACTACAGGCAGTGTGCGGCATTAGAAGGACACTATGTGACACAAAAGAGAAATTATAAATCATTCAGGAATCCGGATACTTACGATCTTGCCGGAGGCCTGGCCCTTGAGGGCCACTCTTCGTCGCCAACATTGGCGTTGGCGGAGCTGTCCGGGGGAATAGTCCTTCCCCTCTTGGACCCTTCGGCCTCCCCTATGGGGGAAGCCTTCCTCTTCCTCTCTTGTTCCTCTGGGAGAGAGTCCTCTTTCTCCTCCTCGTCTTCGGGGGAGGACTCCGCCTCGGAGCCATCGGACGATGAGTCCGATATCACCTGGCGCCAGGAACTTCTTCGAGTTCCCGTGGCCTTCTTCTTGGCCTTCTTCTCCGGCACCACATAGAGTGCCGGGACCAGCAGCCCCGTTAAGCGGGCGTCCGCTGGGTCTTCGGGAAGGGGAGTCGGACAGTCTACCTGTCCGGACGTCCTCTGCCAGTCCTATCAAAGGCATTGGGAGTTTTAGATCCCACATAGAGTCAAACTATGAAAGAAAATAAATGTCCCATAGAGGATAACAAAGCTTACCTCGCCGGCCGGGCGCTTGGTGCTGAATCCGCGGTCTTCCGTCGCGGATGCGGGGGCTTCTCCGCCCTTGAACAGCACCCTCCAGGCGGTTTCGTACGTCGTGTCGAAGAGCCCGCTCAAGGCCTGGTGCTGTGCCGGATCGAACTCCCACAAATTAAAAGCCCGTTGTTGGCAAGGGAGAATCCGGCGGACGAGCATGACCTGGATCACATTGACAAGCCTAAGCTTCTTGTTCACCAGGGTCTGGAGACTGGATTGGAGTCCTGTCAGCTCCTCCGAACTACCCCATAGCAAACCCTTCTCTTTCCAGGAGGTGAGCTGCATAGGGATACCAGATCTAAACTCGGGGGCCGCCCATTTAGGGTCGCGCGGCTCGGTGATTTAGAACCACTCCGATTACCACCCCTTGACGGACTCCACGAAGGCCCCTTCGAGCCAGATGACGTTGGGCATCTTGCGCAACATGGCGCCTCCGCACTCCGCTTGAGTGCCCTTCACCACCTTCGGCTTGACATTGAAGGTCTTGAGCCACAAGCCGAAGTGGGGCTGGATGCAGAGGAAGGCCTCGCACACGACGATAAACGCCGAGATGTTGAGGATGAAGTTTGGCGCTAGGTCGTGGAAATCCAGGCCGTAATAGTACATGAGCCCCCGGACAAAGGGATGCAACGGGAAGACCAGTCCGCGGAGGAAGTGGGGAAGGAATACGACCCTCTCATGGGGCCTGGGGGTGGGGATGAGCTGCCCCTTGTCGGGCAGCCGGTGCGCGATGTCGCCGGAAAGGTATCCGGCGCTGCGCAGCTTTGCGATGTGCTCGTCTATAACGGAGGAGGCCAACCATTTGCCTCCCGCTCCAGACATGGTCGGAGAAGGTCGAGACGAGATGCGCGGACTTGGGCGCTGGAGCTCGAGTGCGCGGAGATGGATAAGCAAAGGAGGAAGAAGGCATAGGTAAAAAGGTGGATCCTTATCCCCTTATATATGGGCGGACGAAAACTATGCGTCCCCATCGGCCTGGTAAAACTCGCTTATCTCCCAAGCGCCACCATCAATGGCGCGGTTGGGTTACCCACGTCCGTATTAATGAGAATCCCGGAATAAGGGGAACACGATCTCTGCTTCGACAAGACGTGCCAAGGAAACCGCTGCGCTAAACGAGCTGAGGTGGTATAATAAAAAACGATTCCAGTAAAGTCTTGGTGGTGGTGTGACGTCATGCCACGAAATACGTCAGCGGATTGAACTTGTGTACATAATATTCTCTCTACGGGGGAATGTGGAAATTATTTTGCAGAGCCGGACACTATCCTGGTGTTCACAATCTTCTATGAATTATTCGGAGGAGGAACCCGCCTTGCAATGCCAAACAATATGCGCGCCGGACTCATCGTCATTGAAGCCTGGTTCAGGGGCTACTGAGGGAGTCCTGGACTAGGGGGTGTCCGGACAGCCGGACTATCATCGTCAGCCGGACTCCAAGACTATGAAGATACAAGATTGAAGACTTCGTCCCTTGTCCGGATGGGACTTTCCTTGGCGCGGAAGGCAAGCTTGGCAATACGGATATGTCGATCTCCTACCATTGTAACCGACTCTGTGTAACCCTAGCCCTCCCTGGTGTCTATATAAACCGGAGGGTTTTAGTCCGTAGGACGACAACCATTACAACAATCATACCATAGGCTAGCTTCTAGGGTTTAGCCTCCTTGATCTCGTGGTAGATCCACTCTTGTACTACCCATATCATCAATATCAATAAAGAAGGAGTAGGGTTTTACCTCCATCGAGAGGGCCCGAACCTGGGTAAAAACATCGTGTCCCTTGTCTCCTGTTACCATCTGCCTAGACGCACAGTTAGGGATCCCCTACCCAAGATCCGCCGGTTTTGACACCGACAACCATTATCTTCAGCATTTTCCATAGGTACATCAGCTGGACGGTCTTCGCGTTTAGGGATGAATTCTTCAGTAGATTCTTCGGTAGGAATAACATCCTCAGTAGCCTTGAGCTTGATCAAATCTTCAGGTGCTAGTTCATCTATCACAGAAGGTAGGTGCTCTCTTTGCGAGCCATTAGTTTCATCGAACCGCACATCTACAGTTTCAACAATATTGTGAAGAGCGATGTTGAAGACTCTGTAGGTGTGCGAGTCCTTTCAGTAACCAAGCATAAAACCTTCATGTCCTTTCGGTGCAAATTTAACATTGTGATGAGGATCTCTAATCCAACATTTAGCACCGAAGACTTTGAAATAACTCACATTTGGTTTCTTGTCAGTGAGGAGTTCATAGGCAGTCTTCTTGAAGAATTTGTGAAGATATACTCTGTTGATGATGTGGCATGCGGTATCAATTGCATCAATCCAAAACCGATGAGGTGTCTTGTATTCATCAAGCATAGTGCGAGCCATCTCAACAAGAGTTCTGTTCTTGCGCTCCACGATGCCATTTTGCTGAGGAGTATAAGGAGCAGATAATTCATGAGTAATACCAAGTTCATCAAGATAGCCATCAAGACCGGAATTCTTGAACTCAGTTCCATTGTCACTCCTGATGTGCTTGATCTTCACACCAAAGTTGGTTGAAGCCCTCGAGGAAAATCGTTTGAAGACTTCCTGCACTTCATGTTTGTAAGTAACAATGTGTACCCATGTGTAACGAGAGTAATCATCAACGATAACAAAGCCATATAGAGATGCATCATTAGTCACACCAGAATAATGATTAGGACCGAAGAGATCCATGTGAAGCAATTCAAATGGTCAAGTAGTGGTCATGATAGTCTTCGCTGGATGCTTGGCCTTGGTCATTTTTCCAGCTTCACAGGCACCACATAGGTGATCCTTGAGGAATTTGACGTTCTCAATGCCAATGACATGCTTCTTCTTCGCGAGCGTGTGCAGATTCCTCATGCCAGCATGACCAAGTCATCGATGCCATAGCCAGCCTTCTGAAGCTTTTGCATGTAAGCACACGGCAGGTTGTGGTCCTGTAGAGAAATCAACAATGTACAAGTCTCCTCTCCTAAAGCCTTCGAAGACTTTGGAATTGTCAGCTTCCATGATCACAACACAACGATACTTGTCAAAGACAACAACCATATCAAGATCACAAAGCATTGAGACAGACATGAGGTTGTATCCTAAGGACTCGACAAGCATGACTTTGTCCATGTGTCGATCCTTAGAGATCGCAACCTTACCTAGACCCAATACCTGACTTTTGCCTTTGTCAGCGAAGATGATATGCTTCAGATGTGACGGTGTTAATGGAGCATCCATCAATAGATTCTTGTCACCAATCATGTGATTTGTACAACCACTGTCGAGGACCCACTCGTTTGCTTTGGGTTGATCATCCTGCAGATGAATTAGTGCAGCTTACAAACTCATATACTTCATCAGTGAAGAATATGACATCAGTATCATCAGTTCAATTTCATCAAGCAATAGCACAGATAAGCAGTATTGAGGACGTGTGAAATGAAGGTTCATTTCATCATGATTAGCCTGCGTCCTTTCAGGCATTTTGTCAGGCCCCCGGCAAATTCTTCAGACGTTAAAGCACGTCTGGTGACCTGACCCTGCATAAGAGATTAGTTCTTTTTCTTCACCACCCACATCTGGAGGGGTGGCAAAGAGTTCATCACTCTGCGAGCACCATATGAGAAAGGTGGCAAAGATGCCAAACCATTTCGTTTCACATAAGAGGGGTTAGGGTAAGCATATGAATAAGCAGAGAAATTCTTCGAGGACTTATGAACATAATGATTTGAAGAATAATGCTCATATTCATAACCCTTTGCTCTACCCTGCGAAACAGAGTTGTTAGCACGATGATGTTCATATGAGGACTTTGATCCTTTTGAGGAATTTGATCCATGTGAGGAATTTGGTCCATATGAGGACTTTGATCCATATGAAGAATTTGGTCCATATGAAGAGTTTGATCTGGGGTTCCTGTTCTTCACTGGTGGTGTCATGAGGACATTCACCTGAAGACTTTCAACATAACTTTTGGGAACCCAGATTTTCTTCATAGGGGAACCATTCCTACAGTTATTGCCAACATATCTAGCAAATACTTCACCATTCTGATTTTGAACAGTTTATAGTTGGAGTCAAATGACTCATCAGAAGAATGAGGAGATTCACATGTAAAGCCAGATAAGTTAGATGGATCAACTGGAGGTCCCTTTGCAGCAACCCATGAGGTTTTGGAGTACTACTCAGGCTTCCAATATGTTCCATCAGCATTGAGTTTCCTCTCAAAGGCAATACCCTCTTTCCTAGGGTTTCTGTTGAGGATTTGCTTTTTAAGCACATCACAGAGAGTCTGATGCCCTTTGACTCTTTTGTACATGCCTGTCATGTATAATTCCTTCAGCCCTGCATTGTCAGTGATACTAGCAATGTCCTCAGATGAGGAATTAGTGATAGCAGAGGCAGGTGAAGAATTTGTAACATTTGAAGCATTTGAAAGTTCAGGTGAAGAATTAGCAGATTCACATTCAATGCACTTTAAACATGGAGGATCAAATTGTTCCTGAGTGGCGCTGATTTTTTGAGCAAGTAATGAATCGCGCTCCTTCTGAAGATCTTCATAACTCACTCTTAGCTTCTCAAGATCTTGCTTTCTTTGAAGAAATTCATAAGAAAGCTTCTGACCAGTTAAGAGTGTTTTATGATGACTCTGAAGATTGTCAAACTTAGACTGAAGTCTCTGAAGATTTTTAGTTAAGTCTTTAGTGCGGTCCATTTCTTCACCCAACATATCATCATTTTTGTCTAGCATGTTTTGAAGTTTTTCAATAGCCTTTTGTTGTTTCACAGCAATTGTCGTGGATTTGTCACGGCAGATGTCCTAGTGAAAGGACTTAGTCATGGAGCCATCGCTACGGGTTAACTTGAAGGGGTTAAAGTGGACACAAAGACACGAGGGTTTATACTAGTTCGGCCCCTTCGATGAAGGTAAAAGCCTACGTCTAGTTGTGATGGAATTGATGTGGTCTCGATGGCTAGGGAGCAAACAAGCTTCGCCTAGGCTCGAGTTGTGGTTGTCTCTCTTGAACCGCCGCTGGGTCGTCCCCTTATAAACACGGGTGACGCCCGTCGGTTCATGGAGTCCCATACCGGTTCATATTCGTATCTCGGTTGGTCTCTCTCTATTCCTAACTTACAATACAAGTTTATACATCAGGCCGGTTTACGGCTACAGGTTCTAAACCGACTACAGGCCTTGGGCCTTCATCTGCTTATACTACTAATGAAGTTAACCCGGCCCAAGTAGGCCGGTTTACGCCCAGTGGTAATATCCCCAACATTAGGCCCCAGATTGATTTGAACTGGTTCATGTCAATCCTTCACAAAATCTTTGTCTTCGACATCTTCTGGTAATTGATAAACCGCCATGTCGTCATCATCTCTGGCTGCTGTAAACCGGCATGACGTCATCACGAAGTTAGCATTTATAACGCCTTCTTTTATTAATAGATCTGCGATGCCCAAGTCATCATCTCCACTTCCGAAATTTTGGCTCCTGGATTCGCGCGCCCGACCCACGTCTGTTGCCTTATAAATAGGACCGAAGGGTCATTTCCTTTTATCCCCTTCGTCTCCTCCTCTTCGTCTTCCTCGCGTCGCCAGCCTCGGAGCTCCACCGCCGCCGTTGTCCTCTGCATCGTCTTGGGCCGCTGCATCAACCTGAACGCACCAGAGCACCGCGGTAGCCTTCCGCGTCTTCCTCAGTTCTGGTAAACCTTATGTTCTTCTTAATATAGATCTGTTCTAGGGTTTCCTGTTCTCACCGTGTTCGTCGCTTGTTCATGCTCGTACCCTGACTCCTGGATAAATCTTTGAATCCCTGCTCTGTTTAGCAGTAGTCTTTTAGCATCCGCCTGTAATTTCACGCCTAAGTCCATAGATCTCATTTACATATCCGCTCATTGGTTCACTTCCGTTCTGCTTTACCCTTTTGAATATTTTCTATTTTTCTGAACTTGCCTCAGATCCATTGCTGCAATAGGACCTTGTGAAACCTGTTTCTGCATATTTAGCCATATGCAACTTCGATTGCTTCCGATGTTTAGATCAGGCGGTTTAACTTAATATAGAAAAAGTTAGTAAACCGGTATACACCATTAGTCCCCTTGTTGAACCGCCAGAATCCATATGATGCCACCTCGTAGAAATCTGGTTTATATGTACTGCCTCCGGTTTAACATTGTTTAGATCAGCACCTTCTTTTACCCAACATGACCTTGAACCGGAATCACCTATTTCTTGTAGATCTCACCATGGCCAAACAAGTATATGAGTGCAATTGGGTTCCTTCTCGCGTCACAGAAACTCAGCTGGATGATTTAGTCCTGATCGGCGCTTTAGACAGCAAAGATACTATCCACTGGAGGGTTCCTGGTGATGAATGTCCTCCCACACCACAAGAGGGAGAGGTTGTGATCTTTGCAGATCATTTGGCCCGGGGCTTCAAACCGCCCGGTTCTAAATTTTACCGGGATGTGTTAGCCAATTTTCAGCTCCGCCCGCAAGATGTTGGCCCCAATTCTGTTACCAATCTATGCCACTTCCAAGTGCTCTCTGAGGTATACCTTCAAGAGGAGCCTTCAGTTGAATTGTTTAGAGACTGCTTCCACTTAAACCGCCGCACAGAATTCACTGATGGTCCCAATACCGAATTGGGCGGTATGGCAATTCAGAAAAGAAAAGAGATCACTTATCCCCACGCCAGATTACATAGTCACCCCAAGGAGTGGAATGCAACATGGTTCTACTGCAAAGATACCTCCCCTGACAATGAAAATCCTTTACCTGGTTTTCGTCCGGAGCGGCTCAGCAACACTCACCCCTTTCCAGAAAGATTAAGTGCCAAGGAGAGAAGTAAATATGCTCCGCAATTGTCCAAGCTCCGAGCCTTCATGGCCAACGGTTTAACTGGAATAGATCTTGCATGTTGTTGGATATCATGGAGCATACTGCCTCTCAGCCGGCGCTCTGGTTTAATGTGCGAATATACTGGTAGCGTCGATGACCCACTCCGACACACCAAAATCCAGCTCTCAGATGATGAAGTCACAGATTCTGTGAAGAAAATGTTGAATGAACCGGAACACCTCTGCGCTCAAACCGGCCTGCTCCCCTTCTGTACTACCAACAAACCGCCAGCTGTAAGATTTTGATTGTACTTTTTATTGAACCTGTTATCGCTATCTCCGTCTGACATCCATTACTGCTTAACCAGGGTGATAATCCATTTTGGAGCAAGAAGCTTTCACAAGACAAATCGGAAAAAGCAGAACGGCCAACCCGGCCAAAGACCAAGGTCATGAAGAAGCCTGCTAAAAAGAGGAAAACCACTGCTTCATCTGATCCGGCTGTTGATGATGATGTGGGTAACTCGGACCTTGAGGTAGAACTCGATTCACTAGGCTTACTTTTTACACGCCTTATTGATGATGATACTTGTCAGGACAACGCTGAAGCCAGCAATGCTGACGTCGCTGAGGTAACTATTCTTTCTTTCGATTCAGATCCTTTGCCTTTGCCAAAATTTCACCAGGCAAACCGGAAAGTTAAATTTTCTCATCCTCTTGCTTACTTGGATCCCAAATTTCTTATGAAGACTCAGCAACATGAAGCTCGCCGCACGACCCGGCACAGCGGCCAGGTAGTTACCTCCGCCGGTTTACCAAACAGTCCGGTTCGGAAACGCCGCTCCGAGGTCTCTGACCTTTTTATTAATTTATATCCTAAAGCGGGTTTCATCCGTCAACCTCTTAATCCGTCCGACTCCGATTATCAGGTTACTTCTCATTGTTCCTCTGGTGAATCATCGGCCACTCAGCTGCCGCCACTGAAAACAGTCCTTGGGTAAGCTAGGCTGAACATATGCTTCTGGTATACTGTGTTATAACTTATGATGCTCCTTGACTCTTTGTTTCTCTTTTAGGGCTAAACCTAAACCGAGCAAGAAAGCCCGCCTGGACAAAGCGGCTGAGGAAGATGTCGCCCCTGAACAGGATAAAGCGCCAGATCTTGAAGCGTTTGTTCATGAGGATATTCCCAATGATCCTCCTTTGCAAGACGATGCTATTCCTGAGGAAAGGCCTATCAATACTTCAGTCCCTGCTGACCCGCCTGCCAGCTCCGTCCGGATTGAAAGATCCCGCAGTCCTGCTGATAAACTGACCGCGCCAACGCAAACCGGTGAGTCCAAGGATGATGATGTTGTAATTACCGGTGTAGGTCGCTTTGAACTAGGGAATCATGTCGCTTTAACCAAGCATACAGTGAAAGAGGATTTTTTGCCAAGAACAAAGGCAAATGGGATGTAGAACTGGAAACATATGCTGCTCTGATTGCCCAAGATCTTCATTCTGGTTACTTGAACCGGCTATATACTAGTCGCGACTGTGAAGCTGGCCTGGTAAAGATGATGAGAGACAAATTTGAGGTAACTGCCTTGTGCTTCTTCTTTCTTTACTTACTGCCACTGTATTAATCCTCCTAGCCCCCAAGGACCGGTTTGTAACCTTCTTCAAACCAGGACTTGAATATAATCCTCAGTACTTTGAAATCTGTCAATATAGCCCCCAAGGGCCGGTTCAACTTAGCATAGTTAAACCGGGACTCCCATAAAGATTCTAACATCAGAACATAACTGAGCAAATAGCCATTAGCCCCCAAGTGCCAAGTTGAATACCTGTATTGAGCTTGGGACTTTGTGAAATAATAGATGAAATATTGAAGGTGCATTAGCCCCCAAGTATCAAGCGTATAACGTGTTATGTGGTTGGTACTTCAAATTCTTGTACCGTTTTATTTAAAGCCAAGTACTGTTTGTATGCAGGCTGAAGTGAGGGTCAAAGAGGACCGGATTACTGATCTGCAAGAAACTCTGAAGACCCAACAAGCCGAAACTGACAAAGCAAGGGAGGAATTGACCAGCGCCTTGAGCATCACGGAACAGTTGAAGGAGGGCTTCAAGAAGGAGCGGGCTGATTGGGCCACTGAGAAGGCCGCTTTGATAAAAAGAGCTGAAAACGCTGAAGCTGCTCTTAAACCGGTGGTAGATGAGCTGACGACCGTAAAGCGGCAAGTGCATGCCATGACCGCTGCTATCTTTGGTAAGCTCCTTTTGGTTTGTTTGACAACTTCTTCCTTCTTACAATATATCCGGTTTGTGATCGTTCCTGTACTGTTGCAGGCACACGCATTGCTCACTTAGGGTCAGATGTTCGGAAGAAACTGAAGGCTGCCTACACCTTAATTGAACAGCTGTATACCGGAGCACAGCGGATCATCACCACTGCATCCCATAACAATCCGGCACCCACTTTAATCCAAGATACTCTGAAGAGGTTGTCAATGCTTCCTGCCCGGATTGAAGAGCTGAAGAAATCTGCTGCTCGAACCAGAGCAATTAATGCCTTGATCCGGGAAAAAGCATGGGTGCCGGATTTCCATCCTGTTGAAGCAGCTCAAGGCTATCCCAACTTGAAGGAAGATGGCTCCGAATTCAATGAAGAGGATTTAAGGGCGATAAACCGTGTAGTGCGCCCTCTGGCTTGTCAATTAGCTGAAGAGGCAGACTTGTTGCATTATCAAGCTCAATACAATGATCAGAACAAGCGAGTGGCTACACCAGTTCTTGAAGCGGAGAATCTGATTCCTCCAAACCGTAAGCATACTTACGCTCCTGATATTGAACCGTCTTCTCTGATCCATGAAGAGGCTGTCTTTCAAGCTTTAATGGGAATCGACTGGACCACTGTTGATTTCCAGCCAATGGATAGAGATGAAGATTATGAAGCGGCGCAGGACGATGAGCAGGCTTGAACCGGAAGCCGGTTTAAATAGCTACTTCATTATGATCTGCCAGAAGAACAATGATCTTATTTGGGCACTGCGTTGCCTTGTAATAGAATAGCCAATACTTCCGCTTTAAATATGCCTTCGTGCATAAGTACTGATGTTTTTGCTTGAAATCCTCAATTCATATTTCCTGCAATCAGAAAATCTTGAACTGCGGTGGCGGTTATACCGCCAGCCGGTTTATGACCTTGATATATATATATCATCAATATATTTAAGGCATATAACCAAATATGCGATACAAAATACCTGCCATCACTGGGCCTGAAGTTGGCTTAGCCAGGCTTGAAACGGAGGTGTTATAAACCATTACCGTCAAAGGGGAGAAAACAACTCCTATGTAAACCGTGCTAGGTCATTATGAGCCCCCCTGTTACTCCATGATGTTAACAGGAAAGGTAAACCGGGTATATTTCTCCGGATTAAAAATGAACCGAATCCGTCAGCTGAACCGGTAAGAAAGTGTTGTCGGTGTAAAGGAAACAGAACAAAAATTAAGAAGTAGCCATAAAAGAAATATGGAAGCAAAGGCAATGATAAAAACCGTTTGCAAAAAACATGCTATACTGAGCTGATCAGATGGTGTTACCGTGGTTGGACAGGACCAAGCCCCCAATAGGAGTGACAATGGTTCAAGTCAGCCAGGTCCCCAAATGAAACCGTGGCATATATGCCAATCAAAAGGCGTGGCAATGGTTCGGGTTCGACCAAGCCCCCAAGTGATTTTGTGGCCTTAGGCCGATCAAGAGGCGTGACTGGTTCAGACTTGACCATGTCCCCAAGTGATCTGGTGGCTCTCGCCTATCAAAAGGTGTCGCGTTGGTTCGGACACGACCAAGGCCCCAAGTGATATAAAAAGCAAATTTCAAGGGGTAAACCGGAGGCCGCTTTAAGACAGAACCACTCCATGTAACCACGCATGATATGAAAAGGCAGAGACCCCGCTTTAGCTGAGGCTACTGTTTTATTATATCAAAGATAATATATACACTGTCATAATATGTACATAGATAGAGCCAATGGCTCAGGTGTAGTAAGGCCGAAGATGAGCTATGTTCCACGGCTTGTTGGTCTCCTCCTCTGATGTGCGTGAGTCTTTATGCTCTCGAATATCAATTAGATAGTACGACCCGTTGTGCAGATTCTTGCTGACCACGAAAGGTCCCTCCCAAGGTGGGGATAACTTGTGCATATCCGTCTGGTCTTGGATGAGCCGAAGCACCAAATCTCCTTCTTGAAAAGTTCTGGTTCTGACCCGGCGGTTGTGATAGCGACGAAGATCTTGTTGATAAATCGCCGAGCGGGCAGCCGCTATATCGCACTCCTCGTCCAATAGGTCCAAAGCATCTTGTCGTGTTGTCTCATTGTCCGCTTCAACATAAGCTGCCACACGAGGCGAATCGTGCCGGATATCACTAGGGAGAACCACCTCCGCTCCGTAGACCATGAAAAACGGCGTGTATCCTGTGGATCAGTTGGGTGTAGTATTGATACTCCATAGCATAGATGGTAGTTCTTCAACCCAACATCCTGGTGTTCTTTGCAATGGAACCATAAGCCGGGGTTTGATGCCTCGCAAGATCTCTTGATTAGCCCGTTCTGCCTGCCCATTGGACTGGGGGTGAGCCACTGATGATACGTCAAGTCGGATGTGCTCACGTTCACAGAACTCCTTCATAGCACCCTTGGATAAATTGGTACCATTGTCAGTAATGATACTGTGTGGAAAGCCAAACCGGAAAATCACCTTTTTAATGAACTGCACCGCTGTAGCTGCATCACACTTGCTGACAGGCTCCGCTTCAACCCACTTGGTAAACTTGTCAACTGCCACCAAAAGGTGGGTTTTCTTATCCTTGGATCTTTTAAAGGGTCCGACCATATCCAGCCCCCATGTTGCGAACGGCCAAGTAATTGGAATCATCCTCAATTCTTGAGCCGGTATATGAGCACGCCTTGAAAATTTCTGACAGCCATCACACCGTTTAACCAAGTCCTCCGCATCAGCATGAGCTGTCAACCAGTAGAACCCGTGACGAAACACCTTTGCCACCAGAGACTTTGAACCGGCATGGTGACCACAATCCCCTTCATGGATTTCTCGTAAGATTTCACAGCCTTCCTCAGGAGAGACGCCGCGTTGAAATGCCCCTGATACACTGCAATGATGCAATTTGCCGTTGACAATAGTCATAGACTTGGATCGCCGGACTATCTGCTTGGCTAGAATCTCATCCTCTGGCAACTCTCCCCGGTTCATGTACACAAGATAAGGAACTGTCCAATCCGGTATGACATGCAGGGCTGCCACCAATTGAGCCTCCGGATCAGGAATAGCCAAATCCGCTTCACCCGGGAGCTTGACTGACGGGTTGTGCAACACAGCAAGAAAGATATTAGGGGGGACCGGTTTACGTTGAGAGCCCAACCGGCTTAAAGCGTCCGCCACTTCATTCTTTCGACGGTCCACGTGATCCACCTGATAACCCTTGAAGTGACCCGCAATATTATCCACCTCACGACGATATGCAGCCATGAGCGGGTCCTTAGAATCCCAAGTGC
The DNA here is from genome assembly GCA_963921465.1 of Triticum timopheevii. NCBI lineage: Eukaryota > Viridiplantae > Streptophyta > Magnoliopsida > Poales > Poaceae > Triticum > Triticum timopheevii. The sequence goes on from OY997266.1 coordinate 467,742,795, forward strand.
CAGACACCTATTGAGCGACGAGGTCCGAGTCACCGAAGCACTTAACCCGGCTTAAGTTCATCTCTTTAGCCATCCGGAGACCATAGAGCAAAGCTTCGTACTCAGCTGCATTATTAGTACAAGGGACCATTAAGCGGAGAACATAACAAAACTTATCACCTCGTGGGGAAGTTAATACGATCCAGCCCCCGAACCTTCCAATTGCCTGGATCCATCAAAATGGATAGTCCAATATGTGTGATCCGGCTTCTCCTCCGGTGCTTGCAACTTCGTCCAATCATTGATGAAATCAACAAGTGCTTGAGACTTCACCGCCGTCCGAGGCACGTACTTCAATTCGTGCGGCCCAAGTTCTATATCCCACTTGGCAATCCGGCCAGTCGCCTCCCGGTTCTGTATGATATCGCCCAAGGGAGCTGAACTGACCACTGTGATGGGATGCCCTTGAAAATACTGCTTCAACTTCCGGCTTGCCATGAAAACTCCATATACCAGCTTCTGCCAACGAGGATACCTTTGCTTGGATTCAATAAGCACCTCGCTGATATAATAAACCGGCCGCTGAACCGGATATTCCTTGCCTGCCTCCTTGCGTTCCACCACAATAGCCACGCTAACTGCACGAGCATTGGCCGCTACGTATAACAATAACGGCTCCTTGTCAACCGGAGCCGCTAGAACGGGCGGATTGGCTAATTGCCGCTTCAAGTCTTCCAACGCTTCATCAGCAGTCGGACTCTAGATGAATTGATCTGTCTTTCTCAGCATCTGGTACAAAGGGATAGCCTTCTCTCCGAGGCGGCTGATAAACCGGCTCAGTGCGGCGATCCGACCCGCCAAACGCTGAACATCGTTGATACACTTCGATTTAGCCAGGGAGGTGATAGCCGTAATCTTCTCCGGATTAGCCTCAATTCCTCTGTTGGATACGAGAAACCCCAGTAACTTGCCTACCAGAACACCAAAGACACACTTGGCCGGGTTAAGCATCATCTTGTAAACCCGCAAGTTGTCAAAGGTTTCCTTCAAATCATCAACCAGCGTCTCCTTCTGCCTTGACTTGACTACAATATCATCCACATAGGCATGCACATTGCGGCCGATTTGTTTATGCAGGCAATTCTGTACACACTGTTGATAAGTGGCTTGGGCGCTCTTGAGCCCAAAAGGCATAGATACATAGCAGAAGGCTCCAAAGGGAGTAATAAACGCCGTCTTCTCCTGGTCCTTAACCGCCATTTTGATCTGATGATACCCAGAATATGCATCCAAAAAACTCAAACGCTCACAACCCGCCGTGGCATCAATAATCTGGTCAATGCGGGGGAGGGCAAAAGGATCCGCTGGACAAGCCTTATTAAGATCCGTGTAATCCACACACATACGCCAAGTGCCGTTTTTCTTAAGAACCAGCACCGGATTAGCAAGCCAATCTGGATGGAACACCTCAATGATAAAGCCAGCCGCTAAGAGCGTGGCCACTTCCTCTCCAATGGCTTTGCGCCTTTCTTCATTAAACCGGCGGAGAAACTGCTTTACCGGTTTATACTTGGGATCAACATTAAGAGTGTGCTCAGCGAGTTCCCTCGGTACACCTGGCATGCCAGAAGGCTTCCATGCAAAAATGTCCCGATTCTCACGGATGAACTCGATGAGCGCGCTTTCCTATTTAGGGTCCAAGTTGGCACTGATAGTGAACTGCTTGGACGAATCGCCGGGCACGAAGTCAATAAGCTTGGTCTCAGCCGCCGATTTGAACTTCATATCTGAATCATGCTCCGTGGTTGGCTTCTTCAAAGGGGTCATGTCCGCCGGATCAACACTGTCCTTATAATAGTTCAACTCCTCCGTGGCACAAACCGTCTCTGCATAGGCCGCATCACCTTCCTCACATTCCAAAGCAATCTTACGGCTCCCATGAACCGTTATTGTCCCTTTGTAACCTGGCATCTTGAGCTGCAAGTAGATATAACAAGGCCGTGCCATGAATTTGGAATAAGCCGGCCGCCCAAACAAGGCGTGGTACGGGCTCCGGATCTTCACCACCTCAAAGGTTAGTTTTTCGGATCGGGAATCATGCTCATCCCCAAAAGCCACATACAGGGCTATCTTACCAACAGGATATGCTGATTTGCCAGGCACCACACCATGGAACACCGTATTAGACGGTCTAAGATCTTTGTCTGTTAGCCCCATGCGGCGGAATGTCTCATTGTATAGGATGTTAATACTGCTCCCTCCATCCATGAGTACCTTGGTGAATTTATAACCTCCCACCTGAGGGTCTACCACTAATGCCAGCTGGCCCGGATTGTCAACCCGGGGTGGGTGGTCCTCCCTGCTCCACATGATAGGCTGCTCCGACCAGCGTAAGTTACGTGGTACTGCCGGTTCAACAGAGTTCACTGCTCGCTTGTGGAGTTTCCGGTCGCGCTTATCCAAGCTAGTTGTGAAAACATGATACTGTCCATTCTTCAACTGTTTTGGCTGGCTTTCATAACCCGACTGCTGCTGCTGCTGCTGTTGACCGTTCTGATTATTCTGGTTGTTCTGACCACCCTGATTGAAACCTGAACTGGAAACTCCATCGTGGCCCGGCCCATGGAAACCAGATCCTGAGCCACCACCTGACCCACGGTCATACCGGAAGGCATTAGAATTTTTAAATTCCTGCATAATGTAGCAATACTTCCAAAGGTGGTTAGCCGGCGTCTCCTTCGTCCCGTGCTTTGGGCAAGGCTGATTCAACAAATAGTTTAAGCGATCCGGGTTAGGATTTGGAGCCCCATTACGATTCGCCGCTTTACCTCTGCGCCGCTGACCCTTGACCTGCGCATTAGTGTTAGCCACAAAGTCCATGCTGCTATCCGCCTTACGCTTGCCTCCGTTTCCATGGCCCACCGGTCTGTACTGATGCCCCTTGGAATTGCTATTCTTCTTTCCCTTCCCTGCTTCATCATCGTCAGTCTCGGGATCCTTGGTAATATCAGAATCAGCATACTTTACCAAAGCAGCCATGAGAGTTCCCATGTCATTACAGAACCGCTTCATACGCCCCAATTTCATCTTTAAAGGCATAAACCGGCAGTTGCCCTCCAGGGTTAAGATCGCAGAATCAGCATTGATCCTGTCAGACGAGTGCAAGACTTCGGAGACGCGGCGTACCCAATGGGTTGTTGACTCTCCGTCCTCCTGAACACAAGCCGCCAAGTCTACTATGGATTTGGGCTGCTTACACGTATCTTTGAAATTCTGGATAAACCGGGCCCGCAACTGGGCCCATGAACTGATAGAATTAGGCAGCAGGCTCTTCAACCAAGTACGGGCCGTGCCTTCCAGCATCATAGTGAAGTACTTTGCACACACGGTCTCATCCACATCCAGCATCTCCATGGCCATCTCATAACTTTCTACCCACGCTTTTGGAGATAAATCAGCGGTGTAATTCGGCACCTTGCGCGGACCCTTGAAATCTTTGGGCAGGCGTGCATTGCATAAAGCGGGGACTAAACAGGGTACTCCCAAAGCGGATGCGACCCCTGGCCCGGCAGAGGTGGTGGGACGAACCGGTGTAAGCTGACCCGCCTCGTTCTATGCTGCTAACTCGGCCTCCCTTCGTGCCCGGGCCCGGTCCACTACCTCCTGAGCATCGCGAACACCACCTGTCGGGTTATTGCCACGGGCCGCTTCACGTCCTCGCGCATTGCTCGATATGGCCGGTTCATCCAAGCACCTGCTATAGCTCCGGCTTGGACGAGGCATGGAGTGAATCCGATCGCGGCTGTATGAATACGCCTCCTACTAAATCAAAGCGGTCCGGAGAAGTTCCTTAACCCGGCGTGTCTCTATTGCTTGCCGAGAATCTCCTTCGACCGGGATAGCCTCTAATCGCGCAGCAGCTGCAACAAGATTGTCCATAGGATTAGAATAATGACCCAGAGGTGTTTGAACCGGTGGAGGAATCACAATGTTCTGTTGAGGAGATTCCATCAGGCGGGGTTGGACCGTCGCTCCTGGCCCTGGTGCCTTGACCCGGTTTGCCTCCAGGTGCCCCGGCGGATTACTGGTTCCAGCTCTCGGAGTGTGAAAGAGATTTCGAGGGTCAAACCCTGACGGCAGGCGTGATCTGTGCTTCCGCTTCAAGACCTCCTGTGATGTGTTCTGGTCGAGCATGAGCTTATAGGCCTGGGCGTCCAAAGCGGCCCGCTCTGCGGCCATCCTGTCCTTTTCTGCTGCGAGATCCGCTTTGGCCTGTATGATCTGCTCTCTCACATTTGCAATCTCTGCATCATGGGCCTCCTGATCCACCGGATTGGCCTCTGCCATAAGTACCGCTAGTGCGTCAAACAGATCAGACAGAACTTGAACCGGCGGGCGCACAAGGCCTCCTGCCCCTGCTGCCACTGCCGCTGCTGATCCGGAGAGCATTGCCCCTGCGGTCGAAGAGTGATTCGCCGCCTGCGTGCCGGCCATGAATATTCCAACCCGGTTGACCTGATATGGGGGGTCCGGAATACTGTCGCCATCGGAACAGCCCCAAATCTGGTCGTCTTGCAACTGGTATAACGATTCGGTCTCTCCGGTCGAGGACTCGTCGCCGGAATAGACGACGGTCTCACCATCGTATTCTGACTCGTCCTCATGCTCTCCTTCGTGGATGACTCCGACGAAGGCACGCTTCATGGCCGGTTTAACTTGGGTAGATCTCGCATGCTGAGCCGTCTCGACAAGGTCGGTGCAGATGTCCGGCTCAGGCCCAGGCTCACCGATCTTGCCGATGAAAACGTGTATGCCACCAAAGGGGACCCGGTATCCGTACTCGATCGAGCTGGCTTCGGGACCCCATCCTGAATCGTCGATGTAGAGCTTGCCGCGACGACTCTTGGTCATCCGGCCCACAGCATAGCCTTCGAGTCCTTTGAGCTTGCCCTCCAAGATCATCAAACCATCGTGCGATAGCCCCATGGTGGGCGCCAACTGTCGTGGATTTGTCACGGCAGATGTCCTAGTGAAAGGACTTAGTCGTGGAGCCATCGCTACGGGTTAACTTGAAGGGGTTAAAGCGGACACAAAGACACGAGGGTTTATACTAGTTCGGCCCCTTCGATGAAGGTAAAAGCCTACGTCTAGTTGTGATGGAATTGATGTGGTCTCGATGGCTAGGGAGCAAACAAGCTTCGCCTAGGCTCGAGTTGTGTTTGTCTCTCTTGAACCGCCGCTGGGTCGTCCCCTTATAAACACGGGTGACGCCCGTCGGTTCATGGAGTCCCATACCGGTTCATATTCGTATCCCGGTTGGTCTCTCTCTATTCCTAACTTACAATACAAGTTTATACATCAGGCCGGTTTACGGCTACAAGTTCTAAACCGACTACAGGCCTTGGGCCTTCATCTGCTTATACTACTAATGAAGTTAACCCGACCCAAGTAGGCCGGTTTACGCCCAGTGGTAATATCCCCAACAGCAATCTTAGCAAGTTTAGAGTAGTTGGGCTTAAGATTTTCATCAGATTCATCCTCACTTGATTCAGAGGAGGGGTATTTAGTTACCTTAGCAGCCTTTGCCATGAAGCAATAGGTGGGGGCATAGTCATCATTGCCTTCATCAGCGTTGTTGGTGTTGCCATTTTCTTCAGAGTTGAAGATAGACTTGCCGACAAATGCGGTAGCAAGGGCTAGACTCGCCACACCTGACTCAGACTCCTTGGATTCCTCTTCTTCCTCATTATCCTCAGATTCAGCCTCAGAATCCATTTCCTTGCCAATGAATGCCCGAGCCTTCTTGGAGCTGCTCTTCTTGTGGGATGAAGACTTCGAGGATTTTGATGATGAGGACTTTGAAGATTTCTTCTTCTTCTTGGCATCATCAGAACTGTAATCCTTGTATTTCTTCTTCTTTAGTTCCTTGTCCCACTGAGGACAATCTTGAATGTAGTGACCAGGCTTCTTGCATTTGTGGCATAGCCTTCTCTTATAGTCACTTGATGAGGAATCACTGCTCCTTGAAGATTTTCCAAAGCGACCACGTCTTGAGAATTTCTGGAACTTCTTCACAAGCAGTGCTAGCTCCTGGCTCAATTCTTCAGGGTCACCAAGGCTACTATCAGAATATTCACACTCAGATTCAGACACTACCTTGGTCTTCAGAGCACGTGGTTTGCCATAGCTTGAACCATAGAGATCTCTCTTTTCAGCAAGCTGGAACTCATGAGTATTTAGCCTCTCGAGGATATCAGCGGGATCTAGTGACTTGTAATCAGCACGCTCTTGAATCATCAGTGCCAGAGTGTCAAATGACGAATCGAGTGATCTCAACAATTTCTTAACCACCTCATGATCGGTGATGTCAGTGGCACCGAGCACTTGAAGCTCATCTGAGATATCAGTGAGGCGATCGAAGGTTTGCTGAACATTTTCATTGTCGAGTCTTTTGAAGCGGTTGAAGAGATTGCGAAGAACGTCAACACGAGAGTCACGTTGAGTTGAGACTCCTTCGTTTACTTTGGAGAGCCTATCCCAGATAAGCTTAGCAGTTTCCAAAGAACTCACTCTACCATACTGCCCTTTACTCAGGTGACCACATATGATATTCTTCGCTTGAGAGTCGAGTTGCTTGAATCTCTTCACATCCGCAGCATTCAGGGAAGGCGTGACTGAGGGAACACCATTTTCCACAACGTACCAGAGATCGTTGTCAATTGCTTCAAGATGCATTCGCATCTTATTCTTCCAGTAGGGGTAGTCCGTGCCATCGAAGGTAGGACACCCAGCAGAAACCTTGATCATACATGCGGTCGACATAACTAAAACTCCAGGCGGTTAAACCAAAATCACACAGAACAAGGGAGTACCTTGCTCTGATACCAATTGAAAGTGCGTTATATCGACTAGAGGGGGGGTGAATAGGCGATTTTTATGAATTCTTTACTAACGAATTTGCCGGTGAGGAAATTCCTTAGCGAAGAACTACTTGCAGCGGAATAAGTATTCAGAAGTAAGCATAACAGAGGACATACACAGTCATCATGATGAAACGAAGACAAACACAGAGTACAGAAAGCGTAAACACAGGGTAGCACAAGATGAAGACAAAGAGACTGAAGAAATTGAACTGATGAAATTGAGAAAGTCTTCAGTCAATGTCTTCAAACACAGATGTGAACAACTACTCAACACAGTAATGAGGAAATGGAAGAGTTGAGGAAATAGAATCAGTTGGGTTGGTGAAGACAATGATTTGGTAGACCAGTTCCAACTGCTGTCTCAGTTGTACGTCTGGTTGGAGCGGCTGAGTATTTAAACTCGAGGACACACAGTCCCGGACACCCAGTCACTGAGCACGCAGCTCAGGACACCAAGTCCTCACCGTATTCTCCTTGAACTAAGGTCACACAGACCCCGTCCAATCACTCGTGGTAAGTCTTCAGGCGACTTCCAAACCTTCACAGACTTTGGTAACTCGGCGATCCACAATTCCTCTTGGATGCTCTAGACCATGACGCCTAACCATCTGGAAGAAGCACAGTCTTCAAAGGTAACAAGCATCGGATCCACGCAGGATCAATCTCTTCAGTGATGCTCAATCACTTTGGATTTGTGGGTGTTTGGGTTTGGATTTTCCTCACTCGATGATTTTCACTCAAAGTCCTCGGAGGATGGGTTGCTCTCAAATGACAAGTGTCAGTTTCTCTCGGAGCAGCCAACCAGCTAGTGGTTGTAGGGGGCGGCTATTTATAGCCTAGGGAGCAGCCCGACATGATAAGACATAAATGCCCTTCAATGATATGACCGTTATGTGGATAAGATATTTTGGGACAGCTGGCACGTAGCACAGCAACGGTCGGAAATTTGACTCTCAAATTCATCAAGGCTATCATGTTCCTCACTGTGTAGGCAATTCGCACTAGCGAATTCCTAACTTCTCAGTCAGAACAAATTCCTTAGCGACAAAAGAACTTCGTCTCTGTTACTGAAGAAATTGACTGAACTGTATGAGATTTCCAATGGCTTCACTCGAAGGGATTGGTAGGTGTAGGATTTTGAGTTGAGCATCACATGGAAATTTTTCCTTAGTATTTCCTCGACCCCCTTGAAGAGTACGGTGTTTCCTATGACTCAAGAAAGAGAAAAGCAAAACTATGAAAACGAAAGTCTTCAAGCTTCATATTTCTCGCATGAATATCAAGTCTTCACGGACACACCAATTTCTTCACTTTCAAAGTCTTCATAAAAGTCTTCAGGAATACCAAAATCTTCAGTCGAAGATATTCATTTTTAGGGGTCGACTTTCTCTGTAAATATCAAACTCTTCATAGACTTATAGACCTGTGTACACTCATAAACACATTAGTCCCTTAACCTATAAGTCTTCAATACACCAAAATCACTAAGGGGCACTAGATGCACTTACACATGGTAGGGTTAAATGTTTGTGATATGCATCTTATAGCACACAAATGACATCACAAATATTGCAGAACAGAAGAGGGGGTGTGATAGATATATCACCTCACTTGATTTTGATGGATGGAGCATTTGATACATTTGATATATCGCAAATGCTTGCCGCAAGATTCATGTATGTGATATGTTTAGGCATCGATACAGTTTGTTTTTCCTAAACATTGGGGCTTATTGTAGAGGGTTAACCCATATCGTGTGCGACAGGGCCCCATATCACACACCTTTGCAATGTGAGGGTTCAAAACTGTGTCAGCAAAAGATGATTTTAACCGTTTGCGTTGGTCTAAACTGCACTGGTGGTTTGGTGGTGCAATCTCTGAATTACCATGGTTGAACCTATTTTCATCGCCATTAATTTGTGGATGAATCAGCTATACTGGCCTCACAGAAATAGTCTCTAGTCCCGACGTTGCCACACACGTAGAAACGAGCATAGTTACATTTCTCAAAGGCAGAATCTTGCTATTAAATCCCTTGTTGTACACTCTAATGTCAAATTGCGTGCGGTGAATACAACACACACATTACAAAAAAACCAACCATATGCCCGAAAATGAAACTTATGTGTTAATGTGCACACAATTGAAATAAATGTATTGCTTACAATGAAGAGAACCCCCGCACCGATTTCATTTAGGTGTATCATGTGTGAAGTGGAGTGCATGGTTCAGTAAAACCCATCGTGTGTGATATACACAGTGTCGCACAAGAGTGGGTAAGCATATGCCCATGTACACATGGCAACATGGTTTTCCCCCAACATGTTAGCCTCCTTGCCTCCCGCCACACATGAGGCGCCGGTGGCCACACGTCGTGGCCAATCAGGGCTGATGCCTTCCTTTTCTCGTGCTCCCCCTTGTTCACCCGCGCGATCGTCCTGATGTGCTACCCCCCTCTAATCAGGCGGTCACACAACTAAATCCCTCGGCATTGCCAATCTACACCGCGCCGTCATCATTGATGAGCAATTTCAGCAAGATATGCAAGCCGCCATGGAGCACTCCCTCCAGTCGTACGAGCTATATGAGTATGTTTGCACTGCCGACCATGAATGAGAGGAGTGCATGGTCATCCGGGCTCTCGCGAGTCCCTGACCAAGGATTCCCACCATCGGGGATGGCCATAGAGTGCCCGTTAGAGCTTCATGTGACGGGGTGAGACGGCCTTCCATGCACGCATCCATCAGCGGTCGCTGCTGACAGCAGGCGAATATCCCCTCTTTGTTCCAGAGTCATCGCCTGCTATCGAGGGTGAGCCGTAAGCAGCATGTCGCCGCGGTGTGAGAAAGCATGCTATGCAACATAAAATTATTACTGCGCATGAGCAAGCCCAGGATCACTAGAGGTATAGGTAACCATAATCATACAAACAACCAACACAGAGAAAGTAAAGAAGATTGTCGGTGTAGCACGCCAATTCCCACAACTAGGTTATATACCATGGGGAGTCTGATGCCTCTCGTAGTGCACTCCCCACCTATATACTAGTGGTGGGGCTAGGGGGTAGCCCCACGAGGAGGTGGAGTCCTCCTAGGACTCCCCTCTAGGGTTTGCTTGCCTCCCAAGGCATGGGGGTTGGGCTTGGCTGCATTAGGCCCCTATGGTCTACCTTGACCCTCAAGCAAGTGTGAGGTTGGACAATTGGGACCCAACAAAATGCTCTAGAATCTTATGGACCTTCCCTAAGCTTCTGTTATGTTCTAGAACATTCAAGCTTCCAAAACTGGTCTGGATATCACCTGAATACTCCGACACCTCTTGAAACATTTTTTTAGACCTTTTGAAACACTTTCAGAACCCTTCTTTCTCATTCTCCATTATCTCACATATTTCCTAAATGTCACTAGTCATTAAGCGTCTGACCCTATAGGTTCTAGAATACGTGTACATGTTCGGAACACCTACCAATCAATAATTACTAGCGGGAACTGGACACCCATAATACTTCCCACCTAACATTAAAGATCTTTATCAAGCTAACCATGTGTTACCACATATAATTCGCTTTGACTCGCAATACATTACACAATATTAGGTGAGATTTTGATGGTGTCCCCATGATCAACTCCTTGATCATCACACCTAGTTATCATCGTTACTGGTTTGTACTCTCTTCTCGTTACCGTATTCTGGTTCCCTATGACTAACTCCTTAGTCACAATATCTGGCATACGATGTTGGACAACGTAATACCGAGTGGGCATGGAGTGTATCTCTGCATAGTAGGAGGGGAAAATCCTAGTCTTGACATATCTAGCACCACATCATACTTTCTGGTATACAAAACTCACCTTTATAATCACTCAATTATTGAGTAACATCTGGCAAACTCAAAGTAACCATCCGGTAACCCAGTCTATGATATTATCATGGTCTAAGGGTGTAAGTAAATGCTAACACATTATGAGAAAATATTGATAATATATTTACGATGTTATCTCGTAGTATTTCATAAGTTGGGCCTATCCAACACCATTGTTACCCTAACAATTCGTTCTCATTATTACCTACATTCTCGTCACATTAACTATGCCCATGGCAAAGAAAAAAGAACCACCAACAATACATGATCTAGTTCAAAGGCCTAACTAGGGATTTGTTTTGCATTTATCTTTCTACACATGCAATTAGGTTTTCCTACAAATCTTCTGTTCAAGAACCAATGCAATTCTAGCACAGAAATACAAACTTAATTATGAACATGGAAGTAGAATATTGACAATTTTATTATTGCCTCTAGGGCATATTACCTATACTTTGTGCTCTAGCCCCTCCATTTTACGACAAGGAGAAAGACACCTCTTAATTTAGTGAATAATCTTGTCTATATGTAATTTTATAATACTCCCTATGTGAACTAATATAGAATGTTTTAGATCACTATTTAGTGACCTAAAACGTCTGAAAGTACTATGTAATGAATTCATTAACGAATATTGTAAAAAAAAATTGGTGAATGAATCGATGTTGGAATCACCAAATTTAAAATGTTTATCAGCACAAATTAATCTTTCAAGTTCTTTACATTTGCATAGATTGGAAATTACCTCCAACTGCATATGGTTTATAATAGAAAATCATGTGTGATGCACCCGATATTTGCCAAAATGCAGAATTTAAGAAGAAGAAGAGGTCAAAATGCCAAATTAGAGGAGACTCGACTACTTTGGCGCTAATGAACGTGCTCCTTCTTCTTCCCTCATTTTCCCACTTGTTTAGTGAAAACGATGGCCACACGAACCCCAATAACTTAAACCCATGATTTCCAGCAATTAATGGCGCCTACCAGGTGTAACATCTAACATGCCACCATTCCTCCTTCACATCATCGGTTTGCCGCCTCTCCTCGTTGGTTCCCCCTATAGAAGCCAAGTGACGACACCCCAATCTGCCCATCCATGGTCTCCCTAGGTAAAGCGCGACCATAACCCCTCTCTCAGTCCAACCATGCCAACCCACAACAGCGTCACCTCCATCATCAACCTCCTTGACGACGAGAATGATGTTGCACAGGTGGCACGGGCCAGTGGTGGCCATACCCCTGCCTCACATCTGCAACGGCCGCCTACGTTGATACCGCACATGACCATGCCGCTTGTTGATGCGACCGTCATGCTATCACTATTTCTCCCTCCGGTGGACTTGAGGCGTCTCGATCAATCGGTATATCCGCCAGAGGACACACCTCCTTCTCTCAACCATCCGAATAAGAAGATTTTAGCACTAACCCTCCTCCTCAGCTTTCTTTCCGACTGAAGTACCACTTTTCTTTGCACTACTTTTGAACTGTATCAGGAACAAGAGCTTATGCGTTGCTTTCTGATACGTCCATTTTGCATCATGTTTTGCTACTGTTGTTTATAATGTTTTTATGCATAATAATGCTTTTGGGAGTAATTCTAATGCCTTTTCTCTCATAATATGCAAGGTTTACACAAAAGAGGGAGAATATCGACAGCTGGAGTTCTCGACCTGAAAAAGCACATTAGAGCTACCTATTCTGCATAACTCCAAATGAGCTGAAACTTCACGGAGATTTTTACGGAATATTTAAGGAGTATTAGAGCAAATAACTACCAGAGAGGACCCACCAGGTGGGCACAACCCACCTGGGCGCACCAGGCCCCCAGGCGCACCCTGGTGGGTTGTGCCCACCTTCGGTGCCCATCTTCGGGTATATAAGTCATTTTGACCTAGAAAAAATTAGGGGAGGACTTTTGGGACAAAGCGCCGCTGTCTCGAGGCGAAACTTGGGCAGGAGCACTTTTGCCCTCCGGCGGAGCGATTCCGCCGGGGGAATTTCCCTCCCGAAGGGGGAAATCATCCTCATCGTCATCACCAACAACTCTCCCATCTTGGGGAGGGCAATCTCCATCAAAATCTTCAATAGTACCATCTCCTCTCAAACCCTAGTTCATCTCTTGTGTTCAATCTTTGTACCGGATCCTTAGATTGGTGCTTGTGGGTGACTAGTAGTGTTGATTACATCTTGTAGTTGATTACTATATGGTTTATTCGGTGGAGTATTATATGTTCAGATCCTGTATGCTATTTAATACCCCTATGGTCTTGACCATGATTATCATTAATTTGTGAGTAGTTACTTTTGTTCTTGAGGTCACGGGAGAAATCTTGTTGCAAGTAATCATGTGAACTTTTGTTCTTGATATGTACTAATTTGTGAGCAGGTTTGGGGAGGCTTAAGTCAATGTTATATTCAAGCCCCAATCATGAGTTGTCAAGAGAAATTATCATTTAGAATTTTTATGCTCGGCTTTCTTGTAATGATCAATCCATGCTCGATACTTCTTGTACTGGTTCTTTTATGAAGAAGACTATTGAATTCAGGTGGGATCTTTTAAGAAGAATTAAAGCAACTCTAATATTTGGAACTCTAGAAGGTAAAGAGTCGGGTATTAAGCTTAAGTTTGATTGTGTTAAATCTTTTATGAATATCGATGCTTTTGAAAAGTTTAGCACTAAATATGGACTTGACTCTGAGATAGTAGCCTCTTTCTGTGAATCATTTGCTACTCATGTTGATCTCCCTAAGGATAAGTGGTTTAAATATCATCCACCTATTAAGGAAGAAATTAAAGAACCTGTTGTAGTTAAAGATGAAACTATTATTTATAATGTTGACTCAGTTGTTCCTACTGCTTACATTGAAAAACCACCTTTTCCCATTAGGATAAAGGAACATGCTAAGGTCTCAACCGTGGTCAATAAAAGCTATATTAGAGCACCTAAACCAGCCAAACAAATCAAGGTAGAACCTAGTGTTGCTATGGTTAAAGATCTCTTGGTAGAAAATATAGATGGGCATGTTATTTACTCATGTGAGGAAGCTGCTAGAATTGCCAAACCAGATGAAAAAGATAAACATAGACGAGTTGTTGGCATGCCTGTTGTCTCAGTTAAAATAGAATATCAATGTTATCATGGTTTATGTGACACAGGTGCTAGCGTGAGTGCTATTCCTTTTATCTTATATCAAGAAATTATGAAGGATATAGCACCCTCTGAAATAGAAGACATAGATGTTACTATCAAACTTGCTAATAGAGACACCATCACACCACTGGGGATTGTCAGAGATGTTGAAGTCTTGTGTGGGAAAATAAAATATCCTACTGATTTTCTAGTTCTTGGTTCCCCACAAGATGACTTTTGTCTCATTATCTTTGGTAGACATTTCTTGAACACCTTTAATGCTAAAATAGATTGTGAGAAACAAATTGTCGGTGTTAGTTTTGGTGATGAGTCTCATGAGTTTATTTTTTCTAAGTTTAGTAGATAACATCATAAGAAAGAATTGCCTAGTGAGGATGAAATGGTACGGTCTTGCTTTTATTGCCGTGCCTCCTACTGATCCACTAGAAAAATATTTGCTAGACCATGAAAATGACATGCATATGCGTGAAAGAAATGAAATAGATGAAATTTTCTTTGAACAACGACCTACGCTTAAACACAATTTGCCTATTCAAACTCTAGGAGGTCCTCCTCCACCTAAAGGTGACGATGTGTTTGAATTAAAACAATTGCCACACACTTTGAAATATTCTTATCTTGATGAGGAAAAGATATAACCTGTTATTATTAGTGCTAACCTTTCAGAACATGAAGAAGAAAGATTATTAAAAGTTCTGAAGAAGCACCGGGCTGCTATTGGATATACTCTTGATTTTAGAAAATTAAATAAACCAATAGAAAAGATCATTGATAACCCACAAGTGTAGGGGATCGCAACAGCTTTTGAGGGTAAAGTATTCAACCCAAATTTATTGATTCGACACAAGGGGAGCCAAAGAATATTCTTGAGTATTAGCAGTTGAGTTGTCAATTCAACCACACCTGGATAACTTAGTATCTGCAGCAAAGTATTTAGTAGCAAAAGTGGTATGATAATAATGGTAACGGTAGCAAAAGTAAAGATAAATGTTTTTGGGTTTTTTGTAGTAGTTGTAACAGTAGCAACGGAAAAGTAAATAAGCGAAGAACAATATGTGAAAAGCTCATAGGCAATGGATCAGTGATGGATAACTATGCCGGATGCGATTCCACATGTAATAGCTATAACATAGTGTGATATAGAACTAGCTCCAATTCATCAATGTAAAGTAGGCATGTATTCCATAAATAGTCATACGTGCTTATGGAAAAGAACTTGCATGACATCTTTTGTCCTACCCTCCCGTGGCAGCGGGGTCCTAGCGGAAACTAAGGGATATTAAGGCCTCCTTTTAATAGAGAACCGGAACAAAGCATTAGCACATAGTGAATACATGAACTCCTCAAACTACGGTCATCACCGAGAAGTATCCCGATTATTGTCACTTAGGGGTTGTCGGATCATAACACATAATAGGTGACTATAGACTTGCAAGATAGGATCAAGAACACACATATATTCATGAAAACATAATAGGTTCAGATCTGAAATCATGGTACCCGGGCCCTAGTGACAAGCATTAAGCATAGCAAAGTCATAGCAACATCAGTCTCAGAACATAGTGGATACTAGGGATCAAACCCTAACAAAACTAACTTGATTACATGGTAAATCTCATCCAACCCATCACCGTCCAGCAAGCCTACGATGGAATTACTCACGCACGGCGGTGAGCATCATGAAATTGGTGATGGAGGATGGTTGATGATGATGACCGCGACGAATCCGCCTCTCCGGAGCCCCGAACGGACTCCAGATCAGCCCTCCCAAGAGAGATTAGGGCTTGGCGGCGGCTCCGTGTTGTAAAACGCGATGAAACTTTCTCCCTGATTTTTTTCTCCCCGAACGTGAATATATGGAGTTGGAGTTAAGGTCGGTGGAGGTCCAGGGGGCCGACGAGATAGGGGGGCACGCCCTACAGGGGGGCGCCCCCCTGTCTCGTGGACAGGCCCTGGGCCCCCTGGTCTTGATTCTTTCGCCAAAAATTCTTATTAATTCCAAAAAGTGCCTCCGTGTATTTTTAGGACATTCCGAGAACTTTTCTTTTCTACACATAAAACAACATCATGGCAGTTCTGCTGAAAACAGTGTCAGTCCGGGTTAGTTTCATTCAAATCATGCAAGTTAGAGTCCAAAACAAGGGCAAAAGTGTTTGGAAAATTAGATACGTTGGAGACGTATCAATCGTTACCCCTTGCCTTTTATTGATCAAATGCTAGAAAGACTACCAAAGCACACACACTTTTGCTTCCTTGATGGATATTTGGGTTTTTCTCCTGTTTCACAGCCTGATCAAGAGAAAACCACCTTTACTTGTCCTTTTGGAACTTATCTTATAGACGCATGCCTTTTAGTTTATGTAATGCACCTACTACCTTTCAAAGATATATGACTGCGATATTCTCTGACTTTTGTGAAAAGATTGTTGAGGTTTTCATGGATGATTTTTACGTTTACGAAACTTCTTTTGATGATTGCTTGAGCAACCTTGATCGAGTTTTGTGGAGGTGTGAGCAAACTAATCTTGTCTTGAATTGGGAGAAGTGCCACTTTATGGTTAATGAAGGTATTTTCTTGGGGCATAAAATTTCTGAACGGGGTATTGAGTTGGATAAAGCTAAAGTTGATGCAATTGAGAAAATGCCAAGTCCCAGAGATATCAAAGGTATTCGTAGTTTCCTTGGTCATGCTGGTTTCTATAGGAGGTTTATTAAAGACTTCTCTAAAAATTCTAGGCCTCTTACAAATCATTTACAAAAGGATGTTCCATTTGTTTTTGATGATGATTATGTAAAAGCCTTTGAAACACTTAAGAAAGCCTTAATTTCTGCACCTATTGTTCAACCACCTGATTGGAACTTGCCTTTGAAATTATGTGTGATGCTAGTGATTATGTTGTTGGTGTTGTTCTAGGACAAAGAGTTGATAAGAAGTTAAATGTTATGCATTATGCTAGTAAAACTCTAGATAGTGCCCAGAGAAATTATGATACTAATGAAAAAGAATTTTTTAGCAGTTGTGGTTGCTTGTGACAAATTCAGATCTTACATTGTTGATTCTAAAGTTACTGTTCACACTGATCTTGCTGCTATTAAATATCTCATGGAAAAGAAAGATGCTAAACCTAGACTCATTAGATGGGTTCTCTGTTGGAAATATGCCCAGAGGCAATAATAAAATAGTTATTATTATATTTCCTTGTTCATGATAATTGTCTATTGTTCATGCTATAATTGTATTAACCGAAAACCGTAATACATGTGTTAATGCATAGATTACAACATGTCCCTAGTGAGCCTCTAGTTGACTAGCTCGTTGATCAATAGATGGTTGTGGTTTCCTGACCCTGGACATTGGATGTCATTGATAACGGGATCACATCATTAGGAGAATGATATGATGGACAAGACCCAATCCTAAGCATAGCACAAGATCGCCTAGTTCATTTGCTAGAGCTTTTCTAATGTCAAGTATCATTTCCTTAGACCATGAGATTGTGCAACTCCCAGTTACCGTATGAATGCTTTGGGTGTATCAAACGTCACAACGTAACTGGGTGGCTATAAAGGTGCACTACAGGTATCTCCGAAAGTGTCTGTTGGGTTGGCACAAATCAAGATTGGGATTTGTCACTCCATATGACGGAGAGGTATCTCTAGGCCCACTCGGTAATGCATCATCATAATGATCTCAATGTGACTAATGAGTTAGCCACGGGATCATGCGTTACGGGACGAGTAAAGAGACTTGCCGGCAACGAGATTGAAAAAGGTATAGGGATACCGACGATCGAATCTCGGGCAAGTAACATACCGGTGGACAAAGGGAATTGTATACGGGATTGATTGAATCCCCGACATCGTGGTTCATCCGATGAGATCATCGTGGAACATGTGGGAGCCAATATGGGTATCCAGATCCCACTATTGGTTATTGGCCGGAGAGGCATCTCGGTCAGTCTGCATGGTTCCCGAACCCGTAGGGTCTACACACTTAAGGTTCGGTGACGCTAGAGTTGTAATGGGAATTGTATGTGGTTACCGGAAGTTGTTCGGAGTCTTGGATGAGATCTCGGACGTCATGAGGAGTTCCGGAGGTAAAGATTTATATATGGGAAGTCCTATTTTGGCCACCGGAAAATGTTCAGGATTTTTCGGTATCATACCGGGAATGTTCTAGAAGGTTCCGGAGTGGGTCCCACCTGCATGGGGGGACCCACATGAACGTGGGTAGTGGGGGCAGGGCCCCACACCCCTGGTCAAGGCGCACCAAGATCCTCCCTCAGAAGGAATAAGATCATAACGCGAAGGGATAAGATCAAGATCCCTAAAAAGGGGGATAACAATAGGTGGGGAAGGGAAAGGATGGGATTTCCTTCCTCCCACCTTTACCAATGCCCCAATGAACTTGGAGGGCAAGAAACCAGACCCCTCCACCCCTATATATAGTGGTGAGGCGCATGGGAGCCTCACCCCTTGCCCCTGGCGCAACCCTCCCCCTCCAACTCCTCCTCCTCCTTGGTTGAGCGTAGCGAAGCTCTGCCGGAGAACCACGAGCTCCACCACCACGCCATCGTGCTGACGGAGTTCTCCCTCAACTTCTCCTCTCCCCTTGCTGTATCAAGAAGGAGGAGACGTCCCCGAGCTGTACGTGTGTTGAACGCGGAGGCGCCATCAGTTTGACGCTTGGATTGGATCTTCCACGATTTGAATCGCTGCGAGTACGACTCCATCAACTGCGTTCTTGTAACGCTTCTACTTAGTGATCTTCAAGGGTATGAAAATGCACTCCCTCTCTCTCTCTCTTGTTTCTAGCATCTCCTAGATTGATCTTGGTGACACGTAGCAAATTTTTGAATTATTACCACGTAACCCAACAGTGGTATCAGAGCCATGTCTATGCATAGATTGTATGCACGAGTAGGACACAAGTAGTTGTGGGCAATGATTTGGTCAATTTGCTTACCGTTACTAGTCTTATCTTGATTCGGCGGCATTGTGGGATGAAGCGGCCCGGGCCGACCTTACACGTACGCTTACGTGAGACAGGTTCCACCGACTGACATGCACTTGTTGCATAAGATGGCTAGCGGGTGTCTGTCTCTCCCACTTTAGTCGGATCGGACTCGATGAAGAGGGTCCTTATGAAGGGTAAATAGCAATTGGAATATCACCGTTGTGGCTTTTGCATAGGGAAGAAACATTCTTGCTAGAAACCCATAATAGCCACGTAAAACATGCAACAACAATTAGAGGACGTCTAACTTGTTTTTGCAGGGTATGCTTATGTGATGTGATATGGCCAAAGGGATGTGATGAATTATATATGTGATGTATGAGATTGATCATGTTCTTGTAATAGGAATCATGACTTGCATGTCGATGAGTATGACAACCGGCAGGAGCCATAGGAGTTGTTTTAATTTATTGTATGACCTGCGAGTCAATATAAGCGCCATGTAATTACTTTACTTTATTGCTAACCATTAGCCATAGTAGTAGAAGTAATAGTTGGCGAGACAACTTCATGAAGACACGATGATGGAGATCATGGTGTCATGCCGGTGACGATGGTGATCGTGCCGCGCCTCAAAGATGGAGATCAAAAGCGCAAGATGGTATTGGCCATATCATGTCACTTTATGATTTGCATGTGATGTTTGTCATGTTTACATCTTGTTTGCTTAGAATGACGGTAGCATAAATAAGATGATCCCTCACTAAAATTTCAAGAAATGTGTTCCCCCTAACTGTGTACCGTTGCGAAAGTTCTTTGTTTCGAAGCACCACGTGATGATCGGGTGTGATAGATTCTAACGTTCACATACAATGGGTGTAAGCCAGATTTACACATGCGAAATACTTAGGTTGACTTGACGAGCCTAGCATGTACAGACATGGCCTCGGAACACGAGAGATCGAAAGGTCAAACATGAGTCATATAGTAGATGTGATAAACATGGAGATGTTCACTGTTGATGACTAGTCTGTCTCACGTGATGATCAGACACGACCTAGTCGACTCGGATCATGTATCACTTAGATGACTAGAGGGATGTCTATCTGAGTGGGAGTTCATTAAATAATTTGATTAGATGAACTTAGTCTAAAATTGTCTTTCCAATCTATCATGTAGATCCAATGGCCGACGCTAATGTTGCCCTCAACTCCAACGCATTCCTATAGAAAACCAAGCTGAAAGACGATGGTAGCAACTATATGGATTTGGTCCGTAACTTGAGGATCATCCTCATAGCTGCCAAGAAAGCATATGTCCTTGAAGCACCGTTAGGTGACGCACCCATTTTCCCAGCAACTCAAGATGTTATGAACGCCTGGCAGTCGCATAGTGATGATTACTCCCTAGTTCAGTGCGGCATGCTTTACAGCTCCAAAAGCGTTTTGAGCAACACGGAGCGTATGAGATGTTCCAAGAGCTGAAAATGGTTTTCCAAGCTCATGCCCAGGTCAAGAGGTATGAAGTCTCTGACAAGTTCTATAGTTGTAAGATGGAGAAAAACAGTTCTGTCAGCGAGCATATACTCAAAATGTGTGGGTTGCACAACCGCTTGTCTCAGCTGGGAGTTAATCTTCCAGATGACTCGGTCATTGAAAGAATCCTCCAGTCGCTTCCACCTAGCTACCAGAGCTTTGTGATGAACTACAATATGCAAGGGATGGAGAAGTCCATTCCTGAGTTATATTCGATGCTGAAATCAGCGAAGGTGGAGATCAAAAAGGAACATCAAGTGTTGATGGTGAATACCACCACTAGTTTCAAGAAAGGCAAGGGAAAGAAGAACTTCAAGAAGGATGGCAAGGGAATTGCCACGCCCGGTAAGTCAGTTGCTGGGAAGAAGCCAAAGAATGGACCCAAGCCTGAGACCGAGTGCTTTTATTGCAAGGGAAATGGTCACTAGAAACGGAACTACCCCAAGTACTTAGCGGATAAGAAGGCTCGCAATGCCAAAGGTATACATAATATACATGTTATTGATGTGTACCTTAACAACGCTCGTAGTAGCTCCTGGGTATTTGATAACGATGCGGTTGCTCACATTTGTAACTCAAAATAGGAGCTGCGGAATAAGCGGAGACTGGCGAAGGACGAGGTGATGATGCACGTCGGGAATGGTTCCATGGTCAATGTGATCGCCGTCGGCACGCTACCTCTACATCTACCTTCGGGATTAGTTTTAAACCTCAATAATTGTTATTTAGTGCTAGCTTTGAGCATGAACATTATATCTAGATCTCGTTTAATGCAAGAGGACTACTCATTTAAATCCGAGAATAATGGTTGTTATATTTATATGAGAGATATGTTTTATGGTCATGCCCCGCTGGTCAATGGTTTATTTTTATTGAATCTCGAACATGATGTTACACATATTCATAGTGTGAATGCCAAAAGATGTAAGGTTGATAATGATAGTCCCACATACTTGTGGTACTGCGCCTTGGTCACATTGGTATCAAACGCATGAAGAAACTCCATGCAGATGGACTTTTGGAGTCTCTTGATTATGAATCTTTTGACACGTGCGAACCATGCCTCATGGGCAAAATGACCAAGACATACTGATGTATGCGGTCCAATGAGCATTGAGGCTCGCGGTGGCTATCGGTATGTTCTCACCCTCACTGATGACATAAGTAGATATGAGTATGTCTACTTAATGAAACACAAGTCTGAGACCTTTGAAAAGTTCATGGAATTTCAGTGCGAGGTAGAGAATCAACGTGACAGGAAAATAAAGTTCTTACGATCAGATCGTGGAGGAGAATATTTGAGTCACGAGTTTGGCACACACTTAAGGAAATGTGGAATCGTTTCACAACTCACGCCGCCTGAAACACCTCAGCGTAATGGTGTGTCCGAACGTCGTAATCGCACTCTATTGGATATGGTGCGGCCTATGATGTCTCTTGCCGATCTACCGGTATCATTTTGGGGTTATGCTTTAGAGACTGCCGCATTCACTTTAAATAGGGCACCGTCTAAATCCGTTGAAACGACAACATATGAATTATGGTTTGGGAAGAAACCTAAGCTGTCATTTCTGAAAGTTTGGGGATGTGATGCTTATGTCAAGAAACTTTAACCTGAGAAGCTCGAACCAAATCAGAAAAAATGTGTCTTCACAGGATACCCTAAGGAAACTATTGGGTATACCTTCTACCTCAGATCCGAAGGCAATATCTTTGTTGCTAAGAATGGATCCTTTCTAGAGAAAGAGTTTCTCTTGAAAGAAGTAAGTGGGAGGAAAGTAGAACTTGATGAGGTACCCCCTCTTGAACTGGAGAGTAGCGCAGCACATGAAGATGTTTTTGTGGTGCCTGCACCGACTAGAGAGGAAGTTAATGATGATGATCATGAAACTTGGGATCAAGTTACTATTGAACTTTGTAGGTCCACAAGGACGCGTTCCGCACCAGAGTGGTACGACAACCCTGTCCTGGAAATCATGTTGTTAGACAACGGTGAACCTTCGAACTATGAAGAAGCAATGGCGGGCCAGGATTCCAACAAATGGCTTGAAGCCATGAAATCCGAGATAGGATCCATGTATGAAAATAAAGTATGGACTTTGACGGACTTGCCCGATGATCGGCAAGCCATAGAGAATAAGTGGATCTTTAAGAAAAAGACTGATGCGGATGGTAATGTGACCATCTATAAGGCTCGGCTTGTCGCTAAGGGTTATCGACAAGTTCAAGGGGTTGACTACCATGAGACCTTCTCACCCGTAGCGAAGTTGAAGTCCGTCCAAATCATGTTAGCAATTTCCGCATTCTATGATTATGAGATCTGGCAAATGGACGTCAAAAATACGTTCCTTAACGGTTTCCTTAAGGAAGAATTGTATATGATACAGCCAGAAGGTTTTGTTGATTCTAAGAATGCTGACAAAGTATGCAAGCTCCAGCGCTCCATCTATGGGCTGGTGCAAGCATCACGGAGTTGGAACATTCGCTTTGATGAAATGATCAAAGTGTTTGGGTTTATACAGACTTATGGAGAATCCTGTATTTACAAGAAAGTGAGTGGGAGCTCTGTAGCATTTCTCATATTATATGTGGATGACATACCGTTGATGGGAAATGATATAGAACTTTTGGAAAGCATAAAGGCCTACTTGAATAAATGTTTTTCAATCAAGGGCACGTAGGAAATTTTTTAATTATTACTAGGTTACCCAACATTCTCTTGCTACAAGAATTTAATTTACATATAACTGATAGAAAAGGAGCTGAGAACCCCATAGCTGACAACTTGTCTAAGTTAGAAAATATTTTTTATGACCCACAACTTATTAATGATAGTTTTCCTGATGAACAATTAGCTGCAATAAATGTTTCTCATAATACTCCTTGGTATGGTGATTATGCTAATTACATTGTTGCTAAATATATACCACCTAGTTTCACATACCAACAACAGAAAAAAAATCTTCTATGATTTAAGACATTACTTTTGGGATGACCCACATCTTTATAAGGAAGGAGTAGATGGTATTATTATATGTTATGTACCTGAGCATGAACAGGGACAAATCCTACGGAAGTGTTATTCCTAAGCTTATGGAGGACATCATGCGGGAGATAGAACTTCTCTTATTGTATTGCAATCTGGTTTTTATTGGCCTACTCTCTTCAAGGATGCCCGTAAGTTTGTTTTATCTTGTGATGAATGTCAAAGAATTGGTAATATCGGTAAGCATCAAGAAATGCCTATAAATTATTCACTTGTTGTTGAACAATTTGATGTTTGGGGTTTTGATTATATGTGACCTTTTCCTTCCTCTAATGGGTATCATATTTTGGTTGCTGTTGATTATGTCACTAAGTGGGTAGAAGCTATTCCAACTAGTAGTGCTGATCACAACACCTCCATTAAAATGCTTAAAGAAATTATTTCCCCAAGGTTTGGAGTCCCTAGATATTTAATGACCGATGGTGGTTCACACTTTATTCATGGTGCTTTCCATAAAATGCTTGCTAAGTATGATGTTAACCATAGAATTGCATCACCCTATCATCCTCAGTCTAGTGGTCAAGTTGAACTTAGTAATAGAGAAATAAAATTAATATAGCAAAAAACTGTCAATAGGTCCCTAAAGAATTGGTCTAAGAAATTCGATGATGCACTTTGGGCTTATAGAACAGCTTATACAAATCCTATGGGTATGTCTCCGTATAAAATGGCTTATGGAAAAGCTTGTCATTTGTCTCTTGAGTTAGAACATAAAGCATATTGGGCAATTAAAGAACTCAACTATGATTTCAAACTTGCCGGTGAAAAGAGGTCATTTGATATTAGCTCATTAGATGAATGGGGAACCCAAGCTTATGAAAATGCCAAACTATTTAAAGAAAAAGTTAAAAGATGACATGACAAAAGGATCCAAAAATGGGAATTCAAAGTTGGGGAATATGTTCTTCTATAGAACTCTCATTTCAGATTCTTTGCAGGAAAACTTCCCTCCAAATGGGAAGGACCATGTGTTATCGAAGAGGTCTATCGCTCTGGAGCCATCAAAATAAATAATGCCGAAGGTACCAACCAAAAGGTGGTTAATGGTCAAAGAATTAAATACTATATCTTAGGTACGCCTATTAATGTTGAAAGCAATATTATCCAAACCATGACACCTGAGGAACACATAAAGGAAACCTTCCGAAACACTCCAGAATAATTAAAAAAGAGGAGGTACGTGATATGATAAGTAAACAGACTCCGAAAAATCCGCAAAAATATTTTTTTGTCAGTTTTGGAATATCTCAAAAATTAGGAAAATAAGAAACAACTAGGAAGGCAACCCTGGTGGGCACAAGACACCAGTGCGCGCTAGGGCCCCCTGGCACGCCCAGGTGGGTTGTGCCCACCTCGGTTACCTTCCATACTCCATTTTTCTTCCATTTGCTTGTTTCCCAAGATTAAAGAAATTTTTATATACCCCCCGAACCTATTGACCACCGTATCGCAGAGAAATCTTCTGTTTTCCTTTCTTGCTATTTTCTGATAGATATAGATCACCATGGCCGCCTCAAGTTCCTCCAAGAACTAGTTCTTCAAGAACGTCATCAACCCGCACCTGCGGGAGGTGATGCAACACCCTTAAGCCATCGAGATGCGTGAGGGGGTGCTCCACATCCGTGACGTCCAGGGCCCCAAAGGGATGGGAACCATGGAGGCCAGGATCGAAGCTATGGAGCAGGAGGTCTTCAGGTGCAAGGGGATGGTGGAACATGGACTCAATGCCAATCATCTCATTATCGCGGACTGCACCCGTGATCTCAAGGTGGATGGCAAGTCCATGAAGGACATCATCTTCACCTTCAACGAGCAAATCAAATTTCTCCAAAGCCAGATCTATGATCTCCAAAACCAAGTCTTTGAATATGAGGCAAGGTTTAAAGGTATGAGTTTGGCTGCCAGTTGCAGGACTCGTGAGACTCACTCTTCTTCCTATGATGGCGAGCCTCTGCCATGGAAACCGGAAGATAAGATCGCTACCTCATCTACACCACCACCACCTTCTTCATCACCAAAGGAGACTTGAGTTCATGGTATGGGCACTCCCCTTGGCTTGTGCCAAGCTTGGGGGAGGTGCCCCGGTATCGTATCACCACCACTATCTTTGCTTTTATCTATTTTTATTCGGTCCTTAGTTATGTTTTTGATCTAGTTGAATACAAGTTTAGTTTGATCCTTTCTTTTCGAGTGTTTGCTTACTGATCTATCTATGTAATCGTGTGTGAGTTATATAATAACGATTAGTTCAAGTTTTTCTTTCTGCACTTTTATGTTTCAATAAAAAGGAAGGAAAGATAAAAAGATCATATGCTAATATTATGGTAAGTAATGACATCACATAAGGAAAAGTATAAGTGGTAAAATTTGTTGGAGATTGACAAACATAGCATTGGTCAATGATGTAATTCATGAAAGAATTAATAAGGGAAGAGAATATTCACATGCAAACACACTATCTTGGACATCTTTTATGATTGTGAGCCCCCATTAAATATTTTGTGTCAAAATAGTTGATGCTAGACAAGGAAGACAAGGTAATGATTTATGTTTGTTCATATTCACATAGAAGTTATATTGTCATAGATCCTTTAACATGTGGTGCTTGCCCAAAAAATTTCTAGCCAAAAACTCCACACTAAGTAGAGATACTGCTTGTGCATCCAAAAGCCCTTAACCCATATCTTATTTCGAGAGTCCACCATACCTACCTATGGATTGAGTAAGATCCTTCAAGTAAGTTTTCATCGGTGCAATAAGGCAATAAAAATTGCTTCTAAATGTGTTGGATCATTTAGTGTAAGAGAAAACTGAGCGTTGTACGAACTTGTGATGGCAAAGAATAAAAGCGACAGACTGCATAATAAAGGTTGCTATCATAAGGGGCAATATAATGTGGCATTCTTTTGCATTAAGGGATTAGGCATACAAACAAATAAGTGCATGGCAACCTCTGCTTCCCTCTGCGAAGGGCCTTTCTTTTACTTTTATGCAGAGTCAAAGTTTTCTTCCATATTCCTTTTTATTTTTCTCCTTTGGCAAGCATCATGTGGCAAGGAAATATCTAGGCACATATATCCAGTTGGATATGACTAGGCATGAGTTATTATTGTTGACATCACCCTTGAGGTGAGTATGTTGGGTGGCAAAACTATAAGCCCCTATCTTTGTATGTGTCTAGTTGAAACTTTTTGTTCATGGGTACGCCATGAGTGTTAGCAATCATAGAAGACTATATGATGGTTGAGTATGTGGACTTGCCTAAAGGCTCCGACATGTGACCCTTCATGAAAATATGATTAATTGTAGTTGCAAAGTTGACTAAGAACATAGTTTGTTGGTTTTCAATAAGGTTTATGCTTTATACTTCATTGTTGTGATGAATTGTTACCTGTTCATGAGAAGTTATATGATAAAAGTTATGTAATAAAAACTCTATGTTTAAGTTCCTTGCAGTTACAATAATGTACATGATGCTTCTATGTCCGTATTTTGTTTTTATCGACACCTCTCTCTCTCTAAGCATGTGGACATGGTTTTCGATTTCGGTTTTTCGCTTGAGGACAAGCGAGGTCTAAGCTAGGGGGAGTTGATACGTCCATTTTGCATCATGTTTTTCTACTGTTGTTTATAATGTTTTTATGCATAATAATGCTTTTGGGAGTAATTATAATGCCTTTTCTCTCATAATATGCACGGTTTACACAAAGAGGGAGAATACTGGCAGTTGGAATTCTAGACCTGAAAAAGCACGTTAGAGCTACCTATTCTGCACAACTCCAAATAAGCTGAAACTTCACAGAGATTTTTTATGGAATATTTATGGATTATTGGAGCAAATAACTACTAGAGGGGGCCCACCAGGTGGGCACAATCCACCTGGGCGCACCAGGCCCCCCAGGCGCACCCTGGTGGGTTGTGCCCTCCTCGGCCCACCTCAGATGCCCATCTTCTGGTATATAAGTCATTTTGACCTAGAAAAAATCAGGGGAGTACTTTCGGGACGAAGCGCCCCCGTCTTGAGTCGGAACTTAGGTAGGAGCACTTTTGCCCTCCGACGGAGCGATTCCGCCGGGGGAACTTCCCTCCCGAAGGGGGAAATCATTGTCATCATCATCACCAACAACTCTCCCATCTTGGGGAGTGTAATCTCCATCAACATCTTCAACAGCACCATCTCCTCTCAAACCCTAGTTCATCTCTTGTGTTCGATCTTTGTACCGGAACCTTAGATTTGTGCTTGTGGGTGACTAGTAGTGTTGATTACATATTGTAGTTGATTACTATATGGTTTATTCGGTGGAAGATTATATGTTCAGATCCGTTATGCTATTCAATACCCCTCTCATCTTGAGCATAATTATCATTTGTGAGTAGTTACTTTTGTTCTTGTGGTCACGGGAGAAATCTTATTGCAAGTAATCATGTGAACTTGATATGTGTTCGATATTTTGATGATATGTATGTTGTGATTCCCTTAGTGGTGTCATGTGAACGTCGAATACATGACACTTCACCTTATTAGGGCCTAAGGGAATGCATTGTGGAGTAGTTATTAGACGATGGGTTACGAGAGTGACAGAAGCTTAAACCCTAGTTTATGCGCTACTTCGTAAGGGGCTGATTTGGATCCAAAAGTTTAATGCTATGGTTAGATTTTATATTAATACTTCTCGTAGTTGCGGATGCTTGCGAGGGGGTTAATCATAAGTAGGAGGTTTGTTCAAGTAAGAATAGCACCTAAGCACCGGTCCACCCACATATTAAATTATCAAAGTTCGAACACGAATCGAATCAACATGATGAAAGTGACTAGATGAAATTCCCGTGTACCCTCAAGAACGCTTTGCTTATTATGAGGCTGTTTTGGCCTGTCCTTTGCCTCAAAAGGATTGGGCTACCTTGCTTCACTTTTGTTACCGTTACCGTTACTTGCTTGTTACAAATTATCTTGCTATCAAACTACTCGTTACTTATAATTTCAGTGCTTGCAGAGAATACCTTGCTGAAAACCACTTGTCATTTCCTTCTGCTCCTTGTTGGGTTCGACACTCTTACTTATCGAAAGGACTATGATTGATCCGCTATACTTGTGGGTCATCACTTTATTTTCACAGTACCCGCCCCCAGGGGTCATTACTTGATGAAGAGTGTTTTCCCTTTGAGCACCTTATCTTGGCCATCAGTATAATTAATCCATCCTACATGTCTAGATATTGATGTTAATACACAGGTTAATTGTATTACTATGGCATAGTGAGTTATGGTTCCTAGCTGACATACTGAATACAACATTGAAGCGGGTCTATCTTATTCCGATGTAACAATTTCATTGAATATTGTGATAGCATCCTTGATTTCAGTTAGCTATTCTCAGTGATATGATTGGATTTCATTCCATGATAAGTCTGTATTGGAAGTTGGAATGCCTAAAGTATTGGTGAATTAGGGCCCTCTTAAGCCTTGTTTCCTTCTTGACCTTACCTTTCCGTTGCTATCACTTGCTCTAGCCTCTCCTGACCAAAGCTCCCTCTATCAACAACACCCTCATGCGATTGATTCCCTAGATAAGTATGGCTCATATAAGGTATCTTGATCATAGTAATTGTATCACATCTCCTTCTCCTATTGATCTTACTACCCCTCGAGTCCAAGTCTTGGCATGACGCTTATTAAGGTCCTGTTTCCCTTGACAGAATCTTCCAGTTCTGGTATCCCTGTAGAGCATTTCCTAGCATGTATTTACTAACCTTAAACGATAGGAGCCGTATTTAGATAGATATCCTATAAATCTATTTATTTTCATTAGCTTGTAAATTCCTTGTGTGAAATAACACATAAGTTCATTGTGCTAAACTTGTATCTAATAAGAAGTGAAAAGGACAGAGACACTTCCCAACCAGAAAACAAAATTCCCACTGATGGTATACTTTGTGTAAGCGAGCTCTGAGATCACATCTTTAGAATAATATCCTATTAGAAAAGGAAATCCGGTTCTGAACTAATTGTATCCTTTTAGTTCCCATCGAGCTTTCTTGCCTAGTGACTAAGGATTTTCACACTTGTTGTGTCTATGAAAGATTTTCTAATAAAACACTAACATAAGTGTTAGAGGGATTCACTATTGATAAGAATCCAAAATCAAGTTTCCTATACTACCTTCTTTCCCTCCTTAGTTTCTGTCTTTAAGAGCCAGTGCATCCTGCAGGAACCGAAAGCACGCCCTCGGTGTTGTTGGCCTTTATTGGACCAATAAAGGCTAGATCATGAGTTTCACCATGAAGATCAATTCCGAGCAAATAAAAAATGGCTTCAACAAGGAAATAGTGCAACAAAATGAGCATTGCCACGATACAACCAATTATGTCCAGATGTATAGTTTTCACCCTGAAGAATGAGATCAGGTACTTGAGAAAGTACCCCCAATCGAAGTCCACCTGTGTTGCCTTAACCACTTGCTAACCCAGCGAAGGTGGTGCAGTATGTGCATGATCTTGGTGTGAACAATGCCACACGACTTATAACCATGCCCGCTCAAAATCATCCCGCCCCACTGAAATCTCCGATCAAGTGGTCACACAAGTGACACAGATCAGTTGACGAGAGAGGAAGGTCATGGCTACCATCAAAATCTCAGAGTGGGGATGCTCTGGCAACCTCACACCATCGTCGCATGTACAGTACGATACATTATGTAAATATTACATTGTTGCAACAAAGTGACTAGTAAAATTATACCATGTTGTACATCTCTGATCTATTTCTCGCATTTTTTGTTTGATAAATAACGCTTTTATTAATTGAAAATGTAGCATCAAACTGGCCCTACAGGAATCAGGCACTTTGATACTGGCCCTACAGTTATCATAAAGAGATGGGTGCGATCTCTCCTTTTACATACCTGCCTCCTAGATGAATTCTCAAGTATGATACTGAAGAACCCGAAAGCATCCAACTCGTACTCCGGTGTGGCAGAGCGCAGCCTGTGGTGGCGGCTTCCCCCCATCTCTGATAAGCAGCAGAAGAGACCAATTAGTACCCTTACAACATTATCATACAACATTACGACAACACAAGTTTTGAGCAGAAGATAATCAACTACACTTAATTAATTTGGTAGGTTAGTTGGCAATAGTTGGAATAGAGCCAAGTTTTTAGACATGAAAGAAAACTGAGAAAAAAAGCAATGCACTTGTGCTCAACAACATCAACAGAGCATAGTAATCTAAAAAAAAGCATATTTTAGGTGGCTCTCGGTTGACATACTAGAGCTGAGCACAAGATTTATTAGTAGCACTAGTCGTCAACCCGTGCCTTCGCACGGGCTAGACACAAAAATGTTGACTTTAGTTGAATTTCATATAATAACTATTTTAACTTCTTTCGGTCAGCAACCTAGGCAACTAGCACTTGACTGTAATAATAAAGCATGGTTTCTTGAGGGCCATGAAAATAAGAACAACATATACACGACTACTGCCCGGTGTACTGTATTCACCCTCAATGAGACCATAACTCTTAACAGCTAAAAAAACTTGACATGGAAATATACTCTAAAATTTTGAAAGAAGTCTGAAACTACTCTGAAATTGTTAATTTCTAAACCTATATGACAGCCACCAGATCTTCTGTGTTTCTCGCACTTATTACTACCGATGTGGATCTTCAACTACAATCAAGAGGGAGCATTCAATCTGAACCAAAAACAAAAACAAACTAGAACTTGTGTAGTGAACCCTTGCTTTGAAAACTAGAAACTTGACTGGCATTTGAGCAATGTTCAACTTCTGCTTGATCCAAAATTAGGACCAGCGGGTTGTTAGTACTGTACCATATGTCAAAATGAGTGGTGTATAATTGCACACCACCCTTCATCTGCCAACATGTTTAGGTATTGCTTTGTAGAGATAACTGGTCCTTAGAACAACTGGATGCAAAAGAAGTCCTTGTTGCTGAACTCTAGTCCATCAACTTAGCGCTGAAGCTCCGGTGCCGCGCCATATTCTTCTAAGATGTTGAGATAACCTAGGGCAAGCCTTTTGATTGTGCTATCATTTTTGCATCATGGGCAGACAGTACCAGGCAAATCAAAACTAACTAGAACTGTACATATGAACATAGCACAAAGATCATAACAGATTTTGAACCCTAGGCGGAGACAGTGACCAAATCAATGCATCAAAAGTGCAATTGGGGCACCATGAAGAACGGGCACACTTACTTGAGGGCGAAGAGCGGTCGAGGTCGAGGTCGGGGTGGCGCGGGGCGGAGGAGGGGGTCATCGGGGCGGCGGGGGTGGCGCAGTGACAGGGTTGCCGCGGGGCGGAGAGGGGGTCACCGGGGTGGCATGGCGATGTGGGTGGCGCGGGGCGGCGGCACGGGGGCTGGGAGGCCGATGGCGGGGGTGGCGCTGGGCGGCGGTGGCTCGGGCTCGGGGAGGAGAAAGGGGACACATAGAGAGTGGTTGGGCGCGGGCGTGTTTGATTTTTAGTTAGGTCACGGTTCTTTGTCGTCTGCTAGCAGTCGTCAAAGAGCCTACCTAATGGACGTCAGTTTAAGCACTTTCTTTGCCGTCTGCTAGCTGACGGCAAAGAAAGTAGCCGTTAGGTGGTTCTCACTAGTGGGCCACCCTGACTCTTTGTCGTCCATTGGCTGACGGCAAAGATCTGCCTGACGGCAAACACGCTCTTTGCCATCAGCTCTTTCTTTACCGTCAGCTTTCTGTATACTGATGGCAAAGACCTTCTAGCTGACGGCAAAGATCTGCATGACGGCAAAGATCCTGATTCCAATAGTGTGGTACAATCATGATGAGCAACACCCGTCGTCTTCGTATATAGGATGCACATGGCCAAAACATGATCTGTCTGACAGAAGAAAATAAAAAGGCGACATATCGGCAATAGTAATAAAGTCCCAAGTAACTGACGCTATGCATATGTTGAGCGAGGTGGTGGCCCAAGCCAAAGATTATTTTGCCACCCATGTTGGGTATAAATCTTTTTGGTCACCCTCTCCGAGTGATTTACGCACCTTTGTAATGCAAAAACTGCATTTTTACAATAGTCTGTATATAATAGGTGCCGCCGCACCCTTGTGTGCAAAGTCTTCCCACGTCCACTTGTTCTCTTCCATACAAACTATGGATGACAGAGGGGATCCCATGTGCATATATGCAACCCACAGGATCTTACACTAACGCAAACTGACCAGGACCGCGCCGAGGGTAAAAAATTCAGCCGGTTCGATAGTCAACTTCACAGCCTCGCTGGGTACGTGTAATTAGTTAGTGATCTTACTTAATTCATGGAACCAAAG
This sequence comes from Triticum timopheevii, assembly GCA_963921465.1. Taxonomy (NCBI): domain Eukaryota; kingdom Viridiplantae; phylum Streptophyta; class Magnoliopsida; order Poales; family Poaceae; genus Triticum; species Triticum timopheevii. The sequence continues at coordinate 467,775,567 of OY997266.1, forward strand.
TAAACTACCGGCATTACATGATACTGACGACGAGATGCCGTCACTCCTCTCTGAATTGAGTTATGGACTTGTGCTGCACTACAAGATAATCGTCGTGGATCATACCAGTCCATTCAACAATCAGACGGTGAACAAAGTCAGATCTTCCCCCTCTTGCCGGGGACGGACGGGCCAGCCAGCCGGCCCGTCAGAAGCTCGAGCACATAATATGAACGTAGCAGCCACGCGTCGTACGTATCCCTGTCCGTATTAATTGGTACGACATTTCAGGTCACAAGCAAGCTCCATCCGACCCGCCTAACCCCATTTAGATGGAGAGCCGTGAGCAAAAATGTCGTGCTGACGACCGGCTAAACGTGGACCGTTTCCGTGCCCCGGCCGCCGTCCGTCCGTTGGCAAGTCACCACGCCCCTTCCCGTTTCCGTGCCCCGAGCATGTGCGCCGGCCCGATGGCCCGGAACTCCGGATCCAAGTCCAACCCCGCACCAACCGCCGAACCCGAGGGAGGATAGTTCGCTCGTTGTGGCGCTCCTGTACGTGCCCGCCTGTTTGGTGGAGACGGAGACTGCGGACTGCTCCTACCAGCTCGCGTGAAGACCAGCTGTCTGTTCCCGAATTGGGCAGCCAAGGTTGACCCTGGCACCGTGCCATTTGCTCTTTTGCTGGTCAGTAAACGAGGGGAACGGAACGGATATCAAATCATCAAGTGGTCTCGGCCTCTCACTTGCCATGCTCCAAAAAGCGCGCGCGCGCTCGGCTGTTCTCTTCCACGACCGATTCATCTCACTCTGATCGGATCCCGAGGAATTATTGGTGCGAGCGGCACGCGACCCGCTTGCTTTACCAATCATCCCCGCACGATCGGCCACCAGCCCACCACCGTGCGGTGCAGTGCAGTGCGGGTCGGCGTCGGCGCGAGCTCGCAAGGCCATGCTCTGAGAGGGAGGAAGCCCCCCGAGATTACGGAGCGAGCATGAGGGCGACACGTGCGCCGATGTGCCGCGTCCTCCTCCTCCTCGTCGCGGCCGCCTGCTGTTTCTCCTTCTCCGGCTCCGTCGTCGCCGCCACCGACAGCATCGGCCTGGCCGAGTCCGTCACCGGCAACCACACGCTCGTCTCGGCGGGCGGGATCTTCGAGCTCGGCTTCTTCAGCCCGCCCGGCGGCAGGACGTACCTCGGCATTCGGTACGCGGGCATCGCGGACAGGACCGTCGTGTGGGTCGCCAACCGCAACGACCCGCTCATCAGCGCCCCCGGCGCCCTCACGCTCTCCCCCGACGGCCGGCTCCTCATCCTCGACCGCCAGAACAGCACCGTCTGGTCCTCCCCGGCGCCCACCAGGCGGATCACCGCGGGCGCCGTCGCCCGGCTCGGCGACGACGGCAACTTCCTCCTGAGCTCGGACGGGAGCGGCTCGCCCCAGAGCGTGGCGTGGCAGAGCTTCGACTACCCGACGGACACGCTGCTCCCGGGCATGAAGCTCGGGATCGACTTCAAGCGGCGCCTCACCAGGAACCTCACGTCGTGGAACAGCCCCAACGACCCCTCGCCGGGGCAGTACACGTTCAAGCTCGTCCCCGGCGGCCTCCCGGAGTTCTTCCTCTTCCAGGGCCCCAAGAAGATCTACGCCAGCGGGCCGTTCAACGGCGCCGGGCTCACCGGCGTGCCCAACCTCATGTCCAAGGATTTCATCTTCAAGGTCGTCAACAGCCCCGACGAGACGTACTACAGCTACGCCATCACCGACCCTAAGCTGCGGTCGCGGTTCCTCATGGACGGCACGGCGGGGGTGGTGCAGCGCTACGTCTGGACCAACAACGGCCCGTGGAGCAGCTTCTGGTACTACCCGACGGACCCCTGCGACACCTACGCCAAGTGCGGGGCGTTCGGGTACTGCGACATCACCCAGGCCCCGCTCTGCACCTGCCTGCCGGGCTTCCAGCCGCGGTCGACGGAGCAGTGGAACCTCAGGGACGGGACCGGCGGGTGCGTCAGGACGACCAACCTGAGCTGCGGCGCCGGGGACGGGTTCTGGCCGGTGAACCGGATGAAGCTGCCGGAGGCGACCAACGCGACGGTGCACGCCGACATGACGCTGGACCAGTGCCGGCAGGCGTGCCTGGCCGACTGCAGCTGCAGGGCCTACTCCGCCGCCAACGTCAGCGGCGGGATCAACCGCGGGTGCGTCATCTGGGGCGTCGATCTGATGGACATGCGGCAGTATCCGGCGGTCGTGCAGGACGTGTTCATCCGGCTCGCGCAGTCTGAGGTTGACGCCTTGATTGCCGCAGGTTCGACCTCTCATCATCTTCTCAAGCTCTCTCCATACTGAGTAGTACGTTTTAGTTACATTTCAGTTGAATGCAGCTCTATTGTTGCATCACTGTTAAGCTCTCATTTCTAACATCTAGCTCGATTTGGGATAAATTTGGCTTACTAGAGTTAGAAACGTGGCCATGCTAGCTACGTAGAAACAAGAAACCTCCACTGGCCATTCCGGGTCCATTCAGAGGATCCAGCATCACATCACGTCGCTAGAGCGTTTGCTGGCCGGTCTAGTTGCATTGCATATGCGTCCAAGCATCCCTGTCAAAGGTCCAACATCAAATCTGTTCTCTGTATCTTCGCCATCCATAACCATCTGATAGCTATCAAACCGTGTTCTCTTGCACGGCGATGTCGCTTGGTCGACAATCTGGATGGGCCGTGCACGTGGACGAACTGGCACCACTTTCCTCACCTATTCGGTATTCAATTTGAATCCAGCGATTCCGTTAGGTCGTCAGAGTTCGGCCAGTCGATGAAACAGTCGCAATGGATATTTGTTATTCGTGAGACTCATACTAGTCCAAGCTTACCATCCGTCGGTCGTTGGGTAGAATTGCAATACCCACTGTTTTTTTATTCTACTGACAGCACCAAACCCGCTGGATTTCGTACTTATACTTAGTTAAAAAGATAATCGCTGGATTAGGCGCCGTGCAGCCCACAGAAGAAACGCCACTTAACACTCTAATGTGCATCACCACCCAACCGGAAAGTGACATGGCTACAGAAAATGTCGTGTAGATATGGTAAACTATGATCAAGTACTTGGACTGGAAAAGTTCATAATGCACACAGTAGCAAGTGTAAGACCGGGTCACCTGACTGACGTTTACCGCTGCTTTGATTTTCAGCTCGCCGCCAGCGGCCGAACAGGAAGCTGCTGATCGCAGGCGTCGCCGCTGCTTCCGGGGTGCTTCTTCTGGGGGCGATTTTGGGCTGCTGCTGTTTCTGGAGGAAGAAACGTCAGGCCAAAACGGCACCAAGTAGCCATAGCGATGTGCTTCCGCTGAGGCACAGGAAACACCCCGCGGCGAGCCCGGCACGGAATCAACGGCTGGCAGAAAATAGGATGAGTTCCGAGAAAGATCTTGACCTGCCGTTCTTCGACCTAGAGGCGATTCTGACTGCAACGGATGACTTCGACCCCGATAGTAAGATCGGGCAAGGTGGATTTGGTTCCGTCTATATGGTAAGTATCTATGAGAATCAATTATAACACTAGATAGAGAACCTTTTTCTTTTTACTGTTATATAGATTTTAATCGAATGGATCTGCATTTCAATGAGCAGGGAAAACTTGAGGATGGGCAAGAAGTAGCTGTCAAGAGGTTATCGAAGAAATCAGTACAGGGTGTTGGGGAATTCAAGAACGAGGTGAAACTGATAGCAAAGCTTCAGCACAGGAACCTTGTGAAGCTGCTCGGCTGCTGCATCGACGACGACGAGAGAATGCTTGTCTACGAGTTCATGCCCAACAACAGCCTAGACACCTTCATATTTGGTCGGTTCATTTTCTTTGCAGAAACAACTTCTAACTTCTTGTGCTGGGATTACAGGTGCAATGTGCTTACCACGGTTGATATATTTTCGCTGCAGATGAAGAAAAGCGCAAGTCACTAGTATGGAAGAACCGTTTTGAGATCATTATGGGGATCGCGAGGGGCCTGCTTTATCTCCATGAAGACTCCAGGGTCAGGATCATCCACAGGGATATGAAGGCAAGCAATGTGTTATTAGACAGAAATATGATCCCCAAGATCTCCGACTTCGGCATCGCGAGAATGTTTGGAGGTGATCAGACAACTGAATACACCATGAAGGTCATTGGGACATAGTGAGTACTATCTCTCTCTCGATTAATGTTTACATATACTACCTTTGAAAATGGGCTTTCAAGCTGACTTGTGAGATGGTGGTTTTCAGCGGCTACATGTCTCCAGAATATGCAATGGACGGCGTGTTCTCTATGAAGTCCGATATTTATAGTTTCGGTGTCCTGGTGATAGAGATCATCACTGGCAAGAGGAATCGAGGCTTTTACGACGATGAGCTCGATCTCAACCTCCTTGGTTATGTAAGTAGTACAAGCATGATTAATTGTCAAAAGTGATCGATCTTTCATTGTCTTTTGTTACTAATATGCAATCATGTTAATTATTTTTTAGGCGTGGATGTTGTGGAAAGAAGGTCGGGGTGTGGAGCTACTGGATGAAGCAATGGGCGGCACCTTTGACTACGATGTGGTGCTCAGGTGCATACAGGTGGCTCTCCTGTGTGTTCAAGTGCATCCTAGGAGCAGGCCACTGATGTCCTCGGTTGTCATGTTGCTGAGCAGTGAGAATGCAACAATGCCCGAGCCAAACGAACCTGGAGTAAACATTGGGAAGATCACGTCTGACACTGAATCGTCTCAAACACAGACAGGAATCAGCTTAACAGAAACTGCAGTGGATGCTAGGTAGTTGGGTAGAAATTCTTGTTGCTTTCTTGGTCTAAAGGAATAGTTTGTACAGGCATAGGCATTTTTTTATTTTACCTATTGTCACAACCTCTTGGAATGTTTAACTACATCATTACATAATAAACATGTGATTGTTTTAGAGAACAGCCACAAGGAACGCCCGCTTTAAATTAATAAAGCGGACAGAGGCCAAAGTTACCGCAACGTTAAAGTTCTTACAAACCAATCAAGGAAATTAAAATGCATGGATACATCTCGCGACTCAAAGAGAACGCTATCGAAACTGTATTTTCAGCTCCTCTGCGCAGCCTGTGTACGACATGCCGTTTGCTCCTGTGCTCGGTGTCTTGGTTTCTACACTCGGACGCCAAGAAAAAACGTGGTCGACTGTGGTGTGTTGGCAGCCAACGATTGTACAGTTGTCAATACCATACGATTTGGGTGGACGTGCGTGACCCCTGCCTGTGTTGTGCGCCGCAAATGGGCGTGTGAGGTGTGTCCGGATACGCGAGCGGCGGGAGGAGAGGAGGTCGCTTTGGAGGTTGGCTGTCGTGCTGCTACTTGGTCCCTCCAGGTTGGGGTTGCCCGAGTCTGCACGTCCTTTTGCACGGACTCTTTGGTGTGTACATCCAATTTTTATTTGGGTTTGTCTAGGACACATCTAGATATGACATAGTTATGTCACATCTAAACTGATGTCCATTCTCTTTGTGGTCTATTTTTTTTATCCTAGTTTTTTTTATTCCTTGTTCCTACATTATATGTTTGTGGGAGTTTAAATGTGACATCCTTAAAAAACATCTAGACGTGAATTAGACAAACTGTTTTTATTTTATGATTCTTTGGCGGGTTTACGCCATGCGTTGTCATTGGTTCTTTTTTGCCTTACTCTTTTTTCTTTTTGCTTCCGCTGGGTTTATCCCCTTTTGTTGTGTTTCTTTTTTTGCTTCCCAGACCGGACCGAACAAACTGTTGGAAATAATGCATGGACGCATGCATCATTTCAGAGAATTCCAAGTCTGATGCTTGAGCAATATCCTGTCATGTAACAAACTTCATGCAGCACGTCTTCATTGGCCGTTTGGCAGCTGCAGCTCCTCTCGAATATTCAGCTAGGACGTGTGCATTATCGTACTGCTCCTCCCGGTTCTCTTGCTTCCAACTAGTGCATCGCGCTTCGCTCGGCAAGACGTTTCAGTGAAACATTGCTCGTTGGACTGCTTCATGGATGATCCCTATAAATTCATTGAAACGTTACTCATTGAACTGCTTCATGGATATAATAATCCCTATAAATGGCAGGGAGCACGGGAGATAAACACAAAACACATCTCCATCCTCTTCAACGTATACCACAAGTGCTGAGCTGCCTTCTGAATGAAGCCGGCCGTGCTGTCCTCGTGCAACTGCGGTCCGGCAAGTGGTGTCTCCATGACTCTGGCCGCATCATTCGACCCTGCACGGGGGCGGTCTAGAGTTTTCTAGGCAGCCTCTGCGCGACCACTTCTTCATCGACGTCCTCGACAACTGCTTCGTTGACGTCCTTGACGACATCGTCTCCGGTAACCGCTGCTTCCTGACGTCCTCGACAAGATCGTCTCTGGCAAACTCCATCGACGAACACCAGTACAACGTCTAGACTGTAAGTTCCTACTACTCCTTTCGTTTCTAAATATTTGTCTTTTTAGAGATTTCAAATGGACTACCACATATGGATGAATATAGACATATTTTAGAGTTAGATTCACTCATTCTGCTCCGTATGTAGTCATTTGTTGAAATCTTTAGAAAGACAAATATTTAGGAACGAAGAGAGTACTAGATAAATCTGTGCATGCTCTAGCGGATTCTATATCAGGTCTATCTAAATTTTATAGACTGTTTTTTGGTCCTACTGCTAGTGGATTCAGCCATGTCCTGTGGGTACGGTAGACTCTCTATCTCCATGTTAATATGCCTGTACTACTACTCTGCTGCCACTAGTATGGTAGATAGTCCTAGCTCTTCACGTAATGTTTTCATTTGCATGCTAATTATACATGCATGGGTGCTCTCAATCTGCTCATTTCTGAATCTGGGATGCATGCTACTGAAGAAAACCATGTGCATGTTTAACCTGCTCTTGTACACACTAATGAAAGGAACTAAATTGATGACAAATTATGTATTATTTGTAACAATCCAGAAAACTCTAGACCAAATGGATGCTCATGTTGCGGAACTGGTGAAGGCTGAAAAGTTTTTGGTGACAATTTCGAGAGGTGGCAGTCCAAGCAGCGTTACTACTTCCTATCCAAGGTGTCGGCCCAGTGAAAACCAGGGTACCACGGCCCACTTGCCTACGGCTCAGGAAGCGACTCTGGGCCCAACTCAAGAGGCGGCCCAGCAACCAGGGGCGGACCTAGAAAAATAATTGAGAGGGGGCAAATATATGGACATATTTTTAAACATAGACATGTTCGTTTATTCTTCATGTGGTAACCAAAATTGATGATAAGTGAAAGAAAACTAACCATTTGCGATAAATTGACTTGCATCAATATGATAATAACTTGTTCTCAAGTTGCAAAAGAGCATTGACACATTGTACAATATAACCTACAACCTGCAAGAAAAAAAAGCAATGTCAAATAAAGAGAGACTAACAACACTGAAGAATACCAATATTAAAACAATAGTATTAGCATATTACCTTTCGTTTCATCCCACGAAGATCTTTCATGCATGAAGACGTTGGAATGTTAATTACTTCATCCAAATTTTTGTTCAGTAATTGTTTTTCTACACAGCAGATAAGGCTATGGTTCATAAAATTATCAATTATTTCGGTATGTACAACACTTTCATAAGAAAAGAAAGCCTCTCCATTAGCTTAGCTGCAACTTTAAGTGCTAAAAACAAAAACGTTAAATGAAATGTCAAGTTGACATATACCATAAATGAATATGGAGTGTGCTAGAAATTGGGAAGTAGCAAAAGATGATCTCAATCATATTGGAGTTTTTCAGTCTAGATTGACCATTGAGCGTGTGTAGAAACTGCCATACTAAAATTTATGTTCAACGATAAAACTGTTCGAACTGACATAATCAGCCAAGTAAGTAAATATACATAACTTGATGAGATTAACATGATTTCTAAGTTAGAAATTGCAAACAAACAGAAATTTGGAAAAGAAAAGAACCCTAGATAAAGATACGGCTTACCTTGATATCAATTGGAATTAGGGAATTGCACAATTGAGGTCCCTGTTTGTGATGTGGTTGTGCAGCCGCTGCGGCGGGCGGCGTTGCTAGGCGGCGTGAGGCGCGGTGGACGGGCGCAGCAAACGGACGACTGGAGGATCCCATGAGCGGCGAAGTCGGGGAGTCCGCGATTCGGTTCCGTGCCTGGCTGCATGCTTGCCTAGACCTGAAATCTGGCCATGATTGAGTAGGTAGGCAATGAGGACGTGCGTAGGCTGCACCGCTGGGCTGAAGCAATTCCTATTTGTTTAATGGGCTGCTTGTTTTGATACGTGGGCTTCCAAAATTACCCAAATAACAGAGCTGAGTGGGGGCAAGCTGTTGGGCAGAGAGGGGGCACGTAGCTATAAACGTACGAACAGTATACATCGGTGGAAAAATCAAGTGGGGGAAGCTGCCCCCACAGTCTTCAACGTGGGTCCGCCCCTGCCAGCAACGAGCGTCGCGAAGCCAGCAGCCTCGCGAGGGCCCTGCCCTGCAAGGGCCTTCCCGACGAAGGGCTTGCAAGCGGCCTTGCGAGGCGCCCTCCCGTGAGGCCTCCTAAGGAGACCGTGCGATGCAAGTCACGTGCCCATCACATGGGTGACGTCGCCTCGGCAGGGCGACGCCAGTGTGGCCACGCCTTCCTGCGCGGACATGACCGTTTCCTCTTTGGTGATAAGGGAGCATTTGCGCCTGCCTCCCCCCAAAGCAAGTCCCGAAGTTTTCCGCTTTGGTGTAAGAAGGCCAGGACGGCGACGCAACAGGACGGAAGTCATCGTGGAGCCCCCCACGCGTCATGGATAACAAATTTAGCAGGAGGAGACCGCCTTTCATCTAGATAAGCACCAGCGCCTGTCTCCCTTTGAATTGCCGCGCTATGGTTGCCCATTCCCGCTCATTTTTTCGGGGAAGAGGTCCAAGGCACCTATAAAAGGGGGTAGTGCTGCCACCGTAGAAGGGGATCACATGATCACACCATCGTTGGCCCCCAAGCACTACTAGGGAAAAGCCTATACACAGAATCTTATCAGCAGCGCGCTTCAAAATAACTCACTGCTGCTAACTAGCAGTAGCGCGGACCACTGAAACTCGCTGCTGAGACAAATATAGCAGTAGCGCGTCCACCCAAAGACGCGCTGCTGCTATAACTCCTACGAGGCCGCCGCGAGGCTAGTTATAGCAGCAACGCGTTAAAATGACGCACGCTACTGCTACGTAGCATAGTAGCAGCGCGTTTCCCCGACAAGCGCTACTACTAAGTTTCCTACAAAAATTTAGTCCCACCTCGCTCCGTGAAGAGAGTTTCTACCACCTTAAATATGTTACTTCTCACACTTTGACAAGCACTTGATCTTCATTGAACTCTATGTGTAGAATTTGTGGCTGCAATATGAGTCTTCACCTGTTCCTAAACCGGTGAGGACTCATATTGTCAAATCAGATTGTACACAAAAAGATCGTTGATGATCAATGTGTATTTTTGCATGCTGACACATAGCAGTAGCGCTTTACTGTGAAAAGCGCTGCTGCTAGATAGCTTAGCAGTAGCGTGTTTTACTGAAGAGCGCTACTGCTAAGCCATCCATCTCCCTGATCTCCTCCCTTCGGATCCACTCACACACAGCCACTCAAAATCTGCGCCGCGCGCCCCCATCGCCCCTCTTCTCCGCGCGTCTGCGCCGCGCGCCCCCGTCGCCCCTCCTCCGTCTACGCCGCGCACCGTCACCTCCTCCTCCTTGCTGGACTCGGTACCGGCCTCCTCCTCCGTCCTCCCTCTCCACTCGCCGCTGGCCGGCCCCTCCTCGCTCCGCCTTCCTCCTCCGTCCTCCCTCAACTGGTCGCGCCGGCCGGCCCCTCCTCGCTCCGCCTTCCTCCTCCGTCCTCCCTCAACTGGCCGCGCCGGCCGGCCCCTCCTCGCTCCGCCTTCCTCCTCCATCCTACTCTCTTCTCCCTCCTCGAGTCGCCCTCCTTCTCCCTCCTGCTCATATGCAACAATTTGATTTAGTTGATATAATTTAGTTGACGTAGTAGGCTAGTTGATTTAGTTGACTTAGAACATTTTGATTTAGTTGATTTAGTAGGCTAGTTGATTTAGTTGACTTAGAACATTTTGATTTAGTTGATTTAGTAGGCTAGTTGATTTAGTTGACTTAGAACATTTTGATTTAGTTGATTTAGTAGGCTAATTCATTTAGTTAATTTAGTTGACTTAGAACATTATGATTTAGTTGATTTAGTAGGCTAGTTGATTTAGTTGCCTTAGAATATTTTGATTTAGTTGACTTAGTAGGTTAGTTGATTTAGTTGACTTAGAACATTTTGATTTAGTTGATTTAGTAGGCTAGTTGATTTAGTTGACTTAGGAACATTTTGATTTAGTTGATTTAGTAATCCTTTGCTCATATTGCTTTAGGAAGAATGGCGCCACCACCACCACCACTATGTGAACTGTGCAAGTCAAGATGCGCCAGCAGCCTTGCAACTGGCAAGTTGTTCAGCATCTACTTCCAGCCGAGTTTTCGTCATGCGGCGGTAAGAAATTAGATGAAATGTAATAACTATTTTATTTTTAGTGTTGGCATTACTACATTGCGCCATTTTTCTTAGTTTACACAGATCGTCCCATGCAATGTGAGGTTGAAATTCAACAAGCTGACAGGAGACACTGTGACATTTGAGGCTCCTGGGGGCCGTACACTATGGAGGTCGAGAAAGGACGCAATATGTTGCATATTGGAGGAGATGGATGGGCCCGTTTCGTCGCTCGCATGCATCTTACTGGTGGTGAGTTGATCAGCTTCAACTTCCGAGCAGAAAGACCCAAGCTAGTTGTCATTTATCTCAACCTGGTGGAAGATAATGAAGATGACGAAGATGATGAAGATGATGAAGATAATGAGGACCCACTCGATGAAGATGATGAGGACCCACTTCATGAAGCCATCGTAGCTCAAAGAACAAGGCTGAGTGAGGAGGAGGTGTCCAACCTGTGGGACATAATTCCGCCATGTGCTGACTTTGTCGGGGTGCCATTCGTGACCCGCTTGACAAATACCATGGTTGATCGACATGATATGGTATGTTATACTTACAAATGCAAATTAATAGTGTGAATTACTTAGTGTACAGTCCAATGATATGGTATGTTGTGTGGAATCTAGTCGATGATATATATATGTTTTAGTGTAGAGTTCGATCACATGCTTATTAATTGATATGTTTTTCTTATTCAGAAATTGGCAAAGAGCATATCTGTGAGTTATGGTATCGAGCCTGATGAAGAAGGCTCAGCTGGACTACGCCTTACTGCAAGGGGCTCCGTCACAACCTGTACTTACCGCGTGGACACGGACGGTCGCACACACTTAAGCTCGGTTGGGTGGAAGAAATTCCTCGATGGCAAGAATCTTCGTGTTGGATAGGCCATCCTAATTACTATCAGGAACACCAACCGCCCAGGCTTGAGGATGATGATTGTCTTCGATATCATCTAGAACTACATATGTGTGTGTGTGGCTATATCATCTAGAACTACATATGTGTGTGTGGCTATATCATCTAGCTAGAACTACATATGTGTGTGTGGCTATATCATCTAGAACTACATATGATGATCGTCGTCGATATCATCTAGAACTACATATGATGATGGCCATTGATATGACCATGTACTGCTTGAGGATGCATGTTGGCTATGCATGAAATTGTTATCTTAGTACTCCCTTCGTTCCAAATTACTCGTCGTAGTTTGAACTAAAACCACGACGAGTAATTTGGAACGAAGGGAGTACTACCGTACCTAGTAATGGTTTATGAATTTGATATCTACTAGTAGTACCTAGTATCTATATCTGAAAGGAGAACTGAAAGTGAAAGGAGAACTGAAAGGGAATGGGGCGGGCAGCGGGAAAATGATGAAAGATATAGCAGTAGCGAGGGATGAAGAAATCGCTACAGCTAGTTAATAGTAGCGCGTTCCCAAAAAGCGCTGCTGATATCGTTCAACAGTAGTAGCGCGGGTTGGGGCCGCGCTACTACTATGAGTTAGCTGTAGCGCCTTATTAGTAGCGCGGCCACCCGCGCTGCTGCTAGCCTGAAAACCCGCGCTGCTGCTAGCCTTTTCCCTAGTAGTGAAGAGCTCCCGCTCATCTTGTATCTCCAAGAGCACTGTCCACAAGCAATTCCACCAAGCAAGAATAGGGTTTTACACCGCACGGTGGCCCGAACCTTGGTATCTCGTTGTGCCTCTGCCGTGCTTCGTGCCTAGCGCGTAGTCCCGTAGACATGAGCCAAGCCCCTAAAGTTCGAACCAGGGTTTTGGTGGATTTCATGTAGCTCAGAATTAATCACCCGACATTTGGCACGCCGGGTAGGGGGCTTGGTTTTCGTTCTTTGAAGCCTCAACATCGACATGGCCGAAGCCGAAGCACGTCGTCAGCGTGCCCTACGCAGGGCTGACCGCTTCTAGGCGGAGTCAGTCTCTCGGTGTCAAAGACGGCGGATCTCGGCTAGGGGGTCCCGAGCTGTGGATCTAGGATCAATGGGGAACAAGCGACGATGAACACGGGGTTTACCCAGGTTCGGGCCCTCTCGAAGAGGTAAAATTCTACGTCCTGCTTGATTGTATTTGATGTGTATGATACGGTTACAGAGTCGATCTACCACGAGATCAAGTGAGCTAAACCCTAGGTCAATGGGATAATGGATGTTGCTCTATCCCTAAAGACTAAAACCCCTTGGTTTATATAGACACTAGTAGGGTTAGGGTTATATGCGATCGGTTACAATGAAGGAAATATCACGCTAACCCTTGACTTTGAGGGCATGCTACGTCTTGAGCTTGCATTGGTTTTCCTTGAAGAGGAAAGGGTGATGCAGCAATAGTAGCGTAAGTATTTCCCTCAGTTTTTGAGAACCAAGGTATCAATCCAGTAGGAGGCTCCTTAGAAGTCCCGCGCACCTACACAAACAAACAAGAACTCGCAACCAACGCAATAAAGGGGTTGTCAATCCCTTCACGACCACTTGCGAAAGTGAGATCTGATAGAGATAATGTGATAAGATAAATATATTTTTGGTATTTTATGATATAGATTGGAAAAGTAAAGATGCAAATAAAAGTAGATTGAAAGCTTATATGATAAGAGATAGACCCGGGGCCATAGGTTTCACTAGTGGCTTCTCTCAAGATAGCATACGTATTACGGTGGGTGAACAAATTACTGTCGAGCAATTGATAGAAAAGCGAATAATTATGAGATTATCTAGGCATGATCATGTATATAGGCATCACGTCCGTGACAAGTAGACCGACTCTTGCCTGCATCTACTACTATTACTCCACACATCGACCGCTATCCAACATGCATCTAGAGTATTAAGTTCATAAAGAATAGAGTAACACATTAAGAAAGATGACATGATGTAGAGGGATAAACCCATGCAATATGATATAAACCCCATCTTTTTGTCCTCGATGGTAATAATACAATACGTGCCTTGTTGCCCCTGCTGTCACTGGGAAAGGACACCGCAAGATTGAACCCAAAGCTAAGCACTTCTCCCATTGCAAGAAAGATCAATCTAGTAGGTCAAACCAAACTAATAATTCGAAGAGACATGCAAAGATAACTTAATCACACATAAAAGAATTCAGAGGAGATTCAGATATTTCTCATAGATAAACTTGATCATAAACCCACAATTCATCGGATCTCGACAAACACGCCGCAAAAAGAGTTACATCAAATAGATCTCCAAGAAGATCAAGGAGAACTTTGTATTGAGATTCAAAGAGAGAGAAGAAGCCATCTAGCTAATAACTATGGACCCGAAGGTCTGTGGTAAACTACTCACAACTCATTAGAAGGGCCTTGGAGATGATGTAGAGGCCCTCCGTGATAGATTCCCCCTCCGGCGAAGCGCCGGCGAAGGCTCCAAGATGCGATCTCGCGGATACAGAAGGTTACGCTGGTAGAAATAGTTTTTCGTGGTTGCTTCTGATGTTTTCGGGGTACATGGGTATATATAGGAGGAAGAAGTAGGTCGGTGGATGCTCGAGGGGCCCACGAGGGTGGGGGGAGCGCCCAGCCCTAGGGGGGGCGTCGGGCACCCTCGTGGCCGCCTCGCTTGTTTCTTGACTTCCACTCCAAGTCATCTGGATCACGTTTATTCCAAAAAGATCGCTCCCGAAGGTTTCATTCCGTTTGGACTCCGTTTGATATTCCTTTTCTTCGAAACACTGAAATTGGCAAAAAACCAACAATTCGGGCTGGGCCTCCGGTTAGTAGGTTAGTCCCAAAAATGATATAAAAGTGTAAAGTAAAGCCCATAAACATCCAAAATGGGTAATATAATAGCATGGAACAATAAAAAATTATAGATACGTTGGAGACGTATCAAGCATCCCCAAGGTTAATTCCTTCTCGTCCTTGAGTAGGTAAATGATAAAAACAGAATTTTTGATGTGGAATGCTACCTAGCATAAATCTCAATGTAATTTTCTTTACTGTGGCATGAATGTCCAGATCCAAATGATTCAAAATAAAAGTTCATATTGACATAAGAAATAGTAATACTTCAAGCATACTAATCAAAGCAATCATGTCTTCTCAAAATAACATGGCTAAAGAAAGTTCATCCCTACAAAATCATATAGTTAGGTCATGCTTCATTTTCGTCACACAAAAATGCCCCCATCTTGCACACCCCCGATGACAAGCCAAGCAATTGTTTCGTACTTAAATAATCTCAAACTTTTTCAACTTTCACGCAATACATGAGCGTGAGTCTCACATTGACGAGGATAATCAACGGGCTATGGAGATGCCCATCAATTGATGTCAACATAAGGAGTAGGGATTGCCATGCAACAGATGCACTGGAGCTATAATATATGAAAGCTCAACAAAAGAAACTAGTGGGTGTGCATCCAACTTGCTTGCTCACGAAGACCTTGGGCATTTTGAGGAAGCCCATCGTAGGAATATACAAGCCAAGTTCTATAATGAAAAATTCCCACTAGTATATGAAAATGACAACATGAAAGACTTTCTATATGAAGAACATGGTGCTACTTTGAAGCACAAGTGTGGAAAAGGATAGTAACATTGCCCCCTTTATTTATTTTCTCCTTTTTGGGGGGGGGGGCCTTTTTTTGGCCTTTCCTTTTTTGGCCTTTCCTTTTTTTATTTGGCCTTTCTTTTTTTGGGGGGGACAATGCTCTAATAATGATGATCATCACACTTCTATTTATTTACAACTCATGAAATACAACTCAAAACTAGAACAAGATATGGCTCTATATGAACGCCTCCGGCGGTGTACCGGGATGGGCAATGAATCAAGAGTGACATGTATGAAAAATTATGCATGGTGGCTTTGCCACAAATACGATGTCAACTACATGATCATGCAAGGTAATATGACAATGATGATGCGTGTCATGATGATGAACAGAATGGTGGAAAGTTGCATGGCAATATATCTCAGAATGGCTATGGAAATGCCATAATAGGTAGGTATGGTGGCTGTTTTGAGGAAGATATAAGGAGGTTTATGTGTGATAGAGTGTATCATATCACAGGGTTTGGATGCACCGGCGAAGTTTGCACCAACTCTCAAGGTGAGAAAGGGCAATGCACGGTACCAAAGAGGCTAGCAATGATGGAAGGGTGAGAGTGCGTATAATCCATGGACTCAACATTAGTCAAAAGAACTCATATACTTATTGCAAAAATCTACAAGTCATCAAAAACCAAGCACTACGCGCATGCTCCTAGGGGGATAGATTGGTAGGAAAAGACCATCGCTCATCCCCAACTGCCACTCATAAGGATGCACAATCTAAGAACACCTCATGTTTCAAATTTGTTACATAACTTTTACCATACGTGCATGCTACGGGACTTGCCAACTTCAACACAAGAATTCTTTAAATTCATAATCACCCAACTAGCATGACTCTAATATCACTACCTCCATATCTCAAAACAATTATCAAGTATCAAATTGATCATAGCATCCAATTCACTTCCTATGATAGTTTTTATTATACCCAACTTGGATGCCCATCATTCTAGGACCAATTTTATAACCATAGCAAATACCATGCTGTTCTATGAGACTCTCAAAATAATAAAAGTGAAGCATGAGAGATTAACAATTTCTACAAAATTAAGCCACCGCCGTGCACTAAAAGATATAAGTGAAGCACTAGAGCAAAAACTATCTAGCTCAAAAGATATAAGTGAAGCACATAGAGTATTCTAATAAATTCCAATCAAGTGGGTTTCTCCCAAAAAGGTGTGGACAGCAAGGATGATTGTGGTAAACTGAAAATCAAATACTAATATCATACAAGACGCTCCAAGCAAAACACATATCATGTGGCGAATAAAAATATAGCTCCAATTAAAGTTACCGATAGACGAAGACAAAAGAGGGGATGCCTTCCGGGGCATCCCCAAGCTTAGGCTTTTGGTTATCCTAGAATATCTTGGGGTGCCATGGGCATCCCCAAGCTTAGGCTCGTGCCACTCCTTATTCCATAGTCCATCAAATCTTTACCCAAAACTTGAAAACTTCACAACACAAAACTCAACAGGAAATCTCATAAGCTCCGTTAGTGCAAGAAAGAAAAACTACCACATAACACTACAAAAAAAGACACATCCGTGACATTTTTGGCCAACCGAATTTTTTTTCTGTCATACATATGACACTTCTATGACGATAATTGTGACAAAACCCGGTATCATCATAAATGTGGTGGGCTCCTACTTCTATGACAAAAAATCATGACAAAAAATGGGCTTTTCGTCCTAGGCGGGTCGGAGACGCAGCTGCATGACATTCTTTGGGCCGTCCATGACGGAAAAAACCGTGGTAGAAGCGAGGGGGAGGAAAATTTTGGGAGTTGCTGGTTACGGTGGGAGGTCGGGGGCCGAGTGATGCGCGTTTCTCTCGTACACGTACGCGCGTGTGTGCGAGGCGTTGGCTCTAACTGAACCCGAGCGAGGCGTTGGGCTCTAACTGAACCCGAGCGATTGCACTGCAGGCTACGTGTTACTGAACCCGAGCGATCGATCAATGGCTGTTAACTGAACCCGATGGAGCGATTCCTTCGCTACTGCTGCTGACTGAAGCCGATCGATTAGATGAACAATGAGCATTGCGGGGGGGGGGGTGGATGAACAGTGAGCGGTGGCGTTGCCTCTGGATGAACA
This sequence comes from Triticum timopheevii, assembly GCA_963921465.1. Classification (NCBI taxonomy): domain Eukaryota; kingdom Viridiplantae; phylum Streptophyta; class Magnoliopsida; order Poales; family Poaceae; genus Triticum; species Triticum timopheevii. Next base: position 467,792,810 of record OY997266.1, read on the forward strand.
GGAACCCGTGGTGTGGAGGGCTGGATGAACAGTAGACGCTGGAGGGGTGGCCGTGGAGGGGTGGTTGAACAGGACCCCGTGGTGTGGAGGGCTGGATGAACAGTAGACGATGGAGGGGTGGTCGTGGAGGGGTGGTTGAACAGGACCCCGTGGTGTGGAGGGCTGGATGAACAGTAGGTGGTGGAGGGGTGCCCGTGGAGGGGTGGTTGAACAGTAGCCGGTGGAGTAGCGCGCTGTGGAGGCTGGATGAACAGGAGCCCGTGGAGGCTGGAGGAGGTCAACGGTAGCCCGTGCAGGCTGGAGGAGGTCGACGGTGGAGATGAACAGTATCTTGTGGAGTCCCATTTTGCGGTACGCCACACCCCTCCCCCCCCGTTTCGACCGTAGCGCTCCAACACAAGTCCGTTTCGTCCGTTTTGCGGTATGCCACACCCCTCCCAATCAACAGGACCCCCGTTTATACCGTAGGAGGTCCGTTTCCTCCGTTTTTCCCATAAACATCCAAAACGGGTAACATAATAGCATGGAACAATAAAAAATTATAGATATGTCGGAGACGTATCAGGGCACACCATGATCCCAAAGATGTCCTATCCGACCACGGATCCGCACTCTAGCTTGTTCCCATAATGGCCCATCAGTTCGCCCCCTACGCAAATGGGCCGGCGGCCCGAGGCCCCTTAATCTAGGACTCCCTCAGTAGCCCCCGAACTAGCCTCCAATGCTGGGGATTGTCATCAGGCGTGCTCCAAATCTTCGGCTTGCGAGGTGAGTTCTTCACCTTTACTGGTATCGTTCGGAGAAGTGTTCCATGCCGAATACTATCCAGATTAACATCAGAGGTTCGCCACCCAGCATAGTCCGGATCAATACTGTATTCATGCCAGACCAGTTTGACAATCCGGATTTTGAGGACCCCACCAGAACATAGTGGGGCCATCAGAGTTTAATGTTTCCTCGGGGCAAGGGCAAACTGTTGACTATCATGCACCTTTTAGAAGGCGAACAGCCCAACACCCCCTTTTTGCAGACCCGTCCCTTCAACTTTTAGGGCGAAATGTCTACTTATAGATCCAAAAGTACGGGGAACAACTGACTCGTCCTTCCCCTAGATGCCAACGCCTGAGAAATTTTTAGACGCCATGGCTGATGCCCCAGGCTCCTCTTCACGACCTCATGGCCCCCTTCTAGGCGACTGGGTGAGCTGCTCCATCTCACATCTTCAATTGAGCAATCTATAGACGCAATGATACCTTCCTGCAGCGGATCTTGTTCCTGCTCGCGCCGGATTGATCTCCATGGATGGCAAAGCGTTCGCCGAGAACTTCCCTGCTCCAAGCAAGGAAGAGAGGGCATGTTTCATGCCCTTTCTTCTACAGGGACTTGGCTTTCCCATTCATCCCTTCTTCCGTGGTTTATTAGAGTTCTACGGGATCTAGCTTCACCACCTCACCCCGGGGTCCATACTACATATTTCTGGTTTCGTGGCCCTCTGTGAGATACTCCTAAGCTGTGAAGCCCACTTTGATTTGTGGAGGAAATACTTCTGCCTCATCCCTCGTACCCGTGAGGGGTCAATCTTCGAAATGGGAGGAGCAGAGGTGTGGCCGATAGCCGGGACGGGTTACCCCATTGGGAGCCCACGAAAGGATCCTAAGGAATGGACCTCAGAATGGTTTTACATTGAAGACGTTCCTCTCTCCGACCCAGTCCGGAGGGGACTGCTTGAATACTCAAGTGCCCCACTAAAGAAGCGGTTCAACTGGCGACCCAAGAGTCCTTCCCAACTAGACAGTGTAGAGGTGCACCTTTTGGCCACCAAGATTCGACTACTTGCCCATAGTAAGCTGACCATGATCAAAGTATTGGCTGTTTCCATAGCCCGGTGTGTACAGCCCCTTCAACAAAGGGGGCATCCTCTATGGTGCTGCAACAGGACCAGCGATGCGACTCGCTACAAGCGACAAGGGCCGGACGATAAAGCGGCCATGGACAAAATATTAGCCGACCTCTTCAAAGGAGAGGAGGAGGACTTTGCTCAATTGAGTATCTGAGAGGGTTGCTCCAGCTACAATCCAACACCTACTGATTGTACTTTGCTCTCGCACAGGGTTGGAGGCGTCAGGTTGAGTCTGTCCACTGCCCCTCCCCTCAACCGGAGAATCATTCTTGCGATGATGACCCAGGCTATCATGACGATCAGGAGACGTCGGTTGATTTCAAAGATGGGGTCTTTTACCAGGAAAGCCTTGACAGCACCAAGGTTGCCGTGACGGCTGATCACCCTGGGGCTCTTCCCGTTGGGTAAAGTTGCATAGAAAACAAAAGTTTTCTACGCACACGCAAGATCTATCCATGGAGATGCATAGCTACGAGAGGGGGAGATCATCTTCATACACTACAAAAAAATACACTTCCGTGATGATACATGTTTGTCACAGTAGGTCACGTTTTCTGTCATGCATGTACATCCATGACGATTTTATGACAGAATCAAGATAGTCATACATGTGCTGTCGTAGAAGTGTTCCATGACATTACCAAAATTATCATCATGGAAGTGTCCACTTCCATGACGATAAATCACGCGTCACAGAAGTGCTTTCTTCAAGGGTAACCGACACATGGCATCCACTATAACAGGTCGCCGTTAAGCTATCTGGTTCCGATTTGGATCCAATAACCCGTTAACAGCCCGGACCAATGGGGATTTTCCACGTGTAAAATTCTCAATGGCGAGAGAACCACGTGTCGGCTCACCGTTGGGACAGATGTCATCCACACATTTGACCAAAGGCGCCTATGATACATCGACACGTGGCACGGCCCAATAGAGGCCCATTCGGGTGAAAAGGCCAGCCCGTTTGACTTGGTCTAAAGGTTGCGGGCCGGCCCACGGAAAGCCTGTTAACCTCCTGTTTGCATATAGCCCATTTATAGCCCGTTAACTCACGGCCTGTTACAGACTACCCAAATTAGGCCCAGTAGTGTCATCTGGGCCGTCCAATATGATTCCAGCCCATTGTAACTTCCCGCCCATTTATGGCCGATGACGTGTTTTGGCCCATAGGAGGCCCTTTGTAAGTCTGGGCCCATTAAAGGCCCGAGATGAAATTGCTCATAATGAACAACGTATCGCTTTATACCCATTAACGCCCATTATTCCGTCGGCCGTTTCCAGCCCGTGTTAACTTTCGGCCTTCTAAGGGCCCATTTATTCTTGGGCTCATTTCCAGAATTCGTTTACTTATGGTCCATTTCTGGCCTGTTCCGCTTGTGGGCCAAATTCAGCCTGTGGTTACAGTCGGCCCGTTTATGGCCCATTAACCCGTTGGGCTGTTTTCATAGCATCATCAAATATGGCCTATTAACGGCTCGTTATGGTCAGGCCATAAAACAGATGATTTCCACTCTGCCCGTTTACGACCCATTTTGCGGACTATTATTGGTCCATGAATAGTACGAGCTATGTTTGGCAAAACGATTCTACGGCCGGTAGAAGGCCCATAGATTAGGCGGCCCGTAGAAGGCCCATGGATCCTACGGCCCGTAGAAGGCCCATGAATCCTGCGGCCCGTAGGAGGGCCATGGTCACTACAGCAGGTAGCAGGACCATGGTTACAACGGTCCATGTGTTGCCATGGTTATTGTGGCCTAGTTATAAAAATAGGTTATTGTGGCCACTAGAAAAACGTGGAAAAATATCTAAAGTGACTACAAGCAAACAACTAAACAAGCGGTAAGGAAATAAATAAGCAAGCAACTAACGCTAGGCTATTATGACTATTACACATATTACATCCACTGAGCATCAAAGTTTGCCACCAGTGCAAATATAGGGAACAAAGCAGCATATTACATACACTGGTCATCTAAATTGGCCACAGTACAAATAAACGCCGCAGCAAAACAAGTCCATAACTGAAACAACTTCAGAAGAGCTCAAGAAATGTTATCCTGGGTATCCATCATGCTGGCAATAAGCTTAGCAAGCTTATTAGCTTTCTCCTGTTTGGCGCTAAAATCCTCCAACGCTTGTTATTGCACCAGAAAGTATGCATCTGAATGCTCCAGGGACTTCCGCAGTCCTTCGGCTTCTTGTCGCAGCACAGCTGATCGATGTCTTTCAGCTTGTACTTGAGACTCAAGAAACCGAACTGATTCAGACAGTGAGTTTGAATAGTTTGTGCCAGTGGTAGTGGCCAGTAACTCAAACACTACACCAAGACATGACTTTGGGGTTGTCTCACTATCTTCAAGATAGTTTTCCTTAGCTGTTTTATCAGCTTTGTTGGAGACCAACAAGGATGTCTCACTATCCTGAACCTTATCTGCATTACTTCATTTACCATTGCTTAATAAGGCACTCTTCCCCAATATTCTGTCAGCATTCTAAAAGAAGAAACAAGCAAACACATAACAGGTTTAGCATGCACTAGTATATGAAATTCATTTCGGTGAACGAGTTCATTAGTAAGGTGGACATGATTAAACTACCAAGTCTTCCATTGCCAAGTAGTACATAATAAAAGCATCAAACAAACATATATCGATGTCCTATGGTCACTGCATTGTCTTGACAAACCAAAATAGAGACACGGTTCAAATCATATCAGTTCAAGACAAAGCGACACTGAAAGAATACAAAGTGTGGGAAACTACACGGTACAACAAGATTTCAGATGGGTACCACGGGTCTACATGTATAACAACACTATTGGCTCTATTGTGATGCTAGTAATATGCATGATGAGAAGTCAACTGTATACACAATTGAAATTGAAATCAACAGAGCTATTTATAAGGGCAAACATGTTAAAGAAACATGTGTAAACATACCTGTTGTGCCATTGAAGTTTTTATTAGATCCTTCAATTTAAAAATAAGTTTGTACGAGTAAATACAATGATACAAGAGCAAAGCAGTATGCACGATAGCAGCGGAATCTTAAATGAGAACAGTTGTTCTTCATGTTTAAGCACTTGTTCTACATGATTAGAGTACAATAAGACGCAGGCATATAGTACTTAAAAATAAAAAATGAGCTCATAGACCTTACCATATTCTTGGTTCGGGACTAGTACAGAACAAGGCGTTCCCAGTCATTGTCCAGTAAATGTATCTGAGGAGAACGTAAGGGAATTTGATGAGTTTCTTTGCCTATGAAGTACGTTTTCTTCAGGTAATTCCGATACTGCCACCAAGCATTCTTGACGATAGCAGAGGTATTAGCACAGGTTACCTCATCACGAGTTTCCAAATCGGTCCTTCTCTATAGAGAAAAATGGGAAAATTTGTTGTATTATAACCATCATGGAGGTAGAATGTATGGGACAAAGCAAAGTAATTGCCATGAATAACATTACTTACACATAACTCCTGGACAAACACCTGCAACTGACGTTTTCCTTCATCTTCAGTATAATATTTCCATGATGGGAAGATATGCACATAGGATTTAACAACATCAAATGCGATAGATTCTAAACTGCGAATGGCTGGTTGTGCTTCCTCCACAGGAATAGGTGTACTAACTGGTGGAGTTGGGGTTCGCCGTGGTAGTACTAGCGCTTTGGGCTCTGGAGCTGCCTTACTAACTGCTTTTGTTTGGGATCTCTATCGTGGAGATGGTGTTGTATCAACAGGAACTGGGTTACTATCTACCGGGGTTGGGGTTAGATTGGGTGAAGCTGGTTCTTTGTCCATCGCAGTAGGGGTACAATCTGCGAGAGTCTGGGTTATGTGTGGTACGGCTGGTTCTCGTGCATGTACAACCGGGGTGCTATCTCCACCAAGAGGTAGCACTGTTTTATTTGAAGGCAGTGTTTTTACTCCGCTAGATACTGCCATCACCCGGTCCAACTCAAATGGCTGATAAACAGGAAACATAGTGAATGTATAGACATTGTATGAGAGACAGATGCAATCGATAGTGTGGAAAAAAGAGGGCATGAAATAGTTGACATGTATATTGTTTAACTGAAAAGGATAGCATGACATAATTTCACATATATGATGTCTATCTAAACTGGATAGCATAGCATGACATAATTCAAAGATATGATGACTAACTAAAAAAGATGGCATGAGATAATTATATGATGTCTGATGTCTACTATGCAACCTTCTTCTATTAGACTCATGTTGGGCCTCCAAGCACAGAGTTCTGTAGGACAATAACAAATTTCCCTCAAGTGGATGACCTAAGGTTTATCAATCCGTAGGAGGCGTAGGATGAAGATGGTCTCCCTCAAACAACCCTGCAACCAAATAACAAAGAGTCTCTTGTGTCCCCAACACACCCAATACAATGGTAAATTGTATAGGTGCACTAGTTCGGCGAAGAGATGGTGATACAAGTGCAATACGGATGGTAGATATAGATTTTTATAATCTGAAAATATAAAAACAGCAAGGTAGCAAGTGGTAAAAGTCAGCGAAAACGGTATTGCAATGCTAGGAAACAAGGCCTAGGGTTCATACTTTCACTAGTGCAAGTTCTCTCAACAATGATAACGCAATTAGATCATATAACAATACCTCAACATGCAACAAAGAGTCACTCCAAAGTCACTAATAGCGGAGAACAAATGAAGAGATTATTGTAGGGTATGAAACCACCTCAAAGTTATTCTTTCTGATCGATCTATTGGGCTATTCCTATAAGTGTCACAAACAGCCCTAGAGTTCGTACTAAAATAACACCTTAAGACACACATCAACCAAAACCCTAATGTCACCTAGATACTCCAATGTCATCAAAAGTATCTGTGGGTTTGATTATATGATATGCATCACACAATCTCAGATTCATCTATTCAAACCAACACAAAGAACTTCAAAGAGTGCCCCAAAGTTTCTACCAGAGAGTCAAGACGAAAATGTGTGCTAGCCACTATGCATAAGTTCACAAGGTCACAGAACCCGCAAGCTGATCACCAAAACATACATTAAGTGGATCACGTGAATATCCCATTGTCACCATAGATATGCACATGCAAGACATACATCAAGTTTTCTCAAATCCTTAAAGACCCAATCCGATAAGATAACTTCAAAGGGAAAACTCAATCCATTACAAGAAGGTAGAGGGGGAGAAACATCATAAGATCCAACTATAATAGCAAAGCTTGCAGTACATCAAGATCGTGCCAAATCAAGAACACGAGAGAGAGAGAGAGAGAGATCAAACACATAGCTACTGGTACATACCCTCATCCCCGAGGGTGAACTACTCCCTCATGGTCATGGAGAGCGCCGGGATGATGAAAATGGCCACCAGTGATGGTTCCCCTCTCTAGCAAGATACCGGAACAGGATCTTGATTGGTTTTTGGTGGCTATAAAGGCTTGCGGAGGCGAAACTCCTGATCTTGGTTCTGTTCTGGAAGTTTGGGGATATATAAGAGGTGTTGACGCCGGGAACAAGTCAAGGGGGGTCCACGAGGAAGCCACGAGGTAGGGGAGCACACCCTCCACCCTCGTGGTGGCCTTAGGACTCTTCTGTTCCATCTACGATGCTCTGTGGGCTTCTTTTGGTCCAAATATAATCTCCGTAAATTTTCAGGTCAATTGGACTCCGTTTGATATTCCTTTTCTGCGATACTCAAAAAAAGGAAAAAACAGAAACTAGCATTGGGCTCTAGGTTAATAGGTTAGTCCCAAAAATCATATAAAATAGCATATAAATGCATATAAAACATCCAAGATGGATAATATAATAGCATGGAACAATAAAAAATTATAGATATGTTGGAGACATATCAAGCATCCCCAAGCTTAATTCCTGCTCGTCCTCTAGTAGGTAAATCATAAAAACAGATTTTTTGATGTGGAATGCTACCTAACATATTTATCAATGTAATCTTCTTTATTGTGGAAAGAATATTCAGATCCATAAGATTTAAAACAAAAGTTTAATATTGACATAAAAATGATAATACTTCAAGCATACTAACAAGGCAATTTGGTCTTCTCAAAATAACATGGTCAAAGAAAGCTTATCCCTAAAAAATCATATAGTCTGGCTATGATCCATCTTCATCACACAAAATATTCAAATCATGCACAACCCTGGTTTCAACCAAGCAATTGTTTCATACTTTAGTATTCTCAAACCTTTTCAACTTTCATGCAATACATGAGTGTGAGCCATGGATATAGCACTATGGGTGGAATAGAATATGGTGGTTGTGGAGAAGACAAAAAGGAGATAGTCTCACATCAACTAGGCGTATCAACGGGCTATGGAGATGCCCATCAATAATATCAATGTGAGTGAGTAGGGATTGCCATGCAACGGATGCACTAAAGCTATAAGTGTATGAAAGCTCAAAAAGAATCAAAGTGTGTGTGCATCCAACTTGCTTGCTCATGAAGAGCTAGGGCGATTAGAGGAAGCCCATCGTTGGAATATACAAGCCAAGTTCTATAATGAAAAATCCCCACTAGTATATGAAAGTGATATCATAGGAGACTCTCTATCATGAGTATTATGGTGCTACTTTGAAGCACAAGTGTGGTAAAAGGATAGTAGCATTGCCCCTTCTCTCTTTTTCTCTCATTCATTTTTTTTGTTTTTTTTGGGCACTCTCCCTTTTTTTGGCCTCTTTTTTTTTTCGTCCGGAGTCTCATCCTGACTCGTGGGGGAATCATAGTCTCCATCATCCTTTCCTCACTGGGACAATGCTCTAATAATGAAGATAATCACACTTTTATTTACTTACAAGTCAAGAATTACAACTCGATACTTAGAACAAAATATGACTCTATATGAATGCCTCCAGCGGTGTACCGGGATGTGCAATGAATCAAGAGTGACATGTATGAAAATTATGAACAGTGGCTTTGCCACAAATACTATGTCAACTACATGGTAATGCAAAGCAATATGACAATGATGGAACATGTCATAATAAACGGAACGGTGGAAAGTTGCATGGCAATATATCTTGGAATGGCTATGGAAATGCCATAATAGGTAGGTATGGTGGCTGTTTTGTGGAAGGTATATGGTGGGTGTATGGTACTGGTGAAAGTTGCGCGGTACTAGAGAGCTAGCAATGGTGGAAGGGTGAGAGTGCGTATAATCCATGGACTCAACATTAGTCATAAAGAACTCACATACTTATTGCAAAAATCTATTAGTCATTGAAACCAAGCACTACGTGCATGCTCCTAGGCAAAGGGTTGGTATGAGTTAACCATCGCGCGATCCCGACCTCCACACAAAGGATGACAATCAATAAATACCTCATGCTCCAACTTCGTTAAATAATGGTTCACCGTACGTGCATGCTAGGGGAATCACAAACCTCAACACAAGTATTTCTCAAATTCACAATCACTCCACTAGCATGACTCTAATATCATCATCCTCATATCTCAAATCAATCATAAGGAATCAAACTTCTCATAGTATTCAATGCACTTTATATGAAAGTTTTTATTATATCCCTCTTGGATGCCCACCATATTAGGACTAAATTCATAACCAAAGCAAATTACCGTGATGTTTAAGACTCTAAAAATAATATAAGTGAAGCATGAGAGTTCATCAATTTCTTCAAAATAAAACCACCGCCGTGCTCTAAAAAGATATAAGTGAAACACTAGAGCAAATGACAAACTACTCCAAAAGATATAAGTGAAGATCAATGAGTTGTTGAATAATTATGGGACTATGTGAAGACTATCTAACATTTGAGAATTTAAGATCTTAATATTTTATTCAAACATAAAGCAAATCAAAATAAAATGACATTGCAAGGATAGCACATATCATGTGAAGAAGCAAAAACTCAGGCTCAACCAAAACTGACCGATAGTTGTTGAAGAAGAGAGGTGGGATGCCAACCGGGCATCCCCAAGCTTAGATGATTGAGACTTCTTTAAATATTAATTAGGGATGCCTTGGGCATCCACAAGCTTGAGCTTTTGTGTCCCCTTAATTCCTCTCATATCACAGTTTCCCTAAATCTTAAAAACTTCATCCACACAAAACTCAACAAGAACTCGTGAGATAAGTTAGTATAAATCCATGCAAAACTTTATCATTCTCTATTATATAAAATCACTAAAATTATAATTTGATATTTCCTACTAAATGCCTCTGCATATTTAACACTCATATCCTCAAATAGAATCATTAAGCAAGCAAACATATGCAAATAATGCAAACATAAAAACAATCTATCTAAACAAGACAATCTGTAAAGAATGCAAGAGGAATCATACTTCCCTAACTCCAAAAATTATGAAAAATTACCACACTGTAGAAAAATTTGTTGTTACTCATTGTGTTAAAATTTCAAGATTTTATCATGTTTTGACTATTCACCAATATTAAAACATAACAACAAACTTTCTGTTTTCAAAACAGCAACGTATAGACTTGTAAAATAAGCATGGTAAAGGCTATACTTGAATTTTTTATTGAACTAAATGATACAAAACATGTCTCTGAATAAAAGCAAGAAAATACTAATAAAAGAAAATGATGCGCCAAGCAAAACACATATCATGTGGTGAATAAAAATATTGCTCCAAGTAAAGTTACCGATGAACGAAGACGAAAGAGGGGATGCCATCCGGGGCATCCCCAAGCTTAGTTGCTTGGATCTTCCTTGAATATTACCTTGGGGTGCCTTGGGCATCCCCAATCTTAGGCTCTTTCCACTCCTTATTCCGTAGTCCATCGAAACTTCACCCAAAACTTGAAAACTTCACAACACAAAACTCAACAGAAAATCTTATGAGATTCGTTAGTATAAGACAATAAAATCATCACCACTTAGGTACTGGTGTGAACTCATTATAAATTCAAATTTTTGTTATATCTAATGTATTCCAACTAATCTATGGTTCATACCCTCCGATACTACTCATAGATTCATCAAAATAAGCAAACAACACATAGAAAACCGAATCTGTCAAAAACAGAACAATGTGTAGTAATCTGGAAACTTTCCATACTTCTGTAACTCCAAACATTCTGAAAAATTAGGAAAATCTAGAAAATTTGTATATAAATCTTGCATAAAATATTCAGATCAAAATCACGTTCCAGTGAATTTTCAAATTTCTTGGACTGAGCGCAAAAGTTTCTGTTTTTGCACAGAATCAAGTCAACTATCATCCACACTATCCCAAAGGCTTTGCTTGGCAATTTATTGAAACAAAAGCTATAAAACATGATTAATACAGTAGCCTAATCATGTGAACACACAAAAACAGTAGGGTTAAATATTGGGTTGTCTCCCAACAAGCACTTTTCTTTAATGCCTTTTTAGCTAGGCATGATGATTTCAAAGATGCTCACATAAAAGATAAGAATTGAAACATAATGGGAGCATCATGAAGAATATGACTAGCACATTTAAGTCTAACCCACTTCCTATTCATAGGGATTTTGTGAGCAAACAACTTATGGGAACAAGAATCATCTAGCATAGGAAGGTAAAACAAGTATAACTTCAAGATTTTCAACACATAGAGAGGAAACTTGATATTATTGCAACTCCTACAAGCATATATTCCTCCCTCATAATAATTTTCAGTAGCCTCATGAATGAATTCAACAATATAACCATCAAATAAATCATTCTTTTCATGATCTACAAGCATAGAATTTTTATTACTCTCCACATAAGCAAATGTCTTCTCATTTGGAATAGTGGGAGTATCATAAGAAACTCGAATACTATAAATTGTTTCTACATTAAAAGAGTAATGTTTAGAAAAAGGGTAATCATAATGATGACACATTTTAAAAATATAATCATCAACACTTTTTATAACATAAGTATCATCACAATAATCATCATAAGTAGCAACTTTTTTCTCATCATAATCAATTGAAACCTCTTCCAAGATAGTGGAATCATTACTAAATAAAGTGATGACCTCTCCAAATCCACTTTCATAATTGTCACAATCAGATTCAACACCCTCCAAAATAGTGGGATCATTACTTCCTAAAGTTGACACTCTTCCAAACCCACTTTCATCAATATAATCATCATAAATAGGAGGGATGCTATCATCATAATAAATTTGCATGTAAAAACTTGGGAGGTTAAAAATATCATATTCAATAAGCATAGCATCCCCAAGCTTGGGACAAACATTAATTGCATCAAATAAATTCTCAAACATGTCATTCTCATCAAACATAGCATCTCCAAGCTTGGGCCTTTGCATATCATAAGCATAATCACTCTCATCATTAATAGTATGGATAGCACCAATAGTATAGCAATTATTATCATCACAATGAGTAATAGGAATAACAATTATAGGAGCAACATCATTTGGGAGGGATACCTTTTTACCTTTGCTTCTCCATCTTTCCTTTTTCTTCTCCACATCATGTCTAGGTTTAATCCTCTTTTTGGAGCTCCTTATTAATGAGATTGGTTGAATAGAAAGATCCTCCTCGTTACCTGATTCATCGTAAGAAAGAATAGGAGGATATGGGGAAACCTCTTCCCTTTCATTAGTATCCTGTTCATCTTCTATTTGTTTTCTTGTCTTTATGTAATTGACAATATAAGGATTTTCAATGCAATTCACCGCATAATACATATAAATTTCCTCTAGATCAAAATCAAGAACTCTCTCAAGGGCAAATTCTGGAATATCCTTAGTTATATGTTTCATTTCTTCATAACCCAGAAGTAAACTAAGTTCATTATGATGCGCAAGGGAAATCAAGTCATCACAATTTTTGGACACGATTCGATCATGAAATAATTTGCATTGGAGATTTAAATGATCACGTTCATTGCAAAGTTCACAAGGATGGCGAAGAAAATTTAAATTTTCAGCACAAACATCTAGCCTCTCTTGCAACCATTTAGTTTCTAAATACTTATGCCCCTTGCAAAATCTATCTTCCCTTTTTGGTGTGTACTTGCAAATTCTATGCACTCCACAAAAATTGCATGCTTATAAGAAACATTTTTATCATGACTAGTGCAATCATCATTAGTACTATGTATATCCAAAGAGTTCATACTAACAACATTGCAATCATGCTCATCATTCAAAGATTGAGTGCCAAACATTTTAATGTATTCTTCTTCTAACACTTGGGCACAATTTTCCTTTCCATCATTTTCATGAAAGACATTAAAAGATGAAGCATATGGGGCAACCTCAATTCCATTTTTAGTATTCTTTTATAAACTAAACTAGTGATAAAACAAGAAAAAAAGATTCAATTGCAAGATCTAAAGATATACCTTCAAGCACTAACCTCCCCGGCAACGGCACCAAAAAAGAGCTTGATGTCTTGTAGACTCGTGTTGGGCCTCCAAGCACAGAGTTTTGTAGGACAGTAGCAAATTTCCCTCAAGTGGATGACCTAAGGTTTATCAATCCGTGGGAGGCGTAGGATGAAGATGGTCTCCAACCCTGCAACCAAATAACAAAGAGTTTCTTGTGTCCCCAACACACCCATTACAATGGTAAATTTTATAGGTGTACTAGTTCGGAGAAGAAATGGTGATACAAGTGCAATATGGATGGTAGATATAGGTTTTTATAATCTAAAAATATAAAACAACAAGGTAGCAAGTGGTAAAAGTGAGCGAAAACGGTATTGCAATGCTAAGAAACAAGGCCTAGGGTTTATAATTTCACTAGTGCAAGTTCTCTCAACAATGATAACATAATTAGATCATATAACAATCCCTCAACATGCAACAAAGAGTCACTCCAAAGTCACTAATAGGGGAGAACAAACGAAGAGATTATTGTAGGGTACGAAACCACCTCAAAGTTATTCTTTCTGATCAATCAATTGGGCTATTCCTATAAGTGTCACAAATAGCCCTAGAGTTCGTACTAAAATAACACCTTAAGACACACATCAACGAAAACCCTAATGTCACCTAGATACTCCAATGTCACCACAAGTATCCGTGGGTTTGATTATACAATATGCATCACACAATCTCAGATTCATCTATTCAAACCAACACAAAGAACTTCAAAGAGTGCCCCAAATTTTCTACCGGAGAGTCAAGACGAAAATGTGTGCCAACCCCTATGCATAAGTTCACAAGGTCACAGAACCCGCAAGCTGATCACCAAAACATACATCAAGTGGATCATGTGAATATCCCATTGTCACCACAGATAAGCACATGCAAGACATACATCAAGTGTTCTCAAATCCTTAAAGACCCAATCCGATAAGATAACTTCAAAGGAAAACTCAATCCATTACAAGAAGGTAGAGGGGGAGAAACATCATAAGATCCAACTATAACAACAAAGCTCGCGGTACATCAAGATCATGCCAAATCAAGAACACGAGAGAGAGATAGAGAGATCAAACACATAGCTACTGGTACATACCCCCAGCCCTGAGGGTGAACTACTCCCTCCTCGTCGTGGAGAGCGCCGGGATGATGAAGATGGCCACCGGTGATGGTTCCCCCCTCCAGCAGGGTGCCAAAATAGGGTCCTGGTTGGCTTTTGGTGGCTATAGAGGCTTGCGGTGGCGGAACTCCCGATCTTGGTTCTGTTCTTGAAGTGTGGGGATATATAAGAGGTGTTGGTGTCAGGAATATGTCAGGGGGGGTCCACGAGGCAGCCACAAGGTAGGGGGCACGCCCTCCACCCTCGTGGTGGCCTCAGGACTCTTCTAGTCCATCTCCAATGCCCCGTGGGCTTCTTCTGGTCCAAAAATAATCTCCGTAAATTTTTAGGTCAATTGGAGACCGTTCGATATTCCTTTTCTGCGGTACTCAAAAACAAGGAAAAAAAGAAACTGTCACTAGGCTCTAGGTTAATAGGTTAGTCCCAAAAATCATATAAAATGGCATATAAATGCATATAAAACATCCAAGATGGACAATATAATAGCATGGAACAATAAAAAATTATAGATATGTTGGAAACGTATCAATGTCTTTAGTAAACAGGTTTGCATGACATAATTCACATACATGTTATCTAAGTAATTAGGATCGCATGGTTTAATTCACATATGTGATTTATATATTAAGAAGAGGGCATTCACACACACACACACACACACACACACACACACACACACACACACACACACACACACACACACACACACACACACATATATATATATATATATATATATATGATGTCTGAACTAAGAACATGGTGCTGAATATTGTGTATATGACGTCTAAACTATGCAATGCAAGACACCATATGCATGATATGAGCAGTATAACTGTGCCAAGTTAGAGCATACACCTCGGTGGGGGAATAGGACTGGTCATCTGTCTCTGAATCCATCTCTGAGGAGCTATCGGCACCCAGCAAGAGATCTGCTTTGACAGGTAGCACTGTTTGCTCTGAAGACCTTGTTTTCACTCCAGATTTTTCCATTACCCACTCAAATGGCTGATTCATAGGAAGAGTAGTTTAATGTACAAACATTGTTGACAAATGGAAATGTAATGAAGAAAAGGATGGGTAAGATATCATTCAAATATATGATGCCTGATTAAACAGGATGGCATTGCATATTTCACATATATTATGGCTGGCTAAAAGAGATGATACTGCATAATTACCATATATAATATAGAAACTAAACAGCTGGCATTACAGAACATTTCTAAACTAAGCAGATGACATATATGATGTTAAAAGTAGGCACTGCAAGGCAACATATGCATGATATGACCAACATCATCATGCCAAGTTAGAGCAAACACCTTGGGGGGTAAATAGGAGCGGTTAGCTGCGTCTGAATCTGCCTCAGAACAGATATCTTCCTCTGGATTACAATCCGGAGAGGGGGAGGGTTTGCCATTGAACCCACCATGGAGCGATTTCTGCATAATATTGTATTGCTGCGCAAAACTCTTCTCTTTTTCTCTACATGTTCAGCATGACTGTGTACAATATGTGACATGCATACGGAAAAAATATAGTGAGATTATGTAAGGAGAGCATGCAGAAATCTAGAGTGATGGTAACAACCAGTGGATGGATCCAAAAATAATGATAGCAGGCTGATGATAGCTTTGATTTAATAAAAAGCAGATGATGATTGCTTTACTATTTGTTTCCAACACCAGCGCAAAAAATACTATTTGTTTCCCACCCAAGATGAACAACATAGGCATATCCTAGGTGAACCAGATAATAGACAGAGATACTATTCATAGTTGCCTCGATATGTGCCTCAGAAGCAATTTCAAAACTCAAGTTTGAACATTAATTTGGACCTGACTTGGAGTCTAAGAGGTGAACAGGACGATAAAGTAGCAGGTAATATTAAGAAATGCATAACATAAGCAGAAACAAAAGAGTGCGACCTCTCTTGTGGACCCGTTTACTCCTTAGGTTCATCTGTTGAGTCGATGATGGTGATGCAGTTGCGGTGGGTGCCGATAGCAGGGAAGGAGATCTGAGTCAGCCATAGACAGTCAGGAGTCATGATGTCTGATTTGGTGGATGCTTCTATCGATGGAGCAACTCAGGTGAGGTGGACGACTTCGCAGCAAGAGCAGGACAAACTGCTACCTCTTGAGCTTGCGTTGGCTATTCCCTTGAAGAGGAAAGGGTGATGCAGCAAAGTAGAGTAAGTATTTCCCTCAGTTTGAAAACCAAGGTATCAATCCAGTAGGAGACAACACACAAGTCACCGAATACCTGCACAAACAATCAACAACTTGCACGCAATGCGATAAAGGGGTTGTCAATCCCTTCACGGTTACTTGCAAAACTGAGATCTGATAGAGATAGATAAACGGTAAAGTAAATATTTTTGGTGTTTTTGGTTTATAGATCGAAAAGTAAAAGATTGCAAAATAGTAGATTGAAACCAAATATGATGTAAAAGAGAACTTATATGATGTAAGAGAGACCCCGGGGCCATTGGTTTCACTAGTGGCTTCTCTCAAGATAGCAAATATTATGGTGGGTAACAAATTACTACCGAGCAATTGATATAAGAGCGCAAAGTTATAACGATATCTAAGGCAATGATCATGAATATAGGCATCACGTCTGTGCCAAGTAGACCAAAAAGATTTTGCATCTACTACTATTACTCCACACATCGACCACTATCTAGCATGCATCTAGAGTATTAAGTTCATAAAGAATAGAGTAACGCATTAAGTAATATGACATGATGTAGAGGAATTAACTCAAGCAATATGACGAAAACCCCATCTTTTTATCCTTGATGGCAACAATACAATACGTGCCTTGCTGCCCCTACTGTCACTGGCAAAGGACACCGCAAGATTGAACCCAAAGCTAAGAACTTCTCCCATTGCAAGAAAAACCAATCTAGTAGGCCAAACTAAACCGATAATTCGAAGAGACTTGCAAAGATATCAAACCATGCATATAAAAATTCAGAGAAGAACCAAATAATATTCATAGATAATCTGATCATAAATCAACAGTTCATCGGATCTCGGCAAACACACCGCAAAAGAATATTACATCACATAGATCTCCAAGAACATCGAGGAGAACATGGTATTGAGAATCGAAGAGAGAGAAGAAGCCATCTAGATACTAGCTATGGACCCGTAGGTCTGTGGTAAACTACTCACGCTTCATCGGAGAGGCAATGGTGTTGATGTAGAAGCCCTCTGTGATCGAATCCCCCTCTGGCAGGACGCCAAAAAAGGTCCCTAGATGGGATCTCACAGGTACAGAAGGTTGCGGCGGTGGAAAAGTAGTTCCATGGCTCCCCTGGATGTTTTTAGGGTATAATAGTATATATAGGCGAAGGAACTAGGTCAGGAGACCCACGAGGTAGGGGGCACGCCCTACCCCCTGGGAACGCCCTCCACCCTCATGGTCGCCTCGTTGCTTCTCCGACTTCATCTCCAAATCTTCTGGTTTGCTTTTGGTCTAAGAAAGATCATCGCGGAAGTTTCATTCTGTTTGGACTCCGTTTGGTATTCCTTTTCTTTGAAACTCTAAAACAGGTAAAAAAATAGAAACTGGCACGAGCCCTCGGTTAATTGGTTATTCCCAAAAATAATATAAAATAGCATATAAATGCCAATTAAACATCCAAAATAGATAATATAATAGCATGGAACAATCAAAAATTATAGATATGTTGGAGACGTATCAAGCATCCCCAAGCTTAATTCCTGCTCATCCTCGAGTAGGTAAATGATAAAAATAGAATTTTTGATGTGGAATGCTACGTAACATATTTATCCATGTAATTTTCTTTATTGTTGCATGAATGTTCAGATCCGAAAGATTCAAAACAAAAGTTTAATATTGACATAAAAACAGTAATACTTCAAGCATACTAACAAAGCAACCATGTCTTCTCAAAATAACATGGCAAAAGAAAGCTATCCCTACAAAATCATATGGTCTGGCTATGCTTTATATTCATCACACAAAATATTTAAATCATGCACAACCCCGATGACAAGCCAAGCAATTGTTTCATACTTTTGATGTCCTCAAACTTTTTCAATCTTCACGCAATACATGAGGTGAGCCATGGATATAGCATTATGGTGGAATAGAATATGGTGTTTGTGGAGAAGACAAAAAAGAGGAAGATAGTCTCACATCAACTAGGCGTATCAACGGGCTATGGAGATTCCCATCAATAGATATCAATGTGGGTGAGTAGGGATAGCCATGCAACAAATGCACTAGAGCTATAAGTGTATGAAAGCTCAAGAAGAAACTAAGTGGGTGTGCATCCAACTTGCTTGCTCACGAAGACCTAGGGCAATTTGAGGAAGCCCATCATTGGAATATACAAGCCAAGTTCTATAATGAAAAAATCCTACTAGCATATGAAAGTGACAACATAGGAGACTCTCTATCATGAAGATCATGGTGCTACTTTGATGCAGGAGTGTGGTGAAAGGATAGTAACATTGTCCCTTCTCTCTTTTTCTCTCATTTTTTATTTGGGCCTTTATCTCTTTATTTATGGCCTCTTTTTTTGTCCAGAGTCTCATCACGACTTGTGGGGGAATCATAGTCTCCATCATCCTTTCCTCACATGGGACAATGCTCTAATAATGAAGATCATCACTGTTTTATTTACTTACAACTCAAGAATTATAACAAAATATGACTCTATGTGAATGCCTTCGGCAGTGTACCGGGATGTGCAATGATTCACGAGTGACATGCATGAAATAATTATGAACTGTGGCTTTGCCACAAATACAATGTCAACTACATGATCATGCAAAGCAATATGGCAATGATGGAGGTGTCATAATAAATGGAACGATGGAAAGTTGCATGGCAATATATCTCGTAATGGCTATGGAAATGCCATAATATGTAGGTATGGTGGCTGTTTTGAGGAAGGTATATGGTGGGTGTATGGTACCGGCGAAAGTTGCGCGATACTAGAGAGGCTAGAGATGGTGGAAGGGTGAGAGTGGGTATAATCCATGGACTCAACATTAGTCATAAAGAACTCACATAATTATTTCAAAAATCTATTAGTTATCGAAACAAAGTACTACGCGCATGCTCCTAGGGGATAGATTGGTAGGAAAAGACCATTGCTCGTCCCCGACCGCCAATCATAAGGAAGAAAAATCAATAAATAAATCATGCTCCAACTTCATCACATAACGGTTCACCACACGCGCATGCTACAGGAATCAAAAACTTTAACAGAAGTATCTCTCAAATTCACAACTACTCCACTAGAATGACTCTAATATCACCATCTTCATATCTCAAAACAATCATAAAGAATCAAACTTCTCATAGTATTTAATGCACTTTATATTAAAGTTCTTATTATATCCCTCTTGGATGCCTATCATATTAGGACTAAAATTATAACCAAAGCAAATCACCATGCTTTTCTAAAAGACTCTCAAAATAATATAAGTGAAGCATGAGAGTTCAACAATTTCTATAAAATAAAGCCACCACCGTGATCTAAAAAGATATTAGTGAAGTACTAGAGCAATATTGCCTAGCTCAAAAGATATAAGTGAAGCACATAGAGTATTCTAATAAATCACGATTCACGCGTGTCTCACCCAAAAGGTGTGTACAGAAAGGATGATTGTGGTAAACTAAAAATCAAATACTCAAATCATACAAGACGCTCCAAGCAAAACACATATCATGTGGTGGATGAAAATATAGCCTCAAGTAAAGTTACCGATAGACGAAGGCGAAAGAGGGGATGCTTTCCGGGGCATCCCCAATCTTAGGATTTTGGTTGTCCTTTAATTTTACCTTGGGGCGCCTTGGGCATCCCCAAGCTTAATTTATTGCCACTCCTTATTCCATAGTCCATCAAATCCTTACCCAAAACATGAAAACTTCACAACACAAAACTCAACAGAAAATCTCATGAGCTCCGTTAGTATAAGAAAACAAATCACCACTTTAAGGTACTGTTGAAAACTCATTCTTTTTTAATATTGGTGTAATATCTACTACATTCCAACTTTTCCATGGTTCATACCCTCTGATACTACCCATAGATTCATCAAAATAAGCAAACAACACGCGAAAAACTGAATCTGTCAAAAACAGAACAGTCTGTAGTAATATGCAACTCTCGAATACTTATGTAACTCCAAAAATCGATACAAATTAGGAAACCTTGAGAAATTTGTGTACCAATAAAGATCAGAAATAATCAGATCAAAATCACGTTTCTATGAATTATCAAAACTAATTTACTGGGCGTAAAAGTTTCTGATTTTCAGCAGGATCAACACAACTATCACCGTAAGCTATCCTAAAGGTTCAACTTGGCACAAACACTAATTAAAACATAAAACCACATCTAACCAGAGGCTACATGAACTATTTGTTACTAAACAGTAACAAAAAGAAAAGAACAAAAATAAAATTGGGTTGCCTCCCAACAAGCGCTATTGTTTAACGCCCTTAGCTAGGCATAAAAACACGAATAGATCTAAGTATTGCTATCTTTGGTATGAAATCCATAAGTGGCTCTCATAATAGATTCATATGGCAATTTAAATTTTGTCTTAGGAAAGTGTTCCATGCCTTTCCTTAACAGAAATTGGAATTTAATGTTTCCTTCTTTAATATCAATAATTGCACCAATCGTTCTAAGGAAAGATCTACCAAGAATAATATGACATGTAGGATTGCAATCTATATCAAGAACAATGAAATCTACGGGCACATAATTCCTATTTGCAACAATAAGAACATCATTAATCCTTCCCATAGGTTTCTTAATAGTGGAATCCGCAAGATGCACATTTAAAGAACAATCTTCAAATTCACGAAAACCTAACACATCACACAAAGTTTTTGGAATCGTGGAAACACTAGAACCCAAATCACACAAATCATAGCATTCATAATCTTTAATCTTAATCTTAATAGTAGGTTCCCACTCATCATAAAGTTTTCTAGGGTTAGAAACTTCTAGTTCAAGCTTTTCTTCAAAAGATTGCATCATAGCATCAAGGATATGTTTAGTAAAAGCTTTGTTTTGATTATAAGCATGAGGAGAATTTAACATGGATTGCAACAAGGAAATACAATCTATTAAAGAACAATTATCATAATTAAATTCCATGAAATCCAAAAGAGTGGTTCATTGCTACTTAAAGTCTTGACCTCTCCAATCCCACTTTTATCAATTTTTGCATCTAGATCTAAAAACTCTGAATCATTGGGATGCCTTTTAACTAAAGTTGACTCATCTCCAGTCCCATCTTTATCAAGATTCACATTGGAAAACAAAGATTTAATAGGAGTTACATCAATCACTTTTAGATCTTCATCATTATTATCATGAAAACTATAAGAACACGCTTTTACAAACCAACCTTTTTTAGCACGCATCTTAGCGGTTCTTTCTTTGCACTCATCAATGGAAATTCTCATGGCTTTGAGAGACTCATTGATATCATTCTTAGGTGGGATATATCTAACTTTCAAAGAATCAATATCAAGATAAATTCTATCGACGTTCCTAGCCAAATCATCAATCTTGAGAATTTTTCTTCAATCAAAGCATTAAAATTCTTTTGCAAACTCATACATTCTTCAACACTATTCTCAAAATCAGAGGGCATCTTATTAAAATTTCCATAAGAATTGTTGTAGTAATTACCATAATTGTTAGAGGAATTGCTAGGAAATGGCCTAGGACTAAAATTACCTCTATACACGTTGTTACCAAAATTGTTCCTACCAACAAAATTCACATCCATAGATTCGTTAATATTCTCATCAAAGTGGACAAAGGCATATCATTAGGATCAGAAGAAACACCTTTATTAGCAAATAATTTCATAAGTTCATCCATCTTTCCACTCAAAATATTAAGCTCTTCAATCGCATGAACTTTTTAACTAGTGGATCTTTCGGTGTGCCATTGAAAATAATTAACCATAATATTTTCTAGGAGCTTAGTAGCCTCTCCTAAAGTAATTTCCATACAAGTGCCTCCCAGGGCCGAATCTAAAAGACTTCTAGAAGCAAAATTCAATCCGGCATAATTTTTTTGTATAATCATCACAAATTCAAACCATGTGTAGGGCAATTACGTATCATCAATTTCATCCTCTCCCAAGATTGTGCAACATGCTCATGATCAAGTTGATTAAAATTCATAATATCGTTCCTAAGGGAGATGATCTTAGCGGGAGGAAAATACTTAGAGATTAAAGCATCTTTACACTTATTCCACAAATGAATACTATTTTTAGGCAAAGATGAAAACCAAGTTTTAGCACGATCTCTATGGGAAAATGAAAATAGCTTCATTTTAACAAAATCATTATCCACATCTTTCTTCTTTTGCATATCACACAAATCAGCGAAATTGTTTAGATGGGATGCGGCATCTTCACTGGGAATGCCAGAAAATTGATCTTTCATAACAAGATTCAACAAAGCAACATTAATTTCACAAGATTCAGCATTAGTAGTGGGAGTAATCGGAGTGCTAATAAAATCACTGTTGTTGGTATTGGAAAAGTCACACAATTTGGTATTATCTTGAGCCATCATGACAAAGCAAGCAATCCAACACACAAGCACACAAGAAGCAAACAAAAAAGACGAACGGAAGAGGGGCGAAGAAAAGGCAAAAGTTTCCAAAAATTGTTTTAGAAGTGGGGGAGAGGAAAACGAGAGGCGAATGGCGAATAATGTAATGCAAGAGAGAAGAGTTTATGATGGGTACTAGGTATGGCTTGACTTGATGTAGATCTCCCTGGCAACGCCACCAGAAATTCTTCCTTGTACCTCTTGAGCTTGCGTTGGTTTTTCCCTTGAAGAGGAAAGGGTGATGCAGCAAAGTAGAGTAAGTATTTCCCTTAGTTTGAGAACCAAGGTATCAATCCAGTAGGAGACAACGCACAAGTCACCGAATACCTGCACAAACAATCAACAACTTGCACCCAACGCGATAAAGGGGTTGTCAATCCCTTCACGGTTATTTGCAAACGTGAGATCTGATAGAGATGGAAAAACGGTAAAGTAAATATTTTTGGTGTTTTTGGCTTATAGATCGGAAAGTAAAAGATTGCAAAATAGTAGATCAGAAACTAATATGATGTAAAAGAGAACTTATATGATGGAAAATAGACCCGGGGGCCATAGGTTTCACTAGTGGCTTCTCTCAAGATAGCAAATATTACACTGGGTAAACAAATTACTGCCGAGAAATTGATAGAAGAGCGCAAAGTTATGACGATATGTAAGGCAATGATCATGAATATAGGCATCACGTCCGTGTCAAGTAGACCGAAATGATTCTGTATCTACTACTATTACTCCGCACATCGACCGCTATCCAACATGCATATAGAGTATTAAGTTCATAAAGAATGGAGTAACACATTAAGTCAGATGACATGATGTAGAGGAATTAACTCAAGCGTTATGACAAAAACCCCATCCTTTTATCCTCGATGGCAGCAATACAATAAGTGACTTGCTGCCCCTACTGTCACTAGGAAAGGACACCACAAGATTGAACCTAAAGCTAAGAACTTCTCCCATTACAAGAAAAACCAATCTAGTAGGCCAAACTAAACCGATAATTCAAAGAGACTTGCAAAGATATCAAATCATGCATATAAGAATTCAGAGAAGAACCAAATAATATTCATAGATAATCTGATCATAAATCCACAATTCATCGGATCTCGGCAAACACACCACAAAAGAATATTACATCGAATAGATCTCCAAGAACACCGAGGAGAACATGGTATTGAGAATCAAAGAGAGAGAAGAAGCCATATAGCTACTAGCTATGGACCCGTAGGTCTGTGGTAAACTACTCACTCTTCATCGGAGAGGCAATGGTGTTGATGTAGAAGCCCTCCGTGATTGAATCCCCCTCCGGCAGGATGCTGGAATAGGTCCCTAGATGGGATCTCACGGGTACAGAAGGTTGCAGCGGTGGAAAAGTGGGTTCGTGGCTCCCCTGGATGTTTTCAGGGTATAAGAGTATATATAAGCAAAGGAACTAGGTCAGGAGCGCGCCCCCCTACCTCGTGGCCACATCGTTGCATCTCCGACTTCATCTCCAAGTCTTCTAGTTTTCTTCTAGTCCAAGAAAGATCATCGCGAAAGTTTCATTCCGTTTGGAGTCTTTTTGGTATTCCTTTTCTGTAAAACTCTAAAACAGGAAAAAAACAGAAACTAGCACTAGGCCCTCGGTTAATAGGTTAGTCCCAAAAATAATATAAAATAGCATATAAATGCCTATTAAAAATTGCAGATGTATCACAAACCACACAAAGTTTTCTTTGACACCTACCTATAACTGAAGTAATTCTGTAAGGGCTCCTTTGGCTTGCAGGATTCTAAAAACGCAGGGATAGGAAAAACACCGAAATAGGATAGGAATGCACGTGGGAAACAGAGCATTTGTAAACACTAGATTTCTGTCAACTTGGATGTTTGGTTCACAGGAATTGGAAGAGCAGAGGAATGCAAAGAAACATGGCCAAATTAAAGTGAAACCATATGAAAGCGTGTATAGTTAGAATGTTATTCTGCCACTAATGCACTTGGTCTTGCTTTCATGCATAGGATTTTGAAAAGTAGGTCCAGGTGCATGTTTTCCTCCATTCCTTTCAACGAAATGCATGAATAATTGAGTAGTAGAGTATGAAAATTTCCTATTGCTATGTTTTTTCTTTGAACCAAAATAGCCCTAATGGATCGACATGAATGTAGAGTAATAAGTGATGCGACAAGTGTACAACCTCTTTGCCGTAGCCATGTTGACCTCAGCATCATTGGGTTGGTCACTGAAGAAGTTGAGGAAGAGGTGGCTGTCGAAGGTGTGGATGAAGATCTGAGGAATCTATAGATGGTGTCCAGGGCACTGCTCAACTGTGATGGATGGTTCCATCGTTGGAGCAGCTCCGGCGGGCCGTAAGACGTCGAGGTTGAAGCAGTACAAGACAGAAATCGTTAATCTCAAGTTGAATTCTAATAGCATCTCCAATAGATGATGTAAAGTACATTACCAAAAAGTGATAGATGTAAAATTTGCATCACCAAAAAATACCTGACTACAACAGATGAGGTGAAAACTGTTGACTCTAAACTTAACTGTCGAAACTGTAATTTACTGAGGCGAGTCAAAGCCGTACCTGGAGTCCCGCAACAGATCCGGTGGCAACAGTTGGTGGCACCGGTGGATCTCTTTGCGGCAGGCGCGACCCCTCATCGGCAATGGTGGGATTGGCATGCGGTCCATGGAGAGATGCCAGTTGTCTGGCAAATGAACGTCACTCCAGGGGAGTAGCGTGGACGTCTCCCAGTACTAGTGGCAGATGTCGATGTACATCATGTGGCGCTAGCCGGGCACCGGCGGCGCGAGCTAAAAGACCGGTGGTGGGTGTGGGGGCAGAGATGGCGGGGGCGCAGACCTGCTCGTGTGGCGGCAGCCAGACAAGGAGTCGGCCTTGTGGTCGTGCTTCCCCTTGCCACTGATCAAATGCCAGCCCATGGCGCCGGCGGGGAGGTGGGCGAGTGGGGGTATGCTACTTCTTGAGCTTGCATTGGTTTTTCCCTTGAAGAGGAAAGGGTGATGCAGCAAAGTAGAGTAAGTACTTCCCTCAGTTTGAGAACCAAGGAATCAATCTAGTAGGAGATAACGCACAAGTCACCGAATACCTGCACAAACAACCAACAACCTTGCACCCAATGCGATAAAGGGGTTGTCAATCCCTTCACGGTTAATTGCAAAAGTGAGATCTAATAGAGATAGATAAACGGTAAAGTAAATATTTTTGGTATTTTTGGTTTATAGATCGGAGAGTAAAAGATTGCAAAATAGTAGACCGGAAACTAGTATGATGGAAAATAGGCTTAATATGATGGAAAAGAGACCCCGGGGCAATAGGTTTTACTAGTGGCTTCTCTCATAAATAATACGGTGGGTGAACAAATTACTGCTGAGCAATTGATAGAAGAGCGCATAACTATGACGATATCTAAGGCAATGATCATGAACATAGGCATCATGTCTGTGTCAAGTAGACCAAAACGATTCTGCATCTACTACTATTACTCCACACATCGACCAACTCCTGCCTGCATCTAGAGTATTAAATTCATGAAGAACAGAGTAACGCATTAAGTAAGATGACATGATGTAGATTAATTAACTCAAGCAATATGATGAAAACCCCATCTTTTTATCGTCGATGGCAACAATACAATACGTGCCTTGCTGCCCCTACTGTCACTGGGAAAGGACATCACAAGATTGAACCCAAAGCTAAGCACTTCTCCCATTGCAAGAAAAACCAATCTAGTAGGACAAACTAAACCAAAAATTCGAAGAGACTTGCAAAGATATCAAATCATGCAAATAAGAATTCAGAGAAGACTCAAATAATATTCATAGATAATCTGATCATAAATCCACAATTCATCAGATCTCGGCAAACACACCGCAAAAGAGTATTACATGGAATAGATCTCCAAGAACATCAAGGAGAACATGGTATTGAGAATCAAAGAGAGAGAAGAAGACATCTAGCTACTAGCTATGGACCCGTAGGTCTATGGTAAACTACTCATGCTTCATCGGAAGGGCAATGGTGTTGATGTAGAAGCCCTCCGTGATCGAATCCCCCTCCGACAGGACGCCGGAAAAGGTCCCGAGATGGGATCTCACGGGTACAGAAGGTTGCGGAGGTGGAAAAGTGTTTTCGTGGCTCCCCCTGATGGTTTTTGGGTATAAGAGTATATATAGGCGAAAGAATTAGGTCAGAAGAGCTCTGAGGGGCCCACGAGGTAGAGGGCGCGCCCTACCCCCGGGCATGCCCTCCACCCTCATGGCTGCCTCGTTGTGTCTCCGACTTCATCTCCAAGTCTCCTGGTTTGCTTCTGGTCCAAGAAAGATCATCGCGAAAGTTTTATTCCGTTTGGACTCCGTCTGGTATTCCTTTTCTGCAAAACTCTTAAACAGGTCAAAAACAAAAACTGGGACTGGGCTCTAGCTTAGTAGATTAGTCCCAAAAATAATATAAAATAGCATATAAATGCATATAAAAATCCAAAACAGATAATATAATAGCATGGAACAATAAAAAATTATAGATAAATCGGAGACATATCAATCATCCCCAAGCTTAATTCCTGCTCATCCTCGCATAGGTAAATGATAAAAACAGAATTTTTGACGTGGAATGCTACCTAACGTATTTATCCATGTAATTTTCTTTATTGTGGCATGAATGTTCAGATCTGTAAGATCCAAAACAAAAGTTTAATATTGACATAAAAACAATAATACTTCAAGCATACCAACAAGGCAATTATGTATTCTCAAAATAACATGGCCAAAGAAAGCTTATCCATACAAAATCATATAGTCTGGCTATGCTCCATCTTCATCACACAAAATACTCAAATCATGAACAACCCCGATGACAAGCCAAGCAATTGTTTCATACTTTGATGTTCTCAAACCTTTTCAACTTTCACATAATACATGAGCGTGAGCCATGGACATAGCACTATGGTGGAAGAGAATATGGTGGTTGTGGAGAAGACGAAAAGAGGGAGATAGTGTCACAGCAACTAGGCGTATGAATGGGCTATGGAGATGCCCATCAATAGATATCAATGTGAGTGAGTAGGGACACTACTGCAGGATGCTGCTAACGCGACACTACGATCAGAGACCCTTCAACAAAACTGTGTGCGATGCAATAATCGCAAACGGTGGTGTAAAAGAACCATCAAAAAGGTACAAAACATTTGCGATGATGGATGCATCAAACACGGTTAAAATTTTTGTTGTGGGTGCGATGCAGGCATACAGTTCGGTTCAATGAACTGCTTGCAATGAGGAAGAAGAACGGAAACAGGCAGCCAGATGAAGGCGTGTGCGATATACGACATACAGTTCGCTTGGATTAACTGTTTGTGATGAGGCGGAACAATGGAAATGGGCAGCTAGATAAAGTGTGTACGATTGAGGGCATACGCTTCAGAAGGATTAACTATTTGCGATTAGGCAACAAAACAGAAACGATCAGCCAGATCAAAGTGTCTGTGATTGATGGCACACACTTCACACGGATGAACTGTTTGCGATTAGCCACAACAAACAGAAATAGTTAGACAGATCAACGTGAGTGCACTAGACGGGCACACATTCTAATTAAAAGAAGTGTGCGCGATGGTAATAACGAGCGTGCATGATTCTTGGAACAAGACGTGTGCTGACATTGCCTATTGCGGTGCACCCTATGGTGCAAACGCCACATTCACGGCCGAGAAAGCGTGCCCACGTCACGCCGTCTGGGAATAGTGCCGCACTTAGAAATTATAAAACCATCAATAAATTTTGAGCCTGCATCCCGTCACATTCCAAATTCCAAACCTGTTCACACCGATCAAAACCTAAATGGTTTCCCACTTAGGAGCGTATTAGTACTCATTTATTGTCAGATTTCGGATTCCGCAAACCCTTGATAGGTTCGAAATCTGGGGTGCGTGCGGAGATCTCAACCTACCCAGCCTGCCTACTCGTGATCCTCACAGCCTAGCCTAGCCAACTTGCGGTGTAATACCCTACTCGAGCTTTTTTGGTGGATTGCCTTGCAGGGCTGAGGATGAACTAGTATAGTGGATGAACAACCTCATGAGGTGAGGTGTTCTTGAGCTCGAGTGAGCTGGTGAAGGAGGAATGGCTTCGCTTTGTTCGGATCTCTCCTCCATGTGTTGGCTAAGTCCTATTTATAGTGGCCTTGGTCCTCTTCCCAAATATTGGCAGGAAGGGATCCCACAACAACCAGATTGGAAGGGGGACAAGAAGTACACCCTATCCTGACTAAAGTGGTCTTCACCTGCAAAAGCCTCTGGTCATGATGCCGCGGTGGGCCCGGTGATGACCTCCGTCCTTCCGTCCTGGTGGTCTTGGTGTTATTGCACAAGAATAGAAACCTTTGGCTGATTCCTCGGGACTCTGCGCCTGCTGCTTGCCTCCTTTGCACCAAAGAGGAAACTGGTACTCTGCGCCCGCTGGCCCCGCCTGGCCTTGATTGTCATGGCTCACGTCAGCTAAGCCTCGTGAGGTGTACCTTGCATAGAAGTCTCTGCTCCTCGGGAGCCAACCTGAGGAGGACGATCCCCTTAGAGGTCTTGGCGTCGCCCGCCTCGCGAGGCTTGGCCCCTCGCGAGGGTCTTAAGTTGTTGATGCTGAAGCTGGGTCCTACCAGGCCATTGATGGAGCCACGCAGTGGGCCGCAGATAGGCAAGTCTGGGTACCCCCGTATCCAGAACACCGATAGTAGCTCCAGGCCCAAGGCGCACTCGGACTTGGCTTCTAGGCGAAGCCAAGGGGCAAGTGTGGAGCGCCGTGGGCCCTAACCACTTGCGGCCTTGAACAACGTGTGGCGATTGATGGGACATGGGCTTCTCCACATCCCCATGCTGCCCAGCAACCATTCGACTTGACGGGTCGATGCTGCATGCAGAAGATCATCATTGCGCGAGGTCGTGGAGGCCGACGGTTGGCCTCCCACCGGCTATTAATGAGGGGAGGGGCAGAGCCCCCCTTCGCTCATCTCTTCCTTCGTCTTCCCGCTGCTCGTCCCCTTCCTTCTCCATCTTGCTATTGCTTCCATGGCGCCGATCAGAAGTTTTCTGCGTCCGAAAGGGGAAAAGCACCTCGGAAAGGGCCTGATCCACTTCCGTAGAAGAAGTGGTTCTGCCGTCCCTACGACGCCAGCGCGAGGCAGGAGGTGACCAGGCCTCGGCAATCAAGGCCTCCGCCCGGCTTCCAACTTCCTCTGTACGCCCGTGCGCCGGGCGGCAACACACGCCATTGAGCAACCCTAGGTGGCGGTGGACGAGCTGTAGCCGCCCTGCCTACTGAGCCGCAGACTCACGTCGAGGGTAACTCACGTGATTTCATTGTGTGGGTAGCGAAGCCGCCTGCCTCGTGGATCCGGCTCCCAAGGTTCTTTGCCGACGAGCCGCCGCCAAGGGGGCCACTTGAGCTGTGGCTACAGCACGCCAGGTACTTCAGCCTGGCCACCGGGGTTGAGGTCGAGGTGGTGCCCCTGGCGACATCTTCATGACCCGCGGATGGGTCAAGGTCGCCAGAGCCTGCCGCGCGGTGGGGGCCCTCGCGATCCACTTCGAGTACGACATCGCCTCCATCCTGTTCTTCAAGGTCTTCGACAAGGAGAGCCGATGGCTGGAGTGCTTCCCCGGAGGAAGCAGCCCGCGGGATGCAGCCATGGGCGATGGGCCCGTCCCCACCCCCTCCGGCGCCTCCGCCAGCAGCAGTGATGACTCCTGGGAATCCAGTGACTCTCCTGAGCCCAGCGAATTACCGGAGTCCAGCGACGATAACTACGTGTCGCCAAGCTCCCGTCGCGGCCAGAGCTGAAGGAAATATGCCCTAGAGGCAATAATAAAGTTATTATTTATTTCCTTATTTCATGATAAATGTTTATTATTCATGCTAGAATTGTATTAACCGGAAACATGATACATGCGTGAATACATAGACAAACATATAGTCACTAGTATGCCTCTACTTGACTAGCTCATTAATCAAAGATGGTTATGTTTCCTAACCATAGACATGTGTTGTCATTTGATTAATGGGATCACATAATTAGGAGAATGATGTGATTGACATGACCCATTCTGTTCGCCTAGCACTTGATCGTTTAGTATGTTGCTATTGCTTTCTTCATGACTTATACATGTTCCTGTAACTATGAGATTATGCAACTCCCGTTTACCGGAGGAACACTTTGGGTGCTACCAAACATCACAACGTAACTGGGTGATTATAAAGGAGCACTACAGGTGTCTCTAAAGGTACATGTTGGGTTGGCGTATTTCGAGATTAGGTTTTGTCACTCCGATTGTCGGAGAGGTATCTCTGGGCCCTCTCGGTAATGCACATCACTATAAGCCTTGCAAGCAATGTAGCTAAATGAGTTAGTTACGGAATGATGCATTACGTAACGAGTAAAGAGACTTGCCGGTCACGAGATTGAACTAGGTATTGAGATACCGACGATCGAATCTCGGGCAAGTAACATACCGATGACAAAGGGAACAACGTATGTTGTTATGCGGTTTGACCGATAAAGATCTTCGTAGAATATGTAGGAGCCAATATGAGCATCCAGGTTCCGCTATTGGTTATTGACCGAGAATAGTTCTAGGTCATGTCTACATAGTTCTCAAACCCGTAGGGTCCGCACACTTAAGGTTTCGATGACAGTTATACTATGAGTTTATGAGTTTTGATGTACCGAAGGAGTTCGGAGTCCCGGATGAGATCGGGGACATGACGATGAGTCTCGAAATGGTTGAGATGTAAAGATCGATATATTGGACGACTATATTCGGACATCGGAAGGGTTCCGAGTGATTCGGGTATTTTCGGGGGTACCGGGGAGTTACGGGAATACGAGGAAGAAGCAATGGGCCTCATGGGCCAAGTGGTGGAAGAGAGGAGGCAGGGTGCGCGGCCCCCCTAGCCCAAACCGAATTGGACTAGGGGGCCGGCCCCCCTTTCCTCCTTTTCCTCCCTCTTCTTCCTTCTCCTTCTCCTTCCCTTCCTTCCCCTCTCCTACTTGGACTAGGAAAGAGGGGGAATCCTACTTGGAGTAGGATTCTCCCCCCTTGGGTGCGCCTCCTCCCCTTGGCCGGCCCCCTCCCCCTTGCTCCTTTATATACGGGGGCAGGGGGGCACCCCATGACACACAAGTTGATCTTCAAGATCGTTCCTTAGCCGTGTGCGGTGCCCGCCTCCACCATATTCCACCTCGGTCATATCGTCACGGAGTTTAGGCGAAGCCCTGCGCCGGTAGAACATCATCATCGTCACCACGCCGTCGTGCTGATGGAACTCATTACCGACACTTTGCTGGATCGGAGTCCGGGGATCGTCATCGAGCTGAACGTGTGCTGAACTCGGAGGTGCCGTACGTTCGGTACTTGGATCGGTCGGATCGTGAAGACGTACGACTACATCAACCGCGTTGTCATAACGCTTCCGCTTACGGTCTACGAGGGTACGTGGACAATACTCTCCCCTCTCATTGCTATGCATCACCATGATCTTGCGTGTGCGTAGGAAATTTTTGAAATTACTACGTTCCCCAACAAGAGCACGGCAGCAGCTGCCGCTTGGCGTCGTCGATGATGCGTGCTAGCCTGGTCAAAGCTTTCTTCTTTTGTTTCCCTGCGCAGAATTAGGAATAGCTCCGCGGGGGCATATAAGGATCGAAATGCTTTAATTCCAGCGTTGTTCTTCTTGTTTTTATGATGAAATCACATATCCTAATCTGGCTCGGTTCCCACCTTTCCTCCCCTTAGGTAGCGTAGCGCTCTATGCTGTCGGGACCAAGTCCCCAGGCAGGCTACGACCATCGCTAGTATGCAAGGTCGTGATGCCGTGGTCAAGGCCAGGAGGTGAGCGGCCTGAGGTCTGGTGAGAGCTCATTAGGCGCGATGCTCACGAGGTCCCCCTTGGCGTGCAAGAAGCTGCCCAAGAAACGGAAAGGGAAGTGAAACTGCCAGAGTGGGGCTGCGAGAGTCGAGTGAGCGGGTTGCGAGACTGGTGCCGGCATGCGAGCGACTTATATTTTAGCAACCCATGGCGATTCCTCCGAATGGTGCCCATTCGTGCCTTCGCGATAGTGTCACAAGGTAGGGCCCACGACGGTCATTCCCTTTCCTCATTAGTATAGGTGCTCTACGTCCTCGGGTCCCGGCCCTCGAGTAGGCTCAGCCGCCGCTGGTATGCCAGGTCGCGATGTCGTGGTCAAGGCCAGGGGGTGAGGGCTGGAGAGCCAGTAGGAGCTCCTGATGTGCGATGCTTAGGAGCCCCCCCTTTCAATGTTCAAGCGACTCATGGGGCAAGGAGGTGACCACTAGGTCCCACCCATAGCTAAGCCTTATGTGTACCTGCGTGTTAGTTGGCAGAAGAGATTGCAACTCCCTATGGTGATGACTACCTATCCTTGAACCTTCGCGGGATAACGGTGGCACTGAGGACCTGGTGAGGTGGCATGCGCAAGGCGGGTCGCGAGCCAGAGCTCGGTCCTCGGGTTTTTCAGCGTTGCTAGGACGGACCCGAGCACAAGCGCCATGCCAGCGTGAGTAGCTTCCGTTGCAGGACGAGCATAGGACGAGTCGGCAATGTAGGAAGGCCGCAAGGTGGAAAGGACTCGAAGCAAGCAGGTGATGGTAATAAAACAGTTCATGAGAGGTCGTTAGGCAACTCTGACGAATGCAAGAAGGATACACGCCACAGGGATGGACCCACGCCACCTTGGGATAATGCAGCCCGAGGGGCGCCCCCAACTGAACGAACTGAAAGATGTCACCTGGCACAATTGCTGAGGAGATGTCGGGGTAGCAAAAGATGTGCGCTGCTGAAGTCGTTCCTCATGAGCCGCCTTGGCCCTGAGCCTCGGGAGGCTCCGGGGGCCTAGGGGGCTCCTGAGGATCTATCTCCACCTCCGCTAGGATCGCCTGGTTCCTAGCATCCCGAGCCGCTAGGACGTCCCACATGCGATGCTGAAATGCAATAGGCATGCTTGACAGGCCAAAAGGTATGCGAACGTAGCTGTGAGGGGGACCCTGGCATTGGCCCACGGGACGACCAAAAAAGTTGCCGAGACGCGGCCCAGTTGAGCCCTAGGACGTTGATGCAAACGTGGAACTCCTCACCCTCTCCAGGGCAAGGAGCCACTCCTGGTGATGGGCGGCGATCGCCCTGCAGAACCCTTGCCTCCTGAATCTCGTTGACTGCATTGCTGATGAATTCCTGAGCGCCTGGCGCCCCACGCCCTGTGACTTCTCCTGGGAAGCGCACGCTGAAGCATGCTTCCACATGGTGCCCGAGCGCCTCCCTCGTGATATTGGCTAGGTCCGAGGCCCTCCAGAGGACAGCCCCCGAGCCAAGCCTGGGAGGGGCGCCGGGCACGCCTTCCTATGTGATAGGTGAAGGTGCCCCATCCAGGGACGCGAGGCTCAACGCGGAACTGTTGGGTGACGCTTCCTCATGAGATCCCTGGCCTAGCTGCAGCTTCTTCGTCTTGGGGGCTGATACGTCTCCAACATATCTATAATTTTTGATTGCTCCATGCTACTTTATCTACTATTTTGGACTAAATTGGGCTTTATTTACCACTTTTATGTTATTTTTGGGACTAACCTATTAATCGGAGGCGTAGCCCAGAATTGTTGTTTTTTGCCTATTTCAGTATTTTGAAGAAACGAAATATCAAACGGAGTCCAAACGGAATGAAACCTTCGGAAACGTGATTTTCTCACCGAACATGATCCAGGAGACTTGGACCCTATGTCAAGGCACAGAAGAGGCGGTCACGAGGGTGGGCGGTGCGCCCCCTGCCTCGTGGGCCCCCTGTTGCTCCACAGACGTACCCCTTCCTCCTATATATACCTACGTACCCCCAAACGATCAGAAGGGGAGCCAAAAACCTAATTCCACCGCCGCAACTTCCTGTATCCACGAGATCCCATCTTGGGGCCTGTTCTGGAGCTCCGCCGGAGGGGGCATCAACCATGGAGGGCTTCTACATCAACACCATAGCCCCTCCGATGAAGTGTGAGTAGTTTACTTCAGACCTTCGGGTCCATAGCTAGTAGCTAGATGGCTTCTTCTCTCTTTTTGGATCTCAATACAATGTTCTCCCCCTCTCTCGTGGAGATCTATTCGATGTAATCTTCTTTTTGCGGTGTGTTTGTTGAGACCGATGAATTGTGGGTTGATGATCCAGCTTATCTATGAATAATATTTGAATCTTCTCTGAATTCTTTTATGTATGATTGGTTATCTTTGCAAGTCTCTTCGAATTATCCATTTGGTTTGGCCAACTAG
This sequence comes from Triticum timopheevii, assembly GCA_963921465.1. Lineage (NCBI taxonomy): Eukaryota > Viridiplantae > Streptophyta > Magnoliopsida > Poales > Poaceae > Triticum > Triticum timopheevii. Next base: position 467,828,159 of record OY997266.1, read on the forward strand.
ATTGGTAGTTCTTGCAATGGGAGAAGTGCTTAGCTTTGGGTTCAATCCTGCGGTGTCCTTTCCCAGTGACAGAAGGGGCAGCAAGGCACGTATTGTATTGTTGCCATCAAGGATAACAAGATGGTTTTTTATCATATTGCATGAATTTATCCCTCTACATCATGTCATCTTGCTTAAGGCGTCACTCTGTTTTTAACTTAATACTCTAGATGCATGCTGGATAGCGGTCGATGAGTTGAGTAATAGTAGTAGATGCAGAATCGTTTCGGTCTACTTGTCTTGGACGTGATGCCTATATACATGATCATACCTAGATATACTCATAACTATGCTCAATTCTGTCAATTGCTCAACATTAATTTGTTCACCCACCGTAAAATATCTATGCTCTTGAGAGAAGCCACTAGTGAAACCTATGGCCCCCGGGTCTATTCTCATCATATCAATCTCTATTACTTTAATACTTGCTTTGTTTTTACGTTGCCTTTTACTTTTCACTTTGCATCTATATACCAAAAAATACCAAAAATATTATTTATCATCTCTATCAGATCTCACTCTCGTAAGTGACCGGAAGGGATGGACAACCCCTACTCGCGTTGGTTGCGAGGAGCTATCATTTTGTGTAGGTACGAGGGACCTGTGCGTGGCCTCCTACTGGATTGATACCTTGGTTCTCAAAAACTGAGGGAAATACTTACGCTACTTTGCTGCATCATCCTCTCCTCTTCGGGGAAATCCAACGCAGTGCTCAAGAGGTAGCAAGAAGAATTTCTGGCGCCATTGCCGGGGAGGCTCACGCAAGAGCAAGTCAACCATACCAAGTACCCATCACAATCCCTATCTCTCGCATTACATTATTTGCCATTTGCCTCTCGTTTTCCTCTCCCCCACTTCACCCTTGCCGTTTTATTTGCCCTCTCTTTCCCAATCTCCTCCTCTTTTTCCCGTTGCCTTTTTCCTCGTCCGTTTGTTTGCTCGTGTGTTAGTTTGCTTGTTTGTCGCGATGGCTCAAGATGCTACCAAATTGTGTGACTTCACGAATACCAATAGTAATGATTTCCTTAGCACTCCGATTGCTCCTCTTGCCAATACTGAATCTTGTGAAATCAATACTGCTTTGTTGAATCTTGTTATGAAAGATCAATTCGCCGGCCTTCCTAGTGAAGATGCCGCTACTCATCTGAATAGCTTCGTTGATTTATGTGATATGCAAAAGAAAAAATATGTTGATAATTATGTCGCTAAATTGAAGCTATTTCCTTTTTCGCTTAGAGATTGTGCTAAAGCGTGGTTTTCATATTTGCCTAAAAATAGTATTGATTCTTGGAACAAGTGCAAAGATGCTTTTATCTCTAAGTATTTTCCTCCCGCTAAGATTATCTCTCTTAGGAACGATATTATGAATTTTAAGCAACTTGATCATGAACATGTTACACAAGCTTGGGAGAGAATGAAATTAATGATACGTAATTGTCCTACTCATGGTTTGAACTTGTGGATGATTATACAAAATTTTTATGCCGGATTGAATTTTGCTTCTAGAAATCTTTTAGATTCGGCCACGGGAGGCACTTTTATGGAAATCACTCTAGGAGATGCTACTAAACTTCTAGATAATATTATGGTTAACTATTCTCAATGGCATACTGAAAGATCTACTAATAAAAAAGTGCATGCGATAGAAGAAATTAATGTTTTGAGTGAAAAGATGGATGAACTTATCAAATTATTTGCTACTAAGAGTGTTTCTTCTGATCCTAATGATATGCCTTTGTCTACTTTGATTGAGAATAATAATGAATCTATGGATGTGAATTTTGTTGGTAGGAATAATTTTGGTAACAACGCGTATAGAGGGTATTTTAATCCTAGGCCTTATCCTAGTAATCCTTCTAATAATTATGAAAATTCCTACAACAACTCTTATGGAAATTTTAATAATATGCCCTCTGAATTTGAGAATAGTGTTAAAGAGTTTATGAATTCACAAAAGAATTTTAATGCTTTGCTTGAAGAGAAATTGCTTAAAGTTGATAATTTGGCTAGGAACGTTGATAGAATTTCTCTTGAGGTTGATTCTTTAAAGCTTAGATCTATTCCTCCTAAGCATGATATCAATGAGTCTCTCAAAGCTAAGAGAATCTCCATTGATGAGTGCAAAGAAAGAACCGCTAGGATGCGTGCTTCCAAATATGCCTTTATTAAAGCGTGTTCCTCCAATTCCTATGAAAATCAAGATGAAGATCTAAAAGTTATTGATGTGTCCCCCATTAAATCTTTCTTTTTTAATATGAATCTTGATGAAGCTGATTATGATCTTCCTTTACATAGAAGGCGTTCTAAGAATTCGGAGTTTCTAGATCTTGATGATGAAATTGATAAATGTGGGATTGAAAGAAATAAAAACCTAGATGTTGCTAAACCCACTATTTTGGATCTCAAGGAATTTAATTATGAAAATTGCTCTTTAATTGATTGTATTTCCTTGTTGCAATCCGAGCTAAATTCTCCTCATGCTTATAGTCAAAATAAGGCCTTTACCGAACACATTGTTGATGCCTTGATGCAATCTTATGAAGAAAAACTTGAGTTGAAAGCTTCTATCCCTAGAAAAATCTATGATGAGTGGGAACCTACTATTAAAATTAAAATTAAAGATTATGAGTTTCATGCTTTGTGTGATTTGGGTGCTAGTGTCTCTACTATTTCCAAAACTTTGTGTGATTTGCTAGATTTCCATGACTTTGATGATTGCTCTCTAAACTTGCATCTTGCGGATTCCACTATTAAAAAGCCTATGGGAAGAATTAATGATGTTCTTATTGTTGCAAATAGGAATTATGTGCCCGTAGATTTTATCGTTCTTGATATAGATTGCAACCCTTCATGTCCTATTATTCTTGGTAGCCCTTTCCTTAGAACGATTGGTGCAGTTATTGATATGAAGGAAGGGAACATTAGATTCCAATTTCCCTTAAAGAAGGGAATGGAACACTTCCATAGAAAGAAAATAAAATTACCATAAGAATCTATCATGAGAGCCACTTATGTATTGCCTACCAAAGATGGCAATAGCTAGATCTATCCTCGCCTTTATGCCTAGCTGGGGGCGTTAAACAATAGCGCTTGTTGGGAGGCAACCCAATTTTTTTTTTGTTTTTGCTTCTGTTTAGGAATAAATAATCCATCTAGCCTCTGTTTAGATGTGGTTTTATCTTTTAATTAGTGTTTGCGCCTAATAGAACCTATAGGATAACCTACGATGATAGTTGATTTTATTCTGCTGAAAAACAGAAACTTTGCGCGCACGAATATAATTTTGTTAAATCACAGGAACGTGATTTTGCATTGTTTCTTTTTGCTGCTGTTCAATAGACAAATTTTCCAGGACTTCCTATTTTTGTAGGATTTTTGGAGTTCCATAAGTTTGCGTTAGTTACAGATTGCTACAGACTGTTCTGTTTTTGACAGATTCTGTTTTACGTGTGTTGTTTGCTTATTTTGATGAATCTATGGCTAGTAAAATAGTTTATGAACCATAGAGAAGTTGGAATACAGTAGGTTTAACACCAATATAAATAAAGAATGAGTTCATTACAGTACCTTAAAGTAGTCTTTTGTTTTCTTTCTCTAACGGAGCTCACGAGATTTCTATTGAGTTTTGTGTTGTGAAGTTTTCAAGTTTTGGGTGAATTCTTTTGATGGATTATGGAACAAGGAGTGGCAAGATCCTAAGCTTGCGGATGCCCATGGCACCCCCAAGATAATCCAAGGAGACCAAAAGTCAAAGCTTGGGGATGCCCCGGAAGGCATCCCCTCTTTTGTCTACTTCCATCGGTAATTTACTTGGAGCTATATTTTTATTCACCACATGATATGTGTTTTGCTTGGAGCGTCTTGTATTATTTGCGTCTTTGTTTGTTATTTTACCACAATCATCCTTGCTGTACACACCTTTTGAGAGAGCCATACACAAATTGGAATTTGCTAGAATACTCTATGTGCTTCACTTATATCTTTTGAGCTTGATAGTCTTGCTCATAGTACTTCACTTATATCTTTTGAGCGTGATAATTTTGCTCTAGTGCTTCACTTAGATCTTTTAGAGCACGGTGGTGGATTTGTTTTAAAGAAACTATTGATATCTCATGATTCACTTAGATTATTTTGAGAGTCATTAATAGCATGGTAATTTGCTTAATATTGATATACTTGGTATTCAAGATATGTGAAACTTTCTTTTGAGTGCGTTGAATACTAAGATAAGCTTGATGCTTGATAATTGTTTTGAGATATGGAGGTGATAATATCAAAGTCGTGCTAGTTGAGTAGTTGTGAATTTGAGAAATGCTTGTGCTGAAGTTTGCAAGTCCCGTAGCATGCACGTATGATTAAAGTTGTGTAACTAATTTGAAACATGAAGTGTACCTGGCTTGTGCATCCTTATGAGTGTTGGTCGGGGACGAGCGATGGTCTTTTCCTACCAATCTATCCCCCTAGGAGCATGCGCGTAGTACTTGATTTTTGATGAATTCTAAATTTTTGCAATAAGTATATGAGTTCTTTGACTAATGTTGAGTCTATGGATTATACGCACTTTTTCCTTTCCGCCTTTGCTAGCCTCTTCGGTACTGTGCATTTCCCTTTCTCACCTGGAGAGTTGGTGCAAACTTCGCCGGTGCATCCAAACCCCGTGATATGATACGCTGTATCACACATAAACCTCCTTATATCTTCCTCAAAACAGCCACCATACCTACCTATTATGGCATTTCCATAGCCATTCCGAGATATATTGCCATGCAACTTTCCACCGTTCCGTTCATCATCATCATGACATACATTACTTTTGTCATATTGCCATTGCATGATCATGTAGTTGACATCATATTTTTGGCAAAGCCAACATGCATTATTTTTCATACATGTCACTCTTGATTCATTGCACCATCCCGGTACACCGCCGGAGGCATTCATATAGAGTCATATCTTGTTCGAAGTTTCGAGTTGTAATCCCTATGTTGTAATCAATAGAAGTGTGATGATCATCATTATTAGAGCATTGCCCAAAAAGAAAAAGAAAGAAAAAAAAGAAGAAAGGCCAAAAAAAAGAAAGGCCCAAAAAAAAATAAAAAAAATAAAAAAATAAAAAGGGAAATGCTACTATCTCTTTTCCACACTCGTGCTTCAAAGTAGCACCTTGTTCTTCATATAGTGAGTCTCATATATTGTGCTTCAAAGTAGCACCTTGTTCTTCATGTAGTGAGTCTCATAAGTTGTCTTTTTATACTAGTGGGAATTTTTCATTATAGAACTTGGCTTGTATATTCCTACGATGGGCTTCCTCAAATGCCCTAGGTCTTCATGAGCAAGCGAGTTGGATGCACACCCACTAGTTTTCTTTTGTTGAGCATTCATAGCTCTAGTGCATCCGTTGCATGGCAATCCCTACTCCTCATGTTGACATCAATTAATGGGCATCTCCATAGCCCGTTGATTATCCTCGTCAATGTGAGACTTTCTCCTTTTTTGTCTTCTCCACACAATCCCCATCATCATATTCTATTCCACCAATAGTGCTATATCCATGGCTCACGCTCATGTATTGCGTGAAGGTTGAAGAAGTCTGAGATTATTTAAGTATGAAACAATTGCTTGGCTTGTCATCGGGGGTATAGAAGTTGGGAACATCTTTGTGTGACGAAAATGAAGCATAGCCTAACTATATGATTTTGTAGGGATGAACTTTCTTTTGCCATGCTATTTTGAGAAGACATGATTCCTTTGATTAGTATGCTTGAAGTATTATTATTTTTATGTCAATATGAACTTTTGTCTTGAATCTTTCGGATCTGAATATTCATACCACAATTAAGAAGATTTTCATTGAAATTATGCCAAAGTATCACTCCGCATAAAAAATTCTCTTTTTATCATTTACCTACTCGAGGACGAGCAGGAATTAAGCTTGGGGATGCCTGATACGTCTCCAACGTATCTATAATTTTTGAATGCTCCATGCTACTTTATCTACTGTTTTGGACTATATTGGGCTTTATTTTCCTCCTTTATTTTATTTTTGGGACTAACCTATTAACCGGAGGCCCAGCCCAGAATTGCTGTTTTTTTGCCTATTTCAGTGTTTCGAAGAAATGGAATATCAAAAGGAGTCCAAACGGAATGAAACCTTCGGAAACGTGATTTTCTCACCGAATGAGATCCAGGAGACTTGGACCCTACGCCAAGGCACAGAAGAGGCGGTCACGAGGGTGGGGCGCGCCCCCCTGCCTCGTGGGCCCCCTGTTGCTCCACCGACGTACTCCTTCCTCCTATATATACCCACGTACCCCCAAACGATCAGAAGGGGAGCCAAAAACCTAATTGCACCGCCGCAACTTCCTGTATCCACGAGATCCCATCTTGGGGCCTGTTCCGGAGCTCCGCCGGAGGGGGCATCAACCACGGAGGGCTTCTACATCAACACCATAGCCCCTCCGATGAAGTGTGAGTAGTTTTCTTCAGACCTTCGGGTCCATAGCTAGTAGCTAGATGGCTTCTTCTCTCTTTTTGGATCTCAATACAATGTTCTCCCCCTCTCTCGTGGAGATCTATTCGATGTAATCTTCTTTTTTGCGGTGTGTTTGTTGAGAGCGATGAATTGTGGGTTTATGATCCAGCTTATCTATGAATAATATTTGAATCTTCTCTGAATTCTTTTATGTATGATTGGTTATCTTTGCAAGTCTCTTCAAATTATCGGTTTGGTTTGGCCAACTAGATTGGTAGTTCTTGCAATGGGAGAAGTGCTTAGCTTTTTTTTGGGTTCAATCTTGCGGTGTCCTTTCCCAGTGATAGAAGGGGTAGCAAGGCATGTATTGTATTGTTGCCATCGAGGATAACAAGATGTTTTTTATCATATTGCATGAATTTATCCCTCTACATCATGTCATCTTGCTTAAGGTGTTACTCTGTTTTTAACTTAATACTCTAGATGCATGCTGGATAGCGGTCGATGAGTGGAGTAACAGTAGTAGATTCAGAATCGTTTCGGTCTACTTGTCTTGGACGTGATGCCTATATACATGATCATACCTAGATATACTCATAACTATGCTCAATTCTGTCAATTGCTCAACAGTAATTTGTTCACCCACCGTAGAATATCTATGCTCTTGAGAGAAGCCACTAGTGAAATCTATGGCCCCCGGGTCTATTCTCGTCATATCAATCTCTGTTACTTCAATACTTGATTTGTTTTTACTTTGCCTTTTACTTTTCACTTTGCATCTATATACCAAAAAATACCAAAAATATTATTTATCATCTCTATCAGATCTCACTCTCGTAAGTGACCGTGAAGGGATTGACAACCCCTAATCGTGTTGTTCACGAGGAGCTATCATTTTGTTTAGGTACGAGGGACTTGTGCGTGGCCTCCTACTGGATTGATACCTTGGTTCTCAAAAACTGAGGGAAATACTTACGCTACTTTGCTGCATCATCCTCTTCTCTTCGGGGAAATCCAACGCAGTGCTCAAGAGGTAGCAGGGGCGACCTCAGGAGGGAGGACACCGCCCTCATCTTCGGGGTTCTCGACCGCTGCAGCTTGGTAGGCGTGCTCAAGAGAGCACACCACGTCCTTTTCCACGCAGGCGACCGTGATGATGCCGCTGATTCATGGCATTTTGAGGACGTTGTAGCCGTGGTATGTCGCCGCCATGAACTTGGATAGTGCTGGGTACCCGAGGATGGCGTTGTATGGCAGCCGAATGTCGGTGATGTCGAAGTCGATGAGCTTGGTGTGATAGTTGTTGCGCTTGCCGAAGGTGACAGGGAGGCGGACTTGCCCCATCGGATGCGTGGAGCCGTCGGTCACTCGTGAGAAGGGCTTGGTAGGCTGAAGCTGCTGGTATGGCACTTGGAGCCTGTTGAACGTCTGGACAGAGAGAACATTGAGCCCTGCTCTGCCATCAATGAGGGTCTTGGTGACGACCACGTTGCTGATGACGAGCGAGCAGAGCATTGGGAACGCGCCGGGGCGATTCAGGAGCTAGGAGCGCGCGCCATCCTTGAGGGCAATGGGGAACCAGTTCGCCATGATCTTCATGTCGCTGCTGGCCGCCTCGATGCTCAGTTCGTAGAGATGCAAGAACTCGGCGTTGTCGGTGGTGCCATCATAGCGTGGGGGTAGGTCAGGCTTGAACTTGCCCGGCCAGACGATGTTGCGCAGCTCCGGGGTGAACGCGCGGCACCCTGTTGTGGTCACGGGAGTCCGCCGGGGTGGTAGAGCCTGGTCTTGGGCTCACGCGCCGCCACCATCATAGGCGGCGCACGGTCTTAACGTGGAGGTGCTGGAAGCGCACGTGCATATTCTTGGGGCCGCTGCACCACTTGATAGCTCGCTTCTTCACGCGTAGGCGCCTGACGCTGCAGGTCATGCCATGGTGCCGCCCGCCTCGGTTTGACGATGGCATCCTAGACTAGAGGTGGTGGAGGCGCCCCATGAACCACGTAGCCCTCAGCAGGCGGCTGTTGAGGCAGTGAGCAGGCTGGCACAGAGAGTCTTCGGTGGCGCTGACGAGCTCGACAATGCGTTCGAGACACTCCTCGTAGAAGTCATTAACGGGGCGGTAGCGAAGGAGCTCCCGCGCCATGAGCATAGCAGCCTGTGCGTGTCACATCCCTAGTTCTGGTATGCACTGAGCTAGCTAGTCATGTGTTGCATCATGTTTAAATTCTTTTGAAACTTGAAATGGGGATGTCCAAACCCTAGCACCAAATGGAATTCAAATAGGTTCAACCTAAAAATATTTTCAATGAACCTGAAATGCTCTTCTTAAATGTTCATCATTTTTGTTTTGGTCCAAAACCTCTGACAAGAATGCTGCACATTTTTCTAGGCCATTCTAGATTATTGAATTAAATCATACAGTATTTGTTCTTGGACATTTAAATGCTATAAATAATTTTAAATGTCCAAATAATCTAGAAGGTAAATGAAGGCTGCTGGAAATAATCCAAACAGTGCCCACAAATATTTTCAGGATTTTTGAAAATGCTCTGGCATTTTTAATAAAGCCAAAACAATTGGAGAAAATAGAAAACAGGAAACAAAAGAGAGAAACAGAGGTTTACCTGGTGCCACCTAGCAGGCCCACCTGCCGGCCCAGCCCAGCCACCGCTCTAGCGAGCTGCTTGGCTCGGCCAGGCAGGCAGGCAGGTGCTCGACACCGGCACTAGCGCGCGCCACGCAGTTGTCCGCCGCTCTGCTTCCTCCCCTCGCCGTTTTGCCGCCCTGGGTCGGTCACACACTCCTCTCCCGAGCCCGCAGACACGCCTCTTCCTCCCCAGCTCCTCTCCCACGCTCTCTCGCACCATGGCCGAGGCTGCCGCGCTCGCGCCACCGTGATAACCGTGTCCGCCGTTGTCCCCGTGCCCCGTCGCCGTGTTCGTTCGCTCTGCCGTCGTCGACTACGTCGAGCAGGCCGAGCCCTGAGCGCTCGCCCGCTCTGGAGTCGCCCCCGCCCCCGTCTTCCCCAACACCGGCCGCTGAGATCGCCATCGTCGCCCCACTCAGCTCAGGACTTCCCCGAGCCTGCTTCGACGCTTGCTGCAATCGCCGTGAGCTCAGCTCCGTCCTCCCCCTCTCCGCTAACTCTCTCCTGCACCGCATGCACCGCACCAAGTTCACCCGCACCCGCCGCTGCTGAGCTCATCGCCGACGTGACTCCGGTCACCCACCGGCCACACCACCGTGACCAATGCACTCAACGCACTCGCAGGAACCCGTAGCACTACTCCACGCGCCTCGCCGTGCCCCGTAGCCTCGGGTTCGTCCTCACCCGAGCTCCGGCAGCCGCACAACTCGTCGCCGGTGACATTACCGGCAACCCCGAGCCCAACCACCGCCACCAAACGCTACGGCTTTCTTCCAGCTACGCGTAGATACTCTCCGCCGCCCATTTGGTTGCCGGAACGCGAAACTGCACTTCCACCGCCGCGTCTGGCCTCGCCGGCGGCTAAACGCCGACGGGTTTGACCCATTGACCTTGACTGGGTGGGCCCAGGTTGACTGCCCCCCTGAGTCTATGACAAGTGGGGCCCGCTCTGCTAATTAACTTAGGTTAGCACTAACTAATATTAGTTAGTTAAACTAACTACTGACACACAGGGCCCACAGGTCAGTTTGACCTGGACCAGCCCCGTTGACCGCTGACATCACAGTGATATAGTGCTGACGCAGTAACTTATTTTCTGGATTTATTCTTATATAGGAAATTCCAAAAAATGTAGCAAACTTCAAAAATTCATAGAAAACAATCTATAACTCAAATTGGAATAAATTATATATGAAAAATGATCAGAAAAATCCAATCTATCCATCTGCACTGGTTTCATGCATGTTTAAACAACTTAACCTTGCTGTTTAGTGCAAAACATGATAAGGCACTATTTGAATTCATAATTTGAATTTGGGGTTGAACCTTTGGCTCAATATGACCCAAATCCATCTGGTTGTAGTTGCATTAGGCCAACACACTCATATTGCCATGTCATGAGCATGCATCATATTGTGCATTGCATTGATTGTATTTCTTCTCTGTTGCCGGTATCTGTCCCCTCTCGGTAGACGATGTTTCGACGTTGTGATCGTTGACACTGATGAAGACTCAATGCTATCTTCAGAAGTGCCAAGCAAGCAAAACCCCCTTGTTCAATCCGATACAATCCTACTCTCTCGCTCCTGCTCTCTTTTACTGCATTAGGACAACAACGATTCATCTGTTACTTGCTGCGGTAGCTGAACCCCTTTATCCTCTGCATGACCTGTCATTGCCACAGTAAATAGATGAAACCCACTAGCATGAGTAGGAGTTGTTTGAGCCCTGATGTGCCTACTCATTCATGCTTGTTTGTCATGCCTACTATTGCTTAGAGTTGAGTTAGGTCTGATTCATCGGGGATGAATCAGAGGTGTGTGAACATGTCCTATTGTGTGCGAGCTAAGTGCGTGAACATGATTTGGTAAAGGTAGCGCTAAGAGGCCATGTAGGAGTACATGGTGGGTTGTCTCATTGAAGCCGTCCTTAGGAACTGAGTTCTATGTTTGTGATCCATGATTCAGCTACTACCATGCATTGGGCCCTGAAATATGACCCCAGTCAACTTCTTAATCACCCTTGTCCTCTGTCCAGGAGTTGCAAGTAGTTTCTGGTGTTTGTAGTATGCTGGAGGCCGTGCATAGCGCTGACCGGAGGGGTGGGCTGTGATGCGGTAGGCACGTGGCACGGTGTACCGGGCGCCCGTTTGGTGTCTCGGGAACCCTGCACACATCGTTTGGGGCTGTGAGTGAAACTCCGGCCGGATCTCCTCGTGGATGGAACCCGAATAGGCGATAAACCTGGACTAGAGAATTGAGTGTTTAGGTAGGTCATGGTCTACACCCACGTCGGCTTTCGCTTGAAGTCTGCCGAGCACATGTCGTGTGCAGACGCTAAGTGGTGGAAACATGTATGAAGAAGTACACCCCTGAAGGGTGGAAACATGTATGCCGTGTCCGTGGTAAAGGACTTCTAGGTTGCCTATAACGTTCATAGACAAGTGAAAGTGGATACTCTAAAATACGCAAGATAAGCGTGAGTGCTATGGATGGCATTCTCGTAGGGAGACGAGAGCGGATCCATAGTGGTGTATTGATATGGTGAATATGTGGACTCGTGTGCGCCACCTCAAAAGATTTACTTGCAGTCGTAGTTTAGGATAGCCACTGAGTCAAAGCTGGCTTGCTGCAGTTAAACCCCACCATCCCCTTTGTTGATAATGATGCATATGTAGTTAGTTCTTATGTAAGTATTGCCGGGTACATTTGTACTCACGTTTGCCTATTTTATGTTTTTGCAGAGAGACTTCGGTCTCACTAGTAGTTCCGCGTGGACTTCGACGTTTAGCTTGTTACCTCAGCTACGATCTTGTGCCCTCGGCAGGATCTGGTAGATAGTCAGGCTTTTCAGCCTTTTTCATTTGTAGATGTCTGTACTCAGACATGATAAGCTTCCGCATGTGCTTGATCTGTATGCTCTGAATGTTGGGTCATGAGACCCATGTTTGTAATATCTCGCTCCTCGGAGCCTATTGAAGAAAATACTTGAGTTGTAGAGTCATGTTGTGATGCCATGTTGTATTTGCACATATCGAGCATATTGTGTGTATGTTATTGAAATGCTTGGTATGTGTGGGATTTGACTATCTAGTTATTTATCCTTAGTAGCCTCTCTTACCGGGAAATGTCTCTTAGTGCTTCCACTGAGCCATGGTAGCTTGCTACTGCTCCGGAACACTTAGGCTGGCCGGCATGTGTCCTTCTTCGTTCCTGTGTCTGTCCTTTCGGGGAAATGTCACGTGATGAATACCGGAGTCCTGTTAGCCCGCTGCAGCCCGGTTCACCGGAGTCCTGCTAGCCCAGTGCTACAGCCTGGATTCACTCGTTGATGACCGACACGTTCGATGCTGGGTCATGGATGCCTGTCCCTGTAAGTTTGTGCCACATTGGGTTTATGACTAGCCATGTTAGCCCTGGCTCCTTATCATATGGATGCTAGTGACACTATCATATACGTGTGCCAAAAGGCGCAAACGGTCCTGGGCAAAGGTAAGGCAACACCCATGGGGATACCGTGTGTGAGGCCGCAAAGTGATATGAGGTGTTACATGCTAGATCGATGTGGCATTGAGTCGGGGTCCTGACAGCTTTGGTATCAGAGCCTGACTGCCTGTAGGATTACCAAGCCAAACTGGTCGAAGTTGTGTCTAGAAATGCTTTAGTTATATAAGGGAATTGATTGTGGGATGGAACGTAAGGATCTTTTTACTCCTTATACCTCATGGCCTTCTGATCTGAGTCATCCTCTTCTCTTCTACGGGGATTAAGAACTAGGCCTTCTCATCTATCTATCAGGATGACGTGTTACTAATCCATAGACTTATAGAATTGATAGTTTCAAATCTCAGTTCAGCTTTTACTACTTCTGTATGTTCATAGCTGGTCTCAGAACCTTGCTTTTGTGATGTTGAGTGGCTATGCCACCATTTCTGCAGGATATCTCAAATCTTTTTAAGCATTTACAGCCGTTATGCTGTCCGAGTCATCCCAGGTTTCTAAATAGTCTGATGCATTTGCGAATCCTTTCTTTCCGTTCCCGGTGTCCTTTATGGTCAGAATAAACACACTAACTAGTGTGTTGAGGTATTTCATTGCATCAACATTTATGTTGGAGCTAATATTATGACCCTAGGTGTCTAGAGTATCACCTAGTAATTTAGCCATGCTTTTGTTCCCAGTATGATGATTCTGGCCATTATTCTCGAAAGCATCCCGTGATGCCATTTAGTTAGTAGGTATTCTATTCCTGGGTTCTGGAACCCGAGATTCACCCTACTTACTTCATGTTGATAGTGTTTGCTAGTTCCTTTAAGTTATTAGTAACCTTGCGATAGTCCTCGAGGTCCGTGGTATTTCCTTATTCCAAATACCATGAACCATTAAGGCAGAAGTTATTTGAACCAAAAGATCACAATCAGAGTACTCTTGAGGAGTTCTCCGTTCATAATCGTGACTCTGCTAGTCCTACCTCTCTGCATGGGTTATCCGGAAGAAACATGTTGAACTTGGTTCGACATACTAATCTATGCATCCATGCCTCAGAAAGATATATGTCCTCTTGAGTTGTCCCTCTTCATTTGTATTCCAACCATCGTCTATCAGTTGATAGTCAGGAGTAATGGTGCATCTGTGTTATCGATGCTTATTATTCTGGTGGTCTGTCAAGCCATTCTATCCTGGAATGACTAGGAGAAACAAACTCCAGTACCTCATCCATATCCAGGATTGGGTCAAAGCAGTTGTAATCCGCAAATCAAATGCCAATCCAGCTTTTGAATCTGTTCTACCCTGGAGTATTGCCATCTTATGTCAATAATATCATGGGAATTGCACAACCTCCTATGAATTCATGATGCAGTGATACTTCTCGCCATCATTATTCATTCCTCGGTCTCGTGTTGTCGCAACCGGAATGCCGACAAGTGAATCATGATGTGTGAAATCAATACCCTAGCAACCATGTTGCTTAGTGGTTAATGGATAAAAATCTCATTCTTAGTGTGTTGGTTACTGAATCACCATCCTGAGATTGATTGTGCTACCTAGTCCGTTTTCCTGGTGCACTCTTCGATCAATGAGTTAGGATTTCAATCCCTTGCTTAATTGATCACATCATGTTGCCTTGAAAAGCAAGGTTGTTCTCGAGCTTAGTAACATATCGGTGGTTCGTGATTTTCCGAATATCCTCTCGGAAGTATTACCAGGTTGTGACCTGACCGCTATGTTGAGTTCGTGATCAAGATGGTTTCTTGTAAACCACCCCTTCTCCAAGAACTTGTGTGGGATACCCCTGAGCTAGTTGGTCAAGCTAAACAAAAACTTGGAGAGTTGGAAGATAAAAGCTTGTCTGACTTAGTTCATGTTAAGGGATATCTTTCTGTGTGTGTGTGTGTGTGTTGAAGAAAGATGATATCTTCATCAATTGGTCCTTGTGATTAGTTGTTGTACCTTTTGTCATGCCAAAACTTTTATTTGAGTGTGGGCTATCGTCAAATCAAATCAAAACCAACGATATTCGTAATGTTGTCTTACTCATGGTTGGTCCCTTGAGCATACACCATTATATCTTTTGGGTCTGACCAATGCTATCACCATGTTCACATAATTGTGGAATTCCATTTATATGGAAACCAGGATGAATTGTTGTTGAGCCCATCGACAACATCCTTATCTTCTCCATAATCTTGTTGAACATTAAGCTAGTATTGGAAACTTTTGAAAGCATTTCTTCATGCTAGTTCATGAAGCATATGCTCAGATGAAAGAAGTAACTCTCTTTAACTCATGTGCATTTGATGCAAGCTGCCGCCGTGGGTTCGAGAAAGTTAGTTTTTGCTTCCTCTGGAATCATCCCAAGTTAGTCACGCATGTGCGAAGTACTCTATGGTTTGATAGGTTGGCCGCCTCCATTCTATATGTGTTTCCTAGCACACCAAGCCACTGATTGATTTGTTCAAGGAGAAGAAGTTCCTTCTTAAGAATCATGACTTATGTTAGGACTTCGTTATCCTCGATGATGGTTCCCCAACCTAAACTTGGTAGTATTTTATTATAAGACTACCACGTGGTCACGCTTGTCTTGGACAATGTGTTCACATGTTTGTAGCAGAACTAGCTCATGTTTTGGAGCTTACTACCGTAGTTCATTCTCCGAGAATCTCGCAACGTCATCTCATCGACTTGTGTTGCAAACTTTCATTTTTCTTTCCAGACCCGATGAATCTGGATTATTCTGACACCAACCAGATCTGAATCTCAGGCAGATATGATGGTTGGAACATTTCCCAAGAACTATAATATTGGTCTCGCGATAACCGGTAAAGTGGATGTCGTGGCCAACACACCCCGCCGGAAGACCTATTATTGTAGTATCTTGATTGAAGAAGTTGGCCACATCCCCATAAGGATTTTGCAGGATTTACCTCCATAGTTATTCCTTATGGATTCTGGAGCTTCTGAAGTCTGACATGTTACTTGATGTTCTAGATACCAAACCGTTTCAACAAATGGATTGCGCTAGCACATCAAGGAGAACATTAGAAGCGGAGTGCTAAATGTTTCTCGGTCGATCATCCAGATTTTGTTTCCTTGGCTTCGCTAAGGCGAAATCTGAGAAGGTGTTATCTCCTTTGCATCTGCATCGTCCATCCCCATTCATCATGGTAGTATGTTATGTTGCCAGGATCCTTGACACGGATATTGGTAAAACCTTGATGAACATGGAAATGCTCAAGTTCTTGAGAGCACGCTCAAGTGCTAGGTTTATCGTCGGCATTAATTGCATAGTACTCTCAGTTTCCTCGAGTATGCTATAATCTTTCAAACAGTGGATTCACTCTCTACTGATGGGGTTCCTCCCCAGTTACTAGAATCATTCCCATCATTTGCATTTTGTTCCCAGCTTGCACTGCCATCGTGCCACCCTACTCTGGATTACCCTTCTCAGTAATTACTGATCAGGATCATTTTCAAAAGTGGTCCTACCATGGGTTCCATCCATCCCCGATGATAAGCAAAATCATCCATTGCTTTGTCTTCAACGAGGTAATCCACATCATCCATTCTAGTCTGAGAATGCCATTCTACCGAACCCCTCTAAACGATCGCTCGAGAATTGCCTTAGGCTGGTATAAAGAGTTTCAATGATCTTTGAATCAAAGGTAATTCTTTTTGCCACTTAAGGGGATATTTCTACGAGTCACCTTCCCTAAAGTGCATCGTTATGGTATCATGGCAACTAAACTCCTCGCTACGTTGACAACTGTTCATCACCTTCTTAAGTGTGAAATTGTTGTCTACCTAGTGAACCTTCGCCATCCGTTCCACTCCATCCCTTTGGATGAATGCTTCGTATGTCAGCTCGAGAGATGTTCTTACCTCTCACTCCATGAGTTGATCTTGAATACTCGATCTTCAAGGAGATTGTCTTCTGTAGAGTCTCCTTCTATCGTCATCGTGTTTGATGAAGACCTCGCAAGCAAAGACGTCAAGATTATTTAGAGTCAACAGATCAACACCCTCGAGAAGACAGTTGGATCTTGGAGTTCATGTTATTAGTTTGTGTCCCCTTTGTCTTCTTACCTCACGTCTTGAATCTCGGGGAGAAATTCTTGTCTAGTGGGGGTGAGTTGTCACATCCCTAGTTCTGGTATGCACTGAGCTAGCTAGTCATGTGTTGCATCATGTTTAAATTCTTTTGAAACTTGAAATGGGGATGTCCAAACCCTAGCACCAAATGGAATTCAAATAGGTTCAACCTAAAAATATTTTCAATGAACCTGAAATGCTCTTCTTAAATTTTCATCATTTTTGTTTTGGTCCAGAACCTCTGACAAGAATGCTGCACATTTTTCTAGGCCATTCTAGATTATTGAATTAAATCATACAGTATTTGTTCTTGGACATTTAAATGCTATAAATAATTTTAAATGTCCAAATAATCTTGAAGGTAAATGAGGGCTGCTGGAAATAATCCAAACAGTGCCCACAAATATTTTCAGGATTTTTGAAAATGCTCTGGCATTTTTAATAAAGCCAAAACAATTGCAGAAAATAGAAAACAGGAAATAAAAGAGAGAAAGAGAGGCTAACTTGGCGCCACCTAGCAGGCCCACCTGCCGGCCCAGCCCAGCCACCACTCCAGCGAGCTGCTTGGCTCGGCCAGGCAGGCAGGCAGGTGCTCGACGCCGGCACCAGCACGCGCCACGCAGCTGTCCGCCGCTCTGCTTCCTCCCCTCGCCGTTTTGCCGCCCTGGGTCGGTCACCCACTCCTCCCCCGAGCCCGCAGTCACGCCTCTTCCTCCCAGCTCCTCTCCCACGCTCTCTCGCACCATGGCCGAGGCTGCAGCGCTCGCGCCACCGTGATAACCGCGTCCGCTGTCGTCCCCGTGCCCCGTCGGCGTGTCCGTTCGCTCCGCCGTCGTCGACTACGTCGAGCAGGCTGAGCCCCGAGCACTCGCCCGCTCTGGAGTCGCCCCCGCCCCCGTCTTCCCCAACTCCGGCCGCCGAGATCGCCATCGTCGCCCCACTCAGCTCAGGACTTCCACGAGCCCGCTTTGACGCTTGCTGCAATCGCCGTGAGCTCAGCTCCATCCTCCCCCTCTCCGTTAACTCTCTCCTGCACCGCATGCACGGCACCAAGTTCACCCGCACCCGCCGCCGCCGAGCTCGTCACCAACATGACTCCGGCCACCCACCGGCCACACCACCGTGACCAATGCACTCAACGCACTCGCAGGAACCCGTAGCACTACTCCACGCGCCTCGCCGTGCCCCGTAGCCTCGGGTTCGTCCTCACCCGAGCTCCAGCAGCCGCACAGCTCGGCGCCGGCGACGTTACCGGCAACCCCGAGCCCAACCACCGCCACCAAACGCTGCGACTTTCTCCCAGCTACGCGTAGATACTCTCCGCCGCCAATTTGGTTGCCGGAACGCAAAACTGCACTTCCACCGCCGCGTCTGGCCTCACCGGCGGCTAAACGCCGGCGGGTTTGACCCGCTGACCTTGACTGGGTGGGCCCAGGTTGACTCCCCCCCTGAGTCTATGACAAGTAGGGCCCGCTCTGCTAATTAACTTAGGTTAGCACTAACTAATATTAGTTAGTTAAACTAACTACTGACACGGAGGGCCCACAGGTCAGTTTGACCTGGACCAGCCCTGTTGACCGCTGATGTCACAGTGACGTAGTGCTGACGCAGTAACTTATTTTCTGGATTTATTCTTATATAGGAAATTCCAGAAATGTAGCAAACTTCAAAAATTCATAGAAAATAATCTATAACTCAGATTGGAATAAATTATATATGAAAAATGATCAGAAAAATCCAATCTATCCATCTGCACTGGTTTCATGCATGTTTAAACAACTTAACCTTGCTGTTTAGTGCAAAACATGATAAGGCACTATTTGAATTCATAATTTGAATTTGGGGTTGAACCTTTGGCTCAATATGACCCAAATCCATCTGGTTGTAGTTGCATTAGGACAACACACTCATATTGCCATGTCATGAGCATGCATCATATTGTGCATTGCATTGATTGTATTTCTTCTCTGTTGCCGGTATCTATCCCCTCTCGGTAGACGATGTTTCGACGTTGTGATCGTTGACACTGATGAAGACTCAATGCTATCTTCAGAAGTGCCAGGCAAGCAAAACCCCCTTGTTCAATTGAATACAATCCTACTCTCTCGCTCCTGCTCTCTTTTACTGCATTAGGACAACAACGATTCATCTGTTACTTGCTGCGGCAGCTGAACCCCTTTATCCTCTGCATGACCTGTCATTACCACAGTAAATAGATGAAACCCACTAGCATGAGTAAGAGTTGTTTGAGCCCTGATGTGCCTACTCATTCATGCTTGTTTGTCATGCCTGCTATTGCCTAGAGATGAGTCAGGTCTGATTCATCGGGGATGAATCAGAGGTGTGTGAACATGTCCTATTGTGTGCGAGCTAAGTGTGTGAACATGATTTGGTAAAGGTAGCAGTGAGAGGCCATGTAGGAGTACATGGTGGGTTGTCTCATTGAAGCCGTCCTTAGGAACTGAGTTCTGTGTTTGTGATCCATGATTCAGCTACTACCATGCATTGGGCCCTGAAATATGACCCCGCTCGACTTCTTAATCATCCTTGTCCTCTATCCAGGAGTTGCAAGTAGTTTCTGGTGTTTGTAGTATGCTGAAGGCCGTGCACAGTGCTGACCGGAGGGGTGGGCTGTGATGCGGTAGGCACGTGGCACGGTGTACCAGGCACCCGTTTGGTGTCTCGGGAACCCTGCACACATCGTTTGGGGCTGTGAGCGAAACTCCGGCCGGATCTCCTCGCGGATGGAACCCGAATAGGCGATAAACCTGGACTAGAGACTTGAGTGTTTAGGTAGGTCATGGTCTACACCCACGTCGGCTTTCCCTTGAAGTCTGCCGAGCACATGTCGTGTGCAGACGCTAAGTGGTGAAAACATGTATGAAGAAGTACACCCCTGCAGGGTTAACATCATCTATTCGAATAGCCGTGTCCGCGGTAAAGGACTTCTGTGTTGCCTATAACAGTTCATAGACAAGTGAAAGTAGATACTCTAAAATACGCAAGATAAGCGTGAGTGCTATGGATGGCGTTCTCGTAGGGAGACGGGAGCGGATCCATAGTGGTGTATTGATATGGTGAATATGTGGACTCGTGTGTGCCACCTCAAAAGAGTTACTTGCAGTCGTAGTTCAGGATAGCCACCGAGTCAAAGCTGGCTTGCTGCAGTTAAACCCCACCATCCCCTTTGTTGATAATGATGCATATGTAGTTAGTTCTGATGTAAGTCTTGCTGGGTACATTTGTACTCACGTTTGTCTATTTTATGTGTTTGCAGAGAGACTTCGGTCTCGCTAGTAGTTCCGCGTGGACTTCGACGTTTAGCTTGTTACCTCAGCTACGATCTTGTGCCCTCGGCAGGATCTGGTAGATAGTCGGGCTTTTCAGCCTTTTTCATTTGTAGATGTCTGTACTCAGACATGATAAGCTTCCACATGTGCTTGATCTGTATGCTCTGAATGTTGGGTCATGAGACCCATGTTTGTAATATCTCGCTCCTCGGAGCCTATTGAATAAAATACTTGAGTTGTAGAGTCATGTTGTGATGCCATGTTGTATTTGCACATATCGAGCATATTGTGTGTATGTTATTGAAATGCTTGGTATGTGTGGGATCTGACTATCTAGTTGTTTATCCTTAGTAGCCTCTCTTACCGGGAAATGTCTCCTAGTGCTTCCACTGAGCCATGGTAGCTTGCTACTACTCCGGAACACTTAGGCTGGCCGGCATGTGTCCTTCGTTCCTGTGTCTGTCCCATCGGGGAAATGTCACGCGATGAATACCGAAGTCCTGTTAGCCCGCTACAGCCCGGTTCACCGGAGTCATGCTAGCCCAGTGCTACAGTCTGGATTCACTCGCTGATGACCGACACGTTCGATGCTGGGTCATGGATGCCTGTCCCTGTAAGTTTGTGCCACTTTGGGTTTATGACTAGCCATGTCAGCCCGGGCTCCTTATCATATGGATGCTAGCGACACTATCATATACGTGTGCCAAAAGGCGCAAACGGTCCCGGGCAAAGGTAAGGCGACACCCGTGGGGATACCGTGTGTGAGGCCGCAAAGTGATATGAGGTGTTACATGCTAGATCGATGTGGCATTGAGTTGGGGTCCTGACAGCGCGTTGGCCGGGCCGCGACGCGCGTGGGAGGACAAAGCGGCCGGTGTCAGCAATGAAGTGGCAGTGCGCCCATCGCGGCGCACCGAGGGGTGCAACAATGAAGCCTGCTGCTCATGGCTAGCAGGGCCCGTGGCGGCGTTGGCCGCTGGTGACGGAGGACAACGAGGATAGCCGTCTCGTGCCGGTGCCGTCTGAGCGACGCGGGCGGCAACGGGGGCCCGACGCTTAGCGCGAGCCCGATGTGTGTCAGCCATTGAAGCGTCGGAGTGGCGGTGGATTGATCGACAGAAGAGAAGATCCGACGCACCCCTACCTGGTGCGCCAAATGTCAGATTTCGGGTTCCACAAATCGTTGATAGGTTCGAACTCTAGGGTGCGTGCAAAGATCTCAACCTACCCAGCCTGCCTACTCGCGATCCTCACAGCCTAGCGCATCGAGCTCAAAGGGATAGAGAGACGCAACAATTTATCTTGGTTCGGGCCACCTTGCGGTGTAATACCCTACTCGAGCTTTTTGGTGGATTGCCTCGAAGGGCTGGGGATGAACTAGTAAAGTGGATGAACAGCCTCAGGAGGTGAGGTGTTCTTGAGCTTGAGTGAGCTGATGAAGGAGGAATGGCTTCACTCCATTCGGATCTCTCCTCCATGGTGGTGGCTAAGTCCTCTTATAGTGGATTTGGTCCTCTTCCCAAATGTTGGCGGGAAGGGATCCCACAGAGGCCAGATTTGAAGGGGGACAAGAAGTACACCCTATCCTGACTAAAGTGGTTTTCGCCTGCAAAAGCCTCTAGTCATGACGCTGCGGTGGGCTCGACGATGACCTCCGTCCTGCCGTCCTGGCGGTCTTGGTCTTGTTGCACCAGAATAGAAACATTTGGCTGATTCCTCGGGACTCTGCGCCTGCTGTTTGCCTCCTTTGCACCAAAGAGGAAACTGGTACTCTGCGCCCGCCTGGCACCCGCCTAGCCTTGGTCGTCATGGCTCACGTCAGCTGAGCCTCATGAGGTGTACCTTGCATAGAAGTCTCCGCTCCTCGGGAGCCAGCCTGAGGAGGCTGATCCCCTTGGAGGTCTTGGCATCGCCTGCCTCGTGAGGCTTGGCCCCTCGCGACGGTCTTGAGTTGTTGATGCTAAAGCTGGGCTGTACCAGGCCGTTGATGGAGCCACGCAGTGGGCTGCAGGCAGGCAAGTCTGGGTACCCCATATCCAGAACGCCGAGAATTATAAATACTACTACTCCAAGATGACTGCAGATTCCTCCTCAACTCCTCATCCACCAAAAACAAACAAGTCATTCATCATCATTCCCTTGCGTCCGCCATGGCCAGTGTGATTTCTTGGTTGAGAGATTGCCACCAGGCAGAGGCAAGCATGGAAGCCGAAGCACGAGAGATGTCCCACCTCACCACGAAAGCAGCCGACATGTCCTGCCGCACGGCCGTAGCAGGACAGAGGTCCCGCCGCGCAGCCGTAGCAACACGAAGGTCCTGCCGCACCGTCGATGTAACAGACTGGTGCGGCCGTTCCGCGGAAGCAGCATAGTTGTCCGGCCGCGCCGTGGAAGCAACATAGTTGTTCGGCCATGCCGCGGAAGCAGCAAAGATGTCCTCCCATGCCGCGGTGGACTGGGAAAATGTCTCGTGGGCAGGCGAGGACTCTTACAGGTGCATGCATGTGATCGTCCATAGCCATATGGATTAGATCTCCGGCTGGGCAAGGTTGTAGGATGACATGAAAGCCTCGTTTGAACAGGCTACCGGCCTCATCCGGCAACTAAGGGAGTGCAATGAGAATCTCCAGGCCGAGCGCGACCTGCTGAGTGCGAAGATCGTCGGAAGTGCGGAGCAGCGGGAGGAGACCACTGCCTTGTTGAAGAGGACCAGTGTCATCGTCGAGAAACTTATGGACGAGAATGCCGTCCTGCGCATGAAGTGCAAAAGGCTAGTGGAGGAATCTGTGAATTCTCTCAAGCATCATATTGAGGACATGAAAGAGCTCATCGCCGGTTGCCGAGGAGACTAGTTCTGGCGGCCTGCAGCAACACATCAAGAAAGTAGAGATCAGCGAGCCAGATCGTTGTCTTCCTTCTTCTTTTGCCCTTGTGTATTTCGGACGTTGCCGCATGTGGCTCTTTTTAATTATGTTCCTAAATATGTAAGACATATATTATCACTGTCATCGTCCTTATATTCATCATCAAGATCCATGCAAAACTATCTTTTCAGATTTTCATTTTCTCTCTCTTAAATCTCAGTCCAGTGAGACATAGCCATGCCGTGAAATAGGGGCTCGAGTGCCATTAATGGAGACGTTGGGAGGGAGGTGCACGGCAGATAGAGGTCAAAGGGCTCTCCTCCCGATGAGCACGTCCAGGGGTCTGGTCGCACGCGTCCCATACTGAAATAGCTACCCCGCATGGCACCTCCTAGCCAATGAAAAAAAGGGGACGCGTGGCGGCACATAATTGGTAAGTAGAACACCCACGATTTCAATAATAGTTGTCTTTTTGATTTGTAATGTGACAACACTTGTTCCAAAATGACTTCGTTGATTGTTAATGTGTGTGCCTTCGCAAATCATACAGAAAAATTACCACAACATGTTGGTGCCATGTCATGACACCATGCCAAGTTTCATGATTTTCAGGCGTGTTTTCGATTTACAGGAATTAAAAAATGAAGTTTCTCAATCTTTTCAGCCTAGCCACGACGTCCAGATGTTTGAATTTCATTCCCATTTCTTGCATGGGACCTATTAATTCACCCAAGGACATGCATGTGATTTTTCAACCAACTTTGGTGCACTGGAGCATGTGCTTGTAGTTAAAATTTAAATTATGCACATTAAATGCCCAGAAATTCAATTAATTTATAAAAAGGCCAAACAAACCCGGAATAATTCCAAAATTTAGCACGATACTTCCATTTGGTCTAATCTGCGTGTGTAAAAAAAATTAATGCAGGAGAAGGCAGTGTACGTATGTTGTTTCGTACACGGAGGTGACACGTTCCCTCTCGGAACCACGAGCCTTCTTGAGAGAAGCTTCAGTTTGCAAGAAGCTTATACTAAAGCTTGTCCCAATTCACCCAAAATATTTATCGCAACATGTTGGTGCCATGTCATGACACCATGCCAAGTTTCATGATTTTCAGGCGTGTTTTGGATTTACATGAATTAAAAAACCAAGTTTCTCAATCTTTCTGGCCGAGCCACAATGCCCAGATGTTTGAATTTCATTCCCATTTTTAGCATGGGTGTCGGTATCAAAACCGGCGGAAGTCAGGTAGGGGGTCCCGAACTGTGCGTCTAAGGCGAATGGTAACAGGAGGCGGGGGACACGATGTTTACCCAGGTTTGGGCCCTCTCGATGGAGGTAATACCCTACTTCCTGCTTGATTGATCTTGATGATATGAGTATTACAAGAGTTGATCTACCACGAGATTGTAGAGGTTAAACCCTAGAAGCTAGCCTATGATTATGATTGTTGTTGTCCTACGGACTAAACCCTTCGGCTTATATAGACACCGGAGGGAGCTAGGGTTACATAGAGTCGGTTATAGAGAAGGAGATCTACATATCCGAATTGCCAAGCTTGCCTTCCACGCAAAGGAGAGTCCCATCCGGACACGGGACAAAGTCTTCAATCTTATATCTTCATAATCCAACACTCCGGCCAAAGTATATAGTCCGGCTGTTTGAGGACCCCCTAATCCAGGACACCCTCAGTAGCCCCTGAACCAGGCTTCAATGACGATGAGTCCGGCGTGCAGATTTTCTTCTGCATTGCAAGGCGGGTCCTTCTCCAAATTCCCTAGAGTACCTGTTGTTACGAGTAGTGTCCGGCTTCCCATTGATGTTGCACTCCTTGGTTTCTGTGCTTCAATAATGGCTATCTCCACGTGTTGAGCGAATGCGAGAAGTCGGGGCATTTTTACATTTGCCACCCTGACCATGTAAGTAAATCATCTATTTAAAGAGATGGGGATCCTCAGATCCAAATCACACCATCCTCCCCCAGCGAGTATTCATCAGAGCGCGCCCGGAAGAAGCCATCCCATCATGGCCGGCCTTCGCAGCTCCTCCTCCCGCTCCCGTAGCACTAAGCCAGGCGATTGGGAGAAGTGTTCTGTCCCCCATAGCTGACTAGTAGAGTTGTAGACCCAGGGGTTTTTCCCGCCTGCGTACATGGTCCCCGTCCAAGCCGGACTAGCCACTTATAATGGCGGGGAGCAAGCGGAGAGTTCTCCCAACCCATCCAAGGGGGAGCGGGTATGCTTTGTCCCCTATTTGCTGAGGGGACGCGGATTTCCAATCCATCCTTTCCTCCGCGGGCTCCTAGAGTTCTACGGCCTCCATCTGCATAACTTTACTCCAGCCTCCATACTGCATATCGCAGGCTACGTCGCCTTCTGCGAGCTATTTCTAGGCTGTGAAGCTCATTTCGAGCTATGGAAGAGGCTATTCTACCTTGTATCCCGCACTCAGGAGGGGTCGATATATCAAGTGGGCGGAGCCGAAATATGGCGCATCGCCGGGACCGGATACCTATCCGGTACACCGAAGAAGACATCCAAAGACTGGCCTTCGAAGTGGTTTTATATGGAGGATGTCCCCCTTCCGAACCCTATTTGGTTGGGCCTTCCTGAGTTTTCAAATGCCCCATTGAAGAAACGCCATAGCTGGCGCCCCCGGAGCCCCTAGGAGGAAGATGACAGAGAGATCCTTTTCCTGATGGATAGGATAAAGACACTGGCCAAATCAGGACTGACAATAATTGAGGTTATGTCAATATGTATAATGCGGGGAGTGCAACCACTTCAATATCGGGGGAAACCCATGTGGCACTTCAATGAAGAAGACGATTCCACCCACTGCAGCCGTAAAGGCCCGGACTCCGCCGCCGCTTTGGCGAAAATATTGTCCGATTTGTACAAAGGAGAAGAAGAGGAGTTCATCTGTATTAAGCCACGGGATGGATTCTCCATGTACAACCCCCAAGCTGGGTGAGCTGCTATCTTTTATTCCAGTCTTTCCTGCATTCTTTAGCACAAATATTTAGCTTGCCAATTCATAGCAGGAACTGCGAAAAGCTATGAGGGAGGTTCACAGCCCATCTCCACAGCCAGAGGACCCCGACCAGGCCCTCGACCCCGGACTCAAAGAAGATCCGGACGTATTTGTGGAGCTCGTCGACAGGTCATTTTATCAGTTAAGCTGCGATGGTGCCTTGGTGGCCATCATAGCTTATTATCCTGGCCTGCTCCCTGTATCACATGTAAGTAAAACCGGAGTCCCAACTTCCAAGAAGGATTCCCTCTTTGCACCTTACCCACCGCACATGTATTGCGTTTATAGGGAAGGCCATCGGGACACCGCGCCGAACCCGTGGTGACTCGTCAACAAGGGGCACCAAAGCCGGGTAGGCTTAAAAGGAAGGTGGACAGCACCGGGACACCATTGCAGAGGTATGATTAAAAACCTGCTACGTAATTATCGTCGTTAAAATATAACAATGTCCATGGTTTCCTGGCAGAAAAGGCGCTCACCGGACTATATCCGGAGAGCCTGCCAACCACGCCTCCACCAGCCGGACTCCGAGGCCGGACTCAAGGGCGGAGGTCAATGCGGGGACAATGCCGGAAGATCCTCCTACAGAGGATGCAGATAGATTCTCCGCTACAAACTCCGAAGTGGAGAGCGCCATGAATCGTAGGGGCCGGCGTACATCTGAGCTGCTCAGGATGGCCTCGCCAGATCCACGGACCAGTATGTAAAGGATATACGGGTAAGAAAATTTGATAAGTATGTATATCAGTAGCCCCTGAGACTTGAAACAGTTTGCACAACTGATTTAAGGATCAATTATATGCATAGGTTCATACAGATAAGAATACCCAGCTGTCTAAAGAGCTGGAGGAGTGCAAAGCCCAGCTACTGGCCGCAGTCGATAGAATGGAGGACTCCAAGAAGGCCTCGTCTGGTAATACTTGTCTTGATTGAAAAGAATGTTTTGACATATACCAGTTAGTATTTGGCATGCATGCAAATCTAACAATAGATTCTGCAGACAATCCCGGAGGTAATCCGGAGATCGTATCGGAGGATGAACAACATGCTCAATGGCAGCTAAAGGCTGGTGAGCACGTGCTTACAAAGGTTACGGGAGAAGAATGATCTCCAGGATGCGAAGACCTGGCTGGACGTTGAATTAAAAGATGTTCGGGCCCAGCTTGCTGACTCCGTGAAGGAGAATAAGAGGCTTCGACGCGGCATTTTTAGTAAGTGCTTGAATGAACCTTTATAAAGTTTGGCGAAGAGGCGGGCTAACAGAATTGTCTGTAGGTATGCTGACGGGTCGTCCCGAAGAGGAGATGCCCGGATCTGCAGGAGATCTTCGGCAAGAGCTCTCGCAACTGCACGGACAAATTCGGTAGGTGATGCAGGGCGTTACCCAGGCCTTGTGGCCGTCCGCATCCCTGCCCGAAGGCATGGGAGAGCTTGTTGAGATGCTCAAGGGAGCACGGTGGTGCTTCCAATTATGGAAGATATCGGCCTGCCGACAAGGTGCAAGGGAAGCCTGGGCCATGGTAAAGATGCGATACACCAAGGCTGACCCGAACCATATGGCCAAGGTAGGACCTGTAGGGTCAGATGGGAAAGAGATCCCCGTTAGTTTGGTATATGACCAGGTAGCATTAGCCGCAAAGTATTCCCAATAGGATTGTAGGCTAGACAGCCTGTTGGATGGTATAGAAGAAGAATTTAGTCAGTCTAAGTGACTATGTACTTCAAATGGCATATTTTGTCCCTAGCCGGATTGTAAATCATTTGTCATGGCAGACCTTTTTGCTTCAACCTCCGGACCCGACAGTCCGGAGTGTATCCGAATACCCGCTCAGTTATGCGAAAACCGGGGTATGCATGGAAACCAAGCGTAGGGGTCATAAGTGTTTGAACAGACAAGTACCCAACTAGCTATGTTATATTACATGGATAGCAAGAAACATCTTCCAGGGAGAATAGTTCCATTAAGGGTTCCTTTCCCTAGGGTACGCATGCATTAATGTGCATGTCCGAACTGCAAAAAGCGACGCAGGATATAAACCTCTGGGGGCATGTATTGAAATAAGTAAGAAACATCTTTTGTTCAACGATCGAATATTCCCTTAAGAACGCTAGCTTTCGGCTTCACCTAGTCTGAGGTACACATCCGGCTGACCCGGCAGTAACAATCGCAGAGGTGCTCCCCTTATGCCCTAGCCGAATTGACGGGAACGTAGGGCATAAACATAAGAGCTAGGCAACCCAGCTTGGCCAAAACTTAAGTCATATCGATGCATATAATGGTGAAAAAAGGCACATATGGAGAAGTGACACATATGTGGTGGGCATAAAGCCTGGAAGATAATTATATTAAGCTTCTGTACAAGAAGCCCCCCAGGTATATTGGGCGCGCATAGCACGGCAGGAGTGTGCGGTCGAAGCATGCTTGAAGCTTTTAAGGCTATATAAAAAAAAGAAAGAGAGATGATGCAACTTAAAAAAGAAAGGCAGGGGTAAGGAGACGACCACAAAGTTCGGCACTAGGCGTAGAATCTTTGGAGTCTGGCCGCGTTCCATGGGTTCGGCTTGAATCGATTATCGAATGCATCACGCAGATGTTACGCTCCTCCGGTGAGAACTTTATCAATGATGAAGGACCCTCCCACTTGGGCCTGAGCTTGTCCTTTTTCTTCTCCGGTAGGCGTAGAACGAGTTCGCCAACATTATAAGTTTTGGCCCCTACTTCCCTGCTTTGATACCTTCGAGCCTGCTGCTGATAGAATGCGGAACGGGCCTTTGCGACATCACACTCCTCCTCCAGGGCATCTAAACTGTCTTGCCGATCCAGCTCGGCTTCTCTCTCTTCGTACATGCGCACTCGAGGTGAGTCATGAATGATGTCGCAGGGTAACACTACCTCTACGCCGTACACCATAAAAAATGGTGTGTATCTGGTGGTGCGATTTGGCATGGTCCGCAGCCCCCATAGTACGGAGTCGAGTTCTTCGACCCAATGCGTATCTGATTTCTTCAAGGAGCGCACTAGTCTGGGTTTAATGCCGCTCATAATAAGACGATTTGCTCATTCGACTAGACCGTTTGTTTGGGGGTGAAAGACGGAAGCATAATTGAGCTTAATACCCATTTTGCCGCACCAAGTTTTCACCTCATCGGCTGTGAAGTTTGAGCCGTTATCGGTGATGATGCTGTGAGGGACACTGTAACGGTGTACGACCCCGGATATGAAGTCTATCACTGGTCCAGACTCGGCCATTTTAACTGGTTTGGCTTCTATCCATTTGGCGATTTTATCCACCATGACCAACAAGTATTTCTTCTTATGGCTTCCTCCTTTAAGGGGTCCAACCATATTGAGCCCCCAGACCGGAAAGGGCCAAGTTATGGGGATTGTTTGAAGAGCGATAGGTGGCATGTGGCTTTGATTTGCAAAAAGCTGGCAACCGACGCAATGTTGGACGAGGTCCTGTGCGTCTGCTCAGGCTGTCGGCCAGTAGAAACCTGTACGGAAGGCCTTTCTTACAAGGGACCGAGCTGCGGCGTGATGGCCGCCAAGTCCAGCATGAATTTCGGCCAGTAACTGTCGTCCTTCCTCTTCGGAGATGCACCTTTGGAGCACTCCGGTCGCGCTTTTGTTATAAAGCTCTCCCTCGTGGACCTTGTAGGCTTTAGAGCGCCGCACAATGCAACGTGCCTCATTTTGGTCCTCGGGGAGTTCTTGCCTATTTAGGTAGGCTAAGAAGGGTTCTGTCCACAGGGCTATGACAACCATAATTGCGTGGGCTGAAGGTGTTATTTTGGTGGCGGAGCCTCCGATTACGTCAGAGTGTTCGGGATCTGGGGTTGTGTTTGGATTCGGACTTGTATTGTGATACGTCCATTTTGCATCATGCTTTTATATCAATATTTATTGCATTATGGGCTGTTATTACACATTATATCTCAATACTTATGGCTATTCTCTCATATTTTACAAGGTTTACCATGAAGAGGGGGAATGCCGGCAGCTGGAATTCTGGCTGGAAAAGGAGCAAACATTGGAAACCTATTCTGCACTACTCCAAAAATCCTAAAACTCCACGAAACCTGTTTTTGGAATTAATAAGAATTATTGAGCGGAAGAAATACATCAGGGGGCCCACACCCTGGCCAGGAGGGTGGGGGTGCGCCCACCCCTACTAGGTGCGCCCCCTGTCTCCTGGGCCCCCTGGTGGCCCCCCGATGTTCATCTTCTGCTATATGAAGGCTTTTACCCTAGAAACAATCGTGGGCAAGCTTACGGGATGAAACTCCGCCGCCATGAGGCGGAACCTTGGCGGAACCAATCTAGGGCTCCGGCGGAGCTGTTCTGCCGGAGACACTTCCCTCCGGCAGGGGGAAATGATCACCAACGTCATCACCAACGATCCTCTCATTGGGAGGGGGTCAATCTCCATCAACATCTTCACTAGCACCATCTCCTCTCAAAACCCTAGTTCATCTCTTGTATCCAATCTTGTATCAAAACCACAAATTGGTACCTGTGGGTTGCTAGTAGTCTTGATTACTCCTTGTAGTTGATGCTAATTGGTTTACTTGGTGGAAGATCATATGTTCAGATCCTTAATGCATATTATTACTCCTCTGAGTATGAACATAAATATGCTTTGTGAGTAGTTACGTTTGTTCCTGAGGACATGGGTGAAGTCTTGATATTAGTAGTCATGTGAATTTGGTATTCGTTCGATATTTTGATGAGATGTATGTTGTCTTTTCCTCTATTGGTGTTATGTGAACGTCGACTACATGACACTTCACCATTATTTGGGCCTAGAGGAAGGCATTGGGAAGTAATAAGTAGATGATGGGTTGCTAGAGTGACAGAAACTTAAACCCTAGTTTATGCGTTGCTTTGTTAGGGGCTGATTTGGATCGATATGTTTAATGTTGTGGTTAGGTTTACCTTAATACTTCTTTTGTAGTTGCGGACTCTTGCAATAGGGGTTAATCATAAGTGGGATGCTTGTCCAAGTAAGGGCAGTCCCGGTCCACCCACATATCAAATTATCAAAGTACTGAACGCGAATCATATGAACGTGATGAAACCTAGCTTGACGATAATTCCATGTGTCCTCGGGAGCTCTTTCTCATTATAAGAAATTGTCCAGGCTTATCCTTTGCTACATAAAGGATTGGGCCACCTTGCTGCACTTTATTTACTTTATTTACTTGTTACTCATTACAATTTATCTTATCACAAAACTATCTATTACCTACAATTTCAGTGCTTGCAAAGAAAACCTTACTGAAAACCGCTTATCATTTCCTTCTGCTCCTCGTTGGGTTCGACACTCTTACTTATCGAAAGGACTACGATAGATCCCCTACACTTGTGGGTCATCAAGACTCTTTTCTGGCGCCGTTGCCGGGTAGTGTAGCGCTTTTGGTGAGTGGAACTTGGTAAGGAAACATTTATATAGTGTGCTGAAATTTTCTGTTACTTGTCACTATGGAAACTAATCCTTTGAGGTCCTTGTTCGGGGTATCTTCACCCCAACCAGAAGAGCAAAGAGTTGCTCCTCAACCTACTGAACTTTTCGAAAATATTTACTTTGAGATTCCTTCGGATATGATAGAGAAACTGCTAGCTAATCCATTTGCAGGAGATGGAACATTGCATCCCGATTTACACCTTATCTTTGTGGATGAAGTTTGTGGATTATTTAAGCTTGCAGGTATTCCCGATGATGTTGTCAAAAGGAAGGTCTTCCCTTTATCTCTGAAGGGAGATGCATTGACATGGTATAGGCTATGTGATGATATGAGATCTTGGAATTATAAACGCTTGAAGTTGGAATTTCACCAGAACTTCTATCCTATGCATCTTGTTCATCGTGATTGTAATTACATATATAATTTCTAGTCTCGCAAAGGAGAAAGCATCGCTCAAGCTTGGGGGAGGCTTAAGTCAATGTTATATTCATGCCCCAATCATGAGCTCTCCTGGGAAATGATTATTCAAAATTTTTATGCTCGGCTTTCTCTCAATGATCGCAACCTGCTCGATACTTCTAGTGCTGGTTCTTATATGCTAAAGACTATTGATTTCAAATGGGACTTATTGGAAAGAATTAAACGCAACTCTGAAGATTGGGGTTCCGACGATGGTAATGAGTCAGGTATGACACCTAAGTTTGATTGGTGTTAAATATTTTATGGATACCGATGCTTTTCGTGGATTTAGCACTAAGTATGGACTTGACTCTGAGATAGTAGCTTCTTTCTGTGAATCTTTTGCTACTCACGTTGATCTCCCTAAAGAGAAGTGGTTTAAATATAATCCTCCCGTTGAAGTAAAAGTAGTTGCACCTATTATAGTTGAAGAAAAGACTGTTACCTATAGTGATCCTATTGTTCCTACTACTTATGTTGAGAAACCTCCTTTTCCTGTTAGGATAAAGGATCATGCTAAAACTTCAACTGTTGTTCGTAAGAGTAATACGAGGACTTATACCCCTCCTGAGCAAATCAAAGTTGAACCTAGTATTGCTATGGTTAAAGATCTCTCGGATGATGATTTAGATGGGCATGTTATTTATTTTTGTGGTGAGACTGCTAATATTGTTAGACCAGATACTAAGATACATAGACCTTTGGTAGGCATGCCCATTATTTCTATTAAAATAGGATATAATTGTTATCATGGCTTATGTGATATGGGTGCTAGTGCTAGTGCAATACCCTATGACTTATATAAAGAAATTATGCATGATATTGCACCCGTTGAGTTGGAAGGTATTGATGTTACTATCAAGCTTGCCAATAGAGATACTATTTCACCAGTTGGGATTGTTAGAGATGTTGAAGTATTGTGTGAGAAGGTTAAATACCCTGCTGATTTTCTTGTTCTTAGTTCCCCACAAGATGACTTTTGTCCCATTATTTTTGGTAGACCTTTCTTGAATACTGTTAATGTTAAGATTGATTGTGAAAAGGATACTGTCACAATCGGCTTAGATGGCATGTCTCATGAGTTTAATTTTGCTAACTTTCGTAGACAACCTCGTGATAGAGAATCACTTAGTAAGGATGACATTATTGGTCTTGCTTCTATTGCTGTGCCTCCTACTGATCCGTTATAACAATACTTGCTTGACCATGAAAATGATATGTTTATCAAGGAAAGAAGGGAAATAGATGAAGTGTTCCTTAAACAGGAACCCATGCTTAAACACAACCTTCCCGTTGAAATTCTTGGGGATCCCCCTCCACCCAAGGGTGATCCGGTGTTTGAACTCAAACCATTACCCGCTAATCTTAAGTATTCTTATCTTGATGAAAAGAAAATATATCTTGTTATTATTAGTGCTAACTTTTCAGAGCAAGAAGAAGAAAGATTATTGAAAACTCTGAAGAAGCACCACGCTGCTATTGGATATACTTTGGATGATCTTAAGGGCATTAGTCCCACGTTATGTCAACACAAAATTAATTTGGAGGCTGATGCTAAACCAGTTAGAGATCCTCAACGATGACTGAATCCCAAGATGAAAGAAGTGGTAAGAAAGGAGATACTAAAGCTCCTTGAGGCAGGTATAATTTATCCCGTTGCGGATAGTGAATGGGTAAGCCCTGTCCATTGTGTTCCTAAAAAGGTAGGTATTACCGTTGTTCCTAATGATAAAGATGATTTGATCCTGCAAAGAATTATTACAGGTTATAGGATGGTAATTGATTTCCGTAAGTTAAATAAAGCTACTAAGAAAGATCATTACCCTTTACCTTTTATTGATCAAATGCTAGAAAGACTATCCAAACACACACATTTATGCTTTCTAGATGGTTATTCTGGTTTCTCTCAAATACCTGTGTCAACGAAGGATCAATCTAAAACCACTTTTACTTGCCCTTTTGGTACTTTTGCTTATAGACGTATGCCTTTTGGTTTATGTAATGCACCTGCTACCTTTCAAAGATGCATGATGGCTATATTCTTTGATTTTTGTGAAAAGATTTGTGAGGTATTCATGGACGACTTCTCCGTTTATGGATCCTCTTTTGATGATTGTTTGAGCAACCTTGATCGAGTTTTGCAGAGATGCGAAAACACTAGTCTCGTCCTGAATTGGGAAAAGTGCCACTTTATGGTTAATGAAGGCATTGTCTTGGGGCACAAGATCTCCGAGAGAGGTATTTAAGTTGATAAAGCCAAGGTTGATGCTATTGAAAAGATGCCATGTCCCAAGGACATAAAAGGTATAAGAAGTTTCCTTGGTCATGCCGGTTTTATAGGAGGTTCATTAAGGACTTTTCTAAAATCTCTAGGCCTCTGATTAATTTATTGCAAAAAGATATTCCTTTTGTCTTTGATGATGATTGTGTAGAAGCATTTGAAATACTTAAGAAAGCTTTGATCACTGCACCTATTATTCAGCCACCTGATTGGAATTTACCTTTTGAAATTATGTGTGATGCTTGTGATTATGCTATATGTGCTGTTCTAGGGCAAAGAGTTGATAAGGAATTGAATGTTATCCAGTATGCTAGTAAGACTCTTGATAATGCCCAGAGAAATTATGCTACTACTGAAAAAGAGTTCTTAGCAGTTGTGTTTGCATGTGATAAGTTTAGACCTTATATTGTTGATTCCAAAGTTACTATTCACACTGATCATGCTGCTATTAAATATCTTATGGAAAAGAAAGATGCTAAGCCTAGACTCATTAGATGGGTTCTCTTGCTCCAAGAATTTGATTTGCATATTATTGATAGAAAGGGAGCTGAGAACCCCATTGCAGACAACTTGTCTAGGTTAGAGAATGTTCTTGATGACCCACTGCCTATTGATGATAGCTTCCCTGATGAACAATTAGCGGTCGTTAATGCTTCTCGTACTGATCCTTGGTATGCTAATTATGCTAATTACATTGTTGCTAAATTTATACCTCCTAGTTTCACATACCAGCAAAAGAAAAAGTTCTTTTATGATTTAAGACATTACTTCTGGGATGACCCACACCTTTATAAAGAAGGAGTAGGTGGTGTTATTAGACGTTGTGTGCCTGAGCCTGAACAGGAACAGATCCTATGCAAGTGTCACTCTGAATCCTATGGAGGACACCATGCTGGAGATAGAACTGCACACAAGGTACTACAATCTGGTTTTTATTGGCCTACTCTCTTCAAAGATGCTCGTAAGTTTGTCTTATCTTGTGATGAATGTCAAAGAATTGGTAATATTAGTAGACGTCAAGAAATGCCTATGAATTATTCTCTTGTTATTGAACCGTTTGATGTTTGGGGCTTTGATTATATGGGACCTTTTCCTGCCTCTAATGGTTATACACATATTTTAGTTGCTGTTGATTACGTTACTAAGTGAGTAGAAGCTACTCCAACTAGTAGTGCTGATCATAACACTTCTATTAAAATGCTTAAAGAAGTTATTTTTCCGAGGTTTGGAGTCCCTAGATATCTTATGACTGATGGTGGTTCACATTTTATTCATGGTGCCTTTCGTAAGATGCTTGCTAAGTATGATGTTAATCATAGAATCGCATCTCCTTATCATCCACAGTCTAGTGGTCAAGTAGAGTTGAGCAATAGAGAACTCAAATTAATTTGGCAAAAGACTATCAATAGATCTAGAAAGAATTGGTCCAAAAAAACTTGATGATGCACTATGGGCCTATAGAACTGCATACAAAAATCCTATGGGTATGTCTCCATAAAAGATGGTTTATGGAAAAGTGTGTCATTTACCTCTTGAACTTGAACATAAAGCATATTGGGCTATTAAAGAGCTCAACTATGACTTCAAACTTGCCAGTGAGAAGAGGTTGTTTGATATTAGCTCACTTGATGAATGGAGAACCCAAGCCAATGAGAATGCCAAGCTATTTAAAGAAAAAGTCAAACGCTGGCATGATAAAAGGATACAAAAGCGTGAGTTTAACGTAGGAGATTATGTGTTATTATTCAACTCTCATTTAAGATTTTTTGCAGGAAAACTTCTCTCTAAATGGGAAGGTCCTTATGTTATCGAGGAGGTCTATCGTTCTGGTGCAATAAAAATCAACAACTTCGAAGGCACAAGTCCGAGGGTGGTGTACGGTCAAAGAATTAAACATTATATTTCAGGTAATCCTATCAATGTTGAAACTAATATTATTGAAACCGTAACCCCGGAGGAATACATAAGGGACACTTTTCAGAACATTCCAGACTCCAGAAAGGAATAGGTATGTGGTACGGTAAGTAAACCGACTCCAAAACAACTTCAATGGCAATTTTTATCAGTTTTGGAATATTTAAGAATTTTAGGAAGAAAGAAGTAGTCCGAAAGGGACACGAGGCCACCACGAGAGTGGAGGGCGCGCCCACCTGTTTTCTTGCACGTTACATATTTTGGTTGGTAAAAATTCATTATATAAACTCCCGAAGGTTTTGATCTCCGTATCACGCAAATATCCTCTGTTTTCATTTCGAGCTGCTTCTGTTGCAGATCTATATCACCATGATGTCAACTTCCTCCAACAACAAAGACAAGGATGGTTGGCTATTGAAGATAGAGCTGAAAAGAGAAGAACCGGAAGAGATCAACAAGGATGAAGGGAACAAGAAGGCCATGGAGGTTCAAGCTCCGGCGGTGAAAGAAGAAGACATCCCTCAACCTTTACCTAACCTCTTTACTCCAACAGAGATTGAAGCTTTCAAGATGATTGAATTAGCTCGCATACAGAACAAGTATCTCACACAGGAGAATATTCTGTAGAAGGATCATATCGCCGGACTCAAAGGCATTATCCCCAAGTTGGAGGAGCTTTTACGCTCAATGTGCGATTATCCACCGTCATCATCACCACCTCCATCACCTCCGAGGACATAATCACATGGGTATGGGCACTCCCCTTGGCAATTGCCAAGCTTGGGGAAGGTGCCCCGGTATCATATCACCATCACACTCTTATCTTTACTGTTTTATTTAGTTCGATCCTTTTAGTAGTATCTTGATCTAGTAAATTGAAGTGTTGATAACAAGTAGTTTTGAGTCTTGCTTTGTGATCTCTTTGTGTAATCTAGTCCGTGAGTTATCTATAATAAAGATTAGTGTTGAGTCGAGGGTTTTGCTATGTTGCTATGATCTTAAGAAAGTAGAAAGAATAAAGGAGTTCATATTGATCTTATGGTTAGTGATGACTTCACACATAGAAAGTATGAGGCATCAAAGTTGTTGAGAGTTGATAAACGTAGTTTTGGTCATCGTTGCAATTAATAGGAAGTGATAAGGAAAGAGAGGTTCACATACAAATATATTATCTTGGACATCTTTTATGATTGGGAGCACTCATTAAGTATGACATGCTAAAAGAGTTGACGTTGGACAAGGAAGACAATGTAATGGTTTATGTTTTCGCACATCTCAGTTAAAGTATATTGTCATTGACCTTCCAAACATGTTGAGCTTGCCTTTCCCCCTCATGCTAGCCAAATTCCTTGCACCAAGTAGAGATGCTACTTGTGCTTCCAAATATCCTTAAACCCAGTTTTTCCATGAGAGTCCACCATACCTACCTATGGATTGAGTAAGATCCTTCAAGTAAGTTGTCATGTTGCAGGCAATAAAAATTGCTATCTAAATATGTATGACTTATTAGTGCAGAGAATATAAGCATTATACGATCTTGTTGTGGAAGTAATAAAAGCGACGGACTGCATAATAAAGGTCCACATACAAGGGGCAATATAAAGTGACGTTCTTTTGAATTAAGATTTTGTGCATCCAACCCTAAACGCACATGACAACCTCTGCTTCCCTCTGCGACGGGCCTATATTTTACTTTATGTTTTTACTTTATGCTTGAGTCAAGGTGATGCTCACCTTTCCCTTTTTCATTTTATCCTTTGGCAAGCTCCTCGTGTTTGAAAGATCATGATACATATATCCAATTGGATGTAAGTTAGCATGGGCTATTATTGTTGACATCACGTAAAGGTGAATACGTTGGGAGGCAATACGATAAGCCCCTATCTTTCTCAGTGTCCGGATGAAATTCCATAACCACAAGTATTGCGTGAGTGTTAGCAATTGTAGAAGACTACAAGATAGTTGAGTATGTGGACTTGCTGAAAAGCTCTATTCTTGACTCTTTCTGATGTTATGATAAATTGCAATTGCTTCAATGACTGAGATTATAGTTTGTTAGTTCTCAATGAAGTTTTTGAACCATGCTTGACATTGTGAATTGATCTTTACTTGAGCATAAGAAATCATATGCTAAAATCTATTTATGTTGCCGTTATAAGAATAATCATGATGCCCTCATGTCCATATTTTATTTTTATCGGCACCTCTATCTCTAAACATGTGGACATATTTTTCGATTTCGGCTTCCGCTTGAGGACAAGCGAGGTCTAAGCTTGGGGGGGTTGATACGTCCATTTTGCATCATGCTTTTATATCAATATTTATTGCATTATGGGCTGTTATTACATATTATATCTCAATAGTTATGGCTATTCTCCATTATTTTACAAGGTTTACCATGAAGAGGGGGAATGCCTGCAGCTGGAATTCTGGCTGGAAAAGGAGCAAACATTGGAAACCTATTCTGCACTGCTCCAAAAATCCTGAAACTCCACGAAACCTGTTTTTGGAATTAATAAGAATTATTGAGCGGAAGAAATACATCAGGGGGCCCACACCCTGGCCAGGAGGGTGGGGGTGCGCCCACCCCTACTGGGCGCGCCCCTGTCTCCTGGGCCCCCTGGTGGCCCCCAGATGTCCATCTTCTGCCATATGAAGGCTTTTACCTTGGAAGAAATCGTGGGCAAGTTTACGGGATGAAACTCCGCCGCCACGAGGCGGAACCTTGGTGGAACCAATCTAGGGCTCCGGTGGAGCTGTTCTGCCGGGGACACTTCCCTCCGGGAGGGGGAAATCATAACCAACGTCATCACCAATGATCCTCTCATCGAGAGGGGTTCAATCTCCATCAACATCTTCATCAGCACCATCTCCTCTCAAAACCCTAGTTCATCTCTTGTATCCAATCATGTATCAAAACCACAAATTGGTACCTGTGGGTTGCTAGTAGTGTTGATTACTCCTTGTAGTTGATGCTAATTGGTTTACTTGGTGGAAGATCATGTTCAGATCCTTAATGCATATTATTACTCCTCTGATTATGAACATGAATATGCTTTGTGAGTAGTTACGTTTGTTCCTGAGGACATGGGTGAAGTCTTGCTATTAGTAGTCAAGTGAATTTGGTATTCGTTCGATATTTTGATGAGATGTATGTTGTCTTTTCCTCTGGTGGTGTTATGTGAACGTCGACTACATGACACTTCACCATTATTTGGGCCTAGAGGAAGGCATTGGGAAGTAATAAGTAGATGACGGGTTGCTAGAGTGACAGAAGCTTAAACCCTAGTTTATGCGTTGCTTTGTTAGGGGCTGATTTGGATCGATATGTTTAATGTTGTGGTTAGGTTTACCTTAATACTTCTTTTGTAGTTACAGAAGCTTGCAATAGGGGTTAATATAAGTGGGATGCTTGTCCAAGTAAGGGCAGTACCCAAGCACTGGTCCACCAACATATCAAATTATCAAAGTACCGAATGCGAATCATATGAATGTGATGAAACCTAGCTTGACAATAATTCCCATGTGTCCTCGGGAGCTATTTTCTCATTATAAGAAATTGTCCAGGTTTATCCTTTGCTACATAAAGGATTGGGCCACCTTGCTGCACTTTATTTACTTTATTTACTTGTTACTCGTTACAATTTATCTTATCACAAAACTATCTATTACCTACAATTTCAGTGCTTGCAGAGAAAACCTTACTGAAAACCGCTTATCAGTTCCTTATGCTCCTCATTGGGTTCGACACTCTTACTTATCGAAAGGACAACGATAGATCCCCTACACTTGTGGGTCATCATATTGCCGGTCTCCCCTTCCCACACCACGGATGGCTTGAACATCCTTTCCAAAAAGATATTAGGTGGGACGGGGTCGTGCTTAGCGCCGATACGAGCGAGGATATCCGCCTCTTGATTGTTTTCTCGGACCACATGGTGGAATTCGAGCCCCTTGAACCGAGCTGACATTTTGAGGATGGCATTGCAGCAGGCCGCCATTTTTGGGTCCTTAGCGTCGAAGTCTCCATTTATTTGGGATATTGCGAGGTTCAAATCCCCATGCACTTCTAGGCATTGAATGCCCATGGAGACTGCCATTCGAAGACCATGCAACAGAGCCTCGTATTCGGCTGCATTGTTCAAATCTGTGTATAGTATTTGGAGTACGTATTGGACTGTATCTCCGGTGGGGGATGGCAGGATAATGCCTGCCCCCAGACCAGCCAGCATCTTAGAGCCATCGAAGTGCATGATCCAATTGGAGTACGCACCATACTCTTTAGGGAGTTCGGCTTCTGTCCATTCAGCGATGAAGTCAGCCAGTACTTGCGACTTAATGGCTCGCCGTGGTTTTTATGTGATGTCGAACAGGAGGAGCTCAATAGCCCACTTAGCAATCCGGCCCGTGGCATCGAGGTTATTGATTATATCGTTGAGTGGTACTTCGGAGGCCACCGTGATTGAACACTCTTGAAAGTAGTGACGTAGTTTCTGGGATGCCATGAAGACCGCGTATGCTATCTTTTGATAATGTGGGTACCGTGACTTGCATGGAGTGAGGACAGTGGATACGTAGTATACCGACTTTTGAAGCGGGAATTTGTGTCCGCCCATCTCTCGTTCGATGACGAGCACTGCGCTTACAACCTCATGTGTTGCAGCTATACATAATAGCATAGGTTCACCGATATTTGGCGCGGCCAGGATTGGATTGCTGGCCAGGAGGGCCTTTATTTCTTCCAGTCTGGCCATACCGCATCCGTCCACTCGAAGTGTTCGGTGCGTCGAAGAAGCCGATAGAGAGGTAGTGCCTTTTCTCCTAATCGGGAGATAAAGCGGCTTAGAGCAGCCACGCATCCAGTTAATTTCTGGATTTGCTTGAGGTCTGTTGAGGTAGCCAACTGTGACAGAGCTCGGATTTTAGCCGGATTTGCTTCAATTCCTCTATTGGAAACGATGAAGCCCAAGAGCTTTCCGGCAGGTACGCCGAAAACGCATTTTTCTGGATTGAGCTTAATGTCGTATGTTCGGAGATTGTCGAACGTGAGCCTCAAGTCGTCTATTAAAGATTGGACGTGTCTGGTTTTGATTACCACATCGTCTATGTATGCCTCCACTGTTTTGCCGATTTGTGTTTCCGGGCATGTCTGAATCATGCGTTGATAGGTTGCACCGGCGTTTTTGAGCCCGAAAGGCATGGTGTTAAAACAGAAGGGGTTGTATGGAGTGATGAATGCCGTTGCGGCTTGATCGGACTCCGCCATCTTGATTTGATGGTATCCGGAGTATGCGTCGAGGAAACACAATGAGTCGTGTCCTGCGGTAGCGTCGATGATTTGATCGATGATGGGGAGGGCGAAGGGATCATTAGGGCAGGCCTTATTGAGGTCCTTGAAATCGACTCATAGGCGCCAGGATTTGTCCTTCTTTGGTACCATCACCAGGTTTGCTAGCCAGTTTGGATGTTTTATTTCTCTGATGAATCCAGCCTCGAGTAACTTGGCTAGCTCCTCTCCCATGGCTTGTCGCTTAGGTTCTGAAAAGCGCCGAAGAGTCTACTTGACCGCCTTGTATCCCTTCAGTATGTTTAGGCTATGCTCGGCCAGTCTGCGTGGGATACCTGGCATATCTAAAGGATGCCAGGCGAAAATGTCCCAATTCTCGCGCAAGAACTCTCGCAGTGCGGCGTCTATTGTGGGGCTCAGCTGTGCCCTGATGGATGCTATTTTTGTAGGTTCCATTGGGTGGACTTGGAATTTGACTATTTCGTCCGCTGGTTTGAAAGAGGTGGACTTGGGTCGTATGTCGAGTATCACGTCGTCCCTGTCCACCGTGGAGTGCAATGCAGTTAGTTCTTCGATCGCGAGGTCTTTGGATAATGACTCAAGGACCAGAGCAACGGTTTTTATTTTCGGCACGGAGTGCTACGTCTGGATCACTAGCTAGAGTGATTATTCCATTGGGCCCGGGCATCTTGAGCTTCATGTACCCGTAATGGGGTATAGCTTGGAAGCTCGTGTATGTGTCCCTCCCTAAAAGGGCGTGGTATCCGCTACTAAATGGGGCCACTTGGAATGTGATTTCTTCGGACCTATAATTCTCCGGCGTGCCGAATACCACATCTAGTGTGATTTTTCCCGCGCATCGTGCCTCCCAACTTGGGATGATACCTCTGAAGGTCGTGCTGCTTTGCTCAATGCGGCTCTTGTCTATTTCCATTTTGATAAGAGTTTCCTTGTAGATGAGGTTTAATCCACTGCCACTGTCCATGAGCACTTTAGTAAGCCGGAAGCCGTCCATAATTGGACTAAGGACCAAAGCAGCTAATGCTCGGACTGTTCGGAATTGAGGTTCGTCACTGGCATTGAAGGTTATGGCCGTGTCGTTCCATGGATTTATTGCTGCAATGTGGTAGACTTCGGCGAGGCCGCGGAGTGCTCGCTTACGCCTATTATTTGAGGCGAAAGTCTCGAAGACTGTTAGTACTGTATTGTTATTTTCCGTGGGATGGTGCTCTGCGGTATTATTGATGAGGAGATCCTCGCCGCTCTTGGCCACCTGCCGGAGTATCCAACATGCTCTCAGGCTGTGTGTTGGTATGGTATCCGGTGTACTGTGAATTTTGCATCGCCCATTGAGCCATCCCTCCAATACGGTTCCACGCCCTGTAGTGGGCTTTGGTTTCTTTATCATTGGATCGGTTGACTTGCGAGAGTGCACCCTTTTTGATCGGACGAGGGGTTTAGTGAGAGCCGGAGGGTCCCAGAATTTTGTTTGGGTTTTCCATGCGCTTTCCATCGCACAGTACTTATGTACTATGGCCGCCAAGTCAGCGAAGTGTGCTATGTCATGGCGACTTATGGCATTTAGAATTCCCTTGTCCGTGCAATTTTTGCAAAAGAATGAGATTGCGTCTTCCTCGCGACCTCACTCATTACAAGGAGGAATCTGGCCCAGAAGTGATGTATTGTCTCATGGGGCTCTTGTCTAATGTGGGAAAGATCAC
The DNA here is from genome assembly GCA_963921465.1 of Triticum timopheevii. Taxonomy (NCBI): domain Eukaryota; kingdom Viridiplantae; phylum Streptophyta; class Magnoliopsida; order Poales; family Poaceae; genus Triticum; species Triticum timopheevii. Next base: position 467,871,225 of record OY997266.1, read on the forward strand.
TTGTGTCTGGGTGGGTGGGTAGATTTAAGTCCAAACCCTGACCCGATCTAAGACCCAGGGGCAGAGAAGCTTCCGAGCTTGACGTCTCGGACTCCCGGATGATGCCCAATTTTCCTGGCCCGCCGTCCGATTCTAGGTTCGGAGCCTGGGCCATGTCCTCCCGAAGACGGGTATCCGGCTCGAAGAGCTCGGGAATCCGGACATAGTTCGTCCTCAAAATAGAGGAAGAATCGCTGCATTGTTCCTCCACCACCACTATCTGATGGGTGACCGGCGGAGAGTTAATCTCCCTTTGGTTTGGTTTAAGCCCGATCCGATCATAGTCCGTAGCAACTGCTAGGGTGGCGATGCGATCCAAGAGCTCGTTCAGGGAGGAGAGCTCCATTGGATCCATCTGCTCGGTGAATTCTGAGATGACGTGGAGGCGGTTCTTGATGACCTGAGAAGTCATCGTCGGCGCGGCGGCCGAACGGGCGGTCATGACGAAGCCGCCCAGCCGGAGAGTCTGGCCTACAACCAGGGCTCCCCCAGAGGTGATGTTGTCCATGACAACAAGGTGAGCCATCAAACCTTATCGTGACGGCACAGTGGAACTCTCAATGAAAGCACCAATGTCGGTGTCAAAACCGGCGGATCTCGGGTAGGGGGTCCCAAAGTGTGCATCTAAGGCTAATGGTAACAGAAGGCGGGGGACAGGATGTTTACCCAGGTTCGGGCCCTCTCTAAGGCTAATGGTATCCGAAGTATGCGTTGAGGAAACACAATTAGTCGTGTCCTGCGGTAGCGTCGATGATTTGATCGATGCGGGGGAGGGCGAAGGGATCCTTAGGGCAGGCCTTATTGAGGTCCTTGAAATTGACACATAGGCGCCAGGATTTGTCCTTCTTTGGTACCATCACCAGATTTGCTAGCCAGTCCAGATGTTTTATTTCTCTGATGAATCCGGCCTCGAGTAGCTTGGCTAGCTCTTCTCCCATGGCTTGTCGAGTATCACGTCATCCCTGTCCATTGTGGAGCATAGCGCAGTTAATTCTTCGGCCGCGAGAGCTTCGGATAATGCCTCTAGGGCTAGTGCGGCGGTTTTATTTTCAGCGCAGAGTGCTATGTCCGGATCACTAGCTAGAGTGATGATTCCGTTGGGCCCAGGCATCTTAAGCTTCATGTACCCGTAATGGGGTATAGCTTGGAAGCTTGTGAATGCATCCCGCCCTGAAAGGGCGTGGTATCCACTACTGAATGGGGCCACTTGGAATGTGATTTTTTCGGACCTATAATTCTCTGGCGTGCCGAATACCACATCCAGTGTGATTTTTCCCGCACATCGTGCCTCCCGACTAGGGACGATTCCTCTGAAGGTCGTGCTGCTTTGCTCAATGCGGCTCTTGTCTAATGTGGGAAAGATCACTTGTGTCTGGGTGGGTGGGTGGATTTAAGTCCAAATCCTGACCCAATCTGAGACCCAGGGGCGAAGGAGCTCTCGAGCTTGGCAGCTCGGACTCCAGGATGTTGCCCAATATTTGTGGCCCACAGCCCGATTCTAAGTTCGGAGCCTGGGCCATGTCCTCCCGTAGACGGGTATTCGGCTCGGAGAGCTCGGGAATCCGGACATAGTTCGTCCTCAAAATAGAGGAAGAATCGCTGCTTTGTTCCTCCACCACCGCTATCTAATGGGTGACCAACAGAGAGTTAATCTCCCTTTGGTCGGGTTTAAGCCCGATCCGATCATAGTCCGTAGCGACTCCCAGGGCGGCGATGCGATCCAGGAGCTTGTTCATGGAGGAGAGCTCCATTGGATCCATCTGCTCGGTGAATTCCGAGCTGACGTGGAGGTTGTTCTTGATGACCTGGGAAGTCATCATCGGCGAGGCGGCCGAACGGGCGGTCATGACGAAGCCGCCCAGCCGGAGAGTCTAGCCTACGGCCAGGGCTCCTCCAGAGGTGACGTTGTTCTTGACAACAAGGCGAGCCATCAAGCCTTATCATGACGGCACAGTGGAGCTCTCAATGGAAGCACCAATGTCGGTGTCAAAACCGGCGGATCTCGGGTAGGGGGTCCCGAACTGTGCGTCTAAGGCTAATGGTAACAGGAGGCGGGGGACACTATGTTTACCCAGGTTTGGGCCCTCTCGATGGAGGTAATACCCTACTTCCTGCTTGATTGATCTTGATGATATGAGTATTACAAGAGTTGATCTACCACGAGATCGTAGATGCTAAACCCTATAAGCTAGCACATTAAATGACCAGAAATTCAATTAATGTATAAAAAAGGCCAAACAAACCCGGAATAATTCCAAAATTTAGAACAATACTTCTATTTGGTCTAATCTGCCTGTGTAGAAAAATTAAGGCGGGAGAAGGCAGTGTACGTGTGTCGTTTCGCACACGGAGGTGACACGCTCCTCTCGGAACCACGAGCCTTGTTGAGAGAAGCTCCGATTTGCAAGAAGATTATACCAAAGCTTGTCCCAATTCGGCCAAAATATTTACCGCAACATGTTGGTTCCATGTCATGACACCATGCCAAGTTTCATGATTTTCAGGCGTGTTTTGGATTTACATGAATTAAAAAAACCAAGTTTCTCAATCTTTCCAGCCGATCCACGACGCCCAGATGTTTGAATTTCATTCCCATTCCTTGCATGGGACCTAGAAATTCACCCAAGGACACACATGTGATTTTTCAACCAACTTTGGTGCATTGGACCATGTGCTTGTAGTTCAAATTTGAATTATGCATATTAAATGACCAGAAATTCAATTAATGTATAAGAAAGTCCAAACGAACCTGGAATAATTCCAAATTTTAACACCGCATTTATATAGTTCTATGTTGCCTCTGTAAAAAAATAGGGGGGGAGGCAGCGTATATCGTTTCAAACACAAAGGTGACACGTCCCCCCTCGGGAACCACGAGTCTTCTCGAGAGAAGCTCCGGTTTGCAAGAAGCTTATACCAAAAACTTGTCCAAATGCGGCCAATTTTTTTACCACATCATGTTGGTGACATGAAATGAGACCATGCCAAGTTTCATGATTTTCAGGCGAGTTTTGAATTTCTAGGAATTTAAAAACGAAGTTTCTCAATGTTCCCGACCGAGCCACGACGCCCAGATGTTTGAACTTCATTCCCATTTCTTGCATGTGACCTATAAATTCACCCAAAGACACACATGTGATTTTTCAACAAACTTTGGTGCATTGGAGCATGTGCTTGTAGTTCAAATTTGAATTATGTACATTAAATGCCGAGAAACTCAATTAATCCATAAAAATGCCAAACGAACCCGGAATAATTCTAAATTTAAACACGACAGTCATGTAGTTGCATGTTCACTGTACATAAATGTTCTAGCAATTCAAACACCATCCTTACCCTCCGTAACACCATTTTGTCTTTAAAAACATAATGAAAAAAATCAAGTATACCACAAACAGTTTACTAGAAAGAATCGTCTGGGAGGCGATATAAAATATCTTGGTGCACCGTCTTGTCTGGCTTACGCATGAAGCTTCGTCATCAACAGTCCACCGCCCCCGCTTGAACCACACTTGTGCGCTAGTTTCTTGCGACACCGAGCGAATTTGTTTTGCCACAGCGGAAATATCTATCTCCCAGCCCCTTCCTGCCACCAAAAGCCACAATTCCATTGTTCCTCCTTGCTTTCCAAGTTCAAACCTTCACTGCTGCTTACTGGCTACTCAGCCTCCTCGCCGATGACCCTTCTTCTTGAAGCGCTGCCTCCTTGCTGGCTACCCTTCTTCTTGCAGCGCCGCCTCCTCGCCGGCGACCTTTCTTCTTACAGCGTCGCCTCCTCGCGGGCGACCCTTCTTCTTATTGCACAGCGTCCTCGCTGCTGACCCTTCTTCTTGTTGCGCGGCCTCGTCGATATGGTCCGGTAATCCACACCCCACCCACACCATCCTCCTCCTTTCCCGCCCCACATGCCCCCACCGATGACGTGACAACTTCCGCCGAAATCACTGTCCCCCTCTCCAATTAAGCTCCGCCCACAGCCATTTTGCATGCAGTGTAATGTGGATCTCAGTAGCATCTGGCAATGGAGAAGCAAATCGCGGCCGCACACGCGCACGAGGTCGCTATGGCTTCTATGCGTGCCGATCACCAGATCTTGGAGGAGCACCTCGTCTTCGAGGCCACCGTCAACACCGCGACGCGGTTCCCTACTTTAAAATACAGTTCGTGTTGTTTTCTCGAGGCCACCGCCAATGCCTTCTAGTGATTTGTCCTCTGTAATGTTAATATGCAGTCTGATGTTCAGTTTACGGTTTGGTCCTCTGAAATGTAATGTTTAGTTAACACTTTGGTCCTCTAAAATGTAATGTTCAGTTAACAGTTTGGTCCATCAATTGCTACATTTCGTAGTAGTGTTCTCAAGCATTCTTTGTTTTGTTAACTGTCTTACCTTCTAGTACATGTTTCTATTCTGCAATGCCGTGCTCATTTAACTATTTTGGTTCATTTGGTCTGCTATCCATTTAACTGTTTGGTTTAGTTCTGCAATTTGATTTTCATTTGCTGTGGGTACAATTTTGTATTGTTATGCATGTGAAATAAATCGAATTTAACTTAATTTGGAAGTTTCTATACCTAGAAAACTTTATGATGAGAGGGAACCTACTATAAAGATTAAAATTAAAGATCATGAGTGCTATGCTTTGTGTGATTTGGGTGCTAGTGTTTCCACGATTCCGAAAACTTTATGTGATGTGCTAGGTTTCCATGATTTTGATGATTGCTCTTTAAACTTGCACCTTGCGGATTCCACCATTAAGAAACCTATGGGAAGGATCAATGATGTTATTATTGTTGCAAATAGGAATTATTGTTGCAATCTTTCATGTCCTATTATTCTTGGTAGACCTTTCCTTAGAACGATTGGTGCAATTATTGATATGAAGGAAGGGAATATTAGATTCCAATTTCCATTAAGGAAAGGCATGGAACACTTTCCAAGAAAGAAAGTTAAATTACCTTATGAATCTATCATGGGAGCTACTTATGAATTGAATGCTAAAGATGGTACTACGTAGATCTATTTTCGCTTTTATGCCTAGCTAGGGACGTTAAACAATAGCGCTAGTTGGGAGGCAACCCAATTTTATTTTTGTTTCTTGCTTTTTGCTTCTGTTTAGTAATAAATATTTCATCTAGCATATGTTTAGATGTGGTTTTATGTTTTAATTAGTGTTTGTGCCAAGTAGAACCTATAGGATAACCAACAGTAATAGTTAATTTGATTCTGCTGAAAAACAGAAACTTTTGCACGCACAAAAATAATTTTAGTAAATAACAAAAACGTGATTTTGCGTTGATTCTTTTTGATTTAGATCAAAAGACAAATTTCCCAGGACTTCCTATTTTGGTAGGATTTTTAGAGTTCCAGAACTATTCTAAAGTTACAGATTGCGTTGATCCTGCTGAAAATCAGAAACTTCTTCACCCAGTAAATTAGTTTCTATAATTCACAGAAACGTGATTTTGACCCGATTCTTTTTGATATGGATTGGTAAACAAATTTCTTAGGACTTCCTAATTTTGTAGGATTTTTGGAGTTCCAGAAGTATACGTTTGATACAGATTACTACATACTGTTCTGTTTTTGACAGATTCAGTTTTTCGTGTGTTGTTTGCTTATTTGGATGCATCTATGGCCAGTATCGGGGGGTATGAACCATAGAGAAGATGGAATACAGTAGGTTTAACACCAATATAAATGAAGAATGATTTCATTACAGTACCTTATGTGGTGGTTTTTCTTTCTTGCACTAACGGAGCTTATGAGATTTCCTGTTGAGTTTTGTGTTGTGAAGTTGTCAAGTTTTGGGTAAAGATTTGATGGACTTTGGAATAAGGAGTGGCAAGAGCCTAAGCTTGGGGATGCCCATGGAACCCCAAGATATTCAAGGATAACCAAAAGCCTAAGCTTGGGGATGCCCCGGAAGGCATCCCCTCTTTCGTCTTCGTCTATCGGTAACTTTACTTGGAGCTATATTTTTATTCACCACATGATATGTGTTTTGCTTGGAGCGTCTTGTATGATATTAGTCTTTGCTTTTTATATTACCACAATAATACTTGCTGTACACACCTTTTGGGAGAAACCCACATGATTTGGAATTTATTAGAATACTCTATGTGCTTCACTTATATCTTTTGAGCTTTAAAGTTTTGCTCTAGTACTTCACTTATACCTTTTAGAGCACGGCGGTGGTTTAATTTTGTAGAAATTGTTGATCTCTCATGCTTCACTTATATTATTTTGAGAGTCTTTTAGAAAAGCATGGTATTTGCTATGGTTATAAAATTGGCCCTAGAATGATGGGCATCCAAGTTGGGTATAATAAAAACTATCATATGAAGTGAATTTGATGCTATGATCAATTTGATGCTTGATAATTGTTTTGAGATATAGATGAGGTGATATTAGAGTCATGCTAGTTGGGTAATTGTGAATTTAATGAATACTTGTATTGAAGTTGGCAAGTCCCGTAGCATGCACATATGGTAACCGTTGTGTAACAAATTTGAAACATGAGCTGTTCTTAGATTGTCATCCTTATGAGTGGCGGTCGGGGACGAGCGATGGTCTTTTACTACAAATCTATCCCCCGAGGAGCATGAGCGTAGTGCTTGGTTTTTGATGACTTGTAGATTTTTGCAATAAGTATATGAGTTCCTTATGACTAATGTTGAGTCCATGGATTATACACACTTTTACCTTTGCATCATTTCTAGCCTCTTTGGTATCGTGCATTGCCCTTTCTCACCTTGAGAGTTGGTGCAAACTTCGCCGGTGAATCCAAACCCCGTGATACGATACGCTCTATCACACATAAACCTCCTTATATCTTCCTCAAAACAGCCACCATACCTACCTATTATGGCATTTCCATAGCCATTCCGAGATATATAGCCATGCAACTTTCCACCGTTCCGTTCATCATGACACGCATCATCATTGTCATATTGCCTTGCATGATCCTGTAGTTGACATCGTATTGTGGCAAAGCCACCTTCATAATTTCTCATACATGTCACTCTTGATTCATTGCCCTTCCTGGTACACCGCCGGAGGCATTCATATAGAGTCATATCTTGTTCTAGTTTTGAGTTGTAACTCATGAGTTGTAAATAAATAGAAGTGTGATGATCATCATTATTAGAGCATTGTCCCTTAAAAAAGGCCAAAAAAAGACAGGCCAAAAAAAGGCCCAAAAGAAGGGGGGACAATGCTACTATCTTTTTCCACGCTTGTGCTTCAAAGTAGCACCATGTTCTTCATAGAGAGAGTCTCATTTGTTGTCACTTTCATATACTAGTGGGAATTTTTTTCATTATAGAACTTGGCTTGTATATTCCAACGATGGGCTTCCTCAAAATGCCCTAGGTTTTTGTGAGCAAGCAAGTTGGATGCGCACCCACTAGTTTCTTTTGTTGAGCTTTCATATATTTATAGCTCTAGTGCATCCATTGCATGGCAATCCCTACTCCTCATGTTGACATCAATTGATGGGCATCTCCATAGCCCGTTGATTAGCCTCGTTAACATGAGACTTTCTTCTTTTTTGTCTTCTCCACACAACCTCCATCATCATATTCTATTGCACCCATAGTGCTATATCCATGGCTCACGCTCATGTATTGCGTGAAAGTTGAAAAAAAGTTTGAGACTGCTAAAGTATGAAACAATTGCTTGGCTTGTCATCGGTGGTGTGCAAGATGAGAGCATTCTTGTGTGACGAAAATGGAGCATGACCAAACTATATGATTTTCTAGGGATGAACTTTCTTTAGCCATGTTATTTTGAGAAGACATGATTGCCTCATTAGTATGCTTGAAGTATTACTATTTATTATGTCAATATGAACTTTTATTTTGAATCATTTGGATCTGAACATTCATGCCACAATAAAGAAAATTACATTGAGAATTATGCTAGGTAGCATTCCACATCAAAAATTCTGTTTTTATCATTTACCTACTCGAGGACGAGCAGGAATTAAGCTTGGGGATGCTTGATACGTCTCCAACGTATCTATAACTTTTGATTGTTCCATGCTATTATATTACCCATTTTGGATGTTTATGGGCTTTACTTTACACTTTTATATCGTTTTTGGGACTAACCTACTAACCGGAGGCCCAGCCCGAATTGCTATTTTTTTTTGCCTATTTCAGTGTTTCGAAGAAAAGGAATATCAAACGGATTCCAAACGGAATGAAACTTTCAGGAGAGATCTTTTCGGAACAAATGCATTCCTGGAGACTTGGAGTGGACGTCAAGCTATAAACGAGGCGGCCACGAGGGTGCCCGGCATGCCCTAAGGGGGTGGGCGCGCCTCCACCCTCGTGGGCCCCTCGTTGCTCTACCAACGTACTTCCTTCGCCTATATATACTTCCGTACCCTGAAAACATCCAGGAGCACCACGAAAACCTAATTGCACCGCCGCAACCTTCTGTATCCACGAGATCCCATCTTGGAGCCTTCGCCGGCGCTCCGCCGGAGGGGGAATCGACCATGGAGGGCCTCTACATCATCACCAAGGCCTCTCCGATGAGTTGTGAGTAGTTTACCACAGACCTTCGGGTCCATAGTTATTATCTAGATGACTTCTCCTCTCTCTTTGAATCTCAATACAAAGTTCTCCTCGATCTTCTTGGAGATCTATTCGATGTAACTCTTTTTGCGGTGTGTTTGTCGAGATCCAATGAATTGTGGGTTTATGATCAGTTTATCTATGAGAAATATTTGAATCTACTCTGAATTCTTTTATGTATGATTGGTTATCTTTGCAAGTTTCTTTGAATTATCAGTTTGGTTTGGCCTACTAGATTGATCTTTCTTGCAATGGGAGAAGTGCTTAGCTTTGGGTTCAATCTTGCGGCGTCCTTTCCCAGTGACAGCAGGGGCAGCAAGGCACGTATTGTATTGTTGCCATCAAGGATAAAAAGATGGGGTTTATATCATATTGCATGAGTTTATTCCTCTACATCATGTCATCTTTCTTAATGCGTTACTCTATTCTTCATGAACTTAATACTCTAGATGAAGGCAGGAGTCGGTCAATGTGTGAAGTAATAGTAGTAGATGCAGAATCGTTTCGATCTACTTGTTGCGGACGTGATGCCTATATACATGATCGTGCCTAGATAATCTCATAACTATGCACTTTTCTATCAATTGCTCGACTGTAATTTGTTCACCCACCGTAATACTTATGCTATCTTTAGAGAAGCCACTAGTGAAACCTATGGGTCTTTTTTTATCATATAAGTTTTCCATCTACTTTTATTTGCATCTTTTACTTTCCAATCTATATCATAAAAATACCAAAAATATTTATCTTATCATATTATCTCTATCAGATCTCACTTTCGCAAGTTACCGTGAAGGGATTGACAACCCCATTATCACGTTGGTTGCGAGGATCTTGTTTGTTTGTGTAGGTGCATGGGACTTTTGAGGAGCCTCCTACTGGATTGATACCTTGGTTCTAAAAAACTGAGGGAAATACTTACGCTACTTTGCTGCATCACCCTTTCCTTTTCAAGGAAAAAACCAACGCATGCTCAAGATGTAGCAATAGTCGGGGCCCGCTGAGGGAGTCCTGGACTAGGGGGTGTCCGGATAGCCGAACTATCATCATCGGCCGGACTCCAAGACTATGAAGATACAAGATTGAAGACTTCGTCCCGTGTCCGGATGGGACTTTCCTTGGCGTGGAAGGCAAGCTTGGCGATACGGATATGTAGATCTCCTACCATTGTAACCGACTCTGTGTAACCCTAGCCCTCTCCGGTGTCTATATAAACCGGAGGGTTTTAGTCCATAGGACAGAACAACAATCATACCATAGGCTAGCTTCTAGGGTTTAGCCTCCTTGATCTCGTGGTAGATCCACTCTTGTACTACCCATATCATCAATATCAATCAAGCAGGAGTAGGGTTTTACCTCCATCGAGAGGGCCCGAACCTGGGTAAAAACATCGTGTCCCTTGTCTCCTGTTACCATCCGCCTAGACGCACAGTTCGGGACCCCCTACCCGAGATCCGCTGGTTTTGACACCGACATTGGTGCTTTCATTGAGAGTTCCTCTGTGTCGTCACCGATAGGCTCGATGGCTCCTTCGATCATCAACAACAACGACGCAGTCCAGGGTGAGACTTTTCTCCCCGGACAGATCTTCGTATTCGGCGGCTTTGCACTGCGGGCCAATTTGCTTGGCCATCTAGAGCAGATCGAAAGCTACGCCCCTGGCCATCAGGTCAGATTTGGAAGTCTGAACTTCACGGCTGACATCCGCGGAGACTTGATCTTCGATGGATTCGAGCCACAGCCGAGCGCGCCGCACTGTCACGATGGGCATGATTTAGCTCTGCTGCCAGACAGTGCCCTGGAGGCCGCACACGAGTCCGCTCCGACCCTTAATTCGGAGCCGGCTACGCAGATCGAGGACGGGTGGCTAGACGCCGCCTCGGGGGCTGCCACCTCTAAGGCGATGGAGCCGAATACTGACCTTGTCCCTTGTGAAGCTCGTGACTCCGAGGCGCCGGACTCCTCGCCGGACTCCGAACCTCCCGCGCCCCCACCAATCGAATCTGATTGGGAGCCGATCATGGAGTTCACCGCTGCGGACATCTTTCAACACTCACCTTTCGGCGACATCCTGAATTCACTAAAGTATCTCTCGTTATCAGGAGAGCCCTGGCCGGACTGCGGTCAGGATGGTTGGGATGCGGACGACGAAGAAATTCAAAGCCCACCCACCACCCACTTAGTAGCCACTGTCAACGGTCTAACCGACATGCTAGACTTCCACTCCGAAGACATCGACGGTATGGACGACGATGCCGGAGACGACCAAGAACCAGCGCCTACTAGGCGCTGGAAAGCCACCTCGTCATACAACATATACATGGTGGATATCCCAAAGGATGGGAATGGCGAGGGAACAGCAGAGGAAGACCCCTCCAAGAAACAGCCTAAGCGCCGGCGTCAGCGGCGCCGCTCTAAATCCCGCCACAGCAAGAATGGAGATTCCGGCACCGGAGATAATAACACCCCAGACAGTGCCGAAGACAACCCCCTCCAGCAAGATTCAGCACAGGAGGACGGAGAAGCCAGCCCTCATGAGAGAGCGGCGGACGAAGAGGTAGAGGATGATAATTACATGCCTCCCTCCGGAGACGAGGAAAGCCTCGACGACGACGAATTCGTCATGCCTGAGGATCCCGTCGAACAAGAGCGTTTTAGATGCAGGCTTATGGCCACGGCAATCAGCCTCAAGAAAAAGAAGCAACAGCTTAGAGCTGATCAAGATCTACTAGCCGACAGATGGACTGAAGTCCTTGCGGCCGAAGAGCACGAACTTGAACGCCCCTCCAAAAGCTACCCCAAACACAAGCTGCTCCCCCGATTAGAGGAGGAGGCATATAAACCTGCATCACCAGCGCACAATACGGCTGACCGACCACCCCGTGGCCACGACAGAGAGGCCTCTAGGCCCTCCACTAAAACCGTACCCCGACATCACTCGAAAAGCACAAAGCCACAGGGGAACGCTTCGGACTTGCGAGATATATTGGAGGATAAGGCAAGACAATCAAGATCGATCTACGGATCGCGTGGGCTCCCCATGATACGCGACGACAACCGTTGCGCCGGACACAGCAAGTCCGGCCGGGCCGAACACAATAGACAAAGCTCGTTTGAGCTACGTCGTGATATAGCCCAATAAGAGGCGCCGCACACCCACTATGCTTCACAGATGAAGTAATGGATCATCAAATCCCCGAAGGGTTTAAACCCGTGAATATTGAATCCTACAATGGCACAACAGACCCCGCGGTTTGGATCGAAGACTATCTCCTTCATATCCACATTGCCCGCGGTGATGATCTTCACGCCATCAAATACCTCCCACTCAAGCTTAAAGGACCAGCTCGGCATTGGCTTAACAGCTTGCCAGCAGAATCAATTGGGTGTTGGGAGGACCTGGAAGCCGCATTCCTTGATAACTTCCAGGGCACGTATGTGCGACCACCAGACGCTGACGACCTAAGCCATATAATTCAGCAGCCAGACGAATCGGCCAGACAATTCTGGACACGGTTCTTAACTAAGAAAAATCAAATCGTCGACTGTCCGGATGCGGAGGCCCTCGCGGCCTTCAAACATAACATCCGCGACGAGTGGCTTGCCCGGCACCTGGGACAGGAAAAGCCGAAATCCATGGCAGCCCTCACATCACTCATGACCCACTTCTGCGCGCGAGAGGACAGCTGGCTAGCCCGCAGCAACAACCTCCGCAAAAATTCTGGCAGTCCGGATACCAAGGACCGCAACGGCAGGTCGCATCGCAACAAGCACAAATGCCGCATTAACGGCGACAATACTGAGGATACGGCAGTCAATGCCGGATTCAGTGGCTCCAAACCCGGTCAGCGAAAAAAGCCATTCAAAAGAACTACTCCGGGTCCGTCCAATTTGGACCGAATACTCGACCGCTCGTGCCAGATACACGGCATCCCCAAAAAGCCAGCTAATCACACCAACATGGACTGTTGGGTATTCAAGCAGGCAGGCAAGCTAATTGCCGAAAACAATGACAAGGGGCTGCATAGCGATGACAAGGAAGAGACCCGACCGCCGAACAATAGAGGACAGAAGGGTTTCCCCCCACAAGTGCGGACGGTGAACATGATATACGCAACCTACATACCCAAGAGGGAGCGGAAGCATGCACTCAGGGACGTATACCGATGGAGCCAGTCGCCCTGAAGTTCAACCCATGGTCCTCCTGCCCAATCACTTTTGATCGAAGTGACCACCCCAACAGCATCCGCCACGGCGGATTCGCCGCATTGGTTTTAGACCCAATCGTCAATGGATTTCACCTCACCAGAGTCCTGATGGACGGCGGCAGCAGCCTGAACCTGCTTTACCAGGATACAGTGCGCAAGATGGGCATAGACCCCTCAAGGATTAAACCCACAAAGATGACCTTCAAAGGCGTCATACCAGGTGTAGAGGCCAATTGTACAGGCTCAGTTACACTGGAAGTGGTCTTTGGATCCCTGCATAACTTCCGAAGCGAGGAGTTAATCTTCGACATAGTTCCGTTCCGCAGCGGCTATCATGCTCTGCTCGGACGGACCGCGTTTGCAAAGTTCAACGCGGTGCCGCACTATGCATACCTCAAGCTCAAGATGCCAGGCCCTCGAGGAGTCAGCATGGTCAACGGAAACACTAAACACTCTCTCTGAACGGAGGAACACATAGCGGCTCTCGCGGCAGAAGTACAGTGCAGCCTCTTAAGGCAATTCTCGAGTCCGTCCGTTAAGCGACCGGACACGGCTAAACGCGCCCGGAGTAACCTACAACAAGACCACCTGGCACGTTCCGAGCACGCGTAGCAATGCGGCCCCAACCCCAGCCCTTGCAAAATTGCAAGACTGGTCCTTCGCGTACATCATTACGCTCTGGAGATACCATGGGCATAGGGGGAGGGGCACGACCACGACAGGCCCAGAATGCGGCTTAACCACACCAGGAGCTCCCAAGTGTGTCATCCTTTTTTTCCTTTTCCTTTTTTCTTATCCACAGGACTCCGTTCACCAGAGGCCCTGTCCGGTAGTAGACCTGCCGAAGTCACGATGCAACAGCCAGGGAAGGAGAAAGGCTACGACGAGTATCCAGGTGGTCTCCATTACGAGCATTAAATCTGTTTTATACACCATTCCCCAGCCTACCCCTGGAGGGGGACATGTTTAATAGTCCCATCCCTTGCTTATCGCACTATTTGTATCATTCTGCATTCATGGCAGTATTTCTTGAATAAACAATGCATCACTTTTTTGCTTATAATTGCATTCCTTTCTTATACATATGTTCATTTATGACATGTTGCATCCGTACACTTTGGTACGGCTAAATACACTAGGGGCTTAAGTTCCCCACATTATGGTGTGATAAGTCCGAACACTTTCACAAGTGCGGCACCCCGAACTTATAGCATTATATGCATCGGCTCCGAATCATGTCTTGGGTCAATAGTTGGGTTTGCCCGGCTCCATGTTTTGGTACCTTACGTTCCGTTGTATCGGCTAAGGTAGCGCTGGGAGAACCACTGTGATTGCACCCCAGTTGAGCTGGGCGAGCGCCTCAGTGGAGAAAGCTAAAACTAACCGTCATGATGAGGCGAGAGCCAGTCGCTGTTCGAGAGGTTTTTTCGAGTCCCTAAAGACTTATGCCGCTTAGAGCGAGGAACCGGCTTTGTCCGGCCCAGGCGTGGATAGCGCCCCGAATTCGGCCTTCCGAACACTAGGGGCTTCGCCGAAATTTGAAATTATAGAATTCTATGGCTAAGTGAGAGTGTTCAAGCATTATAAGTCCGGTTGCCTCGTTCGTTGTGTTGAGCGCCTCCCTAGATGGACCCAAAAATGGGAACAAGAGTGCTCAAGTTTATTCCGAACACCCCAGCACTCGTGGCATGGGGGCTGAAGCCGACGACTTGCCATCTCTCAAATTTGATAAACGGCCGCACAGAAGGTAATATTTTAAATTAACAAGCGTTGCTTAGCGCACATGAACAAAGTTTTCAGCGCACAGGATAACAAAATGCGAGTCTACTCAAATATTACATCTTTGGAGCACTCACCCGCAATCATGCGGGCACCCTTCAGGACACCCTTATAATACATCTCGGGCGTGAGATACTCCTTGCCCGTCGGTGGCGCGTCCGTCACAAGCTTCTCAGCGTCCATCCTGCCCCAGTGCACCTTTGCATGGGCAAGGGCCCGACGGGCACCTTCAATGCAGGCGGAGTGCTTGATGACTTCAACCCATGGACAAGCATCCACCAGCCGCCACACCAGGCCGAAGTAGCTCCCAGGCATGGCCTCCTTGGGCCACAGCTGAACTATGAGGCCCTTCATGGCCTGTTCGGCCACCTTGTGGAGCTCGACCAGCTGCTTCAGCTGGTCGCTAAGGGGCACCGGATATCCGGCCTCAGCATACTGAGACCAGAAGACCTTCTCCGTCGAGCTCCCCTCCTCGGCCATGTAGAAAGCGGCAGCATCAGACACGCTGCGGGGCAGATCTGTGAACGCTCCTGGAGAGCTCCGAATTTAGGTAAGTAATAAGTAATTCACATTCACATGCTTGCTTTGCATGAAAAATGCCTTACCCGCTGCTATTTTCTTCAATGCCTCGATTTCCTGGAGGGCCTTGTGGGCTTCGGCCTTAGCGGCTTTGGCACTCTCAAGAGCCGATGCAAGCTCGGACTCTCGAGTCTTTGAGTCGCGCTCCAAACTCTCATGTTTTTCCACGAGAGCCTGGAGCTCTTGTTGTACCTCCGCCACCCGTGCCTCCTGCTTCTCGCCCAGCATGCTCTGCGGCCGCATTACGTTCGGCCGCGGACACCGCCTCCTTCAGGGTCGCCACCTCGTTCGTGGCCCCTGGAGTACCCATGTTATCCTTGTCATTCCTCTTGCAACCAAATCCTTTTCTGTAAGGTACAACTTTAATAAGGTGTTACTCACCTTCCTTGTCCTCGAGCTGCTTCTTGGCATGGCCGAGCTCGTTCTCGGACCGCTCAAGGCTTTGCTTCAAAGCATTGACCTCTGCAGTCAGTGCGGCAGAGGTCAGCAGCGCAGCCTGCATTCCCATATCGACATATTTTTTAAGACTACTGCGTATATCTTTTTAGATCCTCCGTCCGGTTTTTCTTTCCGAACACCGAACCGAGCATCAGGGGCTACTGTCTATGCGGTACTATTTTACATATATTAAAATTCTTACCTCAAAGCCTGTTAGAAGGCTGCTGCAGGCTTCGGTCAGCCCGCTTTTGGCGAGCTGAACCTTCTGAATCACCGCACTCATGACAGTGCGGTGTCCCTCTTTGATGGAAGCGCCGTTGAGCGCCTCCAGCAAAGTATCCGGCGCCTCCGGTTGGACGGAGGCCGCTGGCGTCACAGTCTTGCCCTTCTTACGAAGGGGCCGCCCGCCGGAGTCCGGAACCACTGCAGGTTCCGGTGCCGAGTCCGGCACAAAGTCCGGGAGGTTGCCATGTGGCACCTCCGGGGCCTCCTCCTCCTGGCGGGTCCTTTCCTGGGATCCCACCTCGGCGTCGTCGGCGTCACGGGGGGTGGAGGCGGTCGTAAGTGAAGTACTATCCACATCCGACGGGCCCAAGGACCCGCTCGTCATGTGAAGCCATGTGCCGGTAACCCGGACCCTCTAGTTTATCCTCCGTCATAGTTTCCATAGTGCTTTCCGAAGCCCTGCGGAGATTGTTCTTCACCACCACCGTCACCATGCTGCCGTGCTGCCGGAACTCATCTATTGCTTCGCCCCTCTTGCTGGATCAAGAAGGCGAGGACGTCATCGAGCTAAACGTGTGCTGAACGGGGAGGTGCCATACGTTCAGTACTGGATCAGGATGGATCGTGAAGGTGTACGACTACATCAACCGCGTTGATAAATGGTTCCGCTTAGCGATCTTCAACGGTATGAAGCTGATCCCCCCTTCTCGTTGCTATGCATCTCCATGGATAGATCTTGCGTGAGCGTAGAAATTTTTATGTTTTCCATG
This sequence comes from Triticum timopheevii, assembly GCA_963921465.1. NCBI lineage: Eukaryota > Viridiplantae > Streptophyta > Magnoliopsida > Poales > Poaceae > Triticum > Triticum timopheevii. The sequence goes on from OY997266.1 coordinate 467,887,846, forward strand.
CAACATTTCCCAACAGTGGTATCAGAGCCAGTTCTATGCGTAGATGATTGATACGTCTCCAACGTATCTATAATTTTTTATTATTCCATGCTACTATATTATCTGTTTTGGATGTTTAATAGGCATTTATATGCTATTTTATATTTTTTCGGACTAACCTATTAACCGAGAGCCCAGTGCCAGTTTCTGTTTTTTTGTGCCTATTTTAGAGTTTCACAGAAAAGGAATACCAAACGGAATGAAACTTTTGCGATGATATTTCTTGGACCAGAAGGAAACCAGAAGACTTGGAGATGAAGTCGGAGATGAACGAGGCGGCCACGAGGCAGGAGGGGGTGCCCAGGGGGGAGGGCGCGCCCCCTACCTCGTGGGCCCCTCGAGGGTCTCCTAACCTAGCTCCTGAAGGAAATATGCCCTAGAGGAAATAATAAAGTTATTATTTATTTCCTCGTATCATGATAAATGTTTATTATTCATGCTAGAATTGTATTAACCAGAAACATAATACATGTGTGAATACATAGACAAACATAACGTCACTAGTATGCCTCTACTTGACTAGCTCGTTGAATCAAAGATGGTTATGTTTCCTAGCCATAGACATGTGTTGTCATTTGATTGACGGGATCATATCATTAGGAGAATGATGTGATTGACATGACCCATTCCGTTAGCCTAGCACTTGATCGTTTAGTATGTTGCTATTGCTTTCTTCATGACTTATACATGTTCCTGTAACTATGAGATTATGCAACTCCCGTTTACCGGAGGAATACTTTGGGTGCTACCAAACGTCACAACGTAACTGGGTGATTATAAAGGAGCACTACAGGTGTCTCCAAAGGTAAATGTTGGGTTGGCGTATTTCGAGATTAGGTTTTGTCACTCCGATTGTCGGAGAGGTATCTCTGGGCCCTCTCGGTAATGCACATCACTATAAGCCTTGCAAGCAATGTAGCTAAATGAGTTAGTTACGGAATGATGCATTACATAACGAGTAAAGAGACTTGCCGGTAACGAGATTGAACTAGGTATTGAGATACCGACGATCAAATCTCGGGCAAGTAACATACCGATGACAAAGAGAACAACGTATGTTGTTATGCAGTTTGACCGATAAAGATCTTCGTAGAATATGTAGGAGCCAATATGAGCATCCAGGTTCCTCTATTCGTTATTGACCGAGAATAGTTCTAGGTCATGTCTACATAGTTCTCGAACCCGTAGGGTCCGCACGCTTAAGGTTTCGATGACAGTTATATTATGAGTTTATGAGTTTTGATGTACCGAAGGAGTTTGGAGTCCCGGATGAGATCGGGGACATGACGAGGAGTCTCGAAATGGTCGAGACGTAAAGATCGATATATTGGACGACTATATTCGGAGTTCGGAAAGGTTCCGAGTAATTCGGGTATTTTTCGGAGTACCGGAGAGTTACGGGAATTCGCCGGGGAGTATATGGGCCTTATTGGGCCATACGGGAATAGAGGAGAGAGGCCGAAAGGAAGGAGGAGCGCAGCCCCCCTCTGGTCCGAATTGGACAAGGGGTGCGGCCCCCTTTTCCTTCCTCCTCTCCCCCTCTTCCCCCCTTCTCCTACTCCAACAAGGAAGGAGGGAGTCCTACTCCCGATGGGAGTAGGACTCCCCTTGGCGCGCCCGTACTAGGTCGGCCGCCCCCTCCCCCCTTGCTCCTTTATATACGGGGGCAGGGGGGCACCTCTAGGCACAACAACAATTGATCCCTTGGATCTCTTAGCCGTGTGCGGTGCCCCCCTCCATCACAATCCACCTCGATAATATCGTAGCGGTGCTTAGGCGAAGCCCTGCGTCGGTAGTACATCAAGATCGTCACCACGCTGTCATGCTGACGGAACTCTCCCTCGACACTCGGCTGGATCGAAGTTCGAGGGACGTCATCGAGCTGAACGTGTGCTAGAACTCGGAGGTGCAGTAGTTTCGGTGCTTGATCGGTCGGGCCGTGAAGACATACGACTACATCAACTGCGTTGTTCTAACGCTTCCGCTTACGGTCTACGAGGGTACGTGGACAACACTCTCCCCTCTCGTTGCTATGCATCACCATGATCTTGCGTGTGCGTAGGAAAATTTTGAAATTACTACGTTCCCCAACAGTGGTATCAGAGCCTAGTTTTATGCATAGATGTCATATGCACGAGTAGAACACAAGTGAGTTGTGGGCGATACAAGTCATACTGCTTACCAGCATGTCATACTTTGGTTCAGCGGTATTGTTGGATGAAGCGGCCCGGACCGACATTACGCGTACGCTTACACGAGACTGGTTTTACCGCCGTGCTTTGCACACAGGTGACTAGTGGGTGTCAGTTTCTCCAACTTTAGTTGAACCGAGTGTGGCTACGCCCGGTCCTTGCGAAGGTTAAAACAGCACTAACTTGACGAACTATCGTTGTGGTTTTGATGCATAGGTAAGAACGGTTCTTCCTCAGCCCGTAGCATCCACGTAAAACTTGCAACAACAAAGTAGAGGGTGTCTAACTTGTTTTTGCAGGGCATGTTGTGATGTGATATGGTCAAGACGTGATGAGATATAAGTTGTTGTATGAGATGATCATGTTTTGTTGAAGTTATCGGCAACTGGCAGAAGATCTATGGTTGTCTCTTTGTTGCATAAGATGCAAGTGCCAAATAATTGCTTTACTTTATCGCTATGCGATAGCAATAGTTGCAAGAGCAATAGTTGGCGAGACGACCATGTGACGACACATTGATATAGATCAAGATGATGAAGATCATGGTGTCGTGCCGGTGACGATAGATATCATGACAGTACTTTGGAGATGGAGATCAAAGGCACAAGATGATCATGGCCATATCATATCTCATATTTTGATTGCATATGATGTTTATCTGTTATACATCTTATTCTGTTTTGTTTGACGGTAGCATTTTAAGATGATCTCTCACTAATTATCAAGAAGTGTTCTCCCTGAGTATGCACCGTTGCGAAAGTTCTTCGTGCTGAGACACCACGTGATGATCGGGTGTGATAGGCTCTACGTTCAAATACAATGGGTGCAAAACAGTTGCACACGCGGAATACTTAGGTTAAAACTTGACGAGCCTAGCATATGCAGATATGGCCTCGGAACACGGAGACCGAAAGGTCGAGCGTGAATCATATAGTAGATATGATCAACATAGTGATGTTCACCATTGAAAACTACTCCATCTCACGTGATGATCGGTTATGATTTAGTTGATATGGATCACGTAATCACTTAGGGGATTAGAGGGATGTCTGTCTAAGTGGGAGTTCTTAAGTAATATGATTAATGAACTTAAATTTATCATGAACTTAGTCCTGGTAGTATTTTTGCAAATTATGTTGTAGATCAATAGCTCGCGTTGTTGCTTTCATATGTTTATTTTGATATGTTCCTAGAGAAAATTGTGTTGAAAAATGTTAGTAGCAATGATGCGGATTGGATCCGTGATCTGAGGTTTATCCTCATTGCTGAACAGAAGAATTATGTCCTTAATGCACCGCTAGGTGACAGACCTATTGCAGGAGCAGATGCAGACGTTATGAATGTTTGGCTAGCTCAATATGATGACTACTTGATAGTTTAGTGCACCATGCTTAACGGCTTAGAATCGGGACTTCAAAGACATTTTGAACGTCATGGACCATATGAGATGTTCCAGGAGTTGAAGTTAATATTTTAAGAAAATACTCGAGTTGAGAGATATGAAGTCTCCAACAAGTTCTATGGCTAAAAGATGGAGGAGAATCGCTCAACTAGTGAGCATGTGCTCAGATTGTCTGGGTACTTCAATCACTTGAATCAAGTGGGAGTTAATCTTCCAGATAAGATAGTGATTGACAGAATTCTCTAGTCACCATCACTAAGTTACTAGAACTTTGTGATGAACTATAATATGCAAGGGATGACGAAAACGATTCCCGAGCTCTTCATGATGTTGAAATTGACGTAGGTAGAAATCAAGAAAAGAGCATCAAGTGTTGATGATTGCCAAGACCGCTAGTTTCAAGAGAAGGGCAGAGGGAAAGAAAGGGAGCTTCAAGTGGAAGGACAAGCAAGTTGTCACTCCTGTGAAGAAGCCCAAAGCTGGACCAAAGCCTGAAACTAAGTGATTACACTGCAAAGGAAATGGTCACTGGAAACGGAAATACCCTGAATATTTGCTGGATAAGAAGGATGGCAAAGTGAACAAGGGTATATTTGATATACATGTTATTGATGTGTGCCTTACTAGTGTTTATAGTAACCCCTGACTATTTGATACTTGTTCGGTTGCTAAAGATTAGTAACTCGAAACAGGAGTTACAAAATAAACAAAGACTAGTTGAAGGGGAAGTGACGATGAGTGTTGGAAATAGTTCCAAGACTGATATGATCATCATCAAACACTCCCTATACTTTCGGGATTAGTGTTAAACCTAAATAAATGTTATTTGGCGTTTGCGTTGAGCATGAATATGATTTGATCATGTTTATTGCGATACGATTATTCATTTGAAGTTAAAGAATGATTGTTATTCGGTTTACATGAATAAGACCTTCGATGGTCATACACCCAATGAACATAGTTTGTTGGATCTCGATCGTAGTGATACACATATTCATAATATTGATGCCAAAAGATGAAAAGTTAATAATGATAGTGCAACTTATTTGTGGCACTGCCGTTTGGGTCATATCGGTGTAAAGTGCATGAAGAAACTCCATAAAGATGGATTTTTGGAATCACTTGGTTATGAATCATTTGATGCTTGCGAACCGTGCCTTTTGGGCAAGATGACTAAAACTCCGTTCTCCGAAACAATGGAACAAGCTACTGACTTATTGGAAATAATACATACCGATGTACGCGATCCAATGAGTGTTGATGCTCGTGGCAAGTATCATTATTTTCTGACCTTCACAGGATGATTTGAGCAGATATGGGTATATCTACTTGATGAAACATAAGTCTGAAATAATTGAAAGGTTCAAAGAATTTCAGAGTGAAGTGGAAAAATCATCGTAACAAGAAAATAAAGTTTCTGCGATCTGATCGCGGAGACGAATATTTGATTTACGAGTTTGGTCTTCAACTAAAACAATGTGGAATAGTTTCACAACTCACGCCACCTGGAACACCACAACGTTATGGTGTGTCCGAACATCGTAACCGCACTTTATTGGATATGGTACGATCTATGATGTATCTTATTGATTTACCATTATCGTTTTGGGGTTATGCATTAGAGACAGCTGCATTCACGTTAAAAGGGCACCATCTAAATCCGTTGAGACGACACTATATGAACTGTGGTTTAGCAAGAAACCCAAGTTGTCGTCTCTTAAAGTTTGGGCCTATGATGCTTATGTGAAAAAGTTTCATCCTGATAAGCTCAAACCCAAATCGGAGAAGTGCGTCTTCATAGAATACCCAAAGGAAACTGTTGGGCACACCTTCTATCACAGATCTAAAGGCAAAACATTCGTTGCCAAGAATGGATCCTTTCTAGAGAAGAAGTTTCTCTCGAAAGAAGTGAGTGGGAGGAAAGTAGAACTTGATGAGGTAACTGTACCTTCTCCCGAATTGGAAAATAGTTCATCACTGAAATCAGTTCCAGTGATTCCTACACCAATTAGTGACGAAGCTAATGATATTGATCATGAAACTTCAGATCAAGTTCCTACTGAACCTCATAGGTCTACCAGAGTAAGATCCGCACCAGAGTGGTACGGTAATCCTATTCTGGAAGTCATGTTACTTGACCATGACGAACCTACGAACTATGAGGAAGCGATGATGAGCCCAGATTCCGCAAAATGGCTAGAGGCCATGAAATATGAGATGGGATCCATGTATGAGAACAAAGTATGGACTTTGGTTGACTTGCCCGATGATCGGCAAGCCATTGAGAATAAATGGATCTTTAAGAAGAAGACTGACGCTGATGGTAATGTAACTGTCTATAAAGCTCGACTTGTTGTGAAAGGTTTTCGACAAGTTCAAGGGGTTGACTACGATGAGACTTTCTCACCCGTAGCGATGCTTAAGTCTGTCCGAATCATGTTAGCAATTACCGCATTTTATGATTATGAAATTTGGCAAATGGATGTAAAAACTGCATTCTTGAATGTATTTCTAGAAGAAGAGTTGTATATGATGCAACCAGAAGGTTTTGTTGATCCAAAAGGTACTAACAAAGTGTGCAAGCTCCAGCGATCCATTTATGGACTGGTGCAAGCATCTCGAAGTTGGAATAAACGTTTTGATAGTGTGATCAAAACATATGGTTTTATACAGACTTTTGGAGAAGCCTGTATTTACAAGAAAGTGAGTGGGAGCTCTGTAGCATTTCTGATATTATATGTAGATGACATATTATTAATTGGAAATGATATAGAATTTCTGGATAGCATAAAGGGATACTTGAATAAAAGTTTTTCTATGAAAGACCTCGGTGAAGCTGCTTACATATTGAGCATCAAGATCTATTGAGATAGATCAAGACGCTTGATAAGATTTTCAATGAACACATACCTTGACAAAGTTTTTTAAGTAGTTCAAAATGGAACAGTCAAAGAAAAAGTTCTTGCCTGTGTTGCAAAGGTGTGAAATTGAGTAAGACCCAAATCCCGACCACGACATAAAATAGAAAAGAGAATGAAAGTCATTCTCTATGCCTCAGTCATAGGTTCTATAAAATATGCTATGCTATGTACCAGACCTATTGTATACCTTGCACTGAATTTGGCAAGGGAGTACAATAGTGATCTAGGAGTAGATCACTGGACATTGGTCAAAATTATCCTTAGTGAGAACTAAGGAAATATTTCTCGATTATGGAGGTGATAAAAGAGCCCATCATAAAGAGTTACATTGGTGCAATCTTTTACACCGATCCAGATGACTCTAAGTCTCAATCTGGATACATATTTAAAGTGGGAGCAATTAGCTTGAGTAGCTCCGTGCAGAGCATTATAGACATAGAATATTTGCAAAATACATACGGCTCTAAATATGACAGACCCGTTGACTAAGCTTCTCTCATGAGCAAAATATGATCACACCTTAGTACTCTTTGGGTATTAATCACATAGAGATGTGAACTAGATTATTGACTCTAGTAAACCCATTGGGTGTTGGTCACATGACGATGTGAACTATGGGTGTTAATCATATACAGATATGAATATTGGTGTTAAATCACATGGCGATGTGAACTAGATTATTGACTCTAGTGCAAGTGAGAGACTGAAGGAAATATGCCCTAGAGGCAATAATAAAGTTATTATTTATTTCCTCGTATCATGATAAATGTTTATTATTCATGCTAGAATTGTATTAACCAGAAACATAATACATGTGTGAATACATAGACAAACATAACGTCACTAGTATGCCTCTACTTGACTAGCTCGTTGAATCAAAGATGGTTATGTTTCCTAGCCATAGACATGTGTTGTCATTTGATTGACGGGATCATATCATTAGGAGAATGATGTGATTGACATGACCCATTCTGTTAGCCTAGAACTTGATCGTTTAGTATGTTGTTATTGGTTTCTTCATGACTTATACATGTTCCTCTAACTATGAGATTATGCAACTCCCGTTTTACCGGAGGAACACTTTGGGTGCTACCAAACGTCACAACGTAACTGGGTGATTATAAAGGAGCATTATAGGTGTCTCCAAAGGTAAATGTTGGGTTGGCGTATTTCGAGATTAGGTTTTGTCACTCCGATTGTCGGAGAGGTATCTCTGGGCCCTCTCGGTAATGCACATCACTATAAGCCTTGCAAGCAATGTAGCTAAATGAGTTAGTTACGGAATGATGCATTACGTAACGAGTAAAGAGACTTGCCGATAACGAGATTGAACTAGGTATTGAGATACCGACGATCGAATCTCGGGCAAGTAACATACCGATGACAAAGGGAACAACGTATGTTGTTATGCGGTTTGACCGATAAAGATCTTCGTAGAATATGTAGGAGCCAATATGAGCATCCAGGTTCCTCTATTGGTTATTGACCGAGAATAGTTCTAGGTCATGTCTACATAGTTCTCGAACCCATAGGGTCCGCACGCTTAAGGTTTCGATGACAGTTATATTATGAGTTTATGAGTTTTGATGTACCGAAGGAGTTTGGAGTCCCGGATGAGATCGGGGACATGACGAGGAGTCTCGAAATGGTCGAGATGTAAAGATCTATATATTGGATGACTATATTCGGAGTTCAGAAAGGTTCCGAGTGATTCGTGTATTTTTTGGAGTACCGGAGAGTTACGGGAATTCGCCGGGGAGTATATGGGCCTTATTGGGCCATACGGGAATAGAGGAGAGAGGCCGAAAGGAAGGAGGAGCGCAGCCCCCCTCTGGTCCGAATTGGACAAGGGGTGCGGCCCCCTTTTCCTTCCTCCTCTCCCCCTCTTTCCCCCTTCTCCTACTCCAACAAGGAAGGAGGGAGTCCTACTCCCGGTGGGAGTAGGACTCCCCTTGGCGCGCCCGTACTAGGCCGGCCGCCCCCTCCCCCCTTGCTCCTTTATATACGGGGGCAGGGGGGCACCTCTAGGCACAACAACAATTGATCCCTTGGATCTCTTAGCCATGTGCGGTGCCCCCCTCCACCACAATCCACCTCGATAATATCGTAGCGGTGCTTAGGCGAAGCCCTGCGTCGGTAGTACATCAAGATCGTCACCATGCCGTCGTGCTGACAGAACTCTCCCTCGACACTCGGCTGGATCGAAATTCGAGGGACGTCATCGAGCTGAACGTGTGCTAGAACTCGGAGGTGCAGTAGTTTCGGTGCTTGATCGGTTGGGCCGTGAAGACGTACGACTACATCAACCGCGTTGTTCTAACGCTTCCGCTTACGGTCTACGAGGGTACGTGGAAAACACTCTCCACTCTCGTTGCTATGCATCACCATGATCTTGCGTGTGCGTAGGAAAATTTTGAAATTACTACGTTCCCCAACAGCTCCTTCGCCTATATATACTTTTAAACCTTGAAAACATCCAGGGGAGCCACGAAACCACTTTTATACCGCCGCAACTTTCTGTACCTGTGAGATCCCATCTAGGGGCCTTTTCCGGCGTCCTGCCAGAGGGGGATTCGATCACGGAGGGCTTCTTCATCAACACCATTGCCTCTCCGATGATACGTGAGTAGTTTACCACAGACCTATGGGTCCATAGCTAGTAGCTAGACGGCTTCTTCTCTCTCTTTGATTCTCAATACCATGTTCTCCTCGATATTCTTGGAGATCTATTCGATGTAATATCATTTATGATCAGATTATCTATGAATATTATTTGGTTCTTCTCTGAATTCTTATATGCATGATTTGATATCTTTGCAAGTCTCTTCGAATTATCGGTTTAGTTTGGCCTACCAGATTGATCTTTCTTGCAATGGGAGAAGTGATTAGCCTTGGGTTCAATCTTACGGTGTCCTTTCCCGGTGACAGTAGGGGCAAAGGCACGTATTGTATTGTTGCCATCCAGGATAAAAAGATGGGGTTTTCATCATATTGCTTGAGTTAATTCCGCTACATCATGTCATCTTACTTAATGCATTACTCTGTTCTTCATGAGCTTAATACTCGAGATGCAGGCAGGAGTTGGTCGATGTGTGGAGTAATAGTAGTAGATACAGAATCGTTTCGGTCTACTTGACACAGACGTGATGCCTATGTTCATGATCATTGACTTAGATGTTGTCATAGCTATGCGCTTTTCTATCAATTGCTCGGTAGTAATTTGTTCACCCACCGTAATATTTGCTATCATGAGAGAAGCCACTAGTGAAACATATGGCCCCCGGGTCTCTTTTTCACCATATAAGTTCTCTTTTACATCATACTAGTTTCCATTCTAATATTTTTGCAATCTTTTACTTTCTGATCTATAAACCAAAAATACCAGAAATATTTACTTTATTGTTTATCTATCTCTATCAGATCTCAATTTTGCAAGTAATAGTGAAGGGATTGACAACCCCTTTATCGCGTTGGGTGCAAGTTGTTGATTGTTTGTGAAGGTATTCGGTGACTTGTGTGTTGTCTCCTACTGGATTGATACGTTGGTTCTCAAAACTGAGGGAAATACTTACGCTACTTTGCTGCATCACCCTTTCCTCTTTAAGGGAAAACCCAACACAAGCTCAAGAGGTAGCCAGAAGGATTTTGGGCGCCGTTACCGGGGAGATCTACGTCAAGTCAAGCCATACCAAGTACCCATCATAAACTCTCCTATCTTGCATTACGTTATTCGCCGTTCGCCTCTCAATTTCCTCTCCCTCACCTCTAACACGATTTTTGAAAAGATTTTCCTTTTCTTCGCCCTTCTTTCGTTCGATCTTATGTCTGCTTGTGTTTCCATGTGCGTTCTATTCTGCTTGCATCTTTGCTTCCTAAAATTTTATTGATATGGATCCACTTAAAGTGTTCTACTTGGATCATCTTCTATCTATATGTGCTCGTGCTGAAACGCCAACTAGCTTAGTTGAGGGAAAATCCTTAGATGAGCATGCTCATTTTGTGCGCCACCGTTTGTCCGAAAAAAGGAGACTATTATGGAATCAAATAAACAGTTTGTTGTGTGATGCTTGGAATCTTTGTGAAATTTATGATTTTACTTGTTGCTCTAAGAATCCTAAAAAACACCTTACCTACCTATGTGAGTTTAATGATAATTAAATCTTATCTTCTTATGCAAAGGGTGTTTATAGTTACTATGATATCGAACAAATTGAAGAATTTGTTGCTTTTAAGGGTGCTTATGAAGTTGCTTCTTTGACTGAAAGTATGATATTACTCTCTACAAATCTAAATTTTGCGACATACTTAAATATTGCTATGGAAACTATGCTCATAATGTCTATGTCAAAGAATTTATTGAGAGAATGACAGCTTCTTTGGAAGAAAATAATTGTAAGGGCATATTTATCCCCAAGGTGTTTTGGTGATTGATGAAAATGCTCTTGCGGAATAACCATGTGCGTTGAGATTTTCAGAGATTCATCCTTTGGCATGAGACGATTCCCTCCCCTCGGTGTTTTTATTCAAGACGGTGTAGCTCCTTCGTTTCTTTGTTGGTGGACTAGTTTCGTAGGAGTCACCATACTATCAAGAGGGGATCCTCTTTGGTAAGGCTAGGGTGGAATCAACACGTACACATCCTTATCACACCCGCTGTTCCTTTCCGCGTCATTGGAGCTCTCTTTCCTCTCCTTGCCTACCCTGTCCTGTCCCAGCGATAGTACCGCGGTCCTCAGCGGTAGTACCACCGAAGCACGTCAAGCGGTAGTACCGTCCCCAAGCGGTAGTACCGCTTGCTGTCTTCGGCCGTAGTACCGCAGAGGTTCCGGGCTACTACCGCCTCGACTCAAGACCTCTGTTTTTCGTGTCAGTTTGTGCGGTACTAGTAGCGGCAGTAGTGGCGGTAGTACCGCTCCAACCGGTAGTACCGCCCTTACTTCCGCAGTAGTACCTCTCTAGGCCCAGGGCCTTGCTATCCTCATGTGCGCGGCAGTACCGCTGGGAGGGAACGGTAGTACCGCTGGCTCAACGGTAGTACCGCCCTGCCCAAGCGGTAGTACCGCTCTGTGCGTGGCTGCTTGGGGGGTAACGGTTGGATTGTTCCCCCCACTATATAAAGGGGTCTTCTTCCCCAAAGTTGACCTACCTCTTCCCCCAAAAGCTCCATTGTTGCTCCAAGCTCCATTTTCGCCCGATCTCTCTCCCTAGACAATCAAACTGGTTGATTTGCTCGGGATAGGTTGAGAAGGCCCCGATCTACACTTCCACCAAGAGAAATTTGATTCCCCCACTAATCCCTAGCTGATCTTGTTACTCTTGGGTGTTTGAGCACCCTAGACGGTTGAGGTCACCTCGGAGCCATAGTCCATTGTGGTGAAGCTTCGTGGTGTCGTTGGGAGCCTCCAATTAAGTTGTGGAGATTGCCCCAACCTTGTTTGTAAAGGTTCGGTCGCCGCCTTCAAGGGCACCAATAGTGGAATCACGGCATCTCTCATTGTGTGAGGGCATGAGGAGAATACGGTGGCCCTAGTGGCTTCTTGGGGAGCATTGTGCCTCCACACCGCTCTAACAGAGACGTACTTCCCTTTAAAAGGAAGGAACTTCGGTAACACATCCTTGTCTCCATCGGTTCCACTCTTGGTTATCTCGTGCCTTTACTTGTGCAAGCTTTTTGTGTTGCATCCCTTGTTTGCTTGTGCACTTATTGTTGTTGCATCATATAGGTTGTTCACCTAGTTGCATATTTAGACAACCTACTTTGATGCAAAGTTTAATTTGGTAAAGAAAAACTAAAAATTGTTAGTTGCCTATTCACCCCCTCTCTAGTCAACTATATCGATCCTTTCAATTGGTATCAGAGCCTCGTCTCTTTATTAAGGACTTTGCCGTCCGAAGAGTATGGTTGACACCGTAGACCATGGGAAGGAGGAGCACTCCGGTGTGAATCCGATCTCGTCTACGGGTGATGGGGAAACCACGGTGTCCTATGAGGAATTCAATGTGGCCTTGGACACTGAGGGAGTCCTGGACTAGGGGGTGTCCGGATAGCCGAACTATCACCGTTGGCCGGACTCCAAGACTATGAAGATACAAGATTGAAGACTCCGTCCCGTATCCGGATGGGACTTTTCTTGGCGTGGAAGACAAGCTTGGTGATACGGATATGTAGATCTCCTACCATTGTAACCGACTCTGTCTAACCCTAGCCCTCTCCGGTGTCTATATAAACCGGAGGGTTTTAGTCCGTAGGATGAAAAACAATCATACCATAGGCTAGCTTCTAGGGTTTAGCCTCCTTGATCTCGTGGTAGATCTACTCTTGTACTACCCATATCATCAATATTAATCAAGCAGGAGTAGGGTTTTACCTCCACCGAGAGGGCCCGAACCTGGGTAAAAACATTGTGTCCCTTGTCTCCTGTTACCATCCGCCTAGACGCACAGTTCGGGACCCCCTACCCGAAATCCGCCGGTTTTGACACCGACAAACACATTGAAAACCTCCATGACAACCACAGTTGAAAGCATGTTTAATAAATTCTTAGAAGGACTTAAACTACCTACCTCGTCGTTGAAAGTGGGTGATCCCACTAACAAGGTGACGGATGCTAACTCCGACAAGGGGGAAGCTAATAGTGGGAAGGGTCCTTCTACTAGTGGTAGAAATGGCACCGGCATCTTTGCCCATGTGGAACCTCCAACTTATGGAGGACCGATTCCCTCTACTCATTTAAATCATGCCGGTCCTCCTCCTAAGATTGTGAAAAATGATGATTTTGATTCTTGGGTGTATCGCTTCAAGCGTCATTTAAACCATGTGAACACTAACATTTGGAGAATCATTGAAGAAGGTTTCTATCCACATGACCAAAGCAACTTCACCCCTAGAGAAGCAGTGGATAATCAATTCAATGAGAATGCTCTCTTCATCATCGAAGATGCTATCCTCCCCGAAGATCTCCCTCATCTCCGACCCCATGCCATGGCCAAAGACGCATGGCAATGCGTTGTGTCTCTCTATTGGGGAAGCGCAAGCATTCAATGCTCCAACTATGAAGTGGTGCAAGATGAAGCCGATGAGTTTGCAATGAAAGAAGATGAAGAACCTCGTGAGCTCTTTCGAAGAGTAACCAAACTCAAGGTCTCACTCCGAGATCATGGGAGCAAGGAAACGGATGACAATTGGATCAAGCACAAGTTTCTCAAGGCCATGATTCCCTACAACAAGGACATGTCCTCTGTCATTCGTCAAAGACCGAACTTCCACTCCATGACCTCAAGTGAAGTGTTGGATGAGTTCGTTGCAATGAGCATCTTGGACAAGACCGCCAATAACGCGGTGCTTCGTTATCAAAGGGCAAAGAACCCCAACCTTGCCTTGAAGGCCAAGATTATTGTGGAAGAAGAGGAAGAAGAGGAATATGAGGAGAGCAACCCCGAAGATACAAAATATGATTATCATGAGCACATGGCTCTTGCTTCAAGGCAATTTTGGAGCAAGAAGAACTCAAGGCCCAATTTCAACAAGAACAACTCAAGTGGCTTCAAGGGCAAGCAAAGAGTAAGAACTTGTTACAACTGTGGCAATGTGAGCCATTTCATTGCGGCTTGTCCTTATGAGAAGCGGGAAGACAATGGTGGCAAGCTCATCCGAAAGGACAAAGCCAAGTCCTTCCCCAACAAGAACAACTTCACCAAGAAGACTCCTACTCGAGGGTTGATGGTTCAAGAAGAATACCATGAGGATGATGACGATGATGAAGCTAGTGAAGCAATGGCCATGGTATCCGTTGCCATTTCCACACCTTCCCGGATGTCTCTCTTCGATTCACCCAACGAGAACATCACCGCCAAGTGCCTCATGGCTAAAGCCACCAACAAGGTAACCCCCAACATCAAAACCACCATCATTACTAATCCCTCTTCGACGGATGGCATTGATGAAAGTGAGGAGTCTAATGAGGAAGTAAATGAATTTGAGTGTTTTATGAGTAAGCTAAAGGGTAAATCCAAGAAGCACTTTGTTGCTCTCTTGGAACAACTTGGTGAAGCCAATGACATGATCGAGGCTCACGAAGAAACCATCTCTAAGATGGAAGGTCATAGTCGTGACTATGCCGATGAGATATCGGATCTCTCTAATGCTCTTGAGGAAGAGCGTGGGCATCGTTTGGCTCTTGAGGAGTCACACAACGATGACCATGCCAAGTTAAAGAAAGATCTTGATCATGCTCTTGTTGTGTCTCGTGTGCTATCTTCCGAGAAGGCTAAACTTGGGGTTGATCATGCTAGACTCAAGGAGGAGTTTGATGTACTTGACAAGGCCCACAAGGTCTTGAAGGGTGCTCATGCAAACCTCAAGGAGTCTCATGCTCAACTCCAAGTTAAGCTAACCAAGGAAAAGGCCGCCTTTCCTCATATGGTATTAATTGATAATGCATATGCCACTAACCCGTGTTGTGAGCATGTGCATCTTGTGGAGGAGAATGCCAAATTGAAGGATCAACTTGAGAAAGGCCTTGTGACATGCATTCAAGGTGAGAAGAACCTCAACGACCTTTTGAGCAACCAAAAGGAAGTTGTGGCCAAGGAAGGAATTGGGTTCGCACCCAAGTCCAACAACAAGAAGAAGAACGACAAGACCAAACGACCTCCTCCTCTCAAGCAAACCTTTGTGAAAGACGGAGAGGGTGCTCCTAAGGAGAAGAAGAACAATGTGAAGGGTGTTGATGTCAAAAAGGGCAAAACCACCTCCGTCTCCAACAAAGCCGGCGACTTTAACCCTTCTTATGTGTTGTGCCATGCTAGTGATGGGCATGTTTATGCTAAATTTGTTGGTTCTCCTTATAAGTACATTGAATGGTCTATTTGGGTTCCTAAGACCCTTGTTACTAACATCAAAGGACCCATTACTAAATGGGTACCTAAAACCAAGCATTGATCTCTTGTAGGTGTTTGCTTCCGGTGGGGGGTCATGGTTGCTCGATAGTGGAGCAACAAATCATATGACCGGAAGCAAGGACTTGGTGGTGGACGTGCACAAGATTCCTTCTATGCCCACCAATGTCGAGTAGGGTGATGCCTCGTCTTCTAAGGTACTGGGTCTTGGCAAGGTTGTCATTTCTCATGATCTAACGATCGAGAAAGTCATGCTTGTTGAGTCCCTTGCATTCAATCTTCTTTCCGTTCGTCAACTTGCACTCATGGGCTTTGCCACTTTCTTTGATATTGATACCGTGGCCCTCTTATGGAGCAAGACTCTTAAAGTAGCCTTTGTTGGGCATGTCGAGAATGGTCTTTATGTGATTAAGTTTTCAGAGCAACCCACTAAGACCGCGACATGCCTAATGGCTAAAGTTGATGTGGGATGGCTATGGCATCGCTGTTTAGCCCACGTCAATATGGGATCTTTGCAAAGTCTTCTCAAGGGGGACCATGTTCGTGGACTAACAAATGTTACTTTTGCCAAAGATCGTGCTTGCAGTGCGTGTATCGAAGGAAAGCTTCGTGAGAAGGGTCACCCTACCACGACTATCATCTACTCAAAGAGACCCTTAGAGCTCCTTCACATGGACCTCTTTGGGCCTCCATCATTTGATAGTCTTGTGGGTAGAAAGTATTTCTTTGTGATTGTGGATGATTATTCAAGATACACTTGGGTATATTTCTTCAAGAGGAAGAGTGAGACTCAACAAACCGTCATCGAATTTGCAAATGAAGCTCAACGTTAACATGATGCAAAGATCTTGACAATAAGAAGTGACAACGGCACCGAGTTCAACAACTACACCTTGGATGAGTTTCTTAGTGATGAGGGGATCAAGCATCAGTATGCTGCACCATATACCCCTCAACAAAATGGTGTCGCGGAGAGGAAGAACCGGACGTTGATGGATGCGGCAAGGACCATGATGGCGGAGTTCAAGTCTCCATACAACTTTTGGGCCGAAGCCATCAACACAGCATGTCATGCATCCAATCGGCTCTATCTATGCAAAGGCTTGAACAAGACTCCTTATGAAATACTCACTGGCAACAAGCCCAATCTCAAGTACTTCCAGGTGTTCGGGTGTAAGTGTTTCATTCTCAAGAAAGGTGTTCGTTTGTCTAAATTTGAGGCTAGAGCTTATGAGGGCATATTTGTTGGTTATGCTACAAACTCTCATGCTTACCGTGTCCTCAACAAGTCCACCGGACTCATTGAGGAGACGTGTAACGTGGAGTTTGACGAAAATAACGGCTCCCAAGTGGAGCAAAGTGGTACTTGTGATGTGGGTGATGAAATTCCTCCCCAAGCCATACGAAGAATGGGTATTGGTCATATTCTACCCATTGAGTAACCCCTTGTGGCCGAAGGAGAAGGACAATGCTCCACTCAAGTGGAGCCATCACCTCCCCAAGATCCACACGCTTCCGAAGAACAAAGTGAAGGCCCTCAACCTCGGGAACAAGACCAAGGACAAGATCAACCTCAAGATGGTGGTGAACCACCAAATGATTCCCAAGGTCAAGTTCTCCCCCTCGAGCAAGCTCAAGATCAAGAGGAAACTCAAGATCTTGAACAAGCTCAAGACGGCACTCAAGATAATCAAGTTAACCCTCCTCCTTCCACATCCGAGAAGGAATTAGAGCGTCGTGCCGCAAATATTGCTTCCAAGCTCACCACCAAAGGTCATCTCATGGAGAATGTGGTTGGAAGCCTAAGAAAGGGGGTAAGCACTCGTAGACAATTAGCAAACTATTGTGAGCATCACGCGTTTGTCTCTTGTGTTGAACCCTAAAAGGTCTATGAGGCGCTTGAAGATTCGGATTGGCTCAATGCCATGCATGAAGAACTCAACAACTTCGAGTACAACAAGGTGTGGAGATTGGTGCCAAGGCCGTCGGGGAACCACAACGTCATTGGAACCAAGTGGATATTCAAGAACAAGCAAGATGCTCATGGGAACATCATTCGCAACAAGGCAAGATTGGTAGCACAAGGCTACTCCCAAGTCGAGGGTATCGACTACGGTGAAACCTTTGCTCCCGTTGCTTGCCTTGAATCCATTCATTTGTTGATTGCTTATGCTTCCCATCACAACTTTAAGTTACAACAAATGTATGTGAAAAGTGCTTTTCTTAATGGTCCTATTAATGAGTTGGTTTATGTCAAGCAACCCCCCTGGGTTCGAGGATCCCTACTTCCCGGATCATGTGTATCAACTCGATAAGGCACTCTATGGACTTAAACAAGCCCCACGTGCGTGGTATGACCACCTTACCAAGTTGTTACAAGATCGTGGATTTGAGGTGGGGCAAATTGATCCCACTCTTTTTACTAAGAAGGTCAAAGGGGAGTTGTTTGTATGCCAACTATATGTTGATTGAGGGAGTCCTGGACTAGGGGGTGTCCGGACAGCCGGACTATCATCGTCCGCCGGACTCCAAGACTACGAAGATACAAGATTGAAGAGTCTGTCCCGTGTACGGATGGGACTTTCCTTGGCGTGGAAGGCAAGCTTGGCGATACGGATATGTAGATCTCCTGCCATTGTAACTGACTCTGTGTAACCCTAGCCTTCTCCGGTGTCTATATAAACCGGAGGGCTTTAGTCCGTAGGAGACAACATACATCACAACAATCATACCATAGGCTAGCTTTAGGGTTTAGCCTCCTCAATCTCGTGGTAGATCCACTCTAGTACTACCCATATCATCAATATTAATCAAGCAGGACGTAGGGTTTACCTCCATCAAGAGGGCCCGAACCTGGGTAAAACATCGTGTCCCTTGTCTCCTGTTACCATCCGCCTAGACGCACAGTTCGGGACCCCCTACCCGAGATCCGCCGGTTTTGACACCGACATTGGTGCTTTCATTGAGAGTTCCTCTGTGTCGCCACCGATAGGAAGGATGCCTCCACCCATCTTCAAGGACGGTATTTTCGCCAAAGGGGCCTTGGCCGCCGGCCAAACTACTTGGCCACTGCTTCGACAATGACTTCCCAAGTCGTCAAAAGCAATCTCCGCGTCACCTCGGAATTCGCCGAGCGGATGGATCCAATAGAGCTCTCGTCTGTCAACGAGCTCTTGGATCGCATCGCCGCCCTGGGAGTCGCTACAGACTACAATCAGATTGGGCTTAAAACCGATCTGAGAGAGATTAACTCTCCCCAGGCCACCCACCACGTCGCAGTGGTATAGGAGCAATGCGGCGACTCTTCGCCTATATTGAAAACTAGTCACGTCCGGATTCTCGAACCCTCCATGCCGGATTTCCGCGGAGGGACGGACTTCGATCGAGCATTGAACTTAAAATCATGCATCGTTCCGGACTCGCTGGATCGTGTCCAGCAATCCAAGCTTCCGAATTCGGAAACTCCTCGGCCTTTAAGCCCCAAGATGGGCAGGGGTCTGGATTTTAGTCCACCCACCCGCCTAGACATATGCGATCTATCTCTAATACGGCAAGAGCCCGCGGAAACAGTACATCACTACTGGGCCAGATTCCTCCTGGTTATGGATAGGATAAAGGACTGCCGAGAGGAAAACGCAATCTCAATCTTTTGCAATAATTGCACGGACAAGGGAATATTGAACGCCATCGGCCGTCGTAAAATTATACGCTTCACCGATCTGGCGTCCATAGTACGAAAGTACTGTGCGATGGAGAGCTTCCGGAAAACCGAAAACCAATTTTGGGATAATCCGGCCCCGAATACAACCCCAGTCCGCAACAAAAGGGTGCATCACACTCAGGCCCCAGATGCGAAAACCAAAAAGCAAAAACCCCATAAAGGGCATGGAACCGTACTTGAGGGATGGCTCAATGGACCCTGTAAGCTTCATAGTACAGAGGGAGCCATCCCAACACATAGCCTTCGAGCATGTTGGATATTACGGCAGGTGGCCAAAAGTGGCGAGGAGCTTCTAGCCCCGGAAAACCACTCCAACAATACCGGTACGGTATCAACAGTTTTCGAGACCTTCGCATCAAACAATATGCGAAAACGAACAATCCGCGGCCTCGCCGAAGTCTACCAAGTAGCAACAGCAAATCCATGGAGCGACACAGCTATCACCTTCAATTCTAGCGACGAACCTAAATTCCGAACAGCCCGAGCACCAGCCGCACTGGTGCTTAGTCCCATAGTGGACGGCTTTCGACTTACAAAGGTCCTCATGGATGGCGGCAGCGGACTAAACCTCATCTGAGGAAACTCTCCAAAAAATGGAAATCGATTGGAGCCGTATTGAGCGAAGCAGCACAACCTTCAGAGGAATAATCCCTAGCCGGGAAGCGTGCTGCACCGGAAAAATCACACTCGATGTGGTGTTCGGCTCGCCGGACAATTACAGATCCGAAGAAGTCACGTTCCAAGTGGCCCCGTCCAACAACGGATATAACGCTATATTAGGACGAGAGGCATTCACAATTTTTCAAGCCGTACCCCATTACGGGTATATGAAGCTCAAAATGCCTGGGACCGGCGGAATAATCACTCTCGCTAGTGATCCGGACATAGCACTCCGCGCCGAAAACAAGACAGCCGCACTAGCCCTGGAGGCACTATCCGAGGCCCTAGCGGCAGAAGAACTCACCGCGCTGCGCTCTACGGTAAACAGGGACGATGTGATACTTGATAAAAGATCGAAGTCCACCTCCTTCAAACCAGCAGATGAAATAGTGAAATTCTAGGTCCATCCAACGGACCCAACAAAGACGGCCTCCGTTGGGGCACAATTAAACCCCGAGGTAGACGCCGCACTGCGCGAATTCCTTCGGGAAAATTGGGACATTTTTGCCTGGCATCCTTCGGACATGCCCGGAATCCCACGCAGATTGGCAGAACACAGCCTAAACATCCTAAAAGGATTCAAGCCGGTCAAACAGGCTCTTCGACGATTTTCTGAACCCAAAAGACAGGCAATGGGAGAAGAGCTAGCCAAACTATTGGAAGCCGGATTCATTAGAGATATCAAACATCTAGATTGGCTAGCAAATCTGGTAATGGTACCAAAGAAGGACAAATCCTGGCGCCTATGCGTCGATTTTAAAGACCTCAATAAGGCTTGCCCAAAGGATCCCTTCCCCCTCCCCCGCATCGACCAAATTATCGATGCTACCGCAGGGCACGATTCATTGTGCTTCCTCGACGCATACTCTAGCTACCATCAAATCAAGATGGCGGAAGCAGACCAAGCCGCAACGGCATTCATCACTCCATACGGACCATTCTGCTTCAACACGATGCCCTTCGGACTTAAAAATGCCGGCGCAACATATCAGCGCATGATTCAAACATGTCTGGCTACCCAGATCGGCAAAATAGTCGAGGTATACGTAGACGACGTAGTCGTCAAAACAAAACATGTCGAAACTCTAGTAGACGATTTGAGACTCACATTCGACAACCTCAGAGCATATGACATCAAGCTGAATCCGGAAAAATGCGTTTTCGGCGTACCAGCCGGAAAGCTGCTGGGCTTCATTGTATCCGGTAGAGGAATTGAAGCAAACCCGACTAAAATCCGAGCTCTTTCACAGTTGGATATACCAAAAGACCTCAAACAGATACAAAAATTAACAGGATGCGTGGCAGCTTTAAGCCGCTTTATCTCCCGTCTTGGAGAAAAGGCATTGCCCCTCTATCGCCTCCTCAGGCGCACCGAACACTTCGAGTGGACAGATGCTGCCACTGCCGTACTCGAAGAAATAAAGGCCATATTGGCAACAAATCCGGTCCTGGCTGCGCCCAATCTGGGCGAACCAATGTTGTTATACATCGCAGCAACGCATCAAGTTGTAAGCGCGGTACTCGTCGTCGAACGAGAGACAGAAGGGCATAAATTCCCTCTTCAAAAACCAGTGTATTATGTATCCATTGTGTTAACTCCCTGCAAATCCCGTTACCCACACTATCAGAAGATAGCGTATGCGGTGTTCATGGCATCCCGGAAGCTCCGACACTACTTTCAAGAGTGTTCGATAACAGTGGCCTCCGAAGTACCACTCAATGACATCATAAATAACCGCGACGCAACGGGCAGGATTGCAAAATGGGCCATTGAGCTCTTACCATTCGATATAACTTACAAACCTCGGCGAGCTATAAAATCACAAGTTTTGGCTGACTTTGTCGCTGAATGGACCGAAGCCGAACTCCCTAAAGAGTATGGCGCATACTCCAATTGGATTATGCATTTCGACGGCTCTAAAATGTTGGCCGGACTGGGGGCTGGCGTCGTACTGACGTCCCTGACCGGGGATACAGTCCAATACGTACTTCAAATAATGTACACGGACTCCAACAACGCAGCCGAATATGAGGCCCTTTTACACGGTCTCCGGATAGCAATCTCCATGGGCATTCAACGCCTAGAGGTGCGCAGGGATTCAAACCTTGCAATATCCCAAATAAATGGAGATTTCGACGCCAAGGATCTGAAAATGGCAGCATATCGCAACGCTGTCTTAAAAATGTCAGCTCAGTTCGAAGGACTCGAATTCCATCACGTAGCCCGAGATAATAACCAAGCGGCCGACGTACTGGCACGCATCGGCGCAAAACGTGACGCTGTCCCTCCAAACATCTTCCTGGAACGGCTCTTCAAGCCATCCGTACTATGGGAAGAGGAGCCCGGAAATGACAAACCGGAAACAACCGCGCCAACCGGCGATTCAGCCGATGACATAACACCTTCAGCCCACGACATAATGGCGGTAATCGCCCCGTGGACAGAACCTTTCCTAGCCTATTTGCTTAGACATGAACTTCCCGAAGACCAAAATGAGGCCCGCTGCATAGTCCGGCGATCGAAAGCCTACAAGGTCCATGAGGGAGAACTTTATAAGAAAAGTACAACCGGAGTCCTTCAAAGGTGTATCTCCGAAGAGGAAGGACGAAACCTCCTGGCTGAAATTCATGCCGGACTAGGCGGACACCATGCAGCAGCCCGGGCCCTTGTAGGAAAGGCATTCCGTACAGGATTTTATTGGCCGACGGCCCGGGCAGATGCCCAGGACTTAGTCCAGAGATGCGTAGGTTGTCAGCTCTTTGCTAATCAGAGCCATATGCCGCCCACCGCCCTCAAAACTATACCCATTACCTGGCCGTTCGTGGTCTGGGGGCTTGATATGGTTGGACCCCTTAAAGGGGGAACCCACAAGCAAAGGTACCTATTAGTCATGGTGGATAAATTCACCAAATGGATAGAGGCCAAACCGGTCAAAACGGCAGAGTCCGGACCGGTGATAGACTTTATATCCGGGGTGGTACACCGTTACGGAGTCCCCCACAGCATCATCACCGACAACGGCACGAACTTCACGGCCGACGAGGTTAAGTCATGGTGCAAAAATATGGGCATCAAGCTCGACTACGCTTCAGTCTATCACCCTCAAACCAACGGTCAAGTGGAACGAGCAAATGATCTAATAATGAGCGGCATTAAACCCAGACTAGTGCGGTCACTTACTAAATCTGACACGCACTGGGTTGAGGAGCTCGACTCCGTACTCTGGGGGCTGCGGACAACGCCTAACCGTACTACCGGATTCACACCATTTTTTATGGTATACGGCGCAGAGGCAGTCCTGCCCTGCGACATTATTCATGACTCACCTCGAGTGCGCATGTAGGAAGAAAGAGAGGCCGAGCTGGATCGGCAGGACAGCTTGGATACATTAGAGGAAGAACGCGATGTCGCCAAGGCTCGTTCCGCATTCTATCAGCAGCAGGCCCGAAGATATCAAAGCAGAGGAGTACGGGCCAAGACTTACAACGTTGGCGAACTAGTTCTACGCCTGCCGGACAAGAAAAAGGACAAGCTCAAGCCCAAATGGGTGGGCCCTTCATTATCGATCAAGTCCTGACCGGCGGAGCGTACCGTCTACGAAATGCGTCGGATAACCGACTTGAGCCGAACCCATGGAACGCAGCCCGCCTCCGAAGATTCTATGCCTAGCGCCGGACTAAGAGTTCGTCCCCTTCCTCCGTTCAAATTTTTACACTTCAGCTGTCTTTTGTTTCTCTTTCTTCCCCTAACGTTTTTACTAAAAATCCCCTACGGGCCTACTTCCGCATTGTTCGCGTACACTTGATGTGCCATCCGCACTCATTATACCTGGGGGCTTCTTTTCCAGAAGCTCAATTATAAGGGCTTCATGCCCAGCACATGTGTCAAGCTTCCACATGTACCTTTTACTCACCATTATATGCATCGATATGACTTAAGTTTTGGCCAAGCTGGGTTGCCTGGCTCCTGTGCTTACCCCTACGTTCCCGATTGTTCGGCTAGGAGGTAAAGGGAGCACCTCTGCGATTGTTACTGCCGGGTCAGCCGGATGTGTACCTCAGACTGGGTGAAGCCGAAAGCTAGCGTTCTTAAGGGAATATTCGATCGGTGACTTGAAAGATGATTTTTTACCTACTTATTTATCTGCCCCCAGATGTTTTTCTGCTTTTTTCGCAGTCCGGACATGCACTTTAGGGCATGCCCCCCAGGGAAAGGAACCCTTAATGGAACTATTCTCCCTGGAAGATGTTTCTTACTAACCATGTAATATAACATAACTAGTTGGGCACTTGTCTGATAAAGCACTAATGACCCCTACGCCTGGTCTCCATGCATACCCCGGTTGTTTCTTAACCAAAAAAGGTATTCGGACACACTCCGGACTCTAGGGTCCCGAGGTTGAAGCGAAAAGGTCGGCAAAGACAAACGATCTACAATCCGGCTAGAAGGCATTTCACATGTCATTTTAAAAATACATTGTCTAATTTACTGATTGTATTCCTCCTCAATCCCGTCTAACAGGCTGTCTAACTTACAGTCCCGTTGGGAAAATTTAGCAGCCAACTCTACCTGGCTCTATACTAAACTCACAGGGATCTCCTTCCCATCGGGCCCCACCGGTCCAACTTCGGCCATGTGGTTGGGATCCGCCTTCTTGTAATGCGTCTTCACCATGGCCCAAGCCTCCCTGGCACCCTGGCGGCAGGCCGAAATCTTCCACGGAAGCGTTGCCGCACTCCCTGGAGTTTCTCTGCAAGCTCCCCAAGGCCCTCGGGTAGGGAGACGGCTGGCCATAATGCCTGGATGACACCGCTCATCGCCTGTCAAACTCGTTCGAGCAGTTGCGACAGCTCGGGAAGTTGATCACCCGTCGATACGGGCATCTCCTCTGCAGGGCGACCCGTGAGTATACCTACAAGACATATTCTGTCAATCGACTTCCTCGCCGGACTCTTCTTTTCAAAGGAGTCTGTTCAAGCACTTACTATAGATGCCGCGACGAAGCCGCTGATTCTCCTTAACGGAGCCGGACAACTCGGCCCGAACGCCTTTCAGCTCCTCTCCAAGCTGGGCGTGGGCATCTTGAAGCTTGTTCCTTTCCTGTTGTACTCTATTCAGCACCCTCTCGCCGGCCTTCAGCTGGCGAAGCAGTTCCTGCCTGTCCGGATCTTGTCCGGCAGCGCCTGCAATGTCATTATTAGACTTACGCGCGCCGCACAGTGCTTATATTTACCAAACAAATGTGTTACCAGGAGGGGCCTCTGTGTTTCCTCCTGCGGCAGCAAGCGCGGCCTCAAGCTGGGCCTTGCATTCTTGCAGCTCCTGAGACAGCTGGGCATTCTTCTCGGTAAGAGCCTGCGTTTCAAATGATCCTTAAATCAGTTAACATAACTACTTTAAGTCTCGGGGGCTACTGGTATATATAACCACTAAAATTCCCTTACCCGCATATCTTTCACATACTGCTCCATGGCTCTGGTAAAACCATCTTGAGCGGCACGGAGGTGCGCGTCCCCCGCGTTGAAGGCGGCCAGCGCCTCAGGGGAAAAGCACGCTTCCTGAAATACTGTCTGGCGGCGCCTATGGTTCATGGCGCTCTCCACCTCAGACTTGGTGGCGGACAGTCGGTCGGCATCCTCCGTTGGAGGAGTATTCGGCCTGCGCCTTGCGCTTGCCTCCCCCTCCTGACCAGGCGCTGGAGCCTGGCCGGTATAGGCTGGATTGGCAACCTCTACGCCCGCAGTCCGGCGGGCGCTTTTTCTCCTATAAAGGATCATGAGCACTCAGACACTTCCTAGGAACGTTGTTCTGAATATTTAAATATGAGCTATACCTTTGCGGCGACATTTCGGTCCGTGCCGCGCTCCTTTTCTGCCTGCTGGTCCGGACTGGCCTTTGTTGGTCAGCAGCCGCAAGCTCGGCTTCCCGCCTTGAAGGTGCTTCCTATAAAACACCATCGTTCGTGAAGGTCAGAAATGGGCAAGGAAGAGATAATGGTGTCCGAACTTCGGTCACAATCACCTGGGAAGCCGGATATAATCCGGGGTAGTCCGCCGTAATGGCGACCAAAGCATTGTCTATGCTGAGCTGGTGAAACACCCCGTCGATCTGCTCCACCTTGATATCTGGATCCTCTTTGGAGGCCAGATCTTGGGATCTCCTAGATCCTCAGGTTGCGGAGCTCGACTTATCATGTCCTCCACAATCCGGCGCAGTTCCTGCGCCGAAGACATAGTGTAAGAAGCTTAAACTCTAAAAGCACGGGTTGAGCCCTTAAAAGGTGTTCGCTTACCCAGCCCCGAGGGTTGTTCATGGAAAACCCATTCAGAGGGTTCGTTCGGAGGAAGTCCTCCTTTTCCCCCTTGAACAGGCCGGACAGGATCTGCACCAGGTCCTCGGTCGAATCCGGTCCTTTGCGGCCGTGGCGGGTGGCGTCGTCCTCCCCGTTGAAATCCCCCATGGGGTGGCCTCTGTATTGCAATGGCTGTACCCCTCGCATGATGCATGTTGCCATGACTCCAATCATGGTCAACCCGGAATGGGCCAGTAATCTTATTCGGCCCATCAGGTAATGGACGCTCTTGTCTTCCTCCAAACGGGGGCTCTGCGGGCGCCAGCTGAGGCGTTTCTTCAGAGGAGCAGCACTGAACTCCAGGAGGCCAATCTGGACTGGGTCCGGCAGCGGAGCGTCTTCTATGTAAAACCACTCCGAAGGCCAGTCTTCGGACGCCTTCTTAGGGGTGCCGGATGGGTATCCGGTCCCGGCAATGCGCCATATTTCGGCGCCACCCAATTGATATATAGATCCCTCGTGAGAACGGGGTACTAGGCAGAACAGCCTCTTCCACAGTGCAAAATGGGGCTCGATGCCCAGGAATAGCTCGCAAAGAGCTACGTAGCCCGCGATATGCAGGACAGAGGCGGGCGTAAGGTGATGGAGCTGGAGTCCGTAGAACTCCAGGAGCCCGCGGAGAAACGGATGTATTGGAAATCCGAGTCCCCTTATCAGATAGGGGACGAAGCATACCCGCTCCCCTTTGTTGGGACTTGGGGTAGCCTCCGCTTGCTTCCCACCTTGGTAGGTGGCCAGCCCGGTTCGAACCGGGACCATGAAGGCCGGAGGGAGCTATCCCCCCGCTTGGAGCTTCACTAGCTCGTTGTGTGGAACAGAGCACCTCCTCCAATCCCCTGGCGGTGGGCTGGGAGCGCGAGAAGAGGAGCCGTGTCGACGGTCCATGATGGAATGGATTTTTAGGTCAAGGGCGCTCCGATGAAGTATTCGCGGGAGGAAGATGATGTGGTTTGGATCTGGATTTTTGCCTCTTTTGTAGGCGGATGACTCGCACGACTAGGGGGTGAAATATAAAAGACACCCTGGCTTTTCGCATTCGTGCGACGCGTGGAAGAAGGCCATTATTGGGCGTAGAAGCCAAGAAGCACAGTATTTATGATGAAGCCGGACACTGTTCGGCAGGTACATGGAACCTGAAGGGAGAACCCGCCTTGCAATGTCGAAGACTATATACGCGCTGGACTTATCGTCATTGAAGCCTGGTTCGGGGGCTACTGAGGGAGTCCTGGACTAGGGGGTGTCCGGACAGCCGGACTATCATCGTCCGCCGGACTCCAAGACTACGAAGATACAAGATTGAAGACTCCGTCCCGTGTCCGGATAGGACTTTCCTTGGCGTGGAAGGCAAGCTTGGCGATACGGATATGTAGATCTCCTGCCATTGTAACCGACTCTGTGTAACCCTAGCCTTCTCCGGTGTCTATATAAACCGGAGGGCTTTAGTCCGTAGGAGACAACATACATCACAACAATCATACCATAGGCTAGCTTTAGGGTTTAGCCTCCTCGATCTCGTGGTAGATCCACTCTTGTACTACCCATATCATCAATATTAATCAAGCAGGACGTAGGGTTTACCTCCATCAAGAGGGCCCGAACCTGGGTAAAACATCGTGTCCCTTGTCTCCTGTTACCATCCGCCTAGACGCACAGTTCGGGACCCCCTACCCGAGATCCGCCGGTTTTGACACCGACATTGATGATATTATCTTTGGTTCCCCTAACAAAGCTTTCAATGAGGAATTTGTTGCTCTCATAACCTCTAAGTTCAAGATGTCGTCGATGGGAGAGTTGACTCGGTTTCGACATCAAGCAAAGAAGAGAAGGTACTTTCATACATCAAGCCAAATACACACAAGACATGCTGAAAAGATTCAAGCTAAGCGATGTCAAGCTGGCTTCCACTCCAATGCCTACCAAGTGCCAACTTGACATTGATCCCAATGGTAAAGCGGTGGATCAAAAGGTATATCGCTCCATGATTGGCTCCTTGCTTTACCTTTGTGCATCTAGACCGGATATCATGTTGAGTGTGGGAATGTGTGCACGGTTTCAAGCCGCACCAAAGGAAAGCCACTATGGCGGTCAAGTGAATCTTTCGATATTTGGCTCATACCCCAAACTTTGGCTTATGGTACCCAAGAGGAGCAAACTTCAAGATTGAAGGATATACGGATTCTGATTCGGCGGGAGACAAAGTGGATAGGAAGTCCACTTCCGGAGGGTGCCAATTTCTTGGTTGCTCTTTGGTGAGTTGATCTTCTAAGAAGCAAAGTTGTGTGTCTCTCTCGTCCACCGAAGCGGAATATGTGGCGGCCGGTAGTTGTTGTGCACAACTCTTATGGATGAGGCAAACTTTAAAGGAGTACGGTGTCATTTGTGACAAAGTGCCTCTTTGGTGTGATAATGAAAGTGCCATGAAGATTTCTCTCAATCCGGTGCAACACTTCAAGACGAAGCATATTGAGATTCGGTATCATTTCATCCGGGATCACATTAGGTGAGGGGAGATTGAGCTCAAGTATGTCAACACTCATGATAACCTTGCAGATATTTTCACGAAGCTCTTGGATGAAGCAAGATTTCGCGAGTTAAGGCATGAGCTAAATATCATTGATTCAAGCAATGTGACTTGAACCTTTGCACACCCCTCCTCATTCAACATGTTGTCTAGTTTAGGTGTAGGCATGGACATAGGGTGAGTGTTTTTCTCTGAATGAACTCTTCCTCCCCCCATTATGCATAAATTGATTATGTCCTTCTTTTAACCATCTTCGATGGTGTTTGTGCTTCACGGATGAGTTTTGGTCATGGGCCCAAGGTTAAAATCTTCGCGGCGCCATACCTCTTGACTCAAACATAGGTGGCCTTGGCCACCGCCCTCTCTTGAAGAGGTGTGTCTTGGCCCCTTGCTAGTGTGTTCGCTGCCGAGTTGGGTTCTCCTCCGTTTCTTGCCTTTGGTTTTCCGTTTCTTTTTTAGCACAGTCGTGCTATCTAGTGGCCTTTAGTTGCTGGGCGGTACTACTGCTGGTGGTGCGCAGTACTGCCACTTTAAGCGGTACTATCAGCGCGGTTCTACCGCTGCGGGGTGGGGTCACGGGGTTATATCGGGGCAGGGGGAGGTTTCTTCTCCCCCATACCCATTCGCTTCACCCCCTCTCTCCCTCTCCTCTCTCCAGCAATTGTTTGCGAGGGCTCCGGCGGATCTCCTTCTCTGGGGCGTCCCTCTCCATTCCCTTCGGTGGAGTCGATCCCCACCTCGTCCTCTTGCCATGGATGCCGGTATTGCCCCCGTTCCCTCTCTCTTCTTGTCTAGATTTCAAATCTAGCGTCTTAGGGGCAATAGTGGTTGCATCTCTAGATTTTTGGCTAAATCTAGGCTTGAGTAGAATGGAGAAGGCAACTAGACAGTTTGGATCAGTGTTTTGTAGCATTATTTTTGAATTTGGTAGGACGGTAGTGCCGGATATGACCGCGGTAGTAGGAAACCGCTGTCTCCCCGCCTTGGGTGGTACTATCGCTCTCACTTGAGCAGTACTACCGCTTGGAGCGATACTGTCACCTCCATGTCGCGGTACTACCACTGCCTACCAATTTCCATCATGCTCCTGCCATTCAGTGATCTTTTTGTTGAGTTTGGTGGCTTATGCTCGTTCAGTTTTGTTGTTTTGCGTGTTCTTGTGTTTGGTTCCAGGTGATGAACTTCCTGAACATCAAGCTCGTCGTGTCAACCCCGGTCGTGCCACGTCAAAGCGTTACCGCACCACTGTGTCAGCAGGAGGTTCCTCAAGTGCTCCACCTCCACCTCAACTCAATAAGAAGTCTGCTGTCAAGCCGAAGCAAACTGGCAAGACCGTGCGGCAGATGAATGCCAAGGAGTTCTGGGCAAGGCGTCGCCGCAACCCTTATGAGGCAGACCAAGATCCCACTTTGGTCGACCGTCCATTCTGGAACATGTTTCAGTTTGCCATATTCTTTGATGTGCTCAAGGCCAAGAAGAACCTCTATGTTAACGTGTGCTCCATCGACGCTGACTATATGGAGAAGGATCCTGATTACTTTGGTGAAGCCCTTCAGATGTGCACTCAACTGAACATTCTCCAGATCATGCAATTCAACAAGGACTATGATGCAGATATTGTGGCTCAATTCTATGCCACTGTCCATCTAAGGACTGATGAGGACAGGACACTGACTTGGATGACAAATGGCAAGTTGCTTTCTGTCAAGTGGAAGGCATTCATGGAGTTGCTTGGGGTGGAAGATCACGGGCTTGCGTCTCATGTCGGCTTTCGCCCTCACCGCAACACAACCTCCACTCACAAGCAAGCTCTCTGGCCCTATTGCACGCTGAAGATCAACTCTGAGACTAAGAAGGAAACTTATGAGTTGCCTGCCTTTCTGGACATTCTTCACTGTGTTTTCCGTGAGACTCTTTTCCCTCGCATCGGGAGTTTGGATATGGTTCATTCTTATCTCGTGGACATGCTTCTCTTCTGCCAGCGTGAGAAGGAAGAAAACACTGGCAAGTCCCTGGACATCTCTCATGTTATGTGGTATGAGCTCTTATCTGCCATCTCTGAGCGCAAGTGCCCGATCTATGGTTTGTTCATCATGTTGCTTATTGAGAAGGCCTGGGATCGTGTCTATCCCAAGGTTATGCTAGAGACTGGAGAGTTGGTGTCTCATGAGGTCAAGCGTCTGAGGAAGAAGGACAACTGGGGCACTCAGGTCCCTAAGTCTGGGGGCTCATCGTCTGCTGCTGCCATGGAGACCGAGGAGGAGGCTGAGGCTGAGGATGATGATGACTATGTGCCATCTGGGGCAGAGCCATCTTGGGCAAAGAAGCTCAAGCTCAAGATGAAGAAGCTGTTCTGCATGGAGTCTCACGGCCAGTACATGACTCATGTTGCTGAGAAGAAGGCCAGGGGTCGTCACAAGGAGCTCATGCGTCAGTTGGGTGCCACCATTCTTAGTGGATCTGAGGACCAGCTTACTGAGGAGGAGGAGTGGATTCAGCAGCATTGTCCGTGGACAGATTCTGATGCCGAGCAGTTCCCGAACGACGACGGTGGCGACGATGATCCCGCTGAGATCTGATGTTCACGACCTTGCTAACATCTGGAGCCGTAGCAACACTCCCTCTCTTTTTGGTGTCCCGATGCCAAAGGGGGAGAGAGTTTAGGGATTTGTCTCATCGTTGTCTGTTTCGCGAGTGTGTCTTCTTTGTTGTGTGCTTTTTTGTCGCCCTTTGCTTTGTTTGGTTTTGTGTTAGTGAGACCTAAGTTCCAGACATATGGTGTGAGACATATGCTACCTTATCTTTAGATTATCTTTATCTATGTCTACCTAGCTTATGATTTGCATGCTTATCCTGTTATTTAACTCTGCTCTCATATACCCTGCTTAGGTTGTTGGTCTCTAAAATGTAGGGGAGCATTGATCCTAGTATGTGTGCCGTGCAGTCCAAAGCACTTATCTAGATAGCACACATCTAGGGGGAGCCCATCTACATTTTAGGATGGTGGGGTTTTGCCATGTCCTATGTCTTTCCCCGTTTGTGCAATTCCCGTATTGTCATTAATCCACCAAAAAGGGGGGATTGTAAGGGCATATTTATCCCCAAGGTGTTTTGGTGATTGATGACAATGCTTTTGCGGACTAATCATGTGCTTTGAGATTTTCAGAGATTCATCCTTTGGCACGAGACGATTCCGTCCCCTCGGTGTTTTTATTCAAGACGGTGTAGCTCCTTCGTTTCTTTGTTGGTGGACTAGTTTCATAGGAGTCACCGTACTATCAAGATGGGATCTACTTTGGTAAGGCTAGGGTGGAATCAACACGAACACATCCTTATCACACCCGCTGTTCCTTTCCGCGTCATTGGAGCTCTCTTTCCTCTCCTTGCCTACCCTGTCCTGTCCCAGCGGTAGAACCGCGGTCCTTAGTGGTAGTATCACTGAAGCACGTCAAGCGGTAGTACTGCTCCCCAAGCGGTAGTACCGCTTGCAGTCTTCAGCCATAGTACCGCGGAGGTTCCAGGCTACTACCGCCTCGACTCGAGACCTCTGTTTTTCGTGTCGGGTTGTGTGGTACTAGTAGTGGCAGTAGTGGTAGTACTACCGCTCCAAGCGGTAGTACCGCCCTTACTTCCGCGGTAGTACCGCTCTGGGCCTAGGGCCTTGCTATCCTCGTGTGCGTGGTAGTACCGCTGAGAGGGAACGGTAGTATCGCTGGCTCAGCGGTTGTACTGCCCTGCCCAAGCGGTAGTACTGCTCTGTGCGTGGCTGCTTGGGGGGTAACGATTGGATTGTTCCCCCCACTATATAAAGGGGTCTTCTTCCCCAAAGTTAACCTACCTCTTCCCCCAAAAGCTCCATTGTTGCTCCAAGCTCCATTTTCGCCTGATCTCTCTCCCTAGGCAATCAAACTTGTTGATTTGCTCGGAATAGGTTGAGAAGGCCCCGATCTACACTTCCACCAAGAGCAATTTGATTCCCCCCACTAATCCCTAGCGGATCTTGTTACTCTTGGGTGTTGGAGCACCCTAGACGGTTGAGGTCACCGTGGAGCCGTAGTCCATTGTGGTGAAGCTTCGTGGTGTCGTTGGGAGCCTCCAATTAAGTTGTGGAGATAGCCCCAACCTTGTTTGTAAAGGTTCGGTTGCCGCCTTCAAGGGCACCAATAGTGGAATCACAGCATCTCGCATTGTGTGAGGGTGTGTGGAGAATACGGTGGCCCTAGTGGCTTCTTGGGGAGCATTGTGCCTCCACACCGCTCTAACGGAGACGTACTTCCCTTTAAAAGGAAGGAACTTCGGTAACACATCCTTGTCTCCATCGGCTCCACTCTTGGTTATCTCGCGCCTTTACTTGTGCAAGCTTTTTGTGTTGTATCCCTTGCTTGCTTGTGCACTTATTGTTGTTGCATCATATAGGTTGTTCACCTAGTTGCATATTTAGACAACCTACTTTGATGCAAAGTTTAATTTGGTAAAGAAAAGCTAAAAATTGTTAGTTGCCTATTCACCCCCCCTCTAGTCAACTATATCGATCCTTTCAATAATGTTATGCATGAATCTATAGATAATTATGATTCTGATGATTTGATTGAAATATCCCTTGATGAACATGATTCTTGCTATTCCTGTGGCCATGATGCCAATATTTATGAAGACAAATTTGCTATAGTCCCTTATGTTAAACATGAGATTTTTGCTATTGCACCCATACTTGATAGTTCCTTCGATGAAAAACATGATTGCAGTGATGTTATTATAAATTCTCTTAATGTCAATTGTGTGAATGATATGCAAAACCTCAAGCTCGGGGATGCTAGTTTTGCTATGTCCACTACTTGTTGCAATGATCATGATTGGGGTGATTCTTCTTATGATCTTGAAAATTTATTTAAGCCCCATGATGAATATGAGATTAATAATAGTGTTTGCAATAATATTGAAAGTGGGTTTGGAAGAGTGTCAACTTTAGTTCCCACATATTTGGCGAATGTTCAATATTATGAAATTTTTGATAAAAGTGGGTTTGGAGAGGTCATGACTTTAGTTAATGTTAATCCCACTATTTTGGAAGAGTGTCAACTTCGCATGCATGTGGATCATGCTGAGCATATGTTATGTGATAGCTATATTGTTGAATTTGCTTATGATCCACATGTAATTATTATGAGAGAGGAAAATATGGTTGTAGAAATTCTCATGTTACTAAATTTCCTCTCATTATGTTGAGATTGCTATTTTTTCTTTCTTCTTCCTTGCATATGCTAGATCTTGCTTGTCTTGCTAATTTGGTTTCCTATAAAATGCCTATGCATAGGAAGTATGTTAGACTTAGATGTGTTTTTCACATGCTAAATGATGCTCTCCTTGTGTTTCAATTGCTATCTTTCATGTGAGCATCATTGAAATTATCAATGCCTAGCTAAGGGCGTTAAACAATAGCGCTTGTTGGGAGGCAACCCAATTTTATTTTTTGTTCTTTGCTTTTTTGTTCCTATTTAGTAATAAATAATTCATCTAGCCTCTGTTTAGATGTGCTTTTATGTTTTAATTAGTGTGTGTGCCAAGTTAAACCTTTAGGATAGCTTACGGTGGTAGTTGTGTTGATCCTGCTAAAAATCAGAAACTTTTACGCCAAGTAAATTAGTTTGGATAATTCACAGAGACGTGATTTTGATCAGATTCTTTCTGCTCTGGATTTGTACACACATTTCTCAGATTTTCCTAATTTGTATGGATTTTTGGAATTAAAGAAGTATTCGAGAGTTACACATTACTACAGACTGTTCTGTTTGACAGATTCTGTTTTTCGCATGTTGTTTGCTTATTTTGATGAATCTATGTGTAGTATCGGGGGGTATGAACCATGGAAAATTTGGAATATAGTAGATATTACACCAATATAAATAAATAATGAGTTTGCAACAGTACCTTAAAGTGGTGATTTTTTTATACTAATGGAGCTCATGAGATTTTCTATCAAGTTTTGTGTAAGGATTTGATGGACTATGGAATAAGGAGTGGCAAGAGCCTAAGCTTGGGGAAGCACAGGACACCCCAAGGTAATATTCAAGGACAACCAAGAGCCTAAGCTTCGGGATGCCCCGGAAGGAATCCCCTCTTTCGTCTTTGTCTATCGGTAACTTTACTTGAGGCTATATTTTTATTCACCACATGATATATGTTTTGCTTGGAGCGTCTTATATGATTTGAGTCTTTGCTTTTTAGTTTACCACAATCATCATTACTGTACACACCTTTTGGGAGAGACATGCATGAACCGTGATTTATTAGAATACTATTTGTTCTTCACTTATATCTTTTGAGCTAGGCAATATTGCTCTAGTACTTCACTTATATCTTTTTAGAGCGCGGCGGTGGCTTTATTTTATATAAATTGTTGAAATCTCATGCTTCACTTATATTATTTTGAGAGTCTTTTAGAACAGCATGTTAATTTTCTTGGGTTATAAAACTAGTCCTAATATGATGGGCATCCAAGATGGATATAATAAAAACTTTCATATAAAGTGCATTGAATACTATGAGAAGTTTGATTCTTTATGATTGTTTTGAGATATGAAGATGGTGATACTAGAGTCATGCTAGTGGAGTAGTTGTGAATTTTAGAGATACTTGTGTTAAATTTCGTGATTCCCATAGCATGCACGTATGGTGAACCATTCTGTGATGAAGTTGGAGCATGATTTATTTATTGATTGTCTTCCTTATGAGTGGCGGTCGGGGACGAGCGATGGTCTTTTACTACCAATCTATAACCCTAGGAGCATGCGTGTAGTACTTTGTTTCGATAACTAATAGATTTTTGCAATAAGTATGTGAGTTCTTTATGACTAATGTTGAGTCCATGAATTATACGCACTCTCACCCTTCCACCATTGCTAGCCTCTCTAGTGCCGCGCAACATTCACCGGTACCATACACCCACCATATACCGTCCTAAAAACAGCCACCATACCTACCTATTATGGCATTTCCATAGCCATTCCGAGATATATTGCCATGCAACTTTCCACCGTTCTGTTTATTATGACACGCTCCATCATTGTCATATTGCTTTGCATGACCATGTAGTTGACATTGTACTTGTGGCAAAGCCACCGTTAATAATTCTTTCATACATGTCACTCTTGAATCATTGCACATCCCGGTACACCGCCGGAGGCATTCACACAGAGTCATATTTTGTTCTAAGTATCGAGTTGTAATTCTTGAGTTGTAAGTAAATAAAAGTGTGATGATCTTCATTATTAGAGCATTGTTCCATGTGAGGGAAGGATGATGGAGACTATGATTCCCCCACAAGTCGGCATGAGACTCCAGACGGAAAATAAAATAAAAAATAGAAAATAAAAAAAGGGGCCATAAAAAAGAGAAGGCCCAAATAAAAAAAGAAAAAGAGAGAAGGGGGAATGTTACTATCCTTTTTCCACACTTGTGCTTCAAAGTAGCACCTTGATCTTCTTGATAGAGAGTCTCCAATTTTTTCACTTTCATATGCTAGTGGGAATTTTTATTATAGAACATGGCTTGTATATTCCAATGATGTGCTTCCTCAAAATGCCCTAGGTCTTCGTTACCAAGCGAGTTGGATGCACACCCACTTAGTTTCTTTTTGAGTTTTCATACACCTATAGCTCTAGTGCATCCATTGCATGGCAATCCCTACTCACTCACATTGATATCTATTGATGGGCATCTCCATAGCCTGCTGATACGCCTAGTTGATGTGATACTATCTTCTCCCTTTTTGTCTTCTCTACAACCACCATATTCTATTCTACCTTAGTGCTATATCCATGGCTCACGCTCTTGAATTGCGTGAAGATTGAAAAATTTTGAGAACATCAAAAGTATGAAACAATTGCTTGGCTTGTCATCGTGGTTGTGCATGATTTAAATATTTTATGTGATGAAGATAGAGCATAGCCAGACTATATGATTTTGTAGGGATAGCTTTCTTTGACCATGTTATTTTGAGAAGACATGATTGCTTTGTTAGTATGCTTGAAGTATTATTATTTTTATGTCAATATTAAAATTTTGTTTTGAATCTTTCAAATCTGAACATTCATGCCACAATAAAGAAAATTACATTGATAAATATGTTAGGTAGCATTCCACATCAAAAATTCTGTTTTCATCATTTACCTACTTGAGGACGAGCAAGAATTAAGCTTGGGGATGCTTGATACGTCTCCAATGTATATATAACTTTTGATTGTTCCATGCTATTATATTATCTGTTTTGGATGTTTAATAGGCATTTATATGCTATTTTATATTAGTTTTGGGACTAACCTATTAACGGAGAGCCCAGTGCAGTTTCTGTTTTTTTTTCTATTTTAGAGTTTCGCAGAAAAGGAATACCAAACGGAGTCCAAACGGAATGAAACTTTCGCAATGATCTTTCTTGGACCAGAAGGAAACCAGAAGACTTGGATATGAAGTCGAAGATGCAACGAGGCGGCCACAAGGCAGGAGGGCGCGCCCCCCTACCTCGTGGGCCCCTCGAGGGTCTCCTAACCTAGCTCCTTCGCCTATATATACTCTTATACCCTGAAAACATCCAGGGGAGCCACGAAACCACTTTTCCACCGCCGCAACCTTCTGTACCCATGAGATCCCTTCTAGGGGCCTTTTCTGACGTCCTGCCGGAGGGGGATTCGATCACGGAGGGCTTCTTCATCAACACGATTGCCTCTCCGATGATGCGTGAGTAGTTTACCACAGACCTATGGGTCCATAGCTAGATGGCTTCTTCTCTTTCTTTGATTCTCAATACCATGTTCTCCTTGATGTTCTTGGAGATCTATTCGATGTAATATTCTTTTGCGGTGTGTTTGCCGAGATCCGATGAATTGTGGATTTATGATTAGATTATCTATGAATATTATTTGGTTCTTCTCTGAATTCTTATATGCATGATTTGATATCTTTGCAAGTCTCATCGAATTATCGGTTTAGTTTGGCCAACTAGATTGATCTTTCTTGCAATGGGAGAAGTGCTTAGCTTTGGGTTCAATCTTGCGGTGTCCTTTCCTAGTGACAGTAGGGGAAGCAAGGCACGTATTGTATTGTTGCCATCGACGATAAAAAGATGGGGTTTTCATCATATTGCTTGAGTTAATTCCGCTACATCATGTCATCTTACTTAATGTGTTAGTCTGTTCTTCATGAACTTAATACTCTAGATGCAGGCAGGAGTCGGTCGATATGTGGAGTAATAGTAGTAGATGCAGAATCGTTTCAGTATACTTGACATGGACGTGATGCCTATGTTCATGATCATTGCCTTAGTTGTCATCATAACTATGCACTTTTCTATCAATTGCTCGACAGTAATTTTGTTTACCCACCGTAATATTTGCTATCATGAGAGAAGCCACTAGTGAAACCTATGGCCACCGGGTCTCTTTCCCATCATATAAGTTCTCTTTTACATCATACTATTTTCTGATCTACTGTTTATGCAATCTTTTACTTTCCGATCTATAAAGCAATTACCAAAAATATTTACTTTACCGTTTATCTATCTCTATCAGATCTCACTTTTGCAAGTAACCCTGAAGGGATTGACAACCCCTTTATCGCGTTGGGTGCAAGTTGTTGATTGTTTGTGCAGGGATTCGGTAACTTGTGTGTTGCCTCCTACTGGATTGATACCTTCGTTCTCAAAACTGAGGGAAATACTTACGCTACTTTGCTGCATCACCCTTTCCACTTCAAGGGAAAACCCAACGCAAGCTCAAGAGTAGCAATGATATGCACGAATAGAACACAAAGAGTTGTGGACGGTGATAGTCATACTGCTTACCACCAAGTATTATTTTGATTCGGCGGTATTGTGGGATGAAGCAGCCCGGACCAACCTTACATGTCCACGTACATGAGACCGGTTCCACCGAAAGACATGCAACTTGTTTCACATAAAGGTGGTTGGCGGGTGTCTGTTTCTCCTACTTTTAGCTTGTTTTCTTGTGGTGGAAGATCATCTTGAGCGTGTGTTCCCTTGAAATAAGTAGGGTCATACTTCTCTTGTTGAGGAACAAACTTCGTCTTGTGATATTGATCTTCTTCCCACTCAACTCCATTGGGATTGAACTTTCGTTGAAAACCAACACCTTGATTCTTCCGGTGCCTTCCTTGCTTGCATACAATTTCCTCAAATTGCTTTCTTCCGGCAAGGATCTTGTAAACACCTTTCTCTATAATTCGCTTTAATAAGCTATTTTCTTGCTCAAGTGGCTAAGAGAATCATTAGTGTAATCAAGAGAACAACTAGACACAACAATATTGGATTTAGCATGATTATTGTTACTAGTAGAAGAAGAATCTTTCTTTCTCTTATTGCTAGATTTTACTTGTGGCATGTAAGTAGACAAGAGTAAAGGTTTGGCAATGTAAGAAGAACTTTTTTTTCAAAGATCATCATTAATTGCTTTTAAGAACCCATCCTCTTGCTCTAAATTGGGCTTCTCAAATCATAGCTTGTCATGAGTCTTTAAAATCTCTCGATGATCCTCTAAAGTAGTTTCATGAGCTAACTTAAGAGTGTTTAGTTATTTAGTTAGATGCTCAATCTCCTTCTTATCATTGTCATTCGTTTCATCTTGATTAGCATGATTAATAGCAATTTCATCATAGTTTTCATCACTAGTATTGTCAACAAGTAAATCACCATCACCTAGGAAATCATCTTCATCACTATTGAAATCAACATACTCGGGGTGTGATACCTTGGGGCCTTTAGCCATGAAGCATCTTCAAATCCCTTCATTAGGTGAGTCAAATATGTCGCAGCAGTTGGATGACATAAGTGCAAGACCGGCAACACCTTCATCTTGAGTATATTCGGAGTCGGAGTGATAACTTCTCTCGGAGTAGTTTTCGGAGTCGGAGCCGGATACCCATTGACCAACGTGAGCTTGATGTCTTCGTATTATGAAGCCCTTTGATGACTTGTCCTTCTTTTCCGAATCCTTGCTTCTACGAGAGGGTCTTCGTTCATAATGATCATCTCTACTCCTTCTCTCTCTTGGTGGTGATTCATCTCTTTTACTTCTCCTTTTAGGTGAGTCTTCCCTTCTTTTGTAGGGAGCCATACACTCATTGGAGTAGTGTTCGGGTGTTCCACAATTGTAGCAATTGCGATCACCACTAGAAGATCTTTTGTCATTGTAGAACCTTGACTTGGAACTTCTCTCTTTGCTTCTACTCTTGTAGAACTTGTTGAAGTTTTTCACCGTTAAGATCAATTCTTCATTGAAGACTTTTTTTTCACTTGATGTTGTAGGAGCATCACATGAAGCTTTATAAGCACCACTAGACTTGTTGTGAAGCTCTTCCTTATCCTTGGGTGATATCTCATGAGCAACAATTCTCCCAATGACTTCCGTTGGCTTGAGATCTTTGTAGTTGTGCATCATTTGGATCAAGGTGCACATGGTATCATAGTTTACATCTAAGGCTCTTAGGATCTTCTTAATGATGGATTTGTCGGTCATCTCCTCGCATCCTAAGCCGGCAATCTCATTTGTGAATAGCGACTCCTTCACCATCCTTCATTTTGAACTTGTCAAGTTGACTTTGAAGCACATCCAATTTGGATTCCTTGACGGACTCGGTACCTTCGTGCATATCTACCAAAATATCCCAAATTTCCTTTACATTCTCAAGATGGCTGATTTTGTTGAATTTTCAGGGCACAATCCATTGAAGAGGATATCGCAAGCTTGAGCATTGTATTGCAACATCTTCAATTCTTCTGCAGTTGCTTCACGATCCGGTTCTCTTCCATCCTCGAAGTATTCACCTTGCAAACTAATACGCACAATAACCCAAACGGCGGGGTTATGACCAAGAATATGCATTTTCATCTTATGCTTCCAACTAGCAAATTAATACCATCAAAGTAAGGACCTCTACTGTGGTAATTTCCCTCGCTAGACGCCATACTCTCCTAGGTTGTGAAACCAAGGCTGTGATCACCAAAAGCTATGGAAATCAAGGCAAATGGAGACCAAAGCTCTAATACCACTTGTAGGGTCGAAAGTAGGTCTTGAGGGGGTGATTAGACTACTTGACCAAATAAAAATCTAAACTTTCCCAATTTTAACTCTTGGCAGATTTTAGCAACTTAGCACAAGTCAAGCAATCAACCTACACATGCAATTCTAAGAGTGTAGTAGCGGAAAGTAAAACATTGCATTTGAAGGTAAATGGGAGGGTTTGGAGAAGGCAAACGCAATGTATACACGGAGATTTTTGGCATGGTTCCGATAGGTGGTGCTATCGTACATCCACGTTGATAGAGACTTCAACCCACCAAAGGTAACGGTTGCGCGAGTCCACGGAGGGCTCCACCCACGAAGGGTACACAAAGAAGCAACCTTGTAAGGACTTGCCTCACTCGGGTAGATCTTCACGAAGTAGGCGATCTCCTTGACCTTACAAACTCCTTGGTTCAACTCCACAATCTTGTCGGAGGCTCCAGAGTGACACCTAACCAATCTAGGAGACACCACTCTCCAAAAGGTAATAGATGGTGTGTTGATGATGAACTCCTTGCTCTTGTGCTTCAACTTATAGTCTCCCCAACACTCAACTCTCTCTCTCTCTCATAGATTTGGCTATGGTGGAAAGAAGATTTGAGAGGAAAGCAACTTGGGGAAGGCTAGAGATCAAGATCCTTGTGGTTGGATTAGAATGTCTTGGTCTCAACACAT